>OZ026521.1:10592188-16374688 GCA_964019695.1 Loripinus fragilis
GTTGTTTGTCAGTTTAGCCCCATTATTCCAAAGACTCCTAGCCAGTTAGTCATAAGACTGTCAATTACATCTGATGGTCTCTTCCTCGAGATAAATACTGACACTGTGTATCTGGACCACATATATATTATGTCCGAAATCCATAAACCATTCCACTGTTTTAGACCCATGGCTACTTTCTCATTAAATTCTTTTGCCATGGGCATAGAGTTTGGAGGAGTTTTAGCATACTTTTTTGCACATTTCACATTTCTGCTCAATGTCAGATATTGTTGGTTCATAATCATCCCTCCATATTCTAGCATCTTTCAATATTGCAATTAGCCGTTTCTTTGGTGGATTGTGCAAAATGTCTATGTAGTTACAGTAATATTCCATGTTGAATTTTGCAATCCATTTCTTGAGGATTCACTGCACACACCTTTTCTACTGGTATTCTTTCATTCTGATCAATTGGAATACAATAGTGCCCAGAAGAATGTAAATTCAAGGCCACTGTATTCCCGATAATAACTGCTGTGTCATTTTCTAAGTTCATTTTCACTGCAGCCATCTTCATTGCGCTCCTTGATAACAAAAGTGGAATGTCTGATTCCACTACATCCATTTTAATTGTCACTGCTTTACCAGCCGTACATGCTGGCAAACTATATGGTCCTTTTGAATATAAATAGGTACCTCCTCCAAACTTTAACATTCTTTCCCCTTGCTCATACTTAATTTTGGACCTATCAGTTTCATCTAAGTGTTCAATGTAATCATTAATCCAAGTTTCACCACACAATGTACGACTGCATGCGCTGTCCAATACAGCACAATTTCTCGCATCTGTACCCATCAGGCTTATCTCTGTTTTATCGACACCCGTAAAAAACACCACATGCTCTTGTGTATTGTCATCACTTTCTGATATATTCACTTTGGCTAAATTTTCCCAGCTGTCTGGACAGTTTACAACTAAGTTTCTGAAGGATCCACATGACTTGCACGTAAGCAAACGGCCATAAGGGCCGGTTGGGTTTACACCCTTCCTTGAATTTTGTTGGTTTCCTCTGCTTCCCCCACCATTTCTCAAACTACCGTTCCAGCTTGGAGCCTGTACTTGACCCCCACAACCACTGCGCAATCATCTTCTCCATCCATAACTGCTAGGCTTAGTTTTTGTGTAGCCTGCAGCTAAAAGGGCTTCCTCATTCTCTACTATAAAAGCAGGCTCTAGCTTGATACTACTTGTACTTGGACCCCCAGTTGCGCCTGCCATGTCACATGCACCACCTTTAAATTTTCTTAAGGACTTCTTTGCCTCTTCATATAAAGTGTCTTTCTTTGCAAAGTCCTTGCCAGTCAATACTAAGTGTTTTTATACCCCCCGCAAACTTTGTGGTGGGTATACTGTTTTCACGTTGTCTGTCCGTCCATCCATCCGTATGTGCGTCCATCCGTCCGTAACGTTTTGTTTCCTTAATAACTCTAAGAGTCATTGCTGGATTTTCATCAAACCTTGCAAATATGTTCATATATGCAAGACAAATGCTTTAGACAAAACAGTAAGGGCTAGGGGCCAATTCTATTAGAGTTATTTCCCTTTGTAGTTCTAAATGGCTTTTAATATAGGGTTATATGCTTATACTATTATAGGCCATACACGGGCCAATCAACTCCTACAACAGCTTTTTATGGAACAATTTGATACTTTTCCTATACAATGTAGACACATTGAACATATGCATGAAGGAGTTTGGTTCAGAAAAAATAATTTTTGACAAAATAACAGCTGTGAGAACATAGATAGTTTTTCACTAATAAGGCTTTTGTATATGCATAGATGATGCCTTCATGGGCCAATCGACTGCTACTTCAGCTTTTGATGGAGCATTTTGATACTTTGCCTATACAATTGAGACACATTGAACATATGCATGAAGGAGTTTGGTTTAGAAAAAAATAATTTTTGACAAAATAACAGCTGTGAGAACATAGACAATTTTTCCCTAATAAGGCCTTTGTTTATGCATAGATGGTGCCTTCATGGGCCAATCAACTCCTACTACAGGTTTTGATGGAACAATTTGATACTTTGCCTATACAATGTAGACACATTGAACATATGCATGAAGGAGTATATAATTTTGTTGAACTTAGACAATTATTCCCTTATATGGCTTTTGTATATGCATGGATAGTGCCTTTATGGGCCGATCAGCTCCTACCACAGCTTTTGATGGAGCAATTTGATACTTTGCGGATACAATGTAGACACATTGAACATATGCATGAAGGAGTTTATAATTTTTGTTTGCACAGATTCTACTGAAATCTTCTTTTCAAAACTAAGGTCTGCTGGTTTGAACTATAACATGCCAAGTTTTTTCACTGACTCTTACTGTGCGGGGGTATCTAATAAGCATTGCTTATTGCCTTTTTTCATTTCATTTATCATCTTAGCTTTAAAGTTTTAAAACTAGTATTTCTGAAGGGAGTGTCATTTCTTTCTTTTCTATTTTTCTTTATTTTGCATCAAAGGTGGCTATAAACTCTGATCTCCCTTTCGCTCAAAATAATCAAAACTGTCAAATTTCTCTAATCTGTCTGTTAGGTCATCTTTAGCCAGGTGTTTGTCAAGAAAAGTTATCAAGGTGGTCGACCATCCTCCTTTTTCAGATCATCTAGTTTAACCTGATTGAATTGCTTCTCTCTCAGATTTGTCTTTCGTCATCTGCTGGTAATGACAAGGCAATCACCACACCTCGTTTCTCTTTCGCTATGTCAGTAATCTCATGCCATGCTAATACCTCCTGTTTATATAGTTAATATGATTATGCATTACCATAAGTGGGTGGGTTAAGTTTTGTTGTCATTTTTCACTATTTTTGATCAAATTATGCTATGAAAAGTCAGCACTTAATTGTTAATCAAGTCACTTTGCTACTTTAAAAACTAAACACTGAAACTCGCTCTGCTACTATTGGTTAACGCAATAAAAACGCTAGAATTCAGTCATTTGATTGTAATATACAACTATGCTTTCTTATCATTTGTACTCTTTATTAGTCTTTTATTAGAAGAGTTCCAGTTTGTTAGAATGGATTAATTCCCTTAAATAATATTGTTACATAACTCAACTGATACTATACTATCAATAAATGTTAGAGATTTTTCTCTTTGATCCTAATGAAACAAGAGTTCAACACAGTGATGTTAATTGAATTGTTGCATGTGTATTTTTGAGGTTATCTATGAGCAAATACATCTGATGAGAGACTTACATTCCCCTGTTTTATAACATTACATTTGCTCTTTTCTATGTTAAATAGCAGTGTAAAACATTCCAATGGAACAAGCCAGCAGTCAATGCTGTTCAAACTTTTTGCCTGCTAGGGTCGTCTGAAGATAACCTTTACAAACAGTTTGGGTCCAGATCAGGCCCAAAAATGGGCCTGATTTGGATCCAAACTGTATCGACACTATGATGGTTTTCTAAAACTTTTTTTTTCGAAAAAGTTGATTATTGAAAAAAAAAATTAAATAGACGAAAGAAAATGCAAACTTTCCCAGTAGCCAACGAGTTAAGGCTTATGTTGTGTGCAAAAATTAAGCAATTTATACATCATTATCTTGCGCAGGCGCGATACTTAAGAATCGACCTGTCTGCTATGGGACATCACGACTGAAAAGTCGGTTTGTGCTGTTACGCGGTGCGCATTACTCAAAAACACCTACGTTAAAAACTAACAAGAGTTAAAAGCCTATAGATAATCCTGCAGTGGAGATATCTAGTCATTTTAGGTAGCCGAATCATAACAATGATAGGTATTACGGTATTCAGCCATAGACTGAACGTATTGTATGCACTAAAACATTTTTGAAAATATTCTCCGCATGGCATTTTCATTGAAACGTTTCAGTGACACGTGATGACGCGCTTGATAAACAATATTGAATCAGCCAATCGGGCGAATCACATGACTCTGTGACGCATTTGGTAAACAAATATGTCACATGTATCCACAGTGCTCAAATCAGACAGGTCAGTATTTGATAAAATGCTTCCAGTCGATGACATTGATTTATACATTCGTTACTAATTGGATTAGTGGATAAGTAGGAAGACTTAGATTAATGTGTGTATCATTGCAGCCTCTTCAGAGCATTGGCTGCCCGCACAAAAATAATAGAAATGTAGTTGAAGGCTCATGATGAGCCCATTTGGCTCAGTATGTATATTATTAAAAATGAATTTTACTTCTATTGACAGTTCCAAGCTTGCAAGAGCTGGCTTAACTAGTTTATTATGCTCACCAAAAACAAATGAAATCCAAATGTATATGCTCACTGATTTTGTGTTAAGTTGCTTATGCTAAATGTAATAATAAAATGTGGAAGCTTTTGGTTTGTTATTCAATAACAGCGACCCCATAGATTTATCCATATAAATGTAGCGCTCTTTTTATTATGGGATGTAAGCAAACAGTGAAGACCCAGATCAGACACCTCATAATGCGGTGTCTAATCAGGATCTCCACTGTTTGCTTACAGCATATTCTATTAAAAGAAAAATACCTCCCAGCACCCCCTAACATTGGAAATGGATTCGTCGTACTGATAAATGTAGGGAATTTCATTCGGCTTAAATAGGTTAACTGTATCAGACAGCCACATGACTACCGAAACACAATTCAACAAAACAACCAACTCTCTCTTCCTCATTGAGTCAATCAACACCGATTACACAATAAGGACCAAAACACATTATTATAATAATAAATTGCTCTGGCGTACTGTTTCACGTCGCGTTGAGTGGATGAGGACAATACTATTAGATCGCATATCTGGTGATCCGATTGTATACTCGTCCACCAGACGAGATACTGAACGCCATATCAATTTACTATTATAATATTATGTTTTATATACCTTTTTTCTGAAATTATTCTTATTTTATAAATTGGGATTATCTTAAGCCTCAGTTTATTTTTATATGCATGCAGGTTAAACAAAAAATTACATGTACGCATAATACTCTAGCTCGGCTTACAAACGCCAGTAAAAAAATGGCTTAAATATAGCACTATACTAAGGGCTATAACAATTCAGATTGTTACAATTGATTTTGTTCTAAAACTCTTAAACTCAGATTAAAAACTAAATAAAGCTGAACAGAAGCCCTTAAGCACCTTAAAATATAAGTGACCTCTCTGATGTTAAATGGGCCTCGTCGTGTGAAAACCTGTCTTCCTACGTTTTCGAATAACAAAGGGGCAGACCTGCCTGCGCATCCACGCAGTCTGATCAGCGCATTTGTTATTCGCGTTTTGAAAAGCACCATATCTAAGCTTGCTATAAGCGATATTTCAATTTTCTAGCTAATCTCTGTAGCAGATTAGACTGGTTTGAGTCCCGCTTTGAACACAGGTTTTCTTGCGGCGAGGCCCAAATGGTATGCCTCCCACACATTCCCATGAAGGCCTTTATATACCTCCTCTTTCCCACAATCAAGTTTCCAACATTCTCTCACAAAATCCTACATTTTACCATATAATAATTGGGCCTCGACGCGACAAAACCTGTCTTCGGGGTTTCTGACAAAGCGAGTTTCAAACCAGTCTCATTAGCTACAGTGACTAAGCGGAAAATTGAAATTTCACCTGTAGCAAGTTCATATATGGTACTTTCCAAAAAGCGAATGACAAAGGTGCTGATCAGACTGCGTGGATGCGCAGGCTGGTCTACGCCTGTGTTGTTCGCACACACTTGATGACGGGTTTTCTTGCGTCGAGGCCCAATTGTTGGAAACAAGAAAATCTATCCCTACAGCTTAAAACATCAAAAATTGGCTGATTTGCACCCTTACTTACTTTAGTGAATTAAATTTCTAAAAGCTTTTATATATGTAGAAAGTAGAATTATTTTCTATAAAATATTCTAAGAGTTATAATTAAATCATCATTTATCAGCCTCATCTTTTAAAAGGTACAAAACGGTAAAGTTTTCTGGAGCCGCATAATTTTTTTCTGCAAAAAGACTACATTAAGTAACGGTGTAGCTTAATACATTGCAGGACTAAAATTTAAAACTCTTGATTCAAAGTGAAAATAATTTCGAGTTGTCAGCTGTCAGACATGGCGTATTTCAATAGATGTATTGCTGATGCATGACTACAGGTACGAAAACTGTTTGTTTACCCTTAAAGCGACAATAGCAACAAAAGTCGTCTGCTTTTCTCGTCTGCTGAATCGTTTAAGAAGCCTCTATGACAAACAGTGTGGACCCAGATCAGACTGCTCCTATAGGAGCAGTCTGTTCTGGGTCCATGCTGTTTGCTTCTATGTTCAATTCCATCATCAGCCCGCCAGCAAAACGCCATTTAAATTTAAATGGCGTTTCGCTGGTGTGCTGGTGATGGCCCAACACTGAATGCTGGCTTGGTAGCTTTGTGATTTTCAGGGGATCAGGACCAGTATTGCTAAGAAACCCTATATTTTTGTGATTTTCTGGGGGGGGGGGGGATGGGGGGGGGTCAGGAACTCCTGCCCCCCTCTGGATCCGCACACGAAACCCATTGGGGTTCACATCCCCTCCTGTTAAATCCACCAGAATACAAAAAGTAAACGTGGATAACCGAAAAACACACAAAAAAATGTTCCACAATGAGTCCCTCAATTTTATATAATACAATGCAGTATATATGCAGCCTCAAATAAGTAACACTATATACAGGTAAAGGTAATTTTACAAAAGATCAATATACTATATGTTTAATGATTAAAATATCGATATTGCTTAAATGAAAACATTTTGGATCTTGATCAGCTGGCTTCAGCTGCTCTGAATCTACACTTATCTCTAAGGAAGGTATACAAATTGTATGCATAGTTTCTTATAAGGTATATAAAGTTATGACGTAGTGTGGACGTTGGCTGATCGTCCCAATTGCTTTGAAGTCATCTTAAAGTGTCCCATTATACCTCAAAGAACAAGGATAGCCATTGAACATTTGGAAAAAAAAATAGTAAAAAATAAACACATATGATTAGTTCATCGTTCCCTTTGAGAAGCAAAACTACTAAAACTTAATTGCCTTGTTAGATTTTGCGCTTGCAGAAATATCATGTTATGATAAAGGCAATGCATCTCGAGATGTCAAAAAATGGCAGCCATTGCTAGGATAAACACTAGTTACAATGTAGATTACTCCTCATCTTTATAAAAAATCGACGCCTGAAATAGAAAAAAGTTAATTACTGTAAAGTCAATTAACTTCGGACATCAGGTAAATTTGGACAGAGGCTTTCTTTGTTTCATATTTTAATTATTGGAATACAAAAATGTATTAATTAAGCAAACAGTGAAAATCCTGATGAGACGGCTCATAAGGAGCCGTCTCATCAGGATGTTCCTTATTTGTAGAAACATGCCCAAATTTACCTGTTGTCCATATATTAGTTTACGCAAATTTTAGTCAGAACGTGCAATACTTCAGTACTTATTACATAAGCATAAATTCACTTTTTAAAAATGCATTCACAGCTACCTAGTAGTCTTCTGACCTAATACATATCGTGCAATGCTTTCGCGTCTGTTCATTGCTGCCTTGTGGTCACCTACTGGAATAGTGCTGACCTCTTGGCTCTTGTTTATATTGTTTAATTGTGTTAATGTCGCTTTCGCATGTGATATCCTCGGTCAGGTGTGGTACTTGATTGTATCGATTACTGATCTTTGCCGCCTTTCTTACTTTCGTCGACTTCCATATAGGGTGAGGTCGGGTAAATTTGGACACCAGGTAAAAAAAGACACACATTTGCAAACAGTGTAAATCAAGATGAGACGGCTCCTTATGAGCCGTCTCATCAGGATTTTCACTGTTTGCTTAGTTAATTTATTTTCTATTCCAATATTTGAAATATTAAACAGACTAGGTCGCTGTCCAAATTTAGCCATCTGTCAGAATATACCCGACTTTACCCTAAGCGTAAATTCACTTTTTAAAAATGCATATACAGCTACCTAGTGGTCTTCCGACTGAATATGTGTCGTGTCATGCTTTTGTGTCTGTTCATTGCTGCCTTAAGTTCACCTACTGGGGAAGTGCTGACCTCTTGGCTCTTGTTTGTGATATTTTATTGTGTTTTTGTCACTTTCTTATGTGGTATCCTGGGTCAGATGCGGTACTTGATTGTATCGATTCCTAATCTTTGCCACCTTTCTTACTTTTATCGACTTCCATGTATAATATATGAGAGCAGCATAGACCATTTGGAGTCTGCACAAAGGTGCACGCACATGAGCCATCGCTGATAAATAATTAGAACATTGGCTCTATTCTATGATTCTTTTTGTAAACAATGTTAATCACACACAAATTCAATATGCCACTTAAATTTTGTTCGGTTTATGTTAGAACTAATTTCAACCTTTCAACAAGAAGGCATTATGCCCTGATAATACCCACATGTTTGTGTAAGTAACATTGTTTAAAATACAGACTGTAAATTCTGTCAAACACCTGAAACATCTACCAATCAAGTTTATTGCACTAAACCAAAAGGAATAAATCATTATTCCTTAAAGGGTTAATAACATAAGACACATGTGCTTGTGGCAATAATTTTAGTCAATAGTTCCTGTATGGGAATATCAGGAAAATAAGTCAAGCTCTCTGAGGGCTATTGTGTTTGGAGTTGAGTTGTTTTTTTGTGATTTTGAGTAAGGACTAGTCCAAACTGTTTGTAAAGTTTATTAGCAGACAACGATACTAGACAAAAAATAAGGTAGGCGTGTTTTTTTTCAGAAAAAATCGATTGAATGAAACTCTTTACCAGATTTTGTGCTACTGAGAAATTTGTCCACTCAAGAAAAAAAAGACCAGTCAGGCCCTTATTTAAGATTGTTTTCCAAAAAATTCATTTTTTTTCTCAACCAAAACATATGTAGCAAACGAAAAAGATAGATTTCAATTACTGCTGACATCGCCCCTCTTAAATAAAGTCAACGTAGGTGTCCGACGTAGATACTAGCAGTAACTGAAAAAAGTCTAATTTGAAGTTAGAAATAATTGTTATCTCCAATAAGCCTCTTTAATTTAATTTTTAGCTATGGCTAATGACTTTAAAACGTTTAGAAGATGCAAAAAATTCTTCTCCACAAAGCGTAAATAAATAGGCATTATTTAAAAATTCTCGAAAGTAGGACAGTTCAACCCCCCAAAATCTCGTATATTTAAATCTCAATGTTTCCAAAACACCTTGTAGAAATTAAATAAAAATGAATAAAATCTGGCGTCACCGCATTTACTTCTCCCGGGCTGTTAATTGCATTTTACTTATAAGATTTTATCATGCTTTAGTAGTAGCAAAAGTAGTAGTAGTAGCACCAGCAACAATTGTAGCAGTAGAAATAGGAGAAGCGTTAAAGTAGGAATGCATCTTACCTGAATACGTATATTGAAATTAAACTGCACAAGGTCAAATTGAAAAATTGTAAATAAAACCAGAAATACATAATATTTGGGTCAAAATACTTCAAAATATTGTAGTCGAATAATTGTAGGTCATGTTCATGCAAATGGTTTTCTCTAAAGTTCATCCAGCGTGTCACAGCATTGTTAACGGTATCACACCAGGAAGTAACTCTAAAAAGACTGATAAGCATGCTGTGGATTGCTCAAAATATGTATGTTGGAGCGTAAAGTGATCTATGTGAGATGTATAAATTGTTCATACAACATTGTGGCCAAAAGTATCCGTCTCCTTGACAAAAAAGCAATTCTTGTTTATACAGGAAAATTTTCATGCAAGTAAGAGCTTTTGAAAGATATATCCCCTTAACTACCGAATAGATCTTTATTGTTTATAATTTTAACCAAATAAAATATTGCAATGAGCTCCTGGCACTTGCCCAAACATAATTCACGAAATCATTTTATGAAAATTAACCTTCTTTCGAGTTATCTGTGCTTTCATTATAAACACAAAACAGCCTTTCCTTATAGTCAGGAATAAAAATAAGAAAAGTTAAAAAGTACAGGCATTTTGTGAAGAAAAGGGTTTGACACCTTGATTAGGGGCAATTTGGTACGCTGAATCCGAAAACCAATGTTGGCAAGCTGAGAATTGACGTCTTAATGACCTAATTTGCATATTTTCAAAATGGCCGCCAAAAATCAAGAAATTTGACATTTGACTGAAATAATTTATTTTTCGACAATGTTTTTGTATCCAAAATTATTTTTACTATGTCCTAAGGTCGTTTTACCATTAGAGTACATGGTTTGGCGGCAATGTACATAATTATTCCATGAAATTACCGTATTCATGGTTATAAATATCCGTTTAGTACATAAAATCCTATATAAACTTGCCTCATTCAGTATCCTGATATCTAAATGTAAGTTTTATTTATAGCATGATTCTGGACTGTTTACCAGCTATTTAAGCAATAAATGAGAAAATTTGATAATCAACAAGTTGTGTCTTTTCAAATAAATATGTCACAATGTCCTTGCCCAAATATATGAAAACAAGTAACAGAATGCGCATTCCTTAGTACCCTAGGGTCTAATGAGACCAACCTTGCACGATCAGGAAAACTTCTAATGTGTGTTAAATTGTTTTTGAAGACCACCAAAATGGGAAAAAATATTGCTCTAAAGAAAAAACCCATTTGAACCACGTGAAATCGCATGGTTTCTATGGCAACGCACACTGCGCTCCTTGCGAATAGGGATGTCCCTACAAAAGTACTCATATCTCAGCAGCAACTCATCCAAAACTTTTAAACTTAGTACCAACTGAATGCTAAGACAAAGGACTTTCATCCAATGTTCAAGTATGCAAATTATAAAATTTGCATATTCATGAATATTTATGAAAACATTAGAAACAAGAGAAAAATCATGAAAATTAAGGGGTGTACATGCAAATTTATTTACATCTCAGCTGCTTACTATCCTATACTACACGCCTTGATACCAATTTAATGCTAATAAATGGCATGTTTACTTAATGGTCCATTATGCAAATTATCTAAAAATTGTAATTATGAATATTCAAATAAAATATATGAAATGAGAATAAATTAGAGAACAATTAATTGAATGTACATGCAAAATTACACATAGGTGGTTTTGTAGATAATACCCATTTAATTGTTTCTGCATTTTTTCTTTCTTTGTATAATGTTTTCATTAATATTCACAAAAATATGAAAATAAGATTTGTATATCAGACTAGTGTGTCAAAGAACTTTGACTCACCTTACATTTGGTACCAATTTTGTAAGTTTAGAATATAGTTAGCAGCTGAAATATGGGCTATGTTGTTCGTACACCCCTTTAAATTTTCTAACATTTTCTCTTATTTCTAATGTTTCATTAATATTCATGAATACGCAAATTAGACAATTTGTATATCATACTATTTTGGTTAAAGCGTAAAGTCTCAACCTTTATTTGGTAACAAGTTTGGAAGTCTAGAAAAAGTTAGCTAGTGACATTTAGGTAATATTTGTATACACTCTCCTTATTTTTTCTACCATTTTTCTCTTATTTCTCATGTTTTCAGAAATATTCATGACTATTCCAATTAGAGTATTTGCATATCCTGTCATTGGATAAAAGTACTTTGTCTAGGCTTTGATCTGGTACCCAGTTAGTTTGATAGTCTATGAAAACTAGCAAAGGACATATGGGCAATGTGTATAGGTTCACCGCCTTATTTTTTCTGCTAATTTTCTTTTATTTTTTTATTAATACTAATGAATATGCAAAAGCGAAAATTTGCATATCAGCACATTGAATATATAAAACTATGTTTGGGCTTCAATTTGGTACCAGAGTTGGTAGTCTAGGATGAGTTGCTGCTTAGATACGAATCATTTTGTAGGTACACCCACTTTCTTTAGAATCATATTGTATATTTTTACATTATGGGGGAAGGGTAAATTGTTCTAGCCAGTTTTTTTCTTTGCTATTTAGCGACCATTTTGTTTCGCCAGTAACTGACAGCTTGTTTTTCATGAATTATTGGAAGAGAAAGTATGTGTTGCACACAAGTGTCGATCTTTGGTCTGCTTGCAAATGACCCAGCTACAGTGCCTGAGGGGTTGCCATGGGCACCATGCAATTTAATGTAATCCAAATATGTTTATTTTCGGAGACAATACGAATTTTTTGGCATTTAGTGGTCCCAGTGAACAATTTTGCATACGCGAGTAATTGTCCTTGGGTGCAAGGTTAGTCAAATAAGCCCCTCTGCCCCCCCGAGGTGTGTGTGTGTGGGGGGGGGGGAAATAGTTATTCCATGATTTTACCTCTATTTTTATTTTCATAAAAATTCATGAATATGCAAATGAGATAATTTTATTATATGACTATTGTACGAAAGGACTTGTCAAATTGTATCACTGATCCAACAAGGACTGTTTTGGGACAGAATTTAGTTTATATTTGCTTATTTCTAATTTTTTATTTGCTTATTTATATATATTTTCTCTTATTTTCTGAAACTTTCATCAGTATTGATGAATATGCAAGTTAGATAACTAATATGCATATCAGATCATTCGTCAGATGAAAGTACTTTAACTAAGCTTTAATTTGCTAGCAAGTTTAATAGTGTAGGGTGAGTTGCTGATGAGATACGAGTCATTTTGTAGGTACAGGCCCACTTTCTTTAAAATCGCATTAACCCCCTCCCCTAGCTGAACCTTACAGAATTTTGCTTATATCACCAAATTTTCCTGCAAACAATAGTCATATCATTGCGATGCATGTTTTTAAGTTCTCATTTTAATGCAATCATTCCTGACACATTTGGGCCAAAAATATGCATGGACTATCTCATGAAAAAACCTTAACGAAGTCAGAAGCAAGATTTTTTGCTCAAGTTGACCCCCCCCCCCCCCTGATTACCTCTTGGTCAAAATACCACTCTAATTTGTGTTACTCGTCGGATGATTCGGGTTCATTTTGAACTTTAAACAACAATACCATAGCATGTCTTTCAGACTGGGTCTTTAAAATTTAAAATTGTCCAATCTCAGAGCTACTGTAACACAATCAAAAGTGATGAATTTAGGAAAAGTTAATTTGGACCCTTGCATGTTTTATAAGGGCCTTGTGGTTGAAGTTATGACAACAAAACCATAAAATTCAATTGTCTTATGAATAATTGATTTGACTTTAACATGAATTAAACACATTTAATATAACACTCACCAATATCCAGAAAAGGTATTTGTATTAACAGTGAAAAGTTTCTTTTGGTTTTAAGTATATTACGGCTGTCTAAGTTACAATGACTGATTTTAAATGTTCTGGCTGAAATCAATATCAATATTTGATTCGGCTCACCAGAGTTTAGTATTTGTTAAATACGCACACAGCTGAGACTCAGACGAGCCTGTACATAAGTGTAGAATTGCATGAGCATTTGCTGTGAATTAGCATAGTGAGAAAGTTGACGAAGGCGCAACAACTGTATACATATAACTGCGTTTGAAGAGCGACTTAAGGCATGAGGTATAAAAGCATATTTATCTTTCTTACATGTCATAAAGTTCTTTTCAATTTAGCTTTGAATTGTTTGTACTTTGATACTTGGCTTTGCTTTGAATTTGTTATCATAGAGAGAGACAGACAGACAGACAGTGAAGATAATGCTTTGGCTACTTTTTTCCACCTGCTGGGAAAGGGATGACCTCTGGTGTTTAATGTTTAATTGTGAAGTTGTCACTTTCGCATTTGGTAATCCTGGGTCAGGTGTGGTGCTTGATTGTATCGATTTCTGATCTTTGCCATTTTTCTTCCATTATAGTCAAGGAGCTAGGTTTTTGAAAACTGACTTGGCACAATTGTCCAGCCAGAAAAGGTTCGACTTCGGAAATAGTTAGAACTACCCTTCTACAACATTTCTAGGCACGTCGTACAGTCAAATTGTGGTAGCAGTTTTCCAGGAGGAGTCGTTTTGTACACCTACACCATTTTTACTATAAAAAAACAAAATGGCGACATTTGAATTAGAAATGGTATCCAGGTTGTATCCAGATGGTGCATACGGTCGTTATTTACTGCCAAAACCTGGATAAGGACCTAAACAATTATAAAAATGAATTGTTCGCATCCAGAAGCACACCTTTAATGTTATAACTGTCATTTACGTTACATCTTCAAGTACGCCTTATAAAATCAAATAATTTTGGTCAAAGTTTAATTTTATTAGTTCTATAATAGGTATATACGTTTTACATACCATGTTTGGAAAAGGTAATTGTCTGACTGTTTCAAAACTGCAAACATCTTGTTTCTATCTTAGTTACTTAAAGAATTATAAGCTGTTGAATATGATTACCCCCCTAAAAATGGTGAATATTGTTAGAACCATTTCACTTTGCAAGTTAGCATGCAATACCATCTGCTGATTTTTTAAACCAAAATTGAGCATTCTATCGATACACGACAGTAATATGCTATACTTAACTGCGTTTCTGGTGAAAAGTTCCATATTTTAATGCTTGTATGACAATATGTAACGTACATTACAAACTCAAAGACTTCCTATATATATTGCTAAATACCTTATATTATATGTCATATGGTATTTTATTAAATTTCAAACCTGTTTTGTTTTCAATTTATAACAAGATAGCAGTTTGTTCTAAAATATTTATCAGTTTTATTAAGTTACTATACCTATAAACATTTACATTTGTAATAAAGATTTTTTTTTAGTTTTCATCTCCACGAAATATCATTTTGATTTGTCCAAAGTTAAATATTCTAAAACACATAAACAAAGAAATAGACAGCTCTTTAGTAGTAGTAGAATACATTCCATTCTGTCAAATTTATCAAAGTAACATATATAACCATAACAAATATCATAAGGGCCTATGTTTGTTCTAAATGTTATCGAAGACAGTATACGAGTGGGCCCTGAAAAGCTAAAATATTAAGGATGTAGAATTTTGTAATATTTATCGCAGGAGAAAAACAACATAACTAAGTTTTTTTGATGGAGTCTCATCAGTCATTTGAAAATATTTTTATGTACCCAGTTTGTTTGCAATAGTAAAGTCAGTAACATAATATAGGTTAGCTCCTTGTATGATACCTAGGTTAATTTCCAATAGAAAAAACAATACAAATCACTGAATGTTTAGAGAGAAGGTAATAAAATTATACTATTTTTCTTTGCTTACATGCCAGACAAAGTCAATCACCTGAGAGTGTGTAGGATAAAATTTATAAATATTACAATAGAGGTTATGCATTATACGTGTCTGTAATCATTTAATTTTTCAAGATAATCTCTAAAATCAAATTGTATACTGACATTTATATGCATATATGCAGATGATGACACATTACTTGTTTCAGCTTTTAAATAGATTTTAGTTTATTTTCTGCATGCCTTTTATAGTTTATTTTATGAAACTGTTAGTACCTTTGATCATTTGCTAAACTTATATAACTTTATAAGGAGAGGTTTTATATTGAAGATGGGTAAAATCAGTTATAATGGATGACAACGATCTCATGTGATATGATCATATCCAAGAAACTAATGTTAATTGTTTCTTAAGAAACTTTTTAACACATATGGCATTATCAGTCTAGAATTATATTAGGCTGAATAAGACATTGCGACACTCAGGTAATGCAAAATATACTTTAAAATGTTCTTTAAGATATTGGATGGGAAAATAAGACGTTTATAAACATGCAGTCATGAGATCTTACTGAGTTTCAGCAATCAATGCTTAAATAACTTATGATAATTTTCACTATAAAGAATGTGGCATGAACAAATTATTACAGGAGTCTTGTAAATATTATTCTTGATAACAAAGCGCAACATGCATAAGAATGAATAAGAGATATAAAATTAAAATAAAAACACAGCTTTTTCTAAAAAAATATCTTGCTTATTCAGACAGAAAACAAATGCATTATACATAAATGGGAAATTATATAAAAGCACAAAACATGTTGAGGGTAGTGATTTATAGAGACATACAAAGAGTCATTTGTTCTTACAAACACTTTGTGCAGTAGTCTTTGCCATCAATGAAAGACTTAAATGCAATGCCTAGAAAGAATGCATTAAAGTATATTTTGGATGACATATTTGTAATGCTTCCTTCCAAAAGAAATCATACTTCTATTACTTTTAAAAGTATAAATCTTAGAGGTTGATAAAGTAGTGACTCTATTGTTGTATATGTTATGTGATAGAATATACAAGATTTTGAATATCTTATCTTCAATATGATCTTTGACAGTAGCACAAGTGTGAATTTCGTTGCCATAAATAAAAAAAAACAATTGCGGACCTCTCTTATGTAATTTATATATGCTTAATTGAAGATTTGAACCACCATATGTGATTTTGGTACCTACTTCTCATGGGGAAATGCACCGTTTAATCCCCCATGCTGATGCAGTGGAGCTAGCGTTTCTCTTCATCCACATATACAAGCAAATGCTATGTTGTGTCTAATGACATACTTTTATAGACTCGCATGAGCCTTCATTGCTGAACTAAAATCATACATGCTTACTAATTTGATATTTTATTTACGTTACTATTTATCATTAATTTAGTTTGATTTCGAACGTACAAAGGATTAATGGGATGCCATTCTTGCACCAATGATTATGTGCTCATTTGACATGCTGAATATCGTAACGATTTTTATATTAACAAATTTTACATTTAGACTAAGCCTAATTTATAGAAATAATGCAAAACAAAATTTCCAATAATTTATTTGAGTCTATTCGTTTTGCAACAGCTACAATAAAATCTTTACAATGCTAAAGAGTTGTTCTAAGTGATAAGCCTTGACCTCTAAAATGTATAACCATAAAGAACCTTGAAAAAAGTATCCTGTTTCAATGCTATATAACATTGCAAAACTAGACAAAGCGTAAGATAAATGTCACCATCTCCTAAACCCTTTTAAGTCGAATGAAACTTCCCACTTTTATCAAATGGATCTGTCTATTTTCGTCTTCAGGGTTGTTGGGTGTTGTTTGTCATTCTTATTCAAAATTTGATAGAACATCCTGTAATCAAACAGTAGAGAACCTTATCAGACATTGCAGTTTGCGGCGTCTGATCTTGGCCTGTACTATTTGTCTATGTCCCACGAAAAGAACGCTAGTCTAATATGGGTTAAATACTTTTGCTGTATACGTTACTCACATCAGTTGTATTGTTTCTTCATCAAACTGGATAATGATTGGATAAAGAGCGGTTTAAACCATATGAATAGGCATGGCGTTTGCCATGTTTGGGACAGAAACCGTTACAATTAAAACAGTTTTTGGCAAGGATTAACGTTTGCTTTAATGTTTCATCTCTCAATTTCAACCAATATTGTAAATTAAAAAGGTAATTTTAGGAATTAAGTGTAAGTTTTTCCCAAAATCATAGTTATCCATATTGCTATTGTAGTCAATAGCTGACACGCTATAATTGCATGTATTTTGGTGGCTTACATAATCGGTGATATAGTGCTGTTATTTCATTAAATACTGTATTTAGCAGAAAGTAACATATATGACTGTAATAACAGGAGCCACAATTAGTTTAAATCATATAACTAGCAATTTTCTTTCAAATAAAAGTTAATATTGAAACGTAAGAATAAGAAATAACTGGATATTAACACTTTAGGAATTCCTATTATTTTAGGGTAACATAGTGAATTTGGCTATTGCAGGGTAACGCCTTATCCGCTGAAAAGCTTACGCACTTCATTATGTGGCTAATATAATTTGGTTTTAGAAATGTACAGTCTACAAGCCTCATTTTGTAGAGGTCGTTTGGTAGCCCATAATCTAATGATATTACTGCATTAAATAGTAATACATTTGAAAGTAAGTAACGTATATAACTGTAATATCATGTTGTATAATGGTTAAACGCATACTGGCTGTTTGCTGCATTTCATTTAATGATTATAAGGCTATAGTCGTGTCCATGTATAAGAATTTAGTATAAGTCACAGATACAATCTATTGCAGCAGAGATGTACACTGAAAATTGTGTAATACACGCATTCCTGAATTGTCATTTTAGGTGGTATGTTCTTTCTTTGATTTGTAACAAATGTAAAACATGACAAACATACTATAAAAATAATGTTTAAATATGATTCAAATATGCTATTTTATTTGATAAATGAAGAAACAGGAAGATTTCATATCTTTTTGAATTTGGATACATTATGTTCAGGGGAGTGGGGTAAATCACCCCTTCCGTTGGACATTTTCACGTCCAATATACCATATATACAATATTTTTATTGTTTTTCTGTCGTATGCCATTGCATATATGTAATGTATAAATTTAAATGGAAATATGCTGAATAGGAAGCAATGACTGAACGTGAGGCGTGTTTTCCTCTCAAATTGCCTAAGCCTCATTTAGCGTAGGGTACGTTCAAAGACGACGTCCTACAGCAAAACTGCTACCACAATTAAACTGTACGATGTACCTAGGAGTATTGCAGAAGACCCCAGGATTGCATTTCTGCAGTCGAACCTTTTCTGGCAGGTAAGTTGCGCCAAGTCAAAAACTAAGGCCTTTACAGAAATCAGCGCCTGGACTATCAATTTTAGACAAGGAGAAAGCATTAATTTTTGTTACCACAAAAAGTATTTTTTACAATTGCTATTAGGCTATTTACGCACGTTTAACTTCAGTTTCAAGTACGAGTATATATATGATCCACATGTTTCAAAGTATTAATAAAGATTAAGTACAGAGAGAATTACATACCAAGCGCGTAGGTAGCCCTCTTTAATGTGGATTAAACCTTGTGCTAGGGGTCTTGAGGAACCCTCGCCCGGTCAATTGTTTTTGTAAAAATGGTGCCAACTGGTAAAGGCTGAGTGTTCTGAAGTACATTATTATCAAATAAAAAATCAAGAACTTTCAAGAGACTAAATCATCATTGTAAAAAGACAACAGGGATCAGGAATCAGGAATCAGGAATCGATGCAATCAAGTACCACTGTAACCTGTCCCAGGCTACCAAATGGGAAAGTAACAAGATTACAACAAACATCACAAACAAGAGCCAAGAAGTCAGCCCTTTCGCTTCAATTTCTTATATTTCAGTCGCCCATTGACCTTGAGTACCAAACGCGGTAACAAAAATGCTAAGATTTCTATCATATCATACTCATGAATATTAATGAAAACATTAGAGATGCGAGAAAATGGATGAAAAAATCAAGGGTGTACCTACAAAACTACTCATATCTCATCTCCCACTTACCATACACTTCAAACTTTGGTACCTAATTAAAGCCGAGATAATATTTATTTATTATAAGGTTTGATATGCAAATTATCTCACTAAATATTTAAACATGTATATGGATATTTAAGACAAAAAGAAAAATCGAATTCAAGTGAATGGGAGTTTACCTACAATGTAACTTCTATCACGGTTACTAATTATCCTATGCCACTAAATGTGAATATAAAAAGCTGTTTATCTTAGCATTATTCTGGTACCAAGGTGGGTAGTATAAAATACTTAGCAGCTGAGATGTAGCTTATTTTGGTTATCATTCTTCTGTATTTTCTTGTCTTTTTTCTAATGTCTTTATTCATATTCATGAATTTGCTAATTGTATTGCTTACATTTAGGTTAATCACTTAAAAGTGCCATGCCATAGCATCTATTTAGTACAAAGTTTGATTGAATACGACATTATGTAGCTGAGATATAGGTAATTTTAAAGGTTCACCCCATATTGTTTTTAGTTCTTATGTTTGCATTTATATTCATGTACACTGAACCGAAGTTATAAGTAGCCACCATACAATTTTTGCTTCCGTTCAGAAAGTAAAAATTGCTCTCACAAAATTTAAACTCCAATAAAAGGGTCCAAGGCTTTGCCGAGACTCTCCAAATTATGTCATTTCAAAATCACTGGTAGACCTTGCACAGACGAGGTCCGAGTAAAGGTACCATCATTTTAAAAAGTCACAATTATTAGTGTGGTATAAACTATTCATCATATGCGTTATCCATTTATATTTCAATTAGTTTGAAGATGTTTATATCAGCTATGATATAAGATGAAAAGAATTAAAAGTTTCTTTGACAAATGAACACTCCATTTCTCTTCTCCGTTGACATAAAGACAGCCACGGTCAACAACTTAATCAAAACGATTTTTCAGGTTAACCACACAGTTTGCATACTCGATTTGCATTGCTCTGTACGCTTTATTATCTGCGGCACAGCAGTGCAATTTTCATGGGTTCTTCATTATGAATTGGCGTCACTGTTCTGCTTAAAAATTAAAAGAAATCCTTAACAAATGCCATTTAAATGACCTTTAAATTTTCACGTTAAAATCGAAAGTGGATACCAAATTAATAAAAAATAGCTTTAGAAAATGGGCTTATTAAGTTGCATGATGTTTTGTCCAACATATTAAGATACATAAAACACATACAAAAATTTAAGTATGTGCAGCTGATGATTTCTGAAAATTTCCGAAATTTCAGAAAATTATCAATTTGTAAAAATTCATAGAAAATCTGTCACAAGCAAAATGCCAAGTGTTTGGTGGTTTTCAAGTCGACTAGGCAGGTTTGCAATCAACTGTACTTGAATTCGATAAAAATTGCCCTCAAAACGATTATTTTCTTCAAAAAGTTGATTTTTGCATTTTGACCCAACAATCGTGAAGTGATAGCAAACTCTTCCAAAACACCGCTTAACTTAAGTGCATTACAATGCACATACTTTGGCAAAAATTCATTCCAATATCACTAGGGCTTAGACAGAAAAAAAATTGAAAAGTGGCTTCTTAAAGCTTCGGTTCAGTGTATATGCAAATTATACAAAAAGATATTTACATAAATGACCATGGAATGAAAGGCCTGCGTCTATTAATTACTTTCGAGCACAGTTTAGCAGTCTAGCATATGTAGCAACTGAGATATGATTGAATTTGTAGGTACACACAAATTTTTGAGAATCGCATTATGGGTTGCCATGGAAACCATGCATTAATACATAGCCCCAACATGTTGATATTTTAATGAAAACTTGTTTTGCATTTTGGAGGTCCTACTGCACAATTTGGGATGAATTTGAAAGGCCATATGAGTGCAAGATAGATCGTACCACACCCTTCTATCAGGCTAATAGTTTTTACGTGATTTTTCTTATTTATTATAAAGTTTTCATGTATTTTTATGAATATGCAAATGAGATAATATTCATATAGGACAACTGGATGAATTGAATTGTTAAGTCAAAACAATGACGATATAAGAACTTTCACTTATGATAATATTGGGATGAAATCAGCTTATTTATATTTTAAATGATTTTCCCGTATTTTTCACAATTTATTAATATTCATGAAAATGCAAATTATGCAAATGCGATAATTTGCATATTTTACCATAAAGTAAACGGCCGTTGTCTTAGCTTTAATTTAGTACCAGTTTTTGAAGTATACAGTAAAATCAGGTGGGATATTATCGATCTTTTACGAATACCTGCTTTCGTGAATCACATTTGTTAATGTTTTCATAAAAATAATTTAATATGCAAATATTGCGACAAAGGAATATAAGGTCTCTGTCTAAACTTTAGTTTGGTCTAAGTTTAGTAGTCTAGAATAAGAAACAACTGATATATGAGTAATTTTGTAGGCATATACCCATTCCTAAATCCGCTATGGGTTGATATGGAATACATGCATTTTCACACATCTAAAAACAAGATATTTTTAAGGACGGCCTTGTTTCACATCTAGCGGGTCCTAATAAAGAATTTGGCACCCATAAAAATAGCCCTTGGGGGTGCAGGGTAATCTAAATTAGCTCCATAAATATTTAATCAGCTTCACTTGCTTTTGAATAAAGTAAAAGCCTATTTAGTTCCAACGCCGAGCATGCTACGGAAATTAAATTTACAATCGACTGCACAATTAACTGTACATGATTTTTCATATGATGGTACAGGTGTTGTTTCATACAGCGTACTTGTAATGTACACTCCATGTCATAACAATGCTACGTATCAACAGCTGTTAGTACATGCTGACTTGATTAAAACAGTTACAAATAGCACAAAACGAACAACGTATGAAACTACAATAAATATTCACTCATGCAGGAGAGCCTTAATTCACTTATCACGCGTATTCCAATGCACAGTGCACTTTTAACTAAACAAAGTGCTTGATTTTAAGTTTACTTGCTTGATATGAGCTCTTACTCAAACCTTCGAGCATCAATCAAACACAGAAAGCTCATAAATGTTAACTCGTTTCAAATATGTGGGAAGAAAAAGCTCACCTATGTAGTCTCCAGAGTATTTACTGTTTGAACAGACTGACGAGTGATATATATTAAGACAAGAGGCCATAAATCGCTCACCTGAGTTTTCTTAAAGCTTACATATAGGTATCTGTTGAAAGCTGGTCATGTCCCTGGTGAAACCTGGGGTAGGACCAATTTTGGCACCAGGGGCATACTTTGGACAAACTTGGTAGAGGTCCACTAGGTCATACTACATACCAAATATCAAGGCTCTAGGCATTTTGGATTCAGAAAAGAAGATTTTACCATGTTTTCCCCTATATAAACCTATGTAAAACATGTGAACCCCAGTGGCAGGGCATTTTTGGCCCCTGGGGAATTATTTGAACAAACCAAATATCAAGGGTCTAGGCCTTATGGGATTAGACAAGAAGATTTCTTCATGTTTTCCCTATATAAGTCTATGTTAAACAAGTGACCACTGTGGCGGAGCCATTTTTGGCCCAAGGGATAAAATTTGAACAAACTTGGTAAATGTCTACTAGGAGATATAGTCCGAGAGCCCGCATTGGGTTTAATCAAGTGGTTAAGGTCAAAAAGTTTGAAGATGTGTTCTTATGTAGAAAGTGTGCTGAATTTAAAATCAAACTCTTAAAAAATCGGCTGGTGCACGAAAGTGCTATACGCAACGGAATACCCTGGGGGTATGCAATATCCTAAAATGGCGCTAGAATTGCGGTATCCTAGTAGGTTTATAATTTAAACCATGTGATATTAGTAGTAAAATGCAAATTTTTGCAGCAAACAATATATAATGATCAGTGTTTAATATGAAGAAGAAAAAGACATGTCAGTTAAGCTTTCTAACACTAAAATATAGCAAATTATAGGGTTTTCAAATTTAATTTGTCACCATAAGAGAGCGTCCTGTATTATTGTTGTCGCTGTGTCTGAGTTACTAAAATGCTCTCTGCAATATTCTCAGATATCATCTTACTTGTGAAATGCAGTAGAGCTTTTCATATCGAAAGTCTGTAAGATAAGGGTCCATAGTAGTCTTGATCCCAGTGAATAGCTTGTTCAGTTCTACATTGTCACGATTAAATGAGCTTGGTGTCATCTGCATTCTCTTTTAGTCCTGCCTTCAATTAAATGGCTTACAAGCTCACTTTGTACGGTCCTAGAAACTATCCTCTTCCTTCTTGCACTCACCGATTTACTGAATAATGGCATACCCTTTAGTCTGGATGGAACATCAGCATTGACATTATCTGCTCTAAATTACAATCCATAGGGGTCCTAAAGAATTTTTTTTCGTTCGTCGAGTGGACATAGCCCCTGTCTCCAACATTGCACACGCAGCTGGTATGCCTCATCGCTGTAAAGAAGCTCTAGGTGATATCTCGTCATCCATTGAACATAATAATGACAACTTGTTGCAAAGAATATAATTGCACAGAATTTACATAGACAGAAAGTGAAAAGTTTCAATCATTTGTGGTAAAGGGTCTGTTGAAAAAAGATAGATCTCTACAAGGTCAATGTACATAATCCAGATGGCTGCTGTTTTATTGTGCTCCCTGACCTTATAAGATATGTGTAATGCCCATACCTCTCCACAGCTGTCTTGTGACTTTTTGTGTTCTGTGGCTCTACCTCATGGTGTTGTGGGTTGGTCTGCAGTATTTGATGGTGGTATTTCCTGATCATACTCACTCATTTTTTTCATACTCATCCATTATTTTAATTAAGACTCAGCAAAAGAATGATATAGAGGTTTTCCGTGGCAGGTGGGCTTATCATACAATTCCTAGAACAAAGAATATAAGTCATGAGGAATATAGACGAGCATAGTCTGGTCAGTCGTGCCTGGCCATGTGGTGATAGCTATACATAGAGTTCACAGCTTAGAAACTAATATGGGTGGGCCAATATCCAGGCAAATCTTAGTTTTATCTGGGTTGGACTGCAGTGTGAGATTGTGGTATTTCCTGAATATACTCACTTACTTTTTTCATACTCATCCGATTTTTTAATTAAGATTCAGTAAAAGAGTAGGATAGGGGTTTTCCGTGGGGTGGTTGGGTTAACATGCAATTTCTAGAGCATAGAGTATAAGTCATGTGGAATATTGACCAGCACAGTCTGGTCAGTCGTGGCTTGCATGCGGTGATAGCTAGCTATACATAGAATTCACAGCTTAGAAACTAATAGGGCTGGGCCAATATCCAGGCACGTCTTATCTGAGCAAAATATATTCATATTGAATGGAAAAGGAACCTGAAATATACCTATATTGTACTCTTAGAGCTTGGACTTAGCCTACTTTGTGTCCCTTCCTCAGGGTGACATGGGTTGACCTGCAGTCTGCGGTTGTGGCATTTCTTGGCCATACATTTTTTGAAACTATAATAATTGTTGCTGACAAAACCATTGCATTACATAAGATTGAATTTTAAATCTGCTCTTGTTTAAACAAATTAAAATCATCCGGTAACCAGAGACAAAAGTCATTAGTTTTCGTGGGCTTTATAATTTGCTATCTATTAGTGTTAGAAAGCTTAACTGGCATGTCTTTTTCTTCTTCATATTAAACACTGATCATTATATATTGTTTGCTGCCAAAATTTGCATTTTAATACAAATATAACATGGTTTAAATTTTAAACCTAAAAGGATACCCCCCCCCCCCCCATTTTTGTGCAATTTTGAGATATTGCCTACGGCCGGGGTATTCCGTTGCGCATAGCACTTTTGTGTACCAGCCGATTTTCTGAAGAGTTTGATTTTTTAATTCAGCACACTTTTCTACATAAGAAAACACCTTCAAACCTTTTGGCCTCAACCACTTCATTAAACCTATTGCGGGCTACAAACCAAATATCAGGGCTCTAGGCCTTATGAATTCAGACAATATTTTTTCATGTTTTTCCCTATATAAGCCTTTGTTAAACATCTGACCCCCTGGGCTTGGCCATTTTGGCCGCAGGGGCATAATTTGAACAAACTTGGTAGAGGTCCACTAGGTAATGCTTTATACCAAATATCAAGGCTCTAGGCCTTATGGTTTCAGACAAGAAGATTTTTTCATGTTTTTTGCTATATAAGCCTATGTGTATCAGGTGACCCCTGGTGACACCAAATATCAATGCTCTAGGCATTGAGGTTTCAGAGTAGAAGATTTTTCCTTGTATTTCCCTATATAAATATCAAGGCTTTCAGCCTTTTGGTTTCAGACAAGAAGATTTTTTTCCCATTTTTTCCTATATAAGCCTATGAAAAACATGTGACCCCTAGGGCGGAGCCATTTTTGGCCCCAGGGTTATAATGTAAAAAACAACTTGTCAATTTCTAATGATTTTGTTTCTACCAAAATTTATGATAAATGTGACGACTTTGATTTTGAAATTGTCAATTTCCCATTTTTAGATGGTGATGTTCCTCGTTTTACATCCTATGGAGTCTATATCTCTCAACTCATTCGTTTTGCTAAGGCATCTAGCTATGTTGCTGACTTCAACACTCGCAATAAATTGTTTCTCAGAAACTTCTTAAACAAGGCTATCGGTATCATAAACTTCGCAAAACTTTTTCAAAATTTTATAGACGATACTATGATTTGATTTCTAAATTCCAAGTTGGACTTAGATCTCTCTTGCGCCAAGGACTTTCTGAACCTGATTTCTATGGTGACTTGTATATAAATTGAAGAAGATTGTTGGTTCTAATAATTTTTCAGCACAGTTCACTAAAATAATTTCCCATTATAAAAAGATTGGCTATAACATTAATGTTTTGCAACAGACTGCATGCTTGGTAGTCAACCCAATCACGGTTGGCAACTTTGCTTTCCTCTTTAATTGCACGCCGGTGGGTCGGACTTCAGACTCTATGATGGTTCCGACCTAAAGACTTATCTATTGATGAGATGGTAGGGGCCTGATGCTTTGGCTGTTTGTCGGGCCCACTGGGATTTACCTGTTGGATTTCTTTTGCTCCGGTATTCAGTTTTATTTACTGTTGAGTCCTTATCTTTGCTTTATCTCCTTGTTATATCTTGATTTATATGTTTTAGGAGATGATGCATTGAGAAGTTAGGGGTCTTTCATGCCAACCAAATATCTATGTGTCTTGATCCACATCTTAATTAAGGGTGAGGTTGGCGCGCCGTTTAAACAGTTTAAGCCCTCCAGTAAAATATTTTACTGACCGTTCCAAGGGGGTACTTCCTTTGTGGATCTTTTATATTTTTTGTTCTGTCTTGTGTTTGCTATGTCTTTGTGCGCGTCTGTTTATATGTGCTTTGTGGTCACCTGCTGGGAAAGGGCTTACCTCTTGGCTCTCGTTTGTGTTGTCTGCTGTGTGTTTGTCACTTTCCCATTGGTATCCTGGGTCAGGTGTGGTACTTGATTGTATCGGTTCCTGATCTTTTCACCCTTACTTCCTTACTTACTTTGGTAAAGGTCCACTTTGTGATGCTAAATACCAAATATCATAGCTCTAGGTTTTGTGGTTTCAAAGAAGAAGATTTTTAAATTTTCCATCTTGAAAATATATTTTTAGACTGTGTGACCTAGATATGCAATGTACTGGAACCATTTGAACATTTTTTTTTAAAAGGGCCATACAAGTTTGGTCAAAATCCAGCCAGTAGTTAAGTAGGAGATGTCATCTGAAGCAGTTGTTGACGACGGAAGATGTACGACGCTCGACACAGGATGGTTGACAGACGACATACATCCAACGATCACAGAAGCTCACCATGAGCCAATCTCTCAGGTGAGCTTAAAATGCATAACTCTAGGCCGCTATCCCATCTAGATACATAGAAGAGAATATATGTTTACTCATATATGGCTACCACCCTTTTTTGAAGCACATATGCAAGCAGTGCAAACCACAGCATCTGATCTGGGTCTGCATTGTTTGAATACAGAATATTCTATCAAAATTTGAATAACAATAATAAAATACCACCTTACAACCCTTAACACGGAAATGGACTGGTTCAATCGATAGTAGTGTGAAATTCCATTCAGCTTTAATATGTTTAAGGGAACATTTCTAATACGATCAGATATATTTCATGCTTGTGTTAAATTGCTATAAAGTAAGAAAGGCGGCAAAGATCAGGAATCGATACAATAAAGTACTACACCTTACCCAGGATACCACATGGGAAGGTGAAAAAACACAGTTTAACATCACCAACAAGAGCGAAGAGGTCAGCCGTTTCCCAGCAAGTGACCACAAGGTAGCAACGAACAGACGCGAAAGCATGACAAACACAAGACATAAATAACAAATGATCCACAAAAGAAGTACCGCCTTGGAGCTGTCAATACAAATATTTTACTGGGGGGGGGGGGGGGCAGGGGTCGGGGCTTAAACCAGTTTCATGGCCCAAGCCTTAAGATCAAATACATATTGTGACTGTACATGATCACAAGAACTTTTCGTTCTCAAAAGGTTCATGCTTTAGCATACAAATAATGATCAACTGAGGGACCTTTCCAGTTTTGCAACAATCTCGCTGATAAAGAGACACCTGATTGCTTTATTTCAATTGTCTTTTTGCTTTCATCTGGCTGTCAGCCTTCTGTCTCACTTCTTCAATGTGCCGTTTGTTGGTCTGCAGTGAGTGATTGTGGTATTTCATGGTAACACTCACTTACCTTTTATTTGAAATAACAATCACAAGGCAACTCATATATAATTTTATTATTTCATTTAAACTGAGTAGCACTCTAACATTTTTTTCTAGAAGCATAGCATTAAAACAATACTATTTGTATGGTGTCCACAAACAGCTAATGTACCACAAGTTGAGGTTATTTGCCACTTACAGCCTGAAATAAAGAAGATTTTTAGAGAATAGTCCATAGGGCCAGTTAAGCAAAAAAAATTGTAAAATTGTGATTATTTTCTTTTCCACCAGTTCAAACATATATTTTGGGTGCTCAAAAGAACCGTCTTATTGAGGCAATTCTTTTGAGTATTCACAGCATAGGTGTGGTTGAGAAATAAGAAAACTAATTTTATGGTACGCACTCTTATGTGGTAGCTTGGAATACTAGGTGAGTGTCTTTTGATTTGAAGTTTACCAGGCAAGGCTTTGAGAACGCTTGTTGAATCGAGGCTTGGTTAAAAAAATGTTCCCAGCAGTGAGTGAAAACGATGCGCTGACGGACAGACGTACAGACTCACGGACAGACGGTCCGACAGACAGACGGCCACTCTAACGCATTTTTTTAAAATGGAGGGTATAAAAATTTATAAACTCTGTTGCTGATATGGTATCATACACGCCACAGTTAAAACATAAAATAATCTAAAAGCTTCAACTGACTGTGCAGAAAGGTGCTGGGTGCTGTATGTATCATTGTGACATCATCAGCAGCGTCGCGTGATAGTGCAGTCAAATTAACGAATGATTCATACAAATTCTGGGTTGCACATTAAAACCTGTGAGTAACTTTTCAATCGCATATACTGTTTGCAAGAAAAGTGCAAAAATACGATGATGCGTTTTCAAAGTCCTCTAGTATATATGCATAATTTCGTCGAATTCTATCAATTAGTTCTCAAGATATTGAGTGGAAATGGAATTCTGACATCAGTCAAGGGGAGTAATCTGTTACAAATGTGCAGAAAATGATGTGAACAATCCTAATCTAGATCTTAAGAACGTCGATTCACTTACTTAATTTGGTCTAATTCTATAAGCCTCGCATTTTATCTCTTTTCCTCAACTCGTCTAATAAATTCAATAAAACATGAGCACTCATGTAAGATCCTCTATATATGATGCATATTTTAACTTTATTTAATGTAACACGGAAACATCTGATTAGTTCAAACTGCAATCCTTATACATGTATACAAAACTATGTTGAAAATTAGCATCATAACATTACCAACATCGAGGTGAACGAAAATGGTTCTGCTTTTGGTATCACTTTAATCAATGTTTATAAGATTATAACAGGACTTCCTCCAAAAAGTGTAGCATAGAAATTTCAGTAGGAATACAGAAACTTGTGACATACATTGGCTTTCCTGTGACATTCTTTATACTTTGGCACATAGACCTGATCCTTCAGCATAACTGATATCATTCTGCTCCTTTCGATGCATTCTTAACCGGGGTTTCACTGTTTGGGATTTAAAGACTAAATTTAATTAATCTAATCAGTTAATCCAACTGACTTGTTTAAATCTTGTGATAGAAAAGGTGAGTTGTATTAAAAACATAAGAGCAAATGAGGCGATCCTGTTTGTCTCATTTATTGTGTATACCTACCGGGCAGCCACAGTCCTCACAAACATCACATATTCCTGAATTCTGAAGCACATGTGACTGATAGAATTTCGTCACTTGGTTACCTGTAAAAGTAAAGACATGTATAATATATTATTCCATGTATGGCAAATAAACCTTATGCAACAACACATACCCAAGCTGGCTTCAATTTGCTGACAGTATAAAAATCAGTGTAATTTTTAAACTGGCTGAATGTCCCTGGATTGTAACTTTCTAATTTATCAGTGAATGCTTTAAATTGGATTTTGACCAAATCAATGAGTATGGCTTCAAATGGTCTCAGAATGAACCAAACTCTTCCAACATGCTTTCTGGGTCATTTCTAAAATACATTAGAAAGATAATCATGATATACGACCAAGGTGGAATAAGGGCAGATTGGAAATAAATAAGATGTAAAAATACTGTGAAATGTGTTAGTATTTTTATACAATTTTCATCAGACATCTAAGTGAATTTACCCTCCTAGAACATAGATAATACTACCCAAAATGATGTGTTAGATCCCATGATACAAATAATCCTTTACTTAAAACGAAATAAGTAGTATTCAGGCCAGTGAAATAGAAGAGCATAAATACTTCTTATTCTTTAATTGCCCTTTCATTTAATATTTGCTGGAATAACATCTCAAAAAATTTCATGAACATACTTAAAATCAAATGCTTTAGATAATTTACTACATCAAGCAGTTCAAACAAATATGAAATGAACCATTCTACGAAAACAACACACCTATGTCTAGATAACACACTGCTCAAAATATTTAAAGGATCACAATATATTTTGCATTTTATCACCATGCAATTGCACTTGTAGTCTGTGTTTTAGTGAGAGTTATTTAAAAAAGATAAGAACATGCTTGTCTTGTTATTTGCTTGGTGAACCATCAAAGATGCTGCTTGTTGATAAGAATGAACGCACCACAATGACAGACCACAAACATGACAATATACCAAGAAGAAGAGACACAGAACACGCAAAGCTCTTTTCTAATATGATAGCTGCACAAAGGTATTTAAATCATGATTTTACACACATGCTATAAGCACTAAATCTACATGTGCTGTCATATAGGTATTCAAAAATAACACAAAGTGCTTACTTGGTTGATAGTAATCATACAGTCTTATTGATGCTGGTTGAGATTTGGCTACCATCCCTGTCCTTATAATATCAAGAGTCAGGCACACAGGTGTAGTTGATATCTGAAATAGAATTACAAAAGATATACAGTAAAACCTGTCTTAAGCGGTCACTCAAAGGTAGACAAGACAAAGGTTTTACTGACAAATGGTAGCTTAATGAAGGTCGAAAGTATTGCATAATGCTCCACTTGGAGTATTCCTCAATACTTTTGACCTGCATTAAGCGATATTTGGTCTTGAAAACCAATTTTTTGGTATTCTTTTTGAGTGGCCGCTTCAGACAGGTTTTACTTTACCTTGTATCTAAAACCCATAAATAATAATCATTGCATCAATACCTTGGTGAATAACACTAAGGGTTTTTTCTCCATATAATGCTTTTGTACACAATGTCTAAACGTTTGTCTAGCATTAACTTAATTGTTCATGTTGCCAACTAAAGGGGTTTGAAATAAGCATATTGTGTAATCTACTAAAATGATTTGATTGACTCATTGTATACTGATGGCCTTTAAATGATTATTTAGGAAAACATAGAAGGCACAGAGTAGCATTTTATCAGTTTTTTTAATGTTTGGTAAACCATAAAACAACCATAAGGGACATGAATAGGATACCTTATAGAAATTACAACCTGATAGTTCTCAATAAAGACAGTCAACCCCCAAAATTGTTTGTGTCATTCAAGGTGAAAAATTGCGTTAGTCTAGAATGTGTATTTACCGATTTCAATTATATGAGAGTTAAACTGTAAGCTGTTGTTTATTTAGTACATTAAATAGTGTGTATAACTGAAGCTTTATCAATTTGGATGGTTTAACGACTCTATTAAAACGCATGAAATCAAAACTCAATTTTGTTCAATGGATATTGATATTTTTGTTTGAAAGCGGGTGGTTACCATTAGTTTAAGCAAATTATTGTTTCGTACATTTTGCATGCATGATTATGTGACCATTAGTAGGAGTTTGGTCAGAATAAGGTACATTAAATCTTTAAGGGCTGGAAACCCATAAACAGATACTATGGTAAACATAAAATACCCAGATAAATTCCAACATAATTTTGGCATTTCACCAGGGTCTGCGTTGTTTGCTTAGACTAAATTGATCTGTAGAGGAACAAATACATTTTATTATCGAAATAATTACCTGTGATCCCTAAATATATACAACAGACCATCTTGAATTAGCTGTATCAAACTGTATGAGTAATTCAATTTGTACACAAAAAGGTAAGGATAGTGTTAAATTTAAAATACCTCATCAAAATAAAGAATGACTTTTCTATTTGCAGTCTCACTCCTCTTGATTTCAATAACTCCTCCAATACTTTCTAAATCAGCTTCAAATCCTGTTGGGATGCCAAATTCAATAACAGCCATTCCACTTGCCCCTGTATGAAGCCATCTAAAAACGCAAGAGTGAGCATGTTAATGAGAGTGTTTAGCTACATTCAGCATTATGAATCCTTTCAAAAGCAATATATAAAAGGGAATAATTAACTGTAAAGTAAATGAGTTAAATTCACTCTTAATGCAATAATTGTTTTGGCTGTAACCTTTCACAGCTATATAGTGATGCTTCTTATTTAAATATATTGTTTCTAATATCCTAACGTAGGCCCGCGACTTAGAACTTGATAAAGTGAGTAATTAATTGACATAAACAATATGCATAAAGTAATTCTTCGAACTTTCATGTACAGCTATTTAGTGAGTTTTTTGGCCTTGATTTTGATAGATCCAGGTAATTACCCATGTCCCACTATATATGTGTAAACAACAAAAGCTCTTTCATTTATGTGCATATGTTTAGACCTTTCCTTCTAAAAAATTCTGGTATAGACTCTCTTCGAGAAGCAATTAGACCCCTTGGTACCCAAGGTGACCAATAGCTTCTTCAGGGAGGTCCCTACGTCCATCTGTGAAAGACGTTGATGTAAGAAAATATGCTTCCAGGACCCCTGACCAAATTTGCAGGATTGGGGCATGTGTAAAAATGAAAGTTAAGAAGGAGCAAAGCTCAGGAATTGGTACAATCAAGTACCACACCCGACACAAGGCACCATATGGGATTTTGATAAAACCACATCGCAAGGAAACACAAGACACAGGAGAGCCAAGTGGTCATCCCTGTGTCAAGCAGGTGATCAAAAAGCAGAAATGAACAAGCAAGACAGCACAACAAAGACAAATGCTAAAAAAACAATAACAAAAATGTTCCATTAAAGAAGCACCATCTTAGAAGGGTTAGTAAAATAATTACTGTAGGGCTTAAATATGTTTAACAGTACTAGCAGAAGCCTTAATTCTTATGTGGATAGTGACATACAGATGTTTTGTTTGCAAGAAATGTCCCTAACTTATTGATGCATCACCTCCTTGTACATGCAAAGTAAGAAAGATGGCACAGCTAAGGAATCAAGTTCCACACCTGACCCATTATACCACATGGAGAGGTAACAAAATCACAATTAGTCATCACAAACAAGAGCCAAGAGGTAAGCCCTTTTCCAGCAGGTGACCACAAGGCAGCAATGAACAAACGCGAAAGCATGACAAGTACAAGACATAAATAACACAAATGATGATAAATAAATAAATAAATCAAGATATAAAAAGGAGATAAAACAAAGATACAGATTCAACATTACAATAAACTTAGCAAAAGAAGTCAAACAGATAAACCCCAGTGTGCCTGACAAAAGACAGGACAGCAGGCCTCAACCCTCTAATCTATAGATAAGTATTCAAGTTGGAACTTTCATAGATTCTGAGGTTAAACATTTCATGCTAAGCTCCATCCGCTATTAATAATCATATAAATAAACTTTCACGTCTGCACATAGGGTAGAGAAATTACTTGTCAGGTACACACTATTGGAGGATCTTATCTCGTCATAATTCCATTAGCAAACAGAGTAGACCCTTATCAGACAGCTCTTACAAGGCTACTCTGTTTGCAAAAGCATATACAGCGTCTATATGAGGTAAAGGATAAATTGCCTTCTGCTGCCACGTGGCTATTATTGGTATGTGTCTATTTGTGGTGCCATGGTTTGATCTTTGGTTTGTGATCATGTTTTTTCCTGGTGATGCTCACTTACGTTTAACGAATCAATTTTGAATATACCTGGAGCAAGCTCTGACTGACAGAAGATCTATAGTTTCTTGAACTAAAGTAACTTGGATGTCAAACGATGGCTCTTCGATCTCGCGTTCCACATTAAAAGACAAAGAAATCTGTAAAGGAAAACAAATGTTGTATTACCTTTAAAAGCATCTCAAATACTTGCAGCAGACAACATTTCCAAATTAGTCTTCAAGTTGACATTTAATGTAAATAACGTGCGATGACAAAAATAGTAAACCTGTTACCCAAGAAAAAAAGAAGAAATGTAACAAACTGTGTCTTCAGCTACAGTTGTGATTGGCACTTTATGGGATATCAAGAAAAATTCACTCTGTTATACCGACACAACATGTTTATTGGTAAATATTGTCATGAGATTTTATTCATTACAGAAACGTGTTTATATTAAGTTTGTTTTGCCAAATACATCATGTGTTTCTTGGCTTTTTGGTGTGACTTAAACATTTAAAAAAAACAATAGTGTCTTTAAGAAACACTAAATGCAAATTAACCAATAATCTAGTATACAATTCATTTCTATCATTTCCACACATTCCTAATGTTGGGATCGTTTGCACCTATATTTTTTCAATACTCACCAAGTGTTTGAATATTAATAGACTTTTCGCTTACTGTAAAGGCGGCAACTTTAATATTCATATCTGGGCGTGGTTTGGCTTTTTCATCTGCTTAACAAGGGAAATCCGTTTCTATTTATAATTTGGTTTGGGCTGCGCAAATGTGCGTGCATTCCATGAATATCCAAACCGTTTACACACTGAACTCACATTTATTAACACTTAAAGCACATAATCACAAAAAAGATGTTTTTTGTCGTCCACTAAAATATTTGAAGCCTCATAGACAAACAGTGTGGACCCAGAGCAGACTGCTCCTGTAGGAGCAGTTTGATCTGGGTTCACACTGTTTGCCTCTTTTCTTATGTTAAATAGACATTTTCAGATGCAGTAATTTTGCAGGCGTTTTAAGGATTGCGTCTACACTGAGGTAATGGCACAAGATGATACAGTTACTTTTGAATAAACCATGCCTCATTTTCAGCTGTTACCTATGTCTAAGGTTGACCAGTCCTAATTACGCATTCATGAGGTGCCGCCTTTACAGTAAGCAAAAAGTCTAATAATACCATTGTGCATACCTTAAACTTGGAAATGGACTTGCATATCAGAAATGTTTGAAAACCCTAATAGGAATTTATATGTTAGGTAGGCACTTTGATCTGATCTATCAGAATTCTAGTTATTAAGAGTACATCATAATACTTACATCAACTAATGCCATTCCATGCCCTGTTCCAGTTACAGTTACTTGACTTGGGATAGATGGTAACTGTCAAAAAAAAACAATGGTGCAGATAAGCAAAAACATGTTTTATTTTTCGTATCGATCTATTTTAAAACACGTTTTGGGCGCTCAAAAGAACATTCTTGTTATGATAATTGAGCCATGACACGTGATCTCCAACAATGTGGCATTTTGACAAGCACAGCCTCAGACAAGCATGTAAAGCCCTCCTTCAAGCTTTGAAGCTCCAAACACTGTTCAGTCAGAGGCTTAACACTCATAGAATACACAAGCGACAAGCAAAGGCTCTAATCAGACTGCGTGTATGCGCAGGCTGATCTGAGGCTTAAGTGGTTGCCCCTACCACATTGATGAAAAGCTCTTGCCACGGCTTATATGGTTCTTTGAGTACCCTTTACGTAATTGATAATCATTCATGAATAGCCAGAAGAATAAAAAATATCTAGATAAAACAATACAACTTAAAGGTTACTATAAAAATACAACACTGTACTGATTAGATAAAACGTATGAACATGTCATTTTACTCACTCTCTGGCTAGTTTGTATACATTCAATAGCATACTTATACAGTGTAATATATTAAATATTTGATGAACTCAAATGAGAGGCAGATAAAAACGACTTATGATGAATGAAAAATATATCATTAAATCATATCATGAACACGTTAATCTATTTTAAAGATACTATAGTCCTACCGGAATAATAAGAAACACAAAAATCTGGAATATTTTTTTATTGCCTGAATTTTTCCAAATAAAAAGCTCAAACCTGGATTTAAAATATCCTGCAGTGTCAGGAGAAAATAATTTGAACAATCTACTGCCACTAGCCTGACCCCAGATCTCTTGGAAATTTTGTCATATTTAGGCTTTCTGAAAAGCGGGGGGAATTTAAAATTTGTAACAGCCATGCGACGGCCTAGATATCTGTATTCAAATTTCTACAGGTAAGTGTCAAAAGAATCACACATTTTAAAAGCGTAATTGCTTTGTACACTTCATTTTTAATTCCAAGCACTGCCATCCAGTTGGTAGTCTTGATTCATTCAGCGTAGACCCAGATCCAACTGGTCCTATATGTGCAGTTTGATCTGGGTTAATACTGTTTGCTATGTTTGTTAAAAGCCACGTGATGTGGCTATTCTGGCCAGTTTTATAAAACAACCTTTACAGTGGCCAGTGGCCTAAACATTATCAACTAATTTTATAGTCAACCATTCATTTGTCTGTTATTAGTAATTTGGAACTATTTACAAACATACTTTTAATGGTAACACTCAAGGGTAAAAGAAGTGGGGAAAATGCACTTATTTCACCATTTAGAGTAAAAAATAGCAGTAATACCAGACACTATTTGCTGTCAAAAAATAGTTCCTGAAATGCTGCACGATTATTCAAGAGCTTAATATGATATAAATGGAAAATGTACACTGAAAGTCATTTTCGCTATTCTAATTTATGCAGCAGTACTTTATATGTACAATACTTATTATGCTATAACCTATATGGCAGTCACTGACCTGAAACATTATCGCACAGTTAAGTCAACCGTTACACAATATTAATAAACTGGGTCAGTTTATGTCCATTCTACCAACAGTTACACTCCCCCGTTCAAAAGAACAGGAAATATGCCAAACTTCCATCTAATTACAGAAAAGCACAGCAAAAACATCAGGTTGATAATTTTGTCAAAAAATACTGCAGCTTTTTCTACACGTATATCGAAGAGCTTGAGAGAAAATAACGCGAACATGTGCCCATAAAGTCGATTTTTCGCGTTTCTCATTTATGCGGCAGTACTTTAGTGTACATTGTGTTGGCAACACAGTTGCAATTGTCCTTGAATTAAAATATTTCAATTTTAATGACAAACTATTACTTTTATTTGTGGGTGAGATACTTATTGATTTGCTTTTCATCATATTACTTGGTAAATGTTTGCCACATTATACGTTTTTGATAATACTTGATATGAAGTATAAATATAACTGTTTATGTGAAATACATAATTTGGAAGGACTATTTTCTTAATATTAGTTTTAGACGCCAGCATTTAGAGGGACTGATATTATATATTTAGTAGAGCTGTTTGGAATTCCATTTTTCTTAAACCATTTTACATATTTCTACCTACAAGTGTATTATAGGATTCTTTTAATGGCAAAGTTTCTATGTCTGAATATCATTGGAAGTTTTAAGAAAGTAAACAGGCGAGCTCATGTGATTCACATTGGTAAGCTGCCAAGACTCAGACAAGCATGTGCTTTTGTGCGGTCTGGTTAGAGCCTTCTTGCTCATATAAACAAATATAGAACTAGTAGATAAAGGTCAATACAAGATTTCGGCCTCTGTTTCCACAATATTGTTGTACAAATTACTTAAAGCGTGACCTGAGGCATATTCAATAAGAAGCAAAATATTATGAGCTGGTCCAAACGGTAATTGAAATATATGAATTATTAGTTAACAGAAGTTCATGATCTCAAAAACTTTCATGATAAATACACTTACCACAACAGTCTGTAATACTAAGGCATTGACCTGATTTATATTGAATGCATGAGTAAATGTTCCTGCTGTGATTGTAGCTTGAATGTTGAAGCTACTGGAGTATACCATCTGAGCGAAATCAGAGAGAGCCTGTAGACCAACAACTGTATCCTAAATAAGAAATAGAATATTATTAAACAATATATGGCAAATCAAACACAATGATATGTGCTCTTAGCGAATACTACGATTAACCTGATTGTTCTATCATACCAAAGCTTTTTGCTGTGATTTCATTAGTATCTAATATATACCAGATTCCCCACAAGAACAGTGAATACTTTAGTCGGATGAGGCAGATGCCTGGATTGATTGAAAGTCGTCGTCACCGGGCATACAAAATTAAGTGAGTATGATCAAAAAAAAACAAAATCACGAACTGCAGACCAACCCACAGTACCGCAAGGTAGAGGCATAAAAACTAACTACTAATTATCAGCAAGAAGATAATAAAAGTAAAGCAATCTGTTATCAGTTATTACACATAACACATATTCATTATACAAGCATAACAGTATATTGCATTGCAAATAACAAAAATGCCAAAACTGTTTTCCCTTTTAACTCAAACAATTTTCAAACAAATTTGCTATATGTATTCAGGTATACCTTCCGTAAGACAGATAAAGTATATTTTATCTGTTGCCTCCAGTTTTAAAACACTAAGATGTAGTATTTATCCTGCTAATAAATGTTAAAATGCCAAAAATGATTGCATTTTAACATGAATGAGCAGGTTAACTTCATGCTCTGTTGAGTTGAGCATAAAATAAAGTTTCATTACCTCAAGGCAAGGTTAAAAATGCCAATAAACAAGTGAGAATACCAACCTGTGTAGATGCAAATCCACCATTAGAGTTCCTCTGTCCAGTAATCCATTTCATAATTGGCATGCCACCAGCAAAATCATTATTTACAGCATGAATAAGGAGGGCATATGATGTCATCTCAATATCAATTGGGTTAGATTGTTGGTGAGATGGTCGCCAGTGAGAGTGTGAAGTGGTCGTTGATTGAACCTTATGCCAATGCTTTAGACCATCTAAAATGATAATGGTAAATTGTAAGCAAACCTCATTCTTCCAGGCCATGATACGAGGGTCATTTGGAAAGTTCTTAGCACGAGCTTATCACACCTTCGTTTGAAAAGGCTCATGCATGTGTTGCATATCATCGGAAAGCTTAATTTTCGTGCTAGCAAGTAAATTATAGTTTGCACGTGCAGCATGCGCTACGCGAACTGTAAAGGTCATTTTACATGACACGGTATTGGATACTGGACGAAAAAATGGCTGAAAAAGGCAACGTTATAATTGAAGAGCAGAGGGTATACTACAAAATACGTGCACAGCTCGGTTCTTCTCCAAAGGATGTAAAAGCCGATTTGGATACTGTCTATGGGGATAAGGCACTAGCATATCAAACTATAACCAGATGGATCCGTCTTTTTAAAGACCGGCGAACAGAGGCTAAAGATGCCCCTAGGGCTGGGCGGCCGCTGTAGGCAGTGTCAGAAAGAGACATTGAAGTTGTGAAAACTGCAATAGGAGAAGATGCGTGGTACACTGTGGAGGAGATAGGGGATTTATATGGCATTAATTCGTCGGCTGTATTTTATATTTTGAAAGAAGTGTTGAAGCTCAGGAAGGTTTGTGCCAGATGGATCCCTCATCTTTTGACGTCTGAGCAGAAGGGGGTAAGGGTAGAAAAAGCAACACAACTTCTAGCTAAATACAACAATGCGGATTCAATGAGGCTCAGAGAAATAATAACTGGTGATGAAACATGGCTGTACTTTTTTGAGCTTGATTGCAAAGAAAACAATAAAGTTTGGATATGTCAAAATGGCGAAAGCCCTCAAATCGTGAGAAGAAATAAGACTTCTAGGCGCGTTATGTACGCTTTATTCTTTGACTGTGATGGCATTGTCGCCAGAGTGCCGGTTCCTGAAAAGGGCAGTGTTACTGAAGTACACTGAAGTAGCCTTTATTTATATCCAGCTACAAAAATGTTCAATTTTCTTTCTCAGAACATCAATGTCACTTTTCTTGTCCTGGTCATTCAATTTATCACTATAAAAATGTAGTTGAGAATGATCAATGTTTATAACCTCAGGGTAAGGTGTAACACCAATTTAAAAAGCAAACCTATCCAGATATAGCATGGCATAACTGAGAGTGTGTGTTAAATTCAATCATAAGCACTAAATATCATTGACATGATATTTGACATGATATTTATTAGCAACACTTAAACACTACGACTTTATGTAGACTTGACAGTATTATTCTCAAGACCATCTTACAAGTACGTTGCTAATGTCACTGATGACGTAATAGTTCAATAAAGGTAAGTAACTGTAACTGTCAGATATGATTTATATTCCTTTGACTAATTGTTTTAAAACGTTAACAGTGTGTAGATAAATAACACTATTGCTTTAACATATACAAGCATTGATTTTTATCATATGACGTTGCGTCTGGGAGTGAAATAACCGCGTGAATTAAAATCTATTAATCACTAGTGGTTAACAGATTTTCAGGAAACGTTATAAAACTACTTTTTTAACATCACGTATATGGCAAAACCCTACCGTATTCCGCAAAAATGGATATTTTTTTAATATCATACGAAAAATAGTATCAACATTCATGCTTCAGTATTATTGAATTTATTAAACTTGTTGCACAAAAGAAATAAAATGCTCTGCAAGCCTCGCATTTTATCTCTTTTCCTCAACTCGTTAGATAAATTCAATAAAACATTAGCACTCATGTAAGATCCTCTATGTTAAATTCCTTAAGGTTCACATTTATATTCCCAGTGGCTGTACAATATAAGGTTGTGTTTTTGTTGTTGTAAGTTCATTGGTTGCTGTTGCTTCCTTTATCTGTTTTTTAGTTTTTGCTGGTCTTTTTGTTGCGATTAGTTTTTGCTGTCACCTCACTGAGAGAGCTGGTTGCTTTACTCTATTAAACTTATGCATATTTATGTCTGTGTTTTTGTTTCTCTTTCTCACTGTTGGTCTCTAATACGTAATACTTTGTGGTACTTAATCGTTCATTTAAGTAGCAGTCTACTGAAAGTATCTGGACCTCAACGTAACAAATTCTGTCTTCTGGGTTTCAGACAAAGCGAGACTAAAATCAGTCTTCTCAGCTACAGAAACTTGTTAAAGCATTGAATTTTCACCTGTAGCATGATAAGATAAGATACTTTCCAAAACAAATAGCCAAAGCGTTGATCAGTCTGAGCAGATTCGCTGGCTAGTCTGCACCTCTGTTGTTCACAACTCAAGAAGACAGGGTTTCTCGCATCAGGCCCATTTGTATTTGATACAGTTTGCTCAATATATACAACTTATCTTCTAACATGTGATTGCTTCCCTGTGATGATACATTGCGTAAGCAAGGAAGCCTCCATTTGAGCTAAACAGTGTTTGCATTTTAACAACAACAGAGTATAGGGCAAAGATCTGGCTAGCCAAGTATATTTACCCCACCTCTTCCCCTGGGTGGGCTAGCTATATGCTGCTGTACATTCTAACGTTTGTTCATTCATTGTATGGAAGCGGTTTTGTGATTCGTCAATGTTTGTTTGATGTGTCCGTTTTGGATTTGCAATCATCTTGTTGAGGAAACAAGGGCTGGTTGATTTACTTAAAATACATTTTGCTATAATGTGGCTGTTTTTTTCCTGTGTCTTTTTTTATGGTGCCTTAGGTTAGTCTGCAGCCTGTAATTGAGATATTTTAGGATCAAGCTCACTTGTTTTTTCCACATACTTTTATTCTTTGCGTGTGTAGGCAGTTAATGATCTAATACATCTGTGCAAGTGTGGTGTATCATTTGAGCCTTTAGCTGTAAACAATGGGTAATTTGCCACTTTACTAAAAGCTGGTTCTAAAACTGGGACCTTTTCTAGCCATATACATTTTATCGTATTAATGAAAATACCAATACCTCTAACAATTGTATCATTGTTTAGTTTGGCAAATGCGGTTGCAAAAGATGTGCTCTTAGCAAGCTTGAGAGCATAACTAGCAATAGCTAATACGTAGTCATCAGTAACAGATGCTATCTGGGACTCCAAATAATGTTGAGCCTTTGCAGCAGCAGTATTTATCTTCTGTTGGAAACTCTGTAAACAAAACAATACATAGTCAGATCAAGCATTTTTTGCATGAATCATTTTACTTACTGAGCATTATACAATTAATTTTAGACCCTATAATTTGTATAATGCTATTGTTACATTATTAGGAAAGGTAAATCTGTTGGTCAGAGCACCAGTATGCATGATTAGGGATTACCTAAATTCGACCGAACTGTAGTTTCTATATGGTAATGATTACCGGCGGTTTGTAAGTAACTCGGTGGTAGATTATCATAACATTTAAGAAACAATGATACCAACAACGAAGCACTAGAAAATAGACATAAAGTGAAAATGCAGTCTTAGTTTTAGTGCGGCTGTTCATGCTTGTTTACATATGTACCTTGAGAAAGGTTGTTCAACCAAAACTAGTTGGGAAAAAATAGATAAGAAGAATTTTAAGAAAATATTTACCTATTCATGTTTATCTGAGCATTCGCTGTGCAGAAAGATGCGTTTATATTTATAAAGACTATTTGAAACTTGTTGTAATATCATGCATTGACGTATGTTATTTACTTAGAGAATTATTTTACAAACTTACGCCTCCTAAATCGTTGTTTTCTAATAATGAGATCAACACAAATGCTGTAAGACCTGGACCAGCCTGTGTTCCTCCCTGAAAACAGTAAAGCATCCATTAAAAGTACACAAATAAATATACATTTTATTGGACCATGACATATGTGCCGTGATTAACTCTTTTTTGACGAAAAATTGACTTAAATAGCTTGTTGTACCGATCACTTCAACAAGGAGATATAAAAATATCAAGATAAAAAATATTGTTTATTTAACCAAACTATGTCGTGAAGTAAAATTACACATGTATAAAGTATTTACAAGATGAAACATATGAATTGGCCAGATCCTTTGGTTTTTTCTCAGAGACTTTGATGTAGTATACTGAAAAGAACCACTCTTTATATGCAATAATATAATTTTTGTACAATAAGGCAATATCTTAGTCGTTGTCTTAATATAATATGAATAGTATTAAAATTTAACAGCTTCACAATATAAAATATGTGCAGTGAAACTGCTTTAAGCCCTCCAGTAAAATATTTTACTGACCGTTCCAAGGAGGTGCTTCTTTTGAGAATCTTTTATGATTTTTCTGTCTTGTGTTTGCTATGCCTTTGTCACGTCTGTTTATATGTGCCTTGTTGTCACCTGCTGGGAAAGGGCTGACCTCTTGGCTCTCGTTTGTGGTGTCTTACTGTGAGTTTGTCACTTTCCCATTGATATCCTGGGTCAGGTGTGGTACTTGATTGTATCGATTCCTGATCTTTGCACCCTTACTTACTCATTGTGAGAAAACCTGTCTTCAGGGGTTTGTGAACAACACAGGCTCAGATCAGCCCCTTTGTAATTCGTTTTGCGGTTATAGTATCATATTTAAACTTGCTACAGGTAAAATTATAATTTTCTATCTAGTTCCTGTAGCTGAGGAGACTGATTTGAAAGTAAGCAAGAGTGCAATGATCAGGAATTGATACAATCATTTACCACACCTAACCCAGGATACCAATGGGAAAGTAACAAACTCACAGTAAGACACCACAAACGAGAGCCAAACTCGCTTTGTCAGAAACCCAAAAGACAGGTTTTGTCGCAACAAGGCCCATTTACTAACCTGCATATCTTTATGAATTACTCTTCCAGGTTCAGGGAAACGACCATCACTTGCTTGATGGCTAATCATCCAATTTATTGCCTTCTTTAAGACTTCATCATCAATGAAAATTTGACGCTTGGCTTGATGGAATGTTTTAACCACAAAGGCACTCAACCTAAAAATTTCAAAACACAGATGGCACTAAATAGCATGACTTCTCATCTAATACATGTAACTTTACCTTATTTCAATCAGAGCGGTCTGCACTATATGAGGTGTTTTCTATTCTGTGATAATGTATTGAATACATCAGGAAGCCTTCGTGCTAGCTAAACATTATTTTTGTTTTTGAACAACAATATAACCTAGGGCGATGATTTGATGCCAGTAAAATGCGTTTAAACCCCCCAGTGACTTTATCTTGTGACTGTTCTAAGGTGGTGGTTCTGTTACTGTTGATTTATTGCTTATTGTTGCTTACATTATTTTGTGGGGGTTTTGTGTTTGGTCCTTGTTTTTTACTAAATACTTAGTGTCCTTTCTAGTTTTTGGCTTCCTGCTGAGGAATAGAAAGCTGGCTACTTTACTTTATTGTCTTCTGGATGTTATGTTGCTGTAATTGTAATGTGGCTTTTCCTCCTGGTGCCTTTGGGTTGGTATGTGGTGTGTGATTGTTGCATTTCTTGGATATGCTCATTTTATTTTGAAATCATCTTGATAAGGAAGAGAGAGATAAATACTTTACTTAAATAATCTTTCTCATGTCTTGTGACTGCTAGTGTTTTGTGGCTCTTCCTGTGTGATTGTGGTATACTCACTTATTTTTTGGACGTTGTGGCTGACATATAATTATTTCTCACCACTGTTATTTGTTATAAGAAGCTGTCTGCTTTTTACATTTGCTGCATATTCTTTTGCACTTCAGACTTAATTTTATCATGGACACAAACAATATGAACCCTGATCAGACTGTTCCAAAATAAACAGTGATGGCTTGGTCCATATTGTATGCAATATAAGCTACTTAAAATATATATACAGAAAAAAACAAATGATAAAAGTCCTGATTGGTGGGTTATTGTGAGTCCCTATGTGAGTTAAACACTTTTTGGGTTTAAACAACAAAAGTATTGAGGGCAAAGATCCGACGCCAGTAAAATACTAGTATCCCCCCTCCCGTGACTTAGGCTGTTGTCCTTCCTTAGACTGTGAATCAGTTGTTGTTGATTCATTGCTTAACTTTCCTCCAATTGTTTAAGGGTTTTTTGTGTTTGGTCTTTGTTTTATTATGCATTATTAAGTGTACATTCTAGTTTTGCATTTGTCTTAACAAGGAAGTGTGTGAGAGAGAGAGAGAGAGAGAGAGAGAGAGAGAGAGAGAGAGAGAGAGATTGTTACTTTAATTGCCGTCCTTGTGTACTGTGACTGTTAGTGTTCTGCAACTCTTCCTTACAGTGACGTGGATTGGTCTGCAAAGTGTGATTGTGGTATTCCTAATCATTTTCACTTACCTTTTTTGGTAAAAATATCGTTAAATTATTACTGAGTGACTTTCTTATTTACTGTCAATTTAAAATTGGCCATATACATGTACCTCTTGGAGACTGGAACAGCCATGTAGCTGCTGACAGCAGCAGATTTGTGGAAATCCATCTTGACAAAAGTTTTGGGGTCCGAGATGAGGAAAGAGAGAGATTGTTGGAGTTCAATATGGCAAACAACTTGGTTTTTTGTAATAGCTGATTCAGAAAGAGAAAGTCCTAACTTGTTACCTATAGTTCCAACAACCCCAGTACACATATTGATTCATTCTATACAAGAAGATTTTCAGGAAGACACTGAATGGTGTCGAGGTCATTCCTACTAAGGAATGTGTACAACAACACAATCTGTTAATTTTTGACTTTGCTATTTGTATCCTACGAAAGCCTAGAAGGTTAACTTTTTAAAAAAAGACAATATTTTTATCTCGTAATTACGAGAAAACTAACTCGTAATAACGAGATAACTAACTCGTTATAACGAGAAAGTTATGTCGTAATAACGAGAAAAATATACATCTCGTAGTAATGAGATACCTAACTCATAATAACGAGATAACTAACTCGTAATAACGAGATGATTATCTCGTAATAACGAGATAACTAACTCGTAATAACGTGATAATTATCTCGTAATAACGAGATAACTGACTCGTTATAACGAGATAACTAACTCGTAATAACGAGATAACTAACTCGTTATTACGAGATAACTAACTCGTTATTACAAGATAACTATCTCGTTATTACGAGATAACAAGCTCGTAATTATGAGATTACTTATTTGGCACCAGGTGTCCTGGAAGTCTGCGACAGTGTTAGAGACAGTAGCAGACCAGTGCACTGAACTCGAGAAGGTCCGTAGAAGTCTAAACTGGTTTTAACCTGATTGACACATGGAAATCATGGAAGTTTGTGACAGTCCAAGAGTCTGCATTGCTCTTGTGAGGGTTGACACATGGAAATCATGGATATTTGTGACAGTCCAAGAGTCTGCATTGCTCTTGTGAGGGTCCATACAGGTCACAACTCGTTTAAGCTTGTTTGACACGAGGAATTGCTATAAGTATGTGATTGTGTCAGGGATATTCTTATTGATTTCGGAGGGTCCATAGAGGTCGAAACCAGTCTTTAGTTCTTTGGCACCAGGGATCCAGGAAGTCTAAGACGGTGCCAGAGACAGTCGCAGACCAGTGCAATAAATTCGAGATGGTCCCTAGAAGTCTAAACTGGCCTTAACTTCTGACACAGTCACTTGCTTACAGGAAAGCTTAAATGAGTTTTGACCAGTATGGACCCTCCCAAGAGAAATGCACGGGGCTGGAATTCTCTCTAGGACTGTCACAAACTTCCTGGATTAAAAGTATCCTTCATATGTATTGTTGTGAGACAAGGACGTCCCACCTGAGGACCAGAATAGTTCGTCAGTAAGAAGGCTCTATCAAATTCAGTCTGACCAAATTATTTGGGTCCGAGGGCGAGATTTCCTTGTAACAATACATCATGGTGGATACAAATGTCATTTTTGTCAACCCCTGGGGCGGGGCATTTAGCAGGAATTTTACCACAAATTTGGCCCTGCAGTGCGGCTTTAAAAATGAAAGGTTAAAAGCCCCACTATTCCTCGGCACCAAGGGGGGGATACTAATGACTTGTGCCTGATTTTTGGGATTTGAAACTGAAACTGAAAGAAAACTGTGTAAATAACGTCAAATAAGTGACGTCAGAGATGTTATGACGTCATTCAACAATATGAGAATGACGTATTTATTCATAATATTTAGGCGCAGCTTAAAATAGTTATAGGGAGCGCATTGGATCAGTGGTAGAGTGCTTGACTCGAGACCGAGGGGCCGCTGGTTAGAGCCTCATAGGCGTCACCGCATTGTGGTCCTTGAGCAGGACACTTTAATCCTAGCTTAGTACTGGTTCAACCCAGGAAGATCCATCCCTTTTTAACTGAAAGATTGTTGATGGGACGTAAAGAATCAAATTAAACAGTTTTGCCTATAGAACACCTTGTCTTGAGCGATAAGTTGGTTATAAACCCCTCTGCCAATCGGGTAAAGACCAGTTTAGACTTCTAGGGACCTTCTCGAGTTCATTGCACTGGTTTGCGACTGTCTCGAACATTGTCGCAGACTTCCAGGATCCCTGGTGCCAAAAAAGTTTACACGTAATTACGAGTTAGTTATCTCGTTAATACGATTTAGTTATCTCGTTATTACGAGTTAGTTATCTCGTTATTACGAGATAATTATCTCATTATTACGAGTTAGTTATCTCGTTTTTACGAGATAATTATCGCGTTATAACGAGTTAGTTATCTCGTTATAACGAGTTAGTTATCGCGTTATTTTGAGTTAGTTATCACGTTATAACGAGTTAGTTCTCACTTTATAAGTTAAGACTAGTTTTGACACTATGGACCCCCCTCCCCGAGTTCAATGGACTGGTTCTCGACTGTTTCTGACACAGTTGCAGACTCCTAGGAATCTCCAGTGCCAAACAAGCTCAAACCAGTTTGGACCTGTATGACTGCTCCCGTGTTTAATGCACCGATGTCCGACTTTCTGTGTCATCTTCTCTCAGACTTCCAGGAATCCCTAGTGCCAATCGGGTAAGACCAGTTTAGACTTCTAGGGACCCCTATATACTTGCAGATTTCTAGGATTCCCTGGTGCCAATCCGGCTAAGACCAGTTTAAGATCTCTATGTAAAGCCTCTAGGGAATTACTACAGTACATGCACTGGTCTGCGACTGTCTCTGACACCGTCACAGACTCCCAGGATCTCCGATGCCGAACACTTAAGACCAGTTTCGACCTCTCTGGACTCCCCTGAGTCACAAGCACTTGGGTTCGACTGCCCCTGATGCCATTGCAGACTTCAAGGAATCCCTGGTGCCAAGCAAGTTTAGACCAGTGTCGACCTCTATGGACCCCCTATGCTCAATGCACCAGTCTGCGACTGTCTCTGGCGCCCTGGCAGACTTCCAGGAATCTTTGGTACCAGACAATTATCTCGTAATAACGAGTTAGTTATCTCGTTATTACGAGTTAATTATCTCGTTATTAGAGTTAGTTTTCTCGTTATTACGAGATATTTTTCTCGTTATTACTAGATATATATTTTTTCTCGTTATTACGACTTAACTTTCTTGTTATAACGAGTTAATCATCTCGTTATTACGAGTTAATTATCTCGTTATTACGATTTAGTTATCTCGTTATAACGAGGTATATTTTTCTTTTTTAAAAGTGGACCTTCTAGGCTTTCGTAGTATCCCATCAGCGAAGACAGCCAAATTTAATTCGTATTAGTTCTTGGAAGCTCAAAGAACCTGCTGTGTCAAAAGATTTCCAGGACACTTTTAAGGATAAAGTAGCTGTTCTTACGCCATTTGAATCTGCTGATGTAGTGGAAGATGTTTGGCCAAGACTGAAGACCCCCTTACAAGAAACAGCCTCTGAAGTCTGTGGTCTCTCATAGAAAGACCAATGGAAAAAGGAAACGTGGTGGTTGGATGACCTTGGCTAAAGCCAGTCATATGAGTTAGGCATACGATGTGAAAGCTGCATACAATTCATATTAGTTCTTGGACAAAACGTCTGGCAGAGCGGTTGGTTAAGAGGCAGGCTCAGTCTGTGGCTGAGAAGAAAAGATTTTCGAATATCTCACCAAACAACACTAGGGTCTTCAAACTTGGCAAGCAGATTAACAAAACAAATCAAGATATGTGTTAAATGATGCTTGGGAACTGTCTCTCAGTAATGAGGAGAAGATGAAGGCTTGGTTCGAACACTACGCTAGACTACTGAACGTTGAGTTTGAGTGAGGTCGCTCCTGAGGAGGGTCTGCCACCACCAGTTACAATGGATCTTATTTGCAATGCCCTCCGAAAGCTGAAATGTGGCAAAGCTGCAGGACGATAGAGTTAAAATGTATTAAGTTGACTGAGGTGGTCTTCTGCAATGGTGTGATTCCTAGGTACTGGTAAGAGAGTTTCATTTTTAACCTTTACAAGGGTTTAGGTGATGCTCTGGAGCGGGGAAAATACCTCAGCCTGAAACTCACACATCAGGCTATGTAGTGTGATGGATTCCTTTATTTGAGAGATGCCGGACATTGACTCCATGCAGTTTGGCTTTGTGCCAGGTTGAGGCATAACTGATGCCATCTTCATCGTCTGCCATTTGCTATTATTCTGCCAGCCAAGAGTAGAAGTGACGTCATGTTTTGTTTACAAAGTTATTGGACTTACCATTCATGACAGGATTAATACACAATTGATTTATTGATCCGAGTTAGCTCAAGTGGTAGCGAGGAGGATTACTAAACCACAACGAAATTTTTTTTAGGTTCAAACCTCACTGGCTGCTCTTTTTTTGTTAAGATTTTTTTTTATTTTTCGAGGGGGGGGGTCTGATTTCATTAATTTCTTCTTTTTTTTCTTTTTATTTATTTATTTTTTTTTTATTTATTTTTTATGCCTCGTGAAATGGCGAAATCACTCTGTTGTTTACTAATATATAGGTCAATCATGCTCTAGTTACGAATTTTGACGTCGCAAATATGTCTTTTATCGCTATTTGCGTATATTTCCGAATTGACAGTAGTTTGTGTTGTTACAGATGTTTTATATATGTGCCTTATACATGTTCAAGTGATAAAAAGCAAAAAAAATAATAAAAAGAAAAAAAATAAGATATGAAGAGAATATTAAAATCAGACCCCCCCCACCCCCCAGAAAAAATGAATTAAAAAAAAGAGGAGCCAGTGAGATTTGAACCTAAAAAAATCGTTTTGGTTTAGAAATCCTCTAGAGAAGTAAGCATCTTTATTTGGTCTATGTTGACCGGAGAAGGCTTTCAACCGTGTACGCAGGAAAGTTTTTTGGTGGGCCTTGAGGAGTTTGGGAGTTGAAGAATGTCATCCTGGGCATTTATATGAATATCAGAAGCCTGGTAAGCGACAACGGCTAGTAAGGGAGGAGTCAGGGTTGGAGTTAGTGTACATCAGGGATCTGTTCTTAGCTCCTTGCTTTACATACTTGTGCTGGAAGCCCTGTCATGTTAGTTCTGTACTGGTGTGCTGCAGGCGTTTCTTTATGCCAATGACCTAGCAGAAATGAGACTCACTGGAAGAATGCATTGCTAGGTTAAAGGTATGGAAATTGGGTATGGAACACAAGGGACTGAGATTCAACATAAAGAAGATGAAGACCATTGTCTCTGAGTGATGTTGCTGTGAACACTTTCCAGTGCTCAAAGTGTAGGCTCTGGGTGCACAAGAAGTGCGGTGGTGTCAGAGGAAGATTGGTTGAGGATCCAGACTATTATTGTCTAAGATGTCTAAGATGGTGTGATTGACAATAGACCATTCACACAGGTAGATGTAGACCGATCACTACTCAATATTTAACCCAACTTTAGCTACCTTGGAGACATGCTGTGTGCTGGTGCTGTGTGCTGATGGGGGATACAAGCTGACCATCATTACCAGATGTTGTATTTTCCTGAGGAAAGTTTAAAAGACTTCTTTATGTGCTGACATCAAAGCATGTGTCCCCCAGGACCCCTGGAAAAGTCTTAAACGCCTTTGTGCGTTCTGCCCTATTATATGGAAGAGGAACCTGGCCACCTGCTGCAACTGACTCACAGCGGCTTTGCTGGAACAACAGAGCAATGTTCCGATGGATATGCACAGTACAAGATGATGACAAAGCGACCAGGGATACACTCTGTGCTATGTTGGGCTTGCAAGAGGTGACAGCAGCTTTCTGCACTAGGCGTCTGAAATGGTTTTGACACGTTACACGCTCCTCTTCATGCATAAACTCCATCACAAGTATGAAGATTCCTAGCGCCAGAGACAAATGGAGACCTAAAAAGATCTGGTCTGAGTGTGTTAAGGCTGCCATGAAAATGTGCAGCCTTGGCAGCATCGATCCACTGAACAGAGAGGCGTTGAGTTTGGATATTAGATACTCTAGCCACCTACTGCCTACTCATACCTGGTACACCAACAACAGTAGAAAAACAAGCTCAGAAAGAAGTCAAGTCAACGAAATACCCACATCAATGAGTTACTAAATAACTGTAACATACATTTAATAGGAAAGATAATATATATTCGATTTTTGCTTATTGACTGCCATTAACTATCAAAAGGTGTGTGGCTGGTACCTAATATAACCACATTAATGAGATTAAAGCACTTATAACTAATTCTTTGGTGGGAAGCACATTTCATTTTGTGAGTATTGCTCATGTATAGACCAGCTGCATATATATCTAAAACAGAGACAAAGTAAGATTCCAAAACCGTTTCAGCTATATCTCCTTGAGGTATTATTCACGTTTTCTATAGTATGAGAAATGCCTCATTATGTTGAAAATGTAAAGATATTTCTACATCATTTGTATTTATAAATGCATGCAATATAAGCTGATTTGAGATTATATTTCTCAATTCAGCTGTCAGGAGGAACAGAATTAGGTACACTTTATCATGTTGATTTCAAATTGTTTTAATCATTTTAACCCTATGGAAAAGTACAACTGTTCTGATCCTACTTACGATCTCAAAACAGTGAGAATACATTATGACAACTTTGGAAAATAGTTACGCATTAATACATACCACATACTGCCAGATTTGTCACTGTCACCAAAGGCACTGAAGGAGCCATCCTTATGTTGGTAAGTTAATTCTCTCTGGTAACCTAGCAATAGCAAAAACATATCTTAATCAAAAGTAAGCATCACATATTTAAGACTCTCTTTTTACTTCAATTCTTATAATGAGTAAGCTTGATTAAATTATTAATACATATCAAATATCCTTTTAATTGAATACCTTTTCAGACAAGGTGGGTAAAGCTTTTAAGGCCTCATTGCTGCTAGAAGCACATAGGAACACACATGATTTATGGCAAAACCACTTGGTACCCTACATTTTGATAACATGAAAACGTTTATTTTGGTAGGAAATACAATCTCCATGATGGATTTTTTCAGTCAAATTCACTAAAACTACGGTTACCAATATAGCTTGATCCCAAAGTAGTTTACTGACCTAAAAGTACCGAAGTCAGAAGAAATGCATTTACATTGTTGATCTTGAAATGAACGATTGTTTTATTTGATTCTTTACATCCCAGTCAACAAATTTTCAGTTACAGTAGGACAGGACTTCTTGGATTGAACCAGTACTAAGCGAGGATAAATGTGCCTTGCCCAAGGACACAATGCAATGATGCCAGTGAGGCTCAAACCCACAATACGTCTATCTCGAGACAAGCACTCTACCACTGAGCCACTGCGTCAAACTCAAAGCAATACTGAACCTGGGATTGAGCCTGTGATAGGAAATTTCTATATATTCTCTATTGATGAAGACAGACATGTACAATGTGATTACATGGCTTCAAATAGCAAATACATTTGTTAATTCTTTTATGATCAATTGAGCTTTCCACCCTTATCAATTGGGCAAATCCATTTCGAATTTAAGATGTCATTGAGTAGTAATCAACAATTACATTGAAATTCTAAAAGTGCAAACACATTAAAATTCTAAAAATGCAAATGGTAACCTAACTTTGTAGAGCCTTGTCAGCGGCGTTTGATTTGGTTCTGCACTGTTTACCAATGTCCCATACGAAATTACATACTCATTCTCCACAAAAAGACACAATTTCGAGCCAGTGCATGAAATTTCAAAACAATCCGGTATGTGCGACCAGCAAAGCCTCAGATCAGCCTGCGCATATGCGCAGTCTGATCAGAGCCTTTACTTGGCCCTTGAGTATTCTACGATTGTTAAGCTACTAACTAAACACCATTAGGAATTGCTATGCTTCAAAGGAGGCTGGACAGGCTCGTATGAGTCTACACTTGTCAAGATGCCACATTGTTGGAAATCTCATGCCATGGCTTAAATTATTGTAACGATGCAGACAAAACTAATTTACCCTTTTCCATATAGTTGTGTGCCTTCTCTTCTATGTCACCAGTTAGTTGATTTGTTGCAGTTAGATAGTTTGAAATGAATACATCAGGTGCAAATCCAATCATTGTCTGTTCACCACATCCAGTGGGCATGCGAAGAAGTTTGTCCAGTCCATTTACAGTAGGCCCCATCAAATCACCTAAGATAATAGTAAATGATTTTTATTAGATTTAATGGGTACAACCATGTGAAATACACAAAAAATGAAACCTGTGCAATTTGCACAGGTTTCATATTTTGTGCATTTCGCGTGTATCTGACAGAAAATTAGAACACTCATGTTCATTTCAATTTATTTTTTTAACATGTTGTCAGCTCATTCCTAAAAGTATTGATGAGAACATCTGAATTTCAACTGCACTATAGTGTAGAATTTTAGAATGGCAAACCAACCATGTATAGGATACAAACTATTTGGCAATTTTGAATAATGTGTTTTTTATTGTTTTGGTGAGAAAACCTGCCTGTCATTTTATACTTTCCTCTATTTTTATTAATCGTACTGAAAAGACATGTCACCAGATTGGCATCAACTCTTAATTAGTTCAATATCTTACTAAATGCTATTTATTTGTCAATTTATTTTAAAGCGATTTATTCAGGTTGTACAACTTTAATAGACTATGAACCACTTCGTGTCAGGTGGATCTAAAACAAATAAATGTAAATTTACACAGGCACATAATAATTTACAAGCTTTCTTTAAGTGCCATCGTATACTACTAATCAACTCAGTAGCTCAGTCGATGTACTTGATTTTGTTCCATTAATATAGATTCTCTCTTTCATACAATGAATTGTAAAAACTAGTATATAACATGCGCAGATCCAGAAAGTTTTGTCAGGGGACGCTCCAACTTTTTCAACACCTTTTTCAGTTGATGAGGGGAGGGAGGATGCAAATACCACTATAAGCGGGCCATCATCTGCCTGCCAGCAAAGCGCCATTTAAATGGCCTTTCTCTGGCATGCCGATGATGGCCCAACATTGAAAACACGCTTGAAAACTTTGTGAGTTTTAGGGGATCCAGACCAGTATTGCTAAGAAACACTATATTTTTGTGATTTTTCAGGGGAGGGGGGACCCCTGGCCCTGCCCCCCCCTTTGGATCCTCGCATCTATTATAATAGATTATTACAGGTGCAAAAGTTCTTCTTCATTTTTTTATGCATTTGCTTCTTCTATCATTTAAATGTGTGATTTGTTTAGAACTTACCAATGGCTGATACTACAACTCTTGGTGATCCTACTACTACAGCAGTAGGTAGTGAGAGTGGTACAGTCTTGCTAAATGACGTGGCATTCTTTAGATCAATTAGAATTGGGTTGCTGTATTCCTTCTCTACTCCTTCAGCCTAGACAATAAAAGAAAAAAAAGTAATAATATTACATAGGTTTAGATTAAGAAAAGAATTATGTGAAAAATGTGAATATTTTTTGATCCATAAGTTTTAACATATGTTTTTGGTGCTCAAAAGACTGTCCATTCAGAGGTTTGTTTTGGGTATGATTCTTTTCAGTGCCCATAATGTATGTTTTGGTTGAGAAATAAGAGTTTTTATACTTACACACTACTATCTAGAGGACTGCTGTAAGTTGATATAATTTTATAATTTGCATTGAAATGTGTGCCCTTGTTGTTTTGAAACTTAAATTATTTTCATATTGATAGGGTTCATATTTATAGCAACGTATCCTTATTTTAGTTTATAAATACAAGCATGCCCGCTAAACTAGTCAGTAAAATAACCTCAATTAGATCAGAACTTTATCAAGAGCCATATTTTTTGAGATACATTATATATCGAATATTATATATATTATGTAATCGTCAATTTATTATCAATATTGCAATTGCAAAATAAACTTTATTTAGAAAACGGAATAGAAACATATAGCTAGCCAATGCTAAGTAGATAGACAACGGTGTAAACAGAGGTCATTTTCTATAAAGACAGTGATATTTTAACATTTTTCTTAACTACTCAATATCTAATTGCTTAATGAAACTGTCATATGGCCGGATTAGGTCATATAACATTTTTGTAGCAATACAAGAAAAACGCAATCTTGATATCTCTTATCTTTTGTTTTGATAGAGCTAAACATAGAGTTGCAGACGCAATACAATGCAATACAAATACGTTCTTGGCATTAAAAAGCATAAACGTAAACATGTAAATACATTACTAGACATTGGTACTAGGGAAAGAATGCATGACAAATCCTATTTCCAGAAACAATTGATGACTAGAATATTGCCTTCTGACGTGAACTCAAACTGTTTTCAAGTCGACACTGATGCAGCTCTTTGGCCACTTATCCAGAGTGTAAGAAAAGACTGACTTCTATATGACAAGCTGTTGGTGGGCTATTCAAACTGAGTACACTCATTTTATTAACAAAGAGCAGTGGTTCAGTGGCTCTCATTGGTGATTTTGATGAACATGATCTAAACAAATGGTTTGGATGACACTAAATACCTTACCTCAACAAGTAGTTGCCTTTTGACAGCATCAGCCGCAAGAGTTGATTGTGCCTTCACAGTAATATCAATCTTTCCAAGACCAGCTGGTACGATAGGGAAAAACACAGATTTTGCTTGACCAGCTGTAACCTATAAGAAGAATGCATGTTCTGAGATTAACTTCATTGAACCCTTTGTGATTTCCAATAATATGGCATTTTGACAAGTGTAGACTCAGATGAGCCTGTGCAGCGTCCTGTAAAGCTTAGAAACACCAAATGATGTTCAGTCAGTAGCTTTACACTCATAAAATATTCAAGCGACTAGCAAAGGCTCTGATCAGCCTGCACGTATGCGCAGGCTGGTCTGAGCCTTTGCTGGTCGCACATACCACATTGTTGGAATTCTCATGTCGTGGCTTAAATGTTGATGCTGTTAGGTGTAGTGGTCCATTGTGTATAATGAGAAGTCACAGGTTTTGATGTTTAGATATTGAATGCTTTAGTCTGAAGATCGTTTTTGTCCTTGCAAATAGTACGGACCCTAATTAAATGCTGCAAACTGCAGCATTTTATCAGGGTCATCGCTGTTTGCATAAGTACTTGTCTAGGTGTTTCTAGTCATAGAAGGATTAATATTTGTTTTCTGTTCTATACATGTTTATATTGTTTGTTTTGTCCTTTGCTTGTTTGAAGATCAAACGTTGCTTTAGACCTTGTTAATTAGACTGTGCCTTCTTCTTTACTTTAAATATAACAAACATCACGCTGCAGTGTATGAATCCTGCTTTTTACCAAACTTTCACAATTTTTTTTGAACTCCATTTTGAATTTTTTCAAGTTTTGCAGAAACACGCATCAGCTACAGCACCATCAATTAAATGACGCATCTAAAAAGTTAAACTTCTACAAAAGGGTTGGGTAATAAAACATTTATTTCATGCTTGTTTGTAAAAACCATACAATCTATTGCAATATATCTATCACTCGTACTCTTCTTTTTAATGAATACATTAAAAACTAATGAACCAACAGGGCCCTCAACCGAGTTTTAATGCTTCTTTGATATGTATCTGTTGGATTACGGCAACGCCCCCTGGTGACATAATTTTGACAGATTGAATTGGGTTAAGTTGTTTGTAAAAAGTCAAACAATGACAATTCCTGCTAAATATATAAGTAATTTGCATTCTAATCAATCTTTTACGAGATGATATTTTAAAAGGTTCCTTAGCCACAATTAGATTTGACCCCTGGTAGCCATGTTTATATATTGGCAGACGAAATTTATATGAACTATATTTGAAGGTAAAAAAGTTATAATATTATACAAAATTGTATTCAGTTCTGGTCATTGACTTCAGAAGAGAATTTATTTATAATTTATTACATAGGCACAACTATATAAGGCAAACTGGCCACGGCACCTCGTGGCCATATTTCTTGATGGGTCAAATTTCCTGATGACCATTTCGCCAACTATTTTGAATTCTGAATAGCAGTCTAGGCACTTTGTTTATCAGAAATATTCGAGAAGTTAGTTGATTTGTGTACTAATTTACTAGTTTGAGTCCAAATACTGACTTCTTTTAAATAATGGCAGCATAAAAGATCATAACATAATGTCAACACGTCAATCCAACTGATAGCGTTTGTGTCTTTGAACATGTGAACGTGTTTGCATGCCTTATACGATGTTTTAGCAGCCATTGATCCCCAATGAAGTCAAGAGAATAAATGTCACCGTTATTAGCTGTAAAAAGCATAGCAGCTTTAAAGTGACATTTTGAGGGCTTATATTTAAACTAGACAGCAAGCCATTGTTTCTTGCCATAATTTGACTCACCAGTAGCTAATGGCTTGAGTTGCATATACACTGATGACTACCTAAATTGGACACATGTGCAAAACATCTAGGGCCAATGAAGACTCACTGTTAGTTTGCTGGCTGGGATTGAGCATCAATGCCAGATTCGTTAGCTAGCAATTTATTTTAAACAATATGTACATATTTATCTCATTCTCAGCCTTGTTATATCTTATCACTTGTACTTTGATTTTCTTTAGAACTGTTATAATAAAATATATATTACATGAACAGTTGATGTCTGTGCCTGGGAAACGTATTGCATGTTTCCATTGCTATCCACAATCACATTTCTGAAGTCAGCTGATTGTTCTAGAGTGACCAAAACCTGGTAAATATAAAAACATATACATTAAAATGTAGCTTTAGCAACATATGATAATACGAATGTACAATAAACGATTAGGTGTCCACTAGGGTAATATGATCTTAAAAGCCTAATAATACATCAACGAACTGAAAGTGTAGAAAGTGGACTTTTCTGGACCAGACTAAGATGTTTTGCTCATTCAGAAAACTTAAATTACCCTCTTTTTGTTTCAAAGTTCCATAATGGAATTCATGATCCATAAGGACAAGAAATTAAAATCTGAACTTTAGTAGAGGGCATACTTTGCGATGGAAAACCTGTTTGGAGTCAACTTCCACAGACATAACAGTAATGTAATCATATATTGAAATTTAATATTTTTTCAGTGCAGTTTATTTAAGTAGTTTCTCATTATAAAATATTGGTTATAACATTAATGTATTGTGATAGACTGCATGCTTGGCGGTCCACTCAATCATGGTTGGCAACTTTGCTTTCCTCTATAATTGCACGCTGGCGGGTCGGACCATAGACTGTATGACAGTTAAGATACCATAATCACGCACTGCAGACCATAAGCAATAAAGTATATATCAAATTTATTCAGTAAAAATGAGCAGATAATAATTCGTTAATGTAGTAATTTTGATTCATTAAAAAGTTTAAAGTAAGTAAGGGTGCAAAGATCAGGAATCGATACAATCAAGTACCACACCTGACCCAAGATACCAATGGGAAAGTGACAAACTCACAGTAGACACCACAAACGAGAGCCTAGAGGTCAGCCCTTTCCCAGCAGGTGACCACAAAGCACATATAAACAGACGTGTAAAAAGACATAGCAAACAAAAGACAGAACAAAAACAAAAAAGATCCACAAAAGAAGTACCGCCTTGGAACGGTCAGTAAAATATTTTACTGGAGGGCTTAAACCGGTTTAACGGCGCCAACCTCACCCTCAATTCAGATGTGGATCAAGACACATAGAAAGTCAAAAGTATTGCAGAATGCTACCCTTAAAGCATTCTGCAATACTTAAAACCTTCACGAAGCGATAATTTGTATAGAAAACCAATTTTTGGTCTTCTTGTGTGGCCGCTTAAGACAAGTTTACTGTAAATTTACGCGCACAAAGACATAGCAAACACAAGACAGAACAAAAACATAAAAGATCCACAAAAGAAGAACCGCCTTGGAACGGTCAGTAAAATATTTTACTGGAGGGCTTAAACCAATTTAACGGCGCCAACCTCACCCTTAATTCAGATGTGGATCAAGACACATAGATATTTGGTTTGCATGAAAGACCCGTAACTTATCAATGCATCATCTCCTAAAACATATAAATCAAGATATAACAAGGAGATAAAGCAAGGATAAGGACTCAACAGTAAATTAATCTGAATACCAGAGCAAAAGAAATCCAACAGGTAAACCCCGGTGGGCCCGACAAACAGCCAAAGCATCATTAAGTCTTATGAGCCTCGTCGCAAGAAAATCTGACGTTGTAGCTGCAAACAACTAAGGCACAGACCACCACTCGCATCCGGGCAGTCTGATCAGCAATTTTGGATTTGCTTCCTGGAAAGTATAATATTCAAACTTTCTACATTCTAGCTTGTCTCTGTAGCTGAGCAGGCTAATTTGATTCTTACTCAGTCGAAATCAATGAAGACAGATATTCTCGTGACGAGGCAGTGATACATCTGTGATACACAAACCAATATCTGATAGTGTTTTGTTTGACTCCATATGGATACTTACATCCATATCCTGTGTCATGTAATTGAAGACATTCGCCTGAAGCGCCACCTGTTCTCCTCGCACAACGGAATATGGTAGGTTCAAACTGACAAAGAATTGCCGGAAGGCTTGGACCTGAAATCAAACAACAATAATTCCAACTCAATGCTTTTATCGTTTTTTTCGGAGATTTTGATTGGTCCGTTGGCAAAATTAAATTGTTTTTACACTTTGATAAAAACCCATGCGTAGGAATATTTGATAACTGCCTTGATTTCACAGTGCTAGATTGTGTTGATAATAACGAACCTTACAGAAAACTATATTACTTTTACCAGATTAAATATAAATAGTTAAGTATGTTCTAAAGCTTATTTAAAAGCCCTTACGCTGTACATGATGGTGCGGGGGAACTCTAAGAAATGAACAGGATGGGGAGTTATGTGACGTCACTTAACAAACGGTCACGTCATTGAAGAGAATCGTCATCAAAACAATGTCAAGGCTTACATCAACAACAAAATGTTTCAACGCAGTTTGAACTTGTCAAATCGCACTTTTAAAATTGACGTTAAGATCCTAGATCTACTTCGGAGATGTGAAGGTAAGTGCTTCGATCCGTGGCCCAATCTGTGGTAGGGCCTTTCAATGAGCCCAACAAGCTGTACGCGTTTTTGACATAAGAAAACATTTCAAAACTAAATGAAGTTGTTCTGAGCTCAATCAGCCCATACTCACATATTCGCCCCAAATAGACTGCAGTTTTAATCATTATTTAGCAAAACAAAGTTTGAACTGACAGAATTTTCAAGATGGCTGCCCGATCTTTCATAGACAGCGGTTATGAACTATTTTTCCTCAGTGGGCTTTAAAATTTGAAATTTTGTCAACAACCTTTTGCATATGTGCTGTTTTGTTGGAAAGTTGGAATTATAAGCAATGAAATTTAATTTTTTGTTTTTTATCGATGTGTAAAATCCGGCGAATCACTCACAATTTCAAATTAAAGCCCTCCGGGCTTTATTCAATTTGTGAGTGATTCGCCGGAGTTTACACATCGATAAAAACCAAAAATTAAATTTCATTCCTATAGTAAAACCTATGTAAAATGGCCACTCTCAAAAAGACCAAAAATTGTTTTCCAAGACCAACTATCGCTGAATGTAGGTCAAAAGCATTGCAGAATGCTCCAAGAGGGAACATTCTACACTAATTTTGAACTTCATTAAGCTACCATTTGTCATTTAGATCTTTGATTTGTCTTTTCTGAGTGGCCGTTTTACGCAGGTTTTACTGAATTTGTAGATCAACGTAAAATCAACATGTATAACCTTACGTTTCACATTCAAGCTCTGGTATATTAGGTTTTTAGTTTAATAAAACGAATTTATATCATTTTACAGTTCTATCTGTTATAACTATTATTGCATCAAACTTTCAGTTCTGTTCTGTTCTGTTCTAATTTGAAACAGTTCTGTGATAAATGTATTCAAGCTTATCACGTTGGGAACCTCAAGTATATCATCTGATATATGGTCTGAAATTCAGTTTTATGGTGGCCCGTCTGATTTCCATAAAATATTGGGCAATATAGAACAGAACAGCACAGAACAGATTGTTTATTTGACATAAACCATACAGTTTCTAGTCAATCATATATTCATATTACACAATACATCTGTCACGTTTCATGAATATTGTATGTTCATATGTTTGCTCATATAAAAGGCATAAAGGAGTATCTTAAATATACCTCTTCATTTGAAATTAGAAATGTATGTGATGCTATACTAACAGGTGTAATCAAGCATTTGAAAATTAGATACTTCAGCATAGGTGTTTTGCGATATCCCTGACACACCTATGCCTTAACTGCTCGAAATACAGATGAAAGAAGTACAAAAAGTTCAAACAAAACACAAGAAAACTAACCCAATATGGTATGGTTGATTTTGCACAGATGTGATAATAATGAGACGCGACATGAGATTTCCAACAATGTGGTATGAACGACCAAGAAAGCCTCAGATCAGCCTGCGCATACGCGCAGTCTGATCAGAGCCTTTCCTAGTCACTTGATTATCTTATTAGTGTTAAGCTACTGACTGAACATCATTTTGAGTTTCTAAGCCTAAAAGGAGGGAGCATAGGCTCGTCTTAATCTACACTTGTCAAAATGCCACATTGTTCCAAATCACATGTCGCGGCTCATATGTTATTTGCTTGATACTGATAAAATTGTAAATACCTTGGCTGTTGATGGAGATACACCAAGGCCAGTTTGGCTGTTCACAGCAAACGCACTGGCAATCCATGACGTAATTGTATCAGGTATGGTTGTATTAATAGTCACTTTTCCATCAACGCTAAAAGTGAAAACGATCAGAAATATATATAAAAAAACGGTAACAGAACTCAAATCGTGTTTGTGCTTAATTTAGTTCAGAGCTTTGAAGATAAAATCAAATCAGTTTACCGTTAACATATGTAAGTGCGATAAAGTGACTTTTTAACAGTTATGTGTAACTACATATTAATCTTGACCAACAGACTACACTGCAGGTTTTTGACATCAGACATTATATCCATAAGTTGCTTGTAAACTACATTTTCACATCGTGCCAAGGAAAAAACATCTCTTTCACGGAAATATATTTGGACAACATTTACGCAAATAAGATTGCCACAAACATACAACAAAATATGTCTAAATGTACCCCTTGATATAAGTGTATTGGTAAAAAAGGATAATTGTCAGAACAGCTTAAACAAATCGTTACACTGATTTTCAAACTTAGCATTTACAAGTATATCTACAGTACATACTATTAATATATTAGTTGTGACGTGACAGTTTGAAATCATAAAAAAATATCCATTTATTTATTTTAATAAGTATTGTTTTTTGAATGCTAAAATGTATACGTTAGCATTTGAAGTATTTTCTTTTTCTATCAGAATCAAACATACGAGTGTCTTTGTTTACTTGTTTATGGGCCTCGTCATGAGAAAACCTGTCTTCGGGGGTTTGCGAGCAACACAGGCGCAGACCAGCCTGCGCATTCCCTGAGTCTGATCAGCGCCTTTGTTATTCGCTTTTTGAAAAGTATCTTATGTAAACTTGCTACAGATGAAATTTCAATTTTCTAGCTAGTCTCTGTAGCTGAGGAGACTGATTTGAAACTGGCTTTGTCGGACACCCCGAAGAAGTTTTTCTCCTGAAGAGGCCCATATGTGCCAGCTCGGAGGATTTTGGTAGGTATCACACATAAACAAACGCATCTTTTAAACGGCCATGCTGACGTTTCCTGTGAAACTAGACGTTTAAATTGGTCTGCGTATTCATCTAAATGTTTATTCTTTCTTTGTTTATGCTATTAATGAACGTTCTAAAAGAGTTTGTAGATTTGTGCAGACTCACTTGCTCCTTAAAGCGCCTATCACGACTGCAGCAGACGACAAATTAGGCGACATCTTTCCCAATTTTCGAAAAAAATGAGGTATGATATTTCATGAGAATCGTTTGCCAGCTGACGATTCGCATGAAATATCATGCCTTATTCGTCATTTTTGAAAACGCAACAAAATTTGAAATTGTCGTCTGCTGCAAATTGTAGTTGGCGCTTTATGGGTTGTACCTTGATTGATGTACCAAAATCTCATATGCTAGTTTATGTATAATACTTGTTTCAAGTCGAAAAATGTGTATCTTATTTTGCTTGAGAAGCAGAAATACCTATCAATCAGATATCAACGTCGTATTTACTTTCTCCCTAGAAAGCATACACTCTTAATTTTTTACATGCTAAATGTTAATATTTTAACAACGGTATGGTCGAAAACTCTGGAGATATGATAAGAACTTATGTACAGTAAAACATCAAAGCAAATATTACACATTAAAAAATAAACAGTTATCATATCACCAAGATAATAGGAACCATTTTTATACCGAACTCATTAATGATAATATTAAAAAATAGTATTGATCCTGAAGAGATGCTATATATAATACCACCTGCTCAATATCTACACTATTTGTTTAAGCATAATATGATAGATATATGTGCAATGTACAAGTGATTGATAAAATGTTTAGTGAACTCTTCAAACGTTTTTGTATCAAACTATATGAAATATCCCATCAGTATAAAAGTGGTAAAGCAAATCTAGCATTCTATAATTACTATCGGTAGCAGACAGCATACGCAATGATTTTAAGGTTAGAAGCTTGGGGAGCGTGGCAACACAAAGCAGAGTTGAGCATTGATACAAGTTTGATAGCTTTATCTCGTTTTACATTATGAAACTTCTAGATTGTAATTCATTTTATTTTATTATAGCATTCTTCATTAATTAGCATGCTCTATGTCTGAGTTGGAATATAAACAAAGGTTATTAAAAACGATTAAGTTCTGTGACTTAAAATTGGCGAATTCAATGCGAATAAAATGAGTTGCATTTTAAAGTGCCTATGGGGGGGGGAAGAATTTTACATAGCAAATAATAATAATAGTAAATAGGGTAATTGTGTACATTGACCTACATCCAGTTTGGATTTAACTTTATGAAGTGTTATAATTGACCATAAAACAAATTTGAGTCCAAAATTACATGCTTTTTTGCGAGCCTGATACAAGCTCTCTCATTATTTTAACCCTTAAGTTAGCCTGATTCACTCTTTAAGTACCAAATGAAAACACTCAGATAAGAAAATACATGCAAATTAGATAGTCCTAGATCATTCTGCTCTCCCATAAGCAGTCTGATTAGGTATTTTTTGTTTTTGCCTTTAAGAAAAACTATGTATAGGCCACTCGAAAATGAACATGACAAAGATCTTAATGATAAATAATAGCTTAATTAACGCAAAAGTATTGCAGACAGCTCTATTGCAGAATACCTTTGGAGCATTCTACAATACCTATGACCAGCATCAAGCGATAATTGGTCTTGAAACCCAAGTTTTGGTCTTCGTTATGAGTGACGGCTGAAGACTTGTTTTACTGTACATGTAACTAGGATGGATAAGATAACATCATCAACTGGAAGGTTCGAATTTAGAAAATCAGCAGTTACAGAGTTAATTAACACAAGTTAGTTGATGCCAGGGGCGTAGCTGGTACTGTAACAGTACTTAGACGTGGAAGAAGATAGCTAAGATTCCAGAATCAATGATGAGAAAAGCCTTTCATTGGTGGGTTGATGTCTGATGCTTGTCGTTGGGTGAGCCCAACGTAGCTGAACTTGTTGTTTTCTTTAGTTCTGACTAGTTGGGAGTCTAGAAGGTTTGTCTTTAGCTCAACACAGTATATCAATTTAATTCAATTGATTCTATGTAATACTGCTTTGCATAAGTTAGGAAAACTTCATGGGAGCTAAAAAGGTATTTCGTTTTTAACAAATTGATGGTCGTTTTTTGGCCAGTATCATATATTACAGGATTGCCTTAGCTGCTGTCAATTAGGCAGTTGGTATGTTGCTGCTTATTTAATGTTATTTTTGCCCCCATGGTGTTTTAGTTTTTGCGTTGGATCTTTGAGTTCTGGTGTAATTGTACTGTAAAAATAGTAAGTGAGTATAATCAGGAAATACCACAATTACAAACTGCAGACTACCCCGTGGCACCGCGAGGAAGAGCCGCTCAACCGTCACGAGACACCAGGAAGACAAATTAAGCAAAGCAATCAGCTCTTTTTCCCCATCAAGATGATTGCAATACTAGAATCGACATAAAGTAACGTACAACAAAACATAGAACAATTACAGACTCCCACAATGGGAGTAACAATAAACAAAAAGTCAACAACAACAGAACCACCGCCTTAGAACGGACAGCAGCCTAAGCCTAAGCCACTGGGGGGCTTAAATGCATTTTACTGGTACCAACTCTTCGCCCTAGATTCTGCTGTTGTTGAAGTACAAGAAATGTTCAGTTCGCACGGAGGCCATCTGACTAATGCAATGTATCATCATGGAAAACACTCTAATCAAACTAACACTCCATGATGAAACAAAGAAAAGGGCTCATGACTCACAGATAGTCAGAGCTAAAGAAAACCTCAAGTTGAGCTGAGGTGGGTCCAGCTACAGATCAGCATCAGGCACCAACCCACCGATTAAAGCTTTTCGTCAGAGCCGTTGTAGAGTCTGAGGCCTGACCCACAGTCGTGCAATTAAAGAAGAAACCATAGCTATAAACCGTGATTGGGTTTAAAACTAGGCATGCAGACTGTCGCATGATATTTAAATTATTTCCAACCCTTATATAACGTTTTACTATCTTTTTGAATTGATCACAAAAATTAGGTTTTCCAACAATTCGTTTGAATTTATAGACTAAATCACCATAAAAAATATGTTCTGATATGCCTTGTTGCAGATGAGTTTTTAACCCAATGTTGTATTTAACAATTAACTCTGAGTGTCTGTAGTAGAATTTAGAAAATGCTTTTCGAATTTTATGATATCTATAACCTTGTTTTAATAATTTAGCAGTTAAAAATAAGTTTCTGTTGTAATTTTAGTGTACTTATTAGTTTTGCTACCATCTTGCTAATGAAGAGATACCTGCATAGTTGCTTTACTTCAATATTGTTCTTAATGACGCACATCTGTCATGGTATGTGCCTATTTCTAGCGTGGCTCTATGCGTTGACCTGTAGTTTGTGATTGTGGCAGTTCCTGATCGTATTCATTTTCTTATTAATGATTTAATGAAAATGATCCCAAAATGGAACCATTTGCAAACAGGGTAGACACAGATATGATGTTGCCTAATGAAATGCATGACAGATCAGCCGGGTTTGTATCATTTGTCATAATATATATTCTCTTGGTGATGGTTGATGATAAAGCAAATAGACAGAAGCAAATTATATACAATTCAGGACATCATTTAATTTGTGTTAATGATTGTTAAACGCTCAAATGGGGTCTCAGACGAAATTATGACAACACACCTCTACCAAAAGTGCACTTAGAGAGATCAACATTGCTTTTCCGTGCATAAGATTTGTACACATATTATCAAGACATATCAAAACTGAAAAAAAAGCATCCAATATTTTCTGTGTACATGTGTTTTTGGCGTATACAGAAGCTACAACCTAGATACATCCACCACCATCTCTACTCAGCACATTGCAGAATTAACTCATCTACACATTAATCAACAATTCAGTACCCAACTGTTGCATTGCTCCATAGCCAAGTTTCTGGGAAGACTGTTCGTACTCTAGAAGGTGCTTGCAGGTTCTGCTGGGAGGATGGATTAGGAGCAGCAGTAGGTATTGGGCGAGGACCTACTCCAGCAACAGCAGATCCAAGGGCGTTCACAGCATTAACACCAAAACCTCCGCCATGAAGAAATCCACCATGAAATTGCTGCCCTAAAAGGTAAATGGGAATGACAAAGAAATGTCAAATTCACAGACTGCCGACCAACAAATGGTAACAGTGTAAGAAAAAAATACAGAACGCAGACAGTCACAGCACCTTCTCAGTCAGTTGATTGCTGAACGACAAAGGGCATTAAGAACCACAGCACAACACAGGGACTTAAGTTTCCATTGGAAATTCCCTTTATATCGATCAAATATCAGAGAAGATACTAATAAATAACACTGCAATTGTTCGTCAAAATAAGGCACTCGTTTATAGACCAAATTTATAAAATATGGTAATGCCTCAATGGAAAATCGAAGAACAAGCCTTGAAATTAAGGAGGGAAACACAAGGTCATATGTAAACGTTAAATACACACATACTAAGCAAAACAACCAACAGGGGTGCCTTCTCTTTCACAGCAAGATAGTTGTAACATTCTAATGAAAACATATCACCATATTGCTATATGATAATTAATGCTCTCGAACCTGCAATATCTATGATCTATGTGCGTATGGTAGGAGAATTGATTCCTGATATGCCTTCTTCCTTACTTTGATACATATACTGGTCAAATAATTTTACTTTTTGCTGTTTGAAGTATACACAAAATATTAGTTCACAACAAGGCATCTAAACGTGCACAGTAAATAATCACATGAAAATATCAACTTCTTTTGAATAAGTATCATGGCATAAAGACAATAACTCACAAATCCACAGACAACCAGAACTAAAAATACTTTGTAGGCTATGGTAGAACTAGCCGATGACAACCAATCTATGTAAGTTTTTGTTCTGGATCACAAGAGAGACTCTCTGTTTTGTTTTTCAGAGAAAAAATCTATAGCTTTAAAATCGTTATTTGGTTAATAACTATGCACACAGACTGTCCAAATATTTACATGCTTTATCTTATTATAATAAAGCGAATAATTATATTTACAAGCTCTATCAACATTCGTTGGCTACACTTTCAAGGGATGAAAAAGAAGCCCACTTGGAACGTTTTACATTAACCAATCATGCAGTGCAAACTAGACTAAATTTCAATCATTCAAATAAGGTAAGTTCAACCCCTACACCAGCCATCAAATTTAAAAGTAGCACTAATACTAACATGATCGTTTGGACTCATCAATTTAGCAACACAGAGTGAAATTCAAATAGGCAATATCAAAATCCGGAACACCAATTACTGATTTTAGCATTCAGTCATTAAACATTTGCGAGCCTTACTCTCCCTATAGCAAATAGACACCGTGTAGGTTTCAAAAGAACTGGACTAGCGGTATGACTAAAAGCATCTTTTGGGATATACATGTATTACAAACCCAACAGTTGAATTAGTCCAAAGCCAGGTTTCTGGGAAGACGCTACGAACGCGTTCTACTTTTTTCAAAGGAGAGGTAGAAGTTTGGCTCCCTGTGCTTGTAGCTGTTCCTTGTTCAAAGCTTGGATCGACTGCCCCAGCTACATGTGCAAAAGCTGGTCGAATCAGTCCACCATCTAGCCAGGAATGATCTGAAAGCATCTTTGTATTTTGAAATATATGTTATATTATATAGGTTTATTTGATCTAGCCATGCATACTTATAATATGAATCTAAAGAAAATGGCTGAAAGTAACGAAGAAGGCAAATATCAGGAATCGATACAATCAAGTTTCACACCTAACATAGGACATCATATTGGAAAGTGAAGAGAAACTCAAGAAAACATCACATACAATAGAGTAAAAAGGTCAGTTTCCCAAAAGATGGCCACAAGGCTGCAAGTGACAGCCATAACAGTATGGCAAAGACAAAGACAAATAACAAAAGAGATCCACAAAAGTATTAATGTAAAAAGTGATAGGATGATGTTAGGGTTAATAAAAATATTATATCTATCATAGATGAGCCTATAGCACTGGATGCATCTTATCATGTAAAAGCTGAACTCAAGTGATTAATAATGAGAATAATGATGATATAAAATAAATCCATTTAAGGCCATAACATTGAGGCATATAGTCGTAAATGGTAAATAAATACCTGCCATTTAAAAGGGTTCTCTCATGTCATAATCAAATTTGAAGTTTGAAAACAGAAACCCCAATAAGTTAGAGCATGGCAACTCCAACAAAACCGCATATTCGTCAAGCGAAGAAACACACCATTTTTTTTTATCTGCTCAGACCTGATGTTAGTATTTGCTGTCACCATTTTGAAAACGCGAGCCCAGTGTTATCCATCAAGTGCATATTATATTTTCTGATATGACTGCACTGATGTCGTAGAAAATATGGACGTTTATTTCAAGCTCGTGTCATGTTGTCCTGGTCATGCACATGCCATGTTTCAAATTTAATTATCTTAATATTGTAAATAGAGAAAATGTCAGGTTTTTTTTTGCCTAGCTGCTATGAACGAAGGATTGAGAGTTGCTTTATTTGGCAATTAAACACTTCAATAGAAAATGAAAATAAACGACAAAGTAAGTATCAAATGTGATAGTAATCAGAAACACTGCAAAACAGTTTCACCGCCTTAGAATAGAAAACAGCCATGGTCATAGGGGGCGGGGTTGAAATAAATTTACCAGCCTTATATTCCCCCTAGATTCCATTGATGTTAAGACACAAAATAATTAGGCTCGCATGGATGCTTCTTAACGTATGCATTGTATCATCAAGGAGAAACAAACACATCAAAGAGTAGTAATGACGCACTCGGATAATAACTCCACATAAATCTGTAGAAAAACCAATACATTGTAGTTTTACTATATTAGGTTGGCTATTAAGATCTTAGTTGGCAACTTTGTTTTCCTTTTTAAATGCACGCCAATGGGTCAGACTTCAGACTCTATGAAGACTCTGGCTTAAAGATTTATCTATTGAAGAGATAGTAGAGGCCTGATGTTATAGCCGTTGTCAGGCTCACGGGGAATGACTGTTGGACTTCTTTTGCTGTGGTATTCAGTTTTAGGTACTGTTGAGTCCTTATCTTTGTTTATCTCCTTTTTATATCTAGGAGATAATGCATGGATAAGTTAGGGGTATTTCATGCCAAACAAACATCTATGTGCCTTGATCTACGTCTAAACTGAGTGTATGGTTAACGCCGTAAAACCAGCTAAACCCTCCAGTAAAATATGTTACTGACCGTTCCAAGGCGGTACTTTTTTGTTGATCAATTGTGCTATTTATGTCTTGTGTTTTTAATGCTTTTTATTCTGTTAATTGTCGCCTTGTGGTCACCTGCTGGGTAAGGGCTGGCCTCTTGGCCCTTGTTTTTGATGTTTTTATTGTGTTTTGTCACTTTCTCATGTGGTATCCTAGGTAAAGTGTGGTACCTGATTGCATCGATTCCTGATCTTTCCCACCTTTCTTACTTAATAGTTATCAGTGTCATCAAGAAAAAAATGTTGACTGAATTTTGGACTGCTCAGTTGGTTGTTGTCACACAACGTAGTTAATGCATTAAAATACTTTCCAAATGCAAGGAATACCCAGCTGGGATAAATATATGAATAGGGTGGGTTTTGAAATTCCATGCTGTTTATATGATTTCCAAGTCACCCCTTCCTCCACTCTCCCTCCCGAGATCAACATATATAGTGGCTGTGCAGCAGTACAAACAATTACCATATTGATCTTGACTATGCGGACATCTAGATAAAACCTTTAAAATATTAATGCCACCTGGCGATGTTTGTAAGTAACGGTTGGTAAGGAAGGAGTAAGCTAATATAGCTTTGCGCTTCTAGATAAGGGTTAACTTTACAAATATTCAGGGAAATATATGGTAAGTAACCCTTAGCCTTGACGGTGATAGACACAGAAAAAAAGCTTAAGATGCCAAAAAACAGGCATCACTAGTTTAGTACCCAACAGTAGTACTGCTCCAGAGCCAAGTTTCTGGGAAGGCAGTTCGCACTCTAGTAGGTGTTTGCAGGACCTGCTTGGAGGCTGGATTAGGTGCTGCCGTTGGTACATAAGTTGGAGAGCCCATTCCTGGAACCGCATGCATAAAAAATCCACCATTATGTTCAAATACTGTTATAAGGTTAAAAAGCTAAAATAAAATATATGATGCCTATATCCTGCTGCCCAATACAATAGGCTGTTTTATTCAAAGGGTCACCCTTGTATTAGGTCAACTTGATAGATAAGAATCTGGGAAAGGTTGTCAAACCAAAACATCATACAACGTTTTAAGGAATTTGTTAAAATTAAAATGAATAAATGAATAAAAATCTGTATGGGGCAAAAGTGAAAATGTAAATTATGATATTTATATATAACTCAGGAGACCTCTTACATTTTTCTTGTCTGTGTGCAACTAAAACATGAATAAAACTATATGAAACATAAATTTGAAGAAAACTGGAGCGTTAATAACTTGTTTGAGGAGTTGGCACAGAAGTCTGTATTTGGACAGATGCAAAACACAATGTATATAATTGGGATAATGATTTATGGCTGATTTATTTGTATGAATTTTTAATGCTTGTATGAACTAAGAAAATCATATTTATTTTTTTTATATAAATTTCTTTCTTTGGTGATTGTCTTGCGATTTTATGATTTGCTGCAGACAAATGTTTGCTAAAATTAAAGTTCCCTCTTACTTTTTTTTAAAAATAAATGAGACTTTATCTAAGCAAATATATATAAAAGATAATGTGCTTCTTAAATTATATACTCTTATCTAGGATAAAATATCTATTAAAGTCTGTGCTTGGCTTATTTGTATCTTTTAGATTATGGGTCTGGTTGAGTTTGAGTAGGAATTGCTTTGTTATTAATTTTCGTTGTTGTAACTAAATGTATCCGTTTATCTATTTGCAAATAACTCACATTTTTTCAAAAGTAAGCATATTATGATAAAATTGATATGTTTTACTGCATGTTGTATGCAAATACATAAGCATATTAAATAATAAGATAATAATAGGTACAGAAAAATATACTTCAAAATAATTAAAACTTCCTATTTAGCATTATTTGAGAAGGGTTGTGACCCAGGCTGAACATTTTGTCCATGCTTTTGTTTGTGAAAACTTTGTGAGCAGCCAGACTTAAGTTATGAGTGTGTAACAGAAATAAATAATTTTCTTATTTCTCAACTAAAACATATGTTGTGGGTACTCAAAAGAACCGGCTCGAGGAGACGGATCTTTTGAGTACTCAAAACATGTGCTAAAAATATGGGTAAAAAATATTTACAATTTTACGCTGAAAATTTTTGCTTATCAAAACCTGTGTGGCAGCTATGTTGTTTACAGCTGATGCATTTTTGTTGAGAGAAATCCAGTGTAAGAAAAGCTAGAATTGTCAGAGAATCTGACTTTAACCCCACTGCACAATAAGTAGTCATTTTATCATTAACGCTAATGAGCTTTTAATCTATCAGCTGACCTTAAACCACTTAATAAACAAACTGTAAAGACAAACCATAAACGCTTCGATTGTACTTGCTCATTAGAAACAATAACAGTTATTCACTTTATATCTAAACTTTCAAGATAATATGCAGATAGACAAGGTGTATATACATGTACAACACGCATGCCTTTTTTCATATAAAAATGTGATTCTTAACTAGCTTCTATACACATCCTGCTAAACATTAGCTATTACAGACATAAAAGTAGCTTGCTACCCAGAAGTAGTATTAGTCCAGAGCCAAGTTTCCGGGAATACAGATCTGACATGATCAACGTTCTTCAAATTAGCACTAGGTGCAGGAGCTATTCCACCTGCTATGCCACCACCCGCCACACCAAGTTCATCAACCATTGCCATCGCTGGAAGCACTATCAAAACGTGGTTGTACATTGTAGATAAAGTACATGGAAGAAAGAATCAATCACAATATCTTCTAATTATCAGTTTGCATATTGCAGTACTTTTGATGCTAGAAGGCAATAATTATAGTCATTTGAAGACTGGAAACCCCTCAACAGGTCATATGGCTAACAGTGAAGACCCTGATGAAATGCAGCTGCTATTGAAGATCCAGATGAAATGCCACATAAATTCCGGGTCTGCATTGTTTTCTAAAACAAATTAGATCTTCTGTAAAAAACTACAATCTTTTTTTTTCAAATTATAACCTGTGATCCCTCAAAGGACATTCTCTTTTTATATATACGAGAAAAAAAATTATAATGAAAAAAATTTAGTTAATAAATTTTAAAAATCAAATTAGAATGCAGTTTTAAACTAGAAAACAGAATAGGAAGTAAAACAATCAATTTCGTTTGTTCAACATAATTCATATATCTCATTGGCTGAAATACGTCAGTTCAATGACTTATTATCTTGTTTTGATTTATTGTTTTAATTTCTTTTTTTTTCGTATTTATTTCCATTCTGATTTATTGTTTTAATTTATATTCTGTTTTCTGGCCTAAAATTCTATTCTTATTCAATTGTTTAAATTTATTTTCTGATTTTCTAGTTATAATTTCTTTTCTTGTATATAAAAGACAGAAAATGTCCCTTCCCTGGGTTAAGTAATAAATCAAAGGAGATAATAAGTCATTTATATTTTAGCCAATGAGATGCAGGAATTATGTTGAACAAATTACATTTTTAGTTTTAATTCCTATTCTGTTTTCTGGTTTAAAATTACATTCTTATTTGATTGTTAAATTTCCTTTTCAGATTTCCTCGTTATCATTTCTTTTCTTGTATTCAAAATAAAGAAAATGTATATAAAGATAGAAAATGACCCTTCTAGGGTTCTGTACTCAATATATACAACAGACTATTCTCACTTCTTTGTTTTAGCTTTGTGGAAAGTTCTATTGATCTTAAAAGGGATAAACAAATCAAAAGCTACATAGCACTGATGAGCATATACATTATTGGCGAAGCTTAAAGCATAAGGCATTCTACTTTTATGATTATGCTTATTGATAATATTTACAAACCCAATTGAAGCGTTACTCCAAAGCCATGTTTCTGGGAAAACAGATCGGACCCTGTCAACAGATTTAAGGGGCGAGGGATTTGGTTGGGATCCTCCGGTTCCAGTTGCTGTTCCAGTTCCTGCCATTGGTGGCATCCCACCAGCAAGAGCGAAATCTGGGTGTCTCATAGGTCCATCTATCCCTGTTCATTGTTTAACATAACTTGTTATCAGGCATAATTTGCTTAATGTATCACAAGCTATATTTCTCTTAGCTGGTGATTTTGTAATTGTTGTTTTGAACACACATTATTTAGCAGCCTAAGTTGTAACATCTCCAAAAAGTGATTTCTTTATTATAACAGAACACTCTCTAAACCTTTGGACAAGCTTCATAGAATACTTTCTAATAATAATAAAATTATCTGATGAGTCTCTCAAAAAGCAATAGAGTATGAACATGAAGTGCCACAATCACATACCACCTACCACCTGACACCACGAGGAAGAACCAAACGACAGAAAGAGCACAATAATGTCAAGAAAGCAGCTCTAACAAATGTTTATGATGGCCAAATATTTAAGAAATCCGATATTTCATACCTTGGAAAGTCATAGAGGTCCATGATATTTGTCAGAGATAAGAAGGTATATAATAATACTAATAATGCCTTTTTGTGCAAGATTGAATGCATAATATATAACGTTTTAGATTTGAGTTACTATATTTATTGTATTTGTTACACACTACTGTGCATTTTCCCTTCATGCACTTCTGGCCATACTTTATGTAAGCAATTTAAGCACAGATGAGCAGATAAAGTAAAAAATTTCCAACAAATTTTGCCTGATAAATAAACAAATGATATGTGACGTCCTAAGCAACAGATTGGCTATCATTCTTATGGGTAAGACCAAGAATTTACTTGACCTAATTGAGATAGTAAAGTGGTAAAATGTAGTGTGAGGGAGGACATTGATAATTCATGGCTGTGCTGAAATCCCCGCAATAAAGTTAATATTAAAATAGGCACAAACCAGTTCAACTGTGATTTATATAGCCATTTGATCTTGGCTACGAAATGTTTATTTGTTAAGAAAATAAGCTGAATCTTCCACGTTATTTTGCGTTTTGGAGGACCAAGGGGCGGTTATAAGAATACTGGTGCATAAATTCTATGAATATTCATGTGTTTGTTTCTATCTATATAATAATGCTAGCTTTTTTCAACTGCCATCCCAAAGAAAATGTTTTTTATAAGTGGCATTTCTATCTGATAGCTGTATTTTAGGTACTAACTTCATTGGTTTCACCTTGCAGACTTAAAGTCTTAGCATCAGATGATGTGGTTATAAAACAATGGACACAGGGACTTGCTAGAATTGTAGTTTGAGCTGACTAGCCTTCACACCCTGTTAGTGGAAAATCCTACTCTACCAGAGTGGTTTATTACTTAAATATGCTACTTGTAGCAGTATTAAAAGACTACAAGGTTTCTTATTTGCATTGTACATCAACCTGTACACCTAATACGTTGTTCAAACGCATAATGCACGTGACTGCACATCGTCACATTACATTACCCTCAAAGAAGTCTCGGCCACAGACTTGGCTCCAAAGACTTGGCCCAGAAAATACATGAGTAAGCAGATGACATTAACCCACAACTGCCACCAAATGGAGTGTGAGCTGACAAGTCGACAAGCCTACAAAATCCCTCAGTGGAAAAACACACTCAACCACCAAGGGTGTTATTTATGTAGGCTACTTTTACCTATAGCACAAACTACATGGTTTCTAATTTGCATATTTCATCGACCCATACACCTAGTTCGTTGTTACAACGTACTATGTACGTGACTGCACATCGTCACAGAATATTCACAGCAGTAAATGGATCTCAGCATTTATCAAATACACATTTTAACCTATCTGAACTCTATAAGCCATTGTTATGCAATTAATGATAATGTAAAATTAATTATATTATGGAAACTATGTTATCATTGTTTGACTCTGAATCCCCTTTATTTGTATTCATTTTATTCAATGCTTTGTTTTCAGAATAATAAACCTGATGTAATCGCCCAAATGCCGAATGCTACAATAAGAACTATAAAGCCTGTATGTTTTATCTAGCAGCAATACAAGCATTTTTGAGAATAATTGTTTTTAGATAATATTTACCATAATATATCTGACACGTGTATTGGCTAAGGCATTCCTTACAGACAGTAACGTTTATGATAAAATACACCTGTTAAAACTAACAACAGTGCCCTGTGTGTCAAGCAAAGGTTCAGATCAGCCTTCCCATCTGCCTTATGTGCTCTATGAATATGTAAGCACATCCAGTAACTTCCTTCAGAAGCAAAACTTTATCAAAATAGGCAGACGTTAATAGGCTGATCTGAGTTTTTACAGCATCCACGTCATGTTATTGGTTTGGTCATGAATAGGCTCTATTAAGTATGATGAGGAATGTTACTTCCGTTGGTAAATGTAATAGCCTATCTATAGTACCTAGAGCGAGAGCTTCTTTATTTAAATGTATGGAAAAAACAATCATTCTCAAATGGGATGATGTACTGTTAAGCAAACCCAGGAGGAAACTCGTGGCTATTTTCATTACTAACCCAACTGTTGAGTTACTCCAAAGCCAAGTTTCAGGGAACACACTACGGACACGGTCAACCTGCTTTAGGCCACTACTTTGACTTGATCCTCCTTTGAGTTGATTAATTGCACCCCCTCCAGGTGCAGGCATTACTCCATCAACCATAGCTGCCATTGGATAATCTAGAACATTTCTAATTTGTTATTTTTTCAGTATAAGTTTGCAATTTTTCTTTAGATTTTTATGATTGTCATAAAATACTGAGTGTGTCCAGGAAATACCACAATCACACACTTTATACAAAACCTAGGCTACCTGAGGAAGAATTACAGAACACTACCAGCCACATACCATCAAGAAGACAATTAAAGATAAGCAACCAATTCTCTCTACATCAGCGAGCTGATTAAGGCTGTCTGTTTTGGTAAGCCTTGAATGATACCGGCTAGCAAGTATGCTTTAAAACAATATTTGTTTTAACAACAACAAAATTATATGTGAATGTTTAAATAAGACTTAATCTAAGGTGGCAAGTTGGCCAGTAAGGTTTATTCAAGCGAAGCTCTCTGTGGCTGCTATCAATTCTAAGGCTAGAAATTAAAAAAGTCATTGCAGGTCTTTTCCTTTTGTAAATGTGATCTAGTAGTTTATACATATACTTAAGATCAAAATACTTATGTTATACCTTTACATATATTCATTACTAATTCTTTATTATTATCAGCCCACGAAATACCACAATCACACATTGCAGACCAGACCACGACACCATGAGGAAAAGTCAGAACACTAACAGTCACATGACACCAGGAAGACAATTAAAGTAGAGTAATCACCCCTCTTTGGTACCAATTTAAACTTTCATATTTATCTATATATTATTTTACATTGTAATAGCTCTAGTTCTCTCAGCGTAGATAGGATAATTATTTTAATCAGATTCATGTAAAGTAAATGTATTATAATTCTTAATCAATTATGTAATAATGTAAAATTTAGAAAATGTATACACATGGCTAAGACAACGATATGGAATCACACCAATATGAATTGCATGCAGAGTATTCATGTTGTGTCTTTTATACACTGTATAAATGAGCATGATACTCAGCAAACATTGGATTAAAATTAGAAGCCGATCGTTTGAAGAGCACAGGGCATTATCTGTTATTATTCATAATTTTTAAAAAATATATAAAGAGTATTTCTCGCTCACAACACACACCAAATGCAAGTAAGTTAATGCTATAATCTATAATAAGACTTCTAACCCCATTTTGTAGACGAAGAATCTGTCTCAAAACGTATAACAACGATTTACATATTGGATACATATTATCGTATTTTGTCCAATAGCAGATCTTACATGAGGGTTCATGTGTTATTGAATTTATAAAACTCGTTGTTAAATTCAATAATAGATGAACACGAATGTTAGATTCGATTGATAATATGGTATTATAATTACTTTGAAATCGCGTTTGCAGCATGAGTACGTTGAAATTATGTACAAAAGTTGTTTTGGACGTCGTTATTTGTATATAACGTTACTTATCTGCACCACGCTAGTGGTTTGTAAGGTTAATACATAGCGCTTGTATCACTTCAAAACACTAGCCATTCTTTTAAATGATCGTGTATACATATGTGGCTTTATGATCCACTGGCATCAGTTATACTTTATATGCAACACCTTGATTATGTATTTAGCTTAAAAGACCAATGAAAAAGCAACCTCTTCCAAATATGCGCTAAGCATGTAATGGTAGTTCTAGGCATGTTGACTAGCGGTTATTGTTTGTGACAATGATAATGTAAATTACCCAGTTGTGGTGTTTGACCACAACCATGTTTCTGGAAACACAGAGCGAACTCTGTCAACTTGTTTTAATGCAGTATGTGATGAGCCGAAAGCAGTTCCAGCTCCATGTTCTCCTCCTCTACCACCTCCTGCTCCCCCACCCATACCAGCTCCAAAGGCAAATTCATAATCAGGATCTATAAACAATGAATTATCCCTTGAACAGTTATGTGTTTGTGGACAATTTGAAATATATTTAAATGCGTAGTGCAACATTTTATTAAAGGTGTAACACAATGATCATGTTTAGATTCTAACAACTTAACAAACATTGAAAATCAATGATATGATCATGAAATAGAATAGCTATAACACAAAAGAAAATAGACCTTAAAAATCTTAGCATTAACCAATTGATAAAGAATTATTTGTAGCTCTTCTCACATAACATTGTAGGAACTCATACAGATCTGAATAGAGAAGTTGGTCCAGTGGAAAAGAGGTTCCATGAATACAAATGTATAAAACAGTAAATTAGTTTGATCAGAAAAACAAAACAAAATCACACACAGCAGACCAACCCCAGCACAGTTAGGAAGAGCAACAGAGCACTGACAGTCACAAGACATAAGTAAGCTGTTAAAGTAAAACAACCAGCTCTCTCTTCTCTGTCAAGACTTTTGCAAAACTAGATGGACACAAATTGCTGAATTACACAACAAGGACCAAAAACAGAACAACCACAAACCATGTAATCATCAAAAAATCAACAACAAAAAAACACCACCTTAGAATGGAAAGCAGCCTAAGCCACTAGGAGGTTAAATGTATTTTAATGTTACCAAAAATTCGCCTGTTCTCTCTACACGCAATGTCTCTTCCTCGTGGTGACATGGGCTGCTCTGTATACTGTGATTGTGGCTTTATATGGACATACTGACATATCATTTATGGAATCAAGTATCTAAAAGCTCATTATCATTAGCACTATGTGTGGAGATACATATATCCCACGGATATTTAGTCAAACACAAGGCTTTAAGAACCAACATGTTTGGTGAAAATAGAACATACGATTGGGCCTCGTCGTGAGAAAACCTGTCTTTGGGTTTTTTTTACAAAGCGACACTCAAACCAGTCTCCTCAGCTACAGAGACTAGCTAGAAAAAAGAAATTTCACCTGTAACAAGTTAACATATGTTACCTTCTAAAACACGAATAACAATGGCGCTGATCAGTCTGCGAGGATGCGCAGGCTGGTCTGCGCTTTTGTTGTTTGCAAACCCCCGAAGGGTGGTTTTCTTGTGTCGAAGCCCCATTTATCTTGGTCTTCCTAATTTTCTTTAAATGGTACCAATTTGACATTAAGAAATTACTTTTGCAACAGATGTAGATTGTGATCGTCCATGGAGCATATTCACTCTATAACTGTACTAGAACATGTTATTGGATATGTATCACAAAAGCCAGCTGTGAATGTCAAGACAAGCATGCACTATCACACACTATTATCAAAGCCTTCAGCGCTTACTGTAAAGGCGGCAACTTAAATATTAATATTTGGGCGTGGTTTGGCTATTTCATCTGCTAAAAAAGGGAAATCAGGTTTTAATATAATTCGGTAAAGAGTTGATACGGTTTTTGGGCCGCACAAACGTGCGTGCAATTCATGAAAATACTAACTGTATACACGCTGAACTCACATTTATGAACCCATAAAAATGCATGTTTTTGTCGTCCACTAAAATATTTGAAGCCTCATAGACAAACAGTGTTGACCCAGATCAGACTGCTCCTGTAGGAGCAGTCTGATCTGGGTCCACAATGTTTGCCACTATGTTTATTTTGAATAGACATTTTCAGATGCATTTATTTTATTGCCTTTTTAAGGACTAAATAATGTGTTTTGCGTCTATACTGAGGTAATGGCGCAAAATGATACAGTTACTTTTGAACAAAATCACGCCTCATTTTCAGCTTTTACCTATGTCTAAGGTTGACCAGTCCTAATTACGCATTCATTAGGCGCTGCCTTTACAGTAAGCGAAAAGTCAAATAATACAATGAATAGTATAATGGATATAGGATCTTACAAAAACTCAATTTTTGAGCCGTATCCAATATTAAGAATTGATATATAATATATGAATAAACATCTTCTGATTGGCTCATATGCCTATCCACTGCCGTTGATATAGCTACATGTTGCATGGTTTGACGGACGTGATGAAGCAAAATACACGGCATGACACGAGGTAATATTGCATGGCTAACAGGAAATGACGTCAGAACGTCAAGTAATTCCGCATGATCCATCCGTAATGTCAATGGTTTTAATGGTCCAAAATGGCAGGAAATGAATAACATACATCTATTTTATAACAAAACAATTGTTGACTTACGTTTGGGTAGACATGGAGTGTTATTGAACAGTAAACTTTATCATATCGACCTCAGCTCCGCGTTGGTCAATATGACGTTTACTGTTCAATAACACTCCATGTTAACCTCAACATATGTCAATAATTGAATAATATCACATGAGCATGTCCATACAAAGTACTATAAATTCGGAAATTTTGGCAAGGGTTTCATTTTCGCGAAATTTCGAAGATGCGAAGATTCATGAAATAAAACCCTCGCCAAATGAGGAATTGACTCTGTCAGATACTGATGAAGGTAAATCATGCCTCAGTTACGCATTTTTACGTGGCAAATATGTCTTTTAACTTTATTCACGAAAATAAAATTATCGCGAAAGTTTCCGAATTTACAGTATATTAAACGATTAGTGTAAATGTTGATATCAAACTTACAGTAATGTGGTTGTGGATGATGGTATACCAATGCATCAGTTAACACCTTGACACCAGCATTCTGTAAAACGCAAGTACATAAAAATGCATTTATATATATCCATAATTCACCTTAATGCACCAATCACAATAACAGTGTCTGCTAAAACGTTTTAAAAGGTTCATGGACAAACTATGTATACTCAGAACGGATTACTCCTGTAGAAGCAGTCTGATATGGGTGCACCTAGTTTGCCTCTATACTACCATTAGACTGTTATTCTAACACAAGTGCTGAAGGGGACTAAAGCAGATATCTTAATATACATTTTTGCGGACAATTTAAGGGTTAAGAAAAGTATTTCCTTTTACAGCATTTTCTGATAAAAGGATCCATCAAAAAATATTCTAATACGAATTTAAGACTGTTATATTAGCCACCAACCCTCGCACAAATGTCACACGTGTTGCATTTATTCAGGCAGCAAAGCGTTCATAACTTTATATGTCATGCAAAAACTCATTTGTTGGGCTTTAGCCCATAAAGCGCAAATCATAACTGCAGCAGACGACACATTTTTCTACATCTTTTCAATTTTCGAAAAAAATAAGGTAAGATATTTCATGAGAATCGTCTGTCAGCAGACGATTCTCATGAAACATCATGCCTTATTGTTATTTCCTGAAAAGGCAGCAAAATTTAAAATTATCGTCTGCTGCAAATTTTAGGTGGGGCTTTAAGGCTTTAATCATTTTTAAACAGGATTTTGAAGTTGAAACCAAACTTACTGTAGCTGGCTCAACTTGAGGTTTTCTTTAGCTCTGACTATCTGTGAGTCATGAGCCCTTTTCTTTGTTTCATCATGGTGTGTTAATTTGATTTGAGTGTTTCTCCATGATGATACATTGCATTAGTTAGATGGCCTCCATGCGAGCTGAACATTTCATGTACTTCAACAACAGCAGTATCTAGGGCGAAGATTTGGTACCAGTAAAATGCCTTTAAGCCCCCTGGTGGCTTACGCTGCTGTCCGTTCTAAGGTGGTGGTTCTGTTGTTGTTGACTTTTTGTTTATTGTTACTCCCATTGTGGGAGTCTGTAATTGTTCTATGTTTTGTTGTACGTTACTCTATGTCCATTCTAGTATTGCAATCATCTTGACTGGGAAGAGAGAGAGCTGGTTGCTTTGCTTAATTTGTCTTTCTGGTGTGTCTTGGTGGTTGAGCGGCTCTTCCTTGAGGTGCCACGGGGTTGTCTGCAATTTGTGATTGTGGTATTTCCTGATCATACTCACTTACTATTTTTGAAGATGAAACAAAACTTAAACTTACACTAAATATTTGTCCAGCGTCTGATCCACCATAGTAGATAGGATAAGGCCACCATATCATTCTCTTCTTACGTCCAACTGCCATAGGCATGATGTCACAGCAGAATGGCATGTCATGATTCTTAATTGTGTCATATGTCTTAAGTTCACTGATAACCTAAAATAATTAGGATATTCATTAAGCATCTGATCTTCAATAATTTGGCGGGCCTTGTTGCGAGAAAACATATCTTTGGGGTTTCCGACAAAGTGAAATTCAAACCACCCTGCTAAGCTACAAAGACTAGCTAGACACTTGAACTTTCGCTCGTAGCTAGTCTAGATCTGATACTTTCTAATAAGCGAATAACAAAGGCGTTGATCAGACTGCGCGGAAGCGCAGGCTGGTCTGCGCCTTTGTTGTTCGCATACCTCCAAAGACAGGTTTTCTTGCATTGAGGCCCTGGTGTGAACCAATGTTAAAATAACATTTTTATGATAAATCTAATTCTTTGTCAACGTTTCGTTTTTTCAACGTAATTAAATAATAGAACAATTTAAAAAAAAATGCAGGACTTTTTTGTCTATGTTCAAATCGTTTCTTAATTCAACGCCAGTGTTGGGCATTTTAAGCACTTGGAGGATTAATAACTTAAATAACATTTTTATGATAGATCTTTTTCCTTGTCAATGTTTCTTTTTTCCAACATGTTTAAATAAGAGAACAATTAAAGGAAATGCAGGACTTTTTTGCCTTGGCTCCTATCTATTTCTTATTTTCAGCATAATAAAATAAGAGAACAATTTATGAAAATGCAGGACTTTTTTGTCCTGGCTCCAATCGTTTCTAAATTCAAATATGTTCATAAAAAGGTGCACCAAAGGACTGAAACTCAACAACAGTTGAGGACATTTTGAACACTTGATGGATTAATAACTTCAATACCAATTTTAATGATAAATCTATTTCCTTGTCAACATTCCTACTATATTTTTAACAAGTTTATATTAGAGAACAATTAAAATATGCAGGACATTTTTGTCCCATCTCCAATCATTTTAGTTCAACAACCGTTAAGGACACCTTGAGCACTTGGATTGCGTTTGTTTGATTTGATTCTTTACGTCCCATCAACAGTCTTACAGTTAAACAGGGACAGGTCTTCCTGGGTTGTACCAGTACTAAGCTAGGATGAATGTGTCTTGCTCAAGGACCACAACGCAGTGACGCCAGTGAGGCTTGAACCCGCTGCCCCTCGGTCTCGAGTCAAGCAATCAAACACTGAGCCACTGCGCTCCCTTGAGCACCTGGAGGATTAAAATTTAATAACTTACTTCTGATGCAGTAATGTCGTTTCCTGACTTCATCAGCAAAACACTCTGGTCAACTGCGAGTAGATTGACAACAGAAGAAGGATCTGCTGTAATCAAAACATTGACATTTTCATGGGGTTGTGCTGTTGTCTTGTCAAAGTCTATTGTTACCTGTAAAGAAGGAAACAAAATGAGCAGTGACATGTGATTTCCAACAATGTGGCATTTTAACAAGTGTAGACTCAGACGAGCATATGCAGCCTCCTTTTAAGCTTAGAAACACCAACTGGTGTTCAGTCAGTAGCTTAACACTCAGAAAATTCATACGACAAGCAAAGCCTTTGATCAGACTGTGCTTATGCGCAAGATGATCTGAGGCTTTGCTGGTCACACATACAACATTGTTGGAAATCTCATGCCACAGCTCAACTGGTTATTGAATTTTGTTCTTTTGTTGTTTTATTTTTTGTATATTAGTTTTGCATAGATTTTATTACATAAAATGCCTTTATACCTTTTCTTTCTGTAAACTATTACACAGTGAAGACCCATATAAAATGCCACATAAGGCAGCTTTCACCAGGGTATTCAATGTTTGCTAAGAAAAAACAACATTCATGGTCAGAAATACTTGATTGAATAGAAATTATGACATGTGATCCATTCAAATACAAAATGGACAAGTCCATACTTTATGCATCAATATGTATACTAGGATAATTAATCAGAATGAAAAAGATTAATCCTTGGTATACTGGGACACCTAAGGGGGTACTTTGACAAACAGTGAAGGCCCAGATAAATTTTAACAGGGACTGCTATTATTAGAACACTCTTCAGGGAAGTAAATACATTATTTTATTGAATGTTCGAGCAGCTTTGAGCCCTTACAAAGTATTGTTTGTCAAAATTTACCCGAGGCATATGAATATTCAATGACCTTTTACTCAGTCTTCGTGAATCTTCGTAAAAAGTGCACTTTAGATTGTTGTATAATTACTAATCTGAACAAATTAAATCACAATTCCCCGATAGACTAGTGGATAGTCGGGTGTTTTAGCACTCAAAAGATGTGGGATTGAGTCCAGTAGCATTTAAGGATTTGTTTTCGTTTTTTTCGATTTGCTAGTTTCTTTGTCTTTATTGTTGATTTTGTGCACAACTGGATACATGTATTTGAATTTGGCATGCGTTTATGCAACAAATACAGCACCGTGAATACTTTCAATAAGCCTCCATGTGGTTAACTCTGCACGCTGAACAGTTTTTTAGACTTTTGTTATCATCTGATGACTTTTAATCAAAACTAACTTTTTCAAAAATTCTTACAGGAACTCTAGCAGAGTGTCAAATGGTCTGTATCCAGATCAGAACCAACGTTCTATCGGTACTGAACTGGGTCCAAACTATTTGCAAATGTTATCAGCTGACATAGAAAGAGTGGAAACTTATGGAATAATGAATACAAAGGCGGCTAAATACAAATGAAAGATGTAAAGCTCATCACATGATGATGTAAAATATACGAACAATATTAACTTAAAAAAAGAAACAATTTGACAATTATATAAAAAAGGTTCCTTCCAAGTTTCAATCCAGGTATACTTGACTTGTAAGTAGTCAACTAGCCACTAGGCTATCAGACCATATGCATAAACGAATTGACATTATCTCCATATTCTCTGTAAAAGCGTGACCAAGGTCGGAGTACTACACGAAAACGCATGACTATCACGAAGATTTTGGCTAAAAAATTAATCAGTCTAATGTCAATTTTGGCAGACTATAAACTAGTTGATTTCATACTTAATACATAATATTAGGATAACGCATTAGAATACAAATAGTTAAACAGCCAACACAATACCTTGTTCTTAAAGGCACCATCAACATCAAAACTAATACTGTCTGTGACAATTTCACCATCGGCTCTAACATAATAGACAACTATCCTTGCATTTGGTGCCATCTGATCAGTCATGAGAACTGAAAATGAATTGCCTGAGACCTGACCAGCACTAACTACTGATCCTCGTGACATCACCTGGAAGAAAAATGTAATAATAGAAAAGAAAAATAAAGTAATCCAAGAAAAATGTATTAATACAAAACATGTAGTAATTCAAGAAAATGTAATAATACAAGATAATACATTAGCGCCCGTGTTTTATTGAATTTATTAAATGAGCTGAGAAAAGCATTAAAATGCAAGGATTGTTGAGCATTTTATCACTTTTTCGCAACGAATTTACATAATTCAATAATGCATGAGCACGAGTGTTATATTCTATTTATAACATGGCATTAAAAGTACTTAAAAATCATATTTTTGTCGTGAAAGCGTCAATAATTTGCCATCTTTTAAGTAACTTTATAATGCACATCATTACATAACGTTACTAAATCTGTAAACCCACTAGGAGTTTATAGATTATTTACGCCCAGTCAACATATATGGTCATGTTGTGACGGTCATTGAAGGCTTAGGGGGGTCTGAACAATTGTGCAGAATTACCAGAGCGTTTGCTGGTCACATACACAAAGTACTGATATTTGGGCCTCGACACGAGAAAACCTGTCTTCAGGGGTTTGCGAACAATGCAGGCGCAGAACAGCCTGCGAATCCACGCAGTCTGATCAGCACCTTTGTTATTCGCTTAAGGAATGTACCATATCTAACTTGCGCCAGATCAAATTTTAATTTTCTAGCTGGTCTCTGTAGCGAGGAGATTGGTTTGAAGACAGGGTTTCTCACGTTGCGGCCCATTTTTAAAGCCTCAGTCCAAGAATTTTACCTGTAACCCTGCTATATACGCCAGCATTGACGTTTGAAAGAGTCCTTTGACTATATGCAATAAGTACCAATGGTAGAGCAAAAACTAGCGAAAATTGACCGATAACCCCTCCCCATCAGTAAAATGGAAAATGATTGTATGAATGATGTGACAAGATGTTGAAGTTTCTTGGATCGCCGGAATTACTTTTTCAGAGAGGGGCAGTGGTGTTAAAATTTGGCAAAAACTTCGTTTTTAGAAGTGAAAATGCGAATTTCTGAAATCCATATGCAGCAACAGATACATGACACCAGCAAAGAAAGACTGAAAAATGATTATTGAGTCTTATATAAGTCCACTCTGATTTTATTATGGTGTCAAACCCAGAATTTTAATGTCTTGATTTTTGGGTAAAAATCGGTGTTTTTATAAATTTAAACACGGATTTTTGTAATCTGGCTGATAAAGTTTTAAAATATGGAGTTGCTATTTAACTTGTTTCAAATTTGATGCTGAATTATTCAACTTAAATATATCTCTGTCGTTTATACTTAAAACCCCTACCAAAATATTTTCGTTTTCACCTCAAATCCGGCATTTTGATATTCAGGTATATTTTGTGAAATGCACGTATTGCTATTACTTGTATATCTGGACATTGCCATGTTAAGAAAATGACGTACATATAGTAAACATTTCAAATAGAAATAACATTTATCATGTACTATGATATCAAAACAAGTGATGACATAATAAAAAGAGGGCCAAGTGACCCTAGATTGCTCACCTGAGCTTTGTTTTTAACGTCTTATCTATAGGTATCTATTGGAAACTGCCCATGCTCCTGATGGCCTACCTTGTGGTCCATGTTCGGTCCCAGAGACATAATTGGAACATATTTAAATGTTGTGTACCAGCTGATGCTACATACCAAATATCAGGGCTCTAGGCCCGGTGGTTTCAGACAAGAACATTTTTTATGTTTTCACTATATATAAGGCAATGTAAAAAGAAAGTATGAACAGGAAATGCGACACTCACACATTGCATACAAACCCACGGCACCGTGAGGAAGAGTCAAGAACAATAACAGCCTCAGAAACTCTGTGACCTCCAAGACGATGCCATTTTGACCACAAAACCATAATTTGAACAAACTTGGTAGAGTACCACTTGGTGATGCTATATATCAAATATCAAGCCTTTGAGTATCTGACAATAATGTGTTTTAATATGTTCTCTATATAAGCTATATATTAAACATTGATTCCCGAGAAGGCCTCATTTTCGGCCACAGGGCCATAATTTTCAACAAACTTAGTAAGTCTACAAGATGATGCTTCATGCCAAATATAGACTCTAGGTTGTTTGGTTTCAGACTAGACTATTTAAAGTGTTCCATATATAACTAAAGCCTATGTAAAACATGTAACCCCAGGGTGGGGCCAGTTTTGGCACAAGGGCCACAATGAAGAGGTATACTAGCTGATGCTACATAACTAATATCTATACTCTATGCCTTGTGGTGTCAGACAAGAAGATTTTCCCGATAGATTCCTAAAGTGAACGTCTGAGCTCGCAGGCGGGTCCACTTAATAGTCCTTGTGCTCCAAATTGAATACAATTGGTAGAGGCGTACTTAGTTAAGTGATGTTACATACCAAATATCAAGGTGCTAGGCATTGTCGTTTCAGACAAGATGATTTGGTTTGTTTTCCCAATATAAAAGTAATGCAGAGGGCAAAACCCAGAAATCGATCCAATCAAGTACCACAACTGACCCAAGACACCATATGGGAAAGTGTAAAAATATAATTTCCCAATATAAAAGTAAAGCAGAGTGCGTTACATGCCGTATATGCAGAGTTTAAGTCTACATTTTCGTTTAGGAGTGGTCATCAGCAGACTTTCTGCTAAGGGAAATATTATTGCATGTCTAAGTGTATTTCAATATCTCACAGAACTAAAGGGACTCTAAGAGGGGATTTACCGCCTATATAGGTTAACTAAGATAAATATAAATATTTTAGCAGAAAATAACTAAACCCTTTAAGGACCTCTTTATAACCCCATGCAGGGAATTCATATTATTCGGTCTGCCTCGCATAGAACCTAGGAGAGTCATAAACACATTAATGACTAGTACCACTTTGATGGTTTAAAATGTAGGTTTTTAAGCAGTTTGACCTTGAACTTTGATACAGAGGTCATATTAGCAGTCAGAAGCTATTATTGACAAAAGAACACCTTAGACAATCATTTTGCAAAATATGAACCATATACAACAAAACATGCTGGAGATATTGCTTTTTCAGTCCATACAACCAGCTTCAAATTATTTTGAAAATTAAGGCTCAAATGTCATATTGGCAATTATTCTACAAAATATGAAGCACCTCTGTCAAAAACATACCACAGTTAGACAGATTCTAGTTAAACTTTGACTCCAGGGCGATAGCGGTGATATGTAACATACTTTGTAATTTACACACCATAATCAATAATTGTGCTAAGTATGAACACCCTTGGTCAAAAACTGAAGGAGGAGTTCGCGTAACGAGCCATAAACTGATTGTAAGTATATTTGGCATTGTCTTTTGACACCAATGGCAAAGCGGTGATAAGAAACCTACGTTGTAATCTACACCCCATAGACAATCATTATGCCATATATGAGCACCCTCGATCGTAGAAATGAAAAAGGAGTCCATGTTATGAGTCGTATTACAGATTTTGTCTTAATTTGACCTTGACCTTTAACTCCAAGATTATATTGATAATTTGAAATACCCACCATAGGCAAATATGAACATCGAGGCATAAAGGTAAATGGCAAGTTCTTGTTATAGCAGAAACATAGTTACTCTTTAAAACAGATTTAGGAGGACAATTGGGTGATGCACAAACATCATGCTGCTACTATTATCAATAGGCAAGACCTACTATATTTTAATTAGCTGACGGATAAAAGACCATACTTGATTTGGAATACGTTCAAATCGTACGCACTGACAATATGTGTAAATCAAAAGGCATTAGATTAAAATAAATGTAATCATGGTAGCAAACAATGATGTCAAAATGATAAATCAGTTACTTCCATTCTGCATATATAAATATATGGGCCAGGATATGATGAAAATTACCTTATGGTCGCGATAATCATAACCAGGCTAATGTTACATCTGCAAAGTATTACATGTTTAGAACATCTTCTGAAAATTTGAATTGATTATCTTCAACACTGGTGATTACATGGATGTTAGAAACAGCATATGTAATCAGGTTTGGAACGTGACGTCAAGAATGGCGTTAACAGTGTGATGACGTCAGAGTGTTGGTCTATATTCGTTTGTTGATTATTGCATGCTCAGCATAAGAATCTAGCAAATATAAAGTTTTCTCATGTCTTATACATGTGATAATGAAAATGCAGACGAGGTTACATGAATTTATATCTTTTAGGTCGCATTTTAGGCATTTAAAATGACCCACTTGTAGGTGTTGTGATCTGAGTATTCACATGGCAACGACCCTTATAGAAAATTTAAAAAAAGTATAATCAGAAACTTTTGCTATGTTGATGGTATCAAAGTTTATAAGCATTTTCATGGAAATATAAAGGCATGCTATTTTATGTTATTTTAAGTATTTTTCAAATGTCCCTTACGTAATGATTGCTTAGATGTCTTAAGGTCCCCTTTGTCAGATCCGCGTCTTTATGTATTACATTAAAATAGGCCTAACTGTTTTAATGCATGGTTTATTTGGTTAAATATACACCCCTACTGCTTTAAAATTTTGAAATTATTTGCATTTTTGCATTTCTTTTCACCCAGCCACCTTTTGCTTATTTTAGATGTTATATATGATTCTTTGGAAGAGGGTGCCCTTCTTCGAAGCCTAATAAAGAGTCACTGCCCCTTTTTTGAAGGGTTATTCCAGCGGTTTCAAAATGTACAGTTATAAAAATTTCCATTGATATATCACAATCCTGTTTTGCAATTAGGTAGAGGTTCCACTTCAACTGAGCGACTTATAATTTGCCAGATTTTTCCTCGATCAATAGGTTATTTAGAGAAAACATTGAAAAAATATTCTTGCCAGAAAACAAAATGCCCAAAGTTTTGATATTTGGAATGTAACATTACCTAGTGGTACTCTACCGAGTTAGCTCAAATTGTGGTTATGTTGTCAAAATGGCCTCATCATGGATGTCACACAGTTTATTTTGACTTATAAATTGAAACATACAAAATCTCCTGGTTTGAAACAACTAGGTCTAGATCCCTGATATCACCCAGTGGACCATACTTAAATTTGCTCTAAATAGAGCTCTAGGGACAAAAATGGCCCCACCAAGGCTTCACCAGGAGCCTGGCCAATTGAAATAGATACATATAGATTAGAGGTCTTAAACAAAAACTCAGGTGAGCGATCCAGGGTCACTTGGCCCTCTTTTAGTGTGTGTCAATGCTTGATATGACACCACAGAACATGATAAATGCTGTTGTCATTTGGTTTGTGTACTATATGCACGTCATTTTCATAATATGACAATGTCCTGATATCTATGAAAAGGCAAAACATGCATTTCCCAAAAAATACCTGAATATAAAATTGTCAGTTTTCGAGGCAAAATAAGAAAATATTTTGGCAGGTTTTATAAGTAAACACGAAAAGATATATGTAAGTTGAATAACGAAGCATCAAATTTAAAACAAGATAAATAAAAACTATAAATTTTAAAAACTTTACCTGTCTGATTACAAAAATTTGGATTATTTTTTATAAAAAAGCTGATATTCACCCAAAAATAAAGACATTTCATTTCTGACTTTGACTTCATAATAAAGCCAGGTCAGGATTATATAAAACTCAATGATCATTTTTCAGTCTTTCTTTGCTGGTGTCGTGTATCTGTTGCTGCAAATGGATTTCAGAAATTCGCAATTTCACTTCTAAAAATGAAGTTTTTGCCAAATTTTAACACCACTGTCCGGCGATCCAAGAACCTTCAATATCTTGTCATATCATTCATGTAATCGTTTTCCATTTTACAGATGGGGAGGGGTTCCGCCTTAAATAAGCGACTTTTTGCCAGTTTTTCGCTCTACCACAAGCTCTCTTGGACTGGCACATATGCATTATTAGAACTGATATCCATCCTATGAAGTCGCAAAATATAGATTTTGCTGAATGTTTATAATACGAGTGATGTTTTTGCAAAAGTGGCTTTTTAGAAGCCTGTATCCAATGTAGACCAATGAAAGATTGAACATCAACACAATTAGCATAAAAATGTTTGTGAAACTTATTTAATACATACGAAAGTACCGTATAACCCCTGGGCCTAAAATAATTGTGTATAATAAACTAGAGGTAGACTGAAGCCGCTTATATAAAAAGAACTCATTTTGTTTTAAGTTTACCACCATTTATTATTTACATGGTGTTTTAAACATCTAAAGCTGTTTATATTTTAACAATCTATTATATATAATTGTATTTTATCATCATATCAACGCATTTTGTTTCATCTTTCCATTTATAAACACTGATTTTTACTAGTAATAGCATAAACGTACCTGATAGACAGCATTAGAGAACACTTCTGTGGCCTTTATGTCAAAACTTGCTGCTTGCCCAGCCTGAAAAATAAGTTTATTATGATGTTTAAACAGATAAAATGCACTATGTACTAAACATGCTATTAAAGTATACCCATGCATATTCAGAATAAAGCAAGCAAGTTGACTAGAAATTACATCACAAGAACATAAGAAAATCACATAGAACATACCAACCCGCGGCATTGCAAGGAAGAGAACACCAACATTCACACGACATCAGAGATATGAACAACAGAGCAATTAACGTTCTTATACCCTAGCATGAAGATAGCAGAACTAGAAAGGACACTAAGAAGTACACCACAAAAACACCAAGACCCAACATAAAATTCTGACATACAATGGCTGCAACACTACACAATAGATATACAACAAGATAATCACCCATAGAATGAACGGACAGCAGTTGATGCCACTAAAGAGGCTTAAATATATATTTTTACTAGTCAAACCTTCGCCCTAAATTATTTTGTTGCTTAAACACAATGTGAAGCTCATATGGAGGCTTGCAAACTTAAACGGAATGATTTTAATTTTGAAATAGTAAATTTCCCCTTTCTTGATCGAGATGTTCCTCGATCTCCTTCTTATGGTGTATATATTTCTCAGCTTATTCGCTTTGCTAGAGTGTGTTCTAATGTTGAGGACTTCAATAACAGAAACTTATTTTTAACTGCTAAGTTATTAAAACAAGAATAGTAAGTGAATACGATCAGGAAATACCACAATCACAAACTGCAGACAACCCCGTGGCACCGCGAGTAAGAGCCACTCAACCATCACGAGACACCAGGAAGACAAATTAAGCAAAGCAATCAGCTCTCTCTTCCCCATCAAGATGATTGCAATACTAGATAGGACATAAAGTAACGTACAACAAAACATAGAACAATTACAGATTCCCACAATGGGAGTAACAATAAACAAAAAGTAAACAACAACAGAACTACTGCCTTAGAACGGACAGCAGCCTAAGCCACCGGGGTGGGGGGGCTTAAATGCATTTAAACGGTACCAAATCTTCTGCGGTATTTGGTAGCATTGCAATTAGATATTTATAAAGTGTAAACAAATAATCATTACAGTTGTACCATTGGCCTGACCTTTGTGGCCTACTCCTTCAGAAGAATGATGCAAATACGTAAAATGAGCAAGGAACATACGAGGGCTGTTCAAATATGAATGCAAGTAGCTTCATAACTTTCGTCACATATATGTTACGACAAAATGTTATACATTTCTGGAAAGAACTATTTGTCGCCTTTAAAATTGCACCAAACATAAAGAAACACTCGCTATATTTCTCGAGTTACAGACCCTTATATAAAGGCCATTCCTTTAGACTGGGTTTTTTTCTGAAGCAAATTACAACGCATGTTTGGTACATCATCGGGTATAGTGTCATATCTTTGTAAGTTTTAGACAAAGTGGCAAAAAATTTTAGACTCAAGTTTAAGTAACAATCCAAAAGTTGCTTAAAGGAAAAAGTTTATATAATCCTGTTTCAATCTCGAGTAAACAGGCACGTTTGTGACGTCATTAATTTAATAATAAACATCATTTTTAGTTATCTATTGGTGATGGAATTACGAGAATCGCTGTGTCGTTTTCTTTGCGTTTTGCTGAAAACATGCTTAATATGTCATAAGGGAATTTTCAAAATGCGCCGTCATCTATTTACATAGTTATCACATTTTATATAATTTTTCAAGCATTTTTCTGTTTCTTAATGAAGTCTTTACATTAATAAAAATATGTTCAATCTGTCTAGTCCTCAAGACCAGGTGAGTAATTTTATTGTAAATAATGGCTATAGTGATCCAGCTTAAAGTTTACGTTCAAAATTAGAATAAAGCCGCATTGTTATGACAAAAAAATAAGTATAAATTCTATAACCCCTTCACTAAAGGCATTTTGACTTAATAAAAATGCTTTTCAGCGTTTTAAAATTACCCACTATATATCAATAATTTGTAGCAACAACTCAGTATGAGCGATCAACATATTATCTTTGAGCTAAAACTAGTTTAAATGTTGCTTCTTACATTTTGTTATAGATAAGTTTAACTGAAAACTGAAAGGTGGTGTTTTGTTTACCATTTATTTGCAAACATGAGGAGACTTTAGTGGAAACGATTCGTTGTAATTTAACAAAAGCAGGTCGGATTTTCGCAACTTTCACAAAATTATCAGGTAAGAATATAGGGATACTTCCTTAAAAATTTCAAGAAATTTCACCATTTTATCGAAGAATTATACGCTCGTCTCTATCACTGGTATATGTTCGAAACATTGAGTTTGTTAGTATACTAACATGACCCTCATTCAAAGGGCTATACCTCACTAAGTATACTGTATTTTTCTTTAAGTCTGGTACCAGTTTAAAGGTGACATATAGTCCTTTATGGAAACGTTTACCATTTGGTCGTAGCATATATATGAAGAAAGTTATGAAGCTACTTGCATTCATATTTGAACAGCCCTCGTATGTGTTTGTCAAATGCTATATGGTGAATATAAATAAATGCCTGAAACATTTTTCTAGAACTGTATTGCACATTGTAAATATGGTCATGCATCACAGCTTTTTGTTTATCTATATATAATGTGATATCATATGAGCATTTGCTATTAGGTTGAATGATGTATGGTATATTGTCTAGCAAATTGTTCGTCAGTAAATTAACCTGTGTATTATAAAACTCTAAATAGTATGTTTAAGGGCTTTTGATCAGTTAACATGCAAAGTAATACAGCGAGCCACTTTAATAACACTTATAAAATGATATTATTATTCTTAGACTATCAGCTTGATGCGCATTTTTTTTGCATTAGCCATTGAAATTTCATTGTGTGCAGATCAGAAACGAGTGAGAAAATGACTTAAAGTGCACTACCCTTAAAACACCATTTCACATTGCATTATTTCGAATGAAACTCAGATCGCATTGCACTTTTTCAGGGTCGAATTTATGCTATGCCAGAGATAAGAGTCAATTTTTTCTTCGCAATATTTAAAACCAGAATGTGTTTGTTTACTTTGTCATTTTTTAAACGTTTTACTATTTTGGTTCCTAGCTGGCCAAGTTTTGAAAAAAACTTGGTTTTAGTACTTTTTATTTAAAATGAATTAAAATTTCGTATTATTCTAATGAAACAAATCATCAAACACTTCTTTTATAATTTCATTTTTAACAACCATGTATCTGCCTTTTCGTAAAAAAATGTATTTATTGGTGTCATGTTGTTGACGTTAGTGATGACGTCACTAATAACAAGGCTATGTCAATGAAAAGATGTTTTAGTGTCTTGATACTTTTATGTCAATAAGTGACTCATAACAAAACAATTTGCGAAGGAAACCTTGTTTGATTATTGTAACTAACGTTACCAAGACGTCAAAGCGACCAAATCTTCTAAAAGTAACTGTGTTACTAAATTTAACGACAGAAAAAGGGGGTTTTCCTTGAATAAAATAATTGTTTATGGTGTTTTTCTGTCAAAACAATCACCCTGGATAATGCCAGCACCATACGCAAATCAAAAATATAGACGTTCAGGTTTCACGTACATTTTCGTCAAAATTGACTTTGATGTAACAGAATGATTCGCATGAGTGATTCTGATACTTTTTGATGTCATCAAACTGATAAAATTTTAATAAGTAAAGTATCATAGTGAATGTTCGATTCCAATATTTTTGTTAAAAATGTTGGCCCTGAAAAAGTGGTGCATAACTTAAGTGGCTCACTGTGTGTACCTCTTGCTTTGGAGACAGCCTAGAACCTTGGATTATTCAATAAATATGCTGACTAGGCTGTACAGATAGACTGTTTGATTACTTTGTTATATACTTTAAACAAAATCTGGGCTTCCTTATTTAGATTATTTAATCTCAATCTTATGATTTTTAACACTATTTGAGACATTTTTCGACAAATCAAAATAACACACACTTTGATTCTCACTGCAATAGGTTTTTTTATTGTGTCACCTGCGAAGCATGGTCCACACATAGGGATAAAGCATTATAAAATACAGGTCAAGTTCGAATTTGGTGGTCATTTGCAAATTTCTAACTGAATTATGACCCTTTTTGACTTAGGTTTAGGCTAATGCAAACACTATATTGGCTTTTTTGAGGAATAAACTTCACATTTCTCCAAAATGATTTTATCTGATAACTTCTCACTAAAAGCGATGATTACCCAGTGTCTGTAGATACACATGGCAGTGATTAAAATTTTAACCCACCCCCCGAACCCTGGAGTCAAAGGTCAAATGTTTAACTTTTAAAATAACTCAGTCAGTTGTCAGTATTATTACTGAAATTTCGCCTCAGACAGAGGTACAATGAATATGAAACATATCAAAAGTGATTTTAGTTCAAAGGCCTGAGTCAGACCCCCTGCGTTGACTTAGGGGGTGGGACAGAGGCCAAAATTAACTTTTTTTCAAAATCTGGTCATGTTGCAAATCAAATTAAAGAGAATGGCACATGCAGCAAGATGATAGAAACTATTTTGCCCTATAAACCCCACCCCGACACTGGGGGTGGGGATCAAAGGGTCAAAATTGATGTTTGAAATATATCTCTGACTTACATGTACCATGAGTTACCCTGAAATACAGTAACACCAAACTACCCCACAATACTTACTTACACTAAGCTATCCTAAGGTAATAACTTACCCTGAGGTTGGCGGTTTTGAGGAATAGCTGCATGTAGTTGTTACTTGGTGAATAGCTTTTCTTAAGGCTCAGATAAGCGCTGATTGAACTGCTGGAGCCATAGTGGACCTGTAAATGAATAATCAATGTACATATAAAATGGACCACATCGTGACAAAACCTGTCTTCAGGGTTTCCGACAAAGCGAGACTCAAACCAGTCTCCTCATCTATAGAGACTAGCTTAAATATTGAAATTTCGCTGGAAGCAAGTTTGGATATGATGGTTTACTGTGAGAGAATAACAAAGGCGGCGATCAGACTGCGCGGATGCACAGGCTGGTCAGCGTCTTTGTTATTCGCAAACCCCTAAGACAGGTTTTCTCATGCCGAGGCCTAAATAATAAAATGTTGATTGCTTACATTTATATAGTGACGTTCTGCATAAAGATCAACAACCTTTATAAGAATCAGATCCAACTTAATGTTAGAATGACTACACCTTCACTTGGTAACACTTATTAATCAGTAATAAGTTTCCCATAATGATTCAGATTTTAAGTATTGACTGAATCTATTATGTAAAATAACAGTCTAGAAATGTGTTGTTTAGAAAATCTTATCATTTTTTTCGTAAGTATTAACACATCACCTTGTAATTCGTTGTTGATGAAAAGAGTGCGTCATTCACAGATTATGATCTTGCTTAGTTTGTCTTCCTGGTGTCTCGTGATGTTTGTGTGGCTTTTCCTCGCGTTGCCATGGGTTTGTCTGCGGTTTGTGATTGTGGTATTTCCTGATCATACTCACTATTTTAAATAACAAGTTGCTTGAAGTAAGTTGAAAACAAATGACTGTAAATGGTTTTGCTTCACTTTAGCTAGAAGTTAAAACTCACTTTGTGGGCTATAGAAATCAGTCCTTATTACACAGGTTTAGATAAGCAATTTTTAGCGTAAAATTATAAATATTTTCTTACCCATCAGTTTTAACATATGATTTGGGTGCTCAAAAGAACCGTCTCACTGAGGCGGTTCTTTTGAGTTCCCACAACATATGTTTTCGTGGGGAAATAAGGAAACCATTATCTTGGTACGCACTCTTAACTAAAGGCCTGCCCAGGCCTAGATGTTATAAACTGTTCTCATGCTCTGTTTAACTGAGCAAAATATTTATCCTTCTTATAAATGCTAACACTTTTTTGTAATTTTAACATTGGAGAGCAGGAGAAATGCAAAAACAGAGAGGTAAAAAAGCAAACGATTTTTTCAGATTTTTTGCTGTAACAGTTATGCACAGGTGGAACCCGTTACTCTGTTGAGTTTTGTCTGATGAATTCTTTCTACACATAGACTGGATTACAATTTAACTTGCTACTATATCTAATTGCACACCTCAGCTGAGCTTACGTAGATACACTCATTTTGCAAGTATTCTTTGACTTTTCTTTTATTGTAAAGGCGGCGCCTCATGAATGGTGTATAACGACTGGTCAACCTTAGATATAGGTAAAGCTGAAAATGAGGCGTGGTTTTATTCAAAAGTAACTGTATCATCTTGCGCCATTACCTCAGTATAGACGCAAAACACATTATTTAGTCCTTAAACCGCCAGCAAAATAACTGCATCTAAAAATATCTATTTAACATAAGCATAGAGGCAAACATTGTGGACCAAGACCAGACTGCTCCTACAGGAGCAGTTTGATCTGGTTCCACAGTGTTTGTCTATAAGGCTTCAAATATGTTATCGGATGACAAAAAAGCACACATTTTGTGATTATGCGCTTTAAGTGTTAATAAATGTGAGTTCAATGTGTATAGGGTTAGGATTTTCATGAAATGCACGCACGGTTGCGCAGCCCAAAAAACTTATTATTAAGTTTTCACCAAATTATAAATAGAACCCAATTTCTCTTCCTTAGCAGATGAAATAGCCGAACCATGCCCAGATATGAATATTAAAGTTGCCGTCTTTACAGTAAGCGAAAAGACTATTAATATACTTACATTTAAGTTGACTGCGGGTGAGTTTGAGGGATATTAATTTGAATTGCAACTATTCCGTTATGAAACCTTTTTTGTCTCATGCATTCTTTCTACACAAATACACTCATTTTGCAAGCATACTTACATTTAAGTTGACAGCGGTTGAGTTTTGAGGGATATTAATTTGAATAGGAACTATTCCTGTATCTGGTACAGTAAATATTTGGTTTGCCAAGTTGTGGTTGATGGTTTGTGGTTGAAACCAAGGATAGGGTGTTGTGGCTGGCTTGTTAAATTCATAGGTAACCCTTGTTGATACATTGACTGCCTGTCTCCTTCCTGTGATAGGGGTGTCATCTTGTTGTGCAACTTTAAGCTGAAATACAAAGCACACATATTAAAAGTTTTTTGTGGCATTTCAGGGTGTAAACCAGTTCCACTGGGTTGGTTCAAGATTTGTGTGTTGGTTTTGTGACGAGAACACCCAAAGGCTCACCGAAGTGGTTTTATGGAGGAGCCGGTAATGGAATCTGCGACCCCTGGTTTACAAGACATAGGTTTGTACCATAGGGTTTGTAGGTTCGAGTGTCAGGCTTCTCCGTAAAAGCATACAGACATGTATAAACCCTCTATGTACTAATGCAAACTTCATTCTTGTTTGATACAGTAAGCTTTAAATGGTTCGTAATATAGTTATATCGAGTGAACTCAGGTTATAATTTCTTTTACTTACGATAATTTTGTCTTAGCAAATTGTGTAGGCTATGATGAAATGCCGCATTATGGGGGTCTGGTTCCCTGTGGATTAACAATTTACCTATACAGGTAAAGGTGTCAAAATTTATGTAGCCAATCCAGGATCATCAAATGACTTATCTGACAATCTGATTGGTTATCTAGAGATGTCATCGGGATGAAATTTTGTGAAATGTAATCCTCCTTATTTACAGTCCCAGTTAAGATTTTTTTCTTTTTTCTCCTTAATTGGCGGACATTTTTCCTCCATGAAACGGACATTTTTTTCTCTGATTTTTGTGTTACAATAATCTCGATTTCTCCGAAAAACTCCACGAAAATTGCCAGTGAAACAGGTAACTTAAACAAGTCACTCTTCACTCCGATTCTCAGAGAAATATTTGCCACAGTAGTGAAAATCGATTTTAAGTTTGTTCAAATATGTATTGTGTTATTTGTTTTTTATTGCCCAGTCAACATGTTTAGTTATGTTAATACATTTCCTGTGTTGAACCATTACCAAACAGCAGATAACGCATCTTGCTCAAGGGCCAAACACATTGAATCTGCAAGCAGTGTGTCTCGAACTTGCAGCCTTTCGATCCCCAGTCTAATGCTCTACCAACTGAACAATTGTGCTCCGTTTTATAATTATGCTCAAAGCTAGATCAAAGTCTGAATCAAATCCAAACAATGCCCTAACTTAAATATGATTGAAACCCATTTTTATCGTTTGTATTCCATAATGACTGGTTACAAAAGCATTGCTGGCTCATTATTATTTGACACCTAGTTCTGTATCTGTTTGCTTTGACTGCTAATTGACGATCCATACAAGTTAGTAAGGGTGCAAAGATCAGGAATCGATACAATCAATTACCACACCTGACCCAGGATACCAATGGGAAAGTGACAAACTCACAGTTATACACCACAAACGAGAGCCAAGAGGTCACAAATCGCCACAACACACTCAATGAAACCAAAATAGCTGTTATCTACTTAATAAATTTTCTCCATTTACATTGGCATGTTTATTTTGTGAATTCGGAAAATGTCTCATCAATGGAATAAGCAAATTGGATGAGAAAAAATAAAACTGCTACTATTGTTTTGTCAAATAAAAATAAAGGCGCATTAAAATATTGAAATGAAAATATCTTACATAAGCGGTATATGGAAGTCCTGGCTTAAATGTTGTTGGGTTGGACTTCAAAAACTCCAACTTAACTGCATCTCGATAGAATTTTACTGTACCGTCTCCATTCAGTGTGATCTTATTAAGACTCTCTGTAACATTTGCTTCTACCACAATAGACCTTGATTGCAGGTTATGGGAACTCTGCTTGATGTGGGCTAAAGGGATTGTGAATCTAGCTTCACCATCAATCTGCAAAATAAAATTCAAATAATTGAGCAGTGACATGTGATTTTCATCAATGTGGTATTTTGACAGGTGTAGACTCAGACAAACCTGTGCAGCCTCCTTATAAGCTTAAAAAATCCAAATGCTGTTTGGTCATATTCAAGCGACTAGCAAAGGCTCTGATCAGACTGCGCGTATGTGCAGGCTAGTCTGAGACTTTTGCTGGTCAAATATACCACATTGTTGGAAATCTCATGTTGCAGCTCAAATATAAGATGGACCTTGACGCGAAAAAACTGTCGTCGGAGTTCGTAACAAGGTCATACCCAAACCAGCCTTATCAGCTACAAAGACTAGCCACAAAAGCTTATGTTTGCTTGAGGTATGTTCAGATATATTTTCTAATAATTGAATAACAAAGACGCTGATCAGTGCGTGAATGCTCAGGTTGGTCCGCCTTTGTTTTTGGCAAACCCTTGAAGATAGGTGTTCTTGAGTTGAAACCCAGATAGAGAAAATATTCATTTTCTGAGCTTCTGTCTACAGAACATATTTTTGTCATTCTACTTGATTGACAGTAATCACACCATCGTTATTTTATTATTAGTACTATCAAATTAGATACTATTTTCAAAGTTTATATTTTAAAGGCACTATATATATTCTATTATTATACCTCGCGTGAATTTCCCATACAAAACCTCCATAGACGAACGATTGATATTTTATAATATTACCCGTTGCTACAGCAACGGCGAATACTGCCATGTGTTTGCCATAGCAGCGGGTGATATTATAAAATATCAGGGCAGTCACATGATGTGCAACGCCGATGCGCGTACGGTTCGTTTACGCCAGCAATGGCGGACATGACACATGATTTGGCGACTTTCAATTCCAAATAACTTCGTTGTTTATGGTCAGAAACATAAAGTGTGGGTACTCGTTTTCTTAGTTAGGACGAGAGGAACACCTTGAGACCAAATTTGAGCGGATTTGGTGAAATTTTCTATTTTGCAACAAAAACACATCTTGTACAGTATCTCCATTTAAATGACACTGCTTGGTTTTAAGTTTGACGTCATCGACTTTTTATGACGTAATTTGTTTAACCGAACGTCATGACCAGTTTGAGCATTAAAACTGTTTAAAGGAAACATTTTTCATTCATGCATATCTAGAGGAGGCTGTGCATTATTTCCCCTTTGGAACTCCCCTCACTATAGTAGGCCTAAGACGGTAGAAAATAAAGGATCTAATGTTAGGTGTAATAAAATAAATATTACATTCCCTGATTGAGTGATAGTCGAAAATATCATCCCTCGAAATATGATTATCAACCTCAGCTGCGCCTCGGTTGATAATCACATTCCTCGAGATAATATTTTCGACTATCACCCAATCAGGGAATGTAATATTTATATAAAATTGCATGTTTTATTTGCTAACAAAATTCTTCAACCAAGCGATTATTATCTGATCATAATTCACACAATACTGCTTACACCCAAACTAGCTAAGACAGTATAAATTAATTAACATCTATTGCAAAGACATTTATTAGCACTGTACGATTCTATCAGTTCCTAAAAAAAACTTACATTTAGTGATTGTGTTACCATAGGTTCAGCGCCATGGTAATTGTATGGTCTATACCAGTAGTCAAGTTTTGCACGTAGCTCTACAGTTCCCTTCACTGGCTTACCATATGTATACCTGTAATAAAGAGAAGCTTTATCATTGAAACATTTATCCAGACCTTTAGGTTATAAACTTCGTTCTCATGCAAAACTCAAATGAGCATACAATTAGGGAGTGCAGTGGCTCAGTGGTAAGTGTTTGACTTCTTATTGAAGTGTTACAAGTTCCAGACTCAACGGTGACACTGTGTTGTATCTTTGAGCAAGACACTTACCTCTGCTAAATACTGTTTCAACCAAGCAAGACAGGAAGATGTCCCAGCCTGAGTGAAAAGTTGTTGACTTAGCGTAAAGAATCAACACACAAACTTAACTGAGCGTACACCTATTCATTCTGATCATAAATGTAAGCATTATAACATTTTTAGCAGAATAAATGGATTATCTAATAGATATAAATGAAAACATACAGTCATTTTACAGGATTTAGTTTTATTAGCATTTACAATTTCATGCCCAGTTGATTTTATCAGAACAAAAAATTCTCGGAGGCAGATGTTCTTGATCAAACGCTTGTGGTTATCATGTGCTGCTAGCCATGCTGTGTGTAAATTTTATTTTATTTATTTTGACAATATGGTAAGTCAAATATACCATTCAGAGCTCTAACGTAATAAAGAAAGGAAAAGGATGCTGCTAAACAGTAAAACAACCAGTCCTCTTTTCCTCATCAAGATAACTAGCAAAATGGCAAAGGAAAAATGAACTTCCTAACAATTCAAATACATAAAGCAATGGCTTACTTTGCTCTTACTGTTCCAGTGATGCTGCTATCAGAAGATAGTCCAAAGGGCGGTAGCTCCACAGTGACCTCAAACTTTGGAAGAACTGGTTTGAAAAGGAAAATAAATATTCAATTTATAACATAAATTAAGAATATAATTAGATGAGCTATAGTTTGATGAGCAAATAAAGATGTTAAATCTTTATAATGAATATGAGTTGTAAAATGCAATGGCATGTATATCAAGAACTATGCTGCTACATGTTTACTTTTTGCCAAACATTAAACTCATATTCAGAATAAAACTTCTACGCAAAATCAATTTCTTATTTTAAATTCTTTAATTCAAAGACACTAGTATTGCAAAAAGAAAGGTGACTTATATTATTAGTTTTATCATTTTCTTTTAAACTGCAGAAAATATGATTAACTAAATATTTACAATTTATTTTTGAAATAATGCTAGATTTCTGAAATGCACATACTATTTAACATTGTATGGTTTGGCTTCACATCAATAAATATTATACCTAAAAACTACAACAGATGCCCCTCTAACCAATAAAACTCACATTGGACTTGTTTAACTCCGCTGTGACCTTGGCAATTAGAGCAAGGTCATCAAAGCATTATCAAGCCCCAGTGTTATATCAATGCAATTACGTTTAATTCACCTTCTAAATTAAAAAAATATAGGTTTCATCTGATAGCGCCACAAAAATACCAACGCCAACGTCTACGAGGGTTAGTCAAAAATAACTGAGCCCTACCTTATAACATTTAATTCAAGCAATGGACATATATTTAAATGATATTTCATCGCAGTTATATGTCAACTATTCAATATATGAACTTATATCTGTTGGTAAGCTTTATATACTGGTTGCTAGGCAACCGAACATGACCTATCAAACGGGTGCGTTCACGCTGTAATACATCAATATCAAAGAGTTGCCATGGAAACAAAAATGCAAATGTAATGCTGCATTCACTGTCGTTTTATACCTATTACATGTACCTACTCCGTGCCTCAGAAAAGAAAACAACTCACCCCAAATTATAGATGCTACATGGTAGGTTGATTTCAGAATTTAACAAATTTTTACGTGCCTCAAGTTTATAATTTACCCCACCCACATTCATATTAACACAATTTAAATAGAAAACATAAAAATATTAGCCTTATAATGCTTTTGCAGTACTGCATACACAAACAAACCCTCAGAAATATTAAATTCCTTGTTTGGAATAAATGATTCTGTTTCCATGGCAACACAATCCTCATGTATTTGAAAATTAGTGAAATTTTGACTTATTTTGTTGCTAGGCAACGCTTGCAATCAGTGTTCACCTAAACATTTACAAACCAAGAGTAATGAAAAGACAATATGACATATGTTATTCAAATAAATGTCAAATATGTCTTTCACAAAAAGTAACAAGCCCACAAGCTTTTAAAGACATACTGTATATTTATGGTGGCGGAGATCATGAACGCATCACTCTGACTGACGATCTTTAGTTGCCTAGCAACCATAAAAGAAGCTTCACCGGGGTAATTATTTTGGGTCAAAACATCTATGACATGTTATACTTATAAAAATGGCTTGTCTTCAATGTGAGGCTAAGATATAATGAGGTAGGGCTCAGTTATTTTTGACTAACCCTCGTACAGCCATTATTAACATACGCCCTTTGGTGGAAGGTACACAAACATTTATTTAGAATAAAACCCTTAATATTCACAATAATCAGGTTTCCATAACTTAGTACAATAGTCTGACATAGGGCATTTTCGCTGATGCATGGGCATTGGCTCAGTCAAATGGAGATTATTTATGGACAATAACAGCAAACGCCTGTGACGAAAAATTGCATTTTGCTAGCTAAAATAGCAATGTATTTAGATAGACTTGCTCAATATTGACAGTTTGCATCCCTTAGATTAATAGGAAATTTATGGTTTGGGCAAAAACTCAAACAGAAGAACAAATAAATTCATAACAATTAGGGGATAACTGTAGTCAAAAATTTCATTCGGGGGAGGTATATTGTTGGATATACGGTCGGAAATTTAGTTTTATGGCGGCGCAGGATTGGAGCCGTAAAACGTGATTTCTGAACGTATATCATACGATATACCGCTCAAATTGAAATGTTTTGAATATGGCTATTAGTACTGCAGATCTCAAGGCTGTCAGAGGGGTCTACTGGTCAGATCTTTGCAACATCTAGTGTTATATACCAAATGAAAATGTGGGGTCTCTAGTTTTTAAAAGTAGTTGATGACACCTCTGATTCTGAGTACTAACTGAGTTATCTCCCCTTGAATTACCCCACCCATTTTGATCATATTACAAGAGGTTATGATCATTAGCTTGTTAAATAATTGAGTTGAAGCATCCAGGAAGAAAAATATACCCATCATTACTCAAAACGGTATTTGAAAAAGTAGAAAAGTTAAGTTCTGATGAGAAAAATGGGCTTTTTTGTTTTGTTGGTCTTTTAATGTTAAATTATGTGCTAAAACTACATTAAATAAAAATATATTTGAAAATTTTCAATTTAAGAATCTGCCCGTTAGTGTTATGTCCTTAGAAATGACAAAAAAATTTAAAGAACACTTATTTATCTATGTTATCAGGGTTTCTAAATTCCAATTTCTGTACACAGAATGCTCTGGGAGCAATGATAAGCATGTAAATACCCCACCCACCTATTACTACTGCAGATCTCATGGCTGTTTTAGGGTGACCTTGGTCATATTTTGCTAACATCTGGTGTCATATATATGTACATATACCAAACAAAAATGTAGAGTCTCTAGTAAATAGAAACAGTTTATGACACCGCTGATTCTGAGTACTAACCGAGTTATCAATGTTGTTTTCTAATCCAATACCATATGAATCATAAAAATATTTCAATTATGTATGCTTATTAGAAATAAATGCAATGCTATCTGCCTACTGTATGCAAAATTCTAATAATCTGTTATAATGGGTATGTACGGTTCAAGGGCCGTAACTCTGTTAGTACTCATCAGCGACGATGTCATCAACCGGATTCTGAAGCTGGACATACAAACAAACATTTTGGTATATGTCACTAGATGTTGCACCGATCTGACCAGTAAAGTCCTTAAGGAGAGGACTTTTGGCCAGTCGTCTGCTTTACTATATCCCGGTTCTAATGCTTTTATGTAGTTTCGTTCCAAATGGAGCGTTAAAAAGTAAGTAATGGAGCAAAGATCAGGAACCGATACAATCAAGTACCACACCTTACCCAGGATACCAATGGGAAAGTGAAAAACTCAAAGTTAGACACCACAAACGGGAGCAAAGAGGTCAGCCCTTTCCCAGCAGGTGACCAAAAAGCACATATAAACAGACCACACAAAGGCATAGTAAACACAAGACAGAAAAACATAAAAAATCCACAAAAAGTACCACATTGGAATGGTCAGTAAAATATTTTACTGGAGGGCTTAAACGGGTTTCACGGCGCCAACCTCACCCTAAATTCAGATGTGGATAAAGACACATAGATATTCGGTTTGCATGAAAGACCCCTAACTTATCAATGCATCATCTCCTTAAACATATAAATCAAGATATAACAAGAAGATAAAGCAACGATAAGGACTCAACAGTAAATTAAACTGAATACCGGAGAAAAAGAAATCCAACAGGTAACCCCGGTGGGCTCGACAAACAGCCAGAGCATCAGACCCCTACCATCTCATCAATGGATAAGTCTTTAAGTGGGAACCATCATAGAGTCTGAAGTCCGACCCACCTGTATGCAATAAAAGCCGCATAAAGACGCACGGTCGCAAATAGTTGATGTTATATATTCAGATGTCACGTTACAAAATCAAGTGCATTATAATATAGATTTATCCTGAAAAAGCCATTCTTCTACAAACTTAAAATATCAGAAAATACAACAATCACACATTGCAGACAAACCCATGGCCCATGAGGAGGAGTTACATGACACTAACAATCAGACATCAGGAAGACAAATAAAGTAAAGCAACCAGTAACATGATGCAAAACAAGAAAGGACACTAAGTACTGCAAAGCACAACAAGGACTAAACATAATACCTCTACAAACAACGCAAGCAAGCAACAATAAACAATGAAACAAGAACAACAGAACCACCACCTAACTGTCGTGCCAGCGAAGAGTGACAGTGACTTAATACTTTGTTTCAATTGCCAAGTAAAACACTAACGTGTACACTTCACTTGAGCTAACGCAAATCGATAGATCTATTGTCTATTAATCCTATCCTGCGGATAGGATTAATACACATGTAATATATCGATCATAAGTCCCTGATAATTTTGCAAACAAAACACGTCGTCACTGTCACTTTTGGCTGGCAGGACAGACGTAAGGACATCAGCCTCAGCACAAGGGTCAGAAGTTTCTGAATAATACCACCGAGGCTACCCTCAAAATAAATGGAATTCAAATATTTCTGGTGAGATACTATGTTTTGCTTAATTTGATTATTTTTGTCCCAGTAAACATTTTTTCAGTTATATCAGGACAGGTCTTCCTGGGTTGAACCAGTACCAAGCAAGGATTAATGTGTCTTGCTCAAGGACACAACACAGTAACGCTGGTGAGACTCAAACCCGCAACCCCTCAATCTCGAGTCAGCACTCTACCAATGAACCACTGAGTTTCCTATATTTTCAGTCAGTACCTTGTTATTGGTTTTCACTTTATCAGTTCTTACCATAGTGTTTTACTGTGAATATCTTCTCTGATGAACGGCCCTGTGTCAAATTAAAAAAATCAAGAATTCAATCAGTAACGACATGCAAAGCATAACAATAGCACGACCATTGGGTGTGCACTATAATCACTATATGAGTCCGTCCGTCAGTTGACAGATAGTGAAAATGCTTATAATTCTTGAACCACGTGGCATATTTCTTTATCACATTTTGCATACAAATGCATGTAAACATTATCTAACCACTGGCATGTGTGACAATTTTTTTTGCTGAGCATCATTTAGTCAGGTGTAGTCAGTTAGTGAATATACTCATAAATCTTGAACCACATGGTATATTTGGATCAAATTTTGCACATTTATCTGTTTTTACATTGTCTAGTCACTGATATGCAAAATGGTGACGAGGCTTTGCTGAGCATCATTTTGGCTTATTTAGATATTTTAGTAAAAATGCTCATAATTTTTGAACTACAACATAATTTTGATTAAATTTTGCATACTTTTACATTCTAACATTGTCAAGACCCTGGTATACAAGACGTTCACTCAGGTAAGCGTAAAGTCAAATGACATGACGACATCTCCTGCCAAAACAGCATATATGACCACAATTTTAACATTGCAAAAAGTACTTAAGAGCATATGAACTACTCGCACATAAAAATGTGAACAACTACATGAGCTTGGAGAAAAAGATTTTACAATAGATAATGATAGACAACAAGAATTATGTCGCTCTAAACAATCTAAATTGTGTTATAAGTTAACCATGGGTCAGTCTTATAAGCAAGTAAATATATCAAGGAACATTGCGCAGTTTGGTTAGGTAGGTTAGGATTGATATTCATAGGGTTGACAGCGTTCTGGTCTCTTAAACCAATGTGTTGTTCAGCAGTGGTTTCAATCCGGTCACGTCTGATTGTTTAAAACTTGTTTTAGCTTGTTAATAATATGGCGTTCTTTCCATGTTTGATTCAAATATGGCGTTCTTTTCCTATGCTAATCAAAGCCTTCGCTGCTTGTAAACATAAAGTATTCTTAGGTATTGCCTATATAGACGTGTCAACATGGATGTTTATTGGAATGTTTTGCGCATGTACAATAAGCACCATTATCTTACCACAAGGCTGCAAGGAACATTGAAGACAGTATAATACAGACAGACGTGAATCATAAATAACAAAAAGGATCTGCAAAAGAAACACCGCCTTGGAGCGGTCGGAAAAAAATCACTGGAGGGCTGAACATGTTTAACAGTACCAGTATATAATTAGAAATTAGTATTTGTTTTGCTCAACAACAGCATACAGTGAAATCTGTATAAAACGGCCACTCAAAAATAGACAAAACAAAGATCTTAATGACAAATGGTGTCTTAATGAAGGTCGAAAGAATTGCAGAATATACCAGAGCATTCTGCATTTTTGACCTGCATTAAGCGATAACTGGTCTTCAAAACCAATTTGTGGTCCTTTTGAGAGTGGCTGTTTAACACAGGATTTACTGTATGTTGTATCATTCAATGAGACGACTCTTTTGACAATACCCCAAACTCGTGTGCAAGACATGTATACCTCTACAATATTAACCTGATCCTGACCTTAATGCACGAATAAATTATTTCAGCTATAACACTGAATATGTAATCGTGTGCACTCGGTATGTTCCGAGCAATTACGGAAATAAACGTCATGGTGCAATCACTATAATGTCCGCCGATAACCTTTTTACTATAGCCGTGTGGTTAGTCCACATAACTTCAAATACGTAAATTATTGGTTGGAATCCTGCCTGACCCCACTTTTATTTTTTTCAATTTCATTTTCAAGCAAGGCACTTAACAACAAGACTTTGTAAGTTCACGCTTTCTTTGAAAATGTCATTAATGACATTCTCTTGATGCTGGGAGTTAGAGTTTAGTTTGCCAATACGCCTTAAAACAAACAAACACCCCTGCTCTAGGCTCCAAAGCAAAATAAATCAGTTATAGCTTGTCGGAGCATTTTTATAAAAAAGCATCAAGGAGGTCCATATATGAGCCACAACATGAGATTTCCAACAATGTTGCATGTGCGTATGCATAGGCACAGATCAGCCTGCGCATACGCACACTATGATCAGAGCCTTTACTAATCGCTTGAACATTCGATGCCTGGTAAGCTTCTGATGAACAGCATTTGGAGTTTCTTTTCTTAAAAGGAGGCTTCACAGATTCACCTGTGTCAATCATTGTCAAAATGGCAGATTGTAGGAAATCTCTTGTCGCAAACTGAAGAGGTGACATGCGAGAGTTAAAGCTACAGTGTTACGCATCCGACGTGAAAATGTTGTTGTCACCAAACATATCAAATTGAATACAATGGATAAACGGTATTGCAAAACCGAGAAAAAATAATGAAAAAAAATGTTACTGAAATAAATGTTGTGTATGGGATTTGGACTTACAATGCAGTGCTTAAAATATAAATGGAATATATATTTGTGTTTTTTACCCACTCAGGTAACCGATAAAAGCAATTGATCATATAGTGGTATATATATTTACTGTGCTATAAAGTATCATGTGCATTTCCGTATTAGAACATGCGATGAACGCCGAAGATATATTTAGATGCTCAATCGGCTGTGAAATTATGTTAATGATAAAGGCCAGGATCAGGTTAATATTTTCAATGAATAGATAAAACTACAAATATCAACCTACATGGGTAGATATCTTGATTTTCCAGTCACCAATCACTGGCTGTGTGTCCATTAACATAAATCTGGTTATAACACCAGAAGCATCATGTTCACCTCTAAGTTGTTTGATCTTGTTACTGTTTGGATCCTGTGAGTAAACAAAAACGTAAATCATTTTTCATGAATGTATATACCAAGATCAGACTTGTGCTCTTTATAAAGGAACATAGCAATTCACCTTTCCAAAAACATGCCTACTTTAGCTCTTATCTACTAGTGTTGTCTGCTGATAACCTTTGCAAACAGTTTTGGACCCAGATCAGGCACGACGAATATCATGAAAAAAAAGTTTCCAATAAAAAAATCAGCAGAATACAAAACGCATAATTAAAACTTACCCAGAATGCAAAGTGAATACACTTACAGTAGGATAAACATCGATTTTTGTGTTGGACTATGTCACATGCTAGGTCGTCTCGTTGCATTGGTCATTTATACAATATCAGGTGACTTTTGAATGACATTCTAGGCGAGGCCCGCAAACGCCTATTATTACAGATACAGCGGCTCACAGTGATACCAAGGACCGTGAATGATCATAAAGAAATCAACTTTTGCTATAAATACTCACAGGTTATATTAAATTAAACAAAAAATTTCAGCGTAAAATTGTAAATATTTTCTAACCAATAATTTTAGCATATGTTTTGGGTGCTCAAAAGAACCGTCTCATTGAGACGGTTCTTTTAAGTACCCACAACATATGTTTTGGTTGAGAAATAAGAAAATTATTTTTCTGTTACGTACTCTTAACTCAAGTCCTGCCTACTAGTGCAAGAAATTTAGACAGAATGAGTCAAAATGAGAATTTTATCAGAAAAGGCAGGATCTTCACTTAATCATAATTTTACCCTGTGAATTTTGCTTTTGCTGTTAGTTAAAAGTTTCTACACAAGGCTATCACATAGAGTATTGGAATCTTATGTAGAAGTAAATATCAAGTCCTCATTTAAACAGGGTACATAATTATAGTTTCATCCCAGAATCTACATTGGACATCTTTCTCTCAATGAGGGCCTAATAAGTATTTATTGGAGAAAAACATTGTAAATATACGTATTTCACTCTGTATTAAATGTTCGGCTCTTTGCCTTTGTCTATAGCTAGAGAAAAATATTATAATATACAGTAAACCTTAGTAAAACGGCCACTCAAAAATAGACAAAACAAAGACTTTAATTAATGCCAAATGGTAGCTAAATGATGGTCCAAAGTATTGCAGAATGGCCCCATTGGAGAATTTTGCAAAACAATTGGCCTGCATTTAGCAATAATTGGTCTTGAAAACGAATTTTCGTTTTTTTTTGAGAGCGATCGTTAAACACATGTTGTACTGTTCGAACTAAAAACTTCATCTTCATTGGAATAAGATAACCAACAAAGATGGTGTTGTTGGTCATAGAATGTATATTCTTGCATATATGTCTATTCGTATAGCTGTTATCACCCATTTTCAAATGAACGAAAGTTTTTGTTCAACTCAGGATATTCACGTGCTGTTTGAACATGGGTCTGAACTTGAAAATACTTAAAATGAGCCCTGCATTATTTGCATGACGTTAAATACGGAAAGCATTGCGGACCAGACTTGTCATTTCGCCGATGTTTTTGTTCGCGAAAACGTTGCGTGCGGTCATGACATTGTGACGATGTTATGACGTTCGAAAGTATACAGCCGACGCCATTTTGTTTAGAGAAATCCAGTTTAAGAAAATGGAGAATTTAATGTTTAAGCAGCGTTTTCCGTGCAATTGGGTTTGAATACGGTAAATATGAAAGAATATCGATCACACATGTTTGTTTCTTGCCGGGTCCCGAGAATGCTGTTTGAACACGAGGCCGTTAGGCCGAGTGTTTAAACATCTTCCGAGAGAATGTTAATGCATGAAAAACCATGTGTGATCCCTATATTTTTTTTCTTGAAATAGGCCAAGTGGCTAAAATGTGAACAAGAGTGGGAAAAATATATTTGAATAAACTCTTTTTGGGATAGTTATTGAAAAAGGTGTTAAAATGACCGTAGATTTACAAACGAATTGTTGGTACATGTATATTATCATTGTTTGTTTGTTTGTTTTGTTGCTTTACGTCCCAAGTCAACAGCTATGGTCATTGCGGGACGGTCAGTTCATCTAACCACACTTTTTCCTGGGCAGGCTTGAACAAGCGGTTAACCAGTAATTCGTGCACATACATTCGCTTGTAACTGACAACAACCCTTCTTGAATAAATCAGCGGAAGGAAGAGAATGACCGTAGAAATTATTTCATGATCAATCTCCACGAAAGTATGGGACCGGGCCGGGATCGAACTCGCGACCCCTGGATCTGCAGTCAGACACGCATCTGTAGCCAGACACGTTACCGACTGCGCTACGCGGCCCGGTATATTATCATTGGATCGAGATATTCACATAGAAATAGGGTGGTGTAGTCACTTAGATTTAACTTTAACTTTTTTAGCTTATTTTAATCACCCGATAAAAAAAGAATTGCGTGTCTGATACGCTTAACCTAAACCCTGTCAAACCAAGGAGTTTTATTAGTTAATGTACTTCCCGTTGCTTATGGGGGTGCTGTGTTTGTCTTTGTTTTGTTATGCTTTACTTCCATTCTAGTTTTGCAATCCTCATGAAGAGGAATAGAAAGCTGGTTGCTTTGCTATTACTTTCTGACAGATGTATTGTTACTATAAATGTTCTGTGGCTCTTCCTCATGGTGCCGTGGGTTGGTCTGTGCAGTGTGTGATTGTGGTGTCTCCTGATCATACCCACTTACTTTTTTCTTATAATCTATACCAAACTGTTTTCGAAAGCAACAGTATTTACTGTCTCATATGGGGACCAAATATAACAATACAGAGGGTCAATCAAAGACTGATAAAATGCCATTGAAACATGACTTTGAACTAAATCCGACCGTAAAATACTGCTTATTGCGTTTGGTTTAAAACGTAGTTTATTTCTCTAATTTAAATTGACATATATACATACAATAACAATCTTTAGGATTGGAATGGAAGCTTAAGAGTACATAGATTTAGATTTCCTTTCCCGGAATCACCAAAAAATTCCAGTTAAGCTTCGAATAGGCAGATCATATATAGTTAAACAATAGGTTCTATGCTTATTCTAAGCGGCCATATACTGCCAAATCTAATGGAACGCCGCAACATTATGTTCCTCATGTTAAAACGGACATTGTAGAACTGTTTTTGTGAAAGATAACTTAAGGAACAACTGACAGAGATACTAATTACGGAATGATTCAGTTTAATTGAAATTCGAGTCATTTCTCAAATGTAGCAAAAATTTTGCAAAAACTGATTTTCAAACCATTATTTTAGGCCCTTCTAGAAAATAAAATTCTGGAAAACAGATTTACAAAAGTCAGTTGACTTACTTCTGAATCCTTTTTTTATTTTTTCGAAATGATCTGTATGTGATGTTATTGTATTATAGTCAGGGGCGATCGGTATTCCCGTGCGAATTTGATGCCGATTTATGGTGACCTATACCAAATCAAACTTTAGGGGATACCTAATGAAAATCACCTGGTCACCCATCTGGATTTCACGTCTGGACGTCATTATGACGTCATCAAAATAACGTATGTTGTATCAGTGCAATTTAAACGGTATGTCCATTGTAGTCTATTGCGATCAGGACTTTCTTGCATTTTGTTTGCCAATTTCAGTCGAAATGCACCAAATTTAATCTAAGGAGGTTAATTATTAAAATTAACATGTCGCTTATAGTGTTTTCGTATCAGAACAAAAAGATGACGTCATTGAAATGACGCCTTATATTAAGATACCACATATATATGCGTTTTGTCCATTTCCAACGCATGGAAATATTCCTTTAATAAACTGGCAGCCTTATCATGACCGAATACAAACTCTTTTAAATCGTAACATACAAAATATATTCAGATAGTGTGAAGTCAGTTCGAGGGTGGGACGTAAATGCCGTCACGATTTACGAATAAAAAGACAGTGGAGTGAATGAAAAACACGATAATGAACGGTGTAAATATAATCTCTTATGCTTATATATATATAGATGTACCACGACCTCTGACCAATGACCTTTAGGTCTTTCTATTTCAAACGATTGATGCAGAATACATAAAATGAGCCAGTCCAGGTAGAACATATGTGTATGTCAAAGCTTTTATAGTAAATGTACATAAATGCCCGAAAACCTTTTTTTCTAGTACAACATATCAATATTGTAAATAGAGTCACGCTCAAAAGCTTTTGGCTTATCTGTAGCTGCTTATCCTACACTCAAAAAAAGATAGTAGTAATAATCATTTGCATACACTATCATCCAAACTCATAATAGTCCGATTTTCACCCCTGAAGGATCAAACGTTAGAAGAGTCTACTTAGTAGTAAGTTCATGATATGGAAATAAGGATAAACCCTCTACAAGTTACCCATTGTACTTCGATAGCACGGCCAATTGAAAACTGTTAAACTCTGATTTATCTTTCGCATGCTTATAGGTTGAATCGTTTTCAAAGGTCAAAATCGGACAATAAGGCATTCTTGTTGATACGGCTAAAGAAATATCTGAATCCACATGAAAATAGTTGTTCAAAAGTCATAAGCATATTGACCACTGGCAATATTCTACATGAGTCCTCTTCTGCTCCACGGCAACACAAATCAGTACAATATAAATGGTTTACTTTGTACTTACACCGAGATATTTCGCATACAGACATGCTGCAACTACATTTTATCAGTTGCAGAGGGGTTTCGGGGGCAGGAGGCAACATGCGCGGATCCAGGGATTTTTGTCAGTCTTATTTAGTCCTCAGCTTATTTTAAAGTTTACAGAGGGGGTCCCAATGGTTTTATTGCTGAGAAAACTATACTTATACTTTACCAGGGATCTAGAGGGGGTCCATTATTTTCCAGGGGGGAGGGGTAATGGTGTAAAACTTTTTTCCAGGGGGGGGGTCCAAATGCTAATTTCTTTAGAAACCCATGTACGTACTTGTTATTTTCCAGGGGGTTGTCAGGACCCCTTATCCCCCTCTGGATCCCCACATGGGCAATGTCATCATAACGGGACAATATTTATCACAGTCCCGCTTCTAACCATAATTGTCCAGGACTAATGACAGATGAGGTTTTCCAAATGATGCACTGGTACTGCACACGTTTGACACCTTCGAGAGACACAGCTCTTGGAAGTTGTAGTTTTTGCAATTCAGCTTTTTTTTTCTCCCAAATATCCACTACGTCAACGCAGTCAGTCGAACAATATCGGTGAATGGCTAATACAAAGTAAGAAAGACAGCAAAGGTCAGGAATTGATACAATCAAGTACCACACCTGACCCAAGATACCAATGGGAAAGTAACAAGCTCACAGTTAGACATCACAGACGAGAGCTAAGAAGTAAGGACAATTTACAAATATATTACTCTAGTGCATCCACCACAGTGCTTTCTAAGGACACTGAGCCGAGGTGAAAGAATGCTTCGTGGATAGAGTCTCTAGCATAGCTATATGCCTGCCAATATGATATCTTGCTCTTTCCTGACATTGAACTAGTTAATATCAGCACCTGAAAGTGCATGGAATTCGATCAGAGCCCTGGTTGTGACATCACCAATGCCACTTTGACATCTTAAATAAGTGTTCTGATCTTAGAAACTTTATGATATATGAGCAAGACTGTTAAAGAAAATGTAAAATATCAACACTCTGCAATTGTTTTATATATGTTTTACTTAAGCGGGGAAAACAAAATTTGCTACTCTGCAAAACTGGGAGTAGGGTTGTGCAATAGCTCATATAAGACAATATTTAAGATAGAAAAGCAAACTTTGGTTTTTGTATTTGTCAATTGAGTATAGGTTTGTTAAACCTAATCTAAAATGATATTCATTTATATTCCGTAGGGAACAATGTTAAACACATATGATAATTTTACTCTTAATTCAATATTTGGGCCAAGGCCTTTATCAAGAAAAACATGCACTTCAATGTCAACTACATAGTCTCTGTTCCACCATCTTGTAGTTGACATTGAAGTGCATGTTTTCTTGATAATGGTCTTTGGCCGAAATATGGAATTAAGAGTAAAATTAAAATGAGAATCTAAAACGGTTTGAAACCGACTCAGAGCAGTCGTTAAACTAAATGACGATAGCCAAAATTACCACTTCTAAATTATAATTAAGTTCATGTAACGCACATAATACAACATGTAACCGTAAACAGCTGTCATATATAGTAAAGTCATCCAGTAATTTGCAGACTATTAGAATGTTCATTGATTAGCTAGTTTTAAGTCTTTTTTCTGTAGCTCAAACTTTCAATTTTCTTATTCTCAAATTGATAAAGTAACATATGTAACAAGCTGTTACAGGCTAACACCCACGCTAACAGTGTGCAAACATCTCCTTTTCGATGCACCTTGAATTGGTACATACGATAGAGTATATCTAAAAGAGTTTGGGATGGAGCAGGTCAATACTCAGCTTGCAGTCAAAATCTTGTTTGATGATTATTCTGTTTTTTTATGAGATAAGGAGGAAAATTATTTTACCAGAGAAACAGAAATAATAATTGATATTGTATATGATTTGGATAAGGATTGGTTTAGAATATTTACATTAGAAAGGGACATTTACTAAATTGTACTGTTTAGATGTGAAACGATTATTTTACTATGTTCCTCTAGGATGTATCTTTATTTAGAATTATTATTCATATTAGGAAATATTGAAAACAAATATTCATAACATCTGTAACAAAGGCACAGGGGCTTAATAATCATCAATACCTAAGACTTAGGCACCAGAGGCTGGAACTTTAGCTAGGAAAACATGCGAAATATATTCATTTTATCTTGAAATATCATCTCTTACATCAAGTCAATGTCCTTGCGCATTAATTATGTCATGTAACATATGTTAAAACCTTTAACAAGTGCTTCAATCTTGTTGATAACCTGTAAATTCTATAATTTAATAATATGAGAAAGACAATCCCAAATATGCAAGATATCCAAGAGCATCAAATGTGTTCATATATTTTTACTTAAATGACGCCTACCTAATTCGGCTCCTTAAAATTGAGTATAGCCTTTGGGTTGTTTAATTGCACGTGTAAGACACTATATTTAAAGTATAAAAGCAAGTTTGGATTTTCTCTAACCAAAATGAGTTTGTTAGTACAAAATAATCAAAACATTTTAAAAAATGCACATATCAGCTAAAAAGTAAATGATATTGGCCACAAGTTTCATGTTTAAAGGGTAATACAATTAAAGTAACGTACATAACAACACAGGAAGCTGTAATTTTGCTCCAAAAGAATTTATTTGTAGCTAAAGTTGTCAATATGCAGACCCTATGAGTAATTTAAATAATTAGCAATCTTTCTGTAGCTCAAACTTTTAATTTTCTTTTTTTTCTAAATTTAATATGGTAACATATGTAACAGGCTGTCAGATACTAACGCCCCGGCGAACATAGTGCAATCATCTATTAAAAGACGCAGCTTGGAATCCTCTTTTAGATAGGATAAGCTTGCAAAATTCCTCAGGGGGAGCAATAACATTCTCAACCATCAGTCTAAAGGTGGCCCGATAAGCTGGGTAATTATAGGAAATCCATGGTATTTTGCTTGCAAAATATAGTTATCGATAAATAATTCATTGTCAAAGTCAGGTAAAGCATTAATGTAACCATCATATGACTAGAATAATTGATATTATGTTTAAAGAAGCGTTCGAGTTGGATAAATATGACCATACTAACACAAACTATAGCTTTTATTAATGGGCAGTTTCTTATTATGGTGGCCATATTTATGACGTCATAACTAGCCTCAGACGCGGATTTGAGATGGGTGACCACCTTTAAATTAAAGGTAAGACTCTACTAAAGGTTTTGATATAGGTCACCATAAATCGGCACACAATTCGCACGGGACCTATTTTTTGTCCCTAAGGGCCCTGACTATTATATTTACACATGTTGTTATACAAAAATGAAATAAAAGTTTAAACCAAATGAAATTTGTATTGTATTCCGTAGTTTGTGTGTGTGTGTAAAACGCAGTACTTTACACTGATATTGACTAGAATTATATGATTTAAAGTCGTTCTGAAAATAATACAGTACAGTAATAATACAGTCAAACCTGTCTTTAGCGGCCACTCAAAAAAGACAAAACAAAGATCTTAATGGCAAATGGAAGCGTAATGAAGGTAGAAACTATTGCAGAATGCTCTTCTTGGACCATTCTGCAATACGCTTTACCTTGACCTGCATTTAGCGATTATTGGTCTCTTTTTTGAGTGGCCGTTTTACACAGGTTTTACTGTACTTACATATATATCGACGTCCATTGGTCCAGTGTAAACTGTCAGATTTGGAAATACTGCAAATGCTCTGTAATTTACTGAAACAAAAACACAACAAAGTGTCACAACTAAATACACGAATTGCACCAATCAAAATGATCTAGTGCACAGTTTCTTTGTTTAGTGAAAACAATAAGCCTGAAGAAGGGTCTGAGAGTCAATGATGTTTCATTTACGCACATGATCAGGCTCAAAACACACTCCAAGCATTCGTTTCAAGAAGATAGGTCGTTTGACCAAATAACATCATAGTTACCATTTAGCGCAGATGCGCCTTAAGGGATCCAATTCACAAAAGTCAACGAGTGTAAGATTTTCTTTATCTTATGACTTTTTAATACGATTTTATCGCCTTCTAAGTTTGTTTATTTCCATGAAAACTTCCATTGTTGTAACGGAGACATCATGACGTTACTTGTTCCTACGACGTCCGTTACATCAATGCATTTTTCTTGAAATAAGCAGTTTTTGAAGGCGATAAAATCGCATTTAAAACTTCTTATGATAAAGAATTTTACATTCGGGATCATTTCATATCTAATTTATAAAACTCGCCGAAGGTTCGTTCAATGAATTTCACTTGAAATGATAACGAGTGTAACCCAGAAATTAAGCTTAAACCAAACAACATACCATTAATCCCCATCTTGAAAATGAGTTCATTTAGTTCATTGAGAGGAGATGGTCCATTCCATGAGATAGAAGTTACCCCTCGGTATCATCGTTAATCATCATTTGGCACCTGAATGATGATAGACAGTGATCATCTCGATTGACGGACACCTCTAATGCACCTCAGATTATTAGTGTCGGCAATGTATGTGGCTTTTATACATTAACGAAGTCACAACCAGATGCATGGATTATCGAATTTAGACATGTCGATATAAGCCTGGTTGTCTTATGATATTAGCCTGGCCCCGAGGTTATAGCACTTGTTTCATACTCAACTCAGCTGAGCATGAAATTTATCCTGCTCATAATTATTAAAACATTTATTTGCAAGATAAATACAACATCTCAGAGAATTACAGCAAGAAACTTCTTCATTTGTCGGTAGTCTAGTTTTAATGAGCAGTTGACATTTCGTGCTCAGTTGAGTTGAGCACGAAAAAAGTTTTATAACATCGGGTTGTCCTACGAATGGCTCTAGTTACAAGTACCACACTATAAGTAGATAAAAATACAACATATACTGTACCTGTTTGCCCTGGTTTGTACGTGGCTTTGTCCGTCTGTATGAAAATGGACAGACTTTTGCTTTCATATGTAAGATCTGTCTCATTTTGAAAGTTTAAATCATGACCGGTTCCTTGCACATTTAGCTTGTAGGAACCTGACTGTAAACCGTCTGGAACCTATAAAAAGATAAAATCATTCAAAACATCCATCGAAACCAATGCGTAACAACGATAGCAATATGAGTGCCCAGCTAAGACTCGGATCATCATGGACGTCCGCCCAGGCTGAGCCGAGTAATTACTGTGCTCGCAATGATACAATTAATCCAATCGGATTTTCCTCGGCCTTATCTGTGGAATTCCGTGGAATCAGACCTCGGATGTACATCGAGGATATATCTACAAAAACTTTATTTATTCTGCTGATTTAACTTTTCGGGTAATCAAAAAATGGATTTTGATAGGGCTGAACCCACATGCTACAAAACTATTTTACCCTACGCCAGTTCCGACTACATGTAACATAATGGGGCTTTTTTGTACATAGTACTAGGCGTTTTGCGCCTAACATACACCCGAGGCTGATTCGATTCTCGAATTGTGCCGGACTTTCCCGATTGACAATGATTCATTAACTCCCCTTGAAGAAACACGCATGACAATGAGTATACATGATGGTCCGACTTTTTTGTCTTGATCATGCGTAGCCGTATATATACGGTCAAAACAAACAATACTATAGGAAAGCATTCTGGCCCAGAGGTTATAAAAAAATTTTCATACTCAACTCAGCCGAGCATAAAATTTATCCTGCTCATAAATGTTAAAATGCCAACAGTCGTAGGCAGTTTACCATTTACTAGCATGATAATTACAGCATCTTACAGACTTACTGCATGAAACTTCTTTATTTGTCAGTATTGTAGTTTTATGAGCAGTTCAAATTTCGTGCTCAGTTGAGTTGAGCACGGAAAAAGTTTTATAACCTCAGGGCCAAATTTTCAGGATCTAATCGATGTTTGATTTCCAGCGAACAACTCACACAGGCGAAGAAAATAACTTTCAGAGTATTTTTCTGCAATTATACACATCAATAACATCCACAAAAAGTATCTTTTTAAAATCCAGATCCAATCAAACTCTTATGTGTTTAATTTAATCATATTCAAGGATGGAAAGAATATGGTTTCGAGACAATTTAAAAAAAAACAACATCGAATCATGATGCGTTTCCACGAGCCAATCAAATGGCTCGAAATAATCCTACAGTTGGGGCATTGGAGTTATATCGTGAAAATATAGCAATATGGAAAATTCACGTTACATCCAAATCACATGCGTATCTTCAGACCTCGACAAAAGCACCTGCAAAGTTTCTGAAAGATGCAGGTAAAATGGTAGGAGGAGGTGGGTTCACAAGATACCCTTCGGTAGAAGGTGCGTCAAAATTGACTTAGACCAAATTGCGAAAATTAATTTGAAGATTACAGCCTAACGTCATGCTTATCCTCAGACTTTGACAAAAACACCTGCAAAATAAAATATACGGTTAAAATTATAGGAGGAGTTGCGTTCACAAGGTACCAAGTGCCCATAGATGAGCCGAAAAATTACTAAGCAAGTGGCAAAAATTAAAAATGACCTTTACAAAACACCTGCATAATATCAAAATGATACTGTTAAAATTGTAGGAGTAGTTGCTTTCACAAGGTACCCAGTGCCCATAGATGAGCCAAAAAATGATTAAGTTAAACTGCCAATCAAGTGTAAAAAATAAAAACAACCTTAACAAAAGCACCTGAAAATTTTAAAAATGAGACTGTTAAAATTGTAGGAGGAGTAGCGTCCACTAGGTACATGGTAGCCAGTGCCTCTAGGTGAGCCAAAAACTGACTACGTTCAAACTGCCAAAAGTAGCAAAGAGTTGATTTGAGGATTACTAACGACGTAATGTGCATCTTCAATCATTGACAAAACCAAATGTTAAGTTTCATAAAGATCCAACTAAAATTTTAGGAGGAGTTGCGTTTACAATATACCCAGTGTCTATAATGTTTTGGTAGAATTATTAAGCCAAATAATGACAAAGTTCGAACTGCGAAAAAAGTTACAAAAAATAATATGAGGATTACAGTCAAATGTCATGCACATCTTCAGAATTTGCCAAAAGCAACTGACAATTTTTAAAAACGATTCAGGTAAAACTGTAGCAGGTATGGCGATTACAAGATACTCAGTGATTATATGCTTTGGTAGAAGTTACGCCAAAATGACTAAGTTCGAATTGTGAAATAAAGTGTCAAAAATAATCTGACAGCCAAATGTCCTGCACATCTTCAGACCTTGACAAAACACATGCAAAGTTTCAAAACGATCCGGCTAAAACTGTAATAGGAGTTGCGTTCACACTATTGGGCACATTTTGTGATGGACAGCTTGACAGTCGGACAGACAGGCATACGGACGAACAGACAGACGCAGGGAAAAACAATATGACTCCCGACCTTGACGGGGGGCATAATAAATAAATAACAAGTATTACCTGCAGAAGGAGCGTTCCTGGTGTACCTACAAATAAAATACTGCTTTTTAATTTGCTGAAATCATAAAAGATTATGCATATGTTCGCCCAAAAACTGTAATGCTAAATTATTTGTATATCAAGCAACGCAGAATGTAGGACCATTATATGACGAGATACAAAATGTCGTTAAGTATACTCTTTAACGTCCATTGCACTGGGTTGAAGATTCATGCAACCAAGATGCTCTAGTAAAATTTTGACGATTTGATCTTGAGTCTATTTTTCTACTGCTGCGGGTATCACAGGTAGCGAGATAGACAGCAGGTGGCTAGAGTGTCTAACATCCAAACTCCTCCCCTCTTTTCAGTGGACGATGCTGCCAAGGCTGCACATTGTCTTGTCAGCCTTAACAAACTCAGACGAGGACTCCAAATTTTAAAACTTGAGTTCATTCTCAGGCTAAAAATAAAGTGCAGCGATTGGCTGCTTGCGGACACGTGTCCGCATGCAGCCAATCATTGCGCTTTATTTTGAGTCTGAGACTGTACTGAAGTTTTATAACCTCGAGTCCTAGGTCTTTTTAGATCTCCCTCTTCCTCTGTTGCTAGGAATCGTCATACTTGTGATGGAGTGTGTGCATATTGTAAAGAAATTTTCTCTAATGATCTAGTTCAGCGGAAGAAACATTAACATCTTGTATACTTACAGTTAGATACAATAAACTATGGATATACATTTATGGGTCACAGGATTATACGAGTTAGCCTCCTAATATTTCCGTATAAGTAATATAAAGTGTACATATAAGAATATAAAGTTGAAAGAGGGTTAATCTGTCACCCATGGCTGTGTCAGACCCTATAAGCAATCTCGAGAAATTTATTAACCCTTTGTATTTAGGAAACCCCTTAAGAGTACCTTGGTAAACAGTGAAGATCCAGATGAAATGAAGCCTGCATTTCATCAGGGTCTACACTGTTTGTAAAGGTAAAAAGTTCTTCAGACAAAAAATACAATATTGATTTTTTTGTTTTAAAGAATAACCTGACACCCCTAGATATGTGCAATGGACTATCCCAAGTTTATTGTATAAAACCAGAAAAAAGAATCCAGTAGTACATTTTTATTCTTCTTTTCAAGCATGTATAATTGTTTTAAAACATATGTATATTTGCCTACATATATACATGTATACGAAACGTTTGGATTGTTTCATATACAACAAAGCAGTTTCTTTCACGCAAACATACCATTTTTCAAAATGCATCACCTTTGAACACCTGGCAATGAAGTAGACCACTATGACGTTATTTCCGATTGGTATCCTGGGTCAGGTGTGGTGCTCGATTGTATCGACTCGTGATCTTTGCCCTCTTTCTTACTTTGGTGGCAGACACCGTTTCAACCAGTAAAAGCAGGGATAGCATAGGCCATATATTTCTCACTCCATAGCTCTATTTTTTGGTGACTTGTTTATTCAACATAACCGATTAAACCCCATGGAAAATAAGGTTTCATTGTTTGAGGATGATAAGACCTTGTGTTTCGTTCAAACCATTCAAGCAATGACAGCTCTATAATGAAAACAGTTTTGACTGCATTTATGATGTCTGTTTTTCTTTAAATGGAAACTAGAAACCTGAACGCCAGCCTTAATACAGTGAAACTTGGATTCTTGAATCCTGATATATGAAGCTCTGCTTGAACCTTTGTAAACGAAATTGACCCATCGATTATAATCTTTCTGAAAATGTATAAGTTGTACTGTTCTGTTCCCCTATTTTGCGTTTGGTATAGCTTGTATTCTGCTTAAAGTATACAGTGTTTAAAAAGTCTTCACATCTCATGATGTTTGTGCCGAGTCTCATTCAAATAGGCCAAGCTTACCCTGGTTAAAAGAGCCCGATGTTGAGGCAACGTTGTGATCTCCGCCTGATTTGGAAATTAAGTCAGCCGTGACGACGACGGGAGCTGTAGACTTCAGAATATTCACGCTGATACTAAGTGGAATGCCAGATCGGAAACTCGAAGGTGTTAAAATAACATACGAGCTGAAACAAAAAAATAATTGAGCCGTGTGATTTGCAACAATGTGGCATTTGCCGCCGCCTTTCAAGCTTAGAAATTCAAAATGGAGTTCGCTCTGTAGCGTCACACTCATAGAATACATAAAAGCGACAAGCAAAGGCTCTGATCAGTCTGCGCGTATGCACAGGCTGGTCTGAGCCTTTGCTGGTCGCACATACCACATTGATGGAAATCTTATGTCGCGGCTCAATTGTCTTTAAATCATGGAAGCGAAACAGAAAATTTGAAGTTCAAGTATTGGCTTATGTTGAGATGGATATGGAAACTTCATACTGACCGATGCAAAGCGGCGGTCGAGTTAAATTAAGTTTACAATTCTACAATAGTTCACATAATTTTATTTAGAAAAAACATGTAATATATATGGCATGGGTTTCTGTTGAAGATGGAAAATGCATGAAATGTTAGGGAGTCGATTATCACACTCACACGCATACAATCCATATATACAGTATAGTAACCTGCTTGTAAGAGGGTCTGGATGGGGGGGGGGGGGGTCTGGTATTCACTATTCATTAAAAATTTAGCCCATTATTCATCTCATTTAATTTTGGGTTATTCATTAAAATAAGACCAATTATCCATTAAAAGTAAGAAAGGTGGCAAAGAAATCTGATTATTCACTATTCATTAATTTTTTCTTCAATTCATTAAAAAAAAAAATAGGATTGTTCATTATTTTTAGGCTCTCATTATTCACTATTCATTATTTTTTGGCTCATTATTCACCATTCATTATAAAAAAGGGCCATTATTCACTAATCATTATACCCCATCTAGACCCTCTTGTAACGTGTGACGTGCTGAACAACTTTCTCCTTTCTGCATATCGCATATGTAATGTTAAACGTTATATGGGTAGAATTTAACTTCTTAAGTCATTTGAAAGATACAAATGTAAATGTTCACATTTTTCGTTTATCTTAATAATTTAGATAAATGGAAGAAATATCTTTGCGGCAATAAACTGATTATACTTACTCAAATTAGTAAATTTCAGTTGACTTATTGATGACCTTCCTAAGCTACCCACAACAGTACTACTGTCCTGCCAGTCAAGAGTGACAGTGACGTCGTGTTTTGTTTACAAAGTTATTAGGAACTTATAATTGATAGTTCACTTGTGTATTAAACCTATCCGCAGGATAGGATTAATACACAATTGATCAATCGATTCACTTAAGCTCAAGTGGAGTGTACAAGTTAATGCTTTACTTAACAATTGTAAACAAATTATTACGTCACTGTCACTCAGGATTGGCACGACAGTAACTATTTCATTAATAGATAAATGTAAGTTAATGTATGGCTTGTGCGTATGTACGGGAAGATAATCCACGAGCTTTCATACACACAACCAACTATACAATAACTGCCTTATTATACCAGCATGTATGTGCACTTTGTGCATTTTGAGATATTGGATGTAAAACATTCAAAAATCATTCAAAAGTGCAATAAGTAACTTTACTGTACTGATCTAAGGTAAATCAATATAGCATTGAAGTCAGCAGTATTGATCCCAGGTCATCTGTATTAAGCTGAGGTCATCATTTGCCTGTAAAAGTGCTAAATATTAAGCATTTAAATGATAATTCGTCCTTAATCAAGTTGTTTCGTATTGGGTCGGTTACAGGTCCGAGGTCGCTGTATTCGACCGATGCAGATGACATCGGACCCGTAACTAGGCCAATACGAAAACACAAGATTAATAATATAATTAATGTAATATTTATACTCACTCTTTAGCTGCTGCGGCTGCCACCAAAGTTGCTAAAAGCAACTGCAGAATCATTTTTCTCCTTTCTTTTTTCCCTAGTATCTTTTATTGTTTCTGTAAAAAATATGAAACAGACTACATTATAGCCTGCAACAAGACTCAATCCGGGTTTTCATAAATCTACTGGTAAAAGTCACGTAATTTACGTGCATGAGCATAATTAGCATTTTCATTCCGCATAGATATTCAACAGAAATACATGTATAGTGTTTGACGTAAGCAGTCATCTACTACGGAGCGTGGAAGGCAATCGGGAAAATCTCGGCCCAATTTGAGAATCAATCCTCGGGTGTACATGTGTGTAACGAGAAGTATTAGTATGAAAAAGCTGTATTTTGTTAACTGGAACGGGCGTAAGGAAAATAAGATCTGTAGCATGTGGGTTCAGCCATATTAAAATCCATTATTCTGTCAACAGAAAAATGAAGTTTATGTGTTTTTTTTCAATAAAATATCTCTATCATTGCGATATTGTATTGAAAAAAACTCTAAACAACACGAATAGCATCTTTAGAAATGGTGTAATAGTTCGTTTCACTGCATTGAACATGTTATTGTACATGTATTGGCATGGTTTCTGTCACGTTAGTGTCATGTTATGACATAATGATGTCAGCGTCACGTTATCGAAGTAGACCCTGTATGTACATCAGAGGTTTCATTCCACGGAATTGGCAGGCGTTTCAATTGCGTGGAAGGGTCTGATAAGTATGTACAGATGCGCACGCTCCTTTGATTCTTTCCTAATCCTCATTGCAATAATACCAAATGTAATGGCTTATTCATACATTATACATTTTATAGTGTTTCAGTCATGTCCCCTAACATTGCGCGGCCCCCAACATTGCGCACTAGCCCAAGTGACTATGCCACATTTAATCAGATCAAATCTTTTTTGATATTTAATATCAGTTTCCATTTGGTAAGAGAAAAACAGCAAAAGATTTGCACTTTATTTTTTTTTTTACAGCGGAGCAGGGGTTGATTTAGGCAAAAATTGGCAAATCTTGTTAAAAACTTTCTGACCTTAATTTCAAATGCCCCAGGCTTCAAATTATCCATTTTGAATCAAGTTATTGATGAAGTAAATTGTTGAGAACAACCTGGTGTTACTTTCCCTGGTATATTTTGTAAAAGTAATTCATTAAAGTTAAGTTATTGAAAATTTTGCAGAAAGTGCGCAATGTTAGGAGACTATTTTTGTTATTCTAAAACAGGGGGGTTGTGCACTTCAAATCAAAATTGCTAGAGATCGCAAATTTAAAATATTTTTCATTTAGAACTCTGTGTAAATTAAGAATATTGATCACTTTATTTGACTGTGCAAAATATTTCAAGTTTGTTTCTTTCTTATTATATCCAACGGAGGTTAAAAGGCTTAAGTGCGCAATGTTAGGGGCCTTCACCGTACTCATAATTCGGCTAGCTCAATGCAATTTGGATTTGACATGTGCCATTATGACGTAGGCAAGCAACAAAGCTTTAAATTAGTTGGGCCCATTGATCCAATCAGAACTTTTGCAAGATGTCTCAGTCGAACATTTGGATATTTATGCCGGTTGGCACGTTTAAATATTCAGAGAAAGCCGATCTGAAGTACATGTGCAATCTCATATTGCTATTTATCATGTATGCGATCGCGTGCAGCGAATGGTCATGTGAGCCTGCGTACATGCACAGTCTAGCTAGAGCCTTCGCTGTTCACACACATACAAAGTAGAAACGTAGATGAAAGCTTAAGCAAACTTTTGATTTCTACATGTAGCATGCATGTTTAACCAATGACTAAGCATGCGCCAATGTACTACATGTAGTTTATATACATGTACTACTCTTTTATTCCCATGTAGCTAATGTAGAAATTTTCTCAATTTTATCATATACAAGAACATTATACTTACATGTGATAATCAGCTGTGAGAGAAAGTGTCGAGTGGACGGATAGCTTCGTCAACGAGATATTTAAACCTCTCAAAGACTTATCCAGGTCAGCCCTGCTTGACAATCTAGGAATGAGTTGAAGTCTCGATCAACTATGTAGTATACAATGTTTATCGCTTTTACTGTTTGTTAAAGACATATGCGGCCATTTACCATCCGCACCATTCCTGCGTCGGAAAACAGGATTTTTTACTCCTCTTCTATATACATGGTTATTGTAAGTGGTTAGCGTGTCTGGCTATGAAACCAGGGGACACGGGCCAATTCCCGGTTGGGCACATATGTTCAGTGCATCTTTTTTCTCCTTTTTTAGCATTTTAAAAAATACTGAATTACTTCACACTAGTAAAATGGCATCATAAAAATGTCTAAAATGGTCACTCCTGAACTTTTTATATATAATTCTACTTAAAATCTATGGGGTGGGATTAAATTTTGCCCTCTCGAAAGATAATAAGTACGGTGACACCAGATTTTTTTTTTTTTTTTTTTTTTTTTTTTTTTTTATAAAAGGTATTATGATAATCCATGAAATAAAAAGAAATTCTTGAGATTTTCAACATGAGGTTTTTTAATATAGTTATTATTCATTCTAAAAAATAAGTTCCTATTTTCGAGGGATTGCCAAAATGTATCCTGCAGTATATTGTCACAGCTTGGGATAACAAATGCACTTGCACATTTTCTTGAAGGTTTGTGGTCATGAGCAATAATTAAAGTTAAGAAAAAGAAGCTGGCTGAATATCACAACTTTTGGGACTAATTTTATTCTTTCATCTGTTTAGAAAATTGGCCAAATGCTGATAACTTCTCTATGAGATTATGAAAAACTATGCACGGTGGCATATCCTTTTTATTTCTTTAATGGATGGTCAATGCATTAAAACAAGCTGTATGCAAAGTATTGAATATATTTCAACATGGGAAGTATTAGTAGCATTTATACCACCCTTACTAACTTTAGCACGAAATATCTCATGATGTGCAAGGTCAACACTTATGTACAGTAGGTGGTATACAATAGTTATACCATGTTTGGCCACCTGTATGTAAGATAATCCACTCGCTAAAGCTCGTGGATTATCTCCACGTACATGTGGACAATTCATTAAGATGTACACATATGTGAAATGTGCAACCTATAAAACAAGTGCAATTTTACCACAGGTTTCATATTTGGTACATTTACTGCAATTGCCTCCGACTTTCCATTTGTCCATTATGCTAAACTGCAATACCAAAAATAGTATGTTAGTATGATCAGAAAATACCACAATCACAAACTGCAGACAAACTCATGGCACCGCGAGGAAGAGCCACACAAAAATCACGAGGCATCAGGAAGACAAACTAAGCTTAGCAACCAGCTCTCTCTTCCCCATCAAGATGATTGCAAAACTAGAATGGACATAAACAAAGTAACGTATAACATAACATAGAATAATTACAGACTCCCACAATGGGAGTAACAATAAAGAACAAATCAACAACAACAGAACCACCGCCTTAGAATCAGCTGAATGTTTTACCATAAATGTTTATCGTTAAATAGATAACTATTTTCAATGAATGCGCTATTTTAGACTCTAACCATGCATATTGCCTGTTTTAATGAATCCGTGATACATGTAGGTCTAATTTTTTGAAACATATGCAGTTTGAAAATAGCGTTGATGTATATAGTTTTGTCGGTAACTTGACTGGATGTGCTCTTGTTGTGGCGAGTGTATTTGTGTCGTGATTTAACAACAACAGAATCTAGGGTGAAGGTTTGGCGCCTGTAAAATGTATTTAAGCCCCCGTCCCCGGTGGCTTAAGCTGCTGTCCGGTATAAGGCGGTAGTTCTGTTGTTGTTGTTAGTGTTGTTGATCTATTGTTTAATGTACTGCCTATTGTTTGTAGGGGTTCTGTGTTTGTCTTTATTTTGCTATGCATTACTTAGTTTCCTTTCTAGCTTTGGAATCATCTTGAAGAGGAAGAGAGAGCTGGTTGCTTTGCTTTTATTGTCTAACAAATGTCTTTTTACTGTAAATGTTCTGTGACTCTTCCTCGCGGTGCCGTGGGTTGGTCTGCATATTTCCTGATCATACTAACTTACCTTTTGTTATTGAGGGCCACTTGGTAGAGTGGCTTTGTTGTAGCTAAAAGTGTACACCTCTTTATATGTTGTATACATTGTATATCATAAATACAATCCAACTAAATCTGTTGAGTGATCTTTTTAAATGATTAAGGCGTGAAAGAGCTTATTTATTTCCTCCCCGACCCGAGACCCTGCATTACACATTTATATTCCAGACATAATACCCGCATGATGTTAACTGTTTAAAAATGTTATACACAGTATCCACGTTCTGCACCAGGCCATAGATAACAGGACCCATTCAATCAAGTTTTAAATGAAAAAATCGAAACAAATTGACCACTAAACATGCTAAAACGCAATACGTTACACCCGTGTGTTAACATCAAACTCGATTACATTCCTGTCCCGGAAAATGATAAACATAGTGTGCATTAACTTGGTTTGAAGTTTTAGTTATGAGTTCCAATATAACATAGTCGGGGCTGTATCGTATAGTAGTACTTATCAAAGTCAAAAACAACAGTTCATAATAATGGTTTATTATGCAAGTCAACCCAGGTTCGAGCTGATAATAACGCTATACAGTCTTCATGATCATGAATCTGATCGATCTCGCTCTTTCTCTCATGACATGGTAACGACGGGCAGTTTATATAGTAAAATCTGAGAACATTATGACAAGGAATGATGGTTGACCTTATCACAAACACCTGTCTCCTGGGGTGTGATCAGCTGACTACTTGGGAAAAGTATGCACAAGATGGAAACTTTCCATCACCTGACAGAATATGCAGCCACAGAGGTTCCTTCATAATATAGCTCATAGCTGGACACTAATCCAGCCTAACTGTTACCATCCTGAAGTTTAACTTTCGAGCCCATATCCCGACAACAGCTAGCTATTGTGGGGACTGATTCTCAACTTAGAATATTATCCATAGGCCTGTGAATTCAGTGGTTTTAAGCTACGACCCCTAGGCTACTCAGACCCATAGAATATTCTTTATTGAACTGCACATGCAGAATAAAGGTGCAAGAGCAAATAAGTATTTGTACATGTAGAAGCTCACACGATCTATTGATATTTGAAAACTTAAACAATGATTTGAATTAATGCCAATATAAAAGATCATATGCATATAGCTAGTTTTAAAGTTCATCAGGTGGACTCCTATGCCAGCCTTTCAAAATACGATAGTAGCAATTTTATCATCTTTTCTTGCAGGAATAATTAATGTGCAGTATTCAATTTGAATGCTGCCCATCAACTACAGTGACTTTAGGTCCCATCAAGAACAGTTTGATCATTTTGTCCCTTTACCTTTCAACAGTGTTTCAGTTATTTAGAGCAGGTGAAAAGGGCTATTATGTCACACCAAATGAAACATTCGGAATGATAATGTTTGATATACATGGCAAACCCTGGTCCAGGGGCATGGCTGGTTACTTGTTATTCACTACAAATACGAAAACAAAATGCCTTTAAGAAACTTTCTAGTTTACTGAGACGTTTTTTGGATTTCAAAAATCCTAATTTGATGTAAGATAACGGGTTTTGCAGCGCACGGACTTTTACTTAAAAACAACTTTTGATAAAGGTGCGTACCTTGTCTTAACATTTTTCAAGGTCAAACTAATCGTCAATAGACAAAACAGATAACTTATCTCCACGACAAGTGTTAAAAGATCAACCAACACACCTGGCAGAATGATAAAGAAATATGAGATGTCATACATCCCAGCAAACATCATTGGCGTAGCTCCCATTACGCAATTACTTACATGCGTAATAAAAATAGTAACATTCTATGGAGGTTATCCAATGTGATAAAAATGATTTATCATACCGTAAGGAACTGCTCTTAAGAGAAGTTCTCATTTTGCACAGGGATGTACATGTATTTGAAGAGAATCATTGCTGATCCAGTAGTCTCCTTTTGATGTGCGTTACTTTTCAGCGTTCTGGCTACGCCATTGCATCCTACCAGCGAAACGCCATTGCCCATGGCACTAGCAGGCAAAGAGTTGATAAAGCCGATGGCACTAGCAAGCAAAGATTTAATAGAGGCGTAGCAAGTTGGGCCCAATATAGCTGATCTCGAATCTGTACATATATATGGATCAATACAAAATCACTTGATTGATAACATAATAGTATTGCATATTCAGTAACCATGACAACGTAGTCTTTTGGTGCCCATAACATATTCGCGTACAGAGGACAGAATCGTCTCGTTTTCATGCCATATACGCGATTCCAATGTTATCTAGTGTCATTATATATAATAAAGATAATTTAATATTTTTGGTCAGGCATTATTGAATTTATTAAACCGCGCTTCTGATCGCTTCTAATGAAACTCTCTTGATTTAAATAATATATGGTAACTTATGTAAGATTCTTTATTTCTTAAAACAATCCACACAAGTGTATAAGTCCCGTATTAAGAGAGTTTCTTCAACAGGAAAAACTACCTGTTTTGCTGCATCCCCCATATTTACTAAAGCTGACCTTATTTTATAATCCCTCTGTTTTGTTCTGTTTTCATAAGGAAATTACTTTAAGCAGCCCCAACATGGTGGTTTTGGTTGGTTCACAATCGAGAAAATCCGGAACAATTCGAGAATCAATTCAAGCCTCGAGTGTACGTTAAGCGCGTAGTACTATATACGAAAAAGGTCCATTTTGTTAGGCGGAACTGGCGTAGGGAAATTTACTTCTGTTGCATGTGGGTTCAGCCCTATTAAAATACCCGAAAAGTTCAATCAGCAAAATGAGTAAAGTGTTTGTATTTTTCAATATATAATCGCTATAGCGATATTTTATTGAAACAAAAACAACCATAAACTTCGTTTCTAACCGTTTATTTTACTTGTTATTGTGCTAGAATGGTTTCTGTGAGGTCAGCGTCACGTTACGTTATGTAACGTCAGTGCCACGTTATCAAAGTAAAGTAAGTAAGGGTGCAAAGATCAGGAATCGATACAATCAAGTACACCTGACCCCGGATACCAATGGGAAAGTAACAAACTCATAGGTAGACACCACAGACGAGAGTCAAGAGGTCAGCCATTTCCCAGCAGGTGACCGCAAGGCACATATAAACAGACACGTACAAAAGCATAGAAAACACAAGACAGAAAAAACATAAAAGATCCACAAAAGAAGAATCGCCTTGGAACGGTCAGTAAAATTGTTTACTGGAGGGCTTAAACCGGTTTAACGGTGCACCAACCTTACCCTTAATTTAGATGTAGATCAGGACACATAGATGTTTGGTTTGCATGAAAGACCCCTAACTTATCCATGCATCATCTCCAAGAACATATAAATCAAGATATAAAAAGAAGATAAAGCAAAGATAAGGACTCAACAGTAAATGAAACTGAGAAATCTTACAGGTAACTCCCCAAATAGAACTATGGCCCGACTTAACCGGGGAGTTGTGGTTCTTGATCACCTAAATAATCGATAAGTCAATTGTCCCCCTTACACCGTGGTCACTTTATCGCGAAATCGAGTATATCTGAGTTTAGGTATCGATGGTATTCGTCTCGCATTGATGATATTGCTGTTCAATATTGGTGCTGACGAATGAGGCCATAAAGGGTACCCAATTATACCATCTAAATATTTTACCAGAATTGTTGGATGTATTTTTCATTTATGTAACATAAAATGTGCTCATGAAATTTGTTTCAAATTGGAGTATGCATGCTCCACTAATTTAAAGCAAGAAAAAAAAAAGGTTTTTCGTCTTAAAATGTAATGCACGTTTGCCCACTATTCGAATGTTCTGAACTGAATCTTAAAACAGCACTTGAGTACTGCATTTCTTAATGTTCATAAAACACATGGGCCACGATGTGAGAACAACTGAACATTATGGGGGGATTTGCAAACATCAAAGGCGCAGACCAGCCTGTGTATCCGCAGTGATTTAGAAATATATACAAAGCTTCACCAAACATGGCCATCGGCGGCGGTACGGTCGGTTGGCCATGGCCACTTTTTTGTCCGAAAAAGGTTTTAGCAGGACCACTTTTTTGGCCGAATATGCTTGTTCGTCTGGTCATTTGTTTTCAGTTTCTTCTTGACTTAATGGTTATTTTTTAATTAATGATTGAAGCGTACTTATTTACCCCAGTGTGCCAAAGGCGGGCGTTATAAAAACAAGACTAAGAAAATGACACCTGTGTTAACGACAGCAATTATAATTAAAGGATTATCGTTTGGGGTGATCATGAAGCAGAACGTTCTTTAATCTGATTGTTCTTTTTATATCAGAACAAAACAGAACAATTAGGCATATCTCTATGATAAGAGAAGGAACAGAATATCTTAATAATGTATTCCAAAATGTAACATTTTTCACGCTTACCCGTATCAGTAATGTTGATGTAAAGCCTGATCTGAGTCTTCTCTCGGTATAGATTCATAGGTCTAGACTCGAGCAAATATACTTAATATCTCCACTTTATTTCGAGGTCTAGATAATAAGGAAAAAAACCCAGCTTAATACGATCGTATTGTGAATATTTTCTTATCCATCATTTTAACATTCGCTTTTGGCGCTCAAAAGAACCGTCTCACTGAGACAGTTCTTCGAGTACATGCTCGGTTCTTATCTAGATCCAATGGTACACTTTTTTCAAAAATAAAATCAGCTGACATCTGTCGGACTGGGTCCGAGCAGAATACGTCACTGGTCCGAGGTAAAGAACATTAAGTTTGACAAAAAGGTCTGATCAGCGTCTTCGCTTCAAAGTTAAAAAATATAATACAGAAATATAATGCAGACAGAAAAATGCACCAAAATTCACGAGAACGGTGCTTTAGGCCAGATCCTTATCAGCTTTAAACACAGATGAGCGAACTCCCACTGAGTTCCCGCTGTGTCAACATAAAGATGACCACATCATAAAACGTGTGCCAGAAGAGTTTGGAGCAGGTCAGATTATGCAGATATTACATGCTTATAGCAGTTTCTTGTCTTCATTGCTACTATATGCATGAATTTTCAGTTAACCATATGCGAACAAAAAATGCGCATAATAGTTTATCTGTGCAGTCTGATCAGCCACATTGCTGTTTGCTGCTGAAATAGCCTTACCTTTTGTCAGTTCTGGTTCTCAGGCCGGTGTAAACGGATTTGAGCCGCCACATGAGATTTCCAACAATGTGGTATGTGCGACAAGCAAAGCCTCAGACCAGCCTGCGCATACGCGCAGTCTGATCAGAGCATTTGCTAATCGCTTGAGTATTCTATGATTGTTTAGCTACTGACTGAACACCATTTGGAGTTTCCAAGCTTCAAAGGAGGCTGCACAGGCTCGTCTGAGTCTACACTTGTCAAAATGCTACATTGTTGGAGATCACATGTCACGGCTTGTGCATTCTGGGAATATTTAACCGAAACATATGGAACGCAAACAGCAATGGTTCAGGTCAGACGTGCGATGTGCAATCTCACCAAGACCTTTGCCGTTGACTCAAGTTGAAAATTCGCCCGAAGATTTAAATGGCCTCACAAAAAAAATATATCATAAGTTTGCAATTTATTTAAACGTTAATATTGCAAACAATACATGCCCGGAGAGATGCTTTGTTATGAAGTATCTTGATCTACACTGTTGCTTATATGCTTCATTTATAGGACTCTTCGGCATAATATATGCATGAACTGAATGGAATTTCAAACGCAACTATTTGCGCAGTCTGAGCATCTGCCCATGAAGTGGCAGTTTTATTAGTACGACTGATAGAGGTTATTATACTGAACAGTAAATACCCTGACGAGAAGCCGCATAACAAAACTAGTAAGATGGGTGTACAGTGCACGAAGACTGAAATCAGCCTGGTTGTCTGATGCACAACCATGTCGCATTTATTTGTGCATAAGTTTTTAGTAGAATGTCAAGTCTGCAACACAAGACAGTTTATAAAAGACAGTTTTTACAGAGTTGTTTATTCAGTAAAAACCGTAAAATCAGTATTGTATTACGATCAAGATAAGACATTTAGCCCCAGGGATTATCTGACACCTAGGATTATCACATATCTCAAAAATCCTTTGCCACTAGAATCACACTGGATAGGTGACAATCGAAAACGCTCTTAACAATCGACAAACGCGGATAAAAATCGCAAGAATCAGTGTTTTCGATTGCCATTTGTAACCAGTCTGGCGACAAATAGCAATCGAAAACTCTGTTTCATACTATTCTGATCTATGTTCGCCAATAGTATTAACGTTTTCGAATGCTGCCTATCCGGTGTGATAATGAAGTACGAATATTCTGCCAGATGAAGTCTTCGAATTAATTTCTTTTGCAATAGATAGGCGTTAATAATAATAATAATAATAATAATAATAATAGTAATTATAATAATAGTAATTGTTATACTTAAAATAAAAATAAATTGAAGCAACTTGTAATAAAATGTTGCTTTTTTTTATTTCGGTGATTTGTCATAGTCCGTGATATTTTACTTCTTACGTGTTACAAAAGTTGTGATATTTTTTTTCTCATAATCATGTCTACCAATCAGCTAGGCTTTCCCTTTCTTTTAAAAATGATGTTAGATTTCTTGACATTCTCTAAGTGCGGGAGCATTATAGACCCGCAATCCAATTAGGACTTAGGCATTTTCTCTGCCCTTTTAAACGCTTAGGCAAGAAGGTGCTAAAACTCAATTTTCAACCTAAAAATGACAGAACTAAAATTTAATTTATTTTTATGAAACTTATATGGTTGATATTGTTGGATGATAGAGATACCATTTATAACTTATAAAACATCGAGAAAATATCAGAATATGATTGTTTTGGGGTCATAAAATGCTCACCCTAAGCATTTTCATTCAATTTACATAGAAATGAATGGGATTTTACCAGTTAAAAAGATGAACAATTTGACAAAACTAAATATTAAGTTATTTCATATTTGTTTATATCATTGTAAAGATAAAACATTAAATTTTCTCGTGATAACTTATAAAACAATGGCAACTTAATAACAAGATAGTTATAAATAATTTATTTAAAGGTTTGTATACTTTTCTGTGTAATTGACACCACTGATTTCAACAGGTAAGTTGCGGGAGTGGTCAATATTCAAGGGAGATAATCGGGCAGCTAAGACCGATAACAGCTGATATTGTCCCATATGCGATGGGCCTCACAAACAGCCAAAGCATCAGACCCCTACCATCTCATCAATAGATAAGTCTTTAAGTCAAGCCGTTATAGAGTCTGAAGTCCGACCCACCAGCGTGCAAAAAAGAGCAAAGCAAAGTTACCAACCGTGATTGGGTTGACCACCAAGCATGTAGTCCGATGCAATACATTAATGTTATAGCCAATCTTTTTATAATGGGAAATTATTTTAATGAACCGCGCTGAAAAATTATTAGAGCCAACAATCTTCTTCAATTTATACACCAAGTCACCATAGAATTCAGGTTCCGAAAGTCCATGGCGCAAGAGAGGTTTAAGTCCAACTTGGTATTTAGATATCAAATCATAGTATCGTCTATAAAATTTAGAAAAGGTTTTGCGAAGTTTATGATACCAATAGCCTTGTTTAAGAAGTTTCTGAGTTAACAATCTATTGCGAGTGTTGAAGTCCGTAATATAGCTAGATGCTCTAGTAAAACGAATGAGTTGAGAGATATAGACTCCATAGGATGGAGAGCGATGAACGTAACCATCTAAAAATGGGAAATTGACATTTTCAAAATTAAAGTCCTTCTTCACGGATACATTTCTATTGGTATTCTGGGTCAGGTGTGATGCTTGATTGTATTGATTCCTGATCTTTGCCCTCTTTCTACTTTAGTCTGCAGTTTGAGTTTGGTCTGAGTCATATTCTGGTCATACTGACGTACTTTTTTTTTATAAATAAGGTGTATATTGTGGCTTAAGAGTTTGGTACAAATTGACTACGAGTAGCGTACGAAATGTCCATCAAACGACCGAAATTTCAGATAAATATGGCGGTGTATATAACGAAAGTTGTTCCTTGTTTATATTTGTCTTTCTGGTTCATGACTCAGCGGTCGTACTAAAAATTCGCCCCTCGTAAACCATGCGCTTCTTTTGACATTCACAGTTGCCAGTTCAATCTGATTCAATTGTTTTCAGGGCTCACGTTTCATTTTCTGCATAATGATATATAATATCACCAGATGAGTATGTAGCTTATTACTTTGAAAGAATATATTTTGGTATCAGAGAGTTTAACCGTAGATTGCAAAGTTCCTCGCTATCAAAATTTATGGTAAGAAATTCTTCTACGTCAGAGATTTGGTGTTTTGTGATTGTGGCATTTCCTGAGTGATTCCACTCGCTTTTAAGTTAGGCGTACTCAAGCTCAACTAGTAGTTTAATTTAGCTCTAGACAGATTTGGTTAACTGTCATGTTTCGCTTAATGAAAGTCTGTTAACTTGATCTCTAAATAATTTACAAGTCCTCGTTCGTGCTGAACAGTGTATGTGTTTAACACGTACCTATCAATATTGAAGCCTGCTTCTGATGTCCATTTTATAAGTAAGTGAGTATGGCCAGGAAATGCCACAATGTTCTTTCTGGGTTCTATTATTTTCCATTACCCTTTCCATTGCTCAATGTTAAGAAACGTACGTAAAGCATAAACTTAAATTCAAATCACACACCAATTATCCTGCTATTTAGTTTTCACTCATTATCTTGACAACAACTGATTATTATGGGAACTGAGCCTTAACTTGAAACTTCATCCATATACTTGTGAAGCCAGTGGATTGCACCTACGATCAGGCCAACAACTTATTTCTTTATTCAATTGCACATGCAATATAAAAGCCCAAGCACGATTCTGTACTTTACATCTAATCCCAATTCATATTTAAAAGTCATGAATAACATTTTAATTGCAGGTATTTTAAAACATTTCAACGTATAAACACTGGCTTTAAATGGATACCATTTGTGTTTCAGTTACATGGATTATGATTAGAAGTAATCACTGGCAGTTGGATCAGATAAATAAATTGTATAATACTATGGTCTTTTTTATGCAATACCCCACCCACTATGGAATTCAGCTCCTCTATACGAATATATTGGTATTCTAACTTGTTTGTTTCATAGTTGGAAACATATTATAAGTCCTAGATTACTCTAGTTGGGGATAAAGTCTGGAGGTGACACTCTCTGCAATAGTTGGTTTGAATTTATATACCCGACAAAAAACAAACGCATACAGTAAAACTTGTCAATATTTTTTTGAAATCCGTAAACGTAATACACATTTGTTTGCATCGTTTTGTAAGCCTTTTATTAAAATTGTTAAATCACTAGTGGTTAACATATATTTAGGAAACGTTATGACGCCCATAACAACGTTGCGTATATAATGGCACAATTATAACATTTTTACGCTAGATATCGGATTTCAAAGTAATCTTAATGTCATGTGATCAATAAAATCTAACATTCGTGTTCTTGTATTATTGAATTTAATAAACTCCTTGAAAAACAGAGATATAATTCTTGGCAAGCCTCGCATTTTATCTCTTTTTCCTTCATATAAGATCCTCTATCTGCAAACCAGATGGTGGTAAATTTGCAAAATCACAAAAGCATGTTGTCTTCAATACCGCTCTCATTCAGCATAAAAATGATTCAACGAAACAAAGATCAATAGATCAATAGCTAGTCGGATTATCATCCTTTGATTTATTTTATATTTCATATTGAATCAGGCACGCATATAGTCCCTGTTGTGGACTATCCATAAACAGTCAATTACATACTGGAGAGAAACCTTATGAAATGTCAACAGACTAAAACGACTGTTTGTGGTGTCTGGATGTGAGTTTGTCACTTTCCCATTGGTATCCTGGGTCAGGAGTGGTACTTGATTGTATCGATTCCTGATCTTTGCGCCCTTACTTACTTTGTATTAACTTTTAATTGTCAAAATTAGTGTTCAAATGCAATCATGCTTATCTGGAATGTCTTAAACAAGCATACCTACATGTAACTAGAATTTGTTTCTCAAAACTGTATATCAGAGACTGAGAATAAAAAGATTACTAGCAGTAAAGTAGCTCTGTGCATTTGGATGGTTAAACCAACAATCAACACTATAATGGCTCAAACTGTTTCAAAGGCATCTAATCTTTTCATTACACGTGTGTCATAAATTATTTTAGCAAATATTGCATTTAGGATAGAGCTTTACACAGCTGAATAGAAATTGAAAAGATCAGATTTTCATGCATTATGTAAATCCAAGTATTCGCCTACAACTAACAAAAATTGCAATCAATTTTTTTTATTAATGAACATTTTATTAAAAATTCTTAATTGGTTATAGTTTTACAAACTGTACTGTATGCGTTTCTTTTTTTTTTTGGTTGGGTAAATATGAATAGTTTGAACATTAAACAATAAGGTTTATTTGTTGTTACGAAGTAGAATGCTCCAACAGAGCAGTGGCTGCTGTGAATGCGTGTGCATTGGTTAATTTATGCGTATTGGTTCGTTCAAGCACAGATAGGTGTGCATTGATTTACTGTTTGGTGAATATAAGGTACCTTTTCTTCTATATCCATATGGGATGTTTGGTGACCGTGCCACTCATTCTCTCATTTATATTGTGATATCATTTATGTAAAGGGAACACTATATTCACAAAAAAATATAAATACATGCTATTTTTGCTTCGCTCAGACAAACTTTACTATATTTTCCCCAAAGAAAGTGCATTAAAAAGGGGATACAAAAATACAGTAACAGAGACGTTAGTATATTATTTCAAAATTCTGATAAAGAGAACTTTCTTTGTGTGTGTTCTCTCTATCATGGGGTGATAACGGAAGAAGCAGGAGTTTGCGTTTTTATCCAAAGGGTTGGAATCAGTCCGACTTCTTTGGCCACTGACAGGGTGGAAAAATATAACCAATAACCTGATCATAACCTGTGACGCGGTTGGAGTGTTGATGATTCCGCATATTATACAAGAAGGGGCCGTAATAAACAGTAAGTAATATGATCAGGAAATACCACAATCACAAACCGCAGACCATCCCGTGGCATCGCGAGGAAGAGCCGCACAATCATCATGAGATACCAGGAAGACAAATTAAGCAAAGCAATCAGCTCTCTCTTCCCCATCAAGATGATTGCAATACTAGAATGGACATAAAGTAACGTACAACAAAACAGAGAACAATTACAGACTCCCACAATGAGAGTAACAATAAACAAAAAGTCAACAACAACAGAACCACCGCCTTAGAACGGACAGCAGCCTAAGCCACCGGGGGGCTTAAATGCAAATCTTCGCCCTGGATTCTACAGTTGTTGAAGTACAAGAAATGTTCAGCTCGCATGTAGGCCATCTAACTAATGCAATGTATCATCATGGAAAACACTCTAATCAAATTACCACTCCATGATGAAACAAAGAAAAGGGCTCATGACTCACAGATAGTCAGAGCTAAAAAAAACCTCAAGTTGAGCCACGGTGGGTCCAGCTACAGATAAGCATCAGGCACCAACCCACCGATTAAAGCTTTACGTCAGTGCCGTCATAAAGTCTGAGGCCTGACCCACCGTCGTGCAATTAAAGAGGAAACCATAGCTATAAACCGTGACATCTTATGGGAAAGTGACATAACACAAAAAACATCACGCATAAGAGAGCCAAGATTTTAGCCCTTTTCCAAACAGGTGATCACAAGGCTGCATTGAACAGACAGGACAGCATAACAAAGACAAACATGAACCATAAATAACAAAATGATCCACAAAAGAAGCTCTGCCTTCGAATGGTAAGTAAAGAATTACTAGAGGGCTTAAACATGTTTAACGGTTTCAGCCTCACCCTTCGATACATCATCTTCTAGTGCTACTCATACCCTACCTACATCTACCTTACTCCACCCATACACATATGGGGCCATAACATCTACCCCTATGTATAAAGGTAAGAATGCATGAAGCTATGGATAGGGATGGTAGATATGGTAGGGTTGGGTAAGGCAGAAACGAGGCTAGGAGAAGTGAGGATAAGGTAGTATATAATGACCTGAGCATTGCAGCGAAGGGCAAATAAACAAGGAATACAATCATTAGGAATTAAATTCAATCACCTACTATTCATTTGTCTCCGACTTTTAGATGAAATAAGAAAACAATGTAGAGCAACAGTTTTTTGGGAAACCCTGGGTTTAACTAGCTTATACAATAGACTACTTCATATCCCAACGCTTTTGAAAAACGCATGGGATGTTGTGAAACCTTCTGTCTGTCTGTCTGTTGTGCTATCTTTTCTTAAACCACTGGACAGAACTCAACCAAATTTACATATACATGCAAGCGCTCGTTTGTTTGCGCCACCCGGCTAGAGACAATAAGAGGGGTTAAAATTATAAAAAAAACGTTGTGATATGCGATGGTGTGCCATCGATTGTGCGATTCTAGTTTATTTAGGTTTGTCCTGAAGACATTAATGTATGGTTAGAACCTTTGAAATATTGATATGACTGTTAAATATTCATTGATATTCATTGAGCATTTAAACTCACCAAGTCAGTTACGATAGGAAATATTTATCTAAATTTATACATGTTACATTTTTCACATTTAAGAATTTTAATATCATGTAAACAGAGTTTTAAGCCATGTTTTAAAATTACTAAAATAAGTATTTAGATAGATTTATTATAAGAGGGCATGCGGTTTAACTTAAATGTATCTATATTATTCGCTTTGCTAAGTAGCTATGTGTTAACATCTAAAATATCTGATTCAAAAGTTTGATAAAGCAGCAATTTAATAAAGAAAATGCGTATTTGGCATGTCTCTTTATAATGTTTAAAATCAGTTTGTTATAAAAAAGATTTTTGACATGTTCAATAGTGATTACGAACATCATACTGGTAAAAAAGGCTATACACTTAAACTTGTGGAAGTGCTATGTATTGCACTAAAAATATTTACAAAAAATAATAGTGACAAATGTCTTATCTGATTATGCCTATATCATTTAGGAATTTCTCAGGCCTGGTGTAGTTACAAACATATATAATTTGTTACATTTTACAGCAGACCTTCACGTTTTTTTGCAATTTGTCGAAGCCATATTAATTTACTTTTATAGTTTAATACAAAGTATGCACCCATTTGGAATTGATAAAGCTTACAGAATCAAGAGGTTATATCTTAGACTTAGAACTTCTTTTTGTTGGGTTTAATGTAAACATGTAACGTACCTAACACAATGAAAAGTGCACAACAACTTTCAAGAAGGTATGCTGCAATATGTGATGATTCTGAAGTGAACCAAGTAAACAAGCCTTTATAATTCCAAAACCATTGAGATAGCTGTATGCAGAAGTATGTCTTTGGTTATCAATTATAAAAAAATCAAGTGTCTACTAAATAATAATGGGTGAGGTATATGTACCTTGTATGCAGCTTATCCATGCATAGAAAATATGTCAACTTTAATTTGTCTTGCTGGTGTCTTGTGATGGTTGAGCAGCTCTTCCTCCCGGTGCAACAGGGTTGTCTGCGGTTTGTGATTGTGGTATTTCCTGATTTTACTCACTTACTTTTTTTTATATATCAGTTGGAAAAAGATTTGTCTAATGCTTTCTGGATTACTTTTTTGTCAAGAAATACAATGCATGTCTTTAAAAATTAGTCATTTTATGATAAAATGAATTTTCAATACATTTTCCTCAAATGGAACAGTACCACGAAATATGTCATCAATAATACACCATGTTATCATAAATTTGAGAGCATTTTCTTTCCTGGCTTGTACATTGTAGGATACTGAAATTAGTTTAGGCCATCATTATCAATGGATGTGACAGTTTTTAGCTGACCTGAGACTTAGACCATCATGGAAAGTAAAGGTAATTGACAATTATAGCACAATTTTGGTAGATGCGTTTATTATGTCGTAGAAAAAAATCTGCACCGCTTTCAGAACTGACATCCACGCTGAAAGTGATTGTTACACGTTACCCTATTCGACTGTACCATTGGATGTTTTTTCCACCAGCTAGCTTGATAAAAACTTAAATATGGATCTTTTCCCAACTGGGGTTCAACTTAAAATAACAAAACAAGGACCAAACGTTGATAAAGGCTCAGACAAAGCCATAAACATAATATTGCTTTGCTGCTCACACCAGCATGCATGTGTCTTTATAAGAGACAATTGAGCTTTTGGATAAGAACCAGCATCTTGGATTTGGCATAATTTTAGAAAAAAGGCCATTGAATTTGAGGACAGCGAGAACACAAATGTTTTTCAGAGTGCAGCTATATAAAATAGTTGGTGAAATTAGGTAGAAGTTGCATATATTAGATGGCTATCTTAAAAATGTATGATCACGATGGAACTATAGTTGTACAACAAAGGCCATACAGTATAGCATTTGGTCACTGACCTAAGCTGGCCCCAGCTAAATTTAATTTCAATCATCCCAGTGGTTGAAAGAGAAACACAGTGTTGGAAAATGCTGCAAGCACGTAAATGACACTTAAACACAATCCATTATTTCAGATCAAATTACATGCATACTGTTAGCATAAATAGAACGGGAAATAGTTGAGTTCAGCTTCCCAGCCAAATTAACTAGTGACAAAATATTAACTTACAGCTGAAATTAAGAACTGAATATTTCAGATTTTTGTAAGAAAAATTGTCATACCCTAACAAAAAGAAATGTGAAAAACCTTTAATTTAATATATATACGTTTATAAATATATCATATTTTAAAAGAAAAAGCTATAATATCCAATTAAAATACCCTGCATTTATCAGAATATGCATTTTAACTAGTTTAATACCATACCATGAACCTTAATATTTTGCTATGGAATATTTGGTATTTAAAGGTCTTTTGAAAGGTGGGGTGAGTTTAAATCATGTAAAAGCCAAGTGGTTGACTATAGATTAATACCAATAATTGAACAGATAAATGACTAAATCATTGATTAATTTAAAGTTGTGGTCGCGTCTGTGACCATGATATTATTCTGTATGTTTGTGTGCTATGAATCCTTGTTTAAAATTTGCGCATCAAAACGCCATGATTTCAATATGAGTAAATTTGTCTTTTTAAAAGTAAGAAAGAGGGTAAAGATCAGGAATAGATACAATCAAGCACCACACCTGATACCAATGGGAAAGTGACAACGTCACAATTAGACCACAAGGCATCAACAAACAGACGTGCATGAAAGCATAACAAAACAAGACATAAATAACATAAATGATCCACAAACGAAACACCACCTTGGAACAGTCAGTAAAAATATATTACTGGAGGGCTTAAACCGGTTTAACAGTGCACCAACGTCACCCTTAATTCAGATGAGGATCAAGACACATAGATGTTTGGTTTGCATGAAAGATTCCTAACTTATCAATGCATCATCTCCTAGAACATATAAATCAAGATATAAAAAAGAAATAAAGCAAAGGACCCAAAAGTAAATAAATCTGAATACCAGAGCAAAAGAAACCCAACAGGTAAACCCTGGTGTGCCTGACAACAGCAAAAGCATCAGGCCCCTACCATCCCATCAATAGAGAAGTCTTTAAGTCTGAACCGTCTTAAAGCAAATCGCTTTGATTTTTTTCTATTATACTACCAGCTAAGGCCCAACCATTTAAATGTTTATTAAAATATACATGGTAAAGTGTTAGCAGTCAATCACTCAGCGTATTAATGATATAAAAAAATACTGAAAAAACTTAGCAAAAAGGTACTCAGCTGGAGGTTTTGTCAAAATTACTGCTAACACTTCAACACGTATGATATTAAACAGCCCGAGTGAACATGATAGTAAGTAAGTCTTTGCTAGAGGAAGAAAAATATTGTATCTGGTTAGAGTACTCTAGGAGCAGTCTAATCTAAGACTATATGGACCTAACCATGAGAAAAAAGATGATTTGTTGCGTGCTAATCATGTGCGGATTCAGAGGGTGGGGGTGCAGGGGGTCTGGACCCCACTGACAAATCACAAAAATATTGGGTTTCCTAGCAATACTGGTCCGGATCCCCTGAAAATCACAAGGCTACCAAGCCAGCATTCAATGTTGCGCCATCTTCGGCATGCCAGCAAAACGCCATTTAAATGGCGTTTTGCTGGCAAGCCGATGTTGACCCGCTTATTGTGGTATTTGGATCCTCTCTCCCCTCATCGTCGTCGCAGTTGGACCCCCTCTGACAAAACTTTCTGGATCCGCGCATGCTAACAGTAAAGATAACAATAAGACTGCATATCTGCGCAGTCCGATCAGCACCTTTGCTATCGCCCTCTGGTAATTATAATAGCTACACTTGATTCATGCACAATTTCAAGTTTAGTTGTTCGCTGTAGCTGAGCTCAAGCAAGTTTGCTAGAGACTTAACTAGTTGAAAATGTTCAGGCTTTCTCGCGAGAAGGACAATATCCTTATGCACATACTTTTTTCCACATTTAAATAGCTAAGACAATCAACCATATATCTTTCTATGACAATGACATGGGTGAGGATTTAACCAATGTTAAGAGCACAGATGCAAACCTACCCATGTAAGATATAGAGGATCTAACATAAGTGCTCATGTTTTTTTGAATTTATTAAACGAGCTGGGGAAAAGAGATAAAATGCGAGGCTTGCTGAGCATTGAGCATTGTATCTCTTTTTTGCAACAAGTTTAAAAAAATCAATAATACAAGAGCACGAATGTTAGATTCTATTTATCATATGCCATTAAGATTACTTTGAAATCACATTTCTGCCGTAAAAATGATATAATTTTTTCATTATGTACGCAAAGTTGTTATTAACGTCTTAACGTTTCCCGAAAATCTGTAAACCACTAGTGGTTTATCGATTTTATTGCATGGCGTTATTTCACTCCCAGATGATAAATTACCAATAACAAAAATAAATAGTTAACTGTTTTTATTCATTTTTTCATATTACTTAATCATTTACAAAATTAACTCTCGTTTGATGTTGTCGTCGTCGCTGCAGCAAACAAATATCGAATTGCCTAGCATGTTCCATCACTCTAACGCAGTCTAGGCAGCCTGAAAAGATAAACATAACATAAATGTGGGTTATCAGTCGCACAATTCGTTCACAATCAGTTGGTTTTCTATTACGTAGGTCTTTTGGATTCCAAAGCATACTGTTGTTACAGAATAATTGCTGAAAACAACAGCTGTCGTTGTGAAGTTGAAAACAATACAACAGAAACATCGATCATGCGTTTATTTGGACCAGTAAAATGCATTTAGGCCACTCGGTAGCTTTGGCTGCTATACGTTCTAAGGCGGTGGATCTGTTTATGTTGATTCATCGTCTATTGTTGCCCCCATTATTTGTGTAGTTTTGTGTGTTTTTCAGTAATAAGTGTCTTATGATTATTAGTGCTCTGTGGCTCTTCCTAAAGGTGCCATGGGCTGGTTATTTTTTTTAACCCTGTACTACTAGATACCTTACAAAAGCTGAACACATCAGAAACCAAGTTTTATGGGACGATAATGCCACAATCAAATTTACACACCAACCTATTCTAAGACAAATTAGAACTAGGGCAAATATATGACACACGCATAAAATGAATAAAACAATCATATTAAACAAGCATTTTGATTATACCACTTTTTATAGTATTCGTTAAAGCGGGATATTCCTCTCTATTGACATTTTGTTCAATTAATTCAGTACGTTTCTCTTTGATTAGATTATGAAGTAAGGTAGTATAGAAAGTAGATAAATCATAAGTAGACAAGCTTCAGACTCAATGACGGCCATAAAGCTTTAATCAGTCGGTGAGTACCTGATGCTTGTCTTTGGCTTGGACCACCATGACTCAACTTGAGGTTTTCTTTAGCCCTAACTTTCTGAGAGTCGTGCGCCCTTTTCTTTGTTTCATCGTAGTGCGTTAATTTGATTATTGATTCTCTGTGATGATACATTGCAAAAGTAAGGAAACCTCAATGCGAGCTTAACATGTTTGGAACTTTAACAACAACAGAATCAAGGGCAAATATTTGGTACCAGAAAGTGGTGGTTCTGTTTATATTGAGTCATTGTTTTAAGTACCTTCTATTGTTTGTGGTTCTGTGTTTGATCTTTGTTTTGGTATGCATTAATAGTTTTGCAATCATCTTGCCAAGGAAGAGAGAGCTGGTTGCTTAGATTTAATTGTTTTCCTGATGTATTGTTTCTGTTAATGTTCTGTAGTTCTTCCTTACCGTGCCATGGGTTTGTCTGCAGTGTGTGTGATTGCGATATTTCCTAATAATTCTCACTTACCTTTCAACAGTAAAAAAGCTTACAACTTTATTTTGTTATGAAAGCCAGCTAAAGTGGTGATAGACCAAAGTAGAGTGTCGCCATTCCACTCATTACTTGTTCACAATAGTTTATGATGCATTTTAACCCCTGTGAGGCTAGAAGTTAAAAGTATAGACAACTCAGTGGTAGTACAATAAGCTAAATATAAACGTTTGAAGCACTTACTGGACACCCACAATCCTCACATACATCACATATGTCTGAGTTTTTTAGTAGCTGGGATTGATAGAACTTTGTAACTTGGTTACCTGAAATAGAAATTAACCCCCGTTTGGACCAATGGAACTTCCCATAAAGTTTGATTCAGCTATGTAAGGATGGCCTATTGTATGTATTGAGGGATCACAGGTAATAATCTCCAAAAATATCATATTTTATTCTCATAAGATTGATTTTATCTTAGGAAATGGTACATGCACTGATGAAATGTCATTCCATCTGAGTCTTAACTGTTGCCAAAGTACCTGTTTACCAGTATCCAGAATGAAAAGGGGTTTGAATATACAAATATATGAGGATACTGTTGTTTCAATATATAAGCCTGCAATTAAAAGATGTATTTTTCTCTTTTTTCATATATTTGAGCGCAGATCTGAGAAAAGGGTCCTTAAGGCATTCCAGCAATTATTACATAAGAAACATTTGGAAAACCGCTAAAATTACAAACTTTCACATGCTTTTTTATTACCACGAAAATGTTTCTATAGGTTGATGACACCAAAGCAGCCAAAGTTTCTGATTATATTTAAAGTTTTGGATGAGTGATTTTGCCATGGCAACAAATAGGCCATAACACATACACAGGCACAAAATGGAGGGTGGATCACTTCAATTGTCTATAATAGGACTTAAAAGTATAAATTCATGCGCTTTCGTTTGCATCTGTATCATAACATAGAAAACGCATATGAATATATTTTTTGATTTATTTTATACTAAGACACGAATACGTAACAAGCAACTGAAGACTAGCACTCTGACGTCATATTGGGGTCAACAACCTTCTTGACGTCACCTTTCAAACGGAATCACATATGTCACTTCTAGCCTTTATATATTCGTCAATATTGAAGGTAATTGCTTCAAAGTTTAGGAAATGATCTTAAGATGAAGTACTTTACAGACATAGTATTACCTAGATTTTCATTATCATTACCATAAGGTACCTCTATCATATCCTGACCCATTTGTATTCGATAGCTTTATTTGCGTATTGTGTGTAGACTGATACATACAAATACATTTCTTAAAACTTTTGGGCCAGCACATGAGATTTTGGCACTTATCATACTGTTAAGTAACTAAGGCTCAAGCGAGCCTAAAGAGTCTTCACTCCTGGCATACACAACATCTAGGCTTCGAGTCCACCTGAATACGTTAGTATGTGCATTTATTGGACGTTTTTTTAATTCATATGCAGTAAGAACCAAAATCGCAAGTACTGTTCAATATAACTTTATAGTATGAGAATAAAGACCAATGGCGCCACAAAGATAGTAAATTAATTGAATTAAATGACGACATAGAAAACACACTATTAAGTCTAATAAATTACATTTCCAAGAAATAATTTAGAATAAGGCCTTATTCTTCAACACAGGTATTTTTCGTTTGCTTTTGCTGTCTAATGGTTCAGTTTTAGGCTTCGTTGTTTTACAGTTGCTATATGATATTTAATTTAATTGTTTGCTCATGCTGGTACAATACGAAAAATGGAAAGTCTCAATATTCAGTTAATAATTCATAAGAACACAGTCAACCTAAGAAAGATTTAAAAACACTGTCCATTCTAGATAGGTCATTCTTTTGGTGCTATTTCTGTGATGATTGCTAAGTGATAAACAACATGTATTTTGATCTGTTTTAGTGATGCAGTGTTGTTGCTTTTAAGTGCTAACAAATGTCATGCCTGGTTAAATATAGTTGGTTTTTGAAATTAGTATTATGTCTCACCTGTTGTTTTAATGTGTTGATTTGACTTCCTCCTGATGACGTAAGCTGATAGTAATCTGTAATTGTAGCATTTATTTTTGCATATTTAAGTGAGGTTAGGTTATGTAATGTATATTTAAAGTTTTTTGAAAGAGTTTCATTTTCAGAAATAATGTTAAACACATGCTTTCTATGTTAGAAATTCGCAACTGAATCTTGATTTAGTAACATCAGTAAATGGCAGAGTAATTTTGTTATTCATGAGGATTTCTAGTGCACTTGATTGTGTAACACGACGTCTGATTAAATAACCTCAAAAATGTGCGACAGTATATCCTGCTATATACTGTCAAAAATAGTTTGACTTCATTAATTACGTCACATTTCGTTTGACGACGTGCAGAAATCACGTAGGATGACTCAGCTCCTGCGTCACTGTAAAACTAAATTTCCGAGCGTATAACTGCCAATTTATATTATTGTCACAATGAATTCTTAATTTACAGTACTTACTAGGCTGATAATAGTCATAAAGTTTAACTGCTACTGGTTTTGTCCTTGCTACTAAACTGGTTCTGATGATATCAAGGGTCAGGCACACAGGATTGGTTGATATCTGTAAAAAATATGTTGCCATGCCCATATACATTTAGTATTTGGTGACACCAAATTATGCAACTGCTTTTTTAAGGCTTTGCTTTCTATGATAGTTTTTGTCTGAAAAAAATAACTAAAACGATACCTGAAACCAATACAAATACAAATTGATAAATATCTCTAGACACAAATTGTAAAGTATTCTTCAATAGTTACATGTACCAGTGCATATATGCTAGAGATTATATATTTAACAACTTGAATTAAAATATCAATAAAATATTGTAATATATATTTGACTTTTTAGGAACATTATCTGAAAGATTGCTTAAAATTACAAAGTGCAAAATAAAGTGTACAGTCGTATGCTATTTCCAAAGTAAAGATATTTTAAAAGTACACATCAGAATAGTGTATCTATTGTCCCTGATTGTACTTATGTATCTATCCAAAAAGGCCTTAAAGATTTTCTTAATCATTCATCAACTTTTATGTTTTGTGTGAGAAAAAGGGAAGTTCTGACACAACATTCTCTTTATATATGTGATAATCTGATTCCTTTGAATGTGACTTTAATACTTAGTCTCCTGGGTTGGCTGAATTATAAATATAAAATGAAGGTTTGCAGACCATGTCAACCCAAAATTGTCATGTGAATTGAGTATTAAATTTACGAAAGACCAAATGGACGTCAGTGTATTAAATGTATATATGTTACTCATTAATATGCAATCAAAATAACCACTAATTTGTGTTTTTCATGTTAAATACACATCGTTTTTAAATTGTTATATATTTTAGAAATGCTCAGAATGCATTTTTAAACAATAATTTAGTGATTACCAATTAAAGAGAAAGATGTATTGAAATAATAATTTTTTGATCACCTAACTCTTGAATGTTATATGTTTTGTTATCCATGTATCATTATGAAGCAAAAAAAAATAAATAACAATATGTCAAAGTGATATGAGTTAAGGAAAACGTTTGAAACTACTACTTTAAAGTGTTACATAAGATTAAAATTTACCTCTTCAAAATAAAGAACAACTTTTCTGTTTTCGTTTTCAACCCTCTTTATGTCTGTTAGGCCTGCTATACTTTCCAAATCAGCTTCAAATCCTGTTGGAATTCCAAACTCTTGTACTGCCATTCCACTGCTGCCTGTTTGAAGCCATCTGTAGAAGATATATGTTATCAATAACTGTATCCTGCCATAATAGACACATTAAATTATTTTCTAAAATATTTAAACTCAATGTTAACTAACTGATAGTTTTTTATGTTTGTACCAAAGCAACAACAAATCATGTAGATTATTAACCCTTAATACGCCAATCGCAGCAAACGTCGTCTGCTTTTCTTGTCTGCTGAAATGTTTAAGAAGCCTCTATGGTAAACATTGTGGACCCAGATCAGACTGCTCCCATAGGAGCAGTCTGTTCTGGGTTCACACTTTTTGATTCTATACTTAATTCATCAGTAATGTTAGGCAATTATTTGCAGCAGACGACTTCAGTAGATGTCATTTTTCAGATGCATTTTTCTTGGCGCTTTAAAGGTTAAGATGGTGAAAACCTGTTCTGGATATCCTATCCTTGCTGTTTGACCTGGTTTATCTGACCAGATATTATTGTTTATAAAGCAAGTAAGTATGACCAGACATTGAATACAACATTTATAATAGTTAGACTCTGACAAAAGAATCTGCATAAAGCCATACAGCGTAAAACGGACAATAATCCACATTAAAAATTGTTATTGTGACCGAAAGTGTCAAAGGACAGATATTGATGGCCATCTTAGAAGGGTGCATTAAATTATACATATTCCATATTTTAACTTGTCCAAAAGATGACCAAAACGGTTCTTCTTTTGTGGATCCTTCTTTGTTATTATTGTTTGGTGTTTGTCATACTGTCTTGTCTGTTCCCTGCAGCCTTGTGGTCGGTTGACCTATTGGCTCTCTGGTACATGATGTTTTCTTGAGTTTTTATCACTTTACCACATGGTGTCATTTGTCAGGTGTGGTACTTGATTGTATTGATTCCTGTTTTTTTCCCTCTTCCTTACTTTGTTTGTTTCTTTGTCATGGTGCATGGCACAAGCTAGGAAACCACTATGTGAACTCAAAATGTTTTTGTGTTTTAACAACAGTAAACTCTAGAGCGAATATTTGGCCAGCAAACTGCTTTACAGCTTCCATTTGGCATCCGTTCTAAGGTGGTGATTATGTTGTTGTATATATTGTTTGTTGTTGCTCCAATTATGTGTGGCGTTTTTGTCTTTGGTCCTTGTCTAGTGGCGTGTGTCTTTTTAGTTTAACAATCATCTTGCTGTGGCTCTTTCGGGCGGTGTCGTGGGTTGGTCTGCAGTCTTTGATTGTAGCATTTCTTGGTTTGTGAAACAAAATCGTGTATTTTCATAGTCAAAAAGGAGTAGAACATTTTTAATCATCTCATTTACTGGCACAGGAATGGGAAATGCCTCATGGTATTTAGCAACATATGCTTTCAAATATTTTATTAATATATATCAAATATTTGATAAAGTATACATACTTTGCACATGTTTCAACAGATAACATATCTGTTGTTTCTCTCAGTATATGAACCTGGATATCAAACGATGGTGGCTCAATTTCTTGTTCAATATAAAACGAGACAGATACCTGTAAAGCCAACAAAAAGTCAGTATATATCAAAGTAAACATTTGATAAAGTACTTTAATCCAGAAAAAAATGTTTATGCTGTATGTTTTGTCAGTATATATGGGCCTTGTTGCGAGAAAACCTGTCTTCGGGGTTTCCAACAAAGCAAGTTCCAAACAAAACTCCATAGTAACAGAGACTAGCTAGAAAATTAAAATTTCACCTGTAGAAAGTTTACATATGATACTTTCCCCAAATTGAATAACAAAGGCGCTGATCAGACTGCGCAGATGCGCAGGCTGGTCTGCGCCTGTGTTGTTCGCTAACCACTGAAGACAGGTTTTCTTGTGTTGTGGCCCAATTATCAAAGTAAACATCTGACAAAATATTTAATTGCAGAAAAAATAATATGTTGTATGTTTGATCTGTTTCTGATCTTTTTCGTTCTCCATTTAATTATTTTTAATCAGAATCTTAATGAACATGTTTGTCACATCCTGTCTAATCATTTTAAGTGGTACTGTTAGTTTAACATGTTTAAAGTCTACTATATACCTAATTATAATTGATTCTTATTATCATAAAAGATATGAAGGGGGCTTTAACAAGTATCAAATCTTTCTAAGGAGGGTCTATTTGATTGTCAATTCATTTAAAACAGATAATAGTGACTAAATTGAGGGCATTCAAAATAAGATATACATGCATTGTTCAGCCGAATAGCCTCTTTTTATTTTGTTAACGTCAGATATATGTTATCAGCGTATTATGAACTTTTACAAACCACTGTCGCTTTATTTTTTACATTTTTAGTATGTTTTGAATGCTTTTTGACAATGTTCTGGTCCTTTTGCACTCTGGAGCTACCCAAACGTCCGTATGTGGACGTCAAGCATTTCCCAAACTTACTTATAGTGTGTATACTTCAAAGCCTAAAATTCATATGTGATTAAAGCAATATGCAGCCAATTGGAATCATAACAAAGAAGACAGCGACATGGGGACATATTCTGGCAAAGAAAAATCAGTAATTGTCCATATTTTATGGGTTTTTCTGACCTTAAAATGGGTTTATTCCGCTTTTATTCCGTAACGTGATGCTATACATGATTTCTGGTCTTTAAAATGCATTCCCTAAAATGACTTGTTGACGCATTTTCTAGAAATCACTGTAACACAGTTAATGTGCCACTGCCGTCTAGGCGACATCTAAAGCATAGCAGTAACATACCATATCAAGTGTTACAAGTAAATTTATTTTTAAACGCATTTTTGTATGTAGATGTAATAGCCTTACAGACATGAAGATAGTTTTCCAAATGACGCTGGGTCAGGCCTCAGACTCAATGACGTAAAGCTTTAATCCCTTGGTTGGTGCTTGTCCTTTGCTGGGCTAACCATAGCTTGAGGTTTTTATTAGTTCTGACTATCTGTGTGTCATGAGCTCTTTTCGCTGTTTCATCCAAGTGGGTTATTTTGATTAGATTGTTTCTATGAGGTGATGCATGGCATTAGTTAGGAATCCTCCATGCGAGCTAAGAAAATTTTGTGTTTAACTACAACAGAATCTAGGACAAAGATTTGGCGCTGGTACAATACATTTAAGCCTCCAAGTAGCCTAGGTTGCTGTCCGTTCTAAGGTGATGGTTCTGTTAGTGCTGATTTATTGTTTTATGTACCTCGTTTTGTTTGTGGAGGTTCTGTGCTTGTCTTTGTTTCAGTAGGCATTCTAGTTTACAATCATCTTGAAGAGGACGAGATAGCTGGTTGATTTGCTTTTATTGTCTTTAGGATGTATTGTTGCTGTGTGTGTCCTGTGGTTCTTCCTCAGGGTGCCTTGGATGGGTCTGCAATTTGTGATTGTGGTATTTTCTGATCATACTCACTTACTTTTTGATTTAGACGGCCTCAAAAGACAAAGTGACATATAACGGTGGTTATGACGTTGTAACACCATGTTCTATATTTTATCATAATTTACTTTGAAAACACTTTGTAATGTCTAGTTAATAAAATAAGCATATGTGTTTAGCTCAAGGATTTATAATTTAAGAGTTAGAAGCAAACAAAAAGTGATATGTTTCTTAAGTCGTTAAGTATGTAAAACAGCGCTTAAATACACCTCAGGATTCCACTAGATATATCCCAACAAAAGCATTTTCATAGAGTTTCAACAACAGCAGAATCTAGGGCGAAGATTTGGTACCAGTAAAATACATTTAAGCCCCCCGGTGGCTTAAGCTGCTGCCCGTTCTAAGGTGGTGGTTCTGTTGTTGTTGATTTTTTGTTTATTGTTACTTCCATTGTGGGAGTCTGTAATTGTTCTATGTTTTGTTGTACATTACTTAATGTCCATTCTAGTATTGCAATCATCTTGATGGGGAAGAGAGAGCTGATTGCTTTGCTTAATTTGTCTTCCTGGTGTCTCGTGATGGTTGAGCGACTCTTCCTCGTGGTGCCACAGGGTTGTCTGCAGTTTGTGATTGTGGTATTTCCTGATCATACTCACTTACTATTTTTTATTGGAATACAGTAATTGAATGCAACGTGTATATATGTGTGATTTAGCAAAGCCCATACATAATATCAATCTGGCATTTTTGTTTGAGTTAAATCTATTTAATATAGGTCCTCTCTCTCAACGCATTGGCTGTTAAACATCCTTTCAATGCATAGTGGTTGTACACATATACTTGAAAATCTAGCCATATAAGCCAGGATGAGACGTTGATACTTAATGCATATGTGAGCGATGGTGATAAAGATGAGCATGCACAAATGTTTAATTTCAGTTAAACGAACACCCACACATATGATATAGAGGTAAAAGCAGTCAGAGGAGAAACCCAGCAACATAGATCTGATCTTGAACATCAGAATAGTTCTTTTACCTCTATGCAATAAGCAACAAATATCTAAATACTAACACATAAATATTTAATATTGTCAATGCACAAATATTTGGAAAATCTATAGTAATAATTTGCAAGTTAGAGATTCAGTTATTTAGCCTTAAAAAAGAAATATAATTACTTATGTATTGTGTTAGTTTAAACAATATTGCATTCACAGTTACATTAACACATTATGATATATACATAATTACAACCTTTCTAGGATTTGACGGTAAGCGTTTAGCTTAAATGTTGTCATCTCCATCCATTCTAAGGTGGTGATCTGTAGTAAGTAATTCATTGTTTGCTGTTGTTGTCACCGTGTGTGAATTGTGTGTAGGGTAATTGTTTTAAATGTGAATTTTAGTTGAATCTTTCAATTATCTTACTGAGGGGGAGAGAGATAGCTGGATGCTTTTCTTAAATTTAGTTCTTGCTATCAAATGACTATCTGTATTATATTCCTCTTCATTGTGGTATTACAGGTATGTATGTGATCTTTGCATCATCAATATCAGGAATAAGTAGTAGTTGAAAACCCAGTGTGCATTATTTGTGACTTTGAATATCACAAGGACCTGGCATTAAAACCATATTATATTGGATTTTCCTTGTTTTAAAAACATTATCTTACATCAGAGCTTGCAAAATTAATCGATTGATGAAAAGAGTATTGGTGGCTTTGCTCATAGTGTTCTTTCTTTTAAATGATATGTTTCTTTATATTTGCTATTATGGTTCTACCACTGGGTGCCAGCTGCTACGTGTAATATGATCTGAAATTGTTATATATTTCTGTTCCCACTCATGTCTTGTTCCGTTTAAATGCAGTGTATTGAAGTAGTTAAATTTTGTAGCACTTACATCAACAAGTGCGAATCCGTGTCCAGAGGCTGTAATATTAACAACATTGGGTACACTAGGCAGCTGAAAATGAAAATAGCACAATCAAAACCTGCTATGATTATTTTGCATAAGTCAGCATGTCTTCTGTGTTGCTACATATATAGCTTGTCAAAAGGTTGCCTGATATGACTGTATCTTAAAATTAGCACTTGAGGCCAATAATCCCATTAACATATTGCATGAAATCATATTCACTTACTTTTTTATGAATTTGCAGAAATACACGCTGTGTCTTTTGAAGACAAAATGTTTGCATGAAATAAAACAAGAACAGCAACAACAACATAAGAAGGAATAAATTACAATAAATTATGAGTGTAAATGGTGTTTGTATGTGTAATACTTAAAAATCACCATATTTGCATTGAATGTTGTTTTAATTACTATTTTCAGGCTTGGTACTTGAGAATCATGCATTACATTAACATATCTATTGGTGTAATTCATTGTGATAGTGACAATAGTCATACTCACTTACTCGTTCCTGCATTTACTGAGGCATCCTGAGGATTGTAGTTCTAGATCAATATTATAGATTATGTATTGAGTTAACCAAATAAGATGTTATGATTTAATAAAAGCATATGGAGCAGCAATTTACCAACATGGGGCGTGTGAAAACTTCAGTGCAGCTTTGATGCTGTTAAAATTTGGTAAATATGTCTTTATTTCAAATTGTTTTAAATTAATGGTGTTTTAAGTGTATCTAGCGTTACATCTAGCTCGTGTAATGCCTGTTATGCCTAAAGATACGTTTTTCATTTATGCATGACTATGGCAAGAATAAAGGTAGAATTTTAATAATTTCATCTCTGAGCACAAACTAATAAAAGCAAAAAAACCTCCAAACTTGTATGAAAGGATTATATAGTAAGTCATATATTTAAGGTACAGATTAAACTATTGGTGATGATAATCATAGGGTAATGTTTTATTACCTGAACCAAACTAATCATGTTAATGTCAGTTCATATAATTACAACTGCATCAAATCTCTGCCTTCTGATTGGTTGATGGGATACAAAAAATAATTGATATCAGCCTTCAAATGGCACAAAATAATGTGGTGTTACTTAGAAACAGCAACGTCATTGAAGAGTAACATCATCAAAACAACATCACCGAAATGTTTCAACGCAGTTTGACATTGTCAAAAGAGCTTTATAAGTTTGCCTTTTCTATTGTATACTTATCAGGTATGTGATTTTTAGTATCTCTTCTGTTTGTTAGCAGATCCATGGCAGGGCCTATAAGCTAGATGCTCTTGAATAAGCCCAGCGAGCGGTTTTGCGAAAATGAAAAGCATTTCACAATAAATGAAGTTGTTTTCAAGCGCATAGTGACAAATTAGTTCCCTTGAATACCATTTACAATCATTATGTTGCTAAACAAAGTTTTTCTCTTACAAAATTTTGCAGATGGCTGCCCATCAACTATGGACAGTGACTTTGAACTATTTTCCTTCTGCTGGCTTTGAAATTTAGGCTATTGTCAACAATCATTTGCAAAAGTGCTTTTTTGGTCCAATGTTGGACTTCTAAGGAAAAGAAATGTTATTTATGCGTATTTTATGGATTTGTTAACTACAACAAATCACTAACAAATTTTTAATAAAGCCATTAAGTCTTATCTCAGTTTGTGAATGATTTGCTGCAGTTTACACATCGATAAATTCAACAAATATGAAAAGCATTCCCATATTATTTTCTATTGTCAATTTTTCAAAAAATTTGACTTAACACATTCAAAGCCATAAATGCAACTTGACATCACCCAATAGATGTAATGGCTTGATGCTTTGCTTTTATTGTCTTCTGGCTGTCGTGTTACTGTAAATGTCCTGTAACTCTTCCTCATTGTGCCGTGGGCTGGTCTGCATTTTGTGATTGTGGTATTTCCTGATCATACTCACTTACTTTTTATGCTATCCAAATGTGTTGATTACGTTTTCCAGACAGCTAACGTATATGATGATATACTTCCATTCGACGGTATGCTTTAAAGAAACTCTAATTCAGTGCACACACATCCTCTGTTATTCCTATTCATTGCCATTACTCTATCAAGACGTCTTTTTTATGAAATTATAAACTAGAATAAATGAGCCATGGCATGAGATTTCCAACAACGTGGTATGTGTGACCAGCAAAGCCTCAGATTAGCCTGCGCATACGCGCAGTCTGATCAAAGCCTTTGCTAGTCGCTTGAATGTTCTATGACTGTTAAGCTACTGACTCAACACCATTTGGAGTTCCTAAGCTTAAACGGAGGCTGCATAGACTCGTCTGAGTCGACACTTGTCAAAATGTTGAAGTTATGGAAATCTTATGCCGCGGCTCAAATACAAAATTACAAACCTTAAGAGATTGAAGGACCAAAGCGTTGTTTTGACTGACAGAGAATGTGTGCTTTAAATCATCTGTAGAAATGGAAGCCTGAATATTAAAGTTGTTTGAATACACTTTGCTGGCAAAGTCAGAAAGGGCCTGTAATCCTACAACTGTGTCCTATAATAGAAATATACAGATAAGTATGCCTAACAATGCAATAACATGTATATGGCTGTTAATGCATTACAGTAAAACCTGTCTAAAACGGTCACTGTCAAAACGACCAAAATTGGTTTTCAAGACCGATTATTGCTTAATGCGGGTCAAAAGTATTGTAGAATGCTCTAAGGGGAGCATTCTGCAATGCTTTTGACCTTCATTAAGCTACCATTTGTCATTTAGATACTTACTTTGCCTATTTTTGAGTGGCCGTTTTAGACAGGTTTTACTGTATATAGATGTAATTTCTTATACCAACTAATTCTATCAACTATCAACCTATGACTAGCTAGCGAGAGCTGGCTGCTTTACTTTTATTGTCATACTGATGTCTTGTGACTGTATAGGGCTCTGTGGCCCTTCCTAACAGGGCCATAGGTTGGTCTGCATTGTGTGATTGTGACAGTTCCTGATCATACTCACTTACTTTCTTAAGTGCACAACACACTCTATCCCCTATACACGAACTGTTTATTCACTCTTTAAATTGGAATACACTCAGTATCTGTTTGATATTATATACATAGAATAGACAATAAAAGGTGTTTATTGATGGTGAACCAAATATCTCTCAAGTGTTAATTGAGCTTACTATCTGCAGAGGTAATTTTCAATCTGTTGTCTGGCCTAACGTATTGTGGATATTAGATCCCAGTTTTATTACAAACGGATTTGTCACTTAGCGATATTTCCATTGCATTACAGATCAGTTGTCATGACTGACCTAAGGTAATGCAAGTTCAAAGCTATTAGGACTGCCAAATTCTACAAAGGTGGTGAGAGAAGTGATTTTTTTTCAAGATGGCATGTGGTGGCCATGTTTGATGTCATGTCGTCACCAATTGAACTTATCTGATCTTACTTTGATGACTTAATGGTCTACTGAATAGTTCAGCAAAGTTTGAAAAATGATTTAGTAGAATGAGTAAGCATGTTGAATTTATATAAGCTGTCTGGACACAGTATTTAAGCGCATAGATTTAAGAATCCAGCGTCAGGTTCAGCTGACTTTACAAGAGTTATAAAGAATCATTCATAGGTGCTCATGCATTATTGAATTTACATGTAACAGATGTGTTGCAAAAAGAGATTATATTGTGAGTTTTGCAGATCATTTTATCGCTTTTTCACAAGGTATTTAATAAATTCAACAATGCAGTCGCATGAGTGATGGATTCTATTTTTTCCATATGACATCACAATTACTTAGTAAACGCTTGTTGACATAAGAACTTTTAAGATTTTTGTAATTATGTTTACAACTTTGTTCTGACAGCCATTCAATACTGTTGCTTAATGTGTAAACCATTTAACCAGTAACCCCGTTACTACTTAGCGTTACTTCGCCACCAGACGCGACGTCATATGATAAATGCAATCAAAATTGAGTTAGATTTGTGAGGATTTCTGTAATTCCGTGAAGCATTTTTTGTAAATGCCTTATGAAAAGTTACCTGTGTAGAGCCAAATCCACCAAGGGAGTTTCGTTGACTGGTCAACCATTTCATAACAGGCATACCACCAATGAAATCTCCTCTAGCAGCATATACAAGAAGGGCATATGACGTCATCTCTATGTCTATTGGGTTTGTGTGGGGAGATGGTGGGCTCCAGTAGCCATATCTTGGTTTAGGAGCTTGAGGTCTATACCAGTGTTTGAGGTTGTCTAGAATTTATTAAGCAACAATTATTCATATTGCAAAGGAGTGATGTTGGTTCTTTACATACATGCACAGTTATTCAGAGGAGCCAGATGTACAAGTTTGGTCTAATTCTTTATCTATATGTTTACTTCGTGATCTAATCGCGAATAACCTTTCAAGCAAGGCTGGCCTGATGCACATCCTAATTTAGCCTTTGCTGGAAGTATTATTTTTCAGTAACACATACGTATGGGCTTAAATAAGTGTTGTAATAATGTCATATATTTACCCCGTTAAGATAATCAATTCAAACAGTTTAAATGTTAACTCATGATTGCTGAGCAGTAATGCATCAATGCATACTTTAAAATATAATGTACATTATCCTGTGTTGGCAGCGGTTTCAAGTTACAGATTTATACTTTACACTATATTAGAATACCATTTTTACAAATGCTTATCAACTAAGAAGTTATACAATGCATTCTAGTTGTGCATTCATCTTGGCGATCAAGAGAAAGCTGGTTGCTTTGCTTTTATTGTCTTTTTGGTGTCTTGTTACTGTAAATGTCCCTGGCTCCTCCTTACGTATCAAATATAAAATGTGATAATGAATACAATTATTTGGTCATGAATATTAATACTTGATAAACACAATGTGACTGACGCCAAGAAGACAGCAACAATTAAGTTATTATCTACATGCTTTAAAGAAACATTCTGGATGTTTTAATCACTCCCATCTACATATTGATACATTATGATATACACTCCCAAACCACTAGACCAAATCAAACTATATAATGTTTCAGCAACTTGCTTAATTAGGCGGGGCAAGTAAGTGCAAATTTATTGTTGGCCCTGCCCCCCTGTGGTCCTCAAGTGACTCAAAATTATTGAAAGCCTGAAGATTTGCGATGATATGTCATCGCTTGCGCATTTATAGATACTGTGTGTCTTGATCCACATCAGAATTAAGGGTGATGCTGGCGCTGTGAAACCAGTTTAAGCCCTCCAATAAAATATTTTACTGACCATTCCAAGGCGGTACTTCTTTTGTGGATCTTTTATGTTTTTTCTGTCTTGTATTTGCTATGCCTTTTTTATCTTCCATATGTGCCTTGTGGTCACCTGCTCGGAAAGGGCTGACCTCTTGGCTCTCGTTTGTGGTGTCTAACTGTGAGTTTGTCACTTTCCCATTGGTATCCTGGGTCAAGTGTGGTACTTGATTGTATCGATTCCTGATCTTTGCACCCTTAATTACTTCAACCCAAGATTCTTCCGTGGTTTGAGAACAGCAAAGGTGCAGATCAGTCTGCGCACCTGCTAAATCTGATCAAGGCCTTTGCTATTCACTTATTTAAAAGTATCATATATAGACTTGCTGCGAGCAAAATCTCAATTTTCTAGCTAGTCTCTGTACCTCAGCAGACTTGTTTGAATCTCACTTTGTCAGACACCCCAAAGGCAGGTTTTTTCACGTCCTGGTCCAATCATACTCTTTGAAGGTAAAAAATAACCAAACAAATAAACACTTGAATGTAATCTTAAATATTTGAACTCAAATTGCTTAGAATGTTGCTAGAGATACGTCGTCAGGTTATCAAATTTGTGTCCATAAGTAAATAGATATATTATCTCTTCTATTCCTACTTAATTTGAATATAAGGAATCGCCTATTATTTGTTATAAGTTCAATAAACCTTTTTTTGGTACTGTTTTAACCTATAACAAATAAGTATCTGAACTTGATATTGAAACTTCTATTCCTGATTCTTGAGATTGTAAGGAATCAAAATATTGCTATCAACCTGCTGGTCATATAATTACTGCGGCTTTATTTATTGGTATTTTAGTTTTTTATGAGCAGTTGAAATTTCATGCTCAGTCGAGTTGAGCATGAAAAAAAGTTTATAATCTCAAGGCCTGGTCATATATAATTATGTTTGTTTTTAATATGCCTCATTTCAATTACCTATGGTTTATGATAAAGGTGTATCTTGAAATTAAAAAAAAACTACACATACCTGTTATAACTGAATTTCTGTTTAATTTATCAAACGCTGTTGAAAACATAGTACTGTTGGCGAGTTTTAGTGCGTATGTGGTGATAGACAACACGTAGTTATCTGTAAATGTGGCCACACGCGATTCCAAATAGGATAACGCCCTCTGTGTAGCTACATTAATACGCCGTTGGATATCCTATAAACATATAAGTACATCATGAGCGTTCATGCATTATTTGAATTTGATGACAAGTTGGGGTAAATTATCATCTGCCACTGCACTTCCTTTGAAATAGCGTTTATGAACGTTAAAATACTAAGATGCTGCCATGTATATGCGATGTGGTTATGTCATCATAACATAAAATTACAATTATGCACACAACAAGTGGTTTCTTGATTTTAATATAATATCTTTAATTGGGCCTCGTCGCGAGAAAACCTGTCTTCGGGGTGTCCGACAAAGCGAGTTTCAAACCAGTCTCCTCAGCTACAGAGACTAGCTAGAAAATTGAAATTTCACCTGCAGCAAGTTTACATATAATACTTTCTAAAAAGCGAATAACAAAGGCGCTGATCAGACTGCGCGGATGCGCAGGCTGGTCTGCGCCTGTGTTGTTCGCAAACCACCGAAGACAGGTTTTCTCGCGTCGAGGCCCAATTACTCCCATACGCGACGTCATGTTATAATGGATGGAAATTAATTATTCAGGAGTGATTATTATATAAAGTATGGTTAACAGTGCTCTAAGTAAGTATTCACATTCAACAAGTCTGATCACCCCCCTTCGAGACTCACCAATATCAAAACTCAAGGCAATAAAAATCATTGTTATATGACTGGAGAGAATCCTGTCTCCTGATTGGCTCAATTTGTCTTCATAAATCTCTATGTCTACCTGAAAACTGGTCTAAACTGGCTCAGAAGGTGATATAGGATGAAATCCAGCTCAAACTGGTTTCCAGAAGTTAATATTTTTGACACTTCTGCAATATCACCCTCTAGAGAGCTAAAATTAGCTTGATGAGTATAAAACTAGCATGTGCTGCATGAAATTGACATGATTTGCTGTTTCACATCCCGACAGGTAAACTAAGACTTTCATGAATTTTAACAACTGTTTTGTTATGTTTTGTTTGTTCAGTTATCTTTGTTTGAATAAACAAAATGTAAAAAAAAGTTTTATGATTCAATTTTACATTCCACATTTAGAGAATTAATATACACTTCAAATTGCAAAATACTACATTAAAATATTTTAATAACAGTTGATAAAACTTGTTAGAAAGTCCTTAGGTTGAAGGTTGACTTCAGCATTAAAAGTGAAAGTAGAACATTTTCATTCCTAGTTGAAAAGTCATATAACAAAACATTTATTGCCTTCAATTTCGGTAGACATGAGGATTTATCTACCCTTAAAAGTGATATTCACCTCGGCCTAGCGGCCTCGGTGAATTATCACTTTTTCGGGTAGATAAATCCTTATGTCTACCTCATTGAAGTCAATAATTGTATAATATAAGAGATTCAACTCACTAGTACTTACATGTCCAAGGTCATTGTTTTCAAGCAGTGATATAAGCACATATGCTGTTAAGCCAGCACCCTCTGTAGCTCCACTCTAAAACAAAAGGCACATTTGTAAACTTAAACGGCATTTTCTCAACCTATGTAAGCCTAGCGTCCATTTAACGGGACATTGGCAAACAGTACAAACCCAGATCAGATGCCGCAAAAAGCGCCGACTGATCAGGGTCTGCACTGTTTATTATGGAAATTTCTATTAAAATTTGAATATAAATGAAAATACCACCAAACAAGATTTAAAACAGAAATGGACGAGTCCAGTTGATAATAGTGGGAAATTCAATTCAGTTTAAAGGGTTAAAGTTAAAGCTAATATCTGAGTTCGTAATCTAATTAAAATATATGGAAAACCTTTTACTAGCTTAATTGTAAATATCTGTTGCTTTTTTAGTACTGTTAGTTGTCATATATATGTATATCTTATATGATAAGAACCAGACTCAAATGTGCTTACTCAATTGTGCGCTATTCATAAAATCAAGGCTCATGTGGCTGTTTATATAAGTTAGACGACACATGTTGCTTGTTCTACATTTATCAGGTACTGCTGTGCCAACCAAAGGTGACAGTGATGCAATATTTTGTTTACCATTGTTAAGTAAAATTTAATTTGTACACTCCACTTCAGCTAATGCTAATCAATAGATCACTTGTGTAATTATCCTATCCTGTGGATAGGATGAATACACAAGTGATCTATCGTTGATAAGTTCATGAAAACTTTGTAAACAGAACATGAGGCCTCTGTCATTCTTGGCTGGCAGGACTGTAGTTACACCTCTTAACCAACTATGTTCATGTATAGAAATCAAATAATCCTGCTCGTGAGAAATTCGGTACTCATTGTATATACAAGCAGCGTAGGCTCAGATAAGCCTGTGAATCCAACCAGTCTTGCTAGAGCCTTTCTAGCTCGCTCAAATAAGGTAGAGACAGTTCGGATATGAGCTGTGACATGTGATTTCCAATATGTGCATTTTGACATTTGTAGACTCAGACGAGCATGTGCAGCCTCCTTTTTAGCTTAGAAACTCCAAATGATGTTCAGTCAGTAGCTTGAAAATCATAGAATATTCAAGCGACAAGTAAAGGCTCTGATCAGACTGCGTGTATCAGCCTTTGCCGGTCACACATAACACATTGTTGGAAATCTCATGTCGTGGCTCATGTTTAGTCCTGCAGTTAAATTAGATAGTTGCGCATTCTTGTATAATGAATTAATTTTCACGTTTGCGATAAGTACAAAAATCTCATGAACTGGTTCAAATTTATATATATGATACACACCTGCATGTAAGTATTATGCATATGTCCTGGTTCAGCAAAATGACCATCAGGAGCCTGGCGACTTATCATCCAGTAAATGGCCTTCTTAATTGTGTCTGGATCAACATAGATATGTCGTTTAGCTTGGTGGAATGATTTGGCGACAAACGCAGTAAGCCTATAGAAGAAATAAATCTCAATAGAAATTTAATCCAACTAAACTTGCAAAGTTAAAATAGAAATGAATACTTTTACAAGCAATGTTATTTCAGCAGCATTATGTTAACAGTGCGAACTTCGAAAAATGTATCTTGATGACTTCCAATATCTTCAGAAAGTTCTAAATTAGCTACATGTTGAGTGAAGCAAAACTTTACATCAATTGTATATTAGATGGTTTCTAGCTCTTTAAGCGTAGCATTGCAAAACATACATCTAAGCCCTCATTTGTGTTTGCTGCTGCTGTCTGAGCTGATGATTTTGCTGTTGCTATTTCATTTTGTCCTGATTTTAGGATTAAGTTCTTATTGTCTGTATAGTTTGCAAAAGTTCCATGCATGGATCCAGAATGTTGTGTCAGAGGAGGTCTAAATTTGAGAGCGTTTGTTGTTTGTTTTGTTTTAATTGATGAGATAAGAGAGGATCAAAATACCACCAAAAAGCAGGCCGTCATCGATTTGCTAGCAAAACGCTATTTAAATGGCTTGCGGGCCGATAATGGCCCAACATTGTATGCTAGCTTGGTAGCTATGTAATTTCCAAGGGACCAGTATTACTAAGGAACCCTATCACTTTTTGATTTTCCAGGGGGTGGGGTCTGGGCGACCTGTCCCTCCCTCTAGATCCACGCATGAGTTTGCAATCAACACACTGAGGGAGAGGAAGATTGTTGCTTTACTTTATTAGTATATATTTGTGTGTGTCTGTTTATCATGGTACTGGTGTCTACTAATTATGTTTACATGGGTTGTACTGTAAATTTGGAAACTTTCGCGAAAAGCGTTTAAAGACATATTTGCCAAGTGAAAAAATCGCGACTTTCGCATGATTTACCTACATCAGTAAAGTAAGAAAGAAGGCAAAGATCAGGAATCGATACAATCAAGCACCACACCCAGGATACCAATGGGAAAGTAAAGGGCAAAAGTTTTCGCAACTTTGTTAGGCTTTTATTTTTGCAATACTCTGTATCCACGATGTTTCACAAAAATTAAACCCTCACGAAAATATTTCTGGATCTACAGTATTTGATCTGTGTCTAGGGTCTTTACTGGTTATACACAGTCATTGTTTGCATTGCGCTAAGGAATTACATACAGTAATTATTAACAAACAGTGTAGACCCAGACTATATGACAAGAAAAAAGCTAATCAGGATTAGTAAATAGCGAAATGTGAAACCTGTACATGTAACTCTTTAGAATATGGGCCTCATCATGAGAAAAAACTGTCTTTGGGGTTTGCTAACAGATCATACAGAAACATGCCTATTCCCCTACAGAAACTAGCTAGAACATTAAAATTTTGCTAGTAACAAGTTTAGGTATGATACATTCAAATAAGAGAATAACAAAGGCGCTGATTACACTACGTGGATGCGCAGGCTGGTCTGTGTCTTTGCTGTCTGCAAACCCCGAAGGCAGTTTTTCCCGCATTGAGGCCCATATATTAATGTCCATCCTAACCTTATTTAGTCAGACTTGTACAGTGACTGTCAATCTAGAATAAGTTAAACACACAGACTATATATAACAATACTTACCACATACTACCTGAGTAATCGCGGTCTCCAAACGCACTAAATGATCCATCATAATGCTGATAGGTCAGTTCCCTTTGGTATCCTGAAAAACAAGGGAATATGACCACGGAATGTCAGAATTATTATCAATGTGACGTTACAGCCCTTAAACGTATGCTACATGCCCTCTAATCACTTTTATTGTCATAATTTAAAACCTGAGAAATATCGGCAATATATCAACAATATATAATAAATTAAGTAGTGCTTTATGCTAAATAACTGGTGTGACTACCATATAAAAGAAATAAAAAATAAAAAGGATCATTTGGGAAAAGATAGGACTGACAATGTTGCAAAACAGTTGACTCAGCTTAAGCATATTTCAGAGGCATAAGCCCATACTTATTCTACCATGGCAATTGACAAAATGACATCTGTCAACATTGAAGACTCAGATCAGCCTGAGTATCTAAACAATTTTGATTAATCTTTGCTCCCTCAACAACAATACACCGAATTCTTACGTACACATTCAGTGCAAAGGAAAAAAAATAGTAAGCGAGTATGATCAGGAAATACCATAATCACAAACTGCAGACAATGTTTTGCAACATTGTCAGTCCTATTTTTTTTGATCTGGTGCACAGGTACTTTTGGTTTGTTATAGTTGGGCTCAAAATGCAAGAAAACCTACCTTTCTCAATGAAGTTTAAAGCTTTTGTCTTTATATCACCAGTCAATTGATGAGTGACAGCCAGGTAATCTGTGATAAAAACGTCAGGTGCGAAATTTACCATATTTTGTTCACCACATCCATAAGGCATGCGTAGTAGATTGTTTAGGTTGTTGACAGTAGAGCCCATTAAATCACCTAAAACACAAAAACAAAATTTTAAAGACAAAATTATAATTAAAGCGACATTTGCAATATGATTTATCTAGAAACAATAAATGCAATATAATTTTGTTGATTCAGTTCACACACAATAGCCATGGTGACAATATGGACAGTCAGTTTTGCTGTCATGGTGACCAAAAGTTATTAACCAGCTCTGAGTGATAGGTTTGATTTAGTAAAAGAAGACTGCCTTAATTGATTCAGGGGAGATGTATCTGCAAGTAAATGATGATTAACTAGATGATTCAACATGTTATATTACATGTATCTCCTAGAAATTAGTCAGATAGCCAATCAGGATCTTGACAATTACCTTAAAAATGCATATGCATTGTCCATTATTGAGCAACCATGTAAATTAGATAACATGCAAATTAATTAAGATATCTTAACTGATTGTTTTGACAATATACTGTACGTAATGGGACTTTGCCAGTTCATTTTGACCAGTCGTTACAAATCAAATAAATATCTAGTAAATATCTGGCTAAATATACCAATTTTAAATTTTAATCTATGTAATTCAGCAACGTTAACAATATATGTATATTTACAATGCAATGAATTATTCTTCATAATATAAACTATTCAAAGATCTGTTTTTAATGGCCTAATTTTTTGTTCTATGAAATCAGCGTGGTGAAATTTTTCCCATCTCATATTTAGTTGATGCTGTTGGATATTGATGTTTTTTTTTTAAAGAAATATATAAGTCAATATGTGCCTTTGTATAAGCCAAATAAGGTTTTGTTTCTCTTATAAAATCATGTTTTATAAGGAAAATATTAAACATGTGATCAGTTGTTTAACGAAAATGCATATGTGAATGTCAATGTACTAAATAATCTGAAAAACGGATCCTTCACTAACAGAGAGAACCTACAATTTAAGAAAAGAGCAGACAGGGTTTTATTGAGTCTGTTCATGAGAACTAATGGGACGTGCAACATTTCTCACGCCCACTAGCACTGGCTTAAGCGGTATTCTGCTTTCTAAACCCTGATTATCTAGGTAACTGGTAGGAACATTATTATAAAAGCCAGGTCACGAGTTTGCTTCTACATGTATCACAAATGCCACCACCACAGACTCAGACAAGCCTGTGTATATGAGAAGTATCCTGAGAGCATCTGCTGCCCACAGCTAAAAGTCTGGACGTAAATTAAGTATGATCGTCTCTCTCTGCTTGATATAGCGCTGATATTTTGTCATATTCTGGTCCTTCAGGAATATTGAATATTAGACATAAAGCAGAATACATCCCAAGCTGCTACTAGGGCGTAAACATTGTTGCACCTTTCGTTTATTCTCATGAACAGATTCAAAAAACTAAACAGGGTGTGTTGTCAAATTTGTTTAGATTCTTTTTATCAAGAAAAAGTCATCTTTTCAGATTATTTAGGGACACAACAGCTGTTATGCTGCGTGGAATTAGTGGTGTTTCTTTCAGTACATCAATATACAGTGTTGAAAACGTTTCATATTCTGGTCCTTTAGGAATATTTGGAAGTTAGCAACATGAAAAATTACTACTTAACTCAGTACTAGGGGCATTAGAGTTGTTGCGAATTCCATTATTTTTTATATAAAGACTCAATGAAATGAGTTTTATTTTCAAACTTAGTAGGATTCTAATATTTCAGAAGGAGTATATTTGGCATACAATTTATCTTGATATATATGTTTATGTATGCATATCTAAAGATATAATCTCTATTGCTAAACATCTTTTTTTCCAGATTATTTACACATATGCAATAAGTACCACAAATAAAGAACTGGCTCTTATTTACCAATTGCTGTGATAACAACTCTTTCTGATCCTGCAACTATGAAAGGAGGAATTGAGACAGGAACTGTCTGGTTAAACATTGTTGAATTCCTAAGGTCAATGAGGACAGGGCTACTGTAGTCTATTCGAATTCCTTCAGGCTGTGGAAAAATAAAACAATAATGTGTTATTTGAGCCCTGGCAGTGATTTCCAACAATGTGGCATTTTGACAAGTGTAGACTTAGACGATCCTGTGCAGCCTCCTGTTAAGCTTAGAAACTCCAAATGGTGTTCAGTCAGTAGCTTAACGATCATAAAATACTCAAGCGACTAGCAAAGGCTCTGATCAGACTGCGCGTATACGCAGGCTGATCTGAGGCTTTGCTGGTCGCACATACTACATTGTTGGAAATCTCATGCTCTGGCTCATTTGTTGTTGGTCCATTGAAAATTGTTCCCCCCAACATGTGTGTAGATTTTGTGTTTTGTTCTGTTGGTTGTGTGGATCTACGTGGTTTTCTTTTCTAGTTTGGCAATAATTTAATGACATAAAGAGATCTGGTTGCATTACTTTGGATGTTTCATGCATTCATGTGTGTGTCTGTGTTGGTCATTGTTCTATGTATCTTACCCACGGTGCGCCTTTTATTTTACTACTACACAATCAATCCTATAACTTGTGGTTATTTCAGAACGGTAGTGATACACCCCAGGATCGTTTGATCAATATAGTTATTAGATATGGCTCTATATTATAAAGCAACACATATGTATTCCAATGGGCGCTAAATTGTGCTCCTTTTGGTGCAGATTTCGTTTTATCTTAATGTGAGAGATATTTTATGTTGTGATATGTGATAGTCGAATTTACTGGCCTAACTCATTTGCTTTTTGTAAATAGTTAATCATTGATACTTCTTTTGTTTTGTGCATTAAACAGATTATATCTTCACGTTGATGTCAATTAAGCAAATAATGTACAGCTTGAGGATAACGTAATAAGACTGGGAAAGGGCTGACCTCTTGGCTCTCGTTTGTGATGTCTAAGTGTGTGTTTGTCACTTTCCCACGTGGTATCCTGGGTCAGGTGTGGTAGTTGATTGTATCTAATCCTGATATTTGTCCTTTTTCTTACTTTGTATTACAGCTGTTTAAGAATCTTATTTTCTCTATAGATGCCCTCATTTCCACTGAAAATCCTATCTTGCATTCTAAAATTCAATGATTTGATAACTTATCATATGACAATAAAGAAGTAAATTATGATAAAAAGTGAATAATACCTCAACTAGAAGTTGCCTTTTCACAGCATCTGCAGCCAAAGTAGACTGCGCCTTCACAGAAATATCAATCTTCCCAAGAGTTACCGCAGTTATTGGAAAGAACACGGACTTTGCTTCACCTGCAGCGATCTATGACAAATCAATACACAATTTTGAAATTGTAGCATATATGAGTCGTGGCATGAGATTTCCAACAATGTGAAATTTTGACATGTGTAGACTCAGACGAGCCTCTGCAGCCTTCTTTTCAGCTTAGAAACTCCAAATGGTGTTCAGTCAGTAGCTTAACAATCGTAGAATACTCAAGCGACTAGCAAGTGCTCTGATCAGACTGTGCATAGGCGCAGGCTGATTTGAGGCTGTGCTGGTCAAACAAACCACATTGTTGGAAATCACATGCCGAAGCTCATATGATACCATTACAGACTAAAATATCTATATTATCGTAAGAAAATTATAAATTGGTGTATTTATGCTAACTTAACAAATCGCTATTGCCAAAATCATTAAATGTTTTGCTAAAGAATTGACAACATTAAATAGATATCCTTACGTATATGGTATGGGTAAGTTGCCCTGAGGTATACTGGATCATGCCATGGCTGTCAACAATGATGGTCATAAAGTCTGGTGATTGATCTAAAGTTACAATTACCTAAAATAAAAGTAAAGAGAGTAAAACACTACATAGAGGATCTTACATGAGTTTGCATGTTTTAATGAATTTATTAAACGAGTATGGGAAAAGAGATAAAATGCGAGGCTTGCCGAGCATTTAATCTCTTTTTCGCAACGAGTTTAATAAATTCAATTATACAAGACCACGAATGTTAGATTATATTTATCATATGACATTAAGATTACTTTGAAATCTCATTTCTGCCGTAAAAACGTTATAATTTTGTCATTATGTACGCAACGTTGTTATGGACATCATAATAAGACGTCATATGATAAGTTATAAAGTGATATTTATTTGGTTTGATATCTTGTTAATTGCTACACAAAAGTGCTCAAATATTCTCCACTTTCATATGGAAATTACTCTGTTATCTACAGGTTTTTTAAACTCTAAAGGGAACATAAAGTTTAATGCCAGCCTTTGGATAAATATGCCTAATTAAAAATGTTCCTCTTATTTTATCAATGAAAACATATGTCGTTTTTACTTAATTGAATCGTCTGAATGAGGAAGACCCATAGAACACTAACAATAACAAAACATCAGGAAGACAATTGTAGTAAAGCAAGCAGCTCACTCTTCCTCGCCAAGATGATTGAAAAACTAGTAAGGACACGTAGTAAGCATAACAAAACGAGGACCAAACACAGAACCCCCACAAATAATGGGGGCTTAAATGCATTTTACTGGCGCCAAATCTTTGCACTAGATTTTGTTAAAGTTTTGCTGTATTATGGCTGTTCCTGTGTGTCCTCTTTTGAATGCTGTTATTCTGTGTACCTTTTATACTCGCATTCTTAAGAGCTTGTTCTGTTTCATTAAAGTTCAAACTTACATCCATATCTTGAGTCATGTAGTTGAAAATGTTAGCCTGTAATGCCAGCTGCTCTCCTCGTACAACTGAGTAGGGAAGATTTAAGCTGATAAAGAAAGGTCTGAAAGCTTCCATCTGCAAACAAAATAAGGATAATAGAGTTTTTAGAGGCTCAATGCTACACAACCTGTCTTTGGGGTTTAGGAAAAAGTGAGACTCAAACTAGTCTGCTTAGCTACAGAGACTAGCTGCTTAGCTACAGAGACTAGCTAGAATATTTCAAATTTGCATCAAGACTGTCAACTTCACTTTCCAGATAGCGAATATCAAAGGCGCTGACCAGACTGTGGGTATGAACAGGCTGGTCTGCGGTTTTGTTGTTCCTACACCCCGGCAATAGGTTTTCTTGAGTTGAGGCACATAAAATATCAAATATGATCAGATAAACAAACATTCTGTATAAGAAATTGTGATTTGTTTAATATCATCCCTATGTTACCCATAATACGCATCTCATTTGGAGTTTTTTTGATTACCAACATCATAGACTTTAAACGAGAAATACAATAATACTTTACATAACAATTCCTCATCTAGAGGCCTTAAATTAGAGGTTTTTATGTTTAGTCCAGGCCTCGAGGTTATAAAACTTTGTTCATGCTCAACTCAGCTGAGCATAAAATTTATCCTGCTCATAAATGAAAAAAAATGCCAACATTTATTAGCAAGATAAATACAACATCTGAGAGACTTAAAGCAAGAAACTTCATTATTTTTTGGTATTTTAGTGTTAAATGGCAGTTGGAATTTCGTGTTCAGTTGAGTTGAGCATGAAAAAGTTTTATAATCTCGAGGCCTTGGTTGTAAAATAGATACTTTATTTTTACAAATTGTTAAAGAATGTCCCTTTATCTCTTATTTAGAAATAAACAGGATTTGGACATGTTGGTGAAAAAGGAGTACTTTAAAAAAACATGAAATATCACTCATCTCTGAATTATAAGCGCATGGACTTTGTATTCTACATTTGAAAATATGAGCCAGAACAATAAATTATCATGAAACGGCCATTTAAAGCACCATGCATCAAATTACCATTGATATATCGTTGTTGTTTGAAACTTTATATTCTTCTGTATGTAGGTTATTCAACTGTGAATACTGGTTCACATAACCAAAATCGGCCTACAGATGTATTGGTTAGTTTCCTGTTCTCTTACTATTTCGACAGGAAGGGCTGATAAAACAGTATAAAATCTATATCTCCTCAATGAGGGTGCACATTGTGTACAGTTTCAACTGATTCAATTCTAACTGTACAATTTACATACCTGGCCCCGAGGTTATAAAACTTGAGTACAGTCTCAAACTCAAAATAAAGTGCAATGATTAGCTGCTTGCGGACACGTGTCTGCAAGCAGCCAATCACTGCGCTTTATTTTGAGTTTGAGAATTAATTCAAGTTTTATAACCTCAAGGCCTAGTCATATGTTAATATGGTCACTAGTTAATCATTTGAACACTAAAGACATGAAAAAGGCCTGTGCAACAATGTAGAGCCAGCTAAGATGGTTAATATGAGCTGTCTCATCTGATCATGTTGCTAAAGTGTTTGCTTACTTAGTTTGCTTTTTTTCAAACTCAAATTTTGCAGTTTTTTCAGGATTTCTCTTACATCACTTTTTTAATGCAATGGAATCTTCTACAATTTAAAGTGGAAGATTTTACTTCTGATTTTTAGGGGTCACAGCGTTAAGGTGTCCAAATATTCAGGGTTGCAGATAACAAATGCTTTTTAGCCACAAGACGATGTGTATGTTGGGTCTCAAACATTCACACATACTCGGTATGATGTTGTTTGTATTGTGACTAAAGCTAAAGAAATGGCTTTAAACATACCTTGGCTAATTGTGATACTCCAAGCCCTGATTTACTGTTCACAGCAAAGGCACTGGCAACCCATGACGTTATAGTGTCAGGCACAGTTGTGTTTATTGTTACTTGTCCATTAGCTCTGAAATATGTATACATGTACATTTTTACATATTTTATACATTGTATTATTATTATCATCATCATCATTATTATTAGTAGTAGTAGTAGTAGTAGTTGTAGTTGTAGCAGTAGTAGTAGAAGTAGTAGTATTTTCTTAATAAGTATTTTGTATTTAGAATTTGAACTTAAGGTTCTTGATGGCTTAAGAGCTGGTAAGGCTCAAAACAGCCTCATCAACTAAACATACAATTTGGACTTGTGCATGCAGCCAGTTTAGCGATACATGTAGTGCTTTCCAGAGGCTCTAATTAATCAACCTTTATGTGCTAGCTTGTCTGTGCACTTTTAGCATGCTATGTTGAGACAGATATAAGCCAATTGACGCATAAGCTAATTGTTTTGTATTTAAACAACAGTGATGCGGATCATACTAATTATTTTGTGCAATCAGTTGTTGTTATATGCAAAAAGTTTTAGTGGTATTTATTAATATACTCAAGGACTTTATAAACGCACCATTTTTAGTTTGTTATAATTTGGTTATTTGAATAGTGTGAAGCCAAAAAATATTTTCAGCTGACTACTAGCGAACATAACCTGTATATGGCATGCATTTTTTTCGAAATCATAACACGAGTATACCATGGGGCTGAATTTATAAAAAATGAACAAGTTGCACGTGCAGCTAAAATATGCAAGAACTATACCTGAGCCGTGTGTATATGACAGTCAAAAGAAAGACCAACTTGAAAAACATTTTTATTAGGATCAACTTTGCTTCATTGAGATGCCACGCCTCTCAGAACAACAGCAGAACCAAGCAATTGGCATGTTAAGAGCTGGCGTTGGCTATCGTCATGTCGCCCGGCAACTAAACTGTGATCACTCAATAATTTCCCGACTTTTGATGCGTTATCAACCCAGTGGTACTACAAAAGATCAGCCAAGACCAGGCCAGCCAAGGGTAACAACTCCCCGACAGGATATTTTAATCAGACAACAGCATCTCGGGGTAAGGTTTCGGACGTCATCATCAACTGCCAGGATACTCTTGGGACGTCACGAGTAAGTGTACATTAAGTTTTTTGTGATTTCTTTACGAGCTCTCAAAACTGTACTCAGTTGTTCTGTCTGCTCATTACACATCAGCTGACACCATTGAGTGTACAGTTTAAAGGGTAGCATTGAATTGTTTGTCACTGTATGCAATAAAATTCATACAGGATATGCACAGCTTCTTTTTAGAGTCAATACACTGCCCTATTTCTGTACATGATGCAGAAACCTTGTTTTTTTCTTCAAAATTGTCTTGGACACTTTTCAAGCATGACAATGGCGTCAAAACAACGCCACATCAATGTCGATGTCACGTCGACGTCGATGTACTGTCATGACGCCTCGTAAGCCTCCTATCTACTCAAGACGACCTTATGTTGGCCCAATTCTTACAAGAAGGCATCGTTGTTAGCGGCTACAATGAGCGACTAGATGGCAACGATGGATTAGACGTCAATGGGCTAAAGTTTTGTTTTCCGATGAGTCTCGCTTGAATGTTAGCATGTCTGATGGAAGAGATCGTGTGTGGCGTAGGAATGGAGAAAGATTCGCTGATTGTTGCGTTAAACAACGTGATCGATGGGGTGGAGGCAGTGCCTTAGTCTGGGGAGGAATAACGGCTGACAATAATTCTCAGCTTTACGTGTTAGACAGATTGATTAATGCACAGACTTACAGGGACCAAAGTTTAGCTACCATTGTCCACCCGTTTATGCTACGTCATTTGCCAAATGGCGTATTCCAACAGGATAATGCCAGGCATCATATCGTTAGATTGTGTACCCAGTATTTGCAAACAAACAATATTGACGTTTTGGATTGGCCTTCTCCATCTCCAAACATCTCCCCAATAGAACATCTTTGGGATGAACTTGGTCGTAGGGTGTACCTTCGGGACCCTCCACCAACCAGCATCAATGAGTTACGTAACACACTCTTACAAGAATGGCAACGTTTAACTCAGGGTACCATCAAGAACGCCTATACGATGAGAAGAAGATGTAATGAAGTTGTCCAAGCACATGGAGGACATACGCGGTATTGAGACTTTTAAAATGGAGGGTATGTTGTTTAAAGCATTGCGCATGCTACCAATAAATATCAAAAGTTACCAAATTTTAAGTCAAATTACCCCCAGTGACCAGGCAACATTTTACCTAAAAGTTTTGATTCGAATTAATTATAGAAGTATAGAAATTTTAATAAAATACAAGTGGTGCGTTTCTAAAGTCCCTCAATTAACTTGATAGTTTAAATTCGTTAATAAATTTGACTGCTATCTAAGAAGGCGGTGGTTCTGATGTTGTAAATTCGTTGTTTTACAAGCTGCTATCAGTCTGCCAGTAAACTGTATATCATGTTAGGTCTGGTCTTTGGAATATAATTTTGTGGTCTTGGTACTCGTGGGGGTTTTGTGACGGTCTTTGTTTTGGTATTCATTATTTAGTGTCCTTTCTAGTTTTTCAATCATCTTGACGAGGCAGAAAGAGCTGGTTGCTTTGCATTTTTGTCTTTCAGATGTCTTGTTGCTGTAAATGTTTGTGGCTCTTCCTCATGTTATGGTGGGATGGTCTGCAGTGTATGATTGTGATTTCCTAATTATACTCACTTACTTTTTAATATTTTAATTTATTATATACCTATAACTGATACGACTTTAGAACTGTCTGTTTTCTGGCCATCTGATACAGAAAGCCGGATCAACGAAGTTTTCTTAATCCATATCATTATCCTTTAAAACGAGGCTAACGTCATTTACCTGCTTTTGTGGCGACGTTACATAAAGTAAATTGCAAGCATGGCAAATGTTCCCACATCTTTTCGGGATTAAAGACCAAAACAGGTTTTAAAATCAGAAAGAATGTCAGAAAAAAACATATAATAAACATATCATCATAATAGTAACTTGATCTGGCGTACAGTATCACATCTCGTGGATGAGGCCATACCATTGGGTCCGATGGTATGACCTCATCCACTGGACGTGATACAGTACGCCAGATCAAGTTACTATTATGATAATGTGTATATATACTAGTTTTACGAGCCTGACACTAACCCATCTCAGCTCCAACCCCAAGATACCAATAATAAAACTGAAAATTACGGAGTTATATAATAGTGACCAGTTCAGCTTCAGGAATAGAAAACTATGCTATACAAAAATATCTTGGTTCGTTTATTTTGTATTACTGTATAAGTGATAATAAGAATATTTTTACTGTATATGTTTGAGATATGTTTAAGTGAAAGGAGCACATTTCTAGATCTAGCTTTTCTAAAAGAACATATCAGGATCCTGATTGTCAGGGAGAGTATCAAATAAAGGTATTCAGTATGTATGTAAAGTGTCTGAATGTATATGGCTGGATACACTTCTGATAAAGCCTGGGTATCAAAGGTGAAATGTAATAGGTTTTGGCTGTTTGTCAGGCCCACCGGGGTTTACCTGTTGGATTTCTTTTGCTCCGGTATTCAGTTTAATTTACTGTTGAGTCCTTATCCTTGCTTTATCTCCTTGTTATATCTTGATTTATAAGTTTTAGGAGATGATGCATTGATAAGTTAGGGGTCTTTCATGCAAACCAAATATCTATGTGTCTTGATCCACATCTGAATTAAGGGTGAGGTGGGCGCTGTTAAACCGGTTTAAGCCCTCCAGTAAAATATTTTACTGACCGTTCCAAGGCAGTACTTCTTTTGTGGATCTTTTATGTTTTTGTTCTGTCTTGTGTTTACTATGTTTTGTGCGCGTCTGTTTATATGTGCTTTGTGGTCACCTGCTGGGAAAGGGCTGACCTCTTGCCTCTCGTTTGTGGTGTCTACTGTGAGTTTGTCACTTTCCCATTGGTATCCTGGGTCAGGTGTGGTACTTAATTGTATCGATTCCTGATCTTTGCACCCTTACTTACTTTGATTATATAAACTCATGGGAACACAATCACAAAAAAGACCCGTAACTCACCGACAGTTACATCTAAGAAAAACTATTACTTGAAACATGATGGACGCAGTACAAGATAATTGTTAGGCACCCACAAAATTCACTTAAACATGGATCTTAATAGGCTGAATTGGTATAATAAATGGGTACCACATAGGAATGAGCTTTAGTAAATTCTACACAGTGACACATTTGTATATTGGTCTAACTGACCAATTGGCCAAACTGAGATATAAGGGCTATTTTGCGAGTTTGTTGCACTCCGCCTACAGGAAGAAAAACTTGGTTACTATTTTCAGTCAGGGGCATGTCTTGGTGCCTTAGATACCTATGATTTACTTCATTTTCTGTGGTCAGTTTTCTTTAAGACATGTACATGGTCGAATAGAAAATGTGTAAGAAATCACAAGGTGCATGCTACATGTAATAAGCATATTTAAATATTTGTTTCACTACACTCTATCGCCAGTTACAAGTTGTAATGAGCTTCAAATATGTAAACATGGAAATTTACCATTAGAATGGAGGTCTAAACTATTAATTTAAGGTTGGAAACATGGCTGGTTCTAATATGCAATCTATAAAGTCAATATCTGCATATGCGTATAAAACGTAGCATATGTAACACTGACGAGCAGAAATACATCTCACAGATGTTTGTAATTGTCAAAGTCAAACCTATAAAGTTAACATGATTGATTTCATTCATACTTTTGGAAAAATATATTATTATTCTTGTATTTTGTGTGCTGCTTTTTTTCAATGATAGTAGGGTAACGTTGTTTACAGGCCATTTACAGAAAATTGACCACAAAAAACGTAGTAAATCATCAGTTCCTAGAGTTCCAAGATATGTCCCTGACTGAAAATATTAAACAAGGTTTTCTTTCTGTGGGATGCAACAGGACTTAAAATTTGAGATACTATTAAGCAAATAATAATGACCAATTTTCTTACCCAACAGTAGCATTAGTCCATAGCCATGTTTCAGGAAAATAATTCCGGACATGATCAACATTTTTCAGATTCTGTGTTGTTCCACTTCCAGTTCCTGTACCAGATCCTTGTAGAGGCACCATTCCACCACCTAGAGTGTGGCTTCCTATATCCGTGAAATATGCTGAAATATATTTGCTTGGAATCAGTGTGAGAAATGGTTTGAGATTATAAAACATTTACAGCAAATAAATGGGAATTAAGTATTGGTCCTAAAAGGTCAGTTTGAATCTCACTTGTAGGAAACCATCTAGTACTTACCTCACATGCTAAAACTCATTCTTTAAACTAAATGTGCGTAAACAGTTATCATTTGGGTCTAATATTGCAGATATTTGTTCTATTTTATTAATTTATTTGCAAAACAGCTAAGGCTCAAACAAATCTGCTTATGTATGTAAACATGTTGTCTGAAACCTTGCCTATTGCATTTGCAATATATGCTGGTTGTACCAGGTTTTGTGGTATTTACGTTTAAAAGTAAATTTAGTTACAATAAAGTGTCCACTTTTGAATGAAAACACTGGGACATATTTATTTTGACTACATTTTATCTTTATTTCTCACCATAAACATGCCAGCAAACTAAATCCTGGTTGATTCAGTCTGGGCAAAATCGCTCTTAAAATATAAACCAGTTTTAATGTTACCTCTTAAAATCCAGGTTTACATAGATTTCTGCCAAATTCCAAGGCGTTTACATTAGACTGGGTGATAGTTTAATTCCTATTAAAAATATTGTCAACCAGTTTTTGTCACAATATCTATTCACTTTATTGATACGTCATAGTGACGCTATTGATAAAATCAGGTCGCAGGACAAATATGAGACAACCTGAAATTTAAATAACGCACTTTCTGTCAAAATAACATTGCTCATTTTTCTGATTAACCACAATTTCTGGAGCTACTATGTAACTGGTACATCAACCGTAAATGATATTTAATTTATGGAAACATTTAAAGAAGAATACAGGGTGCAGATTTGGCATGTGACATATATTTGCAACATTCTAATATTTGAGCTACACTATTTGGCTAGTACTGGTTTATTGTATCTAAGTCATTCTAACTGTCGCTGGATGACAATTCCCAACAGCAAGTTTTCTCATGAAAACAACATAAATGCACTTACCCAAAGGATAAGCATTAGAGTAGAACTTGTCAGAGTGAAATACTGTAGCATCAGTTAGAACCTTTACTCCTGCGTTCTTAAAAATAACAAAATATGTTTTATTATTTAGTTATGTATATCGAATTATAGCCGTCAAAATCTTACCCTGTTACTATAAACTTTTCTAGTTCATTAATTAATCAATTATTATATATGAACAATGCCATTAGATAATACAACTGGTTTGTCTGGTTTTAGCCATGTTTTACAACTTACTTTCCCACATGGCCAGATATCTATTTGATAGTATTGTGCATACTTCTATACATACCTCATCAAAAAACATGATTTGCGCCCAGATTGCACTCAAACTGGCCATAAAAAAATGATCTACAAAAGAAACACCGCCTTGAAACGGTCAATAAAACAATTCACTGGAGGGCTTAAACATGTTTAATGGTACCAACCTCACTCTTAAATCTGAAGTGGATCAAAGCAGATAGTTTAATTACAAACAAGGACCAAACACAAAGCCCAACTAGTAATGGGAGCATCGATAAAAAGACATACCAAGAATAGAAACTCCATCTAAGAACGGGTATTAGCCATTGCAACAGAGGTTGGGAAGCTTTGATATTATTTTAGTGGCCAAATCTTAATCTTAAGCGTTTTTCAGCAATATATTTTTCTCAAAATACATATTGTCAAAGCCTAAACCAGGACACTGTGATGTCACTATATACTTATTGGATATTTACATATTGAGTAAACATCGTTATTTAACATCATTCAAAAAATCATTGGAGCCCAATGTGTCTTTGCACCCAGTCATGACTAAGAGCAGATAAGATATCAGGCCACTCAGTCTATTTAGATTTTTCGATGGTCTCCACTGAGCGAACAGGTTGTTAGTTACCCGTTGATAGAACAGCAAAATAGCTGATTAGACTGGATAGGTGAATTATACGCTAAACGTTAGCAAAGCAAGTCTCATGAGTATATTCAAAATCATAAGCGAAACATTAGCCTTAACGCACATGTATGTTTAGCACTAAAATAAAAGGCATCTGCATTAACACGTTATTTGTAAATATGCTGCCAACATATTATCAAAGCTTTAAAAATCTTTTTGGCAACAGCCATATTTTTGAATATATGACGTATTGATTACATTTAGGTTAGAAGATGTCGATTTGATGATTTGTGGTGAGTATAAAATCAGTCATTTACCACTTACATAATGGTTTTAAATGATTTTTAGCTTTCAGTCGAACCTATACTTTTAACTTACTAAAAATACTGTCTGAGCATCGTGACCTCCATAGTATCTAGGATAGACCTGTGGAATCAATCCAAGCCTTTTCATTCTTCTTTCAGGAAAATCATAGCAATCATCACAATAGAATGGATCATATGTATTTATAGGATCAAATGTCTTTAGCTCTTTTATAACCTGCCAAGTATAATAAAAGCATTACATCTATGAATTAATATGAAATAGGCACACCTAATGGGCAACCAACCATTATTTGATCTGAAAGGATAACACAGTATACGGTATTTCTTGTGAGTTGGTACTCGTGTGTGTAAAAAAGTAAGGAAGAAGGCAAATATCAGAAATTGATACAATTAGTACCACACCTGGCACAGAACACCTTATGAAAAGTGACAAAAGTGTTTCAGTAAAGGAAATAAAATAATCCTGCAAGCTATTTTTACTCTTGACCTGAAGTTCCTATTGGATACCATAGGGATTTTAATTTGAGCAGCGACACGTGATTCCAAACAATGTGTCATTTTGACAAGTGTAGACTCAGTCGAGCCTGTGCAGCCTCCTTTTAAGCTTAAAAATTCCAAATGATGTTCAGTTAGAAGCATAACACGCATAGAAAATTCAAGCGACCAGCAAAGGCTCTGATCAGACTGTGTATATGCGCAGGCTGATCTGAGTCTTTGCTGGTCGCACATATCACATTGTTGAAAATCTTATGTCGCGGCTCATTTGTGGCCATCTTTTTTCAAAGGCGCAACGATGCACGTGGCAGTTGGCGTTTGGCTCAGGTCGTTATCACGTCGTGACGTAACGTTATAATAATTGTGACGTCACGTCATGGGGATCACACAGCCGCTTGCTTGAAAGAGCTATCGTTAACGTTCAAGCTCCTGGTGATCGAAAATAGCCCTCAGTCTTATGGTTAAAATAGAAGTTAAATATCAACAAAACTGGCATCTTCGCGATTCACTTTTACTTTTTGTAATTGTTCAATGTCAATGATGATATCCGCACATTTTTCAAAGGTACATTGTAGAATAAGGTTCTTAGTTCGATGGAATCGACTTTGTATAGATACCGGAACTCTGTTTTGACAGAATGGAAATCAGGCCTTCAAATAGCAGATGAATAGAACAGAACAGAGCCTCTAATCGTAACAGCAACCAACCCTCGTTGGTTGGTTGCTATTATATATTTTATGTTAAAATCTATTGTGTTTATACATTTCGTCTAGAGTGACAATCAAAGGAACTTTTAAAAGCTGGAACATATTGAAATTTCAATGCATTTAATTTGTTCTGCATATTATCAAAATAACTTAATTAAATTTCTCTAATATATTAAAATGTTCAATACTTTCCAAACATACCGAAAACGAAAACGACAACTACAAAATGGTTAATAATTTTCTTGAAATGTGCATGATTGATGGGTATGCCTGCAAGCTTTGTTTTATCTTTTTGTCTTTTACATTTTGAGCCGGTTTAAGCCTTCCAGTAAAATATTTTAAATGACAGTTCCAAGGCAGTGCTTCTTTTGTGGGTCATTTGTGTTATTTCTAAATCATTTTTCTAATGCTTACGTGCGCGTCTGTATATTGATGCCTTGTGGTCACCTGCTGGGAAAGGGCTGACCTCTTGGCTCTCGTTTGTGATTTTTAATTGCGAAGTTGTCACTTTCCCATTGGTATCCTGGGTCAGGTGTGGAGCTTGATTGTATTGATTCCAGATCTTTGCCCCCTTCCTTACTTTGCTCATTATTTATTGCATTTATTAAACGACTTGAGGAAAATAGATAAATGCGAGGCTAGCTGATCACTTTTTTGAAACGAGTTCAATAAATCAACAATACGGGAGCATGAATGTTAGATTCTATTTATCACATGATATTAAAATTACTTAAAAATCACATTTTTGGCGTGAAAAGTTCAAGAGTTTGCCATCTTTTGCGCAACGTTATAATGGACATCATTACGTAACGCACTAATCTCTAAACCATGGGTGGTTAATTGATTTTCTGCATGGCGTTATTTCACTCTGTGACGCAACATCATATGATAAATGAATTTATTGGATTTTCTTTAAGATAATGACCAATGATGTCGCAGAATGATGCAAAAAATACTAATCATAGATAAAAGGTCCCTATGTATTTCGAAAACAGCTGTCTAGGTTTGATTAAGTAGTTGTACAATATATAATAGACAAATGACTGAAAATATGCCCTATGGCACTGGCTTAAGTGGTATGACGTTTTCAGATACTTTAACCAAATTTATCCTTATAGTATCAGAATTTGAACAGTAGGCACACACTTTATCAATCCATAGGAAGGAAGACATTTAGCGCCTTCATTTAGTAAATAGTCTAATAACCAGCATGCGCATCCTTGGAGTCTAATCAGTCTTTAATATGCGCTCTATGGGTAGCCAGGATTCAGCATATTTTAAAAGGAAAACTAAGATACTAATGAGATTGTGTGGATAAGTAGGCTGATTAGAAATTTCGCTCTACACACGTGCTAATATGTACCTTCTACTGGCTCATACAAGTGTGGTGCTTGATTGTTTAGATTCCTGATATCTGCCCTCTTTCTCACTTTGATGTTAAATGCAGCAAAAATGATTCACTGCGAGAACAACACCTCTACTCGCTTTGTATAAACCTAATTTCACCTACTCTTCTTTCACACCGTTTCAGTGATTGTTTTTGGCTATTACTGCATTATCGTTTGGTTTCGAGCATATACAATGTCAATATGTGTAAACAAGTAAGCAGATTTTTTTCCAAATTACAATTTTAAAGGACTGGGAACTAGCAGATAAAGCAAAATTGGTGCACAAACCAAAATACCCATGTGATGTCACACATATTGTTTAAAAGGCAACACAGAACAAAACAGTAAAGAAAAACTTAGACGACCTGAAGTGCTCACCTGGGTCTGATATTGAGTCACAAAATCTCTTTGACAATGTTTGACTAGGTCATGGTCAATCTAAGCTTTTTAAATTAACATATTTTGCAAGGTCAAATGGGATATACAGACCCAACAACCTAATGCTACAAACCTAATCCAATGGTAATTGACCTTTATTTTAAGTGTTTTACCATATATATGGGCATGGTGGCCAATGTAAATTAGGTCTAGGTCAACCCAGAATCATTTTGTTTTGTTTGTTTGATTTGATTCTTTACGTCCACTCAACAATCTTTCAGTTATGCGGGACGGTCTTCCTGGGTTGTACCAGTACTAAGCTAGGATAAATGTGTCTTGCTCAAGGACCACAACGCAGTGACGCCGGTGAGGCTCGAACCCGCGGCCCTTCGGTCTCGAGTCAAGCACTCTACCACTGAGCCACTGCGCTCCCTATCCCAGAATCATTATTTGTGAACACTTGTTAGAGCCAACATTCCCAATGGTGCATACCATATCACCAACCCATTGACCTTTTAATTTTAGAGATGAGTTTAAAGGGATTTAATCCTTGTATAGGCGTGGTGGCCATCATGATCATGTGACCATAAACAAATGAAGATTATGATTCGATTTGGTCCTGGACATATTTTCTCTTAAATTAGAAGCTCAAGTCATTTACACCTGCTCAGATATGCAACCAGGTGACACAAGATAAAAATGGCATTTTAAAGTCTGTGTAGCCATAAATAAAAAGTTCCTTGTCATCGTCAATACAGCACTAAAATATAAATGACAATTTTAGACCCAGGTTGATCCCGAGCTGGTGTCTGGCTGAATTTGTCGAAGAATTTCAATGGATTCATTTTTATTCAAAACCTGTGGGACCCTCACATATGACTAAACGAAAAAAAAGAATAAGAAAAAAGATTATGATAAAAATATTTCTGCTGAGCTTATATTTGCACTATATCATCAATACCTCAAAAACTAGTCATGCGACTAAAATGCTTGACACTGTTGTTATTTTGTTAATAATTTCGATGAAACGTTAGTTTTTTTTAAAAAAAATATTCATTTTCTTAGAAGACTCTATAATGAGCAAGATATCCAATTTTTTTATCTTAATATTTGCATGTAAAATAACATTTTGATGCCAATAAATTTTGGAATCTGGCAATGATTCTGGCTTTTATTACTCCCCCTTTTTGGTAGATTCAGTCTGGACCCATTCGGCTATTGTCATATATTTGGCAAAATTCGGTTTGGTTACAGCTTTTACAACCAAATAAACTAAAGGAAATAATGCCATCAAATCCAAAAATTTTTGCGTAAAATAACATATAAACGCTTGTGTTTTCAAATTTGACCTATATTTTGTGTATTCTTCTCTGTAAGTCATTAGAATGGGTTTAAACTTTGATTGTGTCATTTCCAAGTCACGTGCAGTAAAACCTGTCTTAAGCCGTCACTCAAAAATAGCCAAACAAAGATCTTAATGACAAATGGTAGCTTAATGAAGGAAGAAAGTATTGCAGAATGCTTTTCTGTGAGTATTCTGAAATACTCTTGACCTGCATTAAGATAATCGGTCTTGGAAAAACCAATTTTGGTCTTCTTTTTGAGTGGCCACTTAAAACAGGTTTTACTTTATCATATACTTATACTAGTGTTGCCCTTGATACTAGACTTTTGGCCCAAGCGTATCGCCCAAGTCTAATAGAGCTGTCCAGCCCTGGGATCCAAAAGTCATGTAGAGGGCTGATACGGGGGCTGATACCAGGGCTGATATTTTTCTGTCCCGCCCTCCCCAGCTCTTGATCTCGCCCTAGAGAAAAAACAGGAAATATCTGCAAAACAATTGTAAAAAATAAAGAAAGTGGACGTATTCTTGCATACATTAACCTGATTCCAACCAAAATTGCACTGAAAACAGCTTCAAAACATTGATATATCCGTTTTCTTACACTGAGTATCTCCAAACAAAATGGCGTCGACGTCAAACTTTCGAACGCCATTACGTCACAACGTCATAGCCGCACGCAACGTTTTCGCGTAAAAAGGATCGACGAAATGTCTTCAATTGTGCCTTTGAGGCTGATAAAGTCACTTAATTTAGTGATTGTCAAAATAAAAAAAATTGATTAACTCTTTTACACACATAAGTATATGATAAAGATATTATTACACGGGTTTTTTTTTTATCTCATCCCTGATCTCAGCCCTCGGACCATATCCGCCCTTGCCCTTCGGGCTCAGGCTGATATGGTCTACTGGGGCTGAGATCAGGGCTGGGATCAAAAACCCGTGTAATAATCTGTATGTATTTCACATAACATTTAAACTTAAAAAAAGTCATTACCTCTCTTTCACGTATGTCATTTCCACTCTTCATTAGAAGCACACTTTGATCTACAGCCAACAGATTCACGATAGAGTCCGGATCAGCTGACACTATTACATTGACATTTTCATGGGGTTGTGCTATCTTTTTATCAAAATCAACTGACACCTGTTGACAGAAAGGCGTGTTTAGATGAATTAGCTAATTGTATAAAGCATAACTATTTATAAAGTATATTTGCACGGATATTCTGATAAAATATCATACATGTATTTTCGTTTTACCGCTAGAAGAATACTTGATTTGACTTGGTGTCATAACTATGCTCGGGTTGATGGTTAAATGAAATGTTGGTTTGAAAACAAACTATTCTGCAGCATGGCATATCAGATTCACTATTTTACGGTGGTTTGGAAACTCAAAATAAGTATTGGAAAGTCTTTTTTCCTGATCAAACCAAAACAATTATCAACCTTTATAAAAAGTGGGACAAAATACTGTTAGTATGAGGCATTTCATCAGGGTAAGCACTGTTTGCTTAGACAAAATCAATTTTCAGAGAATGAAATACATAATTGTGTTGAAACTATAACCTGTGACCCCTCCATATATACAATGAACCATTCTGACTTTGTTATATGTAGCTTATGAGAAATTCAATTGGTCCTTAAAGGGTTAACACATACGTACAAGGACATAGGCAAACAGTGCAGACCCAGATCAGACGCTGCAGGATCTCCACTGTTTGCTGACACAATATTCAATCAAAATGTGATTTAAAATGAAGAAAACAACCCTTCAACCCTTAAAACTGAAATGGACTGGTCAAATTGATAATGGTGGGAAATTCCATTAGGCATAATTTGGTAAATTATCATCATCTTACCTTGTTCTGAAATACACCATCAACATCGAAACTGATGCTATCAGTTATAATTTCTCCATCAGCTCGTACATAATAAGCTATCATTCTAGCATTTGGGGCCATTTTGTCAGTGATCATCATGGTGAATTTACTTCCATTGATTTGACCATTAGTAACAACTGATCCTCGAGATAATACCTGTAAATAAATGATAGTATGTAAATTCTAAACTTTAAAACAGTTTTATCTGAATTAGATATGCTGCTGTTTGAAAGAAACTATACTTCCAAGAATCGAGTGTGTTTCCTGTCAAAACAGAAGTCAAACAAGGCAAATTTGTCGCATTTATATCCCCTGGCCAAGGGTTACTTTAGAGAAACACATTTCTCGCAAAACATAAATCCTATTTATCAAATTGTTTCAGTGGGTTTAGGATGCGTGTAAGGACAGAATATGTGCTTGCATGGTGCTTTATTCTCCAACCCCTTTAGTCTAATTTGCAACATGACTACTTTCAGAAAAGAATGTTTTGACCTTCCTACTCCACCCCAGGGGTCAAGTGTGTGTGTGTGTGTGTGTGTGTTTGTGTGTGTGTGTGTGTGTGTGTGTGTGTAAGGACAGAAAATGTGCTTGCAATGTGCTCTGTGCTCCATTCCCAAGTTTGCTATGCAACATGACTACTTTCAGAAACAATTGTTTTGACAGTTGACCCCACTCCAGGGATGGATGGTGTGTGTTAGGACAGAATACGTGCTTGCATGGTGCTCTAAATTCCATTCCCTTTAATTTGATTGGCAACATGACTACTTACTAAAAATGTTTTGACCTTTAACCCCACCCCAGGGGTCGAGGATGTGAGTAGGGACATAACATGTGCTTTCATGTTCCTGTATTCGTCATTCCTCTAATTTGATATGCAAATTTACCATGTTCGGAAAAAAGTTAAATTATGACTTTTTTACCCTAATCAAAGGTTCGGGGGAGGGGGGTCTATGGGCTAAATATTTGCTTCCACGTTCCTGCATGCGTTATTCCCTTTACTTGGATATGCAATATGTCCATATTCTAAAAAAGTTGAATATTGGCCTCTGTTCCACCCACTAAACCCACCAGGGGGCCATGCCCAGGATTTTGAACCTAAATCCCATTTGATTCGTCTCATATCAGTTGTACCTCTGTCTGCATGTGAAATTTTAGTCAAAAATATTGACAACTGAGTTATTGCCTAATTTAAATATTTGATATTTGACGCCGCCTTCATCACTGTCAAACGTATATACAGGCACTGGGTAATTATGCTTTGGGTAAATGAGAAGTTTATTAATCAAAATAGCCAATATAGATTTTGTATTAGCCTAAACCTAGTCAAAAAGGGCCATAACTCAGTCAATTTAAGCTAATGACCACCAAATTTGACCTTGACCTGAATTTTATGAGGACTTACCCTTCCGTAAACTTTGAATGAAATTGTTATATCCCTTCAAAAGTTATTGATCAAAAACCACAATTTAGCCAAAATCGAAAAATCCATACCAAGGAACGTTGTTTGGCATCACGAGGCTTGCGGAGTAATGAAAAAGGTGATCAAGAGGTACATGTATGGAATTTTTTATCGCAGCCTCACACGAATAATGGAGTTTTTATAGCTCACCATTAAATACCACATTTTATGTTTAAAAAGGGCTATAGAAGTTCCTAAATACGCTGAGATGCGTCATGTTATGATGTGAAGAGCTATGGCATTAAGGGTCTTTTTTTTGCCCCCCCCCCACCCCCCATGAGGCCAAAAAATGAAATTTGCTTTTCACCGAATTCTTCTTATTAGTTTATTAGAACAATGACTCAAGTGTTTAAGTCTAATATTATTTTGTTTTTTACCATTGCTATGGTAACAAAAGTGGTTGCCAAAATGGACAGAAAATAGGAAATTGACCATTTTGAAGCTAATTTAAGACATTTTACAGAGCAATTAACATAGAGCACCAGCAAATACCAAAAAGATATTTTAACAGATTATCATGGCACACAACATATTAAAGGGCTATTTTGGTATTTAGCTATGCTGAAATCTAATTCTTAAAAATTTTGTCTCTAAAAGACTTAAAATTGGTCCAAAATTGCAATTTCTGTTTTAAGCCTATTTTGTCCGCCTTTTTTGTTACCATAGAAATGGTAGCATTTTAATAAATGCCAAAATTTTACACTTCAGTCATTCTTCTAATAAACCAATCAAAAGAAATTTGTAAAAAGCAATTTTCAGTTTTTGGCTCCAAAGGGGCCCAAATAAGCCCCTTAATGCATGTACCCCTTTAGCATAACAATGATGTCACTTTATGACCATCCGCATAAATTCCAATACAACCAACATACATCCCTCACGTGACAGCATTGGTAAGATAACATGGGTAAAATAAGATTTTCTATCCCAGGGTAAAATCTCAGATGTCCTTATACAGTGTGCAAGAAGTCAAAGCAATATAAGTTATTCAAAACACAAGTCATAGGAAATATAAGTTAAAATGTAAGTCTTAAGGTCTATGTTAAAACGATATATAATTAACAATCTAATTAAAAATACTCATAAAATTGAAATAGTAGTTCAGAAAGGATTGTTTATAGACAAAATACCTATAATGGACATTATAAAATAGTATAACAAGTATCTCATTGCATAAGGGGCTGCTGCTAAGACATATGCTGAGGGGCACTCACTTTTTAAAAATAAGCTACCAGTTTTGTTGTTATATCCCTTCAAAAGTTATTGATCAAAAACCACAATTTAGCCAAAATATAAGTAAAAAAGGGCCAAAACTCAGTAGTAATTTTGTGTATGACTTCTAAATTCGAACTTGACCTGTGTTTAATGATGAAAATTTTGAACGAAGTTAATGCATCACTTCAAAAATATGATCAGAATCCAAAAGTGTGACTTCCAGACGATGCCGACGCTGACGCAGACTCTGACGCAGACGACGAGGCAGACAGAGTCATGATCCCTATGTGTCGACCATGCTTCGCAGTTGACACAAAAAACGTTCTTATTACATTCTGGACCTCATGCGAAAATTGCTTATAATAATTCACAGAACATTGTGTTTTAATTAGAAACGTATTATGAGTAAACATAATGTGTGTATGAACAGTGAATGTTTTGGTTAGATTGTGCAGTTGGGCAGGCTTATCACATCTCACAAATGTGGTTTGTTCCAAACACGTAAGTGCTATCTCATTCATTAATAAATGCTGGGAGTCCAATATAAACACCTCAACAAAGTTGGCAATGTTAATGGTTATGTCAGCAACACATATAATGTATAATATGATTAAATACACTTTAACAAAATACACGCACCAAAATACATTTGTTGCAATCATTCAATATGAGAAACTATCTTTTATAAAACAGAACATTGCTGACACCTATGGTCATATCGTTTACCTGATAAACTGCATTTGTAAAGTTCTCTGTCGCTTTGATTTCAAATGTGGCCAGTTGTCCAGCCTGTAAATATATGTGAATGCAATTAAGTAATATCACACAGGAAACATTTATCGTGAATAAAGGAATCCATCATGAGTGTGAGGGTGGGATCGAAAAATCCATACCAAGGAACGTCGTTTGGCATCACGAGACTTGCGGAGTAATGAAAAAGGTGATCAAGAGGTACATGTATAGAATTTTTTATCGCAGCCTCACACGAATAATGGAGTTTTTATAGCTCACCATTAAATACCACATTTTATGTTTAAAAAGGGCTATAGAAGTTCCTTAATACGCTGAGATGCGTCATGTTATGATGTGAAGAGCTATGGCATTAAGGGTCTTTTTTTTTGCCCCCCCCCCACCCCCCATGAGGCCAAAAAATGAAATTTGCTTTTCACCGAATTCTTCTTATTAGTTTATTAGAACAATGACTCAAGTGTTTAAGTCTAATATTATTTTGTTTTTTACCATTGCTATGGTAACAAAAGTGGTTGCCAAAATGGACAGAAAATAGGAAATTGACCATTTTGAAGCTAATTTAAGACATTTTACAGAGCAATTAACATAGAGCACCAGCAAATACCAAAAAGATATTTTAACAGATTATCATGGCACACAACATATTAAAGGGCTATTTTGGTATTTAGCTATGCTGAAATCTAATTCTTAAAAATTTTGTCTCTAAAAGACTTAAAATTGGTCCAAAATTGCAATTTCTGTTTTAAGCCTATTTTGTCCGCCTTTTTTGTTACCATAGAAATGGTAGCATTTTAATAAATGCCAAAATTTTACACTTCAGTCATTCTTCTAATAAACCAATCAAAAGAAATTTGTAAAAAGCAATTTTCAGTTTTTGGCTCCAAAGGGGCCCAAATAAGCCCCTTAATGCATGTACCCCTTTAGCATAACAATGATGTCACTTTATGACCATCCGCATAAATTCCAATACAACCAACATACATCCCTCACGTGACAGCATTGGTAAGATAACATGGGTAAAATAAGATTTTCTATCCCAGGGTAAAATCTCAGATGTCCTTATACAGTGTGCAAGAAGTCAAAGCAATATAAGTTATTCAAAACACAAGTCATAGGAAATATAAGTTAAAATGTAAGTCTTAAGGTCTATGTTAAAACGATATATAATTAACAATCTAATTAAAAATACTCATAAAATTGAAATAGTAGTTCAGAAAGGATTGTTTATAGACAAAATACCTATAATGGACATTATAAAATAGTATAACAAGTATCTCATTGCATAAGGGGCTGCTGCTAAGACATATGCTGAGGGGCACTCACTTTTTAAAAATAAGCTACCGGTTTTGTTGCATTTCGAACATATCTCACCAGGCAGCCCAATAATAAGCATTCCAGCAGTTGAAAATCATTCCCATTTTCTGTGGCATTTTCAGCCAGTTGGGCAATAGATCAAATTGATTACATAACTTTTGTTGTAGGAAAAAAATCAGATAAATACACAACAATAAGTAATTGACATATGAAATAAATTCATGCTCATTTTCAGACCATAATAAAATATATGTAAAGCTAAAAAATGATCACCAACATGGTACTAACTATCTAAACAGTTGCATAATATTCAAGCCCAAAATAAGACCACTTTCAAAATATAAATAAGTGTCAAATATTAACATTTATTTGAAAGCACATGACCATATTAAGACCATTTATCACATGTGGTCGCGTCTTGGAATGTAATAAGTCCATGCATTAAAATTGGTAAACCACTTAGGGGATAACTGTATTCAATATTTTCATTTGGGGAGGTATATCGTCGGATATACGGTTGGAAGTTTAGTTTTACGGCGACGCGCGAGCGGAGCCGTAAAACGTGATTTCCGAACGTATATCCGACGATATACTGTAACGGCGTCTGGCTAGTGTCTGTTATTCAGTCTCATACGGCACGGATAGTTCAGCTTGTTGTGAGAGAAACGCGATCTTGAGTACGAACCGGCTTGAGATCGAATACAGCATGCGCCAACTTTGCCTCCCCATTTTAACATAAATTTACACTGTCATCGAGATTTCCCCGCTGAAACATAAACTTCTAACCTTTATTTCTATAAGACTTCCATTAATAGTCTGATTCTTCCATTATTTTAGCTGTATTTTGTGCTTTATTCCCGAGCATCTGTTGGTTTCTGCTTCTGTTATTCGCGTGCCATGCGGATAGCTTCGGTTTTTACCCTTATGCACCCAAACGCCTTGTAACAAACCTAAATGTCCGAATGTGACCGAATATGTTTGACGTCATCCTGCGCGTGTCTTCTGCTATATAAGAGCGCCCCCATCAGCTCTCGGGGTTGTTGACTGCTAGCAACCGGCTTGTGTAGTTAAGACTTAAAAAGCTTGTTGTAGGTGGAAGATCTTAACTGGACAGATTGGGATAGCTTGCATACCACCTAGATTGAAAGTTTGCTAACAGAATGCCACCTAGAAGAGCAATGCTTGGCCCTTCTCAGGTCTCATAATCACAATATTTACATTCTGTTCCCCACCACCTTGTTCCTTAACTCGAACTTTAGGTGGAAATCTTTTCTCTCCTAAACATTCTCTTTTATTACTCCTTTAGGCGAAGTTGGCACAGGTTGTTATATATGTGTATCATAGATTATATTTGATGTAACTCTTAAGGGATTATAAGGTTTATTGGTTTGTGCGATTCTTGTAAATTGTGTTAAGACTTCTGCTTGCACCAGTTCCACCTATATAGGTGGGGACCTATATCTTAAAACAGTCTAGTTCGCAGGACGTTTATAGCGTACTAAACGTGCTTGTTCAGGCCTGGTAGACTGTTGATAGGCTTTAGCGAACACTGTGAGTGTGTATTGGTTGTTTTCGTCTGAGTTTGGGGTTTTCCACCTATTTAGGTGGAATCATAGTTGCAGAAGTATCTAACTTGAGTATAAGTCAACTTGAGGTTTAAATTGATTGAAATAACTTAATGAGTCATTCTACGAGTCTAGGGCATTCGTATCACGTTATTTACAGTCTATAAACGTTAGTTAAGGTAAGTGATTGACTCCACCTATATAGGCGAATGTTCCACCTATATAGGTGAAGTTCCACCTAGATAGGCGAAGACCTTAAATTACCACAGACTAGCTAATAGCACGTTGTCAGACTTACTGAACCTACTTGTTCAGGACTTGTAGATTGTTGGTAGGCAATACAGACGCATAATTGGTGAATTCGATTGTCCGTGACTGAGTCTGGGTCTTCCACCTATTTAGGTGAAATCACTGTTTCAAGAGTGACTTAATTACAAACCATTTATCCTCGTGTATATATTGAATTTGCATACTAAGTGAGCCCTTGACATCTTTTGAGCACTATTGTCACATTTATTGTAGTTAATATAGGTCAAAGATCGTTTCCACCTATATGGGAGACACTCCACCTATATAGGCAAAGTTCCACCTATATAATTTCTGTTCCACCTATATAGGTGTAGTAATATCTATATGGGCGAAATAGTTAATATTTAGGTATACCTCTAAAACCTACTTATTGTTTTGATTTTATAACCACCAGATGTTGTGTTGCTTATGTTGAACACATATAATGGACCTGCTTGGATTGTGCTAGGACTAATAATCTCTATTATATCTTCACAGCAACGGTTGTAGGTGGAATATAAAAAACTACATCTTCATCTAACTACATATTGGCCTATATTACACTATTGTGTACAAGATCACTATCTAATTGCTTGCTACCTACATGTTAATAGTTTCTATATGCTCACATACTTATTGTTAAGGGATACTTAATAAATTGTAGAAAATTGACAAAAAGGCTGGCTGTCTATTCACTTCCCAAAAGCATTGAGTACGACCCAGGTCGAACCCAATATTGAAATATTGTCGCGTCACCACCAATTCCTGACTATAGAATTTGATGAACGCTCGACCGGGTGGTGCCGTTACAGTTTGGTGTCAGAAGTGGGATCCCAAGAATTAAACAAAGCAAAAAGTTGATATTTTTATTTATTAATATAATTTCATGCTGCCATTGTTGTGGTAAAGTCTGTACGTCTAAGTTGGTTGTTTATCACACCTGTCAGCCTGAAAATATAAATATATACAATCAAAAGCCTGGAGTTTGGTCTTTGCTTTTGTGGAAGTGAAAATTCAGTTAATTCACTCACTCAATTCATTAATCAATAATTGAACTCAGTTTGACTATTAATTATTCAATTAAATAAGCATAATGAACTCTGAACAAGAGAACCCTGATGAGAACCTAAACTCCCCATCAACGTCACATCATGTTGAGGGCAATGAAACATTTGATGATAATAATTCAGTAGTTAGTTCTGCTAGTTCTGTACAAATTTCTATGCTTGAAAATAAGCTTGAGTCCGAGTTAGCCAAAATGGGTAAGATAATGCAAGATACTGTATCTTACCTAACTGAGCACATGAATCAGAAACTGACTGAGTTAGACTCTAAGTTTAACAATCTTGTTGCTGACATTCACCCAAATAGTCAGAATTCAAATGTAAATTCTTCAGTGGCCCAAACTACACAAAGCACTTCTGATACAGGTCCTCCTGCAATAGCTTGTAGTTCACAATCAAAGAAAGACTGCACATCTTTTAAATTGAAACCTCAAAATTTCAGTGGGGCCACTGACTTTGATGAGTTTCTTTCCCAATTCGAAATCACTTGTGAAATTAATGGTTGGCAATACAGGGAGAAATCTCTGTATCTTGCGAATTGCTTGACTGGTGATGCACGATCCTTGCTGAGTGAACTTGATCATGACGGGAGACGTGATTTTAACATTTTGGTCGAAAAGCTGAAAAACAGGTTTGGTTCGGTTAACAGGTCTGAAATCTTCAGGACACAACTGAAGTCTAGAGTTAGAAATAAGGGTGAGACCATCCCTGAATTAGCACAATCTATCAAAAAGCTTGTACGCCAGGCATATCCTGGTGTGAACAAAGATGTGATTGAAACGTTGTCCCTGGACGTTTTTATTGATGCACTTACAGATTCTGATATACGTTTGCGAGTTAGGGAGCTTGGTCCAAAGACACTTGCTGAGGTAGAGAAAATAGCACTACGTTTAGAATCCCATAAGATTGCCGATAAGCAAAGGACAAGATTGGTTGGTCAACTTGATACTGGGTGCAACGAGGTACGTCTAAATCAGTCAGATTCAAACCCACAGCTGGAGGCTTTGCATGATAAAATAAGTTCACTTTCAAATCAGGTGCAAAGTCTAACAAAACAAAGTAATCAAAATTCAAGCAATGTCTGCTATGCAAATGATAAGCGCCCTGACTTATCTAGAAGAAATACCCAAAACTTTAATAATAATAGATACAATAGGCATTCCCAAAATAACCTTCCCTATCATAATGGTGGTGAACCACGAAGACCTAGGGGTCCAGGTCCAGGTCCATTTAATGGGCATAACCCAAGACAGCATAATAATCCTAACTCTTACCATTCTAGGAATACTCAATACAACCCTGTAAATACTGGAAGATATGACTCTAGGAGCGATCAAAACCAATCTTACCCTACTCATGATAACAATAGATTGAACCAGGAAAACTGGCACAGGTCAGGATGGAGGGCCACATCCCGACAATAGTAGAAGGGCCCGTCAATGTACCTGTTCGTAGCATGGATGATGGTTATTTTGTCGCTGGTAGTGTTCAAGGAAAGTCTCTTGTCTTTCTTGTAGACACTGGCTCATGTTGCACTATTCTCAGTAAATCTTTATTTGATAGATGGTCACCAGAAACACGCCCCAACTTGACGCCTGTTAACTTGCATTTGGTTACGGCAACTGGTGAGAGCATTCCATCTCTTGGAAAAGCCGAGATTGAAATTTCCTTAGGAAGTCAATGCCTACTGCATGATGTACTGTTTGCTGATATCAAAAATGATGGAATTCTTGGTGTTGACTTTTTGTCAAAACATAAGTGTGATGTTTTCTTAAGTAAAGATCACATGCGTTTGAATGGAGAAAGAATATCATGTTTTCATAGTAGTAAGGGGGCCACTTTGGGTATAAATAGTGGAGGTGCAATTTCTACATGCTGTAGGATTGCCATACTGGAGGGTGTTGAAATTCCACCAGAAAGTGAAATTGTGGTCAAAGGCAGGCCATTAGATTTGTTTGACAAAAATAGTGTTGGCACGTTGGAAGGCACTAGTCAGTTTGTAGACCGTAGTGGATTGTTGGTGGCCAGAGCTTTAGTTAGCCCTGAGACTGGCAGTGTCCCTATACGCATTATGAATTTAAATGATCAGCCATTCTTTCTCCATAAAAACACAGTGACAGCAGTATATGAGCCAGTAGAAACTGAAAGACTTGAGTCAGTTAATTCCCTGAGCACAAAGGCAACATCTGATGAAAACCCTTATCAACATATTGATGAACTCATTCAGAACAGCTCTTCAAATCTGAATGAGACACAATTAGAAAGCTTGAAATCACTTTTGTATGAGCATAAAGACCAGTTCTCTAAATCTTCCCATGATTTAGGCTGTTCTAATTTGGTAGAACATACTATCAAAACTGTGCCTGACTGTAAGCCGGTTAAACTAAGGCCTTATAGAGTACCGCTTGCTAAGAGGGAGTTTGCGGAGAGTGAAGTCAAAGCAATGGCTGAAAAGGGACTTATTGAGCCATCCTACTCTGCTTGGAGTGCACCAGCAATAATAGTCCCAAAACCAGATGGCTCTTTGAGATTCTGTGTTGACTACAGAAGACTGAATGAACTCACAGTCCCAGACAGTCATCCACTGCCACGTATTGATGATACACTTGATGCCTTGGGTGGTTCAACTTGGTTCTCAACTCTGGATTTAAAGAGTGGGTTCCACCAAGTAAGCATTGCAGAGGAAGATAGACCTAAGACTGCATTTTCCATCCCTGGCAGTGGTTTGTGGCAGTGGCGAGTTTTGCCTTTTGGTTTGATTAACTCTCCAAGTGTTTTTGAACGCCTAATGGAGCGGGTGTTTGCCGGGTTGACTTTTCTCATATTGCTAATATATCTAGATGATATAATTGTGTTCTCAAAAACATTTGAAGAGCACTTGATCAATTTGAGAAAGGTGTTTGAAAGATTGAAGGAAGCTAATTTAAAGCTAAACTCTAAAAAGTGCAAATTACTGTGCAGGAAGGTGTCTTTTCTGGGTCATGAAGTGTCTAATTTAGGCATAGGCACTGATCCTAAGAAACTTTTAGCTGTTAATGATTGGCCACAACCAAAGACAGCTACAGAAGTCAGACAGTTTGTTGGTTTAGCTTCTTACTATAGGAAGTTCATTCCAAATTTTGCAACAGTTTGTAAACCATTGCACCAGCTGACTGAGAAAAATAATTGTTTTGTTTGGACTGAAAAGTGTCAAAATGCTTTTGACAATCTGAAGAAGCTATTAACGAGTGCACCAATACTTAGCTATCCTCTTCTCCAAGGTCAGCGGTTTCTGATTGACTGTGATGCTTCTAATGTCGGAGTTGGTGCAGTTTTGTCTCAGATACAAGATGGAGAAGAGAAGGTGATTAGCTATTTTAGCAAATGTCTGTCCAGGACTGAAAGAAAGTACTGCACAACAAGAAAGGAGTTATTGGCTGTTGTAATGGCTGTCAAAAACTTCCATCACTTCTTGTTTGGACAGCAATTCACTGTCAGAACTGACCATGGGTCTTTGCAGTGGCTTATGAGGTTTAAGAACTGTGAAGGCCAAATTGCACGTTGGCTGGAGGTATTGTCAGCTTATACTTTTACAATTGTACATAGAGCTGGTAGGGTCCACAACAATGCAGATTCATTGTCCCGTAGACCATGTTACAGCAATGACTGTAAACACAGTGATAGATATGAGAAAAGATATTTTCCGAAAGTATCCCCTGAAATTGATAGAACAGAAAAAGAGACTAACATTTTTGAGAAGACAGATGGTGGCTGGGGTGACAGTCCACTTCGATCTGTCACTCCAGTGGAGATGATTAATACTGTTGAGAATATAGATGGTGGTCGGGGTGGCAGTCTACTTCGATCTGTCACTCCACCGGAAAGTATCAACTATGTTGAGAAAGATGATGGAGGTCAGGGTGACAGTTTACTTTTATCTGTCATGCCGCCGGAATGTACTAATAATATTGAGAAAATAGATGGTGGTCGGGGTGACAGTCTACTTCGATCTGTCACTCCACCGGAAAGTATTATTACTGAGCATATAAATAATGCTCCTTTGTTTGAAACACAGGAAGATAGTCCTGGTGTTGAAGGGCCCGTTATTTGTGATGACATTTATGTGAGTGATAGATTGGCATGCTCTATCACTCCTTCTTTAGGACCTGGAGTAGCAGAGGTGCTCTCTTTGGAGATGACACATGGAAATTACCAGACCGGTGTTCCTCACTTCACACATGCATCGAACAACTCTGTATGTGGTGGGGTGGATGCAGAAGCTCACAAAATTATTGATAAATGTCGTCACACAAGTTGTTATTGCTGCGAAGTGACAGCAGATTATATAGAAGATTGGATAGACCTTTTTGAAGATGGACCTTTGTTTGGGTGTTTGTTTGAGAATGGGATAATTCCTGAAGAGTTGCAAGTTGCTCGTGCTGGCATGGCAACAATATCAGAAGGTGTTCACAGTGACAAGCCTAGGTGTCATTGTAAGCGTAGGTCTGAAATGATTGACACAAACGCACTTATCAAAGGCATTGTTCAAGATGGTCAGGAGTGTGGTTACAGTATATGTAAGAATAAGTTGTGTTTGAATGTTAGTCAACATTTGAGTGAATCTGACGAGTCCTCTGCTTCTACTTCGAAGTCAGAGGAATGTCTAGATATCACATTGGAGAATATTCGTGACCAACAAGAAAAAGATGCTACATTAAAACTCCTTCTGCAGTGGAAAAGGAGTAATGAAAAGCCCCGTTGGTCTGCAGTAGCACCATACTGCAAAGAGCTAAAAGCCTATTGGCATGAATGGGATACTATAGAACTTAAAGAAAATGTCCTTTATAAAAGACGAGAGAGGGATGTAGGTAATGATGCGGAATATCTTTTTCTTGTACCTGTAATTTTAAGAAAGGAGACCTTCAAGCAGTTGCATGAATACATAACTGCAGGGCATTTAGGTAGAAGAAAAACCTATGATAAGATAAGAAAAAGGTTTTATTGGTGTAACATGTATAAAGACGTGTCATATTGGTGCAGGGTTTGTTCTACCTGCGGTTCAAGAAAAATGCCATATAGACACGCTAAAGCACCTATGCGTCAATACAATGTTGGTTACCCTATGGAACGTATAGGGCTAGATATTAGTGGACCCTACCCAGCTTCAAAAAGAGGTCACAAATATTTAATGGTGGCATCATGCTATTTTACTAAATGGATGGATGCTATTCCATTGAAAACACAGGAGGCTACACATGTGGCATCTGAGTTAGTTGACCGATTTATATCAGTATTTGGAGTGCCACTCCAACTACACACAGACTTAGGTTCAAACTTCGAGTCTAAAGTCTTTCAGGAAGTCTGCAAACTTCTTGGTATTGAGAAAACCAGAACTTCAGTTCGAAGACCCCAGTCTGATGGAATGGTTGAAAGGGCAAACCGTTCCATTCAAAATATGATAGCTTCCTATATATCTGAAAAGCAAGATGATTGGGATGAGCACCTACCTTTACTTATGATGGCATATAGGTCATCAATTCATGAGACGACAGGCGTCTCACCAGCAATGATGATGTTTGGTTGGGAACTAACACTCCCTATAGATATGGCTTTAGGTAGGCCAATAAGAGAGGATAGGCTTTGTGCAACAGATCATGCCTATCAGCTTGAACAGAGGTTGTTGGATATTCATGATTTTGCACGAAGGCATCTGAATATTTCAAGTGAAAGCATGAAGAGAAGATATGATGTTAAAATGCATAAGATACCATATAAATTAGGAGACGCTGTTTGGTATTATAATCCAAAACGAAAGGTTGGGTTCAATCCAAAATTGCAAAGACCATGGAAAGGACCTATGATTGTGGTTGATATTCTGAATGACGTATTATTCAGAATTCAATCTGGCTTGAAAGCAAAACCAGTGGTAGTCCATCATGATAAATTAAAGCCATATCTAGGTGAGGACAAACCCACTTGGTTTGTTACTAAAGAATAATAACAATAATAAAAAAAAAAGCTTGTAAATGATTATTCACAGTTTAGAGAATGAAGTATAATTGTTAAACCTGTGCCAACTCGCTTAAACTTTTATTACTGTTCTATCTTTCTTTTCTATAATAATAATAAATAAAAAAAAAAAAAAAAAAAAAAAACGCCTTATTTTATATATATATATTTTTTTTTTACTGATTGAATGATAGTTAATTTTATATCTATGACATGTTTGTAGGTAGTGAACCTTCTCACAGCTGCTGCTGGAAGCAAATAGCTCCTTCCATTGGCCATGTGGTAAACCTGCAGAATAAAGTTGTCTGATATGATTGTGACTGATTAGCCTCTTGCAGAAACCTTTGACTGAAATAAAGAGAGGTTTTGGCCAGTTGTGTCTGAAAATCGCAGTTTTAAGTTGTCTGTTATGGTTGTTATTTATAATGATTGTGGTTGATAAACCCCCTTGCAAACAATTGAATGAAACAAAGACATTTTGGTTGATTACGTTTGAAAATTGCAAAATATAGTTTGTCTGATTTTGATTGTTACTTTACATGTTGCCAACGACTGATGGGTGGGAACATGTGAAGTATATATATACTATGACTAAATTTACATTTGCAAAGCCTGTGGATAGTAGATACGCAATTATTTTACTATCCTGTCTTTAAAAATAGTTTGCAATAGTTCAAAGTTTGAACTGTACATATTTTGTAACCTGCCTGTCTGAAAGATTGTAATGCTAAATAAATGGCAGTTTAGACAAGGTCTGCTGAAATTAGCAAATATACTGAATTGACCGGGATGGTATTTTATAGTTGGAAAGACTGTTTGAAAATGAGTGGCATTTGGATGAAACAAGGCTAAGGATAAGAAAATGCTATGGCCGTCTTATACTTGATTGTTTCATTAAAATTATACACTAAAAGCACAAAATCGAAATACCTACCTAGCAACCTTAATGCTTGTGGAGCAATACACAACTCTGTATTCAAAAGCCCCTTAATGTCTATTTTTAGGGATTCAACTACCTATGCAAAGTGTGTACAAACCACTATTTTAAGACGAAATGGGAGGTACAGAGACACCTTCAGGACCAGCACACGGGCATCGGGTACCAATGCAGTGTATGCAGATTGTTGTTCGTCCGTAGAAACACCAAACATGCATGTAATGTGACAGAGGAAGACATGATCTTCATGCATAGGGAGAGTGGCGTGAGGGGTGCCGAGGCCAAAGCGATGATGGCGAAGTTCGTTCGTGAGGTGCAGGATACCAAATGGGAGTGGGTGCGGGAAGTCCCAAAGGAAGAGGCACCAAAGATCATATCGGAACCAGCCAAGGTGCCCAAGCCTCGGAAGAGCCGGAGAGAGCCCTCTCCCTTCCAATTTGAGGAGGACCCAATGATCACCCTGGAAGAACCTCCTATAAAAAGGAAGAAGACAGAGTCATTCTGTTTGGAGGAACCTTTGACAGCAGAACCTCTTGGACAAGCTTCTCCTGAAACAGAAAATAATATAATTAAATCCCCATCTGTCAAAATAAAGAAAAAGTCAGCAAGTAAAAAGAAAGAAACCTATGTAAACCCAACAGAGAGAATTAATGATAAGAAAGAAAGTGATAAACAGACTGAAGCAGGTGTAAAAGAAATGAGGAGTATAGAATGTGATTATCAGACTGAAACAAATGTAAAACAAACAGAGAAACTAGAGGCTAAGGAAGGGCAAGAGAAACAGACTAAAGCCAGTGAAAATCAGAGTGAAAATGAAAGAATGAAAACACCAGTTAAAGAAAAAGAAACAAAAAGTGTAACAACAGAGAACAAAACTAAGAGAAAACAAAAGGATGGAGAAAATCAAAGTGAGAGGACAAATGAGAATAAGCCAAATAAGAGACCAGCAAATAAAAGTGTTAATGAAATGAAGAGTGTAAACAAAACAAAGTATGAGAAAGACAAGAGAATCGATTCAGATGATATAATTGAGAGAATAATGGAGGATATTTCGAGAACACATACAAAATGTGTATCTCCTATATCATCACCTCGTCAACACAATAACATTCCAGAATATGATCCTGAAGAAGAAATAAAAAAGGCAGTAGAAAGCATAATGGATGCACCTGAAGTAAAGGAGACTTTAGAGAGTGCTGTAGAAGCAGTCAGTGACAGCACGAGTGAACTGATGATGGAAACTATATGTGAAGAGATAATGGAGGAAGTAATAAAAGAAGTGCAAGAAGAACTGGAAGTTGAGAATGAGGCAGATAGTATTATGGAAGAAGGTATAAAGAGGGAATTAAACACCATTACAAAGGAAGCAATGTTGGATATAAATTTAGAACAGTTAGAACAGAAGAGAAAAGCAAAGAAGGCAGCAAAAAGGAAATCAGGAGAAAGTAGTAAAGACCAAGATGAAATAGAAAGATATGATAATAATAATAATACGGATATAATTCAGAGTAGTCAGGAAGAAGGTTGGAGAGATACTATAATTGAAGAACATAGACAGGAAGAAGTTACAGATGAAGATGATACAGAAGACCCAGAAGAGATAATCAGAAAGCAAAGAGAGGAAAGAAAGATAAAGAAGAATGAGAGGAGAAAGCAGAGAGAGATAGCCAAATTAAGAAATATTCTTAAAGAAACCCAGGAAGGGAGAGTTGTATTGAACATTGGAGGGCAAAGGTTTGAAACTAGTCGTTTAACCTTACAGCAGGACCCAGATTCCATATTATCATTATTATTTAATGATGATATATCTATTCGGCCGATGGGGAACAGCTATTTTTTTGATCGAGACCCAGGTCATTTCCGGATAATTCTTAATTATTTAAGAGATGGATGCACTGCCCGTGGGGCCATTCTACCCAGAGAGCGAAGATACCTTTTAGAGTTAAAGAATGAGTGTATCTTCTACAGACTGCAGGGGCTGAAGGATCTTGTGGATAAACGATTGGAATATTTGGCGGATATGTATGGCCTGGACTGTTAATGATATATATTGTTTTGTGGTTCAATTTTTGGTGGGCCACAGTTTGTGGTTCAACTAAAATTGAACCAAAGTTTGTGGTTCATGCAAATGGACTATTCTTGACTTTTCCATTATGTTGATCTGACTCTGATCAGCAGTTTTGTGGTCTATTTGTGGGAGAACCATGGTTCAACTACAGATAGATCAAACTTTGTGGTTCATGTAACGGGACCAGTCTGCAAGGCAGTCAAATGCAAGATAATATTATGCAAACATAGGCATTTGACAACCATACTTGTTGATTAGGTGTTTCATTATCAATTGAACCATGACATATGGTTCAACTTTTAGTGAAGCAAATTTTGTAGTTCATTTGCGTGAACTAATACAAACGTTTGAGATAATTACCAGCCTTCCTGCAGATGTAGAAGATGCCCAGTTCAAGTGATGTTTTGTGATGCTGCGTTTAAACAGTTCATTCAGTGACAAGTGAAAACAAATACAATTATGAACTATGACGAAACACTGTGGAAAAAAAATCTTTATTATATAATTCCTAGTGCATTTCACGTTTATCTTAACATACGGAGAAGACTTTGGATTCAGTAAGGATTAGGTTAAGATTCAATTGTTTAATATCAGTGAATACATTTTTATTAATTTGGTAAGTATTTTCTTTATATCATTACCTGAACTTCCTTTGGTGATAGATAAGGTTTCAAGGTCTGATCTGTACAGTTGTGTTTCAACCTATAATAAATAAGAAAGGAGAAATTAGTAACTCAGAAAACACTTTGGTCTCACAAAAAAAAAAAAATCATAATCATTATCAATTCTACGGTTTAGGAATAGGTGTAGGTCTATGTTGTCTATTAGGCAGTAAAATTTTCTTTTGCCGTCTGATAGAGATATAGATCTGTATTGTTATTTGCTTTATGTATCATAACTTATATGTTCAGGTAATGTAAGAGTGAATACTAAAAAAAAAAAAAAAAAAATGGTAACATATATGGATATAGTAAAGGCATAACAAAGCACTCAAAGAAATAAGATTATACCAGTCTGAACAGTTTTTGAGCATAAAAATTATTTACAGGCCTAGAACATTTAGTTTTACTTTATTAAGTGTTATAGTTCTGTAAACAGTGTTTCTAAAATAATGTTGGACTGTATTATACTATTATTCTGACATAATCAACAGTAAGAATATTTTGCATATTATTGTATAAAGAATTGTTCAGATGTTAGGTATAGTTTGTAATGGACAGTGGTATAAAATGACTTTGAAAATGAAACATCCTAAAATAGGTGGAAAATAAGATGTCATATCTTTTCGTGTTTCCATTGCCGTCTAGCATATTTTTTTTTTTTTTTTTTTTGCCCCCTCAAAAACAACTTGTTCATAATAAGTTTTTGAAATTATTTTTACTAAACTTGGTTTCCTCTGGGTTGATAATGTGTTCTATTAACAGTTCAGTGGAACCCAAGTTTGATGACGATTCATTTGTAACTGTCATTCAGTGGTTTGTGGTGATGAATGGTAACATGAAAAGTGATGTCAATTGGCTGAAGTTACAGGAATTGTGCATAATAGTATTCTATTATGCAAATTAAATATTTAAGGAAGGATTTTCTTTAACTAACTTGACCAATATTTGGACTAATATTACTTTTATTGATAATTGGAGCCTACTTTCCAATCTATTTTCTTACATGGCCACCTACATGGGGTCCATGTCCTTTATAGGTGGGGGCAAAATAGCCAGTTAGCCTGCCAAATGTTTGTCTAATTAGTTATGAAATTACCTTTACAGTAGGAGTAATCGTACTGTCATTATAATTTTTGAAATATTTGACTTTGAAATTTTTTTTTTTAAAATCTTTGAAAACTTCAGAAGTGATTAAGCTTACTTGAGCATTCAATAGCTTTTCTCATGATACTTCGTAGTAGGGTTGGCTGGTCTTATTGTCTAGTATCATGTTAAACTAATGATGATCAAGCTATATAAGTATGAACATGAACTCTTATGGGCTAGTCATTTTGGAACATAATGCCTTAATAATGGACCGCAGAGTTCAATTGACCAGGTCCATATTATTGATCAAATGTAATGTTTCGTATATAACTCATTTGACTAAGGATTGAAATTTCACTGTGGAAGGTGGTGAACTTAAATTGTCTTTTGTATCATGCACATTGTCTGGGGCATAGTCCAGATGCCAAACACAATGGTTCATGAACAAATTAGACAGTCTCCCTGTCAAACAGTTGTTCATATATGTATATTAATTACCAATACAATGTTGTTTGTCTGGATTACTTACCTACCTGGAATTTCCATGAATTCTACTAGAGTTCATTTTTATATATCCCGGTTGGTTTTGACAAATCAGAAATGATCCAGTCTGAGTAAACATATAATGTATTCAAAAATTTGGCACAGCATTAAAGGGTCCAGATTAGCAACATATATGTAAGAATATGCATTAATCATTCTTAGTCTGTTTGTTAGTATGGATTATATTGCTATTCCTGAGTAAGGATAACAGAAATAGCCAGATGCCTCCTTGGATTTGAAATTCTTCTTTCCAAGCTATATACTTACATTACCTTCTTCATGGGGTCCATGCCTTTTGTAGGGAGGGGGCTGTTGTAACGGCGTCTGGCTAGTGTCTGTTATTCAGTCTCATACGGCACGGATAGTTCAGCTTGTTGTGAGAGAAACGCGATCTTGAGTACGAACCGGCTTGAGATCGAATACAGCATGCGCCAACTTTGCCTCCCCATTTTAACATAAATTTACACTGTCATCGAGATTTCCCCGCTGAATCATAAACTTCTAACCTTTATTTCTATAAGACTTCCATTAATAGTCTGATTCTTCCATTATTTTAGCTGTATTTTGTGCTTTATTCCCGAGCATCTGTTGGTTTCTGCTTCTGTTATTCGCGTGCCATGCGGATAGCTTCGGTTTTTACCCTTATGCACCCAAACGCCTTGTAACAAACCTAAATGTCCGAATGTGACCGAATATGTTTGACGTCATCCTGCGCGTGTCTTCTGCTATATAAGAGCGCCCCCATCAGCTCTCGGGGTTGTTGACTGCTAGCAACCGGCTTGTGTAGTTAAGACTTAAAAAGCTTGTTGTAGGTGGAAGATCTTAACTGGACAGATTGGGATAGCTTGCATACCACCTAGATTGAAAGTTTGCTAACAGAATGCCACCTAGAAGAGCAATGCTTGGCCCTTCTCAGGTCTCATAATCACAATATTTACATTCTGTTCCCCACCACCTTGTTCCTTAACTCGAACTTTAGGTGGAAATCTTTTCTCTCCTAAACATTCTCTTTTATTACTCCTTTAGGCGAAGTTGGCACAGGTTGTTATATATGTGTATCATAGATTATATTTGATGTAACTCTTAAGGGATTATAAGGTTTATTGGTTTGTGCGATTCTTGTAAATTGTGTTAAGACTTCTGCTTGCACCAGTTCCACCTATATAGGTGGGGACCCTATATAGGTGGGGACCTATATCTTAAAACAGTCTAGTTCGCAGGACGTTTATAGCGTACTAAACGTGCTTGTTCAGGCCTGGTAGACTGTTGATAGGCTTTAGCGAACACTGTGAGTGTGTATTGGTTGTTTTCGTCTGAGTTTGGGGTTTTCCACCTATTTAGGTGGAATCATAGTTGCAGAAGTATCTAACTTGAGTATAAGTCAACTTGAGGTTTAAATTGATTGAAATAACTTAATGAGTCATTCTACGAGTCTAGGGCATTCGTATCACGTTATTTACAGTCTATAAACGTTAGTTAAGGTAAGTGATTGACTCCACCTATATAGGCGAATGTTCCACCTATATAGGTGAAGTTCCACCTAGATAGGCGAAGACCTTAAATTACCACAGACTAGCTAATAGCACGTTGTCAGACTTACTGAACCTACTTGTTCAGGACTTGTAGATTGTTGGTAGGCAATACAGACGCATAATTGGTGAATTCGATTGTCCGTGACTGAGTCTGGGTCTTCCACCTATTTAGGTGAAATCACTGTTTCAAGAGTGACTTAATTACAAACCATTTATCCTCGTGTATATATTGAATTTGCATACTAAGTGAGCCCTTGACATCTTTTGAGCACTATTGTCACATTTATTGTAGTTAATATAGGTCAAAGATCGTTTCCACCTATATGGGAGACACTCCACCTATATAGGCAAAGTTCCACCTATATAATTTCTGTTCCACCTATATAGGTGTAGTAATATCTATATGGGCGAAATAGTTAATATTTAGGTATACCTCTAAAACCTACTTATTGTTTTGATTTTATAACCACCAGATGTTGTGTTGCTTATGTTGAACACATATAATGGACCTGCTTGGATTGTGCTAGGACTAATAATCTCTATTATATCTTCACAGCAACGGTTGTAGGTGGAATATAAAAAACTACATCTTCATCTAACTACATATTGGCCTATATTACACTATTGTGTACAAGATCACTATCTAATTGCTTGCTACCTACATGTTAATAGTTTCTATATGCTCACATACTTATTGTTAAGGGATACTTAATAAATTGTAGAAAATTGACAAAAAGGCTGGCTGTCTATTCACTTCCCAAAAGCATTGAGTACGACCCAGGTCGAACCCAATATTGAAATATTGTCGCGTCACCACCAATTCCTGACTATAGAATTTGATGAACGCTCGACCGGGTGGTGCCGTTACAATACCTCCCCAAATGAAAATGTTGAATATGGTTATCCCCATTCTAATGCACTTCTGCAGTTTCGGCTCAAATTTGAGCGCTGCAAGCCGCATAATGCCGCACGTCACCCAACGAAATATGACGCAATTAATGACGTCAAAATGTTTCCTGCAGTATATCGCAGGATATACTGTCGCAAATTTTTGACGTCATCCAATCAGAAGTCGCGTTACAAAAGTAAGTGCATTAGAATAGTGGTTTACAGATTTTGAGGAAAAGTTATGACGCCCATTATAACGTATATGATGACAAAATTTAACTTATTACCACAGAAAATAGATTTCAAAGAAATCTTAATGGCATACGATAAATAGAATATAACATTCGTGCTCTTGTATTATTGAATTTATTAAACTCGTTGCAAAAAAAAAGAGATAAAATGCTTGGCAAGCCTCACATTTTATCTCTTTTCCCCAACTTGTTTAATAAATTCAATAAAACATAAGCACTCATTTAAGATCCTTTATGAACAAAACACCTTTAAAGTTTCAAACACATTGGTAAAAAGCTATATTCTTTACTTTGACAGTGTTCTTGTTGTTGTGTGACTGTTAGTGTTCTATGTATCTTCCTCTCGGTGCCCTGGGTTAGTATGTGGTCTTTGATTGTAGCATTTCTAGACTATAATTAACTCACTTAGTTTTTAATTTGCTCTTACCAAGCTACCACTATCTATACAAATTCGAAGTGTCTGACCCATAACAATGACTAAGTTTAAATTGCTAAACATGCAAAACTTAAACTCGTCTGGGGATGATGCAAACAAATCACATTCACATTTGCAGACCATGCATTAAACATCAAGCCTCGAGGTTAAAAAACTTGAGTTCATTCTCAAACTCAAAATAAAGTGCAATGATTGGCTGCTTGTGGACACGTGTCCACAAGCATCCAATCATTTTGCTTTATTTAGAGTTTGAGAATGAACTCAAGTTTTAGAACCTCGAGGCCAGGTTTAACAAAGTAAACACTGTCAGTTGCGCTTACAAGGTAATGATAGAGGGACAATCAGCCAAACCAATGGACAGAAGGACTGACAGATGGATTGAAACTTGCATGTCTATGTATGGTTTAAATATATTTTTTTCACCATGAACACACATACATGTTCTCATGTAAAGATAAACACACATATAAATTGGGATTTGAACGAAATTTCTCAGCTAATTGAGTTCATCTCCAATAATATTTATCTGCCAATTAGGTCTACAGTAAACATGCAGTTTTCAAATATGTCTATACATTTTGCCTTTAGTTATATTTACAGCTGTTATAGTATACAAATGATCACCCTGAAGAGTAAGATGACTAAAATGTCAATTGATCGTTTTTTTTATCTGTTAACTTGGCATACTTACTACTACCGATGACGATTTTAAAACGAGCTGCATAAAATTGTTACTGGCAGAATAACTTCTTTCTAAGTAGTTGTATGATGTTGCAAAGCGGTATGAAGACGTTAAGCTCCCCCTTCTAGTGTCATATTGAGCCTGAAATAACCAATAAACCAGATAAAGTTTAAAAGGCCTGCTAGAATGGCGATACCAAGTACTATGATGAGATAAAATGCACTGGTAATTCAAAAGTAAAGAAGAAGCCAAAGATCAGGAATCGATGCAATCAAGCACCACACCCTACCTGAGACATCACTGCGACATTTTCCTTACGCTTTTCCTGTTAACAAAATGGAGGTTTTTCGTACATAGTGCTACGCACAATGCACCTTACATACACCAGAGGCTTGCTTTGATTCTCAAATCGTGCTGCACTTTCCCGAATACCTAAACCAGTGTCAGTGGGTTGGTTCCTGTTGCTTTAGTCCGGGGGCCAATTAAGCTTACTTTGCACACACAGGACAGGTTTTCATGGATGCAAAAGTGTTCATTAGAACTACCTTAATGTGAAACAAAGTTGTCGTAAAAAATAAACATGTCTGTGCAATATGAAAATTCTTCGCTTCCATGGCAACCCATAGCAGATTAAAGAATAAGGTTGTGCCTACAAACTTAAAACTTATTTCAGCTTATACCTATCCTAAACTACTCAACTTACCAAAATAAGCTTAGACTTAAGCATTTTTTCCACTTACTAAGTATATTTAAACGTCTTTCACACTTATAGCCCACTATTTAAAGGTTTTGAAGTTAGCATTTGTAATGTTTGTGATAGAGAAAGTGATCAATAACATACAATTCATAAAACATGTTCTAAATTCTACCACAGAGACCCAGAGTTGATTGTTAAATATAATTTTGGTTTAAAACCCTTTCTGCAACAGGGCATATTAGAGCCAGTATTTTAAAGTGATTTAGTTTAAACTTTCGAAAGAATTTTTGGAAATAAAACCTGATTTAAATGATCAACTCAAAAAATAACCAAACGTTATAAAAATGTTAGACATAACATGGATATCATGCGTCAGTCTGCATGTCTTGTTGTTAACCCAATCACGTTCATAGCTTTGGTTTCCTCTTTAATTGCATGACGGTCGGTCAGGCCCCAGAATCAATGGTGCCCCTGACATAAAGCTTTAATCGGTTTGTTGGTGTCTGATGTTTGGTTTTGGCTGGTCCCACCACGGTTCAACGTGAAATTTTCTTTAGCTTGGCCTATCTATGAGCCATAAACCCTTATCATTATTTTGGTTTTATCATAGTGTATTATAGTTTTATACCTCTCATATGCACATATAAGAGGGTCTGGATGGTTGGCCATTTCTTGACATATATTTATCTGGATTAGCGCATTTTATAAATCGAATTAACACATGCTTAAGGTTAACAAGTAGCGCGAAATATGGCGATTGTAGGTGTCTATTGTATATGATGGTTTCTTGTGTGTTCGTCACTTTGCCATGTGGTGTCCTGTGTTAAGTTTGTTACTTGATTGTATCGATTCCTGATCTTTGCCTTCGTACTTACTTTGTGTACATATAAATTTGCGAGGTCAAATATACATGTATTGAATGACAGACCAATTTTATTGATAGGCAAACATTCTATCGTAAGTGGCCACAATTTTAATGATTAACAATTTACAGACCTCTACCCCATCCAGAGCTGGATATAAAAAAAAACTTAATAAATTAAGTAATCCAAGCTAATTGTGATGGCAATATTTACCTAGCCTTTCCAAGGCCTAGAACTATTCAAATAGTGTTTTCATTTTTATTTTCAAATAAACATAATAATCATACTTTGTAGCTAGTCTATAGGCTTTTCTAAGTTCTAATGATAATCATACAACTCCTTTAAATACAACTAAATTATAGACTAGCCATGAACAGAACCATTCAGTAAAGAAAAAAAATAGAATTACATTTTTTTTACTTGTATTAATAAAACCACTTTTTTTTATCAGACTAGTAGCAAGTCTTATATTTTGGCTAATATTTGGTTACACCGCCCAGATTAATCAGAATAAATCACAATCTGCCTGATTGACGTTAATGCTGTTTGTCAGATTCTCGAACTACATTGTTACATGTAATAGACATTATCTGGTTATTGAACGGATTCAATCTGTTTTCATTATAAATACTAGAACACATTCGATGGCGCGCCATCGCAAATCCCCACGCTCTCAAAGATATCTAATGGTATTGGATCCTTTGACCCCGTCCCAAGGTCACCAGTTTGATCCTAGGGTCAGAATTTTCAATGTATCCTGGTCTGCTGCTCATCCCCTTTAATTTGATATGCCACATGACCATGTTCATAACATTAAATTTTTGACCCCCAGCACCCCCAAGTCCTAAACCCTGGGGCATGCATGACCCAGGGGACAGAATAAAAATCCCGTCTAATATGTTTTATATCTTTCATTTGTGAGAAGACACACAAAGTTTAGATAAAAAATCTTTGAAATTGACTTTGTAATTGAGTTTTAATGATATTTGACCTTTTGGCCCCTCCCCAAGGCCCCACACAGGAGGCGGGGACCCAAAAACTTGTGCCGTTGCATGTGCCATTCATGTAAGTAACTCACATACCAAATCTGGTTGAATTTGGGAAAAAAGTTTTTGGACCCCCCAACCCCCCACGGTGCCCCCAAGTCCCACCCCTGGGGCATGACCCAGGCGACAGAATGAAAATCCCGTCTGATATGTTTCATATCTTATAATTGTGAGAAGACACACAAAGTTTGGTTAAAAAATCTTTGAAATTGACTTTGTGATTGAGATTTAATGATATTTGACCTTTTGGCCCCTCCCCAGGGCCCCAGGGGGTGGGGACCAAAAAAATTGTGCTGTTGCATGTGCCATTGATGTAAGTTACTCACTAACCAAATCTGGTTGAATTTCGGAAAAAATTTTTTTTGGACCACTCAACCCCCCACGGTACCCCCAAGTCCGACCCCTTGGGCATGACCCAGGCAAGGGAATGAAAATCCCGTCTGATATGTTTTATATCTTTCATTTGTGAGAAGACACACAAAGTTTGGTTTAAAAATCTTTGAAATTGACTTTGTAATAGAAATTTAATGATATTTAATAATATTTGACCTTTTGGCCCCTCCCCAGGGCCCCAGGGGGCGGGGCCAAAAAAAAATGTGCCGTTGCACACCCTTTCCATGTGAGCAACTCACATACCAAATTTGGTTGAATTTCGTCCAACGGTTTAGGAGGAGATAGCGTGACGGACAGACGGACGGACGGACGGACAGACGGACGGACAGACGGACGGACGGACGGACGGACGGAGGCGATTGCAATATCCCCGACGCTTTTTTTAAAAAAGCGTGGGGATAATGATAAAACGTAAAGGATATCAAAGGCAAATAAATTATGCGTTATATATATATATCCGACAATACTTACAGTGAGGGCTACCCTGCTTGCATTAACTGGTATATCTACTCGTATTTCAACAATACCATTATCAGGTACAGTGTACATCTTATCTGGTAGAGAATATGTGTTTGTTTGTGGGTAATAATATGGATATGGCGTTGGGTTCTGACCAGGGAGCTCGTAGGTAATAGAAGTTGAAAGCTTGACATCTTGGCGTGGACCTGGTATTGGAGTCCCGTCTCTTTGCTCTACCTTTAACTGTAATTATGTCAAATTAATAGAGTAACTGTAGACTGTTCAACTGAGAATATGATACTAGTAGACTATCTATATTAGCCAAAATAAATTTAAAATGTGATTACTTTGGAGCATTTCCTTTGGTTTTTATAAAATATTATCAGTGAATATGGTACCTATTTTTAAACGGAGCAGAAAAGTTAAGAGATCAAAGTGATATCTCTTGCCTTGTTGAATGACTAAATGAAGCTTACATGTGCTATACAAAAATGCTGAATTTTGCATTACACTATTTGGTGTTATTTATCAAACATAGGTTAACTAATAATATAGATAATATAATATTGTCTTAGAGACTTAATCTAGGATGTATCTCCATTCAAATGGAAAACTAAGATAAAATGCCATATTAACGTTTCTAAAAGACTGTACATGCTATGTTTTAAAGTCAGAAATGGTGTTACTACATGATACCATATACTTGATACTTACATATGCAATATAGGGAAGCCCAGGTTTACACGTTGGTGGATTCGACTTTACAAATGACACTTGAGCACCTGCCTGGTAGAAATACACCTTGCTGGATCCATTCCGGGTTATTTTGTTAATATTTTCTGTAACATTAACTTCCAAAACCAAAGTATTGTACTCCAAGTAGCTGTTGGAGGATAGCAGATGTTTGATATGCGATACAGGAATGTCAAACTGGGCTTCACCACTTATCTAATGGAAAACAATTGCATTGCATTAATGCATACAGAGTGTGTCTGCAAGCCAACTGTATTAACTAGAACATATAATACTGGCCATTGAGACCAACATTGGTAGATATTTCTGTAAAGTTTGCAAACAAAAATAAACCCAAACAACTATGTGTGGACACATCTAAAATGTCAGTCAAACATTAAACAACCATTTTCTTATATTGGAGTTCACCAAAAATTGGTGTATGCTAAATCAGTTGATTGTTTGTTTGGCAAATCGATGGTTACAACCTCATTTACGCTTCGTGAGCCAAAACAATATCTTTTTCATGTTCTGTTCCTTCTGGAATATTGGGATCTGAGGTAGAGCAAAATACTGTTTAAGCCGGTGCTAGGGCGTGATAATTATTGCACTTACATTAGTTCTCATGAGCAGACTCAATAAAAGCCAATCTGCTGTTTTATTATATTATAATTTTATCTCTATTTCTGAAAGATCCGTTCTCCATATTATTTTGTGGTCACCTGCTTGGAAAGGGCTGACCTCTTGACTCTCTTGTTTGTGATATTTTCGTGAATTTTTGTCACTTTCCCTTCTGGTATTCCAGGCCAGATGTGGTACTTGATTGTATCAATTCCTGATCTTTTTCCTCTTCCATACTTTGTCACTTTGACTATAAGTGTCTTGATCCACACCAGAACTGATAGTAAGGTTGGTATCGTTAAACAGGTTGAAACCCTCAAGTAATTCGTATTGTCCCATGTCAAGGCGGTGCTGCTTTTGTGGATCATTTTTTCATATTTATGTTTCATGTATGTCTTTGTTCTGCAGACTTGCAGCCTTGTGATCAACTGCTGGGAAAGGGCTAATCTCTTGGCTCTATTGTTTTTGACGTTTTTTTGTGTGTTTTGACACTTTCCCATATGGTGTATAAGGTCAGGTGTGATACTTGATTGCATCGATCTTTGCCTTCTTTTTAACTTTTATACATACAACATTTAATGTTTAGATAGCCTATCTAGTCTTTGTAGTTGAGCGGAACGCCTGATTACAAAATCAAAAAACAGGTTTTACTTAAGTTAGAAAGGTACTATGCGAGCTAAACTTATTTTATGTTTTTCCAACAGCAGAATCTTGGGCGAAGGTTTGGACAGTAAAATAAGTTTAAGCACCTGGTGGCTTATGCTACATGCTCCTGTCTGTTCTAAGGCAGTGGTTATGTTGTTGTTTATTAATCGTTTATTGTTGATCCTTCTGTTTTATGGGCTTAAGATAGGTACATGTTTTGTTATGCAGGCTTTTTGTAAAATCTAGTTTTGCAATTATCTCGCTGGGGAAGAGAGTCAGCTACTTTATTTTTTTTATTGTATTCTTGGTGTCATGTGGCTGTTATTGTTCTTTGCCTTCAGAGATTGTGTGTACAATCAACTTCCATTCTTTGTGGGTCATTTATTGTTATTTTTGTTTGTGTTTGTCATGTAATCTTGTCTGTTCATTGAGCATTGTGGTCACCTGCTGGGAAGGGGCTAACCTCTTGGGTCTCTTAGAAGTGGTGTTTTGTTGTGTTTTGTCTCTTTCCCATGTGGTGTCCAGGGTGGGATGTGGTACCGAATTGTATCAATTCCAGATCTTTTCCTCCTTACTTACTTTGTCCTCGTGGTACCGTGGGCTGGTCTGCAGAGTGTGGTTGTGTGATTGTGGTATTTTCTTGTATACACGTTTATGTTTTGTACCATATGCTTCAACTTGTAATTAATCTTGTAATTTGTTGCAAGCATACTTTAACTATATGTTTACAGTATAGGAAAATATGTAGCAACAGCAAATCTACTAGCTTCAAAATTAATTGGTTTTTATTGATACCATCGAAGGCATTTAAGAGAAAATTTGTTTGAATCTCACTTTTATGTATTGTAAATTTTAACTATTTCATCTAGAGAGAATTTACCCATAGCTGTAGTTTAGTGAAGGCATATGAACCAGTGCATGAGATTTCCAACAATGTGGTATGTGCGACCAGCAATGCCTCAGATCAGCCTGCGCATACGCGCAGTCTGATCAGAGCCTTTGCTAGTTGCTTTAGTATTCTTTGATTTTTAAGCTACTGACTGAACACTATTTGGAATTTCTAAGATTAAAAAGAGACTGTATAGGCTAGTCTGAGTATACACTTGTCAAACTGTCAAATTGTTGGAAATCTCATGTAACGGCTCATATTCTTACATTAAAGGTCTGCGTCACCATTGGCTGATCTCCATGATAATCATAGGGCCTATACCAGTATTCCATCTTTGCTTGGAGTGACACTGTACCCTGTACTGGCTTTCCATATGTGTATCTACAATAATTTTAAAAAATTAATTCGCTTTTCGGTCTGTTCATGGACTAATGAACGCATCAGGTCTTTTGCAAAGTTTACGTTGGAATTGAATTTACTTTGCAAGAGACCAGATGTGTTCATGATTCCATGAACTGACTAATTATTGAATTTACTTCTTAATAATTACAGCAGTGAATATTATCTTCGTGGTTTTTGTTTGTAATCACCAGCAAAACACACAAAAAGTATACAATATACAAAGTATATTACATGATCCAGTAGTATTTATATAATAAGTGTTCGATTATTAGATTATGTTTGCAATAATTTGGACTTTCCACTCTGTCATCTAAATAACTTATTTAAGAGAGTAAGATAGTATTGGATTCATTGTCATTACTTAAAAAAGATTTGGTACACGGCTGAATCTTTAGCGGTTGATAAAACTGCTTTACGTACGAGTAAGTATAATGATGACAATAAAAACAGAAAGCAATACGTGTATTAATTAGCTATGAGGCCCCCATGGGGTCTGTGCTCCCTGGCTTCCTTAAACAAATGCATTGATATCCCCAAACTTCTGAAAAAAATCCTCAGGTCCCTGAAATATTTTGTCTTGATTCACAAATCCCTAAAATTAATGCTGCTTCTCCCCAAATTCCCTAAGATATAAGCCAATTCTCCCTAAAATGTATTTGACTTAAAAACTACGAAGCTCCACACAAGTACATGTTCACTTAAAATTTTGCGTCAAACCTGTAAAGATAGGGCTTAGCCATGGAATAAGTGACATATTTATATATATATGTAGCTCTGTAAGGATGTCAATTGACACTTGCTGTTGCATCTTAGTATGAGGACATTACTAGTCGAGAAATGGTAGAAACAATGTGCTGAGAGGTCTACCTAATTTGGCAACAGAAAATTATCGAAAATCTTGATAAATCGAAGATTACCAAACATTTAATATTCCCTATTTGTTTTTTGCAAAGAGAGATAATTTTTAATATTTTACAAATTCGCTAAATTCGAAATTGATTTTTGAGCTTGTTTCAATTGATTACGCAGCTTTTTTGTGTCTTTATGCAATACAATTAAGACCAATTCTGATAAGCATAACAAGTTTAATTTGCGCATGCGCAATAGCAAATTTCAGTAAATAAAGCTTTAAACACTTAAAGGAGGATAACTCATACATCAAACGAGTCAAATTGGTGGAGTTTCGACGAATCGTTTGCTGGATGTCTGGGCAACACTATTAAGCTTTAGTAAATACTTTTTGTCTTATACTTTCTGGTAAAATATAGATAATTGTAGTGTAGCGTTTTCACTTTTGTTCCGTAATTGAAATGAATTTTCGCCCAAATATGTGCATTCCAATGGACAAAAGTTAAGCGGTGCTTTAGAATAGTTATCTATCACTACACAATTTTTAGGTTCAAAAATGCAAAAATTTTTTTTTGAAGAAAATAAGCGTTTTGATTGCAGTTTTATTGAATTGAAGTTCAGGTGATTACAAACCAATCTAGCAGACTCAAAAACACCAAACACTTGATTTTTTGCTTATAACAGATTTTATATGATTTTTTTAAAATCTCAATTTCTGCATTTTTTTTAGACATTTTCGAAAATCATCAGCTGCACATATTTAATTCATTGTATGTGTGTTATTTGATGTAACCACGTTAGACCTAACACAATACAGATGGATAAACCCATTTCTTAAGATAATATTTTCAAGACTGGTGTCCACTTCCCGTTTAAAGGTCATTTTAATGGCATATGTAAAATATTCTTTTTTAGTAGAACAGTGACGTCTATTCATTATAAATAATCCCTGAAAAATTAAATGCCGTGCCGCAGATAATAAAGCATACACAGCAATGTTCTTTTTGTATGCAAATTGCATAGTTAAAGCTAAAACCCTTTGACAAAGCTGTGGTAGTGGCTCTCTTTATGTTGACGTAGAAGAGAAATGGAGAATTCAATTGTCACAAACATTTTGATATTTTGTCATCGTATATCATAGCTATTATTAACAGCTTCGAACTAATTAAATTAAAAATGGATAATGTATCTGAGCAATATTTTATTATACACTTAAAAGTGTGACTTTTTGAAATTGGGTACCTTTTCTCGAACTTTGTTTGTGCAAGATCTACCTGTCTTTATAATACACTAAAGGACTTTAAAAGCGCACCACCTGTTTAAATGCTAATTTATGTCGAAAATTGGATATTTTCACTATGTGAAAAATGAAATTGACAAGTTCCGTCACTTGGATTGCATTCAATAAGAAAATCGAAACGCTGTGGCTTATGATTGCCGTGACGTCACGATGATACTGAGACTACTCAAATTCAAAAAGTCACAGAGTACCCATACCTTCCATTATGAACGAAAAAAAGTTTTTGAACCGATGTTTGTTCTTGAAAGCAAAAGGAAAGACAAAATCAACTCATGAAGTTTTAGGCCTCTTGCAACGTTCATTATGTCGATATGACGTTATTGATTTTTGACGTAATTGGCCGTTTAATCCTAAGGATCAGGAATAATCAAAATCTTTTTGTTGCCAACAGATACTTCTCAATCAGTTGCATAAAAGATTCTGTGATTGTGGCATTTCCAAAGTAAGGAAGAAGGCAAATATTAGGAATCAATCAATACAATAATAAAGTACCACACCTGACCAAGGCTACCATAGGGGAAAGAGACAAAAACACATAAAACATCACACAAAAGAGAGCCAAGAAGTCAAAAAGTAAGTAAGTATGATCAGGAAATACCACAATCACATACTGCAGACCAACCCACGGCACCGTGAGGAAGAGCCACAGAACATTTACAGTAGCAATTCATCTGTAAGACAATAAAAGCAAAACAACTAGCTTTCTCTTCCTCTTCAAGATGATTGCAAAACTAGAATGGACACAAAGTAATGCATAACAAAACAAAGACAAACACAGAGCTCCCACAAACAATTGGACGAACATTAAACAATAGATCAACAACAATAGAACCACCCCCTTAGAAAGGTTAGCAGCCTATGTCACCGGGGGCTTAAATGCATTTTACTAGCGCTAAATCTTCGCCCTTGATTCTGTTGTTGTTAAAACACAAAATTGTTTAGCTCAGGAACCCTTTTCCAGCAGATGACCTCAAGGCTGCAATGCACAGACAAGACAATTAGACAAAGACAAACACAAAACACAAAATAACAAAAAGATCCACAAGAATCACCTCATACTTATTTCTGGTGTGGATCAAGAAACATAGATGTTTGGTTCGCATGAAAGATCCCTAACTTGTCGATGAATTACCCCATAGTACATATAAATCGAGATATAAAAAGGATAAAACAAAGATCAGGCACTGAGGTTATAAAACTTTTTTCATACTCAACTCAGCTGACCATAAATTTGAACTACTCATTAAAACTAAAATGCTAAAAAACACTGATTTAGCTTGCTTTAAAACTCTCATATGTTGTATTTATCCAGCTAATAAATGTTAAAATGCCAACAATTGTTGGCATTTTAACATTATTGAGCAGGATAAATTTCGTGCTGTAAGGTGCCACGGGGTTGTCTGCGGTTTGTGATTGTGGTATTTCCTGATCATACTCACTTACTATTTTAGTTGAGTTGAGCATGAAAAAAGTATTATCTCGAAGTAAGGACTCAAAAGTACATAAAACTGAATATCGGAGCAAAATAATTCAACAGTTAAACCCCATAGTGCACGAACATAGATATAACAAGTCATATTCAATTGTTTGGGACAAATACTTGCCTAGCTTTTACTTTTCCAGATATGCTTGCGTCCGATGTAAGAGCATAGGAAGGTAAATCGACAGTGACCTCAAACTTGGGTAAAACTGCAAAAAAATAGTTTTATAAATGTAAGTTACAAACCCAGTCTTTTAGGACATTTGACCAAATACTGAACTAATCAGAGCTGATGCAGTTTAGTTTATCAAATTATACGTGAAGAAGATGACTACAATCTTATGGTGGCTGAAACCAACAAAGGAGATAATCAGAATGCATGCATCATCATGTTAAGATGTGCCAGTTTTCTTTGAAACCAACAATACATTTGATAGCAGCGTGGTATAGGTTAAAGAGCTAGCCAGTGGTTGTGAATTTATCTACAGTCACTGTGTTTGATCTCCGAAATGGGCGGGTGTCTGATGTTTTATCCTGGGATAGAAAATCTTACCTTACCCATTTTACCTTACCCAGGCTGTCACGTGAGGGCTGTACATTGGTTGTATTGGAACTCACGCGACATAGTCGTCAATTGACGTCATCATTATGTTAAAGTGACTCATCACATAATGTCGCATCTCAGCGTAATTAGAAACTTCTGGGAGCCATGAAAATGCGGTTGGTCATGGTGAGCAAGAAAAATAATCCATTAGTCGTGTGTGGGTGGGATAGGAAATATGTAGCGTCATATGAGTCACAAACCATGGGGGAAGGTTTTTCTTATAATACAACTTACTGTAATGGGCGACTTCGAATACCTTCCTTTCTGTGTGGTTCTGAAATTTAAATAGTTTACGGTAAACCATCGACAATGCAAACTCTGATAGTTCGAAATACTCGATAATTCGAATTAAATTTTGTACACAATAGATTCAGAGGATAAGACCAGTCCAATTTTTGAACTGTCCACAACGCGCATTCAACAGGAAAAAAGAACTGATTATAACAAATATTGACTTCAGTAAATATAGCTTTTAAGGGTAGATTATAAATCCTTATTTCTACCGGAATTGAAGTCAATAACTGTTTTGTTATTTGACTTTACTTTCACTCTTGTAACTAGAGTCATGTCCATCTTAAGGACTCCCTTACAAGTTTTAGCAACTGTTTTTCAAAACATTTTAATGTAGTATTTTGAAATGTATATAAATCGTCTGAATGCAGAATGTAATCCTAAAACACTCTTTTTAACATTTGGTTTACTCAAACAAAGAAAAATAAACAAAATAATGTAACAGTTGTTAAAATTCATCAAAAATCTTTTATTTACATGTTGGGAGTTGAAACAGCAAATCATTTCAATTTCATGCAGCCCATGTTAATTTCATGCTCATCATGCTATTTTAGCCCTCTAGAGGGTAATATAAGAAAGAAAAGTGTCAAAATATTAACTTCTGGAAACTTTTATCATATGAGCCAGTGCATAAGATTTCCAACAATGTGGTATGTGCGACCAGCAAGGCCTCAGATCAGCCTGCGCATACGCGCAGTCTGATCAGAGCCTTTGCTAGTCGCTTGAGTATTCTATGATTGTTAAGCTACTGATTGAACACCAGTTGGAGTTTCTTAGCTTAAAAGGAGGCTGCAGAGGCTTTCCGAGTCTACACAATCAAAATGCCATATTGTTGGAAATCACATGCACTGATCTCATATATCAACCTGTAGACATAGAGATTTATGAAGACAAACTGGGCCAAATCAGGAGACATGATTCTCTTCAGTCATATAGCATTTTTTTGACCCCCCCCCACCTATTATTTGAAATACTGATAACTCAGAAATAAATTCTAGTCCTTAAGACGTCAAATTCACAAGATTCTCTCATAGTTGAGCTGTTACATGAAACAATTACAAAATATCTTTGACCGGAAATCGTCCGTAGTATAGCTCATCAATGACTTCTGTCCAGCAGAATTAATGCTCCATTTCCAGTATAAACAATACTTACGATCTTGTCCGCCCTATGAATTTGACAATACTCGAGAATTTTGATAGTAGTCTCGGCTTGTTACACATGTCATTAAAAAAGAGGTATATGCATTAAGAGGCTATTTTGGCCCCCCCTTTGATGTCAAAAAATAAAAGTTGCTCTTCACAATTTTCTTCTTATTAGTTTATTAGAACGAGAGCCAAAGTGTAACGGTCTGGTATTCATTGGACTTTTACGGTTGCTATGGTCACATAAATGGCTGCCAAAATAGGCTGAAAATAGGAAAATGACCATTTTGGAGCAAATTTGAGACATGTAACAGAGGAATTAATATAGAGCACAAGCAAATACCAAAAAAAAAATGATTTAACAGATGATGAGAATTATCATGGCACACAATGTATTAAAAGGTGTTTTTGGTATTTGCTTGTGCTGATATCTAATTCTTAAAAAAAGGTCTCCAAAAGCCTCAAATTTGTCCTAAAATGGCAATTTTTACTATTTTAAGTCTATTTTGTCGGCCATTTTGGTTACCATAGCAGTCGGTAAAAGTAAAATAAATGCCAGAATTTTACACTTGGGCTATTCTTCTAATAAACCAATAAGATGAAATTGGTGAAAAGCAACTTTCAGTTTTTGGCTCTAGAGGGGGCCAAAATAGCCCCTCAATGCACGTACCCCATTGTATTATATTGTAAAGTGCACACTGGCTAAAGAGAGATCTGGATCAATAGTTTACAAATAATGATCAGCCAGGAAAAGAGTAGCAAGCAATTGCTAAGGAATAAGAAATGAAAAACAGTGTGCTATAAACAATTTGACTAACAAAAAAAATAGCATAAAGAAAGTGTAAAAAGAAAATAAATGGTAATTCAATGGATTCTCGACCAAGATGAATGTTCATTCATGTAAATTGACATTTAAGGGTTTAACCCGTGGCTCAACTTGAGGTTTTCTTTCGCTCTGACTATCTATGAGTCGTAAGACCTTCTCTGTTTCATCATAGTGCGTTGATTTAATAATATTGTTTCTTTATGATACATTGTAATAGTTCGGAATCCTCCATGCGAGCTTAATATTTTTGTGCTTCAACAACAACAGTATCTAGGGCGAAGATTTGGTACCAGTAAAATGCATTTATTCCCCCACTGGCTTTCATTGCTGTCCGTTCTAAAGCGGTGGTTCTTTTGTTGTTGATTCGTTGTTGATTGTTACTCCCATTGTGGGATTCTGTAAGTGTTTTATGTTTGTGCGTTACCATTATAGCTTTGTAATCATCTCGATGGGGAAGAGAGAGTTGGTTTCTTTGCTGTGTTTGTCTTCCTGACGTCTCGTGATTGTTGTGTGGCTCTTTCTCACGATGCCACTGTTTTGTCTGCAGTTTATGATTGTGGTATTTCTTGATCATACTCACTTGCTATTTGTGGTGCTTTAAAGATCAACCATACTTACATAAGTTGACACTGTTATCGTCCAGTCGCCCAGAACTGGCTGAGTGTCTAACACCATGTCCAAGGAAATGACACCTGAAGCTTCTTGTAATCCTCGCCATTGTTTTATTCTGTTCTTGTTCCCATCCTAAAACACAGACATTTTGATAATAAGAATCAACAGACAGAACCCTCATCCACTTACCATATCAAATTTATTGTATTCAAATCTATACCATCCAAGACGTACAATTCTCCCTCACGGTTAGACCGAAGGTGAATATAATTGACACAAAGATTACTTATGGTGTTCAAAATGACAACGAAGTTTTCAGAGTAATGATATGACCTTGGAGTCAAATGTCAGGGTCAAATATTTGTCTTCTAACGGGAACTCCTCTTTCGTTTTTAAATGGTGTCTGTTTATATTTAGCACTAGTATTTCTTATGGTGTGTAGACGACAACGAAGGGTACATATCAACAAAAAGCATGCGTAAAATTGCGATTATTTTCTTATCCATCAGTTTAAACATGTGTTTTAGGTGCTCAAGAGAACCGTCTCATCGAGACGGTTCTTTTGAGCATCCACAACATATGTCTTGGTTGCGAAATAAGAAAAAATAGTTTACAGTTACGATCCCCTTATCTGGGGGCATGAATTATGACACTGAAGTCATTTGCGAAGAAATTCTTAAAATCTGTCTTACAGCCTGCAATATGAACTCTTTCATTTTAAGATGAATGCAGTTAATATTTTGTACAATAAATGGCTATGGTATGTTATGATTACAAATGTTTTGCGTGCCAATATGAAAGGTTAAGGTCAATTCTTACACATATCGCCTATATATACTAGAGGACTTTGAAAACGCATCACCATATTTTTGCACTTTTCTTGCAAACCGTATATGTGGTTGAAAAGTTACTTGCAGGTTTTAATGTGCAACCCAGAATTGATATGAATCAGTCATATATTTGACTGCACTATCACGCGACGCTGCTGATGACGTCACATGGTTACATACAGCATCCACCACCTTTCTGCACAAATAAATGAAGCTTTTTGATTATTTTTATGTTTAAATTGTGGCGTATATGATGCCATGTTACCAAAAGAATTTATAGACTTTTTCTAATTAAAAGTAATCGATAACTTCAAAATTTCGAAAATAAACGTCAAATTTGAACATCAATTTATAGCTCCTTTTTAGAAACATCTCCATTAGTTACCTTTATGCGAGCTTTCATTACTGATATTGATTATATACACTGACAAGCATGTGGGGAAGACGTTTTGATGTAAATCGTGGCAGGAGATCTGCTGCCATGCGATCGAGAACGTCTTAAAAATTTACGTTAACGTCACTTACACAATACAAAGGACACGTGATACAAGCGTAATTTATGAATAATCTGTCATTTGTGTATGCCCTTAGCCTCTCCCAATAAAACCGATGGTAAGTAATCGAAACTTTGAAAGGCCCAAGACGTCGAATTTTATTTCTAGACTATAGTAATCAAGGTGGGTGGGGTATGTCGGTAATTTTAAAGTGGTGTTATTTTGAGCATACCAAACTGTCAATTCATTTCTAATCCTTCAATGATGAATATGCAATCGTGAAAGAAGCAAAGGACGCAAAATCGTTGAGTCAGGAATCAAAACTAACGCGTGTTAAATTGCAGCTGAATTTGTGCCCTTCAAAATCGACCACCCCTGTCTTAAAACGGATACATTTTTAATACCTTAAAGTAAATTTACAACCATTAACTTTCTAGGACACACTACCAGATGGTCAGACTATGATATGCAATAATGATTATTTTGCTGACATTCTCAGGATTTGTGAAATAAAGGATTTAATCTGGGTGATGCGTTTTCAAAGTCCTTTAGTATAGTTAATGCTAAAAAGCGTGTTATATCAAACAACAATGTCAAAGTTTTGTAAGCGAGAGGAAAACGTGCACTAGCTGACGTCAATTGTTACTGCAAAATGGTTAGACGGTGTAACGTCGTTTTTACGCTTGAGGGACGTTACAAATACTTGTACACGTATACGACACAGTCCAACGATTGGCGAATGGTGGAAAGTTGGACTAAGCTTAATTTCGTTGTTTATTGTGTGTTAGAATCGAAATAGATTAGCTCCAGTGCGCGAATTGTTGAGTAATAATTCACTGTTTGTCGGTCAGTTGTAAGAAGATAAATAACTCGCGCTGCTTGCTCGTGATTTGATCTTCTTTACAACTCACCTCCAAACAGTGAACTATTACTCTAAAATATACTGAAGGACTTTAGAAACGCACCACCTGCTAAAATGCTACTTTATTGTCAAAAATGTAATATTTTAATCATGTGAAAATAAAATTGACAAGTCCCTTCATTTAGCTTGCATTCAATAAGAAACTCGAAACGCTGTGGCTTATGGTTGCCGTGACGTCGCGATTATTCTGAGACATCCCAAATTTAAAAAGTCACAGAGTACCAATACCTTCCATTATGAGCGCAAAAAAGTTTTCAAACCGATGTTTGTTCTTGAAAGAACAAGGCAAGACAAAATCAAATCATGAAGTTTTAGGCCTCTGGTAACTTTAATTTCGTCTAGGTGACGTCATTATTGTTTTTGACGTAATTGGCTGTTTATAGCCTAAGGATCAGGAATAATCAAAATGTTTTAGTGCTACAAGATACTCCGCAACCAGTTGCGTAGAAGAGACAAAAGTATCGCGACATGAGCGAACGTCATCCGCCTGTCATTGCTGTTTGAAAAATTAAGACTGACGTTAGCAAAGAAATGCTGCGACTGGGAGTGTAATTAAACGATTATTTCCAATTATTTTCAAAACTTTTTTTGTTTTTCGGTTGGTTAAGACATCTGGCTACCAGCTCAAAGTGTTTGCTTTTATATTGAACTAATCTCACTGCTGTCAGACGACAATTGTTGAAAAACACTAACGTCAGTGTTACGCCAGAATGATCCGCATTAGCAAATCGAAACTATGGCAAATTATGGTCCATTGTGTAAGCAGATAAAAAGTGATTAAGAAAACATCCTCAAGTCAATCATGTGGAAGAGACAGTGAATATATAACTGGTGCGTTTCTAAAGTCCTTCAGTATAAAATGAACCAGAATCCAGCGAAGGGTACAAGTTGGCATACGCGCTCATCGAAAATTCAGATCAGCCGGCGCATCCACACAGTCTAATGAGAGTCTTCAATGGGTGCTCTATAGGTAAAAGGGGCCCCATGTTTCTTCATGCGGAAAACTACAACTCTGATCAGACTGTGTGGATGCGCAGACTGATTTGAATCGTCGCTGTACGTACATGTCTATCTTGTACCGTATTCTGGATACGGGCTGTCCATCTGCTTACCTGAATATCTATATCTACCGGACTACTGCAGATGGTCAAATTAGGATATACAGCAAACGTCCTGAAGTGTACTGAAAGAAACCCGCACAAGACATAATAATTGAGCCGAGGCGTGAGATTTCAATTTGACATTTTGACAAGTGCAAACTCAGACGAGCCTCTGCAGCCTCCTGTTGAGCTTAGAAGCTCCAAATGATGATCAGTCAGTAGATTTACAATCATAGAATACTCAAGCAACTAGTAAAGGCTCTAATCAGACTGCGCGTATGCGCAGGCTGGTCTGAGTCTTTGCTGGTCCCTTATACCAAATTGCTTGAAATCCCATGCCAAGGCTCATATCATATACAACATCTAACTGATTTACATAGAACAAAAAATTAGCATTGCAAATTCACTTTATTGAGGAGAGAGCTCCTCGATGCGACAAAACCTGACTTTGGGGTTTCCGATATAGAGTGAGACTAAATTCAATTTCCTCATCTACAGAGTCTAGCTAGAAAAATGAAATTTCACCTATAGCAAGTTTAAATATGATACTTTCTAATAAACGAATAGCAACTGTGCTGCTCAGACTGTGTGAATGCGCATACTGTATGCGCTTGTGTTGTTTGCAAACCCCTAAAGACATGGTTTCTCGCATTTACGTGTATTAGTTGCATTACCCGGTTGTAACAACAGTAAACTAGCCTGCCAATGAAGAAATCTGGACATTCAATACAACAAATTAAAAAAACAACAACTAATCATCTGTCTGTAACTTGCAAAAACAGTTATTCTCGCAAAACTACTAGTAGTACACAACGCATCTATATAGTCTTACTATTTCTGTTTGAACACGTTTGTTAATTCAGTTGTCCAGTACATTTGGCAGTTTTACATTTGTTGATATTACGGTTACTAAGCAGCCTCTTCTTGCCCATATTGGCTATTAACCACGATAGTATACAGTGGTATGGGAAACTGAAAGACATTCTACTTATGCTTGCTGTACTGGAGAAGCATGTGCTACTGTTGGGGTTCTTATTATAGACTCGGTGGCAATGTCCTGACCAGGGTCTCTTTTATATTTGTTTGGGTGAAAGTTCAATATTTCCAAAACCCATGTGGATGTATCCTAGATCTGGCCTTGGAAACGAAATTGTTGAACAGACGGATGAATGTACACATAACTCCGCAGGCACATGGCGTCGAAACAACGTCGTATCACCGTCAATGCGACGTCATGACGTCGCATTGACGTCGATACGATGTTGTTCCGACGTTATGTGCCTGCTTGGAATACTTATACAAATATATTAATCCTAAAGAAGATGCTTTGCAAAGATACCTGTTTGTCCGGGTTTGTATTTAGCTTTGTCTGATTGTATGAAGATAATGATGCTCTTATCTATGCAGTCAATCGTTGTTGTGTTTTGAAAATAAAGTCCTGGTCCCAAGCCTCGTACACGTAGCGTGTACTGTCCAGCAGATAGTTGTTCAGGTATCTGAAAAATGGATGAGACTACTGTCCTGCCAGTCAAGAGTGACAGTGAGGTCATGTTTTGTATACAAAGCTATCAGGGACTTATAATCGACATATCACTGGTGTATTAATCCTATCCACAGGATAGGTTAATACACAAGCGATCTTACGATTCGCGTTAGCTCAAGTGAAGTGTACATGATAGTGTTGTACTTAAAATTGTAAACAAAATATACGTCAATGTCACTATTTGTTGGCACTACAGTAGTATTTAACGTTGTCAAAAGTTTTATTTTTGTGGTATTGTGATCATAGAGGACATTTCATGAATGCTCATGTATTATGGATTTTATCATATGAGTTGTGGAAAAGAGATAATATGCTGGACAAGTCTCGCATTTTATCGATGTTTTTTGCAGGAGTGTTTAGTAAATTAAATACACAGGAGCATGAATCTAGTTAGATTATATTATTACAATAAGATAAATCTTCATCAAGTTTTGACGTGCAAACTTTAAATAGCTGTCTTTTAAAACATCTATCATCGAAATTGACCACATAGGGTGCCGACATCACCGGAATAAAAAATGATCTCACAGAAACAGAAAACCCAAGCAAAGGCAATAATTTCAACCTACCATAAGTAGCAGATTCTCTGGATTACCTGTGGATAGAAAATATTTGAATTACTATAGTGTTTCCAGGACTTAAATGACCCCCGTTTTTCGCTAATAATTCTTTAATGGTGATTTTAATTGAAAAATTAATTAGAGAAATGAATTTGGATATATACCGCGTAATTGAATTTATTTTTTCCAGATAAATATGAGTTTTTGTATAGGCTGGGATTAGATGGAATTTTGGTGTGTTTTTGTTGCTCTTTTTTGAATTAGTCCCCAAGTGAACCTAGCGATATAAATAAAACATGGCTTATACAGGTCAGTGGAGGTAATTCGTCAGTCCCACAGATAAGAGTGCGTAACAGAGAATTATTTTCCTAGTTCTCAACCAAAAAATATGTTGTGTGTACTCAAAACAACCGTCTCGATGAATGGTCCTTTTGAGCACCCAAAACACGTGTTTAAACTGATAAAAACAATCGCAACTTCACGCTAAAATTGCTTAACTGGCCCAATCATCGTGCATTAAGCTATGATTCACTGCTTATACTGACTCATAAACTTCACTGTACATCTAAAGGCGATGCATTGAAATGGCCTGTGTTAAAAAAACGATTCAAGTAACAGTATTGTCTGAACCTTTAATAATGGCTGAATTTTCTTTCGAGACATTGTTTCCTAAAAATGTCTTTCAAGAATGCAAGTAGGTTATCAAACAGTATGGATCCAGATAATGCCCAACATTTTGCCTGAACTTGCCTTCGGCAGTTGACAAAGTTTATAAGCGAAATAGCTTTAGCAGGCAAATGTTTGATGCTCTTGAAGTTTAATGTATATCCCTTATTCGCTATTTCTCATCAACTCTCTTTACTTGAATTGTCGTCATAAACTCTTTACTTACTAGTGTCGTCTGCTGATTACCTTTGCAAACAATTTGGACCCAGATCAGGCCCGACAACACGTCGGGCATGATCTGGATCCAAACTGCTTGGCAGTGTACTGATATTCCCGAATGATCATTTTAGAAAAAGCAACAACAAGAAACAAACTGATTTTGAAAAAAATATCAGCAGACGACAAAATCATGACAAATTACCTCGTAGGCAAAAAAAGTCAATGAATTGAAATGGTAGGTGCTACATGTTCATGCATGTTTCATGCTTAAGCCTTATATTTGCCTGCTTTCAATATGGCACCGTCTAGGACCCCTATAGACTTTTACAATTGCGTGTGTGCGTGCGTGTGTGTGTTCAAATGATGACGAGTGAGGTTTGCGTGATAGATTTTCGTTGAATCATCGGATAAAGATAGTCCTGTAGGCTAGTACATATCATCATAGCAATGCAAATATACCACGTGTATCTATTGGGGTACACATAGGTATATTCACAGGGAAAAACAACTAAGTTATTCTTTTGTACAGGGGACTGGGGCTTCAGTTACAAATTAGGGCGTCTTCCAAAAATAAGTTTTAGTTACGCGGTGCGCATTTAAATCCACATGCTAAGTGCCGTTCTTCTAAGTTCAATTTAAAGCTGTTTAAAAAAAGAAAAACGGAGGTCACTTATAACCTGGAAACACATTAAGGTGGTAGGGGACCCATGTCAAAAGATAACCTTACTTTTACTTAAAAGTAAGAGTGTAAGAGTTATCGTTCCTGAATCTTGTTTTTAAAAGAGAATACTTATTTGTAATCCGGTAGATATTATTCTCCCCTGACAACTCTTTGATGCGTTGGCAAGTAAACAACAAAATGGCAGAATTGCTAACTTCACGACAAAACAGATCCAAAAAGGCTAGTTCGCTAAACGGAAGCCAAAGTCGCCGGATGACATGACTGACGAGAACAACAATGATATCGTCGAAGATTTAGAATAGCACATACAGTGGAATGAAGGCCGCAAGATTGTGGAACTAGGTAATTTAGCGGTATAAGTTGAAGATAAGTATTTTGCTTTCACAAAAAGAAGGAATGCAAGTATTAGCTTTTAAAAACATCACCCAGAGTATGAAGTCATTCAGTATTTTGAGGGTTAAAAGTTGCGGACCGTATAAATATACACACTATATACATGTCTCGGTTGCTATTTCTGCTTGCTGCCGCTAATGGTCAATTTCAAAGAAATCTATCGTTTTCAAGGCTCCAGATGGGGTCCAACTTTTTCCAGGGGGTCCAACTTATTCCAGGGGGTGTCCAATTGCTTATTCCCTATAGAAACCCATATAATTTGTGATTTTCCAGAGGGGGTCCGGACCCCCTGCCCCTCCCCCCCCTCTGGATTCGCATTTGGAGCAGCCCTTACAGCTTCATGGTTAAGGCTACAATACATTATCTCATTTGGGCTTGGCAAACGTTAATAGACAGAAGAATGTATCATCCTCTTATTGTTATATACCTTATAATAAGTGTTTACTATAGGGCTTAACTGCCATTTCAACCTGCTCACGGGTATCCTCTGCGAGTTAAGATACCGTCGCTAATGCTTTATTGAGAACTGACCAAACTATTCAATTATCATAAGATACGCTACTTTATCACATCGGATAGGCGGCAATCTAGAAGGCTCTGAACAATCGATGAACGTGGATCGCAAAATCGCTAGATTTACCATTTGTCGCCAATCAAGCAAACAAACTGCAATCCAAAAAGTATGTTTCTGACGGTATTTAATCTACGTTCGTCGATAGTATCAACCTGTTCGATTGCCACCTATCCGGTATGTGTATTGATACAATGAATACGTAACCAAAACGATCTGAAACAAGAGCTACGAGTTATCTACATTTTTCAGTCATGTTTCTGTTGAAAAAAAAAATGTTTCCACATCGGATAGTGAGCAATCGAAAACACTCCTAACCATTGACGAACGCGGATCAAAACTCGCTAAAAACAGTGTTTTGATTGCAAAGTGTCGCCTGTTCGATGAGGCACGTTTGGTGATAAAAAACTATGATTCTAACTATTTTTGGTCTATAATCGTCGATAGTATCGATGTTTTTGATTGCGCCTATAAGGTGTGATGTTGTTGTATGCTTCACGATGTTACAGTGGACATTTTTTGGGGAATGCTTTTGCTTGAAAGGAAAATATTCACAACTTTTTGGATACTGTAAAGGCGGCACCTCATGACCGCGTTATTCGTCTACTTTAGACATAGGTAAAATCTGAAAATAAGCGTTATAACTACATTCGAAAGTGTTTGTTTATTGTTTAACAAAAGTATAGAGGCAAACAGTGTGGACCCAGATCAGACTGCTCCTAGATGAGCAGTCTGCTCTAGATCTACAGTGTTTGTTTAAGAGGCTTCATAATATTCAATAGACGATAAAAACATACGATAGTGTTGTAATATACGCTTTAAGGGTTAATAAATGTGGGTTCAGTGCATTAACGGACAGGGCTTTCATGAAATGCACGCAGGCCTGGGCGGCTCAAGCAACTTTTAAACGCTTAACCAATAGATAGAACCTGATTTCCATTCTTGAGCAGTTGAAATAACCGAACCAGGCCCAGATATGAATATTAAAGTTGCCGTGCACCTTTACAGTACCCCAAAAGTCCTATAATATATAACAATGTCAATATAACATTCCTTTCTGTATATTAACGTGTGTCAAGCTCTTGTGCGATAATGTGTTGCAGGCCTCACTGCTGTGTGGTTCTGGTTGGAACACATCACATTCAGGCTTGCCAAACATTAATACACGGAAAAGAATTTTTATCCTATATTGCATATTTGTAAGTTTATTCTTTAAATGACATTTAGATCTATGCATCAGGAATAAAGCTATAATTTTTAGCTTTTATCTACATAAATCCTACGTGTAAGAAAGCATCAAAGTATCAAGACATGTTATAGCCATGCTTTAATAAGAGGATAAAACATTCTTTTACGTATATTAACGTTTGCCAAGCCCGAGTGTGATCATGTGTTGCAGCCCGAACCGCAAAGCGGTGAGGGCTGCAACACATTATCACACGAGGGCTTGGCGAACGTTAATATACGGAAAAGAATATTATATCGTCATTGTTATATACCTTCCTTTCAAACACAAGCAGTCCCAAATTATTTTATTCAATTGAATGCAAAAAATGTTCACCGTAGCATCATGAAACGTACAACGAATTCACACCAGATAGGCGGCAATCGAAAACGTCAATATTATCGACGAGCGTAGACCAAAAATAGTAAAAAAAAACACAGAGTTTTTGTTTGCCATTAGTCGCCCGACTGGCGAAAATTGGCAATCGAAAACACTGGTTGTAGCGATATCTGACTCGCGTTCATCGATTGTTCGCCAAGAGTTTTCGATTGCCGCATATCCGGTATGGAAACATATTTTTTTATAACAGAAACATGAAAAATGTAAACTATTCCTAGTAGCCCTTGTTTCAGATTGTTTTGGCTAATGTTTACAGTAGGCCTATATTCAATAAACACTTCACATAAGGGGCAATCGAACACTATAATACTATCAACGAATGTAGATCTAAGATCGTTAGAAACAGAGTTTTTGATTGCCGTTTGTCGCCCGACTGTAGATTATTCCTAGTAGCCCTTGTTTCGGATTGTTTTGGCTACGTATTCAGTAGGCCTATATTAAATAAACACTTCAGATAGGAGGCAATCGACAACGTTAATGCTATCGACGAACGTGGAGATCGCTAGAAACAGAGCTTTCGACTGCCGTTTGTCGCCCGACTGGCAACAAATGGCAATCGAAAACAATGTTTCCAGCTATCTGTGATCCGCGCTCATCGATTGTTCAGAGCGTTTTCGATTGCCGCCTGTCCGATATGATAAAGGAGCGTATTTTATGCTAATTGAAACAGTTTGGTCATTTCTCCATAAAACATTAGCGACGATATATCTTAACTTGCAGACGATGTCCATTAGTGGGCTTTTATGTCGTTGCAGCCCTCTGCTGCCATGTATAAATGGCAATGAAGCCCTTGGACAGTGATTTGTCGCATTGCGACACGTTAAATATAGATGAAAAGTACAACTGTCAGCGATTGAAACACGTCAAGTTTCTATAGTAAACACTCATAACGTATATATCAATGAGAATCATAATGTAATGTGCTGGGTCACATATGCTAGGTCAAAATCTTTTTTGTCATTTTCTACGCCCATTCTTCAGTGCATAATCAATAATAGCTATGTCTCCGACCAGTGATATACATAGGGCGTACATAGGGCGTAGACAAACAAAAATTGGTTGAAAGGGGAGACAACACTAATTATAGTCTTCTTTTTTTTCAGGATTTTTCAGAAAAGTCACCAAAACAAAAAAACGAGCACGGTGACACATATTTTTTATTCAATCATTATATTCTTCAAGAAAATATCTTTGTAAAAATATGTTTTTTGTTGTTCCAGTTACATTCTCTGATATGTTTATTTTGTATATTAATGATTTTTTTGGCATTTATTCGTCTGACTTAATTAGGATTTTGCTTAATAAATTGGGTAAATACATGTTTTTTCACTAATTTTTGTTTTTATTTATATCTCTGGTGTGAGTAGTATTTGTTCTGAAAAAAACTGTATTGCGTTTCTTGTTAATTTGTCAACAAAATCTGTGTTTGTTTTTTTCAAAAACCTGCGATTTTGCAGTTTTTGACATCAAATAACTTTTTAAAAAGAACGGTGAGGTATTGTTTTTTTCGTCTTAGATTATAAGTATTAGTCTATATTATAATATATTAAAAGATAAAACACTTTTGGACATATGCCGGTGAGTCCTCTACTACCTTAATAGATACTATTTTAAGCTGTGTAACAGTTATCATTTCTAACACTATCATTATTCATGGTATATAATTACAGTTTGAAGAGTATGTGAGTACAGTTCTAGGTTATTTGCTGCTTAAAATATGTATCGTAACGTGAGCTGAACAGCCAAAATACCCCACCAGTGGAAAAACATGCTCAGTCACTAAGGATGGTTTATTGCTTATACAAGCTTTCTTTACTCGCATCGCAAACAACAGGGTTTCTAATTTGCATATTGCATCCATTCGTTATACTAATAGACTTCGAGCTAAAAAAGGTCCTGCTCCCCCCCCCCCCTAGGGAATTTTGCAGACATATCCTATCTTGAAGAAAATTTCAAGCTGCATCTTTTAAGAGATGTTTGCACTCTGTGCTCCGGGGCGTTAGTCTCTGACAGCCTGTTACATATGTTACTGTAACAAACTAAGGAAAAAATAAAAATGAAAGTTTGAGCTACAGAAATAAGACATTAAACCATCTAATTATTCAAATTTCTTATGTAGTTTGCAAGCTGGAAGCCTAAGCTACATAAAGCAGCATTTTAAACAAAATTACAGCCTTCAATGGTGTTATATGCGTTACATAGATTAAATTTCCCTTTGAAAGTTGAAATCGTGACTAACATCATTCATTTTACAGACGATTTGTGCATTTTTACAAGTGTTTTTAATCTTAGTTTACTAAAGTACTCATTTGACTAATAGAAAAAACAAAGTTTGCTTTTCTATCTCAAATACATTGTTTTATATGAGCTATTAAACAACCCTACCCCCAATTTTAAGTATCCAATTTTGGTATCTTTATTGAAGAAAACTATATGAAAATATTTGACGCTCGTTGATATCTTACATTTTTGGCACTGCCTTTCTAATGCAATAAAGAATCATACATTTGCAAGTTTGACATCAGGATCAAAGCACTTATTAAAGTATGTAACGTATGTCACATGGCATAATGAATGAACTAGGAAATTTTCTTGGAAGTAAGAGATGATATTTCATAAAAATACCGTTTTTCACATGTTTTCCTATTAATCTCTAGCCTCTGGTGCCTTATTCTTAGTAATTACAGTCATTGCTGATAACAAGCCCTTGGAATTGTGTTACCTATGTTATATATAACCTTTTTAATCACATATTTCCTAATGCCTATAATATTAAAATATATAGACATATAGATAGAAAATAATAGTTCTCATTTAAATGACACAATTTAATAAATATTCCTATTAAATAAAATTATTCAAAAACAATCTTTATTCAAGTCACCCTCACTATGTCTATCATTGTGTCTGCTTCTATTGCAAAATAATCACCCATTTCATCACAACCAGTAGAATCATGGCATTGTATTAGGACTGCAAACTGAGTACAATCCTGTTCCTCTCCACCCCTTTGGGAATTGTGCAGACATATCCTACCTTAAAGAACAATTCAAGCTGCATCAAATAAGAGATGTTTGCACTCTATTAACTAGGGGGTTAGCCTGTAATGGTATGATACATATGTTACCATATCAATTTAAGAATAAATGAATTGAAAGTCTGAGAAACAGAAAGAAGACATAAAACTATCTATTTATTTCAATTATTCATGTAGTTTGCATGCTGAATACCTTTGATACATAAGAAAAGATTTTTTTTAACAAATATACAGCTTCCTATGGTGTAATATGTGTTACATTAATAAGATTACTTTTTAAAATTGGTAATTGTGACAAACATCACTTATAAGCATTTCATGTGATCCTCCTCTTTAGCCATCAAAAGACTTAATTTTCTTTGTATGTGTGGCCAGTGCCAGCATCAAACAACTTGACTCAGCCAAACTTGAATCCTTTTAGCATTCTTCAAAAGCAGAAACAGCATGTCAGTGTCATGGGATCAAACACCTGATTAAATATGGGTTTAATGCCATTTCACATATATGCAAACAATGGAGTATGACTCTGGTATACATCTCTTCCTGTGAAGTGGCAAGAGCAATCTAACTGCAGCTGCCTCTGCATCCGTGCTAGTCAAATTATAACTTTGCTCTGATTTTGCAAAATCTATGTCTCTACCGTGTACCTCTAAGAATACTTTAAGATTTCTGACATTGGTTAGACAGAAATTTGTTAGGCTGCTTTTTTGCATCATTTGCCATGGAACCTATCCAGTCTTTTGGTGCTCAGGTCCTCAGGTCTTAGATCAATAATATTTTGCTGCGCCCAAAGAAATTTATAAGTTTTCTTTAGTTACGATGTTGACTCTTGATGGTTTTGGCAGACCGCCTGAAACAATTTCTGTTACACCTTGAAAGTTATCTGGTATAAGAGAAAAAATATGAAGTTGGACATTGCCATCAATTATGTTTCCAGTTGGTTGTTTTTTGATGTCAGTACATTGAAGCATGTCTTAAAATAATGTAAAACCTATGATTTCTCAGTTTTTGCAGCCATATCATTAGCTGTTGCATTCAAAAGAAGGAAAGTGGGCTATAGGTAGAATGGGATAACCAGTAGTTCTATATTATGCTCTTAGGAAGATTTATACAGAGTAAACAAGTTGATAAGGTGCCTCATTTCATAATCCATTGAAAAGACTGAAATTGAAAACACTTGCCTCTGACTGTGTAATCAAAAAGGATGTCACGACAGTGCCCTTGCTCATTTATTATGATGAGTTATATATGTTACATCCTTTAATAAGCGCTCTTATCTTAGAAACTTAGTGAATAATTGAATTGAAAGGGTCTAATTTGCGCTCTGTTCATCCTGCATTTCATTGCTTTACCTGCTGTGATACATCTAGTTCGTTTATCTGAAGGGAAAGAGTTACCTCGGTTTCAGCACTTCAGAAGTACTAAGACTTTAAATAAGTTTTTGAACGCTTGGGGAAAGATAATAAGTGCAGAGACATTATTAGATGAAAATATGTGGGTTGCATGTATGGAAAGGCTACATTTATAAAAGTTAACCAGCTAAGATATTATTCTTTATCACAGAAATACCAAGGTACATCAGTCCAGGTTCTCATTGCTCTTTCTCCTTGTAAAGCTTTAGTCTTTCTCCTACTTGCAAAGTATCACTTGAAACACATACTCAAAGAGCCAACTATTAGGAATTCATACCAGTTTCCGAATGTTCCTAGCCATAAATGGCAAAATTGGAAAGTTGATAATGGCTCATCAATTTTGAGTGGACTGGTGGTAAAATTGAATAACAGTAAATGATTGAAATATTGTGTGATGATTCTTTCTTGTTGCAAGGAGGCGTGTGATAATAATGATTACCACAGAAGCAGACAACGACAAACGTTTAACATGAGTGTTAAATCGATGAGAAATAGTTTGGACCATTTCATTTTTTGTATTTTCTTGTAAAAATGTAAAACTATCTTTTCTATTTGTGGCTCTATATTTAGCATTATATGCACAGTATTAGGCAATGTGTCCAAAAGGTCATTGATAACATCTGTAACACCAGTCCATGGGCTTGGTAATCAGAAATGAATATAATTTCTAGTGTTTTGGCACCAAAGACTTATAAGTACACATTAAGTGTCCTGATCTTTAACTTAATGACATCTTGTAGATATATGAGCAAGACAGACTAAGAAAATGAAAAATATCCACATGCTGTAATCCCTTTCATCTGTTTTACTTAAACGGTAAATACAAAATTCGCTTCTCTGTAAAACTGGGAGTAGGGCTGTGTATTAGCTCCTATAAGACAATATATTTAAGATAGAAAAGCAAACTTGGTTTTTCCTATTCATCAATTGAGTATATGTTTGTAAAAACTTATAAAACAGTTTGAAACCAAGTCATAGTAGTTGTTTAACTACATGACGATAGCCACAATTATAGCTTTTAAATTATAATTAGGTTCATGTAAAACACATAACACCACAGTTAGCCATATTAATGTTAAACAGCTTCCATATGTAGTAAAGACATCCAGTATAAAGACTATAAGAATGTCAATTTATTAGATAATTTTAATGTCTTCATTTGGTAGCTCATATATTCAATTTTTTTATTCTCAAATTGATATAGTAACATATGTAACAAGCTGCTACAGGCTAACGCCCTGACTTACAGAGTGCAAACATTTCTTATTAAATGCACCTTGAATGGTTACATAAGATGTAATTTGTCTGCAGAATTCCAAAGGGGATTAGGATGGAGCAGGCCCTTACTCAGCTTGATGTCAAAATACTGTTTGATGATTTTACTTATCACGCTAACATATGTAACGCTCTCTGATCTTTAAAACTTGATGACAACTAGCAGATCTATAAGTCTTTATCATAGGAGCCAGTTTAAAATCCCTAAACAATGTAAGATGTCCAACAGCTGCGAGTTTTTTCACAATTTTAGCTCAAACTTTCAAACTACATTTCCTTTATTTGATATAGTAACGCATATAACACGCTGTTTCAGACTAACGCCCCAACAAAGAGAGTGCAAACATCCCTTATTCGATGCAGCTTGAGTTGTACTATAAGAAGGAATATGTCTGCAAAATTCCCTTGAGGAGATTAAAACATTTTTAGGCATATCTTACGTAAAGACAATGAGCTTGCCCATTTATTACATCAGGTAACATATGTTACAGCCTCTGATATTAAAAATTTTGCAACAAACTTGCAGATTTATGAGTCTTTTCATATAAGCAAATAAATCCCAAACAATGAAACACATTCATCAACTGCAAATATTTTTTTCACTATTTTTACTTTAGTTTTAATACCAAACATTTCATCTTAAAACTGGGTAGGGGTAGGGTTGTTTAATTGCTTATTTCAGAAAAAATATTTAAGCTAGGGAAACAAACTTTAATTTTTCTGTTAGCCAATTGCATAAGCTAGTCAGACATGGTTAAAAACATTTTGCAAAACACACAGAGAGATTGTGAATGTAAATGATGTTAGCCACACTTGCAAATTTTAATGGGTTATCTAATTTATGTAACGCATATGACACCTTAGGAAGCAGCAATTTTGTTCAAATGACTGTCATACGTAGTTAAGATATCCAGTATGCAGACTATATGAATGATTTTAAAAAATAAATATTTTAATGTCTTTAATTTGTAGCTCAAACTTTCAATTTACTTTTTCTTAGTTTGATTAAGTAACGTATGTTACAGGCTCTTACAGACTAACGCCCCGGAGCACAGAGTGCAAACATCTCTTAAAAGACTCGGCTTTCAATTCTCTACAAGATAGGATATGTCTGCAAAATTCCCTAGGGGGGGGGGGGGAGCAAACCCATTCTCAGCCATCCGTCTATAACGTAATATACACGTATTCTCTATCTATTGATTATGTCATATTAGACGCGACATGAGATTTCCAACAATGTGATATGTGCGACAAGCAAAACCTCAGATCGGCCTGCGCATACGCGCAGTCTGATCAGAGCCTTTGGTAGTCGCTTGAATGTTATATGGGTGTTAAGCTACTGACCGAACATCATTTGGAGTTTCTAAGCTTAAAAGGAGGTTGCACAGTCTCATCTGAGTCTACACTTGTCAAAATGCCACATTGCTGGAAATCACGTGTCGCGGCTCAATTATGGTTGTTCGTGTTCTGTATATCTTCCTCAAGTTGTCTTTGTAAGTGGTCTGCAGTGTTATTATGGCATTTCCAGGTCAGTATTGATTTACTTATTGAATACCTTGACTAAAAGTTCCAGATGCAGCTATAATACTGGTCTGGTTCTGAAGTAGTTCTCCAGTAACAACTGTAGGTCCACTCGCTTTCAAAATATTGACACTTATGTTCAGAGGGAGTCCTGGGCGGAAGGTGGTCGGTGAAATGATTATATACGAGCTGTAAAGAGAAGGCGATAAAATTATTGCATCATTTTTTAAGTATCCGAAAAGTATTACTGCCATTCCACCAAAATTGACTCATATTTGAAAATACCATGTTTCCATTACTTCCATTCTTATTCCAGCTTTAATATACTTGAATTCAATTCCACATTCCTCATGTATTGGTTGGTAATTTGAAACAAATTTGAACAGCATCAAAGTATTTGTTTTAAAAATATGTTTTGACCAATATTTGCAAATAGCCAAAATTGCAATGTCGCCAAGCAATTTCTGAAGATATTTGGTACATGTATTTAGTGAACCTAAAGGGCGTCTCATATTTCCCCAAAAATCATTTTTGTTTCTTTCAAAAGAATTCCAGAAACAGCCTTATAATGGGGTCATAAGGTTTACATAAGTTATAATCATCAAAAATGTATGTGTCTCAAAATATGCCTATGTAACCGTAACTACTTTTAAATGGGGTACTGAAAACATATACTGAGGGAAAAAAGTTTAGCAATTATTTATAATGGGATTTCCCATTGGCGATCTTTGAAGTATTAGATATTTTTAATTTGCAGGTTCGCAAACATGTCGGTTGTTTGAAAATGACCTAATGGCTACCCGCAAGTGGTCAAAGGAAACAAAATCCAACTTTATAGTGAGGATTGGATCTGCTGAGCATTTTAATTTCAAACGTTATTTAATTGAAAGGGAGGTAATTTGGAAAAATACGATTTTCAACTAAAAAATGTACGAAAAGGGTAAACATAACATTCAGTTTTAAACCGTTTTTCACTTTCTTGATTTTGGATCTAAACATTTGACAGAAAATTTAAACTTTCAGTCGAAAACTATTCGCACTATTGCCAGATAAGCTGTTTTAGCAAGTGGCATAAAATCAGACTTTACATCATGTGAAAGATCAACCTGTTAATCTCATCGTACTCGTGAACGTTTGTCAACATATGTTTTTGACAATATGAAATTAAAAGTCCTATTTCTTCTAAACTGTGAATCCTCAAAGTATATTGCTAAACTTTTTTCCCTCAGTATATATACATTTCATTTACAGCTGCCAAATAAACTTGAAAATGATTAAAGATAAAAACAATATAATAAACGATGATAGCTTGCTATTCACTGTCGCTCAAAAACATTGCAAACAGGGCAATAACCGAAATGTCACGTTTCAAAATATATGCTTCCGTAACGCTTATATTTAGAAAACAAGTACCTCTGAATGAAGATAACGGCCATATTTCTTTGCATGGTGGTTTATTTGAAATAAATAAAAATGAATAACAATCAAAATCAATTGTGTATGAGCAATCAACATATTGTCTTTAAGTTAAAACTAGTTTAAATGTTGCTTCGTGCATTTTATTAGAGATAAATTTAACTGAAAACTGCAAGGTGGTATTTTGTTTAACATTTATTTGCAAACATAAGGAGTCTTTAGTGAAACCGATTCGTTGTAATTTAACAAAAGCATGTCGGATTTTTCGCAACCTTTACAGAATCATTATATTAGACTATAGTGATACTTCCTTAAAAATTTCAAGAAATTTCACCTTTTTGTCGAAGAATTATACGCTCGTCCAGATCACTGGTATATGCGGTTAAAGCATTGAGTTTGTTTGTATACTAACGTGACCCTTATTCAAAGGGATGTAACTCGATAAGTATACTATATGCTTCTTCAGGTCTGGTGCCAGTTTAAAGATGACATACAGTCCTTTATGAAAACGTTTACCATTTTGTCGTAGCGTTTATGTGAAGAAAGTTATAAAGCTACTTGCATTCATATTTGAACAGCCCTCGTAGTCTCAGTTTACAGTTATATTGAACCTGCAAATTAGATTACTGCATATGCGCCTGACAGTGAATAGTCATGCTTTACTTGTTTATATGAAAATTAGAGTTTCCTCATTATCATGCATCTTTGAAAATACTATAGTAGAGATTACATATTTAGTAACGTTTCATAATAATTGGGCAGCGTGACAAAACCCGTCTTCGGGGTTTCAGACAAAGCGAGTTTCAAACCAGTCTTCTCTGCTACAGAGACCAGCTAGAAAATTGAAAACTCGCTTGTAGCAAGATTATATATGAAACTTTCCAAAAAGCGAATAACAAAGGCGCTTATCAGCCTGCGCGGATGCGCAGGCTGGTCTGCGCCTTTGTTGTTCGCAAACCTCCGAAGACAGGTTTTCTCGCGACGAGGCCCATTTATTTGCATACATAATGATTAATGTTTAAAGATTTTGCTCAAAACACGATTTCAAAGTACTTTTATGCCATATACAATTCATACTCCTAAACTCATGAATGTTTAAAACTGGTTGCAAAAAAGCAATAGAATGCTCGGCATGTCTCGCTTTTCATCACTTTTCCAGAACTCGTTTAGACAATTCAAAATTACATGAGCACAGATGCTAGCGCCTCTATTTGAATGGTTTTTGCTTTCGAATTAAATTCAGATGAAAATTATATTACAAGCTTACTCTTTTGCTGTCACAACTGCAACCGTAGTTGCCAAGAGCAACGTGGAAAACATTCTATTGACCATACGCTGAAATATAAAATACAGAAGTGATTAAAGTATATATTAGAAAAAAGACGTGTACAGATTCAAATTTCATCCCCAAAATGCATTCCTCTCCAAACACATCCCTCCACACACACTTAAAGAGACTAAGTCTGCAACTATGAACATTTTTCGAAAATTTTTATTTTCTTTTTAAAACATTTTTAAAAGTAGAACTAAGTTATGTTTTCACAATAAATCTGTTCACTACAGCTGAAAACTGCATGTAAAAGTGAATTATCTTATAAAAACAGGTGTTTTTTTCTCTTGTTGGTAAATTATTTGCGTCCCTCCAATAATTTATAACATTAATGCTGTTGCTTTGATACTGATAATTTGTTAAGATTAACGGAATTGGTTAAAATATATACCTGAATTTTAGTTTTTTACTGTGGTCTTGAAAAATAGAAACAGTATTTCTAAAATTGAAAGATCAAAATGTACTGACTATGCAGCTTTAATATCTTAACCCTTAATACATTAGATCGTTTTTGTCCTAGCTAACAGTGTAGAACTGACGAAGAAAACCGAGAGCAACGTACGTGTAAGGAAATTTCCAATACTTTCTCATAACCAACAACAGTAAAAGTATTGGCTTATCAAGTTTGCTTATGGGTAGCTAACGCAGGCCCTGAAAGTCCTGTTTTGATTTACATGCTATTCGTGAGAGAAAAGAAAGAACCATATTGCATTGGATCTTAGAATCTATTTAAGTTCGCTTGTCTGTTTACTTCATTTGTATTTTACGTCAATTTAGACAAATCATTAATACCAAGGGACCAGTTTCTTATAGTTAAACGGTAAGCGTACCTATCGGGTTGATGCAGGGATTTTATAACCATAACTTCTGATACTGTCCTGCCAGTCAAGAGCGACAGTGACGTCATGTGTTGTTTACAAAGTTATAGAATCGATATATCACTTGTGTATTAATCCTATCCAAAGGATAGGATTAATACACAAGTTTTGGATAGGATTAATACACAAGTGATATATCGATTATCTTTAGCTCAAGTGGATTGTGCAAGTTAATGGTTTACTAACAATTATGAACAAAACATGAAGTCACTGTCACTCTTGGCTGGCAGGACAGTAGCTATTTGTTTCATAAATATATTATAGCTATCATAATGTACAGTTGTAGTAAGAGTAGCTGAAACGAATATGAGCCATGACATGTGATTCCAACAATGTGGTATTTTGACAAGTGTAGACTCAGACGAGCCTGTGCAGCCTCCTTTTAAGCTTAGAATCTCCAAATGATGTTCAGTCAGTAGCTTAACACTCATAAAACATGAAAGCGACTAGCAAAGGCTCTGATCAGACTGCGCGTATGCGCAGGCTGATCTGAGGTTTTGCTGGTCGCACATACCACATTGTTGAAAATCTCATGCCACGGCTCATATATAAGATTATTTCTTATATAGCAGTGATTCAGAACTGAAGCCAGTCTAGATACTAGTGTAAATGTACAATGTATACCTTTTTTGAGGACGGATGTTGTTTAGGTTGACTTCGTCGTCTCTTCTTTGCTTATCCTTACCGAAACGAAATGCAAGGATACTGTAAAAGAAAGGGAAAGTGACATTTGAGATGATATTGAGCAGATCAAATAATTAAGCGCAAAATGGGAATTAAGTTAGGTCCTTAATGCAGTGCTAAAGATAGACCACATTATCTGTCGGTTTCATAAAAGTTTAATCAAAATATGACTGTAAAGTAAAAACGTTTTATCAAATGCATACATGTAAGTGTTTCAGCCAGCTGTAGGCTAATACATTTACAACACAGATTGACACAACAAAGATGAGATTTTCCATATCATATTTGAAGGGGTCACAGTACTGAATTTCAGATGTATGATATGGGCATGTCCTTTTTTGATTTTAATAAACGATAAACAGGACGCGTTCTATGGATGTTTGCTAAGTGCTAGTTATAACATGTATCCAGTATTTAAAAGGCTTAAACGTTTATTTTAAACGGGGACAATGATAGAATCGAAAAAATGTTGCATAGCATAATGTATGTATTTCTGTTTGAATACGGTTGAATTGTTTCAATCATACTCGTTTAAAAAATAATGCATCTTATTAAAGACAAACCAAACGCTTAAGAACAAAAGGGCCGCAGTATGCAGTGTTTAATGGCTACACTTGCATTAAATTATTGGCGGACATGAGTATACTATTATTAGATTCGAGTTTAACAATGAAATGGTTGTATACATTCATACCTGTCGCTTCTGTTAACTCTTAACTGTTTGTTGTTCGAAGTGTGTCGTGGTATTTATTTGCTTCAAAATCTAAATAGGTCACCATCCCATTGCCCACACATATTCAATGACTTGAGGAAATATCTCTTGCCTTCTGCCTTTGTAACACGAGAGTACACATGGCATATGTGAACGACAAAGCCCAGATTAGTCGGAGCATGACTTATAAGGTGCATCGATATCAGGCAGCGGTTGTGTCCGATCTTTGTTGTATTCTTTGTTTGTTTCTTGCGCACGAGATCTTGGTTTTGAAAGGACAGACAAGGGTCTTTATAAATGCCTATTTCTTCACGGTTTGGATCCAAAGACATTTAAGTCATGGCATGAGAAACCAACAAAAAAGTGTGCCGCGCGTTGACTCAGATAAACCTGTTCATCCACATAGTCTGACCAGAGTCTTCGCTGTGCTCTCAGTGGGTAACTTTGAACTCAAGATACACTCATGCTGACAGCAACGACTCCGACCAGTGTAAACTGTTGCACAGGCTGTTCTGAGTCTTCTTGTAACGCACTGTCACGTTATCGGTTTTCTTATGTCGCGGCTAAAGTTTGCTTTTTTAGATGTCAATTCCGAAAATATACAGGATCGCCGAACACAACGAGTCTCAATCAACTATTTACGAGCTTAGATGGTTTTAGATAGTTTTATAAAATATATGAATTCCAAATCGCATATAAAAACTAATGTTTCTCATCAACCAATAATTCCAGGTCATATATTACATACTTTATAGTTCTCACCATTTATCGAATGCGCAATATCATTTTCACATAGGCCTCCAAAATCAGATAAAAATTGTACGAGGCATAAAATATGCCTCGCTGGTATGGACTGTTTATTATAGGCGTATGGTGCCAGAAACATGCAGATAAAGTAAATCAGAGTAGCCCTAATGTCAAACTTTTAAAAAGTTAGCAAAAAACAATATATAAATCTAAATTAAAAGATTAAGCATTATAGATATTCATTATTCTTTGCTGTTAAGAAATGAAGAAACAGCTTGTATAGCTTATGTTTTAAATATATAGTGTAAAGGACACCAGAGGTATATATTCCATGAGGACATGTGCACTAGAACTGACTCCTCCATATCAGTACCCCACCCATTTGTGCAGTATCTAAAGTGATAGAATTTACTTTCTTATCATCAGAGGCATCAAAAGCTAGATAACACATGAACAAACAGTGATTATCTTAATGTTTTGGAATGGAAAGTAACACAAATTAACCGTTATTTACTTACTGGGAGCTTCAAGAACTTTGTTGTTGTTGTTGTTGTTGATTCTTCTGCCAATATAACACTGGCTGTATCCACTTGGTGCTTCTTTGAACTATGCTTTCTCTAGGTGCAAAACTCTAAGTGAAATAGGTCTTCGAGCGAGTTATATTTTTGTTTTCTTTTGATAAAATTTAAATTAATTGAATAATATATAATAAATTCTTATGATTCGTTTCTTTTTTGTATATAATTATAGCTGTATGAATACTAGTTAATGAGTCTTCCTGTAGATCTCAGGAACGTGCCGAATGCTGTCTTTAACTCCAAATTAATAGCCCTGCATATTCCATCTATATTTCCTGTCAAAACTTTAAGGTTGATATCTGTCTGGATTATTGTGTTTCTGGCTAGGATTTCCTCTATTTCTCTTTCAAGAACCTGTCGTTGTGAATCATACTTTTGACACTTTAATATGTAATGGTCAATTGTTTCTTTTTCTGAGCATAAGTCACAGTTAGGGGATTTATTTTTGTCAATTTTTGATGTTAAGTAGTTTAAACCAACTTGACCAGTAATGAGTTGATTTATAATGGCTTCAACCTTTCTATCTCCAATGCTAGGCTGTGATTTCCCTACTTCTGTAATAGCATCTTGTAATGTGTCAGATTTGGGGGAATTGACATAAATCTTCTGCCATTTTTCTGTAACTTCTTGTTTCATCAATGTTAGTAGTATTGACTTGTCTGCTACCCCTTCAAAAAGTCTTCTTTTTTCCCTATCATTTCTTTTGCTGCATTTTTGGCTAAGCAATCTGCCAATTCATTGCCTTTAAAATCTTTATGGCCAGGAATCCAATGAACAAACAAGCTGTGACCGTTATTTTGAAGGGTTGAAGATATTTGTCTGATATTTAAAATTACATCAACGTTGTGTTTTGGAATTTCTGCACCAAAAGCTGAGATGATGGCAGGTTGACAGTCCACAAATAAATGAATTGAATGTTTAAGGTTCTGTTGTTCTACCAGATGTTGCAATGCTGTTTGAATGCCTATTAGTTCACCTATGTAATTGTTACCATTTGAGCATACTGGTTTAGAGATGCAAATGGGTTCTTCCAATCCACTGTAGTAGATCACTGCTCCTGCCCCTGTCGGACCAGGATTGCCAAGTGCCGAGCCATCAGTGAAAGCTGCTACACATCTGGGGTCTAGTCCATCTAGTATTTCTTTAATGTTTTCTTCTTGTAAGGCTTTGTCACTTTCAAATTCTTTCCAGTTGCATTGTAGGTTAGTGTTTCTGAAATCCCATTGTGTCTTTGGTGTACTGGAACTCCTTAGCCACATTCTCTAGATTGAATTTACCTTTCATTTCAGTGAATGCAGAAATAGGCATATTAATTGTTTTTTTTTCCCTTTTACATTTTGATTATTAATGCTTGTTTCAAATTCTTCTTTGATCGGTTCTTTGTCGTTTTTGCTTTGAATTCTAAGTAGTTCTTCTGCTTGTCTCAGTTTCAAGTGAAGGTGTAATGGCTTGCAATTCGTTAAAATTTCAATAGCTTCTGTGCTGGAGTTAGCTAAGCATCCTGTTGCTTTCAGTAAAGCTGCCCTGTGAACTGAAGTCAACTCTTTGCATACTTTGTCTGTTACTGTTGATAAGGCAGTGTATCAGCTGATTTGCGGAACTGTCACAGACTTTTCCATTACGATGACACATTCCAGTGTGAATTAATGATGAACAAGAGCTGCTACAACTTGATAGAATTAAGTCCCTAACACTTTGAAGTCCGCAAAATTTAGGCATCCTTGTTATATTTCACACAAAGTCTCTTAAAATGTGATATTTGATCAGCTTTCAACACAGTTGAAACACCCTCAAATGTAAACTCCATAGAGTTTACCTTGACCCTGCTTCAGTCGGGTTGGCTTAAATCATGAGCTTGCTAAATATTTATGGCAGATAGGAGGCAAGCGTTGGCTGTCTTTTATTTGCCATATAAATCTGGAGGAAAGGACCTCCATTATTTCAAGAATGAATTCGTAAATTGATTATTTTCATGGTATTTCTGACACTTTTTGTCAAGCGCAGTATTACTTTTTGCGCACTGGTCGCGCACTTCCAGAGTATCCGTACGCTGTTGGAAACGACTTTTGAGCAAGGTCCTTTCCGTTATTAGGAAGTCCTTTATTATGTAAATCAGCTCCATAGAACCCAAATATTCTTTGCAACAAAAGGACTTCAATCCCCTATTTTTGTACTTCTCAGATTTCGCCTAATCAGGAATTGTTTTCTGAGAGGCCTAGAAATAGTCCGCCTTTGTTGCGATGTCATTGGCTGGCACAGTCACGTGGTACACTGTCGGAATCTATATAAGGCGGAGCGGAACGCTGCTTCGGCCTTCCCAGATCAAAGTCTGAACCGCGGCAAATTCAAAGCTTTATAACATTCACTTTGAGAATTTTGAGGCATTTGTCCAAGGTACTAAGCATGTTCAGCACAGAGTATATTGCCCCCATATATAGAACGCTTTATAGACTTTGCAAATCTCTACAATTGAGAGAAATCTGTCTGTTTATCTTGGTTTACAACTCAGAGCCAGACCGTTTGTTTACGCTAGCAACCAACAACGAGTATCGTCTTTTGTAAAAGATGTCAGCCCTTACTAGATCACTCCCATAGATGACGTTTTTATGATATTTGGAGTGCGTCTTGTGATATGTGATTTATGCTGCCACCTTTCTCTCATAATATGGTGTTAGATAAGATGTTGTTTATTATTGATGAATGAGGAAATGCATGATTAGATCCCACCTTATACCTCACCTTATTTGCAGTCATGCTACAGTACGTGCTGTCTACGGTTTAACGGGTTATGTGATTTATTATCGCTGCGATATCGATTTGGCTATCCAGGCGCTATATAACGTGATGCTATATGCTGAGGCTATATGCCAGACTAAGCGGTGTACCATGTCATTATGCCAGTCATGATTGTGATACTGTGAATGGCAATGCGTTTGAATACTACAACCAGGGGCGTAGACTAATCATCTTGAGTCCACCATGCAGTAGATAGAAGTTACAGAAGTATTTAGCAGAGCCCTACTGATTTGTTTAGAGTAGTACTACCTGTTTTGTGCAGAAGCCGTAGCACCCAAAGATACTACTGCATCTATACCAAACAGTTCCATTATCTGCTCTGCTGCGCCCCTGGTTTACATATGTGGAGTACCCAAAATAATAAAGTATTGTGATGAAAGTAACCTCGGTTTTTGTATCCTGACCCGATGACTCTCACAAACTACAGCTTTGTCACCTAGATGACCCAGAGGTGCCTTGCAATATGTATATATAGTTTGTATATTGTTTGACGCCATTATTACCCAAGCCTTTAGGGTGAGGGGTTTATTGTTCCAATTTTTAAAAAAGGAGTCATCGAAAACGTGAAAAATTATCGAGGTATTACATTACTTTTTCTTGTTTGTAAACAGTAGGTTGGATGATTGGGCTGAACATTATAATGTTTATATCGAGGCTCAGGCAGGTTTTAGAAAAAGTATGGGCACGACCGGTAATATTTTTATTTTGCATTGCTTAATTTCACATTGCATTAATACTAATGATAAAATATTTGCTGCATTTGTTGACTTTCAAAAAGCATTTGACTATATTATGCGTAAAATTATGTGGTTGAAACTTGTGTAGATCGGCGTTAGTGAAAAAATATTAAATGTAATCAAGTCAATTTATTCAAATTTAAGGCCCAAAGTAAAGTTTGATAATCGTGTAAGTATTGATTTTACCTGTTGTTTGGTGATCAGACAGGGAGAATGCTTATCTCCCATACTCTTTTCAATGTGCTGAAATGATATCGAAAGGAATATATTCTTAAGTTTACAAAAGGCATAGATATTGGAATGCTTAAACTCTTTCTACTTTTGTATGTTGACAACATTATATTATTTGCAAATGATAACGGAAATTTATAAATGTCTAAATATTCTCCGAGATTATTGTAAAAGATGGAAGTTGAAGGTATACACTAAAAAAGGTGATTTGTTTTTCAGAAAAGGAGGCAGATTACAGGGAAACATGTCATTCTATGATGACAGATAATAGCTTGAAATTACTTAATAAATTTGTATATCTTGGTGTCACATTTACAACGGGAGGCTCATTTCTTGAAACACAAAATTGTTTAGCTGGTAAAGCACTCAAGGCAAAAAATGAATACATATTTGTACCAGTTCGCTGATATTTCGATAAAACACAGACTAGATCACCAAAATGAGGTAAACTGGGCAGTGTTGGTCAGGAACATGTTGTCAGAGTTGGGGTTTTATGACGTTTGGCTACAACAGAGGATGGAAAGCTACAATGTATTTATTTCATTATTCCAGCAAATGCTTATAGATAATTATGTCCAAAGCCTTAACGCCCCGTTACAAACACACAGAGAGCTCATTTTTTTAAATGTGTTTGGCTCTTTCCAATTTCATGATTATCAAAGTTTGGTTACTCTACCGAAATACAGATACTCCTTGGTAAAACTTGGACTGCCATCACATAGATTAGCCATGGAAACAGGCAGGTGGAATAAATAACAGACAATACCTTTTGCTGAAAGGAAATGTTGTATTTGAACATTTCTTGAGGACAAATTCAATTTTCTTTTCTAATGCAAATTACATGACGACCTAAGGCAAACTTATATACCGAGATATTACTGGAATAAACCAAACATTCCAAAACTAATTTAACTTTTTAATTCAAACGATAAAATATATTAACGATTTTAAGTATTTATAAAGCATTGCAATTCAGAAGTGAACAGGTATTTGCAAATTAAACAATACTAATTGGTCCGAAGCAAATACAGGACTGTTTTTTTTTACCAGAAGCTAAACAAGATACACACATGTGTACACACACAGGATCAACACAGGGTGCGCATGTATTCAGTCAGCCTGGATAAGATACCTACTGGCTGCATGCATATATGTATATATGCATGAATGTATGTGTCGACATGTGTGTAGATATGCTGCAAATTTCACAACATGTTTTTATCATTCTCATAAATGTCTACAAGTAATGATAAACATATTGATATCTGTAGTACTATTCATAAGCAGTGGGCTTACTCAGCGCATGGTAGAGATGCGCTTATTTGTATATTAATTTGCGTATGCACAAAATGCCACATACATTTGTTTCTTTTAGGTACTCATGAGCCTAACTTGGCTTATTGTGCTTTATTTCTGAATAAACTTGAAACATGATACATTCATTTCAACAACAACAGAACCACCGCCTTGGAACTAACAGCAGCCTAGGCCACCGAGGAGGGGGCAGTGGGGGTGTGATGGTGAGTAAATGCATTTTACTACCGCTAAATCTTCGCCCTAGAATCTGTTTTAGTTAAACACAAAAAATGTTTAGCTCGCATGGAGGCTTTCTAACTTATGCAATGTATCACCACAGAGAATTAATCAAATTAAATTAACACATTATGATGATACAAAGAAAAGGGCTCATGACTTACAGATAGTCACTATAACTAGGTCTAACATTATATTGCCCTAATTAAATTACACAAACGAGTCCATTAGGAGAAACACTTCCAAGTGCTTGCTCTGTTGTATCCTCTGGTAGAGAGCAGTGTATCTACTGTCACTAGCCATACATGATGCTTTTGTCGTGTGTGATTGACTGGTTGTGCTCCTCCTCTAGGCAAGTTTTTTTTATCTGCGATACGATCTTTTCTGGTCATGACCACATCTATGGTATTGCAGGAATTCGTTGTGACGGTCTGTGAACATGGCCCGGTGTCATTTAAAAAGTGACCCAATTCACCTTTCCGAAAGCCATGCATACTACTGTATTATCTCTTTGTCTACTAAACAATAGTTTTAGTGTCGTCTGCTTTTAACCTTTTTAGACAGATAGGACCAGCTCAGGACCGACCAAATGTCGAGCCTCGTCTGGATCCAAACTGTTTGACACAAGCTGATGGTATTCCCGAAAAAGATTTTTGAAGAAAAATGATTTAAAGAAAACAAAATAGCAGACAACAAAAATGCATGAAAAAGTCCCACCATGCAAAACATCAAAAAGGTATGCACTGATCCACTAACTGTAAGGTAAATCTAGGATTATATTTGGGGGATTGAACACTTGCGATTTTGTTTGTGGTACTATGTCACATGCTATGTGGTCGTTTTATTGGTTCAGTTATACCCTATCAGATGACTTTTGAGTGACATTCTATGCGTGTTTGGGAAACGACTATCATGCTAGATATTTTATCGATACTTTCATTTCCATGTGTAGTTTTGACGACACTGGCTTTAAAAGTAATTGGTGAATTGGTGCCTGACATTTTAGGCGGTGATCGAGCAACTTTGTTGTAGGTATCAATTTTAGTTTGTGCCTTTATAACAGTCAAACAGTCATTAGAATTTGTTACCAATATTAAAATGCAGACTTTTAATGGTTAAGGCTTTAATGGAGTATAGCACCGATTAGTAAAAGTAAGTAAGGGTGCAAAGATCAGGAATCGATACAATCAAGTACCACACCTGACCCAGGATACCAATGATATAAATCATATATAAAGATCTCTTCTTTTCGCTTGTTACTTTAAACCGATTTCTTCACTAAGGAAAACAGAGAACTCTTTTGTTTAACCTTGTGTTTTTAAAATGCTGAATCTCATAAATTATATGTAGGTTGCATGCCTGATAGTTCCAATGTAATATTACTTGTACGAAAAGGACATAGCTAAGAAAACTTTCAAACTAATGACGAACAATCAAATGGGTTTATCATATAACGTCGCGTCTGGGAGTGAAATAACGCCATGCAATAAAATCGATAGACCACTATTGGTTAACAGATTTTCGGGAAACGGTATGACGTCTATAACAACGTTGCGTCCATAGTGACCAAATAAAACGTTTTTATGGCAGAAATGAGATTTCAAAGTAATCTTAATGTCATATGATAAAATAGAATCTAACATTAGTGCTCTTGCATTATTAAATTTATTAAACTCGTTGCGGAAAAGAGATAAAATGCTCGGCAAGCCTCGCATTTTATCGATTTTCCCAACTCGTTTAATAAATTCAATATAACATGAACACTTATGTAAGATCCTTTATATCTAGAATAGTGTGTTGAGATAACAACGAACAACAAAAAGCGGTGTATAAGCGTGGGAAATACAATGACAATCAAAAATATTTTCAAGGTCACAAGGTTTGCTTCGTTTAGTGATAAACAAATAAACAGAAGATTTGCCATATCATCTAAAACATAATGTATGTCAGTGTCATCAGCTCCAAATCTGTTCACAGTGTCTTGATGTGGAATATCTTATATGTGAACGAGGGGCGTTCATTTTATTGTTGCATTTTGGTCCAGCAAGGCTCATTATGAGACATATCCATAGTTGGCACTGCTAAGACCTACGAGCATAATTTGCTTGACGAGAAGTTTGTCGTCGATAGACATCCATGTCATATGGCGGCTTAGTTTGGTGTGTTTGTTGATGAGGATCATAGCAATACTGGTTACCAAAACTTCATAGAAGACCCTATGTCACGTTTTAGTGCTACCTCTAGCTCATGTACTACACTAATCGAGAGTTCTAATCGATCACTCGCATTTTTAAAAGCAGGCAATAATTGAGGTTTATAAACGATATTCGCCCCAACCGGTTAGATACGGTAAGAGAACATGTCATTTCAGGAATAAATATGAACAATCGATATAAGATTGTCCTTGTACTATGTGCTATAAATTTCGCTTGTCAAAAATATGCAGTTTTCCAGAAAACTGATTTTTAAGACTTATCGATTAGAACTTACTATTAGTGTACTACTAATTGTCGATAATTTTGACTTCCTTTCTTAGTGCGATTAAAAACCATGTTATAAAATATTGTGAAACTGTTTTTTTTTTTTTTTTGAGAGAAATGGTAAAAATCTTTTTTAGTTTGTTAAAAATTCAAGTGAGATTTTTAACAAATTAAAACCTAAAGGTGTTCTAGAATCTTGTGTGTCTACATCTGATTTCTTTACTCTCTATACTACATTACATTACATGTATCATGATTATTATCTTATCAAAGAAAAATTAACTGAATTAATTGAACAAACGTTTAACAGAGAGGGCTCACTTTATTTGGCTTGTAATGAGAAACGCGCATTTTTCACTTCTGAACAATCTAAAATATTTAAACTGTGGTCATGTCAGAAAAATTTGACGCTCTCCATTATCTTTTGGACAATATATTTAAAATATTTGGCTTATAATTGTATAGACAAATTATAGGTATTCCTATGGGTACTAATTGTGCTCCTCTTGTTGCAGATTTGTTTTTTATGAATGAGACTTCATTTTGTCTCTTTCTGACACTAATCAAGCCACCGGCACTTGAGTCCCAAACCTCAATTAATAAGTGACAACACCATCGACATATCATCGAAGCTTAAAATGGATGAAAACATCGCAAAAATCAATTTTATAAAGATAGTTTTCGAACAGAGACATGGTCTTGAAGTGGAAACTGGGTCAACTCATTCGGATGGATCTCCTCTCCCTCAAACGTATTAGTTTTTCTTCAACCCCACCGTCGTTTGATAATACAGTAATTACTCTATCTAGGGATAAAGTCCACAAGTTTGAAAACATCACCTTTGCAGGAAAAAAGTAGACAGTTTTTTACTTTTCTCACAAACAGACATCATTCGACAAGCTAACTACTTGGCTTTCTCGTGTTTTCTTACGGATTATCTGATTGGCCGAGATCACATTGCGTCATTTTTGCAGTTAAATTGAGCAGCCCGTTGTAAAAGCGGGAAAATAATAATGGTTTAATAAGCACACTGACGAGCAGTGCTTAAGGAGTTGCAATGGGGACCGACGCATCGAACAAGGACATCAAAATAACAAGACATATTGTAAAAATATATAAAATATATTTCATTTGGACAAAGTAAATCTACAATTTATACAGATAAACTATATTTGAGATGCACAATGAGTGTGTGTTGTTAGTATTTTGTAAACATATATAGATAACAAATAAAGGGTAAGGTACTGGCTAAACATACTTATAGCCACAAATGAGCATCATCGCCAGACAACCTGACTGTCTAGCCAGCATAAAGGGTATGACCTCAATCGGTCCGCCAGGCAAACGCCATCTGAATTGCGTTTTGCTGTTCGGCCGATGGAGGCCTGCTGTTAGATATTTTCAGGCCTGGCGCTTTATGACATGATATGGATCGATCTAGTCTGCCCAATAACAAAGACAAGCTACAGCATGTAGGAAGTTTATCTATGATTCTGTCCAGAAAGCGAATAATAAAGGCTCTGATCAGAATGTGCATTTGTGATATCTGATGTTGGATTTCTTTTTGTTTACATATAGCTAATTTAGGTTTTCTGGAGATGAGGCACGAGACACATATAATTTGAGACTACAACAGTTTTAAATCAAAGACAACTATCATACTTATAGATCAGAATGTTTTGTAAGAGGGGGTCCTGACTGAAAACTTTTTTATACTTGAGGAAGGAGAAAAAGATCCAAATACCACTAAAAGTGGGCCATCATCGGCCCACCAGCGAAACGCCATTTAAATGGCGTTCGCTGGCAGGCCATTGATGGCCTTACACTATTTGCTGGCTTGGTAGCTTTGTAAATTCCCAGGGGTTCTGGACCAGTATTTGCAAAAGAACCCTATAGCTTTGTAATTTTCCAGGGGTGGTCCGGTTCCCCTGCCCATACAAAACCCCCTCTGGATCCGCGCATGAGTTAAATGTACAGCCACAAGAATGTAAATGCAGTTTTCTTAACAATGAAGTCAATGCTGGCATCTTGATAAGGGAATGTGGTTATGAATGAACAATCATTATGTGACCAAATCTTGACAGACATGTAAATAATACAAAAAAGTGGTTTCCACAAACTACAGTATAAGAATCGAAATGCACTTTCTTCATGATAAAGCTAATGTTGGAATCTGGATTGTAAAGAAAAATATTCATATTTTGAGTCACAACGGTAAGCAAATAGTTTTGACAATCTAAATAATACGAAAAGTAGTTTGCACAAGCTGCAGTATAAAAATTTAAATCACATATACCAAAATTTATTTTATCACATTACATCGCATCTGGGAATGATACGAGTAATATCATGTATTTAAATGCTTTAGTTCAGGATACCTGTAAACAGGTACTGTATTGTGGCAAACAGTGAAGACCACGATAAATAGTTGTATTTACCAGCTAAGACAAAAATGCTTTTCAGAGTAAGAAATGCAACATATTTAGGAAATAAAACCTAATGCTCCTTAATATATATAATGTAATATCTTGACTTGTCTGTACCAAAGTTTGCGGAAATTCCATTAGTCTTAAAAGAGTTAAATTACTAAATATACCAGTAAAACCTTCTTCAATATGAGGAAAGTAAACATGTATAATATAAAAGAATGGAGACATTAAAACAGCTTTTAAAAACTAAAAGATATAGAGACATTAAATCTTTGTAAAAGCAATGTCCCATAAAAGCAGTACTCGCAACATAGTCAACCAGGGAAGACTCAACCGAGCTGAAGATCGAAAAATTATATCTGTAAAATTACTGCTCACGCGCATACAATACATAGTACATGCTACACGTGTACAACCATTCAATTTATACCCAAGCTGCGAAAAAGTATTAGTAAATTTTCTACTCCTAAGAAACCTTGTCTGCTTATGCGTTATGGATAACATATATCATTATTTAGCATACAAAAGGGAGACAATATTAAATACCCAGAATTTACATTACTAGACGTAAGATATGTATGCTCCAATACATAAGGGCATCGTTAATTTTACAACATATAACATATTCGCATGTGAAATTAACCTCAAACCATGAAAGCCTGCTTTTAACAAGTATGAATAACAAATGCTTAGACAAGATTGCTTGTCCACGCAGTCTGATCACCACCATTAGTATTCAGCTTCTGGAATGTACAATAGCTATATCTTGTTAAGTGGAAAGTGAAAACATTCTAGCTGGAAGTTGTCTTTAAAGCAAAGCAGGCTGGGCTAATCGCAACCTGGTCGCAAATCCAAAGAGGCCAAAATTAAGATGGCGCACTGCTTGTTCTCTGATCTATGTCATTGCATTTATCTCATAGATATAAAATATCATAATTAATGTGTAAATAATGCATTTCTATGTGCTTGTTGGCACTATGTAGCAATTGCCATTTGCTTAGTTATTTGACGAACTGCATTAAATCTAATTTATACAAACCTAAAGATGACTGGATCTTAGGCCATTGCATTTATTTTGCCAATTAAAATGTTATGGTACTCATGTTTTTTTTTTAAAAAATAGTATTCAAAATGAATTTAATATATAGATTAGCTTTTGTTAACAACATTGTTAAAGTAAATATTTTTTTGAGCATTAAATTGTGAATATTTTCTTAGCCATTAGTTTAAACATATGTTTTGGCTTCTCAAAAGAACCATCTAATTTGAGAAGGTTCTTTTGAGCACTAACGACATATGTTTTGGCTGTGAAATAAGAAAACATATCTTTTAAACATGCTCTCTTATCTAGGAGGCTGGTTTTATACGCCAAACTCCCTACTACACGTATACATTTTGCTTTGTAGTTCTTGCATGGTTATGACTACCAATATATGTGACAGACGCCATATGAAAGCAATGTTTTTTTATGTATTTCTTTTACATTTTGTGTCTTCTGTCAGTCCCACGGATACCAAGTCTATGTCTTATTCATATGTTTACAATTTATCATTGTATGGATATTTGATCTGTGCGTCTACATGGAATATCTTCTTTTCCTCGTCGGCATCTGGCACGTATCCCAAGTTGTCATTGTATCTGTCAACTCTGTTTACTGCCAGTCTTGGTCCCCAGGATTTGTGTGGCGTCATTGCTAATTTTATCTGAAAACAAATTATTTTATTAATAGACTTTTCGCATAATGTAAAGGCGGCAACTTTAATATTCATATCTGGGCGTGGTTCGGCTATTTCATCTGCTAAGAAAGGGAAATCAGGGTCTATTTATGATTTGGTGAAGAATTAATAGGTTTTTGGGCCGCGCAAACGTGCGTGCATTTCATGAAAATCCTAATCGTATACACACTGAACTCACATTTATTAACCCTTAAAGCGCATAATCACAAAATGCATGTTTTTATTTGAAGCCTCACAGACAAACACTGTGGACCCAGATCAGACTGCTCCTGTAGGAGCAGTCTGATCTGGGTCCACAATGTGTGTCTCTATGCTTATGTTAAATAGACATTTTCAGATGAAGTTATTTTGCTGGCGTTTTAAGGACTAAACAATATGTTTTGCGTCTATACTGAGGTAATGGCGCAAGATGACACAGTTTATTTTGAATAAAACCACGCCTCATTTTCAGCTTTACTTATGTCTAAGGTTGACCAGTCCTAATTACGCATTCATGAGGCGCAGCCTTTACATTAAGCGAAAAGTCAAAGAATACCCGTAGAAAGTTAATACTATAGCAACACTGTATTATTTAGCTATTCGGTCACTGTAAAGGCAGCATCTCATGAATGCGTAATAAGGACTGGTCTACCTTAGACATAGGTAAAGGCTGAAAATGAGCATGTGAGCATGGTTTTATTCGAAAGAAACTGTATCATTTTGCGTCAAAACAACCCGGTAACAACACCTGCTAAATAACTGTGTCCGAAAATATCTGTTTATTGATTAAAGTAAGTATGAAGCCAAACAGCCTGGGGATCCAGATCAGACTGCTCTTGAGCGATCTGATCTGGATCTACACCGTTTGTCAAAGCGGCTTGAAAAACATTTCATCAGATGACAAAAGCAGATGGCCGTTTTTGCACTGGCGCTCTATGGGTTGATTAATGTGAATTTCAGTTTATATACTGTCACGATTTTCATGACATGCATGCACGTCTGTGGCTCAAACTACTTATAGACCATGTTAAATCTTAACCAATTTATAAATATTACCTAATCTAACTTCTAGGGCAAATAAAATAGTCAAACCACGCCCATATATGAACATTAAAGTTGCCCCCTATACAATGACCCAAAAGCCTATTGATACAAAATACGCTTAAGGTAACACAAGAGGTGACAACATATGCATTCATTCTCGAAAAATGGCCGCTTTATTTTAATTGTCTTCTTGCTTTATTTTGATTGTCTTCTTGGTGTAACGTGACTGTTAGTGTTCTGTGTCTCTTCCGTACAGTGCCATGGGTTGGTCTGCAGTATGTGATTGTGGAATTTCCTGGTCATACTTGCTTACTTTTTGGCTGGTTATTAAGGTGAATACAAATACACTGAACAAAAATTATAAGTGGCCACTTTTCAATAACATTTTTCTGCCTAAGCTATAAATGATATTGAAATTAATGTTTGCCCAAATATGAGCATTTCAATGGACTAAAGCTAAGCAGTGAGATAAGCGGTGCTTTGGAAGAGTTTTCTATCACTTCACAATTTTTGGGTTCAAAATATGCAAAAAACAACTTTTTAAAGAAAATAAGCACTTCGTTAGCAGTTTTTGTGGGATACAAGTACAGGAGATTAAAAACCTGTCCAGTCGACTTGAAAAACACCTTGAATTTTGCTTATGACAGATTTTTAATATTTTGTTTATAAAAGCACATTTTCCGCATTATTCCATTATTTTCGAAAATCATCAGCTGCACATATTAAAATCATTGTATGTGTTTTATTTGAACAAATTTGACCAACACACAATACAGCTTGATTGGCCCACTTTCTAACGTCATTTTTTCAAGACTGGCGTCCACTTCGGAGTTTAAAGCGAAAATTTAAAGGCCATTTAAATGGCTAATGTCTTTAAACTTTTGGATTGAACAGTGACGCCTATTCATAATAAATAATCCCTGAAAATTTCAATGCCGTGCCACAGATAATAAAGTGTACAGAGAAATGCAAAGTTTGTATGCAAACGGCATTGTAAAAGCTACATCTCTGATTAAGCTGCTGACAGTGGCTGTCTTCATGCTAACTTAGAAGAGAAATGGAAAGATCAATTGTCACAAAACTTTTGATTCTTTTTCATCAAATAGCACAGCTGTTATTAACAGGCTATAGCCTCACCGGCGTCACTGCGTTGTAGTCCTTAAGCAATACACATTTATCCTAGCTTAGTACTGGTTCAACCCAGGAAGATGCGTCCCTGTTTAACTGAAAGATTGTTAATGGGACGTAAAGAATCAAATCAAACAAGCAAAAAATAAACTTACATTTCCTCCACAGCGGACAAGTTGTACGACAGCTCCGATGATAATCAACACAACTGGAAGACAGACCATAATCCAACCAATACCCTCAGCCCAAGGTGGGAACACCCTGTCTGCGTACGATGCTGGTGCATAATTCACACCTGTCATGATGATGATGAACTAAAACAAAACAGGAGAAAAATGCTTACATAAAGATATTAATAAAGTAATTTAAAGGAGATAGTCTAAAATAACGCAAATAAGTATGGACTATGACTGTTTAGGAAAGTAGAAAAATGCCAAGATTAAAAAACACAAAAAAGCATTTTAAGAACCAGAAAAGTAAATTAAAATGGGCCTCGACATGAGAAAACCTGTCTTTGGGGTTTGCAAACAACAAAGGTACAGACCAGGCTGCGCATCCGCGCAGACTGATCAGCGCCTTTGTTGTTCGCATACTGTAAAGCATCATATCTAAAATTGCTTCAATCGAAATTTCAGTATTTTAGCTAGTCGCTGTAATTGAGGAGACTGGTTTGAGTCTGGCTTTGGCGGATACCCCGAAACCAGGTTTTGTCACGACGAGGCCAAAGTATGCCTAATGACGACTGTACAAATCAAATCGTGGTCAAATGGTGATTTAGTGAAGTCAGTGTAAATTTGATGGAGACCTGAACAGTAACTGTATTCTTTGGCGTTTTATATAGGATTCAGTTGCTGCTTATGGCTAGAAGATGGCAAGACCTAACCCCAGCAGAGGATTATTTCTAGCCTGTATAAAATAAATTTGAACAATGCATATATGTTAAAGAGAAGGACGCATGGCATACATGATTTTAGTAGATATTTGCGTTCAAAATCGAAACCATACATACTTTTATCAGATAAATTGTTTCCTGGCGAAGCCAAAACTGGATACCAATGGTGAAATAACTGTGAAAGCCAGTGCAAACTCCCAATGGGCTGTGGGGGTACTCTGATATTTTCATATAGACGTAGGCTTGGCCCATTTTTAGGGTTCAAAATTTTGAAATTCCAAGATATTTTTTTTTTTTTTTAGAAAAATAAATATGTTTGGGGGAATGAAGATTTCGTTGATATTTATTGGGTTAAATGCAAAACTGGACAAGTTTGTGGGAACACAGATTTCAGAAGTTCAAAAATGATGCATTTATACATGGGCGTTTATAAATGTAGCGAAAAATGAAATCTAGTAGAATATTAAGATCTCATATATTTGGAATGGTAAAAGCTGTCTTTGGCAAAAAATTATGTAAATATAACCAGGTACCATTAAAAGTCAAAATAAAGAAATTTAATGTAATCAACACAATAATAACCAGAAAGTTTTTTGAGTTAATTAGTGGATCCAAATACCACTAAAATCTTACTATCACCGGCGCTTCCCTGACGGGTCGATGATGACCCAACATTAAATGCTGGCTTGGTAGCTTTGTGATTTTTCAGGAGATCCGGACCAGTATTGCTTAGAAAACCTTGTGTTTTTACAGGGGGGGGGTCCAGACTACCTGTCCCACCCCCTCTCGATCGCACATGCAATAAGGGTGTAAGTTTTATCTGCCATAAATGAGTAAATGTACTTACAATAATAGCAATTGGAGTGACAACACACCAAGACGTAACATAGTAGGCCCAGACTATCCAAGGTTTCTTTCCAACCATCATTTCTACGTCTTTTATGAAGTTTCTAATACCTGTTGGAGAAAATAAGACAAATCTTAGGAAGCTCGCTACGTTTTATGTTTTAGACCATCTAAGTAGTTATTTTGCGTATCAACAACATATGTGTAGACTGAAAAAAAAAAGAATTTGTTTGCATAAAACGCTCATTGTACTTAACTGTGGTAAAGAGAACATAAATGCCTGTGTCATGTGCGGTTCCTGAGGTGAGGGGGGGGGGGGGCAGGGGGTCTGGACCCCCCTCAAAATCACAAAAATATAGGGTTTCTTAGCAATATTGGTCCAGATCCCCTGTAAAACCACAAAGCTTACAAGCCAGCATTCAGTGTTGTGCCACCATTGGCCCGCCAGCAAAACGCCAGTTTGGCTGGCTGGCCGATGATGGCCCACTTATTGTGGTCATTGAATCCTCTCTCCCCTAAAAAACTTAAAAAATGAAAAAAAGTTGGGCCCCCTCTGAAAAAACTTTCTAGATTCGTGCAAATGTGTGAAGCCATAGTTGATTAGAGTGTTTCCCTGTGATAAATTGCATAAGTCAGGAAGCTTCCACGCGCCCTAAACTAATATTGTGTTTTAAAACAGTATTATCTAGGGTGCAGTTCTGGCCATGAAAATCATTTTAGGCCTCCAGTGGTTTTAGCTGCTGCCAGTCTTGGGGTGGTGGTTCTGCTGTTGCTTACTTATTGTTTATTGTTGCTCTTATTGTTTGTGGGGGGTTGTGTTGAGTCCTTGTTTAACTGTTTGTCCTTTCTAGATTTGCGATTATCCCAATGAGGTGCTTTGTTGTTTTTTTTTTGTGTCTTTGGTGGCATGTCGTTGTTGTGTACTTTGGCTTTTCCATACAGTGTCATGAGCTGGTCTGTAATATGTGATTGTTATGTGGCTCTTTCTCGTGGTGCGCTAAGTTTGTCTGCAGTTTGTGATTGTGGTATTTCCTGACCATACTCACTTACTATTTCCTACTAGTTACTGGTATTTCCTGTTCATACTCACTATTTCCTACTAGTTACCATTTCAATAAAATTTTGCAACAAACATTAACATTGTTAGACATAATGAAATATCGAACGCTTTTAAATTGTGTTTATCATATACATGATCCAAAATGGCTGCTCAAAGGACAATCTCATTAAAACTATCCCAGACATATATTAGAATGACATATGAAATTTTGTTTGTATAATGCCCCCTTGCACAATGTGTGGAAAAATGAATATAACTGCCTATGTGAAGCCATAATTATTAACAAATATAAAGGATCTTACATGAGAGCTAATGTTTTATTAAATTTATTAAACGAGTTGAGGAAAAGAGATACCATGCGAGGCTTGCCGAGCATTTTATCTTTTTTTCGCAGCGATTTTAATAAATTTAATTATACAGGAGCACGAATGATAGATTATATTTATCATATGATATTAAGATTATTTTGAAATCATATTTTTGTCGTGAAAAAGTTAGGGTTTTGACATATGCATGACGTTATAACGTTCCTCGAAAATCTAAACCGCCAGTGGTTTGTCGAATTTAATGCATGGAGTTGTTTTTCTCCAAGACGCGACGTCATATGATAAATGGATTTCAATTGAAAAATGCTATTTCTTATTTCATAAAGGCTTGATTTGTGTTAGGAAGTGTTAGTACATCATTGCATGTATCCAGATAAGAAAATTAATTGATTGCAATAGAGTAATTAATTTTCTTACCTATCAGTCTAAGCATGTGCTTCGGTTGCTCAAATTAATGGTCTCAATGACGGTAACTACAAAATTATGTTTTGTTTGAGCAATAAGAAAAAATATCTTTCAATTTGTCATATGTATTAATGTCCAATTCATAGGACAAGTTAAGGAAAAAAATATTTGTGTAAAATTACTATTATTTTCTTATCCATCAGTTAAAACATGTGTTTTGGATGCTAAAAAAGACCCGTCTCATCTAGATGGTCCTTTTGAGTACTAACCACATATGTTTTGGTTGAGAAATAAAAAAAATATCAGTTACGCACTCTAATCTGGGGGCCTGCCAATTAGAAGTTCAATAATCACCTAAACAAGTGTATTCTTGGAAAATATAGAAAGTCTATGCGTTGCATGATTACTTTATCAAGCTAACCAATAAAACAAAGTAATAATGATTACAATATCATTGGGCTTGTCTTCTGGGGGGCTTCACTTCTTATATTCAGCAAAACTGTACATGTACCTAGATCAATTTTATTTCCTATTTTGAGCATACATAAATAGTTTTTAATAACCCTTGCCCTGCTGAACCGCGTTTTTTTTTGAAACCCTGTATATCCAGATCAGCTGGCTTCTGACAAAGCCATCTCTTTTCCCCATTCGGATTAAAAATTCGTTCTTACAACTGGAATGCTGTAGGTTTACGGGATGAACATTAAAAGAAGTCTAGTACATGGAAATATTCAGCAGGACAAGGGTAGTATGGTTTTGATGAGGAATATATATAAAATAAAATCTTACCATAAAACCAGTTGACAGCAATGAGTTCACAGAAGGCAACCATCAATAAACCATAGGAAGCACTGTACCAATCGAACAATGTTAAAACCATTATACCACCCTAAAGAAAAATGTTCATAATTTATCTTTTGGTCCATCTTCACGACCGAAGGGTACACCCATGTAAGGTCCTCTATATCCAGTAAGGCTAGATATCCAAATGTTACTCATTGTCTCTATTCACCCACATACTTTATGTTTACAATACAATACAAATAGTTTATGTTGCAATTGAAGGCCACCTTCCAATAATACATATACATTACAATGAAAAATTTGAGTGACATACACAATATGATTTTAGATATGTTATATTGCATGATATATATCCACAGATATTGTACATGTTATAAACACAGTAGACTGTTGACCATTTAGATTGGATATAATTCAGTTAGACAGTATGTAGTAATTCTGTACAAAAAGAACTTAACAAATATTTGGCGACTGAAAAAATATCTGACTAAGCATTACTCGACATAATATTATAAAATGTTTGGTTGCTATAGCATTTTCCATTCTGGTTTAAAGTATAATTCCCAGATAGCGTCATAAACAGGGCACACAAGGAAAAGGTGGAATCCATTTTCAACTATTTACACATTTTGTTTCAAGCAAATTTGACAAAATCGTAAATAATGATCTATATTTTGATGTAGTCCTGCTTCAATCATTAAAGGGTGACTTGAACAGCAAAAATTAGCAAGAACTTTTCTGTAAACAAAAGGTAGATCTATGTTAAGTAGGTTTCAATTTCTAATTTTAAATTAAAATGTTTGTAATGTAAAGCTTTTGGTGATTCTTTAACTTATGAGTTCCATTTCTATGTAAAACAATCATCTAAACGCTGCCTAAATAGATTTATAAATCTTGAGGTATCACCAACAGTATCAGCTTCCCACATATGCCCAAAACCATGCTTATACAGAAGTAAACAGACATTTGATGCTCAAATGGTTTTTCGAGCTGAAGCAAATGATCGAAGCATGTTATAGCATTGTTTTGAATATCTGTTGTTTGACTTCTGGGTTTACCTTACCCAGTATTTGACACATTGAGTCATATATGCTACAGCTAGAGAATACCATCTGCATTCACTTAAAATACAACAATCAGCAGTATGTTGATGAAGACAAGCATACCTTTTACAAAGCTTGATTTGTACTTTTTCAATTTTTGACTGTATTCGTAGCCCCAAATTTCGAAGCCATAACAGAGAATTGGCTTAAATATGGAGTCAAATAATTTGAAAATATCTTTTGAGCAAAATTGACCAACTTGATACTGATATTGGAAGATTTTGAAAACAGCTTTACTACGTCCTTGGTCATTGACCGGATGAGTTTTGAAGTAAAAGAAATTTGCAAATATTTATAAAATGACACAACATCTACAACTTCTCTCATATAAAACCACTTGTCTGTTTGCTTAAGGACTCCACCATTCATTAACACTATTTTTTTTGTCTTTAACAGGTTCAAGTGCACATAAACACATAAATCCAATCTTTCTTTATAATTAATTTGATGTTGTAACCTAATGATAGTATTACTGAAGCTAGCAACATCATCAGCAAACATAAGTGCAAAAATGTATTCAATTTGTTGGATTACAAAACAATTTCTCAATCACATTCACTTTTCAAATCTGAAATTGAGTCATTTATAAATAAAGAAAATAATATGGGAGAAATGACGCACCATTGCCTTGTACCAATATAGCATTCAAAAAGTGAGTTCCAAAGATGTGTGTGTTCTATGCTATCGAATGTGCGTTTGAAGTCAATGCAAATGCAATTAAATCTGCCCCTGTCCCTGCATAAATATTTCTGAACGAGAGCTTGAAGAGAGAAGACATTATCCAAAGTGCTATTTCCCTCCAGAAAGCCTGCATGTGACTCATCTAAGATGCCATTTGTTTCTGCCAAATCTGTTAATCATATTGTCAGAATTTCCATAAAGAGTTTACATAGACAGTTTATAAGTGCAATAGCTCTGTAGTTTGCAGGCTAGTAAGTTGGTCCACTTTTATGTATTGGAGATATAATACTTTCGTATCAACTTGCTGGAAAAATTCCACTGTTGAAAATATTGTTGAAAAGTACAGGCACAAATGGCATAATATCAATTTAAAACTGCCTTAAACATTTTAATACACAGCCCATCAGGCCCCAAATCGATCTGATTTTAGTTTACTATTAGCATACCAAATTTCTGCTTCAGTTATTTGTGATTCTAAGACAGCTTCATCATTATTTTGAATAATATTTTGCACAGGACGATTTTGATCAATATCAGCCCAGTTTCTCGTTTTCATGTCTGTACAATATTGATCCCACCATTCATGTCGAGCATGCATAAAAACTGATGAATTTTTAAATGGAAAGCTTGTTTTTATTTTTTTTTCCAGCATTCTGAAAATAGTTGACAAAATCTATCCAAAGCGTAGCTATATTACTCTGATTTATATTTAAAAAAAACTATTCGTAAATAGTGTATAATAAAAACTCTTGCTTGAGTGATTTTTTCCACTTATATTTGTCCCATTTACTAGCAGTATCTGTGTCATCATGTAGGTCTGTCTCATTAAAACTATTACTTAGCTTTAGTGAACATATCAAAGGGAAATGATCAGAAAATCATGATTGTCAACACAAAATGAAATTTATCAAATAAATACCTTGATGCAATAATGTAATCTACAAGACTTCTATTCTCGTTTGCTTCGCTATCATCAGAAAGGCACCCATTTAATATATAGATACCATGTTCACAACATAAGTCAACAAGGGACAAACCAAATTTTTGTAGGTTTGCAACTCTTTGGAATTTCTATTGAGATTAAACATACTCTGGTACCTAGATTTACTGGAAAGACTCAAATTACTGGAAAGACAGCCAAAATACTGGAAAGACCCCCCCAAAAAATAGAGAAATATTGATGGGTGCTTCAGCGAAAACTTTTATTGATTAATGAATATAAAAATAGTATTTTGTTGTTTATAATTTGATATATATTTGTTTTAAAAATAAAATTGAAATACCAAAACTTACATAACAAGCCTGTGGAATTCCCAATACGAAGCCAACCATACAACATATAAATGTAAACAGTGCCTTCCTGGGTCGGAGAATGTGTGGCCAGACATCTGTAGCTCCAGCTATCACTGTTTCCATCATAACAAACTGTAAAAAATTCATTAAACATTTAAGGTATGCTCATCGTTTTTGTATGGATAGCCCCATACATATTGATACAATACGTATGAAATAGTCCTTTTTTGTAATTTAATGGTTGCCAGTTGGGACAACTATAGGTATTAAATTGTGTATTTCTGTCATTGATTAGTGTTATAAACTTAACAACTTAAGCAGATCCTTATGAATTGGCGCCTTTTGTGGCATTAAATCTGGGTCTTCTCTTTTTGCCAAAGTATTTGTTAGCCATTACCCAGAATGCAAAAGGGTTAGAAATGATATTGATTGAAAATACTTGCTCCTATATTCAAATAAAAATAATACAAAGAGTTGCATGCTTTACAGGGCTAATTAAGCCCTCTCCGTAACCAAAACTATAATCAAGTTCTTTTTTACCAATTTCTTCTCATTGGTTTGTGAGCAATGACCTAGTATAAAAGTCTGGTATTTATGGTATTGGCTACAAAATAAACTAAAATAGAGAAAGTGTCATTTGGACACAAATTTGAGTCCTAAATTCATATTTTAAGCTTATTTTGGCAGCTACTTTTTTCATATCAAAGGTAGAAGTCAAAAAAGTTAAATAAAAATACTAGATTTTTAGATGTATGCTAGTATTCTAAATTAAAAGATCAGAAGAATTTGATTTTTATTACTTTACCCATTAAGGGGTTAAAATTGCAATCTAATGCACTTAGATCTTCAAGCCTTGCATTTTACATCTTTCCCCCAACTCCTTAAAAATTCAATAAAACAGGCGTACTCATGTAAGATCCTCTATATATTGTCTTGTGTATATATTTTAGCCTTTAGCCTTTTGTTTGTTATTGTGACAATACCATCTTTATAATTTCCTTTACCTGACTGTCAAGTCCTAGTGTGAAAATCATGAAAAAGAAGAGGAATGCCCACAGTGACGATACAGGAAGTCTTGCCAAACCTTCTGGATAAGCAACAAACGCTAGACCAGGACCTAAAGTAGATTTAACAACATTGTATTAGCATGATGAAAAGTTTAAATGTGTTTTGGTTTGAGATAGATTCATAGTGTGAAATATTACGAAACTATGAATAGTAGGGAAACATTTAAAAGCAGAGCAATGCATTTCAAATTAAGTGAATGCAGGCACTCAGATTTGATAAATAGTCAGTTAAACCTTTATGAAAACGTCATAGTATCATTTTGAAATTGAACATCAGAAACACACGAAGCAAAGACGATGCATCAGGAAAGGTGTTTTAATTAACCAATCGCCAGAATACTTTTGTTTGAATGCTTCAGTCTGTAAAACAAAATGTTGTGAGTTTGTCGTAAGATACAAGTTGTCAGTCTCAAACTCAAAATAAAGTGCATTGATTGGCTGCTTGTTGATACGTGTCCGCAAACAACCAATCATTGTGCTTTATTTTGAGTTTGAGAATGAACTCAAGTTTTATAACCTCGAGGCAAGACTAAATAAAGTATAACTGGAACCAACCCAGTTATACCCTATGAAAGTAGTTTGCAATTGCAATCGTTTCTAAAAGCTTAGAGTCATCTAAAACATATATTACCATCGTCAGCAACATCAGCTACTGGTTGGTTGGTTGTGTGTGCCATAAATCCTAGTAGGGAGAATATGGCAAATCCTCCGAAGATACTGGTACTGCAGTTGATGAACGCCACAAGAATAGAGTCCCTGAAAATAAACGATCAGTTTCGTTAGATAGAACAGTATGACATTTCGTAATAATGTAAATAAAAGTCAAATTATGAGACCTTGGCACTTGTTTCATAAGCCATCTGCAAAAGCCAAGAGGAGTAAACACGCATTCTCATCTGTGAGTTAACTGCACACATACAAATCTTGTCTGTTTTGATGACACTTTGGACGACATACTTTTTAACCTCTTTACTCACTATGTAGTTATGCACATATGGTTAATGGACGACAAGAAGGATGTGGTAATCAATGTGGTCAAATAGGCTAAACAATTGTCTTTACTATAGATACTTCACTCTTGTTTATATGTTTGAAGTAAAGACTTCTATTACATTAGCGTAGCTCCCATTACGCAGTTACGCACGTGCGTAATAAAAATAGTAACATTCAAGGGAAGTCGCCTATTTTGGTTAATGTGATTTTTCATTTAATAAGGAACTGCTCTTAAAGGAAAGAATTCGCTTCCTCTGGGAGCAAATTCTTTCCTTTTAGAGAATTTCCCAATTTGAAAAGGGAACCAATGCTTGATCCAATAGTCTCCCTTTGGTGTGCGTAACTTTTCAGCGTTCTGACTACGCCATTGTACTGTGCACTTCACTTGTACTTTAAAGAAAGAACTAATAGGTGCATCCCTTTAAAACATTTTAAATATGCAGTGCTAGATGTATACCTGAAACAGTTGTTCTTGAATTTATTGTAACTGGCCATGGTTAAAAGACCTCCAAATGCTGGACCAAGTGAATAGAAAATCTGTGTGGCAGCATCTTGCCATACCTGAAAGAAGGATAAAAATGTACTAACATTTAAGCAACAGCATAAACAATCAGGTAGTGTCCTTCTTCATTTTAGCATAATGGGGTTGTAGAAATCTGTGGGTGAAATGCTACCAAAATTTATCGAGTATGACCAGGAAATTCCACTATTACAGATCACAGACCAACCCTTGACACCCTGACAAAGAGACATAGAAAAAGAGGCAAACAATGAGTTCCCCGTTTTTAAATTTTCTACCTCTTTCAATCCCAATTAGCAGAGATTTCTGAGAGATACTTCAATCACTAGCAAAACTTAAAGCATTCAAAATGAAGAATATATTACATGGTGGAAAATTTAGCATTTTCATGAAATTACAGCAAAAATCTACCCAGAAATGTCCCCCACCCACCCCAAGCCCCCCTGGACAAAACTACAAGACACACTATGAACAACAACAAAATCAATGTCTTAAAACAGAAAATTAGACTGGTTCTCTCCCTTTAATAGCTTGTCAGCATATTAAGACAGGTAACTACTAAACGCCATTGCGTCTATTTATAGCATATACAGTGACGTAGTAATGGAAAAATACGTAGTATTGGAAAATACCTGTGACGTCTTGAGTCCATCTGTGGTATTGAATAAAAAGTGCATTTGCGATTTTTAAACAACTGCTCCCAGCTAGCATCCCATCACGAGCCACTATCGGCCCGCCGACGAACCGTCACCTGCGGATGGTGGTTCGTTGGCGGGCCGATAGTGGCCCAATTGTACGTGCGGATTGGATTTTTTTTATAAAGTTATCAGGAATATGGCAACTGAAAAATTACAAGTTCAAAAGGTTCCTAGAGAAATAAGCATCCCCAACTCAACACTGGATGCGTGGATCCAGAGGGGGTTAGGTGGTCCGGACCCTACCCCCCCCCTATCCCCCTAAAAATCACATGTTCTATGGGTTTCTATAGAAATAAGCATCCCCCGCCACCCGAAAATAAACAAAAAGACATTTACCCCGCATCTAGTCAGACGCAACGCGGCCCGGTACAACTATTTTCTGGAATTTCAAATGTTCACAGGGGAAACACTTATGAGACATTCAGTTTGCACCTACACAACTCAATCCGTGACGGGGAAGTGGGCAATTACTTATTTCTAACCGATGTGCGGATCCAGAGGGAGATAGGTGGTCTGGACACCCCCCCCCCCCCAATTAAAAATAAATAATAATCACAAGTTCTTTAAGTTTCGTTGGAAATAAGCATTTGCCCCCCCCCCCATCCCCGAAAAAAAAAAAAAACAGTAGTCAGACATGTTACCGACTGCGCCGGCCGGTAAACCTTCTGAGACTTTCAGAAAACTCAATCCGTGACAGGGAAGTGGGCAATTACTTATTTCTTACCCATGCGCGAATCCAGAGAGGAATAGGTGGTCCGGACCCCCCCCCCCCCGAAAAATCACAAGTTATATAGGTTTCTATAGAAATAAGGATTTGCATCCTTTGGGGGGGGGGGGTTGGGGGGATTTGCATCCCCCCCCAAACCCCCCCCCCCAAAAAAAAAAAAATAATAATAATAATAATAATAAAAAGTTGCACCCCCCCCCCCCCCGATAAATGTTTCGACCATTTTGAACCGTAAAAAAATATAGTTGCAAAAAAAAAAACCAACAAAAAACACCCTTATCAGAGTTTTTTTCTGTTATTTGAGTCTGGACGCCCCCGGCCCCTGTTTCTATCTGCGAGGAGAGGGTGGAGGGGGGGGGATACTATAATATTTTCATTCATACGTGGGCTCGCACCATTTTGGGGTTCAAAATTTTGAATTTCAATACCTTTGAGGGTTTTCAGAAAAATGAATATTTTTTGGGGTATGAAGATTTTGTGGATATCTTTTGGGGTCATCACAAAACACCAAAAAGTTAACCCCAAAAATGGTCCGGGCCTACGTATGTATGAAAATATCAGAGTACCCCCCCCCCCACCCCTTTCTCACCCAGGTGCGAGTATGCTTGGAATTCGTGAACAATATCAGCGGACGTCATATTTTGTGTTTGGGGTCACTACACAGATAGCAAAGATACGTTGGGCCCACGTTGGTAGTTGGTGGAAATGTGGGCGTCGCCGCATACCAACCTTGTACCAACATCGAACCAACGCAACAATGTCGACCATTCTCTCATTATTAAACACCACTATATTATTACAAAATCCTCTGTGCCTGTATTCTGAATAATGTGTTTGGTGTTAAAAGAAGTTTATGTTTCCGGAGCACATGACATTGGACCAGCATTGCGAAGGAGATTTGTTTGATTTGATTCTTACGTCCCATCAACAATATTTCAGTTATGTAGGGACGGGTCTTCCTGGGTTGAACCGGTACTAAGCTATGATTAATGTGTCTTGCTCAAGGACACAACGCAGTGACGCCTGTGAGGCTCGAACCCGCGGCCCCTCTGTCTCATGTTCATTAAATAAGCCAGGTTACGAGGAAAACTATCCATGCGCGGATCCAGAGGGGACCGGGGCTCCGGGCCCAGCAAAATCACAAAGCTATAGGATTTATTTAGCAATACTCGTCTGGATCCACTTGAAAATCTCAAAGGCAAGCCAGAATTCAATGTTGGGCCATTAATTCGGCCGCTAGCGAAACGCCATTTAAATTGGCCGATGATGATACACCTTGAAAGGTATTTGGATTCTCACTATAAAAAAGTTGTTGAAGATAAATTGGACTCCCTCTAACAACACTTTCTGGGTCCGTGCATGCCTGTGTCGGGGATTTCCGATCGGATGGGGGTTATTCTGATATTTCGTAGCCTATGTGGACTCGGACCTTTTTTAAGGAGGGGGTCTAACTTTTAATTTCAATAATTTTAGGGGTTCAGATTGAATAAATATTTTATGGGATCTATGATAAAATTGTGGATATTTTAGGGGAGGGGGCGGGATGGTCATCATTCACAGTTAGGGAGCGTGGCGAAAAAGGAACGCATGTGCGCGACCCCCGTAATAAGACTTTAAAGCATGTATAATATCATGCGCGGATCCAGGAATTTTTGACAGGGGGGGGGGGGGAGTCCAGACTGAGACGTTTTTTAGTCCTCAGCTTATTTTACAGAGGGGGGGGGGGGCAATGGTTTTATTGCAGAGAAAACTATACTTTCCCAAGGATCCAGAGGGGGTCCAACATTTTCAGGGGAGGTCCATCCAAGGGGGGATCCTAATTGCTATCACAATAACTTGTGATTTTTTAGGAAGGGGGGGGGGGGCTCCGGTTTACGCGGTGTGCATTCTTCTAAAATCATTCTAAAGCTATTTAAAAAAGAAAAACGGGGGTCACTTAAAACCTGGAAACACATCCTACCAGTAACAAAATCCACTTTAAGGCCAATTTCCTCGGGTTTGGTACTTTCAGGGGTGGCACTCTCTTTAAACAATTGTGTTTTGCGTTGTGTTTTGCGTGTTTTTGTTGGTGTTTTTGATAAGTTAGTTCTCTTTTGTGGTCCAGAGAGAGGAGAGGAGCGCATCATTCTTTTAGTATTAGCACGCATCACTATCCTTGCATTTCGTTGGCACTCCTCATAAAAAAGTCTACATCTTTGATCGAGGTTCTGTAATTTCGAGTAACAGTTTCTACACATAAGGCTTAAATGAAATATATGTGTGGTTCCTGTTTCATGCCAAGAAAATTTAGGGTAGGTAGGTAGGGAAATTATTAAATTTTGTTATAACATTTAACAAAGAAAATAGTGACAGAAATTGAAAAAGTGCCCATTTTTTCTCCAAAGACCATTTTATTGTTTAGGGTATATAGGGTTAAACAAATTTAGGGTAGGTAGGCAACAGGAACGCACATATATTTCATTTAAGCCTAACGCCACTCTCTACATTAATAGCCCTATATTTGGCGAGCAATGCTTTGACGTTGATGTCTGATCTTTTTGTGGATTCGATCCTTCGGACCTCTTGTGCGCTCTTTCCACAGACCATGCAGACACGTTCTGCAGGGTGCAGATTTTTGTTTTACGGGAGTTCTATACATTTCTATCCCATGCTGTAGCCACGATGATCCACGGATGTATTACTTTGTCTTCCTGGTGTCTCTTGGTGGTTGTGTGTCTCTTCCTTGCAGTGCCATGGGGTTGTCTGCTGTTTGTGATTGTGGTATTTCCTGATCATGCTCACATACTATTTTTAGGTAGTGAATACCCTTTAAACCTTCTTTACATGAACCACAAGACTGGTGACCTTGAAACATGCTTTGCATCATTGGATAGTAAGTGAGTATGAGCTGGCCCACCCAGTCCACTTTCTGTGCCTTTTATATAGTAAAAAATTTAATTGAATTTGGGTCACACTGGATTCATATAATACCTGGCCCTTTTATGAACTTTTTCAACACCTTTGCTTGTTAACAGACGCTCTCTCTGGAGCATGCGCAGGTTCTCTACTTGAAAAAAATACCATATGCGGAAGAAAAAAATTAGGTATGTGGGATTCGATCTCTAGACCCTTACCTCGTTACGCTAAAGTGCTACCACTTGCGCTATTTGGACAGACACCGTCAAACGTTCACATTAAAATTAATCACATTGAAAAAATTATTAAAATCGAAATTACTAATAACAGCAATATTTAAAGGGCTTTGTATCGAAAAGAAAGTACGGCAAATCTTCTCAGTTTTCAGTACATGTTCATTTCTCTTTTTGGTGTGCGAAATTGACCCAGGATGTAAACAGATGCTCTTTCTGGAGCATGCGCAGTCGGATGAGTGGGATTCTCTACTTGTAAAAAATTACTAGTTACCAAACGTCATATGCGTAGCGGAAGTGGAGCTTTATCAACGTGGGGAACCAATCTAACAGAAAATAGCAATAGCCAGTGGTGGGACTTTATAATATTCCATAGGCATAAACCTAACCTTAGACTTCTATTTTTTTTTGTTAAAATAAAAAAACACAGAATGTTACGTTTGCAAGGCGGCTTCCTAGGTTATTTAATGTATCATCACATGGTGATAAAATAACAAATTAAATAAGTGTAAAGAAAGAGCGAACAAGGTCATTTAAATGCAAATTGTAACATCTTAGAAAACACTTATTACCCATGATATGCCTAGCCAAAAACAAGGATCAAACACCAATTCACTGAACTTCTAGGTCAGGGTCGTTTGAACTATGGATATAAATTGTAGCACAGTACTGATGTTAGGAAACACTATTTTATAATCTTAAATTATATGCTGTACAGAATGCCACTCCTTTGGTCAACCCTGTTATGACACATTATTTTTGTGGAAAATTAAATAAATCTTATAATATCTCTGACAATGGTGTAATTTCCGTTAAAAAAAGCAATCATATTGGTTATCGTGTAGAACTTTACACTAGTATGACCTGCTGCAAAATCATCTGTATACTGGATTGCAAAAACTAAGAATAGACCCACATATTCTAAATATTAGAGGTAAGTGGCATAGGTGTAGACGTTGGATGGAAAACATCGAAAACAGGGAGCACTGTTTTGAACAACCTATGAAAGCAGCTTTGTAAACAGTAATGTTAAGTAATGGTCCTTGTCCATGTCGGTGGGACTCCAAACTAGAAACCATCTTTGACCATATGGGTTGCCTTTCTTTATATCAAGAGCTATGGCTGCTGAATTACTTTCTAAATCCTTCTAAAACTTTTCAGGTAATGTATATCAGTTTTAAGGCTGTAACTCTTATCGTCTATATTGTATATTGCTTATAATGTATATGTGTGTGCGATGGTCCGATTGATAGATGTGTAGACCGTTCACAAGGAAATAACCTTTTCGGAGTGTCATGAGGGGCATAATAACTTTATTGTTGAAGCCAATGATACAGCCAGTACGCTAAACTATGTGCCCCAAGAGGGAATGAACACTCAAATTATTTTCTTTACAGAAAATCCCTTATGGTATAGGGGTATAGGATAATAATAGCTCCAGATTATGTGGTGATCTTTCTACAGTGTGTACATTTGCATAACGCAAGTGTGTACTGTGCGTAATTGTTGCTAAACAAATGAAGGAAGTTATGTTGAATTAGTTACCTTGACATTCTTCAGTTCTTCCCACTTCGGGATAATGTAAAACTTCACTCCCTCGTAGTAGCCAGGCAAAGTTACTCCACGGACCAATAGTACGATCAACAGAACGTAGGGGAAGGTGGCAGTGAAATATACGACCTTTCCAGAAGATTTGATTCCTTTGATAAGACAGAAGAAGATAATAATCCAGGCAAAGAGCAGACAGATGACATTCTTGAGACTTATTCCTCCGATATCCCCAATACCATCTGATTCTTGAAGCCTCAAAACAAAACGTCTGAAAGAAATAACAGTGAATTTTACATATTATGCAACCAGTCAAGACTGATGGGTCTGACTCTCTCTCTCTCTCTCTCTCTCTCTCTCTCTCTCTCTCTCTCTCTCTCTCTCTCTCAATTGAGTCAAAGTATCATTTTTAGAATTCAAAGTATAGGAGTATAGATATTCACATATGTCTGATTAGCAGCATTTATAAGCGTTAAATTATAAATATTTTCTTATCAATCAGTTTTAACATTTGTTATGGATGCTCAAAAGAAAAGAACCGTCTCCCTGAGACAGTTCTTTTGAGCACCAAAAGCACATGTTTTGATTGAGAAAAAAGAAATTTAATTTCAATTCATTGTCGCACGGAACCTGTCTTTGGGCCTGCAACTAGGGAAGGTTCAATCCAGCCTGTCATCTACAAAGGTTAGCTACAATTGTAGGAAATTGAAATGTTTCATGCCGCAAATTTATATACATCTTAAAGGAATTAAAAGCAAACCTGTTGATCAGACTATGCGCTGACTGGTGTGAGCCTTTGCTGTTTGCCTATATCAAAGTCAGGTTTTCCCGGGATGAAGCGCAAGCAGCAAACTTTTGAAATTTTATAAGATAACATGGCACTGAACGCAACCACATAAGCGTACATGCTTAAATAAAAGTACATGTATTTTTAACCGTTAGTATAGAAAGTTGCAGACTATGGACCTCTAAAGTCTAATTTTCATATTTGCTTTTTTTTGCAGTTGCCATTACTTTTAGGCCCACATTAGAATTCCATTGAATACCCATTGCATAATACCCGTAATGGTAAATTGTATATGTTATGAAGGACTAAAGAATTAGGCCTGAGCTGGCAATAGACCCCCCCAGGGGTGATTTTGAACACTATGAAATTTCTAAAACTACATTATATAAGACACAAAATAAAAGATGTTAGCCCTCTGAGAGTGGCAGCGTTAACGTGTAACATCACGTTAAATTCGTTACCCCCCGAAATAGCATTAAACGTCCCTGATAATGTTTCAGCTATGACATGTTCGTACATATTTGCATGCTGACACAGGTTTATGAACTTCTTACAACACAGTTACAATTTTTTTAGTATTAATTTCATAAATGTCTTGAGTTATTACCGTTGTATACGTTGCTTAGTGTTTCCTGCGTTATTTCAGAGTATCTGTATGGTATTTATTGACTAAATGTGTATTACATCTGTCACAGAATATAGTAAATCTGTAAGGCTGCTACTTAAATGATTTGAAGTTCTTTATTATGGTCGTTTACACTACTTTTCAGGCCCATGTTACGTATGTTACCCTCAAAATAGCATTAAGCATTCAAGTTAATGTCTCTAACAAGCCCTGTTTATACTTATTTGCATGCTGGCACAGGTTTATGTACTTCTTTTAACAAGGTTTACCTATTTTAAGTATTCATTTAATAAATGCCTTGAACTGTAACTGTTATGTGTGTTACATGTACCAAATGATACATAAGTTATTCTGAGTATCTGTATAGCAGTTGTTTACTATACATGTATAAAGTCTGTCAGAGACTTTAGAAGATTTATAAGGCTGAAATAAATTGTAGTTTCTTATTAATTTATGGTGACTTAAACTATTATTATAATGTGATCTATCAACCTTCACTGTTTGCTCACAGAAACAGTAGATGCCATGCATTCAAATCGGAAGTTCTGAAAGACAGTCACTGTGAAACAGCTCAGCTCTGGGCAAGGCATATGGATATAATTCAGATGGTGTTGACACTGATTAGGGCTACAAGGAAAACAACTTTGAATTGCATGTCAGCTCTATCTGTATGCCTTGTTCCCAATGTTCATTGCACACGATCACAACAACTATGCACAATATGTACCTGTGTAACTGATTACACTCATAAATTTGTCTGATATACATCGCAGATGCAAAGAACTTCTCGAACAAAATGGGTTTAGTGTGTCACAATCAGTGTCATTGGTTCTTTGCTTGAGAAATGCTTTTGCCATAACTATCAGGCAAACAATAAAGAGGTATTATAAGCTTCGGCAGCTAGAACTACGCTTCATACTACAGATGAAATGGTGTATAACTCATCACACCAGAGCTCAATATATTGAAACAACTCTTCAATGCACTAAAATGAAATATTCAATCTGCTCAGATGCAATAGAATGAGTACTAGAGGAAGTTTCTGGCTTCACTAATCCTTTTAGTTTTAGTTTTGAAGACAATGACCTGTACTCTTTAACTTTCGGCGTTACTGCTAAGCCTGGCATAGCTAGGGATCTTATTGAGGCAGATGACATTGGCAGGAAGGCTGTTGCAGACTTTATTGACTCACTTTTAGTTGAAAATCTGTCTTTCACAAACCCATAAAATGCTACAAGCTAGTAAAATTTTGAGGCTTGCGAGGTCAAGAAGAAATTGTCAAACTTACAAAAGGTAATCAGCCAGATGAGAGCTTAAAGGAGCGTCTTTGTTCAGCATGACCTTCTTTATATTGGACATAATGTTAAATTTGTACCTTCTGGGACCTGTACCCTGGTTACTGTCAACTACTGATAGAATTTCCACCAAAACTGACAAGTCCAAACTTCCGCATGGCTTGCAATCACATATTGAACCAACATTAAATTGGCCATGTAGTGCTGAACATAGCTTAGGTGGTAATGCCATAATACAGAGCATAATAGCTTTTCCTGTCACCTTCAAGGATCTGATGGAACCAGTATTCAACAAAGCACTAAAGGTAGGGCATGTTGGTTTTGTCACTGATACATATATACAATGTATAAGCAGCAGTCGATAAAGCCTTACAAACATTATCGCAGAGGATAACCTGGGTGTTTTGTTCAACACTGGTGTATGCAACAAAAGGTGCTCCTTCTGAATGTCAACAACATTGGCCAGGATAAGGGGAAAGAGGTCTACAGTCATACACTCTTTAACAGATTATGACACTACCAATGTGCCAATGTGCTAGTACCATGGAAAGGTTGTTCCTATCAAACTGATAGAGAACCCCTCCCCAATATGTAACTATATTCTGAGCAGGGTAGAAAAACAAACAAAGAATTGCACTTGGCACTCATCAGTGACATGAAGCCCTAACATGCGCTATTTATGCAAATGGGAATAAGCTACAGTATGACATGTTTCAAAGCCATACACACATACTGACTATTTCAAATGGTATGAACATGAGCTTACTTTCATCCTGCTTTTCTGTCGTTAAGATGTACATACAAAGATTGAACTATCAAGTATTTCCAATGAAAACAATCTAGGCTTTCCAGATATGGACAAAATGTGTAGACAATAAATGGGAAGGAAATCTAGTACCTCTGGGTGAAAGAAAACTTGATTGTACCCTAACAAAAGAGCCATAGAATTATATTTTTCACATTTTATGTGATATGGGGTTACCATGTTCAAAACTCAACAACTCAAAAATAGTAAGTGAATATGATCAGGAAATACCACAATCACAAACTGCAGACAACCCAGTGGCACCGCGAGGAAGAGCCGCTCAACCATCACGAGACACCAGGAAGACAAATTAAGCAAAGCAATCAGCTCTCTCTTCGCCATCAAGATGATTTCAATACTAGAATGGACATAAAGTAACGTACAACAAAACATAGAGCAATTACAGACTCCCACAATGGGAGTAACAATAATCAAAAGGTCAACAACAACAGAATCACCGCCTTAGAACCTTATTATCAGGAAAATGTAATGTTATTTGCAGGAAACGTACGTAACATGATGTTACACGCTTATGCTGCCACTCTTAGAGGGCTAACATATTTCATTTTGTGGCTTTTATAATTTAGTATCTGTAAATCATAGTGTACTAAATTCCCTCTGGGGGGAAGGGGTCTATAGCCAACACAAGGCCCAGAGAATTACATTTTACATTTTTGTATGATATGGGGCTACCATGTTCAACAGCTAATAACTAAAAAAGTATATAAGATAGAAACGTAATGCTTGCAGTTTTGAAAAGGTAAATAAAAATTATTTAATATAATACCAAAATAATTAACATAAACTGGTTTCAATAAAATTTAAGACAAACTATATTAGATTCATATATCACATTAAAGGGGGTTCAATGAAAAGATGTAACATAAACTACATTGGGGTTGGCTATATTTGTTTTTAAATGTCATTATCTGTAGCCCAGTAATAGCTTACTTAGAAAATATAACCAATTTTGAAATCTTACCTTATCTTTTGCACTTTTCTGAAGTCTTAAAAGGAATGCCAGTTATCAAATATTTTGTAGGGTAACGTATGTAGCAGGCTGTTACAGCTTAACGCTGCCATTGTCAGAGGGCTAACATGTTGCAAAATGCTCGCAAGACATTGGGCTTTAAGAAAAATATGGTCTTCAAAATTCCCCCGAGGGGGAGGTAAACCATATCCAGCCAGTGGCCTAAATGCTTAAGAACTATTTAACAGGTTTATTGCAATCAATTGGCATGCATATGAAAATGAACAGTTTTCATGCCGAGCAAATGACGTCAAAATTTGCCACTACCAGCAAACATGAGAGTACAAGCGTATGATTCAATAGTGACAGAATTCCGTGTAACTGGTAGCATGGCGACGTCTACACCGGCACCATGCAAATATACATTGTACATTCTGTAAATTCGGAAATATTCACGAGATTCTTTTTCACTAATAGCGTCAAAAGTTATACTTGGGACGTTTCAACTTCCCGACTAGGGTATGATTTACCTATATCAGTAAGTGATAGAGTTATTTCGTCATTTCGCGAGGGTTTCATTTTCACGAAAATTCGCAATCTGCGAAGTTTCGCGAAAATAAACCCTGGCAAAAATGTTCAGATTTACAGTATTATGCATTCTTCTTCGTGAATCTGCGTTCCCAGTATTGTTCCATACGGAGTATAGCTGCCCCTTTATGGTAAATTTCAACGTGAGCATATGTTCACGTTCTTACTACAATTTTCTTTCATAGCCACCGACACATTGCCAGAGCCTCCATTATTCCGTAGTTCCATGGTGTGTCGGTTTAAGCAGGTTTTTTGAAGTCAGTTCTAAGAATGGGCTCTGTTGTTGTAGATACATTGTTTGTGGGAGTTCTGTGTTTGTCTTTGTTTTGTTATGCATTACTTCGTGTCCATTCTAGTTTTGCAATCATCTTGAAGAGGAAGAGAAAGCTGGTTGCTTTGCTATTATTGTCTTACAGATGTATTGTTACTATAAATGTTCTCGGCTCTTCCTCATGGTGCTGTGGGTTGTTCTGCATTATGTGATTGTGGTATTTCCTGATCATACTCACTTACTTTTTACTGTGTACTTACGTCCAGTATTCCTCGCTGGGTGTGACAAGTTTCATTTTGCAATCAGTAAAATTGTCTTTCAAAACTTCATATCCCACGTCGTAGATGGTTGACAAGGCCGGTAATCCCAGTGAAGTAGAGATATTTGGTAAGTGCTTGGCAACGCATTCAGCATCTTGCATCCCTGATAAAATATGAATGTTTTAAATGTTACACCTTCGGAGTAGCTTGACGTAGATGGACCATCATGTATCAATGGAAAAAACTCATATCTATCATTTTAGATTCATGTTTTGCTTACTTTGTAAGCTATAAACATACAGGTATGTTTTGCACACACACGTTTGTATTATTGCATTGTTATCAGAAAAAAACAATTGAAGGATATTAAAATTATTTTGACTATATTATATAACATTTGAGAAAATAATTTCCAAACGAATTATCCTTGTATCTGATAGAACTACCAATGGGCAATTCAGCAAAATGCAAAATAAAGTGTATGGGTCATTGGTTACGATACAGTACCACACCAATTGTACCAACCCTCTTTACCCAAAGTTCACAAGCAAAAGATTTAGCGTTTATATTTTTTGCTGCAACTTTAACTTGGCCATTGCTTATGTTCTAATTCCGACTACACTAATTGCACCTAGTACCGTGACAACTTTGTCAACAAAAATGCACATATTTGGCATACCCCAGCCAATATGACAACAAATTGGAAATTAAACACTGGCAACAACTAAAAAAGTAGGTGTCATACTTTTGACTGAGAGTCAGCAATTATTTTGGGGCAGGTCATTTTGGAATACAAACGATAAAAATGGGTTTCATTTATTTTAAATGTTTGTGACTTTTTAGTATAGAGGGTTGCACCATTTGGACATGTATTGTACTTAAAAGTGTGGCTAAAATTAAACGTTCATTTAATTCCAGATATCTCGAACTATGAAATACATGCATAGTTAGCTTATTTTTATTGTATTGAATGTTAGAGATGGACCTGAATCTAAATATCCTTCAATTGTTTTTTTCTGATTATATACTGACGGACTTTAAAAACGCTACACTAGCTTCCTTCTAGATCTAGATCTTCTAGATCTTACAAAAGACAGTTGAATGTAAACTGTCTTTGCTTTGATGATGGCATCATGAAATGGCTTCTTCAGTCAACACTTAAGTTTTAATTGTACAACTAAACTCGACGACGTTATTGTTTAGTAAAGATTTCGTCACTGAAACATTTCTTAAGTAGCAGAGTTTTTAAGTCATCGAATTAACGGATACACACAGATTAGAGTCATAAAAGCAAAACTCTTTAATATACAATCAAATAGATTGCTTTGCATTCTTTTTTGAGACATACATTAAAGCTGCTATCCTAGTGTAGCGTTTTTAAAGCCCATCAGTACATATTATTTTCACTACAAGCCATTAAAAAGGCTACTTTGATTATTGAAATAAATTCTGCATACAACAAATTTACCAATCTTATCGAACCTTGCATAACTAATGCGCATAGTAGATTATGCGGATGCGCAGGCTGGTCTGTGCCTTTGTTGTATGCATCAGGTTATCTTGCGACGAGGACCATACACAGGCCTTTCGCTTAAGAGTGTGTAGCATAAAAATGTGGGTCTTATTTCTCAACCAAACCATATGTTGTGTGTACTTAAAAGAACCGTGTCTCAATGAGACGGTTCTTTTGAGCACCCAAAATATATGCTAAATATTATGGTTAAGAAAATATTTACAATTTTACGCTGAAGATTTGTGTTAAGCTTAACCCGTGTCCATACAAAACACTTACTATATAGTTCATACACTTTCTGTGTTTCATTTGTCATACTCTTGAAATCAGGGTACGCCTCTTGTCGACATGCCTTGGTGTTCCAGGGATTGTCACAATCCACCCAGGGTACTTCGCCGTCCAGGTTCACAAATGATACAAACATGTAGTAGATAGAGTACATGATGATCACGTTGTAATATATACAAACCATACCACTAATGGTGACCATGCCCCAGCCAATGCCTGAAGAAAAGATAGGACATTTACACCCGTTCTACAGTTAAACTACTACATGAAAAGAACATCATAGTACGCACCATACCACCGACCAACCAATACATGAAAAAAGAACTTGAGAAAAGATAGGTTATTTACACCCAATCTACAATTTTTTCTACTATACACGTAGTTAACATATTACTCGTTGTGAATTTCTATTATTTGCAAGTATCCTAACAAACCCTTAAATATGTTTCAATTATACTTAAATACATGTATTGGAAAATCCCCCCCACAAAACGAACGCCAAATTTCTTTACCAAACCAAGCAGATACAGGTCTGATTATTTGACAATAAGGCCATTTCCAACTATAATAGTTCGTATGATATGACACTCTAGAACATACTGTTACGAGAACATTTGCAGGCCCAAAACATATTCCGAGCAAAGTTCCTATTCATAGTCAATCAGTGTAAAAATAATGGAAGTCGACCCTGTGTTATCTGTTCAAGTTACATGCAGGCGTTTCTCCATCAAAGTCGGATATCGTTCTTTGCAAACAACACAAATACGATCATACAGCTACTTTTCTGTCAATTTTAATACGAGTTCCATATGATAACGCTGCTGGATTCCCTTGAACATTAATGCTTTTGTCTTCAGATCGATTTTGATGCGGCTTACTTGGATGACAGATCAGGAATTTTAGTGGCAAACACTGCTGACAGACCAAACTTTAAAAATGCTACTTAAAATCAACACATTTCAACAGCTTTTGACCTGGCCGGAGAGTAAAATCATATTTTATGTTACATTAAAATTAAAATGTCCAGTCTATCATTACATTGACTGATATTTCGCATATGCAAAGAGTGTTGATCAAGATCAGACGCTGCATAAACAGGATACAAACTGTTTCCTTACAGGATATAAATATAAAAGTAAAGTTAAAACGAACGACTATACCAGATATCACTTAATTGACTTTACAAGAATTGGAGAATCCATAGAGCATGGTGTTTTTTTTTTAGATAAATTAACCCTTAAAGCGCCAAGTAAAATGCATATGAAAATGTCGTCTGCTGAAGTCGTCTGCTGCAAAAAATTGCCTAACATTACTGACGAATTAAGTATAGAAGCAAACAGCGTGGACCCCGAACAGACTGCTCCTGTTGGAGCAGTCTGATCTGGGTCCACACTGTTTGCCATAGAGGCTTTTTAAACATTTCAGCAGACGAGAAAAAGCAGACGACTTTTGTTGCAATTTGCGCATTAAGGGTTAAACCATATTTGACTTACCATAGAATAATGGGTTGACCTTCCACACAGTGATAGGACCCTCTGACGCAAACTGTCCCAGAGACAACTCAAAAAAGAAGATTGGGAAGCCGCATATCAACAACATAATAACGTAGGGAACAATAAACGCACCTGTAAATAGAGAATACTAGGTGAGTGACTTTTGATATCAAGTTTACCAGGCAAGGCTTTGAGAACGCTTGTTGACATCGCGAGGCTTGATGAGATATAGAGAATACTAGGTGAGTGTCCTTTGATATCAAGTTTACCAGGCAAGGCTTTAAGAACGCTTGTTGACATCGCAAGGCTTGTTGAGCGATCCAACAAGCGTTCTCAAAGCTGAGCCTGGTAAACTTGATATAAAAAGACACGAACATGGTATTCTATTTATTAGTTTACCCAATGTTTTATTTTTCAAAGCAGCGATTATTACGTAATTTTCGATATTTGTGTTGATTCAGCGTCATTAAGGACATCATTCAAAAAGTGCAACGTCACAATGACCTGATAAAGGCACATGACATGAGATAGACAATGTTTATCAGGCAAGTGCGACAATGCAGTTAATATGAGAGGTGACTGATAAAATACAATACAAAGTTGATTTTACTCTAAATTACAGCTGCAAATAGATCTGTTCAAACGCTGAATGAGGTCCAAGTCCCTTGGTATCCTTCTTGTCTTAGCAGACAGTAGAAACCCCTGATAAATTGTTACGGAACGTGGATTTTTGTCTAGGTTTTTCATTAGTTTACCTATTTCTAGTCACGATACAGCAGCTCATAATAATTGTTACGGTTTCTTAATGTACTAATCGTTTTGAATTTCTTTAGAATTTTTTTTCTTGAATTTCGTTTAAACAATGTTGGAATGATTTTAAACAATGCCCCCCCCCCCCCCATTTCCCCTTTTTACCTATATCTAACGTCATGATGATATCAACACTTGCTTGTCATCGTTCGTGCGCGATAAGTACACTGATTAACCATTTCATGAAAAAATGCCTATCGTATATATAGTGCAAATGAACATGTATATAAAAGGAAACTGACAACGTTAAAAAGCAATCCGAATTGTCACTCAGTTAAAGAGCATGTATAACATTATAATGCTTATCAGACATTTAGGAAGTGAACAATTACAATATTAATATATTGATAGTCATAATACGGTGGAGAAAATGGTACGAAATAAAAGAAGGAAGGGGAGACAAATAGAATATACAATTATATAATCGAACCTTAAAGTTAATGCATGTAAATGGAGAGATTGAAGAATGTACACTAAAAGCTTCAGTAATGGGAGACAGGGTGAAATGGAGAAAAAACGGAATTAGCAATTATTTAATGATACAGACTGAGAGCCGTGGATGGGGGTTATACAAATGTCAGAGTATTCGACCGGCTAAAAGCTGATTACATGTACTCATACATAAGCATTGGCCAAACCTGACTAAACGTTCTTTTGAAAACGTCATTACAGTGTAATGCTAACAAACAAAATGGGTCTCGTTGGGTAAAAATTTCCTTTGAAGAGGCTTGCGCCCTTGCCTACCTAAGCTATAGAGAATAGTCAGGGGCTTGATATTTTGGAGGTAACAAGCTAAACTACTGGCCTATAGCCCTACAAATGGAACATGGTTTTTGGCAATAAAATTAAATCTAAATGGGAATTTTAAATTTAATTCGAAAAATATACTTTAATCAAAAAATCCTAACCCAAAATATTTTTTTGAAGTTTGTATCCGTTTTCTTAAATGCTGGGATAGGTGGGATTTTAACATTCTTAATGTTTTATGCCAAATAACATTCCCTTCTTGTACCTTGAGCGGTATGGATCAATGACTATCAGTTGAATATAAAACCATGTATATACTAACTATAATGTAAGACAATTTACAATGCATCAGTGGATCTTAAATGTAGCTGCATGTTGGTTTGCGTTGCTGTTTATCAGCATAGTCAACATAATTTCAGTTATCTAACCATGTCACAAAGACGGTGACACAAACGAAAGGCTAATCTTATAGATGTCTACTATCCAAACTGCCCTCTTAGTTGGAAGCGCCCATTTGCCTAGCAATTCCATGAATGGGTCTGCTTATTGATCACAATACTCCCATATGAAAACAGACATATTTTCCATCATATGAAGAAGCAGTAAAAATTAAATATAAAATGAAATGTAGTACATGTTATTTCACATCTGTGATCTTATTCGTATTTTCAGGCCTGTGCATTTCTAGTTATACGCTCGCACATACAGACCACTGAACAAAACATACAATTAGGTAGCCAGACGGAAGCAGGCAAAATAGTGGTACTTGGTAGACATGAAATGCGTTAATGCTTGGATTGCATCGTAAACCTGCACCATTTGATGTTACAAAGTAATCGTCTGCTGTAATCTCTGATGGACATTTTGTAGCTGAGCAAAAACTACGATAACTATCCAAGGTGTATTGCACTGACAGTACAAAAATGGGTACTAAACGGGTATTTTCATTCCAACAAAAACTAAGTTATTTATTTTTACAAGATATCAGAGCAGTAAGATTGATGTCATTCTCCGTTAGGGTTTTGCTATATCTATGCGCATGCAAATTTTCAGGGTGAAGAAACCTTCATGTAAAATTTTAAAAACGAAAAACTGTGTTCCATTTGAGGTGCAATATACCAGTAGTATATTGGTAGCGAGCGATTAACAGTAGCACATATCAGACTGATGCATATATGCACAGGTTGGTCTGCGCATTTGTTGTTTGCATACATAAAAACCGATTTATACCCAGCAAACATCTAAAAGCGGGCTGGCCACCATCAACCCGTCAGCAAAACGCCATTTAAATGGCGTTTTTACTGGCGCGCCTATGGTGGCTCGATATTGTATGCTAGCTGGGTAGTGACGTGGCTGGACTACAACATACGTGTACATATATATATTTGCATTGCACAATACCTACCCCCTCCATTTCTGTAGCACAGGTAAGGGAATCTCCAGATGTTTCCTAAACCGACGGCGTACCCAACACAAGACAACAGAAAGTCCAACTTCCCACCCCATGTCTCTCGTTCAATTTCTTGCTGAAAATAGAAATGTAAAAATAAAACAATCTATAAAATTAATAATTCCATAATCCATTTTCGCCTGAATGTGCATCCTGATCCCGAATGCGGTTTAAGAGTCTAACGCGCTAACCACTAGGCTACGAGGTCAGATCGTGCGCCGCCAAAATTAACCGTATATATTGGACACACAATCCGAGTACCGGCCATATTCGTATTCGCATACATCATGTATAATGGCCTTAAAGGCATCAGGGCGTGACTGCACTAACAATAATGAACTGCTCCATTAAATAGGGGTGTTACAACGTTATGCCATGCAGTTATTCGTATTTACAAGCGATTCGATGGCGCAGTAAGTATGACGGTTGAACTCAAAGTATTTGAAACAAAGTTGAGGGTTTCAGCCCAAGGTTGAGGGTTCGAGCCCCGGCGAAACCTTTTTTAATTTTCTATTTTTGATTTCTCAAAGAAGCAGGATTTTCTTTTCGCGATTTACATGTTTGCAGAAAAAAAATTGTTTGATGTATAATGCACATGTAAAATGGCGAGGCTTGTATGGAGATTAAGCGACGATGCAGGAGCTATTATTGAAAACGTGGACAAGTTCTGCATGGAGGAAAAGAAGTCAGTAATGAATCTGTCACTGAACCGTGTATGGGACAGGGCTGCAGCACTCACTGGCGTTAGCAGATCTACCGCTCAGAAATTTGTGGAAGAGAAGAAGAAGGCACATGATGAGCAGCAACAACCAAAGCAACCACCGTCATCTACGTCGAAAGTGTCACTGGATGACTCTGACCAGGGTGTTGTATGGAGGACCATCTCCAAAATGTACTGCTTGAAGTAGGTTCTGTCAACCCTTGATAGCATCAGAATAGAGCTTATTAAAGTATTGGTTACACTGGCAGCAAGTGTCGTCTTCGCAAAGATCTCCTTCATGTGAAGTTTACTTACACATGCTGTGGTGTGAATCAAAAATTGCTGATGGAGAGACAAGCTGTAGTCCTCATTAGGATCAGATACCTTCGCATGGTCAGGGAGTTGAGAGAGGCGGGTTACACAGTCGTTTAAACAGACGAAACTTACGTCCATACCAGCCACGCTGTCCCGAAATGCTGGCAAGATAGTTCTACTGGACTAAAGATTCCCTTTTTCTAAATGTAATTTAAGAATAGTGGAATCGCACGACCCTTGGGTCTGAACTATAGCCTAATCACTATTTGAGTTCGTTCGCTAGTCCGTCCGTTAGCAGTTCGTGAAAATGTTCATAGCTCTTGACCACATAGTATATTTTGATCACATTTTGCATGTATATGTCATTCCCTATCCACTGGCATACTAAACCACTTTTTATGGAAGAGGGTTTCGTTCAAATTGGCAAACATTCAACGTTGGTCGTGCATATTACTGTCTGTTGATTTCACATTACATAAAATTAATTTATTCTATGTACTAAAATATTTTCAGGTGAAAGACTGATCATACTCCATGCTGGGTACAATGAGGGATTCGTACCTAACGCACGAAAAAATCATTTACTTTCCTATATCAAAATAATTAAACATCAATACATGCAAAAAAATGCAAGAAAAAAGCAAGTCCGAAGACTCGAACTCACGATTTCGCGTGTTTCAGGAGAGCGTTTTAACCACTGAACCAATGAGACAGATATAAATTTAATATAGCTTTTAAGAATATGAATTAATTTTACTAACAGTTTACGGTAAATTATCTGCTCAACCCAGGAGCATGGACTCGACCAAAGGTCAATACTGAGAGGTCACAAATGAATAATACACGGCATTACTTAAATATTTTGTATATATTGTTTGTATTCACGTATAAGTGTTTGGTACTGAGAGAATCAAAGGGTCAATAGATATTTCGGACACATTTTACTTATATAATTTTTGTTCAGAAAATCAGTGACTTATAAATGCGGAAATATCCATCTGACATACGCGTATCTGAAAAGCTGTATCGATCCGAATTTGTAAATGGTCGAAAAAACGGGACCGAGACAACTTTGCCTGTTTCCCGCCGCAGGAATGTTGCGCATGGGGAAACACCCTAATATTGTTCTTAAATCAGTAGTTTTATGATGAAAATGACTAAGCTGCGAAAGGCCTTGACATGTTCACATATTATTGGGGTGGAAACATTTTTAAGATACTATCTATTATATAAATCTCAAACAACAATAAAATGGGCCAGCAAACATGATGACGGTCAAATAGGCCAGGCAAACTACCACAACCTTGCAGTTTCGCCATAGCCTTCGCAGTTCCAAGCATGGAAGTGGTCTAAGACGGTTAGATGTACCATCTTAAACTCTACAACTAGCCGATCCGGATAGCTGACATGTACGTTTGAAGATTGGTGGAACGGAGGTACTTTATTCATGTAAGGGTTTATAGACTACAAACCATCAACAGAACATTAAATGTTTCATGAGATGGTAATAGTCTCAATATGATACGGTTTGTGTTATCTCAAATTTTAGAAGATTTTTGTGGCACGAACAAAGTTCAGGCCATCATATGGCATTTGGTACCCTTCATACAGGCGAACAACGTAGGCATTTCGAGCTTCACGTTGCAAGAGACCCGAAGTATTCATAATTCCATGAACATTCCAAAAAGCGAATCCATTTCGTAAGTACATTTGTATGCAGTTCGAAACTCTCTTATTACCCACACTAGCACACTTTTATTTAAAAAAAAAAACAACAACAGTAAGACGGCTTTTCGCAAGTAATGTTTATAAGTACATGTATCTAGCCAAGATTCTATGGATGTCTACTTTTTGCCTTTACATGGTTGAACTGTTTACAATATAAAATCTTTTATTGCTAAAATTATTTGCACTTTAACATACCTGACATATAAGTCGGTACATGTATTCGTGCTAAATATGGGGGGAAAACAATTTTGTTTGATCTGATTCTTTACGTCCAATCAACAACATTTCAGTTAAAAAGGGACGGGTCTTGTTGGGAAGAACCAGCACTAAACTAGGATAGATAAAACCATGCATCACCAACTAAAGGGCGATCCAGCGTTGCTATTAAGAGTGCAATATAAGGGGTGAACTGTATACGGAGGTATTACCGAGTTGAGAAAAATGCACTGTTTGTCGATGTCCCAAAGGACGCTAGGCTTATATGAGTTAAGAAGTTTGAAACGTTATTGTTTGATTCCTAAAGCCCAATTCTTCATTGAGGTAGTAATTACATGCAACTTTAAGAAAGCATTGTAAATTTTGGCCCACCTGTGGTAATATTTGTCGTATAGCAGACACAGACGGAATTTGCAGCGTTAGCTCATAGCCCTCAGATGGCCCTTACATGTATTAGCACCACCTAATATATTTGTATTAGCAGTTTCTGGGTGTTTTGACTCTGGGGCGTTTCTGATTCAACGGCGGAACTTTACGAAACAAGTCGAAATCCAAAGTATATACAATTTCGGTAAAAAAAAAGTATTTCGAATATTACTGCCGGTTCAATTGATGCCATTGGGGACCGCAGGATCACATGTACGTAACGACCAACACATAGTTTAATACCCATTCATACATCAAAATGATTCACACCACCAACCATCCTTTTCTTAGTTATCAGTGATAATATCTGATATATTTTAGGGCTACGGATAAGTGAACATATGCTGTAACTATCTTCATCTCATTAAAACCCTATGAGGGTAACGCATACACATATTACGATTACTCAAAACGTCGCCTATGTTTTGGTAAGAGGTATCAAACAAATAGACACTACACCCCAACGATTTGCTTACTTGAACTATGAATATTCTGACTGATGTTTTTAAAGATAGATTTCATGTGTTATTTACTTCTAATTGCAGTCATTAATTTTCTCAGGTAAATTTTAAACCACTTATATCATTTACAGGATAGCACGTAAAGCTGATAAACCACCTGTGGGTGAAATTGACATCATTATAATGGATGTATCCGCTCCCGTTTTAGAGTTTGCTTATGTTTATACAATCACATAGTGTGTAATGTCTACATGTATTTAGGGGGGGGGGGGGGTAAAGTTGGTAAACCATAGCTTCCCACTTGTATGGGAAATAACTCAAGGGCTAAGGCTCGTGGATTTATGTCATAGCTGTCCACTTGTACGGGGAAGTTCACATGTTCGAGTATACAGTAAAATCTGTGTAAAACGGCCACTCTCAAAAAGACCGAAAATTGGTTTTCAAGACAAATTATAGCTTAATGCAGGTCAAAAGTATTGCAGAATGCTCCAATGGGAGCATTCTGCAATACTTTCGACCTTCATTAAGCTATTATTAGTCATTAAGATCTTTGTTTTGTCTCTTTTTGAGTGAGCGTTTTAAACAGGTTTTAGTGCACTCTCCATGTATAGGCGGACGAACAACGGCATCACTTTAGCATAATAAACATAGAATTTTGTTTAAACAGGGTTTCCTCCTCATTCTTCTGGAGCATACAAATCAAAGTACATGTGTATGTCACCTGTACTTACCGAGTATAAAGTCAAGGCTTGTGGAGTGACTATGAAATCATCCAGGCCTGACTACATCTAACAAATGATGGTAACAGAAATCGCTCCTTTTATCTCAATTATAATGCCTGGACAACAATGGGTTTTACAACAACAGAATCTAGGGCGAAGAATTGGTACCAGTAAAATGCATTTAAGCCCTCCGTTGGCTTAGGGTGCTGTCCGTTCTAAGGCGGTGCTTCCGTTGTTGTTGATCCGTTGTTTGGTTTGCTTTTCATTGATTGTGGGGGCTTTGTGTTTGCCTTTGTTTTGTTGTGCATTACGTTGTATCCTTTCTAGTTTTGCAATCATCTTGAAGAGGAAGAGAGAGCTGATTGATTTGCTTTTATTGTCTTATGGATGTCTTGTTTCTGTAAATGTTTTATGACGCTTCCTCACGCTGTCGTGGGTTGGTCTGTAGTGTTTGATTATGGTATTTCCTGAGCATACTCACTTACTTTAGACAGATTAATGGGCACTTTGTTGTTACTTTGGCAATGTTTTGTTAGTATGTTTCATATGTGTACTCCACATAGACAAATATCTAACCCATATACAGTAGAATCTCGTAAACTCGAAGTCTCAAACTCTAAAGGTTTTATTCCTAATTTTCAGTATTTCGAATTATAGACTGCCAAGTACATGAATATAACCTCCAAAATGATTATTATAATTTTTCCTCTCGAACATGTTTTGTGTGCGTAAAAGAAACGTCTTCATTACGCACACAAAATATATGTTTTTCAGTTTATATTTTGTTATCAAAATAGTTCATGAATGTGGCCCCTATTCTCTGAACTCTTTGACACTGAAATTTAATTCGAAATAACGAGTATTTCGAATAATCGGCGTTCGAATTTTTCTAGGGTTTTTTGTTTTCCTAAATGGGGCTGGCCTTCATATTTGGTATACTGGTTATGGATTCTTGGCTTGCAATTAATATCCATCATTGCTCGCAATCATCTTGCCGAGGAAGCGAGAGCTGGCTGTGTTCTGCTGTTATGTAGCTGTAGCTGTGCATGCTCTGTGTATGTCCCTCGTGCTGTGTGATTGTGGTATTTTCTGGTCGAAACGAACTTACTTTGTGTTCTGAGTAGATTGTTTGGTTAACTCCTGTTTGCCTAAATAAATTACAATAAAAAACAAATACAATGGAGTTACCTCTCTTGATCAACTTGAAGTTTAGCTACTGTCCTGCCAGCCAAGAGTGACAGTGACGTCATGTTTTGTTTGCAAAGTTATTAGGGACTAAAATCGATAGATCACGTGTGTATTAATCCTATACACAAGTCATCTATCGATTCGCGTCAGCTCAATGGGGGTGTACAAGCTTATGTTTTACTTAGCAATTGTAAACACAATATTTCACCACTGTCACTCTAGATCTTGGTTGGCACAATAGTGTCATATTTGAAATAATGCTTGGTGATGAGGTGTATCCGGCTTATTGACATATAGAACACGGTAGTGAATGTCATCCAAAAATATTAAAAATGCTTCACGAAAAGACTCATTTTCCTAAGATAAGTAACTTTAATTTACAATGGCCATATATAAATGCAACATTCTTACACAGGTTTCAGACATCTTTAGACAACATTTAGATTGACATCAATGTGTCATCAACTGGAGTGACACTGAGCCGGTCCATGAGAGTTGCGTCCTTCTTGCATATGCGACTAGCGAAGGCACAATCGAACCTTATCGAGAAGACGTATAGATGTGCGTTAGCCAGGGCCTTCAATGTTCTCACAATGCTTGGGCGTAGATGTACATCTGCGCTGTCTCGACAGAGCCTTAATGTTCTCACTAAGTATGCCAGACACTCTCACCAGGTAGATTTCGCATAGCTGTGTCAGAGTCGACTCTTTGGCTCAGTGGGTAGAGCATTGGTCTTGTGGATCGATTCCCAGCCATGGGTGGAAATATTTTTCAGCTATGCTTTACACTGTTACAGCTATCATATCATACGATGGGGGCTCGTACGGGATTTGACTTTATTTCGCCTTTAAACTTAAGGCTTTCCGTCATCATAAATGATGACTCTTTTGAAGTGTGGGGGGGGGGGGGGTGTTACGGGCCAGGCACTCTCCCCTATATATCTACATAAGTTAGATTTCGCATAGCTTCTAAAAAAACTCCAGCTGTTAAGTTTTTAGACTTAATTTTTCGCAATAACTTTTTTGTCCTCAATTTTAACAAAAGTGTTCGCGATGAAAGTTGTAGAGGAGAAATTCCGCCAACTTCTCCAAAAGGTCTTGTGCTTTTGACGCTAACAGATTTTTGTATATATATATGAAGATTTTGCAATAAATTGAATTCGTCCTAAATTTCTAAGTCTTTTTAATGACAGGTATAATTCGTATAGGCGTGACAGAAAGGGGAAGTTTCAAAAAATATTCGGAAGCGGTGCATATTCCGTTCTTCAAAGGCTGTGCATAACATAAAACTGCCGTTAACATACATGTACTCAGAATTTACCTTGCATATGCAGAATCAACTTAAAGCAGGCTCATTTGTAGGAAAAAAAGGCTGGGTTATCGCATGACGTGCAATTTTTCTTTTATGCACGTGCTATGAAATGAACGGTTTTGAGATGACCCTTCTAGTTTAACGCACGAGCGAATCAGGCGCGATTTCTATTATATTTGAACAAGCCACCTATCGCTTTAGTAATTGAAATAGGGCGGTGCAATGTACATTTTTGACTGACATCTTGGACTTTGTTTATTTGCGCTTTGTTTAAAATATTCAAAAAGTGCATCTATGCAGTATCTAGGATGTTGGAACCGTTTGGAGAAGTTGGCGGAGATGTTCCAGAATACTTTTCATCGCGAACACATTTTGCTAAAACCAGAAATGTATACTAACGTCCATGCTAAAACTGAAGACAAAAAAGTTATTGCGAAAAATTAAGTCTAAAAGCGTAAAAGCTGGAGTTTAGTATACTGTATGATCAATCTCTGGCAACTGCGTCAGAGAGTCGACTCTGGTTCAGTGGTTAGATTATTGGTCTTGAACCGGGGGATTGATTCCCAGCCATGGGCGGGAAAATTTTACGGTTATCATGTCGTAAGAACGTACATGTAGATGAATACTCAGACCAAATTATAAAACCTAGATAGCTACAGAATATGTGTCATACATGTACATTTGTAAATACCATTGCGTCATGTGGTGGCGAAGTTTAACAAGAGAAAAGCAAATGTAAGAATGGATTCTGTTATATAAGGCCTAGTATGCTGTGATAATTGCATTCGTGTTTAACGCCCACTGTTAACAGCAACTGAAAATCCTACCTGATATATACATGTAAGTGGTGTCAATTTGATCATAATTGAGCAGCGACATGAAATTTCCAAAAATGTGGCATTTTGACAAGTGTAGACTCAGACGAGCCTGTGCAGCCTCCTTTTAAGCTTAGAAACTCTGAATGATGATCGGTCAGTAGCTTAACAGTCATAGAGTATTTAAGCGACTAGTAAAGGCTCTGATCAGTCTGCGCGTATGCGCAGGCTGATCTGAGCCTTTGCTAGTCGCACATACCGCATTGTTGGAAATCTCATGTCACGGCTCATTCTGAAAATTGAGTGCACCGTTTGGCAAAATGACTTAGGCCACCTTTCTACAGTATTCAATTATACATGTAATTGTAAAAACATAATGTGTCGCCTTTTTGTTCTGATTACAAAATGTTATGTAACACACTGGCAATAATTATTGACTCTTTCACTGAAGAAGTCACTAAAATTCCAGTGCTAAGCAATAAACCATTTAATTTCCGTTTGCAGAAGTCTTGACTACACAGTTGGACTGTTAACAATAGGCGTAAAACAAAATTAATATGAAACTATATTATGCTTAGGTACATATGTGTTGACAGGCCATGCCACTTTTCAGCCCACTAGCGTGGCATTCGCTGCTAGCGTACTCGATGTAGTTTTGTTGACGAAGACTCGGATCGATTTTTAGACCTCTAATCCCATCGGATACGCACAGTCTGTTCAGAGCCTTTGCTTGTCGCTTGAATATTCTATGAGAGTTAAGCTACTGACCGAACAGCATTCGGAGTTTCTAAACTTAACAGGAGGCTGCACAGGCTCGTCTGAGTCTACACTTGTCAAAATGCCACATTGTTGGAAATCACATGTTGCGGCTCAATTTCCCTTCATCTTAGTCTTCATGTTTGCTAAAGTACATGTTGACCAGCTGGATTAGCTGAAAGGTTTGAACGTGTATATCAGTAATATACTAGTACTGAAATGTTACAGCTGACAAACAATGTTAATTGAAAAGCTGTTTAATGGACCAAAAAAACCACTGACCGTCACCATGGTGACAATCAAGTTTCGCTGCTTCTGCTGATAGTTATTATACACCCACTGAAACCAACTGTTGCTGTTTGGTCAAGCATGTGAAAGACTCGCATCAGGTGAAAACTTAATCTGTGAACGTTTCATGGAGTGCATGACAATGCCATTCTGTGCACGCTAAGCATGATACACTCATAAATGCCACCTAAACAGGGGCAAGCAAAGTTGCTCGGTGACTATCGGCTTATAAAGTTCAAATGTACATAAAAATACATAAAAAGAAAAGTAGCTTAAAGTTAGCATTCTTTTAGTGGGCCCTCCCCTAACACCCACTCCTTGTGTTCTTGTATTTGTTTCTTCCTCTCCATTTTATCGCTTCTTCTGTCTCTGGCTTGGTTTCTTTCTTTGTTTTTTTTTCTTTTTCTCATTCCTTATTTTCTTTTTTCCCCTCTACCCCCCCCCTCCCCCACACACACACACACTTGATCCTCGCATGAGCAAGATAAGACCCATTGCATGCTCTGGGACTTCAATGTTTCATCCATGCCGTACAATTTGAGTTAAGGGTTTCACAAGTATAAAGCTATAAATGGTTCACACATTTTATTGTGGCGTTCACACAGTTTTGAAGGTGGTCATTTTGTTGCTGTAAATAAACACTTTATTGCTATCGTTTCAAGCCTGCGGGGCAGTGGACCAACAAGAAAAGCCAGTTAGTTTCGGTGTCTGATTTTTGTGAGAATTAAAATCTGGATCGTTTGAAACCTGAACCATTCCTGTATCTTTTGAACTCTTTAATGTTGTTGACTTCTGATAACATTTCCAAATAGTTTGAACTAAGATCATACCAACAAAACGTCGGTCCTGATCTGAGTCCAAACCGACGGACACTCTGATAGTGTTCCTGAAAAAAATATGAGAAAAACTTAATTTTTAAAAGAAAATCAGCATAAGACAACAAAAAGCATAAAAAATACCCAGCATGAGTTCACAGTACTGTTCCAGATTAGCCACTAAGACTCTATATGAATCCTCGAAAGGCTTTCAATAATATCTGAACGAAGACAGTATTACACAGATGCGTTTCCGCAATGACATTGCTGTACTTAAAACTACCAAAGAACATGCCCTAAAGGCTCCGAGACTTGCAGCTGTGCATTGCATAAGTAATATTACGGTATATATGGCAAATTAAGCATTGACAATATCAATCTACTTTACTTCATCATAATAAAAGTTCAAAAAGTAATACAATTTGAAGTTCTGCTTGGCATGTTAGCCTTATGTATTAAGGCACTATTCAGTAGCTGCAGTCCGCATGGCATCGATCGGCGGAAAAAACGGGCAAAAATAATAATTGCAAAACAGAACAAAAACTTTTTTTCTTTTTCCTCAACTCGTTTGATAAACTCAGTAATACATTGACACTCTTGTTAGATCCTCTATTATGCGTGAATCCAGAGGGGGGCAGGGGTCCGGATCCCCTTCCCCTGAAAAAAAACCTAACTCTATAGGGTTTCTCAGCTACTCTGTAAAATCACAAAGCTACCTAGCCAGCATTCAATGTTGCACCATTATCGGCTCACGAGCGGAACGCCATTTAAATGGCGTTTCGCTCGCGGGCCGATGATGGTCCGCTTTTCGTGGTATTTGAATCATCTCATCTCCTCATCAACTTAAAAAACGTTGTCAAGGTTGAGATGGAACCTCCCCGAAAGGACTCTGGATCCGCGCATGTCTATTACACGCACATATATCTCTTGTTTCTATGGGTCAGCACGTGAGATTTTGTACATGCCGCATATTCGCAAAAGCATCCTTTTTATAAGCGCCCACAAGCGGAGATACATGTAGCTAAAGTTAAAAGTTTTGGTCTATCAAAACTTTGCGCGTGTGAGCAGTGAAAACAACTGTGCAGACTCACCTGGGCCTTTCCTAGAAAATTGCACAAGTTCATGTGCTGATCAATCACAATGTATACTCGTAACTACCACAATTTGGTATGCTTACGTAAATAAACCAAAAATGACTGTATTTGTTTGTTTTATTATTCTGAGGGAATGTGTGACAACTTTAAAAGAATCTAATGAAAACGAGAAAAAAATAACAACATAAAACTTGTTTACGGATTTGAAGCATGAAACACTTGCACCACACGCTGTGTATCTAACAACGACATCATCATATTTATGAATGAATGTAATTTTGCCTGGAGGGAAATGTGTATTTTCTGTTTATTTAGATGTATCTATCAACTTCATTACAGTTAATGGCCCAGTTTCGAATCTTTCCCAGTTCCGAATCACGTCATAGTTTCGTTGCAAACTACACATCAGCGGTAAAATTTAAAATATATATTTTGGTTTTGTTTTGTTGTATAATTAGCCCTCTATATGTGAATGAAAGCAAATATCTATCTAAAGTTATCTGCTTGGTGAAAATATTTACAATTTTCCCCCATGACCCATTTAATGAAGGTATATTTTCACACGTGTCAGTATCTGTTCACTGCATATTTCCGAAAAATGCTTTCGTTTGAAATGCATTTTTATCAAACTTTCGGTTTCAGCATGTTTTCCAACAACTATTAAAACGCATCCAAGAAAAAAACGGACCTTTTATTATGTTTTTGGTTCCGTGATAGCCGTGTAATCATTGTCACTGTTTTGCCCAGTTTCGAATCAGCTGACTCAGACAGTTAGGCACATGCGTTCGAACGAGATATATTATGTCGGTCCAAATATAATATCTAATTCAAAATAACATATCTTAATCGAGATATAACACACTATATTTCAACTTAGATATGATATCTCCTTCGAGATACATATGACTCTACATCCGGATATCTATATTTCATTTGAAATATTATATCTAAAACGACATATAAGTTTAGGATATTTCAATTAACTTGATATCTTTAAGGCGTTTATATCAGATGTGAAAAGACAGTTCACTGACATACATTTTGAAGACAGTTCATCGACAGATTTGAAAACCGTTCACAGACATACAGTGTTGCGAGCTCTGTGCGCTTGAGCAGCAAAATTTATCTGTCTGTCTGCCTGCTTGTCTGTAACAAAACTACATAAACGTAAGCCTTTTTGTATCAATATCAACGTTAAGCTAAACCGTATTTAAGAAATAGACCAGCTCTTGCAATGAATTGTTGAGTGAAAATTCATTGTTTGGAGGTCAGTTGTAAAGAAAATAAAATCACGATCGCGCTATCTAGAGCTGATCTATTTCGATTCGAACACACAATAAACGACGAAAACACATTGAAGTCTTCAGCTTCTTCCAACTTTCCGCCACTGCACTGAAGAAATCCTGCAATAGTTGAACTGTTTCGCATGTATGCTGACATGTATTTTAAAGTCTTTCAAGTTACACCGTCTAACGTAATGACTGACGTCATTTTGCAGTGGACATTGACGTCAGTCATAGCGCGCGCTTTCCTCGCGCTTTCAAAACTGCGACTTTCTTGTTTCATAACACGATTTTTTAGCATTGGCTATAGGCGAGGTGTTTTCGAATTAATACTTAAATACCTTAGTGGCGTGGAAGTTTTTTTGTGTGTGCGCTATTTGACTAGATATTTGAAATGATAGGTCTGTCAATCAGCGTAGACCCGCCTCAGCCTGCTTCTGAAAGAGCAGTCTGATCAGGGTTTGCACAAATTGCCTCTCCATCGCAACATTTACATGTACATGCCTCTCTCGTAGAGCAAGTGAGTGCAAAGTCTCAGACGTTGTCGCCACTGTGAGCGCCCGCGTCCGTGGTGAGGGGGGGGGGAGGCAATAATCCAAAAAAAACGAGTTTGTTGTTTGTTCGATGTTCGATGTCATCAACATTGTAGCAATAAATGGCAATATCTCCATACAGTTTATTTGTTTCGCGAGCGGGCTAAATCTTTATGATGGTCAGTTATTTATACATGTACAGTTCCATGTTCACATAATGAAACTAGCATATGCATGTTCCTAGAATATATACGTTTGACGACATTCTAATGCCATTTCATACTTCAGAAAGTGAAATCAGCACTGGCTGGTCCCAGTAGATATTGCATTTCTTGCGTATGCCTCAACAGGGACGTTTCTAGATATCCCAAATAAAATTAATCATAATTTGTGGGGTTCGTAAGGCTATTAGCATAATTGAAAACCTTAACATTGAATGTACTCTTACGGATTCGCCACAATCTTTTTTCTCCATTTTATTCATAACCCATACGTTAAAATTACGAAACCTGTAGGTTTTATTCGGTGCCTGTAATGTAATGACGGACCAGGGTGATGTATCCAGGTTTCCAACCTTGACAAACAATGTGTCGAGTGGAATATTTGAAACGTTATTTGGATTTACTTCAGCATTGGAGGACGAGAACTTTCGACACTATTTTGTATAAAAATTTCCCTGGTGAACTTACCCATGACGCTGGCTTTTTTGTAGGTATAAATTGTTTCTTTCGAATTAAAAATTTCGCGCTATGCGCAAATCGATACGGGACTGCGCATGACGCAAGAAAGACCACGTGTGCGGATTGAGAAAAAGCAATATTTCGATCGAAATATATGGGATATGTCGATTGACATAACATATTTCGTTCTGGATATATTACAAGTGGTCATATCTAGATCGACATATTATATCTCGTTCGAACGGATGTGCCTAACTGTCAGAGGTTTATTTCACGTCACATAACAATAACGGACGCGTGCTCAGCTGTTTACATGTACAACATTGAAGGCAAACTTATGTGAAAAAGTTTCACAGGCACCATATGCTCTCTCTCTCTCTCTCTCTCTCTCTCTCTCTCTCTCTCTCTCTCTCTCTCTCTCTCTCTCAGCAGACGCGGATCCAGAAGGTTTTTGACTCTGACAACTTTTTTCTATATTTCATGCCGTTGGAGAGAGAGGATCCAAATACCACAAAAGCGGGCCGTCATCGGCCCGCAAGCGAAACTCCATTTGATGGCCTTGGTAGCTCTAGAGAGCATTAGTGTGAAAATAGTCTGAATTTAAGGGGTATAGCTATGGGACTTCACAGGGGCTGGCGGGGGGCTCTATGACCCCAGTTTTCCCTGGATCCGCGTATACATGAGGATTGTGCCTTTGTGTGTGTCTGTTGAATTTCTCTGTCTGTATGTCTGTCTGTCTATCAGTCTGTCTGTCTATCTAAGTCTCTCAATATGTAGATGCCTGTCCGTCTGCATGTCTCTCTTTCTCCCCCTCTCTCCCTCTCTCTCGGTCTCAACATATGTGGTGTAGACCTAGCAGACCATGGCGTTTCGCTGGCGTGCCGATTATGGCCCAAAATTGAAAACTGGCTTGGTAGCTTTACGATTTTAAGAGGATTGGGACCAGTATTGCTAAAATCCTATATTTTTGTGATTTTAGAGGGGGGAGGGGTCTGGACCCACTGTCCCCGCTCTGGATCCGTACATGCACTACATCCTTCTATGAGTAAAAGTAGGGATAGCGTCTTGTTGATTTTTCAGTGCCCTGGTATATGCCTCACTCCTGTGCAAGTGGACATACTCGTGTCGGATGATTCCCTTGCTTTTTGCCCATTTATGTATAACGGAGTTTTTACTTGGGTACACAGAGTTAAGAGTGAGGTTGGTACCGTTAAGCATGTTGAAGCTCTCCAGTTTTTCTATTTCGTCGATCGTCTTCTTTTAATAGTTAAACACCTGGCCTTTACCCCGTACTGGTGCGTGCATACGTGCGTGCATGCGTGCGTGTGTGTGTGTGTGTGTGTGTGTGTGTGTGTGTGTGTGTGTGTGTGTGTGTGTGTGTGTTTGGGTGTGTTGGTGTGTGGGGGTCAAGACGTTAAAACCATTCAAACTTCTACCATGACCCCGCTATCGGCTACAGTATCACGAGTGTCAACCGCCCGCGGTGTTGGCGGGTGGGGCAGTGGTTACAGATGCATTTTACTCCATGGATCATAAATTACACGTCCCTGTTTACTCTCACAACGTGTGTTGGTATATGCGTGCGCTAAATAACAATGGAAATGAGCACAGAGGGTAAATAAAAATGTCACAAAAATAGAAAAAAATACTCTGAAAAAGTGAATGTTAGTGTCTGCATCACAAAGCAATGCGTCAAAAGACATGATTAGAACGGTATCTGATCTAGTTCAACTCTACTCTGTCTCATAGACCAACCTTTCGATCATTAGGCAGGGTGTATATTACTTGCATGTGGTAAAAATGTTCATAGTCTTAGGACATTTATTCATGCGCGGATCCACAGGAGTGAGCACTGGGGGTCCGGACCACCCCCTCCCGCATGGAAAAGCACAGATCTGTAGATTATGTTAGGAGGTACAAAGCAACCGATGTCGGGTCATCATCGGACCGTTAGCGAGGCGCCATTTATAAATGACATTTCGCTGGCGGGCCGATGGTTGCCCGTTTTGGTTACTTTCTGTGTCCGTGCAAGTTTACTGCAATGAATACGGTAAAAATAATGCGTCAAACTCGTCATTGGAAGTAGTGAATAAGCCAACAATGTCAAAACCTTTATGCAACTGTTCTATTGAAGGTAATTTCTTAGAATTTCTAAAGTGATTCGAAACTGGACAAATGACCCGCAACTAGGCAAATTGGCGGCCTACTTCAAAGCCGTGGTATGGCACATAGCAGAGTCCGAATGATACAAATTGGGGTTCATTATTTAGGGGAATGATAGTGCTTTGTAATGGCAGAATGGTTTTGGAAAGAAATACAGTGCAGCGTTCGTTCGTAAATTTTTAATAAGATCACAGTAGAATAGCAATTCAGCATTGTCAAGAACATACAGATAAATGGGCAAGCTTTTGGGATTTTGGTTCTTATCGCATATACTATTTAAACACTCTTATAGACGTCTATGCCATTCGCAGATCCAGAGGCGGTGGGGGACACGTAGTCCGACCCCCCCCCCCTGGGAAATCACAAAGCTATAGGGTTCCTTAGCATACACTGGAAATCACAAAGCTACCAAGCCAGCATTCAATGTTCGGCTATCATCGGCCCACCAGCGAAACGCCATTAAAATGCCCGCCAGCGAAACGCCATTTAAATGATGGCCCGTTTATAGTGTAACTGAATTCTCTCTCCCCTCACAATCTTAAAAACCCGTCAGAGTTGAGTGTTGGACCCCCTCTGACAAAATTTTCTTGATCCGCGAATGTACGCTGACGTGCCCCGCGGCACTGGAGCTCTTTTCAAACAGAGGCTTCAACTACTTTGATAAGTAAGTAAGTAAGTAAGTAAGTAAGTAAGTAAGTAAAGTATTTATTTAAAGAGGGTGACAACATTTAGTAGAACAACTAATCTTCCATGAGGCCCTCTATATACGATATGATACGTCACGCATGCGAGCAGCAAAGGTTTTGGCGCATCGAAGCGTTTGTGCAGACTTAAACGAGTCTCCACTACTCGACAGTGTGAGAAGTACAGCTGTACCAAACTCCCCATGCGCGCATTTTAAATGGGAATTGAAATATCAGCGTACACATGTAACTGTTTTCGACGATGCGGTTCTCTACCAAAAGGGACATTTTATCATTAATCGGATTCAACTTATATTGCTAGTGCAAACTGTACAAAGAAATCTAAACTTAAAAGCTTGGAATTTTTCCATTTACAATGCGAATATACTTATAAATGATAGACCTCCATTCATTCACACAGAGCTGTTGAATATTCCCTAGGTCAAAGAGTTCGGGCGTATCATTGAGATTTTCTTCACCTATATCGTTATCAAGACATATATTTTGGGTTCTCAAATGACCGTCTCATTGAGACGTTGCATTTGAGTATCCACAATATTTGTGTTTTTAAAGAAATATGAAAGGTAGTTCAGAAATATATCTATATATCTAAATATCTAGAGCCCTTGCTAAAACAGGTTCATTAGGTCAAAGATGTCATTAATGTTTCCAAATAGAACACCTTAATTGAATATACTTTCCCCTCTAGGCATTAGCTTTTTCTGAATCCAACAGATGCATACAATTTAATATCGTGCAGAACGTTTACCCGGACGTTTTCCCACTAAATATGCATAAAAATATATAAACCTACTTTCAAACATATTTGATTAGGGACTTTAGGCTTTTGTCGTGCACAACGTCTCCATCCAGATTGTCTATTTTCTTTGTATGTCGAAAGCTCTGTCGCCAATATGTAGTCTCAAAAACTCACCGGCGAAACTTAAGAAGCGAAATACATGTACCAGTCAGCTTTGTTTTGTCTTTAAAGCGGTCACCCATATACTTACTTACCATGAAGAATACTGCTTAACTTCACAATATAGCCCGTCGACATACCTATATGCATTTACAGCGAAACCTGTCTTAAGCGGCCGCTCTCAAAACGACCAAAACTTGTTTTTAAGACCGATTATCGCTGATGGTCAAAAGTATTGCAGAATGCCCCAAGGGAAGTATTCTGCAATAATTTCGACCTTCATTAAGCTACCATTAAGAGCTTTGTTTTGTCTATTTTTGAGTGGCCGCTTAAGACAGGTTTTACTGTACCACTTTCGCCACATTACCTTATGGTGCACACTAGACCTTCGCTAGCAGCATCATCAAGATCAGACTAGAAACAATCAACAGGAGCGGACATATGATGTAGTTTGACACTTGCGATCTGTGACCTGCATATGCTGACACATGTTGCTTTAACCTTACAAAACATACAGCTAAACGTCCAAGCATTAATTCAGACTGGATGGAAGCATCTTACGGTCAAAATAGACTAAAGCGATTGCAGTAAGTCATGATAAAAATTTTATATACCTTTTCGAAATTTAAAAGGACACGGCTGGAGCTAAGTCACCTAAAAGGACCTAGCAGTACCTCGAAGCAAAATTGTATTTTCTTTCGAGGCAGTGCGTCTAGAAAAAATAACAAATGCTTGAGTTTGTAGGTGGTCCAGAAGATGATCTTACAATATAAATATAGGTTATTGGTTTGTACCATTGACATAACTTTCTATCACGGGGTCGCGACCTGCCTTAGGACCATCATTACCAGGGTGTAATTTGAATCGTCCTGGTACCAGACTGTCACACAGGACGTCTGCAAGTCATGGCTGTATTTTCAGTTGTACAGTCTGTGTAATGGCTAAGTTTGACAGTGGTCCCTGTAGTTAACGGTGTACCTGAGTCTGACGATGAACCCTGTGGCACTGAATTATATTCCGTATGCGATTATGATTACAATAATCTTGATAATTCTGACTACTATACATTATTTTCTGGACAGCAAACAAAAGCGCAAAGTCTCGCCACAACCATTGCTGTTCGCATACACAGAATTTGGACCGAACATCCCAAGATTCAAATTTATGGCCAAAGGGCGGATCCATGATTTCTGGAAAGGGGGTTCATATATATATAAAAGGTGGGGGTTCGCTTTGCTGATTTTATCTCATTAGTCCTAAATATCCCATGAAAAGGAAATAATTTGTCATTGAGACCAAATAATTTCATTTTCATGGGATATTTAAAAACGGAGGGGGGGGGGGGGGGTGGGGATGGCTGTTCGAGCGAACCACCTGATCTCCCTCAGGATCCGCCACTGTAGCCAATGTAGCTCTGCATTGCGATAAGTACCAAAATGTAGCCAATGTAGCTCTACATTGCGATAAGAACCAAAATATCAGGAGCTAGCACACTTATGTTTTGCGTATGATTATGCAAAATATACATAGAATAAGTCAGTCTTATTTTGGAGGGGGCCTTGAATTAATTATACTGTTGTATGATCTCATACTGAAAAGTGTCATCTTGCAATCTCTATTGTAACCCTACAATTAATGTAGACGTTTAATGAAATTGTGAGTGTGCATTTTTTAAATATGACATGTGTAATTTAGCAAACACTACCAGTTAAATATGATTCGATACATTTACGTACAATGTATGACCTACTACCAGTATGGTCTAAAATGTTCTCACCACATGAGCGAGCATGCACATTCACGTCTGTTGAGCATGGTGCTCTAACACTTGTAAAGTATTGCGGCGAAATCACAGGCCCCGATTTATCTAGTGTGGCACAATCAGTCGTTCTGGGAGTTGTACAGGCGAAGGTATTACTTTACACCACAAGATTATTGTCATTTGTTATCAGCATGGCCGGATCCAGAGGGGGTGGGGGGGCAGGGGTCCGGACCCCCACCCCTGAAAAATCACAAAAATATAGGGTTTCTTAGTAATACTGGTCCGGATCCCCTGAAAAATCACAAAGCTACCAAGCCAGCATTCAATGTTGGGCCATCGCCCGCAAGCGAAACGCCATTTAAATGGCGTTTCGCTAGCGGACCCATGATGGTCCGCTTTTAGTGGCATTTGGACACCCCCCCTCATCGACTCAAAAACGTTGTCAAAGTTGGACCCCCTCTGACACAACCATGATCATGCGCCTTGGGTACTTCACACGAGTCAAAGTACTAGCCGACGAATATATTCACCAAAACTATAATTTAAGCATATGGATGACGTTCAAAGACTAAATATGGAACATTTGGCTCAGAACACGTACTTTTGTGCATGTGGTTAATTTTAGTATATGGGCCAGCGCAAGAGGTTTGGTACATGTCGTGCGAGTGAGCGGCGTAGACTAAGACGAGCTTGCGCATATGCGCAGTCTCCACAGAGCCTTCGCTTCATGCATACACAAAGTACGGACAATGATTTACCATAATTAGATCTCGCCCCGTTGGACACATCGGCAATGTATTTTAAAGGAGGCTTTTGCGCATATGCGGTAAGTTTCAGCACCTCATGTGCTGGCCAATATTACACCAATTACTCGTTTAGAGTGCAGTCAGTCTAGTCTGTAAACGAACAGATATATTTAAAATCAATGCAGACGACACAGATAAAGCGGCGCATGTGTCAGTCAGGTATGCTAATAAACAACATTACATTATACCACAGGGTAGCATAGGAAAATTTTGGACTTTTGTAACCCATTGCACCGCCTAGATGGAATATTCCATTGAAAAGGTAAATGATTTCGATATAAAATACATGAAAGGGATTAGTAGAAAGGCTCCTCAATCAATGTTCAGGGTTTCAAATCATTCCAAAATAATTAAAACTGTCACTTTGTTCAATGAAAAGTAAATAAAGCCATCGGTACGTGTAACATCTTTACCGCTCTCAAAAGGACTTAAATCGCAGTCACATAATAATAACATTGACTATGTAAGCCCGGCCTTCCAGGTAATAATTTGTATCATTAAATTATGAACAACAGAACGAAATTTTGTTTGAATCCGTTCACTCATTCAAAAGTTATTGAAAGTTGAAACAGTCGTAGTCGCAATACATTGGCTAAAATAATGTGTGTTTAATGAAAACCCAAGCAAGGTTTGAAATAAAGGCCTATATTAATTAATCTGAAAAATTCAGGCTCACAGACATATAATGAATTGTGACACATACATAGAACATCGGCAGTCTCGAAACCGTTAGTTTTCAGGTGGCACAAGGCATTTAAAATTGTTTCACTAACCTACAAGATGGTTCTCGTTCTGGTTTACCTAAAACTGTTGTTATCAATTCTAATAATGCTGCTGTGACAGGCCTGATTAAACGAGACTCCATCCTTTCAGTGAAAAATATTGCTTATAGTGTTGGCAACCATCGGGGTCAGCTCATAAGAGTTTGACTCAGCAGTTAAACTTAGGGTTGAGCTTGATGTGCCCCCATCGCTTTATTAAAGAACAAAAGTAGAGACTCAAAAATGATGCCCATTTTCTTTTTTTTCTTTTTTAAAAAAAGTGCCAACATTGTGAGAAATCTAAAATATCAGAACTACTTACAGTTGGTGGAACCTGGATATATGAATTTGAGCCTCAGAGACGCGCCATTGATAAGCAGTGGCTGTGCAAAGACCATGCTAGGCCTGTCATTGTAAAGAGAAAAAAAAGTAATTTCGGGAAAAAGTTTCATATGCGTTATTTTGGAACTCTGATTGGCCGATTGTTCAAGTTTAAGTGCCAAAGCTCGAAAAGTTACAGGTATGTACTATAAGAACAAAGTGCTTTCAAAGATGTAAAAAACGAGAAAATCAAAGATGCAAGCGATCTAAGAGGCGTGTGCCTTATTCATGACAATGCATGTGCCCACAAGTGTAAACTGGTTCAGAATTTTCTGGAGACGAAACTGTGGTACAGCTCCTCTAGCCGCATTATTCACAAGATTTGAGTCTAGTGACGTTTTCTTGTTTACTTTACTAAAATTCAATCTCTCCAGACGCCGATATTACTGTAGCCTCAAAATGTTATTGGCAATGCCCTTTCTCAGTGTCTACTGGATGTACCCAAAATAATTTAATAATCTGCATTCTGAGCCTGAATTTTTAGACTAGAAATCTAATTTCTGTCAAGGGAGAATACATCAACCAGCTGAAATGAATGAAATATGGATAAGTCTCATAATGCACCTTGCAATACACCAATGCCACAATTAAATGAACACCCTTCGTATTACCTGTATGCGGTATTTTGCCGTCAAAATTAAAATTAACTGATTGAAAAAGAACTACATTGATTGGAAATTCATTTTTATTTCTTTATATAATATTTCAAGAGGGTTGCACTTTTAGCTTAATTAGTCAGTCTACATGTACCCATCTTAATGAACATATTATCTAAATTATGGTTATGCATTTATATTTGTGAATTTCTGGGCTAAACAAAAATGATTTGATCCATATTTTCTTGTGAGAGAAACTGACACTGTAAAGCAAATTAAAATGAGCAGTGGCATAAGATTTCCAACAGTGTGGTATGTGCGACCAGCAAAGCCTCAGATCAGCCTGCGCATACGCGCAGTCTGATCAGAAACTTTGCTAGTCGCTTGAATATTCTATGAGTGTTAAGCTACTGAATGAACACAATTTGGAGATTCTAAGCTTAAAAGAAGGCTGCACAGGCTCGCCTGATTCTACACTTGTCCAAATGCCACATTGTTGGAAATCACATGTCATGGCTCAAATAGTACAAGGGCACAACATCTATATCATCTGAATAGTAAACGGCGTAAAAGAAAATCAGCAATTTAATTTGCTTTCTATAGGGTTTCACCAAACATATATAATCTAATGAACTAATATTAGTTTAGCCATAAACTCATTGAAATTATATTGACATATACAAGTTAAACAGTTGGGCCTAAAACACAAACGCTTGGGGTCTAGCTTTAATCTTTATATTTTACAATGTAAATATTGTCCGGCTTAAAACCATAATGGACGATTTACCAGAAGGTACAGTAAAACCTGTCTTAAGCGGCCGCTAAAAAGGAAATCCAAAACTGGTTTTCAAGACCGTTCATCGCTTAATGCAGGTCAAAAATATTGCAGAATGCTCTCTTGGAGCATTCTGCAATAATTTCGACCTTCGTTAAGCTACCATTTGTCTTTAGGACCTTTGTTTTTTCTTTTTTTAAGTGGCCGCTTAAGACAGGTTTTACTGTACTCTGTTTCTGTCGGTGAATATAATTGTTTACATGCAACTGACATGGAAGTCGTCTAAATGCAGTTTTAGAAGATAAAATGACACTAACTCGCCGCATCGCACCAGTCAGAATCATCAACAGGAATTAACAAAATGTTGAAATTGTATTCGCGAAAATATAATACTTGGCAGCTCGCAATTAGCGCTTTCTTTCATATACTAAATTGGTACAGATTATATCTGTATGCACATCGACCTTACATCAACAATATTTGGATCAAGAGCGCCTTCAGTTTCAATTTAGCAAAAAGCCAACACTTCAGTGTTTCAAACAAGAGCTCTTGCCTAGACTTGGTTAACACGTGTATTCTTTGTCCGTAAGCATTGCAGAACCATTCACCACCTCCTGCAAAGATGATCTATAAGTTTACTTGATTGATTATACTACAACAAAACAACAGCGCAGCTTCGTATTCACCACGAGGAACCAAATGCGCTTGTAAGGCTTAATGTGATCGCCCCTCCATGTTTTCACTAGTGTCTTGCCTAGGTTCATCAAACTATTATGACTTGCACTAGACTGTTTAGCTGAAAAATTATATTTGAGTCTGATCATGACACAAAATCCAAATACTTATTTTATGACCTATCAATCACAGCCATGTCACAACAAAACTTGGAGTCAGGTGGTCAATGTGCTCAGCTACAGAGACCAGCTAGCATATCGCAAATACACCAAGTACATGCATAGATAGTTTGTTATTTACAAATGAGCGATAGACATGTATATGCTGTATAGGTGTGTAAGCATGACGAACAGAGCCCGAGATTTAACTAGTTTCTACGTCACATAATGAACATGTCATCTCAACCACAGCCTCGTTTACGCCAGTCAATTGTCATGTTTATTAACACTTGAAAGGTTTTATATGAAGAGCATATTTCGTTTACATTTCAATAAGTAAACATATACAACGAAAGAGAATATCATCTTTTAATACATTCATATTGTGGTAACCAACATTGCGAAAGGCTGATCAGGGACGAGCGCACAATGAAAACCTACTTGTAACTTAATCCATGTATGCTTAGGTCCATGTAAAATGGGCATCAGGAATATAGAGAATACTAGGTGAGTGTCTTGTGATATCAAGTTTACCAGGCAAGGCTTTGAGAACGCTTGTTGACATCGCGAGGCTTGCCGAGCGATTCAACATGAGTTCTCAAAGCCGAGCTTGGTAAACTTGATATCAAAAGACACTCACCTGGGATTCTATTTATTAGTCTACAAATGTGACGTATTATGACGTAATTTTCGAGTTTTGTGTTGATTAAGCGTCATAAGCGACGTCATTCAAAAAGTGCAACGTCATCGTGACCTGATAAAGGCACATGCTGTGCGATAGACAACGTTTATCAGGCAGCGTGCCTCAATGCAGTTAATATGCGAGGTAACTGATAAAAGTGATTACAATGTACCCAGATACGACCAAGATCTGCAATGTTTGTTATCGCAAAGTCAATGGTGTTTCGGACTTCCGACCTGGATAATTCCTCAAAATGGGCAAAATGGTTATGTCTGTTAAAATCAATGAATATGATCAAGAAATGACACAATCGCATAACACAGCAAAAAACTTAGGAAGCCACACAAAACAGGGTTTCCACTATAAACTCTCCACCCCTCCCTTTCCCCCTCTCTCTCTATCTCTTTCTCTCTCTCCATGTCTCAACGAGAGGTTTACCAAACTAGAAATGAAACAAAGAATCTCATCCAAGACAAGATAAAAATGGCCTAGCCAGCATACAGTGTTGGGCCACCATCGGCCCGTCAGCAAAACACCATTTGATGGTGTTTTGCTGGCGGGTCGATGTTGGCCCGCTTGTACCACTGTATATGTTTACTGGGGAGTTGGTTTCCCGATGTAGACTACCAAAATATACCAGCACCTGCAAAACAAATAGCTTTGTGGATTTGAAAGGCAACACTACTGTATTCAACTGCATGTAAAGGGTGTTAAGAAAGTTCGTTCCGCTCTTCATCATAGAATTTTGAAATTACTTTGAAATACTCTGTTTTAATCTCAGGGCTTAGCCATTACAATGTATGAGCTGAAATACAAATGTATATACGAGAAAAGTTTCAAATATTTACCCAGTTTTACCTTACCATAACGGCGAATTCATCATAATAAATCATGGGTCAAGCACCTCATAGTGGGGCTTTACCTATCGTTGTAGTGTGTTTATTGTGCCTAATGAGTGTATGTTTAAGTTTTAATGTGTATTCTCTTTTATCGTTTCTTCTTACTATGTTAGGAATTGTCTTTATTGACAATGCAACATGTATATGTACTGTACGCGACAAAATAGAATGTGAAAAGTACATATTGCTAGATCATATGTTTGTTGCTAAACCAATTTAATGAGGTGTACAATCTAATTTGTTTGTTTAATTTGATTGTTTACGTCCCATCAACAATCTTTCAGTTAAACGGGGACGGGTCTTCCTGGGTTGAACCAGTACTAAGCTATGATAAATGTGTCTGGCTCAAGTACCACAACGCAGTGATGCCGGTGAGGCTCGAACCCGCGGCCCCTCGGTCTCGACACAAGCACTCTACCACTGAGCCACTGCGTACCCATGTATTCAACTGCTTCAGCCAACTAATTATAGGAACATTTCGTCAGCATACTATATCACAGCCCCTCTCTCCACAACCACCAGTCACTCTCCCGGTATGTAGTCATCTGTTTAAGGCGGTATTTTTTTTATGTGCGCTTACCCAACCCACTGTTTATTTTTTGTGGTGCGATTGCATGTTATTTTAATACTTTCGCAAAATATGTAACGTGTGAGAGCTAGCTGATTTTTGTAATGTTTTCATACTTGTAAACGCAACATATACATGTATCAGCCAGCACACGAAATTCTGGTACATGTATATCGACTTGTATGTATCGAATTGTCGAGCAATGAAGGCGCAGTCAAGCCGATGTTTTGTTTGATAATAAGCTCTGAGTGCCCTTAAATGCTCTACGAAGTTTATGATATCGATAGCCTTGGCTGTATTGTTGAAGTCCTTGACATTAGAACATACGCTAGCAAAACAAGCTGTGAAATATATACATGTGTTTATAAAGAAGTTAGGTTTTCTCACGACGAGTCCAGTACTGTACATCAGTCGGAGATGAATATTTGAGCCGCGACATGAGATTTCCAACAATGTGGTATGTGCGACCAGCAAAGCCTCAGATCAGCCTGCGCATACGCGCAGTCTGATCAGTGCCTTTGCTAGTCGCTTGAGTATTCTATGACTGTAAGCTACTGACTGAACATCGTTTGGATTTATTAAGCTTAGAAGGAGGCTGCACAAGCTCATCTGAGTCTTCACTTGTCAAAATGCCACATTGGTGGAAATCACATATCGCGGCTCATTTATAGTTGAGCCAATACATGGTGATTTGGTACTTATCGCATATACGACCAGCGAAGGCCTGGACGAGCTTCACTGATTTATGGAAGTAGACAGAAGTTCAGACAAATATCTCATGTCAGTCCCCACCCCATCACCCCACCCCATCACCTTGGGATAGTTTCAATATTCTTAGGCGTATGCGATAAGTGTCATAACTAACGGATCCGTAAACTCATATTATATTTGAGCAGCAACATGTGATTTCCAACAATATGGCATTTTGATAAGTGTAGACTCAAACAAGCCTGTGCAGGCTCCTTTTAAGCTTAGAAACTCCAAATGCTGTCCGGTCAGTAGCTTAACAGTCATAGAATATTCAAGCGACTAGCAAAGGCTCTGATCAGCCTGCGCATGATCTGAGTCTTTGCTGGTCGCACATACCACATTGTTGGAAATCTCATATTGCGACTCAATTATATGCACTTGCTCCTGCTGAGTTAGTTTCTTTTTTATTGGAAGGCCGGGGAAATCTATGCATGTTTAACATTGTACAAACATAGTTAAATCGATGGCCTCAAAGAAAGTTAACCTATAGCATGTTCCGCAGATATAGATAAAGATATAAATTATATTAATTAAAATTCAGCTCACTACATACAGCGCTTAAGAAATTTTCGAATAAGCTTAACAATGAATATTCATCGTCAATGAAATGTACGCAAATATGTGCTTATATAATTATGTAAATACATATGAAAAGCTTTCATAAATGAATCAAAGCGCATAAAAAGCACAAGTACAACTTGAATGTATAACCAGTAGGATCAAAATTAGCAAAACCAAAAACTTGATTGAAGTATCAATCAGAAAAAGGGGTCCTAACATCCTTAAACGACCACGTGCAAACCTGCAAAAATATGCAAGTACATGTACATCACATGGAAATACTTATCAAGCATGGATATTTCCCCATTAGCATTCCTGTCTAGAATGTGTACTACATTTAAAGAAAACACTGTTCCTGGAGGGTGCAACTTCCTTCCCATATGGTGTGGAAAATCAATAATTCTCCAATTTAGCCGCGACATGAGATTTCCAACAATGTGGTATGTGTGACCAGCAAAGGCTCAGATCAGCCTGCGCATACGCGCAGTCTGATCAGAACCTTTGCTAGTCGCTTAAATATTGTATGACTGTTGAGCTACTGACCGAACATCATCTGGAGTTTCTAAGCTTAGCAGGAGGCTGCACAGGCTCGTGTAAGTCTACACTTGTCAAAATGCCACATTGTTGGAAATCACATGTCACGGCTCAATTATTTTTTACCATGATATGGTCCCTGAAAGTGGGCACACTACATGGGAGGAAAATTTTCATTGAAAATATCCAAATGCAAGGTCTTTTTTTCTAAACAACGCCGTGATTCAAACGCGCAGGCATCCACTGCCCTTTTTACATTTACAGGGGTATGTGGCCAAAATATGTAATGGGAGCAACATGTCTGTCTGTCAGTCTGTTGTTAGTCTGTCTGTCGCGGGGATTACGTACAGGTGTTCATCTAATACATCCTAGGTAACATATCCAGTAGGACCTCTTGGCTCTATTGTGCATGATGTTTTTTGTGTTTTTGTCACGTTCCCATATGATGTTCTGGGTCAGGTCATTGTAGCTGATCCCAGAGTCAATGTTGGTGTTAGTGACGACCTTCCATCCTTTTAGGGGAGGTAACTTACATGAAATTCTCAGTAGTCACTGTTGATACAATCCTCGTGACCATGCCACAGACAGAGGGATCCATGTTTGATAAAAGGTATGCGGTTCTGTACAGCTTTTGGCTATTTCTATATTAGAAACAAAGGGTCAAGGTTCGTTATTATATAATATTGTACAATATATTCAAAGCTTATAAAATACTTTAGTTTGATACGAACACGGATTAGTAAAGGAATGGCTTATATTTTCAAATCTTGACTTATACTATTGTCATGCTGTTGTCGTTAATTAAGCAGAAAATCAATTTCGTTTGATGTATTTAAATTAAATGCTATGATGATGCGTTAACTCTCTCGCCCTCTATTGCAGAGGGGTTTTGTTGTACCTTTCCAATCATTAACATACAACGATTCCAAAACCAAGCTTAAACAGTTATTTTGACGTACATATTTGGAGAGAGGGCAAATTCCTGTGGATTAAAATTAACACGGTATTAAGAAACCTGCCATAAGTTTATAGTCATATAAAAACAAGATCAGAGCCTGTGCACAATGGTAAAGCCATAAACTGTCTATTTCACCTTGATAAATTAATATCAGATGAAGTTTTATTAATATCAATAGGCCAAATGCCCTTGAGCACATACTGCATGTACAAAGGTATATTCTGACAGGATATCAATATGACTAATTAACATATTGTGACGAAAATCACTAAATGATCCTGCACATGCCATTTTAGTACTTATCGCATAGTTCAGCAACGTATGCTCATACGCATACGCAGACTCGCCTGAGCTTTCGCTGCTCGCATACGCAAAGTGTGAATGTAAATGGAGACTTAGACCAAGTCTTAGACCCCTAGCCCAGCTAGATACGTCATCATGGGCGCTTTAAATGAGGCTTTTGCTCATATGCAAGAAAGTACCAAAATCTTATGAGCTGGTCCAAAAACTCAAAATAAATGGTTGAATGTACTTCCTGCTTAGGATAGCGGCTGATTAGACTGCGATGGTGCGAAGTTTGGTTTCATATCACGTGGCTTCATAAAATTGCACATAATGCACATGCAATTCGACCAATAGTACAAAACATACACTTCCTGTAGACATGGTAGACATATTTGGCATCGATCCTGGCCCAAGGCGCAAAAATAGAGGAACGATGAAAAACGATTGCGGTCCTCAAAACAGGCAAAGAAGTTTCACAATTTTGTTATGGTATACGAGATTTACAGCTATATTATTTTCTTTTCATTTATAGAGTTAAAAGTGCATATGCAGGCCAAATAAGTGTCTTATATGCATTTTGATCGCATGTTTAGTTTACTATTGTTTTACTATTCTATCATTTCGATAATGTTAATAACACACCCACACATACAAACGCACGCTACAAAAAAGCAACATCTACTTAAATCTAAAGCCTTATTGATTAACTAACTAAATACCTCGATAACTGGATACAAAATATTAAAAAATGTTATAAAATAGGTTTGCATCTACATCGGTATATTTTGTCTTGGAAAACGTTAATTAAATATGCAAAAAATGAAAATAAATGGACACGTTTGGTCAAGTATTGTATTCATAGAAAATAATAAATTTACCCTCTTGCCCATTTTGATGGGTTTTCTGTCCGCTGGTTTTCGAAATAAATCCCGTATCACAATATCAAATCTTAACTGAATCTAATTTTCTGTCGCTTTACTGGTCAGGTAAGCAAAGGTGTCTCACCGTGAGGCGTGACGATTTATATCTCAAGTCTCGAGAAACTGTCAAAAACTTCAAACTTTATACAAACACCTGCTTAAGTAAAATGGCTTCTAGCTTTATTGAAAGGCTTAATTGCTTAAGAAGTAGTAGTTGTAGTAGTAGTAATAGTGGCAGTCCCCATGTCAGTAGTAGAATTTCACATAGTGAGTTCTGTCACGACTTAATATAAGGTTAAACTGCTTGGTATGTTTTCCGTGTTACATATGCACTGAGAGACAACATGTCTATAAAATAATATACTGTAGTTTGACAATGTGTTTTATTCTTTATCTTGCAGTCAATAAATTTTCACTCATGTCGGAACGTTTCCTGGGTTGAACCAGTACTAAGCAGAGAAAAAAAAAGTTTCTTGCTCAATGGCACAACAGAGTGCCCCGGTGAGGCTCAAACCAGCAAACATATCTGTTCTGTTCTATCTCAGGTCAAGCACTGAGCCACTGCGCTCTATCATTATATTCTTTTATTAATAATTATTTTACTACTTTGTCCACTGCATCTAAAGACAATCGTTTATTTAATTGGCAAACTAAAGATTGCACACATCAACCTGCACATCGTACAGTTTGATCAGCACTTTCCTAGATGATGCAATACGTATACCATTGCTCTAAAGTAAAATATAGAGGATCTTACATGAGTGCTCATGTTTTATTGAATTTATTAAACGAGTTGCGGAAAAGAGATGAAATGCGAGGCTGCCGAGCATTTTATCTTTTTTTTCGCAACGAGTTTAATAAATTCAATAATACATGAGCACGAATGTTAGATCCTATTTATCATATGACAAATACTTTGAAGTCTCATTTCTGACGTAAAAACGTTATAATTTTGTCATTATGTACGCAACGTTGTTATGGACGTCATAACGTTTCCCGAAAATCGATAAACCACTAGTGGTTTACAGATTTTATTGCATGGCGTTATTTCACTCCCAGACGCGACGTCATGTGATAATATGTTTTTAACTTTGTCATGATTGTGATGTACAATGACAGCAGTGTGTTTTCTTGACTTGATATAAGTTCTATTGTTCGCCGATTATGTCTCGTAGAATAGTGTCTATTTCCTTGAGAGGGAAACATACTTGTCCTTAGACATATCTGTAAAATACACCCATACCTTTTCGAAAGTCCGATGCTCTGCTCATAATTATTTTTGAGCTAGGTCGACACAATGGTATTCCTTATCACAAACGCATTTGCTCATTTTGTATCAAAAAAGAAGTTGATGATGAGTATCATTTTGTCTTCTTTGTCCTCTGTATACATAAGGGAACTGTTTTTTCCCAAAATGATATAAATATCGTATACCATCTCTAGAAATCTACTAAATGATAAAATCAAAAAAGGAATATATTATATCACATGTCATAAAATACACTTATACATGTATATCCTTTGTCCTCATGCATATGGGGAATAGATAAAACAGTATTTGCTGGATTCAGTTATCATTTGATGAGCCACACCATGAGTGTGATGAAACCCCCAAAACTTGCCTTCTCATGATGTGACCCAAATGGATTTATGTATCAAATAGACCATAAAATATAAAAAACAACGTATGATGAAAGATTCAACAAAGAAACTCTGTAAATGTATGGTCGATTTGGATGTAGATGCTTATTGTATTTTAGTAAGTGCCAGATGCCTATTCTCATTTTCATTAGTCAGTGGAAATTGCGCCGCCAAAAACCTACAAAAACATAAACGACTAGAAACTTGCAGTGTTGATGAAAAACTGGCAGAGATATTTAGAGATGATTTATTAAGACACCTTCATTCGACAACTTAATTGGTTTAAATGACGTCCATTTTTTATAAGATGTCTTTCAAATACCATTTATGGCGTCAGCAGAAACATAGAAACCAACGGTAAGATCTAAAAATACATGACGCTTACAGTATGATGGCCCTTTTGTGTTTTTGTATCCCCCCTCCCCGCATCAAGTAAAAAAAGAAACAGAAAAACGTTGTCAGAGTTGGACCCTTTCCGACAAAAAATTCAGGATCCACGTATTTACATGTAAGATTCACGTTGAAAACTTAAAATGTGTGCAGCAATAGTGAATATACAAGAGGGTCTGTAAATGTCCTGCAACTGTGGAAACTTAGTAGAACTACCATAAAAAGCTACTTTTCAGAAATGAGGCTGGTCCATCCTTGAACATATCGACTAAAGAAGAGTGATGCGTTTTTCATTTCTTTATTAGTTAGTGCGAAGCTTTTGTTTTGTAAAGGATGCTATTATATGTTTTCTTCAGAACTTTGTATACGAAAGTAAGGAACATAGTCTACATTACACTATCTGTATGTTTCAGCTAACAAGATTGGGGGTGTTGTATTTATTATAATGCAATGTTTAACCCATATATGCCTAGCGTCCTTTTTGTTGGACATAGGCAAATAGTGCAGACCCAGAACGCGGCTTCTGATCAGGGTCCTTACTCTTTGCTTGCAGACTGTTCTATTAAAACTTGAATACAAAAGAAAAATACCAGCCAACATCCGTTAAAACATAACTGGACTGGTCCAACTGATAAGAGATGGAAATTCCATTCGGCTTTAATAGGTTAAAAAGGGGATTTAAAATAAAGTTTGGTGAAAAGAATGTAAAACTGGAAATTTAATTTTAGTCAGACAATGTTATATTCAGAACGATAGATTTTATATGAGCCAATGCATGTGATTTCCAACAATGTGGTACATGCGACCAGCAAAGCCTCAGATCAGTCTGCGCATACGCGCAGTCTGATCAGAGCCTTTGCTTGTCGCTTGAGTATTCTATGATTGTTAAGCTACTGACTGAACACCATTTGGAAATTCTAAGCTTATAAGGAGGCTGCACAGGCTCGTCCGAGTCTACACTTGTCAAAATGTCAAATTGTTGGAAATCTCATGCCGCGGCTCATATTATTATGCCGCCACTAGCGGAGCGCAGTAGTTCAGTTGGTACATGTAGAGCATTAGACTGAGGATCAAAGGGTTGCTAATTCGAGAGTCACTGTGTTGTATCCTTGAGCACGACACTTTATCCATTACCTAGTACTGGTTCAATACAGGAAGACAAGAAATCGTCCCGACATGACTGAAAATTTTGTTGACTGGGAAGATGCATAACATCAACACAAACAAATAAAATATTACTGCTACCAGATTGACGCGAATTGCTTCTTGTGTGTGAACAACGCTACAGTAATAATTTCAATTGGTGTCAACACCTTCAAGAGGGGCTAGTTCAGCTATTATTAACATACATACTTAGACATTAATTAATATATTTCCCAACGTGGATTAATTTAGGCACACATTGATAGTTTAGCGAGACGTACATGCTGAACTGAACCGAATCGTCAGTGGAAAAGTACATTCTTGACCACTCGTATTAAGAATTTGTTATCTATTTATCAATCGGCCCGTCCGTCCGCTTTTCCATCCACGTCGACCTATTTCTGATATGATACTACATGCAACCTGCTGCATATATTTTGCTGAATAAACGTCATTTAAACATGTTAAACTTAGGAATAATACGCCGCATCCGGGACCTCAGAGTCCAAATAAGATAAATGTCCTATCCCTCCACTCAGTGATTCGATGGCAAAAATATCCGGATATGTTTTTGTGTAAAGATAGGAGAGGTTGGTGCACTGATTTCGGTGCATATTTATCTTCTTTGCAAGGTCCTTACGTTGAAGTAAACATTATTGCTACTCGTCAAGCAAGACCTTGTGCACATAGGCAATATGGCAATTCAGAAGTAAAAAAAAACTAGCCTCTATTGACAGATGCTTCTTTTGTGGATCATTTATGTTATTTCTGTCTTGTTTTGGTAAGTTTTAATGCACGTCTGTTTGTTGATGCCTTGTGGTCACCTGCTGGGAAAGGGCTGACGTCTTGGTTCTCGTTTGTGATATCTAATTGTGACGTTGTCACTTTCCCATTGGTATCCTGGGTCAGGTGTCGTGCTTGATTGTATCGATTCCTGATATTTGCCCTCTTTCTTACTTCTATTGATAGATTGGCTGACTTTGCAGTAAGTCCTCGCTTTGACATTAAAGCTAAGGCCCATGCAATTTCAGTAAATCATCGAGTTCCTCATCTTGCCTTCATGATGTAAATAGAGAATTCTAGGTGAGTGTCTTTTGATATCAAGTTTACCAGGCAAGGCTTTGAGAATGCTTGTTGACATCGCGAGGCTTGCCGAGCGATTCAACATGCGTTCTCAAAGCCGAGCCTGGTAAACTTGATATCAAAAGACGCGAATCTGGTATTCTATTTATCAGTTTACCCATTGTTAACCAATCTTCAAACTAGCGATTATGATGTATTTTTTTTATTTTTGTGTTGATCCAGCGTCATTAGTGACGTCATTCAAAAAGTGCAACGTCATCATGACCTGATAAAGGTAACATGCCGTGAGATAGGAAACGTTTATTAGGTTATGTTGAAACAATTCAGTTAATATTAGGGGTGACTAATAAATGTATGTATCCATGCCCAGTTGATATGAACACAAATCACTGACATTGGCGGTGTTGGACCATAAAGACTCTGCTACGGCGTTGCACGTACAAAAGGAGCACTTTTGCCAGTGAACACGATATTGAGATAATGATCCCAACGATGAGTCCATTCTAATTTGGCCACCATTGGCTCACGCCACCAACGCTAATATTATACGTATCAAACAATTGAGTCTTCACCCTTGGATATTGGAATGCATGATATATGACCGGTGGGTATTAGTGTTAAATTGTGGTACAGAGCCTGGTTGAAGATCGTACGACGTCGTGTATTATGCATAAACTCGAAGCTGGCATGAAATAGTAAATTTAGGAGTGTTTGCGTGGGACATGTATGGCCGTGTTCCGATAATTCTTTCGCTACAGCACAACCCCAAAATTTCAAAATCTCCAGTATATTTCCTCGTTTTTGTACATTCGACACAGGGCATTCCCTATTTGCATGATGAGTCAATTCGCACCAAAAATAGGCTATGGAAAATAATTAAAATGACAAACGTACTTATCAAAATATTACAGGTGAAACAATGTGTTCTAATTGGTGCAGACAGTTCAACGAACGACACATCGTCTAGTAATACATATCGTCGAAAGTTTTCGTCGAATGGCAACTTTGTCGAAATGTCACTTCGTCAAATACACCACTGGAATACGTTACTTGATCGAAATTTAACCCTGTTTTCGCATTTGTCACCTTGTAAACATGTAAAAAGGGAAAGAAGAAAAAACAACATTGTCGCCTTTCGTGATTTTAACTACATCTATGCAAAAATGTGACCCAAGGTTTTCTACTGAACGATATTGATAGGTTTGGTACATTTTATTGTTCTTAGTTTATTATCGTGTTTATAGTACTCATTGGCATGATTGTTGATGCATGTTTTATTTAGAATTAAGTGAGAAAAAAACAAAACACAAATCCACATTTTTGGTCTCATCTAGATATTTGAAAGAAACCCTAAAGTAGCACGCATCACTGATAATGGAATTATAAAGTAACCCATGAGAATATTACAGGCATAGATTTTATGTTCAAATAAACATAAATGTATCAACACAAAGATATAAGATTAGTGTAAGTTATAGTGTGGTTTATGTGTTTATACAGGAAGATAATCCTCGAGCTGTAGCGAGTGGATTATCGCCCGTACAGACGCAAAACCATATCATAACTTGCTTATTGCACCAGCATGCATTTGCACTTTGTGCACCGTGCATGTAAAAGTGATGCCTATCAGTTAAGACCACGTGATCACTAATCCATATCGTTTTGAAATCAATGTAATATTTTAATTCATCTTTTCGTAGATATAGATCATGCCATGAATAGAAAAGTTAAGCATGCAAATGCGAACATTAAATGCGTCGATCAGCCTGCGCCCACGCGCAGGCTGATCGGCGCCTTTGATGTTCATTGTACATATTATCAAGTAACTACACCCTGTTACATGTAAATGCTATTTTTGATTCAATCTAGCCTCTGTCGATGGACAGACGGGTTTAAGGCTTTCTTTTTTTTACGATCATGTCGTGGCACAGAACATATAATAAATTAATATGACTGCCACTGTGCAATAACATGCACATGTTATCTTTTTCAACGTATTGAGTGTTTACCTGTTGCAAAGCAACATACTTGACCCTATCTGTATATAAGGTCCCTTACTTTTAGCATTTTCAATCAGCATGGGTACATGTGAGATTTAAGTTTCCTACGTATAGGTTTTGGATGCACGTGATATTCTATCTTCTGTCCCGGAGGATGAGTAGCGGTCCCACAAAAAAAAAATGATCGACACAGATTCGAAAAGCCAGGAATGTCACATTCCTGGCTCTCCGAATCTGTGTCTATCAAAGCATATTTCCTCTTTCAAGATTTAATGCAACGCGGAAAAGATTGTACTTTTGTGAACAATGGGACAACTTATAATAAATATGTTGGGGGCTTTCATCTGGCCCCCGATGTTATCAAACCTTTAATGCTCAACTCAACCCTACAATTGTTGCGTTTTAACATTCGTCAGCAGAATAAATGCAATACCTGAGAAGTCTAGAACCATAGACAAATATACATTTCAGCATTTTAGTTTTTATGAGCAATTGATCTTTCATGCTCAGTTGAGTTGAGCATCAACACAATTTATTCGTTTCTTTTATACATAAGTACCTTACAATATTGTGAAAAATGGCATGATTACATTATATGGCGTTTCTCCCCGAGCATGCTAGAACGTGTAATAAACTTTAAATTTATTTCAATAAATGTTGTTATTACTGTCGTACCAACCAAGAGTGACAGTGACGACATGTTTTGTTTACAATTGCTAAATCAAACATTAACTTGTACATATCACTTCAGCTAGCGCGAACCGATAGATCACTTGTGTATTAATCCTATCCTGTGGATAGGATTAATACACAAGTGATCTCTCGATTATAAGTCCCTTGTAACTTTGTAAACAAAACATGAAGTCACTGTCACTCTTGGTTGGCACGACAATAGTCTCAATAGGTGTGAATAAACACAATCAAGACAGTAAACAACGATGTAACTGATTAGACAAGACCTGCATTCTTAGGATTATTCGTTTTAATCTTTAAAAGTTAACAATCTGACTTTCGCAACTCAATTCAAAAATAATTATAAATCTAGAAGATTGTCGGATAAAGAGTGTTATTCTAAGCTTTGTTTGCAATGACCTACTGTATGAGAGTACATGAAATAAGGACACTGAAGCGGTACTCGGACATTTCGGCCACGGACATTTCGGGTTCAGTAAAAGCCCTCCAGTAAAATATTTTACTAACCGTTCCAAGGCGGTACTTCTTTTGTGGATCTTTTATGTTTTGTTCTGTCTTGCGTTTGCTATGTTTTGTGCGCGTCTGTTTATATATGCTTTGTTGTCACTTGCTGGGAAAGGGCTGACCTCTTGGCTCTCGTTTGTGGTGTCTACTGTGAGTTTGTCACTTTCCCATTGGTATCCTGGGTCAGGTGTGGTACTTAATTGTATCGATTCCTGATCTTTGCACCCTTACTTACTTTCCTTATTGGATAATAGGCGGGCAGTGGATGTCCAGACGAGCCTGTGTAAACTCTCACGGTCTCGCAACATATTTAGATTCTCAAGAATGGGGTAGTTAAATAGTTAGGCCAAACTCTAGACCACATTAATGTTAAAATATGCAGAAAGTACCAGTCTGCGAAATCTACATGTATAAAAGTGAGCGCTTTGATAAAGCTGGTGTCTGCCAACTACAAGGACATCGAGGTATATTATGTCGTTATAGATGATTATGTGTTATGTGTTCTGTTCTGTTCTGTGTTAGGAAGGTATCCTTAATTTCAATTCACTGAGTTGCTGAATATGAACTGAACAGACTAGATGGTTTATTTGAAAATTCCAGTAGGCAATAACGCCCATGAGGATACACAACATAATATTATATACAATATGTCGGAGGCGGAATGAGAGTAGACGGGTCGGTGGGGGACAAACAAGAATATTCACTTTTTGCGGGGCGGGGCGGAGTCCATAAATATGCTGATAATATCTCCGAATCACTAATAATATATTAATTATTTCAATTTATTCTGTAGAAAAAAATAATTTGGTAAAACAACAGATATTTATGATATTTCCGTTACTGTGTGCTTATTAAAAGCTTAATCGAATATTAAATATGAATATTTCATTGTATTACTACTACTACTGCTATTACAAATAATAATAATAATAATAATAATAATAATAATAATAATAATAATAATAATAATAATAATAATAATAATAATAATAATAGAAATAATAATAATAATAATAATAATTATAATAATAATAATAATAATAATTATTATTATTATTATTATTATTATTATTATTATTATTATTAGTAGTAGTAGTAGTAGTAGTAGTAGTAGTAGTATCTAAGCATTACTATTTCACTCACATTCTGCACCATTTTATCCAATCTTATTTTTGAATTTACAAATTTCTGTTTGTATGCGAACTTTTCACCTGGCGATACAGAAACAGTCGATCACCATAAGATGCGCCGATGCATAGCCATGCATGATGTTAAAAAGTGAAAGTATGATATAGATGTATCACGCAAAAAAGGTCACCTCGTGGTTTCAGATAAGCAAATATCGAAGTGTCAAACTTGAATTATTCTCTGATCTCTTGGTTTAATCATATATTGTGGGTTCTCAAAAGAACCGTCTCACCGTTTCGGTGAGACGGTTCTTTTGAGTACCACAACATATGTTTTGTTAAGAAATGTGTAAACTTAATCACAACTCTCTTATTTTAAGGACCGGTGTCTATGAGGTAAGTGCAATCAACGGTACGGTGGAGGAGTTCGCGCGTGACGTTGTTCGTATTCATTAAGATTTAAGATACCATAAATATCATATCTGAGTTGACTAGCTGGTGACTTCGAAAAACAAACGCATACTTAACCCCGCATTTTGACTCATAAATTGCAAAGTGTTTAGAGATTAGGAGAAAAAAAAACAGTACACATCTTCATTCTTTTCCTGGAAATATTTAATATGGACATGTAATATACGTCAAAGACTAAATTAAATAAAACTAGACTTCAGTCTACGGTACAACATCGCAAATACCCGCGTTTTATCTAACCAAAGCATATGCAAAATTTGAAGTTGCTACTTCCAACGGTTAAATAGGAGATTCTTATACAAGAAAGTACATTATTTCACCTTTGACCTTGACTTTAGGTCAAGGACAAACACGAAATGTTTCCAAGTATCCTCTACATTATATGACCTATGCACCTGCAAAGTTTGAAGTTGTTATGTCCAACGGTTTAAGGAGAAATGCATAAATTTACAAGAACTATTTGATTTGATTTCAAGGTCACATGAAGCACTGCCCTATGTACCTGAAAAGGTTGATGTTGCTACAGCAAATGGCTAATAAGATGCATTTACAAGCATATACATTATTTGACCTTGACCACAACGTCAAGGAGTTCAAGGTCACACAAAATTTGGCTAGTACCCTTAACGTTATGTGACCTATGCAACAGTAAATTTGATGTTGCTACATCCCACGGTTTAGCAGAATATGCATTTACAAGAAAATACATTATTTGACCTTAGCCTTAAAATTGATTTCGAAAATTTAAAGTACCCAACAAGGGCCCATTCGTGAGTACGACGGATGTTTAAAAATCAATAATTGGAAAGGATTCTGCTAACAGTCAATGTAAGTAAGTGTGCAAAGATCAGGAATCGATACTATCAAGTACCATACCTGACACAGGATACCAATGGAACGGTGACAAACTCACTGTAAGACACCACAAACGAGAGCCAATACATGTAGGTCAGCCCAGCAGGTGACCACAAGGCACAAATAAACAGACGCGCAAAAAGGCATAACAAACATTAGACAGAAAAACATTAATGATCCACAAAAGAAGCATCGCCTTGGAACGGTCCCTAAAATATTTTACTGGAGGGCTTAAACCGGTTTCACGGCGCCAACCTCACCCTTAATTCGGATGTGGATCAAGACACATTGATATATGGTTTGTATGACAGACCCTAACTTGTCAATGCATCATCTCATAGAACATATAAATCAAGATATAAAAAGGAGATAACGCAAAGATTAGATCCCAACAGTAAATAAAACTGAATACCGGAGCACTTACATTGGGCGGCTCCTAACATTGTGCACTAGCCTTTTTGTCTATGTTGCATTTAATCAGATAAAATCGTTTTTGATATTTAATATGGGGTTGCTTTTGGAAAGAGAAGAACAGCAAAAGGTGTTCACTTTATCATTTTGCTGCTGAGGAAGGGTGTATTTCGACAAAAAATGGCAAATGTTGTTAAAATCTTTCTATGACCCAGTCTTCAAATTCAGGTCATTGATGAAGTAAATTGTTGAGGACAACCTGGTGTTACTTTCCCTGGTTAATCCATTAAAGAGAAATTATTGACACTTTTGCATATAAGGTGCTCAGTGTTAGGGGACTATTTTTGTTATCCTAAAACAGAGGGGTTGTGCATTTCAAATCAAAATTACTAGATTTTAAGAAAATACTTTTCATTTTGAACTCTGTGTAAATAGAGTATAGAGTATAATGACTACTTTATTTGGCTTTGCACATGTTTTCAAGTTTTTTTTCTTTCTAATTATATCCAATTGAAGTTTAAAGGATTAGGGGCCTTCACCGTATATCGACAATGTGTATGCTAAACAAACTATGAAAGACTCTTAAGGGAAGAAAAAGATCGCGAACTCGCGCAATTAATCCAATCAAACGATCAGTCAAGCCTTATCAATAATCACCCAGAACCGCGAAAAGAAAAAGCTAAATCCGCGCCGATTCAGAAACAGGCAGTAACCAAAGAAGAAATGCAAATTTGCGTGGCAGCCGCTGTCACTGCGGCTGCCAACATCATTCTCGAGAAAATGGCGCTGAATGATGAACAAAATTTGGCAGAAATTAAACAAGAAATATTCAACGCCATCAAATGCTCAGGCGAGACTGCGCATATGGATCCGCCAGCGGACGTCAATTCACAAGAAGATACCGTCAATTTAACGCGGGATCTTGAGCCCATGGAGGCCCAGGAAATAAATCAAACCTCACAGGTCGAATCTTCACAGATCGTGGACCTAACAAACACCCTAAACTCGGAAACTACGGAAACTGCCGAGGCAGGATCGGCTACTTTCGTAGCATATAAAATTAATGAAAATTCGGATTCAAACAGCTCAATAATTACAAAACGGCCGCCAAAACCCCGCCGTAAACTAAACATAACGCGAACCCCAGACGCGAAAATGAGGCAAAATATGTCAGCAACTAAAGCTAGACTTAATAAATTTAATAATGGACAAAAAAGGGAAAATCATAATTTTCCTCCCAGATAGCAGTTAAGTTAAAATTATTCAAGAAATTAATTTCAATAGTATTAATCCACTGCACAATGAAATGACCCTAGTGCAGTGGAACGCCCGCAGCCTATCTTCACATTATAATTAGGCAAAAGTCGCGGAATTTTAGAAATTCTTGGAATCTTTTGATAAGATTCCTGAAATTCTGTGTATTCAAGAAACATGGAATCATAAGGGACAAAAAGAACTTAACATACCCGGGTACACCCACGCAGCGGCCTATCGTAGACCCAAAGGCTAGCATGGTGGCGGGGTAGCCATTTTTGTAAGATATGGCATTGATTTTTCTGATCTCAAACTTCAAAATAACAATCCAAATCTCGAAATTGCAGGAATTAAAATACATGGTCCAAAAGACCATATATCAATTATTAACCTCTACAAACCGGAAGGGCGCACTTATGTATCAGAACGCGAATATTTAGATATTTTTGGTAACATAAACGACAATATTATACTTCTAGGAGACTTTAACGCGCATAATAGGCTGTGGGAACCCCACTGCACTATGGATGACGCACCCTCCAAGGAGATAATAGACCTCATTAATACTAAGGGACTTGTCTTATTAAACGACGGATCCCCTACTAGACACGACATCAATGCGGACCGACTATCCGCGCTTGACTTGACCTTCGCGAGCCCAAATCTTGGTAGTAAAAGCGAGTGGAAAACCCATGATCATCTCCTAGGAAGTGATCACTATCCTGTGATCCTTGAAGTAAAAACGCGATACAAATTCAGTGAATTTAAGCCACAACCGCGATGGAAGCTAGACCAAGCTGACTGGTCACTTTTTAGACAAATGCTTTATTCAATAAAGATTTGTATAGACGACACTAGCAGCGTAAACGAAAAAAATACAGAATTTGTTGATTCACTATTAGAAATCTGCAACGAAACAATACCTAAAACAAAGCCAACTAAAAGTCGAAAAAAGATCGTACCATGGTGGACCAACGAGTGCACCATGGTCGTCAAAGCTGAGCGAAAAGCATATATTAAATTGAAGAGATATCACACTGAATTCCATTTACTTGATTATAGAACTAAAAGAGATATCTCTAAAAATACGTTATTACGCGTCAAAAAAGAGCACTGGGAGCATTTTTGCTCCCAACTAACTTATAAAACTAACAGTCGTATACTCTGGCAACAAATTAAAAAATTCAATGGGAAACCCTTTAAACCTGTTAGTTCATTGGTAGTAAATAACATCAGATACTCAGAAAGTAGGCAAAAAGCAGAAATACTTACTGATCAATACGTTAAGGTCAGCAGCGATGAAACGCACAGCGTCGCGTTCCAACGGAGGAAAATTGATGAGGAAACACGAATAAATCATTTATTTGAAGAAAACATGGGACTGGACAATGATCAGCCCTACAACGCGTTCTTCACTATTAAAGAACTCAAAATTGCCCTAAATAGTAAGAAAAACTCAGCACCAAGGTGCCGACACCATTCATTATGAAATGCTTAAACAACTCCCAGAAAAAAATAAGTTGACGCTTTTAAAATTAATAAATAAATCATGGGAAAAAGGTGAACTCCCCATCACCTGGAAGGAGAGTACAATTACTCCCCTAATCAAACCAAATAAAGACCCACAAGAACCAACTTCATATCGACCAATTTCGCTTACATCAGCCATATGTAAGACCATGGAAACGATGGTCAATAATCGATTACTCAAAAAGTTAGAACCTAAATTGGCGGATACCCAGTCCGGCTTCCGCAAGGGCAGGTCAACACTTGACCAACTTGTCAGACTGGTGAACGTCATCCGCACATCAAGGCTACGGAAACGAAAAGTTTTAGCTGTATTCTTGGATTTAGAAAAAGCCTTTGATCTCATGTGGAGATCAGGAGTAATACTTAAACTCACAGAATACGGCATCAAAGGTCGAACATTAAAATGGATAAGGGACTTTTTAACTGATAGGAAAATACGCGTAAAAATTGATGACGAATGCGCGGACTTCCGGGAGCAGGAGAATGGGTCGCCCCAGGGCGCAGTACTGAGCCCGACGCTCTTTAACGTAATAGGAGACTCGCTTAAGCAAAAACTACATAATCTACTAATCAGATATGGGGTAGATCTCTCGCAATTCGCAGACGATAGCGCGGTTTGGAAATCAGGAAAAAACGTCGATGAAATTATCAGAATCATACAAATAATTTTAGAAGCAATTGAGGAATGGGCCATAGAATGGGGTTTCCTGATTTCCCCAGGAAAGACCCTAGTAGTACTTTTTAATTCCTTCGGGATCGACCCCAACACACTCAAAAAACTCAAACTTAATGGTAAGGAACTCGAATACAGCGAAGCGGCCACCTTTTTGGGTATGACGTTTGATCAGCTGTTGACCTGGAAGGGTCACTTTGACAAACTGATTGTCAGATGCAATAATGACTTAAATCTTATGAGGATGGTCTCAGGAACATCCCTTGGCGCAGACAAGAAAACCCTACTAATGATTTACATGAGCCTCATTAGGAGCAAGCTGGATTTTGGGTGCCAGGCATACATGTCAGCCTCGCCCGCCCAACTTGCCAGATTGGGTAAAATTCAAAATAACGCGTTAAGAATCGCTACAGGAGCTTATAAATCAACATCGGTACAAGCAATGGAAGTTGAATGCAATATAATGCCGCTCAGCCTAAGGAGAGAAGAATTCGCCCTGAAATATTGGGCGAGATCCTCTCCTCTGGGCGATAAATTACCAGTAAACAGTCTGGTCCAGGATTTTGTAATCTACGAGACCAAACGAGACATTTTAAGAAATAATATTCCGTATGCAATAACCGTACAAGACCTTATTATAGAATACAATTTAGGAAATATAGAAATTGAATCCCCAACACAATACGATACTTCCGGTATACAAAGCATACAACCGAGCAACGAATTATCAAAAGTAATTAAAAAAGGTAGCACTAGCGACAGTAACGCAAATAAGTTAGGAAATAGATGTATAGAGAGGCGCTACGGTGCCACTCTAAAAATCTACACGGACGGTAGTAAGGACCCGTCTCAGCCCTACACCGGTTGTGCAATGGTGGTGCCCGAGCTGGGCTTGAGTTACGGTTTTAAATTAAATCAACACCTTACAGTATATGCGACAGAGTTAATCGCTATACTTAAGGCATTAGAATGGATCAAATATAGCAAACCTGACCACGTGGTCATACTCACAGATTCACTAAGCTCTATTCAAAGCATAGACTCGGGCAAGAGTAGGACTAGACCGGATCATCTGGCACAAGTCCTAATAAACATATCGGACATTATTCAACTAGGCATAGTACTACATATTGATTGGTGTCCATCACATTGCAATATTATAGGAAATGAACTCGCTGACATTGAAGCGATAAAAGCAACTAAATCGGGTCATGCACTTCAAATAAAACCCTGTACTCAAGAAATTTATTCAGTAATTAAAGCAGGAGTACGCGACGTGCGCAGACTCGACATAGCATACAGCAGACTGCGGTAAGGTAGAAATGCTCTAAAATATAATAATCTTTATTATAGTGGGGCAGATCCGAGCTGCCCATATTGCGAAAATGAATTAGAAACTACAGGACATTTCTTATTGGAATGCCCTGAACACGAGTTCGCAAGAATTAAATTAAGACTGAATATTAAACAGATTACAACGCGATACTTTAGTATAAACTTATTATTAAATCCACCGGCAGATGTAGCAGAAGGCGTAAGGAAGGCCCTGTTCGCCTACCTAAAAGATACGGGCTATGACCTCAAAATCTAATAGGAAGGCCAACGGACAGTAAACCGCCAAATAAACAGAGACAGTGATTATGGATATGAACCTAGATGGGATGGGCAATGTTCCTTAAGCAAGGAATCATGCAGGCCATTCCCCATCAACTATCACAAGTCCTAACAAGGATTTGTGGTAAATTAAACACCAAGACACCACTTACACGCGGCCGGAGAAAAGGTGTGCATCCGCCTAAGCTATCGTGAGCCCCGGCCTAGAGCCCAATCGATCATTGCCTTCAATGACGTATGCCACGAGTTGCGTGCTATGTGCCTACCATAGCCAGTCTTAGGTAAACTCTGGAGAATCGCCTTAGTATCCATATGACCGCAAAAACACACAACACTTCACTCACCCATTGGTTGGTCAGTAGGACGTATATCCGACATTGGAAGCTTATGAAATGCTCCAATGGACAAAACTGGATCAAGCTGTTCAACCACAAACACACAAAATTCATATATTAGGTTAAACATAAATTCACTATATGGTTATGGATAGGGTGTGCATCCCGCTAAGGCTCTCGTGAGCCCCGGCCTAAGAGCCCAAGCGTTCATTGCTCCAATGACGTATGTCACGAGTTGCGTGCTATGTGCCAACCATAGCCAGTCTTGGGTTGACCTGGAGAATCGCCCGACTCCTCTAAACCATGATACACACGCGCGCGTACACAGGTTGGGCAAAGGGAGTGCATCCAGTACTGAGATAAGGGGCATAAATAATAGATAGATAGTTGAGACAAAAGACCCCAACGTTGAGACATGGCGAAGGAGTGGTACTGGAGAATCTCCTCAATGCTTAGCCGCAAAAACATTAAGGGTCCTACAATTGAAACACGCGCACACATAGGTTGGGCAGGGGGGAGTGCATCCGACCTAGGAAGTCTCACTGAGCAAAGGGGCAGAGACAAAGTTGAGACAAAAGACCCCAGCCTTGAGACATGCCGAAAGGGTGATACTGGATAATCTCCTAACTGCTTAACCTAGGTCAAACAACAACAAAACATATAAAATATAGTTTATTATTAACAACAATCGACAAAATGACAAAGTGAATACTTACCTTACCCCAGCAAGACTATTTCACACAATTGACCATTGACCAACCCCTTCCGCCAATACAAATTGATTAAATTTTGGCCAACGGCTTGAACACCAAACAGGCCCATCGTATGATGGACCTGTGCGATGTTCAAGACGTTCAAAAAACAATCAAAAATAACCCTGTAGGATTGCTGAAATGAAAAATTAAACGAATAACGTGCACAAACTTACCAAAATGCGATAAACAGAGAGATATCAAAACGAACAAATTCTAAATTGTAATTATAAGCACCTGGCGCCATCTGGCGGTCAGTGGCAGAGACCGCAGGGTGGCGCGAGATGCCTATTATCAACCTATCCACATTCCGACTGCATGTGGAAATTAGGTCTGCATACTGTTATATACATGTATTAACCCAATATACTATTTCAGCGTTGACAAAATGTACATGTAAGATATACGCTGCAAAATTAATACTGTTTGAATACTAAAAAATTCAAACACATTAGAACCAAGTTAGTAAGAACACTTTCACACTAATTTGGATCTGGTGTCTTCTCTATGACAATAAAAAACGAAAACAAACATGATACACAAAATGACCAAAATTGTTATGTCACGTGGTTTGGGAGCATTGGAAGATGCTCCGATAAGGAGCAATTAAAAGTAAGTCAATTAACTTATTAGAAGCTTGGCTGGATAAGTCAAACAAGCATTAAAAATTATATTCTAGGTGATATCAAACTAATTCCCCAAGCACCTAGATTGATATTTACGTGACGCGCGGCTTTAGAATAGAAACATCTGTAACATAAACAACAAAATTGTCCCTTCGCGCTCGCGGACGACTAACGCGCATGATTCCATTATTTTACATGTACATAATATTTGAAATTAATTAAACTTCTTTTTCAGCAAAAATTCCACGCGATCCCATCCCTCACACCCCCACACTCCTCCCCAGTTTAGAAATAAGCCCAAATTGGCACTTCGCGAGTTCGAGCATCGTTTCTCGTATTATCCCTTAAAATAACAAATTGTCCTAATAATGGCCATGCCCGGCCATCACACACACACATGCCCAACCCCTAACCACCAAACCATAGCGCGAATTAGAGCAACTTAAGGGCAGTTCTTTCTTGGATATTTGGAATTGGTAAACTGGTTAATTCAAAGTCTCTTCAGGGCATACAACTGCATCTGCGCCGGTCTTTCTGTTGGTGTGCCGGTTGATGTTACTGCACAGCTGCAATACCAACGATGGATGGATTGTGGACCAACAGGATAGGATTCAACGGATAGGATGGATGCTCAACACAGATGAAGATTGCAATTTTGGAATTTCGTAAATATCGCGACGCGCTTGCCATGACTAACTATTAACTTGTCAGCGAAGCGGGGGGATAATTAATACCTCTCCCGCTTCTCGCAGACCTGCAAAACCCATCACCAAGATACTATAACTAACCACTAACCACTAAAACATTAATAACTAAAACCTCAACCTTCCCAAAACTTGCTCTGTATGTTACTGCCATGCTTCTGCATGCCCCGCAAACTTAATGTTAATATACACTAATGGTTTCACACGAGAAACCCGGAAGGTATATTATTTTTGGAAGCCTCAAGCAAAATTTCAAGATAGGATGCTGGGAGAACTAAGAACACACACACATGTTCTGAGTCTTACCATACCCGAGCGGCGCCCTTCCCCTTAGGAATAAGCCCCCCATCCCCGCTTAAAACCTCTAAATATATATGCCATCACATGATGACTGGCCATTTTTTTGAAATGGAGTTCAAAATTTTTAGGAGCAAAAAGTGAGATCTCTGAGGGGATCATTAATCACAAAGAACACCGACTCCTCGCCAAACCACTCCATAAAAACTGCAAATAAAATAGATAAACATAATAAAAGAGGCAAAATTCTATTCCCCAAAGCTTACCCTAGGGAAAGCTAACTTCGTAGACCGACGTTCGCGTCTGAGTAACACCGCCCGCGAGCTTATGTATACAAGGACTGGACGGAGAAGCGGAGTGATGCCCTGGATGATGTCACCTCAAAAACATCAGCGTACAGCTCACCATTAGGGGGAGCGGAAAACATAAACAAACAATAACAAAACTCTATGCCCTTCCAGGCGGAATAAAAATTTACACTTCAGGAACAGTGGGGTGACACTGTGCAGACGAAATTGTTACGTCGATCCCCGCAAGATTGAAACCTGTTTTAGAACATTTCCAAAATTCAAACTAACTAATGCCCCACACTTTCACTTAATACAAAATAGGCGTAGGATAAGGGCAGGATACAGCCCGAATTCCTTTATTAAAGCCATAGTGGGGTATAAAACTGGGTGTGCCGTGTGTGCTATATATGCTTAGTGCGCCGGGACCACGGCATGCCGTCAATATAACCGAAAATAGTAGTAGACAATGTGTATGCTAATGCAATACTGGCTGAAACGGTGTGAAAGAAAAGGTATATACAAAGCGAGTAGATGTGTGTTTTTCGCCGTGCATCATTTTTGCTGCATTTTGCAACAAACTGGTACTTCGAGTTCTTATTGGCAACCATCTCGCTGAGAGAGAGAGAGATGTGTTCGATTTACTTTAAGTGTATCTTTGCTGTCGTGCGGGTGTCTGGGTTCTACATGTATGTCTGTTCCTCGCAAAGGCATTGGTTGGTCTGTTGGCTGTGATTGTGGCATTCCCTGGTCATAGTCACTGGCTTTTCATACACTGTTCGTGCCTATGTTATTTTGGCAGTTATCAAATTGCGTTTTGCTGACAGGCCGATAGTGGTCCGCTTTTATAATTATTGGGCCTTGTCGCGACAGAACCTGTCTTCGGGTTTTCCGGGAAAGCGAGACCCTAACCAGTCTCCCCAGCTACAGAGACTAGCTAGAACATCCTCAGATATTGTGCTTTCCAAAAAAAAACGAATAACAAAGGCGCTGATTTGTCTGTGCGGATGAGCAGGCTGGTCTGCGCCTTTGTTGTTCGCAAGCCCCCGAAGACAGGTTTTTAGATTTTAATAATAATTTTTAGATAAACTTAAAGCTAGAGATTTCAATGTGACCAGTTTGTCTACTTATGATTTTTCTACTCTTTACACTACTTTACCTCATAATTTAATTAAAGATAAACTTATTGATCTTATTGAAAGTACCTTCCAGAGAGAAGGCTCTCCTTACCTTGCATGTAGTGACAGAAATGCATTTTTTACTTCAGAAAAACCTAAAAAATATCATGCATGGTCGTGTCAAAATGTATGCGATGCGCTGACCTTTTTGTTGGACAACATTTTTATTCGATTTGGCACCAAGCTCTATAGACAAGTTGTTGGGATTCCTATGGGCACTAATTGTGCTCCCCTGGTTGCAGATTTATTCCTGTTTTGTTACGAGAGGGACTTTATGATGTCTCTTTCTGATGATAAGCAGGCTGATGTTATTGATGCGTTTAACACTACTTCCAGATATTTGGACGATATTTTAAATATTAATAATGTTTATTTTGACAATATGGTTAGTCAAATATACCCTTTAGAGCTCCAACTTAATAAAGCCAATGCCTCTGATACCGAAGCCGCATTTTTAGACTTGCATTTGTCAATTTCTAATGATATTGTTTCTACCAAAATTTATGACAAACGTGACGACTTTGATTTTGAAATTGTCAATTTCCCATTTTTAGATGGTGATGTTCCTCGTTCTACATCCTATGGAGTCTATATCTCTCAACTCATTCGTTTTGCTAGAGCATCTAGCTATGTTGCTGACTTCAACACTCGCAATAAATTGTTAACTCAGAAACTTCTTAAACAAGGCTATCGGTATCATAAACTTCGCAAAACATTTTCAAAATTTTATAGACGATACTATGATTTGATTTCTAAATTCCAAGTTGGACTTAAATCTCTCTTGCGCCAAGGACTTTCGGAACCTGATTTCTATGGTGACTTGGTGTATAAGTTGAAGAAGATTGTTGGCTCTAATAATTTTTCAGCGCAGTTCATTAAAATAATTTCCCATTATAAAAAGATTGGCTATAACATTAATGTATTGCAACAGACTGCATGCTTGGTAGTCAACCCAATCACGGTTGGCAACTTTGCTTTCCTCTTTAATTGCACGCCGGTGGGTCGGACTTCAGACTCTATGATGGTTCCGACTTAAAGACTTATCTATTGATGAGATGGTAGGGGCCTGATGCTTTGGCTGTTTGTCGGGCCCACCGGGGTTTGGTTTGGTTTAAACATATTTTATTTGTATACTTTGTACATAGAACAACATATAAAGACATACAATAATATACAGTATACAAATGGGATTCAGAAGAAAGTCTTCAGACTTATACGAATCTGTATCCCATTTAAAATATCAATTTTACTTATAATATCGCGATTTAGAGAGAAAACAATTTCAGTACCAATGCTAAATTTGGTACTCAAATGTACTACGAGAGTTTGGAAACTTTTCAATTAGAAGTAATATAGCAAGAGGCTCCACGGGGATGGAACATTTCATTTTCTAACGTTTAAACAGATTATAAATGTTTAATAGTTCATGAATCTCAAGGTCAAAGAGTAATTACTTAAAGGCAATTTATTGGAATCGTTTAGTCCTTAATATATACTCCTGTATGATGATGAAGAGCTGCCTATTTGTCTCGTCAGACAGATCTGTGACTCCATATAAAAGAGCATTTAAGGTTGGTTCGCATAATTGAGATATTGATTGCATCATTTCCTGGCGCAAGTTATTAAATCTATTACATTCAAACAAGTAGTGTTTGGTAGTTTCAGGTCTACCACAAATGCAAAGCGGACTGTCAATGACGTTTTTTGAAAAGAGATGGTGATTAAGAGAGCTACATTCCATTCTCAGTCGAGAATGATAGATTTGACCAATGCGCTTGCCATCTAGATAGAAGAGAGGGACACCGATTGGGGTAGAATTAAGACTGCGTTTGAAAGAGCTAATACTTGGTGCATTTCTAGTAGTATGGGGTAGTTCATTCCAATCGCGAACTACTGAGGGAAGGAAGGAATTGTAATACAACTGAGTATTTGAGCGTATGTATTTGTAATCAGATGCATTACGGAGACGATATGCTGTACTATTACCAACAGTAGGGGGGACAAGTGAAGACAAGTAGTCAGGACATAGTCCATTTATCATTTTGTAGAATAGTATTTGTTTGTGTTTTTTCCTTCGGCAAGAGAGAGTATCCCACCCGACTTCTTTTAATAATTTGTCTATTGAAACTAGCTTAGTGGCACCACTGACAATACGTGCAGCTTCACGTTGTATTTTCTCTAGTTCGTTTGCCTCGTATTGCGTACAGTTATCCCACACGACGTCAGCATATTCAAGTAACGGTCTGATAAATGAAAAATAGATGATCTGTAGTGATTTTCTGCTTAGTTGGAATTTAAGTTTTCGCATTACATTTATACGATGCCAAGCTTTTGTTTTGATGTTGTTTAAGTGTTCATGCCATGAAAGGTCATTTGTAAAGGTTAGGCCCAGGTGTTTGTGAGACTCAACAGTGATGATGTCTTGCTGATTCATGTAAAGGGTTGGATGAAGTGGTTTAAAGAGTTTACGTGAGAATAGTAGTGACTCCGTCTTTGATGGATTAAAGGTAACAAGCCAGTTTGATGCCCATGTGTATATTTGTGAAAGATCAGAGTTTAATATAGTTGCTGCTTGGATTGGGTTTTCGACTATGATATAGAGGCTAGTGTCATCAGCAAAGAGGCGTATGGATGAGTTAATATTGCGTACAATGTCATTAATGTAAATAAGGAAGAGTAAAGGGCCAAGTATGGAACCCTGAGGCACACCAGCTTTTAAGTCGGCCCAATGTGAGAAGACCCCTGGCAATACTACCCTTTGTTTCCTGTTGTTGAGATAATCAGTGAACCATTGTAGAAGATGACCTGTTATTCCTACTGTTTGCAATTTGTAGAGCAGCCCTTTATGCCATACTCGATCAAATGCTTTGCTAATGTCGCAAAATATTGCACGCACTTCTTTACCTTCGTCTAATGCTTTACAGAATGAGTTATAAATGTCTACAAGTTGATTTACAGTACTATCTCCAGAAATAAAGCCTGACTGAAGAGTAGTTAGGACTTCATGGTCCATTAGAAAATTAAAAACATATTTGTGAACAATTTTTTCAAGTACTTTGCCAACTGTGCTTAGAAGTGATATTGGTCTGTAATTTGTGATTTCTGAAGGGTCATTCTTCTTATGTATTGGAGTTACATTGGCTTGCTTCCATAAAGCTGGGACTTTTCCTTTACTAAGAGAGGCATTGAAAAGATCAGATAGAGGAAAGGATAAGGGCTTGGCTAGCTCTTTTAGAATTCTATTATTGATAGCATCAGGACCAGAGGCTTTACCTGTTTGAAGTGCTTTTAGGACTGATTCAACTTCGTTAGCTGTTATAGATATAGAGTTTAAGGTGAAATCTGGAATATTTAGATCTGCAGGGAGATTTGCATTACTGTCATCAAGTGATGATTGTTCTGTGAAATAATCATTTAGTATAGTTGCCTTATCTGTATTATCAGAGTATATGTCACCATTTACATTGAGTGGAGGAATGGATGAGGTTTGATTAGGTTTGATAAAAGCCTTTAGTGTCTTCCACCAATCTTTAGAACAATTTGTATTATTGTTAATATTTTCAGTGAGTTTGTCAATCTGCTCCTTTTTTGACTTACGTATTTCATTGGTGACAATGTTTCTAAATGTTTTGTAATTATCGAAATCGTTAGCATTTTTAGATTTTTTGAACTTACTGAAGAGTCGTTTTCTTTTTCTTATTAGTTTCCTTATATATGTAGTCAGCCAAGGTGGATCTGATGGCCTGCAAATTATTGTTTTGTTTGGAACGTGCTTTTTAGCTAACTCTGTTAGGCAAGTAGTTACATTTTCCGCGTATGTGTCAATGTTATCATGCTTAAATAATTGCCAATCTCTTCGTTGGATTTCATCACGAAATGAATTGAAGTCGCATCTATCATATAGCCAGATGTGTCGTGAAAATGTTGACTTCGCACTGTTATCAAGCTTAAGAAGACAAAATATTGGGCAATGGTAACGTATGTTATGCTCTAAAAAGGGATCTCCAACACCAGTTAGAAATACATTATTACTATTAGATGTTAAAAACAAATCTATGGCGGATGAAGAAGATTCTGTATAATGAGTTGGTTCCTTAATTAATTGTTCAAGTCCAAAATATTGACAGAGATTATTTATTTTGGACCAAGTGTTTGGTTTGAAGATGTCAAGGTTGAAATCTCCAGTTATTAATATGTCGTGTATGTTTGTATCGTTTGCAAGACCTATTGAGTTTTCGATCGCAATAAGCGCGTCGTTGGAAGAGTTTGGACTGCGATAAAATGTGCCAATTAATAGCTTTTTATGGTCGACGAATATTTCTACCCAAATGCACTCTGTGTTTTGCAGTTCAAGATCGATTCTACGTTTCGCGTACAACTCTCTTTTGACAAAGACACATACGCCACCATGTCGATCATTTACTCGATCTCTTCTAAATAAATTAAAACCATTGAATATAATCTCGTCATCAGATATAGTATTATCTAACCATGTTTCTGTAAGAGAAATCACATCGAATTGCTGCAGTTCTGACTGAATAATATCAACTTTATTAAGTATACTTTGGACATTGTAGTGTACAACTGAGAATTTATTTTTTAGCTCTAAATCAGAAAATGCTGACGCCGTGCTACTGGATGAATCAGAATCTAGTTCGGGTCCAGGATTTAGTTCAACATCGCCACATCTAATCAATACTAAGGATAAAACAATAAGCAGTTCAAAAGTAGATAAGAATTTTAAGCCTTTGACCTTGAGATGCCGATGATAATGCAGACCCCACCGTGGTTTACCTGTTGGATTTCTTTTGCTCCGGTATTCAGTTTAATTTACTGTTGAGTCCTTATCCTTGCTTTATCTCCTTGTTATATCTTGATTTATATGTTTTAGGAGATGATGCATTGATAAGTTGGGGGTCTTTCATGCAAACCAAATATCTATGTGTCTTGATCCACATCTGAATTAAGGGTGAGGTTGGCGCCGTTAAACCGGTTTAAGCCCTCCAGTAAAATATTTTACTGACCGTTCCAAGGCGGTACTTCTTTTGTGGATCTTTTATGTTTTTGTTCTGTCTTGTGTTTGCTATGTTTTGTGCGCATCAGTTTATATGTGCTTTGTGGTCACCTGCTGGGAAAGGGCTGACCTCTTGGCTCTCGTTTGTGGTGTCTTCTGTGAGTTTGTCACTTTCCCATTGGTATCCTGGGTCAGGTGTGGTACTTGATTGTATCGATTCCTGATCTTTGCACCATTACTTACTTTTCTTGCGTCGAGGCCCATATGCTTACTGGGTTGTTTTGTAGCAGTGGCTACTTTTACTCTCTCATGGTTAGGACATTGTATGTGTCACAACTACATAGCGGATCTTACATGATTGCTCAGGTTTTATTGAATTATTAAACGATTTTGGGAAAATCGATAAAATGTGAGGCTTGCCGAGCATTTTATCTCTTTTCGCAGCGAGTTTAATAAATTCAATAATACAGGAGCAAGAATGCTAGATTATATTTATCATACATGCATGACGTTAAAATTATTTTGTAATCTCGTTTTTTTTGTGTAAAATCGTCTTGTTTTTGGCATATTTACGCGACGTTGTTATAGACGCCAATCCATAAACGTTACCCAAATCTGTTAACCACTAAGGGGATAACTGTATTCAAAACTCGCATTTGGAGAGGTATATCGTCGAATATACGGCCGGAAATTTAGTTTATGGCGACGCGTTAGCGGAGTCGTAAACATACTTTCGAAACGTATATCCGACGATATACCTTCACAAATGAAAATTTTGAATCCTAATGCACTTTTAATATTTTCACTTCAAATGTGCTTTGCTGCGCCTACGTCCAGCGGCTGCCAGCTGCATAAAACCGCTTTCGAGCTGCATGTTTTCACTTGTCAACCAATGAAAAGCGACGTTACGTAATAACGTCGGGTTTGCGACATTAACTCGCAGGATATACTGTCGCAAATTTATGACGTTATCCAATCAGACGCCGCGTTGTGTTTGCAAGTGAATTAGAATAGTATAATCGAGTATAATCCCAGACACGACGTCATATGAAATAAGGCTCGAGGAAACATTATGTGAGGAATGCAATGAAGTAGAAACTGAAGTTCTTATTTTATATAAATGCAAAAAGTATGAAACGTATAGGAAAATAATATATGATAATGTGACAAATAGCCTTATATCATGCAAACTTCTTCAATTTATTGACAAGCCATGATGGATATCTATTGAAAGCTGTTGGTAAATTTATCATCCCCACGCTTTTTTAAAAAAGCAAAGGGGATATTGTTATCGCCTCCGTCCGTCTTTCCGTCTGTCCCACCGTCCGTTATACTCTCCTATTAAACCATTACACGAAATTCAACCAAATTTGGTGTGTGAGTTACTGAATGGGGCGCGCAACGTCAACGTTTTTGGGCCCCGTCCCCTGGGACCTTGGGAAGGAGTCAAAAGGTCAAATATCATTAATTTCAATTAAAAAATCAATTTAAAAGATTTTTATTCAAAACTTTGTGTGTGTTCTCACAAATGAAATATACAAAACATATCAGACAGGTTTTTTTTATTCTGTCGCCTGGGTCATGTCCTAGGGGTGGGACATGGGGGTACTTAGGGGCCAAAATCAAATTCCGTCCTGCTGTCTGTCCGTTATGCTATCTCCTCCTAAACCATTGGACGAAATTCAACCTAAATTTGGTGTCAATTACAAAGTCAATTTCAAAGACTTTTTTTCAAACTTTGTGTGTGTTCTCACAAATGATATATACAAAACATATCAGACGGGATTTTCATTGTGTAGCCTGGGTCATGCCCCAGGGGTGGGACTTTGGGGCGCAGGGGGTGCCCAGGTGGTCAAAATAATCAAACATGGTCATGTCAAGCAGAACAGAATGCAAGTACAATTTTCATCCAAGGGTCAAACTGGTGACCTTGGGGTGAGGTCAAAGGTCAGATATCATTAAATTTTGGTTACCAAGTCAATTTCAAAGATTTTTGTACCAAACTTCGTGTGTGTTCTCACAAATGAAAGATACAAAACACATCAGACGGATTTTTTTATTCTGTCGCCTGGGTCATGCCCCAGGGGTGGGACTTTGGTGCATTGGGGTGCCTAGGGGTCAAAAAAAAATTTCAAACAAGGTCATGTGGCATATCAAATCGCAGGGGATGACGAGCAGAACAGAATGCAAGTAAAATTTTTCCTAGGGTCAAACTGGTGACCATGGGGCGAGGTCAAAAGGTCAAATATCATTAACATGTCAATTTCAAAGATATTTATACCAAACTTTGCGTGTGTTCTCACAAATAAAAGATAAAAAAACTAATTGAACAGAATTTACATTATATTGCCAGGGTAAGCCCCGAGATGGGACTTGTGGGTGCTGGGGGGGTCAAAACCTTTGGCGAAGGGGATATTGTTATCGCCTCCGTCTGTCCGTCCGTCCGTTATGCTATCACCTCCCAAACCATTGGACGAAATTCAACCAAATTTGGTGTGTGAATTACTCACATAAATAGGACGCGCAACGTCAATTGATTTTGGGCCCCGCCCCCTGGGCCCTGGGGAGGGGTCAAATGGTCAAATATCATTTAATTTCAATTACAAAGTCAATTTCAAAGACTTTTATTCCAAACTTTGTGCGTGTTCTCTCAAATGAAAGATACAAAACATATCAGACGGGATTTTCATTATGTAGCCTGGGTTATGCGCCCAGGTGGGACTTAGGGGCGCTGGGGGTGCCCAGGTGGTCAAAAAATAATAATTTTCAAACATTGTCATGTAGCATATCAAATCAACGAGGATGACGAGCAGAACAGAATGCAAGTACAATTTTCATCCTAGGGTTAAACTGGTGACCTTGGGGTAAGGTCAAATGTCAGATATCATTAAATTTCGGTTACCATGTCAATTTCAAAGATTTTTGTACCGAACTTTGTGTGTGTTCTCACAAATGAAAGATACAAAAAAATGTCAGACGGAATTTTTATTCTGTCGCCTGGGTCATGCCCCAGGGGTGGGACTTTGGTGCATTGGGGTAGCTAGGGGTCAAGAAAAAATTCAAACAAGGTCATGTGGCATATCAAATCGTAGGGGATGACGAGCAGAACAGAATGCAAGTAGCATTTTTATCCTAGGGTCAAACTGGTGACCATGGGGCGAGGTCAAAAGGTCAAATATCATTAACATGTCAATTTCAAAGATTTTTATACCAAACTTTGTGTGTGTTCTCACAAATAAAAGATTAAAAACCTATTGAACAGAATTTTCATTATATTTCCAGGGTTAGCCCCGGGATGGAACTTTTGGGTGCTGGGGGGAGTCAAAAACTTTAGTGAAGGGGAGATTGTTATCGCCTCCGTCTGTCCGTCCGTCCGTTATGCTATCTCCTCCCAAACCATTGGACGAAATTCAACCAAATTTGGTGTATAAATTACTCACATAAATAGGGCGCGCAACATCAATTGATTTTGATTGACCCTTGGGCCCTGGGGAGGGGTCAAAAGGTCAAATATCATTTAATTTAAATTACAAAGTCAATTTCAAAGACTTTTATTCCAAACTTTGCGTGTGTTCTCACAAATGAAGATACAAAACATATCAGACGGGATTTTCATTATGAAGCCTGGGTCATGCCCCCAGGTGGGACTTTGGGGCGCTGGGGGTGCCCAGGTGGTCAAAAAATAATAATTTTCAAACATGGACATGTAGCATATCAAATCGACGAGGATGACGAGCAGAACAGAATGCAAGTAAAAACATTATCCTAGAATTAAACTGGTGACATTGGGGTGAGGTCAAAGGTCAAATATCATTAAAATTCGGTTACCATGTCAATTTCAAAGATTTTTGTACCAAACTTTGTGTGTGTTCTCACAAAAGAAAGATATAAAACATATCAGACGGATTTTTTATTCTGTCGCCTGGGTCACGCCCTAGGGGTGGGACTTTGGGGCATTGGGGTGCCTACGGGTCATTTTTTTCAAACATGGTCTATGTGGCATATTTGAGCATGAGTCAGAGGGTATGAATGTGTGAATGTTTGAATTGTGTATCACTATTTTTATGTACTCGTATGTGTTGTTATTGTTGTTATGCCAATAACTCATAGAGTGGGTATATTTGTACAATAAACGTTATTCTACTCTATTCTTTGGTAAAAATTGTACAAATTGTAGCACCTTAGATTGCGGGTTTTCCTTTCTGGTGGTATCGGAATTAAAATTTCAACTCATTTTATTTCTTTTTAGTCCATTACTCCGTCTACATAGAGTTTCATTTCATCTTTTCATCAAAAGATGTATTGATGTATATTAAATATTTTGTAATGGTGAAAATAGGCAGTGAAGGGTGCAACGATAAGTATCATTATGTTAACAACTAAAATATGCAGAGAGAAAAGTATCATTTAACAGATCTGGGTGTCATCATAGGCCTGCTCTACCATAACGTGCCATAAGTATATCGTTTTTTTTATATTTTTTTTTTGACTACTCTTTAGGTTTCATTTTGCGACCAAATATATAGCGGATCCTGCAAATACAACGCGAGGTCTGATGGGATAACGTCATAAATTTGCGACAGTATATCCTGCGATATAATGTCGCAAACCCGACGTCATTACGTAACGTCGCTTTCCACTGGTTGACAAGTGAATACATGCAGCTGGCAAGTGGTTTTATGTAGCTGACAGCCGCTGGACGTAGGCACAACAAAGCACATTTTGAAGGGATAATGGCAATAGTGCATTAGAATACAAACCAGAGGAAGTTAGGTTCTGAAGCGCTCACCTGACACTGAGCCACAAGAATCTTGATGATCTTATATAAAGTTTGACAATGAAAAGACCAGCGTGGGATCATCATTTGACCATGCTTTGTAAGGCCCATATTACACTTAACAACACTTATAAGTGTGCACATATAAATGGACCCATATTTTCATAAATAAAAAGCAGATCATTTTGAAATTTTCAACATATATAGATGCCATTCATGACATGATATTCCATGAATTTTTATTTTCATAAAACTTTAACTTTTAAAATGCGAAATCAAAATTCAAATATATCGTAAAATCAAAGTTCACACTTTTCTCGTTTTAGAATTTATCTTTCTATGACATTTCATTTATGCATATCATTTTGTAGTTAACCATTTTTGAATAAAATGGTGGTGGTTCTGTTATGGTGTGGGCAGGTGTGTCCTTACATCATAAAACTAATGGTAGAGCAAAAACTAGCGAAAATTGACCGATAACCCCTCCCCATCAGTAAAATGGAAAATGATTGTATGAATGATGTGACAAGACGTTGAAGTTTCTTGGATCGCCAGAATTACTTTTTCAAAGAGGGGCAGTGGTGTTAAAATTTGGCAAAAACTTCGTTTTTAGAAGTGAAATTGCGAATTTCTGAAATCCATTTGCAGCAACAGATACATGACATCAGCAAAAAAGACTGAAAAATGATTGTTGAGTCTTATTTAAGTCCTCTCTGATTTCATTATGGTGTCAAACCGGAATTTTAATGTCTTGATTTTTGGGTAAAAATCGGTGTTTTTATAAATTTAAACACGGATTTTTGTAATCTGGCTGATAAAGTTTTAAAATATAGAGTTGTTATTTAACTTGTTTCAAATTTGATGCTGAATTATTGAACTTAAATATATCTTTGTCGTGTATACTTAAAAACCCCACCAAAATATTTTCGTTATTACCTGAAATCCGGCATTTTGATAATCAGGTATATTTTGTGAAATGCACGTTTTGCCTTTAATTGTATATATGGGAATTGCCATATTAAGAAAATGAGGTACATATAGTAAACATTTCAAATGAAAACAGCATTTATCATGTACTATGATATCAAAACAAGTAATGACATAATAAAAAGAGGACCAAGTGACCCTAGATCGCTCACCTGAGTTTTGATTTAAACGTCTTATCTATAGGTATCTATTGGAAACTGGCCATGCTCCTGGTGACCTGCCTTGTGGTCCATGTTTGGTATCAGAGTCATAATTGGAACATATTTTAATTTTGTGTACCAGTTGATGCTACATACCAAATATCAGGGCTCTAGGCCTGGTGGTTTCAGACAAGAACATTTTTTTTATGTTTTCACCATATGTAAGGCAATGTAAAAAGAAAGTATGACGAGGAAATGCCACACTCACATATTGCATACAAACCCACGGCACCGTGAGGAAGAGTCAAAGAACAATAACAGCCTGATAAACTCTGTGACCTCCAGGACGATGCCATTTTGACCACAGAACCATAATTTTTAACAAACTTGGTAGAGTACCACTTGGTGATGCTGCATATCAAATATCAAGCATTTTAGTATCTGACAAAAAAGTGTTTTAATATGTTCTCTATATAAGCTATATATAAAACATTGATCCCCGAGTCATCCTCATTTTCGGCTACAGGGCCATAATTTTCAACGAACTTAGTAAGTCTACTAGATGATGCTTCATGCCTAATATAGACTCTTGGCTCTGTGGTTTCAGACTAGACTATTTTATGTGTTCCATATATAAGCCTATGTAAAACATGTGACCCAGGGTGGGGCCAGTTTGGCACAAGGGCCACAATGTAGAGGTATACTAGGTGATGCTACATAACAAATATCTATGCTCTATGCCTTGTGGTGTCAGACAAGAAGATTTTCCCATTAGATTCCTAAAGTGTTCATCTGAGCTCGCAGGCGGGTCCAATTAATAGTCCCTGTGCTCCAAATTGAATAAAATTTGTAGAGGATTACTTAGTTAGGTGATTTTGCATACCAAATATCAAGGTGCTTGACATTGTCGTTTCAGGCAAGATGATTTGTTTTATGTTTTCCCAATATAAAAGTAAAGCAGAGGGCAAAACCCAGAAATCGATACAATCAAGTAACTCAACTGACACGAGACACCATATGGTAAACTGAACACCACACACGAAAGAGTCAAGGGATCAGCCATTTTCCAGCAGGTGATCACATGCCTATGTAAAATATGCCACCTCCAGGAATGTGCAATTTACACCACAGGGCTATTATTTGTAAAAACTTGGTGGAGGTCTACTAGGTTATGCTACATACCAACTATAAAGACTCTAGGCATTGTGGTTTCAAACAAGAACATTTTCAATTTGAAAATCTATTATAGCCCATGTGACCTAGATATGCAATGGACTTAACTATTTGAATAATTATTTAAGAGGGTCATATACGAACCATTCCTGCAAAGTTTGGTTAAAATCTAGCTAGTAGTTTAAAAGTGCCATCATAAAACCATAGACTGCCAGTGTCCCAAATATGATCATTTATCCGTATATGCAGAGTTTAAAGGTCTACATTTTGGTTTAGGAGAGGTCATCAGCAGACTATCTGCTAAGGGAAAGATTATTTCATGTCTAAGTGTATTTCAATATTTCACGGAACTAAAGGGGCTCTAAGAGGAGACTTACCGGCTACATAGGCTCACTATGATAAATATAAATATTTTATCAGAAAATAACTAAACCCTTTAAGGACCGCTTTATTACCCCTCGCATAGAACCTAGGAGAGTCATAAACAAATTAATGATAAGTACTACTTGGATGGTTTAAAATGCAGGTTTTTAAGCAGTTTGACCTTGAACTTTGATACAAAGGTCATATTAGCAGTCAGAAGCTATTATTGACAAAAGTACACCTTAGACAATCAGTGTGCAAAATATGAACCATCTACAACAAAACATATTAAAGATATTGCTTTACAGTCCATACAACCAGCTTCAAATTATTTTGAAAATTAAGGCTCAAATGTCACATTGGCAATTAGTCTACAAAAAATGAAGCGCCTCAGTCAAAAACATACCACTGTTAGACAGATTCTAATAGGGTCATAGCGGTGATATATATCATACTTTGTAATTTACACGCCATAAGCAATAATTGTGCTAAGTGTGAACACCCTTGGTTAAAAATGAAGAAGGAGTTTGCGTAACAAGCCATAAACTGATTGGAAGTATATTTGACCTTGTCTTTTGACACCAATGACAAAACGGTAATAAAAAAACCTACGTTGTAATCTACATCGCATAGACAATCATTGTGCCATATATGAACACCCTCGATCGTAGAAATGAAAGAGGAGTTCTTGTTATGAGTCGTATTACAGATTTTGTCTTAATTTGAAATTGATTTTTAACTCCAAGATTACATTGATAATTTGAAATACCCACCAGAGGCAAATATGAACATCGAGCATAAAGGTAAATGGCAAGTTCTTGTTATAGCAATAACTTAGTTACTATTTAAAACAGAATTAGGAGGACAATTGGGTGTTGCACAAACTCCATGCAGCTACTAATACCAATAGGCAAAACGTACTATATTTTGATTAGCTGATGGATAAAAGACCATCCTTGATTTGGAATGCGTTCAAATCGTACGCACTGACAATATGTGTAAATTAAAAGGCAATAAATTAAAATAAATGTAAGCATGGAACTAAAACAATGGTGTCAAAATGATAAATCAGTTACTTCCATTCTACATATATATATGAGCCAGGATATGATGAAGGGTACCTTATGGTCGCGATAATCAAAATCAGGCTAATGTTTCACATGTTTAGAGCATTTCCTGAAAATTTGAAGTGATTATCTTCGACAATGACGCTTATTTGGATGATAGAAACAACGTGTGTAATCAGGGTTGGAATGTTACGTCAAGAATGGCGTTAACCGTGTGATGACGTCAGAGTGTTGGTCTATAGTCGTTTGTTGATTATTGCATGATCGGCATAAGAATCTAGCAAATATAAAGTTTTCTAATGTCTTATACATTTAATAATGAAAATGCAGATGAAGTTACATGTGAATTATATCTTCTAAGTCGTATTATAGGCATTCAAAATGACCCACTTGTAGGTGTTGTGATCTGAATGTTCACATGACAACAACCCTTATAGAAAACTTAAAAAAAGTATAATCAGAAACTTTTGCTATTTTGATGGTATCAAAGTTTAAATGCATTTTCATGGAAATATAAAGGCATGTTATTTTATGTTATTTTATGTATTTTTCAAATGTCTCTTACGTAATAATTGCTTGGATGTCTTAAGGTCCCTTTTGTCAGATCCGCGTTCTTATTTATTATATTAAAATAAGCCTAACTGTTTTAATGCATGGCTTATTTGGTTAAATACACATCCCTACTGCTTAAAATTTTTGAAATTATTTGCATTTTTGCATTTCTTTTCACCCAGCCAACTTTTGCTTATTTTAGATGCTCTATATGATTCTTTGAATGAGGGTACCCTTCTTCGAAGCCTAATAAAGAGTCACTGTCCCTGTTTTGAAAAGTAATTCTAGTGGTTTCATAATGTACAGTTATAAAACTTTCCATTGATATATCACAATCCTATTTTACAAGTAGGGAGAGGTTCCACTATAACTGAGCGACTTATAATTTGCCAGATTTTTCCTGGATCAAAAGGTTATTTAGAGAAAACATATAAAAATATCCTTCCAGAAATCAAAATGCCCAAAGTTTTGATATTTGGTATGTAACATTACCTAGTGCTACTCTACCGAGTTTGCTCAAATTTTGGTTATGTGGTCAAAATGGCCTCATCGTGGATGCCACACAGTTTACATTGACTTATAAATTGAAACATATACGAAATCTCCTGGTTTGAAACCACTAGGTCTAGATCCCTGATATCACCCAGTGGACCATACTTAAATTTACTCCAAATACAGCTCTGGGGACAAAAATTGCCCCACCAAGGGTTCACCAGGAGCATGGTCAGTGTTTAATAGATACATATAGATGAGAGGTTTTAAACAAAAACTCAGGTGAGCGATCCAGGGTCACTTAGCCCTCTTTTAGTGTGTGTGAATACTTAAATTATACCACAGAACATGATAAATGCTGTTTCCATTTGGTATATTTACAATATGTACGTCATTTTCATAATATGACAATGCCCTGGTATCTATGAAATAGCAAAACATGCATTTCCCAAAATATATCTGAATATAAAAATGTCAGTTTCGAGGCAAAATAAGAAAATATTTTGGCAGGTTTTATAAGTAAACACGACAGGATATATGTAAGTTGAATAACGCAGCATCAAATTTAAAACAAAATAAATAAAAACTATAAATTTTAAAAACTTTACCTGTCCGATTACAAAAATTTGGATTATTTTTTTTATAAAAATACTGATTTTCACCCAAAAATAAAGACATTTCATTTCTGACTTTGACTTCATAATAAAGCCAGGTCAGGACTATATAAAACTCAATGATCATTTTTCAGTCTTTTTTTTCCGGTGTTGTGTGTCTGTTGCTGCAAATGGATTTCAGAAATTCGCCATTTCACTTCTAAAAATGAAGTTTGTGCCAAATTTTAACGCCACTGCCCCTCTTTGAACAAGTAATTCCAACGGTCCGAGAAACTTCAACATCTTGCCATATCATTCATGCAATTGTTTTCCATTTTACAGATGGGGAGAAGTTTCACCTTAAATAAGCGTCTTTTGCCAGTTTTTTGCTCTACCATAACATTGTCTTCATAAATGGGAACTTAACTGCAGCTCACCATCAACACGACGTGCTGGATACGGAGGTCATTACATTGTTGAAAAACCACGGAAGTGTGGTGAAACCATATAAAACACAATACAAATTACTGTCATTTATTTTGGTGCCACATTAAAGAATAAAATAAAGTCAAATAAATGTAATTACCAATATTCTGTTAATATATAACACTGAGAAAGTCTTGAATAAATTATAATTATCCTGCTTGGGAAATTTCCACCATTTCTAACACTTTAATTGTCCAAAGCAAGCTATCACTTAGTGTGCAGTCCTTCCATCTTCCTTTCCTGGTAACCAACGTCATTTAACTCGGAAGTGATGTCATAATTACGTTAACGTTATTAGACGTCAAAGTCATTTAAACTTACTCAGCTTTAAGGTTATTAGTGCAATAAAATGTTAAAGGATTATTAATTGTAAATATAAATGATAAACAATTGCAAATATATTGTAGATAAATATTAGATATGAATCATTCGCGAAATCTTCGCGACAGGAAGAATGCAGTTGCTGCACGATGATGCCACAGCCCTTAGGCAAGGGCCATCACTGCATATCTGAATGCAAACAACGCAAATGCCAACCACTTTCCACCCAAATCACCTGACTTAAACATATTTGAAAACATTTTAAATGAACTAAACCGCCGTGTAAGGAGAACAGGGGCTATTCCGACCACACTGAATCAGCTGAGAGCAAAAACTCTACGAGTGGAACAACCTCCCCCAGAATTACGCTCAGCGTTATGTGACGTCGATGAGACGCCGTTGTCTTGCCACAGTCAACAGTGCGGGGGACATACCCGCTACTAAGTTTACATGGGCATGGACCCCTCCGCAGGATTTGACTTTAAAGAATATTGTGATATTTACTTTGTTTTGCTAGATATTCGATAAAGTTTGGTCACTTCTAAAGTATTGGAAAAAATATGAACTTTGATTTTTCCAGAAATTTGAATATTACTTGCTCATTTTTTAACTTTTTATTTTGTTCGAAATAAAATAGATGTACTTTTATGACACAGATGTCGTTTATATTTGTTGAAATTTTGAAAATGATCTGACCAGTATAAACGGAGATATGAGCCCATTTATATGTGCACACTTATAAGTGTTGTTAAGTGTACCAATGAGACATACCAAGGTCAAAGGTCTATTAGTTGCAGAGAGGCAGATTTTTTAAATAGGGCAAAGGTAAAAGGTGAATCATGATCTTTTGTGGTTACCAAAGGTCATTGTCTCATTAAGTTAAATACATTTGTATATCAAATAATGTGACTTTGGCTTCAACAATTTATCGAAATATCATCCTTTCAAGATTTTTTTTCCCATATTAATGAATGCATTCAGACACATCAAACTTTGTCGTAAAGGACATGGAGATCAACCTGGAATCATTAGTCAAACACAAAGTTGTAGAGCCCACATCCACAATGCTACATATCAAACCTTTTGTTCCAGAGAAGAGTTTTTAAAATGTTTTACCTCATATGGGCATGGCGGCCATTTTTGTCATGTGACGTAGACTCCTTAGTTATTTTGCATCTATTCATCCAATGAATGCTCCATATAAAATTTGAGTTCAATAGTGTCTTGTGGCCATTAAGAAAATTATCTTCAATTATATTGATGGCAGAGCATTCTGAGCAGCCTTAACTGAAAAACTAACGGTCAACCTTGACCCCAGGTACTTATCTATTGATTGAGGTAAGGCTTAAAGTCCCAGTCAATCCTATTTCAGTCATGTCGGGACTCATCTCAGAGACAGGGAGAGAGAAAGGAAGAATGTGATAGACTAAAAAATACTAAATGAGTATGATCAGGAAATACCACAATCACAAACAGCAGACAACCACATGGCACCGCGAGGAAGAGCCACTCAGCCATCACGAGACACCAGGAAGACAAATTAAGCAAAGCAACCAGCTCTCTCTTCCCCATTAAGATGATTGCAATACTAGAATGGACATAAGTAACGTACAACGAAACATAGAACAATTGCAGACTCCCACAATGAGAGTAACAATAAACAAAAAGTAAAAAACAACAGAACCACCGCCTTAGAATGGACAGCAGCCTAAGCCACCGGGGGGGGGGGGGGTCAAATGCATTTTACTGGTACCAAATCCTCGCCCTAGATTCTGCTGCTGTTGAAGTACAAGAAATGTTCAGCTCGCATGGATGCCTTCAAACTAATGCAAAATTTCATCATGGAGAAACACTCTAATCAAATTGACACACCATGATGAAACAAAGACAAGGGCTCATGACTCACAGATAGTCAGAGCTAAAGAAAACCTCAAGTTGGGCCACGGTGGGTCTAGCTACAGATAAGCCCCGATTCCACCCACATTTGCCCCAAGTGAAGCCAATTTTATCCTGCAACACGCAAAATATAACAGGACCATCTCTTTGAAAGCTGCAACAAAGAGCGCACTGCCATTCTACACACAGATACCTATCTATAGTAATTGTCGTTTCTAGTAAAATGACTATGGCTAAATTAGTAATCGGAAAATCAACTTTTCAAGGTTATTCCCATTAAAATATATATGAAAGCAAATTTTATCTTGGTGCTATGTAGGTCAAGGTCAATTAGGATTATTATTTGAACGAACTCTGCATGCCCCACATAGCAAATTCCAAAGTCATCCGCCTTTGGTTCTGTACAAGAAGATGTTAAATATGGGCGTGGTGGTCATCTTGGCCATGTGACTAAAACTGTTTGTACATAATTTCATTCCCTTGCCCAAAGGAATCTATTGGAATTTGAGTTAAATTAGCCTAATGATATCTGAGTAAAATTGATGGGAATCCAATATGAACGACCTAGCTGTAAGGTGTCAATGGTCAATCTTGACCTTTGGGACTTATTTACAGCCAGTATCTCATTAGGTTAATCCTACCAAGTGGGTATTGACTTTGACTTCTATAGTTTAAAAAAATCATTCCATTTTTCCCATTTAAATACACTAGGAAGCAAATTTGACCTTGACGTTAAGTAATTAAAGGTCAACCTAGGATCATCATTTGAACACGCTTAGAAAGCCTTACATCCCTCATCGACTTTCTGGTTCTGAGTGAGACTTTGTTAAAAGAGTTTTTACCATATAAATGGGCGTGGCGACAATCTTTGTATTATGAATAGGAACATTTTTTCTCGCGTCCTAAAGAGTCTCCATATGAAAGTTGATATCAATGTTCGAAATTATTGATGGACGAGGGATGACGTCACATTAAATGCTGTCCTTTACATTTAATTTTCAACATTCTGCCGTGTATTTGTCACGTCGTTTTGTATCCCCAAGACACAGAAACTGTTGCAATGTATAAAAGTAAGTAATGGTGCAAAGATCAGGAATCGATACAATCAAGTACCACACCTGACCCAGGATACCAATGGGAAAGTGACAAACTCACAGAAGACACCACAAACGAGAGCCAAGATGTCAGCCCTTTCCCAGCAGGTGACCAAAAAGCACATATAAGGCAAATGCACGCCATACAAGAATTGTTTTATGGCAAGGGGGCTGAAATTAGTATTTTTTTATCAAGGTGCTATATGTATTTTTTCTTGCACACTGGCTATGGATATCTCTTATTCTGGGTTAATATTCGTTTACCATATGACGTTGCGTCTGGGAGTGAAATAACACCATGCATTAAAATTGATAAACCACTAGTGGTTTACAGATTTTCAGCAAACGTTATGACGTCCATAAGAACGTTGGGTACATACAATGTAATGTCAAAATTATAACTTTTTATACCGGAAATGAAATTTCACAGTTGTCTTAATATCATTTGATAAATAGAATCTTATATTCGTGCTCTTGTATTATTGAGTTTATTAAACTCGTTGCAAAAAAGAGATAAAATGCTCAGCAAGCCTCACATTTTATCTCTTTTCCTCAACTCGTTCAATAAAACAGGAGCACTCATGTAAGATCCTCTAGATCTTTACTACCAATATTGAGGATGGCACTTTATGGCTGGAACACTCTCATTATTATGAAGTAAGTACATTGTTTATCAGTAACACACATGTATTTGTAGTGTCAATTCAGGTCCCGAGGTTATTAAACTTTTTTTCATGCTCAACTCAACTGGGCACGAAATTTCAACTGCTCATATAAACTAAAATACCGAAAAATAAAGAAGCTTATTGCTTTAAGTCTCTCAGCTATTGTATTTATCATGCTAATTAATGTTAAAATGCCAACAAGTGTTGGCATTTTAACACTTATGAGCAGGATAAATTTCGTGCTCAGCTAAGTTGAGCATGGAAAAAGTTTTATAACCTCGAGATCAGGATCTTATTGGAGATAATCCTTTAAATAAAAATATAGAAGTTAATTGTAAACAAGAAAAAAAAATAATCTTGGTTTGAGGAAGGGATAGAAAAAATTATCCTCATGGATGACCGTTTGTCACCACTCTACAAGCCTGGAGGTGCAAACGGTGATCCTCTGGACGGATGTTTCTCTCCCATTTTACAGATAAATGTTTATAAATTGTTCAAAGCTATTTGGCAGACCTTGTGTGAACTAATGGTAAAATACTGTGTTGTGCCGTCCTGATGGCAGAATCAAGGGCAACTATGTTGTCAATTAAATCTATTTAAGCCCCACCCACAACTCCTTTGTGAGCTTTAGCTGCTGTCCACTCTAGGACTGTAGTTGTGTTCCTTTAGATTCATTGAGCTTTGCTTCCATTGCGTGTATGTTGTTTTGTTGGTTCTGGTTTTGTGAATTATTTGATTGTTTTTCATTTTTAGATTTTTTATTACAACCGTGAGTATGCGAAACCTGGCTACTTTACTTAAGTGGCATTTCTACTTTCATGTACGTGTCTGTGTAAATATTTGTTCTATGTCTCTTCCTCGTGGTGCCGTGGGTTGGCCTATGATATGTGATTATGATATTTCCTGGCCTCAAGGTTATAAAACTTGAGTTCATTCTCAAACTCAAAATGAGAGAGAGAGAGAGAGTAGTCAAAATGAAACGCAATTATTGGCTGCTTGAGGACACGTGAACGCACGCAGCCAATCATTGCGCTTTATTTTGAGTTTGAGACTGTACTCATGTTTAATAACCTCGAGGTCTGGTCATACTTTTTTGGTTCTCCGTGATGATGCATTGCATAAGTTAATAAGCTTTCATGTGAGCTAGACATTGTTTATGTTGTAAGAACAACAGAATCTAGGGCGAAGATTTGGCGCGAGTACAATGCATATAAGCTACCCATCCCCACCCTCTGGTGGCTTATGCTGCTGGCCGTTCTTAGCCGGTGGTTCTGTTGCAGCTGACTTTTTGTTTATGTACCTCCCAATTTTTTAGGCTTTTGTGTTTGGCACATTACTTGGTGTCCTTTCTAGTTTTGCAATCATCTTGACGAGGAGAAGAAAGCTAGTTGCTTGACATTAACTGCCTTTGAATTCATGATGTATTGTGACTGTTTGTGTTCTGTGGTTCTTCCTCATGGCGCCGTAGGTTGGTCTGCAGTATGTGATTGTGGCATTTCCTGGATATACTCACGTTTAATGTTCTCATCATCTGCCTACTGTAATGCATTTGTTTAGCTAGACTGCACACTCTGGTATAACAATACTCATTATTCGTATGGTCAGTTGCTGGATTTATGTAAAACCGAACTAAGTGCCATTTTGTCTATGCGAGGTATTATTGTCTTATATTATTTGCAGAGGTGTGTCATGTACATGATTCATAATATTGTATAATGTGAGCTTCGGGTATAGCAAAGTACAAATGAGCCAAGATCTGACAAAAGGGACCTTCTGGCAATAAAAGTCAAAAGCAAGAAATTTACAGAGACAGAAAGATCTAGCTGTTGTAAACAATTGCAGAAAATTTGAAGATATTATCTTTCCAAATAACAAAGATATAAGCGTTTAAACTCATATATATGATGCGTTTTGAACATGACGTCACTTAACATTGTTAATGACGTTCTGACGTCAACGCCATTGTGTTAACATATGATGCTAATACAAAGACGCTAGAGGCAAAAGTTCAAGAATGCTTCATGTTTCTGTAAATTTGATGTGTATGGAATTGCATAGACTGCACAAATAGCCCACATACGCACATCCCCTGTTTACAAAAGCATTTGAAATGAGGTATCCTGTTTTCAAGGGAGTGTGAAGTCCATATGCACAGCTGTTGCCATGGCAACATACATTATACGTATCACTTAATTTTGTCAGAACTGTTTGCGCCTTTGATTGTATTATATGTTAGAAGCATTTTGAGTCTATTTTAAGAACATACAAAATCTTGAAAATTTAGACGTTTTTGGAATTTTGATTACACAAAAACTGCTAAAATGCCCGAAGGACCCTTTTGCCAGATCGGCGCTCAAATGTATTCACCATATCTATGTTGATTGCTGGCTTCCTATCTGCGGGTGATCGGTTGCGTACCTACTGGTGCATGTAACCAAACTCCCATTTCCAAGTATTGGGGGAGTGGGGTTCTGGTTCCGTTGCTGTCCACTTGTAGGCTAGGGTCGGGCGGAAAACCCGGCAGTTAGTGTGGATATGATCAATATGGGTTGTTCAGGTTGACATGGATTGCTGTTTCAGATTGTCATTTATATTGATTAACATAGTGTAGTTGATTTCAACATGTGCCTTATTGAACTTTTTTGACTAATCAGAATCAAGCGTTAGTTACTATATGTTTACATGCGATTTGTATGTGATTTATATGCTGCCTCTTGTTGGCGCATGATTGGAAATAAATTTTATTCTATTATATGTTTACTCGGCTTATTAACTATCAAACGAGCAAAAACATACGCTACAAATAGTCGCTAAATGCTATACAACCGGAATTGCCCTGTCTTAAAAAACATTATCATATGACCTCGCGTCTGATAGTGAAATAGCACCATGCAATAAAATCGATAAACCACTAGTGGTTCATAGATTTACGAGAAACGTTATGACGTCCATAACAACAGTGCGTACATAATGACATAAGTATAACGTTTTTACGGCAGAAATGATATTTCAAAGTAATCTTAATGTCATATGATAAATAGAATCTAAAATCCGTGCATTTGTATTATTGAATCTATTAAACTCGTTGCGAAAAAGAGATAAAATGCTCGGCTAGCCTCGCATTTTATATCTTTTCCCCAACTCCTTTAATAAATTCGATAAAACACGAGCCCTCATGTAAGATCCTCTCTATAAACTATTATCAGGAAATGACACAATCACACACCACATTGCAGAAACTAAGAAAGACACTACGTACTGCACAACAAAACGAGGACCAAGCATAAGACTCCAACCAACAATGGTAGCAACACTGAACAATCAATGCATAAACAACAACATAACCACCGCCTTAGAACAGAGAGCAGCCGAAGCCACTGGGAGGGGGCTAAAATTAGTCTTACTGGCCACTTCTTTATCCTAGATTCTGCTGTTGTAAAAACGTAAATTAATTCAACTCTCGTTTAGGCCTGCTATCATTTGCATTGTATCTTAACAGCGAAACAACCAAATCATTTAACATCCTGTGATGAAACAAAAAAGGCTCTCAACTCACAGACTGTCAGAAGAAAAGAACCCCATCCCCCATCGAGCCACGGTTGGGCCAACCATAGACAATTATCAGGGACTGACCCACCGATTAAAGATTTAAAAAATCCTTTATCAAACAAAAAGACACTGTGGGTTGTTTTTGTCGGGTTTCATAAAACACATGGCTATTGTAGGCTACTGCATGATGACTCTCAAATATACTAAAAGCCTATCGTCTCTTTTATGCCAGTGCCCTATCAGCTTTGTACTCTTTAAGACACATTTTGGATTGCATAATATTCTTATGATCAACCAGTTGACTATGCAGAGCAGAGATAAGAAACCATCAGTGAGTATCTGTCTCTCTGACCAGCAGGGGTGCAGACTGGGCTATCAGATCAAACTGTTTGTTTTAAAATCTAATCAAACATCACATTTAGACGACAATTGTTGAAATACACTGAGGTCATTATAACGTCAGAATGAAAATTGTAATCAAATATGTTCTTAAAAAGGTATCCTTTGGAAGCAAAGACTGCATCAAAGAACTGAAATTAGAGTGTGCATATTTCTTGGGCCAGACTAGCTAGTTTCTGCCAATTAGGCTTCATCAGTGACCCTCTAATAGTTTCAAAGTAAACGTTCCACTTTTATATCCACTTTTTCTTCCACAGATTCGCGCACAATGAGCAATGATTTGCCGTAAAATGGGTTTGAAATGAGCAATGAAAGCTACCCAGCTACGAATAATTCTGGATCTGCGCATGTTTAGGGATGGAACTTATGCAAACCCATTTTGCTCATTTCAAACCCATTTTACGGCAAATTATTGCTCATTGTGCGCGAACCTGTGGAAGAAAAAGTGGATTTAAAAGTTGAGCGTTTCTTTTGCGTTTAATCCTTAATGCGCCAATCGCAACAAAAGTCATCTGCTATTCTCGTCTGCTGAAGTGTTTAAGAAGCCTCTCTGGCATACAGTGTGGACCCAGATCATACAGCTCCTGTAGGAGCAGTCTGTTCTGGGTCCACGCTGTTTGCATCTATACTTAAATCGTCAGTAATGTTAGGCAATCTTGTGCAGCAGACGACTTCACCATACGACATTTTCAGATGCATTTTTTTCTTGTCCCTTTAAGGGTTAAGTAGATGTCACATACCACTGGAGGACCACCCTCGGAAAGTCACAAAGCTGTACGCTTCCCTACGTTTACAATACTGGTGTAAGATTACAAAGCTACCCAGCTACAAATAATTCTGGATCCGCGCATGTTTAGGTATGGAAATAACGCAACTTGATGAGATGGTAGGGACCTGATGCTTTGGCTGTTGTCAGGCCTGTTGGATATCTTTTGCTCCGGTATTCAGTTTAATTTACTGTTGAGTCCTTATCTTTGCTTTATCTCCTTTTTATATCTTGACTTATATGTTCTGGGAGATGATGCATGGATAAGTTAGGGGTCTTTTATGCATACTAAACATATATGTGTCTTGATCCACATCTGAACTAAGAGTGAGGTTGGCGCGCCGTGAAATCAGTTTAAGCCCTCCAGTAAAATATCTTTACTGACCATTCCAAGGCAGTACTCCTTTTATAGATCATTTGTGTTATTTATGTCCTGTGTTTTCCATGAGTTTGCGTCTGTTCATTACTGCCTTTGGTCACCAGAAGGGAAAGGGCTGACCTCTTGGCTCTTGTTTGTGATGTTTATTGTGAAGTTTTGTTACTTTCCCATTTGGTATCCTTGGACAGGTGTGGTACTTGTTTGAGCGAGTCCTGATCTGTGCTGTCTATTAATTCCGTTGGCTCGTCAGACCGACTATTTTGATGGATCTGCTAGGCCTCCACAAGTTTTAAAAACCATCATTTTTGCCCCTTGAAGAATTTAGTCAGATCCTGTTTTTTCACACGCAATAAAACAGTTTGAAGCCTTGTCAAATATTGCTAAATGCGGGTTAAATAGAGTTATATGATCTATGTTTACATAACCTTAATATGTATTACCTTTAAAAATGGTTGAAAAATTTTTGGGACAAAACCTTATGTAGCTGATGATTTTTAACTAATGATATACTTTGTTTTTTGCTTATTATGATGATGTAACCAATGTGTAAGGCAACCATCAGAATAATTAGAACCATTGCACAGTATAACCGGACCCGAAGCGATTTTGCATAAATTGTTCTGTTTTAGTGTAGCATGGCTTATGTAATATACCTGAACTTTATATAGGTAATTGCTAGCTTTTCATTAAAACGTCTTTTAAAACCAGGTTTCTTACACATAAAAAGACTACTATGTCAATGGCATATTTATATCTGTGTCTAGTTGCCAAGGGAACCTTTTGTTGTTTGTTGGATGCAAGGGTGAGATCTGGATATAACCCTGGGGATAATCAAACAATATTGCGTTTGCATAAATCATCCTATAATAATTACAGTATGTAAACTGAAATAAACATACTGTACCCGTTCCTCTTAGCCCTCGCCTTATGATTATGAAATTACACACTCGTGCGTTACCAGTTGTCGGAAATCGTGATGTGAGAGTTGTTGGTACAATTGTAATTACGAGGGCCCACCCATTATAATTCATTTAACCATAGATCTTAGTAACTTTTACAGTTACAACCATGTAATCATGTACACATGTGATTGCCAATTCCACTAAAACCATGCAAACTGACATTTAAGCTCGTATTCGGCACAGAACGGCTCTGATTGTGAGCAAGTCTTTTTTTTAACAAAGCAAAATGCAAAGGGGGAAACTGTCAAAATCGCGGAATAAAACGGAATAAAATAGATAAAATGGCTTTTCTTACCCTGTTCGAAAGTGTATTGTCTATATCGCTAACAATATAAGTCGAAACGTGTACATGTACCTAAATACACGCATTTTTCCGACTACTGGTTACGCATGACTGTTGTTATTCATGTTTATAAGGCGAGAGCTAGGAGGAACATGATGTTTATATCAGTTAACATACTGTGATAATAAACCCATGTATGCATATCTATCAAGATATAGATCTCCAGTTCATAGAATGGACCTTGATTATACAAACTACTTTGACGGTTTGTGCGTGCGACCAGCGATAACTCTGGCTAGACTACAGGGTATGCATTATGGCACGAGGCTTCGCCAATCGTTCAAAGTCAGATTGGCTACTCCACAGTATACAGTTTAGTTAAGCAAGGTACATGTAATAGAGGATCTTTCAGGAGAGTATCCATGTATAATTGTTGAAGTTATTAAACGAGATGGGGAGAATAAATAAAATTTGACGCAACAGGTTAAGTAAATCTAATAATACAGGAGCACAAATGCTTGTTACTATATTTTATATGACACTAGATTTTGTAATATATTCGTACGACCTTTTTATTGACGGCATTTCACAGCTTACCAAAATGTGTAATTCACTAGTGATTTGTCAAATTTAATACTAAACAATTATTGACTTCAATGAGATAGACATAAGGATTTATCTACCCCAAAAAGTGATAATTCACCGAGGCCGCTAGGCCGAGGTGAATATCACTTTTACAGGTAGATAAATCCTTATGTCTACCGAAATTGAAGTCAGTAACTGTTTTGTTATATGACTTTTCATTTAAGAATGAAAATTTTGCTACTTTCATTTTTGTTGCTAAAGACATGTTCAACCTTCAATCTAAGACATCTAAGGACTTTCTCAAAATTTTAAGCAACTGTTATTAAAATATTTTAATGTAGTATTTTGCATTTTTAAATGTATATTAATTTTCTGAATGGGGAATGTAAAATGTTATCATTAAACTGTTTTTACAGTTTGTTTATTCAAACAAAGATAAATAAGCAAACATAACAAACCAAAAAGTTCATGAAAGTCTTTAATTTACCTGTTGGGAGGTGAAACAGCACATCATGTCAATTTCATGCAGCACATGCTAGTTTCACACTCATCATGCTATTTTTAGCTCTCTACAGGGTAATATTGCAGAAGTGTCGAAAATATAACTTCTGGTAACTAGTTCGAGCTGGTTTTCATGCAATATTAACTTGTGGACCGGTTTAGACCGGTTTCCAGGTAGACATAGAGATTTATGAAGACTAATTGGGCCAATCAGGAGACAGGATTCTCTCCAGTCATATAACAATATACAATTATTGACTTCAATGAGGTAGACATGAGGATTTATCTACCCAAAAGTGATAATTCACCGAGGCCGCTAGGCCGAGGTGAATATCACTTTTAAGGGTAGATAAATCCTCATGTCTACCGAAATTGAAGTCAATAACTGTTTTGTTATATGGCTTTTCAACTTAGAATGAAAATGTTCTACTTTCACTTTTGTCGCTGAAGTCAACCTTCAGCCTAAGGACTTTCTAACAAGTTTTATCAACTGTTATTAAATTATTTTAATGTAGTATTTTGCAATTTGAAATGTATATAAATTAATCCACTAAATGTGGAATGTTAAATTTAATCATAAAACTTTTTTTACACTTTGTTTATTCAAACAAGGATAACTGAACAAAACATAACAAAACAGTTGTTAAAATTCATGAAAGTCTTTAGTTTACCTGTTGGGATGTGAAACAGCAAATCATGTCACTTTCATGCAGCACATGCTAGTTTAATACTCATCATGCTATTTTTTAGCTCTCTAGAGGGTGATATTGCAAAAGTGTCAAAAATATTAACTTCTGGAAACTAGTTTGAGCTGGATTTCATCCTATATCACCTTCTGAGCCAGTTTAGACCAGTTTTGAGGTAGACATAGAGATTTATGAAGACAAATTGGGCCAATCAGGAGACAGGATTCTCTCCAGTCATATAACAAATGTCGTTATATCATTCCCAGACGCGACGTTGGGTGATAATACCTGATTCAGAAGGTCGCAAAAAATACTATTTTTAGAAAATATGAAATGCAAATGTATTTCCGAAAAAGAAAGATATTATCAGTGAAGCTTGATGGATTGTGCATAAAACGGCTCGAGGAGGGTATACAGTATAGTTGAATTGCATGCACTGAAGATAGACACTTTTTGTTTAAAGGTAAAAATAAATACGTCATGCGCGGATCCAGAGGGGGTGACAGGGGTCCCCCCCATGATCCTCTGAAAAATCACAAAGCTAGCATTCCATTCAACGTTGGGCTATCATCAGCCCGCTAGCGAAAAGCCATTTAAATGGCGGTTCGCTGGTGAGCCGATGATTGCCCGCTATTAGTGTTATTTGGATCGTATCCCCTAAAAACCGTTATTAAAGTTTGACCCCCTCTGACAAAATTTTCTAGATCCACGTATGTAAACCATGGCAGTAGAAATACTAACCACTACCATAATAGCCCTGGGCCCGGAATAACAACGCCTCCTTAAAGTTAAGGAAGACTTAAGTTGAGTATTGATTTTTCAGTATGCGAAAAATAACGTTACAAACTGATTAAAATTAAATTTGATTATTTTTTTTCTGAAGATCACAATGGTATCTTTGACCACAAGTTACGCATTGATCCAGGCAATTTATTTAGCATTTGATATAGCATGCTGAAATATCAATACTTAACTTAAGTCTTCCTTAACTTTAAGCAGGCATTGTAATTCCGGGCCCAGGGCAACACAGTGTTACGTTAAGATGTCACCTAAATTATGCCCATTGCATCTTCTGGATATATACTAGTCAAACGTTATATAGCCTACCACTTTTTTAATTGATATAAAAAGGCTATTTTTCTAAACTTATATGTACATTTGCAATTTTAAAATCATTTGTCATGTCAATAAATCAGTCAAAACTCTATGTCCACCATGGAGACTGCTCAAAATAAAACAAACTGCATGTGGAGCTCGTGACATTGTGTTTGCTAGAGTAGACAGGACTTTAGTTAAAAGTGTGTAACAGAGAAATATAATTGTTTTATTTCTCAACCAAAACATATGTTGTGGGTACTCAGAAGAACCGTCTCAATGCGACGGTTCTTTTGAGCACCCAAAACACATGCTTAATATTATGGGTAAGAAAATATTTACAATTTTACGCTGAAAATGTGTGTTTATCTGAACATGTGGCAGAGTCAGACATCATCTGTGAAAAAAGTGAGTATGATAAGGACACACCACAATCACTCACCTTAGACCAACCCAATGAACAGTTTGCATATGAGGTGCTTAATCTACTATCATACTCTAGCAGTGTTATCAATGTGAATTGCGAGTGCTCAACTCGTGCACATATGTGGTTAACTTGAGTTCAAGCTTAACGGTTCAGTTTTTATCCCAAGCATCATTTTGCTTGGCGTTTTATATATAATAAAAAACAAACACATGTTCCATCATTTCGCAGCCTATCTCTACATGAACCGGAAAAAGAGGAGGAGCCATTGGTGTAAATGACAGGTTACTGAAGAATGTTTGATAATTTGAAACACATATTTCAAAATGACATAATCACTGACAAATTATTCCTACGCTGGCTTGAAAGTTTGTCTATGCGCTTCAGACCTCTGCATTTAAGTTCATGAATCATTAAAAACCAAACGAGCCTGCATCATTTGACTACAAAGTAGAGTTAAGCTACCTCAGCAAATGTGTTGGTTATCACATCATAAACGTTGGTTTTGTGCATTATGCTATATGCTGGGAAACGTATTAATAGACTTTTCGCTTACTGTAAAGGCGGCAATTTTAATATTCATATCTGGGTGTGGTTCGGCTGTGTCATCTGCTAAACAAGGGAATTCAGGTTTTATTTATAATTTGGTAAAGAGTTAATAAGCTTTTTTTAGCCGCGCAAGCGTGCGTGCATTCCATAAAAATCCTAACCGTATACACACTGAACGCACATTTATTAACCCTTAAAGCGCATAATCACAAAATGTATGTTTTTGTAGTCCACTAAATATTTGAAGACTCATAGACAAACAGTGTGGACCCAGATCAGACTGCTCCTGTAGGAGCAGTCTGATCTGGGTCCACAATGTTTGCCTCTATGCTTATGTTAAATAGAAATTTTTAGATGCAGTTATTTCGCTGGCGTTTTAAGGACTAAATAATGTGTTTTGCGTCTTTACTGAGATAATGGCGCAAGATGAGACAGTTACTTTTGAATGAAACCACGCCTCATGTTCAGCTTTTACCTATGTCTAAGGTTGACCAGTCCTAATTACGCATTCATGGGGCGCCGCCTTTACAGAAGCGAAAAGTCAAAGAATATCATTTATGTTTTTTTTGCATTACTATTGTTGGGAAACGTATCACATACGTTGTCTTTGTCAAAATGTATTGTTGGAATCACACGACTTATGTTGTCTTTTTGCATTATACATTCAGACATTGTTAGGAGACGTATCACATACGTTGTCCTTGTGCACGATTTATTGTTGGGAAACGTATCACGTACCTTGTCTTTGTGCATGATACATTGTTGGGAAATCGTATCACTTACGTTGTCATCGTGCACAGTGCATTACTAGGAAACGTATCATATTTGTTGGGAAGCGTATCACATACGTTGTCATTGTGCATGGTGCAAACAGACAATTTATGTGGTACGTTTACAAACACAATGCTGTAGGTAGTTTAACTCTACTTTGTAGGTATATGCTGCATAACGATCGAAAAAGGTGAGCGTTAGTTTGTTGTTGTTTTTCGAGTGAAATTTCAGCTAGCGATACAAGCGATAAAATCTATACTGAGAATGCAACATATCATAATACATAAGCATTGTTTGATTTGCTGAACATACTATCTGAATGTTACGACATAAAGCTGGTCAGGAAGGAAGAGGGGAAATCTTATTGGAAAATTCCTTTATGCGATGACGATGCTACCAGGGAAAAATAATGCACACAACTAGCAAAAACTTTTCAGTACTTTATGTACTAAGAAAACATCAACAACACATTAATATACAATGACACCACCTACGCTGTTATTTCTGGCTAATTGACCATCCTATACTAGGGCAAGTTGCCACTCCAAGATCATTTCAATTAGAATCAATCTTGGAGTGTCCTGCTCTAGATGTACGTCAACTAGTCAGAAACAAAAGATGTAAAGAATATGATTCACATATAACTTAAGTTCTCAGTGAAAAAAATTGTGCCCTTTAATATTTCAGTTCTCGTATTGACGAGAAATCGCGAGATTATACGCGTCCCGTGAACACTATAACTGTTGATATTTCAGACGTCTCACGAACACTATGTCTTCTTAGCGGCACGTTGTCTACTTCAGACAATCGGCGCTGAGGTGATCGATCCTGTACTTCGGTCGTCATCGGTTTCGCATATAATTCTTGCGCGTAATGTTGATCGTCTTTCTAGACGTCAAGATTAGTATAAGTGGTTCTTCCTATACAACGGTTCCTGATCGTATCCACACGTTGGGACGTCAGATTCACTTATAACGATTCAAGCCGGTTGGCTCCCGACTCGGCCTATTCTACGTGGTTGGACGTAACAATTTGGGCCTGATCCATGCTGTTCGTGGCCTGAGGGGGACAGCTAATAAGTGCCCTCAGGTATCAATCATTCCGCTCACCAACACTCAGCCTCCAATGTAGGAGGGGACACAAGAGACAATTCTGCAAAAAAACAATCTACTTTTAGAATCTCAGAATCACTCTGTTGCGTCAATAATGGAGTTGTTCGTTTGAAGTTCACAAAAATAGAAATAATTTCAGTGGTCTTACTTTTTAAATTACAGCCTAACCCTATAAGCGGGCAATAAGCCCTCACCCGTGGGTGTATGGCTAACGGCTCCCATGCGGTTAGGATGGATTGGCTCTTCTAAACATCCACACTCAGAATTATATAATAGAGAAGTATTTTTAGTGACTGGCCTATGTCAGCGCTAAACAATACCTCTTATGCAAAACGAACAAACCCATTCGTTACAAAATTTCCAATACGCTGTCGTAACGTCACCCTGGTTTGAGACGTTATCGCAGTTGAAACATCAAGATCTCGTGGCCCCTTTTCCCTTCTAGGTCACGTTATCTAGATAGTTTCGAGGTTCACAAATACTGATACCAATTCTCTTAAAATTCCAGGAAAACGTTGAACAGTGTGGTACCGACGTAACGTTTGGACGTTTACGTCGAACATTACCCTGCCCACACGCTTATTTCGTACATGTATAACGTATCAGTTGTAAACAACTAATTATGACCTCTCGGCAAACATATTTACATCAATATTGAGAGATTACATTCTGCTGTTTTATTTGTGTAAAAACGTACAACATTTTTTAATTTGGCGTAACAAATATTTTTACATTTACTTTGGTGTAACAAATATTTTTACATTTACTTTGGTGTAATATTACACCTACCTAATCTCTAAACATACATGTCAGCTATCACCTTATTTATGTAAGTGTGTTGTAGTGTATGCACCTAACCCTTATTCTTATATGCATCAGATATAACTCGATGTGACACATACAGGTCGCTACAGAAAGTCGACTATCACTGGCAGTTACATCGTCTTTCCAACAACGCCATATAAAATCACAACAACTTAAAATCTAGCTGCTAAAATTGTTTTTCACCTATCGGTCCCTGGTAAATCTTTCAGCATACCATTATAGTTTAATGTGCAGGCCCGACATGGCCTGTGACTACTTTTGGCTGAAATAACCCAACGAGTCCATCTGGACAGCTTTTACTATAGCCGCAAGAATGGTCCAAGCAGATTTTTAGGCACATAAGCAAGTGCGTAACAAGCGCTATTTTCACCGAAAAAAATGGGACGTTATTGATAACACCCGATAGAACTGGTACACGGAATGCTGGCCGATTCAACAGACGACAAAATAGAAAATGAGTGACTTATTATTTCAATACATTGTGACATGCTAGAGACATCGCGATTCAATGCAATGACACAAATCGCCATAGCCCTGTCATGTACAATTTCAATACAGTAAAAATATATATAACTTCACATACCTTTTATAATAATGAATAGCGTCCCTATATCGAACCTTTCAACGGTATGTTTAAAATGTCACCTAAAAAGAATGGGAAATTCCATCCTTTATATAGTGAAACGTGCACAAGATCTCCAAGATATTCAAGAAAAGTAACGAAATCGTGCAAGCGTTGATAAATATAGACACAATGAATTCGAATTCATCTCAGACAAACCGACCTTTTTATTGGGACTATTAGTAGAAAAGGTACCGTATCATGGTTCGAATAGGTGACCAGGTGCATACCTAAACCTTTGTGTATTTGTGCGTATACGCAACCATCACTGATTCTGTTGTTCCATCTATTCTGCATCGTAACACTGAACACTTAGAAAAGTTCTGTACCAAAAGTCAAAATCTTTATAACAATTTTAAAAGTGGCCGTATCGAACTGCCTACAAGTATCTAGTTCAAATGAGCATGACCAGTGAATGAAACCATGACCAATCCACGACACCGTTTTGTAGAGACATGGAACAATAACAGGCACATGACTTCTCTTCAACTTTAGAACCAAGACACACCACTAAAGCCAAACATATGGTGACGTAGATGGAATCTCTGTAGCTTTTGTTGTTGTGGTCTCAACTGTAGTAGATGTGGTCGTGGAGGCTTGTGAAGTAATCTCAGGTGCTTCTGAAACTATAACAAGAACATATGCCAATGCTGATATTAAATCAAAATTCAAAACGACATGAGCGTCTTGCAGGGTGTCCCTCAAATGTGATACTATATTTACCGTATTTGCCTCGATTAGCATGCTGTTTGTGTAATTAATGTTTCCTATTTTTCTCTAGAGAACTGTCAATCCAGGTCATCTGGATACTGACGAAGCCAGCTGATTGATATTTATACAAGTTTCATCTACAGTCGACTCTCGTTAACTCAACTATGCATAACTCAATACTACCACTCATCTCGACCAGACGGCCCGGTCCAGGTACTTTCCCTTATATAGTATAGGCCTATCTGATGACTGCTCGTTTTAAATAAGGGCAAAGTATAATTTTTTCTTGAGCCAATTTTTTTTATTTTGAAAACAGATGCAGCGTTTTATTTAAGGCACTGGACAGTTGTGCGTGTAAGGCTATTTTCGGACATTGGTCATGTCATGACAAAAATATATTGAAAAGGCATATACACATCAAGCCAACTATTAAAATATGCATGTACAGTACACTGTTTTGGCTTAAAAATATGACGACGTACGAAAGGGTAAAACCTGCGACCACGGGACCAGTTGCCGATACTTATATTGAACTGAAAATGCTATGTTCATTTATTTTGTCTTAGAACGTGAAAAAAATAGTCATAATGTCAGGACTGCAGTGGTACCTGAGAAACGGTTCTATTTTTCCCCTTTTTATCTTTTTTTTTATTGTTTGAATTCCAAATGTCAATTGATTCATGGGTCAATTCATCCCGTAGTTTATTAATGTAATAACTCCTCAAAACGATCTATTAATGGGCGAGTTAAACGTGAATTATTTCGCCTCAAAATGGTGGCTATACGTCATGATTTGGTTACCTCGAACTACTGATACATTTTTTGTAACTCAACATATTTTGGCCAGTCTCTTGAAATTCGAGGTATCGAGAGTAGATATACACGACAATTCTGTATCAATAATGCAGTGACACCGCTTTTATGACTTAAATCAGAATTTAATATAGTGTACGCTCCCTGTAATGCCCTAGTCACACACGCACTTACGGACTTTGACGGAATATTACATGTACAGATCAAACCGCAGTCGTCCGCAGAAAAATTGAGGGTGTGGCCTAATTTCGTGAGGCGCACTATAGTTGCGGGTAGTTACGGATGGTTGAGGATAAATGTGAATGTCAACGGTTAGATGTGTTACTTTGAACCTGCCGGATATAGACAGATACCAATAGATACCAATAGATATGGACTACTTCCCTTACATTACCTTCTATTAACTTTAGATACGAGTACATGCGAATAGATAGCTACAAATGCGGACTGCTGTGTATGCCAATTCCAGCATCCAGCATCAACTGCGCCCGCCATCCTCAGCATCTTATGAAGTGCAATACACGCATTTATCATGATCACTACATTCTGCGGCTCTTGTCTAAGGGTTGTGAGTAGGCAGCCCCAGCGATTGGCCAGTATGCCAAAGGCATTCTAAACGCATCGTCTGGCGCGAGAAAGGCGATAATTGAAGACCCACTCGTCCTGTTCCAGAGGTGTTCCAGCGAACTGCGTCATCATCCACTCGTTGAGAGCAAATGCATTGTCCCAGATTATGAAATACGATATGGACTGGTCGTCACCTGGCAGAGGTTCCTGTTGTGAGATATCGATGGAGTTGGTTATGACTGCGTCTCACAATGTCGACTCATTCCACAGCTGGGCATCAGATGCTCTCTTAGGGCTCCAACTTGGACCCACGTAAACCTGTAGTTTGCGTCAACGAGTGCAAGGAGCACAATTAAATGGTACTCTTTATAGTTGTAGAACTGGGACCCTCCATTGGCAGGACACGGTATGCGAACGTGCTTGCCATCCAAGGCACCTATTACATGATGAAAGCTCCATCGGCTGGAGTAGCTTGCAGCAATCTCCCTTCACACTTCTGCTGTCGTAGGGTTGCTGACGACTTGATAGCCGTACTCATCCCAAATGGCCTGGCAGACGTCCCACTAAATGGAGATGGCATTGTGTGGAACATAGAAAAGATACATCAAAGACTTGAAGTTGTACCTTGTGGTGAGGTGCCGGAGTGTTATGGCCACCTTCAGTCAAACCTCCAGCAAGTCTCTGTACAATGTGTCTTCCTTGCGGTCTTGGCGTGAGTCGCTCCACCAAGTCTAGGAACATCTGAGGGCTGAGGCGGGTAAAGTTGCTGAACGCCACCACATCCTCGTTCCTCAAGATCATCATGAGGTTTCCATACGCCCCTTGTTCTGGCCTAAGTGAGACCCAAAGGCAAACCCATCACATCCTTTGCCAACGTCGTACCACCCAGGGGGGGCAAGAGCTGTGAATAGATGATAGCTATGTTCATGTCGGACTGGTGGATCTCAGCATGAGCAGTCTTTGTTTATTAATATTCATGGATGTAAAACTGATAACGTATTTGATGCCAATACTATACAATAAACATATAGTTCTTAAAACCTTCCCAGAATGCTAAGTTTACCTGATTATTGAACGCAAGAGTAGGTCGTAATAATACGTATTTATACATATTCAAAAGCAACTATTCGCATCTGTCCACATAAATAGGTATCCCTGTAAAACACTTCCGAAAGTAACCGTCCGTAACAATTCGCTGAACGAGATACATGTAGTAACTTACTGTTACTAAAGGCAACGATCCAAATAAAACCGTATCAGTCCGCAACTCTGGGTCGTTTGCAGAGTGATAGGTTTTGATACGTATAGTTACGGATGAGATACGAATAAGATACGCATACTTACGTATTAATGCCTAGAGTTACGTATTATTGCGTTTTCGTCATCCTCAGATATTTTTTGATATTTTTCAAAATTTTGGGGCGGATGGAACGGGTTTTGCGGATAAGATACGAATTGTTACGGACTCTGCAGATGAGATACTTATAGTTACAAATAGTTACGGAATGCACGGAACGATACAGATGGGCTTTACGTATCATCCACAGAGTCCGTAAGTGTGTGTGTGACTGGGGCATAAATTTAAAGCACACAATGTGGACTTTTTAGAGGATGTGCGTCTTCATTTAGAATATATCACGTCTTTAGGTTATTTAACACTTTTTAATTAAGTGTTAAATCACCTAAAGACGTGATATATTCTAAATGAAGACGCCCATCCTCTAAAAAGTCCACATTGTGTGCTTTAAATTTATGCCCCAGTCACACACACACTTACGGACTCTGTGGATGATACGTGACTATTCATGATATTCACAGAGTAAACGTTAAGAATTCTAAAAACAACAAGGCTTAATTGTCCTGTTTTAAAAGTTTGATTTCACTTGGAGTAAGGGGTCTTACAAATGAAATTTCTATTCAAAATTGTCTTACATGGTTATCCTGATAAAACGCGTGACTGTCAAAGAATTAAGGGAAACACTTTGTTATAAAATAAAACCGCTTTTGTCTTACACCCTGTTGATCAGAAATGATATGTAAATTTCCAGGAAATGCCATCAGCATAGACTATAGTTTTAATGTGGCACTATACAGTCTGATCAGCGCATTTGTTATTTTTAAAATATTTAGACAGTGTTTTAGCTAAACTATTCTCTGTAATGCTATTCTTAAAATGTTTGCTGTCACCCTACTCATAATTTTGCAGGTGGGTAGGTAGGTAATTATTTTTTTCTTTTCACTGATTTGTTAAAAAAACATTTAATCAGAAATAAAGAAAACCGTCTAAAATAAGAATAAAAAATGTCTCAAAAGGCCATAAAAATATTTTGGGTAGGTGGCATTTTGAGTGAGTAGGTCGAGTGACTGCAAAAAAATAATAACTTAGCCAAAAAGGCTGCGTTGAGCATGACCTGAGCACTCATATCAAACACAGGTATAGCGCTCACATCGAACACAGGTATAGCGCTCACATCGAACACAGGTATAGCGCTCACATTGAACACAGGTATAGCGCTCACATCGAACACAGGTATAGCGCTCACATCGAACACAGGTATAGCGCTCACATCGAACACAGGTATAGCGCTCACATTGAACACAGGTATAGCGCTCACATCGAACACAGGTATTCTTTCGATGACTTCCATATAATACCAAGATAATAATACACAAATGATTCAACCAACATGATACATTACATACGATGGGAGCTCAATAAGTTCGTATAACTCGCTATTTTTCTTTACAAATCAAGAATTTATTTTCATTTTTGTGTAGAGCTGAACGATAACAGCCGTTTAGTCAACACATGCATTTTTTGCTCTTACTGTTTTGCTTGAAAACCTATGCCCATATACAAAAATCGAAAGTCAGACTAATGAGTTTAGAGTAGTCATTAAGTTCTTCACTCATGAGGGTGCATATGCCAAAGAAATCCATCGGCGCATGGCTGATGTGTATTATTATTGTAGCCTAAAGAATTCCACAGTGGCAGATTGGTCAGCAGAATTTAAAAGTGGGCGAGACTCCTTACAGGAGATGATCGACTGTGTTATGAGACTTGTGCTTAACTATAGCCAAATCAAAGTTGCAGAACTTGCTTCAGAATAAGGCTTATCTAATGGAAGCATTTACTATAATCCATGATCAAAAGAATCTGCAAGGTTGGTACCAAAAGACCTGAACATGCAAGATTGTCAGCATAGAATGGATCAAGTGGAGAACTTTTGGAAGTGTACAATGCCAATCCAGAAGACTTTCACCGTTTCCATTTCAGATAAATTCATATACGTTGAAGTTGGTTGAACATGATCCGTAGGTTGTTTTCGTCAAACATACTTTTCCTCGGAATATATGGTGTTTCAATAGTTAAATGGGAAAGGGTATTAACAGAAGCTATTTGAGTAACTACTGTCCTGTCAGTCAAGAGTGACAGTGACGTAATGTTTTGTTACAATCGTTAGGTGAAACATTAACTTGTCAACACCACTTGAGCTAACGCGAATCGATAGATCACTTGTGCATTAATCATATCCTGCGGATAGGATTAATACACAAGGGATCTATCGATTCTAAGTCCCTGATAACTTTGTAAACAAAACATGACATCACTGTCACTCTTATCTGACAGGACAGTGCATCAGTGACCATGGGTGAGTCAAAAAATCAGTTAACAAGAAAGTGGTGGTTAAAATATGGTCTGAAAAAAAAATATGGTATTTTCTATTTCTCACAACGACAATTGACCAGGATCAATATGCGGTATATATAATTAAGACATCACCAATATACATGTACATTATGTCAATAGATGTTGCTATGGAGATTATGTGTATCACAAACATTGGCTAAACTTCTTAAAAAAAGAAAGCAAGTTTTTAAATATTGCTGTAAAATGTCAGATTGTATTTTTTTTTCTATTGCAAATTAGAAGAAATAAGTGAAATGTACTCAAACACATTTTGAGTCCCAATTAGTATTGGCACTGAAAATAGTTATACAGAAGCAGAAAACCAGATAGAAAATAATGCCATGAAAATGGCCAGATTTCGGTATTCTTTGGCTGTAAAAACAAACTCAATGAACGAAGGCAGGAATGCAGGGTATGTTTTGTGAGATATCATCATAGCAATGTTCTGTCTGAAAATAAATTGTTTTGAATAAATGTTGAGGGACGTAACTTATAGTTGGGTCCTAAAATATCTACTAATTTGCAATCGGCCCTGATATTGGTGTCATAAGCAGCACATAACCAGTGATACAAAATCTTTGTTAATGAAAACATTCAGTTGAAAGTACCATTTAAATTGGGGGAACTTTTTTACGGAACATTTATTTTAAGAAGATTTATTCTCTGATATTGTACAGTGAGCCACTTTAGTTACGCACCACTTATAAAATGCAATATTTCTCAGAATAGAAACATGATATTTTTATTTGGAGACTGCCAGCGTAAAGCTCGTTTATGTTTGCAGTAGTCACTGAAATTTCATGGTGATCAGATCAGAATCAAATGAGAAAATGGATCTTGAAGGGCACTGCCCTCAAAACACCATTTCACATTGCATTATTTCAAAAGAAACTAAGATCACATTGCACTTTTTTCAGGGTCGAATTTCTGCTATTCCAGAGATAAGAGCCGATTTATTCTTGGCAATATCTAAGACTGGAATGTTTTCGTTAGCTTCGTTATTTTTTTAACCGTTTTACTATTTTCGCTCCCAGCTGGCCAAGGTTTGAAAAATTTGGTTTTAGTTCTTTTTTTAAAGTTAGTTAAAATTTCGTATGATTCTGAGTAAACAAGTAATCAAAACACTTCTTTTATAATTTCATTTTAAACAACCATGCCCCGCCATCTATTTTCGTAAAAAAATAATGAATTTATTGGCGTCATAGTGTTGACGTGATTGATGTCGTCACTACTACCAAGGCTATAAAACGCGTCAATGATAAGTTGTTTTAGTCTTTTGAAACTTGTATGTAAACAAGTGGCCCATTACAAAACAATTTGCGAAGGAAACCCTGTTTGATTATTGTAACTGACGTTAACATGACGTCAAAAAGAGCATTTCTTCAAAAAGTAACGGTTTTACTGAATTTAACGACCAAAAAAGCTGATTTTACTGGAATAAAATAATTGTTTTTGGTGTTTTTCTGCCACAACGATCACCATGGATAATGCCTAGCGCAAAACTCAAATAGAAAATATAGACGTTCAGGTTGCACGTGCAATTTTGTCAAAATTGCCTTTGGCGTAGCAACATGATTCGCATGAGTGTTTCCGATATGTCATCAACAATTATAACATATTAGAAACATTATCACCAACTTTTTTTAGAAAATAAACAATGTGTATAGCCGTGTTAAAAAAGAAGACTTTTAGGACCCCAATCAAATTTTCAAACTACTTCAGAAATCAGGAGTGGTCACTATGAATAACATCCACGACCTCTGATAGATATTATTTCTATAATCTAGCATCCTTAAGTCGGAAACTGACAAATGGTGAAAAGTTCAAAATTTGAGATAATTTCAATTTTTTTTTTGTATTTTGTTTTCAAGATATCAAAATTTCAAATATACGAAAACTTTTGCAAATGAAGCAACGTTAGCAATTTTGAAAACTCATCCATGACCACTGAGTGTACATGCAGTTATACAATATATTTGTGTGACGATGGGATAGAACGGTCAACCGAAGGCCAAATACTGAAATCTCGGAACGTTTTTTCTATCCCACCCTCACAAATCAACAATAGTATTCATACAGAATTACGAATTCATACATTGTACTTATAAACTCGAATATATGTTAGACTTACTATGTACATGAGTATATATTGCATGGAATCCTCTCAGTGGGTCCATATTAAATAAGTTTGAAAAGAAACGAACGACCAGTACGTTAGACGTCGACCAGATTACAGGCGGAATTTCATTTCCACAATACCTCCCTAGACTAGCGTCACCCTCAAACTCACCGTCGTATATCTGAAAACAATTAAACGAGTTTTCTTGAACTTTCCGAATGTATCACTCAGTAGAATAGCATGCGCGGATCCAGAGAGTTTTGTCAGATGGTGTCCAACTTTGACAACGTTTTGTTTTTTTTAGTTGATGAGGGGAGGTAGGATCCAAATAGCTGTATAAGCGGGCTAGTCATCGGCCCGCCAGCGAAATGTCATTTAAATGGCGTTTCGCTGGCGTGCCAATGATGACCCATCATTGAATGCTGGATTGGTAGCTATCCAACCTATTCCTAATAAGGAAAAGAGATACAAGTCCACACACAAGCCAAGACACAGACCCGCTAGCAAGAACGCAGCAAGTAAAGTAAGTCTCTCTCTCTCTCTCTACCCTCTCTCTCCCTTTCTCCACACTCTCTCCCTCCCTCTCTCTCCCTCCCTCCCTCTCTCCTCCTTCCTCTCTCTCTCTCTCTCTCGGTCTCTCTCTCTTCTTCCTATCGCTCTTCCCCCCTCTCTCTCTCTTGTTCTCTCTCTCTCTTGTCCTCTCTCTCTCTTTCTCTCTCTCTACAAGAGAGAGAGAGAGAGAGAGAGAGAGAGAGAGAGAGAGATGATTGACAAACAAGAACAGAAAGAAATAACTATGCCACCTTAAAGTGTAAGTATGACAAGAAAATAACACAATAATACACTGCCACAATAATAGATCACCCATAACACTCCTACCAGGAACAGACACGGAACACAGTCGGCCACAACACATTTAAAGTAAAGCAACCAGCTCTTCTTCTTAAGATAAATGATCGCTGAACTACATAGGACACCAGGAAACACACACGCACGCACCCACACGCGCACGATTTATATATCAAGTCTACAATTCAAGCTATCTATCGCCTTTGCTTGGTAGATCTCAATTACCTTTACTAAAAGTCAGACGACTGAAAGCAATTGCACTAGAGACTTTTAAGATTTTAAATAACCAAACAACTGTATACGAGGGGCAATTGGAAAGTTCTTAGCATGACCTTTTATCTCAGTAACAGGTTTACAAATCTATCATGTTTGGTATCATTTTAAAGAGCTATCTTTCCTCTACGTTTTGACACAAATGTCATGTGGATATTATAATGCAGACACGAAAAATATTTTTGTGAATACATGTACTAATTGTATACTGGAAAACGCAATATTTCAGCGGAAAAATGACATTTTTCCTTTTGAAAAGTGTGCAGAACATTAACAATAGTTCATGAAATTAACATTTTTTTACCATTTAGTAGGCCACAATCGGGTACAGTTATTATACAATTGATGACTGAGTTGGATATTTAGTTTAAACTTTTATTTCATTTTTGTATAACAACATGTGTACATATAATGCAATAAGTTCACATACAGATCATTACGAAATACAAAAAAGGGATTCAGAAGAAAGTCTATTGACTTTTGTAAATCTGTTTCCCAGCTATTCAAAATTAGAAATACAATAAACGTATGACTTGAATTGACATTAGTGTGTATAAACAATACAGCAAAAACTGGATAATTCGAATTGGAATTAACCAGGTTTAGTTGGATATTTCTAATAACTAAATACTGGAACAGCAATACCAAAACCGTCTAGAAAGCAAAGCAGTGCGCTAATTTTTTCGACTAAAAATCGCATGTCACAATGCACATATTGCGAAAACATGTAACGGACAATAGTTTAAAAATGCCTTGCGTTGTTTTTTTGTCAAGCACACTTTATGCTCTTTGTATTGAAGCCAAGAGAAATTTTGTATACCAGAACAAAGGGAAGATAACTCTTATAATCTTTCCAGTGGACAGAGTAAGTTTAGCCTGAGTTGACGTTCAAACAAAAAATTAAAAATACCTTTAGAATAGAAATCAATCAATTTTGTGATGGTTAACGTGATACCATTAAAAGTTCATATGCCATCGACAAAATGGAGAAGTTAAGTTACCCCGCCCACTTCTTAAAAAGTAGGGTAAGTGTTATTAGGAATAATTTTCTTGAATACAGAATTAAACAAGCCACACTTTTTGCACGACGAAATAATTTTTATGCATTGTTTGCTACAAATAAAGCAAAACATATTACTCAATAGGCATTTTTTCGTGCTCCTGTAATGACACAATTTATAGTAAAAATTATACAGAAAAATAAAAAAAAAATCCCCTTTTTGAAAGTTTACTATTTCTCTATTAGTCAACATTTCCGAATGTAAAGTTTTAAGTCATGCAAGCAGTGATCGCATAATATATTTTAATAAAAATTAAGTTGGCACCAAATCGTTAATTAGTCAAACCATGATCAAAAATAAGGTACCCAATTTACCTTCGGTTTTTTACAAAAAAAAAATGCTTAAAATTTCAGCCAGTATATAAACCTACTCATTTTGAGCATGCGCTGCACGTGTATGTCGAGTCTTTTTTCGGCAAAAATTAAATCATCAGTAGCCGTTGAATTCTAGTTTCCAAAAATGTAGTATTTGATAGCATTTTATCAACGTATTGTGAAGTTATGATGCCATGCTAAGAACTTTTCAAATGGCCCTCGTATTTGAGTGATTTCTTACATCTTAATCACTTTCTTATTCTTTTAGGTACACAAATACAGTTGAAATACCTCATGTGAGTACCAGTACATATGGTGTCAGATCCTTCCGCTCTACTGCTGCTAAAATATGGAATTCCCTGCCACAAAAGTTCCGAGAAATTACATCTACAGAACAATTTAGGTCACAAATTGGTACATGGAGCGGGGGTCTGCACATGCTCGTTCTGCTCAAATTGTTGATGCCTATGTTTGATTGTTTGTTGCTTTTAATGTTGAATCTTCAGTTTAATGGCTCTTTTTGAGTATTTGTCAATTATTTATCCTAACTTTAACAGTGTGATATGCTTGTAAAAGCTGTGATTATTTTATGGTGATTTTATTGTGATTTTTTAATAATATTTAGTATTTATATCAAAATTTAATAAATTTACAGACTCAATAATAGCTATAGCTGAAGATAATTTTCTTTTCTTTTCAGTTATGTTTTGCTACAAATATATGCATGCAACAAGTTAGACGCTTATAAATTTTACCATAATATATATGTCTTTTGATGCTAATGCTGCTATGTGCATTTTAAAACTAATTTATCCTTTTTTATAATCATGTATGTTGTACTATGTAACATGTCTTAATATTTTAATGTGTCGGTTAAAGCTATACAAAGCAAATGTTAATTTGGTTGATTTCCGACTATAAATAAAATGTGTATTTTGTATTCTGTATGCACACACACACACACACACACACACACACACACACACACACACTGAGAGTAACAAACAACAATAAACTCACTGCTTGAGTATGAGCAGCAACATAGGCCATCTGGTGGGGTGGGTGCGGTGGAGGTGGGCACAAATATGTTTGACATGTTAAACCTTCGCCTGTTAGATTAGCAACAGCACACAGTGGCTGCAGTCACCTTAAGATGTGGAGGTTTCCATTAGTCTTTTAGATAGACATTTTATCCACTGCTTAGTACTGGTCGAACCCTAGTCATTTTCCAACATGACTAAAATGATGACTACAGGATAGAGCATCCTTCCCCACAAACAAATATGTGTGTATGTAAATTAAAACTCTTAGCCACTTTACCTTGCAGTCTGTTGGCCAGCTCAAGAGATTTATATAACCAAGAAAACCTAAATCTCAGATCACAGACCCACACATAACACACACGGGATAAACAGAAACACACTGACAAAATCAGGGAAATAATAAACTAACAAGTCCACATTACAAGCATAGTCAAAATAAGTAAAGCAACCAAAATCTACCTTCATTGCCAAGCTAGAGTGGGAGACAAATTACCTGTATATGACATTTTATCATAATGACGTCGCGTCTGGGAGTAATATAACGCCATGCAATATAATCGACGTGGTTTACAGATTTTCGGGAAACTTTATGACGTCCATAACAACGTTGCATAAATAAAGACAAAATTATAACTTTTTTACAGCAGAAATGAGATTTTAAAGTAATCTTAATGTCATATGATAAATAGAATCTAACACTCGTGCTCCTGTATTATTGAATTTATTAAACTCGATGTGAAAAAGCGATAAAATACTCACAAGCCTCGCATTTTTTCGCTTTTATTCAACTCGTTTAATAAATTTCATATAACATAAGCACTCATGTAAGATCCTCTATGTACTAATACTAAATTTAAACTAGCCTCCATAAAGTCAGCCCTACAGGCAGCGTCGGCTTCGACGTCGAAGTCAGTGATGTTGAAACGAATCACGTGATCGACTGGTGCAATCATCGTCCAGACACAGTTGTGGTAATAATCATAAAACCCATCTCTGTCACGGTCCAGTGAGTGGAAACTTCCGGTGGAATTAATCAGAAGTCCACCACATTCTTCCTCCAAATCTGTAAAACACCATTAATGAACTGCTTAACCATTGTTCTCGCCGTTAACGACAAATGTATACTTAAGGAATAAAGAAACGCAACAAATACTTCAAGTCATTATAAGCATACAATATGATGCAAGTTTTTAGTGCAAATGATATCTATCCATAGGAGCAGTATGTGTCCGTCAAATTACAGCAGGTTCAGCGTAATTATCGATTACGTAATCATTTTGGTATGCGCGTAGCCAGCCTGACCCCCCCCCCCCCGTAGTAAACTGCTGAAACAGGGTCAATAAAAGCAAAGTTTGAACCAACCATCGGCTTATTGTTTTAAAAAGTCTTGGCATAGATTGCGCATCAAGGAATTGATCAAATGGCGACGTTTTTGTAGGTTTCTAAAACGGCTTAACGTCATTAACGTCAACTCTGAATACTGCGTGAAACGCGTAAATTTTCTTTTTTGCTCGAAATTTATTCACTACAAAGACGTTTAGTTCAAGAATAATGACTTAAGATCTTCAGACGTCAAAAAACCTCAATTTTGACGTCAAAATTCGATATCCTACGTTTTAATGGTTTCCATGATGTTTATGTGTTTTTCTAGTGATAAAATGGTCCAGTGACAAAGTTTAGGTTACAGTTAACAAGTTTGATGTTCACTCTCGGCATGTAATCAGATGTTTTCTCTTGCATTATGTCGTGTTTTGTTTGGCTAACGTCAATATAAACACCTTACCAGCGTATTTCTACGGTTTCTGAAAAGTCATTTTTTTCCAAGAAAGCATGTTCTGATGTCTCTAGGTTTATTTTATCCCGTATATTCACCAGCGACCCAAACCCGACGGCTCTAAGTGGCGTTTATCGCTTATTTACTACTATTGTGTATCTTGCCATTCAAGTAGCGTGTTTTGACGCAATATTTAACTGCGTTACGAATATGATTGTACGTTTGTTTAATTTGCACATTGTCAAGTCGATGCCAAATAACCAAACATGGAAAAGACGGGGTTTCTTGATCTTTATTCTGACGTTAACGTCACATTTTACGCTTTCATATGTTTTCATCTTGTAGCGTAAAATGTAGCGTTAAAATGACATTTTGGTATTTCATCACATGCTATAAATACTCAATTAGAATTTTTCAAAAGAGATTTCATCAAACCGTCATATAAACACGCAAAAATTAAATTTTTGTCTGTTGCGTTTCTTTATTCCTTAAGTATAGTTTGTTCGGTTTGTCTGTTAGCCTATATTGATCTATATTGCAAAGAATATGAACTTATATCTGGCCCCGAGGTTACATAACTTTTTTCATACTCAACTCAGCTGAGCACGAAATTTATTCTGCTCGTTAATGTTAAAATACCAACAATTGTTGGCATTTTAACATTTATTAGCATGATAATTACAACATCTGAGAGACTTATAGCAAGAACCCCTATATTAGCCGGTATTTTAGTTTTTATTAGCAGTTGAAATTTCGTGCTCAGTTGAGTTAAGCATTAAAAAAGTTTGATAACCTCGAGCCCAAACTACGGAGCAGTCTGATCAGAGTTCATAGTATTTGCTTCCATAGAAATGAAAACTATGGAGAACATTGAATATACACCAGACGTAATAAGCAGACGGCATTTTCAGGACAAAGAAATATTGGCAGTATAAGTGTTTTAAGGGCAATTGTGGGTAATACAAATTTTCGTGTTTCTCGACGCAGGAATGGTGCGCATGGGAATTACCGAAATTGCCCTTTAAAGAGTTAACCCAAAACAGCATTGTTAAAATGCATCGTTAATTCGAAGTCATTGAGACTAGAATTTTATCTTCGAATTATCAAAAGGCTCGAAGTAAAGGGGGTTGTTTTTCAAATAATTTAAATCAAGCAATGATTATTTTAGTCTTTCTTATCGAACATGTATCTTTGTGTTTATCATTGGTTTTACAAATGACAAAAAAGAAACAAATATGATATACTGATAGGATTTTGTAGTATTTCATGCAAATATGCGTTGTTGGTTTGGATCCCATTTATGGCACGAGGAGTTTAAACGGTATTACAAAAGACATACATTCTTGTCCGGGATATTTAGTGTAAGCCGCTGTGTAATTCTGTGTACATTTTTTGGTAAAAGTGTCAAACATATATTTTCTTGTAAAAATATGTATTCTGATTAAGAAAAAAGAGGTTTACAATTTTTCCTTGGCGTTTAAACGTCACTGTGACGTCACAAAGTGACGTACCCATTTTTAGCTTATTTAAGGCTAGAAAGTGGAGTGTTATGAATTCCAACAGGCATAAACAGGAACTGTTTGATCAGTTGTGGTAATTTTACTGGCGACATGTTGATTTCGGAGCATAGACCCTGACTCTTGATATTAAAAGGGGTTAGATTAACTTCAAAATGATGTCTGTACATGGAAAAGTGACGTCAGTATCAAAATGAAAATTCTGTGATAGTGAAAGCTCAAATAGCTAGACCCTCCTCTCCACACAGCAGGGAAAATATTGTTCACTATAATTTTCTGAAACTACATAATATAAGATGTGAAATGACATGCGTTAGCTCTCTGACCTGTATTTAGACAGGCATGTTAACTACGTTACCCTATTATAGTTTTAAATCCTATTTTGCAAATACCAAGTTATACCTAATTATTATTCATCCACATGCTGTTGGCCTTAAACATTTTTAAAGGAAGGGAAAACCCAGTATGCATTTAAACAATACACCACTATGATGTTACAGTTATATATGTTACTTTAAATATATAACTATTTAATACATTACTGTCACTAGACATTGGACAACCAAAATAACTCCTAGGGGAGTTTTGTACACGATAATTTTCTAAAACCACATTCTACAAGCCATACAATAATGTATGTTAACTCTTTAGCGGTTGGGATGGTACCACAAAATAGCAAAACTTTCTACGTTACTGTAAAATAATTGGAAATCTTATCTAATTACTCTTTATTCTTACATGCCAATATAACCTTTGAATTGTAAGCAAATGGCTAGCAATATGGTGTTATCAAAGTAGAAGGATCTCTTATTACTGTGATATACGTTCCTTCCTTTAAATACATTTTTAAATTACAAAGTAACACTATTTAAGTTTACACTGCTAGTGGGCTATTTATTGTCATTCAACTGCAATTAATTGTCATTAAAGGAAACTACCAACAACGCATGGATGAATAAAAGAATGAAGTTTGAACCTTATTCACATACAACGAAATTTTTAAGTCTGTGCGTTTTATCAAATATGTAAACAGCATTTTATTTTCTTAAATGCTTAGATAACACAATAATATTCAGCAAGGACTAGCTTAGTAAGATTAATCACATATTGTTTAAACCAGCCATTAATTACAACTATTATGCTGATACCATTCAGGATTAAAAACTTATTCAGAATTTGTAATTGTAGGTCAATTCAAGCATTATATCAAAATCGAGAATTGAGAATTTAAAACAGTCCTTTATCCTTGTCTTTTGAAAAAATAAACTGAAATGATTTAAAAACTTGACGATTTTTGTCCAAAGGTATGACACACACTAAGCCTATGGTTATAACTGCTTTATATCAGAACGATGTCCAGTTTGGTGATAATAGATACCATTTAAGATGGTAAAATGCATAACAAGAGAATTTTAAGGACATGTCTTAGCATCTGTTCTGTCTGGTTCTAAACTATTGTGAAGCATTCAAACAGAACAACATTTGTTCTAATGGTTCATTTTAGTCATACATTTGAAAGAGATATGTTTATCACTTAGAAAAGCCCCAAGGCATTGTTAGTAAGACATGTGTATTGTAGCCAATGCTAAAATAGCTGACTCACAATAAATTATTGCTTTTAATGAATTATTTGTTTTGCATTATTCTATCAATTAGAATCATTGGTCTTACAGTGGAATTTTGTTGCAGATAATTAGCATGTCAAATGTGAACATTATCGTTGATATAAAATTGCAGCCTACTAGTTCTTTGCATAGTTCAAATCAAACAAAATAGATTTACTAGTAACGAAATAACAGATCAAAGGAATAAGCCCATTTGATTTTGGTACTTGTCGCAGTGTTGAGCATTGAAGGCTCAGGTGGGCCTGTGCATATGTTTAGGTAGACTTGCCAGAGCCTTTGCTGCTTGTATATACAAAGTATCATGTAGGTTGAAGACTAAAGTTTAGAATGCTAGCCCCTCTGCACTGTCATGAGTGATTAAACAATGCATTTGATAGTCCAAATATTTATTTATGAATTACAGTAAAAGAGTCTAAAAGTATTTTTCATCTAAAAACAACGTGATTTATACTTGCGCTACTGTCAAAGAACATATCTGAAATATAGCATTCAACATTTTGTAAACGATGCCATACACACATATTACACAATTGACGATGATGCACTGCTAAATCAACCTCTGAGATTTATAATGATATCCTGTACATTTAAATGAAATGATTTCTTTAAGAGATAATTGAATAAAAGTATACATGCCAAATTAGATATGCATCAGTTAATGCACATCTTTTAAACTTTGCATGTGCGACTATCATTGATGACAATGTTAATACTGAGAAGAGTGCCATCTTAATGTTGAACAGTTAGCATTGTGCATGCTCCTTTTGAATATATGTCCTGGCAAGTTGTTACTCATTCTTATCTTATGTACACATATACATGTTAATTATAGTAATTAATGATTACATTTATCATGTTTGCGAGGTTCCTGTAATATTTTGCCACGTTCTGTTTAGTGGAAATTAACATCAGGCATATAAACATTTATTGCTAAAACTAAATCAGACCTAATCTCTTGACTGCATTTTTTTAATATTTCACATTCCTATCCAGCATTCTAAAAACCATTGTAAAATCTACTTTACAATATTTTGAATGTCATCTGTTAAAATTTAGCCAGATACATTTTTAGCTGAAACGTCTTTATTTAAATTGGTATTGTAGTTCCAGCTGACCTATTTCCTTGTATATGTCCATATCTAATGTGGCCTTAAAGTAAAACTCACCACTATAACTAACTTTCTCTTACTTTCTCTATTTCCAGGGAAATGTTTTTCATCAATAAAGCAGTTCTTTAGATATTATTGGCTGAGCAAGAGATCCAAGGTACTTACTTAATGTGATGGACAGTTTTGTTGATTGCAAAACGAAAACTATGCTGTATATAAAATAAAATGTATTTCAAAGCTTCTGTAATGAGTCACCATATGCATACACAGCTAAAAGTCAGGATACAAGTTGATTTCGAGACAGTCACTTTAAACAATAACTAATTACAGACACTTTAAATACCTGAATAGAAGTAGCTCAATTAAACTTAGAATTCTTCATAAAAAATATAACAAAACTCAAAACTTAACATAATATACTTAAACGCAAAAAACTCTTTCTAAAATGGAAGTTCCTTCTTTTTCATCAAAAAATTCATACAGCGATAATGAAATCGCTAAGAATCGTTATTTGCCTTGCATACAGCACCAAAATCAGACCGCTGTGACTTATGGTTAGCGAGCTGCAACGAGAAATGTAAGGCAACCCCCATTTTTAAAGTCACAAAGTTAGAAAATTGTGCCTATTTTGCGAAAAAACGTTGTAAACCAATATCGGTTTTTGAAAGCAAAATGGTAGACAAAAGCAAATCGGATACTTTTATGTCTCTATCAACGTTAAATTTGTCAAAATGACGTCTTTAATTTTTTGCGTAAATGACCATTTTTATTCAAACAGATATCAATAATCGACAAATTTTAATGTCATCATATAGCCCTCAATACATTGCATAGAAGACATAAGTATCGCGACATGATCAAACAAAATGCGTCTGTAATGACTGTTTTTTAAAAAAAGTAGGTTGACGTCAATAAAGAAACGCAGCAACGCAGCGACTTGTAGTGTTGATAATCAATAACTTGCAAACCGTTTAAGTGTTTTCCTTTAGTTTAGACATCTGTCTATCAGATCAAGCTGTTTGATTTCAAATCGAATGAGACATCACTTTTTTAGACTCCATTTGTTGAAATTTACTGACGTCATTATAACGTCAGAATGGAAATCATGATCAAAACCATTTTATGGCAAATGATTACTCAATGCGCAGGAACACAGGATATAATTTAGAAATTACTCTCATATGATCCATGTGGAAGAAAAAGTGGATTGAAAACGGTTGCGTTTCTTTTGCGTTTAAGTATATATTAGCTTTTCTGGCTCAATTATATATCGTCTTTGTTAACATTTTGGATAAACATATGGCAATACGGGGGTTGTCCCAGTAAATCGTAGACTTTTGTTATAAAATGAGATTGTCTATCTGGAATTCTATGAAATTTGTATGACATGTTAATTTACATCTACGACACATTTTCTACAAATATGGGTGTAATCACAGCTTAGATAACAAAGTTATGAACCTTCACTTGAGGGTATCTCTGTGTATGCGGAGCACGTCACGAATTATTTTGCTGTATTTTCAGAGAGGGGTGGTCAAATATTTTGACTCTAATCTTTTTAAATAAGCTTAAATGGTGACAAATATTGCCATCTATTTGTTGAGTAAGTCTCCCTGGTTTCAGTAAAGACTAAATAGTTAGTTTAGATATGTTAAGCAATCAAACAAGCGCGGTCTTTTGGATTTAATAAGAGACAACATATTTACCATTTAAATAACTTACAGAAAAATAGCAAGCGTTCCGTTAAATTGACGCAAATTAGCTTGTCTTTGTGATATTACTAAAATAATTTTACACAAAATCCATTTTACGAAAATTTTGACGTGCGCCGCTCACGCCGACATACCGTCAAGTAAAGGTATATAAATTTGGTACCAAAACTGTGATTCCACCTAAATTTTATACAAAATGTTTCCCATAAGTGTATAAACACATCCTGAAAATATCATATAATTACTGGTACACAGTCTCGTGTTATAACAAAAGTCCACGATTTACTGGGACAACCCTCGTATAATATATTATGTACAGTAATATTATGCTATAGTAACAAATTTGACACAAAATTGAAACGTATCCTTCTAAGTGCTGTTACTTGAGTGCTATTTTTTCCTTTGTTTATGAATTTTAAAATCTATAATCATGGGCAAATCATTTCTTTGTAGATGAAAAAGTTCAAATATATACTATTTTGCAAATGTAAATGTGCATGGATAATTAGTAGGAACTTATTAAATCCTTATAAATTCTTTTTTCAGACAGACTTTTGTATCTTGATATCTATTTATTAATCACAGTCAGTTTTGAGATGAAATAAAATATCTTATGACATATAATATACTGAATAAAGCAATGCATATGCAGTCTTGAAAGTTGTAATATACGTTGCATGATGCTGTACAAACAAAAACAAAACTAATATTTTACACCAAAAACGAAGTTAAGCATGACTTTTCACTCTTGTTTATCAACAGAATGCTCATATATGGTGTTTGAAGGTTTTCAAATTGAAATTCATGCTGAATTAAAGAATGAACTTTTTGTTCAGTGTCATCATATTTAACAGTTTATAACTCTTAAAGTATTTGTGATACAAACAAACTGTTTGCAGCTATATAATGGTCCATTACTTGTTTTTTGGAAGATCTATTTAAAACCTGAAAGTTAACTGGAGAGCTTATCAAAGAAAATTATCTAACATAATTTCAGTGATTTTAAGGGAGTAACTTAAAATGTAACATAAAGGACATTTCAATGGGGCCCAAATAACTTTTATAAACATTAATATATGTAAAGAATGAAATGTTCTTGTATATTACATGAATAATGGTCCAATTTAAAGAATTCAAGTATTACCTTAACAACCTTGATTACATTTATTCTGTTTTAAAAATGTAGGGTAACGTAGTCAACAAGCTGTAGCAGCTAAACGCCCCATCCATCAGAGAGCTAACTTGTTTCAAAAAGCTTAGCCAGGAACATACAGCTATGCTAAGACTTGATTTTTGTCGCAAGGCACATGCAAATTTCCAGAATTATTTTGTTTTTGTACACAATGTGTTTTTTCCAGCACACTGACGTCAAATCCACGTCAATTTCACGTAAAATTGTAGTCAATATTGAATCAAATTTTCATTTTAGTGTTTCTATAGACGTTTTCAACCATTTCAATGCAACAAACATAACAAATAAGATTATTCTAGGTGTGTAAATAACCCCACCACATATAAGCTCTTTGATGCAAGTGAAAAGACGGTACCCCATTTTGTGACGTCACTGTGATGTTAATACTGCAAGAAAAAAATTGTAAACATCTTTTTCCTTACACTGCATACATTTCTCTAGTTGAAAATCGATAAGAATCACTTTTACCAAAAAATGCACACGGGAGCCAAAATTTTGACACAGGGGCCTACACTAATATGGATTAAATCACGTCACCAAAAATATGGCTAGCTTATTTAGTCATCCTGCCTAGACAGGCGAAAAATAGCCTGGAAATGGTACAATAGCAGATTAACATATGGCTTCAAATGGAAAATACAAAATACTTTGATTAAACTAAGAAGCGCATAAAACAGGCAAGTATACACTAAACAAAGCAACCGACAGTATGCATTTATCGTGTCGGATTCCAGGAATCGTTGGGTATTTTAACACAAAAGAAATAGGCACTCAGATTTTGGTACATAACACATCAGCAAACAGCGAGTGCTAAGACGAGCCTGCGCAAACGTGTAGTCTCGCAAGAGCTTTCGTTTGTCACAGTTACATAGTATGAACGTCGATGAATGTTCAAGCCAGTAATTGTACATGTACCCCTAACCTCTCTTGATACATTAGCATTCGTGGGTACAGTGACAGTTTCATCAATAAAGTTCCTAGGACAAACCTTAGAATGTATGGGACATTTTTTAGGATATGCGTAGGTCAGTTTCATCAAAATATCTTAAAAAGATCCTAGGACATAGTTTTGCGTTTCGTCAAAATTGTCCTATTTATTTTTACAATGGCCACAAAACACCACGCGCTTAATCGTGTGCAAGCTTATTATAGAATGTAAAGTAGTACACACAAAATGTCAACAAACTTGAAAACAAAAAAGGAAAACTAGACGGGGGGGGGGTGCCGTTTGTTTGTTTGTTTGATTTGATCTTTAAGTCCCATCAACAATCCAGGGTTCTATATAGTGTAGGGGCCAAATCTCATTTTTTTTTTAGATCTGTTGCACCCCCCAGGAAGAAAGACTTGGTCACTATTTTCAGTCAGGGACATGTCTTGGGGCCCTGGAAACCCATGTTTTACTAAGTTTTCTGTGGTCAATTTTCTGTAAATGGCCTGTAACCAACGTTACCCTACTAACATAGAAAATGGTAGTATACAAAATACAAGACTAATAAAAAAATTTACAAAAGTATCAATGAAATTATTTGAACTTTAAATGTTTGATCTAGTCATAAGCATCAATTGCAGACATCTGTGAGATATAGTTTTGCTCAACAGTGTGACGTATGTTACATTTTATACGAAATTGCAGATAATGACTTTATATATTGCATATGAGAATGAACCATGTTCTCTAACCGCAGGAAGAAACACTTGGTTACTATCTTTAGTCAGGGACATGTCTTGTGGCCTTGGAAACTCATGATTTACTAAGATTTCTTCGGTCAGTTGTCTGTAAATGGCCTGTTATCAATGTTACCCTACTGACTTTAAAAATAGCAACACAAAATTCAAGACTAATAGGATATTTCCCAATAGTATTAATGAAATTATTTGAGCTTTATATGTTTGAGCTAGACGTAAACACCAATTTGAGATATCTATGGAGTGTATTTCTGCTGGTCAGAGTTACTTATGTTACATTTTTTATGAAATTCCATATTATGACTTTATAGATTACATATTAGAATAAACCATGCTCCCCAACCTTAAATATGTGATAAAGATCTATATTCAAATGATGAATGTCCATTCTTACATATAAAAGCTACTTATAAATTGTAACTGGCGATAGAAGTAGCAAAATAAACGTTTAAATATGCTTATTAGCACATTACTTCTACTGGCGTACATATTTTCTATCTTACCCGATTTACATTGCATTGGACTGTACAATGTCTTCTCTCATCTCTGTCACAGTGAAATAAATAATAATTAAATACACAGAGTCAACGACGATGGAAAGTTTGGTACTGTTTATATATAAAAGGTAACGTAGGTTACAGCATTGTCCTCTGCATGAATAGATAGAAACACTAAAATGTGGAAAGTTGACTCAAATTCTTCCCTATTAGTCTGACGACATAGCCTGTCGACAAGGTTATATTGGAGTCTACTCTCTATCTTTTTTTATAACTTCAATTATAGTCAAATTATTCTAAACAAACAATAAAATAAAAGAGTTTTGCAATTTTGATTGGTCCTGTAACTTTGATATGACAGTTTGCAGATTTTCATCAATGGTTCATAATAATAAACATAATATCTACTTCATGATTCAAATATAAGACTGAATGTTTTATTGCGTTCCTGTTGTCAAACTCATAATAGACCTGTAAATTGCGTTACCATATAAAAACAGGATAGAAAATATGTAAGGCAGTGCAAGTTACATGCTAATAAGCGTATTTAAATATTTATTTCACTACAGTTACAAGTTATAAACAGCTGCAAATATGTTAAAATGGTAATTTACCATTTAAATAGAGACCAACATTATAAAATTAAGGTTGAGGAACATGTTTTATTCTAATATGCAATTACAAAGTCATTATCTGCAATGTTGCATAAAACCTAACATATGTAACGCTGATGGGCAGAAACCTATCTCACATATGTCTGCGATTAGTGTTCATGCCTAGGTCAAACATTTAAAGCTCAAATATGTTCATTGATACTATTGGAAAATATCCTATTAGGGAAAATGTGTCTTGGTTGGTCTTTCGGTGACAAAGGCTCTTAATAAGGTTATTCAACGATGTAAACATGATACGCACGCAGCTGTCATTCACCACATTGGATCAGCTGACAGCTTCAGTGTATACCCAGTCTTTCATCAGTTAATTAGAAGTCATATCTCATGCTTTGAGAAATTACATCACGAAAGATGTATCTACTACAAATTTACAAACATAATTAATTGTTTTAATATTTCCGATTTGCATGATGTAGAAAACAATCCCTTAGTTGGGATGCTCGCCATCCTAACAAATAATGAATCTGTTTTTCAACCATATCAGTTTGCTGAAACAGTGATTTGTTAATATAAGGTTTGTCTTTATATTACAGTATCATATTTCATGTACTAACCAGTGCAATATACGAGATTAGCTAGCACTTGTACCTGGCAACATACAGTACTAAATATTTGTAATCTTAATATGGCACTACACTAAAATGCTGTCTACAAGCTGTTATCCGCAGTAATATTCACATTTTCGGATGGCTCTGCATAAAATAAGCCTAATTCAGTAAATCTTTGAAACCAACAAACTGACCATAAGTCTCATACTTTTCATTTCATAGATCATGTGCAAACATGCATAATTGTTACAAATAACTCCGACAGTGCAAAAAACAACAACACAAAACTACATTATTAACAATGTAAGAAAGCCAATAGCTGCGTGTTAGTTGTGAGACCTTTTTTCAACTGACAATCATTTGACAACTTAATCTGTGAGCTTCAGAGATTCAAACCATGTTGCTTATTTTTGTTGTGTCATATTTATGATTCAAGTTGTAACTCCTGAAAATGGACTTTCAAAAAGATTCAATAGCTGACAAAAGATTTGCAATTAATGTTACCATGAAATATCTTTATTGCTTTGTAATATGTGTTACCACATACTATGTTTTTCAGTCTATGAGTATGGCTTTATCTTAACTTTTCTTAATTAACAAACAAAATAATTTCTTTCAAAATTGCTATATAATATAATGAAATAATAAGCATTACAATATGATATAAAAGAATCGTGCTTTACAAAAGTAGAGAAGATTGTAATTGTGACAGATGAAACATTGTTGTTGATGTTTGTTTTCAAAATGTAATTGCCAACAGTGAAAATTAAATGTATTAAGCATACAAGAAAACCTGTTTAGGCTAGATCTACAAAACATCAGGTACATTTGGGTATAAACCATGCTACTTCTGTTCTGATAAATATTTGGGTTGATATTATGTTTGCAGTCTTTAAAAATGAGTTAGAAATTTTAGATTGCATGTATAGCAAAACGCAGTCAAGACCTAAAATGTCCTGTCATTTCTTCACGGTACCATTGGTGAGTCTGAAGTCTGCGATTGTGACATTTCCTGGTCATACTCACTTTTAAGCAAACAGTTTTTTTCAAGCCTGATAAAATACTTCTAATGGCAAATAGAGCCAGAACTTGCAGGAAAAATATATTTAAGCTAAAAAAGGCAGCGTGCTGTCACATATGTTATGGACTTACCTTACATATACATTTAGTGTAAAGGGTATATAACTTGTAAAACAGCTAATCATCAAATCTGACCAATCTGTTACCCATTCGCTCTTGTTATAAGAAGGCTTTACCAGAACTTTATTAGTTTTAAGATTTGTCTTTCTCTGTATAAAACCAACAGAAAGCCCCTGCTCTGGAAGACACCCAGCACTATCATCTCTGCCCTGCCACCAGATGCAGGAAATATTGCTTTGATATTTTTACTTTAAATTTTCAATTGATATACGATATCTTCAGTCCAATATTTGAATCATGAAGTAAATATCATGTATATTGCCATGAAGCATTGACAAAAATGCAAATAGCCATATCAAAGTAACAGAACCAAACTTACAAAGCTCTTATATAAGTGTTCATTTAGAATAATTTGTCTGTAATTGAAGTTATTAAAAACATGTTGAGAGTAGACTTAAATTTTACCTTGCGTGTAGGTAAGGCAAAAAATTTGAGTCTATTCTCCACAAATTCTATCATCTTTATCTATTTAGGCAAAACATCATTTTGTTACCTACGTTACCTTATTTAAATATTGACAGAAATTAAATATCCATGGTAGTTAAACTTGTTTGTTTAGTTGCTTTTTAATTTCATTGTGAAAGAGATGAAAGAAGACAGTGCCCATCCAAGTGCAATGTAATTGGACGAAAATAAAATAAGTGTACGCCAGTAGAAGTGAGACGCTTATAAGCATCTTGAAATATTTATTATACAACACTTTATTGCCAGTTGCCATTTATAAATTGCTTCAAATATGTGAAAATGAAAGTTCATCATTAGAATCGAAATCTTTACCACACATTTATGGCTGTGAAACATGGTTTATTCTGATATGCATTCTTTTGAGTTATTATCTGCAATTTCATAAAAAATGTAACATAAGTAACTCTGAAGAGCAGAGGTACATATCACAGATGTTTACAAATGGTATTTATGACTAGCTAAAACGTGTAAAGCTCGAATAATTTAATTTATACTATTGGAAAACATCCTATTGGTCTAGTCTATTTTGTTGGTATTTTAATGGTATTAGGATAACATTGATTACAGGCCTTTTACAGACGACTGACCTAAGAAAACGTAGATAAACATGGGTTTCTAAGGCCCAAGGACATGTCTCTGACTGAAAATAGTAACCAAGCTTTTCTTCCTGGGGTTGGGTATCATGATTCACTCTTATATATATTCTCTAAAGTCATTATCTGCAATTTTGTATAAAATGTAACGTACGTAACACTGATGAGCAGAAATACATCTCACAGATGTCTGCAATTGATATTTATGACACGATCAACCATTTAAAGTTCAAATAATTTCATTGATACTTTTGTAAAATATCCATTTAGTCTTGCATTTTGAGTACTACTTTTTTCAATGTCAGTAGGGTAACGTTGATTACAGGCCATTTACAGAAAGCTGACCACAGAAAACTTAGTAAAACATTGGTTACCAAGGCCCCAAGACATGTCCCTAACTGAAAATAGTAACAGAGATTTTCTTCCTGGGGGTGCAACAAACTCGCAAAATAGTCCATATATATCAGTTTGGCCCCTAGACCAATAACACAGGTTTAGATAAATAAAATTTTTGAGCGTAAAATTGTAAATTCTCTTACCCATCAGGTTTAACATATGTATTTGGTGCCCAACTTTCTCGTTGAAACTGTTCTTTTGAGTACCCATAACATATGTTTTGGTACGAACTCTAACTAAAGAAGGCCTGTATAAGTATTTAAATCCCGTACGTCGGCCAAAATGATATTACATTCAAAGCACTTCAAATCATTGGTTTCCTCAGGCCCCTCTTGGGTTATGGCTCAACTGTTTGACACATTACCTGTAACGGTGTAGAATGCTAACATTTCAATACCAGGATCGCCGTCTGATTGCAAGTCGACATGGAAAACATTTTCAGCTGTGGTTATAACTGGAGTATGGACGGACCCACAATAACGCCCGAATGATTCCTTGTCATCATACACCTGCCATGAAATACCGTAAAACCTGCCTTAAGCAGCCACTCAAAAATAGACAAAGCAAAGATCTTAATGGCAATTGGTTGTTTAATGCATATCAAAAGTATTGCAGAATGCTCCAAGGGGAGCATTCTGCAATACTTTTGATCTGCATTAAGCGATAATTGGTCTTGAAAACCTATTTTGGTCTATATAAGAGTGGTCGTTTAAGACCGGTTTTACTGTGGATAACTTTTATGGACCTTCTTTTTAATACTTTTCAACGAAAATGGGCAAACTTCACAAAAAATAACGTCTGCCACTCAAAAAGAAGACCAAAAATTGGTTTTCAAGACCGGTTATCGCTTAATGCAGGGTAAAAAGTTTTGCAGAATGCAGAATGCATTCTGTAATACTTTCGACCTTCATTAAGCTACCATTTGTCTTTAAGATCTTTGTTTTGTCTATTTTTGAGAGGCTATTGTTTTCATTTGCTATGAATGTGACGCCAAGGACTGAAACATTTCAAAGTTTATTGTTAGTAAGATAAATCTAACTACCAAAAAAACATTAGAACCTGGTCATTTCTATATATTAACATTTTCAAAACTAGCCTTTAATGAATCTTTAGATTTTTGCAAAACGTTTCTAGCCTCATGAACATCACATAATTCGATTGACAGCTGCCAAGCTAACATGCCAGTGCAATTTGCTTCAAACATCGAATTCATTGGTCAGATGTGACACTGGTGTTGTGATTGACAACGAGCCATACCTGAGTCGCACGAGCCGAACAAGCTATCTTGTTCCCCCTATTGGCTGTCCGTGTTCACACTGGCTTTTTCGCTTTTCCGTTATACACTCTACCAACAAAACCATTAATACGATTAAATATTAAATGCAAAATCGTTGCATCTCCAAAATTATAAATAAATTCTATTTTGTTAGTTTTTTTATAATAAAATGTAAATATAAGTAATAAATTCAATTTTTGGAAGGTTCATGGAATCATGAATACTTCGGGTCTCTTGCAAAGTTAACGTGAAGCCCTTTGGGCTTCACTAACTTTGCAAGAGACCCGAAGTATTCATGATTCCATGAACCTTCCAAAAAATCGAATTCAATTTTTAAATGATTGTGTCACTGTAAAATACAACTCGTTCAGAAATCTGAGATGAACAATATATGGTAAATACTATGAGGTACCACTGTAGTTGTGATTGACGCTCTAAGAGCTACGCTGCCTGGGTATATCTATAATGGTATTGCCTTTAAATACAGTAAAATATGAATGATACATTGATGAACATAAGATGTTAAAAATGGGACAGCACGCGACATTTTGGTAGTCTGTGTATACTGTATAAATATATAGTATACGCAAATATCTCTGATGAACAGCCATGCTGACGTATTCAGCGAAGCCTTGGGGCTAGGGCTTTACAGTTTGGCATGAGTCTGCATCATTACTTTGTAAAAATGCGGGCACAGACTCGGCAGAGCTTTCGACGCTCGCCGATGCGGTAAGTACCGAAATCTTTAGCCTGGCCTCTAGGCGATAAAATAAAATTGTCTACAAAAGGGATAAAGTCTATAAACTTTAAGACGTTCACCATATGGCTTGCTTATTCGTCTATCCTCAATAGCCAAGGTGTGTAAAAGAACAGTGTAAGGTAGACATGCCGAACAGGGCCAAATAGTTTCTAACTTTTACAGAAAAATATCATACCAGTATCTATCAGACTGGTAGCTACATTTATAGACTACGAAATGTCATGCACCCCATATATTATCATGTTTTATTGTACTGTTCTGCCAGTCAAGAGTAACAGAGACGTCATGTTTTGTATACAAAATTATCAGGGACTTATAACCGATAGATCACTTGTGTATTAATCCTATCCGGCGGATAGGATTAATACACAAGTGATCTATCGATTTGCGTTAGCTCAAGTAAAGTGCACACGTTAGTGTTTTACTTAACAATTGTAAACGAAGTATTAAGTCACTGTCACTCTTGGCTGGCATAACAGTAGTACTAAAGATTACAGTAATAGTAAATACTTGCCTCTAGATACTCCAAGGTACAGTCCTCACTTTCCTTCAGTTTTTCTATAAATATATACACGTGTAGTTTTATATAGTATCTGGGACCCTGGATATGCCACGTGCATATGCCCTCTGTAATGTGGGTGTCAAACGAACCAAATCGCGCCATGTTCCGCCAAGTTCGATAACCGCATGTTGGATCTGAAATATGAAGGCATAATAACAGGAGTTTAATAATGGATCTTGTTTTACATATAAATGTATACATTTTCCTAAATCAAGAACAACTTTCAACAACACATAGAATTCCGGTTATATAACTGAAACGCCTTCATATAAGTGTTAGTCTAAATTCCGCTTGCTTTTATCTATTAAATACCTAGCACTCTATAAGCATCAGAGTCTGCACTATTTGCTATGTTACAAAAATACGTGAGTATGACCAAGAGATGCCACAATCACAGACCACAGACCAACCCATGGCACCACAAGGATGAGACACAGAACACTATGGGCACCATGCGTGGACCCCCATCACCCATCCGCAATTCCTCGAAAAATCACAAAAATATAGGGTTTCTTATCAATATTGATCCGGATCTCCTGAACAATTACAATTGTGCATTCAATGTTGGGCCGTCATCGGCACGCCAGTGAAACGCCATTTAAATGGCGTTTCGCTGGCGGGCCCATAATGGCCCACTTTAAGTGATATTTGGATCTTCTCTTCATTCATCAATTAAAAAAAATGCTGCCAAAATTGGACCCCTCTGACAAAACTTTCTGGGCCCGCGCATAGGCACCGTGGGTCTTACGACAGGAAGAACACAATAGTAAAGCAAACAGCTCTCTGCACTCAAAGAGATCATTGCAAAGCTACAAAAGTAAAAAGGGACACAAAGTGCAGTAAAACCTGTGTAAAGCGGCCACTCAAAAATAGACAAAACAAAGATATTAATGACAAATACTTTTGACCTGCATTAAGCGATAGATAATTTGTCTTGATAACCAATTTTCGGTCTTTTTGAGAGTGGCTGTTTTACACAGGTTTTACTGTACTGTATTACAATCAAAGATCAAACACAAAACGTAAACAAACAGTGAGAGCAACAATAAACAATGAATAATCAACAACAGAACCACCGCCTCAAAACGGACAGTTTCAATTGAAATAATTTAGAAATTTTGACGTGTAACGTGTCGCTGTTATTGATCAAAATTTTAATCGAATGCTTCCACAAGAATAATATCAACTGAAAACTAGTTTATTTGATCGCCTAATAGAATGACCATGATACTAAGCATGATGAGTTTAATATGTCTGATTGTAAACTCTTACCATGAACATGTGCATATGTAGCATTAAATCCTCCACCTTTGACGGAGCCATCAGTCTTAAACTCTATTACTGCCATTTGAGATTCAGAAATGAACACAGGAGGCAGGGAGGTTCCACAGCTGTGAACTTTTGGAATGATTCCATCATCTATCTAGAAAAAATAATAACAGAACTAGAATTGTTGACCTGATAATGATTATATACATGTAGTGCTCGTAATATTTCCTCGCCTAACTTCTGTTGTTCATTATCGATAGATAGATAGATAGATAGATAGATAGATAGATAGATAGATAGATAGATAGATAGATAGATAGATAGATAGATAGATAGATAGATAGATAGATAGATAGATAGATAGATAGATAGATAGATAGATAGATAGATAGATATGGGTGGGTGGGTGGGTGGGTGGGTAGGTAGGTAGGTAGGTAGGTAGGTAGGTAGGTAGGTAGGTAGATCGTCTGGTTATGAAATTTTGGATATAATTTTTACTATAAGGGGCCTGAAAAAAAAATAAAAAAAAACTGCCATGAATTTACAATTTAACGCCAAAATGAGTTTGAGTCAGCAAGGGAGATAATCCATAATAGTAAATTTTATTTTATGCATTATTCTTGACTTGTTATTTATGTGGATCGTTTGTCTTTATTTCACTGTCTTGTCTGTGCCTTGCAGTCATGTGATGGGCTGACCTCTTTTATGATGATTTTGGGTGATTATAAAAGAATACTACGAGTTTTTAACTTTTTGCAGAAGATGCAATTTTCATTTTCAATATATTGAAACCACGGGTTCACCATACCGTAAATACAATGGGTTGTTGCCAGTTATAAACGAAATTATATACAGGAAAAGATGTGGTTAGGTGAACTGACCATCCCGACATGACCAAAGCTGTTGCCTGGGACGTAAAGAAACAAATCAAACCAAAATTTAACATAAAATATTTTTTGTCTTATAATAACAAGTACTGGCCTTGTGTCCCTTGACTTGTTTACCTCAGATTTCCCAGAACCACAGTTTTCCCTGTATCGAGGAACCTATGGTTTTCTTATATTTATCTAAACATCACATGTACCCTCACACTTTATGTACAAACGGATTGTTTCTTTTCATTTCATTTGATAAGATAAACATGCTAAACTTGGGATGGTCATGCTAAACTTGGGATGGTCATGCTAAACTTGGGATGTACATGGAGGGTCACAGGTCTTTATTCCCAACTAAAATTGTATTTCTCTTTCTGAAGATCATTTTTGTCAAATTAAATAGTATAAACGCTTTATGCAGCATTCATCTAGGTCTAGGTTTTCACTGTGTTGCCAAAGTTCTCATTTAGGAGTCACCAGATTATAACAGGTTAACAAATACGCTCTTTGAGAATTAGGCTATCTCTGTGTTTTATTCCGATTTTACGACAATTACTGACTTTGGAGCCCTTGTGTATATCCACAGCATCTGAATTGCTTCTTATCTGGAGTTGTTATGCGATGCTCATCAATCCTAGTAACCCAGGCGTGACCCATTCCGTTACACTGCACCCAGAGGGAGCGCATTGGCTCAGTTGTAGAGTGCTTGACTCGAGACCAAGAGGCCGCGGGTTCGAGCCTCACCGGCGTCACTGCGTTGTGGTCATTGAGCAAGACACATTTATACTATCTTAGTAATGGTCCAACCCAGGAAAACCCGTCTCTGTTTAACTGAAAGATTGTTGATGGGACGTAAAGAACCAGATCAAACAAACAAAACATAAGAAGCTCATCCAATTGTAACTGCCTCGGCCAATTCCGTGGAATCAGACCTCGGATGTACATCGAGGATCTACTTTGATAACGTGACGCTGACGTTACATAGCGTGACGCTGAGTCACAGAAACCATGCCAACACAACAACAAGTGTGATTGCAGCAAAACAAAGGGCTATAAATGAGTTTTATGTTTTATGATTTCGAATTGTGTCGGACTTTCCCGATTGGAAACTCACCGTAACAAAATCATATGCGCAGACCAGTTCCTCTTCTATATCTACATATTGAAACTCGATCTGGACGCTTTTACCAATACCAGTCTCAATGATCCAAAGACACCGTTCATTGTTGCCATAGAAACCATCTTCGTCAATGTCCGGCGAGGCAACCCAGCCTGATGTACCAGTCAAAAAGCCGCCACACGATTGAGTGAAGCCTGAAAAGGAAGCAACAAGACCAATCATTATTGCATTGGCTATCCTATAGTTCTTTACTTAACGTTAGTACATATGGTACATGTATGATGGGCTTTCATTAATGGCTATGTTTTACTCGCCGCCTAATGTAATCCTTTAAAGCATTAGACGTTATTACATTTGGAAATGCAACAGATGGGAAAAATGCGTAGTCAAATGGTGGTTTTATAAAATATATTACTCAATATTTAAAGCATATTGTGAAATGCCAAACGTTATTTTAACGATTGAATTAACGCTACAATATGTAAACATATGAAAAAGTAAACTATGATATGAACGTCAAAATGAAAGTCATGAAACCCAATCTTTTGCATGAAGGGTTACATGGCGTCGACCTGACAATGTGCAAATAAAAAACGTCATATCATATTCAAAAAGCAGTCAAATATTGCGTCAAAACTTGCTAACGAATGCCAAGGCACACACTGGCAAAGAATAAGAATTTAAAAGTATTTAACGTCACTTAAACCCGTCTGGCTAGGGTCGTTGATGTATATACGGGTAAAACAAACAGAGTGACAACAGAAAATGTTTTCTCATTAGCACTGAATTTTCAGAAACTGTAGAGCTATATTAGCGGAGGGTTTAGAAAGACTTTAGTCAAAACAAAGAACATCATAATGTAAATGAAGACAACTTATTAGTTGCTTTGGCTAATAAACATAAAACTTGTCAACTGTAACCGATACTTTGTCACTGGCGGAAAACGCATCCTATTGGCATTAAACAATGCAATGCGTTTAGCCATCAAACAATCATGTATGAGTGAGCAAAATTAGTATTAACATTTTTTTTTCTGAGAAGCAATATTATTGACATCAAGGTACAAGAGCAGATATATTTAGTAATACATACATTGTAACTATGTAGGATTTCGTTTCCTGTAGAATAAACAAAACTTAAGCTATTCAATGTTTTAGGTAGCTGACATAAGATGACCAAACTTGGATAAAGTCGGCAAGCTGCAAAAGTAGTTTTTAAAATATCTTCTACGTAGCTCAGTATAATAAAGGCATACTAGCAAAAAATGGTATTCGAGCGTTTTGTTCTCATGTTCATTGACATACAGAGGCGGTTCAATTGCATCGACCAATTTCGATCATTAGACTGTGAGAACTTAGTCTGAATCTAGACAGTGCTATCTCTTTGTTTTCACACACTCGGTCTAAATATGGTTCCAATTTGCATTCTGTTTTATATCGATTGTACAGTATTAATTTCTGGGAGCCATTAGCAGCAGTAATAATAGACTGATTAGACTGATCAAATAACGTTGCCGAATCTGTGGTAGGGGGTACACTACAAATTTCGCCACACGTAAAAATCATATAATAATCATATGATTCTTACATAAAAACTTTTATATAATACTTGTTAAAAAAGGCAGCCGCGTGTGGATCATATAAAACATATTATAAATTTTCATATGAAAATGATATGATTTTTACGTAAACTGAAATACATATAATAATCATATGATATTGATAAGCATTTTTACATAATAATCATATGATAATTATATGAAAATCATATGATTGCCCTTTTATATAAAAATCATATGAGTGCCTTTATATAAAATTTATATAAAAAGGCAGTATATAAAATTTGTATAAAAAGGCAGTCACATGAGGATGATGTGTAATGCACTGTATTTGAAAATTATAAAAATGTTACAAAACTTAATTCACCACACATGATTATCATGTGTATTAATTTACATATAAAACTTATATGATCTTATTTTTATCATCAATTCATGTAAATTAATTTATGTCATAATTATATGAAATAGTACACATATAATGATCATATAAATCTTACATGGGTTTCATATGATATTAATTACATAAAAAAAATATATGATTTTGTGAACATGTAAATATCATATAAATCATATTATATAAAATTCATATGAAAGTGCACATATGAAAATCATATATTCGGGTTTACATATGAGAATTATATAAGACTCATATGAGAATCGTATATAAAGGCAATTATATAAGAATGACGTGTGGCGAAATTGGCTTAGTAGAGGTTAAATTATCTTGGTCCAGCCAAACGTTGGAAACCCCAAGCTGATCTAAGAAAGATTTTATATGTGATGCCTAGTAAAGATTATTTTAAGTGTGGCCTACAAATTATCCATCCCATGGGTGCCTTTATAATGTAGGATTACGAATTTGACGTCATAATCGACGTATTATTGGCGTCTGAGGATATTGAGTCATATTACTTGCAAAAATCGTCCTTGTGTTGTAAAACTCAAGCAGAATAATAAAAAAAACGCCTTTCACGCATTATTCGAATTCAGTGGCGAAGTAAATGACGTTTTAGAATAGTGAATCGTAACATTTGGTAGGACAAGATGTACATACACATGCATACCGGAGTAAAAGAAATCCAACAGTTAAACAAGTAAGTAATACCTTGTGGTTCAAGAGCTATGAGCATATCCAACAGCTGCTAAGTTTAGGTATTGTAATATTTTTTTCAAAAAAACAATCGCAGTTCTTTAAGCATTTTAAAGCATTATTTCATAGCAAATATTTAAGCAATTTAACCCTTTGTATACATGTACTAATGCATTCCTCATTCTTGTTTGATACAGCACACATGGGATAGTCCATTGTGTATATCTAAGGGTGTCAGGTTATAATTTTCATAAAAATAATGTATTTTTGTCTGAAGAACTTTTTTTACCTTACAAACAGTGTTGACCCTGATGAAATGCCGCGTTATGCGGCATTTCATCTGGGTCTTCACTGTTTGCAAAATAACCATTTTAGGGGGTTCCCGTATACAAAGGGTTAAAAGCGTAACCTATACAATTTATTATCAAAGAGTAAACATACCTGATGGAACACGAGTAAATATTACAATCACTGCAAATATTAAAACGCACATTTCTTATTATTGTCATAGAGCATATCAATAAGGAGTGTCTTCATATATCTTGTTATTTCCTCAGTCCTTTAGCTCTAGCTCTGTAAAGCAGCACGCTGGATATGTGGTAATATATGATATCGAGGGAGCCGACGAACGCGGATAAATACAAATAGTACCAGGCACTTTATTAGAAACAGCATTCAAAATTGAGTGAGAGCCGACAAACGCGGACAAATACAAAAACAAATAGTACCAGGCACCTTAGAAACAACATTCACAATTGCAAAGTTCTAGCATAAGGTACAAGTTGGCATGTGCGTACAGCAAAGATACAAATTAGTCTGAGCATCCGCGCAGTCTGATCAGAGTCTTAGTTTCTTGCCTCATGAAACGTTGGATCATTGGCTATCCATAGAGCGGGCATCGAAGACGCAGATACGCAGGCTGATCTGAGTCTTCGGTGCGCGCACATGTAAACTTGTACCTTTGGCTGGGCAGAAAATTCGACCCTGAAAAAAGTGCAATGTGATCTGAGTTTCATTCGGAATAATGCAATGTGAAATGGTGTTTTGAGGGTAGTGCCCTTCAAGATCAATTTTCTCATTCGTTTCTGATCTGATCACAATGAAATTTAAATGGCGAATGCAAATATAAATGCGCTTTACGCTGGTAATATCATATTTCTCTACCGAATATTTTTACGTTTTATAAGTGCCGCATACAATAATCAAAAAATATTGTGTGTTAAAAGAGAGTGGCAAAATTTTATCATCTGTCTGTGTTTTGCTAATTTTTATTCCGCACATTTCCCCATTGATTTATTGAGGTGAGTCAATCAAAACCAGTGTACTGACCGATTTTCCATTTTCCTGTGTTTCACGTGCACACTCAGTCCATTCAGATTTACATGTGTACTAACTACTGGAATCTCTAGTCGAACATCCAAAACGTCTCAAAACATTTAAAAACTTTGGAATTTAAGATTACAATTTTTTATTTACGGTGACAAAATTGGCACATGTGGAATGTGAATGTGCAAAAGGAATGTTAAAAGCTAACGTGACACCATTGGTAGTAGCCAAACGATTTCGGTGCCATGCTAGGATGATTGGACGTCTAAAGAGTCGTTTCCATAAAATTTGGACAACGTTATACCGTCCGCGTCCAGGGACGCGACGTCAAGATCGAGAAATCCAGACGTTTCATTTGTGCAATCGATTTCATCTGGAGTCAGTCACAGCTAGGACATCCCAAGGAACTCACAATCCAAAAGTCAGGGCTTAAGGAAACCGCGGTTGTATACAAACGTCTTAATGAATTGAGAAACTGACAAAGAGCATTCTCTAACACCATTTTGATATATATTTTTTTTAATTACTTCATGTTTTTTTTGTGAAATACATAACTGGTACAGTTAGCACTTTTCATACATAGCGGCTTTTTTTGCCTAATATATTTTCTGCTTAAGTCGTCTGTTGCATAAATTTGATAATATGAGCAAAGTGACAAACAATGTAGACCCAGATCATATTGCTGTTACAGGGGCAGTCTGATCTTGGTCTACACTATTTGTCAAATGGGCTTCTTTAACAAAAACTGACCAAAAGCAGACGACTTAATTGTGATTGGCGCTTTGGGGTAAATCTAATTGATGCCATTTGTTCTTAGACGCTTGTTTTTATTTCATGTTGTAAGTCCCGCCTGTATTATTAAAGTTCACATGTCAATTAAAATCCTTGAAAGATGATATTTTGAAATTCTATAGCATAATAAAATTTAATGGCTCTATTGTTTTCTTCTTGAAAATTGATCCAATACCTTGTATACTGAAGGACTGTATAAACGTTCACCTTTCCCTCTTGCAATTTTACAAACTGGTTATTTTAACCTTGCAATTTCTCTAGGCACTAGTAATATATCATGACATTACTGCTTCAAACCTATGAAATATTACCAGAAAATGATACAGTCAAAAACCATAGCATAGTTTGTCCAAAAGAGGCTTGTCCAAAACTGTTTGTACATAGTTACTTTTCCAAAAAAGATAGATTATATTTTCTATTTCCATTATACAGACTTCGCATAAAGTTGTCTCTCTAATTTTACATTTCAAAATAAATATATTGGTGGGAATACTTAGCATAAAGCACTGAATAATGGAAATTCGGAGTCAAATGTCTTTGGTTGCCTGCAAGCGGCTGGTATATATGTTGTCTCAGTTTAGATGTTTGTCACCGAATTATTCTATCAATTTTGTTCAAATTTTCTTTCTGGTGGTAATTTCTTTTTCATAAGTAATTTTTTGGTACACATGTTAGCTAGTTGGCCAAGAATAGACAGCTTTTTGGCAACAACGTTTTCGGTTTTGATATTAGTTTTCCGTGAATTGAGAATAATATGTGTCAGGGATAAATATTCTGAGGGGCTGTTTTTTTTTCTTTTAAAGCTGCATACTCTGTAACTATGAACATTTTTCGAAAAATTTTATTTTCTTTTTAAATCATTTGTAAAAGTAGAATTAAGCTATGTTTTCACAATAAAAATGTTCAGTACAGCTGAAAACTGCATGGAAAAGTGAATTATCTTATCAAATAGGTGTATTTTTCTCTTGTTGGTAATTATTTGCGTCCCTCCAATAATTATAGACCGTTGAATTTTAACATAAATGCAGCTGTTTTGATAGTGATAACTTGTTAAGATTTACGAAAATGGTAAAATGTTTACCTGAATTTGAATATTTTTACTGCGTTCTTGAAAAATAAAAACATTATTTTTGAAATTAGAAGATTTAAAGTTACAGACTATGCAGCTTTAATCTTCTAAATGAGTAAAACGCTTTTGCTGTACAATACAGTTATGTGCGGGAATTATACATTGTTTACTTCCGCCCAAATGTATTTAGGATGAAAACACATGTCTTTCCACTTGTCGTGTTTTCCACAGTGCTTATCTGCTATCAAACATTCTCTCCCAAGGAGCAAAGCCACGAATCTACAAAGCTACAAGGCAATACCTTGTTTGGTGAGGCTACATATAAACCTTTATTATATTCTCAGTTTTTTTATGACAATGAGTTGCACCATGTCAAAAGTAAAAAAGGTCACGTTCGTAGACGTAAACTGGTACCTTTGTAGCTTCCTCTTGGCCAATTTCTATGCCTAACCCAGGACTGCGTACACAAAAATATCCTTGTGGTCACTGTCAGAAGGCAGTGAAATGGACTACACCTGGAGTGATGTGTGATACATGCAAAATGCGGTATCACCCAGATTGTATGGGAATGTCGGAAACATTTCTGAAGTGTCTCAAGAATGTCAGTTGGGAATTGCTCAGTGTGGCATGCCAAATTTCTCGACATCACTCTTTGATACCACTGTCTATGATTCAAATAACTTCTTTGATCCATTAAGCAACAGCCTTATTTCTGACATTAGTTTTGATAACCCAATTACTACATCTTCACCTAACTGAGCAAATAGACCTGCCCAGGATAGTATACATCAGACAGCAACCCCTAGAAATGACACTCCCCTATAAGTCCTGGTTGTCAACTGACAACCGATTAGAGAAGCCAGTAGAAAAACCACTGTTTCACAATATAATTGAGTCAACTAAACCAGGTCTAGTCATTGGCTGAGAATCATGGCTTGACAACAGTATAAGTTTTGCAGCAGTCCCTCCAACAGACTGTAAGCCTATAGAAAGGACTGCGAAGATGGCAGTAATGGAGAAGCTGTTACTTTGGTCTCTGACCACCTTCAAAGTGATGACCCTGAGGAACTCAAAGGCGAACCTAGATGCGAACTACTATGGTTTCGTGTTAAAGTTGTTGGGGGCAAGCCACCTTTATGTTTGATCCTTCTACCCTACCCCAGATGAGACTGAGGTGATTTCAGTCTGCCAGGAATAGACTGGGACTACAAAAGTGTCAAACCACAAACCCATTCACACGAATAACCCCAGCTTCTGTCAGTCGCCAACAACTGTTATCTGGATCAAATGGTGACAGAGCCAACACGAACAACAGAAGACACACATAATGTTTTGGATTTGTTTTTCATGGGTAACCAGTGTCTTGTAAATCGTGTTGAAACTATACCAGGAATCAGAATGGTCAAATCAAGCGTTAGACCTCACAAAATAGCCCAAACAACCAGGAAAGTCTACATTTACAGGATAGCTGACTATGCAGGATTTGGTGAGGAATTAAGGAACTTCAAGGATGACTTTCTGGAGCAAGCTGAAGAATCGGATGATAACCAGCTGCGGACCTGGTTCAAAGATAAGATGGTATAAGGAATGGTGAAGTATACACCCATGCAAGCTGTTGAAAGGTGACAGGTACAGGAGGCCCTGGGCAGCGTAAAGAGTAAAGGCACTGCAAAGTACACAGAAGAAGTTATTTACAAAGAAGAAAAAGACTTAACGCAGTAAAACAGACCGAGCATACAAAGTAGTGAAAACAGCAGACAAGTGTGAAGAAAAAAACCTATTGGTATTACGTTGACAATCTGATAGAAGTAGGAGATTATTACGGGAATACACCACCAAAGCAAAAACGATTCATGAGCGTTATCAGGAATACCAGAAAAGACAACACAGGGATTTATTCCATCAAAGAGAATGGAAGGCTTTTCTCAAGAAGGAAGGACAAAGCAGACATGCTCAGACTACAGTAAGAATCTGTGTACACCCATCAAGATGTTTCAAGTATTCCAGAACCAGTTGGACAACCCTATCTACCAATAAAGGAGCTTCAGGTATCAGTTGAGGGTGTCATAAAAGTATTACGGAAAGCAACCCAAACAAGGAAAGTGATCTGGACTCCATCCCTGCAAGAATCCTGAAAGAACTTGCAGATGAAATTGCTTCCCTGTTAACGATATTTTTCAACAAAAGTCTGGAGCAGGGTGAGATGCCAGCTGATTGGAGGGAGGCAAATGTCACTGTCATCTACAAGAAATGAGACAAGTGCAAGCCAAGTAATTACTGGCATGTGTCACTTATGTCACTCTGCTGTAAGCTCCAAGAACACATACTTGTTAGCAATGTCCTGTCTCAATTTAAAAAACATGCCATCCTTACGGACAGCCAGCATGAATTTCGTGCCTGTAGAAACTGTGAGTCCCATCTTATTGGACTTTATCCTGACCTAGCCAAATCCCTGGACGAAATGAAACAGACAGACTTGACCATCTTTGACTTTTTCAAGGCCATTGACAGGGTCCCTCATCAGCACTTTCTGAAGAAGCTTACGCAACATGGCAACACTGACAAATGGATAGAGTCCTTCCTATCAGGCCGAATGCATTAAGTCATCATTGAGGGTAATTCATCTTACAGTGCACCCATGTTCAGCGGAGTTCCCCAGGGCACAGTCCTTGGTCCACTGCTTTCCCCTATATTTTAGAACTGACCTGCTCTAGCACATCCAGTCAACGGTTTGTCTATTTGTTGATAATTGTATTGTGTACAGAGAAATCAACAGCACAGCAGACTGCGAGATTCATCAAGAGGACCTTCATGCCCTTGAAAGATGGGAGTCAACCTGGGCTATAGAATTTCATCGAGCCAAGTGTAGCGTGATGAGAGTGACCACCTCCAGAGATTAGCTAGTTCTGATAAAATGAAAGGACAATGATTGCAGGCCGAGACCACCTCGAAATACCTAGGTGTATCTATCAAATAACCTGGAAAGGAAGCCTCATATAGACAGGAAAGTGAAAAGTCTAGCAGCATGCTTGGCTTTCTGAGACGCAACGTCCGAATCAGCAGCCAAGAAACTAAAACAATGGCATACATGGCGATGGTGAACACAAATCTCGAATATCGCGAAAGTGTGGAATCCATACAAAACGGATCACATACATTCACTGGAAATGGTTCAAAGACGTGCAGCACGATTTGTAACCAATATATTTCATAACACCAGTACTGTCCCAGACATGTTAGACCACCTACAATGGGAAACTCTTGAGTGCAAAGGGTGCAAGCTACAGCTGACTATGTTCTACGAGATAGTCAACAACATTGCAGAAATCGACAAGGACTTGTACCTTATCTTGGCAATGGCAAGGAAGGAGCGAGCCATCAAAGAAGTACATGCAGATCTCCATCCCCGCGACTGCTTCAAATACAGCTTTTTCCAAGATATATCCCCCTCTGGAACAAACTCCCGGCATCTACTGCTGGGGCCTATGACTTGGTACTCTTCAAGCAAGGGCTCTCCAACCTCGAATTCTAAACGTTAGGTAGGGCCCTAGTTGTTAAGTAGCTATGTGGAAGGATGGAGCTGTGCCGGTGGGCCTGGTGCCCTTAGCCCCCAGGGTAGCTGGTCTTGTTAGAGTGGTGAAAATGCAGCTGGGAAGACTTTACTCCTTCTTCCTTTTCTATCCTATTCTTATTATTCCTATTTCATTCGACCTAATTTAAAGCTAATTTATTATAATCTGTACTCTTTCATTATACTGTACCTAACTTCTTCCTGCCTATATTCAATATTTCGTTTTCGTTTTCTTAGTCACCCGACGCAGGGTGGTCAAAGCTGACAGAGTGTCGTTAAACTTAAACATAGACAATATATTTTATGCCGCTGCTATACCATTGAGAATACATTATTGGGTCACCTTCTACTTTTCTATATTTCTATTAATCCATTAAACACTCGTGTCTGTAGCTAACTGATCACTGAATGGTAAATACAATTACACCACGCTGCTAAAATATCTTTCTAAAATGTGTTTTGTGCAAATATATGTATACCATTTTCAGAGAAAATATTTTCCAATAATAATTTTCCTTCAAAAGTTTTAAGTTGGTTTAAATTCGTTATCTTCATAGCCTTTCATTCTCTTTATCTAGCATATTTTTTTTATTTTAGTAGGTTTTTAATCCTATATAAACTAATTCATTATTACTTCGTGTTTGGTCTTAGGTGTGATATGATGTACTTAGTTTCCATCACTTACTAGTAGCTGAGAAAGAGAGAGCTGGCTGCTAAACTGTAATTGTAATTACCGTTCTGCATTCTTGTGGCTGGTAGTGTTCTGTGTATCTTCTTTATGGCGCCGTTAGTTGATCAGCAATGTGTGGTTGTGGTATTTCCTGTTCATACTCATCCTTATATATTGTAAGGAAACAAAGCTTGTCATGTGTGGTACTTGATTGTTTAGATTCCTGATTTTTGCCTTCTTCCTCCTCCTTACTTTTATCTTTTCTTCATGTAATCATATTACATGCAATATAAATATTAGAAAAATAAATGAATCTATCTCAAAGGTTTTGTTTAAACGACAAGTATAATGAATATTCAATAATAGTTTTGATATCATATTTGAGAATTCTGCAAGTATCCTAAATCGCTGTCAAAATGTCTTAGAAAACAAGTAAAATGACAAAAATGACAAAACCACAAACTGCAGACCAACCTACAAAGGAAGAGACACATAACGTCAACAGGCACACGACGTCACGAAGACAATGTAAGTAAGGCAGCCCGCCTTTTCGTTCACGGAGAGATGATTGCAGAATTAGAACAGATACTTAATCTGTATAATAACACAATGACCAAACATCCCACCCCACATGCAATGAGTGCAACAATAAACAAAGAATCTAAAACAACACTACTATCCTATTAGGTCGTACAGCAGCTATTTTCAAGGAAAATCGCTATCTTAACTCTTTCTTTCATGAATATTCATGCTAGGCTCCACCCACTATGAATAATTATAAAAATTAAATGAAGGGAAAGGGCTGACCCTTTGGCTCTCGTTTGTGATGTTTAACTGTGTTTTTGTAGCTTTCCCATGTGGTATCCTTGGTCAGGTATGGTACTTGATTGTATCGATTACTGATCTTTGCCACCTTTCTTATTTTCATGTTGTTATATAAAACAAGGAAAGTACTTGTCAGGTCTACTTGCATAGGCTCAGGTATATCATTTTTCAATAGCAAACAGAGTAGATCCTGATCAGGCAGCTCTTTCATGAGCTACCTGATCTGTGTCTGCTTTGTTTGCTTTGTTTTTGTTCTGTGTAGAAACGTTAATTGAGGGTCTTTTTATCATTTTCAAAAGTTGGTCCGATGCTCAGTGGGGAAACACAAATCTAAAGAAAGAAAATAACTTTTCATACAAAATTTTGGGCTAGATGGGACGCTGAGACATATTTTCACGGAACCACATTGTCGGATCTCACCATTTTTCGTTCTTAGTTGTAAAATAAAACAAAAATGAAAGTGACACCAACCTTTCTTTATCCAATTTTCGGCCTGGAAACTATCACGACGTGTCCCGGATAGGGCTTGGGAGTAAAATTGCGTTAACACAAGTTCGTGGTAGTTCCTAGGTTTACCACCCGTGCATTGAAGAAAATGCAAATAAAATATAGAAATAGTCTCTCCTGTACAGACGATTATTTGTTTGTTTGTTTGATTCTTTACGCCCCATCAACAATTTTTCAGTTATAAAGGGACGGGTCTTCCTGTGTTGAACCAGTACTAAGCTAGGATTAATGTTCTTGCTCAAGGACACAATGCAGTGACGCCGGTGAGGTTAGAACCCGCGGGCCCTCGACCTCGCGTCTAGCACTCTACAGGTATCACTTAAATATAGCCACTGCGCTCCATGTCCTGTACAGCTGCACAGCTTTCTTATTGAACATGTATGTATAGTCACTTTTTCCATTGTGAGATAGTTGGTGTTACTTGTATTGCTATACTGCGCTTCACGATAATTCAGTATGTTTTCTACATGATTACATATAAAAAGTAAAAAAGAAATACTGTTGGCATTTAAGGATATTATAGACAGGTTATACATTCGTAGAATGCATTCTGTTTATTATAGTTGACTGGCTCATTGTATTGGGTAATTACGGTAATGCAGAATGTTGATAAGAAATTTCCAAAACGCTGAAGGCATCTCTTTATCATGACAATGCAATTTTCAAAAAAAAAAGAAACATAAAAATATATATAAAGAAACAGTGATTAGAAAATATACATGGAAATACTGTTTTTGCTGTCACCGTTTGTTAAACAATATTGCAAAGAACATATTGTGCTCATAAATGTTATTATATCTGACTGAATGTCTGAATATGATTCTTTATTATGCCTTTGGGAAACTAAAGCCGACATGGGCCTCGATGCAAGAAATCCTTTCACTGTGTTTCCGACCTAGTAAGCCTCAAAGCATCTTGCTCAGTTACAGAGACTAGCTAGAATATTGAAAGTTTGCATCTTTCAAGTTGAAGTACAGAACATTCCAGAAAACAAACAACTAAGGCGCAGAACAGCCTACGCGTCGGCGCAGGCTGTTCTGCGCATTTGTTGTTCTCATATAGCAAATTCAGAGTTTCTTACGATGAGATCATTGGCTTACGGCATTTCGAAATAAGATCTGGCATACGATAAATTCCGGTAATCCTCTATTTGCTGACTATTTCTGATTAGATATCATATAAACATTAGAATAATATTTAACTGATGATCCTAAAGTTGCATAGAAGGTCTCATATATCAACGTCTATGGAAACCGAGATAACAAGATGCCGTCAGCAAAACGTTATTCAACTCTTGAATAAGTGGTAAGGAGTTCGTGCTGCCTTCCATCTTGGCGATGTCACGCGTTTGCTGGTTGGAATCGCTGCTTCTTGTTTTTGGGATACACATTCAGACAGGCAAGTTTTTTTTATTATTAGTATGTTTATATACTCTGGCCCACTTTGAATCGAACCTATAGTTCCTACTAAAGTTGTGACGTAAGATATGCGTGCGCACGTTTACAATTGAACGGCTACAGTTGAAACATTAGTTGGCTGGCAAGTAAACTAAGTAAATAGCCCTGTATGTCCCCTTTCAATTCTTCTTCGTAGACGAAAAGGATGTGTATATACTGCACAGCCTACTCTAATTAACAATTATGAATAACTGGGACCGCAAATGAAGGAAAGCAAAGATTTATTTTGAAAAACATTTTGAGGCTACTAACAGATTTGGGAACCATCTTGCTAGATAGGTTTAGAGCAGAGAATCAGACTATCTGCTTGAGTAACGGCGCTCCAACCCTTCGTTGATATCTAGTAGGTTCGTACAATGTAACGTCACTATTGTAGTGACTATCGATGTTCGAATCGAGCTTTGGTTACTATAGTAGGAACTATAGTTCTATTCGAAGTTGAATATGTATTTCGTAGCTCTTGCGGTAACAGTTCTGCAGGGATACGTTTATGAAGGGATGCGGTTCGAGCTCGAAAACATTACATTAACTGGCCCGACGTTGCGCACCGTACTGTCGTACAAAACGGGGTTTGCGGTTTTTTTCTGTTTACAGGAACCGATTTTTGATGTTCTGGTCATTTTTGCTTTGAAACTAGAGGTGTACGTTTGCCTTGTTAAGAGTTCATTAATTCTAATTTTTTTATTTATCAAAACAGTTATAGGAGAGCTCAATAACTCAAAATTTGGGGGTAAAACGTCTGTAACTCTGTAACAATACAGCTGTAGTAGGCATACGCAAATTCGTATTACAACGCCATCTTGATGTCATTTTTTACGGAATTTAGTCTATGTCAAAGCTAAATGGTCACCGTTTAACGTCATATCCAGTTTGTTGTTTATTTCTCTGCAAGTTAAGTTTTGTAAAATAAAATCTGTAACTCGTGACAAAAAACGCGCGAAAAATACAGGCATGGTCTCTTCGGTAAGTGATTTTGTAATCTTGATGGCGTTTTATTGACAAAATATTTATTTGTCTAAATGTACTTTTTCCGTTGTGAAAGATAATCGAAAAATATTTGCATTGCCGCTTTCCATTTAAAATATTCAACAAAACCCCAAGTCTTAAAATGTGTTACCGAAACACAATTTTCATTAAAAAAACACTTACTCTTGAAATTTAAACATAGCTTTAACGTTGACAATGAATCGCACTAGGAAATTATATCTCCACAATGTACCTTGCTTGCTTACTTAAAAATGCGGTATATGAAGTTTATCCGCTGAAAAATAAAGAAAATGTGAACATTCACCACAGTCTTAAATTTTGTTACCGGCGGAAAAATGACGTTAAACAAAGAAACGTCAAACGAGGCATTTGGAAATAAGCTGCCGTTTTCAGTTCTGTTGTGTATGCGTGAATACTTAGTTGGGAATACTGATTCTGACGTGTATGAAATCGAATTTATTGATGTTTGAAAGCTAGTTTTGAATAAAGTTTTCTTACATTTTACCAGCGAATAAAAGTCTCTCCAGAAGCAACGCTTCTAGCTAAATAATATATGGAGAAGAAGAAATAAATTAGCGTCGCAATGTTACAATTCGACGTGACGTTACGTTTTGTACGCAAATACCATGCGCGCCGTCGCCCAGTGAATTTGACTATTATCACGTGACTGACGCCTTCAGTTGGGAGAGAGATAGCAAGTTATTTTTCTTATTTCACACCCAAAATATATGCTGTGGGTACTCAATAGAACCGTGTGTCGATGAGACGATTCCTTTAAGCACCCAAAAGATAAAATCATAACAATAATTATTAATAAGAATTCAAATGCAAAAACAGTTGAAATATTTGCCTGTCTGGACCTGGTTCCGAGGCTACACAACTGGTTTTCATGCTCAAAATCAGCTGAGTACTAAATTTATCATGCTTAACAACAATTGTTGGCATTTTAACATTTATTAGCATGACACTTGTTGGCATTTTAACATTAAGCATGATAAATACAGCACCTGAGAGACATACAGCAAGAAACTTCATTATTTGTCGGTATTATATACTCACGCTAATAAAAAGAAGGCCACCCCAATTAGTAGCGCAGTCGGTAACGTGTCTGGCTACAGATGCGTGTCTGACTGCAGATCCAGGGGTCGCGAGTTCGATCCCGGCCCGGTACCATACTTTCGTGGAGATTGATCATGAATTTCTACGGTCATTCTCCTCCCTTCCGCTGATTTATTCAAGAAGGGTTGTTGTCAGTTACAAGCGAAAGTATGTGCACAAATTACTGGTTAACCGCTTGCTCAAGCCTGCCCACGAAAAAGTGTGGTTAAGTGAACTGACCGTCCCGCAATGACCATAGCTGTTGACATGGGACGTAAAGCAACAAAAACAAACAAAAACAAAGCCACCCCAATTATACGTCTTTGTTAACATGAACATGTTATGATACAAAGTTTTATAGTAGTTCATATACTTCACTACTAAAGAAACCTGACACATACTGTATGTCATTTTTTGGGTAGTAAATGAATACTATGCACACTTGTCTTTCCATTGCGTAAAGTTGAACAATGGAAGATGCACTGAGATTATTTGAAAAGCTGAAATAATTTCAGACGTCACCTACATGTATCAAAACGTCACGTAACCCCTAAAATCAATTTTTGCAAGAACAAAGAAATCACGCAAAATTCACCACAAACCCATTTTGTTATTTCATTGACATCTTCTGGGCATTCAAATAAAGCATGCATACATTGTTCAACCCAAAAGCGTATTTTCATTTTCTTAACGCTTATTTTACGTTATAAAGCGTTTTATGAGCTTTTCAGAAGGTCTGCCACTTTATCAACTTTTTTTTCACTTTGTATGATGTTTGGAATGCATTTTGACAATGTTTCAGTCCTTTTGAACTCCGTAGCTGCCGCAAATGTCCATTTAGCGACGCCAAGCGTTACAATCGCATGCTGATATGTGCATACTGCAAAGCTTGAAATTCATACACGATTAAAGTAAAGTGTAGCTAATCGGCCTTATAACAAAGTAAACAGCACACACTAAACAACGACTCACGTTGACAAAAGAAACACGGTTATTAGCCATAGTTTACGTTGTTTCTTAAATGACGTTAAATTTGGTTTATTCCGCGTTTACCCTTTAGCGTGACGCGAAACATAAGTTCTGATTCTTTAAATGCATTCTCTTACAATGATTGTTTGACTGCAAGTCATTTCAGTTCCTAGAAATTGCAAGGAAAAACGCACTACCGTTTTGACAACGTCGAAAGCACAAATTTAAAACCCCATATCACACGTCACAGCAAGAAATTGCAGTTTTTTAAAATGCTGTTTTGTCTGTACTGGTATTGGCCTTGCATACATTCAAAAGTTTTTAAAAAAAATATCTAGACATACACTCACGAGGCAAAAGTGATAAAAACGGGATTTTTGACGTCGTGACGTCATGTTCTATATTTGATAAGTTTATTTTTTCGAATAATACTTTCTAATGTCTTGTTATTAAAATAAGCATACCAGCTTAGCTCTATAATTAGTTATTTACGAGTTTGAAGCAACTGAAAACTGTCAGGTTTCTTTAGTAGTCCAGTATATCTTATATGACCGCCACCTTAATGAATGCATTCTATGAGCCTTTTGCGCATGCTCAAAAGAAGCCTTGCGTAGTACCCACCCCACCCTTTGTGGAATTCATTGCCTATTGTTCAAGAAGCTAGTGTTCCAATCCGGGAATTGTGGCGACTGGGAAGGGATACGATCATGTACCCACCAGTCCAGATTATCTTAGGGGTGATCGATCAGAGATGGCTTTGGACCTGGGAGGCTGGTCAAGGGGTAATACATGGCCAGCTTGCAAACAAGTTCCTTGCGCTGGCATTGTCTTGCTGGAAGAGAAATTTGCTTCAAACATTCTGATAGATTGACGCGACATGTGTGTGAAGGCATTCATCCACATAGCGTTGGCCTGTAGGTGACCCCGAATTAAACGAACCTTATACGAAGCTCAAGGTGGCCTTCTTTTTCTTAGCACGAGTATAGTTTTATGGGCAGTTGAAAGTTCGTGCTCCGTTGAGATGAGCATGAAATAAGTTTTATAACCTCGGGGTCAGATGTACTTGACTGTTGTATTATTGTTTCAGTCGCTGCTGTTAACTGCGGTGCTATACTGACGAACCAGTCTGGATGGTTCTCGCCGCCGGACCCGGACGAGGACGGCCTCTATCAGTTCAAGTCCGACTGCGTATGGGTCATTCGAGCACGTGACTACAAAGCTTTGCAGATACAGTTTACCGAAATTGATATAGAAGAGGGGCTGATGTGTCGATATGATTACGTGAGGGTAATAACGGAAAATGATTTTTTTGGTAAATGTTGTGGCTGCTTTTGTTTTTGTTTGATTTGATTCTTTACGTCCCAGTCAACAATTTTTCAGTTATATTGGGACGGGTGTTCCTGGGTTGAACCAGTACTAAGGAAGGAGTAATGTGTCTGGCCAAAGGAGACAACGTAGTGACGCCGGTGAGGCTCGAACCCACGGCCCTTCGGTCTCGAGTCAAGCGCACTACCACTGAGCTCCCTATGTAGTGGCTGCTGAGCGACCATACACGTAGACGCTGGTTCTGGCCCTGAGGTTATAAAAAAATCATACTCAACTCAAATGAGCATGAAATTAATACTGTTCATAAATGTTAAAATGCCAACAATTGTTGGCATTTTAACATTTATTAGCAGGATAAATACACCATCTGAGAGAGTAAAAGCAAGAAACCCCTATATTTGTTCAGCATTTTAGTTTTAATGAACAGGATAAATTCTATGCTCAGTTGAGTTGAGCATGGAAAAAGTTTATAACCTCGGGAACAGCTGTTGTGTACTCAACTGGTAGGTTTCTTTATCTGATTTGATACAATTAATTTGGAATGGTTCATTAAACATTTGCGGGTTCAAGCCTCACCGGCGTCACTGCGTTGTGGTCCTTGAGCAAGACACATTTATCCTAGCTTAGTACTGGTTTCAACCCAGGAAGACCCGTCCCTGTGTTACTGGAAGATTGTTGATGGGACGTAAAGAATCAAATCAAACCAACAAAATTATACATTTCAAGGGGTCTTACTAAATAAAAGAATGTCCATATTCTAAACATATCTGTCACGGTGCCGTGGGTTGGTCTATGGTGTGTGATTGTGACATTTCCTGCCCATACTACTTTTTTTCGCAGGGTAGGCTGCAATTGAAAACGATCTTTACAATCGACGAACGCGGATCAAAAATTGCTAGAAACAGTGCTTTCAATTGCCATTTGTCGCTTGTCGGGTGATAAATGGCAATCGAAAACTCTGTTTCTAACGATTTTATCTACGTTCGCCGATAGTTTGTTTTCGGTTGCCGCCTACCCGTTGTGTTTTCACTGTATTATCTTAACATTCAGAGCGGATCCAGACCCCGAGGTTGTAAAACTGGTTACATGCTCAACTCAATTGAACATGAACGTTAACTAGCTCATTAAAATTTCAACTATTGTTGGTATTTTAACATTTATCAGCAGGATAAATGTAATAATTGAGCCATGACATGTGATTTCCAACAATGTTGCATTTTGACATGTGTAGACTCGGGCATGTCTGTGCAGCCTCTTTTTAAGCTTAGAAACTCAAAATGTTGTTTAGTCAGTAGCTTAACAGTCAGAATATTCAAGCGACTAGCAAAGGCTCTGATCAGACTGCGTGTATGCGCAGGCTGGTCTGAGCCTTTGCTGGTCGCACATACCACATTGTTGGAAATCTCATATGTGTGTGTTAATGCAAGAAAATGTCGTTATTTTTTCAGGGTTTTTTTACTTTTTATCAGCATTTTAAATTCCATGCTCAGCTGATTTTACACTGACGCCCGCGTATTTGTACTGCGAATTCGCGTTAAATTGCGCGTTTTCAATGCGGTGTACGCACGTACGATCTAAAGTGCGTTGAAAACGTGAATCAACTCGTATCAACGCAAAAAGGGAGCGCTGTGGCTCGAGAGTGCTTGACTCGAGGCTGAGGGGCCCCGGGTTCAAGCCTCACAGGCGTCACTGCGTTGTGTTCTTGAGCAAGAACATTAATCCTAGCTTAGTACTGGTTCTACCTAGGAAGACCCATCCCTTTATAACTGAAAGATTGTTGATGGGACGTAAAGAATCAAATCAAACAAACAAACAAACAAACAAGTATCAACGCAAGGCAAGATCATGAATATTCATATGAGATGGTAAGCGTTAGTGCGTTAACCAATCAAATTGCATATATTTAGAAAAATCGATATTGAAATGTGTTGGCTCTGTTATAGGAAAATCTAATATAAAGTTTGACATTTGCTATATCATTTTGCGTAAAACAGTAGTATTTCTAACCTCAATGTTTTATTTTGCTATTAAACGTCTTCTTTCCTTCCTCTAATGGATGACTATGCAGCAATGCATTGCAATGCGGATCTTCGTTGCTACGCAGTGATAAACGTTGATCCGCGTTGATAAATCAGCTGGATCGAATGGTGGACAGGTAAATGCGTTTCACTGCAGTTCAACGCATTATCAATGACGAGCGGGGATTGTTTATTTGCAATTGGCGTTGAAAATACAGTGCATATTACCTGCGTTTTCAATGCGTTTTCAACGCGCGAATTCGACAAGTACAAAAACGTGGGCGGTAGGGTAGCATGAAACAAGTTTTATATGAGCCAATGCATGAGATTTCCAACAATTTTGTATGTGCCACCAGCAAAGCCTCAGATCAGCCTGCGCATACGCGCAGTCTGATCAGAGACTTTGCTAGTCGCTTGAGTATTCTATGATAGTTAAGCTACTGACTGAACACCATTTGGAGTGTCTAAGCTTAGAAGGAGGCTGCTGAGGCTCATCTGAGTCTACACATGTCAGAATGCCACATTGTTGGAAATCTCATGCACTGGCTCATATGCTCTTGAGTGTTTTAAGCAAATATTAGGCATCTAAACACCAATCATCTCTGTTGAAGGGAATTGCTTGCGGTTTCTCATGCACATTTCTTGTAATTTATAGATATTTGAATTGGTTAGATAATGTATTTAACTTACAGATTTTTGACGGAAACACAAAAGTTGCCCATTTTTGTGGAACAGACTTACCACCCATAATAACTTCTCAAGCGAAATTATTTTTTGTTGAGTTTCACTCTGACAGCTTCATAAACAGACGAGGATTTAATGCAACATATACCGAAATTGATGGTAAGTATGGCAAATGGTCTAAAACTTCGAACACGTTTCTGTCTGCGTACATGTATTTAAATTAAATGTTGGTTTTCAGGGCTGAAATTCACAAAATGTTTATCATAATAGCACTGATAAGACTGCTTGTTTCGAATAAGTTTGATCTTGATCTACCTTGTTTGTCTAAGTACACTGTTTTGTTAATTCATAGTCCAATACAATTCATACAGTTTTAAGAGGAAACTGTCATAACCAGTGATTTGGAAAAAGCCAACGGAGTTACTGTTATCCAGATCTGACGCCAAAGCAGTTGACGTCTGATTAAGACCTTTATACTGTTTGCATACAGTAAGTTTTATTTAATATCCCCTTCACACTCAGCCACGTTCTTACTACACCCTTTAAAAAATTGATGGACGTAGTAAGGACTTCATTTGCATGGTGCGGGCGAGGCATGGACTAGAAAGGTTGTTCTACGCTCTCACTGTGTTGCCATTGCGTCCTTGCTACGTCCATGGAGTTTTCTCTACGTCCTTACCACGCTTATGCTACGACCATGGTACATTCACGCAACGTCGGAGAGAACATGGCAGAGACGTAGTAGCAACGTAGTATGAACGTGGAAACTAAATATTTCACCATCTTTTACCACGTCCCCACTACGCTCTTCCAATTTTGAAGAATTTTACAGGACATAGTGCGAATTTCATGGTCTTCGCCTGAGTGTGAAGGGGGCTTAAAGGCGGGCCATCCAAAATATCCGCACTGACGTTAAATACCGCACAGTATAAGTGTAAGTTATTGTATGGTTTGCGCGTATGTACGACGAGCTTTAGCGAGCGAATTATCGCCCGTACAGACGCACAGCCATACAATAACTTGCACCAGCATATATTTGCACTTTATGCATTGCTATATATTTGATGTTAACCCTTAATGCGCCAATCACAACAAAAGTCGTCTGCTTTTCTCGACTGCTGAAATGTTTAAGAAGCCTCTATGGCAAACAGTATGGACCCAGATCAGGAGCAGTCTGATCTGGGTCCTCCCTGTTTGTTTCTATACTTAATTAGTCAGTAATGTTAGTCAATTATTTGCAGCAGACGACTTCAGTAGACGACATTTTCGGATGCATTTTTTTCTTGGTGCTTTAAGGGTTAAACATTGAAATATCAATGAAAGAAGCAACAATTTTCTTTTACCCAGTCCACGTTCCATCACCTTACATACATTGTGTAACGTCCAACATACAGATCAACAGCATCAAAAAACGTGAGGAGATGCGTTTTGAGCCATCAGACAGATATTAGGCATATCTGACCTTGAGTTTGGACTCCAAAGGTCAAATCGGATAATCCGCGATCCACATTGTTCGTTGTCATCTACAAACCATAGGCAATTATTGTGCGAAACATGTCGGCGTGTAGGTAATGTGCCTAGTACCATTATCATTTGATATGACACGATTCTTTACTTTTTTAGATGCCACATGCGGTTTCTTAGTATGGCGTATGGCGGGTAGTTTTGGGTCACTGGACACTGATGTCACCAGCGTGTCAGATTGTATGTGGACTATTAGAGAGACGAAGACTACAGAGGCGATACAGGTGTACATAGCAAAGCTGTATCAGGAAACAAGCGACTGTGCGTCATTTAATTTGGAGGCTAGTATGAAATTTTTGTCAGGGAGGCGGGGTGGTCAAAACGAGTATGATGTATCAACTATTCGTAAACAACTAAAATGCTGAACAATTAAGTCTTTTCCTGCTTTCAAAATTCTCAACATGGTAATAAATGTTCTAAAGCTGTGGTTCTGTTACTGTTGATTCATTGTTTTATTTACCCCCCCCCCCTATTGTTTGCATGGGTTTCGTGTTTGGTCTTTGTTCTGTTATGAAAGTCTATGTGTCCTTGCTTGTTTTGCAATCATCTTGACGATGAAGAGAGAGATGGCTGCTATAATTTGCAATTGTCTTCCTTGTGTCTTGTAGCTGCTGCGATTCATTTACAATTTTGGGCTTATGGGTCCTGGGACTCGCTGATTCACATATCAATGAGTCCAACTGCAAACTTATGAGTCCAGAACACTATTTTTCATGACATGTCTGCAATACCATTTCATACTGGGACTCGCTGAAATAAAAACATTGCATCCCAGAGACAAACTTTTGCGAAAAAGATGCAGGATGCGCAGGTAAAAAAAATCACTGTAACTGTAATGTTCTGTGGCTCCTCCCGGCTGTGCCAAGGGTTGGTCTGCGGTATATGAGTGTATTATTTCCTGATCATACTTTTTAAGACTAGGTATGTCTCCAATTAGCTTGATCAGTCACAGAGACTAGTTAGAACATTGAAATTTTGAATGGAGCAGGCTTGACTACTATAATACATTCTGGATAGCGAATAACAAAGGAATACTAAAAAGGATAGCAAACCTAATGATAAGTATGTTTTATAAGAAAGAGCTCTATGTACCTTGAAGTTTGATACAAGTATCATCAAAATCGGTTGATAATGGGAAAGTTATGGGCATTTAAAGAATTCAATATGGCCAACATTAAGCCGCCATTTGAATATTTAATTAGTCTTCAGAATTTTTTCAGCTTCTTATTTTTTGTGTTCATTACTATCACATCATCTGTGTTGCTTTATACATAAGAAAAATGTTTTATTAAAGATTAATGCAAACAATCTATTGGCGTGTCTTTTATTCTGATTACGCATATTTAATTAGGCTGTGTGACTTCACTAAGCCTACAATATGGCTGCTTCCATTACAGTACATTTGTAAATATTTAAACACCCACAACTTCCACGTTATTCAACCGATTTAGATGAAACTGATCTGAAAATTCATGGTTTATTAAGTTCGTTCACATAAAACATGGTTATTATTAGGGTTACCGTCTCCTTTAACACATGTAAAATTAGGAGTATACAAAATGTAACCATTGTTACATTGTTTCATTTGGCGTTGTAATATTGCAAATGACTGCTTCTTTTCTAGACCTACGGGTGTATGCTAATGGATTCTTCCATTTGGTTTGATAAAACAAACTTGGGATTATCAATGTTCAAATGTAGGGGTGTCAAATTTTAATTTTCAAACATAATTGTATTATTTTGTCTGAAAATCGTTTTACCTTTACAAATAGTGTAGATGCTCATTATGCTGCATTTCATCTAGGTCTTCGCTGTTTGCAAAAGTACTCGTTTAGGGGTTTCCCGAATACAAATGGCTAATAAGAGACGCCTTACTTTGTGTGATTCGGGTAATTTCCGTTATATTCCACAGATTTATAACGATGACTATGTTCTGGGAATGTTCTGTGGAGCAGGGATCAGACGGGTTCACACATCTATATCTACAGTGGTTTATGTAAAATTACATTCACAGATTGGCATTGACTCAGACGTTCTGGTTTACTTCTGTGCAACAGGTTGAGTATACGATTCTCTATGTCTCCGTAAGACAAGTTAAGCAAAAATGTTGAGCATAAAATTGTAATGATTTGCTTACCCAGCATTCGTAACATGTGTTATGGGTGCTCTGTAGAGCCACAAAATGCTCCATACACAATATGCTCTATCGAGGTGCATATTGTGTACCCTGCATACACAATATGCTTCCCCTTAAATCGGGAGCATATTGTGTAGGACATGTATCATACCTACACAATATGCTCCCTAGCTGAGGAGCGCAGTCGTTGTAGAGTGCTTGACCCGATATCGATGGGTTGCGGGTTCGAGCCTCACCTGAAGCACTGCGTTGTGTTCTTGAACATGACACTAAATATCCTGTACTCAGTACTGGTTTCCCCCCGATGAAGTCGGAGGGATATTGTTTTGGCGTCGGCCGTCTGTGCACCCGTCTGTCTGTCTGTCTGTCTGTCTGTCCACCTGTCTTTCCAGAAACATACCTAAGTACCTATTAGTCAGATTTGGTGCATTCTCTGCATGAATGGATAGTACCATGGACAGTCCCAAGTGCGGACCCAGAGGGGGGGGGGGGGCAGGGGGTCCGGACCTCCCCCGGAAAATCACAAGTTATATATTTTCTATAGGAATAAGCAATTTGAACCCCCTACCCCGGAAAAAGTTGGACCCCCCCCCCCTGGAAAATGTTGGACCACCTCAGGAACCTTGAAAAAAGATAGTTTTCCTTGAAATTAACCATTTGCGATTGTAAAATAAGCTGAGGACTAAAAAAAGGTTGTCAGAGCTTTTTTGTCAGATTGACCCGGACCCCCCCCCTCCCCCTGACGAAAATTCCTGGATTCGCGCATGACAGTCCTATATCGTATAAGTTTCGTCAAGATCAACTGATAAACTCATTCTTGCTCTGGCACTAATAATGCAAAAGTTGTTATGGCTTTCTTAGAGTAATGATCTAAACATTTCCCCAAAGCTATTATGTATAAAAAGCCTGTAGATAAGTATGACGGTGTAAAATGTAAAAATAAATACCCCGCCCACTTGAATCTTTAGGCAGGGTCAAAGGTCAAATACATTAATTTGGCAACAACATAGTCAATTTTCAATATTATTACCGAAACTTTGTATGCAGACAGATAAAAAAACAACAATAGATATGAAATATATCAGACTGGATATTTGATTGGATGCCTGGGTCCGATCCCCTGGGTAGATTTAGGGGATTGGGCGAGTTCAAAATGAAACTTATTCTGAATATTGTCATGCTGCATATAAAATTAAGGTAACAGCACATGACAGCAACATGATAGCAATTATTTAGCACGCAGAGACACCATTGACCACTGAGGAAGGGGGTCAAAAGGTCAGCGCATTTTCACCTTGAAATTAGTCATGTTTCGTAGAGCACCTTGAAAACAAGCATTCTGTCCTTACATACACCCTAACCCCTTGGGTAGTGGCAAAAGGTCAAATATTCATTTATTGAATATGGACATGCTGCATATCAAATAGAAGGGACTTACGCATGCAGCAACATGGTAGCAAGTATTGTTCCAGAAGACACACCGCGACTTCGGGGTGGGTCAAAAGAAAAAACTTTTTTTTTCTGAAATCAATCATGTTGAAGATCAGAATGGAGTGTATATCACACTGAACGTACAAATGTCAAAGATCACCCACACTAGATCAAATTAAAAGGGGGAAGTGTAGATTTACTTTAAGGTGGCCAATCACGTGGTCTGACTGATTGGGTTCACGGACGGCACAAACCAGTTATCGGACATCAAAAGTAAGGAAAATCTGCTTTCGTGCGTTATATGCTCGCAGCATATTGTGTACCTTACCTACAAAATTTGCTTACATTATCATACTACCAAGGTAGCATATTATGTACCTTTACCTGCACAATATGCTCAAATTCTCATAACACTATTCCATTTTCATAATACTATTAAGGTAGCAAGCATATTTTGTACCTTACCTACACAATATGCTCCCATTATCATAAAAAACTAGGTAGCATATTGTGTACCTTATCTACACAATATGCTCCCATTATCATAAAAAACTAGGTAGCATATTGTGTACCTTATCTACACAATATGCTCCCATTATCAAAATACTACCAAGGTAGCATATTGTGTACCTTACCTTCACAATATGCTCCCATTATCATAATACTACCAAGGTAGCATATTGTCTACCTTACCTACACAATATGCTCCCAATATCATAATACTACCAAAGTAACATTTTGTGGACATTACCTACACAATATGCTCCCATTATCATAATACTACTGAGGTAGCATATTGTGTACCTTATCTACACAATATGCTCCAAATATCATAATACTACCGAGGTAGCATATTGTGGACCTTACCTACACAATATGCTCCAAATATCATAATACTACCGAGGTAGTATATTGTGTACCTTACCTACACAATATGCTCCCATAATCATAATACTACCAAGGTAGCATATTGTGTACCTTACCTACACAATATGCTCCCATTATCATAATACTACCAATGTAGCATATTGTGTACGTTGCCTACACAATATGCTTCCAATATCATAATACTACCAAAGTATTATTTTGTGTGCATTACCTACACAATATGTTCCAATTATCATAATACTACTAAGTTAGCATATTATGTAGCTTACCTACACAATATTCTCCAAATATCATAATACTACCGAGGTAGTATATTGTGTACCTTACCTACACAATATGCTCCCATAATCATAATACTACCAAGGTAGCATATTGTGTACCTTACCTACACAATATGCTCCCATTATCATAATACTACCAATGTAGCATATTGTGTACGTTGCCTACACAATATGCTTCCAATATCATAATACTACCAAAGTATTATTTTGTGTGCATTACCTACACAATATGTTCCAATTATCATAATACTACTAAGTTAGCATATTATGTAGCTTACCTACACAATATTCTCCAAATATCATAATACTACTCAGGTAGCTTATTGTGTGACTCACGTATATAATTTGCTCTCATTGTCATAATACTATCAAGGTAGCATATTGTGTACCTTACCTACACAATATGCTCCAAATATCATAATACTACCAAGGTAGCATATTGTGTGCATTAACTACACAATATGCTCCATTTATCATAATACTACTAAGGTAGCATATTGTGTACCTTACCTACACAATATGCTTCAAAGATCATAATACGACTACGGTAGCATATTGTGTGACTTAAAAACACAATATGCTATTATTATCATAATACTACCTACATGTAGGTAGCATATTGTGTACCTTACCGACACAATATGCTCCAAATATCATAATACTACCGTGGTAGCATATTGTGGACCTTACATACACAATATGCTCCAAATATCATAATACTACCGAGGTAGCATATTGTGTACTTTACCTACACAATATGCTCCAAATATCATAATACTACCGAGGTAGCATATTGTGTACCTTACCTACAAAATATGCTCCCATAATCATAATACTACTAAGGTAGCATATTGTGTACCTTACCTACACAATATGCTCCCATTATCATAATACTACCAATGTAGCATATTGTGTACGTTGCCTACACAATATGCTTCCAATATCATAATACTACCAAAGTAACATTTTGTGTGCATTACCTACATAATATGTTCCAATTATCATAATACTACTAAGTTAGCATATTATGTACCCTACCTACACAATATTCTCCAAATATCATAATACTACTCAGGTAGCTTATTGTGTGACTTACATATATTATTTGCTCTCATTATCATAATACTATCAAGGTAGCATATTGTGTACCTTACCTACACAATATGCTCCAAATATCATAATACTACCAAGGTAGCATATTGTGTACCTTACCTACACAATATGCTTTAAAGATCATAATACGACTACGGTAGCATATTGTGTGACTTAAAAACACAATATGCTATTATTATCATAATACTACCTACATGTAGGTAGCATATTGTGTACCTTACCGACACAATATGCTCCAAATATCATAATACTACCGTGGTAGCATATTGTGGACCTTACATACACAATATGCTCCAAATATCATAATACTACCGAGGTAGCATATTGTGTACCTTACCTACACAATATGCTCCAAATATCATAATACTACCGAGGTAGCATATTGTGTACCTTACCTACAAAATATGCTCCCATAATCATAATACTACTAAGGTAGCATATTGTGTACCTTACCTACACAATATGCTCCCATTATCATAATACTACCAATGTAGCATATTGTGTACGTTGCCTACACAATATGCTTCCAATATCATAATACTACCAAAGTAACATTTTGTGTTCATTACCTACATAATATGTTCCAATTATCATAATACTACTAAGTTAGCATATTATGTACCCTACCTACACAATATTCTCCAAATATCATAATACTACTCAGGTAGCTTATTGTGTGACTTACGTATATTATTTGCTCTCATTATCATAATACTATCAAGGTAGCATATTGTGTACCTTACCTACACAATATGCTCCAAATATCATAATACTACCAAGGTAGCATATTGTGTGCATTAACTACACAATATGCTCCAAATATCATAATACTACTCAGGTAGCTTATTGTGTGACTTACGTATATTATTTGCTCTCATTATCATAATACTATCAAGGTAGCATATTGTGTACCTTACCTACACAATATGCTCCAAATATCATAATACTACCAAGGTAGCATATTGTGTACCTTACCTACACAATATGCTTTAAAGATCATAATACGACTACGGTAGCATATTGTGTGACTTAAAAACACAATATGCTATTATTATCATAATACTACCTACATGTAGGTAGCATATTGTGTACCTTACCGACACAATATGCTCCAAATATCATAATACTACCGTGGTAGCATATTGTGGACCTTACATACACAATATGCTCCAAATATCATAATACTACCGAGGTAGCATATTGTGTACCTTACCTACACAATATGCTCCAAATATCATAATACTACCGAGGTAGCATATTGTGTACCTTACCTACAAAATATGCTCCCATAATCATAATACTACTAAGGTAGCATATTGTGTACCTTACCTACACAATATGCTCCCATTATCATAATACTACCAATGTAGCATATTGTGTACGTTGCCTACACAATATGCTTCCAATATCATAATACTACCAAAGTAACATTTTGTGTTCATTACCTACATAATATGTTCCAATTATCATAATACTACTAAGTTAGCATATTATGTACCCTACCTACACAATATTCTCCAAATATCATAATACTACTCAGGTAGCTTATTGTGTGACTTACGTATATTATTTGCTCTCATTATCATAATACTATCAAGGTAGCATATTGTGTACCTTACCTACACAATATGCTCCAAATATCATAATACTACCAAGGTAGCATATTGTGTGCATTAACTACACAATATGCTCCATTTATCATAAAACTACTAAGGTAGCATATTGTGTACCTTACCTACACAATATGCTTCAAAGATCATAATACGACTAAGGTAGCATATTGTGTGACGTAAAAACACAATATGCTATTATTATCATAATACAACCTACATGTAGGTAGCATATTGTGTACCTACCCGACACAATATGCTCCAAATATCATCATACTACCTAGGTAGCATATTGTGTACCTTACCTTCACAATATGCTCCAAATATCATAATACTACTAAGGTAGCATATTGTGTATCTTACCTACACAATATGCTCCAAATATCATAATACTACTAAGGTAGCATATTGTGTACCTTACCTACACAATATGCTACAAATATCATAATACTATCGAGCTAGCATATTGTGTACCTTACCTACACAATGTCTTCCAAATATCATAATACTATTAAGGAAGCATTTTGTGTACCTTACCTACACAATATGCTCCAAATATCATAATACTACTAAGGCAGCATATTGTGTGCCTTACCTACACAATATGCTCAAAATATCATAATACTACCAAGGTAGCATATTGTCTGCCTTACCTTCACAATATGCTCCCATTATCATAATACTACCAAGGCAGCATATTGTGTAGGTAAGGTACACAATATGCTACCTTTGTGGTATTGTGATAATGGGAGCATATTGTGTAGGTAGGGTACACAATATGCTACCTTGGTAGTATTATGATAATTGGAGCATATTGTGTATGTAAGGTACACAAAATGCTACCTCAGTAGTATTATGATAAAAGGGAGCATATTGTGTAGGTAAAGTACACAATTACTACCTTGGTTGTATTATGATGATAGGAGCATATTGTGTAGGTAAGGTACACAATATGCCACCTTGGTAGTATCTTGATAATGGGAGCATATTGTGTAGGTAAGGTACACAATACGCTATCTCAGTAGTACTATGATAATTGGAGCATATTGTGTAGGTTAGGTACACAATATGATACCTCGGTAGTATTATGATAATTGGAGCATATTGTGTAGGTAAGGTACACAATATGTTACCTTGGTAGTATTATGATATTTGGAGCATATTGTGTAGGTAGGGCACAAAATATGCTACCTCAATACTATTATTATAATTGGAGCATATTGTGTAGGTAGGGTACGCAATATGCTACCTTGGTAGTATGATAATGGGGTAGTAATATGATAATCGGAGCATATTGTGTAGGTAAGGTACACAATATGCTACCTTGGTAGTATCTTGATAATGGGAGCATATTGTGTAGGTAAGGTACACAATACGCTACCTCAGTAGTACTATGATAATTGGAGCATATTGTGTAGGTTAGGTACACAATATGATACCTCGGTAGTATTATGATAATTGGAGCATATTGTGTAGGTAAGGTACACAATATGCTACCTTGGTAGTATTTTGATAATTGGAGCATATTGTGTAGGTAAGGTACACAATATGCTACCTCGGTAGTATTATGATAATTGGAGCATATTGTGTAGGCAAGATACACAATATGCTACCTCGGTTACATTATGATAATCTGGGCATATTGTGTAGATAAGGCACACAATAGGCTACCTCAGTACTATTATTATAATTGGAGCATATTTTGTAGGTAGAGTACACAAAATGCTACCTTGGTAGTATTATGATAATTGGAGCATATTGTGTAGGTAAGGTACACAATATGCTACCTTGGTGGTATTATGATAATGGGGGCATATTGTGTAAGTAAAGTCACACAATATGCTACCTTGATAGTATGATAATAAGGTAGTAATATGATAATGGGAGAATATTGTGTAGGTAAGGTACACAATATGCTACCTCGGTAGTATTATGATAATTGGAGCATATTGTGTAGGTAAGGTACACAATATGCTACCTCAGTAGTATTATGATATTCGGAGCATATTGTGTAGGTAAGGTACACAATATGCTACCTCAGTAGTATTATGATAATTGGAGCATATTGTGTAGGTAAGGTACACGATATGCTACCTCAGTAGTATTATGATATTTGGAGCATATTGTGTAGGTAAGGTACACAATATGCTACCTCAGTAGTATTATGATAATTGGAGCATATTGTGTAGGTAAGGTACACAATATGCTACCTCAGTAGTATTATGATAATGGGAGCATTTTGTGTAGGTAAGGAACACAATATGCTACCTCAGTAGTATTATGATATTTGGAGCATATTGTGTCGGTAAGATACACAATATGCTACCTCGGTTACATTATGATAATCGGGGCATATTGTGTAGGTAAGGCACACAATAGGCTACCTTGGTAGTATTTTGATAATTGGAGCATATTGTGTAGGTAAGGTACACAATATGCTACCTCGGTAGTATTATGATAATGGGAGTATATTGTGTTGGTAAGATACACAATATGCTACCTCGGTTACATTATGATAATCGGGGCATATTGTGTAGATAAGGCACACAATAGGCTACCTCAGTACTATTATTATAATTGGAGCATATTTTGTAGGTAGAGTACACAAAATGCTACCTTGGTAGTATGATAATGGAGTAGTAATATGATAATTGGAGCATATTGTGTAGGTAAGGTACACAATATGCTACCTTGATAGCATTTTGGTAATGAGAGTATATTATGTAGGTTAGGTACACAATATGTTACCTCAGTATTATTATGATAATGGGAGCATATTGTGAAGGTAAGGTACACAATATGCTACCTCGGTAGCACTATGATAATTGGAGCATATTGTGTAGGTAGGTACACAATATGCTACCTCAGTAGTATTATGATATTTGGAGCGTATTGTGTAGGTAAGGTACACAATATGTTACCTCAGTAGTATTATGATATTTGGAGCATATTGTGTAGGTAAGGCACACAATATGCTACCTTGGTGGTATATGATAATGGGGGCATATTGTGTAAGTAGGGTCACACAATATGCTACCTTGATAGTATGATAATAAGGTAGTAATATGATAATGGGAGAATATTGTGTAGGTAAGGTACACAATATGCTACCTTGGTAGCATTTTGGTAATGTGAGCATATTGTGTAGGTTAGGTACACAATATGCTACCTTGGTAGTATCTTGATAATTGGAGCATATTGTGTAGGTGGGATACACAATATGCTACCTCGGTAGTACTATGATAATTGGAGCATATTGTGTAGGTAAGGTACACAATATGCTACCTCAGTAGTATTATGATATTCGGAGCATATTGTGTAGGTAAGGTACACAATATGCTACCTTGGTGGTATTATGATAATGGGTGCATATTGTGTAGGTAAGGTACACAAAATGCTACCTCGGTAATTTTATGATAATTCGAGCATATTGTGTAGGTAAGGTACACAATATGCTAACACAGTAGTATTTTGATATTCGGAGCATATTGTGTAGGTAAGGTACACAATATGCTACCTCGGTAGTATTATGATAATGGGAGCATATTGTGTATGTTAGGTACACAATATATTATCCTCGGTTGCATTATGATAATGGGAGCATATTGTGTAGGTAAGGTACATAATATGTTACCTCAGTAGTATTATGATATTTGGAGCATATTGTGTAGGTAAGGTACACAACATGTTACCTCAGTAGTATTATGATATATGGAGCATATTGTGTAGGTAAGGCACACAATATGCTAACTCAGTACTTTAATTAATTTTTGGAGTATATTGTGTAGGTAGGGTACAAAATATGCTACCTTGGTAGTAATATGATAATGGGGGCATATTGTGTAGGTAGGGTACACAATATGCTACCTTGTTAGTATGATAATGGGGTAGTAATATGATAATAGGAGCATATTGTGTAGGTAAGGTAATCAATATGCTACCTTGGTAGCATTTTGGTAATGGGAGCATATTGTGTAGGTTAGGTACACAATATGCTACCTTGGTAGTATCATGATAATGGGAGCATATTGTGTCTTTAAGGTACACAATATGCTACCTCGGTAGTATTATGATAATTGGAGCATATTGTGTAAGTAAGGTACACAAAATGCTACCTCAATTGTGTAATGATATTCGGAGCATATTGTGTAGGTAAGGTACACAATATGCTACCTCGGTAATATTATGATAATTGGAGCATATTGTGTAGGTAAGGTACACAATATGCTACCTCAGTGGTATTATGATAATTGGAGCATATTGTGTATGCTAGGTACAAAATACGCTACCTTAGTAGTTTTATTTTATTGGAAGCGTATTGTGTAGGTACGGTTCAGTATAATGGTACTTAGGTAGGATCATTGTGATGCTATACTAATCAAAGTTAGATAACGCTATATGTTAAGAATTTGTAGAGCAAGAAACTACTGCGCCGAAGGATATGAAGTTAGTGCATACATTAAATCATCACCATACAACTGTCAGTAGCAAGCAAATTGTCAAAATACATTATTCAAGTTTACTCAGTATTAGTTCTGATCATAATCTTAAAACATACATACAATTGGAGCATATTGTGTAAGTAAGGTACACAAAATGCTACCTCAATTGTATAATGATATTCGGAGCATATTGTGTAGGTAAGGTACACAATATGCTACCTCGGTAATATTATGATAATTGGAGCATATTGTGTAGGTAAGGTACACAATATGCTACCTCAGTGGTATTATGATAATTGGAGCATATTGTGTATGCTAGGTACAAAATACGCTACCTTAGTAGTTTTATTTTATTGGAAGCGTATTGTGTAGGTACGGTTCAGTATAATGGTACTTAGGTAGGATCATTGTGATGCTATACTAATCAAAGTTAGATAACGCTATATGTTAAGAATTTGTAGAGCAAGAAACTACTGCGCCGAAGGATATGAAGTTAGTGCATACATTAAATCATCACCATACAACTGTCAGTAGCAAGCAAATTGTCAAAATACATTATTCAAGTTTACTCAGTATTAGTTCTGATCATAATCTTAAAACATACATACAATAAATGATTCGTCACCTTTATAATGAATCGTCTCATATCTTTGCGAGCGCCCGCTTACTAGTAAGTGTCAGTGCAGAACATTGTTTGTTTCTGTGGTCAATACCTGAATTAACCGCGTTCAGAAAGTCTCTATTCCCATGTTAGCATGTTTCAGTATAACCTGAAATACATGTATGGTTTGGAGAGCTATGCCTTTTGAAAAAAAATCAAAATAGTTGCCATGGGAGCCAAATTGGATATCAGAATCGAATGATTCAAGCAATTCTGAATGTCCATGTTGCCCCTATCCCTCAAACCAAGTTTAGATTCAATCTGACGTAGGGATGGGAAAAGATGGTCTTTGAAGGATATCAAGATGGCTACAATGGTAGTCATATTATATATTCCAATGGAACAGGTATAGCATTTATGAATGTCCATGGTGTCCTCGACTCATACAGGTTCATTACATTTCTACAGTTAACCCCTGGCGTTTCCCTATTTTTCCTTACTACGGTTTCCAAAGGTTGATTTCATGTCGGGAAAGAAGCCAAATTTGGAGACAACGTCTCCAAAATGTTGTTGATGGGGATTAAAGACCACTATAATACAATTATGATGCGGGCATGGCTTTAGACATAAGGTTCGTAAGATAGACAGATGGATGTCGAGAGGACAATTAGAAAGAAAGGCAAATACCACGAGACATGTTTTCAAGAAGAGCATATTGTGTACCCTCGGACGACCACTGAAATAACATATGTACCGACCCTACACAATATGCTCCTCTGGTAGCATATTGTGTATGCAAGGTACACAAAATGCTCCAGCGGAGCATATTGTGTATGCAGGGTACACAATATGCTACTAAAAGGAGCATATTGTGTAGGGGAGCATTTTGTGGACCCACAGTGCTCTAAAGAACCGTCTCATTGAGACGGTTCTTTTGAGCACCCACAACATAATGTTTTGGTTGAGAAATAAGAAATATAATTACTAGTAGCGCACTTTTATCTGGAGGCCTGCTCACACACGCACGCACACACACACACACACAGCAAATAAATGTCACAATACACATCACAAAACCAGGACTGGGAATGAAAACGAAATCATCACAAACACTTGGAGAAACATTAAAAAAAAACTTAAACAAAATAGAATTGGACAGAAGCGAGATCCACAGGTTGTAATCAAGGCAATCATCCAGAAAAGTGGCATAATTCTGAAGGTTCAGTCATTTTGTGAGCAAAACGTTTTGATAACACTATGGGGGTATCTGGGTATGCTGAATTTGAAGACCAATGAAAGCCGGCTTTAAAATCATCGTTTACGATCTGAATTGCATATTTCCAAAATGGCAGCCAAATAGAAGTAAGGAAGAAGGCAAAGATCAGGAATCGATAAATCTACAAGTACCACACCTGACCAAAGAAACCATATGGGGAAGAGACAAAAGTGGCAAATATCCGAAATTTACAGAATATTTGATATTAAGAAATCAATGCAAAACTTGCCAGAAGGCAATGTTAAAGTGTTAATTACTTCGTTCAACGTATATTTTAATTAGAATAAATGGGTCGCAGCTGAGAAAACTTGTCTTCGGGGTTTCCGACAAAATGAAATTCAAACTAGCTTGTTCAGCTACAGAGACTACATGTACCTAGATATAGAAATATTGCTCGTAGCAAGTCTAGATATGATACTTTTCAATACGAGAATAACAAAGGCGCTGATCAGAATGCGCAGATGCGCAAGCTGGTCTGCGCTTTTGTTGTTCGCATACCTCCAAGGACAGGTTTTCTTGCGTCGAGGCCCATAATAAATACTTTTTTGTGGGTTTTTGATAGATCGAGATCAGACCTATGGTGGCATATTGATAAGCGCATCAGGTTCCTTTAGTGATGTGGACTGGGACAATAACGGCCTTTATGATCACAATGCTAACTCTGTCTGGACAATTGTGGCAGATGACGACCACGTGATCAAGTTTGATATCTTGTCTCTTAGCACAGAAGAAAGCAACGGAGCTTGCATTTATGATTACTTGAAGGCAAGTATGACTTTAATGTACAAACATTTAAATGGCCAGGACCAGTGAATACAAGAATCAGCGACAAGATGATACTTACATTTTTATAAACCCCGCGCAAGCGGCAGTATAGGATGTTTGGTGGATTCTTTGAAACAATCAAGATCACTTAGTACGAGGGGCATTTGGAAAGTTAGTAGCATGGTCGTTTATCTCATAAACCGATTAACACACCCATTCACGTTTGATATCATTTTAAACAGCTATCTTTCCTCTATGTTCGGACACAAATTTCATGTAGACACGAACATATTTTTGTGAATACATGTACTGTTTTAATACTGGTAAAAGCAAAGTTTCCATGGAATAGGTTGAAAGTGTGCAGAACATTAACAATATTTGATGAAATAAGATAATTTTGTACCATTTGGTAGGCCACAATCTAAAAGATACGACCGAGTTTGTTGGTTCTAATAACTAAATACCGGGACAACAATAATAATTCTGTATACCGAAACCGTTTAGAAAGCAAAGCAATGCGTTTATTTTTATGACTAAAAATGTTAGAATGCACTTATTTTGAAAATATATAACCGGCAGTAGTTTAAGCATACTATGCGTTGGTAATTTGTCAAAGCACACTTCGTGCTCTTTGTGTTGAAACCAAAAGAAAATTTGTAAACCAGAACAAAGGGAAGATACCTCTTATATTTTCCCATGGGATAGAATAAATTCAGCTATGAGTTGCCGTTCTCGTTTATTTCACTTAAAAACAGTGGCAAACAAGAGAGTAAGAATACCTTGAGAGTAGAAATCACTCAGTTTTGTGATGGTTAATGCGAACCATGAGAAAATCTTAAGCCTTAGACAAAGTATGAGGGGTTGAGTTACCCCACCCACTTTTTGAAAAATAAGGGTAGTGACGTTAGGAATAATTTTCTTATATACAGAACTGAACCAGTCAACATATTTGCTTGATGAAATGCTTTCTATACCGTATTCACTACATATAATCGATAGGCATATTTTGTGCTCTTGTAGTGTCAAAAATTATAGTAAAAGTATAAAGAAAAATCGTTTACCATTTCTCTGTTAGTTGACATTTTCCGTATGTAAAGCTGTAAGCTGTGCAATCAGTGATCACATTATATATTTTAAGCAAAAATAAATTGGCAACAAATCATGTATTTCTCAAATCATGATCGTATATAAGGGACCCAATTTCCCTTAGATTTTTTCGAAAATTTTAGCTCAAAATTTCCACCAATGTATAAGCATCTTCGCATTTCGAGCATGTGCTGCACGTGCACGCCTTTCAACAAATATCAATCCATCAAGTAGCTGATGATTTCAAGTTTCCAAAAATGTATTATTAGATAGCATTTTAGCGTTGTGTAGCTATGTGCTGTGCCACGTACTTTCCAAATGCCCCTCGTATATATAACTAGTAATGCCTATCAACTTACCTCAAACACAAGGCCAAAACATCCAAGGACCGAATCGCGACATGCACGAAATAACACAAGACTGAACAACCCTAGTACAGTAACACACTCCTATGAGGTTGGCCCGCCGTGAAACCGGTTTAAGCCCTCCTGTAAATTATTTTACTAACCGTTCCAAGGCGGTGCTTCTTTAGTGGATCATTTATGTTATTTCTGTCTTGTTTTTGTTATGCTTTCGTGTGCGTCTGGTAAAATGCCTTGTGGTCACCTGCTGGGAAAGTGCTGACCTCTTGGCTCTCGTTTGTGGTGTCTAATTGTGAGTTTGTTACTTTCCCATTGGTGTCCTGGGTCAGGTGTGGTGTTTGATTGTATCGATGCCTGATCTTTGCCTTCTTTCTTACTTCTAATCGAAGCCAATATACTGTGTGACTAACAGTCCACTTTATATACATGTAGTCCCTGTTGTTTACCGAATCGCTGCGAGAAAGTTCGGAGAATTGGAAACGTGTATAAACCGCCAAAATCTCGAAAATAATAAAATATAATGTTAAATTGATAACACTAGCAACACTATTTAAAAGACTTGCACGACGGTGGGCCAGGCCTCAGACTCTATGACAGCTTTGACGTAAAGCTTTAATCGGTGGGTTGGTGCCTAATGCTTATCTGTACCTGGACCCACCGTGGCTCAACTTGAGGTTTCCTTTAGCTCCCACTATCTGTGAGTCACGAGCCCTTTTCTTTGTTTCATCATGGTGTGTTAATTTGATTAGAGTGTTCCTCCATGATGATACATTGCATTAGTGAGATGGCTTCCATGCGAGCTGAACCTTTCTTGTACTTCAGCAATAGCAGAATCTAGGGCGAAGATTTGGTACCAGTATAATGCATTAAAGCCCCCCCCCCCCCCGGTGGCTTAGGCTGCTGTCCGTTCTACCGTTCTAAGGCGATGGTTCTGTTGTTGTTGAAATTTTGTTTATTGTTACTCCACTTCTACTGTGGGAGTCTGTATTTGTTCTATGTTTTGTTGTACGTTACTTTATTTTCATTCTAGTATTGCAATCATCTTGGTGGGGAAGAGAGAGCTGGTTGCTTTGCTTAATTTGTCTTCCTGGTGTCTCGTGATGGTTGAACGGCTCTTTCTCGCGGTGCCTCGGGGTTGTCTGCGGTTTGTGATTGTGGTATTTTTTTTATCATACTCACTTACTATTTTTGGTATCGAAATATTGGAGCAAGTCGCCACCTTTTTCCCTGTATCTATTTCTTATTATAAATTAAGCTATGCCAACTGGTTTAAAGCAATGCATTCGGAATGGTTCAATATACATATCAAGGGGTAACTGGCAAGAATATTTTAAGGTTTAATCTTAGTAAACAGTTTAGACACTGATAAAATGCATTAATTGCGGCATTTGCCGTAACCCCAACGGCAGGATGTCACTTAAATATGTATCCTTAACTGTTTGTATACTAGAAACCTTTAAACGGCACTTTGACAAACCCTTCAATGTCGAGGAGCTGGCACGAAGACAATTGTATGCATGGCCAGAAATGAGGATCAGGCCTTGCTATCCACTAATTTTGGCCTGGACGATGGAATTCCAATACTAACTGGAGTTATCACGCCTAATACTCGTTGGCAAGATAATCTTACACGAGTCCAAGAGTGAATTGTCCAACTCTATTTCAGATATATGATGGTGTGTTTGAACCAGACACTGAGCTTGCAGAATTTTGTGGACGAGATCAACCAGCTGTCACAATATGGTCCAACTCATCTGTTTTATACGTCCACTGGTCTACCGATAGCCATAGTAGTGGTCAAGGGTTTGATGCAGAGTATATGCATGTCCATGGTGAGTTTTAGCTATTGATAAGACAAACTTTTGAGCTTAACAATTATAGTGTTTTGACAATATCAAAATCTAGGGTGATTGTTGGTCCAACCCGTTCTAAGACGCTGATTCTGTTGTTGTTTATACATTTTTTTTTTTGGTTCTCCTGTATTTGTGTTGAGTCCTTGTTTCGTGGTGTGGTTCTTTGTCTCCTTTCAAGAATAAGTTAGCAGACAGCCACAACACAAAATAAGTCAAGCAACCAGCTCTTTATTCCTTGCTTAAGGAAATTAGTCAAGCAACCAGCTCTAAATTCCTTGCTTAAGGAAATAAGTCAAGCAACCAGCTCTTAATTCCTTGCTTAAGCAATTTAGAGCTAGTTTCTTGACTTATTTTGTGTCGTGGCTGTCTGTGTTCTGTGTCTCTTCGCCATGGTGCCGTGTGTTGTCTGCGTTTTGGGACTTCGAATTTATAAGATTAGACTATAGTTGATGGGTACCTACCCACTGATTCATTGAGTATCAAGCCAGATAAATTACTGTTATGCAATAAGCATAAAGGTAGTTTAAAATTTCAACCTTTTAGATATATGAGTCGTAACATAAGATTTCCAACAATGTGGCATTTTGATAAGTGTAGACTCAGACGAGCCTGTGCAGCCTCCTTTTAAGCTTTTAAGCTTCAAATGCTGTCTGCTCAGTAGCTTAATATTCATAGAATATTCAAGTGACTAGCAAAGGCTCTGATCAGACTGTGCGTATACGTCGGCTGGTCTGAGCCTATGCTTGTCGCATATACGACATTGTTGGAAATCTACGGTTGCGGCTCATATCTACATTAATTTGCGATTGGTGGATCAAATTAGATTGTGGTACATGGTTGTAACCCGATGGAAAGATTTTTGAAAGTGACACAAAACGAATTTTTATAATACATCGTATTTATGATGGCAAATATTGTAGTGGGACAGTGTAAAGTACACAACAAGTTTATGTGAAATATTTTATTTATAAAGTATAAAATATAATGAATGGTCAATTAGATCATTTGGTGATTAGAGTATTCATCATATTATTTCACTAAACAGGTTTGTGGGTTATACATTGTAAAAGGTTGACTTATTAGAGTTTTTGAATAATGGCCCTCAGATGATTTGGATGGAATATTATCCTCAAATACAGGTCTCAAACTCGGGACATACATGTTTAGTTTGCACGTCACCTATACCTTTATGCACATTAAAAAAGCTAAAATGAAAAATGCTACATGCATACTGGTACTTGAAAAAATAATGTTTTCGTTTTCGTGGGGAATGGCAATATTTTTCTTTTCTATGTGTTTCTATATTGCTATATACTATTCATGCTATGTATGCTATTACTTCTCTGATGCTCACAATGTCATTACTACTTATATAGCTGCAAAACAGAAAGCTCAAATTGTCATACGTAATGACATTGTGAGCTTTCGGTTTTGAGGCTTTAAAAGTAAAATAAGGACCAATCTGCAAACAGACAAAATGTGAGCCACGACATGAGATTTCCAACAATGTGGTATGTGCGACCAGCAAAGCCTCAGATCAGCCAGCGCATATGCGCAGTCTGATCAGAGCCTTTGCTAGTCGCTTGAATAGTCTATGAGTGTTTAGCTACTGACCGAACATCATCAGTTTCTAAGCTTAAAAGGAGGCTGCATAGACTCGCCCGAGTCTACACAATTCAAAATACCACATTGTTGGAAATCACATGTCGCGGCTGAATTATGATGAGCCACTTTCATATGGGCCTCGACGCGAGAAAATCTGTCTTCGGAGGTTTGCGAACAACACAGGCGCAGACCAGCCTGCGCATCTGCGCAGTCTGATCAGCGCCTTTGTTATTCGCTTTTTGGAAAGTACCATATTTAACCTTGGTACAGGTGAAATTTCAATTTTCTAGCTAGTCTCTGTAGCTAAGGAGACTGGTTTGAAACTCGCTTTATCAGAAACCCGGAAGACAGGTTTTCCCGCGACGTGGTCCATATGTCTGGAGCTGATATACAAACACATTATTAAACATTTAGTTTCAGATGCACCAAGGAACTGGTCCATTTCCAGCCAAAAACCTACAATACAGTACCCTGATTTAAGTACGGAACAAACTGAATCAAGTACGGAAGAAACTGGAGCAAATTTTGTTGAGCCTGTTTCAACAACAACTGAAGCTGTTTCAAGAAGGAATGAACCTAGTTCGAGTAGGAATGAACCTAGTTCGAGTACATCTGAACCCACAACCATTGAACAAGGCAGTAGTTCATCGATGGTTCTAAGCAATTTCTTTACTATGACTGTAGTTTGTATTTTAACACAATATGCAACAACCAGCAAGTCTTAAATGAGACTGGGCATGATATTTCCAACAATGTGGTATATGCAACCAGCACAGGCTCAGACCAGCCAGCGCACATGCACAGGCTGATCAGAGCATTTGCTAGTCGTTCGAATATTCTATGACTGTTAAGCTACTGACCGAACATCATTTAGAGTTTTCTAACCTTAAAAGGGAGGCTGCGCAGGCTCGTCTAAGTCTACACTTGTCGAATTGCCACATTGTTGAAAATCACTGTCATTGCTCAAATGAAGGTGTATGTCCAGATAAGAAAATCTTTAGTGTAAAACTGTTTTATAGTCTTACCAATTAATTAAAATACGCGTTTTGGCTGCTTACTCATTTGATAAGAATATATACTCAAACGATAAAGTTATGTCCGCTTGACGTTTATGTCTGCCAGTTCCAAATGTATGAACGCATTTCGTTCAAATTTGCACCTTACAAACGTTGATCATTTACAAACGATTTGCACCTAAGACAAATTAAGTTGATAATCAGTAGAGCCGCTGACAAAGCAGCGACTACGTGTACCATTAAAATCAAAAGTCACAACATCAATAGCTTGTGTGTCCATCATAATCCCAAACCGTTCAAGCACATTTAAACATCACTGAGCAAACTCTCTAGTTAGATATGCTGGCTAGCTGTATGCATTGTTTTTACAATCACAGCCATTAATCTGTAACATACTCTGACGTCACAAAACATCGATCACGTACGTTCGTGAAAACATTCAGAAAATTAATTGTTGGTCCAGCATTTTGATAATCAATTGAATCGAACAAATTTGATGTTTTTTCGTCATCGCAAGCATTTTTACATTACTTAAGACAAATCAGTATCATAACAATTGATAATGGAAATTCTCTAATTTTGCAGTAAGAGGTGGGGTATAAAACACCGATTTAGTGAACTAATGATGCCCGACATCAGCCATAGTTTTTGTTTTTCTCTATTGTGTAATTGTTGTCAAAAACAAACACAACAAATTAAAGCAAAAACGGTCTCAAAATGATATTAGGTTTAGGAGATTTGGGAGTTCTTAAATTGTTATTTGTTTAATTCAAAGGGAGGTATTTTTAGTTAATTTCGTAAATAAAAGGTTTTGAACTTCAATTTCGCTCGTTCAATAAGCAGACTTGGGATTTTTAGATGTTTTTTCATCGTCGGACGCTTCTGGTTGCCATTTAACGTAAAATGTGTCACGTTTTAATGATTAACTTCCTGATGATAATGGAAAAAGCTGTGTGCACATTAGGTTTAATAAACCTTAAAGATAAGAAGATAAAATCAAATAATTACCATGTTTTGTGTCTCTGACGTTTGATAAACATTTTGGTTTTATTTTTGCTGCAACTTCTTAACTGGATCAAAAGATACAGTACCATGAAAATCGGACGTTTCTTTTTTGTTTGAGTACATTTTACACTCTTATCTGGGGGATCTGTTAACTAAAATTAATGACAAATGCAACAAAGTTTACGACCCCTAGCATCGACTTAGGCATTAGATGTAAGATCTTAACTGAATGTTCATGTATTATTGAATTTATTGCAGGAGATGAGAAATAGAGATATAATACGCGACTTGTCAAGCATTTTATCACATTTATACGAAGAGCTCCAGTTTCATGAATTTAATAGTACAGAAGCATGAATGTTAGATATTATTTATCATTTGAAGCATACCCAAATTTCGAAACAGCGTTTTGGTAGCGAAAACGCAACGATTTGCTATATATGTGACGGGTTAATGCCCTCAATATTTATCGTTACAAAATATGTTAGCCATTAGTGCTTTAATTTTAATACATGGAGTTTTATCAACGTCATATGATAATATGCTTTCTACTAGAAGCCAATATTCCTGAAGGACCAGAATATGAAATATATCAACACTATATATCTCTACAGTGAATAGATCTACCAACTACATGCCAAACAACGCCTTTTGTGACTGCTTGAAAATCCAAACAACAATATACAGCTGCTTTCCAAAAATTTTATTGATAGCAATTTTTGTCATAATTATTTACATACCCTATACTTGTTTGCGTGTTTGTTATAAACATATGCTTTGTTTGATGTATGATTTTTTTTCTGCCAATACACGAACGATATATCTAGTTATAGTGAGTAACAGTATTGATTGTTCTTGGTGATTTTTGCATCAAGTTTTAACTTCTGAAAAAGTTGTATATATTTTTAGTAAATCAAAGTTGCTTATCAAAACTCCATTTCAAATTAGGGGCTTATAAGGAGAGCAGCATAGAACACTGTGGTGGTCGTCTATACTGTCATGTGTACCGAACATTGTGAATATACTTTAAGAATTGAAGCTATCGAGTGTTTCAACAATGAATCACTTGATTGACTAGGGTGTATGTGCACTAGCGGGTTGTGCAAATTTTATAACTTAACAAAATGACTTTTCAAAGAAATTTTAAACGCATTTTTGGATGTTTAAAATTGGTGCTACATAGTAAGTGCCCTTTATTAGGAGAAAGACCAAAAGGAAAGTACTACCAAACAGTTAGAATGGACCAAGTGGGTTTGAAATTGTATTAAGATTGGGAAATGTCATCTTTTAAGATGAATCCACACTCCAAACCTATTCTCATCGAAAACCCACAATATCTGGCATCTGAAACAGGAAATTGTTTATCCACATTACATTGATTGGTGTGTAAAAATCCACTGGGAGTCGTAGATAGGGGACAATCTCATGACATACTGGTGATTGTTTCATTTGCAAGCTTAAGTTAGGTGACCCCTTTAAAAGTAAAGAGATAGCCCCCTATCTACGACTTCCAGTGGAATTTTACACACCAAATCAATGTAATATGGATAAACATTTTCGTGTTTTAGATACCAGACATTCTGGGTTTTAGATGAGAATATGTTTTGGAGTGTGGATTCATCTAAAAAGATGACATTTCCCAATCTTAATACAATTTCAAACCCACTTGGTCACTTCTAACTGTTTGGCAGTACTTTCCTTTTGGTCTTTCTCCTTATAAAGGGCACTTACTATGTAGCATCAATTTTGAACATCTAAAAATGCGCTTAAAATATCTTTTAAAAGTCATTCTGTTAAGTTATAAAATTTGTACAACCCGCTAGTGCACATACACTCTGGTCAATCAAGTGATTCATTGTTGATACATTCGATAGCTTCAATTCTTAAAGTATATTCACAATGTTCGGTACACATGACAGTATAGACGACCACCACAGTGTTCTATGCTGCTCTCCTTATAAGCCCCTAATTTGAAATGGAGTTTTGATAAGCAACTTTGATTTACTAAAAATATTTACAACTTTTTCAGAAGTTAAAACTTGATACAAAAAATTACCAAGAACAATCAATATTGTTACTCACTATTACTAGATATATCGTTCGTGTATTGGCAGAAAAAAATCATCATCAAACAAAGCATAGGTTTATAACAAACACCCAAACAAGTATAGGGTATGTAAATAATTATGACAAAATTCGCTATCTATAAAAATTTTGGAAAGCAGCTGTATATTGACCTTTTGTATTCTGAAGGATTTTCAGATTCATACTGATACAGTGAGTATGGGACTACACATGGTACACTTAAAGGGCTCACAAGTAGATTTTGTCGAAATTATGATGCATTTCTGTCCCTTATAGTTGTTTTAATCTGAGCAAAAAATGAAGACCCTGATGAAATGCAGCATCATGCTGCATTTCATCTGGGTTTCACTGTTTGCAAAGGTAACGGTTAGGGGTTTCCAGTATACAAAGAATTAAAACATCAGACCTGTTCCAAATTATTTGAGTTCATTAAGTCTACTTACGAGAATTTATGTAAAGGACAACTAATACTAGGGTTAGTATTTTTACATCATGCAGAACTTAATATTCATCAAGGCTTTGAATATTAACAATATGGATGATGCTGTTATGATGCAGAATGCCTGGAATAACAGAATCAGCGATAGTTGCGTATACGCACAAATACGCAGAGGTTTAGGTATGCACCTGGTCACCTATTCGAACCATGATACGGTACTCTTTCTATTGATAGTCCCAATCAAAGGTCGGTTTGTCTGAGATGGAATTCATTGTGTCTATATTTATCAACGCTTGCACGATTTTCTTACTTTTCTTGAATATCTCGGAAATCTTGTGCGTTTTTCAATATATAAAGGATGGAATTTCCCATTCTTGTTAGGGGACATTTTAAACATACCGTTGAAAGGTTCGATATAGAGACGCTATTCATTATTATAAAAGGTACGTGAAGTTATATATATTGTTACTGTGTTGAAATTGTACATGACAGGGCGATGGCGATTCGTGTAATTGCATTGAATCGCGATGTCTCTAGCATGTCACATTGTATTGAAATAATAAGTCACTCGTTTTCTATTTTGTCGTCTGTTGAATCGGCCGGCATTCCGTGTATGAGTTCTTTCGGGTGTTATCAATAACGTCCCGTTTTTTCGGTGAAAATAGCGATTGTTACGCACTTGCGTATGAAGCTACGCACATGCGTATTGCCTAAAAATCTGCTGGGACCATTCTTGCGGCTATAGTAAAAGCTGTCGGGATGGACTCGTCGGGTTATTTCGGACAAAAGTAGTCACAGGCCATGTTGGGCCTGCACCTAAAACTATAATGGCATGCTGAAAGATTTACCAGGGACCGTTAGGTGAAAAACAATTTTAGCAGCTAGCTTTTAAATTGTTGTGATTTTATATGGCGTTGTTGGAAAGACGATTTAAACGGCCAGTGATAATCGACTTTCTGTAGCGACCTGTATGTGTCACCTCGAGTTATATCTGACGCATATAAGAATAAGGGTTAGGTGCATACACTACAACACACTTACATAAATAAGGTGATAGCTGACATGTATGTTTAGAGATTAGGTAGGTGTAATGTTACACCAAAGTAAATGTAAAATATTTTTTGTTACACCAAAGTAAATGTAAAATATTTTCGTAACACCAAAGTAAATGTAAAATATTTTGTGTTACACCAAAATAAATGTAAGAAAGCATTGTACGGTTTTACACACATAAAACAGCAGAATGTAATCTCTCAATATTGATGTAAATATTTTTTGCCGAGAGGTCATTATTAGTTGTTTACAACTAATACATTATACATGTACGAAATTAGTGCGTGGGCAGGGTGATGTCCGACGTAAACGTCCAAACGTTACGTCGGCACCACACTGTTCAACCTTTTTCCTGGAATTTTAAGAGAATTGGTATCAGTATTTGTAAACCTCGAAACTATCTAGATAACGTGACCTTGAAGGGAAAAAGGGCCACGGGATCTTGATGTTTCAGCTGCGATAGCGTCTCAACCAGGGTGACGTTACGACAGTGTATAGAAAATTTTGTTACGTATGGGTTTGTTCGTTTGGCATAAGAGGTATTGTTTAGCGCTGACATAGGCCAGTCACTAAAAATACTTCTCTATTATATAATTTTAAGTGTGGATATTTAGAAGAGCTGATCCATCCTAACCGCATGGGAGCCGTTAGCCATACACCCACGGGTGAGGGCTAACCGCGCGCTTATAGGGTTAGGCTGTAATTTAAAAGAGAAAGACCACTGAAATTATTTCTATTTTTGTGAACTTCAAACGAACAACTCCATTATTGACGCAAGAGAGTGATTCTGAGATTCTAAATATAGATTGTTTTTTGCAGAATTGTCTCTTGTGTCCCCTCCTACGTTGGAGGCTGAATGTTGGTGAGCCGTATGATTATAACCTGAGGGCACATATTAGCTGTCCCCCTCAGGCCACGACCAGCGTGGATCAAGGCCCAATCATTACCACGTAGCACAATCGAATGGGAAGCCAACCGGCTTGAATTGTTATATGTGAATCTGACACCCCAACGTGGGGATATGATCAGGAAGAACTACTTATTTAATCCTGACGTCTTGAACGACGATCAGCAGTACGCGTAAGAAATATTACGTGAAACCAGTGACGACCAAAGTACAGGCTCAATCACCTCAGCGCCGATGGTCTGAAGTAGACACACGTGCAGCTTAGAAGACATAGTGTTCGCTAGACGCGTATAATCTCGAGATTTCTCGTCAATACGAGAACTGAAATATTAAAGGGCCCAATTTATTTTTTTTATGAAAACTTAAGCTATATGTTAATCATATTCTTTACGCCTCTTATTTCTGACTAGTTGACGTACATCTAGAACAGGACAGTCCAAGATTGGTTCTAATTGAAATGATCTTGGAGTGGCAACTTGCTCTAGTATAGGATGGTCAATTAGCCAGAAATAACAGCGTAGGTGGTGTCATTGTATATTAATGTGTTGTTGATGTTTTCTTAGTACATAAAGTACTGAAAAGTTTTTGCTAGTTGTGTGCATTATTTTTCCCTGGTAGCATGGTCATCGTATAAAGGAATTTTCCAATAAGATTTCCCCTCTTCCTTCCTGACCGGCTTTATGTCGTAACAGATGCTGGTTGCATGACTGACAACCTTAATATATTAGCATGGCGGCTAAAGGTGCACATTTTATATACTGTATTAAAATGAAACGTAATCGCAAAAAGTACTACCCATATTTTTACTTTGCGCCTGCATTACTATTTACAGCCTCCTCTACATACTAAGAATCCGATTGATTTTTTTTCTGCAGGAGTGGCATATTTTAATGAACATTGCAGAACTATTTTAAGGATGGGGAATATTTAGGTGTTTAAGCCTCAACAGCGGGTAATTGTATTTAAGACAGGAGGTAGGAAAACACACTTATGTATCAAAGCACACTTACGTATCAAAGCACACTTATGCCTCTAATAATGGAAACTAACAAATGTTCAGTTTACTATAATTTAGAAGTAAAATCGTCATTTAATGGTACCATTCTTCTAGAAGCATTAGGGAATTCTTACTTACTTTTATTTCTATTGTCGTTGGATGCTTTTGAATTTGCCCTACAGTTGTGTGTCTCATCAATCCTATTCCTGAGGCTCAATAAACTCAATGATATCAGACAGTAAACAAAATTGCAATTAATATATGAGCCATGACATGTGATTTCCAACAATGTGGCGTTTTGACAAGTGTAGACTCGGACGAGCCTGTGCAGCCACTTGTTAAGCTTAGAAGCTCCAAATGATGTTCAGTCAGTAACGTAACAGTTATAGTATACTCAAAAGACTTGCAAAGGCTCTGATCAGACTGCGCGTATGCGCAGGCTGGTCTGAGCCTTTGCTGGTCGCACATACCACTTCGTTGGAAATCTCATGTCGCGGCTCATATTTCATTGAAGATAAAGCAGTCATAGCTTGAATGCTTCTCTAATGTCAAAAACTGCTTGGAAGAGTATATTATGCATCAAATGTTGAACACAGTATCTGATTTTATAACTCAGAGTTTGTAAACGAATATGATAAAGTATAGCGGTAAGGCGCCATGTGGTTGTAAGAAGATTATTTGCTGAGATTTTAAGAGACACTGACTAATAATGGTGTACAAATGTCATTGTCACAACTATTTATTTCCGCTGGTAAAATTGCTAGACCATAGTGTCAAAAACTGGATCACTCTTCAATTAAAATCCATTTTTGATTAACTGTCATGCTTAAATTGCTGATAATGTTACAACTTCGTATGTTGAGGATGAAATCCGCCTTTCTTTTCATCACTTTGGTATGCTAAATTGTCAATAGCAGTAGGCTGACCTTGAGTCTGAAATAAAACAGGATAATGAATTTGTTAACTATACTGAAGGACTTTAAAAACGCACCACCTGCTTAAATGCTAATTTATGTCGAAAATTGAATATTTTCATTATGCGGAAAATAAAATTGACAAATTCCGTCAATTAGCTTGCACTCAATAAGAAAATCGAAACGCTGTGGCTCATGAATGCCGTGACGTCGCGATAATTCTTAGACAACTCAAATTCAAAAAAAAGCACAGAGTACCAATACCTTCCACTATGAACGAAAAAAAGTTTTCGAACAGATGTTTGTTCTTGAAAGCAAAAGGAAAGATAAAATCAAATCATGAAGTTTTAGGCCTATTGCAACGTTAATTGCGTCTACATGGCGTCATTGATTTTTGACGTAACTTGGTGTTTATATCCTAAGGATTAGGAATAATCAAAATCTTTTTATTGCCAACAGATACTTCATAATCAGTTGCATAAAAGACAAAAGTATCGCGACATACCCGGACGTCACCCGTCTGTTATTGATGTTTGAAAATTTAAGACTGACGTTAGCAAAGAAACGCTGCGAGTGGTAGTGTAATAAAACGATTATTTCTGAAAACTTTTGTGTTTTTCCATTTGTTAAGACATTGGGCTATCACCTAAAAGTGTTTGTTTTAAAATTGAATCAAAGTCACATTTGTCAGATGACAATTGTTGAAAAACACTTACGTCGGTATTACGTCAGAATGAACAGCATGCGCAAATCGAAATCATGGTAAATCATGGTCCATTTTGCAAAAGGATAAAAATGATAACGAAAACATCCTCATATCTATCATGTGGAAGAGACAGAGAATATAAAATGGTGCGTCCCTCAGTATAGATATTGGTACTTATGACATATGTTTAAAGCTGTTCATTAAACATGAATAGTATACGCAGCTATATAACATTTTAACCAGAACCTACATCTATAGTACTACTTTTTGAGTACAAACTTTGAACCCCTGGTGAATAAGGCTGCTGTCCATTCTAAGGCCATGGTTCTGTTGTTGTCGTTTTATTGTTAAATGTACTTCCATTTGTGTGTGGGCGTTCTATGTATGTCTTTATTTTGTTATGCATTAATTTGTGTCCTGTCTAGAGCTGGTTTCTTTACTTTTATTGTCTTTTGGATGTCCTTTTACTGTAAATGCTCTGTTATTCATCCTCACAGTGCCGTCGGTTGGTCTGCAGTATATGATTGTGGTATTTCCTGATCATACTCACTTACTTTTTAAAGACGGATATTCGTGTGTCAACAAAAGAAGCAGATAAGTATGATCAGGAAATACCACAATTACACACTGCAGACCAATTCATGGCACCGTGAGGAAGAGCCACATAACAATCAAAAGACACCAAGACAAACAGAGCGAACTAACAAAAACAAAGCAAACCAACCAGCTCTCTCTAGAGAAAGGACACAAAGCAATGCATAACAAAACATAGAACAAACATTATACCCTACAATGGGAGCAACGAATCAACAACAGCAAAACCGCTGCCTAAGAACACACAGCAGCCTAAGCCACTGGGCTCTTTGCCTACCTTAAATGAATTTTACTGGCACAAAATCGTCGCCCTAGATTTTGGTGTTGTTAAAACCTCAAAAAATGTTAAGCTTACACGGAGACTTACTTACTTTTGCAATGTATCATCTCAGAAAATCAATCTAATCAAATAACATATGATGATGTAACAAAAAAGGGCTCACGGCTCACAGATAGTCAGATCTTAAGAAAACTGATGGTGGGCCGAGCCAAAGACAATCATCAGGCACCAACAGACTAATTAAAGCTTTACACTGAAGCTGTCATTGAGCATGAGGCCTGACCCACCGTCGTAAAATCAAAGAGGAAACCATTGTTATAAACAGTGATTGGTTGTACAACCAGGTATGCAGACTGTCGCATGATCTCCATGCTATATCAAACTTTTTTTTAATTATGTTGAATTATTTTTAGATTAATCACAAAAATTAGGTTTTCTAACAATTCTTTTGAATTTAAAAACTAAATGACCATAAAATACTAGCTCTGATTTGCCTTAGTGTTTTAAACTCATATTGTATGTAATAATCAACTCTGAGTGTATGTTGTAGAATTTAGAAAATGCTTTACGAATTTTATGATAACTGACATACTCTCAAACCTTTTTCCAAAATATACTTTACATACATTTAGCTGCATATCTAGATGATACGGTGGTGGCTTCTCTGGTAGATAAGCATTTCCACGGTTCTTGAGAGTATCTAGATTTGCCTCACCAAAGTCTTGTGGGCGAAGCTGATGTTCCTTTAGTCCTAGAGGCTTGAAGACTAATCTGAACGTCTGGAAAATAATATAGACCAGCCAATTAGATATTATTTCCTTTGCATTCTTTAAAGGTCCATGCGCAGCCATTCAATAAAGCTAAATATCTTGTTGTAGGTCTATGTTTTATCAACTGCCATATTTCCATGTTTTATCTGTGAGAAGAGCAAAGGCTCAGGTAAGACTTTTAAGCCTTAGCAGCTATCTTTTGTACATATACAGTAAATACTGTCTTAAGCAGCCACTCAAAAATAGACAAAACAATGATCTCAATGGCATACGGTAGCTTAATGAAGGTTGAAAGAATTGCAGAATGCTCTCTTGGAGCATTCTGTAATACTTTTGACCTGCATTCCGATAATTGGGCTTGGAAACCAATTTTTGGTTTCATTTTGAGCGGCAGCTTAAGGAAGGTTTTACTGTACGTGATTTTATTCATTATTTCAAATTAAATATAATGCATACTTCTATTGGAAACTGCAGACCCTGTGTTATTCTAAAGGAGAAGTATTTGTCTGGTTATGGCAGCTAGCAATGGGAGTGCATGTTACATGCATTCTATAAATTTCCATTATGAACCCTTGTATTTGACACACAGGCACACTGCCAAAACCACCATTATACCATGGTCCTATGGTGTTATTGTACAATGAACTATATACACAGCCTCAAAAGTTAAGCACCACTAACTTTGTAGCTTAATCTATCCAAGCACTGTTATGTGATGTTAATAGACCATATAATTAAAGATAATTTATATCATATAAGTAACATAGTAAAACAATTATGCTATTTTGCCAAAGTTTGTGATCAAGAGTTCAGCAAAAAGCAATTGGGGTCAACTTATTTTCATAGCAACTTTGTGTACAAGAACAAACGTTTGACATTTGTTTGTGAAAATGCCACACAATTTGTTTTTAGATATTGTGGATTACTCCTTGAAGATTCAGAGGGATAGCAAAAAGTTTTAATAAGTCGCGATAAAGAAAATCTGAATATCACATGTATTTCTAAATTTTCATTTAGATATCTATGCAGAGTTTCACAACAGAAAGAGATTTCTCATTTTCGATAAAATCACAACAGCGTAGTTTGAAAAGTGTTTCAGCAAAAATATAGGTGGTGCTTAACCTATGACGCCCAGTATATATGTGAGCCAGAATATAAAAATTGGTAGTTATCATCAAGCCTACTTAAATGTCAACGTATTTCCTGCTTGTATGCACAAAGTATGGATATTGATGAGGACTGGAACCGCACTGTTGACCCTAAACTTCTTTTGATACCTCGGCATGTGCGTTTATTGGAATATTGTGCGCATATGAGATAAGCACTATTACTACTTGTTTACTAAAAAGAGTCAAAAGAAATGCTTAGTTACCTGGGCTGATATTGCTTGTGATGTCAAACCCATAACACCCCGCTCACTTAAACCCATATCTGCCCCAAGAGAACCCAAATCAGCCCTTGCATGCACCCATAACGGCCCTCACGTGCACCCTCAGCGTCATAAATGACATCATTTATGTCATGGCCGCGTAAAGACTTGGGCATAAATATGTGATAAATAAGTTAAAACATGGCTGTTGCCAAGTTACCAGGCATTTTGGCCTGGTACTCAATATAAGCCCTTGGGCCTAAAGGCCCTCTAGCAAATATGGAAACACAGGGCCAAATGCCTGGTTACCCAACGCTGGCCATATATTGATCTCTAAAAATTTCAAAATGTTTACTTACATCCCAGTTTCCTCCATATCTAATAATGTGATAGAGCCATCCAAGTGGTATCCAGATAGCGGCAAAGGCTGCCATAGTCCATCCTATTGCTACAGCCCAGTCTGGATAAATATACGTTCCTTTTGGTCGTTTGTAGTCTAATTCAGAATAGTTTATCGTACTCATAATAAATATCACCTACAAAAAAGACAAAAAGAGACTGAGATAATTATAAAGTGGTCATAATATTGCTATTCATCAATGCGTATTCTACTGTTGTTAAAACACATACATTATTTAGGCCAGAATTTTTTTATTAGTTGATTTACGAACCCTCCTACTGTAATTTTCCGGAAAGTAGGAAAAAAATAAGATTTAATTTCTAAAAAAAGTTTTTTTTATTTTATCCCCCGACTCTAAATCTAATTTGTTTCGTTGAAAGAAATAATATTTTTTTTGAGGTTCTGTCTGTGTATTTTTGAGAGTGACACTGTAAAAAGTGATTGTCCTGTCCAGATTTTTAGGAAAATGATAAAATATTCAAAGAATTAATACAGACTGTTGGTTTGCCTTACTAGTTTTACTGTTTTTTCTGGATATAAAAAAAACTTCTGAAAATGACTAAAAAAAAAAGAAAAAAAAGCTCTGAAAATGACCAGGCCTTAGCTTGCATAGAACCATCTAACTTAGTTAATTAAACTATGATTGTTGCTGTATACTATGCTACCATGTGATTGACACACGGCTCTGAATAAGAGGAATTCTAAAGTATTTTTGCATTTTGACCTGACAGCCATTTTTTTAATGTAACTAGACCCATGGTTATTTTATTATTACACTTAAAGAATCTTATACATTCAATTTGTCTTCAAATGCTCCAACTGCTTTAGAGGTGTAGACGTTTATTATTGTTGACAAGAAAGATATATATACTATATATGCATCAGTGAGTCTTTAGTTCAATTAATCTATTATGCAAGACAGAATTTCAGATGACATAGCATTCAAAAACATCGTAGATCAAGAGAAAATTGCAACCTTTATAAAGCATCTGCGCTGCTTTTTGACGATGAAAAACGAGTGATTTTGACAGTAAATAGCCAAGATAAAACTATTTGCTCTTAGGAGATGAGGCACTAGGACCATAGATCAATATTTATAAATTACCTCTCATGTTAGTTGCATTGTTGCGCTTTGCCTGATAAACGTTGTCTATCTCACAGCATGTGCCTTTATCAGGTCAAGATGACGTTGCACGTTTTGAATGACGTCGCTAATGACGCTGAATAAACACAAAAATCGAACATTACGTCATAATCACTAGTCTGGGGAGTGAAACAATGGGTAAAATGATAAATAGAACACCAGGTTTGCGTCTTTTGATGTGAAGGTTACCAGGCTTGGCTTTGAGAACGCATGTTGAATCGCACGGCAAACCTCGCGATGTCAACAAGCGTTCTCAAAGCCTTGCCTTGTAAACTTGATATCAAAAGGCACTCATTCTCTAGTATGCTACCTTAACAAAGAGGGTCTACCAAACGTTTTTTTACCTCAGCAAGATGATTGACTTACTAGAAGGGGCATACAAGCTATATCATAATAACTTGAATAGGGTAAAGTCAGGTAACTTCGGACACCAGGTAAATCTGGACAGCGACCTTGTTTGTTTCATATTATAATTATTGGAATAAAAAAAAATGTGTGTCCAAATTTACATGATGTCCAGAGTTTCATGACTCTACTCTAAATATAGAGCCTACATACATATGAGAGCAGAAACAGCGACAGAACCCATGGCAAACAGGGGAAGGTGGTGGTAGTTTAAATCATTTTAGTGACTAAATCGTTGTGCTGTTACATTTTTTTGTTATTCAAATAATCAACTGTTTAACTATCAATGGGCGTTTTACTTTACTCTATAAATTATCAAATTAATTTACCATGTGCAGAAATTTTAACATGTTGTCTATCAAGCTATACAGCTGCCCTGCGAAACTGTTTTGTATAGAATTGAAATACAGTGGTTAAATCAGATGAAAACACTTACCATACAGAAAATTGGTGACACAACTGTCCAACCTATGGCCATGTAGGGGTTGATTCGCCAACCATACATCATTTCAATATTGTCATAAAATCTCCGCACACCTAAGATAAAAAGTACATTATATTAGCATAAGCAAAAAAGAAATGTATCATAGATGTGCAATGCCAAATAAATACATACAGGGGTTACTTAAGGACTACTTAAGGTCATGAACGACCTGGGTCTAGAATTATAATGCCTCCTTAAAGGCAAGGAAGACTTAAGTTAAGTATTGATTTTTCAGGAATGAAAAATAACGTTTCAAACTTTTTAAAATCAAAAAAGTTTCATTTTTCTGAAGATCACAATAATATCTTTGACCACAAGTACCACATCGATCTAGGCAATTCGTTTAGCATTTAATATAGCTTGCTGAAATATCAATACTTAACTTCAGTCTTCCTCAATTTGAAGGAGGCATTGCAATTCTGGCCCTTGGTGTCTATTTTAGCTCTAAGTTGTATAAATATCCGAAGAACATGGTAGTTGACCTCTCTATCTCATTTAACATGGCCAATCAATTGATATTAAAATTAGGGAAGTAGAAAATGTATTAAGGGCAATTGCCGGAAATACTTCCTGCATTAAGATCTTTTTTATTCTTTGCATACAGTTTGTTTTATGTATTGACTGTCGATTTATGAAATAAAAAGGATATGTCACCGCGCTCGATTTTTCATAATCTGACATTGAAATGACCAGCATTTTACCAATTTTCTGAAAAAACCCAAGTCTTTAATATTAAGTTAAAATAGTTGTAATCGCCACCCAGCTTCTTTATTTTAATTTTAATTATTACTCACGACATCAAGCTTTATAGGAAAAGTGAAAAATTATCTGGTTTCCCAAGCCGCGACAAGGTACTGAATGATATATTTTGGTAATTCCCCAAAATTACTGTAGGAATACGATTTTTAGATTAAATTGTATATTAAAAAATCTGGCATTATCAATCTCAAAATTTTGTTTTTATTTCATAGACTTTTATATAACCTTTTAGAAAAAAGAATAAAAATTAGGGGTCATGGGACTAATTTTCTTTCAGGAGACCAAAATTTACCCTTACCCCCACATATTTTGAGGAAAATTCAATAAAAAACGCTATGGAGTGTACTTTTTAAAAAAAAATCTGGCATTCTCAAAGTTTTGTTTTTATTCCATAGACTTTTATATAACCTTTTAGAAAAAGAATAAAAAATGGGGGTCACCAGACTAATTTTCGCCCATGAGAGTAAAATCTACCCCTACCCCCACATATTTTGAGGATAATTCATTATAAGACGTTATGGTGTGTACTTTTAAAAAAACTGGCATTAATAATCTCAATTTGTTTTTATTTCATATACTTTTATATAACCTTTTAGAAAAACAAATAAAAATAGGGGTCACCAGATTAATTTTTGGTCAGCAGAGCAAAATTTACCCTACCCCACATATTTTGAGGATATTCAATATAAAACGTTATGGAGTGTTCTTTTAAAAATCTGGCATTAACAATCTCAAATTTTTGTTTTTATTCCATAGTCTTTTATATAACCTTTTAGAAATACAAATGAAAAATGGGGGACTCCAGACTAATTTCCACTCAGGATAGCAAAATTTACCCCTACCCCCACATATTTTGAGGATAATTCAATGTAAAACGTTATGGAGTGTACTTTTTGTCATTTATATCAAATTGTATTACTGGTTGGAAGCAATTCATTATTATAAAGCTGAAAAAGAAGAAGAAAAATAAAATGTTTAATAGGTGCCCTCCCAGGAATTGAACCTGGTCCGCTGGTTTAAGAGTCTGACGCGCTAACCACTAGGATACAAGGGCAGATCTTGGGCCGCATAAATTAACCGTATATATGGACACACAATCCGAGTACAGCCATATTCGTATTCGCATACACGGTAATCTATTTTTATCAGTGTTTGGTACTGTAACGATCATTTATAATAACGGGTCAATAGATATTTCGAACAGATTTTAGTTACTTTTTTGTCCAGAAGATGCGGAGACATCCGCCAGACGTAAACGTATATGAAACTTGTATTGATGCGAATTTGAAAATGGTCGAAAGACGGGACCCAGACAACTTTCCCCGTTTCCCGCCGCGGGAATGATGCGCGTAGACAATACTCGAAATTGCCCTTAAGCACACTTTTGTTAGAAGGGCTTCCCTTCATTGCTGTGCTGAAAAATTGTTGGTTTGTGGATGTGACATTTGGATCATGTTCATTTGAGCCGTGACATAAGATTTACAACAATGCAGTATGTGCAACCAGCAAAGGCTCAGATCAGCCTGCCCATACGCGCAGACTGATCAGAGCCTTTGCTAGTCTTTAAAGTATTTGATGATTGTTAAGCCACTGACTGAACACTATTTGGAGTTTCTAAGCTTAAAAGGAGGCTGCAGAGGCTCTTCCGAGTCTACACATGTCAAAATGCCACACTGTTGGAAATCACATGCCATGGCTCATTATTTTCTCTTTTATGGTTTGAGTTGAGATATATATTTAGCAAATATGTGTTTTAAGTGATCTTTTTCCTTGGATGAGCTGCAGTCACTGCCTTCCCTGTTTTTTAATAATATGGTGATTAGTTTGACCTCCAACTAAATGATGTCACTAACTAAAACATATATCTGCAGATTAATGATTTTGTAAGCTGAACATATAGTGGAATGGCAGTGTACTATTCCAAAGCATATTCCTATATGCCCTATCTTTGGAATAATCTATGATGAGCTTGACATGTACAGTTCATGATGGTTTGTATAATGATTCTCCTGCATAAGTATAAACCAACACAGGGAGCGCAGTGGCTCAGTGGTGGAGTGCTTGACTCGAGACCGAAGGGCCGCAGGTTCGAGTCTCATCGGCGTCACTGTGTTGTGGTTCTTGAGCAAGACACATTTATCCTAGCTTACTACTGGTTCAACCCAGGAAGACACGTCCCTATATATCTGAAAGATTGTTGATGGGTCGTTAAGAATAAAATCAAACAAACAATAAACCAACACTTACCATATATCCATGCAACAGCTATGCAACTGAAGGCAGCTACAAACAAAATAATCCTACTTCCTGAGTAATAGTCAAACAGCTGAAAGACGTACATCCCACCCTGAAATAGAGGAACAGTCAGTAAGAGCATGTGCATAACAAAACTAGCATTTTTTCTGCGCCCAGTGCAATCGGAACTGCCTCAGCCAATTCCGCGAAATTCCGTGGAATCAGACCACGGATGTACGTCGAGGATATACTTTGATTACGCTGTTGATAACGTGACGCTGGCGTTATATAACGTGACGCTGACGTCACAGAAACCATGTTAACACAATAACAAGTGTAATTGCAGCAAAACAAATAGCTTAAATGGAGTTTATGTTTTTTCAATAAAATATCCCTATAGCGATATTTTATAGAAAAAATACATAAACTTCATTTATTCTGCTTATTAAACTTTTCGGATAATCAGAATAATCGATTTTAATAGAGCTTAAACCCTAATGCTACAGAACTAATTTTCCATACGCTAGTTCCAGCTAACAAAATGGAGCTTTTTGGTACATAGCATTACCCGTAATGCTCCTTACATATACCGAGCCATGATTTGATTCTCGAACTGTGGTGGACTTTCCCGAATGCGCCCTGTGAAGACTTAGATCTGCATGAACATCTGCCTAAACTGAAAGAATATTTAGTAGACGCAAGAAGAAACTTTAAGAACTTAGCTATCTATTCGTTGTTTGGTGGATACTCAGTTCTGACCTAATGATACCCAGCCTGATATTTTCACTTGGAACACCACATTGGTTTGAACTGTCATGCACTTGCATATTTCATCTGCCATGTGTACAGTAGAATCTCTAAAGCTCAAAGAGGCATGTTAAGGTGATGTTAATGTGCAATCAGTTTGTTTTAACCCTTCTTGTCGAAGATGTGTTGTGTCTACTCAATGACCAGCTATTGTGACACAAGTTATTTTGCCGCAAGATTAAACCGTTCTTACAAAATAATAAGTACACTACTTACTGGACAGACCATGGGTAGGCCTACCAGGAACTCTATACAGCACACCACAGCAATAAACACCTCTCGTCTGTAACCTTTTCTTAGATACTGAGGAAACTGGTCAACTATCGGTGTAATAACGCCTTCTACACCTACAAACTAGAAGCATAATATTTTCATAGATAACTGTTAATAAAAGTCAATAAGAGCAATAAAAAGCAACAAAGACAGTTTTTAGCCATTAGAACTTACAAGAATGAATAAGTTTATGATAAAATAGTTCAAGTATGATGGTTCGATTGACTGGAAATTAGAAATTGTTATTTGACTTTTTCGTTACAGTATTGTCCTTGCTCTATAAGAGTATGATGACGAAACAGATTTACAGTTAGCAGTATGAATGAAAACCCTATCTTTGTCCAATCAGGTGAATAAAGTATTATAACATGACCAACTACGTAACTCTACTCTTATTGAGCACGGACTCTAAAGGCGGCACCTCATGAATGCGTAATTAGGACTAGTCAACCTTAGACATAAGAAAAAACTGAATATGAGGCGTGGTTTTATTCAAAAGTAACTGTTTGTCTATGAAGCTTCAAATATTTTAATGAATGACAAAAAACATACATTTTATGATTATGCGCTTTTTGAAGGGTTAATAAAATTTATGTGAGTTCAATGTGTATACGGTTAGGATTTTCATGAAATACACGCATGTTTGCGCGGCCCAAACAAATTATTAATTCTTCACCAAATTATAAATAGAACTTGATTTTCCTTGTTTATCAGATGAAATTGCCAAACCACGCCCAGATATGAATATTAAGGTTAACACCTTTACAAAGAGGAAAAAGTTCTATTATAAATAACCGATAGAACACTCAGTGTGCGCCTACAGAAGCATGTGCGTTTTCACCTTATGTACAATATATTACTTGACTTTTCGCTTACTGTAAAGGCGGCAACTTTAATATTCATATCTGGGTGTGGTTCGGCTATTTCCTCTGCTAAGGAAGGAAAATAAGGTTTTATTTATAATTTGGTAAAGGGTTAATAAGCTTTTTGAGCCGCGCAAACGTGCGTGTATTTCAGGAAAATCGTAACCGTATATTTATTAACCCTTAAAGCGCATAATCACAGAATGTATTTTTTTGTCGTCCACTAAACTATTTGAAGCCTCATAGATAAACAGTGTGGACCCAGATCAGTCTGCTCCTGTAGGAGCAGTCTGATCTGGGTCCACAATGTTCCTCCCTGCTTAAGTTAAATATACATTTTCAGATGCAGTTATTTTGCTGGCGTTTTAAGGACTAAATAATGACTGAGGTTGTGGCACAAGATGATACAGTTACATTTGAATAAAACCACGCCCCCTTTTCAGCTTTTACCTATGCCTAAGGTTGACTAGTGCTAATTACGCATTAATGAGGCGCCGCCTTTACAGTAAGCGAAAAGTCAAGAAATACATAAACAACTTACCTCACTGTCCAGGCCAAGCAGAATTATCATCAAGAAAAACATAACAGACCAAAATGGAGCACCAGGCATCATTGTTAAAGCTTTAGGGTATGCTATAAAGGCTAGTCCTGGACCTAAAAAAATAATTATCGAATGAGCCCCGTGAATCTTAAACTATTAAGATATATTGTTAAAATATTTTGCTTCTCTTAGAATAGTAGAAAATATATATAACTGAGAAAAACTATAACATCTACTGTCCTGCCAACCAAGAGTGACAGTGACGTAATAGTTTGTTTACAATTGTTAAGTGAAACATTAACTTGTACACTCCGTTTTTGCTTACGCGAATCGATAGGTCATTTGTGTATTAATCCTATCCTGTGGATAGGATTAATTGATAAGTGATCTATCGATTATAAGTTTCTTATACCTTTGTAAACAAAACATGACGTCACTGTCACTATTGGCTGGCAGGACAGTAAGCAGTATGCAACATTTCCTGCAGCTGTTATGTTTTTATACAAGTTCAAAATACCATAATACCCCGTATAGGTTGTATGAGTATATTTGGCCTTCTCGGTAAATGTGCAATATGGTGCAATACCAATACGTATAAGTATGAGCATACAACATGTTTAAAAAACTGCTTAGAAAGCACGTACAGCGCTATGTTTCTGTCACAATCGTAGAAAATAACAAATTATGAGAGCTATGCCAACTTACCGTTGGACAAGCCCAGCGTAGCTCAACTGGAAGTTTTCTTTAGCTCTGACTATCTGAGAGTCATGGGCCCTTTTCTTCTTATCATCATAATGTGTTAATTTTCTTTGATGATACATTGCATTAATTAGGAAGCCTCCATGCGAGCTAAACAATTTTATGTTTTAACAACAACAGAATCTAGGGCGAATATTTAGCGCTTGTAAAATGTATTGAAGCCCCTGGTGGCTTAGGCTGTTGTCCGATCTAAGGTGATGGTTCTGTTGTTGTTGATATATTGTTTAATGTAGTTCCCATTGTGTGTTATCTTTGTTTTGTTATGCATTGCTTTGTGTCCGTTTTAGTTTTGCAATCATCTTGAAGAATAGAAATAGCCGGTTGCTTTGCTATTGTGTCTTGCAGATATTGCTACTATAAATGTTATGTGGCTCTTCCTCACGGTGCGGTGGGTTGGTCTGCAGTATGTGATTGCGGTATTTACTGATCATACTCACATTTTTATGCATATGTTGTGTGTTAAGTCCTGGCCTCGAGGTTGCAAAAATTGAGTTCATTCTCAAACCCAAAATAAAGCGCAATGATTGACTTGTTTCCGACACATGTCCGCAAGCAACCAATCATTGCGCTTTGTTGAGAGTTTGAGAATGAACTCAAGTTTTATAACCTCGAGGCCTGGTCTTGTTAAGTTGTTCTTTATGTCATTACTTTGACAATCATCTCACGTTTTTTATTATTTTGTTATGTATTTTTATCTTATCTTACCCATGCTATCTTACCCAGGACCTTAAATGACGTCATCATTTGAAAATACATCTTAGCGTATTCAGGGACTTCTGGGAGCTTATTTTAAAATAAATAAATACATAAATAATTAAATAATAAATACAGTGGTGAGCAAGAAAAAGAATCCATTATTCGTGTGAGAGTAGTCCGCCAGGATCACCTTTTGTCATCACTCAGCAAGCCTCGTGAAACTAAACGGCGATCCTTGGGACGGATTTTTCTATCCTACCCTCACACTCATGATAGATTCTTATATTGTTTCCAAATTTAAATATAACAATTTGTAAGCAAATAGTGAAGATACTGATCAGACACTGATCTGAAACTGATCCGCATGTTCAATGTTTACCTATGTTGCATATAAAAGACTCTAGACTTGCATCAGTTATATCACGGGTGGTAAACCTAGGAACTACCACGAAATTGTGTTAACGTAATTTTTTTCCCAAGCCACATCCGGGACACGTCGTGGTAGTTTCCAGGCCGAAAATTGGATAAAGAAACGTTGGTGTCACTTTCATTTTTGTTTTAATTTACAACTAAGAACGAACAATGGTGAAATCCGGCAATTTGGTTCCGTGTAAATAAGTCTCAGCGTCCCCTCTAGCCCAAAATTTTGTTTGAAAAATTATTTTCTTTCTTTAGATTCGTGTTTCCCCACTGAGCATCGAACCAACTTTCCCCAAAGTTCGGAGGATTTTAGCCCATATCTGTCAAATTAAATGGAATTTGGTATCATTTGACGATGGAAATGATAAAAAGACCCTTAATAAACATTCCTACACAGAAAAAAAATATCTGAGCATTTACTCGTAAACGATTCATGCCCCGTTCATCCTGTGTGGTAGTTTCCAGCTTATCGTGTTAGTTAAAATGCTATTGTGGTAGTTTCCAAGACTTTGTAGGAATTTAGTATAGCAGTTTGCATCAGCAGATGTTCACTATTCAGGGGCTACTTCATTTTTATAAAGACAGGGTGTGTGGGCCGAACCTTGAATACCCCTCTTATTCATACTAAGACCTTTTAAAACAACCTTTTGTCAGATAACAAATGTAGACTACCTGAATTTTAATTTTAGTGGGATATTGAAATGATGAGAAGAATGAAAATAAGGGATATTAACATATTTTGTTTTTGAATAAACATGCTTTTGAATTATCAAATAACATGCCCGTTCATCGTCGCACTCACATGTATATAAAAAGTGTCCCAACCCAAGGATATTTCCCTTTTTCCTGAAGCGCAAGTACTAACGATACTTTGGGCCAGTAGTCTTAGCCTGCCATTTTATCTTAAAGTTGATAACAGCGAGTGGCGCAATTTTATATCATTTTTTTTGTCTTTTGCTTAGTCCACCACGGCTCAACTGATGATCTTTTGCTTTAGATTTCCAGAGGTGTTGTTTGGAAGTCCAGGGCATGATCTCCACTTGGCAAGCATCACATTGAATCTCTTAAGTCCTCAGCTTAGCTTCTTCATGGTGTTGAAATGCGATTTATTTGTTTACCGTGGTAATTAATTGACGAGTTCGAGGGTTATCATGCGAAACAAACAACCACCATAATGTTTTGTAACATTTCAGAAACGTATCCTACAAAGTCTTGGAAACTACCACGATAGCATTTAACTACCACGATGAGCTGGAAACTACCACACAGGATGAACGGGGCATGAATCGTTTACGAGTAAATGCTCAGATATTTTTTTTCTGTGTAGGAATGTTTATTCAGGGTCTTTTTATCATTTCCATCGTCATATGATACCAAATTCCATTTAATTTGACAGATATGGGCTAAAATCCTCCGAACTTTGAGGAAAGTTGGTTCGATGCTATGTAGTGAAACACGAATCTAAAGAAAGAAAACAACTTTTCAAACAAAATTTTGGGCTAGAGGGGACGCTGAAACATATTTACACGGAACCACATTACCGGATTTCACCATTGTTTATTCTTAGATGTAAAATAAAACAAAAATGAAAGTGACACCAACGTTTCTTTATCCAATTTTCGGCCTGGCAACTACCACGACGTGTCCCGGATGTGGCTTAGGAACAAAATTACGTTAACAAAATTTCGTGGTAGTTCCTAGGTTTACCACCCGTGTATATGGTTCCTCGTGGTGATGTGGGTTGGTCGTCAGTGTGTGATTGTGGCATTTCACGGTCAAACTCACGTGCTTTTTAATGAGATCTCGATACTGCTTTAACTGTTGTCATCAAAACAAGCATTATACAAAATTGAGCCGTGACATGTGATTTCCAACATTGTGGTATGTGCGACCAGCAAAGGCTCAGACCAGCCTGCGCATAAGCGCAGTCTGATCAGAGCCTTTACTTGTCGCTTAAATATTCTATGAGTGTTAAGCTACTGACTTAACAGCATTTGGAGTTTCTAAGCCTAAAATTAGTCTGCACAAGCTTGCCTGAGAATGCCACATTGTTGGAAATCACATGTCACGGCTCAAATGTATAGATTTCTAACCTGACTCTGCTACTTCTGATATAGGTTTGCCCTGCACATGTGACATATGTCCAAGAATAGAAAAGATGATGAATCCTGCAAATACGCTGGTTCCACTGTTAGTGAGCGCAAACAATATGGAATCTCTGAAATAAAATGTTTAATATATTTATCCTTATATTTGGAGCCGTTCAATCCTCATCATACTTCTCACAGAATCTAAACGATTCCATTTAAAAACCTAATGAGGTGTAGAAAGTAGTATTAGAATTGCAAATAGTGCAAACCTTTCCGGTCTGATCATGGTTTATACCGTTTGCTCAGGCCAATATGTTACATCCTCAACACAAGCTAACCATCGTTTTGTGATTTGACATTAGCAGAGTCTAGGGCAACGATTTAGCCATAAAATTCAATTTACCCCCACCCCCACTCCACTAGTGGCTCTGGCTGTTGTGCGTTCTAAGGCGGTTGTTATGTTGTAGTTGTTGTAGCAGTGCCGCGTGGAGTTGGTAAAACTTCTCCCCGCACATCGATATAGTGTCGTTATTTTTTTTCATATTCTGGTCCTTTAGGAATATTGGGTTCTGACGGAAAGCACAATACCGCTTAAGCCGGTGCTAGGGGGCGTGAGAATTGTTGCACTTTTCATTATTCTCATGAACAGACTCAATAAAACCGAGTCTGCTGTTTTCTTATATTGTAGGTTCTCTCTATATCTGAAGGATCCGTTCTTCCAGATAATTTATTTATGTTCCCCATTTTTTGGGGGATTTTGTGTTTGATCCTTGTCCTTGCTTTGGCATGTCAAAAAAGTAAGTGAGTATAATCAGGAAATACCACAATCACACTATGCAGACCAACCCCCGGTACCGTGAGAAAGAGACAAAGAACAAAAACAGTCACATGACACCAGGAAGACAAACATAGTAAAGCAACAAGCCCTCTCTTCTGTTCCGCATCAAGACGATTGCAAACTAGAAAGGACACAAACCACTGCACAACAAAACATGGAATAAACACAGAACCACGGACAGTAGCCTATTTGGCACTGGGGGACTTAAATGTATTAAACTGGTACCAAATCCTCGCCCTAGATTATGATGTTGCTAAAACAAAAAAATGTTTAACTCGCATGAAGGCTTCCTATCTATTGCAAAATATCATCACAGAGAAACAATCTAATCAAACACACTATGATGATACAAAGAAAATCGCTCACTACTCACAGATAGTCAGAGGTAACGAAAAGCTGTACAGTATGAACAAACACTTCTTATTAATGCAAATCTATAAAAATGAAGTTTTGTTTTGATCTATTCAAAACATGTACCAAGAGTTATTTTCAATTACTATGATAATAAAATAAGGATTTATATAATTCTTAACATGGTTTTGTTTTGGTTTGTTTAATTTTAGTGGTGTTTTCGTCTACGTAATATAGTAAAACCTGTCTTAAGCGGCCACTCACAAATAGACAAAACAGGGTCTTAAAAACAAATGGTAGCTTAATGAATGTCGAAAGTATTGCAGAATGCTCCCCTTGGAGCATTCTGCAATACCTTTGACCTGCATTAAGCGATAATCGCTCTTGAAAAATAATTTATGGTCTTCTTTTTGAGTGGCCGCTTAAGATAGGTTTTACTGTAGTTGTTAGTTTTAAAACTTGACGTTGTCATTTCTATTGATGTTTTATTTGTTCATATTTTTTTGAGTCAGATCCTGACACTTTGGTACGCATTGCTTATGCCAAAAGCCATCATTTAAACATGCATGAACAGCAACCAAGCGTTAAAAGTCTAAGTGTTTGGCGCAAGCCTTCATTGACGTTGTACTTTGTGTGTCATTGACGGATCCATGGGGGGGGGGAGGAGGGCAGGGGGCCGGGACCCCCCCCCCCTGAAAATTCACAAAAATATAGGGTTTCTTAGCAATACTGGTCCGGATCCCCTGAAAAATCACAAAGCTACCGAGCCAGGAGCGATGTTAGGTCATCATTGGCCCGCCAACGAAACGCCACATTTTTGTGATATTTGGATCCTCTATCCCCTCATCAAAAAAAAATGTTATCAATTTTGGACCCACTCTGACAAAACTTTCTGGATCCGCGCAGTGTGTGCGAACTGCGAAGGCTCAGGTAAAATTGAAAAGATATATCAGGCTCGTTTGAGCTTTCGCTGTATTCATTTTCTATAACGTGAATTCAAATTAAATGTAATGGAAGGGAGATAACACAAGCAATCGTGAACTTTACCTGTATGAGTTATGATGGAATTTATTGTAGCTTCCGAGTGCTGTCAGTGCACCAATAGATATAGAATAGGAAAAGAAGATCTGTGTCCCTGCATCAACCCAAACCTGTAAAATTGGAGAAAAACATTTTAGGATGATGTTCAAGATTTTGCAGTTTTCGAAAGTGAAGTGTAACCTATAGATAAGCTACGTTGTGAGATACCCAGTTTGTACTGTCATGCAGACCAACCTGCTCATTCTCGGAGTCTAATCAGTGCTTTGTTGTTAGTTTGCTCTCTAGTAATGCTTATATTAACACAACATAAATACACAATTTAAAGATTCTAATTAGTTTAAGCAGCTGAGTAAATATCCAGGAGCCCTACCAAGAGCAAATTTTCACGGCAAGCATCGTGATGTTAAACGTTAAGCATCGGGACTGATTTTTCCATCCCACCCTCACACTTATGTTAGATTCTATTTTTCTGATATAAACCGACCCTACTGTCGTGCCAGCCAAGACTGACAGTGACGTCGTGCTTTGTTTACAATTGCTTAGTAAAACATTAACTTATACACTCCACTTGAGCTAACGCGAATCGAGAGATCACTTGTGTATTAATCCTATCCTGTGGATAGGATTAATAAACAAGTGATCTATCGATTCTAAGTCCCTGATAAGTTTAATAACAAAACATGACGTCACTGTCACTCTTGACTGGCACGACAGTACTAGGAAAGAAATATGCAAACATTGCCCTCGATAAACCACCCTTTGAGATACAAGTTATACCAAGGGCGGATCCAGAGGGGGGGGGGGGCACAGGGGGTCCTGACTCCCCCTGAAAAATCATAAAATATAGGGTTTCTTAGCAAAACAGGTCCAGATCCCCTAAAAATCACAAAGCTACCAAGTCAGCATTTAATTTTGGGCCATCATCGGCACGGTAGCGAAACGCCATTAAAATGGCATTTCGCTGGCGAGCCGATGATGGCCCGCTTATAGATGTATTTGCTTGGATCGACTCTCCCCTCCAAAAAAAAAAAAAAAAACCTTGTCAAAGTTGGACCCCCTCTGACAAAACTTTCTGGATCCGCGCATGAATACATTTGCATCTATTCAGTAGGATTAGATATTTAGAGTTTGGTAAACTTCCAATTAAATTGTTAATGTGTGCGAAAAGTGTATGCTTTGGAAATGCACTAAGAATAATGCGCCACAGGGTGTTTACCCTAAAAACATGTATTATCTATGTCTGTATAATTCCCTGTTTGCCCCTTTATGATCCTTCTTCTATATAATTGTTGAAGTTTATTGATATTCTATCTTGCCTTTTCTTTCGTTAAAGATTATTCTCAAAACAGGGGCTGTCATATGAATTGCAGAACGTTTGTATAAAATGACAGACATGTAGTATCTTCTTACCTTTGAGTCATTTTTCGACTTATCTGCACTTGCTTGCTTTTAGGGCAGCGGAAATTTTCAACAAAAAGTACTTACGCAGGTAGATATTAAGTGCACTTAAATTTGCAAAGCGATGATTTTTTTTATAAAAGGAGAATCTTTAATAAATCACAGATACAGTTAAGTTTGGTAAAAAATAGGATTATTTTCTTAGCCAACGGTTGACACTTGTGTTATTTATTAGCTATACATTTAAACATGTGTTTTTGGTGCTCTAAAGAACCGTCTCATTGAGACGGTTCTTTTGAGTACCAATAACATACATGTATGTTTTGGTTGAGAAATAAGAAAATTAATTTTCAATTACTCAGTCTAACTTTATTTAATGAATTTAAAGGACCCAATGAGAATTGATATACACACTCACAAAAGAAAATACACTGTGCATATTGGAATCGATTACGCTTCTCCCATGATGATTTACGTCCCAGTCAAAATTGTTCAGTCATGTCAGGACGCTTTCGTGTTTAGTACTAAGCAGAGGATAAAGTGGCTTGCGCAAGTGCACAGCACAGTGCCCCTGAGTCTCGAACTCGAGACCTTTTGATCCCAAGCCACTGCGCTCATCTACATCTGATAATAGTTTGCGTGATGGGTTCATGCATCTTAATTAGAATACCGTTTAAGCTGTTGTTAGTAAGGTATGATAGTTCGTACACACTTTGACAACGTTTTTCTTTCTTTTTTCTCATATTTATGCTTTTTTACAGTTGATGAGAGGATCCAAATACTACGATAAGCAGGCCATCGTCGGCCGGCAGCGAAACGACACTAATATTGCATTTCGCTTGCGTGCCTATGATGGCCCAGCATTAAATGCTGGCTTTGTAGCTTTGTGTTTTTTCAGTAGACCTGGGCCAGTTTTGCTAAGAAACCCTATATTTTTGTGGTTTTTCAGGGGGGGGGGGGGGTAGGGAGGTCCGGGCCCCATGTCCCCCCTCTGGATCCGCGCATGATTACAATAATACTTATAAAAGGTAAGTAAGAATGACCAAAAAATACCGCAATAGGATTGCATACCAACCCACGGCATAGTAAGGAAAAGACACATAACACAGATAGCCACAGCACATCTAAAGTAAGGCAACCAGCTTTCCGCTTCCTCAGCAAAATGATTGCTAACTTACAGCCTCACTACAAAACACGGAAGCAACACATATCTTCATACACAATAGGACAACAGCCTAGACCACCGTCGTGGAGGGGGGTTCAATGCATTTTACTACCAAAATCTTCTCCCTATATTATGTTTCCGTTAATGCTAAAAATGTTTAGCTCGCAACGAGGCTCTCTAACTTATGCAAAACAATAAAATCAAATTAACATGCAGTAAAGCCTGTCTTAAGCGGCCACTCAAAAATAGACAAAACAAAGATCTTAAAGACAAAATGGTAGCTAAATGAAGGTCGAAAGTATTGTAGAATGCTCTCTTGGAGCATTTTGCGCATTAAGCGAGAATCGTACTTTTTGAGAGTGACCGTTTTAGACCGCTTTTACTGTACTATGATGAAACAAGAACTGGATCCTGACTCTAGAGATGACACCTCAAGTTGAGCCACGGTGTGTCAAGCCAAAGACAAAGACAAACATCAAGCATCAACCCACCACTGCAATTTGTAGGCCAGGGTCGCCAGTGAGAGGAGGCCGACCCACTGTCGTGCAATTAAAGAGGAGCCCATAGCCATAAAACGTGATTGGGTTGATTAGTTGCGATGATTTTTTAATTAGAATTTTAGTGCTTATTTGGATGTTGGCTTTCATGACTGTGCATGCTGGCTTGTGCCTTTGTTGTTTACTGACAGTATATTCAAGTTTTATATGAATGAAGCCCAGCTATTCTTTGACTTTTCGCTTACTGAATAGGCGGCGCCTCATGGATGCGTAATCAGGATTGGTCAAGCTTAGACAAAGGTAAAATCTAAAAATGAGGCGTGGTTTTATTTAAAAGTAACTGTATCATCTTGCGCCATTACCTCAGTCATTATTTAGTCCTTTAAACGCCAGCAAATTAACTGCATCTAACATAAGCATAGAGGCAAACATTGTGGACCTAGATCTGGGTCCACACTGTTTACCTATGAGGCTTCAAATAGTTTAGTGGAGGATTAAAACATACAGTTTGTGATTATGCTCTTTAAGGGTTAATAAATGTGAGTTCAGTTTGTATACGGTTAGGATTTTTATGACATGCACGGACGTTTGCGCGGCTCCAAAAGCTTATTAACTCTTTACCAAATTATATATAAAACCTGACTTCCCTTCCTTAGCAGATGAAATAGTCAAACCACACCCAGATATGAATATTAAAGTTGCCGCCTTTACAGTAAGCGAAAAGTCAATTAATACCAATGTGCGAATTCCTGTCTTTGATGTATTTTGCAATCTTTATCGTCAATTCGACAAATACATTTATTTTCAGCATCAAATATTTGCTATATTTTGGTTATATTTACAGAAACTAAAATCATCATTACTTCAGCTTTTATGATACTTGTATAGCTAAACAGGTATTTTTCATTTCCTTTTTTCTGTATATGATTACATATAAGTGCTTACATAGATAAAACCTTTTGTAGAATGTAGATCATCTGACTCAGATTTACATAAAGTACTGGGTTTGATACCTACAAAAATGTTTGTGAATGCACCAATAAATTTTATGTCTTAATCTCACGCATACTAATGATTTAGGTAACATTGATACTTGTATATATCTATATTATTTGACTTTTCGCTTACTGTAAAGGCGGCAACTTTAATATTCACATCTGGGTGTGGTTCGGCTATTTCATCTGCTAAGGAAGGGAAATCAGGTTTTTTTAATAATTTGGTAAAGAGTTAATAAGCTTTTTGAGCCGCGCAAACGTGCGTGCATTTCATGAAAATCCTTACCGTATACACACTGAACTCACATTTATTAACCCTTAAAGCGCATAATAACAAAATGTATGTTTTTGTCGTCCACCAAACTATTTGAAGCCTCATAGATAAACAGTGTGGACCCAGCTCAGACTGCTCCTGTAGAAGCAGTCTGATCTGGGTCCACAATGTTTGCCTCCCTGCTTATGTTAAATAGACATTTCAGATGCAGTTATTTTGCTGGCGTTTTAAGGACTAAATAATGACTGAGGTTGTGACACAAGATGATACAGTTACTTTTGAATAAAACCACGATTCCTTTTTAGCTTTTACCTATTCCTAAGGTTGACTAGTCCTAATTACGCATTCATGAGGCGCCGCCTTTACAGTAAGCGAACAGTCAAGTAATATAACATAATATGCACAGACATCTCCATTAATCGACCATGGGACTAGATGTCTAGATTATGGTCTGAGCAATGATCTGTAGAATTCCGTTGTGCATGCAAGCAGCAAAGGCCCTGGCAAGTATGCGTCTATTCGCACACTTGCCAGAACCTGTGGTTCTCGACAATTCTTAAAGTACAACAAGGTGGTGCGCTGGCTCAAATCCTTTGATATACATGTATTTTCTAAACTAATAAATGCTAGTGTTTAATAATACGCTCCGAACAGTCCTACCAGAGTAGTCACAGTTTAAAAACGTGAGGTTATGTAACGTATAGAATAAAATCAAGTTCCAGTCTAGTTATTTGATAATTACGTGTACATGTTGATATATATCTGAGTTGACTACGACAGTACCATTATAAAACTATCATGAAATGGCTCAGTGTTAATGCATGTGAAATAAAAAAAGGTACTGCTCAGAGACGCGTATATATTTAGCTTCATAATCAATTTCAGATATGTTATTACTCGTTAGTGGCGTTTGCTCTTTAAATGAATGTGCATATTAGTTATATATTTTAACGAAATTCGCCATTTCTCTTTTATTCTAGTGGTTTTCTGCCACAATCCTGAAAAAATAGAAGTACGTGGCAGCTCACTTGCCCAACAAGTAAAGCTATTATGAATTGTATTGATCATAAAATAAACAGATTGTATTCACACATCACCATGTAAACTCCACAAACAAAAAGACAGGTTAGATACGTTTTTTTCAATTTTGGCTCAAAAAGTCAACAGCCCCCATATAATAAAGAATGGCATAAAACACCATGTTTACATTAATAAGTCTAGAAATACGTTGAATGGAGCCAGTTTATGAGATTGATCAACTCATCTTTGTATGTGCGAGCAGTGAAGGCTCTGTCCAGACTGTGTGGATGTGCAGGCTAGTCTGAGCCTCGCTGGTCACCTTAGCAATAAGGTATAAATCATCACTAGCTGACATACATTGATAGAGCAGCACACATTTTTTTTTAATTATTGACTTGGGTAACTTTCCTCTTTTAAAACACTTTGTGATAGGTTAACAAGTTAAATTGAAAAGTATCCCAAGAGAGTTAGACTCTAAAATACTTTGTGATAGGTTAACAAGTTAAATTGAAAAGTATCCCAAGAGAGTTAGACTCTAATTTGTCCAATTTCAATAAATAAGGGACACAATTCAAACTAATCATTAAACAAAACTATCATTTTAACCCTTAAAGTGCCAAGAAAAAAATGCATCTGAAAATGTCGTCAGCTGAAGTCGTCTGCTGCAAATAATTACCTAACATTACTGACGAATTAAGTATAGAAGCAAACAGCGTGGACCACGATCAGACTGCTCCTACCGGAGCAGTCTGATCTGGATCCACACTATTTGCCACAGGGGCTTCTTAAACATTTCAGCAGACGAGAAAAGCAGACGACTTTTGTTGTGATTGGCGCATTATGGGTTAATAGTACATGCACTCTGGGGATAAAGCATACGAATAGTACATCAAAATGTAATCGTAGCTTAATAGTTTCACTATTTGCAGGGAATTATTGAATACACATGCATCTGCACATGTACCAGTATGAGCTACTGTCCTGCCAGCCAAGTGTGCCAGTGGCGTCATGTTTTGTTTACAAAGTTTTCAGGGACTTAGAATCGATAGATCACTTGTGTATTAATCCTATCCGCGGCATAGGATTAATACACACGTGATCTCTCGATTCGCGTTAGCTCAAGTGGAGTGTACAAGGTAATGTTTTACTTAACACTTGTAAGCAAAATATTTCGTCACTGTCACTTTTGTCTGGCACGACAGTAGCTCAAACGAAAGCTGAATAAATTATATAGAAGATAAATTATGAGCCGCGACATGATATTTTCAACAATGGTGTATGTGCAGCCAGCAAAGCCTCAGATCAATGAGACGGTCCCTTTAAGTACCCAAAACATATGTTGAAACTGATGGGTAAGTAAACATTTACAATTTTATGCTCTAAGATTGTGTTTGTCTAAACCTATGAAGAACACAACTAAAGTAAAACAACCAGTACTGTATTACTTGACTTTTAGCTTACTGTAAAGGCGGCAATTTTGATATTTATATCTGGGTGTGGTTCGGCTATTTCATTTGCTAAGAAAGGGAAATCAGGTTTTATGCATAATTTGGTAAAGAGTTAATAAGCTTTTTGAGCCGCGCAAACGTGCGTGCATTTCATGAAAATCCTAACCGTATACACAATGAACTCACATTTATTAACCCTTAAAGCACATAATCACAAAATGTATGTTTTTTGTCGTCCACTAAACTGTTTGAAGACTCAAAGAAAACAGTGTGGACCCAGATCAGACTGCTCCTATAGGAGCAGTCTGATCTGGTCCACAATGTTTGCCTCCCTGCTTATGTTAAAAAGACATTTTCAGATGCATTTATTTTGCTGGCGTTTTAAAAACTAAATAATGACTGAGGTGGTGGCACAAGATCATACAGTTACTTTTGAATAAAACCATGCCTCCTTTTCAGCTTTTAGCTATGCCTAAGGTTGACTAGTCCTAATAACGCATTCATGAGGCGCCGCCTTTACAGTAAGCGATAAGTCAAGTAATATAACACAACATAGACCAAACACAAAAGCCCCACAAGCATTGATAGCAACAATCAACAATGCATCAACAACAACAGAACCATCGCCTTAAAACGGACAGCAGTCAAAGCCACCGAATGGCCTTATCTATTTTCACTGGCTATATCTTCGCCCTATATTCTGCTGTGGCTAACACACAAAATTGTTTTATCACCATCACAGTGACTAGAACTAACAGTACATATAGAATATTTTGGAAAACCAGACCTGAGCCAGTTTCTTTAAATCATCATAGTGTGCTTATTTGATTAGACTGTTTCTCTGTGATGATACATTGCAATAGTTAGGGAGCATCCATGCGAGCTAAACACTTTTTGTGTTTTAACAACAACAGAATCTTGGGCGAAGGAAAATGCAATTAAGCCCCACAATGGCTTAGGCTGTTGTCCGTTCTGAGGCGGTGGTACTGTTGCTGTTGATTACTGTAAATTCGGAAATTTTCGCGAGGGTTTTATTTTCGCGAAACTTCGCTATATGCGAAGTTTCGTGAAAATAAAACTCTCTCGATATGGCGAGATCACTCTGCCGTTTACTGATATATGTAAGTCATGCCCTGTTCGCGAATTTGAACATCGCAAATATGTCTTTTAACGAACAAATATGTCTTTTCTCGCGAAAATTTCCGAATTTACAGTAAGTGTTTATTATTGCTCCCATTGTTTGTGAGAGTTCTGTGTTCGGTCTTTGTTTTGCAATTCAGTACTTAGTTTCCGTTTAGTTTTGCAATTATCCTGATTGGGAAGAGATAGCTGGCTGCTTTACTTTAACTGTCTTCCTGGTGTCTTGTGACAGTCAGTGTTCTGTGGCTCTTTCTTACAGTGCCGTGGGATGGTATGTCGACGTCTGTCGATGTCAATAACACCTTGTTTTGCGGTGATATGCCTGCTGGGCAGATTTCTGGCTAGATTTTGATGGCTTACAGGGTTCCCACAGAAATTCAGAAACACAATTCCATGATTTGTCCATGATTTTCCATGACCAACAATATAATTTCCATGAATATCTAATGCATGGTCTCAACCTTCCTTTTAGAGGCATCTTCACCACGCTGAGCATAAAAACGGAATGTAGAAACAGTAAAAGTATTTAAATAAGCATGCTTGTAGACCATGCATGCATTTTGAAATACAGAAAACTTGAAACCATCAGTAGCCAGAAACCTAGCTGTCAGACACACAATTTTTGTGTGTCTGACAGCTAGTTGCTCGCTAATGATGATTTCATCAGATTATTTCACAAGATTCCATGATTTTTCCATGATTATTCAAGCGTTTTCAAATTCCATGATTTTTCCATGCATGGAACTTATTTTGGTGAATTTCTAGGTTTTCCATGATTTCCAGAGCTTGTGGGAACCCTGGGCTTAACTCTGACTTGATTGCAAATCTTGAACACAGGGGCTTCAAGTTTACCTGCATTTCTTGCATCTTGGTGAAGTCAGGTGTTATGTAGTATAGAATTCCATCACCACTCCCCTCAAGCATACAGTTGCGGATCAGCAAGATAACCATGAACACATAGGGGGAAGTAGCTGTCACGTACATAACCTAGAACATGAAAATAATAGCTTAGATATGAGCCAGACATGAGGTTTCCAACAATGTGGTATTTTGACATGTGTAGACTCAGACGAGCCTCTGCAGCCTCCTTTTAAGCTTAGAAACTCCAAATTGTGTTCATTCAGTAGCTTAACACTTATAGAATACTCAAGCGACTAGCTCGTCTGAGTCTACACTTGTCAGAATGCCACATTGTTGGGAATCTCATGTCATGGCCCATATGATATATTGTTTTACTAATGAATGCCTTCGACTTTATGTAGAAATGAGGAAATAAATTCCTGCATTGAAACCCCTTTTTTGGTGTATAGACATGAAAGTTTGGGTAAATATTGGACGTTCTTATTTTGCTGATAAAAGAAATCTAGACCTTCCCCAATCCAGGAGTGGAGGTAATAAATGTCTTGCTCAACTCAAATAAGCATGAAGTGTCAACTGCTCGTAAAACTAGAATGCTGGGGAAAATTTTCCATAAAATACATTAATGTTTAACTAATCCAGCTAACAAATGCTAACAATTGTTGGTATTTTAACATTCATGAGCAGGAAAAATACCATGTTGAGTTGAAATTGAAAATAGTTGTATTACTTTGAGACCAGACTTTCGTATACTACTCAAGAAATCGAGTTGTGATTTTGTCCTTTATAAAACATATACTGAAGGATTTTAAAAACGCACCACCTGCTTAAATGCTAATTTATGTCGAAAATTGGATATTTTCATAATGTGAAAAAATAAATTGACAAGTTACGACACTTAGCTTGCATTCAATGAGAAAATCGAAACGCTGTAGCTTATGATTGCCGTGACGTCGCGAATTCTGAGATAACTCAAATTCAAAAAGTTACAGAGTACCCATACCTCCCATAATGAATGGAAATAAGTTTTCGAACAAATGTTTGTTCTTGAAAGCAAAAGGAAAGACAAACATCAAATCATGAAGTTTTAGGCCTCTGGCAACAATTATTACGTCTACATGACGTCATTGATTTTTGACGAAATTTGCCGTTTATTTTCTAAGGATTAGGAATAATCAAAATCTTTTTTGCCGACAGATACTCCTCAATCAGTTGCATAAAAAACAAAAGTATCGCGATATGCGCGGACGTCATCCGTCTGTTATTATAATTGAAAATTAAGACTGACGTTAGCAAAGAAACGCTGCGAGTGGGAGTGTAATAAAACAATTATTTCTGAAAACGTTTGTGTTTTTTCCATTTGCTAAGACATCTGGCTACCACCTTAAAGCGTTTGTATTCAAATTAGATGAAATTCACATTTGTCAGACGACAATTGTTGAAAAACACTTACGTCGATAATACGTCAGAATGAACAGCATGAGCAAATCGAAATCATGGCAAATCAGGGTCCATTTTGCAAGAGGATAAAAATGATAAAGAAAACATCATCAAATGAATCAAGTGGAAGAGACAGAGAATGTAAAATGGTGCGTTTTAAAGTCCCTCAGTATACTTCTACTAAACGCAAAAAGTTTTTAGCGTAAAATTGCTATTATTTTCTTATCTATAAGTGTAAATATGTGTTTTGGGTGCTCAAAGAACCGTCTCATCGAGACGGTTCTTTTGAGTACCCACAACATATGCTTTGGTTGAGAAATAAGAAAAATAATTTTCAGTTACGCTCTCTTATCTGGGGGTCTGGCACTGATTTTAACTACTTATCATTATTAGGTTGTAATATTACTTTTCCTGATGAACGAATTCCTTTGCAGATACACAAGTAAACGACGATCCACGCCAACAACAGGCACAGGGCGAGATCCCACTTTGCTGGTCCTATCTCGTCAATACCTTCAGAAATAGCTAACACTTTATTCCTAAAAGAAAAAAAAGAACAAAAATATAATACTGATAGCAATTTATAATGTAAGCATGTGTTTGGAAAGTTTTGATACGAAGTTTTGACCGGGTGAGATTCAACTTAGTTTTGCTGATTCATTGGGACTCACTAGAATATGTTCTTTTTGAGGATGTTTTCTATTATTGAGGCAGATAATACGAATGATGCTGATCAGAATATGTAGACAGGCTGTTTTTTCGCCTCCTTTCCTTGCATGTGGCATGCAATTTTTTCATGATTTAGCGTTTATTATAAAATAAAAATACATTTATTTATAAGTGCATGTTTATTACCACACATATTATAAGGAACAATTCAATTGTTCAGATTATCATGCAAACAAGTCGGTGATAGACACGCTTGTCTTAACATGTTACATGTAATGGTATACCTAGAACATATATAATAGGTATGCACATGCAAGTTGATTTCAATGAATCCCGTTTTATAAAACGTCTTAGTGGGTCAAATACAGGTTTCCATCTTGCATCCCAGGAAAGATGACCAAGACATATCACCAATCACGAATGCCAGACTGATGGCAATTCCAAGTTGATTTAAATAGTGTTGCATTCCCCGTCTCGAGTTCGCTAATGCTTTAATCGCTTGACTTTAGCTGGCCTTGGCATACTATTTAAAGGTCTTTGCAAAAGCTAATTCATGTGGCCTTTGTCTACAGATCTCCTTCCAATAGCTTTACTCATTCATCTTTACTGTCGATCTCGTTTCAAAATTTCAAGTTACTATAATATATCATCATATCTTGGACTTATATCGTTCATACGAAATTAGTTGATTTTGACGTCAGTTAAATATGATCGCAGCAATTTGTTAAGAACTATTGATTTGTATATCATTATTTGGTTTCAAAACTGTGTTTGTAAATTTAGAGCGAATCCATATATATATATAGCATATAGCATATATATTTTATATTGAATCAGGGCCAATCTTGTTCTATTTAAGGTAATTGTGTGAAAAAATCCACATACATGCGAATGAAGGTAACCACATCAACAAGTGACAATACAGTAAAACCTGTGTAAAACGGCCACTCTCAAAAAACTTTTTTTCAAGACCGAGTATTGCTTAATGCAGGTCAAAAGTATTGCGGCTTTCGACCCTCATTAAGCAACCATTTGTCATGATGATTTTTGTTTTGTCTTTTTTGAGTAGCCGTTTTACACAGGTTGTACTGTACTACTAAGTTGTATAACTTACTCCCAGTATTCGGTTACTGGTTCCACGTAGTAGGACAAGATGGGCGTGGCATTACCACTGGCGTTGTAAATAGACACATTGAGTAGAGCTGCCTTCCCAGCGTCTATACATTCTTTATCAACCCGTGCACCAATCTCTGTTATGTTCCTACAAAAAACATATTTACAATTATTTAAAAGCAACGGGAACTGCCTCGGCCAATTCCGTGAAATCAGACCTTGGATGTACATAGAGGATCTATTTTGATAACGTGACGCTGGCGTTACATAACGTGATACTGACGTCACGGCGACCATGCCAACACATTAACAAGTGTGATTACATCAAAACAAACAGTAATTAATGAAGTTTATGTGTGTGTTTTTTTCAATAAAATATATGATTTATGTCGTTTGAACAAAGTGAATTAGATATAAATTGACTTTCTCTTGCGAGCCTATTAGCAACTTTATATATGTGCTAGGTAAGGTCGCTTTTAAACGTTGTAAATTTGTGTTATAAACTAAGGTATATAATAGGTGCGTCCACTTAAAAACGCTTAACACGCTTGTTAATATCTAGATGAATAAATGGTGAAATTATATGTTGGTTGTTTATTATATGTAAAGTTGCTGGGGGTTTGGTGGCAAGAGAAATATCGTTATAAATACATAAACTTCATTTAATCTGATGATTAAACTTTTCGGGTAATCAAAAAAAAAAAAAAAGATTTTAACAGGGTTTAGCCCACATGCTACAGAACTTATTTTTCGTACGCTTGTTCCGGCTAACAAAATGGAGCTTGTTCGTACATAGTACTACGCGTACACATGGGCTTGATGCGATTCTCGAATTGTGCCGGACTTTCCCGATTGATTTAAAAGGTGCTGTTGCCATGTGACAGTCTGTATATTTATAGTTGTACAGGTTAATGCCAAAAAGCATCAAAGTCTTCAAGATACAACATTTTTCACTGTTCTTGCATGCATTGATTCATAATAAACATCATGATTTCGAGCAAATGTATGACCCTTTTTACGAATCTCCAAATATTATTCGCGTTAACTTTTAACTTGTTTACCCCTTTTGTATTACTTATAAAGTTGACATTCATTGAGAAGCGACATGCTTTAACCCATAAAGCGCCAGTCAAAATAGAAGGCATCTGCTTTTGTCGTTTGCTGAATGTTTTGAGAAGCCTATCCGACTTGCAATGAGGACCAAGACCAGACTGCTCCTGTCTGACCTGGGTCCACACTGTTTGCAAGTCAATAATGTATACAATAATTTGCAGCAGACGACTTGCAGTTGCTGTTTTTTTTTTTTATTGCCGTGTGGTGTTGCCGCTTTAAAGATTAAATGTATCCATGACGCAAAAGAAACTGTTTTCAGGGCGTTCAGCAAAATGATACTCTACCCTTGTTGCTCAGCAATACATTCAGTAAAACCTGTATAAAACGGCCACTCAAAAATAGACAAAACAAAGAGCTTAACAAATGGTTGCTTAATGAAAGTCGAAAATATGGAGCATTCTGTAATACGTTTGACCTGCATTAAGCGATAATTAGACTTGAAAACCATTTCTTGGTCTTTTTGAGAGTGGCCGTTTACACAGGTTCTACTGTACTAGCTAAAAAATTATGCAGCAGGCATAAATATGATACATTTCATTAAACGGAAACCAAAGGCATTGAGCACACTGCATCGATGCGCCTTTATTGTCCGCAAGGCATCAATGTCAGGCTCAAAATAAAAAGTGATTCTGTGCTGCATTTCGAAGCTGTCGTTCAAGTAACCCATATAAGACTTCGAAGCGTCCTTTTAGGGCGACATAGGCAACACGCATACCCAGATCAGATGCCACAGAATGCAGCGCCTGATCAGGGTCTCCAACGTTTGCTTACAGAGTATCCTATTAAAATTTGAATAAAAATGAAAAGATACCACCGAATAACCCTTAAAACGGAAATGGATTGGTCCAATTGATGAGAGCGGGAAAATTCATTTGGCTTAAATGGCTTAATCCGTTTTCCTCCACGTACTGCATACACAGTACAAGTCGCCTACTTTCGTATCTGGTGATGTCTCTTTGCAAAATTATATTTAATACTTCTTTTTTTGCATTTAGAGAAGCATTAAAGTACAAAGTGGCAAGGTAAGACAACGTGGTGTGGTGCATAAGAAGTTTGCACTTTTACATTGATAACCTTAATAAACCTTGCTGTTGTCAATTATAGAAACACCTTTTGTAAGGTGCATTCTGACACTGAATTTCGATACCCCATGGAGCTTTTTGAAAGCTTATTAGGATATAGATAAAGGCAAGTGCATAGATCTTCAGATATGGTACAAACTACAATGAATGATGTTTGCATGTACCGACTATCTGAACCCATTAACGGCGTTTCAATTAGATAAAATATTGGCTTGCGCATACGATATTGCATCTTGTCCTACCAAGGGTTGCAATGTACTATCTTCGTTGAACGTTAAATACCAACGAAACCTTCGTTCAAGAAAATGACGATACTGATATGTATCGCAGTGTCGAGCAACGAAGGCTCAATGGCTTAGGCGACCAGTCAGTTCTCAGACCAGTCGGCTTTTTTGGCGTATTTCAGAAGATACTTTACTACTTGCATCCATAAACTATGGGTGCAGATGAAGGCTCAGACTCGACATAAGACCTCTAACTTGGTATATGTAACGAATTAGTGATAGAGGATACGGGTTCAAAGCTTTTGTCTCGTGGACCGGCCCAAACGTCGAAACTTCTGTATGAAGTCTATGATTATGGTTTAAAAGACTGGCAATATGATATTCTTTAGGTAATATGCTGTGATTCTATATTTAATTAATCCGGCATTTTTCTGTCTAATTATGCGCCAATAAGATGTTTAATTTTGAATAGAATAAAAATAAATCATGCGAGCTTCTTTATATACGTGTGGGTATCTACTGTTGGTCAATTGAAATCAAAATGGCTGCACTTACAATGTACGTAATAAACTGCACCATCAATCGAAAGAGAATTTACGTTATAACCCTATTCCACACAGGCCCCTAATCCCACGAATTGACACGAATTGACAAATATTTGGATTCGTGGCTGAATCGTACTCAGTTCGTGAAAATCTTAACTGATTCGCACAGTCCGTAGTGAGTTCTTGCAATTCGTAGGCCTATCCGGAAATCGGCTCAAAAGTTTTGAACTGTTCAAAACTTTGGCCACGAATTCCCCGATTCGAAAAATCGTGCGTGATTCGTACCAAATTCCTAAGGCATTCTTGGACATCGTAACTGAATCGTAATCGATTCGAAGGCGTTTTGGGGTATTCGTAACTACTCTTAGCTCATTCGTGGGGAATCGGGAGATTAAGCCAAGCAATAAAGTTATAAAAGGAAGAGATAGTAGAAGGATTTTCCCTAAGATTAATAACCCCGTCACGCGCATGTGAGCAGTCCTAGAAGTTGAAACAGATTTGGCAGATTCTGGAGCTCAATCAGGATCAGTCAGTAGCTCCTGGCTGGTGATTTTGCCAATGGCCAACTGTCATATTTTTCCAAGTCTAAGGGTCTGGGTCAGGGCCTCTCGACTTTAGGCCTAACGTAGTTGTTTTCTTCTAGCTATATAAGAAGCTGTTTTCAACACTCAATTTGCATGATCAATTCTACTGCTGCTTTACGAGGAACATTCATTTTGGAACTGATACACTGAAGCATGTATGGGCCTTTTTTATTATTATCGTGAGAGAAAATCTCGCGAGTCGCGGCGAATCGTCGCGGATTTCTGTTAATTCGTGCTCAATTCGTGCTGCATTCGACATATTCTTAACTGATTCGTCATTGATTCCTTAACTTTCGTTGTTTTGCTAATCGTGATGAATTCTTGCGCGATTCCAGCCGAATTGAGCCGATTCCCCCGAATATTCGTAACGACATCGTATCTGAGTCGGGACTGACTCGTAGAACATCACGATTGGAGAAAAAAAATAATGAAACCTCATAATTCCACCCCCCCCCCCCCCGAATAAAAAAAATCAACTCGTGGCGATTCGGGCGATTCGTGGCCTGTGTGGAATAGGGGTATTAAGGAACACTACAGATCTTTAGTATCTTGTACTTGGGCGTGACAAGGGATGAGTCGAAACGAAATGAGCAATCATGAATTTAAGCATATCTATGCAATACATTCAGTTATACCATGCCTCGAGGTTATAAAACTTTTTTCATGCTCAACTCAGCTGAGCACGAAATTTATCCTTCTCATAAATGTTAAAATGCCAACATTTATAAGCAAAAAAGGATAACATCTGAGAGACACGTACAGGCGGAAAAGCCATGTAATTACTTTTTTTATCACCTACTTTGGTGTGGACCTTATGTCTAAGGTCATATTTTGTGTAAATCACGGTTGGTTATGTTGTCAATCGAGTAATACCTTGGGTCTTAGCAAATGACAACAATGGGAGTTTGCATGTTTTTCTTATTCTCAGATCATCAACGAGTACGTTTTATGAGTATTAGCATGGGCCGCGGGTTCGAGCCACGCCGGCGTCGCTGCGTTACGTCATTGAGCATGACACATTTATCTTAGCTTTGTACTGGTTCAACCCAAGACCCTTCCCGATGTAACTGAAAGAGTGTTGACTGGGACGTAAAGAATCAAATAAACCAAAAACAAAATAAGCATAAGCATAAACTGTTGTACCAGTCGACGATCTATCAATTACCTTCCATTGAGTTGATGTGTGTAGTTGCATCTATTATCCACGGGTATTTCTTGATCAAATTTAAAGCAGTGTTCCGTAGCCCAGTCACTGTAGTCACAGTCTGTCCAGGGTAGGGTACCAGTGAAGGAGGCGAAGAAATAGCGGAATGCCCAGGCCATAATGACGTTGTAGTAGCAGTTGAGGAAGAACACTATGATCAGTGTGGATAGGCCAATACCTGAAATAAAGGGTTAAACGAGATGGGAAAAAGTGATAAAATGTGAGGCTTGCCGAGCATTTTAGCACTTTTTCGCAACGAGTTTAATAAGTTCAATAATACAAGAGCACGAGTATCATGACATTAAGATTACATTGAAATTTCATTTCTGACGAAAAAAGTTATAATTTTGTCATCATGTACGCAACGTTGTTCTGGACGTCATAGCGTCTCCCGACAGACTGTAAACCACTAGTGGTTTAACGATTTTATTGCATTGCGTTATTTCACTCCAAGACACGATGTCATATGATAAATGGAGGTTCTTATATGAGTGCTCATGTTTTATTGAATTTATTAAACGAGTTGGGGAAAAGTGATAAAATGCGAGGTTTGCCGAGTATTTTACAATTTTTTTTACAACGAGTTTAATAAATTCAGTCATACAGGGGCACGAATGTTAGATTCTATTTATCACATGACGTCGCGTCTGGGAGTGATATAAAGCCATGCAATAAAATAGATAAACCACAAGTGGTTTACAGATTTTCGGAAAACGTAATGACGTCAATTATAACGTTCCGTAAAATAAGGGGAAATCTTGACGTGTTCACACCAAAAATGCAATTTAAAGTATTTTTACTGTCATGTTGTAAATGGATTCTAACATTCGTGCTCCTGTATTATTGAATTTATTAAACTCGTTGCGAAATAGGGATAAAATGCTCGGCAAGCCTCGCATTTTATCTCTTTTCCTCATCTCGTTTAATAAATTCAATAAAACATGAGCACTCATGTAAGATCCTCTATTTATCATATGGCTTTAAAATAGTGTTTGTAATCGCGTTTGTTTTTGTGTGTGAAAACGTCTAAATTTTGCCATAAATACAAAATGATACCTATTATAGTTTTTGTGCTATGCTCTCAACAAATTTAAGTATGAAAAATAACAAAGGGAAGTAACTCCTAAATTATGCAAAAGAGAATTATGGTTATTGTACAATGTTTTCATAACGTTACATGTTCCCAAGAATCTAAAACCACTAGTGGTTTATCGTTTTAATGCATGGAATTATTTCACTCCTAGAGGCGACGTCATGTGAAAATAACCATTAAAGCGCGTAGCTCAAACGTTTTTGTTGTCTGCTGAAATGTTTTAGAAGCCTCTATGACAAACACTGTGCACCTAGACCAGATTGCTTATATAGAGCAGTCTGATCTGGGTTCACATTGTTTTCTTCTATACTTAAGTTAGTCAGTAATGTTAGTCAATTATTTGCAGCAGACGATTTTGGCAGACTACATTGTCAGATGCTTTTTACCGGCGCTTTAAGCTAATTAGAGGTGTTAGTGCAAGAAAAGTCACAATTTTACTTTAAAAAATGCAAAAACGTGAAATTGTTTGATTTTTTTTATTCTTTTTCAAAACAATCACACACTGTAGACCAACCCATGGCACCGCGAGGAAGAGGCATAGAGCACGAGCAACCTCACAGCAGCAGGAACATAATTAAAATAAAGCAACCAGATCTCTCTTCCTCAGCTTGAATCATTAAAAACAACTATAAAGGATATTAAGTACTGCATTGCAAAACAAGAACCAAACAAAAAACAAAGATTGGGAGCAACAATAATTAATGAATCAACAGTAACAGAACCCCCACCTTAGAACGGACAGCAGTCGAATCCATCGGGGATTTAGTTTAATTTTACTTGGCAAATCTTAACCTAGATTCTGCTGTTGTCAAGGCACAAAAACGTCAAGCTTGCACGGAGGCTTCCTAACGTATGTAAAGTGTTACCACAGGGAAACAATCAAATCAAATTAACATACTGTGATGAAACCAAGACAAGGGCTCTTAACTCGCAGTCAACGTTTGAGAAAACCCCAAGTTGAACGACGGTGGGCCCTGCCAAAGACAAATAAAAATGCTTTCATCAAATGTTTTGAAAAAAAGTGCAAATATTTATATATTTTGAAAATAGTTTAGTGAAAGAATGGGGCTAAGCTCAATGTTTAATGGACATAGCCAAAATATATGTAAACTATAATGTGAATTAGACGTTAATATTTTGTCGAATAAAGAGTTTTATTTTCATTTATATGAACGAACAATAAAAGGTAAAAGTCATTCACAGTTTAATGTCTTATAGTGGACTTAGCCATGTTCTTGCACAAAACATTCACCATTGACTTCGATTCATACGAATGAAACAGAAAAGTATACATGATAAAAAAAGAAACGCATACAGTAAAATTTATCATTTTTCTGTAAGCCGCAAATATAAAACACATTTTATTTGCATCATTTTGTAAGCATTTTATCGGAAGTTTTAATCTAGAAATTTCTTTTCGGAAGATCAATATTAAAGCCAATAAAACTGTCTTCAAACCAGACGGGATCAATTTGCAGTCCCCTGCAATACCGGTCTCTTTCAGAATAAAACCGAGCAATGAGGCAAAGATCGATGAACCAATAGCTAATCAAACAATCATACTTTGGTTATTTTAGCTCCTATTGAATCATACACGCGTATAGCTCCTGTTTAGTTTAAACTTTATTTCATTTGTACAACGCACAAATACTTACAAAGCAACACATTAATAATATATACGAGGGCTGTTCAAATATGAATGCAAGTAGCTTCATAACTTTCTTTACATATATGCTACGACAAAATAATATACCTTTCTGGAAAGAGATATTTGTCGCCATGAAAATGGCACCAAACATAAAGAAACACTCACTATATTTCTCGAGTTACAGAAGCTTATATAAAGGCCATTCATCTATACTGAAGTTTTTTCTGAAGCAAATTGCAATGCACGTTTTGGTCATGTTCGGATATAGTGTCATATCTTTGTAAGTTTTTGACAAAATGGCACCAACTTTTAGATGCAAGTTTAAGTAACAATCCAAAAGTTGCTTGCACGAACACATTTATATAATCTTGTTTCAATCACGAGTAAACAGGCACGTTTGTGACGTCATTAATTTTATGATAAACGTCATTTTGAGTTATCTACTGGTGATGTAATAATAAACATCGCTGTGTCGTTTTCTTTGCATTTTGCTGAAAACATGCTAAGTACGTCATTAGGGAGTTTTTAAATCGCGCCGTCCTCTATTTACAGAGTAATCACACTTTTATATCATTTTTCAAGCATTTTTTCTGCTTCTTAATGACTTGTTTACATTAATTAAAATACGTTCAATATGGCTAGTCCTCAAGACCAGGTGAGTAATTTTAATGTAAATAATGCCTACAGTGGTCAAACTTAAAGTTTACGTTCAAATTTAGAATAAAGCCGCAATGTTATGACGAAAAAAAATAAGTATAACTTCTTTGACCCCTTCACTTAAGGTATTTTTGACTTAGTAAAAACACTTTTCAGCGTTAAAAAAAATACCCATTATCCATCAATAATTTGTAGCAACAACTCAGTATTAGCGATAAACATAATGTTTTTGAGTTAAAACTAGTTTAAATGTTGTTTCATGCATTTTGTTAGAGATAATTTTAACTAAAAACTGAAAGGTGATGTTTTGTTTACCATTTATTTTCAAACATAAGGAGACTTTAGTGAAAACTATTCGTTGTAATTCAACAAAAGCATGTCGGATTTACGCAACTTTCACAGAACCATTATATAAGAATATTGGGATACTTCCTTAAAAATTTCAAAATTTTCTATCCGTTTATCGAAGAATTATACGCTCGTCTATATCACTGGTATATGTTCGAAGCATTGAGTTTGTTAGTATACTAACGTGACCCTCATTCAAAGGGCTATAACTCGATAAGTATACTGTATTTTTCTTTAGGTCTGGTGTCAGTTTAAAGGTGACATATAGTCCTTTATAGAAACGTTTACCATTTTGTTCTAGCATATATGTGAAGAAAGCTATGAAGCTACTTGCATTCATATTTGAACAGCCCTCGTATAAGCATTATACAAACGGGATTCAGGGGGAAGTCCGAAGACTTATTCGAGTCTGTATCCCTCACATATTCAATAGTACAGTGTACGCTATGATGTTGTGATTACCATCGTATTTATGCAATATACAAATAATATTTTAGATCTTTTAAATATCCATTGGTTGTCATATACAGTTTGTATCAGCATATCGCTCCAAGGGGACGGAACTTAGGTTTTTTACTCATGTTAAACGCGATAACAGGATCAAGCAGTGCGCTTCATTTTGTAGCTCATTCTTCTAACTTATACTACGATGATGCTCCTTTTAGAGACTATCTAAAACATTTGATTACATACTGGAGAGAAACCTTATGAAATGTCAACATACTAAAACGGCTGTATTCACTTTAAATTTTCAACATTGATGCCCAAATGAAATCATACGTATCTAGAGTGTCTAAGATAAGCATCATAACTAGATTTTTGTTGTTCAAATCAGTTATCGGAGACTGAAAATAAACACATTACTCGCAGTAATATAGCACAATGAATTCAGATCTTTAAACCAACAATCAGTATTGTAACAGCTCAAACTGTTTTGAGGGCATCTTATCTTTACACTTCACGTGAAAAATAAACAAGGGAAGGCACAAAACATAGAATACAATATGCTGATACACGTGTGTATCACAAATTCATTCAGCAAAAATGGCATTTAGGATAGAGCTTTAAAAAACTGAATATAAGTTGAAAAGATCGAATTTTTGTGCATTATGTAAGCTCAAATATTTGCCTACAACTGACAAAAATTACAATCGATTTTATTAATTAATGGGCATTTTATTGGCAATAGTTTATTGCCGGGCTAGATATAGTTACCTGATGTATTGTATGCTTTTCTTTTTTTGTTGGGTATGTTATAAACAAAAAATCAGATTGTAGGCCTTGTTGTTATGTACCAAAATATTACAATACTATATTACAATATGATATACCTGAGATTTTTATTTAAAAAATAACATAAACACAAATTGTTCATTTTCTACGTTTTGATGTTTAATATGTGTCTTACCTCTGAATATGGGAACTAAATTCCAGGCCTTTACTCCAGCCACGCCCATAAACTGTCCCACGGCCACCTCCAGGTAAAAGAGGGGTATCCCTCCAATGACGACACATATTAGGTACGGAATGAGAAACGCCCCTAAAACATATGCATATAAGCAAATAAATATAAATATGGTCACAGTAAACCTTGTCGTCTGTTATTCAAACACATTACTAAAATTGCAATCAAAGATACATACACGATCATCCCTTTGTATGCTAGTGACTCCTAAATGCGCATTTTCGCAAACAATGAAGAGCCAAATGAAATGCCGCATAATGAGGCATTTCGTCAGGGTCTCCATTGTTTGTTACATGTAAGACAAAATGATCTTCAAAAAAAGAAATGCAACTTTGATAATATCATAAACAATGGGCAATTCCAAGTTTATTGTATCAAACTATAAGGAAGAATCAATTAGTGCATACAGATTAAATGTTTTCGCTAGTATCATGTAGAAGGCGGTCAAACTGCTGACTTTGGTTATGGACTTAACAGACACTTCTTGTGAATTTGCTGCTCGTCGTGATCCATCGTACAGGAAAAGCGACGCTAGATACAAACGCAAGAATGGAGTCATATATGGGGTTTTACTCTTTGAATTCTGTATTTCTAAGATGGAATTTTCCAGTAGATGATCTGGACTAGTCCGTCCTATCTACAAATACTTAATTTACAGATTGAAACAAACAATTAGATCATCTAAGAGCAGGCTGACCTGAGATCATTTTGATAGCAAGTATATCATCTTGCAAATATGCTCTATTAATAGTTCTTAATTAATGCGCAATCACGTCCGATGAACAAAAGTCGGTCCCGCATAAATTTGCAATTTGCATAAATACAAAAACAAAAGACCGCCCACTAGCTGAGTCAATGTTCTTTGTAATATGACAAACCATAGGCAATTAATATATGAGCCTGCGAATACACTATGAAAGGAAATTGCCTAAGTGATGGCAAAGCTGGCAGTTTTCATATGCAACTGTAACAATGAAATAGAACTAATAAAAACATTTAGCACACTATATTTTAACCCATTTAAGCTGAATAGAATTTCTCACTCTTATTAATTGGACCGGTCCATGTCCATTTAAAGGGCCGTTGGTGATATTTTACGTTTGTATTCAAATGTTAGTGGATTATTCTGTAAGCAAGCAATTGAGACTCTACACAGACTCCGCGTTCTGTGGCGTCTGATCTGGATCTTGACTATTTGCCTATGTCCCATTAAGCGAATCTGGGGTTATATGGGTTTAAATCTTTTCGGCTCATCATAGAAAGTATTGTGTATATAGATGTACCACGACCTCTGAGTAGTGACCATTAGATCGTTCCACTTCAAAAGGTTGATGCGGAATGTGTAACATAAGCCGGTCAGGCTAGACCATCTGTGTGTGTCAACAACGTTCTAGTAAAAAATAGTAAACACCAGACACCCATATTTCTAGAATTATTTCAATTTTGTAAGTACACTCATGTCGCAGAGATTTTTTTTATTCTATAGACACCAGCCGCCGAAGGCGGCTTCGACAACCCCTGAAGGGGGTGGTCGAGGTGTCTATAGATTGTAAACACTTTCTGTTTCCGTAATGCCTTCGGCAGTTTCCGCCCAATGTCGAAGATAGACGACATAAAGCAAAAGTCACAGGCAACTGTAACTTAAACCGAAGGTGTCTTAAACAATTGATTACAAGAATATGTACACAGAAAAGTCATCATATTCGAATTTATCTGTGTACATTGGAAATAGGTGGCATTTTAAAAATTTAGCGAAACCACCCGAGATCACGGAAACTAATTATTCTACAGGTTCCATCATATTTTTTTTCGCCAGCTTATAGGTCTTTGAGGACAGACAAATGCGGGTACCAGCCCTTAGCAACTGTCAAAAGCTTCGAAGTGATCCGCCATTTTGTGAAAAATGCTCGACAACCGATCGATATTCATATTGATATTGTCATAATAACAGAAAGCGAGCGTTCCCTGTGTATCAGACAGTGTTTATATCGGATTCCGAAAGGTTAAATTGATATTTGTCCAGGTAAAATGATGTGATGATGCATAAGCGCGGGATGCGCTTACCAGAATTCGGGATCTGAAGTGAAAGTAGTCAAGTGTTATCAATTTTCGCGGCTTTTCAATAACAACTCCCTACTTGTAACTTGTGCAACAAATACTTCAGTCATTTCACACTACATCAGCTTTCTAACTGTTTTACCGTGGAAGCATGGAATTCCATTGTAGGCATTTGGAAGGATGGTAACAAGGTGTTTCGCCCCTTGACCAGTTCGCCCAGAGTGGTTATGCCCAAAATCTTGAAGTAATTCCAAGGGGAAAATATCTGGGTCCGCCAGGATTCGAACCCAGAACTCCTGCGTGACAGTCAGCCACTCTAACCATGTCGCTAAAGAGTTAACCCAACAGCGAGGCTGTTAGGAATGGCACTATCACTACACTCTTCCCCCTTTTATTTCCTGAAAGCTTCGAAGTGATCCGCCATTTTGTGAAAAATGCTCGACAACCGATCGATATTCATATTGATATTGTCATAATAACAGAAAGCGAGCGTTCCCTGTGTATCAGACAGTGTTTATATCGGATTCCGAAAGGTTAAATTGATATTTGTCCAGGTAAAATGATGTGATGATGCATAAGCGCGGGATGCGCTTACCAGAATTCGGGATCTGAAGTGAAAGTAGTCAAGTGTTATCAATTTTCGCGGCTTTTCAATAACAACTCCCTACTTGTAACTTGTGCAACAAATACTTCAGTCATTTCACACTACATCAGCTTTCTAACTGTTTTACTGTGGAAGCATGGAATTCCATTGTAGGCATTTGGAAGGATGGTAACAAGGTGTTTCGCCCCTTGACCAGTTCGCCCAGAGTGGTTATGCCCAAAATCTTGAAGTAATTCCAAGGGGAAAATATCTGGGTCCGCCAGGATTCGAACCCAGAACTCCTGCGTGACAGTCAGCCACTCTAACCATGTCGCTAAAGAGTTAACCCAACAGCGAGGCTGTTAGGAATGGCACTATCACTACACTCTTCCCCCTTTTATTTCCTGAGAGCCGGGCATCAACCACAACCTAGGGGATCCCGCTACCGCTCCCAGAGGCCAACTCAGGCGCTACCGAATTACCGCTGCCACCAGTGAAGTAATTCCAAGGGGAAAATATCTGGGTCCGCCAGGATTCGAACCCAGAACTCCTGCGTGACAGTCAGCCACTCTAACCATGTCGCTAAAGAGTTAACCCAACAGCAAGGCTGTTAGGAATGGCACTATCACTACAATCTGATGGCATGATGTTTCGCCCCTACACCCAAGTCATTTCGCCCCCCAAACCATGGTCATTTCGCCCCACTTATGTTATCCCTTCAAAATCAAAGCCTCATTCAAAATAAATCAAACATTTATATATTCATTATCAGAGAGCCATTATATCATTTGTGTTTTTAGGATGAACATGAGTCTGTTTCGATCAGATCAATCAGCGTCAATTTGATTTAAAGTATTTGAGTATTTATTGTACATCATGATAGTCAGTGCATTTCCGAGGACATGTGGCAATATGCGATATATGTCAGGCCTTTAGTTAAGAGTGTGTACCAAAATATTTAATTTTCTTATTTCTCAACCAAAACGTATGTTGTGGGTACTCAAAAGAACTGTCTCATTGAGACGGTTCTTTTGAGCACCCAAAACATATGCTAAAACTGATGGGTAAGAAAATATTTACAATTTAAAGTCCAAAAAATTGTTTGTCTAAACCTTTGTATGTCATCCGTATCTATATTGTTTAACATGATTCATATCCGTTAGATTAAAGATGATTTAGTAAGTTTATGTATATCATAACAGGCACTGAGTCTGTAGATACTGATGAATGTGGCAATATACGATTACACTAACACAATTACGACCAATAATGGTAAGAATAGCGTAAATAAGATTTCAAATAGTTTAGTATTTTCAAGTTTATCATTAAAACCAGTGTAGGTACTGATCAACTGACGCAATATGCAATAGTCATCAGTAGTTAACGACAGATAATGGTTAGAATAGCGTCAATTAGATTTAAGATATTTTAGTTATTTCATGTATACCATGACAGGCAATGTAGATACTGATGACAAGCCAATTTCACTCTCCAGGGCCTATGTTGCTCGCACCTCGGACCCAATAAACACGGACTAGTCACTTACATACAGGTAAAAGTATATATTGGAAATACGTTGTCATGGCTCAACAGTGGCTGAGCTTTCAAAACTGACATGTTCTGTATGAAATAATCATATCTCCGATATTTCTCTACATATCTTTGAAAATTTCTTATAAAAGCAATGGTTCAATATACTATCTTTAAGACTGTATTGTTGTATTCATTGAAAGTTTATCTGTCTTTATGAACATCAGCAAGAAACCTAGGTACCCTTTTTAGCTATTTTCGGCACTTTTAGTCGAAACTCGTCAGAAATCAACACAAAAATGGGAAAAACTTCAATTCTTTTTAATGTAACTCGTAATTTTTCAGCTACGCATACTGAGAGTAACCTCTTATACCCTTTTGTCTGTTCTGAATAAATTTTATTGGCTGTAGTACTATAAAATAGCGCTAAAATAAAGCCTTGACAACATAACTTTTTATTTCCGTCAGTGACCAGTCCGTTTATACTGGGTCCGAGCTCGCACACACAAAGTATGGATGTAGATGAAGACTTCCCAAATTTTTAGGGGCGAAACGTCTAGGGGGCAAACTGGACTTGGGGGAAAACATCCCGGATTCACCAAGGATAACCAGAACTTTCTCTGGCTGCTATTTTTTTTCTTTAGCATTAATGCTACCAAATAAGAAATAATTAAAAGGCTTTTATCATCCAAGAAGTCTCGGATTAGTCACTGAGTGATATAGAATAGCAGGTCAGTCTTAAAGTTGCTGAAGGTAATAACAGCATAACATCTTAAATAAAATAGTTGTTCTTGCAAAAGGCAGAGACACTTTTCTGTGCACCTCTGGCATACCAGACTCTGTTTATGATATAAGACCAAAGATAATGTTCTCAGCCATAGTTCTGGTTGATGAATGAATTGGTCTGTGCCCCGGGCCCCATATTAAAACCCGCTTTTTTATTGGAGAGCAATTGAATCACATTTAGGCTATGCTGTTTCTATTGTTTCAGATTCCAATTACAAAACATAATCGCTAAACTATTGATTTGGGCCGTGTCCCTAGAAAATCGTGACTAAGTTGCATGCGAACAACAAACATGCAGACCTGACTGATCAGCGTCTTTGCTATTTGCTCTCAGGAAAGAATAATTGATAAACTACCATGGCTGGCATTGTAAAGTACAGTTGAAGTGCATGTAATCAGTAACAAATGAACTGTAATAAACAGGAACAGTCTGACCAGAGCCTCTTTTGTCAAGAATAAACTTTTTAAAAAATCTTTCTGAAACCCTAGCAGAAAGTGAAAAGTTATGGTTTAGAATTTGGATCCAGATCAGGACCTCCATTCTATAGGTCCTGTTCTGGATCCGGTTATCAGCAGATGACAAAAGTCACTGCTAGCAGCGAAAGGGTCAATATTTATATTTTTGGTGCTAGCGGTCTGTCAATTTTATACTTGGAAATAGGTGAGCAGGCAATATGATGATAGTGTAATCAAGGTTGGGCGCAAAATTCCAGCCCTGGTATTTACCGTTGGAATTTACCATTATTTCCCGGCATGGCAAATAAGGCTCAAGTGGCAAATACTGGCAAATAATGGCAAATATAACTTTTTTGCCGCGAAATACTGGCAAATTAATATGATTTTTAGCTGTAAAATACAGCAGATATCTTTAGGAAGTTGACTGAAAATAGTATAATTTAACTAAATGAGTGAAAGTGTAAGTACTGAATATGAGGCTACAGTATCAGCTTATAACCTTTGAACACATTTAAACAAGTTAAACCAGCCAAAAATGAATCTTAGACTGAAATTTGGAATTATTTTTTAACAATAAATAGTATCTTTAGCCCCTATCATGCTGAATAGTTTATGTACACCACAGTAACACTTCTCCCAAATTTTAATAAGTATGGAAAACAGTGTAGATCCTGATAAGATGGTCTCTGTAAGAAACCAGCTGATCAGGATCTATTGTATTCAAAAATGGAATCATCAGGACAAGGGTAAATTTTGGGTTCAGCAGGTAAATTCTAATCTGACCTTTAAATCATTTAATGGGGAGAAAATTTACCTGTGTATCTGGCAATTGTTTGACACCTGTGCCTGTCATAAATTGTTAAAACAACACATCTCCAACAAACCTTATTCAATTGATTACTGTATAGCCAGGGGCAAAGATAAACAATAGGATGTCATGTTTAACTTAAGACAATTTGAGTCCAGGTGACTACAAACAGGGGTGTCTTTAATTGAGTTATAGTACAGATAAGGGTCACTCATCCAAGTACCTAACCTTAACTTCATATTTTAACTTTAAGTTAAGACAATTAAAGTCCAGGTGATCACAAACAGGGGTATCTTTAATTGATTTATAGTACAGATAAGGGTCACTCACCCAACCTTATCTGTAGCTATGCACAAGCAAACTGATGAATACCTCGGCAGGTACGAAACAGATTTTTTCTTCTTAAATTCACTTAATTAATTGTAAATGTTTAAAGAATTTATACCTCAAACTAAGATAATTTAGCTGATAGCCTGATAAACTAATAGAAATGAAATATGTAGTCAAATAACCTCTATTATTGAAATTACTAAGGGTTGTAAATCATATTTGCCTGTATTTCCCATTATTTGCCAGTATTTCCTGGTATTTCCCGGTAAATGCCACTGGCATGGCAAATATGCTTATTTGCCTGCATTTTGCCAACCTTGAGTGTAATGGTACCATGAGTACAGGCGAGCCCCCTAACATAGCACAGCCCCGAACATTGCACAGTAGCCAAAATGCGGTCTCACTGAATTATTAATTATCACTTTTCAGGTAGATAAATCCTCATGTCTACCTCATTGAAGTAAATAATTGTATAATATTAAACTGTGTAGTTGTACCCCGCCACTTTAAAAAGAGTGGGGTATCATGTTATACCAAACATTTAAAAATTTACGTTTAAGCAGTTGTCCGCACAAATGTCTGTCCGTCCGTCACCGCTTTGTTTCCGCTCTCTACATGCCTCAAAGTATCTTAAAATAGGCAATTGGCCTGCATCACAAAAATTATTGGCATATATGGAGAACAATCATTTGCACTAGAAATATCAAAAATTTCACTTGCCCTGCCCTGCAGCCTGAGGCACTGGTAAATACAAGTGGACGAGTGTATTTTCGAGTCCTTTCTCTATCTTGAGCATTTTCTGACCAATTTTCTTCAAAAATTTGTTTTAAAGTTGATATTGGGAAGGAGTGGTTTAGGATTGTAGACAGGTAAATTTTGTTGACTATACACAGAGTCATTGCCCTTGATTTGTGTTAAAAATTTGTTTCCATGCACTATATTAAACAATTTATGTCCTATTTCTTCAAACTTTGTATATGAGTTGATATTGGGGAGGAGTGGTTTGGGATCATAAATGGGTAATTTCGCCAAATAAGCACAGAGTAATTGCCCTTTATTTACAAAATGTATGTTGAACATTGGTTTTGGTGATCTATCCTGAGCATTATTTGATCAGTTTTCTTCAAACTTTGCATGACAGTTGATTTTGGGAAGGATTTATTTAAATAACTACAGAATTATGGTCCTTGATTTGAAAAAATGATGGAATTTTGTATAAAAATAAGAACTAGGTTGAGACAACTGCATTTAAATTTTCGTACATCTTCAATTTAGTTATGGTCCTTGATTTGTACATTAATTTGTCTTTGTTTTGAAAATATTTGAGGCAGGGTATGATGCATGCCTACAGCACTTACTTTTTCCTACATTTGTATAATTCCAAATCTCAGGGTCTGCATGGTAATGTTCCCAAGATGCTTAGATAAAAAACCCTGACCCTCCCCACCCACCCCCACCCAAACAACACACACACAACAAATAATATAAAAATATTGAAGTCATGAGTATAATTTCAATGGAGAAAGGATATTGTGTGAGTACATAAGCGATTGTTTCAATGGATGATGATTTCAATGAGGATGGCTACTGTGTGATATATAGAATTAGATGATTTCATGGTGGCTTATTTCAAGGAAGTTGGACATTGTTGATTACTCAGAAAATATGCACATTTAGAATATTTCATCTTTATTGAAGTATAATTAGAGGAATAATATGTTTTGCATACATACATGTAGGAGATAGTTTCAATGGGGGATTATTTCAAGGAGGATGGATATTATTTGATTACAAAGAAAATATACATTTGGAATATTTCAGTAGAGAATTATTTCAAGGAAGTAATGTTGGATGGATCAATATTTTTTCATGGAGGAAGGATATTGTGTGAGTACATATGAGATTATTACAATGAACGATTATTTCAAGGAGGATGGACATTTATTGATTTCGTAGAAATTATACTCATTTAGGGTATTTCAATGGAGTATTATTTCAAGGAGTAATGGGGAATGGATCATTGTGTGATGTATATTATTTGGTAACAATGGAGAATTATTTCAAGGAGTAATGGTGGATGGATCAATTGAGTATTATTTCAATGGAGGAAGGACATTACATTAGCAAATGTACATAGGAGATAATTTCAATGGGTGATTATTTCAAGGAGTTTAGACATTGTTTGATTGCATAGAAATTATACTCATTTGGAATATTTCAATGGATACTCATTTGGAAAATTTCATTTGAGTATTATTTCAAGGAATAATGGAGGATTGATCCATAGAAGATTATTTCAACAAACGTAGGGTATTGTGTGAGTACTTAATGAGTATTATTTCAAGGAGTAATAGAGTATAATTTGATGGAGTATTATTTCAATGGAGATAGGATATTGTGTGAGTACAAGCAGATTATTTTATTTTATTGATTATTCAATATATGTGATTATAGTACTCATTTGAAATAATTGAAGTTCAGAATTATTTCAATGGATATGCTAATTAAGGGTTATAAAAGATGAAATGGAAAATATTTCATTTAAGCTTATTTTAATGGAGTTTTATTTCAATGGAGGATGGATATTGTGTGATTTCATAGGAGATTGTATGTATTGAGGATTATTTCAAAGAGTAATGGAGGATGAATCAATAGAGTATATCAATGGAGGAGGAATATTGTCTGAGTACATAGATTATTTTGATGGAGGATTATTTCAATTAATATAGGAAATATGCATTAGGAATATTATTAATGATTTCAAAAGTATAGCTTACAGTAAAGCATGAGTAAAGTAGGGATTTGTATCAGAAATGAGATTATGAGCTGAATATCTGAAAATAGTGTCATAGGTCTATTCTATGTCAATTATGAGAAGAGGAGATCTAGCAAGTTATCATTTCAGACTTATACGTTGGGACGAGTTCTTATTGATACTCAGTTCTTTCGTATAAGCTGCTGAGATAACTGCAATATCGCCAGTTTTTTTTTTCATCAATTGAAATAATTAGAAATTGACAATGAACTTAGATCAATGAGATTATGATAATCTGACAAAAGTGTCATGGGACTACTCTAGAAGTTAAAGAACTTCAGACTGATACGTTTGGACAAGTTATTATTGATACGGAGTTCTTCCGTATAGGCTGCAAAGATAACTGCAATATCATATCTTTTTTTCGCAATTAGAAATTAACAATACTAGAATGTGCAGCCGATGGGGCGCCATCGCAAATCCTCACACTCAAGTTTTTTACCCCCAGCACCCCCAAGTCAGACCACTGAGGCATGATCCAGGCGACAGAATGAAAATTCCTATAGACATGTTTTATATCTTTAATTTGTGAGAACAAAAACATAGTTTGTGATAAAAATCTTTGAAATTGACTCTGTAAGTGAAATTTAGTGATATTTGACCTTATGACCTCATCCCAATGTTACCAGTTTGACCCTAGGGTGAAAATTTTACTGCCATTCTGCTCTACTCATTATCCCCTTCAATTTGATATGCCACATGACCATGTTCAAAAAAGAAAATTTTGATCCCTGGGCACACCTGGCACCCCCAAGTCCCACCCCTGGGGCATGACTAAGGCTTCAGAGCAAAAATCCTATTCAATATATTTCATATCTTATTTAAGAATACAAAAAAGTTTGGTATAAAATCTTTGAAATTGACTTTGTTAGTTAAGTTAATGATATTTGACCCTTTGACCCCTCCTCAGGGCCATATGGGGAAGGGGCCAAATTTGTTTTGCTGTTGCACACCCCATTAATGTGAGTAACACACACACCAAATTTGGTATTGGTTTAGCAGGAGATAGCATAATGGTGAGAGACGGAATTTAATTTTTGCCCCCTAAGCACCACCAAGTCCCACCCCTAGGGCATGATCCAGGTGACAGAAAGAAAATCCGTCTGATATGTTTTGTATCCTTCATTTGTGAGAACACACACCAAAATTTGGTATAAAAACTTTGAAATTGACCTTGTAATTGAAATTAAATGATATTTGACCCCAGGGAGCGGGGTCATTTTTTGCTGTTGCACGCCCAATGCATGTGAGTAACTCACGCCCCAAATTTGTTTGATTTTTTTCCAATGGTTTATGACGAGATAGCATAACGGTGAGAGATGGAATTTAATTTTTGATTCCTAAGCACCCCATAGTACCGCCCCTAGGGAATGACCAATGTGACAGAAAGAAAATCCCGTCTGATATGTTTTGTATCTTTAATTTGTGAGAACACACACAAAATACATGTATGGTATAAAAATCTTTATTGAAATTAAAAAAAAATTTGCCGTTGGAGGCCCCATTCATATGAGTAGCTCAGTACTACTACTACTACTACTACTACTACTAAATAACTAACTTACTACTACTACTACTCGGCGTCGGCGGCGATGACGACCACCACCACCGCTACGACGACCACTACCACTACTGCCAACTGCAATTTAAGATGGCAGGGCTGTGCAACCGTTCAAAATCAGATAATAGGACCGTTTCACAAATCCAAGGTGGCAGTATAAGCACAGGAGCTTGAAGTTCTATCCTTATATCACTTATAAGTCCTAAAACCGAAAATCTCATAATGTCATTACGTAATGACATTGTGAGCTTTTGGTTTTGAGGCTATAGGGGTGATTTAAGGATCAAACTTCAAGCTCCTTAGGTATAAGTTGAAAGAACCCTCTGTCTTTACCATGTGAAATATCTGCTACTTCATGGAGAACTGTACGTGAAGAATGAGAAAAGACTTTAAATTCCCGCAGCTTTGCTGCTTTTTCTTGTCTATAAAATAAGTAGAGATGAAGGCTAAAGATCAGGAACCGATACAATTAAGTACCACACCTGACCCAAAACACCATATGGGAACGTGACAAAAATACAATAAAACACACAAGATAGCCAAGAGGTCTGCCGTTTTTCAGCAGGTGACAACAAGGCTACAAGGAACAGACAAGACAGCATAACAAAGACAAACATGAAACATAAAATAACCAAAAAGATCCACAAAAGAAGCACCGCCTTGGAACGGTCAGCAAAAAACACACACTGGAGGGCTGAAACATGTTTACCAGTATCAAATCCATCCTTAGTTCTCATGTGGATCAAGAGACATAGATGTTTAAAAGATCCCAACTTATAGATGTATACTAGCCAAAAGTTCTAACCGACCACCTGCATTCTATTTATTTTCTTTAAAACTTGAAATGACATGACTAGTTTTTTTGCATCTCGAAATAGCCAGACGTGTCATGTACCTTAGACAGTTAAGATTTTGACAAAATGTTCAATAGTACATGCAGGATGCCAATTGAATAGCGGTACCCCCATTTTCAAAATTCGCATTTTGGCACAATTTGTGAGTAATGACCTTTCGAAATAACCCCCTTTCACACGCAAAACGTTTTCATTTCAAAAGCCAAACTCATATTGAACACTAAAGTGCTAAAATGAGCACTACATCTGCACGCGACTCGTTGCTATTTGCAAAACTGTCAAAAATTACCCCACCACCCAATGCAAATTCTTGTGAATTTTAAAATTGAGGGTACGTGTATTCGGCAAAGCCTCCTGGATACAATTTAATGAATTTTGCTTAGCCGTTTTCTGGTATCATTCACTGATAGGCTTGACTATGCGGTGATGCAAATTAAATTGACCTAGTGCTTACAGCTTTTCAGAAAATCGGTAAAAACACACGTGGCCGGTTAGAACTTTTGACTAGTATATATCTGGTTCTCCAGTGTTCAATTGTATAGCGATGCAATCAATCCATATAATTGGTACAAGCGAGTAAGCAATCAACGTCTAGATGTTTTCGTCGGTTCAATCTGCTTCACTCAAGGATCTCCATAATGGCACGAACTCTTAACCCTTTATATTCTGATGGATTATCCAATATGTATCAATATAATAAGCATGGGATTGCCCATTTTGTATTTTAAGGGGCCACAGGTCAAATTTCCTTCGGTATGATGTATTTCTGTCCCTAAATATTGTTTAAGAGAACTCAAACATAGGAGATCCTGATGAAATGCAGCTCAGCATTATACCTGTTTAGCGTTTTTCATTTGTATAGCCATTTAGTATTTACAAAATGCAAGAAGTTATATCTATAGATTTATCTTAAAAGGGGATACACATTTTGTTTTGTATTTTGTTTGTTTGCTTTTTCGTTTAATTTGTTCGTACGTTGATTCGTTTTCTTTGTTTGGCTTATTTTATGAAATATGAACAGACTGGTCATGGTATATCATTAAACTTTAGCGGCATGTGGTAATACAGGCTGATAGATTTATTATATAAATTCAATTTGCTTTTTCCCGATGTAACAGATGTCAGACACACAGAAAATAGCCAAATACAGTCGGTACACAATGGCATGATGCTAGGCGTGTTTGCAGATTATAAAATGGCCAAAAAACAAATGCTACAATTTAGTGTGATGGTATACATATATATTTTAGGTACAAACAATGGAAATCAGAAATCTCTATGCATCCGTCTTGGGATGGGCCGGGAGGTCCTTTTTTGCCCGCATGACGCACTTTAACTTTGGTACATGTCTAATGACATTGTTTGTGGAAAAATACAATGTTTTAAGATACAGTTGAATGGCTGCCATATATAACTTGATTCATCGACACCAATGAAACGTCTCCGAATAAAGGTGACCCCAAGTTTACACCTTTAGTTTAGTACTACTAGGGGAAACCTAGCGAACATTTTAGCTTCTATTCTGATGTACTCAGAGTGGTTTGAAATCTAATTTCTGGCCAGGGTCTTTCTCTACTCCAATAAATTAATTATGTGAAATAATTACGATATAACTGAAAAGAAAATGCCTTCACTTTCAGCTATATAAAAGCATGTTTATCACATTAAAAAGCACAACTAATTATACCACCCTTACCAACTTTAGCACGAAATAGCTCGTGTTGTGCAAGGTCTACACTGATGTGCAATGTAGGTGGTATAAAATAGTTATAGCATGGTTTGTCCGCCTGTACGTAAGATAATCCACTCGCTAAAGCTCGTGGATTATCTTCACGTACAGTCGGACAACCCATGGTACATTTATAACTAGTACATAACTGAAAAGAAAATGCCTACACTTTCAGCTATATAAAAGCACGTTTTAAAAACAGAACTAAATAACGAGGTCAAAAGAGTGAAAGGTTTGTCGATAGAGAACATACTTTTAGAGCACTTCTATAAATTCAAAAGTCTATCATGACATTGAATAAACAAAGACAAAATAAAGTATGATATATTATTACTTTTTTAGTAGAGGTACGATATAAATAGTCAAACTTCACACGCACGGCTATGTACCATTCCAATCTCAGAATTTGAAAATCGAAGAACAACTGGTGGAAAGTGTACACTTTTGATCAATTTACGAAAAGTTTTGGCGATTATATTTGTTTTTATTCTGGTATTTATGCGGCGATTCTTTACCTACCACTTATTCCTAACATGAAAGCAAATGTCGGTTGAATGGTTGAAATCAAAGCTCGTCACGTCTGAAAGTCTCATCCGACCAGTGTGACAAGCATTTAATCGAAAGTGCGACCTAATAAAATATTATGACTTCTACGCATGTCATATTAAAAAGTATGTGTGATTAACAAAGACTTAAATGTTGCAATGTTACATTTTGCGTTGGGTGTTTTAGTAACTTTCGTCACTGGTCATGCATAAATTGACGACTGGGTATAGCTGCAAACACATCTAAGGCACGTATGGGTGTTCGCTAAATTATTAGACCCTAAACGCGCAAGCCAAAAAACCCCATTCAAAATGGTGTCTGCTAAAGTCGTCTGATGCACATACATTGTACTTGATACCATAACATACATAACATAACATTTCTTTATTAATCAAGCTCAGATAACATAATTTGTTACATATGAGCGGATATACATAAAACAACATGTAGTGGCATCATGGCGGAGAGAGAGAGAGAGAGAGAGAGAGAGAGAGAGAGAGAGAGAGAAAGAGAGAGGCAAATCAGCATATGTCGACTTACTTTATAAAGGTACTACAATGCAGTGCTATATCGTTGCTTATATGCCTACATTTCTAAACCCCAAAGTGTTAGGAAAAATGCATTTGTAAAAGATCTCTGCCCATACGTCTGCCGCATATATATCTGCTAGCATTATTGGCATATATCTGCAAACGATGCGGAGCCAGATCAGACTGCTCAGATCAGATATTATTATTGATTAATGTAAGTATATTAAGGCAAACAGGGTGGACACAGATCTGACTGCTGCTATAGGAAAAGTCAGATCTGGAATTCCTCTGTTTGACAAAAAGGGTTTCTGAAACATTACAGCAGACGACTAAAGCAGATAGCTTTTGTTGTGGTTGGCGCATTAAGGGTAACCATCAAGATCAACATTAAATACAGTTACATCAGGGTAGACGTTGTGAAGTGCATATTTTGGTCCCTGCTTTCTTTTGTAATTTGTTTTATGTGTATGCTCTTTACATGTGGAGGAAATAAAGAATATTATTTGTATTATTATTATTTTCTGTATCAACAAAATGCTATGCACTCAGGAATTACCAGCCGTGGCCATTTCTGCCGGTCTATTACTTCCATTGTGTTCAGCCATATATTTATATATTCTGTTTGAACAGTCCAGTATTTATAAGGGTTTGCTGCTCGTTATTTTCAAAGTGTTATTTTGCATATATGGTGGTAAGCATTGCAGAGCTACTAGTCGCTATGGCGTTTCTTCATACAAACGTCTCCTTTTGAGGCGCTAGACCGCTGGACACAAACATCGTAAACAAAGCCCGGTAGACAGTGTTGCTTGGATGGGACTTATGCGGCTTGTATATTCAATTAAATGACTAACAGTGTCTTTCAACGGTCAATCGTTTTACTTGGCTGAATCTTGTCAATTTACAACTTGAAAATAACAAGCAGTTAAAGGTCTTCTTTTTCAATCGGTGTTAAATGTAAGGGAAAGTGTCCTTGCATTCAATCAGCCGAATCGTGAGAAAACTGTTGCTGTATGCAATTGTCAACGGTGCCAATCAGCTTACGTTTCTGTGCAATCTGATCAGCAATAGCATTGCTATTCATTGTCAGAGTAAAATTACAAGTCAGCATACAGTTTCGTGTCTCTATCAGCCCGCCAGCAAAACGCCAATCAAATGGCTTTTCGATGTTGTGCCGATGGTGGCCCGCTTTTAGATGATTGCTGGGTAGTTACTTTACTTTAAACATCAACATTTTCAAATTAGTACATGTACAAACTGTCTGTAGTTGAGCAAATGGCTTTAAGTGTTGCTAGATAAGAAAACCTGGAAAATCTATTATTTCACGATGCTTCTAAGACTTCCAGCTGTATGTACAGAAATTGCGATTGCCATACTCAGTGTTTATGTATACTCTTCATCAACAGATACGTGTTTGTTTATGCCCCTCTGCATCCCCTACCCCTAATTTTTTCTAATTTCTTTTATTGTGTCCGCAGACCATGTCAAAATATCTGGAAACCTTATGACGCAATTACAACTGTTTACACTTAATCGTACATTTTTGGAATCACTCATACATAGTTGTCAGGCATGTCTTCGAGATGTTCATCATTTTACATTTAACGACGGCCAGATATCTATTCACCATCACACATTACTCCTTCCAAGCAAACCAATTTAACATGAGTTGTCCAGCAATGTGGCATGTGCGACCAGCAAAGGCTCAGACCAGCCTGTGCATGCGAGCAGTATGATCAGAGCCATTGGTAGTCGCTTGAATATTCTAACCAACTGACTGAACAGCAGCTTAAAAGGAGGCTGCATAGGCTCGTCTGAGTAGTCTACAATTCTCAAAGTGCCACATTAATGGAAATCACATCTCGCGGCTCATATGTATGTGCGATGTAAAAGAACGCAGATCAACGACGACACGTTAAGTTGCATCCTTGTTACTTCGACGATACATCATCCTGTTTGAGAACGTGATGATGAATCTACTTACTGTACATGTAAGGGATGTGTTAACCTGCTGGAAGAGCAGTTTTTGGACAACGTACCTCCTCCGTTTTTGTAACATAAGTACGGGAACCTCCAAACGTTGCCTAATCCCACAGAAAATCCAATACAAGCGAGCAAAAAATCGAACTTTGAGCTCCAGGTTTCACGCTCCTTGAGACCCTTATCATCTGTATCCTTAGCGGCTTTAGCTGGGTCATCCTTTTCCATATCCATTGTCATATTCCTTTCCACAACTTTATTTAAATTATTTGCACTCTAATACTTTTAAATATTGATTCCTACACGTCTTTATCCCATGAAATCATCCGATTATTTCAATTTTATAAATGTAGATAACAATAAGCACACTAAAACAACATGTTATGACTTTTTATCTAAAGCAGAACCAACCGCCACTGAATCTAAGTGGTCAACCACTGTCCCAGGTATTGCAATACTTCGATCCGATTATAATTCACACATAACAGGACAAAACGGCCTTTTTGCATTAATGGTAGAAATCTTTCGATTTTATATGTTTCGTAAACATGGTAAATGCAAAAGTTTATGGCTTGAAGGATGGATTTTCTCCTTTATATTCACAGTAAATGAAGACTCAGGTCAGCCTTACGCATATGCGTAAGGCTGACCTGCGTTTTCGTTTACATTTTAAATATGTTGAAAACGAATAAACCGATTTAGTATAGCATGGCGTCAGTGATAATACAAAAGTATGCATATGTCAACAAACGTTGTTGGTTTAAAATACAATCCTTTTCGCACACATTTCTCATTAAACTACAAAAAGAAATAGCTGACGTGTAGTATAATGCAAACGACATAAAAGTAACTCAACGGTAAAAACACTAATTGTTTTTCACTTGTCAAACTAGATGTCATACGTGGATAAATAGCGATACCGTTAACGTCAAATTGATAGTGACGCCGCGAGGTTGTGTTACATAATTGGAGAAATCGAATGTAAACCATACGCGATCCTATGGACTTCCCAGAAAAGGGTCTCCCACCCAACCCTTAATAAAAAAAAGTTTTCTACATCTACGTATTGGCATCAAACTGTCAAACTTGACATTTCTTTAATGGTGCGCATAGGAGGAACTAAAGAGAAAAAAGTAAAGCGCGAAGTATAAAATGAGAATGCAGTTAAGTAAGAAAAAAAAACAGTAGAAAGGTGTACCCAACAACTTTTCGCCAACCTTAGTGTGGCCAATCCGTCTTCCTGTGGGTACCTGGGCACCAGGCCCGACGGCACAGCTAAACACTCGTCATTTAGGTTTACTTCATGGCCAGGCGGAAATCTCCATTTAGAAGGTAAAGCTCCCCAACTCCATCTTAAATGATACCATAGAGGTGGCCTCAGTAGCAGCTTCTCGCAGTCTGTTCCATACCAGGATGGTTCTAGGGAAGATGCTGAGTTTTGAAATAGTCGGTAGATGTAGGATACTGTTGGAACTTGAAGGAGTGTGCTGCTCTTGTCTTCTTGCTGGCTGGTGTCAAGTATCTGGAGTGTGGTATGGCTGTCAGGTCGTGTACGATTTTGTGGAAGACAGTATGTAGTAGCTTTGCTCTACTCGATTCCTGTGTCTCCCATCCAGGGTAGTCCACAAATCCGTCACGCTGCTCGTATTTATGTATCGGCATGTCACAAATTGGGCTGCCCTACGCTGCACCATCTCCACTTCGTATATCTGGTCTCTTTGGTGAGGGTTCCAGACGGTGCTAAGTTGTGAGGTGTTAGGTAAAATCAATCGACAAAAACGATAGATTACGACCAGGGAAATGCCACAATCACGGACCACAGACCAACACTACATGAAGCACCGTACGCTTCAGGAACGGAAAGTAGAAAACAGAAAAACAAAACCACCATTAAAGCATGGATACAATTAAAGTAAAGCAAACAGCTGTGGTTTCCTCTTTGATTGTACGACGTTGGGCCAGGCCTCATACTCAATGATGGCATTGGCGTAAAGCTTTAATCGGTTGGATGGTGCAAGACGCCCGTCTTTGACCGAGCCATTCGTGGCTCAACTTGTAGTTTTCTTTAGCACGGACTATATGTGAGTCATGAGTTCTTTCCTTTACATCATCTAATTAGATTGTTTCTCTGTGGTGATTCATTTCAATAGCTGGAAGCATCCACGCGAGCTATAACAAGTTTTGCGTTTTCACACCAACATTATCTAGGGCGAAGAGTTGGTACCAGTAAATACATTGAAGCCCCTCCCAGTGGCTTAGGCTGCTGTCCGTTCTAAGGCGGTGGTTCTGTTGTTGTTGATTTATTGTGTAATGTTGCTCCTTCTTCTGGAGACTGTTATAATCACCTTTTTCTGACTTCCAACGATGAGGCGCCGCTAAAAGTGGTAAGTCTTGGTTTTCAATAACTTTTTCCCCATTGTTTGTTGGGGCTCTATGTTTGGTCCTTGTTTGTAATCAAATATTTTGTGTCCATCTAGTTTTGCACTCATCGTGATGGGGAAGAGAGAGCTGGTTGCTCTACTAAGACTGTCTTCCTGATGTATTGTGATTGTTATCTATCTCTTCCTCACGGTGCCGTGGGTTGGTCTGCGGCGTGTGATTGTGGTATGTCCTAATCATACTCACTTGTCTCTCTCTCTTTCACTCTCTCTGTCTCGCTCTCTCTCTCTCTCTCTCTCTCTCTCTCTCTCTCTCTCTCTCCGCGAGATGGAGATGATAACAAACAGAAAAGACACAACACACTACTTGCATATCGCAAAAGCCAGGACCAAACACAAATACATAAGATACTTCACACCCAATAGGAGAAACGACAGACAATGAACTAAAACAGCAACAGAATCACTGACCGCATCCGCAGCTATCAGGGTTAATGGTTACTGTCATGGCGGTCATGTATTTAACTTGATATTTGCATATTAGATCTGGTGGTCCTTTATTGATCCATAATGAACCAACGAATGCTATTATCCATCAAATCTTTTATGATAGTGACGTAAGGCATATCCCAAAATCGATATCACTTTCAATAACTTAAAGATATACTGATAATTTAAAAGTATCAAAACATGACCCCACAGTCAGAATCTCTACCATTTGACAAATTATACTTTGAAACTTATGAGACAACACTTATTGCAGATGTGGCTAAAAGCGGCACCAATTATCTTGATCATTTATGTCGACAGAGCTTTCCTCCTACATAGCTTTCCCATTTTCAGGAATCAAAAAAGTTACACAGTGTGGCCGCCAAAATAGCAATGTACAATATCTACACGGTTCTGTTACTTTCGCTTCGAGAAAGCCAAACAACCATGTTTATTAACCTGCAGATGTAAGATCAGCCATTGGCTTATAATTTTGCGGGAGATAAGGATTATGTTCTGGGGTCAAGTGTCGGTATGTATCTTTGTGTCGTTTCTTGTCTTGTAACCGTTTCGCTGGACAAAGACAGAGGGCTGGTTTCTTGCCTCTGAATGTATTCTTCTGTATTTGTCTGTGTTCTGATGTCCTGGTTAACAACCATATAATTTAGGGCGAAGTCTATGCCTGTAAAATATAGCTCAGCTACCCCAACGGTGGTTTTAGCTGCTGACCGTTCTGTTCATGTTGGTTCATTGTTGCTGTTGATTCCATTGTGCTTGGAGGTCACAGTTTGCATTTTGTTCTGGTGCTGTTTCGTCCATTCTAACTTTGCAATCGTTGCTTTCTTACTTATATGAGTTTACCTTTGTTTGCCTGCTTTTTAGTTTATCTTCTTCTTGAGTTGGCCTGTGATCTATTTCTTGGTCATACTCATTTGATGTTTTAGTGATTGGTGGGTCAATCATATGGAATCGGAATACAGATGGTCCAGTTTATAAGCGTACCCGTAAAGCTATTCTTAATACGTGCCTGTACAGATACAAATGTACCTTGTGAGTTCTTGGTGAGCCGTCTGTGTGTTTGTGTGCAATCAATAGGTTCTTTGTTGTGACTGTGACTGAACTTTTGCAACACCTCGTCTGAACCTTCGTTGCTAGCATATGATATAGGGTAAGTACCAGTATCCAACGAAATCAATCGAATATTTCACACAAATAAATTGAAATGAGTACCCAGCAATAACTCCGATTATAAAGGCTCGAAAGAGAACATAACATAGCTAAAATAGACGTAAGCATTACAGATTATTGCCTATCCTGTTATATTTAAGAAGCAATCTTGGTCACTATTACGAACATCAACTTAACAAGTAAATACAATATTTGGTAGCGGTATGTTAATGCTGAATCTTCTTGATTAATTTGATGTAACCTGGCCATTTGACTTAATCGCAAATATATACAGTGATGCAATATAATGCTTTCATAATATAAGCATAATTGATTCAATCTCGAAGAACAGAGCACAGAAAACACGAAGTTTATTACGTATACGTTCTTCCAGCACATAGTTTCTAGTGTGTAACATCAAAATTGAGCCGTGACATGAGATTTCCAACACTCTGGTATGTGCGACCATCAAAGGCTCAGATCAGCCTGCGCATACGCGAAGTCTGATCAGAGCCTATGCTGGCCCGAGTTGATTATTCTATGACTGTTAAGCTACTGATCGAACATCATTTGGAGTATCTAAGCTTAAAAGGAGGCTGCTAAGGCATGATCAATGACAAAAAGTAAAGCAAGGTATCATCACGAGAAAACATCTAAATCAATTAAACAAAGAAAAGGGCTCTCAACACACAGATCGTCAGAGCTGAAGAAAAAATCCAGTTGAGCCACGGTAGGCCCAGATTCAAACAAACGCCAGGCACCAACCCACCGATTAAAGATTTAAGCCAGTGTTGTCATCGCGGCGTCTGAGGCCTGACCAACCGTCGTGCATTGTAAAGAAGAAACCATATAAATCAGCTATGTAGAATTTCGCATAATATCTATGCTATATCATACTCTTTTATACTGCTTGATAATAGTTTTAAACTGACCATGAAAAGGAGGTATTACACCGATTCTTTTGAAATTATAGACCAAATCACCATAAAAAACTGGCTCTGCAATAGCGCATCAAAAATTATTCGGACCTCTTGCATATTTTACTAGGGCCATGTGAACTCATTAAATTTTATGTCAACACACACCTAAAACTCAACTGTCTTATGCGCAGTTGAAAGGACGTAAATAGGAATAGAAGATCTTTTTTTCATATACATGTAGTACTCACTAATACGCGAGAAAGTAAATATTTAAACACTGTAAAGTTACTTCTGTTTTCAAGCATATTTCTGTCTGAAGCATTTTGTGCTCATTAATTTTTAGTAAAGCAGTGACATTTTCCTTCAATGGCTTAAAGACAGTGTTCATATTCGCCAAGATGTTGTGGATTGTCTTACAATTGGCTTTAAAATAGTTTATACCTTAACATGGACGGCATATCTTACCTTGTACACGATATTTTCTTTAGCCTACTTATGACAATATAACCACATTCAAAATAGTTGTTATATTATTTGTCTATCTTATGGGGGTTTAGTCTTGGTCACTTGGCATTGCCTATCATCTATATACTTCTATTGTTTGGATTTTTCCTTTATTTGTATGGACATGTTTCTATGTTTGCTCATTCGAACAGCAATATTTTGGCTTTTACATTCCCATGTGGTGTCCTTGGTCAGGTGAGGTATCGATTCCTGATCTTTGACTTGTTACTTACTTTTTATACCTTCAGTATCAGAGGTATTTGCTTTATTAAGTTGAAGCTCTGCAGGGTATATTTGACTTACCATATTGTCAAAATGTATATTAAATATGTTTAAAAAATCATCCAAATATCTGGATGTAGTGTTAACAGCGTCAATAATATCAGCCTGCTTATCATCAGAAGAAGACATCATAAAGTCCCTTTCATAACAAAACAAGAATAAATCTGCAACCAAGGTAGCACAATAAGTGCCCATTGGAATCCCTACAACTTGTCTGTACAACTTTGTGCCAAATCGTATAAAAACGTTGTCCAACAAAAAGGTTAAAGCATCTTACACAATTTGAAAGGACCATGCATGCTATTTTAAGGGCTGTTCTGAAGTGAAAAATGTGTTTTGTCGTTACATGCAAGGTAATGAGAAAATTCTCTTTGAAAGATTATTTCAATAAGATTATCTCTAATTAAATTATGATGTAAAGTAGTGTAATACGTAGAAAAATCAGATGTAGAAAAACTGGTTGCGTTGACATCTCTAGCTTTAAGTTTATCTAATACTTCGCCTGAATTTTTATAAGACATAAATAGATTCTTACCGAATCTCTCATATACATTTTCACAGTAATTAACAGAATGTTTGTTTTGATAGCTTTAAGACATTGGGTTAGCAATTTCGAAAGTTCTGTTGTCGTACAAGAACTAGAATAGCAATAAATCTTGCGATATATGTTTTATGGAGTTTAGATAACCAGTATAACGTAGAAACTTCATCATGATTTTCTTTAGCTTTGACACCAAAATTTAGGGCTGTATGATAACCATGCCCATCGACAACAACCCTCTCACTCAACGAAGCATGCAGTCTATAAGCATTAGTGCCAATGAGCTCATGTTTAAGAGTATCAAAATAATACAATCTTAAGACAATTACAACATTGTTTGTAGCTTTATCTGCTGGAACCAAAACTTACTTCATATGAAAATCCTGGATACCTCGCTTAAGATAAAGTAACGATTATTTAGGTTTCAGAGGTAGAAGATTAGTATTACGAGTCTTAGTAAAATGAAAAACGAGTATCAATAATTTTACAAACGGTAATCTTCCATTACTTCAAGGCATCATATTCAACATTTTCTCGTTTACACCAACGATTACTGAAGTCATTTAATGAAGCAATGATCTCTCTACGACATTTAGGTAAATCAATATTAGAGGGAAATCTATATTTCGGGCCTTTAGTAATAATATTGCGCACTCAAGCGTCAGAAATGACCTTTAGATTACCCATAATCACATGCCCAACAGAGTGATATAAATAATTATTATTCAGTCATTTTCTTTAAAATATGAAAAACTAGGGTGACCTTGTATTTAGATCGTTTTTTTTAATTTGCTAAAATAACAATTACTCTGAACATTTTAACTAAAATCTGAAAGCAAATTTTGCAAAAGCTGGTTACTCACACAATTCCATAATTATCCATATTTTTATACCCATATTTCAGATCTAAATTGTAAACACATTTTTCAGTGAATTCAGTTTTTACCACTCTGCATAGTAAATTGGCCCTAAATCCAATGTATCTAAATAGTAAAATGCTATTGGTTGTGTTTTGGAGTACCACTGGATGTCTATATTTATCACAGGGAACCCAGGCATGGTTTTAGAAGACTGGAACTGAATATCCAACGTCAGTTAAGACAACGGCGTCTATGTTCTGGTTTTAATATACACTGTTTATGCGAGTGGTGAAAGCTCTGGCGAGTCTGTACGAATCTGTAGGTTCGTCTCAACCTTCCCTGAACTGACCGAGACAAAAAGATCATTAAGTTTTCAATTGCTTATTATAACATGCAAGGTAGAACTGATAGAAGGCTACTCTACCATGTCTACTTACATGACTGAGGTGGTACTTCTTTTGTGGATCATTTGTGTTATGGCTTGTGTTTGTCATGCTTACGCGTCTGTTGATTACTGCCCTGTGGTCATCTGCTGAGAAAGAGCTGACCTCTTGGCTCTTGTATGTGATGTCTAATTGTGATTTTAGGCCAGGAACTTTAGTTTTTAAGGTCAAGATAAGTCCTTGGGAATTTATTTTAGCACCAAAGCACAGGGTTGTGTAGTGTAAATAAACATAAAAAAAGTCCTCAAAAATATCGATGCCAAATTCAAGAAAAGTAAGATTTAAGATTTAGGCCGCTGGCTGGATATGGTTTACCTCCCCCCCCCAGGGGGAATTTTGTAGACCATATTTTTCTTGAAGCCCAATGTCTTGCAAGGTTTTTGCAACATGTTAGCCCTCTGACAATGGCAGCGTTAAGCTGTAACAGCCTGTTACATACGTTACCCTGCAAAATATTTGATAAAAGAAATTATTTTTAATACTTCAGAAAAGTGCAAAAGATAAGGTAAGATTTCCAAATTGGTTATATTTTCTAAGTAAGCGATTACTGGGCCATACATATTGACATTTAAAAACAAATATAGTCACCCCTGATGTAGTTTATGTTACATTTTTTCATTGAACCCCCTTTTAAATAGTACATGCATCTAATATAGTTTGTCTTAAATTTTATTGCAACCAGTTTATGTTCATCAATTTGGTATTATATTAAAGAATTTTTATTTACCTTTTCAAAGCTGTAAGCATTACATTTCTATCTTATATACTTTTTGAGTTATTAGATGTTGAACATGGTACCCCACATATCACACAAAAATGTAAAATGTAATTCTCTAGGCCTCACGCTGGCTATAGACCCCATCACCCTCAGGGGGAATTTCGTACACTATGATTTCCAAATACTACATTATATAAGCCACAAAATGAAATATGTTAGCCTTCTGAGAGTGGCAGCGTTAGCGGGTAACATTATGTTACGTACGTTACCCGCAAAATAACATTTAATTTTTCTGATAATGTCTCCAACATGACATATTCACACTTTTAAGAAGTCTGACTCAGGTTTAAGAACTTCTTATAACACAATTACATAGTTTTAGCATTGTTTTTTATAAATGTCTTGAGTTTGTGCCATTGTATATGTTACTTAGTGTGTCATATGTTATTTCAAAGTATCGGTATGGCAGTTATTGACTATACATGTATTACATCCATCAGTGAATATAGTAAATCTATAAGGCTGCTATTCAAATGAATTAATGTTCCTTATTATGGTGTCTTACACTATTTTACAGCCCAGGTTACATATGCTACTCTCTGAATACCGTTAAATGTTCAAGATATGGCCTCCAACACAACCTGTTTGTACTTATTTGCATGCTGACACAGGTCAATGTACTTCTTTTTACTCTGGCTCATCTGCTGAAGAAGTAACTCAAAACATTAACTACCATAAACCCTCTTTTCTTTTATAGAGACATCAAATTTAGTTAACATAATACTCATGGAAAGTTTGTAACATACAGTGCAATGTGCGAGTAACAACTTAAAATATCAAAGAAACCCCATCAGGTAGAAGTTATAGAGCAAATCATCGCATATTGTCCAAGGGTTTAAAGAATTTTCCTATACAGCTTATTATTCCTCTATCAGGTTCATCTTGCAAGGATTTTGCAATATGCTAGCATTCTGGTAATGGTCCCATTACCTTGTAACAGCCAATTATATATATTACCCATCAACATCTTTGATAATTTTAGTAAATGACATGACTTCTGAAAAGTGCAAACCATAAGGTAAGATTTCCAAATTGGCTATATCATCCAAGTAAGCTATTTTTGCATCACAGATATGGACATTTGAAAAACAAATATGCACCCCAAAGTGTTACGTATGTTACGTTTTTTCATTATTCCTATAAATGATTTATGAAACTAATATAGTTTGATATATTTTTTTAATGTGAATGTGCTTACTTAAACTCATTTTGTATTAAAGAATGTTTATGTATCTTTTGGAAACTGCAAATATTATTTTTCTATCTTTAATAAGGTTTGAGTTGTTGAATTTTGAACATGGTAACCCCATGTCACACAAAATATGAACTATAATTCTGAGGCTCTTTTGTTAGGTTACAATCAAGTTTTCTTTCACCCAGAGGTACTCGATTTCCTTCCCATTTATTTTCCACACATTTTGTCTATATCTGGAATAGCCTAACTTGTTTTCATGGGAAAAACTTGATAGTTTAACCTTTGTATGTACATCTTAAGGACAGAAAAGCAGCGTGAAGGTAAGCTCATGTTCATGCCATTTGAAATAGTCAGTATAAGTGTATGGCTTTGGTACATTTTTCAGAAACATGTCGTACTGCAGCTAATTCACAATTACATAAATAGCACATTTTAGGGCTTCATATCACTGATGAGTGCCTAGAGCAATATTTGTTTTCCTATCCTACTTAGAATATTGATGAACTAGCGGGGGAGGGGTTCTCTATCAGTTTGGTAGGAATAACCCTTCCGTGGTACTAACACATCGGCACATTGGTAGTGTCACAATCTGTTATACAGTGTATTACTGTAGACCTCTTCCCCCATATCCTGGCCACTGTTGTTGACATTCAGAAGGTGTACCTTTTGTTGTATACACCATTGTTGAACAAAACACCCAGGTTATCCTCTGTAAGACTTTATAGGCTGCTGCTTATACATTGTATATATGTATCAGTTACAAAACCAGCATGTGCTTGGTTGAATACTGGTTCCAACAGATCCTTGTAGGTGACAGGAAAAGCTATTATGCTCTGTAGTATATGGCATTACCATCTAAGTTATGTGCAGCATTACATGGCCAGTCTAATGTTGGTTCAATGTGTGATTGCAAGCCATGTGGAAGTTTGGACTTGTCAGTTTTAGTGGAAATTCTATCAGGAGTTGACAGTGACCATGGTACAGGTCCCAGAAGGAACAGCAGTGTCAACTCAAGATCAACATTATGTCCAATAGAAAGAAGGTCATGCTGACCAAAGACATTCCTTTAAGCTCTCATATGGCTGTTTACGTTTTGTAAATTGGACAATTTCTTCTTGCTTGACCTCGCAAGCCTAAAAACTTTATTAGCTTGAAGCATTTTATGGGGCTGTGAAAGATAGATTTTTTAAACTAAAAGTGAGTCAATGAAGTCTGCAACAGCCTTTCTGCCAATGTCATCAGCCTCAATAAGATACTTAGCTATGCCAGGCTTAGCAGGAACACCGAAAGACAAAAAGTACAGTTCATTGTCTTCAAAACTAGAACTTAAAGGATTGGTGAGGCCTGAAACTGCCTCTAGTACTCGTTCTACTTTGCATCTGAGCAGATTGAATATTTCATTTCAGTGCATTGAAGAGTTGTTTCATTATATTGAGCTCTGATGTGATGAGTAATACACCGTTCCATCTGTAGTACAAAGCGTAGTTCTAGTTGCTGAAGCCTATAATACCTCTTTATTGTTTGCCTGATAGGTATGTCAAGAGCATTTCTGAAGAAAAGAAACAATGGTTGTGACACAATAAACCCATTTTTTTTCTTTGCATCTGCGATGTGTATCAGACAAATTTACGAGTGTAATCAGTTACAAAGGAACATATTGAGCATATTTGTTGAGATCGTTTGCAATGACCACTGGGAACAAGGCATACGGATGGAGCTGACATGCAATTAAAAATTGTTTTCTTTGTAGCCCTAATCATTGTCAACACCATCTGAATTATATCCATATACCCTGCACAGAACTGAGCTGTTTCACAGTGACTGTCTTTCAGAACTTCCGATTTGAATGCATGGTATCTACTGTTTATGTGAGCAAACAGCGAAGGTTGATAGATCACATTATCATGTTATTAGTTTGAGTCACCATAAATTAATAAGGAACTTCAATTTATTTCAGCCTTATAAATTTTCATAATTCTCTTGACAGAATTTATACATGTATAGTTAACAACTGCTATACAGATACTCAGAATAACTTATGTATCATTTGGTAACACACATAACAGGTAAAGCTCAGGGCATTTATTAAATGAATACTTAAAATAGTTAAACCTTGTTAGAAGAAGTACATAAACCTGTGCCAGCATGCAAATAAGTATAAACAGGGCTTTTTAGAGACAAATGGGCCTGAAAAATAGTGTAAGTGACCATAATAAAGAACTTTAAATCATTTAAGTAGCACCTTTATAGATTTACTATATTCTGTGACTGATGTAATACACGTATAGTCAATAAATACTATACTGATACTCGAAAATAACGCAGGAAACACTAAGTAACGTATACAACGGCAATAACTCAAGACATTTATAAAATTAATGCTAAAAATATGTAACTGTGTTATAAGAAGTTCATAAACCTGTGTCAGCATACAAATATGTACGAACATGTCATGGTTGAGACATTATCAGGGACGTTTAATTGTATTTTGGTGGGTAACGTATATAACGTGGTGTTACACGTTAACGCTGCCACTCTCAGAGGGCTTACATCTTTTATTTTGTGTCTTATATAATGTAGTTTTAGAAAATCATAGTGTACAAAATTCCCCCTGGGGGCAGGGGGGTCTATCGCCAGCTCAAGGCCTAATTTTATCATTAGTGGGTGGGGTACCTGAAAACTGGAAGTAATGATTTTTGACAAAATATGCTTATAAATTTCACTTTCTTTTTGAGCTAATGCTGAATAAATCAGGTGTGGATGGATTTCTGATTTTAAGTGTGTAAACTGAGTGGTCAGCAGAGAGCATATTCGTTTCCATGGCAAACCATAGTCCTAAATAATGGGGGTGTGCCAACAAAAATATGCATATCTCAGCATCAGTTCATCCTAAAATACTAAATTTGGTACCAAATTATTTCTTAGTTATCTAATGTTTTCCTGACTGTTCAATATGCAAATTATCTAATTTGTATATACATGATTATTTATGAGAACATGAGAAATTAGAGAAAACTGCAGGAAATTAAGGGGGTATACCTACAAAATATCCTTATCTTAGCTGATAATTAAACTACAGGTCACAATTGGTATAAAAAATGATGCTTAGACATTGTCCCTTTACACAGTGGTTTAATATGCAATTTAACTTATTTTCATATCCATCAATGCTAATGAAAACATAAGAAATAAGAGAAAGTTCTAAGAAAACTACGGGGTATACCTACAAAATTGATTATATTTCAGCTACCAATTTCCCTAGATTACTAAACATGGTACCAAACTGATACCAAGATACAACCCTTTTACCCAGTGGTTTAACATGCAAATAATTAGCCTTAAATACCTATGACTATTGATGAAAACATAAGGTATTATTGAAAAATCGCAAAAAATTAAGGAGGTATCACTTTCACTACAGAATTACTCATATCACAACTGCTAGTTGCCCTGAGTTACCAAACTTGGTTCTGAATTAGTACTAAGACACATTCCTTTTATCCATTGGTTCAACGTGAGAGTAATCTAAATTTGATATTCATGATTATTAAAGAAAACATAAGAAATCGCTGAAAAAATAACTTGTTTTACCTACATAATTACTAATATCTCAGCTGCTAATTGCCTAAGAGCAGCAAACATGGTATTAACATAATGCTAAGACATAGAGCCTTTATCATATGTTCTTTATTGGAAATATTTGAATTGCCAAATTACCATTATTAATAGAATATTAGAAATGAGAAAAAATGAACATGTTTAGCGGTGTACCCACAAAATAACCGCTACTTAGACTTCTAAAAATTGCCCAAATGATATCGCTCTGCCAGCCAAGATGGCCACCAGAGCTTTAGATAAGAAATATTTTAAACAACAAATGAACTACATTGTACTGGTCCAAATTGGAAATCATTTCATACAATTTGTAATGACATTCCATGTAAGGCCTTCTACTAAAGCTACCCAACCAGTTCTGCTCTTCTGAACATTATAATCACCAGAGCTAAAAACAGAATTCTTTACACAACATCTGATCCATTGATCATTACAAAAATGTTTCAGATTGATCTATCTTCCTTGCTTTGCTCAAATTCATTCAACTATGTTTAACAAAGTGCCCCCAGGGCTACGATTCAGGTGTGCGTTCTAGAGACACTCACGATTGCTCTCTTGTTCCATATTATATGGGATTTCCCCTTTTTGGCCATATTTTCCCCATTCATTCCATATATATAATTTTTTAGAAAACAAATCAGACCTACCTACCTTATTTTAATTTTCCATGCAATAGTAAACTCACATTTTTTTGGCCGAAGTAATTTTGTATGTATACTCTCCTATTTTTTTCTGCGATGTTTCTATCATTTCCAATGTTTCATTTAAGAAACGAAATCAATTTTTCGAAGGTTCAATGAATCATGAATACTTCGGGTCTCTAAACTTATCAAGAGACCCGAAGTATTTATGATTCCATGTACCTTCCAAAAATTGAATTTATTACTTATATTTACATTTTATTGTAAATAACTAATATATAGAAATATTTATAATTTAGGAGATAAAACAAGTTTGTATTTAATATTTCATCGTATTAACGGTTTTGTTGGAGTGTAAAATTGAAAAGGGGAACAGCCAGTGTGAATACGGACAGCCAATGGAGCAAAAAAGAAGCTTGTTTTGCACGTGCAACTCAGGTGTGACTAGCTGTCAATCACAACACCAGTGTCACATCTGACGAATGAATTAGATGTTTGAAGCGAATTGCACAGGCAAGTGAGCTTGGCAGCTGGCAGTCAAATTTTGTGTCGTTCATGAGGCTATGAACAGTTGCAAAAATCTAACGACTCATTAAATGCCACATGGTATAAGGACTATGTCTAAGCATCAATTAAGAGCTGAGCTTGGTAAATTAGGGCATCTAGCAACTGCGATATGAGTAATTTTGAAAGCATATCCACTTACTTTTTTCTGAGATTTGTCTATTATTTCCAATATTCCATTGATATCCATGAATCTATAAATTTAGTCAATTGAATGTTGAACAAGTGGGTAAAAGAATTCTGTGATATGAGTTTACCACGCCTTTTCCCCCTTGTTTTTCTTTTTGACAATTTTTCTCTTACTTCTACAATTTTCATTAATATTGATGGATATGAAATAAGGTAATTTGCATATTTAACCAGAGTAGAAGAGATTTGTCTCAGTATTATTTTGGTACCAGTTTTGTATACTAGAGAAATAAGCAGCTGAGTTGTATACCCCATTTTTCCTGAGTTGTCCCTCTAATTTCTCAGGTTTTCATAAATATTCATGAATACTCAATTGAGATAATTTGCATACCTGACAGTCCAGAAAAAAATTGTATGACTAAGAATTAGTTTGATTCCAATTTAGTATTCTTGGATGAATTGCTGCTGAGATATGAGTATTTCTGTTGGTACATTCCATTCTTTAGTATTATTTAAAAGGTTGTCTGACAAACCATTCAATTTCACATAACACAAATGGATTAAATTTTTAAGAAAATACTTTTGCATTTTGGTGGTCAAAATGAGCAATATGGCATCCAGTAGAATTTGTCATAGGGATGTAAGGTAGGTCTACTATCACAGGGTCCAAATTTCTATTCGTTGGCATCCAGTAGTAATCGTCATAGTTGTGTAAGGTAGGTCTACTATCACAGGGTCCAAATTTCTAATCGTTGCTTCCTGTTTTTCTCTCCAATGATTTTCCAATCATTTTAAGTATTCATAAATATGCATGAATATGCAAATGGGATAATTTAATCTAGAACCACCAGATGAAAGAACTTGTCAAAATGTATCATTTATGAGATAGCAACATATAATGTACATCAGTGTTGTTGTTTGGCAGAAATCAGTTAATCTACAGGTATTTTTTTCCAATTTTCCAGAATTTTAAAGTTCTCATTAACATTCATGAATATTCAAATTAGAAAATTTGTATATCTGACAATGTAATGAAAGGTCTATGCCTAGTCTTTAATTTGGTACCAAGGTTAGTAGTCTAGACTGAGAAGCAGCTGAGAGATGGTTGTTTTTATAGGTACACCCCTATTCACGTGAATAGCATTATGGGTTGCCATAGAAACCATGCATTTAGACATAGCTAGAATATTTTTTTTTCTGGGGACAATTTTTTTGGGCATGACTGGAGTTCCAATGAACAATCCAACACCCATAGAAACTTGTCTTGGGGTAGCAAGGTAGGTCAAATTAGGTCCTATGGTACCAGTCACATGATATTAATTGCCCGTTTTCAGCGATTTTTCTTATTTGTTTGTATTTTTTCACCCCCCAAAAATATCATTTCCTCTCGGGGGGTTTTGAGGACTTTTTTCAATAAAACAGAATACCTTCCAGATACTAAAACTTTTGAGAACATTTCTCAATGAATTAGTTGTGGGTCAAGTGTCATTTTCGGCTAAATGTACTGGCCTATTTTGTCACTTTCTGGGTCAGGTGTGGTACTTGATTGTATTGATTCCTGACCTTTGCCGTCTTTCTTACTTTGATATGTGTATTCAAAATGACTATTGAGAACTAAATGGTTTTAATGCTCCTTATAAACGTGAGCTATGGGGAAATTTGTGTTTTGTTAAATAATCTATTATTCTCAACATAGACTGTCTCTTGAAGTCGATGATGTTGAATGTCTTTGGATCGTGATCTGTAATAAACACAGAACATTGCTTCATAATAGGTACTTTTTATAGACCATCCAATTCTCGACCTCCCTTATGTCACCGACTGTGGTTGGCGATATCAACTTAGCTTTATGCAAAACCACTTCAAGTAGAAAAAATAATACCCTGTGTCAGATGTACAACCTCACTAATATAATTTCTAAACATGCACATTTCACAGAATCATCATCTTCTTTAAATGATGTATTTTAGTAAAAAAATGGAAATCACATAATTTTAGCAGTGTTGGTGATTCATTCCTTGATAAAAAATATTAGATCTCATTGTCCAATATACAGTATGCTTATCAATGACAAAACAATTACTCATGAATATGTAAGAGACATTTAGCTTTATGATTACCTTGGTAATTACAATTCGCCGACAGATGAGTTTTATAACACAAATTAGGATATATGATATCGACGCCTACAAATATAACAGAACATATCATTAATGCATTAAAATGCATATTTCAAATAAAATAGTTAGGCTAGAAATTTTATTCGTTGATTTACGGGATTTTTTCACAGATATAGGGTCAGTGGGGGTGAAAACAAAAAAATGCTCTAAAAATGAAGATGACCAGTTGACTGGTCATTTTCAGAGGTTTTTTTTCATTTTCAGAGGGTTTTTGCTTTTAATATCTCCAGAACAGACAGTAAAACTAGTAAAGTAAACCAACAGTCTGTATTAAATATTTAAATATTTTATAATTTTCTTGCATAGGACAATCACTTTTAACAGAGCACTCTCAAAAATACACTAACAGAACCTCATAAATATATGATTTTTTAACAAAACAAATACTGTTTAGATTCGGCGGATAAAATAAAAAAAAATGTTAAAAATTAAGTTTTTTTTCTACTTTTTGGAAAATTACAATAGGAGGGTTCGTAAATCAACTAATAAAAAAATCTGACCTTAATATTATACATTCTTATCCAAAACATTAAAAGAGTTCTGAAAACGTTAAGATAGCACAACCCTTGGTAGGACAAGATGCCTAGAAATAGGCACTCACTGGACTCGATACACACAAAGCTACAGGAAGCAGAGAAAACTTTGAATTTACTTACAGCATGGAAAGCTGCAGACCCTGATGTGTTCTATATTTCTTTAGCACATGACAAGGTTCCAACAACCTGGAAACAGGCCAATATCATACCCATATTTCCGAAGAGTGACCCATTAAAATTATCTAGATATTATTTTCCTGTGATGATACATTGCATTACTGTCCTGCCAGCCAAGAGTGACAGTGACGTCATGTTTGTTTACATAATTATCAGGGACTTTTAATCGATAGATCACTTGTGTATTAATCCTATCCTGCGGATAGGATTAATACACAAGTGATCTATCGATTCGCGTTAGCTCTAATCGAATGTACAAGTTCAAGTTTTACTTAACATTTGTAAAGAGTCACTGTCACTCTTGGTTGGCACGACAGTAATTAGGAAGCGTCCATTCGAGCTAAACCAAAATGAAGCTGCTCGCATTGTGACGGGTGTCACTAAATTAGTGTCCATTAATGTTCTATATCTACTGAAACAAGTTGCGAAACTTTGTAATCGCGACAAAAAAGCACAAACTGATACCCTTTTTGCTTGCGGCGCTCTCGCCGTAAGCATTTATGTCGGAATAGTGATACCCTCTACCTGGTTGTCTATTTATATAACATACTGTTAGCATAACGGTCGTGTGTAAGCAAAAACAATTCACCAACAAGACAACTCACCGACAGCAAGCAATACACAGTGTTAAGAGCATGTCTCATATAATATGACATATTAACCCCCAGAGTCAATTTGAGGATATATGTTGGGGTTATGGGATGTCAGCCACTGTGACCTTGATCTCAGGAGTCAGGTCTTAAAAAAATCCACCCACAGCAGATCGCCTATATTATTTATGGTAGCAGTTCCATATTTGGTATGTAGATACCTCTTGGGCCCCGGCGAGTCACCAACTGTTTCCAGGTCACTGTGACCTTGACCTCTGGTTTCAGTTTTAGCAAGGTTGAGCCCTGAGCATATCTATAATTTGAGGTAGGATTCCCAAATTTTGTGAGAGGATATATTTTTGAATCATGGCATGTCGCATACACTTCTAGGTCTCTTTGACATGTAGCTTGTATATAAGCATGTTTAAAATAGTGTAGCTTAAGTTTTATAACTTTATTAATCATGTCTCAATCTGGCCCAATTGGAATGATATTGGCCCACTTCGAATCGAACTAAAGTTGCTACTAAAGTTCTTATGTAAAATATGCGTGCGCACGTTTACAACGGAAGGCTACAGTTGAAACCTTTTAACTAGTTGTCAAGTAAACAAAGTGAATAGACCTGTATGCCCCATCTCAATTCTTCATCGTAGACAAAAAGGGTGTGCATAAACTGCACAGTCTACTCTAATAAACAATTACTATTAAGAGGGACCGCAATTAGAACACATCAAGGATTTATTTATTTTGTAAAATATTTGTTTGAGGCTATTGATTGATCTTGAATCTTGCTAGATAGGTATAGAGGAGGGAACCAAACAAGCTACTAGAGTTATGATGCTCTGACCCACCTTAATCTATAGTAGGTTTGTGACGTCACTATAGTAGCGACTATCGATGTTTGAAATCGAACTTTAGTTACTATAGTACTATATATAGAATAGCTATCAGTCTGATAATAAAAGTGGCATTCAATACACGTAAAATATTATAAAAATATTTATTTTTTCCAAATGGTTATATTCATGACTAGTCTATAAATGTAATTGTCTTAGGTGGAGTTCTATGATTATTAGAACTAAGCATCAGCCTATAGACTAGCAACAAAGTAGGAATAAGTTTATATGGAAAAAATGAAATGACTATATGAAAAGTTCTAGGCCTTTGGGAAAGGCAATCAACTTTACAGCACCTAAGAGATCGTTATCAGGCTACAGGGACAGTTAAATATCGACGCAGGTCTGGTTAACCAAAAATGACGACCGGAAGTTAAAATGGCAACTAACTTTGCGTGTATCAACGATATTTGCATCTACGATATGCGATCTGGCTGGCTATTGTCTGTTCCGTACAAATATTAGGGCTTCGAGGGTAATTTGTATCCAGAATTTTTATAAAAATATTTTGATACAATTGCTTTAAATCACGTCCGATTTCTAGACATATTTCAAATTGCAACTTTAGAATCTAAGGGTATTGCTATTCTATAAACTGTTGTCCTAACATTATTTATCATTTTGACATGAAATTAAAAACATGTTTTGCTGACATGTTAATGTTCATTGTTGCAAAAATTCAAAAAATTGATACATAAAAAGTAAGTTAATTTTATTAATTTCATTTTTTGCTTTTTTAAAGTCCTTCAGTGTATGGCGCTAGGTGCCGCTTTAGATAACTGTTTGTCGATTTCTTTTGCCAGAAGAGTATCTGACCGACCGACTCAATAACGTTGATGTTCGTCTATGGTGTGGTTTTAGTGCAGTGTAAAAAATAACCAAATTTGGAGGTGTTACCTATATACAAGGTGCACATGCTGTTTTTTAGACTAGGCAAGCCCTCCTTTAAAAAGGAAAATTTATTATAAAATGAAAAATAATGTGTGTCCACCTAACATTGCTAGCTTAGTTCGAAATAGCGTAGCAGAAGACATTTCAATTTTCAATCTTAGAAATGTTTAACATTCGCAAACTGTGCTTGCAAATACACAGCTTTACCTCAACGCGTCCCGTTTATGCGTTATCAGACAATGGAATACCCTTCCTGAAGCAACAACAGACTTAACCTCCATGGAATGCTTTACCAATCAATTAAATTCTGATATCAGCCCACCTCAAAACAATACTTTCAAAGTAATCGTCTCACACAAATCCATTATACAAGACTGAGATCAGGACATAGTACTTTACGTCTCCATCTCTACTCAAAAACATATTAAGTTAAAATCCTTTGTTTCACACTGTGGTGAACTTGTAGACTCTTTCCACTTCTTTTTTAGTGTTACCAATATAATCTCATTCGAAGGGACACTTTTACCTGTCTATTTTCCATTTGTAAAAGTAAGTGAGTATGATCATGAAATACCACAATCACACACCGCAGTTCAATCCACTGCACCATGAAGAAAAGCCACAGTACAGTAACTATTAAACGAGAGAAGGCAGTACAGTAACTATAAAAAGACATAAGCCAATTAATATAAAATACATAAAACAACAAATCAACAACAACAGAACCATCGCCTTAGAAAGTATGGCAGGGGCTTAACTGCATCTTACTTGCGCCAATTGTTTTCCCAGGATTATGCTGATGTTGAAATACAAAAGATATGTTAAGCTCGCATGGAGGCCTCCTAACTAATGCAATGCACCATCGATGCAATCTGTAACTTTAATTTAAAAATTCTGTTAAATGGGAATGATCATTTTTCTGCAGAACAAAATCCCAATTTTATTACCAAATCTAAGCGTTTCACGCTTGATTGATCTACATTCTAATTACATTATCTTACTAGTCTTTTCCAACAGAATTTACAATCGACAGTAAACATCGCATATCCCCGTGGAGGTTGGTATTATGTAATATTGTATCTGCAATGAGTACAGGAATTGCAACTTGTTCTAATCAGACTCTCATCTTGGGACAAGTGTTATATTCATCTGTATTCATTGTTGTTGGTGGTTGATTGTGTTCTAAACTTTAATGGTATTGAAATGGGTTAGCATTTGCAGTTACAAATCACAGTTACAATTAAGCGCTGTTGCAACACGTTTTGAAATAATGTAATAATATATTTCATTTTGATTTTTTCGTTTCATTTTGTGTCGTCAACGTCGACGCAAAATGAAGTAAAGATGAAATAATACGATTATTTCATTTTGCGTCGATATGGTGCATATCAACGTAAAATGAAAAAATGTTGGAAGAAACTAGCTTTCTTCACTCGTTTCAGTTAAATTAGAGATAAAATCTTGAAATTTCATAGAATTAGTTTGAAATTGAAATTACCTATGTTTCTTCTTTCCTTGACATTTTCGCTTTTATGCTCTCATTTAAGCCTATGAACGTTTAAGCCTCGTTCTCACTGTGCCTATGTAGCCACGGTACATCATGATACAGTGATGCACCGGGACACATTTCATAAAAAACGAATTGCATTCTCACCTTAACGGTATAGCCCTGGGTCGTACTTGATTCATACTGTTCTGTGTGCTCAGAGTACTCCCAGCAGATGATGTGAATCAAGTGAGACAGGACATTTCAGCGTACTCCGTAATTACTCTATGAATCAAGTATGACAGAACAATGTGCAGAGCAATAAACAAAAATAACACTTCTACTTCATGAACAACGAAAGTAACAGTACCGAGTCTAATAGCGACTTAAAAAAGGAAATGGTCTTAATGGCACTATTCCTGTATAGAGTTTCTTGTTTAAAGCTAATGTTTATGGAAGTTTCTCTTCCATTCAACCTTTCAGTCATTTTTGTTTGATCACGTGACCTATCTACTCCGACCACACCATCTCGGACATTGATGTACTCGGAACAACTTCTGCACAGCTGTTCTCTGATACTTGATTGGAACTCTGCCTGTCCAGAGTAAAAAGCGTACTCCAAACAGGTGAATCAAGTATGACCCTGTTTTTTCTAGACTTTTCATATTATTATAATTACATATACAGATTTTGTTAAACTGGGACACACTGGAGCTCTACTGGGCCCAAACGAAGTAGCACCGACATTTTCCGGTATAAACCAGGCTTCACCGGGTCAAACCATGCCAATACCTGTCACAACTGGTGCGAACCAAAACGCTACATTCTTCATTGGAGCTCTACCGTCCTAACACCGGGGCAAACCCTGGGGGGTCTTCAACACGCTTGGTTTATCATGGTGGAGACACGGACGTTGCAAGTGTCATCCCGGCTTACCATGGTATTTGACAGCTTTCCTGGTGACTCCCATTAAGTCCCAATTGTTTTCAACGTAGTAGTTCAACCAGGGAATGAGCCGGTTCAATACTGTTCATCCTGGTTCGCCAAGGTGTCCACCATTGTGACATGGTTCACAACAGTTCGTCCCTAATCACTAAACCAGGATAAAACGGCCCCTTAGATCGGGACAGTGAGAAGAGCACTATTTAGCACAATGGTCACCACCGCATTACCAGTGACACCGTATATCAGACCAGTGTCTTCTTATTTGCGTGAGGTCCTTAAGACCAGAGGTTAAAAAGTCTCGAGGGCAATTACAGAAACACCGACTGATATGCCTACTAATGCGGTGGCTGTCCAAAAATTATTACATGTTTACACGCTGGCCTGAACATCACGTCAACGTGAATGACATTATTAATGACGCTTATGGTGAATGCAAGGGTCGATATGCATGCGTGAGAGGGTCCATTAGGGCCAATAGGGGTTCCTGTGAGTGGGTTATTGTGGGTTCCAAATCACGAACAGCATCAGCTCGGGTAACTAAGCATTTTGTTACTATTTTCAGTAAAACATGTAATAAATATGAATTCAGAATCCTGAGAATTCAGAATCTAGGGCGAAGATTTGGTACCAGTAAAATGCATTTAAGCCCCCTTGGTGGCTAAGGCTGCTGTCCCTTCTAAGGTGGTGGTTCTGTTGTTGACTTTTTGTTTATTGTTACTTCCATTGTGGAAGTCTGTAATTGTTATATGTTTTGTTGTATGTTATATTATTTCGATTTGTGCATTGCAATCATCTTGATGGGGAAAAGAGAGCTGGTTGCTTTGCTTAATTTGTCTTCCTGGTGTCTCGTGATGGTTGAGTGGCTCTTCTCGCGGTGCCATGGGGTTGTCTGCCGGTGTGATTGTGGTATTTCCTGATCATACTCACTTACTATTTTTAGGCTAACTTACCATAGAAAGTCAGACCAAAATGCTAAATTAAGCAGATTATGATAGCTTCTCTGATTTATTATTAGTTTATTGAAAGACAATTTAGCATTTTAACTTGATTTTTTAAGTTTATGTAGGCATACTTAATTTTTTTAAAGTTCAGGATTTACGAATTTTTGAACTATCACACATGTTTCACCTTACCACACCTTTTTACATGGGGGAACCCTTACGCAGCGACTAACCAGTACTTCATGTACATACTTTCGCTTTTACCTGACACAAACCCCTTTCTTGAATTAGCGGAAGTGAGGAGAATTACCATATAAATTATTTCATGATCAAGCTCCTCGAAAGTATGAGGCCAGCTCTGTGTCCACTCTATTGAATTCAGTACATTGTTGTCAGGTGACATAAAAATAGGCTTTTTGTACGTGAATAAACCACTTTATGAATTGCTGTCAGAAAAATTAATAATTTTTCATACTGTTTTTAAATTCTGTCTTGCGTTAGGTGGTTGAATACTATTAAGATATAACACTTTATAAATTCTGTTCATGGGATTCATTAAAAAAAATAGGCGTTTTGTACGTGAATAAACCACTTTATGAATTGCTGTCAGAAAAATCAATTATTTTTCATAGTTTTCAGAATTATAACATTATTCCATAATGCGTTGTGCTAGGACACCGCAAAAATGAAATAATGTAGTAATATGAAATAAAGCTTAAGGGTTTTTAAACTATATTTGCTTTAGATGGCTGTATACTATTTAAATATAACACTACATTGTATAAATTTTGTTCATGGGATTTTTTATCATTATTTAAGAGCATATTTAAAGTAATAAGAGCCTTTTGCTTGTGAATAAACCACCGTTAGAATTGCTGTAGGAGAAATCAATCATTTGCTCATTCTTGTTAAAATTACGACATTATTTCATTATGCTAGGACAACGCAAAATGAAATAATGTAATAATATGAAATAAGTATTTGTAAGGTATGTTAAAGTATGTTATTATCAGACAGTTGAATACTGTATAAATATGTATTAATTCAGTTCATGTGATTTATTTACGGACACATTAAAATATTAAAAGGCATTTTGTATGTGATTAATGCTCTTTAAGAATGGATGTCAGAAAAAGTAATTTGTTTTTCATACTTGTCAGAATTATTACATTATTTCATAAGTGGTGTGCTAAGACAATGCAAACAGAAATAATGTAATAATATGAACTCAATCTATAGGGGTTTTAAAGTATGCTTTTATTAGATGGTTGATTACTGTATAAATATAACAATACTTTTGTTCATTGAGTTTAATTAAGGACATAATGTAAAAAATAGGGCGTTATGGACGTGAATAAACCACTGTTAGAATTGCTGTAAGAAAAAATAATCATTTTTTATACTTGTCAATATTATTACATTATTTCATTATGTGTTATACTATGATACAGCAAAATGTAGTAATGTACTAATATGAAATAAAGCTTAAGGATTTTTAAAGTATATTTGCAATTGATGGCTGTATAATATTTAAAAATACGTAACACTATATAAATTCTGTTCATGTGATTCATTTACAGACATATTAAAATAGGCGTTTGTACGTAAATAAACCTATTCATAATTATAACATTATTTCATAATGCGTTGTGCCAGGACAACACAATATGATAATGTAATAATATGAAATAAATATTCTGTTTTTAAAGTATGTTTTGCGTTAGATGGTTGAATACTATTCAAATATAACACTATATAGATTCTGAGCATGGGATTTATTTACAGACATTTTAATATAGGCGTTTTCTAGGTGAATAAACCACTATATGAATTGCTGTCAAAAAAATCAATCATTTTTCATACTTTTTAGAATTATAACATTATTTCTTAATATGTTGTGCTAGGTAGGACACAGCAAAATGAAATTATGTAGTAATATGAAATAAAGCTTTATTGTTTTTAAGTGTATTTGCATTAGATGGCTGTATGCTATTTAAATATAACGCTATATAAATTCTGTTCATTGGAATTATTTATCATTATTTAAGAGCATATTTAAAGTAATAAGGGCGTTTTGCACGTGAATAAACCATTGTAAAAATGGCTGTAAAAATCAATCAGTTGTTCATTCTTGTTAAAATTTTTACATTATTTCAGTATGCGTTGTGTTAGGACAACGCAATAGGAAATAATGTAATTATATGAAATAAATGTTATTAAGGTATGTAAATGTATGTTAGCATCAGACAGATAAATACTGTATAAATATATATTAATTCAGTTCATGGGATTTATTTACGGACATATTAAAACATTACCATTAAAAAGCATTTTGCATGCGAATAAACCTCTTTAAGAAAGGATTGACAGGAAAAAGTAATCAGTTTTTCATACTTGTCAGAATTATTACATTATTTCATAAAGTGGTGTGCTAGGACAATGCAAAGTGAAATAATGTAATAATATGAAATCAAACCCTAAGGTGTTTAAAGTATGCTTTTATTAGATGGTTAAATACTGTATAAATATAACACTACTTTTGAATATTTAATCAGTTCATTGAGTTTGTTTACGGACATAATTTTAAAAAAATAGGGCTTTATAGATGTTATAATGTGAAATCAATCTTAACGTGTCTAACTGTGAGTTTCTCACTTTCCCATTGGAATCCTTGGTCACGTGTGGTACTTGATTTTATCGATTCCTTAACTTTGCACCCTTACTTACTTTTTTTAAGTATGCTTTTATTAGAATGTTGAATACTATATTAATATAACAATACTTTTGTATATTAATTCACTTCATGGAATTTATTATCAGGCATAATTAAAAAAATTAGGTGTTATGGATGTGAATAAACCACTGTAAGAATAGCTGTCAGAAAAAATATTCATTTTTTCAGACTTGTGAAACAGGTTTAAGCCCTCCAGTAAAATATTTTCACTGACCGTTCAAAGGTGGTGCTTCTTTTGTGGATCGTATATGTTATTTCTGTCTTGGTTTTGTAATGCTTTTGTGCGCGTCTGCTTATTGATGCCTTGTGGTCACCTGCTGGGAAAGGGCTAGCCTCTTGGCTCTCGTTTATGATGTCTTATTCTGAAGTTGACACTTTCCCATTGGTATCCTGGGTCAGGTATGGTACTTGCTTGTATCGATTGCTGATCTTTGCCGTCTTTCTTACCTTATCAGTATTATTACATTATTACACTATGTGTTGTACTAGGACACTGCAAAATGAAATAATGTAATAATATGAAATAAAGCTGAAAGATTCTTAAAGCATATTTGCATTAAATGGCTGTATAATATTTAAATATAACACTATATAAAATCACAAAATCTAAATCCCAATTATCTAAACCTGAAGTTCATCTTTGGTATCATTCAGATCATAACAACCGCCTGTCAAGTATGTTTTAGTGCTTTGTTTAATGAAAAAGTGTACTAAAATCTACACTATAACGATAACTGACCTTTAAACCCAACCCCAGAGGTCAAGGGTGTTTGTAAATTCAAAGTGTTACCATGCATGTAGAACTACACTTCTTCCACTTTAGTTTGATATGCACAACGACTACTTTCAGAAAAGAAAAGAAAACAAGACCTTTTGACCCCACCCTAGGCGTTGAGGGTGTGTGTTATGACAGCATTTTTGCTTTCATGGTGCTTTGTGCTCAATTCCCTTTAACTTGATAAGCATCACAACTACTTTCAGAAAAAGATATGGTTTGACCTTTTTACCCAATCCCGGGGTCAAGGGTGTGTCTGTAGGAAAAAATATTTGCTACCATGGTTGGCTTAAATTTGATATGCAACATGACCATATTCTGAAAAACATTAATTTTGGACTCGGATTGGATCCAGGCATTCAAACTAAAATCCCCTTTGAAATGTTTCATATCTATTGCTGCTCTGTCTGCGTGCGAAATTTCAGCAAAAATATATTTACAACTGCCTTAAGTTATTACGAATTTTAAATATTTGACATTTGACCCCTAAGGTGGGGTTAAGGGGGTAGGGTAAAATTTGGACACTGCCATGCTAAGCCACATGCACTGAGCAATCATGGTCTATAGTGAGAAGTTGTTAGATATAGTAATAGCTTTTATGAAATGTGAAGATCATCACACAAAAAATCTGATATAGGTTTTGGGTCAGGTGTGGTACTTGATTGTATCAATTCATGATCTTTGCACTCTTACTTACTTTGCATTATAATTGCCGCTACTAAAACAAGGGCCATAACCCAAGTGCTAAAGGGTCGATTTTGACGAAACTCATAGGATATCGAGAGAACTAGGTACTTATCATTATTCAAATCTGACCAATAGGTACTGAGACATGGTTCCGGAAAGACAAAAAGTTTGGAAGGATGGACAGAATGGACTGACGGATGCATGGTCGAAGGATAATAAACAGGCAAAATCCAACGGCAATATTGATTTAAAAAAAAAACAATTCTCATTCAACAGTTCATCAAAAATCAAAGCAATTGAAACCGATCTGATGCCAGTTACGCAAAATGAAATAAAAGAAAAAGTATGCCTACTACCAGCGCATAATGAAAAAATATTTCATTTTGTACCAAATGCACATGATTGACGCTAAATGAAATAAAAAATCTAAATTATTTCATTCTGCGTCGACATTGACAACGCAAAATGAAAAAATGAAATAATTATTACATTATTTCAAAACGTGTTGCAACAAACCGCGTATACGGCTAGTGGGATACAGTGCACAAATGTCAAAGACTTTCTTCTGAATCCCTTTTGTATAAAACTAGTAACTATTTATTCATTAAAGTTGTATTTATATCAATAAATAAAGTTTAAACCGAATACAACAACCGAAAAAAAGTTAGTATCTCTACCTGCCAGTGACATAATTGAGCCGTGACATGAGATTTCCACCGATGTGGTATTTTGACAAGTGTAGACTCAGACGAGCCTGTGCAGCCTACATTTAAGCTTAGAAACTCCAAATGATGTACGGTCAGTGGCCTAAGGGACATATAATATTCAAACGGCTAGCAAAGGCTCTGATCAGACTGCGCGTATGCGCAAGCTGGTCTGAGCTTTTGCTGGTCGCACATATCCTATTGTTGGAAATCTCATTTTGCGTCTCATTATATCATTGTTTGCTTACAGTTTGCACACAGTTTGTACAATGCATTGGAAAAAAAACTAGACCAGGCCCAACACAACGTTGATCCTTATCTGGATCCAAACTGTTTGGCATTCTGCTGGTATTCCTGATTTTTCTTTTACAAAAATCAACATAGCATAGACAAAAAATATGATGACATACATGTAAATAATTGGATAGGTTTTTAGGTAATTAGGCTAGCAGTTGTAGTCTTAATTTCACACGAAAAACTTCGTTTTTATACATGATGTAAGAATAAAAAGCAATTTAATTTATACCTGTTTGTGTTCTGTGGTATCAAATACAAATACTTATGCGAAGAAAAAAAAAACGAATAGAAAAAAATACTATGTGAGCTTACTCATGTGAAAAAAGTACGTATGACTTAAGAGCCGGTAAAAAGAATTGAAGTCTGGTCATTCTTGATTATTTTGGCCACACGGGTATCTGCGCACGCAAATTTAATTTATAGCTAATTAGAAAACGGTACTAGTAGTACATAATGTGTAAGCGAGCAGTAAGAATCAGACGAGCCTGTGCTTCTGTGCGTTCTCTCCAAAGACATCTACGCATGTACGTTTAACCCTTATAAGCATAGCGTTCTTTTTGTTGAACGAATGCAAACAATGCAGACCCAGATCAGACGCCACAGAACGCGGCGTCTGATCAGGGTCTGCTGTTTGCTATTTTCTATCAAAATTTGAAAAAAAAGAAAAATACCACCCAACACCCCTTAAAACGGAAACAGACCGGTCCAATTGAGAATAGTAGGGAATTCCATTAGGCTTAAATGGGTTAAAATGATTAATACTAACAATATTCTTACCCTTTATGCACGTCCGTGCATTCTCACAAAACCTTCCAGATGGTGGTTCATAGTGGTTACCAGTCATCTAGTACCACTCAATAGAGACATGCGAATATACGTTTAAAGAATGACTTCACGATATTGAGATATACATGTACCTATCATTGCTGAGTTTCCTCGCAGTATTACCAACATCTTTGCCGCACACGCAAACAAACATGCGCGCTTGTGTATACAGACACACACACATGCATGCAGGCACGCACGCACGTATGCAGACACACAGACATACGTTTTTTACTGAAGGAATGAATACGACCAACGTCAGTGAATCCGCAAGCAAATTTCAGGAAATGAATGAAGTACCAAGTGTACATGTACTACATGTTAATACAGCGCTGGCGACCAGTGAAGACTCAGACGTTGTGGCGTTCTTGCGCACGGCTGACTCAAAGTCTTTGTTACTCTCATACCTTTAAAGGAATTGAAGGCGTTGGCTCGAAATTAGACTTTTAAACCCAAGTTCTATAGACACCGGCGCATGCATGCTATATGGCTGATAAAGCATTATTGCATATGTAAAAAAACGAAGGAAAATGAGAGATGCGCTTCCGCGCGCCGTCTCATCAGAGCCTTCACTGCTCATATGCATAAAGCCTCGTCAGAAAGAATGATAAGTTTATCAATATGGTACTAGTAAGTTTCATTTTGAATGTGCTGGCTCATGTATGCAATGGATCAACCAGCCTTGACGGGTAGATGACTTCTTGAGGTGGTGTTTTATGATCAGTTTGTAAGGGTGTTTTGAGGAGAACCGAAAAGAACTAAACATGGGAAAGGACAAACTGGAATTCAATAGGGAAAAGTCTGTAGACTCCGAGGAACACGCGGAGCAAGATGGCGAACATTACCACAAGCGCGAAACCTGGAGTTCAAAATTTGACTTTCTCTTGGCATGCGTGGGATTTTCTGTGGGACTTGGAAATGTATGGAGATTCCCCTATCTTTGTTATAAGAATGGAGGAGGTAGGTTATATATAGTAGAACCTGTATTCAACAAGCACCTGCTTAAATTAGTTTAGCCCTTGCAAGATATTATGTTGTACAAATGCATGCATGCACAACGCAGTTAACCAATACATAGGAATGCCTTTGTGTTTTAGAACCACCGTACGTATGCTTTGATACTTCCCAGCAGTCGTACGACGTCAAACAACGTGGTTCAACGTCGGCGTGACGTCATGACGTCGCATCGACGTTAATACAACGTTGTTTTAAGGTTGTGTGACTACTGGGTTATGCATGTGAACAGCAGATTGTGCGTGCTTAGCTGGAAAACTGATATCCTTTGAGTTGACTCTTTTTATTTAATAAAAGCAACCCCCTTGTTATCTCATCTAATAATGCGAGAAAAGCTCAACCTTGCAAGCACAGCTATCCACTATACCTTTTTCATGCTCAACTCAACTGAGCAAGAAAATTTATCATGCTTATAAATGTAAAAACGCCAGCAATTGTTGGCAATTTCACATTTATAAACAGGATAAATACAACATCTGAGAGCTTAAAAGCAAGAAAAATCATTTTTTTTTTCAGCATTTTAGTTTTTATGAGCAGTTGAAATTTTATGCTCAGCTGAGTTGAGCATGAAAAAAGCTTTATAACCTCGGGGCCAGGTGTCGCGCATTTGGTATGGATCTCAATTACTACTGATGACTGGTGGTTTTCAGCAGAGGCTCTGCTTAAGCATGCCAGCTGATCATAGTTTGTACCTGACTATGCACAAGCCATGTGACTGTATGACCTCTATTTTCTAACAGATGTTTGAGATTCTTAGAGAAGTTGATTTGTTTGTTTGATTTGATTCTTTGCGTCCCAGTCAACATTGCATCAGTCATGTCGGGACGGGTCTTCCTGGATTGAACCAGTACTAAGCAGTGATTAATGTGTCTTGCTCAAGGACACAACGCAGTGCCGCCGGTGAGGTTCGAACCAGCAGCCCTTCGATCTGGAGTCAAGCACTCTACCACTGAATCACTACGCTCTGAACGTTAAGTACAAGGGGACCTCAAATTTCAAATAGAAAGAAGCAAATTTTCAATGGCATAAGATTTTTTTTATGCGCAAAAGGGATCAGTATCTGGTCCATGCCCTGCTAGCATAATGCATGCACGACACCTGCTGGGCATCCATGCGATAATGTGTCTTCGGGAGATTAATCACGTCATGAGATATGACGTCGTAAAGTCTGACGTAATTATTTCGCGCCGCGCGTAATTAAAGAGAGCGTCATCAAAGATTACGACAATTTAGACAAGTCATATTTAGAATAAAATGCGATTAAAATCAAGGAATTTTAAGCCGATTGTATTCTGTCGTAAATTAGTCATGGTCTGATCCAAAACGGGTTCCTGGTGAAAAATAAACTGTCCAAAAAGATGCGGCTTGGTAAACACTAATTGACCCTCAATCCTCAACATATTTGCACTTCAAAGACACTCAAAAAATAACTAAATAAAAAAAGTAAAAAAATAAATAGATGAATAAATAAACGCCGGATACATCCCAGCTATCCTTAATCGACCAACCAGTGCGTCTGAACCTTTCGTATTTGATGGGCAATTCTGAGCGGAAACAGTTTCTGGTACACAAAGCCGCATTTACGATCGGGCAAAGGCTCCAACGAGACTGCTAGATGCGCAGACTTGTTTGAGCCTTCGCTGAGTGACCGTGCGTGAAATAAACTAAAATCTCACGAGGTAGCTCTCATTTATAAAAAAAGAAGTATAATACACGATTAAGTTTCACGCGAGAAACAATGGTTAATATTTGCCACCTTGTTACGTCGCCGTTTTAATCAATTTACCAGATTTCTTGCAAAAAATAGTTGTGGCAAAACTATTGAAGCTACAATGATGAAAAAAGCACCGAATGAAAGCAAATTGATATACGCAATAAACATTTTATTGTAGTTTTCTTATGTCTGTTGTGTTCTTATTGCAGTCATTTAAACACACAGAAAAATTAAAAATGTCATTTTTTTTCGGTGGCGTTAACGTTGCGTCAATGAGAATCGTGGTAATGTTACTTTGTTTTCAAAATCAGCGCACAGTTCAACAATTTAAGAGCAGCGAACTTTAGCAAACTTAACCTACCTCCTTCTCAACTTAGTATCTGGAGATGCGAAGGCAGTGTACTACATATATTGGGCCTGATTTAGAATTACACCATTCAAACTACATGTATTCAAATGCCCCACTTTTTATACAGCCAGAATCCCTTTCTTAAAGCCTACGTATGTGCATAAAACTGGGGGTAATGTGCACACTCAATGTACATGTATGCAAGTGGCAAGGGCGCTCTACGCCGACATAAAACTACAAAATCGAAAGGAATAAGAATGAGTACCCGCACTGCCATAACAATCAGATTTCTTTATGTCTTGATTGTTTTGGTGAGAAAGTTTGAATATGATTTTGTTGTTCGGTATAGACTGAAATCCTTTTTATTTTAAGTGAGAAGTATATTCTGCACATACGATTAAGGAATGATGAGGCATTTCGCTCCGAATACATGTAGCAAAGTCGGGTACAGTGAGGCAAATAAGCAATCCTGCTTCTGTAGGCTGAGATTTTGAGCTCGAGCCACTGTCTGGTCAAACATTACATCAAGATTATTATCCTCAATCATTGTCCCGGTTCAAGTAGGGTAGTTGTCAGTTACCGGCGAAATATGCATATACTATGAACCGGTCGCCGTGATATGCCGACTGATAATGTTTTGAAATTATGTTAACCAATTTATATTAGCCTAGCGCCCTTTTTGTGAGACATGGGCAAACATTGTAGAACCAGATCAGACGCCACACTGTTTGTTTAGCGCATTGAGCGAAAATGTTAATTACTACCCACCAACAGTTGAATCAGAAATGGATCCGTCATTTTGGCTGTATTGTTAAATTCCATTGGGCATATATGGGTTCAGCCTAAACAACAAAAACAACAACAATAACAAAAACAGTGAATAAAAGGATATACCCATCGCCGAATCTTTATTTTCACTAGTTATCAAGGTTATACAACTTTGCAAGAACGCATTTTTGTGATTTTATTTTTCAGATCCAGTTTTGTGTTGAATTTTTTAATTACTAAGTCAACATTTTTGCATCATGTCGGACTATAATATTCGCTGCAGCATCGTGGTCGAACTTACACGCGACAGTAGAAAAAAGATTACCCTAAAACTAAGGAAATACACTCGTGAACGCTTGTAATATTTTGGGTCAGGAGTGGCACTTGATTGTACCGATTCCTGATCTGTGCCCTCTTTCTTATTTTGAAAACGTCAGTGCTCCTCCTCAGTATATATTAAGAGATGTGGCTAATTGCCCCTAGGGCATGTGTAACTGCAGAACATACCATTTTGTAGAAACAGTAACATCATACAGGCCATGCACTAACAACGTACCTGATTTTCTACTAGTGCAACATTTTGAGCATCTGTTGAACAAATGAGAAATCATTGCGAAAATCCTCGATATGTAGTGTCTTACTCCGTTGGCCAATAACTTTATTATTTTTCTTTATTGCTTCATGTTTATGTACTCATCTAAATCGTCATTAGCGGCATTTCCAGTGAGCTGAAAGGCAACTACTTCTTTTAGAAGAAAATGCCATCTGTTTTTAAGTCGCAACCTATTTAATTTAATTTTGATCTACCTTTTCCACAGAACAATTACCATGCCGATTCTGCTGTTTGTTTGCTTGATTCTTTACGTCCCATCAACAATCTGTCAGTTAAGTGGGAACGGGTCGTTCTGGGTTGAACCAGTGCTAGGCTAGCATTAATGTATCTTGATCAAGGACACATCACAGTGACGCTGGTGAACTCGAACCCGTGTCCCCTCCGTCTCGAGGCAAGCTCTCGACCACTGAGCCACTGCGCTCCCCCGATTCTGCTGTTACAACGCGAAGGACAGGCGCTGCCAAATGCCCGAGAGGGCGTACATAGTATACAAAGCATCAAAACCTGCTCCAGGTCCCGAAGTTATAACATCTTTTAGTGCTCAACGCAACTGAGCATGGAAGTTATATTGTTCATAAATGTAAAGAAATGTTGGCATTTAAACAGTTTATTTAAAATCGGAGAGTTTCTCCATGTAAACAAGAACACATTTAAGTTCAAGTTAACAATTGAGTTTTCATGGGCAGTTGAACATATAATGTCGCGGCCAGGTTTTTCCGAATATCAAAAGTCAATATGCAAATTTGTGCCCAATTTTATACGGAGATGTGTCCGTGATGACCAACATTTGTGCTTGCAAAATATTGGTGCAGGAAAATATCGCACCAGTCGACTACGTCCATTTAGTGCACATTTTCAAACGAAGGCTGACATAGGAATCATTTATATGTCAAAATTGAAGAATACGCAAGAAATGAAGTACGTTTGACTTACGATTAAATTCAATTATTTTGTTTTACCAGCACCAGTAGGGGTAAGCTACGTCGCGGCCCAGTTTCATGTTAGTAACAGCGATGGTCGGATGTCCAAAGGCGTAAAAACTTCGCAACGTTGTGAATGACTCATCGTGACGTCACGCGACGTTAGTTCTAAAATCAACGTCAAACCGTCCAAAGTTCAAATTCCAATATCTTTTCTAATAATTTGAATATTTTGACCAAACAAAAACGAGTTTACTCTTCATATAATGACCTGTCTAAAAATCACAGAATCTCAAAATGGCCAAATTTACCCCGAAGACACATTTTCCCATGGCGCGGCTCATATATAATGTACCATCGTCACATTCATTAAGCATTCGAAGCACGTTTATGCGAATACGGAGCGCATCAAGGTACATGTAACTTTGATTGATGTATTCTGTGCTGAAAGCGAATATAGGGGCCAGTCTGCGTTGCAGCACATGCTGATCACTTTAAAAGAGGCATGATTATAACAATGTATCATGCATGTTAAGAACATGACTCGTGCAATTCAGCAGCGTTGACGTACAGATAATATGACAATTCAAAAAGTCCATTTCAATATGACTAGGTTCGATGAAAGTGGGTATACATTCAAATCATTGCTTCTTGCAGTTTAAATTTGTTACTTTTATAGAGCAAACTTGCACTTATGCTAATGAAGAAGTACGAGGGGCGTCAAATAAGTGCTGAAAAAGTATCTCTCTTTTTTGTCTCTCTAAGTGTACCTGTTATTCTATATGTTGCCATGTTAAAGCGATATCTGCATAGATTGACGAGTGGCTTAGACTATGGAAGTGATTACTAGGAATGTTTATGGGAGCGGCAAAGGATCTGACGAGACTGCGCAGTCTGATTCTTTGTTGCTCGCATATGCGATAAGTGCTGAGATCTCATGAACTGGCTAATTTGATTCATTGAAATTCAGAAAGTAGAACATATCAAAGTTTACAATATAAATACTATTATATACTTCAAAAGAGAGAAATTTACCTTCCCCGATATATTGACAAAATTCAATTACATAATTTTGTCTTTTATATGCATGTACTTTGTGCATGGTTCTTTCAATATCGGTGATGTTTGAAACGTATTAATTCAGACTTATATAAATGTAACATATATAAATGATATTGAGTATCGATTCAAGATGTGCATTGTAGCTTACAATAAAGGAGTCATGTGAGTTGTATGGGGGCTTGCTAAAGAGCTATATACCATAGATTGCAACAAAGGATCTACAGTAAAACCTGTCTTAAGCGGCCAATCAAAAATAGACAAAACAAATATCTTTATGACAAATTGTAGCTTAACGAAGGTCGAAAGTATTGCAGAATGCTCCCCTTGGAGCATTCTGCAATACTTTTGACCTGCATTAAGCGATACTTGGTCTTGAAAACCAATTTTTGGTCGTTTGAGAGTGGCCATTAGACAGGTTTTACTGAATATCTTTGATAATTTTGTCAGCACACTAAATGTTGGCATTTATTACAGGGCCCATATCTGTCACTGTTTGTTTTTTCATAGACATCCATTATAGCTTTTAAGCAAGCTTTGGCCCTCACAATCTTAAATCACAATGAGGCTGCCATAGAATTACAGATTTGACATAGTTCAACCAATAAACAAGAATGGGATACCCTGGTGACCGCCATGTTTTACCACGTTTCGGCCATGAAGGTGGGCACCCTACATGAGAGGAAAATTTCATTGAAATACCAAACGCAAGGTTCTGTTTTCTAAGCCGCACAAGTAAAATTAATCAACAAAAGCAATGACATGTTGTTCCAAAAAGAGCAGCAAATACATACCCATCTAATAAATATATTTTTCACATAATTTTATTATTGACCAATCACGTAACATTTTACAACTTAAATTAAATATTATGCTGAGCTTCCACCCACCATTTGGGATAATCACTACCCGTTTTACAATTACAGGTCTGTGACCACCATTTGGGCCAATCACGACCTTTTTTACAATTACAGGTCTGTAACCTGCATGTGCACAAAAGCCTCCAATACACGCCCATTGTGTCTACTGAATATATTTTGATCAGGGTCGTTTGCTACATTCGAAATTTGTTTATGGGAGCAGCAAAGGCTCTGGTGAGTCAGTGTTTTTACGTAGGCTTCCTTGAGCCTTCGTTGTAAGACGATGCGATTAGTATAGAACATCTCATGTGGTGACCTAATTAATACAAAAAAGAAACCCAACAGTAAATTGTCACATTATATTCTCCTTTAATTGCGAGAATGCCAATTTTCATAAAAAAATATATATTACGAAAACTTCAATATGGCGTAGATTTTCATGTCCATCAATGCAATCGGGAAACATGTTGTGGATGTGTTTATTCAACTGTTCTGCATACATGGAAATTCGAGTATGCTTCACATTATTGCAAAGTACAAAAAAGATGTATTTTCATTTTAAGAGACATCTTAAAAAATTATTCATGTCTTTTCTCTCCAAAAATCATTTTCGTAAAAAGACAGGACTATTAAATTTGATGAAAACCTTGCTCAATTTAAGGTTTATCTCCACTATTGAATTAATCAATCGTTAATCAAAGGTAGTCACACAAGGGGGTGGGGGGCGTTAAATTGTCATAACCATTTTGTTTTACTTCCAAATTGAATGCAATTTTGAGAATTTATTTTTTTTCAAATAAAAATGGCAGTCCCTTTATTTACGGACCTTCAATTTGAATTTCAGATGATAAGCGGAAAACACGTGCCTTATGATACATGGTTTTGTGTCCTAGCTAAGTCTACACAGTTTGCAAACAGCCAATTTGCAGGAAGATAGGCGGAGATGAGCTAAAAATATTCATTTGAGCCATGGCATGGTATTTCCAACAATGTGGTATGTGTGGCTAGCAAAGCTTCAGATCAGCCTGCGCATACGCGCAGTCTGATCAGAGCTTTTGCTAGTCGCTTGAATATTCTATGAGTGCTAAGCTACTGACTGAACATCATTTGAAATTCTAAGCTGAAAAGGAGGCTGCACAGGCTCGTCTGAAACTACACTTGTCAAAGTGCCACATTGTTGGAAATCACATGCTACGGCTCATTTTCTTTCGTCACGTTTCGATCATACTTTATCACTTTTGATGTTATTTGAGTGTGTAAAGAACCGTGTATAATGTAGAAAGCTACTAAATACAATATATTTTCTTCAAATAAATCATTTATGATATTGTAAAGTTTATGAAATGTTCAAATATGTACTTTTTAGACCGCGTTAGTGATTTGTTTGTTTATGGTGGCATATGAGTATTCTCGTGTTTTGGGCTAACAGATTTGAGCTGTGACATGTGATTTCCAAAAATGTGGCATTTTGACACGATTAGACACAGACGAGTCTGTGCAGCCCCCTTTTAAGCTTAGAAACTCCAAATGATGGTCGGTCAGTAGCTTGACACTCGAGCGACTAGCAAAGGGTCTGATCAGACTGCGCGTATGCGCAGGCTGATATGAGGCGTTGCTGGTTGCATATACCACATTGTTGGAAGTCTCATGTGGCGGCTCATTTATATTATATCGTAGACTAAAGTGCATTAACAATGCTTTATTCAAAAAAAAAATGTATTATAGTGCCCACTACACAAGCTCTCCCCAACACACACACACACACACGCACACACACACACACACACACACACAAACACACACACACACACACACACACACACACACACACACACACACACACACACACACCTCTACATGTACGTGCCACAGGGTCTATATAAACAATGCACTATTTCTGTTATTAATGTTTTGGATGTATGGAATTGTTTTTGGGATCACTAAATGTCGACTACTTATTTGGGCCACTTTTAAAATCTACTTGTCTGGGGATCTCAATTGAGAGAATCCCCTTGGGATGTCGTCGTAACGTTTTCGGTCATCACCAATGGCGCCCACTGGAGGACACTAAGTCAGAAATTAAAGGCGAATGAACTGTGAGAACGTTTAACACACCGGTTAGAAGGCAATCGAGAATGTTAATACTATCGACGAACGTAGATAAAAATCCTTAGAAACAGAGTTTTCGATTGCCATTTGTCGCTGACTGGCGACACATAACAATGGAAAACACTGTTTCTAGCGATTTTTTTATCCGCGCTCGTCGATTGTTACTTTAAGGGCGTTTTCGATTGCCGCTTATCCGGTGTGTTTAAGTAATTTTGACAGAGTATTGCATTTAGCCTGAAGCAGCATATCACGCGAAACAAAACGCTGAAACTCACAAAAACGAAAATGATAGATTACAGTTACTGAGTCAGAATTACAATACAAATAAAACCAAGAGACCAAATGCAACCTTTATTCGATCACCTGAGATCTTGGTGAATGCTGTAATAAATTAGTAGGTAAACATCGACAAACTGGGTCACTTTCGGTTTATGTGAGCAATACCAAACAAGAACCTAAACTAACAACAGCAGAATTACCGCCTTAGAACGAGTAGCATGTCTTTCTATTAATCACTGTCCCCAAGAAAAGCTTAAATTCAGCAGTTGAGAGCTTGCCCTCGTATGCATTAGTTGTGAAGCATCGAAAGTAGCTTATAATGGTTGACCTTGTCAAAAGCCTTTAATAAGTCAAGTAGGATTATAAGCTATAAGATTATAAGCTTCCTCCGCGCTTTACAAATTTTGTGTTTTACAACATCAGAATCTAGGACTAAAGTTTGGCCAGTTTAAATTAAGCCTCCCCGGTTGCTTCAGCTGCTATCCATTCTAAGGCGGCGGTTCTGTTGCTGTTGTTTCAATTTTTTATTGTTGTTCCCATTTTCTGTGAATTTTTTGGGGGGTTGTGTCCTTGTTTTGTTATGCAGTATTTTGTGTCCTTTTTTGGAAAGATGATTGCTTTATTTTTGTTGTTCTTAATGTCATGTGGTTGTTATTGTTCTTTGCCTCTTCCTCACGAAGCCGTAGGTTGGTCTGCATTATGTGATTATGGTATATGCATTTACTGGTCATTCACACTTAGTGTATTTCTCACACTTACCATTCCTTACAATATCATCTATAAGAATAGCAAACTGTGTCTCACATTAACTCTTTTTACTGCCCGTTCCAAGGCGATGCTTCTTTGCGGATCATTTTTGTTATACATGTGTATATGTTTCGTGTTTGTCATGCCTTCTTGTCTGTTCACTGTAGCCTTGTGGTTACCTATTGGAAAAAGGGCTACCCTCTTGGGTCTCTTGTGTGCGATGTTTTATTGTGGATTTTGTTACTTTCCCGTGTGGTGTCCTGGGTCAGGTGTATTACTAATTTGTATCGATTCATGATCTTTGCCTCCTTAATAACTTGGGTGTCATAAATCATCGCGTCTGCGATGGTATGGTTAGTCTTCCCTGGATACCTGCCTGGTTCTGAAAACAAAAGGGCTTATTAGAGATATTTTCCTCGAAGCCGGAATCCAAATCCAACAGGGCACGTGTTCGATTCGGGGTTGCCTTGTGGTCACCTGATGGGAAAGGGCTGACCTCTTGACTGTCGTGTGTGTTGTGTTTTGTCCCTTTCCCAAATGTGTCCTGGTTCACATCAGAATAAAGGGTGAGGTTGGCACCGTGAAACTATTTTAAGCCCTCCAGTAAAATATTTTACTGACCGTTCCAAGGCGGTACTTCTTTTGTGGATCTGTTATGTTTTTGTTCTGTCTTGTGTTTGCTATGTCTTTGTGCGCGTCTGTTTATATGTGCTTTGTGGTCACCTGCTGGGAAAGGGCTGACCTCTTGGCTCTCGTTTGTGGTGTCTAACTGTGAGTTTGTCACTTTCACATTGGTATCCAGGGTCAGGTGTGGTACTTGATTGCATCGATTCCTGATCTTTGCACCCTTACTTACTTTGCTCGATCAGCAAATCAGCGGAAATAAAATCTGGAAACGAATCGGGTGTTAACTGCTCAGCAGCGGTGTCTCCTACTATTCTTTCCCCAACTCCCCGACGACAAAGCTATTTCCAAATATCAGTTTTGCGCTTTTTCGCGATGGTGATATAAGTCGACTGGTCTTTCCCATGATAGCGGCTTCTGAAAACGGAAGTTCAAATTAAAATGTAGAGACCTTAACCACTGAGCCAGACTCCAGATTAAGCATAGAGCATCCGGGCATTGTCGGCTTTAGTGTGACGAAATAAGCTGATGTAGATGGGTCAGTATGCCCTCTTGGCATTATGTGCATTCCTCGTTTATTAGACTTCGATTGCGGCATACAGTTGTATGAATAATACATACTGCTAAATTGTCTGCTTGGGGAGGGGCTGATCTCTACCACTATTCAGTGAACGTGTTCATGAATAGAGTCGTGTAGGAAGATGCATATTTCCTGTGTTTTATTTGCTTCAATTGGACCACCTATTCAGAACTGAATACATAAAAACAGATAACTAAAGCAAAAATACTTAAATCATGCAATTCATGAAAGGACGAAAAACCATACAAAATCTTGCTTATTGCACCAGCATGCATTTGCACGTTGGACATTGCGAGATATTTGAGTTAAACACTTGAATATCAATGATAGGTGCAATAATTGGCATTATTTTTAGACATTATCCTGTGAGTTTTTCACTTTCCCATTGGTATCCTGGGTCAGGTGTGGTACTTGATTGTATCGATTCCTGATCTTTGCACCCTTACCTACTTTGTTAGAAATTAGCAATAGAACGGCTTGTAAAATGCATCGCAGTACAGTTTGACTTGCTGAATCAGCTCCACCTGCATTAGAGAGCCAGTATGAAACATTCCCAACCATTTGCATTTTATATTGTCTCTGAATAATACAGCCACCCCCATAAACATATGACACCACCGAAATGCCCATGAGGCATTGTATATACATGTACTTTGTTGAATGGAGCATAAAAATAAAATGACCAACACACTTAGAAAGGAGATTTGTTAAGATTCTGACATAAAAAAGGTTTTCTACGTAACATATCTTCTGACTAACCCTTGATAAGACAGTCACCTACGTATAATTGACAAATTTGGCTTTCCAAAAGGCGTTTATCTTATGAAGGTTTGACAAGGGGAAACAGTGATTTTCAAGATCAACCGCATCTCGCGTAAAATCTGCAAATCAGTAAAATGTTGTACGTAATCATGGTAATATTGAGTTAAGAAAGCCCCGGTTCAGATTAGATGATATAATGTCACGCCCGAGTTAATAGCTACAACCTAGATGTATACAACATTAAATGATATTGGAAACTTTTACATATAAAATCTGTCTTTTTTCGGTAACTTAAATAATAGGACTCCTGGGTTCCGTATTGTTGTTATGACACTTAAATTATCCATTACAATCTGGTTGGTACTCAGTAAAATAACCGACTTTAACGGCAAAGTTTATTCACCCTGACCTTGATAGGGTCCTTGTGTAATCTTTATATATAGCGAATACTAGGTGAGTGTCTTTTGATATCAAGTTTACCAGGCAAGGCTTCGAGAACGCTTGTTGACATCGTGAGACTTGCGGAGCGATCCAACATGCGTTCGCGAAGCCGAGCCTGGTAAACTTGACACAAAAGACGCGCACCTGGTATTCTATTTATCATCTTACCACGTTGATTCACTCTTCAAACTAGTGAATATTATACAATTATTGACTAATGAGGCATTGGATATGATGTGATATCGACCAGATAATACCAATATTGACCGAGGCCTCATTAGTCAATAACTGTTTTATTATATAACATTTAGAGAAAGATGTACAGGTATTATTGCGCCTGGAAAAAATACTGAACTTATATGCAAGTTTTGGGACAGACAAGCATTTAGCAGAAACAGTGCAACCCTAAATAAGACCACCCTTTTACTATTGCATATATTATGCTGTGCATGAGTGTCATCATTCGACATTTACAAACAAGAATTCTAACACACTTCGCATGTAGAGCCAATGATAAAATAAGTGTGATACAGTCGGGACGCGTAGTGAAGGCGTATGAATATTATCAAACATGCATAGCAACAAAATCGTTCGAATTTTTCGGCTTTCTCAGCGAAGCGAGGAACGACACCCCAAATTTAACAGCTTGTTGCACGAATGTCCCAAATCTTATTTTGTTAAAAATTGGCCACTTGTGTTCGTCGTTTGTTCAAGTTTTCCCATAGCGTATGATTTTTAATCTACGACAACGCTCTTAAACAACGAGATGGGCGAAACGGAAAACTTGCAAGATGGATGTGACTGTAAAAAAATGGTTCACGTTTGATATCAAATTTCTCATTTTTTCGACATACGGGACTTTAACGGACATCCAGGTAGCTGCGATGCGCTGAAGCGGTAATAGGGAATTACAATGGAAGGTGTTAGTTTTTATACTATATCTTTTGAAATTATGAAAGCAGAATTCCTGTGCAAACAAATGTTTTACCTAAATATCTCACAATTATTCTGGTATATTTTTATGAATTTCCCTCTGCAAACTCTTCGTCCTTTTTGATGGTTTTTGATAGAACCCTAAGAATGATTAAATTATATAGTAAAACAGGCTTTTTAAGATCTGTTCATTGGTAGATATTCGGTCATAGTTTTTAAAGTATTCAATATATTTTCTCTGTGCAAGCGGTGCACTCTGCTCAGTTTAATTGCGAACAAATTGGTATAACTTCCATACAATTTAAATAAAATTTGATGTAGCCTTTTGAAATTTTCCTGGTACAACCCCTTTGACTTTTCCACAAGCTATCCACGCATTACGGAGGTATAATCTATTTTTAGAAACAGTATCCAAGGTAACAACAGGTATTGACCACACAAACACTTTAGTTATCGCGCGTCTATATCTTAGCTTTTTGAAAGTATATATTTATTTATTTATTTATTTATTTATTTATTTATTTATTTATTTATTTATTTTATTTATTTATTTATTCTATAAAGTTGCGTCTGATCAGGGTACGCACTGTTTGCATTAAGAATATTCCATTAAAAATTAAATTAAAAAAATACCACCCAACTTTATACAGAATGGACTGGCCCAAATGACAAGAGCGGGAAATTCTATTCACCTAAATGCTTGTTAATGGCTCGGACCCGAGCTAGTAGCGATAATTTTGGTACATATAGTGTCGATTTAGATCAGGCCCAAAAAGTGTCGAACTGATCTGAATACATACTGTTTGAGTAGAGAAATTTTGACACTGTGTTGGAATTAATGAAATAAAAGGCAAAAAAGATTTTGAAATATTGTTTCAAATGCCCATTTAAAAAGGAACAGCAGATAACAAGATAGACGGCATTAATTACCCAGCATGCAAAGAGTTAATTTACTACCAATTATTGAATGCCACGCTTGGCGGGGTCTATTATTTTGTTCTTCGGCGTCTGATCAGGTTCTACACGGTTTCTTATAAAATGTTTTATTAAAATCTGAATAAAATTATAAATACCATCATACAACCCTTGGTTCAGAAATGGACTGCACCAACTGATAAGAGTGGGAATTCCATATGGATTAAATGGGTAATATTTCTATTTCTTATATTATAAATTATGAAAGTACAGCGTTAATTGTATATTATAAATGAGCCATGACATGTGATTTCCAGCAATGTGGCATTTTGACAAGTGTAGACTCAGACAAGCCTGTGTAGCATCCCATTAAGATTAGAAACTCTAAATGATGTTCAGTCAGAAGCTTAACACTCATAGAATGTTCAGGCGACTAGCAAAGGCTCTGATCAGACTGCGCGTGTGCGCAGGCTGATCTGAGGCCTTGCTGGTCGCACATACATTATTGTTGGAAATCACCTGCCGCGGCTCAAATAATAATAATTCAGCTGGCACCTTTATTTACAAGTATGTTATATCAGAATCTTGAAATAATTTTGACTTTTAAGAATGCAAACATTGCAGACCTAAATGAAATGCCACAGAACGCAGGCACCTAATTCGGGTCTTCACTGATCGCATATAAATCCAATTGTTTATAGTGGATAAGCCGATAAACAAAGATTAACAGATCAACACGCCGTATGGACCCCGTACAGTTGATTTTTTTATTGCATGCGTGTGTTTTCTCATCTTTTTTTCTTTCTTTCTTTTAAATTTTACTTTTTAAAAAACGTTTTTAGATATACGATATACCATCTGTTGAAATCTAATAAAAATCGCGTATTTTGCCGTGTCTGATCTGTGTCCATTTGGGGAAAATTGATATTCTGGCTTTGGCTACGCTAGCATGGGCATTTATCAGGGGCAGTTGGGCATGTGCGATAAGTTCCAACATGCGCGTTTATCAGGAGCATTTACGCATGTGCAGATCAGGATCAAGATTTTGTCGGGCCTGACTAGGTCCACGCTGTTTGCAATACAAGCAGTAACTCCACCTGTCACCGAGAGACGTATCATGGTTTGGATCGAATTGGCTATCGTAGATTGTTTATTATTTTATTTTATCTAGAAAGCACCGTTTAATCAGGGTCTTCACTGTTCGCTTTCAGATGGTTCCTCTTAAAGTTCAATAAAACTTAAAAACCGACACCAACAGCTGTAAAATTTGAAATGAACCCGTCCGATTGATAAATTGAAACGTTCAGCTTAAAATACAGCAGATCTATCTCCATTAACATTGGTCAAGCAATGATCAGACTGTGTCTGTGTACGTGTTGTGTAGACTAAGCAACGCGTACAAGAAAAAATTGGTTTTCTTTCATCTTGATCCAATTTGTTATGAAATGTATTAAAGCTATACTTAATTTATGCTTGTTTCATTTGATGCATGTCTGATGTACACTCTGATCAATGTGCGATGCACACGCGCAGAAAATTTTGGCATACTATTCTAATAGTAATGCTACAAATTTTCGATAATCTGTTTCACTATAAAAACATTCTAACAGTCCAGTGGATCAAACGCATGGTTACTATGGTGACTCTGCCACCTGCTAAGGGATTAAAATACAGGTAGTGTCCTGGCAGAATGAGATACGAACGCTCGATGTCCTCCAAAGTTCGACATGTTTGGTCCCGCTGTGGCATATATGTCATCAAAAAATATAGGGTTTCAACTACCAATGTGCCAATTTTTATCGAAATTCGTTCTGGAGACAAAATTCGTTCCATTATCTTCGAGAGGTCATACGGTCTTCAAACGGTCAAACTTCCAAGATGGCGGAAAACGAGGATTGGGTGCGACTGGCAAAGCCAGTTCATATCGCGCAAAACCAATCTAGACCACAATAAATGTATTAAAATTCAAATGAAAATATAGATCTATTTAATATATTGGATATCTAGGCCTTATTTATCTCGGATAAATTCATGTTTCACTAATATTCTCAATCAATGACAACGTTATCTTTCCTGACCGTCTCGTTAATGACGACAACATCGATAAATAAATGACGTAAGCAATCTGATTTTAGTGCACACGTATAGAAAGCCGTTCCTGTTGTCTTATTGATTTTCAATAATCTTGCTTACAATCAGGAAATGTCTTGCACTATTCAAATATACATGTAACCCGCAGATTGTTTCTACGGGGGTTGATAAAACTTGCGATAGTCCATTATACACCCAATTATGCACTAATTAATATACTTAAAGCCAAAAGTAACTTTACACTTTGAACTACCGAATATATCTTTACTGTATTTGATTTAAACCCAATTAAATATTGCAATGAGTTGCTGGTACCCACCCTAACCCAATTCACTAAAAATAACTTAGGTAAATTAATCTTATTTCGAGTTATCTGTGCTTTCATTAAAAGCACAAAATCAGCTTTTCCTAACAAAATCCAAAGTAAACGTAGGATTTGAACGCGCTGTTTTAAGGGCCATCGATTGCCCATTAAAAATACTGCAAGAAATTGTATCTCTGACGTATAGTTTGTTTTTGTCAGCATCTTAAAGCTGGTTCACTTTGAAATTATCTCCCTTTGAATTAAAACAATAGTAAACTTTAGTCCCTGCTAAAAGCTTTATCTTAGATGGCATTTGCATTTTTAATAGGCGGTTTGTTGTGACTTCTGCCCTGAGTATGTGACAAGATAATCTGATAAAAATTCCCATCGGTTTGGAAGAAAAACGACAAACAATTTCTTATGGGAAATTCCATTGAAAGCACTGTAAAGTTCACAAAAAGGGGTATGTACGTAAAAACACAACTCTAATTTGTGTTACTCGAAGGGAGATTCGGGCTGATTAAAACTTAAAACACCAATTCAATAGCATGTCTTTCAGACTGGTTCTTTAAAGTTAAAATTTGTCCAATCGCGAAGCTACAGTAACACAGCAAAAGTGATGCGTTTTGGAAAAGTTTATTTTGCCCCCTTGCCTCTTTCATTAGGGCATTGTGGTTGCATTTATGACAGCAAAACCATGAAATTCAACTGTCATATGAATAATTGATTGAACTTTAATATGAACCAAACACATTTAAAATACCACTCACAAATATCCAGAAAATGTATATATTATAACAGTGTAGAGTTACTTTTGGCTTTAAGTATACTTTACAAACTACTGATGAGGCCCTCCAAGTGAGGGAAGATGGTACCTGTTCCCTTGTTCCCCATATTTTCCCTGTTCCCCAATGTTCCAATTCCCCTCAAAATTAATTGGGCCCTTTGTTCTTCTGTTACCCTGAGATGAATGCTCTTTTCCCCCTGTACCCCAATCGCTTGGAGGGCTTCAGTGATGGACCCCCACCCCCACCCCCACCCCCCACCCCCCCAAATAACACAGAAGTTGAATCGACATGAAAATAGTATACCAAAACATATTTGATTTCATTTTCAGGACAGGTTATGTGTAAGCTACAACGTTGTTACAGTTCCTATTATTAAAAGTGACCCAGGGTTTTTTTCTCTCTATTTAGGGAACATGACCCAATCCCCAGAATTGGGAATTTTTCACATAGTTTTATACAAATTGGGGAAAAACTCACACCATATATTATAATCAAATCAAACAAAACTTAGCTAATAAGAACATTTCAACATTATGAATTTAACAGGTACTTATCATTGGGGTACGTTGTCACAAAATAGTGACATTTTGTTGTTTCTTAAATTGGGAATATTCTCCTTAATATTGGAAAAAACCCATACTTTTTTGCAATTGGGAACATGACTCAAAATTGGTCTTCAAAATGTGCCAAAGAATCCTGTTTAGTTTATCAGAAATATCAAGAAAACAATTACATCTGTATCACTATACATACTCTAGACAGATTTACATTGCAAGACAAAGAATTTTCTGGTCCAAGTTACTGCATGATTCTTTAAATAGGATGAATACCCCTGCCCTAATTATATTTTAGTGTTTACCTGACCCCAACAAATACAAAAGTTATATGATCCAAATATCATATAAACATATGACACTGTGTTTAAGGTGCTCTTTGAGACGGTTCTTTTGAGTACCCACAATACATGTTTGATTAAGAAATGATTCAATCACACATTAATAGTCTTATCTTGGGGATAGGTGCTTTTGGGAGGGAATGCTATAGAAGCTTGGGGTATAAAGTATCCTTCATAATAAGCATACTGACATTCATTTTAAAAGATACATGTCTTTATTGTAAAAGACCTCCTAAATGAAAAAAAAATCTACAAATTTATTCTTCCTAGAGTTTGGTTTAACTCAAAATATGTGTTACACACCCTTTTTTGGACAAAAACAAACTCAGTTTACTCTTTTATCATCTTAATCCTTTACTTCATAGGCTATATTTAGATCATGACATTCTTTTCTATTTTAGACAACATTGAAAAAATTCTAGAAAATTGAAGCTAATTAGTCATGAATTTGAAAATATAATGGAAAATGGAGCATTTGCTCCAAAAGAGCAAATGCTCCATTTTCCATAATATTTTCAAATACATGATATTTCAAAGGTGTAAAAGGTTAAAGCTGGTTAGATCTTTCTCAAATTTGAGACCATAACTAGCTGGCATCAGTTTTTGATTCCTATGACCAATTTTGGTGGTCTCTGACTCTCAGAAGCACTGTGTAAAACCAATAGATCATTGAAAAAAAAACAGACTTAATACTGATATAACAGACTTATTCTGCAATTTGCAGTAATTGAAAGTAAACAAGTTATTTTGACATCTAATACTCTCATAGGGCCAGTTATCCATCAGTTTAAACATGTGTTTTGTGTGCTCAAAAGAACTGTCTCATCAAGACGGTTCTTTTGAGTACCCACAGCATATGTTTTGGTTTAGAAATAAGAAAATAAATTTCAGTTACCCACTCTTATCTGGGGGCCTGAAGTCTCTTATAAATATTGGTGATAGATGCTGTGGGGAGGGGGGCTATAGTAGCTTAAGGTATAAAGTACCATATTCTTCATAATAAGCATACTTTTGTACAAATGAAGTAACTATTTCAAAAATGAGGGAAATTGGTGTTCCAGACCAGCTGGCTTCATTCTGATTTACTGTAAATTTTACAGGAACTTTATTCTGTGTAAACAATCATCAGATCAGTTAACAGCTGATGAAATCTCTCTAAAAATTGAAACCAGTGTTTAATTAAACTGTCATCCAGTTTTTGAAGTTCAAGGCCAATTAATGTTTGGGAGTCTGACTAAGGTTAAAAATTCTTATTTTGAATCCTTTATCATTGTTGGTTTATAATAAGAACATGTCTGCTTATTACATGTATATAGTGGTTGGTATGCTGCAACTTTTTATCCAGATTGAAAGCAATCTCAGTCTATACTTTACAAAAATGATATTAATGAGGCCCAGCCGGTGGGGTTTGTGATATGTTACATAATGTTTACCTGCATACATTAGCCTGCTTCCCTTTCCCCAAGAAATAGTTATGTTTTCTTACTAAAGTTGTCTTTGTTCCAAGCCCCAAGCACCTCATTTTTTTAAAAAAATAAAATGAAATAAAAATAAAGCAAAAACATTTTTCTCTTATTTAGGGTTAGGTCTAGTTTGAAGGTTGAATATTGTATGATTCAATATTAATGATGTATTAATTGGGGTCTGGGTCATAATGGGATGCTTTTATCAATAAATTGTATTTTAATTTCATATTTAATAGCAAAGTTCCCACTGACTCTGAAATAAGGGGTATACTGGCTCCCATTTTCTTAGTTTTGTACACCTAAATAAAATGTGAGCTCTGCTATTAGGCTTTTTATAAAATATTTCTTTGGGGGGGGGGGAGGTTTATGAATGGGTCAACTTTCTGTTAAATCAAGTATATGAAGGGATATTTTTGTATATGACTCGGATTGGGGTTGGTCTGAAAATACTGGCTCACACACCCATACCAAAATTACCCACAAAAAGATAAAGTTTAGTAAACAAAAACAGAGATAATCCTTGCCAAAAATGATGATGGGCCCTTAAAATGGGCCAATGACCCATATATCCCATTCAAAGTCATGCAAATTTCAAAATTTCAATGGGCCTTTTTAATTTTTATGGGCCCTTTGCAAAATTTGATGGGCCCAAGAATCCTTAAGTTAATATCCACATTAGAGCAAAATTCACATGAAATTTGAATAGAAATTTATATGGGGCCAAGCCAAAAGTAAAGTCCATTTTTTAAAAGCAATAAAACTTTCTCACAAAATGGATTAGGCCCATCCAGGATTATCCCTGCGAAAATAAAGAATATTGGGGAACAGCTAGGAAAAAAGAAGACATAAGAGCAAGAGGAGGATTGATGGTGGGGTGTAGGTTAGTAGTTGGTGAGGCCTTCCATGGGTTTTTGGAAACAGGGTAAAGGGGCATTTATTTCAAGGGAACAGAGTTAAGTGCAACTTTTGAGGGGAACAAGCAAACAAAGAAAATGTTGGGGAACATGGAACCCAGGAAAACAAATTTTCGATTTTTGGGGAACAAGCACGTTTATTTCAGCCCCCCCCCCCCCCCCCCCCCCCGTGAGGGCCTCGATGGTTAGTGGACAATTCAGCCAAGGTACAGACATAACCATATAGTTCCTTCTGACATTGGGTGAGCCCGGGGTGAGCTTTTGAGTGGTCAATGCATGCGCAGATCCAGATTTTTTTGTCAGAGAGGGTGGGGGGGGTCCAAGCCCAACGGCGAGAAAACAGCCTTGATTTTTTATGTTTGTTTTGGGGTTTATTAGTCCAAAATTTTCCGGGGATGCGGGGAGGGGTCCAACTTCTTATTTCTATAGAATTTGATAGAACTTGTGATTTACCAGGGATGGGGTCCGGACCACCTACCCCCCCCCCCCTCCCTCTGGATCTGCACATGCATGACATTTAAAGACTAAAGAATAAAATCGAAAGGGGAAGCATCGGCAGCCCGGGAAGAAGTGAACATTTAAGATTTCTCATTTCAAAGTAACGGGAAAGCCCATTTTCAGGCGAACGAAACGAATTAAAAATGAAATCTGCTTTCCTAGGATGCACCTCTGAGGCCCCAGAGATAAGGGTTTTGAACATCACAGTTCTTCGCCATTTTACAGAAGAATATGTATTGGCATTATTCCTTTAGAATCACATTTTTATAGATAAAACATATCGATTACAACATGTTTACTCGTAATATTGTGACGTAAATATGGGACAACTTTGACTAGTGACTACGTCATTTTAGAGCTTTGTCCCGCGTTTATACTCAGCTGAAAGATGGACGGGGCAAAGGTGAATATGTTTTAATTTATTTCATCAAAATCGGTTCTGGAGACAAAAAACGTTCCATTATATGCCAGAGCTTATATTTCTTTTCTGTTTTTAAGCGCCTGACGGTGGTGCATTTCAGAGCTTGATTTCGTTGCAAAGCAATATATCATTAAACACTTTCAAAAAAGGAAATTGGCGATTAAAGGTTGCAGAATCTAAATATATAGCGAGAATACACTGTCATTAATCACGGTGTAGCATCGACTCCGGAACTTGGTACCAGGTGAATCGAATGTCAACACAGAAATGGCATGTAGTGGGGTGAGTCAAACGTTTTTTTAGAGGTTTGTAATGAGCGCCTGCCTTCGAAGTGAATAGAATTCATCTTTAGAGAAGTCAAACACTTGTCCGTGCCCGCCAAAATGATCACTTATTGCTGTAGGGTCAATCCGGGTAAATACGGACAGGGGGTAAATACGGACAGATGGCTTACAATTCGCATGTCCAAGAACACAGGTCTGTGACAAAGGAATGTTTTATTTCAGCTTTAAATAGTATCTAATCGGCTCTTCTACACCCGTATACCACTTAATTATGACCCTTTGCAATGAAGATTTTTCTTCCACCAGTGGGACTACCCATGCATAAGCCAGATTCTTTGAGAACATTACAAAGTTTCATCTATCGGAAGAAACATTTTCGGCGCATGAATTCAGTCATCAAAAGTGTATTTCATTGCATTAAATTGACTTTAATCAGAGATTGGACTATTCATGTTTCATTTTCTTCATATTTTTCTTCAATGCTGAAAATCATTTCGATCCAATTACTTGAAATATAAAGTGTCCGTATTTTACCAGTCGATTTTTGTATGTCGGGAAAATACGGACACAGTGTTTTTACTTTGATTTTCTCTTTGTACTGATATAATTTTCTCGATTGTTTTAGCAAAACGTATATTGCGGATCAAACAAAGCTATGGGAATGCAGTTTGAAGACAAATTGTGATATGTTAAGACAACAAAAAGCACAGTTCCAAATCTTCATAGCCATTATTGGTGTGGTGCCTCAGATCAACAAAACTGTGCTATTTGTACAAAATATCTGAAGGAAAGCATGCCTGGGCACCAAAATCTTTCCGCGGATCGAACCGTGTTTCCAAATGCATCAAACGACAAGGTGGCAGAGTAAAAAAGAACGCTTCAACAGCCTCTCAAAATTACCTATGCATTAATTCTATACAGTGTCCGTATTTACCCTAATAGAAATTGTATATGTCCGTATTTTCCCTGTCTATGTCCGTAGTTTCCCTACCTCGTCCGTGTTTACCCGAATTTGGGTCACTTGCATTTTTGCTTAATTGTCTGGTTTCCAACCCACATATTGTCTGTTCTCTTGTTGCAGGGTACAACGATGACATTACGCAAGTATAAAAACCGGTACCTGAGTGTATAACCCCTGCCAAATAACGACAGCGGCTTATGAAACATGGGCGTGTAAAAATCGTCCGTATTTACCCGGATTGACCCTATGTCACAAAACATCGTGAAACACTGCCACTTGGTACCGCTAAAAACAGCATGTCCCATCGAAAAGTGTTTGTTTCTGCATTGTTTAAAACCGTTTTCCACCTCATTTTCAATGCCAAAATAATGAGCATATTGGAAATCACGTTCGGTATAAGTTTTATTTGTAATGATCTTGATTTGACTGACATATTATCAAAAACAGAAAACGCTTTGAGTACGGCAATTTACCAGTCCAAAGTACGGCAACTTGAAAAAAACATTAAATTTACAGTACGGCAATTTGCATCGACATGTTTGTCCGTGAAAACTCCCCAAACCACCGAAATCACCCTTAACGAACTCCAAAACCAGCCTCTCCAGCTTCAAACAACCTCATGTCCCCAAACACACCACACCAAACACCTCAGCAACAGATATGGGCCAGCACGCGACACTTTGGTACTTATCGCATATTCGCAAGTTTTATTTAATTTGCTCACGCTGATGTAGATGTTATGGAGACTTTCTTCTATACCTGATTAGCGATTTTGAGGTCTAAATTTTACTGATTAGCGATTTTTGAGCCCAAATTTTACTGATTAGCGACTGTCGTGCCAACCAAGAGTGACAGTGACGTTATATTTTGTTATACAATTGCTAAGTATAGTACAATGCTAGTACAATGTTAAACATTAACTTGTACAGTACACCTCACGTTAGAAGATGCCGTTTTAATCCTATCCTGAAGGTTGCTCTCACTGCCACTCTTAGCTGGCAGGACAGTAAATTCTATTCGGAAAGGCTGGTTTAATGTGGTGGTTTGGTTAATTTCTTCAACCGTTGGTGGATATTTTAACAAAACTTCATCTAATATTAATGTATTACTATCTACACGCCAGCGTGTAGACAAAGATTTGATTTGGTCCTGGTAAATCAAGTCACATGGGGCAATCTAACGATCCCAAAAGACATCAAAGGACGATCAGTATTGTTAATAATTATTACAAATTGTAAAATTAACCTGTACTCTCGATTTCGACTTAAAGTGTATTGTAATTGCATCATGGCGAGATTAGACACCCAGTCAGGGTCTGAAATATGAATTGTTCAGCGTAGACCAAGCTTTTTTGTAAAAATTTAAACTTGTGTTAGTAGTAAGGGAAATAATTAAGTGATAATTCGAGCCGAAGCCCACAACCACTCAAACTTAAATCAATCGAGTTCAAACGGCTCTGGTTACACCAAGACGAAAAAAACATAGGCGTAGCTAGGAAGCTTTGGGGGGGGGGGGGGGTGTTAAGCCTCAATACTTGTGGGGGTATGATGTTTTGGCTGAGGGGTCCAACTTTTACTTTTTTGATACGTGACGACATCGGGCCACCAGCGAAATGCCATTGAATTTGCTGGCAAACCGATGATGACCCAACATTGAATGCTAAGTAGGCATCTTTGTGATTCTTCACTGGACCAGCATTGCAAGGGAATACTATATTTCTGCGATTTTCAGGGGGATCCAGAGACCCCTGCCCCCTCCCCCGGATACACTCATGAATACCTGCAACATTTTCAGTACGTTACAAGAGGGTCCGTGGAAGCACCCCAAAACCTCGGCAAAACCATATCGGACCAGGCTCAACCGCAAACTAACCCCAGGGGGGTACTCTGATATTTTCATACATACGTAGGCTCGGGTCATTTTTAGGGGTTCAAAATTTTGAATTTCAATATTTTTTTTGGATTTTCAGAAAAATAAATATTTTTTGGGATATGAAGATATTGTGGATATTTTTTTGGGGTCATCACAAAATTGGACTATATTAAGAGGTCATTTCTATGCATTTTACGGCCTTTTCTTAAGGTCAAGGTACAGAATGGGGGTATTTTTTGGGGTTGCTAAAAATTCAAATATTTTTAGGGTGCTTGAAATTCCTGATATTTTTGGGGTGCACGGTAGATGCTGGGTCCAAGCCTACGTATACAGAAAAAATGAGAGTACCCCCCCCCCCCCGGGAAACTAACCAGCGCGTATTCCATACAATCTCATGACCAGGATAACCACAACCTTTAAAGCAGACTTTTGCGCATCATGCATGGGCCTCTCACAGGGCGATTAATACAAGTACTATAGTTTTCCGTTAGAAAAAAAGAAACTGGTAGGGACATAAGCATATGGGCCCCTCTGTGAAATAAGCAGACGAAAAAAAAAGTGAAAATCTGGATCCGCGCATGCGCAAATGCGAAAAGCACCAAACCCTGGTGCACTTAGACGTACATGTATGCCCAGTCTTTGTGTGTGGGGGGTACTCTCATATATACATGAAAATCCAAAAAAAATGTTGAAATAAAAAGATTTCGAACCCCCCAAAATCAGCTGAGCCTACATATGTGTGAAAATATCAGAGCCCCCCCCCCCCCTCCCCAGCAAGTAGGTTAGTACACGAGGCAACGGTTTGTCGAAGTGTTTCATTTATCTGGGCAAGTAAAGGGTTTGTTATTGAGTTTGTGTGCTGGAGTGTGTGACGGGACAGGGAAAATTGAAGTCAGGATTGGTGGTGGTTTGGTGTTTTAATGCTGACCCATAAATAACGTTTCCGAATTCATCACAAATAATGTCTTATGACGTCACCGTTCAACGTCACTCTCAGTATAGTAAAACCCGGGAACATCTGATTGAATACTTTCACAAATTTGGACTATGTATACTGGCCCTCTTGAATCATTACGGACATTGGTTGGTTCCCAACGACAGCTTCTTCGAGTAGAATTCTATCGTTTTCAAAATAAGTCGCCGTACTGTACACTAGCAAGACGCCGTCCTGTGATTCTGTGTTGTGTCGCAAATTGCCGTACTCAAAGCGTCGGAAATTTCTCTTGATTATATCCAGCTCCGTTATTTTTTGTAGAAAACTTTTGCTTCAATATAAACACTAGTGATGTCAATACATGTGCATAACAGCGGATTGAATTGGCAACCCCCACTTACAAGATTACAAGGCGAGTTTTGAAGCTGACATGATTTTTCGCGGTACCAGGCAGCTACAATTACAATAAAAAAAAGTCAACTAAAATCACTTTCACATCATTGTTGGGTGTATATTTCAAAGATTAATATGTCCAGATGAAAATATATCCATCTTAACGCATAACACTGTGATTAAACAGTATAATAACAACTTTTTCTTACCGTCGTCATGCCTGCCATTTGTTTATAATCGATAAAGTTGGTAGCAAGTTCCGGAGTCGATGCTACACGGTGTTAATTACAAATTAAGAATAAAGAGCGTTTAAAAAAGGGAATTTTTGGCGCCATTTTTCGGTCGCCATTTTGAGGGAATATTTTGCGTCGCGCATTTTTACAATTTTAAAATACTTTAACTCAAAATACGCCCTTTGCGTTCCTACTGATATGCCAAACAATAATTCACAGCTTTGAAAGCGCAGGGAAAATATGTGATAGCTGACGTCATTTGTTACTGGCAAATGACGTCATTCATGGCGTTAGACGGTGTAACGTCGTTTTTACGCTTGAAAGACGTTACAAATACATGTAAACGTATGCGACGTGGTCTGAGTATTGGCGGGAGTTCTTCAGTGCAAAGGCGGAAAGGTGGAAGAAGCTGAAGACTTCAAATTTGTTTTCGCCGATATGATAATATTGTGCATTAAAATCGAAATAGATCAGCTCCAGTGCGTAATTTGTTGCGTTCTCAGCATCTACGATATGATTATTAGCCACGCTTTAGAAAAGCAGAACCAGAACGGAAAAAAACAGCAAGGAGTCTAATTTTAGTAACTAATATACACTGGCAAGCGCGCGCAAGCCAGTGAATATGACAATATATTGACTGGCCACGTGAGCGCTCTAAGCCAATGAAATTCAGTCTTTTTTCTTAGTTATATAATAATATACAATTATTTACTAATGAGGCATTGGATATGATGTGATATCGACCAGATAATACCAATATTGACAGCCGAGGTCAATATTGGTATTCTCTGGTCGATATCACATCATATCCAATGCCTCATTAGTCAATAACTGTTTTATTATATAACATTTAGAGAAAGATGTACAGGTATTATTGCACCTGGAAAAAAATACTGAACTTACATACAAGTTTTGGGACAGACAAGCATTTAGCAGAAACAGTGCAACCCTAAATAAGACCACCCTTTTACTATTGCATATATGTTGTACATGAGTGTCATTATTCAACATTTACAAACAAGAATTCTAACACACTTCGCATGTAGAGCCAATGATAATATAAGTGTGATATGCCAAACAATAATTCACAGCTTTGAAAGCGCAGGGAAAATGTGTGATAGCTGACGTCATTTGTTACTGGTAAATGACGTCATTCATGGCGTTAGACGGTGTAACGTCGTTTTTACGCTTGAAAGACGTTACAAATACATGTAAACGTATGCGACGTGGTCTAAGTATTGGAGGGAGTTCTTCAGTGCAAAGGCGGAAAGGTGGAAGAAGCTGAAGACTTCAAATTTGTTTTCGCCGTTTAATGTGCATTAAAATCGAAATAGATCAGCTCCAGTGCGTGATTTGTTGCGTTCTCAGCATCTACGATATGATTATTAGCCACGCTTTAGAAAAGCAGAACCAGAACGGAAAAACAGCAAGGAGTCTAATTTTAGTAACTAATATACACTGGCAAGCGCGCGCAAGCCAGTGATGACTGGCCACGTGAGCGCTCTAAGCCAATGAAATTCGGTCTTTTTTCTTAGTTATATAATAATACGTAATGATCCATTTTTGTGTCGATTCAGCGTTATATTGGTGACGTCATTCAAAAAGTGCAACGTCATCATGACCTGATAACGGCACATGTCGTGAGATAGACAACATTTATCAGGCAACGTGCAACACTCAAGTTAACATGAGAGGTAGATGATAAATATGGATAAAGTGCATGACAAAACTATTACCACAATGCCCAGCAAAGACTCGGACCAGCCTAGACACCAACAAAGTAAAGTCTGAATAGTTGAATATGCCCTCAATGTGTTGCTAAGGACTCGTGTTGGTATGTGCTCACGTGGGGCTTTCTATTGTCTATATAGGATTGGTAGCCAATACTTTTTAATAAATTTTTTAACGATTTTAAACTATTAAAAAATGATGAAAATATTCAATCTTTTCAGCTATATGAATATAAACTAATCATGTGGTATAATTCCGTGATTTTAGTTTCTGATTATGTTGACAATATAAAAAAAAAATAATGGTTGATAATGTAAAAAGGTCTGACTATCTGTGAGTCGTGAGCCATTTTCTTAGTTTCATCATAGTGTGTTAATTTGATTAGATTGTTTCTCCATGATGATACATTGCAATAGTTAGGAAGCTTAACATTTGTTGTGCCTCAACAAAAACAGAATATAGGGCGAAGATTTGGTACCAGTAAAATGCATTTAAGCCTCCAAGTGGCTAAGACTGCTGTCCGCTCTAAGGCGGTGGTTCTTTTGTTGTTGATTCGTTGCAGATTGTTGCTCCCATTGTGGGATTCTGCTTGTTTGTTGGTTTTGTTTTATTTTATTCTTTACGTCCCAGTCAACAATCTTTCAATTACGTCTGGACGGGTCCTCCTGGGTTGAACCAGTACTAAGCAATGATAACTGTCTTGCTCAAGGACACAATGCAGTGATGCTGATGAGGCTCGAACGCCCTTCGGTCTAGAGTCAAGCACTCTACCACTGAGCTACTGCTACTCCCCGTGGGATTCTGTAATTGGTCGCTGTTTTGTTGTGCGTTACTTTATGTCCATTCTAGTTTTGCAATCGTCTTGACGGGGAAGAGAGAGCTGTTTGCTTTGCTTAGTTTGTCTTCCTGGTATCTCGTGATTGTTGTGTGGCTCTTCCACGCGGTGCCATAGCTTTGTCTGCAGTTTGTGATTGTTATATTTCCTGACCATACTCACTTACTACTGTAAATAACGTAATTCCATTCATATTAATGGTGAGTCACATGTAAGTGTATTTCATTAGGTGTGCATGTATACGATTCTTTGTGACATAATCTCCCTTAACACTTTACCTAATAGGGACAGTTCTACAAACAGGGACAGTACTCCAAACATAGCAGTCCGAGATCAGACAGCTCTTGAAAGAGCTGTAGGGTCTACTTTGCTTGCTTATGGGAATATGATTAGATGTGGCCATACGCTAGCCTTGATAAGTGTAGCTTCAGACGAGCCTGTGCAGCCTCTTTTTAAGCTTAGAAACTCCAATTGATTTTCGGTCAGTAGCTAAGCACTCAGCAACCAGCAAATGCTCTGATCAGACTGAGCGTATGCGCAGACTGGTCTGAGTCGTTGATGGTTGCACATAGGCTGCCACATTGGTGGAGATCTAATGTCGCGGCTCATAAATCTGTCTTTGTTTATTTTCTTCAGTTGGTTTCGCACCATCTGTGAGTGTAAAAGACTGGATGAGTGAGAAAGCGTTTGTTGGCCTGTTTTAGTATACTTATTATACCACAGGGATTTTAGAGATAATTATGTGTATAAAATGAAACCATAGCCTTTTATATATCATCTGTAACAATTGGTATAGTTTGTGCGCAGTCAAGGTTAAATAGTTTGCTGATACAGTTTCTGACCCATTTCATTTGTTGATGTCAACAGAGAACAGTTTAACAACCTTTAATAGTTCCATTATAATTTCAACAAAAACAAGTGAGTTTGACCAGAAATCGCCATATTCACAGATCCCGTACTAACCAAGGCGCCTGGAGAAAGAGAAAACAAATACAACAAAGAATCAAATATACAAACAAGAATACAATAATTTTGATAAAATTTAACTTTGGATTTCCGACAGGTCAGATTCAAACTAGCCTCCTCAGCTACAGAAACAAGCTACACCTTTGACATTCAAGATTTAGCAAGAGTGGGTATTCTGCTATCTTGGCAGCGAACAACAATGGTGCAGATCAGAGTATGCGGTTGCGTAGGCTGATCTACGCCTTTATTGTTCGCATATGACATTAAGCAGAGTTTCGTATGGCGTGGCTCTTATGTTGAATTAAAGCAACCAGCTCTCTCTTCCTCAGTGAGATGAATGCCCAACTAGAAAAGACTCGAAAAACAGTACTTTCTGTTCAAATATTCCTAAATCATGGTATTTAGAGTTTTCGTCTTCGTGAAACCGGTTTAAGCCCTCCAGTAAAATATATTTTACTGACAGTTCCAAGGCGAAGCTTCTTTTGTGGACAATTTATGTTATTTCTGTCTTGTTTTTGTTATGCTTTCGTGTGCGTCTATTTATTGATGCCTTGTGGTTACCTGCTGGGAAAGGGCTGACCTCTTGGCTCTCGCGTGTGATGTCAAATTGTGAAGTTGTCACTTTACAAATGTGGTGTCCTGGGTCAGGTGTGGTGCTTGATTGTATCGATTCTTGATCTTTGCCCTTTTTCTTACTTTGCTTTATCAGTAGTTTTAGGTATTTTGTTTCATTCTGATTGACTATACAATATATACAATTATTGACTTCAATGAGGTAGACACAAGGATTTATCTACCCGAAAAAGTGATAATTCACCGAGGCCGGGGCCGCTAGGCCGAGGTGAATATCACTTTTAAGGGTAGATAAATCCTTATGTCTACCGAAATCGAAGTCAATAATTGTTTTGTTATATGACTTTTAATTTAAGAATGAAATTTTTGCTGCTTTCACTTTTGTTGTTAAAGACATGTTTAACTTTCTACCTAAGACATCTTAGGACTTTCTCGCAAGTTTTGGCAACTTTTATTAGAATATTTTAATTTAGCATTTTGTATTTTCAAAGGTATATTAATTCTCCTAATGGGGTACATAAAATGTTATCATAAAGCTGTTTTTACAATTTGTTAATTCAAACAAAGATAAATAAGCAAACAAAACAAAACTGTTGTTAAAATTCATGAAAGTCTTTAATTTACCTGTTGGGAGGTGAAACAGCCAACCATGTCAATTTCATGCAGCACATGCTGGTTTCACACTCATCATGCTATTTTAGCTCTATAGAGGGTAATATTGCAGAAGTGTCAAAAATGTTAACTTCTGGAAACTAGTTCGAGCTGGTTTTCATGCAATATTAACTTGTGGGCCCGTTTAGACCAGTTTCCAGGTAGACATAGAGATTTATGAAGACTAATTGAGCCAATCAGGACACAGGATTCTTTCCAGTCATATAACAATATAATATTGACACAATATCAATTATTCACCAGCGCGATAGCGCTGGTGATATACGTTAGTAAATAAACTTCCATTGGGCGCGTGTTCGATTCGGGCCTGTTCCATTAGCAAGTTGCGGAAATGGATCGGGTGTTAATCCCAAGCAGCAGTGTCTTTTACTGTTCTTTTTCAGACTCCCTGTCGACCTAGCTACTTCGAAATTCCACCATTGCGTGAGTGATGTTGATATACTTTGGATACCGGATTGCTTCTAAAAGCGAAAAGGCCTATTAGAGACCTTACCACTGAGCTAGAATCCTGATCAAACATGGACCCTCTTGATATTCTAGACTAAGTGCGATGAAATAACTAGATGTAGATGGGTCAGTTCCAATATGCCCCCTAGGCATTATGTACATTGACTTCGATTGAGGAATACGGTTGAATGACCTAATACATACTGCTGGGGAAGGGGTTAACTCTACCATTATTCAGTGTGTTCATGAGCAGAGTCTTACTGGAATATGCATATTTCCTGTGTTTTATTTGCTTCCAATGGATTACCTATGTACAAATCGTTAACTAAAACCAAACAATACTCAGAGCTTTAAGCAAATGGAACCCTGAAAAGAGTGGCTTCAGCAAATGCAATATTAAAATACCATAAAAGTTCTTCCTTAATAACTGTAAAACGCCAAGCGGTGGTTCTAAGCTTTTTTTTAAAAAAGCTAACCTTGCTTAGGATTTAAGATAAATCTCATAGAAGGGAGTTTGTGTATTGTTAGCTTGTGTCCTTTTCATATTCGTTTGTATTGTTTGCAATAGCTTGTATTGTTTGCAAAGAAAAACAAAGATCTAATGCTCAGCCCCCACAGACGATGAGAGCAGCAACAAACAATGAATAAACAACAGCAGAACCACCGAGAGCGAGCGGTAGTTTGAATGATGAGAATGCGTCGGTTGGCCAATTTTAATAAAAACTCATGTACCATAGATAATTATGTCCATAAAATGTAATCCTAACCTTTTATATATCCTCTGTAACAATTGGTATGTATATTTGTATGTAGGTTTATACGGTGTCAAGGTTAGATTGGTTGCTTATATAGAGTTCAATTTATGTGTTTTTGACCCATTTCAATTGTTTATGTCAAGCCTCGCATTTAAGCTCTTTTCCCCAACTCGTTCAATAAATTCAATAAAACGTGAACACTCATGTCCTTTGTCCTCTATTCATTTTGCACTTACATGTGCAGTTGAGATGAGCATTAGCAAGTTGCATAACCTCGACAGCAGTTTGGTTTGCTTGTTTAGTTCTTGCTTATATTTGGTTCATTGATTTGGACATTGGCGTAGCTCCCATTACGGACTACGCTCGTGCGTTAATAAATAAAGCAACACTCAAGGGAGGTCACACAATGTGGTAAAAGTGATTTTCTATACCATTAGGAACTGCTCTTAAAGGAAAGAATTCGCTCTGGGAGCAAATTCTTTCCTTTAAGAGAAGTTCTCATTTTGAAAAGGGGTGCGATTGAAGAGAATCACTACTTGATTCAGTAGTTTCCCTTTGATGTTCGTAACCTTTTCAGCGTTCTGGCTACGTCATTGTTGGATGTGCGCTTGTATCCAACATAAGGTACAAGTGTGTATGTGTGTACAAGTTTTGTATGTGCGAACAGCTAAGATTCATATCAGTCTGTGCATTCTCACATTATGATCATATCATTAGTTTTCCGTCTGAAGAAACATTGGGACCTTGTCTACATATAGAGTGCCCATCAAAGACTATGATCAGACTGCGCGGACGCACAGGCTGGTCTGAGTCTTCGATGGCCGCACATGTTTATCTGTACCTTCTGCAGGATACCGTCTTATCTAATTTAGGCAAATTGTTTCGTTTTCGTGGTATGTATGACTGTGAAAATAAGATACAATTTCAAATCGGAGACATTAATGTGCCATCAACCTATAACCTAGCTTTAGATTCCCTTCAACGCTTATATAGCACAGATTGAGAATCAGGTTTTCGTTCATATTTATATTTAGGTCAATTCATTAGATTATGGTACATTTATATTGTTTTTATCGTAAAGTCTGAGTCTCTGCGGATATAATTTGTGTATGCAAGCAGTGCTGAAGCAAAGGAATAAAAGACTTCAAGCTGAAAAGGTTCCTACTTATCCCACCCCCTCTCCCACTGCGTTTATCATGTAACAGCCTTTTTCATACGCTACTATATCAAATTTAGAGAGTTCCTATATAATATATTTGATTCGGTTTAGCTTGGATAGTTCTTTTTAGATAAAATCAAATTTCTGCAAAAATTCCCAAGGGGTGCTGGAGCAACACTTTTAAAGCTTATATTCTAATATGTGAAACAGGAAGAGTCTAGGTAACCTGTTCATTTGTACGTTTTATTTTGTCGTGCATCCAAACAGACAGCGTTCGTACTCGACGGTTTTACCTGTTTAAAGCGTCTGTCACACCTTACCGGATAGCACAAACGGACGCGTAAAGAACAGTCGTTCGTGTCCGTTTGCATGCGATCTTGTCCGTTCCCCCATGCGGTGAATGTGTTCGGTGTCAGGTGATATCCTTTTTGTCCTGTCCTATCTGTTGGCAAGTTTTGGGACATTTTCAAAATTTGGAAAGGACGCCAACCGGATTAATATGTGCGGTGGATGAATGTTACTCATGCGTTGGTATGCAGTTTGTCTGGTTCTCATACGGTATGTCCGGTTCTCATGCGTTCGGCATCCTGTAGGTATCCTGTATGTATCCGTTGATATCCGTTGGACCTGAGTTGTGAACGGTCAACTACAGTAAAGCTTGACAAGTACTGCATGCTGATTTTGTGATCGTTCAACGAACGTTTTGTCCGTTTCTTATACGGTATATATTCGTTTTGTCCGTTATACATCTGTAATACGTACGTTAGTTGACCGTTCTTTGTCCGTTACTTGTTCTGTACGTATGCGGTCCTTATGACTTCTGCATCAACATTCACCGCCACTGAGATGACTTCAATCACCAGATAAACATTTTTTGCATTTTTTCTGTCCATTCGGCGTACTTTACCTTTACCCGTTAAGTGACTGTCACACCTTACAAGATAGCGCTATCGGACGCATAACAGACAGTAAAATTCTGTCTGTTTGTGTTCAATCGCTGCGTTGCTTACCAGTTCCGCATGCTGTGAATGCGTTCCGTGTCAGGTGATATCCGTTTTGTCCGGTCCTATCCGTTGGCAAGTTTTGGACATTTTCAAAACTTCGAACGGATGCCACCGGATTAATATGTCCGGTGGATAAACGTTACTCCTGCGTTGGTATGCAGTTTGTCTGGTTCTCGTGCGGTTTGTCCGATTCTCATGCGTTCGGCATCCTGTAGGTATCTTGTATGTATCCGTTGATGTCTGTTCCACCTGAGTTGTGAAAGGATCAACTACATGACAGGTAACAGAGTTCCCGGAATGAGTACTGCATGCATATTATGTGATCAGTCAACGAATGTTTTGTCCGTTTCTTATACAGTACATATTTGTTTTGTCCGTTATGCTTCCTTTACACTTACGCTAGTTGACAGTTCTTTGTCCCTTACTTGTACGTGACGTATGCGCTCCTTACAACTATCGCTACCACCTTCACCGCCACCGAGACGACTTACATCACGGATAAACATTTTTTTCTGTCCGTTCGGTATCCGTTACCTTTATCCGTTGATATGTCACAGCACCGTTAATATGTGACAGCACCATAAGGTATCAATAAGGCCATTCAAATTTGGCGCTACATCCGATTACAAAGAAATAAAATCCCCATTGGTCAAAGGGAAGTCAATCATTTTCTAATTTAAATAATTTCATTTAAATGTCGGTTAAAAATTATAAACCCTAAAGATAAAGCTCTTAAAAGTAAAAACACGCATGGCTATGTAAACCATAATAAACCCTTTTTACTCTGTCTGATATGATACAATACACCTTGGGTGTATATTTCCCAAAAAAATGAGTTTCTAGATCGTTTCAGTCCAAATAGAACTATGGCTCGACTTAACAGTTCAGTTATGGTTCTTGATCACCTAGATAATCGATAAGTCAATTGTCCCCCTTACACCGCGGCGACTATATCGCGAAATCGATTGTATCTCAGTCCAGGTATCGATGGTATTTGTCTTACGAAAAAGGCCTTTATACCGTCTTTACCAGAATTGTTGGATAGAATTTTCATTAATGTAACTTAAATTGTGCATTTAAAATTTGTTTCAAATAGGAGTATGCATGCATCTGATTGAAATCAAGAAAAATGTTTTTCATATCCAAATGTAAAACATGTTTGTCCACTATTCGTGTGTTCTGAGTTGAGCACATGAGCACTTGAGTACTTACCCTAAAAGCGCCAATCGCAACAAAAGTCGTCTGCTTTAATCGTCTGCTGAAATGTGTAAGAAGCCTCTATGACAAACAGTGTGGACCCAGAGCAGTCTGTTCTGGGTCCACACTGTTTGCTTCTATACTTAGATTCATCGTTAATGTTTGGCAATTATTTGCGGCGGACGACTTCAGCAGACGACATTTTCAGATGCATTTTTTCTTGGCGCTTTAAGGGTCTAAATGTTGATAAAAAAAATATGTGGGCCACGTCGTGAGAAAAACTCTCTTCGGGGGTTTGAGAACAACAAAGGCGCAGACCAGTCTGCGCTTCCGCAGTGATTTAGAAATAACAAAACTTCACCAAACAAGGCCGTCCGCGGCGGTACGACCATGACACTTTTTAGGCCAAAATGGTTTTAGCAGGACCACTTTTTGGGGGCTGGATATATGCTTATTTGGTCTGGTTATTTTTTTTCAGTTTCCTCTAGACTTTTTAATGCGATGATCTAATGAAGTCAATATTAACCCCCGTGTATCAAAGATTAAGAAACTGACACCTGTTTTAACGACAGCAATTATAATTTAAGATTATCGTTTGGAGTGATCATGCAACAAAATATTCTTTAATCTGAGTTATTTCAGAACAATGAGATATTATACTATTATATGAGAAGGAAGAGAAAATTAATATAATGATGTTTTCCCAAAAGTTTACCCGTATCAGTATTGTAAATGCGCAGCCTGATTTGAGTCTTCTCTCGGTATAGATCTAGAATTATAGGTCTAGATAAAAAAAAATCAGCATAATATTGTGAATATTTTCTTATCCAACATTTTAAGGTTTGCTTTGGGCGTTCAAAAGAACCGTCTCTAAATAAAAAATAAATTGAGGCAGTTCTTTGAGTACATGTGTACCGTTGAGAGTCACGGGTACTCTGGCTTTTATCAAAGATAATAAGATAACGAATTATCGGGAATGTGGACCCGATATGGTGTGAGCTTTACTATACTCGTTCTTTATCTGGATCCACACTGAACATTTGTTTCGAAAATAAAATCAGCTGACATCTGTAAAGACTGGGTCCGAAGTTTGACAAAAATGTCTGATCAGCGTCTTCGCTTCAAGTTAAAAAACATAATACAGGAATATAATGCAGACAGGAAAATGCGCCAAAATTCACGAGAGCAGTCGCTTTAGGCCAAATCCTTATATTTTCACACTTTTAACACAGATGAGCGAAATCCCACTGAGTTCCCGCTGTGTCAATGAGAAATGACCACATCATAAACTTGTGACGACTGCCAGATTCTTTAACCATACGCGAACAGCGTATATTAATGGAGCAAGTCAGTCTGTGCATATATTACATGCTCATAGCAGTTTCTTGTCTTCACTGCCCAGATGCTACTATAAGCATGACTTTTCAGTTAACCATACATGTATATGCGAACAACATATGCGCATAATAATTTATCTGCGCAGTCTGATCAGCCCATTGCTGTTTGCTGTTGAAAGACCTTTACCTTTTATAAATTGTTTTTGTTCAGTTCTAGTCCTCACTGACCCCGATCAGCTCGGTGTGACGGGGTTTGTTTAAATATATGCCTACCGACACATATGGAACGCAAACAGCAATGGTTCAGGCCAGACTGCGCTGTGCAATCTCACCAGAACCTTTGCGCTGAACGGCCTCACTTAAAACTCAATTATTAGTTTACAATTATGTTTATGTTCAATATTGCAAACAATGCAGGCTCGGAGAGATGTCTTGTTATGAAGTATCTGGATCTACACTGTTGCTTATGCTTCATTTATAGAACTCATCTACCAATATATGGACTCATCGGCATAATATATGCATGCCTTTTACTGTACTTGCAAATGAAACTATGTGTGTAGTCTGAGCATGACAGATTTGGTAGTATGACAGAAAAAAAGGTTGTTATACTGAGCAGTAAAGACCCTGACGAGACGCCGCATGACAAAACTAGTAAGATTGGTGTACCGTGCATGAACGCTGTTGTGATTAGTCTGGGTATCTGAATTTATGCATAAGTTTTTGGGCACCACACACAGAGTCGTTTATTCGGTCAAAACCGTAAAAGCAGTACTTTATTAGGACCAAGATAAGACCTATAGCCCTAGGGATTATCTGACACCTGGGATTATCGCATATCCCGTTATGAGCGTCTCAAAATCATTTGTCACCAGAACCGCACCGGACAGGCGGCAATCAAAAATACTTATCCTATCGACGAACGTGGATCAAAAATGGTTAGAAAAAGTGTTTTCGATCGCCATTTGTCACCAGTCGGACGACAAATAGCAATCGAAAACTCTGTTTTTAACCATTTTGATCTACGTTCGTCGATAGGATAAGTATTTTCGATTGCCGCCTGTCCGGTGTGAGACTGAAGTACGAAAATTCTCTTGCTATAATTTTTTGCTATAAATAGGCAAATAGATTAAATAATTTGTTTGATTTGATTCTTTACGTCCCATCAACTATCTTTCAGTTAAACAGGGACGGGTCTTCCTGGGTTGAACCAGTACTAAGCTAGAATAATGTGTCTTGCTCAAGGACCACAACGCAGTGACGCCGGTGAGGATCGAACCCGCGGCCTCTCGGTCTCGAGTCAAGCACAACAATGAATTAACAATAGTTAAATAATAATAATAATAATAATTGTTATACTTTTTAAGATTAAAATTAAAAAATAAATTGAAGCAACTTGTAATCAAATTATTTTTTATTTCGGCGATAAGTTATGGTTATTGTTATTTTCGTAATTTTACTAAAATTTAGATTTTTTTCACAATCATGTCTCCCAATCAGCTAAGTTTCCCCTTTCTTTTAAAATTCTGTTAAGATTTCTCAACATTACCCAAGCAAGCATATCGCATATTTGAAGCATTATAGATCCACAATATTCGAACTTAGACATTTTCTCCGATCTGGTAAGAAGGCACTTAAACTCAATTTTCAACCTAAAAGTGACAGAACTAAAATGTAATTTATTTCTATGAAACTTATACGGTTGATATTGTTGGATGCTAGAGATACCATTTATAACTTATAAAACATTGGGAAAATATCAGAACATGATTATTTCGGGGTCATAAAATGCTCACCCTAAGCATTTTCATTCAATTTACATTGAAATGAATGGGATTTTACCAGTTAAAAAGATGAACAATTTGACAAAACTAAATCTTTAGTTATTTCATATTTGTTAATATCATTGTAAAGATAAAACATTAAATTTTCTTTTGATAACTTATAAAATAATGACAACTTAATAATAAATAAGTTATTAATTATTTATTTTAAGGTTTGTATACTTTTCTGTGTAATTGATGCCACGGATTTCAACAGGTAAGTTGCGAGAGTGGTCAATATTCAAGGAAGATAATCGGGCAGATAAAACCGATAACAGCTGATATTGTCCCATATGTTTGCAGACAGTGTAAACCATGATGAGTCGGAGTCTTCATTGTTTGCTAAAGTAATCTTTAAGGGAGTTCCAGTAAAATGGTTGGCCTTATTTTGGTTAACCATACTTGTATCTTGCCCCGGTACCGGGCCGCGTAGCGCAGTCGGTAACGTGTCTGGCTACAGATGCGTGTCTGACTGCAGATCCAGGGGTTGCGAGTTCGATCCCGGTCCCATACTTTCGTGTAGTTTGATCATGAAATAATTTCTACGGTCATTCTCCTCCCTTCCGCTGACTCATTCAAGAAGGGTTGTTGTCAGTTACAAGCGAAAGTATGTGCACAAATTACTGGTTAACCGCTTGTTCAAGCCTGCCCAGGAAAAAGTGTGGTTAGGTGAACTGGCCGTCCCGCAATGAACATAGCTGTTGACTTGGGACGTAAAGCAACAAGACCAACCGACCAAATCTTGCCCCGGCCGGATCGTCTATATAGGGACCATCGTCAAACGAAATAAATTGACCAGTTCGTGATACTTTGATACTTATAAATATTTGCTGCATATACAGACAGCGACGCCTAAGACTGGCCTTGACATCCACATAGTCTCGCCAGAGCCTTTGCTGTCCGCACACTCAAAGTAGAGACTGGAAAAATCAGGCCAGGCTCCTTGAAACTTAATGTCCATTTGTTCTAATTTTGCACTCTATGTTTACTTACCTATTTATTTGATTTAATGTTGAAGATATGTTTTATAGCCATGTTTGCATGCTTATAGAGTTTAGATTTAGATTTGTATATATATATGTAGGAGGCAATAAAGATATGTTTTAACTTTGCATATCGAAACTACAGTAGTACCACGACCTCTAAGTAATGACCCTCGATTGGACAACTTACATCTATTGAGGCGTCATTATGTGGACAAAGTCGACTATTTATCAGTTCGTATGGCAGCACTTACTCTGTTCCTGATGTTTCTCTCAACAATAACATGACAATAGGACCTAGGCGACTGAGTAGTGCTGTCGTACCAACTTATCACCTATCATTCATGTTTTCAGGACTGCTACATATAATCGTCGTGATGACCCTACACAGAGATATTACCTACAGCTTCTCTGTCACGAACTGCCTAAGTGTCAATTCGCAACTAGCAACGCAGATCAGCCTTATTAACTTTTGCAAACGTATTCCAATGGCCAAAAAATTTCAAGATAATATCGCTTTTACTTTTAACTTCACATTCTGTCTCTCTCTCCTTGTTCTGAGAACATGGTTGTTTGTATTATTGATGTCATCTGGAGATATTCACCCTAACCCAGGACCAATGTCCTCTGTTTCATCTATTAGTTCATCTACTTCATCTGCAAGCCTATCAGCCTCGGTCTTTGATTCTTTAAGTCTTTCTCACCATCTCTCATTTGTACATTATAATGTCCAGAGTATACTATCCAAACTTGACATTCTTCATGCAGAGCTCATTGACTTCGATATACTAGCGTTCACAGAGACTTGGCTAAGTCAGTCAATATCCACAGAAGATCTTCATCTCGACACTTACTGTAAGCCAGAACGAAAAGATCGTCCCACAGACGCTCATGGTGGTATTCTGGTATATATCAAGGAGAATATACATTTCAGAAGAAGACACGACCTTGAACCTCAGGGTATTGAATGTTTGTGGATTGAGGTTGAAAATAAGTCAAAACATATCTTGTTTGGTGTATTTTACAGACCACCAAATTCAGATAGTATCTATTATGGGACTATCGAAGATTCCATTCATTTAGCAGTCGACACAGGAATAAATGATATAATCATAACTGGGGACTTTAATCTGAATGTACTAAACAATCCATCCTTTCAAAAAGTTCAAACTCTTTGTAATCAGTTTGCTCTTCACCAGTCTATAAATGAGCCCACTCACTTTACTGAACACTCTTCCTCTAGCATCGATTTAATACTTGTTAGTAACAAAGATCATCTAGTTCTTAGTGGAGTAGGGGATCCATTTCTTAATCAAGAGGTTCGATATCACTGTCCCATTTACGGCGTATTTAAATTTTCTAAACCCAAACATAATACTTATACACGACATATTTGGAGCTACGATCGAGGCAACTATGAACTTTTAAGACAAAAAGCAACTATCACCGATTGGAACTCATTACATGACACTAACATACATCTTTACTCACAAAACATAACTAACTGTATAACTTCTCTTGCTAAAGAATGTATCCCCAATAAAACAATACGAATTAGGCCATCTGATCCGCCTTGGATAACTACACATCTAAAACAATACATCAGGAAACGTAAAAGAGCTTACAAACAAGCCAAACGAACCAATTTACCGGCACACTGGTCTAAATTAAAAAAACTGAGAAATAAGACAATAGCTGTTCTTCGAAACTCTAAGAAGGCATTCTTTGACAAACTCTCTGAAAAACTTAAATCTGAAACACTTTCCTCTCGAGATTGGTGGGCTACACTCAAGCATATCATTAATCAGAACTCAAGATCTCAAATACCACCGTTGGTGAGTAATGGTCATATCTTCACTGATGATAAAGACAAGGCAAATCTATTAAACACTTTCTTCCAAAATCAAACTATTTTGAACGACCAGCATGCAACACTTCCTCCACTTATTCACATTACTGATTCGAGACTTAGTAGTATCATACTCAGTCCCATTGAAGTTAAATCTGTCTTAAAATCACTGGCTACTGGCAAAGCATCAGGACCAAACGGACTCAACAATCGTATTCTCAAAGAACTAGCTACTGAAATCTCTGTACCTCTTTGCAACCTCTTTAACTTATCTCTCCAGGAAGGCATAGTACCTGACTCCTACAAAGAAGGCAACGTTTGTTCTATATTAAAGAAAGATGACCCTTCACAACCAAGTAATTATCGACCAGTAACATTACTAAATTCGGAAGATAAAGTTTTTGAAAGACTTGTCTTCAAATACTTATACAATCACCTTATTGATAACAATATACTTACATCTCTTCAGTCTGGTTTTATGCCTGGAGATTCGACTGTCAACCAATTAACATATCTTTATAATACTATTTGTCAGGCACTTGATCAAGGCAAAGAAGTTCGTGCTGTATTCTGCGACATAAGCAAAGCCTTTGACCGTGTATGGCATGCTGGCCTTATCCACAAATTGCAGGCAGCTGGAGTTTGTGGCTCAGTTCTTAACTGGTTCAAAAATTATCTCTCAAACAGAAAGCAAAGAGTTGTACTTCCAGGCATAACATCAGACTGGGTCTATATCCTTGCAGGTGTTCCTCAAGGATCAATTCTTGGTCCTTTACTTTTCCTTCTCTACATCAACGACATAGTCAATGACATAGGTGCTAATATCAGACTTTTTGCTGATGACACCAGTCTCTCTATTATTGTTGAGAACCCTGTAATGGCTGCAGCCTGTCTTAATACTGATTTACTTAAACTATCACACTGGGCAGCAACCTGGTTGGTACTGTTCAACCCTACGAAAACAGAATCATTAATATTCTCTCGTAAACTAAACAAACCTTTACATCCTCCTCTTTTTATGGAGAACCAACAGATTGTGGAGGTAGAATCTCACAAACACCTTGGTGTTATCTTATCAGCTGACTGTACATGGCATAAACACATAAAATACATAACTGACAAAGCATGGGTACGAATCAATATAATGAGAAGACTTAAATTCAAACTTGACAGAAAATCTCTAGAGATTATATACACTACTTTCATTAGACCTCTTCTGGAATACTCCGATGTCATCTGGGACAACTGTACTCGATATGAAAAACAAGAACTTGACAAAATACAAAACGAAGCAGCACGAATAGCTACAGGTGCTACAAAACTTATTTCCCTTGAAAATCTACAAGATGAAGTCAAGTGGCAGCCCTTACAAAAGCGCAGAGACAACCACAAACTTACCCTGTTCTACAAAATGAATAACAATATAACACCATCTTATCTCTCCGACCTAGTACCAGGAACAGTCAGCACTGCCACAAGGTATAACTTAAGGAACTCTAATAATATCATGACAATCAGAGGTAGAACAAATTCCTACCTAAGCTCATTTCTACCATCAACTGTTAGGGATTGGAATAACCTTCCTCCTGAGATTGCTCAGTCTGACTCAGTTGCTTCATTCAAGTATAATCTTAATAGAGATCGAACCCATGTCCCAAAATACTTTTACAGCGGTAATAGACATGTACAAGTCCTTCACACACGTTTAAGAACCCAATGCAGTGCACTGAATCATGATCTGTTTAAGAAGAATATTTCAGATACTCCACTCTGTCGCTGTGGCAGTATTGAGAATACACATCACTTCTTTTTCAAATGCCCCTTCTACAATATTGTAAGAAATGATCTTTTACACGAAGTGTCAACTTTACATGATGTTTCTCTTAAACTTCTACTCTATGGTAATCCGAACCTTTCAAATGACTTAAACACAAGGGTATTTGAATCAGTACACAAATACATATTAAAGACAAAACGTTTTAGTTCTAACTAATTTGAACAATATGTTAGCAGTTTCATTAATATGAAAGATGCTGTTCCACCTTAGAGTCTGCCTCAAGGCCATATAGGGTCTCCCTCTCCCATCCTCCTATTTACATATGTTTTCTTTGCTTTTTCTCATGATTTTGCACATTTTTCTTCTTTTTTCTCTTGATAATGTACATTTCACCAATTATACAGCTCTGCCAATTACTTGCAACTAAATTGAAATATTGCTTAGTATGTACAACACCTCATGAATAGTCTGCGATCAATTATCTCTATACTTTCACTTAATGGCTATAATGAGAGTTAACTGGCTTCTCATGAATTTACCAACAAACCTATACTATAATTGGCAGAGCTGAACCTGCTTGCTTCCAGAGAGTTGAATTACCTTGTTAAATCTGCCTACGTTTCACAATATGTAGCATCTAGGAGATGAACTATATAAGTAGTATTACTTTCGTTCTAATCCTATACTTTGTATTTACAGATGATGTATAATTGTACAATTATCTTTCTGAAATAAAATATGTTTAAACTAATGACCCTCGATTCACTCAATGCATTTTCTGTTACAGTCGCGCTTCAAAGCGTTTTGTGGAAGTATACGTCGTGCATCCTATATCCATTGAACTGGCTCATATCGTGAGGGTTACCGCTTTGTGATTCTTACTGTGTAAGGAATGGACTGTAAATTGGACTTGAATGGGCTAAACAGGTACAGTAAAACCTGCTTTAATCGACCACTCAAAAGGGTTATCAAACATTGGTTTTCAAGACCGATTATCGCTTAATGCAGGTCAAAACTATTGCAGAATGCTCCAAGAGAGCATTCTGCAACAATTTCGACCTTCATTAAGCTACCTTTGTTCTTTAAGACCTTTGTTTTGTCTATTTTTGAGTGGTCACTTAAGACAGGTTTATCGGGATTGGAGCTAACTGACGTTCATTGTACTTCTTATTCTAGGGGCTTTCCTTATTCCATACCTAATATGTGTCATCATCGGCGGGATACCTCTCTTCTACCTGGAGGTGGCTCTTGGACAGTTTATGGGCGTGGCTGGAGTAAAGGCATGGAATTTAGTTCCCATTTTCAGAGGTAAGGTTTTAACGTTATTGCCTACGTCGACGTCATATTTTGACTCCCCCTTTGTGGTCAATTATTGATCTAGCAATGCCCAAATATACTATTTCCAGTTGGATAAGTTAATGCAAACATTGTACACACATTGTAAGACTCTGAATTGTGATGTGTGATTCTGGTATGCACACTGTACGACAATCTGCTTACCACAGGGAATTTTCTGTAGAGTTAGATCGAGTAAGAGCCATCTGTATTTCTACTGCGCTATTGTATAAAAAAGCAAATCTTTCCAAAGAAAAGGCAATTTAGAACAATTTTGTTCAGGAAAAAAATCACAATTCTGGTGAGAATCACGGTTCGGCACGGTCTTTTCAACGTTTTATTTTCATCTTTTTTAAGATGTACATATACGAGAAGTCGTATATCCATAATGACAACAACTCTTTTTTTTATCTACTTTTTATTAATAAATGTATTTGCTACTCGGCGAGTAATTGATTTATTCGCGCGCGAGTTATACAGTAAAACCACGAAAATTGGAACTTCGATTTTTTCAAAATACTCGCTAATTCAAAATAAATTTGGGACACACTAGATTCTGAGAATGTGACCTATTTATGGTCTTTTTTTAAAAACTGGCTATACACTCATATATGTTTAGCGCCTATTCACGATCTATTTGAACAACTGTTAATTCTAACATATGTTTAGGACATATCTATGGTCCATTTTAATAACTGTCTATACTAACATATGTTTTGGGTGCGTCTCTTTGAGACGTTTCTTTTACAAACCCAAAACTTATGATTGATGGAATGAAAAAAGAAAATAATATTTATTGGGGCTTATATATGATTATGTCTACCTCCTTATAATTTGAACTACAGATAATTCGAAAAAAAATAGCCCCATGGACTTCGAATTTACGAGATTCGACTGTACGGTAAATTCGGAAATTTTCGCGAGGGTTTTATTTTCGCGAAACTTCGCATTATGCGAAAATTCGTGAAAATAAAATCCTCGAGAAATGCCGAAATCACTCTGTCGTTTACTTATAAAGGTGTATCAAGCCCTGGTCACGATTTTTAGTGTCGCAAATATTAGGCCTTGAGCTGGCTATAGACCCCCCTCCCCCCCCCCCCAGGGGGATTTTTGTACACTATGATTTTCTGAAACTACATTATATAAGACACAAAATAAAAGATGTTAGCCCTCTGAGAGTGGCAGCGTTAACGTGTAACAGCACATGATATACGTTACCCCCCAAAATAGCATTAAACGTCCCTGATAATGTCTCAAACATGACATGTTCGTACATATTTGCATGCTGACACAGGTTTATGAACTTCTTATAACACAGTTACATATTTTTAGTATTAATTTTATAAATATCATGAGTAATTACCGTTGTATACGTTACTTAGTGTTTCCTGCGTTATTTCCGAGTATCGGTATGGTATTTATTGACTATATGTGTATTACATCTGTCACAGAATATAGTAAATCTATAAGGCTGCTACTAAAATGATTTTAAGTTCTTTATTATGGTCGCTTACACTATTTTTCAGGTCCATGTTATGTATGTTACCTTCAAAATAACATAATACATTTAAGTTAATGTCTCTAACAAGCCCTGTTTATACTAATTTGCATGCTTGCACAGGTTTATGTACTTCTTTTAGCAAGGTTTACCTATTTTAAGTATTCATTTAATAAATGCCTTGAGCTTTAACTGTTATGTGTGTTACCAAATGATACATAAGTTATTCTGAGTATCTGTATAGAAGTTGTTGACTATACATGTATAAAGTCTGTCAGAGAATTTAGAAAATTTATATGGCTGAAATAAATTGAAGTTCCTTATTAGTTTATGGTGACTTAAACTAATAATATAATGTGATCTATCAACCTTCGCTGTTTGCTCACATAAACAGTATAGATACCATGCATTCAAATCGGAAGTTCTGAAAGACAGTCACTGTGAAACAGCTCAGTTCTGGGAAAGGTATATGGATATGATTCAGATGGTGTTGACACTGATTAGGGCTACAAGGAAAACAACTTTAAATTGCATGTCAGCTCTATCTATATGCCTTGTTTCCAATGTTCATTGCAAAGGATCACAACAACTACGCACAATATGTACCTGTGTAACTGATTACACTCATAAATTTGATACACATCGCAGATGGAAAGAACTTCTCGAACAAAATGGGTTTAATGTGTCACAGCCATTGGTTCTTTGCTTGAGAAATGCTTTTGACATAACTATCAGGCAAACAATAAAGAGGTATTATAGGCTTCAGCAACTAGAACTACGCTTCCTACTACATATGGAATGGTGTATTACTCATCACATCAGAGCTCAATATATTGAAACAACTCTTCAATGGTGGACTGAAATGAAATATTCAATCTGCTCAGATGCAAAGTAGAATGAGTACTAGAGGCAGTTTCAGGCTTCACCAATCCTTTTAGTTCTAGTTTTGAAGGCAATGAACTGTACTTTTTGTCTTTCTGTCTGCCTGCTAAGCCTGGCATAGCTAAGGATCTTATTGAGGCTGATGACATTGGCAGGAAGGCTGCTGCAGACTTCATTGACTCACTTTTAGTTTAAAAAAATCTGTCTTTCACATCCCCCATAAAATGCTACAAGCTAATAAAGTTTTGATGCTTGCGAGGTCAAGCAAGAAGAAATTGCCCAATTTACAAAACGTAAACAGCCAGATGAGAGCTTAAGGGAGCGTCTTTGGTAAGCATGACCTTCTTTCTATAGGACATAATGTTGACCTTGAGTTGACACTGCCGTTCCTTCTGGGACCTGTACCATGGTCACTGTCAACTCCTGATAGAATTTCCACCAAAACAGAAAAGTCCAAACTTAAGCATGGCTTTCAATCACGAATTGAACCAACATTAGATTGGCCATGTAGTGCTGCACATAACGTTGATGTTAATGCCGTAACTACAGAGCATAATAGCTTTTCCTGTCACCTTCATGGATCTGATGGCACCAGTATTCAACCAGGCACTAAAGGCAGGGCATGTTGGTTTTGTCACTGATACATATATACAATGTATAAGCAGCAGTCTATACAGTCTTACAAACATTCTCGCAGACGATTACCTGGGTGTTTTGTTCAACAATGGTGTATGCAACATAAGGTGCACCTTCTGAATGTCAACAGCATTGGCCAGAATAAAGGGGAAGAGATCTACAGTAATACACTTTTTAACAGATTGTGACACTACCAATGTGCCGATGTGTTAGTACTACGGAAAGGTTATGCCTATCAAACTGATAGAGAACTCCTCCCCCACTAATTCATCAACATTCTCAGAAGGGTAGGAAAACAAATAAAGAATTGCTCTAGGCACTCATCAGTGATATGAAGCCCTAACATGTGCTATTTATGTAATTGTGAATAAGCTGCAGTACGACATGTTTCTGAAAAAGTACCAAAGCCATTCATATATACTGACTATTTCAAACGGCATGAACATGAGCTTACCTCCACCCTGCTTTTCTGTCCTTAAGATGTACATACAAAGATTGAACTATCCAGTCTTTCCCATGAAAACAAGTGAGGCTTTCCAGATATGGACAAAATGTGTGGAAAATAAATGGAAAAGAAATTGAGTACCTCTTGGTGAAAGAGAACTTGATTGTACCCTAACAAAAGAGCCACAGAATTATATTTCACATTTTGTGTGATATGGGGTTACCATGTTCAAAACTCAACTACTCAAACCTTAAAAAAGATAGAAACATAATATTTGCAGTTTTCAAAAGGTACATAAACATTCTTTAATACAAATGAGTTAGAAAGCACATTCACATTTAAAAATATCAAACTATATTAGTTTCATAAATCATTTATATAGGAATAATGAAAAAAAGTAACATGCGTAACACTTTGGGGTGCATATTTGTTTTCAAAGGTCCATATCTGTGATGCAAAAATAGCTTACTTGGATGATATAGCCAATTTAGAAATCTTACCGTACGGTTTGCACTTTTCAGAAGTCATGTTTTTTATTAAAATCATCAAAGATGTTGATGGGTAATATATATAATTGGCTGTTACAGGGTAATTGTGCCATTACCAGAGTGCTAGCATATTGCAAAATCCTTGCAAGATAAATCTGATAGAGGAGTAATAGGTTGTATAGGAAAATTTTTTAAAACCCTTGGATAATATATGAAGATTTGCTCTAGAACTTCTACCTGATAGGTTTTCTTTGATCTTTTAAGTTGTTACTCGCACATTACACTGAATGTTACAAACTTTCCATGAGTATTATGTCAACTATATTTGATGTCTCCATAAAAGAAAAGAGGGTTTATGGTAGTTTATGTTTTGAGTTACTTCCTCAGCAAATGAGCCAGAGTAAAAAGGAGTACATAGACCTGTGCCAACATGCAAATAGGTACAAGCAGGTTGTGGTGGAGACCATATCTTGAATTTTTAATGGTATTCAGAGAGTAACGTATGTAACCTGGGCTGTAAAATAGTGTAAGACACCATAATTAGGAACTTTAATTCATTTGAATTGCAGCCTTATAGATTTACTATATTCACTGATGGATGTAATACATGTATAGTCAATAACTGCCATACTGATACTTGGAAATAACATATGAAACACTAAGTAACATATACAACGGCAAAAACTCAAGACATTTATAAAATAAATGCTAAAAATTATGTAACTGAGCTATAAAAAGCTCTTAAACCTATGCCAGACTTCAAAAAAAGTGTGAATATGTCATGTTGGAGACATTATCAGAAAAGTTTAATGTTATTTTGCGGGTAACGTACGTAACATGATGTTACCCGCTAACGCTGCCACTCTCAGAGGGCTTACATATTTCATTTTGTGGCTTATATAATGTAGTATCTGGAAATAATAGTGTACGAATTTCCCCCTGGGGGGAAGTGGGGTCTATAGCCAGCGCGAGGCCTGGGGAATTACACTTTATATTTTTCTGTGATATGGGGGTACCATGTTCATCATCTAATAACTCAAAAAGTATATAAGATAGAAACGTAATATTTGCAGTTTTGAAAAGGTAAATAAAAAACCTTTAATGTAATGCCAAATTAATGAACATAAACTGGTTTTAATAAAATTTAAGACAAACTATATTAGATGCATTTATCATTTAAAAGGGGGTTCAATGAAAAAATGTAACATACACTACATCGGGGATGACTATATTTGTTTTCAAATGTCATTATCTGTGGCCCAGTAATAGCTTATTTAGAAAATATAACCGATTTGGAAATCTTACCTTATCTTTTGCACTTTTTTGAAGTCTTAAAAAGAATTTTAATTGTCAAATATTTTGTAGGGTAACGTATGTAACAGGCTGTTACAGCTTAACGCTGCCATTGTCAGAGGGCTAACATGTTGCAAAATCCTTGCAAGAAATTGGGCTTCAAGAAAAATATGGTCTACAAAATTCCCCCTGGGGGGGGGGGGGGGAGGTAAACCATATCCAGCCAGTGGCCTATATATCTTTTAACGCTATTCGCGAAAATAAGATTCTCGCGAAACTTTCCGGATTTACAGTATTTCTATGGTGATGAGATTGATATATGAGCCGTGACATGAGATTTCCAACAATGTGGCATATGTGACCAGCAAAGGCTCAGACCAGCCTGCGCATACGCGCAGTCTGATCAGAGCCATTACTAGTTGCTTGAAAATTCTATGAGTGTTAAGCTACTGACCGAAAATCATTTGGAGTGTCTAAGCTTAAAAGGAAGCTGCACAGGCTCGCCTGAGTCTACACCTGTCAAAATGCCACATTGTTGGAAATCACATGTCACGGCTCATATTTCTGTTGCAGGGATTGGGTTGTCTACCCTGATCATCGTGTTCTTCCTCAACTGCTATTACAACATTATTCTGGCCTGGGCGTTCCGGTACTTCTTCGCCTCTTTCACCTCCTACCTGCCCTGGACGGATTGTGACTATAATGACTGGGCAACTGGTCATTGCTTCAAGTTTGACCAGGATATACCTGTAGACAACAGATGTGAATTTACACATGTTCTTCCGGCAGGGTAAGCATTTCTATAGAATGTTCAACACATGAGATTTTGTACGTTTCGCACTATCCAGCTACACATGTCAAACTAACTAAATAATCTGAAAAAATGATCTTTCAGAAATAGAGAGAACCTACAATATAAGAAAACAAAAGACACGGTTTTATTGAGTCTGTTCATGAGAACTAATGGAAAGTGAAAAAAAATTGGCACGCCCCCTAGCACCGGCCTAAGTGGTATTCTGTTTTCCGTCCGAACCCAATATTCCTGAAGGACCAGAATATGACAAAAATATCAACACTATATCGATGTACGGGGAGATGTTTTACCAACTCCACGCGGCACAGCGACAAGTCTTGCGACCTCTAAATAATCTGAAAAAAACCCGAATCCTTCAGATAGAGAGAGAACCTACAATATAAGAAAACAGCAGACTCGGTTTTATCTTAGCCCACACTTGCATTGAAATAATGCGTTTGCGCATGTGCGATAAGAACCAAAATTAAATTTGCAAGACCAAAAACTCCACTGTACGAGAAAAGATGTTTAGAACATGAGGTTATTAAAGATAAGGTGGCCCTAAGACATACAGAAAAACCTGTCATAAGCGGCCACTAAAAAAGAAGACCAAAAATTGATACTCAGGGCCAATTATCGCTTAATGTAGGTCAAACGTATTGTAGAGTTCTGCAATACTGTCGACCTTCATTAATCTACAATTTGTCATTAAGGTATTTGTTTTGTCTAGTGGTAGAGTGGCCGCTTAAGACAGGTTTTACTGTAGTACCTAGCAAGAGCAACTAGACTAGGTCATTCTATATGTGGTTTACAAAGTACGCGTTTCTTATGCTTACATGTGCCTTTTTTCCCATACAGAAAAAAAAATTAATAGAAGCGCTTCCATAATCAAGATTTGCATTGGTTAGGTTCTTGCCTATTCGGGAAAGTCCGTCACAATTCGAGAATCGAATCATATCACGGGGTGTAAAGACGGAGCATTACGCGTAGTACTAGTACCAAAAGGCTCCATTTTGTTAGCCGGAACTGGCGTATGAAAAAATAGTTCTGTAGCATTTGGGGTCAGCACTATCAAATTCGGTTAATCTGAAATTTCTGAAAAGTTGAATCAGCAGAATAAATGAAATTTATGTATTTTTCAAAAAAACATCGATTTTTTATTGAACAAAAAACATTAACTTCAGTTATAACCTTTTTTTGCTGCAATCACACTTGTTATTGTGCTAACGTGGTTTCTGTGACATCAGCGACACGATATATAACGTCCGCGTCACGTTATCAACTGCGTTACCAAAGTAGATCCTCGATGTACATCTGTGATCTGATTCCACGGAATTTCGCTGAATGTGCCGAGGAGTTCCGATTGGGTTCCTGCCTTGACCTTTCTTGCCTTTCTATCTTTTCAGAAACTTCACAGAGACCGGTGCTATAATAAATAAGACATGTGAAAGTGCAAGTACAGCTGCAATGCTCAACGTTTCTATTTATAACTCAACTGGTACAGATCCTCCCATCTTGTCTTATTATGTGGAACCTGTCACGGAATACTGGGAGTAAGTTATTGGTGTTTATTGATCACCGTAAATCTGGACAATTATGTACAGTTAAACCTGTCGTAAGCGGCCACTCAAACAGAAGACCAAAAATTGATACAATAAAACCTGTCTTAAGCGGCCACTCAAAAAGAAGACCAAACTTGATTTTCAAGACCAATTATCGCTTAATGTAGGTCAAAAGTATTGCAGAATGCTCCAAGGGGAGCTTTCTGCAATACTGTCGACCTACATTAAACTAAACTTTGTCATTAAGATATTTATTTTAGCTATTATTGAGTGGCCACTTAAGACAGGTTTTACTGTATTTTGTCTATTTTTGAGTGGCCGCTTAAGACAGGTTTTTCTCTATGCTAGCGCATTATCTTAACCTTAATGATTCTCCATAAAATATGAATGGTACCCGAAAACAGCAAACTGCAGCTTTTTTGACATATTGCAGTTTTCTGGGCATCACTCATAGTTCAGGCATAATATAATGCTGAGCCACAAAACACAATACGTTGCACCCCATGAATAGCGGCAATGGCTGACCCAGAGGGGGTTCAGGGGTTCCCTAGAATTGTTTTTCATTTCTACAAAAAAAACAGATGTTTCCCCTCCCCTCCCCCCACTCCACCCTCCACCCCCTTTGGCGTGAGAAAGATCCATAATGAAAGCAAATGCAATTTCAAACTGAAATCATGGTGATGGAGATATCTCTAATGCAGTTAACTATTGCACAACAAATTCATCATTCGGTAAAAAAAAGGTTAATAATCATATATTATTTCCTTTCAAGTGGCAGAAAACAGGATTTGATAGCGTTTTGAATATACTTTTAGAAAATCATTTTGCAGAAAATTCCCTATGGGTGGCAGGGTTTGCCATACTGGCCATCAGCCTAAATTAACTGGTTCAATGGCTTTACAAGTGCGCATTGTGCAAAACTTTGTATTTCTGTTTCAACATTGCGTTTGTATTTTGTTAGGTGTGTTTTTTGTGTTTTATTGGGTTTTATTTGTGTGCGTGTTTAGTGTTTTTCAATAGAGGACGGTGACAGTAATTATAACAGTTTGGTTTTAATAAAGTTGGCGGACTACTGGCACCAAAAATCCCGTTCTGGTTTAGAAATAAGAAAGGACCTCGGTCAGTTTCCTACTCAATCTGCCCAAATTTTGACAGCCTGAGGCTAGGATAATGAGAAACTGACAACCATAGTTTTGTACTTAAACCAAACCCTTACATTTAGTGCACCTAGCAAGATAAAAATATTTTGAAAATATTGCATAATTATGTCAGGACTCTAAGGTTTAGGGGCGGGGGGTATTTTTTGTGACCAAATTTTATTTCACAGAAAGTCAAAGTTTCGTCGAGTATTCCCCTAAATACATGTAAATATAATGTTTGCGGCATAAAACTTGAGACGAAAGTGATGTGTTTGCATAAATTTCGGGTTTAGAAGATTGTATTGTTTCATCTACACTGAACCGAAGTTCTAAGTAGCCACTTTTCAGTTTCTTTTTTTTTTGCCTAAGCCCTAGTGATATTGAAATGAATTTTTGCCCAAGTATGTGCTTTGTAATGGACTAAAGTTAAGCGGTGTTTTGGAAGAGTTTTCAATCACTTCACGACTCTGGGGTTCAAAAATGCAAAAATCAACTTTTTGAAGAAAATAAGAGTGCAGTTTTTATCAAATTCAAGTACAGGCGATTGCAAACCTGCCTAGTCGACTTGAAAAAACACCAAACACTTGACATTTTGCTTATGACAGATTTTTTATGAATTTTTAAAAATTGATAATTTTCCAAATTGTTCGAAATTTTCAGAAATCATCAGATGCACATACTAAAATCATTGTATGTGTTTTATTTTATGCTAATATGTTTGACAAAACACCATGCAACTTGATGAGCCCATTTTCTAACGATACTTATTACTAATTTGGTGTCCACTTCCGATTTTAACGTGAAACTTTTAAGGTCATTTAAATGGCATTTGTTAAAGATTTCTTTTAATTTCTAAACAGAACAGTGATGCCAATTCATAATAAAGAACTCCTGAAAATTGCACTGCTGTGACGCAGATAATAATGCGTACAGAGCAATGCAAAGTGAGTACGAGTGCAAACTGCATGGTTAAGCTTAAAATCCCTTGATTAAGTTGTTGACGGTGGCTGTCTTTATGTTAACGTAGAAGAGAAATGGAGTGTTCAAATGTCAAAAAAAAAACTTTTGATTATTTTCATGTTATATCACAGCTAATATAAACATCTTCAAACTAATTAAAATATAAATGGATAACGTATATGATGAATAGTTTATATCACACAAAAAAGTGTGACTTTTTGAAATGATGGTACCTTTACTCGGACCTCGTCTGTACAGGGTCTACCAGTCATTTTGAAATTACATAATTTGCAGAATCTTGACAAAGCCTTGGACCTTTTAATAGAATTTAAATTTTGTGAGAGCGATTTTTACTTTCTGAACGGGAGCAAAAATTGTATGGTGGCTACTTATAACTTCGGTTCAGTGTAAAGAGGTGTGCTGCAAATAACTTTTGACTATTACCTGTAATGTTTCAAGGTCAACCAGTTTGAAGTGCACTGAGGTGTATCATATCTGCATACAGTTTTTGAGCGTAAAATCGTTAATATTTTCTTACACATCAGATTTAGGCTATAATTTGGTGCTTAAAAGAACCGTCTCATTGACATGGTTCTTTTGAGTACCCACAACATACGTTTTGGTTGAGAAATGGGACAAGTAATTACTTTATAAGCACTCTTAACTAAGGCCCTGATACATGCCATTGCAAATTTATATTTACCTACAGGCTTTTACAAAATAAGTTTCTAATATGTTTTATAATAAAGTGTTTTTGAGCATTTTGACAGTGTTCCCCCCCCCCCCCCCCAGTGACCAATCAAGCCGTTTTTATATGATGTGTGAAATGTAAAACTACAACTGTATGCAAAAGGATTAGTTTGGTCACGGGGGGAAAGCACTTCAGTAAAACTTTTTTCTATTTTCTATATGTTGAATAGCAAATTCAGTTTTCAACCCATATTTTTCAATTGGTACTTGTCCAATGAGAAAACGGCTTTTTTGGTTAAGTCGAGTGTTCAACCTACTATCTTCTTCATAGAAAAATTATCATTTTCTTTGAAACCTTTCTCTGGTCATTTTTATGGGCAATCCTTCATTAAGACTATCCGAGGTCCTTTGAATTTTCATTACGAGTTCTTAAGGTCTGAAAATGTGTTTTATTTATAACAGCTAAATTCCCAAATGAGAATAATTATTTGTTTGAGAAAATCCAGAATTCCTGTGAACACTAATATACACATGTGGCACATCAGAAGATGCATATCTGGATGATTTGCAACATTTGTTTAAGAACTAAAATCATCAATTTTATCTAAAAATATGTCACGGTGCTGACATGGAAAAAGTAGATCTAAATGATTTGCAATATTTGCTTTTTATCGTTATTATAGGAACAAGGTACTAGGCATGTCTGATGGTATCGAAGAGATAGGTACACCGAAATGGGACATAACTCTGTGTCTCCTTCTAGCCTGGATTGTAGTCTTCCTATGTATCTGTAAAGGAATCCGATCTTCAGGAAAGGTAATGCAACTAGGGATCTACACCTACTGAAAACCCCAATAGTTAATTTTGATATAGGCCAGTGCTGTTTAAATCGTATATGCGCTAATACATGTTCCTCTAATAAACGACCATGCTGTCGTATACAGCAAGTTATAGGTATAGAAAGCTATGTGCTTTAAGGAACTATTTTTCCCCCTCTGGATCCAAAACTTGAAAGGTTTTTATTACAAATTTCTTCTGATTGTTTATTAGAAGATTAAAGTAAGTAAGGGTGCAAATATCAGGAATCGATACAATCAAGTACCACACCTGACCCAGGATACCAATGGGAAAGTGACAAACTCACAGTAAGACACAACAAACGAGAGCCAAGAGGTCAGCCCTTTCCCAGCAGGTGACCACAAAGCACATATAAACAGACGCGCACAAAGACATAGCAACACAAGACAGAAAAAACATAAAAGATCCAAAAAAGAAGTACCGCCTTGGAATGGTCAGGAAAATAGTTTACTAGAGGGCTTAAACCGGTTTAACGGCGCCAACCTCACCCTTAATTCAGATGTGGCTCAAGACACATTGACACATAAGTCAAGCGTAAAAACCTGGCATTGATTAAACTTTAATCGTTGCCTTAGGAGCAAAATGGCCACAAAACTGGCTCAAAATAGAGTAAGTGCCGTTTTGGACCAACTTTATGCCTTTGAGAGACCAATTTATTAAGAATAAGATATCACCATAGCTAGATAAAACAAAACACTTTTTAATAAGTTGTGTGCGGTAATAATTCTCATCATCTGTCAAAATATATATATTTTGGTATTTGTTTGTGCTCTGTGTTACATTCTCTGCCAAATGTCTACAATATGTTCCAAAATGCTACTTTTCTATTTTCAGCCTATTTGGGGGCCATTTATATTACCATAACATTATTAATATTAAGTTAAATAAATACCAAACTTTTACACTTGAGCTATTGTTCCAATACATAAAGAGAAAATAGTGAATATCAATATTTGTTTTTGTCTCATAATGTGCCAAACTAGCCCCCAAAGGCACGTATAGATCTTTTCGTATAAGCCTTCAGCTACATCCATACGTCGTGTACACAAACAGTGAAGTCTCTGGCGAGTCTGCTCATATACACTGACTTGCCTCAACCTTCGATGTTCACTAAAATTTGAAATTTGCATGACGCTTCGCTGATGGGACGACAGTGGTCTTAAATTATATACTGGCTGGTGTATTAACTGTAAAGGTCAATAACAGTCAATCATCTCAATCGAGGTACAATACAAAGTTGGGTTTTGATCACATCATCATTTCTATCTAACGAAGGTATAAGAATGGCATCGCATTACATGCCTTAAGAATAGCAATTTTATGGTGTAATTTACCAAAAAAGGTTTTTTGTTAATTTATTTTGTTTGTTTGTTTGTTGATTTGATGCTTTATAGTCTAATTCAACTTGATTGCAGTTATGGCGGGAGGTTTTGTTGGTTTAAACGAGTACTAAGAATGAAGTGTCTTGCTCAAAGTAAGAAGTAGGGCAAAGATCAGGAATCGATACAATCAAGCACCACACCTGACCCAGGATACCAATGGGAATGTGACAACGTCACAAATACACATCACAAACGAGAGCCAAGAGGTCAGCCCATTCCCAGCAGGTGACCAGAAGGCATCAACAAACAGGTGTGCATGAAAGCATAACAAAACAAGACAGAAATAACATAAATGATCCACAAAAGAAGCACCGCCTTGGAACAGTCAGTAAGAATATTTTACTAGAGGGCTTAAACTGGTTTAACGGTGCATCAACCTCACCCTTAGTTCAGATGTGGACCAAGACACATGAATGTTTGGTTTGCATGAAAGACCCCTAACTTATCAATGCATCATCTTCTAGAACATATAAATCAAGATATAAATAGGAGATAAAGCAAAGATAAGGACTCAACAGTAAATGAAACTGAATACTGGAGCAAAGGAAATCCAGCAGGTAAACACCGGTGGGCCTGACAACAGCCAAAGCATCAGGTCCCTACCATCTCATCAATAGATAAGTCTTTAAGTCGTAACCGTCATAGAGTCTGAAGCTCGACCCACCGACGTGCAATTAAAGAGGAAAGCAAAGATGCCAACCATGATTGTGTTGACCTCCAAGCATGCAGTCTGTTGCAATACATTAATGCTGTAGCCAATCTTTTTATAATGGGGAAAATTCAATCAAATCCACTCTACGCAGTTTCGTCAGAGCTTCACTATTTACAAAACGCGAATATTCAACAATATAATTTCTATGTTTGTACCCATTCGTGTTGAGTGTGTATTCATCTTAATTTCAGGTCATGTACGTGACTGCTACCTCACCATACATTTTCATGTTGATTTTGTTGATCAGAAACTGTTTACTAGAAGGTAGCAGAGAGGGGATCATTTATTATGTGAGGCCCAATTTTGAAAAGATGGGAGAAATGCAGGTAAGCTTTTCTATGGACATGTATTTATCAAATTTCTTTTAACAGAACAATATTGTTACATTTGTCACGCCATACTTATCTATTGCTGGAACATGCAGCAGAACCATCGCAATTGAACAGTTACTGACTGAGGTGGGTTGGGGCTTGAACATTCGCGCATTCAAGAATTTTCTTCAATGCTTAATTCCATGGTTTATTTTAAGGAAAAACAACGACGATATACGCATTTATTTCTGTCTAGTCTAAGATGAATGTCTAAGAATCATGATGATGCAGATGTTCAATACAAAACTCCACATGAAAGTTAATGATACAAGTTTAAAGAACGGCTTAACGCATATGCGATAAGTAACATTATCTTATGTGCGGGTCCATGTATTGTTGAATAGGTAGTAACCCAGATAGCATACATCGTCGGGCCATCATCCGCCCTCCATAGATACGCCATTTCATTGGCGTATCACTGGTGGGCCGTTAGTGGCCCACTGTTGTGTGCTATTTTGAACCGTAAATTTCTCATTTCGTACATTTCACGCACATAAGAATTGGTACCAATACGTCACATTTGCCAAATGTGAAATTTACGGATGGCCTATTTCGATAAATGTTTGAATCTAAAAAATTTCTCGAATTTTTCAATGTGATAATTTCTGACATGTGAGAAGCTAGTACCATTTCATTTTACATGTGAAAAGTTGGTACCAATTCCTCACACACGAGAAGAACTGGTTCCAATTCCCCTTACATGTGAAAAAATGGTACCAATACTTCACACATGCGAGGTACCAGTACCAAATCCTCACACATGTGAAGAACCTCAATTAGTTGTCTGCATCTACCACCTATGGCATGCGTATGAAGAATTGGAATCGAATGCAAAACGCAGCAGCTTTGTGGGATAATTTTATTGATGTGAGGAATACGCATGGTTGCTACATAATATTTGACTACGTGTGTATTTCTCTCACACGTGAGAAATATTGGTATGAAATCCATGACGAATTGGTACCAATTCTTCATGGGCTGTGAGGTATTGGTATCATTGCCCTGAGACATGGAATTTAGGAAGTGTGAAAATTACGGTTCAACTGTGCTAGCTTGGAAGGAATTCAGCTAATTGTGTGTACCTTCAGGTATGGGTTGATGCTGGGACGCAGATCTTCTTTTCTTACTCTATCGCACTGGGCTCTCTAACTGCCTTAGGAAGTTACAACAAATTCCACCACAACTCATACAGGTACAGAAATTATATACTGAACAAAAGTGAAAACGCTACACTACAATTATCTATATTTTATAAGAAAGTATTGGGCAAAAAGTATTTACTAAAGCTTAATAATGTTGCCCAAACATCCAGCAAACGAATCGTCGAAACTCCACAAATTTGTCTCGTTTTGATGTATGAGTTACGCTCCTTTAAGTGTTTAAAGCTTTATTCACTGAAATTTGCTATTGCACATAGGCAAATTAAAATTGCTATGCTTATCAAAATTGGTCTTAATTGTGTTGCATAAAGACACAAGAACACTGCTTAATAACTTGAAACAAGCTCAGAAATCAATTTCGAATTTAGCGAATTTGTAAAATATTGAAAATTATCTCCCTTTGACAAAAACAAAAAGGAAATATTAAATGTTTGGTAATTTTCGATTTATCACGATTTTCGATAATTTTCTTTTGTCAAATCAGGTAGACTTCTCAGCGCATTGTTTCTACCATTTCTCGACTAGTAATGTCCTCATACTAAGATGCAACAACACATTGACTTTCCTATGGAGATGTCAGTGTTAATTTTTTAACTTGGCAATTTGAGTGAAAATCCGCTTTTTAAGATTGCTTTTCTAAACGATCAAAACACACTTGAGATAAGTGCTTCACATTTCTGGTTGTCACATGTCTAGACTACCATTTCGTGCAGTCGGATCTCGTAGGTAGTGGATTTCTGAAGGCCTAAATTGTGTTAGATTTCCGTTCAAATTGGCAATCTGAAAAAATGGACCCCTGTCACTTTTAAATGGCTTTCATGTGTTTCCTCGTGACAACATCCGTATTTTTTTACTGTTATGCATTACCCAGGATTTGCGCATTTAGATACACTTTCCATTGCATTCTTGGTTAGCATAATTTTGACGGCAATATATAGATGGAAAACAATTCAGGTGTAGCGTTTTCACTTTTGTTCAGTATATATTGTTTAACTATTACGTCACTGTATCGCCACGTAGTGTGCAATGTCCCGATTTCGCGTAAAGCTAACGGAGATAGGACCAGTGGGGTCGTGGCTAGACAGTGACCAAATATACACAGCGTCCAATGTTAAGCACCTCTTACTTCGTAGCTATTTTTTTCAGAGCATGGTTACGTGATGTAAATAAACCTTATAAATAATGATACATGCATCATATAGGGATAAGCCAGTGAAACAATCATGCTATTTTGCCACAGTATGTGAGCGTGAGTTCAGCTAAAACACATAGTGGTCAACTTATTTTCATTGCAACTTTGTATACATGTAAAAGTGTCGACAATTCTGTGTGAAAAGGACAAATGATGTGTTTCAAGATGTTGGGGATTACTTCTGGAAGATTTCAGGTCAAGCGAGAAGGTTTGGTAAATCGCGAAAAATCGTGATTTTGTATCACAATCCGAATATCGCATGCATTTTTAACTTTTCATTTAAAGAATTTATTCAGAATTTTGCAACTGATAAATATTGTTCACGTTCAATAAAATATCTTCACCGTAGTTAAAAAAAATGTTTCAGCAAAAATATAGGCGGTGCTTAAATTTTGACGCTGAGTATAGTTGAAAAATACAAGTTATAGCATCTGTCATGGATATATTATTACAATCCAATACACGCGTGTATATTCTGTTTGTAACAGATATAACTCTGTATTAATATGTTATTGCTAGATGATTAGTGAAGACAATTTGCAGTAATCTAGTCCAGGACCAGAAATTCGAATACCAGAAATGTCATCCTAAGAAGCATGAACAGAGCAAACACTGACTCACATTGTGTCTGCAAAGTGTTGCGCTGGAACAGTCTTGCTTGCACATCAGATAAGAATGTTTGTGATGTTAGCAATCTTACCCATTTTACTTTAGCCAGGCTGCCATGTATGGACTGTTCATTGGTTGTATTGCAGCCACTCACATAGCTGTCAAGTGACGTAAATGTTACGCCAAAGTGAGGTCATCGTGTTATAATAGTCTCAGAGTTTAGAGGAACTTAAGGAAGATTTATACAAAAAAGGTTCTGTGATTGGGAATAAAAGAATCCACTAAAAGTGTGAGGGTGGGATAAAAACATCCATTCGTTTGATTCACGGTAAGTCATCACTTGGCAAGCCTCGTGATGCCAAACGGTGGTCCACGGGACGGATTTTTCTATCTCACCCTAACACTCATGATATATTCTTATAATCAATCCTCATCACGCTGTAAATTGCATTAACATGATGGTTTATGGCTACTTATTTCTGACCACTTGTCCATGCATCATATATGATGGGCATTTCTTAGCAATTCACATATATACAGTTAAGTGGAATAGGATGGAGAATCTTCACCAAGTGTCGCATCATGTCTTCATGGTAACTATCCGTTTCTTCTCCTCCACCTAACAGACTATTGATCAAAATTGCGTCACTTGCAGTTTGATAAATTAGAATAAGTGTATGCTTAATCGCTAAAGCAATAAATATTGCGCTAGAGGAGACTGATACATTTTCAACTGTGATCATATATTGGTATGGAATATTAAGTAAGATAGTCACATATCTAGATAAATTAAAACTCAGTCCTGTCTTTTGAAATGTTAGTGTAAGTTATCTAGATGACATTTAACAAATGCTTAGACTAAATTGATAAAACAAATGAAAGGTTTTTTTTTTACCTTAGCCTTTGAGTTTTGTGGTTAATGATAAGTATGCTAGATTTAATGCCGGTTCTTTTTTTCAGAGATTCCGTATTGTTTGCGCTGACTAACAGTGGTACCAGTATATTCGCTGGTTTCATTATATTTTCAATTCTTGGACACATGGCTCACGTGCAGGGTAAAGATATCGCAGATGTAGCAGAATCTGGTGAGAAACATAATGTAAAACCTGTGTAAAACGACCACTCAAAAATAGGCGAAACAAAGCTCTTAATGACAAATGGTAGCTTAATGAAGGTCAAACGTATTGCAGAATGCCCCCCTTGGGACATTCTGCAATACTCTTGACCTGCATTAAGCAAAAATTTGCCTTGAAAACCAATTTTCGGTCTTTTTAGAGTGGCCGTTTTACACAGGTATTACTGTAATGTAAACATCTTAATACGATATCATGTCCACTCAATTCTAACTTTAGGGGGCGTGTATAGATTTGCAAGCAATATGTTAAAAGTATTCGCCGTCACTGGCTGCTGTCCTTTCTAAGCCGATGCTTCTGTTGTTGTCGATTCATTGTTTATTGTTGCTTCCATTGTTATGTTTGTTTTATTGTGTATGCTCCTTGTTTTTGTGTAGTACTTAGCGTCGTTTGTAATTTTCCAATTATCTCGCTGGGAGGATCGAGCTGGCTACTTAAATGTTATTACCTTTTGATATAATGTGGCTTTTAGCATTGTGTGTCTCTTCCTCACGGTACCGTAGGTTTTCCCCTAGTTTGTGATTGTGTCATATCATGGTTATACTCACTTTCTTTCCACTGTTTAATTTAAAAGCAAGTGAATGTGACCGACTAGGAAATGCCACAATCACACACCACAGATAAATCCATGGTACCATTCGGAAGAGACAAAAAACGATAACAGCAAAACGACATCTAGAAGATTATACATGTCAGGCAACCAGCTCTCTCGCCTCATTATGATTACAAAACTAGAAAGGGCACAAAGTATTGTACAACAATGCAAAGACCAAACACAAAACTCGGACAAACAATGGTAGCAAATTGAAGTTGGTGTTCATATAATTAAGCCTAACATGTCACCTACATATTTTTTGCCGTACCTTATATGATGAGAACAATGGCTACAGGTCACATTAAAGATGAAAGTGCAAGGAAAGCATTGGACTAGCTTGAGATTAAGGTGTTGCTTGCCTCATCAGAGGCATCGTCTTGTGTCGTCATCTGCTTAGTACTTAGTACCCCTATTTACAGCCAGGGACGTCCCTACATTGCAAATAAATTGGTTGTTGGGGAGTGAAGCATTAAGTGTACAAAAAGAAAAAGAAAATTGTTTGCTCCGTAAACTATTCTCCTTTTGTAATGCTAGAAGAACTGCTAAGAAACTGTTAATATTATATTATTTTGATGAGTATTCATCCATTTTTTTCTATTATGCACGTGTTTAGCAAACATTTATTTGGAGAACATTGTTGTTAAACATTTATTGCAATGGTATGGACGAGTAGCGATGGCACAGATGTACCTGAGGACTCACAAAGCTGTGCTAAAGTCAACACTGTATGCAAGCACAAAGTATAGACATTGGCAAAGCATAAGGAGCAATAAAAAGAACAATATAATTTGACCCATTTAATAAATAAGCATGCACGTTACAAGACACATGGGAGTAAAATAAAACCATGTTAACCTCTAATGTTCATCTAGGTCCAGGGTTGGCGTTCATTGCCTATCCAAAAGCACTGACGATGATGCCAGCAGCACCATTCTGGTCGGCGTGTTTCTTTCTTATGCTGATACTACTGGGACTCGACAGTGAGGTAAGATTCTCAATACGGCCCAGCTGAGTATATAGAGGATCTTACATGAGTGCTCATGTTTTATTGAATTTATTAAACGATTTGGGGAAAAGAGATAAAATGCGAGGCTTGCCGAGCATTTTATCTCTTTTTCGCAACGAGTTTAATAAATTCAATAATACAAGAGCACGAATGTTAGATTCTATTTATCATATGACATTAAGATTACCTTGAAATCTCATTTCTGACGTAAAAACGTTATAATTTTGTCATTATATACGCAACGTTATTATGGACGTCATAACGTTTCCCGAAAATTGATAAACCACTAGTGGTCTACAGATTTTATTGCATGGCGTTATTTTACTCCCAGACGCGCGACGTCATATGATAAATTTATGTACAGAATTTATCATAATTTGCAACTACAGTAAAACCTGTCTTAAGCGATCACTCCAAGAAGACCCCAAAAAGGTTTTGAAGACCAATACTCATTTGATGTAGGTCAAAAGTATTAAAGAATGCTCCAGCGGAGCATTCTGTTGTACTTTTGAACTGCATTGAACTACACCTTTGTTTAGTCTATTTTTGAGTGACCGTTTAAGATAGGTTTCACTGTAAATAGATTGCATGATCTTAATCATTAGAAAGGATAAGCTTGCTGAATAATAGACAGAGTACACCAATAGCTGTTGTCTTAACACAATTTGATATGGTATATCTCACAGACTTTATGGTGCAGCACTTCATTCAAGCTGATATACTCAATCTGCTCTTCTTTCTTATTCATATAACCATTTTATCAAATTGCTGTTTGTCAGCAAAAGGGATCAAATTCATAATTTTACCAAGCAAATTAAAACAAATTTTTATCACTCATATTCCTATTTATTTTGAAAATAAAGAATCATCTATCATTTTCTAATTTGACAATAAGTGTCAGTATAAAACAACAAGTGAGTGGGTCCTTTTTTCTTCTCTCTTTTAGTCATCAGCATTATTCACATAGGGCCGTACATACATCCCTTGAGAAGCAATTGTACCCTAGGGTCCAATTGCTTCTCAAAAGGGATCTGGTCTTGTATTACTGAGGTGACCTATAGCTACTTGTGATATTTCATATTGGTCTCGATCCCCCCACCCCCACTAAATCTGCGCTTGAGCAGCATCACCCAGGAGGAAGAACCACAGAACACAAACACCCACAAAACATCAATAATACAATAAAAGTAAAGCAATCTGCTATATTGTCCTCCACAATTGCCTACAAAACTGGACAGAACTTCAAGACGTATATTACAATAGAAAGACCCAACACAAAACCCACACACACAATGTGAGTAACAATACAAGAAAGGATCCATTACAGCATTGATGAGAAGTGAAGCTCACTTAGAGTCTTATTGGTGGTGTACATAGAGTAAGAAAGTAGATGCAGACTAAGAAGAAACCTTTAAACTGCAGCCACGCTGTTGAGATTGAGGTTGGCGCCGTGAAATATTGGCCTCGTCTCGAGAAAACCTGTCTTCGGGGTTTCCGACAAATCGAGTTTCAAACTAGTCTCCTCAGCTACAGAGACTAGGTAGAAAATTGAAATTTCACCTGTAGCAAGATTACATATGACACTATAAATATAAAATATGGGCCTCATCGCGAGAAAACCTGTCTTCGGGGTTTCTGACAAATCAAGTTTCAAACCAGTCTCCTCAGCAACCGAGACTAGGTAGAAAATTGAAATTTCACCTGTAGCAATATTACATAATTATGATACTTTGCAAAAAACGAATAACAAAGGCGCTGATCAGGCTGCACGGATGCGCAGGCTGGACTGCGCCTGTGTTGTTCGCCCACCCCCAAAGACAGATTTTCTAGCGTCGAGACCCATATTTTTACTGACCGTTCCAAGGTGGTACTTCTTTTGTGGATCATCAGCGTGTTTTGTGTCTTCTGTTTCTCATGCTTTCACGTCTGTTCATTGCCGCCTTGTGATCACCTGCTGGGAAAGGGCTGACCTCTTGGCTCTTGTTGGTGATGTTTATTGTATTTTGTTACTTTCCCATGTGATATCCTGGGTCAGATGTTGTACTTGATTGTATCGTTTCCTGATCTTTGCCATCTTTTTTACATTTTTTAAACTTTTTTTCTTTGTATGAATGCATAATAGCAAAATTACAAGCACTTAAATAAACAGTTACATATTTTATACAAAAGAGATTCAGAAGAAAGTCTATTTACTTTTGTGAACTGTATCCCTTCAGACGTATATGTGCTAAATTGTAACTGTGATATGTAACAGCAAGTACAAACAAATTCTATGTCATTCAATTTAAGTACAAGTTTAATCATGTAAACCAATATATACAGATAAATGTCATGCTTGTCCCAAACATACACAATAATAGAGTCTGTTTAGAACAAGTGACATTCAATGAATTCATTATAGAAAAAACATAATAATGCATAATACAAACCTCCAGGGGGATATGAGATGTTTATTGTCTATGGTAAATCTTTTGTTGGAGAATACATAGGCGTGTATCTATGTTAAAGACTAGAGGACACACAACAAGAAAATAATGTAATTAGAATGTAGATCAGTCAAGTAAAGCCCCTATCTCACTGGACTGCGACTGTTTTGCGACAGCTGGCGACAGACATCGCGAGTGGGTCGCAAAGCAATCTTGAAACAGTCGCCAATGATTCGTAATTTCCTTGCATGTGTCGCCAAGTGGCGCAAAGTAGTCGCTAAAATTTTGAACATGTTCAAAAATTTTATTCGGCAAAATTCCTCGCACAATGGTCGCAAAGTCATCGCGGGTGTCTCGAAACCGTCGCGAACTTCTCGCCGACCCCTCGCAATTTAGTCGCAATCATTTTGGAACACGACATATTTGCGAGATAAATAAGACTAAATTGCGAATCAATTGCGACATAAATGAGACACTTCGCGACAAACTTGGGAGTAAATTAAACTAAGCGATGTTCTGGCGACTGTCGTGAGACAGTCGCACGAACGTCTCACGACTATCGCGCGAGTATCTTAAATTACTCGCAATTATGTCGCCAAAGGTTCGTTAAAAGAGTTCCTCCTATCTGAGATGATAGTTCCTTCTAGTACGAGATCTTGGTTACATGTAGGCATACTTAAGTAAACATTTTTGACAAATTCCAGTTGTCAAGTATTCTTGCTATCTGAGAGGATAGTTTCATATAAGTATGGTGTATTGATTAGGCTCACTTACATGTTTACTGTTTGGAGTAATTTCAGTTATTGAAAATGGTTCTGCATTCTGAGAGGATAATTTTGTTAAGTTTGCTTTATAAGGCCTACTTAAATGTTTACTATTTCTATTACAGTATAAAGGAATTATTATTGTGTCTTGGTAAGACTACAACAGCCTGCTTAGTCTCAGCAGCCCTTCTAAGAGTTGAATTTTGCATACAGAACCCTATAAAAAAGTTATCACTGCAGCGGACAACTAAGATTCTGATTTGAATGCTCATCAGTGTAGTCTGATGTGTCTTTGTTGTGCGCATATCTGTATAAAATAGATTTTTGCAGGACGAGGCTCATCTTAACTCTTTGCAATTTTGATTTGATTGGGCTCATCGAGCCATACGTATGGGCAATTAGAGCATGTGCGTTCTCGACTGACTTTCTTAAGCTGCTTGATAGGCCATCATAACTGTGCTGTATAAACAAGTAACATTTTTCTAACTCAATATTTGCTACCATTCAACAGTCCAACACACCTAGCAGCGTGACACCTTCCAGTAATCTAGCTCCTTCAGGCCCTCTAGTTCCTTCCAACAGCGTAGTACCTTCCTAGTCTGAAGTGTTAATGCTATTTTTTTGGTTTATCATTTCTCGCAAAACCATCGTGCGACAGTCGCACGACGTTCGTGAGAACGTCGTGAGGCGGTCGATGGTAATAAATGCTCGCAATTTCATCGGGCGAAGATTGTGCGAGTGTCTCGCGAATGTCGCACGAATGTCGTGAAACATTCGCCAATGATTCGTGCGACAATCGTACGACATTCGTGCGACTGTGGCAAATATGTCTTATTCACCTATTCGGTGTGACCGCGATGTGATTATGGTTGCAATGTCGTATTTCTGTCGCCAAAACGTGTCTCAAATTAGTCTCGAAATAGTCGTAAATTGCTCGCAACCCAGTGAGGTACTAGCTTAAGGTTGATACGTTTATATTTGGTCAAATTAAGAACAGCCATAAATATATTGAGATTTCATCTTAATTTCCATGTAACAGAATGTTTTAATTAGGGTTACAAATGGCAGAAACACAGGTATGCATGTCCCCTCGGATGAGTTTGTATTGGTTACACTCAAAAAAGAAGTTGAAAGGGTTTTCTATTTCACCACAGTTACACAACGGATTTTCAATTTTCTTTTTGAGTAGAGATGGAGACGTAAAGTACTACAGCCTGTTCTCAGTCTTGTAGGATAGACTTTAGCTCTGTATTCACGTTTTGACTTCACACACATTTTAAGCACTGTTATCCTATGGGCTTACTAACATACTTAAGTGACAATGATACTAAAATAATATTTGCCCATATAAGCCTTATGTTCTTTTTGTGGGACATATGCAAACAGTGCAGACCCAGATCAGATGCCTCACCATCCGGTGTCTGAACGGGATTCACCTGTTTGCTTACAGAATGTTCTATTAAGAATTTGGAATAAATTGTAAAATACCTTTCAACACCCCTAAAATTGGAAATGGGCTCGTCCTACTGATAAGGATATGCCAGTCCATTTGACTTAAATGGGTTACGCACCTATACCTCATGGGTTGTCCAATATACTTAATTGCTGTAAATTCGGAAATTTTCTCGAGGGTTTTATTTTTGCGAAACTTCGCAGGTGCGAAGTTTCGTGAAAATTAAACCCTCCGGAAATGGTGAAACCACTCTGTCATTTACTGATGTATGTAAATCAGGCCCTAGACGCGGACTTTAACGCCACAAATACGTCTTTTAACGCTTTTCCCGAAAATAAAATTCTCGCGAATGTTTCGGGATTTACAATAGGTGCCTATAAAATGTTCACAGTGATACACTAAAATGATATATTGTCTATATTATAGTTTGTGGGTGTTGAGGGTGTCATTACTCCGATTGTGGACCAGTTCCCTGGCTTCCTCAGAAAAGGTTACAGGAGAGAATACTTCATAGCGATTGTCTGTATTCTTCAGTTCCTAGTTGGTCTACCAATGGTGTGTCCGGTGAGTTATAATAATTTATCACAGTACACAGCCGGATCACAGTTCTGGGACATTGTTGAATTATCGAGTTGGACCTTCTACTGTCGTGCCAACCAAGAGTGATAGTGACGTAATAATTTGTTAACAATGTTAAGTAAAGCATTAACTTGATACACTCAACTTGAGCTAACGCGAATCGAAAGATCACTTGAGCTAACGCGAATCGATAGATCACTTGTGCATTAATCCTATCCTGTGGATAGGATTAATACACAAGTGATCGATAGATCACTTGTGCATTAATCCTATCCTGTGGATAGGATTAATACACAAGTGATCAATCGATTATAAGTCCATGGTAACTTCGTAAACAAAACATGACGCCACTGGCACTCTGGCTGGCTGGACAGTAGTCTGGAATCCACATTTCAGGAAGTGTCAAAAATTTCTTTTACCCTACATGATCTTGGCCAGAAGTTTTGATGCTTGTTTTGGGTAGGTAAATGTTAGTAGTCTTCAGTATAGGTGAGTGTATACAAATTAGGCCGGCGAAAGTCTTCAAAATGGCCGCCATTCAAGATGGCCAACAAAATTTTGAACTATATAGAACTGAGTGAAAAACATACATATCTTGAGTTATATTGCATGTAAGTTTTTTAAATGAAAATATTGTCATACATTCAGTTTATGCGTTAAAATGAAAGTTTTTTAAATGATATTCTGATGTTCTTATGTGTTACATACGTTACTTTATTAACATACTCCCTAAGAATCATAATATTGACTGTTGTTGTTTGCTGTCAAAGTTCCCCTTCATAGCTTTTGAAGTTTTAATCAATTTGATTTCATAAAGGCTTTAAGCGGTTTCAAATAAAACTAGTTTGCGCATTCTATCTGCATTTGTTTGTCAGCTGTTACAACAGCTCTTTGAATTCATAAGCCCCAGTATACACAAGGCCACTTTTAATTTATTTTTTCGCATTTATCAACATCACAAACATGAAGCTATATATACTTGTATGATTTCAGTCATTTTGTTAAACATTTGATTTTTCCGATAAAACTACCAATAAGGTTAAAACAATTAAAGCTTATAATAACTGTTATATATGTTACTTACTTTAATATATATTTATATTGTTTGCTTGACCACCTGCTGCCTAAAGACCTGTGGAGAGGGTGTTTTTTTGCATTAAAATGTTGTCAGCCACATAATATATGACAAATCTAATGCAGAGTGGCTCCTTATAAGTAGATGTATTCCCATGCAACAGTCAGATCAAATACGTTACCATTAAATAATTGTGGAACTCCTTTTGTAGAGTTAATTATTAGGTACTTGGTATTTCTGATATGTATTAAACTCGCTGCTGAAAAAAGATAAAATGCTTAGCAATCCTCGCATTTTATCTCTACTCCTCAACTTGTTTCATTCTTTGTGTGTGTGTTTGTTTGATTTGATTCTTTACGTCCATCAACAATCTTTCAGTTTCAGTTATAAAAGGGCGGGTCTTCCTGGGTTGAACTAGTACTAAGCTAGGATTAATGTTCTTGCTCAAAGACACAACACAGTTACGCCAGTGAGGCTCGAACCTGCGGCCCTTCGGTCTTGAGTCAAGCACTCTACCGCTGAGCCACTGCGCTCCCAACTTGTTTAATTAATTGTAGAACACATGAGTACTTATGTAAGATACACTAGTTACTGGCTATTCCTGTAACAAAGAATGCATCTGGGCCATTGCATGAGATTTCCAACAATGTGGTATGTGCGACCAGCAAAGCCACAGATCAGCCTGCGCATACGCGCAGTCTGATCAGAGCCTTTGTTAGTCGTTTGAGTATACTATGATTGTTAAGCTACTGACTGAACACCATTTGGAGTTTCTAAGCTTAAAAAGGAGGCTGCAGAGGCTAGTCCTAGTCTGCACATGTCAAAATGCCACATTGTTGGAAATCCCATGCACTGGCTCAATTATTCTATTTTATGTTTTAGGGTGGAATGTACGTCTTCCAGCTATTCGACTATTATTCTGGTAGCAGAATCATCTTGTTTGTAGCTGCATTTATGTGTATCGCAGTTGCGTGGATATACGGTAAGTTTTCCTTGGTCAGTACGTGACATAACGATGCTTACTCTATATGAGCCGTGATATGTGATTTCCAACAAATGTTGCATTTTGACAAGTGTAGACTCAGACAAGCCTGTGAAGCCTCCTTTTAAGCTTAGAAACTTCAAATTATGTCCAGTCAGTAGTTTAACATTCGTGTAATATTCAAGCGACAAGCAAAGGCTCTGATCAGACTGCACATATGCGCAGGCTGATCTGAGGCTTTGCTGGTCGCAAATACCACATTGTATGAAATCTCATGCGGCGGCTCATATGTGCAAAGTCACTAATATAGGAAACCCAACGGTCGGTCTGAGCCTGTACTGACTTTGCAAGCGAGACAACATCCATTAGCATGCTTGTTTAAGCCGTCTTAGCTTGCCAATAGGATAAAAACCAAAGTCGTTTATTCAGGATAGAAAAATGTCATCTTAGTTTTGCTTATAAACTGAGGGGAAAATGTTTGAATTAGTAAATACTTTGAGATTGCACATTTTAGACGAAATAGGATTTTCATTTTCAAAATATTTAGGGTAAAGTCGGGTAAATTCGGACACACATTTGCGAACATTGTAAATCCAGATGAGACGGCTCCTTATGAGCAGTCTCATCAGGATTTTCACTGTTTGCTTTGTTAATTTAATTTTTATTCCAATATTTGAAATGTGAAACAACCAAGACCGCTGTCCGAATTTAGCTGTCTGTCCGAATATATCCGACTTTACCCTTGAAGGGAATAAAAATGGCAAGAGAATATACTCTCTTTCTCATTGAGACAATATCCCAACTACACAGGATGGGAAACTACACACCAGAATGAGTAACATCCTACGTCACAGTGCAGTTATCAGGTGCATTGAAATGTACTGTAGCTTTCCCTTAAAAGTCTGAATGTTATATAAACACTTAGGAACAAATTTTGATGTGATTACCTCTTGATCATCCTAGTGTCTCCCACATGAAGTCTTCACAAAATCAGCGGCATGTTGGTACTTAATTTTTATATATTGTCAAGATGTGTTGCTACCCCTGTATTAAAACTATCATCATTAAGATTACATACAAAGTGCTTAGGATAATAAATGGGCTTCTTATAATCTACACAATGTATCATCACTCACAAATATTCCAATCCAATCCAATGATTTGTATAAAAACAAAAACCGATTCTTAGCAACTTATAATCAGTATATGAGCCACGATCTGTGAAAATCAGCCTTAATGACAAAGTCGTCAAAATTTAGTTAATTACACATACTAAATCTACAAAATGTTAAGAAGTTATCCTGCAAATTGTATGAAGTTATCTCCATTATTCATGGAAATATGGTCTTTTGAAACAATACACTGTCTTAACTTTAACAAGCAACGTCAGAAATTTTATGAGGTCACTAATGGCGTCAAAGTTAACTTCCTGATTTGCGGATTTGCCGGATGCATGAAAAACATGCTATTTCTTGCTAACATACTCTTTTTTATCTTTAGCACGTGTGCAATAGAATTCGCAGAAAAGTTGACACTGATTCATTTTTGCCTAAAGTTTGCATGATCTGAAAACGACTGACCATGCTTTAAAATTCTGACAGTTGCTAAGGTAAAGTTGTTGCCATGGAAACATACGGCATGATACATGTAACAAAGAAGTTAAATTAGAAAAATTGCCAGTTTTATTCTACAATCAACCTTAATAGGATTTAAGGCAATATGTAAACATGTCAAATTTCTTAATTTTAGGCGTTTTTCAAATGACTTTTTCATAAAAAGTCCTAAATGTCATTAAAGCAGGTTTTCACAGATCGCGGCTCATATACATGCTTAGAACAAGTTTGCTAGGCTATACTGAATTTCGCAAACACAAAGAACATGTTCCAAATAGAGGATCTTACATGAGTGATCATTTTTTATTGAATTTATTAAAGGAGTTTGGGAACAAGAGATAAAATGCGAGGCTTGCCAAGCGTTTTATCTCTTTTTCGCAACAAGTTTATTGAATTCAATATTACAAGACAACAAATGTTAGACTCTATTTATCATATGACATTAAGATTAATTTGAAATCTCATTCTGGCATAAAAACGTTATAATTTTGTCATTATGTACGCAACGTTGTTATGGACGTCATAACGTTCCCCGTAAACCTGTAAACCACTGGTGGTTTATCAATATTATTGCATGGCGTTATTTCACTCCGAGTAGCGACGTCATATATTAAACCATTTTACGTCATATTTAATAAATGAAGGTATGCACAGGCCTTGAAATATCTCAAAATAGGCACTTGCCCTGCATCATAAAAATTATTGACATATATGGATAAAATATTAATTTACATTGGGAATCATCCAAAACTTCACTTGCCCTGCAGCCTGAGGCACTCGTAAATACGAGCGGACGAGTGGATTTTTCGAGCCCTGAATGCACGGATTAAAAAATGCGTTTTGTCGAGAGGGTTCAGTTTATTTTATTTTTTTGTTGTTTTGATTTTTAGTTGATGAGTGGAGAGAGGATCCAGGCACCATTAAAATTTGGCCATCATCGGCCCGCCAGCAAAACGCCATTTAAATGGCTTTTCGCAGGCGGGTCAATGATGGGCCAACATTGAATGCTGGCTTGGTAGCTTAGCTATTTTCTAGGGGATGCGGAACAGTACTACTTAGGAAACCTATAACTGTGATTTTCCAAGTGGTGGGGTCCGGTCCCCCTGTCCCCGCGTGTGGACCTGCACATGGAAGGTCTGTTTCTTTTTTATTTCAAATAATCTCAGAATAATTGGGTATATTTCAGGTGTACGCCGATTTTATGATAACATTGAAATGATGTATGGTTGGAAAATAAATCCATATATGGCTATAGGCTGGACAGTCGTGTCACCCATATTTTGTATGGTAAGTCTATAATACTTCAATATGAGATTATTTTACTAGAAAAAATAAACAAGTAACGAGTAAATATGACAAGAAGATGCCACAGTTACAAGTCACAGCCCTAAACACATGGGTAACTATACAGTAAGAGAAACAAGCAAGTTTATATGACCAGGAAATACCCCAGTCACAGAACACATATACTGACGTCAAGAAAAAACGCTTCATCTAAAAATAAACGTGAATATCTCTTAGACTGATCAGACTAAAGTTATGAATTTTAGTCCATTATAACATCTTATCAGTCAAGCGTATCTCATGAAAACAAACTGGCTGAAAGAATATTTGAGGCTGAGAAAACGACCTATGTTTGAGACAGGGGTCACCATTTCGCGCGACACAAGATTTTAGCCACATTTACTTTGTTTCCAGACACAACCCGTTGACAGGAAAAACGTGTTTTACCATTGTAAAACAGTCTCTATTTTACCAAAAGTGCGTTTATTACGTTCAGACAATGTTTGTATGTTTCTGCTAAACGAAACAACTTACCCCACCCACCTTTTCGCCATGCATTTCAGTAAAACTTAAATGTCATGACTCTGCAAAGTGGGTGAAAAGATTGTTACGAATCCTTTGCAAAATTCTTTAGTCTTTAACCAGCGACGATTGCTGGGGAAACGCAATCTGGCACGTGTTCCAGGCGGCCGTTTTGGGTGACGATAACGTAGACCAACGACTGGCCATTGGGCGTTACAGCTCCTCTTGAATAACGTAATTTTATGTAGGCATATTCTGTGTACATTACCTAATGTACCCCCTTATCATTTTTTCCATTACTTGAAGCAAAACGAGAATTTTGGCAAGTTTCGTAAACGGACCTTACATTTTGTCTTTAATATGACGTCATAATTTCATAAAGTTATTACTCGCAAGCACAATTGTTCGAAAAAATGATCCAAAATGTGTTCATGGATTAGCAAAACATTAGCGGCACAAACTGGGTGTAATTCAAATTGAAATCATAAGCGATCGATGCACAATGCGGTCATGTGTACGTTCAGCCTGTATGACGTCATCGGAATAACGTGTCACCTGCATATCAAATTAAAGTCATTTTCCAACATCGCCCAACCTCTACATAAAGAAGCAGTTCGTGGCTGTTCATTTTATATATCAGCGCTTAGAAATCAGTGATAATGAGTGAGGCGTTTTTAGTTGACGTCAGTATACTAATTCATGGAACAACAACGAAAGCACAGAACACAAATACTTGTTTGTATAATAAAAGTAAACTTGACCTGTAAGATGATTGCTAAACTAGTTGGAATTTTAAGAACTTCAACACAACAAGGACCACCGCCCCCCCCCCCCCCCCCACACACACACACACAAACTCAATGGAAGCAAGAAACCCTAGAAATTATGTTTATGAAACACCGAGGCCCCAACCATCCGGCTGAGGCATAACTCCTCAAAGGGAGATAATTCAGACTAATCAATCCACTTATGAAAATTTAAAACCTTAAATTTTTAGACGGATGCACAAACGCATGGACAAACGGACAGACAAACCCAAAGCAATGTACCACCTCAACTTTTTCAAAGTTAGGGGCATAACAATTAACAAATTATAACAGAATCACCTTTTTAGAATGGACATCAGCCGTGGCTACCATGGTTGGGGGGGCTAAAATTTATTTTATAGGCCGAATCTTCACCATAGATTCTGCTGAACAAAGAACAAAACAATCAAAGCAACTACTGCCATGCCAACCATAAGTGACAGTGACGAAATACTTTGTTTACAATTGCTAAGTAAAACACTTACGTGTACACTTCAATTGAGCTAACGCGAATCGATAGACCACTTGTGTATTAATCGTATCGTAATACACAAGTGATCTATCGATTCTAAGTCCTTGATAACTTTTAAACAAAACATGACGTCACTATCACTCTTTGCTGGCAGGACAATATCTCTCATCTTCTTAGAAACAAGTGCGGATCCAGAGGGGGGAAAGGGGTTCCGGACCCCCCCCTGGAAAATCACAAGTTATATGGGTTTCTATAGTGAATAAGCAATTGGACCCCCCCCCCCCCCCACTGGAAATAGTTGGACCCCCTCCCCCCTTAAAAACAATGGACCCCCTCTGGGACCTTGAAAAATGATAGATTTCTTTAAAATTGACCGTTTGACTTCTGTAAAATAAGCTGAGGACTAAAAAAAAAACGTTGTCAGAGCTTTTTTTGTCTATACTCACAAAACTCAAGTGCAGTGTTTTATTTGTAAACTGTACGGACATAAAGACAGTTCAGGACTATGTCAGCGAAAATAGGATGCTGGCCAATATGCCAAAACAAATGTAATAAATTTAGAATCAGTTCCAACATTTAATTATTATTATATCCTTGAAGGAATTTGTCAAAACTGCAATCAAACAAATTGTATTTGTAATGATAAAGATATCAGTGGACCAGGTACTCCATTTGTTTGTGACAATTTACAAACAAATGGAAGTCCCACATTAAATGAAAACTCAACTCTTCACTCACCAATACAATCACAAGTAAATGATAATTCAATGCAATTTGAAAGTAGCAGGGCTGATTCTACCTTTATCAATAGTATTCAAACAGAAATTGATAGCTTAAATCTTCATGATAATGTTAATGCGCATGCTATTGAAAATTCTTCCATGATGGCCCAACCATTACATTTGAATCTTACTGCTAAAGGGTTTAAGATTGGTCATTTAAATATTCAAGGCATTCAAAATAAATTTGATCAAGTTCAACTTATGTTTAACAACTCAAACAATGGTATCTATGTTTTTGGCTTAAGTGAAACTAAACTTAAGGACTTTCATCCTGATAGCTCCTTCAAAATTGAACATTACTAATTATTCAGGAAAGACAGAAATGTTACAAGGGAGAGAAGAGAACAAGGTGGATGTATTATTGTCTATGTTAGGAATGGAGTGAAAGTTGAAAGAAGGCTGGATTTAGAAAGAATTGAAATGGATTGTATATGGTTAGAAGTTTTCCCCCAAAATTCAAAAAGTTTTCTTGTAGGTAATTTATAGAGGCGTCCAAATGAAGGGGCCCAGTGGAATGAACATTTTGAGGACTTTATGGAAACTGTACTTGGAAATCAAAAGGAAATTTATTTGTTAGGTGATTTTAATAGAGATTTAATGAATGAAAATATAAAAAGCACATGTTAGAATATATAGAGCCTTTTGGTCTTCATAAAAAAGTAAATTATGCAACAAGGAAAACAGCACATTCACAAACATTGATTGAACATATCTACTGTAATATTGAATCAAATATTAGCTCAATCAATGTCCCTGAAATTGGACTTAGTGATCATTTTCCTGTCTTTCCGACCCACAAAACCAACTTCACACTTCCCAAATTATCTCATCAAACTATTATTTACAGATCTTTTAAAACCTTCAATAAACAGGACTTTAGAAATGACCTACAATCTGCTCCATGGGATATTATCAAGATTTTTGATGATACTAATGACACTTTGGATTCCTGGACATCTATGTTTATAGAAATAGTTAACAAACATCAACCCTTAAAAACTCTACGAGTCAAACACAAACAGCTACCAAAATGGTTAACACCAGACATTATCGAAGCTATAAAGACCAGAGATAGATATAAGTCTCTAAATGACGATATACATTATAGAAGTTGGCGGAATAAAGTAGTAAGCCTTATCAAACTGTCTAAAAAAGCTCAGTACTCTGCAATTATCAATGAAAATAATAACAACCCAAGTAGTATATGGAAACTTTTCAAAGAAATAGGCATTAATAAGCAAAAGTCAAATGCTTCCATTTCAACAGTCAAACTAAATGGTCAAGAAACTGAGGACCATAATAAGATTGCAAATGCTTTCAACATTTTTTTGTCTCAGTTGCATTAAATCTAAAAGGACCTATTGATAATTCAAATTTTGAAAAACTTAAAACATTCTGTAACAACAAAATTCCTGATGGTACAGTGTTCACTATTCCAGAAGTTTCAAAAGAAACTGTTGAAAAATTCTTAAAACATATAGATGTGTCAAAAGCTACAGGGTGTGATAATATTGGACCCCGTCTCTTAAAAATTGCTGCTCTATATATTGCTGAATCCATCACATATATTTGCAATCGAAGTATTAAAACAGCACAGTTCCCTGAAAAATGGAAAAAAGTAAAAGTTACCTCACTGCATAAAGGAGGTCCCAAAGATGACTTAAATAACTATAGACCCATCTCTATTTTACCTGTCATGTCCAAGTTTTTAGAAAAGCATATACATGATTCACGAATGACATACCTTGTTAAGTTTAATTTGTTGCATAAAAATCAGTCTGGATTTAGACCCAGCCGTTCCTGTGAAATAGCACTTATAGGCATGATCTCTAAATGGCTAGAAAGTATAAATAAAGGATCCTTAATTGGGACTGTGATGATTGATTTCATAAAAGCCTTTGACCTTGTAGATCATAATGTTCTGCTCAAAAAGTTAAAACATTACAAGTTGTCTGATGAAGCACTGACGTGGTTTGAATCATACTTAGGTAAAAGAAAGCAAAATGTTTCTTTAAACAATGTATTTTCTGAAGATGTCATTATAACTGATGGTGTCCCACAGGGCTCCATTTCAGGCCCTCTACTTTTTCTCATGTTTGTTAATGACTTGCCTCTGTATACTGATTCTGCTAATACTGATTTTTATGCAGACGGCACAACACTTTATGCTATAGGCAAATCACTTGAAACTATCCAAAGAAATTTACAAGTTGCCTTAGATTGTTTAACTATATGGTGCAAATGTAATGGCATGCTCATTAATACCACAAAAACAAAAACAATGCTGTTAACAACACATCAAAAAAGAACAAGTTTGACGAATGACCAGCTTTCCTTGCATCTTAATAATGACGAGCTAAATATGATAATGAATGACAAAGTTCTTGGTATTATAATAGATAATAATTTAACTTGGTCGCAACATGTTGATAAGGTATGCAAAAAGATTACAACAAACCTTTGGCTTTTATCTAGAGTCAAAGATTACCTAACTACTTCTCAAAGAATTCAATTCTATAAACATACATTCAGCCCCACATAAATTATTGTAATACTGTAAGGGGCGAACATCTCAAGTAAATTTAAATATAATTTTTCGTCTCCAAAAGCGAGCTTGTAAAATAATTTTGGGCTATTATGTTGTCAATGTAGTAGAAAGTATGGAAGATCTTAAAATACTAACTGTTTATGACAGGCTGTATCTACGAAAAGCAAAGTTTATGCACAAGGTTTCTATAGGAGAACGCCCAATTTATATCAGTGAATTATTTCAAGAGCGTGTACCTAATGAAAACATTCCTACACTCAGATCATCATCAGGACATTCATTTATTACTCCAAGGCCATACAAAGAAATCTTTAAGCAAAGCATAACATACTCTGGACCCATTATTTGGAAAAACTTACCTTCAGGTTTAAAATCGATAGATAAACTGGCACATTTCAATCAAATTTCATCAAATGGATGAAAAATCCCTGATTTAACTTTGATATGTAAATAAAAGCCTTTTTTATGTACATAATATGGATATTGCATTGTTTGTTCTATTGTCAATTCAAAAATAATTGTGATTACCCAAAGTAACTTTCTGGATTATACCTTGATGGATTTGGTAAATAAAATACATCTACAAATGTATTGACTGTGTACATGTATAGGAGTTAAATGTACTGTTGCTATCAGTTCCCACTTAACTTTGAATCTGCAATATAAAATCATTAAATATCTGTTGTGTGGTTGAACACAGTAAAACCTCAGAGTCTGATAGAGTTAGCAGCTCAATTTGCATTGAAATAAAAGCTTGTCCTTGCATAATCATCAGATAGATCTGTCATGATTGGATAAGTCAAAAATACATTCATATGTTCCTCAGAGTTGAGTGAACCTTACCATTGTAACTCTGAAAGTAATCTTTTAAAAAAAATATGGTTATTGTGTTCCCTCAGAAATATCAGATGTAGTAGACTTGTTAATAATATCCATTCCCAAAGCATACTAATTTCAACAACCATACAACACTCTTAAGGAGTGCGCTATTTTCAAAACTATTTTGGTAAATTCTTTTGCTTTCCCACCTTCAGACACTATGTAAAACTGTACATATATGTATTTATTAGAGGGCCTCATGGTAGATTAGTTTTATTTTTACTAAATGTGTTACCCTCTTTAAATAAGGTATATTATTATTATTATTATTATTATTATTATTATTATTATTATTATTATTATTATTATTATTATTATTATTATTATTATTATTACAATGTGTTCTATTAAAATTTAAATAAAAATGAAAAACATCACCAACAACCATCAAAACAGAACTGGTTAAATTGAGGAGTAAAAATTCCATTTGGCTTAAATGGGTTAAAATAGCTTTATATTCTGGTTTTCTAATCCACAGGCAATATTTATAATGAGCACAATTAACTACTCTGAGTTGGACTACAAGAGACCCAAGGGCGTCTATCAGTATCCTGACTGGGCTGTGGCAGTTGGCTGGATCATGGCATCTTTTGCAGCAATATGGATACCCGTAGGATGGATATATCACATTGTCAGATATGGTAAAAGTTGGGACGTGAGTACTTTTTAATTATCTTGAATAACAGTCATACCAAATGCAGGCATCTAGATAAGAGAATTTATACTGAGGGAAAAAGTTTAGCAATTAGTTATAATTAGTTTCCCATAGGTGATCTTTTTTTATTAGCAAGTGCGCAAACATGTCAGTTGTTTGAAAATGAGGTAATGGCTACCCGCAAGAGGTCAAAAGAAACAAAACAAATTCGACAAATTTATATCCCCCCCACGGAGGGTTATTTGAGAGAAACATGTAAATCACAAACCATAAATCCCATTTATCTAACCCTTAGTTCACCTTAAGTATTATTCAAACACCTGGTTTTCCTGTTTTAGTGCTAAGTTTAATAAAAAATATACTTACATCTGCACAATTTCAATATCTGATCTTTAAACCCAAACCCAGAGGTCAAGGGTGTGTGTAAATTCAAAGTGTTACCTTGCATGTAGGTCTGCACTTCTTCCACTTTAATTTGATATGCAACATGACCACTTTTAGAAAATAAAAATTAAATGGCCTTTTGACCCCAACCCAGGGGTCGTTGGTGTGTGTAATGGCAGCATGTTTGCTTTCATGGTGCTCTGTGCTCAATTCCCTTTAATTTGATATGCAACATGACTACTTTCAGAAAAAATATAGTTTGACCTTTTGACCCCACCCCCTGGATCGAGGGTGTGTCTGTGGGCAAAATATTTGCTACCATGTTGCTGCCAGCGTCGTCAGCTTTAATTTGATGTGCAACATGACTACTTTCAGAAAAAGATATACTTTGACATTTTGACCCCACCCCCTGGGTCGAGGGTGTGTCTGTTGGCAAAATATTTGCTATCTTGTTGCTGCCAGCGTCGTCAGCTTTAATTTGATATGCGGCATGACTATATTCTGAAAAAGTTTAATATTGACCTCGGCCCCACCCCCTACTAAGTCCACCCACCAGGTTCGGGCCCAGGCCTTCAAACTAAAATCCTGTTTGATATGTTTGATATCTATTGCTGCTCTGCCTGTATGCTAAATTTCAGCCAAAAATGTTGACAATTGCTTTAGTTATTGCGAAATTTAAATATTTGACCTTTGACCACTTAGGTGGGGTCAAAGGGGGTGGGGTAAAACTTTGACACTGCCATGCTTATCTACAGGCACTTGGCAATCATGGTCTAATAGTGAGAAGTTGTTAAATAAAATAGCTTTGATGAAATGTGAAGATCATCAAACAAAAAGGCTAATAAAGGTTTTGCCTTATAATTGCCTATACTAAAGCAAGGGCAATAACTCAAGTGTTAAGGGGTCGATTTTAAACAAACTTATAGGATATCGAGAGTCTATGATACTTATTATTTGTACCAAGAATGAATCAAATCTGAGCAATGGAAACTGAGATATGGTTCCGGACAGACAAACAGTGTGGACGGACGGACAGACAAAAGGATGGACGGAATAGACGGACGGACGCACGGACGACGCCAAAACTATATCCCCCCGACTTCGTCGGGGGATAACAAAGTACGATTTCATAGCGAGGATTTGATCTGCTGAGCATTTCAATTTCAAACACTATTCAATTAAGTGGGAGTTTATTTGAAAAAAATGTGATTTTACCTAAAAACTGTACGAAGATGATGAATAAACTCTAGTGTTTATGTTTTTCACATTGATTTTCGGCGATAACTTTTTTATTTTCAATTTTGGCAAAATGAGATCGTGATGAAAGTTGTACAGGAAAATTAGCGCCAATTTCTCCAAAAGGTCCGAAGTGTGTGGCGCAAACAGATTTTTGTGTACATAGATGAAGAATTTGCGATAAACGGAATTCAGCCAAAATTTCTAAGTCTTTTATTGACAGGTAAATTTCGTTGATATGTCAGTCAAAAAACTGCATTGCGCCGCTCTAATTCACTAACTAAAGCGATGGATCTACACAGTATCTACACATGTACACTCTGTTTGTCTGTCCGGATCCATATCTCATAAAAAGGGTTCGTCCAAAAAGAATATTCACTAGCAGTGAATATACAGTTATTCAGCGGCTGTGCATAGCATAATCCTGCTGTTTGCAAACCCATAAAGTACAAAATCTAATTTGAACGTGATTATTTGTAGGAGCAGAAGCTGTGATTACACAAGACGAGTTTTTTATCTCTTATGCACGTGCTCCAAAAACGGTCGGTTTCGAGATGACCCCAGTAGCTTAACGCACGAGCGAACCAGGCGCGATTTCCAATATATTTAAACAGACCATCCATCGCTTTAGTTAGTGAATTAGAGCGGCGCAATGCAGTTTTTTGACTGACATATCTATCTTAGTTTATTCGAGCTTTGATGAAAAATCTCAAAAAGTGCATCTTTGCGCAGGGTTAAATGCAGTATACTTGATTATAGACTCATTTGGAGAAATTGGCACTAAAGTTATGCCTCGGTTACATTTGCCTTACGACCAGTTTACGATGCCCGTACGATGTCCAAATCACCGTTTCCATGGGGCCTCCGCAGGGAGACCTTGTGATCATTGTACGGATTTACGTGCATCGTGGCCTCTACGATTTTGTTTAACTCCGCACAATCACAAATTTGAAAAAATCGTAAGCCCGTAGCCCGTAGACACATCGCAGTGACATCGTACGATTCCCGTACGGGCACCGCACGGTGATCGTGAGGACAACGCAGGGTTTTAGATTGTCATCTTGGCCCAAAAATGATCATAGGCTCTTGTAATAGTCGTAAGGAGCCTGCAAGGTCGCCGCACGATGCCTTTCCTGGGCCCATAAAATCGTACGGACATAGGGCGGTCATCCTGCGGTAACCCCAAGGCAAAGGCATGATGATCGTGCGGTCGCCTTGCGACGTGTCAACAATTTACTGGAGACTTATCATTAGCTGTTTGTTTCATTTCAATATTTGTCTTCAGGCGATGTCTCTAATGCCACCACTCAGTGTGACTCAATATGGACACAGTTCAGTTTGCTGATGGAAGCAGTCTAATCATGGGCGGATCCAGAGGGGGGACAGGGGGTCCCGACCCCCCCCCCCCCCCTGTAACATCACAAAAATATAGTTTTTTTAGCAATACTGGTCCAGATCCCGTAGAAAATCTCAAATCTACACATGTACCAGGCCAGCATTACATGACCGGCCATCCTCCGTCCACCAGCGCAACGCCATTTAAAATGACGCTTCGCTAGCGGGCCAATAAAGACCCCCGCTTTTAGTGGTATTTGGATCCTCTCTCCCCCTTATCAACTGAAAAAATGTTGAGTTGGACCCCCTCTGACATAACTTTCTGGATCCGGCATGCTAATCAAGGCCCATAGAGTATGCTTCCATGATAAAATTGTCTGAAGTGCAATTCAAAATATGCATCTAACGTGAAATGCCTACATGTACATGTACATGATGTATGCATTTTCAGAATATAAAATGCTGGTTGGATAAGGGGTTTAATAAATTAGATAAGATTAATAATAAAAAGTCCAGATATTTTTTGTGAGTTATAACTCTGGGATTTGAATTTGAGCCTTCCTTGAAGGAATAAAATGCATGTGTCTCGTAGTGAGAACATGTGACTAGTTCGAACATTGAAATTTGAACGAATGAATGTTCTACAAAATGTATTTTACTGAAAACGAATGGCAAAAGTGCTGACCAGGCTGGATGGAAGAAAGCGCATTCTGGCCAGTACCTTTGTTGTTCGCATGCAACGACTTCATTTTTGCTTATGACGAAGATTTTATGTGTTGCTGGCCGTAGAGTGCCTTTGGATGATTAAACTGAATTAAAGCATCTTTATATTTTCAATTAAAGTTAAAAAAGTGTACTATAAAAAGGGGTTGCAATATTCTGTATTTTAAACTTTATGAAAACTGCAGAACTTAAAAATTGACATTGAATATACACACACGTATCACGCTGTTCCATACCTAGGGACCATGTTCAATTAAAAACACTAGCCTCTTCATAGCACGATTTGTGATCAAATGACTTCGAAGCATAGTTCAAATGGAATGCAAAAATGATCATGGATAGCCGTTTAAATCCATGCACATAATTACACGACAATTGCACAGTCAGCGTACCGACTCTTTGCGACTTCCGCAGGGTCATCGTACGGGCATCGTGCGATTTTTATAGGGAGGTTGTGAAGATAACACGATGATTGTACGATAAACTCGCGGTTGTCGTACGATATCCGCAAGGTCTCTATAAAGTTTTGCTCTAGTTTGTCCCCGAAAGAAGTAAACACATACGTCGTAGCTTATAGCCGCCTACGATGCCAAAAAAATCGTAGAGAAAATCGTAGACAAATAAATCGTCCGACGACCGTGGCAAATGTAACCGAGGCATTACTCCACAACTTTCATCGCGAACACAGTTTGCTAAAATTAGTAATAAAAAAGTTATCGCCGAAAATCAATGTGAAAAACATAAAAACTAGAGTTTAGAACATTCAGTTTTAAACCGGTTTTCACTTTTTGGCTTTTAGATCTAAACATTTGAAGGAAAAATGAAATTTTAGCAGAAAAATATTGGCGCTATTGCCAGATAAGCTGTTTTAGCACGTGGACTTATAATCGGACTCTACATTATGTGAAATGCCAACTGGTTCATTTCATCGTACTCGTAAATGTTTGTCAACATATGTTTTTGATATTATGAAATTAAAAATCCCATTTCTTCTAAACTATGAATCTCGTATATTGTTATTTTTCCCCTCAATATATATCCAAATGCACTTACTTATTATCTAAATCATGTTGTATGTAAAATCGGTAAAAATCTGGCACAATTCGAGAATCGAATCAAGACTTGGTGTATGTAAGGCGCATTACGCGTAGTACTATGTACGTAAAAGCTCCATTTGGTAGCAGGAACTGGCGTAAGGAAATTAGTCCGTAGCATGGGTTCAGCCCTATAAAAATCCATTTTCTGATGCCAGAAAAGTTAATGAAATTTATGTATTTTATGATAAAATGTCACTATAGCGATATTTTATTGAAACAAGAAATGTCTTTAAAAAGATATTCAGCGGCATTCAAATAAAATCCTGTTGTAATTGGAAGATGTTTATATGCACAATAGATTGGTTTTAGATGTTGTTTGATTGGATGAGGTGAAAATTGAAGGTTGTCAACGTAAAAGTTTGACTCAGAGTATGTGAACGATGTCTTTTGCAGATCAAAGGGATAAAGTGTATTGTAAGCCTGTTGTAGGGACATGGTGAAAATTTATAATTAGTCTGGAAAGTCAGTTGGTGGAGGAGTTGCATTGTAAAAGAGAAGTGCAAGTTTAAGCATTGATCTGGCTGCGTAGGTTTCAAAGGCCCTGTTACACTATTGCAGTATTATAAGTAGTTCATAACTAAGAATGTTTGGAGTTATGGTATATTATGTATATTTCATGTCTAATATTAAATATAGGGATTAAAAGTATAAGAGAATGTGAAGTGGGAAAAACTTTTTTAATACAAATGGTAACTGGAAATCACTAACTATGAAAGTACCTGATATGTTTAACAAATACAACATTACTTGAGATCATTGTCTAAATAAGTAAATTGAATACAATTGAAAATAATATAGTTTTAGCCTCATTAATAATGATATTAATCTGGCATAGATCGTTGTATTTATCTACATGCGTAGGCTATTTATAGTTACTAAAAAGAAACTTGTTGGCAGAACATACCGAAATATACACTTTTTTTGAGATAACTCGTTGACTGATTTTGAGACCGTTTGGCGACACTTTATGAGACAACTCGACGACACCTTTATTCTTAGTGAGGCACTGGAAGGGTTTTTAAGGATAAGGAGATATTGGCCAAATACTTAAAGGGATATAAAGAAAATCACATACCTATAATCAATAGGTTAAAACAGTGAATATTCGGTAAGTTCGGTAGGTTCGGCCGAATTCGGTTCGGTTACAGCTTTTAGACACAACCAGGTGAACTGGGCAACCCGGGCTGAGCGGGATACTACAAAACAAATAGCCGAAACATATTTCAAACAAAACGTGATTATGTATTGCGTTTTGTTATATAAACAGGCAATTCCAGACAGAATGGAATTCTTTTAACCAGGACCCGAAGAACCTGCTGTGATTTTTTTTTCTTGAAATTATAGTCCGTTTCAATGAGCATAGATAGCAGACTTGCAGATGTAATATTGTTTCTGATTGGTGGATAATTTAGAGTAAAGTCGATTATAGACAGCTGCCGCTGAAAAAACATAAACTGCATTTATAACCGTTAGTTTTGCTATAATCGCACTTGTTATTGTGTTGGCATGGTTTCTGTGAAGTCAGTGTCACGTTATATAACGTCAGCGTCACGTTATCAAAGTAGATCATCGACATCTTAGGACTGATTCCACGGAATTCCACGGAATTGTCCAAGGCCAATAGCGTAGCCAGAACGCTTATAAAGTTACGCACATCAACGGGAGACGTGATTATCTTCAATTGCGTCCCTTTTCAAAATGAGAACTTCTCTTCAAGGAAAGAATTTGCCTCCAGAGGGAGCGAATTCTTTCCTGTATGAAAAGTTCCTTATAGTATGGAAAATCACTTTTAGCACATTAGGTGAGCACATAAATTATATTTCAGTGCAATAAGGGAACAATGCTACTATTTTTATTACGCACATGCGTAACTGCGTAATGGGAGCTACGCCAATGAAGGCAGTTCGGATTGGTTGTATGTACTGAAAGAACATTCTATTATTTATAAACTTGTACAATAGAAAAATCTAATAGTATAGACAAGAGGTCCCTTAGCTACTGTGGCGCTTACCCAAGAATGACTTTTTTATAAAGGTATAGGAAAGCATAGCTCCTTCCAATATCCAGATATGAATTTGGATAGATCAGCATTTTCATAAGGACTTTTCAAGGAAAAAATCCATTAATCATTTTGACAATATTAACAGGATGTAGAACCATAACATTTTATGTATGCAATCTATGTTAAACATATAACCTCCAGAGCGGGGCCATTTTGGCCAACAGGGGCTAATTTGCACTCACTTAGTAGAGGTGTGCTGCATGGTGCTACATGCATAATATCAAGGCCCTAGGCCTAATGGTTATAGACAAGAAGAGTTTTTTTTCATGTTTTCCCTATATAAGCCTATGTAAAACGTGTGACCCCATGTATGGTTGTTCATCGCCCAATAATGAAAATTAAGCAGTAAAATCCTCTAAGAAAGATGTTCCCTTTATTTGGTAAATTCTTTTATTTTTAAAATCTATCCAGAGCCAAGGGAGTGAACTCTCTACTTAAAGTCTGTAATACACTTTTAGCTAAAAAGAGAGATAGCACTGGTAAGTCAAAGACAACCACCACTGCAAGTGTTGTCTCCCTGACAACATTTCCAAGGCCCTCATGTGACCCCCACAACAGTAGAAGCACATACATTTTATTTCAGTAAAATAAGGGAACAAGCAACCACCACCTGAAGGTCCTAAAAATGTCCACATTTCTCTCATAAAACGTTTCATCTTGGAATGATATTACACAATGTATTACAATAGATAATCCACTACTGATTTACATATTTAGGTAGCAACTGCTGTCGTTGTTTCTGTGTGGAGTTGGTAAAACATCTCCCCATGCATTGATATAGTGTTGATATTTTTTCATATTCTGGTCTTTCAGGAATATTGGGTTCTGACGGAAAGCAGAATACCACTTAAGCCAGTGCTAGGTGGCTGTTTTTTGCACTTTTTTGTTTTGCTAGAGTATTTTCTATGTTATTTACTTCAGCAACAGAAACCTAAAGCATTTTGTATTGAAAAGACATAAACTTCATTTTTAACCGATTGTTTTGCTGCAGTCGCACTTGTTATTGTGTTGGCATGGTTATGTAACGTAAGCGTCACGTTATCAAAGTAGATCCTCGATGTACATCCGAAGTCTGATTCCAAGTAATTTCACGGAATTGGCCGAGGCAGTTCCAATTGGTCTTGTGACTGTTTATGTTCTGTTGCTCTTCCTCATGATGCCCTTGGTTGGTCTGCAGTGTGTGATTGTGGTATTGCAGTACCATACACATTTACTTTTTTTCTGTTTCACTGAGGCAGGTCCAGAGAATTAACACTTTGTATACGTACTTGTGAAAGTTGATGGAGTCCTTCAGCAAATAGTGAAGACCACGATAAAAAAAAACACTTATGCAGCATTTCATCAAGATCTACACCATTTGCTGCGCAAAACGTTCTTCAGAAAACAAATACAGTTTTATTTGGAAATTATAACCTTTTGCAGCCCTATATAAATACAATTATCATATGATGTCGCGTCTGGGAGTGAAATAACAACATGCAATATAATCGATAAACCATAAGTGGTTTTCAGTTTTTCTGGAAACGTTATGACGTCCATAACAACTATGCGTACATAATGACAAAACTATAACGTTTTAAGGTAGAAATAAGATTTCAGAGTAATCTTAATGCCATATGATAAATAGAATCTAACATTCGTGCTCTTGTATTATTGAATTTATTAAACATATTGCAAGCCTCGCATTTTATCCCTTTTCCTCAACTCGTTTAATAAATTCAAAAAAAACATGAGCACTCATGAAAGATCCTCTATTTAATTTTCTTCTGTGCAAAAAGGGTTTAAGGTAAATACAACATCTCTCACACCTCCTTGCACTGGCTTTAGCGATATTCTGCACAATGCCCGAAACAAAGATCCAAGCCCCCTTTGCTGTCAAGACAAAACATTTTTTGTAATGTTGTCTGCTGTAATGTAGAATGGTGTTGTTATGGTAGAAATGGAATGCATACACGTCATAGACTGTTATCTAAGGGGGGGGGGGGGTAACTACCTATATATGACATGGTACGGATGTGCGTCGCGAACAGCCCCTTTTTCAGCGCTGTCAGGTATACGATATGCCCCCTTTTTCTAAGAAAAAGTTTATGACTGAACTAGTTTTTCATCATTGTTATATGAATGGTCCCATTTTCTGACTACCCTGTTTGCTAATACTCGTATTTTTTGCCCAGATATTCAGAAACCAAAATTGTAATATTTATTTGTAAACTTTGTTTACAGACCTTTGTTTACCGACAGCAAGGAGGGTATATAAAAATCAAAGAACAGTATATGAATGTAAACATTCTGTTCAATCAAGTATATGAATAGGTCATTGTTTTCGAAGACCAGGTATATGATTGGGGTAGGTTTCAAAAATCTGGGCTGCACATCCGTGCCAAAATTACCCTCAAGCTACCCCCCTTGAGACTGTTATAGACTTTGAACAAAAAGTATTAACATATTATCAACTGGGGCCAGTTTCATCAATAAAGTTCCTAGGACAAATCTTAAAAGTGTCGTGGGACATTTTCTAGGATATGCGTAGGTCAGTTTCATCAAAACGTCTTGAAAAAGATCCTACGACATAATTTTGTGTTTCATCAAAATGTCGGTATAGAGAGGTGGTTGTAAAATAGTTCAAATGCTCAGTTTACAAAATACAAAAGGGGCAAAGTCTCGGACGTTGCCTAAGTCTTCAATGCCCGGGATATTGTTTCTGATTACATGTACTTTCCGCTGTAACCATCAAAAGATAAGACAGGAAAACCTATCTTAGGCAGCCACTCAAAAGTAGGCAAAATAAAGGTCTTAAAACAGGTGGAAGCTTAATGCGGGTCAAAAGTATTGCAGAATGCTTCTACGAGAGCATTCTGCAATACTTTCGACCTGTATTAAGCGATTACCAATCTTGAAAACAAACCTGTCTTCTTTTGAATGGCTGCTCAAGACAGGTATGACTGTAATATTTATTTGTAACTGATGCTGCTTTTGCGGACTATTCCACGACGTGGAGTGTATACATGTCCTTAGCAATATCAAGGTCCTCCTTGTTGGCAGCCTTTAAAATACAAAGATATAAGAAATATATCGTTTCAGAACAAAATTGGCAAAGTTATAAAACGTAAGAATGGGTAATGGGATATTTTTAATCTACGTGAGGGAATACCATATACACATAAAACAAACATGTATCATAGGTCGCTTCCTGCAAAGAAACAAGATGTTGCGAAAAGTCGCCATCTTAAATAGATTATGATGTAAATCTATTAATCAAAGAGACAAACACACATTTTTCTCTTTTTGGTTTAACCAACTTACACTACATGGACAGCGAATATTCTGACCCGACTATATAGATGCTTCGACCGACATAAGCCACCTCTGAGCAAAAATATCTCGAAATCAACTGACCGTAATGTGCACGACAAATGGTGAACGTAGATTTTAAATCAGTAACCGGCGACAGAAGGAATTTGTGGATAGCAAATTGGTAATTTCCTGCAGAATGATGCATAATTTGATCAAAATACACCATGTGGCGCAAGAATTATAGCATTTTCACGAGTTGCAAAGGTATGCACGGACGGACGGACTCACACAGAGATAATAGTGCACACCTGCGGGTGGCGGAATTCTTTTTTCACTGTGAAGCTCATCAAGACGTATTCAATACACATTTATTACTATTAAAACACAAAAAATAAGCAAACGAACAGAACAAAAAAATTTAAATACAAAAATAGTATAGAAATAGCCATTAAGTTCACAGATCTGATACGTTTTAGGATCACGGGTCGGTCAGCTTACGGCATTCTTCAGTCTTTCTGATGAAATCGACGTTTTGCCTTTGTCTGGTGTGTGTGACGGAAATCATGAACACCGAAACCATCGCCATGCTACATTTATGGATAAATTTTCTCCGCAATACCTACGACAATGCCATATTTATTATGGTGAATGAAATTAAGAGTAACAACTTCCTTGCACTGCTATGTGGCGACAAGTAGACAAGTAGAGCCAGATGATGGGGGAAGGGGGGGTATGCTTTCAACTCCGAAACTGATAGAGATATGGAGGCAGGTCAGTAAGAAGCATAATTGTAAAGCAAATATACCTGTCTCTGAACACTCTAGGTTTTTAAGCCTTGGCCGAATATCGTCCTCTTCAGCCTCCAATATCACTTGAAAAGCAATAGCCGTCGTTAGTACATTGTACATGTATACTATTTAGGACAAAAGTATCGGCTGGGACACCGATTTATTTGTCCTACGTATAGGACAAAAAGTGAGAACTTCCTAAATCTCCAGAGTTTGATGAAAGACGAATTTTGTCTTAAACATGTCCTAAGACATTTTAAAGACAAAAACACGTCTTAAATGCTTTGATGAAACTGGCCCCAGTTTAACTCTATCAACTAGTGGCTCCTTTGTGTGTACTTTGACAAACAGTGAAGACACAGATGAAATTCTGCTTAATGCAGATTTCAGAAGGGTCTACAATGTTTGCTAAAAATATGTTTTCGAAATTATAGCCTGTGACCTCCCATTATATACAACGGTACACCCCAAGTATTTGTATCAAACAAATAGGAAGCATCCATAAGTGCATGAAAGGTTAAATAGTTCATAATTCCAAAACGTTCTCTTAATTGATACAATTTCAGACATTTAAACTTAGTTTTAGGCCAATTGGTCTAAAATCCCACCAGCTACGACCACAAGACGTTGGTGAGGTAACTCTAGATTCTCTGTCGCCTGAGAAGACTTATCTCCCTGAACATGCGCCTTATCATCCTCCAATGGAAACAAAGGTAAGTAGTAGTTATACCATGGCCTGACCGATTGTATGGGATATAATATACTGTAAATTCAGAAATTTTCGCGAGAATTTTATTTTCGCGAATATCTTTAAAAGACATATTTGCGACGTTAAAAAATCACTACTAGGGCCTGATTTACCTATATCAGTAAAGGACAGAGTAATTTCGGCATTTCTCGAGGTTTTTTTTCACGAAGTTTCGCGAAAATAAAACCCTCGATAAGTGAAGTTTCGCAAAAATAAAACCCTCGCGAAAATTTCCGAATTAACAGTACTCGCTTTAGAGTGGTCTATCTCCTATACTGGTATACTATTTTATATCACCAACATCAATGAAGCTCCAATACTCTAATAGACATTTTTCAGTTACCCGGACCTTAGGATTTGTAAGGTGTAGCACACCTTTGATTTACGTTATTTAAGAGGGGCGATCTCAGTAGTGTAATTCAGAAACGTTTAACAACTTCATTAGTTGTAACTTGCGACTCGGTTAATTTCTTGCTAGAAAATCATATGAACTACTTTAATCAAGTCATCTTCAGCAAATATTTTCTTTTAAAGCGCTGATGTATTGTAGTCGTGAAAATGTTGCATGCTTTTTATGTCTGCTGATTATATTAAAATGCACTCTGGACTAATTTTATGATGGAAGTAAACATACTGAATCCAGAATAGACTGCAACTCATGCAACGGTTTGACTCTGTTAGAGAAAGATTTCAACCTCCACTTCTGCACTAGAAATCGAAATTATATTCAATCTATTGAGTCTGACTGCAGAAATAAAGGAGAATCACTTTCATTTGCACACTCTTAATCGGATGCTTGATTGGACCTTTCCTGCAAGAGGACTCAGTTTGGAATTTTGGTCCGATTGAAGTCAAATTTCATATGGATCATTCTGATATACGTAGAAGGCTTCCATGCAAGCTGGGCTTTTCTTGTACTTCAACAACAGCAGACTATAGGGCAAAGATTTGGTACCAGTAAAATGCATTTAAGGTCCCCAGTGGCTTAGGTTGCTGTCCATTCTAAGGAGGTTGTTCTGTTGTTAATTAACGATATTTAGAGGCTGACATTACGTCATGTGTAAACGGAGTCACTGGATTGAGATTTTTGTGCAAAAACATTGCGTTTGTCCTAAATAATGAATATAAATAATAAAATTTTGCACAGCTTTTGATAGGCCACAACTATGCCCATCTGAAGAGTGGTGCGCTTTCATTGGAAAAGAGCATATATAAACTTTCGTATTTGTATATGGAACAAAGAAATTACTTGTCACGTCACTTGTGTAGTTACAGATATATCATATTTCCATTTAAGCAAACAAAGTAGACCCTCACCAGACAGCTCTTACAAGAGAAGCCTGATCTGGGTCAACTCTGTTTGCAAAAGCGTTAAAATGCGTCTGTGTGAGGATAAACAAGGGAGGCCATTTATTTTTTTAAACTTCTATTCCTGCCGAAATTATCCACTGCAGTTCAGTGCACCATAAAATGTATTGATATAGTAAAGTTAAATTTATTGTAAAGTGTTTCAATTTTATTAGTTCAGCCTTAATGTTTAGCTGATATATGTACATCTCAGCTTCTTTTGTCTAACTCCACAACCATTTTACGATTCATGAAATTGGATGTTTTTACATCAAAGAACCATTAGTTGCAAGGCTTTCAACTCATTAATTTATACAGTTGAATGTCAGCGTAGTGTAATAGATAAACGATTCGTCTAGTACACAGGGTGCCAGGTTCGATCCCTGGGTCTTCAAGTCTATCAAGTGAGACTTTAGCACATGGCCTCCTCTTCTGAGCATTTTAGACCAAACCGCTGCAAGTTTAACCTTCTAGTGTTCCCACACATATAATCAAATCATAAACCAACGTGTCCTACTTATGGGAAAGCCAAGGAACAGTGTCAGAAGCCGGCATGTTGTAGTGAAGTCACTCGCCTTGTATCTAGGGGTACCGAGTTCTATTTGCAGCCCTAACAATCTGATGGAAGGTTATGTAAGACGTTGCCCATCTTCTGAGAAGCTTTAAACCAGAAGCACTGCTAGTTAAGGTTCACATGATTCTGTACTTAAATTTCAGAATATGTAAACTATCATAGGGAGACATTATTATAAATCTGAAAATTGCTATAATTTCAACTAAAAATCAGATTTTATTGAATTAGGTTTCATCACAATACAAAATTGGCAGATACTTTCTTTTTCATCACCTTGACAGGTGTCAGGGTAAACATTTAGTGTCATCAAATTTATGAAAAATTTAATTGAGAATTTGGTTCTAGTTTAATGATGAAGCCAATTGAAAAGTGTAACACCAGTCAAGGCGACAAAACGAAAACTGTTGGTGTTGACGTCTCTTCATTACGGCGCCTTGTGTGTCTGCGTTGGCGGAAGCTTTTTGCATAACTCAGGGGCGTACTTACGAAAATACGCATGTGCGAATAACTTGACGATGCAAGTATAGGTTTTTAGCTATTCAATTTGATTTTTGGAAGAAAAATCCAGTTTATTGTGTTTATGCCGCGTGTCTTCACAGCTAATTTTAGCCCTGTGAAATGCTCTAAAACCATTTTTCACAAAAGGGCCAAACCCCTGGCTTCATATAGGGGGACTATTAAGAGTGGAAACTCTATAAAATGGCCCAGGAACCTGCCTAATACTTATATCTCAAGCATTAGCTTTCTGCTGCATGTGAGCTCTCTCCCAATAAGTATAATATACCAGTCGGATAAAACCGCGCACCCAATCCCCTGGCATGGCGGGGTATAGCTGGGTATATGTACCATGTTTTAACTTTTTGCATTTCTCCCTTAGTGCAGGGAAAATTTGCGGCATTTGATATACAAAGACAAATATGGCATTATAAAGTAAAACATGACAGACCGTGGAGAAAACTGCCATGGTTTTAACAAAAGTCAAAGTCCCTGCTGTTCGCCTGTTAGAAATGACTAGTGCATAAATTCAGGTCCTCTTGAGGGTCAAGGGGGAACCCAAATTGCCGAGTAGTTTGGTACATGAATGATCAAAACAAAATGCGGACGTTCATGCTTGAATTCCATGTCCGCTCCATATCTCCTTTGCATTCGAATGATCTTCAATTACTGTGTTCCAGCTATATTGGTTTGCACAAGTTGCGACCGCCTTAGGCGTTTCCACTGTCCATTAACCTGAGCTTGATGAAATATTGACGCCAAAAAATAATCATATTGGACGCGGAAACATCGAATTTACCTACTCGCAAGTAACAACAAATGAATGCATACATGTATGGAACAAGAAATAACTTTTAAAAAGATATTCGGCTGCATTTCAATTGTGAAATATATTTTTCGGTACACGTTTTTTACACTTGCAAACTGGTGAAATGCCATCATGCGGCATTTCTTCAGGGTATGCACTGTTTGTTAAGGTAAAGAAAGATCTCATGTCAAAAAAATATATTTAGTAGCAGACGAAAAAGATAGATTCCAGTTACTGCTGACATCGCCCCTCTTAAATAAAGTCCCAAGTAAGTCTCCGTTGACGGACAAATCGTAATGTAAGGTGCAACTGAAAAATGTCTAATAGAAATATCTAGCCACAGTTGATCAGGTTGGTATTGTCGTATTTTTTTGACAATGGAGTTCAAAGGGAGTGGCCTATGCTAATTTTATCTCCGATCTGTTATCCGTAGTTTTCGCCGAATATACGGGAACTAATTAGGTTATTTGGAATGGAATGTGTTATAAAAGAACATAAGTAGCAGATCGATAGTATCGTCTGCTGTAGTGTAGTGGGTTAGGCGCAGGACTCGTAACATGTGGCAGGTACAATGTAAGTTCAAATCTCACGAGGAGCGTTTTACTTTTTTCTATAAAGAAAGGGTTGGTATGTGCTAAAAACCTAGGAAAGCATGAAATGATTTTTGCACTCCTGCGAATTGTGTATAGTAAATGTAAATGAACACGTGAAAACACTGCAGGTGCTAGTACATCAAAAATGTTGGACAACCATTCTTGGCTACTAGGCGAAACAGTCTCGATTTACTGGCGACCTAATGTGTTGACCAAGTGTACATATGCACAACTGTACAAAAATAAACATTTTCACGCTTTTGTAGAGTTTTCTGTCATATCAGTGTATAAAAAGTGTTCTTCTGAAAATAAAAAAAAATTTAAAAAAATAACTCATCGCGAGATTCGAACTTCTCTCTTCTACGAGTCCTGGACTTTGTGCACTACACCACAGCGAACGATATAGTCATATTATTACCGTTATAATACATTCAATTTCAGATAATCTAATTTATTCTCGTATTTTGGCGAAAACTATCGATAACAGATTTGATATATAATTAGCAAAGGCCACTCCCTTTGAACTTCAGGGTCAAAAATATACGACAATATAAGAAGGTTAACTGTATATACATAACTCAAAGGACAACATTGGTTTTTAATTGAATTAAGAAAGGGGGAAAGATAATGAATCGATACAATCAAGTACCCCACCTGACCCAGGATACCACAAGGGAGCAATGAATAGACGCGAAAGCATGACAAACACAAGACAGAAATAACACAAATGATCCACAAAAGAAGTACCACCTTTGAACAATCAGTAAAAACATTTTACTGGGGGGGGCTTAAACCTGTTTCACTGCGCCAACCTCACCCCAAGTTAAAATGTGGATCAAAACACATAGATGTTTGGTTTGCATGACAGTCCCCTAACTTATCCATGCATCATCTCCTAGAACATATAAATCAAGATATAAAAAGGAAATAAAGCAAAGATAAGGACTCAAAGTTATATATAGGCACGTCGCGAGATAAACTAATTTTGTTGCATGCGAACAACAATCACGCAGACCAATACAGCCTAATCCTTACAGGCCTCCAAATAAGAGTGTGTAACTGAAAATTATTTTTCTTATTTCTCAACCAAAACTGATGGATAAGAAAATAATCGCAATTTGCGCATTTTTTTTTGCTTAACTATGCCTTATCTTTCTTATTCACTTTCTGAACAGTAAAATATATAAAAGTAAGATCAGAAATCGACACAATCAAGTACCGCAGCTGACCCAGAACACTACATTGGAAAGTGACAAAACACAATGAAACATCACATACAAGGGAGCAAAGAGGCTAGCACTTTCCCAGCAGGTGACCACAAGGCTGCAATAACAGACAAGAAAGCATGACAAACACATTAATAACAAAAATGACCAAGAAAAGAAGCACCGCCTTGGAAACGTCAGTAAAAACAACTGCACACACAATATTAATAATATAGCTATAGCTATAGCTAGTCTTTGTAGCAATAGAACGGACATCAGCCAAGCCACTGGGGTGGGATGGGGCATGATTGTATTCTTGCTTTGCCAAATCTACCCCCTAGATAACAAATACAGGATTTTAATATTGAAGTCCATATGACAAAAGTAATTGCAGATGCATCAGGCCAGCATCTAATACCAACACTCATTCAATTATTCAAACATACACTGCTCAAAATATCTAAAAGAGCACAAAATGTTTTGCCATTCAACGGGAATGCACTCATTATTCGACCCTTTGCGACATTTAGTTATAAAAGTTAACAACATGTTTGTCTTGTGGTTAGTTTGGTGACACTTGTTTATAAGCATGCAGTAATTCCTTTCCAATAAATATTCGTGGAACCCTTTTATGTAGGTAGGGGGTGAAAGAGGCGGGGATATATTGGCGATGGAATTGGTACTGTTGTGCCAGCAAATAGTGACAGTGACGTCATGTTTTGTTTACAAAACTTTAACTTTACACTCCACTAATGCTAAACGCGATCGATAGATCACTTGTGTTTTAATCCTATCCTGCAGATAGGATTAATACACAAGTGTTCTATAAAATATACACAAGTGGTATATCGATTATGAGCCCCTGATAACTATGAAAACAAACATGATGTCACTGTCATTTTTGGTTGGCAGGACAGTACATACATGCAGCTGTGATCCACCAGTTATGCAAGTTCTTCGAAATGTATACCACAACACGAGAAAATATGAACGGCTACATGTGATTTCCACCAATGTGGGATTTTGACATGAATAGACTCAGACGAGCCTGTGCATCTTTCTTTTAATCCAAGAAACTACAAATGGTTTTCAGTCTGTAGCTTAACAACATGGAATGTTCAAGCGACAAGCAAAGGCTCTGATCGGACTGCGCATATGCACATGTTGATCTGAGCCATGGCTGGTCGCAAATACCATATTGTTGGAAATCTCATGTCACGGCTCATATGTCTTTGGAGTTTATGACAAAGTGAGATTCAAAATAGCCTTCTGAGCTACAGAGACTAACTAGAAAATTAAAATTTAGCACATATAAAAACACACATATTAGCAGCGACAAACGATTTCCATCAATGTGACATTTTGACAAGTGTTCAGTCAGTAGCTTAACAGTCATAGAATATTCTAGAGACTAGCAAAGGCTCTAATGAGACTGTGTGTATGCACAGGCTGATCTGAGGACTTGCTGGTCGCACACACCACATTGTTGGAATTCTCATAAAGCGGTTCATTTGTAGTAAACCAACCAGAATTTCTTTGCTTAGAGGCAATGAAAATTATTTTAGCCAGTTCAATTGAGCATTGGTTGGTCGCCTATTGGCTTGAGATGTATTTTATCATTTGGTTTCATTTTTGTTCCAGGGTGGACCTATGCCAGTGGACAACTTAGCTTTTAAAAGTGACGAAAAGGGTGGAGGACTTTATCCATCAACAACCAAATTGTAGTTTCATATAGTATTTTATATAAAGGCAGGAAACTAACTATACTAGGCCTCGAGGTTATAAAACATGAGTACATTCTCAAACTCAAAATAAAGCGCAATGATTGGCTGCTTGCAGACATGTGTCTGCAAGCAGCCAATGATAACGCTTTATTTTGAGAATGAACTCAAATTTTATAACATCGGGGCCAGGTGTTAATACAACAACTGTACCAGCCAAAGATAGTGGTATTTACAGTACATGTGTTCAGCAAATATGCGTGCTGTGTTATATCTGTCCAATGGGGCTAGGGGACTCATATTTAGTCTGAGCTAGCATACAAAGTCATGTTTTGTGATGTGCGAAGTTACGACTTTGGCACATTAGTTTAAGCAGGTATACTCACATCTAGCTCATGAACTGGCTAAGTTATTGGGGGTCTGTTCTCATGCAAAGGTATAATCTGCTTAATTAGTAGAAATACAGTAGTTGCTTCAATAATTTGATAACAAAACTTCATACATCTCATTCATAATTGAATTACAATGAGTAAACATGAGTATTGAAACGAGACCTTTTAAAACTGTGTGTCATTGGGCCCCTTAATTAAAGGAAGATTGGACATATTCTGAAAGTATAAAGAAGTTACAGGCACATAACAGCCTTTAAAACAAACACATTTAAAAACAGTAGGTGTTTAACGTTTACATATAACATAGTAAAGGTTCCAATTCCTATGTTAATAGTCAACCTGTGCTTTTTGGAGCCATCGTTATGTAGTGGATAAACCACTCCCCTTGTACCCAGGTTCCAAGTTTGATCCAAAGTTCCTCCAGTCTGTCGGATGAGAATCTAAGCCATGACTTCGTCTCCATATGGATGCTGATGGGACGTTAAACATAAACTCATTCCCTCACATACTAACTCAACCATTGAATTTATGAACAGATGCACTTATGTTATTTTCATGCCATCTTTAATAGCCCTTTGTATACTGAAACCCCTAAATGGGTCCTTTAGAAAACAATCAAGACCAGGATAAAATGCAGCATTCTGCAATACTTTCGACCTTCACTAAGCTACCATTTGTCATTAAGAAATTTGTTTTGTCTATTTTTGAGTGGCCGCTTAAGTCAGGTTCTGTCTATAGTCCCTCTTCTGGTTGAATCCTTTTGTATGTAAAGATTAGCAAACCAAACATGATTTTATCAATCTGAACTGCCTCAGTCAATTCCGAGGAATTCCAAGGAATCAGACCACGGATGTACATCGAGGATTAACTGTGATAACGTGGGTAATAACGTGACACTGACGTTATACAACTTGACGCTGACGTCACAGAAACCATGTTACCACAATAACAATTGTGATTGCAGCAAAACAAACGGTTATAAATGAAGCTTATGCTTTTTCAATAAAACATTGCTATAGTGATATAAACGATATTTTATTGAAAACTTCATTTATTATGCTGCATAAACTTTTGGGATAATCAGAATAATCGATTTTAATAAAGCTGAACACACATGCTACAAAACTAATTTTCCATATGCCACTTCCAGCTAACAAAATGGAGCTTTTTGGTACATAGTACTACGTGTAATGCTTCTTATAGACACCCAAGGCATGATTCGCTTCTCGAATTGTGATGGACTTTCCCAAATGATTATTTCATGTGATCTTATAATTTGAAACATTCTCATATGCTTGAGTGTTTTAATTTTGAATCTAGGAATCTATTCTGTTCCTTTAACCCTTAATACGCCAATCGCAACAAAAGTTGTCTGCTTTTCTCGTCTGCTGAAATGTTTAAGAAGTCTCTATGGCAAACAGCGTGGACCCAGATCAGACTGCTCCTATAGGAGCAGTCTGTTCTTGGTCCACGCTGTTTGCTTCTATACTTAATTGTCAGTAATGCTAGGCAATTATTTGCAGCAGACGACTTCAGCAGCCGACATTTTCAGATGTATTTTTTTTCTTGGCGCTTTAAGGATTAATATATCATGCATCAGGAAAATACAAAAATGTGTGTAACCCGTTGTATACTAATGCTTTATCCCATATTACATAGAGCCAGTTAAGCAATTTTTGAGGGTATAATTTTGATTGTTCTCTTATCCATCAGTTAAAACATGTGTTTAGCGGTGTTCATAAAAATTGTCTTATCGAGATGGTTCTTGTGAGTACCCACAACATATGTCTTGGTTGAAATAAAAATAATAATTTTCAGTTACACACTCTTATCTAGAGGCCTGATAATATAGTTTGATAAAATGAGCCTGGGTTGGTTTATTATAGATATCAAGGTGTCACATGCACATGTTGGAATTTCTAAGTTAAGATGTGAGTCAGTTCCTAAACATTGCTTGTTTCATAGCAAAATGTCTTCCCTGCTTGCCAAAGTACCAGTTTAGGGGTTCCAGCATACAAAGGGTTAAAGATCCTAGCATGTTATAGCTACATATCTAATAGCACGTGGGATTTAGGTACTAATAGCAAAGTTTACAAGCCTAGGTTCAATATATAGCTTTACACACCAACCTTACTGAATTATTTTATGGGAAAACTGCCATTTTCAGATGTAATGATTCATATAGGGATCACATATGTGCTTTCAAGCATTAACATTTGCCTGGTCCTGAGGAAGCTGTTTGAACACAAGTTCCAGCGTATGTGTATGTTTGCATAGACTAAGTGTTCAAACATCGCCTGAGGGACCTGGCAAGTGTTAATGCAATGAAACAAGCATGTGTGATCGTTATTCTTGCATATTTTACCTTATTCACTGAAAATGCTGCTAAAAGATTATAATATCCCGTTTCCTACTCTAGATTTCTCTAAACAAATGGGGTTAGGTGTATAATTTCGAATGTCATAAAGTCGTCACAACTCCATAGCCCCACGCAACGTTTTCGCGTACAAAAATGATCAGTTTTCTGGATATAACATAATGTAGTTAACTCAGGGCTCATTTTAAGTATTTTCAAATTCAAACCTATGTCCAAACAGCATGTGAAGTTCCAGATTTGTACATGGATTTACGTTCAATTGGTTAAAACAGCTATATGAATAGGAATCTATGCAAGAATGTGTGCTTAACTGTTTTTTGGACCAATGCAATTTCCCATAAAGTATATTACATTTAATTCAGATTGGTCCATTGTATATATTTAGTGTTAACAGTTTATAATTTCCAAAAATATATTATATTTCTTTCTTCGAAAATTGATTTTTTCCAAGCAAGCAGTGCAGACTTGACAGAATGCAACATAATGTGGCATTTCATCTTGGTCTCCATTGTTTGAAGAAGTATCCTTTTAGGGATTTCCAGTCCTCAAAGGGTTATTAATCAACTAACCAAAATTTAGTAAAGTCATTGATAATATATTTGAGAACATTTTAATAATTTTGTTGAACTAGATATATATTTAAAATTTGCACATATGAATATACAATATTGTTATATACTAATATCAATAATATATTGTTAATTATTATACATATATAGCATATACAATAAATTAAAAGTTTAAACGTCTGTTTTCAGTCCTGTTGTTTTCATGTATAATGGCCCCAAGGACATTAGTTAAGAGTGCGTAACGAAAATTTAATTTTCTTATTTCTCAACCAAAACACATGTTGTGGGTACTCAAAAGAACCGTCCCAATGAGACGGTTCTTTTGAGCACCCAAAGCATATGTTAAAACTGATGGGTATATAAATATTAACATCTACTCTGTTTGCTTATAGAAATGAGATTAGATATGACCCCGATCTAGTTGACCTGATAAGTGATTTCACCGTTCTATGTCGCAAAATGAAGATTTATTTCTATAAATTCATAATGGGTAGAGCCTAGCATGAATATTCATGAAGAAATGGATAAAACTACTAAATGATATATGGATGCACATCTGAGCTAATAGAACATATTTCAGAAATAAATAATAAATAATGAAAAGAAAAAAATCCCTGAACAGGAACATTGGATTCTATTCATCATATAACACTAGAATTACTTTGAAATCCAACTTTGAGTGTGAAAACTTCAAGAATTTGCCATATTCACGTTATCTTGCTTTGACCGTCATTACATACCAATACTTATTATGTAAACCACTAGCTACCAATTATGTAAACCACTAGTGGTTTATTGATTTATATACATGGTATCATATCACTCCCAGACATCATATGATATAAAGAAAACTAACCCAGTAGGCATACAATTTTAAAATAACATCGTATCAACGTCGATGTGACGTTGAGTCGACGTTGTTTTGACGTCATGTGCCTGTTGGGAATGCTCTTCTTTCATCTGTAACTATGTTCTCCAATGAGACGATTTGTAACGGGAAGGAATATTCTCTGGTACAATTTTCTGAAAGTCAATATCTTGGAAGAACTCCAACCTGTGACTGAAAGTAAAAATTAAGAATCATTAATATAATGAAACAAAGCACAAATGGTAAAATAAAACAGGGTTAAAATTTTCTTTCTATTGGTGCCAGAAGTAAGATGGTGAACAAAACGTTACAGCAAAGGTAATGCATATTCACTTATTGTGTGTTTTGTATCAAAATGGGTGCTAAATACCAATTAAATACCTTACTTCATGCATAATTTATCTAGTTAAGTCGCGGTGGATCCAGAGCCAAAGTTAACCTTTAGGCCCAATACTACAAGTGATAGTTTTAACTCAGATTTTTCATTCAGTCGGAGGCCTGACCCCACCACTATCCAGTGACAGAGGAAAACGTAGTGATAAACCATGCCTGAACAGCCATGCAGAAATAGTTTATAGCATAAAGACAACGATGATGAGACAACATTTGCCAGATCCAAATGGTGCGATAAACATAGATGAGGAAATCAAAAGCGTCAGTGTTTCCAACTATTCTTCAGGGTCTCCAATTAGTCTAAATACATGAGCTCTTATCTAAAAATATGTTACAGATTATAATAACAAACATGACAAAGCTGGTATTTTGTGATGTGTCTGTGAAGGCAAGCGAGAATCCAGAAAATGCAATTCCTGATAGAAAATAAATTAAGAATATAACATAATTCAATTCTGGTGGCGGCAGATAATATGAAGCTTTGAATGCAGTACCTGCTACTGTGTTCAAAGATTGATAATTTATGTCACCAACAGAATGATTAATTGGAAAATAAAAGTAAGCAGATGCATAACTCCTGATAGAATATGAATACAGAATATAACAGATACGTGTAGGAGGCTTAATTGGGAGATAAAAATATGTACACAGACACCAAAAAAATACCAAGACAGAGATAAAAAGCCAAGTTTTACAAATAAATTATAAAAGAGAGTATTACAATTATAAAGCAAACATAAAATTGCCACACATAAAATAGATTAACATCTTAAGCTGCTAAGAGGTTAGCTACATTTGGATGGTGATGAAAACAAAGCATCGTTTAATTATTAAGCAGCAATATCAAAGGGTAGTCTAGTACATGTCATTGGCGTAGCTCCCATTACACACATACAAAAGTGCATGATAAAAATAGTAACAATCAAGGGAGGCCACCTAATTTGGTAAAAGTTATTTTCCATACCATAAGGAACTACTCTTAAAGGAAAGAATTTGCTCCCAGAGAGCAAGTTCTTTCCTTTAAGAGCAGTTTCCATTTTTAAAAGGGACGCAATTAAAGAGAACCACCGCTTGATCCAGTAGTCTCCTTTTGATGTGAGTTACTTTTGTTAATGTTCGGACTACGCCATTTCATGTAAAAGAGAATGTAATGATGGGCTATTATAACAATTCATTACATTGCATAATGCAATACAGCTTTTGTTTTCCTTTTACTTATTTTCTCTTAGATATTTTCCCATTTCATGCATTGGTGTGCCTCCATCTCTTGGTGCCATTTGTAAGCTAAGCTCTGTAGTTGTTGTTTGTTGTCAATTGAACATAGTTACCATTAGTTTAAATAAGAATGAAAATAAAGTGGTACTTCCAGAAAACACAGTAATAAGTATGCGGCAATTGATCAGGGTTAGCACTGTTTGCTAAGACAAAATTGATCTTCAGAGAAAGAAATACAATATTTTTGGAAAATTAGAATATATAATAAACCATCCCAGGATTATTGTATTTATATGTTTGTACAATTCCATCAGAATACAAAGGATAATAAAGAAATGAGCAGCGAAATGAGATTTCCAACAATGTGGTATGTGCGACCAGCAAAGCCTCAGATCAGACTGCGCATACGCGCAGTCTGATCAGAGCCTTTGCTTGTCGCTTGGATATTCTATAAGAGTTAAGCTACTGCCAAAACATCATTTGGAGTTTCTAAGCTTAAGAGGAGGCTACACTGGCTGATCTGAGTCTACACTTGTCAAAATGCCACATTGCTGGAAATCACATGTTGCGGCTCAAATATTACTTACAAGTCTGGTTCACTTCCTGGTACTGCATTCAAAGCTTCATATTTTCTGTCACCACCAGACCCATGTATTGCATAAGCATTAAATTTAGTAACACTTGGTGGAAAAAAGACGATTGGAATGAATGCTCGCCCTGTCCATTCACCGTTTTGTCGTTTACTGATGAAGTTCAGGGGGAGTTTATCCTACAAGACAAATGCAGTGCAATAGATAGGTTTGGACATTTTGGTTGTTGTGGGCTGAAAGGCGTGATGGTCTTAGAGGAATTTAAGGCATTTTGGCTTGACGGTCTTAGAGGATTATAAGGCTTTTTGGCTCCATATATTTGTTATTATTTAATTTTTTTGTCCCTCTACTTGAAAATGTATTTCACTCTCAGTAAATTCTATAAGAATCAACTCTCACATATATGTATTTTTGTTTTGTGACGATTAGCTGTATATGTTTAAGTCTAATAAACTTCTGCTCTGTTCTGTGGTGCAACTCAACTGCATCTAACCAGTAAACGTGTTTAAACTATATTTCTCTAGATTACATATCTAATTGTATCTATCCTGAAACTCATTTGACTTTATCTTAAGTTGCCCCATAGAACGTGTAAAATAAACTTCTACTGAACCCTTGATTGTTTTACTTCAGCTCACCTGTACAAGACCCTGGAATGAATATGTGACCAATTTGCGTCAATTAAAATAGATATAAGAAATACATGTAAATGTATATATCTTAAATTTAAGGGAAGACAATATTCCCAGATTTAAGTTTTGTCTAAATAAGGCGGTACTTCTTTTTGGTTAATTTGTGTTATTTATGTCTTGTGTTTGTCATGCTTTTGCGTGTCTGTTCATTGCTATCTTGTGGTCACCTGAAGGGAAAGGGCTGATCTCTTTGCTCTTGTTTGTGATGTTTATTGTAATTTTGTTACTTTCCCATTCTGTATCCTGGGACAGGTGTGGTACTTGATTGTATTGATTCCAGATCCTTGCTGTCTATCTTACTTTGTCAAGGTCTAGCACTAGTGTAAAACCAAAGCACACTAATAAAAGAGAAACATTCTTACCTTTACAATGTTTCGTTTCCCTTTAAGCATTAAGACCAGATGTTGCCCATGTCTAAACAGAAGAAAACGTTATATCGTAAATGATATACTGCTCAACAAAAGCTTAGGCTAGCACAGACAAATAAAGAGATGTATTAATTTGTAAGCAAATTATTTGAAGTTATAAAATTTATGCTAAAATGATGGTTTGGTATGTCTTAAAGTTGGGGAAAGCAATGGGTGTAATTTATTTTGATTTCTACTGCACCATTCGTTGCTTTAAACAATGAAGGGTATAAAACAATTTTAGGTATTCCAATGGGTACTTATTGTGCTCCTCTTGTTGCAGATTTGTTTTTTGTTTTGTTATGAGTGAGACTTTATGTTATCTCTGTCTGACAATAATCAAACTGATGTAATTGAAGCTTTTAACTCAACCTCCAGATATTTGGATGACTTACTTAATATTGATTATCCTTATTTTGAACAAATGGTAGGTCATATATATCCCTCTGAACTTCAGTTAAATAAGGCGAATTTTTCTGATGCTGAAGCTCCATTTTTTGACTTGAACTTGTCAATATACAAATGGCATTGTTTCTTCTAAAATTTAGGATAAACGGGATGATTTTAATTTTGAAATAGTAAATTTCCCCTTTCTTGATGGAGATGTTCCTTGCTCTCCTTCCTATGGTGTATACATTTCCAGCTTATTCTTTTTGCTAGAGTGTGTTCTAATGTTGATGACTTCAACAACAGAAACTTATTTTTAACTGCTAAGTTATTAAAACAAGGTTATAGATATCATAAAATTCAAAAAGCATTTTCTACATTCTACCACAGACACTCAGAGTTAATTGTTAAATACAACATTGGGTTAAAAACTCTTCTGCAACAAGGCATATCAGAACCTATATTTTATGGTGATTTAGTTCATAAATTCAAAAGAATTGTTGGAAAACCTAATTTTAGTGATCAATTCAAAAAGATAGTAAAGCGTTATATAAGGGTTGGATATAACTTGGATATCATGCAACAGTCTGCATGCCTAGTTTTAAACCCAATCATGGTTTATAGCTATGGTTTCTGCTTTAATTGCACAATGGTGGGTCAGGCCTCGGACTCTATGACGGCTCTGACGTAAAGTTTAAATCTGTGGGTTGGTGCCTGATGCTTATCTGTAGCTGGACCCATCGTGGCTCAACTTGAGATTTTCTTTAGCTCTGACTATCTGTGAGTCGTGAGCCCTTTTCTTTGTTTCATAATGATGTGTTAATTTGATTAGAGTTGGTTGGTTGGTTTTGTTGCTTTACGTCCCAAGTCAACAGCTATGGTCATTGCAGGACGGTCAGTTCACCTAACCACACTTTTTCCTGGGCAGGCTTGAACAAGCGGTTAACCAGTAGTTTGTGCACATACTTTCGCTTGTAACTGACAACAACCCTTCTTGAATGAATCAGCGGAAGGGAGGAGAATGACCGTAGAAATTATTTCATGATCAATCTCCACGAAAGTATGGGACCGGGCCGGGACCGAACTCGCGACCCCTGGATCTGCAGTAGGACACGCATCTGTAGCCAGACACGTTACCGACTGCGCTACGCGGCCCGGTATTTGATAGAGTGTTTCTCCATGGTGATACATTGCATTAGTTAGATGGCCTCCATGCGAGCTGAACATTTCTTGTACTTCAACAACAGCAGAATCTAGGGCGGAGATTTGGAACCAGTAGAATGCATTTAAGCCCCCCCCCCCCCTGTGGCTTAGGCTGCTGTCCGTTCTAAGGCAGTGGTTCTGTTGTTGTTGACTTTTGTTTATTGTTACTCCCATTATGGGAGTCTGTAATTGTTCTATGTTTTGTTGTATGTTACTTTATGTCCATTCTAGTATTGCAATCATCCTGATGGGGAAGAGACAGCTGGTTGCTTTGCTTAATTTGTCTTCCTGGTGTCTTGTGATGGTTGAGCGGCTCTTCCTTGCGGTGCCACGGGGTTGTCTGCGGTTTATGATTGTGGTATTTCCTGCTCATACTCACTAACTACTTTCAACAGAATAATTTGAAATACAAAATTGATCATCGGTTTATAATCTCTTGTTTTTCAGTTAGGTCGAATCAGCCATTGGCATTCTGAAAAAAAAGTTCAGTCTCGGAAACCACTAACGTAATTTTTATAATGGCATTTGCAAAGTAAGGAAGAAGGCAAAGATCAAGAATCGATACAATCAAGAACCACACCTGACCAAGGACACCACATTGGAAAGTGACAAAAACGAAAGAAAACATCACATACAAGAGAGCCAAGAGGTTAGCCCTTTCCCAGCAGGTGACCACAAAGCTGCAATGAACAGACATGGCAGCATGACACACACAAAACATAAATAACAAAAAGGATCCACAAAAGAAGCACCGCCTTTGAACGGTCAGTATAATATATTTTTTCTGGATGGCTTAAACTAGTTTCATGGTACCAACCTCACTCTAATTTCTGATGTGGATCAAGACAAATAGATGTTAGGTTCCAATGAAAGATCCCTAACTCATCATCTCCTAGTAAATACAAATCAAGATATAAAAAAGAGATAGAATAAAGATAAGGACTCAAAAGTATATACAACTGAATACCAGAGTAAAAGAAATCCAACAGTTTAACCCTGGTGGGACCGACTGACTACAGACATAACCTCAGGCCCTAACCCTCTCATCTATAGATAAGTCTTTAAGTTGGAACCGTCATAGAGTCTGAGGTCCGACCCGCCGGCGTGTTAGTAAAATTGAAAGCAAAGTCGTCAAAAAAAGTACTGTTTTTGTTGTGTAGACATGCTTATTTGAAAGGGTTTTCATAATATCCATTAGGAGATACATGCGTTTGTGTTCAAAATATTCATTTTTGGGCTTGGTGCTGGTTCACAGACTCGAATTCAGTTTGAATGCAACGCATTACTTAAGCAGCGAAGCATTATTTACAACCAGATGAAAATGTTGAATGTAGTTATCCCTATTCTTATGTAATCAATAAAAGTTTTTGTCTTAAAATGAGAATTTGACAGCTGTTAACCCGCATGTCATCAAATATAAAGTGGTATAATATTTAACCTCAACTTTCCAACAGCATATTACAAATATAGCTGCCACAACTTTAGGATCTAATTCAACCTGATATCGCCTTACATTCGCATATGCGTTAGAAGAGGTATTCATATGCAAAGAATGTATCAGATAGTGTGTTTAACAATCTAGACAAGTGGACAATACCCAATGTAAGATTAACCCGTATAAGCCTAGGGTCCATTTTATGGAACACTGGCAAATAGTGCCGAACCTAATCACATAACGCAGCTTCTGATCAAGTTCTGCACTGATTGTTTTCAGAATATACTTTAAAATTTTGAATTACATTGTAACTACTAGCAAACAACACTCAATTGATATAAGTGGAGTGTGTGAAATATTCCAATAGGCAAAAAACGGATTAAAGTAAATAAATAGAATACCCTATACTTAATAACAAATGTGTGTGTGTGTGTGTGTGTGTGTGTGTGTGTGTGTGTGTGTGTCCCACCAGCAGTTAATGTCATCAAAAAAGAGGCCATTCTTTGAAGTAAGAAATGTTGCAAAGATCAGGAATCGATACAATCAAGTTCCTCACCTGACCCAGGATACCACATGGGAAAGTGACAAAAACATAATTAAACATCACAAACGAGAGACAAGAGGTCAGCCCTTTCCAAGCGGTGACCACAAGGCAGCAATGAACAGACACGAAAGCATGAAAAACACAAGACATTAATAACACAAATGATCCACAAAAGAATTACTGCCTTGGAACGGTCAGTAAAATATTTTACTGGAGGGCTTAACCGGTTTCACAGCGCCAACCTCACCCTTAGTTCTGATGTGGATCAACATACATAGATGTTTGGTTTGCATGAAAGACCCCTAACTTTTCCATTCATTGACTCCAAGAACATATAAATCAAAATATAAAACGGAGATAAAGCAAAGATAAGGACTCAACAGTACATAAAACTGAATAACGGAGCAAAAGAAATCCAACAGATAAACCCCGGTGGGCCTAACAACAGTCAAAGCAGTTTCATCAGACAGACTGGAGATGCTGCGCAGTGAACTTTCCACTCCTGGTTTACAATGTGATAGGTTCACCAACTACACTACCCTGGCATAAGGGATCCTTTCCCAATTCTATGGGGAATTATATCGTCACCATTCTTTGAAAATATTAATCTACTTACGGGCACAATTCCACTTCTAAATATTCCTCTTTATCGTTGAGAAAAAATGCTTCAACAACTGAAATAAATTGAGATGTAGACAGCCACTAAGAAAAGTAAGTTCCGAGTATGAAACGCCACAGTTCTCATATGAGATCAAATGTATCATACTGTGTCATTTATTTCTCAAAATGATGTCCAATGTTCTGTACAAGATTAGATGACGTCTTTATATAGGGACACTTTAGTATTAAATACTATGCACTTCCCTCATAAGAAGTGAATTGTTCATTAAATCTTTTGCACTGTGTAATGTGAAATTGACAGGACATACGCATCAACGGACATCAGATAAAAATTAAGGTTTTTCACAACATATAATGACTCGTTTACAACATATAATAGATATTGCACATAACATAATGCTGCTCTCACACCTATGCGAATATGCTTGTGAATGGGCTTGTGAATGCAATTTCAAACCAATTTGTAATGATGGCAAGAAATTCATAGGTGTTCGTGAGCATTCTTAGGGTGTTCGTAACCATTTTCGTGGTCTTGCAAAGATTAATAATGCTTCTCTCACATCTATGCGAATATGCTTTCGAATGTGCTTATAAATGCAATAAGAGGCTGATTCGCAATGATCGCAAGAAATTTGTAGGTGTTCGTAAGCATTCTTGGGGTGTTTGTAAGCATTCTCATGGTCTTCGAAAGATAAGAATCGTGCTCCTAAAAGGACCTCTGACGGTTAAATAGGAATCACAGTGTATCGCTGCCTATAATTTTGCTAAAAATTAAAGTCGATCAAATGCTTCATCTTCATATAGAAGCTCCCTGATGGTCTCTATTTTATGATTTTGTATTTGATTTCCTATTTCCCAGAATGTACGGCTTTATTTTGGGGATAAAATGGTCACTTTTTGTATTATACATATAGGAAATAGCAAATTATTTTTAAAACATCATTTCCCCCCCCCCCCCAAAGGATCATTTTGCACGTAAGTGTGTTCTCGTATTTAACATAATATATGTGAAAAGCTAAGGGGGGGGGAATATTATGATATCCCACATTCCAAAATGTGACGTCTGTGCAAGCCTGATTATTAGCATTTGGATTTTTGGTGTGCTCTCCTGAAAATCTTTATTTCCAGTATGATGAAATAATTAGGACAAGTATGCTTCCTTTTCATAACCCATTAGTCATGATTATTACAACGTTTTTAGCATATTTTTCTTTACACATATGATAATTTTACTCTATTTCAATATTTCAGCCAAAGGCCTTTATCAAGAAAAAACATGCACTTCAGTAGCAACTGCATAATCTCTGTTCCACCATTTTGAATTTGTTTTCAAAGAAAAATAAATTCAAAATGGTGGAACAGAGATTATGCAGTTGATACTGAAGTGCATGTTTTTTCTTGATAAAGGCCTTTGGTCGAAATATTGAAATAGAGTAAAATTATCATATGTGTTAAACGTTGTTCCCTATGGAATATAAATGAATATTTTTCTTTAGATTATGAAAATTGTCCTTTCACTAAATTTAGTTGGTAGATTATTTTGCATATATACTGTATCTATCCAATACACATAAACTACATGGCCCTTGACTAGGTGTACTTTAAGCACGGATGAATGGTTATAGTGCATTGTTGCATACCATTGCACCAGGTAAATACATTGTCATCAAGGTTGAATATGGGCTACAGTTGCACTTCAAAATATTTCTTAACAAATCAGATAGAAAAAACAACAACAAAAATAATCATTAAAATGCTCATGATTTTGGAATTTAAAATACTTTCACTGTGATTTGTAATAGAGTATCGATGATATAATACCCTTACACATGAAAATAACTGATTTCTAAATGTTTTGGTGAAGTCAAATTGAAGTCGAACCCCCCTTGGTAGCATCTCCCGTTTTGTTGTAGAGGTCTGCCTGTCTAATTATAACCTTAATTCGTTCCTAATACATCAAGCATCCAATTCAAAAGGATACCAGTGATATATTATGCATAGGGAAGTTTTTGGAAGCATCTGAAAAATAGGCAGATACCCTATCAAAATGTCAGAGGTCCTTCCCGAGTGTCACAAATCAGGTTCTTTACCTTGTATATAAAAGGAATCTAGCGATCATATGCTTTATAACTGACAACTTCCAACAGTATAATTTTATTATTTTACATATATAGCACAATATACACAGCTAATATAAAATAACAATTTGGACTCAAAATTGTCTTGTGCGTCACAGTTCATAAATCTACGCACAACCATAATCTATTAGATGCCATACACCGTCTATTTTTGATCTGCACTATACGTCAAGTCTATTAATAGTTAAGATGTTTCCTAGTTATGTTTATCAGCACAAAATGCTATGTTCCACGACGACGTTAAATAAAACACCAAGATTGAATAACCACACGCTAATGCAGCACACGAGACACACTAACGCTTAATGATACAATCTGTACGAAATATAGCGTTATGAATCTATTGAACGACCAGGGTCAAATACCGTATTTAGACTTGGAACAACGCAATGTATGCCAACATAACGCACCGAGATTGAATAATCACACGCTAATGCAACATACGGAACACTAACGTTTAATGATACAATCTGTGCTCAACAGCGCTAGGTTTTTATTTGTCAATCAATGTTAGATATCACATGTAACGTGAAATATTCATATACGCCCCGCCAAACACCGCACATCGCCATCAAATAGTACGTTCCATATCAAACACAGCGTTCAGACGTCAAATAATATGCTCTATGCCAAACACAGCACATAGAGAATTGCGCTACTGTCAAACGTTGTACGTTAGTATTGAATAATGCGCCCTATGCCAAACACAGTACATAGTGGCTGAATATAATGCATGCTAATGCCAAACACAGTACATTAACGTTACATATTTCGCTCTATGCCAAACACAGCACATAGAGTTCGATTATACGCTCTATGCCAAACACAGCACATAGAGAGCCGCGCTAACGCCACACACAGTACATTAACGTTACATATTTCGCTCTATGCCAAACACAGCACATAGAGTTCGATAATACGCTCTATGCCAAACACAGCACATAGAGAGCCGCGCTAATGCCACACACAGCACATTAACGTCAAATAGTCACGCTGGTATAATTTCTATGATGGAAAACGCGTATTTGCTATCCAAATCAACCACATGACACCCTCTCATCATCTCTGGTAATTGACTGGGGGGCTACATCGCACTACAATGTTGAGCTTGAGCTGTCGCCGTTTTACAAACGGATATTGGCTACAGTGACTGGTCTGGGAAGACTGCTATCTACAGGACCATAGGGCCGGCACAAAAAGCCACCTAGAAAAGAATATAAGGGATCTATGCTACACAGGGCTAAGGACAATCTTGGGTATTTAAGAATCTAAGTCATTTACTGAAGAATTGCAAAATTTCAAATAGCAGGTGAATTTCAAAGCAGGAGACGGGGCCTACACTACAGAGGGCTTACAGTATTTCTCTCCGTCCACCAATATTACATCTGAGTGAATTCTTCTTTAAAATATAACGAACACTATCTCTGTCGCCTCTTGAATGTAAATGCAGAATGAATATACATGTGAGTAAAAAACTCAGAATTAAAATACCTATAAAAGGTGGCACATCACAAATTTACCTGTAGAGATCGCATACCACTATTTACCTGTATAAGGTTGAACACCAAATTTGTGACAGCGAGAAAAGCATATTCGCAACATATTAAAAGCCATCGTAAGCCATTCTTATTGATGGTAAGGTGTTTGTAGTGGTCGTATGACGTTTGTAACAATTCGTTTAGATTCGCATTGACATTTCCGTAGAATGCGAGACAAATGTGGACGATTAGTTAAAAAAATTGAAGGAAAATAAGGTAATTGGACAGTGCCTGGCAAATATAAGACAATGAGAAACACCCGTTATGTGTATTATTTAAATTAGTTACCCATGTTTTGTTTTCTCGTTTCATATGTAACACATTCTAAAGATTCGCAACGACATACACAAGAGTAGTAATGGGGGTCACTATGGCCTCAAAATTTTTAAGCCTGAAAAGAACTTAGAATTTTTCAGGCTAAAATTTTGAGGCCATAGATGACTCCCCAGGTAAGCTTGAGTGACTAGCTGTGAATAACTTAGTTTATTTTAGGGGAAATTCTGGTTGGGCCTATGATTGTGATAGTTTTCTGGTCATATCCACTGTAGTGAGAATAACTTAGTTTATTTTTGGGATTATTCTGGCTGGTCTATGATTGTGATAGTTTCCTGTGCTGTTGAGAATAACTTAGGTTATATGAGGGCTATTCTGGTTGGGCTTATGATTATGATTGTATCCTGGGCTATTGAGAATAACTTGGTTAATTTGCGAGATTGAGTATAACTTAGTTTATTTGTTGGGTATTTTGGTTAGGTCTATGGTTGTGATAGTTTCCTGTGCTGTTGCGAATAACTTAGGTTATTTGAGGGCTATTCTGGTTGGGACTGTAATTGTGGTAGTTTCTGGGTTGTTGAGAATAACTTAGTCTATTTTAGATATATTCTGGTTGGCTTGTGATTGTAATAGTTTCCTGGTCATATTAACTGTAGTGAGAATAACTTAGTCTATTTGAGGCGCTATTCTGGTTGGGCTTATGATTATGATAGTATCCTGTGCTATTGCGAATAACTTAGTTTGTTTGAGATCTATTCTGGTTGGGCTTATGATTATGATAGTATCCTGGGCTATTGAGAATAACTTAGTTAATTTGCGAGGTTGAGTATAACTTAGTAAATTTGTGGGGTATTTTGGTTAGGTCTATGATTGTGATAGTTTCCTGGGCTATTGAGAATAACTTAGTCTATTTGAGGTGCTATTCTGGTTGGGCCTATGATTCTGAGTGTTTCTTGGGCTATTGAGAATAACTTGGTTAATTTTTGATTGCTCTGTAATAGTTTCCTTGGCTATTAAGAATAACTTAGTTTATATTTTGGGATTTTGGTCTATGATTGTGATAGTTTCCTGTGCTGTTGCGAATAACTTAGTTTATATGAGGGCTATTCTGGTTGGGTCTGTAATTGTGATTGTTTCTGGGTTGTTGAGAATAACTTAGTCTATTTGAGATCTATTCTGGTTGGGCTTATGATTATGATAGTATCCTATGCTATTGAGAATAACTTAGTCTATTTGAGGTGCTATTCTGGTTGGGTCTGTGATTATGATAGTATCCTGTGCTATTGAGAATAACTTAGTCTATTTGAGATCTATTCTGATTGGGTTTATGATTATGATAGTATCCTGGGCTATTGAGAATAACTTAGTTAATTTGCGAGGTTGAGTATAACTTAGTTAATTTGTGGGTTTTTTTGGTTAGGTCTATGATTGTGATAGTTTCCTGGGCTATTGAGAATAACTTAGTCTATTTGAGGACTATTTTGGTCAGGTCTATAATTGTGATAGTTTCCTGGGCTATTAAGAATAATTTAGTTTATTAGAGGACTATTCTGGTTGGACCTGTGATAGTGATAGCTTCTGGGCTATTGAGAATACCTTAGTTTAATTGAGGTGCTATTCTGGTTGGGTCAATGATTGTTTCTTGGGCTATTGCGAATAATTTAGTCTATTTTGAGATCTATTCTGGCCGGTCTATGATTGTGATAGTTTTCTGAGCTGTTGAGAATAACTTGTCTATTTGAGGCCTATCATGGTCCGGCATGTGATTGTGATAGTTTTCTGGGCTATGGAGAATAACTTAGTCTATTTGAGGTGCTATTCTGGTTGGGTCTATGATTCTGATCGTTTCTTGGGCTATTGAGAATAACTTAGGCTATTTGAGGCCTATTCTAGTTGGTCATGGATTGTGATAGTTTTCTGGGCTATTGAGAATAACTTAGTCTATTTGAGGACTATTCTGGTCTATGATTATGATAGTATCCTGGTCATATCCACTGTTGAGAGTACCTTAGTCTATTTGAGGACTATTCTGGTTGGGTCTGTGATTCTGACAGTTTCCTGGGCTGTTGAGAATAACTTTGTTTATTTGACGACTAAATCTTCTTTCAACTCAATCATCTTTTTGACAAATTCAGTTTTACCCGATCCACTTGGACAAGAAATAAAAATATTGGAAGGATGATTTAAAAAACAAACTTCCAATATCTTGATTTGAGTCCAACTGGTGTGTAGGAAGTGACATGGTTAACTGTGAAAAAATAACAAAGACAACTTTATTTATACTCAATTTTTTAATGAACATGAACCAACAGTTTAATACATTATTAAAAAACAGTTTAATACATCAAAACACCTGTACAATACATGGTTATCAGACACAGTTCAATATATGACTATCAGAAATAAGTTCAGTGCATGATCATCAGAACTACTCTATCTATGCCAAATATCCATAAGGAACAGTATATCTATCTCCAATAATGACACGTTTAGTATAAGTGAACCGATACGTCTTGGATTGCAATTCAGTTACCACAGTCTTGTCTTTATGTTTTCTGATCCTATGGTAGTTGACAGTTTCTCTGAAGTCTTTAGATTCTCCCTTCACCAAGTTCAGCATTCGACCAAAGTGAATGGTTTGAGATGTATTGTAATCTAGAGTGAGTCCTTTCACTTTGCAAGTAGATCTTCGATTTCCATCCTTGTCCACAAATTCATAGCCATAGTTCTTCGGTCCCATGCCTACAAATTTCACAATTCTAGCATTGGGCACTTCATCTGTCCATTCTCCAAGTCTGTTGTTGACAATAGTAGGGTTCCATAAATGGGGTTTGTGATGATAAATGATAGAGTCTGTATCAAAGTAGAGTACACGTTCATTCAGCTTTTCCAAGGGTTCATACAACTTCAATCTGGCTTGAGCAGTGACGAATGCTGCAACAATCACATTACTGCAAGCATGCGGCTCCACATTGGGTTCTGTATCCTCCCAGTTGACCAGTAGAAGATTTTCTCTGCAAATTTCCACATTCTTGACAATCTTGTTTGGATTCGTCACCAGATCAAAGAACTTGGAAGGTTCTGAGAAATATTCTGTCTTGGGCATATTCTCTCGCTGTGCCAATTTTCCCCAGAGACTGTTTAACATGATCTTGGCAATAGCTCTCATTCCTTTATTCTTCTCCACATTCTCCAATCTGATTCCTTCGGCTTCAAAGTAGTCTTGCTTGAACTTGATCTTATCTTGCTCTGTCTTGCACCAATCGGGATAGCCACTTGATTCTTGTTTGATTCTCAGAAAAGTATCAATATAGCCAGCAAAGATCCCTTCTTCTCTAGATTCTCTGTCATACTGAGTCGTCTCTGAGAAATGCCAGACTTCATACACATCCAATAACCTATACCCTCTGTCCAATGCAGCAAACAATTCGATAGTGACCCAGGTCCCTGTAAAACTTCTATCTTCTTCTCGTAAATGAGTACATCTCATATAAGAATCTGTATTTTCAGCACAACTTCTACACAATGGAAACATCAATTTCTGACTGCATTTCTGTGGAAGTACAGGATGGTACAAATTGGTGGGTGGTAGCACTTTACACTTGATCAATCCACAGTACTGTCTGATGTTGTCTTTATCAATGTTCTCTTGAGAATAGATGGTAGGATGTCCAAGTGGAAACTGTCCGTACTTGCAAATAGTTGGATAGAGTGAACACACATCGATGTACTTGATTTCTTCATTGGAGGATTCATCGATTTCCTGATAGAGTTTGGTCGAGTTAGTCCTTCCACCAAATAAAGCATCTCTTGGTCTCAAAGGGTCTAAGTTTGTAAATTCTGAGTCCACCAAAGATCTAAAGTCTGGATCTTCCTTGTATCTCTTGTCATAGTCACACTCCCAAAGGTCTACCACCTGATATCCAGCTCTTTGTAACGCTTCTGTCTTACCAATAGTCAGTATATACAACTGATGCATGGTCAAACACTGATTATGTTGAACTCTGTTTCTGTCTGGAAAATGAGTAGGACATCCATGCCAGTAACATCCATAGAATTCAAATACAGTTCGAGATTCTTCATGGTAGCCATCAACATAATGTCCATTGATTCTTTGCTCACCACCATTCAATGCATGTTTGATCTCAATACCTCGTGTCTTAGCTTCACTTTGAATCCATCTTACAGCTTTGATAGAGTAGTTCTTTTGATTTGGATAGCCTTCAGGTGGGATGATGGCAATACTGTTTTCAGGCATATGATTCTTTCGCCATACTTTTGAACAAGCTTGAGCGATAGTGCAAGCTTCAGACAAAGGATCGAGTCCACTAATGTTGATCAATTCTCATCTGAAACAAGCACATCCTCGTCTTAGAATATCTACATCACTACGACAGTATTCTTCCATCTCCCATTTGAAGTCAAATATAGCACCACTCTCAATTTTCCCCTTATGCCAAGCTAAAAAAATCTCACGATCCTTGACAGACATCTGACCAGGATTGTACATGTCCACAGGAAAGTAAGGTCCCACATACTTTTGATTTGCCAGTGTATTTGCAAGATGAGGAAAGTAACCTTTCTTCATCTCTGTCAAGCCAAATGTATCTGGGAAATTAGCCAGTCTCATATGCAAAAACTGATAAGAATCTAGGAATGTGACACGTCCTACTTTCATTCTAAGTATAGTATTTCCATTCATGATCACTTCAGGTTTCACTGTACCATATTCTAAGATATAGTGTAAGATGAACTGACCATCATATCCTCCAAAATTATGTGCAATACATGTCACTCCTTTATTCTCATCTCCTAAAATCCAACTGCAAAATTGTGGTAAAGTATCTATGCCTTCAAAGATAAATTCTCTCAAACCTGTTTGTGTCGAACAAGTTGGACAAAATGTATCTATGGGCAAATCCATGCAATCATCACACGCTTTATGAGCTACACAGAAATTCACCTGATGTGTACCAGTTTCTTGATTTGACTCAAAATCAAAGAAGATGAAACGAGATTTCTTTGTTAGAGAAACCTCTTCTTCTCCTTCATTTTCAGTCATCTCAGATTTACATTCATAACTTTGAATATAGCATTGATGATTGACTCCAACGATTTCTTTACAATTCCTACATTTTCTCTGTCCTGGACATACATGATTTTTCTTTGCACCCACAATCCTAAAATTACATTTACCACAATTATACACAAGTTGACAAATAGACTTTTGCTGCTTAGATTTTATTGCCGTATGCTTAGCAAAACAGTCTCTACTACGAAAAGTTCTTTTACAGTCCATACAACGCGTTTTTTGTCCAGGAATACAAGGAATGTCACTATAACAATCTTCAAATCCCTCAGCAAATCTGTGATTTCCTCTCTGTTTATATCCAACATCACAATACTCGCAGTAATATATACATCCAAGAAATCCTGTCACCTTCGTAATCGCATCAAAGTGATCTACTCCATTGAAATAAATATGGATCACCCTCGTCTCAGGCTTCTTCTTGAATTGAAGTGGAAATATCAGTCCATCTTTAGGATACTGAGAATGGACTTTGATCAAGTACTTGGGAGTAAGTACAGATTGGATCTTCTTGTATTCTTCAATACCACAAGACTTAGTATGAGGAATCTTCGCTCGATCCAATAACTTCATCGCTTCTCTGGTCTGCATAGGTCGATCTGATTGTCTAATATTTTTCCAATTCTTCTTCCAAGACTCTGATTCTTCTTTGTCCGCATTGTATTTTGCCACCACCACAGCTCTTGCCATACACATTACATCTTTGGTATTGTTGATCTGTACAATACTTCTTTTGTTGATACTCATATTTTCTGACTCAAAGTAGAGACCAGCATGTAATGGTTTACGTCCACTGACCACTGGAAGTCTCACCACTGTGACTTGAATAGTCATCTGTCCATCATTGATCTTAAAATTCTCATTGGACTGTTGTACTTTTTCTATTTCTTGAAGTATAGCTTCCCTAGTCATGGCTGAGACATCTCTCCAAGGCACAAAGACTCCAAGTTTCAATCCAGGATGCAAAATAGTCATCCGCATCTTATCATTGGATTCCATCTCGCATCGTTCTTTGATGTCTTCTACCAACCGATCAAACAATCTTGATATGAACTGTAGGTGCGAAACATTGTCAGGGAAAGTCTTGATGTTGAGTTGAAATTCTTTCCCTTGAGCTCGAAATAATCTAGACTTCTTCTCCTTGACTGTCTTAATAGTGTAATAAGAAGTCAAATCTTCATCATCTTCATCATCTGAACTCTCTGTGTCTGAATAAATCACCATAGGTCTTCTTTTTCTTGGTGGTGGTCTAATATTATCTTCATCATCTGAGCTCTCTGTGTCTGAATAATCTACCAACTTAGGTTGATACTCTTCATCATCAGAAGTGGGTGGGGTAATATCTCTCTGTCGCTTAAACATGTTGACTCTTCGAAGTTCTCTTGTGAATTGATGCTGCAATAGAAATCTGACCTTCTTTTATACTGGAAAATCCCAGATTTTCTGAAATCAGAAAAATCCTCAGCTAAGATCACTAATTCTCAATTTTTTCATCAAGCGTAATCACTACTTAATATTTTTTTACAAATTGTCAGAAGAAATCACTAGTACGTTTTCAAATATTTTCCATAAGCCAAACTACTGGTTGAAATTTTCAGATAAAAACCTCAGCTGAGGTCACTAATTCTCAAAAAATTTTGATATGCAAAACTACTTGAATTTTTTTTATCTGATCGACTTCAAATATTTTCCATAAACCAAACTACTAGATGAAATTTCCAGAAAATTACTAGTTCTCAAATTATTTTGATATGCAAAACTACTAGAATTTTTTCATCCAATCAAATATTTTCCATAAGCCAAACTACTGAAATTTTCACAATGTGGCAGGCGAAATCACTAGTTCTCAATTTTTTTTTGACAAGCAAAACTACTTGATTTTTTTTCACAATGTGTCAGGCAAGACTACATGTTTTTTTCAGGACTCAGATTTGCAGGCGAGACTACATATTTGTGTAAGGTCTAAATTGGCAGGCGAGACTATATATTATTAACAAGATCTAAACTGGCAGGCAAGACTACATGTTTTTTTTTTTTTGCAAGATCTAAAGTGTAAGGCGAGACTACAATTTTTGCTAAGCCTAAAGTGCAGGCGAGACTACATTTTTTTTTTAAAATTAGCAAGAAGTATCAGGCACTGTATAAACAGCACCATTACTCCCCCAGTACTATCCTAACCTCGGAATCCCTGGTGATTGAAACTGTCTCAAATACAAGTCAAATTCCTGCATGTCTCTATGGACCAGAGAATTTGAGGCGGAGCCACTCCAACCCGAAGGCTGGCGCCCTTAAACAGCCGAAGCTGCTCTACCTTTTTAAATGCATATTCAACAGTTTCTGAAGCACAAAGCTTCTCTACGGGCCTCGGCGGATGTATAGAGTACCAGTGGTCAGTTATTTTTTGTTCAACATATATCTCTACTGACTTAATAAGCAAATATTTGCGATTCATATATATAGTTATCCTAAAACAAAATGAGTTTGAAATGGTGTCTCAATGTTACACTATCCCATAATAGTTTTCAAGCCTTATAGTATGTAAAATCGATAACTTGAATATAAGAGCTATCTTATGGTAAAAATTTGAAGTTAATCGGATAAAAATTACCCGAGCTATTACAAATTCCATATATTTTTTACCGTAAAAATTTTTATTCAAGGGAGATAATTTAATTACAAGAACCGGATTTCTAAAAAGTAAAAATCATATTTTCGCAATAACTTGAGTTTGCCTGGACCGATTTTCATTTTTTTTCACCCCATTAAAGCTTATAACAATTCCTCTGAGCTCAGAGGAATGGGCTGAAGCTTTAATGGGGTGAAAAAAATTTGAAAATCGGTCTGACAATGTTTCGCACCTACAGTTCATATCAAGATTGTTTGATCGGTTGGTAGAAGACATCAAAGAACGATGCGAGATGGAATCCAATGATAAGATGCGGATGACTATTTTGCATCCTGGATTGAAACTTGGAGTCTTTGTGCCTTGGAGAGATGTCTCAGCCATGACTAGGGAAGCTATACTTCAAGAAATAGAAAAAGTACAACAGTCCAATGAGAATTTTAAGATCAATGATGGACAGATGACTATTCAAGTCACAGTGGTGAGACTTCCAGTGGGCAGTGGACGTAAACCATTACATGCTGGTCTCTACTTTGAGTCAGAAAATATGAGTATCAACAAAAGAAGTATTGTACAGATCAACAATACCAAAGATGTAATGTGTATGGCAAGAGCTGTGGTGGTGGCAAAATACAATGCGGACAAAGAAGAATCAGAGTCTTGGAAGAAGAATTGGAAAAATATTAGATAATCAGATCGACCTATGCAGACCAGAGAAGCGATGAAGTTATTGGATCGAGCGAAGATTCCTCATACTAAGTCTTGTGGTATTGAAGAATACAAGAAGATCCAATCTGTACTTGCTCCCAAGTACTTGATCAAAGTCCATTCTCAGTATCCTAAAGATGGACTGATATTTCCACTTCAATTCAAGAAGAAGCCTGAGACGAGGGTGATCCATATTTATTTCAATGGAGTAGATCACTTTGATGCGATTACGAAGGTGACAGGATTTCTTGGATGTATATATTACTGCGAGTATTGTGATGTTGGATATAAACAGAGAGGAAATCACAGATGTGCTGATGGATGTGAAGATTGTTATAGTGACATTCCTTGTATTCCTGGACAAAAAACGCGTTGTATGGACTGTAAAAGAACTTTTCGTAGTAGAGACTGTTTTGCTAAGCATAAGGCAATAAAATCTAAGCAGCAAAAGTCTATTTGTCAACTTGTGTATAATTGTGGTAAATGTAATTTTAGGATTGTGGGTGCAAAGAAAAATCATGTATGTCCAGGACAGAGAAAATGTAGGAATTGTAAAGAAATCGTTGGAGTCAATCATCAATGCTATATTCAAAGTTATGAATGTAAATCTGAGATGACTGAAAATGAAGGAGAAGAAGAGGTTTCTCTAACAAAGAAATCTCGTTTCATCTTCTTTGATTTTGAGTCAAATCAAGAAACTGGTACACATCAGGTGAATTTCTGTGTAGCTCATAAAGCGTGTGATGATTGCATGGATTTGCCCATAGATACATTTTGTCCAACTTGTTCGACACAAACAGGTTTGAGAGAATTTATCTTTGAAGGCATAGATACTTTACCACAATTTTGCAGTTGGATTTTAGGAGATGAGAATAAAGGAGTGACATGTATTGCACATAATTTTGGAGGATATGATGGTCAGTTCATCTTACACTATATCTTAGAATATGGAACAGTGAAACCTGAAGTGATCATGAATGGAAATACTATACTTAGAATGAAAGTAGGACGTGTCACATTCCTAGATTCTTATCAGTTTTTGCATATGAGACTGGCTAATTTCCCAGATACATTTGGCTTGACAGAGATGAAGAAAGGTTACTTTCCTCATCTTGCAAATACACTGGCAAATCAAAAGTATGTGGGACCTTACTTTCCTGTGGACATGTACAATCCTGGTCAGATGTCTGTCAAGGATCGTGAGATTTTTTTAGCTTGGCATAAGGGGAAAATTGAGAGTGGTGCTATATTTGACTTCAAATGGGAGATGGAAGAATACTGTCGTAGTGATGTAGATATTCTAAGACGAGGATGTGCTTGTTTCAGACGAGAATTGATCAACATTAGTGGACTCGATCCTTTGTCTGAAGCTTGCACTATCGCTCAAGCTTGTTCAAAAGTATGGCGAAAGAATCATATGCCTGAAAACAGTATTGCCATCATCCCACCTGAAGGCTATCCAAATCAAAAGAACTACTCTATCAAAGCTGTAAGATGGATTCAAAGTGAAGCTAAGACACGAGGTATTGAGATCAAACATGCATTGAATGGTGGTGAGCAAAGAATCAATGGACATTATGTGGATGGCTACCATGAAGAATCTCGAACTGTATTTGAATTCTATGGATGTTACTGGCATGGATGTCCTACTCATTTTCCAGACAGAAACAGAGTTCAACATAATCAGTGTTTGACCATGCATCAGTTGTATATACTGACTATTGGTAAGACAGAAGCGTTACAAAGAGCTGGATATCAGGTGGTAGACCTTTGGGAGTGTGACTATGACAAGAGATACAAGGAAGATCCAGACTTTAGATCTTTGGTGGACTCAGAATTTACAAACTTAGACCCTTTGAGACCAAGAGATGCTTTATTTGGTGGAAGGACTAACTCGACCAAACTCTATCAGGAAATCGATGAATCCTCCAATGAAGAAATCAAGTACATCGATGTGTGTTCACTCTATCCAACTATTTGCAAGTACGCACAGTTTCCACTTGGACATCCTACCATCTATTCTCAAGAGAACATTGATAAAGACAACATCAGACAGTACTGTGGATTGATCAAGTGTAAAGTGCTACCACCCACCAATTTGTACCATCCTGTACTTCCACAGAAATGCAGTCAGAAATTGATGTTTCCATTGTGTAGAAGTTGTGCTGAAAATACAGATTCTTATATGAGATGTACTCATTTACGAGAAGAAGATAGAAGTTTTACAGGGACCTGGGTCACTATCGAATTGTTTGCTGCATTGGACAGAGGGTACAGGTTATTGGATGTGTATGAAGTCTGGCATTTCTCAGAGACGACTCAGTATGACAGAGAATCTGGAGAAGAAGGGATCTTTGCTGGCTATATTGATACTTTTCTGAGAATCAAACAAGAATCAAGTGGCTATCCCGATTGGTGCAAGACAGAGCAAGATAAGATCAAGTTCAAGCAAGACTACTTTGAAGCCGAAGGAATCAGATTGGAGAATGTGGAGAAGAATAAAGGAATGAGAGCTATTGCCAAGATCATGTTAAACAGTCTCTGGGGAAAATTGGCACAGCGAGAGAATATGCCCAAGACAGAATATTTCTCAGAACCTTCCAAGTTCTTTGATCTGGTGACGAATCCAAACAAGATTGTCAAGAATGTGGAAATTTGCAGAGAAAATCTTCTACTGGTCAACTGGGAGGATACAGAACCCAATGTGGAGCCGCATGCTTGCAGTAATGTGATTGTTGCAGCATTCGTCACTGCTCAAGCCAGATTGAAGTTGTATGAACCCTTGGAAAAGCTGAATGAACGTGTACTCTACTTTGATACAGACTCTATCATTTATCATCACAAACCCCATTTATGGAACCCTACTATTGTCAACAACAGACTTGGAGAATGGACAGATGAAGTGCCCAATGCTAGAATTGTGAAATTTGTAGGCATGGGACCGAAGAACTATGGCTATGAATTTGTGGACAAGGATGGAAATCGAAGATCTACTTGCAAAGTGAAAGGACTCACTCTAGATTACAATACATCTCAAACCATTCACTTTGGTCGAATGCTGAACTTGGTGAAGGGAGAATCTAAAGACTTCAGAGAAACTGTCAACTACCATAGGATCAGAAAACATAAAGACAAGACTGTGGTAACTGAATTGCAATCCAAGACGTATCGGTTCACTTATACTAAACGTGTCATTATTGGAGATGGATATACTGTTCCTTATGGGTATTTGGCATAGAGTAGTTCTGATGATCATGTTCTGATAAACATGTATTGAATTGTGTCAGATGTATTGTACAGGTGTTTTGATGTATTAAACTGTTTTTTAATAATGTATTAAACTGTTGGTTCATGTTCATTAAAAATTTGAGTATAAATAAAGTTGTCTTTGTTATTTTTTCACAGTTAACCATGTCACTTCCTACACACCAGTTGGACTCAAATCAAGATATTGGAAGTTTGTTTTTTAAATCATCCTTCCAATATTTTTATTTCTTGTCCAAGTGGATCGGGTAAAACTGAATTTGTCAAAAAGATGATTGAGTTGAAAGAAGATTTAGTCGTCAAATAAACAAAGTTATTCTCAACAGCCCAGGAAACTGTCAGAATCACAGACCCAACCAGAATAGTCCTCAAATAGACTAAGGTACTCTCAACAGTGGATATGACCAGGATACTATCATAATCATAGACCAGAATAGTCCTCAAATAGACTAAGTTATTCTCAATAGCCCAGAAAACTATCACAATCCATGACCAACTAGAATAGGCCTCAAATAGCCTAAGTTATTCTCAATAGCCCAAGAAACGATCAGAATCATAGACCCAACCAGAATAGCACCTCAAATAGACTAAGTTATTCTCCATAGCCCAGAAAACTATCACAATCACATGCCGGACCATGATAGGCCTCAAATAGACAAGTTATTCTCAACAGCTCAGAAAACTATCACAATCATAGACCGGCCAGAATAGATCTCAAAATAGACTAAATTATTCGCAATAGCCCAAGAAACAATCATTGACCCAACCAGAATAGCACCTCAATTAAACTAAGGTATTCTCAATAGCCCAGAAGCTATCACTATCACAGGTCCAACCAGAATAGTCCTCTAATAAACTAAATTATTCTTAATAGCCCAGGAAACTATCACAATTATAGACCTGACCAAAATAGTCCTCAAATAGACTAAGTTATTCTCAATAGCCCAGGAAACTATCACAATCATAGACCTAACCAAAAAACCCCACAAATTAACTAAGTTATACTCAACCTCGCAAATTAACTAAGTTATTCTCAATAGCCCAGGATACTATCATAATCATAAACCCAATCAGAATAGATCTCAAATAGACTAAGTTATTCTCAATAGCACAGGATACTATCATAATCACAGACCCAACCAGAATAGCACCTCAAATAGACTAAGTTATTCTCAATAGCATAGGATACTATCATAATCACAGACCCAACCAGAATAGCACCTCAAATAGACTAAGTTATTCTCACTACAGTGGATATGACCAGGAAACTATTACAATCACAAGCCAACAAGTGAATATGACCAGAAAACTATCACAATCAATGATCAACTAGAATATCCCCAAAAATAAACTATGTTTTTCTCAATAGCCAAAGAGACGACCACAATCATAGAGCAAACTAGACCTCAAATATTCTCAATAGCCCAGAAATTATCACAATGACAGACCAGTAAGAATACCCCTCAAATAAACTAAGTTATTCTTAATAGCCCAGGAAACTATCACAATAATAGACCTAACCAAAATACCACACAAATTAACTAAGTTATTCTCAACCTCGCAAATTTACTAAGTTATTCTCAATAGCCCAAGATACTATCATAATCATAAGCCCAACCAGAATAGATCTCAAATAGACTAAGTTATTCTCAACAACCCAGAAACAATCACAATCACAGACCCAACCAGAATAGCCCTCATATAAACTAAGTTATTCGCAACAGCACAGGAAACTATCACAATCATAGACCAAAATCCCAAAATATAAACTAAGTTATTCTTAATAGCCAAGGAAACTATTACAGAGCAATCAAAAATTAACCAAGTTATTCTCAATAGCCCAAGAAACACTCAGAATCATAGGCCCAACCAGAATAGCACCTCAAATAGACTAAGTTATTCTCAATAGCCCAGGAAACTATCACAATCATAGACCTAACCAAAATACCCCACAAATTTACTAAGTTATACTCAACCTCGCAAATTAACTAAGTTATTCTCAATAGCCCAGGATACTATCATAATCATAAGCCCAACCAGAATAGATCTCAAACAAACTAAGTTATTCGCAATAGCACAGGATACTATCATAATCATAAGCCCAACCAGAATAGCGCCTCAAATAGACTAAGTTATTCTCACTACAGTTAATATGACCAGGAAACTATTACAATCACAAGCCAACCAGAATATATCTAAAATAGACTAAGTTATTCTCAACAACCCAGAAACTACCACAATTACAGTCCCAACCAGAATAGCCCTCAAATAACCTAAGTTATTCGCAACAGCACAGGAAACTATCACAACCATAGACCTAACCAAAATACCCAACAAATAAACTAAGTTATACTCAATCTCGCAAATTAACCAAGTTATTCTCAATAGCCCAGGATACAATCATAATCATAAGCCCAACCAGAATAGCCCTCATATAACCTAAGTTATTCTCAACAGCACAGGAAACTATCACAATCATAGACCAGCCAGAATAATCCCAAAAATAAACTAAGTTATTCTCACTACAGTGGATATGACCAGAAAACTATCACAATCATAGGCCCAACCAGAATTTCCCCTAAAATAAACTAAGTTATTCACAGCTAGTCACTCAAGCTTACCTGGGGAGTCATCTATGGCCTCAAAATTTTAGCCTGAAAAATTCTAAGTTCTTTTCAGGCTTAAAAATTTTGAGGCCATAGTGACCCCCATTACTACTCACAAGCATTCTTTAGCATGTGTACCATTTGTATAACAGATTTGCTAGAATAGTTAAACATATTGCAAGCATTTATAATGTATAAAATTTTCCCTGACCAATCGCATCATTCTCCGCGATTATGCTGCAACTTTCAAATTTCATATTCACATAGATATTCGCTCAGCTGTGAGAGTAGCATTAGAAACATGCTCCTAAAATCCACAAATAAAGCATATTTGCAACATATTCGTAAGCAAAGCAATCATAAGTCATTCTTTTTGATGGCAAGGCATTTGAAGTGATCGTAAGACGTTTGTAAAGGTTCGCTTGTATTTGTATTGACATTTCTGTAGAATACAGGACGAATGTGGACAATTAGTACAAAGTTGAATGAAAAAATAAATTAATTGGACAGTGCCTGGCAGATATAAGACAAAAAAGACACCCGCAATTGGTATTACGCAAATTAGTTACCCATGTTTTGATTCTCGTTTCATTCATTACACATTCGTTAGATTCACAAGGGCATTCGCACGCATTCTTAAGCATTTGTACCATTTGTTAAATAGATTTACAAGGATCATAAAACATTTTGCAAGCATTCATTATGTATCAAATTTTCCTCATCTTTTTAGTCGATTATGCAGCGAGATTCAAATTTTCATATTCGCATGGATATTCCCTCAGATGTGAGAGTAGCATAAGTATTTACAGACATGATATAAGAGCTGTCGCATGACAGCGTAGCTTGACTGGACCTTTTAATTGAGAGAAGTGTGACAACCTTAGATTATGTATGTATAGGAAGCTTATGGATAAATATTGTACAGTTGAAACATAGTTTATGGTCAACAAACATACATGACAAATAGGGGTCCAATGTCGTAGAATGAAAGATAACCCTACAAGGTATTTATGGTGCAAGTATGAATGCTTTCTGGCAAGTGGTTGTCAAAATATGGACCTCTAGAAACCTTACTGCAAAAATCCTATCTTTTGGATTTATGTACTAGATTTTGACCTCTAGCCCCTTCCCCCAGCATGGACCCTGAAGTCCAATGTTGTGTAATGCAAGCAAACCCTACAAGGTATTTATGGTGCAAGTATGAATGCTTTCTGACATGTGGTTGTCAAAATATGGACTTCTAGGAAACTTTAATGCAAAATCCTATCTTTTGGAAATATACTAGATTTTGACCTGCAGGCCCATTCCCCTGGCATAAACCCTGGGGTTAGATGTCGTGGAATTAAAAGTAACCCTACGGGGTATCTTTGGTGCAAGTATGAATGTTTACTGACAAGTGGTTGTCAAAATATGGATTTCTAGAACACTTTAAGGCACAAATTTAACTATTGGGTATGTACTAGATTTTGACCTGTAGCCCAACCCCTGGCATAGACCCTGGTGTCCGATGTCGTTGAATGACAACTTACCCTACAATGTATCTATGGTGCATGTATGAATGCTTTCTGATCAGTGGTTGTCAAAATATGGATTTCTAGAAAATTTGAACACAAAAATCCTATATTTTGGATATGTACTAGACTTTTACCTTTAGCCACACCCTCCAGCATGGACCCTGGGGTTCCATGTTGAGGAATAAAAGCTAGCCCTACAAGGTATCTATGATGCTATCATGAATGCTTTCTTACAAGTTGTTGTCAAGATATGGATTTCTAGAAACATTTAATTCAGTGTGACAGGAACATAAAGGGAAAGGGTTCGACCGTGGCGACTAAAATAGCTCTTTTCACTTCGTGCAGTTGAGCTATTATGCGTAAATATGCCTTGACAGGATATGATGGCATAGCAGACAATATAAAGAAAAGTGCACAAGATATAATGAAGAACTTACTTCTTATAAAGACTATTTAAAGCATTTTAATAATTAAGACCAATGTATCAAATTCCCATAACCCCTAAGGAATAAACGAGGGATGTTTGAAAAGAATTGCTTATTTCTATCTGGAGACTTCAAATTTCACGTCAGCCCAAAAGTGCCCATTCCATGCCATCAAAGAACTCACCATGGCTAGAAATGCAAAGCTTCAACCGATGTATCCACTTCCTGAAGGCGTCACGGTACGCTGATTTGGCCACAGTAATAAGCCACTGATGATTAGCGGATCCAAGAGCCTGTCAGGACTAGTATTTCCGCCCAGCAAGGAATTATTTCAATTTCGGAAACATAAAGAAATCACATAGGGCAAGATTTAGGGAATACGGGAGGTGAGGCAAACAGTTACTTTTTCTTTCTTCCAAAACGCCGTAACTATTTCGGAGCCAAGAGCAGGGACATTGCCATGTAGAAGATGGATATGTTTAAAACCATTGACAGGGCGTCGTTTCTGATAATATTTTTTTGCTTCTCCAGTACTATGTCTTTGTGGTGCTTTACGGTGATTTTTTCGCCATTTTCCATCGGCACTTTTATTGCCACTCGTTCACCAGAGAAGAAAATTGCATACCAAACCTTCCTTGCACTCAAGGACCGTTTGGCAATTATTGGGCGTGTGCTATATTTAGAGGCCCAGATTTTATTGCTAAACTTTTGGGCCGGCTCAAAATAATAGACCCGATTTTCATCACCTGTGACGACATTGGCAAACTGCTTTTTGTCACAAGTTTAAAACATTTGAAGCATCTTTTTGGCCACTTTAACCCCGTTGTCTGTTTTGTTCATCAGTCAACAGATGTGGCACCCATCTAGCAAAAATCGTTCGGACTTTCATATGCTTCTTCAAAATAAGTTGAACCGTTGATATAGATATGCCTACTTTTCGTGCAATATCACGAACTGAAGATCTGGCATCTCCTTCAATGATTTCCTTTATTTTTGAAACGATTTCTTTACGAGATGCAAATTTTGGCCTACCTGATTTTGGTGCATTTTTGATGGACTCTACACCAGATTCAAATTTATTTTTCCAGCTCCTAACTGTGTCATAAGACACACAAGAAGGTCCTTAAGTAGTAGAAAATTCAGTCATCAACTGCTTCAAAGAACAACCAAGTTTTGAGCAAGCTTTGATGTAAGTCCATATTTCATATTTCTGGTCGACGCTTCTACCAACCATTTTTACTACAGTGGTCAATGACTGCGTGTATTAATATGGCAAATTTTATGTCTTTCATTTAACCTAACATAAACATTTATTCACCGTTGTGTAGACTTGAATAAACCTAGATAGGTATATATTGGTTTTTATCGTGCCCCACGAGGATATCGAGATATAGGACAATTAGCAATTAATTTCGAACATCCCTCGTACACATCATAGTATTTTCAAAAAGTGCAAGATCATCCATAAGAATACAATGGGTTATACAACTTCAAGGAAGCTTTATAACTTTAAAATACAATACCAACGAGCCTTTAAGATCATGTAAAAAGGTTTTAGAAATGATCTGAATGAATCAACTTATGGAATGAGCTATTTTGTTCAGCCTTCCCAATTAAGATATTTCTGTTGTGTAATCGATTCTTAGAAAAAACTAAAAACTTCATAACTGGGCACTTTAGCAACAGTGAATACCCAGCTGAAACCCACAATGTCTCATTCCGATTGGGCATTTGATGTTTGTTAAGATAAAACAATCAACAGAGGCAGAAATACAACCCTTCTTGGAAATTCTGACCTATATACAGAAGCTTATCGCAGCCTAACTGTATGAATATGTTTAGGTCAATAAACCAAATATATAAACCCTTTATATACTTGTGATTCCTAAATTAGTACTTCGGCAGACAGTGAAGAACCAGATGAAATGCCACATTGATGTGGCATTTTATCCGCATCTACACTATTAGCAAAGACAAACATGATCTTCAGAGAAAGAAAAAAATGCATTTGAAAATTATGGCCATAAGGAAGAATCCGCTGCACTAGCGGATTCTTCCTTATGGCTATAATTTTCAAATACAATTAAATTTAAATATAATTTTCAAATCCAAATAAAAGGTTAAAATGATAAGTTAAGCATTACCTTCATAATCCCAAAGTTGAGGAAACGGTTTGCCTGGTTCTCCGCTGGGTGCTGGAGGATTGTTTATAAACGGTGCCTTAACTCGTAGTTCAACAGCATTACCAGACCTTACCAGAGATACTTCAATCTTGGCATGATGAAACGGTTTGCCATCCCAGGTTTTCTCAATAACGTAGGTGAATCTGTAACAAAATACTAAGATTTATATACATATGGGCTACACATAAGATTTGGTACTTCTGACATATGCGCAAAGCCTCCTTAAAGCTTACTGGTGAATCCAGTGCAGTCCAGCTATATGTTCAGATGTTGGACTTTGCCCTTTTCCATACTCAGTGTATACGAGAAACAATTGCTCTGGTGAGACTGCATATTTGTCTGGGCTTTAAATGCTCGCTGATGTCATGAGTACCAAAATCTAATTTAGGGCAAATTATTATTAGCATAAAACAGATCCAAATTTAAATGACAATTCACACACACACACACACACACACACACACACACACACACGCATGCATGCAAGTAAGCACGCACGCACGCACACACACACACTAATATGATCATCTATGAGAATATCAACTGTTGATATTTAAAAGTGCTAAACTACAAAGTCGATAGTTGATAAAATTTCAAGGAAGCTAGATCAATATTTATTGTCAAAGGGGAGATAAGTAGTTTAATGATGTCCTTTTTATTTTACAATTGATGCATTCTTTTGAGGTTAACATCAGGATTTGTCAACCCAAGAACAGTGATGTTCACCGAGGCAAAGCCGAGGTGAACATCACTTTCGAGGGTTGACTAATCCTGATGTTAACCGAAAAAGAATGCAACAATTGTTTTGTTATATGATACTGTCTCTATTCTCCTGGTTTTATTTAAATTATTCTTGTATTTATAAATTTACTCAAGTCAGATGTTCTATTGCACTTTCACTAGGAAGATTATTTCAACAATATACTTCCATAATTTCTTGAACTCATATGAGAAAGCAAAATAATTGCTTTTTATAACCCATATATGCCTAGCGTCCTTTTGTGGGACATAGGCAAACAGTGCAGGCCCAGATAAGACGCCACAGAATGCAACGTCTTATCAGGGTCTCCCCTGTTTGCTTGCATAATTTTCTATTTTAACTTGAATAAAAATGAAAAATACCACCTAACATCCCTTAAAACAGAAATGGACTGTTTCAATTGATAACGGTGGGGAATTCCATTCATCATAAATGGGTTAAATGCTGTTCTCATAAAATGAACAAACATTGTACCTGTAAATTATACCTAAGAAACCAGTCAGTGTTTCAATGTCTATTTCTAGCTGCCAGGTAGCAGTGAAAAAAATCAATGTCACATGGGCTAGATTTAGGACAATCTATTTTAGCTGTCTGTCAGCACTGACATAAAGTCCTGAGCTCATCACTGTTTGACATTATACAAATGATGCATTCTTTTGAGGTTAACATCAGGATTTGTCAACCCAAGAACAGTGATGTTCACTGAGGTGAAGCCGAGGTGAACATCACTTTCAAGGGTTGACTAATCCTGATGTTAACTGAAAAAGAATGTTATATGACACTGTCTCTCTTTTCATGACACTGCCTCTCTTTTCCTCGTTCTATTTAATTTATAAATTTACTCAAGTCAAGATGTTCCTAGTGCACTTTCACTAGGAAGATTATTTCAACAATATACTTCCATAATGTCTGCAACTCTTATGAGATAAGCAAAATAATTGCATTGTAACCCATATGCCTAGTGTCCTTTTTCTGGGACATAAGCAAATAGTGCAGACCCGGATCAGACGCTGCAGTCTAACATGGTGTCTGATCAGGGTCTCCACTGTTTGCTTGCATAATTTTCAATTAAAATTTGAATAAAAATGAAAAATACCACCTAACAATCCTTAAAACAGAAATGGACTGTTTCAATTGATAACGGTGGGAAATTCCATTCGGCATAAATGAGTTAAATGCTGTTCTCATACGATGAACAAAGTCTGAATTCAACACATTTACCTGTGAAATATACATAAGAAACCAGTCAGTGTTTCAATGTCGATTTCTCTCTCTGTTAGCACTGACAAAAGCAATTCTACCTGGGCTAGATTTAGTTCAATCTATTTTTAGCTCTCTGTCAGCACTGACAACTAATGTTAACCTGTCTTTAGCTCATCACTGTTTTACATCATGATCTGTCACAACTAGTGCAAGCTAGTTTCAGCCAATCAGAGGAGGTCTCTTATTGGAGTCATATTACAATATATTTTGTCACAAACAGTGCAAGCTAGTTTCAGCCAATCAGAGGAGGTCTTTTATTGGAGTTATATATCAAAAGAGAATGTTCACTGACAAACGTTAAACACATCGATGGCGTCACTCTGCAATCGTCCGTGATTCTGAACATCCTCATGGCATGCACAAAACGACATGCCATTGGTCTCCATTGTTATCTTTTGGCGTAATTCAGCCATCTAGTATAAGAGTAGTTGTGCTGAAAATCGTTTACATTAAAACTTCAAAACATCAACGGCTCCTGTAGTTTGGTAGAAATCTGGTAATTGACGTTAACAGAATTAATCTGAAATAGCCTGACTGTCAGATGGACATTCAGACACGCGGTAACAGACTGGCACAGACGGACGAACAATACTAAATCAGTATATGGTGTGAGACAAAATTGCTGTGATTAATTTGACTGAAGGCATCCCAAAGTGAGGAAAATGATTTAAAAGTTATTAAGCTTCCTTGAAATTACATTACCCTTTGTATTCTGATGGATTTACCCATACATATTGATACAATAAAAGTGGGACTACTAATTATGTACTTTAAGGGGTAACAGGTAGATTTTTCTAAAAATTATGATGTTTTGTCCCGGAAGTTTCTTTTAATCTTAGCTAACAGTGCGGACCCTGATGGAATGGAGTTTTATGCTGCATTTCATCTAGGTATTCACTTTTTGCCAAATTACACGTTTAGGGGTTTCCAGTATACAACAGGTTAATAAGGTCAGTTTGGTTGTTTAGCACATACTGTCGCTATCACCCTGTATATTGCCATCAGCTCTACACAGTATACACTGATTCGCACCAAGATGCTGCGTGTGTGTGTGTGTGTGTGTGTGTGTGTGTGTGTGTGTGTGTGTGTGTGCACGTGTGTGCACGTGTGTGCGTGTGCGCACGCGTGTGTATAAACATCTTCATTTTTATAACAATGCAATAAAACAAAGTAAGGAGGCAAAGATCAGAAGTCGATACAATCAAGTACCACACCTGACCAAGGACACCAAGTGGGAAAGTGACAAAACACAATAAAACATCACACACAAGAGAGCCAAGAGGTTAGCAACCCAAATTTAGAGTACCTCACTGTGTTATTTACCTTTCTGCCATATTAGTACACTGCTATCTCCTGATAAGTATCAAATAAGATTAGCTGATAACAGTGCAATAGTGGGTTGTCCGCCTGTACGTGGAGATAATCCACGAGCTTTAGCGAGTGGATTATCTTACGTACAGGTGGGCAAACATGGTATAACCATTTATTACCACCTACATCAGTGTAGACCTTGCACATCATGAGATATTTCGTGTTAAAGTTGGTAAGGGTTGTGTTAATCCACAATGTGTTGTTTTAATATGAAATCATGACCCAGGTCCTAGACTGACTGCCCTCCAAGCATGCAAATTGCTATGCTATTTATATATAAGAGCCAAAGTATGTGTACTGCCTTGAATGGAGTTGATCAGAAACCTGATTTCCACAATTAAATAGGTCACAAAATGAACACAGTTTTATATTGGGAAAAGTATTTTGAGAGACAAAAAGTGAATATAAGTGAACCAGCACAGGATATTATGTTTTTTATCGTTTATGTGCAGTCTCGCAAGAGGCATTCACTGCTCGCACACAAAAATTAGGGACAAGGATGAAGGCTCGGGCCACATTTTAGGTATCCGGCCCCACTAGACAGCTGTGTATGTATGTTTAAAGAATGACTTTACTTGTATGCGATGTTGGAAAATCTCATTTATCGCATCCTACCTGCAGCACTAGGAACAAAAGAGACACGACTGAGCAACAGTGAAGGTGTCAAATCAAATATACAAATAAGAACATGTGAAACAAAGCGACCTCTGTCTGTCTGTATCTCTCTCTCTCTCTCTCTCTCTCTCTCTCTCTCTCTCTCTCTCTCTCTCTCTCTCTCTCTCTGTACTCTCTGTCTCTGTACTCTCTCTCTCTCTCTCTCTCTCTCTTTCTGCTCTCTCTCTCTTTTTCTCACTCAACGTCACTTGACAAAAATGGCTGCCTGATTTCAATGTACCACCATTGGAGTCAATTTGACGATGATATAAATTGGGCCAGCACACGATTCTCTGTGTACATCAATTCTATGCAGAAATGATGGGGGTAAAGAAAGATTAGGTACAAATTTGGATCTCTTAAAGCATGACTTTACTCGTACGATTTAAATGCTAACCATTCGGCATGTAAATGGGAGCTATTGCAGGCCACAATTGAAACGCCATTCAAATGGGGTTTCGCTTGCGGGCCGAAAGTGGCCTGAGATTGCATGCTGCTGAGAAAATCTCATGAGCATGTTTGTTTGTTGTTTTTTTTGTGTTTTTTGTTTTGTATTGTTTCGATTTTATAGTTGATACATACGTACCCTTCCATGACCTCTTTTACGGTGGATCTCCAGATCCTGTATATAAGATAAACACTGATGGTGGCAGCCACCAGAACACACACTTTCTTCCCTGGAGAAACTGGAAGCAATGTCTTCATTTCGACGCTTCAATCTGACGCCACAACAGCCCCTCAACCTGTGAACAAATTTGGACGAGCTGATCTTAGTAAAAACCTAAACCTAGTTATAAAATATTTATCAATTGTGTGATTTCTCAACCAAAACTTATGTTGTTGGTGCTCATGAGAACCGTCCTATTGAGCGGAAGTTGAGAATGATGAACTAAACTAGACTGCACTAGACTGAACTGAACAGTATTATCTACAGACGTTGCCCAGACAATTTGTAGAAGTCATATGGACTGCAATAACAAGAGAACAGTTCAAATGGCACCAGAGCATTTATGTAAGATGGGAAGCAAGAAGCATTTTAAGGAAAGAGTATTGCATTAGATTAATGCATATGTGAGCATTTTCCTTCAAGAGAAAATGATGGGTAAGAAATTATTCGAAATTGTATGCTCAAAACGTTTGCTTAGCCTTATCTGGACCTATGATAAAGCTCAAACTTGGTTAACTGGGATGTGCTTTCCCTAGAAAAAAATGAGCCAGAGATTTTTGTACCTATCGCATTGTCGAATGATAGAGACAGACAGGCAGAAAGAGACAGACGGAGCATTCGCTGCTCGCAAACACACAGTATGTGTGTAGATGAAGACTCTATTAAATCTCTGGCCTAACTGGCTATGTCAGCATGGGCGTTTAAAGGAGATTTGTGTGAAAGTGCGCCAAGTGTACTTGCCCGTAAGGTAGCACAGAAAGTTACTGTTAAGTCCATTGATGTAAAGCTTACCCTGGAGTTACAAGTTCCACGTCGGAATTTCATCCTTCAACATGCTGCCGCCTTCCAGGGACAATTTGTTCAACCGACCTTACATCATGTAGGCTACATTATTAAATGGTGGAGAAAAAATGTAGAGTGAAAACTTTGAAGCACCGACTTAGCGAATCCAAATAACTTAGGGTAAAACATGTATAAGTCTTATATTATTTTAGGCCTAATGTTCTATCACCAGGTCATTCACTATAATGACTATTTGAAGTGTTGACGTGGACTTGTTGATCTGTTGAACATATCAGCCATTCACCCGTCGTCCCTTCATATATATGCAAATTGGGGGTTCTGGCCCCGAATATAAATATTTGTACACACATACCCTGTAGTTTTGTAAAAAAAATACATAACTACATATATATCTTTGTACAACACCTGGCCGCAAGACTGAACTATCTTTTGAATAAAAATATAAACCTCAGATTCTCAGAAGATACATTTCTTATATCGGTTAATAATCAATATTTCTCAACCGTTGACATTCAGTGTTAAATGGTTTAATCACATTATGATATCTTTGTTTTTGTCTTATTTTATTAGCGCCACACTTATTACAAATCTGTAATTTAGAACATGTCCCTTTACCACATCGTAAGCAAGGTTTTACCTGACTAGTCTTCATCAAAAAGCTATGCACTGCGCATTATTTTGATTTTTTGTGGGTATTAAATGACAAGGATTATTATCACCAACTCGTAAGAATGCACATTCCATTTTGTTTTGTTTTTTTGTTTTTTTGCTTTTATTATAATAATTTTTTTCTTTTAAATAAAAAATATAATAAAAAAGAAAGAAATATGAGTACTGAAATTGTATATCTACTAAACCTCCATAAGGATGGAAAAATTGATGACAGTGCTTTAAACAAAGCATTGAATGCACTACAACCATCTACTCAAAATAGATTAGCTGACCAAGATGAACCACCTGTTAAATCAAGACCGACAAAATCATTTAAAGTGCCAGAAAATATACACCAAAAACGCAGAGAAAAAAAAAGCATCAAAAACAAAGACATACAAAGACACTAGCAGAAGAACATGCAGAAACCTCTCGAAATTTAAAACTTGTAGACAAACCATTATGCAATTATTTTAAAACATATGAAATAAACGCAAAAAAATATAAAGATCCTTCGATTCGGTTTAAAGATAAAAAAGTCTACCATAATAGACCAACTCAAAAAAGACCTTGAAAAATACAAAGGCATCAAATTCTCAGTTGGCTTATCTTTAGAATTTTTTAAAGATGAAAAAGATGGAACAAGAAAGTATTTCCTAGGTCAAAGACATGGCGAACAAACTACAATTCTTAATGCAATAAATGCAGACAAGTATTATGATGAACAAGTGGCATATATAAATGTTTGGATAGAAAATTTTACAAGCCAAGAAGGTACTGGAGCAGTTGTTAATCACTGCCTTAAGTTATACTTAAACATAGCAAAGTACGAACCACTCAAGGGTTCATCATATATACCTTTACCCAATGCTCTGGCAAACAAAAAAGCAATAATCAACGTAAAAAACGTAGACGATAAATGTCTGATGTGGGCTTTGCTGTCTATGTTATACCCAGATGATAGTCATCATAAAAACGAAGTATCACACTACGAAAAACATGTCGATAAACTCAATCTAGAAAGAATTGTAGACTTTCCAACCCCGGTTTCACAAATACCAAAAGCAGAAAAACATTTAAACTTAGCAATAAACGTCTATGGCTACACAGTATCAAAAAAGATAAAAAAAAAGTAAACATCTTTACATATCACATATCAGAACAACCTAAAGAAATGCAAAGAATTAACTTACTCTTGATATCAGAAGATGTAGAAGTTGAAGATTCTGAAGATAAAGAAGGTATAATAGATGACAATTATGATCCTGATGCAGATTATCTAACTACAGAAAAAAAGAAAGAAACAAAATATCACTACTGTGGCATCAAAAATCTAAACAGATTACTCTTTGACCAAAACAAACATAAAGATAAAACCTACTTCTGTGACTGCTGTTTACATGTATATGGCTTCACACGAGAAGACTTACTCATCAAACACAAAGAAGACTGTTATGGAATCAACAAAAACGCAACAAGAATAGAAATGCCAACAGAAGGCAAAAGTCACATCACATTCAAAAACCACCAAAATCAAATGTCTGTGCCATATGTCATATATGCAGACTTTGAAAGCATAATCGAACCAAAGACAGCCCAAGCAGGAGACAGAAACAAAAGAAGAATATGACTTCTCTGATTATCCCAAAGACCATCCACTTTACGACGAAACAAACAAAAAAGTAATAGGCAAAATGAAAGATGAATGTGCTGGCACTCCAATTGCAGAATACATTGGTCTGCGTCCAAAGTTATATTCAGTCCTGCGAGCTGATGAGCAGCTCATCAAAAAAGCAAAAGGAGTATAAAAATATGTAATCAAGAAACAGATAAACTTTGAAAACTACAAAGATACATTATTCAACAAACAAAAGTACACACACAAAATGAACATGCTGCGCTCCAAACACCATAACATCTATGGACTAACAGTAAACAAAACAACACTCTCGCCGCTTGACACAAAAAGATACATAGCACCAGATGGTATTACGACATATGCATATGGCTACTAACAGTGTCAGCTGGGACAATAAATAGTTCTTCTTTGACAAAACCTCTCTTGGTGCTGGTGCTTTCAAATAATAAACTCGTATGCCCTGTGTTATAATGTGATAATCAATCTTATGTACATCAACAGACCATATTGGATCTGTTGCACGACTTTTACCACCACCTTCTAATTCACCTGGCTGATACAAATACCTAACGGTTGCATATGGACGAATAGGAGCATCAGCTTTCTTTGTTACAATTGGAGGGGCTTTTTTCCTCTCTGCATTTAATGCCTTAATAACTGCAGGTAATCTTTTAACCCGTTCTCGGTTGCGTTTGTGTGGATTTCCTGGTTCTTTAGCATACTGATAACCAAACAACCTCTCAGCCAAGGTTCTGTTGAATCTCTCTACCACACCTTGGTCTCTGTGTATTTCTGTTCTACCTCTTCTAATTCTAACATTGTGTTTGTCCATCAGCTGTGTCACAACACCCATAGACTCTCTGCCAGGGTCGACTTGTAATAACTTGGGATATTTTAAATGTATACTGTATATCTTTTCAAAGGCTTTAGCCACTTCTTTGCTGTCTTTAGAGGTCAGTGGTTCTGCTTCTTTATACCTTGTTCCCACATCAACCAGTGACAAAGTATACTTGTTTTTCTTGTTTGTTCTCCCACCCTTAATAGTATCATATGGCAGAAACAACAAATCAGCTTGATGCACTTCATCGTTTGCAGATACATCAAATCTTGGTCTTATTATTTTCTTGGGTGCGGGTAAATATATCTGCCAAATTGCTTGTTTTCTTTAGAATTCAAATGCTTGTTTTTCACTGACCTTTGCTTCTTTAGATAACTTCTTGATTGCTGTATGACCTTTCCAAAATCCTTTTGGGCTGTAGTATATCTTTTCCATGCTTTTTTTTGTATATATTTAAGAGATAAAAATATATAGCTAAAGAAAAGAATAAAAATGACAAATCAAGCAAACAAGATTCAAGAAATCACAACTGCACAATTTGAAAAATTACTTAAAGAACAAACACCTGAATATGACACACAAAAATGGACCAACATTGAGATTAACACAATCTACACAGTCACAAGCACAAAAATGGTAGACACTCAAATTGGAAAGTATATGATTTTATCTCTGCTCAATAATGGTGATGTTTGGGCACCAGAACACCTAAAAAATAAAATCCTTAACAGTGATAACTATAACAACCCACCATTATATGTTAGACCGCTTGGTTTGAAACCATGTAAAAACAATCCCAGGAACAAATATCATGCATATGATCTGGTTATTGAGTTGAAAGCATGCATGTATAGGTATTTACATATATTTTATTAAATATTTTTTTGTCTATCCACAGACTTATAAAAACTTCCAAACAACAAACCCTGTTGCTGCCATCCCTAACACAATAAACACAATTTCCTTGTCTTGCTGGTTGGATGAAGGTGTATAAAAATTATTCAACTTTGGTTCAGGTGGTAGTGGGTCAAGAGACTTACCAGTTATATAATAATATTGCTTCATAGCCTGGTCAACATCATAAAATGTCTGCACCGCATGATGCTCTTTCTGCATCTCTTCATTGATAAAGTCTAATCTTTGCATCATTTGTTTATTCCATGCTGTCTGTGCAGCTTCTAATTGTTCAACTGCTTTGTCATGCCTCTCTCTCTCTCTCTTTCAGCATCATTGCCTTTACCTAGTTTTGAGAATAAAAAGTTACCCCCCGTAAATGCCAAGGCATTCACAACTGCACCACCTATCATCATCGCTACAGCACTTGCCATTTTTTTACGTATTATTATGTATTGAGAAAAAAAAATAAAATAATTTATCATGCTTTCTCAATAAAGCGGTGCCATTCGTATTTTTGTATGTCGTCGTATAAACAGGAGCTCTAAATAAGGCCCAGCATCTTAATACAAATATGTATTACAAGAGGGATAAGGGTCGATGTAAGTTGGGTGTATAAAAGTTCTATCCAATATCTTGGGCATGTTTTACCAGGCACACAATGTTCAATCTTGTAAGGTTCGTGACTGTCGCTAGACAGATTTGCTACTTAAAACCGTTTTTATCCAGACTGTCATGGCTTACCAGTTGCCAGCATATGCCTCATAAATAGCCACCTATATGTTGGTTTGAGAAAAGAATCTAATTCTACCACGTTGTCGCTCTCATAAAGCACAGTTGATCTCGTTTTAGTTGTCGCTAAATGTTCTATAAGGAACAGTACCTGCACTAAACAAGCAAGCAAACACTTTTCTGAGACGCTCAAAATCAAAATATAAGCCAAAACCTCTTGGTTGCTTCTAATATATTCCATTAAAAACATCAAAAGTAGAGCAGGACATAACCCATTGATGTTGGTGATTTGTTTTTATCCATCCCCTGTGCGTAGATTTAAGAGTGTAAGGTTTGTTACCCCAATCTTCTCCAGAGTTATGACTAGTAACTAATATAGAAGCTGTCAAATAATCCCACATATATCTAAAACAAAGTTGGGATTAGAGAAAGTATACACGTTTGACGGGAAGCTTTGAAATTCTAGTTAGAGGCGTGAGATTTAAGGTTCGTTACTGTAAGAATCGTTACCATAAAGTATAGGAATGGCATAGATTTATTTCACACACATAAGCGCCAAGAACCTACGTCAGTTTTGGAAGTATAAGACCTCACAGAAATTGTCGTGCAGTTTTATTTGGCATTTCAGCAGCTGCTCTGTTGTTATTGCGGTGTCAAATAGGAAATCACTGTATACATATTAGTCAAAACTTCAAATAAAAGATTCTCACGATTTGAAACAAATATTTTATCATATATGTTTCTTCAAATGTTGTACATTTAAAATTTAGTCAATATTTGCCTTTTTGATGGACATGATAGCCATAGGCAGGCATGACAGTACAAGTAAGGTTCGTTTAAAGTGGTAACGAACCTTTCAAGTCATTGCCAGTTCATGTGACTATAGTGACAATGACTTAATTAACATACATTAGTATTTTTCATTTAATAGACGTCTGTTCTTTGAATAAAACAACCGTCAATATAGTTGCTTTGCACGAGTTTACATTTAAAATAATTTGCTTGCACGCTCAAACAAAGTCTCATAGTTGTTTTGCAATGCAGTATGTGGAAGTGAAAATATTCCTGGCAGTATGCAAATTCGTGTTTTCTTAATACACATCTCATTTCTCTCAATTTAAACCAAATGTATATCAATGTAAACTACTTTCTCGTTAAAATATGTAGTAGATGCCTGAGTAAGTTCGTTTATAACTTAGAAACGAACCTTACAAGAACAATTATTGGAATTTACTTTCCTAAAACTTTGAAAACATCAAACCCATTATTCATAATCACAAACCTGTTCAATTATCTATGCTTTTTTTTTGTCTGATGTGTAGAACAGGCATGTCCGTTCTTAGAGAATATAGTACTTTTAATCATGCTGTATTTTACGAGATAATACTCCTATCATGTGCTGCGTGGAGAAAGTCTGGCATCGTTTGTTATCACTAATATATGCAATATTTCAGTTTTCTCCTTGACTAATGCTAATATCTGGTATTTTCAATCAATTGTTGATTATTGTCGCTGGCAATTAACCACTAGATTAAGTTTTGATTATCGTCACTGAAAATTAAACCCATCTCAACAATGGTATGTATCAAGTTAGCTTCTTTATTTCAGTACAGTGTGTTAATCGATCTGGTAGCTTCCCTATGACGATACAATCAATAAAATCAAATCAATCAACGCTTCCCTATGATGATACATTGCAAAGGTTAGGAAACATGTACGCGAGCTAAACATATTCTGTTTTTTTTACAACAAAATAATCTAAGGCAAAGAGTTGACCAGTAAAATCAATTTAAGCTCACATTGGTTGCTACTGGCGGTGGTTCTGCTATTGATGATGCACCAGCTATTGTTACTCCCATTGTTTGTGTGGGAGTTGTATTTGGTTCCTGTTTATATACAGTACTAAGTGTCTTTCTAGTTTTGCAATCATCTCTCTGGGGTAAAAAGTTGGTTGCTTTACTTTAGTTTTTTCTTAATGTTACACTGAAGTGGTTTGTGCCTTATCCTCTCGGTGCCATGGTATGGTCTGCAGAATATGTCTATATCATTTCCTGGTAATGCTCGCTATTTCATTCTCTACCCCCAGATATGTAATTAATGATGCATTACTTCAAAACGTACTGCAGCTTGTAGCTTAATTAGATGAAATGGTTTTACATCCATACAATGTTTGTTTTCCGTTTTGATACACCACATAATCATACAATATTCTTTTTGTGAATTTTATATTTTCTCAACCTTGAACGAAGTTTCCGAAGTTGTCTGTCTGTTTGCTTTCCCGTCTGTCTGTTACTGTATATATTTAAACATGATTTATCATTTCATTTCCTCTGATGCAGTAGCAATCGTCTGGCGTACGTGCATTCGTTTGTCTAATAGTAAATACAGTCTCCTGCGAGAGTATTGAATAGATGTTAAGATAGGCATCGATGTATTGTCGCATGTTACTTCAGAGGAAAGAAAAAGCAAGAGAAACGTGTGAAATCTGATGTGAAGCAAATCAAAATTACTTGTTCGTTATAATAATTATTGTATTCACCTTACGTCTCTTAATTTCTGTGTAATTTCAAGGACTGTATAAGTAACGAACCTTACAGTAAAACAGATATTCTTAAATAGAGGCCATTTAAATGCATCTAATTATATTTGGAAATTTCACTTACAAAATGGGCGAATACTGTAAGTTAATAAAGCTTTCCTAAAATTATTAGGTTTTGAAAAATAAAATCGTCAATTTCGACACACTGCTTTCAATAACGAACCTTACATCAATAAGGTAAGAGTATATTCCATTATGATTGGAAATACTCAAGTTTTTTGAAGTACAAATTACCTTTATCTGGCAAACATGTGTTAGAGTATTTTACCATTACATAACAAAACTACAACTTTTTGTGAAAGTGTTTGAATGACCAATGTTCCAGTATTTTTGCTGTATCAAATGATGAATTTATTTCACAAAAAGCTATTAATGTAATGTTTTGTTTAGGAAATATTTTATTTATCAATTAAGAGGCAGAAATTTATTCACTAAATGGTTTTCATGGGAATTTTGTCTCTTTATTTTAAGAATTTGTAACACATTGCAACGAAGTAAGGTTCGTTACATTTTACATGTACATATAATTAAGCTTACAATCCATAAAAGCGCACAGTAACTTACTATAAAAAGTCCCTTCTAACTGAAAACCTATCAGCTTATAACTTGCAATTAAACACAATGGAACGCAAAACTGCACAATCAAGTTATAATTATATTAAATATGAATAAAAAATACACCTGCAAATTTTTTTATTTGATTTAAAATTTGCTTAGTTTTCAACTCTATTTTTTCAAAACATCTATGATTCATGAATGTTAAGGTTAAGGTTCTATTGAAAAAAATCATATATAGATGGAATTACTAAGTGCTTTTTATCCTAAATGAAAAAGTGTTGAGCTGTTAGGTTTTTAAAATATGATCGTAGTAAAATAACAAACCTTACAGGGTCCATTTAAACGGTTTTATGTGGGTTTAGCAAACTCGTCATTGCAAAAAAATGGTAGAATTCTTGTTGAAAATACTCCGGCTATGATAATTTGACACTTTGTCCTGAAGGAAAATGATACTTTCAATGCTTTACAGGGATGTTGCAAATTTGATGTCTTAAAAGTGCCATTGGCACCGCTTTATTGAGAAAGCATGTATTTCATTATATCAGCGGGAATAATACCCTGTTTAATCAACATATCTCTGGTGGCCATCGCAAGCAATATATCTATAGACAACATTCCAACATCACCCATGTTAAAATCAACCCTTGGTGGTGGCTTCCTTAATAGTTTTTTTACCAAGCTCTGCATATCCAATAGTTAACACTGTTTCAACACCAGCATGATATAGCATATTTGCAATTTGTTTTCCATCAATAGCCGCCATTTTTTTATTATGAGAATATAAAAAATTAATCAAATTAAAAATCAAATGGATCACGTTCATTTTGTTGTGTGTGTTTGACAGGTGTTATATTAACAGCATGTGTTTTAGCAGAAGCTTCAGCAGAACTAGATTTCCAATGAAAATAAATATATACCCCCAATCCAGCAAGGCCTACAAAACAGAGTGGAATATATTTTTCATAAACATTAATATGTGGTTGTGTAATATGTGGTTGTGTATCTCTAAGAGATTCTGTTTCTCTTGTTATCTTATTAGGCTGGTCTTGTCTCTCAATATTCTGTTTCTCACTTTCTTTTTTTTCAGTCGAATGCTTTGTCCATCTTGCTTTAGCCCCCTTTTTACCAGCAGCTACCCGTTTGGGATTTTTTTGTCTTGGTTCATTTTTAACTTCTGTTTCAGTTTTAACTTCTGTTTCAGATTTAACTTCATTGTTTTCCGTCTGCATCTTCAATCTTTATAGTATCAATATTTTTATTTTTATTAAAATCAATATGCCTTGCAGTTGTTAACATTGCTGTAAATGGTGCCAGGTACATTCCATACCTATAATAAAGCTCACAGCAAACACTTGTCATCAGATGATTAATAAATGGATCTTCTTCTAGATCTTCTATTAACTTTGGTGGGTTGATCACATTGAAATACTTTGACACACCCATAAAATACAAATTAATAAATGAATTACCCAATGTCTTGGTCATACTTGCACCAAGGCGGGCTTCATATATGCAATATAGTTTATCAACTTCTTGAGGTGCCATGTTATCAATGTCTGCGAGTTGCAACTCTCGTCCTAAATATTGTTTACTGCCACCACCAGCCACAATTGCCGATAGTCTTTCTCTTTTTGAGTCTTGTTGTTGCTCTCGGGCAACATCTTGCGTTGTGTCTTGTGGAATACCTTGTAATAGATCTTCAGCGTTCATTTTTAGTTTGCGAGATATATTTTTAAACTTAAAATAAATATAGAAAATCAAGACTCCAACTGAAATATTCACACCAGCAGAAACAATTGTTATTAGTTCAAGTAGCATTTTTATATATCATTAATATAATAATTGTAAATTTCTATTAACATTGTTACAAGCATTGCTACAAGCATTGTTAAGTTCTCTATATATTTTCACTATTTTTGCCATAAAAATACTATTTTTGTTATAAGCATTGCTATTTTTGTTATAAGCATTGCTATTTTTTGCTAAAAAGCATTGCCATGTTTGCTATAAGCAAAGATAAAAAAAACTTAATCAATAATCCAATAATCAGTAAGCTGGTCGGTTTTTAATATTAGTTTACGATGCTTAACTTTGGCTAATTCTTTTTTATCTTTTGTCTTTCCGCCAACGTTGGAATAACATCATTCTCTCTCAAACAATATTCAAAACTATCTCTGTCTTTGGTGTAAAACATACAAACCCATTTTGTTTGCTCACGAAGATCTTTTAAGACAGAAATGTATCTCTGTGAAATAACCCAAACTGATTGTGCAGCATGTCTACCAGAGAATGCCAACTCTGACAACATGTCTTTTTTCTTTGTTAATTCTTTTGTTGCAGAGCAGTCGTCAATGATATATAAAGTTGGTGAACCTGCTTTTTTGTTGAAAAAGAATCTAAGCAATTCTTGCAGCATTTCATGTCCGTCTTTACTTACAGGGTTGACAATTGTTATATTTTTGTCTTTTGGCCATTGCACATCACCAATCCATTTTCTATTTTTGTATGCTTTGTTCCATTTTATGGTGGTGCAAAGTATCACTATTTTATCAAACACACCAGCATATTCTGATTCAAGTAAATCAAACACAAATTCTGTTTTACCACATCCAGTCTGACCACAGATTATTGCAGAGTGAGCATATTTGGGAAAATCTATTTTTGATAAATCAATAGACAACTTCTCTGAACCTCCCATCTTCAAAATTGATTTGGGCATCTTGTATTATATAAAGGTAAATATTTAAATTTTCATTAGATTCTTGTTGCTTTTCAATTTGTATAGTTACCCCTTCACTGGCATTCTCAATTCTTCTGCCACTGCCATGAAGTGTGTTGTCATCTGTAGAACGCAAGTCTAACCATAAAGCAAATCGTTTAGTGAGATACTTTTCTATGTTAGTATCGCTTAAATACAAGTCTTTTGCCACTTTGGCTGTTTCTTTGTCTCGTTTTGATGTCAGTGCAAAGTATTTCGTGATTTCATCCCACTGTTGGTATGCAAGCATACCTTTGCTATATAACTGATTGGGTACACCCTCTATAGTCACTTCTACTTTTGAGATTTGGGGATTGTAATAATCTTCAGTGCTTGTCCTGTTTGGATCTTCAAACAGCATTAAAATACCCTTCATGCTTCGTGCTGGTATATTCAGATTAATATTCCATAGAGTGTCAGACTTGTTTTTTGTGATTTTTCTGTGGCGTAAAACACGGTCATACAATATAGCTATTCTACCATTGAACTCATGTCTTATCTGCCTTGCAAGTTCTGTGTCAGTTACTTTGTCAAATTCCAGGCAGATATTTTTGATCTCATAACTGTTATCAGCATCTGAAGATTTAATCACTTTATCATAGTCGTTGAATGTCAGCTCATATTCTAGTCTGTCGCCAAGTCCTGCTTGATAAAATGGCATGTGAGTTTCAAGTAGTTCAAAATCCAGTGGTATACAAAACCTGTTGCCATATGCTTTTGCAATAGCTTCGTCTTCTGTGTCAGCAGCGGCATCACCTGCACCGGTTCTGTGCTTTAACATGTTTGCTTTACCAATTCCTTGATATGCCATGTTTATTCGTTCTGTGGGAGATTTCCACAGATCAACATGACAGTGGTAAATGTCACTGTCGTCAATAGACTTAACTTCATTGCCACTTATTCTTATGGTGGTTTTCTTGATGATTGCTCTACCAAGATTTTGATAGACTGTTGCATTGGGATCTTTGCCCTGTAGTTCAATAGTAAAAGCAAGACGTGCACTTCGTGGTACAATAACATCATTGTCACTCAGATTGGGAAATCGCACAAGCAACTGTTGGTTTTGATCTATAGTGCTTGGATTAGAATATGAAAAAGCTGCGAGACTTGAGGCAGCAAGTGCAAACAAAGAAGCTTTGCGGGGTCAGATAAACAGGATAAAAGAGACTATAAATAAAGTTTTAAAAGAGGACGCTACACTTGGTGACTGAAAACCTTATTTCGAGAGCAAGGTATAACCATAATCAGTGTTTTAACTGCCATTGGTATGATTATTGGTGTTATAGTTGAAGCTGTTATACCGACTAATAGTAGAACTGTTACGCCACCTAAACCACCATCATCAAAGGGTGGGGCCAAAGAATGGGTAAAAAAACAACTGCATAACCTTGGTAAGTTACTTGCAAACCTTGCTGGAAAAGCAGCTGCTGCATTGCCTGGGGTTATTGGGTCTATAGTGTCATGGCTTCTTTCAACCACTGGGAAAGTAATAAACTTGTTTGGAAATAATTTGTGGGCTCTTGTTGTTGCAGTGGCTGGTTTGTTATATGTGGCAGCTAAAGAATGGATAACTAAGTAACTTTGTAGAGCATAATTGCAGCAGCACCAACAACTATGCTGCCAACGATTAGTGCTGTTTTTTTTGTTTTCATGGTTCTGACTAGGTGTATCTGACACACTAGATGTATCTGACACATTAGATGTATCTGACACATTAGATATTAGGTCTTTTTTATGGTGTTCGAAATGATATGCTATTTTTACATCAGATACACCAACATTATCAACCCAGTTCTGTGAGAGATTATGTTCTTTTGCATACTTTTCTGCCATTGCATGATAATCAGGTTCTGGGTGAGATTGCTTTGTTTTGGTTTTATTAACGGTCTGGATCTGTTTTGGTGGTACTGGTTTTGGCTTTGTTTTGGTTCCATTAACTGTTTGGGTCTGTTTTGGTGGTACTGGTTTTGTGTTTAGGTTGTCGTTTAATCCAAGGCCTTGTGCATCAGTTGCTACGATAATTTCATTGTTATAATCTTGTATAGTGCCGATTTTCAATTCCATATTGCTGGGTGACATATATAAACCTATCCCAAAGACAAAATCAACTTTACTTCTTGCATATTTTAGGGTGTTTTGATATCTTGCTATTTGACTAGGTAAATCTATAGGGCTGTTTATTGCATCTTCGACATTTGCTAAGAACTGTTTTTGAGCATCAAACGCAGTGCCAGATCCTAAGATGTCTGTTCTTGTTTGTGACTGTGAACCAAGGATAGCACAGCAATATGTGCAAATGCTGTCATTGATGCGTTCAACGCCTGCTCTTGAGAAACATTTTGCATTGTCTATGACAAATGTACTCCAAGCTTTAGAGACCTCTGAACCTTGACTGATGTAGTCGATGTGTATCTTTTCATTTGTAGTAGATTGAGTAAAAGAATAACTCTTGTTGTCATATTGAACTCCTTTGCCAAGCGGGTGGTATCCAGCATTTGTCCAGTAGTTATATATTGTCCCAAGCCCTTGGTTTTCGCTTTGTTTTTGTCTCCAATCGGCGTTGACATCAACGTTAAACTCTTTGCAGATTCGTTCATAAGCACTTCGATCATAGCTGTTGCTGAAAGCATTCCAACTTGCATCTTGCGGTAATGCAGCACTTATTTCTTTGAGTATTCTTCTTGTTTGATAGTAAACATGGAACCTAAAGAGTGAACCAATCGTGCCACTGTCTTTTAGATGATGGTTGAAATCTACACCGCATCCAGTTGTGGCACACCATATTGCAAAGTTTAATTGATTTTGCCAAAACTGCATCCAATTTGAACGCCATCTTTGGACAACAGCATCTGACTCAACATATGGGAGCGTGTATTTTCCAAAGACATTTTGAAAAGAAACAGTAAAGTCTTTGTTGTCTGATGTAATAACTATGTTTTGGTTTATAATTTCAATTCATTTTACATTAAAAGCATTTGAGTATGGGTAATTAGCATCGTCGCTATACTTGAATTCTATTGGAATCATTTTTTTATTGTGTATTTTAGGTTATAAATTTTAAGTTTCACATTTTTAAAATTGATTACTGTTGTAAAAATCTTTCAAATCTATCGATACGACTTCTGATTTGATTAATTTCATCTATAAGTGCTTGAAACCTTGATGATACATAGCGTTTAGTAGCAGCATCGTCACTGTCTACTGGGTCAGAAAGACCAACTATTTTGTGTTGATTCATGTCTAGTTTTCTATCTAATACATTGTCTTCATTTGCTTTCAAAAACCTTTCGTCAGCAATTTTAACATATTCGTATAGATATTTTGCTGTAACAATATCATTTTCATACTTAACATCATGTTCTGGGTTTCTTGGGTGAGCAACATTTATTATTTTATTTTTACCCATATCTAGTTTTGATGTCATTGGCTTGGTGCCATCAAGCAATTGTTGTAATTTGTTGATTTTATTTTCTAGATCTTTTGTTTTGTATTCGATCCGTTTGTTCATGTATCTTTTATTGACAGCATCATTTCCATCCTGTGGATTTCTGAGTTCTTTAATTCTGTTTTCATTCATATCAAGATCGTCTGTCACAACAAATAGGTCATCTTCATAATCGTAACTTTGACCAAATGTACTCATTTTTATTTTTAAATTTCTTATTTTTTCCCCTTTTTATTGAATAACAAGTTCAACTAAGATTGGTAAACCATGATTGTCTATAGGGATATCGTTTTCATCTGCAATTTTGAACGAAATCTCAGTTATACAACCATTAATAAGTCGTTTAAAAGCCGGGCATGCAAATGATAAGTGAACAGCTCTACCGAATGACTTATCAGACACTGGAATAATAGTTTATAATGAACTTGGTACACCATTAACATAGTTGCTTGTTGTATTGATTTGATCTAAGTAAACACGAAGTTCTTTAGGTTTGGCAATATCAACCATTTTAGTTCCCATGTGTCGACCAGCAATTAAACGACCATGTTTTGATACTATTCCGAGTAAAGACAGAATTCCACTAGTTAACTCTATTTCGGTGCCCACTGGAATTTCAAATGTTGCTAATCCATTGTTTTTATTGACAGACAAGTCAATGCTTTCTTTTGAGAAAATGTCTTTTAAATCTTTAAAGTTGTACAAACCATTTTCGAGGGCAATCTTTTTGTTTTTATGGCAATATACTGTTTACCTATGACATTGTGCCAACCAACCCAGTAATTAATAGATTTTAAACTTACCGTTTTATCACTATCTCTGTTATCAATATAACTCTGTAACTGATAAGGCTTTCCAAACTGAACATTCGTTAAAATGTGAGATATCATTTTTTTTTAATTTTAATAGATTTTAAAACCATATTTTAAAAAATGAAACCACCAACAGCTCCAACAATTTATCCTGAGTTGCTTACTGAAGATGGGCAAAATTATCGTTTACTAAAGATTTCTGAAATAGAAAAACAATTAATCAAAGAGAGAGATGCAAGGAAGGCATTATACAAGAAGTATAAACGGGGTATCAATATCACTGATGGAGTTGATACAACATTAATTTCAGCTGGCCTCGTTATAGCTGGTGTGGGGCTGGCTGCCCCTCTTTAGCTTCCATTTGAAATAGCCGCCATAGTTTTTGGAACTGTCTGCGTGTCCATTAAGATTATAAGACGAAAGCTCATGTCAAAGGCACAGAAACATTATGAAATTAAAACTATTGGAGAAAGTAAGTTAAATTCAATAAAGAATTTAATTTCCAAAGCCTTAAATGATGGGCAAATATCAGAACAAGAATTTAAAATGGTTCTTGATGAACTAGACAGATATAATGATTTGAAAGGTAAAACACATTCAAAACAGTCTGGTTTGAGTGAGACCGAAAAAAAGAAATTGATAGAAGAGGGACGAGCACAGGCGTTAGGTGCTATTCAAAAAAAGATAAAAGATGTATAATGTTATTCAATAAGTTTGTTTTTGTTAATGATCCACCACCAAAATATTGATAATTCTCTGAAAAATTGGATATTCGTTGGAATTTAGTTAGCATTTAGGTGTACCCACAAAGTGTATTTTAATATTTAGTTAAGACCCAAAGTGGTTACTATAAGTTATTTTGGTGTAACCCAGTTTGAACATTTTTTTCTAAAAGCCTACAATTGTTTTTTTATTTACAACTTTCAAGGGAGGCAAATCAGTTAGTTATTTTTTAATATTGTATTTCACAGTTGTTTGACTGGTTTGCTATCGTTATGTCTGATATGAAAATGAGTTTCATTTATAGATAAGAAATAATTTAATCTCGAAAACAATTTGGGTCATCACATGTATTTTTTTTCAACTTTTAAAACACCATTTAATTGTGAAATGAATATAGTATGTATATATAAGTAAATGCGGATCAAGATATAAGTATATATGCTTAGTGCGCAGGGACCGCGGCACACCGTCACAATAACTGGATCAAGATATAATTGGTCATGTCTGGTATATTGAATGCCCTCCCAGTCTGTCGGATGAGACTTTAAGCCGGATGAGACTTTAAGCCGTTGCCCCGTTAGGAAAAAAAATCAGAAAAAGACGCTTATTTAAGAAGGTACAGGCATTTTGTGAAGAAAAGGTTTTGAGATACCTATTAGGGGTATTTTGGTATGCTGAATCCAAAAACCAATGTTGGCAAGCTGAAAAATGGTGTCTTCACTATCTAATTTGCATATTTCCAAGATGGCCGCCAAATTGAAGAAAAATCCATAAAAAATATTTAGAGTAACGTGTTAAGGATGCAAAACTGGTTCAAATCAATCCAAAAACATCTTCTCCTTATTGGGGGTCTTCACTGACATCAATTTATGCAATTAGAATTAAAAACATGACCAAGAGATAATCAGGGGAGACAACTTGAGCAAAAAAATCTTGCATCCGACTAAGTAAGATTTTTTTCATGATAGTCCATGCATATTATGTGGCCCAAATATGTCAGGAATGGTTTCATTAAAATGAGAACTTTAAAAAAAATGCATAACAACGATATCTTTATTGTTTGCAGGAAAGTATGGGAATTTAAACAACATTCTGTAAGTTTCAGCTTAGGGAGGGGGTAAATGCGATTTTAAACAAAGTAGGCTTGTACCTACAAACTGACTCGTACCTCATCAGTAACTCACCCTACACTATTAAACTTGCTAGCAAATTAAAGCTTAGATATAGTACTTTCATCTGATGGAATGGTCTGACATGCAGATTAATTATCTAAATTGCATATTCTTCAATACTGATGAAAATTTCAGAAAATAAGTGAAAATTATAAAAAGCAAATATGAACTGAATTCTGCCCCAATCTGTCCTTGTTACACGCTATTATATCATCAGTGATACACTTTGACAAGTCCATCCATCCAATAGTCAAATATAAATGTATCTCCTGAGAATCTGAGATTTATATTTTTATTCAAAAGATAGTTCAATCTTGCGGCCAGGTGTTGTACAAAGATATATATGTAGTTATGTATTTTTTTTACAAAACTACAGGGTATGTGTGTACAAATATTTATATTCGGGGCCAGAACCCCCAATTTGCATATATAGCGAATCCAAATAACTTAGGGTAAAACATGTAACGTACGCGGCCCTAAAGTCGTCACTTTGGCGCATTTAAGCGATTGCCCCGGATGAAAGACACTCACTGGCTAAGAATAGACTTTAGCAGATGGTAGTTTAACCATCCAGCTAGTCGATAAACTAATGAAAATGGTTAGAAACCACCCGAAAATATCTTTAAAAGACCGATTTTGTCAAGAGGGGTCTGTCTGACGACTTTAGGACCACCAAGACCTAAAGTCGTCAGTGACTAGGCCCTAAGGTCGTCGACGATGTGTGGTGTTTTTGTGGTCCTATAAGCGAAGTATATGTCTGAGTGGTGGCGGTTATTTATCGAACTGGGTGTGTGTTTGGTCCCAGAGACGTCCTGGTGGTCTGAGCGCTGGTGCTATGGTGTATGGGCGTTCTATAGGCATGAGTGATAGCGTTTGTAGTCGTAGGCGTGTACTAAATGTTTAAGTGGTGGTGGAGGTCGTCTTAGGGATTCACTGGTGGTCTGAGAGTCAGTGTTGATGGTCCCAGGAACGTACTGAAGGTCTCAGTGGTGGTGTTGGTGGTCCTATGGACGAACTGAAGGTTTGAGTGGCAATGCTCGCGGTCGTAGGCGTGTTGTTTAATTGAGTGACGGTGTAGGTGGTCGAAGGGACGTATTGAAGTTCTGTGTGCCTTATTGGTGGTCCAAGGAACGTATTGAAGGTACGAGTGGCGGTATTGGTGGGCTTACAAGACATATTAAAGGTCTTAGTGGGTATGCTGCTGTTCGTTAGGGTATTTTGTTGACCTCAGTATCGAAATTGGCATTCCTTGATGTGTATGAAGCTATAAATGGTGGTGGTGGTTTGGATGTATACTTTGGGGCGATGATCCTATAAACATACATGAGCGTACATTTATATATAGTTCGGCTTAGCTTAAACTGAATATCTGAGAGACAGTGGTCGGGTACATGTAGAAAATTGAATGTCTTAATTCAGGTGTTAATAGTCCCGTAGGCGAACTGAATGTGGTTGCTCTACATGGGCCACTTTATAAGTAACCATGTCTTTGGGGTTTGCAACCTATACTGATTTAAACTGGCCTGCTCAGCTACAGAGACTTGAAATTTAGGAATTGACAATTATGAGCATTCAATATGCTATTTAGACAACGAAAACAAGAGCTGACCAGACCGTACTGGCTATTATAGCGGAAAATGAAAACCCTGGCTTATCTACGGCACTGCCCTGGTGCATCAGAGGTTAAGCCCCGGCACTTAAGGCCCCACTATGTCCCCGGTATCCATGGCCCCTAAGGGGTCGGAGATACAAATGACTGTTGCATCAAACGAGTTAAAAATCATTGTTTTAGAGGAGACGAAGTGAGTAAACAGGCAGAAAAATCACTCATTTTCTTGAAGCCCAAAAGTCGGCAGGCCGGACCTAAAGTCGTCATCTCACTTTTCAACCTATTATTTCTGTTAGAGGTTGTCATATCGGCCAAAAGGACGTAAATATTGCTAATTCGATATCTTCTGTACATGTAAAAAACGCATGTGTTTATGTGAGACAGATGTATAGTATAGTTATTTTGTTTCGCCGGATCGATATCAATATATTTTGTTTCGCCGGATCGATATCAATATCGCCTTCAACTCTCGACAGACTCCAAATTTTGCATGCAATTGGGTACCCCATTTCAATGCCTACCACTCGGACACCTTTTATAGGGCGGCTGTCATTTATATATCAATCCATAGGGCAGATAATTTCCTTTCAAATGATGCCCCCTCTAAGAAGTTTCGATGATTGGGACGGAAAAGAACGAGGCCAAAAGAAAACTGACGACCTTAGGGCTATGACGACTTTAGGGCCGCGTACGTTATAAGACATATTATTTTAGGCCCAATATTCTATCACCAGGGCATTCACTATAATGACTATTTGAAGTGTTGACGTGGACTTTTTGATCTGTTGAACATATCAGTCATTCACCCGTCGTCCCTTCCCCATCCTATTCTCACTTCTCTTCGCGATATATAATTATATACATGTGTATGTATCAAGTGGTATTACCATAATGTAATGGTTATTTCATATATAGGCTAATAGGAAAAAATAACAAACTTCAAGTATTACCTGCTTAGATCTACCTATTTCCTTCGTTTTGTTTATATAAAATCAAGGACAACTCTAACTTTACCAAACGCATCTAAAGCTGCAACAGCTATCTCTTTTCTTTTAAGGGAAGAAACTCTCGTAAGGTATTCATTAAAATAAACTGATTTTATTTCCCATCGGATGGACTTTTCAAAAATGCTCTGCCTCAAAAAACGAGCTTTCAGAAGTATTGGGACTCGACGCGACAAAAACTGACTTCTGGGTTTCCGACAAAGCGAGACTCAAACCAGTATCCCCAGCCACAGAGACTAGCTAGAAAATTCATCTGTAGCAAGTTCAGTTATGATACTTTCCAAAAAGCGAGTAACAAATGCACTGATCAGTCTGTGCAGATGCGCAGGCTGTTCTGTGACTTTGTTGTTCGCAAACCCTCTCGCGTCGATGCCCATTTAAATCTTCAGTTTGAAAACGTTACGTTTCCATTTTTTTTAATTATTTTTCTTCTTCTAAAATTAACTCGCCACTTTGTTGTTGATGTAAAAGTAAAATATGTGTGTAAAATAATGAACCTAATGCTGGTTACATTGTAATTCTGAGTGAATAAAGAATTTGTATTTGGTTGCCTAAAATACACCTTTAGTGCAAGTGCAACTTAGACTATAGCGACTCACTAGCTATTAGTCAGATAAATAATTCTGATTTTTCTGTGAAAGTTAAAACTGTTTGGCCCTTTTAATCATGTTTATAGCAAGTCGGGCTTGTCAAAGGTTAAATAATGTATTTTCTTGTAGGTTTCACACTTTGTAGGTGCATAGGTCACAGGATGCCAAAGGATACTCGGCAACATCGTGTTTGACCTTGATTTTGGTGACCAAGGTCAATGTCAAATGTCAAATATGCATATTTTTGTTGATGCATAAACTCTTAAACCGTTGGACGTAACGACTTCAAACATTGAATGTGCATTTAGAGGGTACTTGGCATTTCGTGTGACCTTAAAAGCCAATGCCAACGGTCATTTAATGTAGTTTCTTGTAAATGCATCTACTTCTAAAAGGTTACATGTTGATGAGGTTACTGGGCATCATTTCGTATAAAAATGACACCAAGGTCAAGTTCAAAAGTTAGCGCGTATTTGCGATGATGTACCATCGACTGCAGTCTAGTCTAAATTTGAATTTGGAGCACAAAATTGAAATTAAATTAAACAGAAACATTTATGTGATAAATATTTGTTTTTTCGCAGAAAAGCATATTATAATTTGACCAGTTGTTAACGTTCTTTGAAATAACGCCTTGCATTAAATCGATAAACCACTAGGTGCATTCGGGAAAGTCCGCCACAATTCGAGAATCGAATCATGGCTCGGGTGTATGTAAGGAGCATTAATCAATACAATAATCATTAGCACTCATGTAAGATCTTCTATGTCTCTCACAGAAGCTGTTGTTATATAAATTATTTGTTTTAAAAACTTTATATGCCATTCCATTTCATGGCAATGTATACTTCTATGCAAGCACGCGCCTAAATAGTTGCGAATTTCTTTAGGGCAGTGAATGCTCGTCTCTTAGAAAGTTTTGATGGTTGACTTCCAAAGTGAGCCCTACAATAAAACGGGGGATAATCAGGTTACTACAACATTAAAATTTACAAAACGCTATCGCTACGCATGCGAGAGGTCCCTGGTTCAATCTTCACTCAAGTCCTCTTTTGTTTTTTAATATTATTTTATTTTTTATGTTCTTTTTGTTTCTTTTTTGTCTCATGCGTGCTATGCCCTAGATTCACTGAAATCCCTAGATTTTTGTTTTAAATTCCATGTATTTATTAAATTTTGTATTTGCATTTTTTTTTAATTTGGACGGGGTTGTGGTGGCAAATTAGCAGTTCCTGGTTGTTGTATAAAGAGGTCCGTACACCTTATCAATGGTTTTGCTATAATTTGTTTGATTTGATTCTTTATGTCCCATCAACAATCTTTCAGTTAAACAGGGACGGGTCTTCCTCGGTTGAACCAGTACTAAGCTAGGATAAATGTGTCTAGCTCAAGTACCACAACGCAGTGACGCCGGTGAGGCTCGAACTCGCGGCCCCTTGGTCTCGAGTCAAGCACTCTACCACTGAGCCACTGCGCTCCCTAGGTTTTGCTCTAATCTCTATAGCTTATTCTGCTACCTCAATGTGTCAACTATAGCAAACTGTGTAGACCCTTATGAGATGCCGTGATGTGCTACACGGTTTGGGCCTCGATGCGAGAAACCTGTCTGCGGAGATCATGATCAGGCATGAATCAGTCAAGTCTGATCAGCTATACAGAGACGTAACTAGCTAGATGATATGTGAATTATGCATGTAGCCTGCAAGCCCTTAGCATAAGCATTTATTTTATACTTAAAAGAGAGAGACTAACAAAAACACTGATCAGACTTCACGGATACGGAAGCTAGTCTGCACCTTTATACCACCCTTACCAAATTAAGCACGAAATATCTCATGATGTGCAAGGTCTACACTGGTGTAGGTGGTATAAAATAGTTACACCATGTTTGTCCGCCTGTACGTAAGATAATCCACTCGCTAAAGCTCGCGGATTATCTCCACGTACAGGCGGACAACCCATGATATAACTATTACTTATTGTTCGCATACAACAAAGTCAGGGTTTATATGTTCCAATCCTGGTGCATCTAGCGTAAACCAAATCTCTCTCTCTCTCTCTCTCTCTCTCTCTCTCTCTCTCTCTCTCTCTCTCTCTCTCTCTCTCAAGAAGTGCCTAATCTATTTTAAATTTAATAGACCAATGAATCGGCATATTAATATCATTTGGCATAACTGATAAAAATTGGATTGGCGAGTTATCAAAATTATATTGAAGATATTAAAGTACTTTATATATGTAATAAAACTATCGGGGCAATTTAATCTTATTAACCTCAGGTTAAATTAGCCTTCATGTAGAAATTGTTTAAATATTTATTTTAATACAATGCACGCTTCAAAAATCAAATCTGTTCAATGAAGATGATTAAAGGTGCATAGCCGTGTGAATGTACAAAAATAAAAGATGAAAGAAGAGCTATTGCATGTGATTGCCAACAATGTGGTATTTTGACATGTGTAGACTCAGATGAGCCTATGCAGCCTTCTTTTAAGCTTAGAAACTCCAAATGGTGTTCAGTCAGTAGCTTAACAATCATAGAATACTCAAGCGATTAGCAAAGGCTCTGATCAGACTGCGCGTGTGCGCAGGCTGATCTGAGACTTTGCTGGTCGCACATATCACATTGTTGGAAATCTCATGCACTGGGTCATAATATTTATATCGTGTACATCGTCTTCATCTGAACGGTCACTTGGATTTAAGGACATTTTAGAAGATCATACTCATCAGAAGCACTGTGTTGTGTCCTTAAGGAAGACACTTAGTACTGTTTCAACCAAGTAAGACATCCCGACATAACTGAACTTCTTTTTAAAAAACGTTGACAGGGATGTAAAGCATCGCAATGGTAAAGGGCTGCGAAATTGTAAAGAAGAAAAAAAACTAAACATATAGCAAAATACCAACGATTTGGTAATTTAGAGCATTGTGTGGTTTTATGTATTCGCAATAAGGCGGGAAACACGGTCCGCGATTTGATCAGCGCTATGTACTACCGAGAAGAACAAACCTCCATAGTCAATGTAAAAGTTAAGTGTTAGTTTTCACTGAAATTGGTGGCCGTTTCAACTGCTTTTTTTCAACTGCTTTAAAAGCTACCTTTGGTTCGATTAACTGAAATGACTGCAAAATAACAGGTAGAAATGTTTATCATTTATCATAATTGAAAAATCAAAAATAGTACTAGTAGCAATATTTTTGGGAAAATCCATAAGAATGAAATGGGTTAATAAAGCTGTTGTGTTATATGCATACTGATCTATACTAGTATTTGTCAGGTATACTTTTCCTTCTCGAACCTAATTCATTTATTATCTCGTACTTACGTGTCTAGCTATTGATTAAGTTTGTTAACAATGAGTAGACTGACAGTCCGAAGGATTGCATTTCAACTATTGATATCTATTTTCACCTGAACATATGCTTACATACATGTGTACGTGTACGCGAGAAGTGTTCCAAAAAACAGGTGCGCTAATTTAGATGATTTTAATGTTTTTTTCTGTTGGGGTTGACTTTTAGAGTGAAAGAGTCAACTTACTCAGATAGGAATAGCATTTGCAAACAAATAAGTCTCAGATCAGCCTGCTCCTAAAGGAGCAGTCTGATCAGAGATCATTTCTTTGCTTTCTCAGTACATCAAATGAAAGATTCAAGTTAGATAGTTAAATGGAACCTGTCGTTTGATTTCTAATATTAACCGAACTTGAAAAGAAAAAACGAAAGTAGCTTTTTCACGAATAAAACTATGGATCACTATTATAATGCGCTTGAAAAGTTGCATGTTTGCTTTTATATTTCTAACCGAACTTGAAAAGATAAAACGAAAGTAGCTTTTTCACGAACGAAACTATGGATCACTATTATAATGCGCTTGAAAAGTTGCATGTTTGCTTTTATATTATTAACCGAACTTGAAAAGGAAAAACGAAAGTAGCTTTTTCACGAACGAAACTATGGATCACTATTATAATGCACTTGAAAGTTGCATGTTTGCTTTTATATTATTAACCGAACTTGAAAAGGAAAAACGAAAGTAGCTTTTTCACGAACGAAACTATGGATCACTATTATAATGCACTTGAAAGTTGCATGTTTGCTTTTATATTATTAACCGAACTTGAAAAGGAAAAACGAAAGTAGCTTTTTCACGAACACTATTATAATGCGCTTAAAAAGTTGCATGTTTGCTTTAAAACACCAGGCTAACGGTTAAACAAGAATAAAAGTGTATCGCTGTCTTTAATGACGTGAGAATAAATAAAACTTGAAAGTAAGAATGTGAAATGGTGACAAGTAATAGTTATACCATGGGTTGTCCGCCTGTACGTGGAGATAATCCACGAGCTTTAGCGAGTGGATTATCTTACGTACAGGTGGACAAACATGGTATAACTATTTTATACCACCATCATCAGTGTAGACAATGCACATCACGAGATATTTCATGCTAAAGTTGGTAAAGGTGGTATAAAAACGGATAATTTGTATCGGAAAAGCCCTTGAGAAAATCCGTGACGTCATACAGGTAAGGCACGTGACAGCTTACCTGTGTTTGCTGCAAAGATGCCTTTTGAACTTTCACATAATACAATGAAGAGTAGTGACATGCGTTCAAATGACAGAGATGTAATTGTCAATTGTCTGATAACGCAAGTCTGATAGTACGTACAGTGAGCAGTGTATATTTCAATATAGATTTTTTCTGGAACGCCACGCCCTTTATAAGGAAGCTGGGAATGTCTGATATAAATGGATTTATTATAAAAATTGTGATTAGAAGCGCGTTGTGATATTCCTTGGATAGTTACTGTGGTAGCTTAAATTACATAAAAGGACCAATGACAACTTCAGCTATGAGGAACTCGTCGGAGAATTTCAACGACGATTCCCATATTGGGGTGATCCCCAAAGGGATAAGGGCCCCTAATGGAATACTCCCCAGAAGCGCCTCAGAAATGACATTCTCGCATCTGCAGCAAATGGAAAAGAACTACTGTAAACTGGGGGATGACAAGATCAAAAGACCCGACAAAACCGACAATGTCAGGAAAATAAAGGTGGCCTCTTTTAATGGTTTAAACTTGGATGATCGGATAGATCTGGACTCGGATTCTGTGTTCGCGGGTAGAAGGGATGTCTCGAACCCAGACAGTATTAGGGAGAAGCAAATTGTCAGCTCCAGGGGGTCAATTAGAGGGATGAAGAATCGGGTTCGCGCTGGATTAGCAACCTTCCTTGAGCAATGTAACGAAAATTCGGTAAGTGCCCAAATTTTTATCTGTAGAATCAGATGCCCGCCACTCATCAAGAACATGGTTCTACTTTTACATGTCGTATGGTCAAACTGGATAGGCAGTTATCAAAACGCTCTTAACAATCGACGAACGCGGATCAAAAATCGCTAGAAACAGTGTTTTCGATTGCCATTGGTCGCCAGTCGACAAATGGCAATCGAAAACTCTTTTTCTAACGATTTTATCTACGTTCGTCGATAGTATTATCGTTTTCGATTGCCACCTATACGATGTGATGGTATTAAAGAAAAGGTTCAATTTGCTATAAAGGGTACCCCGCAAAAAGTTAATCAAATTACATAAAGCAATCAGCTCTGGTTCCACTTAAAGACTAAAATATATAGACCTTAAAGCATGCGTACGCAGCTACCTAGATGGGTTAGACGTCTAATTATTTATCTGAACCTTCATCTCCATTCATACTTTGTGCATGTGGGCAGCCAATGCCAACACGAACCAGCGCAAACGTGCAGGTTCGTTTGGGCATTGGCTGTTCGCAGCAACATCGCTAATTCAAAGTACCAAAATCTCAAATTCTGACCCATACAAAAATGATTGGTGGGCACCAGCTTAATTTAGTGGAAAATAAGAATAATGTCATTGATTATGGTAATACTAGGACCACGAGCGGTTTTGTTTTCATTAACTAATAAAATGTCCGGTTGAAAGTTAATCAGGCGAATGACACGACACCATTTCTATTTCAAAATACAAACTCGTCTTTTAATCCTTTCTCTTTGAAAACATTTGCTCTAGTACCCATTGGAATCTTCTCATCAGTAGCTGAGGTACTCATCCGAGACGATTCCAATGAGTACAACAGCGATTTTATTACTCGTCTTATCTAGGTCTTCGGAGTGTTTTGAAGGTGTCTAAATTATGATGTCAACTTGTCCGCCTCAGGGATGTCTGTCATTGTCCTGTAGTTATAATTATGTATCTTGTCGTAGTTTTAAGGGATTACAAGGGTATGTGATTCATTGATGTCATTTTACAGCGTTTTTTCTGATCTAAACGCGACTCAGTTTATAATTAAGACATGTGCTAACAAACACAAAACTTTTTGTATGGCCACTGTCATTGTAAAACCACGGCACCAAGAGAACACGGCCCAAGGCTCAAATTGCTGCTTCGTTACTTAATCAATGCCGGTCACACAATTTCCATTTTAACTAAACTTTTGGGATCAAACTTGGGTACACTATTGTACGGATATGTTTCGAATTAAGTTAATATCTTGGAATTTGCTAGCAATGCTCTGCTCTTTTCACTAGCCCTTTTAATGCTGATGTATGTCCCTCCCTGAGTCTGTTGCATGCTTCAAAGCATTAATGCGTTCATGACTACTGTCTGCAAGCTGCAGCATCCACGCCCATTGATCCCCAAAATACACTAAATGCACTTGTCCATTATATATTTCCGGCAAACAAAATGCAGCTTTTTCATACATACTATTAATCGCCTTACATACATCCGAGGCTTGATTCTCGAATTGGGCCGAGAGTTTCCGATTGTCTCTTTACTGTTTGCAAAACTACCCATCTACAAGTTTGCGGCACAAAAGGGTTTATGGTTGTATAGTATAAGAGTTTGAATCTGTACCAGATAAGCTCGAAGCAAATGAAAAACGGGACGATTTTCTGCGCATATTTAAAATCGCCCATTTCCTGGGTAGAACATACGTCGGTACAATTGCACGGTGTCGACCGTATAGAACAGATCTACATTTGAGATTTCTAATAATACAGCAAACGCATTTGAGCCGTGATATGAATTTCCAACAATGTGGTATTTTGACATGAATAGACTCAGGCGAGCCTGTGCAGTTAGAAACTTCAAATGTTGTTCAGTCAGTAGCTTAATAGCCATAGAATATTCAAGCGACTAGCAAAGGCTCTGACCAGTGGTATGAGCCTTTGCTGGTCGCACATACCACATTGTTGGAAATCGCATTGCTTATTTACAATTTAGCAAGCTTATATTATTTTACCCAATGCAGGTGACCACATACATACATGTATGTATATATATCAGAGGTTTTACGGTCATTTACCTTCCAACAAATGGAGTTTAAGCAAAACGAATTAGTTTTGAATATATCAATATGTATTTAAAAAGATTTAATTTCTAAAAGGGCAATTGCTTCCAGTCTATTCGAGCATTTAATACATTCTGACACGAACTACAGTTTATATATATAACATTCTTATTGTAGAAGGAACTTTTTTATTACTATATTAAAGCCATCATAGCAAAAACTGTGTCATATGATAAGCAATGCAAAATCAGCCAATAAACGCAAAATACATGAACAACTAGACTTCAGTCGATGGTATCAGCTTTTTTACCTTTGACCTTGAGGTTAAACAGAATATTGCAATGCACATGCAAAATTTAAAGTTCCTACGTCCAACCGTTTAGGTAGAGATGCATTTACAAGAAAATACAGTATTTGACCTTGACACCAAGGTCTCCTTAAACATTGCCCAGCACCCTATACATCATGTGACTTATGAGCATGCAAATATTGAAGTTGCTACATCCAACTGTTTAGGTAGAGCTGTATTTGCAAGAAAATACAGCATTTGACCTTGACCTTGGCATCAAGGTCACTCGACATGTTGCCCAGTACCCTCTACTTCATGTGACATATACAGCTGCAACGTTTGAAGTTGCTGCGTCTAATGGTTTAGGTGGTGCATTTACAAGAAAATACATTAGTTGACCTTTGACGTCATACGACATGTTGCCCAGTACCCTCTACATCATGTGACCTATACAGCTGCAGCAAAGTTTACAGTTGCGACGTCTGCTGATTTAGGAGAAGCATGCGCGGATCCAGGAATTTTCGTCAGGGGGTTCCAGGTCACAGTCTGACAAAAAAGCTCTGACAACGTTTTTTTTTTTTTTTTTTTTTTTAGTCCTCACCTTATTTTACAGAAGTCAAATGGTAATTTTCAAAGAAATTTATCATTTTCCAAGGTTCCAGAGGGGGTCAAACATTTTCCAGGGGGGGGGGGTCCAACTTTTTCCAGGGGGGGGGGGGGGGTCCAATTGCTTATTCCCTATAGAAACCCATATAACTTGTGATTTTCCAGGGGGGGGGGGTCCGGACCCCCTGTCTCCCCTCTGGATCCGCACTTGAGGAGATACATTTACAAGAAAATACATTATTTGACCTTTGACATTGACATAGGGATCAAGGTCACACAAAATTTTGACCAGCATGTCGACCAGAAACAACAGCCAACGGTAAAGGAGGAGATACAATTACAAGAAAACACACGCACATACGAACGTACGCACGGACAGGTGGACTGACGGACCGACTTTGATACGAAATTAATAATACCCTTTTTTCTTAAGAAAAAAGCGGGTATACAATGCATAGGGACAGAATGGCGATAACAATATCCCTGACGTTTTAAAGCGTGGGATAGCAATATAATCGCGGTAAAGCAATGGCGTAATGCGCGCAGGCTGTCGTTGTATACGTCAAACCATCTATTGATTTGGTATCAATGAAATATTAAATAGGCAACACATGTGCGTACACATTTAGATTGGGCTTCCTCCATGTGTCGACGTTTAGCGTTAAATGGGCCAAGCATGGACCACTGCAGCATGTCGACCAGCAACAGATGGTCTCATTGATAATGAAATCAATATCGACAATGACGTAGCCAGAACGCTGAAAAAGTTACGCACATCAGATATAAGCAGTGATTCCCTTCAATTGCGTCCATTTTCAAGTGGAACTTCTCTTAAAGGAAAGAATTTGCTCCCAGAGGGAGCGAATTCTTTCCTTTAACGAGTAGTTCCTTTTGGTATGAAAAATCACTTTAACCACATTAGGTGACCTCCCTTGAATTTCTCTATTTTTATTACGCTCGTGCGTAACTGCGTAAGGAGGGCTACGCCAATGATCGACTACACTCTTACTCAAAAGGCGCAGTTTCTCAGTGGTAGAATGTTAGACTTGAGATCGAAGGTCGCTAGTTCGAGACTCACCGGAGGCTCTATGTGTAAAATCTGAGGCTATGTGCCAGACACTCTACCCTCTGCTTAGTACAGGTTCAACCCAGGAAGAAAGGAGCGTCCCGATATGACTGAAAATGTATTGACTGGTAAGTAAAGCATCAACTCAAGGCCAAAAAATAATATGGGTTTCACTTGCACTGTTTCGTTTAACCTTTTGTCGTTCATCCTTCAAAAGGCTGTCAGCATCTTCCCGGCTCTTCATCTTTCTTTTAAAATGGACGTTTGTGTCTTAACCCTTTGTATTCTGATGGCTTTTCCTATACATACTGATACAATAAGTCTGTGATTGCCCATTTGTACTTTAAGGGGTCACAGGTAAAAAAAATCTCAATTTTGATATATAATTTATTTATCTGCCCATGAAGATTGTTTTTATCTTAGCAAACAGTTTATCTTAGCATGCTGCATTTCATCTCGGTCTACACTGTTTGTTAGAGTACCCGGTTAGAGGTTTCCAGTATACAAAGGGTTAAAGGTCAGTATAGGTTTGAAAGTTTGTCTTCTATCTTCGGTGATTTCTATGCGGAAGTAAATTTTCCACATCATTCTGTGCCTTTATAATAAAACTCAAGTTATTTTGTTTTGTCTTCCTTCTTCAGGTATCAAATTAATATTTTACAACTTGTCAGAACCTCAAAGTGAACTTTTTCCTCTTGTTTCCTTATTTAGACACAGTGAATTTCTATTGTCCTTATGTTTACCTATGTCCTTATGAACAGAACTGTTGAGCGCAAAATTATAATTGTGAAAAATATATAGTAAATCATTAAGTAAATCTATGAAGTGGTCAACGCGACCATTTCCATAGGCACAGTTTTGAAAAAGGAGGAGAAAACTAAAAGTAGGTCATAGACCATATATTACAATTATAAAGAATTATGTGGGATACTCGCTGCGCTCGTTCCCACTTAATTCCTTTACAACTGTTATATATGATCTATAACATATACGTGTTTTGAGTGCTCAAAAACCCCTTCTCAGTAATTGTATGGTTTGTGCGTCCGTACGGGAAGACAATCCACAGCTTTAGCGAGTTGATTGTCGCCCTACAGACGCACAGGCCATTCAATAACTTGCGTATATGCCCAGCATGCAATTGCACTTTGTGCATTGTGAGATACTTGATATTTAGCACTGACATATCAATTAAAGGTGCAATAAGGATCAATATAAGTAGTTATACCGTGGGTTGTCCACCTGTACGTGGAGATAATCCACTAGCTTTAGCGAGTGGATTATCTTACGTACAGGTAGACAAACATGGTATAACTATTTTATACCACCAACATTAGTGTAGACCTTGCATATCACGAGATGTTTCGTGCTAAAGTTGTAGGGGTGGTATAACTATAGATATGTGTGCGAAATGGCTTCGATTGCTAATGTCCTGTGCTTCACTGCACTAAGATATTTCCCTGATATGGGTATACACCCATCATTATTAACACATTATCAATAATAGTGCACTCGTATTTCAAGATAATCGCTAACTTTTACCAGATATTTATCAATAACCCAAGGGCCCATCACTGGTTTTAAAGCACTGTCTGTTTTGTTGTGCTCAGGGGTTATGAAGAGCTGAGCCTTTTGATATGAAATTATTGATAAATTATCCGAAGAAACGCTTTAAGCATCAAAAATAATTATTTTTTTTCAACACAATCTAAATATGAAGTTGTACAAAATTGTACAAAATTGAATCTATGATCTTTACCTAGTTTAACCATTAGACTGCTATAAAAATTAGTCATGTGATCTGCTGTAGCGATAAACTCTACACGAAAAAGATACTTTCTTTGAGGATACCCCGATGTTAAATGTATTGAAAGTGCTACAATTTTCGTCCTTGGCTGCTCGCAGATACGGTAAGTACCACCATCGCATGTAAAGGCTTAATATAATATGGACCTTCCAAAATGTATAATATCAGTCAAATATCATTGAAGAATCTTTCAGTATATGGGGCCGACCTTTAAAATTGTTGGTTTGCCTTCCTCCTACCTACCCTTTCAAAACAGGCCCTACCCAAAATATTTATTGCCTTTCTGAGAATCTTTTTTTTAACAAGCTCTTCAAGCTGTATTTTAATTGAAGAAAGGTTACAGATAATTTGTAGATCTCTAAAAGTGATAGTAAGAAGAGGTCATAAAATTATGCTGAATTTCATAAAAAAAAGACCTACCTACCTACCCAACACTTCTTGCACTGACCTATAGCCTAAATACAGTCAAACTTCGTTAGTTCGAAGTGCAAGGTACCTTGATCTGTACTTCGAGCACGGCAAACAAATGTATTTGGAAGAGCTAGTGAAGAGAGAGCTGGTTGCTTTACCTTCATTGCCTTTTGATGTTATGACTGTTAGTAAACCGTGCCTTTTCTAACTTCCTCTTGGTGGCGTGGGTTGGTCTGCAGTGTGTAATTGTGGCATTTCCTGGTTATTCCCACCTACTATTGGAAGAATCCGACAGCCTTTCGAAGTACATAATGTAAAATTATGTGTACCAGCAAAAGAGATGGCAGCTGAGCTGTCACTCCTTTTTGGTGTAAACTTACATTTAATTTCCAACTAAAAGAACTTGAGGCCGAAATTCATCCAGTGCTTACTTTAAAACATTAAATTTGAGCCGCGACATGTGATTTCCAACAATGTGGTATTTTGACATGTGTAGACTCAGACGAGCCAGTGCAGCCTCCTTTTAAGCTTAGAAACTCCACATTATGTTCGGTCAGTAGGGTAACACTCATAGTATATTAAAGCGACAGGAAAAGGCTCTGATCAGACTGGGCGTATGCGCAGGCTGATCTGAGGCTTTGCTGGTCGCACATACCACATTGTGGGAAATGTCTTGTCGCGGCTCAATTATTTTCTAAATGCCATTGTTGTTGCTTTTTTTTTATTCTTTACGTCCCATCAACAATCTTTCAGTTATAAAGGGACGGGTCTTCCTGGGTTGAACCAGTACTAAGCTAGGTTTAATGTGTCTTGCTCAGGAACACAACGCAGTGACGCCGGCGAGGCTCGAACCCGCGGCCCCTCGGTCTCGAGTCAAGCAATCCATGTCATTGTTGTAGTTATTCTACGGATCAATACAATCGAACAGATTATAGCTTTTAAAGCAGATGGAAGTTTACACTGAGACTAGTAGCAGTTCAGCTGCCACTAAAGTCGGTGTAAAATCACACGTTTTTACAGTGCAGTATGGTAAAATCAGAGGCTATCAGCGATTATTAGATAAAGAGATTTCATCAAAAGTGACACAAATTTACTGTTATGATAGCCTAAGGGCCGTCTCAATCACGTCATAGGCGCTCAAGATAAAAGATTGGTTATCTTTGACCTCGTTGTTAGAAGTGGGCAGGGTTCAATTTGACCAAAAAAAAAAAAAAACATCGCCAGTTAGGCAAAGAAAATACCCACTTCTTGCACTGGCATATGGCCTAAATACAGTCAAACTTCATTAGTTCGAAGTGCAAGGGAACTTGATCTTAACTCGAGAAATCGATTGTTCGAGCAATCAATTCGTCAAGTTCCGTACTTACAACAATCTGTTGGTCCACTGTGTTTGGTCCAAACCTTTGGTGTTCGTACTTATACCACCCTTACCAACTTTAGCACGAAATATCTCACGATGTGCGAGGTCTACACTGATGTAGGTGATATAAAATAGCTATACCATCTTTGTCCACCTGTACGTAAGATAATCCACTCGCTTAAGCTCGTGGATTATCTGCACGTACAGGCGGACAACCCATGGTATAACTGAGGGGGAAATAGATATTGACAAAAACCAAACAAGTTTTAAACAGAAGCTGCTGGAATCAGCCCTATGAATTCAGGTGACACGTCGGATGCTAGACAGATGTCATTAGATGTGCGGTGGTCAAGCTTACATGCCAGATCCATAGTAATAAAGCAGCTTCATTGATCGAGCATAATCTAGCTTGGAAACTGACACCTGTGACTGCATACCTATAGACGATATATAACAGTATTGATCCGGTAGTACCGTAATTTATCAGTTCACACGCTAAAAAATACCAAATTTGGTGGTAGCTGAATTGCCATTAAAACTATGTTCTGTTCGATTGTATTGATCCGGAGAATAACTATAACAAGAGTAGGTACAAATGTTTAATATTTATCACTAGAAAGCTGTTCACCTCAAATTGTTTGGTAAGCTTACACCAAAAGTTGCGACAGCTTAGCTGCCACTTACTGTTTAATTAAATTACACGTATTTTACAGTGCAATAACACAGCTCTGTTGATTCTGAAGCCCTTTATTTGCCCTTCATCAAACAAATAAACGTTTAAATGCTCAGTCACTTATTATTGGTAAAATAAACTTCACAAAGCATTTACTACATACTATCGCAGACACTTAGAGTTGATTGTTAAATATAATGTTGGTCTGAAACTTCTCCTTAGCCAGTATGCAATGGTTCAAAAGAATCATGCGAAAGATAACCAAAACTATAAAAAGAAAGTTGACTATAACATTGGTGTTATGCGCCATTCCGCATGCCTAGTTGCAAACCCAGTGACGGACTATAGACGGTTCTTTTGAGTACACACAAATTATGTTTTGGTTGAGAAATAAGAAAAGTATTTTCTGTTACATACTCTTAACTAAAATCCTGCACAGTCTATGTGTTTTGACAACATGCAGGTGGAATATTAAATCCTATGGCTGAGGCTGCTGTCCGTTCTAAGGCGGTGAATTGGTTGTTGTTAGGTCATCGTTGTTGCTCCCATTGTATGTGGGAGACTTGTATTTGGTCATGGCTTTGCGATAGAGCTCGTGGTGCCCTTACTAGTTTGGCGATCATTCCGCTGAGAGAGCGAGAGAAAGAGAGAGAGAGAGAGAGAGAGAGAGAGAGAGAGAGGGGGTGGAGTTATTTTCCCTTTCATTTAGTTAAAAGTAATCTTGTTTATATCTATGCGTCTTTTTCTGTATTCCGGTGCTTCATCGTCCTTTGATCTGTAGATGTGGCTTATTCTGGACATGCTCATTCGTTAACCCCTGATGCTATCAGAATAAATCAGAATAACTTGGTGTATTTAGAACTGTTCAAGATTTATATATAGATGGTCTTATGCTTTATCTAATAATTTTGGCATGCTTACTTGTAAGAGGGGCTTTTAACACTGACTACACCAAATTCACTTCCGTGTTAAGTCACGTACTTTATTGTGAACTGATTGGCAATTTAAAGTCACAGTTAATTGTGCAGTAATTTCGACGAGAATATTAATTATAAAACACTTAGATGTATTAGATATGACAGCTGGAATATATTTTGACATGCATTTAAACCTTGGCAGATAGTTCTTCAATTTACAAGTATCGTCTTTGTGTTTCAACTAGGTAGCGAACACAAACCAGTACAGTAGAGTTACAGCTACCTTTCTTTCAACAAAGAAGCAAGTAAATATTTCTCATTCTTAGATCAACTTATGGCACAAAGAGGATATCACGAGAAAACAATACCAAGAGTCATACACACATACAAAAGAAAGAATACAATAAGTAAAGTAGCCAGATGTCTCTTCCTCAGCGAGATGATCGCCAACCTAAAAAGAACAGAGAATATATATCGCATAACCAGTACTACTGTCGTGCAAACCAACAATGACAGTGACGTAATATTGCGTTTAAAATTGTTAAGTAAAACATTAACTTGTACACTCCACTTGAGCTAACACGAAGCGATATATCACTTGTGTATTAATCCTATCCTGAGGATAGGATTAAAACACAAACGATCTATCGATTATAAATCCCTGTTAACTGTGTTAACAAAACATGACGGCACTGTCACTCTTGGCTGGCAGGACAGTAAACACGACATTCTTATACACATTGACACACAATGGGAGCCATCACAATATACCTATGGCAGCAGGAAGCCACCGGGGATGGGAGTATAAATCACTGGGCAAAGTTTTGCCATAGCTTCTGAAGGTGTCAACATCAGTTGCAGCCTTTGATGTTGCAACGTTAAGTTGTCGAGTTCGTAAACTTTGCTTGGAGTTTGAAGTTTGACATTCAATGGTGAGCCAATGTGGTTAGGCCCCTCTTAACTCCAAACAATTTTCATACGCTTTTAGTTGGCTCGCATTTAAGTTTAACTGAGACCACTGCTCATTGCATTACATTGACGAATCTTTGAACCAAAGCAAATTAATTTGTTAACAGTGTGGCAATAACGCACTCAGTTTCACTTTGATGTTCTTCAGTTTTAACCTTGGTCAATTAGGGAAAGTTTACTCTCAACACATTCATACATGTATTAATAGAAGTCCCATGGCCTTACTTTATCTTAACAGCACATAAGTAACAATAAAAGTTGAAGCTCCTTATCAAATATTCATAGGCTATTGATAGTACTGTATTTCTGCAAATAATTGCAATGCTCGCAAATTCTATTTTGTTGATATTCAATCAGTCGACGAAAATCCAGTCGATTATACCTCAACATTCAGTCAAATCTCATTAATTCGAAGTCTTACTGGGCGGAATTTTTTTATTTCGTAGTATCAGTACTTCGAATTATTGGCCAAACGTATGTGTGTTTGGAATATTTGACCCGTTCTAACGGGCATTTATGTTGGTAAAACCTCGAGATGTTTTGTATTATCTCAGCAGTAATCAAGAAATAGCTTCCTTATTTGTTTTGTTTTACTGACATATGTGGCTTTGTTCATTTTGCTAATTGAAAAAATAATACGAATTCTCGCCATTCAAGTCAACTTTGTACGAGTTCAACTCAAATGTTTGCTTTTTAGTAAAGCATAACAGTAGGTTTCATTAAAAAAGTATCGATGTTAGTGGTCATCGTTTTGATTGAAACTGCATAGAGGTTTATTACGGCTTCCAGACACCACAGCTACGGCCAGCTACCACTCAAAAAATTATTTGGAAAGTTCGAAAACGTTAATTCCAGAGTATGGTTGGTTATCAGCTGTCCTTCATTTATAGAACAAGCAGTCTCGACTCACCCACCCCACCAACACGGACGCAATGAACGAACGTCGACTTTATGACTTTCAACATTTCACGGTCAATATAATGTAAGGTGATCTAAAACTACGTGTGATTTGTCTCTTGGGGCATAACTCATTAAACCCAGCTTTATTCTTCCTAAGCTTTTCTCATTAATTGATAGGTTTAATATTGACTTTTGTCTGTTGCAATATTGTTCCAGGCAAAATCTCCAGTCCTTGATAGACGCTATGTTATACCGTTTAAGGTTGCCGTTAACTTTTGCTACACGCTTAGAATACCGCATCATTAAAACAACATGGATACCATAACAGACTAAAACGGCAATAGAACTCTACATACATTCAGCGATGATGCCTGATCTAAAGTCAGTGATTCAAAGAAGTCCTTTAGCAACCGTCATTCTAATGATGTCAACAGTCAATTATGTAAGTTTTCCTTTGACAATTGGGCTAGTGTTATCAACAGTCAATTGATGTATACTGGTCTAATGTTGTCAGTATAGTTGATTTATGTATGGTTTCTTTTGATAACTGGTCTAATGTTGCCAACAGTTAATTTATGTATGTTTCCTTTGCAAACTGGTCTAATGTTGTAAGCACTTAATTGAAGTATGTTTCCTTTGACAACTGGCCTAATGTGTCAGCAGTTAATTTATGTATGTTATCCTTTGATAACTAGGCAAATGTTGCCAGCAGTTAATTGAGGAATGTTTCCTTTGATAGCTGGTCTTATGTTGTCAACATTTAATTTATGTATGTTTCCTTCGAAAACTGGTCTAATGTTGTCAGCAGCTAACTTATGTATGTGGTTAAATGTTGTCAACAGTCCATTTATGTATGTTTTTCTTTGACAAAAGGTCTAATGTTATCAACAGTTAATTTATGTATGTTCTATTTGACAACTGGGCAAATGTTGTAACCAGTCAATGTGTGTATATTTTCCATTTACAACTGGCCTAATGTTGTCAGTACTTGATTTATGTATGGTTTCGTTTGGCTATTGGTCTAATGATATCACCAGTTAATTTAAGAATGTTTTCCTCTGATAACTGGTCTAGTGTTGTCAATAGTTATTCTGTGCGTGTTTTCATTTGATAACTGGTCTAGTGTTGTCAATAGTTATTCTGTGCGTGTTTTCATTTGATAACTGGTCTAGTGATGTTAGTAAATAGTTTTAGAGTGTTTTACTTTGACAACTGGTTTAATATTGTAAGTAAAGTTAATGTATGTGTGTATTCCTGTATAACAACTTGATTAATGTTGTCAGCATTTATTTTTAGGTATGTTTTCCTTTGACAACTTGATTAATGTTGTCATCAGCTAATTCGTGTATGTTTTCCTTTGACAACTGGTCTAATGTTGTCAGTAGTTAATTCATGTATGTTTGCCTTTGACAACTGGTCTTATATTGTCGGTAGATAATCTATGTTTATGTTCCTTTGACAACTTGATTTATGTTGTCAGCAATTTATTAATGTTTGTTTTCCTTTGACAACTGGTCTAATGTTGTGAGTAGTTAATTTATGTATGTATGTTTTCCTTTGACAACTGGTCTAATGTTGTCAGTAGTTAATTTATGTATGTTTTCTTATGACAACTGGGCTAATGTTGACAACAATAATTTCCTGCATGTTTCCTTTGACAAACTGGTCTAATGCTGCCAACAGTCAATTTATTTACATTTTCCTTTGACAACTGGTCTTATGTTGTCAGTAGTTATTTTATGTATGTTTTCTTATGACAACTGGTCTTATGTTGTCAACAGTTCATTTATGCATAATTTCCTTTAACTACTGGTCTTATGTTGCCCGTAGTTAATTGATGTACGCTTTCCTTTGACAACTGGTCTAATGTTGTCGAAAGTCAATTTATGTATGTTTCCTTTGACAACTGGTCTAATGTTGTCGAAAGTCAATTTATGTATGTTTCCTTTGACAACTGGTCTAATGTTGTCGAAAGTCAATTTATGTATGTTTCCTTTGACAACTGGTCTTATGTTGTCGAAAGTCAATTTATGTAATGTTCCTTTGATAACTGGTCTAATGCTGTCCAGAGTCAATTTATGTATGTTTGCCTTTGATAGACTGGTCCAATGTTGTCAACAGTCAATTTAAGCATGCGTTTCTTTGAGTATAAGGCTACAGTTGACAGCTGTTAATTTATATATGTTTTCCTTTAACGACTGGTATAATGATGCTAGTAGTTACTCGATGCGTGTTTTTCTTTGACAACTGATCTAATGTTGTCAACAGTTAATTTATGTGTGTTTATGTATGTTTTCTTTTGATAACATGGCAAAAGTTGTCAACAGTCAATTTATGTATGCTTTCCTTTGACAACTTGTCAAACGGTATCCACCAATTATTGTTCTTATTGTGTCAGCAGTTGCTTTAGTTACTGTCGTCTTTCTTCAACAACTGTTCTCTCTGTGGTGACTTATGCAACGGTAAGAAATTTAGCTAGTCAAAAGAGTTGTTTAAGATCTTGTTTTTATTTTCGTTTTCTTGATTGTGCACTTACGTTTGACTGGTATATTTCGTTCTTAGACTGATTTGGAATGTCATTAGTGTCTTTGAACATCGATTATAGCTTCCAAACATTGCTCAAGTTTCACTTAATCCAGTCAGCCGTATTATACAGCTGAAAATATCCATGTTCTCAGACAATAATTACCAGATTATAGCTGGAACAGGAATTTCTATCTACCGAAAGACACCCATTTAGAGTGTATAATAATAGTTCTTCAATCGCTGCGTGATTTTAATGAAGTCTATAAAATATTACGAGCGGAAACATTAATTCACTTCATTCAAGTCTCTGCTGAAATTGGATAACTCATACTTGTTTCAGGTTTAACGATATAATCAAAGGCCAGTTTAGATAAACACATTTTTAGCTTAAAATTGAAAATATTTTCTTGCTCATCAGTTTTAACATATGTTTTGGTGCTCATAAGAACCGTTTCATTGAGACGGTTATTTTCAGTACCCACAACATATATTTTGGTTGAGAAATAAGAAACGTTAGTTTTTTTAACGCATTTTAAACTGCACGGACTCGCTGCTTGCAAACACAAAATATGCAAGAGCCCAGCACATACATGTACAATACTTCTAGTCGCTCTGGGTAACCTTTTATTGATATGTCCATGTTTTACATAAACTTTCTCGCAGTTCACATATTGCAAGTGCATGCTGGTGCATTAAGCAAGTTATTGTATGGTTTGTGCGTATGTACGCACGATAATCCACTAGCTAAAGCTCGTGGATTATATTTCCAATACGAACGCACAAAACATACAATAACTTACGCTGATCTCATGCGCTGACCGAAATATGCAAAATATGAAAAGATAATCCTTAAATGTATTATTTACAGTGTCATATGTGAAAATATTTGCAAGGGGTATCAGATAATAGATCGACATTCCAAACGAACGTTATCACCATCTTCATATATACATGTACATGTATTACCCCGTATATCTGTTTTAAGCCCGGTATTTAACGTATATTTGATACTGTGAAAACGCAAACGCGTAAAATTGCAGGTGTTTGATTCTCTTCCCTTTTGTTTCAAATTACACTGAACATTTAAAGTAGTTTTTATACTGCACGTGGTACTTGAGAGTCTTGCAAAAATATAAATGGCTGTGGCTTCATTATTCCCATTGACTTGCTTTCGATTCGCCATGCTCACCTAAGTTTTAAAAAAATAACTACTGAAAATTTAAAAATGGACAATGGCAATGATACAATAACAAATGAATTCATAACCAAATAAGTTTCAAAAAGTTAAAGTCCCAAGCATGTTTGGGGCGGAAAATGCGACCCATGATATCGACTGTTTATTACCAACAAGCAAGCAAATATTTAAAAAAAAAAACTAACTTATGCTGAAAAATGTCAAGCTTAAAATAAAAACGAACAAACATGTGTACCATCCATGCCTCTGTGCGTCTGAATAATACATGATACATTACAACACAATGTATAGGCCCACTGCTGAAAAACATGGATACCCAGTAAGTCAATAACATAGTGGATCCCTCACTTACCAAGGGAATGCAATTTACATCTTATTCGTGTCTTGATTTAAACAGTTAAGTAGATCAAAAAGTAAGTAAAACTGCCGTTTGGAATTACATCACAAAAACTCCTATCGATTTTTTTTTCTGGGAAAAGAACTATCAACTGTCCCTTGTGATTTCTCAACGTTAAAACTATGACCTATCGTGAGCTCGTTCCCAGCAGTATCGACACACTATCGGCCTTCCAGCGAAACGCACATCAAATCGTAAAAGTTTTCATAACAACATGTCAGCGCCGCCATTTTTAATATATAATGAGATGCATGAAATGTCATTAAGAAAAGTAAGTAAGGGTGCAAAGATCAGGAATCGATACAATCAAGAACCACACCTGACCCAAGATACCAATGGGAGCCAAGAGGTCAGCCCTTTCCCAGCAGGTGACCACAAGGCACAATAGGATGCATAAAATCTTTTTTTTTTGCAGACAAACACGTGATTTATTGTATAAACTATCATTAATGATATAGTTGGCTTATACATTAAAATGGAATAAAGTTGTATTTATTTGATTTTTGCATATTTAATTAGGAGGTTATGATGTCATAAAGTCAAAACTATGACGGCTTCTATAAAAGAAAGAATGGCAACTTCAAGTCAATATAAAGGATTGTGATAAAATATGCAGCGAACTGAATTTGATATAAAGTATGTCTATTAAAGTCAATTTATTTTTGTTTTGGCTACCCACCGTGCCTCTAAGAAAGGGGACGCGGGCAGGTGTGATATAAGACATAAATATCAACATTAACAAGACAATTATGACGGGCTGTAATTTCGCCATGCGTAAAAACTGACATCTGGTGATCAGCGAAGTGAATAAAGTCCCTTACAGCATGCTTGAGCATACTACCCTTTGTTCAGACAATGCTGTGCACCCGAATAGTCTCCCCAAACGTCTCCCATGCGGAATCCCTTGGCCAATTCCGTGGATTCCGCCCATTGCTCATGTCGAAGGTCGGACACTCGGCATTATTACCCGAAGAGTTCCGAATGTAGATCAGAATGTTTGAACTACCCAGTAGTGTATTGTAATACTATAAGGGCATGTGGTACTTGATTGTATCGATTCCTGATCTTTGCACCCTTACTTAATTTGCATTTTAATCTGTACTTATGGGAGTAGAATAAAAGAGACTACGACATGTGGACAAATGGCAGTGTAACGTTGCAAGGTATTGCTACTTTCTATCCAAACGATTCCGGTGCTGATAATTAATAATATGAAGAGATCTATCATTTTCATGCGCACAGCTGACATTTGCTTATTTATTGCTGTTAATTTGACAGCTTTGTCGGGACAGATGAAAGCATTGGAGACGAAAATAGTATTTCAATAAGACATGCCATCTGTTTTGATGAATCATTTATACCCCCTTTAGCTCATCGCTTTGTATATCTAAGTACAGTACGGTAAGTATGAGTTATACCATGGGTTGTCCGCCTGTACGTGGAGAAAATCCACAAGCTTTAGCGAGTGGATTATCTTACGTACAAGTAGACAAACACGGTATAACTATTTTATACCACCTACATTAGTGTAGACCTTGCAAATCATGAGATATTTCGTGCTAAAGTTGGTAAGGGTGTTATAAGTTCTGAGAAAAAAAAATCCTACAGACCTCCACGGATGAGACTGCTTGATAAAAATGCTATTTATTTCTCAACCCAAAACATACTGAGACGGTTCTTTTGAGCACCCAAAATACATGTTCAAACTGACAGATAAGAACAAAATCATAATTTTACGCTCAAAAGTTTGCTTATCTAAATATATGCATTCCATATACAGTGTGGTTGTCTGCTGCCTGTTGGTCAACCTTAAATAGATCATTGTACAGTTTGTATTTAACTGTACATAAATAGATCGCTGTACAATGTGTGTTTAACTATGTATAAATAGATCACTGTATCGTGTGTGTTTGACTGTACATAAATAGATCACTGTATAGTGTGTGTTTATCTGAACGATCAGCTAGTTCATCCCTCAGAGAGCTGTATAAATCTATCTTAGGGTTGTCAGTGACAACAGCAAAAATGACATCTGTACTAAACGTTTTACTAGGGCGGGGCCAGGATCTTTGGTTCATGTGTATAAAGGTGTAGGTGGTCGCTTTGCTGATTTTATCTAATTTTTCATAAATTTTCCATGCAAATGAAATAATTTGGTCTCACTGAGACCAAACTATTTCATTTTCATAGGATATTTAAAAATGGGGTGCGGGGAGGGGGGATTCAAACGAACCCCCTGAACCACCTCTGAATCCGCCACTTTATATCATTTTCATTAATGATATGCCAGAATCAATAAGTCATCTTTCATCTACTTTGAGAAAACCTGAAAATTTCTTAATGCATAATATGCATTATTATAAAAAAAATTGGATACTGGTGTATAAGGGTTGAAATTGGAAACAAATCACTTTAAATTAGTAAAGCTTTGGTGCCCCTAATTTCGATCAGATGTATGGTCGCTTGTGTTGCTATCGTTGGTTTTGTTGATATTTCGTTTGGGAGGTATCTTTGGCTGAGGGCTGGGTGTCAGTGCTGATAAGTATGATAAACTCCGGAATGGGACGATGACTGGGCCAGGAAGTCACTGTTTGTCCTATAATTAAAACAAGGGTTAGATAGATAAAATATGACAACATCGGATATCTATTACATCAACAAACCCATATAACTTTTACCTGTGTAATAAACTAGACTTTACACCTCTCTCTCTCTCTCTCTCTCTCTCTCTCTCTCTCTCTCTCTCAACTCGTTTAACTGCACGCATGTTAATTCCTCTACTTGTCATGTTTAACTACAGTCTTGAAACTCGGAAGGGCGTATTTAAAGTAAAATATAGCTACGGTCCTTTGAAACATTGGGCATTTTAAGCAAAATATCATCATTATCAACCGTAGTCAGATTTGGTGGAGTCTTTCAGACTAGTATTCCTCGAGGACGCCCTCTCCATTCCCAGTGGTTTAGACGGTCCGTTTAATCCATGCCAGGCTTCATTCTGACTTCTACTTCTATGGGTGTACTGCCAAGGGTCGAAGGATCACGGGCAAGTGACGCCATCAAAAGGCTAAACCTCTCTTATATAAATCGGTAAAAACCTCGTGTGTGTCTACGCTGCAATTCTCTGTAGACGGGGCAGGAATTCGTCTACAGAAGGGAGCAGTGCCAGGTCGGGTGGGAGGGTATTCCAGTCTTTTTATAGTCCTTAGCAGAAAGCTGTTCTTGCAGTGTTCTTAGTTGGCCTGGACCTTGATATAAGTTCTGCTGTGGGATCCAGTGTCTTGTCGGATAGAGGGGGTAATGTAATCTGAAATGGTGACCAGAATAGAGTTGTTGACTGCCTTGTAGAATGTAGCGAGTCTCTTAATTCTTCTCATGCGCGGATCCAGAAAGTTTGTCAGAGGGGGTCCAACTTTGATATCGTTTTTTTAGTTGATGAGGGGAGGGAGGATCCAAATACCACTATAAGCGGGCCATCATCGGCCCGCAAGCGAAACGCCATTTAAATGGCGTTTCGCTGGCGTACCGTTGATCGCCCAACATCGAATGCTAGCTTGAAAGTTTTGTGATTTTCAGGGGATCCGGACCAGTATTGCTAAGAAACCCTATATTTTTGTGATTTTTCAGAGGAGATCCGGACCCCCTGTCCCCTCCTCTAGTTCCGCACATGCTTCTCCGTTGTTGTAGTGGCGGCTGTTCCAGATCATGGAGCATGGAGTTTACACTTTCTCTGTAGGAGTAGATCCCTGTGACAAACCGAGCTCCATGACGCTGAACCTTCTCTAAAACTGAGATGTCCTGTTTGTAGTAGAGCGCCCTAATATGGGGAAGCATATTTATTGTCGAGGCACAGTGTTTTAAAAATGCAAGTCCTAGTTTTATTTAGAATCCAAACTTGTGATCACTTGTGTTAAATATTTGGCCATCATAATTGCTTAGGAAAATACATGTATATCATAACACCCCTTTGCCAACAAGTTAAGTCTCGATTACGAAGTTATAACATACTAGTATTATTGCGCCACATTCAGGTCAGAATTCAGACTTTGTCGTTTATAGTTCGGTTGTTTTGACTGGATATTTCTTTTTAATGTTTATATAAAATATAGTTTAGTCTCATGCTACATTGTAGGTCGGTCGTCGAACGTAATTTGAGCTATTTGTAATTAATCCAATGTTCAGAAGCAATGTGTTCGAGATTTTGATCCTTTATTAACATCGTATTATTAGCAAACCATTCCACAGAACAAACCAAACCATTTAAGAAGTTGTTCCTGCAGTCTCTAAGTTGGTACAGTAAAACGGCCACTCAAAAATAGACAAAAAACAAATACCTTCATGCCAAATGGTAGCTTAATGAAGGTCAAAAGTATTGCAGAATGCTCCCCTTGGAGCATTCAGCAATACTTTTGACCTACATTAAGCAATAATTGATCTTGAAAACCAGTTTTCAGTGTTTTTGAGGGTGGTCGTTTTACACTACTTTTACTGTACTTTTCTAACACCATTGTCTGACTATTGACGTTGGCTCAAAATGGCACTATAGACCCTATTAAATTGTTAGGAAGTTGTTAGAAGAGGTGACAAAATGCTCTAGCAAAATTCCTTTTCAATACGGAAGTCACATTGGACTAAAAAACACTATAAGAATTAATCTGACAAAAGTATAGTATTGACACTACCCAAGGAAGTACTAAAGATAATGAGATGACATCAGCCAACAATTATGTGTGTGCGTATGGGGTGGGATTATTCCTGAGATGGGGACATTATAGAAGTGATGTTTAAACCAATTTAGAGTGACTATAATGATTTATTGATATCTTATTTTTTGGCGAAAAATATTGTTACAAATATCTATCAATTTTATGGTTCAGTGTGTGCTAAAGTATCCTTGAAATAAGAAATCTATATGTATCCCCAAACAAAAAGGGTATCAAGAATGCTTGCTCTCTCCTCGCTTCAAGAAAACATAATGGTGTGGTACTCATTAGACGCTTCAAATGAGTACCACAACATATCTTCAAATGAGTACCACAACATACGAGTATATGTTTTCAGCGTGCAATATTAATACCGTTTTATCTAGGGGTCTTGTAGATCAGAAACACTACAGCAATGATGATAAAGACATCAGCTTGTTCAAGCGAACAAAATCACCTATGGTTCATTCAACACGACTCTGTCTTTCCAAATCTGTGCAGAGAACTATAGTATAATAGAGCTTTTGGGTCACTGTAAAAGCGGCAACTCTAATATTCATATCTAGTCGTGGTTTGGCTATTTCATCTGCTTATAAAAGGATAAAATCTCCTCCTTTTGATAAAATCTGCAAGCTTTCTTCTATAGTAGACACATTCTATAGATGCATACTGACAGTCAAGTGTGGTGTGCTCTGGAGGTGTTCAATCCACTGCACTGTGTCACTGCCGAGACCACAGAGAAGTTCGGGGTTCTGTTTTTAGAGACAGGCGTTAAAGTATATGTTTTAGCATGCATCAAACAAACATTCTGTAAATAGCTTCAAATGGTTCAGCCTGAAGTTCATTTTGCTTCATTAAAAATTAAGTACTCATTTAACCTCATATAATGATCAGTTGTTTTTCTGTGTTCCAATATCTATTCCTCATGGCGCCATGGGTTGGTCTGTGGTTTGTGATTGTGGCATTTCCTGGTCATACTCACTTGCTTTTCGATCGAAATGGGTAAAGATGCTACAGTAAAACATGTGTAAAACGGTTACTCTAAAACGGACAAAACATAGATCTTAATGACAAATGGTAACTTAATTAAGGTCTAAAGTATTGCAGAATGCTCACCCTGGAGCATTGCCATTCTGCAATACTCTTGACCTGCATTAAGCGATAACTGGTCTTGAAAACCAATTTTGGGTCTTTTTGAGAGTGGCCATTTTACCCAGGTTTTACTGAAGATGGCTATTATGTTATTTATGTGATACATACTTTCATATTACACTAATGTTCTGGGAGACAGACTGCCTAAAAGATTAAACTTTTTTTCTTTGATCCTAGGAAGAGGAGGATGAGTACCCGAGAAAGGTGAAGTCGATATTGTATTTGTGAACCATACAGTTTACTCTCGTTATCTCGAAGTCGTGTCACTCGAAGTACCTGCTTAACCCTTTGTCTACTAGTCACTCCTAAATGCGTACCTTGGCCAACAGTGAAGATCCAGAAGAAATATCACATAAAGCGGCATTTCATCAGAATCTACACTGTTTGCTTAAACAAAAATGATCTTAAGAGGAATAAATACAATTATAACTTGTGTATAATGGACCATTCACTGGCAGTTGATATAACGTTACATGTAGACTGGGGTAGACTGCTGCACTGACCTCGTAGGTAAACGAATTTCATACGTGGGGCAGTGAAGCAGTCTAAGACTGAGGTTGGACTGGGGATGGAATGGTTGCTAGTCGAAAATCACCGGGGTCACTGTGTTGGGTTCTTGAGCAAGACATTTTATCGGATCAACCCAGGTAGACAGGAAATCGTTCCAACATTACTGTAAAACTGTCGATTGGGACGTTAAACATCAACAGAAGCTAAACAAACAATGGACCATTTTAAGTGTATTGTTTCAAATCAGAAAGAAGAATCCATTACTGTCCTGCCAACCAAGAGTGACAGTGACATCATGTTTTGTTTAACAAGTTCATGGACTATAATCGATAGCCCACTTGTGTATAATCCTGCGGATAGGATTAATACTCAAGTGACCTATCGATTCGCGTTAGCTCAAGTTAGGTGTACATCTTATTTTTTTACTTAACTACTGTGAATAAAGCATAACGTCACTGCCAATCTTGGTTGGCACGACAGTAGTAGATTGGAGCAAATATTTGGTCACGTGAACTTATGGATAACGAGAGGCGATTGTATTTATTATTTGGCACACCTTCCTTCAGAAGCTAATATTTTTTGCGGTGTTTGTCTTCTTTCCTGTTGTCAGAACTTTGTATTATTTATACACTTGTGGCCGTCCAGTCGGTCGTGTATAACTAAATGGTATTGCGTAGAAAGTTACGTATGAAACAAATAGAGTTTCCTGGTAAAATACAAAATTGACATAAAGACCACTTACTGGCAAAATACACAGTTTTAACTATGGTCTATCATATCGGAACTTTTCCAAGGTTGAACCAGTACGATGTAGAAGATAGAGTGTCTTGCTCAAGAACAAAACGCAGTGTCTCCGTAAAGACTCGAATCAGCGACCCCTCAATATCTTAGTAAGATACAAAGTTGGTACAACTTGGACACTACATCAATTGGAAAATACACAACTATCTTGGTCAAATAGATAGTTGATATTATAAGCTATTCTCGACTAAACCCAAATCATCGTTATTCCAGGTTACTGGTACTATGAGGAGGATAGTTGTTGTTAAGCAACTTATTCATTGTCTCAACAAAGCACACACCCCAGCATTTATCTCTTCTTTGTAGTCTATTTGTTGTTGTTTTTTAAATTAAATTTGTTGTTGCATGTATATATTTGTCGAAAATATATGGTATTGTATACGCATATAACCTCAGCATGCAGGGTTTTAAAACATTAATTCGTATACGAGGTTTAACATTATTAAGTTCCTAGTGATGCAGAAGATCTTATACAAAAAAGTTATTGCATGGTTCGAGCTTCTGTACATTCGATATTATACAATTATTGACTTCAATGAGGTAGACATAAGGATTTATCTACCCGAAAAAGTGATAATTCACCGAGGCCCCTAGGCCGAGGTGAATATCACTTTTAAGGGTAGATAAATCCTTATGTCTACCGAAATTGAAGTCAATAACTGTTTTGTTATATGACTTTCAACTTAGAATGAAAATGTTCTACTTTCACTTTTGTTGCTGGAGTCAACCTTCAACCTAAGGACTTTCTAACAAGTTTTATCAACTGTTATTAAAATATTTTAATGTAGTAATTTCCAATTTGAAATGCATATTAATTCTCTAAATGTGGAATGTAAAATTTAATCATAAAACCTTTTTTTACATTCTGTTTATTCAAACAAAGATAAATGAACAAACAAAACATAACAAAACAGTTGTTAAAATTCATGTAAGTCTTTAGTTTACCTGTTGGGATGTGAAACAGCAAATCATGTCAATTTCATGCAGCACATGCTAGTTTTATACTCATCATGCTATTTTTAGCTCATTAGAGGGTGATATTGCAGAAGTGTCAAAAATATTAACTTCTTGAAACTAGTTTCAGCTGGATTTCATCCTATATCACCTTCTGAGCCAGTTTAGACCAGTTTTAAGGTAGACATAGAGATTTATGAAGACAAATTGGGCCAATCAGGAGACAGGATTCTCTCCAGTCATATAACAATCCTTTTTATTACTCGTGGTTTATATTCCCATACATTGGGTGGTAGGGTGCTGCACTCTCTGCTGAAGATTTCAGAGAGAGATGGCACTATCATATTTGGCTTGTTGACTTTTGAGCATCCAAAACATATGCTAAAACGAATAGATAACAAACTATTAACATTTTTACGATCATTCTTTGCTACCTAGATCTATGATTAGCAGAAAAGAAAAACAAATGCAGCTTTATCATGTAACAACTTCTCATATTTTGACACATATCAATTCTAAATATAATGCATTCCAGTGTTGCTGTGCTCCTATCAGTTTAATAATATTGTAATTGTATCATTTAGTATCAAAAAACCATACATATTTTAGCTAATATAGCGTGTACAGTTTTTCCTTTAAATATTTGATATCTAGATCGGTATTACCTTTTTTTACAACATCCTATATGATGGGTGAAGCAATTGTCAGCCACTGCTCACCGCAAGGTGCAGGCCATTTTGCAGCTGGCAGTCGAATTGTCACCACTTACACCTACTGTTGCCGAACGCCCACTTCTTAAAATATGTGCCATCTATAAATCCAGAAAAGGAATTTTTGAACGTAAAATTGTAATAATTTTCTTATCCATCGATTTAAACATATGTTTTAGGCGCTCAAAAGAACCGTCTCATTGAGACGGTTCTTGAGTACCCACAACATATGTTTTGGATGAGAAATAAAGACAATAATTTTCCAATACGCACTCTTATCTGGAGGCCTTGGCCCACCCAGCTACACTTTTATTATAAATCATTGCAGTCATCGCTCGCTGCTGCCAGTCCATGCTCCTTGCAGCATGTATGTAAGGCGATTCGCTGCGAGCAGAGGAATTGTCACTGTCAGCAATGATCAGCAATAAACTATGGCTAGTGATCATTGATGTTTATTCGGAAACCCTATTTTAAACGATCGGCTACCATGGCATTGAACTACCAAGAGACATTTTTCGTAGTACTAGTAATGCAGGTCTTGCTCAATAAAATGATATTGTCAGGGCCTGAATTTTTGACAAACTATCCTTTGAAAGTAGGGCTCAAAAATATATACTGAATTTGGCGTCTATACATCTAAGCACCATCAGGTTAAACTTAAAGTGTTAACATTTTGCATACTATTAAATTCTTCTATCTGTTTTGATACCATGAACATCATATCACGGGCTATAATTTCCAAATTAAGATGTACATATATCCCTGTGTAGTTTTGTCCCCCGCCTTTTCGAAGCAAATCGAAGGGACATCGTATGGTATTCGGCATTCCACCCTTCCGCCCGTCCGCCCTTCCGTCCCCCTTTAAATAGTAGGTACTGTCTGTATCCAACTCTTCCTACAGTTTTATGCCGATTCTTTTAAACAGATGTTTAGGTTATGGTCTGAAGATGTGCATATTGTTTGGATAATAATCCTCAGATCACTTTTTGTCACTTTTTTTCACAAAATGAACATAGTAATTTTTCTGGCCAAAGTGCATAGATATTAGGTATCTAGTGTATGCATCTCCTCCTACAGTTTCATTCCGATTCTTTTGAAACTTTACAGATGTTTAGGGTCATGGTCTGAAGATGTGCATATTGTTTGGAAATAATCCTAAGAGTACTTTGTGGTCAAGTTTTTTCACAGAATAAACTTAGTCATTTTCATAGATCATAAATAAATGTTCTATAAAAATGTAACCCCAAATGGTACTTTCAGCTGAAAATAATTATTAGATTAATATTATATCACTGGCTATGCTGCTTGTGGCACCAATATCAGGACTGACAGTGAAAATTAGCATATTTTCTTAGGATTCAGTCATAACTTATATCCATCAACATTTATTCAAAAATATTATTTTAAAATAGAACACTGTTATGATACCTCACAAAACATACATACCCCATATTCCTGCATTTGTTTATTATACCCCCCGCAAACTTTGTTTGTGGTGGGTATACTGTTTTCACGTTGTCCGTCCGTCCGTGCGTGCGTCCGTCCGTCCGTAACGTTTTGTTTCCTTAATATCTTGAAGAGTCATTGCTGGATTTTCATCAAACCTTGTTAACATGTTCATATATGCAAGACAAAGACTTTAGAAAAAAAAAGTAAGGGTTAGGGGCCAATTCTATTAGAGTTATTTCCCTTTGTAGTTCTAAATGGCGTTTAATATAGGGTTTTATACTTATGCTATTATAGGCCATACACGGGCCGATCAACTCCTACCACAGCTTTTGATAGAACAATTTGATACTTTTCCTATAAATGTAAACACATTGAACATATGCATGAAGGAGTTTGGATCAGAAAAAAATAATTTTTGACAAAATGACAGCTGTGAGAACTTAGACGTTTTTTTCCCTAATAGGGCTTTTGTATATGCATAGATGGTGCCTTCATGGGCCGATCAACTTCAACCACAGCTTTTGATTGAACAATTTGATACTTTTCCTATACAATGTAGACACATTCAACATATGCATGAAGGAGTTTGGTTTAGAATTTTTTTTTTTGACAAAATGACAGCAGTGAGAACTTAGACAATTTTTCCCTAATAAGGTGTTTGTATATGCATAGATGGTGCCTTCATGGGCCGATCAACTGCTACCACAGTTTTTGATGGAGCAATACGATACTTTGCCTTTACAATATAGACACATTGAACACATGCATGAAGGAGTTTGGTTTAGAAAAATATTTTTTGACAAAATGACAGCTGTGAGAACTTAGACAATTTTTCCGTAATAGGGCTTTTTTATATAGCAATTTGATACTTTGCCTATACAATGTAGAAACATTAAACATGTGCATGAAGGAGCTTGGTTCAGAAAAAATAATTTTTGACAAAATGACAGCAGTGAGAACTTAGACAATATTTCCTTAATAAGATGTTTGTATATGAATAGATGGTGCCTTCCTGGGCCGATCAAATCCTACCACAGTTTTTAATGGAGCAATTTTATACTTTGCCTGTACAATATAGACACATTGAACATTTGCATGAAGCAGTCTGGTTGAAAAAAAATGACAAAATGGCAGCTGTGAGAACGTAGACAATTATTTCCATATATGGCTTTTGTATATGCATGGATAGTGCCTTTATGGGTCAATCAAATCCTACCACAGCTATTGATGGAGCAATTTGATACTTTGCCGATACAATGTAGACACATTGAACATATGCATAAAGGAGTTTACACAGATTCTACTGAAATCTTCTTTTCAAAACTAAGGTCTGCTGGTTTGAACTATAACTTGCCAAGTTTTTTCACTGATTCTTACTGTGCGGGGGTATCTAATAAGCATTGCTTATTGACTTTTTTCATTTAGTTTGTTTTTTACAGTCAAAGTATACTGCAGTCGGATCATTTTCATGGCATTTTTTCCGTCCAGTTCGCTGCTCTGCATTATTTCATTTTCAGTGTCTAATACTAATTTGAACTTTAACAGAATGTTTTCCAGTATATTTAAAATATTTCTAGAAATTTTCAATAAAAAAATATTTCAATCTGACATGTTTACAGCAATTTTTCAACACCTGCTATCTTTTTTGAAGAAATTGAGCCAATGTTTGTGATACACAATATCTCCATAGCAACAGATCATAGCAACAGATGACGACATCATACAATTTGCTAATGACGTAAACATATACAGTGTACATTTGTCCAGGGCAATTATCGTTTGGGAAATTGTCTTAATTGGCTAGAAATGACCATTGTTTCAGACCATATTTTTTGTCAATTTCTTGCAAGCTGATTTGGGAACTCACTTATGGCCACTGGGTGTATATTAGGTATCTTGCGTATGCATCTCCTCCCTCAGTTTCATGCCGATTTCTTTGAAACTTTACAGATGTTTAGGTCATGGTCTGAAGATGTGCATACTGTTTGAATAATAATCCTCAGATTACTTTTTGCACTTTTTCCACAAAATGAACATAGTAATTTTCCTGGCCAAAGTGAATAGATATTAGGTATCTTGTGTATGCAACTTCTCCTACAGTTTCATTCCGATTCCGTTGAAACTTTACAGATGCTGAAGATGTGCATATTGTTTGGATAATAATCCTCAGATCACTTTTTGTCACTTTTTTCACAAAATTAACATAGATTTTTTTCTGGCCAAAGTGAATAGATATTAGGTATCTTGTGTATGCATCTCCTCCTACAGTTTTATGCCGATTCCGGTGTTTAGGTTATGGTCTGAAGCTGTGCATATTTTGGGATATGATCCTAAGAGTACTTTTTGTTAAGTTCTTTCACAGAATGAACTTAGTCATTTTTCTGGCCGAAGTGAATATATATTAGGTATCTTGTGTATGCATCTCCTACAGTTTCATGCCGATTCCTTTGAAACCTTACAGATGTTTAGGCTATGGTCTGAATTTGGATAATAATCCTCAGATTACTTTTTGTCACTTTTTCACAAAATGAACATAGTAATTGTTCTGGTCAAAGTGAATAGATATTAGATATCTTGTGTATGCAACTCCTCCTACAGTTTTACGCCGATTCCGGTGTTTAGGTTATGGTCTGAAGATGTGCATATTGTTTGGATATAATCCTAAGAGTACTTTTTGTCACGTTTTTTTCGCAGAATGAACTTGGTCATTTTTCTGGCCAAAATGAATATATATGAGCCGTGACATGAGATTTCCAACAATGTGGTATGTGCGACCAGCAATGCCTCAGATCAGCCTGCGCAAACGCGCAGTCTGATCAGAGCCTTTGCTAGTCACTTGAATATTCTATGAGTATTAAGCTACCAACTGAACATCATTTGGAGTTTCTAAGCTTAACAATGGGCTACACAGGCTGGCCTGAATCTACACTGAATGCTACATTGTTGGAAATCACATGTCACGGCTCATATTAGGTATCTTGTGTATGCATCTCCTCCTACAGCTTCATGCCGATTCCTTTGAAACCCTGCAAATGTTTAGGTCATGGTCTGAAGATGTGCATATTGTTTAGATAATAATCCTCAGATTACTTTTTGTCACCTTTTCCACAAAATGAACGTAGTAGTTTTCTGGCCAAAGTGAATAGATATGAGGTTTTTTGTGTATGCAATTCCTCCTACAGTTTCATGCCGATTCCTTTGAAACTTTACAGATGCTTAGGTCATGGTCTGAAGATGTGCATATTGTTTGGATATAATCCTCAGATTACTTTTTGTCACCTTTTTCACAAAATGAGCATAGTATTTTTCTGGCCAAAGTGAATAGAAATAAAATATTACTGGCCAAAGTGAATACATATTAGGTATCTTGTGTATGCATCACCTCCTACAGTTTCATGTCGATTCCTTTGAAAATTTACAGATGTTTAGGCCATGGTCTAAAGATGTGCATATTGTTTTGATATAATCCTCGGAGTATTTTTGTCATTTTTTTTTCAAAATGAACTTAGTCATTTTTCAGACATTATTACATTCAATATGAATAGATAGTTGGTACCTTGTATGTGCAACTCCTACAATTTTATGCAGATTCTTTGAAAACTTAACAGGTGCTTTTGTCATGGTCTGAAGATGTATATGTGTTTTTTTATATAATCTTCAAATTAATATTAATTTTGTTACTTTTTCCAGATATGGATTTTGATATTTTTCGGCCTTCAGTGCTATCAATGTTTTGTCTAAGTTTTGTTTCTTTTTTCTGCTCTGTGAACCTAAGTCAAATTAACTTACTTGTTTCATTATAGCTCATATATTCAAAGACAAACATAAAGTGGCCGTGAATTTACTTGTTATCTTAGCAAACAGCGCAGACTGGGGTGAACATCTAGTTCTTCACTGTTTGTTAAAGGACATTTACCTGTTTAGGGGTTGTTATTATGCAAAATGTTAATATAGTTTATGGGCATATTGCAAGTTTTAATATTTGTATTTCTTAAGACTAGTCGAGATATTGGGAATTTCCAGTTTTCGCCCATGGTATTGTACCCCTGCTGTTTTTACTATAAAAATTAAATGTAAGTTTACACCAAATTTGGTAGCAGCTGGGCCACCACAGGTTTTGGTTTAACCTTTCAACTTCTTTTAAAAACTATGTTCTGTTCGATTGTATTGATCCAACTATACACTGTTTTAACGTTTATCGCTGGAGATTTTTTGGCCTCAAGTTGGTTTACAGTAATTGAAAGTTTACACGGAAGGGATGGCAGCTAAGCTGTCACCTTTTTGTGTTAACTTACTTTTAACAGTGTGACAGTCGAAATATGTTGAATATTTAAAATTGAGCCGCATCATGAGTTTTCCAACAATGTGGCATGTGCGACCCATAAAGGCTCAGACCAGCATGCGCATACGCGCAATCTGATCAGAGCCTTTGCTAGTTGCTTGAATATTCTGTGACTGTTAAGCTACTAACAGAACAGCATTTGGAGTACTTAAGCTTAACAGGGGGCTGCACAGGCTCATTTGAGTCTAAACTTATCCAAATGTCACAATGTTGGGAATCTCATATCGCGGCTCAGTTAAACCTTGTGTGGAGGCTAGCAATGTATGTTGTACTCTTGCATGTAATGTTCGAATATCTATTTTGGTATTCTTTGATTCTTAACGTCCCAGTCAACAAATTTTCATTTATGTTGGGATGGGTCTTCCTGGATTGAACCTGTACTAAGCAACGATAAATGTGTCTTGCTCAAGGACAAAACACAGTGACGCCGGTGAGGCTCGAACCCGCAGGCCCTACGTCTTGAGTCAAGCACTCTTCCATTGAACCACTGTGCTCCCTTTAGGTAGGATGATACTTATTCGTATAAAGTTTCATTTTTTTCTGATTTCAGCGAAATTTCCGAGTTGTTGAGAAGAGGAAAGTGATTCTTTATACAACTAGTATGACTGTGGTCCGTGAGTCCGCGGACAAGTGTAAAGCTGTGCGGAATATACTACAGACACACATGGTTCGATATGAGGAGAAAGACTTGTTTATGAGTGCTGAAAATCAGAAAGAACTCATGGATAGATTAGGGACCAGTGCTATTGAACTACCTCAAGTGTTCGCGGATGGAATTCATATAGGGGTAAGATTATTAGACCCGTGCATCACGCATGCGCGGATCCAGAAAAGTTTTGTCAGAGGGGGTCCAACTTTGACTACGCTTTTTTTTCCTTTTATTTTTTTTATATCATAGTTCATGAGGGGAGAGATGATCGAAATACCACTAAAATCGGACCACCATCGGCCAGCCAGCGAAACGCCATTTAAATGGCGTTTCGCTGGCGTGCCGATGATGGCCCAACATTGAAAGCTGGCTCGGTAGCTTTGTGATTTTCAGGAAAACTGGACCAGTATTCTTAAGAAACCCTATATTTTTGTGAATTTTCAGGGAGATCCGGACCACCTGCCCCCCCCCCCCCCTCTAGATCTGCGCATGTCACGCTATACTGTGTACACAGTTGCGACTATTTAGTCGCACAGCCATGCAGCATAAAAAATATGCATGAAACAAAAAATATTTGGGGGTTCCAAGAATAGTCGCCTTGGTTATTATGTCGGTTAACATAAAACTAGGCCCCAGTGCGAGAAACCCAGATTCTGTTACATGCGAACAACAAATTCGTAGATCAGACTGTACATCCGCGCAGTCTAATAAGCGTCTTTGTTATTCGCCCTCTTGAGGTAAGAATAACTGGACTTGCAACAGGCGAAATTTCACTGCAATAGCTATTCTCTGTAGCTGAACAGGTTTATATGAACCTTACTTGGTTGCAAACCTCAATGACGGGGTTTTGTGCGACTAAGTCCAGCTTACACCGAATTCGGTCGCACTGCGTTTTGTTCTTGACCAAGACACTTTATCCTCTGCTTAGTACTGGTCCATCCTTGGAAGATGGGACATTGTCCCGACATGACTGAACAATTGTTGACTGGGACGTAAAGCATCAACACAAACACTCACAAAAACAAGTTAGGTAGCAGCTGAACTGCCAATGATTTTGTTGCAATCTTTCAACTGCTTCCAAAGCTATGTTTTGGTTGATTCATAGAAAAACTACAACAATAACAATACAGGTAGAAATGTTGAACACTTATCACTGAAAAAGTGTTGACATCAAGTGTTTTTAAAGTAGATAAGTGTAAATTAACACCAAAAGGGTGTCAGCTCAGCTGCGACCTCTTTTGGTGCTAACTTACACGTACTTTACAATATACAGGGCAACTACTAATAGACTGTTTGTAGATAATTCATTTATGATGGAAACTCATTCATTGACTTTACCATAGACACAAACCTCAGGTGCTTTAAATAATTGATAATTACATACATTGGCTATACTGAACTCCAAAAGAAACTTCCACAGAAATCATGTTGACGGAGTTGTTTTTTATCTTTATTTCTTTTGTTTGTGGTTAAATGCCCCAGTCAACAGCTGTGATCTTGTCGAAATGGTCAGTTAACCTATTCACACTTTTCCTGGGTAAGCTTAGACTAGGTTCACCAGTATTTAGTGCACATACAGTACATACAGTAGCTCGCAGTCCTAAAGAGGAGAGTGGCCATAGAGACTGTTCCCTGGCAATGTACTTTGTAGTGCAAAGCCCCCAACTAGATAAGCATCAACATGTAATTTGTATTAACATTCTTCTCATAGAAATCAAAATGGCGAGTCTGAATATGATTAATAAAATTGAAATTAGTTAGCGGAGGGAGCGGGTGAAACTATGGTGGGCGGGTTTTCCTTTTTTGTTGATTTCAAACAGTTATTCCGTTGTCCACATTCAAAACTCTATATATTACATATTGCAGTCCTTTAGTTAAGAGTGGGTATCAAAAATATATTTTCTTATCTCTCAACCAAGCATATTTTGTGTGTACTCAAAAGAACCGTCTCAATGAGCACCCTACACATATGTTAAAAATGATGGGTAATAAGATATTTTCAATTGTACGCTGGTTCTTTTGAGCACCAAAGATATGTTAAAATGATGGTAAAGAAAATATTAACAATTATACGATGAAAAATTTTGATTATCTAAAGCTATTGAATGTGATTATTTTGCATTGTTTTCCGCAAAAGAGTGCTGCCAATAGCTAAAATATAATTATATTTCATTATTGTTCAAACCGGCAAGTAATGTGGAAAAGGAGTATGATCGCTTATACAAGCTATTGTGATCTATAAAAACGAACATTGATTTGTCAGAGTTTCTTTCAGCACTAAGAATACATATTCTATAAGCTTATAACCATCGATTTCCATACACAAGAAAACTTAAATTATAAACTCATTTACCTGAAAGCAAAAAAATCTGTCACATATATGTGAGCTACAGCAAGGGAAAACGGAGGCAAGGACTGACAAAGGCCTGACATTTTTTATTTCTTTGAGAATCCTATTAAAGATTGTTATTGCAAGTGGGCAGATGTTTTTCGTCCACGGAACGTTCATGTGTCAGTATTGCTTTTGCGCATATACAAATGTATGCGGAGTCTCATGAACTCGTTCCTTTTGTAATGTACACCTGTATATTTATATTGTACTTCTTAACCATTGTTAAAATGATGTTTTATAGTATACTTTTCTTTACAACATTATACACCAGGAAGTGCGTAATAGAAAAGTTTCTGTCATCAAGTTAGTTTTGCCACGTCATGAGGAAACTGATCATCAGCCACTTATAGACATAAATAGTATGCATTTAATAGAAAAAAAATAATGATCAAATTGCCAGAAAACAACACAGCAAATCTTAGAAAAAATGAGGGTAACCATTTCTTATACCATACAATGCAGACCTTTAATATTCCTAACAAATTCACGTTCATGTTGCTTTGGATTATATACGATACTTTTTGAATGGTGATTTTTTTTCCAGAAATACTGCATTTGACAGGACCCACTGTGCAGCTTTTTGAATCAAATTTCGATGTTTAAAAATGTTTCGTTTCTGTTCTAGAGAGAACAATGTACTTTTATACAAACAGATATCTATTTTTGGCAGTCAGTTTTCAGCCGTTTTATCACCCCCCCCCCCCCCCCCCCCGAAAACACACACAAAAACGCACGAAAGACACATTTTCGCTTTGTTGTCGTTTAGAAACAACATCAAGACGAACGTAGAATGACCAAACATTGGCTAAGAGAGTTCTTTTATGATGAAAAGAGAAAGATAAAACTCCCTTCTTTATAATATTGATAAATTGATTTCAGATCAAACAGCCTTGCCGCTGACCTTGTTTGATCTATTTATCTGAAATTATCTAAGAGGGGTTTACACTATTGTTTTAAGTAGGTATATTTTAAGATTTTGTGTTTGCAGATGCATTTTGAAGTACAATATGAGAGTGCTTGTCTCAGCTATCTATATTTGTGTGACGTGGGTTTGTAAAAGAGAAACCGATTTCCAGCCAAAACATATGTTAAAACTGATGGGTATGAAAATATTCACATTTTTACGCTGGTTGTTTTTTGTTTATCTAAGCCTGTGAAATGGGTACATTATCGCATCAGCGAGCAGCTAAGGATCAGACGAGCCTGCGCTTCCGCGCAGTCTCACATGGGCCTTATCTGCTAGCTTCTGCAATGTATGGGAGTAGATTGTTGCTCAGACCAAGCAATAGACTATCTCCACGAGATATTTGACTATGCATGCTTTAAGAGTGACTAGACGCATATGTGTGACGGATAAACAAAAATTCAGCGTAAAGTTGTAAATATTTTCTTACTCATCAATTTAAACATATGTTTTGGGTGCTCAAAAGGACCGTCTCATTGAGACGGTTCTTTTGGGTACCCACAACATATATGTTTTGGTTGAGAACTAAGAAAATTAAATTTTCGTTACGCACTTTTAACTAAAGTGCTGGTACCAAACTCATATTATGGTACTTAAAAGTAGTCACCAAAACCAAATCAAGCTTTCATCATTCTTCAATATTATATATATATGTAAATGTCCATGCAAATTTGGTTCAAATCCGTCCACTAGCTCATGGGAAATCTTACAGACAAGAAAGCGTCACGCCAACATGACCGTTCAGTCGATTTCGTCGCCCTTTTTAGACCAATGAAATTTTCCATAAAGTTTGATACAGTTTTTATCAGACTGGTGCATTATATATAATTACACATTTAATGAACATTTATTCTAATGTAGCCAGCACGCATGTATCGAGGTATATTTTGACAAAGTACCCGTTTAGTGGTATCGCTAGGAGTATAGTCCGTACAGAAATTCAGTGAACATCGTTTTTATTTTTTAAAATGTCTAATGATAAAATTTTTGACCAGAATTTGCACTTACATATAATAAAACACCGCCTAATATACAATTGCATTTTTGAATATTTATGATAGGAAAATAAGTCTGGAATCTCTTGTGAAATAAAATAACCCCGATTTAGAAAAATCCTTATTTTCCCTCAGTGTATTTCATATGGGTAACACGTGGTTGGTACAGTTCAATGAATACCATGTTTACTTTCGTATATGATAAAGAAAACGGTCACCAGCAGGATAACTCTTGGTATGTCTATATATTCACCGAAAATGCTTTGAAGAGACTGCACAAATTACAATTCTGTCTGAGTTATCGTATTTCACGAAAATCATATTTCGCATCTTGTTTCCTTATATGTGTCATTGTTAAATGACACATATAGCAATTGGACCGCGACTGAGAAAACCTGTCCGGTGATTTGTAACAATAAAGGCATCCACGCAGTCTCATCAGCAACTTTGTTGTCTGCTTTTTGAGAAGAAACATCCCTAGACTTGCCTCATGCGAAAAAAATCAACTTTCTATCTAGCCTGTTTAGCAGAAGGGACTGGTTTGAGACTCACTTTGTCGGAAACCCAGAAGACAGGGTTTCTCTTGTCGTGGCCTGTGTTGCTTGCTCGACAGCTCTAGGACAAATATAACAAGTACAAGAGATAATAATATTAAAAACAAATATAATGAGGAGGCTGTTCATCAGATAAATTAACTGGAACCACATTATTTGATTGCGTTCTACATCGTCTAATACACAAGAGCCGGGGAACGGCGGGGGCTTTGATTTTCTGGCTACAGGTCTCTTGTATGATCTTGTACTTACAGCGCATTTGCCCGCCTTATGCGTGGCTACAAATGACTGGTGCACATAATTTCTTTCGTCTTTATGCGCCAGTCATTTGTGACCACCCCAAGCTCAGAGGAATGTCGAGGACTCTGACTTTGTGTCTGCAGTTCCCCATAGTAACCACCATACTGTGGGGGCAGCTAGCTGGCAAAACCATGACAGTTCTCCCCCGCAGTCTGTTATTATACTGTACTGCCATGATTGCAGTGTCTAACAAACCCCATACATTTTCTCCGCATTGTGGAGACAACGAAAAAGGAAAAACATAGCACATTATATTCCAATCTTGCTCAGAGGCTTGGGTGAAGCAGTGGTTACAAATGACTGGTGCATTATTTATAGCCTCTGATGCACTTCGCATGAACATTTAGTTCTCAGCCACTCCAAAAACGTATTGACCCCAAACACAAAATATGACATCCGCTGATATGTTGTTCAACCTATTTCCAAGCACATTCCCACCCCATCACTAGTTTCCCCTCCGACCTCAGCATTATTTTTATTGGATGAGTCTTTTTTCACTTGAATCACACCTGACGGGTGAGCCCTGTGATTATATTATCTTATCACTTATAGTTGCCCGGAATTACGTTTTGGCACTGCCTGGTGTCAAAAAATCAGTATTTGGAATAAACAAATAGAAAATTCATTTTATTTAATAAAACAAGTTTGATTTTTTTTTTAAATCTGATGATCAGAAAAGGAGCAGGGAACACAGAAAATCAAGATTTTAAATTGAGGAACAGGGGAACACAGAGATTCATTTCATTGGAGCAAGCGGACGGGTACCCACTGGGAAGGCCTCAATATTTTCTTGTATGCCAAAATACTGTGCGCCCAAAATATGGCCATAATTTGCATTTGATTTTGATATTATTAGAATCCCTTCTCCTTACACGTTACTTCGTCTTATAAAACCGTATAAATATTCATCGATAGCAAAACTAAAGGCAGTGATCCGTACAAAGGTGCTTTTAGGGTAAACTAAAAAATGCAGATGCTCAAATGAGGACAATTTCAATCATATCACAGCCCATTTGACAATTCATTTTGTAACGAAAAAAATATCACCAATTAGGCGGTTTATAGATTTATTAAATTCTGATGGTCATTGTGCGATCAGTCCGCACAAAACGAAATACACGCAAAAAAGCGTTGTTCACTGAATTTCTGTACGCACAGTAGTATCTTTGATGCAATGAGATTCTTGTCTGTGTGCTTTGAAGATGCTGGATTGGTCCGGAGCTACCCATTTTGACACGCAGCAAAGACTCTATGTTGTATCGCATCTGATTATGCCCCCACCAAAGTGGAGTAGGACATATTGTTATTGGTACTGTTCTCGCCAGTGTCATCGTTGGCGTGGCGCTGATGTATCCATAGGTTTAGATTAAAAAAAAAACAGCGTAAAATTGTTAATATTTTCTTACCCATCAGTTTTAACATATGTTTTGGGTGCTTAAAAGAACCGTCTCGATGAGACGGTTTTTTTGAGTACCTACAACATATGTTTTGGTTGAGAAATAAGAAAATTGAATTTTCGTTACGCACTTGTCAGTATCTCATCAACAAATGGGCAGATTGGAACCAAGTTTGCATGGGTATAATATTCGGGCATGTTGAGTGCTTGGTTAGGTTTTGGTGACCTTGCTCTTATTTCAAAGGCCAAATCGTTGTGTTGTTGGGGAAACAACATTTTCTCTGAAAACGATACTAGTTATTTTATATTTTCAGGATTATGATGAAATCCAACAGAAAAACGAGACTGGTGAACTCAGACACATTTTTGAAAATTTCACAGTAAGTTGAATGTTTACTCTGGAGAGCTATTTCAGACAGCAAGTTTTCTAATTGCGAAGAGATGTCCACTAAAATATATTTATGAAGCATGACTAAAAGTTTTGTATAAATTAAACAAAAATTGAAGAAGAGATTAAATTTTGAGAATGATACCTGCCAAACTTCCGGGTTGCAGAGGCATTAAATAACTTCAGTAGAATTAAGCAATGTTTTCAAAATCATATTTTCGCTCCAGCCTAACCTTCACCCCCTTCCCCCCCACCCCCCCCCCCCCCACACACACACATACTGGAAACAAGTGTAACGTAGTTAATGGTCACTGTCAGCCTGAGGTTAATTCTGATAAGTTCATATTGTGTTTTTTAGTTCTCATTTAGTAAATTTAGAATTTATACGTGCAGTTTTAATTTTGGCAACAAGTTTTATAATTATACTGACCTAAACTTCCAACGCGAAGTCGGATTAAATCTACCTTTCGATATTTACAAGCGGGTGATATGGGCGTGGTAATTGTTGCACTTACCAATAGTTCTCATGAACAGACAATGAAGTCGAGTCTGCTGTTTTCTAATATCGTAGGAGCTTTGTAAACGTGTTGCCAGAGACGCACATGCAACTCAAAAAGATGGGGTTGGTATCGGTTCCTGATTGTTGCCTTCTTCCTTACTTTCCACACATTACCAATGTTCAATAAAAAGTGACAAAATTGCCATTCAGGTAAGACATGTACGGGGATGAATTCCATAAGAACTAAAATTATACTCATAAAACATTTTGCGTTGGAAGTATGGGTCAGTATATATAATTTGTTTACTCTTCTATGTAAAAAAACTTAATAAAATTTATAGAAACTGATAACGACCCAAATAAACGTGCCAAAATCTAAATCTAAATTTTATCCATATCTGATCCAAACACTGCGCTCCACCTTATTGTCATGAAATAGAAGCCGACCTCAGCGCCATCTAATCACATCATCATCTGCTTCTGCTTCTGCTTTGTACAGTGTAGGGCTAGTTACAGCGTTATACACCGGGGAGAGAGAGAGGCGTTGTCTAGTAACACCATGTGAGAGCGTCTCTTAAGCTCTCGACTGTCTCAGCGCGAACAACTTCTGTATCCAGTTGGTTCCATTCGACTACAGTCCTCACAAAGAATGATTGTTTCAGCTGCTCAGTTTTACAGTTTTCTATTACAAAGCGCCTATTGTTATTTACACTATGTCTATCCACTATGTTTTTTTTATATATGATCTGAATATTTCTTGGGTCTTGTATGTCTTTTAGGTTTTTGCAGTTTTAGAAAATCATCTACAGGTATAGCCGGCACCAGCCCCTCGACCACTTTGTACATAAACACTAGTCTGTTGAAGCTGCGCCGTTGTTTTAGTGATGACAGTTCTAATGTTTCCAACATTCGCGTGACACAACCTTCTTCTCGCGTTTTATAATCACCAGTGATGAAGCGAGCTGCTTGTCTCTGTACACGTTCAAGTTTGTCTATGTCTTGTTTAAGGTATGGGTCCCATATGATTGATCCATAATCTAGCAGTGATCTAACTAGTGTTGTGTAGGCACTTTTTCTACAATCTAGGGGAAAGCTTTGTAGGTTCCGTCTGAGAAAGGCTAAAGTTGAGTTTGCTTTCTTGGTGGTTTTTGTAATTTGAGAATTCCATTTTAGGTTTTCGGTAAGTGTAATTCCAAGGTAAGGGTTCTCACTAACTTGTTGTAATATGTGGTTACATAGGGAATAGAAGTGGGAAGATTTGTTATTTATACTCATAATATAGCACTTCTTCGCATTGAACCTCATTCCCCATTTACTGGCCCATTTTTCAAGTTCTATCAGGTCCTGTTGTAAAGTAGTGTGGTCCTCTTGTGATTTGATTTTCCTGTACAGAAGGCAATTGTCCGCGAACAAGCGAACCTGTGCTGATACAGCCATAGGCAAGTCATTTACATGGCACAAGAAAAGTAGGGGTCCTAAAACTGTCCCTTGGGGTACTCCTGAATCCACGGTAACTTTACTAGATGACTCCCCATCTACTACTACTTGCATATATCTTTTAGTAAGAAATGTTCTTAGCCAATGGTGGATAGATCCAGTTATTCCAAAGCTTTCTAATTTAGTCAGTAATTCCTCATGTGGTACAGTGTCAAAAGCTTTTGAAAAATCAAGTATGATAACATCTGTTTGTGAGCCTTCATCATTAAAGTAGGTCATTTAATGTTACTAGTAGCTGTGTTTCGCAGGAGTAGCCTGAGCGGAAGCCATGCTTTAGGTTAGTTAAAATGTTGTTATTTTCAAGATGAGTCAATAGGTGTTTACATATAATATGCTCAAGCAACTTACAGGTAACTGATGTCAACGAGACAGGGCGATAATTTTCCGCGAGATGTACATCTCCTTTCTTGAACACAGGAGATATGTTCACGTTTGTCCAGTCTGTTGGTAATTTCCCGCTGTCGATAGAGTTCTGGAAGATTTCACTAAGTCCTGGGGCTAGTTGGTTTGCACATTCTTTCAAGATAACATTGGAGATATTGTCCGGTCCAATTGCTTTGGAAGTGTTTACTTTTCGGAGGAGTTTTTCAACTCCAGGCACTGTAATAGTGATTCCGGGTAGTTCATACTTAAACTGTTTGGATAATTTTGATAGAACTTTATTTCCAGTTTTTGTGAAAACAGAGTAGAACTGCTCAACGAGAATCTGCGCTTTATTCTTACTTTCACTATGTAGAACTCCTTTAACTTTAAGTGGAGCAACACCGACATTATCTTGACGTTTAGCTTTCACATAGCACCAGAATGGCTTGCTGTTATTATTGTCAAAACCTTCCTGAATAGTATTGTTCACAAAATCCACTTCAGCCTTTTTGAATTCTTGTTTGCACAATTTTTGGTATTGTTTAAATTCTGACCACTGTTTCGATTATTTTTCATGTCGATAAAGTCTTGCCTTGCGTTGGGTCATTCTTTTCAGATTCCTGTTGAACCAGGGGACAGTATTTTTCTTTTTGAAGATTTTTGAGGGAATAAAGTTATCCATTACACAGTCATATTCGAATTATCAATAAAGCGCCCTCTACTGATATAAGCTTCCTTTTATAGCAACCAATAGGAAGATACGAAGTTGACTCATTGTCATACCAATTCACAATTTCCCAAGGGTCAGATTCTTGGATGGCTGCCAACTCCTACCATTACATGATCTTTTTATACAGTTGATTCAATATCACTAGAATAAGTAACATTTATCAGCACCACATTTTAAATGTTTTAAAACGTCCCATTAAAATTGACCGAAGAAATGTTACCAATCGGTATTAAAAACCCCAATACCGAAAACATAAGCATGCTAAGTGTTACTATCACGCCTTTTATGACCTCCTGCAGTTAAAAAATAAAACAAGCATTCACAACTTCGAATTTTGTAAATCCTCACCGCTGAAGCATACTATTTTGTACAAGACGTCGTGGTATGACGTTTTAATTTAAGTAAAACAGCTGTCCTTTACCCTTGTTTATGTGTTTTCTATTTCAGAAAATCCAGTTACGGTCACACTGTGATACATGCGGAGGATACAGGTTTCTCCCGTGCACCCACTGTCATGGTTCAAAGAAATCCCTCCACCGGAACGAGTTCACGGAAGAGTTTTGTGCCTTACGCTGTATGCAGTGTGATGAAAACGGACTTGTGCGCTGTGAAGACTGTATTGACCAGCAGGAATGATGACTCATCAAAATTTAACCAATCAGAAATTATGTGATTGAATCAATATCGAAGCAACATTGATCCAACGGCGCTGAGTCAACGTTGCTTTGACATTGATTCTGCAACGTCACCCTGATAGTCACTACAAATGTCAAGGCTAGTCAAAATACGATGTACGTTTAGGTGATGTATTTCAAACTACGCAACGGAAATTACCAACGCTTATAGTCAGGTATTCTGAGTATGAGATGTGTGTTGATGCTTAATAATAAGTTGATTCACATTCAAGCATTTGTTTGCCAAGAATCAATAATGTGTTATTATATGGTGGTATAACTTGCGCAAATAGTGAAAATACACATATCTGCCAATTTGCTGTTTGGTACATTCGCTGTTCAGGAGCGAGCGAGGAAGGCAGTATTACTTTTTGTTATGTCTCGGACTCTACGAGTCAGTCAGTCTAAGTACTGTATATATTTCACTTCAGTGTGGCCATAAAATGTGCAATGTTTAAGTATGCTTTTGTGTGTTATTTAAAGAGAAATAACTGCATTAGATAGTTTGTTCATAGTTTATAAGTGTTACCTCCATTACAATATTACCAAAAAACCAACACAGGGCGGCTGTCTTCGGCTGATGTACTTTGATAGCCTATGTTAAAGAGCTATGGAAGCAGTCCTATTGATGATTAGAATATATACAGCAGGCATAATGAGAAGACATTTCCAGGAAAGAATCATAGCAGGACAAACTCTAAATGTTGGAATTGTTTAGCTATTCTTGGGGCTTGCTGGTTATAGTTTACTGTTGCTGGGAATGGATATATGATGGCAAACAGTGCAGACTCGCATAAGACAGAAAATCTTACATGACTACTCATGTATTATTGAATTTATTAAATGAGTTGAGAAAAAGAGATAAAATAAGAGGCTCACCAAGCACTTTTGCAACAAGTTTTATAAATTCAATAATACAGGGGCATGATCGAATGTTAGATTCTATTTATAATTTCACATGTAATCTACTTTGAAATCACGTTATTATGAGCGAAAACGCTAACATTTTGTCACAACGTTGTCATGGCCTTCATTACATAATGTTACAAAAAATGTAAACCACTGACGGTTTATCTATTTTCATACATGACCTTCCGTCACTCACAAAAGATGATAAATGCATTCTAACCAATATCTTATTGTCAGGACACGAAACATTAATGAGATAACAAAATAATACAGCAGCGGCCAGTTAAGCGTTCAAACTTTGTTGAAACTGGTTTCAACTATTTGACTTGTCACAACAAATTTCCTTTCAACAGTCAATCAATTAAAGTTTATTTTAGCCAATATTCAAACACAGTCCTGTCAAAGCTACCTGGATGAATGACAGCTCCTTGAAATATCTTTTGTCCAGCCTCAAATGACCAGTCACTCTTGTTACCATAGCTATCCAGTTAAAAGTTTCATTGAAATGTAATAGATTTTATCAAATGTATGGCTCGTGAAAAAATGCTGAATATCATCATCATCATCATCATCATCATCATCATCATCATCATCATCTGTATGGCTCATGAAAAAATGCTCATCATCAAGTGTGTATTAAATGTAGATGCTATGAGTAGAAATAGATAATGAGTTTTATCATTTTGTCTGGAGATCATAAGACTAGTCTTTTGAAAGTACCACTTTGATCTCACAATGATGGCTTTTGCACTTTTCTTTATTGAGTTTCAACCCGGACCCAGTATACACCATTTAGAATAGGGCTTGATATTTCATATGAATCATCTTCACATGAAGAACCATCTTTCATTTAATTTCAAAGACGGCAACGAAATTTAAGTCAAAATTTTGAAGGTCTCAAGACATAGAGGAATATGAACAATTTTATTTGTTACATGGAATATACATGACTGGGGCAGGGATGTAAGTTTTATTTTAGGATGTCTTTGTTTACATGATATTTGACACCCAAATCTAGCTGACAGGTTGGATATGTACACACATGAAGGCGTTGCTTTCTTTTTGATAAAGCCAATCAGCATCAATCATGTGAGTTTGTTCAGCACTGATTGACAACAGGATTTAAACATAGGTTCATCACAGTAAAATATTGATTATTGAATAGCTATACATTGTAATTGACTTCGAGACAGTTTGAACGCTTTATTGACCACAGCTTTATAACTTGGCTAATCCTTCATGTAAGAGAGCACGAAAATGTTTTCCAATTGGTTGAACTTCAAGATAACATTCCCCCAAAGGCGGATTTGCGGAAGCGGAACTTTGCTATGAAATACCAACCAGAGAGGAATTTCGGAAGCGGAACTTCTTAAAGACATTCCCTCGGAGTGGACAGAATTGCGGATATTTCCCTTAGAGCAGAGTTGCAGAAGCGGAACTTCATGAAGACATTCCCCATATTAGCGGAATCGCGGAACTTCGTAAAGACATTCTCTTCTAAGTGGAAGCAGAACTTTGACAAGACGTTACTCCAAGAGCGGAGTTGCTGAAGCAGAACTTCGTGAAGACAATCTCCTCAACAGCAGGATTGCGGCACTTCGTGATGACATTCCCTTCTGAGCAAAGTAGGGGAAGTGAAACTTCGTCATTACATTACCCCCAGAGGAGAATTGCAAATTGTGGAAGCGGAAAGACATTCCCCTCAACAGTGGAAATGTGGAACTTCATGAAGACATTTCCTTCTGACCGGGATTTGTGGAAGCGGAACTTCTACATGACATTACCCCAAGAGCGGAGTTGCAGAAGCGGAAAAGCTGTGGAGTTGGTAAAACTTTTCCAGTCCATAAATATAGTGTTGATATTTTTTCATATTCAGGTCCTTCAAGAATATTGGGTTGTGACGTAAAGCAAAATACAGCTTAAGCCAGTGCTAGGGAGCGTGAGAATTGCTGCACTTTCCATTAGTTCTCATGAACAGACTCAATAAAACCGAGTCTGCTGTTTTCTAATATTGTTGGTTCTCTCTATTTCTGAAGGATCGGTTTTTACAGATTATTTCGTGAAGACATTCCCCTCAACACTTCTTGGTGACATTCGCTTCTGAGCAGTTTGTGGAACCGGAACTTCGTCATGACATTACCCCCAGTGTGGAATTGCGTAATTTCATGAAGACACTCCCCTCAACAGCATGATTGCTGAAGCAGAACTTCGTGAGATATTTCATTCTGATCAGAGTTGTGGAACTTTCCCTGACATTACCTTTAGAGCGGAGTTGCGGAAGCGGAACATCAACATGAAATTACCCCCAATAGTCGAGTTGCGGAAGTGGAACTTCCTGAATACATTCCTCTTCAACAGCGGAATCACGGAACTTCGAGAAGACATTCCCTTCTGAGCGCAGTTGCAGACCACCACCACGAAGATGGCTATTCCAAAGGGCCTTCACCTAGATAGCATTGTCACCTTGACCTGCCGCTATTGGGCAACATCTTTGCGAAGTTCTGCAACTCTGCTCTGGGTGTTTGGCTTCGTGAATTTCCGCAATTCTGCTCTAGGGGAAATGTCTCTGCGAAGTACCCCTTCTGCAACTCCGTTCTAGGGGAAATGTCTTCCCGAAGTTCCGCTTCTGCAACTCTGCTCTAGGGGAAATGTCTTCGAGAAATTCTGCTTCTGCAATTTCGCCTTAGTGGTAATGTCTTTGCGAAGTTCCGATTTGGCAACTCTGTTCTAGGGGTAATATGGCAAAGTTCCACTTCAGCAATTCCGCTCAGAAGAAAACATTTCACGAAGTTCCGTTTTCGTAATCACGCTGTTGAGGGGAGTGTCTTCACAAAGTTCCGTTTCAACTCTGCTCTGGGGGTAATATCTTCACAAAGTTATGCTTCCACAATGCCACACTAGGGGAAATGTCTCTCGAAGTTTGGTTTCCTCAATTCCGCTATGACGATATGCCTTTGCGAAGTTCTCCTTCCGCAGTTCCTCTCTAAGGAAACATCTTAAAGAAGTTCCTCTTCTGCAAATCTGTTCTTTAGGAAATGTCTTTGCAAAGTTCGCGAAGATCTGCTTCGGCATTAACCACCTGTCAACATAAATCCACCACCCACCAATTATCGTGCTCTCTTAAAGCTGCATAGTCTGTAACTATGAACATTTTTCGAAAAAAAAATTCTTTTTAAATCATTTGTAAAAGTAGAATTAAGTTATGTTGTCACAATCAATCTAATTTCTACAGCTGAAAACTGCATGGAAAAGGGAATTATCTTATAAAAACAGGTGTTTTTTTCTCTTGTTTGTAATTATTTACGTCCCTCCAATAATTCTAGACAGTTAATTTTTAACATAAATGCTGTTGTTTTGGCACTAATAATTTGTTAATTATTACGAAAAAAGTCAAATGTATACCTGAATTTTAGTATTTTTACTGTGTTCTTGAAAAATAGAAACATTATTTCTAAAATGAAAAGATCAAAAGTTACAGACTATGCAGCTTTAATGAAGGATGAACCTATATGTATTTTCCCCTACATTTTATTCACCTTTTTGGCCATATTGGTAATATTGAGTGAGTAATGCTGATATGCAAGTATTTTGATCTCATACATGTATATAGTAATACAGAAATAAGCATGATGATATTAAAAATAGATACATTCTATCCACTTATTACCAGTCATTTGTAACCACTATCCACCCTCCAATTCCACCTATTGGAATGGTTTGGTGATAGGGGGAGTGATCTTTTTGAGTTCCCCTGCAGTGCAGGGTAATTAAAGAGTTTGGCTAGTGCTATTACCAAATATTCCCCAAAAGAATTCATCATTGTAAAGAGCAGGGCAATGGCCATTGCATGGTCCCCGCAATGCAAGACTGACAATTCTGAAAAGTTATTGTCCCTGGCTCCCCACCATTCTCCATTGGTGGAAAGGCAGTCACCAGTGGTTACAAATGACTAGTGCATCATTACTTCATCTGTTCCACAGCATAGTATCCGTTAGTAAAACTTTTTTGGCTCCAATTATGACAAATGTGTCTTACTGTTGCATGAAAGAGAATTTTGGTTTGAACCTTAAAATTACTTGATTTAAAACCTTGAAGGCAGGGGTTTTCTCAAATCAAGGCCAAATATAGTCAAAAATCTGCTATCAGAAAATCACTAATGTCCTTGAAATTCTCAAATTCAATATTCAAAGACACAGGTCAGTCCCTTTTTAGTGCTATGTTTAGGGGGCCATAAAAATGCACTATTTTATAAGTGAAGTGTGTAATAAATGGACAATTTTACAAAGGCCTTATAGGGAAATGACCATAAGATGGTCATTTTCCTATAATTCTTTTGTAAAATTCCATCGTAAAAAAAATGGATCCACAAGGTGACTATTATATCAAAATCCGTGTTATATTAAGGTGCGTTATAAAGGGACTGAACTAAGTAAAACAATCTTTGGCTCCAATTATGAAAGCTTCTTACTGTTGCATAAAAAGAGAAAAAAGTTGAACCCTAAAATTACTTGGTTGAAAACCTTGAAGACAGATTTTCTCAAATCAAGGCCAATTATAGTCAAAAATCTGCTATCAGAAAATCACTAATGTCCTTGAAATTAAATTCTCAAATTCAATATTTAAAGACACAGGACAGTCCCTTTATAGCGCTATGTTTCGGGGGCCATAGGAATGCACTATGTTATAAGTGAAGTGTTTTATAAAGGGGCAATATTACATTACAAAGGAATTATAGGAAAATGACCATAAGATGGTCATTTTCCTATAATTCTTTAGTAAAATTCCATCGTAAAAAAATGGATCCACAACGTGACTATTATATCCAAATTGGTTTTATAATAAGGTGTTTTATAAAGGGACTGAACTAGTTTGTAAAACTATTTTTGGCTCCAATTATAAAAATTATGTCTTACTGTTGCATGAAGAGAATTTTGGTATGAACCTTAAAGCTGCATAGTCTGTAACTTTTGATCTTTTAATTTTTGAAATAATGTTTCAATTTTTCAAGAAAACAGTAAAAAACTAAAATTCAGGTATACATTTTACCAATTTCATAAATCTATACAAATTATCAGTATCAAAACAACAGCATTTATGTTAAAACTTGGCTGTCTATAATTATTGGAGGGACGCAAATAATAACCAACAAGAGAAAAAACACCTGTTTTATAAGATAATTCACTTTTCCATGCAGTTTTCAGCTTTAGTGGTCAGATTTATTGTGAAAACTTAACTTAATTCTGCTTTTACAAATGATTTAAAAGAAAATTTTTCGAAAAATGTTCATAGTTGCAGACTTAGTCTCTTTAAAATTACTTGGTTTAAAACCTTGAAGGCAGGGGTTTTCTCAAATCAAGGCCAATTATAGTAAAAAATCTGCTTTCAGAAAATCACTAATTTCCTTTTTTATTCTCAATTTCAATATTTTAAGACAGAGTACAGTCCCTTTATAGCGCTATGTTTTGGGGGCCATTGGAATGCACTTTGTTATAAGTGAAGTGTTTTATAAAGGGGCAATTTTACAAAGGAATTATAGGAAAATGACCATAACATGGTCATTTTCCTAGAATTCTTTTGTAAAATTCCATGGTAAAAAATTCGAACCACAACATGACTATTATATCCAAATCAGTGTTATAATAAGGTGCATTATAAGGGACTGAACTCTACTTTAAAAAAAACCCCCTTACTGTTCATGTTAAATATGATCTTGCCATGTCTTAATGTTTGAAGAAAGAAATTTGTTACCTTGATGGTTGTTTGGTCTCATTCCTAGCCTTTTTTGTCCCATTTTTTTGTTTTTGATGATATGTTCAAAGTGACAAGACGTCGTCAGTAAAGTGGAGAATCCAATACTATACTGGCATGGGTGAAGGTTGAAAGCTTCCCAAATCCTAAGCTTTAGAAATTAAAATCTTAAAACTTGCAGTACCCACAAAATATATTATAACTTCAAATTTAAAAGGTCAATGATTGCTTTTGGATAGTCTGAAAATAAATCAGGGAAGCTTTTATAATCTACCTGATTCAATATTTGAGTGTGAAATTCTGTTTTCTATGCAGTCAGCCTCAAAATCCTGAATACAGGAATAACCTTGAAATCTTTCACCCAATTGCAAAACACAATGCTAATATACCCAACCAATTAAAGCAGCTTTCTAAACCTTTGAGAGAATTGGGCCACACAAAGACACAATGGTTCTTATCTAACTTTTTGCATGATGGGTATTTTTCATTCTTTTGTTGAAACTTAGCAGTTTCCTTCTATTTAAAGGTTACAACAACATAAAATTTATATGCATAATGCAAAGACTAAATTAAAGAATAACTACTTATCGTCAGATATACGGTCAGAAATTTAGTTTAACCGTGACGTGTGAGCGGAGCCGTAAAACGTGATTTCTGACTTATATACGCTGAATACCCCAAATGATTTTTTTTTTGGAATATGTTAATCCCATTCTAATGCATGTCTGTTGAAATCCTATTTGTTTCGCTGATTTATTTTCAAAATCAACATTTTCAAAACTCTTTCAGGACCACCATGAGTGTCAAACAATTTGGATCCGCATCAGGAAGGACCTGATCATGCAAAGATTAAGCAGTACAGCAACACTGGCAGGTATCGTTTAATCTGCATAGCATGTAATAAGTGGAGTTATATGTCCATGATTTGGCATGGGCATTCATATACTTCGCTATATTGTGTGAGAGAGGCAAACTGGTTGCCCAGGTGCCTCTTGAAAGTACCAAAAACTTGTGTGATTCAGCCCAAAAACACATTAATTTATCAAAGGGAGATTACTCAGAAATCAGATAAATCTTATACCAACATGCTTATCTATTCATACATGACAGACAATTTAGAACCAATGTTTGGATGTTTGTTGGAAGACTGTCGGATCTTGCACCCATCGCCAAGCATAGCATGGGCTGTATTAGACTGCATTATGTCCCTTAATATACCATCATAGTACTAGTAGGTTGCTTTATTATGCTGTGGCCCGTGGATTCCTCTAATTTAGCTCATTGATATCATTAATTCTTCATTGTTTTCTAGTAGTGTATATATTGCTATTCCCTGAAGGATTTCACAATAGGATACTAATGTGTGGCTAAGTGGCCCATGTAAAAGATGGTGGGACAAAATTAAAAGGCATAAAAAGAAAAAAACGCAAGTAGATAACGTAAACTTTATCTTCAATGTACATAGAATATAATAAATAAAATGTACATAACCATGATATTTGATGAACATTATAATAACTAAAATTGTTTGGGTTAAAACACCAGTAACTTGTCACCCCAGACTCTGAGATAGCAATTACTTGTCTTGCTTAATCCAGATACATGTATATTGTATTTTGATAAAGTTAAAATGTGTAGTGTATATAGTAAATGTTCTAAAATTTTGAATACTAGTTGCCTACAAAAAACATCTAGACAAACAGCATAGACCCAGATCAGACTGCTTCTGAAGAAGCAAGTCTAATCAGGGTCTTCCCTGTTTGCTATTCTGACATGCATTTTGTGGATTCCAGTCCTGATAACCACCTTTTTTTTTATCTAAGAACAGAAAGAGCTAAGTGTTCAAAATTTTAGAACCTTTACCCAACCCAGATTTTCAGAAAAATCAACAGATTCAACACATTAATCAGTAACATTGGTGAATAGTCACCACCAATAAAGTAAGTATATTGGTCCCACTGTAAAATGACAAGGAATAGTAGATGATGTCATAAATGAAATCAGAATTGGCAAGAAAATTTGTTACAGACCCTGTTCTTTTTCAAAAACCTGATATTTTTTTTAATTATTTTGTTAGTTTAAAACAAACAGACCCTGTTCTGCTAAACTGTACAAATCCCTGTTGTCAAAAAAACCTAAGACTTTTTGCTGCCCATCAGCATGCCTACCAAACGCTTGAATGCTCAACATCTGGTTGAATATTAAAAACAACTGCTCTATGAAGAAAACAAAAAATCAGGGAATGTCATGCAACAGCCTTTGTGGTATAAATAAGAGCTCAGAAAGTATTCTCATTAGGTCATATTTACTTTTCACGCGATAAACACGTTCCTGTTGAATTCTGGTACACCTATTTTACGCGAAATGTAAATCTGACAAAACGAGAGAACTTTCTGACCTCAAATTTATACCACAAACATAGGAATGCATAGTCTGTTGCATGACATTCCCCGATTTTTGATTCTCTTCCTGGAGGAATTGTTTTTAAGATTCAACCAGATGTTGAGCATTCAAGCGTTTGGTAGGCATGATCAATGCCCATGTAATGTTAGCCAAAATAGGCCTGTTTACAAGAATGTGGATGAGGTGCTTGCAGTCTTGTTAAAACTTATAATTGTTTGTTTTAAATCACCAAGATAGGTTTAATTTTACCCCATATTCAATATATGTGCTAGAAAAAGTTGCTGTAGTTCATAATGTGTATTTTTAAGAGTAGGAAGAAGTTTAAAAAAAATTAAAAAATAAATGACATCTACAGGCAGGGTCGGATCCAGGATTTCTGGAAAGGTGGGTTCATATGTATAAAGGTGTGGGGGTTCCATTTGCTGATTTTATGTCATTTTTCTTAAATATCTCATGAAAATGAAATAATTCGGTCTCACTGAGACCAAATTATTTCATTTTCATGGGATGTTTAAAACGGGGTCGGAGAGGGGGTTCGAGTGAACCCCCTGAACCCCCTCTGAATCCGCCACTGACAGGAAGCCATTTGGGATTTAGAGAATATAGAAATGTGGACCAGATAATTTTCAACATATTTTTGCCAATTTCAACACAAAAACATTAGTTGTGGTGCTCTTTGAAACATCCCAAAGAGACCTCACAACATATGTTTTCATTGAGAAAAAATATTACATTGGTCCATATAAGGATTTTAAGCGTAAAATTGTATTTCTTCTCTTATCCATCAATATAAACATGTGTTCTGGGTGCTCAAAAGAACTGTCTAAATGAGACAGTTCTTTTGAGCACCCACAACATAAGTTTTGGTTGAGAAAAATTAAGAAATATATTTTTTCATTAAGCCCTCAAAACTGGAGGTATTTATTGAGAAACAAGCTAATACAGTTGTATTGATACCTACCACGGGTTCTCCATACTTAACCCTTACCTCATAGAGAAGCCTTTTAAAACTTTTGCAAAAAGAGCAGACCCAGATCAGGCAGCTCTTAGAAGAGCTGCCTGTTCAGGGTCAACTCTTTTTGCGTATTAAATATGATATATCTGATCCTACACTAGTGGACCTGGCGAGTAATTTCTTTGTTCTATCTACCAACATGAAAGTTTATTTATATAATTATTCATAGTGGGTGGAGCCTAGCATGAATATTCATGAAGGAAAGGGTTAAACTATACTGACTCAAAAAAGAAACATACAGTGCAGTCCCTATATAAGCTATGTTTGGGGTCAATACAAATGAACCAAGTTATAAGTGAATTGTGTTGTAAAGCGATAATTTTACATAGGAATGATGGATTCATGGTCATTTTCCTATAATTCCTTTATAAAATTCCACGATTTAAAAATTTGGAAGCCACAGCATGACCATGTTAAATCTAAATCCGTGTTATAATGAGGTATGTTATTTTTGTTTGATTCTTTACGTCTCAGTCAACAGCTATGGTCATGTCAAGATGGTCAGTTCACCTTACCACACTATTTCCTGGGTAAGCTTAGCTAAGCAGTTAACAAGTACTTTGTGCACATACTTTTGCTTGTAACTGACAACAACCTACTTGAATCAGCTAAAGATCAATAATGATCGTAGAAATTATTTCATGATCAATTTCCAGGAAAGTATGGGACCAGGCTGGGATCGAACTCAGGACACCTGGATTTGCAGTCGGACTTGCTACCAACTGCCCTACCACGCCCAGTAAGGTATATTATAAAAGGACTGCATTTGCATTGTACATTTTTTTTCAAAATTCTATAGCCTCATCTGGAAACAGTGTAGATCCAGATCAGCTAACTTCTAATAAAGTCAGTTGATCAGGACCCACAGTTTTGGATCCATGTGATAAATCCATATTTGTAATAAGCATAGTTTACATATATTATATTGAATATTTGTAAAATAATCTACAGTAAAACCGGTCTTAAGCAGCCACTCAAAAATAGACAAAACAAAAATATTATTGACAAATGGTAGCTTAATGCAGGTTTGCCCCTTGGAGCATACTGCAATACTTTTGACCTGCATTAAGCGATAATTGGTCTTGAAAACCAATTTTTGGTCTTTTTGAGAGTGGCCGTTTTAGACAGGTTTTACTGTATATATATTGTTTCTGTTTTAGTCAGTATACTTTATAAGGGAAAGCTTGGGGTCACTATGGTTGGAGCCTACTTTCTGTTTACATAGTAATAATTCAAGAATCTACAGACAGGCTTTCAAGTGCCCATCAACAGAAAAGTAGGGAAAAAGTAGGGATAAAAATTTTGAAAAAGGAGTGAAAAAGTAGGGATTATCAGTGTAAAAAAGTAGGGATAGTAGGGCTTTTCCAAATATAAAATTTGTTACAACGAGCTGTTTAAAATAAGCAATTTTAGATTAAATGAGCAGGATAATACCTGTGACAATAGTACTAGCCAAACAGAGAGACTTTTAGGTTAAACATTAAAAATTGAGGTGTTAAGTGACACGATCCTTGAATGAACATAGAAATTCATTTATAATATTCGAGCGAGCGAGCAAGGCAAAATTTCTGAATTTTTACGTGTAAATGACATTTTAGAGTGAAAAAGTAGGGATAGTGGGGCATTTTCATGAAATAGTAGAGAAAAGTAGGAGCAGATCAAAAAAGTAGGGAAAAGTAGGAAAATTAGGAAAAGTAGGGCCCACTTGAAAGCCTGTACAGACCATCACATTGCTAAATGTCTTGTTTAATCACATATTTTTTAACATCACTGCATAAGAAACTGTACATACATACATGTATACACATTATTTACAATTATCTACAGGTTACCATGTAATAATAGACAGTTTTTGCACATAAAATGGAGATTAAAGAACAAAACAAATTCATAAACAACATAAAAAAAAAGCCTATCTTCATGGTTGGTTGATAACTTTTGTTTGGTGTGAGGCTTAACGTCCCAGTCAACAGCTTTGGTAATTTCGAGACAGTCAAATATTCCGGGAAATATTAAACTAAGCTGTTAACCAGACTTTGGCATGTAACTGACAACAGCCCTTCTTGAATCAGCAGAAGCAGTGACCTATATAAGAGTGACTGGAAACTTCATTTTTCAGCCAGACAGTTATGTCAGGGCATGTGTCATGTGACTTATACCTGGTGCGCCATTCATCTTATACACGAAAAGGTGACGCAGCCGTGAGAAACCTCTGCATTTACATGAACATAAAAGTGCAATCCTCTTCGTAAATATCGCTCATTGCTATATTTAGGTAATACCAATCGAAATAAGATATATGAAATATTTACAAATGACCTGTTTCTGCAATGTTAAGACTAATCCAATGTAAATATCGGCTGATTTTATGAAAGTTGCAGACTTGTCAAATATGGCTACAACAATACCTCTTTCAGTGCAAAGAATAAAGCTTCAAATATAACAATGTCTGTGTCTTTATCTATTAATTTTCATAAACTAAGATGCCCTGTCGTTTTTAATTATTGGAATTTATTCAATTTCGGCGTTTGTAATGTGTTAAAAATTTTGAAGAAAGTGACTGCCTGGTGGTCGTCTTGATCCAAACTCATCTTGACACATTTAAGCGACTGTAGCTGCTAAGTACATTTGGCATTTTACATCTGTTGACATAATGGTTGCTTAGCAGTCTCTTCTAGCCCATGTTGGTTGTTGACCAAAAAGTATAGGGGACCAAAACTTTCGTGGACAGAGACATGCTGCTTATGCCTGCTGTACTGGAGAAGCGCATGCTCAAAAAATTAAATTAAAAATTGGGTAAACAATGGAGAAATTACACTGTGTATTCCAAAGCCGCGATAAAAGCAAATCGTGTAGATAAAGGATATCGATTTCCCCTAATTTACCGGTGTAAGCTGCTTTGGTTAAGTATTGATATTTCATTGAAGTTACCAGTCACTCTAATAATACGTCACTGCCAGAAGGAAGCAAGAATATACTTTTGTGCAGGCTGATCTGCCCCTTTGCTGTTAATTCCCAAATAGCTAAAACAGGTTTCCCCCAGATGTTGCTCATGTAATATTCAAACATAAAAACTTAAGGCAAGAAGAATTAATGAAGTTCCACAAATTGGTATAATAGGATGATTATAGACACTGAATAAGATTTATGGCCCTTTAATTATGATTATGGTCAATTGAGCAGAATGAATTGCAAGTTGAACATGATTTCCCTATAAACTGCAGTATCCATGATGAACTCTTTCCTAGACTGGCACCAGTCCACTAAATGAATATAATTATATTTGACATATGAAAAAAATCATCTTATAAAAATTCTATCCTCTCTGAATTCTGATGTCCAAGCCAAGAACTACTCCAAGTAAAGTTTATAAAATGCTATCTTAGAGAGATTATCAGTTTTACTACAAAAAAATGACATTAGAGACTCGGGCCAGTCTAACTCTTTCCTTGCTGGCTGAGACTTTTGTCGACTGCTGATTTCTTTTGCAAACAGTTTGGACCCAGATCAGGACCGACAGAACCCAGATCAGGACCGACAGAAAGTCGGTCCTGATCTGGATCTAAACTGTTTGACATTCTGATAGAGTTTCCGGTCTTTTTTGAAAAAAATAATTTTAAAAAGAAGTCAGCAGATGATGACAAAACAAAAACATGAAATTTCCTTGCATGCAAGAGTTAAATCACATACAAGCCACCTCAATATGATGTCATGATCAATATTTGTATATATAGATATATTTCTTATAAAGGTCTATTTGATTATGGTACAGTCTTTTAGACATAAATAATCTGGTTTGCATTTTGAGATACATAATAACATCGCTTACTAATGCCCAGGTCACACATTCACTGATTGGACGCCGGAATTAGCCACGGTTACAATCCGGCATCATTCGTGGCAATCTGTATTGGTCCGTAGCTTTCCATCTTGCATCCGTAATCATACGTAGTAGTACTTAATGATACGTATATAGTGCATCCATATCAGACTACGGATATTGGCATTTCCAGGGTCATCCGTGAGATTTAATCCGTAGTAGAACCGGCAAGGTGATCCGAGAATGTATGACCTGGGCAGAACTTATATAGCTATGCAGGAGAAAACTTAAAGTGTGAGATACAACAATGAACTCTTTGCATGCTGGGTAATATTCCTTTTTGTCATCTGCTGATTTTTTAAAAATTAACTTTTTCAAATAATTCTTTCAGGATCACCATCATTGTGTCCAACAGTTTGGATCCAGATCTAGACCGACATACTGTCATGCCAAATCTGGGTCCAAACTGTTTGCAAAGGTTATCATCAGCAGACGACAAATTCTCTACTAGCAGGCAAAGAGGTAATTAGACAAGTATCAAGATCAATTTTTTTTTTAATTTCTCAACAAAAATATATAAACCAGCTCATGATAGCACAGGTCTCCAGATAATAGTGCGTAAGTGAAAATTATATTTTTCTTATTTCTCAATCAAACATATATTGTGGGTATGCAAAAGAACCGTCACAATGAGACGGTTCTTTTGAGCACCCAAAATGTATGTTTAGATTTCTGGGTAAGAAAATAATTACAATTTTACGCTCAATTTTATTGCTTAACTGGACCTATGATAGCAGCACCTGATCTGACTCAAAACTGTTTTACAATGAAGCTATTTCTCAAAGAATTACAGGAAAAGAGTGTTTTGAATTGTTTTCCTTGACCAGTACCTCTAGTATACATGTAGTTAGTTAATGGTCCAGTCAACAATATTTCAGTCATGTCTGGACATCTCTCAAAAGAGAGAAGAAACCCGATAGGGTTAAATCCCAATCCCTCCAAGCTCCCCAGCCTGCTTCCATCTCAAGCTTGCATGAAATGTATACAGTAAAACCTGTCTGAAGCGGCCACTCAAAAATAGACAAAACAAAGATCTTAATGACAAATGGTAGCTTAATGAAGGTTGAAAGTATTGCAGAATGCTGCATTTTGCAATACTTTTGACCTGCATTAAGAGATAATCGGTCTTCTTTTTGAGTGGCCGCTTAAGACAGGTTTTACTGTATGTTTGTACCATGTCATACTGATAATGATTTCTACTAAAAGCAATTGTATCAGTCTGTTTGTGTTGATGCATCACATTCCAGTTAACAATATTTCAGTAATGTGGGGAATACCTCCGTTCTTTCTTTGTTGAACCAGTACTACACAGAGGATAAAGTGTCTTGCCCAAGGACACAACACAGTGACTCTGGTTAGTCTCGAACCAGTGACCCTTTGATGCCTAGTCTAACACTCTATCACTGAGCCACCATGCTCTCCAAATCATACCAGTAAAACAATTCTTTGGGATTTATACAGTAAAACCTGTGTAAAACCGCCATTTAAAAATAGACAAAACAAAGACCTTATGACAACTGGTAGCTTAATGAAGGTCAAAAGTATTGCAGAATGCTTTCCTTAGAGCATTCTGCAATTCTTTTGACCTGCATTAACAGTAATTGGGTTTGAAAACCAATTTTCAGTCTTTATGAGAGTGGCTGTTTTACACAGGTTTTACTTTATTATGATCACAGGGCTTAAAAATAAAAGAGACCTTAGTAGCACGAAAACGTTGATAAGAGACCGACATGTAAAAACATGAGTTAAAAAAATTAACAAATAAGAGACCACGACACTAAAATACAAATAAATAACAAAATCTAGAGACCACGCGAAAAACAAAGACATTGCACTAAGGTCACAACTCATTCTGTGTTGAGAAGAAAAAAAACAGGAGAAAAAAAATGACAGAAAATCTCATATGCCACCTGCCTGTGGCCTGAGTTTAACTGCAAAATAAAAGTTTTGTTCTGTTCTGTTCAAATAATCAATATCCTGTCTTAAGACTTAGCCCAAATACGGTGATTCAAATGTATTTGCTTATGTTCCAAGTCTGATTTGATAACATTAGAAATTTGCAACAGTACAGTAAAACCTGTGTAAAATGGCCACTCTCAAAGCAACAGAAAAATTGGTTTTCAAGACCCATTATTGCTTAATGCAGGTCAAAAGTATTGCAGAATGCTCCCCTAGGAGCATTCTGCAATACTTTTGACCTTCATTAAGCTACCATTTGCTATTGGGACATTTGTTTTGTCTTTTTTGAGTGACCGTTTTACACAGGTTTTACTGTATATCCTGCAATATACTGTTGTAAATGGTTTGATGTCATTAATTACTTCACATTTTTTTGGATGACATGCAGCTTTGAATGAGAGGAAACAAAGTTTTTTTTACAGTAAACAAGAGCAGAAATGTATTAGAATGGGGATAACCATATTCAAAAAGTTCATTTGGGGAGGTATATCGCATGGGTGAAAGTTCGAAATTTCCAAAATCCTGTACTTTAGAAATTCAAATTTTTAAACTTGCAGGATGCCTACAAAAATGATTAATTTCATGTTTAAATGGTTAATTGTGTTTAGATACTCTGAAAATTAATCAGAGAAGCTATTATAATCTCCCTAATTCAGCATTTTGAGGCTGACTTTCTTTGGAAAGTCAAAATCCTGAATTCAGGATTAATCCTGTAAACTTTCACCCATGATATCGTCAGATATTTTTTATGGTCAGAAATCATGTTTAATGGCTCCACTAACAAATTGCCGTAAAAAATAAATTCCCATCCTCCCAAAATGAAAAATTTGAATACAGTTAACCCCTAAATGATGCTTTCCAGCCCTGTTTAATTTGCATTATAATGTGCACAGGGATTGAGGTTAAAATCAACAAACTATGTCTAGGTTAAAACATGTTATGTCGGAGTAAAAACAGTGCAGGTCCTGAGCAGAGCACATTCTGTTGAGTCTCATCTGGGTCTACACTGTTGGAGAACAACTTAGATTGAAGAAAGGTTACTTTGCAAGTATTACCAACACGGTTGTCATGGAATTGTGCCCCTTGTATCATGTTTTTATTTTGCATTTAAATTGTTGCTATAATCAGTTACCTCCCTTGATTAAATCAGAAAAATAAGAAGTTATAAAATTCAAACAATAAAACAACACAATAATTCAAATTATGTACGTTCAGTGAATAGATATAATCTCGGACCCAGTATACCCGGACTGGTCACTGACATACAGTACAGGTAAATGTATATATTGGAAATATGTTGTCGAGGCTGAGCTTTCAAAACTGAAGTATGTTGAAGATTTAACAATCATATCTCCATTATTTCTCTGCATATCTGTGATTTTTCTTCAAAAAGCAATGAACAAATGATTTTTTTAAATATGGAATTTGCCTTTAAATATGCAATTTGGGAATTTCTTATACATGATTTAACTTCTGAAATACAATTTTTTAGCTATTTTCTGCATAGACTTCGAGCTAAAAAAGGTCCTGCTCCCCCCCCCCTAGGGAATTTTGCAGACATATCCTATCTTAAAGAAAATTTCAAGCCGCATCTTTTAAGAGATGTTTGCACTCTGTGCTCCGGGGCGTTAGTCTCTGACAGCCTGTTACATATGTTACTGTAACAAATTAAGAAAAAAATCAAAATGAAAGTTTGAGCTACAGAAAAAAGACATTAAACCATCTAATTATTCAAATATCTTATGTAGTTTGCAAGCTGGATGCCTAAGCTACATAAAAGCAGCATTTTAAACAAAATTACAGCCTTCAATGGTGTTATATGCGTTACATAGATTAAATTTCCCTTTGAAAGTTGAAATCGTGACTAACATCATTCATTTTACAGACGATTTGTGCATTTTTAAAAGGGTTTTTAATCTAAGTTTACTAAAATACTCATTTCACTAATAGAAAAAACAAAGTTTGCTTTTCTATCTCAAATACATTGTTTTATATGAGCTATTAAACAACCCTACCCCCAATTTTAAGTATCCAATTTTGGTATCTATTATTGAAGAAAAACATATGAAAATATTTGACGCTCGTGGATATCTTACATTTTTGGCACTGTCTTGCTAATGCAATAAAGAATCATACATTTGCAAGTTTGACATCAGGATCAGAGCACCTATTAAAGTATGTAACGTAAGTTACATGGCATAATGAATGAGCTAGGAAATTTTCTTGGAAGTAAGAGATGATATTTCAGAAAAATGCCGTTTTTCACATGTTTAGCCTCTGGTACCTTAGTCTTAGTAATTACAGTCATTGCTGATAACAAGCCCATGGAATTGTGTTACCTATGTTATATATATAACCTTTTTAATCACATATTTCCTAATGCCTATAATATTAAAATATATAGACATATAGATAGAAAATAATAGTTCTCATTTAAATAACACAATTTAATAAATATTCCTATTAAATAAAATTATTCAAAAACAATCTTTATTTAAGTCACCCTCACAATGTCTATCATTGTGTCTGCTTCTATTGCAAAATAATAACCCATTTCATCACAACCAGTAGAATCATGGCATTGTATTAGGACTGCAAACTGAGTACAATCCTGTTCCCCTCCACCCCTTTGGGAATTGTGCAGACATATCCTACCTTAAAGAACAATTCATGCTGCATCAAATAAGAGATGTTTGCACTCTATTAACTAGGGGGTTAGCCTGTAATGGTATGATACGTATGTTACCATATCAATTTAAGAATAAATGAATTGAAAGTCTGAGAAACAGAAAGAAGACATAAAACTATCTATTTATTTGAATTGTTCATGTAGTTTGCATGCTGAATACCTTTGATACATAAGAAAATATTTTTTAACAAATATACAGCTTCCTATGGTGTTATATGTGTTACATTAATTTAGATTACTTTTTAAATTGGTAATTGTGACAAACATCACTTATAAGCATTTCGTGTGATCCTCCTCTTTAGCCATCAAAAGACTTAATTTTCTTTGTATGTGTGGCAAGTGCCAGTGTCAAACAACTTGACTCAGCCAAACTTGAATCCTTAGCATTCTTCAAAAGCAGAAATAGCATGTCAGTGTCATGGGATCAAACACCTGATTAAATATGGGTTTAATGCCATTTCTCATATATGCATACAATGGAGTATGACTCTGGTATATATCTCTTCCTGTGAAGTGGCAAGAGCAATCTAACTGCAACTGCCTCTGCATCCGTGATAGAAAAATGATAACTTTGCTCTGATTTTGCAAAATCTATGTCTCTACCGTGTACCTCTAAGAATACTTTAAGATTTCTGACATTGGTCAAACAGAAATTTGATAGGCTGCTTTTTTGCATCATTTGCCATGGAACCTATCCATTCTTTTGGTGCTTAAGTCCTCAGGTCTTAGTTACATAGTATTTTGCTGCGCCCAAAGAACTTTATAAGTTTTCTTTAGTTACAATGTTGACTCTTGATGGTTTTGGCAGACCGTATGAAACAATTTCTGTTACACCTTGAAAGTTATCTGGTATAAGAGAAAGAATATGAAATTGGACATTGCCATCAATTATGTTTGCAGTTGGTTGTTTTTTGATGACAGTACATTGAAGCATGTCTTAAAATAATGTAAAACCTATGATTTCTCAGTTTTTGCAGCCATATTATTAGCTGTTGCATTCAAAAGAAGGAAAGTGGACTATAGGTAGAATGGGATAACCAGTAGTTCTATATTATGCTCTATGGAAGATTTATACAGAGTAAACAAGTTAATAAGGTGCCTCATTTCATGATCCATTGAAAACACTGAAATTGAAAACACTTGCCTCTGACTGTGTAATCAAAAAGGATGTCACGACAATGTCCTTGCTCATTTATTATGACGAGTTATATATGTTACATCCTTTAATAAGCGCTCTTATCTTAGAAACTTAGTGAATCATTGAATTGGAAGGGTCTAATTTGTGCTGAGACTGTTCATCTTGCATTTCATTGCTTTACCTGTTGTGATACATCTAGTTCGTTTATCTGAAGGGAAAGAGTTACCTCGGTTTCAGCACTTCAGAAGTACTAAGACTTCAAGTTTTTGAATGCTTGGGGAAAGATAATAAGTGCAGAGACATTATTAGATGTAAATATGTGGGTTGCATGTATGGAAAGGCTACATTTATAACAGTTAACCAGCTAAAATATGATTCTTTATCACAGAAATATCAAGGTACATCAGTCCAGGTACTCATTGCTCTTAATGGCATAGTTTTCCTCCTTGTTAAGCTTTAGTCTTTCTCCTACTTGCAGAGTAGCACTTGAAACACATACTCAAAGAGCCAACTACTAGGAATTCATATCAGTTTCCGAATGTTCCAAGCCATAAATGGCAAAATTGGAAAGTTGATAATGGCTCATCAATTTTGAGTGGACTGGTGGTAAAATTGAATAACAGTAAATGATTGAAATATTGTGTGATGATTCTACTAGTTGCAAGGAGGCGTGTGATAATAATGATTACCACAGAAGCAGACAACGACAAACGTTTAACATGAGTGTTAAATCGATGATAAATAGTTTTGACCATTTCATTTATTGTATTTTCTTGTAAAAATGTAAAACTATCTTTACTATTTGTGGCTCTATATTTAGCATTATATGCACAGTATTAGGAAATGTTTCCAAAAGGTCATTGATAACATCTGTAACACCTGTCCATGGGCTTGATAATCAGAAATGAATAGAATTTCTAGTGTTTTGGCACCAAAGACTTATATGTACATATTAAGTGTCCTGATCTTTAACTTAATGACATCTTGGAGATATATGAGCAAGACAGACTAAGAAAATGAAAAATATCCACACGCTGTAATCGCTTTCATGTGTTTTACTTAAACGGTAATAACAAAATTCGTTTCTCTGTAAAACTGGGAGTAGGGCTGTGTATTAGCTCCTATAAGACAATATATTTAAGATGGAAAAGCAAACTTGGTTTTTCCTATTCATCAATTGAGTATATGTTTGTAAAATCTAATAAAACAGTTTGAAACCAAGTCATAGTAGTTGTTTAACTACATGACGATAGCCACAATTATAGCTTTTAAATTATAATTAGGTTCATGTAACGTACATAACACCAGTTAGCCTAATTAATGTTAAACAGCTTCCATATGTAGTAAAGACATCCAGTATAAAGACTATAAGAATGTCAATTTATTAGATAATTTTAATGTCTTTTCTTTTGGTAGCTCAAACATTCAAATTTCTCATTCTCAAATTGATATAGTAACATATGTAACAAGCTGCTACAGGCTAACGCCCCGACTGAAAGAGTGCAAACATTTCTTATTAAATGCACCTTGAATGGTTACATAAGATGTAATTTGTCTGCAGAATTCCAAAGGGGATTAGGATGGAGCAGGCCCTTACTCAGCTTGATGTCAAAATACTGTTTGATGATTTTACTTATCACGCTAACATATGTACCGCTCTCTGATCTTTAAAACTTGATGACAACTAGCAGATCTATGAGTCTTTATCATAGGAGCCAGTTTAAAATCCCTAAACAATGTAAGATTTCCAACAGCTGCGAGTTTTTTCACAATTTTAGCTCAAACTTTCAAACTACATTTCCTTTATTTTATATAGTAACGCATGTAACACGCTGTTTCAGACTAACGCCCCAACATAGAGAGGGCAAACATCCCTTATTCGATGCAGCTTGAGTTGTACTATAAGAAGGAATATGTCTGCGAAATTCCCTCGAGGAGATTAAAACATTTTTACGCATATCTTACGTAAAGACAATGAGCTTGCCCATTTATTACATCAGGTAACATATGTTACAGCCTCTGATATCAAAACTTTTGCAACAAACTTGCAGATTTATGAGTCTTTTCATATAAGCAAATAAATCCCAAACAATGAATCACATTCATCAACTGCAAATATTTTTTAACTATTTTTACTTTAGTTTTAATACCAAACATTTTACCTTAAAACTGGGTAGGGGTAGGGTTGTTTAATTGCTTATTTCAGAAAAAATATTTAAGCTAGGGAAACAAACTTTAATTTTTCTGTTAGCCAATTGCATAAGCTAGTCAGACATGGTTAAAAACATTTTGCAAAACACACAGAGAGATTGTGAATGTAAATGATGTAAGCCACACTTGCAAATTTTAATGGGTTATCTGATTTATGTAACGCATATGACACCTTAGGAAGCTGCAATTTTTTTTCAAATGGCTGTCATACGTAGTTAAGATATCCAGTATGCAGACTATATGAATGATTTTTAAAAATAAATATTTTAATGTCTTTAATTTGTAGCCCAAAGTTTCAATTTATTTTTTCTTAGTTTGATTAAGTAACGTATGTTACAGGCTCTTACAGACTAACGCCCCGGAGCACAGAGTGCAAACATCTCTTAAAAGACTCGGCTTTCAATTCTCTACAAGATAGGATATGTCTGCAAAATTCCCTAGGGGGGGGGAGCAAACCCATTCTCAGCCATCCGTCTAGCACTTTTAGACGAAAATCGTCAGAAATTAATCTAAAAAAAAAATTAAAACTTCAATTTTATTTACTGTAACTTGTTCAACTTCACATACCTGGAATAACTTTGTATATTTAATCTCGGGTATGTTCAGAATCAATTTTATTGGCTGTAGTACTTTGAAATAGCGCTAGAATAAAGCCACAACAACATAACTTTGTATTTCTGTCAGTGACTAGTCCATTTATACTGGGTCCGAGATATAATCTTATTTTCAATCACATGTATTTAAAATTTGTTCTTTTAATCTACATAAAAAGGATATCATTAACTACATGTGCCAAAGAGTCCATGATTTTGAAGTGAATTTAGTAGATGGGAAAATTCCAATGATCATCACATTATGACAAATGTCTGCCTCCACAGGTAAATGCTATTCTAGGTGAAATACTATGCGTAGATGATAGTTAGGCAATGTGTATCTAAATAATTGTGGCAGTACATGAGATTTTGGAACCTATTATAATCTACCTAATTCAGTATTCCATTCAGAAATAATTGTGAAAACTTTCATCCATGCTTTTCTAAACAACCAAATGTTGTAGGTTCTCAAAAGAACTGTCTCATTGAGACGGTTCTTTTGAGAACCCACAACATGTGTTCTAAAGGACATAAAAAACTATTTTTTTCTACATTGTAGCTGATGATGATAAAATGACATAATATTGTGAAAATGTATCTTATAAATGAGAAAACAAAATAAATGGTAAGAACAAAACTCTGGTTTTGTGATAATTATTAAGATATATTAGCTTCTGCAAACCAGGGAAATATTTGTGGTCCCCTTTAAATTTATTCTGCAAAATATGATCCCTTATAAAATACATGTAATAATATGCCCTAAAAAGGCTGATCCAATTGGTCCCTTGAAATAAATGTGTGGGCTGACAAATGCCTGTATGTTCTCAGAAAATTGATCTTTGAAAATAAGAGCCACATTATGAAAAAGTCAGCGGTGTTTGCAGTTGGTAACCTTGGAAGACCCAAACAGGCCTGTTCAGCTACAGAGACTAGCTATAGTCTTGACAATATGTATGAACTAATGTCTTTGGGGCATGTAGTGTGCCCACATAAATTTTTCAAAACTTATACCATTTTTTTTAAAAACAGTATAGAACCAGATCAGCTGGCTTCTGATGAAGCCACCTGATCAGGATCTATACTGTTTTTCACCCAAACCATAAAATTGCCACACTGGAATTGCTTGAACTCTGAATCTGAGAAAGGATTGATATTAACTAAAAAAAGAATGCTGTATGCCCTTCAAGAGCATGACTGTGGCCTTATTTGGTAAATATAGCAAAGTGGTTCTTTCATGATGTGGTTTTTGTGAGCCCACTGCATGAACATGCTTGCTGTGTGATCCAGAAAATATTTGTGCAATTCATAACATTGGTATCTATTAGTGACCTTTCAGCTTTACTCCAATTACAGGGTTCATACAGGCAAGTTCTTGTAAAATTCAAGGACTTTTCAAGGACTTCTAAAATACTTTCCTACTGTTTTCAAGGACTGAAAACTTATGAAAAATACTGATTTACATGTTAAAATTCTACTTCTGAAATGCTAGAGTCCATTACTATAGATATTCCTTTTAGAAAATCAGTGTAAAATTAGGATGTCTTTATTTGGTGCAGCACATACTGCACCAAATAAAGACACCATAATTTTATACTGATTTAGGCCTCCAAAACCAGTGTTGAATCCTCTTGCAAATGGTAAAATTCAAGGACTTTTCAAGGTCTTTTGAGTGTTTTAAAGTACTTTTCAAGGCAAATTCTATTTTCAAGGACTTTTCAAGACAGTACTGTATATTCAAGTATTTTTCAAACCTGTGCGAACCCTGAATTATAACATGTCTTGTGTGATCTTTGGATTCTTCTGCATTGAGTTAAAACTCCCACAATATGAGACTTGGTGTAAGAAAAATGGCTAAAATTGTAGATAATATCCAATAGTTGACTTTTTCATGATGCTCCTGAATTAATTTAATAATGATAGAAAATGAAACAGTCATTGTAAATTTTTCAGGCCTCTTCAACCATTCTCACTGTAGCATCTTCCATCATCATGACATGTACGGTGATCATGTGATTTATCATGTGACTTGTAGTAACATTTCTTTCCAGCCTCTTGTACCATTCTTACTGTAACACCTCCCATCATTATGAGATTTACAATGATCATGTGATTATCATGTGACTTGTATATATAGTTTCTTTCAAGCCTCTTCTACCATTCTCACTGTAAGACCTTCCATCATTATGACCTTTACAATGGTCATGTGATTATCATGTGACTTGTAGTTTCTGGAAGTTTTTCACCATGTCCAATACTTTGGATTGTCTGTTAGCAGCACTATCTGAGCATGTGTCTGTCTTTGCCTTCTCTCTTGACTGCACAAATGACTTTTTCTGTGAACATAAATAGAAGTTTTAAGGTCAGCAAATATTACTGAATATAAAAAGTTCAGGGGCACACTTTTTTGATAGAGTGCTTGACAAGAGATCCGTGGTTCATGTCTCACCAGAGGTGCTGATATGTGTTGCATGGGTGAAAGTTCAAAATTTCCAAAATCCTGAAGTTTAGAAAATCAAATTTTAAAACATGCAGAATGCCTACAAAATGAATAATTTCATGTTTAAATGGTCAATTGTGTTTAGATAATTTGAAAACTAATCAGAGAAGCTATTATAATCTGCCTAATTCAGCATTTTGAGGCTGACTTTCTATGGAAAGTTGGCCTCAAAATCCTGAATTCAGGAACAATCCTGAAAACTTTCAACCATATGTGTTCTGTCTTTGAGCAAGACACTTTATCTTCACTGCTTAGTACTTATTCAATTCAGGAAAGTGCCCCGGCATGACTGCACTGCCTCAGCTGGGCCTCGAACACGCAACCTCTCCATCTCGAGTCAAGCACTCTACCACTGAGCCACTGCACTCCTCATTGACTGGGACATAAATCTATATCATCAACTCAAGCAAAAACTTCCTGCTTTGAAAACAGTGTAGATCCAGATTAGCTGGCCTCTCAGCTGGCTAATCAGAGGAGCCACACCATTTTCACTGTATTTGCATCTTCTTGCTAAAACTGGAGTTTTGCAAGTCAATAAGAGGAGAGGAGTACATGTACATATTACATGGGTGAAAGTTCAAAATTTCAAAAAGCCTGAACTTAAGAAAATCAAAATTTAAAACTTGCTGTATGCCTCCAAAATATACTAATATATTAAAAATTCCAAGTTAAAGGGTCAAATACTTTTACACGGGTGGGCATCAGCGGAACTACCGCGAAATCGCGTCAACGTAAATTTGTTCCTTCGTCACATACGGGACCTGTCGCGGTAGTGGCATCGTCACGGAAAAGCCAAACAAAGGTAGGTACTCTCGCTTTTTTGATTTTTTGTAAAAGAATGAGCTAACTATGTAAAAATCCGGCAATGCTATTTCATGTTGATATGATTTGCCTTGCCAAACAGGCCAAACGCAATGTTGAAAAAAGCTTTGCTTTGAGATGAGGACCGTAACCAAATCGAACACAGAACGGGATTTCTTCAGTACAATGTCAAAACGAAGAAAGTATGCAAATGTTTTGCCAGTTTTAGCTCAGAACAAGAGCATTTTTCATATGACATGTACATAACGGCCCTTAATCGTCCTTCGGACGTAAAAAATCGAACCGATCATGTGCTATGATGGAATGATGCAAAACATTTCAGGCGCAATAGCGCCTTAGCCATCACTCTAGTTGTAGCCTCACGCTCTAGTTCCTTCGAGTATACCATGTCAGTACATGCAGTGCATGCAGCTGCGGATAGAAATGTGTGTTATATTGTAGTATCTACTGAAACACCCCAAACCACCACCAATCCATCTCAAACGCTGCTCCCCGTGTACAAACTTAACCCTGCCCCACTCAAAGTCCTCACCTCCAAGACCCCCCACAGCACTTAGCTCAGCCTTTTGCGCAGATGCGCTACAGATGTAAGTATCAGGTCTCGTCCACCGGTCTATATATACTTGAAGTGTATATTATTTATCTACATGTATATATGTCTCAGTACATGAGATTTTGTCGCTTATCGCATGTGCCACGACTCAGATTAGCTTGTGCATTTTTAAAGTTTTACCAGAACTCTCGCTGCTCGCACACGCAAAGTATGGATGTAGATAAAGACAAGACCACAATTAAGACCACTAGCTGGATTTAAAATTTGGTCTTGTCTTTATCTACATCCATACTTTGTGTGTGTGAGCAGCGAAAGTTCTGGCAAACTTTAAAAATGCACAAGCTAATCTGAGTCGTGGCACATGCGATATGTGACAAAATCTCATCGACTGACACATATACATGTAGATAAATAATATACAGTTCAAGTATATTTGGGCCGGTGGACAAGACCTGCTACTTAAATCTGTAGCGCATTTGCACAAAAGGCTGAGCTAAAGGCTGTGGGGGGTCTTGGAGGTGAGGACTTGGAGTGGGGTAGGGGTGAATGTGCTAGTTTGTACACGGGGGGGGGGGGGCAGCGTTTGAGATGGATTGGTGGTGGTTTGGGGTGTTTCAGTAGATACTACAATATAACACACATTTCTCTCCGTGCCTGCATGCACTGCATGTACTGACATGGTATACTCGAAGGAACTAGAGCGTGACGTTACAACTAGAGCGATGGCGTAGGAGCTACAGCGCCTGAAAACTTTGGCAGCATTCCTTCATAGTACATGATCGGTTCGATTTTTTTACATCCGACGGACGAATAAGGGCTGTTATGAACATGCCATGTGTAAAATGCTCTTGTTCTGAGCTAAAACTGGCAAACATCTGCATACTTCCTTCATTTTGACATAAAACTGAAGAAATCCCGTTCTGTGTTCGATTTGGTTACGGTCCTCATCTCAAAGCAACGCTTTTTTCAACATCGAGTTTGGCCTGTTTAGCAAGGTAAATCATATCTACATGGAATAGCATTGCCGGATTTTTACATAGTTTGCTCATTCTTTCACAAAAAATCAAAACAAGCGAGAGTACCTACCTTTGTTTTGCTTTTCCCTGGCGATGCCACTAGCGCGAAAGGTCCCGTATGTGACGAAGGAACAAATTTACGTTGACGCGATTTCGCGTTAGTTCCGCTGATGCCCACCCATGTTTTAGATAAACTGAAACTAAATCAGAAAAGCTATTATCATCTGCAGAATTTAGCATTTTGAGGCTGACTTTCTATGTAATGTCAGCCTCAAAATCCTAATTCAGGAATAATCCTGAAAACTTTTACCCATGATATTAATATCCAGCATAGTAAGGTTTAATAATAAGATCTATACAATTTTGTAGGAAAAAGAATTCTGGGATAGAAATACATTATATTTCAGTTGTTCTAATAAGAGACCCCTGAAAATATGCACAAAAGAACAAGCCATACAAAAATTGTATTTATACTGGATGGTATAATCCACCTGTTAGAAAGTGTTGATATATTGTTGGTCCTAAACGCTTGAGCCATATGTTGCCTCTAATTTCTTTATATAATATAAAAGGCCATGATTACAAATTATCGTTATATAAAATACATTGTTTTTATCCAAATTATACAAATGCAATATAATCATGAAAATTTATAATTTACTGATAGATTTGAATTTTTCATGTGTTATGAACTTATGGTTATGGTATTGGTTTATGATCACTATAGTACTAAAAACGATCATTCCAACACAATTTGGTAGGTTTGTTTTGCAGGGTAAAGGTAAACAAATGATAGGGTAGGGCACAGGGATGAAGCTTAAAGCAACAAATACAATGTTGGGAGGATAATCTAGCAAGCATGAAATGGGCCTCGTCGTGAAAACCCGTTTTCGGAGAGATAAAATTAGTGTACTCAGCTACAGAGACTAGTATTAATATTGAATTTTTGCGTGAAGCAAGTTTGACTACTATAATTTACAAAACACTGATCAGACTGCCCAAATAGATAGGCTGGTCAGTGCCTTTGTTGTTCTCATACAACAAAGTAAGGATTTCACGCGTTGTCAGGCCCAAATGAACATTGTTGAAAGCAGAATTTAATTTCGAACAGTGTATCCACTGAGATTTTTCTGCAATAATTTATGTTGTTTTACAAGCAAGTAAACATCTAAATAATAACAAACATCTTATAAGGAGTAACTACTGCTACAGATGGACAATGACCTCTGACCAATGACCTTTGGATCTTTCTATTTCAAATGATTGATGCAGAATGCGTAAAATGAGCCTGTCCGACTGGAACATATGTGTACGTCAAAGTTTTTAAAGTAAATGTAAATAAATGCCTGAAACTCTTTTTTCTAGAACAACATATCAATATTGCGAATAGAGTCACGCTTCAAAGCTTTTGGTTTATCTTTAAAAGACAATATTTGTATGCTGCAAATGACCATAGATGTTACTTTAAATGCAATAGTTAAACAAGCAAATTCAGAGAATTTATGTCCCCCGCCACTTTATGTTTGTCTTTGAATATATGACCTATAATGGAACAACTTTTCACAAAACAGAAACAAAACTTAAGAATTTTATTCAAAGCATATCCATATCTTCAGGCCTTGACATAAGCACATACAGATATTTAATAAAGAATTGTATAAAACTGTAGGAGCATTTGCACTCAAAGGTACTACATATATATAGACATTGATAAGATATTGATAGCATTGTAGGCGAAAAATGCTGGAAAAGTGATAAATGTTTTCAAAGTGAAAATTTTGGTCCTTTGGTCTGCCATTAAAAAAGTTTCAAAAGAATCGGCATAAAACTGTAGGAGGAGTTGCGCACACAAGGTACCCAGTATCCATTAACTTTGACAGTAAAAACGCCAGAAAAATGCCTAAGTTAAAATAGCAGAAAAAGTGATAAAAAATAATTTGAGGAGTATATCCAAACCACATGCATATCTTCAGACCATGTCCAAAACACCTGTGAAGTTTCAAAAGAATCAATATAAAACTGTAGGAGGAGATGCGCACACAAGGTACCCACTATCCATTCACTTTGATAGTAAAAATGTCAGAAAAATGGCTAAGTTCAACTGGCGGAAAAAGTGTTAAAAAATAATCTGAGGAATATATCCAAACCACATGCATATCTTCAGACCATGTACAAAACACCTGTGAAGTTTCAAAAGAATCGATATAAAACTGTAGGAGGAGTTTCGCACACAAGGTACCCACTATCTTTTCACTTTGATAGTAAAAACGCCTAAAAATGACTAAGTTCAAATTGCGAAAAAAGTGACAAAAAATAATCTCAGGATAATATCCAAACCACATGCATATCTTCAGACCATGACTAAAACATCTGTAAAGTTTCGAAAGAATCGGCATAAAACTGTAGGAGGAGTTGCGCACACAAGGTACCTACTATATTAGGGGGACGGAAGGACGGAAGGACGGAAGGACGGACGGACGGAAGGACGGAAGGACGGAATGCCGAAAACTATGTCCCTCCGCTTTTCTTCGAAAAGGCGGGGGACAATAACACTAGAAATGCATTTCCAGAAAGCTTAACTATAATAGTGTAGTGTAAGGTAGTAGTTGATTCTTATCTTCAAGTTCGCGTTGTGTTTTAAAAGTCTCTTTAGAATTTCTAAGTCTTGTAAATTTCAGCAACAACTTTCACAATTTTATAATTTTATTAAATCTTCTTAAGTCCAACTAAAATACTTCCAGAAACTAACTATAACCCAAAGTTCCGAAATCTACCCAAAGTCTAACCAAAGTCTATGTCCAAATGTTAACCAAGGTCTGAAGCTCTGCCACTGGGTTTCATCTTATATACCATGAAGTCACATGATAGAAGCTAACCACAGCGCCACCTAATGACATCATCACTAACCAATCATATTTCAAGTTCACTATATAGCGCCCTCTACATAGGTAAGCTTCCATTTATATCAACCAATCAGAAGATACAAAAGTGACTCATAGTCACACCAGTTGCGCAATTCCCCAAAGGTCATATGATTAAATGTATTGCGCAATCCTGCCAATCAATGTCAGAATTGACACAATCTATTTATTGGGCTTATGTAATTTCACTAAACTAAGTAACATCTGTCATCATGACCTTTTGAAAGTGTTAAAACATCCCATCAAAATTGACAGGCTAATAAATATGACATTTGAAAAACAATAACAAACTGGTGTCAGAATTCCCTATAAAAACATAAACATGTCAATCATAGATGTCAACACCGCACCTGGCTGAACACCTGCGTCCTACCCAAACCAAGCATTCACAAATATTGTAAATACCCACAGGCAATTCACAATTATTATGACCCTCACAGACGAAACCAGTGACTACTTTATACACGCCCAAACCTTAAGAGTTTGACTTAATTTTTCAATTAAGTGAAACTCTCCAAGCTCATCTCTCATACACCATATATACAAATAACATCCACACACACTCTCACACTCACTCACATACATACCACAATATAAATAAAATACTAGCATGCACAAATCATCCTATAACTACTAAACATAATCAATACATATGCATCATCAAAGTACTATTTACAACAAACATCTGCATGTGACAGCGCACTCCAGAGAACCTTGTGTCCACTCAATGGTTGGCCACCCCATCGAGTGTGCAACTGTCCCAAACTCTCAAGAGCACACAGACGCCACAAGCAAATTTACAATCCAATAAATCCCAAGTGAATTCACAACACAATGTCAAATCTTAACTAATCATATATACACATTACGAATCTCATGCACAATAGGGTCAATTGTCACTCCACTGCATCTTCCCGTCAAGCTAACATATACATGCCTCCCTACAGATTGCAGAGATAGACATATGCATGCCAAGCTTTTCCAATGGAGCACATCATGAAACAGCCCAATGCCTACAAAATAGTTGATCAGACCACAAAGCAGGCAATTGCTTTGAAGACCCCACTATGCATAAAATCTCATATACAAAATCAAAAACATGCACCACACATATAATAATCCTATTCCCCGTCCATCAAGTAATACAGTCAATATACAATAAGGTTCATCTTCACTCCTCCGCAGCTAGTCTATCTGTATTGGATCATCCTGCTCCCCAGTTCCATGGTAAAATACAAGGTTATTATCCTCCTGTCGGTTACATTCAGTGTGTTCCTCCATAGGAGTAAATTTGAAATTAATTTTGTTTTCCGCTTGCAATTTCCAAATTATGGTGTCGTCTAAACTCTGTTCAATTTCGTCCAAAAGTTTAATTGCTTTGCTGATATCCAGTATATAGAATTTTGTCTGCTGTCCAAAACACTTTTTTTTAGTTGCTGAATGTTGTATAGCTTATCCATAACTGTATAATGTTAATTTTCTTGTTTCGAATAATTGACTGGTAAGTAATGTATAAAATCCAAAATTTATTAGCTGTTGTTTACAAAAGTTCACTATGTATAAATGTCATTAATTGTTTGACATTTAAAGGTCACCATTTCAAAGCTGTCAACAAAATCTTGATTTGACCTGTTATCTGTCATCACTTTGGAAACTGGTTGGATTTTAAAGGTCATTATGTTTCATATAAACTCGATGATACTTGAGGTGAAAAGGTCCCTTACTGTATTCCTTCTTATACATCTCAAAGTCATATATCAGTCTTTACAGTGCATATTTTTGTACACATCATAGTAAGCATATTTATATCTTCACCAGCCACCAAACTTCATATTAAATGACTGGACTTACACACATTATCAATAACTATTTACATATCTTCATGTCATCATATCCTCACCATGGCACTACCATGGACTCATAGTAAAGTTCTGTGTACACTTTAAGTCAAAGTTTCTCTATGTTATTCATGGCCATCTCTCTCTTTCAAACACAACTTATTTCTTCATATTCTCCAGCGAAGCCAATAACACCTTCGCTTCCTTCTGGTCTGGTGCGGAAGTAGGTTGCCTTCCCGATTTGCTCCTAACAATCTCGTCATGTTCCAACGACACCAACCCATTCTCAACAACTGACAAGGAACTCGTCACAACATTCTTATTGCCACAACAATCAGCTAACCTCTTACCAAATATTCTATCACCTTCTCATGAAAGCATTTCTTATACATGAAAAGCAGTATCAAAATAAAAACACATGTGCCAAAAATCATTACAACAAATGACCAAATAGAAATTGACCTGCTGTTAAGGGAAATTAGATGTAAAATTTTCCCAGAGAGAAAAGTGTGTTATATTTCTCAATTTAAACAGTGAACCCCAAGCATCCAGAATATGACCTCTAACCTTTTCTCACAACATAGGGATAAACAAAAATAACCATTTGCAGCCCCACCAGTCATATTCAATCTTATCACATCAAGGGTGGATACAACTCCACTTTGAATACCCAACTTATCTTGGCAAACAATGGTAAATAACAACCATCAGAAGTTCCAATAATCCACACACCTGAGTGTACAAACTCTACAATTGACAATCAAGGGTTCAGTCAAATTATGATATCATGCATTACAAAACAAGAGGAACAGCTAATTGACACCCTAAAGAAAATAAGAATGCTTGACCACCTTGTAACCACCGTTACAACAACACCACATAAAATCCAAAATTGGTAGCGTAAACCACCTACCTAGCAACTTGCAAGTAAAATAACTTGAAGACTTTTACAATAAAAGCCACATATACAAATTGCTCATACATCATGATCCCAAGCAAGTTCTCTTATTATCAACCAACTGTAAACTTGGGTCATCACCTCCTCATCCCAACACAAGGAAAATCACCTTGCAAGCTATACAAAATAGCTTTTCTAAATCATCAAAGACCTAAAGTCTTTCCACAACTCTAATCAATATCCAAAAATCATAGTCAATATATTCAATCTAATCATTTCAAGACTCTAACAGCCTGAATTTTGGTCTAACAAAACTAAAAACCAAATCACTGCTGTGAATCTTATCCATTAAAAATCCATCTTCTCAGTAAAAAAATACAAAATACAAAAATATCTATTTATCAGTCTTAGAAAACCCTCAGAAATCCATCAGACAATGAAGCAGTGTGAATATCCGAATCTCCCATGGGTTAGGAAAACACAAAACACCCTTACAACCCAAAATTCATCCACACATGGATCACAGTCTGATCCACAATGAAGATCTTATAAAAATAATAAAAAAATATCTTCCCTTTTAATTTTATACAATACTGAAAATTTTCCAACTACATCATTTAAATACTCAAACACCTTATTAAATGCAAAACCAATAAATTCAGAATTACAAAATAAAACATTATGCAAGTTCCACCAGAATGCTAATGTCTTCATCATCAACCAGATACGCACCAAATGGTACAACACATAAAAATAAAAGGGGAGAAGGGCAAAGCTCTTCTATAACCACCCCAAACGCCATATACAATATGACAAACACCTGAACCATGATTGAAGACATTCTCAATCCATAGAACCAATGTCATTATTTTTACACCCATAAAACTTTCAACATTTTCAACTTTAAAAAAAATAGTTTGCCTTTTAAACAAAGTTTTATACTCTCCGAAACTCTTTTAAATACATTTTAAACATAAAATAATACTATTGCCATAAAACAAAACATAATAATAGATAATGAAAACCACATCCATTGCAATTAAATAAGCATAAAGCAAGACTCTACTAAAATGTCAACGTCTTCATCATAATTCAGAAACGTACCACATGGTACCACAAATAAAAATAAAGGGGAGAAGAATAACTCTTCCATAACACCCCACGTCATCTACAATATGACAAAACATCTGAATTATGCCTGAAGACACTCCCACATCATAGAATTATTACTGAAATCCTAAACAAATTTATAAAACTCTTCAAAATAATTTAGCCAAGTCCAAAATTTCCATAAAATTATATTCTTTCTCCCACAAACTTTTAATTTAAATAAAAGAAAAAAGTTTTCCAATCTACACTAAAAACGACATGCAAAATTATGTCTAAAGTGATAAGCCAACAGATTGCCAAGTTTCAGTTGAATTACCCAATCTCTGAAACACTTTGGATTATAATCAAAACATTGCACAGACTGTGAGATAGCCTGAGCATTAAATGCAAATGAGACCTCGGTTATTTTCCCAGCCAAATGCTGAAACACATTCTCTACACCTGCGTCATTCAAACCTTCCATAGTAGTTAATTTCAAATATGGTTAGCTGACTGTTACTTAAACAAGAATAAAATGACAAGTCCTACCGTGTCAAGAAAAATCCACCAATCACTAGTTAACTATTTCTTCAATCACAATCTGTTCACAAACTGTTCCTGTTCTTCTCTGTTCTTCACAATGTGTCCACGAAAACAAAGTTCGAAATCCTAGTCTAGTAGGCACCAAAAACGTCCCAGATGTAAGGTAGTAGTTGATTCTTATCTTCAAGTTCGCGTTGTGTTTTAAAAGTCTCTTTAGAATTTCTAAGTCTTGTAAATTTCAGCAACAACTTTCACAATTTTATAATTTTATTAAATCTTCTTAAGTCCAACTAAAATACTTCCAGAAACTAACTATAACCCAAAGTTCCGAAATCTACCCAAAGTCTAACCAAAGTCTATGTCCAAATGTTAACCAAGGTCTGAAGCTCTGCCACTGGGTTTCATCTTATATACCATGAAGTCACATGATAGAAGCTAACCACAGCGCCACCTAATGACATCATCACTAACCAATCATATTTCAAGTTCACTATATAGCGCCCTCTACATAGGTAAGCTTCCATTTATATCAACCAATCAGAAGATACAAAAGTGACTCATAGTCACACCAGTTGCGCAATTCCCCAAAGGTCATATGATTAAATGTATTGCGCAATCCTGCCAATCAATGTCAGAATTGACACAATCTATTTATTGGGCTTATGTAATTTCACTAAACTAAGTAACATCTGTCATCATGACCTTTTGAAAGTGTTAAAACATCCCATCAAAATTGACAGGCTAATAAATATGACATTTGAAAAACAATAACAAACTGGTGTCAGAATTCCCTATAAAAACATAAACATGTCAATCATAGATGTCAACACCGCACCTGGCTGAACACCTGCGTCCTACCCAAACCAAGCATTCACAAATATTGTAAATACCCACAGGCAATTCACAATTATTATGACCCTCACAGACGAAACCAGTGACTACTTTATAGTAGCTCAAACTTGCAGTCTTACCAATGATCTCTGCAGATCCCAGTTTATCACATGATGTCATGCCTGGGAGTGATATAACACCATGATAAAAAATCGATAATCTTCTAGTGGTTTACAGATTATGTAACATTACGTAATAACATCCATTTTAACCTTGCGTAAAAGCTGACAAAATCTTGTGTTTTCATGCCAAAAATGCATTTTTAAAGTAATTTTAATGTCATGTGATAAATAGAATCTAACATTTGTGCTCCTGTATTATTGAATTTTATCAAACTTGTTGCAAAAAAGAGATAAAATGCCCTGCAAGCCTGGCATATTATCTCTTTTGCTCAACTCGTTTAATAAATTCAATAAAAAGCATGAGCACTCATGTAAGATCCTCTATTTAGATAAACAAAAAATTTCAGCGTAAAATTGTAAATATTTTCTTACCAATAATTTTAAGCATATGTTATTGGTTCTTTTGAGTACCCTAACACATGTTTTGGTTGAGAAATAAGAAAGTTATTTTTCTGTTACACACTCTTAACTGAAGGCCTGCTGAATTTTGATTTCTACAGTGGAGCTAGGAATTATAAGCATCATGATTTGACTTCCACAGCTGCCAGGATTTTCTTTTGAAATTCTTTTAGAAGTATGCTTATATATTTTAAGGGAAATTTTGTTGTTTTTTAATGGGAAAATTAATGGGAAAATGGTAAATGCAAGGCGTCAATGATTATTACAAATATCATAGCTGAGAATATAAATTAGCGAAGGGTAGGAAATTGAAAGGACAATGACAATGAACATGCAAAATTCTTATTTTGCAACAAATGTTCGAAAATTATATCATATATCTGTCACTAGACAAGAGCCGGTCAAACAAAATATACTCGGAAACTGTTCACTGTCAGAGAATGGAAGGGGTGCGCCTTATCATGCTGGGAATTTACACATCTACTCTTGATATTAAAGGTTCCCATGAAATCAAGCTGAAATCCAGTCAGTTACTAAGTTGCTGAGAATTCATGTGGACAAGATGTAATATAAGATTCAGGGGACAAATATTCCACTAGTCCGATAGTAATTACAAGTGAAATCTAGAAAAGACAAGTAATTCTTCCCAAATCACTCGTCCTATAAGACAAGTGCTTTGGAAAGAATTACTCGAAAAAGTCATACATATTACTCCCATGTTCTTTATTGCAAACACTTTTAAAGGACAAATGCATGTATTTGCAGGACTAGTCAAAATTGTAGGTCACTCGTCCTGCAGGAAAAATGCAATACTTAAATATTTTTGTCCCTTGAGATTATCAAAAGGTCATAGCTAAAAAATCATCCAACCATAACATGCAGGCGTTAAGCACATCTAATTCCTAATACTAAAGTTTCCTATGAAGTTTCATTGAAATCCAGTCAGTAGTTGCTGAGAATTCAAAATGCAATATCTAATACAAGATTTTATCAAAGAGTCATAGTTCCAAGGAAATCATTCTTACAATCTGAGCATCTACTCTTAAAATTGAAGGTTCTTATGAAGTTACGTTGAATGCTGAGAAATTGCACAGACAAAATTTAATACAGGATTTCATCAAATGGTTGTAGCTCCATGCAAATCTTCTGATCATATTTCCAACAATCTGCGGATCTACTCTTGAAACTGAAGGTTTCTATGAAGATTCCTTGAAATCCAGTCATAACTTGTTCAGAATTACTGCTGACAATACTTATGGGAGGGATAGATGGAACAACAAAGTGGACACATTATGCTGTCCCTCTGGGAAGAATAAAAACCTGATTTTGCTGCACATAAACACAAGGGGTCAGACCAGCCAAAGCATCTGCACAGAGCCTGATCATCCACTTTGTTAATTACTCTCTAGAAAGTAATACAGTAAAACCTGTGTAAAACGACCACTCAAAAATAGACAAAACAAAGATCTTATGCTTCAGTTACATTTGCCACGGGCGCCATACTATTTATTTGTCTACAATTTTGGTATGATTTTTCAGGCATCGTAGGTGGCTCTAAGCTACAAAAAATGTGTTTACTTTCCTTATGATCACACTGCGATTTCTTTCAGCGACAGAACGGGAAGTCCTTACTGAGAACCTGCGGAGATAGTACGGGAACCGCACAGTCATCGTGTAATCTTCAAGACCTCTGCTCAAAAATCGCATAATGCCCGTAGTCGATGTCCTTGTGGGTTCCCTACGATTATCTTAAGAGCCTATGATCATCTTTTTGGCCCAAATGACTACCTAAAATCTTGTGTTGACCTCACGATCAGCATGCGGTACATATACAGGGATTGTGCAATCTACCTGCGATGTGTCTACCGGCTTGAGATTTTTCAAAATTTGTCATAGTGCTGAGTTAAACAAGATCGTAGAGGCTATGATGCCCGTGAATCCGTACAATGATGGCAGGGTCTCCCTGCAGTGGCCGCACGGAAAGGGTGATTTGGACATCGTACAGGCATCGTAAACTCATTGGTAGGCAAATGTAACTGAAGCATTAATGACAAATGGTAGCTTAATGAAGGTCAAAAGTATTGCAATACTTTTGACCTGCATTAAGCGATAATTTGTCTTGAAAACCAATTTTCGGTCTTTTTGAGAGTGTCTGTTTTACACAGGTTTTACTGTATAGCCAAACTTGCTAATGTCAGCAATAATCGTATTATTTTTCATATTCCTAAACAAAAGAATCTTGTTATAGATATTAACCTAAAGAAACACTTAACAGATTTATTCCACGGTCACTTGAGTGTAATATAGAGGATCTAACATGAGTTCTCATGTTTTATTGAATTTATTAAATAAGTTGAGGAAAAGATTTAAAATGTGAGGCTTGCCAAGCATTTTATCTCTTTTTCACAACAGGTTTAATAAATTCAATAATATAGAGAAGCAGGAATGTTAGATTAAATTTTTACCACATGACATTTAAATTACATAAAGTGAAAACATCAAGATTTTGACATCTTTTACGCAACATTGTAATGGACTTCATTACTTAACGTTACTTAATCTGTAAACCACTAGTGGTTTATCGATTTCATTTCATGGCGTTATATCTCGGGCATGTGTCGAATATGTCGACGTCATGTGATTAAGTACATGTGTATGCTGCATAAACAACTAGCTTATTCTAATCAGCCAACCTATATAATGCAAAAAGCACCTTACAAAGTAATCAAAACAAACCCAGGGTTCAAACAGGCAAGTTCGTGTAAAATTCAAGGACTTTTAAAGGACTTCTAAAAGACTTTCCTACCGTTTTCATGGACTGAAAACGTATGAAAAATACTGATTTAAAAGTTAAAATTCTACTTCTGAAATGCTAGAGTACATTACTAAAGATATTAGTTTTAGAATATCAGTGTAAAATTATGGTGCCTTTATATGCATATGCTGCACCAAATAAAGGTACCACAATTTAATACTGATTTAGGCCTGAAAAAAAAATGTGTTGAATCCTCTTGCAAATGGTAAAATTCAAGGACTTTTCAAGGCCTTTGAGTGTTTTTCAAATACTTTCAAGGCAAATTTTATTTTCAAGGACTTTTCAAGACAGTCCTGTATATTTAAGTACTTTTCAAGTCTGTGCAAACCCTGAAACTATATCTAGGGGTATCCTGCTTGGCATTAGTGCACAGCCAAAGATAAGAGTGATATATCCAGATTACAAAATTATCTGGTTTGTGGTCCAGTTATTCAATAGGAGTGTCTCTATGAGATCACAGGCTCTGTTAAGCAACGGAATTGAGTGTAATGTGATTTTTTTCTTATTCATCAGTCTATGGGTACTCAGAAGCAACATTCAGTGGAACGGTTCTTTTGAGTATCGACAACTTATGCAGGGGATTTTCCTATTCCCATTCCCAATCGAAAATAGCCACCTTTTTTCCCAATACCATGTCCGTTTTTTCCCAAATAAAGAAAAGTAAAAAAAAAAAAAAAATTTTTTTTTTACTTTTTTAGAGACCACTACTACTTATGAGAAAAAATGACCCATATCAGAATGATACTTAAACATTTGTGCTTAAGTGGTATGCTTGGCATAATACAATCTAAAATAACTTGATTTTGATGATATATTTCTACCCTTATTATGTTCTATGCTGTTAATTTCTCCCAATTTTGATGGTAAGTCAATCATTTTTCCCCCAAAAAAGCCGTTATGTTTTGAATGAGAAATATAAAAAACATTGCAATTTTTGTGAACAAAAGAGAGTTCATATGTCTAAAATTAAAACTTTTTTTATTTATACAAATAATTATATTTTGACTACAGTACTGGAAGCTTCCATTGACCATCAGTACATATGTTTTTATCCGGATTTTAATTTTATTATTGAAAAAGAAATCATCTTATCTTTGGTTGTGTAATTGGGGGGTTTCAACATAAAAGCCACTGACTAAGAGACGAACGAACCCATCATCACAAAACTTAAAATAAAATTCTCAATAAAAACCTTCTAACGTCTAAACAGATTACGAAGCTGCATGTAAAAAAGTAATAAAATAATTGAGAAAATTTGTATAAAAATGGTGTTTATCACATGGGGGACCAGGCCTCAAGATTACAAAACTTTATTCGTGCTCAACTCAATTGAGCATGAAATTTATCATGCTTATAAATGTTAAAATGCCAACAATTGTTGGCAATTTAACATTTATTAGCAAGATAAATACAAGATCTGAGAGTTTGACAGCAAGACAATTCTCTATTTTTTTAGCAAGCAGTTGAAATTTCTGCTCAGATGAGTGAAGCATGAATTTGTTTTTTATTATATCAGGACCAGGCAAGGCTCAGGCAAGTTGGTGCTGCCATGCATGAGCTCAGACTTGACAGAGCCTTCTCTGTTTGCAAACATAAATTAGGCCAGCACATGACATATTGGTACCCATCAAATCAGCCTGCAGCCAATGTTCAGATAAGCTTGTGCAGCTTGTGGTCTCACCAGTGCCTTTGCTGCTCACAAAGCATGGAAGTAGAGGAAGGCTCAGATCATAATAAGACCTTTTAAACCCTCCCCTCCTCACACCATAGCTGTGCATACATGAATAGAGAGCAGGACTTTAATTAAGAGTGTGTACCAAAAAAAATAATGTTCTTATTTCTCAACCAAAACATATGTTGTGGGTACTCAAAAGAACCGTCTCAATGAGATGGTTCTTTTGAGCACCCAAAACATATGTTAAAAATGATGGGTAAGACAATATTCACAATTTAGCTCAAAAAAATTGTTTATCTAAACCTATGGAGAGTGACTCAAATATGTGATATGTACCATTATCTTATGTGCTTGCCCCCAAACATGGAAATATATGAAGGTTCAAAGAACTAGCCATCTATCCCCGTCTGAATAGTACATGCAAGTTTTAAGAATGACTGTGGAATAACACATACCATCGTATCATCGCATTGATCATCAGTAGTTTCAGGTGTCATCAAATCCTTCAAAAATTATGTGCATAATTTGAACCATCATTTCAGACTTAACGTGGAAATAATTTAGGATAATGATTCAGTACCTAAATTAATTTTTTGAACAATTGGGTATCTTACCCACTCCTTTTTCATTTGTTTGGATATTGCAAATGTTAACTGGGTATTCAACATATCTAATAAATATTTATTTGGGTTTTTTGGTTTTTCAATTAGGTATTTTTGTAAATGTTAAAACTTTACTTACCAATTGATACATTGTTTGATTATATGTATCATTGCTGCTATGGACATAACATGTTGCTCACACTTGACCTGGTTCTCTCAGATCATAATGAATAAATGCTAAAAAGCAGTCAGTTGGCTGTGTACATTTAGCCAGTCTGAGCTAAAACTTAACTGTAGATGTGATAAAAGTGATAAAATCTGGTATACATGACTATTTGATTGTATTGGGTATACTGAATTTCTTTTGCTTTTTGTTACCCTACCAGATCAATTTAATTGCTTTTTAGAAAAATTTATTTGGGTAAATATGCAAATACGCACACTTATTAAGGTACTGGATGATTACATTTTTGTGTTTAAACACAAAACCTTAATTGAACTTTTAATTAAAAGCACACACAGACTATATTAACCCTAAATATTGAAACAACCACAAAATCCGAGGACGAACAGCAGTTTGATCAAGATCGGCATTGTTCCCAAAGTTTATCAGACCTTAAGATGAGAGAGTGTAATTTAGGGGATAACTGTATTCAAAATTTTCATTTGGGGTGGTATATCGTCGGATATACGGTCGGAAATTTAGTTTTACGGTGACACGCGGCCCGAGCCGTAAAACCTGATTTCCGAACGTATATCCGACGATATACCTCCCCAAATGAAAATTTTGAATATGGTTATCCCCATTCTAATGCACTTCTGCAGTTTAAGCTCAAATTGGAGCGTTGCAAGCCGCATAAAGCCGCACGTCATCCACGAAAGGAGACGTAATTGATGACGTCAAACTATTTCTGACAGTATATCACAGGATATACTGTCACAAATTTTTGACGATATCCAATCAGACGTGGTGTTACAAACGTAAGTGCATTAGAATAAAAATTTGGTTTATTTCTGAACCCAAACATATGTTGTGGGTACTCAAAAGAACCGTCTCGATGAGACAGTTCTTATGATGACCCAAAACACATGTTTAAACAGATGGAAAAGAAAATAATCACAATTTTACTCTAAATTTTTTTTGCTTAACTGGCCCTATGCTCATACTTTTGTGCAAAGTTTTTTTCTGGATATTGGGAGCTTCAATATTTTGGGTTAATAAGGTATTCAACAATACTTATTAATGTTCACAATAATTTGCTATCCTCTATAAGGCAAACAAAAAATATAAATCAAGAAAACACATTAGAAAAGAGGATTTTCTCCCCAATGATTCTTGAAGAAAAAGTAACTTTATTGTAATGGTATAGTTTGATCACTATAAAACCTGTATTTCAAGCACGCACATTGAAGCGTCCAGTAAGTTTTAAAGATTAAATAACTATCGATTAAAACTATATTAGAAATCTTGAAAAAACTATTTGCGAAAAAAAATCTTGTAGTGAAAACTAATTGACCCAAATCCTTATCTGTTGCTCTGGTGTATGTGTGTTTTTTTTTTGTGTTTTTTTTTTTCAAATTAAATGGCTCTAACTCAAAACAATTAGTGGTAAATTTCCCTTTAAAAAAAAAAAAAACTATATATAAAATACAAAAGACAATTACCTCTTCCACTTTTCTCTCTGGTGTTTTCTGGTCCATCTTATTCTCTGTTTTGTCAATTATTTCAATCTTCACTTGTGATGGGGAATTCTTTTTCTGTTTCCATGACGGCACTCCTCCCGCATCTGGCGTACTTCCAGTTTTCCCAGTTCTAGATGTCACACTAGATGTTACAGGTACTTTAGTGTCTTTCTTTTCTTCCAATTTTTTAGTCTCAATATTTATCGTTTTCTTAGTATCTGCTGCAACAGAACTTTTGATTGGTTCTTTAGATACTGACGTAATGGAAGGTTTAATTGGCTCTTTGGAAACATTTGTATTAGCACTACCAAATGGCCTAGTACTTGTATGTGCTATAGACTTACTATCAAAAGCTGATTTTGTAGTATAAGAAGGTTTCTGTGAACCAGTCTGATCCCCGCCAGATTTAACAGCAGATACTGGTGTTGGTTTCTCAACTGTATGTTTGAGGCCAGTCACTGGAGGTTTGTCAAATGCTGATCTAGATGCTGATTGAACAGATGGCTTTATGCTACTTTGAGCTGAAGCACTTGGCTTAATTTGAATGTTTAATGGTTTTTCTGCTGCAGTTTTTGTTGTGACACTACTTGACTGAACACTTGGGGCTTTAACACTACTTACATTACTTGTCTTTTCAAATGGCTTTGCTGTGTATGATGTAGTCCAAGATTTTACATTTGTTTGTACATTTGATTTTTCGCTTACAGCAGTGGTTGTTGCAGCAGTTTTTGTCGTCACAGTTTCACTCTTTTGACTAACACTAACATTAACTTTTGGCGTAACTTTGTCATTAACCTTGGTTTGTGTCACTGTTTTCTCTTCTGTCTTAACTACTTCAGTTTTAGCATCCCCAGCCTTGTTTTCTTTTTCTTCTTTTTCAAAGTCAGCCTGTTTGGCTCTGGCTCTTGCAATCCAACTAGGTTCACCAGATACACTTCCAGTTTTGGGGCTCTCTGATGCCCAGGAAGCTCTCTTTGATTGAAATGGTTTTGACCCAACAGTAACATTGTCATAGTCACTTGTACGCACCTTAGTCGACATAGGTGGACTTCCAAGTCTATGTTGAGGGGGCTTTTGGGTGTCAACTTGTTTTGCCTTATCTAGCAACTCTTTAGGAACTGGTTGTTCTGGGAGTGTTTTGCTTCTGGTCTGTCTCTTCAACTTATAATCCTCCCTTGGAGAAGCTAACTTCTCCGGTGAGCCAAATGAAACTTTACCTGAATCAGCTTTACTTGAAGTAGTAGATGCAATAGAGTCTGATTTTGTAACATCTTTACTAACGTTTGTTTCTGATGGTTTCATTGCACTTTTAACAACACTTGTCTCTGTTTTCTCAAAAGAACCAACATTAACAGACTTTCCTTCATTAGATCCTTGTCTGGTACCCACAGACCTTAATGGTTCCTTCTTGAGAACAAAACTAACACCGGACATTCCCGGTGAAACAACACTTTCTTTCGACATTTCTGTGAATGTTTTATTTTCTGTTGTCGGAGATTTCTTGTCTTCAGTTAGTGTTTTCTTATCATCTTTAGCATTTGCTACTCCTTTTAATGAAACACCAAACTTGTTATCTTCTTTCTCTTTAACACTAACATGAACTGCAGTATCTTTAGAAACTGAAGTTTTTGTGTCTACAGTTACATCATCATCAAATTTCTTAGAAAACCTTTTTGCTTTATTAAAAGCTTGGGAGAGTTCCGAACCTGTTTCAACTTTTTCTACCTTCGGTTCAACACCATCAAACTTGCCCGAAAGTGGTCTAGGGCGTAATTTGACGTCCTGTAGCATGGAACTAGAGACTGGACTGGAGGAGAGAGGGGACATAGAGTGAGATTTGTTGGCATCTGGTTCATCCTTTGGTATGTTTGAATGTGGAATGTCCTTTGGTTCTGACCTTGGTATTGGAGTTCCTACTGCAATAGTTGTTGAGATCTTGGTGACATTTGGCTTTTTCTCTGAAAACAAGAAAACATGACAAATTGTACATTGCACATTAAAATTTCATTTTTAAATTCATCAGGTTTTAAAACGAGGTTTTGCACATGCTCAAAAATGAATATACTTCCAAGAAAATTGAAAAATTTTCTTCTTTTTTGTTCAACATTTCCTAGTCTGATATTATACTGACTAGCTGACTATCCACTTTGACCATGCCACCAGACATCAGTGTATATTTGAAAATGACCTTTCTCTCAACTAAAAGATAGTAGTGTAACTCCCATAGTTCAGTGTCTCTTCCTCCTGCAGTGGGCTGGTCTGCAGCCTGTGATTGTGTTATTTTCTGGCCATACTCACTTTTTGCAAAATAAGGGATAAGATAGTCTCCAAAAGCTATGACCAGATGTTAAGGAACATGTTTATCATTACAAAGGAAGACATTCCTTTGAAATACTACTGTCCCGATACATCTATATTTTTACATACATGGGTGTAAGTTCAAAATTTCCAAAATCCTGAACTTTCCAAACTCCAATCTTAAAACTTGCAGTATGCCCACTAAATATTCACAATTTCAAGCTTAAATGGTCAATTGTCCTTCGACAGACTGAAAATTAATCAGAGAAGCTATTCTGAACTCCCTATTTCAGCATTTGAGGCTGACTTTCTGTGGAAAGTCAGCCTCACAATCCTGAATTCAGGAATAAACCTGAAAGCTTTCACCCATGTACATAGATATTTAAGTGGTTTGCGGATGTCATCTTTTTCATGGCACATCTTAATGAATCATTAAGCTGTATTTAATGTTGCAGCTCTAATGGTGTTTAATGTCACTTTTCACAAAATGTAATATTTCAGGCAGATCATGTGATGTCTGGTTATGCCTGTGGGATGTACAGCCCTTTTATTATTGACTTACATTTCCAGACATTCTATCATTCATGCAAATGGTTTGACATTAAAGCTAGTTGGAAGAGAAAGCTGGTTGCTTTGCTATTATTGTCTTACAGCTGTATTGTTACTATAAATGTTCTGTGGCTCTTCCTCACGGTACCGTTGGTTGGTCTGCAGTGTGTGATTGTGGTAGTTCCTGATCATACTCACTTTTTTATATAATACCCATTGCCCTGCTGTATAAATCAACTTGAACCAGTTAAAGAGATTTCGATAAATATTGCATATACATAAAATCTGTCTTTAAATGTGTATATGCAGTTTTCTAGTGGGACTAAGTCTAAATTTTGGCCTGGACCTTCATTCATGTGGTTTGTGTGAGCAGGGAAAGCTCTGGTGAAACTGTGCCTTTGCGAAGGCTCATCTGAGCCTTTGCTGCTTGCATATTTGCATATGCAATAACCCTTTGTAGACTGAAAACACCTAAATGGGTAAGGAGTCCTAGCGATAAGGTACAAATTTTCCCTAGTTGACATGATTACAAACACCAAATTTTCAAATTGCCCTAATGTTTTTAAAATTGGTGTGGTTCGGCAGTAAAATATGCATAGTAAGCATCAAAAAAACGTTTCAAAGCGATTCATCATTTACAAAGCCTTGAAAACTTGTGCTATCTACTCCCACCCCTCATTTTACGTCTTTAAAATGCGTGCCGTTTAGACCAGACTTTAAGTAAATGCATTGCTAGTTTTCCCAAAGTAAAAGTGCTAAAATTTTAAGGATAGAAGTGCTCTTTATTTTCAAAACTGGATGGTATTCCTTCTGTGCATACGTACATAACACACTTAAAACTGTGACATTTGTCATTTGAAAGATGAAATTGGTGTCTTTCAGTTTGTTTTCAGATGCTTTCCCCCCCTAGACCCAAGATGCCCTTTGTACAGTGATATGTCCCACATCTAATAAAAAATAGACCACTTTGCAAGATGGTCGTTTTTTATTGTACATCAACTGTATAATTATACATGATACTCTATCGCGATAGGACGTATGTTTACCTTAATTAAACAGTCTATTTCCCATACATGCAAATTAATGAAATAGCAGGTACAGTTAATGATCAAAATAAATGTTCATTAAAAAAGAGGGATATTACATGTAACAAGGGGGAAACGATTTGAATATAGGGGCTAGGGTGTAAAGGTGCATATACGCCTGGTCTATATGTATTTGTCGAATGTGCCTGGTGTCTCCAGTCCTTATTTCAACAAAATAAAACAAATGTCTCATTTAGGGAAATAGCCCGCCCTATCGCTAGAAATTCTTTGCATACAGTGAAGGCCCAGATAAAATGCCACATAATACATCATTTCATCAGGGTCTGCACTGTTTGCTAAGATAAAATTGATCTTCACAGAAATACAAATTTTTTTGGAAAATATAACTTGTAACCCCTCAATATAGACATGGACCATCCTGACTTTATTGTATGTAGCTTTATGGAAAATTCCATTGGTCTGAAAAGGGTTAAGTACCAAAATCTCATGAACTGGATCACTTGTCTAATCCACTTCGGTCTCTAGCTAATTCAGTTGCAGTATTCCAGTTATCACAATGAATTCACCAGCTCCTCAGAAAACAGTGTGGATCCTGATCAGCTGGCTTCTTTTTCAGAAGCCAGCTGATCTTGATTTACATAGTTTTCAGAATGATATTTATAAAGTCTTTGCAGAGTAAGAAGAGAGTGACTGTGGGGAGGTCGTCTTGATCCAAACTCGTCTTGACCCATTTAAGAGATTGTTGCTGCCTAGTACATTTGGCTTTTTACGTCTGTTGATGTAATGGTTGCTAAGCAGTCTTTTCTAGCCCATGTTGGTTGTTGCCCACAAAAGTATAGGGGACCGAAACTTCCATGGACAGAGACATGCTGCTTATGCCTGCTGTACTGGAGAAGCGCATGCTAAAGTATGGGGTTTCTTGTTTTTGACAACTGCGTGGCAGTTCCTGGCCAAACTGATGTGGTAATGTACTTGACAGTGCCTGAAAAATCTAGTTAGGGCTGCCACCACTATGGACTCCTGGGCTTTGTCCATGGCTTGAACATGACTAACCCGACCTAGGTTTCGTCTATAATAAGACTCTTCAGTGGTTTCCTGTTATGTTTTAGACTCTGTGGTCAAGAATGCAATGATGCCTGAACAGCAATCACTCATGCTTTATATAGTCGTGGGAAGCTCCTGGAACCGTTTCCAGAGGCTAGATGGCTCCCTGGCAACAGGTCAAAAACGGCTTCTGGCTTCCACCTTTGAGGCAGCTCCCCAAGCCGTTTTTGGAAGCCAGGAGCTGTTTTGGGAAGCCTAGAGCCGTTTTTGGAGCCCCTTCCCACGACTATTTAAAGCATGAGTGATTGCTGTTCAGGCATCATTGGATTCTAGACCACAGAGGTCCGGTTAATCGTGTTCAAGCCATGGACAAAGCCCAGTAGCCCATAGCGCTGGCAGCCCTAACTAGATTTCTCAGTCACTGTCAAGTGTCTTTGCAGAGTAAGGGTTAAGATGTTTGCAGGATTTCAGAGAAAGAAGGTAAAGCTACGACCAGATCTTAAGAAACTTGCTATTCATTTGGTTTAGGAGCCAAAGGAATGGACTGTGATGTAAGTAAACTGTAATATAAAGGGCAATTTTACAAAGGAATAATAGGAAAATGACCAATTTAGCAGTGCTATATCCAAATCCGTATTATAACAAGGTTTTGTTTGTTTGGTTGGTTTATGGTTTAACATCCCAGACAACAGCAATGGTCTTGTAGAGATGGTTAGTTAACCTAACCACACTTTTTGCCAGGGCAAGCCTAGACGAAGCCGTTAACCAATACTCAGTGCACAAACATTCGGTTGTAACTGAAAACAGCCCTTTTTGAATCAGCGGAAGAAGGAGAATGCATATGACCATAGACTTTTGCTTGTAACTGAAAACAGCCCTTCTTGAATCAGCTGAAGGAGGAAAATGCATATGACCATAGAAAATATTTCACGATAAATCTCCACAAAAGTATGGGGCTGAGCCTGGTACAAACTCACGACCCTAAGATCAGCAATCAGACTCACTACCGATCGGCTACAGGGTGCACTCCTGTTATAATGAGTGGTCTTAGAAAGAGATAGTCCAAGTTTTCTCTGACATTTTAGTGGGTTTTCTCTATTTTGATATTTGCCACTAAGTGGCAAAGATCAAAATATGGAAAAGCCACTTAAACATCAGAGAAGGCTAGGATTAATACATAGAGTGCAGTGAAATGCTGAGAATATTACCTGTACTGTTATCATTTGGTTCTCCAACACTGATCTTTGATGGGGATTCTTCCTTTACCCCCGGTAGCTGAGTACCAGCCGTTGGCTTCTGGAATAAGAGAAACAAATTTTCAGCGTAAAATTGTAAATATTTTCTTACCATCAACTTTAACATATATTTTGGGCACTCAAAAGAACCGTCTCATTGAGACGGTTCTTTTGAGTACCCACAAAATATGTTTTGGTTGAGAAATAAGAAAAATAAATTTTTGTTACACACTCTTAACTAAAGTCCTGCAATGGATACTTTCAATTTATAATTTGGACAGGCCAGGTAAAGGTATCAAAATAATATTCTTGCATAAATATGTATGCACATAGTTGTTTGACCCCCGGTAGCTGAGTAACAGCTGTTGGCTTCTGGAATAAGAAATGAACCATGGCACGAGATTTCCAACAATGAGGCATTTTGACATGTGTAGACTCCTATTAAGCTTAGAAACTCCAAATTACGTTCGGTCAGTAGCTTAACACTCGTAGAATATTCAAGCGACTAGCAAAGACTGATCAGACTGCGCGTATGCGCAGGCTGATCTGAGGCTGTGCTGGTCTCACACATACCACATTGTTGGAAATCTCATGCATTGGCTCATTAATATCTTTTTACAATGGATACTTTCAATTTATAATTTGGACAGGCCAGGTAGTGGTATCAAAATGATATTCTTGCATAAATATGTATGTGCATAGTTGTTTGGAGGCATTGTCAAACGATTGAATATCCATGTTCATATCATGAAACAATACTAAGAATGAGCCCCTAGTTGTTCTCAAGTTGTTTGCATGACGTTATACGGGAAGCGTTGCTGCCACAACTGACCACTTTGCCAAAGGTTATGTTCGCGAAAAGGTGCACAGTTTTGATGTTTTGACAACCTTAGGAAGTTCTGATGTCATCTTATTTAAGGAAATCTAGTGTAATAAAATTGAAATTTTATTAATATTTGAACTGCTTTTTCAATGTCCTTTTGGTTGGAATCAGGTAAAATATACAAGAATAACGATCACACATGTTTTTATACCCACATTTTTCTTTAGAAAAAAAGGGTATATTAATTTCGTGTCAAAGTCGGTCCGTCGTCCGTCCGTGCCTACGTCCATCCGTCACGTTTCTTGTAAATGTATCTCCTCCTAAACCGTTAGAGGTAGCAACTTCAAACTTTGTAGGTGAATAGGTCACATGATGTAAAGGGTACTGGGCAACATTTCATGTGACCTTGACCCCCAAGGCCAAGGTCAAAGGTCATATATTGAATTTTCTTGTAAATGCATCTCCTCCTAAACCTTTTGACGTAGAAACTTCAAACTTTGTAGCTGAATAGGTCACATGATGTAGAGGGTACTGGGCAATATTTCGTGTGACCTTGACCCCAAGGTCAAGGTCCAAGGTCAAATATTGAATTTTCTTGTAAATGCATCTCCTCCTAAACCTTTTGACGCAGTAACTTTAAATCTTTGTAGCTGAACAGGTCACATGATGTAGAGGGTACTGGGCAGCATTTTGTGTGACCTTGACCCCAAGGTCAAGGTTAAATAATGTCTTTTCTTGTAAATGTATCTCCTCCTAAGGGTTAGACGTAGCAGGTCAAGGTCAAATCAAATATTTCTTGTAAATGCATTTCCTCCTTAACTGTTGGCTTCAAACTTTGCAGGTGCATAGGTCATATGTTGTAGAGGATACTAGGCAATGTTTCGTGTTTTTCCTTGAGCTAAGGTAAAGGTCAAAAGTGAAATGATGTACTTCCTTGTAATTGCATCTCCCCCTAAACAGTTGGACATAGCAACTTCAACTTTGCAGATGCTTTGGTTAGCTCATAGCGGGTATTTGCAATGGTGTACCATCGACTGAAGTCTAGTTTCTCATTGAATTAACACTTGCCCAGTCCCTCATGAGATGTTTGAACACTTGGCCTATCAGCCTCGCGTTCAAACAGCTTCCTCGCGACCCAGCAGATGTTATTACATGATAAAACATGTGAGATCCCTTTTAAACTGAGGTTCTGAAATAGAGAAAACCGTCTTGAAATGCTTTTCATAGTTTTCAAAATTATTTCAATCTTGTGAAAGGAGAGACGGAAATATAGCAATCTATTTCAAATACTCTGGAAAAAGTATTCCAAGGCTATTGATCAAGTTTAATTAGTTTAAGAAAAGAGAGTGGGATTACATCAAATTTGAATAACAAAAAATCACTTGACACAGGTTTTACACCATTTTATATCCTGCAAGATTTAACTGACAATGAATCAAAATATCTAGAAATTATTTGCTAATGTTGCATGACCACATAGAATCTACATAATGTCAGTATTGACAACATGCATTTGTATAATTCCCCTTAGAACAGATGCAATTCCCCGGCATTAAAATGTGTTGCATGAACACACACAAACCATATGCCATGCAAAAACCCCCCTCCCCCCCTCCAAAACAAGAAGGGTTTGGGAGAGGGATATAAAAAGAACATCAGATGAAGGGCATTCACAAGAGCCACACCTTTAAATCTCTTCCAACAGTAAGGAGCTAAGAATTGAAAGAATGACCACTAGATTCAGGACAAACTGTTAATTCACTAAGCCATGGCATCTCTTTTCAAAGAAGTCATTTCGGCACAAATAGTATTTCCCATCTTTCCAGTCACTACTTGACATCTATCTGCAAGCTTACAGTGATGCCACACAAAATTAAAAAATCAAAATGGAAATGTCTATCCATGATTCAAAGTCCTAATAAAATCATATTCTTCAAAACGTTTGTATAAGGTTTGTATGCCTGTACCTCTCTGTTTCATTGAATGCCTTTTTTTGAAACTCAATGATACTTCATTTTTACCAAATTTTGACTAATTTGAGAAAATACAAAGGCAAAGAATGTAAACCCTGATCAGACTGCTCCTATTGGAGCAGTCTGATCTTGGTTTACATACTTTACTTAGGCCTACCTGTCTAAATAATTAGTATAAATAAAATATAATCTTACAGCACACCTACCTCTCTTTGTTTCATTGAAGCCTTCGTTGAGGCTCTCCGAGCCTTGGGCTTCACAGATATTCTGTGTTTAGCTCCTTCATTGCTAAGCTTAGCTGTTCTCATCTCAACCACATCAAGGTCAGATAAATCCATACCTATATCTGAAAATCAGAAGAAATAAATCATCTTAGAGCATAATGAAGTAAGTCTTGTCAAATTACCTTTTCCAAAAAAATATTTCAGGAACACTATCGGAGTGTCAAAAGGTTGGATCCAGATATGCGTCCGAATGTCTGCAAAGGTTATAAGCAGACAACAAAAGACACTAGCAAAAGCAAAGTTAGGAGTTTTATGTTGAGGAGTTTCTGCGCCTGAATATTAACCCTTTAAGCGTCACCTATAATTTGCAGCATATGGCAATTTCAAATTTTGCTGTTTTTTCAAAAATAACAAATAAGGCATGTTATTTCATGAGAATCGTCTGTTGGCAGACAATTCTCATGAAATATCAAACTTTATTTTTGTCAAAAATTGGAAAAAATGTCGCAAAATTTGCCTTCTGCTGCAGTCGTGATTGGTGCTTTAAGGGTTAAGGCAAAATATGACAAAGGGTTTGCATTTGTTTAGCTATGGCATACTGAGGTATCCGGATTGATTGATGTTTCCAATATATCCACAAAAACATAATTTAAATTATCATTACTATGGGTAACAAAGCCCAACAATTTAGACTTGAGAGAAATATTGTCATTTTTATGCTAAAACAATCATGCAGGGCATAGTGACCTACTCATGCATGAAACCCATTACAGATTAGCACATAAATGTATAGAAACTGCACAAGAGAATTACCAGAATTGTAGAAAGTCTAGACAGGGATATTATATAATGACATGACTCAGAGCTATCAATCCTGATTCTATGGTCAATATTTCGGAGGCATGTCTGCATGCAACCAGCACAGCCATGAGGCCACAGCAAAAAAAAATGTAGATTTTCATCCAAATTTTGAGAAAAATTGGGGCGGGTGGGAGGTTCTCATTTTTTGTTTTTGTGACTGCTTTAAAGAACAGAAAAATACGGAAAGAAACTTTAAACACTTTTAATAATATGCAATATGACTTCCTCGATTAATTCCTCCCAAAGCACTCATCCTGTAGGACGGGTGCTTTGGGAAGAATTACTTGTCCTTTCTAGATTTCTCGCATTATTATGAGGGGACTAGCGGAATTTTTGTCCCCCAAGATTGGATATAACACAGTCATACTGTGGCTCAATTATTTTTACCATAGAATTTTACTGGAAAATGACCATTTTATAAATTTATCCCTTTAAACCCCAAAATGTGACAATTTACTCATGAATAAAAAAGTCATCCAAACATAGCATTGTAAAGGGACTGCATTATACATGTATTTTGTTGAGTAATATAATAAAGATCAGCAATGTGGAGATTCCTTTAGTCATAAACTATACATTTATTTTCAAACTGATGTGTAACTTAACCACTTACATGGAAATGTAGATAACACACCTTATTTTGTTATTGAACATAACAAAAGAATACAGGATGATACCAATGTAACCAGCTGTGCCAATTAACTGACACATTCTTACAGAATTATATTCAAAAGCTGTCACGGAACAGCATAACTAACCATTAAAAGAATCTTGTCTGAGTTCATTTCTTCAATATCTATCTAAAGGAATCTGAGTGGAGAGCAAGCACTTTATCACAATCACTTTGCATTTTGTAAAAATATTGAATATTGTTTCATGCTAGGGAGTCTCCACCCCTTGTCCCTGCCTCTGGGTCCACCCATTTGTTGTCATCAGAGAACAAATTAGCATAAGAGAAAAGATATTTTTTCTCCAAAGACCATTGAACTCTGTAGAATCTAATCAGCCACCCAAAGAAACTGTCTTATCTGAACACACAATGCTTCTAAAAACAGAAGACAAGAATTCAACAAGTAATTGGGTCTAAATATTGATCAATTTTCTAAGAATGATTCTTGATCAGAGGTGTATATATCCAAATTACTCTTCTTATTTCTCAAAGAAACATATGTTGTGGGTACTCATAAGAAGCATCTCAGCGAGACGCTTCCAAAGAAAACCAAACAACAAACATTTTCATGAATAAATAAAGAAGATATCACAATTTTACAATTAAGAAAAAAGTGTCTTATCTAGGACTATTAAACGCTTTGCATGCTGGGTGTTTTGCATGCTTTTTTATGGTCTACGCATTTTTTTAAAATTATCATTATAAAAAACCTCTTTCATGAATACCATCAGAATGTCAAACCGTTTGGATCCAGATCAAGCCCGACTTTTAGTCGGGCCTGATCTGAATCCAAACTGTTTGCAAAGAAATCAGCAGACGACACTAGCAAGTAAAGAGTTAATCACCGGAATCCATTGAAGTGAGCTGCAGAAATTGGAATTTTGTCAGAATAGTGATGCTTTCTATTTGCCCGTGCCAAACAAAGGAAGAAAAATTGTCTTCTGGTTTGTAAGAACCCAAGATGAATTGGAGACATCAATCAAATTAATTCAAATTTCAATCTCAGAGGAGTATTGAACAAACTTTGGCCCATTTATGCCAGATTGAATTTGGAAGCCGCTTTGTTACTATGTTCAAATGTGGTTGATTGGTAGTTGCCTTCTTCCTCACTGATCAGTTGCTGTTCTTGTAATTATGGTTGGTTATTTTTGTTTGTTACGTCCCATCAACAATCTTTCAGTTAAACAGGGACGGGTCTTCCTGGGATGAACCAGTACTAGGCTAGGATAAATGTGTCTTGCTCAAGGACCACAACACAGTGACGGTGGTGAGGCTCGAGCCCGCGGCCCTTCGGTCTTGAGTCAAGCATTCTACCACTGAGTATCCTTATTTGGCTTATAGGTACATATGAACTTGTATCATTTGTTAGTTAGTGTCCTTATTTGGCTTTTTGGTTGCTGCACTTGTATCATGAGTTGGTTACTGTACTTATTTGTCTTATTGGCAGCTATACTTGTCTCATGGGTTTGTTAGTGTGCTTATTTGTCTTATTGGTATTGGTAGCTGTACAAGCATCAGGAGTTGGTACTTATTTGTCTTGTTGGTAGCTGTACTTATATCATGGGTTGGTTACTGTAGTTATTTGGCTTATTGGTAGCTGCACTAGTAGCAAGGGTTAGGTACTCTTCTTATTTGGCTTATCGGTACAGCTGAACTTGTATCATTTGTTAGTTAGTGTCCTTATTTGGCTTATTGGTAGCTGTACTTGTATCATGGGTTGGTTACTGTATGAATTTATCTTATTGGTAGCTGTACTTGTATCATGGGTTGGTTACTGTACATATTTGTCTTATTGGTAGCTGAACTTGTATCATGGGTTGGTTACTGTACATATTTGTCTTATTGGTAGCTGTACTTGTATCATGGGTTGGTTACTGTACTAATTTTGCTTATTGGTATTTGTAGCTGTACATGCATCATGGATTGGTAAGTGTATTTATTTGTCTTATTGGTAGCTGTACTTGTACCCTGGGTTGGTTACTGTACTTATTTGTCTTATTGGTAGCTGTACTTGTACCATGGGTTGGTTACTGTACTTATTTGTCTTATTAAGTAAGTAAGTAAGTAAGTAAGTAAGTAAGTAAGTAAGTAAGTAAGTAAAGACTTTATTTATAGAGGGTGACAGCATTTAGCACATACAAAAATACAATCAAGTACATGTGGTAACTAATCTTCCATGAGGCCCTCAGTATCTATATGGACATATATACACATATACAAGTTAACAACATTACATTTGAAAATATACATTAGGGTTATCAAAAGATAACTGACAAATTATCTACATTGAAAATTTACTCTGCAAAAATTAAATGTATGGTAAGTCGGTACAAGATAGTAACCAACTATTATTGAGAATTGTCACAATCACAAGTACCTACTTGTGTCGTCTGCTGATAACTTTTGCAAACTGTTTGGATCCAGATTGGGCCTAACAAAACATCGAACCCGAGCTGGATCCAAGCTGTTTGATACTTGCAAGAAAATTTCAAAAACGACCATGAAAGAAAATCAGCAGACAACGAAAAAGCATGAAAATTACCCTGTGAGTGAAGTGACTTAGCGTATCTTTATAAAATTTAAGATTTATAGAACATATTTGCTTAGAGCATTTAATGTACAAGATATATACTAGAATGGAATCATTCATAATGCATGTCAAGACTAAGTTTATGGTGTATGTGAATATAGTTTAATTAACTAACCATTTCATACATCTGTTATGAAAAGTGTCAATAGTCTGGGCTTTTTTTACTTCTTCTGGCAGACTATTCCACACCAGACATCCAGAGTATCCCAAACTGTGCTTGTAGTATTCTGTCCTAGGCTTAGGTGGGATAAAACAAGCAGCAGCAGAAGACCTTAAGTTAATACTTGTATTCACATTGTTTCTTAGAGTGAAGTTCTCAGATATATATACAGGAGCAGTATTGTTAAAGATTTTAAACATAAATTTAGCCTTTCTTAAATAAAGCCTATCATATATTGACATTATTTTCAAAGATTGCATTGCTTCAGTGGAATTATCTACACTGTAGTCAAGGATGACCTTACATGCTCGTTTCTGTAATTTGAATATCTTGCATTTATTGGACTCAGAAGAACTTCCCCAGACAATGCTACAAAAGTCAATATGGGGTTGGATGTAAGACTTGTAGAATTGAATTCTATGCTCCTGTGATAAATATTTCTTAATTTTTGATAAGAGCCAAATACTTGCATTAATTTTTTTAGTCAGATGCTTGATATGATCAGTCCAATTCAAATTTTTATCGACAAACACACCTAAAATTTTATCATTTGAGATTGTATTAAGTGTTTCATTATTAAATTTAAGATCAAGTTTTTCATTTTCTAGCCTTTGTCGCTTTTGATTTGTCATCACAAGCATAACTTTTGTTTTTAAAGAGTTAATAATCATACCATTTTCTCTACACCAGACATGTAAATTGTCCAAAGCTATTTGTATGTTGCTTTCAATCTGTTCCATGGAATTCTGAACATCATATAATGTTGTGTCATCCGCATATAAATCTGTACACACATTGCTGGTATACAAAGGCAAATCATTAATAAAAAGTAGAAATAGAAGTGGCCCCAGAATAGACCCTTGAGGTACACCGCACGAAATATGCTTAAATTCAGATTTACTGTTATTAATAGCCACCTGCTGTTTCCTATTAGACAGGTAAGTATTGAACCAATGTAAAGTGTGCACTTTCAAACCATAGATTTCCAATTTTTTAATTAAAATTTGATGATCCACAAGGTCAAAAGCTTTTTTTAAAATCCACTAGCACAACACCAACCATTTTACTGTTATTTATAGCATTCAACCATAAATCTATCATGTTTATAAGGGCAGTTTCACATGAATGTTGTGCCCTGAAACCAGATTGTGTTTTATGTAATAATTCGTGTTGATGTAGAAAGTCTGAAAGGCTGTCATGAACATGTTTTTCAAGTACTTTAGACAATACAGGCAAAATGGAAATTGGACGATAATTATTGACTTCTTCAGGGGGGCCATTTTTGTAAAGGGGTGCTACTTTTGCTTCTTTCCATTTACTTGGAAAAAAGGAGTTACTACTACTGTGGTTACATATGAAAGTTATTTTGTCAGCTAGGAATGGAGCAGAAAGTTTAAGCAGACGTGGCCCAATCATGTCTGTACCTTGCTGTACTTGCATCATGGGTTAGTTAGTGTACTTAATTGCCTTATCTTTTGCTATACTTGTATCATGGGTTAGTTAGTGCACTTAATTGTCTTATCTGTTGCTATACTTGTATCATGGGTTAGTTAGTGTACTTAATTGTCTTATTGGTTGCTGTATTTGTATCATGGGTTGGTTAGTGTACTTAATTGTCGAATTGGTTGCTGTACTTGTATCATGGGTTGGTTAGTGTACTTAATTGTCTTATCGGTTGCTAAACTTGTATCATGGGTTAGTAAGTGTACTTAATTAATTTATTGGTTGCTATACTTGTATCATGGGTTGGTTACTGTACTTCTTTGGCTAATTGGTAGCTGTACTTGCATCATGGGTTGTTTACTGTACTTATTTGGCTTAATTTTGTTTGTTTGTTTTGTTGCTTTAAGTCCCAAGCCAACGCTATGGTCATTGGGGGACGTTCAGTTCACCTAACCACACTTTTCCTGGGCAAGCTTGAACAAGCGGTTAACCAGTAGTTCATTCACATACTTTGGCTTGTAACTGACAACAACCCTTCTTGAATGAATCAGCCGAAAGGGGGAGAATGACAGTAGAAATTATTTCATGATCAATCTCCAACTTTCACAATCTATCAGGGATTTCCAGTGGCTAATTATAGCTAGTTTTATCAATAACGTCACAATCACAACACGTGTATTGCATCAAACTCCCCGACATCCATGTCTCCTTGAATTTTTTTGTTGGAAGCAAGACTGCTAGACAGCTAAGGAGATGCAACTGTTGGGGCGTTAAATACTGTATCCATAGCAACCCATACCACAGTCCGCATACTTGGTTGTTATCATTATTATTGTCCGAGATTTGAAAACATGGCACAACAGACGATGCTGAGATCATTTTTAAAATGTCTTGTAAATCTGACTTGCAGAAGAGTCAGTCATAGAGCGGGACTGATTAGGCAGGTCCTGAAGTATCAGGCTCTGAGTCTCCTATCCATGTGGTTTCTGCTATGATTGGTTGGTTGTCTGTTTATTACTCCAACTCCAAAGACCATCATTCAATGTCCCCATAAAATTTGAAATGACCCCTAAATTCTTGACCTAGTGGGAATTGATGAAAAAGTCAAGGGAAAACCCTGAAAAGTAAGTAAGACCAGGAAATCACACGCTGCAGACCATCACCTGGCACCATGAGGAAGTCACAGAACAATAAAAGCTACATGACATCAAGAAGACAATTAAAGTAAAGCAACCAGCTCTCTTTTCCTCGGCACCTGGTTCTCACCTGACAGACTTCCAGAAGACGGTCTTTTCACTGATGCCACGCCAGCCTGCCAATTACTCTGGAACAAGTCCTGAAACAAGAAATAAATGGAGTCATTTGAAAGCATGTCTATGGTAATTTACTTTCTACCAACTCTCTAAACCAATAACATGTTCCAACCTTACTGTAAAAGATTGAAATCTTAACTCTAAAATCTTTGCATACTGGGTAATTTTGCATGCTTTTTGTCATCTGATATTTTTTCTTCTTCTAAATCAACTTTTCTAAAAATTATTTCAGGAAATTATCATCAGAGTGTCACACAGTTTTGATCCAGATCAGGCCCTACGTTATGTCGGACCTGCTCTGAGTCCGAATAGTTTGCAAAGCTTATCAGCAGTCAACAATAGTAAGCAAAGATTCAACTCATCAAGAACAGAATTTCTAAAATGAAATCTTCCATTTGATGATCTTAACTATTAGAGTCATCAATAGAAAGCAAACAAAGACACTGATTAGACTGCTCATCTATTCTGAGAAAAATATTTTGTTTGCACATGCTCTTGCTTGATTTGATTCTTTACGTCCCAGTCAACAAGTTTTCAGTTATGTCAGGACGTGTCTTCCTGGGTTGAACCAGTACTAAGCAAGGATAAATTTGTCTTGCTCAAGGACACAACATAGTGACGCCGGTGAGGCTCGAACCCATGGCCCCTCGGTCTCTTGAACATGGTTTGAGTTGTTGCTTTATATCCCAGTCAACAATTTTTCAGCCATGTTGGGACATTTTCTTGGTTGAACCAATATACTAAGCGGAGGATAATGTCTTGCTAAAGGACACTGTGTCACAATACAATGCCTCTGTTGAGGCTCAAACCAGTGGCCCTTAATCCCAAGTCCAGCACTGTAATACTGAGCCACTGCACTTCTCAATCCTACCTGAGTTAATTGGTACTTGCATTCAGAGATAAATATAGAAGTTATATTTTGAGGATGCAACAGGCCTTTAGTTAAGAGTGCGTACCCAACAAAATGATTTTCTTATTTCTCAACCAAAAAGTATGTTGTGGGTACTCAAAAGAACCGTCTCAATGAGACGGTTCTTTTGAGCACCTCAATGAGATGGTTCTTTTGAGCACCCAAAATATATGTTAAGACTAATAGGTAAGAAAATATTTACAATTTTACGCTCAAAAATTGTGAAGATGCCTCTATTTCAAAAGAAGAATAAACTGTTTACCTTTTCTCACCAATTTAAATTCCAAAATGTAATGTATACCTTGTGTACTACTCCAAAATCTTAACTTCTTGACCCAACACAGTTTAATAACAAAACTACAATCTTTGAATTTTTTGAAATACTGAAATACACCTGGATATAAAAATCTACTATGAGCCAAATCTACAGAAAATGGTTCCAACGCTTTGCCTACCAGTGTCATCTGCTGATTATCTTTCAATCTCAAGCTTATTACACTGGCCACTATAGTCTTAAGCATCAGTTGACCCTTTTATGCCAACTGGAACCTTCAATTCTTATTTTGTGAGAAATGTTTTATATGCTTTTTATAGTGTGTTTGTAACTTTGTTGCTGAAAAAGATATCTTGTAAACTGTGCAGACCCTGCTGAGATGCCGAATAATCTCATTCTGTACATGCATACTGTTTGCTATTTGGCTGCTGTCAATTCTAAGGCAGAGGTTCTGTTGTTTTTGATTCATTGTTTTATGTACAATGTACCTCACATTGTTTGTGGGGGTTCTGTGTTGGTCTTTGTTTGTTATGCATTACTTTGTGCCCTTTCTAGTTTTGCAATCATCTTAATGAGGAAGAGATGGCTGGCTGCTATGCTTTAATTGGCTTCCTGACGTCTTGTTATTGCTAGTGTTCTGTGGCTCTTCCTCATGGTGCCATAGGTTGGTCTGCAGTGTGTGATTGTGGTATTTCCTGTTCATACTCATTTTCATTTTGATTTCAGGCATGAGAAGGTGGGGTAACTGAATTGATATTATGAGTTTGGGGGTTCAATAAAAAAAAAGACGATAGATTTGAACATGTTTTATGGTGATTCAAAGATTTTACGGGTTGATTTGAAGTTCTGGGAGGGGGAGGGGGATGTGATTATAAAGATTTTGGGAGTTGTTTGGAAAGATTTTGAAGTTAATATAAATGATTTTTGGGGTGATTTTAATGATCTGTGATTCTATACCCTGATTTGTAAGATTATGGAGGAGACCTGTAAGAATCTTAAGTTTTAATTTGAAAGCAGGTAAATCCTATCTATTTGCAACCCATGAGATTTCCAACAATTTGACATTTTGACATGTGTAGACTCAGATGAGCCTCTGCAGCCTCGTTTTAAGCTTAGAAACTCTAAATGGTGTACAGTCGGTAGAATACTCAGGCGACTAGCAAAGGCTCTGATCAGACTGCGCGTATGCGCAGGCTGATCTGAGGCTTTGCTGGTCACACATACCACATTGTTAGAAATCTCATGCACTGGCTCATATGTGGAGTATTTTTAAGAGAAAATAAAAACCTTTTACTGAATTTAATACAGACACTTCTCTTTTTTCATCAACCTTCTAACTTTTGTATCATTTTCCACGCCAGGTAATCACTGACATCAATCATTATCTATGAAGGAAATGTTATCTTGTTAAAAATAAAATATCTGCTTCCCAGAGATACTGTACTGGGAAATTGAATAATCACATTTCTGCAAAATATTAATTTTTAATCATATACTATTTAATACCAGATCATGTATTTTTTTCAAGGCCAAGACAATTGCTTCATGGTAGTTGCAAGCAAAAACTGAGTACACATTCACTAAATGATAATTCTAGCAAGGAAGCAATAGCGGATTTAGTCTGATCTAGGTCAACACTTTTTTGCAAGAACAAAAACAGACATCAATGTAGGCAACTTTATACTGCTAATGTCCATCTAGAGACCCTTAAATTAAGTTTCCTATATGAACATATAACAATATTAGGATATTAATCCACTGTCATACCCATAAGGAGTGTGAGAAAAAGGTCAGTAGCAGTTTCAAATAATTAGCCCTTAATGCCCCAATCACAACAAAAGTCGTCTGCTTTTCTCGTCTGCTGAAATGTTTTAGAAGCCTCTATGGCAAACAGTGTGGACCCAGATCAGACTGCTCCTAGGAGCAGTCTGTTCTAGGTCCACGCTGTTTGCTTCTATACTTAATTTGTCAGTAAGGTAAGGCAATTATTTGCAGCAGACGACTTAAGCTGACAACATTTTCAGATGCATTTTTTTTCTTTGGCGCTTTAAGAGTTAGTGTAGAAGCAACAAACCACTATGTTTTGTCATTCAATATAACTTTGAAGACAAGTTTGGTGGAAGGAAGGAGATGGGGGAGAGGCTGGGGGCAGGAAGGATGTAATCTTAGGAAAATGGCCATGGCTAATAAGTCACTTTTCAATAAAGTAAGCCTTTGGATGCTTAATCCTTATTAATAACAGGAGTCATCAGAGATTCTTGCTTGTTTAGTTTGATGTTTTACTTCCCATCAAGTCAACAAGTTTTCAGTCCTGTTGAGACATTTCCCGGGAAGAACCAGTAAAAGCAGCACATAAAGCATCTGCTCAAGGACACAACATAGTGCCTCCCATGAATCTAGAACCAGCGATCCTTCAACCTGAAGCATAGCATTCTACCACTGAGCCACTGCACTTCTCGAGATTGACCTACAAATTGATTGGGCACCCAGCAGTAATACAATGTAGTCCCCATTGATGCTGCATAACTGATTTGGATCCTAGCTCACTCTGGGAGGTGACAGACATAGCTAATCTGTTGATGACAGGTCCATAAACATCAATATAAGCAAAGAAAATTAGCAATACCTATGAATTTGTTTACCTTAAAAAAGTAGGTGAATTATTTATCTGTCCAACAACCTACTCAGGGCAGGGTAGATCATTTAAATGTCATCTTGTGTCAACTTTGATTATCATAATTTGTATGACATGATTGAGCCATGGCATGCGAAAATGGATAACACATTTGTGTCATACTTTTTATCTGAACAACAATGATTCTGAGCAGACTGCACATCTGTGCAGTCTGCTCAGAATCATTGTTGTTCGCTGCCAAGATGCATGTAGTTAAATAACTATACATGATAAAGTCACTGGGCCCAGCTTGAACCCTGGATAATACCCAATTTTTTTAAAGTCTCTGTAGCTGAGTATTACTTTGTCATCAACCATTAATACGGGTTTCCAGTGATACAGCTCAAGACTCTTTGCACATGTTGGTATTTGTTATTTCATCATTAACCTCATGTGCACTGGGAACATTAAAATGGGTACTTTGGAAAGCAGTAAAGACACTACTAGTTTGGTTTGATTTGATTCTTTACACCCCATCAACAATCTTTCAGTTGTAAAGGGTCGGGTCTTCCTGTGTTGAACCAGTACTAAGCAAGGATTAATGTGTCTGCTCAAGGACACAATGCAGAGACGCCGGTGAGGCTTGAAGCCACGGCCCCTCAGTCTCGGGTCAAGCACTCTACCACTGAGCCACTGGGAAAATTAAAATGGGTACTTTGGCAAACAGTGGAGCAAATAACAAGCAACTTTTAGTGTCTCCAAAATGGTCCCACCAATATATCAAATACGTTGCTACACCCCGCATCCAGGCACATTTTTTAAAGTGTATTTTGGTGTCATCTAGTGTTGTTGTTTTTTTGCAGGTTTTTCGTGTTCTAATAGAAAAAAGCTTGAACTGAGGGAAATTTTACTGCATTTATTCAATGATTAGGAGGCCATCTTCCAGTTCTCAGAAATCAACCAAAGCTTAAGGTTGACTTTCAGAAAGTGAGTTTCATCATAATCCTGGAAGTTTTACAACTGTAAATACAATTTCATAACTACTGTACATCAGTAACATGGCTTACTGCAAAAAAAATCATATACTATAAACTCTTATGTAGGCTATGGATTTCAAGTAATATGAAGATGATTTTCAACCAGAGAATTTACATGACCAGGCAAATTATTGGTGCATCACATCACTCCACCAGAAAATATTGATGTGATCATGTAGCATAGGTTTAGATAAACAAAATTTTTCAGCTTAAAATTGTAAATATTTTCTTACCTATAATTTTAAGCATATGTTTTGGGTGCTCAAAAGAACCGTCTTGATTCTCATCAAGACGGTTCTTTTGAGCACCCACAATATATGTTTCGGTTGAGAAATAAAAAAAATAATGTTTCTGGTACACACTCTTAACTAAAGGCCTGCATGTAGCAATTCATGTTGAGAGACTACACATTGCCTACCTTTGGAAACTTGGTGAAGGGTTTCAAAGAATCCCGAAGCATCGCAGAATATAGTAAAAATCCTGATTAAACTAAAAATAACTCAACTCTAACAAAAATAGTTTGTGGGTTATGTTGTCCACATATTACACTACTAAAGGTGACAGCTGAACTGACCAACACTAATTATTAGATTAATATGTCAGAAATTGCATAAACATGTCAAAAATAATTTATTACATCAGAAACTTATTTTAACCTCATCTAATTTTATGTCTTAATTGAACTAATTATGGATAATGCTGATCGCTTTTCTTCTTATTAAGTTGAAAATAAGTGAATGTAAAAAATCACAAGTCTTGTAAAATGATGTTGTATGATGGTGCTGAGCTTAAGCAAGATGTCATTAACAAGTTTGTTGTTATTGTCAATATGACTGCATTGCAATTAAGCAAAAATGTGTGGGCAATTTTATGAAGGAATGATTCTCCTTTAATTTCTTTCTAAACTTGTAAATTTGGGAAACAAAAAAATTATCAATTATATCTAAAACCGTGGTATGCGTACTGAGAAGCTTTTTATCATGTGACATCCCATCTGAGAGCGATATAATGTCATGCATTAATATCAATAAACCACTATTGGTTTACATAAATGGTGATGTTAAGCAATGATGTCCATAGCAATGTTGCATACTTAATGGCAAAATCTTAACATTTTCACGCCAAAAATGTGATTTCAAAGTAATGATAATGTCATATGATTAAAAGAATCTACCATTGGAGCTCCTGTATTATTGAATTTATTTGATCTATTGTGAAAAAGCACACAGAATGCAACAAGCCTTACATTGTTATCTCTTTTCCTACCATATTTAATAAATTCAACAATACATGAGTACTCATTTAAGATCTTCTATATAAAGATCATGTTGTGCTAATGTCTTTTACCTAAGTTGAGGCTTAACGACAGGGCTCAGTCAAAACAAATGTGTAACAGTCATTTAATTAATTTTGAGAATTTTTTTTTTTTTCGGAAAGCACCAGGGTTTACTGATTGATAAAACGTATGCCAGGAATTGGTTATGTTGAACCTAAGAAGTGGCCAGTATAGTCACTGTGAACAAAACGTATGCCAGAAATAGGTTTTGTTGACAAAATGTATGCATGGAATAGGTTACGTTGAACCATATCAAGTGGCCAGCACAGTAATTATGAGCAAAACATTTGCCAGGAATAGGTTTTCTTGACAAAACGTATGCCAAGAATAGGTTATGTTGACCAAAGCTTGATTTGTTCTGTCAATCAGTAAATTTAAAACCTGGTGCTTTCTGAACAAAAAAAAATATCTGAAATTAAATAAAAAGGCTTTATGTAGATCCAGATTAGCTGTGTACATCTTTCTCTTTAAGGAAACAAATAATATTAGAGTCTGCGTATAAAATAAAAAATATCAAGGCTCTAGGCCTTGATAGCAGATCTACAGTAGAAGGTTTGTAAATCAACTTATAAAAAAATCCTGGCTGAGACCAAGTAAAACTTTATATGCCAGCATCAAATTAATAAATATTTACTTTTCAATTCAGTGCTAATTTTTGCCAACCAGAACACCCCAGATTGTTGCAATGAAATAGTCTAATTTCAAAATGTGTAAGCGTCTAAATGATTTACCTCCTCTGTCTCGGAACCATCCATACTGAGCAGGCTTTGATCACTCTCTCTACTTGTTGATTTCCCACCAGCTGGCGCAGACTGTAAAATAGAGAATCAATATATATAAACAGTGATAAACCTATGTCTGAAAACAGAACTATTATCACATTGACATCAGCAGCAGCGAAAACTGTGAATTCTGACTATCATCATTATTTTGGTGCAAATCGAGGTAATGGTACAAATCTAAACTGTAGTTGATCTAATTAGGGCACATGCCCATCTTATTAGCGAATGAAAATCAGTGTGGATCCTGATCAGCTAATCTGGATTAGCACTGTTTTTAAAAGAGGGTAAGTTATGTCCATAGTACTTTATGTTTGTGTTTTACGTCCCAGTAAACAATTTTTCAGTAACTTCGGGAACATTTCTGATCATACTGGGTTGAACCACTTTACATATGATAGGATAAAGTGTCTTGCTAGTGCCTCCAGTGAGTCTCAGACTAGCAACCCTTCAATCTCAAGTCTAACACACAACCACTGAGCCACCACGCTCCTCATGCCCATAGTGCACTTATTAGATAAAATAGGGTAAGGTGTGTGAAGAAAACTTAATGCACAATTCATTTGTAAAACCTTACGGACATGAACCGGACAGCGAATAATTTTGATGGTTTGTGTACAGATTCAAAATCTTGGTCAACAACGATATATCAATCTACCCAAGCTGTCTCCTACAGTCAGTAACTCCAAGCTACGAAGTACATAAAATAATTGACTAATTAACCCTTTATGCCCTAATGGATTCTTCCTTCTGACTTATTACAATACACTTGGGATGGTTCATGGTATAAATTGAGGGGTCACCGGTTATAATTTCCAAATAAAAATTGTATTTTTTTCTCTGTTGATTTTGTCTGAGCAAACAGTGTATAGACCCTGATGAAATGCCGCATCATGCTGCATTTCATTTGGGTCTTCACTGTTTGCCAGAGACGCATTTTGGAATCATAGTATAAAGGGTTAAGCAAACATTATCAATTACCTCTTTAACGAAAGAACACATCCATTATTTTAAAACAATGAACTGAACATTACATCCAATTCGCACTACAACGTACAAAATAATGAAGCGTAAATTGTTATCATGCTTTATCAATTGAAAGATTTGACGATGTTTGAGTAAATATATAAGGATGAATTTATTCAAGAACATAACATAACCTCTGTAGTACAAAGTACAAAGGAAAACAACCTGAAATGACCTGCTGGACAAAAAAATATATTAGTCAATCTTTCTACTTCACTGTGCTGAATATATATATCTAATTAACTCTTTGCTTGCTGGCTAATTTTTAATACTTTTGTTGTTATCCCATATGCGTTAGGTCACTGCATGCTTAAACAAGCCTGTACAGCCATACAGTGAGAGAAAAGAAGATTACGATAAAATAGTTCTAAAATTTTGAAACTTTTCTCTTCTCTTCTCAAATTTAACTCTTATTATCAGGGCTTGAATTTTGTCTGTTTGCTAAGTGTTTTGAATCTTTACGTCCCAGTCAACAATTTTTCAGTTCTTCCTGCAGGTTGAACCAGTACTAAGCATACAGAGTATAATTTTAGTGTCACAACGCAGTGCTAGTCTGGTGAGGCTCAAACCTGCAGCCCCTCAATCTCGAGTCAAGCACTCTACCACTGAGCCACTGAACTCGATCCTTCACTAAATGTGTGTAAGAATAGCAAACATGAAGCAGTCTGATCTAGGTCTGCCCTGTGTGTCTGGGCCTTTTTGGCAGACAACTAGCTGTGTTTGAAATTTTTAAAAACATTTATCGTAGTTTGGTTGTAAGAACATTATTCCGGAATAATAATATTGGACTGCTTCCTTCAAGACCACAAAAGACATAAAATCTCTCAAAGCAAGTAGGATAATCTCTGTAGCGCCATATTGTTAGCCATCCAAAAGATTAGGTGAGCACTTTAAAAGGGCAGAAAAATGAAAGGAAAGTCAGACAAAGTGACAGGTATTGATCTTTATCTAAATGACAATTTCATTCAAATTAAACTCCCAATAAATGGTATATTGTCCATGATTGCATTCTTGCATGAAAATATTGACTTCACAGTGAATGAAGGATAAAAGTCAAGGACAGATAGATCATAAGAGGAGCCAACTATTTCATACATGGGTGAAAGTTCAAAATTTCAAAAATCCTGAACTTTAAAAATGCAAATCTTAAAATTTGCTGTATACCTGCAAAGTGTTAACAATTTCAAGTTTAAATGGGTAATTGTGTTTAGATAATCTAAAAATTAATCAGAGCTGCTACTATAATCTCCTTATAATTCAGCATTTTGAGGCCTGTAAATCCTGAATTCAGGATTAATCCTGAAATCTTTCACCCATGTATACACACTGGATAGGCAAATATCAAAAATTGTAAGAGAGACAACAAATGTGGATTTATCAACTCATGTTTAACTCTTTGCATGCTGGGTAATTTTTCATGCTTTTGTGGTCGTCTGCAGACTTTTTCAAAATTAAATTTTCAAAAAAATTCTTTCACAACCACTATCAGAGTGCCAAATGGTTTGTAAATAGACCAGGACCAATGTCAGTCCTCATAATGGGTCGAAACTGTTTGTAAAGGTAATCAGCAGACGGCTTATGACGCTGCTAGCATGGAAAGCGTGAAATGATCATGGGTACATTGACAATCAGTTTAGACGAAGAGATGCTCCAAAATGTGTCTTATCATCAGGGTTTACATTGGGTGCGTTTCTTTGGCTTCGTCGGGCGTAAGCCGGTTGTTGTCTATAACCGGCGGGGCACTCTATTGATTTGGATCAGGTATGTGGCAGCTCACCCAATAGGGGCACTACTGGCGTACACCGATCTCTCCGAATTTCAACCAAGGCATGCAAGTGGCGATGCCTGTTTTGCCACTTAACGGTTCGTACCACAAAGTAAGTACTGTTGCACCGTTTTTTTCTTGATTGCAGCGGCTTACTGCCCATCCGCGTTCATGTGATCGGCATAAGCCGGAGACCCAGGTGAGGCAGCGGTGTACGCTGTTTTTGTGCCAAAGAAGCACAGCCATTGTTTGTCAAGTTAAAAACATTCTTCAATATTTTCATCCAATTTTACTTGGCAGTAATATTATACTATAAGAATCTTAATTTTCACAACAAATAAAGTGGGTCAACAAGGTGTTGAAAGTCAAGAAGGGTTTAATCTTGTCTCAAATACCTGTCATTTCTGCTGGTCTCATCCAAAATCTTTTCATTTTGTTCAATAAATTTCTGCGTATACATACCAATCAAAGTTTGTTGACTTGTATACATAAGACTTACACAAAGACCAATGACCTCTCCTGCTGCGTTGTGACATATTACATTATTAGCAAGGTCAATATGTACATGCATTGAACAACAAAGGAGCAGATCAGCCTGTGCGGATGCAACCGCACAGGCTGATTGGCACCTTTGTTGTTCCCTGCCTGGGCAGTTACAACGAAGACTGTACAGCATTCACATATACATGTATTATACTTTTACTTCTAAAAATTCAAAATCTTCTACTCTTTCCTTGCAGCATCTTTTGTTAACTGCTGATAACCGTTTAAACAGTTTGGACCCAGATCAGGATGGACAGAATGTCGCTCCTGATCTGGGTCCAAACCATTTATTTTTGCATGGGAATTCGTTACGCGAAGCTGTTTGAAGCAGCAAAATCCATGTTTAAATCATGAGATTCATGTGCTGTTTGAACATGGCTTTTACTTGAAAAGGCCTAAACTGGGCCCTGATTTGTATGCATGACGTTACTCAGGAAAGTGTTGCGTCCATGACTGATAATTTCGCCCATACTTTCGTTCGCAAAAACGTGCATGCGTATAAAAGAAGTTGTGGTAACGTAATGCCGTTCGAAAATTTGATGCTGACGCCGTTTTGTTTTGAGAAATCAAGTGTAAGAAAATGGATATCTAATGTTTTAAGAGATATTTTTAGCGCGGTTTATGCTGAAATCAGGTAAAATATGCAAGAAAAACGATCACACTTGTTTGTTTCATTGCGTTTACACTTGCCCGGTCCCTCGGACGATGTTTGAACACTCTGCCTAACGGCCTCGTGTTCAAACAGCTTCCTTGGGACCCGGTAAATGTTAACGCATGAAAAAACATGTGTGATCCCTATATTCACTCTTGATAGTGTTCCTGAAAGAATTGATAGTATTCCTGGAAGAATTTTTGGAAAAAGCCAAGTTAATTTTAAAAAATGTCAGCTTTGGCCAACAACAAAAGCATGAAAAATTTCATTGCATGCAAAGTTAACACTCTCCATACAGTTGAAGAAAAATGGCAGAAAGCAACTTTATTTCAACTTCCTATTTCTGAGATGTCACAGACAGGTTCCAGGGAAATGTACAGCTCGTGTTACAAATTTGGCTGTTTCTGAGATATCAAAAGTAATTTTCCTAACATTACAATATTGGATTGATGCAATATTAGATTGGCAAGAAAGTAATGTTTCTTATTGATTCCATTTACTCCTCAGGAAACTAATCAAATCAGAGAAACATGACTGACTGCAATCTAATATCCCAGACATGGAACGCACAAAAATTGTGTCAAATATTCCAAGTTTTCTAATGAACCCATATGAAAGGATACTTTAGCAAACGGTGAAACCCCAGATGAAATACCACATAAATGAAAAGCTGGTCTAAAAAGTGGTCATTTAAAAAGTGGTCAAGCCATAATGGCTATACAGTCAAACCTGTCTTAAGCGGCCACTCAAAAATAGACAAAAAAAGTCTTGAAGATAAATGGTAGCTTAATGAAGGTTGAAAGTATTGCAGAATGCTCTCTTGGAGCATTCTGCAATACTTTTGACCTGCATTAAGCGATACTCTGTCTTGAAAACCAATTTTGGTCTTCTTTTTGAGTGGTCGCTTAAAACAGGTTTTACTGTATATATGTATGGCTACACTGTGAGAATGGTAAATAAGCATTATATGCGGCGTGACATGTAATTTCCAACAAAGTGGCATTTTGACAAGTGTAGATTCAGACAAGCCTGTGCAGCCTCCTTTTAAGCTTAGAAACTCCAAATGATGTTTGGTCAGTAGTTTAACACTCATAGAATGTTTTTACGACTAGCAAAGGCTCTGATCAGACTGGGCTTATGCGCAGGCTGGTCTGAGGCTTTGCTGGTCGCACATACCAAATTTTTGGAAATCTCATGTCAGGGCTCTTATATGGCATGTAAAAAAACTATCTGATCACCACTTTCTCTTTATTCTCCCGACTACTTTAAGACCATCATTAACATTCATAGCTTTTGTCCTCAACAGGAAAACCATTAATTGCTAAAACATGATACTAACATGAGGAGAAAGCTTCGAAACATCAACTAGACTAACACAGGAAGACATAAAATTACTGGGTCACTATTACCGTATTTGTACGGCTAAAAAGGCAGCTCAGTGTAACTCAGCTGTATTAATACAAAAATCATTAAGTCAGCTGTCAGTATAATTCATTTATACACAGTGTAATTCAGTGTAAAACATAATATCATTAAATCAGATGAAGAAATTCAGCTAATTTATACCAAATATCATGAAATCAGCTTAATGAAATTCAGCTAAATAACATCCAAATATCATGAAATCAGAAGAGCTTTTACTTAGACATTTAACTGATTGAATGGTTTTTGGTGTAATTTAGCTGAATAACATTTAGCTAATTAAATGATATTTGATGTGGTAACTTTGCTGAATTACACTAGATGATTTGGAAGGGAAAACCTCTTGTCTATTTGTTATAATTCACTGGCTTGATCATACAGTGACCTGGTCAGGTCTAGCATTGAGATTATAGTCACAGATATAAACTTTAATTAAAATCTTAATTTTGTGATCCATAAGGTCAATATCCATGTTTAGGTCAAAATCACATTCTAAATAAATCAATTTCCATCCCAAGATATTGAACGGCAGGACTGGTATTAAACCTTGGCCTAAAACAGTGCCAACAATAATTTGCAATTTAGGTATTACTTGACTTTTTGGTTACTGTAAGGGCCACACCTCATGAATGCGTAATTAGGACTGGTTAACCTTAGACATAGGTTAAAGCTGAATTATTCAAAAGTAACTGTATCATCTTGCGCCATTACATCAGTATAGACGCAAAACACGTTATTAGTCCTTAAAACGCCAGCAAAATAACTACATCTGAAATGTCTATTTAACATAAGCATAGAGGCAAACATTGTGGACCCAGATCAGACTGCTCCAACAGGAGCAGTCTGATCTGGGTCCACACCGTTTGCCTGTGAGGCTTCAAATGTTTTGGTGGACAAAAAAAACATACATTTTGTGATTATGCGCTGTAAGGGTTAAGAAATGTGAGTTCAGTGTGTATATGGTTAGGATTTTCATGAAATGCATGCACGTTTGCGCGGCCCAAAAAGCTGATTAACTCTCTTTAAACCCCGATTTCCCTTCCTTAGCAGATGAAATAGCCGAACCACGCCCAGATATGAATATTAAAGTTGCCGCCTTTACAGTAAGCGAAAAGTCAAGTAATAACTTTGAGGTAAGTAAATTTGAGGAAGCAGTGAATTTACACCAATTGTCTTATTTGTCATTTACTTTATCTTGACAAGCTCAATCAAAACCTCAACTGAAAATTCACTGATCACAGCATTTATTAATTGCCACCCTTGCGAAATTTTGTTCTGAAGGTGTTCTAGAACATTTAGAACTGTTCTAGAACTGTTCTAAACCAGGTCAATATGCTTGTTCTAGAACTCTTGTTCTACAACTGTTCTAGAACATTGTTCTAGAACAAATCAAACATTTTCTAGAACTTGTTTTATTCTAAAAGTGTTCTAGAAATAGTCTAGAACATTTTAGAACAAATCAAGAACTATTAAGTTCTACAAATGTTCTAATAATATTCTGGAACATTTTTAGAACCTTTCTAGGACAAAATAAATTTAAAGAAACTTCTCAAAAATGATTCAAACTAAGTTCTAGAACATTTGTCTTACTTTTTAGAACTAATTAATTCTACAAATATACTAAATAGTTCTAGAACCTTTTTGGAACATCTCGAGCGCAAAATAAGTTTAAAAATTTTGATATATTTACTATTCAAATTAAGGTCTAGAACATATTTAGTACTTTTTAGAACCAGCAAGTTCTAGAAATGTTCTAAAAAATTCTAAAACAATTTTAGAACATTTACAGAACAAGCATGTCATAACCAGATGGATTATGGGAAAAACATGGCTGCCAGAATTGGAGGGATAATATGGAGGCTCTTCAAAGAAACAGTTGTTTGGCAGTTTCTAATTGGCAAACATAATAGTACTGTTGCCTTAGACAGTGAGTAGACCTGAGAAACAGTTTCTCTAAGGTTTTCAATGTTGATTATTGCTAGGATTGTTGTTTGTTTGTTTTTTAGCAAATGTAAGACAATGTTTTGAATGGGTGGGGTAACGGGATGGCATGTTACATGCACCACAATGAGAAGATGGCATGGCTCTATATCATAAACAGAGGTTGAGCAGTTAACATTAGGTTTGCTAAAATGCAATGTAGCAGTTTTGCAATGACTGCTATTTATTTTTCAATTCACTGATATTCTGAAGAAATATTTTTTCTGAAATTCACTGAACCAGCAAGTTCTACAAATGTTAGAAAATGTTCCAGAACATTTCTAGAACCAGATGGATGATGGGAAAAACATGGCTGCCAGAATTAGAGGGATTATGAAGGCTCCCAAAAAAGCACTTGTGTGGCAGTTTCTAGATGGTAAATATGATAGTGTTATCGTCTTGGACAGTGAGTAGGCCTGAGACACTGTTTCTAAGGTTTTAAATGTTAATTGTTGCTGTGGTTGCTGGTTTTCCAAGCTGAAATACATGGCAATGCTTTGAAATGGGTGGGGTAACAGGGTGGCAATAACTGACAGCATTCAGGCCAACTTAGGGCCTCTGTTTGTTTCCTCAATGATAATTCTTCTTCAGTTGATGTTTATTTATTTATTGTTTCACCTGCATGAGCTAACAGACACTTTGAGATTACTTTTGGGGGTGTCAACAGTATTTGAGATATATAAAGGTTGCATTTCATGGAATCGTTTCCAAATGATCTACTAGGGCTAGGGAAATGTGCCTTCTGCTCAATGACTTTCCTGACCATGACCATTAAATATCTACTATAACTATTCAGAGAGATTTATTGAACCCTATATGGGACATTTTTGGGGGAGGTGTTCTACAATAATTCAGGGGCATTTATAGAATGTTTTATGGGACAATATTAAAGAGTTGTTCTCCAGTTGTTCCAGAAAATTCTAAAAGGTTTGTTCCGGATAGGTTCTAGAACAAACCAAGGTATATTCTAGAACAGTTCTAGAACAAACTATTAGATCATTTCTGGAATAGTTCTGGAACCATTCTAAAAAGTTCTAGAATAATTCAGAGACATTTATTGACCTTTAAATGGGACAAATTTTGAAGGGTTTTCTACAATTCTTCCAGAAAAGTTCTTAAGATTTGTTCTGGAACTGTTCTAGAACAAACTTGATATGTTCTAGAACTGTTCTATGAAAAACCTTTAGAACTTTTCTGGAACTTTTCTAGAACAAATCTTTTGACCCTGGCTAGAACAATTGTAGAACAAAAAATCATCCCATTTAACATTCTACAACTGTCCCATAAACATTCTAGAACATATCTAGAACAGTTCTAGAACATAGTTCTAGAAAATTCTAGAACTTTTCTAGAATAGTTCTAGACCATTTCGCAGGGGCAACACTTTCAGACAACACCTTTTTTTTAACTCTGACAGGACAGTTTTCAATTGCCGCATATCCGGTGTATTACTGGTTAAATAAATTTTAATTACCTAATATCTTGATTTGTTAAACATACCTTGGGTTTATACCAAAGCCATTACAATAACATTAATTAATAAAGGATTTATCGACTTTAATCACAGCAAAACCAATAGATCTATGAGCCTTGGATGCACCTAATACTGTAAATTACGAAATTTCCGCACGGGTTTTATTTTTGCTAAACTTTGCATATGCGAAGTTTCATGAAAATAAAATCTTCCCGAAATGGCGAAATCACACTGTGGATTACTGATATAGGTAAATCATGCCCTAGTCGAGAATTCTTAATGCCCCAAGTATTTTTTTTAACGCTATTCGCAAATTTTCCAGATTTACAGTAAATGACCGCTCAATTCAGCCTAAACACAGTGTTTTTGCGATATCTAGTTAGTACAAAAAAAATTAGACAATAAATTCTATTTGTGCCCCCATTTATTGGCTTATTCTTAAGGGAGGAACTCTTGTTTATTTTTGTTTGATTTGATTCTATACGTCCCATCAACAATCTTTCAGTTGAACAGGGTCTTCCTGGGTTGAACCAGTACTAAGCTAGGATAAATGTGGCTTATGCTCAAGGACCACAATGCAGTGACGCCGGTGAGGCTTGAACCCTCGGTCTGTTTAAAGCAATTAAAGTCCATTTAACACTAGCTGGAAGTATCTTTTTGGAATATCTTCAAAACTCACCAAACATCCTGCTAACAAGGTATGTACGACCAATGACTTATTTACCTGTATCCAGAATGAAAATATAACAGTCTTTAAACTCCAAACTAACAAACATTTGCAAGACTATAGAATATCAGTCTATTATTGGTCAATGAAACCAAGTGCCTTTGAATAGTTCACACTCGGAGAGAATTTCTCCTATATGACATGACAATAAGAATATACTGTAAGGCCAGAATTTTTTTATTAGTTGATTTACAGGAAATTTTTTTCAGATTTAGGGTCCGGGGGACGAAAAAAAAAAAATAAAAAAGCTCTGAAAATGACCAGTTAACTGGTCATTTTCAGAGCTTTTTTTTTTTTTTTTTTTAATATTTTCAAAAAAAAATATTTTTTTTTTTAATATCTCCAGAAACAGTAAAACTAGTAATAGGTAAACCGTCTGTATTAAATCTTTAAATATTTTATCATTTTCCTAAAAAATCTAGACAGGACAATCACTTTTTACAGTGTCACTCTCAAAAATACATAGACAGAACCTAAAAAAGTATATTATTTTTTTCAACAAAACAAATAATATTTAGAGTCGGCAGATAAAATAAAAAAAAAATATATAAATTAAATTTTATATTTTTCCTAGTTTCCGGAAAATTGCAGTAGGAGGGTTCGTAAATCAACTAATAAAAAAAATTCTGGCCTAAATATGTTCACGTCACATGTACAGACACAAATAAATACCTCAATATTAATAAAAGAAGTCATTAAACTCTAAATTAACAACAAACATCTCTATATACTATAGGGAATCACAATCTATCGGTCAATGAAACTAGATTTAGTAAAGTGCTGTTGAGTATTTCACCTACTGTGAGCATTTCAAATAATCCTAGTTTCACTGATTAAGAATTTTAGGTAACTAGGTTTCTGTAAATATATAAAAATATGGGAATGATTACATGGCAAAAGGTGTCCTGAGCAAATAATAGGGCCTGGTAGGGCATGTAATGTGCAGTCTGCTCAGGATCTTTGTCTGATCACTTTACAAAATGCATATAAGTTTACATACGAGATAACTCCAATGCAGTTTACCATACAGGTGCAGCCATATTCTAAGTCCAAAATTTGTTAAGTTGGCGTTATATGGCAAATTTTTATTTTTGCTTTACGAAAACAACAGCAAAGTACCCATTTACGGGTATCCCATATACAAAGTAAGAAAGACGGCAAAGATCAGGAATCAATACAATCAAGTCCCACACCTGACCTAGGATACCACATGGGAAAGTGACAAAATCACAATTATACATCAAAAACAAGACCCAAGAGGTCAGCCCTTTCCCAGCATGAGACCACAAGGCATCAATGAACAGAGGAGAAAGCATGGCAAACACAAGACATAAATAACACAAATGATCCACCTTGGATCGGTCAGTAAAAATATTCTACTGGAGGGCTTAAACCAGTTTCACAGCGCCAACCTCGGCCTTATTCTGATGTGGACCAGGACATTAGTCTTCTTCAAAGACATGATGGTAAATGCAAACTGTGGTGCCTTTCAATGAGTACACGTACATTGATCAGAAGTTAGCCCGGGGCCATGGTCTTAAAAATGAAGGGAAATTTCCTCTTGGATGACAAAATTATCAGTAAAAGCTACCGGTGTTTCTTATTTGGCAGGATGAAACCATTATGATATGGAGCAAATGTTATCTCAATCTAACAAAACAAGTGACTTAGTCAAAACTGACACGTTTGCTGGGATTTTGGTAAGTAATGACCTCACCAAGCCAAGTGATTGTACTATTTACACATATCACTTTTCACCTTATTATATTGATGACTATGCAGTAAGTGGAAGAACAAAACTGAACCAAAACCCTCAATTCAATTTGAACTATACTTGTTTTTAGTTTTGAAGTTTGTTACAAGAGACTAGCTAAGAATTGTTCATAGCTCTTCGATTTTATGACTAAGATGCAACTGTCATGTAAAGAATATGTATGTACTGCGTCTTGATAGCTCAGTCTGTAGCATGTTTAGTGCTGACTCAGACTAAGCTTGGTACCTCTGCCACGCAGCTTCTAATCCCACTAGGGTTGTTAGTGAGTATTTCAGTTCTGGTACTCATAGATTTTAATCAATTACCTTTAACTTATAATCCATTTTAATTTATCACTCTGATAGTATATTATCTTGCACCAGTTTTGTAATCAAAGATTAAATCTATCAACTAATAAACAATATAAAACAAATGATCTAGCCAGCTCAGGTGATAGTAGTCCTTATAGCACATAACTGTGTAAAGTCAGACATACTGTATTCAACCCCAACCCAATTAGCTCACATTATGTTCTTATAAGCACACAAGTACTTTTTTTTGAGGTTTTACATCCCAGTCAAGTTCACCTAACCATACTTTTTCCTTAAGCAGTTAAAGAGTACTTTAAATGCACATACTTTCACTTGTAACTTGCAACAACCCTTCTTGAATCAGGGGAAGGAGGAGAATGACCATAGAAATTATTTCATGATCAATTATCGGACCATGCCAGGATCAAACTCGCAACCCTTGATCTGCAGTGATTAGCTACCGCCTGCACCACGGGGCCTGGTATACTTTTTTGGATGCTAAAATTAATGAAATTCTGTCCTGTTGTGTAAATCTAATATGTGGATGAAGACAGTATAGATCCTGATCAACTGGTATCCTCTGAAGCCAGCTGATCTGGATCGAGACTAAGCGGGGGCAGCATTTTGAAAACTGGTAATGCACACGGTGCATTTAGTAGATTATTAACAGTCATGAGTAATGCACCAGTCATTTGTATCCACTGCTCCCCACCTAGTGACTTTTCACTTTTCAGAGCCCTGGTATAAGCACCGCCTTGTGGGGACAAGCTGATGGTAACAAACCTACTCTTAGCCCCGCCCTACACTACAAATTATCTCACCAGGGTAAGTGTCCCAATGTTATAACCCCCCAACTTCCCCAGCACTGCGGGGACAATCAAAAAGTACTTGCACTGCATCATAGCCCAGCTATTCCACCGCTATCCCCGTAGGTGGGGGTCAAGGATACAAATGACTGGTGCGTAAATCTAGATGCTTACTTCATAATCTACACCTGTACAAGCCTTTAGTTAAGAGTGAATAAAAAATAATATTTCTCAACCAAAACGTATGTTGTTGGTACTCAAAAGAACCATCTCAATGAGATGGTTCTTTTTTAGCACCAACAACATAGGTAAGACAATATTTTTAATTTTATGCTCAAAAATTGTGTTCATCTAAACCAGTGCCTGTACTTCCAGAGACTGTGTGTGTGCAAACAGTGTTCAAGCAGTCTGACAAGACTGCACATCTTGCCTAAGCTTCTTATGAGAAATCATATTAACTACTGTTTAATATGACATATCACCATTTCTTTGTCACATGGCCAAAGAGTGTAATTATTATATTTATTTAACTCATCTCCTCTAGATCTAACCACCTGAAATGTCAATAAGCCACACATTGATTTCTACCTCAGAGCCGCAACATGGGGTAATTTCTGGATATAGGGGTATATTTGGTTAAAAACCACATTACTTTTAATAGCTAGTCACATAATTGATTAACATTTGGCAACCTATGCAATTACTGTAGAAATGGTAAATTTTCGCGAGGGTTTTATTTTCGTGAATATATGCGAAGTTTCGTGAAAATAAAACCTCGCGAAAAAGCGAGATCATTCTGTCGTTTACTGATGAAGGTAAACCATGACCTAGTTGCGAATTTTTCACATCGCAAATATGTCTTTTATTGCTATTCGCGAAAATTTCCAAATTTACAGTACCAGATAACAGGTCTGTACATTTGTATTTTTCAAACTGATTTGGATTTATTGTATGATGACCTGTATTTATCAAAACTTTGTACTCTTCACTAATCAGAGATATTAAGATTGAACTCTCATATTAAACAATTATTTTGTTGTTTGGCCTTTTGATCTTTACAAGATCAAGAGAGGCACTATAAATATCAGAAAGTCAAGCGAGATTCTTACTGGACAATTACCGTGATTCTATGTAGAGGATCTTTACATGAGTGCTCATGTTTTATTGAATTTATCAAACGAGTTAAAGAAAAGAGATTACTCGCATTTTATCTCTTTTTCGCAAGAATTTAATAAATTCAATAATACGGGAGCACGAATGTTAGATTCTATTTATCACATGACATTAAAATTAATTAAAAATCACATTTTTGGCGTGAAAATGTCAAGAATTTGCCATCTTTTACGCAATGTTATAATGGACATCATTACGTTTCCCGAAAATCTGTAGACCACTAGTTGTTTATCGATTTTATTGCATGGCGTTATATCACTCCAAGGTGCCACGTCATGTGATAATATCAGAAGCATGTTGAGGCAGGCTTTCATGTGTTCTTTTAGAAAAAAGTATGGAAAACCTAGCATTTCAACTAAAAAGGCTTATTTTAATTGTCCTATTTATAACTCTTGTAAACAAAAACAATCAAAATAATGATCATTGGGAATCTGATTGACCTAAATGGATTGTAAGTGTGTTTGCGATTTCAAGGCTCGGCCGGGCCTTACACTTTTTTTACCAAACTTTGCTTCAAGTATGACAGTTGTCAGAAACTGACATTAGGATGTATACACTTCATGCTGATTCAAAAAAAACACTAAGGAGCCTGTCATGTATACTGACATTGCGGATATGACTGAAAAATAGTTGACAGCAACATTTACCCTCAAAACAGCAATAACAAGACCAAACAAACTAATAAAATCCCTTACTTTAGTGAGTGTGATTATAACTCCCTTAGTTGAGATGGAAATTCATAGAAAAACTGACAAAATCGCTAAGCCTGTACAACAGAAAAATCCATGGAATAACTGCAAAAGGATATGTTACTGTCTAAAATCCTCCTTAGGAATTTATCAGAAAACAGATCGTGTCACACACTTTATTGATATAGCCTTCGTTTGTCCAGTTCAAGCAATTATCGCTGTTTTAAAAGCATTTTATTTCTGCTAATTTGCCCTTAAATGAAACGTAACCTGTGGATACTTATTGGAACTGCCTCTGTGAGGCAGTTCTAATAAGTGCCACAGGTTATGTGTCACAGCACAAATAATAAAATGCTCCAAATATCCAGCTTATCTGGGAATATGGATTTTCAATAAACTGACAACAAATGACAGGAATCTTGACTGTAATCCGCACTCAAATGCAATTATCCCGTTTCATGCATTCAATTAACAACATTAAACAACGCATAAATCCATAAGGAAAGATTGTCATGTAATGACACAGGCATAAACAGCGAAATAATTCTATTGTGCTGTGGTATTTACAAACAACCATTTAACCCTATCTTAGCAAGAATAAGCACTGTCATATGATCGCAACTTCCAGACTTCGTTACCATGGAAACACGAAATCAATATTTCATAAAAACAGCTGCCAGAACTAACTGAAAACAATATCAGAGACACAAAATCAGCATCAGGATTAGAATGTCTCGAATTTCTATTATTATCCTGCATAAAATGAAATATGAAAATTAATATTAAAAACATTTTCACAATATTTCTTTGAAATTTAAGTTCATCACATAACTGTGGTAAGACGAGACTAATAAAGACAGATCGTCTCTCACTCTTGCATGCATGCTGGGTAATTTTTCATGCTTTTTTGTCGTCTGCGGCTTTTTTTTTCAAAATTTCAAAATTAACTTTTCCAAAAAATACTTTCAGAAAGAGCATCTGCCTCATTTTGCACTATCACTTGTCACTTCTCCCTAACTTTCCTGGAGGAAGAAGTCACTTTTTCTCCCTACTGTCAGCACGGGTGGTAAACCTAGGAACTACCACGAAATTGTGTTAACGTAATTTTGTTCCCAAGCCACATCCGGGACACGTCGTGGTAGTTTCCGGGCCGAAAATTGGATAAAGAAAGGTTGGTGTCACTTTCATTTTTGTTTTATTTTACAACTTAGAACAAACAATGGTGAAATCCGACAATGTGGTTCCGTGTAAGTATGTCTCAGCGTCCCCTCTAGCCCAAAATTTTGTTTGAAAAATTATTTTCTTTCTTTTGTAACGTGTTTCCCCACTGAGCATCGGACCAACTTTCCCCGAAGTTTGAAGGATTTTAGCCCATATCTGTCAAATTGAATGGAATTTGATATCATTTGACGATGGGATTGATAAAAAGACCCTGAATAAACATTTCTACACAGAAAAAAAATCTGAGCATTTACTCGTAAACGATTCATGCTCCATTCGTCCTGTGTGGTAGTTTCCAGCTCATCGTGGTAGTTAAAATGCTGTCGTGGTAGTTTCCAAGACTTTGTAGGAATTTAGTAGTAGTTCGCATCAGCAGATTTCCACTATTCAGGGGCTACTTCATTTTTATAAAGACAGGGTGTGCGGGCCGAACCTTGAATACTCCTCTTATTCATACGAAGACCTTTTCAAATAACCTTTTGTCAGATAACAAATGACGACTGCCTGAATTTTAATTTTTGTTGGCTATTGAAATGATGGGAAGAATGAAAAGAAGGGATATTCACATTTTTTGTTTTTGAATAAACATGCTTTTTAATTATCAAATAACATGCCCGTTCATCGTCACACTCGCATGTATATAAAAAGTGTCCCAACCCGAGGATATTTCCCTTTTTTCCGAAGCGCAAGTACTAACAATACTTTGGGCCAGTAGTCTTAGCCTGCCATTTTATCTTAAAGCTGACTGAACATGGAACATCGTAGCGAGTGACGCAATTTTTTATATCATTTTTTCTTTGTCCGTTGCTTGGTCCACCACGGCTCAACTGATGAACTTCTTTTGCTTTAGATTTCCAGAGGTGTTGTTTGGCAGTCCAGGGCATGGTCTCCACCTGTCAGGCATCACATTGAATCTCGAGTCCTCAGCTTAGCTTCCTCATAGTGTTGAAATGTGGTTTATTTGTTTACCGTGGTAATTAATTGACGAGTTCGAGGGTTATCATGCGAAACAAACAACCACTATAATGTTTTGTAACACTTCAGAAACGTATCCTATAAAGTCTTGGAAACTACCACGATAGCATTTTAACTACCACGATGAGCTGGAAACTACCACACAGGACTAACGGGGCATGAATCGTTTACGAGTAAATGCTCAGATTTTTTTTCTGTGGAGGAATGTTTATTCAGGGTCTTTTTATCATTTCCATCGTCAAATGATATCAAATTCCATTCAATTTGACAGATATGGGCTAAAATCCTTCGAACTTTGGGGAAAGTTGGTCCGATGCTCAGTGGGGAAACACGTTACAAAAGAAAGAAAATAACTTTTCAAACAAAATTTTGGGCTAGAGGGGACGCTGAGACATACTTACATGGAACCACATTGTCGGATTTCACCATTGTTTGTTCTAAGTTGTAAAATAAAACAAAAATAAAAGTGACACCAACCTTTCTTTATCCAATTTTCGGCCTGGAAACTACCACGACGTGTCCCGGATGTGGCTTGGGAACAAAATTACGTTAACACAATTTCGTGGTAGTTCCTAGGTTTACCACCCGTGGTCAGGGCCCAGCTTGAATCCTGCAAGACAACCCTATTAAACAAAAGTTGTATAATTGGAAGCCACCACCAAAATGAAATAAGAAAAGTCATAGCCCTTGATTAGAAGGATATCCAGCTTGCTATTTTTGTGCGTTTTTTTCATGATTACTATAACAATATGCAATTGGTTGTCTATACCTATTAGACACTTATTTCTTATCATGATTATCCTAATGTTTGCACAAGACAATTTGTGTAAATGACAGTGCCAACCCAGATCAGTCTGCTACAGCAGGCTGATCTAGTTTTACTCAATGTATGAGCCGCGACATGTGATTTCCAACAATGTGGTATTTTCACATGTATATAGACTCAGACGAACAGCCTGCTTAGAAACTCCAAATGCTATTCGGTCGGTAGCATACCACTCATAGTATATTTAAGCGACAAGCAAAGGCTCTGATAAGACTGTGCATATGTGCAGGCTGATCTGAGGCTTTGCTGGTCGCACATACCACATTGTTGGAAATCTCATGTTGCGGCTCATATCTTTTAGATTTTTGATTAGGCCTTCCTTTCTAAATATAGAGTTGATACAGAAGTCATTGGAAGCACCACATGTAAGCCATGACCACTACAAATATAGCACAAAGGGGGGGACCAGGGGTAGCTCATACCTTTTTAATTTTTTATCAGGCCTTCCTTTCTAAATCTAGAGTTGATAAAGAAGTCATTGGAAGCACCACATGTTTACCATGGCCATCACAAATGTAAATTCTATGGCACAAAAAAGGAGGGGGATAAAAAGCACATCATCAAGGATTATGAAAGAGTTATATACCTTGAGTCCATCACCTACTCACATCAAGAACTATGAAAGAGTTATATACCTTGAACATGCCACCTAGTAAGACATCAGCCGTAGTTAGAGAGGTACGCGGCGGGCTGCTGGGTAAACCTTCATCCATGTCAGAATCTGACTGTCTTCCTTTAAGTTTCGAGAACAGCTCGCTCTGAAAACCCAGGGGTGCTGGTGTTAGTGATTGGCTATATAAGTTTACATGTGAAATTGTGCATGGAAAGAGAAACGGTAAATGTTCTAAAAATTCAAACAGTAGTTGCCCGCCAAAAAGTCCTAGACAAACAGCGCAGACCCAGATCAGACTGAAGCAGGCTTCAGTCTGATCAGGGTCTTCTCTGTTTGCTATTCTGACAAGCATTTTGTGAATTCCAGGCCTGATACCCAACATTTTATTTGAGAACAGAATGTGGAAAGTGTTCGGAATTTTAGAACATTTAGACTGAATATATAATTTGATACAGCGTGTGCCTCAACATAAATATATACACAAACATACATGTACCATACTTGTTAATTCATGCTTTTTTATCACATAGCCATTATATACAGCATGGCTTCTAGAAATTATAACATTTTATTTGCTTGAGTTGATGATTAAAAAAAACGTCCGAGACAACAATTTTTTCAGTCATGTTCCCCAGGGTTAAATTGAGAAGATGTGTCTTGCTCAAGGACAACACAATGTGCCTCCAGCGAGACTCAAACCAGTGACCTCTTGATCTCAAGTCAAGCACTCCACCACTGGTCCACTAGTCCACTTTGCATGTTTACAAATACATGCTTATAACTAGAAAGGAATTGAAAAGGGGCGTATGAAAATATGGTGCATCCATGGAACGGATATGGTGCATCCAGAGAAGGCCTTTTTAAAATTTGTCATAAAAGGTGATTTTGCATTGGTACCATTTATGCCATCTTGTTAGGGGCATTATGGCGAACATTTATCTAAAAAAAAAATATTTTGAATTTGGGCCAGTGGTTCTGACCAGTTTCAGGAAATGCTGCGAAGAAAATGTTTAAACACAATATGGATGCCAGACAAAGACCGATCAGGCAAAATAAAAAAAATAAGTGTGTTTCGGGTAATGGGTCTGAAAATTTTAGGTTGGGACCAGGCACACATATTCTTCTTTATATTTTCTTCAGGTTCTCTGGAAAAAATATAATTATATGCATTCTGAAAGGCATTTTGCTGGGAAAAAAATATAATTTCATGCATTTTGAAAGGCATTTCGCCTTTCAAAATGCATAAATTTATATTTTTTACCAGAAAACCTGAAAACAATTCTAGGTTTCACCAGTTAATTTAGGTAGGGTCAGGTTACCCTAAACACAGGTATTTTTTATAAGGCCTCACCAATAGCTCATCTTTGAGCACTGTGTGTTCAGATGAGCTTACGTAAACAATCTGAGCCAGCGAGAGAACCTAAAACACGGTACTAATTAAGTGAACTGACTTATGACAAATGCTTGACGTCAGCCGCAAAATGTGCCACTTTTGGCTTGTCGGCATCACAACATTGGAGGTGCAATGGCTATTAACACAATAGTAAGGTTAAATGTCAAGGACAAGGATCCAAGACTGTTTACATCAATAAAATTAAATAACTGGACATTAAATTTGTCAATCTGAGGATACACTAATTTATAACAGCTAGCCTCAAGGGTGTCCTTAATATTCATAAAATGTGTTAAAATTTTTATGACTTAGAACAAAGACAAGTACTGAATGTCCTATCATCACGATAACAATACTATAGTTACTCAAGGTAATGTGACTATTATGGAGAAATGATACATCAATAATTGGGAGACAACTTTCAATCACTGCTCATTGGTTCAGATATCAATGACAAGGTTAGCTTTTAAAAAAGCTTAGAACCATCGCATGGCGTTTTACAGTTATTAAAGAAGAACTTTTATAGTGTACGTTTTATTATTGCATTTGCTGAAGCCACTCTTTTCAGTGTTTCATGGGCTTCAAGCTCTGAATATTTTTTGTTTAAGTTAACGATTTGTACTAGGTGTAAATAAAAGACAGGAAATATGCAAATTTCAGTAAGACTCTGCTCATGAACACACTGAATAATTGTAGAGTTAACCCCCTCCCCAGCAGTATGTATTAGGTCATTCAACCGTATTCCTATGCACATAATGCCTAGGGGGGCATATTGAAACTGACCCATCTACATCTAGATATTTCGTCACATTTAGTCTAGAATATCCGAAGGGCCCATGTTTGATCGGGATTCTCGCTCAGTGGTAAGGTCTCTAATAGGCCTGTTTGCTTTTAGAAGCAATCCAGTATCCAAAGTATATCAACACCGCTCGAGCAATGATGGAATTTTGGAAGTAACTTGGTCAACGGGGGGTCTGCGAAAGAACTGTAAAAGACACTGCTGTTGGGGAGTTAACACCTGATCCATTTCCGCAACTTGCTAATGAACAGGTCGGGTCAGGGTTCATACAGACTGGACAAAACAAAATTCCCTGACATTTCCCTGACTTTTCCCTGACGCCAATCCAAATTTCCCTGACATTACTGTACTCGCCAGAGAAACTTCGTTTCATTCAAACCTTTGTGTATAGCTACAGTGTAGAGCTCTGTTTTCAATTTAGAGTGATCAATTTATTTTTGAAAGATTTATTCAACATTTACAGCAAGTCTCTAGATTAGTAAATAGCTATATATATGTTTTCAAAATAGAAATTTACTAGATTGTAAAATTACTATGTTAAAACTGCTGTCTTTTTTCAAAAATTTGGATCTTGACCTCTAAACCTCCCTACAGCCACCCATAATGCAACCAGCGTAAACAGATATAAAAGAAAGCAAAGCATTTTTAATCTGATGTGGAATATATCATTGTAAAAGCTACAACAGAAAAGGTTTTTGCCATGATAACATTCTACTAAAACCCTGAATATAGCAAATTGTTGACAAAGGATGAATCAGGACAAACATTGAGTGCCTTTGAGCACAAAGTGCTTAGGTGAGCTAACAAGAGGCTCAATAAGCATAAACTGCTCACCTGAGATGATGACTTCATGGTTTCAGAAGATTCTTTGATTAATTTTTTATGAGTCTATGGGAGCTAATCACCCACAGGTCACAGGCGTGGCGGTGGCCAATTTGAACCCCAGGGTTATAGACTGCAAAGGGTAGACTGGATTTACGTAGTGAACCACTATGTATTGCAACATACTAAATATAAAAGCTATTGGCTTCATTTTTTCAGAAGAATTTTTAAAAAGTTCTTCCCCATTATAAGGAAGCTTATAACAGACCCTCAGGGCATGACCAAGTTGGACCCAAAGGGCACAGTTGGCACAATTTATGCAGGGGACCACAAGACATTGCTAGAAACTAAATATATAAACTATGGGCCTCATAGAAAAGATTTTTATAGTGGTTTTTTTTCCATTATAAGTCTATGAAAGCTTTTGATCACCAGGGGCTTGGCCAAATTGCACCCAAGAGGCTTAATTGGCAAAATTTAAGTGGGGGAGCACTAGACGTTGCCATATACTAAATATATATGGTTTCAGATTTTTTTTTCATTATACATGTAGCTATATTGATTCCGGGGTGTGGCCAGTTTTGACCCTAGGGGCTTGATTGGCAGGATTTATGTAGGAGACTACTAGAAATTGCTACATATTAAATATATAAGTTATGGGCCTAATGGTTTTAGAAGAAGATTTTCAAAGTTTTTCCGAAGTTATAAGTCTATGGGAGCTTTATGTTCCTCCCTACCTGATGAATCGAACACGCGCCCAATGGAAGTTTACTAACGTATATCAGCAGCGCTGACGCGCTGGTGAATTAGGTATAATTTTAAATGTATTTTTTTTAAATATTATAGTGCGGCCAGGTAATGGACGTTGGGCGTGTCCGACAGAACACTGCCATTCACTGTCAATTTAGACTGGTCTACAGTAAATTGGGTAAAACAGCACATGTACGCTTTAACCCTTAACGCCAGCAAAAAAATAAATCCTAAAATTCCGTCTGCATTTGTCGTCTGCTACAATTTTTGCTAACATTATTTAACAAAGCCATGTATAGAGACAAACAGTGTGGACCCAGATCTGACTGCTCGTATAGGAGCGGCCTGATCTGAGTCTACACTGTTTGTTGGAAAGGCTTCTAAAACATTTCAGCAGACGACAAAAGCAGTCGAATTTTGTTGTGATTGGCGCTTTAAGGGTTAGTCGTGCAAAACAACTGATCCGCAGACGACATATACGTTTAGTATGCCCGGTAAACGTTCGCAGAAGTCTTAATTGTTTACAGACACATTGGTTATATACTATTGCTCACTGGTCAGGGCCTCCTAGAACCTATGTGGATTTTAGTCAAGATCAGCAAGGCAGACTGGTCTACGTTAGAACGGCTGTTGCTGCTACATGTATAAATATATAGAGTCAGGTTACACAGCATAATGAAGATCTATTTGCGTGTAGCGTGCCTTTATCTGTAATTTCCTTTGGTATTGTATTTACTATACAGCCATGTCTCAAATAACCATCTAAAATGCAAAGCTGCATACATTGGTTCGGAGGTCGAAATGTTTTACACATGATATACGGATATTAACGGCATACATGTAAAATAGGATTAGTGCACATTATTGAACTAACCCAACAAACAGGCTGGCACGAATGACGCCTTCAAAACTGTAGTTATTAATTGGCTTTTGGGTCACTGTCTAGCCACGCCCACAACTGGTTCATATCTCCACAAGCTTTAAATGAGACCGGGACATCGCATAACACGTGGCAATACAGTGACCATATAGCTATATAATACCTGTAGAGTCAACAAGTGGTAGAGTGCTTGACTTGAGACAAGGGGCCGTTGGTTTGAGTCTCTCTGGAGGCACCATATTGTTTCCTTATGCTTATACAGGTTATACTCTATTTAGTACTGGTTAAACCCAGGAAACGTCCCGACATGGCTGAAAATTTCTAAACTGGCATGGGCGGATCCAGAGGGGGGACGACAGGGGGTACAGACCACCCCTGAAAGATCACAAAAAATGGTTTTCTTAGCAATACTGGTCCGGATCCCCTGAAAAATCGCAAAGCTACAGGACCAGAATATAATGTTAGGCGATCATCGGGACGCCAGCAAAACGCCATTTTAATGGCGTTTTGCTGGCGAACCAATTATGACCCCCTTTTAGTGGTATTTTGATCATCTCTCCTCTCATCAACTAAAAAAACGTTGTCAAAGTTAGACCCCCTCTGACAAAAGTTTCTGGATCCGCGCATGACTGGGATGTAAAGTATCAACTCAAATAATTGAGATCCACATTTGCTCAATGCTAGTGTGTTAGACATGTGATTAAAGAATCGCTAATTTGAGAAGGTTCAATGAAAGCACTTCGAAATGTCCTAAGCAAGACACTTTATTCTCTGCTAAGTACTGGTTCAACCTAGGTGGCCAGAAAACGTCGCCGCGTCATGGCTGCAAAAATGTTGGCAGCGCTGCAAAACATCATTACAAACAAACAAAATCAGTTCAAAATAACAAAAGAGACACTCTTCTCTAATTTTTGCTGCAGTTGTGTGCGTCTACTGGTACTTACAAAGGTTTACCTTTAGTGTGCTATATGAAAATATTCGCGTTAAAAATGTTGTCGATGAAAATATTCTTCAAAATTCTGTTTGTTTGGCAAGAAAATGATTTGGTGTTAGCTTTGAATTCGAAAAAAATAGCATTTAAAACAAAAACATAAAAATAGCCCCGTGCTCCCCCCCCCCCCCCCACACACACACAAACAAAATCAGTTCAAAATAACAAAAGAGACACTCTTCTCTAATTTTTGCTGCAGTTGTGTGCGTCTACTGGTACTTACAAAGGTTTACCTTTAGTGTGCTATATGAAAATATTCGCGTTAAAAATGTTGTCGATGAAAATATTCTTCAAAATTCTGTTTGTTTGGCAAGAAAATGATTTGGTGTTAGCTTTGAATTCGAAAAAAATAGCATTTAAAACAAAAACATAAAAATAGCCCCGTGCTCCCCCCCCCCCCCCCCCCCCACACACACACACACACACTCACACACACACATTAAAATTCAGCATGCTAAGGGTTCAATAAATGGATCACAGGGAAAGGGTACACATATCTTTTATAAAACAATAAAAGTTGTGTCATTGTAGATTTCATTGTCGCAGATTGGTGTTTGGCTGTATAGTTTAAGATACACGTGCGTGTTTAAGCTACATGTATGTATATATTTCAAACAAGGTATCTGGGCTGATCAGATTCATCTTCAATAATTCAAAACGCTTATTTTCCACGATACGGCAACCATAAGAATACAGGTATATACTTTTGGTGTGGAGAGTTTCACAGATGGGTGAATACGTGAACAATGCAACCTGACTAGCCGATTTCCAAATGTATTTGTCCAGGGGTTGAACTTAGCTAAGAACCGCCCAACGTCTCTTATCTGGACGGAGTATACAAAGAATTGGTACCAATATTTCCAAGTATTATAATAGTTGACTGGTGCAAGGGTACAGACTTGTTACAGGTATTATAAATATTACAGCTGAATACAGTATAGCATGAAATACAGATGACTCTTACGACAATTACATGCCCAACTAGATAAGAGGGCATATTTATTCCTACCCTTTTTTAAAAAAGCTTCAGGGATATTGCAATCGCCTCCATCCGTCCGTCCGTCACGCTATCTCCTCCTAAACCATTGGACGAAATTCAACCAAATTTGGTGTGTGAGTTGCTCACATTTATAGGGTGTGCAACGGCACATTTTTTTGGCCCCGCCCCCCGGGGCCCTGGGGAGGGGCCAAAAGGTCAAATATAAGTAAATATCATTAAATTCAAATTACAAAGTCAATTTCAAAGATTTTTAAACCAAACTTTGTGTGTCTTCTCACAAATGAAAGATATAAAACATATCAGACGGGATTTTCATTCGGTCGCCTGGTTCATGCCCCAGGGGTCGGACTTGGGGGTCCCGGGGGGGTGGGGGGGTTGAGTTGTCAAAAAAAAAAATTCCGAAATTCAACCAGATTTGTTATGTGAATAACTTACATCAATGGCACATGCACAGCACATTTTTTTTGGTCCCGACCCCCTGGGGCCCTAGGGTGGGGCCAAAAGGTCAAATATCATTAAATCTCAATCACAAAGTCAATTTCAAAGATTTTTAAACAAAACTTTGTGTGTCTTCAGACAATTGAAATACATAAAACATATCAGACGGGATTTTTATTCTATCGCCTGGGTCATGCCCCAGGGGTGGGACTTAGGGGTACCATGGGGGGTTGGGGGGTCCAAAAACTTTTTTTCCCAAATTCAACCAGATTTGGTGTGTGAGTTACGTACATGAATGGCACATGCAACGGCACAATTTTTAGGGTCCCCGCCTCCTAGGGCCTTGGGGAGGGGCCAAAAGGTCAAATATCATTAAATCTCAATTACAGTCAATTTCGGAGATTTTTAAACTAAACTTTGTGTGTCTTCTCACAAATGAAAGGTATAAAACATATTAGACTGAATTTTCATTCGGTCCTCTGGGTCATGCATGCCCCAGGGTTTGGGACTTGGGGGTGCTGGGGGGTCAAAAATTTAATTTTCTGAACATGGTCATGTGGCATATCAAATTAAAGGGGATGAGCAGTAGACCAGGATACACTGAAAATTTTTTACCCTAGTATCAAACTGGTAACCTTGGGATGGGGTCAAAGGATCAAATACCATTAGATATCTTGGAGAGCGTGAGGATTTGCGATGGCGCGCCATCAAATGTGTTCTAGTTAAGAATGAATTTTCTTATTTCCCAACCAAAACATATGTTGTGTGTACTCAAAAAGCCATCTCAAAGAGGCAGTTCTTTTGAGCACACAAAACACATTTTAAAATGAATGGATAGATAATATTTGCAATTTTACTGGTATTGGCATTATTGTTGGTATAACACTTGGTTGGTACAGGTATTACAACTTGATCACCACAGACTTAATATTTTGGAGACATAAAAAAAGATTATATTTTGATTGCTCTTATTCCATTCATAAAAATCTCAATTTTTCTTCATGATCTCATCCAAAAATGAAAGTATGAATCATAGATCCAGATGAGCTTAGCTTTTTGATGGTAAAATGTGATCGTTTTCAATTGTTTATCAGTTTAAATATGGGCTTATTTGGGGCCCAAAGGAACCCTCATCATGAGTCCAGACAGCTATTTTGAGTTCCACAATGTATTGTTTTGTTAAAGAAAAAGATTTATTTTTCATGAAGAACTCCCATCTAGAGGTATTTTCCCAACACATAATACCCTGTTAGGCTGTTGATGGCAGTTTTATAAGCTTGCATCATGGGCTTTTGTGAAAATTAGATGTGGTCTACCCCTTTATCCTTCTTTTATGAGTAGACTCATGGTTTCCTTACTATACCCACATCCTGTTCAGTACATACATACTAGTGACTTAAATTCTAAGAAATCAAAATACCTCCCTTTTATTGTAGAGTTTGGGTGAAAAAAATATCTCAGGAATACCACCAGTGTCATGCAGTTAGACGCAGATCAGGCTCATCTGCTTGTCAAGCCCAATTTTGGTCTAAAATGTTTACAAAGGCCATCAGCAGCTGACAAAAGTCGTGACTTAAGTGGCGAAAAAGTTATAGCAAAGATTCCAAACACAGACCACAATGTATCGTTCGTCAACAACATAAGGGAGATAACCGCAACACAACCATAACATGACTTCACCACATCTCTTAGTATGCACACCTTTTCGGGAGGGGCTTAATGGTAGATTAAAGAATTTCAATTTACATTTGTAACTGCAAACAACATTAAACCCCCTTGAAGAATTAGATTACCCGGTCATGCCTGAGTAGAATCTTGAAATCAACATCTATTGAGTAATGGGAAAATCTTGTAATATCAGTTTCAATGCCAGGGGGTGCAACACATTATATTTATGTGATTTACTTTGATAGATTTTGCTAGCATGAATGTTGTTATACCAGGACTTAGTTAAGAGTGCGTAACAGAAAAATTATTTTCTTATTTCTCATCCAAAACATATGTTGTGGGTACTCAATAGAACCGTCTCAATGAGACGGTTCTTTTGAGCACCCAAAACAAAGGCTAAATATTATAGATAAGAAAATATTTACAATTTTACGCTGAAAATTTTAGTTTATCTAAACCTGTGTATACCTAGTGCAGAATATGAAGATCGTAGTCAGTAAACAGCATATAAAGATATTGGCTGAGATACAAGTGATACCTGACTACTTACAAGGCATCACTGATAGTTTGAAATTGTGGTCCAAAATGTTTACAAAGGTCATCAGCAGCTGACAAAAATCATTTCATCATTTCACATTCAATGTAAGAAACTACCACCAAAGATATGGAGATTCCCTATGAAAGTCAAAGTCCAATCCTTTATGACAATTGTTTGTTGAACTAGTCCTTTACTTTAATTCATCCTGTTGTTATACCCGCTTTTTTCTTTAGAAAAAAGCGTATATTAATTTCATGTCAAAGTAGGTCCGTCATCTGTCCCTCCTTCTGTCCGTCTGTGCATCTGTCCGTCACCTTTTTTGTAAATGTATCTCTTCCTAAACCCTTTGAGGCAGAAACTTTAAACTTTGTACATGTAGCTGAATAGGTTACATGATGTAGAGGGTATTGGGCAGTATTTCCTGTGACTTTGACCCCAAGGTCTAGGTCAAGGGTCAAATAATGCATTTTCTTGTAAATGTATCTCCTCCTAAACGGTTAGACGTAGCAACTTCAAACTCTGTAGCTGGATAGGCCACAAGATATAGAGGATACGGGGCAACATTTTTTGTGACCTTGCCAAGGTCAAGGTCAAGGTCAAAGGGTCAAATATTGAATTTTCTTGTAAATGCTTCTCCTCCTAACGCTTTTGAAATAGTAACTTCAAACTCTGTAGCTGAATAGGTTACATGATGTAGAGGGTACTGAGCAGTATTTCGTGTGACTTTGACCCCAAGGTCTAGGTCAAGGGTCAAATAATGTATTTTCTTATAAATGCATCTTCTCCTTAACCATGGGATGTAGCAACATCAAATTTTGCTGATGCATAGGTCACATGAAGTGGGGGGTACTCGGCAACAGTTTGTGTGACCTTGACCCCTTGACCTTTGGGTCAAGATCAAATAATGTATTTTCTTGGTAATGCATCTCCTTAACCATTGGCCGTAGCAACTTCAAACTTTGCAGGTACATAGGTCACATGATGTAGAGGTCAATGCTTCATGTGACCTTGACCATGGTCAAGGTCAAATTAAATATTTCTTGTAAATGCATTTCCCCCTAAACCCTTGGACATAGCAACTTCAAACTTTGCAGGTACATAGGTCACATGATGTAGAGGTCAATGCTTCATGTGACCTTGACCATGGTCAAGGTCAAATTAAATATTTCTTGTAAATGCATTTCCCCCTAAACCCTTGGACATAGCAGCTTCAAACTTTGCAGGTGCATAGGTCATATGATGTAGAGGATACTGGGCAACGTTTCGTGCTTGTCCATGACCTAAGGTCAAGGTCAAAAGTGAAATAATGTTCTTTCTTGTAAACGCATCTCCTCCTAAATGGTTGGAAGTAGCAACTTCAAACTTTGCAGATGCTTTGGCTAGCTCAAAGGCGGGTATTTGCGATGGTGTACCATGGACTGAAGTCAAGTTTAATTTTTATTGTATAGAAGCAAAAGTTTTACTTTAAAAAATAAAGAGTATTTTAAATATCTCCATTTAAAATTACTTGAGGTTAACCTTTGCACTGCTGAGCCCCACCATATTCTATTTGAAAACAGGGTGGATCCAGATCAGCTGGCTTCTGAAGAAGCCAGCTGATCAGGATACACATTGGTTTCCAAGCAGCTTTAAAAACCATGGTTACGTATAATAAATGGAATGATGTAACTGAACTGGGCAGTAGACAGATGTAGATAAGGCACAATAATATATTCAGCAGGACAAGTGTTACCCTTTTCGAAAACACTGTAGATCCAGATCAGCTGGCTTCTAACAGAATCAACACAGTTTTCCACTCTGGTTGAGATTATACATGCTTTCAACTGGAATGCTGCAGGCTAACAGGATAAAAATTGGGGAGGAGTGTAGACTAGTACCATAGGTTTAGATAAGCAAAAAAGTTCAGCGTAAAATTGTTAATATTTTCTTACCCATCAGTTTAAACATATGTTTTGGGTGCTCAATAGAACCGTCTCATTAAGACGGTTCTTTTGAGTACCCACAACATATGTTTTGGTTGAGAAATAAGAAAATTAAATTTTCGTTAAGCACTCTTATCTAAAGTCCTGTAGTACATAATAATGTTCAGCATGGCAAGAATATAACCATAAATTATAATAGTAGTTTCACTAAGATATGTGTCTGTATAAGGAATGAAATTGATACTGATGTCAAAGAGATCATGAGAAAAGTATAATTTAAGACATCATTCTGTTTTACCCACTTATTCTTTAATAGTTAAGATAGTACAATCTTTCATTCTGCTTGGTACAATTCAAACAACTGTCTATGTTTTGTGATGCATGTACAAATGGTTTAAATACTGCAGATGTTGCCATTTTATTTTCTTGTCAATCGATTTAGTGTGAAAAAAAAACTATATTGAACAGAAAAAAATATATGGTTATCTTGTACAGGTATAAAAGCACAGATAATGCATAGGTTTAGATAAACAAAAAAAATCAGCGTAAAATTGTAAATATTTTCTTACCCATACTTTTAAGCATATGTTAAGGGTGCTCAAAAGAGCCGTCTCATTGAGACTTTTCTTTTGAGTACCCACAACATATATTTTGGTTGAGAAATAAGAAAAATATTTTTCTGGGATGCACTCTTAACTAATAAAGGCCTGTAATGCAATCCTTTTGGTCCGAGGCACAGAGTTTTGGCATCACTACTTAATTATAAGCTGTTAGTGCCAATCCCAAATAAGCTCCACCTCCAAATAGTACTGTTCACAGATAAAAAATCACTCAATTTACAGAGGAAACTTTGCTTGATGAGTAAACAGCCCAGTAGACAATATGAACAGAAAGCAAGAGTAGCTTTCGTTTAAGCAGGCCCTGTCCTCATGAGAATCTATTTATAGGCTAGTGCACGAGATTTTGGTACTTAATGCATTGGCAAGCAGCAAATGTGCAGACTCGCCGTAGCCTTTACTGCTCGCATATACATTTTTAGTAAAGACGTAGATGAAAGCTCAGAACATAATTTAGACATTTATTTTGCTGGATACATCAACAAGGGTGTTTATAAGAGGAATTTGCCCATATGCAATATTAAAGGACTTGAATTTCGTGACTTGGCCCATATACACTTGATAATGTGTGATCATTTTATGGAGTTACAAGACTTCATTGCTATGCATCTAAACTTCAATGAAAAAATGATGAATACTATTATTTACCCTAAATAATAGCCCTTAAAGCGCCACCTATAATTTGCAGCAGACGACAATTTCAAATTTTGTCGCCTTTTAGAAAATAACAAATAAGGCATGATATTTCATGAGAATCGTCTGCTGGCAGACAATTCTCATGAAGTATCATACCTTATTTTTGTCAAAAACTAGGAAAGATGTCGCAAAATTTGTCATCTGCTGCAGTTGTGATTGGCGCTTTAAGGGTAAGGACAGAAGGGACTGGGCAAAAAGAGCAGCCTGATCAGGAGCTACACTGATTGTATATAGACATACAGTAGCTGTCACGAAAAATGACACATTGTTCTTAGTCTAAGTAAATATTGATGTTAAAAAAAAAGATTCACCTGCAAGAGATGAAAAAAAAAAATCTGGTTAATTTCTTTGTTATCAAGTTTCCTGTATATATGGTGTAAAATACATAGGGAGGAAATATGGGTGTGTGATATATTGCCATCTGCAGGCATACTATTTCTCACCTGGAAGTCAGAATTGATTCTCTCCATGGAGACAGCTGTTCCATGTAACACCCCAATTGGCTGTTCTTTTGTTTGCTCTGGCTTAAATATGCTGTCTTCTGATATGCTTCTGCTACCAGCCAGACCAACTGAAGTCCGCTTAAATCTGTGAAGAAAGAGGCAGGTGTAAGCAGACGATCTAACATGAGTGTTCATAGATTGATTATTTACGTCCCATCAACAGTCTTTCAGTTAAACAGGGACGGGTCTTCCTGGGGTGAACAAATACTAAGCAAGGATAAATGAGTCTTGCTCAAGGACAACAACGCAGTGACGCCAGTGAGGCTCGAACCCGCAGCCTCTCGGTCTCAAGTCAAGCACTCTGCCACTCCGCTCCCTAATTTTATGAGTGTAAAATTGTATTTATTCCCTTACCCATCACTTAAAACATGTGTTTTGGGTGCTCAAAAGAACCGTCTCATTGAGCCGGTTTTTTGAGTACCCACAACATATGTTTTGGATGAGAAATAAAGAAAATACTTTTCCAAAACGCACTCTTATCTTGAGGCCTGGTGTTCATTATAATTGAATTTATTTAACCAGTAAGATACGACTCTGAGAGCAAGCTTCACATCTTAATTTTTTTCCAAACAGTTAATAATGAATTCAATAATAATTGAGCACAAATAAAATATTCTAAAATTTATTTGCCATAAAAATTTCTCTAAAATCTAGTCTTTGTCTTAAAAAAATACAAGATGTTATTACACTCCTCAATGAGACATCATAATGGGCCCCCATGCGAGAAAACACGTCTTCGGGGTTTCCCACCAGGTCATACCCAAATCAGCCTGCTAAGTCACAGAGACTACCTAGAAAAATGATAGTTCGCTTGCATCAAGTTTAAATATGATACTTTTCAATAAGCTTACAACAAAGGTGCTGATCAGACTGCACAGATGTGCATGCTGGTCTGCGTCTTTGCTGTTCGCTAACCCCGAAGACAGGTTTTCTCACATCGAGGCATATGACATTGGATGATCTGACACATCATGTGAAATAGTTGCCAAAAAGGAGTTGAAAGGCAATTATCTCTGATTTACTACAGACCCTCTGTTGCAACATGTTGCAATAGATGTTTTAATTGCTTATAGTAAATCTATGCTAATCTATAATATGCAATAAATGACAAAACCCATATACTTTTAGCTTTTCAAAATTTGAGGGCCTACTTCAAACGTTGAAGGATGATATTATAAATATTTACATATCAATTTGAATTCAAAGTGGATTAGCTTTTTATAGAAACAGTCTTTAGTATTAAAGTCAGTTTGCATGACAAATGTTGCTTTGTATTGTTGTTTTTTCTCACAGTGCATGATAAGAAAACTTTGACAAACCTGAATATGAGCCTTGCCACTAGAAAAAATGGATTTTGTTTCAAGCAAAACAGCCAGCACATGTGCAAAGTTTGACATTTGTTATTCATTTTTTAGAAATGATAGTAGCTAAAATTGCTAAAAGCAAATTTTCAATACTCTAGCTAGTCTCTGGAGCTGAGTAGGCAGGTTTGAGCCATACCTGGTCTTAAACCCTGAAGACAGATTTTCTCAAGTTGAGGTCCATATATGAGCTAAGCAGAACACGCGCACGCACTCAAATGCAGTGTACACTCCTTTCATTTATATATGTTCAACCTCTAATTGATCCACATTTTGAGCAAACAATTTTTATAAATTTATTCAAAATACAATGCGCATATCAACCCATGCATGCATTAACACAGTCTGATCAGTTTATAGTCCAAGTTTTCTCTGACGTTTTAGTGGCTTTTCATTATTTTTGATATTTGCCACTACCAGTGGCAAATATCAAAATATGGAAAAGCCACTTAAACATCAGAGAAGGATCGGATTAATAAGTGAATTTCAAGTACAATAGAGATACTTTGCGCCCATTTGCTAAGGATTGTTTTCCTTGATTACAATGTTCTTGGACAACGCAACACCACATCATTTCAACCTATCGGTAAAAATTTGAGACCACTTTACCATCTGATGCAGTGTGTAAAATGTTGCATAATACAGCGTTAATGGTGCTGAGAAGCAGTCTGATCAGGGTTTACACAGTTTGCTCAGACCTACCTGTTTGAATATTGAAGTATGTGTGGTACAGCTCATATACAATGTACATGTGTAATACACAGGTTTAGATAAACAAAAATTTTCAGCGTAAAATTGTAAAAATTTTCTTACCCAATAATTTTAACATATGTTTAGGGTGCTCAAAAGAACCGTCTCATTGAGACGGTTCTTTTGAGTACCCACAACATATGTTTTGGTTTAGAAATAAGAAAATTAAATTTTCTTTACGCACTCTTAACTAAAGTCCTGTACAGCTCATATACAATATGTGTGTAATAGATAATATATGCAAATCAATGAGACAAGGTAAACAAGTAATCCATGTCATGACTAGGATGAACATATTTTCTGTTTACAGAAAGGTCTGCAACAGACTGTCAAACTGTAAATCCATGAAAAGAAGTCTCAACATGGAGAAAAGGTGTCTCTATGACTTTCTAATACATCATATTTGCAAGGCTTGTTTGTTTGTTTTGTTGCTTTACGTCCCATGTCAACAACTATGGTCATGGCGGGCCAGTTAGTTCATCTAACCACACTTTTCCTGGGCAAGCTTAAACAAGCAGTTAACCAGTACTTCATGCACATACTTTTGCTTGTAACTGACAACAACCCTTCTTGAATGATTCAGCAGAAGGGAGGAGAATGACCGTAGAAATTATTTCATGATCAAACTCCACGAAATTATGGGACGGGGTTGGGATCAAACTTACGACCCCTGGATCTGCAGTCAGACTCTTATCTGTTGCCAGCCACGTTACCGACTGCACTACGCGGCCTGGTAATATTTGCAAGGTCCCTTCAAGGAGATCCCTCAGATTTAGATGATGTTATAAGTACCCCAAACTTGGGTTTTAAAACTTCATGTGATAAAATGCATGAAAAACCATGCCTGATCCCAATTTTGAGATTTTAAACATGCTTGGTAATTTGTCATGCTTTTATAGTCTTCTTAAATTTTTATCTATAAAAATAACTTTTTTTAGAAAATCTGATGAAATTCATTATAGCGTCAAGCAGTTTGGATCCAGATTAGTCCAACATTTTGCCTTTGATGGGTGCTCAATGGGTAGCCAAGGGTCCAACATTTTTTCAGACTTTGATCAGACTGATTTCAATACTCCCAGTATGCACATCATGCCAACTTGTTACTTATGCTGGAAAGTGGATAGCAGCTCATATCAGCTCCCGAGATTTTTGAAAAAGTTGTTTTTTACAGATTAATCACTCACTGGCTTTAATCATAATTTTTTAACGTAAAATTATTAATATTTTCTTACCCATCAGTTTTAACATAATGCTTTGGATGCTCAAAAGAACCGTCTCATTGAGACGGTTCTTTTGATTACCCACAACATATGTTTTGGTATATAAGTAAGAAAATGATTTTTCTTGGTACACACTCTTCACTAAAGTCCTGATCATTAATTACTCACCCTCCTTCATCATCCTCATCTCCATCCTGTCTATGAAGGGCACTAATTGATTGAGACTTCAGAGTTACGTCCCCTTCTCCTTTAAACCTCTTCTTGCTGCTGCCACGGAAGAAATTGCGCACTTTCTGGAATGGCTTGAATTTTTTTTTCTTCCCTTCTAACTTAGAATCTGAAACATACAGCTTTAAATATTAAGCTACGTTTTCAGAAGAAAATAATTTATAATATTTCAAATTCTACATACATTTTTAAATGTAAAATAATAATTAAAATGTCCAGTGAAATGGTGACGAAATGTTGTGTCATATTTTTAAAAGTGTTCTAAGCTAAAACAAATGTCCAGTGAAATAGTGACTAAATGCAGGGATGTGGAAATACATGTAACATTCTTTGGGATAAGTAGAACTTTCTTTGCATTAGTTATCTTATATCAATTTACTAATGTCCCTGGACAAGTATCAACTTTTGCTATTTCCCCACCCCTGCTATATGTGTTGGTGTTCCAATGCCGAACAAATGCCCAGTCAAATGGTGAAAATGTAGTGACATAAGTTTAGGCGAATATATCAATATTAACGATTCAACATTGTTTTTTAAATACATTAGTGTTCACCAGGTTCCAAGGGTATGTTAAAACCCAAGGGCTAACTAAGCCCTCAGGTTTTACCATCCCCTCGGGACCTTATTTCTCAGCCAAAACATATGTTGCGGGTACTCAAAAGAACCATCTCAATAGGATGGTTCTTTGGAACACCCAGAACACAATTTTGTACTGAAAACAAGTTAATGCTCAAAAAGTTTGTTTATCTCACACTATGCCATTCACCTACCTTCCGCAAAACCATCATCTCCTTCTGCAATGGCAACGTCCTCAGTTGAAGCCATTTTGTGTCCACTCAGCACAACTGTTTATCTCCCCTTTTAACCATTTAGAATCACACACGTATCTAATGAACTCCCCTGTTGCCAAAAACAAACTTTACATGTTGTCTATCTCCGCTTTCCTCCGAGTCATGCACTTGTAAACAACCAAATTCCTTAATCCATATCACATTTCTTTTTCTTTTCGTAGATTCTGTCACATTTTTATCAATCAATCGATCAAATTAAAAGTGACCGGGGGAATAATCTGAAATGAAGAGGAGAGTAAAATAATACATAGGTCCACAAAGAAATCCTTTTCACCGTAAAATTGTAAATTTTCTTATCCATCTGCTTTAACATTTGTTTTGGCTGCTCAAAAGAACTGTCTCAATGAGACGGTTCTTTTGAGTACCCACAACATATGTTTTTAATAGACTAAGTACCCATAATGTACATTTTGGTTGAGAAATAAGAAGATTTTTGATTACATGCTCTTATCTAGAGGCCTGATAAACACTTGTGTACCAGTTATTTGTAACCCAGGCCCCCCAGACCTGAGGGAGGGCAGGGGAAATTTGCTGGGGCTTTTTACTTTTACAAGTGGGGGCTGTGGTTACAAATGACTGGTACATAGCTCAACCTAAAATAAATTGTGTTCTAGTTTACATTAAAATAAAATCAGGCTGAAGTTAAATTTTTAAGGCTTAATTTACCAGTGAAAAAGAGATTCAATTTTTAACCTTAATAATTTATTGTAATTTTATTACATATTTTAACTATGCCGCAATGTGACAAAAGAGCCCTTCTTTAATGAAAACAATTGATGAAAACAATTGTTTCTGGATAATTCAGTACATTCTACTTATAATAACACCACACTGCACTCAAAATTATCAGTATCCACACTGGTTCTTATCCACATGATCAATCAATATTAAGAACAAGATTAACTGTTAGAGCCGGACAGAAAACCAGACAAAGCCGAAAAGAATAGTAAGAGCTCCGCTAACATTCGTTGGTTGGGCCCTAATGAAATTGCATCACGCAACAATCAAAAAATCTGAGGTTGCTAAAGCAGTCAATTATCTAAAAGAGCTCAATGTGTGCACATTAGAGCATGTGCGGGTTATAATTAGGTTAAATATGGTAAATTGTTAATTAGTATATCTTCTTAAGCTTTAAGCAGTAATTATTGTCTGTGGCTAATTAATCATTAAACACCTGTTACTATTGACAGTTCAATAATACTCTGCTTATAGTTTTTGTAAGGACAGATTGATTTGAGCCACAACATGTGATTTCCAACAATTGTGGCATTTTGACAAGTGAAGACTCAAACGAGCCTGTGTAGCCTCCTTTTAAGCTTAGAAACTCCAAATGATGTTCGGTCAGTAGCCTAAGTCATAGAGTATTCAAGCGACCAGCAAAGTCTCTGTTCAGACTGCGCGTTTGCGCAGGCTGATCTGAGGCTTTGCTGGTCGCATATCACACATTGTTGGCAATCTCGCCGCGGCTCATTTATATGAAGAATATTGACCCCTATCAAAATATATACTCAACAAAAAAAGTTAGGGAATTCTCAGAAAACCATGCAACATGAGAACACCAAAGCCAACAATTATTCAATTTTTATTTATTTGTTTAGATACATGTCATCGGGTAGGAAAAATGTTTACTTTAGTTTGCTAGCACCAGTACCTTTGTTGTGGCACAGTGTCAAGTAACCCAGGGGTCAAAGTCATTTTTCGCAAAAATGACTACAGAGTATTCCCTCATAAACACATGAAAAACATGTCAGTTTTCATAACTCGAAATGCAATTCCTTTGAATGTCACATAAAATTAACTTGATAGCCTTAAACATCACATTTTGAAGATGAAAATGCCTTCATCAGTAACGAGTGTGTCCCAAGTCAGCGGCAAATTAGGACTAACACCAGTTTCGCATACTCTGAATACTGGTGGTTTGGTGCTGAGGGATCAGCATCAATATCTCCTGCAACACTGCATCGAGAGGCTGGCGTTTTTTTTTATGCCATTATTATGCGTTGGACCCTCTGTCCAAAAATGTCATAGATCTGTTAAAATTGTAGACATGTCTGATGAGCGAACTGACCAGTCAATGGGCACAACATTGTTTTGCTGATTCTAGTGAGGTGTGTTCTGACATTGTCATCCTAGGCCTGGTACTGTCACTGTTTTTCGCACAAAAAGGCAGGACAACAGACCTCAACACCTCATCCAATGTACACTTGACTGATCAGGTGTCCCTCTATAACAACCAGTTCTGTCGTCCTAGGTTTTAAACATCTCCATCTTCCGAGGGACCTGGCGAATGTTAATGTATGAAAACCTATGTTTGCTCCTTAAATTGATTTTTTGCGAAAAATGGAGTGAAGACCAGTCAACTTTGACATAGATTTACTAAGCTGCTATGGGCGCTACAGACCCAGATAAAGTGTTATTATCAAGAAAAATGGTCACATTATACTATTGTGAAATTCAAAAGTCTTTAAATGTTTTAGATCTTTAGTCATAGGCCCTCAAACACATTTTCCTTAACTTTTTTTGTTGAGTATATTATGTTATTGTTGTGGGTACTCATAACAATCATCTCATAGAGATGGTTTGTGTGAGTGTAGAGTGAGTGGTTCACAGCAATTACTGGTAATTATGGTTTGAATCTGAGATCGAGAATGCTGAATAATAGTCGTGATATAAATCAGTCAGCTGCATAATAAAAGGTATGTAAATAAAGTCATCAAAATACAGGTGTAGGAGCAGACACTGCATCCCATGATATTGCATGAACCTGACTTGAAAGTCTCATCCCTTGTATAACCCTTGTGCACTAATGGATTATTACTTCGAGTTTCATACAATAAACGTTGGATGGTCCATTGAATATATCGAGGGGTCTGAGCCAGGTTATAATTTGGTCAGGCCTGTTTGCAAAGGCTATCAGCATGCAGCTGATGAAGAAGGATCTATCAGGACTTTTGTTAAGAGTGCATATCAGAAAAATAATTTTCTTACTTCTAAACCAAATCATATGTTGTGGGTCCTCAAAAGAACTCTCTCAATGAGACTGTTCTTTTGAGCACCCAAAATATTAACATATGCTAAAAATTATGGGTAAGAAAAAATTACAATTTAATGCCAAATTTTTGTTTATCTAAACCTGACTGGTCTATGCATAAATTATCAGAGGAAGTTTTACCTGATAAGGTCATTAACTGTACTGGTCACAAAGCACAAAGACAGTTTTTTCCTCACCTGGCTCATATTTACTACTGTATCAACAATTTATGTACTTGGGTGACTTGCACTTTTCTATGACCCAGCTGAACCAAGAAAATTGACTTGGTAACAATATGTTAAACCCTATAAATGGCAATCTAGATCAGGCTTTATGAATTAAGATAATTTTTGTGTCATTTTAGAGCAAATCAGTCACTTACTACATGTGGATCTTCCCCTATTTACCCAGTAAGCACATAAAATCGGGCCACTATCAGCCGGCCAGCGAAATGCCATTTCAAACAGACACAGATCATTTTTTTTTTAAATTCAGAGAAAGAAGTTCTCCCATAAAACTAATTTTAAGATACATCTGGACTAATTTGGTCAATAACAGGCTTAAATCAAGCAAAAACATTTTGATTTCTTTTCAACCATAATGAAAACCATCTTTGCCGCACAATTCAATTGCCATTAGGATATTTATCCAACACTAAAATTTTTATCAAGAATCTACAGCTCAAAAGTTAATGTACCAGCTTGAGGTATGATGTCAAACAATGTAACAGAATCACACTGGTAAATGCATACATTACTTTGCCGGTATTTACGCATATTGTCGGTACTTCATACTCCGATTGATTTTTACTTGACTTGATCCCGAGTTTATTTTTCTACTGCTGCGGGTGTCCCAGGTAGGTGGCTAGAGTGTCTAAGAGCCAATCCCCACGCCTCTCTGTTCAGTGGATCGATGCTGCCAAGGCTACACATTTTCGTGTCAGCCTTAACGCACTCAGACCAGGTCTTTTTAGGTCTCCCTCTTCTTCTGGCGCTAGGAATCGTCATACTTGTGATGGAGTTTATGCATGAAGAGGAGCGTGCAACATGTCCAAACGATCTCAAACGCCTAGTGCGGAGAGCTGCTGTCACCTCCTGCACTCCTTAAACATTGCACAGTGTATCCGCGGACTCTTAGTCATCATCTCTGACTCCGCCAGATCCAGCGAACCATTGATCTGTCGTTCTGGCGAAACCGCTGCAAGTCTGGTGCAGTAGGTGATTTTATGGAATAAAATGGCGGCAGCATGCCTGTAAAGAGCAGAAGTGCTAACAAAGTGTTTTCATTTTTGCTGGTGTTAATACTACATAGAAAAACATGCCATATGCCTAAAGAACTACAGAGTTCAATCATTTTTAAGTTACCGGCATGTACATGTCGATTTATGTACATAAGCCTTTAGAAATAAATTCGAGTACAAATCCGGTTTCAGGTTACAACCAGATCAAATGGTCCTGTACAAAGATAACTGTCTTGAAACAACACGGAACATCCGTTGACTTGTATAACTAGTTACAGCCAGAATCAAGTAATCCTCAGTACATGTACCTGCAGGACCAATGCAGGGCTTTTTCCAGCAATTTTGGGAAAAGGCCCCTGTCCAAAATTGGGGAAAGATTACCAACTTAATATCAAAATTGGTAGAAATTAACGACATAGAACATAACAATTAGGGCAGCAAAATACAAATGTATATCCTCAAAATCAAGTTATTTTAGATTGTACTATGCCAAGCATACCACTTAAGAACAAGTGTTTTAGTATCATTCTGAAATGGGTCATTGTTTCTCATAAGTAGTATGGTCTATACAAAAAAAAAAAAATTTTTACTTTTCTTGGGAAAATCAGACATGGTATTGGGAAAAAAGGTGACTATTTTCGATTGGGAATGGGGCCGAAATTCGGCCACTAGAGATGGACAGAAAATCCCCTCCTTATTTCACAAGTCCTTCATCAGATGAACTTTTTGACTCTGTATCTTTTCCATTTGAAGTCTAAATCTCACTGTATTGTGAAAGTCAATCAGAGATGTGGACACCATCCTTAGAAAACCTGCCTTCGTAGGTTTCAATCCAAGTAAACCTCAAACCAGTCAGCTACAGCTCAGCTACAGAAACTAGCAATTGATAACTGAAATTTCTACATTTGGCAAGTTTGGCTATTATACTTTATTTCCAGTAGATGAATAGCAAAGACACCTATCAGACTGTAAAGATGCCCTCAGACTAGTCTATGACTTTGTTGTCTGCGACTGCAATCAAATCAGGTTTTCTTATGCGAAGGCTCAAATAGGCAGCCAGTCATGCATATGCACTTAATATTGAATTAATCTTTGGCCTGTTAAACACAGTGAGAAATACAATATTTGAAAGAAAAGTGTCGATCCAGATCAGCTGGTGTTTGAAGAATCCAAACTCTTCCATTTATCATATGAATAGAATCTAGCACTTGGCTAGCCTGTAAATTTGAAGAAAAAATATGTATATAATGTATCAATTCATTCAAAGGGATCAGGGTTAAAATGACAATCAGTCAGATTTGTCAGATATATTTTTTTCTTTGTTGCTACTGATCTGATTTTGAGAAATCAAAATATTGTGTTGTAAAAATGTTCGCCTAAATTGCTTCAACACAGTTCAGGTCATTCAGCGCAATTTGGTAGCTTAACATCAAAATCTTTTCCAGGGGATTAATTAGCTTCTTGGAAATCTCCAAAGTGACTATCCCAAATACAATGTGTAATATCCGTTGTCTATGACGCAGCTATACTGTCACCAGTCTGGCAGCTAATAACATACCTCTACGAATAAAGGCTTCAAACCCAAATTCCATGAGTCTAAGCAGAGCCGAAGGTGTGACTGGCATATAGTGGTAATCCAAAATTACCTAAACAATGTTGAAAAGGCCGCATATTTCTAACCACAAAACAGCACGTTCATTTTGTTCTTATATCCACAGCACCTAGATCCAGGACTTTAGTTAAGAGTGCTTAACAGAAAAATAATTTTCTTATTTCTCAATAAAAACATATGTTGTGGGTACTCAAAAGAACCGTCTCAATGAGACTGTTCTTTTGAGCACCCAAGACATATGCTAAAAATTATGGGTACGAAAATATTTACAATCTTATGCTGAATTTTTTTTTTATCTAAACCGGTGTAGATCTAAATTTTTCAAGGTCTGATTCTTTTACAAGTAATTTCAAACCCTCCATACATTTGTGTAACTGTTGTTACAACTTTTGGCCGTTCCAACTGCCGCCATGAATCCACAACAACTTTAGGTATAATACACTTACGGTAAATCTTGTATTAGTTCGTAAAGAAAAAAATAAATCTTGTATTAGTTCGTACAGAAAAAAAAAATATTATTTACTTTGTATGAACTAATAAAAATTAAAATATGAAAAAATCATCACTGTACGAACTAATACATGATATTTTGAACTGACTGGTCGTAAACAATTTATGGTGTACGAACTAGTGCACAAACTAATACAAGATTTATCCTATACTATCCTTCAACAATCAAGACATTATCCTTTATAACGGGCCCTCTGTTTTAGTGAGATTCAGTCATTAAACCCTGTGGTTTAAGCAAAGCTCCAGTTACATCAAAATTTTGTACGTAAAAGTTTGATTATTTCCTTGCCACTCTTCTAAAACATACATTGTGGGTACTCAAAAGAACCGTCTCATTGAGACGGTTCTTTTGAGTACCCACAATGTATGTTTTAACTGAAAATAAGAGAAATAATTAAGAGATAATGGCTCTTTTATGGACTTGTGCTTAAGCAAATAAAATACCTCAGTTTAAGACAACCATCTTCAACTGAGTCATTCATAGTTTCAAAACAAAGCATTTTCATTTCACTAAACAAATAAATTTCGCTATCAGGCCCAGGTATAACTATCCCACTTTTAAAACATTGAAGGAAATCAAAATATGAATGCATCACTTATCTATCATCTTTCCGCTTTTCCCATCTTTTTGAAACTTTTGCAATATGAATACATGTAACATTTAATATTTATCCATCTTTTTTTGTTTGTTTTGATGCTTCCCAGTCGACAATTTTACAGTCACATCGGGACAATTTCGTGTTCCTGGGTTGAACCAGTACTAAGCAGTGGGTCATTTTTCCATCTGCTTTGATGATCGAACTTGAATTGGTTCATTGTACGCATCAAAGTCTTACAGGTTAATAGAACAACCAATCCAAACAATCCCTGAAGATTGTTTTTTCTTGCACACCAGATAAGGACATCTGATATTTTAAAAACCCTGGGATAGAAAATCTTATCTTACCCCTGCTATCTTACCCAGGCTGTCATGTGAGGGCTACATACATTGGTCGTATTGGAACTCACGCACATGGTCGTCAAGTGAAGTCATTGTTATGTTGCAGTGATGTCATCATGTGAAATTACATCTTAACGTATTCAGGGACTTCTGGAAGCTTATTTTAAAATTTAAAAAAAATAAGTGGTGAGCTGGAAAAAGAATCCATTATTGGTGTGAGGGTAGGATAGAAAAGTCAGGAGGATCGTTGTTTGGCATCACATTTATGATAGATTTTTATAATCTTAGCAAACAGAGTAGACCCTAGCCTTCACTGTTTGTCAAAGCAAAGTACCTGTTCAAGGGTTCTCAGTAATTCTGCACAAGTCTTCTAATAACTGTTAAAACTGCCCTGGCTATTTGGGCTATAATTATCACTCCAAATGGCTTCCCACAACAAAAGACAACAGTTAGCATGTGGTGCTAAAATACCCTACAATGAGACACCAAGTGGTTTAAAGAATAAGTTTGCTTGGTACATAATAAATCATGCATGCTCATGGAAATCTAAAATAATGCATATACCCCCTACATTGTGTAAATAGCCTTTTAATTTTTCTGAACCTGCATCATATTAATAATGGCCCAATCTGCCGACCCAACTCATTACGTGTATTGAAGTTCAGCATCATACCAGGTACAGGTAATAGAGAGGTGTTCAACAACTATTTAATCTGGTTGTATATCTAGATGAAGAAATACTTATATTTGAGCTTCAATACTAAATAGGGCCTTCCCAAAATAAACAAACAAATGTGGCCTATTTATTAAATAAGCCACAAAAGCCACTTAAATGTGCAGCAACAACATTTTTATATATTTTGTGGTTTCTTTCAAGAAATCAACTTTAAAAAGGCTTCAGTTTTTCGCTAGTCAATGATTAACATGAAATATATACTTCCCTTAAAATAAAGAATCTCATCTAATTTCTTGTCTGCTGCAGTACCCTTTATAAAAAGGTCACATGTTCCTAAGTTTGATACTGCAATCCTGAACTTTGGATTGTCCGGCCGGCTGCGGCCATTTTACATTTTTTAAAAGGTCTTAAGGATGGAATTTCACAACCATAAATTATTGTATATCTGTCAATTATATGCACATATAATCTACAGGCAAATGCAGTACTTATTAAGTATGTTGTACATTGTTATATTGCGATTAAATCCATTTATACTGAATGTGAAGCTAATAAAATCATGAAAGTTAACTTCCATCCTATTTAGGAAATTGATTTGGCTCGTATAATGTTTGTCCATAAAATAGTCAATACTGCCTTTTTGGGACACTTGATATTAATGGCTTAAACTGAGTAACCTCAGCTTAAATTTATATATTCATTATGTATATCATTAATCACATTCTAATTATAAACCCTGTCTGAATTTCTTTCTAAAACTAACCGGTTACAGACCGAGATTGTACATTGCACAGAATGTCACATCTACCTATAAATCGTCTCATTTTTCCACCATTTTTGTTCACTACTTTAATTAGTGCAACAACTGCCACCATGAATAATGGGTAATCTCCTTAACGCTGCATATACTAGTAACTCCTGAAAGCGCAAACAGTGAAGACCTAAATGAAATGCCGATTAATGTGTAAAAAAGCTACACACCCAATGTGGTGATTAGGCCAATTCTTTACCCAGGCCTTTAGTTAAGAGTATGTGCGTATCAAAATATCAATTATCTTATTTCTCAACTAAAACATATATTATACGTTCTCAAAAGAACCGTGTCAATAAGATGGTTCTTTTGAGCACCCCAAAAATATGTTAAAACTGATGGGTACGAAAATATTTACAATTTTACACTCAACCATTTTGTTAATCTAAATTTAACCTATTTAGTTTAAGCCTCTAAAGGCTGACCTGCAGCAAATTAACATGCGTAAAGTAGCTTGATTAACAACAACCCATCACCAAAAGGTGGAAAAATGTGACTTATTGAACGAGAACATGTGCAGTACATATCTTTATTGCCACTCACATCAGGTTGGGTAATTAATTCCTATACCTTATCTGTTAGTCCAGAAAAATGCACAGCTACTTCCTAGTTGTTAGTTACTCAAACTCCACAACCCTAAAACTGTTTACAGACATATATCTTGATATCATTTTAATCACAGATTATAAAACTGATAAAAAACAAAGAATTCTTTTGTCCAATTTTGTCACTTGAGTATATAATACCTGCCTATTGCAAAATAATTAGAAGCCAATTAAGCTGGCCCTTATCCTGTTGAAATCTATTTTCTAATAAAATTTCAAGATGCAAGTAAGGCCAAATAAAACAAGTACCCCAATGGGCAATGATCGCTCACCTGAGAGCCAGCATAATGTTTGGAGACACCATATGCTCAAAGGCAGGTGACAGTGATCAGGTCTAAATTCAAACACAAGATATTATTCATATTATGCCAGTTCTGCTTATCTGCAAGTATTAAATAAATCTGAATTAAAATGGCCGAAAAAACCTTGGGAAATTATATTCCAGACCCTCAAGGGTAGCTTACTCCATAGTCAGTGGTTAAATCAAATCGAAATTTTAACTCATCCAAGCTTTTATGCATGTCCTTGTTACCTACAAGAATGATGAATATCAAATCAAAAATAAAAGTGCTAGAGTGGCAACAACATTTCTCCCATTGTAAGTCTTTGGTAATTATTCCAGATGCTCAACAGCAGCACCTAATAAATATCCACAGTCTCAAGTGAGAGCTGGGCGAAATTCAAACTCTTCCAAACTGTTATGGTTAAAGTTGTCCTCATTACCTGCAAGAATGAAGAAGATCCAGAGTGGTCACAACTTTGAACATCAATTTTCATGCGCTCAAGGGCAGCTAAATCTGTAGTCTGTGGTGGGGCCGAAATTCAAACTCATCCAAGCTTTTATGGTTGTCCCTGTAACCTGCAAGAATGATGAAGATCAATCAAAAAATGAACTCACTAGAGTGCTCACAACATTTCTCCCATTATAAGTCTATACATGTGGGTATTTTCCCAGACATTCAAGGGCAGCTAACTCTGCAGACCCTGGTCCCATCTTGCAGAATTTCAAACCCATTCAAGATTTTATAGCTGCCCTTAATACCTGTAAGAATGAAGACAATCCAATCAAAAATGAAGGGGCTAGAGTGCTCAAAACATTATACATTGATTTCAGCTATCTCAGTAGTTGGTAATGGGATCTGGCAGAAATTCAAACTCATCCAAGCTTTTATAGTTATCCTTGTTACCTATAAGAATGATGAAGATCCATGCAAATATAATGCACTAGAGTGCTCACAACACTTCTCCCACTATAAGTCTATGGAAACTTTTTTTCAGAGGCTCAAGGGCAGCTAACTCCACACTCCTTTGTTGGATCTTGCTGAACTTCGAACCCTTCCTAGATTTTTTTGTTGTACTTGTTACCTGCAAGATAAAGAAGATCAATCAAAAATGGAGGATGGGAGCGCAGTGGCTCAGTGGTAGAGTGCTGACTCCAGACCGAAGGGCCGTGGGTTCGAGCCTCACCGGCGTCACTGCGTTGTGGTTCTTGAGCAAGACACATTTATCCTAGCTTAGTACTGGTTCAAGACAGGAAGACCCGTCCCTATATAGCTGAAAGAGTGTTGTAGGACTTAAAGAATCAAGTTAAACACATAAACAAAAATGGAGGAGCTAGAGTGCTCATAAGATTTTCCCCATTATAACCCTATGGGAGCTATCTGTTGCCATGGAAACCAGAGTTCTGATCCTATCCGGGTCAAAACCTTATGCAGCCTTTGACCCACCCCAATGATGCTCCAGATGAAATTTTATTTCAATTGGTCAGTTGGTCTCACAGATATTCATGTTTGAAAGTGTGGACGGTTGGACGGACGGTAATCGAGTGCCCATCCTATAAGCTCCCCCAGAGCCTGGTGAACTAAAAATACATGTATTTAGGCCCCAGGTACCCATTCCTACCTACATTTACTGCTTCAACCTATGTATACATTTTTAAGGTTCTCTGGAAAAAATATAATTTTATGCATTTTGAAAGGCGAAATGCCTTTCAAAATGTGTAAAATTGCATATTTTTTTCGAAAAAAAAATATTTAAAACAAAATATGTGTGCCTACTCTACCTAAAATTTTCAGACTCTAAACACTTATTTTCTATTTGGCCGAGTGCAGATTCAGAATTCATCTGATCTGACTTTTTACCTACACTTAAATCTGCCAGTCATTTTGCCATTCAAAAACAATAAATTCAGTTAATATCTATCACATTAATCTATTCCTCTTGAAACTAGAGTTTAAAATCAATGATATCAAACAATGAATGTTTTTTATAAATTGTGAAAAAATTAGTTCTTATCAAGAAAGATGTCAAACCAGTCATTTAAGCCAGTCTAAGAGCCATGTCTGTATTGAGAAACCCTGCTCCATTGGTTGTTTATTAAATGACAATTTTCAACAATTTAAGGCCAATCTGAACAGCATGCCTCATAGATATGATAAAATGGGGACACAAAATTATGTAAAAAATGGTACCCACAGGTTTTTTACTGAATTCCTATTTGATAAATTTTAGCCTCAGTCAATCAAACGACAAATTCCTTTTAAATAGTACCCATGCAGTGTGTGTTTAATAAAGGTTGAACTATATGTTATGCTACAGCTGTAGCTACATCCAAATTTTCAAGATTGTAGATACAGTCTATGTAGATGACCACGAGTATGTACACCCAAAGATGGGTTTTCTTGTGGTGTGGTGCATTATGTGCCTTTATGACTGAAGCACAATCTAATATTGTAACTGTTTATTTATTGTGTCAAACCATGAATTATAAAATCACCCTTTCCATGCTAGACATTTTTATGAACTAAATTCCTCCCTGATGGTCATGGATTCTAGTTATTAACATGTTTTTACAAGCAGAGTGGTAATAGTGTGGATCCTGATCAGCTGATCAGATGCAAGGGTTCATACAGGCAAGTTTGAGTAAAATTAAAGAACTTTTCAAGGACTTCTCAAGACTATCGAACAGTTTTCAAGGACTAAAAGTTTGTGAAAAATCCTGATGTTAGTGTTAAAATTCTACTTTTGAAATGGTAGACTGCATTACAAATGATATTAGTTTAAGAAAATTAGTATAAAATTATGGTGCCTTTATTTGGTGCAGCAAAAGCTGCACCAAATAAAGGCACCACGATTTTATACTGATTTAGGTCTCAAAAGTCAGTGTTGAATCCTCCTGTAAAGGTAAAATTCAAGGACTTTTCAAGGCCTTTGAGTGTTTTTCAAGCACTTTTCAAGGCAAATTTAATTTTCAAGGACTTTTCAAGACAACCCTATATATTCAAGTATTTTTCAAGCCTGTGCGAACCCTGGATGCTAACAGACTTCAATGAATACCTACAAAAATGTTTTTGTTAGAAAATTAAGATAATAACTATTAAGAATTCAAATAACCACCCCCTCACCCAAACTGGAGTTACATTTACCTTACCGAGCCTTTCAGCAATTAACGTAAAGTAATCTGACCAGAATATTTGACTAACTCACATTAACATTCATACAAGCAAAACAAAGATTAGATCTCTATCCCACTATATAGCTGTGCTTGCATGTCCAGGGATACAGATCTCGACTAACCTTTTTTTGCCAGGAGCCCAAAACTAAGGGGCCCAGGATTCAGGGTAAAATTAAAACTTATTTTCAACACCATTGCCAACCATAACCATTTACTCATAATTGAACTCAAAATCTGTATTCCTCATTTACCATATTACCATGTAAACTTCCAACAACTATAAATAGTATCAGATTTAACAGTAACCCTTTTTCAGGGGCAAGCTGGGACCCTCAAACATTTAGTTTTAGGGCCCAGCTGAAAATTTAGTGGGCCCCTCCCTGTAAGTCTTTTTCCCTGATGTCTTAAAAGAGTGAATGCTCAATTTATAAATTTTGATAATTGAGCATAAACACATCTGATAGGCGGCAATCGAAAATGTTAATACAGGTACTATCGACGAAGGTAGATAAAACTTGTTAGAAAGTTTTTTGTTGCCATTAGTCACACGACTGGTGACAAATGACAATCAAAAACATTGTTTCTAGCGATTTTTGATCCGCATCGGACAACTATTAAGTGTGTTTTCGATTGCCGCCTATTTGGTGTGATAAAGTCACTCTTTAACCCATTTCATTCTGGATACCAGTAAACCGGAACTTTGGCAAAAAGTGCGGACACTGATGAAATGCCACCAGAAGACCCAGATGAAATGTCCAATTAGGCGGCTTTTCATCAGGGTCTGCACTGTTTGCTAAGACAAAAACAATCTTCAGGAACAGAAATACATCACTTTATCAAAATTTTGACCGGCAACCCCTTAAAATACAAAATTGACATTTCCATAGTTATTGTATGAATACGTGTGGGAAAATCCATCAGAATGAAAAGGGTTTAACATGCAAGAGCAGCTATTTAGTGGGATTTGATTCATTATTACATAGGTTTAGATAAACAAAATGTTTATATATAAAATTGTAAATATTTTCTTACCCATCAGTTTTAACATATGTTTTGGGTGCTCAAAAGAACTCATTGAGACGGTTCTTTTGAGTACCCACAACATATGTTTTGGGTGAGAAATAAGAAAATTATTTTTTTGGTACGCACTCTTCACTAAAGTCCTGGTTTTACCTCAGTTTTGTGGCACCTATTATCCATCAGCATTCTCCATGCTATATATATATATGAATTAAAAAATACATTTAATCCAAAACTGAGGCTTATTATGCCTCAAGGTAAACATAATATTGAATACAGAAAATCTTTTAATTTAATCATTTTACAAATTTTAACTCCTTATGCAAACATGAATACCTTCATAGGTAGACTATCGTTGACAGTAACAAAAATAGCGACAATAAACGCCGAACTTTAAATGGCAAAGTCAGCACTCCAATAAACATTGACTTGAGCCCACATAAACTGATTTATATGAAAATCATTATTTTTCTGCACCAAGGCATTCCAGAGACCGGGAGTGCTCAACGGAAATCACATCATTTTGGACACTGTCACTCCAAGAATTTCCAAAAAAATTGACGTTGCACAAGATTATCCAAATATATGCACTTCAGCTAGTGAATTATCTTAACCGAGGCCTGACTTATGGTGATCGAGCCCCCTAGATAAAAGTAACTGAAAATTATTTTTTTAATTTCTCAACCAAAACATTTGTTGTGGGTGCCCAAAAGAATTGTCTCATTGAGACGGTTCTTTTGAGCACTCAAAACATATGTTAACACCAATGGGTATGAATATATTCATAATTTTACCCGAAAAAATATTGTTTAACTGGACCTATGCCTGACTTGTACACAGGTTTAGATAAACAAAAAATTTCAGGATAAAATTGTTAATATTTTCTTACCCATAATTTTAGCATTATGTTTTGGGTGCTCAAAAGAACTGTCTCATTAAGACAGTTCTTTTGAGTACCCACAACATACATTTTGATGGAGAAATAAGAAGATATTTTTTCTTTTACGCACTCTTAACTAAAGGCCTGCAAGTTGTATACCTGTGATACTAAACACAGGTGTCAGTCGAAATTCATTGTGTAAAACTTTGTATCAAATTTTCAACCTTTTATCTGTTGATTGAGTTACATGAAGCACTCATTGCTTGCTTTGTCACCACCCATTTCAGTTGATTAACTTGTTGCCTGCTAGGTCATTTACAGCGAGATATTGAGATTTGCTAATTTCTTAATCAAAAATCTCATTGAATTTGGCTCAATGAAAGAAAAATCTCAATAGCAGAATTTGTTAAAAGTTTTCGCTGAAAATTCATTATTTCTCAAATTATATATTTTCTCTGGCATACACTACAGTCCATCTGGGTCAGGTGCTTGAAAGACTTGGGTGCCCAGATTAACCAGATAGAAAATGAAATACTGGAAAGACCAAAGAATAATAGAAAAATACTTTTCGGTGCCACACTGCTGTTATGTGTTACATGGGTGGATCCAGAGGTGGGGACAGGGGGTCCGGACCCCCCCTGAATAAATCACAAAAATATAGGGTTTCTTAGCAATACTGGTTCCGATCCCCTGAAAAATCACAAAGCTGAGAAGCAAGCATTTATTTTGGGGAATCACCAGCCCACCAGCGAAAAAACATATAAATGGCATTTCGCTGGCGGGCCGATGATGACCCATTTATAGTGGTATTTGGATCCTCTATACCCTCACCAATTAAAAAAAAAAAAAAAAAAAAAATATATAAAATTTGGACCCCCTCTGACAAAACTTTCTGTATACGCACATGTGTTCTAGAGGACTGGCCAAGGGCCCTGGATGACAGTAAAAAAAAAATGTGGTAGTTATTTATCTGGGCTTCAAAAGGCCTTCAACACTGTTCCTCATGCCAGGTCCAAGGATCGGGAGCAGCTGGACCATTACGTTTTTTAGTTGATCCCGGCCCGAGGATCAGGAGAAGAAAAATAAACTATAGACGAGTCCAAACCATACACCATCAGTCACATGAGCGACAAAGTCATGTGATCTAAATAGTGATAACAGTGCTATGGTTGGCAAGAACACAACCTCAGGTCAATTGTAGTCAGTGAACCATAATGTACATTTTGGAAAAAAAATTTACTAACCTTCCAAACGTTAATACCAGTCATTATGAAACATCACAGGACCGTCTGACATGTCTGGCAGATTTACCTGCGGTCTGACAAGAGTTACCTAATCACAGGACCGACTGTCCTGTGAAACCTGAGCCCAAAAGTTACTGTTTTGGCAGAATGTAACAAAATACTCTGTTTTAATCAACCAATCAAAAGCCATATTGGAAAACTGCAATTTGCAGCAATCACTATTTTGTTTACTGAGCTGTCATGGATAGTTTGTGGTCATTGGTCTTTATACATTATATTACATTCAAACTTAAAAACTTATTTTTTTTCTTTTTTTGTTGTTTGTTCTAATATGGTGCCGGTCTGGTGAAATTGTGGTTGGTCAGCCAGATTTTTCCAGTCCACCAGACCGGCTGTCCTGTACAGTCTAGGAAACTTTCGTAAACTCTGTAATACCACTCACATGCTGTACGGTAGAATTATACGGAATATAGATGGGACAAACAGATAAACTGACATTGATTTTCTGCCGAAAATAATGTAATTTTAGAAATTCACTTTCCAAAAATTTGGCAGTGTTCGATTTTTTAGGATGTTTTAAAAATTATTTTCAACAATAATTTTGACTCATTCTTCAAATGGTGAAATGGTCACATGAACAGTGGCTACACCGATGCTGTGACATTACCAATGCTGACCTCAGAATGTAAAAAACCATAAGGCCGTAAAAAAATAAGTGTATTTTGTGTCAGAGGTCTAGGTAGGGTAGGCACACATATTTTTTTAATTATTTTTTCTTCTTGAAAAAATAGAATTTTATGCATTTTGAAAGGCCTTTTGCATTTCAAAATGCATAAAATTCTACTTTATCCAGAAAACCTGAAAAAAAAATTCTAGGTTTCACCAGTTAATTTAGCAGGGGTTTCATTAACTTTTTTGGCATCCGGGTATCAAGGCAAAGTAGGCAGGTGATTTGACAGTATTTGCCTATAGACTCTATACAAATTTATCAAAAGTAGCAGGGGAAACATGCCTGAGTAGAAGGGGAAAATCCCCGCCTCCCTCCTCTTAATGAAACCCCTGCCTAATTTAGGTAGGGTCGGGTTACCTTGAACACAGGTATTTTTTTAGGAAGTGTCTCCATGTCAAGAACGGACCCCGAGCCTCGCCTATGAGGAATGGCTCGGGATCCAGTACTAGGACCTGTAGTATGTACAACATTGAACAATCAATGTACATTACTAGTGATTGCAATAAGTCACATGAAAATACTTTTTTTTCTTTGATAGTTGTCCCTGTGTTCTTATAGGTTTATTTATAATGCTTATCTGTGTTTATTTGTCTATTTGATTAATGACGGTAAGGACAATGCCAATTTACAACTTACTTTCACTGAAGTAAGCAAACGGTAATTGCAGGCGCATTGTTTAATTGCTTTCATACCTGCTAATTGGTTGCCGACAAGGACACCCTAAAGTTGCACACAGTATGACTGGCTTCCATTAATTTACTAATCAGATTAACTTAATGATTTTTTCAATATCATATTGCCACCATGCTCACAAAGTTTACATCGGACAACAATTTGAAGACTTCTTGGCGTTTGAAAGAGCAATACAAAAGTACCAAGATGCTGAAAAAGTTCAATTTTTCATGAGACTAGCTGTCTTTGAAAGCTGCAAAACAAAGACTTTTAAATTAACGAAGCTCTGTGATATTAAATTACTTACAACTCACTCACAGTGTTCGCGGCAGCAAGACCTTTAAACCCAGAAGGAGAGGAAAGAAAGAAACAAGGTATATAACTATGCACAAGATCCAGTAAGCACATAAAAGGGGGCTGCTATCGGCCCACAAGCAAAACGCCATTCCCTTGTAGGCTGATGGTAGCCCAAGATAGCATGCTGGCAGGGGAAGTTATTCACAGCATCACAGCTATTTATGATTAATGCTTTAGGATAGTTGATTGTTTTGATTTTTGTTGCCCGAAAATTAGAGTGGTTTTATTATAGGGATCAAACATGCTTTTCTATTCATAAACATCTGCAGGGAGCATAAGGCATATAAGCCTAATTTTAGACGCATTTCCCATAGATATCGGATCCAGAATTCTCACTAGGATTTTGAAAATAGGAGTAAAACTGCTGTTTGCCAGAAAAATTTGGAGTTTTACCATACTTTTCTATTGGCACTTTTGAAAAAGTTGGAGTCAGAATCAAAAAGTTGGAGTATTACTACAGTGATTCATTTACAATTTTGGGCTTATGGGTCCTGGGACTCACTGTTTCCAATATCAATGAGTCCCAACTGCAAACTTATGAGTCCAAAACACTATTTTTAATGACAAGTCTGCAATACTATTGCATCCCAGGACTCGCCGGGACTCGCTGAAATAAAAGCTTATGCGCAAAAGATGCAGGATGCGCAGGTAACAAAATCACTGTTACTAGTCCATTCAAAACGTCCACAATGTTATTAGTCATTCATTAGCAGACAACTTCAGTAGATGTCATTTTAGACGCATTTACATGATCCAGTCTTGCAACCGTTATACATGTATCTATCTATCTATCTTTTTTGACTGGCACAATCTCATTTATAACGTCTCCATAGCAAACAGTGTGGATCCAGATTAGACTGCTCTTCTAGGTAGATGGTTATCAGTACATTCTACCATAACGTTCCCAAGAGTAAGTTACCTAAGATGGCGTGTGATAGCATGTACTATTTCAACGTGAGGTATTTTCATGCTAAATTATTTTTATTTCAGGTAACAACCCCGGGTAACAACCACTACTATACTGTGATTGTTGTACATACTACCATACCCCCATGCCATTCTTCATAGCATACATGTAGGCGAGGCTTGGGCCCTGGGGTCCGATACAGAGACTCTGTGTCTAGGAGTCCGGTACCGAACCCCGAGTCTAGGGTCCAGTACCGGACTCCCAGACATTTCCACTTTTTTTTATTTGGCCTGAATGCTGCCTGAATTACATAAAATTGGTTTTCGAGGCAACATAAAACATACAAAACTGCGCTGAATGGCCCCTTTACAACTAATTCGCACTTCACATGCAATATATTCAAGACTGTTTGCTCAGGGGGAGTTGACTCGAGACAACTGAGGCCCTCCCATGGGTGGTACCTGTTCCCTTGTTCCCCTGAAATAAATTGGCTTATTCCCCTGTTCCCCAAAAATCGAAAATTTGCTTTCTTATGTTCCCTGTTCCCCAATATTGTCTTTGTTCCCCTCAAAATTTGGTCTTTGTTCCCCTGAAATAAATGCCCTGTTTCCCCTGTTTCCCAAAACCCCTTGGAGGGCCTCACAACTTGACGGTCAAGCCCTGATTCTCTACAACAACCTGACAGCCTGGCCCGGGGTCCTGGTGCCATTCCTGTCTGGGACAGACAGGCTAGCAGTTTTCACATTAATGTGAAAATTGCTATATAAAAATGTCATTATGACAGTTGATTAAATGTTGCCTATTGTCTAATTGAACAAAAACAAATGACAAAGAATCTAATGACAGCTCGCGCGAAACCGAAAAATCGAACCTAACTTGTTTCACGTTTGCGAAGTCGGGACACACACACCTGTTGTCCTGTGTGACCACCTGTAACACTCGGCAGTTCAGAAATACAAGGATGTTCTTTTATCAATATATATCCCGTTAAATCGTGAAACTTTTAAAGCCAGTGGCACACTTCTAGTGCCATGAAATATGAATGTTTACCTGTTTACCTACGGCCTCTCTGTCAATGGCGAACAGGCCGCTTATGTCGCGACAAAAATAAAATAATCACGTGACCATTGCTCACACGGGACAGGTGCGACGCGGCAAATTTCAAACTCATCCACTGTGGACCACAGTCTGTCAACACGAGCTCCTACCCCAGACCTGGCAGACTTCTACCCTGAGCACAATAAGGCGCAAACAACCACCATGATAACCAGGCTTGATAAACTAGCTTGCAAGTTGTGGTGAGTAAAAAACCATGTTAACAAAAATAGTAAATGAGTATTCATACTTTGATCAGGAAATACCGCAATCACAACTACAGACAAACCCAAGGCATCCCGAGGAAGGAGGGGTGGACAGGGGGCGGGGTACGGGGATAAGGGGGCGGAAGCGGGGTGGAGGGAGCTGGGATAGAGGGGCGGGGAGTCTGGAAAGATTGAGGCGGGAAATAGTTTTGTTATATAAAATTCAGAGAAAATGGCCCATAACAATCGGGTTCGAGCCTCACCGGCGTCACTGTGTTGTGGTCCTTGAGCAAGACACATTTATCCTAGCTTATTACTGGTTAAACCAGTGGCGGATCCAGGACCACTAACGCTGGGGGTGCTTGATAGGTGGACACCGACAGTCCATACATTACAGACACTAATAGCGCAAATCAATTTCCATATATAGAACTGTGTCCCATAGAAGCAAGAGATTCAATTAGCCTATATACCACTCCCCTGAGCATTTGGCCGTCTGGTTTCAGAGATACTTTTTCATTTTATTTTGTTTAAAGAAGCAAATGTCCCTGGCGAGTGATCAACTTGGACCCCAGGTGCTTGATTGGGTTAACGTATAGAAAACACTAAACACAAAACTTTGCTACATATTAAAAGTATTAGCTGTGGACAGAAGTTTTTTTTTTAAAGTTTTCCCCCATTATGATTATGGGAACTATTAAATCCTAATGATCGTCAGTATTTGGTAAATTTGGACCCAAGATGCATGGTTGGCAGAAATTATGGGACTACAAGCTGTGGTTCTCATGGTTTAAGAGAGGATTCTTTTTAAAGTTTATCCCATTTTAAGTTCGTAACTAATGACTTCATGGCTAGTATAGACACCAGGAGCATGGATAGCAGGATTTATGTAGGTGACCACAAGACATAAATCTATAAGCTGTGGGTCTCGCCGTTAGCTTTTTAAAGTTTTTCCCATTATACGTCTATATATGCCAGAGTTCCAATCCAATCAGCCCAAAAACCACATGCATCCTTTCCCCTTCCATACCTGATGATGCTTTATACGTAATTTGACTAAAATTGGTCCTTTGAAAACGTGAACAGAGGATGCCGTGACGAACGTTGGACCATTGGTATACTAAAACCTCACATGAGTTTTTGGGGCTCATGTGAGCTAACCATACTGTTACTCAAACTGGGTCCGCATTTAGATTATTGCCCAGTTGATTGGAGGGGAAAGTGGTGAAATAAAACCTAAATGCTCCCATCTAATAAATACAAAAGGGCCAGGAGTGGGGTTTTGCCAGCCTAACTGATAACTGTCCTTCTTTCAAGAAGAAGGAATGGGAATGACTGTAGAAAATAGTTCATGACCAGTTTCAACAATAAAATGGTGCTGGACAGAAAGAGCGAACCCATGACAGCCTGATCGCTATAGTCAGACCCACGTCCCACAGAGTTGACACACACACGCACGCACAATATGCAAGACTGGCATCGCTGATACGATAGTTTCAAAATCTAATGTGCTAGTTTAAATTAAATTTAAAAAAAAAAAACAACATTTTATCGCACACAATTTTGCCCAGAGAAGGCTGAAACTTTGATGACCCAAATCAGAGTGCGCATCTGTGTTTATCAGCAAAAAATGAAGACTCCAGCAAGACTGAGAACATGTCATAGAAAGAGCGCCACGGGAATTGTTTCCAGCGATTTTTATAAATAAAAATGTGGTTTGAGAAAAAGCATCAAGAAGTTCTTATGACTAATTACACCCTCCAATTTTAAAACTATATCTTTTGAAAATTTCACATTATGGGAGATTGTGGCGAGCAAAACCTGATTTTGCTGCAGTGTCACGCACGCACGATATGCACAGACTCGGATTGCTGATACGCTCGTGTGCTAGTTCATTTTTTTAAATAAAAAAGCGTCTTATTCCACGCAATGTTGCCCAGCGAAGGCTCTAGCTTGGATGACCCAAATCAGAACACGCATCCGCGTATGTCAGCGCATCATGAAGACCCCAGCAAGACTGCTAACAGGTCATGGAAAGAGCGGCAAGGCAAATGTCTGCGGCAATTTTTTAAAGAAAAATGTGGTTTGGGAAAAAGGTAATTCTACCGTCCGATTTTAAAACTATATCCTTTGAAAAAATCATATTATGGGAGAAAGCTGCGAGAAAACTTGATTCAGTCCCGTTGGTATAGAAAGTCCTTGCTGCTAACGAACAACAAAGGCACAGATCGGACTGCGATGATGCCAAAAGCAGCGTATTTGTCTGTTGAGCTTGTAACAGATAATCCTACCTCAGGCAAAATTTCTAACCACAAGTTGTCTCTGTAGCTGAGCAAACTGGATTTTTTCTTACCTGGTCGCAAACCCAGTATTTATGTCACTATGCATTTGTATCATGCTGCATGCTGAGTGATATTTCGTGGTGTTTGTTATCTGCAGACTTTTATATTATCTTTTAAAAATATATTTGATGTCTCGGAACGGGTCCGAGTTCTTGTATACATACGTCATAATTTCAAGCAGTTTGAAACCTTACCAAAATTTCGGGCCTGATCTGTGTCTAGACTGTTTGCTAATGTTTTCTGTGGTGTTACCACCAGTTGTGATTGATGATCAAAGAGACCGACAATTTCAAAATAAACCACGGGTATTCTATCAGGCTGCGTGCCATGACGCGTGAAAATATACATTACATATGAAACATTGTCAAACTCCAAATACATGACCGCTAAGCATATCCTTCCCTTTCAGCGGTTTGCAGGAATATCATTTTCAATAATGAACACATAATTTGAGGGTTCTCAAGACTTGTTTCTGTAGTTATACAAAATGTATCAGAGTTTAGAAATTCTCTTTTTCGCACTGACTTGAAGATAAGGCTATCCAAATTTGGAAGGTACCTCAGGTTGCCTGGTTACGCAGTTGGTCAGCTGATATGCTTAATTTTATGATTAGGTGTGACAATTAACAGCCGTTTTAATCCTTAGGCTGCTGACTTTTAAAGCTTACAGAACACGTGAAATGATACCTACTGTTCATTGAGAAGAAAAAAGGTAGGTTAAGATTTTTTTTACCATGGACTGAGCTGGGGGTGCTGAAGCACCCAAAGCACCCCCTAAATCCGCCACTGGTTAAACCCAGGAAGAACCGTCCCGCATAACTGAAAGATTGTTGAGTGGACGTAAAGAATCAAATCAAACAAACAAACAAACCGTTTTAGCCCTATAGGAGGTTTTAGGAATTCCCAAAGTGACGTCATTTTCGCGCATGCGCATATCCGTGGCCGTCAACGGTTCGTCCAGCTCTATGGAATCTGTGTTAAATGTGGGTTTATATTTTGAGAAAATGGGCTTTTATAGCCAATGTCATATCAAAACTTGTTTGTATTCTTTGATATACATTCAAAATACATCTTACCGATGAATAATGGTTCCGAATAACGAACGTTTATCCATTTAAAAGGCAAAATATGAGGCTGCGGGATGCCCAGAAGTGTCGAGCAGAACGCTGATATTTTCTTCCAATATAACCAATAAAAACTTTAAACATGTAAAATTTTGGTTTGTTTATGCACTTATATGATGAACAGAGTGAATCCACCTGCTTGTTTGCCAGTTCTCTCTCTCTCTCTCTCTCTCTCTTACGCATCCGTGATATCATCTCAAAACCAGTGATTATTGACAGTCCAAAAGTAGCTTAATTAGGCTAATTAAAAACAGTTAACTTACGATTAATTTGTCCCAAAGAAATAACTAAAGTTCCAAGTTAAATATTTGATTTTCACAGTTGACACCGTTCTAACAGATCCGTTTTATCACCCTCTGTTGAATAATTGAACGACACGCCCCGCGGACTGGCGGAATCAGAGTGTTTTCACAAGTGATTGTCATTGGTGTAATAAAAGAGGGGGTCATAAAAGATCTTTAAAGGATGCCGACATGCTGGACCCAAAATTACTGGGTCCGAGATTATAACACATTTTAACAAGTCTGACATAATGCAACGACACTGAATTCTTTCTCTATCAGTTACATTCTAATTCGTGGTCGTGATTTTGTATAAACACTAGCTAATATATACTGTCTGTCTGTCTGTCTGTCAGACGGGCCAGTTTCATTTTTATTCATTGCCTGTTTTTTTAAAAGCACTAGCTAATATATAATGTCTGTCTGTCTGTTAGGACATGTGTATAAATGTTTCTATCCGTCTGTCTGTCTGAACATGCACCCGGAAAGGAACATACATGTGCATGTTCAGACAGACAGACGGATACATGTGCATGTTTTGTCGTATAACTGTCCACTTCTTCTTCTGAATATCCATCTTCATCTTACTTATGCTCCCGCGAATATGCGCAGGCTCACCTAAGGCAATGCAACAAGTTGACATTGTGCAGTCTCGAATGAGCCTTCGCTGTTCGAGAGGAAAATGTAATTATGTTTTAGCGCCATCGTGAGCGCATTCGCTACTCGAGAAGAAAGTCAACATTATATTTTTTCTATTTTCAGCCCCTAGTTTATGTCCACAATCAAATGTACAAGTGTCGACTGCTGATAACCTTTGAAAACATTTCAGGCCCGACAAAATGTTCTCGCGAGAATGCCTGCATGTGCAGACTCGTATCAGCCTTCGCTGCTCGAGAAAAAATGTTCTGTTTCTTTTTCAGCGCCCATTTGTGTCCTTAATCATCTGCTACTAGTGCCGTCCGCTGATAACCTTTTCAAACAGCTTGGGCCCAGGGCAGACCCGGCAAACCTTTCTTGCGAAAATGGCGCGCATGTGAAGTCCCGCATGAGCCTTCGCTGCTGGAGAGGAAAGTTTTTTTTATTTTTTAAGTGCACATTTCTGTTTTTTGTTAGTTCCTTTCTTTCTACAATCATCTATTCAGTTTTGTTGAAATAGCTGTTTTAGCAGTGTGTGTTCTTGCGAGAATGCACACATGAGCCTTCGCTGCTCGAGAGGATTTTTTTTATACATTTTTGGGTCGAGTTGCCCTGCACCCAAGATGAATTCCTACACGATGCGACATGGTGAAATTTCGTACATGCAATTAAATAATGCAATTTTCAAATATTTCAAAATGTGTTCCATTTGTAAGTTCTTTACAATAATAGTTGAAAATATCTACATTCGGTTTCAGAGTCTAGTTACATAAAATAATTAAAAAAATAAACAACCGCCTTGTTTATTGTTAGCAAACACTTTTTAAAGAAAATAAATGATGTGAGTCATTGACAATAGTTCGTTAATTATCAAAATAGTTGCCTTAAAATGGTTAATTTTTGTTGTGTTAAATTGAATTGAAAAGTTTAACGGCTCCCGATTTATTCATTTCAAACGCAACGACAGACAAATTATCTCAATAAATGTTAGTATTATTTGACGAAGTATTTCTAGATGCATTCAAGATGCATTTACAATTCACATAATAGCAAATTGTAACAAGGGAACTTAAAATCGGTGGAAAATGTTGAAAGTTCTACTGCTTTCCCTATGTAGACAATACACAGTTGACGGCCAGTATATCCCAAGTCTATTTATAGAACCGGAAGTACGTCACGATAAAACCTCCTATAAGTCATAGTAAGGTCCACTACGGGAAACGTGCATCTTTGTGTGGACTATTTTCACACGACCCACGTAATGTAAGGTCTACGTTGACCAGTGTTTAGACAGAGTGACCAACCTGATGATTGGCGGTATGGTTGGAGAGATACCTTGCCCTATTCCCACGTGTGCAGATGATATGACAGAGCTTAGTGACAGCAAGGAGGAATTACAGACCCTGCTAGATGAAGGAGACGATTACAGCACACTGGAACGCTACATATTACAACTGGTCAAGAGTGTGGTTATGCCTGTCCCGGGAAGAGGGAAGAAACCGGTGGACACTGGAGACTTTGTGTGGACCATTAAAGGAAAGCCTATGCCAATTGTTCAGGAGACAACGCATATGGGTATCAAGAGATCAGCTATATCCAATGAGGCGACGGTGGAAGAAAACATCAAGAAAGCTCGGAAAATGCTATACAGTCTGATGGGTTCAGGTCTCCATGGGTATAATGGCCTCGATCCGGAAACAGCCGTTCATATATATCAAACTTATGTGTTACCAACCTTGGTCTATGGACTAGAAGTCATACTCCCAGAGAAGAAGTATATGGATATGTTGGAGAGTTCAAATAAAAAGTTCCTAAAACACATTCTGGGCGTCCCAGATACAACTGCTGATCCAGCTGTTTATATCCTCACTGGAACTATTCCATTAGGTGTTATACATAAACGTGCCCTGTCCCTGTTTGGTAATATCTGCCGACTAGATGATACATCGATAGAGGTGAGACTTGCAGAACGACAGTTAACGGTGAAAGATGATCGTAGTCATAGCTGGTACATTGCAGTTAAGAATATAATGAGGAAATACGGTCTCCCGGAGCCTCTAGATCTTCTGCAGTGTCCCTGATCAAAGTTTGCATGGAAACATAGAGTCAACAAGCATATAAATAACTACTGGGTCAGATTTGTCAGGGAACGGGCAAGCCTTTACCCAAGCTTACAGTATTTGGCGGTGGACAACTATGCCAGTGGGAGAAGTCACCATCTTTTGAAGTCATGTAAAAACGCCAGAGAGACTACTCGTGTGCATACAAAGCTTAAATTAGCCACTGGTACCTACATTCTACAGACCAATAGAGCATCCTTCAACCAGAATATGGTAGACCCAACATGTCTCCTCTGTAAAAGTGCAGAAGAAACTACACAACACTTTCTGTTGGAGTATCCCAAGCTTGCAGCAACAAGAAATCCTATCATAGACTCACTCCTAGAATCTTGTAGTGGTGTGTGTAATCCTGCTTATGACAATGTAAAAAATAGTAAATGAGTATGACCCTGCTTAAATTAGCCATAGACTGTAGTGCGCTTCTAGATATTAACACCCAGAGTAATGAACTGTCAAATGTTGAGTTCCAAGCTAGAAGATTGTGTTTTGCACTCGACTGTGAAAGATATAAGAAACTGTCATTAATTCCTCGTCGAAATAGAAATCTTAAGTCGAAGAAGTCGGTCCGTCACAAGTCCAAGCAGGGTTGCTAATCAATCTTTTTATCGAGAAGTTTGCCAGAAACGTTTTTAAAAACTATATGGTTTTAATCTGTGATGACGGAACTTTAATCAAACGTCGTGTAAAGACTTAATTTTTATAAAAGAAAATGTTCTAAACCTGTATATACTGAACTCTTAAAGTGTAAATAGGGTGATGGATTGATAATCATTTTAACCTTGAGTATTCGCTTACAACGTTCCACTCTACGGAGGTGTCCCAACACTGGGAGAATTTATGACTACAATAATATGGCGTCAGTAGGATTTCAGCTTGATTTTTTTCACTGTCGTTCAAACAACGGAGACTGCCGAGGACGTTTTGTATCTTCACTTTTTGGAAGGTGAATGGCAGATCTTGTCACTTAGTGGCAGAACAAAATCAAACTAATATCGGAGGCTTTAAATCTACTTTTTATGAAATCGATTAATTATGCAAAGAACCCAATCATCCGCTCTGAAGTGGTGGCTTTGGCCGCCGATAGCTATTTCATTTATTCTGTGCTACTGATTGACATCTGTAAACTCATAAAAATTAAAACACAACATGAGGTCTCCGATCGTTGTGCTAAGCACGGAATTCGCATTTTGATATAGAGTTGACAGTGTTTGAAAAACAAACTAAACTATGATTGTTCGTTTGAATCCACGCAGATCGTCAAGCTTGGAAAATTTATGCTAGTGTTCATCGATGTATGGCGTATTTCACAATGATATCTGCAAGAAAAAAGTACATGTCTTGAGATTCGTACTCCAAAGAGTTTAAATATGCCTTAAAATACAGAGGAAAGTCATTCCCTTTTTCCACACATGTGAAAATGTTTTATGAAGTTTCAAAAGCTCCTTGGCGCTTATGTTTATGTTATATGTCTCGCCGACTCAAACCCTCCCTTATTGTACAGGGAGACTCCCTGAAAGTAATCATAAAATTTCTTCTAAAACACAACTTTTTACAAGATCAGGAAATCTCTCGGATCTGGTTGAACGAGTTTTCGTTATTTTCTTGTCTTCTGCTGATAACCTTTGCTAGCTGCATGTTTGGACCCATGTCAGCACCGACAGAATGCTGGTCCTGATCTGGATTCTACTGGCCCTGAGGGTATCAAATGTCTACTTTACGAATACGTCTTCATTTAAACGCGCAATTGGTAGGCAACCTAATTTTTTTATAAAAAAAATTGCAGAAAAAGTAAAAAAGAATCCATAAAAATTCTAAAAATAGGCTTTACTGAATATCTGAAAAAGTTTCAAAAAAGGAGGCCCCAAAATATAAGTGTCGTCAGGGTAACCAGAAGCAAGAAATGTTTTGCGGAGAATATAAATGATGTTTACTTTGCTCACTCTAGAAGAGACATTCATTTCTGGTGACAGTACGATTTAAGGGGCCGCGCAGTGCAGACGATGCAGATGCATGTCTGACTGCAGATAGAGGGTCTGAGAGTTCGATCTCGGCCTGGTGCCATACTTTGGTGGAGATTTGATCTTGAAATTATTTCTACGGCCATTCTCCCCCTTTCGCTGATTCAATAAGGGTTGCCAGGGATGTTAAGCATAAAAACAAACATACTTAAGTATGTTTAAACTCTTGGTACCCTGAAAATACAGATGGATTTTTGGTAAGCTATTTTAGAATTAATTTTGGTTCTTGACTACGCTTCAGTTTATGAACAAGAACAAAATTTTATCAGGGGGAGGGAGAAGTCTGACAGGGGGAGTGAAGTGGGATTGGTTGGGGAGGGAAGTGGGTGGAGAGGGGGAGGGAAGTGGGGGAAAGGGGGAGGGAAGCGGGGATTGGGAACCCCCCCTGTCCACCCCCTCAGGAAGAGCCACACAGCAATCACAAAACGCTGAGAAGACAAACTAAGCAAAGCAACCAGCCCCCTCTTCCCCATCAAGATGATTGCAAAACTAGAATTGGCATAAAGTAACGTTTAACAAAACATAAAACAATATGGGAAGAATCAACAACAACAGAACCACCGCATTAGGGCGGACCGCAGCCTGAGCCTACGGGGGGGGGGGGGGGGGGGGGGCTTAAATGCATTTTACTGGTACCAAGTCATTGCCCTAACTTCTGCTGTTGTTGAAGTACAATAAATGTTCAGCTCGCAGGGAGGCGTTTCTCGCACCCCCAGACTTTTCCTCCTTAGTCGTTGCCGTCCTCTTTACTTTCTCCTCAGACCCAGTATAAGTGATTTCAAATAAAATACACCAGTAAGGTCTTACAAACCATTGTTTTTCGACTAGTAATTTTCAAAAACGCAATGACTATCACAATTTAGTATCTTCAACCAAATTATGTTTAATATCTTTTCAGTTTCAGAAATTATATCTAATTTAATAGCTTAAAACTGACATTTTTAATAGAACTTGATAAGTAGTACTTGTTCTATAACTCGTAAGTTGTACGGGTGGATGTCCAGCAGGTATCATTTGTGAATTAATATTCCATTGGTTTCCAAATTATTTTCGGACCAAAGCCAACAGATGTTTATAAAAGTAAGTTAGGGTGCAAAGATCAGGAATCGATACAATCAAGTACCACACCTGACCCAGGATGTTATTGATGCGTTAAACACTACTTCCAGATATTTGGACGATATTTTAAACATCAATAATGTTTATTTTGACAATATGGTAAGTAAAATATACCCTTCAGAGCTCCAACTTAATAAAACCAATACCTCTGATACGGAAGCCGCATTTTTAGACTTGCATTTGTCAATTTCTAATGATATTGTTTCTACCAAAATATGTGATAAACGTGACGACTTTGATTTTGAAATTGTCAATTTCCCATTTTTAGATGGTGGTGTTCCTCGCTCAACATCCTATGGAGTCTATATCTCCCAACCCATTCGTTTTGCTGGAGCATCTAGCTATGTTACTGACTTCAACATTTGCAATAAATTTTTAACTCAGAAACTTCTTAAACAAGATTATCTGTATCATAAACTTCACAAAACCTTTTTCTAAATTTTATAGACGATACTATGATTTGATATCTAAATTCCAAGTTGGACTTAAATCTCTCTTGCGTCAGGGACTTTCAGAACCGGAATTCTATGGGGACTTGGTGTATAAATTGAAGAACATTGTTGGCTCTAATATTTTTTCAGCGCAGGTCGTTAAAATAATATCTTGTAATAAAAAGATTAGTTATAGCATTAATGTATTGCAACAGGCTGCATGCTTGGTGGTCTGCCCAATCACGGTTGGCAACTTTGCTTTCCTCTTTAATTGCACGCTGGTGAGTCCGACTCCAGACTCTATGACGGTTCCGACTTAAAGACTTATCTATTGATGAGATGGTGGGGGCCTGATACTTTGGCTGTTTGTCAGGCCCACCGGGGTTTGCCTGTTGGGTTTCTTTTGCTCCGGTATTTAGTTTTATTTACTTTTGAGTCCTTATCTTTGCTTCATCTCCTTGTTATATCTTGATTTATATGTTCTTGGAGATGATGCATTGATAAGTTAGAGGTCTTTCATGCAGGTCAAATATATATGTGTCTTGATCCACATCTAAATTAAGGGTGAGGTTGGCGCCGTAAAACCGTTTAAGCCCTCCAGTAAAATATTTTACTGTCCGTTCCAAGGCGGTACTTCTTTTGTGGATCTTTCATGTTTTTTTCTGTATTGTGTTTGGTATGCCTTTGTGAGCGTCTGTTTATATGTGTCCTGTGGTCAACTGCTGGTAAAGGGCTGACCTCTTGGCTCTCGTTTGTGGTGTCCAACTGTGAGATTGTCATTCCTGGTTCAGGTGTGGTACTTGATTGTATCGATTCCTGATCTTTGCACCATTACTTACTTCCAATGGGAAAGTGACAAACTCACAGTTAGACACCACAAACGAGAGCCAAGAGGTCAGCCCTTTCCCAGCAGGTGGCCACAAAGCACATATAAACAGACGCGCACAAAGGCATAGCAAACGTAAGACAGAGAAAACCCCCCATAAAAGATCCACAAAAGAAGTACCGCCTTGGAACTGTCAGTAAAATATTTTACTGGAGGGCTTAAACCAGTTTTACGGTTATTTTCTGTTAGCTTTCGAAAAAACTAAACAGTATTTGAATTATGCTAAGTAATTCATAGTCTCCATCTACGTTCTATATTCCTGTCGCACCTAGAATTTCTTCTGTTTTAATGTCCCCCGTATCAAATATCGAGAGCAAATTGGTCCAGGTCTGTGTGCATACTTTTCATTAAAGTAAGTAAGGGTGCAAAGATCAGGAATCGATACAATCAAGTACCACACCTGACCCAGGATACCAATGGGAAAGTAACAAACTCACAGTTAGACATCAAAAACGAGAGCCTATAACTCTCATAAAAGGACTAAGTTCCAACAGCTGTCTTTGTAATCAGGTTGAACTTCTCCCAAATACATTGAGTAAAATGTTGTCATATTTTCATATTCTGGTCCTTCGTAAATATTGAGTTCCAGCAGAAAGTAGAACACCATTTAAGCAAGTGCAAGGAGGCACGAATGACAAATGAGAGCTGTACATATCACTTTCCAGTATTTTTCCACTTTTTGTTTGTTGTTACTCCCATTGTGGGAATCTGTAATTGTTCTGTTGTTTTGTTGTATGTTACTTTATGTCCATTCTAGTATTGCAATCATCTTGATGGGGAAGAGAGAGCTGGTTGCTTTGCTTGATTTGTCTTCCTGGTGTCTCATGATGGTTGAGCGGCTCTTCCTCATGGTGCCACGGGGTTGTCTGCGGTTTGTGATTGTGGTATTTCCTGATCATACTTACTTACTATTTCTCATGAAGAGACTCATTTCTCATGCATTAAGTTCTATCTGTCAATATTCAAACGCGTTGTTTGTTCAGGAAATTTACATGCTGACCTGTAACGTACATATACATATAATGCAATAAGTTGAAGTACAAAGAAAGGAGTTGAGAAGTGACTGACTCCTTTTGTATGAATAAAATAAGGATGTGTACACGAGGCTGGATTGTACACGAGGCTGGACAGAGTTAAGCAATTCTTCCTGACCTTCATGACAATATATTCTTGAACTTGCAAGAAGAGTTGTTCATTTTCTAAATCTGGTGCGTTTTTTCTTCCAAATAGAAGGCCTTTAGTGGTATAAATTCTAAGATTTCCAGGTAGAAAACTTTGCCTTTCGTTCATAAAAATAGGATTAAAGAAAACCTCAAGTTGAGCTGCGGTGGGCACAGTCAACGACAAGCTTCAGGCACCAACCAACGGATTAAAATTTTACGTCACAGCCGTAATTGAGTCTGAGGCCTGAATCACCGTCGTACAATTAAAGAAGAAACCATAGCTATAAACTGCAATTGGGTTTACAACCAGGCATGCAGACTGTCGCATGATATCCATGTTGTATCCCACTATTTTATTAATAATCTGTTTTAATTGATCACTTAAATTAGGTTTTCCAACATTTCTTTTGAATTTAAAAACTAAATCCCCATAAAATACAGGTTCTGATATGCCTTGTTGCAAAAGAGTCTTTATATAAAGCAGCACTCCTTACAAGGTGTTATGTTCAACATTTCCTTAGTCCTTATATCGATTCTGAGGTCAACCATAAACGACATTTTATCAAAATTCCATTCATTAACAAAGGTATTGAGTTTATTGATTTACATAGTATCTTCAAGGATAATTCAGTGATTTCATCTATTCCAAATTACTTTAATAATTCTGAAACTCCTATCATTTGTTATAAATATAACAAACCAATAAGGTCTACGATATTTAACTTTAATAAAATTGTAAATGATTTAGATATAGATTCCAATACTCCTGCCTCCTGAGATTGTAAAAATTCAAATTATTTATATCCCTCTGCAGGGCATGTTATTACAGGTAATCTAAATGTCATTCCTGACGCTAAAGTTCGCAATATCATTTCTAAAGGTCCTAAATATAGATTTCCCTCTAATATTGATTTCTCTAAATGTCGTAGAGAGATCGCTGCTTCTTTAAATGACTTCAGTAATCGTTGGTGCAAACGGGAAAATGTTGAACCTGATGCTTTGAAGGAATGGAAGATTAACATTTTTAATATTATTGATACTCGTATTTCATTTTACTCTCGTAATACACATCTTTTGCCCCCTAAGCCTAAATCTTCTTTTAGTCATCTTAAACGAGGTATCCAGGATTTTCATACGAACTATGTTTTGGTTCCAGCAGATAAAGCTGCTAACAATGTTGTAGTTGTTTGACGATTGTATTATATTTATACTCTTAAGCGTGAGCTTGTTGACACTAATGCCTATAAACTGCAGCCTTCTTTAAGCAAAAGGGTGATTGTTGATGGGCATGGTTGTCATACAGCCCTACATTTTGGTGTCAAAGCTAAAGAAAATCAAGACAGAGTTCCTACGTTGTACTGGTTACCTAAACTCCATAAAAAACCCTATAAAGCAAGATTTATTGCAAATTCTAGTTCTTGTACAACAACAGAACTTTCTAAATTGTTAACCTCGTGTCTTACAGCTGTTAAAAAACATGTTATCAAATATTGTGAAAAGGTATATGAGAGATCTGGTAAAAACCTATTTTGGTCGATTAAAAATTCAGGTGAAATTTTAGATAAACTTAAAGCTAGAGATTTCAATGCGACCAGTTTGTCTACTTATGATTTTTCTACTCTTTACACTACTTTACCTCATAATTTAATTAAAGATAAACTTATTGATCTTATTGAAAGTACCTTCCAGAGAGAAGGCTCTCCTTACCTTGCATGTAGTGACAGAAATGCATTTTTTACTTCAGAAAAACCTAAAAAATATCATGCATGGTCGTGTCAAAATGTATGCGATGCGCTGACCTTTTTGTTGGACAACATTTTTATTCGATTTGGCACCAAGCTCTATAGACAAGTTGTTGGGATTCCTATGGGCACTAATTGTGCTCCCCTGGTTGCAGATTTATTCCTGTTTTGTTATGAAAGGGACTTTATGATGTCTCTTTCTGATGATAAGCAGGCTGATGTTATTGATGCGTTGAACACTACTTCCAGATATTTGGACGATATTTTAAATATTAATAATGTTTATTTTGACAATATGGTTAGTCAAATATACCCTTCAGAGCTCCAACTTAATAAAGCCAATGCCTCTGATACCGAAGCCGCATTTTTAGACTTGCATTTGTCAATTTCTAATGATATTGTTTCTACCAAAATATATGATAAACATGACGACTTTGATTTTGAAATTGTCAATTTCCCATTTTTAGATGGTGATGTTCCTCGTTCTACATCCTATGGAGTCTATATCTCTCAACTCATTCGTTTTGCTAGAGCATCTAGCTATGTTGCCGACTTCAACACTCGCAATAAATTGTTAACTCAGAAACTTCTTAAACAAGGCTATCGGTATTATAAACTTCGCAAAACATTTTCAAAATTTTATAGACGATACTATGATTTGATTTCTAAATTCCAAGTTGGACTTAAACCTCTCTTGCGCCAAGGACTTTCGGAACCTGATTTCTATGGTGACTTGGTGTATAAGTTGAAGAAGATCGTTGGCTCTAATAATTTTTCAGCGCAGTTCATTAAAATAATTTCCCATTATAAAAAGATTGGCTATAACATTAATGTATTGCAACAGACTGCATGCTTGGTAGTCAACCCAATCACAGTTGGCAACTTTGCTTTCCTCTTTAATTGCACGCCGGTGGGTCGGACTTCAGACTCTATGATGGTTCCGACTTAAAGACTTATCTATCGATGAGATGGTAGGGGCCTGATGCTTTGGCTGTTTGTCGGGCCCACCGGGGTTTCACCTGTTGGATTTCTTTTGCTCCGGTATTCAGTTTAATTTACTGTTGAGTCCTTATCCTTGCTTTATCTCCTTGTTATATCTTGATTTTATATGTTTTAGGAGATGATGCATTGATAAGTTAGGGATCTTTCATGCAAACCAAATATCTATGTGTCTTGATCCACATCTGAATTAAGGGTGAGGTTGGCGCCGTTAAACCGGTTTAAGCCCTCCAGTAAAATATTTTACTGACCGTTCCAAGGCGGTACTTCTTTTGTGGATCTTTTATGTTTTTGTTCTGTCTTGTGTTTGCTCTGTTTTGTGCGCGTCTGTTTATATGTGCTTTGTGGTCACCTGCTGGGAAAGGGCTGACCTCTTGGCTCTCGTTTGTGGTGTCTTCTGTGAGTTTGTCACTTTCCCATTGGTATCCTGGTTCAGGTGTGGTACTTGATTGTATCGATTCCTGATCTTTGCACCATTACTTACTTTTAAGCAAATATTGTATTTAACAATCAACTCTGAGTGACGGTAATAAAGTTAAGAAAAATCTTTGCAAAGGTTAAGAATGCATCAAATCTGAGCGATAGGTACTGAGATATGGTTCCGGACGGACAAAAAATGTGGACAGTTGGATAAACGGACGGACGGAAGGATGATGCCAAAACTATATCCCTTTGACTTCGTGGGGGATAATAAAATACTTATAAGCCAAATAGTTAATAAGCATAATAACTAATTTGATATCAATGTCACGGGTTGACAAAAATTGTAACAAGGCGAAATTGACATTTTAACTTAATTTTTTGAAACATTTTAGAAAGGTTAAATTTAGGGTACCTTGAAACAAAATTTGATATTGACCCTTTTATTTTATACATTGTTGAAGTACATGAATGCAGTGACCTATATATAGGTAACTGGTGAATGGTACATTACAAATTACTAGGCATCATGTTTAGAACAAATTAGGTCAAAAATAAAAAAAAATCTGATAGCCCAAGGCCGCTTTTAATTAGGGTGTCCTTTTTTCCATTTTAAAAATTAAAAATACTTAAATTTATCAACTGAAATAGATGAATGGAAATATCTCACAAATAGAGCACTCGTGTGGTAGACAATCTTTAGGCTGATGATTTGTTCCTTTATAGGTCACATTATGCCAAAAGGCACGTTCTCATTACAGCTTATGTTCTCTGTTTTACTGTCTGTCATGCCATCTATTAATAAAATTTCTTATCTTATCTTATCATTAATCCTGGGTAGACCAGAAACTTGTAAACAGGTACTTTGGCAAAATCAATCTTCATAGAAAGAAATACATGTATATTATTTTATTTGGAAATGTTAACCTGTGACCCCTCAGTGCATGCAATGGACCAGTCTAACCTTTTTGCATGCAGCCTTATGGAAAATTGTATTGGTCTGAAAAGGGTCAAACAAAATGATGAAAAACTGCTTGGACATGCAGGCTGATCTGCGTCTTTGCTATTTACATTATGCCATAGGCACGTTTGTTCTCATTAACGAGGCCGTCGTCGGGGGTATGGCCGGTCCGCCCATGGCCGGATCACTTTTTTGACCATAAAAGGATAAAAAGCTTCATTGTGTTCTTCCTATAACCAATAAGACCACCCTCTATGATCTGAGAAGGAACAGAAAGAACAATATAGTGAATATATTCTCAAAGCATCGAAAAACAAGGCAATGAAACAGTATGCAGATGCGCATGCTTATCTGCGCTAAAGTGTTTGCATGTGCCGAAAGCATTTTTCTCATGACACAGTTCATATCATCCAATGTGATGACGTGCAGCCTGATGATCTGTGTCTTTGTTGTTCGCATTGTGTCGAAGACAAGTTCTCATTAAAAAAAACTTTGTGGACCGGAAACTCCTAAACGCAGTAAAGACCTACAACCTATACATATAAAGAAAATTTTATCAAAACTTAGAAAAGTGAGGATTACCTATTATAGAGAAATTTGTAAATGCAGGATAACATGCTTACCCTTACCCCATCACTAGTATCTGTCCTGAAATTGTTGTCTGCTCTTTACGCCTGCTGCAAATATTCAAGTGCACTTCAGATTATTTTTTCAGTCTGATCTGGGTCTATAATGTTTTTTGCATTGTTGGCTGTTTACCTAAAATCATAAGCAGACGGCAGTTGTCGAGACTTGTACTTGTGAAAAAAATGATTTCACATTGTTCCCAACATTTTTCAGAAGAAAGATATTATGAATGTTAGCTGACTATCTTTCTCAAACACCTTTGGACCAATTTATTCGATAGCTAGGATTACAACTGTTGGTGGCCAGTCCATACTGTGATAATATACTGTCTGGCCAATTATTCAATTGGACTGAGGCCTAATTAGTGTGTTTTGTGAGGGTTCCACGTTCCTACTCGCGTTTTTACTTGGGGACTTTTTGACTTGGGGACGTTTTGACTTGCACCCGAATTATCAAGCGCTTGGTGACTGCGAACCTATCTTGGATTTTCTTTTCTTGCCACATTAAAGGTTAAATTTTATTTCTTTTTCTGCTATATTGATAAAACATGCTTTGCAGCGAACACTTCAACTAAATGTCGCATTTCTGTATCAGTTTTATAACGTGTTTTAGAAGTATTTTGCATCCATGATTACAAGTACGAAAGCACATAAATTCGGACAAGTTTTTAATACGGACATATCGAAAGTACATGTCTGAGATTAACGACACTCTGTCAGCCTTGACCATTATGTGTCTAGTGTAGATAAAGAGGCCTAATTTAACGTCACTTATAATGAACAATTTCTTACTATCCGAGAGACCTTCTTTAAGCGGTTAAACCACTTGTAACGGCCCGTTTCGACATCTTCTTATGACTGATACTGTTGTTTCTCCGGGAATGTAGCAACTTGGCGTGAATTTTGGTGAGTGTCCATACCAGAATTTGTTTAGTCTGGACTTGAAGGAGTTAAGGGAGGGTGCCAGTACAACTTCACTCGGCAATAAGCTCCAGGCATTCACAACTCTATTTGAGAACATGTTTGCCCGAACATTTAATCTTGACCGGTTTTTTTAAGAGCTTTAGCCCGTTACTACGTGTTGATATTTCGTTGTTGATCTTGAAGAATTTTTCATTTGCTATACAGTCAATCTGATTCACTCTCTTGTAAACTTCAATAACATCTGCCAGGGCTCTCACACCCCTTTTTGGGAATGGGGCCGGGGCCCTTGGAATTGGGAAAATTAGCGGCGTTTCGACTAAAATTGGGAAAATCTATATTGTCTATTTGTATGTAGTTTCCATTGCTAGATTGATTCAAATAGTTAACCTTACATTGTTTCTTGAAATTATATATAAAATAAGCTTTAATAATTAGACAGTATCTTATTCAGGAACAATTTTGGTTTCATATATATCTCATTTTCTCCATGGGTATTAAGTGGGAAGATTCTAATTAAATGAAACCCCACTTATATGTTTTAAAATACAGCTTAGAATAGAAGAAATAATTCCTCTTCCCATTGAATTTCTGAAAAACATTGCAGGAAAAAAAGTTGTTTGAGTGAGTGTCTGATAATTGAATCCTTTCTCAATAAATTTCTGAAGTGCAAACTAGAGTTTTATGGCTTAGGAGGCAAAACTTAGCAGTAGAAAGTATGTATGAGTGATTGATAATTTAATCCCAAGGTGTTCGGCTTTTTCGATATATGGCTGTACAAAGCAAGAAGTTATGGCCGAAAATAATCTGCAGAAATTGACCGGGTACGAACGATAAAAAAGAGACTGAATCGTCATTAATTCTTGTGAACTTCTCTTCAAATGATAGCAATGCATAGTATACTTTTTATTTAATCAAAAAATGAAATGATGTTCATTTTACCGCAACAATATTAGCCAGGACAACTGACAAAATACCTTCGCATCGATTTTGATTCGCACCCGTATAGCGGTAAGGGAAGTAACTCGCGCATTCCAAAAAAATGGTACAAGTCAAAACTTCCCCTACTGAGTGCGCGAACAAAAGATCGTTGAAAAAGGAAGTCAGACGTTGTTCAGGGAATAAAAAGTAAATAATCAGCACACTTTTATATGTTTTCCAACTGTTTTGATGGAAATTTTCAACTGATACATCTGTAGTTTGTTGGGACCAAGTAGGCTTGGTCAGATTGGGAATTTTTCGCCTGGAATTGGGAAAAAAACATACTTTTTGGCATTGGGAATGGGGCCGAATTTCGGCCCCAAAATCAGGTGATCGAGAGCCCTGTCTGCCCAAAGCCTCCTGTACTCTAACAATGGAATACCCAGTTTTTTAGCCTTTCTTTGTATGGTAGGTGTTTTAAACAATTTACCATTCTAGTAGCCTGCTTTTTTATATTTTCAAGTAGCAATGCATCTTTTTTGTTCATTGGAGACCATACTGTTGTAGCATACGCGACATGTGGTCGTACCAAAGATTTGTAAAGGCATAGGAACATTTGTGAAGCTTTTGAAAATGGGTCAGTCTGATTACCGTAGGATACCACAGGATACCGCAGGATCCCTTGATATGGGCCTTTTCAATGGAATTTACCATATTATTACATGGAATAGGCATTTTATAATAAATAACAGTAAATATTTTCACTTGTTTTTGTATGTAAAAATAGCCATGCAATAAACCAACTGATTAAAAAGACACCCTGTCACATTAGCCTATAATGATAACACAATTTGGTGTTATTATTTCAAATACTAAATTTCGACAAATTATATGATTATTTCATATTTTTATATTTGATATATTTTTCATTACTATAAAATATGGTTTAAGGTTTTCCTAGATTAAGATGATATTTGAAATATTTGTTTTGACAAATCCAGTGGTATCATGTCGTGCAATATCACACATGTGACAATATACAATAGGTTCCCCCCATTATATCTTTAGTTAAGAGTTATTCTTGTTGGAAAAATATTTTAAAAAAAATACGTCTTGAATGATGTATCCAGCTTTTCATTGAAGAAAATTAACTATATAGTAGGATCCCTATACCGCAGGATCCCTCAAAATATATAGTAGCACTTAAAAATACTGTCTTTGAGGGATCCTGCAGTAGCCTACCTGTGCTGTATAATGCTGGTTTGAACTCATTAAAACTTTTCCCCCCACATACTTTATTAGGCAGTTTTTAGTATTGATTGCTAAATTTCAAAATAAAAAGTCACCAAATCAAATATATTGAGCTCCTTATAGAGTAAAATGATATAAATTATAGCATTTAAGGGATCCTGCGGTAATCAGACTGACCGTTTGAAAATGATCCCTAGATTTCTGTTGGCTATTGCAGCTTTTTTTGATACTTGTTCCCTGAAAAACAGCTTGTTATCAACGGTCACTCCTAAATCTTTTTCCCAGTAAACTTGTTCAAGGCTGACTCTTTCTACACCTGATTTCATGGTATACTGTTGTAGTGGGGTTTTGGCCCCAAGCCTCATGTGTTTACATTTCTTTGTATTAAAGTCCATACCCATATTTCTGCCCATGTGTCTGAATTATCTAAATTCTGCTGTAGGATTTCTTCATCATGAGAGTTTGTGATGGGCATATACAAAAATACAATATTAACTCAAGGTGTTGCGCACATGCATGATCTGCTGCAAAATCCTAGAGCATATACTAGTGACTAGTCTAGTCAGTAACAACAAGGAAGTGCCTACAGGTGGGGCTTGTATCCCTAGACCATGATTCTAGAGGTACGGTCCCGTATCTAGACTATGAGACTAGGGATACGGGCCCGTACCTGTAGACAGTCCACTGAGGATTGGCTGGGGGTACGGCTCTAAAATTTCAATACAGGTTACATGTTGTAACTTATTTCACCGTTTGAGATGTATCATCCAACAAAAACTCTAGTTGCAAATTAACATCTATTTCGGTGGGGAAAATGGATGTACAGTAGTAACGGTACTGTGGTGGAGATAGTATAACTTATTTCACAGCTAGATCACTAATAATTGCTGGTTAAAACGGCTTATATAGCCGCCACATTGTGCATGTATGGAAGGAAACAGACTAAAAATGTAAGCAGAAATTTACAACATTCTCGCTTTCCATTTTCTCATGCTTTCAACTTATTTCTGTGATTTCACTGTACCTTGTGTCAGGTTGAATGACTTGTTTGGCATCCGACGTTGAGCTGTCTCCATTGATCGCTATGATCTAGCGAAAAACTTAATAATCTCGGCATTCTGCCGAAAAAAATGTAAAATTGTTGCTCTTAGATGGACTTTGAGCCATTTTGACCAGATGACTTAGAATATTTATGGATTTGATATTTAATGGATGGATGCCCAGCTATTAATTGTGTTGTGGTGCAAGAAACCTACCAATTTAAATAATAGAGCCGTGACGCGAGCATGGCGAGTAAACCTGTCTTCGCCGTTTTCGACAAAATGATATTCAGTCCAGTCTGCTCAGATACTAGCTAGAAAATTGAAATTTTGTTCATAGCAAGACTAGATGATACTTTTAAATAAACTTTTGAATCACTATTGCACTGATCAGACTGCGCAGGCTGGTCTGCCTGTGCGGTTGTTCGCATATGCATAGGACAGGTTTTCACACACGGGGCCCATTTAATGTAAATTTGTGTTTCTTTGGATTATAAAAGAAGACAATATTTGTGTGCTCACTGCAGATGAGCAATTAGGGGGCGCTAAAAAGAAAATATTTAATTGGTTTTCGCAGTTTATCCACATTTGTTCACAAATGACATCCGACACTGATTGTATTTACCCTTTCAATTGATCTCTGGCTCCCTTTCAACTGTCAAAGATGGCGACCAAACAGATGTGAATCTGCAACACAATATTTTGTTGGATTAGATTATCTCAAACGGTAAAATAACTGTTACCAAATATAGCTGAAATTTTAGAGCCGTACCCGTAGCCAATCCGCAGTGGACTGTCTACAGGTAAGGGCCTGTATCCCTAGACTCGTAGTCTAGAGATACGGGACCGTACCTCTAGACTCGTCTATGGATACGGGCCCATACCTGTAGACACTTCCTAACAATAAACACTTAGCCTTAGATAGCATACTTGCTGACTGTCAGCATGGTTTCCGAAGTCAGAGGTCATGCGAGACCCAGTTGGTCCAGTTTGTGCATGACATCATCAGCAACCTGGATGGGGCTATGAATAGTAGACACAAACAGACAGATTTGATCATAATGGATTTCGCAAAGGCCTTTGATAAGGTGCCACACAGGAGGCTATTACATAAATTGGACCTGCTTCACTTTCATAAGATTCATTCTGGTGCTGAGTCTATAGAAAAAGACGTACCTGACCCCTGCTCACAGTTTGAAATCTACCAGGGCATCACACAGTGCCCAATATTGTAGATACCAGACAAACAGTGATCCCCTGAAGAACTCATTTTTCCCCGGAACTATTCCACAGTGGAAGGATTTTTCTCCTTCCAGGGCTCTGGATCACCGGATTTTGGGGCCAAAATTCTGCCCCATTCCCAATGCCAAAAAGTATGTTTTTTTCCAAATTCTAGAAAAAAAATTCCCAATTTGACAAAAAATTTTTTTTTTTTTTTGGTTCTGCATCTTTATTTCATATTACAAATAAAGAACATATTGTTACATATTTACAATTTCACAGAATAATAGAATACAATCACACTTGCTTCTTTATCTCCATTTTCTCATAGTACACTAAGGAATCAATCTAGCAAAGGAAACGTCATACATAAAGACGATGTCAAATTTCCCAATTTTAGTCAAAATGCTGCTAATTTTCCAAATTCCTTGGGCTCCGGCCCAATTCTCAAAAAGTGGTGCGAGGACCCAGCCTTCGGTTGTCAATTCCCAGACTACTGAGGAGTTTAGGGCACTCCTCATTTAGTAAAAAACATAGCCAAAAGATTTTTCTTTTTTTTTTCTTCAAAATTCCAAATTCGGACTCCCTGACTTAATGATCCTTATCGATCCTGCCAGTAGAAATAGATAGATTGATAAGCTTTTTTGTGACATAACAACATCTTTAACATTGCTCAAGTTGCACAACCCCTTTTATGTGAGTGCCAGCAAGGGAGCTGCTAGTACATTCTTTAAACCTTTGGTATGGTGTCTTTAAAGAAATTTGACAGTTTTATGCCAAAATGTAGAAGGTAAATCTATTGAAAGTGCTTATCGACATCTGTTGATGAGCACTATGAGCTGAATCTTTGATGTTTCATCCCCCTCTCATTGAGATGGTTCTTTTGAGTACTCACAACATATGCTTTGGTTGAGAAATAAGATTAGTTTTTAATTACTGTACACACTCTTATCTAAAGGCCTGCTTAGGCCAGAATTTTTTTATTAGTTGATTTACGGGAAATTTTTTTCAGACCTAGGGTCGGGGGGACGAAAAAAAATAAATAAAAAAGCTCTGAAAATGACCAGTTGACTGGTCATTTTCAGAGCTTTTTTTTTCAGAGCTTTTTTTTTCAGAGCTTTCTTTTTTCTTTTTTTTCTTTAATATCTCCAGAAAAACAGTAAAGCTTTTTCCTAAAAATCTGGACAGGACAATCACTTTTAACAGTGTCACAGACAGAACCTCAAAAAAATGTATTTTTCTTTCAATAAACAAATAATTTTTAGTCAGAGGATAAAATAAAAAATTTTTTTTAGAAATTAAATTTTATTTTTTTCTTACTTTCCTGAAAATTACAGTAGGAGGGTTCGTAAATCAACTAATGAAAAAATTCTGGCCTTATGTCTTTCCTTTTCATTTTAGATGAGGATGCTAAGCCATGTCTGCAATAGTGGAGAACTACTTGGAAGGTCAAAGAAAGAGTTATTCTGAAAGTCAGTACACAAATAATGGTATATCAAGTTATAACCTTAAAACTAGATATGAACAGAAGAAAAAGATGGAATTGCATAAAATTGATCTTTGGTGCTCTCCTCTTCCTGTTTGTTTTGGGAACCATCAAATTGAAGAGATTGTCAGGATGGAGTATATCTGGTAAGAATGTGACAACATTTGAGAGGGGGAGTGTGGTAAGAAAGCTGATTCAACTGAGTGAGAAGCAGGAAGAAGAATGTCATATTCCTCGTTTAAAGGTAAGTGGATAAGTTTCTAAAAATATGATGTTGGTAAATTACAAACGAAACCTAATATTTACACTTCACACTGTCTTCCCTTAGAGTTAGATGAACTTTTATTAAGCTACAGTTAAATCTAGGGAGCACAGTGGCTCAGTGGTAGAGTGCTTGACTCGAGACCGAGGGGCCGCAGAATCGAGCCTCACCAGTGTCACTACGTTGTGGTCTTTGAGCAAGACACATTTATCCTAGCTTAGTACTGGTTCAACCAAGGAAGACCTGTCCCTGTTTAACTGAAAGATTGTTGATGGGACATAAAGAATCAAATCAAACAAACTGTATTTTCTTCATTTCACTATGAAGAGATTTGCAAGGTTCTGTCTTCATTAGTGATGGAGAGATTTGCCGGTGTGAAATATAAAGTGTAAATATAAAAATTGAAATTTTATTTTTTCAGCCTTCATGATGTGATAATGGCAGTGGAAGGAGCTAAAATTCCATGAAGTGAAAAGCGCTTTGAACATGGAATTTTAGCTCAGCCAACAGTCTTCATCACATCTTGAAGGTTGAAAAATAAATTTTTAATTCTTAATTGAGATGCTTTCAACAAAATGTTTTCATGGAGAATTTCGCACCATTTTGTATTTTTAAAAAATATCAACTTGTTAAGGGCTATGTGACACCAGGGTTCACACAGGCTTGAAAAGTTCTTGAATATAATATAGGCTGTCTTGAAAAGTCCTTGAAATTAAATTTGCCTTGAAAAGTACTGGAATATACTCAAAGTTCTTGAAATGTCCTTTAATTTTACCATTTACAGGAGGATTCAACACTGTCTTTGGAGGTCTAAATTAGTATTAAATTGTGGTGCCTTTATTTGGTGCAGCATATGCTGACCAAATAAAGGCACCACAATTTTATACTAATTTTCTAAAACTAATATCTTTCGTAATGCAGTTTAGCATTTCCGAAGTAGAATTTTAATGTGTAAATCAGTATTTTGGTAAGTTAGAGTCCTTGAAAACAGTAGGAAAGTCTTTAGAAGTCCTTGAAAAGTCCTTGAGTTTTACACAAACTTGCCTTTATGTATGGACCTTGGACACTACTGGTGTCAGGTATCAAGAAGATAAAATAAGTTCCAAGTATGGACCAAAAAGTCACTAGATTATCATCAAAGATTTTACCATTGATTATGCTATAGTCTTTTGTAACTACTGCCCCACAACCTACGTTGAATAGTGAGGAGTCGAGGACAATACAACAACTTTTCATAATTTACAGACCTGCTTAACAAAGACCTGCACCGTCAAGACAGTCCAATAGTCATCGCCGACTGTTTTCAATGATATATTCCTTAGGGCATATTTGCCTACATAATAGCAACAGCCCAGCACTAACTTGGCACTGAGGGGAACTCAAGAGGTCATTTTCCTGCTCATTATCCTGGCTATAGCCCGCTCATCCCAGAACGTTGGTCTGACTGTGGTTACAAATGACTGATACATAAATCTAAAGAGATTATCAGGTCTTAGTTGCAAATAAACTTGATTTTTATTCTTTTTCCTTACTTTTTTGTGATAGATTAGAATTTAAAATACATTTGTAATCCATTATGACCAAAGCGAAAACTTTCTAATCATATCTTCTGTAGTTCAAGTTTAATCATGTTAATAGTACATGTAAATCAATATTCTGGTATACCATGTATCTTGGGGGGTGCAGTGGCTCAATTGGTAGAATTTGTCTTGGGATTGCACGGGTGACAGTTTTCAGGACTATTCCTGAATTCAGGGTTTTGAGGCTGACTTTCCATAGAAAGTCAGCCTCATAATCTGGAATTAAGCAGATTCTAATAGCTTCTAAGTTCTTTGATTTAAGTTAAGTTTATCTAAAGACAATTGACCAATTTAACTTGAAAATTGTCGATATTTATAGGCATACCGCAAGTTTTAAGATTTGATTTTAAAAAGTTCAGGATTTGAACTTTCACCCATGGGATTGAAGGGTCCCTAGTTCCAGACTCGTTGTAGCTACTTTGCTGTGTCCTTGAACAAGACACTTTATCCTCTGTTTAGTAAACAGAAACATTAGTACTGGTTTAAACCAGGAAGACAGGAAAACGCCCCCAACATGACTGAAAACTTATTGACTGAGAGGTAAAGCATCAAAACACAACACAACAACTATACAGAGTATCAAGAAGTTGTAATTGCATTGATAAGGATCCAACCCATAGGTTTAGATAAACCAAATTTTTGAGCGTAAAATTGTAAATAATTTCTTACCCTCCAGTTTTAACATATGTTTTGGGGACTCTAAAGAACCGTCTTATTGAGACTGTTCTTTTGAGTACCCACAACATATGTTTTGGTTGAGAAATAAGAAAATTATTTTTTGGTACGCGTACGCACTCTTAACTAAATTCCTGCGATCACTAGAGAGTTTAAGTTATACTATGAGTTTCAGTTCACAATGACTCAAGCACTAGTGAAGAAGCAAAATCAAGTAAATTTGGTATACTGACCTAAAAAAAAACCTTCTTTGCAAGTTTGCATATAACTTTTTCAAAATTCTAGACCTTATTTTAAGTACAATGTAGATCCAGATTAGCTGTCTTCTGTCTTGTTGTAGCCAGGGCCAACCGACTCACTAAAAATGCCACCTACCCAAATATTTTATGTCCGTAATGTCAGACCTTTTCTTTATTTTTAATGTCTTAAGTATGCATATGCTAAGAACCAAAAAATTCATGTGCTGGCCCATATTTGATCTCTTTGCATGCTGGGTAATTTTTCATGCTTTGTTGTTGTAGTCTGACATTTTTCAAAATTAACATTTTCAAGGAATTCTTCCAGGAACACTACCAGATTGTAAAACGGTTTTGATCCAGATCAGGACCGACATTCTGTCGGTCCTGATCTGGGTCCAAACTGTTTGCAACTTTAGGCTTTCAGCAGATAGGGAGCGCAGTGGCTCAGTGGTAGAGTGCTTGACTCGAGACAGAGGGGCCGCGGGTTTGAGCCTCACAGGCGTCACTGCGTTGTGTCCTTGAGCAAGAAATATTAATCCTAGCTTAGTACTGGTTCAACCCAGGAAGACCCATCCCTTTATAACCGAAAGATTGTTGATGGGACGTAAAGAATCAAATCAAACAGACAAAAGCTATCAGCAGACAAAAAAGTCACTGATAGCAAGGATATAGTTATTGACTGATCCAATTTAACTCAATCTAATTATGGATAACAAAAATAAAAAAAAAACGTTTGAATGGCTATTGGCTGAATATTAATTATTCATACATGTTTTAATTTGCATCTTGCATTTTCTCAACCCTTTAAACATGTACAATTTCAGAAAAGACTAAGAGAGCCAGGTTTCTCAACCAGCTCGGTGTCATGCCGAAGGTTGAAGCCAGTGAAGAACTCCTGTCGAGTGGCAAACAGAATATTTCAACAGCACAAGATGACTGGGTGCCAGTCAGATGATGAGGAGCCAAATAATGAGTTTTGTAAAATCAAGGTATTTACTGTCCTGCCAGCCAAGAGTGACAGTGACGTCATGATTTGTTTACAAAGTTATCAGGGACTTATAATCGATAGATCACTTGTGTAGTAATCCTACAGTAGTTATCAGGGACTTATAATTGATAGATCACTTGTGTAGTAATCCTATCTGCTGGATAGGATTAATACACAAGTGATCTATCGATTCACGTTAGTTCAAGTGATGTGTACAAGTAAATGTTTTACTTAACAGTTGTAAACAAAACATACGTCACTGTCACTCTTGGTCGGCACGACAGTACTTGACCATTTTTATTAACCTGTTTGCATACTGGGTAATTTTGCAGCCATGAATGTTTTTTGTTTGTTTTGATGCTTTTCATGCATCCCAGTCAACAATTTTTCAGTTATATTGAGACAATTTTCTGGTCTTCTTGGGTTGAACCAGTACTAAGCAGCGGATAAAGTCATTTTTGTCATTATTGTTACAACCAGGCAACCACCAAGTAAGCATTTCATTCCAATGAAACATCTAAAGATAAGCTGTCAGTAATATACAATTGGCTGTCTATTATTGTCATGCAGGTGCATGCCAAACTACACAAAACCTTGTTCATTTTTACATGCTCATTACATTGAAACATAAAAAAGTAGTTGAGAAGTTTGTTAAAAAAATGTTTATTGTGAAAAACACTCATTTATTAAATTGACATATGTGACATATGTTGTAGGTGCACATTGGAATTGCCTCTAAGAGGCAATTCCAATGAATACCAACAACATATATTACTGTAAATAAGGAAACCTATTTCAAGAATCATTTCCTTTAGCTTTTCCCCTTTAAAACATCTCAAGCTGCCAATTAGTTTTAAAATACTTGTCACAATTTGGTTAATTGTTTATATTTACATGACAGCTATAGCACCAAATTTGATTTCATGAACTATGCTTTTGCTAAGCTGGTAGTTGCTAGTGTTGTATCGATGATTGATTATAATCGATGATCAATCGAAAATTTCTTTCGATTCTACTAATCGATTGTGTTTGGTAATAATCGATTATAATCGAAAAGATTCACACCTGACCCTCTTGTAGGCTACTATTTAAAATTTGCAACTTTGCTACAAGAAAATGCAATCCATAAATTCAAAGGTTTATAGAATGTGAGGAATATAGGAATAAGTTGTAGCCTGGTTTGCTGTGTATTCTATCCCCTTTAAAGTCATGACTAAGAAGTCTTCAGTGCAATCTTAACCCATAGTATGCTAATGACTCCTAAAAAGAGTGAAAACTGATGAAAGCCACAAAATGAGGCATTTCATCAGAGTATACACTGTTTGCTATTAAGGACATAAAAGATATTCAGAGAAAGAAATATTTATTTGGGAATGATAACCTGTGACCCCTTGATGTTTACAATGGACCTTCCCAAGTTTATTGTTTCAAACCAGAAGGAAAATCTATAAGTGTATAAAGGGTTTAAAATTTGAGTTTGCTGTCAGGACCAGTTGTGGTATTTGATACTGTACATAAAATAGCATGACACTGACGCTAACAATTTTATAAAGATAAGAGTTTCAAGCAGTACAAGGGTAGACATTCTATTGGATGGAACCTGTGTTTCCCTTTCATTTGATAATTTTTGATTATAATCAATCATCAATCGAAACCTCCTAAACGATTATTTTTGATGATCAATTATGAAAATCCAATAATCGAACAACACTAGTAGTTGCATGGTTGTATTGCATGCTGGGTTATTTTGGATGCTTTTTTCTTGGCTGCTTTTTTTTTCAAAACTATCAGACCCTTTCCTGACAAACAATATGGGAGCAGTCTGATCAGGGTCCATATTTTTTTGCAATATAGGAATATGATACATAAGAGCTTAAGCAGAAGAGAGGAGCAGAAGATAATAGTTATGGCTGGCAGGCTAAGGCCAAATAAAAAAATACCTGTTTTTAGGGTAACCCGACCCTACCTAAATTTACTGGTCAAATCTAGGATTTTTTCAAGTTTTCTTGAAATTTTATTTATTTATTTAGTTTGAAAGTCATTTCTGTCAGAAAAAAATAATTAAAAAAACTAGAGCAGCAGTCGATGGTAAACCATCGCAAATACCCGCTTTTTTACCTATAACCTTTACCTTGGGGTCAAGGTCACACAAAATGTAGCTAAGTACCTTCTACATAATGTGACCTATGCATTTACAAGAAAATACATTATATGACCTTGACCTAGTTGTTAAGGTCACACAAAATGTTGTCCAGTGCCCTCCAAATTATATGACCTATGCACCTGCCAAATTTGAAGGTGCTACGTCCAACAGTTTAGGAGAAGATGGATTTACAAGAAAGTAAATTATATGACCTTGACCTTGGAGTCAAGGTCACACAAAATGTTGCCCAGTACCATCCACATCATGTGACCTATGCACCTATAAACTTTGAAGTTGCTATGTCCAATGGTTCAGGAGAAGATTCATTTACAAGAAAATACTTTATTTGACCTTGGGGTATTTGACCTTGACCCCAAGGTCACATGAGGTGTTGCCTAGAACCCTCAACATCATGTGACCTATGCACAGGCAAAATTTGAAGTTGCTACTTCCAAAACATTATGAGGAGATGCGTTTTCAAGAAAATACATTATTTGACCTTTGACCTGGACCTTGGGGTCAAGGTCACACGAAACATCGCCCAGTACCCTGAACATCATGTGATCTATGCACCTACAAAGTTTGAAGTTGCTACGTCCAACGGTTTAGGAGAAGATACAATTACAAGAAACGTGACGGACGGACGGACAGACAGACAGACAGACGGACAGACGCACGGACGGACGGACGACGGACCGACTTTGGTACGAAATTAATATACCCTATTTTTCTTACGAAAAAGCGGGTATAATAATGTGTGCCTATCCTACCTAAAATTTCAGACCTGTTACCCGAATGGCGAAACACACATATTTTTTTATTTGGCCTAAGTGTAAAAATCCATGTTCATTGACATGCTCGCAGCTGTTCTTGATAGTGCTGCAATTTAGATTTGATTAAGAGCTACACCCTGGTTATGGGTAATCAAAAGCTTAATAGTTGGTCACATGCCATTAGCCTAAACCTGCCTTTTTGATTGCAATTGAAAAGGCTGTTCCTTAAGCAGAGGCATGCTCAGTGACACAACTTGAAAGTATGTTCACAAAGTACAGTATTGGTTAACCACTTAGTCAAGCTTGCCCAGGAAAAAGTGTGGTTAGGTGAACTGAACATCTCTACATGACCTTATGGCTATTGTCTGGGGCGTAAAACCTCAAACAAAACAAAACAACTTTTTTGATTGCTATATCCTGGGATGTTTTACCCCTTTTCATTCTTGATACCAGTAAACAGGTAGTTAAGCAAACAGTGTAGACCCAGATGGAATGCCGCAAAAGGTGGCATTTTATAAGGGTGTGCACTGTTTACTGTTAAAGACAAAAACAATCTTTAGGGACATAAATACATCATAATTTTGAATTTTCTATCTTTGGCCCTGTAAAACAAAAAAAGACTATCCCATACTAATTATATCAATATATTTTGGGAAAATCCATTAGAATGAAGAGGGTAAAACAGGCCTCTAGTTAAGAGTCCGTAATAAAAAAAAATTGATTTTCTTATTTTTCAACCAAAATATATGTTGTGGGTACTCAAAAGAACCGTCTCAATGAGACGGTTCTTTTGGGCACCCAAAACATACGTTAAAACTGATGGGTAAGACTATATTCACAATTTTGCGTCGAAGTTTTTTGTTTATTTTATTTATGGTTAATGCTTACCTCTGTCTTCTGTTTCAGAAACATGGTCAGTCTTATACAGTGATTTGCCACACCTCCACATGTGAGAAGGAACTTTTGCTAGGTACCATTGACACAGAAACTGGATCACTCAGATGGAACAAATTTACCCATAAACATGACCTTGAAACAGCGATAAAAGATGCAATGAATAAACCCAACTCAGGATTTTGTTTTATAAAATGTAGATCTAATGGTTCTGATTATACAGATTATGATGATGTTATTACAAGCCAGTATTTATATTATATGAATTATATATCTCCACAGATTCTCAATCTACCACCATATATAGCCCCTCAGGAAACATCTACAGCTAAGCATACATCTAAATATATCAACTTAAACATCATTTTCTTAGATTCTGTTTCAAGACATCATTTCTTCCGATCATTACCAAAGACAGTTGAGTATTTTGAAAGAAATCAAGGGGATCTGAATGATTCAAGTAAAAAACAGCAATTAGTTCTTGATTTTGAACTTGTGCAAGGAATCCGATCAAGAACTTATGAATCTCTACAAGCTCTTTTTGCAGGGTTAGTGAATCCATTTGAGAAGCCCTTTAGTACACTCTCAATGCCACCAACTCCGTTGAAGACCCAGGTGATTTTGAAGCCACTGAAAGATCTTGGTTATAGTACTCTATGGCTGGAAGATTTGTGCTATCAGTGGGAGTGGGGAATATCTAAGGATTTACTTGTTCATGATAAAGAGTTGACACAAGAAGAAACTTGGAAAAAACTTCAGAAAGCCTTAAAGAAGGCAGGTATTGACTCACTAGGTAACACCTATGCACAATGTGAAATATTGAAAGAGAATGGTGTTAATGATCATTTCCATGGACCAGATAAAGTGTGTTATCATTCCAAACATCAGCATCAATATTCCTTGGAGTATCTTAAAATGTATCAAGAAAGTATGCATTCCAAACGACAGCCTTATTTTACTTTTTATGAAACTAATATAGGGCATGAGGATACTGGATTACGTATCCAAGACTTTGACGCAGATTTTGTGCAGTACTTAAAATTTATTAAATCTCAGGACAACACAATGACAATCATTTTTTCAGACCATGGGAATGCTTATGGAAAATTCATGGAGAAATCTCTAGAAGCAAGGATCGAACTTTTTCATCCATTACTATTCATGATGATCACCAAAGATATCCAAAGTATTTTGTCTCATTCTAGTCTCCAGTCCCTTATTGTTAACCAAGACAGACTTGTCAGTTTGCTTGATCTACATTATACAATTACAGATATAATTTCTATTTTAAAAACAAATAGACATAGTTCAAAAAAGCATTTGCAGGATTTTGCAGTTTCCGACTTCAACAAACAGTTCAATGTTACAAGTAAGGGTCTACTATCGGTGATACCGAAGGCTCGAACATGCAATCAGATGCCAAGAATTAATCCAAATCTGTGTATTTGTGAAGGACACGAAATTACTGTTACATACAGCTCCTACTATTTCCTATTGGCTTTATATGCGGTTGGTGAATTGAACAATCATATACAGAGGCAGAGGAGATTAGGGTTGGAAGATAAGACTGTTGGAGGGTTTGGTAACTGCCAGAGACTGCTACTACAGGGAGTTGATAATATTAGAGAGAGTAGTAAGGTATGTATTATGCGTGGGCCCTGAAAGTTTTTTTCAGAGGGGGTCCATTTTTGCCAACATTTTTTTGTTGTTTTTTTTAGTAGATGAGGGCATCCAAATACCAATAAAAGTGGGCCATCATCGGCCCGCCAGCAAAACGCCATTTAAATGGCGTTTCACTGGCGTGCCAATGATGGCCCAACATTGAATTCAGGCTTGGTAGCTTTGTGATTTTTCAGGGAATCCGGACCAGTATTGCTAAGAAACCCTATTTTTTTTTTTTAATTTTCAGGGGGGTCCAGAACTGCTGTCCTCCCTCTGGATCCGCATATGTGTATGCAAGGGAGTAGCCTTAAATAGGACTTAACTCTTTGCATGCTTATCAATTTTTTTTGACAAATTCTTTCAGGAACACCATCGGGTTGTCAAACGGTTAAGATCTATATCTGAACGGACATTCTGTCTATCCTTATCTGGGTCCAAACTGTTTCCAAAGGTTATCAGCAGTCAACAAAAGTTGCCCCTAGTACCATAAATATTTAGACCTTTATAACCCATTATGTACTAATGGATACATCCTTCTGGTTTGATACAATAAACATGGGATGGCCCATTGTATATATCAAGGGGTCACATATAGTGATGTTACAATTTCCAAATAAAAAACGTATTTCTTTCTCTGAAAATGGTTTTTGTCATAGCAAATAGTGTAGACCCTGATGAAATGTAGCATTATGAGGCATTTCATCTTGGTCCAGTACACATTTAGTAGGCCTTTAGTTAAGATTGCATACCAAAAAATACATTTTCTTATTTCTCGACTTAAACATAAGTTGTGGGTACTCAAAAGAACTGTCTCAATGAGATGGTTCTTTCCAGTACCCACAACATATGGTTAACTTCAGAGAAAGAACAAACTCTTTCAATTACACACTCTTATATACAAGCATGGTACATGTATTCCATTGATTTCTGGTTTTAATTTCTGTTATTTTCCTAGGATGGTACAAAGACAGTAAAGATGGACCTACACATTCCTTCAGCCACTGATAACAAAACAGAGGTCTTCTTTGTAACCTTAGAGATACCAGCTGATCACCTGGAACAGATCCTACTTACCAAGTTTGAGAGAGTTACATCCTATAGCCAGTATGGAAAATGTTCTGACCATGAAGTTGAGCTGCAGCTGTGTGTCTGTGATAGTAAACATAGCAATAGAATACAGTTTGTCCCGCAATTGAGACCTCATGTGTATAATGGGACTACTGTTCAAAAGTCAGTGATAGACGTAGACGGACATAATTGTCTCAGTATAATTGCTCAATCGAATGAGAAAGGTGTTATTTTTGAAGTGTTTAGTTCATGTAAGAAAAGGTTGTCTTTAGAGTTTGTTTTAGAAACAACCAATATGATTTTGTCAGCAGATAAGGATGTGTCAGTGGAGATCTTCCCTGGAGATGTAACATTCCTCAACACGGCAGTTGTTTATAACGAGAAGAAACATTGGTCATGGGAAGTCAAAACGGGTTTTATGGTTCTTTAGCTTTGAGCCTAAGCTCCCCGAGGTTATAAAAAATGTTTATGCTCAACTCAACTGAGTATGAAATTTATCATGCTCATAAATGTTAAAATGCCAACAATTGTTTGCTTTTTAACATTTATTAGCATGACAAATACATCTGAGAATTTGAAAGCATGAAAAGTCTTTATTTTTCACCATTTTAGTTTTTAGCTCATATAAGCCATTGGCTCATCGTGAGCTATTGTGATCGTTGGATATCCGTCGTCTGTCATCAACATTTGCTTCAAATGACATCTCCTCCTAAAGGACTGGCTGGATTCTGACCAAACTTGGTAGAAATTTTCCTTATATGGCCCTCTTTAAAAATTGTTCAAATGGTTACGGTCCCGCAAGGGAGACCTCATGTGTATAATGGGACTACTGTTCAAAAGTCAGTGATAGACGTAGACGGACATAATTGTCTCAGTATAATTGCTCAATCCAATGAGAAAGGTGTTGTTTTTTGTGTTTAGTTCATGTAAGAAAAGGTTGTCCTTAGAGTTTGTTTTAGAAACAACCAGCGCCCTAGATAAGCTTTTGGGTCAATTGGGTACTTACGCAACCTGGTTATCCTCAATTGCGTACTTGCGAAAACAATTGCGTATTTTCATATTTTTTTACGCCACATTTTTTTTTCTATGATTACACCTTTTCTTATTGCATGAAGTCATCGGAATGTGCTTGCAAATTTATTCACTCCCATCGTCTGCCTTTCTAAAGTATCAAACTTGCGGATTTTATTGTTCCTGAAGCAAATCTCTTCCCCTTGTTGACATTCCGAGCATGTAAATGTTATATCTTATTCTTGGTGAAAAAACAGTCAGGACCCTGATCAGCTGGCTTCAATAGAAACCAGCTTATCTGGGTGACTTCATACTGTTTTCAAATGACACTCTTGAATTAGTAACTGTTACATCTTACTCTTGGTGAAAAAACAGTCTGGACCCTAATCAGCTGGCTTCACGAGAAATCAGCTTATATGGCTTCAAACTGTTTTCAAATGATACCCTTGAAATAGTAAATGTTATCATATTCTTGGTGAAAAAACAGTCTGGACTCTGATCAGCTGGCCTCACCAGAAATCAGCTCATCTGGCTTCAGACTGTTTCAAATGATACTCCTGAAATATTAAATGTTATGCCTTATTTTTGGTGAAAAAACAGTCTGGACCCTGATCAGCTGGCTTCAATAGAAATCAGCTTATCTGGCTTCAAACTGTTTTCAAATGATACCCTTGAAATAGTTAATGTTATCTTATTCTTGGTGAAAAACCAGTCTGGACCCTGATCAGCTGGCTTCACCAGAAATCAGCCCATCTGGCTTCAGACTGTTTCAAATGATACTCTTGAAATGTTAAATGTTATATCTTATTCTTGGTGAAAAAACAGTCTGGATCCTGATCAGCTGGCTTCACCAGAAATCAGCTCATCTGACTTCAGACTGTTTCAAATGATACTCTTGAAATAGTAAAGGTTATACCTTATTCTAGTGATAAAACAGTCTGTACCCTGATCAGCTGGCTTCACCAGAAATCAGCTTATTCGACTCCATACTGATCCTGATCAGCTGGCTTCATCAGAAATCTTTTATCTGACTTCATACTGTTTTCAAATGATAATCTTGAAATAGTAAAGGTTATGTCTTATTCTTGGTGAAAAAACAGTCTGGACCCTGATCAGCTGGCTTCACCAGAAATCAGCTTATCCGACTCCATACTGTTTTCAAACGATACTCTTGAAATAGTAAATGTTATATCTTACTCTTGGTGAAAAAACAGTCTGGACCCTGACTAGCCGGCTTCATCAGAAATCAGCTTATCTGGCTTCAGACTGTTTTAAAGGACACTCTTAAAATAGTAAAGGTTATATCTTATTCTAGGTGAAAAAACAGTCTGGACCCTGATCAGCTGGCTTCAGCAGAAATCAGCCTATCTGACTTCATACTGTTTTCAAATGATACTCTTGAAGTGAAAAAACAGTCTGGAACCTGATCAGCTGGCTTCACCAGAAATCAGCTTATCCGACTTCATACTGTTTTCAAATGATTCTCTTGAAATAGTAAATGTTATATCTTATTCTTGGTGAAAAAACAGTCTGAACCCTGATCAGCTGGCTTCACCAGAAATCAGCTTATCTGACTTCATACTGTTTTCAAATGATACTCTAAATAGTAAATGTTATATCTTATTCTTGGTGAAAAAACCGTCTGGAACCTGATCAGCTGGCTTCACCAGAAATCAGCTTATCTGACTTCATACTGTTTTCAAATGATACTCTTGAAGTAGTAAATGTTATATCTTATTCTTGGTGAAAAAACAGTCTGGACCCTGATCAGCTGGCTTCACCAGAAATCAGCTTATCTGACTTCATACTGTTTTCAAATGATACTCTTGAAATAGTAAATGTTATATCTTATTCTTGGTAAAAAAAAAAACGTCTGGAACCTGATCAGCTGGCTTCACCAGAAATCAGCTTATCTGACTTCATACTGTTTTCAAATGATACTCTTGACGTAGTAAATGTTATATCTTATTCTTGGTGAAAAAACAGTCTGGACCCTGATCAGCTGGCTTCACCAGAAATCAGCTTATCTGACTTCATACTGTTTTTAAATGATACTCTGGAAATAGTAAATGTTATGTCTTATTCTTGGTGAAAAAACAGTCTGGACCATGATCAGCTGGCTTCAATAGAAATCAGCTAATCTGATTTCATACTGCTCTCAAATGATACTCTTGAAGTAGTAAATGTTATATCTTATTCTTGGTGAAAAAAAAACAGTCTGTACCCTGATCAGCTGGCTTCACCAGAAATTAGCTTATCTGGCTCCAGACTGTTTTCAAATGACACTCTTGAAATAGTAAATGTTATATCTTATTCTTGGTGAAAAACAGTCTGGACCCTGATCAGCTGGCTTCACCAGAAATCAGCTTATCTGACTTCATACTGTTTTCAACTGATACTCTAGAAATATTAAATGTTATATCTTACTCATGGTGAAAAAACTTTAATGTCTTGAATGTTTGACTAAGCAATACGGCAAATTGGGATCTACAGCACTCTCTTAAAGTTATATTACTATTGCAGACTAGTATACTTTTGCTTAGCAAAAGGGATACATTATGTGTGTTTCAGTACCTTTAATGTAGACCTCTTTGCAATTAGCAACTGCTCCAAGAAATAGTCTACTCTTGTATTTCGTTTTGGCAAGAGGACTATTCAGGAAGGAGTTGCAGACTGGACAACTATGGTTCCCTCAAGATTCCCTTTCTTTTGAAGGGTTTTAAGTGGGGTAACCATAGTTTAAAAACTGTTTGATTAGTGTTACAAGAATAGCAGGCATTTAAAGCCATAGGTCTGGATGGAATAACATTCAGTCAAACTCACCCCCAGTTTCAGAACGGTTCCTTGACGGTCACCAAAACAATTTTGATTTTTAATCATTTATCTTTTTCAAAGATATTCGTCACCATTTGTACGAGCATTTCGGGCCCAGATCAGTCAGAATACATTATGTAACTTAACTTGCCAAATATACTTATCTGAGCAACATTTCCATTAGACGTATGCACATTGTATGCCATTATGTATTTATATGAACACAGATGTGCATGCGTCTAATGTTTGTACCAAGCCATATACTAATCATGCACGTTATATGCCACTTTGCCTTTAATACACTGGTACAGCTGATTAAATGCTATGTACCTGTATAGCATTGACAAAACACTGAGTAATTTTATATGCTACACCCTAATTGTACAAAACTCGCAAGCTATTTTTGTATTTATCTATGTTTGGAGAAAGTTCAAAGCTTTCTTGTTTATATTTTTCAATTATCTTGGATTCTCTACTTTCACTCACAGCCTGGCAGCCCATCTGTGTAGTAAAAGCATGTCCATGAAAATACTTTCTGCTAACTGTCAGGGTATAGGTTCTTTGGAAAAAAGATTGGATGTTCTAAACTACTTGAAAGACAGAAAATGTGACATTTACTGCCTTCAAGACACACACACTAGCAAATCATCAGAGCGTCTGTTCAGGTCTCAGTGGGAAAATGATTGCATTTTTAGCTCAGGCACATCAAATTCTAGAGGAGTGTCAATTCTGTTTAGACAAAACTTAGTTTATAAAATACATGAGCACATATCTGACCCAGAGGGAAACTACATAATTTGTGATTTAGCAGTTGAAAATAATAGATTTACCTTAATAAACTTATATGGACCCAACAAAGACACCCCTAATTTTTTTGATAATATTATAAATATAGCGGAACGAATAGGAAATGCCAGCTTAATCATATGTGGAGATTTCAATACTGTTCAAAATGAAAAATTAGATTACTTCAATTATAAAAATATTAATAATAAGAAATCACATGAAAAAATCTTACAAATTAAGGAAAATTATTGCCTGGTTGACCCCTTCAGAGAAGCATACCCATCATTAAGAAGATATACATGGAGGAAAAAATCCCCAATAAAGCAAGCTCGGCTTGATTATTTCCTTGTTTCACAAGATCTACTCACTTCAGTTAACAAATGTTCAATTGAAGGAAGTTACAGATCAGATCACTCCATGATTATTCTAGATATATCTTTTGTTCAGTTCCAAAAAGGAAAACCCCTTTGGAAGCACAATAATTCTCTTTTGAGTGATAAAGACTACTTAAGAACAATGAATAATAAAATTGACGAAGTTAAAAAACAATATGCATTGCCTGTTTATAATGTAGACCAAATTAATAATGTACCAGATGATGAAATCCAATTCGTTATTAACGACCAACTTTTCCTCGAAACACTTTTAATGGAGTTAAGAGGAAAATCAATTTCATTCTCCAGTTACAAGAAAAAAATAGAAGAACAAAAAGAAAAAGAATTAATCAGTAACATAGAAAATTTAGAAAGCAATATGTCAACTGCTAATTTGGATGAATTAGAAACTTTAAAAGAAGAATTGAAAAACATTAGAAAAATCAAAATGCAAGGGGTCCTAGTAAGATCAAGAGCAAAAATCATTGAAGAGGATGAAAAACCCAGTAATTTTTTCTGTAACCTTGAGAAATATAACTACACCAGCAAAATAGTACCAAAAATAGAAACAGATGATGGGAAAATAATAACAGACCAGCATGAAATTTTAAACAAAACAAAAAAGTTTTATGAAAACCTCTATGCCAGCAAAGATAGCCAATTGATTGACATTGATTTACATGAATTATTTAAAAATAATGATATTAAAAAATTAAATAAAGACGAATCTGACTCTATAGAAGGACCAATAACATATCATGAAGCAGCTTTAATTCTTAAGGCCATGTCCAACAACCGAAGCCCAGGATCGGATGGTTTTAGCGCGGAATTTTTTAAAATATTTTGGAAGAAACTCGGTCATTTTGTAGTACGTTCTATTAACTACGGGTTTTCTAAAGGTGAATTATCTATCACTCAAAGAGAAGGAATAATAACTTGCATTCCAAAAGAAAATAAGCCTCGGCACTTTGTTAAAAATTACCGACCTATTTCCCTACTTAATTGTGTATACAAAATAGCTTCTGGGGTCATCGCACACAGAATAAAGGGTACACTGAACTCATTGATACATACTGATCAAACAGGATTCATCGCTGGCAGATATATAGGAGAAAACATCAGACTAATATATGATATTATGCAAAACACTGAGCAAAATAATATACCAGGGCTACTGCTTTCTGTAGACTTTGAAAAGGCTTTTGACTCAGTGTCTTGGTCTTTTATATATAAGGTTATGGAATTCTTTGGCTTTGGTAACTCTATCATCTCTTGGATAAAGACATTTAACAACAATATCAAATTAAGCGTTAACCAATGTGGTAATTTGTCATCTTTTTTCGGTATAGGCCGCGGCTGCCGCCAAGGCGATCCAGTATCAACTTTTCTATTTATCCTCTGTGCTGAGATTTTAGGTTTAATGATTAGAAATAACATGAACATAAAAGGCATTGTTATAAATGACAAGGAACATAAACTATCTCAATACGCTGACGACACACTATTTCTTTTAGATGGAACAAGCCAATCTCTAAATGCTACGCTCAATGTATTGTATGAATATGCACAATTTTCAGGTCTAAAAGTTAACTTTGAAAAAACTCATGCTGTATGGATAGGGGTGAACAAATATAGTACAGCATCAATTAAAACAAGGTGGAAACTATCATGGGGGAAAACAACCTTTAAACTACTAGGGATAAACTTTCATATTGAGTTAGATCAAATGCAACAGTTAAACTTTAATGAAGAAATACAAAAAATCAGATCATTGATTAAACTTTGGAACAGACGACATCTTACCCCATTAGGTAAGATAACAGTAATAAAAACACTTCTACTCCCCAAATTAAATCACTTGTTTATTTCAATACCAAATCCATCAGAACAAATAATTAAAGAACTAAATAATATATTTTTTTCTTTTTTATGGGATGGCCCAGCAAAAATCAAACAAAATGTTGTTGTAAAACAGTACTGCGAAGGTGGACTAAGAATGATAAACCTGAAAGCTTTTAAAAGTAGTATGAAATTAACTTGGTTAAGAAGAGTTATTCTATCCAATGGTCCTTGGCAATCTGTGGTAAACAATACAATTAACTTCAACAAATTATTTGTATCTGGAAGATGTTATGCTAATGATGTTCAAAATAAGATAAAAAATAAATTTTGGATCGATGTACTTCGGGCATATTCAGATGTTCTCCAGCTTAATGGTGAGAACACTGAATATTACATTCTCTCAAGTCCGATTTTCCATAACAATAACATCACAATTGGCAGCAAACCAATATACATTAAAGACTGGGATCAGAAAGGAGTTAAAAATATTAATGATCTAGTTAATGATAACGGTGAATATCTCTCGCAAGATGAATTTGAGCACGCTTTTAATATAAAAACTAATTTTGTTCAATACCTAGGCCTAAAGCGGGCAATAGTGTCTTATGCAAGAACACATAGTATATTAACCTTTTCTAAAAAACTACATATGCCATTACTGCCTGCAAATATACACATCCTAATTAAATCCAAGAAGGGAGGGAAAGATTTCTACACAATCCTAAATCAAAATTTAGATAAACCTACATCCCAGCATAAATGGAACAATGTTTACAATATTGAAGAAGAATCTTGGAAAGCAATCTATTCTTGTCCTTTTAAACTTTCTTTAGGAACAAAAATGCAATGGTTTCAAACAAGAATAAATCATAGAATTCTACCAACAAAAAAGTACTTGTATAATATGAAGTATGTACCAAGTCCCAGGTGTAGCTTTTGTCAAGAAGAAGAAACAATAAATCATATGCTCTGGCAATGCCAGGAAACTCAAAATCTACTTAGAGAGTTCAAAATATGGCTAAATAACAACAATATTAATCTGATATTTCTTGAAGAACTATTTATATTTAATATAGGGAGTATATACTCATCAGCTGATTTGCATATTTTTATTATTGTCAAGTATTATATATTTGCTGCAAAACGTCTCGACCTCCCCCTATCCATAGTAGCACTGCAAAAGAAACTAAAACACTCTTTCATTCTAATGCAACATACAGCTTCAAGAAAAGGCTATTTAGAAAAATTTGAACATACATGGAACAAATACAAAGACCTGATAAATACAATACATTGAACATATAAATATAACCCCTGACTAAAGCATATCTTCATTGAAACAAAATAAAATCTATTATATAAAAGAAAAGCCAAAGTGCTGCCATGCTGCGAGAGCAATAGGTTGTCTGAGATCCACTTTTTTTTTTCCTTGTATTTTTTTTTTCTTTTTAAATGTCTCTTGTTTCGCTTTACACACCTGTCATCTTATGCAAGGCACTAGAGGTATTTACCCTAAATATTCAGACACAACAATTAAAACTATTTACCCTTAAAACTGCTGCCTCTGAAAATATTGACTCTTTAAAATCAGGTAACGGGGCAATTGAAAAGTGACAACAAATTGAGATGCAATACAGACCCTGAACCCTATATTGAAATTTGAGCAATTAGGTCTTCATGCTTGACTCAAATCATGTGTCTGGATGTAGAGGGTAGATACAATATTTCTTTGGCTGTATCTTATATATGATGTTTCTTCTGGAACACAAGCAGGAGGGTGCCAATTAACATCAACCAAATACACACATAAGTCTGAAGTATCTTGCTGAATTGAATGTGGTAATTATAAAGCTTTTTCAAATCATGACAGGGATTCACTATCAAACTGGCACAAAACCTATCAGAAAACTAAAATGCAATGAAAAAGGCACCTTCGTGGCTGTGTACAGCTGTTTCGTTATTGCTTTAAAAATGCATGATAGATGAACGAAAGATGTGAGCAAGGAACCATCAGAATACCACCATATTTGTAGTTTGTAAGGCATGCAGGGGGATGGCCCTCCCCGACCCCCTGTATGTCAGATGACGGGGAGAATAAAGTGATGAAGATAAAAAAAAAAAAAAAAAAAAAAAAAGACATTCCGAGCATGTAAACTTTGCAAAGTTTCACTTTCATCTTAGTGTTTTTCCGCGAAATACTGGACTGGGCACCGATATTTTCATAAAACTGGAGTATATTGCGCACTCGCTAGTAAAAATAAAATCAATACCCGACAGGCATTTGTTTATTAACCGAATTGAAACGAAAAGGACCAAATGGTACGCAACGAAATCGCATGTAATTGCATACCGATCGTTAAAATTGCTTTTCGGTACGCACACATTTCATTTTAATTGCTTTTTTGATGATTTTAATTGCGTATTTACGCAAATACGCTGTATATCTAGGGTGCTGAACAACCAACATGATTTTATCAGCAGATAAGGATGTGTCGGTGGAGATCTTCCCAGGAGATGTAACAGTCCTCAACATGGCAGTTGTTTATAACGAGAAGAAACATTGGTCATGGGCTGTCAAAACAGGTTTTAAGATTTTTTAGCTTTGAGCCCCTGCATAACAAAACCAGGAGTGTGGAGACACCATGCCTGACTCATCCGACCTGGCCTTATTTGATTCAGGACAATATAGAAATTTCTAATTGTCATCGGACAAGAATGAGGATAATATACAGAGGGAAAAAAGTTTAGCAATATACTTTTGGGACACACAGTTTAGAAAAAATAGGATTTTTAATTTCATAATATTGAAAAAAATATGTTGACAAACGTTTATGAGTACAATGACATTAATCAGTCGACATTTCACATAGTGAAAAGTCAAATTTTAAGCCCCTTTGCTTAAACCGCTTATCTGGCAATAGCTAGAATAGTTTTTTGGTTAAAGTTTGATTTTTCCATCAAATTGTTAGATCTAAAAAGAAAACAGTGAAAGCTGGTTTAAAACTCCCTTTTTTTTACTGTTTTAGTTGAAAATCTTATTTTTTCAAATTACCTCCCTTTCAATTAAATAGCGTTACAAATTAAAATGCTCAGCAGGTCAAATACTCGCTATAAAATTGGAATTTGTTTCTTTTGACCTCTTGCAGGTAGCCATTAGATCATTTTCAAACAACTGACATGTTTGCGCACCTGCGAAAATGTCATTCGTTAAAATGTGCAGTGTCATTCTGACTTACTTAAATATTTAAGTTCATTGAAAATGACACTGTTTTAAGTTTAGCCTAGCCTCATATGTACACACATATATGAGCCGCCACATGAGATTTCCAACAATTCGGTATTAGTGACCTGCAAAGCCTCAGATCAGCCTGCGCATACGTGCAGTCTGGTCAGAGCCTTTTCTAGTCGCTTGAATATTCTATGTGTGTTAAGCTACTGACTGAATATCATTTGGAGTTTCTAAGCTTAAACGGAGGCTGTACAGGCTTGTCTGAGTCTACAATTGTCAAAATGCCACATTGTTGGAAATCACATGTCATGGCTCATATGTGTATATAGATATATAATATTGCATTATCTAGGACTTAAGTAGTAAGTGTCATAGTTATATTAAACTTTTTGGAACACATAAATACATGTAAATGGATGGCAGCGTCGTTTAAAGTCACCGATGCAATCAATGGCTCTGCAAATCGGCATGTGAAATGTCAAAGCCATAAGCACGCTAGTGCATGTCTAAAATCATGTATTGTATTGTATTGATTTGATTCTTTACGTCCCATCAACAATCTTTCAGTTATATAGGGACGGGTCTTCCTGGGTTGAACCAGTACTAAGCTAGGATTAACGTGTCTTGCTCAAGGACACAATGCAATTACGCCGGTGAGGCTTGAACCTGTGGCCCCTCTGTCTCGAGTCAAGCACTCTACCACTGAGCCTCTGCGCTCCCTGTCATTGTGTGGATGAAAAACAGTGTAGATCATGATCAGCTGATCTGGATCTACACTTTTGTTCAAATGGGGTATATAATTTTGAAATATCTTGTAAAGTGTATTCATCATTTGGTGGTATATGATAGTATTAAATTAGTTAAATTTTAAAAGATTGTGCCAGTATTATTTATAAAATTTAGTCCCCCTGAAATCCTAAGGAAAGACCTAAAAATAGTTCTCCTTGAATTTTACATAGTCTTGCATTAATTTTATGAACCTTTAAAACCTCTTTTCTTTATTTTTGTATTATGGGTATTAGGTACTTGTTTTCGTTTTTTGTAAATATATTGACTGACTTTGAAAACGCAACACATAGATAGCAGCTTTAATGTATGCCTCGAAAAAGATGGCAAAACAATCACTTAGATTGTATGTTAAAGAGTGTTCATATATAACACATGAAAAACATGTCCAATTAAAATTAATTTAACGCATTAAAAATTAAAACTTTTTTGAGATAGGGGTCAACTGTTTAATGTGGCAAAATGTTATCAGTGAAAGATTTCTTACTTCTTTAAATCAAGAAACCAGAGAAGCATTAAATTTGTGTCATTGACTTTGTTTGTCATAGAGGAATCTCTCTCATATTGATTGACAGGGCTCTGTTACAACTTGTATGTGTATTTGACATTTATCTGTTGGTACGCTTTCATTCAATGACTTAAAATATCCTCTACTTAAGAATTGTTTCAATGATTAAATTCCTACGAAGCAGTAACATTGTCAAGTTTAGTTGTACAATTAAAACTAAAGTGTTGGCTGAAGAAGTCAACTCATGATGGCAACATCAACTGTTTTTTTGAAAGCTATAAAGGGAAGTTAGTGTTGCGTTTTTAAAGTCTGTCAGTATATGTTTTTATTGGGTAATTTTAATTTGCTACGGGTATGGATTGGATTTTTTCATCCAATTTGTTATAATTATTTTCCTGTCTGTAGGCAGATACATGTATGCAACTTCACCATTTTCAGAAAATATGTGGCTAGTATTAACCCATTCATGCACCACTATTGGTAGTTTTGTCACATTGGATGGTTTACTACAGGTTTAGATAAACAAAATATTTGAGCATAAAATTGTAAATATTTTCTTACCTATCAGTTTTAGCATATGTTTTGGGTGCTCAAAAGAACTGTCACAGTGATTTTATTTTGCCCATTTTACAGCCGAATACAGGCTTCTTCCCAATCCAAAAAAAGGCCTGTATTTTCCCAATTTTGGAGATTTTTTTCCCTACCTGAGGATTTTATTTTGATTTATTCCCAAATGCTGAAGGCACAGGCTCTATCCCCAAAAAGGCAATAAAATCGCTGTGTCACATTGAGATGGTCCTTTTGAGTATCCTCAACATATGTTTTGGTTGATAAATAAAAAAAAAAATATTGTTATGCACTCTTCACTAAAGTCTTGGTTTACTATTCATTATAAATGGATGCTGGTTGTGAATTTTCAAATATCTTCACTTATAATGCTCCCTATGATAGCAAACTGTATACACCATGATGGGATACCACACTTTGCAGCATTTCATAAGTATCTTCAACATTAAATGGGCCTCGTCGTGAGAAAACATGTTTTCAGGGTTTCAGATAAAGTGGTATTCAAATCAGCCTGCTCAGCTACAGAGACTAGCTAGAAAATTGAAGCTTCGCATGTAGCAAGTCTAGATATGATACTTTCAGATAAGCGAATAACAAAGGTGCTGATTAGTCTGCGCAGATGCACAGGCTGGTCTGTGCCTTTGGAATTCCCACACACCTCGAAGACGATTTTCTCGCGTCGAAGCCCAAATCATAAATGTCTTTTTTTGTGGATGCATGGATGAAAGTTTTCAGGATTTTTGCTGAATTCATGATTTTGTCCCATGACTTTCCATAGAAAGTCCTCATCAAAATACTGAATTAGGCAAATTATAATAGCTTCTGATTTATTTTCAGTTTATTTAAAAAAAAATAGACCCTAAAGCACCTGAAAAAAATCATCTAAAATGTTGTCTGCCCTAGTTGTCTGCTGCATATTTTTGCTAACATTATTTGACTTAAGTAAGTTTAGGGCAAGCAGTGTGGACACAGACCAGACTGCTCCTACAGGAGCCGTCTGAACTCGGTTCACGTTGTTTGTCAAAAAGCTTATGAAACATTTCAGCAGATGACAAAAGCAGACAACTTTTGTTGCAATTGGTACTTCAAGGGCGAAACTCGAAATTGATAATAATTTGAAGGCATACTACAAGTTTTAGAATTTAGATCTAGAGTTCAGCATTAATTGAAGAAATTTTGATTTGTAACCATTTAGTCAACATCAGATTATAAAAGCAAAATATTGGTATTTACTATCAGCACAATTTTGGTATTTTCTATTGGTACTTGCTTTCTCAATGCTTGAATGTATTTGTTAGCTGACCGGAGCCATAGGGTCAAGGTGAGCTATTGTGATTATTGGTTGTCTTTTGGTATTTTTTTTATTATCAAATACGGGTTTTAATGCATTTGTTACCTCTTATATCTTACAATCATGTGTGAAGCCGACATTATTTTGTGTGTTTTCTTTATAGCAAGAGCAATTTTGATGAATTGTCTTCAACTACAATTCACATGAAATATTATACAATTATTGACTTATGTTGAGGTGGACATGGAGTGATATTGAACAGTAAATGTCATTTTGACCGATGCAGAGCATAGGTTAATATGATTAAGTTTACTGTTCAATAACAATCCATGTCTACCAAAACATAAGTCAACATTTGTTTTATTATAAAATTTATGCATTTCATGTCATTTTATACGGTTAAAACCATTACTGATGGATCATATGAAATTACTTGACATTCTGACGTCACTTCCCGTAAGCCAGTCAATATTACCTCATGCCGTGTGCTTTGCAATGTCACGTCTGGCAAACCATGCAATATGTAGTTATATTGACTCGAGTGGATATGCATCTGGGCAAATCAGAATATGTTTATTTATAGATTAATGATGGGCTGTATGACTTATTCACAACTATATCAGGCCAGTTCATGAGATAATGGAACTTAACCATTTTCCTGCCATTCACCCTAGTTACCAACTTACTAATCAGCTTCTACACCTTGGAAGCCTGTATTGCAAATAATTTGGAACCAGATCACACTGCTCCTTTTGGAGCAGTTAGATCTGGGTCCATATTGTTTGCCTCCATGATCAAACATTGTCTGATAATGAAATGCGTTTGATTATATGAAACAGAGGTAAAAAGCAGACAATTTTAATCAAAATAACTAAAAATTTATTGGCAGAATAAGGGTTTTTAACATGCTTTCAAGGGCAGTAAGTCTACCATCATGTAGTTCCATGCTTAGCTTGTGAGCAGTGAAGGCCCTGGAAATACTGTATGAATGTGCAGACTCCTGTGAGCCTTCACTGCTTACTGATTTTTTGATAAGTACCCAATCATCTGCTACTGTCCTGCAAGCCAAGAGTGACAGTGACATCATGTTTTGTTTACAAAGTTATCAGGGACTCATAATCGAAAGATCATTTGTGTATTAATCCTATCCGCAGGATAGGATTAATACACAAGTGATCCATCGATTCACGTTAGCTCAAGTTGAGTAAACACGTTAATGTTTAACTTAATAATTGTAAAGGGAGCTCAGTGGTAGAGTGTTTGACTCGAGACGGAGGGGTCGCGGGTTCGAGCCTCACCGGCGTCACTGCATTGTGGCCCTTGAGCGAGACACATTTATCCTAGCTTAGTACTGGCTCAACCCAGGAAGACCCGTCCCTGTTTAACTGGAAGATTGTTGATGGGACGTAAAGAATCAAATCAAACAAAAAACAAAAATTAACAATTGTAAACAAAATATTACGGTACTGTCTCTATTGGTTGGCATAACAGTAGCTCTTATATTTTGTTGCTAGGCATTCTATTCATAATTTGTATAAAGATCTCGTATTCTTGTATCATATGTACAACATGATATCAAGTTTTATTGTATATTCAATACTGTATCACCTAGTCTTATAGCTAGTATGGTGAATGTTCTAAATTTTGGCTTAGACAGAGCAGACCTAGATGAGGCTGCTTCTGAAGGGTCTCCCCTGTTTGCTATAGCTGACAAGCGTTTTGTGAATTCCATCCATGATAACCCAACATTTTATTTGAGAGCAGAAAGAGAGGTGTTTGAAATTTTAGAACATTTACCATAGTCAAGAATTACAGGGTTCATAGGTACCAGGGAAATGTCTATATTTGTTTAAAATCATGGGATTGTCAGGATGTTTCAAGATATGTTTGCCGAAATGTCAGGAAATTTTCAGTGAATTTTGTAATTTTTTCCATAGTTATATTTAGTTGATACTAAAAGCGAAAATTTGGTCTTTTTCAATAATGGCCTCAATGCGTGGGGAACATACTTTTATACGAAAAAAACATGAAAAATAGTAAGTGAGTATGATCAGGAAATAACACAATCACAAACCGCAGACAACCCCATGGCACCGTGAGGAAGAGCCACTCAACCAGAAAACTCCCCTTTTGTCTAGTCTAGATTTGGAAATTTTCGCGATAATTTTTTTTCTAAATTCATGAATAGCATTAAAAGACATATTAGTGATGTAAAAAGTTTGCATCTAAGGCAAGATTAACCTATATCAATAAACGACAAAGTGATTTTGCCATTTCACGAGGGTTTTATTTTCATGAAACTTCGCGAAAATAAAGTCCTCGCGAAAATTTCCGAACTTACAGTATTTACAGTGAGAATTATTAACTTCATTTTGCATGCTTAAATCGTGCACAAGCACATTGACCAGACTGATCGAATCAGACATTGTTAGGTGAATCTAATTTATATTCTTTGATGGTAAAACACAGATGTGGAATTAGTAAAAAAAATTTTTTAGTCATTCAACTGATACAGTATCAAAAAACAATTTTTGGAGTAGTTACGTTAAACCTTATTTATCTCCCATTTGCCATCGGATAGAAAATCATTTAATATGCTTTTGAATAATTTTTATGTATGTCCATTCATAGTGGCGAAAATTATTGCAAAAATACAATTAAAAATGTGACGTTTTAACAAATGACTTTAAGGGAGATTTCACGCCTTAATACGGCATCCCCTTAATACTTTGAACAAAACACGAAACCCCATGCTGACTAATGCTAATCTATACATATTTACCTCCAAAAGAAAAGCAATGTTATCTTTTTCTGTTTTGTATGTTGTAAGAAGTGTTTTTTATTTGTTGGGAAATCCATAGAATTTGGTCAATTAAAAATTGTGTGACTTTTGTCTTGCTTTTACCACTCAAAAAACCCTTTGTATTATATAACTTTTTGGTTACTGTAAAGGCGGCACCTCATGAATGCGTAATTAGGACTGGTCAACCTTAGGCATATGTAAAAGCTAAAATGAGGCTAGGTTTTATTAAAAAGTAGCTATCATCTTGCGCCATTACCTCAGTATAGACACAAAAACATTATTTAGTCCTTAAAACACCAGCAAAATAACTGCATCTGAAAATGTCTATTTAACATAAGCATAGAGGCAAACATTGCTGACCCAGATCAGACTGCTCCTACAGGAGCAGTCTGATCTGGGTCCACACTGTTTGTCTATGAGGCTTCAAATATTTTAGTGGACGACAAAAAAGCATACATTTTGTGAATATGTGCTTTAAGGGTTAATAAATGTGAGTTCAGTGTGTATACTGTAAGGATTTTCATGAAATTGACGCACGTTTGCGCGGTCAAAACAACTTATTAATTCTTCACCAAATTATAAACAGAACTTGATTTCCCTTGTTCAGCAGATGAAATAGCGCTACCACGCCCAGATATAAATATTAAAGTTACCGCCTTTACAGAGACCGAAAAATTCTATAATATACTAATGGATAAATTATTCCTTCTGGTTTTATACAATAAACTTGGGATGCCCTATTGTATATATCAAAGGGGATACACAGGTCATAATTTTCCAGTGTATTTCTTTCTCTGAAGATTGTGGCAGAATGCAGCATTTCATCTGGTTCTTCACTGTTCGCCCAAGTACCCATTTATGGTTTACCAGTATACAAAATGTTAAAAGGAAATATCTAAGAGATACGTTGGGTTCATAAAAGGAGGGTGTACAGTTAAATGTCAATCAAGCATTTGTACAGATAAATCTCAATCAATTAATTGTACAGTTAATTTATCAACCAAGTGTACAGTTAAACGTCAATCATCCAAGTGTACAGTTAAATGTGATCAACCAACTGTACAGTTAAACACTTATTTATTTATTTATTTATTTATTTATTTATTTATTTATATACATTATTTAATGAGAGTAAAACACATTTAGCTAATATAAAACTATTCTACCATGTGGCCCTCAGTAACGCATGCAACATATATACATAAAATATTAATTCACATGACATATCTAAAATGATAAAACCTATACTACATAAGCACAGTCATTAATGAAATGATCAGCATGCACATAAAAGAGTGCCAAGCTTCTGAACTAAGGCAACAGAGAATCGCTGCTCATTTGCCCAGATTCAGCAGATGGATGCAAAAAAGACAATGAGTTTGGGTCCAACCCTAGCCTGAGCCCGAGCCTGAGCTGTGCTTTTGGTATAAAAGGCAGTTATAGTGGAAGGGCATATAAATTGCACAAAACATTATTCAGTTAAGCAAACTATTTATAATTTGGATTTGATCAACATCGATCATTCAAGTGTACAGTTAAATTTCAGTCAACCAAGCTCTGATAGCTCTATGTACCCACATATTCGTCTACTTACAAGTATTTGAGATACTATGGATTCATATTATAGGACCTATTTATGTCTCCCATGTCGGGGTCAGGAGAAATATTGTATTTCCCTGTGCATCCGTCTGTCTGTCTGTCTGATTGTCGGTCACAAACTTAATGAACGCAACTCCTACAGTTTTTGCCAGATTTGATTTTTGAAACTTTGCAGGTGTTTTATCAAGGTATGAAGATGTGCATGATATTTTGCTGTAATCCTCAGATTGCAGTTCAAACTTAGTCTTTTTTTTGGCTTAAAGCATTTAGACACTTGGTATCTGGCGAACGCGCAACTCCTGCTGCAACGTTAGCCAGATCGTTTTGAAACTTTGCTGGTGTTTCTATCAAGGTCTGAAGATGTGCATGACGTTTGGCTGTTATCCACCGACTAATTTTGCCACCTTTATCGCAGTTTGAACTTAGTTTTTTTGTGGGAATGGTGGGGGCGCTTAAAGCATTTAGACACTAGGTATCTTGTGAACGCATCTCCTCCTACAGTTTAAGCTGGATCTTTTTGAAACTTTGCAAGTGTTTTTGTCAAGAAATGAAAATGTGCATGATTTTTGGCTGTAATCCTCAGATTAATTTTTGTCGCTTTTTCTCAGTTCGAACTTAGTATTTTAGGGGCTTTAAGCATTTAGACACTGCGTATCTTTTGAATGCAACCCCTCCTACAATCTTAGCTGGATCTTTTTTAAACTTTGTCTGCCTGTCTGTCTGACTATACGTCACAAAATCTTGTGAACGCAACTCCTACAGTTTTGGCTGGATGTTTTTGAAACTTTGCAGGTGTTGTGTAGATCTGAAAATGTGCATGACGTTTGGCTGTAATCCTCAGATTAAATTTTGTCACTTTGTACCACAGCTAAGCAGTGGTACACAGGGTATATAGATATTTAAGAGGCATAGGCAAAATACTATTTATTAATAAATTTAAACATCTTTTTGGGGGAAATCAGTTTTGAAGGTACAGTTTTTAGAATAAAAATGAAATTTTGTCTGGACCGTTTTTTGCAAAAATTGACACATAAGGAAGTAACTGTCAATGAACTTCGTATAAATATAGGGTATCCGACCAGTACTTTATACGATAGTTCAGTAAACCTGCCGGTCCTAGACCCAGAAAAGCGAGTCGCCAACCTCCATTATAAGAACAAAACACAGGTTTACAACTTTTATCGCAGTTTGTACTTAGTTTTTGGGGGTGCAAAGCATTTAGACACTTGATCTTGTGAACGCAACTCCGCCTACAATTTTAGCTGGTTGTTTTTGAAACTTTGCAGGTGTTTTGTCAAGATCTGAAAATATGCATGACGTTTGGCTGTAATCCTCAGATTAAACTTTGTGACTTTTATCGCAGTTTGAACTTAGTTGTTTGGGAGTGCAAAGCATTTAGACACTTGATCTTGTGAACGCAACTCCTCCTACAATTTTAGCTGAATCTTTTTGAAACTTTGCAGGTGTTGTAGTCAAGATCTGAAAATATGCATGACGTTTGACTGTAATCATCAGATTAATTTTTGTCACATTTTACCAGTTTTAATTTAGTCTTTTTGTTTTCAGAAGTATCATAATATAGTCATAATCAAAAACCTATTGAAAAATGCACCTTAAACTGATGCTATGGAATCAAACTACGACTGTACTAAACGTTATCATATTTTGTGTAGGCATCCTTTTCAGATTGTAAACTGTGCTTAACGTTATCATTTTTACTTACATGCCATCTTCTTTCTTCAATAACTCGGTATATTAAGAAAAATGATCCTCCCTTCCGCTGATTCATTCAAGAAGGGTTGTTGTCAGTTACAAGCGAAAGTATGTGCACAAATTACTGGTTAACCGCTTGTTCAAGCCTGCCCAGGAAAAAGTGTGGTTAGGTGAACTGACCGACCCGCAATGACCATAGCTGTTGACTTGGGACGTAAAGCAACAAAACAAACAAACAAACAAACAAACAAACGAACAAGAAAAATGAGGGCTGTCGTTGGGCATAATGGAAGGAAAGGGGTTAATCTTTCTCGTGCAATTGGTACATTTCTGAAAAAGGACGTTCAAATGGGATGTTGAGCGATTTAAAAAAACAACAACATTTTTCCTTGAAAAAAAGCACCCTTTCAATTGATAAGGCCATCCGGAGCCCATTTTCGAATAGTGGTGGATTAAACAATACCTAAATGAGATACACCATTGCTTTGGATCAAATCCTGCATTTACATTCTACAAAAACGCCTATGTGCTTAACGTATCATCAACGGGTTGGTAGGTGTGTTATCGTTCAATGATCGTTCTCATACATTTTAAGCAACAATGGAAACCCATTTTCGTTTTAAATATACGGACGATGGTCTGTATGTGCTTGCTGAATATGTACAGCGTCTCGAGTTATCAGCCAAAAACCCCCCAAAAACATATTCCTGTTGTCAGAAGTGGGATTCGAACCCACGCCGGGAGAACCCGACTGCGACCTGAACGCAGCGCCTTAGACCACTCGGCCATCCTGACTTACATCGCAGTGTCGCCCAGGTAGGTATGGAACGAATGATGAACTCCAAGGGCTGAGGGGAAGGTATCATTCTTTCTCGTGTGCGGATCCAGAGGGGGGGGGGGGGCAGGGGGTCCGGACCCCCCCTGAAATATCACAAAAATATAGGATTTTCTAGCAATACAGGTCCGGATCCCCTGAAAAATCGTAGCTACCAAGCCAGCATTCAATGTTGGGCCATCATCGGTCCGCCAGCGAAACGCCATTTTTGTTGGGCCATCATCGGTCCGCCAGCGAAACGCCATTAAAAATGGCGTTTCGCTGGCGGACCGATGATGGCCCGCTTATAGTGGTACTTCTCATCAACTTAAACAAAAATGTTGTCAATGTTGGAACCCCTATGACAAAACTTTCTGGATCCGCGCATGTTTCTCTTGTTACTTGAAATATTTCCGACTAAAGTCTATTTTGGTTCCCTAAAGTATACTGCTCAACAAAAGTTTAGCACGGATTTTAATACGATGTCCCACTTTGAATGAACATGAACCATTTTATTTAATGTAATCAACATGTATGGGGATCTTGAAATTTACATTTTTTTCGTGTCCGCCAGACAAAAAGTTATCTGGTTAGGCGTCAGTGGATCGACGTTAAATTTGATGTCATTGGCATGCAAAGGATACACATTTACATCTGAAATTAAAAATTTCGATTTAAGAGTAAAGCCAAAGGTTCTTAATGATGAAAAACATTAAAAACGTCAAAGTTTGATACCCGTTTATGTCACGTTTTACCGTTCCATTATGACGTTAAAATGGCATTCTTGTATAGATATCTATTCGTATAGCTGTTTACACCCATTGTCAAATGAACGAAAATCCATGTTCAAATCAGGAGATTCACGTGCTGTTTGAACTTGAAAATACTTAAACTGAGCCCTGCATTGTTATACAGAAAGCGTTGTGGACCAGACTGACCATTTTGCCGATGTTTTTGTTCGCGAAAACGTCGCGTACGGTTATGACGTTGTGACGGCGTTATGACGTTCGAAAGTACACAACCGACGCCGTTTTGTTTAGAGAAATCCAGTGTAAGAAAATGGACAATTTAATGTTTTAGCAGCGTTTTTAGTGCGAATTGGGCTGGAATAAGGTAAAATGTGCAAGAATAACGATCACACATGTTTGTTTCATTGCATTAACACTTGCCTGGTCCCTCGAATGATGTTGAACACTCGGCCTATCGGCCTCGTGTTCAAACAGCATCCTCGGGACCCGGCAAATGTTAATGCATGAAAAAAATGTGTGATCCCTATATTTTTACACTTCTTGACTTTTCAGCGAGCTGAATCAAGAGATCAAGTAATCTGTTTGATGTTAGATTGGCACAAGCACCCGGAACATGTCTGTAGTTTGTCCTTTGAAAACGCCTTCTTTAGATAGCGCCATCGCCTTAATTTAGCCTCAACTTCAGATTAACGTGACTTTTTTATGAATTAAATACCATGGGACAAAATTTTATAAACTTACCTTTCCTTAAACTGTCTCTCTTTTGGCATCCTCTTAAACACGAAAACCCTTTCAATTAAGTATGCCTACACAGCGAAAACAGTACTGTTTTTGACCTGTAAACGTCATTATAACAACGGCGTTAGTTGTTTTCAAGACTCAACTTTTGCTACTTATGCTCAATGGAGACGACCTTTGTCTTTTTTTTTCAGAATGGCCTATTCGATCAAGCTGTAAAACAAGAGACTTTGTAAACCGATGCTGCATCAATTTTGTATTGCCATTAATGGAGTTGAAACACGTTTTTTGATCCCTCTCTTGTTTAAAGCAACGAACGACGCAGTAGAAATCCAATTAAAGTACACCAATTGCTTCCTCAACTTTATCACATACCAAACCGTCATTTCGGCATTAAACCATTTGCTCAAATAAAAATATTTTTTATTTATCCGTGCTAAACTTTTGTTGAGCAGTATACTTATTATCCCATGTTTATTATCCCATGTTTCCATCAATTATTGAACTTTAAATCCATTTCCTGTTACTTCTCTTCATCTCTTTTCATCCCAAACCCTGGGAATGCCCAGTGGACCATGGACATACATATTAACACACATGCACACACGCAAGTATGAATGCTACACATGGCGGTTGCTCTTAGATGCGAAGGTAGACTAACCGTCAAAGTTTTACCCACACACGATACACTGTAAACCTTATCTTGTCAACAGCGCATCTACTGTCGTGCCAACCAAGAGTGACAGTTACGCAATACTTTGTTTAAAATTGTTAAGTAAAACATTAATAAACTTTACACGCCACATGAGCTGACGCGAATGGATAGATTACTTGTGTATTAATCCTATCCTGCGGATAGGATTAATGCGGATAGGATTAATATTCAATAGGTGATCTATCGATTATAAGTCCCTGATAACTTTGTAAACAAGATATGGCGTCACTGTCACTCTTGGTTGGCAGGACAGTAGTCGTCTTGTGGCACAGAGAGGAGAGTTTAAAAAACTCTATACTGACCTCTTTGCTACTGGTGTACCGTGATGTATGAACTCTAGGGGTATCATAAGTGTCTTTGAAAACTTGTACAGTATGTAGCCAGACTGGGGCTCAAACTCATGTTCCGACACCCAATCTATGACGATTCATCATACTCTTATATAGGTATAACCTGATATCATTTTCCCCACGTGCAATGAGTTTTCAAAGGCATGTAAATGAGATGCTTTGATGACATTTAACTGATTAATATTTTCACTGTATGTTTTAACCACAGCACGATACAGAGTGATGTTTGTAAACAAGTGGGCCTCTCTTTTGAAGTTCTGCCATATTTCAAAATCGATTCTGCAAAGAAACAAACTACATACATATACGTTGTATACATTAAGTAAATACTATCATGGTATATACCGAGGGGATGGTAGTGGGGTGCTCTGATATTTTCATATATACGTAGGCTCGGATCATTTCTTTTGGGTTCAACATTTTGAATTTCAATATTTTTGGGGGTTTTCAAAAAACAATCAATAATTTTTGGGGTATGAAGATTTTGTGGATATTCTTTTGGGATCATCACATAATATACATGTGACTGGCTTAAAAGATACAATGTAGTTACAGGCTCTAACATGTTGAATTTATCATGCTAATAAACGTTAATATGCCAACAATTTTAACACCTATGAGCATGATGCTCAGTTAAGTGGAGCATGATAAAATGTTTTATAACCTCGGTACCAGGTGTCGTTTGAATCTAACAGTTGACAGTGAGCGACACATGACTGACTAATGAGGTAGCAAAAACTCACTTTGAGCACAAATACATATTTGTGTGAAGGAATTGGAAAGGTTTAGAATTTTTATCGTTATGTAATACTTATACCATGGGTTGTCCGCCTGTACGTGGATTATCTAACGTACAGGCGGACAAACATGGTATAACTGTTTTATACCATCTACATCAGTGTAGACCTTTCACAGCACAAGCTATTTCGTGCTAAAGCTGGTAAGGGTGGATTAAAAGCTGATAGGTATATTAAAGTAACACCACAATGATATAGGGTTACTATTGTAATAGTGGGTTTTCAGTTTCAGTGAGGTTTAAATGTCATGTACAACGCACTGAAGTTTCTTCATGTCAGTTTATTTGTTCGTTTGATTCTTTACGTTCCGGTTTCCAGTTATGTCGGGACAGGTCTTCCTGGATTGCTCAAGGACACAACACATTGCCACCGGTGAGGTTCGAACCCGCAACCCCTCGTTCTCGAGTCAAGCACTCTACCACTGAGCCCGGTCACTGAGCCCTTTCATGCCAGTTTATGTAAACATTTTCGAAAAAGGCGAAGAGACATACGAGGGTCGTGTATGGTCATTATTGTCAGTAACCGATTACTAAACTCGCCTATCTATCCTCTCGTGACATTGTGACACCAGTTTTATGAGAATTTTGCGATACAGACACTACTAATACTATCTGTGAATACGTGTACTGTTAAGGAAATTGTCCATAGAATAAATAAAATTTTGAAAAGTGTGGAGAACATGAAATAAGATGATTTTGCACCAATGTTTTGGCCGTTCTATGGTTTTTATCAGGCTATAAGACAATGACCATATTTTTTCGAGTAAAACAGAATGGCGGAAGAGAACATAAGAAATACCAAGAAAGTTCCAAAACCGCGTGCAGAACAGCTCAGTTATTTCGATCAATACTTAAGCAGGTATTATGAGCACACTCTTTACATTAAGCAGGTATTCCGAGTCAAATACTGTACGGGTGTTGCGAGTATTGATTTTTTTTTATCTTTTTAATGAATTATTTGAACCTTTGTCTGAACTATTTGGATCTTTGTTTGAACGAACACACCATGTTATTAATTCCCACCGTTGGAATTTAGTTTTGTTATGTACAATAAGGTCTATGAAGATAGCCACAGCTATATAAAGCAATTTTCACTGGTGTACATGTAGAAAATCAACCAATCTATTTTGTATTATGGTCTAGAATTTACTATTTGATTTCGCGTGTGAACTGTTTCAATTTAGCATAGCTATGGACTTTTGCCTAGGAGAAGAAATGTTTAAAATGGCAGAACATTTACTGTATTTATCAAAAATAAATTTCAGATAGGTAGGCCTGGTCTAACAGCATAAACTCAAGCTAGGCTGCTCGGCAAAGAGTTATGAACATATCCTATTGCAAGTCTAGAACAGTATCCAGCAGAGCTGAGCAATGATTATGCTGAGGTGTTAGTTCAGAGAAACATGCAGCATTCTAGAACAGTACCCAGCAGCCAAGCACCTATGGATTATGGTGTTGGTTCAGAGATGTTTAAGCTTAAGAATAAAGGCTTTTAACTGACAGCTTTGGCAAATACTCTTAAGCTTAAATCTTGATTGCAAGGATTGCTTATCAGCGTAATTACCAGGGAAAGAAAAAAAATACATTAAAAGGTAGCTCAAGTCGGCTACACTGGTCCCTTAAAGATCCAAACTTTGAAAGATGGTGGACTTGGGGTTGTGGAGGTAGTTCAAAAATGTCAGCACAATATCTTAGATCCTTTTACTAATCAAGTACAGAAGAAATTGACAAATTAACCTGACCCACATACTGAATACACAATTGATTATTATACAACACAGCTGCTATTATATTACCTGGAGGTCACCCAGTTCTGGAAAATGATACGAGTCAGGAAATAATGTGTATTTACTTGCTTAGAAATCGGATAGACTTCATTCCAAGATCAAATGCAAAGCTCTGCCTGCATCAACTTATGTATCTATAAACCTTACTTAAATCCTAATCATTTAAGTTTTTCATTAATGACAGATGTCACGTGCACCAGGAAAAATTGATAAACCTTGGCAAGAGTATAGACATTAAGTGCACATGAACCTATTAATGGATTGTTTGTCTAGGTATCGCTTGAACCCATCGATGGATTTGAGTCATTGAGGTTCGACTGTACTCTGAAATGTTATAATGACGTTCCAATGAGATGACGCTTCCTATCCAATTCATAAAGAAGAGGATGAAACCATGTTTAGAAGTGAATTTTACCAACCTGACACTGCGGCTACTTGCTTTCACAATTATCGTTTAATCCAGCTCATACAAATACTGCAATTGCATATCAAGTTTTATGTAGTCTAAAAGCATTTCCAAAGTCTATATAGATGACATCTTTTGCAACCATGCCTAAGATGGTGTCCAATCATCACAACTTTTATTTCGATAAATTAATTAAATTCATCTGATTTGCTAATTTTAGAGAGAGAGAGAGAGAGAGAGAGAGAGAGATCGTTTATACCAATAACCTATCTGATACCATTAAGCAGATGTCCAGTTAATAGCTTGACAAGTTATATTTTTATTAGTACTTAACAGGTATTTTGAGCAGCGTTGCGATTAGACTTTTATGGAATTTTGAGTTTTTTCAGGTTTGGACAGAACAAGTTTCCTACTAGGTAGCTACTCACATACTGATTCATGGTGCTGTGCTAAATATTTGTGAAAAGCATGTACATGGCCTCCCAGAGTACCTGACTCGGACTACCCGTTCAAAATTTTGGATAATTTTCATAATAAAATCACCCTTTCAATGGCCTGTGACCTTTCCCGATTTTTAAACCAGATCTGGGGAAGTTTTGGTATGTATTCCCAAATTGTATATGGTCAGGATCCTAACCGTACCCCACTATGCAGCTGTACATACTTGTTGTTTAAATGATGACGTAGGTGCAATAAGTAATGACATCTCATGAAATGGGTAAAATATAATGACTTATGTATACTAGAAGATGCATTGTATCGTGGGCCTCGACGCGAGAACACCTGTCTTTGACGTTTGCGACCAGACAATGTTCGATTCATTCTGCTCAGCTACAGATACTAGCAAGAATATTAAAATACTGCAAGTAAAAAGTTAAGATGCTATACTTGTGAGAAATCGAATAACAAAAGCACCGACTAGACTGCGCGGATGCGCAGGATGGTCTTTGCCTTTATTGTTCGCATGCAGCAAAGTCAATGTTTCTTGCGTAGAGGTCTGTTTTGATTATCACATGCATATACTTACCTTTAATCTTTGGCCAAATTTGAGGATACTCGCCGGTTCTTCCTGTACCGTTCTCTCTTCGGCGTTCTTCATGGCCTTCGCAATAACTTTCTCACTTGGATAATCAACTACGTATCGGCCTGGAATGATTCTTCGAAAAACTAAAGGAATGAAGATTTCTTCACTATACGGCAACACTGCAGAAGAAATAGGGCGTGTTGTACAGTATCATATACGTTCTGCTTCAATCGAAGATGGAATTGCGTGGTGACAATGTATCATTAAGGAGAAACAATCAAATCAAATTAACACACTATGATGAAACAAAGAAAATGGCTCCTTCTGCTTCATGGGTATCAGGTGGTAATCACTTTGCTTCAAATACAATCAATGTGAGCATTCTGCATCTCATATATCTAATGGAAGAGGATAACATTAGTGGGGAATCCTGCTTTAAATACAAAGGGGGTAACACGTGGTTACACGAGATTGTGATGTTTGAGTCCAAGAACGCTATTTGTTTTGTGTTGTATTATTGGTAATGCTTCTGCTTTGAATATAATCAACGAGGGTATACATGATGCTCATTCTGCTTCAAATACAATCAAAGAGGGTAAATTACTAACACGTGGTAATCGTTCTGCTTTAGATACAATCAAATAGGACAACACGTGGTAATCGTTCTGCTTTAATTACAGTCAAAGAGGATATCACGTGGCAATCGTTCTGCTTTAATTACAATCAAAGAGGCAATCGTTCTGTTTAAATACAATCAAAGAGGGTAGCACGTGGTAATCGTTCTGCTTTAAATACAATCAAAGTGGGTATAAAGTGGCAATCGTTCTGTTTTAAATATTATCAAAGGGGTTAGCACGTGGTAATCGTTCTGCTTTAATACAATCAAAGAGTATAACACTAGGTACACGTTCTGCTTTAAATACGATCAAGTAATTGTTCAGCTTTAAATACAATCAAAGGGGGTAACACGTGGTAATCTTTCTGCTTTAAAAGCGACCAAAATACCTATCGCGTGGTAATATCTCTGCTTCTAATACAACCAATGTGGGTTCGAGTGATAGTATTTCTGGTTCAAATATAAACAAGTCGCTATTGTATTTTTAAGTGGGTATCCAATTCTCTGGTAATCTCAAATTACCTCGTCGTTGAGTATATAAACTGAAAGACTGCGAAAAAAACTTGCAAAAAGAAGCAAATGCTGCTTAAGTAAAAAGAAGAAATACATATATAGAAATAATTGAAACAGCTTACATGCCAAGTGGATAAAACAAACATAATATAATGCTTGCAAATGCGCCATGTCTGTTGTTTATCGCATTACGTTGGAAATTCTACACCAAACTGAAACAGAGAGCATCTTTTAACATTGTACTAATGGACTCTTAGGGCATTGGATATCACTTGGTGCTTTATTATTTATTGATACTTTCAGTAATCATTGATTGAAAAATACCTAATTTTACACCATAAGAAAGTGGTCCGCGCATGAACCCACTCGTGAGCGCATGAAGACCCGATTAGTGCACCGCAAATACTCGAATCACACTGGGCGAATGCTCAGGCTTATTTGAGTTATTGCTAGAAGCAGTCAAATCGTTTGTGTTGTCAAAGCATGCGAGGATCCAGAGGAAAACAGGGGGCTCGGACCTCCCCCCTTGTGAAAAATAATAAAATATAGGGTTTCTCAGCAATACTGCTACCAAGCCAGCAGTTAAATGGCGTTTCGCTGGCGGGCCGACGATGGCCCACTTATTTGGATACTAACTCCCCTCAGCAACTAAAAAGCAAACAAACAAAAAAAACGACGTCAAAGTTTGACCCCCTCTGACAAAAAATTTCTGGATCCGCGCATGCAACCACTTATTCAAATCTGTTGACATGTGTATTTTGACCTGTGGTGACTATCATACAGTTTGTAGTATGGTTTGACTATACTACAAACAGGCATGAAATAACTGTTTTATTACCCAACCCATTTGATGAAATACTTAGCAGCGTTCCTTGAATGGAGTTGCTGTAGACGATGCGGTTTTGTTACAAAACGGAAAATTTCACCAAATCAGCTAAAATTTAGTCTTTAAATGTTCCGCTCGTTCTAACTAAGAAAAGACTACCCACACTTTATGTTTCTGCCCATAAACAACGGAGTTGCCAAACCGTGCCTCATTTTCAGCATTGTTGCATAACGTCTCCTTTCATAAACGAACCGTACGCGCATCGTCGTCGCGCATGATAATAATTTAACAGGGAAGCGGGAAACCAGGCCCATGGTACATGTATTGTGCCAGTCTATAGTCATATTTATTGACCGGTGGAATAGTTCATTGACTCATGACATAGCAAAAAATAGACAATTACTCCGTATGTAGACGGTTGGGTAATAAATTCGTTTATTATTTGCTGCTAAACATCACAATCAACCGAGAAATCCTGGCTTTGGTGCAGGCGAACAATAAATGCGCAGACCAGCGCATACGCGCCGCAGTCTGATCAACGCCTTTATTAATCGCTGTCTGGGATACAAATATCAGTTAACCTGATCCATGCAAAATTTAAACATTCTAACTAGTCTGTATAACTCGTACACAGTCGCACCTCAAATGTCCGTAACACAATAGGTGATATATATTACCATGACGGGGTATATTTTTCAGAACACATGTTATCTTCAACAAACGAGAGTTTACACCAAACTGAAACCCTTAATCAAGAAGAAGAAGCATATCTAACAACAGGTACATTATTATTATTGTTGTCGGTATTACTTGACTTTTCGCTTACTGTAAAGGCGGCAACTTAAATATTCATATCTGGGTGTGATTCGGCTATTCCATTTTTTTTTAATAAGGAAGGGAAATCAGGTTTTATTTATAAATTGGTAAAGAGTTGATAAGCTTTTTGAGCTCAGGATGTCAAATAGTTTGGACCCATATCTGGAAACAGTTTGGACCCAGATCAGGCCCGACAAAATGTCAGGCCTGATCTAGGTCCAAACTGTGCATTTCGTGAAAATCCTAACCGTATACATTAACCCTTAAAGCGCATACTAAAAATGTATGTTTTTGTCGTCCATTAAACTATTTGAAGCCTCATAGATAAACATTGTGAACCCAAATCAGACTGCTCCTGTAGGAGCAGTCTGATCTGGGTCCACAATTTTGCCTCCCTGCTTATGTTAAATAGACATTTTCAGATGCAGTTATTTTGCTGGCGTTTTAAGGACTAAATAATGACTGAGGTTGTGGCACAAGATGATGCAGTTGCATTTGAATAATACCACGCCTCCTTTTCAGCTTTTACCTATGCCTAAGGTTGACTAGTCCTAATTACGCATTCATGAGGCGCCGCCTTTACAGTAAGCGAAAAGTCAAGTAATATTGATCGATTATTGGAACGTTATAATTATGCGATTGCTTATCGATAATACAATCGGAAAATATACTTTGTTAGATAACTTAATAAGCATTTAAAAGCGGGCGAACATCGGCCAATACTCAGTAAGCATATAAAGCTGGACACCATCGGCCCACCAGAGAAACGATATTCAAATGGCATTTCGCGGGAGGGCCGATGGTATGCTGGCAGGGTTAAGACTCATAACAAGAATATGACCTCTATTCAAATTAATATAATATGACGTTTTTCTTGCACCAAAAATTGTGACGGTTTTTCTTTGTCTTGATGATATTTGAGCCACAAAATGGGATTTCCAACAATGTGGTATGTGCGACCAGCAAAGCCTCAGATCAGCCTGCGCATACGCGCAGTCTGATCGGATCCTTTGCTAGTCGCTTGGATATTCTATGAGGGTTAAGCTACAGACTGAACATCAATTGGACTTTCTAAGCTTAAAAGGAGGCTGCACAGGCTCGTCTGAATCTACACTTGTAAAAATGCCACATTGTTGGAAATCACATGTTGCGACTCATCTGTTGTGTGTTTTCATTTTGAAGCGTCTCAATCAGGCACTTCCAATGAGTACCCTCAATATATGTATTGTTATGGGATAAAGCGAATAGTAATCTAGAAACTTCTCTTATCGAAGGCTTATAACAATCGGGAAAGTCCGGCACAATTCGAGAATCAAATCAAGTACTAAGTACGAAAAAGCTCCATTTTGTTAGCCGCTACCGGCGTAAGAAAAATTAGTTCGGTAGCATGTGGGTTCAGCTCTATTAGAATCCTTTTTCTGATTACCCAAAAAGTTTAATCAGCGGAATATATGTAGTTTATGTATTTTTCAATAAAATATCGCTGTAGCGATATTTAATGAAAAAACATAAACTTCATTTATAACCGTTTGTTTTGCTGCAATCACACTTGTTATTGTGTTGGCATGGTTTCTGCGACGTCAGCGTCACGTTATGTAACGTTGTGTACTGTTTTCAAAGTAAATCCTTGATATCCATCCGAGGTCTGATTCCACGGAATTCCACGGAATGGGCCAACGCGTTCCGATTGAGGCTATAATTAGGCAGGGACACAGCAAAATGTTACGCACAAGTAGTATGGGCAGCGGTTTGGCATCACGTTCTTTACATGCGCGGTGGCCATTTTGGATGACCTCAATATATACGTTTAGAAATCTACGACAATAAAAATGATAATCAATATTGCCTCGCATGATTATTGATCTAATCGGCTAATTTTATAGCAGTCATAAAATTGATTTTCAATTTTTATGGTTATAGGCATGCGAGGTAATGTTGATTTTTTTTATTGTCATAGATTTCTAAGCACTTCAGAGTTAAGAAGATGTCCATAGAAGGATGTATTGAACAAAATTTCAATTACTTTATAGGGTTTAGTTGAAAATGTAACGTAAATGACACCATAATGGGCGTAAATAACTCTAACAAACATCAATATCTGCAGGCAATTAACTGTTCTTGCATATCATATGACTGTTTAACCACTTTGAAAAGTTCAAATACTACACTAACAGCATTAATTGCATTTTTAAAATTTAGAGTAACGTTATCAAAATAATGTAACACCCAAACGCTCCAACCGCCAGAGGGCTAGCATGTTTCAAAGTTAAGCTTTAAGAAAAGTATGGTCTATAAAATTCCCGGGGTGGGAGGGGGGAGCAAAACCCTTAGAATGTGTTTGATTGGTAATCAGACATTTTGTTTGATCCTTATTTTTTTTTAAGTCAGAAAAAAATAGACTAAATCGCTAAATGTGAATACGACCTCGTACATATGCGATTTATATGTAAGTGTTACTGCTTATAGATTAAATTGGTTCTAAATCATCTTCTTTTATTTTTATCAACAGCCTATGACAGAATGAAGTACGCTCAGTTGGCATGCATGGCTGTATTTTGCCTTTCCCTTCAAATAAACAACAACAGGATGAGTGCCGAGGGAGGCATTGTTGGACGAGTTATACGTGGGAGTGAGTGGACAAGGTTTGTGACGTGTTGTGTAAGGAAATTATGCCCATTCGTATATGGACTACCAGTTGGTGCTAATGCCTGTAGAGTAATGTTCTATCGTGGTAATAATATTTCATGTAAATGCGTAAAGCCCGATAAAAATGACAATGGCAAAAATTTGATACGACCATCAGAATTCGTAAATAAAAAAGGCAACTCCAAGCAAAAAGAAAAAGAAAAGAAAAGAAATGGATCTTCATCATACAACAGAAAAAGGGTCAGGTTCTAAAATGACATCTAACAAAAGAATCACCAGCAATTGAGATAAGATACAGACAATGAAAGAATCAATAACCCAGTCAGTATGTAGGCTCGGGCCTCTATCAGTCTACCATGCTAGTGAAACGACATTATTTATTTATTTATTTATGCAACTTTTAACACATTTAGCTATACTGTAGGTTCAATGATGCATAATAATAGGACTATACTATTTCATGCTTGAATCCAGAGGGGGGCAGGGGGTCCGGACTCCCCCACCTGAAAAATATCAAAGCTAAAGGGTTACTTAGAAATACTGGTCCGGATCCCCTCAAAAATCACAAAGCTACCAAGCCAGCATTCAATGTTGGGACATCATTGGTCCGCTTGTAGTGGTATTTGGATTCTCCCTCCCCTCATCAACAAAAAAGTCATGGAGCACATAAAATAATTGGATGGTAGCTAAGTCGTTTAGATTAATTACTTTGCAAATTAGCATCTGAAATGTCAACGTCATAAGCGCGTGAGCGCATGTCTAAAATCACGTAAAATATTCATAAGCGATACCAATGATTAAAATACGTCTTAAAGAGACTGTTAAAAAGTTGAGAGAGAAACTTTAAGGAAATACACTCTATAGCCTTGGTGCAGAACAGGAAAAGGAACTTTCATAGAGCCAAGTTCTTGCCTTCAGAATATATAATAAAACATTAGCAGATGATCGTAGGTTTAGCGTATGTGCTTCAGACCATTGTTTCAAAAGATTTTAAATTTATTCAGGCGACACATTGTTTATAGCTCTATATGCCAAAACCGCTTTATACCATTGTGAACATTTGGAAAGAGTTTCTCTCTGGGATATTTTTTCCAGTTTAACACAGACGTAATTATATCTTGCTTAGGGGACTGGATAAAGAAACATTAACAAATGCATGCGAAGCTTTGCGGGATTTAGGAAGACCTTGCTCTGTGTCTACTAGCTTTACATTCTATATGGTCGAGATATCACCACGTTGTCGTGTGATTACACGCAGAAACCAACCTGTAAACAACATAACTCTGTATCCGCTCTGAAAAATAGATTTTATAATTATTTCACAGACTAATTAGCGCTAATTCTGTGGCTATTAACAGTGCATTCTACTCGTGAATACAATATGTGCATTTTCTAGAGACCGATTGTGGTCCAGACAAGGGACTATCCACTCATTTTGGTAATGAGCATGTCAACAAATCCAGCGCTAATGCGAGCTGAAGAGTCAGTAAATCAGGATTACCTGAAACGTATTATTTAAAGACCTCATCATACATTGAGCCTAAGAAGTTTAATAAGATGTACGCTGAACTTGTTTTACAGGAACTGCACAAACATCTTCCAGACCTTGAAATCTCACAACTCAAAGAAACAGCTCATTAATTATGTATCAAATGCACAAAACAATGAAGCAAATCATCAATAATGAAATAGTCTCGTAATGTTAAATCAGTAAAAGAGACCAAGTCTGCGTTGATGTCATCGACAGTGCTGGAAGATGTGGAACAAACGATACTTCCTGATGCAGAGTCTGCAAATAACATATACCAGGAGAACCTAGTGATTTCAAGCTCATATGGGCCTCGTCGCAAGAAAACCTGCCTTTGGGGTGTCCGACAAAGCAAGACTCAAACCAGTCTCCTCAGCTACAGAGATTAGCTAGAAAATTGAGATTTCGCTTGTAGTAAGTTTAGATATGGTGCTTTCCAAAAAACGATAAATAAAGGCGCTGAACAGACTGCGCGTATGCACAGGCTGGTCTGCGCCTTTGCTGTTCGCCAACTCCCGAAGACAGGTTTTCTCGCGTTGAGGCACATATGAGCCAGTGGATGAGATTTCCAACAATGTGGCATTTTGATATGTGTAGACTCAGACGAGCCTCTGGAGCCTCCTTTTAGGCTTAGAAACTCCAAATGGTGTTCAGTCAATAGCTTAATAATCATAGAATCCTCAAGCGACTAGCATTAAAAGGCTCTGATCAGACTGCGCGTATGCGCAGGCTGATCTGAGGCTTTGCTGGTTGCACATACCATATTGTTGGAAATCTCATGCACTGGCTCATATGCAAGTGTACCCAATGATCCCTTAAATGATAAAGCAAACTATTCAAACAGAAAAAAACAACACCTAATAATAATGAATCTATAACACGTACAATGAAAGGACAAAAGGGAACAAAATGTTGTGTCTCGTACAAACTTAGCCAGAAAACTAAAAAACTATTGATATGATCCATTGTAGCTTTTGTATGTCCTGGTATCATGATCTTTGTATGAGGGTCTAGAAGAGGTATAATAATTAGTGAATAATGACCCTTTTTATAATGAATAGTGAATAATTAGCCAAAAACATAATGAAAAGTGAATAATGAGGGCCTAAAAATTAATGAATAATCCTATTTTTTAATAAATTGAAGAAAAAAATAATGAATAGTGAATAATCAGATTTCTCTGCCGCCTTACTTACTTTTAATGAATAATTGGTCTTATTTTAATGAATAACCCAAAATTCAAATGAGATGAATAATGGGCTAAATTTTTAATGAATAGTGAATACCAGACCCCCCCCCCGTTCAGACCCTCTTGTATGGGTATCAAGAAAGATGAGCCTGTTTGAATATGGCTCTGTCCAAACTGTAAAACTGTACCACAAGATGAAAGCAATGAAATTGACAGCCTAAAAAAATGTTAATCAGTTGAAAACAACTACAGATCTAATTTTAAGCTCAATAAATAGCCTTTCTGGTAAGTTCGATAACTGTGTTGGTGGTATTAACGAGCATATAACGGCTCTAAAAGGCATATTAATCAGCATGACATAATAATCACTGAAGAAATTTGAAATGTGTCATCCAAAACATTGAAATCTTCCTTAGATCAAAAAGCTAGGCAAATATTGAACAACAGCTAAGACCCCTATTCCACACAGGCCCCGAATCCCATGAATTGCCACAAATTGACAAATATTTGGATTTGTGGCTGAAACGTACTCAGTTCGTGAAGATTTTAACTGAATCGCACAGTCCATAGCCAGTTCTTGCAAGCCGTAGGTCTATCGGGAATTCGGCTCAAAAGTTAGGAACTGTTCAAAACTTTGGCCACGAATTCCCAGATTCAAAAAATCGTGCTTGATACGTACCGAATTCCTAATGCATTCTTTAACATCGCCAAGAGTCTGGGCCAGGGCCTCTGGATTTATTTTAACTTCTAGCTGTATTAGTAGCTGTTTTCAACACTCAAGTTACAGGATCAATTCTACTGCTGCTTTACGGGGAAAACTCATTTGGAACTGATGTCCCCTAAGCATGGATGGGCCTTTTTAATAACTAACGTGAGAGAAAATCTCGCGAATCGTCGCGGATTTATGTTGATTCGTGCCCAATTCGTGCTGCATTCGGCGCATTCTTAACTAATTCGTGATCGATTCTTTAACTTTTTTCAGTATTTCCAAATAGGTAATTGCACATCGTAGTGAATTCGGGACAGTATCATGGCGACTTGGGCCAAATCCTGCGAATCCCGCGAATGTAGCTGCTTCGTAACTGAATCATAGAAAATCACGAAACAGGTTGAAAATTTTACAATTCTCCACGAATACAGCCTAATCCTAACATTTATCGATTCTTGATGATTCAGGGGATTTGTGGTCTGTGTGGAATAGGGGCATTAGGTTGAAAAAATGAAATATACGGACAGAGTACTACACTGAGTATGAATAAACAAGATCAAAACTCCAGTTCAAAAAAAAAACAACAACAATAGACTCAAGAAATAAGAAAACTACACAAATTCAAGCCCCATCCAGACAAAAGTCACCGCAACCAAACAGGCGCAGCAGCCAACGTCAAAATCAAACTGATACCCAGTGTATTTCACAACAAAATAGACAAACTGAACTAATAAAAAACGAATTCAAGGCCAGGCTTCTAAGCAAATAGGCAAAGATTCTAACAGATGACATCTGGGTTTATAATATGTTCTTAAAAGGGTATCCTTTAGGAGCAAAGACTGCACCAAAGAACTGAAACTAGAGTGTGCATATTTCCTGGGCCAGACTAGCTAGTTTCTGCCATTTAGGCTTCATCAGTGATCCTCTAATAGTTTCAAAGTTCCACAATGAAACCCATGATCCTAAACTTAATTCTGACCAACTTAACACACACAGCACCCCTGTTGGGATGCCTGATGTATTTGATAGGTTGACAAGTGCAAATAAATCCGAAAAAAATATATCAAACCTGTCGTCTGGCCAACCTAGAATTCCTGCAACAGTAACACACTCTCTCACAGATGAGAGTGTGAGCAGTTTGTCGCCAAAGAGCACCCACTCATATCAGAAGCCTAGCTATGGCCCATCTGGTAGAGATAATTATACTGACCTTGAATTTATTTGAAAAGGTCTTCACATATTAAATTTAAATACAAAACATTTGTTACCAAAAATGGATGAACTACGAAAAATGCTAGCTTCTAAAAATGGCCCTGATATTTTTGGTTTATGTGAAACGTTTCTCAATCAAAACATTTCAGACAATTTATTAGCCATTATAGGGTACCAATTTTTTGCGAAAAGATAGGTACTGTAACACAGAAAAAGCAGGAGGTGGCGCGTTGTTTTGTATTTTAGAAGCTCAATAAAGCGTCAGCGCAAAGAGGAACTAGAAGTATCGAAGTTAGAAACCCTGTGGACCAAAATATATTTATTACAAATTCAAAAACATTTCTTTCATGTTCTTTATACCGACTACCAAATGCTTAATCTGACTGGACTGACCTATTTGAATTTGAATTGTCAATTGCACAAACAGCTGGATTAGAAATTATTATCATGGTTGATTTCAACATTGAACATTCAAATTGCAAAAACAAAAACACACTGGTAAATGTATACGTAGATTTGCTGGTATTTACGCGTATTGTCGGTACTTCATAGACCGGAAGTGGTAGATATTGGTGTTAATAATATATAGAAAAACATGCCATATGCCTAAAGGACTATAGAATTAGATCATTTTTAAGTATTCGGCATGCATATGGCGATTTATGTAAGCATTTATGAATAGATTCGAGTACCGATCTCGATGATCGGTACTCGAATCTATTCCTAAATGCTTAGAAGATATCTGTCCACCTGGTATAAAATGCTTACAAAACAATTCGACCAGCACGCAGCAATCAAAACGAAAAGGGTAAAATCAAATCATATGCCTGAATGGTTTCTCTAAGTAATTGCACATGCATGTAAAAATCAAGACAATTTCCAAAAACAGAAGAAATGGTCTGAGTTAAGAAAATACATACACATTATCATAATAGTAACTTGATATGGCGTACTGTATCACGTCGAGTGGATGAGGTTATATCATCGGATCACCCGAGACGCGTAGGGTCGAGGTTGATTCAATGGTATGGCCTCATCCACGAGACGTGATACTGTATGCCAGATCAAGTTACTACTATGATAATATGTTTATTATATGCCCTTTTTCTGACATTCTTTCTATTTTTAAAACCTGTTTTGGTCTTTAATCCCGAAAAATTGCGGGAACGTTTGCCATAACGTTACGTTTCTTGACGTCACGTCAACATGTTTTCCGTCTCTGGTTCCATGCTTGCAATTTATTTTACGTAACGTCGCCGCAAAAGCAGGTAACCGACGTTAGCCTCGTTTTAAAGGACAGTGATATGGATTCAGAAAACCTCAGTTCGTTGATCCGGCTTTCTGTATCAGATGGCCAGAAAACAGACAGTTCTAAAGTCGTATCAGTTATAGGTATATAATAAAGATATCTTACCAAAACTCTTATAAGGACAGCTAAAACAAATCATTTTGCGGCAACTGTTACCAATAGTTAAGACACTAAAGTAATATAGAAGCAGATTCCTAACATTCAAATCAGTTCACATAACTCAACAAACGCGTTGCCAGGACAGTTACAAATAAATAATACAACAATCACAGAGTCTCATGAAATAGCATCGAAATTAAATGACTCTATTGCGACAATCTCAAACGTGTGGAGCAAACAGAAAAATATAAAATCTGGATGAGCATATTGAACTAAATGATTATATAAACAACAAAGAAAATAAGGGTGCAAAGATCAGGAATCTACACAATCAAGCACCACACCCGACCCAGGATACCAATTGGAAAGTGACAAACTCACTGTTAGGCACCACCGACGAGAGACAAAAGGTCAGCCCTTTCCCAGCATGTGACCACAGGGCACATACAAACAGACGCGCACAAAGGCATCGCAAACACAATACAGAAAAAAAAAAACAATAAAGCTCCACAAAAGAAATACCACCTTGGAACGGTCAGTAAACTATTTTACTGGAGGGCTTAAACCGGTTTCACAGCGCCAACCTCACCCACAATTCAGATGTGGATCAAGACACATAGATATTTGGTTTGCATAAAAGACCCCTAACATATCAATGCATCATTTTCAAGAACATATAAAACAAGATATAACAAGGAGATAAAGCAAAGATAAGGAATTAGTTCCAAATGACACGTTTTAAATATCCCATTAATAACACCATCACAAGTAGCTAAATTTATCCAAAACCTTGACACAAGGAAAGCTAAGGTCTCTATAAAATAGGCACCAGCATATTAAAAATGGCTTTATCACCTAGTATTGCTGATCTTATAAACAAGAGCATTAATAGCATCGACAGATTCAACACATCTCAAAACTGCTAAGATATATCAAATGTATAAAGCCGGAGCAAAAGATGATCCATTTAACTTTCGCCCAATCTCTATTTTACTCCCCCATTTCAAAACAGTTTAAAAAAAATGTAGATAGTCACCTTATGGGATATCTAAACAAGTATAAATTAATGCATCCATGCCAGTCTGGTTTCAGACATAAGCATAATTGTAATACTGCGCTTGCCAAATTAATAGAAAAGTGGATGGCATCCATCGATAATGGCGATATTGTTGGTACTTTATTCATAGATTTTCGTAAAGAATCTTGCACGGTTGATCATTCCCTTTTAATAAAAAAGCTCGAATATTATAAATGCAGTGAATCTTCATTAAACTGGTTTAAATCATACTTAAATACCCGATTACAAGCTATAATGAGTGAACAAGGCCTACCTGAGTTCGCACATATACTATCAGGGGTACCTCAAGGATCCATTCTTGGTCCTATCCTATTTTTACTGTTCATAAACGATTTTCCAGTATCACCCAATCATTCTACAGCAGACTTTCACGATGACGATTGTACCGTTCATGTTTCTGACATAAACAAATATCAAATTGAAAATGAGCTACAATCCTATTCTGATCAAGTAACACTATGGAGTAAAAACTATAAAATGCCAAAACATTATAATAAAACAACTACCATGACTATTGGCTCAAAACACAATATAATATGTAAATCAGGAACGATAAACGTCAATATCGATAATCACCAAATTGACACCGTTACCTCGCATCAACTGTTAGGATTATATATTGATGAAACCTTGAGCTGGAATCCCCACATTGACTACTTCTGTATTGCTATTACTTCAAAAATAACTCTTCTAAAACAACTATCATTACATGTTCCTGAAAACATACACTATTCTTTTATCAGAGTTACATTCTGCCATTGATCGATTATGGCTCCAGCTCATGGGGACCAACGTCAATTGCGAGTATTGAAAGAATAAAATTACAGAAAAGGGCAGCACAAATAATCTTAAAAGTTGAGTTTACTACTACATCGGAAGGTATGTATCATTGCCTTTGATGGATGGCTGTTTAAATTCCTGTTAATTATGATGAATCTGTTTTGACCTACAAAACACTACATATTCTTACTCCATCTTATATATCAGACTTACTCACGCCGATTGCTCAAATTATGAACTCTTACTAATAGCTCATCTGAAAATGGGCCTCTAGCACAACCTAAAGCCAGAACTGCGTTTTATACAGGTTCATTTACCTTCTCAGCTCCAAAACTCACACTGGTAAATGTATACGTCGATTTGGTGGTATTTATGCGTATTGCCGGTACTTCATAGACCGGAAGTGGTAGATATTTGTGTTAATACTATATAGAAAAAAACATGCCATATGCCTGAAGGACTATAGACTTCAGTCATTTTTAAGCATTCAGTATGTGCATGGCGATTTATGTAAGCATTTAGGAATAGATTCGAGTAACGATCATGCAGATCGGTACTCGAATCTATTCCTAAATGCTAACATAAATCGCCATGTGCATGCCAAATACTTAAAAATGGTCTAATTCTATAGTCCTTTAGGCATATGACATGTTTTCTATATAGTATTTACACCAATATCTACCACTTCCGGTCTATGAAGTACCGGCAATACGCGTAAATACCAGCAAATCGACATATACATTTACCAGTGTGAGACTCTGGAACAGCCTCCCAACAGCTGTAAAATAGCACCATTTTTAAATGCATTCAAAAGATCCGCGAAAGAAGTCTTCTGAATGACTATCTTATGTTTTAAAATAAGTTTATAATTTCAAGATTTTATGCATCAATTTTGATGTTTTATGACCCAGGTTTTAAAACAATCGGGAACGGCCAAAATACGGGGAATTGTGGCCGCTTGTGACAACAAGAGGCTTTCAAGGGGATACAATTCGATTGTAGTACTTATGCTGACTGTGCATATGGATGTTAGTGTAGTGGAGGCAGGGGTGTGACGCATGGGCATTGTCTCTCCGTCACTTAACTGTCTCTGGTATACAGCACGGGCTATACAAACATATAAATCGTTATCATATGTTAGATGATAGGGAAAAACCTGAACAACAGTATATGCCCCAATAACGTACTGTTCGTATTCACTATTTGTCTATTTTATTTAAGTGTATATATGTATTCATATTATTTAATATGTTTTGTGTACAGAGGGCAACATGGTAGAATGGCGTTTATGCCAAATGTATTACCCTCTTGAAATATTACAATTCGGTGGTTTATCCCTTTGAGAGCTCTGTGAGTGTCTTTTAGGCGTTGAAACATGTCATCGGCATGTCTGCCTGTGTATGTCTGACATATACCTGACGGATATTTTGATGGCATGGTTCTTCTGCTATATCATACTCAACCAGAAGCCGTTCACAGGGATAATAACTCACTGTACTATGGTCGTTATTGAATAGATTGCAATATGCTGATTGAGAATGATACTTATCTCGTTCGTAAATCCATTACATTTGGTTGCGGCAATGGATCTGGTTGCAATGAAGCCAGCATAACCACTCATAATAGGGAAATTTCGTACAACTATTAGCTTGCTTTCAGGGTTTAATTTCATCATATATATGCTATGTTATAGTTTCATGTGTGTTTATTCTTTGATAGTTTAAACTTTCCTACGAAATCTATCTATCTGTCTATAAGGAGATTTAACAATGTTAACAATGTGTCAAGTAACATTGCAGGCATATCGAGTCTCTTCCTAAAACAATATGAGAAAGAACATATTGTTTACATAGGAAACCAACAGACTCGATAAGTATTAAAAAAAAGGAAATATCCAAGATCACCAGGATTATAATAGTTGTTCAGCTCTTCAGCGCGTGGTTATAAAAACGAGTGCTTTGTTTAAATCGGCCCCGAAATCAACTACTGGGAAAGGGAATTCTTGTTGCATCACATCGGGGATATATGTTCAGCTTTTCAAGTGAGGCATTCAACGAGGTAAATCAGAATATTATCAGATAATTAATTCAACCAGTCACATGTGCGGATCCAGACAGTTTTGTCAGAGGGGGTCCATCTAAATTCTGACGTTTTAGTTGATGAGGGGAGAGAGGATTCAAATACTACTAAACGCGGATCATCCCCAGGGCGGTGGGGAGATACTCTGATATTTTCATACATACGTAGGCTCGGGTCATTTTTTGGGTTTCAAAGTTTTGAATTTCAATATTTTTTGGGCTATTCAGAAAAACCAATGATTTTGGGGGGTATGAAGATTTTGTGGATATTTTTTTGGAGCCATCACATATTTTGGCTATATTAATGGGTCATTTCTATGCATTTTAGGGTCTTTTCTTAAGGTTAAGGTAAAGAAAGGAGTATGTTTTTTGGGTATGCTAAACTTTCAAATATTTTTTGGGATGCTTGAATTCCTAAAATTTTTTGGGTGAACAATGGATGCTGGGCCTGAGCCTACATATGAATAAAGAATGAGGGCACCCCTTGGGCCATCATTATCGGCCCGCAAGCAAAACGCAATTTAAATGTTTTTCGCTGGCGGGTCGATAATGGCCCAACGTTAAATGCTGCTTTGGTAGCTTAGTGATTTTCCAGGGGATCCGGACCAGTATTGCTAAGGAACCCTATAGCCTTGTGACTTTCCAGGGGGTGAAGATAGGGGTGGAACCCCTGCTCCTTCTAGATCCGCGCATGAGTGAGTGTGACAAGACCAACAAAGTGAAGTGTGCAACAGGACTTGAGGTTATAAAACTTGAGTTCAATCTCTAACTCAAAATAAAGCGCAATGAATGGCTGCTTGCGGACACGTGCGCAAGCAGCCAATCATTGCGCTTTATTTTGAGTCTAAGAATGAACTCAAGTTTTATAACCTCGAGGCCAGCAGGGAATAATCAGATGCGCCTGAGTCCCAATTAAGCTGGATAACAGTTTTTCGCGGTGAACTCAATGTGAACGGGTTTAGAACTAAAGAAACTTTTTATTATTTATTATTTTATTTCCGAAACATATACATTTTCAGCATAGCTCAACATGCATGTATCATAAATGGAGTCTAACATATACATGTATAACGATATATAACTGTCTTAACATAGCTATTCAACACAAATATATGCTGTCTATGTACTGGTACTTTACAATTGTATCTTCTACACAATATGTTCAGAAATAATTTTGAATAAACAAAAAAGGGGAAATTTTGCTTTAACCAAAGAAAAAGTAAAAGAATTACAAAAAAAAAAGGAAAAAAAATGTGCAGGAAGCACACTGGAAATTTTCAAACATCTGTTTCTTCCTTATAAAAATAATATGGTATAAGAGAGAGAGAGAGAGAGAGAGAGAGAGAGAGAGAGAGAGAACTGTCGCCTTTTTATGTTTTAGAGTGTTTGGGTGCATTGATTTTTCATTACTCTATCAAAGATCTGAGATTACCCCATTTCTTGTTGAATTGGGCAAGTCTGTCCTTCATGAAATAAATTTGTTTTTCTATATTGATTCTTTGGCATAAATATGATTTAAAGCGTAGTAAATTTGGTTGTTGCTTCTGATATTTACTTTTGAAAATGAAATATTTCCCAAGCAAAATAATGTAGGTTTTTAATTGAATTTCTGTTAGATTTTTTCCCGTTATCCCCAACAATATATATCTTAAGTTAAATTTAATGTGTACATTATATTCTTGCAAGAGTATGGATAAATTTGTCCAAAAATGTTGTACCTGAATGCATTCCCAAAATAGATGATTTAGTGTTTCAATATCCATTGAGCAAAAATCACATAATGCTGTATGCCCAATATTACATTTTAATAGATATCTGTTTGTTGGAATAATGCGCATTAAGAATTTATAATTAAAATTTTGAAGTTTAATGTCCTTCGTTGCTTGTAAGGAGGTCGTGTATATCAATTTCCAATCAAGATTTTCTTCGTTAAATTGTTCCGTCCATTTTACTTCTGATTTCTTTTCTGGGCGTATTTTGTTTTTCTGTAATAAGTTATATACATATTTATTAGTGTGTTCAGTTTTCATTAATTGATTAAGTATTGTTGTTGGCTTTGGCGTGTTTTCATTTTCATTTTTAATGTTGGTTTTCCAAGAGTATGGTATATTGTGTATCAAAGTGTAATAGTTTAAAAAATCGCCTTCAGGTAGATTTTTTATTTCCCGTAATCTATTGTATGAATATACCTTTTTTGTTACGTCATCATATATGTCCTTAAAAAACTTAATTCCATTGTGGTACCAATTTGCAAACATTATTGTATTTGCACCTGCCTTTATATGACTATTGTTCCACAAAATTTCATGTCTGTAACTTGATATTACTGCATTTGCTGTGCATTTGCACCACGCAGATAAAACGTCTTTTAGAAATATATTTTGCGTAAATTTACAAATGTCGTTTTCAGAGATATTACATTCAAACAAAAGATTACCGCCATATGCTCGAAGATTGTAGATATATATTCTATTTAATATTGAATCATTATCAGCCTTTATCATCCGTTTTATCCAACATACTTTTAACGCTTTTATAAAATTGTCTATATCTATCATTTTCAAACCCCCGTTTTCATATCCCATCGTGAGTATATCTCTCTTAATTTTTTCAGGTTTGCCATCCCATATAAATTCGTACATACGTTTTTCAATTCTTTTTACAGTTTCAATGGGTGGGTTAGGTAGAGACGAAAGGGCATATATCAATTTTGGAAGAGCATAATTTTTTACAACTGTGATTTTACCCATAAGCGTTAGTTTTCTATGTTGCCATTGTTTTAAACATTTTTCAAAGAGTACGATTTTGGGTTCTAAGTTTGCTTGGAATATATGAGATTTGTCAGTGCAAAATGTAAATCCAAGTGCGCTAGCTTCTTTTGAACTCCATCTAAATTTTCTTTTATTTAAGTATACAACTTCATTTTTGATCATGCTGCCTATTCGCAAGACTTGGCATTTATTTGAATTTAACTTTAGTCCAGAAATGTAGCTAAAATTATCCAATATATCAACAAGTGTTTCGAAAGATTTTAGTGAACCATCTAGGATAAAAGATGCGTCATCGGCGAAAAGAGACTTTTTAAATTCGTAATTCGCATAAGTAATGCCTTTTATGTCTTCTGTAGTTGTTATCTTATTTGAAAGTAATTCAATACATATGATGAAGAGATAAGTGGAAAGGGGACATCCCTGACGAACGCCTCGCAGAACAGGGAAAAAGTCTGATAAGTAACCATTGTTAGTGACACAGCTTTTAGCATCATTGTAAAATAACTTTACCCACTTTATGAACTAAAGAAACTTAGTTTTGTTTTCGGGACGGCGCATACTGATCAGACTGGTCAGATTTCCAGACTGTTTTGTTTGTTTGGATCCAGTGATGTAGGTCATTGTCAGCCTCTGAGCGTCGATTAAGCGCAGCTTTTATTTTATTGGTTTGTAATTTTCTGGCAAAATTATTCGTACCTAGGCTCTCTTTTCTAAAGTCCCGATTTTCCCACACAAGAAATATCTCTAAAAGAGATATTCGGCTGCATTTCAATGGTCGAATATGTTTGATACATTTGTAAACGGAGAGGACCGTGTCAACGACATATGTGTTCCATCGTGCGGGGTTTGTTACATGTACTGGTTACAAAATGTCGGGCAAGATCTGAATCCAATCTTTTTGACGCTCTGATGGTATTTCTGAAAGATTTTTTTTCAAATAATAATAATAGTAATAATAGTAATAATCATAATAATAATAATAAAATAACAAGAACAAAATGCCAATCACAAAAGAGCAGGCAAAATTAATTAACCCTTAAAGCGCCACGTATAATTTGCAGCAGACGACAATTTCAAATTTTGCTGCTTTTCAAAAATAACAAAATAAGGCATATGATATTTCATGAGAATCGTCTGCTGGCAGAAGATTCTCATGAAATATCATACCTTATTTTTTCCTGAAAATTAGGAAAGGTGTTGCAAAATGTGTCGTCTGCTGCAGTCGTGATTAGTGCTTTAAGGGATAATAAATGAAAGAAAGGTGCAAACTGTTTGACACTCCTGGAAGATTTTTTGTTTTAAAATAAGTCAGCATCGTGAAAAATTAACAAGCGCGTGCAAGGACTTATTAAAAACTATAAAATTGTTATCAGAAAAAATCTGATATCAGTTGTCGCGTTTGTTTATTTATTGAATTTAATCATTTAATGCTTTAATTTTTTAAAGAGACTAGATCTGTGACTTTGAATTATTTTCGAAAAAAAAATATTTTCTTTTTAAATCATTTGTAAAAATAGAATAAAGTTATGTTCTCACAATAAATATGTTCACTACAGCTAAATACTGCATGAACAGTGAATTATCTAATAAAAACAGGTGATTTTCTCTTGTTAGGAATTATTTACGTCCCTCCAATAATTCTAGACAGTTGATTTTTAACATAAATGCTGCTGTTTTGATAGATATTTGTTAAAATTTATGGAAATGGTTAAATGTTTACCTGAATTTGAGTATTTTTACTGTATTCTTGAAAGATAGAAACTTTATTTCCAAAATTAGAATATCAAAAGTTACAGACTATGCAGCTTTAATGGGATTCCTAACACATCATTGTATAGTCTTTTATTTTTACAGCAAATCACAGAATGAAGTACGCTCAGTGGATATGCATCATTTCACTTTGTCTTGTCCTTACATTAAACGACAACATCATATGGGTTGAAGGAGGTTTTGCAGGTCGAATTATAAAGGGTGCTGACTGGACCAGGTTTGTGATGTGCTGTATGCTGAAAGGATGTCCATACATATACAAAGACTCGTATTATGGGCAACAAGTTGATGATAATATATGTAGAGCAGTGCGCAATCGTGGTAAAGTAATTGCCTGTAAATGTGTTAAGCCAAAAGAAATTGACAATGACAATAAGCTGATAGGATCATCAATAGTTAACTCTTTGCATTCTGGGTAATTGTGCATGTAATTTGTCATCTGCTGATATTTTCTCAAAATTAGATTTTGAAAATTTTTGCATGAAAACCATCAGAGTGCAAAATAATTTGGATCAAGATCAGGCTCGACATTTTATCGGCCTGATCTGGGTCCAAACCATTTACACAGGTTATCTAGTGCACAGGTTGCAGTAGGTAAAGAGTTAACAACAATCAGCATAACAACAGAAAAAGAGCATGCTAGAAAGAGACAATTTTAGCGAAAAGATTCTATTAGCATGCAAAATAATAATAAAAAACAAGGTAAATGCAAAAAATAATGACGATGTGTGTGATGTCATATATTTAGGTCATACTTGCTTATTTTTTGGCTATTGAACATGATTACATGTAAACGTCCTACCAAAACCTGTTGGCAGTGAAACAGTGACAAATGATAGTACCTTACTCTTCGTAAATTTGGTTGAATATGTTATTAAATTTATGCATTAATAATGATCTTACATGATTGTGTTTCACTGCATTTACTATCGCCAGTTCCCTTGTGAGATGTTCCAAATGTCCGGCTGCTTTTCAGTATGTAACTCGGCACCTGACAAAAGTTAATGCATGAAAAGATATGTGTGATCACTATATAAGTGCATATCGCATATATCTATGTAACAAGGTTTTACATTGACTCGAAACGAATCACACATACGTCATTCTTCTGTGGATGCATTTTTGGATGGTACGAGCCACAGGCGCGGGCTATATTAAACTGCTTGTGCAGACCTCATTCTTTTGAGCAGTACATACACCTTGATAGTGCCAACACCATAAATCAAAATTGCTTGTTTACTGTATATCATTGTATGTTTTATATGTTGTTCTATGTACAAAGTATACAAATAAAATATGTTAAAACCAAAATAGCTTAAAAAGAAATGAGTTTTTATATCAAAAATATTGTGAATTATATACAAACCATTTACGAAGGACTGGTAAACCTGAAACCTTTCGTTCATGAGTTTTATTCATTTTTAAATTATCTTCCAATAGTATTAGGGGTCAAGTTACTCACACGTTTGGGGCAAAGTGGTTAGCTCTGATGTAAGAGTTGATGATACAGCTGCAATTGAGAGGGTCCATCTATTTAAATTCATTTTCCACAGATCTCAGTAACTTTAAACAGTTACAACCATGTAATCATGTACACATGTGATTTCCAATTCCACCAAAACCATGCAAACTGGCATTTCAGCTCATTTTCGGCACAGAACGGCTCTGTGTGTGAGCAAGTTGTATATCATTATTATTATTATTATTAAAGCAAAACGTAAAGGAGTAAACCGTTACAATTCTGCTGGAGTAATTGTTTGCCCTGAATAAGGCTAAGGTATGGTATTTGTCACTGATAGCGGTTTGTGATGAAACAGTTCCTTGTAAATCCTAATTGGGATAACAAAGATAGCAGAGCCTGTATCTAGGTCCATTTTCAAGTACTTCCCTTCTATCTTGGGTGTAACACTGATAATGTCAGATCTCTTTACCGTATTCATGCTTACAGTTAAATTCCTAGTCGACAGTTTTCACAGATTTGAATTTCTTTTTCTTGGACTGATTTTTCTGCTGAGCTTTCTTACTTAAACAAGCTCTCTCGATGTGTCCTTTCTTGGAGCAAAAAAGATATATGTCTTCCTTGAAACGGCACTCATCAGGCGTGAACCGGTCACAGCGAAAACATGCCTTATTATTCTTCTTTAGCTTAGTGTTTGAAGTAGGCTTCTTGCTAAGCTGGTGTATAGAATCTGGTATGTGCTGTTTCTGCAGCTCCACAACGTCCTTTGCCGCTGTTTCCATGGCTGTTGCAACGTCTATTGCTTTTTGCAATGTCAAGTCTGACTCTGAGAGAAGCTTTTTCTGAATGTTTCCATGTTTAATTCCGCAAACTAATCTGTCTCGTAGAGAATCATTTAAGTTATCTTTGAAATCACAATGTTCCGAAAGCTTTCTCAATTCGGCCACATACACGGAAATCGATTCCTCGTCGTTCTGGTCACGTTTGTGGAAGCGAAAACGTTCTGCAATCACTAGTGGCTTACGTGAAAGGTGATTATCCTACAGTTTCACTATGGCATCGAATCCTTTGGTCGCTGGATCAACTGGCGATGTCAAATTCCTTAGGAGACTGTATGTTTTTCCTCCCATCATAGCTAGCAAAGCTGGAACTTTCCTGCCATCAGATATTTCGTTTGCCAGAAAGTACTGTTTCACGCGTTCCGTATCCAAAAATCCAAAAATTGAGTTCAGACACAAAAAATCTCGTCGCCAAACAACTTGTTATGTACTCGATACACAACTAAACAAAGTAGGTTCTAGCTCTGAACTAATTTATTTCTACAAACTGCAGAATATCATACGAGGCAATTATGATAAGCAGGGTGTGCTATTGTTTAAGGTTACCAAGATGGTTACTCTGGCTATAAGAGTCTCATACTGTCTCATACCCAATCACAGTTTATAGCTATGGTTTCCTCATTAATTGCACGACGGTGGGTCAGGTCTCAGACTCTATGACGGCTCTGACGTAAAGCTTTAATCGGTGGGTTGGTGCCTGATACTTATCTGTAGCTGGACCCACCGTGGTTCAACTTGAGGTTTTCTTTAGTTCTGACTATCTGTAAGTCATGAGCCATTTTCTTTGTTTCATCATGGTGTGTTTATTTGATTGGAGTGTTTCTCCATGATGATACATTGCATTAGTTAGATGGCCTTCATGCGAGCTGCACATTTCGTGTACTTCAACAACAGCAGAAACTTGGGCGAAGATTCGGTGCCAGTAAATGCATTTAAGCCCCCCCCCCCCCCGCCCGGTGGCTTAGGCTTCCGTCCGTTCTAAGGCGGTGGTTCTGTTGTTGTTGTCTTTTTGTTTATTGTTACTCCCATTGTGGGAGTCTGTGATTGTTCTGTGTTTTGCTGTACGTTACTTTGTGTCCGTTCTAGTATTTCAATCATCTTGATGGGGAAGAGAGAGCTGGTTGTTTTGCTTAATTTGTCTTCCTGGTGTCTCGTAATGGTTGAGCGGCTCTTCCTGTGGGGTTGTCTGCGGTTTGTGCTTGTGGTATTTCCTGATCATACTCACTTACTATTTACTGTAATAAGCTGTCAGTACACAACAGAATTAAATGGAAAAATAGATAGAAAAGGCATTTCTTATCTTGTTAGAAGGTGTACTGTCTGTATTGCTAACAATAGAAATCGTAACGTGTACATATGCCTAAATACACGAATTTTTCCGACTTCTGGTTATGCACGATCGTTGTAATTCATATTTATAAGGCGATAGTTAGGAGGAACGAGTACAGAATGTCTATTTCAGTTTACATACTTTGGTTTTTTGTGTTAATAATAGACGTTTGAACGTGTTCAAAATAAGATGAATTGTACTCTTGGGAAAGGTGACATGTTTCCAAACATGAAAAACCTTAATGTTTGTACTATTGGTCCGAAAGAAGCATTAAATGTTATATAGTGCGCACAGCTTATTAATGTGTGGCCTCGGATTAGTATATCGTTTACTTGGATAAAGATTTCGTGCATATTAAATTGTGTGCACAGATTAGTAAATCATGTGCGCAGATTAGTAAATCATGTGCACAGTTTAGTAAAATCGTTAGTATGGAATACTATTTCGTAATTTGTGATAGACTTTAGAAAGTAATTTACACATTTTATGATACGGATAACAATGAATGAGTAATACAACAGTCAAACATTTATTTTAATTGTTGAATTCCCTTATATTAGTTCATACCCTCGTAAAACGAATAAGCTATGAATTATAGCCTATACACCACGAGAAGGGAAGCAAGGAACATCTTCATTAAACAACGGCACATTAGCTAGTTCAAAGTCAAAATAATCTCATTTATCATTTATGGTAGAATAGCTGATAGGCTAAATGTGTTTACCCTCTGAGAACATTGCTAATAATAATCTCGTTTGTCTATATAAGATTATTATACTCTACATACCTACCCCATAACTCATAGTCTTATCGAGGAAAATCTTTAAGTTACTGAATTAATTGATCAAACGTTTAATAGAAATTGCTCGCCTCGTTTGGCTTGGTATGGGAAACGTTATTTTTCACTTCTGAACAACAAAACTTGTATTGACAAGTTGTAGGTATTCCATTGAGTGATATACGCATTTATCCCTTTTTCTTATATTATTTGATAATTTCAATAATAAATAAGTACTCATGAAAGCTCATCTACTAAATCCCAATTAGGCAAGAAACATTTATAAAGTTGTACGGGATCTTAAATTAGCCTTGAAACGTAATTTATGTGGTCATTTATGATGTTTAGGTAGCCAATATAATGATTGATCCTCTTCAATATACCAAAAATTAGCATCTGTATGCCGTTTACTTATATTGTCTAACTGAACAATAGAAGGAGGCATAAGCTTCAGAATCAGGCATTTAGTTAAGATTGAGTAATAAAAACATACCTTTCTTATTTCTCTGCCAAAACATATGTTGTGGGTACTCAAAAGAACCGTTTCAATGAGACGGTTCTTTTGGGCACTCAAAACATAATTTATGTTAAAACTGATGGATAAGAAAATCTTTAGATTTTGCTTATCTAAACGTTTGACTTCTGTCTGTTCTAGGGCAGTGATTTTGTTGCGGTTTGCTTATTGTTGCTTGTTGTCCCCATTGTGTGCGCGGGATGTTGTGTTTGGTCCCAGTTTTGTAATACATGTATGGTTCGTCGTGTCTTTTATCGTTTGGCACTCATCTTGCTGAGGAAGCGCCAGCTGGAGTTTTACTTTAATTTTAGTCATGCTTTCTTGTGGGCATTTAAGTATTTTGTCTGTGTTTAAATTTCTATTCCTCGTGGCTTCATGGGTTGGTCTATGATCTTGTTTTATGGTAATTCCTTGTCATACCCATTTTCATTCCTACGCTTGTTGTTAATTTATTACCTAAATAATCCTTAAATTCTAACTCTTATGCGGATATATGCAGACAAAGGGGTCTACCTGTTGGATTTCTTTTTCTCCGGTATTTAGTTTTATGTACTGTTGAGTCCTTTTTTTTATTTATCTCCTTTTTGTATCTTGGTTTATATGTTCTATGAGATGATGCATGGATACGTTAGAGGTCTTTCATACAAACCAAACATCTATGAGCCTCGATCCACACCTGAACTAAGTGTGAGGTTGGCGCCGTGAAATCGGTTTAAGCCCTCCAGTAAAAGTATTTTACTGACCGTTCCAAGGCGGTGCTTCATTTGTGGATCGTTTTTGTTATTTATGCTTCATATTGATGTGACCGTGCTGTCGTGTCTGTGCCTTGTAGCCTTGTGGTCACCTGCTGGGAAAGAGTTGACCTTTTGGCTGTCGTGTTTCTTTCCCAAATGTGCCTGGTCTACGTCAGAATTAAGGGCGAGGTTGGCGCCGTGAAACTGGTTTAAGCCCTCCAGTAAAATATTTTACTGACCGTTCTAAGGCGGTACTTCTTTTGTGGATCATTTGTGTTATTTATGTCTAAGTTTTTCGTGTCTGTTTATTGTTGCCTTGTGGTCTCCTGCTGGGAAAGGGCTGTCCTCTTGGCTCTAGTTTGTGATGTTTAATTGTGTTCTTGTCATTTTCCTGGGTCAGGTTTGATACTTGATTGTATCGATGCCTGATCTTTGCCGCCTTTCTTACAATGTTCAAACGTACATTACATTTTGTGTCTTCTGGTTTGGTAGCTCACGAAATAGTACCTTTTGAAATTGCGAACTTAATGTGTCTGTGCCGTTTAAAGGGTAAATGGGTGTTCCGTTCAAATTTAAATGTGCCTATGAGTAAACATTGGTGTATGCTTGTCATGCTGATGCAGAAATTACATCTGTTTGCGGACTATTCTGTCACAGACTCACAAGCCGAATCCCCAGGTGACGTACGACGCCAGTCGGATTTCAGCTTGATTTTTTTAATGTCCCTCAAAGAACGGAGACTGCTGAGAAAACGAGATTGTCAAGGTAGGTTGTCTTTTCACTTTGTTGAAAGGTGAATGACAGATCTTCTCACTCACAGGCAGAATAAAATCCCACCCATGTTCTCAAAAATATGCAGAGGCTTGAAAACAATTAAATCTGTCTGCGATAAAATGCATTTGCCGAATACTAATGAAAATATGGCCAGGAAAAAACCACATGCCTACCTTCGGAACAAAAACAGACACACATGAAAAACAACAATAATAATGCAATAAACAGAGCAGCCAGCTTCATCTACTCCAGCGGTAAAGTGGGCCAAATTGAGATCATGGCCAGTTTTGGTCATACTCATTTGTATTATACAAGCACCTCTAATATAAAACCAACTGAAATACCAACTTAGAATACCAACTTAGAATACCAACTTAGAATGGACAGCAGCGCAGCCACACGTGTCTAAAGTTTATTTTACTGGCCAAGTCTCTTCGCCATAGATTTTAAGAAGAGATGATTTGGTCTTAAATAACCTGAAAATGGCAAATAAGGGGTTTCATCAGAGTAACTCTATGTGTTGTAATTGTAATGTCTACCACATTTATGGTTCATGAAATTGACTATTATTGAATAGTGTGTCCGAGTAGAGTTGTTATGTTGGCCAAATGCTATAATTGCAATTTAGGATTTTCATCTTTAGTGGTATTTTTGTGACGTCATGGCATTGCCAAATGCATATATAGCTTAAAACATGTTAATTGGACGTGATCTGAAGGTAAAAAAAATCTGGTTTCGTGCTAAGCTTAACTGAGCATGAAATAGCAACTGCTCACAAAACTAAAATACTAAAAATAAAGATTATCCTTGCTTTTAAACTTTCAGATTTGTTAGCAGTTTAACATTTATGAGCAGGATTAATTTCAGGCTCAGTTGAGCATTAATTCAGTCTTATACCCTCGTGGCATTGAGTTGACACTGTCATAGATCACAGACCAGCCGTGGCACCGAGAGGAAGAGACACTTTAACACAAAAAGGTTTCAAACTATGGCTGTTAGTTATATTGGTAATGTTTTTATAAAAAAGAGTTGGATATCTTACATTCTAAAGCACTCGCTTCTGTATTTGATAACGTCAAAAATTTGCGACAGTATATTCTGCGATATACTATCGCAAATATTTTGACCTCATCAATTTCGTCACATTTCGTTGGATGACGTGCAGCAAAATTGCATAATATTATGCGACCTACAACGCTCCATTTGAGACGAGACTGCAGAAGTGTCCTAGAATGGGGATACCCATATTCAAAGCGGTTTATCGTTGGATATATGGTCGCAAATCACGTTTCACGGCTCCCCTCGCGCGTTGCCGTAAAACTAAATTTTCGACCGTTTATCCGACGACATACCTCACCAAATAAAAAAATGAATACAGTTATCCTCTAATTGTAACAAGTAACATAATGGTATTGTCATCGTTTCATAATCAGATCAGACGAAGAAGCTGAAACAATTGCATAACTTTATTGCCATATACTTTCGTGTGTTTGCTATGTCTTTGTACGCGTGTGTTTATATGTGCTTTGTGGTCACCTGCTGGGAAAGGGCTGACCTCTTGGCTCTCGTTTGTCATGTCTGACTGTAAGTTTATCACTTTCCCATTGGTATCCCGGGTCAGGTGTGGTACTTGATTTTATCAATTACTGATCTAAATAGACCGTCAAAAGTTTAAAAACCGCCTTAACGAAGCACATCATGCATGTTTTAATATTAAATTACAACAGTTACTGTCATAACATTTATTATTAAACCTCACATAAATTTCCAATGTAAAACCTCAATAGGCCGCGGACAATAATTTCGACTATCACCCTGCAAAAATTTTGATTATCACATGCGCGACTTTGATGTGCGTACGGTTTGTTTACGCGAGGAGACGCTAACTTAACCATGGCGGATACATGCGCAGGAGCTTGACGTAATTCTTTCTTTTCTATACTTAAGAGGGAAGGACGGTCACTCCGCTGCTGCTCAAAACTGATTTAGGTGAGTCTTATTGTTATTATTCAGCCTACCAGCATGTGTGTATAACTGAATGTTCCATATTCCGCAATATATCAGCTCTCATCAACATTGTTATGAAGTGTGATTGGATTGCTGTGACGGATACAACCGGATGTATAGCCATCTTTGTTGTGTCATACATATAATGGATCGAATGTGTACTGTCATTTGATTGGTCAAGATCATGAGAACATTCTGTAATCAAGTATTGGCCAATCAGATGTCATTATACATTTGCTCTGATATAAGCACACAAAGCAACAAAGATGGCCAAGTATCCGGTTGTATCCAGCTGAATAATAACAGTAAGACTCACCTAAAACTATTTTGAGCAGCGGCGGAGTGACCGTCCTTCCCTCTTGTAAACAATATAAGTATAGACGTTGAGCTCCTGTGTATGTATGCCTCATTGTAAAGTTAGCGTAAGTAAAATATAATTAAATACTTAGGAGAAAGAATAACGAAAGAAGTTGTAATTATAAGCATTGAAAGTTAAACGTTATAGATAAAGGATTAATCCGGTTAATGCGTGTAATCTCCCTACAAGTCATGTGTGACTAAGTCAAATTTTCACTGTATATTTTCATATATGAATAGACATGCATCTAAATTATTCAAAAACATTTTATGATGTTCAAACCAATGCCAAAGGGGAGATAAATATTGTTTATTATAACTACTCTAAAAATTACATTTTGATACTACGAGATCTGTTTCATGTTTATTTGAAAAGATGTGAATTTCACTTTTTGCGGTTGCATATAACTAAAACAAACTAGTTTTGCTTTAACATAGATAACGGTCGTGTCCCTAGCATGGTCAAGTGGACAAAATGGTAATTTAAAGTATAACCATAAAACGGCGGCCTAAAATACACACTAACCCCCTTTTTAATGATTTTAAGAGCTAAAAAGGGTGTATCTTTCATAAAATACGTATTTAAGTGTGCAATTTTCTTTTTATGTGTTGAAGAACATTCAGTCTATTATTCAAATGAAAAACAGCTTCAGTGCGCCTATTTTTGCTTGCCAACTGGGCTTAATAAGTTATACCATACAAGTGCCCAAATGGGTATTCCATGTATAAAATGTGTCCTAGCAGAAAAGTGAAAGACGAATTCTAAAAACTCACAGCCACCTTGAGTTCTTAGAATAAAGTCTTTAAGTAAATATCGCCGATAAAACTGATCACCAAAAATTGCATTCATGTATTTTGCATACAATTAAGTGTTGCCTTGGAAACTGTAAACCCTATAATTTGATGTTCAAGGCTCTTCCAAAAGGTAAATATCCAACTGATATGATGTAAGTTCTAACAGAATACACTTTAATCATTTATGAACAATTTAGATAAAGTTTCCAGAGAAAAACTTAATCTCTTTAAGAGAAATTGTTCGAGAACGATTCAGAACATTTCGATCCAGACAACATTTTTAAACGCTTAAATTTTAACTACTCATCTTCAGAGACTGTTTCAAACCAGCGAATTAAGTTAATAGCTATTTTCTTGGTGACTGCGTATTCTTGGAGATCAGACTAACCTATGTTTCTCTTGGACACCCTATAACGCATTATAATAAACAACAAAACATTATATATAGCATATGAGCGTATGGATCGGCTGCTATTTATTATCTATAACAAATTCATCTGATATATCCATAGAACATTGACGGAAACGCCAATTCACTTTTTCTCATTGACCAAACTATTTGTAACATTCAAGAATCGTCTCAGTAATCAAGAAATTTTGTGAAAACCTACTCATTATCTTTAATCCAAAACATTATCATTTTCATAACATATTAATATTATGAAAATAATAATGCTTAATAAACAAAATAATAATTAAAAAAAATATATATTTATTAAAAATCACGCCACGTTGCAAATCGACGATGTTGATACGAAGCGATCCACCAATAGAATGAGATACCTGCAATTCATTGAACCATATCTCTGCCCACAACTATATCTGCAAATGCTCATTTGGGCCAAGAGAAAATAATTAACTTCTAATTCCCTCCTATCAAACGAAATTAATTATATTAATCAATGATTACAAAATATAATGAGAAATAAATGAGTTACAATAGTTTCAAATTTGTTCAAATAAACATGAAACACCTTTTGTATATCAATTTGATTGCTAAAATGAGGTTATTTTATTAACTCCAAAAATGTGTTTACCATCAAAGAATATGCAAGAGATTTATATAACAATATCTGATTCGATCAGTCTGACCTGGAAGCTCGCGTACTTTTTACGCATGCAAAATGCAGTAAATATCTCCGGTTGTAAATAGACGAATGAGAACGCTTATTTTTAATATAAAAGTATGTTTCCCACCTTGACCCAGCAAATCCTTTTAAAATGTAAACGCATGTAATGAATTGACAAAATATATGTTAGTAGCAAGCTTGGTCAATGTGGGGAACATACTTTCATACGAAAAATATTGTAGAAAGTAAGTAAGTTGGCAAATAACAGGAGTCGTTAAAATTAAATATCACACCTGACCAAGGATACCTCATGGGAAAGTGGAAAAACAAAATTAAACATAACAAAAAAAGCCAAGAGGTCAGCAGGTGACCACAAGGCAGCAATGAAAAGACGCAAAAGCATGACAAACACAAGCCATAAATAACACAAATGATCCACAAAAGAAGTACCGCCTTGGAAAGTCAGTAAACAATATTTTTACTAGAAACCCCATTTGTCTATTTGAAATGAAATTTGCACGCTTAAATAGTGCGTAGGCATACTAAACTGACTGATCTAATCATATATTTTTTAGAAAAATCAATTTTACATTCTTTGATGATAAAGTACAGCTGCGGAATCAATAAAAATCTTTTTAGCCTTTGAACTGATATAGTATCAAGATCTACAATTTTAGAGTAGTTATATTAAGCCGTATTTATCTCCCCTTCACCCTTGGTTTGAGCACCATTAAGTATACATTTGAATAGTATTATAGTTTCAAAGATGCATAGTAATGAGGCAACTCTATTTTTCTTTTAAACAGGTACAGTAGGTAAAGCATGACTATTCACTTATATGCAGTAATCCGTGGTAGGTTCTATATAACTGTAAATTGGGGCTACCTGCACGCCCAAAATCAAGGTAAACTCGCCAATGTTTGTTTACAACGATTCTTATCTATCTTTGAAAGTACATTTATCTATGTTCAATTATAAACACGAAAATTATTGCAAAAATCACAGATTGAAAGCCGCCGTGGTGTAGGGGATAAACCTATGTCTTGTAAACCAGGGGTCGCAGGTTCGATTCCCGGCTTCTGCCAGTCTGTCGGATGAGACTTTAAGCCGTTGCCCCGTCTTCTGAGACGCTTTAAAACCAGAACTTCTGCCGGTTGAGCCTTCGGGAGTTCCTGGACATAGAACCACCGTAAACATAAACCAACAAAACGCACTGTACAACTCGCGCTTAGACACCAACAAGACAGATCACAAGCACCAATTTTCGCTTGGCATACAATGGGTATCTACGAATCCATTATTTCTTTATGTTTTCCTCTTCTCATAACATACAATAGTATATATTGGACAGAATAGATACCAATTAGAATCCCATTTGCTTTGATAACATGTTTAACAACGCGTTTAAATCATGATTACGACTTTTAAAGGAAAACGGCTTCCCATACAAATGTCGCTTTTACGGCAATTTGCAATTCGCAACGAATTGCTATACAGTGGTTTTGTATTACCGAATGTTCAAATATTCTTTGTGCAAAAAATCAGCTTTGCTACTTTCGGGATAAGCATCGATGACTTTTTTACGAGATACGCTAGTCTGGTCTACAGCCTATAATATATTAATACATGTTTTTTTTTTTATCAGACGTTTTTTTCAAGCAGTGACCTATATCTTATATAGGTCAGTGATTCAAGCAAACATATGTCTCTTAACACTTTGTCTTCTTTGCTACAACAGCAGCATGGGGGCAAAAGAGGGCGAACGTCACGTGGCATTTATGTGAGCCAATGGGGACCGTCTCGTGGCATTTATGTGAGCCAATGGGGACCGAGACGGTCCCCATTGGCTCACATAAATGCCACGTGACGTGACGTCATCTATGAAAGGGAAACATCTCCATTAATTTTTAAATTAATCCATATAAGCTCAATGCCCTATTTCGGAAAAATATGCAATCGGTGTGGATTAAATGGGTTAAATAGATACAGTAACAAATGAACACAACTGCTAAAAGTTATCCAACACCATAGTTTAACCTTCATCTTAAAGTAATACAATACGCTTTAGTAATATAGAATAACAAATGGATATTGAAGAATACACATAGCAAAAATATTCAACATGTATATGAAAACAGTTGAAAATATCTTTGGCAAGTTGGCGAGGTTACAAAAAAATGTTAAACCTGTGTTTGTTCTATGTTTTGTTGTGCATTGCCTTGTGTCCTTTCTAGTTTTGCAATCATCTGGGTGGGGAAGAGAGAGCCGATTGCTTTATCTAGTCTTCCTGGTGTCTTGTGATTGCTGTTGTTCTGTGGCTCTACCTCAAGGTTCCGTGGGTTAGCACCGTTAAACTATTTTTGCTGACCGTTCAAAGGCGGTACTTCTTTTGTGGATCATTCATGTTTTTTCTGTCGTGCGTTTGCTATGCTTTTGTGCGCGTCCTTTTATTGTTGCATTGTGGTCACCTGCTGGGAAATGGCTCACCTCTTGGCTCTCGTTTGTGATGTCTAATTGTGAGTTTGTTACTTATCCATTTGTATCCTGGGTCAGGTGTGATACTTGATTGTATCGATTCCTGATCTTTGCCATTTTTACTTTGGCCTGCAGTGTGCGATTGTGGTATTTCACGATCATACTCACTTATTGTTTTCTTAAATACATTCAGTCTAGGGCCCTAAATTACAATGCCTCTTTAAAGTGAAGTGCTACCTTAGTTAGGTGACAATGAAAAACGTTTCAAGCTATCTAAAAACAAGTTGTTTCATGCATTCGGTAGAACACCATTGTCATCGTTGACTATATTTACTGTACTGAGCCTGACAATGCATTAATTATTAAAATATTATGTTGAAACATCAATACATCATGTGACATTTTCATCAGGGTCTACACTGTTTGCTAAGACTAAAATAATCTTAAGAGAAAGAACAACGATTTTTTTGGAAACTATAAGCTGCGACCCTTCAATTTTAACAATGGACCATACAAAGATTATTGCATCAAACCAGAAAGAAGAATTCATTAGTGCATAAAGGGTTAATTAAGAGACAAAGCTTGTAGTCATAACCACTGATATATAAATAAAATCATGTAGTCCAACAGAGTTAACCCTATACAACTTAACCCTTAAGGCTCCAATCACGACTGCAGCAGACGGCAAATTTTGCGATATCTATCCTAGTTTTCGACAAAAATAAGGTATGATATTTCATGAGAATCGTCTGCCTGCAGACGATTCTCATAAAATATCATGCCTTATTTGGCATTTTTGAAAAAGCGGCAAATTTTGAAATTTTCGTCTGCTACAAATTGGCGTTTTATGGGTTAAGTTTAAACTGGAAGCGCACGTCAAAAAGTAACTTAGGCATTTTCAATCCTAGTGCAAACTTTATCAAAATCGGTTGAGAAATAAAAATGTTAGTAGTATATGAATTTTTTCACGACAATCTGTCATCGCCGCCATTTTGAATATATAATGAATCAATGATATGTTACGGATATGTATACAATTTTATTAAGATAGCTTAAACCTTTATTTTGGCATAAAATCACACTTTTTTTGCATGAATACTAGGCAATTTTAGGCATATGCATCAAAATGTAACTAAAGGCATTTATCAAATCTTATCTATTTTAATTTTGGATATTTAATTAGGAGGTTATGACGTCATAAACTTCACAAATTTGGTTGCCGCCATTTCAAATGCATATAAAGTCTTTATTTACCAACACATTTCAAAAGAATTTGCAGCAAACTGGTTTGATGGATAAATTCTGTCTTTAAACACTAATTTATTAATTAGTGAATGTTTCCCTTTAATGGTTCATTTAGAGCACATACATGTGTAGCCAAATATAAGAGGTTCGCACTTGTTAAGGTGTTTAACTATTGTGTAAGGACATCCTTGCCTTCGGCAACACTCTATATGCTTGCGGGCGAATTTCATAAGTCGCTTATGAGACATCTTGGAGGCATATACTCCTACGCTGCTGTTGGTTGTAAGAAGGCAAAGTGCAATCACATATGCCAACATAGCGGTCCGCATACTGGAGTAAACTGGTGATATAAAAAGAAGAGAATTAATGAGTGGTAAATAGGTAAATGAAAATCACAGAATTGATTTCTAATTGATTAGAGCACACCCAGACAGCATTAATTCTAGGGCCATTATCGGCCTGCTAGCAAAACGCCATTCGAATGGCGTTTTGCTGGCGGGCCGATAGCGGCTCGCTTTAAATGCTTACCGGGCAAAAACAAAACAAACATGCAGATGTGCTAGAGGGCCATTGATGCCTAGGGTCGCTCAATTGACAAAATAATGTTTCACTGTTCAACGTTTGTAATAGTCTGAGGCATTTTATAGTTACTATGCACACACCCTTGTATTCAGTGAAAACTAAATTAGTAACAACTAAGATCCATTGTTATACCATGTCAATTATTGCACAGTTAGAAACAGTCCATCAAATACCAAAGAAGACGATCTCCAGCAAAATGTACAAGTTGACATTTAGGCTCACTGACGATTCAGATCACCTGCGCATCCGCAGTCTGATCAAAGTATTCGATGGCTGTAAGAAGACAAAGTGCAACCACAGATGCCTTCATAGCGGGTTGCCATGGGTCCAAGCATCTTCGCAAGCCAAGGGTACTTAGTCCACTTTGTTTCTTACGCAGTGCGTAGGGGAGACCGGGGCAAAATGATACATGGGGCAAAATGAAACAGCGCGATTTTTCAAACGATGATGCCATATATGACGTTTCTTACTCAAGCTGAATGCGCATTTTGAAATCCGCCATATTATAAGAAAGGCTCAGCCAAAACAGAGCAAAGTTAAGCTTTTTATATAAACAATTGACTTTTGAGGCACCCTGAGTAAATTTCGAAGGCATCAGTTATTTTATGAATGTGAAAAATGTGGTAGATATATATTTCAATTGTATCGTGTACATTGAACTATATAGATACTGATATGTCTCCAAATAATCAGAACTATAGTGGGGTGTCGTATTTTTGAATTGTTGAGAACAGTAAACAAGAGGTGACTGGGGCAAAATCATACAGCGTGGCTGGGGCAAAGTGATACAGTCTGAAAAATCTAATTTGACTCTGTTTTAAAGCATTTTCAAGATATTTTTTTATCGAAACTGTCTATTCCTATCACAAGAAAATTAAATGATACTGCTATGTCAATAAAGTACCATTTATTTTTCAGAATGTTAAAAATGGGTGGTCAACTGTATCATTTTGCCCCGTTGCAAAACATAAAATATGAATGGTAACAAATGTGACTCAGAAAATTCAGAAAACTGTTCTTGTTCAAACATATTTCCCTAGCGATATATAACATTACAAATTGTTTAATTGTGTTTATAGTTATTTCTGTGCTACGTCTTGAATATTTGAATCTGAGATGAGAAAAGTCTTACTGAATCATTTTGCCCCGTGTACTGTATCATTTTGCCCCGTGCATGGGGCAAAATTATACAGCTGACCACACATTTTGAATGCTTGATTTCAAGCACTAATGTCACTTTATGTCTGTTTTTCTTTCTCTCAAGTTGTAGCTAATACTTGACAGTGTATTATACATACAAAAGCAATAAGATATATCCAGTCATAAAAGCAGGAAAAAATTTTTTTAAAAAAGTGGATCATTTTGCCCCGGTCTCCCCTAAGGGACAAAGTGGACTTGGTACCCTTGGTTTGCGAAGATGGGTCCAAGGTTTTTACAAGTAAAATAATTAAGACTCTGTTTAGACTCTGCGGGTGCGCAGGTTGATTTTAAACTTTGTTGTGCGCACATGCAACTTGCAGTTTATGCAGGATACGGATTCCACTTCAATTCTTCTTAATCTAGCATGACGTTTCTTAAAACTTCAGACACAAAATATCTCCACAGCCAACAAGGATATGAAGTAATTAGCATACTTTTAAGTTCATTTGTCTTTTTACATTTTGATGGTTAACAGCCAAGGCCACACAATTTAGCTAATCAGTGAGCAGTAAAGAATAAATAAAATATTTTTTTTTGCATCAGACATCATGCTTCCAAGTCCGTGTACAACGTGGTAGGTATTTAAAAAAAAAAGTCTTAGAATCGGTTCATTTATGCACATACGACGTTATTTTGGCAGAAAAAAAAACGGAAAGTAATCATTTTATACAATATTTATTTGAAATAAAAAAGCATGAACTGCAACTTAAGTAAAATTAAAAACAATTTTATAAAGTAGTGTGGAAAAGTTATTGAGAGAGTTGGTAAAACTATTTTGATCTATTAACAATTAACTATTAAAACTCAAGGTTGTCTAGCATCTATGTATCTACATAATTGAGGCGTGACATGTGATTTCCAACAATGTGGCATTTTGTAATGTGTAGACTCAAACGAGTCTGTGCAGCCTCCTTTAAGTTTAGAAACCCAAAGTAATGTTCAATCAGTAGCTTAACACTCATAGAATATTCAAGCGACTAGCAAAGGCTCTGATCAGACTGCGCGTTTGCGCAGGATGATTTGAGACTTTGCTGGTTGCACATACCACATTGTTGGAAATCTCATGTCATGGCTCAATTATGATTTCTCTACTCTTTGTACAACACCTTAAAAGCTAATCATGGAAAACTTACTGAATCAAATGAACAAACTTTAAATAGAAGGGGCTCTCTTTATTTGGCCTGTTATGAGAAACACAGAAAAACAAAAATATAGAAAGTATGATCATGTTAAAAAGTGGGTGACGCTCTCCATTATCGTTTGGACAATATTGGATTCTGCTCAAAATTGTACAGACAAAGAGTGGGCATCCCAATGGGTGCTATTTTTGCTCCTCTTTTTGCAAATTTGCGTCTGTTTTGTTATGAGGGAGACCTTATGTTGTCTCTATCTGTTAATAATCAGGCTGGTGTTATTAAGGCGTTCAACATACGACTTAATGGCTGTGCTCACCTTCTTTGGCATAACGCTGTGGGTGATTTAATGAAACCGTCTCAATGAATCGGTTCATTTATGCACCAACAACATAATTTTTGGCAGAAAAGCATGCAGTAATCATTCGTATAGAATATTTATTTAGCTTTAGCTCTAACTACATAGGGCCAGTTAAGCAAACAATTTCTGCGTAAAATCGCGATTATTTTCTTATCCATCAGTTTAAAAATGTATTTTGAGTGCTCCAAAGAACCGTCTCATTGAGACGGTTCTTTTGGGTATCCACAACATATGTTTTGGTTGAGAAATGAGAAAATAATTTTCAGTTACGCACTCTTATCTGGGGGCCTGTAACTAGCCACACATCGAATTAAAAACTTTGAATTTGTGATAACCGATTGTAACTCAAAATTTGGTATCTGGAAGTACGGTAGACATTAATGGTTCACTTTGTGCATCTACATGACTGGTCATATATAATAATTTGGCACTTGTTAAGGTGTTTGAATATTGTGTAAGGACATCCTCTTTTTCGGCAACACTCCATATGCATGTGGGCGTTAGTCATAAGGCGATAATTCGACGTCTTGGAGGCTCCCACACTGTTGTCAATTGTAAGAAGACAAAGTGTAATTATACATGCCCATAGAGCGGCCCGCATACTGGAATACACTGTTGAAAATAAAGCACAGAAGATATATACACTTAACAAAAATTCTAATAGGTCACTTTTCAACAGCGTTGACATTTTCAAGTGTATGTTGAAATGGTCTCAATATATGCAGATTAATGGGCAAAAGTTTAGCGGTCTTTCGGAAAAGTTGTCTTTCAATTAACAGTTTTTTCGGAGAAAAATACAAAAACCTACTTTTTGAAGAAAATATGGGGTTTGAGTGAAGTTTTTTTTTTCACCCAGAATAGTTAAAAATTGAATAGTTAAAAATGCTCAACACAAAACACACTATCCCACTTGGACTTGCCCAAAGGTGTCCGTCTGTCTCTTAATATTTATACAGAGTCCTCCTTGGACCACGTTTTCCGGTGACACAAGAGGTAATTGCGATGTCAAGAAGCTGACTTGTAAGGTGTGTGGTAGCTCACATGGAGCATGGAATTGTGCACATTTTATTCATTTAAGTCTACCTGATCGCTGGGACACTGCAAAAGATTTAAAGCTGTGCTTTCGCTGTTTATGGGATAACCATTTCGGAAGATCCTGCCCAAGAAGCCGACAGTGTGGCCAAAATGGGTGTAAAGAGGTACACCATAAACTGTTATACCGATCAGAAAATACCAAACCAAATCGTCCATCTTCAGACGAAACCATGGTTAAACAAATTGGGAACAGCAGAGATTATGCTTACTTGCCACAACAGCCAGATCCTTCTACCACGGAGGGGAAGGCGAGCAGTGAGCAGATGACCATGGTATCACAAAACCATTTAGGGGTGGGGGGGGGGGGGCTACGTTGGACTGCGGACTGTACCGGTGAAAGTTAAGAATGGAGACAGATGGATGACAGTCAACGCACTTCTAGACGATGCAAGTACGAAAATCTACATCAACGCAGACGTCGCCGCCGAACTTGGATTGAAAGGAAAAACAGGTAGGAAAGGGAACTACCACGAGGGCTGTGACAAGACTGTGTCCTTTGGAACTGGAAAACTAGATGCATTTAGCTGAAATCTAAGTTCATTTATATCAGCAAAAACGTTAAAAACTGTGATAAGGCAAATTTTTACCCTTTTTTACACTTTCTCAAAATGCAATTATTTCTACTGTTTTGATTTAAGTTTATGACGCAAACATTAGACCTTTAAGACACACAAGTTAGAATCTTCAGGGTCTCTATATTATGCTCAATGTTTAATAGATTATATCAAAATAGTGCATTTTGAGGAGGGGAAGAAATGGATGGGAGGTAATTTTAGTTGACAGTGGCATATATGAAGACCGGACGTTACGTCAAATATTTAACGTCGGGTTGACGTTGGGTTACGTTAGTAACGAGTTTGAGTATAGACAGTTGCAAGCGGACGTCGCTATAGTATTGTTTTAAATAAGAATAAATTCAATTATCGTTCGAGAAATCGTTTAATCTGGTTTTTTCCATTATCGCGAATATCGTTCCTCCAGATTTTCAGGGTGATATTTAGTTTTCAGTTTCATCGATTCACAATACAGATAAACATTGCATTTCACTGACAACGCGTTTATTTGGAAGAATCGCCGTTTTTATTATGGATGCATTTTCGGCTTTTCAAGTACTAGGAAATCAAAATATTATTTTGAGGAGGGGAAAATGGACAAAAGATAAAGTTGAATTTAGGGCACTAAAAATCTCATCAAGCTATTCTAGATATTTAGGCTATCATGACGTTACTTGCGTTATTACGTCGGTTATAATAACGTACATTACGTTAGTTGCTAGGAGATTTAGAGTAGCCATTTTTAGGATTGAGCGCAGAAGAAGTAAAGATCGTTTATACTCATTTTTGGAGTTTGTGTTAAAATTTGCATATCTTCCATAATCGGGAAATATCGCACGAACATTCTGGTAGCAGAGCGAGGTTAAATTATCAACGTATCGAAACGTAGTTTAGAAGTAAAATGAAAATTTAAGTGCAGTTGGTAATAGATTTAGTAGGGGAGCCAGAGATTCAAAAATTGGAAAAAAGTGGCCGGAAAGTAGCAGAATTTTAGACTATATCCTCAGTTAGTATGGTGTTTCAGAAGTGTGAAAACAGATATTGCACAAATTTTAAGTCTTGCAAAAGATGTTTATTTATGGGGTAACCATAGCTACCCTCATGCAGGCTTCATGTAGTAGGCTATTCGCTAAATTACTGAAAAGAAAAGTTATTTAGACCAGATAGATCACATTTCCTACTATCTGCATATTGCTTAACGGTAACTTAATTAAAATTACCAAACTGACAATGAGTTTCAATGACAAACGCTTACGTAATTGTTATATACGTTACTTACAGTCAAATATATTACTATTGTTTACTTGCCATGGGCTGCCAAAAGACTTGTGGAGGGATATTTTTGCACATTAAGATTTTGTTAGCTACTTTATATATTATAAAATGTCTGTTAGCTTTTGATGAACATGTGCATTTACCATGCAATAGCCAAGTCTAATACGTTACCATTAGATAATAAGGAAACTCCTAGTATAGTATTATTATCATTTGCATCGTTTTCTCACATATCGTTATGATTGGTATTTTAATTAGATGCAGCTTAATAGCAGAATAATAATATTAGTTTAGGCACCTGGACGTTCTGGTATATACGTTACTTTCTTTTAAAACAATTTTTTGTGCAATGTTATGTGTATATGCGTTCAAACAGCTAGTAGGTGAAAAATGAAATTGACTACCATCTTAGTGCTCAAACTTAGATTGGAAATATTGTATTTTTAAACATTTTATTTGAGTGAGATGCAACATCAACAAATTCATATTTGGTTTAAAGGGAAAACTTGAAAATAAAGCACATAAATGCCATTAAGTATATGTTTTAGGAATCATGTAAATAGGATAATTGATACCTATTTATTATTCATAACTAAATTGTTTCAAAAAGCTTAAATGAGTCTTTGAAATTTGTGCCACTACATGTATTTTCTTCTTTTTATGCATTAAATGGCATTAAATGACATATACAAGACATTTTCTTTCACCGTCAACAGCTCAATGAATAAATAAAAAGCACGCAGTAACATAGTAAGATCCATGACACATTGTAAAAGCCATCAAATATATGCATTTATAAACAGTTATTCGTTTCAGCAGCTATATTTAAAACAATAAGGCACAAAATATACCTTTAAACTCTAAAAAATGTAAGATATTCCAAATAGAAGTCCAAATCAAAAAGTGAAACATTAAAGATACCTTCATCGGTGTCATATGAAACAAAACTGAAGTTTGTGGAAATTATGATGATTTCTGTCTCTGATTTAGCACCCGCCTTAGCTATCCTTGGGGTTATAACATTTAAGTATCTACAGCGTGTCTGCTTTGGAAAAAGAGTATTATTTATGTTGGTAACGTATATAACAAAAATATAAAGATCATTACTTTAATCATTGTGCTGCCTGGTTCTAGACGTTTGTGAAGCAATGAAACAGGACAGAATTTTTCTAAATTACCATTTTAATACTTTAGAAACAGACATATGTCTGTTAATAAGTTGGAAAAGCTCCCCTTAATTGTTAGTATTGATTAGACTTCGATAATCAGGACCTTGAGCAAACAACTTTCTAGAATAGGACTTGATTGATCATATATTCCAGAATGTTTGCCGACGTTTGCTTTTAAGCTATAAAGCTTATCAGCATACGTGATAGAATCTGCTTTAATGTTTGTTTTATTCAGCAGGACACTATTTATTTTTTACACTCACAATAAGTTATCATAACAACCGTCATTCAGTCCTTAAAACTAACTAATTAATACCCATAAAACATGTACCAACTTGTTAAACGATGCTATATTTATGGTATATTGATAGTTCATGAAATAGAAACAAAATCCATGCTTATGCTACTTTCAAAGATTACTTTCAGATAGTATACTCAACAAATGCTATGCTGTATCATACTTACATATAGTGCAAATGGCAATAGAGACAATGTTATCACTATCTGAGATGTATCATGATACTTTTACAAATCGAAAAAAATACAATTTCTTATGCAGACGATTGATAAAAAAGAGCGACAGCAAATTAAACAGGCATATATATTATTTGTTAAGTTTATGCATACTTTCTTAGCATAACATGTGTAAATCTATTATTTGTGTAAGTAATGATACTTACTATCGTGCCTTCTCTATTGTCCATATATTTATTATTTTATAGCACAGTAGATAATTTAATGTATGCCTTTTGTCTCTATACCCTGATGTGTTTACAACTCATCAGTTATTTAACGCGCTTAAAAGGAATCAACTGACAGAATTCCTGCAACAGTTTGTTTAAAAATGGGGTCCAATGACTGTGATGGTATTATGATAGAACTTGATATTAGCTATATTAGCACTAATTGCTATAACTAAGTTTGATCTTATGACTGCTATTTTTACTCTAAGATATTGCTTTTTCTATCAACATTCTGATTAACGTAACTTATCTTTTAAACAGTTATCTTAATGCGTCCTAGTTAAGTTTGGCTTAAACATTTTCTCTCTGATGAAATTTTATAAAGTAAATTTGGTATCGTAAATTACAACTGAAGAAATCTAGATTTCTTGGATATGATCAAGGCCTTGCCATGTAAAACCCATCCTTAGGGAAGCTTTCCCCAATTTCAACGGCAATATTTCATTTTGAATAACCCATTCAGTTTTAAAGTTTGCATTGCTTTGACAAATGATTAGTAGTGTTTCATTATTCAAGCAATGAAAGCCATGTTAAAAATGAGCTGAAATTAAAAGTCATAACTAGAATAAATTTAAAAGTCACCTTCTGAGTTCTGCCATATGCATAAATAGATGTGGCTTAAACAATTTTCATAACAGAGCCACTCTTTTAAAGAATAAATGATAACAAACACTTATGTTTCCTTACATTTAATGTAACGTAAATAACATTTTATCTTATATATTTATAAAGGAGTGATGCTGTCTAGATTGCCAGCAAACGTCTTCTTTCTATAAGTGAACATGACTAGGAACTGTCACAATCACAGATTCCTGACTGACCCAATGCACCTTTAGGAAGAGACACAGATATCTACAATTTAATTAAAGTGAAGCAACCAGTTCTCTTCCTTGTCAAGATGATTGCTGAATTAGAAACAAATTAGAATACAAAGGCCCGATACAAAACTCCCACAACCAATAGGAACAACAGCAAACAAAGTTTTCAACATCCACACATCATTTCAGAAATTCTTAAATATTTTATCATAAATGAATCTGATTTGATAGAACTGATATGTTATTTACTATTTTATATATTGTGATGAGTGTAAACAGGTTCGACACAAAGCTTTGGCTGCTTCTGAATATCTTATTAGATTGTTTTGTTTCAATTAAAAGAAAAAATGTGCAAATATATAAATTTGTTTTAGCAATTTAGGCTCAGTTGAAAATGGAAAACGGTTGAGACAAATATATGACCATGATATAGAATTCTTTTATTTATAGTTATATATGTTACTTAAGCAAATTTGACTGAACAAGCTTAAGGGAATGCATCCTAGTTGAGATGTTGCATCAGACTTATCATTTTATAAGTTTATAAATTGCATAACATAACACAGAAAATTGGCAAACAATGTGTTTTTGTTTTTAAGTCAAAAAGTATACAGTTTCTTAAAAAAAATACAACCATATACACAGTCTCCTAGTTAGTACTGATAACTTCTTCTTTTGGAACAAATGCTCTTTTATGCCTATCAAACACAGCCCCTCCCCCTTTTTAATGAATTAAACTTTCCAGTGATGTATGATTTAAGCAATTAAGCAATATATGTTTGTCTTCAATTTTGTTTTATACGTTACATATTGAAAATAGAACAACAAAATGATATTTTACCTCAGAAATGTTGTTAAATATTACTCTAAAGTCGGTGATATCAAAACAATCATCATAAGGTGTTTAAAAGTTATTAGAAACAATTGCATGCTTATTTTCAAACTTAAGAGGCCCTAAACTTATATAAAGTTTTATCTATGGTCATCTAATTAAACAGCTTATAACTGGCAAAGTATTTATGTTAGAACGAATCTGTTTGCAGTTTTGAAATGGTCAGTTAACGCTCTTTTAAATACATGTATCCTGAAGTTAAACACATATTAAAAAATTTTGTCAAATGAAACTTTTTAACAAATTATCAACAATTTTAAGGGTATAGTTTAAAATGTAACGTAAATGACATTATAATGGACCCAAACAACTTTTAAAAACATCAATATGTGTAGAGAATAGCATATTGATACAGATTACATAATGTTTCGTTCATTTAAACATTTCAACTTCTACCTAAATGGATTTAATTACATATTATTGTTTTTAAGAAAATGAGGGGTAACGTATTAAACACACTGTTACAGGTATGTTTGCAAGACTTAAATTGAGTGCAATATCTGGTTTCATACTGCCTATACTATGTACTAAAGGATAAAACAAGTGAAAATTCTGCTAAAAAGGGGGCATACCAAAATGCTTATTTTTGACATTTTTGAACACTGGCTCCTCTACTATTAGTCTAGCTGCCTTCAACAAATACCAAACAATTGAAATTTGATTAGTGTAGATTTTTACGCATTTTTTAGAATATCACATTTTTCGAAATTTTTGAAATTCATAAGTAGCACGTGCTAAAATTGTTGAATGCATTTTATTTTATTTGAACTTGATAGGACAAACTCATTATAACTTGATTCGTCCATTTTGTGATGACAAACATTACACTGCTGCTGCGCACTTCCGGTTTGAATGTGAAACTTTTTGGTAAATTTTTTTTTCAATTTCCAAAATAGAACAATGACGTCTAGTAGTAATGAATAATCGCTGAAAATTTCAATGCCATGTTGCAGAAAATAAGGCGTAAAGAACAGTGCGGATTTCGTATGTATATTGCATGCTTAAAGCTGAATTTCTATGATTAAGCTGTTGCAAGTGTTTGTCTTCATGTTATTACGTAAACCAAAAGAAGAGTCCGAGTGAAGCAAAACATTTGAAGCTTGTTTGTGTTAAATCACGGCATCTTCAAACAAACAAAAATATAAATGGATAAAGTCTCTGTGGAATTACTGTAGAAAAATGTGACCTTTCGAAATGAGGGTATCTTTACTCCAGCAAGTATCAGCCATTTTTAAATGAAATGATCTGCATAGTCTCGCCAAAGCCTTGGTTTATTTATAGAAGCATGCATTTTGTAAAACCGATTTTTACTGTCTAAACAAACGTTTGTTAAGTGTATATTAACCTATATAGTCCGAATGGAATTTCCCGTCTTTATCAACTGGACCACTCCATTTCTATTTTAAGGGGTTTTGGGTGGTATTTTTCATTTTTATTCAAATTCTTGGGCGCCTGATCTGAGTCTGCACTGTTTGCCTTTGTTAGTGACTTCATAGTTATAAACCGTGATGGAGTTTATAATATCCATGCTACATTGTATAGCCCACTATTTTATAACACTTCATGATCTTTTTGAAGGGATCTGGAAAGGAAGGCATTCACTACGATTCTTGTGAATTTATAAATTAAATCGCCTTAAAAAAACTAGCACTGAAATACCTTGTTGAAGAAGAGCTTTCAAGCTAACATTCAATTTAACGATAAACTCTGAGTGTATTCGATAGAATTTAGAAAATACTTTAAGAAGTTTGAGATATCGATAGCCTTGTTAATATGTAGCTCAACAGTCAAAAACTGGTTTCATACTTCATGTATTGCAAAAAAATAAGCTGCAAATATAACATAAGGAGGGGAGCGAGGAACATCTCCAATGTTCAAAAGATAATGGAAAGCGTGAAAAACATTCTGACAGGACCACAAATTATATCGTTCAGGTTGTCCAGAAATGGAAAAACACGTTTTCATTACAAGCTAAATAAAGCCAGTCCTCTCTGTTAAAACTTTGTTCTATTTTCTTTTATAAGATTATGAGGAATTGTATTTTACACGGGTGGGCATCAGCGGAACTACCGCGAAATCGCGTCAACGTAAATTTGTTCCTTCGTCACATCCGGGACCTTTCGCGTTAGTGGCATCGTCACACAAAAGCCAAACAAAGGTAGGTACTCTCGCTTGTTTTGATTTTTTTGTAAAAGAATGAGCAAACTATGTAAAAATCCGGCAATGCTATTCCATGTAGATATGATTTACCTTGATAAACAGGCCAAACGCAATGTTGAAAAAAGTTTTGCTCTGAGATGAGGACCGTAGCCAATTCGATACCAGTACGGGATTTCTTCAGTTTTATGTCAAAACGAAGAAAGTTTTCAGATGTTGTGCCAGTTTTAGCTCAGAGCACGAGCTTTTTACACATGACATGTACATAACAACCCTTATTCGTCCTTCGGACGTAAAAAATCGAACCGATCATTTACTACGAAGGAATGATGCCAACGTTTTCAGGCGCGGAGGCTCCTTCGCCATAGCGTTAGTTGTAACGTCACGCTCTAGTTCCTTGGAGGATACCATGTCAGTACATGCAGGCGCGGAGAGAAATGTGTGTATTATTAAAGTATCTGCTGAAACACCCCAATCGACCACCAATCCATCTCAAACGCTGCTCCCCATGTACAAACTAGCACACCTACCCCTGTCTCACCTCCAAGACTCCCACTACCTTTAGCTCAGCCTTTAACGCAGATGTGCTACAGATGCAAGTATCAGAGGCGAGTTCAATAATGCGAGTGCTCGCCGAGCGCTCGTTGATTGGTACCTATCTCTATTCATAATGTGTGAAGCCGGACATCAGTACAACGAGCGCCCGAGAGCGCTCGCATTATTGAACTTGCCTCAGGTATCGTCCACTGGCCCAAATAGACTTGAGGTGTGTTTATATAACTTATCTACACGTACATTCTGTAAGTATACGTCAGTACATGAGATTTTTCACTTATTACAAGTGCCACGAATCCAATAAGCCTGCGCATTTTTTTTTAAATTTCACCAGAGCTTTCGCTCCTCGCACACACAAAGTATGGATGTAGATAAAGACGAGACCAACTTTTAGTCCACCAGCTGGATACGTCAGCGTATAAAGAACGTTTTTGCGATAAGTACCGAAAATTTTGTGAGCTGACCCATATAGATACCCTTTAGGGATTGGTTTGGGTTGTGTTGGGGTGTATATTAAAGAGCTATTCAGTCACTGCAAAGGCGGTTACTTTCATATCTCGTCGTGGTTCAGGTTCTATCTATTTGGTAGAGTTAATACCTTGTTTGAATTGCACAAACGTGCGTGCGTTCAATGGAAATTCTGACCGTACATTTATTTACCCTTAGAGTGCTAATGCAACAAATATCGTCTGCTTGTGTCGTTTGAAGCCCCTCGACAATCAATGTAGACCCAGATAAGGTGGCACCTATTGGAGCCGTCTGATCTGGGTCCACACTGTTTGCCTCTATTCTTTCGTTAACCAATAATCAGACATTTTCTAATGCAGTCACTTTGCTGGCGTTTTAAGGATTAAATAATATGTTTTGGGTCTTTACTGAAGTAATGACGCAAGATGATACAGTTACTTTTGAATAAAACCACGCCTCATTTCCAGCTTCATTACCATTACGATCTTTGTAAGGGTAAATCAGTGTAACGGTCAGGATTTCCATTGAACACACACACGTTTGCGCAGCTCAAACAACTTATTAACTGTACCAAATAGATAGAACCTGATTTTCCTTCTAAAGCCATATGAAAGTTGTCGCCTCTGCAGTGACTGAATAGCTCTTTAATATACAACCCAACACAACCCAAACCAATCCTAAAAGGGTATGGGTCAGCTCACAATATTTTGGTATGTATCGCAAAAGCCTTCTTTATACGCTTATGCTGACGTATCCAGCTGGTGGTCTAAAAGTTTGTCTTGTCTTTATCTACATCCATACTTTGTGTCTGCGAGCAGCGAAAGCTCTGGTGAAACTTTAAAATGCGTAGGCTTATTGGATTCGTGGTGACAAACTCGCATGTACTGACAGATAAATATATATAAACACAATTCAAGTATATTTGGGCCAATGGACGATACCTGATCTGTAACACATCTGCGCAAAAGGCTGAGCTAAAGGCTGTGGGAGTCTTGGGGGCGAGACAGGGGTAAGTGTGCTAGTTTGTACATGGGGAGCAGCGTTTGAGATGGATTGGTGGTCGATTGGGGTGTTTCAGCAGATACTTTAATAATACACACATTTCTCTCCGCGCCTGCATGTACTGACATGGTATCCTCCAAGGAACTAGAGTGTGGCGTTACAACTAACGCGATGGCGAAGGAGCCTCCGCTCCTGAAAACGTTGGCATCATTCCTTCGTAGTAAATGATCGGTTCGATTTTTGTACGTCTGAAGGACGAATAAGGGCTGTTATGTACATGTCATGTGTAAAATGCTCGTGCTCTGAGCTAAAACTGGCAAAACATCTGAAAACTTTCTTCGTTTTGACATAAAACTGAAGAAATCCCGTACTGGTATCGAATTGGTTACGGTTCTCATCTCAGAGCAAAGCTTTTTTCAACATCGAGTTTGGCCTGTTTATCAAGGTAAATCATATCTACATGGAATAGCATTGCCGGATTTTTACATAGTTTGCTCATTCTTTCACAAAAAATCAAAACAAGCGAGAGTACCTACCTTTGTTTGGCTTTTGTGTGACGATGCCACTAACGCGAAAGGTCCCGGATGTGACGAAAGAACAAATTTACGTTGACGCGATTTCGCGGTAGCTCCGCTGATGCCCACCCGTGTTTTAGCGAGTAGAGAAATCGTATGTAGACAAACAAGAAGCTAGAAAATTTAAGAATTTAATTAATTAAGAATCTCACCTGAGTTTTGATAGACCAAAATAGATTTTTATCATAAGTTCTCCCATAATCTTTTTACAATATCTCATAACATGGTTTTTAATCACAGTAAGACAAGAAGTCAAAAGTATAGACAACTCAGTAGTAGTACATGAACTAGAATAAGAAATAAAACGTGATTTATATGGTCTGTTATGATGTTTAGGAAACCAGTATAACGTAGGAAACATGCATAGTGTAAACAATATTTTATTCAAATATAAAGTACATCGAGATACAACAGATACATCATATATACAGTACAATTCATTTGAAAGGGAAACATGCTTAGAATGCTGTCCGTTCTAAAGCGGTGGTTCTGTTGTTGTTGTTTTATGTACCTCCCCCATTGTTTGTGGGGGTTCTGTGTTGGTCTTTCTTTTGGTATGCATTACTTTAAGTCCTTTCTAGTTACTTTGCTTTTATTGTCTTTTGGATGTCTCGTTACTGTAAATGTTCTGTAGCTCTTCCTCACGATGCCGTGGGTTGGTCTGCAGTTTGTGATTGTGGTATTTCCTGATCATGCTCACTTACTTTTTACCATGATCCTCACCAACAAACACACCACACTCAGCAGCCATTTGGCACCGATGCCAAACAACGAAAGAATTATTGTCCAACAAATTATGCTCATCATTGTTAAGTTATTGCTTTAGGATGTTGACGTAGTACATTTATCAAATAACCACAACGTTGTTAGCATGACATTATAAGTAGCCTTTTTCGTATGTAATTCTGCACTCATTTCTTAAAAATAATTACAAGTAAATTAAGGTTTAGATGGAAGATGATCTATTTTTGAAATAAAATTAGAAATTCTTTTATCAATAATATTAGAAATATTTAATTTCCAAGTATTTAACATGACCTCGCTTACGCTATATACTACAAAATTATTGTAAGGCACTAGCATTTTTTTCACGTCATTTGATGAATTCTACCGACGTAGAAAACCTTTATATAATCATTTGCAGATAATAGGCCAATAATATATATAATTCTAGAATCAGTAATAAATTTCGAATACCCAGTAAGTATATGACCAGCAGGTTGATAGCAGCATTTTGACTCCTTACACATTCGAGAATCAGAAATGCATGTAATAATTTCAAAATCAAGTTATCAGTTACTTATTTGATATAATTCGATATATCACTAGGAAAAGTTTTATTGTACTTATAACAAATAATAGGTGATTCTTTTTTCAAAATGAGAAGGAATAGAAGAGATAACATATTTCAAATATATTGGGTAACTTTATGAATTCAAACCTTTTGTTCACAAATACAATTCTGATAAAATAACTAATGATTACTTTTAAGAGTCAATATAAGGAGGGTGAGTATGTTGAGTATAACACATTGTAAGAAGTGCTGCGTCATAAACATATATAATTTTTAGTTCAGGCATAGTTTATCGTATAAATGAGCACATCACTGGGATAGGAATGCCACACTCACAGAATGCAGACCAACTGTACGGAAGAAACACAATACTGAAAACTGTGGCTTTTCAGTGCACATTTTTATACTCTGATAACTATTTATACTGACACGCTTTATAACAGCAAAATTCTTTGCAACGTCAGTAGTATTTCCACAAATGTACCACTTTAGCATTACAACAGAAATTTGGTTTAACGTCAAATTATTTGGAGACAGACACTGTCGTTGTAAAAAGGGTTGAGTGAAATACAAAACAATGAAACTTCTATTGCCAATGAAACATTGTAGCATGCTTATAACCAACAAAGTAAACAAGCGGAAAGTATCTACAAGGAGATAAAAAATATCTCATAGCAGGATTCCAGCAAACTGTAAGGCCAAAGTTGCTTATTTGACTCAATTTAATAGCGCTGCGTGAACATTGGTTGCACTTTATTGGATATACAAAGAACGAAATAGAAGAGTAGCATAGCACAACGCAAAGCATATCTATGAGAAGTATATGCATCATATATTGGCTCAAAATTCGTTGATGACCTATATAGGTCCGCAATTTCGTACTTTGATAACTGTTATGTATTCCGGCAGATCAGGGTATAGAAAATTGTTTCAAGGTAAGTAAGAAGGCAAAAATCAGGAATCGATACAATCAAGTACCACACCTGACCCAGGACACCACATGGGAAAGTGACAAAATCACAAGAAAACATCACATACAAGTGAGCCAAGAGGTTAGCCCTTTCCCAGCAGGTGACCACAAGGCTGCAATGAACAGACAAGAAAGCATGTCAAACACGAAACATACATAAAAAAACGACCTAATGGATGGTGATTATACACGTAATCCCTGAGGATTGGAATAATAAGAGCATTAAATGAAAGTGTGGGGTATAGAAAATTGTTTCAAAGTAATTAAGAAGGCAAAAATCAGGAATCGATACAATCAAGTACCACACCTGACGCAGGACACTACATGGGAAAGTTACAAAACACAAAAAAATATCACATACAAGAGAGCCAAGAGGTTTACCCTTTCCCAGCAGGTGACCACATACACGAAACATAAATAACAAAAATGATCCAATGGAAGGTGATTGTACACGCAATCCCTGAGGACTGAATTAATAAGAGCATTAAATGAAAGTGCGTGGAGACTTGTTAAGGCTGACACACAGCACAGACAAACCAAACCCAGAGGTGATTGAAAAAAAAAACGCATTGCTTCTCTGTTTATACTTTATTTGAATACTATAGGCGACAAACTCTATGTATCCGCCGCACAGGATAGATTTAAAATGATGCATATTTTTGCAAAATAAAACTTTGGTATTATTGCATACCCAACCAATCAATGTAATGGTGATAGCCCCTTGAGCCCTTTTCAGGCCAATGGAATTTTCAATAATGCTACATACCATAAAGTCAGGATACTATGCAAACTAAATGATATATTGAAGGGTCACGGTTTATAATCTCTAAAATGTTGTATTTATTTCTCTAATAATCGTTTTCTTTCTTAGCAAATAGTGTAGACGCTGATGAAATGCCGTTTGATGCGGCATTTCATCTGGGTCTTTACTGTTAGCAAAAAAACATATCAAAATGTCACTAGTAAAGAAATACAGTAAAACCTGTGTAAACAGCCACTCAAAAATAGACAAAACAAAGATCTTAATGACAAATGGTAGCTTAATGAAGGTCAAAAGTATTGCAAAATGCTCCCATACGAGCATCCTGCAATAATTTTGGCCTGCATTAAGCGATAATTGGTCTTGAAAACGATGTTTCGGTCTTTTTGAGAGTGACCCTTTTACACAGGTTTTACTGCTGTTATGGAGCAGCCATTAACATTAGTAAGCAGAATCATTGTTTATTTATTTTACCTGAATTTTCCCTCAAGTTCGGTGCACACCATTGAAGCTTTCCTCTCTTGTTGATTTTAAAGACTTCACCTTTCAATCTAATGTGTAAATGTTTATGTAAAGACAGATGGCTCGTAATTCAACTACAATGTATCAAGTTGCACTGTATGTAATATGAGTACAAGGATAAGTAGGTGAGTACAGTATAATGAGATTGCATTTTAAGATACAGCATGCAATTATGCCGCTTCCACATAATAAATGAATTTGTGAACAAATCAAGGATAAGCCCCAATAAGAAGTAAATTGATTAGCAGATTGAAATCACGGAATACTTCCCAGGCATAACTGCATTTTTACACTTACAATCAGAACGGAGTGAGGACAATCTTACAATTTATGAGACAATCTATGTGTTTAAACATGATTTCTAGCATTTATATCTTATCGTAAAAGTCCCAACCCCCATTACGTATATGTTAGTTTGATTTCTTTTTGTTTAATTCTGCTCCAGTCTTAGGGAGAATAACATTGTAATTGTAATTAATTGTAATTTAATTACATTTTTAAAGTAATTGCAATGTAGCTGTGTTTTCACCATATCTTTACATATAATCATTAGAATGTATTTAATTACAGTAAAGAAGAATGTAAATATCAGGAATCAACACCAGACCCAGGACACCACAAGAGAAAAAGACAAAAACACAAGGAAACATCACATACAGTAAAATCTGTCTTAAATGGTCACTTAAAAAATTGACAAACCCATGTCTTAATGGAAAATGGTAGCTTAATGGAGGTTGAAAGTATTGCAGAATGCGCCCCTAGGATTTTGCGCTGATTCTTTCCGCATGTTACCCAGATGCTATGCCTATCTCCCTTCGCAAAAGAAAAGGGAAACAGGTACAGCATACTTGGAAACGTGCTACAGAAAAAAGGTACCTTAGCAAAAATAAAATGAAAGTTTCTTACAATATCTCAGTGGAATAATGATAAGAATAACACAAAACACTCTCGACCCAATTCACATTTGTTTATCACTCACAATGTTTATCACTGTGTCAAATTAACTGCTCATGCACCATGACTATCATCAAATGAAGATCAGTAGGAGATTACTCATTTGACCAGTCTCCCACTGACCTTCATTCTTGAGTTTTACATTATTTATGAAAACTGTCATTAATGTTTGCTTGTTTACTATATTTTTGTATGAACAAAATGCACCCACGAACGCACACAAACACACTGAATGGGAGAAATACAACAAAATAGGCTAACACATGCCTTTAAGTCAGGCCCTACCAATGACAATTATCCATTTGGATTACTGCCACTGATATGGCCATGCATATAGATTGTTTTGTAAGGATAAATGAAAATTTGAATTATCTATTACTTTATGCTGTTGTCCTAATATCAAATGCCTTCTGAATAAATATTGCCATATTTTCATATCATAATTTTCTTATTTGAAGAAGACATCAATTCTTTCAATTTCAGAATATTGGGCCTGTTCCAAAATTTTCTTTTTAAATATCTGTGCCTTAAGTCTGAGTATAACTCACATGCAAATAAGAAATGGAATTCATCTTCAAGTTTTGACATCTAAAACATTTTCTTTCATCCAAGGGTGTTCTGTTTGGTCTTGACCACCGTCTAACTTCAATTTCTAAACGGTGAGATGATACTCTTAATTTACTCATAGCTATTCTATATTTTTACCCTCAACTACTTCCAAATAAAGTCGATGCTCAAACTTAGAAAAAAATGAATAGAAAAACATTTTAAGATTACCTACACCCTGATTCAACCATACCTCATAAAATCTCAGAGTTGATAACAAGTCCTTAAGTTTTGGTGCTCAATTTGTAGTGTTTTGATTAATTTCCACCACATCATGTAACATAAGTTGGTATGCATACTTTATATATTTGATGTTTTCACATTCAAGTATTTTAAACCAATAGTTAATGATTGCGTAAAAACATTTGTTTGTATTGAAGTTCTTCCTAGTTCCCCATAAATGAAGTCATTTTGTGTTGATTTCTTTACTCCTAGCAGTTTTTTTTACAGAATTGCAAATGTACCCTTTCTTGCTGATCTGTTTTTGAGAAACCTCATATCTCTCCTTCATAGGGCAAAATTTGTAATATTAACTTATCAAAAAAATCTAGCACATGCTTGGGTTGTAAATCTGTGAAATTATAAAAATATTGATTGAATATAAAAGTGGCCTTCAATGCTTGATCTGACAGGGTTTCATGAGTTTCTACAAAAGATCCACCAGTGGTAAAAGTCATTCCCAAGTACACAAACTTTGATACAATTTCGATAAACTTACCATCATATGTAATATCATATGTAATATGAAAATATAACAATGCCATCCGCATATAACAATAAATACACCTTTAACATACCAAAATCCAAACCATACACACCTTTCTCAATAAACTCCTTTTTGAGGTCATTTAAATACATCATACTAAACAAAAAGGGAGATAAGCATTTACCTCGTCTTACACCAATACATTCTACAAAATCATTACTAAGTTCGTTATCAAATGTTACTCTGGAATTTATATAATTATACATTGCCTGAATGGCATTCAATATTTTGCCCCTCACTCCAGACTTGATTAGTTTAACCCATAAAACACCTCTTACCACATCATCAAACGCTTTTTAGAAATCACAAACCCTGCATATAACTTTTTATTTGTATTCAAACAGTGTGATGCTAAACTTTGTAACACAAAACAATTATCTACTGTGCTCATCCCTTTCCTGAACCCTGACTGTGCATCGATATATATATGTGATATTGATCTGCCCAAGAATTTAGACGTGCATAAAGAATACTTGTGAAAACCTTACCTTCTACACTCAATAATGTGATTTCTCTATAATTCTCCATATTTTCAATACTTCGTTTCTTGTACAACGGAACAATGAAACCATCCCCCAAATATCCAGAAAATAATCAATGTCAAAAGTTTTGTTAAAAAGTGCATGTAGATAATGTAACATAATATCTATACTATTCTTTAAACATTCATTTAATATATAATCAGGCCTCGCCTTTTCCATTGTTCAATGACAATGTTGCTTTTCTAATTTCACTTATACTTATTTGTTCATCTAACTCCTGAAACATGGCCCCTAATTTCCCTTGAACATATCTTTCATTATACAATAGTACATCTTCATCAGCTTGTAAAAATCTACTGTCCGGATTATTTTTAGCTTTAAATAATTTGCAAAATGCTGTGACTTTAGGGTTTTGGGAGAGTTTGACTGGCATAATTTTTTCAAAAGTTTCCAGTAACTTGTTACGTTCTCAAAGCAGCTCTCATCCAACTGCTGTGTTTTTGATTTCCTATTATCATATCTACTTTTTCTCAAAACTCTCTTGTATTCAGACCTTGTGCCTACCATGTTTTCACGGAGATTCACATCATTTTTAACTAACATATACATATCTAAGCAATTATAAATTTCTTTTTTTGTTTACACTCATCATTATACCAAGGCTGACTATTTTCTTTAATTACCCACTCACTTCTTGATTGATTTATTGTTTTATGAAATAACGGATACAAGCACTTGAAAATGGTTTACATTAACGTTCATGCCATCTAACGAAAATGCATCAGTAATATTTGACTGTAGTTCAATAAACGACTCCTTTTTTTCATCAGACTCTAAAGCAGTCTTATAGGCCTCTAATTGACTATTGTCCCATACATGTTTCAATGTCAATAGACTACCTGTCTGTGCTGACTCAGCATCAATATGATGTTTTGATACAAGTAAGGAAAAGTGTACAATGCAGTGATCACTAACTATATTCAGATCATCAATCACGTATGTATTAATGACAGGAAATAATGAATGACTGACAATTACATAATCAGCTAGACTTTTTCCTGTACTACCGACAAACATGCACTTCCTAATTCCTTTATCAGCACCCATACGTCCGTTTAATATTCTTAACACCATTTGCTTGCAACGATCTAATAACTGAGAACAATAGTGATTGAATCCTTTATCTTCTGATGCCCCCTCAAAAGGTAAATCGATGATATAATCATCATCAAGTGCAGGTATGTGGTCAGAGCTATCGTCATTTACAAAATCTGGTAATGTAGCGGTACATGCATTAAAATCTCCACATATCATGAAAGTACATTCATTTTGTGTATCATTTTGGATCTTGACAAGCTGATCATTTATTCCATCAAAAAGGTTTACATTATCCATTAAGCCTTGTCTGCTAGAATCCTCAGCTACATTGTAATATAAACAAAAGAAAATATCATCAGACTGGTCAAATAAAGTACCTTTGAGCCTTGACCATATATTATCATCACTGTCCATCATGTATAGTGTATCGTCGGTTACAAGTTCCTCACGGATATATGCTATTAAGCCCCTTGATTCCCTTTTTTGCATTATGTTTTTTAACTGTTCGATTCAATTGAAAAGGTCTGTTATCATTTAACTGAACACACGCTTCATCTCCCAACCACGTCTCAGTTAATAAGACTTTGGTTGCGGATCTTTGTCTTCGCCGGTCGTAAGCCGGTTGTAGTCTATAACCGGCGGGGCACTCAATTGATTTGGATCATGTGGCTGCTCACCCGATATGCGCACTACTAGCGTACGCTGATCTCGCCGAATTTCAACAAAGGCGTGGAAGCGGCGAGGCCCGTTTTGCCTCTAAACAGTTCGTACCACAAAGTAAGTACTGTTGCGCCGTTTTTGCTCGATTGCAGCGACTTACAACCCATCCCAGGTCATGTGATCGGCGTAAGCTGTAGGCGCAGGCGAGGCAGTGGCGTACGCCGTTTTAGTGCCAAAAAACACAACCATTGTCATTTTCTTTGAAAAGATTTAATAATAGTTCTGACTGTAGTTTATTGACATTTTTTGACACAAGTCCCTGGATGTAAAGAAGTTAGGAAGCGGTCATGCGAGCTAAACATTTTTGAGCTTTAAAATCAACATAATCTGGTAGCAGTAAATGCATTTAAGTTCCATGTGTCTTAGGCTGCTGTTCGTTCTAAGGCGATGATTCTGTTGTTGTTAATTCATTGTTTATTGTTGCTCTCATTGTTTGTGGGTGCTCTGTGTTTGGTCCTAGTTTTACTGTTCAGTATTTTAGGTCCTTCTAGTTTTGCAATCATCAGATGGTTTCTTTACTTTAATTTTCGCTCTGATATCTTGTGATCGTTATTGATCATCTCAGTTAGGAAGGGAAAGGTGGTTGCATTACTCTAATTGTTTTCTTGATGTCTACTCTGTCTGTGCAGTGTGTGGTTGTGGCCATACTCACTTATCTTTTGCAAATAAATGTTGCTTCTCACTGACAACAATCAAGCAAATGTTAGTGAAACGTTCAACTCATTCAAAAAGCGATTTGGATTACTTTCCGAAATAATAACAATCGTTATTTTTAACAAATTGCAATTCTGTTCACCCATTTAAGCTTCCTTTAAGTAAAGCAATTTCGTTTATTAGCACCGGAACACCTTTTTACTTTCACATTGTTAGTGGGGGATCTGTGTTGGTATTTGTTTTGTTATGTATTTCTTTGTGTCCTTTCTAGTTTTGCAATCATGAGAGAGAGAGAGAGAGAGCTGGTAGCTTTAATTGTCTTCCTAATATCTTATGACTGGGTTGCCGTGGGTTGGTCTGCAGTGTGTGAATGTGGTATTTCCTGATCATACTCATTTACTTTTTGTGTTGGTTTTGTCATGCCATGGCTGACATTTTCATTTTGGAATCAGAAACAGTAAGTGTATGATCAGGAAATTACACAATCACAAACTGCAGACAAACCCATGGCATCGTGAGGAAGAGCCACACAACAATCATGAGACACCAGGAAGACAATAATCATGAGACACCAGGAAGACAACAATCATGAGACACCAGGAAGACAACAATCATGAGACACCAGGAAGACACCAATCTCGAGACATCAGGAAGACAACAATCATGAGACACCAGGAAAACAGCAATCATGAGACACCAGGTAAGCAAACAAAGCAGAGCAACCAGCTTCGAGATGATTGCAAAACTAGAATGGACACAACGTAACGCACAACAAAACATAGAACAATTACAGAAACCCACAATGGGAGAAACAATCAAACACGAATCAACAACAACAGAACCACCGCCACTGGGCGCTTAAATGCATTTTACTGGTACCAAATTTTCGCCCTAGATTCTGCTGTTGTTGAAGCCACAATTATGTCCCTGGATTGGTTGAATGGGCGAAAACGATATTATTCCACATGAATATGGTCCCCCTTTATAGTGGTGTTAAGCTGCCTGTTCATATGAGCATCCTTTACTGTTAATTTTTTCTGAGCTGGGCAGTGTGTACGTAATCAGAAAATGTCAAGTCAGTCCTGGTAGCTGGTCATTCTTGGTAAATTTAGACCTTTGCACTCCATTATGAAGATGTCTCGAGCAGCCACACGACAACTAATTAAATAGTGTTTGTTTTCATTTGAAAACTATTCATATTAAATGCCGGATTTGCCCCAATGAAACACTTGCCAGTTTGTAGAGTTAGGGAAAAGCTTCAAAAGAAATTCAAAGTACATCATGTATAACACAGAGTAATGTAAGGAATGATTGAATTATATAGTCAAATTGATTGTGGTCTCAGGCCTGATATAACTTACAGGGTTAAAATAGCAACTTCCAATTAACGGAAATAACTTATCTGTACCAAAATAGAGTTTATTAAAAGGTTATTGAAAAATTAATGGTTTTAGATACTCGAACATATCCGATTAATATACATATATACAATAATTCGTAGAATATGACCGTGCTTTAAGCAATTTAGCCAAGTGGAATTTCTGCACAAGTCCATTTCCCTTTCAATGATTGTTGGGTAATATTTTTCGTCCTTATTTCAAACTCTAATAGAACATGTTGTGGAAAAAATGGAGACCCTAATCAGACGCTGCGTTCTGCAACGTCTGATCTGGGCCTGCACTGTTTACATTTGTCCCACAAAGGGAGCTAGGCTTGCATGGGCTAAGCAGCGACAATCTATATGTCTGGTTATAAACCCAATCACAGTTTGTAGCTATGGTTTCCTCCTCAATTGCCGCGACGATGGTGGGTAAAACCGCAGACTCAGTGATGACCCTGGCCTAAAACTTTCGTGCCTGATGTCTTTGGCTGGGCCGACCGTGGTTTAATTAGAGGTTTGTCTGTGAGTTAAAGACAGGAATCCTGGACCCATACAGGAGCGTAACTTCGTTATGAGACAGTTAGTGGGCAGAGCTTAGCTACTTGCAGGTTAAGTTTGACCTATGACTGGATTAGGCTGATAAGCAGCATGGTCATTGAGCTGATAAAACCTGTCATCTATAATCCAGGTATTTGCCAGAAGCTACAGTGTAGAAGACAATTGAGAAAGTGACACAACATAAGCTTATTATGCCTTTCATAGTCCACACCAGGCTTTAAGATCCCATTCATGCGCGGATCCAGAGGGAGGAGGGGGCGGGGGCAGGGGTCTGAAAAATCACAAAATATAGAGTTTCTTAGCAACACCGGTCCGGATCCCCTGAAAAATTACAAAGCTACCAAGTCAGCATTCAATGTTGGGCCAACATCGGCACGCCAATGAAATGCCATTGAAATGGTGTTTCGCTGGCGGGCCGATGATGGCCCGCTTATAGCCGTATTTGGATCCTTCCTCCCCTCATCAACTAAAAATGAAAAAAAGAAGAAAAAAACATTGATTTGTCAAACTTTGCGCCCCTCTGGCAAACCTTTCTGGATCCGCACATGTTCTTTGTTGCATCACAGTAAGATATTTGGTTTTATTGTTTCATGTGATGAGACATTGCATAAGTTAGGAAGCCTCAATACGAGCTAATCAATTTCGTGTTTTAACAACAGCAGATTCTAGGGCGAAGATTCTGTCCCAATCCATGGTGGCTTCGGCTGCCGTCCGTTCTAAGGCAGAGGTTCGTCTGTTGTCTATTCATTGTTAATAGTAGCTACCACTGTTTGTGTGATATTGCGTTTGGTCTTTGTTTTGTAATTCAGTGCTTCATGTCCTTTTTATACCCACAACATTTATAGTTTTCGTCTCTTTATTCATCCATTCGTTTCGTGGAACTTATGACAAAGTTTTGCTTAAAGTTTATCTCAGTAACCACTTATCAGAAAGCATTTATATTGGACCATAGTTAACCTGCATTACCTCATGACTCCAGTTTCTATTGTCCCTATCCTAGACGGTACTGGAAGGTAAAGTCAAGGCAATTTAAAAAAGTGTTTTTTGTTTTCTGAAGCCTCGCATTTTATCTCTTTTTCTCAACGAGTTTAATAAATTCGATAATGCAAGAGCACGAATGTTAGATTCTATTTATCATATGATAAGATCTCATTTCTGCCGTAAAAACGTTATAATTTTATCATTATGTACGCAACGTTGTTATGGACGTCATAACGTTTCCCGCAAATCGATAAACCACTAGTGGTTTACAGATTTTATTGCATGGCGTTATTTCACTCCCAGACGCGACGTCATATGATAAAAAGTGTTTTTTTGTTTTTCTGACGTTTACATATATCATACCAATTATTTATAATAAAACATTAAAAGTTGGCCAATAAGTACCAACGTAGCTGGCTTCCACTCGATGGTAGAGGCTAGAAGACATAATCTAGGGTATTTTATTTTATAGAATCACCTTTTTGAACATAAAGTACTATTTAGGGCTGACTGCAGATCGTTATGTTCATGTCCCTGGGTTGGGCTAGAGGGTGAACTCTAGGACTCCTTTAAAGTGCTTTTTCTATTTTTCTGACCTATGCAGATATCTTACAAATGATTATTAGAAAGCATACATATTTTGACAATTGGCACCATTCATGACTGGATTCCACTCGAAGGCTTCAGACACTTGGGTCCAAGGTGGGACAACAGTTAAAATTTTAGAACATTTTCAATCTTTCTTTTATGTGACTGTTTTTCTTTTTATGCGCGGATCCAGAGGGAGGAGGGGGGCGGAGGGCGGGGGCAGGGGTCTGAAAAATCACAAAAATATAGAGTTTCTTAGCAACACCGGTCCGGATCCCCTGAAAAATTACAAAGCTACCAAGCCAGCATGCAATGTTGGGCCAACATCGGCACGCCAACGAAACGCTATTGAAATGGTGTTTCGCTGGCGGGCCGATGATGGCCCGCTTATAGCCGTATTTGGATCCTTCCTCCCCTCATCAGCTAAAAATGAAAAAAGAAGAAAAAAAACAATAATTTGTCAGAATTTGACTCCCTCTGGCAAACCTTTCTGGATCCGCACATGTTCTTTGTTGCGTCACAGTAAGATATTTGGTTTTATTGTTTCATGTAATGAAACATTGCATAAGTTAGGAATCCTCAATACGAGCTAATCAATTTCGTGTTTTAACAACAGCAGATTCTAGGGCGAAGATTCTGTCCCAATCCATGGTGGCTTCGGCTGCCGTCCGTTCTAAGGCAGAGGTTCGTCTGTTGTCTATTCATTGTTAATAGTAGCTACCACTGTTTGTGTGATATTGCGTTTGGTCTTTGTTTTGTAATTCAGTGCTTCATGTCCTTTTTATACCCACAACATTTATAGTTTTCGTCTCTTTATTCATCCATTCGTTTCGTGGAACTTATGACAAAGTTTTGCTTAAAGTTTATCTCAGTAACCACTTATCAGAAAGCATTTATATTGGACCATAGTTAACCTGCATTACCTCATGACTCCAGTTTCTATTGTCCCTATCCTAGACGGTACTGGAAGGTAAAGTCAAGGCAATTTAAAAAAGTGTTTTTTGTTTTCTGACGTTTACATAGAGGATCTTACATGAGTGCTCATGTTTTATTGAATTTATTAAACGAGTTGAGGAAAAGAGATAAAATGCGAGGCTTGCCGAGCATTTTATCTTTTTTTCTCAACGAGTTTAATAAATTCGATAATGCAAGAGCACGAATGTTAGATTCTATTTATCATATGATAAGATCTCATTTCTGCCGTAAAAACGTTATAATTTTATCATTATGTACGCAACGTTGTTATGGACGTCATAACGTTTCCCGCAAATCGATAAACCACTAGTGGTTTACAGATTTTATTGCATGGCGTTATTTCACTCCCAGACGCGACGTCATATGATAAAAAGTGTTTTTTTGTTTTTCTGACGTTTACATATATCTTACCAATTATTTATAATAAAACATTAAAAGTTGGCCAATAAGTACCAACGTAGCTGGCTTCCACTCGATGGTAGAGGCTAGAGGACATAATCTAGGGTATTTTATTTTATAGAATCACCTTTTTGAACATAAAGTACTATTTAGGGCTGACTGCAGATCGTTATGTTCATGTCTCAGTAACCACTTATCAGAAAGCATTTATATTGGACCATAGTTAACCTGCATTACCTCATGACTCCAGTTTCTATTGTCCCTATCCTAGACGGTACTGGAAGGTAAAGTCAAGGCAATTTAAAAAAGTGTTTTTTGTTTTCTGACGTTTACATAGAGGATCTTACATGAGTGCTCATGTTTTATTGAATTTATTAAACGAGTTGAGGAAAAGAGATAAAATGCGAGGCTTGCCGAGCATTTTATCTTTTTTTCTCAACGAGTTTAATAAATTCGATAATGCAAGAGCACGAATGTTAGATTCTATTTATCATATGATAAGATCTCATTTCTGCCGTAAAAAACGTTATAATTTTATCATTATGTACGCAACGTTGTTATGGACGTCATAACGTTTCCCGCAAATCGATAAACCACTAGTGGTTTACAGATTTTATTGCATGGCGTTATTTCACTCCCAGACGCGACGTCATATGATAAAAAGTGTTTTTTTTGTTTTTCTGACGTTTACATATATCTTACCAATTATTTATAATAAAACATTAAAAGTTGGCCAATAAGTACCAACGTAGCTGGCTTCCACTCGATGGTAGAGGCTAGAGGACATAATCTAGGGTATTTTATTTTATAGAATCACCTATTTGAACATAAAGTACTATTTAGGGCTGACTGCAGATCGTTATGTTCATGTCCCTGGGTTGGGCTAGAGGGTGAACTCTAGGACTCCTTTAAAGTGCTTTTCTATTTTTCTGACCTATGCAGATATCTTACAAATGATTATTAGAAAGCATACATATTTTGACAATTGGCACCATTCATGACTGGATTCCACTCGAAGGCTTCAGACTCTTGGGTCCAAGGTGGGACAACAGTTAAAATTTTAGAACATTTTCAATCTTTCTTTTATGTGACTGTTTTTCTTTTATGGAAAAACTGTTTAAGTAGTGAGAATACGATTATCAATCGATAACCTTTAAATCGAGATCGGATACTACTGTATATATCACAAACACGAAGGTTGGCTGTGTCTGATCTGCAATGATGAGGATTTGCTTCTCACAAAATAATGCTATTCCTTTTAGTGTATAGACCCCACTTTTGGTGGTTCCTCGCATCTACAAGATAATGTATTACCAATGAACCAGACTCTACATGTGCGGGAATCTTTCCTCAATACAAACATAGGACATCCCTTCTTTATGCAACACTCCACAAACTCAACTATTTCATTATCCTTTAAAACTCTCCTCGCTTTGCTTGCTTGAGTTCTCATGTTGTTGTTGACTGTTAGTAGAATACCAAGCGCAACCAGCCATTTCAACAGAGTGTTTTTCATACTGGATTACCCTGTTGAGAAAAAGAAGGAAATATGCATTGGGGAATCCAGAGGAAGACATGGGGTCCGGATCCCCTCCCCCTTGAAAATCACAAGCTGCTATATGTTTCCTTAGAAATACTGGTACGGACCCCTTCGAGAAGCAATGGAACATTTCGGGTCCAATTGCTTATCGAGTGAGGATCTAAAAGTGTTTTCTTTCAATTTAAAGGAACCTATTCAATAACACTGCTGTTTGCAACATGCTTAAAAATTTGCTATTCCTCGCCGCCGTCCAAACGTTCAGTTATAAACAGCATGTTTACTATGTGCGGGGGGGGGGGGGGGGGGGGGCAGCCATGTTAGTTTTCCAAACTTCAACCAGCCAGAGTTTTGGATGATAATGCGCAGCTTGAATTCCAATACTGTAGTCCAGTTGTTAATAGAACTCGATGTTCATATTGCTCAAAAATGTGATCTCTCTCATCGCCATCCAAATTCTTTCATTTATAAACAACACTTGTTGCCGCCATGTTTGTTTTCCAAACTTAAACCAGAGTTTTGAATGGACATACTCAGCTTGAATTCCGGTACTATAGTCCAGTTCTTGATCGAACTCACTGTCCACATTGTGATCAGCAGGTCTGTTTGTTTTGGTTGAATGGCTTACCCATTCGGGAAAGTCCGCCATAATTTGAGAATCGAATCATGGCTCGGGTGTCTGTAAGGAGCATTACACGTAGTACTATGTATCAAAAAGCTCCATTTTGTCAGTCGGAACTGGCGTATGGAAAATTAGTTCTGTAGCATATGGGTTCAGCTCTATTTAAATCGATAATTCTGATTATCCAAAAAGTTTTATCAGCAGAATAAATGAAGTGTATTTTTTTTTCAATAAAATATCGCTACGCTATAGCGATATTTTATTGAAAAAGCAAAAACTTCATTTAAGCCGATCACGCTTGTTATTGTGTTAACATGGTTTCTGTGACGTCAGCGTCACGCTATATAACGTCAGCGCCACATTATCACCCGCGTTATAGCTTAGAAACTCCAAATGGTGTTCAGTCAGTAGCTTAACAATCATACATGTAGAATAATCAAGCGACTAGCAAAGGCTCTGATCAGACTGCGCGTATGCGCAGGCTGATCTGAGGCTTTGCTGGTCGCACATACCACATTGTTGGAAATCTAAAGCATTGGCTCAGGTTATATTTACTTGGTTTGCGTATGATAATATAACTAAGATTAATAATTTATGAAAGGGGTGACTGGGTATTAGGGAGTGTCTGGGTCTGACGATGCTAAAGTGGTCCTTTATGCAATGGCGTAGCTGAAAAGTTATGCACATCAAAGGGAGAGTACTGTATCAAGCAATGATTCCCAAGAATAACGTCCCTTTACAAAATGGGAACTTCTCTTAAAGAAATAGTCGAATAGTCCAAGAGTGAGCGATTTCTTTCCTTTAAGAGCAGTTCAGAGTCACAGGCTGTTAGAATTAGGTTAAGACAAATCAGAGAGTACCTTGCTGTTCACGAATATTATCATTTTAGAACACCCAAGTGCAGTATGAAACCAGATAATTCCAACGTTTTAGTCATGCAAAAGCATTTTATATAATTGTGAACTACGTTACTCTCCAAAAATGAAATGGCTAATTTCTTGATTTTAACACAAATAAAAAGCTAGCTAGCTTATAATTTTCTGAACATACCTCATTTGACACTGATGTTTTTGTAATTGAGTTAAAAGTTTTACTGTCTGTAGGGGTACTTTTAAATATATTACGTTACTTGTCTATCCATGCTTCTGAAGTTAAAACATTGTCTGAACACATTCAATTGTGTTTTTGTTTTTGTATATATTCATATTTTAAATAGTTGTATTTATTTGGGATAACATAATTGATTACATATGTTCTTTAATTAAATAAGATATAAAAGTCCAATAATGTTGAATACGTTACCATATGAAATATAGCCAATGTAATATAATCATTGATAGCATTATACAATTAATTAAAACCTTTCGCTTTATACATAAAGTTTAATAATGGTATAACAACCATCTTACGCCATCTGCATTTACCCAAACGGACAGCTTAATAAAAGGTGGTTAATACAGAAAAAATATTAAAATTATAAAGTATGAAATTTTTGCGTTATCTAAAAGGAGGGTTTAACTGTTTATGTTAGCAATCTGCTATAACCTGTAAGCCCTGCTGCTTGTACATCTCTTTCAAGTTTTGGCCTAACAAGCATTTTGGGATTAATTCAGAATGCTTCGGAATGCATTTCAGAACTAGTTCAGAATATATTTTATTTTCACTTCACGAAAAAGAAAATTGAAGTTTACTATTTTGAGGAAATCTGGTAAAATCCCACCGTGTTATCTCTGTTACCAAAAGAAGAAACATTATAAGACACTATGATACTATATACGCTCATTGGAAATAAATTTCGATTTTTGTGTGTAGTATATTGATAAACTCAAATAACCTATTCGTGTTAATTCTAATTCATCAATCACATTTCAGTTTAGAATAAGTATTCTACATATTCTCAAAGATCAAAATCGTTCCATCAGAAGAACTCAAATGTAACGTTATGTTGAAATTTTCTATGGTATAACAATCTCAAAAAACTGAACGACTGCATGTAATCAAGTAAACAGTATACTTTAATAAGTATGTAGCACTGACCTTTTCAATTTTATTAAAGACAGTAACCTAATTTAAGCATGAGGATACACAGTAATGTGTATTTAGTCATATGTCAAGCCATGCACTGATTTTTAGTTAAATGTTTCTGCGAATATTGTTGCTTTTGATGAGATATTTCAAACAACCAAAACAATACATTCCATATATTAATGTACTAATATTTAAAATCAGTTGATCTGACAGGTGCTAATGAAGAAACTGGCACTCATCTTTATCAAAAATGCATAAAAAGTAAGTGAGTATGATCAAGAAACATAATTCTAACATTAAATAATGGCTATGAATACACTTTCTGTAAGCAGAGTAACTTATTAGACAATAATAGAGATATGCATGATTTCAGCCATAATTTATTTGGTTGTAATATGTTTGTGCTAAGGTAAAGATTATTATATGGTAATTTTGCATGAAAATAGAGTTATTTCTTACTTTGTAAGATCGAAATATAAGAGACACGACAAACTGCATTTTAAAACCTTTAAAAACTTTTAATATTTGATTCATTTTACTAGACGATATTGCGCATAAACCATGATGCAATTTCATATTTTTTCTTGATTCAATTATAAGTGGGCGTTTTAAATAAATAGAGTACCTATTTCTACAAAAAAGTACCAGTTCAATCAACCAATCTCAACGATTTTTTTTATAAAAGGGAAATATAATGCTTTAGAAATTTGATTAATGCAATTGGTAGCCAACTTTATTCACAAAAGTACGTGTTTGCACAGTCAGAAATAGAACTGGTGATATTTTATCATACACTTGAATATTGAACAAATACGAAACAATACAACAATACCCAAGATATTCCCTCAACATAGTTCAAATGAACATTAACAAATATTTATCATTTGGTATGCAGTTTATTGTTTATTATAAACTCTATATATCACCGTTTGCATAAAATATGTTACCAACATTAACATTACTGTAAAGTCAAGTGCTCCATACTTAGCTTAAAAAATAGTAAGTGAGTATGATCAGGAAATACCACAATCACTAACCGAGGACAACCCCATGACACCGCGAGGAAGAGCCGCTCAACCATCACGAGACACCAGGAAGACAAATTAAGCAAAGCAACCAGCTCTCTCTTCCCCATCAAGATGATTGCAATACTACAATGGACATAACGTAACGTACAACAAAACATAGAACAGTTACAGACTCCCACGGTGGGAGTTACAATTGACAAAGAGTCAACAACAACAGAACCACCGCCTTAGAACGGACAGCAGCCTAAGCCACCAAGTCCACAGTTTACGTGGTTTCCCATTCAGTTAATAAGATTTGAAGATTGGGGAAGAATTAAAAGATACACGATATACTTTCGAAGTATTTTTTTATTTTAATATTATTGTGTTTGGATGATTTTTTATTAAGCAGGTATCTTGGACAAAAAAAATACCAGCTGTATATACCATGTATACAGCTGCATATAGAATATTATTATTTTTTGATCATAGAAAATATTTTATTTGATAGTGTTAGGGTGTCCAATAAATATATTAAAAATTTAATGAATATTATTTATGTAATGGTATAGAGAATAATATGGTAACGCAAACAACACCACTGGAAGGAAATATCTTCTTTCAGCTGTTGGACCCAGCTTATCATTTTATCTAAAAGAGTATTTGACCGTTTAGGGAATGAATAATTTTAATTTAGCTATTAAAAAAGCTCAGAATATACTTTAAATTTAAAGACTTTTACAAGTAACGTAAATAAAAATAACCAATCTGTCACCTTAGCAGAATGCAAATCTTATTTTAATAACATAAAATATTAAGTTAACATAATATAATTTCATAGAGTGCATTTTGCTCATAATAATGTCTGAATCAAACAAGGGGTAATATTACTATATCTTCGTTTGTAATATACGTTACTTTTCAGTAGCTGGAAAGATACCTCCCTATATACTGCTATTTATCTAGAATCTTAGTTAAATTGACAAATGCGCTGAAAAAAGATGATGGCTTAATTGATTTGGAGCATATACCTGCTTTTTATTACCCTTAAACTGATGTGAATAAAATAGCTTTTATGTGGGGTTACCACGTTTAAAAGGCAATTGCAGATATCATATGCAAGGTATGACTTACAAACATACTTTTTTGTAAAGATAATTTATGTACGTTAATGATATTAAGATAATACTTGGGACAGCTTTACTATTGAATCTTTGTAACCGAACAATTTTAGACAAAAAAAATATTTTAAAATGTAATATCATGTAGTGTTTTGTAATACACGTTACCATACAATCATAAATTCAATACTATAGCTATTTTAGCATATTGATTAACAATTGCTTTAGTATCTGGTGCACAAGTCATAAACTAAATGGTAAAAATGTATCAAATATATATTTTATGGCGATTCTTGTACATGTTATGAAAATTCATATAGGTAACGTAATCAACAGGCCGCCACGACAGAACGCCCCAATGTCCAGAGTGCTTACAAGCTTCATTTTAAAGGGAATTGAATAGGGTTTCAGAAAATATATGCCTACAAAAATCCCCCATATGGTGCACCAGGGTCTATTGACACCTCAAGGTCTATATGCAAATGACACAGGAAATAATCCCCGAAAATACAAACTCTGGTAGCTCGAGATAACTTTATTTTGTGGCAATATTGGTTCAGATTAAAGTGGCGTATTTCTAAACTATTTTCCTTTGTCTAAACAATATACGACGCTGTGTATATTTTAAGAAACCGTCTCTACGAATTGGTTAAAGTGCACCAACAAAAGTACTTTGTGGCACAAAATACGGGAAGAATTCATTTGTATAGATAAATTTATTTTGAAAAATCTTCAGCTCAAACTACCCACAAATCGAATTAAAACAGGGAGTCTAACAAACTATGAGTTAATAACAGTCAACTTTAATTCGAATTACTGTAGCTGGAAGTACGGTAGATATTAATGTTTCATTTAGTACATACGCACACCATGCCATAAATAACAACTTCACACTTGTTAAGGTTTTCAAATCTTGTGTATGGACATCCTTTCTTTCGACAACACTCCATGTGCTTACGGGCTTTGTCTAGTAGGCGAAAACTCGTCAACTTAGAGGCACATGCTCCGAGGTTGATGTTGATTGTAAGAAGACAAAGTGCAACCATGCATACCAACAGAGAGGTCCGCATACTGGTATAAACTGTTGATAAAAAGAAGACAATTAATGGGCATTGAAAAGTTAAGTAAAGTTCACAGTATTGATTTTTAAAATGTCCAAAATAATATTGCTAAGAGCATATCCAGACAGCATACAGTATTCGGCCACTATTGGCCGGCTAGCATGGCAGGCCCATGGTGGTCCGTTTTCATATGCGTACTGGGCAGTAACAAGGTAAATATGCAGATACAAGTTGACATGTCAATTTGGGGATAGCAATATTCAAAATTTTCATTTGGGGAGGTATATCGTTGGATATACGGTCAGAAATTTTGTTTTACGGCGACGCGCGAGCGGAGCCGTAAAACGTGATTTCCGAAAGTATATCCGACGATATACCTCCTTTAAGGAAAATTTTGAATACTGTTATCCCCATTTTAATGCATTTCTGCAGTTTTGTCTCGAATTGGAGCGTTGCAAACCGCATAAACCCGCACGTCATCCTGTTATGTACACCCATTTTCTATATATATATTTTCTCCCCTGGCATTTGTTTTGCTATTTTTCATATCTAGACACACTAATTGTTTGGTGTATTTATATATATATTGATATTCAAGCTTAGATCATAAAATAGGATTGAAATTACCTCTTGTTAGTCCAATCAGTGGTTACCTTTTTCATCCAATCAGAAGCCAGGTGTGGACCAATCAATGATTACCATTTTTATCCAATCAGCAGACAGGAGAGTTAATTATCAGCCAATCAGATATTTGTTTAATGGAATAACCCTTGAAATGAACTTGTCCATATATAAAGCATTGAAAGGAGTGCATTGAATCAGTTGGCTTATGACTGCTGAACCGAAAGGTCTGAATAAGATCAATTGGAAGGCTACAAAGGCTATTGGACAGCTAAGAAGATATAATATACTGGTAATTTATCTACAAAGTGAGGAGTTGACTGAAACATGTCTACCGAGCTTTGTAGTTTATTTTATCACAGTATATAGTGACTGAGCATCAGAGATCTGGCTCATTGCAGCTCATTGTCTTAAAGGCTATTTGACAGACAAGAGCTAATATGTATATATTTAGTGGCTAGGCCTCTCATGAATCCTGTATAAGGCGATTGCGAGACCTAGCTCATTTGTTTACAAGACAACTTTGTGGCTGCTCACATTGTGACAGCCTGTTTTATATATTTAACCTTGTGGTTGCTCCGGCAGTGTTGTCACTCCGGTAAATGTTGTACAACACAGTATAATACTTATTTAGCTTTGGTTATTCCAACGGCTAGCTGCTTTGACAGCGTATTTATACTTATTTTCCTATATATAGGATATAGACTGCTCTTGCAGTATTTGTCATAGTGTTGTACTTTTGTAGTCTTTGGGCTCAAATAACAAGGTTGTTAAGGTTGTTTTGAATATGTCAGTTTGAGCTGCTCAATATTGCTCTGATAGTACTTTTGTGCTCACTGTGGCTCACTATATATATATAAGTGATCAAGGGTTTACATTTTACTACTTGGACTGCTTTGATTATAGTTATTGTCAACTTTTGCTCATGTCATAATTTGTGAATGGTTTTATTATTAAACACCAAGTAGGTGACTCAATCATTGTTTGGAGCAGATAGCTCTGTCTTAATTGGGAAAAATCATTTATAGCTCATTTGGGCTCATTGAAGCTCAGCTCTTTTGATTTATATTACTTTCTTGTTGCTCCTAGGCTTGCAAAGCATACCTGGGCTTAACAATCCAACGAAATGTGACGTAATTTATGACGTCAAACAATTTCCGACAGTATATCGCAAGATATACTGTCGTAAATTTTTGACGTTATCCAATTAGATGTCGCGTTACAAAAGCAAGTGCATTAGAAAGGTCTGATTGGAGTCTTCGATGGACACTCCATTGGTAGCCAGAGGTCCAAAATTTCTTCAGGCAGAAAACTTAAGCTCTGATCAGACTGTTCGGATACACAGACAGATTTGACTATTCGTTGGAAGGCTTAAACATATTCAACGGCATCAACTTCTACCCCAGTAACGATGCGGATCAAGACACATAGATATTTGGTTCGCTAGAAAGGATCCTAAATTACCGCTGCATCATCTCAAGGTACATTCAAAAATCAAGATATAATATAGAGATAAAACAAAGATAATGACTCAACAGCTACATACAACTGATTATACGAGCAAAAGAAATTATTTTAATGAACTGCGCAGAAAACAATTATTAGTGCCAAAAATCTTCTTTAATTCATACAATTAGTCGAGATAAAAAAGCCTGTCTAAGAAATCTCTGGAGCAAGCGAGATCTAAGTCTGATATGGAATTACTCTATCAAATCATAGTATCGCGATAAAATTTATGAAAAGTTTTACGACCTTTTGATACCAATAGTCTTGTTTAAGAAGTTTCTCTGTTAAATCAACAACATGGCTAGATGCTCTAGCAAATCTGATGAGTAGAGAAATATAAACTCTATAGAATGTAGAGCGAGGAATATCACCATCTATAAATGGGAATTGACAATTTCAAAATCAAAATGGTAAACGTTTATCGTAAATTGGTAGAAACAATTTCATTAGTAATAGACGAATGCAAATCCAATAGCGAGGGTTCGGTATCAGAGGGACTGGCTTTATTAAGTTGAAACTCCGAATGGTATATTTGACTTACAAAATTGTTAATATTATATTGGCCTCGTCGCGAGAAAACCTGTCTTCGGGGTTTCCGTGAAAGCGAGACTCAAACCCGCCTGCTCAGCTACAGAGACTAGCTAGAAAATTGAAATTTCGCTCGTAGCAAGTCTAGATATGATACTTTCCAGTTAGCGAATAACAAAGGCGCTGATCAGACTGCGCATATGCACAGGCTGGTCTGCGGCTTTGTTATTCGCAAACCACCGAAGACAGGTTTTCTCGCGACAAGGCCCATTTGTTATCTATTTAAGAATATCAGCCAAATCCACCATTCGGGGCCAGTTTTAGGCTGCTTTAAGGTATCTAAAATCTCCATGATTTCTTCGTGTTGATATCGAATATTGAATATTGAAAACAGACTGGGTTTGTCTTAATTGCGCCTAGGCTCACATCCTATTTTGTTGATTTGCAATAAACGGGCTAAATAATTCAGATTAACGCCTTTTTTCTAAAGTCCTTATTAATGGAAAAACGATTGAAATCAATTGTGCTCTGTGTTAATCAATTTTTTTGCTATTTATCAGAAAACTTATTCTAGCATTAGCATGTCTCTTAGCCTTTTGTCTTCTTTCTTACAACAACAACATATGGATGAAAGCAGGCGAACGTCACGTGACATTTATGTGAAACAATGGAGGACATTCTCTTTCATCAATGCAAGGGAAACCAATCGGAACTGCCTCAGCCAATTCCGCTAAACTCCGTGGAATCAGACCACGGATGTTTATCGAGGATCTACTTTGATAACGCGGGTGATAATGTGACGCTGACGTTAAATTACGTGACGCTGAAGTCACAGAAACCATGTTAACACAATAACAAGTGTGATTGCAGCAAAACAAACGGCTTAAATGAAGGTTTTTTTTTCAATAAAATATCGATATTTATTCTGCTGATTCAACTTTTGGGATAATCAGAATAATCGATTTTAATAGAGCTGAACCCACATGATACAGAACTAATTTTCCATACACCAGTTCCGGCTAACAAAATGTAGCTTTTTGGTACATATAGTACTACGCGTAATGCTCCTTACATACACCCGAGCCATGATTAGATTCTCGAATTGTGGCGGACTTTCCCAAATGCCTTCTCTTTTGACTATGAAATGGAAACCGATTGACGACCTTATCTTCCATCTTTGAAAGGTACAATGTAAAACATTTGAGGACCTTCTCATTTATTAATGAAAGGTTCAGCTGCCACAGGGGAACTTGGGTGCCCTAGGTCCAGGGTTTATATGAACATCGTGGGAAAGAGTGACCAACAGTATGGATATGTACAATAAACATGCACCATTTGATTTTTTCCAGGTGCAATTTTCAATTTTCTGAGTTTCAGTAGCATAGTAATTAAGGGTGCAAGGATCAGGAATCGATACAATCAAGTACAACATGTCTCTGTTTCTAGAATTCAGGGGCCTATGGCCTACGAGGAAGAAAGGGCCATGCTTCAAGTCAGTTGCCAGCTCTTCCATATCAAGTAGTTTAACTAAGTGAGCAAATGTCGACAATAATGTCAAAATGCAAAAGAGATTTACCACATTCATCAGAACCATTTCTATCGAAGGTTTGACTGGAGGAAAGTAAACTATTTGGTACGGTCAAAATCGCGAGATGCTTGACTCGAAACACGTTGGTGGGGTTATAATCAATAAATGGGTAAACAAGGAAGTTTAAAGCCAATGCAATAAATTTGATGAATTAAACTTTCAATCCAAGTTTTCTTGTAAAAGATCTTTTGGGTGTTGTTTTTGGAATATTTTAATATGAGCTGTACATAGAGAAAGCAGGTAGATGCTTGACGTATGCGCGTGCTGACGTCATGCTTCTGAACAACCAAAACGATATAAGTTCTGATCATGTCAGAAAATGTGTGATGCTCTCCATTATCTTTTGGACAATGCACTTATATGATTTGGTTCGAAATTATATAGACAAATTGTAGGTATTTCAATGAGTACTATTTGTGCTCCTCTTGTTGCAGATTTTGTTTTTGTTTTGTTATGAGAGAGATTTCATGCTGTCTCTATCAAACAATAAGCAAACTGATATTATTGTAGCTTTTAACTCCACCTCCAGATATTTAGATAACTCACTTTGTATTTGTAACCATTATTTTGAACAAATAGTTGGTCAGTTATAAAAGTTAAATAAGGCGAATTCTTATGATACTGAAGCCCCATTTTTGATCATATTTAGACATTGACTTGTCCATAACGAATGGCATAGTTTCATCTAAGATTTATGATAAACGGAATGATTTAATTTTAAAATAGTAAATTTCCCATTTCTTGATCGAGATGTTCCTCGCTCCCCTTTTTTGCACAGCTTGTTCGTTTTGCGAGAGTGTGTTTTAATGTTAATAGCTTCAACAATAGAAACCTATTTTTGATTGCTCAGTTATAAACCCAGGTTATAGATATCATAAGATTCGAAAAGCATTTTTTAAATTCTACCACAGACACTCAGAGTAAGAGTTGAATACAACATTGTTTTTAAAACTCTTTTGCAACAGGGTATATCAGAACTTATATTTTATGGCGATTTAGATTATAAATCAAAACAATATTGAAAAACCTAATTTTTGTGATAGATTCAAAAAGATAATCAAACGTTATAAAATCGTCGATATAACTTGGATGGCATGCGACAGTCTGTATGTAAGGTTGTTAATTCAATCACGGTTTATAGCTATCGTTTCATCTTTAATTGTACGACTGTGAGCCATGCCCTAGATAAAGCTCTGGTGAAAAGTTTTAATGGGTAGGTTTGTGCCTGATGCTTGTCTGTAGCTGGGCCCACCGTGGCAAACTTGAGGTTTTCTTTAGCTCTGACTATCTGTGAGGCATGAGTGTCTGGATGGGGGGGGGGGGTCTGGTAATCACTATTCACTAAAATTTAGCCCATTATTCGTCTCATTAAAATTTTGGGTTATTCATTAAAATAAGACCAATTATTCATTAAAATTGTTCATTAAATTACCAATATTTCTACGGACGAGGCAGTGGTCAAAATAATGCTTTAAACATATAGTTATGTTTTAGGATTTGAGGAAGCCAAACGACCGAGGCAAAAAGTCTGTATTTTTATCGCGTTAATGACATTTTAGAATGGAAAGTAGGAATAGTTGGACATTTTCAAGAAAAGTAGAGAAATGTAGGAACACAAGGAAAAGTAGGACCTATAAGAAAGCCTGATTAGTCAATTTTTTAGCGAAATCAGCATTATAAAAGTTGTAACTATAAAATAAAAAAATAAAAACAGAATAGTTTTTGCAAACAGAGAAATAATATGGCCTGATAAGAGTTTAATTTATAAAAAAAAAACAAGCGTGCGAAGCGAGCAAGGATTTTTTTTAATTATTTTATTGAAACAACTAAAGCAAACCCCCTGCAGGGAAGCCAAAATTAATGGCGACGTCCTACTAGCCACATGGAAATTCATATCCCCCCCTATTTTTAGCCAGCCCCCCCCCCCCCTTGACACTTAAATAATGAGCGGTCCCTAAGGCAAAAAAAAGATATGTGTGTTTCAGGTTACATGAAATAATAAAATAGGTACGGTAGGTAGAACACTTTTTGTATTTTGAAATTGTTAAAAGTTTTTACATGGGGAAGATGGGGAAACAATATGACCGAACTGGGAAATCCCTTGGAAATCCTCTAAAATGCTTAAAAAATTAGGATCGGGGCCGAAAATTAGGCACGGTCCAGTAGCCTGAAACACACAATTTGTTTGGCCTAGAATTGGAAAAACTATGTATGATAATGTATTAGAGTCAGAGTTATGGTTCCTGCACTTTGCTACACAATGATCCATGGTCTTCTAAATTGTACGAAGTTTCATCAAAACAGTAACTGTATACACATTATGATAACATGCCCACCAATTCAATATACTTTGATCTTTAGGGCTTTAAAATTGCAATTGTCAAATGAATGAAGAAAGTTATTTTTCTTATTGTTACCAAAATATAGATTGAGGGTGCTTGATAGAACTGCATCAATGGAGACGTTTTAATGAGTATCCACATTCTATGTTTTATTGTTGAAATAAGACAAATAATATATACCCTTGTGCACCCTAGTTTTGCTGTATAAAATTGAGTTCAATGGGTTATGTGAGCAAAATAGGAACCATATGATTACTTCCTGTGTCTTTTTCTTGAGTATTTTTGGGCTTTTCTGTTTGGATCTCTATTTCAGATGCCATTTTGTACCGATTCTCACTAAAGTATTTCCCATAGTTGAGCGGGCTTTATACATTTGTGAATTACCTATCATTTGTGGTTGTTATAGTGTAATTATTTGATAACCAGACAATTGCAAAGAAAAAAAATGAGTCAATATTTTACAAGTATAGGATTTAACAAATGCTTTGATGTTTTTTATATATATATATATTTAGCAGTATTCATAATTCATTAAAATCGCATTATTCACTATTCATTAGTTGTTCTTCTATTCATTAAAAGATAGGATTATTCATTATTTATACCCTCATTATTCACTATTCATTATAAATAAGCCATCACTAATAATTAGACCCCATCCAGACCCTCAGGCATGAGCCATTTTCTTAGTTTTATCATAGTGTGTTAATTTGATTCTCAATGATTATACATTGCAATAGTTATAAAATGTAGGAAGCCTCCATGCTAGCTTAACATTTTTGTGCTTCAACAACAGCAAACTCTAGGGAGAATATTTGGTACCCGTAAAATGCATTTAAGTCCCCAGTGGCTTAGACTGCTGTCCATTCTAAGGCGGTGGTTATGTTGTGGTGCATTCGTTGTGTATTGTTACTCCATTATGGGATTTTGTAATTGTTCTGTTTTGTTGTGCGTTACTTTGTGTCCATTCTAGTTTTGCAATCATCTTGATGGGTAAGAGAGAGCTTTGCTTTGTTTGTCTTCCTAGTGTCTCTCTCTAACTCACGGTTCCACGAAATGTCTGTAGTTTGTGAATGTGTTTTTGCACCCTTACTTACTTTTCTGATCATGCTCACTCACTATTTTAACTGTAAAGATTATTTATTTTCAAAAAAGTTTAGCTCCAACTTCCGGAAAAATTGCATTAAAAAGTGTAGTTCAATAGACTTAATTTATTTTTATCTTATTTATATAATATTTATAGAGGGTGACCGATTTAGCTTTTAAAGCTAGTCTACCTTATGGCCCTCTGTAAAATAACTATTTACACATAAAATATAAATACAGAGATTTACATTGAAAAGAGTAGTTATATCATGTTTTATCAAACATACCTATAAAAGATGCATGTACTTGGGCATATAAAACAGTTGAACCAATAATAATAAACAGCAGGATTAAACAAACAACACACTGGCATTCTTCTTAAAATGATGAAGTACCATGTCCTAATACAATGGCATGATATTCTAAGCTATAAAAGTTGTTATAACATCCGTCCTGCACATAAGAGGATCAGTTGAAGGATCCAGAGAACCATCACATGCTGGCTTAGTTAATATTAAAAATAAATGTTATCACAGTCTTCAAGCAAAATATCCTCATGAACAGCTGTATGAGCCATCCATATTGTATGTTCAAAAATCCTCTGTGGACTACCTCCCATCTTTGCTGAAAATGGTGTACCTGCAGTAAAGGGGAGAACTAATGTGTGTGCGAGAATGACCAATTGTACAAATGTTATAAAACTTAGTAAACAACTATAAAAAACAATTTCCTGCTGTATTTAGCAAATCGTTCTTACATTTCTTTTAAAAGCACTTAGTGATGTTGAATTTTAACTTCTGGAGGAAATGAGTTCCAGAGTTTGGGAGGTGAACAAGAAAATACACCACTATACAGCGAAATACGCGTTAAAGGTGTATATAAAGTACTATTTTGTCAAGATCTTAGGTTTAATGAGTTTGTCTGGGACATCGGTACAAGCAATTTCGTTATGTAGTCGGTGTCATATTGTTTAATGCCTTATATATAACGACAGCTTTATTAAAGTTTATTCTGCTTCTAACAGAAAGCGAGCCAAGCTCCTGAAACATTAATACAGATGGAGTATCGAAGTCTACTCTGAGTATTATCCGCGCTGTTCTTTTCTGCAATTTTGATAACCTTTCAATATTGACAGTAGATGTTGATCCGTAGATCGAACCGTAATCAAGTAACGGAAGGATGTATCCTTGATAAAATTTGAACTTGCAAGGGAACATACTCAGCCAGCTGTCTCAGCAGAGATATTTTGGAAGATTGTCTATATGAGTATTATAATTTCAATATGAGTATTCCATTAAAGTTATAACTCTATATCGACAATTTTCTATATGAGTTTTTCATTTAAGTTAATAATAGTCAATTATAACTCTATATAGACAATTGTCTCTATGAGTATTCCATTAAAGTTAATGATAGTCAATTATAACTCGAGTTCTGGTATCAAGAAGTATGGACAATCAATTGTTCATTTAATGCATCCACATGACTGGCCATATATAAGAATTTCACACTTGTTCAGGTTTCTAAATATTGTGTAAGGACATCCTTTCTTTTGGCAACACTCCATATGCTTGAGGGCGTTGTTCATAGGGCGATAATTCGACATCTTGGAGGCATACGCTCCCATACCGTTGTCGATTGTAAGAAGACAAAGTGCAATTACACATGCCCATAGAGCGACCTGCATACTGGAATACACTGTTGAAAATAGAGAACAGAGGATGTTTCAAAATAGATTATACCACCTTAACTAACTTTAGCATGAACTATCAAGTGGTGTGCATGTTCTACACTGATGTAGGTGGTTTAAAATAGTTATACCATGTTTACCACCTGTACATAAGATAATCCACTCACTTAAGCTTGTGGATTATCTCCACGTACAGGCGGACAAACCATGGTATAACTATTACTAATCTACTGTGGATTGCCAATGACCTGCACACAAAACGACAAACTGGCGTTTGCAAATCGATGTCTGCCATTCACAACAAAGTCGCGTGGTCGATGATTATTTTGGTGATAACAAATACAAAAAATAGCAAGGACTACCTGTATGTGTAAAGTGAACGAAAACGATGTCATCGGTTCCAAAAAGAGATAAGTTCGGCCTCTGAAACTGATATGTGCTATGATACAACAAAGGTATGAAAAGTCACCTGAGACCGACACATAAACAAGATCAGTTACAATTGTTACCTCTCCATGTGGACAGAGGAATACCTCGATTACATGGGTGTCTTCTATCATAAATAACTGCTTGTTTTAACGCTTTGTTAATGTGATGAAAGTGTTATCGCAAACAGATCTTTCAGTACTGGCCTGTACTGTTATACGCGCTTATTTCGCTTCTGAACAACCAAAACGGTATAAGTTATGGTTATGTCAAAGAGTTTATGACTCCCTCCATGATCTGACATTATACTGGTTAGATTTGGCTCTAATTTGTGTAAACAACTTGTATGTATTGTAATGGGTACTAATTGTGCTCTTTTTGTTGTAGGTTTGGTTTTGTTTTGTTATGAGAGGGACTTCATTTAACCCCCCCCCCCCTCGATGGCCTAGGTTGTGGTCGGTTCTGTTGTTTTTGTGCTCTAAATTGTGTAAACAACTTGTATGTATTGTAATGGGTACTAATTGTGCTCTTTTTGTTGTAGGTTTGGTTTTGATTTGTTATGAGAGGGACTTCATTTAAACCCCCCCCCCCTCGATGGCCAAGGTTGTGGTCGGTTCTGTTGTTGTTGGATCATTGGTTATTGTTGCGCCCATTGATTGTGGGAGTTCTGTATTTGGTCCTTCTAGTTTTACTATCATCGTGAAGGGAAACAGAGAGCTACTTGCTTAACATTATAAAAATCTATCATGAGTGTGAGGGTAGGATAGAAAAATATCTCCGAGGATCACCGTTTGGCATCACGAGGCTTGCCGAGTGATGACAAACGGTGATCCAGAGGGACGGATCAAACTGTGCATACTTATTTATTTTAACATTGTCTATCTGCTTCGCCGAGCATCATTTCGGCCGGTCGAGGTCTTTTCGTGCAAATGCTTTAAACTCTTGAACCGCAAGATATATTTTGATAAAATTTTGCATACTCATACAATTTAACACTGATTGTCTTAACACTGGTATGCGAAACGGTGACGAGGCTTCATCAGTCCTTCCGCACGTGGTCAGTTAGCGAAATGCTCATAACTTTTGAGCCACATGGTATATACTATGCACAATAAGTTTAGCAATTTCTTTAAGTTTCGCAACTTTATGTGCTCATCTTTGTATAATTTCGAACAATTTCAATTGCAATGACGAGAACAAGATATTAGGCAAATGAATCCACGAATTTACAGACGCCATCCTTTAAATAGGCATTTGGGGAGAGCAAGAATTGCAGGAGGGGTCAGTACGCAAAATTCGCATCCGTTGTAAGTAATGCTACAATGATAAGCATGTGATTTTTCGTTTGGTGGTCTTACATCTTCCGCATGCATCATACATCTAAAAAACTATTGGTTATGGACAGATGTGTGATAGAGGTTTAATGCTTAAAAGATCAGCTGCCATCAATGACGTCAAAATGTAGTCATCATTTGATAAAACTTCTGATGTTAATTAGTGTTTCAATTTAACAGAGACTTAGTCTACATAGATGTTATAGGCTTACAATGTAACTCATCTTATGATTGATTAAAACCTTAAGTTGCTGGAAAAGGGTGCGACGCATTTGCGAGATAACGGTGACGTTAGATTTTATATTTCGGCTCGTGCTCTATAGCCATGGAGATCTTTCATTCAACACTTTTTTCTGATTGTGTTGGAAGGCATCACACAGTTTAACTTGTCAATGTGTTTCATGAAAAACCGACTAGAAACACTGTTTAAAGGCGATAACGTAAAAGCATTGATAAAACGTCAATTTGTCAAAAATTGGTCCTTTATTTCTCTGAGAATGTTAAGAAAATTGCAGCATTCGTCATGCTTTTTTGGTTTTCAGTGACCAAACAATCGCTTGAAAATGTTTTGGCTTCCCCCAATGATCAGAAATATCTACGTTACCCGCTAGTCTTAAAATTTAACGCCACATTAGCACGGCCGCTGCATTTGGTAATTCCGTATTTTTTAAATGGAAATTCTTGTCAGATGGTCGGAGCTTGCATCTGAAACTTGAGATCTGATGTGGATGTGCTCACCCATACGAACAATTTCTAAACATAGTGTGCATAGTATATTTTGATCAATAATCGCTAACTTCTACATTTAAGAACATCTGACCAGTGGTATGCAAAACGGTGACAAGGCTTTGCGGAGCATCAGTCTGGCTGGTCGAGGTCTTTAGTGAAAATGCTCATAACTCCTGAACTGCAAGGTATATTTCGATCAAATTTTGCATACTTATACATTTTAACATTGATAAGAAAAGTAAATAAGAAAACAAAGATCAGGAATCGATACTATCAATATACCATGTAAGGCGGTGGTTCTGTTGTTGTTGATTTATTGTTTGATTTGATTTGTTTGATTTGATTCTTTACGTCCACTCAACAGTCTTTCAGCTATGCGGGACGAGTCTTCCTGGGTTGAACCAGTACTGAACTAGAATAAATGTGTCTTGCTCAAGGACCACAACGCAGTGACGCCGTTGAGGCTCGAACCCGCGGCCCTTCGGTCTCGAGTCAAGCACTCTACCACTGAGCCACTGCGCTCCCTATTTAGTGTTTTATGTACCTTCCATTGTGTGTGGGGGTTCTGTGTTGGTCTTTGTTTTGGTGTGTATTACTTTATGCCCTTTCTAGTTTTACAATCTTGACGAGGAAGAGAGGGAGAGCTAGTTGCTTTGCTAATATTGTCTTTCGGATGTATTGTTGCTGAAACTGTCGTGTGGGTCTTCCTCACGGCGCAGCGGGTTGGTCTGCAGTTTGTCATTGTGGTATTTCCTGGTCATACTCACCCACGTTTGTTAAGTTAATATATTATTTATGTTAAATTATTTTGAAACACAAAAAACCCTAAAAACATTTTGGCTTAAATGAGAAATATACATTTTAAAATTTCACACAAAAAGTTTATTTTCTGGTGTTGTTTTTTACTCAAACTTACAAAAAAAATAACTGTTGCAAAGTTTAATTTAGGCAATTGAAACTATTGACATTTTCAAAACAGAAGATTGGAATAAGATATTTGATATTCAAGCACCTTTTATTGAATACTGATATGCCATCACAGAATGATGCATTGGACTTCGTCTGTTTTGGAAAACCCAAACCCAAAAACTTGCTAGTTCGAAATTCAAATAAGCATAACTATTTTTGATTGTTGGACTTTTTATGCGGGTTTCAGCGTTTTGTTGCATGTAAGCTATTTCATTTCAATTAAGTCCTAAACCTTTTCATATGACCCTTAACCCTTTTCAGGTCCAATGGAACTTTTCATAAAGCTCAGGATGGTTCAATGTATATATTGAAGAGTCACAAGTTAGATTCTCCAAAATAATACTGTATTCCCTTTCTCTGATGATCTTATTTTGTCTTAGCAAACAGTGCAGACGCTGATGGAATGCTGCACCATGTGACATTTCATCTGGGTCTTCACTGTTTTCTAAAGTACACATAAGGTGTTATTTTATAGAAAGCATTACGTGTTAGCCACTGACATTCATTGTATCATGACTTTGCCGCCTTTCCTTTGATCTATGCTGTTCATTAATTTCGACAAGACCCTGTCAAGGGGGAGCTAATAATTGACTTGACTATCTGATGAATAAATTAAAGGGTGATTGTTTTATTGGTCATGATACAAGTATTTTATTGTACAAAGTAAGAAAGAGGGCAAAGAGCAGGAAGCGATACAATCAAGTACCACACCTGTGAATATACAATTGTTCCCTCTTGAAGGTGGGAAACTCGTCTTCGAATCGTCCCGCCTACAAGAGGGAATATTTGTATAAAGTAAACTTGTACAATAAAGCTAACTTATTTATTTATTTTTATCATATGACGTCGCGTCTGAGAGTGAAATAACACCATGCAATAAAATCGATAAACCACTAGTGGTTTTTAGATTTACGGGAAACGTTATGACGTCCAAAACAACGTTGCATACATAATGACAAAATTATAACGTTTTTACGTCAGAAATGAGATTTCAAAGTTATCTTAATGTCATATGATAAATAGAATCTAACATTCGTGCTCTTGTATTATTGAATCTATTAAACTCGTTCCGAAAAAGAGATAAAATGCTCGGCAAGCCTCGCATTTTATCTCTTTTCCACAACTCGTTTAATAAAATCAATAAAACATGAGCACTCATGTAAGATCCTCTATATTTTACCTCAATGTTCTCCTCAAGTCCAGTGTACACAAATGAAGCTGTCAAGTTGTATATTTCCTATCTTGTGAATTTCTGAGACTTCGCCTTTCAATCAAACGTGTATAAAGGCAGATGGCTAGTTATTCAATACACTGTATTACGTTGCACGTAACATGAGTGAAAGGTGTAGGACGGACAAGATAAGTATAATGACATTGCATTTTAATGTTATTATATCGCTTTTCATAGAATAGTTTTGTTTGTTTTGTTGCTTTACGTCCCAAGTCAACAGCTATGGTCATTGCGGGACGGTCAGTTCACCTAACCACACTTTTTCCTGGGCAGGCTTGAACAAGCGGTTAACCAGTAATTTGTGCACATACTTTCGCTTGTAACTGACAACAACCCTTCTTGAATGAATCAGCGGAAGGAGGAGAATGACCGCAGAAATCATTTCATGATCAATCTCCACGAAAGTATGGGACCGGGCCGGGATCGAACTCGCGACCCCTGGATCTGCAGTCAGACACGCATCTGTAGCCAGACACGTTACCGACTGCGCTACGCGGCCCGGCGAAACTATGACCCCGACGTGATATCATAGAATAGTAAAATAAATTTGAGAATAGGAGCGGGTACCAATAAGAAGCTATACATGAAAATAAAGCAATGAGCTGGCTCTAAGATTATAGAGATTTGTCCATGCTCAACTCAACCCGAACATAAAATTTCAACTGCTCATAAAAACTAAAATACCACCAAATGAAGAAGTGTCTTGCTTAAAGTCTCTCAGATCTATCATGTCAAAAAAAATTAAAATACCAACAATTGTTGGCATTTTAACATTTAGGAGCAGGATAAATTTTGTGCTCAGCTGAGTCGAGCATGGAAAAAGTTTTATAACCTCGGGGCCAGATTGAAATTACTGAATACTTTTCCTGCCCAAACCCCATTATTACAATAAAAAGTGTCTTAAATTTGAGCCCCGACATGAGATTTCCAACAATATGGTATGTTGAACCGCTAATTTTACTACTCGCAAAATTCACACCGTGTGAAGAATTGGTACCAAACATCACTTTTGGCAAATGTGAAATTTGCGTATGGTCAATTTCGATAATTTTGGGGGTCGAAAATCTGTGCTCAAATTTCACAATTTTATATTTATCCCTACGCTTTTTTTTAAAAAAGCGAAGGGGATATTGTAATCGTCTCCGTCCGTCCGTCCGTCTGTCTATTATGCTATCTCCTCCTAAACCGTTGGGCGAAATTCAACCAAATTTGGTGTGTGAGTTACTCACATGAATCGGGCGTGCAACAGCAATTGTTTTTGGCCCCGCCCCTGGGGCCCTGGGGAGGGTTCAAAAGGTCAAATATCATTTAATTTCAATTACAAAGTCAGTTTCAAAGATTTTTATACCAAACTTTGTGTTTGTTCTCACAAATGAAAGATACAAAACATATCAGACGAGATTTAGATTCTGTTGCCTGGGTCATGCCCCAGGGGTCGGACTTTGGGGCGCTGGTGTTGCCGAGGTGGTCAAAAAAATGTTTAAATTTTTTTTCAAACAAGGTCATGTGGCATATAAAATCGACGGGGATGACAAGCAGAACAGAATGCAAGTAATATTTTTATCCTAAGGTCAAACTGGTGACCTTGGGGTGAGGTCAAAAGGGTCAAATATCATTAAATTTCGGTTAACATGTCAATTTCAAAGATTTTTATACCAAACTTTGTGTGTGTTGTACAAATGAAAGATACAAAACATATCAGACGGGATTTTCATTCTGTCACCTTGGTCATGCCCCAGAGGTGGGACTTTGTGGCGCGGGGGGTGCCCAGGGGGTCAAATAATTCAAACATGGTAATGTGGCATATCAAATCGACGGGGATGACGAGCAGAACAAAATGCAAGTAAAATTTTTATCCTAGGGTCAAACTGATGACCTTGGGGTGAGGTCAAAAGGTCAAATATCATTAAATTTTGGTTACCATGTCAATTTCAATTCATTTTACCAAACTTTCCGTGTGTTCTCACAAATAAAAGATCGAAAACATATTGAACAGAATTTTCATTCTGTTGCCGGGTTCATGCCCCATGGGTGGGACTTGGGGTACTGGGGGGGGGGGGGTCGAAAACTTTAGCGTGGGGATTTGCGATGGCGCCCCATCGACTGCGCGTTCTAGTTTTAACTTGTGAAAAATCGGTACGTATTCGTCTTATCTGTGAAAAACTGGTATATAGATATTTTTCAGATGTGAAGAATCGGTACCTAATCTTCACGAATGTGAAGAATCGCTACCAGTTCCTCGCACATGTAAAGAACTGGTACTCAATTTTCACAAATGTGAAGAATCTGTACCAAATCCTCACACATGTGAAAAACTGGTACCAAACTATCACAGATGTAGAGTATTGCTACTTAATCTTCACAGATGTCAATGACAGAATTTGTAATATCTAGTCACATGTGAAAGATTCTATTAATAACATGAGTTGTGGTTGCAAACGACTGGATGACTACATCTCTCTCTCTCTCTCTCTCTCTCTCTCTCTCTCTCTCTCTCTCTCTCTCTCTCGCACGCGCACATAAATAGAGAGAGAGAGAGAGGAGGGGGGGGGGGGCTCCGACACAAGTTTCAAAGCGGATGTAAATTCGTCAGCTTCTTACGTAGATCAAAAGGACACAACTAAAAAGTGTAAATAGTAGATATATGGCTGTTGCGTTCAGCATGTCTTCAAATGTTGGTTAATATTTGTATGAAATTTCATGTATACACCTTGAGTTCTTGCTGTCTGTACGCCATCTCAAATAAGTAGCTGTTTGCAAAGAGAATTGAAATAATGAATTTGAGTGATTTTATCAACAAAAAAGCGAAATATGCACGTTGAAACACAATCTGATGATTTCAGAATATGAAAGAATTGTTTTTATCAAACATTAGAAATAATATGTTACAACTTTTTTCAGTGCAATATTAGAATGTCGTTGTGTTTTTTTAAGAATAACTGGGTGCCAAAATTCAATAGGTCCCTAGGCACCACAAAACTAATTTGTGAATACTCTACATAACTTTTAAGTGTTTCCTTCATAATTTTGAATGACAGAGTGGACATTATTTTTTAACAGATGACACAGGCCAAATTAGTATGTGTCTCAAGAATGCGATTCATTATATAGAAACAAGAGGGCCTTCTGGCCAGTGGTCGCTCGCCTGAGAATGACTGTTTATAAGGATAATAGCAAATCATAGCTCATACCTTATCCCAACTTTGATATTTTATAGATCAGCTGCTTCATTATAAAGCTTTACATGGAAAAGTGTCCATAAATTATGTTGACAAAATTAACAGGATGTTCAAACTCTGGGCGGGATCCTTTGGCCCCAAGTTCATTTTGTGAGCAAACATGGTAGAGGTCCACTAGCCAATGCCACATACCAAATATCAAGGCTCTAGATCAACTGATTTCAGACATGTATATTGTCTCCCTTACTAACCATTGCGATTTCAGATATACAAAAATCCCCCAAAATTTTGCGTTGGAAAAAGGGCCAAACCCCCTGGTGGTCATATTTCAAACCAATCAAAATAATTTCAACAATTTTGGTAGAGGGAGTCCCATGACCACTCGTACCAAATTATTTTGAAATCTGACCAGAAGTTTTTGATAAGATTTAAGAGTGTTTCTTTTTGGTTTTATGGCAACCGGCTTTCGTTTTAATGTGGAAATTTTTAAACAGCTCTAAAGGGGGACCGACAAAGCCTGTAAATATTTGTCAAATTCCGCCCAGTGGTTTAGGAGGAAGATGTTGTTGAAGGAAGGGTGGACGGGTGCCTGCCACGACGGACTGACGTACGACGGACATCCTATGACCACAATGTGAGCTAGAAAATGAGAGAATGGGGTCCATCATCCAAAGATATATGAAATTAAGGGAAAGCTGAATCTAGCTCTTAGCAATATACAAGCCGCATTATGAGAAAATCTTATTTTTGCATTTGCTAAAAAGCACAGATAAGCTCTGTAACTACACAAGTAGACAAGAGCCTATGTTTCTTTGCTATAGCTCGTGAAAATTAACCCCGTACTCATGAATAAGATTTGCATAGATTATACGGTAGTTGCGTAGTTTATTAATAGCTTCGTGCATTTCCGTATTTGCGAAGAGGGAATTGAATTGACAAAACAAAGTATTTATTGGTATTGTTTGTCAAAATTGACCCCGGACATATGAATATTCAATGACCTTTCACTCAGTCTTCGTGAATCTTCGTAAAAAGTGCGCTTTAGATTGTTGTACAATTACTAATCTGAATGAAATTAATTACAATTCCCCGATAGCCTAATGGATAGTCGAATGCTTTAGCATTCAAAAGATGTGGGTTTGTGTTCAGTAGCATTTTTTTTTTCATTTTTCTTTTCAATTTGCTAGTTTCTTCGTCTTCATTTTTGATTTTGTGCACAACTGGATATATTTATTTGAATCTGGCATGCGTTTATGTATCAAATACAGCACCGTGAATAATTTCAATACGCCTATATCTGATTAACTCTTTGTACGCTGAATATTTTTAGCCTTTTGTTATCATCTGCTGACTTTTAATCAAAATTAACTTTATCAAAAATTCTTACGTGAACACTATCAGAGTGTCATATGGTCTGTATCCAGATCAGAACCGACGTTCTGTTGGCACTAGACGGGGTCCAAACTTTTTGCAAATATTATCAGCTGACAAGGAAAGAGTATAATTAATACAAAAGCGGCTAAATATAAATGAAAGATATAAAGCTCATTACAAGATGCCGTAAAATATAAGAACAATATTAACTTAAAAAAGAAAGCAATTTGACAATTATAGAAAAAAGTTCCTTCCAAGTTTCGATCCACGTATGCTTGATCTGTAAGTAGTCAACGAACCACTAGGCTATCAGACCATTTGAATTAACGAATTGACATTATCTTCATATTCTCTGTAAAAGCGTGACCAAGGTCGGAGTACTCCACGAAAACGCACGAATATCACGATAGTCTAGGGTTAAAATGCAAATAAGAGTGCTAGAAAACACGTTTGTGGGCACTTTTGCAGCATGAAGGGCAACAGTGCCTAAGTTACTAAGGAACATGTCCTCTTTCATTTTTTGCCTGTTGCCCAAACCAAAGATCATTATTAAGGTCAATATATAAGGTCAAAGGTCAATAGGTGCAAAATGATGTATAACGCATTAAACACAGTACTTAAACATCAAAGACACTAGCATTTTGCTGCAAATAATTTCCAAGAAGTGAAATACTGATGTCTAGTTAGATAAATCATTGAAATTTTATCATCTGCGATCACAAACACAGCTGTCTATTCGTCTGTATGTATGTACAGGTACTGCATAGTGCCTGGATTGGTTATGTACATTTGTGATAGTTATCACTTTTTCGCCAAAAGCACATAACAAAAGTCTTCGTAATTCATTCTAACATTTTCTTAAGGAAATAAAAAGCTGTCTTGGATACGCAATACTGTGCACTGATCAGTCTGCACTTGGTGCGCTGTATTTATTGACATCGGCTGCGCATCTGATGTATTTAATACTGAGCACCAAATGCATCTTTTACACACAGAAAACGAAACTAATTACACTTTTTGTGTGACTTGCTTTGACATCACAAATACAGCTTGATCAATTAAAATCAGTCAAAATCATCTTTTATTAAAAGTAAGGAAGAATGCAAATATCAGGAATTGATACAAACAAGTACCACACCTGATCCAGGGCATCGAATAGGAAAGTGGCAAAAACACAAGACACCATCACATTCAAGAGAGCCAAGACTTCAGCTCTTCCCCAACAGGTGACCACAAGGTAGCAAGAAAAAGACATCTAGTATTGGTAAAGACAAACAAAAATAACAAATAACCAAAATGATCCACAAAAGAGACACCGCCTTGGAACGGCCAGTAAGAAAATTCCTTGATGGCTTAAACTAGTTTTTTAAGGTACCAACCTCGTCATACTTGGATTAGGACACATAGATGTTTGGTTTGCATGAAAGGCCCCATACATATCCATGAATCATCTCCTGAATACTGGAGCAAAATAAGTCCAACAATTAAACCCTGGAGGAACCGACAACAGACGCAGCATTAGATCAGGCCCCAACCATCTGACAAGTCTTTAAATCGGAATCTTCATAGTCTGAGGTTCGACCCACAAAAGCGAGATTATTTATTTCTTATTTGAAACGAACTGCAACAGGCAGGTGCCTGCAGCTCGTTTGATGAACAAATGTGCATAATTTGCCAACATTGATTAAAAGCAAGAAGATATCTGCTCTTGGTGAGGATGGGTGTGACAAGCTGCTACAAAAATAGCTAGATAAAAGCTAAGTACTAAAAGGCATACGGATACTTCAGAAGAGGCGTCCACTTCTTGCGATTCTAGGTCGTCTAGGCAATCATTATCACCGCTAGATAAATCACTTTCCATCTTTGTCTTCACACTTCAAGGGAGGACTTTAACTCAATAATGACATTACCTAAGTCAGAATAGATTATGTCATAGTCATTTGATTTACAGATGCTGGGTAAGCCTTCCAGTAAAACATTTTACTGAACGTTCCAAGGCGGTACTTCTTTTGTGGAACTTATATTTTTTTTTCTGTCTAGTGTTTGTTATGCCTTTGTGCGCGTCTGTTTATTTGTGCCTTGTAGTCACCTGCTGGGAAAGGGCTGACCTATTGGCTCTTGTTTGTGGTATATAACTGTGAGTTTGTCAATTTCCCATTGGTATCCTGGGTCAGGCGTGGTACTTGGTTGTATTGATTCCTGATCTTTGCACCCTTACTTACTTAGGCTAGCAACAATGTATGCTTTTGCAGTAGAAGTTTGCCTGTACCATCCTACATGTAAAAACCGTTTCTATAGGCATTTCGGAAAACATAGAGAATCAGAAGATATTGCTTTTGAACTTAGGCTTGGCTTTGAAAATATAGAAATTTATTGCAAGCATTATGGGAGCTTTACACTGATTTTCTCCTTGCTATGGGGAAGCATCTGGGTCATTTCGAGACAATCAAAACTCAAATACCAGGGGAATAACAGTTTGTTCCACAATTGAATCCACGTGAACCGCTTTGAATTTTCCCCTTGAAATCAGCCAAAGAAATAGTCTAACTTCTAAAGAAAGGTGTTGATGAACAATCGGGAAGCCAAGAATCTAAGTCTGTTCTGAATAAAACTACCACGCATATTTCAGAGTCTGAGTACATGTTATATACATGTATCATAAAGCCAAGAGGCAGCTAACAAGTGAAACAGTAGTCTGCAAAATACTTGCCCCATCAATCGGATCACAAATGTTGACCAAATGTGAGTGTTTTTGTTTAATAAGGGAAAAGACCCAGGTTGGCTTCCTTCTACATCTGATGCATTAAAACTCCATATAAGACGACCCCATTATCAGACAACTATATGGTTGAATGTTACAGTCCCATCCCCAGAGCACATTGATCCGGAAGCTTGTTCATGGTTGCGAGACCTCTACAGCAACCAATTGAAACCAAAGCTGTTGCTGTAAGAACCTATACCTAAACTATGTACGCAGCTTTTGAAATGCAGCTGCAAAGTGTGTGCAACTAGACGGTGCAAATGTAGATCTACTCCTAGTAATATCAATTTCTTCCGTCTTGTGGCTGTGGTTCTTTTACATGTGGCAATCCACTGAATGTTGTGGAAGAGTCAGATAATGGGGATGAGTTGTATAGACGGACACTTATTAATAAGTTACTATTATAAGAGATTGAGAGATATCAGTTTTCAATTGTATATCTATAAATGACATTCGAGATATTTTAGGGTCAATTACCGGTTATAACTATGCGAAAGTTGCATATAGTGCTTAAAAAATAGGGACCTGGGCACAGATGCACCTTGTGACCTTTGACCCTGATAATACGTACATTTTAAATGAGGGCATTAGCCTCTAAAATAAGAAAATGTCATTTTAAAACTAGTTGCTGTTTAAAAGCCCAGGTAGGTTTGATCTAATCAAAATGTAAACGTAAATTCGTAATAAGACTTAGATGGTGATTTTGAAATTGCACTTGATGACCCTTGACCCTCATAATGACCTTTTATGAGGTCATAAGAATTGAAACAAATGATATACCAATTAAAAAAAAGTCACTGGTATCGATCAGACAAGGTACAGCGATTTCCACCACTGTCAGTCCAAATAATTATTTTATATGTATAAAGCCACGAATTTTATATACACTCAGTGACCTTTTGACCCCTTTGTGACCTTGTATAGGGTCAGTATGCTTTGTACATTGGATGCATTTATTCAAGGAATGTTGGCTGAGTTCGATGAACCAATTTGCCTTTTATTTTGCGACATAAATATAAATACAAAATTTGCTAATTAAACTAACCACAATATAATGCACTTGGTGACCTTTGACCCCTATTGTGACCTTATTTGGGGTTTCCCATTTGGGCAACAGGGCAAAATCAGTTCAGGAGTGTTTGCTTATATTGATAAGCCTAGTGGCATCTTATGCCCCAAAAGTGCCCACACTTCGAAAAAAATATCTCTGAGAACACCTGTCTACGAAGGTTTTGGCGAAAATTAATCAGTCTAAGGTCAATTTATATTTGAGAGCGTTGCAGCAAGTAAGCAGAGTGTAGTTTTTGAAATCTTGTGGTCATGAGTTCGACTCTGGTAAGGGTTACATTTTTTTCCCTTTTTTTTTAATCTGTTTTTTTTCATGTACTTTACTTTGTTTTGCTATATGTTTTGCATTGATGCTTCTTTTTATTTCCATAATTTCTTTTTTCATAAGTTTTATTTCATTCGATAATACACAGAAAACAGTTTACAGAACAGCGAAAAAAAACGTCATTTCAAATTCCTTCACTGGCCGTTTCCGTAGAGCTGTCGTAATCATCACAGGACTCGTCTGTGCTACTATCTGGCTTGTAGGGTCCCCTGCCTGAACGTTTTGGTGACCTCAGAACGCCCGTGTCCTACTGCTCCTTCTGAATCTTGAACACCGTAGTGCGGCTAACCCCCGTCGCTTCTACAGTGCGTCGTATGTAAGAGGCTGGTGACGTTTCCTTCTTTGAGTCCTGCAAAAAGTACTTTGCGACGTTTGCAACGATCTGCTTTGCTTTCGACCCTAGAGAGCCTAAAGACTGCAGTTTAATGTCTGACATGTCGCAACGCTATAACAGTAATGTAGATTTCAGTGAAACTCAAATAATTATTTGGGTAGAACGATAAGTTCACTTCGCACGGGAAACTGGTGGAGAAATATTGAATTACTTTATTCTTAAAAAAACAGAAAAAAAAGCACCGCAGGTGAGACTCGAACTCCCAGCCTCCGAGTTCGTATCACTTACCTACTCTGCATTACAACACCAGATTGATTGCATATACTGTATTTGTACTGCACAATCGGAAATACACGGAAAATTGCGAAATATAACGATTTGTTTCGTCGGAAACTATTTCGACCGTGAAATTTATTCATCAGTACGGGGTTAATTTTCACGAGCTATACACTGATTGAAAATCGTCCTGCACTGATTGAAAAATCTCCAAAGATTCTCAATGCAAAATTAATAGATTAGCGTTTGTTTCTGTATCTACATGGACACAAGCTGGCGGATCTGGAACATGGGCTCAAAAAAAAAACACGTTTACTCGTAGCGCGGCTCATATGATTGATTTGCAAATGAATATTCTCCATTTCCTGTCTCAGATGTTTAACTGTAAAACTTATACGATTTACATGTAGTATGTTAGAACCTCGCCAGTTATAAAACCATATCATGCATGTGAAGAATTGGAATTGAATGCAACATGCAGCAGATTTGGGAGGTATTTTATCAATGAGAAGAATATGCATGTCTGCTACATATAATTTTTCTAACCACGAATCATAAAACAGTACTTATGTTACTACTGCAAACGTGAAAGAGATACTTTTCAGGCTATTATTGACCACTTGATTTCATGTCATCAGACTGCCTGCCTGAAATATCTTGAGTTAGAGCTGATTGAAGTGACTAGCTCAATTGCATACCGAACCAAGGCGCATGTCAATGTTACCTCATCAGATGGGGATATTAATCCCAGCGGACAACACAGTTGGTATCCATTTGATTCAATAAAGTCTCTATGTTTTCATTATATTGGTTAAAGGTCAAATATTTAAATTTTGCAATAACTCAGTCAATTGTCAATATATTTTTTACTGAAATTTCGCATGCAGACAAAGGTACAATAGATTTGAAACATATCAAATGGGATTTAGTTCGAAGACATCAGTCTAGCCCCCTGGGTGGATTTAGGGGGTGGGACTGGGGTCAAAGTTCAACTTTTTCAGAAGATGTTCATGTTGCATATGCGATTTAAGGGGATGGCGCATGCAGCAACAAGGTAGCAAATATTTTGCCCATAGACCCCCTCCCCCAACCCTGGGGAGTGGGGTAAAAAGTTGAAAATTCAACTTTTTCAGAATATGAATATGTTGCAAAATAAAGGAAATGGAGAATGCAGCAACATGCAACCACATATTCAAAGGTCAAAACATTTTTTTATTCTGTAAGTAGTCATGTTTCATATCAAATCAAAGGAATGGAACTTTGAGCACCATGCAATCACATATTCTGTCCTGTCGCACACCCTTGACCCATGGGTGGGGTCAAAAAGTCAAACTTTTTTTTACTGAAAGTAGTCATGTTTCATAACATATTAAAGGGAATGGAACTTAGAACACCATGCAATCACATATTCTGTCCTTATACACACTCTCGACCCCTGGTGTGGGGTCAATATGTCAAAACGTTTTTTTTTCTGAAATAAGTCATGATGCATATCAAATTAATGGAGCAAAGAGCACCATGCAAGCATATATTCTGTCCTTACACACACCCTTGACCCTAGGGTGGGGTCAAAACATTTTTTTCTAAAAGAAGTCATGTTGCATGTCAAATTAAAGGGAATGGGGCATAGAGCACCGTGCAAGCACATAATCTGTCTTTACACATAACCTCGACCCCTGGGGTGGGGTCAAAAGGTCAAAAAATATTGAACTAAGCACTGAAAAATAGTTGATAAGATCTGTTTGATATCCGAGGTGTACTTAGGGGTTTGAGAAATGGGATTTATGTTTTTATACTACTCTCTAAAATAACCCTTCGCCGGCGGATATTAGTTCGACGAATTATACTTGTTTATACAATACTTTACCTCATAATTTAATTAAAGATAAACTTATTGATCTTATTGAAAATACCTTCCAGAGAGAAGGCTCTCCTTACCTTGCATGTAGTGACAGAAATGCATTCTTTACTTCAGAAAAACCTAAAAAATATCATGCATGGTCGTGTCAAAATGTATGTGATGCGCTGACCTTTTTGTTGGACAACATTTTTATTCGATTTGGCACCAATCTCTATAGACAAGTTGTTGGGGTTCCTATGGGCACTAATTGTGCTCCCTTGGTTGCAGATTTATTCCTGTTTTGTTATGAAAGGGACTTTATGATGTCTCTTTCTGATGATAAGCAGGCTGATGTTATTGATGCGTTTAACACTACTTCCAGATATTTGGACGATATTTTAAATATTAATAATGTTTATTTTGACAATATGGTTAGTCAAATATACCCTTCAGAGCTCCAACTTAATAAAGCCAATGCCTCTGATACCGAAGCCGCATTTTTAGACTTGCATTTGTCAATTTCTAATGATATTGTTTCTACCAAAATTTATGATAAACGTGACGACTTTGATTTTGAAATTGTCAATTTCCCATGTTTAGATGGTGATGTTCCTCGTTCTACATCCTATGGAGTCTATATCTCTCAACTCATTCGTTTTGCTAGAGCATCTAGCTATGTTGCTGACTTCAACACTCGCAATAAATTGTTAACTCAGAAACTTCTTAAACAAGGCTATCGGTATCATAAACTTCGCAAAACATTTTCAAAATTTTATAGACGATACTATGATTTGATTTCTAAATTCCAAGTTGGACTTAAATCTCTCTTGCGCCAAGGACTTTCGGAACCTGATTTCTATGGTGACTTGGTGTATAAGTTGAAGAAGATTGTTGGCTCTAATAATTTTTCAGCGCAGTTCATTAAAATAATTTCCCATTATAAAAAGATTGGCTATAACATTAATGTATTGCAGCAGACTGCATGCTTGGTAGTCAACCCAATCACGGTTGGCAACTTTGCTTTCCTCTTTAATTGCACGCCGGTGGGTCGGACTTCAGACTCTATGATGGTTCCGACTTAAAGACTTATCTATTGATGAGATGGTAGGGGCCTGATGCTTTGGCTGTTTGTCGGGCCCACCGGGGTTTACCTGTTGGATTTCTTTTGCTCCGGTATTCAGTTTAATTTACTGTTGAGTCCTTATCCTTGCTTATCTCCTTGTTATATCTTGATTTATATGTTTTAGGAGATGATGCATTGATAAGTTAGGGGTCTTTCATGCAAACCAAATATCTATGTGTCTTGATCCACATCTGAATTAAGGGTGAGGTTGGCGCCGTTAAACCGGTTTAAGCCCTCCAGTAAAATATTTTGCTGACCGTTCCAAGGCGGTACTTCTTTTGTGGATCTTTTATGTTTTTGTTCTGTCTTGTGTTTGCTATGTTTTGTGCACGTCTGTTTATATGTGCTTTGTGGTCACCTGCTGGGAAAGGGCTGACCTCTTGGCTCTCGTTTGTGGTGTCTTCTGTGAGTTTGTCACTTTCCCATTGGTATCCTGGGTCAGGTGTGGTACTTGATTGTATCGATTCCTGATCTTTGCACCATTACTTACTTCTGTTTTGGCAGGCGACACAACCGATTCCCGGAATTCTAGTTTTTTACACAGTAGCCCATCAGAGTTTTTCATCTTTTTCTTATTTGTGACTAATATCGAGCAAAATATATATATACTATAAAATATTGATGTCAATAATTTAACTATTTATACTTTTTCGCTAGATATGCGTCACAAATCAACCCAAAAGGCGCCGGACGCCTATGGTTTATCAGAGGAACTTTTTTGTGAAACTAAACATGCATAGTATATTTCAATAACGTTTAAGTGTAACAAGGGAACAAGGGCATTTTTCAATAATGACAGTTAATTTTCACGCCAAAATTGCCTACAAAAACAAGTCAGAATAGTGATTTGTCGGTTGAGACATCAATTTTTCAGACACCTGGTATCTTCATGGGCGTGTGGTTCGTTTATTATATGGACTTTTGCGGCCAAACTTTACAGAAATGCTGGCGAACAATTGTGATTTTAATGTGACCAAATAATTGTTATATATTTTGTTTCATAGACAGAGGGCTGGCGCCGAAATTTGTCTACGCAATTTTCTTGAAGCGCAGGTTGATAAGCTGACAAAAAGCTTATTTGTACGTGAAATGGAGTCAGATTGTGCTGCAGTATCGCCTAACATAAAGTATCTTCTCTATTATCAGCAGGCCTCACAGATTCCTTTGTTGATTTAAGCAAACAAATTTTTTTCACCTACCCCTTCCCTGCAAAACCTAGCCGCATCTGTCGTTGAAACAGTAATCTGTCGTCAAAACACTCGGTTGTACGATGTGTCATATGTCTTTGCACAACAAATACTATTTATCTCTATGACTTCGGCCCTTAGGTTTTATTGCCCCTGCTGTGACTAGAGGTTATACTTCAGTTATATATGAGAACTGTACGAGCATTAGCAAGGAGGGGGTAGTATACGTGCCTCTATGGGTACTTGTTTAAGTTAAGTTTTGAAATCATCTCGCTAAGGAAGATATATATGGTTGTGTTCTTTCTGTCGTGTTACTGTTTCTGCTCTGTGCAAATACAGAGAAATTAGAAAAAACTCCAATACAGAGCTCTCAGAATTGTTTTTAATAATCATTATATTTCTAGCTATGAGAGCCTTTTGAGCAAAGTGAATCTTCCAACACTTCACATGAACAGACTGAGATGCATTGCTACAGAAACATATAAGTGTATTAATAACATGTCAAGATACCTACAGTCAGGATTGTCGCATATGGGCAGAGATCATATAGGTTCGAGTCTGCCCGTGTGTGAAACAGCTTGCCCAATGAGCTCAGAACAGTAACGAGCTTCAGGGAGTTCAAAGGTCTGATCCGCACATGGGTAGGCCCGAGATGTAACTGCGCCATGTGTGGCAGTTGAGAAGGTCAGGTGAGTAAGCTGTGTTGTTTTAATGTTTTGTTTTATGTTACGCTTTTTATGATATGCTTTTTAACTGTATGTGCTATGCTTTTCTGCTTGATTTTATTGCATGGCTTGTTGCTTTATTTTAGCTGATGCAGGCCGCTGTTTGGCAGCACCTTTTTATCTCTATTTGGCCCCTTTTTTATTTCTTATTTAATTTATTTCTTTCTTAGAAATAACTTCCGGTGACCCTTAGTATGTCAATGAAACTCATTTGTTTTCGAATACAAGACCGTGAGGCCATTGATTGACATCACTGTCTTGTGTTATTTTTTCGACTTTTTTCGGCTTCAAGGGCTACAATTTGGGTATTGTAGATGTAAATATGTGTACATAAAGTCAAATAGTGACCCATATTGTAATTTTTATGTGCTTAAATACAGATGCTAGATTTCTAATATAATTTTTATTTGTTTTCTTATCATCATTTTAATTTCTTCTTCTTACACATACGACTAGTTTAAATGAAATGCTTGTGATATAATTAACTGTGACTTTCATTTTACAACTGTATTACATTTGTTAATTCTTATACTCTTGTTTGTCGGAAAATAGCTCTTGTAGCTAATGTTATTTGTTTATGGAAACCGACGTAAAATAAAGTTTCTTGTATCTTGTATCTTGTCTCTTCCTCGCTGTGCCGTGGGCTGTGGTTACGGCATTTCTTGGTCGTGCTCACTTACTTTTTGTAAATATATAATGACCAATCAAAAATAATACGATATTAATCGATAACCTTTAAATCGAAATCAGATACTACTGTACTAAACACAAACACAAAGGTTGGCGGTGTCTGGTCTGCATGGATGGGGTTTTTACGGAAGCCCTGGAGGGACATTTTTACTTATTACTTATCACTTATTACTTACTACTTATTACTTATCACTTATTACTTATTACTTATTACTTACTACTTATCACTTATTACTTACTACTTATTACTTATCATATCATTTATCACCCCTATAATGGCGGGAAACTCCATTGTACATTCCCTGTAATAGCCGTAGAGTGTTCATACGGTCTTAGGAGTAGAAAAGTAGTAGAATAGTCGTAGCTGTTGTAAATGCTGTAGTAGAAGTAGTAGTAGTAGTAGTAGTAGTAGTAGTAGTAGTAGTAGTAGTAGTAGTAGTAGCAGCAGCAGCATAAAATGGTTGTTGTTGAAGTAGTAGTTGTTATAGTAAAAGTAGTAGTAGGAGTTGGAGTAGTAGTTGTAGTAGTAGTAGCGGTGGCATTATTATTATTATTATTATTATTATTATTATTATTATTATTATCAGTAGTAGTAGTAGTAGTAGTAGTAGTAGTAGTAGTAGTAGTAGGAATTGGTTGTTAATTATGTACAGTAAAACCTGTCCTAAGCGGCCACTCAAAAAAAGATCAAAAATGGGGTTTCAAGCCCAATTATTGCTTAATGCAGCCCAAAAGTATTGCAGAATGCTCCGAGAGAACCCTGTAGTAGTTGTGTATCAGTAGAATAGTTAAAGTAATATAGTTTGTAGATGTTGTTTAATGCTGTAGTAGTGTTTTTGTAATAGTAGTAGCATAGGGGTGGTGGTGGTGGTGGTGGTGGTGGTGGTGGTGGTGGTGGTGGTGGTGGTTGCTGTAATATTTAGTGTAGTAGTAGTAGTAGAAAGTATGGCTCATATGTTATAGATTAAAATGTGTTAATTACTGAAAAGATATCTTTTCATTCGATACTTTATGTTTATATTTTTGTTTCAATTGAAATATATAGCATTGCAGACCCTGCCATAATATGATCATTAGTATAATCTCATTTTGATCTACATTGTTACAATATTACCATATACCCTAGATGTTTGGACATATGCATGACTGATATAACAAGTGTGTGCATACATCAATGTATAAATCCAGTACTATCAGAGAATATTTGCATCTAATGAGTAAACTAACAATAATTTTATTTTGACACTATTTTCGTCATTAATCTGTTGGAAATGAATGTTTGGACGCTCCCCAAAACTACACTCTGCACTCATTTGTCCGCGGTCCACTTGTGGGTAAAAATGGCTAACAGAACCTTATATACACGGTAGTATTACTGAATTCTAGTGAAAGGTACTGGTATGGACCCACGGTAATAGTACTGTATAAGTGAAGTAGAAAAAGATATCTTTCCGTAACAAACACATGGTCACATATAACCTTAACTAACAACAACAACAACAACAGCTGCTACTACTACTACTACTACTACTACTACTACTACTACTACTACTACTACTACAACAACTACTACTACTACTACTACTACTACTACTACTACTTGAACCACCACTATTACCACTACTATTACAACAACACTACTACAGCATCAAACAACACCTACAAACTATTATTCTAACTATTCTACTGATAACAAGCTACTACTACTACTTTAATAACAACCAGTTTTTCTACTACTATATCAACAACAACAACAACAACAACAACAACTACTACTACTACTACTACTACTACTACTACTACTACTACTACTACTACTACTACTACTACTACTACTACTAACAAGTAAGTAATAAGTATTAAGTAAAAACTAATAGTTATTAAGTAATAACTAATAAGTATTAATTAATAACTAATAAATATTAAGTAATAACTAATAAGTATCAAGTAATAACTAATAAGTATTATGTCATAACTAATAAGTATTAAGTAATAACTAATAAGTCATAAGTTATAGCGAATAAGTCATAAGCTATAGCAAATAAGTCATAACAATACAACAAATACTATTACTACTACTACAACAACAAGAACAGCAACAGCACATATACAACTACTACTACTACTACAATTACCACCACCACTATCACTACTACTATAGCTATTCTACTATAACAACTACAACTTTAACAGCAACCACTTTCTCCTACTACAGCCACCGCTTTTTCTACTACTACTACTACTACTACTACTACTACTACTACTACTACTACTACTACTACTTCTACTACTACTACTACTACTACTACTACTACTACTACTACTACTACTACTACTTCTACTACTACTACTGCTACTATTACTACTACTTCTTCTACTACTACTACTACTCTTACTACTACTAATAATAATAATAATAATAATAATAATAATAATAATAATAATAAGTGATAAGTAGTAAGTAATAAGTAATAAGTGATAAGCCCAGCTTTTTTGCGGCGGTTCAACGCATCTGCAAGAAAGCATTTTGCCTATGAACCAGACTCTACATGTGCGAATATTTTTGTTAAATAAGAACATAGGGCAGCCCTTCATTATGCAACACTCCACAAACTCAACTACCTCATTATCCTTTAAAACTCGCCTCGCCTTGCTTGCTTGAGTTCTTATGACGTTGTTCATCGCTAGAAGATGACCGAGCGCAACCATGCATGTCAATAGATTGCTCTTCATACTTCATACCGTGTTGAGAATTAAAAAAAGGAAATAGGAATGGACTGATTTAGAGGGGGGCAGAGTGTCCGGACTCCCCCCCCCCCCCCCCCTGGAAAATTACAAATTGCTATGTGTTTCCTTAGAAATACTGATATGGAGCCCCTCGAAAAGGGGGTCCAATTGCTTTTCGAGGGAGGTCCATACGGCCCTCTGTGAAATTCGTTGATGACAGGACCTGCCCCCCCCACCCACGACGAAATTGTCTGGATCTGTGCATGATCGGTGACAGCTCAGTAAAATTTGGTAATTGCAGGGATGGCTCAGACAAGCATTTGTTTATGCTTGCCAGAGCCTACGCTGCTTTCATGCATGTATGATATCTATTTTAGTTATGGAACTGCGTCTACATTCGCAAATAATCTGTGTGAGAAGGCGCCTTGATTAAAGTATGAAAGGCGGCAAGGATCAGGAATCGATACAATCAAGTACCGCACCTGACCCAGGATACCACATTGGAAAGTGATACAAACGCAATTAAACATCACAAACAAGAGCCAAGAGGTCAGCCCTTTACCAGTAGGTGACCACACGCCAGCAATGAACAGACGCGAAAGCACAAACACAAGACATATACTAGAGGACTTTGAAAACGCATCACCATATTTTTGCACTTTTCTTGTTACTCGCAGGTTTTTTAAAATGTGCAACCCAGAATTGGTATGAACCAGTCGTTAATTTGGCTGCACTATCACGCGACGCTGCTGATGACGTCATATGGGTACATACAGCATCCAGCACCTTTCTGCACAGTTAAATGAAGCTTTTTGATTAATGTTTTGTTTAAACTGTGGTGTGTATGATGCCATATCACCAAAAGATTTTATAGGCTTTTTCTAATAAAAAGTAATAGATAACTTCAATATTTCGAAAATAAACGTCAAATTTGAACATCAGTTTATAGCTCCTTTTTAGAATCATCTCCATAAGTTACCTTTATGCACGCTTTCATTACTGATATTGACTACATACACTGGCAGTCATGTGGGGAAGACGTTTTGATGTAAAACACGGCAGGAGATTTACTGTCATGTGATCGAGAACGTCTTAAAATAATCCGTTAACGTCACTTGCACAATACAAAAGACAAGTGACACAAGCGTATTTTATGCATACTCTGTAATTTGTGTATGCCCTTCGCCTCTTCCAATACTTAACTTAAGTCTTGCTTAACTCTAAGGAGGCATTGTAATTCCGGGCCCAGGTCCATTTTGTCTCAGTGAGTTTAGAATCAAACTATTTCTTGTTAAGAAAGACACACCAATTACGTCAGAAATATAGAAAGAAAAACAAATCGAAACGGTGCGTTTTTACCTCAATTTCTAATCTTCCAAAAATATTTTGAATTTTTGCTGTTTATGTACATGTAAATGATCTGACTATATAATCCTGTATCATGTTACGCGTAATACGAGCTGTTGAGACGGCAACCAGTTGAATGACTAACGTTAAACAGACAAATAATCAAAACGTTAAAGAAAAAAGCTTACAATACTTATGTTCGCCCTCAGCTGGAATACTGCGCCCCTGTATGGCAGCCATGGCAGGATAAACTTACAATGTAGTTATAAGTAAGAAAGAGTCCAGAGGGCAGCAGCTAGGTATGTCCTCAATGATTACGACACAAACAGCAATGTAACTGAAATCTAATTATTCTTAACTGGCAAACATTTGAAACTGCGACAGAAGAATCAAAAGTTCTTTCATCCTTCTGTATAAAACCAAATACCAACTTGTTGCCATAGATCACTTTTATCTCACTGAAACTAGAAACCTAAATTTCTCTGTACCATATTCCAAGACTAAGTACCACATGAACTCATATACAGACACTGGAACAATCTCCCGTACAGCCTCAAAGCCAGCCCCAGCCTATGTGAATTCACTACTGGGCTGGCCACTGTCACATTTTAATCACCAAGTCATTTTACTTTTTTAATTGTAGAAAATGTAGGGATTTTAACTTCATCATCATCTATGATCATCAATGCCTTAACAGACACCCATTTTCATCATTTTCTAGCTGTTCCCCGACAGCGCCTCCCAGTAATAATCAGTTATTGGTTGTTGGGAGTATGAAGTAGAAGTAGAAGTTATTCCATTTGTTTCGGAATGTTTGTCTATAGAATACATTCAGTATTGGATGAGTTCAGGTTTTTAGTCGAACTTCGAATCGAACTAAAGTTAACTATAGTTCTTACGTAATAGATGCGCACGTACGTTTACTTCTGAACGACTTAAGTTGGAAGTTTTAGTTGGTTGGCAAGTAAACAAAAATAATAGCCCTGTTTACTCCACTTCAATTCTTTGTCGTAGATAAAAAAGGATGTTATAAACTGCACAGCGCTTTCTAATAATCAATTACGAATTTGTGGGACCAAATATTTTGCTCAGCTAGTTTTTTTTTACAAAAAAAAAAAACATATTAGTCCAGCAGAATTTGGACGAAATTTTGGAGGACCTGGAACTTGATTTTAAACTTTTTTTCTTTGTTGATTCTGGTAGTGCATACATTGTACTTGAATAATCCGAGTGATGCCACTCTGGCATCATTGAGCATTTCGCTAAATCCAAGATGGCGTCCAAGATGGAGGTCAATTATAAGTGAAACTATTGTGTGATATGGAAAAAAATGTCTCAAACTCATTTACTTTCTTAAATTGTTAGCTATGAAGTTGGAATCTGATTGAAGACACTTAGCTTGTAACCAAGTAAAAAATGAAATAAGAATGCGAACAAGATGGCCGACAAGATGGCAGTTTATTACAAAGCATATTAGAAAATCTTCCCTGAGACTGGCAAACTCCAGGGATTTGCATATAAAATGCTTATTTTATTGATTCTTGAAAAACAAACAGTATCGTTGTAACATCCAAGTGATGCTATTCATGCATCATTCAGAATTTGATATATTCAAGATGGCGTCCAGGATGGTAGTCGACGAGTTTTACAAACCCGTGGGAGCAGCACCCTACCTGTAGGCATGTCTGATGGATTTGTAACAGACCAGATGCCTTACCTGGTAGAGCAGCACTTTACGAACACGCGTATTTGAATAAATGAACCCAGCATGCATGTCTGATAGAGTTGCACTGTACAAGCAGGTATATCTGAGAGTGGCACCGTATCAGCAGACTTGCCTGATGTAATGGTACCACTGTACAGGTAGCACCAAACTCCATCCTTCTTTTATCTGCACTCTACTAGTAAAATTTCGGTTGCAGTGGCATTTGACCAGCAGACATGGACTATAATGAGGTACTACGCCAACAGGCATGGTCTATAGTGAGGAACCACACCAACAGGCAGTGCTGATAATGAGGCACCACACGAGAAGGCATGGCCAATAGTGAGGCACCACACCAGAATGCATGGCTGATAATGAGACACCTCACCAGAAGGCATGACCTTAAGTGAGGTACCAAATCAACAGGCATATCTAATAGTGAGGCACCACACCATAAGACATGGCCTATAGTGAGGCACCACACTATAAGGCATGTCCTATAGTGAGGTACCACACCAGCAGGCATGGCTGATAGTGAGGCACCACATTAGAAGGCATGGTCTATAATGAGGCACCACACCAGCTGGCATGGCGGATAGTGAGGCACCACACCAGAGGGCATGGCCTTTAGCGAGGCATCACACCAGCAGGCACGGCTGATAGTGAGACACCATTCCAACAGATATGGCATATAGAGAAGCACAACGCCAGAAGACATGCAGGATCGAGTTACAAAAGATCGGCATGATGATTGATTTGCAACGGTCAGGCAAGCATCCATCTTGCTACAGCACCGGCCAGTGTGCATATCTGTTCTACTTGCACCAGACCAGCCATCGTTCCCACAGGGTCAGCAGACATACTAACAATTAAGCCGGTCTGATTATGTGGCACAGGACAAGTAAACATGTCTGAAACCAAGCAGTTTTGTTCGTTAACAGCTTCACAAGGACTTGCAGGCCTGTTGCAGCACCTATGTCTTTAAAATTTGTTCTTAAACAGAAGGCATATGTGTAACAGTTGCAACCGATCTACTGGCAAGTAGGTTACAAGTGCACTCTAACAGCATGCATGTCTGTTAGCGTTGCATCTCACTAGTAGATATATTTGCATCAGTTGCAACTGACTAGCAAGCACATCTGTAGTCGTGAGGGCTTAACCAGCCGGTATATCTGTAACACTTTCCTCAAATCAGCATTTATGTCCCTATGCTCGTACCCAACCAACGGGCTGGTAAGCACAATTGCACCAGACCATCAGGCATGTATGTTACAGTTGCACATGACCACAGCCATGTCTTCATAATTGTTACTATCCGCATGCATGTCTGTTACAGTTTCATCTTATCAGCATCCATGTATATTACATTTGCATCAGACCATCAACCATGTCTGTAACAATTGCATCCAACCATTTGCCATGCCTTTCACAGTTGCACCTAACCAGCAGTCATGTCTGTTTAACTTGCTCCTACACGTATGCATGTCTAATACACTTGCACGGTACCAGCATTCATATTTATTATAGCAATATGCAAGCACCTGTGCTGTCTGCTGCACTTGTACCAGACTAGTATATAATAGAAGAAATGGTTGTTACAGTTGCACTGGACCAGAAGGCCTGTATTTTAGTTACACCCAACCAGAAGTCAAGATGGTAACGAACATCTGCAGCATGCAAATCTCTTTCTAAGATTTTTTATGTTGATACACTGCAGTTCATAATTAAATAGTATTTTCTCTCTCTTTTTTTGGTAATTTTATCCATCCATCCATATACCACTTTCCAGCTGAACATTTTTCCGCACATTGATTCAAGAAAGGTTTGTACTTGATTGTATCGATTCCTGATCTTTGCACCCTTACTTACTTTGAGCAAACAACTCTGTCACAAAGTTTTCAGTGATATCAACCATTCAGTATACTCTGGAATTTATCACTTCATTTATTTTGACAGAATGTTTGCCCAAATTAGGAACGTTTATCAGAACAATATCATCAGATCCAGCCAAAAGTGGTCTGGAAGGTGGTGCATGGACTGATGGATATCATTTCCAGAACAAAGACAAAAAACATTATCATTAGGAAAAATAAGAATCCGTTATTTTATCCGTGCAGTCTATCATAGCAAAACCCATGTGATTTCTCACCCTGTTATTGCTGTCATCTTGGACGTCATCTTGAATATTTTACAACGCTGAAAACAACACCAACATTCAAGTCAAACTCCCCAAACCGCTGTTGAAAACTATCAAAATTAAGTTATAAACTGCGATTTTGATTTCAGGTTGAATTTTGCTTTAAAATGGCGGCTATCTTGGACATCATCTTAACTATTTCAACCTTCTGAACTAAACCAATGTTTCATTTTAATCGTTTGTTTTATTAGGTCTCTAAACATACATAAAAGTCAAAATTAAATGCTTTTTATTGAGTTTGTTGGTCAGATAGGTCTTAGGAGCCTAACTGGCGGCCATCTTGGACGCCATTTTTAATATTTCAACCCTCTGAATCAAACCAATGTTCCATTACAATCATTTGTATCATTTAGCCTCTAAACATCCATAAAAATAAAAAAAATAAAATGGGTTTTTATCGAGTATGTTGGTCAAATAGGTCTTGGGAGCCTAATTGACGGCCATTTTCGACGCCATCTTTAATATTTCAACCTTCTGAATCAAAACATTATGTTCCATTTTAATTGTTTGTATCATTTAGCCTCTAAACATCCATAAAAAGTCAAAATTGAAATGTTTTTCATGGAGTATGTTGGTCATATATGTCTTAGGAGCCTAAATGACGGCCATCTTGGACGCCATCTTTAATATTTCAAAACGCTCAATGATGCCAGAGTGGCATCAGTTGGATTTATCAAGTACAATGCCTGCACAACAAGAATCAACAAAGAATAAAACTTTAAAATCAAGTTCCAGGTCATTCTGGTTTTCTACCGGACTATATCATTTTGAGGCTACTGACCGATCTTGAACCCATTGTGCTAGATCTTGAACCCATCGTTAGATATGTCTAGAGTAGGGAACCAGCCTATCTACTAGAGTAACGGTGAGTAGGTTCGTGACGTCACCCTAGTAGCGACTATAGGTGTTCGAATCAGACTTTAGTTTCTGTAGTAGGGACTATAGTTCGATTCGAAGTGCGCCCTAGACATTTCGATCTCACATATTATCACGAGCTTAACAGTTTTTAGTAGTATTAAAATTGAAAACAATGTTCGGGTATAAATAGGAGATGTAAACATGAAAATGACGTCACACGGAATAGTTGATATAAAGGGTTGTCAGCATTCAAAACATATATCAATATCGGTATTTCAAACTGAGCGTTTTCCTAAAAGGGTTAAAATGATGTATTTGTTAGAAAAATTAAATTATCCACTAAACTTTACTGCACAAATAGCTCCAAAAAGCAAATAAAATCAGTTGTTTGTTTGAAAAGCACATTTCTATGTATAGACGTGACAGTATAAAGAACGTGTGTACTATCATAGTAGATTAACAAGAAATCGCCGTGGTCAAATGGTTACGCTTGTGACTCAGATGAAGTTGTTGTTTTAATACGGATGCGAGGACACCTTCTGTAGTGCTTCCGAGTAAGTATTTTTTTTAAAGTTTATTTCATGTTTAACGAATTTTAAACTATACATAGATTATAAATCATACCTTCTTTATACATTTGATCAGATTTTATGTAACATTCATTATTGCAGAATTTTCCAATTACACTGTGATGAAACGAATGCTTTACAATTTTGCCTATTTTTTCAATTTTCATATTACTGAATTACAGCAAGTAACCCAGAAAGGAGCAATGAGTGTCTGTATATTTGTCGCTTTCAAAGGATGTGCAGGAGCACCATGCATCACTCCACTGCACTGTTTGAGTCCACTTAAATAATGACTTGGTTAGTATCTCCCTATACAGCTATGTGGGAGCGCAGTGGCTCAGTGGTAGAGTGCTTGACTCGAGACCGAGGGGCCGCGAGTTCGAGTCTCGCGGGCGTCACTGCGTTGTGGTCCTTGAGCAAGACACATTTATCCTAGCTTAGTACTGGTTCAACCCAGGAAGACCCGTCCCTGTTTAACTGAAAGATTGTTGATGGGACGTAAAGAATCAAATCAAACAAACAAACAAACAAACCCTATACGGCTATGTCTCTCCTCGAATTCTTGATTGACGTCTATCACATGTATGCAGTACGCTGATCATTCTTATTTTAGTTCACCATTCTTCTAACATATTCTTCTGTGAGGCATTCCATCTTTTTTTTGTTAAATTGTCGATTTCCGCGCATTAAAAAAGTGAGTGTTTAGCTATCCATAACGCATATAACGAACGTACCAACTGTATGGAGTTGTACTAATTAAGACCATCGCAGTGTAATAGGAAAATTCTCAAATAATGAATGTTACATAAAATCTGATCAAATGTATAAATAAAGATACGATTTATTATCTATGTATAGTTTAAAATTCATAAAAAAATGAAATAAAAAATAATAATTACTCGGAAGCACTTTCAGAAGGTGTCCTCGCCTCCGTATTAAAATAACCACTCGACCACGGCGTCGTCTTGTTAAACTACTGATAGTACACGCGTTCTATATACTGTCACGTCTATACATAGAAATGTGCTTTTCAAACAAACAATTGATTTTATTTGCATTTCGGAGTTATTTGTGAAGGAAAGTTTAGTTGATCATTTCATATTTCTAACAAATACATCATTTTAACCCATTTAGGAAAACGCTCAGATTGAAATACCGATACTGATATATGTTTTGAATGCTGACAACCCTTTATATCAACTATTCCGTGTGACGTCATGTTCATGTTTACATCTCCTATTTATAGCCGAACTGAATCTATCAAGGTTGACAAGTGCTAGTCGATCTCGCATATAAGCACGAGCTTATTAGTGAGCGTGACAGTTTTTTAGTAGATTGGTTCCCCACGTTGATAAAGCTCCACTTCCGCTACGCATATTACGTTTGGTAACTAGTAATTTTTTACCAGTAGAGAATCCCACTCATCCGACTGCGCATGCTCCAGTTAGAACATCTGTTTACATCCTGGGTCAATTTCGCACATCAAAATGAGAAATGAACATGTACTAAAAACTGAGAAGATTTGCCGCACTTTCTTTTCGATACGAAGCCTTTCAAATATTGCTGTTATTGGTAATTTCGATTTTAATAATTTTTTCAATGTACTTAGATTTTGATGTAATCGGGTGACGATACCTGTCCAAATAGCGCAAGTGGTAGCCCTTTAGCTTAACGAGGTAAGGGTCTAGAGATCGAATCCCACACACCTGATTTTTTTTCTTCCGCATATGGTATTTTTTTCAAGTAGAGAACCTGCGCATGCTCCAGAAAGAGCGTCGGTGTTGAAAAAGTTCATAAATAGGCCAGGTATTATATGAATCCAGTGTGAACCAAATTCAATTAAATTTTTTACTATATAAAAGGCACAGAAAGTGGACTGGGTGGGCCAGCTCATACTCACTTACTATCCAATGATGCAAACCATGTTTCAAGGTCACCAGTCTTGTGGTTCATGTAAAGAAGGTTTAAAGGGTATTCACTACCTAAAAATAGTATGTGAGCATGATCAGGGAATACCACAATCACGAACAGCAGACAACCCCATGGCACTGCAAGGAAGAGACACACAACCATCAAGAGACACCAGGAAGACAAACTAATACATCCGTGGATCATCGTGGCTACAGCATGGGATAGAAATGTATAGAACTCCCGTAAAACAAAAATCTGCACCCTGCAGAGCGTGTCTGCATGGTCTGTGGAAAGAGCGCACAAGAGGTCCGAAGGATCGAATCCACAAAAAGATCAGACATCAACGCCAAAGCATTGCTCGCGAAATATGGGGGCATTAATGTAGAGAGTGGCGTTAGGCTTAAATGAAATATATGTGTGGTTCCTGTTGCCTACCTACCCTAATTTTTTAACCCTATATACCCTAAACAATAAAATGGTCTTTGGAGAAAAAATGGGCACTTTTTCAATTTCTGTCACTATTTTCTTTGTTAAATGTTATAACAAAATTTAATAATTTCCCTACCTACCTACCCTGAATTTTCTTGGCATGAAACAGGCACCACACATATATTTCATTTAGGCCTTATGTGTAGAAACTGTTACTCGAAATTACAGAACCTCGATCAAAGATGTAGACTTTTTATGAGGGGTGCCAACGGAATGCAAGGATAGTGATGCGTGCTAATACTAAAAGAATGATGCGCTCCTCTCCTCTCTCTGGACCACAAAAGAGAATTAACTTCACAAAAACACCAACAAAGACACGCAAAACACAACGCAAAACACAATTGTTTAAAGAGAGTGCCACCCCTGAAAGTACCACACCCGAGGAAATTGGCCTTAAAGCGGATTTTGTTACTGGTAGGATGTGTTTCCAGGTTTTAAGTGACCCCCGTTTTTCTTTTTTAAACAGCTTTAAAATGATCTTAGAAGAATGCACACCGCGTAACTAAAACCTATGGATCCCCGGAGCCCCCCCCCCTTCCTAAAAATCACAAGTTATTGTGATAGCAATTAGCATTTGGATCCCCCCTTGGATGGACCTCCCCTGAAAATGTTGGACCCCCTCTGGATCCTTGGGAAAGTATAGTTTTCTCTGCAATAAAACCATTGCCCCCCCCCTCTGTAAAATAAGCTGAGGACTAAAAAACGTCTCAATCTGGACCCCCCCCCCCTGTCAAAAATTCCTGGATCCGCGCATGATATTATACATGCTTTAAAGTCATATTACGGGGGTCGCGCACTTGCGTTCCTTTTTCGCCACGCTCCCTAACTGTGAATGATGACCATCCCGCCCCCTCCCCTAAAATATCCACAATTTTATCATAGATCCCATAAAATATTTAAATATTTATTCAATCTGAACCCTCTAAAATTATTGAAATTAAAAGTTAGACCCCCTCCTTAAAAAAGGTCCCAGTCCACATAGGCTACGAAATATCAGAGTAACCCCCATCCGATCGGAAATCCCCGAGACAGGCATGCACGGACCCAGAAAGTGTTGTAAGAGGGAGTCCAATTTATCTTTAACAACTTTTTTATGGTGAGAATCCAAATACCTTTCAAGGTGTATCATCATCGGCCAATTTCAATGGCGTTTCGCTAGCGGCCGAATTAATGGCCCAACATTGAATTCTGGCTTGTCTTTGAGATTTTCAAGTGGATCCAGACGAGTATTGCTAAATAAATCCGATAGCTTTGTGATTTTGCTGGGCCCGGAGCCCCGGGCCCCTCTGGATCCGCGCATGGATAGTTTTCCTCGTATCCTGGCTTATTTAATGAACATGAGACAGAGGGGCCGCGGGTTCGAGCCTCGCAGGCGTCACTGCGTTGTGTCCTTGAGCAAGACACATTAATCATAGCTTAGTACCGGTTCAACCCAGGAAGACCCGTCCCTACATAACTGAAAGATTGTTGATGGGACGTAAGAATCAAATCAAACAAATCTCCTTCGCAATGCTGGCCCAATGTCATGTGCTCCGGAAACATAAACTTCTTTTAACACCAAACACATTATTCAGAATACAGGCACAGAGGATTTTGTAATAATATAGTGGTGTTTAATAATGAGAGAATGGTCGACATTGTTGCGTCGGTTCGATGTTGGTACAAGGTTGGTATGCGGCGACGCCCACATTTCCACCAACTACCAACGTGGGCCCAACGTATCTTTGCTATCTGTGTAGTGACCCCAAACACAAAATATGACGTCCGCTGATATTGTTCACGAATTCCAAGCATACTCGCACCTGGGTGAGAAAGGGGGGTAGGGGGTACTCTGATATTTTCAAACATACGTAGGCCCGGACCATTTTTGGGGTTAACTTTTTGGTATTTTGTGATGACCCCAAAAGATATCCACAAAATCTTCATACCCCAAAAAATTTTCATTTTTCTGAAAACCCTCAAAGGTATTGAAATTCAAAATTTTGAACCCCAAAATGGTGCGAGCCTACGTATGAATGAAAATATTATAGTACCCCCCCCCCTCCACCCTCTCCTCGCAGATAGAAACAGGGGCCGGGGGCGTCCAGACTCAAATAACAGAAAAAAAACTCTGATAAGGGTGGTTATTGTTGGTTTTTTTGCAACTATATTATATTTTTTTACGGTTCAAAAGGGTCGAAACATTTATCGGGGGGGGGGGGGGGGGGGGGTGCAACTTTTTATTATTATTATTTTTTATTTTTTTTTTGGGGGGGGGGGGGGGTTGGGGGGGTACAAATCCTTATTTCTATAGAAACCTATATAACTTGTGATTTTTCGGGGGGGGGGGGGTCCGGACCACCTATCCCTCTCTGGATTCGCGCATGGGTAAGAAATAAGTAATTGCCCACTTCCCTGTCACGGATTGAGTTTTCTGAAAGTCTCAGAAGGATTACCGGCCGGCGCAGTCGGTAACATGTGTTTTTTTTTCGGGGATGGGGGGGGGGGGGGGCAAATGCTTATTTCCAACGAAACTTAAAAAACTTGTGGTTATTATTTATTTTTATTTATTTATTTATTTTTTTTTTTGGGGGGGGGGGGGGTGTCCGGACCACCTATCCCCCTCTGGATCCGCACATCGGTTAGAAATAAGTAATTGCCCACTTCCCCGTCACGGATTGAGTTTTGTAGGTGCAAACTGAAAGTCTCATAAGTGTTTCCCCTGTGAACATTTGAAATTCCAGAAAATAGTTGTACCGGGCCGCGTTGCGTCTGACTAGATGCGGGATAATTGTATTTTTGTTTATTTTCGGGTGGCGGGGAATGCTTATTTCTATAGAAACCCATAGAACATGTGATTTTTTAGGGGGATGGGGGGTAGGGTGCGGACCACCTAACCCCCTCTGGATCCACGCATCCAGTGTTGGGTTGGGGATGCTTATTTCTATAGGAACCTATAGAACTTGTAATTTTTCAGTTGCCATATTCCTGATAATAGAACAAAATAAACTTTATAAAAAAAATCCAATCCGCACGTACAATTGGGCCACTTTCGGCCCGCCAACGAACCGCCATCCGCAGGTGACGGTTCGTCGGCGGGTCGATAGTGGCTCGTGATGGGATGCTAGCTGGGAGCAGTTGTTTAAAAATCGCAAATGCACTTTTTATTCAATACCGCAGATGGACTCAAGACGTCCCAGGTATTTTCCAATACTACGTATTTTTCCATTACTACGTCAGTGTATATGCTATAAATAGACGCAATGGCGTTTAGTAGTTACCTGTCTTAATATGCTGACAAGCTATTAAAGGGAGAGAACCAGTCTAAGTTTTTTAGTAGTATTAAAATTGAAAGCAATGTTCGGGTAGCCGAACTGAGTGTTTCATCATATTTATCAAGGTGGACGGATAGCCGTTCTGAAAAAGCGGGTTCCGTACGAAGCAGTGTTCAGATAGTCGAGCTGAAAGAGTCAAGTTGATTCTGATTTCGGCGCAGTGTGACCCCGACTCTGAAAAATATAATTTTATGCATTTTGAAAGGCAAAATGCCTTTCAAAATGCATTAAATCAAATTTTTTTCCAGAAAAAAAAATTCCAACAAAAACAGTCTGCCTACATGTTCCCTAACTAAAATTTTCAGGCCCGTTTATTGATTTATTTGGCCTAGTTCAAAATAAAAAAAAAAAGCTGACCTCAAAGTCCAGGGAATAGCGAGATATGGCCGTGCATGTTTCTCATGAGTGGGGACTCATTTTAGATGATCCGCAACATAGTTGTTATAAATGAGCCAGGATGTGGGAATTCCACCAATCTGACTGTGCGTCACGAGAAAACCCAGATCAACCTAGGCATCAGCTCTAGTCTGATCAGAGTCCTCAGCCGTTCGGGAAAGTCCGCCACAATTCGAGAATCGAATCATGGCTCGGGTGTATGTAAGGTATCTCGAAGCACTGCTTAGTACTATGTACCAAAAAGCTCCATTTTGTTACATGTAGCTGGAACTAGCGTGTGGAAAATTAGTTCTTTAGCATGTGGGTTACAGCTCTATTAAAATCGATTATTCTGATTATCAGAAAAGTAATTAATCAGCAGAATAAATGAATTTTATGGGTTTTTTCAAAGAAATATCGCTATTATTTTATTGAATAAACTAAACTTCATTTAAGCCGTTTTTTGCTGCAATCACACTTGTTAGTGTGTTAACATGGTTTCTGTGACGTTAGCGACACGTTATATAACGTCGGCGTCACGTTATCACCCGCGTTATCAAAGAAGATCCTCGATGATCATCCGTGGTCTGATTCCACGGAATTTTGCGGAATCGGCCGAGGCAGTTCCGAATGATCAGAGTCCTCAGCTCCGCATAATGAAGCTTGAGTCCTTAGTAACCCCCTATAGTAAGCACACAGCGAAGAAATGGATCAGACAGGGCGAATGCCCGGTCTGATCTGAGTCTTTACTATTCGCACACTCGTTTTTTTTTTGGTTTTGTTATGACATGGTTAAACTGCAGTTTAAACGATATGTACTAAGTTCACTTGTGTTTTTAATTAGCTTGTTTAAATAAAAAACAGTTTGCAATGGATTGTCATCCTGATCAATTTACCAATGTGGTAAAGTTCCATGCTGTGCTCTCATAATAAGTATAATAATACCTTGTGATTATGGTTAAATTGTTCCTCATATCGAGTAACGGTTGGGGTTATATACTTAAGGACTTTGAAAACGCATCACCCAGATTAAATACTTTATTTGACAAGCCCTGAGAATATCAGCGAGATAATTTTGTTGCATATCATAGTCTGACCAACTTGTAGTGTGTCCTAGAAATTTCACGGTGTGACATTTACTTTAAGATATTGAAAAAGTATCCGTTTAAAGACAGGGGTGGTCGATTTTGAAGGACACAAATTCAGCTGCAAGTTAACACGCCTGACTCAACAGATTTGCGTCCTTTGCTTCTTTCACGATTGCACATTTATCATTGAACGATTCGAAATGAATTGACAGTTCGGTATGCTCAAAATTACACCCCTTTAAAGAAACCGACATACCCCACCCACCCTGATTACTATGGTCTAGTAATAAAATTCAAAGTCCTGGGCCTTTCAAAGTTTCGATTCTTTTACTTCCGGTTTTGTTGGAAGAGGCTAAGGGCATACACAAATGACAAATTATGCATAAATTACGCTTGTGTCACGTGTCTTTTGTATGTGCAAGTGACGTTAACGTCATTTTAAGACGTTCTCGATCACATGACAGCAGATCTGCTGCCATGATTTACACCAAAACGTTTTCCCCACATGACTGTCAGTGTATGTAGTTAATATCAGAAATGAAAGCGTGCATAAAGGTAACTTACGGAGATTTTTCTAAAAAGGAGCTATAAATTGATGTTCGAATTTGACGTTTACTTTCGACATATTGAAGTTTTCAATTACTTTTAATTGGAACAAGTCTATAAACTCTTTTGGTGATATTTTATCATACACGCCACAGTTTAAACATAAAAATAATCAAAAAGCTTCATTTAACGGTGCAGAGAGGTACTGAATGCTGCATGTATCCATATGACGTCATCAACAGCGTCGCGTGATAGTGCAGTCAAATTTACGACTTATTCATACCAATTCTTAGTTGCACATTAGAACCTGCGAGTAACTTTTCAATCACATATACGGTTTGCAAGAAAAGTGCAAAAAAATAGTGATGTGTTTTCAAAGTCCTCTAATATATATGCCACAGTTCGGCGACATTCTATGCATTTTTTATGGAAGCAAATTAAGCTTATGGTGAAAACTGAATGATTAAATAAATTTAAGAATGAAAGAAAGCCATTTGACAAGGCGCTCAAAAATTCAGAATTTGAAATTTCGAGATAACAACAATATAAAAGAGGATGTCCTTCTAACATTTACAACGGGATTACATTCAACATTTAGCAATCATTTCTTTGAATGCGGAATATCGAACCTCAAACAAATTTTAGTTGCTATAGCAAATGATACATGTATGTTATAATTGGCAGTGAACTAATTGAAAGTTTATGTGAGTATCATCTTGTCCTACCAAGGGTTGCTATTCTCTGTTCTTCGAAAGGTATATCCAGGTGAATCATTCGTCTGAGAAGATGTGCTAGTATTTGGACCTAAAATTCTTGTTCAAGCTGAAAATGATAATACTTATTATAATTATACGATTAAAACCGGGGGCAGCGCCTTAACTTCAAAAAATTTTAAATTAAACCGTCTTCAATTGCACCGACAGTGTTACCAGTATAATATGACTATCTTACAGGCTTGGGAATCAAAGTGGGAAATAAAATTCAACTCCTACTCTTAAAATATCATGTTGTACGTTTGACATCTACTTGGACTTCTCTAAATACTGAATATGTACCCCCTATCCAGGCCCTGAAACTTGGGGTGTTCATTTCAAGTAGATTCAGCTGGAACACAAATGTGGACAAGGTTACACGTGTTTCGGTTAATACTTACTTTTTTTACTTTTTTTCAAATACAATATTGGTTTAAAAAACTCTTCTGCAACAGGGCATATGGGAGCCAGTATTTTATGGTGATTTAGTTTATAAATTCAAAAGAATTGTCGAAAATCTGATTATAGTAATTAATTCAAAAATGCTATCAAAAATTATAACATGGATATCATGCAACAGTCTGCATGTCTGGTTGTAAACCCAATCACGGTTTATAGCTATGGTTTCTTTTTTAATTGCACGACGGTGGGTCAGACCTCAGACTCAATGACGACCCTGGCGTAAAGCTTTAATCAGTTGGTTGGTGCCTGATGCTCGTCTTTGTTTGGGCCCACCGTGGCTCAACTTTTCGTTTTATGAAGCTCGAACTATCAGTGGATCGTGAGCCCTTTTCTTTGTTTCATCATTGTGTGATAATTTCATTAGATGGTTTCTCTGTGAAGTTAGAAACCCTCCACGCTAGCTAAACTATAATTTTGCTTTAAAAACAACAGAATCTAAGACAAAGGTTTTGGTACCGGATCCCCGGTGGCTTAGACTTCTGTGCGATTTAAGGCGGTGGTTCCGTTGTTGCTGATTGAATGTTTAATGTGGCTCCCATTGTTTGTGTTTTTACTGTGTGTTTCGTCATTGTTTCGTATTCAGTGCTTTTTGTCCTTCTAGTTTGCAATCATCTTGATGGAGACGAGAGAGTGCTGGTTGCTTTACTTTATGGTTTTCTGGTGTCGTGTGACTGTTAGTGTTCTGTGGCTTCTCCTTACGGTGACATGGGTTAGTCTGCAGTGTGTGATTGTGGTATTTCCTGATCATACTCACTTACTTTACATCTCACCTAAACTATTTTGATCGGTCGTCATCAGTAAAAAAAATTTCTTTAAACGATATCTCCCCCTGAACCACTCGTCAAAATTCAAAGTAACCTACAGTAATGCTCCTCATTATGCCCTCAACCAAAATTGCACAAATTGTTCCAATCCGTCAAACTAAAGGGCTGTCAGAGCTCTAGATAAGAAATATATCTAAACGACATCCCCTTAACCATTTACCAAAGTAAAAAAAAAAATAACAAAAATGTTCCTCATGATACCTTAAACAAACATGGATTAATTGTTTCCCTCATTCGGACAAAGGGACAACCAGAGCTCTAGATAAGAAAAATATTTAACAATAGTAATTTCATAGAAATGTTGCTCATAATTGCACAATTGGTCCACTCCGCTGCAAAAAGGCCAACCAGAGCTCTAGATATGAAATATCTTTAACCGACATCTCCTGAACCACTGGTCTAAATTCAATAGCATTTCGCAGAAATGCCCTCTACCAAGTTATAAATAAAGGCTCCGATGCGCCGAACAAAAGGGGTGTCAGAACTCTAGATAAAAATATCTTTAAAAAGACATCTCCTGAAATACTGATCCAAATTCAAAAATAGTATCACAAAAATGTTCCACATGCCCTCTACCCAATTTGCGCAGACCGTTCATCTCGGCTAAACAAATGACGATCAGAGCTACAAGAAGAAATATCTTTAAATGAGCTCTTTAGCCACATGCCAAAATTTTCGTACCCTCATGTGTCAGGAGTCAGGTGAGCGATCCGGGGCCCTAGGGCTCTCTTGTTTTACAAAAACATTGTGTACTTATGAATGTTTCTGTCTAGTTTAATACAATGAACCTGAAATGGTTCACTGACACATTAAGGTCATTCGGGAAAGTCCGCCACAATTCGAGAATCGAGTCATGGCTCGGGTGTATGTAAGAAGCGTTACGCGTAGTTCTATGTACCAAAAAGCTCAATTTTGTTAGCCAGAACTGGCGTATGAAAAATTAATTCTGTAGCATGTGGGTTCAGCTCTATTAAAATCGATTATTCTGATTATCCGAAAAGTTTAATCAGCAGGAAAAATGAAGTTTATGTTTTTTCAATAAAACATCGATAGCAATATTTTATTGAAAAAAAACCCATAAACTTCATTTAAGCCGTTTGTTTTGCTGCAATCACACTTGTTATTGTGTTCTGTGACGTCAGCGTCACATTATATAACGTCAGCGTCACGTTATCACCCTCGTTATCAAAGTAGATCCTCGATGTACATCCATGGTCTGATTTCACGGAATTTTGCGGAATTGGCCGAGGCAGTTCCGCTTGACATTATGGTATCACGGGCTAGTATTTCCAAATTAAGTAGTACTTCATTCCCTGGTGATTGTTTTTATTCTTGCAAACAGTGCAAATCCTAATGCAATGTCCCATTTTGTGGCATTTTATCTCGGCCTTCACTGTTTGGCAAAAGTACCCGTTGAGAGGTTTCTAGTGTAAAACGGGATACTTAATTTTAAGAGTACCCCATAATATCAAGCGAAATACTGTAGAAACCGTAGTTTGACAGTTCAAACCAAAACGGCGCATGCTATCTTCAAGAATGACTTTCTCGAAGTACTAAAAAGGACCATTTACTCGTGAATCGGCTCGAAAGCCCTTATACAAAACCACAAACAAAACTGCCATTCAAGGACAGAAGACTTGCAGAGAGCACAAGCACTAATTACATGAGCCAATATGTATCTTGTTTGTTCAATGTGAATCTATGTTTTACAGTTCTTCAATAGTTGCTATTGGTTTATAAAAAGTCTTAAAAGGAAATAATTCAATTCAAAATATTGATGTTGTGGGTAGTATAATTTGGTTTGTATTCTCATTACAATATTTATATACAGCTGTATAGACTCCAAGAGGACACAGCCCAAAATCAAAATTCACAAAATTAATTGAGAAATGGCTTCGTTAAGCACATTCCTTTAATTTCAATATTTACGATCATCTTGATAGGGAAAAGAAAGCTGGTTGGTTTACTTTGTTTGTTTTCCAGCTGTCTTGTGATTGTTATTGCTCTGTGGCATTTCCTCGCTGTGCCGTGGGTTGGTCTGCACTGTGTGGTAGTGATATTCCTTGATCATAACCACTTGCTTTTTTGTTCAGGTATTGTTTAAAATTGTTAGAAAATGTGAAATGAATATGATAATTAAGTATGTTTAAACTAAATACGCAAAATGTCTTATAAAATGCATTTACAAGCATGATTGGTGGAATTCAAAGTTACTTAGCATTTTAAAAAATGTATTAAGGTTTATTTTATATATCTCTTGTTTTATTTTTGTCTTCTCTATTTGCTAAGGGTCTGTTTTCCAGATTATGTAGAGGGCGAGACAGCATCCGTTGTTTGAGATGGAAAACAATCTCCTCGTTTATACCTCTAGTGTGTCGCGTATTATTTTTAATTACATTCATTTAGTAAAAAAATAAACTTACTTTTAAACAGAGATGTTTACATGATGCTTTCAACGTATAATCATATAAGTAAAAACCAAATATATGCGATACATCAGTGCTACTTGAACATCATTTTGGTTATATAGGTAGCGACGATGTCTGATGCTGTTTCGAGCCCCATATTGGGCTAAATGTTTCAATGTTTAATATATACCATGTATATGCTTAACGTGCGATCATCTGGACCAATACAAAGTTAACACAGCAAAAATAATTACAGCCACAGATGATGCATCGTATTATCCTGATTATACTACCAGTTCTAGAGCCTTTTGTTTTCGGGGAAGAGTGCCAGAGTTTCTACACTACACAGTCTCTTTGTGACACCACATACGGTTCAACCCTCTCTACCTACAGTCAGATGAGGAGCCTCACGGAATGTGTTGTACAGTGTTCTATTGATGAACTTTGTCTATCGGTTATATACTTAAACGGAAGTGGGGACTGTCGTACCAATACAGGGAACCTGATCACACCAGATACGGGCTGTCTAGAAACTGTTTGGTATGCTGCTGTGTTACAAGTAAGTATCTCATTGTTATGTCCCCTATCCTAAATTTATTTTTCAGGATATTGCTCTCTCATTTTGTCCGCCAAAGTTACTCGTTCTTCATAGGTATATGCAAATTTCGCACAGGAGTACACTACAATAGGAATATGTGCTCTAAACAGTATACAGTAGAATGAATTTTAGTCAGAGACACTTAACTGAAACCGTCAAAGGGAAAGGTCAACAGAATTTGTGCGCGGCCGTTCGACTTATTTTGAGACTGGTGCATCTCTATATGAAGACTCGTTAACTTGTCGAGCTTAAAAGTCGAGCCCATGGTCTAATTCTAAAAAAATAATCTTCACACATACTGCCTCAATTAAAAAAACATCTAGAGCGAAGGTTTTGATTTTGAAGGTCAATAACGTATACCAGAAGATCAGGACCTGGTACAATCACAGACTGCAGACCCATCCACGGGTATTTCCAAATAATAACTAAACTAATAAGCGCATCAAGGACATCACAATCCAAGGATCAAACACAACACTACAACAATAGTAGCAACTAAAATAACGGTTTTTTCCAAATTAATCAATTTGCATTTTCTCCACAACTGTGGTGTCTGTGAATTGGTTGGGGGTTATTCATCTACTTTATTTCTTTTATTAGTCTTCCATTAGTCTTTTAAGTTTATCTTGGTTTGTAAAAAGATATTTGGTAAGCAATTGTAATACCCTTTAGTGTCTTATATTTTTGGCATATAACCTCATGATAATACGTGTCTCATCAATTTGGCGTGCATCGTAATCAAGTTACAATTTAGTGTTTCGAACATTTGAGGTGCATCTTTGTTTACGAGTGCCTCATAGCTTTGAATTAAACGGTGTACAGTTTTGTGACCTATATGTCCAAAACTAGCTAAAAGCAAGCGAGTATGATCAGGAACACCACAACCACACTCCACAGACCAACCTACGGCACCTAGAGGAAGAGCCACATAAATGTAATACAATTTACTATATGGTGTACTATACGGCGGCGATAACACGTACACATGCATTTTACTGCCGTGAAGATTTTGTTTTTGTTGTCATTTAGGATCATGGATTCTGTTGTGTAAATATGAATCCTTAAGACGATCACTCATGAGGCCTAAATGGCCGAAACTAGCATTCACTAAAGCGGTTGAGTGACTGAACTGATAGCAGCAGAGCAGGTGGAGCTTGTGGATTGAATGCATTTTACCCTAGATCTTGCTGCTGTTTAGTTCGCATTGCGTCTTCCGAACGTATGCAATGCAAGGGACAATCAAATCGATTTAGCCTACTATGGTGAAGCAAAGAGAATGAAAATAAAAAAAAATACCTGTGTTCGGTGTAACCCGTATTGTTGAAACCTAGAATATTTTTGGGGTTTCTTGAAAATTTATATAATTTTTATGCATTTTGAAAAGCGAAATACCTTTCAAAATGCATAAAATCATAAGTTTTCAGACCTGTTACCCAAAACACACTTTCTTCTTTATTTGCATTGACAGCGTACAATTTCGTTCTATGTCAATATTTCCGTTGTTATTGATACATTGTTGTTGCCCCCATTGTGGTTTGGATTTTGTGCTAGGTGCAGGATCTGTTATTTAGTTCTTCGTTTTCTTTCTTGTTTAGCATTAACCTTGCTGAGGCATAGAGAGTTTGCTGCTTTGCTTTTTTGTGTGGGTTTCTTTGTTCTGTATCCTTCCATACAGTACAGTAGGTTGGTCTATGGTTATATCGTCTGTTATTGTAGCATTTCCCGGTCAACCTTCTTGTTTCATCTATGCATCTATTATTCAAAGTATACTTGTATATAATACATGCAAACATCTTAAAGTTTTGATACATTCCTATATTACGAGGAAGTGAATCTTTTGTGGATCATTTGTGTTATTATCCCTTCTTCGTGTCCTGACCCACATCAGAAATAAGGGCGCGGTTGGTGACGTTAAACATGTTTAATAAGGGCGCGGTTGGTGACGTTATACATGTTTAAGCCTTCAATGTTTTTTACTTGCCGTTCCAAGGTGCTGTCTCTTGTGTGGATCATTTTGGTCATTTATGTTTCATGCGTGTCTTTGTTATGCTGTCTAGCTGCCTTGTGGTCACCTGCTAGGAATTGACTGACCTCTTAAAATGCTCTCTTATGTGTGATGTCATCTTGTGTTTTTGTCACTTATACATATGGTGTCCCGACTCAGGTGTGGTACTTGATTGTATCGATTCCTGATTTTTGCCTTATTCTTTATTTTTGTAATGAGAGTTGTTGTGTCTGTGCTGTGTGACGGCCCTTTAAAGTATCCACGCACATTATTAATGGGCCGCGACGTGAGAAAACCTGTCTTCGGGGGTTTGCGAACAACACAGACGCAGACCAGCCTGCGCATCCGCGCAGTCTGATCAGCGCCTTTGTTATTCGTATTTTGTAGAGTATCATATCTAGACTTGCTACAGGTGAAATTTCAACTTTCTAGCTAGTCCCTGTAGCTGAGGAGACTGATTTGAAACTCGCTTTGTCGGAAACCCCGAAGACAGGTTTTGTCGCGACGAGGCCCAATTTGAATGCTCTAATTATTCCAATCCTCAGGGATTGCGTGTACAATCACATTCCTTTCTTTCTTTTGCTAGATATTCTCTATGTCTTACGAGGGCTGTTCAAATATGAATGAAAGTAGCTTCATAACTTTCTTCACATATATGCCACGACAAAATGCTATACCTTTCTGGAAAGAACTATTTGTCGCCTTTAAAATGGCACCAAACGTAAAGAAACACTAACTATATTTCTCGAGTTACAGACCCTTATATAATGGCCATTCCTGTATACTGAGGTTTGTCTGAAGCAAATTGCAATGCACGTTTTGGTACATCTATGATATAGTGTCATATCTGTGTAAGTTTTAGACAAAATGGCACCAAATTTTAAATGCAAGTTTAAGTAATAATTTAAAAGTTGCTTGCAGGAAAAAGTTTATATAATCCTGTTTCAATCTCGAGTAAACAGGCACGTTTGTGACGTCATTAATTTTATGATAAACGTCATTTGAGTTATCTACTGGTGATGAAATATTAAATTTCGCTGTATCGTTTTCTTTGCGTTTTGCTGAAGACATGCTAAATATGTCATAAGGAAGTTTTCAAAATAATCGGTCCTCTTTTTACAGAGTTATCCCACTTTATATATTTTTTCAAGCATGTTTCTGCTTCTTAATGACGTGTTTACATTAATTAAAATAGGTTCAATCTTTCTAGTCCTCAAGACCAGGTAAGTAATTTTATTGAAAATAATGCCTAAAGTGGTCAAACTTAAAGTTTACGTTCAAATTTATAATAAAGCCGCAATGTTATGATAAAAAAATAAGTATAAATTCTATAACCCCTTTCACTTAAGGCATTTTTGAATTGATAAAAACGCTTTTCAGCGGTTAAAAAGTACCCACTATCCATCAATAATTTGTAGCAACAGCTCAGTATGAGCGATCAACATATTGACTTCGAGTTAAAACTAGTTTAAATGTTGTTTCGTGCATTTTGTTATAGATAAGTTTAACTGAAAACTGAAAGGTGATGTTTTGTTTACAGTTTATTTGCAAGCATAAAGAGACTTTAGTGAAAACGATTCGTTGTAATTTAACAAAAGCATGTCGGATTTTTGCAACTTTCACAGAATCATTATGCAAGAGTATTGGGATACTTCCTTAAAAATTTCAAGAAATTTCACCTGTTCTTCGAAGAATTATACGCTCGTGTCTATCACTGGTATATGTTCGAAGCATTGAGTTTGTTAGTATACACACGTGACCCTCATTCAAAGGGCTATAACTCGATAAATATTCTGTATTTTTCTTTTGGTCTGGTGCCACTTTAAAGGTGACATACAGTCCATTATAGAAACGTATACCATTTTGTCGTAGCATATATGTGAAGAAAGTTATGAAGCCACTTGCATTCATATTTGAACAGCCCTCGTATTTATCGCATTTAAGATCTCTAGATGTCCGATTTTCATACCCAGGTACATGTAGGTGTATAACTTCTGCTTTCTTTGTCTATATGAACTTGTAATAACATATGTTATCGAGGCATTTGTAATACCTTCCTTCACTTTGAAGGATGCGTGTATACCAGTCTTATCATCTTAAAAACCAGGGAGTTAATCGCTTGTCTTGGGATGATACTTATCAATACATCATATATGATACACAATACAATAGTAAATTTATATGCCTCTCAAATTAGGTTAGATTCGTCGTCTTCTGCTTGTGTTTCTTTTTCAGTTAACACTTTCCGGAATATGCTTCCAACATTTAGGTTATCCAATGTCGGGTCACCTATACTTAGGTAGTATTTAAAAAAAAAACATTTAATGCGTTCAAAGACGTGGACTGTATCCTAATGTTTCTATGTGCAATACGAGAGATGTGTCTGTTGCACATATTTATGTACTAAAACTACCATCACTTCATCTGTAAGTAGTTGACAGTTCTCACTGTGTTGTGATCTTGAGCAAGACACTTTATCCACTGTTAAGTACTGGTTCAACCCAGGAAGACCTGTCCCGACATAACTGAACATTGCTGAGTGGGACGTATAGAACCAAACAAAACAACAATATAATTTGTGCCAGTATCGCAATATTATCATGAAATTTGTGCTCTAATGCCCAGGTCACACATTAACGGACTGGACGCCGGATTAGCCACGGATGTACATTCGTGGCAATCCGTATTGGTCCGTAGCTTTCCGTATTGCATCCGTAATCATACGTAGTAGTACTTATTCATACGTTTATAGTGCATCCGTATCGGACTACGGAAATTGGCATTTCCGGGGTCATCCGTGAGATTTAATCCATAGTAGAACCGGCGAGGTGATCCGTGAATGTGTGACCTGGGCATAACATAGAAGTCAGATAGTTGTTTTAGGTGATAACAAATATATATGGGTCAGTTTACACAAATGACCTTATTACATACTTTACAAATGACCCTCGAGCGTGTTGCTCGAAAAAAAATATCATACTGATATATCTTATAGGGAATAGCAAACTGTGTTTCATTGATATAAAAATGATATCACGAAGGAATGGTGGTGATTCGGTAAACAACGAGTGCTGCGGCTGTATATTATGTACCTTCCATTGATGGTTTCAATGAAGAAGAAAAGGAATTCACTTTTTAACCACCAGTGATGGTAAATATTGCGAAGTAATACATTGACACGCAATGATGACAATCATGTGACTTTGTCCCGCCTTCAGTTCATTGGCTCCTGTTGTGGCTCGCATCGCTCGCATTGCTGCATCGCACCGAGCGTGTTTCTGTGTAACACACTCAGAATTATGTTCATTGCAAGTGACACTCTTGCCCTAATTTTATCAGACAAAATTGACACAGGAATCATTTGAATTGAGAGCTAAAAAATGTTTGTTTATGTTTGTGAGGGAGAAAATCCTTGATTCCCCTGCAATGGACAAGAACCCAATATGGTGAGTCTTATTTTCTACTAATATTTGCCTATGAGTGTAATGAAAAAAAAAGTTCTAGCAAAATAATATCATCTCGAGTGAGGTATCAAAAAATGATATCATCCCTAGTGAAATATTTCACTCCTCAAGATACGAAAATTATCTCACTGCAAACCAATAGGAAATTTATGCCAGATATATAATATATAATTAGGGGATAACTGTATTCAAAATTTTCATTTGAGGAGGTATAACGTCGGATATACGGTCGGAAATTTAGTTTTACGGCGACGCGCGAGCAGAGCCGTAAAACGTGATTTCCGAACGTATATCCGACGATATACCTCCCCAAATGAAAATTTTGAATATGGTTATTCCAATTCTAATACACTTCTGCAGTTTAACCTCAAATTGGAGCGTTGCAAGCCGTATAAAGCCGCACGTCATCCAACCAAATGTGACGTTATTAATGACGTCAAACTATTTCCGACAGTATATCGCAGGATATACTGTCGCAAATTTTTGACGTTATCAAATCAGACGTCGCATTACAAACTCATGTGCATTAGAATTATTATTATTTTCTTTGTCAACCTAGAATTCCTGCAATCAAGTTGAAACTACCACTGTATCGGTAACAACGACCACAACAACGACTGTGACCACTACTACTGCCCCTGCACCTGGCACTATATTCGGTCATTGTGTTTTAAACGCTGATTGTGCAGCAACAATTGATGCGGAGTGTCGTAATAACACGTGCCTTTGTATTGCTGGATTGAGCTTCAACTATCAAACAGCTTGTGTTCCAGGTGAGAAAATGCGCAAATCGCAACAAAAGTCGTCTGCTTTTCTCGTCTGCTGAAATGTTTAAAAAGCCTCTATGGCAAACAGTGTGGCCCCATAACAGACTGCTCCTATAGGATCAGTCTGTTCTGGGTCTACGCTGTTTGCTTCTATACTTAATTCGTCAGTAATGTAAGGCAATTATTTGCAGAAGACGACTTCAGCAGACGACATTTTCAGATGCATTTTTTTTCTTGGCGCTTTAAGGGCAAAAACATTATAATATGTTCACCATGATGTAGCTATCTTTGATGCATGTAGCCTTTTACCGTCGCGGTTTCATGTAATACCAATATGATTTCTGACATCATTTGATTTCATAAGAATGATACTTCTATTACAATTACATTGAAATTGAATCTCAATTGATATTGGAGGGTGGTAGGGTAGGTTCACTCTCTGCTGCAGCTTTCAGAGAGATGACCTTGTCATATTTGGTTAGTTGGCAGGATGAAACTTGCGTCACTTGAGGCAAAATTGGGTACAGCCTTTTAGTCTTATTTCCCATTTTTCCTTTACCTCTCTGTCTCTCAGAGAGGAGTCCCGACATGACTGAAATATCATTGACTGGGAAATTAAGCCTTAACTCAATCAATCAATCTATCAATCTTTCAATCTATCAATCAATCAATCAATCAATTGATATTGGGTTTAAAAGAACAGTCAAATACCAACCATCCATTATTCAAGAGGCAAAAAGCTGTGCTGGGTCAAACAAACTATTTGCTGACATGCCAACTCTCTTTCAAATTAATGGCGTAACGTGAACGGAATTTAGCTTTACCATGGAGTAATGCCAAATACAGATCCAGTTTTCAATGTCAGATTTTAATTTGTTTCTTCTACTATAATCGGGTAAACTTTCCAGTTTCGTTACTGTAAATGCTCTGTGACTCTCCTCACGGTGTCATGTGTTGGTCTGCGGTGAATGATTGTGGTATTTCCTGATCATACTCACTTACTCTTTGCAAAGGGGTTCTTACAAGGTATGGGAAAATTACACAGGAGTCTTCCATCGCTTTGAATTTGATGATATTACGCTGATTAATTGCCTGGAATATGACTTCTTTTTTTCATGATGCATTTAATTTTTTGTGCAATTCCTTTGTTAATTTATGACTTCATGTATGATATCACTACCACACCTAAGGGTACCCAGTTAAATATATTTCTACAGTAATAAGCGTGTCATGTAATAGACGCAGAAATATTTTATGAGATAACGATATTATTGTACGTTCATTGATACTATAAATGGCTTTGTTTGTATTAGAATTGTGGGTAGGCATTCATTTTTATGCCACGGTACCCCAATATTCAACTGTATATTGTGTATTCAGCCAAATGTGGAATTCAAATTTTGACACGTTGCAATCTTTGTCAAGATACCATTTCAACATAAAAACTGTCCATATATGTTAAGAATATGTTGTCCAAATTTTATGAAAATCAAAGACCGGTAACATATTTTTAAAACTTTTTGTAAACGAATGGTCCTACCTCATCGAAAGGTAAAATATACAATAATTATGTTTCAGAGTAAAACATACTTGACTACTGACTTAGTTTTAACTACCATACTAATATGTTTATTGGTAGAAGTTGATATGTTCGTTGTTTTTCACTATTATGGATTGGCAAATAAAATAACACTAAACTTTGATAGTAAGTTCCACAATTCCTATTCAATTAAGTGCTTACACAATAATAATTACCCAAACTGATACAATATGGTGACAACTCTACTGAACACATCTAGTTCCTAACATAAAAACTTCATCTTATCAATGTTATGCTTAATATGTAACACTATTAAGAATGTAAATTCATACAGAAGAGAAACCTTATGGCAAGTCAATTCACACAGGAGAAGAACCTTATATCTATGATTTCATAATTGTAAGCCCATTAAAAGCCCAGTTCACAAAACCTATCCCCTGTCAAACCCATTTGTTAAAATGGGCTATTTTTGTTCATTTGGTCACAAAGTAATTGCCAATTCAATGCTTATATCATCTCTGTTTATTCTGATCTGTAAAAAAGATGCCTATTTTCAACAGTGAGCAACATTTATAGTTTAGCTGGCTGCTAAGTCTAGGCATACAATTTCGCTTCCTGAACTCACTTGTTCATGTAGAACACCGTTCTATGATACCACTGACCCATCTCTGTTACACTTTATCCTGGTCACGCAACCAAAATGTGGCACTTCTAGTTCATTTGGGATGTAAATGAAGTGCTTGTTCTTCTTGTTTTCAGATACTTATTGTTATGATATTATGTTTCTTCAACAATATCAGGTAGGACATGAGGTAGTGATATGCAATATCTTGGTCCCACGGTGCCATAATATGAAGCCATGACCTTCAGCCTTTGCAACCGTCGAATCATTTGAAATTGTCTGAACATGTTTTTTCTTTAAGAAGGTGTAGGTTGATTTAAAAGCAACGTCCTTCTGTGAAGTTATTGATTCATTTCAACTATAGTAAACAATTAATTATGCTAAAACTGACCTGTACCCATAAGAGGTAAGAAATGACAATGTTACCGGTTTTGAATTTTCATGAAATTTGGCTCAGATCAGCAGGGTATATATGTCATGTTTTTGTGTAATATGATATCTTGACAAAGACTAGAACATATCTATCTTTGAAAGTGAATGTTGATGTTATTGAAAAATTTTGAAAAAAAAATGAAATTTTAACAATTACTTCTTTAGAAAACGTAAACCATAGTTTATCCAAATAGTTTTGTGGTATCTATATAATGTCTGTGGTGTTCTGAAGTCAATATAGATGACAAATTGTGGAAATGAATAAAACTATGGATTTAGGATATAGAAATTTAGAGACAGGTTTCACCTCAAAGTTGGAGTAAGTCAAGGCTGCCTCCTAAGCCTTATTTTAACTATTTAATTCAATAAAACTAATTTCACAGTTTTTATATGTATAATTATTAATATGCAAAGTTTAAAGTAAATCCATGATTGGGCACAGATGTAAGTACCCCTTAGGTTTTGAATTGCCAACGGATTGCATCTTGAACACAATCAAAATAGGGAGACTCGAAAAACATATCATATATTCTGATCAGCAAAATGAGCTTGGATAAAAGTATTGTACAGAGTAATTGTAGTATGCCAGAAGGTTTCATTAGTTCAGATATAGTAAACATATGCTTGTATATATTGCAGATTGTGGTACTTATGGAACCTCATTTCAACCTGACTTGGGCCATCTTATAGTTGGGTATAATGACAGAACCTTTACTGCTGCATCATACATCGATTGTCAGAATGCTTGTATCAACGAACTCACCTTTACCTGTCGTACAGCTGAGTTGTACCGTACAACAATGACCTGCTACCTGTCCACGGAAACAGTAGCAACGCAACCAGGGGCACATACTGCAGACGCGTACTACGATCTATATCAGAGGGATTGTGCAGACAGTGCATAACTGTAAATTCGGAAATTTTCGCGAGAATTTTATTTTTGGCGAATAGCAATAAAAGACATAGTTCGACGTTAAAAATTCACGACTAGGTCAAGATTTATCTTCATCAGTAAAAGATAGAATGATCTCGCTATTTCGCGAAGGTTTTATTTTCACGAAACTTCGCATATGCGAAGTTTCGCAAAAATAAAACCCTCTCGAAAATTTCCGAATTTACAGTATAATCCATTATTGTTTGCAAAATGAACACTTTCGTTCTTTTAAATACAGTAAAACCTGTCTTAAGCGATCACTCAAAACTAGATAAAAAAAAAGCTCTTGAAGACAGATGAAAGCTAAATGCAGGTCAAAAGTATTTCAAAGTGCTCCGTTGGAGCATTATGCAATACGTCTGACATGCATAAGACGATAATCGGTCTTGAAAACTAAGTTTTGGTCTTCTTTTGAGTAGCTGCTTAAGGCATTTTCTCTTTATTTACATTACTCCCTATCAAACAATTGCATGCTATGTATACTGACTGCTTGAAGGAACAGAAAATGGTATGCGGGGAGATCGTTAATAATTTCCATGTGACACAGTGACAGTTAATGATACATTTGGAAAAAATCTTTCAGAAATAGAGAAAAAAAAATGGCAACCTAAAATAAAATGTTATCAAATAATACATATTTGGAAACTAGAATTCATTTTGATATCTCTGGAAAAAGAGCTTGTGTTTTTATCACTTTCCCTTATGGTGTCCTGGGTTAGGTGAAGTATGTGATTGTATCGATTCCTGATCTTTGTCTTTTTCCTTAATTTTGTATGCACGTGTACCGCATGCTCAAAATGAGTAGGTCTTTATACAGTCGCGGAAAGTTTAAGCAAAATGTTTGGAAAAAATCGAAGGGAAATTGTGGACCTTATTTACGATCATGATTTGATAAATTAACGATTTCTTTTTATATCAAAATATATATTATGTGATCACTGCTTGCACAACTTACGGCTTTACATCCAAAAAATGTTGATTAAAAGATAAAAGGTAGCCTTTCCAAAATGGGACTTTTTGTGATTTTTTTATACTATTACTAAATAATTTTGTGTCACTACAGGTGCACGAAATGTGCCTATTAAGTATATGTTTTGCTTTATTTGCAGCGAAACAAGTGTAAAAAATCATTTCGTGGCAAAAAAATATTGACTCGTTTTGTTCTGTATTTAAGAAATTTATTCCTGAAAGCATTATCCCTACTTTTCAAAAAGTAGTTGGGGTAACTAAACCCCATATATTTTGTCAAAGGATTTTCTCATGGTATCGCGTTAACCATCACAGAATTGATTGATTTCTACTATCCAGGTTACATATAATTCCTACTCGTTTGTTTGCCATTGGTGTTCAATTGAAATGAACCAGAGCGCCAACCCATAGCTAATCTCATTCTACCTCATGGGATTTTAGTTATCTTCCCTTGTTGAGTGTTTTCAATACAAAGAGCATAAAGTGTAATTGATAAAAATATATACGTAGAGCATGTTTAAACAACTGTCGGTTGCATATTTTCAAAATACAACCACGCATTTACCAGGTTGGCAAATTGGTTGTTCCTGAAAAAGAATTTTTAGATATAGCTGTAATGCAAATATGAACAATTTGTGGTCTGGTGACAGGTATTTTAATATTGATCGACAGCTTGAGATTTTAAAAAGACAAATACAATAGACATGATATTTGGAAATGTGTAAACTTCAAAATAGTTTTCTTTATCTTCGTAACATGTCGGCGATACACTATGGAATTGCCACATATAGGCAATCCCAATGTGTACTACACTTCATGTCTTTTCAATAAATTAGTTTTTCACCAAAGATTTTTCTTTAACAAATTTCTCAACCGCTTTTATTGTTTAATCAGCATTCTGATCAGCGCCTTTGTTATTTGCTTGATATTAGAAAGTTGTTGCAAGGGCATTGTCAATTTTCTAGCTAGTCTCTGTAGCTGAGGAGACTGGTTTGAGTCTCGTTATGTCGGAAACCCCGAAGACAGATTTTGTGGCGTCGAGGCCCAAATAATAATGATCCTTCTAGTTTATTGGTCCCACTTTCTGCGGTACAATACATCTACAAGAAAGCATTTTGCCAATGTACATAGCTCTGCATGTGCGAGGATGTTTTCTAAATATGAAGTTTGGACATCCTTTCCTTATGCAGCATTCCACAAACTTGATCATTTCGTTATCCGTTAACTTGCTAGCCTTGCTTGCTTGAGTTCTCATGACGTTGTTGATCGTTACAAGAAGACCAAGTGCAACCATCCATGTCATTAGAGAGCTCTTCATACTGGATTACTCTGTTGTAAAAATAAAGAATTAGGAAAATAAAGAAATAGGTGACAGCTCATCAAAATTTGGTAAATGAGCCGCGACATGATATTTCCAACAATGTGGTATGGGCGACCAGCAAAGCCTCAGATCAGCCTGCGCATATGCGCAGTCTGATCAGAGCATTTGCTAGTCATTTGAATATTCTATGACTGTTTAGCTACTGACTGAAAATAATTTGGAGTCTCTAAGCTGAAAAGGACGCTGCACAGGCTCGTCTGAGTCTACGCTTGTCAAATGCCACATTGTTGGAAATCTCATGTCGCGGCTCAAATGTACTTATCCCAAAGCGAGCGGCTTTGGCTCAGACAAGCATTGCACAGCAGGCTTGATATATCTACACAACTGAAGATTACATGTGTCTATCAGCAAGAACAAGGATTTCTTGCACACCTTATAAGAATATCTGAGATTTTACCCTGGGGTAAAAAAATCTTATCTTACCCATCCTATCTTACCCAGGACGTCACGTACATGTTACGTCATCATGTGTAATTGCATCTAAGCGTATTCTGGGACTTCTGGAAGTTTATTTTAAAATAAATAAATAAGTTAATTAAAACAGTGGTGGGCAGGAAAAAGAACCCATTATTCGTGTGAGGGTAGGATAGAAAAAATCTGTCCCTCGGGATTACCGTTTGACATCACTCGGCAAGCCTCGTGATGTCAAACGGCGATCCTCGGGACGGATTTTTCTATCTCACCCTTACACTCATGATAGATTCTTATATGTTCATAAGATGATACTGATTCTTTTAGTTTATAGACCCACCTTGTTACGGTTCATTGCGATCTGGAAATACCACAATTAGACACTGAAGACCAACCCATGGCACCGCGAAGAAGAGCCACAGAACACTAACACTCACGAGACACAAGGAAGACAATTTAAAAAAAAAAAAACAGCTCTTTCTTCCCCTCTTCTAAAACATGATTAAAAATAATTGCTTCGATCTTCTTCAAATATGATATTTCCTAGAGAATGTGCATTAGAATGTAGGTATGCAACAATACGTGAAAAACGTGATCAAAGATCAAGAAAGAGGTTAGAATTTTTCCGCTTAGACTAATACTGCTATGAAAAACTCGAAGTATTGTTGCCCTCGGACATCATTTAATCAAATCAAAAGTGCAGCAACATGTAAGCGATTATGACTAGGAAATGCCACAATCACACACTGTAGACCAACCTACGGCAGCACCTTGAGGAAGAGACACAATACACTAACAGCCACAAACAGCAAGAAGACAATTAAAGTAAAGCAACCAGCTCTCGCTTCCACTGCGAAATGATTGCAACCTATAAATGACACTAAGTACTGCATAGCAGAACAAGGACTAAACACAAAGCCTATATACACAATGAGAGCAACAATGAACATTGAAACAACAACAACAGAACCGTCGCCTTAAAACTGACAGCAGCGGAAACTACTGAGAGGCTTAGCTTTTGTAGATTTCACTGACGCCAAAACTTTGCCATATGGTCTGCTGTTGTAAAAACACAAAATTGTTGAGCTCGCATGGAGGCTTTTCTTACTGATGCAATCCATCATCACAGAGAAACAACCCGTCAGTCAACCATCGATATATAGGTTAGACTATACGTCATCCGAGAACAAGGATGTGGCCTGTTTGTAACACGTAGTTCTTCTTATTGCGGATTTAAGATTTCATGGCGTAAACTACATGTAATTATCTGTGTCTGCCCCACGACAGTCAGATGCGTGTAGAATGGCCGCTCTTTCCAACTCAACTAAAAACAATGCAGCCCCTGATCAGTGTTGTCTAAACTATTAAAACTGATTAGAACAACGTCAGTGAGCTTGACAAGATAAAACATCGAAACATTACGTTTGCATTACCTCAATTCCAATCTTCCAAACAAATATGTTGAAACTTCACCCTTCAGTATTCTGTGTGTGTACATGTACATGTTGTAATCTGAATATAATGTACATATCGCGTTACACGTAACACGAGCTGCTGAGACATGTGAGCCGTTACATGTGATTTCCAACAATGTGATATTGCGACATGCGTAGACTTAGCTGAGCCTGTGCAGCCTCCTTTTAAGCTTAGAAACTCCTAATGTTGCTCGGTCAGTAGCTCAACAGTCATAGAATATTTAAGCGACTAGCAAAGGCTCTGATCAGACTGCGCGTATGCGCAGGCTGATCTGGGGCTTTGTTGGTACATACCATATTGTTTGAAATCTCATGTCACGGCTCATATTCACTATTTAGCCATATAGGACAGATTCAGCGTAATTGAGTCAGGAAATGAGCTTTTCGTACCTATCGCATTGACCAGCAGCAAAGGCTCAGACGAGTCTGCATGGAAGCTACTCGTACACTTAAAGTAGGAAGTAGGGACGCACCAAATATCTTTTTGTCTTGATCCATTGGTACCCTAGAACTAGTTTAAGCCCTCCAGTAATTTAAAAAAAAAAGAAAATACTGACCGTTCCAAGCGGTTGTTCTTTTGTGGATCCTTTTTGTTATTTCTGTTTCCGGTTTGCCATACTGTCTTGTCTGTTCGTTGCAGCCTTGTGGTCACCTGCTGGGAAAGAGCTGACCTCTTGGCTCTCTTGTGTGTGATGTTGTCTTGTGTTTTGCCACTTACCCATGTGGTGTCCTGGGTAAGTAATAGTACTTGATTGTATCGAGTCCTGATCTTTGCCTTCTTCCTTACTTTAATGGTGATTCTGGCAAAGATTTCCGCCTCTAGCGCTTCGGGCAGTACTAGTACCAAAATCTCATGGACTGACCTTATTATGACTTGCATCATCATCTATAGCAACTCAACTTACGTGAGGCTACATGCTTTATCTTTACCAGCATCAGCATCTTGTGTCCCTTTTATTTAGGTGCCGCTTTACATTTTACTTGGTGATCGGCAGAACAGCTGAAACCCCCTCTAAATTTTGAGTTCAACGCCCGCCTGACAGATTAGGTTGTTATACAACATTTTAAAGTTTAATGCCTCTAGAGTCAAATTAGACATGTAGAACTCTAATGTGGTCCGGTTGCCATGGAAACCGTTCAGGAGAAGGTAACGATAAATCAGAATGAAAAACAACAATGTAAAGTTAAGGTTGTTAAAGTAGCACTTTAATTATTCAAATGGGCTAAACGGTCATGTAATATGTAAGGGCAGTTACTTCCCTACAGATATTGGTTTTTGTCAGAGCAATTTAGGCCCATAATGATGTCATTTACGTTACATTTTCACCTACACATACACCCGATAAAACCATTGATATTTTGCTATAAAAAATTCCTTTTATAATCTTCTCATTCACATTTTAAATAAAAAAAAATAAATAGCCAATTAACTGACCACTTCAAAACTGCATACTGCTTGTCCTATTACAAAAACTAAGCTTTTGAATATAACAACCCGAAGAAAACATTACTTAAGGAAAGATTTTAAAAAATAAAAGCATGTAATCCTATTTGTAAGTTTTAAGTACCATTTATCAGCATTCTGTTGATACACAAGAGTAATAGTGGGTAATAAACATTGTTTTTTGTTTAAAGTATCATTTTAATTGTTAAGCAATGTGTAACGTATGTTACAAAAATTAAGGTGTTCTATATATTAATTAATCCACTTAATGATGCATCATAGGATATCTCATTAAATTTCAAAACTGATTTTACTGCTGGATAGATATTAAGATATTTTTTTTTCGAAATACAACTTATCAGTTCTTATTAACTGACTTATTATTAGAACTTGTCAGAGCATATTTACTGTGAAATATTATATTTTAGATCTTTGTACAATGACTGTAATTAATTGAACCAAAAATGGTTACATATGATGGATTTAGTTTTTTCGTATTACCTATCTGAATAACACTTTTAGTCCAATCACTATTCTACAAGCAACCACGATACTAATTTAAATGTTTAGCACTCTGACAGCTAGAATGAGGTAACGCCAACTTTGTCATTCAACCTGATGTTAATTAGATTTTAATATGTTCTTTTAGAATGTTTGATGGAAAAGTAAAATATCTAAAGTACAGAGTGCACTGATAACATACTATATACTGCTAGTTTTAGAAATTAATGCTACTATAGTTGATGCTAATTACCACTAAACAGAATGGGAGGTGACCGAATTATTATTGTATAAATTCTTAATAGCAAAGAGGTATATGGATATTAACAAAAAGAATGAGTTGCATACATACTAAGGTGTGGATTCAAAGTACGTAAGGGTGCAAAAGACATCCTAAAAAGAGTCAACTTATCTATTGATGAGATGGTAGGGGCCTGATGCTTTGGCTGTTTGTCGGGCCCACCGGGGTTTACCTGTTGGATTTCTTTTGCTCCGGTATTCAGTTTAATTTACTGTTGAGTCCTTATCCTTGCTTTATCTCCTTGTTATATCTTGATTTATATGTTTTAGGAGATGATGCATTGATAAGTTAGGGGTCTTTCATGCAAACCAAATATCTATGTGTCTTGATCCACATCTGAATTAAGGGTGAGGTTGGCGCCGTTAAACCGGTTTAAGCCCTCCAGTAAAATATTTTACTGACCGTTCCAAGGCGGTACTTCTTTTGTGGATCTTTTATGTTTTTGTTCTGTCTTGTGTTTGCTATGTTTTGTGCACGTCTGTTTATATGTGCTTTGTGGTCACCTGCTGGGAAAGGGTTGACCTCTTGGCTCTCGTTTGTGGTGTCTTCTGTGAGTTTGTCACTTTCCTATTGGTATCCTGGGTCAGGTGTGGTACTTGATTGTATCGATTCCTGATCTTTGCACCATTACTTACTTTTAGTAATGAAAGAACACTCTACTTGGAACAAACAGTGTTATCAAAGGTAGACTTGCATGTAATGCTAACAAAGTATACATGAATTTGAGATAGTAAATACCATGTGTCTTTTTTATCTTTACATCTCCTAAGCAAAGTAAGACAAACAGCAAGGATCATGAATCGATACAATCAAATACAACACTTGTCCCAGGATACCAAATGGGAAAGTAACACATTCACAATAAACATCACAAACGAGATCCAAGAGGTCAGCCCTTTACCTTCAGGTGACCACAAGGCAGCAATTAACAGACGCGAAAGCATGACAAACACAGGACATAAATAACATAACACAAAAGATCCACAAAAGAAGTACCACCTTGGAAAGGTCAGTAAAAATGTACTACTGGAGGACTTTAACCGGTTTCACAGCATGCCACAAATTAGCTTTCTTTCAAATTGAAAATGATGGCATAAAGTTTAGATGTGGACAAACCAGTGCCTCTATTGGCATTGATATAACATGGATGTATGATATAGTTCACAAAATATTGAAACCAAATGCCAGATTTTATCAAGTACTGTGAAAAGGTACATGAGAGATCGGTAAAAATCTATTTTGATCTATTAGAAATTCAGGTTAAAAGATAAACTTAGAGCTGGAGATATCAATGCGACCGACTTGTCTACTTATGATTTTTCTACTCTTTACACTACATTATCTCATAATTCAACTAAAGGTAAACTTATCGATATTATTGAAAGAATCTTCAATAGAGAAGGCTCTCCTAACCTTGCATGTAACGACAGAAACATATTTTTACTTCTGAAACCCCTACAAATTATCATGCATAGCCTTGTCAAAATGTGTGATGCGCTGACATTTTTGTTGGACAATATTTTTATTCGATTTGGCACCAAGTTGTATAGACAAGTAGTTGGGATTCCTATGGGCACTAATTGTGCTCCCCTGGTTGCAGATTTATTCCTGTTTTGTTATGAGAGGGACTTTATGATGTCTCTTTCTGATGATAAGCAGGCTGATATTATTGATGCTTTTAACACTATTTGGACGATATTTTAAACATTTATAATGATTATTTTATCAATATGGTAAGCCAAATGTACCCTTCAGAGCACAAACTTAAAAAAGCTTATACCTCTGATACCAAAGCCACGTTTTAAGACTTGCATTTGACAATTTCTAATGATATTGTTTCTCCCAGACTTTATGTAAACATGTCGACTTTGATTTTGAAATTGTCAATTTCCTATTTTGGGTGGTGATGTTCTCTCTCTCTACATCCTATGGAGTCTACATCTCTAATCTCGTTCGTTTTGCTAGAGCACATAGCCATGTTGCTGAATTCAACACTCGCAATAAATTGTTAACTCAGAATCTTCTTAAACAAGGCTATTGGTATCATAAACTTCGCGAAACGTTTCTAAATTTTATAGATGATACTATGATTTGATATCTAAATTCCAAATTGGACTTTAATCTCTCTTGCCCCAAGGACTTTCAGATCAGAATCTTTATTCTTAGGTGACTTGGTGTATAAATTGAAGAACACTGCTGGCTCTAATAAAATTACAGCGCAGTTCACTATAATAAATTCCCATTATAAAAAGATTGGCTATAACATTAATTTATTGCAACAGACTGCATACTTGGTGGTCAACCCAATCACGATTGGCAACTGTGCTTTCCTCTTTAATTGGACGCTGTTGAGTCAGACTACAGACTATGACGTTTCCGACTTAAAGACTTATTTATTGATGAGATAGTTAGGGCATTATGCTTTGGCTGTTGTCAGGCCCATCGGGATTTCTTTTGCTCTGGTATTCAGTTTAATTTACTGTTGAGTCCTTATATTTGCTTTATCTCCTTTATATATCTTGATTTATATGTTCTTGGAGTTGATGCATAGATAAGTTAGGGGTCTTTTATGTTAACCAAAGTTCTATGTGTCTTGATCCACATCTGAACTAAGAGTGAGGATGGCGCGCCGTGAAGCTGGTTTAAGCCCTCCGGTAAAATATTTTTTAATGACCGTTCCAAGGAGGTGCTTCTTTTGTGGTTCATTTGTGTTACTTATGTCTTGTGTTTTGTCTTTCTTTTGAGTCTGTTCGTTGATGCCTTGTGGTCGCCTGAAGGGAAAGGGCTGAGCTCCTGGCTCTTGTTTCAAGGTGACCAATCACGTGGTCTGCCTGACTTGGTTTACGGACTTTACGAACCAGAAATCGAACATCGCAGGTAAGCAAAATCGTTCAAAACTTTCTTTATACTAAGTCAAATTTCATGCGGTAAAATGCAAAAAACCCTATTAAATTATTGCAAAAGACTGTGTAAATGTTCTCCTGGTTTTGGCTGCAATTTCCAGATAACCTCGAACAACTGAAGTGTGTACCCAATGTAGGAAAATTATTATTTTCTTCCGTTGTTGTTCGAGGTAATCTGGGAAACTACAGCAAATCCAGGAGAAACTTTGACACAGTCTTGTGCAAAAACATATGAGGGTTTTTTGCAGTTTACCGCATGAAATTTGTTTAACTTATTATTACAAAAGTTATTAACGATTTTACTGGTTCAGGAGGTCCGTGAACCCAATTATGTGGACCACATGATTGGCCACTTTGTGTTTGTGATGTTTATTTTGATTTTGTTACTTTCCCATTTGGTATCCTGGGACAGGTGTGTTACTTAATTGCATCGATTCTTGATCCTTGCTGTCTTTCTTACTTTGTTTTGACAAAAGCAAACGTATAGAAATTGTTGCCTTTAGATGATAAAAAATAAGTGTTGATCTCATTAATTGTAATTTATAGATAGCTCAAATGAAGATTTGACCAGCACGTGAGATTTTGGTACTTATCTCATTGTAAAATGCCTACATTAATTGGAAAATACTTTAATATAGTGGACCTATGTAGAATTCTGCCATATAAGAGGATGTATTCACACTTGTGTGGTTGAGTAATATACTTCTGTATCTCATCTTCATCTGTATACAGTTTTTGCTACAAGCAGTAAGCCTGGGCTCAAATATAGTTTGTAGTGATCAGTTAAATCGGGCAAGGGTCAGTGTTTTTTCACGGTCGATGTAAGTTATTTCAATTTCTCAATGAAAAAGACATGTATCATGTTTTGGGTAGTTTGGCTGTAAAACTCCCAAACAATTACTCAGCCTGTCCAAAACAGTTGATGCGATAAAAGATCATGTCAACTGTATTGGCGAAGCTGAATAATTACTTCATTAAGGAATGTGGATACATTCTTATATAGGGATGTATCCACATTTTATCGTAGGCTGAAAACTCGCTTTCTTGGAGATGTATCCATAGGGAGGCATCTATAACAGAAATGCTGTTTATTCCGTATAAGCTACATTGATGTAATAAACTGCATTTTATATGAAAACATTGTTTTCTTAAGAAATGTGGAATCATTTCTATATAGAGATGCAACCAGATTTTTGGTCCAGACTGAATAATTGTTTTCTTAAGAAATAGGGAATCATTTCTATATAGAGATGCATCCACATTTCTTGAGAAAACAATTATTCAGTCTTGGCCAAAAATCTGGCTACATCCCTATATAGAAATGTTTCCACATTTCTTAAAGTTGACGGCAACCGTGGTGATTACTATGTTTTATATAAAATATCTTACTAAACCATGAATTTTGACACCAGTTTCATCTTAATCAGAAGAAAAATGTAGAAGTTGTGGGCGTTTGAATATTTACAAATGGACTGTAATGGAAGCAGCAATATTGTAAGCTTAGTGACGTCACACAGCCTAATTAATTATGCGTAATCAAATAAAAGACAAACCAATGGATTACTGTAATAATGTTTAATAAAACATTTTCCTTAGGTATAAAGCTGCATATCTGCTGAATCACAGATGCTGTGATGGTATAATTGATAACTTAAGATTAAGCAGTTGAACAAAAAATCTGAAAACTAATTAAATATTCAAAATGTTGGCTAAATGTTGACTATATTTAATTCTTTAAATGCCCATAACTTTCACATTTTTCAACCGATTTTGATGATACTTGTATCAAAATTCATAGTTCATAGAGCGATCCTTGATATAACATACTTATTATTAGGGTTGCTGTCCCCTTTAAGAAGGCAATCATTCAGCCTGGACCAAAAATCTGGTTACATTTCTAGATAGAAATGCATCCACATTTCTTGAGAAAGCAATTATTTAGTCTTTGCCAAAATTCTTGTAGCATCTCAACATATCATAAGAATACAATGTGTTTTTATCAAAATCCATTTTATTTCGTCAATGTAACTTATACGGAATAAACAGCATTTCTGCTATAGATGCACCTCTATGACTCGGTATCCTTAAGTGTTGTGAGAGCCACTACTGGGGAGTTCGCAACAATAGCAAATGTTATCCAGACGCTTTATATCTACTTTTCTACCAACATGGCCGATTTGTAAACAAGATTCACATGGGTGTAGGATTTGCGCATTTTATGCAGTGAGAACCTTTTCATTACAGAAAACAAGGAATGGGTATGATTTATAATCATTGCCAAATCGTTTCAAGAACTGATTTCTAAAGTGCATAATCTCATATAGGCTTGCACGAGTGTTGGAAATGCTCATGTACATGGATGCGCGATGAAAAAGGCATTGACCCTTATGGAATTTGAAGGCCTCGATAATCACCTTATAAAAGAATATAGCTATTATAATTGGTCTTCCTGTGTAGTTCAGATGACAAAGGTTATTTTGGTACCACATTTATGTGGATACATCGTCTTATAAGGCAGGATTCCACATAGGTCCACTATATTAAAGTATATCCATAAATTTCTCATACTGATTCAGTTGGGATAGCCGTAATGATTCTGGTCTGATTCTTCATATAGACCCATAATTTGTGCATTCAGACAGGAAAGGATCTTGCGAGTCTATACATTTACATATGCTAGCCTGAGGCTTCAATTCCTGACACTGCGATGAGCGCTAGTACCAGAGTCAAATATACCGGGCCGCGTAGCGCAGTCAGTAACGTGTCTGGCTACAGATGCGTGTCTGACTGCAGATCCAGGGGTCGTGAGTTCGATCCCGGCCCGGTACCATACTTTCGTGGAGATTGATCATGAAATAATTTCTACGGTCATTCTTCTCCCTTCCGCTGATTTATTCAAGAACGGTTGTTGTCAGTTACAAGCAAAAGTATGTGCACAAATTACTGGTTAACCGCTTGCTCAAGCCTGCCCATGAAAAAGTGTGGTTAAGTGAACTGACCGTCCCGCAATGACCATAGCTGTTGACATGGGACGTAAAACAACAAAAAACAAACAAACAAAGAGTCAAATATGCTGGCCCATTTTATTTATTCTTTTTGTGTTGCAAGTTTTAATCTATTTAGTATTGAAATATGCAAGCAATTGATAGAATGTATTTTATATCACTGATCATGTTTCATTTTGGCATGATAAACAGTTAGACCAAGTCTTATTTATATAAAAAATCCAAATGAACTATTAAAGTTCTTTCATTTAGTCATGTCTATAATCACATGATAATACAATAATTACAATGCAAGGGAGCTTTTCAGAGTATTAACCACTTTCAAATATATGACCAATTGAAACATTAGAATAAATGCCGCCCAAGCTAGCAGTTTCAATGTTTCACGAAATTGTAGACCTGGCTAAACAGGTAATAATAGTGATTTCCTCTTTAAATATTTTTGTTATACATGTTACCAAAATCAATAGTATTCCTTTGCACCAAACTAGCCATGCTTTTAGATATAAATATATTTCTACCATAGGGATTATAACCACATGGAAAGGCATTTTGGGTATCATATTTTAAGAAGACTTCATTATGCATAGACAAACTTCAGTTTCGTTCAAAAGGCCAGTATAAGGCCTCTCAATTGTGACAATACCTGAAATTATTTACAATTTAGAAGTGGAGAGTTAGTTTTTGTCTTTACTTGCTATTAATATAGTTGGTGTAATCAATAGTTTATAAGCTATTTATGTATTTTGTTGGCTTACACAATGGTCAATAGATCGTACTAAGCTACTGCATGCTTAATATCATGTTTCGTCTAAACTAAGCTGTAGGCAGTATGGAAAAATGGCTAGCATATATAATTTTATGTATTGATTCAGTAAACACATGCAAGTGTCAGAGAGATAAATGGTATTATTTAAGCATTTAAGAAGCATGATATAGTCATTAAAATAAACAGTTTTTATGTTTATTTTTACATATTCGATAGAACACTCTAGATGGAAATAACATTTTATGTTCCTTGAGTTCAGATTTTTTTCCTTTTTATCAATCATGCTTATGTCAAGAATTTAATCTGACTGATACTTTATATAAAAAAGACAATATTTGTTACTTTTCTCATTATTGAGCCCTCACATGGCAGTATTTTACACCAATTAGCAATTTTAATTCATATGATGATATTATTGCACTAAATCAATATATTAAAAAAGTAACGTATGTAACACTAAAAAGAGGTACCTTAATGAGTAATATTAAATATTGTGTCATTTACTGTCAATTACAAGATAATATTGGTGTGTAAGAATAAGGATACTTTGATATTTACACTATAGGAATACCTATTATTCACTTTTAAACACATGACCAAAAAGAAACATTAGAACAAATGCCGCCCTAGCTAGCAGTTTCAATGCTTCACAAAATTGTAGACCAGGCTAAACAGGTCATAATTGTGATTTCCTCCCTAAATATTTTTGCTATACATCTTACCAAAATTAATAGTATTCTTTTGCACCAGACTAGACGTGCTTTTAGATATAAATATATTTCTACCATAGAGCTTATAACGATATGAAAAGGCATGTTGGGTACCATAGTTGGGAAAGATTTCATTATGCTTAGAAAAAAAACTCCAGTTTTCGATCAAAGGACTAGTATAAGGCCTCTATAAATTCATTTGTCGATTTTGACCATGCCTGAAATTATTTACAATTTAGAAGTTTAGAGTTAGTTTTCGTCCTCGATTGCTATTAATAGTGTTGGTGTAATCAGTAGTTTATAAGCTGTATATGTATTTTGTTGGCTTACACAATGGTCAATAGATCTTACTAAGCTATTACATGCTTAACATCATGTTTCGTCTAAACTAAGCTGTAGACAGTATTGAAAAATGGCTAGCATATATAAGTTTATGTATTGATTTAGTAAAAACATCTTAGTGTCAGAGAGATAAATGATATTATTTAAGCATTCAAGAAGCAAGCTATAGTCATTAAAATAAGCAGTTTCTATGTAATTTTTACATATTCGATAAAACACTCTAAATGGAAACACCATTGCATGTGCTTTAAGTTAAGGTGTCTTCCTTTTCATCAATCATGCTTATGTCAAGAGTTTAATCTCACTTATATTTTATACTATAAAAGATAATATTTATCATTTTTTTCTCATTATTGAGCCCTCACGTGGCAGTAATTTACTCCTATTAGCAAATTAAACTCATTTGATGATATTATTACACTAGATCAATGTATTCAAAAGAAAGTAACGTATGTAACAGTAATAAGAGGTACCTTGATGAGTAAGGATTATATGTTTGTCATTTACTGTCAATTACAAGACAATATTCATATGTAAGAATAGACATACTTTGATATTTACACTATAGGAGTACCTATTAATCACCTTATAAGAAGATATAGCTATTATAATTGGTCTTCCTGTGTAGTTAAATGTCAAAGGTTTTTTTTTGATACCACTCTTGTGTGGATACATCCTCTTAAAGGCAGGATTTTACATCGGTCCACTATTTTAAAATATATCCATTACCTGCTCATGCTGATTCATTTGAGCTAGCCGTACTAAACACACTGAAGCAAACTTTTAAACGAGCACGTTAAATTTTTCATGCAAGCTCAGAAAGTAAATGTCTGTCATTCAACATTTAAATTCTATAAGTAAACCAAGGATTTGCCAGAATTCTACAAGTAATTTCATTTCAAAATCTTGTTCGTTTTGCACAGACAAAATCCGAGTAAATGTACCCTCATTTCAAAAAGTAACACTTTTCACAGCAATATTAAGTATTCCACAGAAACTTTACCCATTTGCATATTTGATTGTTTGAAGATGTTACTGACTGCAAAGATGAAATTAAATCAAAAGTTTTGACGCAATCGAAATTATCATTTCTTTTCCGTAATAACATGAAGGCAGGGGCTGTCAGCAGCTTAATCTAAGACATTTGGCTTTAAGCATGCACTTTGGGTACAAACTTTGCACTGCTCTGTACGCTTTATTATTTGCTGTAGGGCATTGTCATTTTCAGCGATTATTAATTTTTACTAGAAATCACTGTTCTTTTTTAGAAAAAGAAAAAAATCTTTGGCAAATGCCGTCAAATTAATTGTTAAAATTTCACAATGAAACAGGAAGTGTGGAATAGTCATGAAAGATTTACCACCTCAGAATAGACTGATCGAGTTCTGTTGGTTTTTGTCAACCATGTTCAGATAGAAAAAAAACATACAACGATTTTAACGTGTGCTACTGACGATTTTCAAAATTCTCGAAAAAATGTTATTTTTTTCCATTTTTTAAGATGCGTAAAAACTATGCTGTATATGAAATTTCAAATCTTTGGTGTTTTTTAAGTCACCTGGACCAGTTCGTAAACACATGCACTTCAATTTGATAAAAATGCACCCAGAAATATTTTTTCACAAAAAACCGTTGATTTTTACATTTTTGAATCCCAAAAATGTAAGCTGAATGAAACTATCCGGAAACACTTCTAAACTTTGATCGATTGAAATGCTCATGACTAGGTTAAAAATTCATTTAATATTATTGGTGCCTTAGTCAGAACAAATTAGTTTGTAAAGTGTTTGTTTATAAGTTTGTTTAAGTGTAGTTAGACCAAAAATAGTAAGTGAGTATGATCAGGTAACACCACAATCACAAACGGCAAACAACCCCGCGGTAGTGCGAGGAAGAGCCGCTCAACCATCACGAGACATTAGGAAGACAAATTAAGCAAAGCAATCAGCTCTCTCTTCCCCATCAAGATGATTGCAACACTAGAATGGACATAAAGTAACGTACAACAAAACATAGAACAATTACAGACTCCCACAATGGAAGTAACAATAAACAAAAAGTAAACAACAACAGAACCACCGCCTTAGAACGGACAGCAGCCTTAGCCACCGGGGGGTGGGGGCTTATTTACGAGGGGTGATCGAAAATTTCGAGAATTTCTTTAATATTAGACGCTGAATTAGGTGTTGGTTAATGAAACTTTGGCAACATGCTGAAATATCAAGTAGGAACATTTTGACGACGTGAGGTCCTCATGACGTCAGAACTAATACCGTGACGTCACATTTATGACGTCACGGTAAACACGAAATCGTCGAGAAATGGCGGACGACGTGGTTCACGAACAGCGTACTGTTATTAAATTCTATGTAAAATTAGGAAAGAATATGCCAGAAATTAAAGAAGACCTGCAAAAAGTTTACGGGGACTCTCGTCTCACAAATAGTTGTATTCACAAGTGGTTTCATCGATTCAGTGATGGTAGAAAGTCTGTGAAAGATGACCCCCGCTCCGGCCGAAAAGTAACAGTAAGTACGGACAAAAGAATTGCTGCAATAGAAGAATATGTTATGAAAGATAGGCGAATTACTGTTCGGCAGGTAGGTGAGAACTTTGACATTGGTTATGGGACTGCTCAAGATATTCTGACAAATGTACTTGGAATGCGAAGGATTTGTGCACGTTAGGTGCCTAGACTGCTTGTTCCAGAACAGAAGACGGTTAGGGTACAAATATGCACAGAACTTCAACAGAGATTGTTGGATGAAGGTGATTCATTTCTTAATAAAGTGATAACATGTGATGAAACATTGTTTCATTTCTTTGAGCCCGAAAGTAAGCAACAAAGCTCAATGTGGAAGCATACTTGGTCCCCTTCACCTGTAAAAGCACGCCTTTCGAAATCGGTTGGCAAAGTAATGTCAATAATATTTTGTGATACGAAGGGAATTGTACTCAATCATATGATACCTGACAAAACTATTGTAAATGGTGACTACTATTCCGGTGTACTTCGGAGTTCAAAGATCAACTTCGTGGAAGGAAATTCCAGTCCAGAGAGGTACTGCAATAACGGAGGCGCTTCGAACGGTGACACGTGACGGCCTGCAGCACGTGTTCCGCACGGGGTTGGAAAGATGGGACAAGTGCATTAAAGGGAAGGGGTCTTACTTTGAAAAGGAATGAACTTTATTTGTAAGTACCACTAACAGTATTTACACAATTTAGAAAATTCTCGAATTTATCGATCACCCCTCGTGTATAAAAAAATCCAAATGAACTATTGAAGTCCATTCATTTAGTCATGTCTATAATCACATGATACTACAATACTAACAATGCAAGGGAGCTTTTCCGAGTATAAACCACTTTTAAACATATGACCAAAATGAAACTTTAGGACAAATGCCGCTCTAGCTAGCAGTTTCAATGCTTCACAAAATTGTAGACCTGGCTAAACAGGTTAAAAAAGTAATTTCCTCCTTAAATATTTTTTTGTTATGCCTCTTACCTTACCAAATTGATAGTATTCTTTTGCACCAAACTAGATGTGCTTTTAGATATAAATATATTTCTAACATAGGGATAATAACCTTTTGGAAAGGCATGATGGGTACCATAAGTGGCAAAAGACTTCATTATGCTTAGAAAAACTTCAGTTTTCGTTCAAAGGACCAGTATAAGGCCGCTATAAATTCATTTCTTGAGTTTGATCATAACTGAAATTATTTATATGACAGCAATTTATGTACTTATACTACCATAGCTTCATCTGTAAATAGTAGACAGTTCTCACTGTGTTGTGATCTTGCGTAAGACACTTTATCCACTGTTAAGTACTGGTTTAACCCAGGAAGACCTGTTCCGACATATCTTAACTTTGCTGAGTGGGACGTATAGACCCAAACAAAACAAACAAAACAACAATATAGTTCTTGCCTGTATCACAATATCATCATGAAATTCGTGTTCTCACATAGAAGTCAGATAGTTGTTTTAGGTTATTACAAAGATATATTGGTCAGTTTACACAAATGGCCAATTATGACCCTCGGATGTGCTGCTCAAAATATATCATACTGATATATTTGTAATTATTCTTGTTTTCTTTGTCAACTTAGAACCCCTGCAATCAAGTTGAAACCACCAATGTGCCGGTAACAACGACAACAACAACGACTGCAACCACCACTACGGCTGCTGCACCTGGTACTATATTCGGTCATTGCGTTATAAACGCTGATTGTACAGCAACAAGTGATGCGGAGTAAAACCTGTCTTAAGCGATCACTCAAAACTAGATAAAATAAAGCTCTTTAAGACAAATGTAAGCTCAATGCCAGTCGAAAGTATTGCAGAATGCTCACTTGAAGCATTATGCAATACATCTGACCTGCATTAAACAATAATTGGTCTTGAATACCAAGTTTAGGTCTACTTTTGAGTAGCTGCTTTTTCTGTATTTACATTACTCCCTATTAAACAACTGCATGTAATGCATATGAAGGAACAGAAAGTGACAAGCGGGGAGAACGTAAATAATCTCCATGTGACACAGTGGCAGTTTATGCTACGTTTGGAAAACATCTTTCAGAAATAGAGAAAAAAGCTACAAAATAAGAAAACAGCAAACTGGGTTTAATTGAACCTGTTTATAAGACCTACTGGAAATTAGGACATAAGTTAGGAGTGCGAAACAAATCATTAATTTTCTTATTTCTAAACCGAAACATATGTTCTGGGTACTCAAAAGAACCGCTTAATGTGTTATTACAATTGCACGCTGAAACAAATTGTGTCTCTAAATCTGTGGATGCTCTGACGTCTATGATTGTGACATTTCCTGCCCGTATTCACTTATGCCTCGGTTACATTTGCTACGGTCGTCGTACGATTTATTTGTCTACGATTTTCCCTACGATAATTTCGGCATCGTAGGGGGCTATAAGCTACGACGTATGTGTTTACATTGCTTACGATCACCTTAGATTTCTTCGGCGACAAACTAGGATAAAACCTTACAGAGATCTTGCGCATATCGTACGACAACCGCAAGGTTATCGTACAATCATCGTGTTATCTGCACGACCTCCCTATATAGATCGTACGATGCCTGTACGATGACCTTGCGGAAGTCGCAAGGAGTCGGTTCTCTGACTGTGCAATTGTCGTGTAATTATGTGCATGGATTTAAACGGCCATCCATGTTCATTTTGGATTCCATTTGAACTGTGTTTCAAAGTCATGTGATCACAAATCGTGCTATGAAGAGGTAGTGTTTTTAGTTGAACATGGTCCCGAGGTATGGAGCAGCGTGATACGTTTGTGTATATTTTAATGTCAATTTTTAAGTTTTTCAGTTTTCATATAATTTAAGTCACAGAATATTACAACAACCCCTTTTTTATATTTCACTTTTATAATTCGAAAAGTATAACTTAAATTGAAAATATAAAGATGCTTTAATTGTATCGTCTCGTAGATTCAGCGTACACTAAAACGCTTACTATGGTTTTGTTCAGTTTAATCACCCAAAGGCACTCTACGGCCAGCAACACATAAAATCTTCGTCATAAACAAAAAATGAAGTCGTTGCATGCGAATAACAAAGGTACTGACCAGAATGCGCTTTCTTCCACCCGGCCTGGTCAGCACATTTGCCATTCGTTTTCAGTAAAATACATTTTGTAGAACGTTCAAATTTCAATGTTCGAACTAGTCACATGTTCTCACTACGAGACCCATATATTTTATTCCTCGTAGGAATACTCAAATTCAAATCCCAGAGTTATAAATCACAAAAAGATATCTGGACATTTTTATTAATCTTATCTCATTTATTAAACCCCTATCCAATCAGCACTTTATATACTGAAAATGTATATGCATTTCACGTTAGGTGCATACTTTCAATTGCACTTCAGACAATTTTACCATGGAAGCATACTCTATGGGCCGTGATTAGACTTCTTCCATCAGCAAACTGAACTGGGTCCATATTGAGTCACACTGAGTGGTGGAATAAGAGACATCGCCTGAAGACAAATATTGAAATGAAACAAACAGCTATAAAATGATAACCGATATATACCCGTCTGGAAATTGTTGACACGTCGCAAGGCGCCCGCACGATCATTGTGCCATCGCCTTGGGGTTACCGCAGGTTGATCGTCCGATGTCCGTACGATTTTATGGGCCCTGCAAGGGCATCGTGCGGCGACCTTGCGGGCTCCCTACGACTATCGCAAGAGTCTACGATCATTTTGGCCAAAATGACAATATAAAACCCTGCGTTGTCCTCACGATCACCGTGCGGTGCCCGTACGGGGATCGTACGATGTCACTGCGATGTGTCTACGGGCTACGGGCTTACGATTTTTTTCAAATTTGTCATTGTGCGGAGTTAAACAAAATCGTAAAGGCCACGATGCCCGTAAATCCGTACGATGATCGCAAGGTCTCCCTGCGGAGGCCGCACGGAAACGGTGATTTGGACATCGTACGGGCATCGTATACTCGTCGTAAGGCAAATATTGTTTCTCAGATAGAGTTTATTACGTCATTCAGCACCCCATGTGATAAATAAATCATAGCCTTTATATAAAGGTGTGGATGGGGTGTTCGAAAAATCGCTAATCCACTTAAAGAATAATCATTTGGCCAATATTGAGCTTTTACAAAACAAATATGCACGTTTGCTCCAAATTTCAGAAATAATCATAAGAGTTGCATAATATAGTTTATATTTTTGTTACTGAATGAAATAAAACAAAAAATAAATAAGTGAAATATTACCTTGAAGCTAGATAACTTTTGCCTATCCACTCTCTTATTTATCTCCATCATGAATTTAAACTTTTTCCACGAACATGTAGTGTAATATGTGATCTAGCAAACACGGAATATAAAATTTCCAAAATCTATTTCACAATGTCACTATTCTTGCTGATTCGATGGCACCCGATCCTCATACGATAGCCATTGGCATTATATACAGTTTACACAAACACACGTCTACTAATCTTTCTACTTCATAGGGAAATACAAAGAATATAAAAACGTGTGATGGCTAAGTGGGTCTCGATTCGTGCATGTATCATCGTATCACGCGTCACTATCTATATCATAGCATTTTGGTAGAGATGTACAGGCTTGGTAAAGCTTTCGTTGCTCGATAATGCGATAGGTGCCATAATCTCATGTACTGGCTCATATTTGGCTTGTTAGTTTTACAGTGCCTTTATAGTGTTGGGTAAATTCCATTTTTGAGGCCTTGTCACAATACATACCATAGGTTCAGATATGCATTTTTTTTCAGCGTAGAACTGTGAATGTTTTCTTATCTATAAGTCAAAATATTTGTTTAGTGCTCAAATGAATTGCAATACTGTAAATCCGGAAATTTTCGCGGAGGTTTATTTTCGCAAATAAAATCCTCGCGAATTCGCACAATCACTCATTAATATAGGTAAATCATACCCTAGTCGCGAATTTTTAATGTCGCAAATATCTATTAGCACTATTCGCGAAAATAAAATTCTCGCGAAAATTTCCGAATTTACAGAAGCTGCCACACGACAGCAGTTGCACAACTGGAGATAAGCAGCTACATCTTCTTCAGCTAGATAATTGCAAAAGTGGATAGTACATTACAGAACAATGACCTTATTTTGTGTCTAAGGTCCTAGTTTACTTCAATAGTCGACAGAGACTCTATCAGACTGGACACATTTGGTCATTGTTCATTGCATCATCGGCATGAAAAGTTCTCCTATTATAGCTCTTTTTTCATTTGTGTGAGCTGCTTGTAACCGTGTTTCTGTATTATTATATTTCCACCATACAATCACTGTCACGATTGTTAAATGTGCTTGTTCTTAGTTTAAAATCAGCCTGCGCACCCTTACAGTAAATAGGAAGTATGAGCTGGCAAGGGAGTACCTATGCGTACCCAAAAACGCATGTGCGCACAACTCGGCGCCACCAGTATAGTTTCTTAATCCACTAACTTTGATTTTCTGAAGAATACAATGGTAATAATAGTATTAACTCTTTGCCACCCCCCCCCCCCCCCCCCCCCCCCTAGGAAGATTTATGATTCTTTTTTGTTGTCTGCTGTTTTTTGTGTTGGTGTTGTTTTATTTTTTTTTTTTTTTTTTTTTTTTTTTTTCAAAGTCAACTTTTTCAAAACAAATCTTTTAGGAATACCATCTGAGTGTCAACCAGATTGGATCCAGATAAGGCCTGACAATACGTCAGGCCTGATCTGGGTCCAATATGTTTGCATAGGTTATCAGCAGATGTCATGCAGAAGACAATGAAATGATTGCGTGCCTTGGGAGCTGGTTTTAGACATGCGAATGCTTTAAACCAGGGCTTTACCCCTTGACCCCAATCTAGCGTGCATATTCTATAAAATGCCTCAAGTACGCCACTGGTTGGTCACAAAAGAGATAACAGCTGAGATGTCACCTTTTTGATTAAACATCACTTTTATTTTTTAGATATAAAACAAACTATCTTTAATGTTCTATTCATAGTAAAAAAACTAAACAAGCTTTTAAGACATTTTTAAAAGTAGCAACTCTACTAGTATCAGCTCAATTTTTACTCTAGTGTTTTCATTGCATGGAAGTAATTACTCATATATTTTTCAGTGTGTTGCACTATGGGGATTGGCTGTCTGGTGGTTTGCGCGTTACTGGCCATGATTTTTGTTTTACTTCATTGTCATCCAGCAACTTAAAAGCTTTGTCCCCCCTTTTTTCTTTTTTTTTCTTTTACCCCGTTAAATTGTGATATGTATAATGTTAATCACGTATTAATAGTAAAAAATTTGTTTCTTGGCCCAAGCAGGCTTTTGACAAAAGTATCTTGCCACGGACGATCTATTGATGTGAGAAAGAAGCTAAGTGGCCCTCCGATTTTTTAAACATCATATGAAATGAGAGTATAATAGGTAACAACAAGAAATATCCTTTAAAAAGATATACGACGAATTGAAGAATGAGAAACGTGAGAATAAGAAAAAATATATAGAGAGGAGGGGCATGGCGTTCATGGTTGCTGTAGATACATGTACATTGTTATGTTTCGGTCAGTTAAACTCAAGTATTAAGCGTTCGGTTTAATGAATCTATGTGGGCAAAGGATATTATCAAAAATTTAGTACTTTTAATTAAAATTATCTGGCAGTGATGATTTTTGGGTGCGTTATTGCGGTAAGCTCGCGAAAACTTAAGTCAGAACGCAAAAAAATATGCCCATGCGGCCAATGTTTGTATGTATATTTTTTTAAATAGCGACACGCTTTATTTTGGCTGTTTTTGTCGCGCCTCGTACGAACTTATTTGTTTAGTTCACTGTAACCTATAATTTTATGGCATTTCATCGATGCAAATGATAAAAAAAACAATAAAGTCGCAGTTTTACAAATTATCAAAACTATAGGACGAAAGCTATAGCAGTCGGGTAGACAGCGAGAGGGACCATGCATTAAATTACATTGTAGACAACCATTCTTGACATTCCTTGGGTTCAAACTATCATTCTTTTAGTGCCAACGCGACCGCACTATTTCGTGACATGTATTTTCTTCCATGCAGAGATCATGCTAGCTTTTCGCGACCATAAAATGATAACGACTCACTTGCTAATAAAGAAATCGAAGCCAATATTATTTCGAGTAAATATGAGCCGCGACATGAGATTTCCAACAATGTGATATGTGAGACCAGCAAAGCCGTAGATCAGCCTGCGCATACACGCAGTCTGATCAGAGCCTTTGCTAGTCGTTTGCATATTCTATGATTGTTAGGCTACTGAGCGAACATCATTTGGAGATTCTAAGCGTGAAAGGAGGCTACACATGCTCGTCTGCGTCTACATTTGTCAAAATGACACATTGTTGGAAATCACATGTCACGGCTCAATATATTATGTATTCTTTGTATTTTCCTACGAAAGAGGTGGATTGGTAGCCCTCAACACAGGTGTTCATATACATGTACATTACGCCTGGGCGGCTATTAAATCAGTATTATGTGCTATCAAATCAGCAGGAATGGAGACCTTGTGAAATTAATTTTGGAAATTTTATAATTCGATTTGCTAGATCACATATCACACTACACGTTCGTGTAAATAACATAAATTTATGATGGATATAAATGGGAGAGCAGGTAGGCAAAACTTGGCTAACTTCAAAGTAATATGTGACTTATTGATTATTTGTTTTTATTTCATTCAGCAACAAAAATATAAACTATATTACGTAATGATTATTTCTGAAATTCAGAGCAAAAGAGAACATTGGTCTTGTTACAGCTCAAAATTTAAAGCACCAGCAGATGTTAGCCATTACGCCATATTGGCCAAATGATTATCCTAGAATTTAGAAAAATACAATCCAACAGCAAGACCCTTACGGATCATTCTGGTGAAAGAGTTCATTACCAGCTGCATTGCAACTATGACTTTAAAAAACACACAAACACACTGTGGATCCAGTTTAATTGGCTTCTGATGAAAAAGTAAGTGAGTATGATCAGGAAATATCACAATCACACACAACAGACCAACCTACGGCACCGTGAGAAAGACAACAAGGTAACAAGACATCCGAAAGACAATAAAGCAAAAAAAAAACAAAAAAAAACAGCTATCTCTCTTTTGGCAAGATGATTGCAAAACTAGAAAGGGCACAAAGTGGTGCAGACCAATACAAACCCTTCTGATTAGGATAACCCCTGTTTTTCAACTCTGATAAAGTGATGCAGACAAAAAAAAGCCTTCTGATCAGGATAAACCATGCACATGTTTTCAACTCTGATTGAAAAAACATGCTTACATTTAAAAAGTTACAGGTTAACTAAATAAAAATTTGCAAGGAGTATTGCATATAAAATATTCAGCATGACAAGGGTTAACTGAAAACGGTCAGACTTCAAAAGTACACTCATCTGGTGTTAATCTATTAAACGGTCTATAAAACATTGATACTTATTTGCTGCGCTAAAAAAGTAACCTTCCGAGAAGGAAGTTTGAGTACCTTGTTCCCTAAAGTAAATCGTAAAAAATCAGTGATCAACAAAGACACGCTACAATAAGCCTAAAAACACCAATAATAAAAATAAATTTCAATTTACATAAAAAATATTGTTATTAATCAATACCAACAAAATGTATTTTATATCTAAATCAGTTATACATGTAACCCCAAATTTGAAAATATAAGGAACATGTATAAAATGACCAATTACTAAGAATATTGTTATTTACCAATAACAGTTAAATTGTCTTGAGATCCTCAAGTTTGTACCCTGGGCCCGGAATTACAATGCCTCCTTAAAGTTAAGGAAGACTTAAGTTAAGTATTGAATTTTCAGGATGCGAAAAATTACGTTTTAAACTGATTAAATTCGAAATAGTTTATTTTTTCTGTAGATCACATATACAATGATATCTTTGACCATAAGTGCTGCATCGAGCCAGGCAATATATTTAGCATTTAATAGTAACCAACCAACCAACGAGTTGTTGCCGCGCAGCGTCAACAACGAGGGTTGGTTGCTGTTACGATTAGAGGCTCTGTTCTGTTCTATTCATCTGCTATATGAAGGCCTGATTTCCATTCTGTCAAAGAGAGTTCCGGTATCTATACGGAGTCGATTCGAGCGAACTAAGAACCTTATACTACCTTTGAAAAATGTGCCGTGATCATCATTGACATTGAAAAAATGCAGAAAGTAAAAATGAATCGCGAAGATGCCAGTTTTGTTGATTAATCATAAGACTGAGGAATTTTTTTCGATCACCAGGAGCTTGAACGTTGCTGTGTGATCCCCATGACGTGACGTCACAATTTTTATAACATTACGTCACGACGTGATAACTACTTCAGCCAAACGCCAACTGCCACGTGCATCGTCGCGCCTTTGAAAAAAGACCGCCACAAATGAGCCGCGACATAAGATTTCCAACAATGTGATTTGAGCGACCAGCAAAGACTCAGATCAGCCTGCACATTCACGCAGTCTGATCAGAGCCTTTGCTTGTCGCTTGACTATGATTTTCTATGCGTGTCATGCTACTGACTGAAAATTATTGGAGTTTCTAAGTTTAAAAGGAGGCTGCACAGGCTCGTCTGAGTCTACACTTGTCAAAATGACACATTGTTGGAAATCACATGTCGCTGCTCAAATTAAAATCCTTATGGTATCCAATAGGAAAATCTGTTCAAGAGTCCCAGCGTCTTTAAAATAGCTTGCAGGATTATTTTATTTCCTTACACTCAGAGCAACGACAATTTACTGAAACACTTTTGTCACTTTTCATAAGGTGTTCTGTGCCAGGTGTGGTACTATATTAATTGTAACGATTCCTGATATTTGCCCTCTTCCTTACTTTTATTATTCACAAGAATTAATGTATACTGTGCTATCCTCTCAGATCAAATTGTGGTTGGCTGTCCATTAGGTGTGCCTGTCTTCAGATCCTCAAGTTTGTACCTTGGGCCCGGAATTACAATGCCTCCTTAAAGTTAAGGAAGACATAAGTTAAGTATTGAATTTTCAGGATGCGAAAAATAACGTTTCAAACTGATTAAATTCAAAATAGTTTCATTTTTTCTGTGGATCACATATACAATGATATCTTTGACCATAAGTGCTGCATCGAGCCAGGCAATGAATTTAGCATTTATTATGTCATGTTGAAATATCAATACTTAACTCAATTTTCCTTAACTTTAAGGAGGCTTGTAATTCCGGGCCTTGATCACGAAGATTTGCTGTTTCTAAAAATATGTCAGTATTATGATTTACCTGTCATAAAATAATAATGACTCTTTTAGCTTATATGCCAATTTTATTTTGAACTACAAAACATCTACAAGAAAGCATTTTGCCAATGTACATAGCTCTGCATGTGAGACGATGTTTTCTGTTTATGAAGCTTGGACATCCTTGCCTAATGCAACATCCCACAAACGCTACCAATTCATTATCTGTTAACTTTCTAACCTTGCTTGCCTGAATTCTCATGACGTTGTTGATCGTTGCAAGAAGACCAAGCGCAACCATCCATGTCAATAGAGAGCTTTTCATGCTGGATTGTCCTGTTGGGAAAAAGAATGAAAGCGATTTAGTTCTTGCATCCTATAAGTGAGTGGCGATGGCTCAGATAAGCATTGCACAGCAGGTTTGCCAGATCCTACACTGATGAAGATTACCTGTGTCTATCAGCAAGGATGAGGTTTTACTGTTCATCAATTGAAACCTGGCCTCGAGGTTATAAAAATTGAGTAAACTCTCAGACTCAAAATAAAGCGCAATGATTGGCTGCTTGCGGACACGTGTCCGCAAGCAGCCAATCATTGCGCTTTATTTTGAGTCTGAGAATGAACTCAAGCTTTATAACCTCGAGGCCAGACGTCGGGGAGGGGTTGGGGTGGACAGTGCGTACAAACCATCTGGAAAATCACAAGTGGCTTTATGATTCCTTAGAAATATTGGTCCGGAGCCCCCTCGAGAAGCAATTGGACAGTACAATCGATGGATAGGGAGCGCAGTGACTCAGTGGTAGAGTGTTTGACTCGAGACCGAGGGGCCATGGGTTCGAGCCTCACCAGCTTCACTGCGTTGTGGTCCTTGAGCAAGACACGTTTATCCTAGTTTAGTACTGGTTCAACCCAGGAAGACCCGTCCCTGTTACCTGAAAGATTGTTGATAGGACGTAAAGAATCAAATCAAACAAACAAACAAAACAATCGATGGAAGTCTGAACTGAAATATATTAATGACTGAAAATATCGTTTTAAGGACCCCCCTTCCAAAACTCGACTAGTTCATCATCCTTTGAAAGTCTTCTTGCATTACATGCTTAGGATTTCATGATGCTTTTATTGTAAAAGAAATATATTACTGTCCAATAGAGATAATTAAAGGATTAACTGATAAGGGACAGTTTCAGTATCTCACAAAAGTAATGGCGCCGCCTCAAGAGGGGACTTACCTGTATACAACACAATTTCATTCACTAAGATCATCATAAAATACCTAATCCCTTCAAGGGATCACTTTATTGCCCCTGTAAGGAAGTCATAATCACCTATTATGACTGTCCTTTTGATCTTCCCAGTATGACCCCTGGATAGAGTCATTCTTTTTTTCTTTTTTTGTTGCTTTACGTCCCAAGTCAACAGCTATGGTCATTGCGGGACGGTCAGTTCACTTAACCACACTTTTGCCTGGGCAGACTTGAACAAGCGGTTATTCAGTAATTTGTGCACATACTTTCGCTTGTAACTGACAACAACCCTTCTTGAATGAATCAGCGGAAGGGAGGAGAATGACCGTAGAAATTATTTCATGATCAATCTCCACGAAAGTATGGGACCGGGCCGGGATCGAACTCGCGACCCCTGGATCTGCAGTCAAACACGCATCTGTAGCCAGACATGTTACCGACTGCGCTACGCGGCCCGGTGATAGAGTCATAATGAGTGGTACCAGTATTATTGCACAAATTTCTACCTCTCAAAAGAAGACAAAGTGCAGTCAGAGTGTTTTTATACTGGAATACACTGTTGAGAAAAAGAAGAAAATATGTGACAGTTCATTAGATTTGGGTAATTATCGGAGCAGTTATGGCTAAAAGGAGCATTTAAGGCGGAGCTTCTTTTGTGGATACTTTTTGTTATTTATGAGCTATGTTTGTCCACTGTATGCTTTCTTGTCTGTTCCTTGCAGCCTTGTACTCACCTGCTGGGAAAGGGCTGGCCTCTTTGCTGTCTTGTGTGTTGTATTTTCTTGTGTTTATGTCACTTTCCCATATTGTGTTCTGGGTCAGGTGTGGTACTTTATTGTATTGACTCCTGATATTTTCCTTGCTCTCTACTTTGCATAGACTTGTCAGATCCCTGCTTACATGTGGAAGTATACTCTGACAATAATGACTCGAGACATATCAAGATTCAATGCCTTCTTCTCATCTATGGGAATAATCACGAACAATACGTTTTAGAAAGTGATACACGTGTTTATATCCATGTGCGGATCCAGAGAGGGGGGCAGGGGATCCGGCCCCCACTGAAAAATCACGTAAATATAGGGTTTATTAGCTATTCTGGTCCGGATCCCCTGAGCAATTACAATGCTACCAAACCAGCATTCAATGTTGAGCCTTCATCAGCACGCCAGCGAAACGCCATTTAAATGGCGTTTCGCTGGTGGGACGATGATGGCCCGATTTTAATGGTATTTGAATCCACTCGTCCAATTCCTCGTTTCTCAAATGGATTACGCTGTGTGGTAAGTAGTCAAAAGGTTTAGAATATCAGACCATTTAAATTTACATTTTTGTTAAATATTTCATTTACTTTTGTGCATGTATACGTGAATAGTCTAATATAAAATGCCCGTTCGTATCAAAGGTAAGTAGGACCTAAGAAATATGTAAAATAATGAGCATGTTAGGGACTAAATATAAATAAAAAAGATGTGAAATTTATATAAAGCACTAGGTGCAGTAAAATATAAAAACCTGATCTTAATCTAAAAAAAGAAAGCATATATCTTACCATGATTAAAAGTAGAGTTTGTGGTAGCTTTGACTGCAGCTTAGTGGTCAACCCAATCACGGTTGGCAACTTTGCTTTCCTCTTTAATTGCACGCCGGTGGGTTGGACTTCAGATTCTATGACGGTTCCGACTTGGACTTATTTATTTATGAGATGGTAGGGGTCTGATGCTTTGGCTGTTGTCAGGCCCACTGGCTTTACCTGTTGGATTTCTTTTGCTCCGGTATTCAGTTTTATGTACTGTTGAGTCTTTATATTTGCTTTATCTCCTTTTTATATCATTGGTATCATTGCATTGTTAAGCTAGGGGTCTTTCATGCAAACCAAACATCTATGTGTCTTGATCCACATCTGATCTAAGGGTGAGGTTGGCGCCGTGAAACCGGTTTAAGCTCTCCGGTAAAATATTTTTACTGACTGCTTCAAGGCCGTACTTCTTTTGTGGATCATTTTTGTGACTTGTGTTTTTCGTGCTTTTGCGTCTGTTCATTGCTGCCTTGTGGTCACCTGCTGGGGATGGGCTGATCTCTTGGCTCCTGTTGGCGATGTTTATTGTATTTTTGTTACTTTCCCATGAGGTATCATTGTTCAGGTGTGGTACTTGATTGTATCGTTTCCTGATCTTTGTCGTCTTTCTTACGTGTGTTAGGGCCTTGTATGTGTTTCTGTGCTTTGTGTCATTTTGAGTTTTGTAATGATCTCGCTTCGGTAGAGTTAGCCGGTTGCTTAACTTTTGTTGTGTTCTGATTTTCATTCGCTGTTATCGTTCCTTGGTCCATAGTATATGATTGAGGTTTTTCCTGATCATACTCACTAGCTTTTTGAGATTCTGTGACGCAAACTATTTAATCACGTCAGTGTCAAAATGGACAGGTCACGACAGTCAGATGCGTGTTGAATGACTGCTGTATCACACTCAACGTGTGATCGAATACATCACCTGATCAGTCTTGTCTAATATATGAGTTCAGAATTAAAACTGGTTAGAACAACGCCAGTGAGTATGACAAGGAAATAAAGAAAGATAAAACATAGAAACAGTACGTTTGCATTACCTCAATTCCAATCTTCCAAATAAATATGTAGAAACTTCACCCTTCAGTATTTTGTGTGTTCATGTAAATGTAAACGCATGTGATCTGTAATCTGAATATACTGTACATATCGCGTTACGCGTAACACGAGCTGCTGAGACATATATATTATTCAGCCATGTAGGACAGATTTAGCGTTATTGAGCCAGTAAATGAGCTTTTTGTACCTATCGCATTGACCAGCAGCAAAGGCTCAGACGAGTCTGCATGGTAGCTACTCGTACACTTAAAGTAGGAAGTAGGGACGAACCAAACATCTATTTGTCTTGATCCACATCAGAAATAAGGGTGAGGTTGGTACCATAAAACTAGTTTAAGCCCTCCAGTTATTTAAAGAAAATACTGACCATTCCAAGCGGTGCTTCTTTTGTGGATCCTTTTTGTCATTTGTGTTTCCGGTCTATCATACTGTCTTGTCTGTTCGTTGCAGCCATGTGGTCACCTGCTGGAAACGTGCTGACCTCTTGGATTTCTTGTGTGTGATGTTTTTTTTGTGTGTTTTTGTCACTTTCCCATGTGGTTATCTTGGTTATGTGTGGTACTTGATTGTATCGATTCATTATCTTTGCCTTCTTACTTTGATGATGATTCTGGCAAGGATTTCCGCCTCTAGCGCTTCGGGTAGTACTAGTACCAAAATCTCATGAACTGACATTATTATGTCTTGCATTATCATTTATAGCAATTCAACTTACTAGGTCTTAATGCTACGTTTACACTATGTCCCCGGCGGCCACGGCAGTCACGATTTCGGCCACCGTGGACGAAACGGGGTGACCGTAACACAACGTAGGGGAACGGGGTCGACAAACGTAGCTCGCCGTGGTCGCCGTGATCGCCGGGACAGATTTTTAAACAGTCAAAAAATTTGCCACGGCAGCCACGGCGAGATTGACCTACTTAAATGTGTCGTAGTAGAACGGGGAGAACTAGACAAAACGTGACAGAACGTAACAGACCTTAACACAACTTGGAGTATGTCCGTAGCGGGACGGCTTGTTACGAGACGGCAGCCCAAGGTCTGTCAAGGTCTATCAAGTTCTGTTGCGGTCTGCCACGTTTTCCTAATCCGACCCCACAGCTCGAACCTGAACATAGTGTCTAAGAATCTCAGATAGATGCATCTGAGGAGGAAAGTAGTGACAAGGGTAGAAATAATCATTACCGAATGCGTTTGTGCGCGTGCGTGCATTAGTGTGTGCAACCTTTTTTCTTCTTCTTCTGGTTTAATACAATAAAGACTTGGGTAGTTTCATTGTACTATCGAGGGGTCATAGGTTATAATTTCCCGTGGCAGAATATTGCATTTATTTTTCTGAAGATCAGTCAGTGTAGACATTGATAAAATGCTGCATTGTGCGCCATTTCATTAGAATCTTTTGTGTTTAAAAAAAACTCATAAATAAGTAACTAGAGTACAAAGGGTTAATGCTGATACCAACGACTGGTGTTATTGTTTCAAGACTCTCATCGAACAGTTTCGAAGAGCTTTTGAGGCCTGAAAATCGTTGACATCTTCGATGCGAAGCTCTCTTGCTATAAAAAAAAAGTGAGAAATATCCCAATTGTTGCAATCGTTCTTCCGAAAACCATGCCCGCACTTTGCATCCGTATTTAACCTCCCTGCTAGACGATCATTCTTCTACACAGCTGCTGGTGGCCTACTTTCTGCCGCAGCTCCTAGCAATTATATAAATACGAAATCGGCGTCTACATTGCCATTGCATGTAATGATGTTTTTGATCAAGGGTGCATAATATAGCGCTTGCAGCAGCTTTGTGGACCTCCTCTTTATACCGTGGGCGTATTGGGGTTCAAACATCATTCAACGCCCACGTTCCTTGACACAACTTGATAGACGTAGCAGAACCTGATCGCAACGTAACAAAACGTGAGAGGTCCCAACAGAACGTGGCAGGCCGGGATGGAACGTAGAACCATCCGTGACAGACCGTAGCGCGCCGGCGAGCCTCTGCCACGGCAGACCTTGACAGACCGTGAGAAAACGTAGCGAGACTTAACAGAACTTGAATACAAAGACAAAAATGACTAAAAACATTACGGCGAGCTACGTTTCTGGCTACCGTGACTGCCGTGGCTGCCAGGAACATAGTGTAAACCTAGCATTATCAGCATCAGCTGTTTATGTCCCTATTTATTTAGGTGCCGCTTTACCCTTTGTATACCGGGGCGGACTTGATTTAGCTATCCACTCCGAACAGGCAGAACAGAAATCAAGTGCGCTGGAACAGTTACGTGACCTGATGGCGGAGCACTGCCTACACTGTACTAAGATATTTTCTGTCTTTCCCGATAAGTTCTGATCATTATTCATATTGAAAAAATACGGTCATTAGTAAAAGGAATTGTAAGCACATGTACATGTATTTTGTCATTCTTTTTTCTTCTTCTTCTTGGCATTCGGACCGCGTTACTTTTTTCATGATTCAAACAATAATCGCTTGATTTACCCCGGAGTACTCCAAAGTGCCAGGTTATGCTTGTTTTAGATGGCTATTCTGGCGTACTACGCGTACTCTAAATTGCTATATCAAAGGCCTCCCCTGGTAACCCCAAAAACGGGTATTTTGGCAAACAATGAATACCAAGATGAAATGCAGCATAATGCTGCATTTTATCAGGGTCTGCACTATTTGCTAAGGTTTAAACAACCTTCAGGGATAGAAATACATAATCATTTAGAAATTTCAATCTATGACCCCTTTAAGTACACAATGGGTAGTCCCATACTTTTTGTATCACTATGTATGGGAAAATCATAAAATAATTACACACTCCCAAAATGGGAGTTACAATAATCAAAAAATCAACAACTAGAGAACCGCTAATCGATAGTAGCCCGTTGATGTTGATTTTCACAATATAGAGAAAAAGAGAGACTGCTATAATTTTATTTCTTTTCTTTCATTTTCTTTTGCTGAATTGTTCAATTTTAAGCATCAAATGTCACAAACACTAAAAAATAAGTTCTAGTTATCGATGATTACTAAAATCAAGGTTGTTTTTCTCTAATTGCATAATAGATTATCACTAAAATTAAGGTACATAATACCAATCACTAAGAAAAAAAGGTATCGGTAATCGGTAAATCGTGCTGTGTCTAATCTTTACTGGTCACTAAACATGCGCGGATCTATAAAGTTTCGGCGGGGCGGGGTCCAGGTCCAAAGTTTTGACAAGTTTTTTAACAAAGCGGACCACCATAGCGAAAAGACAGTTAAATAGCGATTCGCTGGAGGACCAAAGAATGCTGACGCTGTGGCACTGAATGCTGACAAAGGGATTTTCCAGTGGAGAGGAGTTTTATTATTTATACATTATTTTGGGAGGGTGTCACAATTAGCACATAAGCTATTCTACCTTGCGGCCCTCTATATATCTACATACATATATATATTTGGGGGGATGGTTTCATCGTTCCGTTGCACAAGAAAGGTAGTATTGAAAATGTTGAGAACTATAGAGGAATCACATTATTGAGTGTAGTAGGTAAGCTTTTCACAAGTATTCTTAATGCACGTCTAAATTCTTGGGCAGAGCAATATCATATATATATCGAAGCACAATCAGGGTTCAGGAAAGGGATGAGCACAGTGGATAATTGTTTTGTGTTACAAAGTTTAATATCACATTGTTTGAATACAAATAAAAAGTTATATGCAGCATTTGTGGATTTTAAAAAAGCGTTTGATTATGTGGTAAGAGATGTTTTATGGTATAAACTAATCAAGGCTGGAGTAAGGGGCAAAATATTGAATGTCATTCAGGCAATGTATAATAATATAAAGTCCAGAGTAAAATTTGATAACGAACTTAGCAATGATTTTGTTAGTTATATTGGTGTAAGACAAGGTGAATGCTTATCTCCCTTTTTGTTTAGTATGTATTTAAATGACCTCGAAAAGGAGTTTATTGAGAAAGGTGTGGATGGTTTGGATATTGGTATGTTAAAGCTGTATTTATTGTTATATGCGGACGACATTGTTATATTTTCAGCAAGTAGTGAGGGTTTACAATATGGGCTTGATGTTTTATCAGATTATTGCAGTAAATGGAGACTTAAAGTTAATACAGACAAAACAAAAGTAATGATTTTTAGAAAAGGGGGTACATTACCAAGAAATTTGGCCTTTACATATGAAGGTAAAATTATCGAAATTGTATCAAAATTTGTTTATTTGGGAATAACTTTCACCACTGGTGGATCTTTTGCAGAAACTCATAAAACTCTGTCTGGTCAAGCATTGAAGGCCATTTTTAAATTAAATCAATATTTATATAATTTCACAGATTTACAACCCAAGCATGTGCTAGATTTATTTGATAAGTTAATATTACCAATTTTGACCTATGGAGGAGAGGTATGGGGTTTTTCAAAACCAGTTCAGCAAGAAAGGGTACATTTGTAATTCTGTAAAAAGCTGCTAGGAGTAAAGAAATCCACACAAAATGACTTTATTTATGGGGAACTAGGAAGAACTTCAATACAAACAAATGTTTTGTACGCAATTATTAACTATTGGTTTAAAATTTTAGAATGTGAAAACAGTAAATATATAAAGTATGCATACCAACTTATGTTAAATGATTTGGAAATTAATCAAAACACTACAAATTGGGCATCAAAACTTAAGGACTTGTTATCAACACTAGGATTTTATGAGGTATGGTTGAATCAGGGCGTAGGAAATAAAAATGTTTTTCTATCCGAAGTAAAAGTGAGGCTACATGATAATTTTGTACAAAATTGGAATACTAGAATTAATGAATCCTCTAGAGCAAACTTTTATTCAATTTTTTCTAAGTTAGAGCATCAACTGTATTTGGAAGTAGTTAAGGTTAAAAAGTATAGAATAGCTATGAGTAAATTAAGAGTATCATCTCATCGGTTAGAAATTGAAGTTGGACGGTGGTCCAGGCCAAACAGAACACCCTTGGATGAAAGAAAATGTTTTAGATGTCAAAAATTGGAAGATGAATTCCATTTCTTATTTGAATGTGAGTTATACTCAGATTTAAGGCACAGATATTCAAAAAGATATTTTTGGAACAGGCCCAATACCCTAAAATTGAAAGAATTGATGTCTTCTTCAAATAAGAAAATTATATGTAACTTGGCAATATTTATTCAGAAGGCATTTGATATTAGGGCAACAGCATACAGTAATAGATAATTCAGATGTTCATTTATTCTTACAAAATAATCTTTATGCAGGGCCAAATCAGTGTCAGTGATCCAAATGGATCATTGTCACTGGTGGGGCCTGGTTTAAAGGCATGTTTTAGCCAATTTTGGTGTATTTCTCCCATTCAGTGTGTGTGTGTGTGTGTGTGTGTGTGTGTTCAAACAAAAATATAGTAAAAAAAGCAAAGATTAATGGTATTTTCCAAAGATATTAATTAAAATTCAAGAATGAAGGTCAATGGGAGGCTGCTCTAATGAGTAGTCTCCCACTGATCTTCATTTGGTGATAGTCGTAGTGCATGAGCAGATAATTTGGCACAGCGATAAACATTGTGAGTGATAAATATTGTGAAATGTGTCCAGAGTGTTTTGTTCCTAACATTATTTTACTGATCATTTTATTTTTGCTAAGGTACTTTTTTCTTTAGCACGTTTCTCAGTTGCTGTATCTATTTCCCTTTTCTAATGAGAAGGGAGATAGGCATAGCATCTGTGTTACATGCGGAAAGAATGAGCGCAAAATTGCATAAGGAACACACCACTGGCTGTGTGAATTTATATTTGGTTAAAGAAAGCGTTTATCGTTTTATCTGGAGCTATCGGTGTAACCCTAAACATGACGTATGTATTTAAAATACTGGGAAATCTCCGGTTATTTATATCAAATGAAAGTGGGTCAATATTTGGCGCTTAATCTGTCATAGAAAAGAGATGTAAGACGGGAACCAATCAGTAAATATACGTCATATGGTCAGACCACAATTTATTTTTAGACCCACGAGAGAAATATACACATGTCATGAATGGGGATACACATATATACTTGTGTACTATTGGCTACTACGGAATGTGAGTTCATTAATTAGAACGTAAATATACCTTGCAAACCCCATGTATAGTATATAATAAGAATGAATATTGTTATCATTACTCATGAGCATGTATACTGCTTAAAGTAAATAAACTTATCTATCTATCTATATACAATAAAACAGACATTGCTACAGTGTCCATTTAAAACAAAAACAGTGGCATAATGCCTGGGTATAAAAGACATTTCAAAATCTTAAGACATCTTATAAGTACATATTTCAAATGGACAAAAATACTTAAACCCGCTTATAAAAGTAACGATCTGCCCTAATTAAAAATGCAATTTCAATGTATCTTGTGCGAGCGTATAAAACATCTAGGTGTTAGCTAAACATAATTAAAATATGCATCGCATACACACATATACGTTGATATTAACAATCAGCAATTGTTGGCCTAATATAACAAACAACCGTGTATCCATACTATGAAAAGCCAAACGGAATTTAATGCTCAGTAGAACAGGGAGCTTGTGGCGGATACCAATGTCCAAACAGCAAGCTCTCTGCAAAACTGTTGCATTATACTTGGCTTAGCCCAGCACAGTATCTAAAGGGTTGTTTGGTCAGGGAAAATGCTTAAAAGCCTTATGCATACATATAAAATACATATACACATTGCAATGTATGCTAGTTAAAGTAAGTAAAATCTATAAGTTGTTCTTGAGGTTTGTCTTAAAACTGTCCAGGGAACCTGCCTCTCTAACACTCTGAGGTAGAGCATTCCATAACCTAGGAGCTGAGCAAGAGAGTGAACCACTATATAAAGATGTACGCGATTTTGGTACATACAAGGAGCCATTTTCAGATGATCTTAAGTTTAAAAAATGTACCTGTGATATCAAATGCACATGGGGGCTTAAATGCATTTTAAAGAATGCACCTGTGGGTCCAGTATAACTATGGAACCGTACAGTTTGGTTATTTTCCAGGGTGGGGGATCCGGACTCCCACCCCCTCTGGATCTGCGCAAGTAAAGTGATGTCGATCCATTTAGTTAGTAAACTCAAATTTGCGGTTGAACACGTCTACACATCTACAAGACTGTGTTTTCCCAATGTACATAATTTTACATGTTCGAGGATGCTTTCTGTATATGAATAGCGGACATCCTTTCATTAAGCAACACACCACAAACTCGTACGGTTCATTATCCTGTAAAACTCTCCTCGCCTTGCTCGCTTGAGTTCTCATGTTGTTGTCGATTGTTAGAAGAAGAACAAGCGCAACCAAGCATGTCGACAGAGCGGTCATCATACTGCAGTGTACTGTTGAAAAAAGTAAGTGAAATAAAAGATAGGTTTGGAACAAACTGTATGTTATGCCCAGGTCACACATTTACGGACTGGACGCTGGATTAGCCACGGATGTACATTCTTGGCAATCCTTATTGGTCCGTAGATTTCCGTATTGCATCCGTAATCATACGTAGTAGTACTTTATCATACGTATATAGTGCATCCATATTGGACTACGGAAATAGGCATTTCTGGGGTCATCCGTGAGATTTAATCCGGCTAGGTGATCCGTGAATGTGTGACCTTGGCATGCCAATAAAAGTCGCAATTGCGTCTGAGGCCTGACCCTCCGTTGTACAAATAAAGTGGAAACCATAGCTATAAACCATAATTGGGTTGGCGCCGTTGAGCCGGTTTGGGCCCTCCAGTGGAGTGTTTTGCTGGCCGTTCCGGGGCGGTGCTTCTTTTGTGGATCTTTTATGTTTTTGTTCTGTCTTGTGTTTGCTGTGTTTTGTGCGCGTCTGTTTGTGTGTGCTTCGGGGTCACCTGCTGGGAAGGGGCTGACCTCTTGGCTCTCGTTTGTGGTGTCTTCTGTGGGTTTGTCACTTTCCCATTGGTATCCTGGGTCAGGTGTGGTACTTGATTGTATCGATTCCTGATCTTTGCAACCTTACTTACTTTTATATCCTTGCATGCAGAGTGTCGAAAACTGTACATGCTATATCCCACTATAATGCTTGATGATCTTTTTGAACTGATCAAGAAAAGAAAGTTTTAACCCTTAAAGCGACACCTATAATTTGCAGCAGACGACAATTTAAAAATTTGCCGCTTTTTCAAAAAATAACAAATAAGGCATGATATTTCATGAGAATCGTCTGCTGGCTGACGATTCTCATGCAATATCATGCCTTATTTTTTTTTCGAAAATTGGGAAAGATGTCACAAAATTTGTCGTCTGCTACAGTCGTGATTGGCACTTTAAGGGCTAAAATAAAATCACGTTTTATAGCTATGGTTACCTCTTTAATTGCACGACGGTGGGTCAGGCCTCAGACTCAATGATGGCTCTGACGGAAAGCGTTAATCCGTGGGTTGGTGCCTGATGCTTGTCTGTAGTTGTAGGATCCACCGTGGCTCAAATTGAGGTTTTCTTTAGCTCTAACTAACTGTGAGTCGTGAGCCCTTATCTTTGCTTCATCATAGTGTGTTAATTTGATTAGATTGTTTCTCTATGATGATACATTGCAATACTTTATGGATCATTTTATGTTATGTTCTGTCTTGTGTTTGCTATATCTTTGTTTGCGTCTGTTTATATGTGCTTTGTGGTCACCTGCTGGGAAAGGGCTGACCTCTTGGCTCTCGTTTGTGGTGTCTAACTGTGAGTTTGTGACTTTCCCATTGGTATCCTGTGTCAGGTATGGTAGTTGATTGTATTGATTCCTGATCTTTGCACCCTTACTTACTTAGAAAGCCTCCGTGTGAGCTTAATATTTTTTGTGCTTCAACAACGGGCGAAGACTTGGTAGCAGTAAATGCATTTAAGCCCCCACGTCGCTTTGGCTGCTGTCCATTCTAAGGCGGTGATTCTGTTGTTGTTGATTCTTGTTGATTGTTGCTCCCATTGTGTAATTCTGTAATTGTTCTATGTTTTGTTGTATGTTACTTTGTGTCTATTCTAGTTTTGAAATCATCTTGATGGGAAAGAGAGAGAGAGAGAGAGAGAGAGAGAGAGAGAGAGAGCTGGTTGCTTTGTCCTGGTGTCTCGTGATTGATTTGTGACTCTTCCTCGCGATACCACGGGTTTGTCTGCAGTTTGTGATTGTGGCATATCCTGATCATACTCACTTACTAATGCTATTTATTAACTAAATAGCCTTAAAACACTGACTCTGATTTGCCTTGTTGCTGAAAGTTGCCAAGCTAACATTGTATTTAACGATCAACTTTGGGTGTGTAAAGTAGTAGTTGATTCTAATCTTCAAGTTCGCGTTGTGTTTTCAAAGTCTCTTTGGAATTTCTAAGTCTTGTAAATTTCAGCAACAACTTTCACAATTTTATAATTTTATTAAATCTTCTTAAGTCCAGCCTTTATACTTCTAGAAACTATCTATAACCCAAAGTTTCGAAATCTGTAGCTCTGCCACTTGGTTTTATCCTATATACCATGAAGTCACGTGATAGAAGCTGACCACAGCGCCACCTAATGACATCATCACTAACCAATCATATTTCAAGTTTACTATATAGCGCCCGCTACATAGGTAAGCTTCCATTTATATCAACCAATTAGAAGATACAAAAGTGAATCATAGTCACACCATTTGTGCGATTCCCCAAAGGTCATATAATTAAATGTAATGCGCAATCCTGCCAATCAATGTCATAATTGACATGATCTATTTATTGGGCTTATGTAATTTTACTAACTAAGTAACATCTGTCAGCAAGACCTTTTGAAAGTGTTAAAACATCCCCTCATAATTGACAGGATAATAAATATGACATTTGAGAAACAATAACAAACTGGTGTCAGAATTCCCTATAAATAACGTAAAAATTCAACACCGCACCTGGCTGAACACCTGTGTCTTATCCAAACCAAGCATTCACAAATATTGTAAATCCCCACAGGCAGTTCACATTTATTATGAACCCTCTCAGATGAAACCAGCAGCTATTTTATAGGTGTCCTCTGTAGAATTTAGAATTTATGATATCGAAAGCCTTGTTTTAGTAGATTGGTTTCTATTGTTGAAAGCACGTCAGAAAGCAAAGATCAGGAATCGATACAACCAAGTTCCCATGTATGAAAATGACAAAACACATGAAACATCACATACCAGAGAAAGAACCAAGAGGTCAGTCCTTTCCAAGACGGTGACCACAAGGCCCCAAGGAACAGACAAGACAGCATGGCAATGGCAAACATAAAACACAAATAACAAAGAGGATCCACAAATAAACACCACCTTGGAACGATCAGTAAGAAAATGACTGGATGGCTTTAATAACATGTTTGACGGTACCAACATCACCTTTATTTCTGATGTGGATCAAGAGTCATAGAGACCTGGTTTGGAAGTCACATATATTTAACTATACTCTTGACAATAGAATAAGTTTTGTAATTACAATATAGTGCCTTGTGCTTATCTTTGTCAGGGTCCACAAGGGTCAAATTTGGGGTTTTCATAAGCTCTGACTATTAGTGAGTTGAGAGCAATTGTCGTTGTTTCATCACAGTATCTTAGTTGATTTGATAGTTTCACTGTGATAATACATTAGATTAGCTAGGACTCATCCACGCGAGCTACACAAATACTGTGTTTTAACAACTGAACAGAAGAATCGAGGGGAACGATTTGGCCAGTAACATTAATTTACTACCCCCCCCCCTGGTGGCTTTGGCTGCTGTCCCTTCTAAGGAGGTAGTTCTATAATTGTTTAGTCATTGCTCATTGTTGCCCCCCCCCCCCATTGTTTGTGGGGTTTGTACTCGGTCCTTGTTTTATTGCGCAGTATTTAGCATTTGTACTAAATTAATTGTCCCTGAAAATGTTTCCTATAATTGGCATCCTTAATGGCCAGTAGTTTTGGCAAATTAACTTAAACTGGAGAAAGAAGGCATAATTGGTTTTTAATGACCATACCTTTTCACAATGCTATATGGCCATGCATTTGGTATGGTTTTGATGGTGGTTTTAATTTCCCCTTTACTAATTTCATTTCCTCTTGATCCATAAATTTATTGCAGTGTTCCCTTGTGCTCCGAAATTCTTGAACAACTCTTATGCATACAGTGCAAAAGAATTTTTCCTACGTTGTACTGGTTACCTAAACTCCATAAAAACCCTTTAAAGCAAGATTTATTTCTAATTCTAGTTCTTGTATTACAACAGAATTTTCTAAATTGGTAACCTCGTGTCTTACTGCTGTTAATAAACATGTTATCAAGTTTTGTGAAAAGATATATGAGAGATCCCGTAAAAACCTATTTTGGTCTATTAAAAATTCAGGTGAAATTTTAGATAAACTTAAAGCTAGAGATTTCAATGCGACCAGTTTGTCTACTTATGATTTTTCTACTATTTATACTACTTTATCTCATAATTTAATTAAAGATAAACTAATTGATCTTATTGAAAGATTCTTCCAGAGAGAAGGCTCTCCTTACCTTGCACGTAATGAAAGAAATGCATGTTTTACTTCAGAAAAACCTTAAGAATATCATGCATGGTCGTGTCAAAATGTATGTGATGCGCTGACCTTTTTGTTGGACAACACTTTTATTCGATTTGGCACCAAGCTGTATAGACAAGTAGTTGGGGTTCCTATGGGCACTAATTGTGCTCCCCTGGTTGCAGATTTATTCCTGTTTTGTTATGAGAGGGACTTTATGATGTCTCTTTCTGATGATAAGCAGGCTGATGTTATTGATGCATTTAACACTACAACCAGATATTTGGACGATATTTTAAATATTAATAATGTTTATTTTGACAATATGGTCAGTTAAATATACCCTTCAGAGCTCCAACTGAATAAAGCCAATACCTCTGATACCGAAGCCACATTTTTAGACTTGCATTTGTCAATTTCGAATGATATTGTTTCTACCAAAATTTATGATAAATGTGACGACTTTGATTTTGAAACTGTCAGTTTCCCATTTTTAGATGGTGATGTTCCTAGCTCTACATCATATGGAGTCTACAGGTATATCTCTCAACTCATTCGTTTTGCTAGAGCATCTAGCTATATTACTGACTTCAACACTTGCAATAAATTTTTAATTTGAAACTCCTTAAACAAGGCTATAGGTATCATAAACTTCGCAAAACATTTTCAAAATTTTATGGACGATACTATGATTTAATTTCTAAATTCCAAGTTGGACAAAAATTTCTATTGCGCCATGGACTTTCGAAACCTGATTTCTATGGTGACTTGGTGTATAAATTGAAGAAGACTGTTGGCTATAAAAAATTTCAGCGCAGTTCATTAATTTCCCATTATAAATAGATTGGCTATAACATTAATGTATTGCAACAGACTGCATGCTTGGTGGTCGACCCAATCACGGTTGGCAACTTTGCTTTCCTTTGTAATTGCACGCCGGTGGGTCAGACTTCAACTCTATGATGGTTCCGACTTAAAGACTTATCTATTGATGAGATGGTAGGGGCCTGATGCTTTGGCTGTTTGTTGGGCCCACCGGGGTTTACCTGTTGGATTTCTTTTGCTCCAGTATTCAGTTTTATTTACTGTTGAGTCCTTATCTTTGCTTTATCTCCTTGTTATAACTTGATTTATATGTTCTAGGAGATGATGCATTGATAAGTTAGGGGTCTTTCAGGCAAACCAAACATATATGTGTCTTGATCCACATCTGCATTAAGGGTAAGGTTGGCTCAGTAAAACAGGTTTAAGCCCTCAAGTAAAATATTTTACTGACCGTTTCAAGGCGGTACTTCTTTTGTGGATCTTTTATGTTTTTGTTCTGTCCTGTGTTTGCTATGTCTTTGTGCGCGTCTGTTTATATGTGCTTTGTGGTCACCTGCTGGGAAAGGGCTGACCTCTTGGCTCTCGTTTATGGTGTCTAACTGTGAGTTATGACTTTCCCATTGATATCCTGGGCCAGGTATGGTACTTGATTGTATCGATTCCTGATCTTTGCACCCTTACTTACTTTTGAACAATTTGAAGAATAATGTGCTTTATAAGGCACTTTTAGACTGTCTGAAAACTAGTTCTTTTCGAAAATCTGTCATCAAATTAATGTCTTTAAGTTATTAATTTAGGACTAGTGCATGGATTTTAATATATATCAGGCTGTAAACTGAAAAAAATATATTTCACTTACCATCTTGCAAAGCAGTTCTAGCGATAAGGCGTATATTTTCCCTGTTAGCAACAAAATACGTTTCAAAGTGATTCACCATTTACAATACCGTAAAAACGTGCACTTTCTACTACCACCCCTCATTTTATATCTTTATACTGAGTGCCGTTTAGACCAGACTTTGAGTAAATGTATTGCTAGTTTTAAAAAAGCAAAAGTGCTAAAATGTTAAGAATAGGAGTGATTTTCGTTTCCCAAATAGTGTTAGTGAGTATGATCAGGAAATACCACAATCACAAACCGCAGACAACCCCTTGGCACCGCGAGGAAGAGTAACAATTGGGAGAAACAATAACCAAAAAGTAAACAACAACAAAACCATGGCTTTAGAATGGACAGCAGCCTAAGCCACCGGGGGGGGGGGGGGGGCTTAAATGCATTTAACAGGTACCAAGTCTTTGCCCTAGATTCTGCTGTTGATGAAGTACAAGAAATGTTCAGCTCGTATTGAGGCCATCTAACTAATGCAATGTATCATCATGGAGAAATACTCTAATCAAATTAACACACCATGATAACAACAAAGAAAAGGGCTCATGACTTACAGATAGTCAGTGCTAAAGATACCTCATTGTGAGCCACAGTGGGTCCAGCTACAGATAAGCATCAGGCACCAACCCACCGATTAAAGCTTTGCGTCAGAGCCGTCATAGAGTCTGAGGCCTGACCCACCAACGTGCAATTAAAGAGGAAACCATAGATATAAACCGTGATTGGGTTTAAAACTAGACATGCAGACTGTCGCATGATATCCAAGTTATATCCAACCCTTATATAATGTTTTACTATCTTTTTGAATTGATCACTAAAATTAGGTTTTCCAACAAATCGTTTGAATTTATAAACTTAATCACCATAAAATATAGGTTCTGATATGCCTTGTTGCAGAAGAGTTTTAAACCCAATGTTGTATTTAACAATTAAATCTGAGTGTCTGTGGTAGAATTTAGAAAATGCTTTTCGAATTTTATGATATCTATAACCTTGTTTTAATAACTTAGCAGTTAGAAATAAGTTTCTGTTGTTGAAGTAATCAACATTAGAGCACACTCTAGCAAAACGAGTAAGTTGAGAAATATATACATCATAGGAAGAAGAGCGAGGAACATCCTCATCAAGAAATGGAAAATTTACTATTCCAAAATTAAAATCATCCCGTTGATCATAAACTTTAGAAGAAACTATGCCATTTGTTATTGACAAGTTCAAGTCCAAAAACGGATCTTCAGTATCAAAAGAATTCGCCTTATTTAACTGAAGTTCAGTGGGATATATCTGATCAAAATAAGGATTATCAATATTAAGTAAGTCATCTTAATATCTGGAGGTTGAGTTAAAAGCTTCAATAATATCAGTTTGATTATTGTCTGACAGAGACAACATAAAGTCTCTCTCATTACAAAACAAAAATAAATCTGCATCAATAGGAGCACAATTAGTACCCATTGGAATACCTACAACTTGTCTATATAATTTCAAAGTAAGTAAGGGTGCAAAGATCAGGAATCGATACAATCAAGTACCACACCTGACCCAGGATACCAATGGGAAAGCGACAAACTCACAGAAGACACCACAAACGAGAGCCAAGAGGTCAGCCCTTTCCCAGCAGGTGACCACAAAGCACATATAAACAGACGCGCACAAAACATAGCAAACACAAGACAGAACAAAAACATAAAAGATCCACAAAAGAAGTACCGCCTTGGAACGGTCAGTAAAATATTTTACTGGAGGGCTTAAACCGGTTTAACGGCGCCAACCTCACCCTTAATTCAGATGTGGATCAAGACACATAGATATTTGGTTTGCATGAAAGACCCCTAACTTATCAATGCATCATCTCCTAAGCCAAATCTTATAATTATATTGACCAAAAGATAATGGAGCGCATCACACATTTTCTTACATGACCACAATTTATATCGTTTAGGTTGTTCAGAAGTAAAATCAAAGCACTGAGAGTACTGATGGGGACGGCTGCATTAAAGCGTTCAAATAGGGAGGTTGTTAGTTAGATACCTTTTCTAAAACATGCAAATGGAAACTGGAAGTCTCTGATGTAGGGTCAAACATATTGCCACAAAGTGAAATGGGAAAGCAATCTTTCTGGCGACATTGTCATTTGTTCATTGGACAAAACCAGCCTTTAATAAATGTAATCAATATATGAACAGTGCAAGAAATCAGTTGATTAATAACTAACTTAAGAAGTAAATAATCAAACTTTATGTCAAATGCTTTTATTATAGAGCTTACAGTGTTAAAAATAATCCCTCAATAAATGTTGGTGAAGCTCTTCAGGCAGGTAAGCGGTAACAATTTTCTCTTAACTTTCTTTGGCACAACCCCAACTAAACATGTGTAATTTGATCCCAAATACCGTGGCACGTTTTTTTTTCCCTTCAGAGTTTCTTTTGGTTTCTGTTGGTTAAAGATCTTACGAGGATTAGGGAAAGTGTTTCCTAGTATCTTAACTAAGACAAATCCACCCACATATTCAAAGAAATTAATGATGATCAAAAACTGATTTGATAAAGTTCTGTCCTTTTTTGTATATGTTTTTCTTACTTTTACTTAATCGCCATCAGAGACATTATGTGCAAGCTTGAATAAAGTCTCTTAATGGCAGAGCCAAAGCAATTGTATAATTTTGGTAGAGTGCATCGTTAGGGACAATTCTGTGAAATTATTGTAAATTTTGGACCATTGGTTCAGGAGGAGAAGTCATTGTAAGACATTTCTTATCTGGAGCTTAGGCAGATCCATTGTTCAGTGGAGTGGAACCTTTTGTGCAAAATTGGTAGAAGACACCATTGGGTACAAATCTGTGACATTAAGTTGCTTTTGGGTCAGTGGTTCAGGAGGAAATTCTGTTAAAAGAAGTTTCTTAGCTAGAGCTCTGGCAGTCTTTTGCTCAAAGGTCCTGAACAGAAGACCTGAAGTCACAGAAAGTCAGAAAATGAAATAGTATATGTTCTTCAAATACAAATGGTTCTTTAAAAGAAAAAAAAGATGTCCTAGATTTTTACCTCTAGCCCCACCCTGAGGTATGGACGCAAGGCTCTGAAGCTGATGACTGGAAGCCTTCCATGAATATGATACCAAATGCCTAAATATGAATGTTTTCTTATAAATGTTTGGAAAGATATCTGCATAGGTTGGAAAAACAGAATAGCTCTTTTGAAAGGTTTCCTATATTATGACCTCTAGCCCCACCTTGGGGGAATGAACCCTCAGGTTAAAAGTGACAGAGACATGGTGAGTTCAACAATGTGAGCGCTCTCGTTGTACTTATGCCAGACTTTACACATTACTAATAAAGATCATGAAAGTGTGCCCGCAAACGCTCACCTTGTTGAAATCGCCACTGTTGTTCAAATACAAATGATTCTAAAAAAAAACAACCAAGATGTCCTAGATTTTGACCTCTAGCCCAAGAAACGTGAATATTTTGGGGGATATGATGCATTTTAGGGTCTTTTCTTTAGGTCAAGGATATTTTTTTTTTGTTGCTAAAAGGGGTACGTTCATTAATGGGCTATTTTGGCCCCCTCTATAGCCCAAAAAATGAAAGTTGCTTTTCACCAATTTCATCTTATTGATTTTTTAGAAGAATAGCCCAAGTGTAAAATTCTGGCATTTTTTTTTTACTTTTACCAGTTGCTATGGTAACCAAAATGGCTGACAAAATAGGCTTAAAATAGAGAAATTGCTATTTTAGGCCAAATTTGAGGCTTTTTGAGACCGATTTTTTTTAAGAATTAGTTATCAGCACAAGCAAATACAAAAAAAACCTTTTAGTATATTGTGTGCCATGATAATTCGCATCATATGTTAAAATATTTTTTTTGATATTTGCTTGTGCTCTATATTAATTTCTCTGTTACATGTCTCAAATTTGCTCCAAAACGGTCATTTTCCTATTTTCAGCCTATTTTGGCGGCCTTTTTTGTTACCATAGCAACGGTAAAAGTCGAATCAATACCAGACCTTTACACTTTGGCTATTGTTCTAATGAACTAATAAGAAAAAACTTGTGAAGAGCAACTTTTATATTTGAACTCATAGGGGGGGGGACAAAATAGCCTCCTAATGCACCTACCCCTTTCAAATATTTTTGGGGTCCTTAAATTTCCGGATATGGGTGAACAGTAGATGCTGGGCCAGACCCTACGTATGAAGAAAAAATAGGACATGCAAATAATTTTATGTAACAAGAATACGCTTTTACAAAGAGGCTCTGTCTACACTAAGAAATCGAAGCAGTTGGTCGGGCTGGCTGGCTGACTGGTTGATTGACTGAGAAACAAGCAGACAGACAGCTATATTTTGCTGCATACTGCTCTGAAACACTGGCCAGCTTTCTTGGGCGAGGGGTGGGGTGGTACTTTGATATTATCATATATAAGTAGGTTCGGTCCATTTTTGAAGGTTCAAAATTTTGAATTGCATTTTTTGGAGTGGGGAGGGGTCGGGAAGGTCAGATAAATAAATATGTTTGGGAGTATGATGAAAATTTTGATTTTTTTTTATGTTTTGTGGAGTCATTTCTATCAATTTGGCGCTTTTTTATGGTCAAGGTACAGATTTGAAAAATATTTTTGGGGTTGCTAAATTTTAAATATTTTTGGGGTGTGCCTGATATTCTTGATATTTTTGGGGATAAAGAGTAGATGCTGGGTCCAAGCCTACGTATTTAGAAAAATTAAAAGTAACCTCAATGGGGTCAGGCACCTTAAACACTTGAACTACTAGATATTAATCTAGCAAAACAGGCCTACAAAAAATCAAAAGAGCAAAGAACAGATACAGGGAGACAGACAGCCAGTGGCAAGTAGACAGACAAGTATGCAGGCAGGCAGAAGGCTAGATTATGCTGCTCACAGCCTTCAGAACAATGGACAGGCGTTCAAACCACCTGAGCTACTAGACACATGTAAGCTGGTTTAACGAGCATATAAGTAAAAGAACGAAGAACCAATGCAGACAGACAGACGGATGGACAGATTAACGGGCAGACAGACAAACAGCTAGATTTTGCTGCTCATAACCTTGGCACTTTGGTCAGGCGATCTTACTACCGTAAAACTAGATAATTTGGCTAAATCAGCATACAGAGAAATAAAAATAGTGAAAACCCAATGGCTACATTCTGATCTAACCGTAATTGACCCAGTGGTTTCAGCATACCACCTACCTATCTTTTGTCATAGATGTTTCTGATGTTTTGAGTTTTAGGATTTCCATGGACAGGAAAGCATATTGCAGAACCCCGCGGCCATGAACAACGACGACAATGGTCACATTAGCGCTAAGATTAGGAGCATGCTCTCACCCTGTGGTACAGATTCGCGTCAAACTCGCAATAGAACCAGTATCGGCTGGCCCTGCTGGTAGAAACTAACAGGCTATCAAAATGTTAGTGCCTTTGAGCCCATAGTTAGTTCCTGCCGCTTTAATTAATATGTGAAAAAAAACGGTTCTAAAAAGCCCTGCCCCGCGGCCAGATAACAAAACCCCGCGGATGCTGAAGTATTTTGTCACACACCTCCGCGGTTAAGACTTGCAACCGTTGAAGGGGTATTTCTCATAAACAATCAACGCTTATTTAAACCAAATCATTAACATACAGGTAAAACAAGTAAATGTCGTTTCACCAAAAACGAAAAAAATAGAGAAACCATTTCTGAAAAATGTGTAATTGTCAATCAATCCCAAAGTATCCCGATTTCAAGTACTCGTTCATTTTTCTCGCATATTTTAAGTACTGTAATGCTGAATTGAGAATGCACCAATGCGCAGGCTAGTCTGAGTCTTTGTCGCACGTTGTAAGTACCAAAATATCATGAAATTATGTCCGTCGACAGTTTAATTTCAATCGAGCCGGTTCACACGCACTGTATTCATGCGCGGATCCAGAGCATTTAGTCAGAGAGGACCGAAATGCCACTTAAAATTGACCACCATCGGCCCATCAGCGAAACGCCCTTGAAATGGCGTTTTGCTGGCGTGTCAATGGCCCACCATTGAATGCTGGCTTGGTAGCTTTGTAATTTTTTGGGGATCCGGATCAATATTGCTAGAAAACCCTATATTTTATGATTTTTCAGGGGTCCGGACCCCTGTCCCCCTCTGGATTCGCCCGTGGCATGCATCTGAAAGAAGGTACTTGTCTGAAATGTTCCGTGATCATCGGACGCAAAGTCGGACTAGATTATAACTCTTGGTATGCTTGTTTGTCCCTGATCAGGCACATCGGACGATCTTCTGGATCCAAACTATTTGCGAACTTTGATAGCAGGTCGTAAAAGTAGAGAGAGAGAGAGAGAGAGAGAGAGAGAGAGAGGAGACTGCACGGTGTTTGCACACGAATCTTTTGTTTTGGCTTGTTTTCTTAGAATATCGAAACACAATGTTTGGGTCAGTCAATCAGCTTCCGATGAGGACCCAAAATCCAAATCGGCTTTTGTACGGCAAAGTCGGACATTCCACAGTATTAACGCTTTGCGTACTTCTATCGCATGCACACATTTTTAAATTGACGAAACATTCTATCCTGAATACCATTCGGGTCTGATCTGGATCCAAACCGTGTTTGCAAATGTTAGGAGAGAGAGAGAGAGAGAGAGAGAGAGAGAGACTGGTGCAGGCACATCAAAGTAAACATTGCATCGGCGGATCGACAAGTAGAGGTGTGTGTGTGTGTGTGTGTGTGTGTGTGTGTGTGTGTGTGTGTGTGTGTGTGTGTGTGTGTGTGTGTGTGTGTGTGTGTGTGTGTGTGTGTGTTTGTTGATTTTTTACTCTGGGAACTCGTCTACGTATTTCAAAGTTTTGTGTATATCTTTGCAAAAAATCTGATCGCACGAGATGTCTAGCGGTTTCATTTCTTGAATACAATATAAACTGGAATTCGAAGTCGGCAGAGCGAGCGAAAGCGTTTTGGTTTTCTGAAGGAAGAACGAAAAAGTGTAGTGATTCATCGGTAGTCCGAGACGAGTGAACATAGGAGACCCGGCTTATCGAATAGTTAAAATCAGTGGGCTTTTCGGACTTGTAAGTAAATTGAGTGACATAATATGCACGTGCCTGGCTTACCGCATGCGCTGGGCATTTTACTGACTCAGTCCGCATGAATTTAGCGACTGTTTTAATAAGATTAAAGAAAAGAAAAAGAGGAGATAGCACAGAATCATATCGCCGTGTTTTCAAAAAGTTTCTACCACATTTTGACACGCATATATCCTTTATTATAGTGATCACACATGTGTTTCTATCCATTAACATCTGCTGGGCGCAGAAGGCATATAAGCCAATTTTTAGATTCATAATCCCTATATACTGTACTCTGCTAGACCATTAAACGTCCTTGTTGCAAACATTGCGGGCCCAGATCAGACTGCTCTGATCCGAGGACTCCAGTAGACGTCATTCTCAAAACGGAACCGAAAGATATGGTGGGCTACAGTTTAGCAGGGCGCCGCCGATGTGGCACCTTTGAATTTAGATGCAAGAAAAAACCCAGACTATTTAAAATTGAAAACAATCAGCAACAAAAAACAATAGTGGTGCTAAAATCATATTAAAAACTTTGATTTGGCGATTTTAGGGGTGGGGGGGGGGGGGCGCCCGCCCCCTGCCACTTGAATCCGTCAATGAAACCGTCATCCGCGGATTGTGGTTCGTGCGAGGCTTCGTCGGCAGGCCTCATGGTAGTGGCTCATGACGGGCCCGGTAGCAAATGCCCTTTTATTTAATACCGCGGATGGACTCAAAATTCCAATACTGCGCCAGAGTGTATGCTATAAATAGACGCAATACTATTAAAGGGAGACCAGTCTAACAGATAGCGTCCTTTCGCAAATGTATATATCACGTGATCGTTTTGGCGGGATAGGCATAAAGTAAAACTTCAAATGAACTCATGCAAGTAAGATTATTAATCCACAATATCCAAGCGACTTTCTGGGGTCAACTGAGATAATTCTTGATTCATATGAATGTTATATTATTTACATACATAGCCGCGTAAAAAAACACGCCGACTTGTTTGTTTGTTGTCAATGAAAGCAGACTACAATGGCAAGTCCACCATGTCTTTTACGATATGCCTATCATTATTATATTACTGCGCAAGGTATTATTTTTTAAATATATTTGTATTTGAATTAGCAATTGGCAATAAATCATTGCTTCGATGCCCAAATTGAAGTTTCTAAACTGCAAAGCATAAAAAACAATAATAAAACAACAAAAAATGAACTACTTTTTACGCGTAATATTTTCCAGAAAGTTGTTCGGTTTGTATTAAGCCTTTATCCTGCGGAATCCGGATATACCACGTTCTGGAAAACATTGTAGATCCGGATCAGTTGGCTTCTCAGGAACAAACTAATCAGGATCTATACGACTGTTTATCATGCATCTAATTAAATTGTTAATATTGAAACCATGCAACTTATATGTCTAAAATTTGCAAGGAGTATAGCATATATTTAATGTATGGCCTGGCAAGGGTGAAAAATTGACGTGACTGAAAAACTGTAAGTGTTAAAATTGAGTCCGGATGCCAGCATCCGTCCCCAAAAAGCATTTTTATCATTACAAGCCAAATAAAGTGAGCCCTCTCTGTTAAACGTTTGTTCAATTAATTCTGTTATTTTTTTCTTTGATTAGATTATGAAGCAATGTAATATAGAGAATAGAGAAATCATATGTAGACAAAACCTTACCATATTCCTTCTGCGCATGCGTACGAAATACACCTAAAATTGTGACATTTGTCATTGGAAAGAAGAAACTGGTGTCTTTCAGTTTATTTTTAGATGCTTTCCCCCATAGACCCAAGATGCCCTTTGGACAACGACATGTCGCTATAAACATTTACAACATATGTAAAGGTCATTTTAGGTCTTTGAAACATATTTTGTTGACGACTATGCATATTTTCCTGCCAAACTACACCAATTATAAAAAACATTAGGGCAATATGAAAATTTTGTGTTTGTAATCATGATAACTAGGAAAAATATACACCTTATCTCTAGAACTCCTTATCTTCCCATAAATGTAAATGTCTAAATCATAGAAATAAACTGTTTGTCAGGATGACAAGTAAACCAATAATTAGAGCTATGATTTTTTTTAACTTTGTGCATGTATATTTTGTTTCCTATGAAAGCATAATTATGCAAAAAAGAGTCAAATATATATACAAGAATAATTTAACATAAATAAATGAAACAAACTATAGTATGACTTATTTAATGCTAACTGTTTCTTGAATTCTAATTTCTTTCTGGGAACTATTTTTATGTGCTAAATATAGTGGTGATTCAGTTTAATTTAATTCTAATAGCCCCACTGCATTTAGTTCATTGCCATTAAAATATTGCTGAATTAACTATATTTGAGTTATGGCCCTTTAAATCTGTTACAAATACCATTCAGGTTGCTTAGTCATCTACACCATGGGTCGGTGGATCTTAAATCTGATAGGGGACTAGCATAGCAATACGACATAATTTTGTTTCTTGACATACACAGATGATCAAAACGTCCTTGGCCCCTTGTACTTCCGGCTACCAGGGAATGAAAATTTGACCATTACTTTTCAATATAATCTCCCTTCAAGGCAATGCACTAAGCCAATCTCTGTTCGAGCTTTCTTATTCCTTCAAAATAGAAGGCCTTTTACTGGTCCCCCAAGTACTTCTTTACTGCCTCTATGACACTTTCATTGATTCCATACTGTAAACCACGACAATGGGATTTCGTTCAGAAGGAGCCATATGGGAGAATATGGGGGATGAGGAAGGATTTCAAATCCACATTCAATCGCAGCACTTATGGCAACTTGTGACGTGTGGGAAGGAGCGTTGTCCTGCAAGAGCAGAAAGCCGCGAGTCAGTTTTCTTCGCCTCTTTCTCGCGATTTCTTGGTGTAGCCGCCTCAACTCGTCTGCATGATATGCACCGTTTATCGTAGGACCTTGCCCAAGATAATCAATCATGATCGGCCCTTGACCATCCCAAAAGATTGCGGCTATCACATTCCCTGCTGAATGAACCCTCTTAAATTTTTTGGATGTTTCCATTGCATCTGCATTTTTGACTCTGTGTCAAAGTGGTGAACCCATGTCTCATCTTAGCTTACAACTCGCTCTATAAAATCGCTGGGATCATCTTCGTAGCGAGACAGGAGATACCTAGAAATATCGAGCTAATCATTGGTCAACATTTGTGGCACCCATCTTGCAAAAACTTTTGACATACTTAAGATGTCGGTTAGGATTTATTGTACTGTCCCAAAATGTATACCCACTCCGCTAACTATGCTTCGCAGGTCTCGCATCCTATCACACATAACCAGGGTGTGCAAGACCTTAACATGTTTATAATCCGCAACGCTCTATTTGAACACCATCCGTCAACACATGAAAGAGGAATTAGCGTTACGAGCCGAAAGGTAACATTTAGTTTATGTGACATTGCCCTTCGATTTCAAGGTCTGAAGCATTGGTTGTAATTTATACCCATATACCATCATTGTGCTAAATATGAACACTCTTTGACCAAAAAAATAAAGGAGTTTGCCCTATGACCAAACCCAAGTATTTTGTTATACTTGGTCAAAAAATGAGGGTGCATTCGAGTAACGAGCAAAACAGACTGACGGACGGACAGACAGTGGGAGGGATGGAAGGACATCCACAAACAATTACAATTAATCCAATTTTTTTCCAAAAAGTACAAATATAATATTAATGATGATAATAATAATAAAACTACTACTACTACTACTTAGTTTACCACTACTACGTTTACTACTACTAATACTACTACTACTACTACTACTACTACTACTACTACTACTACTACTACTACTACTACTACTACAACTGCTACTACAACTACTACTACAAATAATAATAATAATAATAATAATAATAATAATAATAATAATAATAATAATAATAATAATAATAATACTTGCTTTCAGATAATATAAGCTTCAGCATGTATCATCGGACATTGCTCTATATTGTGTGTCTTGCGAGCATCACCATCTTGTCCTACCAAGGGTTGCGATTGTCTAATCTAACGTCTGAAAGGTAGATACGACGAAACCTTCGCTGGTGAAGATGGAGCATCACCTGAGACCGTTCATATGTGATGTATAAATTAAACAGATATTTCGTTACGGAAGTTCCCGAAACAAAATGGGCCTCGCCGCGACAAAACCTGCCTTCGGGGTTTCCAACAAAGTGAGACTAAAACCAGTCTCCTCCGCTTCAGAGACTAGCTAGAAAACTGAAATTTCGCTTGTAGCAAGCCTATATATGGTACTTTCCAATACGCGAATATCAAAGGCGCTGATCAGGCTGCGCGGATGCGCAGGCTGGTCTGCGCCTGTGTTGTTCGCAAACCCCAAAGACAGGTTTTCTCGCGTCGAGGCCCAAATAAAAGTAGCCACGCCGTTAAATAACAACACGTGTGAGCAATCAAAGTTCTGTCAAAATGGCATTCAGGCTCACTGACTAGAGGCTACACCTTATATTACTGTTCTTATATAGAATAATGGCTTAACGAGCTGAATCAGAATGGTCGTGGGAACGACATAGTAATGCTTGACCACCAATAACTTAGTCGTAGCAACGACTTATTTTATCGTCCCCACGACATAGTTAAGCGTAGCAACGAGTTATTATGTAGTGGGAAAGTGTTATTATGTCGGCGAGAAACGAATTGCTATGTGGCCACTGCTTACTATGTCGAAGTAGCGAGTTATCATGTCTTGGGAAAGAGTTATTATTTGGACACGTGTCCACGGCTTTGTCGTTGAAACGAGTTGTAATGTCGACCCGGTGACTTACGTAGTTTGGGGAACGAGTCAATACGGACCTCTGATTTGCATTTTCTGATCATTCTTACTCTTTTAGATGGCATGGTTCTTGTGTTTGGGTCGCGTTGTCAGCATAGAATGTCTCCTGGTATATGCTTTGTAAGTTCTGTTTATGTTGCACCTGGCAAATAGATATTGCATTCCCAGCAAACACTCAATACTTTATGTAAACATTTAGGCTTGGCCAATTTATGGTGGGTTTCAACATTGGAATTGCACGACCCTTGGGTCTGCACTAGAATCACTATGTGAGTCCGTTCATCCGTCCGTTCGTCCATTAGCAGTTAGTGAAATGTTCATAACTCTTGAACCACATGGTATAATTTGATCACATTTTGCATACATATACATTTCAACATTCCCTAATCACTAGCCTGCGAAACTATCTTTATTGATGGACGAAGGTTTGCTGAGCATCAGTCCAGCCTCTTTAGGTCAGATAGTAAAAATCCTCATAACTCTTGAATGAAATGTTGCATACTTATTTATTTTAATATTGTCCAGCCACTGGTATGTAAATGGTGATGAGGGTTTGTCGAATATCATTTTGGCCGATCAATGTCTTTTAGTAAAAATGCTCATAACTCTTGAACCGCATTGTGTATTTTAGTCTAATTTTGCATACAAATACATTTTGACATCAATAGGATCTGGTCCTACTTATATATATTAGTCATAATTTATGGTGAAATCTGTAAATTTTGGGTTTGTATGACAGAAAACTTACAAGTATTTTAGCGTCTAGTTTATTTTTAAAAAGCAATTCTTGTGTCGTAGTTTTCCGGCATATTCGTGGATTTCCATGAGATATAACTAGAAGTTTGCTTTGGTCTACTATGTACAATATTTTTACCTGTATGAGACACTACACCCTCCGTCAGGTTGGTAAGAAAAGGCAGCTATAGTTGTTCGTAAAAAAAAATGGACAGACAATATCTGGTTATTCATATTTCTTTTTTGAGCAAATTTTAGTGATAATTGTGTCTGCATTTCTTGCAACCATTAATTTTGATAACAAGACGATATATAATCTTAAGTGAAGGTTGTAAACACAACTTCTCAAAGCCTACGTGGTTGCATTAAACTAGACGTTTTGTACAGGCTCTATATGCCAGAGGCGGGGGCTGCACTACGCTGACACCAGAACCGAAAATAGTAGTACATGTAGTAAACTCAACTTGTATCTTTCAGTTCGGGTATCTGAACGCTGTTTCCATATGGAACCCGCTTTCATATGGAGCCTATTTCAGAACGGCTATCCGCCTATTGAAACACTCAGTTCGGCTACCGCACATTGTTTTCAATCTGAATACCTAGAGTTTCATTATAATTAGCAAACATTCAACCTGGGTCGTGTATATACATGTACTACTGTCAGTTGATTCCGTTAATTTATTAGCTTTTCAGAAAATGTAATTATTTTGAGTATAGAGATATTTGTAGATAATATTAGTGTAAACAATGTTTTAATCACTTCAATCCAATTACAAGTATACAATAACATGATATACCATGATATGATAGCAAGCATTAGTGCTTATATTAATCATCTCCTGAAACTCCTGTACTATTTCAAGGAGAGGGGGGTAGTGTTGACATAATTGAAGTCAAATGTTCTAGGGTATTGATGATGTTTTTCAACTACAAACTGAATAAAAAAAAACTTACATATTGAAACAGAAGCCTTCCACTTAATCTTGTCTCATATTTATTTCAGCCAAAAGTGTGTCCTTTGATGGACTTTATAGTACAGCAGACGACTGGCCAAAAGTCCTCTCCTTAAGGACTTTACTGGTCAGATCGGTGCAACATCTAGTGACATATACCAAAATGTTCGTTTGTATGTCCAGCTTCAGAATCCGGTTGATGACATCGTCGCTGATGAGTACTAACAGAGTTACGGCCCTTGAACCGTACATACCCATTATAACAGATTATTAGAATTTTGCATACAGTTGGCATATAGCATTGCATTTATTTCTAATAAGCATACATAATTGAAATATTTTTATGATTTATATGGTATTGGATTAGAAAACAACATTGAAATATAGTTTCAACATTTACGATACCTAAAGGTATGTTTGTCCGTGTGTCTTTTTGTAAATAGTGTCAATGTAAAAGGGCAACGCTAATATTTCATAAACACAATTTTTAACCATAACTTAGTTCATAATGCCAGTTTCATCTGTTTTTTTCATCAAGGTAAGCAACAGCATACACTCGTTTTAGGTCAAGCTTCAAATCAAGTTGTGACCTTTCTCAAGGTCAAAGGTCAAGGTCAAATAGGCATACCCCCCAAATCACAAAAATGCGTATTTTATGTATCTGTTTATTAGTAAAAGTATAGTTTGTGCCTGTTTGAAGCTTAACTTATCAGTACTAGTCTCACATACTTAAATTCCACATATTCATTGCCAACAAAGGGGAATAAATACCCCCAATCAAGCGAGGCGTGAGCTATTCCGTAACGGCCTCAGTTTGAATCACGTCAAGATGATAACCGCTTTATACTACCACATACGACTGGCCAGAATTCCTCTCCCTATGAATTTTGCTGGTAAGATTGTGCTAACATCAAGCGTCATATAAACCATGCATGTACGACTTCGGAATCCAGTTGATGACATCGTCGAAGATGAGTACTTACACAGTTACGGCCCTTGAACCGTACACGCACGTTATAGAGGATTATGCATATGTTGTAGTCAGTTGGTCTAGAGCATTGCATTTATTCATAAGGCCACGTTAATACAATATTGTTATGACTTGTATGGTATTGGTTGGTAAAGAACATTTAAAATAAATTATCAATACCAATGATACATGTACCCAAAGCTGTGTTTGTCCGTGTGTCTGTTTGCAAATAGTTTCAATGCAAAAGGAAAATGCAAACTTTTCATAAAAAATCTTAATCTATATTTAAAAAGTTCAATTACCATATTTCGTCAATTTTGTTTCATCAAAATAAGTAATAGTCTACACTCTTTTATATGTCAGAGTTAGAATTTGTATTATGACCTATTTTAATGTCAAGGGTCAAGGTCAAATAGACATATTCAAAATCACAATATTTAGTATATTTTTTAGCCCACCTGAGTCATAAGCTCAAAGTGAGCTATTGTGATCGTTGGATGTCCGTTGTCCGTCGTGCGTTGTCAACAATTGCTTCAAATGATATCTCACCCTAAAATAATGGCTTGAATTTGATCAAATTTGGCTGACAGGAATGGTCCTTATGTGGCCCTCTCAAATAATTTATGAAATAGTATATCTAGATCACATGGCTAAAAATAGATTTTCGAAAACTTTAAATTCTTCTTGTCTGAAACCACAAGGCGGATAGCCTTGATATTTTGTGAAGGATTATCTAGTAGATATTTTTCTTTTTTGTTCAAATTATGCCCATGGGGCCATAAATTGCCCCGCCTCTGGGTTCACATGTTGTACATAGGCCGTGGGTTTGTCTGCAGAGTGTGATTGTGGTATTTCCTGACCAAACTCACTTGCTTTTTTTAAATGGGAAACATGAAAAAATATTGTCTGAAACCATTTGAGCCTTGATATTAAATATGTAGCATCATCTTGTAGACCTATACTAATTTTGTTAAAAGTATGGTCCTAGGCCCAAAAGTGGCCCGCTCCAGATTCACATGTTTTCCATAGGTTTATATAGGGTACACATAATAAATCTTCTAGTCTGGAACCACTTGGCATACAGCCTTGATAATTGGTATTAAGTATCATCTAGTAGACCCCTCCACCAGGTTTGTTAAAATTGTGCACATGTTGCCAAAATGGACCCATTCTGGGGGCCACGTGTTTTACATAGGCTTTAATAGGGAAAGCATAAAACACTATTCACAGAGTTGTAGCGACACCTAGTGCTACTTTACCAAGTTTGTTCAAATTATGGCCCTTGGTTTTATATAGTTTTTTTTTGCAAATATTTATAAAAAATATTGTCCGAAACCACATGGCCCAACGCCGTTATATTTAGTATGTAGCATTACAAAGTAGACCTCCACTGAGTCTGTTCAAATAATGGCCGTGCAGACAAAAACAAGCCACGAAGGCTATATAGGTTTATTTTAATAAAACACAAAACCCTTCTTGTTTGACCCACAAGGCCTGGAACTGACAAGTTTATTCAAAAGTGGCTCCACCCAGGGGGATCACATTTTTTACATCAACTTGGCTTGTATAGTTAAAACATAAAAAAACTTCTCTGGAACCACTAGTTCTAGAAACATGTCGTATCGTCCAGTGGCTCTCTTTTATTATGCTTTATTGTTGTCACCTTTTTGGAATACAAACGCGAATAGCATCAAAGTACTGTGAGGTTTCCATTATATAAACGTTGCCATTAGAGAAACACCATAATACTGTATATGCTAAATTTTCTGAGAAATGGACAGGTTCAACATAATTTTTATTGTACTATCATCACTACCAATGACTTCAGATTCAACACATACAATATTTTGTCTACATCATGGTGTGTTATAATCTAGATCTGATAAGAAAAAATGTCAATCATTTGCAGGCCCTGTTAATTTGGTGTATTTTAGAAACATGTTCTTGGAAAAAATATGAATAATTTATAACTTCACTTGCGATATGGTAATTGAAAGTGGTATGAAATTAAAGTACATTTATTTCTGAGTAAGAAAGACTAAAAACAGCTCATTGTTAATTTATAGAGCGGACTTTTGACGAGAAAATGTGAGTCAGTAAGGTTATCATTTGAGGTTAATGAAATAATCTGTAGGTTACAGTATGTCTTGCAGGGTCGTCCTGAAAAGGATGTTTAGCAAATTAATCTGGTTTATCTAAAGTAGTAGAGTACCTGAAACTAACTAGATACAAAAAGACATCAGAGTTTTCCGAAACATAGACGAAAATCTAAGCAAAGCTGGAGGATGATACATAATGTCTGTATATAATAAACTTAAAAACTACATACTGTTTAGATTTAGAATAGTCATCATTTCTGATGAAATATGAAGCCATTAAGATTGTCAGTATATTCGTACCTCATCCACTTTGTCAATGATCATTTACTCTGATTTGATGAAAGAATAAAATGCAGATACACATTTATGTTTGGTGATACAGGAAGACAAATGCAAACGTCATCAAATTATATAAAATGAAGGAAATTTCAATATAGCACCAATATTTTGGGGTCATTGATTCATTCATTTATGAGGCCTATTATATTGATTTTTAATCTTAAAGCGTAAAATCAAGGGCAATAATACATGTTCCATGTAGTGTTTTATATCTCTAAAGCAATACAAACTAGAACACATTCGATGGCGCGCCATCGCAAATCCCCACGCTCTCTAGGAAATCTAATGGTAATTGACCCTTTGACCCCATCGCAAGGTCACCAGATTGATCGTAGGTTAAATGTTTTCAGTGTATCCTGGTCTACTGCTCATCCCCTTCAATTTGATATGCCACATGACCATATTTAGAAAATTAAATTTTTGACCCCTCCCTAAGGCCGCAGGGTGCGGGGACCCAAATAATAGTGCCGGTGCATGTGCCGTTCATGTGAGTAACTCACGCACCAAATCTGGTTGAATTTCGTAAAAAAAATTTTTTGACCCCCACGGTACCCCCAAGTCCCACCCCTTGGCATGACCCAGATGGCCGAAATAAATTCCAGTCTGATATGTTATATATCTTTCATTTGTGAGAAGATACACAAAGTTTGGTTTTAAAAATATTTGAAATTGAATTTTTAAGTCAGATTTAATGATATTTGACCTTTTGGCCCCTCCTTGAGGCCCCTTGGGGCCTGGACCAAAAAAATGGCGCCGGCGCATGTGCCATTCATGTAAGTAGCTCACACACCAAATCTGGTTGAATTTCGGGAAAAAAATTGACCCCCCAACAAACCAAGGTACCCCTAAGTCCCACCCCTGGGGCATGACCCAAGCCACCAAATGAAAATCCCGTCTGATATGTTTTATATCTTTTCATGTGTGAGAAGATTCACAAAGTTTGGTTTAAAAATCTTTGCAATTGACTTTGTAATTGAAATTTAATGTAGTTAAATGATATTTGACCTCCCCAGGGCCCCAGGGGGCGGGGCCAAAAAAATGTGCCGTTGCACACCTTATTCATGTGAGCAACTCACACACCAAATTTGGTTGGATTTCGTCCAATGGTTTAGGAGGAGATAGCGTGATGGACGGACGGACAGAGGCGATTGCAATATCCCCGAGATGCTGTAAAGATGTGTAAAACCAAAGGTCTCGTATATTTTATTGCAATCAGACTCTCAGTAAGCAAGTTATTGGAGGAAAATTCGGTTATAGATCCATTTTCTATGTGTGAGTCTTGCCATTAAGGGACAACAACTCGTGTTTCAAAAAATAGAAATATGTAGCAGAAACAAATTTTGATCTGCAGTTTGGCATAGTATTGGTTCAAGATAGATTTAATCCTATTTAGAAAATAAGTTTTCAAATTTAACTTATTGAGCTATTATTATTTTACTGCATTTTTCCATACAAAACAATGGTAAAAATAATTAAGGGCAGTAACTCTTGCTAGAATATCTAGATAGTTTAATGCATTACAATTGTGTTTGGCATACTAAGTATATTAGCCCCAGTAAGTTTCAGGTATAAATGGTAACATATATTCAAGTTATAAGGTATATTGTGTTTAGCCTTGCAAGAGTTATGGTTATTGGTGCCACTATCGACCTAAATGTGCTTGACAATCTTAAGAAAGATCATGTAAATGCCCTTGCAATACAGTTACACTGTCAGAAAGTATTTTCTTCGTATTTAGGCTATAAAAAATTGGGTGATTAAGTATTACAAGACTTTTATCAATGTTAGCGTTTTCACCTCATCTTATAGGTGGGTGGGGTATTTGCATGCTAGTAGTTGTCCCAGAGCATTCTATTTGTAGAAATTAGAATCTAGAAACCCTGTTGACATAACTCGGGCACTGATCTTTAAATTATTATTCATTTTTAAAGACATAAATCTAGCGGGCAGTTTCTTTAGTCGAAAGTTTCTAATATATGTTTATTCAAAGCAGCTGGGTTTTGAAATAGGATATAACTATAATATACGAAGTAAATAGTTCCAAACACTTTTTCTCTGACTAAAACTTAATTTATTTACTTCTTCAAATGCTGTTATAAATAGTGATGGCAATATTTATTTCCTGAATGCATTATTTCGATTATATTCCAAAACTGATACCCATAATCTTTCATAATAAGATTAAAATTTGTGGGGGTAATTCAAGGTGACTTAACTCGGTCAGTACTCAAAGTCAGTGGTGTCATCAACTGCTTCTATTTACTAGAGACTCTACATTTTTGTTTGGTTCATGTACATATATATGACACCAGATGTTAGCAAAATTTGACAAATTTCACCCTCAAAAAACCCTGAGATATGCAGTAGTAATAGGTGGGTGGGGTATTTACATGCTTAGTATTGTCCCCAAAGCATATCCGTATACAGAAATTGGAATCTAGAAACTCTGATAACATAGATAAGAAGTGTTCTTTAAATTATTAGTCATTTCTAAGGACATAACACTAATGGGCAGATTCTTAAATTGAAAGTTTCAAACATATTTTTATTCAGAGGAGTTTTGACACCAAATTTACTGTTAAAGACGAACAAAAATGTTTGAAAGCCCATTTCTCTGACTAAAACTTAACTTTTCTACTTTTTCAAGTACCGTTATGAGCAATGATGGGCATTTTTTACTGGATGTTTCAACTCAATTATTTAACAAACTAATGATCACAACCTCTTATAATATGATCCAAATGGGTGGGGTAATTCAAGGGGAGATAACTCGGTTAGTACTCAGAATCAGCGGTGTCATCAGCTATTTCTATTTACTAGAGACTCTACATTTTTGTTTGGTATATGTTCATGTATATGACACCAGATGTTAGCAAAATATGACCAAGGTCACCCTCAAACAGCCCAGAGATCTGCAGTAGTAATAGGTGGGTGGGGTATTTACATGCTTATTATTACTCCCAGGGCATTCCGTATACAGAAATTGGAATCTAGAAACCCTGATAACATAGATAAATAAGTGTTCTTTAAATTTTTAGTCATTTCTAAGGACATAACACTAATGGGCAGATTCTTAAATTGAAAGTTTCAAATATATTTTTATTCAATGGAGTTTTAACACATAATTTAACTTTAAAAGACCAACAAAACAGTTCAAAAGCCCATTTCTCTGATCAAAACTTAACTTTTCTACTTTTTCAAGTACCGTTTTGAGTAATGATGGGTATATTTTTCTTCCTGGATGCTTCAACTCAATTATTTAACAAGCTAATGAGCATGACCTCTTATAACATGGCCAAAATGGGTGGGGTAATTCAAGGGGAGATAACTCGGTTAGTACTCAGAATCAGAGGTGTCATCAACTACTTTTAAAAACTAGAGACCCCACATTTTCATTTGGTATATAACACTAGATGTTGCAAAGATCTGACCAGTAGACCCCTCTGACAGCCTTGAGATCTGCAGTACTATTACTTTACTTTTAGTAATACACACCACAGCAGTTATTAAGCTAGAAGATCAAGGTACAGAATGGGAATATTTTGTGGGTAAAGCTAAAATGTCAGGATTTGTTTTTACTTTTTGGTGTGCCTGATATGCCTGATATTTTAGGAAGTAAAACAGTAGATGCTTGGCCGAGTCTACATAGCAAGACAATTGAGAGTATCCCCTTGGATGCTATGCACATTGTTGCACTTACAAGTAAAGTATTTTAGGGAGGAGCCTTTTTCCACTCCCTTAAATCATTTTAAGACCAATGTAATTTTCCACGAAATTTTATACAGTTAAGTTAAAATGGTCCATTATATTGATGGATCACAGATTATAATTTCAAAAAAATACTGTAATTCTTTCTCTGACGGTCGAATTTGGCACAGCAAACAGTGCAGATCCTTGAAATGCCGCATTATGTGGCATTTCATCTAGGTATACAATGTTTATCAAAGTACCCGTTTAAGGGTTTCCGGTATACAAAAGGTTAACAGCAAACAGCTATTTCTATCCCGTATAATTATGCCCTAGCTTTATTTTATTTGCAAGTTGATTAAGTTCTTTTTTCCCTCAATTAGATAACTGAGCCTTGTCGCGAGAAAACCTGTCTTCGGGTCTTCTGACCAGGTCATGATCTAATCAACCTGCTTAGCTACAGAGACTAGTTAGAATGTTAAACTATGAGCCTCGGCATGAGATTTTCAACAATTTGACATTGTGACAAGTGTAAACTTGGACGAGCCTCTGCAGCCTCCGTTTAAGCTAAGAATCTCCAAATGGTGTTCAGTCAGTAGCCTAACAATCATAGAATACTTAAGCGACTAGCAAAGGCTCTGATCAGACTGCGCGTTTGCGCAGGCTGATCTGAGACTTCAAAAAAAGTGCTGGTCGCACATAACATATTGTTGGAAAACTCATGCACTGGCTCAAATAGTTATATGACGCAAATTTAGATTTTATACTATAATGTATGGAATTGCCTTATTTGTATTTAAAGGGGTCACATGTAACATTTTTATATTATGATGCAGTTCCGTCAATACGAGTACATGATGATTTGTTTTTATTTTTAAACAGTGCAGACCCAGATGAAACGCCGCATTACGCGGCATTTCATCTGGTTCTTCACTGTTTGCCAAATAATGCAGCATTTCATCTTGGTCTTCACTGTTTGCCAAATAATGCGGCATTTCATCCGTAGCTTCACTGTTTGCTAGCACATCTGTCTATCGGTATCCAGAATGAAACGGGTTACGGCACAAAATTGACGTGTCAAGAGGCAATATGCAGAACACATGAACCATTGCTCTGGATTCCCTACTATTTGGAGTCATTGTCCTTGAACGTTGAAAACATATAAAATTTAAATGCGTAGTATGGAATGGTCTAGTCTGTCATGATGTTCTGATCGTAATTTGCTGCTGTTCCTTTTAGTATATTGGTCAATTTCGGAGGTTCAACACATTTACATGAAAGTGTCTCTCCAAGGTACATAAGTTTACATGTGGCTAGTTGTTTTCTTATTGAGAAACGACAGCCCTTCCTAATACAGCAAGCCAAATAAGTGTACCACTCGAAATAACCTATGTCTCGCTCTGTCTTGTTTGCTCTAGCTGTCATCTTGTAGTTGGTTGTAAGAAAAACAAGCGCCATCAAACATGTCAACATGGAGGTCATCATACTGGTATACACTGTTAATAAAAATGATTGGAAACAATGAATAACCATAGCCCTACGAGTTTTCTCTGACGTAGTGGTTTTTCTTTATTTTGATATTTGCCACTACTAGTATCAAAATATGGAAAAGCCACAACATCGGAGAAGGCTCGGATTACCATGGCCCATGACCAACTCAGCCCATAACCATTTCGGCCCACGAAATGTGACTTAAGTCGAATACACCCATTAGAAGGTACCGGATGAACCCTTTTAATACAACGCATATCCATCAAGAGAAAATAATTCATTCGAAATGTGGGATAGTGTACACATGGTGTTGATAATTTGAGGTATTTATGATAGTGAATATACCATGTTTGGAAGCAATGGCGATGGAAATAATTGATTCTATTGCACTATTTGGAATGTATTGCATCTGCTTAACAAATGTACATAGATCCAATGAATATGAGGCGTGTTATAGAAAATAAACGATTTGTGTTGCAAATAGCATGGGCACACTGGTAAATGTATACATCGATTTGCTGGTATTTACGCATATTGCCGGTACTTATAGACCGGAAGTGATAGATATTGGTGTTAATACTATATAGAAAATCATGCCATATGCCTAAAGGACTATAGAATTAGATCATTTTAAGTATTCAGTATGTGCATGGCGATTTATGTAAGCATTTAGTAATAGATTCGAGTACCGATCATCCAGATCGGTACTCGAATCTATTCCTAGATGCTTACATAAATCGCCATGTGCATGCAGATTACTTAAATTGATCAAATTCTATAGTCCTTTAGGCATATGGCATGTTGTTCTATATAGTATTAATACCAATATCTACCACTTCCGGTCTGTGAAGTACTGGCAACATGCGTAAATATCAGCAAATCGACGTATACATTTACCAGTGTGATGGGCCGTAAGCAAAAAGCTTTACAAGCTGATGATATGGAAATAAGATATGTGGTAAACGTTACAATATTTTGTGTATGAACTGGGTATCGTTTTCGGATTGTGAGCTGTGCTTAGCGTGACCATATTCTTACTTATAAAATATGTCATCTTCTTCACTAACTCGGTAAATCAAGGGAAATGAGGGTTGTCGTTGGGCATAAAGGACGGAAAGGGGTTGAAAATCCTCATGCAATAAATACATTTCTGATAAATGATTTTTAAATGTGATTTTGAGCGAGGTTTTTCAAAGTTTTTCCAAAATAATATTTTTCCTTAAAAACATGCACCTATTTCAATTGATTGCTCGTACACCAATAGCACACTGGTAAATGTATACGTCGATTTGGTGGTATTTACGCGTATTGCCGGTACTTCAAAGACCGGAAGTGGTAGATATTGGTGTTAATCCTATATAGAAAAACATGCCATATGCCTAAAAGACTATAGAATTAGATCGTTTTTAAGTATTCAGTATGTGCATGGCGATTTATGTAAGCATTTAGGAATAGATTCGAGTACCGATCTGGATGATCGGTACTCGAATCTATTCCTAAATGCTTACATAAATCGCCTTCTGCATGCCGAATACTTAAAAACTATCTAATTCCATAGTCCTTTAGGCATTTGGCATGTTTTTCTACATAGTATTAACGCCAATGTCTACCACTTCCGGCCTTTAAGATACCGGCAATACGCGTAAATACCACCAAATCGACGTATACATTTACCAGTGTGAATAGGCCCTCCACTCGAGCCACCTGTGCTAATTGCATCATCGGTGCTAGATGGTGTGATGTACACGGGTACTAGAAGTATAGTTGATGACTGTCGGATAAGCTATAATTCCATTTTAAGTAATACGTTTTTATTCAGCATTAAGTCTCTTGATCTGGGCCCGAGGTTAATTTTTTCATGCCCAGTTCAGCATAATATGAAATTTATCCTCCTTATAAATGTTAAAATGACAGCCATTACTAGCAGAATAAATACAACATCTGAGTGTTTTAAAGCAAGCCAAATCTTGGGTTTTCAGCATTTAATTTTATGTGTAGATGAAATTTCATGCCCAGTTGAGTTGAACATGAAAATAGTTTTATAATCTCGGACCCTGAATCCAGTATACATGTGTGTATCTCAAATTTAGCTCGAGATTAGAGGGTGCTTCATGCTATCAGAGTTTCCAATTATTGTGTTTTTACTTTAAAACAATTCAAATCGCTAATTAGAAAGCCCTTTATATTAATGTCATTGTGTTATACAGGCCTTTAGTTAAGAGTGCATAGCAAAAATAGGTATATCATTTCTCAACCAAAACACAACGTTGTGGATACTCAAAAGAAACGGCACAATGAGAAGGTTCTTTCGAGCATCCAAAACATAATAATGTTAAAAACGATGGGTACGAGATAATTTACAATCGTACACTGAAAAAGTCATATTCTGATAATGGAGTCGAAATCAGAGCTCTGTATATAAAGCAAAACTGATAAATAGAAAGCGAGCTCGTTTAGGAAAAAAAGATAGAAAGAAAAGGAAAACACATATTTTAAGTTGATTTGATTAAACTTCACTAACTTTCTTCAAATAGTTTACTTCCATTTAAATATCACAATTAAATCTGGTAATATGATTTTAAGAGTGTTCAGTAGCTACATAGTATTGTGTTGCATATCAGTAACGTGAGCTGATAAGCATGGGAGCGTATAAGGGACTATAATAAAAATAACATCACATCAAATTACATATGAGCCGTGGCATGTGATTTCCAACAATGTTTTTTTTTTTGACAAGTGTAGACTCAGGCGAGCCTGGGCAGCCTCACTTAAAGCTTAGAGACGCCATACGATGTCCAGTCAGTTACGTAACACTCATTGAATACACGAGAGACTGGCAAAGGCTCTATTCAGACTGCGCGTATGCGCAGGCTGATCTGAGCCTTTGCTGGTCGCACATACCACATTGTTGGAAATCTCATGTCGCGGCTCATATATATATATATATGCATTTTATTAAGACTTTAAGTTTACGTTCATGATTTTAACAGTTCACCTAGTTCTGATTTAATTCGCATAGATCATTTCCTTGTCTGCTAAGGTATACTTCTACCACAACCTCTAAGTAATTCACTAAATTAATTTACCGTAACTGTCACGCCTCAAAGCGTCCTGTGGAAGTATAATTACATCAGTATTTATTGATTTGATCCATACATCTTGGGGCAGGCATCTTTCAGCAATGGCTTAAACAGCTGCCTTTTATGTCTGTTTGAATTACAGTAAAACCTGTATTAAGTGGCCACTCAAAAAGGACACCAAATACCGATTATTGCTTAATGTAGGTCAAACATATTGCAGAATGCTCCAAGGGAAGAATTCTGCCATACTTTCGACCTGCATTAAATTACCATTTTGTATCAAGACCTCTGTTTTGTTCATTTTTAAGTGGACGCTAAAGACAGGTTTTACTGTAGTTACTATGTCATGACACGCCATTATCTGTGGAGATTTAGTGGTTCAATATACTCATACAAATACTGCATTCAAGTAAAAAGTGGATACTGAATATTTCTTTTTTAATTTCAACATTATTTCAAGTAGAATGTTATTACTATAACAAGAAAAAGATTCTGATTTTTCAATAAGTGTCATTATTTTTCGTTATGTCTTATATCCAAAAGGAAAAAAGTCGTTACTAAGCATGCCGTCTACAGTAGTAATAATTAGCGTTTTAAGGGTTACACCTTTGAAATAATGATTAAACTCAAATCAAATCAAATAAATTTATCAGCATAAAATATTTACAACAATGTTTATAGCCTACAGACAAAATAAACATGAGAACGTTATATTCAGATATATATACACAACATAAATATAGATACATTATGCATCATCTGTGGAGCCCTTTTTCGTTTTATATCTCTCAACCTAGTTATCAATACACTCATCAATACCCTGCTCTTACTTAGATATTACACTGAACACTTGTATTCAGACAATGCCAACAACTGATGTATGATCTGAACAAATATCATACTCCGTAAGTTGATCATAAAATGTTCCATTTCCTAAAATCTGCTCACAATGTATATCAAATCCTCTCATGTTCGAAAAGTGACCATTTATCGACTTTAACACATCTACAAGAAACTGTGTTTCTAGAAAAGCTCAATAATATACAGTGTATAGGACGTGTCGCCCTTTCAAATGGACAGCCTTCCCTTTTGCAACTCTTTGCAAACTTGAACCAATCCAAAACTAGTCCGGTCTTGCTTGCCGTGACCATTATGTTGTTGTTGATTGTAAGAAGCCGATAAAATGCAAAAAAATGCATGTCGATAGAGCCTGTTAAGCAAAAATAATTTGCGTAAAATTGCGATTATTTATTTATCCATGCGCTTATACATGTGTTTTGGGTGCTCAAAAGAACCGTCTCATCGAGACGGTTCTTTTGAGTACCCACAACATATGTTTAGCTTGGGAAATAAGAAAAAAAGTTTTCAATTACGCATTATTATCTTGGGGGCTGACCTGGATCATAAATTATAAAATGCCAACAATTGTTTGCATTTTATAATTTATGATCTGAACAAAGTTCATACTCCGTAAGTTGATCATAAAATGTTTCATTTCCTAAAATCTGCTCACAATGTATATCAAATCCTCTCATGTTCGAAAAGTGACCATTTATCGACTTTAACACATCTACAAGAAACGGTGTTTCTAGAAAAGCTCAATAATATACAGTGTATAGGACGTGTAGCCCTTTCAAATGGACATCCTTCCCTTTTGCAACACTTTGCAAACTTGTACCAATCCAAAACTAGCCCCGTCTTGCTTGCTGTGATCATCATGTTGATGTTGATTGTAAGAAGCAGATAAAATGCAAAAATGCATGTCGATAGAGCTGTCTTCATATTGAGATTGACTGTCAATAAAAAGAAAAGAACTTTAAAAATAATTTCAAAAACAAACCAACACACAGAAGAGATAATTTATCTCAGCAATATGAGGCCTGTTTCATGTATATTTGAACAGATTTGAATAACATCTTTTGCGATTGCATTTAAATAAAACAAACAAACTTTGCTTTCTATTAAAACACAGATATGCCCTGGTATGGCCAAATGGACAAAATAGCAATTAAATGCATAATCATAACACGGCGGCCCGAAATACACGCCCACCCCCTTTAAATGATTTTAAGAGCTAAAACGGATGAATATTTCATTAAAATGTTTATTTAAGTGTGCAGTTTAAAGTTTAGAGGAACATTCAATCTATTATTCAAATGAAAAACCGCTTCTGTGAGCCTGTTTATGCTTGACAAGTGGGCTTAATAAATTCTACCGTCAAAGTGTCCAAATGGCTATTCTATGTATAAAATGTGTTCTGTAAGAATTGTGAAAAACAAATTCTCAAAATTCACAGACGACTCAAGTTCATAGGCATTTGAAGTATATTTCGCCGATAAAACTGATTACCAAATATTGCATTTGTGTACCTGTGTGTTGCATAAATTTAAGTGTTGCCATGGAAACTGTAAAACATAAAAGTACGTATAAGTGAAAGATCAGAAATCAATACAATCAAGTACCACACCTGACCCAGGATATTAATGGAAAAGTGACAAACTTACAATGAGACACCACAAACTAGAGCCAAGAGACAAGCCCTTTCCCAGTAGATACAAATAAACAGACGTGCACAAAGGCATTGCAAACACAAGACAGAAAACATAAATGATCCACAAAAGAAGTACCGCCGTGGAACGGTCAGTAAAAACATTTTACTTGAGGGCTTAAACCGAACCGGTTTCACGGCGCCAACCTCACCCTGAATTCAGATGTGGATCAAGACACACTGATATTTGGTTTACATGAAAGACCCCTAACTTATCAATGCATCGCCTCTTATAACATATTAATCAAGATATAGCAAGGAGATAAAGCAAACATAAGGACTCAATATTAAATAAAACTGAATAACGGAGCAAAAGAAATCCAACAGTTAAACCCTGGGGGGCCCGACAAACAGCCAAAGCATCAGGCCACTACCATCTCATCAATAGATAAGTCTTAAAGTCGAAACCGTCATAGAGTCTGAAGTCCGACCCACCAATGTTCAAGTCGCTTCCAAAAAGTAAATATCTATCTGAAATGTTTTATTTTCTAACAGAACACACTTTCATTATTTATGTGGAATTTATAATAGGTTCCAAGGGAAAAACTTCACCTCTTTAAGAGAAATGTTTCATGAACGATTCTGAAGATTTCGCTTCAGACAGCATTACAAACGCTAACATTTTGACTAGTCATCTTCAGAGACCTCTTTGAACCAGCGAAAAAAGTTAAGAGCTATTTTCCGGGTGACTGCGTATTCCTAATTTTGTTCAAATAAACATGAAACACCTCTTGTTCAACAATGCCAATGTAAATGTCATAAAACCTACAACTCACTATCATTGACCAAACGTATTTATCGTACGGATATGCAATGCTCAAACGCACGTTTAATTTTTCGTACATGTACCATATACTGGAGTTAGTCGAAACAATAATACTAGGCGCTATCTGACACAGTATGCCAATGAAAGAAACTCATTTCCCTCGAATATATAACAGAAACACATTTACCAAAACTGTTGTCACCGTGACTGAGTCATGCTACTCAGTTAATAGAGTCTTTGCAAAGTCAGTAAGGGTATTTGAGAAAATTATATACGTAAAATTTTACTTAAACACGGTTAAACAAAACTTACCTGAATAGACAGCACAAATCTAAACCATATGATATACTGTAATTAACCGAGTTGTCTCTGTCTCACGGTGCCGTGTATTGGTCTGTAGTGTACGACTGTTGTATTTCCGAGTTATACTCACTTACCTTTTGGGCTAGAATCAGCTAAACTTTGCAAAAGTAAGTGAGAATGACCAGGAAATACCACAATCACAAACTACAGAGTTACACAACTACGGCACTACGAGGAAGAGACACAGAACACAAACAGCCACATGACATCAAGACGAGAATTAAAATAATGCATCCACAGATCCAGCTCTATCGATTGCAAAACTAGGAAGGACAGCTTAGTAATGAATAATTATCAGATTTTTAATTACATTAACACTTACTGGGTACCTCGTGAAATGCTTTGATACTCTGCCTACTGGTCTCATGTTCAAAACAGCTTCCTTGGGACCTAGCAGATATAAATACATGTGAAAACATGTGCGATCCTTATATTTGTTGTACAATACTAATCCAGCGTATGCATTACAAAACAACAGAAAGTATTATCTGCATAATAAATGTAATACAACCTTATCATTCTAAACCAAATTAAATAAAGTCCTTCATGTCAGTCGTTAGGTTACGGAAACCGCTATGTTCAATTTGGCGCTTTAACATTACAAGTGACTGTATAAAAAAATCAAGATCACATTCACTTCTACTGAAGTCCGTACAAATATTCATTTCCACAACAATTTGACAATCACATCAATGAGACGCTTGTCACAGACATTTATGCAGGTTAATTCAAATGACGAATGTGATTGTCTGCTGATAACCTTTAAAACTATATTGTAACTTGATCAGGACCAACAAACTATCATGTCTGATCTTGATCCAAGTCGTTTGACACTCATTCCTGATAGATTTTATCAAGTTATTATTGGAGGAGTGGGGGATCGCAGACAACAAAATAAGCCAGCATAGAGTTACAGTTTAACGGAAAAGGCAGGAACATACCGAACTATTCAGAACCCCAGAATCTAGTTGTAGTGTATGTCTGATTTGGGCCTTGTCGCGAGAAAATCTGTCTTCGGGGTTTCCGACTAAGCGAGTTTCAAATCAATCTCTTCAGCCCACAGAGACTAACTAGTGAACTGACATTTCGCACGTAGCAAATTTACATATCGTACTTTCCAAAAAGCGAATAACAAAGGCACTGATCAGACTGCGCGGACTCGCAGGCTGGTCTGTGCCTGTGTCGATCGCAAAACCCGAAGACATGTTTTCTCGCGACGAGGCCCAAATTTTAACAACGCACATGTTTGTTGAAGAGAATGGTGACACAACGATTAACATGGTAAGCAGGCTACGTATATATTTTTGAGGACAAATAAGTTTCCAGCTTGAAGTAAAAGACGTCAATCCAACACTTAGACGAAATTGAATGTTTCTCACTGTGTATTGATCCCAAGTGATGGATCTTTGCTGTTCAGAATCACGACCGTCATTCCATCTAAAATTATATACAGTTCCGTCTCTATACTGTGAATACCATATTTCAAAAAAGTGAGCACGATCGGATCATGTATGTATACCACAATCACACATTGCAGACGGACCCATGGCACCGTGAGGAAGAGCCACAGAATACTCATAGTCACAAGATATCAGAAAGACAATTAAAGTTAAGCAACCAGCTCTTTCTTCCTTATCAAGATGATTGCAAAACTAGAAAGGACACTAAGTACTGCATAACAAAACGATGACCAAACGCAGAATCCACACAAACAATGGGAGGTACAATAAACGATGAATCAACAACAACAGAACAACCGCCTTAGAACGCCACTGGGAGCTTTAATGCATTTTACTTGTACCAAATCTTTGCCCTAGATTATACATCAGGCACCATACCAACACACGGATGAAAGCTTATCGCCAGAGTCGTCGTTGAGTCTGAGGCCTTACCGACCTTTGTGCAATTAAAAAGGAAACCATAGCTTTAAGCCGTGATTGGGTTTACAATCAGGCACGCATACTATCGCGTGATATTCAAGTTACTCTGAGTGTATCTAAACAAGTCCATGTATTATAAGTTTTGTGACAATTATCACACTGACCGGAAGTTACTACGACCTGGTGCAGGTTATATTCCGCACTGGAGTAGGCGTAAAATGGCAGAAAAGGTACGAAAATCAAAACCTGTTGACTTTATAATTTCTTTATAAGTTTACTTTTTTTTATTTTAGACGACACCAGGCGAACTGAGCGTCGGTAGCATTGAAGTATTTACATATAAAATAAATGCAAGCTTATAAAGAATATATAACATCAACAGGTAAAGGTTTTGCTTACCTTTTGCGACATATCCTGTGTGGAATTTAACCTGCATCAGGTCGTTGTAATAACCTCCGGTGACTTTACATTTACTAGTGTGATCAGAGTTAGAAAAATGCAGCATTCCTATCCGTCTGCATGGCTTGATGATATCATTAGTATTTTCACAGGTGTGAGGTACCTGTATGACTCCCTGTGGTGGTGCAATAACACCTGTCTAGTGTGACAAAGTGATAAATAAGCAATAGTTATACCATGGCTTGTTCGCCTGTATGTGGAGATAATCCACGAGCTTCAGCGAGTGGATTATCTTACGTAAAGGTGGACAAACATGATAAACTATGTCATACCACACACACCACTATAGACAGTGCACACCACGAGATATTTGGTGCTTAAGTTGGCAATGGTGGTATAAAGGCAGAACGATAAAAATGTTCATATGTTACCGCAGTTTCCATTCATCCAAGCAAGCATATACACGTGTACTCGTATTTAAGGAGTCTACCTTTCAGCCAATGCAGCTGGTCAATGATATAGTTACACTATTCTGTAAAGCGTTGCGTGTTACACGAGCTTGTTCAGTGTTCAGTGATGATGTTGCATTTTTAAAGTCACATTTCAGTGTCGTGATTTTTCATCACCATGCGCGGACCCAGAAAGTTTTGTCAAAGGGGGTCCAGCTCAGACAACGTTGTTTATATGAGGGGAGAGAGGATCCAAAAAAGCACTAAAAGCAGGCCATCATCGGCTCTCGAGCAATACGCCATTTCAATGGCGTTTTGCTGGTGGGCCGGTGATGGCTCATTTAAATGGTGTTTCGCAGGCGGGCCGATGATGGCCAAACTTTGAATGCTGGCTTGTATTGGTAGCTTTGTGATTCTTCAGGGGATCCGGACCAGCATTGCTAAAAAAACCCGATATTTTTGTGATTTTTTTTAGGGGGGGGGGGGGGCGGACCACCTGTCCCCCCACCTTCTCTGGATCCGCGCATGATCACTTTGTTTTCCGTTGAGTGGTCTAAACGACCAATCCAGTTTTCAATTACTATTTTACACCCAAATAACTCAGCCGGTATCCAGCATAAGGTACAAGTTGACATGTTTGTACAGTAACGAATCAAATAAGTCTGCACATCCGCAGTCTGGTCAGTCTTAGCTTTCCAAATATGAATGTTTTATAATAAATGGTTGGTTGGAAACATGTATCTGCACAAGTCAGAAAAACAGAATAGCAGAAAAGGCGGTGGTTCTGTTGTTGTTGATTCGATGTTGATTGTTAGTCCCACTGTGGGATTCGTAATTGTTCTGTGTATCGGTGTGCGTAACTTTATGTTCTTTCTAGTTTTGCAATCATCTTGACGGGGAAGAGAAGCTGGTTGCTTTACTTTGTGCGTCTTCCTGGTGTCTCGTGATTGTTGCGTGGCTCTTCATCACGATGCCACGGGTTTGTCTGCAGATTGTGAATGTGGTATTCCTGATCATACTCACTATTTTTAAAAGGTGTCCTAAATTTTGGCCTCCATCCCCAACACCCAGGGGTCGGGGCCCTCCAGGGTACCTTTGGTCAAAATATGAAGGCTTTCTGATGTGGTTACTGAGATATACACCACTTGAGGTACTTGTACCAAAACGTTGTCGTACTTTTAATGATGTCCTAGATTTTGACCTCCATTTCCATCTAGGGGCAGAGACCCTGTGTTATGGAGTCGTGATGTGAACGTCAACTCTTCAGGGTAAGTATGGTCTAAATATGAATGTTTTCTGATACTAGCAATTAACCCTTAATGCGCCAATCGGAACAAAAGTCGTCTGCTTTTCTCGTATGCTGAAATGCTTAAGAAGCCTCCATGGCAAACAGTGTGGACCCAGATCTGACTGCTCCCATAGGAGCACTCTGTTATGGGTCCACGCTGTTTGCTTCTATACTTAACTCGTCAGTAATGCTAGGCAATTATTTGCAGCAGACGACTTCAGCAGACGACATTTTCAGATGCATTTTTTCTTGGCGCTGTTACTGAGAACTACATCACTGGAGAAACTTTAACCAAAAATTTGTCGTAAACTCCATGAACGTGATGGATGGAAGTACCAATGAACATACGGACAGAAAGATGAAAACTTTATATCCCTCAGCATAAATGCCGGTGTACATATAATTACGGTATGGTATGTGTGCAGTAAATCCTTAGCCAACAAATTCATAGCCAAGTAATAAAATCCAAGTTATAGGGTAAAGTCGGGTATATTCGGACAGACAGCTAAATTCGGGCAACAACCTTCAAGTTGTTTGTTTCATATTTCAAATATTGGAATAAAAAATAAATTAACTAGGCAAACAGTGAAAATCCTAATGAGACGGCTCGAGCCGTGCCGTCTCATCTGGATTTACGCTGTTTGCAAATGTGTGTCCGAATTTACCTGATGTCCGAATTTACCCGACTTTACCCTATACCTAACTTTAGCTAAACGATTGTGTTGAGCATTGTTGACTTGAAAAATAAATCACACATGTGGGGTTCGGGATTTTTGAAAACCAAGAAAGCAGGAGAAGCCGTCTCTGGTCATTTTTCAAGTGACTTTACATTCAGAAAATTAAGATTTTCAGAGGACATTGCTCCCATTTATTGTATGCTCTTTTTGAATAAATGGTTTGGACAGATAAACATATAAGTGTATTACCGTAGGCTTGGATGTACGAGATATCACCATTCAGCTTTGACATCCTTAGCCATATTAATAGAAAATCAAGGCATTATTTACAAGTCAATTAACCAAATTGGTGGTATCCATTAATATTTAATACTTGCTCGCCATGTTATCGTAGTTAATCGCGCATCCAGCCTAATGTTCGGGAGTTTTGCAGGTTCAATCCCTGGCTCGGTACATTGCTTCACTAGCCAGTCAGGTGCATAACTTCCAAAAGTTAAAAAATATATCACTTCAAGCAGTTAACTTTTTTAGCAACAAAAACAAAAGTAACCTGTTTGAGTGAAACTATCTTTTTTTATCTTCATATTCCGGAGTTACTGCAATTTTCACGGCCATGTGGGTAATTTTATCTGAAAAACCTTTTACATAACTTTATGATTATGCAATAAATTTGTGTACGCATCGTCTAGAAATTTGTACGCGAGGTCATTGAAAATCAGAAAATAAGCTACTTATTAACTTTAATAAGTTATATTTTTGACGGACTAAAATTTGACCTTGGCGTTGATAATTTCAGATATAACCTAAATAAGCTACTTTTGGTAGCCTCACTTTGAAATCATTGTTGAAAAGACACAATTTTAGCTTCTTCGAGTGATATATATTGTAACTTATACAAGTTACGTCCCTGCCTGCTAGCTGTCAGTTATGGTGAAAGGATGAGAACAGAGTACTAGAGAAAGGCTGCCTCGAACAGACTAGTCATTCCGATATAGCGTCAAAGTAATGCAAGAAATCAACCAAAAAGCATTAATATATATTACCTCACTTTTTGTTGCTGTCTTACCTGAAGCCTCCAAACAAGAGGGTCCGAAGGCCCTGGGTCGCTCACCTGAGAATGGCGGATCATAAGGGTATAGGAATGAATAGCTCCTTCCGAAGTCCAGCTATGAATTTTGATATATTAGCAGTTTTATTAAAAATTTTCTTGGAAAAGTTTCCATTAATAATGTTGACACGATTAACGGGATGTAGACCCTCTAGGTCTCGCCATTTTGGGCCCCGTTGGCATAATGCGCACAAACTTGGTAGAGGTTCACTATCTGATACTACATGCCAAATATCAAGGCTCTAGATAATATAGTGGTTTCAGATTTCCCTACACAACAAAAAAGATAACCACTTATCAGTCAAATACAACCACAACTGCTTGTTGTATACCTTACTAGGCCATTGTTTTCATTTAAAGTTTTCCTATATTAACATATGAAAAACTGGCCACGCCCCCTTGCAGGCATGTTTTTCAACCAATCAAAATAATTTGAACAATTTTGGTAGAGGGTCACCAAAAGACCAAATTATTTTGAAATCTTACATTTTGTTATTGACAAGATGATTTTTTTAAGTTTTTCTATTTGGTTGCCATGGCAACCAGATTATGACAACCAGATTTCTGCATGGAATTGAAATATTTGAACAATTTTGAAAGAGTACCACCCAAGGATCATGCCTTCAGAGTTTGGTGAAATTGGGAGGAGATGTTATTTAAAGGAAATTGTTGACGGATGACGTATTATCACAATAGCTCACCTTAAGCCTATGGCTCAGGTGAGCTAAAAACTGACCATCATACTTATATAGTCCGTTTTATTTGGGTGCAGGAGTTAGAAAGACACTAAAATGGTCTGAGGATGAATACAGCATTCGGAAAAACTGAAGATGTTACAGACATTACTTGTCAACATACTTCTGGTAACCTGATATAGCCATTAAATGTATAATGGAACATCCAAGTAAGAAAGAGGGCAAAGATCAGGAAACTATAACATCAAGTACCACACTTGACCCAGGATACCACATTGGAAAGTAACAAAAATACAATAGACATCACGAACAAGAGCCAAGAGGGCAGCCCTTTTTCCAGGAGGTGAGCACAAGGCAGCAATGAACAGACGCGAAAGCATGAGAAAAACACGCAAATGATCCACAAAAGACGTACCGCCTTGGAACGGTCAGTAAAAATATTTTACTGGAGGGCTTAAACCAGTTTCACGGCGCCAAATTCACACTAAGTTCAGATGTGGTAGCTGCATTGTATTGTGTTGCATATCAGTAACATGAGCTGGTAAGTATGGAAGCGTATTCGGGTATAATAAACATAACATAACATCAAATAGTATAACATATCGTCCCATGAATACAGAAAGGTGCTAAACGCACTTTTTTGGCAAAATATGTTTTTTTTTTATTTTGATCGCTTGTTTTCTTCTCCACCTGACATCAAAAGCTCAGTACAATGGCATTATTGGTTATAAAGATATTGCATGGAAACAAAAGGTGGCAAGTCCATATTGCCAGAGAGTTGCATGCAAAAAGGGGCTATATGCTGGATTGAGTCTGCAAAAAGGTTCTAAATGTCACTTACCACCTTCTTGCAGAATGCTGTCCATGTTTAACTGCAGCTTTATTTCACTGTAAGAAGGAGGTATTTCCTTGAAAATGTAAGACAAATGGAAAAGAAACTGTACTTTAGAGAGAGTTTATCTGTCAAAATAATATAACACTTGTGCCACAAATAAAGAGACCCTGCTGCACACCCTGATCGACAAAATTTTTCAAAATAGAACAGTCTGTCTTCCATTTGTGCATGCAAAACATTCCATTCTTTCGTAGAACATTAGACATAGGCAAAAACAGTGGAGTACACTCTAAAAAGCAGCAACATGGAACTTTTCAGGGAACTATTATGTCAAGAAAAAACTTTGTGAATAAAACATCTGAAGCAAACGTTAACGTCGTTTGTAAACACAGAGAAAGTTTCCTAAATGTTGAATCACACTGCACAAGGAAAAGCTCAAAAAGACATAATTTAAAAACAGATTTTAGCATTGCGAAAATGTACACAATGTATAAGAAAAAATGAAGCACTGAAAAAAAAACGCTGTCAGTGAAAAAGAATATTGAAATATTTGTTGTAAAAATTACAGTTATTCCTTTCGTAAACCAAAGAAGAACAATGCTCGTCCCGTACACTTTATCTGCAGCACAAAATGAATGCTACGTCAACCCCAGAAAAGGAAAACGGTTTTAAGGGAAACATGAAATGTAAAGTTGAAGGCTGAGATGAGAAAGTTTACAGATAAAAAAGGAGCCAGAAAATATGTTTTCACTGATGTACATTTGACTTAGAAGCAGTACTGTCAACAGTGTGTAGTCTGGTTGGAGAGTTTTATTATAGGAGGACACTACCATGTTATAATTATTCATTCTACTCCCTCGGTGACAGAAAAATAGCTTCTTGTGGGATGAATCCCAAGGAGGGCGAGGATCTTCGGAAATTGGAAGTTGTTTGCTTATGTACATTTCTAGACTTACTGACCCTACATCTGCCATAATTCTGACAGTTGTGAAGGATAAAATCGAAACCATTAATTTTTGTTTTTCTCCTCAGCTTAATTATACGCTATAAACGTTAACAACAAAATATTGTAATAATTAATCAGATTTTTTTTAACAAGAGCATTCAGAAAGTGGGGCAGATTATATGCATTCAGCAGCAAAGAAGTGCATTTCAATCTGTATAAAATTTTGTGTCATCCCAGTACGCTACTGCCATCTACAATGAATCAACAACAACAGAACCACCACCTTAGAACGGATAGCAGCCTAAGCCACTGTGGGGGTGGTGGGGGGCTGGGGGTTAAATACATTTTACTGGCACCAAACTTCGCCCAGATTGTGCTGTCTAGAAATGGTAAGACAATTAAGATTAAAATCATCACCAGACAATATTAAACAAAGATTTGAGCATAATTATTATTGCGTCTCTGGTTTGATTCCCAGAACCCCCTCCCCCCCCACACACACTAAAAACCACATTTTCAAAATACAGTTCAATGACATGACTGTTGACTGCACCATATTGGACAGGAATACTTATGTTTTGCATGCATAAGAAAGTATTTTGTTTGGCCTTAGCTTTGTAATATTATATTATTTTAGTAGATTAAAATAAAGATTATTGGCCTTTTCTATAGAGTACAATACCTAACTATGATGTATATTACTACAATAACAACGAAGATTCTATAGCCCTAGCTTTTGATACTGAACTAAAGGATATAGTAATTACTGGTGATTTTAATCTTAATTATTTACATATCACTTTTAGAAGTTTGATCAATTTAAAGACTGTAAAAATCCCAGAAAAGATCAATGCAACAACATGAAATTGGTGTTCACGGAAAATCTGTTAACAGGCTAGAGTTGAAATGGTTACATTACCCAAAGATAGCTCCAGATAACATATTTGTCAAACATATGACAATAATTTGTTAACAGAAATGGAGGTAAAACAAAACAAAACCAAGACATGACAAAAGACCCTGAAATAAGCTCATTATATGATAGCAAACTTTGTATATCACTGGCTATGGGTATGAAAAATGATCTGTTATCATTGTACAAGTCTGGTTGTATTTCAACAGAATTCCACCCATACAATGAAATATTTTCAACTGACAAAAAGGTTAATGACAATGGATGATGATTCAAATGCTGAACCAATCATTGGTTAATTAGATAGTTACTGCAAACTTGGGGACTAGACAAATGTAGAACATACCACATTTTCAAAATACAGTTCAATCACTGTTGACTGAAACGTTTAACGTTTCCTCTGACCGGAAAGAAAGTCTTACATTTCATTTTGCATGCATAAGAAAGTACTTTGTGTTTGGCATTAGCTTTATATATCATTTCAGTAGAACAAAAACTAGTCCAATAATGGTCTCTATTCCTGTTTGTATATTAAGATATCACTCAAATTACTTAGGTTAATCATTTGTAAAAAGTGTCACTTTCTTGTGGTCATTATAGTGTATGCTTGGAAGGAATTTGTTTGGTGCAATAAGGGGCTAAGAAGTAGTTAGCACCTTACTGTGATTGAAAGTAAAATATATCGTTAAATCTGATGCTGGCAAGAAGGTTATATGTTCAAATAACACCTTACTGCATAAAAATGTTGGTCTTAATTTTCATATTTATTCGTGCAAGAAGGCTCTAATTGCATATACGACCTTTTTGCAGAATAAAATTTGTTTATCAAAAGATAGGTTTTTTCCTGCAAAAACGTGATAAATGCACTTATGCCTTTCTTGCAGGTAATTTCCTTTGTAAAATTGGGATATCTAAAAGGTGGTAGCCACAATTCTTAAAATATATCATGTTCTATAAGAGCCTAATCAAAGAATGTCTTGTATAATTAAGAAGTCCCATCTATGTATACCATCACACAACTAGATCTTGATTTGCTGTATTGTGCATTTAGAAAATTAAAAAAAATCGATTTTCTCAAAAGTTTAAAAAATGCAATTAGCACCTTCTTGCATTCATGGGACGATATCAGCATTTTATTATGACTGCCCTTCACTATAGTGTAGATTTTTTTCTTGTCCTTTGGGATCATGGGTTCATCGTGGAACTTTGAAACTATTAGAGGGTCACTGATGAAGCCTAAATGGCAGAAACTAGCTAGTCTGGCCCAAGAAATATGCACACTCTAGTTTCAGTTCTTTTGTGCAGTCTTTGCTTCCAAAGGATACCATTTTAAGATATATTTAAAGTGTATGATTTTTAACTTTTCACCGAAATTAATAAAAACTTCATTATGTATTGATTTAATTCGCTTAGATCATTTCCTTGACAAGTACTTACATCAGTATTTATTGCTTTTATCAAAACATCTTGGGGCAGGCACTTTCCAGTAATGGCATTAAACAGGTGTATTTCATATCTCACTATGCTATGTCACTCCATTATCTGTGGAGATTTACTCATACCATTACTGCATTCAAGTTAATAGTCGATAACAGGTATTTCTTTTTAATTTCAATGTGAAAGTAGAATGTTATGACTATCACAAGAAAAGCATTTTGATTTTCAATTAGTGCCATTATATTTCGTTATGCCTTATTATATCCAAAATGAAAAAAGTCGTTACTAAATATGTCTTCAGCCGTTGTAGTAATTAGCACTTTAAGGGCTACATCTTAATATTGACCTAGTTATCAAAATACACTCATCAATCTCCTGTCCTTACTTAGACATTACACTGAAACATTTTGTTCAGATCATAAATTATAAAATGCCAACAATTGTAGGAATTTTATAATTTATGATCTGAACAAAGTTCATACTCCGTAAGTTGGTCATAAAGATGTTCCATTGCCTAAAATCTGCTCATAATGTAGATCAAATCCTCTCATGTTCGAAAAGTGTCCATGGGTCAACGTCGATACATTTACAAGAAATGGTGTTTTTTGAAAAGCTTAGTAGTACACAGTCTGTAGGACGTGTCGCCATTTTAAATGGACAGCCTTCCCTTTTGCAACAGTTTGCAAACCTGTACCAATTCAAAACTAGTCTCGTCTTGCTTGCTGTGGCCACCAGGTTGTTGTTGATAGTAAAAAGTAGATAATACGCAAAAATGCATGTCGATAGAGCTGTCTTCATATTGGGAAAGTCTGTTAATATAAAGAAAAAACTTTTTCGAAAACACATTAACACACAGAAGAGATAACTTATCTCAGCAATACTACAACAATATAGATGGAAATGTAATAAAAGCAACAACTCAATATCGTAAAGAAATGCATTTACCAAACGTGTTATTGTATAAATATGCACCGCATGCTCATAAACTACAGTATGTAATTATCATACGTTTACCATAGTTCAGCCTGGAACTATTCCAAATAATATTACTAGTCGCATTCTGACACATCATGCTAAGAATAAAGCTCATTGGTCCTCCAATATAACAGAAACACTTTTACCAAAGTGTTTGGGCTCGAGTCATGCTATTCCGCTATTTTAAAAGAGTCTTTGCAAAGTCAGTAAGATTCGAGAAGCTTATATGCGCATTTAATCTTGTTATTACACAAAACTAAACTGACTAGACAGCACAAATCAATATCATATGTTAAACTGTAATTAAACGAATTGTCTCTTCCTCACGGTGCCGTGGGTTGGTCTGTAGTGTATGATTGTGGTATTTGCTAGTTATACTCATTTACCGTTTGGGATAGAATCAGCTAAACTTTGCAAAAAGTAAGTGAGTATGACCTAGATATGCCACAATTACATACTGCAGACAAAACTACGACACTACGAGTAAGGCACACTTGGAATCGAACTATAGTTCCCACTATAGTAACTATAGTTCGATTCGAACATCGATAGTCACTACTATAGTCCTACTAGAGATCAACGGTGGGTCAGCTCGTAGATTGTCTGCTTCCCTTCTCTAGCCCTATTAACAAGAAGGGTTCAAGATCTGTCAGTAGACTAAAATAATTTGTTTTAGATAATAAATACTCGATGTGCTCTATTTGCGGTCCTACTTATTCGTAATTGTTAATTCAAGTTGGCTATGCAGTATATGACATCCTTTTTGTCTGCAATGAAGAATTGAAAGGGGGCATGCAAGGCTATTCACTTTGATTACTTGGCAACCAATTAAAGTTCCAACTGCAGCCGTTCGGGATGCAAACGTGCGCGCGCAACTATTACGTAAGAACTTTATTAGGAACTTTAGTTCGATTCGAAGTGGGCCTAAGAGACACAGAACACAAACAGCCACATGACATCAAGAAGACAATTAAAGTAAAGCTTCTGCACCTTCCTCAGCAAGACGATTGCAAAACAAGAAAGGACACTGCGTAAGAGTAACTATCACGCCTTTTTTATTTATTACATTTAAACTTGCCGGGTCCCTTGTGAGATGTTTTCATAATAAAAATAGTAAGTGAGTATGATCAGGAAATACCACAATCACAAACTGCAGACAACCCTGTGGCACCGCGAGGAAGAGCCGCTCAACCATCACGAGACACCAGGAAGACAAACTAAGCAAAGCAATCAGCTCTCTCTTCCCCATCAAGATGATTGCAATACTAGAATGGACATAAAGTAACGTACAACAAAACATAGAACAATTACAGACTCCCACAATGGGAGTAACAATAAACAATAAACAGTAAGCCCACTGGCCTCATGTTCAAAACAGCTTTCCCGGGATCTACTGTCCTGCCAGCCAAGAGCGACAGTGCCTTCATGTTTTTTACAAAGTTATCAGGGACTTGTAATCGATGGATCACGTGTGTATTTATCCTATCCTGAGGATAGGATAAATACACAAGTGATCTATCGATTCGCGTTAGCTCAAGTGAAGTGTAACGGCTAATGTTTTACTCCTCAGTTGCAAACAATGTATTACGTCACTGTCACTCTTGGTTGACATGACAGTAGCAAATGCTAATACATTTAAAACATGTGTGATCTCTATATTTACAGTAAGTTGTAAAAAACCCAGCTTAATTGTCACAAAACATAAACGGAATGATGAATGCAATACAGCCACAATATTCTAAACCAAAATAAAGTCCATAACGGCATTAGTTTATGGAATCCGTTATCTTCAATTTGGCACTTTAACATTAAATTGACTGTATAAAAAAACTCAAGATCACATTCACTTCTACAGAAGCTCTTGTGTCTGTACAAATATTCCTTTCCACAACAATTTGACAATCAACAGCAATGAGACGCTTGCTACAGACATTTATGCAGGTTAATTTAAATGACGAAGATAAACTTTATAACTATATTGCACCTAGATCAGGCCCCACAAAACCTTAGGACACTCTGAGTGTATCTAAACAACGTACATGCCAATGTATTGGTTTTCTGACAATCAGAGAGAGTGGAAAATGCGGCACTCCTTCAGTTTGCATGGATTGACGATATTATTAGCATTTTCACTGGCATGAGGTGCCTGTATGACTCCCTTTGGTGGTGCAATAACGCCAGACTAAGAACACAAAGAGATAACGAGCGTAACAAGGCATAAATAACGACAGAATGATAAAATATTCATATATTACCGCAATTTCACTTAATCCCAGCATATACTTGTATTTAAGGAGTTTACCTTTAAGCCAATGCAGCTGGTCAATGATATAGTTACAGTATTCTGTATAGCGTTGCATGTTACACGAGCTTGTTCAGTGTTCAGTGATGATGTAGCAGTTTTAATGTCACATTTCAGTGTCGTGATTTTTCATCACCATGCACGGACCCAGAAAGTTTTATCAGAGGAGGACGAACTCGGACGTATTTTTTGTGAGGGGAGAGAGGATCCAAAATAGCACTAAAAGCGAGGCAACATCATCTGCCCGCCAACGAAACGCCATTTAAATGGCGTTTTGCTGGCGGGCCGATGACGACCCAACATTGAATACTGGCGTGTATTGGTAGCTTTGTGATTTTTCAGGGAATCCGAACCAGTATTGCTAAGAAACCCTATATTTTTGTGATTTTCAGGGGGACGGGCAGGCCCCCACCTGCTCTGGATCCGCACATGATCACTCTTTACATGTGGCGGTCTCAATGACCACTCAGGGGGTGGGGGTACTCTGATATTTTCATACATACGTAGGCTCGGTCCATTTTTGGGGTTCAAAATTTTTAATTTCAATATTCTTTTGGGTTTTCAGAAAAAAATATTTTTTTGGGTATGAAGATTTTTTGGATATTTTTTTGGAGTCATCACAAAATTGGACTATATTAAGAGGTCATTTCTATGCATTTTAGAGTTTTTTCTTAAGGTCAAGGTACAGAATGTGGGGTATGTTTTTGGGTTGCTAAAAATTCAAATTTTTTTGGAGGGGTGCTTGAAATTCCTGATATTTGATCAAAATCCAGCCTATAGTTTAGGAGAAGAAGACATCCAACAAACACAATAGCTCACCATGAGCCAATGGCTAAAAATCACACATGTACTAACCTGAAAGTGTATTGGGGATTTTTGAAAACCAAGAAAGCAGAAGGCGTCAACTCAAGATGTTACAGACATTACTTGTCAACATACTTCTGGTATCCTGATAAAGCTTTAAAATGTTAAATGGAACATCCGAGTAAGAAAACGGGCAAAGATCAGGAATCGATACCATCAAGCACCACACCTGACCCAGGATACAAATGTGAAAGTGACAACTTCACAATTAGACATCACAAACGAGAGCCAAGAGGTCAACCCTTAAATGACATCCATGACAATGTCACGTAGAATCTACATGTAATATGAGCCACGACATGTGATTTCAACAATGTGGCATTTTGAGATGAGCCTGTGCAGCCTCCTTTTAAGCTTATAAACTCCAAATGATTTTCGGTCAGCAGCTTAACAGTCATAGAATATTTAAGCAACTAGCAAAGGCTCTAATCAGTCTACGTGTATGCGCAGGCTGGTCTGAGCCATTGCTGGTCATACATACCACATTGTTTGAAATCTTATGTCACAGCTCATATGGCAAAATCTTGTCATTTTTACAACAAAAGTTGCAATGGTAAGTAGTTTAAGTGTCATTCTAACATCCATGCTCATGTACTTACTTACTTACTGTTCTTACTGTTGTAGACGTCAAATATCAGGCATCTCTGCCTCTTCCAGACGCATTTGGATAATTTGTATAAACTCTGGTAGTTTGGCCAGGAATATAACAAGCTGGGTCGAACTTGGAAGGATGGTGCTTCCACAGAAGCTACTATTGCCTACTATTGAATTTATTAAACACATAGCACAAAAGCAAAAGTAATGCTTGCCAAGACTCACATTTTATTGCTTTTCCTCAGTTCATTAAAAATATTCAATAAAACATGAGTGCTCATGTAAGATCTTCTATATAATAGTCTATCATTCGAGGAAGGGTTCATGATGATTTAAAACAACATTCAATACATTAATACAAAATTGATAAAGAACTAAAATTTTTGTTTCTAATTTTATTAATGAACATAACAAATACCTGAGATGAGCTGTAGTCATATGTTGGAATATGGATACATTATAAGTATTTGTGGCAATAAATACACTTTATCCCATTACCCTTGAGGAGCACAGTAGCTCAATTGGTAGAGCATTAGACTAGGGGTTCGAGATGCCCTGGAGTCCTTGAGCAAGACAATTTGTTTGTTTGTTTGTTTGTTTGGTTACTTTACGTCCCAAGTCAACAGCTATGGTCATGGTGGGATGGTCAGTTCACCTTACCACACTATTTTCCTGGGAAAACTTGAACAAGCTGTTAACCAATACTTTGTGCATTAACTGACAATTTATCTGCTGCTAAGTACATGACTAAAAATTGATGACTGGGTCGTAAAACATCAAACAAACAAATTATCCCTTTTATCCACTAAAAAGCATTAATCATCTGACACAAATAATCAACATGGCAAATAAATCTTTGATTTGTTAACATGGTCACTAATTAGAATAATTTAGGCCTCCAGATGAGATAATTCAATTTTTTTCTCAATCAAAACATATATTGTGGGTACTCAAAGGAACTGTCTCTATAAAGCTGTCTCTATGAATCAGTTCTTTTGAGCACCCATAACACTTAAACCCTTTACCCCATAATAACACCTTTTGACACCTTTCAAATATCATGTATTTGAAAATATTATGGAAAATGAAGCATTTGCTCTTTTGGAGCAAATGTTCCATTTTTCATCATATTTTCAAAAGTATTCAAAACTTATCTTAAACTTTTCTTGAGTTTTTCAATGTTGTCTAAAAATAGAAAACGATGTCATGATCTAAAAATAGCCTATGGAGTAAAGCCTTAAACTGATGGCTAAGAAAATAATCACATTTTTACACTTGAAAGTTCACTTAACAGGACCTATGGAATATTGATGTTTTAAAAAACAGGTATCTGTTAAATGCAGGTACAAAGGCACTATTTCAAAGTTGTATTTTGTTAAAGGTTTGATTATTTGTGTCTGGTCAAAAATACACACTTAAAAGGATATAATGTTTTTGTTTGTTTTGCTGCTTTATGTCCCAAGTTAACAGCTATGGTCATGGTGGGATGGTGGACAGTTCACCTAATCACACTTTTTCCTGGGCCAGCTTAAACAAGAGGTTAACCAGTACTTCATGCACATACTTTCACTTGTAACTGACAACAACCTTTCTTGAATGATTCAGCGGAAGGGAGGAGAATGACTATAGAAATTATTTCATGATAAATCTCCAGGAAAGTATGGGACCGGGCTGGGATCAAACTCGTGACCCATGGATTTGCAGTCAGACACGCATCTGTAGTCAGACACATTACCAACTGCACTATGTGGGCCAGGTTTAAAGGGATATAGTGACTTCAACTCTTTGCATGCTTGGTAATTTTCATGCTTTTGTTGTTGTCTGCTGACTGTTCAAAATAAATTGTTTAAAGAAATTATTTCAAAAACACTAACAGAGTGTCATACAATTTGGATCCAGAGCAGACAGACAGAATATCTGTCGGTCCAAACTATTTGCAAAGATTATCAGCAGATGGCAAAAGTTGCCGCTAGCAGGCAAAGAGTTAAAGAGCTGGTAAGAAAGCAAATATACATACATTAACCATGTGTGCATAGTACAAAAAAACATGTATTTCCTTGAAATGTTTTGGACATTATAAATATGTTATAAATATGTAAAAGCTATCAAATTGACGAAAAACATCTTAAAAATTGGAATGATGTCAATTGAACGACAAGAAATATATGGGCCTTGACGCGAGAAAACCTGTCTTCAGGGCTTGTGAACAACAAAGGCGCAGATCAGCCTGGGCATCCGCACAGTCTGATCAGCACCTTTGTTATTCGCTTATCGGAAAGTATCATATCTAAACTTGCTACAAGCAAAATTTCAATTTCCTTGCTTGTCTCTGCAGCTAAAAGAGACTATTTTGAGACTAGCTTTGTAGGAAACCCCGAAGACAGGTTTTGTGGCATTGAGTCCGATACAATAGTACAGTAAGACCTGAGTAAATGGCCACTCTCAAAAAGATCACATATTGGTTTTCAAGTCCATTTACCCCTAATGCAGGTCAAAAGTATTGCAGAATGCTCCATTTGCCTTTAAGACCTTTGTTTTGTCTATTTTAGACTGACCGTTTTACACAGGTTTTACTGTATAACCAAACATGAGCATGCATTATGTAAACAAGAGCTTCCTAAGCAGTGTAATGTAAGATAATGTAAGGCTTTTCAGTACAGTTAAAATCATTTATTGATAATGATCAAATCCTTTTAATCTGCACAAGTGGCAGAATTGTAGTATTTACTTGCATTAAGGTATGATCTATGTACCTTAAACTTTGAGCTAGGTGCATTAAGGGGCTATTTTGGCCCCCCTTTGAGCCCCAAAAAAATTACTTTTCACCGAGTTCTTCTTATTAGTTTATTTGAACAATAGCCCAAGTGTTAAAGTCTGGTATTAATTTGACTTTTACTGTTGCTATGTTAAGAAAAATGGCTGCCAAAATAGGCTGAAATAAGAAATTGACCTTTTAAGAACAAATTTGAGACATTTGACAGCGAAATTAATATAGAGCACAAGCAAATACCAAAAAGATATTTAACAGATGATTCGTAATAATACAGCACACAACATGTTAAAAGTGTTTTTTTGGTATTTTAGCTGTCTTAAAAAATCTTCCAAAGCCTTAAATTTGGTCCAAAATGGCAATTTCTCTTTTTAAAGCCTATTTGGGCGGCTTTTTTTGTTTCTATGGCATAGGTAAAATTAAATAAATGCCAGATTTTTACACTTTGGTTATCCTTCTAAACAATAAATCAGAAGAAATTGGTGAAAAGCAACTTTCATTTTTTGGCTCCAGATGGGGCCAAATTAGCCCCTTAATGCAGGTAGCTCTTTGATGTGTTCAGAAATGTTTCATCCATTCCCATATTTTGGCGACAAATGTTTCTATTTATTTCAACTTATTCCCCTGGTTTGGCTCAACATACATTATAACATTAGGCGATGATGGAATGCTTTACAGATATTTGTACCAGCACTCAATACATTGGTACTTATTGCATCTGAGAGTAGCTATGGCTCAGATAAGCCTGCACATCTTTATACTTTCCTCGGAGCCTCCCCTGTTTGTGCACAAAGTATGGAAGTAGTTGAAGGCTCAGACACAACATTGACCCTTTACTCCATGTGCTATATTTAGATCCTGACATCATTTTCTAATTTTAGACAACATTGAAAAAATTCAAGAAAAATTTAAGTAAAGTTTTGAATACTTTTGAAAATATTATTGAAAATGGAGCATTTGCTCAATGGAGCAAATGCTTCATTTTCCATAATATGTTCAAAAACACAAAATTTCAAAGGCGTCATTTGAAAGGCATTATTATGGAGTAAAAGGATAAAACTTCTAGCACCACTAGATAGCTGGGCATGCAAGTTAAACCATTTATGCAATATTGGATTCTTCCTTCTGGTTTGAAACTTGGAATGGTCCATTATATATATCTAAGTGTCACAGGTAATAATTTCCAAATCAAACTATATTTCTTTCTCTGAAGCTTATATTTGTCTTAGCAAACAGTGAAGACCCTGTTGAAATGCGGCATCATGCGGCATTTTATCTGGGTCTTCACTGTTTGCCAAAGTATGCATTTAAGAGTCACCAGTATATAAAGGGTTAAAGAATGACTAAGCAAATCTGATAAGTACCATGATCTCATGTGCTGACCTCGGATAAATAGCCATGCCCTTTTCATTCTTTTCACTTTGGCAAACAGTGAAGATCTAGATGAAATGCCACTTAATACAGCATTTATCAGGGTCTGCACTGTTACCTGTGACCCCTTAAAAGACAAAATGTTCAATTCCATACTTACTCTATCAACATACATGGGAAAATCTATTAGAATGAAAAGGGTTAAACAATATACATTAATGAAGGCACTTAGGCATTGGACTGGGAGTAAACAATTAAAGTATAAAATTCTGACACATATCTCTCACACAATACAGAACCAAATTTGACCTACTGCTTACATTGTTCGTGCAACTTTTTCAACATTTTATACCTTCTGAAAACAGTGCAGATCCTGTGATTCCAGATCAGATGGCTTCTGATGATCCGGATTGACACAGTTTACATCCACATGATAGATTCATATTAATAATGTAACAGCACTACTGCACTGGCTGGATATCAGATCTTGATAACATCATTCACAACCAGCTCAGCTTGCGCTTATAAGAGCATGTGTGCTTATATCGTTAAATCAATTGTGGGTCACAATTGACAATCAAATCAAGCCTCGGGTGTAAGTAAGGCATGTTACACGTATTACTATACATGTACCAAAAAACTTCATTTTGTTAGCCGGAACTGGAGTGTAAGGAAAATTAGTTCTGTAGCATGTGGGTTCAGCCCTATTAAAATCCATTTTTCTGATTACCCGAAAAGTTTAATCAGCAGAATAAATAAAGTTTATGCATAAACATAAACTTCAATTTTAACTGTTTGTTTTGCTGCAATCACGCTTGTTATTGTGTTGGCATGTTTTCTGTGACAACAGTGTCATATTATGTAATGTCAGCATCACATTATCAAAGTAGATCCTCGATGTACATCCAAGATCTGATTCCAGGAAATTTCACAGAATTGGCCAAGGCAGTTCCGATTGACCGTTAAATACTATATCAACAAAGTTATAAGGATCTTATATACTGAAGGACTATAAAAATGCAACACTTACTTCCCTTTATATCTTTCAAAAGACAATTGAATGTAAACTTCTTTTGCTTCGATGATGTCATAATGGGTTGGCTCCTCATGCGAACATTTTAGTTTTAATTTTACAACTAAACTTGAGGATGTTACTACTTCAAATGGATTTGTTCACCGAAAATATTTCTATAGTAACAGACATTTTAAGTCATCGAAATACAGGATACAAACAGATGAAAGTCAAATCAGCATTCAACGCTTATCGCAGACCTGTCAATCACTTAAAGAGTGATTCCTCAATCACTAATAAGGTACATCACACAAATTTTGCGGCTTCTCTTGTTTCTTGATTTAAAGATGTTGGGAATCTTTCACTGATATCATTTCGTCATATCATTTACCCCTATCTCAAGAAGTTTACATTCTATTGATTCATTTCGATTGGACAAGTATTTCATGTGTTACTTACAAATGAACACTCTTCAACATACAATCCAAATGATTGTTTTGCAATCCTTTTCAAGGCATAAATTAAAGCTGCAATCCAAGTGTTACAATTTTAAAGTCTGTCAGTATAGTTTTTTTGACACTTTTAATTCTGTGTAGACCAGAAACCCTTAGACGGCTACTTTGCCAAACAGTGAAGACCCAGATAAAAAGAGAATACTAGATGAGTGTCTTTTCATATCAAGTTTACCAAGCAAGGCTTCAAGAACGCCTGTTGACATCGCGAGGCTTGACCAGCAATTCAACATGCATTCTCAAACCCAAGCCTGGTAAACTTGATATCAAAAATGCGAACCTGATAATATTCTATTTATCAGTTTACCCATTGTTTCACTCTTCAAACTAGTGATTATGATGTAATTTTCGATTTTTGTTTTGATTTAGGGACGTCATTCAAAAAGTGCAACGTCATCATGTCCTGATAAAGGCACATGCTAAGATAGACCATGTTTATCAGGCAACGTGCAGCAATACAGTAAATATGATCAGTAACTGATAAAATGCCATATACATGTAGTGCAGAATGTCATAAGGGTCTGCACCGTTTGTTATGACAAAATCGATATTCAGATAAAGAAAAAGGATATTTTTGTGATAGGATGATATGAATATATTGCTCTAAAAGGTGGGCTATATATGCATGGGTTGGGTTATAAAACAACTATTTCATACTTTCTATGAGCAATGAAAAGGGAGGAAACAGCTGTATACTATCTGATGACATAAACTGTACAAATGAAATACTCCAAAAATAAATTGAGTATATTTAGATCTTCCCTACTACCTTGGACCCAGTATAAACAGACTGGTCACTAACAGAAATGCAAATATATGTTGTTGTGGCTTCTTTTTAGCGCTATTTCAAAGCACTACAGCCAATAAACTTGTTTCAGAAAATACCCGAGGTTACACTAAGTTATTCCCGTTATGCGAAGTTGAAATAATACAGTAACAGTAAATAAAATTGAAGTTATATCACCTTACAGTTTGATATCTGGCTATTTTCGGCTAAAAGTGTCGAAAATAGCTAAAAATGGTACATTGGTTTCTTGCTGATTTTACAACGACGTATAAACTTTCAATAAATATAATAGACAGCCTTAACGATAATATATTGAGCCACTGCATTTAAGGATTGATATGCTGAGAAATAATAGAGATATGATTACTTAAACTTCAACATTAGTCAGTTTTGAAAGCTCAGCCTCGACAACATACTTCCAATATATACATTTACATGTATGTCAGTGACCAGTCCCTCTATACTGGGTCCGAGCTACTACAATATAGCTTATATGTGTATAAAAAGTAACAATTGTGCCAATACCCTTTAGATATTTGCACTGTCATTTGAACAGCATTCAGATAAGGATACTGGATTCAAATCTTATTTTCTCAAATTTCAAACTAAACAAAATTGTGATTGCTCAAAAGAACAAGAACATTGTGACAGTTCTTTTGAGCACCTTAAGCACCTAATAGGTAAGAAAATAATCTCAACTGTACACACAAAAAGATTGCTTACATGATATATGATCCACCACATGAGATTTTCAACAATGTGGTATGTGCCACCAGCAAAGCCTCAGATCAGCCTGTGCATATGCACAGTCTGATTGGAGCCTTTGCTAGTCGCTTGACTATTCTATGATTGTTATCTACTGACCGAACATCATTTGGAGATTCTAAGCTTAAAAGGAGGCTGCACAGGCTCGTCTGAGACTACACATCTCAAAATGCCACATTGTTCGGAATCACAGGCCGTGGCTCATATGCATCATATCAGAATGCTCAACTGAGCAAAAAAATTTAACTGCTCCTAAAAACTAAAATACCAACAAATAAAGAAGTTTCTTGGTTTAAGTCTCTCAGATGTTGTATTTATCAAGCTGATGAATGTTAAAATGCCAACGATTGTTGGCATTTTTACATTTATGAGTAGGATAAATTCCGTGCTCAGCTGAGTTGAGCATGAAAAAAGTTTTATAACCTCGGAGCCTGGTCTCTAGATAAGAGTGAATGATAAAAAAATAATTTTCTTATTTCTCAATCATAACCTATTTTGTGGTAATTTTGAGACGGTTCCTTTGAGTACTCCAAGAATATATTAAAACTGATGGGTTGGAAAATGTTCACAATTTTATGCTAAAATTTTTTGTTTATCTCGACATGTGACACGTGATTACCAACAATGTGGTATTTTGACATTAATAGACTCAGAGGCGCTCGTGCAGTATCTTTGTAAGCTTAGAAACTCCAAATGCTGTTCGGTCAGTAGCTTAACAGTCATAGAATATTCAAGCGACTAGCAACCGCTCTGATCAGACTGCGCGTATGTGCAGGCTGATCTGAGGCTTTACTGCTCACACATACCACATTGTTGAAAATCTCATGCTGCGGCTCATATGTTGAATATCCCAAAGTCCCCTTTTACAGTATGATATAAAGTAAAGTAAAGTAAAGTGCTTGTTTATATAGTGTCACCCCTATTTAAAGGGCCAGCCATTTCTGACTTATGAGACACCTCAACTTGTCACATTTACTTCCCAAATCCCATCCTTTTGCCAGGCACCAGGCATGATATACTGGCATTACTGAGCATGTCCGTGACAGAGTCAGCAATTAATTTTGGGGCCAGTGAAGATTCACAGCAGCTTGAATCCAATCAATTCCTCACTAGACATTTGGAGCAAGATTGGTCTATAGCTACCCATGAAATGTACAGCAATGACTGATCAGACTGAGCCAATTGCTAGGCTGAACAGAGCCTAGGCTCGACTCAAAATCAAACTGCAGCTTGAGAAATAAATATTCTAGAAACTCAACAGGAAGACCAAATTAACCATGGTAACCAATCATCAGTGTTGGAGCCATTGATGTTTTACTGTAAAATATTGCTTGCAAGTTTATGCCAATTGATTACAAAACCCGGGGCAAGATTTACCAATATAGTAAAACCTGTGTAAAATGGCTGCTCAAAAATAGTCAAAACAAAGATCCAAATGACAAAATGGTAGCTTAATGAGGGTCGAAAGTATTGCAGAATGCTCCCCTTGAGCATTCTGCAATACTTTTGACCTGGATTAAGCAATCATTGGTCTTGAATTTTTTTCGGTCTTTTTGAGAGGGGCCGTTTTTCACAGGTTTTACTGTATCAATTTATAAACCCTATATTCTATCCTTAGGCTAGCAGATTGACATTTATGATATGTCTCCTCCATTAGTCCCCAGCTACTTGACATCTACCATTACCATGGCATACAAGGGTCTTTACAATACTGTAGCCAGGTCTCTAGATGTCCTGAGTTGACTTGCATCAAAGCTGTATATGCTGTTAACTAGGAACATAAAACAAAATCATTATATACATATCAACAAAATGAAGAAAATTATTAGTTATTTTCAACAATTATGTGTGAGCCAGTCCATAACATTTTGGGCCCTTGTTGCATTGGCAAGCAATTAAGGTTCAGACAGCTTGTACAGTCTTAGCAGAGCCTTAGCTGCTAACATACCAAATTTTAGGATGCATTTGAGAAAACAGGCCAAAATTCAGACATCTAGCCTCAATGAATACTTCAGCATGGGTATTTAACCCTTTGAATTATGTTGGATTTTTCCATACATGTTGATACAATAAGTTTGTGACTGCCAATTGTGTAGTTTCAGGGGTCACAGGTAGAACTTTCTTACGTATGATGTAATTCTGGCCTTGAATATAGGGATCACACATGTTTTTTCATGCATTAACATTTGCCGGGTCCAGAGGAAGCTGTTCAAACATCGTCCGAGGGACCCGGCAAGCCTGGTTTCAGCATAAACCCCGCTGAAAACGTCGCTTAAACATTAAAATATCCCCTTTCTTACACTTGATTCCTCAAACAAAATGGTGTCAGCATCAAACTTTCGAACGTCATTACGTCGCCACAACGTCATATATACGCGTGCAACGTTTTCGCGAACAAAAGAATCGGCAAAATGATCAGTCACGGCCGCAACACTTTGAAGTGTCGCGTCATGCATGCAAATCAGGGCCCAGTAAAAGCCATGTTCAAACAGCATGTGAATCTCATAATTTGAACATGGATTTTGCAGCTTCATACAGCTTCGCATAACGAATTCCCATGCAAGAATGTTCTTTTAACCTTAGCAAACAGTGCAGACCCAGAATCTGCATTATGCTGTTTTTCATCTGGGACTTCATTGTTTGTCAAAGTACCCATTTTCTGGTTTCCAGTATAGTGCAGAAATACAAACATGTATATAGAAACATGCACACACAGGGTTTGGGAGTGAAGTGGTAGGGTGGGGTAGAATATCATCATGGCATCTCCCAAGCATTTTCAATTGTTTTTCTATGGTCATGAAGTGAATTGCAAGTGACACACTAACTTGGATTCACATTAAATTAACAACAATAAACAACCTACCTTATTTAAAACAGGCTTTGAAGACAGAACATTAAAGATACCAGCATATCCAACATTCTGTAACAAAAGTAACAATTAAAAGGTGTACAACAGTGTGAAATGTAAAAAAATATGAAATCTGTGCGACTCTCCATAGGTTTCATATTTTGTATATTTCCCATAACAGGGTTCATACAGGCAAGTCTGAGTAAAATTCAAGGACTTTTCAAGGACTTCTAAAGGACTCTCCTACAGTTTTCAAGGACTAAAGAATCATGAAAACTACTGATTTAAGTGTTAGAATTCTACTTCCGAAATGCTAGACTGAGATAATGGAGAAATTTGTACTTTAAAATAAGTATAAAATTGTTGTGCCTGTATTTGGTGCAGCACATGCTGCACCAAATACAGGCACAGCAATTTTATACTGATTTAGTTCTCTATCAACAGTGTTAAGTCATACATAAAATAGTAGAATTCAAGGACTTTTCAAGGCCTTCGAGTAATTTTCAAGTACTTTTCAAGGCAGATTTGATTTCAAGTACTTTTCAAGAAAGCCCACTATAATCAAGTACTTTTCAAGCCTTTGCGAACCCTGCATAAGTGTTACAGCAATACAGGACTATCAACATACATTTTAAGAAGTTTATTTTCTAAACATGTTGTCAGATCAAGCTTGAAATTATTGGTAAAGCACATTTGGGCCACCACTCCACAAAAGTATAGAAGGAGAAATCTACTTTAGTCGGGGCTACCAGCTGGTAGGCAATTTTGTTTTTGTTTGAATCTTTACATCCAAGTGTACAATTTTTCAGTCATGTTGGAATGGGTCTTCTTGGGTTGAACCAGTACTGAGCAGTGAGCAGCGGATACAGTTTTTGGCTCAAGTCATGACAAACAGACTCCGCGGCGATGAGTTTCGAACAACCAACCTTTCGATCTCTTATGCGCTCTGCAGTAGGTAATTTTGAAATTTGTAATTTACTGTAGTAAATTCACCATTTTGGTGGGAAATGCAGCCTGTGTTTTTAATCTTTTCAAGATTATTTTTCAATTTTACTGAGATTCAGAAGAACAGGCCACCAGGTTATGAAAAAATTTTCATGCTAAACTCAATTTAATTTCTTTCTGTTTAAGACATAGATTGTGGGTATTGTCATTTGTGTTAAAGAAGTTTTACTCTATTTGAGCCAAGCATCACACTACGCAAACACTGTAGTAGATCTATACTAGGGGCTACATAATGCATTGTTTTATCTAATCAGGATCTGCTCTATTTAGGCTTAAAGGTGACCAGCTGCACACACAAAGCTATGGGTGAAAATTGAAAAAAATCCTAACATTAGAAATTCAAATTTTAAATCTATAGTAGATTTATGCCAAGATAACATTAACAATATCAAGTTTAAATGGTCAGTTGTGTGTATATAAACGAAAACAAAAAATCTGTGAGACTATTATGCCAAGTTCAGGATTTTGAGGCTGTTTTCTTTGGAAAACCAGCCTCAAAATCCTGAATTCAGGATATCCTGACAACTTTCACCCATGCATTGCACACCTGACTTTACTGGTACCTTTTGCGTCATTTTCTTCATACACTTATTAGCTGGGGTTCTTCTATCATCTAGGAACAGAGGGGCTTTATCATGATCGTAATTAGTTTCTAGGATGTACCACTGTCCAGCCCCAGGGTCTTTCATGTGCCAGATATCTGCAGTTGTCACCCCCATGTCTCTTGTGATCACACATGCCTACAAAATTGGGTAAAAGACCAGTCCTTATGTAATGATTTCATAACCTTACAGGATAATATGAGATTAGCAAAAACTATGTCAAAAAGACGCTGAAAAAAAATATTCACCCATATGCGACCTTGACTTTTGACTCCAAGGTCATATCCGTAATCTGAATTTGTCCATCTGGAATTGTCATATGGAAAGGGGATTGCCATATTATATGCATACAATTACTGTTTTACATCTGTAGAGTGGCATTTTACTACGTTGTGCTGATTTTATCATGTGGCTGTTGTCGTTCTGCATTCAGACCTTTTCCATTGTAAGGCAGTTTTTAAGCATATTTGACCTTGACCTTCATTTCAAGGTTGAAGCACTAATATGGAGCTTTCGTTGTAATCTACACACCAAAGGAAATCATAAAAAACTAATAGGAGTTCGCATTTAAAGCCATAGACAGGTTTTAGGTATACCCGACCTTGACCTTTTTAACTCCAAAATCATACTGGTGAATTGAAAACTTTTTTTGTAATCTACATACCATAAACAATCATTGTGCTAAATATGAACACCAACCATCAAGAAGAGAAAGAAAAGCTTGTGTTACGAGGGATAAGATTTTAAGAATATTTGACCTTGACCTTTGATCCTTGAGTCATATTGGTAATCTGAATAGCCTATTCTTATCATAAAATATCAACATACTCGGTCAAAAATGAAGGAGTTTGCATTACTAGCAAAACCGATTGGCAGACAGACGGATGGTTTCTTTTGTTACCACATATATATCTATTATGTTGTTGTTACTACAAATTAGAAATGTTCTGATCAGACTGTGCACTGCACAGTTTGATTGCACAGTCTAATCAGCTCAAATTTTTTATAGCCACTGACCAAAAACAACTTGTCTTATTGCATCATTCATAGTGCATGCTATAACATGTTTAAGGCAATATACCTGGCCTGAGCTGTTTCCACCCAGAATAAAATAAGCAGGAGCCAGCAGTTTTGTCTTTGATAGCATATTTTGTGCTTGATCATAACTCTGGGCTGTTTCCATTGTAGCCCTGGTAAGAAATCCCATCCAGCTACCAGCCTCCTTTCCCTCAGCAATCCATTTTGCGATACCTATAAAATTTTAGTTATTAATTAATAATAGTGAGCTAAAGATCGACAAAATATGAAAACTAAAAAACCTGACTGTAAAGAAATACAATTATTATTAGGACTCCTATAAGAACTAGTTACAATATAATAAATGAGCCACGGCATGAGATTTCCAACAATGTGGTATGTGCGACCAGCAAAGCCTCAGATCAGCCTGTGCATATGCACAGTCTGATCAGAGCCTTTGCTAGTCGCTTGAATATTCTATGAGTGTTAAGCTACTGATTGAATGTCATTTGGAGTTTCTGAGTTTAAGAGGAGGCTGGACAGGCTCGTCTGAGTCTACACTTGTCAAAATGGCACATTGTTGGAAATCACATGTCGTGGCTCAAATATAAATGATGTTCTGTTATTCTCAAAAGTGTTGGAAAAATTGCATCTGTAGAGCAGACAACATAATAAATACCAGCCATTAGACAACTTGGGGCTTGTATTTTATTGCAAAAAAATCCACAATTTTGTTAATCATTTTGACATTGTTTGCAGTTTAAACCTGAACGATAGGTTTTCATATTGGCATCTCCTGTTTATAGAGGATCATACATGAGTGCTCATGTATTATAGAATTTATCAAATGAGTTGGGGAAAAGAGATAATTAATACAAGGCTTGCCAAACAATTTATCACATTTTTCTCATTAAGTTTAAAAGATTCAATAATACAGGAAACACATATGTTACATTCTATTAATCATGTTATTAAAATTACTTTGAAATCACATCTTTTGGTGTGAAAGCATTCAGATCTTGTCATTATGTATACAATGTTGTTATGTCGGGTTGCCAGTTACCATTGAGGTCCTCCCGTTGACATGGCTTGCCACACAATACAGTCACCCATAACTTGTTAATACATGGGTTTGTGTTGGTTAAAACATTAATAGTGTGCAACACAGCTTTTTTATAATAATTGCAATTAAATATAGGTAAAGTTACCGATATATCCACCAGCAAGTTTGAATCTTTCATCCATTGATAGAGTAAATCTTCCCTGAAATTAAATCATAGCTTAGAGCATAACTGATTAATGGTCATTATAAAACAGAGTAAAAGTGGTATCATGGGCATAATTAAAATGCTCACTTATCACCTAGTCATAGGGCCATTTAAGCAAAATTAATTTGCAGAAAATTGCAATTATTTTCTTATCCATCAGTTTGAACATGTGTTTTGGGTGCTCAAAAGAACCATCTCATCAAGGCGTTTTTTTTGAGTACCCACAACATATGTTTTGGTTGAGAAATAAGAAAAATAATTTTCAGTTACGCACTCTTATCTGCCTGGTACTTTTAACTCTTGGGGACTGGAAACTCTAATCAGGTACAGTAGCTATATATGGCAAACAGTGAAGACCCAGATGTAATGCCGCATCAGGGGGCATTTCATCAGGGTCTGCACTGTTTGATAAAATGAAATCAAACTTCAGAGAACAAAATATTTTTTTTGGAAATTGTAAACTGCCATCACTCAATTTATACATTGGACCATCCTGAATTAACTGTATCAAACTTTAAGGGAAATCCCCTTGGTCTTTAAAGGGTCAATGTTTATGATGATGTGCTATGGCTACTGTTAAGATTCATTGTTAAGAAAAAGATCATGACTCTGAAAAAAAAATTTGCGGCAAAATTTCACATTGAAATCGTGATTATTGAAACTTGAAATCCATTCTGTTTCGCCACAAAAAATGGCCCCTGATCCTGAGGAAAAGTGAAAAATGACTGGTGAAATACAAACGTTTAAAGATTTGAATATTCATGTCATTTATTTAACTTACGTGGAGAATTTAAGTGAAAAATCATACTGTTATGTTTTCTGTTTTCTTGCTTGGTATATATTCCACACACAATTATAAGATAATAGAAGCCACTAAAACAGTACCTTAATTAGTAAGCGTATTTGCGTATTTACCCAATTGAAATATGAGAAAATGTAATTAAAATTGATTTGGTAGTGTAACAAAACGCAAGAGAAATTCCAGATATGCAATACAAGTAAATAGCGATGTGTACCTGCTTTTACCGCTTCGCCGACCGATTACTCCACAACAGTTGTGGATTTCCGTTCAGAGACCTGAATCCTCGCTATTAGGAATGTTGTTGCTATTGGGGAGATCACGCCATCCGGGGTTTTATTTTTTCTGTGCAGTTAATAGAACACAGCCAATTGACTGGTTCACCTCATTTACTCATTCATTGTACAATATTCAAATGTTAGCAGAGAACCAGTCCCGAAATTGAAAAAAAAATATGTCGTCAAAGTCCGAGAGAGGAATTTAGAGAAACAAACTGAGAAAATGATGGGCTATTTTCGCCATTTGTCCTTTGATCCCCAGCCAGTCATCACCGGTATTGTAAATGAATTGATTGACTACAGTGTCAGACCAGGATTAATAATAGCATCATCAATAATCAAAATGACATAATAGGTGAGTTTGAAACCGAAAGTAGCTTGCACTCGGACTGTCAATTATCAAGAAAAACACAAATTGAATGGTGGCATAAGACATTTACACACAAATACCCAATTGCGAAAATCAAAATACTCAAATCAACATTTCTTAAAAAATTAGAATACCCAATTAAAATTTGCAATACCCAACTGAGCGAAAAAGGGGTGGGTAAAATACTCAATTACTGAAAAAATTAATTAAGGTACTGCTAATAAACTAGACATGATGACATAATGATGTGTTATGAATGCATGTTGGAGTTGATGAGAGATAAAAACAACATGAGAGCAAACAAGCTGGACATACATACTGGTGAGATTCCCGTCAGTATTCCAATATAACCAGCGAAATGAACAGATTTGAAGACTGTCTTGCCACCTTTCTGGAAGTCAAGATTTACTATAGATGGTCTTAGAACATTGGTTATCTCCCAGGTTCTATTCTGAGAATCCCAACTGAAAATAATAATAATGTACAATTTCAGGCCTGCATATAGTGTTTGCAATTGAAAATTAATTTTCTTACTTCTCAACCAAAACATGTTGTGGGTATTCAAAAGAACCGTCTCAATGAAACAGTTCTTTTGAGCACCTAAAATATATTCTAAAACTAATGGATCAAAAAATATCGACAATTTTTAGCTCGATTTTTGTGTGTACAATGTATGATATCCCAAATGAAATGGATAACATGGGATGCATTGTGAGAAAATCTAAAACTAGCTTTACTTCTCCAGACTGAATACAACTAGGTAAAATTGCTGTAAATGTTCTTAAGTTCTGATAACTTATATCTTCCGATTCTCGGTCATGTCTCATCTGAATCAAGAGAAATGAAGAGTTTGATCATACTTCCGTAGCCAAAATTGTTCTTGGTCTGTTATGATAATTATGATTTTGATAATTTACATGTGTGTTTAAGTTTTAGCTTGAGTCGATTCTTAATGTCCCAGTCAACAATTTTTCAGTTATGGCAGGACAGATTTGTTCATTTAGATCCAATCTACATACTTATGAAGTGTGATGATACTCTATGCTCTCATCTATATTTTCAATGCTGGTGCATAGGTTTAGATAAACAGAATGTTTGAGCGTAAAATTGTAAATATTTTCTTACCCACCAGTTTTAACATATGTTTTGGGTGCTCAAAAGAACCATCTCAACGAGATAGTTCTTTTGAGCACCCTTAACATATGTTTTGGTTGAGAAATAAGAATTTTGCTTGTACGCATTCTTTACTAAAAGCCTGGATGGTGTATAAAAAATTTATTTTTCTTCCATCACTGTCTCCATTCTGTGCATTGTATGGCTTGCAATGCACTTCTTTGGTTTCCAATATTCTTAAAGTTAATTCAAAATATGCATAAATTCATGGAATATTTACACATACAATAAGGCACCTTCTCAACCAACTAGTAATTCCGGCTGAAATTATTTTTACAAATGTCTGAATTCAAACACTAAACAAGAGGGCCCTAGGGCCCTGGATCGCTCACCTGATCCCAGGCACATGAGTAGCTGATGTATTGGCCTGTGGCTAAGGATATATGATATGATTTAAAGATATTTCTATTTTTAGCTCTGGTAGCCATGTTGTTCAGCCAAGCTGAACCTTCTGTTCAATTTTGGTAGAGAGTAACTTAAGGACCATTTTCGCGAAATTATTTTGATTTTGGAGCAGAGGTTCAGGAGATTTCCACTGCCAACCCTTTTCGGCTGAGCAAAACCATTTGTCAATTTTGGTAGAGGGCATCATGAGGAACATTCCTTGAAATTATTTTGAATTTGAACCAATGGTTCAGGAGGAAATGTTTTTAAAAGACATTTCTTATCTAGAGCTGTGGCAGCCCTTTTGTTCGGTGGAGTGGAACCATTTGTGCAATTGTGGTAGAAGGCATCATGAGTAATAATTCTGTGAAATTGTTTTGAATTGGACCAGTCTTTCAGGAGGAGGTGCCATTTAAAGATATTGCTTATCTGGAGCTCTGGCAGTGCTTTTGTTCAGCGGAGGGAAACCATTTGTGCAATTTTCCTAGAGGGTATCAACGGGAACAATTCTGTGAGATTGTTTTGAATTTGGACCAGTGGTCCAGGAGGAAATGTCATTTAAAAAATTTCTTATCTGGAGCTCTGGCAGCCCTCCTGTTCCGTGGAGCAGACCCATTTGTGCAAATTTAAAAGAGGGCATCATGGGGAACATTCATGTGAAGTTATATGAAATTTAGACCAGTGGTTTAGGAGATGTTGCTTAAAGATATTCATTATCTGGAGCTCTGTCGGCCCTTTTGTTCAGCGGAGGGGAACCATTTGTGCAATCTTGGAAGAGAGTATTATGAGGAACAATTCTGTGAAATTATTTTGAATTTGGGCCAATGGTTCAGGAGATGTTTTTTAAAGATATTTCTTTTCTGGAGCTCTGGCTGCCCTTTTATTTAGCGGAACGGAACCATTTGTGCAATTTTGGTAGAGGGTATCAAGAGGAACAATATTGTGAAACAATTTTGAAATTGGACCGGTGGTTCAGGAGGACATGTCATTTAAAATATTTCTTATCTGGAGCTCTGGCAGCCCCACTACTTGGTGGAGCAAAACCATTTGTGCAATTTTGAAAGAGGGCATCATGAGGAACATTCATGTGAAGTTATATGAAATTTAGACAAGTGGTCGTTTAAAGAAAAAGTTTACGGGCAGATGGACGGTGCACAACGGAGGAAGACCAATCACAAAAGCTCACCTTGAGCATTCGGCTCAGGTGAGCTAAAAATGAAAAGTTTAAAAGATCCACAAATTACATACCCCATAAATAATCCAAAATCTAGATTTCTAGCATGGAAGAGGTGTCCTGAAGAATAAAATCATTACTGTAACAATAAAACCTCGAAAATTCAAACTCCAATTTTTTAAATACTCACTAATTCAAAATTAATTTTAGACACAATGGATTCAGAGAATAGTGCCTATCTATGTATCATCTTAAATACTATCTATAAAAACACATGTTTTGTGTACGTAAAAGAAACGTCTCTCCAAGACGTTTCTTTTACACACACAAAACATATGTTTGATAGGAAAAATACTGATATTACTCATTTGGGGGTGGGGTGTATATTCCTATGTCTACCACCCTATAATTGACCATTCCAATACTTCCTAATCAAATTTCTAGTCCCTAGGACTTCAAATTTATGAGATTCGACTGTATATATAAGCAGCACCGTATGAAAACTTTTTCAACTAATTGCCAAAATCCTTAAACTTTAGAAATTCAAAACTTAAAATTTGCAGTTTGTCTACTTAACCAAATAATTTCCACTTTATATGTCTTTCTTCGGAAAATCGGTATCAAAATTCCAAATCCATTAGTAAATCCTGAAAACTTTCATCAGGATGTCAACTGCATTATTAATATCAATCTATTTGGAAGATGTATTTTGCTACTTTCATTTATCATACAGTGTATTGCTTCCTCTGGTATGAAAAAAATAATATAGTAATGTTGCATTTTTTTCTCTATAGATGTCCTACAATACATCCAACTATAATCCTTAATTGATACGAGTCCCAGACACAGCAAATGTAAAAGTTCTGTTCAATTGGAGGCAGGTTATAACACTAAGAGTCAGATATAGTTCAGTCCATCTGCAGAGATTTATTTGAGCAGTAAAAGCTTGAAAAGCTTGCAAAGCAATGATAGCAAGCACCTGTGTGATCATTCTGATCTCTTGAATCAACATAGAATACAGGTTCTATATAAGACAAGCTTTGATGCAGAGGTCTTCAAACTAACATCAAATTAAACAATCAAGCCAAAGTGGCTTCATAATAATTCAGAACACGCTTTACAAATTTTATGATACTGATAGCCTTGTTAAAATCATAACCTTACCTGATGTATTTTGGGCTACCAATGATGTACACACTGTAAACACTTCATAGAAAATATTGTAGAAAACAACCTCACCTGCAATATATATGAACCAGTGCATCACGAGACTGATCAGCCTAGGCATCAGCTCAGTTTTATCAGAGTCTTCACTGTCCACATGAAGAAACATTGGGTCCTTAGTTACTCACTGAGTGCACAGCAAAGACTCTGATCAGACTGGACACATGTCCAGGCTGATCTGAGTTTTGCTGGGTGTATACTCATTTTGTTGATTTTGTCATATCATGACTCAATAATGAGCCAGCATGCGAGATTTTGATGCAAATTGCTTAGGCGAGCAGTGAAACAGATTCTCCAGATTCTTAACTGCTAGCATATACAAGATATTAAAACAGGCGGAGGGTCAGATCAAAAATTAGTTATCAGTCTATAGCCCCAAAGGACACATAAACATTACATCATTTTCAAAAGGAGGCACAGAAATTTCAAAAATGTATGTGTACAGTGAGCAAAAAGGGTCAAATAGAGTATATGCACACAGAAAACACTTAGCTATAAAATGATTCTTTATCTTGGATAATTCAATTGCCATGTACAAATGGTCTAAATTTGAAAAACCTCTCACAGAATAAAGTGATATGATTGATGTTTGATCTGGCACATGACAAAGCAAACAATTTGTCCCCCCCACCCCCCCTATGAATCCAATATGCAATGACTCCAATTAGACTCCTGGCTGGACAACTCAGCGACACATTGAGTACACCGCAGACTCTGATTAGGCTTGGCACCTTTTCTGTGAGCCAGGGCAAAATGATGATTTATCATACATAGGCTTATTTGTATGATATTAATCAGTCTGTAATAGTTTAAAAGTAAGTAAGGTGCAAAGATCAGGAATCTATACAATCAAGTTCCACACCTGACCCAGGATACCAATGGGAAAGTAACAAACCCAAAGCCAGACACCACAAAGAGACCCTGGTAACTGCGGCTGCCGTCTATTCTACATGGGTGAAAGTTCAACATTTTCCAAAATCCTGAACTTTAGAAATTAATTTTTTTAAACCTGCCAGATGCCTACAAAAATGAATAATTTCATGTTAAAATGATTGTGTTTAGATAATATCAAAATTAATCAGAGAAGCTACTATAATCTCGGACCCTAATTCACCATTTTGAGGCTGACTTTCTTTGGAAAGTCAGCCTCAAAATCCGGAATTCAGGATTAATCCTGAAAACTTTCACCCATGATTCTAAGGTGGTGATTGATTCAGTTGATGTTGGTTCATAGTCTGTTGATGCTCCCATTGTCTTTTTTGTGTTTTAACCTGGTTTTGTGATAGTTTTTGTGTCCTTTCTATTTTTGCAATCATTTTGCTGAAGAGGGCTGGTTGCTTTACTTTGGTTGTATCATTGCTTATACAGGCCTCCAGATAAATGTGCGTAATAGAAAATTATTATTTTTATTTCTCAACCAAAACATATGTTGTGGGTACTCAAAAGAACCGTCTCGGTGAGACGGTTCTTTTGAGCACTCAAAACATATGTTTAAATTGATGGATAAGATAATAAAAGCATTTTTACGCTAAAAAAAATTTGTTGAACTGGACCTATGTTATATGTGATAGCCTATGTCTGTCTGTGACAAAATGTATCTACCTTATGGTGCCATGGGTTGGTATGTGATTGTGAGATTTTCTGGTCAAAGTCACTTGTTTTCAGGAATGCAATCATTTTCCATAGGTTTAGATAAACAGAATTTTTGAGTGTAAAATTTTAAATACTTTCTAACCCATCAGATTTAACATATGTTTTGGGTACTCAAAAGAACCGTCTGATTGAGACAGTTCTTTTGAGTACCCACAACATATGTTTTGGTTGAGAATAAGAAAATTAATTTTTGGTACGCGCCCTTAACTAAAGGCCTGATATACATACCAATTTCTAATCCAGCTGCTTTGGAAATTCCCTTAATTTCACCGGCATACGGTTCTGGTAGCATTGTATCAAGCACAGGCTGCAAAAGAAGAAATTACATGAACAATAGGCCAAATAAAAAATAAGTGTGTTTTGGGTAACGGGTGTGAAAGTTTTAGGTAGGGTAGGCACACACACACATTTTTCTTTAATTATATTTTTTCTGGAAAAAATATATAATTTTATGCATTCTGAAAGCAGGGCTGTGGAAATACCATGCCCGACTTGTCCGACTGGTACATTTTCATTCAGGACAAGTTGGAAATTTGTATTAACTTGTCCTTGGACAAGTACAAATGCATGAAGTTAACACAATTCTGTACATTGTATTTCATATTTTGATTAATTATTACAAGCTCACATGTTCCATTGAAAACAGTGTTGAATCCAGATAAGCTTGCTTCTGAAGAAGCCAGCTGATCTGGATCTACAGTGTTTACGAGAAAGTTGATATCTGATTGATTATAACTGTTTTCGAAAGAGTAAATTGTTTAAGCACAGAAAGGTAAAAGCTAATCTGTTCTTTCGGACAAGTAAAATTTTCTTTGGACAAGTACATTATGGCCATTAAATTGTCCCGCGACAAGTAGATAATTTTAATATTTCCACACCCCTGCTGAAAGGCATTTCTCCTTTTAAAATGCATCAAATTGTATTTTTTCCAGAAAACCTGAAAAAAATTCAAGGTTTCACCAGTAATTTTAGGTAGGGTCAGGTTACCCTAAACACAGGTATTTTTTATTTGGCCTTACCCTGTGTGTACTAAAACAATGAAAAATTCCTTATGGTTTGAAACAATAATTTTGGGAGGGTCCAATAAATATTGTGGGATGGCAGGTAATAATTTTCAAATTAGACTGTATTACTTTCTCAGAAAATGTTTTTCCTATTAGCAAAGAGTGCAGGCCCTGATTAAATACCGTTTTATGTGGCATTTCATCTGGGTCTTCACTGTTTGCCAAAGTATCCATCTACAGGGTTCCAGTACACACAGAGTTGATCAATAAACATTTTATCAGTGTGTTCTATTATCAAAAGGGGAATACCAGTTTAGCATGTCTGTCGATCCATCTCCATCATTGTATATTTAACAATGGGGTAAAATTTTTTGAGAGGAACATGTAGATATCAGGCAATGCTATTCAATGAGATGCTAATTGAAATTTTGGACACTGGTATAGTTTTTAAAGGTTATTATGCTTAATAGTTTAAAGTGTTGTGTAATTACGAAAAGGACATTTTTTCAACTTCCACACAGATTCTAGAATCAGTCTATGATCTAGATCCTCTATTTCTGCATTGGCTTCACATATAGAGTGTACATGTAGCTGAGTTTCTTTTGATATCAAGTTTGCCAGGCAAGGCTTTGAGAATGCTTGTTGACTTCGCAAGGCTAGCTAAGCGATTCAACATGCTTTCTCGAAGCCGAGCCTGGTAAACTTTAGGGCTGGCTAATCGAAGTCACAATGCTAATCCATAATCGGTCCTTGCATTTCGATATATAACCGATTAGTAATCGCTCAAACTTGACAGAGGGTCTCGGAATGTTTTGACAACTCTTGCATGGTCAATGACATTGATTTCCCCATCATTTCACTACTCAACACTAAGTAGCATGTGTTATATATTCAAAAGATAGTAAGTTTTAAATAAAAAGTGGCACCTTTGCTCAAAAGAAGTTGTCGTCCACCCTGTTGGAAGAAAATTGACTTGCTAATTGGAAAAGTTGGTATATTAAACTCGCAGTCGGCCATTTTTGTTGTTAATTTCACGTTGCATGACGTCATACAAAAGGAAGTCAAGTATGCATGACACGAACACCTTTGTGTAAAATAAGACCTGCTGTAAACGTCAGTAAAATTGAAAGCTTCTGAACTCAAATTAAATCGGGGAGAAAACAAGTTTTATGCTAGATTATTCATCTGATGAGTATTTTGTGATTTTGTATTACTCTAAAACAGAGAAGCGCAAGTATAACTTTTTCTAACTATCAATTGTTGTGTTAGCCTGCAGAGTACAGCATTTTACTACTTCCTTACAGCAATTTATACACATCTACTGTTTACGACAATGCACTTCAGGGCACTTCGGGTCTAAACAAAAAATAACACGAGGCAACTACGCTTGGTTTTTAATTGAAAAAAATAGACAGAATATCCAAAAAGTAACCGATTTTTGAATTTTCATATCCATAATCGTTTTTCTTTTGTATATCGACCGATTAACCGATATTTCGATTAATCGTGCCAGCCCTAGTAAACTTGATATCAAAAGGCGCAAACCTGGTATTCTATTTATCAGCTTACCTAGTTGATTCACTCTTCAAACTAGCAAATATGACGTAATGAATTTTTTGTGTTGATTCAGCATCATTGTTGACGTCATTCAAAAAGTGCAAAGTCATCATGACCCCTTAAAGGCACATGCTGTGAGATAGATGTTTATCAGGCAACATGCAACTCTGCAGTTAATATGAATGGTAACTGATAAAAGTAGCAATGGCTCCATCATGTTACAGTTGTACCTTCTTTGTTTATAAATATGGACCATTTTACATTATTTCCCTTTATAAATACAGTAAAACCTGTCTTAAGCTGCCAATCAAAAGGAAGACCAAAATTGCAATTTTAAGACCAATTATCGCTTAATGCAGGTTTAAAGTATTGCAGAATGCTCCAATTGGAGCATTCTGCAATACTTTCAACCATCATTAAGCTACCATTTGTCAGTAAGATCTTTGTTTCGTCTATTTTAGAGTGGTCGCTTAAGACAGGTTTTACTGTACTGGTTATAATGTGACTTTCAGGGAGTTCAAGTAATAAACATTAAAATGATGCTTTTGTATAAAGTTGGTGATCTTCCCAGAGTCATGATACAACATAAATCTTCTCTTCTGTCTGCAAGAAAACATTTGTTGATTAAAGCTGCATAGTCTATTACTTTTGATCTTCTATTTTTTAGAAATAATGTTTCTAATATTCAAGGACACAGTCATATAGCTGAAATCCAGGTATACATTTTACCAGCTTTGCAAACCTTAACTATTTATCACTATCAAAACATCAGCAAATTAACTGTCTAGAATTTTTGGAAGGACACAAATAATTACCAACAGGAGAAATTCACCTGTTTTTATAAGATATATCACTTTTCCTTACAGTTTTCAGCTGTAGTGAACAGATTTATTGAGAAAGCATAGCTTATTTCTATTTTTGCATATATATACTTAAAATTTTTGGAAAATGTTCATTATTGCAGATCTAGTCACTTTAATATGAGCTTTTGGGAGAGTCTAATGAAATGTTTAAATGATCACCTTAACAATAAATTCTTCGAAAAGATGAAGCCACCATATGTACCCCAGATTTTCCATATTTTTACCTTGGTGTTTGTTTTGTATGGAGATTGATGTTTCCATGGTGAACTTACCCCTGTCAGTTTCAAGATGTATACCAGTTCTTCAGCCCATTTTCCAAAATTGTATATGAAGCTGATAAAATGATTCAAAATGTTTCTGATCTGTAAAAGAAATAGGACATGCCACATTTATCCTTAACCCCTTAAAGTCCCAAGAAAAAAATGCAGATCTGAAAATGTTGTCTGATGAAGTTGTCTGCTGCAAATAATTGCCTAACATTACTGACAAATAAAGTATAGAAGCAAACAAAGTGGATCCAGAAAAGACTGCTCCTATAGGAGCAGTCTGATCTGGGTCCACTCTGTTTGCAAAAAAGGTTTCTTAAACATTTCAGCAGACGAGAAAAGCAGACGACTTTTGTTGTGATTGGCGCATTAAGGGTTAACATTCAGACAGGTAGCATTGACCAAGGTAAACATATTTTTATGTATAAAATTGTGAATCGTTTTTTATCTATCAGTTTGAACATACGGTAAATCCTTTTTAAAAAGGCCACCCTCAAAAAGACTGAAAATTGGTTTTCAAGACCAATTATTGCTTAATGCAGGTCATTAAGATCTTTGTTTTGTCTATTTTTTGTTGATCGTTGTTCACAGGTTTTACTGTATATTTAGGATGCTCAAAAGAACTATCTCTCTGAGATGGTTCTTTTGAGTACCCACTTCCACTACTGCACATAAAACCCATTAAATTCCGTTAAAAGTCCATAAAAATGCCATTAATAATCAAATTCCTGTAAAAATCATCCATTACTTTTCGTTTCTTAAAATTAATGGTTTTGTGTGTTCGGTCATTAATATTCATTATAATGGCCATTAATTCAGGGGTAACGGCCATTAAAGAGCAAGTAAAATCATTAATTTTTGATTAATTTACACCTTCTGTATTATTGATGACCATTAAAAGAAATAATGGTCCATTAATTTTCGTTTTGTGATGTTTTAATGCCCATGAATTTGCATTTTGTAATGGCCATTACAAAAAGTAATGACCATTAAAACCTTTCGTGTCTATTGATGGCATTAAAAAGTAGTAAATTTGCATGTTTGATATTTTAATGGCCATTAAATATATAAATATGCAATTCATTAGCATTAGAAAGCAGTGAAATATCAGGAACCAATATTTATACGAAACAATGTGCCATTATTTAAGTGGTAATGGCCATTAATTTAATTCAAGAGCAAGTATGATCATTAAAATACCATTAATTTTTACCCTTGGTATGAAATGATGACCATTAAAATTTAATGGGCCATTATTTTCTGTTTTATGGTGATTTAATGCCCATGAATTTGCAGTATTAATGGCCATTACAAAAACTAATTGCCATGAAAACCCCATTACATGTCTAATAATGGCCATGAAAGATGTGTTCATGAATTTTAAATTACTGAAGTTGGGAGATCAATATTTTCATGGCCATTAATTTTTGGGACTGAACATCTTAACCCATTAATTTTTTAATAATGGCCATCAATAAAAAGATCATCAGAGTATTTGATATTGTCCATTATTTGTACACTCATGTAAAGGTTAGTTTTTAACATTATCATTTTACAGCCTTCAAAACTTGCTGCACATTGCATCCATAGGTATGTTTGTGTAATGAAGAGCTCCACCATTCAGTGCTTGTAAATTAAAATCGCCACATTTCTTGTTTCATGAAGAAATTGCCTGTGTGATTAAACTGAAATTTCAGGAAGACAAAGAAAATTACCTCGAGAAATGCTGTAGGAAAATTAGTTTTAAAGGCAAACTCTATTAATTTCATCGAAAATCATAACATATCCTGGAGAAATGCTGGAGAAATTTCTCCAGCATTTATCCAGGAAATTTTAAAGCTTATCAAGGAGATTGTGGGCCTTTGTTACCTTTTCAGACACAAACCAATCTGCTCTCCTACCAAGCATAGCTAGAGCCTGGAAACAGGATTTAGCAACTGCAAGAATACATAGGATATAGGAAAATATGCATTTGGGAGCCATGACCATGCTTTATTGAAATAATGAAATCCGTGATACAGTGAGGGGAGTTTTAATGAGGTACACTGGTAATCAATTGGTAATCAATTTTAAACTTGTAGCACAAACATGTATTCTGTGGATCTTGCATTTGTAGAAATTTTGTGCATAATTTAACATTCCAAACCGTTCTATAATTCTAAGTTATGTATGCTACCAAACCCTGCTTGTCCATCAACAACATGTGTATTACTGCTTCTGAGTACAAGCACAATCACCATGGAAGCGGGAACCCACGAGGTGCGAGTAGTATGGCGATTGAAATTTTCAGTCAGGCGTCTCATAAATTTAAGCACTACTTGGTTAGCAGGCTTCGACCACCATGCCTATAAGTCTGAACAAAGAAGAGAAGTAATAAAAAGAGTTAGTGTATTTTTGAAGAAACTACAAAATCCAAAGCCATTAATTTAGCCTAAATGAGTTTTGAGCAGGATTTAATGGCCATTAAAGTTGCATCTAATGGATCTAATCTAATTTCATGCCAATTATTTATCCAAACTATTTATTAATGGCCATTAGTTTTGAATTAATATGGTTTTCTTTATATGTGACTGTGTCCTAAGAAGGATTCAACTTGGCCAATAACATTTACACTCAAAATTCATTTCCATGTAAAAGAATGCAACATTTCTCAATAGAATCAGAAAGAAAAAAAGACTTTATTCTAAACGCTCTTGATGAGGCTTCATTAAGACTGTTGGTGTGCCTAATGTGTAAAGCCATTTGATCATGTCTTAGACTTTACTTATTGGATATATGCTGTATCATTATCATCCCCTTTAACAAATTTCATAACGTTTCAAACTATGTTTTTATGTCACAAAACCAAATATCCAGATGAATCAAGTTTTCAAAAAAAACAACATACCAACAGGTAAATGCTATATGTAACAATGGGATAGAATTTGACAATTATAATGAGAAGTACACAATTTAATGTTTAAAGATGTCTCTAAAATCGTGAAAATACCATACTTTATTTTTACAATTATCTTAATAAAAAATTTTGTTTTACTTTCTGACTGAGAAAAATGATCAAAACATGCAACAATTCTAATAAACACATTTAATGGCCATTAAAATCACTTAAACAAGAGTTGCAAATTAGAGTAGCTCCCCTTGAAAAATCTTATTTTTTCACAAAAGATTAATATGATATACAAAAATGATTTAAGACTTATATTTTTTCTGAAATATTATATTTATTAATGTATCAGAATTTCTGATCTCTATTATTAACATACAGCAAGGTTGTGCCCTAAATTTATCAAAATGTATATGTGTTGCATTCACCAATGGTAATTATATTTTCATCAATATATAGAAGGATTCAGAAATAAAAAGGTAACATTAACTTGTTAATTGGCCTGTTTATCTCTTAAGATGACAGGGGACTTAAACCAAAGTCCAGCAAGATTCTTGCTTGACTTTCCTGCTTCTAAATGAGAAACAGGAAGCAGCACAAGAAATAGAATCTTGAAAACATTGCAGTGGGCATAAGAGAAAATAAATGACCATTAACATATTTTTATTAGAAATTTGTCATGCTTATCTAATGGCCATTAAATTATGCATTTAATGCCCATTAATATGCTGTTGATTTAAAAGAATGATGCCCATTATTTTCTATCCAATATACTAATGGGTAATTAATGCCCATAAATTTGTAGTTACATTTTCTGTTATAATGGCCATTAAAAATAAAAAGCCATTAATAATGGTTCTAATAATGGCCAAAATTTTAATGGCAATGAAAAATAGACCATATTAATGGGCATTGAAATTAACCAGCAACAATTTTAATGGGAGGTTTTAATGGCCATTAATTTTCACACACTAAAAATAATGCTTAAATGATGCTCATTATTTTTTTCAATTAATGGTTTGAGTTAATGGTATTTTGACAGATTTTCAGTTTTGAAAGTGCATTTTACCATTAAAATTGATCATTAATAGGACCATTTTTAATGGGAAATTTTAATGGGAGCCATTAATGGGATTTTAATGGGAGTTTATGCAGTAGTGTTCATATGTTTTAGTTGAGAAATACGAAAATTTAAATTTTAAGAATGCACTTTTTGTCTAGGGTCATGAGCTAGGCCCAATCACCATAGGCAGGGTTGCCACTCAATATCTATTTCAAAATTCCCTGACTTTTCCCTGACTTTCAACCGTTTTCCAGACCCTTTTGGAAGGCCAATTTTAGCCATTTTCATCCATCGACTATTCGAAGATTTTGCACAAATATTTGAACTTGCTGATTTAGTCTTTAAAGAAAAATCTTAAACCATAAATATTAGAAAAGGAATGTTTCTGAACACAAATTGCTTGCAATTTATGTTCAGAAACATTCCTTTTCTAATATTGCTTGCAAATTATGGAAACTAAAATTTCCAGAAGCCTGTTAACTAGCATCTTTTTAGGAAAATTTTGAAATTTCCTGACTTTTCTATGCCTTTTTTTCATTTTTTTAAAATTTCCCTGACTGAAAATGTAATTCCCTGACTTTTCCCTGACCGTGGCAACCCTGCATAGGCCATAAATCCAGATGAGACTGCTTCTGTAGGAGCAGTCTGATTAAGTTTTACAATTGTTAGTCAAAATAAGAGATTTTAGTATTTTATATTGCATAGGCAAGCAGGAAAGGCTCAGTTGCTGCAGCTAAAAACAGTCTTGTGTAGACATGCTGCTTGCATAAACAAAGTAGGCAAGTACATAAAACCAAAATTTTCACCACTAGCCTAAATGGATAGTTCAGCATGCCCGTTTAACCCCTGGGAGTACTGACTATCAAAATAGGTAGTGGATACCAAAAGGAGCCTGGGACCCCTACCCGTTTCCAGACAAGATTGAGACCCCTTCCACAAAAAAGTTAGATGAAAAATATATACCCATATTGAAGAAAAATAACACATATTCGACTTTTGCTCATACGTTTTGACCTATTCATAGGCACTCCTCAGCGCAAGAGTGTCAAACAGTTTGGATCCAGATCTGGCCCATTTTTTTCGGGTCTGGTCTGGGCCCAAGCTGTTTGCCAAGGTTATCAGCAGATGACACTAGTAGAGAAATAGTTGAAATCATCAACATTTAACATGGAAACTACCAACCTCAGATTTCTTTTCAGTAGCCACTTGTGTCCATCTCTCAACAGGTGGAAGGTCAAGGTTAATGACATATTCTGGAACTTTGTAACTGTAAGAATAAGAAATAAATTGCTTTTTCCCAGCAGACATCGTGAAACATAAGCCAATGATCCATTACATATAAAGTAAGTTGAATCTTGGTTCTTTGTGACACTCCTTTATGATGATTACCTTACCCTATAAAAATCTGAATCTATAAATTACGGGTCCAAAACATCAAGTTTGAGCTTTACTGGAATATAGAATAGTCATACAGTAGGGTGCATTTTTACTGGAAGCAGGCCTCAAAATATCTTAAAATAGGCACTTGCCCTGTATCACCAAAAATATTGGCATACATGAGAAAAAAAATCACTAGAAATATCAAAATTTTCACATGCCCTGCAGCCTGAGCTACTGGTAAATACGAGCAGATGAGTGCTATTTTCGAGCCCTGGGAAGTATTTGAAGCTACCAAAATTTCAATTACACACTGATTATTTTCTGAATAACTTTGAGTCTCAACATCAACATACCTGTATATTTATTAAATAAAAGCGTATACCAGCTCTATATAGGCCTTGACGTGAGAAAACCTGACTTTGTTGTATGTAAACAACAACGGTGCAGACCAGCCTGCACATCTGCACAGTCTGATCTGTGCCTTTATTATTGGCTCCTTGCAAAGAATGATATCGGTAAACTTGAAATATAGAAAATTTGAACATTCTAGCTATGTAGTCTTGGTAGCTGAGCAGGCTGGTTTGAGCATGGCCTGTTCTGAAACCCCAAATACAAGTTTTCTTGTCCATATATTGTGGCCACAAATCAAAGAAGTCTACAATTATATATGTGACCCGTCACGCAAAAAGGTAAGAGTTGGGTGGACGACGCCATTTCGAGAAAATACGTCTTAAAGTTAACGTCGCGTCGCGCAAAAATAGCACACCTAAGCGTCTTTCAAAGAGAAGTTTAACTTACTATAAAACCGGATCAAAAGCGTTTTTCATGTTGAGGTTTTCTGCCACCAGACTGTCAAACATTTTGTACGATATTAAATGTTCCCTTTCGAATGTTCGTAAGTTAAAGTTGGGTCAAGAATCGTCCACGCAGTTCAGTTTATGATTAGATCTATTTCTCATCTGGTTTACATGGTTTATGCCTACTAATTTAAGGGCAGTTGCGGGTAATACTTCCCACATTAAAATCTTTTTAATTCTTTGCATACAGTTTGTTCTATGTATGGACTGTCCATTTATGAAATAAAAAGGATATGTCATCGCGCTAGATTTTTCATAATCTCACATGGAAGTTTTCAGCATTTTGCAAATTTTCTGAAAAAAAAAACGATGTCCTGATTATTAAGTTAAAATAATTGTAATCTTTATTTTAATTTCAATTATTACTTGGGGTAGGCATACTCTAATTTTTTCTGTATACGTAGGCTCGGGCCCAGCATCTACCGTTCATCCCAAAAAAAAATATCAGGAATTTTGGGCACCCCAAAAAATGTTTGAAATTTTAGAAACCCCAAAAAATATCCCCCATTCTGTACCTTGCCCTTAAGAAAAGACCCTAAAATGCATAGAAATGACCCCTAAATATAGGCCAATTTTGTGGTGACACCCTAAAAAAATATCCACAAAATCTTCATACCCCCAAAAATATTTATTTTTTAGAAAACCCCAAAAAATATTGAAATTCAAAATTTTGAACCCAAAAAAATAACCCGAGCCTAAGTATGTACAAAAATTTCAGAGTACCCCCTAGGGACGACATCAAGCTTCTAAGGAAAACTGAAAAATATTTCTTTTCACAAGCCGTGGCAAGATACTGAATGATATATTTAAGTTTATATGATGACGTAGTGATGATGTCATCGGAAAAGAACGGATTTTTGCTACAGTTTTTCTTTAACGAATAATTTAGTGTATTATGAGTACAGTAGAGGCATAAGAAGTGTTTTGTGAAAAAATCAAAATGGCCTTTGGGAACTTAAAGTGAATCAAAAAAAAAAAAACATATGAAAAAATAATTCATGATTATGCAATGTGATTTGAAATAATTATAAGCAAATTCATTAAAATTTCTGCAATGGCGTAAGGCTACGATACCTGACTCTCACGCAAACGGCCCAAGTTCGATTCCGAGCTTCGGTATTCCAATTTATTTTTTACTTCTTTTTAGGCTTTTTATATACTTTTTTTTGCTGTAGACAAAATGATATTGACAGACCAATAGTATCTGCATATTTAATCCCCCCTCCATCATAATATACAAAAATACCGGTTATGCATCCTTCATTAGGAGCTACAGCACCTGTGGGGTAGCGGGCTATTATTTTACAGCAGCATCTTCACGGCATTTCCGTTTACATTCCTTCCCAAGACTAGGCGGAGTAAATTTACGCTTACCTGCCGGGAACTGATTGACGTTTTTCGCATTGATATGAATGTGAAACAGTCCCGAAGAGCTTCGCATATGTATATACATGTACCATGCAGCGACGATCTGACCCGCAATACTTTGCCTGGACAGACATTTGTGACGTCGCTGTTTAAAACAGTGCACTTCCAGATTTTTTGCAAAAATTATTACGACGAAGTTAATGGGTGCATTTTTACAAAACTTACACGGATGAAAAGCAAATAGAAAAATGAAATAAACAATTAAATATTAAAATAATTATGCAGAGAACGCGTTTAAATTGGACGTACAATTTCAAATATCACGATTCCCATTTACGCTGACGTTAACGTCACCGAAAAAATGAAATTTTAATTTGTCTTTGTGTTTAAATGACTACCATGCGAAAACATTAGACACCAGGAAGCTACAATAAATTTGTTTATTGCGTATATCAATTTGCTTTCATTTAGTACTTTTTCCATGATTGTAACTTCTGTAGTTTTGCGACAATAATTTTTGCAAAAAATCTGTAATTACGCTTATTTAAACGGCGACGTCACAAGTAGGCGAATACTTTCCCAAGTAGGCTGATACTTATGTCCCGTGACTGTACATGCATAGCTTCAAACAATCAGTAGGCTATAAACCGTATAGGTAAAGTTTTTTCACATGCTTATAGTATAGTCACTATGCAAGCCTCAGACTTGTATTTAAGTGCAAAACATAAAATAGTGACAAAAATTTGAGAATCATATTAAAACCCATGCACATACCAACAATCAATATCATGAGACATTGGTAGCAGTTGATGGTCACAACTAAAAAAGTGATTGAAATCCATGTGACTGAGTATTGTATATAAACCACTTGCGCATCTGAATGTTCTGTAAGCAAAATGACAAGTTTCAACTCTATCGGTACACTTAAACTGTAGAAGGAGCTGCACACACATGGCACCCGAGCTGAACCACGCCCCACAAACAAGACATCACGGATACTATGCTTATCACTCTCTCTAAAAGGCGGGCGACAATAAGCAATATACTAGCAGAAAGCTGGTGGAAATAGCATAACAATGTATACATATTCTAATATTTGTTAAATTCATTCAACTGATAATGTAGTAAATGTACACATGTTTGAGAAAAAAATCTTTTACGTCATGGCTCTGTGACGTTCCCGTTGGCGTCAACGAAGACTCAGTTTTTCAGCATTTTGCAGTTTTACTATATAATTTTTCAGGAAGTGAGACACCTTGGCTAATAAATAAATTTTGTTTATTGCGTTTTTCAATTTCCTTTCAAATGGTATCCTTATTATCAAGTTTGATGCATTAACAACGAGGAAAATAATTTTTAAACAACACATAAAATATGTCAGTGTGAAGTTGTTTTTTTTTTTAAGTTGACTAAGTGTTGACACTATAGTGTAGCTGAAGGCTAGAAAAAAATATCTGGTGCGACATTTGAAGAAGAAATAGATGAGGAAGAATGAGAGGAATAATAATTAGAAAAAGAGAAAAAAAAGAAAATTGATTGCAACAAATACGTTGTAATGTCCTTTTGCAATATTTTATAACGTGTGTTAATCTGCTGGATTTTATGATGTACATAAAACGTTACAATAACGTCAAAAGAAAGTTTGTGACGCTTCAGAGCGGTAACCATCTTCTTTGGACATTTTGAGACCTAAAATGATCAAGAACCCACCAGCATGTTAATATTTCTTGATTTGTCATAAAATTCTCTATTCAAAACGCGGAAAAAGTGAATTTCACTATATGACACCCAACTTGTCCCTTTTCGCGTGACGGGTCACATATATATATATATATATATCTCCAGTAGAAGTCCTAAACATATAACATTGTCCATTTTATATTTCAAGGGCTTACAGGTCAAAACTTCTAAATGCTGAAAATGTGTTTTTCTCATCAAACAAAGCAGAAATAGGTCGTTGATGAAATGTCACCATGACACATAACATCTGGGTCTATTATTTGTCGAATTACCAGTTTATGGATATCCAGCAACTATATTTAAGTGTTAGAACAGGAAAATAATCACAAATTTATATTAACTCCTGATAACTGCAAATTGGGACTTACAATGTCGGTTGGTTGATTTGATTCTTTACGTCCCATCAACAATCTTTCAGTAAAACAGGGACTGGCCTTCCTAGGTTGAACCAGTACTAAGCTAGGATAAATGTGTCTTGCTCAAGGACCACAACGCAGTGACGCCGGTGAGGCTCAAACCCGCGGCCTCTCAGTCTTGAGTCAAACACTCTATCACTGACTACTAGCCACTGCCTCCCCTAGGGGACTTGCAATATACATGTGCAGGTGCACTATCTACATGTGTATGGCATTTGACTAAATTTTAAGATAAACTTCGAAACTCAACTCACCTCTTTGGAGGAGGGTATGCTCCTGTGATGCAGCTACCATTATACTGAAATAATAAACACATCAGAGTATTAACCCTTTGTATACTAATCTGGGGATTTTCTGCCTTTCTCTAGGGGCCAAATTTCGGCCCCATTTCCAATCTAAAATAGCCACCTTTCCCCCCCCCCCCTATACCATGTCTGTTTTTCTCAATTAAGAAAAGTAAAAAAAAAATTACATTTTTTTAGAGACCAAGTGCTACTTCTTATGAGAAACAATGGCCCATATCAGAATAATACTTAAACACTTGTGCTTAAGTGGTATGCGTTGCATAATACAATCTAAAATAACTTGATTTTGAGGATATATTTTGTTTCCTTGTTATGTTCTTTGTCGTTAATTTCTCCCAAATTTGATATTAAGTCGTTCATTTTTCCTAATTTTGGCCAAAAGCCTTTTCCCAAAATTGCTGGAAAAAGCCCTGCTAGTAATGGATTTTCACATACAGATTAATACAATAAATATAGAATTGTTCCTTATGTAATTTAAGGGGTTAGATATACAGGTAGAATTTTCCAAATAATTATGTACTTTAGTCCATGAAGATTATATTTATCCTAGCAAACAGTGCAAGCCCAGATGAAATGCCGCATAAAATGTGGCATTTCATCTGGGTCTTCACTGTTTGCCAAAGCAACCCTTGAGGGGTTCCTAGTATACACGTACAGGGTTAGTAGAAAAACTTTGACTGTTTCCTCGCTGGTGATGACTTGTTATCAACTGATAACCTTTGGAAGCAGTTTAGTCCCTGCTCAGGGCTGACAAAACATATGTTGGGCCTAACCTGGATCTAAACTGTTTGACACCCTGATAGTATTCTGGAAATAATCCTTTACAAGAGTTAACTTTGAAAAAATCAGCAGCTTGCAAAATTACCCAGCATGCAAATAGCTAAGGACAAGTCAACATATTTACTGAATATATAAACGTAGTTTTTTTTAATAGATGCTTTGAAAAAGACTATATATCTTTGATGAGATCTAGCTATTGTTTGATGTTTATGTAGCCCTTGGTATACTGGTGGATTCTTCCATCTGGTTTCATACTTGGGATGGCTCAATGCACATATATATCAAGCGGTCATAGATAAGAATTTCCAAATTAAGATTGAGTTCATTCCCTGAAAATTGTTTTCATTCTAGCAAACAGTACAGACCCTGATGATTTGGTACATTTTGCAGAATTTTATCAGGGTCCTCACTATTTGCAAAAGTACTCATTTAAGGGTTCCTCATATACAAAGGGGCAATTTCCTTAAAAACATCATCAGACTAGAATATTTACAAAAAATATTCAACAATCAAGGAATAGCATGCAATTCTGAATAGACTATTGATTCCTACATTTGTGGTATAAAGTATTCTCATTATGTCATGTTTACTCTACCCTTAATAAACACATGGTACACCTTTAATTATTACGTGAAAAGTAAATCTGACAAAATTAGATAACTTTTTGACCTCTTAATTATTAATTAATTAGCGCAATTGTAGGAATCAATCTAAAGGCTATTGCATAGCATTCCCAGATTTTCACTTTCTCTTCCAAGGGCAGTTGTTTTTCAAATTCACCAGTGGTGTAGCATCAAAGTGTTTTGTAGGCATGAATGTATGAGCAAATCTTGCTTACCGGTGGTGGTGGCTCTTGTCCCGCTACAATAACTACCAGGCATAACAGGGATATACTCTTGAACATCATGGCCTATCTGAAATCAGATGTTGATATAATATGAGCCAGAGCATGAGATTTCCAACAGTGTGGCATTTTGACATATGTAGACTCGAACGAGTCTGTGTAGGATGATCTTCAGTCAGTAGCTTAACAATCATAGAATACTCAAGCGACTAGCAAAGGCTCTGATCAGATTGCGCGTATGTGCAGGCTGATCTGAGGCTTTGCTGGTAACACATACCACATTGTTGGAAATCTCAATGTCGCGGCTCATATCATAATCTGACAAAGATATTGCTCACCAGTTTCCATGAAGTGCCAACCAGCACATGAGTATCTCAGTGACCTGCAGTATGTAGTGCCCATAGCTCTCACATCCTTTAACCCTTAGACTTTTGTTATCTGCTTCTAGGGTTGGCACGATTAATCAAAATATTGGTTAATAGGTCGATATGCAACATTAAAAGGATTATCAATATGAAAATTAAAAAAATCGGTTACTTTCAATGGATATTCTGTTTGTTTATTCAATTAAAATTTAAGCTTAAATTGTCTTTTGTAATGTTTTGTTTAGCCGAGAAGTGCCTTCTCATAAACAGCAGGTGAGTATAAATTGCTGTAATGAAGTATTACAAATGCTCTACTCTGCAGGATATACGCAACAAATGATTGTTAGAAAAATTTTACTTGCACTTCTCTGGTTTAAAGTAGCACAAAATTATAAAATATTCGTCAGATAAACAATCTAGTATGCAAGGTTTTTTTTATCTGAGGTAAATTTGGGACTAGAAGCTTTCAATTTTACCAATGATTTACAGTGGGTCTTATTTTACATAATGATGTTCGTGTCATGCATACTTGACTTCCTTTTTGTATGATGTCACACAGCGTGACAACAACAATGGCCAACTGTGTGCTAAATTGCCAATAAGCAAGTAAATTTTCTACCAACCGATTGGATGAAGACTTGTTTTGAGCAAAGGTGCCAACTTTTAATTGAAACCTATTGAACTTGAATAAATAGCACACACTACTAAGTGTTGCGCAGCAGTTTGATGGGGAAATCAAATTCATTGACCATGCAAAAGTCAGTGAAAACATTCCGAGAGATACTTTCAAGTTTTGAGCGATTACTAATCGTTTATAAATCGAAATTCAAGGACCGATTATCTATTAGCCTTTTGGCGTTGATTAGCCAGTCCCATCTGCTCGCCTCGTCTGCTTATGTTCTTAGGTAGCCTATATTGCAAATTGTATGGACCCAGGTCAGAACAGATTCTAGTCTTGCCCCTGACAAGGCTGCTACTTGGGAGCAGTCTGATCTGGGTCCATACAGTTTGCAATTAGGGGAGCAGATGACAAAAGCCAAGAGTTAAAGAATGTGAAAGCTATAAGGGGACTACATACAGCAGATAACATTAGGCAGTTCTCATATATATTGTAGGTGGTCATCTGACTCATCACACTGGTAACTTTACTCTAGTGTACTTTGTGAGGCGCAGCTTCCATTGGTGAAGGCAAAATTAATGCTGTTCCTTCCGGCACTTGCATCATCATATCCAGTATCAGCTCCTTTCTAAGCTCCTGTTGGTCTAAGGTACATGATTTTGACGTGCCTAGTCTGTTCCAGTACTGAGGTGCACTGGCTGTCATTCTAATATCACCCTCCTTATACTCAGCTAGGATTATCTTCCATCAGCTCCATCAGCTGGATGTTAATAATGCCTCCATCTCGCTGGCGTATGTCAAGGCCAGTCTTCTTGTTGAGACCATGAGCCGCTGTATTACCAGAGTCTGGGTGGTTTCGAGAAGTGGCTTTACTGGCTGTCCGAATGGGCCTAATAAAGCCTTTGTAATTTTGAAATGGGGAGGGAAAAAAGGCCCATTTAAAATATCATAGCTGTGTACAGATAGTTTAAAAATAAGCTACTCCTTTCATATCAATTTTTATCAGTCAATACTTACCGATATAGATAATTCATGGAGGGCAAAGATCAACTATGACAATAAAATACTCACGCAGTTTTGTTGTTGTTTAGTTTGGTGTTTTCATAGTCATGTGATAGTGAAAGTTGTACTTTATAAAGCCAAGAATAAAATTAGGAACGAAATTATTTATTCTTTCCCATTCTTTCTTAAATTATTGCGATATTTCTTAAGATCAAATTAATGTTTCTATCTTATTTGATTAATTTGAAAATATATTATGTCATTATTTAAATGCACCGCTTTTATCTTAGATATTTTTTAAAAAAAATTTCGTTGACAAATAAATTGTGGATCCTATTATATCTGTATTCTGGGTTAGTTGGCGCTTGACTGTGAAAGTGAAAGTAAAAAGCTGCGACGTCAACACCGCCATAAATTTTCGAGAAAATGACATCTCAGGTAAATAATTATTGATATTAGTCTAAAGGAACCATTTTCTAACATACTTCTGTCTTCTTGAGTAGCCATTTTACAGCCTCTAATAAAGGCGGTCTGATATTTATTCTGTCAATTTTATTTCATCTGTTTCACTAAAATGCTTATCACATTCACCATATCTACATTAATTGCTGGTTCCCGCTTTATAGGTGGTCAGTAATGGAAAAACAGGTAACCAGTACCCCCCCCCCCCCCCCCCCCCCAATACTAGACTGCTTCACTGCCTCCTCGTATGAACTAGGGACAGTAGCAAAGCGGTAGTCACGTGTTTTATTCACCCACTGAGATGAGCGGAGTAACTACACGTCATAGATCTATGTATTCAGAATCAGGCAGTGTATTTATAGATCCGCTAATGTCTAACAGCCACTTGCATAGATTACACTTTACCTATTTGCGTTGTCTGCTGATAATTTTTGAAAATAGTTTGGATCCACAAAATATCGTAGATTATTTATTCTGAGGCTAAAAACATGTCATAACATGTAGCTCACTTCACTGTGTTATCATGCGAAGAAAGAACCAATTAAGTTGAAGATTTAGAGAAAAAATACACCCTCAGTTCTTTTCGTAACACAGAAGAAATCATGTAAATAAGATAAGAGAAAGTCGTCTATTTATAAAAGATAAATAGATGCTTGGTTTACGTAAAGCATTCAGCGATATGGATTACCAGGGCGAAATCGCCCCGGTAAATTTGGCTTTACACTGTCTCTCGTTTACCTACGAGGTCAGTGCAACAGTCTACCCCAATACCTGGAAATGGGGGGTTCTGGTTACCTGTATTTACATTACTGACCACCTGTAGTCAGGGAACCAGCAATTAATGTAGATATGGTGAATAATGAGCAAATTATATTACTACAAGAATAAGCTTTCACAAAAAGTTTGATGATGAATAAAAAGGAAAAAGAAGGATTGTGACAGATATGGAGGTGACATGCAGCCAGGACAGACAGACAGAAAGAATTTGCCTCTTAAACTAGCTCACACCCCTCGACCTGGGTCCAAAATAATTCTATATACCTACTTTCTTTGTATTGACCAATTTGGGGCGTTTTGACTTTGGGATGTCTCAGTTTCAGACTATGTCTGGGCGTCCAACAATGACGGAAGTGCCGCAGAACTTTAAAATACTAGTCAGTCAAAATCAAAAGTACAGTTTCGGTGAATAGTAATCTTCCAAATATTACTGTTGCTTCATTTGATGTTATTGGTGATCACAAGATCACATGATTGCCACAAGTCACATGATATTTGATAATGGACCTTAGTGTTTCCCACAGCCTGAAAAAAAGGCAGGGTTCTGGCCAGAAAAAGGGCACTTTCGATGCGTGAAATTCGACCAAAAGGGAACTTTTGTTAGAACAGACTTTTCAAATGTGAGCTAGATAAATTTTTAAGGATTTTATGTCTGTTAAAAGGTTAGAATAGCTTCTAGTAGAGCATAGGATTCATTGGGATAACAAAAAGTTATTTTATACAGTAAAAATTAAAATATGACTATTTTTATATTAAAATGAAAATAAGGGCAGGAGGGGGAGCTTTAGGGCAGAAGGGGGGAACTTTAGGGCAGGAGGGGGAAACTTTAGGGCAGGAGGGGGGAACTTTAGGGCAGCAGGGTGCTCCCCCCTGCTATTCCTCTTTATGGGAAACACTAGACCTTAGTGCTGGGGCGTAGATGGTTAAAAGGCTATGTTTCACAAGTGAAGGTTTTGACGGGATATATATTTCGACGAAGCCATATCTCCTCACATCTTGTCCTACAAAGGGTTGTGATTGTCTAATCTAACCCTTGGCCTCACAGCTTTGATTTTCTCTGATTGAATACGTCATAAGCCGAAAATAGTAACAATTAATATGATCAATCACAAAGCGGTGCAAAAAATCGATAAACACCAGGCCTCCAGATAAGACGGCGTGATTAATTTACATTCAGTTTTCTTATTTAACAACTAAAATGTACGTTTAATGTGCCTAAAAGAACTGTCACATTAAGATGGTTATTTTAAGCACCCATAACATAATTTTGAACTTAATTATAGAAGAAAAAAATTATTTTACGACCAAAATCTTTGCTTATCTGGACTTATGGAGACTTAGCAGGCGGTGCACATTAGATGCCGATAAACTGCTACATTTAATCTGATTGGCATGAAGGGATTATCGAAAAAATCCTTCCTGGCGTTTTCATTGGTCTATTAGTCTGCACGAATAATAATTTTTGAGGGTTGTGAGGCAAAGGGTTTGTCGAAAGGTAGATACGACGAAACCTTCGCTGGTGAAGATGATCTCTTCATGACCTCCAAGACTGTCATTTGTGTAGATATGTCGACTAAACAAAACACCAGGAAGGTTTTTTCCAAAATCTATATCTTGCTAGAATTATCAATTAATCAACAAGTAAGGTCGACATTTGTGAATGGAAAAATAAGTTTTATCCACTGCTAGCAAAAAAGATAAAGGTATCACAGGGATTATTCTGTGATCTAGAGTGTACCTGGAATAGGGTGACCCTTATACTATTAATGAAAATAGCAACAAGCTGATCTCACAGTATGCACTGGTTTGTTGTATACTCTAGTTTACACTAGCAATACACAAAATAGTTTAATATTGAAACAGAGAGATGTATGCCTTGAAGGTATTCAACATGACAGTCATATATAGATATCTTTAGGGAAACTCGCTTAACTGGAGAGGTACCTAAATGAGCTGTTATTGTCAATTAATAGTGAAAGTTAGACAAGGTACATTATAAATATCTTAAGACTTGCCTTTAATGAAATAATACATTTAAAATATTAGAACCTTAAATTTCAAACACTAAATGCATTAAAGCTGCATAGTCTGTAACTTTTGATCTTTTAATTTTTGAAATAATGTTTCTATAGTAAAAAAACTAAAGTTCAGGTATACATTTTACCAATTTCGTAAATCTTTACAAATTATCAGTATCAAAACAACAGCATTTATGTTAAAACTTACCTGTCTATAATTATTGGAGGGACGCAAATAATTACCTACAAGAGAAAAAACACCAGTTTTTATAAGATAATTCACTTTTCCATGCAGTTTTCAGCTATAGTGAACAGATTTATTGTGAAAACTTAACTTAATTCTGCTTTTACAAATGATTTAAAAAGAAAAGAAAAGTTTTCCAAAAAAAGTTCAAAGTTACAGACTATGCAGCTTTAAACATTAATACTTTAAATAAACAGAAATCAACCTCTAGAGTTAATCATAAGAAAATAAGTAAAGTCTCACTTACCTGGAATAGGGTGACCCTTATACTATTAATGAAAATAGCAACAAGCTGATCTCACAGTATGCACTGGTTTATTGTATACTGGAAATCAGCTTTTGCTGGTCTTTTTATAGGCCCTATTCCAATTTTAAGGAGGAAACATTTGTAAATTTTGAGGAAGTTCTTTTAGAAATATGAGGAGAAAAGGGATGCAAACAGTAACCACCAAATAGCTGCCAAGTGCAGTTATGCACAAGAACTATGCATCATCCAATGTTTTTTCTGGATGTTACTTATGCTCAGAACAGTATCATGTTTGATTTTTCTGCAGTCAAGAGTATTGGGTCTGTGCTGACCAGAAAATTAAGCTCTGTGAAAAGTATTATCTTTGATTGCAGAGAGTTTTTGCTTTGATTTCATTGGTATGGGCAATGTTACTGGTCAAACCACAGTGGCACTTGTTACTATTTTCATCTTATGACATACTTCATAGAAAAAAAATTATAGGTATGTAGGACAAGATATGTTTCTTAAACCACATTCAACAAATTTTCAATCATAACTGAGTGAGGATGGTCATTTAACCTAACACACTCACTGTTTCTGTTTTGGCAAAGTTTTGACCCTACCTGAACCAGTTGGTGGGAAGAAAATTAATCTCTACAAAAGTATATATGCCTATACTGCTGGACAAAACATTGACACTACAAAACTTTGACATGTCAAGACTCAGAAGACAGACATGGCAAATGATGGAAAAGTGCACCTAAAAACACTGATAAACATCAACAACTTTGTTTTCATTAATTAAACAAATAATACAGCTTTGATAATGATTGCTGTTATTATCTAAAGTATACTGCATCTAAAATTATAGTGCATTTTATCACTTCCAAGAAATAAGTGTAGATATTTTGGGGTGATTCTCGCAAACTCTCACCAAAAACCTGCGATGCCAGCCTGATGTAAAAAGGTCTGTTAATCTTGGATAGTCTGCGTTCTTCAAAAGACAGACTACTTCTGGGATGGCCTGAGGTTCTTTTAAAGTTACAAGAAGGTTGAGTCCCTGGCAATTATTGCTGTACTCTACAAGCGAAATCTGGTATTTCTTTTCAGCTCCCCAAAAACATTATGGATACAGTCATCTTTAAGGAATGCTAAAGCAGTAAACATGACATCGGGTGCAAAGTCAAACACACAAAAAAACACTGTTCTGTTATTATTATTCAATCAAAGCTCCCATAAGCCAACAAATTATCTGCTATACATTATATACTCAAACACAAAAGAAACGCAACCATTTTCAAGCCTCTTTTTCTTCCACATGGATCACATGAGGCTAATTTCTTATTTATATCCTGTGTTCCTGCTCATTGAGTATTGATTTGCCGCAAAACGGTTTTGATCACAATTTCCATTCTGACGTTATAATGACGTCGGTAAATTTCAACAAATGGAGTCTAAAAAAGTGATGTCTCATTTGATTTGAAAGCAAACAGATTGATCTGATAGCCAGATGTCTTAACTAAAGGAAAACACTAAAACGGTTTGGAAGTTATTGATAATCAACGCTACCACCCTTCTGTAAAAGTGCCATCGATTCCATCGATTTGCCATCGATTTGCCACCAAATGCCATCCAATGCCATGAAATTTAATGAAAAACGGTGGCAAGTAGTGGAATTTGATGGAAAGTAATGGCAAATGATGGAAGAACTCAAACTGCCACTGTTTTTTGCCATCAATTGCCACCAGTAGTGGTGAAATTTTGTGGCATTCAGTGGCAAAGACTGAATATTCAGTGGCAAAGACTGGAAAAAACGAACTTTGTAAATTTTTTGGATGGCAAATCGATGGAAAAGAACTCAGAAAATAAACCAAATAGCTTTAACGGTGAAAAAAGAGAACTTAGAATTATTTAGGAATGGAAATCGGTGGCAAATGACTTAGTTATTTTGTTGTTGGGAAGAGACTAAGCTTTGGGGCTAAATCAACTGAGCCCTTTTTGCATGTGTGGTTGTTGTCGTTCTTTTTGTCTTTCCTAAGAAAAAACTTATTTCAGGACTGCTGTCAGTGTCAAACAGTTTGGAGCCAGATTAGGTCCAACATTTTGATAGTCCTACACTGAAACCAAACCGTTTGCAACGTTTGTCAGAAGATGACAAAGGTATTAATAATTTAATGTTTTAGTGCCATCCGTCTGTCCCATTAAGCTGATTACGTATCTTGGCCCGTTGTGCATAATGCCCACATATATATCTGGACGTTCGCTAGCATATGTCTGCACGCCCACAAATTCATAAAGAGCGCATGTGAGGCTTCGAAATGCATGCACCGTGCGAATATCAACGTTGATCATGTCAGTTTCAAGTTCATATACATCGATATGCGCAAGAGTCGTCATGTTTACACACATACAAAAAAGCAGACTTGCCTCTGGGTCTCTATTGTAACAATTTGTGCATACGGTAAGCGTCTGCGCGGCTGCGCAGGCTCGCCTGGGCCTTTCCTACCCGCCGATAAAACAAAGACCCAGGCGGCAATGTAAGGATACATTGTGGGATCTGCCTTGCATCGATGAACGTTTGTATGTCTGTCCTATAAAATTCATAGATTAAAATCTGCAATCTATATATATAGCGCATTTTTAGAAGAAAACAGTCCTAGCATGCACGAAGTATTTCTACAAAGACCAGTCACAACGAGAGAGAGAGAGAGAGAGAGAAACGGGTCATGCACTATTTGCGTTTATTTTGAGGCCCGCGTGCGTTTCGCGCGACCCGGTTGCAGAATGGTGTCGCCACGGTTTGAAGTATCACAAAAAACGTCAGTAAAGTCACGTTCAAGCTCAATACAGCAGGAACTTTTCATGACAGACGCTCTTACGTAATCTTATTAAAGCAAAGTTTCAGAAAAGATGGTTAAAGAAACTGTTTTTTCTTATTTTCATAAGATTATATTCTATATACATCGAAAGTGCTTGCTTTTAGTGAGGTCCGACAATGTATGTTTTGAAAAATAAGAAAAACAGATATTTCCGTCCGTAAACGGTTAGAACCTTTGTCCAGAAGAAAAGGACAATCCGAGGGACGATCGAACCTAAAAAACATGCAGTCAATGCTAAGGTGTTCTCTGGTGGCTTGGAATTTGGATGCAAATTTGACAAGGCATCGGTCACATGCAAATTAAGAGCCTTTTATATCTATAGATAGGAGTGCGTATCCAACAAAACAATGTATAAACATCGATGCAACGTAATGACGTTGTATCGACGTTTTTGCGCTTTGTCTTCTGTGTCGTTATTCAACCACCAAATCATAAACTTTGGTACTCATAAGAACCGTCTCAATGAGACGGTTCTTTTTGTACTCAAAAGAACCGTCTTAGTGAGACGGTTCTTTTAGCACCAAAACAAAGAGTAGACATTAAGATTTTTCGCACAATTTCCTTTTAACTAAACCTCTTAGGAGAATCCCTTTACAAAGACTTATCTTCTAAATTTCGTGTATTCAAGTGGCCATGCCACATCGGCAGAAGAAACTCTGATGCTTAGCCCTGGTGGATATTTTGCGTACTGAAAACGGATTTCTGCGCATTTGCACATAAAGGACTGTGCTGTGTTTCATAATACTTATTTTTTTTTATTGAAGAATTTTACAGATTCTTTACGTAAATGAGGAGCATCATTGATATGTGCAACTTAACTGGAAGCTGGGTCCTACACACGTTCTGTGGTCTGACCCATTTGTGTTTGAAATCAGAGCGATGGCATTATTCGCCACCGATTGCCACTCTGATATAGTCGAAGAAATCAATGAATAGGTACACAGTGGGATAATAAAGGGAAAGCTGCTTTTGACTGCTAAACATGACATGTAGTTTTCCTGCCTGGTGCCTCTTCGGAGAAACGAACTAACGTGTAAAGTTTAAATGATGAAATTTGAATGATTGTCACTACAGTACGCCATTTTAACTTTTGCTTTCCAAGAGATTGTTATGCGGAAACATCTAAAGAGGGCGATCGTGGCTTGATAATTTGGTGGAATATTCAGGAATTGACTACGCTTTGACGGATACAGTTGGTAAGTTGATTTGAATTTCTGATGGATAATTATCAGACTATTACAAGAAAACAAAGATTTTTTATGAACAGCCATGCGTGGGTGAACTCGCGGCGCACACATGTGCGCGACCAGGGCGGGTGCATGAGGCTAAAATCTGGCGTTAGAATCTATTCACCACTTGTATTTTTAACATATAAAACTTTGCCATGGGTTTGTCTGCAGTTTGTGATTGTGGCATTCCCTGATCATACTTTTGTAGAAAATTTTACTCTACCGACCGCTGGTTGTATGGTGGCAAGATCGAATGTAGAGCTGCCCGTGTAGAACTTAGAAGCTCGAAATTTGCGACACGTGAAGACATAGTGAGCCTGTGTTTCTGCACAGTCTCGTCAAAAAAGTTTAATTTGATGGTAAGACCAATGACACCCTTGTCCTTATTGGTTCCTAGGGCGTATGCACAAGTTTGGTTAAATTAAAATTGCTTAAATTCGGCCCTATTCCCAATGCAAAAAAAGTACGCATTTTCCCCAATTTCAGACGAAAAATTCCGAATCTGACCAAGCCTACTTGGCCACAAAAAACTGTAGATGAATCAGTTGAAAAATTCTTTAAAAAGGACAAGAAAATAACATAATCATTTTCACGAACCGTGTGGTATTTAGTATAACCGTTTTTCGGAATGCGCGAGTAACTTCCCTTACCCCTTTTTTGGAATGCGCGAGTAGCTTCCCTTACCCCTTTCATGATGGAGCGAATCAAGATCGCTGTGAGTGTTTTCTGCTCGTTAACGTAGCTAATATTGCTGTGGTAAACTGCTTATCAATTCAATTTTTACTTGAACGTAAATAAAATTATTGATTGCTATCATTTGAGGAGAAGTTAGGAAGAATTATTGACGATTCAGTTGTTTTTAACTTTCGTACCGGGATCGAAATCTGCAGATTATTTTCGGCCATGGCTTCTTGTTAAATTGTACTACAGTACTGTAGTGTACAACAGAGGCGAGTTCAACACGAACGTTTTACATTATTGAACGATAGCGAGCGCTTGCTCTACACAAAATGGCTGCGCCTTGAAACAAACAAATCAAGCGCCCCTAACTTCAACTTCAATGGTTTACTCTTCCACGCCCAATGGTAGGCATTTACGGATGAGGATGAAAACCTTGCCAATGGCTGAAAAGCAAAGGGAAACCCCTTTCCACCTTCTATTTAAATTGTTCCTTTTCATATATCAACACAAAGAAACATACGTCGTTGTTCCAAAAATAGAATCTGAAAATATAGCGTGCATAGTCCCTCACGAAATCCATTATTGTTTTGGTAGCCATCTTCGAATTTCGGGCGAAACGCCTATCAACTTAAATCAAGAGTTGCGAGCAGAGAGAAAGCACTCCAAGCACTCTAATTGTTGAACACTTCTCACAGGTGTCAGGTGGAACTATTTTCTTTATTCCTCATCCAAAACATAAGTTGTGGGTGCTCAAAAGAACCGTCTCAATGAGACGTTTTTTTTTTTTGAGAACCCAAAACACATGTTTAAATTGATGGGTAAGAAAGTAATTATTATTTCACCGTAATAAACTTCCTTATCTGGATCTATGACAGGGATAATTCTGGCTCAAAATATCATGAGAGAAAATATCTCATTCAGCCAAGTCGGACGAGAAATTATGAATTTTCACAGAGAAATTTTAGCAAAATCCTTTGATTCGTTACATTTTGCTATGAGATTTTTCTCCCATTAAGCCATTTTCAATGAGATTTTTAACAGAAAAATGAGCAAATCTCTCAATATTTCCCCCAAAAATGATCCCTGCTATGATTATATATCAAGAAACAAGGTATAAAGGTAAACTTTTTGTAATCAATCGAGCAATGGAAACTTGTATATATGAAGACTATAAATATTCCCAATTTTAGTTGAAACAGCCCTAATTTACCCTATTCCATGGGCCCTGGCCCCATTATCAAAATAGGAAGTTTTAGAGGTCAAGTTTATCTCTCTTTATGGGGTTTGTGTGCTTGTTTATCTTTTTTAAAAGAAACTTTTTTGCTTTCTATTTCAGTCATAGAGGACAAAGAAATGTTACTATAGCTAGGACCATGCTCTTTGCGTTAACAGTTTCTATCCATCAAGGTGAAGCAGAGCGTTGATCAATCTAGACGACCAGTCTGAGAATGTCTCAGTGAGGATGCAAATTAAGGTTTCTAAATTATTTTTCATTTATTTTGTGAACAATTTCAGTCTTGTACTAACTGACCTGCCAAGCAGGGAAGGCTCAGGAGAGCCTGTGAAAGTGTGCATGCTTGCCATAGCCTTTGCTGCTCTCAAAGTATAGATGTAGATGAAGATTCAGGCAAAAAATTAGACCTCTAACACCACTGTTAGCTCAAATACTCACAGCTTTGTAAATTGAAAGTCTGTCTATATAATTCTTTGTTTACGAATGGATTCTTACAACTGGTTTTAAATAATGAGCGGGCTGGTTCATTGAACATATCAAGGGGTTATAGGTTAGAAATTCCAAATTAAGAATGTTTAATCCTGGCAAAACACAGTGCAGACCCTGATGAAATGCAGCATTATGCTGCATTTCATTTGGGTCATCACTGTTTGCCAAAGTATACCCATTTTACAATATACAAAGGGTTATTAATATAAGCATGAACCTATCCCCTTTTAAGGAGGGGTATAGTTTCGACATTTTCGGCCTGACCTTCAATCTTTCCATCCAGAATCAAATTTCAGCATCCAGTGGTTAAATATTATGTATTCTTGGTTTAAATGATTAGTACAAAGAGTATAGTTTTGCTAATATGGCGCAATTAAAATGCATATATGATAAAGTGGTCTTTGCCTTCCGCAAAAAATTAAAAAAAACCTGTTTATTCACCCATTTAAGCTGAATGGATTTTCCCAATCTTATCAATTGGACTGGTCCTTTTCAATTTTGAGGGTTGCTGGGTGGTATTTTTCATTTTGATTCAAATCTCTGTGAGCAAGTAATGGAGACCCTGATCAGACACCACATTATGCCGCTTTGCGGCGCCTGAATTGTGTCTGCTCTGTTTGCCTATATGTTTCACAAAAAGGACTAAGGTTATACACTTAAATGCTCTTCATACTCTACAGTATACACAGCAGACATAAAAAGCAGACAACATCTTCATGATAAAACAATAGAGGTTTGATAAAGGTTAAGATAAGTTTGCTAAAAATATCCAAATGTAAAACAAGCAAATGCTTCATGTGATAAACCTAGAAATGCCCTGTTCTGAAAACAGTGAAGAGCCAGAACAGCTGGCTTCCCTTACACCAGATGATCCAGATTTGCAATAATTTCCAATTTGCTTGTGAATACATGGCTCAAAACTGATATCCATAAAGTTAGTTTGTTAGATAAAAATTAGATGGCTGTGGCATATTTATGAAAAATCAGCATGGTTAGAGCTAGTAAAATGGAGTGAACCTGTGTTTAATTTTGTTTTCATTTATGTTTCAGATGCAGCAAACCTGTGTTTCGTAACTTTTGTTGCAAAAGATTTTGAAGAGAGGACTTTCATTTTGAGTAGAGAGACTGCCAAGGAATCAGAGAAAACTGTGAAAATAAAAAAGGAACCTTTATCATTGGGGTATCAGGCCTCCAGATACGAGTGCTTAGTAAAAAATATTTTTCTTATTTCTCAACCAAAACATATGTTTTGGGTACTCAAGTGAACTGTCCCAATGAGATGGTTTTAAGACGGGCTTTCTTGAGCACCTAAAAGAAACTTTGAAAATGATATTTAAAAAACATGAACAATTTTTCACACCAAATTTTTGTTTATCTGGAGGCCTGGATACATAAACTGGTTTCAATTTAAATACATCCAATGGACAGCAGCTTGAAGTAATTTAGTGACGTATACTACTATAAATTTAAAAAAAAAGATGATGTTGTGTTCAACTCAGTTTTTCAACCTTCGGATAAAACAACCAGTGACAGCTAATCCTGTTCTTTTGTAGGTAGGTTAAAATGATGGTATTTAGTGACATTTTTGCAACATATATTGCACTCAGAATGGTTTAACAATTGAACTGTAATTTTTCTGAGTGCAAAGGGCAACCAATGGTTTGTGAGGTAAAAATGCCACTAAATTCCATGATTTTCCACTAACTAGCCATCAAATGCCACTGTTCTCCATCATGGTGGCAATCGATGGAAATAATTGCCATCATTTTCCATCAGCTCTGGCAAACGGTGGCATAAACCCCTGTTCAATCTTGATGGCAAATGGTGGCATATAATGCCACCGATTTCCAGCGATATGTTCCAATACTCCACCGTCATGGCAAATGGTGGAAAATTTGCCACTGTTTTTCATCAGTACTGGAAAACGATGGCAAAAAATATTAGTGGCACTTGGTGGCATAATTGCCATCGATTTTCACGGATATGTTCCAATACTCCATCGTCATGGCAAATGAAGGCAAATGATGGACAAAATGCCACCATTTTCCACTCTCTTTATCAATCCCCTGTTTTTTCACTCTTTTTCACCATTGATGGAAATACCCATCTTAGCTCGTTCCAATACTCCATCGTTTTCCATCGAAATCGATGGCACTTTTACAGAAGGGCACTCGCTGCGTTGCTGCATTTTTTTTATTGACTTCAATCTACTTTATTCAAAACAGTCATTACAGACGCATTTTGTTCGATCAAGTTGCGATACTTATGTCTTCTATGCAATGTATTGAGGGCTATATGGTGACATTAAAAGTTTTTGATTATTAATATTCGTTTGGATAAAAATGGCCAATTACGCAAAAACATTAAAGATGTCATTTTGACAAAACAAAGGTTGATAGAAACATAAAAGTACCTGATTTGATTTTGTCTACCCTTTCGCTCTCAGAAACCGGTATTGGTTTAAAACATGTTTTCGCAAAATAGGCACAATTTTTGGATCTTTGTGACTTTAAAAATGGGGGCTGCTTTACATATCTCTTTCAGCTCGCCAACCATAAATCACAACGGTCTGATTTAGGTGCTGTATGCAAGGCAAATAACGGTACTTAGTGATTTCATTATCGCTGGCTGAATTTTTTTATGAAAAAGAAGGAATTACCGTTTTAGAAAGAGTTGCATTTCTTTTGCGTTTAAGTATACGTACAAATAATTCAATACGGTTTGGTGCAACAGAAGATTAACACAGCATTAGTCAATCTTTTGTTGTTTGATTTATTTGCATATTTTAATTTTTATGTCTGTTAAACTCAGACTGTAAGCCTATTACTAAAACAGATATATTGCTTGTTAGATTACATAATATTAACTCTTCCGCTGTTAAGAAAACTAAATGTTGTCTGCTGGTCAAATTTTAAAACACCCCAATAGTGAAAATGTGGACCCAGATCCAGATCAGGGTTGACAGCTGTTTGTCTCTATGCCATTTGAAGTTAGTCATTGACGTAAGTTTTAACATGCAGCAGACAACTTCAGCAGGGAGATAATATTTTCTGGTGCCTTTTTCATAGAGGCGAAGGCTCTCTTAAGTTTCGAATTTTGTGACAGGGGTATAGACTCAATTCAAATGCACAGCTACAGAGACTAACAATACATAGGACCAGTTAAGCAAATTTTTTTTCAGCACAAAATTGCGATTATTTTCTTATCCATCACTTTAAACATGTGTTTTGGGTGCTCAAAAGAACAGTCTCATTGAGACGGTTCTTTTGAGTACCCACAACATAAGTTTTGGATGAGAAATATAGAAAATAGTTTTCCAATATGCACACTTATCTGGAGGACTGACAATAATCATAAAAACTATGATTTAGCATTCTAGGCAGCCGAAATGTGTTGTCAGCCTGCATGGCTGTGCATCCTGATCTGTGCATTTCTTGTTTCCATTCAACATGAACATTCTTTTTTGACATGCATTATGGGCTTTGCTTCGAGAAAACCTGATTTGATACACGTGAACAACAAAGGTGCAGACCAGTCTGGGCATTGATACAGTCTTATCAGCACCTTTGTTACTGGCTTATTGGAAAGAATCATAGCTTAGAATCTTAGTATGTACAAAGTTTCATTATTCTTGCAGGTGAGCAGACTGATTTGTGTTTTAATTGGTCGGAAACCCTGAAGAATGATTTTCTCCTGATCATGATTAGGCTTATAATTATATTTGATTATGCAAATATTTCGTTCATACATGCACGCTTTTAAAGATGAGACCCCAGTATTCATTTCATTGTTCTGAAATTGATCTCAGATAAACCCTTGTCCTGCTGAACCTGGATATATATAGTATATACTCTGTATATGATCTCTTGGAGATGCTTCTAATGTGTACCCACAAGCTATGTTTTGGGGCAGAAATAATGACAATACACAGGTTTAGATAAACAAAAAAATCAGCGTAAAATTGTGAATATTTTCTTACCCATCAGTTTTAACATATGTTTGGGTGCTCAAAAGAACTGTCTCATTGAGATGGTTCTTTTGAGTACCCACAACATATGTTTTGATTGAGAAATAAGAAAATTGAACTTTCGTTACACACTATTAACTTCAGTCATGTAATAGCTGTTAGCTGCTCCTTTTGAAATCCAAGTTAGATAAAAGTAGGATTAATTGAACGGTTGTAAATAGCTGTCAAGAATTATTGCCCTTTTCTCTTTATTTTACCACAATTGTTGTCTAACTTCATCTGCTTACCTATACTTTAATAGTCTTTATCACATGAGGACGCGTCTGGGAGTGATATAACGCTATGCAATAAAATAGATAACCACTAGTGGTTTACAGATTTAGTAATGGTACATAATGACGTCCATTTTAATGCTGCGTAAAATTATTACTAAAATATGGCAAAATCTTGACGTTTTCCCACCAAAAATGAGATTTTAAAGTAATTTTTAATATCATGTGATAAATAGAGTCTAACATTCGAGCTCCTATATTATTGAATTTATTATTAAACTCGTTGCAAAAAAGTGATAAAATGATCAACAAGCCACACATTTTATCGCTTTTCCTTAACTCGTTTAATAAATTCAATAAAACATGGGCACTCCTGTAAGATCCTCTATATATTTGGAAACAATATGGATCCAGATCAGACTGCTCTCGTGAGCAGTCTTATCAGGGTTCAAGTGTTGCTTACATGATCAAAAGTACAATTGAATTTTAGTTATAATGCACCAGACATAAAAAGTAGACAACTTTTTCGGGACAAAACTTTATTGGCAGGATAATACTTAGATGAGCCGAGTCATTCAGATAACCTCAATTGGCAGTAATAGTGACTAGTCCCAGCATCAACTTGACAAGGTTAATCACAGTTAATGTCATATATATGTTATTTGATATTGTTCATGCTTTTTTGTAGTCCACAAATGTAAGTTATTTACCCTAGTATTTCTGACACAAGCTTAACTCATCTAATACAATTGTTTCATTAAGAGAAGGTTTGTGTAGATTTTCGCTTACACCCAGGCATGTTTCTTTTCTTGGTTTGATATAAAATTTGCTTAGTCACAGTTTACATGCATTACCAATTTACTGTCAAATATATACCCTGCCTACTTTAACAGTTACTTTGATTCCCCAAGTTGTTCTTGGGTTTGTATGCAATTGTGAAGTTCAAAAAGACAATGAATATCTATTTATGCTCATAATATCAGGGCTTTTTCAAGTAATTTTGGGAAAGGGCCCCTGGCCAAAATTGGGAAAAAATGATCAACTTAACATCAAAATTGGGAGAAATTAATGACATTATTATCTAAGAACATAACAAGGGTAGCAAAATATACATGTATCCTCAAAATCAAGTTATTTAGATTGTATTATGCCAAGCAAAACACTTAAGCCCAAGTGTTTAATTATCAATCTGACATGGGTCATTGTTTCTCATAAGCAGTAGAACTAGTGGTCTCTAACAAAAGGTAAAAAAAAATATTTTTTTTTTACTTTTCTTAATTGGGAAAAATAGACATGGTATTGGGAAAAAAAAGGTTGCTAGTTTCAATTGGGAATGGGGTCAAAATTCGGCCCCTAGGGAAGGGCAGAAAATGCTCTGATTATTTATCCTAAAATTCTAACAAGCCCATTTTAGAGGGTCTGGATGGGGGGGGGGGGGGTCTGGTATTCACTATTCATTAAAAATTTAGCCCATAATTCATCTCATTAAAATTTTGGTTTGTTCATTAAAATAAGACCAATTATTCATTAAAAGTAAGAAAGGTGGCAAAGAAATCTGATTAATAACTATTCATTAATTTTTTCTTCAATTCATTAAAAAAATAGGATTATTCATTAATTTTTAGGCCCTCATTATTCACTATTCATTATTTTTTGGGCTCATTATTCACTATTCATTATAAAAAAGGGCCATTATTCACTAAGCATTATACCCCATCTAGACCCTCATTTTAAATATCTGATGAGGTTTAATTTGTTAAAGATGTCCTGTGAAGTTGGATGGCATGACTTGTTGTCTGAACGCTGATCTGAGCACTTTTACGGAAGCAGACTAATCTGGGATTACACTGTTTGCTTTGGCCATTTGTCTGAATATTTAGGGTAAATTCTGTATGCTTTTTATGTTTTTACAAGCAGAGTGGGAAACAGTGTGGATCCTGATCAGATGGCTTTGTCAGAAGCCAGCTGATCTGGATCTACAACTACTAGTGCTATCAAAACAGAAAAAGATTCATTTAGGCTCAGCAGGACTAGGGTTAGTTGTACCTGCATACATTTGCATTTTTGGCTAGGACAAATGACTAATTGGCTTAGAGCAGAACAAATAATTCTAACCTCTGTCACCTATTAACTGCTGACGCTTGTACTGCAGATAGCATTTGCAAACAGTTCGAACATAGATTAGGCCCGAATATTCAACATGCCTGATCTGGATTCAAATTGTCTGAAACTCTGTTACTCAAGAAAAGGTTAATTCTAAAAGTGCCAATTACATGGGCGGATCCAGAGGAGGGGGGGGGGACAGGGGGTCCGGACCCCCCCCCCCCCCCCCCCAAAAAAAAAAAAAAAAAATCATCGAAATATAGGGTTTCTGAGCAACACTGGTCCGGATCCCTGAAAATGACAAAGCTACCAAGCCAGAATTCAATTTAAATGGCATTTCGCTGACCATTATTGCCAATGATGACCCACTTACAGCGTTATTAGGATCCTCTCATCAAAAAAAAATAGTTCCAAAGTTGGACCCCCTCTGGCAAAACTTTCTGAATCCGCGCTTGAATTAGGTTCAGTTAGGCCACCTCATCTTTGTAATTCTTTCTTCAGTTTTGTGGAAAAAATATCTCAACAGACAACTTTACACAATAGACCACAAAAAAATAGTTTTATTAAATTGGTGTTAATTAACTCTTTGCATGCTGGGTAATTTTGCATGCGTTTTGCCACCAACTTAAGCTGATCATTTCCAAAATCAACTTTTGGGATACCATGGACAGAGCATTGATCAATTTACTGTGTATTTGTAAAAAAAAAAAGCAATAATACTTCAGAGATAATGGGATAACTTAATAAAATTCAATTTGAATAAAAACATTTGAGGCAGCAAAAGAAAAGTTGAAGCTATAAAATATGAATGTATAATATATTTGATAAAAACCTGGTGGGGTAAATGCCCAATTGAATTGAAAGCTTATCTTGACCTTTATTAAATTACTCCTATATAAATGTACATTTTGTATGTTGCATCCAACAAAATTTATTTTTCAACCTTTATGAAAATTCCATCGGTGTAAGGAATGTACATCTAATATTCTTTAATTTAATATTTTAGGTGCATGAATTTAAAATGGAAATGACATGTGAGGGGTGTTCAAATGCAGCTAAAAGAGTACTGGGAAAGAAGGGCGGTAAGTGTTTCTTTCACACTGTATATTAATTTATATGAGATTTTTTCTCTGGGCTTCTTTATACTGACCCAGACACAGGATGACCTAGTTATAGGCTATATAGGAGATTGAGCTTATTCATCGCACCGACTGAGTGAGGCAGAGTGAGTGCGATCTGTACATTGGGTGTGGTGGAAGTCTGGTACCATGTACATGCCATAATGTCAAGAGGGTCAGGCCAGTGAATTAAACTCGGTGTTTAATCCTTTTGCGAGTATATCTTATAATTGCTGTCAATAAATTAATCAACAATTATAAGCAAAAGAAGAAAAAAACCCTCAAATTTGAAATAATGGTGTTGACCTCAGCCAATTATGAGAACCAATTCTGCCACTTTTTGATATTCAATCTTTGAATTTCTGATCATACTACCTGCAGGCCCCCTTCAATTGTTGTAGCCTGAACTTGGTCAATGATTTTAACCTGTCTTCATGGTTTTTAATAGAGCTCTTAATTAATCATTTGCACACATCATTGACTGAAATTCAACACAATTATATTTTTGCTGCAGAGAAAAAAAGGAAGCCAGAAAGGGATTTTTCAGAAAGGAGTCATATTGTATATCAAATTAAAAGGAATGAAGAGTACAACAACTTGCAAGCAAAAAATAATCCCTTACATTTACCCCTGAAACCATCATCTAGTTAAGGGGAAGTGCAGTACAAGATGATATAAAGCATGATAAGGGCTATAATTACACATGAGCCGTGACATGTGGTTTCCAACAATGTTGCAATTTGAAAAGCATAGACTCAGACAAGCCTGTGCAGCCTCCTTTTAAGCTTAGAAACTCCAAATTATGTTCACTCAGTAGCATATTCAAGCAACTAGCAAAGGCTCTGATCAAATTGCGCGTAAGCGCAGGCTGATCTGAGACTTTGTTGATCGCACATATCACATTGTTGGAAATCCCATGCCATGGCTGCATTATGTAATAAGTACTAACTATTTTCATTTATTTTTAGAAGATGCTGTATCGAAGGTGGAAACTGACTTAGCAGAACAGAAGGTCACAGTGACATCCACTCTATCACCTGAGGAACTATTGGAAGCTCTGAATAAAACAGGCAAACCAGTCAGTTATATAGGACAGAAGATGTGATATGGTAAGTTAACCCATAGCAGGGATATTAGTACCATGCTGAAGTAGGGACCAGGGGCCTATTGAATTTGGGGAAACGGAATTTGGACCATCAAAATTGGGGAAAATTGATACTGGATTGCTATTTTAAATATATTAAAATTAGCAGTATAAAGCTGTAACATATTTGTTGCTTTAATTGCCCTTCATAAAACTCATGAAAATTGTATAAAGATGTGAATGAAAAGATATTTTCTTTCACATTTTTATGCAAATTTTCATGGATCTGTAACTTTGCTATTTTTGTTCGGATTATCATGAAATTTTCACCAAAATGTAGAACTAAGAAATTAGGAAAAATATGCACCATTTTGGGAATTTTCGCTCATTCTTGAATTAGGAAGGGGGCGATATTCAGCCCCAAATCAGACTTAGAAAAATCCCTGCATAGGAGTAGATAAACAAAAATATTGAGCATAAAATTGTGAATATTTTCTAATCCATCAATGTTAAGATTTGTTGTGGGTGCACGAAAGAACCATCTCATTGAGACGGTTCTCTTGAGTACCCACAACATATGTTTTGGTTGAAATTGAAAAATTAGAAAATTTATCTCTAATGATGCTGTTTTATCTAGAGGCCTGGCTAAGGCCTTGAACTTGGTAAGCTAGCTGATATGAGATGATCAGTGGGTTACCCGATTAACTTTAAAATGAATGTTGTTAAATAATACAGGGGTTATGGCCCTATATATATATATAGAGAGAGAGCTCTTAACCCTTAAAACGCCAAGAAAAATGCATCTGAAAATATCGTCTGCTGAAGTCGTATGCTGCAAATAATTGCCTAACATTACTGACAAATTTATGTATATAGGAGCAAACAGTGTAGATCCAGATCAGACTGCTCCTATAGGAGCAGTCTTATCTGGGTCCACACTGTTTGTCATAGAGGCTTCTTAAACATTTCAGTAGACGAGAAAAGCAGACGACTTTTGTTGTGATTGTCACTTTAAGGGTTAAGAAAGAGTACCACCCTCATGGATTTAAGTATATGGTTGGGGGCGCTCACTGCTTCACAAACTCAATACCTGTTGACATTTCTGTCTGGGCTGGTGCATTCTTAAATAGTGGTGATAGTCCTTCATTAAACATAACTCTCATCCTGCAGTGCTCTTTTTTTGCCATAATTGAAATCAGTTCATGCTTTACAACTTGGTCAACAATTTTCCATTTGTGTCTGTTAATTTAGGATGTTAGACAAGGTTGAACCAGTCTAATTATAGTGCAGCCCTTTATAAGGTGCCTCATTTACATTATAGCACAGATTTGGATGTAACACTGTAATTTTGTGGCTCTCTAATCTTTTTACCATGGAATTTTACAAAGGAATTACAGGAAAATGATCATTCATGGTCATTTTCCTTGTTCCTTTGTAAAATTGTCCATTTATAACACAATTAACTTACCGGGCTGCATAGCCCAGTCGGTAATGTGTCTTACTGCAGATCCAGGGGCCTGGAGTTTGATTCCAGCCCTGTCCCATACTTTTGTGCAGAGTGATCATGAAATAATTTCTACGACCATTCTCCTCCCTTCCGCTGATTCAAGAAGGGTTGTTGTAAGTAAGAAGCGAAAATATGTGCGTGAAGTACTGGTTAGCTGCTCAGGAAAATGTGTGGTTAGGTGAACTGACGGTCCCGACATGACCATAGCTCTTGACTGGGACATAAAGCATCAAAATCAAACCAAAAACACAATTCACTTATAACATGGTCCATTTTCTATGGATCCTAAATATGGCCTATAAAAAGTGCTCAAGGACACAGCATCACACCCTAGGATTTTATCAACATACTCACCCATATCTTCTTTATATGAATTGATAAATTTGATAAATAATATGATTATCATGCCTGTTTGTAACCTTGAGAAAACTGATAAAATGTTTAATAGTGCAACCCAAACAAGAAGTTAGGTAAATAAGCAAACAAGTAAATACACATGCATGTGCTTGAAGACAGTTGCTGCTTGACCTTATAATTACAGTAAAACCTGTCATAAGGGGCCACTCAAAAATAGACAAAACACAGATCTTAATGACAAATGGTAGCTTAATGAAGGTCGAAAGTATTGTAGAAGGCTCAGAATGCTCCCATTGGAGCATTCTGCAATACTTTTGACCTGCATTAAGCGATAAACGGTCCGAAAAAATTTGATACTTTTTGAGTGGCCGCTTAAGACAGGTTTTACTGTATATCCGAGCAAAGTGTGGATAATTTTTTCAGTTATGATTTCACTGAGGGCCGTATGGACCTCCCTCCAGAAGCAATTGGACCCCTTGGGTCCAATTGCTTCTCGAGGGGGTCCATACTGTTAATTCTAAGGAAACCTATATGGTTATTGCCACTTGTGATTTCCGAGGGGGCAGGGTCTGGACCCCTTGTCCCCGCCCTTTCCCCTCTCTGGATCCGCCCACGTATCAAAATGATGATCAAGCTTTCGTTGACATATATTTTTCAGAAAGAAAAGACACTTATAGAACATGAAAATACTACTAACAGCCACGGGAGAAACAAGAAGAGAATTGCTATCTGCTTCTTATTTATAAACACTCAACACTGCAGACTACAGCAAAATAAACTTAAACACACTGGATAGGCAGAAATTGAAAACTCCCTTCACCGTCACCAAATGCGGATCAAAAATCACTAGAAACAGCGTTTTTGATTGCAATTTGTCGCAAGTTGGGCGACAAATGGCAATGAAAAACTCTGTTTCTAACTTTTTTGATCCATGTTTGTCGACAGTGTTAACATTTTGGATTGCCGCATATTCGGTGTGTTAAAGTTCCTGGCAGGTTACCCAGAACAAAATACTTCTGAATAATCATGTTTTTACATTGTGACACACTGCGCAGGACAAGAACTTTGTATAATCAGGTAGTCATGTGAAAGTTGGTAAATTCATAGTGCTAGATTAACAATATCAGCTCCAGATGCGAGTGCATAATCAAAATTCAATTTTGCTTATTTTGCAACCAAAACATATTTTGTAACTTATAGTTAAGGAGAAAAATACAACTTTACGACCCAGCACGAGATTTTGGTACTTATCAAATTGTTGAGATTTGAAGGCATCTGGGACTGAGGCGAGAATGCTCAAATGTCTGACAGGAGCCTTAACTGCTCGCTTGTTCATGGTATAGAAGCAGACAAAGGCTCCAACCCAATATTAGACACATAGCCTCACTAGATAGTTGAGGGCCTGAATGGGAAAATTTTGGCCACTAAATCATTTTCCTAGTTAATAAAATTCCACTGTTAAACAGTAAAGCCTATATTTGCCATTTTAGAATGTGTTTAATTGGTAATCACAATTTGGCAAAATAACGTTAAATTTTAAACCAATTAAATTGCTAAAGGTTATATTTTTGGGCTAAAAATCGCTAATCAATATAAAATATAGTAAAAAATAGCTAACCGATATACCCATCCAGGCCCTTATATTTATAGTTGTGAATGGGTTTTAAAAGTGATTTTACACATATACAGTCAAACCTCGATTATTCGAAGTGCCAGGGACAGCAGGAATCCTTTCAAATAATCGGTAGTTCGAATGATCGAAATCGGGAGTTTTCGGATATTTTTGGAAAAGCTTTGATGCTTTCATAGAATGTCATTGTTTTGACAGAGTTTGCAACTTCAACTTGTGTTTTCCGTTAAGTAATCAGAACATCTGTCAAAGCATTAAAGAAAATGAGCTTCTTGGAGGTTGTGGCCTCATCGTCTCTTATGCATTGCAGGTCTAAGAACGTAGAAAAGAAAAGAAAATCTGAGCTTTTAATACATCTTCATTGAATGAAAATAAAGGTTAAATGTAAATTGAGGAACCATAATTACTGACAAAATATCGTCTCCTTTTTATTGGCCTACTGTCATAAGGTCTCCACCCAGCTAGCACACAGCGTCAGGCCATCAATGGCCCACCTGCGATATGCCATTGAGATGGCATATCGCTGGCGGGCCGTTGGTGGCCCGATGTTGTGTGCTAGCTGGGCTGGTAACTTTTCTTTTATTTTAGCAAAAACATACGATTTGGGTGTTATAAAGAGCCGTCTCGATGAGAGGGTCCTTTTAAGCATCCAATCCTAGGTTTTGGTGGTTTGCCTTCAATCGTAAAATTGTGTTTTAGGCATTCAGAAGAAGTGTTTCGATGAGACAGTTCTTTTGAGCACCCAAAACACATGTCTGTGATATTCGTCTAATATCGAAAGAATTTCTAGCGATAAGGCGAGCAATCTCCCTAAACGAGACGTTCGTTTTATTTTGTTGAAATAACGACTGGAGAAACTAGGCACATTCAACAGATATATATAGACGAGCCGTCGATGCACCATTGCCCCCCATTTGTATATTTAAAACGGCGTTTCCTTTATGCATGTAATAACTCTACTTCTTATTGAATGAGAATTTATTTTGATCATCAACTGTGCTTGCTATTCAGTAACATATATGGGAACTAGACCGTTAAACAGGGAACCACGCTATGTACAGTAAAACTATTTATACAGTTGATGTACAATAAAAATGACCATCTTTCAAAGTGGTCTATTTTTGTCAGATATTTAATGTCTTCTTTCGCTTATACAACCCCTTTCCCCCCCTAGACCCAAGACGCCATTTACATATGTTATATATTTGTATAGCGCAATTTAATTGTCCAAAGGGCATCTTGGGTCTAGGGGGGGAAAGCATCTAAAAACAAACTGAAAGACGCCAGTTTCATCTTTTCAATGACAAACGTCACAATTTTATGTATATTTCGTATGCATGTGCAGAAGGATTACCGCAAAATTTTGGAAATGAAGGGCACTTATATCGTTAATATTTTAGCACTTTTACTTTTTGAAAACCAACAAAGGATTTACTAAAACTATCGTCTAAACGGCACCCAGTCTAAAGACGTAAAATGAGGGGTGGGAGTAGAAGGCGCAAGTTTTCACGGCTTTGTAAATGATGGATCGCTTTGAACCCTATTTTGATGCTTTCTGTGCATATTTTACTACCGAAACAGTCCAATTTTAAAAACATTCAGGCAATTTGAAAATTTAGGTTTTGTAATCATGTCAACTAGGGAAAATATACGCCTTATCGCTAGAGCTCCTTGTTATTTTTAATGTGACCTGTTTCATCGCTTGGTGTGTTCGCTTAATGTAAACAGTGCTCAAGAATAAATCAAAGGATGAGAGACGATCAAATTAAAATCAATTTTAGCTCATTTATGCCCCTAATTAGACATTAAAAAAACATCAAACAAAACCACTTTGCAGACGACCTTAATTAAAGACACCATTTACTCACTTTACGGTTCATCACGTAATAGTGTGAGCGTTAATCCGTTGTCAATTACCTGTTGCAACTTATTTGCTAAATCACTCGGGTGTGTGAATCGAACTCGACCAAACAAAGAAATCATGATCACCATGCGTGACATTTGGACTTCGAATCTTGAAGGGTAATTTAATAGCATTTTCTTTAATCGGGACTGACGAATCACTTCGAAAAATTGAATTTTTCGGAAAATCGAAATTCGAATAATCGGTTGTTTTATTGCAGTAGGTAATAGAGAAAAAAGTTGGGACTGTACGCCGTCTTCCAATAACCTAGTAGTTTCGGATAATCAACGTTCGGATAACTGAGATTTGACTGTAATTAATACCATCATAGATCCAGATAAGTAAACTTTTTCATGGGTAAAAGTATGATTATTTTCTTATCCAATAATTAAAACTTAGGGCTAGTGTGTTTAAATGAATCGTCTGAATGAGACAGTTCTGTTGAGTACCCACAACATATGTTTTGGTTGACAAATGAGTTTTTAATTACACACTCTTATCTGGAGGCCTGTACCATTATCTCATCGGCTCACCAAAGTGATTCTCTTTTACTGTAAATTTGGAAATTTTTGTGACAGTTTTATTTTAGTGAAACGTCACATATGTGAAGTTTCGTGAAAATGTCACCCTTGCAAAATGGGGAAATCATGATGTCGTTTACTGATATAGGTAACTTATGTCCAGTTGCTAATTTTTAACATCGCAAATTTGTCATTTAAAGCTGATCGCAAAAATAGAATTTTGTGAATATTTCCAAATTAACAGTTAAATATTTGAGAATTATGAAGCTCTGTTCAAGTGTCCTCAGTCTAGTCATTATCTTGACATTGTATGACTTTCCTTTATATATAGATCTCTACTATAGTTATGTTAATTTTTCTAAAACTTCAAATTTAACACTTTAATTTCTCTTCCTGTTCTCAAATAAAATGTTTATTATCATGGCTGGAATTCACAAACTGTTTGTCAGAATAGCGAAAAGGGAAGACTCTGATCAGACTGCTTCTTCAGAAGCAGTCTGATCTGGGCTTGCACTGTTTTGTCTAGGCTTTATGGCAGACAAGTTTTCACAATTTTATTAGATTTACCGTATGTTAATCATGTTATTTACTGATGAACAGGACCACTTATTTTTAAAGGCAAAAAAACTGTTTCTCAGGCCCTCCCTCATCTGTTTCAAATGCCCAGCATCTGTCTTTTTTCAGACATGAATAAAAAAAAAGTGGCCTCATTTATTTTATTAATATGTCAAAATTAAAATTTCATTTTTATACTTAAAATGAACAAAAAAGGTACCTCATTAGTTTTTACTGAAAAAAAAAAAAGTGGCCTCATCTAATTTTGGGAAATAAAAACCTGCCTGCCCCATCTGTTTTCAAAATAGTGGCCTGAGAAACACTTGTTTATTTTTTTAGCCTAATTGTAATTATCAGAATCAATGTATTAACATGGTTTTATTAATATTATAAATGAATCTAAGGAATATTAGTTTGCTTAATGCTTACATTTCAATTATTTTCAATATGCTTTTTTCTAACACTTTACCTAGTCATGTGCAATGAATACGAGAACTTGAATACTGATTTACTCTATGAGTTTAATAACAAGTGACACTAAAATGCTCATTTACATGTATTTGTTATATTCAAACTTTTCTTTTGCTATAGTGAAGTATGGATGTTGGCTTTTACAGAAGAATGCTTTAACTCTTTGGATGCTGGGTTATTTTGTGCAGGTTTTTGTCCTCTGTTGATATTTTTTCACAAAATTAATATTTTCAAATCATTCCTACAGGATTACATGTACCATAATAGTGTCGAAGTTTGAATCCAGATGAGGCCTGCTATTATGTCAGGCCTGGTCTGGGCCCAAGCTGTTTGCATAAGTTATCAGCAGAAGACAATGGTGGCCACTAGCAGTTGAAGAATGAAGCATCATATTATTAAGCTATTGGGTCACCGTAAAGGCGACACCTCATAAATGCATAATTAAGACTCACCAGGTCTACCTTAGAAATAGGTAAAAGCTGGAAATGAGGCGTGGTTTTATTCAAAAGTAACTATCGTCTTGCACCATAACACCTCACTTATGGCACAAAAAATTTTCTTAACCCCTAAAACACCAGCAAAATGACTGCATTGGAAAATGTCTGTTTATTGGTTACTGTAAATATACAGGGAAACAGTGTGGACCCAGATCAGACTGCTCCTACAGGAGCAGTCTGATCTAGATCTTCACTGTTTGTCGAAGAGGCTTCAAAAACATTTCAGCAGACAACAAAAGCAGATGACCTTTTCATATTGGCGCTATAAGGGTTCACAAGTGTGATTTTCAGTTTATTTATGGTCACAATTTTCATGAAATGCATGCCCATCTGCACTGCTCAAGCAACTTATCAACCATGCTAACTCTAATATTACTTGATCTTGTTTCTTGAGCAGATGAAATAGTCCAACCATGCCCAGATATGAATATTAAAGTTGCTGCCTATACAGTGACCGAATACAGTAGCTTAATAACATATAGACCATTTCACAAGAAATTCATTGTATGTGATCAACAAAAGTACAGACCAGCTGCTTATGTCGACAGTCTGAGCAACACCTTTTTAACTTGCTGTCTTGATAGTATAATTGGATTACATGCAGCATACACTATTCCACAATTTTATCTAGTCTTGTTAGCTGTGGAGGCTAAATTTTGTCTAAAATTGTCTCAAAGGCAGAAGGCAGCTTTTTTTCCACAAAGAAACTAAGACAGGTTACATGATTTCAAGATTTTAACTAGTCTTTGTAGCTGTGGAGGCTGAAATTTGTCTAAAATGGTGGCAAACGCCAAAATCAGATTTTCTCACAAAGAAACTAAGACAGGTTTTTTTACAAAGAGAGTTGACATAACTTACCAATGGCATGCCCGGATCCATAAAGTTTTGACAGAGGGGGTCCAAATTTGATACCGTTTTTTTTTAAGTTGATGAGGGGATAGAGGATTCAAATACAACTATAAATGGGCCATCATCGGCCCGCCAGCTAAACGCCATTTATGCCCAACATTGAATGCTGGCTTTGTAGCTTTTTGATTTTTCAGGGGATCCGGACCAGTATTGCTATGAAACCCTATATTTCTGTGATTTTTCAGGGGGGTCCGGACCCCCTATCCCCCCTCTGGATCGGACCATGCATGGTGTTGTTCTGGAGAGAGTAAGGAACAGAGTATTAGTTGCATAGAAATTGGGATTTTATAGTATCTTTTTGTGATATATTTGTATCTCTGTCATAACAGTTCAAGCTTTATATTGCTTTTGACCATTTATTTATACCTTTGCTACAAATGAATAAATGTGAATGACTTAATTTGTATTCTGTAAGTTAAAGTAGTGGAACATGATCAAACATGCATTGCTGTATTCATTTTCCTATAGACCTTCCATGCATGTTATTTACAGTAAAACCTGTGTGAAACGGCCACTCAAAATAGACAAAACAAAGATCTTAATGACAAATGGTAGCTAAATGAAGGTCAAAAGTATTGCAGAATGCTCCCCTTGGAGCATTCTGCAATAATTTTGGCTTGCATTAAGCGATAATTGGTCTTGAAAACCAGTTGTCGGTCTTTTTGAGAGTGGCAGTTCTACACAGGTTTTACTGTAGAAATGCTTTGCCCTTATAGATGAATATGTTTTTGAATTTATGTTATAATAGTGGTCAAACATTATTTTCAAAATTTGAATTTCAAAAGTTCAGGATCTTGGAAATTTTGAACTTTCACCCATGAGGATGGATTAGTTCAAAATGAACAACTGGAAGATTCCATTTTAGAAACTCAGCTAGCATTTAAACATTGAAGACATTGTCTTGATTTGACTGTCCATGTTAGATAATAGTTACATAACATGAAATCAATAAAATGATCCTAAAGCTATTTTGGAGTTTTGCCATCCTTATTCAGTCTGTATCTTCTACATATTTGTATACACTCCTGTATCGGGGGAATTACCACGACTATGACGGTGGCAATTAAACACCAATGTTGACAGATCTTGATCCATGTAGTTAATTCTGCTTTATCCAAGACGGTCTGTCCCAGCGCTACAGCTGGAACTACGATAAAGAAAGTAATAAGACTAATGATAGCCCCTGTGTAGGAGATCTTCTTAGCGCTTCTTAAAATAGTTTCCATTTCCTTTGATGTTACAAACTTTCTAGCATTAATTTTGCTCTTAGTGGAACAGTCTGATCAGGGACTATTGGTTTGCTTTCTCCAGCAATGATAGCTAGGATGCATGGGTGAAAGTTTTGAGGATTAATCAAGAATTCAGGATTTTGAGGCTGACTTTCCATAGAAAGTCAGCCTCAAAATGCTGAATTAAGGAGATTATATAGCTTCTTTGATTAGTTTTCAGATTATCTAAACAAGATCATTTTAACTTTAAATTTTTGTAGCCATCCTGCAAGTTTTAAAATTTGAATTTCAAAAGTTCAGGATTTTGGAAATTTTGAACTAACCCATGAGGATGGATAAGTTCAAAATCATCATCTGAAATATTCCATTTTAGAAACGCAGCTGGCATTTAAACAACAAAGACACTGTCTTGATTTGACTGCCAATGTTAGATAATGGTTAACAAGAAAACAATAAAATGATCATAAAGCTATTTCAGAGTTTTGCCATCCTTATTCAGTCTGTATCTTCTACATATTTGTATACACTCCTTTATTGGTGGGATTACTACGACTATGACGGTGGCAATTAAACACCAATGTTGACAGATCTTGATCCATGTAGTTAATTCTGCTTTATCCAAGACGGTCTGTCCCAGCGCCACAGCTGGAACTACGATAAAGAAAGTAATAAGACTAATGATAGCCCCTGTGTAGGAGATCTTCTAGCACTTCTTAAAAAAGTTTCCATATCCTTTGATGTAACAAACTTTCCAGCATTAATTTTGTTCCTAGTGGAATAGTCTGATCAGGGACTTTTGGTTTGCTTTCTCCAGCAATGATAGCTAGGATGCATGGGTGAAAATTTTCAGGATTTATCAAGAATTCAGGATTTTGAGGCTGACTTTCCATAGAAAGTCAGCCTCAAAATGCTGAATTAAGGAGATTATAATAGCTTCACTGATTAGTTTTCAGATTATCTAAACACAATCATTTTAACTTTAAATTATCCATTAATGTAGCCATCCTGCAAGGTTTAAAATTTGAATTTCAAAAGTTTAGGATTTTGGAAATTTTGAACTTTCACCCATGAGGATGAATTATTTCAAAATCATCATCTGAAAGATTCTATTTTAGAAACTCAGCTAGCATTTAAACAATGAAGACACTGTCTTTATTTGACTGCCAATGTTAGATAATGGTTAACAAGAAATCAATAAAATGATCATAAAGCTATTTTGGAGTTTTTCCGTCCTTATTCAGTCTGTATCTTCTACAAATTTGTAAACACTCCTGTATTGGAGGGATTACTACAACTATGACGGTGGCAATTAAACACCAATGTTGACAGATCTTGATCCATGTAGTTAATTCTGCTTTATCCAAAACGGTCTGTCCCAGCGCTACAGCTGGAACAACGATAAAGAAAGTGATAAGACTAATGATAGCCCCTGTGTAGGAGATCTTCTAGCACTTCTTAAAATAGTTTCCATATCCTTTGATGTTACAAACTTTCCCGCATTAATTTTGCTACTAGTGGAATAGTCTGATCAGGGACTTTTGGTTTGCTTTCTCCAGCAATGATAGCTAGGATGCATGGGTGAAAATTTTCAGGATTTATCAAGAATTCAGGATTTTGAGGCTGACTTTCCATAGAAAGTCAGCCTCAAAATGCTGAATTAAGGAGATTATAATAGCTTCACTGATTAGTTTTCAGATTATCTAAACACAATCATTTTAACTTTAAATTATCCATTAATGTAGCCATCCTGCAAGGTTTAAAATTTGAATTTCAAAAGTTTAGGATTTTGGAAATTTTGAACTTTCACCCATGAGGATGAATTATTTCAAAATCATCATCTGAAAGATTCTATTTTAGAAACTCAGCTAGCATTTAAACAATGAAGACACTGTCTTTATTTGACTGCCAATGTTAGATAATGGTTAACAAGAAATCAATAAAATGATCATAAAGCTATTTTGGAGTTTTTCCGTCCTTATTCAGTCTGTATCTTCTACAAATTTGTAAACACTCCTGTATTGGAGGGATTACTACAACTATGACGGTGGCAATTAAACACCAATGTTGACAGATCTTGATCCATGTAGTTAATTCTGCTTTATCCAAAACGGTCTGTCCCAGCGCTACAGCTGGAACAACGATAAAGAAAGTAATAAGACTAATGATAGCCCCTGTGTAGGAGATCTTCTTAGCACTTATTAAAATAGTTTCCATATCCTTTGATGTTACAAACTTTACTGCATTAATTTTGCTCCTAGTGGAATAGTCTGATCAGGAACTTTTGGTTTGCTTTCTCCAGCAAGGTATTAATTGATAGCTAGGATGCATGGGTGAAAGTTTTCAGGATTAGACCTGAATTCAGGATTTTGAGGCTGACTTTCCATAGAAATTCAAGCCTCAAAATGCTGAATTAAAGAGATTATAATAGCGTCTTTGATTAGTTTGTAGATTATCTAAAGACAATTAATCATTTAATTTTAAATTAGCCATCCTGCCAGTTTTAAAATTGAATTTCAAAAGTTCAGGATTTTGGAAATTTTGAGCTTTCACCCATGAGGATGGATAAGGTCAAAATAATCATCTGGAAGATTCCATTTTAGAAACTCAGGTAGCATTTAAACAATGAAGCGGCTGCGATGGTTTTGATTTGACTGCCCATGTTAGATAATGGTTAACAAGAAATCAATAAAATGATCATTAAGCTATTTTGGAGTTTTCCCATCCTTGTTCAGTCTGTATCTTCTACATATTTGTATACACTCTTGTATTGGAGGGATTACTACGACTATGACGGTGGCAATTAAACACCAACGTTGACAGATCTTGATCCATGTAGTTAATTCTGCTTTATCCAGGACGGTCTGTCCCAGCGCGACAGCTGGAACAACGATAAAGAAAGTAATAAGACTAATGATAGCCCCTGTGTAGGAGATCTTCTTAGCGCTTCTTAAAATAGTTTCCATGTCCTTTGATGTAACAAACTTCCCGACATTGATTTTGCTCCTAGTGGCATAGTCTGATCAGGGACTTTTGGTTTGCTTTCTCAAGCAATGATAGCTAGGATGCATGGGTGAAAATTTTCAGGATTTATCAAGAATTCAGGATTTTGAGGCTGACTTTCCATAGAAAGTCAGCCTCAAAATGCTGAATTAAGGAGATTATAATAGCTTCACTGATTAGTTTTCAGATTATCTAAACACAATCATTTTAACTTTAAATTATCCATTAATGTAGCCATCCTGCAAGGTTTAAAATTTGAATTTCAAAAGTTTAGGATTTTGGAAATTTTGAACTTTCACCCATGAGGATGAATTATTTCAAAATCATCATCTGAAAGATTCTATTTTAGAAACTCAGCTAGCATTTAAACAATGAAGACACTGTCTTTATTTGACTGCCAATGTTAGATAATGGTTAACAAGAAATCAATAAAATGATCATAAAGCTATTTCGGAGTTTTACCGTCCTTATTCAGTCTGTATCTTCTACAAATTTGTAAACACTCCTGTATTGGAGGGATTACTACAACTATGACGGTGGCAATTAAACACCAATGTTGACAGATCTTGATCCATGTAGTTAATTCTGCTTTATCCAAGACGGTCTGTCCCAGCGCCACAGCTGGAACTACGATAAAGAAAGTAATAAGACTAATGATAGCACCTGTGTAGGAGATTTTCTTAGCACTTCTTAAAATAGTTTCCATATCCTTTGATGTTACAAACTTTCCGTCTTTAATTTTGCTCCTGGTGAAACAGTCTGATCAGGAACTATTGGTTTGCTTTCTCCAGCAACGTATTAATTGATAGCTAGGATGAACGGGTGAAAGTTTTCAGGATTAATCCTTAATTGAGGATATTGAGGCTGACTTTCCATAGAAAGTCAGCCTCAAAATGCTGAAATTAAGGAGGTTATATAGCTTCTTTGTTAGTTTTCAGATTATCTGAACACAATCATTTTAACTTTAAATTATCCATTTTTGTAGCCATCCTGCAAGTTTTAAAATTTGAATTTCAAAAGTTCAGGATTTTGCAAATTTTGAACTAACCCATTAGGATGGAAAAGTTCAAAATCATCATCTGAAATATTCCATTTTAGAAACGCAGCTAGCATTTAAACAACAAAGACACTGTCTTGATTTGACTGCCAATGTTACATAACGGTTAACAAGAAAACAATACTATGATCATAAAGCTATTTTGGAGTTTTGCCATCCTTATTCAGTCTGTATCTTCTACATATTTGTAAACACTCCTGTATTGGAGGTATTACTACGACTATGACGGTGGTAATTAAACACCAATGTTGACAGATCTTGATCCATGTAGTTAATTCTGCTTTATCCAAGACGGTCTGTCCCAGCGCCACAGCTGGAACAACGATAAAGAAAGTAATAAGACTAATGATAGCCCCTGTGTAGGAGATCTTCTTAGCAATTCTTTAAATAGTTTCCATAACCTTTGATGTTACAAACTTTCCGGCATTAATTTTGCTTCTAGTGGAATAGTCTGTTCAGGGACTTTTGGTTTGCTTTCTCCAGATGGCTAGGATGCATTGGTGAAATTATTCAGGATTAATCCCGAATTCAGGATTTTGAGGCTGACTTTCTATGGAAAGTCAGCCACAAAATGCTGAATTTAGGGAGGTAATATAGCTTCTTTGATTAGTTTTCAGATTATCTAAACACAATCATTTCAACTTTAAAATGACTTCATTTTTGTAGCCATCCTGCAAGTTTAAACTTTGAATTTCAAAAGTTCAGGGTTTTGGAAATTTTGACATTTCACCCATGAGGATGGATTAGTTAGGATGGAGTAAGTTCAAAATCAACATCCTGAAAATTCAATTTTACAAACTCAGCTAGCATTTAAATAATGAAGACGCTGTCTTGATTCGACTGCCAATGTTAGATAATGGTTACATAACAAGAAATCAATAAAATGATCATAAAGCTATTTCGGAGTTTTTCCATCCTTATTCAGTCTGTATCTTCTACATATTTGTATACACTCTTGTATTGGAGGTATTTCTACGACTATGACGGTGGCAATTAAACACCAATGTTGACAGATCTTGATCCATGTAGTTAATTCTGCTTTATCCAAGACCGTCTGTCCCAGCGCCACGGCTGGAACTACAATAAAGTAATAAGACTAATGATAGCCCCAGTGTGACTATTGGTTTGCTTTCTCCAGCAAAGTATTGATTGATAGTTAGAATGCATTTTTGAAAATTTTCAGGATTAATCCTGAATTCAGGATTTCGAGGCTGACTTTTCATAGAAAGTCGGCCTGAAAATGCTGAATTAAGGAGATTATAATAGCTATTTTAATTAGTTTTTAGATTGTCTAAACACAATTAATCATTTTAACTTTAAATTATCCATTTTTGTAGCCATCCTGCAAGTTTTAAAATTTGAATTTCAAAAGTTCAGGATTTTGGAAATTTTGAACTTTCACCCATGAGGATGGATTAGTGAGGATGGATAAGGTCAAAATCAACATCTGGAAAATTCCATTTTAGAAACTCAGCTAGTATTTAAACCATGAAAAGGCTGTGACAGTCTTGATTTGACTGCCCATGTTAGATAATGGTTAACAAGAAATCAATAAAATGATCATAAAGCTATTTTGGAGTTTTTCCGTCCTTATTCAGTCTGTATCTTCTACATATTTGTATACACTCCTGTATTGGAGGGATTACTACGACTATGACGGTGGCAATTAAACACCAATGTTGACAGATCTTGATCCATGTAGTTAATTCTGCTTTATCCAAGACGGTCTGTCCCAAGGCCACAGCTGGAACCACGATAAAGAAAGTAATAAGACTAATGATAGCACCTGTGTAGGAGATTTTCTTAGCACTTCTTAAAATAGTTTCCATGTCCTTTGATGTAACAAACTTTCCAGCATTAATTTTATCTAATTTATGTCTGTATAGTTCTCTATATGGATTTAGAGGATTATCAATACACATGGTCTTTAGCCATTCAAAGTCATCTTTACTCAAATTGCCAAACTTAGCATATTCTTGGTGTGTCAGTGGATTTATGTTATCAAATGTATCTGTCAAACATTTTCCATCAACTTTTCTTTGTTCATCAGAGTTATACAGCTGATCTTTATTTGCGTTGCCAAATGATTCAACTGTCTCTAAGACTATGCTGTTAGTTTTCTGTTCTTCGCCATCAGCTGTTTGCAGCTCAAGTTCAACATTATCATAAGTTAGCTTTAGGCATAAAGAGCCACCAATACATATAGTTGAACTGATGAAGAATCCTGCAATTAATCCTGAAAGATAGAACATGTACACTTGATTAAAGTAGCTCACTACACATAGGGCCAGTTAAGCAAAAAAAAAATCAGCGTAAAATTGTGATTATTTACTTATCCATCAGTTTAAACATATGTTTGGGTGCTCATAATTGCGTAACTAGGACTGGTCTTCTTTAGGCATCGGTAAAGCTGAAAATGAGGTGTGGTTTTATTCGAAAGTAACTATCATTGTACCATAACACCTTTATAAAGACAGTTATGATTTAAACTTTAAAACGCCAGCAAAATAACTACATTCGAAAGTGTCTGTTTTTTGTTTAACATAAGTATAGACGCAAACAGTGTAGACCCAGATCAGAATGCTCCTACAGTCTGATCTGGATCTTCACTGTTTGTTAAAGAGGTTTCTAAATGTTTCAGCAGACAACAAAAACATACAACTTTTTGTGATATGCGCTTTAAGGGTTGATACAGGTCAGTGTAAATGCGGTCAGGACTTTCATGCACGCACATTTGCGCGGCTCAAAAAGCTTATTTACTCTTTACTAAATTATAAATAAAACCTGATTTCCCTTCCTTAGCAGATGAAATAATCGAATCACGCCCAGATATGAATATTAAAGGTTAGCAAAAAGTCTATGAATAATATCCTTTGTTTAGTTTACTGATCACTAGCCATACTAACCGGTAAGTAGGCTCACTCTCTATACTAACCTGTAAGTAGGCTCACTATCCATACTAACCTGTAAGTAGGCTCCAGTCTTGTGTGGTATTAACAAAAAAGTTACTGAGTCCACCCTTATATGTTGAAGCATATGAAAACATCCCTGTCACTGCAGACAGCAAACCAATAATACCACCTGTGATCAACAACATGCATATTTCACTACAGAAATGGTTGAGTACTGTATTTGATATTATACAGTAAAACCTATGTAAAATGGCCTCTCTCAAAAAGACCAAAAATGGTTTTCAAGATCGATTATCGCTTAATTGCAGGTCAAAAGTATTGCAGAATGCTCCAAGGGGGGCGTTCTGCAATACTTTGGACCTTCGTTAAGCTACCAGTTGTCATTTAGATCATTGTTTTGTTTATTTTTGAATGCCTGGCCATTGTACGCAGGTCTTACTGTATGCCTAAATGCTCCCATAAACATAAGCTGAGTGCTTTATGACATTATATATTTACAGTATATGGACTTCTTATTTCTTGTAGATTCAGGTAATATGGATGAAGTACGGTTTAGATTCCCATCAAAAGGCTTCGTCAATAGATCCCAGCTGATCTATATCTAGACTTTTTTCACTTTCAATATTAAATTGTCAGCAGATAGAGCTAAGTGTGCAAGTATTTACACCAACGGTTATCTATGCAAGAACGCAATAACATTTAGACAAATATATATTTACAATCATTTTGGCCAGCACACGAGATCTGAGACTTGTCAGCCACCTCACATATTAACTGCATTTGTTGCACGTTGACCTGCTAAACGTTCCCTTTCTCACGGCATGTGCCTTTTATCAAGTCATGATGACGTTACACTTTTTGAGTGACGTCATCAATGACATTGAATCGACACAAAACTATAAATACGTCATTATCGCTAGTTTAATCAGCTTGTAAACTGATAAATAGAATACCAGATTCGTGTCTTTTGATATCAAGTTTACAAGGCTCGGCTTTGAGAACGCAGGCTTGGATCAGCTTGTGCAGTCTAGACAGACACTATGTCATGTAGTAGAGTGGATGAAGCCTCAAAAACAAACAAGAGGCCTTGTAACCCCGCTAGATAGATATGTGTTCAATTTTGAATTAGGATCTTATGCACATAGGAATTTTACTGTTATATAAGGTCCATTTGACGAAAAACTTATTTAAATATTATGTTATTTGATTTGTATCATTCATGCTCTTTGAACAACAGCAAGTGCTTCAGCTGACAAAGTTAATCTTCGATTTCTAGATGATGGAAGTGACTAGTTGTTAGATATAGTATAAACATCAACTCATGTGCGCTGACTACTATAAATGCACACATACTTAATTTTCCCAATTAGTTTCAATTTATCTACAAGGGTATCTTGATAAGCTTGCTTCTAACAAAGCCATCTGACTACGATCAGACTGTATAACACGCTGATTTGTAATGCATGCTTACAACTGAAATACTACAGGACAACATGATAAAAGAAGGGGAAGAGTGTAGTTCCTAAAATGAGTTAATACGTGTGAAACAAAGTTAAAACAAACTGCCAACCTATTGCTATTTGCATCCTAAGGAGACTATTGCAATGCTAAATCATATGTCTACTCATAACACACAGATAATGGGTAACATGTCTAACAGAACAAACCTGCTATAAGAGCGTTTGCCTTAGCTCCAGCCCATCCAATTGTAAGAAACAATGGTGTAATAAATGGAGCAATAAACACTTGGGCAGCCATATAGGCCCAGTTAAGGTTCATTCCACTTTCAATAATCAGCAAACCAAATGGCACAATGCATATAACAACCCAAACCATACTCCAAGACTTATACTGCATGAGTAGATCTTCATAGTGGCGGTACTGAAAATAGAATAGGACAGACAAAAGAATGTAAACCAAGACAAAAATCTAAGACATATACAGATGAGGAGACATTCATAGCAGCTATTCTGAAGTTAGAACAAGTTAGAAGCATATATATATAACTGCACATACAATGCACCAGGACTTCTACTGCTTTCGGAGATCTTCATAGTAGCTGTACTGAAAACAGACCAAGACAGACGAATAAATATACACCAAAACAGTCTGGAAGTATGCAGAGACGTGAACCATATTGGGATAGCTTCATAGTGGGGGCACTGAAAACAAAACATGATATACCATTTTAGCCGTGACATGTGATTTCCAACAATGTGGCATTTTGACTAGTATAGACTCAAACAAGCTTGTGTAGCATTCTTTTAAGCTTAGAAACCTCAAATCATGTTCGGTCAATAGCTTAACATTCATTGAATATATAAGCAACTAGCAGAGGCTCTTATCAGTCTGCGCGTATGCGCAGGCTGGTCTGAGCCTTTGCTGGTCGCACATACCACATTGTTGGAAATCTCATGTCACAGCTCATTTAAAGACATATGCGGCTATTTCCAATGCGCACCTTTCCCGCGTCTGCAAACAGGGAAAGTTGTCTGGGTCCTGTCTTTCGACCCTTAACGGATTCGGATCAACACAGCTTCCTATATTCTTATGTATATCGGTGTTCCGACATTTTCTTCACAAAATAAATAATTAAAGTGTGTCCGAAATATCTATTGACATCTTTTCAGAACTTATCGTCACAGCACTAAAGACAGATAAATGTAGCTCAGTCGAAATCAAACGACGTACACAATAACCCTGGTTGCGAATACGATAGTGGCCGAGTCTATACTATTTGTATGGTTATTTAGAGCGGCGCACGACCTGACCTCGTGGCCTAGTGGTAAGCGTGTCTGGCTACAAAGCCAGAGGACCAGGATCGATTCCCGGATGCGCACATATTTTCAGTGTGTTTTTTTTCTTTCTTTTTTTAACATTTTAATGCTAAATTACTTCATATACTAGTAATATGGCATCATCAAAACGACAGAAATGGTCATCTCTGAACTTTTTATATTGAAAACGCATGAAACCTATGGGGGTGGGGTTAAATTTTGCCCTCTAGAAAGAGAATTAGTTCGGTGACCCCAGATTTTTATCCTTTTTTTTCTGAAAGGTATTATAATAGGTCATGAATTAAAAATAAATTTTCAAGATTTTCAACATCAGATTTTTTAATACATGATTTATTCTAAAAACAAATTCCAATTTTCGACGAATTGCCAAAACATATCATGCAGTATCTTGTCACAGCATGAGATAACAAGTAAACATGCACATTTTCTTAAAAGTTTGAGGTCATGGGCAGTAATTTAAGTTAAAAGAAAGAAGCTGGCTGAAGATTACAACCGTTTTAGCTCGATAATTAAGACATGGATCATAAAATGCCTGGATATGACTTGCTAATAATTATTTCCCAATGATTGCCGCGTCGAAATACAGGTAAATCCGATAATTTGACTGACCACTTTACAAATATTGGGATCCATACATGTACGCATACTTTTATCCTTATGTTCTAGCAACTTGGGGGTAACGGTAGTAAAGTGAATTTAATGCCAATAAACTGAGAATTTCTCCAGCTACAATTTGATACCAAACAATCTAGTGTTCTCTGGAAAAAATACCCAAGAAAAAAAAAACACGCATCAGGCCTTCCTACACTACACGGACATGGAAAACAAAGTAAGGAATTAGGCGAAAATCCTAGTGTCCTTTTTGTAAAACATAGGCAAATAGTGCAGACCCAGATCCGCAACCGCAGAACACAGCGTCTGATCAGGGTATCCACTGTTCGCTTAATTCTTACAGAACGTTCTATAAAAATGCTACCCAACACCCCTTAAAACGCAAATGGAGTGGTCCAATTGACTAGAGTGGGAAATTCCATTCGGCGTAAATGGGTTAAATAATGTAATTAAATAGAAATTTGGTATCTTTAATTAATTCTTGTGACATAAATCTGTTAATTGGCAATTAATTTATTGTCAGTTGTTGAGAATATCGCTTCAAAAATTAGACGGTTTGGTTGAAGAGATATTTTAACGCAGTCGCGGAAATAATTACTGCTCCTAGACACCCTACCAAATCCCTTGTTAATTGTTAACCAAACGCTTAAGGGATTAAAATGAAGTGTATCTATGGTTGACAAAGCATCTTTTATTATATAAGATATGTTTTTCACGCTTTTAAACTCTGCAATGTGTTTAAATTCCTGGTGTACATTAGAGGAAATGTTTAGGTTTCTGACATTTCTGCCATTTTGTTATGTGAGAATACGAAAAAAGACGATTTTGCTAGCATTTTAATTGATTGGTTTTATTTTGTTTTTGCTAAAAGATTTGATTTTCTGGTAAGGAAATATGTCTACTTAATGTATCAAGTGTCAAATATATCCAAATTACTCACATTAATTAGCTTTAGAACCGACAACTTCGGTGGTAAAATTGGAAGAGTTATCATTTTCAAGATGGCGGATTGTACACAACGGAATTTGTCCAAATTAACACGAAAATTAACCGTTATCCAGTGATTTTATTCCAACATTACACATATGAGATATACTTACCAACTTTTTCTCTTATAATCCGTAAGAATTTTCTCCATTTAAAATGAATATTCACGATTTTGATATTGAAAACTTTCCTATGGATCATCGCTATGAACAGCCTTTTTGAATATGGCGGCAGAAAGGTATTTATCTCGGCGTATACCCGATTCACGCGTAGGCAATGATATTGATAAAATAGATCAGAAGCCAATCCAGGTAGTTTTATGATCCATGATTAAGACTAGTGTTATTATTTTATTTTTCTCGAAAAATTGGTCAATTGCTGAAAACTTCAATATGAGATTCTGAAAAAATAAGGACGGTGACATATCCTTTTTATCTCATAAATGGATAGCCCATGCATAAAACAAACTATATGCAAAGTATTGAAAATATTTCAACATGGGAAGTATTTAGTAGCATATGTCCTTAAAATTAACCAAGATCGTACTTGAATTCTACTTGTACTTCATAAGGAAATCAGTATAGTGGAAACAGAACAGAACATATCAGAAAATATATATCAAGACCATACTCAGAAGACTTATACTGCATAAGGATATCTTCATCTGACTGAATACGCAAGTGAGTATGACCAAGAAACGGCACACCACAAGCGTAGATCACAAACCCCTATGGCACTGTGAAGAAGAGACTTGAGAGCACTCCTAGCTGGCATTCTATATGGGACCTATATGTGCACCCATGTGGGACCTATATTGGAAGTGCAACTGGGCCCCACATGGGTCCCATATGGGCTGCCTCATGTCTATACAATATGACAAATAAAACAAATAGTGAAAGTTTAGATCAAGAGCTAGTCATACATTATAAACAAGGGAATAAGTTTAGATAGATATGTTGCTATCTTTTTTTCTTTATGGAGCTGTTATGTTGGACCCATCTAGGACAGCAAGAACGACTTTAACTTTCTTCCTCAGTCAGATTATTGAAAAACAAGAAAAGACACTATGTATTGTTTGTCAAAATTGACCCGAGACATATGAATATTCAATGACCTTTTACTCAGTCTTCGTGAATTTTCGTTAAAAGTGCGCTTTAGATTGTTGTACAATTACTAATCTGAAAGAAATTAATCACAATTCCCGACAGCCTAGTGGATAGTCGAGTGTTTTAGCACTCAAAAGATGTGGGTTCGAGTCCAGTAGCATTTAAGCATTTTTTTTTCATTTTCTTTCGACTTGCTAGTTTCTTTGTCTTTATTTTTTTATTTTGTGCACACCTGGGTACGTTTATTTGAATTTGGCATGAGTTTATGTAACAAATACAGCCCCGTAAATAATTTCAATAAGCCTTCATGTGATTAAATCTTTGCACGCTGAATATTCTTTTAGACTTTTGTTATCATCTGCTAACTTTTAATCAAAATTAACTTTTTCAAAATTCTTTCAGAAACTCTGATTATCAGAGTGTCAAATGGTCTGTATCCAGATCAGAACTGACATTCTGTTAGTACTGAACTGGGTCCAAACTATTAGCAAATGTTATCAGCTGACAAGGAAGGAGTGGGCCCGGGAACTTAGGGAATAATTAATACAAAACGGCTATATAGAAATGAAATATGTAAAGCTTATCACAAGATGATGTAAAATATACGAACATGTCGATATTAACTTAAAAAAAGAAAGCAATTTGACAATTATGTTAAAAAGGTTCCTTCCAAGTTTCGATCCAGGTATGCTTAATTTGTAAGTAGTCAACTAACCACTAGGCTATCAGACCATTTGCATTAACGAATTGATATTATCTTCATATTCTCTGTAAAAGCGTGACCAAGGTCGGAGCACTCCACGAAAACGCACGAATATCACGAAGATTTTGGCCAAAATTAATCAGTCTAAGGTCAATTTTGGCAGACTATACTACATTTACATTGCAAATCAAAGAAACAAACACTCCTACAAACAATGTCAGCAACAACAAACATTGAATAAAAATACAGCAGAACCACTCCCTTAAAATGGACAGAAGCCGAGGTTGCTGCATAAGGAGATCTTCATAGTTGCCATGCGCGGACCCAGAAAGTTTTGTCAGAGAAGGCCCAACTTTGAGAACGTTTGTTAAAAAGTTTGATGAGGAGAGGAAGGGTCAATATACCTGTACTAGCGGGCCATGATCGAAACGCCATTTAAATGACGTTTCGCTGGCCCAACATTAAATGCTGGCTTGGTAGCTTTTTGATTTTTAAGGGAATCCAGACCAGAATTGCTAAGAAACACTATATTTTGTGATTGTCCAGGGGAGGGGGTCCAGACTAGAAAATGATATACCGAAACCACGATTTAACTCCAAACTACATCATACATAGATCTTCATAGTGGCAGTACTGAAATATAACTTTGGCAGCAAATAAGCTGAGATGAGAGTCGGAACAAAAGAAATAACTTTAGACACGCTTAATTCATTTATAACAAATACCTGTACTAATAAGTACAATCTGTATTTTGAACATATGCAACTACAAAACAGGTCTATTCTTCAAAATTCATAAACAAACTACAAGCTAAATGATAGGAGTCAGAACAAAAGACATAACTTTAGACACGCTAATCCCATTTATAACAAATATCTCTACTAATAAGTACAGTCTGTACTTTGAACATGACCCTAAGAATGTATTTTATGCAATTACCATGCATGTCTATTCTCCAAAATTCACAAACAAACTACAGGCTAAATGATAGGAATTTTATACATTTGGGTCAGGATATGGCAAAAGGTACCATATGGTTGTGATAAGTACTTCTTCTTAAGAGCATTTCTTGAACATTGAAGCAATCATCTCTAACATTGACAAATATATGGGGGTTAGAAGCGACAAAGGTAATAAGGTTTTGAATGTGACGTCAAGAAGGATGTTTACCCTTAGGGGAGACCGGGGCAAAATGGTACACAGGGCAAAATGATACAGCACGATTTTTCAAACGATGATGCCATATATGTCGTTTCTTACTCAAACTGAATGCGCGTATTGACATCCGCCATATTATAAGAAACGCTCAGCCAAAACAGAGCAAAGTTAAGCTTGTTATATAAACAACTGACTTTTGAGACACAAGTAAATTTCGAAGGTATCAGGTTTTTTATGAAGGTGAAAAATTTGGTAGAAATATATTCTTATTTATCATGTAAAATGAACTATATAGGTACTGTTATGTCTCCAATTAATCAGAACTATTGTGGGGTGTCGTATTTTTGAATTGTTACGAAAACAGTAACAAGAGGTAACTGGAGCAAAGTGATATAGTGTGGTTGGAGCAAAATGATACAGTCTGAAATTATCTAATTTGACTCTGTTTTAAAGTATTTTCAAGATATTTTTATCGAAACTGTCTGTTCCTATCACAAGAAAATTAAATGATACTGGTATGCCAGAAAAGTACCATTTCATTTATCAGAATGTTAAAAATGTGTGGTCAACTGTATCATTTTGCACCGTGGCAAAACATGAAACATGAATGGTAACAAATGTGACTCAGAAAATTCAGAAAACTGTTCGTGTTCAATCATATTTCTGTGGCGATATATAGCATAATTGTTAAATTGTGCTCATAGTTATTTCTGTGCTACACCTTGAATATATGAATCTGAGATGAGAAAAGTCATAATGTATCATTTTGCCTCGTGTTCTGTATCATTTTGCCCCATGCACGGGTCAAAATGATACAGCTGACCACACATTTTGAATGGTTGGTTTCATGCACTAATGTCTCTTTAAGCCTGTATTTCTTTTTCACAAGTTGTAGCCAATACTTGACAGTGTATTATACATATAAAAGCAATGAGATATATCCAGTCATAAAAGCAGGAAAAATATTTAAAAAAAGTGGATAATCTTGCCCTGGTCTCCCCTACATGACGCCAGAGTGTTGGTCTCTAGTTGCTTTTTTTTATTGTTTTTTGTTGTTTTTTCTTTGGCTCAGTATAAACATCTAACAAATATAATGTACTCACATGCATTACCTATGTTAGAAAGTAAATGCAAATGAAATTGTATGAATTTATACTTTTTAGTCGTATAATAGGCTATTAAAATGACCCACAATTCATTATACACCCTTGTAGGTGTTAAGCTTAATTGTTGCCTTGACAACACCACTTATACAAAACTTTAAATATAATCAGAAACGATTGCTACTGTGGTGACATCAATCTATAGAAACATTTTTGTGGTAAAAAGCATGTAATGTTGTCACTTAAGTGTTTTTCACATGTCTCTTATGTAATAATTGCTGGAATTCCTGAAAGTCCCCCTTTTCAGATCCGCGCTCAATCATGCTAATATCAGTGACCTATAAACAGCAAGACCTATGGTAGAGGTATAATACTTTATCAGTTACTGCTCATTTTATTGCATTGTTACTCGTTGGCCTGATAAATAGCATGTGCTTGTATCAGGTCATCATGACGTTGCACTTTTTTAATGACGTCGTCAGTGACATAAAATCGACACAAAAATCAATAATTACGCCATATACGCTAGTTTTAACAGTGAATCACCTTGTAAACTGATAAATAGAATACCAGGTTCGCATCTTTTGACATCAAGTTTACCAGGCTCTGCTTCGAGAACGCATATTGAGTTGCTCTGCAAGCCTCACGATGTCAACAAAGGTTCTTAAAGCCTTGCCTGGTAAACTTGATATCAAAAGACACTCACCTAGTATTCTCTATTTATGCATGCTTAGTAAAATGTACCAAGAACAGAGGAGATTATCTTACTGTGGTCTCGCCCATGAGTTCTCCAGGCTTGCATAATAATAATAATAATAATAATAATAATAATAATAATAATGATAATAATAATAATAATTGCAAATACAACATATTAAATCATTCATGCCAATATAATTATGTTTATAAAAAGGTTATCTTTTGAAAGCAAAGAATACATGCACATAAAAGAACTGGGACTGTAGATTCTGCAAGTTTCCAGGCCAGCCTAGTTAGCTAGTTCATTCTATTGGGTCAGAATGACCACATATATTATCCTTACAAGGGACAACGCTTAAAATGATTGCAGAATATGACATTTGATAGAAAATTGTGTAAATGTAGCTGGCTGCGTTACTTTACTTTAATTCTGTCCATGTTGTTGTGTGGAAGTCGGTGTTCTACGTGTCTTCCTTGCACTGCCTTGAGTTGGTATATGGCATTTCGTGGCCATAGTCACTTAATTGTTTATGAGGATCACAGTGGCTCAGTGGTTGAGTTCTTGACTTGAGATTGAGGGATTACGGGTTTAAAGCCTCATCAAACACACTGCATTGTGTTCTTGAGCAAGCCCCTTTATCCTCTGCTCTGTACAGGTTCAACCCAGGAAGGCCTGATGTCTGAGAAATTGTTGACGGGGGCGTAACAATCATAACAAACAAACAAACCGTTATTATTTATGACATGCCACGTTATGTGGCATCTCGTCTGGGCATGTAATTATTACTGAGTGATAATATAATCTGTCTAACCTCGCCATGAACAAGGCAACAATATTTGTATCCAAATGGCATCTTCCCAGAGACACGTATCTTTATATCGTGTATACAATCAGCACATTCGGTGGATGATGGGCAATCACATAGCTCCCCTATCCTCTCATCACTGTAACTTGGTATTTTATATCTGGCACACAGTGGACAAGCAGTGGGTGCAATATTCGACCTGTGGAATATCATAGTTATTATAGACAAAATGAAACTAAAAATAATTAAGTTTCTATTTCAGTGTTTTAAATGATGGGATATTAAAATTATATTTTCTTATAGTGTTGGGCATTAAGATAACATTTTGTTTATAGTGTTTGACATTAAAATAGCATTTTATATATAGTGTCTGCATCAATATAACATTTTACTTATATTGTGTTTGACATTAATATATCATTTATGTGTTTATAGTGTTTGGCATTCAATTACCATTTTGTTTATGGTGTTTGGCATTAATATATCATTTAGCCTATAGTGTTTGGCATTAATATAACCCATTGTTTATAGTGTTTGGCATGGATATATCATTTATGTGATTATACTGAACAGGGTTATTTTTCAGTATTTTTTTTATCCAAAGTATAGACACATTGTCTAGCGAGTTGTTGAAGATTGTAAGTGCATCGGATGAGCATGGTCTGTTTTGTATTTCATTAGTAATTATACTTTTGTGTAGAAGCAAAGAATGGGTGTTGCAGATGCCAGCATTAGGGGTTCATTTTGTAACTTGGGCAGTGCTAAGCGGAGAATAAATCAGCACCCTCGAATCTAGGAGCCATTGACAAAGAAGTAAATAACTAAATTTAAAGCAACAGCTTGGAACCAAGGTATACTATAATAGATAGAATGGATACATATCCGACCTTGGCAATGAGATAATCGACTGGATAATAGAACATCTGGTACGTGCATAGTCACTCTTTCAATAAGCATGCTGAGCATCATGTGAGAATATAGATCAACTATTTGTCTGAGAATACATCTTTCTTTTATACTTCGTGTTTACAAGCAGACTGTTCTGATAAGAATGCATTGATCATATTCACTTATTTTTTGTCTTAGCCTTCGCAGCCAACCTATGCATTAAGTACCACGATTTCATCGATCATTTATTGAACTTACCTAAAAGGGTTGATGTAGATTTTATAGATATCATAGACCAATATAGATGATACTGACATCACTTCCCCAGACCCTGTTGACATCAACGTCATTGATAACATTGTCAGAAGAATATAGCATCCTTCTTTTCCCAGCAGTTCACGAATTACAAATGGGGTAATATAACCTATGGAAGCAAATATATCAGAATATCAAATGTGAGTTAACAATTCTTGTTCTGTCCGCACTGTCGAAGAAACAAAACATGGAAGGAGGCAAAGATCAGGAATGGGTACAGTCAAGTACCACACCTAACCCTTGACGCCATATGGGAAAGTGACAAAAACACAAGAAAACGTCACATACAAGAGAGCCAGGAGGCCAGCCCTAATGACAAGGCATAGAAAATGCTAAAATGCAAACTTTTCACATTTATGAGACCTGTTAAATTCTATGCAAACTGTATTGTGAAGATGATCAAAACGTTATTCAGTTATATCGATATCGTTAAAATTGAGTTGATATGCATATTTGAGTAACATTTTTACTTATAGGAACTTTGGCTAATTTTATATCAATTTTATCATATGACGTCGCGCCCAGGAGTGAAATAATGTCATGCAATAAAATCGATAAATCACTAGTGGTTTACATAAAGATTTATGGGAAACTTTATGACGTCCATAACAATATTGCGAACATAATTACAATATAACAATTTTACGCCAGAAATGAGATTTCAAAGTATTTTCAATGTCATATGATAAATCAAGTCTAACATTCATGCTCTTATATTATTGAATTTATTAAGCTTGCTGCGAAAAAGAGTTAATATTCTCAGCAAGCCTCGTATTTTTTATCTCTTTCCCCAACTTGTTTAATAGATTCAATAAAACATTAGCACTCATGTAAGATCCTCTATATCTGCAACAAGGGGAGCACTCACGTAAGATCCTCTATATACTCTCTGTTTCAGGTAGAGGCGTGTGTTTCAAGTTTTTTCCCTGAAATCTATCAACATTGGACACATTGATGTTGAATATAGTGAATACTAGGTGAGTGTCTTTTGATATCAAGTTTACCAGGCAATGCTTTGAGAACGCTTGTTGACATCGTGAGGCTTGCCAAGCAATTCAACATATGTGTTCTCAAAGCAGAGCCTGGTAAACTTGATATCAAAAGACACAAAGACGCGAACCGGGTATTCTATTTATCAGCTTACCATTGTTAAACACTCTTCAAACACTCTTCAAACTAGCGATTATGACGTATTTTTTTGTTTTTGTGTTGATTCAGTTTCATTAGCGATGCCGTTCAAAAAGTGCAACGTCATCATGACCTGATAAAGGTACATGCTGTGAGATAGACCATGTTTATTAGGCAACGTGCAGTAATGCAGTTAATGTGAGAGGTGACTGATATTTTTTATAGTGCTTCGCCAAAAAGAATTAGAATTTATATTGATTTTTCTACGGAAGTTTCAGACCAGGAACAAGACACAAATATGATAGCATGGCGTGCATTTTAATAGAACGTCATGAAACAATTTCAAAACTACTATAGCTGTGACTAACCCTGGTCTATTTCTTCATCTGTCAACAGATTTGTTCCATTTTGAAAACTCATCGCTTTGTAAGTCATTGATGTCACAAAGGACATTGACGTCGGGATAGCAAACCAGAAAAATCCAGCGCTGAAGAAACCCAAGATGCCTTCTTTCGGTTTAGCTGCTATTCTACTCTGCCAGTTTGCTTGATCACAAAATATGATAGCTATCGTCATGAAGAGCATAACAATGCCATAAATAATTCCAGACTCCGTTCTGAATGTCAAGAAAGAGTTGTCATAGTTTCCTTCAGGTCCTTTCAAACATGACATTGCCTCGTGAAGAGAATCTGGTGACGTCACATTCTTGACACTTGGCTCAGCCAGGTAAGTTATTTTAAGAATGAACATGGATGTTGAGATAAATATTAATGAGGTATTGAAGTAGGAGATATAAAACGTAGTTCCTAGCCCACCAATCATGCAGTAAGAGCCAAACAAAACAGCCAAGATCATGACGACAAATTCGTTAGAAGAATTTTTGGTGAGAACTTCTATTGCAGCTTTTCCCGCCAATATAAGATTTGACACAATCACCATGTTTGTAAACAATGCTATGACACAGAACATCAGATGAGCTGGTTTACCAAACCGAGCATATGCGATCTGAAAAGAATATAAGAATCTATCATGAGTGTGAGGGTGGGATAGAAAAATCAGCCCCGTTGATGACTGATTGGCACCACGAGGCTTGGCGAGTGGTGACAAACGGTGATCGCGAGGGATGGCTTTTTCTATCCCATTTTAACATTAAAATTGCGCCACGGATCGACGTGTGGTCGACGTACGTCTGTTCGTTTTTTATCTTTTCCATGGGTTGGTACGGAATTGTGAGATAAATAGAATCCATCATTGGTGTTCAGTGGGGACAGGAGATCCCAACCGAAGGGCCCACAGTTCCAGTGAGAAACGAGGCTTGTTGAGTTTCCCACTTAGCGGTAGACCTGAGGGTTGGGATTTTTTTTCTGGGACCCATGAACAGTAATGATCAATTCTTTTTCTCATATACCATTTAGCGACGAACTGTATTTATTTATTTATTAATATATGTTGATATCGTCACTGAGTTATGTTTACAGTCAATGACGCGCGCTGTACAAAGTCTTGAAACGATTGAAGAGCACTTTAATCAATGAACAAATGCATCAAATGGATTTACAAGAACTACCTTATAAGCAACAGTAAGGACGTTTGCTGAGGAAAATCAGTTTCTTTGATTTAAATCAGCAAGACTCCCCCGTCCGGTGCAATCAGTCAGTCATCGCCCAACACGCCAAAACATGTCAATCACAATGCATTCAACATGTAGAAAGCATTGAATGAAAAGTAAAAGTGCTCAGGTTTAATTTATTGCAAGTGTGCCTGCCTTCTTTAATTATTTAAATTTCTACATTGACATTTTTTGTGATCAACAATTCAATTTTCGTTTCCAAAAGAATACAATTATGTACCAAAAATGTCGCATCGTGGCTGTCGGCCTCGTGTGGCATATCTCGTATTAGTTACGTTTATCTCACATGAGTAGCGATGTCGGACAGATTTTTCTGATAGGGAGCTAACATAGGGATCACTCGATTTTGTATGCGTTTGTATGTGAGAAAGAATTATCTCATATTGGAAAAAACAACAGAAATCCTGATCTGGTGTGTGGGAATGTACTGTAAATCATTGATAACCTGAAAGCTATGGCTTAAGTTGAAGTAAATTTTGACTTTACACACTATATAAGTAAACGCCTATTATTTGTTATAATTCATAGTTCTATTATACAATTATTGACTTCAATGAGGTAGACATAAGGATTTATCTACCCGAAAAAGTGATAGTTCACCGAGGCCGCTAGGGTAAATCCTCATGTCTACCGAAATTGAAGTCAATAACTGTTTTGTTATATGACTTTTCAACTAAGAATGAAAATGTTCTACTTTCACTTTTAATGCTGAAGTCAACCTTCAACTTTCGAACAAGTTTTATCAACTGTTATTAAAATATTTTAATGTAGTATTTTGCAATTTGCAATGTATATTAATTCTCTAAATGTGGAATGTAAAATTTAATCATAAAACTTTTTTTTTACATTTTGTTTATTCAAACAAAGATAACTGAACAAACAAAACATAACAAAACAAAACAGTTGTTAAAATTCATGAAAGTCTATAGTTTACCTGTTGGATGTGAAACAGTAAATCATATCAATTTCATGCAGCACAGTCATGCTAGTTTTATACTCATCATGCTATTTTTAGCTCTCTAGAGGGTGATATTGCAGAAGTGTCAAAAATATTAACTTCTGGAAACCAGTTTGAGCTGGATTTCATCCTATATCACCTTCTGAGCCAGTTTAGACCAGTTTTCAGGTAGACATAGAGATTTATGAAGACAAATTGGGCCAATCAGGAGACAGGATTCTCTCCAGTCATATAACAAATTTAATGATAGCCAAATGGTAACTGAACTTTATATTGAAACTACTATCCCTAGTTCTTGAAAATGTAAGGACTCTAAATATTGCTATCATCTTGCTGGTTGTAGAGTTACTGGTGATTTGAAAATTAATGCTGATTTTACAATTCAATATGTTGTATATCATGAACCGTCATGTAAAAATAGCGTTTCCATCGCAAGTAGACCACCAAATGTCGTGATGAAAATGCCGACGCCTTACATTATTTCTGAAATCGCTGGTGAAAGCGAGAGCATGTTGAATCTTTTGTTTTGAGTTCTTGGAAACTAAATATTTTTAATACTATTGATAAAAGAATTTTATTTCATTACAACAGTTTAGACCCTCTTACATCTAAGTAAGAAAGGCAATGTTTTTCACTAATAATTTCACTTTTAGGCATTTGAAGAAAGGTGTCTGGGAATTGCATAGGGAGTAGTTTGTGTTAGTCCCTGCAGATAGGGCTGCTAACAATGTTGTGTTTTTTTAAGGATGTAATACATCACCATCCTAAAAGAAGAAATTATGAGGGCGAAAAAAAAACTGCTATCGTCGATGTTACACATGCACTTGGCTGCAAAGTTTGATGTATTTGTTGATAAGAATCATGACAAACTGCCTACTTCATATCCTTAGCTAAACTTCACAAAGCCCATATACATCCTGGTTTATTACTACTGGAGTATAGCCCTTTAAATGGAACACTGTTTTTGGCAATAATATTAAATCTAAAATGGGAATTTTAAATTTAATTCGAAAAATATATTTTAACCAAAGGACCCTAACCAAAAATATTTTTTTGAAGTTTGTATACGTTTTCATAAATGCTGGGATAGGATGGAATTTTAACATTCTTAATGGTTTATGCTAAATGATATTCCCTTCTTGTACCTTGAGCGATATGGATCAAGGACTATCAGTTGAATATAAAACCATGAATGTACTAATATAAGACACTTTACAATGCATCCGTGGGTTTTAAATGTAGCTGTATATTGGCTTGCGTTGCTGTTTATCAGCATAGTCAACAATATTTCAGTTATCTAACCATGTCACAAAGACGGTGACACAAACGAAAGGCTACATCTATAGATGTCTACTACCCAAAATGCCCTCTTAGTTGGAAACGCCCATTTGCCTAGCTATTCCGTGAATGAGTCTGCTTATTGATCTTACCACTTCCATATGAAAACATTTATATTTTCCATCATATAAAGAAGCAGTAAAAGTTCAATATAAAATGATATGTAGTACATGTAAGTGCCCGTACATCTGTGATCTTATTCTAATTTTCAGGCCTGTGCATTTCTAGTTGTACGCTCGCACATACAGACACATGAACAAAACATATAATTAGGTAGCCAAACGGAAGCAGGCAAAATAATGGTAATTGGTAGGCATGAAACACGCGTTAATAACCCATTATTCGTCGAACTATATAAGCAGCTTGGATTGCATCGTAAACCACACTATTTGATATAACAAAATAATCGTCTGCTGTAATCTATAATGGACATTTTATAGCTGAGCAAATACTACATTATCTATCCAAGGTGTTTTGCACTGACAGTACAAATATGGGTACTAAATGGGTATTTTCATTCCAACAAAAACTAAGTTATTTATTTTTGATAGATATCAGAGCAGTAACATTGATATCATTCTCCACCAAAGTTTAAATCTAGTTATGGTTTTGCTATATCTATGCGTATGCAAATTTTCAGGGTGAAGAAACCTTCATGTAAAATTTTCAAAACGAAAAACTGTGTTCCATTTGAGGTGCAATATACCAGTAATTGTAGTTCGTGTACTACTATGGAGCTGTTTATGCTTTTAACCTCTGGCTTCCCTACGATTAAATTTACACATTATAAATATTGTGAAAAAAATATGAGAAGAATGGTGAATCTATTTCATGGTCTATTGATAAGCGCCTTAGTGAATTAATATCAACAGGTTTTCTAGCATCTAGTGTTTCTACATATGATTTTTCTATTCTATACATAGCATTGCCTCGTAATCACAAACTAACTGTAAAGAATATCTAGCGATAAGGCGAGCAATCTCCATAAATGAGACGAATGTTTTATTTTGTTGAAATAACGACTGGAGAAACTAGGCACATTCAACAAATATATATAGACGAGCCGTCGATGCACCATTGCCCCTGACTTTGTATATTTTAAACGGGGTTTCCTTCATGCATGTAATAACTCTACTTCTTATTGAATTGGAATTTATTTCGATCATCAACTGTGCTTGTTATTCAGTAACATATATGGGAACTAGACCGTTAAACAAGGAACCACGCTATGTACAGTAAAACTATTTATACAGTTGATGTACAATAAAAACGATCATCTTGCAAAGTGGTCTATTTTTGTCAGATATTTGCTGTCGTCTTTCGCTTATACAACCCCTTTCCCCCTAGACCCAAGACGCCCTTAACATATGATATATATTTGTATAGCGACATTTAATTGTCCAAAGGGCATCTTCGGTCTAGGGGGGGGGGGGAGCATCTGAAAGACGCCAGTTTCATCTTTTCAATGACAAACGTTACAATTTTTAGTATATTTCGTACGCATGCGGAGTTTTGGAAATGAAGGGCACTTATATCCTTAATATTTTAGCACTTATACTTTTTGAAAACATGCAAAGGATTTACTAAAACTCTCGTCTAAACGGCCCCCAATTTAAAGACGTAAACTGAGGGGTGGGAGTAGAAGGCGCAAGCTTTCATGGCTTTGTAACTGACGAACCGCTTTAAACCTATTTTGATGCTTTCTATGGATATTATACTACGGAATCAGTCCAATTTTAAAAACATTAGGGCCATTTGAAAATTTAGGTTTTGTAATCATGTCAACTAGGGAAAATATACGCCTTATCGCTAGGGCTCCTTAATTTACCAAACCTTTTATATAGAAGGCTCTTTTTGACTAGTAATACGAAACATGTTTTTTCATTTCAAAGGAAGGTATGGTTTATAGTTATTTGACGCTATCATCTTTTGGACGATATATTTATTGGATTTGGCTCTAAATTATATGAACAAATCCTAGGTACCAGATCTCTTCCTCAGGAATATGATTGCAAAGGACACTAAGCATTGCATAACAACACAAGGACCAAGCATAAATACCCCCACAATATCATTGAACAATGAAACAACAACAGAACCATTGCCTCAGAACGGGCAGCAGCCGAATTTTTCTGGGACTAAATTGCTTTTTTACTAGCGCCAAATCTTTGCCCAAGATTTTGATGTTGTTAAAACGCAAAAATTGTTAACTCATGTGGAGGCTTCCTTACTTATAAATGTATCAACGCACTATGACTAAAACAAAGAAAATGGCTCATGACTCACAGATAGTCAGAGCTAAAGAAAAACCCTCAAGTTGGGCCAAGGTGGGTTCAGCACTCAGACACCAACGCACCTAATAAAAGTAAGGAAGAAGGCAAAGATCAGGAATTGATGCAATCAAATACCGCACCCGACACAATGCACCATATGGGAAAGTGACAAAACAAGAAAACTTCACATACAAGAGAGCCAAGAGGTCAGCCCTTTCCCAAGAGGTGACCAAAAGGCTGCAAGGAACAGACAAGACAGCATGACAGACCAAAAAAGCCTTATCTAGTCTTGATTTTTATGTTTAGGAGATGATACATTGATAATTTAGGGGTCTTTCATGCAAACCAAATATCTATGTGTCTTGAGCCACATCTGAATTAAGGGTGAGGTTGGCGCCGTTAAACTGGTTTAAGCCCTCCAGTAAAATATTTCACTGACCGTTCCAAGGCGGTACTTCTTTTGTGGATCTTTTATGGGGTTTTTTCTGTCTTGTGTTTGCTATGTCTTTGTGCGCGTCTGTTTGTATGTGCTTTGTGGTCACCTGCTGGGAAAGAGCTGACCTCTTGGCTCTCGTTTGTGGTGTCTAACTGTGAGTTTGTCACTTTCCATTGGTATCCTGGGTCAGGTGTGGTACTTGATTGTATCGATTCCTGATCTTTGCACCCTTACTTACTTTTATGTCGGGCCGCCACTGAGTCTAAGGCCTGGCACACCGTCGTGCATACTCAGCAATCAGGCACCAATCCTCCAATGAAAGTCTGATGTCATGGCCGTCACTGAGTCTGAGTTCTGACCCATCGTCGTGCAATTAAAGAGGAAACCATAGCTATAAACCGTGATTGGGTTTACAATCAGGCATGTAGACTGTCTCATGAATCCATGTTATACACCACGTTTTATAACTTTTGATTATCTGTTTTATTTGAACACTAAACTCAGGCTATCAAACATTTCGTTTGAATTTATATACTAAATCACCATAATGTGCCTTGCGTCACTGAGAAGTATTTATAAATCAATATTGTATTAAACAATCAATTGAGAAAGTATTTCACAAAGCTTATGATATCAATATCCTTGTTTTGGTACCTTAGCAGTCAAACATTGGTTTCTGTTGTTGAGGTCACTAATAATTAGAACATCTTGCAAAACGAATAAGCTGCCTAATATATACACCATAGGAAAGTGATTGAGGAACATCGTCATCAAGAATTGGGAAATTAACTATAAATAATCACGTTTATCTTATTTTTAAATTAAACTAATTCATTTGTTATGGACAAGTCCAAGTTCGAAAAGGGTACTTCAGTAATTAAAGGAAATTGCCATTATTAACTGAAGTTCTTTTTTTGTTTTTTTTTTGTTTGATTTGGTTCTTTAAGTCCCCGTCAACACTCATTCAGTTAGCCTAAGGTCTTCCTGTGCTGAGCCAGTACAAAGCAAGGGTAATGTGTCTTACGCAAGGAAAAAACGCAGTGACGCCAGTGAGGCTCGAAACCGCTGCCCCTTGGTCTCGAATACATCCTTCTACCTTTGAGCCACTGCGCTCTCATGAAATTCTGTGGGATGTACCTGACTTACCATATGTTCGAAATAAGGATTATCAATATCAAGCAAGTCATCTAAATATCTTGGGATACGAGGGGCTTTCAATATGTAATGAAAACAGCCCAGTATATCAAAAAGTTTAATATTTACACACTTTATGATTACTTTTATTAAAAGGTCCGTTTCTTGGCTAAATAAATGTAAAATTGCAGTTGTCCAGCTCCTTGTCTAATATGCACAAGCCGCTTTCAAGATAGGGGACTGAAGCACACTGCGATAAGAAATAAAACAATGTTTTCAAAAGCAGATAACTCGTTGAAGGAGGGATGTTTTCAGTCTGCTTCTTCGTGTGGTAAATATACATATATTGGTGATTTATACCTGCAAAATGTTTTAATATTGCTTTATGTTCTATGAAATACTGAGGCTGTCATTTTGGTTAAGATCCTCCTTGATGCTACATTTTCGGGCATTCCACTGACAGAGTCGTTTTTTGCGTGAACGAATACATAGAGAAAATTTATACGAAAATCTTTTGTAACTTTTTTTTTCTGGTTGCTTTGATGTTCATTTGCATGTAATACAGCCAATTTTGAAATTTCCATACTTAAATTCATTCTTAAAGTACCCCAAAGTACGTAATTTGAAATAAGAAAATCACTTAAAAGATTGCCATCTCTGGCTTACACTGAAATGGATCAGACAAAATACCGCGTTTCATCGATGTTTTCATTCACATGCATTATTTGGACATTGGTACGCGTATTTACATGTTCATATTCTGGATGGCTAATTTCAGACAATACAATTATCGGAAATGAAAATGGTATACAACTCAGATGAGATACCCCTAGGTATTGGTTTTAGTTTAACTGGTCTGCCGCCTATGCACTGTTTGTATTGAAACTTGAATAGAATAAAAATTGTCCTTTCCAGGTACAAAGCCACATTTCCGATTTTCAAGAACCGTGCGCATTTTAGTGTTACGTCCGTTGCTTTAAACGACGTCAAAATTAAAGGGGATAACGTAATAAAACCGTTTGCACGAGAAATCTGTACCGGTCAAAAGTTTGTATCGTTATAGCAGATAAAGGGGAATGAGTCATAAAACTATTGATATGTGATTCATGCATGGTTAATGTTTGTTTTAGAAAATACAGCATGCCTCTCTACCTTTGTTAAAACGAGTCTTTTCAATTCAGAGGAAAATATATGCAGTGTATATATTAGTGTGTTTTTTTTATAAAGTCTGTAACTTATTTTTGGAAAGATAAAATAATGTTTTATGCATCATTATAACGGCGACGCTTTGATCTTTTGTTTGGCATATAGCACAAAATCCTAACGCGTTTGTGGATGGAGTTATAAATGGGTTTTCATTACATATTGAACCCCCCTCGTATAGTTAAAATTTCAATAACATCAGCTCGATTATTGTCAGAAAGAGACAACATGAGTTTCTCTCATAACAAATCAAAAGCAAATTTATAACAACAAGAGTAGCACAATTAGTACCCATTGGTATACATACACTTTGTCTATACAATTCCGAGCCAAATCTTAAAAATATATATATTGGCCACAAGATAATGGAAAGTGTCACAATTTTTCTAAGAGTTTGTGTGTGGTTTTCATAGACAGACTTGGTGCTTCTTTTGTTGATCCTTTTAGTTGTTTGTGTTTCGTGGCTGTCTTTGTCATACTGTATTATCTGTTCCTTGCAGTCTTGTGGTCAACTGCTGGGACAGGACTGACCTCTTGGCTCTCTTGTGTGTGATGTTTTCTTGTGTTTTTGACATTTTTCCATTTGATGTCCTGGATCAGGTAAGGTAGCTGATTGTATCAATTTCTGATCTTTGCCTTCTTCCTTTTTTGGGTAATCTGAGTGTTTTAATGTCCTAATGTTTTTTATATTTTACGTCCCAATCAGCAGGTTTTCAGCGATGTCATCTCCTGTGTCGAATCAGTACTCAGAAGTGAACATAAAGTATAATGTGTCTTGTTCAAGGACATGCGAGGCTCGTTACTTTTCAAAATATGTCTACTTGTAGACATATCATAATAATAAATCTTGTAATAATAAAGCTCGCTTGCATCTTTATATACATGAACACATTAACCACTGATAATGTGATAAAAAGTTATTTACCTGAGGAAAAGTCTTCGCTCCAGGTGCACGAGTTTTTAGCTGAATACACAACACAGGGAATATGAGCATTGAGAGAACTACAGCCATTGTATACCACAGAGACCCACCTATACCAACCTGTAAATGATTTATAAAATGGCAAATATTCTCAATAAATTAACTAATTTCTACTGTCTGTTTTGGGGCTTATTTGCTACCAAATAAACAATACTATTTTAACCTATACCTTGTTCTTTGCTGAGTGGAAAGATCAACCACAGCTTTCAAATACTCTGGCCAAGCCCTTCTGTTAAATACTTTTGTGTTTTTATGTATTACATTCCTATCGTTTGCACAGGTGCATTTTGACCTTTGCTGCGACTTGTTGAAATAAGTCAGACAACCAGATAAGATTTCGTAATATAAAAAAATCATTATCAAAGCGTAAGTTTTGGGTACTAATATAACCATTTTAATGAGATGAGTCTGTTGAGCATCCACAACAAGTTCAAATTTATGTTTTAGATATCATTTTATGCCTATCGAAGTGATACCGCTATTGGTGCTTATCTGGATAACAAATTCTTTTCTTTCTGTGATACAGAGTGGCACAGAGATGACTAAGAACTTAGTCTTATTACCTTGCTCGCCAGTGTAGGACTCTGTAGAAAGTCTGCTGGCCATAGTAGCTGTGAAGTTACCGTGACAGCAGTGAGACTCAGACTAACCCGGCCTCCAGCATCAAAGACGACATCTAGACTGTGGAAATCTTTGAATACCCGTCTCCTGTAAATATATGAACGGTAAGTCTGGCAGTCCCTGGAACATAAGCTTGGCTAGATATGTCTTATATATTAGTTTGTTCTAGAATTTCTCATTTAAAATACTGCAGGATTAATTTGATAGAACGTCCTATGCAGAGCTGAAATTTGGATGTACACATTACCATGTTTGTGTCTTGTTATGGTCATATTTACTTGATCTATATGTCCTAATACAGAGCTGTAGGGGGCACACACATGTTTTAACAAACTTTTGAAATGTGATGTCCTTCGGCCTTATGGTTAAAATCATGACGTAAGACAATCTGCTTGAAACCCGATCCAGTGGTATCCAAGCTTATTTACACGTGTGTCAATCTTAAGAATTATATTATTCTGTTTTGGTGTGATTTTTAACCGTCCAACACACACAAAATCGGTCTAATCTTGCATTTATGATATGTTTTGATCATCATTTTACTGAGTAGTTGGTGAAGCCCCCGAAGTTTTAAAATTTTTATGCTCATGCATGTTGGGCATCATAAAGGTTTTTGATTCATTGTTTGATGTTGCATCCATTATATGTGGAAGGTTTAGGTTGGGTCTAAGGGGCGGATCCAGGATTTCTGGAATTGGGGTTCATATTTGGGGCCCCCAGGGGTTTTGGGGATCTGGGGAGAATGGCTATTTATTTTCAGGGAGCTGGGGAGCACTGGTAATTATTTTAGGGGAGCTTGGGAGCAAGCTCATAATTTTGGGGATATAGGGAGCCTTGCCAAAAAGCAAAAAAATAAGGAAAAGCCTCCATTTTGTTTGATCTTTTAAAAATTTCTGCCCCCAGACCCCCGTCTTAAATTCTAAATGTATATCTTTTCGTACTAGCATGCTCATCGAGATTGTTCTGAGAGAGAAATATGGCAATTAAGTTTAAAATTGTTCATTTTTAGGTTGGTAGTAACATAATTTGGGACGGCCCAGATTGCACCAGATCACACCATTTTGTCAAAAAATTTCCAGGGGAGCATGCCCCCGGACCCCCCCCTAGCAACATTCTGACTACACAATGTTGTGAGCCACCTACACTACTGCTATGTTATTATCTCTTTAGGTAATTAGCCCTTTTTAAGGGAATTTTTGAAGAATGCTTATCAGATATATCAATTCCATTTAACTGAAGTTAAACAAGTATATTGACACTAATAAGCAATTGTAGAAAATACTTTTTATAGTTGACTGCTTTTACTAAAGTGTCTAGAAAAATCTAGTTTAAGCTGTTGGTAAAAATCAGCCCCTGTTCCCAAAAAGAAAAACCGAATGGTATGTCTCTAAACCTCCAAGCTTACTCTACCAGGTACAGCAAAAACATTGTAAGGATGGCCTTATACATTGAGCCAAATATAATGCATTTCATTGAAATTAGTTATATGCCATGAACTCCATGGCTTTTATATGTCATGTACTCCATGGCAAAGACCTGTCTTTACATGTATAAGACAAAATATTAAGTGATCATTAAGTCATGCGCTCTTATATAGCTTCATAGTTTTTAAGTATGTGATTTTAATTCTACGAAAAGATAAATACATTTTAGGGAGAATTAGCTTATACTTTTGGGGATTTGGGGAGAAGCTGAACTATTTTTAGGGATTTTGGGAGCAAAGGCAAATACTTTTAGGGAGACGAGGACATTATTTGTAGGGGGATTGGGAGATCAATGCAATATTTTCAGGGATCAAGGGAGCATAGACCCCCCTGGGGGCCTCATATGTAGACGGGGTTGTTCGCTTTGTTGAATTGATCTCATTCTCATTTTTCTTGAATATTACATGAAAATAAATTAAGTTGGTCTCACTGAGAACAAATTATTTCATTTTCATATGATATTTAAAAACGGGGCTCGGGGAGCGGGGGGGGGGGGGTTAAAGCGAACCCCCTGAACCCCCTCTGGATCCGCTACTAGGTCTTTGTTTTGTAATGTTGTTCAAATTGTCCTTACTACTTTTGCAATCATCTGTTTAGCGTAGAAAATATTTTATCATTCAAATACATATATAAGTAAATCAAGATACAAACAAATCATATATACAATACATTATATTTGAAAAGGATGCAGAAATAAGTTTCAGAGTGTTGTTGTTGATAATGTACTTTCCATTGTTTGTTGGAGTTCTGTGTTTGTCTTTGTTTTGCTATGGATTACTTTGTGTCCATTCTAGTTTTGCAATCATCTTGAAGAGGAATAGAAAGCTGGTTGCTTTGCTATCATTGTCTTACAGATGCGTTGTAGTTGTACATGTTCTGTGGCTCTTCATCACGGTGCCGTGGGTTGGTCTGCAGTTTGTGATCGTGGTATTTCCTGATCATACTCACTTACTTTTTGTTTAAAATCTGTTTCCCGAAAGATTCAACATGTTGAGGAAAAGAAAGCTTGTCGCTTTACTATAATAGTGTTCTTTCAGTCGAGTGACAGTCTGTGTCTCTTCCTCGCGGTGCCGTTGGTAGGTCTGTGGTACTAACTTCTTTTATACCCCCTTATCAACTTTAGCACGAACTATCTCGTAATGTGCAAGCTCTACACTGATGTAGGTGGTATAAAATAGTTATACCATGTTTGTCCAGCTGTACGTAAGATAATCCACTCGCTAAAGCTCGTGGATTATCTCCACGTACGGGCGGACAAGCCATGTTATATGCATCAAGTTCTACAACAGCAGGAAATGACGTACCTGAGAAGATTATATAAAAAGCCAATCATAGCTGAAAATCCGGCAAAACCAAGCAACATCACCAAGGCGGTTTCATACTTCTCGATAACTGGAACCAAGCTGAAATTGAATAGGTATCCAGCATAAAGCACACGTTGGCAGGTGCGTACAGCGAAGATTCAAATCAGTCTGCGCAATCGCACAGTCTTGCCAGAGTCTTAGTTTTTCGCCTAAAGAAACGTTGGACCCTTGGCTACCCAGAGCATGCCCATCGACGACTGATCAGATGGGCGCACATGCCAACGTATACCTTTTGTTGTATCTCGGCTAATTAAAAAGTATTTTCTGTTATATGGCGAGGATAACGTCATGTTATTTACAATACAATACAATACACATTTTATTTATAAAGTCGGAAATACAAAACAGTATAACATTAGCTATGACTAGCTATTAACCTACTTACTTAATGCAATATGACCACACTTTTGAAACCTTTTTGTAATAGTGTACTCAACGTCCGTGCAAACGTTGCCTATTGCCTTCTTTAAAAGTCTAAAATCCTGATAACCCTGTTTACACTAATGGATTCTTTCACTGTTTACTTTAAGAGTCACTAGAAAACAAAGGATTGATGTTAATTAGCTGAAATAAAAGCTTAAGCTCGTGGTCACTTTATAATAATATAGCCAGTTCCACTTTCATATTGAATGAGAATGGGAGTTGGATCTTCTGGCACCTTTGGAATACACTAGGTTAAACCCAGCGCAAGCGCAGTGTGGGAGAGCTTTTTAGCATATAATGCTGGTCATTGGAAATTAACAGGATATTGTTAATATCAGGAAATTGATTCCAGGACAATACTGAGTTAAAACTGTGTTTGTTCGTTCTCAATTCATTTGAGTACGAGGGTCATTTTTTATGTTCGTAGAATCGGACTGTATCTCTACAAATATAGAATTTACGGTACCATGAGTATATATATTTAGAAAGTTCTAGCTTCTGTCTATCAACTGATATAAATTTTACATCATTAGCAGATATATAACTTTGAATAAGACATAGTAAATGACACTGGTCGATATCAATTGTCATTTTAACCACGCAGCCAGCAGGAAATTTGACGCTGTTAAGTTCCATTTGCTATGGTGATATAGGTATTTGTCAAGCCGATTTTTCTTTGCACCATCAACATTAATTATTCAAACAATAATCGTATACAAGTGCAGCAAAACTATAAGCATGTTGTTTGCTCTTTTATAACAATTTTAAAACACCCATCAATATACCAAAATAACCACAGTCACGTGCTAGTTATTATATCTGTTAAAATAATGATAATGAACTAATTTTAAAATTTCATCTGTTTTTGAATAGCACATGATATACTCAATCATTCGTCAGCCGTTATATTGATTTATCGATTAAAGCGTATACCTGGCAACTTCCGGTACTGTCATACACCCATGTTATAAAAAGTGGGTGGGGTAAATCAACCCCACGTAGAAAAAACCCCAATAACAATCAAGTCTGCATAACTTCCTCATTGCAGTGATTCCAACACCTGTTAAGAGGCACACAAGCAGTTTTAATGTTTTTTTTTCTAAATATAGTAACGCCCCATGACGTCATTTTTGTACAAAATAAGGGATTTTAGCACCCCTAGGCTATTTATTTTGCAGTTCATTTCTAATAAAACAAAAGATTCAACTTTGTTTTGGGATGAAAGTTACCATAACACTTCATGTACCATATAAACAAGAACAATTATAATAGTACTTTACAGCTAACATATTAAGCCACATCCCAAAGCCCGCATACAACTTCCATTTGTGTCAACTTTTTACAATAAAAGTTTATATGAAACTGTACAATTTGCTGAGGTTCCAAATAAATCTTCCCTATCCAATAGTTGATGCGTATATGATATAATGGTCATATGATATTGTAGCACTAGGTATCCCTTATCTGCAGCCAAATTTTCAGATGCTGTGTATGGCTATGGACCCATTTTTATGCAATGGTTACTAACGTTCTGTCAGAGACTTAAGTCCATAATTGTCATATTTCTATCATTTTTACAGTGTCCGATATGTAGGTATGTCTTTGCCTCTTGGAGGTCATTAAAGTGCATTTGCAATGCATTTTGAAATAATTTTAGATTGCGTGTATAGATAAAAGCTGAATCTTTCCAAATATATACATGATGTATGCATTTACTGTCGCTGTTTCTATTAGATTTACCACTATACGAACATAAAAAACGTCCCTCGTATGTCCATGTATACTGAAATTGGCACAACTGCTAGCACTAGGATATTTCTTTGCTATGATTTATTCATGAACAGCAAGCCTAGTATATTTGATTTTATGTGTAATGTCATGTTGTCCATGCTTGTATTCTGAATACTGGTAGGAAGGTACTTTGGCAAATAGTAATGACCTAGATCTTCGGTACTGTTTGCAAATATAAAATCAATCTTCAGGGAAAGAAATGATCCGCGACATGTGATTTCCAATTATGTGGCATTTTGACATGAATAGACTCAGCCAAGCCTGTGCAACCTCCTTTGAAGCTTAGAAACAAATGATGATCAGTCAGTACATTATTTTTCATAGAATATTCAAGCGACTAGCAAAGGCTCGTCACCTTTTTGCAGATTAGTGGCTGGACAATGTTAGAATAAAAAAAGCAAAATCTGATCAAAATATACCACGTTGTTCAAGAACTATGGGCATTTTCAGTTAGTGTTCACAACCGGAGGAAATGCAACAAACCCTCGTTCATCAAAAAAGGCTGGTACACATGTCAGTGGTTAGGTTATTTTGACAAACATTTGTATGCATACTTTAATCAAAATATATCATGTAGTTCAAGAGTTATGAGCATTTTCACTAACTAACCATGGACAGACCGGACGGACAGACATAATATAGTGTAGACCCAAGGGTCGTGCAATATGACCACCTCGGTCAAAATGAAAGCAGAGTTCGGTTACGTAGCGCAGTCGGTAACGTGTCTGGCAACAGATGCGAGTCTGACTGTAGATCCAGGGGTCGCGAGTTCGATTCCGGCCCGGTCCCATACTTTTGTGGAGATTGTTCATGAAATAATTTCTACGATCATTCTCCTCCCTTCCGCTGAATCATTCAAGAAGGGTTGTTGTCAGTTACAAGCGAAAGTATGTATACGAAGTACTGGTTAACTGCTTGTTCAAGCTAGTGTGGTTAGGTGAACTGACCGTCCCGCCATGACCATAGCTGTTGACTTGGGACGTAAAGCAAAAAAACAAACAAAACAAAGTCGTAAGACAGAGTTTAAGTACAGTAAAACCTGTCTTAAGCGGCCACTCAAAAATAGACAAAACAAAAATATTAATGACAAATGGTAGCTTAATGAAGGTCGAAAGTTTTGCAGAATGCTCCCCTTGGAGCATTCTGCAAAACTTTTGACCTGCATTAATCGATAATATGTCTTGATAACCAATTTTGGTATTCTTTTTGTGTGGCCGCTTAAGACAGGTTCTGCTGTATATGGCACCTTGACTCCAAAGACATATAAGTGATCTGTAATACATACCATGGACAATCACTGAACCAAATATGAACACCCATCAAAAAATGAAACAAGCGTTCGCGTTACAAGCAAAACCGACTGAAGGGACAGATGGACTGTTGGACGGACGGATGGGAAAGATTTAGTGATTACATTATATCCTGCTTTTCAAAAGTATGGATAAAGTGAGAATAGCGTAGAAAATAAACGACGGTAAAGCATGATAAAAAGTTCACATACCTTGACTGTCCTTTGGCCGGTTCCAGTTCTACCGGGCATTGAATTTGATTCCCGATTGTTGTTGATTCCATGGTGAAATTACTGATAGAGCAGGCAATGCGGATGACACGCTCGTTCAAGCGGGTGTTGTCTTCGCTCTCCGTTAGTAGCCTGTAAGGTTTTGAACCGTAACCAGGTTAAAAGTTTTGAATGTTTGAACAATAGTCCATGTCAATGAACTTCCATGGGACAGGAGAAGCGCACACAAAATAGATGTAAAAATGCAGAAACTTATTCTTATACTATGCCCATTATACCGGATCATAACATCGTGACTGATGAATTTTGAATTAAAATGGCCCTTATCAGATGAGCACATACTATACAAGTGCTAAGAAGTAATTGAGGCAGACTATAATGTATAGCTTACAAGACCGGTCTCTGTGGTCTTGGCGGCGACTACGGGCGGAACAATATCATTCCAGCATAATAAGGATAGAAGTATAGCACCATGCCTGAATATCCGACACTCAGAAAGAAATATAATAATTGCTGAGACTAAGCATACAAATCATTTTGGGTCACTTTTGTATGTCAGGGTCACCATTTGACATATGCTTATGCATTTAATTAACTCTTTACCTACTAGTGTCGTCTGCTGATAAACTTTGCAACAGTTTAAACCCGGATCAGGCCCGACAAAATGTCCGGCCTGATCTGGTCCCAAACTGATTGACACTCTGATGGTTTTCCTGACAGGATTTTTCGAAAAAGCTGATTTAAAAAAAAATCAACAGACGATAAAACATGCAAAGTTACCCAGCAGACAGAGAGATAAGATTTTAATCTTATATGTGAGGAGAATAAACCCAATTATGACGAATGGAATTCCCCACTGTTATCAATTGGACCAGTCCATTTCCGATTTAAGAGTTTTCATTTCTATTCAAATCTTGATAGAACTATCTGTTAGCAAACAGTGGGGACCCTGATCAGAGTCCGCGTTCTGAGGCGTCTGGTCTGGATCTCCACTGTTTGTCTACGTCCCATAAAAGGACGCTAGGCTTATATGGGTTAAATTGACATCTTGCCTGTAGCCTAAGAATATCACAAAAAGGCCCAAAGTACACATTTTGACACCTTGAGCTCGTGAGATATTGATACTTAAAGAGACTAGATCTGTTACTATGAACATTTTTCGAAAAAAAAATCCTTTTAAATTATTTGTAAAAATCGAATTAAGTTATGTTTTCACAATAAATATGTTCAGTACAGCAGAAAGCTACATGGAACAGTGAATTATCTAATAAAAACAGGTGTTTTTCTCTTGTTAGGAATTATTTACGTCCCTCCAATAATTCTAGACAGTTAATTTTTAACATAAATGCTGTTTTTTTGGATAGATATAATTTGTTAAAATTTATGAAAATGGTAAAATGTTTACCTGAATATGAGTATTTTTACTGAATTTTTTTACTTTATTTCCAAAATTAGAATATCAAAAGTTACAGACCCTGCAGCTCTAACATGGGCATCGACGCGAGAAAACCTGCCATTCTTGCATGCAAACAATAAAGGCGCAGACTGATCAGCGCCGTTTGTCATTCGCTCTACGGTTTGTATGATATCTAAACTTGCCAGGTGCAAAAATCAGTATTCTAGCTAGACTCGGTAGCTCTACAGACTGGTTTGCATCCCGCGAAAACAGGTTTTCTCGCGTATACAGTCACTTTCAAAAGTATACACAAAGCTATCCAGTGGGGCATGAATTAAAGTCTAGAATTTTTCTGCGCTTTCACCTACTTGGATATTCATACGCGTAGCAAATGCTCTGACGAGACTGCACAATCGCGCAAGCTCGTCTTCAGTATACGATTCTAATCCCACGTCATTGCTTTAACAGATACAAGTATCATCAGACATCACGATATGCATGGTTATGCATAAGATTTGCTTCATTAAGAACCTAATACACGTTTTATTATCAAAGATATGTGCTGCCCAAATGTCGTTCAATTTATTGCACTATATTGTCGTTTAAGTTAAAGCACTATACATCCAGGCTTATAAAATCTGACGAGATGTGGATTTTAGTCATATTCATACGTTTCAACTAAACGATATGATCACACTCCTCTTAATTACTGTTTTCTTCAGCTATCTCATCAGAGCTGCAAATGGTTATGTAAGACATCTGTTTCCTGCTATTTGTATAAAAGTACATGCTAGTGCTATTATCATCAGCTACTACCCAGCAGGCGCACGATGTCCAAACCACGTCGTATCGACGCCGATGTAACTGAGACAAACATGTTTACTGGTAGGGTGCAACTGAGACAAACACGTCTGCTGGTAGGATGCAACTGAAACAAGCATGTCTGCTGGTAAGATGCAACTGTCTGCTGGTAGGAGGCAATTGAGACAAACCTGTCTGCTGGTAGGGTGCAAATGAAACAAACATATCTGCTGGTAGGGTGTTACTGAGACAAACCTGTCTGCTGGAAGGGTGCAACTGAGACAAACATGTCTGCTGGTAGGGGCAATTGAGACAAATCTGTCTGCTGGTATGGTCCAACTGCAACAAACATATCTGCTTGTAGGGTGCAACTGAGACAAACATGTCTGCTGGTAGGATGCAACTGAGACAAACATGTCTGCTGGTAGGGTGCAACTGAGACAAACATGTCTGCTGGTAGGGTGCAACTGAGACAAACGTGTCTGCTGGTAGGATGCAACTGAGACAAACGTGTCTGCTGGTAGGGTGCAACTGAGACAAACGTGTCTGCTTGTAGGGTGCAACTGAGACAAACGTGTCTGCTGGTAGGGTGCAACTGAGACAAACGTGTCTGCTGGTAGGGTGCAACTGAGACAAACATGTCTGCTGGTAGGGTGCAACTGAGACAAACGTGTCTGCTGGTAGGGTGCAACTGAGACAAACATATCTGCTGGTAGGGTGCAACTGAGACAAACGTGTCTGCTGGTAGGGTGCAACTGAGACAAACGTGTCTGCTGGTAGGGTGCAACTGAGACAAACGTGTCTGCTTGTAGGGTGCAACTGAGACAAACGTGTCTGCTGGTAGGGTGCAACTGAGACAAACGTGTCTGCTGGTAGGGTGCAACTGAGACAAACGTGTCTGCTGGTAGGGTGCAACTGAGACAAACGTGTCTGCTGGTAGGGTGCAACTGAGACAAACATATCTGCTGGTAGGGTGCAACTGAGACAAACGTGTCTGCTGGTAGGGTGCAACTGAGACAAACGTGTCTGCTGGTAGGGTGCAACTGAGACAAACATGTCTGCTGGTAGGGTGCAACTGAGACAAACATGTCTGCTGGAAGATTGCAACTGCAACAAACATGTTTGCTCGTAGGGTGCAACTGAGACAAACGTATCTGCTGGTAGGGTGCAACTGAGGCAAACGTGTCTGCTGGAAGGGTGCAAATGAGACCAACACGTCTTCTTGAAGCGTACAACTGAGACATCTATGTCTGCTGGTAGGGTACAACTGAGACCAACACGTCTGCTGGAAGGGTGCAACTGAGACAAACATGTCTGCTGGTAGGGTACAACTGAGACAAACACGTCTACTGGTAGGGTGCAACAGTAGCAAACATGTCACCTGGTAGGGTGCAACTGAGACAAACATGTCTGCTGGTAGGTTGCAACTGAGACAAACGTGTCTGCTGGTAGGGTGCAACTTAGACAAATATGTCTGCTGGTAGGGTGCATATGAGACAACATGTTTGCTGGTAGGGAAAAACTGCTGCCTGCTGGTAGTGTGAAAAGGAGACAAATGTGTCTGCTGGTGGTAGGGTGCAACTGAGACAAACATGTCTGTTGGTAGGGTGCAACTGGCACAAGCATGTCTACTGGTAGGATGCAACTAGCACAAACACGTCTGCTGGTAGGTTGCAGATGCTGTTTGCTGTGGGTGGGGGTAACTGAAGCAAACATGTCTTCTTATAGGGTGTAAATGCAACAAACATGTCTGCTGGTAGTGTGCAACTGCAACAAACATGTCTGCTGGTAGGGTCAATTGAGACAAACCTGTCTGCTGGTATGGTCCAACTGCAACAAACATATCTGCTTGTAGGGTGCAACTGAGACAAACGTGTCTGCTGGTAGGGTGCAATTGAGACAAGCATGTCTTCTGATAGGGTGTAAATGCAACAAACACTTCTGCTGGTAGTGTGCAACTGCAACAAACATGTCAGCTGATAGGGTGCAATATTGCTGCTGGTTGGGTTAAGCTGTATAAGATGGGCCTACTGTTCATGGCTTGGTGCATCAGTAACAATAGTATATGATCTTTATATGACACTTTAATTCCACCTGTTGTATTGTTTGGGTTGAACATGGCGGTATTACACTATTTTCTTTTGAGCGCTTCTTACATGCTGTGTTACAAATAACATTTAAGGTCACTACCACCACCTGGGCATCTTTTTCCGAGAAATAGATTTTCTTTATTTTCTGCATTTGCTGTTTCATTTTAATACATGTAATAATGATAAAAACAATAAAAAAATATATTTCACCGTTTTGTATTTTAGCTATAGTTATAGACATGCATGATTCACCCCTTTTTTCCGAAAATGATCAGGGTTGAAGTAAAAGATAAACATGTCTATATGATATTTAAGCAGGTGATTATGAAATAATGTGACTTATTGCACCAGAACAGAGGAGAATGCCCGTAGAAATAATTTCAAAATCAATCTCCACGAAAGTATGGGACTAGGCCTGGATCAAACTCGCGACACCTGGATCTGCAGTCAGACACGTATCTGCAGTCAGGCACGTTACCGACTGCACTACGTGGTCCGGCATACGCATTGTTACTACCACCACAATTTGCGTACATAATGTACAAATGTAATTGGAGTAACAATTTTCGCAGTATATAAATCTGTCAATATCTGAAAGCGGACAACTGTCGGCCTGCCAGCGAAACGCCGTTTCACAGGCTGGTCGATAGTGGCTCAGGACTGCATTCTGGCAGGGTTATTACTGTATGCAAATATACTATATATTTAATAGTTTCACTTAAACAAAACAAACAAAAATATTGCAATACCTTTCATAAATACTTCATAATATACAATCGCCTTCATCAAACGCACACAATTAAGATAAGATATTCTTGCTGTGAAACAACGACTTGCATAATTGAAAATGTGTGTCACTAGGTAAATTCATACTGCAAAAGATAAGTGAAGTTAAATAGTTTTCAATGTAGATTTTGAGCTGATATGTAGATGCATGCGAGTCTTTGTGCGTTAACTGAAGAATGTGTACTCATGGGAACTGGACGGGTGGGGGTCGACCGTAGCACACTGTAACAAAGTAGGTATATGTGGCATGAAATAGCTAGAGATAGCATTTTAAAAACAGACCTGTGCCCGGAATTGCAGTGCCTCCTTAAAGTAAAGGAAGACTTAAGTTAAGCATTGATTTTTCAGGATGCGATAAATAGCGTTTCAAACTGATTAAAGTAAGTAAGGGTGCAAAGATCAGGATTCGATACAATCAAGTACCACGCCTGACCCAGGATACCAATGGAAAAGTGACAAACTCACAGTTAGACACCACAAACGAGTGCCAAGAAGTCAGCCCTTTCCCAGCAGGTGACCACAAGGCACATATCTTTCTGTTAAACAGAGGCTGACACATATGCACAAAATTTACCAACTTATAAATATATTGAGTAAACATATACCATAATAGTCGTCATAGATGCTACTTAGCTGTGAAAATTGTTTCTAATATCCTGAAGAAGGCCCAAGGCCGAAAATTTGAGAAAGAGTGAATACAATTCATTGATTATTATATTGAATTATTTATAAATATATTGGTTTGGATGTTTTTAAAATATAGCATAGTAAAGATAATTTAAGCACCCCAATCCCGGTAGCTTCAGCAACTATCATTTCTAAGAAAGGTGGCTCTGTTGTCAGGCGCGGATCCAGAAAGTGTTGTCAGAGAGGGGCCAACTTTGACAACGTTTTTTTAGTTGATGAGGGAAGAGAGGATCTGAATACCATTATAAGCGGGCCATCATCGGCCTGCCAGCGAAACGCCATTTAAATGGCATTTCGCTGGCGTGCCCATGATGGTCCAACATAGAATGCAATGCTGGCTTGGTAGCTTTATGATTCTCAGGGGATCCGGACCAGTATTGAGAAAACTATTTAAGAAACCCTATATTTTTTTTATTTTTAAGGAGGGGGGGTCCGGACACCTGCCCCCCCCCCTCCGGATCCGCGCATGAATGTTGTTGAATCATTGTTTATTATTGCTCCCCATGTTTGTTGGGGTTTTGTGTTTGGTCCTTGTTTTGTAATGCAGAACATAGTGTCTATTCTAGTTTGCAGCCATCTCTCTGAGAAAGACACAGCTGAGCACGAAATTTATCCTTCTCATAAATGTTAACTGCCAACAATTGTTGGCATTTTAAAATTTATTAGCATTATAAATACATCATATGAGAGCTTAAAAGCAAGAAATACCTATCTTTTCAGCGTTTCAGTTTTTATGAGCAGTTGAGAGCAGTGTTATCCTACACAAATGCACATGAAAAGTATTTAATTTTTGTTCTATGCATCAAAATGAACGTTTATCTATATAAGTATTCATAGTGGGCTGGACCTAGCATGAATATTTATGAAGTAAGGGTTAAATGTCTCTCCAACAGATGGTTATAAAGTATTTATAAGCCACATTGCCAGAAAACTAGACTTAAAGTTATGGAACTGTTTTCATGCTCAACTCAACTGAGAATGAAATTTAAATTTCTCATAAAAGCTAAACGCTGAAATATAAAGATTTTTCTTACTCTCAAGCAATAAGATGTTGTAAATTAAATGCTCAGTTGAGTTGAGCATTAAAATGATTATTTATCATATGACGTCGCGTCTGGGAGTGAAATAACGCCATGCAATAAAATCGATAAACCACTAGTGGTTTATAGATTTACGGGAAACGTTATGTTGTCCATAACAACGTTGCGTACATAATGACAATATTATAACGTTTTACCGTCAGCAATGAGGCTTCAAAGAAATCTTAATGTCATATGATAAATAGAATCTAACATTCGTGCTCATGTTTTATTGAGTTTATTAAACTCGTTGCGAAAAAGAGATAAAATGCTCGGCAAGCCTCGCATGTTATCTCTTTTCCCCAACTCGTTTAATAAATTCAATAAAACATGAGCACTCATGTAAGATCCTCTATGTATGTTCCCTCGGGGGCTGATTTATGTTGTAAACAAAACATAAGAGACACAGGTGAGGCTGAGCATCAGCACAGTCTTATTAAAATATTAGCTAGTGGTGTTTTGAAAAGAATATTAGCTATACGCTCACTATTCATATTTCAAAACTCTGGATAATTTAATGAGTATGCACACATGGAGATAAAAATTCCTTGTGGTCAAAACACAAGATTACAAGTCTCGTAGTTATAAAATGTATTTCATGCGCAACTCAACTAAGCATGAAATTTCAATCGTTTATAAAAGGTAAAATGGTAAACAATTAAATCACATTGTTGTTTTTAATCCGCTAATATATAACAGCAATTGTTGGTGTTTTAACATATATGGGCAGGATTAATTACATACTCAGTTAAGTTGAACTTGAAAATAGTTTTATAACCTCGATGCCAGGTTTTTTATGATATGTCTATATGCTCAGGGGGTAAATATTATGTTTTAAAAAATTAAAACATTTATAAAGGAATTGTGCAAATATGAGCTATTGACTTGGGTTTATTAACATTGTCTGTCTGTACTTGATTATTTAAAGTGGTATTTCTAGTGGCATTTACATGTCTACCCCATACACTTGAAGAAACTAAAAGAACAAGTGAGTATGACCAGGAAATGCCACAACCACAGACCACAGACCAACCAACGACACCGTGAGGAAGTGACACATAAAAAGAACAGTTCCATGCCAGCAGAACATAATTAAAGTAAAGAAACCATGTGGTATTTTAGTATCTAACGAACTATGGTAATGTTCAGAATGGGCAGATGCATAGGTAGATCTGAACTTAAACTGGATACATGCCACGTTTTTGGTTTTGTCAAAGACAGGTCATATCCAACGTCTTGAAGTGTTTTGCTGTGTAAAAAGTAAGTGAGTATGATTAGGATAAAACGTAATCACAAACTGCAGACTTACCCACACCACCGTGAGGATGAGCCACAGAACACTAACAGTCACAAGGCATCAGGAAGTAAACTAAAGTAAAGCAACTAGTTCTCTCTTCCTCGTCAAAATGATTGCAAGACTAGTAAGGACATCTAGCAATGCATACCAACACCAGTGCGAAACACAGAACTCCAACAAACAATGGTAGGAACAATAGTTCATATCATTTCTAATTTCACAATCATCTCACTGGGAAAGAAAGAGCTGGTTGCTTTACTCTATTTGCTTTTTGATGTCATGTGACTGTTAGTGTACCGTGTCTCTTCCTCAAAGTGCCGTGGGTTATTCTGTAATCTGTGATTGTTGCATTTCCTGGTCATACTCACTTACCATTCCAAAGTGTTGTATTAACAATTGCATTAAAGCAATGTTAGCAAAACAATAAAACAATAGTTTTAATAATGCTTTATTTTAACATTTTTCTTATTTTCGTTTCTACAATACTTTTTTCACTTTTTTTGTCTTTTTTATATAATGGCTTATTTCAAAGTGTAGTATTCGACCTTCATTCAAGACAACATCAGTAATTAGCGAGTATTTTACTTCGTGATCTGCAAAGAAAAACAATAATTCTATAAGCATAAAGTAAACCTGTGTAAAACGGTCACTCAAAATATACAAAACAAAGATCTTAATGACAAGGTGTAGCTCAATGAAGGTCAAAAGTATTGCAGAATGTTCCTCTTGGAGCATTCGAAATACTTTGACCTGCATTAAGCAATAATTGGTCTTGAAAACCAATTTTTGGTATTTTTGAGAATGGCCCTTTTACACAGGTATAGAACTTGATTAAATTCCAGAGCTAAACAATCTATAAATCCAACACGCATGCATGCTCGCGCCACTATCAGCCTTCTAGTGAAACACCATCCATATGGCGTTTCACTAGCGGCCAGATGGCGGCCTGTTTTATAATGTTTACTTAGAAGGCACTTTGTTGACCAAATTGTGTGGAGTGGTAATTTTGTGGTGTGGTAAGGCCTCCAGATAATAATGTGTAATGAAAAATAATTTTATGATTTCGCAACCAAAACATGTTTTTGCTACACAAAAGAACCGGTTCTTTTGAGCACCAAATACATGTATTAGAATTAATAGATAAGAAAATATTAACATTTTTTTTCGCTCAACTATTTTATTAACACGATCTATGATGGTGCTTGAGTCATTTCTAGTTTGGCAATAATCTCTCTGGAGAGAGAGAGGACTGGTTGCTTTGCCTATTGTATTCATATGTATGAATGTGTATTGTTCATGTGTCTGTGTTCTTCTTTATCAACCCTCTGGTTGAAAGGATTGACCCCTGGTCCAGGGTCTGTGCTATTTATAGATCTTTATTGAGAAGCTGCTATTGAAACCTAATAAAAAGACAGCAATCCAATAATTACCCTATTTGTAGGAATGGTTCTGTGATTATGGCATATCTTGATCATTTACACTTTCAGGCAGGTGGACATTATTTTCTGCATGTCTAGTATATCAGGATATGTGCATGCGCAAATCCAGAGGGGGGGGGGGGTACAGGGAGTCCGGACCCCCTGAAAAAGCACAAACATATAGGGTTTCTTAGCAATACAGGTGCGGGATCCCCCTGAAAAACCAAGGTAGCATTTAGTGATATTGCGATCCTCTCCCCTCATAACAAAATAACGTTTCAGATTTGGACCACCTCTGACAAAACTTTCTGGATACGCGCATGCTGTATATCAACTTCTTACTCATTTATGCATTGGCTCTGAACATAAAAAATATTTGATAGAGTTGATTCTTGTTTACTTTTATTTCTAGTTAAAACTGTGTCCCTGTGTTATTCTTTAACATAACTTAAAAGGTATTACTATCTAGTCCGCAAGCTGTATATTAAATCCTTTATGCACTAATGGATACTTACTTCTGGTTTGATACAATAAACTTGGAATGGTCCATCGTATATATTGGTGTCACAGGATATAATATTCTAATAATATTATATTTATTTCTCTGAAGATCATTTTAGTCTAAATGAAGTAGACCCTAATGGAATGTCATATAATGCTGCATTTCATCTGGGTCTCCACTGTTTGCCAAAGTATGCATTTATGAGTCATACGTTTATAAAGCGTTTACCAATTTATACCTCTAACGGTTATCCAGTTATAGAGCGGACACAAAATAGCATTGAAAATGATCAAAGGAAAATAACTCCAGATTTATCCAAATCAGAGTTATGGTTTTTGTGCTAGACACATTTTCGCAGTGTTCTCTAGAAGTGTATGAAGTTTCAACCAAATAGCTTTAACAGTGTTCAGCTTTCAGAGCAGACAAAAATTGCATTTAGTTATGTTACAAGGAATTAATTTGAAAAATAAACATGCAAGAGTTATGGTTCTTGAGCATGACATGTCATCTGAATGTGCTTTACAAATGAACGGGGTTTCATTGAAATACCTCTAACGGCTATCAAGTTAAAGAGCGGACATGAAATAGCATTGCTAATGATCAAAGAGAAATAACTCCAAACATATCTAAAGCAGAGTTATGGTTCTTGTGCATGACACGTCGTCTGAATGTGCTATACAAATGTGAAATGTTTTGTTCAAATACCTCTAACGGTTATCAAGTTATAGAGCAGACATGAGTAGCATCGAAAATGATCAAAGTGAAATAACTCCAAATAAATTCAAAGCAGAGTTATGTTTCTAGTGCATGACACGTCGTCTGAATGTGCTTTACAAATGTATAAAGTTTTGTTGAAATACCTCTAACAGTTATCAATTTATAGAGCGGACACGAAATAGCATTGCAAAAGATCAAAGGAAAATAACTAAAAAAATATCCAAAGCAGAGTTATACTTATTATGCATGACACGTTGTCTGAATGTGCTTTACAAATGTATGAAGTTTCGTTGAAATATCTCTACCGGTTTTCAAGTTATAGAGCAGACACGATGTTGTGACCGACAGACAGATGTTGTGACGGACAGACATACATACAGACGAACGCAGGGGAAAACAGGGGGAGTTTCTGCATCTTCAGTACTTACAGGACATCCGCCACATTCTGGACACACATCACATATTTCTGTATTCTGTAAGATGTGGGACTGGTAGAATTTGGTTACTTGATTTCCTGAAACATAGAAAGACATAGAGGATATTGGATTGGCAACTGTTTATAAAGAATAATTATCGTTATCAGTTTTATTCATACTTTTTTATATTAAGTATGTAAGTATGCATGGTCATATTTGTCACTTATCATCATAGTGGCTGTTTATAATGCATATTCTTTATGAGTTTTGTGGTAAGGTTGAGTTGAGTACATGGTCAATGGCAAGCAATTATACATGACACTAAACCTATTTTTAATCGCATATTGACATAAAAATCATTTTTTTCTCTAAAAACACAACGTCATAACTGGCATACTATCATAATGTTATTCAAATATGTAATTAACCGATGGTTTATCAATTTTAATTCACGACAAACTATCACTCCTGGTTTATGCTATAAGAAATAAATTGATGAGTATAGCTTGAAAAACTTTCAACATATACAGTGAGCCTTGTAGTTTCTCTTAATGTAATAGTGGTTTGCTACAATAGTTCAAAATGCAAAAAGCAATCTTTTTCCGATACATCAGCTCAGTACAACTACTGTCGTGCCAACCAAAAGTGACAGTGACGTAATATTTGTATACAATTGTTAAGTAAAACATTAACCTGTACATACCACTTAAGCATATGCGAATCGACAGATAAGTTGTGTATTAATCCTATCCAGCGGATAGGATTAATACACAAGTGATCTTTCGATATTAAGTCCCTAATAACTTTGTAAACAAACATGACGTCGCTGTCACTCTTGGCTGGCAGGACAGTTTGTGTGAGTAGAAATGTCTTACTTGGTTGATAATAATCGAAGAGTTTTATTGCTGCTGGCTGTGACTTTGCTACCAGACCAGTTCGTATCATGTCAAGGGTCAAGCAAAGAGGTTTAGGTGATATCTGAAAAGAAGAATGATATGTTGTAAAACAGTATACCAACCCAAACAAAGATAGTAGGGATATTAATATTATAAACAGTATTATATGCTGCATTGTGCATCATGTCAAGGGTCAAGCAAAGAGGTTTAGATGATATCTGAAAAGAAGAAACAGTATACCAACCCAAACAAAGATAGTAGGGATATTAATATTATAAACAGTATTATATGCTGCATTGTGCAATTTATAAATAGTGAACATATGAAGACAATCTACACAAAACAAAAGCTTATAAAATTATTGCTCTGAAACAAAAAAACTGATATATGTAGCTCCAAATGGAAGCATGTTGATAATCTTAAAATGAGAACTTAAATAACTTTTCGGAGACATCAGATAAAGTTGTGTACTGTAGTAGGATTTGACGATGATATCCAATTTACACTGAAATTAATCAACCAATTATTCTACCTTAGAAAAGCAAATGATGTAACACTACCTCGACTAACAAATATGTATGATGTGTTAGCCTATGAAGTAACAGGTAATCTTAACAATTGGCACAGTTTCATCCTAGCATTCACTGTACCCTCGAAACATGAGTACCAGCAACGTATATTTCATGGGTTAGATATGTCTTGAGTAAATTTATGATTTGATTGTGTTTCTTGATAAGCCAACCTGTACTGATAAATACTGATAAATATGGAGTGCTTTGGCACAACTATGCCTTTGTTAAAAGTGCCTACCTCATCAAAATACAGAATGACCTTTCTGTCTTCAGTTTCAGTTCGTTTGATCTCATTATGTCCAGATATACTTTCTAAATCAGCTTCAAATCCTGAAGGAATGCCAAATTCTTGAACTGTCATTCCACTGGCTCCTGGCTCCAACCACCTACAAAATAGCAGTTATCATATAGTTGGTAGTTATTGAGGGGTTATGCATAGTTTATTTATAAAATTATATATGGTGCTTTAAGGATCAGTGACATATGAATGTTGCAATCAGGAAAGTCCACCACAATTTGTGAAACAAATCATGGCTCGGGTGTATGTAAGGAGCATTGCGCGTAGTAATATGTACCAAAAAGCTCCATTAAATTAGCTGGAACTTGCGTATGGAAAATTAGTTCTGTAGCACGTGGGTTCAGCTCTATTAAAATCGATTATTGTGAGTATCCAAAAAGTTTAATCAGCAGAAATAATGAAGTTTATGTCTCTTCAATTGATAAAAAACATAAACTTCAATTAAGCCATTTGTTTTGCTGCAATCACACTTGTTATTGTGTTAAAATTGTTTTTTGACGTCAACGTCACGTTATATAACGTCAGAATCACGTTATCACCCGCGTTATCAAAGTTGATCCTCGATGTACACCTGTTGTCTGGTTCTATGGAATTTCGCGGAATTGGCCGAGGCAATTCCAATTGAGGAATGTCAGTGAACTTTAGAGCATCACCTATTATTTTAGTAGACAGGCGTACGTATGAAGATATTCAAGCTATAAGCCCCTTATAGCTTGAGCTGCATCTGTTCTAAGGCAACAGTTCAGTTGTTGTTGGTCGCTGTTAATTGGGCCTCGTCGCGAGAAAACCTGTCTTCGGGGTGTCCGAAAAAGCGAGTTTCAAAACAGTCTCCTCGGCTACTGAGACTAGCTAGAAAATTGAAATTTCATCTGTAGCAAGTTTACATATGGTACTTTACAAAAAACGAATAACAAAGGCGCTGATCAGACTGCGCGTATGCGCAGGCTGGTCTGCGCCTGTGTTATCCGCAAACCCCCGAAGACAGGTTTTCTCGCGTCGAGGCCCAATTGTTGCTCCCATTGTTTTGTTCTGTGTTTGTGCCATGATTTGTTGGCGCGTTGCTTTGTGTCCTTTCTAGTTTAGCAATCATCTTGATGGGGAAGAGAGAGAGAGAGAGAACTGGTTGCTTTACTATGTTTGTCTTCCTATTGTCTAGTGACTGTTATTGTTCTGTGGCTCTTCCTCACGGTGCTGTCGGTTGGTCTGCAGAGTGTGATTGTGGTATTTCCTGATCATACTCACTTGCTTTTTTTTATACAAATGTAATGTAGTATTAATGTACCTGGCACATGACTGAATAGAAAGCAGGTCCTTTGTTTCGTTGATCATTGTAAGCCGTATATCAAATGTTGGTGGTTCAATTTCTTGTTCGACATGGAATGACAAAGAAATCTGTAACAGAAAAAAATCTGAATGTGTTTACAACCTTCAAACAAATAGAGGATCTTACATGAGTGCTAATGTTTTCTTGAATTTATTAAACGAGTTGTGTAAAAGAGATAAAATGCAAGACTTGCTAAGCATTTTATCTCTTTTTCTCAACAAATTCAATAAATTCAATAACACAAGAGCACGAATGACAGGTTCTATTTATCATATGACATTAAGATTATTTTATAATCTCATTACTGGCGTAAATTAAGTTATAGTTTTGTCATTATGTACGCAACATTGTTTTGGACGTCATAAGGTTTGCCGAAAATCTGTAAACCACTAGTTGTTTATCAATTTTATTGCATGGCGTTATTTCACTCCCAAACGCAACGTCATATGATAGATATATTTTTAGGACTCCTATAAAAGACTTCTTCTAATGGCTGAAACTTGCTTTCACTTGTAGTGACAGATCTTGATATCTACCAGTGATGAGCTAAATTTAGCACAGGACAGGTTGACATCAGGATTTGTCAGTGATACCAGATAGCTAAAATAGATTGAACTAAATTTAGCCCAGGACAGGTAGACATCATTTTTTCACTGCTGCCTGACAGCTAAAATAGATATTGCATAATTGTTTTTTTTCTTATACATATTTCACAGGCCAAATGCTTTGAATTAAGAATTTGTTCATTTGTTTAAGAATGCAATTATTTTTCACATCTCAAAAGAGTTAGAAACTTGAAAAGCAATTGTTGTAATAATCTTGTTTTCAATTGACTATGAACATCTGACTTGACAAAATTTATATAAATATTAAAAAAACACTTTTTATAAAACAAGGAAAAGAGAGACAGTGTCATATAACAAACAGTTGGTGCTTTCTTTTGAGGTTAACATCAAGATTAGTCAACCCTTAAAGTAATGGTAACTGTTCTTGAATTGACAAATCCTGATGTTAACCTCTAAAGAATGCATCAGTTGTATACTGTTATTCTATGGGAAGGGATATATTAACTTTAAATGTTTTCATGAGAGGATTAAGTGTCTAAATAATACTGGCAAAAAAGTCCAGGTCTACTAATGAAAGTGCAAAATCAAACATTAGTTTTAATTTTTTCTAAGCCAAAACATAATTATGGTGCTGATACTCAAAATAACCTTTGCAATGAGACAGTTCTTTTGAGCACCAAACACATATGTTTAAACTAATAAATAAGAAAATAAGAAAAAAATCCAATTAACAAGTTCGTTTATTTGAACATGAAGGCATTATTATCACACAGGCAACTAAATGTTTAAATGTCATTATACAAAAATAATAAATAAGTATCAATTTAATTATTCAATTAAAAGTCAGATATCTTTGTATTTTAAAACTTACATCTGCTAAGGCAAAACCACGACCTGTTGCTGAGATACTGATCTGGCTAGGAAAGTCTGGCATCTGCAAAGAAACTAACAACATAGAATACAATCGCCCAAAATAGTGATTGAGCCGTGACATGTGATTTCCAACAATGTGGCATTTTTACAAGTGTAGACTCAGACAAGCCTGTGCAGCCTCCTATTAAGCTTAGTAGTTCAAAATGGTCTTCAGCCAGTAGCTTAACAATCATAGAATACTCAAGTGATTAGCAAAGGCTCTGATCAGACTGCGCATATGCGCAGTCTGATCTGAGACCTTGCAAGTCGCACATACCACATTGTTGTAAATCTCATGTCGCGGCTCGTATGTTAAATGACTGATAAAGTCGGGAGTGCAAAACATGAAGAAATAAAACACACTGTCATAAAGAAACATTGAAACATCACATTTATTATTATGATATATTTTATTTAAACTTTTCCAAAGTTGATTTGTTTTGTATGATCTTAATAATGTTCTCTAACCATTTGTTTTATTGTTTGTTAGATGTTACTTACGTTTAGAATAATCATGTTATTTACTTTATGCCATTTGAATGTCCAGGGCAACCTTAAACTTAGAGAGAATATTTCAATTTAGAAGATTCGTAAGTGTAATGGAAAATTGGAGTACATTTTGGAGAATTACAGAAAAAGAATGCATCCTAAATATCTATCTAAATTTAATAGATTTTTGGGACCTGGTCCAGGGTTTATAAATGTTTTTTGTTTGCTCATCTCAACTGAGCCTGAAACAAAAATTGCCCATACAAGGTATTGATGATTTTCACATTGATGAGCAGCATAAATATTACTCGAGTTAAGCCTTCTTAGCTACACAAACCCGATTATGCAATGAAATATGAAATGGATCAGGAATCATAGCTCTTTTGTGATCTTAGAATGAAACAACAGTGACACTGGTCTGGCCGCATGGTTCAGTAGCTCTAATTTTACAAAAAAAAAAAAAAGAAAATGGGATTTCTCATTACATTGCTCATTTTAACAAATATCCAGGCACTATTTTTATCCTGAAGATGTCTTCTGCTTAACATGTCTGCTGAAAAGCGATTCAGACTAGATTTGTTTAATATAAGCAAAGAAATATGAGCTCTTATCAGGCTGCTCCCAAGGAAGCTGTCTGGTGCTTGTTCTATATTAGTAGCAATATTGGCTTCCTAAGAACATAAGCAGATGAGATGACCAGACGACAGAATTCGTGACAGTTAATATGAGTACACTCAAATAACACCATCATCTGTTGCTTTGGGACATTTATACGTTCACAAGGTACTGAAAAGGTATATTACCGGGATACTTTGAAGCACAAGGGAATTCTGCTGGTTGACGTCACACACTTGCGAGAAATTACCACCCGTGACAGTTATCTGCATATCTGTATCCTTGGAGTAGATAAGAGTAGCAAACTCTGTGAGGGCTTGAAGACCAATAACTGTATCCTATGAAGAATAAATCGAAAATAAAATAAGCCAGTTCATGAGAATTCGGTACTTGTTGCATGAGCAAGCAGCCAAGTCACATGACAGCCTGGGCTGTTCACATACACATAGTATTATGCGGATCTTGATGACGAATCAGACCAACATTAAGGCCTCTAAGAGCACTGGTTACTTTAGCATATTAATAGAGGATCTTACATGAGTGCTCATGTTTTATTGAATTTATTAAACGAGCTGAGGGAAAGGGCTTTTCTATAACGAATTTAATTACTTCAATAATACAAGAAAAAATACTTTGAAAGTAAGTAAGGGTGCAAAGACCAGGAATCGATACAATCAAGTACCACACCTGTCCCAGGATACCAATGGGAAAGTGACAAACTCACAGCAGACACCACAAACAAGAGACAAGAGGTCAGCCCTTTCCCAGCAGGTGACCTCAAAGCACATATAAACAGACGCGCACAAAGACATAGCAAACACAAGACAGAACAAAAAACATAAAGATCCACAAAAGAAGTACCGCCTTTGAACAGTCAGTAAAATATTTTACTGGAGGGCTTAATCTCATTTCTGGCATTAACAAGTAATTAAGTAAGATGTTGTCATTATGTACAAACGTTGTTATGGACGTCATTTATAACAATACCAAAAATTGTAAACCACAAGTTGTTTATCAATTTTGATGCATGACGTTATTTCACTCCCAGATGCGACATCATATGATAATATGCGTTTAGAGGAGTGTTTTGGACAAACACAAACATAACAAAATTCTTCTGTGATGGCCTAAGCACTTGCTTTACAATGCTTATACAGATCTTAAGATAACTATATTTACTTCAGAATCTATAAGTATAAATAGGATTTACTTTTTGACCAAATATAGTGAGTATGATCAGGAAATACCACAATCACAAACTGCAAACAAACCTGTGGCACCATGAGGAAGAGCCACACAACAATCTTGATACACCAGGAAGACAAACTAAGCAAAGCAACCAGCTTCCTCTTCCACATCATATTTTGATTCAGTCTCCAAGGATTATTTTTTCATTTACTTTGTGACATTCTCGCTCACATTCCAAATAGGTTAAATATTACATACTGATTGTTTGATAGCTGTTTTTTATAAAGCTCATGCTAATCTGAAATGTCACTGCAGACCAATAACAAATATTTAAACACACTCTTGCACCAGCTACAGTGATATTCAGCTTTCAGTTGCCTAAAAACCCAACCAGTTTATAACCTTTGGTCACTAAATGTCATTTAAGTGGCTGGTAGGCCAATAGTTGTCAACTTTGATATACTTACTGAGAAAATAGTCCATGACTAATAAATTACCTGTGTAGATGCAAAACCTCCAATAGCATTTCTTTGTCTTGTAAGCCACTTCAAGACTGGCATGCCAGCAGTATAATTCTTATTAGCAGCATGTACGAGGAGTGCATATGCACTTGTTTCTATCTCAATAGGATCAGCTTGCTGGTAGGGTGGTCTCCAGTAATAGTGAGATTGCTGTGATGTTCGGTTCTTGTGCCAGTGTTGAACGCCATCTACATGGAGTAAAAATTTGATTAAGGAAAGTATTTGATAAAAGCTTAATGGAGTAATCTCAAAGAAAATCTGCTTATGAAGCAAGCTAGTAAGAAAGCATCAATTATTTTCAGTGCTGCATTGAATGTTACATGTAAGTGCCATCCTATTAAACTGAGATAGTATAAAAGTTTTACAATTAAATCCATCAAAGGTTTTTCTTACACAAACGTGTAGTCTCTCTTGATAGCTGGTAACTCTACTTTATATCCTAAGTAACAGAGGATTTATTGCCCTTTGATTGTTTTAAGTTAAATAATTTAATCTGTCCTCAGCCATTACTAAATAAGCAATTGATCAAATTTCATGAAAATTTATTCTGAGTATATATGACCATAATATATTGCTCATGAAGTTTTGTCACGGTATCTTAGGTAATAGAGTAGTTATTGCCCTTTGGTTTTGAAACTGTCAATTATGTTTTGTCCTCAGCCATAAATAATTAAGCAATATAAGTAATTTCATGAAACTTATACTTAGTATATATGACCATAGTGTGACGATGCACGTTAAGTTTCATGAGTATGTCATCATGTGTAGAGAACTTAATACCTGAATATCAACGAATTTGGGATGATGAACATTATTATTGATTAGAATGTCCTTAGATAAACATGAGATATTGCTCTTTATTTGCCTTAATTTCAATGAAAAAGAACTCACATAATTTCGTTGGGGGATATCAATTCGTTGTCGTATTTGCTTGTTCATGTTAGAACTAAGGATGAATTTGGTACTGTTTGACATGTTAGGAACCTGCTTCATGTCAGTGCTTTTTTGCGGATCCTTTTTATTATTTATGTTTCATGTCTGTCTTTGTTATGCCGTCGTGTACTTTCCTTGCAGCCTTGTGATTACCTGCTGGGAAAGGGCTGACCTCTTGGCTCTCTTGTGTGTGATTTCTTGTGTTTTTGTCACTTTCCCACATGGTGTCCTGGGTCAGGTGTGGTACTTAATTGTATTTATTCCTAATCCTTGCCTTCTTCCTTACTTGAGTAATGTCCAGCAAGTACGGCAAAGTCTATATGACGATTTAGATATAAGTCAAGGTGGATCTTTTGAGCGCTTCAACCATATGTTAGTACTAATAGATAAGAAATTATTGACATTCTTGTCGTGTTTTTGCTATCTCGACCAATACATCCTGAGTGATAAAATATGTTGTTTATAAGCACCAACAATTACCCGTATGCACAGCAAAGAATCAGCCCTTGGCATCCTTCGACAAGTCTGACAAGAATTTTGATGTCTGCATAAAACTTTGAGACTTTAATCATCCAGAAAGACACAATGGAGGCTTATTCCTTGCTTGTGCAAGCCCAGACGGATTTATGTCTTCACTGGATACATATTTGATTTTCCTGTTTTGCACTTGTTTTTAATGCAATGGTCCATATATTTAACAATATGATCCAAACACATGCTAATTTGGAACTTGTTGTATACACTCTAAAAACTCATTGAATCGCTTTTTGTGGCGAATCCAGTGGGGTAGGAAGTCTAAAAGTGTATCTGTTTTTTACCTACATTTCTGCACTTTTATGCAATCATTACCAACTATCATGATTTTACTTAGTTTTACATAGGTCAAGATAAGGATAATTTGTGCACCTTAACGTGCATTTAATTCCTTACCCATCAATTTAAACAGGTGTTTTGGTGCTCAAAAGAACCGTCATATGTTTTGATTGAGAAATAAGAACCGACATATGTTTTGGTTGAGAAATAAGAAAAATAAATTTCCAATACGCACTCTTATCTGGGGGCCTACTTATGTCTTCTCAATGAATATCCTAACTATGTAACAGGTTTCAAAATCTCATAAGCTGACCTATACACATGATATATGAAACAAACAACGTTTCTATAAATAATTACCTTTCACAGTAGCATGATTGTTCAGTTTGGCAAAAGCAGCGGCATATTTAGCATTGTTAGCAAGTTTCAGTGCATAGCTGGTGATAGCTAGAGCATAATCATCTGTCATTGAATCAACATGACCTTCTAGATATCTCTGGGCACGTTCAACAGAGTAACCCATTTGAGACTGGATTACCTAGATGAGAAGAATAGACATAATGTGATAGTTTATAAGGATAATATAGGTGTAAAGGTTGGATAGTAAAAATCTGCTCAGCAGATGTTTGCTTGCGAAGTAATGATCAATGTGGATTAAGGGGCACACTTTTTATTATTTAATTCCTAATGAACCTATTAAATCAGAGAGTTTATAGTAAATACGTTTTCAATTGGTCTGGTATATGATGATTTATGTATTGATAATAAATTGACGTGACTGCTGCATAATAATAGGATCTGTTTACTACCATAGATGATATTTTGATATCATGGAAGTACTGAAGACCACATGTGGTACTATTTACCTTTTGCCCATGCCTAATAGTCTTATTAGGATATGTTGAAGTAGAGTTGACCACTTCTAAAACATCAGTTTATTTTGATCTACTGTTAGAAAGAGGCAAATTGAATTCAGGATCACATAAAGCAAAAAATATCACAGAACCTTTAGGAATATCTATAATTTGCCTATACAATTTAGAGCCAAATGCAATAAAAAGATAAGGGAGCCCATGTGCTTATTAATAGGTAAAATGTGGCTTGTTTACTAATGTAAAGAGATAAACCAACTTACCGTGGACATATGGTTCCAGTTTTCCAAAAGTGAGATCAATACAAAGGCGGTCAATGCAGTACCATGTTGGGCACCACCCTGCAAATGGAATGATTAAAATATATTTATGAAACATGTAAAAGATTAATGATTGAGAGATTTGATATGATCACATCCCCAGATAAAAGTGCGTAACTGAAAAAGATTTAGCACACTATAGTGAAACATGAAAAAAGCTCATGACTCACAGATAGTCTGAGCCAAATAATACCTCAGTTGGGCCACGGTAGGCCCAGCCAAAGGCACGCACCAGGGACGAGCTTTAGGTCAGGACAATCATTGAGTAGGAGGCCTGACACACTATCGTGTAGTTAAAAAGAAAACCATAGCTATAAACAGTAATTGGGTTTATGGTATCCATGTTTTGACATTTGAATATCCTTTTAAATTGATCACCAAAACTAGTTCACCATAAAATACCAGCTCTGAGGAGATAATAACAACTGAATAAATGCCAAAAAAAAGTAAAGAAGAAGGCAAATATCAGGAATTGATACAATTAAGTATCACACCTGACCTAGTACACAACATGGGAAAGTGACAAAACACAAGAAAACGCCACACACAAGAAAGCCAAGAGGCCAGCCCTTTCCCAGCAAGTGGTCACAAGCCTTTCTAGACTGCAACCAAAGTGTATCGAAGTAGATGAGATATCAAACCAATTGGACCTCTTTGTGAGAAAACCTGACTGCTGCATGTGAACAACAACGGTGAGGACCAGCCTGCGCATCTGCGCATTGGGTTTTCACATTCTGGAGAGCAAAGAAGTCAAATTGCATGCTTGTTTGTGCGTTACTTGATTAGTAAAACCAATACAAATTTTCTCGAAGTGAGATCCAATACGTGTGCAAGTATAAATAATGGATTTACAGATATGCGATATGTATGATAAGAAAGGTTGGTCAATGTTAAGGCGGCACCTCATGAATGCATTGGTCTACCTTAGACATAGGTAAAAGCTGAAAATAAAGCGTGGTTTTATTCAAAAGTAACTGTATCATCTTGAGCCATAACACCTCAGTAAGGACAATAAAGACACAAAACAAATGATTTAACCCTAAAAACACTAGCAAATAACTATATCCGAAAATGTCTGATTATTGTTTAACATGAGTATAGAGGTAAATAGTTTGAAGCCAGATCAGACTGCTCTTACAGAAGAAATCTGATCTGGATCTACATTGTTTGTCATAGAGGCTTCAAAAATATTTCAGCAGACAACAAAGCATACAGCTTTTTGTGATAAGCGCTTTAAGGGTTCATAAATGTGAGTTCAGTGTATATATGGTCAAATTTTCATGAAATACACACACGTTTGCAAGGCTCAAAGAACTTATTTTAACTCTTTACCGAATAAATACATGTAGAACCTGATTTCCCTTCTTGAGGAGATGGAATAGCCGAACCACGTCGAGATATGAATACAAAGGTTGCCTCCTCAAATGTCACCAAAAAGCTCTGATTTACCCTTATATCATTAGTCTGAGTGTCAAATTAACCATACCTGTAAGTATCTATTATGCACGTGTCCTGGTTCTAGGAACTGTCCATTGTATGTTTGATATTTGATCATCCATCTGATAGCACGTTCAAGGGTATAATCATCAATATATATCTGGTGTCTTGCTTGATGGAAAGATTTCACAACAAAGGCTGTTAACCTGTATATAACAAAAGAGTAGAACTAACTTTTATCAGTCACCCCTAATATTAACTGAATTGTTTCAACATAACCTAATAAACGTTTCCTATCTCACGGCATGTTACCTATATCAGGTCATGATGACCTTCCACTTTTTGAATGACGTCGCTAATGACGCTGAATCAACACAAAAATAAAAAATACGTCATAATTACTAGTTTGAAGAGTGTTCAACAATGGGTAAACTGATAAATAGAATACCAGGTTCAAGTCTTTTGATTTCAAGTTTACCAGGCTCAGCTTTGAAAACGCATGTTCAATCACTCGGCAAGCCACGCGATGTCAACATGCGTTCTCTCACATCTGAATTATGGGTGAGGTTGGTGCTGTTTAACTGGTTTAAACCCTCCAGTAAAATATTTTACTGACCTTTCCAAGGTGGTACTTCTTTTGTGGATATTTTATGTTTTTGTTCTGTCTTGTGTTTGCTATGTCTTTGTACGCGTCTGTTTATATGTGCTTTGTGGTCACCTGCTGGGAAAGGGCTGACCTCTTGGCTCTCATTTGTCATGTCTAACTGTAAGTTTATCACTTTCCCATTGGTATTCTGGGTCAGGTGTTGTAATTGATTGTATCGATTCCAAATCTTTGAACCCTTACTTACTTCTCAAAGCCTTGCTTGGTAAACATGATATCAAAAGACACTCACCTAGTATTCTATATATCTATGAACAATCTGTAAACTGGACATTTTTCAACGTGTTTTCTGACAAATATTGTAGATCCAGATATGCTACAGAACGTTGCAGCACACTTGTCTTTGCATTTTGGTAGATAAAGCTTGTGATGAGTACCTAAATTTACTGTTATGTGAAATGAGAATCGTTGATCTAGCTGTTTAATAGAGAATAGAGAAACGAAGGTGATAAAATGCTTCATGTGCCATTATGCTGCATTTCATCTGAGTATTTCCTGTTTGCCGAATTCAATGTTTTTTGATGCTCCCATTGTTGTATGTGGGTTTTAGTTTAGTCCATGTTTCTTTGTTTATTGCCTTTCAATGTCATGTGACTGTTAGTGTACTGCGTCTCTTTCTCACAATGCCTTTGAAACACAAACATAGAGAGTTTGATTGGCACTTATAGTTTATATACAAGGAAAAGTTACCAGTTACGACACAGCATTTAGTATGATTTGGAATTAACCAAAGTACATAAAGTGTCACTGCACAAGCTTAATTCTGGTATAAATAAAAGCAGATGAATGTAATCAGAATATGCCAAATTGAACTGATCACAATACAATCTATGGTACTATGTTCCTATTATTAAAGAAATATTTAAAGTGTCTTAAAAGTTATGGTAGTTTTAGTTTATTTTGTACTCACCACATACTTCCATTACCGTCATGCCTTCCAAATGCACTAAAGGAACCATCAGAATGTTGATAGGAAAGTTCTCTCTGGTAGCCTAAAAGATGAAAATATATTCATAAGGAATCCAGTTAGCAACATTTTCCAATACTTATTAGCTCAGCCAATGTTAAAGCGATATAAAATTAATTTGCTTACAACCAATAAAGTATTAAATAGTTCTTAAACATGATGCACATCCTTCTAAAAAGTATATATGTCTAATTATATACGACTAAATACAATGAGTGTACAAGCAATAGCTTAGCCAAACTGTTCAGTGAAATAAATGAAAAGCAAATGACATTGATTCCCACTGATTCCAACACTTAAGAAATAAATTTGGGCTCACTGTAAATAGTTGCTTAATATATCACTGGCTGGAGTTCAGTTGTTAAAGTAGATAAATCACGAGTGCGAAATGCAAGTGATTTATCTACTTAAAGCTGCATACTCTGTAACTATGAACATTTTTCGAAAAAAAATATTTTCTTTTTAAATCATTTGCAAAAGTAGAATAAAGTTATGTTGTCACAATAAATCTAATTTCTACAGTTGAAAACTGCATGAAAAGGTGAATTATCTTATAAAAACAGGTGTATTTTCTCTTGTTTGTAATTAATTGCGTCCAATAATTCTAGACAGTTAATTTTTAACATAAATGCTGTTGTTTTGGCACTAATAATTTGTTAATTATTACGGAAAAGGTAATATGTATACTTGAATTTTAGTCTTTTTACTGTGTTCTTGAAAAATAGAAACATTATTTTTAAATTGAAAATATCAAAAGTTACAGATTATGCAGCTTTAAGACTTACAGACAGATAGGGCATCAACATAAACAGATTATAGTCTTAGGTGTGCACTCAATGGTATTTGCGCTTGTGAATAGTGTCTTGAATTAATGAGCAATACCTATTGAGTCTGCACCATATTGTTTCCGTCCGTTTAGAAAAACTCCTTTCTTACCTTTTTCCATAAATATGAATGCTCTTTCTTGTATATCACTTGTAAGCTGATTTGTAGCGTTGAGGTAGTTAGTAACAAATATATCTGGTGCAAAGCTGGTCATAACTTGTTCCCCACAGCCCACAGGCATTCTCAACAATTTATCCAGACCATTAACACTTGGCCCCAGAACATCTCCTGTAAAAGTATAGGAAAACAGGCAATGAATGTACCCATCACATGTAGCAAATGCGTTGAAAGTGAGACTTTATCTTAAAGTGTCCTAATTTTATATGACCATAGTTGCATGATAATACACTGTCTATAAAGGCAATTATCATTGTGCAGTCTAAGGTATTGTTTGTTTTGCCTCATTCAGTGTTAAGCTCTGACAGTTTTAGCTATATGTCACACTTACTACTAGAGAAAGAGTGAAGAGTCTGCTCGATTTAGTTTAATTATATGGTATTTAATATTGGTTAATGGAGACAAAAGAGAGTTTTAATGTAGGTATTCAACCTTACAAGTTTGAGCCATTGATGATAACTAACGACACAGGACATCAACTAAAGAGTAGATCCTGAAGTGCTTATTCTTATAAGTAGTCCTATTATTATCTATGGGTTTCCAAAGTTTAATTCTGAGTAGATACTGTTAAACTGACAGATATGAGCAGTCCCATTTTAAACCGTTTCCAACAATATATCTGACGATATACATTCTCAAAAGAAAATTTTGAATGTAGTTATCCCCTAAGTATGTTACGTTTATGGTTTATTAATACCTACATGTACCTATTTGTACTACAAATAATGTTCAATTATCTGTTTTGTTCACATTGTCAAGTATCCATGATAGAGGAATGAAGGAAACTCTAGAAGATTAAATATAATATGTACCTATTGCAGTAAAGACAGCTCTCTGTGATCCAGATACAACTCCAGCAGGTAATGATAATGAAACTGTGTTACTGAAGGTTGATGCATTCTTCAGATCAACTAGCACATAGTTACTATATTCCTTAGGTACTCCCTCAGGCTGAATAGAATAGCATAAAAACATAACTTTAATACTAATTATGTCCAGTATAAATATTATGTAGTTCCAACATAAATACATACATGTAGTTGAGATAAGCAAAGCCTTGAAGCTTAAACATATATCAACCCAAAATATGGAATTAAGAGAAGGTATCAGGCGGAAATAATTAGTAAAGAGTAGGCCTCTTGTCGACCTTTGAGTTTAGAGTAAAATTAAGATATGTGTTTAATAACATTCCCTGTGGAATACGAATGAAGATTTATTAAAGTTTCAATGTATGATTTCTGTAAATCACTTAAATTTCGAGGCAGCAAATTTTGGTTATAGTTTTTGTTTGGTAGATTTATTTTTTGGCAGATTACAAATTTTGGGAAACAAATTTTCAAACGTCGTTTAAATGTTGTTTCGTTGGCGGGGCGATGATGGCTCAACATTGAATGCTGGCTTGGTAGTTTTGTGATCTTCAGGGGAGCTGGACCAGTATTGCTGAGAAACCCTATGTTTTGGGATTCTTCAGGGGGGTGGTCCTGACCCCCCTGTCCCCCCTCAGGATCCGCGAATGTATAAGTCTCGCCAACAAAATAATAATTCATATTTAACGTGGTTAGAGATACAATAAAATCACTACTTATGACGGTTACAAATTACAGTTTACATGCTGGTTCAGACAAGGAACTAATGCTCTTTCATTACATGTACTTTATTAAGGCGTATTTGAATATTGCAATGGCAAATGATATTGGGTGTTTTCTAAGCATGTAGATTAATGTATTATTTTAGCTGTATGCATTAGACCTGTATTGTCAACAAAATGACCCGGACTTGAAGATATAAACCTTTTTTCATGTTCAACGTAATTGAATATATAAGGCATCCTGCTGATACGTATTAAAATGCAAACAACTGTTGGTATTTCAACATTTATGAGCAGGGTAAATTCACAATCTGAAATGTATGTTTAAGCAGAACATTTTTTTTATTTTCAGCATTTAAGTTTTATAAGCAGTTGAAATTGCATGCTCAAGCTGAGGTACGCATGACAATAGTTCCATTAAGTCTGGGCCAGATCGTTGATATACCTCAACAAGAAGTTGTCGTCTAACTGCATCTGCAGCCATAGTTGATTGGGCCTTAACAGTGATAGGGATCTTCCCAAGAGCAGCAGGGACAATAGGGAAGAAAACTGATTTTGCATCTCCTGCAGCAACCTATAACAAAGAAATAATTCACAACTTAACATTTTATATTTATTCATGTACTTTTAAAATGTGACACTTTCATTAAAACTCAACTTACTTAAGTAATCAATAAGACTACAACTAACTTTGCTAATAAGTTAATCAAATAATTAATCTATTATATGTTGGTACGAATAGCATTTATTTAAACTGAATATTCCAAATGCCCATTATTTAACCAAATGCTCAGCTCCCCTTTGCAGCTCTTACACACAAAGTTGAAACATAGTTAAGGACTTACAATATATAACTATTGAAAACTTTTCTGTGCAACAATCATCCCTCAGGTCATCCACAGCACCAAGCACCAATCTGCCCAATGCAGGGTCACTTAATTTGAAATGCTTGACCAAAGTTGTCTCATCAGTATTAAGTGTCTAATTTATTTGTGTGATTTAAATTTTGAATGCCATTTATATATGCCAAAGATATTTATAAGTAATATAAAAGATATTTATAAGTAATATAACATTAATCCCTAGCACATAAAAAGTCGCCATTATGATATAAACTTCATGACGTTCAAATATATCTAATGAGTAATTGGGTTCCTTTGCTGAAACACCTAATATGTACTGATCATACATGTAGATAATGGCAGAGACATAACTATATTCACTTAGACCAACACGTGGTACATAATTACTCTCAATAGAAGTTTACATAATTAATCATTTGACGTCGCGCTGTGGAGTTAAATAACGCCATGCAATAATATCAATAAACCACTAGTGGTTTACAGATATTCAGGAAACGTTATTACGCCCATAACAATTTTGCGTACATATTGACACATTTTGAACGTTTTTACGCCAGAAATGAGATTTCAAAGTAATCTTAATGTTATGTGATAAATAGAATATAACATTTGTATTCTTTGAATATTGAATTTATCAAACTCGTTGCGAAAAAGAGATAAAATGCAAGCCTCCTATTTTATCTATTTTCCCAACTCTTATAATAAATTCAATAAAACATGTGCACTCATGTTAGATCCTCTATGTATATACTTACGTGTATAGTTTCAGTTTGAACTTGGGATACAAACTGTGTGTTTCCATTAACATCTACAATAATGTTTTTATAATCATCTGATTTCTCAAGAGTAACAAGAACCTGAAACAGACAGTTACCAATATAAAGTAGGCACGTGTATTCTGATTTGAGACCAGGTTATGCTAAATCTGGTGCAAAGACTAGCTAGAACATTGACATTGTGCATGTAGTTAGTTTATTTACTATACTTACTTGGGGCGAATGGCGAAGGCATTGGTAAGACTGGTCAAATTTACAGACTAGCATGGGATAGTGTACAAGCTTGATCCAGCAAATTTAGGATCTGTCATGGCGAGGCTAATTCTAATAATATATCTTTCATTTTCATCATATACAGGACCCCTTCCAAAACAAGACATTGAGTAATGTAAGGTTAGTTGCCTTATATTATGATAAAAGTGAATTACTGAAATATCTGCATTGTATAACGATAACATGAAATAGGATAAACAAGAAGTAGGATATAACATGCACAAGAGCCTACATATATACATGTATAATTTTAATCACATATTGTATGCATAGTGTGCTGTACACTGTAACTGCACAAAGATGCATGAGATCCTACTCACAATAGCAATGCTGGCTTAAAACACAGTGCATGGTTAATGATGTATGCTGTTTCTAATCAGGAACCTGATGTTGCTGATTGTGGTTAAGGATAAAATGAGGTTGTCATACAATCATGGAAGGACTTCTTAAATATAACCAGAATTAAGTTATGCATTACAGTGGCATTTTATATGTAAATAATGAATTATATATAAAAAAACAAATGAGCCGCGCCATGCGATAATGTGTCTTCGGGAGATTAATTACGTCATGAGATATTTCGCGCCGCGAGTAATTAAAGAGAGCGTCATCAATGATTAGGACAATTTAGACAAGTCATGTTTCGAATAAAATGCGATTAATCAAGGAATTTTAGGCCGATTGTATTCTGTTGTAAATAAGTCATGGTCTGATCCAGCCTGGGTTCCTGGTGAAAAATAAACTGTCCAGAAAGATGCGGCTTGGTAAACGCTAATTGACGCTCATTCCTCAACATCTTTGCACTCCAAAGACATTCAAACAAAAAAAAAGGAATTAAATAAAATAAAATAAATAAAAAAATAAAAAAATAAATAGATAAATAAATAAACGCCGGATACATCCCAGCTTTCCTTAATCGATCAACCAGTGTGTCTTAACCTTTCGTATTTGGACGGCAATTCTGAACAAAAGCAGTTTCCGGTACATGTACACAAAGCCGCATTTACGATTGGGCAAAGGCTCCAACGAGACTGCTAGATGCGCAGACTTGTTTGAGTCTTTGCTGAGTGACCGTGCGTGAAATAAACTAAAGTCTCGTGAGGTAGCTCTCATGTATAAAAAAAAGGTATAATATTAATACACGATTAAGTCTCACACGAGAAACAATATTTATTATTTGTCACCTTATTACATTTGTACGTCGCCGTTTAAATCAATGTATTACCAGATTTCTTGCAAAATAGTTGTCGCAAAACTATTGAAGCTAAATTGATGAAAAAAGCACCAAGATAAAGCAAATTGATATACGCAATAAACATTTTTTATTGTTTTTTCCTTGTGTCTGTTGATTTCTTATGGCAGTCATTTAAACACACAGACAAATTAAAAATGTCATTTTTTCGGTGACGTTAACATTGCGTCAATGAGAATCGTGATGAAAAATCATTAACTATTAAACGTTTTTCTACTTTTGAAGTGTAATTATTTATTTTCATGTTTACTGAGTATTGCTTTTTTTCTATTTGCTCTTCATACCTGTAAGTTTTGTAAAATTGCATCCAATAATTTTGTCATGGTAGTTTATACCAAAAAAAACCCTTGAGGAGCACTGTTTGAAACGGCGACATCACTGATAAAATTAATTGTAATTTCTTTGAGTGGGGGAGAGTAGTATTACTACTCCCACTCAAAGAACTTTCAGCTTAATGGAACTAAACGATTAAAGAGGCAGTAACATTTTCCCAAAAGGTTCCAACTAGAAGTTGAAGTCCTCTTTCCCAGTAACACCTATAACCCACGTGCATGTGTATTGTCAACAAAGACGGAGATGCGGAATGGAACGCAGGGTAATGCTACTTTGTTTTCAAAATCAGCGTACAGTTCAACAATTTAAGAGCGGCGAACATTAACAAACTTAACCTACCTCCATTCTCAACTTAGTATCTGGAGTTGCAGTGAAGGCAGTGTACATACGGAGTTGTCAAGTCAAGACCTGCGCGATTGGGCCCGATTTAGAATTACACAATTCAAACTACATGTCCCACTTTTAATACAGCCAGAATCCCTTTCTTAGCCTACGTTGGTGCATAAAACTGGGGGTAATGTGCACACACAATATACATGTATGCAAGAGGCAAGGGCGCACTACGCCGACATAAAACTATAAAATCGAAAGGAATAGGAATGAGTACCCGCACTGCCATAGCAACCAGATTTCTTTATGTCTTTATTGCTTTTTGGTATGATTTTGTTGTTCGGTATAGACTGAAATCCTTTTTTCCAGTGAGAAGTATCATACGATTAAGGAATGATGAGGCGTTTTACTCTGGATAGCAAGGTCGGGTACAGTGAGGCAAATACGCAATCCTGCTTCTGTAGGCTGAGATTGTGAGCTCGAGCCACTGCCAGGTCAAACATTTCATCAAGATTATTATCCTCAATCATTGCCCCGGTTCAAGTAGGGTAGTGTTGTCAGTAACTGGCGAAATATGCATACACTATAAACTGGTCGCCGTGAAATGCCGACTGATAATGTTGTGAAATTATGTTAACCAATTTATATTAGCAACAACAACAACAACAACAGTGAATTAAAGAAAATACCCATCGCCGAATCTTTATTTACACTAGTTATCAAGGTTGCAATACAACTTTGCAAAAACGCATTTTTGTGATTTTATTTTCAGATACAGTTTTGTATTGAATTATTAATTACCAAGTCAACATTTTTGCATCATGTTGGACTAGAGTATTCGCTGCTGCATTGTGGTCGAACTTAAACGCGATGGTAGAAAAAAGATTGCCCTAAAGCTAAGGAAATACGCTTGCGAACGCTTGTAATATTTTTGGTCAGGTGTGGTACTTGATTGTATCGATTCCTGCTCTGTGCCCTCTTTCTTATTTTGAAAACGTCAGTCTCCTCCTCAGTATGTATTAACAGATGTGGCTAACTGACCCTATAGGGCATGTGTAAATGTAGAACATTTCATTTTGTAGAAACAGTTAGACGGTTTCAGGCCATCAAATAACAACGTACCTGTACCTGATTTTCTACTAGTGCAATATTTTGAGCATCGGTTGAACAAATGAGAAACCATTGCTAAAATCCTCGATATGTGTTGGCAAATATCTTTTTTTTTTCTTTATTACTTCATGTTTATGTATTCATCTAAATCGTCATTCGTGAGCTGAAAGGCAACCACTTCTTTGAGAAGAAATTGCCATCTATTTTTAAGTCACAACCTATTTAATTTAATTTTGATCTTACTTTTCCACAGAACAATTAACATGCCGATTCTGCTGTTTGTTTGCTTGATTCTTTACCTCCCATAAACAATCTGTCAGTTATGTGGGAACGGGTCGTCCTGGGTTGAACACGTGCTAAGCTTGGATTTATGTGTCTTGCTCAATGACACAACACAGTGACGGTGGTGAAGCTCGAACCCGTGGTCCCTCCGTCTCGAGTCAAGCTCTCTACCACTGAGCCACTGCGCTCCCTTGATTCTGCTGTAACAATGCGAAGGACAGGCCCTGCCAAATGCCCGACAAGGCGTACATAGTATACAAAGTATCAAAACCTGCTCCAGGTCTCGAAGTTATAACATCTTTTGGTGCTCAACTCAACTGAGCATGGAATTTATGCTGTTCATAAATGTAAAGAAATGTTGGCATTTAAACAGTATATCTAAAATAGGAGAGTTTTTCCATGTAAACAAGAAAACATTTTCGTTCAAGTTAACATTTTAGTTTTCACGGGTAGTTGAACATATAATGTCGCGGCCAGGTTTTTCCGAATTTCAAAAGTCAATGTGCAAATTTGTGCCCAATTTTATACGGAGATGTGTCCGTGATTACCCCTATTTGTGCTGGCAAAATATTGGTGCAAGAAAATATCGAACCAGTCGACGGCTACGTCCATTTAGTGCACATTTTCAAACGAAGGCCGACATGGCATGTCACCTCAAGGAATCATTTATATGTAAAAATTGAAGAATACGCAAGAAATGAAGTACGTTTGACTTACGATTAAATTAAATTATTTTGTTTTACCAGCATCAGTAGGGGTAAGCTACGTCGCTACCCAGTTTCATGTTAGTAACAGCGATGGTCGAATGTCTAAAAGCGTAAAAACTTCGCAACGTTGTGAATGACTCATCGTGACGTCACGCAACGTTAGTATTCAAATCAACGTCAAGCCGTCCAAAGTTCAAATTCCAATATCTTTTCTAATAGTTTGAATATTTTGATCAAACAAAAACGAGTTTACTCTTCATATAATGATCTGCATAAAAATCACAGATCTCAAAATGGCCAAATTTACCCCAAAGACACATTTTCCCATGGCGCGGCTCAAATACTGAAAAATGTCAACTTACATCCATATCTTGTGCCATATAATTGAAAACATTTGCTTGTAGCGCAAGTTGTTCTCCTCGTATAACAGAGTATGGTAGGTTTAAGCTGACAAAGAATGGTCGGAATCCTTGAATCTAAACGAATAATGATTCATGATAAATAATGTTAATGATTTGAAAGCAAATGTGTAAGTTATTTACATTTTACAATTTGGTAAAATAAGTAGGAAATAAGAAAAGGCTTATTCTATTTTATTTACACCATACCAACCATTGCGTAGAACAAACTTATGTTTTTTTTATTCCCTACAATATAGAATGTACAAAGATTGACAAATGCAAGTACCTTTGTTTCAGAATGATTTCAATAACTTAACCATATACGAGTCTAATATGACATTTTAGAATCTTCTGTATTTTCAAACATTTGGCAGCATAAACTGGATTATCTGCAAAAGCCTAAACACATGTAGAGTCTCCCATATATTTGTTTAACCCATTTAAAAGAAAAAAGAAGAAAACAGTTTAAACAATGATGTTTTTATTTGTATGTTTCTATTCCATGAAAAATTAGTAAACATTAACTCATTTCCAAGGGTAAGATCAGCAATACAAGTGTGATGATTAATCTACAAGAAAATTTGTATTCTTATTTTCAGAATTCCAGTTTAAGTGCAGTTAAAATTATGTGCTAGGTTGAGCTGGGTTGAGCTGGGTATTAAAAACATTTATATATCTAGGGGCATGATGTTGATTCCTCTTGTTGTCATACAATGGCTGTTCAGATGATCAGTGATTATTGCATCAACTACCCATATTCACTTTAAAGCTATCTACGTAAGAGTGAACATTATTTTGACCCCTATTAACCATGGTTCATTAGTTACCTTAGCACTTGTTGGAGAAACGCCCAGGCCAGTTTGACTATTAACAGCAAAGGCACTAGCAACCCAGGATGTAATAGTGTCTGGAACTGTTGTGTTGATTGTAGCACGACCATCAGCTCTGTAAAAGGAAATGTGCAATTTTAGTATTCATCTCATATGCTTTTAAACGCATGTGCCAACATACCTAGGGAGAATATAGGTATATATTTAGTTTCTCTGGTAGAGAGAGCCAATTGATTTACATTATTACCTTTTGATGCCACGTAATTGTTAGTATTGTGTGCCCTATCGACGAGGTGCCATTGGCTGGTCTGCAGTGTGTGATTGTGGTGTTTTTGGTCATACTCACTTCTTTAGTGTACATCTATATCTATAATCTGTGTTTGCAAGCAGAGACAGCTCCAGTGAGTCTGTCTATTTGCCTCGACTTGACTTAGTAAACAAAATTTAAGCGTAAAAATGTAATTAATTTCTTACCTATCAGTTTGAACATATGTTTTGGGTGCTCAAAAGAATTGTATCATTGAGACGGTTCTTGTGAGTACTAACAACATATGTTTTGGTTGAGAAATAAGAAAATTAAATTTCCGTTACGCACTTATAGCTAAAGTCCTGGTATTCATTGTTCAAAAATGATATACAGTGTGATAAATAACAAAATATAACAAACTGAATTGTATCATTGTATCCCCAGCTCTAGAGATATTAGTTTTTCTTGTATCCAGGGTAAATTGCTCATTTTACAGCTAAGTAAAGATATAAAGTAAAGCTATGTGATTTATATTGAACCTTCACAAGTATCATTTCCTTGTTTTAATGAGCAAGGGATGCGTTGTGAGACTCCATCGATGCTTGTATTAGTTTTTACTGGTTGCCTATGCTGTAAGTAACAAAACAAATATATCCATGTGTGGTCCGTACCTTAAAAACCAGCATAGTATTTAATTGCATTTTTATTCTGTATATAACAACAGAGCCAAGGCCTTAGCATGGACAGCAACCTGAGCCACTTGTGCGATGGAATGCATTTTGTCAGCGTCAAACATTCACTCTAGATTATGTTGTAATTTAATCAAAACACAAGAATACAGAATACACACAAAACGACAAGAGAACTTCCAAAATCAAAAAAACATCTCCTCACATTAACAAGATGAATACTGACTAAAACAACGCAATACAACTATATCACAAAATGAAGACTAAAACGCTAGCTGCCACACAAATGAAGCCACAACAGACAATAAATTAACACAATATAACCACCGTTATACACTGGGTTTCTCCATTGATAAATATATACCAATTATATTACCACACCTCTTGATTGATTGAAAAGATACAATATCATATATGTGAACAAGCCAGTAAGTACTCAGTGTATGCTCAAGGGTGATATTAACGTATTTGAATTATCTAAACTTGCTTTTCTTTATGGTTTCTGATAATGTTTTCATTGTCATCAGTCTTGATATCTTTCTCATTCTAGGGCTGGGATCATACCTACCCAATAACTGTGTTACTCCAAAGCCATGTTTCAGGAAATATTGATCTGGTACGCCCAACTGATTGTAGGGCTGGTGCAGCCGTTGGAAGCATCATTCCTGGCATGGGCATAGGTCGAAGTCCTCCCGCTAATGCACCATCAAACCCACCATGGCTATAGTCTATAATACAATCACAGTGCCAACCTGACCAACTTATTTTCCTTAATGGTTTCTGATAATGTTCTCATCTCATGTCAGTATTGATATATTTGTTGTTCTAGGACTGGAATCATACCTACCCAACAACTGTGTTACTCCAAAGCCATGTTTCAGGAAATATTGATCTGGTACGCCCAACTGATTGAAGAGTGTTGAGAAAGGGTACAGCTGTTGGGAACTGTCCTGGCACATATCCTGGCATAGGTCGACCACCCGCTAATTCACCATTAAACCCACCATGGCTATAGTCTATAATACAATCACAGTGCCAACCTGACCAACTGCGACTGACATCAGGTACATAATATGGGTCTAATGGACAATAAACAAAGCAAATCTCCAAATAATCAAGCATGTGAATAAATTTGGGTGCCAATCAACATGTAGATTGTTGATGTCAGTTTACCAATTTTTACACAGTACTTTGAAACTAAGATATACATCAGATAATTTACATCAAAATGCAAGAAATTTTCTTTTGACAATGCGACAAAGTACGGCTCCATTCAGCCAGCAAAGCTACAGAGACTAGTTTGAATATTGATAATTTTCCAGTATGAACTCAAGCTAACAAACATTTCGGAGATGAAATAACAAAGATGATGATTAGACTGCCAGGATGTGCAGACTGATCTGTAATTTTGTTGTTTGCATCCATCAGATTATGTTGCCCATATTGCTAGCTTGATATGACAGATAATGTAGCAATATGCCATTTTATTTGGAGATCTGCAAAGTTTAGTTATAAACAAAGGCCTGAATAATGTTTATTATTCCAGTCAGACTGTACATACCCTACAACTGTATCGCTCCATAGCCAAGTTTCTGGGAAAATACTTCTTACGCGTCCAGTAGGGCGCTTACTAGCGAAAGGAGTCGCTGGAGTTGACATGATCATTCCCATTTGTGGTCTATTAAAGCCACCACCACCAAAAAACCCTCCGGCAGATGAGCCAAAGAACTCAGGTGCATTATAATCTATAAAAAAGCACACACTTTATCCGTCACTGATAAACGTGCCTTTAATATTTGGTTTAAGCTGTTTGATGAGCAAAAAGGTACTAGTATATGTTTTCATGCGTTAAATACAAAGCTTTTGGAAGGTTTATTGTCTTTTTGTAGTAATTGTGCATGTTTTTTCACTTTAAATGCTCTTTTAGTCGTTTTGAGTTTTTTAGGGTTCTAGGCGTTTGTGGTGTATAACTGTGAGTTTGTCACTTTTCCATTGGTATCCTGGGTCAGGTGTGGTACTTGATATCCTGGATCAGGTGTGGTACTTGATTGTATCGATTCCTGATCTTTGCACCCTTACTTATTCTGATTCTAAAATCATCAAATCACACACTGCAAGACAAACTGGTGAGTAAAAGTCATAAAACACTAACAGTCACAAGACACCAGGAAGACAATTGAAGTAAAGCAGTCAGCTCTCTCTACCACAAGATGATTGCAAAGTCAGAAGGGCATTAATTACTCTATAACAAACAAAGGACCAAACATACAACGCCCACAAACAATGGGAGAAACAATAAACAAAAAATCAACAACAACAGAACCGCTGCCCATGAACAGACAATAGCTGAATCCACCAGGGGGTGGTCAAATCATCAAACCACTATGCATTAACAGAATACTTTTGAAATAATATGCTTAAGTTGGTAAGGAAAATAGACTTCCATCAAATTTGATTGTCATAAAAAATAGTAAGTGAGTATGATCAGGAAATACCACAATCACAAACTGCAGACTACCCCGTGGCACCGTGAGGAAGCGCTGCTCAACCATCACAAGACACCAGGAAGACAAATTAAGCAAAGCAATCAGCTCTCTCTTCCCTATCAAGATGATTGCAATACTAGAAGGACATAAAGTAACGTACAACAATACATAGAACAATTACAGACTCCCAATAAAATAAATTCCACTATTGTATTTGATTAATATTTCATGCAAAAAATCAGCATTTTATTCTGTAAAATTTCCTTACCGCTGTGAATCACATATTTTCTTGCCAGTGAATATTTTCTAACCCGAAAGTATGACTAAGAAATGCCACGATCATTTACTTCTTCTTGGAACCATTAGGAAGAAAAAATAGGTATCATTATAAGTGTCCTTTCTAGAATGGATAAGTAAGGTACAACAAAATATAGAACAATTAGAGAATCCCACAATGGGAGTAAATATCAACATATCAACTACGAATTGAAAACAACAGAACCACCACCTTAGAACGCACAACAGCCTAAGCCACTGGGGGGGGAGGGCTTAAATGCATTATACTGGTACCAAATCTTCGCCCTAGATTCTGCTGTTGTTGAAGCACAAAAAATGTTATGCTTGCATGGAGGATTCCTATTTATTGCAATATATCGCCATAAAGAAACAATATAATCAAATTAACTCACTATGATGAAACAGAGAAAAGGGCTCACGACTCTCAGAGAGTCAGAGCTAAAGAAAACCTCAAGTTGAGCCAAGGTGGGCCCAGCTAAAGCCAAGCATCAGGCACCAACCCATCAATTGAAGCCTTACATCAGAGCCATCATTGAGTCTGAGGCCTGACCCATCGTGTGAAATCTCCCTAAAAGTAATTTGAGAAAAAGTCCAATTTTCAATCCGTGATTTTTGTAATAATTTTTGTGACTATGAATGGACATACATATATACTATTCAAAAACGTACTCAATGATGTTCAAACCAAGGGTATAGGGAAAGATAAATATGGCTTGTCATAACCTTTCTGAAAATTGTATATTTTGAAACTACATCAGTTGAAGGGCTAAAAAGCAAATTTTTTTTTAATTCCACAACTGAGTTTAACTTCAAAAAATGTAAAATCGATTCTTATTTAATATGTGTTTCGATCTGTCAGTTTAGTATGTCTGCAAAATATTTAAGCATGCAAAATGCAGATAATATTTCTAATTATAGATGGACTATGTTTTATGTTTAACTGATAGTCAGTGGTCCGTTTCGCTCAAGGTACTGGAAGGGAATATTATTAGGCATAAACTATTAAGGATGTTGAAATTCCATCCTATCACCGCCTTTACGAAAACGTATCCAAACTTCAAAAAAATATTTTTGAATAGGATTTTTTTGGTTTAAATATATTTCTCTAATTATATCAAGATTAAATGTCATTGCCGAAAAACAGTTCTCAATTTAAAGGGCTACACTACAGTTGTGAAGCAGGGGCTTGGGCCCGGACAGCTGGGCCATGGAAATCATAAAGCTGCTTGGTCTTTATTCAGTGCCGTCGGGATATCATGGGCGCACCAGCGAAACGCCTTTCAATGTTTTTGTATGTTCCCCACCTCGACCCAGCTTCCCCAGGTGGCTTGGGCTGCTGTCCGTTCTAAGGCTATGGTTCTGTTGTTGTTGACTTTTTGTTTATTGTAACTCCCATTGTGGGAGTCTGTAACTGTTCTATGTTTTGTTGTACGTTACTTTATGTCCATTCTAGTATTGCAATCATCTTGATGGGGAATAGAGAGCTGGTTGCTTTGCTTATTTTGTCTTCCTGATGTCTTGTGATGGTTGAGCGGCTCTTCCACACGGTGCCATGGGGTTGTCTGCGGTTTGTGATTGTGGTATTTCCTGATCATACTCACTTACTATTTTTTACATATATTTGTAAATTCATTATATGCCATTACCTTTTAAAGAATTTGCTGCGTCAATGTAAGGAATATACTTTTATATGAAAACATTATCCATTCCCATTTGTCTATTTACAACAGGAGTTACTAACTGCATTTTGCATGCTTAAGAAGTCTGCAAGGATCCTGATCAGACTGATGAATAAGATGTTGTTAGATAAATCTATTTTACATTCTTTCATGGTAAACACAATTTTGGAATGAATAAAACAACTTAATTTTTAGCCATTCAGTTGATCTAACACCAAACTCTTCAGAGAAGTTATATTAAGCCGCATTTATCTGCGCTTTGCTTCAGTTTGAACATCATAAAATATTGTTTTGAAAAATTAAGATGTATCTCAATTCATAGTCATGAAAATTATTGCAATGATCACAATTTGAACTTTTTAAATTTTCACAAATGACTTTTTAGGAGATTGCACGCCTTAATTCCTGTGTTTTCTTGATGTACTGTGACTGTTAGTGTTTTGCGTCCCTTCCTCAAAGTGCATGGGTTGGTCTGCAGGTGTGACTGTGGAGTTTCCTGGTCATACTTACTTACTTATAGAACACAGGCAAACAAGGATGCATACATAAAAGTAGGAAAACAGTTAATGTTAAAGAATAAATTGTCTCTTCCTCAATGAGATGACCTTAAAAAAATAAACTGTTAAAGGACACAATGTACTATACACTGGAACACACACACACACACACACACACACACACACACACACACACACACACACACACAGAGTATTCATTGAAGAGGAACAATTTTCGAAAATGACTTTTTAAGGCAGAAGTATAACCTTACAATACAGTAAACCTAATATAAAGCGGCCAAATCATGTATTCAAGACCGTTATTGCTTAATGCAGGTCAAAATTATTCCAGAATGCTTTTGACCTGCATAAGCTACTACCTGTCTTTAGGACCTTCGTTTTGGCTATGTTTCAGTGGCCCTTTAAGACAGGTTTCACACTGTACACTGCAGTCGCAACCACCGAGGGAGATATGGACTTCAGTATATTTCTCTGCCCTAAAAAACTGCACTTGACATTGCTGTTGTTGAAACGCATGCATTTGTTATCTACAGATCGCATAGATATTTGCTTACTTAAGAAATAGATCAACTCCAGCAGTGAATTGTTGAGTAATAATTCACTGTTTGGAGGTCAATTGTAAAGAAGATCAAATCACGAGCGCGCAGCGCGAGTGATTTATCTTCGTACAACTGACAGACAAACAGTGAATAATTACTCAACAATTCACTCACTTGAGCTGATCTATTTCGATTCTAACACACAATAAACGACGAAAACACATTCGAAGCCTTCAGCTTCTTCCAACTTTCCGCCATTGCAATGAAGAACTCCCGCCAATACTTAGACTACGTCGCATACGTTTACATGTAATTGTAACGTCTTTCAAGCGTAAAAAAGACGTTACACCGTCTAACGCCATGAATGACGTCATTTTCCAGTGACGTCAGCTATCACACACTTTCGGTGAATTATTGTCCGATATATCACAGTTTGTTAGCGTTGGCTCTATAGGCGAGGTGTGTTAGAATTACCGTTTATCAATGTATCATCGCAGAGACACTTTGAAATATAAATTTGCTTATTAGTACACAAAGGGTCATGTTTGCTGCACAGTAACCCTCAAAACAACCTTCCATTGATGTTAAGGTTTTTTGCAATCTTTATATACACTGGTACTGAACAAATGATAAGGCAAACCCATTTCTAGTATATTGTGTAACATTTAATAAGTTTGGCCATGCATTGCAAAAATTAAGTGAGTATGCCCAAGAAATACCTTAATCACACACAACAGACCAACACACAACACTGTTAGCAAGAGCCACAGAACAGTAACAGTCACACAAAAATCAAGAAATAGTTTAAAGTAAATGAATAATTGAAAGTTGAAACAATTTTAATTCTGACGACTTTGCCACCTACTATTCAGAAGAAATGCTAGTAACAAAGCATATGATTTTTGATAAATAAGGTCAAAAATAAAATAAAATCTTAACCCCGCTATTGCCCAGGTCACACATTCACGAACTGGACGCCAGATTAGTCACGGATACAATCCGATATCATTCGTGGCAATCCGTTTTGGTCCGCAGCTTTCCGCATTGCCTCCGTAATCATACGTAGTGGTACTTAATCATACGTATATAGTGCATCCAAATTGATATTTCCTGGGACATCCGTGAGATTTAATCCGTAGAAGAACCGGCGAGGTGATCCATAAATGTGTGACCTGGGCATTAAGAGGAAGTTTAAAGCATTCAAATTGTGAATATGTTTATCTTTCAGTTAAACTATTTGTCAGCATCTGCATGGTCTACTGTATACAGTCTAGCTACAATGGGTTTCTAAGTTAACATAAAAAAACAAGTCAATCCCACTTCTCTTATATGCAACCTTGTATACTTACATCTCCTTTTGCTGTACACAGTCGCATCTGTCAATACTTGAACTCCAGCATTCTGCAATAGAATTAAAACAACAAATGAGCCAGTGCATTTCCAACAATGTGGTATGTGCGACCAGCAAAGCCTCAGATCAGCCTGCGCATGCGCGCAGTCTGATCAGAGCCTTTGCTAGTCGCTTGAGTATTCTACGATTATTAAGCTACTGACTGAACATCATTTGGAGTTTCTAAGCTTAAAAGGAGGCTGTACAGGCTCGTCGGAGTCTACACATGTCAAAATGCCATATTGTTGGAAATCTCATGTCATGGTTCAAATACAACTGCAAAAGAGGTTTGATGAGCCAGTTCAGTAAATTTCTCAAACTCAAAATAAAGCACAATGATTGGCTGCTTGCGGACACGTGACCGCATTCAGCCAATCGTTGCGCTTTATTTTGAGTTTGAGACTGTACTCAAGTTTTATAACCTAAAGGCCTTGTTTTGGTATACATTACTTTGTTCTGGTATTGTGATCAACTTGATGAGGGTCAGAGAGCTGTTTGCTTTGCTGGTGTCTTGTGACTGTAAATGTTCTATTGGTCTTCCTCAAAGTGCCATGGGTTGGTCTGCAGTATATGATTGTGGCATTTTTTGATCATACGTACTTACTTTTTTATCACATATATGCCTGGATGTGCGGAAACCTGTCTTCTGGGTTTTCGAATGGGCCGTACCAAATATCAGCCTGCACAGCTATAAAGACTTCCTAGGAAATTAAAATTTTTCTTGGAAAACCTTTAGATATAATGATACTTTCAAAAATAAAAATGGAAAGGTGCTGATCAGTCTGCACAAATACAAAGCCCATTCAACTCATTTGTTGTTCGCATCCCAAAGACAAGTTCTCTCGCGTTGAGGCCCATATGCTTTTTAATGGCAAGGTATCTAGTTAAACACATGTCAAAGTTTTAGTCAGATCCAACATTTACTTCTGTACGTTGTGAGGACGAGTAGCAACGACTCTGATGATACTGCACAGATTCTCACAATAGCTGAGTCTTAGCATTTTATCACACTACGTAAGAACATCACTCTAATAGCCTAAAAATTGTGAACTTTTTGGCTACTGTAAAGGTGGCACATCATGAATGTGTAATTAGGACTGGTCTACTTTAGACGTTGGTAAATGCTGACAATGAGGTTTGTTTTTTATTTGAAGGTAACTGTATCATTGTACCATAACACCTTAGTAAAGACAGTATTTATTTAAACTTTAAAACGCCAGCAAAATAACTTCATTTGAAAGTGTCTGTTTATTGTTTAACATTAGTATAGACGCAAAATGTGTGGACCCAGATCAGACTGCACTGATCTGGATCTACACTGTTTGTTAAAGAGGCTTCAAAATAATTCAGTAGACAACAAAAACTGACATATTTTGTGATATGTGCTTTAAGGGTTGAAATATGTGACGTCATTGATCTACGGTCAGGACTTTCATGAAATGCACGCACGTTTGTGTGGCCCATAAAAGCTTATTAACTCTTTACCAAATTATAAATAAAACCTGATTTCCCTTCTTTAGCAGATGAAAAAGCCAAACCACGCCCAGATATGAATATTAAAGTTACGGCCTTTACATTAAACGAAAAGTCTATTAACCCTTTCGATGCCAAGCGAATTTCTTAGTACTTGCCAAAATGACGGCACTTGTTTTCGACGTCTTGTACTTGTTTACGACGTCCGTAACAACGGGAACGTCATTAAGTGATGGCGCGAAAAACTCGCTGAATATTCTGAATATTACGTCTTACTTTCCCACTAACGTCTGAAGGGGCGTACATAAAGTTGGACACTATGTCCCTGGCGAGAAACCAGCTTTGCATAGGCTCGGGCTCGTCTGAGAATTAGTCACAAAACCCAATCTCGAGCACTTGGTCAAATGGCGTATGGCGCACAATGCGATAAGTTAATGCGATCAGCGAATGCTCTGACGGGTTTGGTCATTCTATATTCACTCGACAATGCAGAATACCAGTGTTTGAAATGTTGGCTCAAATGACGATAGTTTGCTATGTAAGCGAGCAGCGAAAGGCTATGACCAGTCTGCACTTTTGCACCGGCTCGCCTGAGCCTATAGTCACTGGACAATGCGTTAAGTACAACTCAAAGGGTGCTTTGGATCTCATTTATGCTAGCAGCGCAGGCTCTATCGAGCCTGAACATTGCACAGGCTCACCGGAGCCGTCGCCACAGTACCAAAAGCGAACACACTGATGAGTCTGCACAAGAAACCTCGGGTCCGATAAAACGTTCTTACGAGAATGCGCGTATGTGTAGTCATGAGTGAGCCTTTGCTGCTGGAGAGGACAGTGTTGTTTTTTTAAGCGCGTAATTCTGTCTAATTGTCTGCCCGGTTTTTTGTTGGTTATTTTATTGCATTATGTTTTCTTGCAGGAATGCGCTTACATGTGTGTGCAGTCTCATATTAGCATTCTCTGCTCGAGAGGAAGGTGTTATATTTTTTTCTTTCGGCCATCTCTCCTTTTTGTGTTAGTAACTTTATTGTCCACAATCATCTGCGCGTTCTTTTGTTAGTTACTTTATAGAGCGATGTAGTTTCGCGATTTTAGTGAGAAAGAAAAAAAATAAAACTTATACACGCGAACATGTCCATATATACATGCTGTGTATTATTATATCATAGTCCAGTTTTGCAAAACACGAAAATGATTCCACGCCAAAATTTCAGCAAAGAAAAAAAACATGCGAAAATTTAAGTTGCTTTATAAGTTCAGTCAGCGCTTATAATAATGTTTATCCCAAGTTTCCCTGTCGTGGCTGGATGAGACACCCACTAAAGATAAAGGTCCGGTAGCTGACCCGGATGGAATAAAACACTGAATCCGTCCCTAATCGCATTTCTTGCAAAGCGAACTGCATATCGGTGACGCAGCTAATGTATTATCTCTAACAATTTTGTTTTTGAAGCGTATGCATTATTGATTTGTTTTTATATCCAATCACTTGATTTACAAAATATATTAGGAAAGGAGAAAATAGAATGAAAAGACAATAACTGTTTTGTGCTGAGAAAATATAATTATTTCGTCGAATCAACACTTTCTGGACGTCCCTTGTCCATTGCGCGCCGTCGCACGATACAATTGGCGTCTCGTGAGATTTATGACGTCAAGTCACAGAAAGCGGGAAAAAACATAGCAACGGAATGTTGATTTTTTACTGACAGTACCTTCATAGAATCTCCTCTGATGTCTAGTGCATTTCATGAAAAGATTCTCGACCAAAAATATTTTGCTGAAAAGGGATTTTTATTTACATTGAAAACAACTAAGATATAAATAGCAGTAGAGTTTTCTCAAAAATCAAAACCAGACAGGTGGCCCAAAAGTGGCCCGTTGGCACTCAAAGGAGTACTACTGGTGGCCCAAAAGTGGCCCGTTGGCAAACAGAAGGTTAATATTTTTATCCACCTTGTACAAAATTGGTCTTGACGTGAAAAACCTGTTCCGGGGGTTTTCAACAAGGCAAGATTCAAACCAGTCTCCTCAGCTACAGATACTATTAAGAAACCAGCAATTTCGCCTGTATCTAGTTTAGATATAATACTTTCCAAAAAGCGAATAACAAAGGCGATGATCAAAAATGCGCAGATGCGCATGCTGGTCTGTCCCTTTGTTGTTGGCAAACCCCAAAAGACAGTTTGCTCGCATTGAGGCCTAATTAAGGCTGGAAGGGTATGGTTCTGTTGTTGTTAGTTTATAGTTTTATGTACCTCCTATTGTATATGGGGTTCTGAGTTTGGTCCTTGACTTGGTATACATTACTTAGTGTCCTTTCTAGTTTTGCAATCATCTTGATGAGGAAGAGAGAACTAGTTAATTTGCTATAATTGCCATCCTGATGTCTTGTGACTGTTAGTGTTATGTGACTTTACGTCAGGGTGCTGTGAGTTGGTCTGCATTATGTGATGTTGATATTTCCTGATCATACTCACTTACTTTTTGCTATTGTATGTAAATAATCTTCTGGTAGTGAGATCGCATACTAAATCAGTCTTAAACCATTTATACATTTCGAAAAATTCAATTGATGGTATATAGATGGAGGCAATTTAAATAGTTAATTTAAATGCCAATGGGTCTGCATTGTTTGCTAAGGTATTAACAGTCTTCGTGGCTTTGCATACATCATAACTTGAAAATTTTGACATGCTACCTATTCACACGTGTATTTGACATATCCCTCTTTACTGCATCAATCTGTACTGTAAAATTCATTATTATATACTGGGTAAATCGTTATGCAAAGAAATCAACCGTTTTCTACCTATAAGTACATGTATAGAATATCATTATGAATAATTTTACTTATAACACAAGCAACCAAAAGGTATTAGTTTTGTCATGGTCTTTAAAAATATTATTGTCTTCTGTATAATTTGTTAGTTTGGTTCCAGTTGGCATTGTTTCAAGCTTAGCTATAATCTAACTTAGAACGAGAAAAGATACTGCAATTGTGTACTTATCTTCTTTAAAAATTCAAACTTATGGCTGAAACAGTCATATGCTGAACAGAATCCAACTTTATTTTAGATAAAATTATCCTAGACCATTTGGACGCCTTTTATAAATTTCATGTTAAGTGACCAGTTGTGTCAGATCATACAAGATCGTTCATTACTTACTGAAAAGCTTTGACCTGCATCTGACCCACCATAGTACATGACAGAGTATGGGTAATAATAGTTATTGACTGTATCGAACGATTCTAGTTCCTGAACAACCTGAAATTACAGCAACGAAACAAAATCGTGAGTGAATGACAAAAGTACTGAATCTTAGTTCCTAATAAGCAATTTTAACAGCATAAAATGTAATTGTTTTCTTACCCATCTATTTAAACATATGTTTTGAATTCTCAATAGGACTGTCTCAGAACGATGGCTATATTTAGTGGTTTTAAAAAATACTGTAATTTGGAAATTTTCGCTCAAATTTTATTTTCGCTAATGGCGTTAAAATACATATTTGCGGTGTTTAAAATTCGTGACTAGGGCATGATTTACCAATATCTGTAAATAAAAGAATGATTTCACCATTTTGCGAGGATTTTATTTTCACCAAACTTTGCATATGCGAAGTTTGGTGAATATTAAACCCTAGCGAAAATTTCAAGATTTACTGTTCACACTTCATATTGCCATATACCAGCTTTTACGATTTATAAATACTCATAAAAATGGAATGACCAAAAGATTGTAACACCATCAATGGAAAATGATATTGAGGCTAATAGATGAATACTGTTAAATAGAAATTAATTTTAAGATACGCTTTGTGGCAGTTAACTTTACTTACGCAAATCATAGCAACAGTTGATATAATATGACTGCATCAAATCTTCTAAGAGAAATACATTACTGGCACTCAAGTTAAACATCATATTTGTTCTTTATTTGCGAAAAAAGAGTTAGTATATGTTTAAAAGGCGTCAGCAAATGTGACTTGATTTATATGTTTTAGGAGATGATGCATTGATAAATTAGGGGTCTTTCATGCAAACCAAATATCTATGTGTCTTGATCCACATCTGAATTAAGGGTGAGGTTGGCGCTGTTAAACCGGTTTAAGCCCTCCAGTAAAATATTTTACTGACCGTTCCAAGGCGGTACTTCTTTTGTGGATCTTTTATGTTTTTGTTCAGTCTTGTGTTTGCTATGTTTTGTGCACGTCTGTTTATATGTGCTTTGTGGTCACCTGCTGGGAAAGGGCTGACCTCTTGGCTCTCGTTTGTGGTGTCTTCTGTGAGTTTGTCACTTTCCCATTGGTATCCTGGGTCAGGTGTGGTACTTGATTGTATCGATTCCTGATCTTTGCACCATTACTTACTTCTACTACAATTTTACACAAGAAGTATTGATTTGATTACCAGGGCCCAAATTACAATGTCTCCTTAAAGTTAAGAACGACATAAGCTAAGCATTAAATTTTCACGATGCAAAAAATAATGTTTCAAACTGATAAAAATCAAAATAGTTCAATTTTTCGCTAGATCACAATGATATCTTAGATCACAAGTACTGCATCGATCCAGGCAATTTATTTAGCATCTAATATAGCATGTTGAAATATCAATACTTAGCTTAATTCTTCCTAAACTTTAAGGAGGTATTGTAATTCCGTGCCCAGATCTGAACGAAATAAATAGTTGTATTCACTGGTAATATGTTATTGATATTACAGGGTTTCAAACAATTTACCTTGGTAGTAGTGACATAATTTCCAGACTTGAACGAAAGCAGAATACTGCTTAAGACGGTGCTAGGGACGTGAGAATTGTTGCACTTTCTATTAGTTCTCATGAACAGACTCAATCAAACCGAGTCTGCTGTTTTCTAATAATTTCGGTTCTCTCTATTTCTGAAGGATCCGTCTAACAGATTTTTTTTTGAGAAACTTGACATTCTGGCTATAGCTTGGAGATTGACAACATTGGAAGTGGGAGTATATACCATTTACCTTAGAAGTAGTGATATATCATTTCCAAACGTGAATATTTGAAACACTCTGCAGTGAGGGGTATATAACATTTACCTTAGAAGTGGTGATATCATTCCCAGACTTCAGTAACTGGACACTCTGATCTACAGCCAGGAGGTTGACAACAGAGGAAGGATCAGCAGTCAGCATTACATTCACATTCTCATGAGGTTCTGCCTTGGTCTTATCAAAGTTGATTGAAACCTAATAAAGAGAGAATAACAAAGGTATGGTAAATGATAAGCTATTTGGGTACTTCACTTCATTAAAAACGGCCATTGTTTAAAACATTGGCTATTGTTTAAAACGGCCACTCTCAAAACTTGTTTTCAAAACCAATTATTGCTTAATACAGGTAAAAAGTATTACAGCATGGTCCATGGCAGCAGATTGCATTACTATTGGTCCTTTTTAAGCTACTATTTGTCATTAGGATTTTTGTTTTGTGTAGTTTTGGGTGGTCGTTGTACACGTCGTTTACTGTACATTAATTATCATATGCTTGTGATGTTGTTTCTTTCATCTGGTTGCTCGAAAATGCTTAGACACAGGAGTCAGCAAAACCGTCTTTGTACTAATTGCTTATTCCAAGAGTGAAGGCAAACTCACACAGTCTAGCTAGGGCTTAAATGTTCAGGATATAATAGTTTATATTTACAGAAATCTTTGTACTGTTTATAAAATTGTTCGAACGACATGAAAACCAAGTATTACCTTATTCAAGAAAACTCCAGCAACGTCAAAACCAATAGTATCAGTGATTATTTCTCCATCAGCACGGACATAGTAGACAATAACTCTTGCCCTAGGAGCCATCTTGTCTGTTGTCAATATAGAGAAGGTACTACCGGATATTTCTCCAGTGCTTACAACGGATCCTCGAGACATAACCTGAAATATTCAGTCAACAGATATCTTACAATGAAGTGATCATTTTAATGAAAGATTTTGTCCATGAGATCTTTTTATTTCTTACAAAGGTGAGTAATAACTTGTGTTAATTTGTAAATCGCTATTAATTGTAAATTCTAGAGTGGCAGTTATCCAATTGAGAGAAAGAGAGAACTGGTTGGGTTAGGCTCCTTGTTTTCTTGAATCTTTATTAATCTTTGTTTACTTGTATCCTAATGTCTCTTCCTCAAATGGCCATGGGTTGGTCTGTCATTTATGATAGTGTAAGAATCCAAAATGAGTGTTAGGGTGGAATACAAAAAATCTTTCCCGTGGATCACAATTTGGCATCTAGAGTCTTGCCTAATAATGACAAATGGTGATCCTGAGGGACAGATTTCGCTATCCCACCTCATACAAGTCATTTGATTATTTTTCTTGTTAACCGTTAAATACAGCATTTAATATTTGAAAACAAAACATCATGAAACACATTGAATATGCTGACATGCGTCATAGATGTGACACAGTTATGTCATTTAAACATTACAATGACGTCACAGATTGACGTGCAGCTGTTCCTTTTTAACTTTCCTGCCCATTGGTGCTGGGAATGTGAGATAGGTATTTCTCATATGGATAAAACAGCGGATATCCAAATCTGGTGTGCAAGAATGTTTTTTTTTCTTCTGATCATTCTTTCACTTGATTTTCAAATCTTTTAATTTTTTATAACTTCTGTTCTTTAAGAATGATTTCTTTTCCCCTCTTTGTTAGTTATCATCTTGCAGAGCGAAAGTTGTTCTTTGCCCTCCAGTAATTTTCTAACTGAATATTCCAAGATGGTGCTTCTTTTGTGGATCTTTTATGTTACATGTATTTGTGCTTTTCTTTGCTATAATGCCATGTCTGTTTGTATCGATTTCTGATGGTTGCCTTCTTCCTAACTTAGACGTGTCATTTAAATCTGTTATGTGTTTTTGTTCTAGGGCGAAGATTTGGCGCCAGTAAAATGCATTCTGAAAGCCCCCCCCCCCCCACCAGTAGCTCAGGCTACTGTTTATTCTAAGAAGGTGGTTCCGTTGTTGGTGATCTATTGTTTAATGTACTTCCCATTGCTTCTGGGGGTTCTGTGTGTTTTTCTTTGTTTTGGTACGCATTACTTTTGTTTCCTTTCTAGTTTTGCAATCATCTTGAAGAGGGAGAGAGGGCCAGGTCTTACAGATGTCTTGTTACTGTAAATGTTCTGTGTCTTATCTTTACTGTCCCTTGGCCTGGTCAGCAGTGTGTGATTGTGGTTTTTACAGATCATTTATACTTACTTTTTTATACATTGGTAGGAGTACATGTGTATATAAACTACTTTATGCTCAGTTCTGTTTATTTAGAAGCTTTTAATGATTGTATAAGACTATATTGAGCAGTAACATGAAAGCACCAAAAATATTAGACAAATTGAGGATCTGGGTTAGATAACTTGTTATCAGAGTGTTAACTGTAAATCTAATGGGCAGCTGAAATTTAACATTTCTTCATGTGGACAACATATACTCTTGACAACTAGGCTGATGCCCAGGCGGGCCTCAGCCTTCACAGACTGTACAACCACTTTGTTTGTTTTGTAATATTGTGGCTACTATATATATACTATGGAGATAAAATGCCTCTTACCTGGTATATGGCGTTTATGATTGGCTCTGTAGAGTCAATGTCAAAATGAGCTACTTGTCCAGCCTACAAATAAAGAAAGAAGGCAAAGATCAGAAATTGATACAATCAAATACCTAACCTGACCTAGGACACCAAATGGGGAAAGTGGCAAAATCACAAGAAAACATCACATACAAGAAAGCAAAAAAGCCCTTTTCAAACCAGCGACCACAAGGCTGCATGAAACAGACAAAGCAACATGACAAAAAAAAAACAACATGAAACACAAATACCAAAAAAGGATCCACAAAAGAAGCACTGCCTTGGAATGGTAAGTACAAAATACTGGAGGGCTTAAATATGTTTAAGGGTATCCAACTCATCCTTCTGTCTGATGTAGATCAAGACAAATTGGTATGTTGTTTGCATGAAAGATCCATAACTTATCGATGTATCATCTCCATATACATACAAATCCAGATATAAAAAAAGGAGATACAACAAAGATAAGGACTCAACGGTATATACAACTGAATACAAGAGTAAAGAAAATTCAACAGCAAAACCCCATTCTTTTTCTCTTAATTTCTAATAATGAAACAATAACAGCATAATAGGTATCCAAAGGAAAAGATCATCTACACAGTTTAGAACCTAATCTAATAAATATATAGTGGCCAAAATATAATGGCAAGAATGACAAACATTCTAACATGACCACATATTATATGTCTCTAGTTATTCAGAAATGAAAAATGAGTGTTTCTCTTTTAAAGTAAAGTAGAACCAACCATCTCTTTAAAAAGTGTGTTAAAATAATTTTATGTTATTTTCCTTTAATTATTTTATGACACAAGGTTGTATAGAGAGTAGAAAATACTATATGTTGAAAAACTAGGTTCATGAAAGCTATTACATTTATTTATATTGAGAATCTCGTCCGAATTATGAAAGGGCATAATAGATCCTAGCCACTCCTCTCATGAGCATTTTACCATTTTTTTGTAACCAGGCCTCGAGGCTATAAAACTTTAGTTCATTCTCAAACTCAAAATAAAGCGCATTGTATTGGCTGCTTGTGGACAGGTGTCTACAAGCAGACAATCATTGCGCGTTATTTTGAGTTTGAGACTGTACTCAAGTTTTATAACCTCCAGGCCTGGTTTTTAAATGGCAGTGAGGAAGAAAGTTAAAATTATAGAAAAAATATAGTTTATGTCAATATAATAACAAATTTATATAAACATTGTATGGTCAGCTGCAACCTTGTATTGTTATACTGGCCTCGAAGTTACAAAACTTGAGTTCATTCTCAGACTAAAAATAAAGCGCAATGATTGGCTGCATGCCAACACGTGTCCACAAGCAGCCAATCATTGCGCTTAATTTTGAGTCTGAGACTGGGCTCAAGTTTTATAAACTCGAGGCCTGGACTCGCCTAGTATACTTACAGTGATGTTTTCTGATCTGAGGAAGATTTGCATGTAGTTGTCACTGGGAGAATAACTTCTGCTGATAGATTTAGATGCACTGGCCTTTCCATAGTGTGCCTAAAAGGTGAGAAATTTTCAGTTAAATGTTTGATCTGAAGATAAACTTATTTGAGCTGTTAATGCAATAACTTCACTAAGTATTGTGTGAATACATTGTACGAGGGTCATCAATAGATAGGGGGAATTTCCTTATAATGTAGGAGTCTGTACCATTTAAACATAACAAGTATAACCATAAGGTGGCTTAACTTGTTGCGCATAAAACAACTTGTTGCTTAGCAATGTAAACAGGTACATAAAGCTGACCTGGCTGGATGCCTTAAAATGGTTGCCATGGTTACTGGCATGTGCAGATCAATTCCAAAAGGAATCTATTCTATAAATTACAACATAAGGTAATTAGTCTGTAAAATTCATTGACTTCTTTTGAAAAATGTCAAATTGGCAAGGTCATTTAGCGTAAAAAGCGAAAAAAATGAAAAATTGTTGAATCAGAAATAGGGGTATGGGTCATGAATTAGCCCTTAAATTTTTGTTGGTTGGTATAAAATATTTAGATCACCCTAAAATTATTAAATTTATTATATATTTTAAAACAGTATTTTTAAAAAATGTATCAAATTTGTCCATTGTTGCCTACCAACAGTAAAATATAGACTTAACGACCAGTCCATTTTTCACTAAGTATTGTGTGAATACATTGTACGAGGGTCATCAATAGATAGGGGGGATTTCCTTATAATGTAGGAGTCTGTACCATTTAAACATAACAAGTATAACCATAAGGTGGCTTAACTTGTTGCGCATAAAACAACTTGTTGCTTAGCAATGTAAACAGGTACATAAAGCTGACCTGGCTGGATGCCTTAAAATGGTTGCCATGGTTACTGGCATGTGCAGATCAATTCCAAAAGGAATCTATTCTATATATTACAACATAAGGTAATTAGTCTGTAAAATTCATTGACTTCTTTTGAAAAATGTCAAATTGGCAAGGTCATTTAGCGTAAAAAGCGAAAAAAAATGAAAAATTGTTGAATCAGAAATAGGGGTATGGGTCATGAATTCGCCCTTAAATTTTTGTTGGTTGGTATAAAATATTTAGATCACCCTAAAATTATTAAATTTATTATATATTTTAAAACAGTATTTTTAAAAATATGTATCAAATTTGTCCATTGTTGCCTACCAACAGTAAAATATAGACTTAACAACCAGTCCATTTTTCAACAATTGCCTGGTTGCTAGGCAACCATTACTAACTTGTACATGACAATTACCATATTTTATATGTAACATTGAGAACAATTAAACTATAACAGACTAAAGGACAAACTATGTTCAGATACATGATAATAATTACATGCCAGACTGTGTTTCCTTAGCATGAAGTTATTGTTTAAGGAATATCTGGCCAGGTTAGCTTTAGTATCACTTTTTCGTTGCTAAGCAACAAACGACCTCACTTCCCAACAAAGGTTTGGATATGCTGCTGCATGCCCAACAAGTTATGCCACCTAATAATAACTTTTGCGCTGTTTTACTGGTACAAACTTTTGTATTAAAAGAAAATTCCCTCTATTTATTGGATGACCCTCGTATTATTGTATTTACTAAAGCAGATTATGCATCTTGTTAAGCAAGAAATGTTTACAGATCAAGATTATGTTCTGTATATCCACAGCAACAAAATGAAACAAAATGTACCTGGTCTGCACTTTAATTTTGCACATGGAATAAAATAAGGTGTCTCAAGTTATGCTCTTATGAACCACTGAATTATTGACAATCAAACCTATAAGAGCGGTCAGTGAAGGTTCAAATCAACCAGGGCTTATGTAGAGACTTTGCTTAAGCTTTGCATTATGAACTCAGTAATCACTTGGGGTTCCATTTAGACTAATATTTTATTAATCTTGTTTCATTTAATATACTTATCAGTCAGGGACATAGCTTCAACAAGTTGAAATGTAAATTACTCGACAGAGTTAAAGCATTTTGGCTATTTTACTAAAACAATTTGATTCAAATATTTATCTTTAATTTCAGCCTTTAAACTTCCAATTTCACAATACCTATAATATTGCATTTCTTCTTAAGTTTTGCCCCAAAAATTATAACTTAACAATAATAACAAATATTTACGCATTTGCGTAACTATAAGTTTGACCCATTTATAATAATGAAAATATATATTTAAGTAATTCTATTATCATTGAATTTACCAGACTCCTCATTCTAACACTTGCATACACTTTTCAGACAATGTGTATACAGAAAGGTGCTTGTAATAAAAATAAATAATTTAAACTCTCAAGTAATATGTTGTTACTTGTGGCAAAATTTCAATAAGATTGGAACATATGATTTACTTTGTTTGTGCCTTTTCAACACCAAAATTAGGAACAAAAAAGAGGTTTATCTAGCTATTAGAACTCTGTTTATATGATTGCTTACCATTTTGAATAGAGTTATTGACCCATGGTATGCTATGGCCCCAATGTACAGCAAATTTCAAATAAACTATGAAAACAATAGCAAATTCGAACAAATTCAACAAATTGAAAATCAATGTGATTTTTTTTATTTATTTTAACCTGTACAGGCTATGCCCCTGACTATTTATTGAAAATTTAAAAGTTAGCACACTTCTAGATAAAACAACACTATCCCTCTATAACAAAAGTATATACATTGTAGATTTTTCTTAAATATAACACCTTTAAAAGACAGATATATTGTTGATGCACTGGAGCATAAATTGTACATCATTAAAGCTTATTATATCATGATTATTTTTCGATATAATTATCGATCATATATGAGTAATAGCGACAATGATCATAACTCGTACTTGTAAAGGGTTGGTGTGTTGTAGTTTAGTCTGTGCTCAACGTTGTTGTATTCCCTAAAAAACTTAATTCATCTTTATCAGATGTCAGTATAAATAATTAAAAATGTATAAATTAGTCTGCTAGTTTCAATACTAGAAAGAGAAAACTATGACTAGAATGAAAAACGTATCACTCACAGTAAGTGAAATACTAGTAGCATTCAGTGGCATGGTCAGCTGTATTGCAACAAGGCCAGACTCTGGAACACTGTATATCTTATTAGGTAGATCCATATAATTTCTTGCTGGATAGTACCATGGATATGGCGTTGATGCTAGTTTGGGTAATTGGTAGGTAACTCGAGCTGAGACGTTGACGTCATCACGTGGACCCATAAGAGGTGTGCCATCCAGTTGTTGAACTTTTAACTGAAGATAAAATATTCGATATTGGTACTTATATAAATGCATGATATATCCTTCCTGCTGTCAGGTGTAAAGGACACTTTTTAACATTGTGTTTTATATGTATTTTGGTACATAATGTGACGACAAAACTTTGTATTAACATATAACTGCAAGTAAATTAGATAAAATATGAATGGTATAAATCAGACACTATTACATGAAGCTGTTGGTGACTTAAGCATATGGGTCTATTAGTGATATGTTGCTTTCATTACATTTTGTAGATGACTATTATTAAAACGTGCATGAATAGCAGCTACCAAGGTAGAAACGATGCGAAATGGAAGAGATACATAGGTAAGGACCTCTGACAGTGGTAATGGGAATCACAGAATATCGCTGCCTATAATTAATTTTGATAAAAGTTTAAAGTCGATCAAATGTTTTCATCTTCATATATAAGCACTCTGTTGGTCTCCATTTTATTATATTGCATTTGATTTCCTATTTCCATGAATGGGCGGCTTTATTTTTGGCTAAAATGGCCATTTTTTGTAGTAAACATATAGGAAATAGAAATTTTTTTAAAAAACATTATCTCCCCCACGAGTTCCAACTAATCCAATTTTGGGTAAGTGAGTTCTCATAATTTACATAATATATGTGGATAATTTGGACTTGGGGGAATAATATCCCAAAGCCAAAAATGTGAAGCCTGGGCGATCTGGAACTTTAGTATTTGGATTTTTGGTGTGCTCTTTTGATTTTTTTCCCAATATAAAGACATAATTAGTACAAGTGAGTTTCCTTTTCATAATCCCTTAGTCATGAAATATTATATTTTTCAGCATATCGTCTTTAGATTATAAAAGTTGTCTTTTTATTTTTTTCTGTTGATAGATTATTTTGCACAAATACTGTATCTAATCAATACACATAAGCTACATGGCCCTTGAATATGTGTACTTTTCGCATGGGTGAATAGTACATTGCTGCATAATACTGCATCAAGTAGATACATTGTCATCAAGGTTGAATATAGACTACAGTTGCACTTCAAAATGTTTTTTTTTTAAATCAGATAGAAAAAACAACAACAAAATAATCATTAAAATGCTCATGAGTTTGGACTTTAAAATACTTTCACTGTGATTTGTAATCGAAAATATATGATATAATACCCTCCTTTACAAGTGAAAATAATTGATTTTTAAATGTATTAATGTATTAAGTCAAATTCTGCGACCCCTAACCCCTTTATTAGCGTCTAATGTTTTGTCATAGGGGTCTACCTGTCTAATTATAATCTTTATTAGTTTCCAATACATCAAGCTTCTTATTCAAAAAAATACCAGTGATATTTTATGCGCAGAGAAGTTTTGAGAAGCATCTAAAAATAGGCAGATACCCCATTCAAGTGTCAGAGGTCATTTGTTCCTAAAGTTCTTGGGAACTGATATAAACCATCTTAATGAGACGTGTTTATCATGACGCAATATGAACTTAAGGCTGAAATATAAGCTGTTGTTTTCTTTTATTGTTTTTTCAACATGACTACCTCAAGTGTCAATGATTTTTTAACAAACTTATCCTTTTTGTCAATATTTCATCACTATACCAATTACAAGCGTCTTTGTTTCTGGGATAGTGTTTGTGGCTCTATGACGTATTTAATTCTACCTTGAGATAGTCTGAAAATGCATTCACAGGCCTTTATAGTGCGTTATTCTTCTCAGTGAAACATATGTTATGGGTACTCAAGGGAACTGTCGTAATGGGATGACTCGTTTGAGCTCGCATTGCACATATTTAAACTGGTGAATAAAAGCTTAAAACAATTTTACATGCAAAACATTTACTAGATTTGAGATATTTGATATCAACTATCAGGCTCGGCTATAAGACTCGTGTTTAATTGCTAGGCAAGCCTCGCGATTCAACAAGCGTCTCCAAGTCTTGCCTGGTAAATTTAATATCAAAAGACACTCTCTTAATATTCTGTATACCTATTTAGTTGTATGCTTACATAAGCAGTGTATGGAAGTCCTGGTTTGAATGTAGAAGGATTTGTACTCAGAAAGCTGATATCAATAACTGAATCATGGAACATGACGCTGCTTTGTCCACCCAGAGTAATTTGGTTGATATTTTCTGTAAAATTGGCTTCAATCACAATACTCCTGCTGCTGAGAGAAGGCTGAATCTGTAGTATGTGATCTAGTGGTACGTCAAAGTGAGCCTCTCCATTTATCTGTTAGAATATATGAACAGTGTTTTTTAATGTTTTCAGGGGCTATCATTATTCACTTTACTAGGCAAGTCATGATAAACAGAATGGGATTGTCTGCGGTTTGTGATTGTGGTATTTCCTGATCATACTCACTTACTAATTTTAGGAGACCTTTTATAGTGGACATGCTACCTCGATTCTGTTCAAAGGTACATGCATTCATGCCTAGAACACACTGACGTTGTATATATGGAGACGCTTTTATCATAACGTTGACGCGATGAGGGGTATACATGTAGTTGCAAATGTACAGATTCTGAAAAAACTGTACAGTGAAGTTTGTTGATACTTTCACAATCTATTCTGATAAGATAACACTGGCTGTAATATAAATTTGGATAGGCTTTTCCGCTTTGTTTTTGAGTATTTTTTCATCAAAGGCAAAAAATGAACGTATTTTGATTATGTTCAGAATCACAATTTCTTGCAATTTAAAGTTGCCCGTGTGTAAAAATTATATGAACTTTGCAGATACGGTTGGCATTTATAAATATCACCGTTTTGGTGCAAACATTTTAGAAATCTGTCCATTCATTCAAAAATTATTGCGAAAATACGGAGTTTTAATGGGCCAGAAAATAGCGATAAAAACGCCAAAAACATGCCTTGTTGGTGACGTCAAAAAAAATGACGTAATAAGTATGACCCGCAAACTAAAATTCGAAACGTCATCTTAGAAGATTGGTGTATCCGCTGATATAATTTTTGGGTCTCTAGCCTTGCAAAGCGATTTTGTTATCTTAGACCTTAAATGAATATTTTAGTAGATAAAATTTTGTAATTAATAACCTACATAAAAAGGATTTTCTGTATTGGGATGCATGATTTGCTTCAAATTTATATGTGAATTGCTTTCCTGATATCTTATTATTGTTCTATGGCTCATTCACAGCGTTGCATATATACTATTGACATATAGTTAAGCATATTTTTATATGATCCCGATTTCAAAGTAATGAAAGATAATTTGAGCTTCGGGTTTTATTCGACATGTACACTTGCATTTTTGCTACCAATTTTGGATGAGTTTGATTAGTTTTATTCACTACTGTGCATAAACGGGATGCTTACAACAAAGTACTGTCCAGGAGATGATATGCAAGAATATTTTTTTTTGCTGTTGAGTCATGAAATAGCCTTAAAATGGGTATGTTGGATAAATCTACAAAGAAGAAAGAGAAAAGAATGTGTAAAATTGCCATTAGGAACGCTGGTATGAAACAAGATGACATTGCAAGAGACTTAAACGTGTCTCAGAGTGTTGTAAGCAAACCACTGAAAGAATATTTCAAAAAGGAAACGGTCTACATTGGTTCTTGAGTGCAAGGTATTGTTACTGAAGCATTATGGTACATGGTTTATTATCTGACGACCACCTGATACAGTTAAAGGTGGTTACTTGGACTATGAACGCTCAAAAGTACCAGAACGAAATCCTGGAATCTGGTGTTAGGTCACCCTTGGACTCACTAGATGGCCAGAACATGGTGTTCCGAGATGACATTGCAAGACCTCACTTTACTCGCATCATCCAGGAATACAAAAATCAATAGAACATTGCTTGCCTTCCACGGCTGAGCTTGTTGCCGGACAGGAACCCTATTGAACATGTGTGGGAGAGGCTCTGCTGACGTGTCTTTAAACCTTTTGAGAACAAAAGATACTGACTCGTTCAGTAAAATATTTTTGCTGACTGTTCCAAGGCGGGTGGTGCTTCTTTTGTAGATCATTTATGTTGTTTCTGTCTAGTTTTGTTATGCTTTCATGCAAGTCTGTTTGCTGATGCCTTGTGGTCACCTGCTGGGAAAGGACTAACCTCTTGGATCTAATTTGTGATGTCTAATTGCGACGTTGTCACTTTCCCATTTGTATACTGGGTTGGGGGTGGCGCTTGATTGTATCGATTCCTGATCTTTGCCCTCTTTCTTACTTACATTAAACTTTTCAGTAACCATAGGAACATCTCCCCGGTAATCATAGGGTCCATAGAAATAGCTAAACCTTGCTCGTAGAGATACGGTTCCTGTCACAGGCTTCCCGTATGTATATCTGAAAAAAAATATGCTCTCTAAATTATAAAAATATATTGTCATATTATTTTGGCTTCAAATCAAATTGTTTTAGCAGTGAATAATAATTTCATGGAATTGAAAGATTGGTGTTAACAGTTACAGATCTATGTTGAATGCACTGTCAATTTTTGTCAGTATTGGATTTGAACTTAAATTAGATATAAGTAAGGGCATGTAATGATCCACATTTACTTACTTGGCTTTCACTGTTCCTGAGAGTTTGTTATCTGAGGTTAGGATGTATGGTGGTAACTCTACCTTCACATCAAATTTAGGCAGCACTGTTAATATAAAGGTAATTTTCTTTAAACCAAGCAACGATAGGTTTAGTGAAATCAATTTATAATAAGTATTCATAAAAATAGTTTATTCAACAGGATAAATTAAATATGATAAATGTTGAAAACGTGTTCATGGTGCATCACTGTCTATTCTCGTTATCAACAAAACATACCAAGGTTATAAAACTTCTATTCATTTGGTTTAACGCCATGCCTTTTCCAAGAATTAAGAATAGTTTTAATGTCAAATTGCATGACATTATGTTATTACACTTGAGATAAATAAAAATAATTAACTTTGATTGCCCAGTTACACACTGTACATGCTCTTCAATATAGATCAAATAAAAAATAACATGACATGAATATGCTCAAAGTATATTTCATACACTAACCATTCATTGTCCATATTTTGTAGGTCTTTTTGGGACAGCACAGAATATTTTAGTACTTATTGCATATGCGCTAAGGCCTCATTTAAACCTCCAAACTGATGAATCAAAGAAGGTTAAAGTCATACACAGTTTCTGGTAAGATTGCACGTTCATGCAGACATGTCTTAGCAATCAGTGAACTCATATGGGATAAGTGGCAAAGTTTCACGTAATAACCAATTTCTGCAAAATAATACAATGTTGGTCAAAATTTGGTACCAGTAAAATGCATTTCAGCCCCCAGTGGTTTCGGCTTCTGTCTGTTTTAAGATGGTGGTTTTGTAATTGTTTCTCTCATTGCTTGTGGGGATTCTGTTTTTGGTCCGTGTTTGTTATGAAGTGCTTAGTGCCCTTTCTAGTTTGCTAATATATTGAAGGAGAAGAGAAGGCTTGTTGATGTTTTGTTACTTGTCTCCCCAATGTCTTGTGGCTGTTAGCCTTCATTTAGCTCTTTCTTACAGTGCCTAGTGTTGGTCTCCAGTGTGTGATTTTTTTTCTTTGCTTGCTTTTTAGAATTTGTGCAAAAAGACAAAAGTAAAACATGCATCAAATTATGATCTGTACATTTCCCTAAAAATCACATGTACACTGACCCAAAATGAAAACTTTACACTTTATTTCTTTGAATAACTGTTTTGTTAGTATACATGTCGTTGTAAGATTTACGCATGCTTATCGAGACTTCGTCGCAGATAACGATTATGCAATTTTTTTTTCAAATCGCAGATCTATTCGAGTGTCAACGCTTGAAAAACGTGTTCATTACTTTGCATGTGCTGAGGAACAGGTGGTTCATTAACAGCTTTAAAACCGACAAGAAAACATTTGCAGCTGAGAACTGGTAATAAAAAACAATTTATTGTTACAAAGTGTTTCCATGTAGTGACGGAACGTCTTTCAAAACATCAAAGAAACCAAGTTATTGACGTGCTCAAGGCGGGGTCTACGGTAAATGATATCGCGCATCATTTTGGCTGCTCTAGACAGACCATTCATTATCTTATGAACAGGTGCAATGAACTGGGTATGTCAGAGTTCGTGCAAGACCTGGTCGCGCACGTGTGGCGACGTTAAGTCCTTATCGCGTTAACACGTTAACTCACCCACGTAAGCGTTTTAAACGACAACCATTATTGCTCGTCTTTACTGGGTTAATGCACAAAAGTTAATTCGTCATTTCGTGCAAAATAACGGACCTGACATTTTCCAGCATGACAATGCAAGGTCTCACACAACACGTAAATAACCACATAATTCTATGATAAAATAACGTCAACGTCTTGCCTTGGCCTGCTTCATCTCCAGTCACAAACCCCATACAACACGTATAGGATAAATTGTGTCGGAGGGTAAGGTCCAATCATCAAATGGATGCGTTAAATGACTCCAATATGCACCTCTGTTAGCATTACATACGTATCCCTAACGTGGCCATACAACGTTACGTAAATTCAATGAGGCGACGTATTCTGCTAAGCATTCGTAAAAATGGAGGTCACACTGGTTACTGATGATCTCTTAAACATCACTTTGAGCACGTAGTCAGTAATTTCTTGTTTCCAAAATCTGTGTGACTGTTTTAATTGTTTTTAGAAATTTTCATTTTGACCACTCTGAACTGAATTATTCATGAAAATTGTGCAATTTATGATTTTCATCCAATAAGTTTTTCAGACACATTGATAAGGCATTGAAGATTCGATGACCGAAAAAAATAACCCTGATACTTAATTTATCATCAAAATATATACTTTTGAACACTATGTAAAGTTTTCATTTTGGGTCAGTGTAGTTGACATCAATAAACAAGCTTTGTAGTAATTCCAGCTTAATTATTTAAGAATATCTGCTCAATCAATGTGATTGGCCAATCCATTAAAATAATCTTCGATAGAAGAAGTATAAGCTTACCATAATGTTTCACTTCGAAGTACTTCGTCTCTGTCTGTTTCTGTATAAAATTAATAAAAAAAAACATTAAGAAATTATCAAAAACGGATTTAGTTAATACTATCGGTACAAAACTCTAAAACAGTAAATAATGATATAGATGTAGAAGGTCGTCCAGCTAGGATACGCCACCTGATTACTTAATATGTCATAAAAATATGCCTACTTTGCTTGTAGCACTTATTTCTTAGTCAGGATTGTATGTAAAACTCGCGAAATATTTGTATTTTAATAAAAAAATCCATTGTTTTCCATGTTAAACCTTTATCAAATAACGTTTATGAATAAGTTGACCACTAGTGGTTTATATTTTCTGCTGATGTGGCGTCATGTATTAAATATGCTATACCTTTCTACGATGTATCTCAATCTCATATTGCAGTTCAATTAGACAAGAAAAAAATGCAATTTACAATTCATTGCTGGATAAATACACCTTAAAGTCACTACTGACACCTGGGTATTTCAACGAAATATATATATATATATATTAATTTAATTGTATTTATACACACATGTGTGGAAACCTGGATCTTCCAGTTACCAAGTATTGGTTCTGTGTCCATCAACATCTTGTTAGTGATCACTCCAGATGTTTCCTGGAGACCGCGCCATTGTTTCACTTTGTTGTTACGAGGGTCCTGAAAAATGAGCCCCAAAATGAGAAAACCAGCAATATGATTGTACGTCACATTAACAATCAGATTAGCCCATGTACCTGCTCTGTCTGATCAGATTTTTCACTGCCCTCATGAAGCAAATTGGGGCCATTAGCTAGACAGTGGAGGCACATTCGTGAAAGTCTGCCATAATTCGAGAATCGAATCATGGCCTGGGTGTATATAAGGAGCATTACCTGTAGTATAATATACCAAAAAGGTCCAGTTTATTAGTCGGAACTAGTGTATGGAAAAATAGTTCTGAAGCATATGGGTTTAGCTCAATATAAATCGATTATTCTGACCATCCGAAAAGTTTAATCAGCAGAACAATTTTTTTTCAATAAAATATCGCTATAGTGATATTTTATTGAAAAAACATAAACTTCATTTAAGCCGTTTGTTTTGTTGCAATCACACTTGTTATTGTGTTAAAGTGGTGTCTGTGACGTCAGCGTCACGTTATATAACGTCAGCGTCACGTTATCACCTGCGTTATCAAAGTAGATCCTCAATGTACATCCGTGGTCTGAATCCAAGGAATTCGGCCGAATTGGCCAAGGCAGTCCCGATTGAGTGGAGGCACTATTGAGATACAATTTTGAACCTTCATTGGTCTACTATGCAAATACACAAAACATAAGTGTAGAATCAAGCTGTTAATGATGATGTGCATAATCTTTTTTCACGCTGAGCAGTTTATGCCTTGCGTTGGTTCAATTTGTTCTATGGAACACTTCCAATTCCAATACATATGATTGGTCACATGCTAAAAATAAAGTACTATTTGACAGTGGCGTAAGGTAAATCCACAAACTGTTATAACTTTCAAAAACTGTAAGATCTACTGATAAGCTAAATCAAGTACTAAAACAAATTATGGCCTCACTGTCGGAATCTCAATTTCACCTTGTCTAACAAACATGAACATTGCATTTTTTTTGAAAACAGTCAGATTATACTTTGAGCTGATGTGCATATTTAGTAACATTTTATAAGTATCAATTCTTGACCCATTAAATAGAATTTCCCGCTCTTATCAATTGAACTAGTCCATTTTTATTTAAATGGTTGTTGGGTGGTAGTTTTCATTTTTTATTTTATTTTTCATAGAGCTAGTGGAGACCAGACAACACGTTGTGTGGCGTCTGATCTGGGTCTGCACTGTTTGCCAATGTCCCAGAAAGAGGACACCAAGCTTAAATGGGCTTATTGTTACTGGGACAAGACATGAGTTGTTAAAAGTGACACAAAGCAAACTTCATACATGTAGTTCAACACTTTAATCTTAGCTGAGATTTTACATACGGACTAATCAGAGTAGAGCAGTCAGTGGATCCAGGTTTTGTAAATATCATACCTGTGACAACAAGTGGCGGCTAGCAGGCAAAGGGTTAAAGCAGAATAGAAAAAATAGGATTGGTGGTCAGCCGGCAACTCTAAAGCCAGCTGATCAAAATATATGCTGTTTTACAACAAGGTATGTCCTTTATGCCATGCTAAAGGTTAGACATAAAAACTAACAAACGTACGTGACCATGCTTTAAGAGCGCGTATATAAGAAGTTAAACAAAACATACGGTGATATCGACGTTAAGATGGCCAGTGTAGACTGTCAGGTTAGGAAAGGTGGCGAAAGCTCGGAAATTCACTGAAAAAAGGGAAAAACACAATGGATGTTACACAACTGTTGACAAAATATAAAGAAAGTAAGAAGACATAAATGTAAATTAAACCAGATACGTATGTACTGAACAGAATATACAGTAAGGGTTTTGTCAATTAGGTAGCAAGTCGACGCTCTTTCTAAGTCGGTGGTCTTACAATATTGAAAATGTGCATGAAATAATTTTAGTTGACATTCTTAACACTAAGTAAAAACACAGGCTCAGATCAGATTGTGCAAGTGTGTAGGTTTGTATGTACCTTTTCCAATTAATGTGGAACATCTCCAAAGGGGGCAACTACTAGCAGTGTATTAAAAATCTCAAACATGAATACGTTTCTGAGTCTGCACTGTTTGCTATTATTGAAAAAGGTTTAAAATCCATATTTAGAAACAGAAAGTTAACAGAAAATGTCAGCCGCCATCACCTTATTTTAATTATGTAAATGGATATGACGTCATAACAAAGACAAGAAAGACAAGAAGAAAGAATGTTATTGTTGTCATATTAAGCCAAAGTGAATTCCCACTCTTATAGATTGGATTGATCAATTTCCATATAATGGATTGTTGGGTGTTACTTTTCATTTTTACTCTAATTATGATCGAACTTTCTTAGGGTACCTGATCAAACGCCGCGATTTGCGGCATCTGATCTAGGTTCCACTGTTTAAATGACGCTAGGCTCATATGGGTTAAACTTCACCTGTTTGTCCAGGCTTGTACATGGCTTTGTCCGTCTGTATGAAGATAGCCAAGCCCTTGCTTCGGTAGCTGATTGTGGATTGGTTCTGGAAGTTAAGTCCATGTCCAGTTCCTTTGATTTGGATTAGGTATGGTCTATAGAGGTAGCGACTACCGCTGGGGATGTTTTCTGGTACCTAGAAGATATTGAGTCGTAACTTTTAGACTATATGTGAAAATGCTCGTCAAACATATTAGACAATGGAAGGTAATGCTGTTTCTTAATGGAGCCCAGTGGCTCAGTTGAGGATTGCTTGACTTGAGACCGAAGGGCCGTGGGCTCGAGCTCACCGGCGTCATGTCCTTGAGCAAGACACATTAATCCTTGATTAGTACTGGTTCAAACCAGGAAGACCCGTCCAACATAACTGAAATATTGTTGACTGGGACGTAAAGAATCAAATAAAAAAAATGCTGCTTAAGATTATTTCATACAGCATAAAACAATACATTCTACCTGGAAATTGCACATGGTCCAATAAATGCTCACGCAATTCTTAAAGAGTTATTTAAACAAAATGATATCCTGATTTCCGCAACTCAAATAATTCCAAGCAATCAATTCAGTTACAATACAGTCCCTTTATAACATTTAAAATAAAATCTGTGTAAATTGGCCACTCGCAAAAGTACCGAAATTGGTTTTCAAGACTAATTATCGCTTTATGCAGGTCAGAAGGTTTGCAGAATACTTTCTGCAATACTTTCGACCTTCATTAAGCTACCATTTGTCATCAAGATCATTGTTTGTCTATTTATGAGTGGCCGTTTTCCACTGTATGTTGGTATCCATAGAAATGGACCGTTTTATAAGTAACAAATATTATAAAGGGAAAATTTTACATAGGAATTATAGGAAAATGACCATACCATGGCCAATTTTCTAGAATTCCTTTGTAATTTTACATGATAAGACAATTTAATTGATTGATTGATTGATTGATTAATTGATTGAATAATTGATTTGAATCTTTACGTCCCATCAACAATCTTTCAGTTATGTAGGGACTGGTCTTCCTGGGTTGAACCAGTACTTAGCTAGGATAAATCTGTCTTGCTCAAGGACCACAACGCAGTGACGCGGGTGAGGCTAGAACCTGCGGCCCCTCGGTTTCGAGTCAAGCACTCTATCACTGAACCACTGATCTCCCTTAAGGACAATTTAAGAGTCACAGCATGGCCGTGTTATATCCAATTCCGTTTTATAATGTGATGTGCTATAAAGGGAATTCATTGTATTTTATCATGAGTGAAATGATAGCCACCCCCACTCTACAATCCTATGCAAAAAAACGTAGCAACATAAAAAAGCACCAGCAGCAATACAATCATTGGTTTAGAACAGACAACAGCCAAACTCTGAATGTACATCAAACAATATCAATACCAAAAACCAACAATGTCCAACAGAGGAAAAATGATTACGCTAAGTCAAAATACAAAAGTGCTATAGCTTGTCCTGATACAAAGATGATTAATTCCTAACGGTCTCTTATCTTCTTTCTTGTTGTTGATGTTGTGTTTCATTTTTATGGCGGCCTACATAATTCAATAAGATAAGATTCATATATCTCTAGCAAACGCTTAACTTGAAAATCAGGACATTATTCAGAACATTGTTCGTTAAAACTGGGCGACAATGATTAATGAAGAAAATTTAGAAGAAACATGATAAAAGACACACCAAAAAAGAAGAAAAAGGAAAGAAAAATAATAGAAAATTTGATGAAATAAATCACGTCATTTGTTGAGATTTCTTTTGCCAGTTATAGGAAAATTATATTGTAGCATAAGGGCTCGCATATTGCACCTACGGCCTATAGGACTCAAAGAAAGCTAAGATAACAAATTGGATGATCGACAAATAGTGCAAGTACATGGGTACCCCCTTGGGATTTTTTAAGAAGGCAAACCACTATTATATCGTTAATTGTTATGTCCTAGGCACTGCTATCCCGGTTGTTGGCACGTCTGAAAATTTGGCAGTGCCAGATTGTAACGTCATCAAAGTGGTGTCCATCTTGAATTTTGATTGAAATCTACTTTTCATCATAGTATTCTTAATACTAGGTCATATTGTTTTAAATCTGAGGTATCAAAATGTTCAGAGTGATAAGTACTGTCTGCTCACTGCTGAAAAAAATTGGCAGAGGCAAATGATGACGTCATCGAAATGGCGACCATCTTTAATCTAAAATTTGATTTAATAAAAAATTAACCTTGCCTTATTATAGTATTAATACTTGGTCGTTTTTTGTTTTGTTTTTTTATTTTTTTAAATGAGACACCAACATGTTCAGAGTAATAAAGCAGAGCCCAATTTTGATGTCATCAAAATGGCAGCCATCTTGTTTTTTAATGACAATCTAAAGGATTATCAATGGATTAGAATGTTTTGTGTTAAAGACTGATGCTATTGGAGCTCCATACAATATAACTGTAATTTAAATCACTTTTTAATTTAACGTTCAATATTGTCTTTCCGTACAAGCGCACAGATATACAATAACTTATTATTGTAATAATCAGATTGATGATATACTGAAAGGACTTAGCATAACATACCGGAAGTTCAAGGGTTCCAGGCACACCTGAAAAGAAAAGTATAAGCATTTTCAAATTATTTTGAAAGAAAACAATTCTATTCAACTATGTCATGTCATATTATTGATTTTTTTGTCTTTTTTTACTTTTTGTGATTTGGAATGGTGAAGCCTTGGGAAAGAATAGCATATGTGTGAACAAAATGTTGCCTTCAGTTTTCATTTATATATTATATAGGTTAATATGTAACAGTAATGCCAATACGTTGAGATAAATTAAATCCTCGACTTTAGAGAGACAGTTTATGCTTATGTTGTAAATGGTGGTTTAAACTTTTTCATCAAGGTTATGGAATATAAACGAGGAAGCAGAGCTCCTAAGTTTGACACTCTGTTAGTGTTGCTGAAAGAATTTTTAAAACAGTTTAATTTGAAAAACCAACAACAGACCACTGAAAAAGATGAAAAATAAACAGCACGCAAATAACAAGTCATGCGCAGATCCAGAGGGGGGGGGGGGGTAAGGCAGGACCCCCCTGAAAATCACAAAATTATAGGGTTTCTTAGCAATGCTGGTCCGGATCCCCTGAAAAATCACAAAGCTACCAAGCCAACATACAATGTTGAGCCACCATGGGCACGCCAGCGAAACGGCGTTTCGCTGGCGGGCCAATGATGGCCGGCTTATAGTAGTAGTTGGATCCTCCCAACAACTAATTAAAGGAAAAAAAAGAACGTTGTCAAAGGTGGACCCCCTCTGACAAAACTTTCTGGATGCGCGCATGCTAATTGACGGTCAACCGCTCCAATCAAGTACATACCTTGGTGGAATTCCCCACTGGCAACAGCTCCAGGTATTTGTTGTATGACTACAGTGTCAACAGATTGGTTTACTGCCAGACTGGCTGTCACAATCACAGGCGCGCTCGAGTTGAGAATATTGACACCAATACTCAGGGGGATTCCAGGGCGGAAACTAGTCGGTGCCACAACCACATAGGAGCTGAAATATATAGTCATACAGGTTATGTAATAGTTATACCATGGGTTATCCGCCTATACGTGGAGATAATCCACAAGCTTTATGCTAGGTTTACACTATGTTCCCGGCTGCCACGGCAGTCACGGTAGCCAGAAACGTAGCTCGCCGTGGTGTTTTAGTCATTTTTGTCCTTGTGTTCAAGTTCTTTTAAGTCTCGCTACGTTTTCCTACGGTCTGTCAAGGTCTGCCGTGACATAGGCTCGCCGGCGCGCTACGGTCTGTCACGGATGATTCTACGTTTCCTCCCGGCCTGCCACGTTCTGTTGGGACCTCTCACGTTTTGTTACGTTGCGATCAAGTTCTGCTACGTCTATCAAGTTCTGTCTAGGTTTTCTACAATGATACGTGTTTGAACCCTAATATGCCCACGGTATAAAGAGGAGGTCCACAAAGCTGCGGCAATCGTTAAACTATGCACCCTTGATCAAAAACATCATTACATGTAATGGCAATGAAGAAGCCGATTTCGTATTTATATAATTGCTAGGAGCTGCGGCATCGAGGAGGCCACCAGCAGCTGTATAGAAGAGGAAGGTTAAAGACGGATGCAAAGTGGGGGCATGGTTTTCGGAAGAACGAATGCTAAAATTGGGAAATTTCACATTTTTTTTATAGCAAGAGAGCTTCGCATCTAAGATGTTAATGCATTTCAGGCCTCCAAAGCTCTTCGAAACTGTCACCAGCCATTGGTATCAGCATTAACCATTTGTACTCTAGTAACTCATTTATGAGTATTTTTTTTTAAAAAAAAAAAACACACACACAAAAGATTCTAGCAGCATTTCATCGATGTTTACACTGACTGATCTTCAATATTCTGCCACAGAAAATTGTAACCTTTGACCCCTCGATACTATAATGAAACTACCCAAGTCTTTCGCACACAAATACATTCGGTAATCATTAGTTCTACCCTTGTCACTACTTTCCTCATCAGATGCATCTATCTGAGATTCTTAGACTTCATGTTCAGGTTCGAGCTGTGGGGTCGGGTTAGGAGAACGTGTCAGACCGCAACGGAACTTGGTAGACCTTGACAGACCTTGGCAGACCTTGGGTTGCCGTCTCGTAACAAGCCGTCCCGCTACGGACATACTCCAAGTTGTGTTAAGGTCTGTTACGTTCTGTCACGTTTTGTTGTGTTCTCCCCGTTCTACTACGGCACATTTAAGTAGGTCAATCCCGCCGTGGCTGCCGTGGCAAATTTTTTGACTGTTTAAAAATCTGTCCCGGCGATCACGGCAACCACGGCGTGCTACGTTTGTCGACCCCGTTCGCCTACGTTGTGTTACGGTCACCCCGTTTCGTCCACGGTGGCCGAAATCGTGACTGCCGTGGCCGCCGGGGACATAGTGTAAACGTAGCTTTAGCGAGTGGATTATCTTATGTACAGGAGGACAAACATTGTTTAACTATTATATACCACCTACATCAGTGTAGACCTTGCACATCACGAGGAATTTCATGATAAAGTTGGAATAGGTGGTATAAAGATCTTTCTCTATAATAATGTTGTTGCTGATCTCAATAGGGGCTGTCACAATAACATTCACGCTAAGTCGTTTCCTCAACATATTTACATACCAAATATGTGTTTTGCTATGTTATGGGCAAATAGTGAAGACAATATGCACGCCTACCAAATGATCCAATGCTCAACATCTGGTTGAATATTAAAAGAAATTGCCCCAGGAAGAGAATCAAAAATGGGGGAATGTCATGCAACAGCCTAATATGCATTCCTACGTGTGTTGTATAAATGAGGACAGAAAGTTCTCTCGTTTTGTCAGATTTACTTTTCGCGTAAAATAGGTGCACAAGAATTCGACAGGAACTAGTTTATCGCGCGAAAAGTAAATATGACCTAATGAGGATACTTTTTTTTCTTAGTTCGTATTTATACCACAAATGTAGGAATCCATATGCTATTGCATGACATTCCCCGACTTTATCTTTTCCTCGTAGTGCAGTTGTTTTTCATATTCAACCAGATGTTGAGCATTGGGTCGTGTGGTAGGCGTGATATCGGTCAGTTGTACGACGATAAATCACTCGCGCTGCGCGCTCGTGATTTGATCTTCTTTACAACTGACCTCCAAACAGTGAATTATTACTCAACAATTCACTGCTGGAGCTGATCTATTTCTTAAATATATCACATACCAATACCAGGAAAAGGTATATCATGTTAACAATGTAAAGTTACTTTTAGTTTTAAGTATATTTTGCTGTGTTTTATGACCTAATCAGAAAGCATTGCCATTTGATACAAATGTTAGCTCTCTGGATTGAATCTGCCACCAATATTTCCGATACCCATAACCCATAAACCCATCCAATATACTGTTATCTGGTTCAAACAATATATAAGTCATTTTACAAGGATGAATATTGGACTTGTGAACTATAACGTTTATGATAGGACAGTACACGCCCCGCTGAGATGTTGTGTTTGGGGCTCACCAGTGATTCCTTACGTCCTATTCATGAATGAATCGACCCCCTATGATTCAAAATGTTACTTTGAAATAAGAGTGCACTGCAACTGGACAAACTACATAGCTCCATGGGAATGAAAAATAGTGACTTTATGCACATGGGCGGATCTAGAGGGGGGGGGCAGAATTTCCGGACCCCCCCCCCCCCCCCCTGAAAAATCACAAAAATATAGGGTTTCTTAGCAATACTGGTCCGGATCCCTGAAAAATCAAAAAGCTATCTAGCAAGCATTCAATTTCGGGACATCGTCGGCCCGCGTTTAGTAGCATTTGGATCCCTCTTTTCCCTCATCAAAAATACGTTGTCAGAATTGGACCTCCCTCTGGCAAAACTTCCTGGATCCGCGCACGGGCTGACAAATAGACACCTAGCAGATGACATTAAACTTACTTCTTGGCTGTGACACAAGCGACCACGGTCGCCAATAGCAACGCTATATGCATCTTGTTGTCTTGTTATCTCAGTTTGAAAGGTCGAAAGTATGTTCTGTGTTCTTTCAAACTGTAATAGAAATACAAATAATGATATATAAGTGCATGTCAAAGGCAAATCTTTTGACTATAAACGCATCACGTGACACGATTCTATGCCAAACAAAAAAAAAACATTTCAGAGGAATTTGCAATGGCCAACTAATTTACCAACGAAGAGGCCGAAGCTAGGGTTACTAAACCACAGCTATACTGAGCGATTCCATTGACTATAAGCCAATCATTCGAACTCTGTCGGTAACAAAATAATGTTATTATTGATGAGTTTTAGCTTTACTCTTTGCATACGGAAGATTCTGCTTTATGATAAGATTATAATTCTCGTGGTCAACCCATATGAGATTTGGATAATTATCTCGTATGCAAGCCGCGAATGCTCAGAAAAGAAAGTCCCATCTTTGAAACTTAGGGCCACGGTCGTCATTGAGTGCGAGGTATGCATTATAGTCATCTAATAAAGCAGAAATCATACATCGATTTGTAACTGATGCATCAGATGCAAACTATATTATATGTTTATATTATATGTTACATGTACTGTTGTATAGAATGAACAAACTCAATTAAACAGGGTCTGCTGTTTTTGATTTTGGTATTCAATATTTCATTCTACTAGCTTTAACTATTTCTTTGCTTAGCGTCGTATGTCGATAAGAATATTTGAACCCTGATTAGGACATTGGTCTTGATCTGGATCGTTTGACATTCTGATATTTTTTTGAAAAAAAAAAGTAATTTTGATAAACGTCTACAGACGACAACAAAAGCAAGGAAAATACCCAGCATGCAAATATTTAAACATGCTCATCAATTTTAAAGTTGTTATTCTCAATAAATGTATATTCGTCTTGGCATAAGGTTTAGTCTTAACTAAATTCGCATCTTAATGAACTATGTGCTGTTGTTGGTTTTGTTTCTTTGTTATGAAGCCCGCGAAGACGATTTTTATGTCTAGAATTTTATTTAGAATTTATTGATCTCACTAAATTGTAAATGAAATAGTTTTTTCAATATATTCCATATGAAATAAGGCATGTTCATGACTCCTACAAGCAAATCTAATCTACATACAGAAAGACTTTAAAAACGCAACACTTGGATAGAAGATTTAAATTATGTCTCAAAAAAGAAGGCAAAAAGATAATTTCGGTTGTATGTTAAAGAGTGTCCATTTGTAGGAACATATGGAAAAAGTGTCCAATTAAAATAAATTTAACAAAGTGAAAATGTATACTTTTTGTGATATGGGTCATGTCTTTATGTAAAAAAAATGTTATCAGTTATAGATGCTCTACTCTTTACAATTAAGATACACCGGATACTGTAAATTCGGAAATTTTCGCGAGGACTTTATTTTCGCGAAACTTCGCATATGCGAAGTTTCGTGAAAATAAACCCTCGCGAAATGACAAAATCACTCTGTCGTGTATTGATAAAGGTAAATCTTGCCTTATTCGCGAATTTTTCACATCACTAATATGTCTTTTAATGTTATTCGCGAAAATAAAGTTCTCTCGAAAATTTCCGAATCTACAGTATACAAATTTGCTTCATGGACCTCGTAAGTCACCCAGGAATCAATCTCATATTGTTTGGCAGGTCTGCTTGCTTATTTGGCGTTTATCTTTTTGTACCCTTTCATTTGATGGCTTAAGCTCCCCTCTAATTAAGAAATGTTTCAGTATACTAAATTTATTCGAAGCAGTCAGGTTAACAATTAAAACTAAAGTGTTTGCTGATGAAACTAACTCATGATGACATCATCGAAGCAGTCAACTGTCTTTTGAAATATATCAAGGAAAGTTAATGTTGCGTAATTAAAGTCCGTCAGTATATTAATGACCGTCCGGCGGCCTTTAGTTAAGAGTGCGTCACAAAAACATAGTTTTCTTATTTCGAAACCAAAACATATGTTGTGGGTACACAAGAAAACGTCTCAATTAGACGTTTCTTTTGAGCACCCAAATTATATGTTAAAAATGATGGGTAAGAAATTATTTACAATGGTTCCTTAAACAATTGGTTTATCTAAACCTATGAATGAGGATATTTCTCAAAGCACTTACCTTGTTGTTCGTCGAAAGTGTTTATCGAAAGTTGTTGGGAGACTTACAGAGCGGCCTATTTATAGGCCATCTCAAAAGATATGGCTGTCGCAGTCCCATAGCCCACACAAGAACCAACACAAAGTAGGTCATCTGTAGCCAGGACACCAACAGTCTCACACAACTACTGTTCCATTGGTACGAACCAAAAGCCCTATCCCTGTAAGCTTTCAAAAGAACACAATATTGAAAGGAAATTAATTTTCAGATTCAATCAACAGATAGACAAACGCATGAATTCCGAAAATAAAAAGTTAAAAATGAGATGGATAAACAGATATGAAGTTTACGCACCGATCTGTGTGATGACATTGCTGAGAAAAAGGCTAGGTTGAACTCCATAAGTGAATACTTCCAAAGTAATCAAACAACTGGGTCAGATGACCAATCCCAAACATGGAGAGAATATTATTGTCCAAAGTTTGCAACATACATTGACACTCCTACGACTAGAGTAAATAAATAGATCAGATCTGATCAGATTTTCATTGCATCCTAATGGAGTTCTATAAATAGCACAGACTCTAGTCGTAGGAGTGTTGAACAAGTATTTGAGTTGCACGTTTTTTGGGCTCCTTAGGGATGGCCTCAAGTTAGCAGCTGTGGTAGTAGAATAAGTGGAGAGAAACGAATCTCGTATAGAGTCAGTCCCTGGTGTCGCGGTCGTAAAACTCACTTCAAAGGAAGATAAGCGCAATATTCTGAGGGTGAAGGCAAATTTAATGGAAACCCACAGATATAGACGTGTGTCTACACATCCAGATATGTCAAAACGTGAAAGACAGTTAGCAGCAAATTTCAGAAAGGTTCAGCTTGGTTGTGTTCGTCAAAATGGTTTTCAGCGGATAATAACACGCTTACTCAGGATAAATCACATTCACGGGGTATAAATTTAGGGTTGAGCAACGATCTCATGACATTCAGCAAGATGGATACATATGCCTCCAATTCATGGCAAGCATGTCAACAACGCAACTAGCTTATTAGCAAAGAGGTAGTTCATGAACTCGTATTTGGACATATAGCTGTCATGCAAATATAAACAATTTGCAGTATAGTGACAGGAAGTTTGATACTGATTGGCAGTTTGGTATGTTTAAAAGAGCTAAAGACAATGGACATAATACTTGGAAAATGTATATTTCCAAATAGTTTTCCTCCTTATTTTCAGTATTATATGTTGTAGGTACACATCGGAATTGCCTTTATGAGGCAATAGGTACACATTGGAATTGCCTCTATGAGGCAATTCCAATGTGTATCTACAACATATGTCTTTTTTAATAAATGAGTTTTTCCACAATAAGCTTTTTTGAAACAAATTCTCAACCACTTTCATTAATTCAAAGAAATGAGCATGTAGAAATGCACAACTTTTCATGAAATTTATCATGCACATGGATGGCAATAATAGACTGTCTGTTTTATGCTTCTGGCAGCTTATCTTGAGATGTTTCATGGGAGGATATTGCTAATTTGCTAGTTGTGCGTTGTAATAGGGAAAATGTTGACAATAGAAAATACATGTCTAAGCTGCAGGCGAATGGAATACGTAGAAACAATCAAAATGCTGTCAGGTGCGGAAAGGAGATGTCCTCCAGTGGTAGTCGCTCATCTGCCCATGGTCCGTCTTCATTTAATGGAGATCATATAGTGGATCGAAGAGGGTCTTCCAGCCATAGTATGTGTTCATTGAGTGATTGGCATGGGACTGTTGGTAGGCGTTCCACTTCTGGTGGCCAGTCAGAAAATAAGTCATCTGGCAGATACAGACCTGACAATTACAGACAAAATGATTTAAATGCCAGTTCAAATGTCAAAATAGAATTTTTGGATTGTAAATGGCTGGACTGTTGATGAAAGTTCACATACTTTCAAGGGCAGACAGTCATGTTTGAAAAATATGGGCATCGATATGCTGCCATTAGATGAAACACATTTGATTTGTAATGATTAACTCAGAGTGGCTGGCTACACCTGATTTTTGCAAAATCGTTCAATTATTCATATAAATGCAAAACATGGTTCAGGAGGTATAGGCCTTTTAATTGAAAATACCTTTGCTAGTAACTATAACATAAAGGTTTTGCACAAAAGTCATGAAGGTATTTTGTGGATAAATTTTAAACATATATTAAATAAATCTTGCTTCAATCTGCGTGTGTGTTACTTGCTACCTGAGGACCTTTTCAGATATGTAAATATTGACGAATTTTGATTACCTATTAACAAAAGTTTATCAGTACCAAAATATGGACCAATATTATATATGCCGCAACTTGAATAGACGCTTGGGCGATTCGGTGGAATATATCGAAGGAGTCGACGAAGTAACCCCAAGAGATATCTGAACTAAGGGTGAGGTTGGCGCACCGTAAAAACGGTTTAAGCCCTCCAGTAAAGTGTTTTTACTGACCATTCCAAGGCGATGCTACTTTTGTGGACCATTTATGTTATTTTTATCTTGTTTTTGTTATGCTTTCGTGCGTGTTTGTTTATTGATGCTTTGTGGTCACCTGCTGGGAAAGAGCTGATCTCTTGGCTTCTGTTTGTGATGTCTCATTGTGAATTTGTCTTTTTCACATTGGTATTCTGGGTCAGGTGTGGTGCTTGATTGTATCGATTCCTGATCTTTGCCCCTTTTCTTACTTTCAGTAAAAACGCTAATGGTCATTTTTTTGTTAGTTGATGATTGATAGTAATTGCTGCGTCTAAAATGGAAGAGTAGATTCTCAGAAAAATAGTTTTACATCAGTTTCAGCCAAAAGAAAGGTAAAGCTGTTGATGATTACCTGCTGTCCCATTCATATCCTTGCAGTACATAACAGGTTTCAAAATTATAAGTTCATCATGTTTGGTAAATGTGGCGTGCAAAGATATGGGATTTGAGACAAGACTTGTACCAGACCATTCTTTGCTGGCGTGCAGCAGTCATTTAGTTGGCCATGAAAACCAGAATAAAGATAGCATCCCGAGTGTCTCTTTATTTATGTTATTTTTGTCTTGTTTTGTTATGTTTTCGTGTGCGTCTGTTTGTTGATGCATTGTGGTCACCTGCTGGGAAAGGGCTGACCTCTTGGCTCTCGTTTGTAATGTCTGGTTGTAACATTGTCACTTTCCCGTTGATGTCCTAGGTCGGGTGTGGTGCTCGGTCATGTCGATTCCTGATATTTGCCCTCTTTCTTACTTCTATCAAATTTTGAGTGTGGCTCCATTCCACCAGGCTTTTCTAAAATTGAAAATTTTCTATTATCATTAAATGAGAAATTCAAGAAATCAGGTCATTTAACTTTGTTAAAAAAAGAAGTAAATTAATTGTATAATGATTTCTGTGAACTAGTAAAAAATGAAATGTTGCAGATATTGCCACACAGGCATGTAATTTTGAAATTTGGCCTTGATAATAAACGCCTGAGACATAAGACGCCCTGATGGACTGATGGCTTTGCATCCAAATTGAACCAAGTGTGCCTTGTTACTCAGAACGCTGCTAGCTAAACACAAAAGGCAACAATACATGTAAGAATGAGCTAAACGGTATTTTAACGGATGCATAAAGATTTTGACAGAGAAGTTGTAACGCACAAAAATGCGATATTGGGTTCAGTTACAAAATGGAATGGTTAGTAGTTTAGACACCCCCCTCCCCCGAGATTTTTGGAAAAAGATTGGTCGCACTGGTGTGGCAGATAATAGAAATAAATAAAATTCCCTTTGAAGTTTATAATGAGCAAGGTTCAGATACTGATGTGCGTAGGAATTCACTCTTGTTTGCTATGTGTGTGTTTTGTGTATATGATGTATGGTTATATTAGGGATTCATGAAATATGTCTTGCACCATTACTTACTTTTGATAAAACCTGGCTGTGCAATTTGCCACCATTGAGGGTTGATGCTGGTTCATGTGTAATGCACATTTAACTTTGGCAACCTTTATAGTTTAAATATAAGGCTAACCTCAACCCTGTGACAGATTTTCTCACAACAGGGCTCATGTACATGTTTTAGAATTAGATTTAAAATTGAAAATATCTAAAGAACTTACAACATTCTTCCTGTCTCTCACAATTCTTTTAAAATGGCAGTTATATATATACTCATGTGTGTTATATGTAATATATGTTTTACTGTATACACTAGTGAGACAAAAATAAAATATACTTACTTACTCATCAATATGCGCACTGATTTAATATTATTCTAAAACACTGAATTTTAACCTTTGTCAAGAATTAATGATACTGCTCTGGTATTGTGCAAATAAGTAGTAGTGCTTCCTTTACACTTGTATGGAGCTTGTTGACCTAAAAAATGGCTGGACTCCAAGGGCAAGCGAAAGTTATCAATTTCAGGCTAATTGAAGAGCTTTCACAAATATTTCATGTGGAACTTTTACTATCATACCGTAAAGCTCTATAACAAATGCAGTTGAAAAATGATTGATTATTCCACCTTCGTTCTGACCCACTGTCAGTTACATCCATTGTCTTCTTTTTTCACATTAAGTTCATTATATTAAATGATGCATTGGATGTGTTAGAAAACATTCATGCGAGCTAATCAATCTAATAAATGTGTATGTTTTAACGACAGTAGAAATTGGATTGAATATTTGGATTCTTTTTCGGGGGAGGGGGGGGGGGGTAGAAGAAAAATTGTACAGTGAGCCACTTTAGTTACGCACCACCTTTTCAGGGCCCACATTTCTAAACAAAAATGCTGGAATCGACATTTTATCTGTTTGGTCACACCGAGAAAATATCAAAATCACTCATGCGAATCGCTCTGCTACGTCAATCGCGATTTTGACAAAAATGCTCGTGCAACCTGAGCGTCTATATTTTCTATATGCGTTTTGCGCTAGGAATTATCCATGGTGATCGGTGGGACATAAAACACCAAAAACAATTGTTTTATTCGAGTAAACCCCTTTTTTTTGGTCGTTGAAGTTAGTAACACTTTTACGTCTTGAAGAAATGCTGGTTTTGACGTGATATTAAAGCCAGTTACAATAATCAAACAGGTTTTCCTTCGCAACTTGTTTTGTTATGAGTCACTTGTTGACATATAACTATCAAAACACTTAAACATCTTACCATTGACAAGTCTTTTAGCCTTGGTAGTAGTGACGTCATCACTAACGTCAACAACATGACGCCAATAAATCCATTTATTTTTTTACGTAAATTTACGGCGGATACATGGTTGTTAAAAAATTCAATGGCTAATACAAATATAGATGCGCTTTATGCTGGTAGTCTCAGAATAAAAATAGCATATTTCTTTTCATAAAATTTTTATATTTTATTCGTAAGTGGTGCGTAACTAAAGTGGCTCACTGTAATCTCGGACGGTTATGGGGCATTTGTATCCTTTAAGAAATTTTTATCAGATAGTTTGTTGAGACTGAGTTTTTTTTTTATATAGATAATGTGAAAGCGTAGGTTCCATGTAGATCTTTTGTTCGGCCGCTCAGTACTTTTTGCGGAGGGAAAACTCAACAAAAGTAGCCCTTTCCAGAAGATATCCTACTTGATCAACACTATCTTCTTTCACGTTTCTTTGCATGCAGCATTGATTATACAGTAAGACCTGTCTTAAGCGGCCACTCAAAAAGAAATCCAAAATTGGTTTTCAAGACCGTTCATCGCTTAATGCAGGTCAAAAGTATTGCAGAATGCTCCAAGAGAGCATTCTGCAATACTTTCGACCTTCGTTAAGCTATCATTTGTCTTTAAGACATTTGTTTTTTTTTTTTTTTCTATTCTTAAGTGGCCGCTTAAGACAGGTTTTGCTGTAGGTATATATAATATTGAGATGACATAAAACCAAGACCTTGGCATCCATTAGTCAGAGTTAGTATTTTAGCTTATACACTGGATAATGCCCTTTTTACGACCATATATTTGCCAAGATAAAGAAATAGAATGAGACTGCAAAATTAGGCCGGTCTTCAACTATAAGCGCTTAAATTTTGCCCGTCATGGACGCCCTCGCACCGCTTACATATGCTTCAGATATAGATTTAATCCAGCAGACACGCACCATTAAGCAACGTTGCATGAACGTCGATGTGACGTCATGACGTCACATCGACGTTTATACGACGTTGGTTCGACGACAGGGCACCTGTTGGGACAACTTTGCCCTTCACTTATTAGTTTGCCCAAAAATAAATGAACGGTTCCGAACAACATAAATATTTTTTGGGAAAATAGACACATACTATTTTCAAATTAGTTCTTATCGCATTGGCGAGCTTTTATCATGCATAGATTTAGGATGTAGATAAGGCATCATATTTCAGACCTCTGCGACGGCATGGGCGTTTGCCTATATGTGTTTAGTACTCAAACACCTTGATACTCTACAAATAGGGGGGTATACAAACAACAGACTCGATTAATCTGGATTTGTTGAAAAGGATCAACAGAAAGTTCAACGACCTTTAACCCCCACCACTTACCCCCATACACACACACTATAAGAATAGTTTTAAGCTGTATTCTGCTCTCTGCCAGATTCCAATAGCTCCAAATAAAAACAAACAAACGAATAGTACGTACACTGTAATTCATGTAGATGGGCATCGACTTGATAAAAACCTGCCCCAAGGGTTTATGACAAACTGAAACACAAAACGGTATACTTAGCTACAGAGAGCAGTACATTTAGCTTGGTGAACCGTTGCATGAAGCAATTGCAATTTTCAGGCCTGACTGACCTGCGCTTCTGTTTTTCGCTTACAAAAAAATCAGAGGCCCATATTATATGTATTATTTAGTTTATATCGATGTACGGATAGAGCAGAATATCTACGAGATCACTTGATCCAATGTCAACTGTTATGATTTATAATAAAGGCATTACAAACTCTAATTCATGAGATTTGATAATAAGTGTAACAACTATTTAGCCATATCGTACTAGTGTTTGCATTTTTCTGTTTTCTGTTAATACCAATCATCCCCCAAAGAACCACAATATGAAAACGTATAAACACTATAAGTGCCTCGACGCGAGAAAATCCGTATTTAGAGAATACTAGGTGAGTGTCTTTTGATATCAAGTTTACCAGGCAAGGATTTGAGAACGCTTGTTGACATCGCGAGGCTTGCCGAGCGATTCAACATGCGTTCTCAAAGCCGAGCCTGGTAAACTTGATATCAAAATACGCGAACCTGGTATTCTATTTATCAGTTTACCCATTGTTTCACTCCTCAAACTAGCGATTATGACGTAATTTTCAATTTTTGTGTTGATTCAGCGTCATTAGCGACGTCATTCAAAAGTGCAACGTCATCATGACCTGATAAAGGTAACATGCCGTGAGATAGGAAACGTTTATTAGGTTATGTTGAAACAATTCAGTTAATATTAGGGGTGACTGATAATTAGGGTTTCCTACCAAGAAGGACTCAAAAATTCTTATCAACTACAGAGAACAGCCAGATTACTGGAACTTTTCATGAAGCTAGCCTAACTGTTATGTTCTCCGGAGAGCGAATAACAAAGTCGCTGATCAGTCTGTGCACTGATCAGACTGCACACGCAACCGTCAGCTTTTCTCGTGTTGAAGCCCAATGCAGCTCATCGGTTCCCCCATTAAGCTGGGACGTGCGACCCTAAGACTTTTATCTGATGGCGAGGTATGGTTACATTTGAGAGTTTGTGCACAGTAATCAAACATCTGATCTTTGTAAACGTGGTTACCGGACAGTTTGAGTGTAGGTTTATACCACCTTTATCAACTTTAGCGTGAAATAGCTCATGATGTGCAAGGTCTACACTGATGTAGGAATTGTAGGTGGCATAAAAAAGTTATACCATGTTTGTCCACCTGTACGTAAGATAATCCACTCGCTAAAGCTCGTGGATTATCTCCACCTACAGGCGGACAACCCATGGTAAAACTATTACATATCGACTTGCAACAATTCAATGCAGGATGCTCGTACGGACAAACATAGGAGCCAGCACATGTACTTTGGTACTTATCGCACCTATGAGCAACCATGCTCAGTCGGACCTGCGCGTAAACGTTCAAGCTTGCCAGCGCCTTCGCTTCAATCATGGACTGTTTTATGCTCTAACTATGCTTTAAGCAATGGACAAGTGTCAAAAAAGTACTATACAGCATTGCCACGTGGTGTTTCAAATGGCATTTCAAGAACGCATCTGAGATATCAAAGCTATTTTCCTTATAAAGGCTTTCTAGATTGTTGCAAAATTATGATGGATGAGTTCCCTTTTTCTCATTTTTTGTCGAATAAACTTGAACATTAGGTACTGCCGACGGATTATTTGTCTCAACGCAGGCTCGCCAGGAAGCCATGCCCAAAAGTTATAAAACTTTTACATCCTCAACTCAACTGAGCACGAAATTTCAACTGCTCATTAAAACTGTAATACTGACAGATGAAGATGTTTCTTGCTTTAAGTCTCTCAGATGTTGTATTATCATTCTAATAAATGTTAAAATGCCAACCAGTGTTGGCATTTTAACATTAATGAGCAGGATAAATTTCGTGCTCAACTGAGTTGAGCATGAAAAAAGTTTTTTAGTCTCGGGGCCTGCGCTTCAACATCATTATGGGCCTCGATGCAAGAAACCCTGATTTTGTTTCTTGCGAACAACAAAGGCGCAGATAAGCCTGTACATCGCACAGTCTGGTCAGCGCCTTTGTTATTCGTTACCTGAAAATTAAAGTAACTAGGTCAGGCATCTCTTATTTTATTTGGCGGGAGTCAACCTGATAAAGTCTCTGGCTACGCCCCTGCAACGTATCACGGATATAGGCACACATCTTTGTCAGTCACATGCATTCATAACTAGGCCAACATACATTGTAGCACAACAGCAAAACAGCATAAAGGTTTGGTCAACTTAGCACAACAGCATAATGACATAATATTTTGGTATTGATAGCATAAGAGCATATGCCTGCAATTCTTGCGTTTTAAACATGTTTAAAATAAACTTTGTTATATTTTGCAGTCATTCACCAGTTTGCTTGAGTATCTTAGCGATAAATTACAACCAACTTGTCTGTTGTTTTCACAAGGAGACTTTCTCAAGATAGAAAAAAATGAGAGAAAAAAAGAACGAAGATCGTAGAAAATAATCAGTTAAAATAATTGCACGCAGATAATATAATTCGCATCGCCGCCTTTCAATAGGGCGTGTTATTTTGCTTGCGTTTTTTTTTTCTTATGTGTATGTAATACCAGTCGCGGGACTTTGATCAAAAGACAACAGGTAATACGACACTTATAGCCCAATTAGTATATTGTTTTATTGTAATGAAGTGTTGTTCTGATAACTATTGTTTAAATTACCCTAGCAAATGAACTATGATAGTCTTTGAAGTAATAATGGTCTAATTTATTCGTTATTGTGGGAAAATGATTGGAATTATATCGCAGGTAAATCGCTATCATATATGTTTTTTACGCCAGGTAAAAGATTTTATGGTTTGAGACTATCACGCAGTCCACTGCTGATAGGCAACCTTGACCATAGGGCTTATCAGCAGTGAAGGAATTCCATTATCCAATCAGCGTTCTCCAAAATCAATTAAGCTATTTGCATATCGGTATCAGTTTTTGGAATTGTCAGAGGTAAGACCTCGTTTCTATTTATTTTGCTCAAAAACTTGTTTTTTGTGCTTTATTATGTTAATTTTCTTTGCATAAGACGTAGACATATTGTATCGTAATTTTCTCTTATTCTGTATCACACGAATAAAGTAAAACTCGAGTCAAACACTGAATTTTAGACCAATTTCTTTGATTTTTTTTTTCTTTCAATATGGGGTCAGACGCGCATGCGATCTAATCACGTGGTCCCCTGTTAAGCTAGCGGCAACCCCACCACTTCTTTTGCGGAACAAAGCATCATGGTATACAAAATCCTCCTCCTAGGTCACTCATTTATAAGTCATTTCAAACGGTTTGTGAAAAACAACCAAACACATTTCACATACTCATTGAATCTTGACCCGCGTGAAGTCATGGTGCAGTATTCTTCTTTGCCCGGGGCCACTGTAACAGCTATCAGTAACAAGAAAAGATATGACAGTGAACTGCCATATCAAAGACCCGACCTCATTGAAGTGATGGAAATTGAAATTGATTTGACTACATCAACAAATGTTCATACTAATTTCTATATAAGTGTAAGGGAATTCCTAGATTGTTGAAGAAATGGCGTAAAAGCTAACACCAATTGTAATTGCTGTGTCCCTGTTGTCACAGTGTCACAAGCTTCCTATAATTAATTTTTCGATAATTTGAAATTAAATCTCCAGTACCTTTGACTTCGAAATAACGAGATTCGACTTTATTTATATTTTATATTTATCAGTCTAGTGTCCATTTTCAATTTTTACCGAACATGGCTGGTTTTCCAGTTATTTTGAATTATTTCAGACATAACGGAGTTTTTGGAACAGGCAAACTCCGAATTCCCACGCTCAGCGTCATTGCGATAAATGTTTCACGTCATATAAACGTATAAGTAAACAAAAAGCGTTATTGGAGAAGCACAACGGGCATCAGAGTGGAAAACAGAGGTCCGGCGTTTTGTTAGGGTCTAATCTGGATCCAAACTGTTTGCAAAGGTTATCAGCAGACAACACTAGTAGACAAAGCCAATTTTTACTTAGTGTTGGTTCAACCCATCCCAACATAACTGAAAAACTGTTGACTAGGTTTAACTCATAACCACACATTTTTCAGCACTGCGAAATTACCAGCATGCAAAGAGTTTTCCACTTTGTGTTAGCCTGGCCTAGGCTCTGAGTTCAAGGAAAACTACAGTTATAATACCTGCTACTGGACACACATTTTCTCTGCATAATCTCCCTCTTTGCTCAAACTCAGAGCCTGGTAAAGTCTGAAGAGCTGGTCCCAGGAATTCCTGGGACCTTTAGTTCCGCTGTCATGCTAATGGCCCATATAAAATCGCTAGCTCAATTATCAGAATTTATCACCAAATATAAGACTTCTTCCTTAACATAACTGTAAGTGGGCCGATCAAATATTAGATAGACATTTAATTGTTCAAAATATTATCCATTTTGGTCACTTGCTTTACCACCGCAACTTTTCTTTACAAAAACGGGTAGCTCTAAAAAAGAAACAGACAGTCAGTGTTGAAAAACGTGTCCCTAAGAGATAATCAGCCCTGGACCAAAATCGTCATTAATTTTTTTCTTTTGCGGTATTAACGATGTTAAGGGAATTTCAATATATTAAGCCTACAGAAACGTTTGGTACTTATCGCATCTTCAAGCAGAGAAGGCTCAGTCGAGTTCATGCCAATGCACAGCCTCGCCTGAGCTTTCGCTGCTTGCAGTAAACTAGAAAGAAAATCTTGAAATTAGGTATCTGTTGCAATTTAAAGCAACGAAGGCTCAGTCGAGTTTATGCCAATGCACATGCAGTCTCGTCTGTGATTTCGCCGCTCGCATCAGATGAGAAAAAAATATGGAAATTTGCTATTTTTCGAATTTTAAAGCTAAGTCGAATTTACGAAAATGCACAGACTCGCCTGAGCCTTCGCTGATCGCTGAAATGAGAAATGATATAGAAATTCGCTATTTCTTGATTTTTGAAGCTCAGTCGAGTTTGCGACAAGAGTAGCGTCTCAGTGGTGAGATGCAGCAGTATGCATGCAAAGAGTATTCCACTTTGTGTTAGCCTGACCTAGGCTCTGAGTTCAAGGAAAACTACTGCTACTGGACACACATTTTCTCTGCATAATCTCCCTTCTTTGCTCAAACTCAGAGCCTGGTAAAGTCTGAAGAGCTAGTCCCAGGAATTCCTGGAACCTTTAGCTCCGCTGTCATGCTAATGGCCCATATAAAATCGCTAGCTCCATTATCAGAATTTATGACTTAACTTGTGTTCATAGAAACATTTTATCGCCAGAGTGAAATGGATGAAAAAAATGAGTTTGGGAGTTTTTAGATAGCAGACAGCCAAAAATCAGAAATTGTGTTAAAGAACAATTTGCAGGGGAATGATGATCTGTCCTGCTCGCCATCCCGAAGTAGTAAAAGTCTGACATGCCTGCGTGTACCATGGCTGTTAAAGTCCTTAAACTCTGATCAGCCTGCACAAGCAACGGTGATCTATGTTTCTCATTTGGTCGCTTTGATGCAGTTCCAAGAAATAAACAAAAATATAATTCAGTATGGGAGCGCAGTGGCTCAATATTAGAGTGTTTGACCCGAGACCAATTCAAGCGGTTGCGAGTTCGAGCATCATCGGCGTCACTGTATTGTGTCCTTGAGCAAGACACATCAATCCTTGCTTAGAACTGGTTCAAGTCAGGACGACACGTCCGGACATAACTGAAAACAAGAAAAGATATGGCATTAAGTGCCATATCAATGAACTCGGCTTTAGCAGATAAAACGAACACAATCAATCAATCAATCAATCAATCAGTCAGTCAGTCAGTCAGTCAGTCAATCAACCAATCAATCAAACAATGTCATGAAACTATCTCCAGGTATTTATTCTAAAAAGGAGTCTTATAAGACAGAATCGCATAAGACAAATCGTTTAACTTCTCATATACGCATGGAAGGAACTTATAGATAAAAGTGCATGCATAACCCCACAACGTGGCTATGTATTTGAAACAGAATAGACCTTGAGATTATCGAAAATAGCTTTATTTACCAGACGCCTATAGAATTTTTAAAGCCGCGAGAACCCCGACTTTATACAGCGCTGCAGTTTGACTTTGTTGAGCACCCGCGCAGTCCCATCAGCGCCTTTTTTTACATGTATATTCAAGTGTAACGTACGCGGCCCTAAAGTCGTCACATTGACGCATTTAAGCGATTGCTCCGGATAAGAGACACTCACTGGCTAAGAACAGATTTTAGCCGATGGTAGTTTAACCATCCAGCTAGTGGATAAATAAAAGAAAATGGCTTGAAACCACCTGAAAATAACGTTAAAAGACCGATTTTGTCAAGAGGGGTCTGTCTTACGACTTTAGGACCACGAAGACCTAAAGTCGTCAATGACTAGGCCCTAAAGTCGTCGACGACGTAAGGTGTTTTTTTGGTCCTATAGGCGCAGTATAGGTCTGAGTGGTGGCGCTTATTTATTGAACTCGGTGTGTGTTTGGTCCCAGAGACGTCCTGGTGGTCTGAGCGCTTGTGCTATGGTGTATGAACGTTCTAGGCATGAGTGATAGCGTTGGTAGACGTAGGCGTGTACTATATGTCTAAGTGGTCGTGGAGGTCGTCTTAGACGGATGCACTGGTGGTCTGAGTGTCGGTGTTGATGGTACCAGGAACGTGCTGAAGGTCTCAGTGGTGGTGTTGGTGGTCCTATGGACGTACTGAAGGTATGAGTGGCAATGTTCGCCGTCGTAGGCGTGTTGGTTAATTGATTGACGGTGTAGGTGGTTGAAGGGACGTATTGGAGTTCTATGTGCCTTATTGGTGGTCCAAGGAACGTATTGAAGGTACGAGTGGTGGTATTGGTGGGCTTACAAGACCTATTAAAGTTCTTAGTGGGTATGCTACTAGTCGCTAGGTTATTCTGTTGCCCTGAGTAGCGAAAGTGGTAGTCCTTGATGTGTAATGAAGCTCTAAGTGGTGGTGTGGTTTGGGTGTATACTATACTTGGAGGGGGAGGGGGGGCGATGATCCTATAAACATACATGATCGTGCATTTTTATATAGGTCGGCGTATGCTTAAACTGAATATCTGAGAGGCAGTCATGGTCCGGTACATGCAGAAAATTGATTGTCCTTATTCAGGTGTTAATAGTCCTGAAGGCATACTGAATATGGTTGTCATACGTGAGCCACTTTATAACTAATCAAGCCTTTGGGGTTTGCAAACTGTAGACAACGAAATCAAGAGCTGACCAGACCATACAGGCTATTATAACGGAAAATGAAAACCCTGGCATATCTATACGGCACGGCCCTGACGCATCAGAGGGTAAACCCTGGCACTTAAGCCCCGTTATGTCCCCAGTATCCATGGCCCTAAGCGGCCGGAGATACAAATGACTGTTGCATAAAACAGTTAAAATCATTGTTTTAGCAGAGACGAAGTGAGTAAACACTCATTTTTATGAAGCCCAAAAGTCGGCAAGCCGGACCTTAAGTCGTCATCTCACTTTTCAACCTATTATTTCTGTAAGAGGTTACCATATCGGTTAAAAGGACGTAATTATTGCTAATTCGATATCTTCTGTACTTGTAAAAACGCATGTATTTATGTGGGACAGATGTACAGTATAGTAATTTTGTTTCGCCGGATCGATATCAATATCGCCTTCAACTCTCGACAGATTCCCAATTTTGCAAGCAATTGGGTACCCCCATTTCAATGCCTCCCACTCGGACACCTTTTATGCGGCGGCTGTACTTTATATATCAATACACAGGGCAGATAATTTCCTTTCAAATGATGCCCACCCCTAGAAATTTCGATGATGTGGACGGAAAAGAGCGAGGCCAAAAGAAAACTGACGACCTTAGGGCTATGACGACTTTAGGGCCGCGTACGTTATATGATAAGAGTCAGGAACACGTCCGGTTTTGATCAATTTTAAACTCGATCTGGGCCCAAACTTTCTGCTTAAGTTATATTTGTATCAGCAGAGGCTCGCAGATCAAAGAAGCCGCTAATGACCAGTGGACTATCGATCGGTCACTGCCTTCACACAGGAAAGCGGATGTAGCGCATTCGTGGAACATAGATTTTCGGCCGTGGGCCGATGCGGCTGGATCGTTTTCGGCCTGGTTTTAGGGTGGGTCGTTTAATCCTATTTTGATGGGTCATTTCGGCCTAGTACCCCCCCCCCCCCCCCAACAATATTTTAACTCGTTATAATCATGATGATGTTCTCTTTCATGAAATCTCTTACTAGCCCGTACCTGTTCAGCGCTGCAGTCAGTAGTCGCTTCTTGCACAAGTACAGTTAAAATAAACCCAAGACAAGAAATTCAATACCGCTTGTTGAAAGCAGTGTTCTGCGTCAAGGGATTTGGTAGAAATATATTGTCTAGTGGGGCTAGTCCAATTTATGACGATCCCTAGATATACCGAAATAAAACATTAATATGATAAGGGATTCTAATTTCTAACGATATAAAACTGAAATTGTAGTTTGGTTTCTTGTACCATCTGTAATCTATCCAATTTGAGTGTTACCACAATCAAATCTAAAATTAACTATAAAATGCAAGATTCGTGCACACAACGTCATCGATACGCTGTACCCTCGAGGGTTCAAGTGTTGTTGTTGTTTTTTTGTTTGTGTTTTTGCTGTTGTTTTTCGTTTTGTTTTTAAGTTCCATTGACTATGAGGGGAATATTTGGGAATGAGACAGTTTTAACAAATGCAAACAAATCCTGGTCAGAAATTATATCAACCAAAAACGGTAATGGACTGGTCCAACTTAAAAGAGTGGGATATTCCGTTCGGATCAAATGGGTTTATTGAAGTGTTGATTCTTTTTGTTTACATATATAGTATGTATGCGTGCAACCCAGACGAAGCTGCACAAACGCCGATTCTCGTAAGAACATTGCATCAAACGTAAATTATTTATAACTTTCCACCAAACATTATTCCGAGCAGCGAATTTTTATGCGCGGATTTCTGCGAAAGATCAGACTGTTTTTAACACTATTCCGGGCAGCGAAGGTGCATACGAGACTGTACATGTGCACATTCTAGCAATAACACTCACTGCTACATGTAATACAGAAATAGGATCTGATTTTTTTTATTCCAACTGCATTGATTTTTCGATACAGCGATGGTCCATACGAAATCGTACATGCGCGCATTTTTGCAAGAACACTCACTAGCAAAAAATAACCAATCAAAACTGGACACTTTTCTGAAATAATTATTGTGGACACAAGTAGGTGCTGACTTTCTTTTATTTATCTATTTATTTTTTATATAAATTTCCTAAGATCCGTCTGCATTAACACTACCCAGGCCGAGTACCGAAAGCTCAAACCAGAGTAGTATAGGCCCCACTATAGAGTTTTTGACGTCACTTCCGGTCCAAGATGGCGGCCCCCACGACGTCAGATCCAAGATGGCGGCCCCCACGACACCAAGATGGCGGCCCCCACGAAATCAAGATGGCGGCCCCTGTGACGCGTTCGGTTACACCTCGGAGGGTGAGTCAACGCCCTAGACCACGAGAAGGTAGCGTCACGTCCTAGAGCGCGGTGTCGTTCTTCTATATACAAGGGTGAGGGGCCTCTCGAACGAACACGGATCTGGAGGAGTCTATATTGAGGTTTTTTTACGCAGTTCAGAACGAGATCCAGTCTTTAATGGTGTAGCGCGTCGCAGCGCTCGGTTTATCCCGTTCCCCCGGTGGGCCCTTTTTTTTCAGCACGGTCCTTTCACGTCTTTTTGGCGGGTTCGGCGTTTTCTTCTCCATTGTTTTGCCATCCAATAGCCTCTGGTACTTCTCGTAAGGGACTAGGACTAGCTTTTCCATTATTCTAGCTCCGATTTCAAATGGGCCAACGTTATCTTTAGAAGCGTACGAATAAACTTTTGTTTACCGCCAAGGGCCTCCACCTTTCTTTGGTAACCCAGCGTCCTATCACCCAAGATGTACAGTTGGCGTCTGGAGCGTCTCAGGAGTACTTTTTACGAAGGCGTCAACACGATCCTAAATTTGATAATATTGTGCGCGATTTCGCTCAATGCTTTGATCTGACCTGCCGTAATCGTTCTTAACAGGGCTTTTCTCTGGGCAGAGTCCGTCTGTCCGAATAATTTTAGAAAATGTCTGTGTTCTTTGAGGAGTCTCATTATGGTCATTCTTACGCGTTAGGGTCTCCTTCTTACGTCAGTCGATACACCAAGGGATCTTGCCCGGGAAACACTCTACTCCTCAAACGGTATTGGTCGTCCCCGTGAGGACTCGTATCCACTATCAAATAACCCTGTTTGGAACCGAGAGCGTCTTCGTAGGCTTTTATGAACCCTTTTACACGGCCCGGGTATAGTTGTCGACCAAGTATACCTACTTGGGAAACGTCTCTCAAATTCTTCATCAACACCAAGTACCACGTATTTAAAGCTATGGTCCTGGCGTGTTTCCCTCTCGGATATGAATTCTGGGTAATTAAAATGACGCTGACGCATTTGTGGTGGGTTCCCTGCGTAAACAATAATTCCATCTATTTGTCCTCTACCACTCTATGCATGAGATCGTCGATCAGAATCAATTTGTGACGGCGGTCCGCGGTGAACTCTTCTAACTCTTCGGAAGAAGGTAATCCTTGTTTACTCCTAAAGTTCTTTAAGGTCCGTTCCATCTCGTCGAATAAGGGTTGGTAAATTCCGTAACAATAGAGAATCTGGCAAGGCGGATCTCTACTATACATGTTCCGAATGTGAGTCAAGAATCGGTAAACCCATCTCGTTTTTCCGCTTCCCGTCTGTCCACTGACGCAAATGCTGGAGCAGGGTTCAAAAGGCAAGGTGCACTTCATTTTTTTAGCTTAGGATTCGGAAGGGCGTATCCTATGCAACTACTCAGTAGACTGATCCAAAGTTCCGTCGAGCCGTTCTGTAGGGATAAGTTGGTGATTGACGTGATGATAATGACGTACACGATGAGCATTTGAGAAAAGTACACGACTTCGGCTTAAGCACTCTAGTCCCTAGTAAGTGCCACCTTTCCTCCGATGATCGAGTCTCGCTGTCTGATTTAGGATAAGGAAAGTTTTCCCTTGTATTGGTTTCGATATCGTTCATCTTTTTGGGTGATCCTGCAAACTGCTATTCTTACTACTTTAGATCACTTCTCACGTACGTAGAGTTCCAATTCGATCAGGGTGGGGTAGACCGCGTCATCGATTTGAGTCGTGGTCTTTATACCAGTGATGACCACCTTACCGGTATGAAAACAGCAAAAGTTGACTCCCTCTATTTTGAAGTTTAGCGCTGGAAATATTTCCGGTTCGTAGAGAAGGCTTCTATCTCCAGCTAACCTATATAAGTCTAATCCACCACTTAAGGTATGGCTGGCCGAGACCGTGATGATCTTGGCATCTGTGAGGTACACTGGGCATCCATATTTTTGCAACAGCCTGGCATATCTACAAAGTCTCTTTGGACCCTCACGGAAGCTAGATGCTTTTCCATTAGAATTGATGACGCCATTGGCAAACACTAAACAATTGCCGCCAATGTTCCTATGTTGCCATATAAGGCTGGGAAATGACCTCGGCTCATATCGGCAATTTCTCAAACGCTGGCACAACGATATCAAGTCTACCGTACAGTTCAAATGAGCGCTACATACAACGTTGGTAATTTTCATGGTGGAGTGAGTTGCAACTGGAATTGTTAACGTATCTATAAGTGTCCTAGTCACGTGACTAATTATAGTCTTTCACATCTGCTTCCGGTATCCAGCTATCGTATTTCTTGGGCCAATGCAACCAACGCACCAGGACTTCTTTCCGTTTGTTACGCACGCGTCTCTTTAGTATCTTTTCCACTCGGTATTCCATTGTAGGGTCGATAGTCACGGGTTGTAATTCGGGTTCGTAAAATGTACCGTCGACTCTCTCACCATCCCAGTCCAGTATGGTATAAACGGGTACGCCCTCTCTTCTAAACCGAGTGTCAATCTTGAACAGTTCCCCGGTCCACTTTTGGGTATACTCTCTGTCAAACACGCTCCTCACGTGGGACAAGCGCACTGTCTGGTAAATCTTATACTTGTACTTCTTGTTTTTCTTCGTTTTACCTGGTTTAGAGGTACCTGGTCTCAATAAATATTGCTGTAGTCTACTTTCCCCTTCGTTCGCTTCGGTGATAGACGCAGGGGGTTTACCCAGACTTCGGTGTACGGTATGATTGTAACTGTGTACTATATCTTGTAGGACATCGATGTAACGTTGAGTTCTGTTTTTTAGCATATATCTAAACAGCTTATGTTTTAAAGTCTTGATGAGTCTTTCGGCATAATTGGCCTTAGTTTCCGTGTTCAAGGCGTAAAAGTGATGAATATTTTGACTCTTTAAATAGGCATTGACAACTTTGCTACGAAATTCCTGTCCTCGATCCGTTCTCATAGCGTTCGGTTTTTGCGTTCCAGATAATATCAGCTTGAGGGCTCCTAGGACATCTTCGCCCTTTTTACTTTTAATCTGACGACAGTGAGCGAAGCGAGAGAAAATATCTATGGCAACCAGGACGTACTTGACCCCGTCATTTAGCTTGGCTATGTCAACCATGTCCATGAGATCCACATCCCATTGGCTATCTATGCCCGCTACTATGACGCGGGACCTAATATATTTACGTCTGGCACCTCTGGTTAGAGAATAAGCCTCTTGATCTTGTAGCCATTTACGTATACGGTGTCTACCTATTTTAAATTTGGCTTGGGATTTGACCAGTTGATATAGCTTTTCCGGCCCTAAGTAACTGGATGGTAACTTGGGATTAAAATACAAAGAAGACAGATACTCTTTCCAGTTTGTCATCTTTATTACAAATTTAAACATTCAAGCATTCTTACAAGTACAAAACATCGATTCAACAACGACAAAAAATGAAATAACAACGACAAAAAATGAATTAACAAGGACAAAAAATGAAATAACAATGACAAAAAATAAATTGACAATGACAAAAAATGATTCGACAGTGACAAAAATTGAAACGAAGTCTATGGAAAAATACGTGTAAATGGACAAAAATCGATTTGACAGTGACAAAAAATGATTTAACAAGGACAAAAAATGTGTTAACAAGGACAAAAAATGAAATAGCAATGACAAAAAAATGAATTGACAAGGACAAAAAATGAAATAACAATGACAAAAATGTATTTGATAGTAACAAAAATTGAATGGCCATTTAGACCTTATTGTCTCTTTTTCTCAATATCCATAGGGTTCAGTATCGTAATTGTCCTATCGTCGTCTTTTTGTGTACACCATTCGATAGTTTTTCTCTTCTTCTCTATTATACAGTTTTCTTTTTCCCTTATCACGACATATTTTATGAGGATTGGTGACGGTAATGGTCGATTTTTCGGAGGAGTCTATCAATAGGGTCTTCACCGATTCAAAGTTTATAAGTTGGCTATTGGTGAAGTTGAGGGTGAACCCTCTCACTTTACACGTTTCATTTCCCTTATTGGTCTTGTAGGCGTAGTTTTTTGGTCCTCCAGACACAAACTCTATTATATGTTCTCCAGTTTCTAGTTCGTTAGTGAGTTCTCCCAGGTAGTCTCCTAGTGGTACATCGTTCTCTCCCGTCTTACTCACGTAAATCACCGAGTCTGTATCGTAGTACAGATCGTTTCTGTCTATTTTCTCAAGGATGCTGTAGAGTTTCAGTCGGGCCCAACACGTAGTAAAGGTCGCCAAGTAGATATTCGTCTTGTTGTCTTCCGGTTGACAGTCCTTTTTATAGGTCCATTCCACCTGAATCGTATCGTTGGCCACAATGTGAAAATCCTGGACGTCTTTGGTAGGATCGGAAAGAACTCGAAAAAAGGCATCCACCTCAGTCTCGTGAAAGAATTGGGACTGTTTCAGGTTCAGTCGCTGTCCGAATTTCCCCCAGAAACTGTTTAGGCAGAGCTTGGCCAATGCCCGCATTCCCGGATTCTTTTCGATTTTCTCCCCGTCAAGGGATACCCCTTCTTTTTCGAAATACCGATCGATATACTCTTTGGCATCTTCGGGGGTCTTGATCCAGTCGGGAGGGCCACTCGCCTCTTGCTTGTACTTCAGAAACGTATTGATATAAGAGGCGAACAGTCCTCCTTCTTTCGTCTCTGCATCGTATTGGGTGGTGTCCTTCCAGTGGTATACCTCGTATATTTTGAGGACTCGGTATCCCAGTCGTACTGCTGTCTGAAGTTCGGGAGTACACCAAGTCCCGGTCATGGTTCGATCTTCGTCAGAACACCCGCAGAGAGATGGACTCTCTTTTTCGGCGCAGGTCTGACACAATGGGAACTTTAACTTTCCGTTCGATTTATAGGGTAACACGGGGTGATACAGTCCATGAGGAGGTAATATTCGCACTTTGGCGATTCCGAAGTACTGGTCGATTTCTTTGAAGTCTGACGTTATTACCTCCGGGTGTCCTACGGGGTACTTGCAGGTCTTGTTGACCCAGGGGTATAAGGAGGTGAAGTCCACGTACTCTATCTTTTCATCTTCTTTCGTCCTATAATACAGTTGACTCGCGTTGGTCCTACCGCCAAAGAAACTCTCTCGTGGATCCAATCTGTCCGTGATGTCTAAATTCTGGAGATAGTGTCTAAGTTCCGGGTCGTTTCGGTAGGTTTCTCTGAATTCGTGTTCCCACATACACACGTATTTCATTCCTAGACTTTCGATATAAGATTTCTTTTTCATGGTTAGGGCGTAGAGTTCGCTCATGGATTGTTGCGTCAGAGGGTGTTTCGTCTCTTCTCTGTCCTCGGGAAAACATCGGGGGCATCCGTGATAGACGCATCCTCGAAAGCGGTATTAGTCTCGTAGGCATAGCCGTCCAACCTGTATCTGGTTCCCGGGAGACGTATTTCTCCCCCATTCAGGGCGTGACGTATTTTTATATTGTCCCTTCTGGATACCCATTCTAAGTACTGGATGGACGATTTACTGAACTGGTCCGTCTTATACCCGCCTGGTGGAATCTTGGCGATAGGGGAACGAACGAATTCTTTCTCCCCGATGACCACCTCATCCTCCGACACCCACCAGTCACCCCGTAAAACTTTCATGCGGCCATCCTTGTACTTGGCCGTCAACCAATTTTTGTCTTCCGCTAATTTGACCCTCCACTCTTCTTCTAGAAACTTGGTTCTGTATACGTTCATACACACCGAGGCGATGGTCACAGAGTCGAAGGGATCCACCGCCCCAGTCCACTGAGGTTTTCCTCCTTGGTCCATCACACAATCGCCGGTGGCGGACATCAACAGTTCTCGAAACTTGAGGCAGGCCTGACGTAGAATGTCCACGTCACTTCGACAGTAGTCCAACATTTCTTTCTTAAAATCGAAGACGCAGTTCTCTTGGGATTTGAGCCATGCTAGGCATTCCTCCCTTTCGTCGTTTCCCATAAAGTTACATCCGTAATATTTAGGATCCGGGTACGGTCCGAGGTACTCTTGGTTTTCCCGGGTGTTGAAGAAATGGGGGAACCAACCTTTCTTTAGTTCTTTCAATCCAAAGGCTTTGGGTAACTTGGATAACTTCATGGGTAGAAAATTCAGACTGTCTATGACTTTGATGTGGAGGTCTTTTTCTACCGTCATGTACATGATTTTGGACCCGTTGTAGATAATCTTGTCCGGTCTCATGGATTGGTCTATCAAGTACTCCAACAGGAAGTATCCGTCGTATCCTTTCATGTTGTGACAGACGGTTTTAAAGTATTTATGTTGACTCGAAAATAACCATTTACCGAACGTATGAGCTGTGTCTTGTCCTTGGAAGACGACCTCTCTCAAACCGCAAGCTGTTCCGGTACAAGGGACATCTACGTCTTCGCATCTGGAGCAACGGGTACTGCACTCTTGACACCTGGATTCGGACGTCACAGGTCTATCTATACAGGTAGGACAGACCGTATGGGCCACCACGAAATTGGGTTTGTAGGTGGCTTTTCCGCACCAGGACGTCTTACATCGTTGGCATTTCGAACAGGGAGTACACGTCCTACTTGGTTGACATTCCGTACAATCGGGATTCATCAGTGGCGCGTACCCCTCCGTACACTCGGATCTCTCATCTTGGCTACATTCGAAATCGGCGAAGATGAACTTGGGAATAAATTCCTGTTTGGCCGGTATGAATCTCAGGTAGCAAAGATGATCTTTCAGTACGTATTTATCGCATGACTTACAAAGGTATTCTCCGCATTGATGGTCTTTTTTCTCTCTTTTGGTCGTGTTGATGACTTTGTAACACGTCGGACATTTCCACCATTTATCGCATTCAGAAGGTCCCCTAACTTGTCCCTTCTTTGCCCCCTTCTCGTGTAGGGGTACTTTCTTGTGTTCTTGGTAACACTTCGTCGACCTACACGTCATGTGACACTGGTCGCACATGACTGGTGACTCGGTTTTGGGACAGTTTGTCGTTTTGCACACGATACAGGTCACTTGGCACTCGTGTCTCTCTTTGTGTTCATAGTGTTTCAGGCATGTTGAACAAAAGAATTTCGACGAAAAGAAGTCGGTTATGTTGGAGATGGTATGAAAATGACAATCGTCGACCAAGTAAATGTAGATACAGGGTCGCTCCTCGGTGCTCGGACTAGTAATAAATTTATTGCCCAGTCGAGCGCTCACCACCATCACTCGGGTGTTCAGGACTTCTTCAAACGCCTCTATATCGTTCAAACTCGCGGGTCGGTCTAAAGGTACCCCGGCCAATCGGCTGATAGCCACGGCCAGGTCTTTTTGTTCTTTACTCTTTTTGTTTCTCAGATTGATATAGTGACTTTTGGGTACTTTTCGGTGCTCTAACGTTAATTCCGAGTTACTCTTGGACTTCTGGTATCGGGTCAAATCGTTCCATTCTTCTTTGGTACATAAGTTGAGTTTGGCCCATCCCACTCCGATGGCTCTCGCCATGCACAATTGGTCGTTATTGTCTATAGTGACGAGAGATTTCTTGATTTGTATCGAATTCTTGTCTCCCTGGAGGCTGGTAATGGGTCTTCTCCCGTTCCCTTTGGGTAAGTCTATTGTCCCGATCGTGATGTCGAAACTGTCATTCACGGACAATTCTTGATGACTGTTCAGCACCTTTTCTATATGTTCCATCACGACGTCGACGTTTAAACGGTCCCAAGGTCTTAAGGGAACTACGATGGGGTCGTGTAACCCGTCGTGATGAATCACCACACGTCCCAAATCGTTGCCCGCCAGATCGCCGCGCACCTCTTGGAGGATGTCTTCGAACATACCGTGAAGACCTCGTTGTATGTCTCTGAGGCGTTGGCCGCGGTATCTATCGTTAACTTTGACTTGAAAGGTGGTGTCTACGGCCGCATTTTTTGCGTAGGTTCTCTCCCCTTTCTTTCTCATTGTATATTCCAGGGGTCTAGGTTCGTCCCCTAAAGGATCCCAGGGGCCGTCTGCCAACAGTAGACGACCGCTTTCTTGGATTTCTTCCGACAGATTCTCAGAGTTCATGATGTCGATTGTTGAAATTCTATGTTAAGAATGAGACAACCTCTTCTCACTCCTTCTTATATACTTGGCTCTCTTCAAGGTCTCTTCTGATTGGTCCGTTATTTTTAGTAACAGTGTCACTTTCTATTTTTAGTAACAGTGCCGCCTTTTGATTGGTCCATTTAGGAACAGTACTATTTTTAGTAACAGTACCATCTTCTATTTTTAGTAACAGTGTCACTTTCTATTTTAGGTAACAGTACCGTCTTTTGATTGGTCCGTTTAATAACAGTTCTATTTTTAGTAACAGTGTCACTTTCTATTTTAAGTAACAGTACCATCTTCTATTTTTAGTAACCGTACCATCTTCTATTTTTAGTAACAGTGTCACTTTCTATTTTAAGTAACAGTACCGTCTTTTGATTGGTCCGTTTAATAACAGTTCTATTTTTAGTAACAGTGTCACTTTCTATTTTAAGTAACAGTACCGTCTTTTGATTGATCCGTTTAATAACAGTTCTATTTTTAGTAACAGTGCCGCCTTTTGATTGGTCCGTTTAGTAACGGTACTATTTTTAGTAACATCGTTATAAAGGCCTATGATAAGTACTCGTGTTGTCTCTGGAAGCTCTTTTTCGAACTTTTGGGGTCATCATTGAACCCAAGGCATCCTACATACTACTACACTCACGTGTGAGGTAGGTAGATTAACGTTTAATTTGTAATTATTACATCATCGATTCAATTCCACCAATAAACAGTCTTTTAGATGGGGTAGGCTATTATCACAAAAGTGACGCGTTTCGTTCGCTTAAACACGACCTTAATCTCGTGTTTGTTAGGAAGTCCTATGGGCATGTTGAATGACTTCGTCACTTTATATCGCTGTCCACATTTCGTCAGTGTATCGGGTTCTTTGAGACATTCTTCCACGCACTGATACATAATCTCTTTACTGACAAAGATTGAAGCGTCTCGGTTATTTATATCTAAATGTTTATTTATATGATTTGAAATAATGAGCATGGTGTAGCTGGGGGCTCTTAACGCAACAATGTTTCAAAGTAAAGTGAGACTCGTTTTTAATAAGAAAATATAGTCCCTACTCTATTAGAAACGGATACCCGGTTTTCATTGGTCCGCAATTATTGGTATAAGTGATCAAATCAAGGGTGTTAATTCACTATCGCTACTTTTCGAATTGAAATAGGAGTACTCTCCCCTTAGCTATAAAAGTTTAAACGATCAGGCGTCTTAATTCACTACCGCTACTTTTCGTATTGAAATAGGAGTACTTTCCCCTTAGCTGCTAGAGCACAAAAATGCTGTGAGCCGTGACACAAGTGTAGACTCCGACAAGCCCAGCCTCCTTTTCAGCTTAGACGCTGCAAATGATGTTCAGTCAGCGACTAGCAAGGCTCTAATCAGACTGCGCAGGCTGGTCTGAGCTTTTGCTGATCGTATAACATACAGAACGGAATAGAAATTTTATTTCACAACAATACATAATATACAAAACATATATTTGACGCATGCATTTAAAGTGTATTAATTTGATAGCGAGAATCATCGCTGCTCGCAAACACAAATTATGGATGCCACGAGAAAATTTGTCCTGTGAGTTTGGGTACCTGTCTGTTCAGCTTCAGAGACTAGCTAAAATAAAAATTTGCTTTGCAAAAAGCGGACAGCAAAGGCGCTGATCAGCCTGCGCGGATCCAAAACATTGGCATGGGTCCAAACCGTTTGTGTCAAGTCCCCAACTGCATAAATCATAGTGATATCGTATTGTTTTTGAATGTAGAGCATCACCTGTTTCGCACCATGTACCGTAATGTTGTCGTTTTACGATAATGAACTCAATGAAACCTGCTGTCACTGAGTCCGTGCACGTAATTCCATACTGACCAAAACCAGAAGAGATTTGGTAGGAAAAAACTTTGTGATACATGGACCGTTTGCTTAGAGCATGAAGACTTTTTAAAATTACCAATTTAACGGTTAATTATACGGGTCTTACATCTACGCCCGTACTTTGTGTTATTGTCTTTGATCTAACGTTCTATCAGCGAATACTCGTTATATTTGATCCCAGAGGGACACTAGCTATCTAAAATGATTATCCCAGAGAAAAATCCTTTAATATCAATTATATTGCCCGTTTCATAATCAGTGCTAGTTAACGAGGCTTATCAGGAAACGTTCAGCATGAAATTTCAACTATAATACTGAAAAATACATTTTTTTAATTTCAGATGTTGTATTGATCATGCTCATAAATGTTAAACAAGTATTTTACGTACAGGAGGACAAAACATGGTATAACTATTTTATACCACCTACATCTATTTCGTGCTAAAGTTGGTAAGGGTGGTATAATGTTTTAACTGTTAAATGTCTATCGCTTAGATCCAGATCAGCTGGCTTCTGGGTGGTATACCTATTTTATACCACCTACATCTATTTTGTGCTAAAGTTGGTAAGGGTGGTATAATGTTTTAACTGTTAAATGTCTATCGCTTAGATCCAGATCAGCTGGCTTCCAGAAACCAGCTGATTAATTAATATTAAGGGCTTGTACATTAATCTAAAACTATATATAACAATTTCCTGAAAACAGAACACGTCTTGTCCCGAATGTATGAGTATAAACAATATTTCGCTCATGCGAATTAAAATGCTGAAACATGTTGAATTTGCCAGACTAAAGAAAGATTCAAAAACCATTGTTGTAATTCGCTTCCAAAATCGGAAATGATCTAAATTGCATAGGTTCTAGATATTTATATTAATAATAAGGTTCCAGATATGTACCATTAATATTAATTATCAATGTCTTTGGTCTTATCGCTTCATTAGAGAGATTAATTAAGGGCGCCTGATTTCCAAAATTTCATTATGACCGGTCAGTATAAAAAGAGAAACCTTCGTGCTTAGAAACAAAATATGGGTATCACGTATTTAAACCGCATTAGAGAGAGGCATTTATTTGGGAGGGGTGACACCCTCTCAAAATTTCATTGTGAGAATGTCATGAAAAAGTGTATTAATATGACACTTGAATTACCTGATTTTTCTTATAGGGAAAAAGACGGTAAATATGTTCATATAAAACACTTTCAATTTAGTGTGGGGCACCTTGGTTTTGCTAAACGCCCCACAAATAAGATCAAAGTTGTTTTCTGTATTGAACGGCATCATATCACTGTCGTTTCGGCATTTCCGTGTACATAACACGTAAATTTATAAATATTTTTAAAATTAAAAAAAAAAACAAAAACGCCTCATCAATAAAAAAGGTGAAAAGCCATAAAAAACGCTCAGATTTGGGCATAAAATATAAAATATCAGTGCCTAGTATGTGTGTTCCCTGTATGTATGTATGTATGTATGTATGTATGTATGTGTGTGTGTGTGTGTGTGTGTGTGTGTGTGTGTGTGTGTGTGTGTGTGTGTGTGTGTGTGTGTGTGTGTATGTGTGTGTGTGTATGTATGTATGTATGGATGGATGGATGGATGGATGGATGGATGGATGGATGGATGGATGGATGGATGGATGGATCTAGTCACTTCATCTATTTCCGTACTTTGTGAATGAGTTCTCAGGTAAATGTGCAGACGACCGAATAAGAAGTATTTATATGCCTTAGACCTTTGAAAAGGGACTTTCCTAGTACATAACATAACACGTCTGGTCAGATGGACAGGCTCATCTGCTTGAATACCGCACTCTGATCAGTAAATTCGATGTTGAACAGCATTGAAAAGGTAGGTTTTCCGTGGGCATACTCCTGAATTGTAAAATCGATAAGCGATCAAAGAAACAGCAGTTAATTATATTGATGCGTATCAAAGTATCGTAAGTGGCTCTTTATTCCCGTAATTAAAATGGCATCGTTGATAATCAGTCATAGTTCCAGCATCAGATAAGCTGTCTAGAAAACGAGCTTTTACAAAACGGCTTGGTTTACAATCCATGTTTCATATGGTTATTCAGAAGACAATTTGAGGGTGCCAGGGTAAATGAGTGGGTGTCTGAGTACGTGATCAGGTGGCCTAGTTTGGAATGTATTAACGGATCTAGTCGGGTCTGGGACAGTCTGGTTTGGCCTGGATAGGCGACTATTGAGTCAAGCGAACTCTCTCTACCAATCAGAATCTCATTTTTCATTTTATACGTGTGTAAGTGTTACCCCCTTCTCCTGTATGTATTTTGTTTGCTGGTTTGATTTGATTCTTTACCTCCCATCAACGATCTTTCAGTTAAACGGGGCTTCCTGGCTAAGCTAGGATTAATGTGTCTTGCTCGAGGACACAACGCAGTGACGCCGGTGAGGCTCAAACCCGAGGCCCCTCGGTCTCCAGTCAAGCACTGAGCCACGGTGCTCCCTGTATGTATGTCTGGTATGTATAATACTTAAATGTTTTCAAGGTTTGAAAGGGAAGAGTCGCCCACGAAAATGCATTGCCGACATAGAAAAATTATGGATGTAGTTTATATATGAGACATATAGGGGCGCTTAGCGTTGTTGGTTGAATTGGTAATGTGAATGTTGGTGGTTGTAGGTAGAGGGTCCATAGAAAAAGTATGGATGTAGGTGAATATTGCTTAACTCGATACCGCAGCAGTTTTTCGTTAGAACCTTACCGCGCTTATTGCGTTGCTTGGTTGGCTCCTGAAAAAATGGTGTCTTTAATCTCTTGTTATTAACTAAATGTGCTCATAGGGCCTGGGACGGTCTGGTCTGACTTAAGCTGGGGGAAATTCGATGGTGTAGAAAAATGTCAATTTTCGAGATGACCTGTCTACCACTGAGCCACTGCGCTCCCTGTGTGTATGTATGTATGTATGTATGTATGTATGTATGTATGTATGTATGTATGTATGTATGTATGTATGTATGTATGTATGTATGTATGTATGTATGTTTGTATGTATGTATGTATGTATGTATGTATGTGTGTGTGTGTGTGTGTGTGTGTGTGTGTGTGTGTGTGTGTGTGTGTGTGTGTGTGTGTGTGTGTGTGTGTGTGTGTGTGTGTGTGTGTGTGTGTGTATGTATGTATGTATGGGTGGGTGTGTGTGTATGTTTGTATGTATGTATGTATGTATGTATGTATGTATGTATGTATGTATGTATGTATGTATGTATGTATGTATGTATGTATGTATGTATGTATGGATGGATGGATGGATGGATGGATGGATGGATGGATAGATCGATGTCTGTCTGATAATTAGACTGATGAGAAAGCTGCTTTGTGCGCTTTAAGGACGTAGCTGAAACGATTGTAAAAGTGTCGTTTTAAAAGGATGGCTCGCGTATGTATTATAATAGTTTCAATTTAAAAGGATGGCTTGCCCAATGAGCATCTGACCGTTAATGAGGGGGTCAGTGGTTTGAATACGCATTGCGATAGACTATTTTTGATTTTGTATTCTATAACAGTAAGAGGTAAGAATGAGTATTGGGAAAAAGGCAGCGATATGGAGCGGTCACAGGTGTACCCCTTAATCAACTATTTGGTAATTCTGAGAGAAACGACTCTTACAGGTCATAAAACCATGTTATGTAATATCACTCGACGTCAACTAAGAGCGATTTCCGTTGTTGCAACAAGTCTATTGAGTGGACGCATTAATCCTTTAAAAAGAGACTCAACTTTCTTGAAAAGGTCAAAGGGCATACTAGAGACCTTGTCATCCCGACGAATAAGTTTTGAACGGAAGAAAAGGCTTCTAAATCGTCATCATTCGCTAATTCCAGTGATGCTTAAAACGATTTATCTTATTAAAACCATTGTAGGCGACATGGTAAGAATGTAAGGGGATGTAGCGAATTAAAGATGAATGACTTTTATCTGTACCTGAATAGCAGAGATTCTTCCGGCATACGTAAGAATAACTCTCCATCCGAGTTTTGGATTCAATTTCCTAAACGCTACATACTGGAAGGAAAGTGGATGTGCGGATTAATCGATATAACTCTCGACTGCGATTTTAAACCCAAAAGTTCCCGATTATATCTGTGTTCTGACATAGTGGAAGAGTCCTACGTACGAGGTTCACTGATCGAGTTACTTAGAAATATAGAGATCGGACCCAGATACAAAAAAACAAAGTCCGAGTCCTACGTGAGACCCATTTACGTGTCAGTAAAAGTGTCAACTCTAGATAGTATAAGAATCGCATTAAAAGACGAAAATCTGAACTCGGTGGACTTTAACTCGAACGACCTGCATTGCGTCTTACATTTCAAAAAAGATGGGTACTAGACTCGTTTACGATTACCAACAGCAGAAGTGGATTCCGTACGTCTCGGATCCCGACAAATGGTATCAGCACTTGCTGGATGTTAGAGATGGCTACGTGGAATGCGACAGTCATGGTCATTATATTGTGGGTAGTGGACGGAAATACAGAGAGTTGAAAGAAATGAAATCTTTAGAAAGCAAAATGGAAACGCAAAGGCCGGTGTTCAATTTGGTGTCACCGGTAGCACAGGCCACAGAGATGGCTAAGTCGGAAATAAAAAGAGATCGTAAGAAGGACGGAAAACGTAAGAAGGAGGCCATACCCCCTCCATCACTTAAAAGAAAATATAGACGAAGACCGGAAGACCAAACTCTAAGATGAGCGACTGGTATAGAGAACAGTTAGCTTTATTTGTAGAAGCACCCAGAGACTCCTCCCTAAAATCGAAAGAATGGATCGAATATAAACCGACCAATCAAATCAATGACACGTCCGCCATCAACTTTACCATTACGGCACAGTCGTCGGCCTATGTTGATCTAAAGAATAGCGTTTTAAACGTAAAGCTTCGACTGACGGATGGTGATGGAACCCCCTTGAACAAGGACGAGGTCGTCGGATTGGTGAATGCGCCCTTACACAGCATATTCCGTCAAGTGGACGTGACCTTTCAGCAGACTCCCCTGTCTCACTCCGGTAACAATTACCCTTACAAAGCTTATATCGATACCATCCTTAAAACCAATGAGATTGATCAAACGGGGATACTTACCAGTCAACTATTTTACAAAGATAACGGACAAGACACTAGTGACGCTAAAACTGGATCAAACAGTGGCCTGTTTGCGAGATGTACGGCTACATTAGGTGGAAAAATCGTAGACTTAGAAGGGCCTTTGCTCATCGACGTATTTCAACAACCCAGGTTGCTATTAAATGGCGTTGGCATCGGTATCAAGCTGTGGCCTAGTCTTGACGCGTTTAGACTCATGTCAAACAGTTTGTCACCCTCCGAAAAGGTCCAAATTGTAGACGCTTCTTTCAAACTGTGTGTACAAGGATTAGACGAAGGACTTATAGTGTCGAACGAGAAAATGTTAAAAATACAGCCAGCCATCTATCCATATTTACGTTCGGAAATCAAGACAACATCGATCCCATCTGGACAATACAGTTTCAGCGCCGATGATATCTTTCAAAGTTTGGTTCCCTGTCAATTGATCGTAGGACTAGTGGCTAGTGCCTCCTACATGGGAGACTACAAGAAAAGTCCTTACTACTTTCGAGATTACGATTGCAGTTCGGTGGGCTTCTACGTTGATGGACAATCATATCCCTCTCAGCCTTTACGACCCAATTACGAAGCCGATCAGTACATGGACTGTTACAGAACGCTGACGTGCTTTCGGAAAGATATAAAAGTTAAACGAAATGACTATGTTAAAGGCTATTGCTTATACGCGTTGGAGATCGATCCTTACTACTCATTCAATGTCAAGAGACAAGGTCACTGCCGACTAGAAATGAAGTTTGCCAAGCCCTTACCGGAAAGCGCCACCTTGATCCTATACGCTACCTTCCCGGAAATCCTCAATATAGATTCCTCCAGATCCGTGTTCGTTCGATAAATGAGAGGCCCCTCACCTGAAAAAGTACTCCTGAGACGCTCCAGACGCCAACTGTACATCTTGGGTGATAGGACGCTGGGTTACCAAAGAAAGGTGGAGGCCCTTGGCGGTAAACAAAAGTTTATTCGTACGCTTCTAAAGATAACGTTGGCCCATTTGAAATCGGAGCTAGAATAATGGAAAAGCTAGTCCTAGTCCCTTACGAGAAGTACCAGAGGCTATTGGATGGCAAAACAATGGAGAAGAAAACGCCGAACCCGCCGAAAAGACGTGAAAGGACCGTGCTGAAAAAAAAGGGCCCACCGGGGGAACGGGATAAACCGAGCGCTGCGAGGCGCTACACCATTAAAGACTGGATCTCGTTCTGAACTGCGTAAAAAAACCTCAATATAGACTCCTCCAGATCCGTGTTCGTTCGAGAGGCCCCTCACCCTTGTATATAGAAGAACGACACCGCGCTCTAGGACGTGACGCTACCTTCTCGTGGTCTAGGGCGTTGACTCACCCTCCGAGGTGTAACCGAACGCGTCACAGGGGCCGCCATCTTGATTTCGTGGGGGCCGCCATCTTGGTGTCGTGGGGGCCGCCATCTTGGATCTGACGTCGTGGGGGCCGCCATCTTGGACCGGAAGTGACGTCAAAAACTCTATAGTGGGGCCTATACTACTAACCAGATTGCACATGCGTGCATACTCGCAAGAACACTTACTGGGAAATAACTAACAAAATCGGACAAAAGCTGTTTGTGGACAAAATAGATTCTGAAAAGAGAGGATTCCAGATCCGACTCCACATATCAGCCTTGGAGTTTGTTTCTGTACTAACATATGCAAATAATGTTATCAACTATGTACAGCAGACGCCTTAAGCAAGCAGCATTTGGATGAACATATGGACCGAAAATAAGGCGCATAGTCCCACTTGATGGCTGTGCATGCATGATTACTTCACGCATGTTAATTGCATTACGGTATATGCCGCATTCATGTTTATATGAACAGCAAAGAACACGTCTGCTCTTACATGTTAAAAGGTTGTGATTGCCCAAATACTATAGCATTTACATGCAATCTAATCAAAGAGCGACATGAAAGCGCCAGGTCATTCAGTTTATGACATGTATTCGTGACTGTGATATCTTCTTGCACGCGCACACTTGTGTTGGTTATACATGTAAGATACTTGCGACATCCAATTTCTGAGAACTAAGTATAGCCCCTGTATTAAAAAGAGTATCCTTTTAAAATTCTGAAAGGCAGGTTTTCTCGTGAAACGGCTCATTTCCATTCATCGGAATACACTATGAGGCGTGGTTGACCTGATTACTAGCGATATTCATACGCGCATCACTCTGGTATACAGTGTCACCGTATAGCATCGTACACCGTATATAGCAATTGTCGAAGCGAGGAAATCCTCACACATTGATGTACGAGGTGAGTTTTTATCCCCTTTTCTCATTGATACATGTGAAATATTATTGCAGACACGTTTTTCTGACGGTTCTGATACATCGATGTATATTGCCCACTACAACAGATGGTCAGAAAAAATCTATAGCAGCTACGAATAACAGAAATGTTCTGCTAATCACTGATGATTTTCTATTGTTTGCCACGATAATACGTGTTTTAAAGGCTGTTTAAGTACATTATTAATAAGAAATACATAAAGAACCATGGCAAATACCCCAGAAAATCATAGAAACCCACTAAAAATACCCTAATCATACTTTTGAAGCTGCATTTGACGATTGAATCTTCTTTTTTTGAGTCGTTTAGTGTACGGTCGATAGGAGGGAAGTGTACGTTTTATAGGAAAAACTCCTGCTCGTAGTGCACGGTCGATAGCCAGACAAAATCATTGTGAAAATCGTGTCTAGTGCTATAATTTTAAGAGTTCTAAATACATAGACAAATTACTGTCTGTCAAACGTAGCACTGAGCCCCGCCCACTAATGATATAAGTCATCGTGATGTCTTCTGTGTTACTTTTACTGTATTGCAGCTGTAAAATTAAATCAAAGTTTGAATCATACACAACTCATTGCCATATACTAAATACAACGAAATATTTGTTCAAAAAGGGCTGGGCCCAGAGGGGTTGTTTACGAAGGGAGAGGGCACTGAAAGCCAAAGGTTTGAACCGACGGCGCAAGCAGCAACGTGGGAAGAGTATAAGAGAGGGGATGGAACCCCCCTCTCATTAAAATCTATGTCTCTGAGAATGCATTCAAGCCATTTAGAAACCCATTTTTCCATATTCTATAGCCTCAATTTAAAGTAAGGTTGTACACTCAAACACCTTGTTCCTAACTATTAGTTTTGAATTTCGGTGTCGTCCTCTTGGTGCCTTGGTAAGGTTCCCATGTGGGGGAGGCGGGGGGGGGGGGGGGGCACAGCAATTGCAATGCAAGTCTGATTTAGCCCAATGCTCAGAAAAACATCAGAGGCCATGTGAGTGGCGGGGGTAGGCTTAATTTGAAAAAAAAACGCTGAAAAAAAAGACCACACCTAAGAAAAAAATGGGCATTATATTGGTAGGTTCCCCTGTATTTGGTACTTTTTCATTCATCCCAACCAAATAACATAGGCCCAGCATGGCAGCAGCCTAGGGCTTTCTTTTTAATTTCTCTGAGTCTGGTTGGGGGAGGGTAGTGGGCACAACTATTACATATTAGCTTTGCGACTACTAGACTACACGGGATTTGCAATGAAGCAAAAACATAGTGGAAGAAATGGGGAGGGGGGCACACACTCCAACCCCACAGCCTTGGGACTGGGGATAAATGCTCCCCATCCACACATCCCAAATTTCCGAGTTTTGTTTGGGACTGGGAGGGGGCACAAAAGTGTTTTATCCTCCGCCACCAGACTACAGGGGATTCCTGTTCTTTGCCCTCTTTCTTACTTTTAAAATCTCATCATTTACAAGCCCAGGCCACACTGACAGCCATGTCTGTGCCACCACGGTCACCTTTCCTTTCTGCAGAATTGTGGGTAATCCGTTATCATCTAGGTAAACTAGGTTTTATCATGCATAACCGTGTAGCATAATACTTGCGATATAATATAATGCGTGAAAAAAGTTTTTATGACACTCACAAGCCTACGAGTCATAGAATATTCAAGCGACCAGCGAAGGCTCCGATCAGACTGCGCGTATGCGCAGGCTGGTCTGAGGTGTTGTTGGTCGCGTATATCACATTGTTGGAAGTCTCAAGTCGCCACTCAAATTTTAATGCTTATTACAATGTCAAACTACTAAGGAATATGCAAGCTTGCGCATATGCCATCAATTCATCACTCTGTCTGTCTGTCTGTCTGTCTGTCTGTCTGTCTGTCATTTAGACTAACCCTCTCACACTTTGTGTACACCATAAGCGAAGACCCAGCTTCGTCGTCATATACAGAAAGATCTAGGATATTTGAAAAGAGAGACCCAACCTCGCATCATCTCAGGTCGTAATTTATAGTAATTTTGATATTTGAACAAGCTAGCCCTAATCCCAGGTGGGGAAGGGGTAATCTATTATTTTATAATACGTAGGCTCGGGCCCAGCATCTACATTTCACCCAAAAAATAGGAATTTCAAGCACCCCAAAAATATTTGAAATTTTAGCAGCCCAAAACATATCACCCATTCTGTACCTTGACCTTAAGAAAAGATCCTAAAATACATAGAGATGACCCCTAAGTATAATCCAATTTTGTGATGACTCCAAAAAATATCCACAAAATCTTCATGCCCCCCCCCCCCCCCCCAAAAAAAAAAAATATTTTTTCTGAAAACCCCAAAAATAGTGAGATTCAAAATTTGGAACCCAAAAATGACCTGAGCCTATGTATGTATCCCCCCTTCATTAAATACAAGTGTTCCCTTTATTTTGGTTCTATACTTATAGCTCGAACGAAAATAGATGTTGCTTCGAGCTTATACTTGGTTGAATCTTATCTATTATATACTCAGAAAAACAATTGAAGGATATTAAAATTATTTTGACTTTATAACATTTGGGAATATAATTTTCAAAAAAATTATTTTTGCCATTGATAGAATTATTACTATGCAGTTCATCAAAATGCAAATTGAAATTCACGGGTCATTGGTTACGATACAGTACTACACCAAATGTACCGACCCTCTCTACCCAAAGTTCACAAGCAAAAAATTTAGAACTCTCAAATTTTGCTGAAACCTTTACCATGTCATTGCTTATGTTCTAATTCCGACCACAGACAAAAGTTAACACCAATTTATCAGTCATTTCCCCTAATAATGGGACAACTTCCTCAACAAAAATACACGGATATGGCATACCCCGGCAAATTTGACCACAAATTTGCAATAAAATACTTACAACAGCTTCAAAATTAGGTGCCATTTTTTAGACGGAGAAACAACGATGATTTTGACGCACGTCATTATGGGATACAAGCGATAAATATGGGTTTCAATCATTTTTGAACGTTTGTGACTTTTCAGTATAGAGGGTTTAACCATTTGGCTTTCCACTGTACTTAAACCATTGAAGTGTGTCTAGAATAAAGCATCCATTTTGATTGCAGATGTCTGGAACTATGAAATGCATGCATAATTAGTAAAGTTTTTATTGAATTGGATGTTAGAGTCTGAGATGGTACTGAATCTAAATATCCTTCAATTGTTTTTCTGAGTATAGTTTAATTTTCTTGTTTTCTTATCGGCGAATGTATATGAAAAAAAATCAGAAATACTGTCAGAGTTTCAAACTGTTTGGATCTGTTGAATTCAGTGCGCATGAACGGCACACGCGGATCAAGTCAGGGGGTGGGGGGGGGTCCAGGTCCACTGACAATTGCTGTATTTGTGTTAAAACGTTAAGGTCATATGGAGATGGAACCACCGATTTAGGTCTCATCCGATAGACTGGTGACGCAAAGGAAAGTTCTGGCGTTTTGTTTTAATTATTAACATGGATGTGTGTGTGTCTGTGTGTGTGTGTGTGGGGGGGGGGGGTCCAGTTACTTCTTTCAAAGTAAACTTCCAGAGGGGGATCAATATATGTTATCCGTGAGGAGGGGGGAGGGGGCGTCCATCTTTTTACCAAGGGGGTGGAGTCCAATTGCTAAGCGATAGCACTTATGATTTGTACTGGACCCCTGTCCCCGCTCTAGATCCACGCAATTATCAAGAATTTTAATCGACTACGGCAATTCTCTCTTTCGCTGTTATTTTTCGTCTTTCATCATGTACCCACCTAGATGCATGTTTTACTCTGATTTTTGAAGTGTGATTTGGCGGGGTCTTTATTTCATAGGTGTGTTAGCATGATAGGTTTCTGTGTTTGGATAAAGGGATACTGTAGAAACTCTGCTTGCAAACTTGGGTGATTTTCCATACATTTTCAGAAGTGTGTATCTGTATACACCATGCCCACAACTGCAGCCAGAGACATTCACAGAAGGTACCAATATGATGTCAGTATACGTGTCTTCTGGACTTGTAAACAATAAAGGCGCAGAACAGCCTGCGCATCCACGCAGTCTGATCAGCGCATTTGTTTTTCCCTCATTTGAAAGTATTATATCTAGACTCTCTATTGCTAAGGGGACTGGTTTGAGTCTTGCTATGTCGAAAACACCAAAGACAGGTTTATTTTGCGTCAAGATCCAAATTTATTATTCTCGGTCCTTGCTTCTTTTCTTATTCACAGCACTGTTTTCTTTTGGATGCTTTAAAAAAAACTCTTAACTTGTTTCAGGTTGAGAATGCATGTAGTAGGGGCAGCTACATCAATCCAATAGCAGATTAAATGTTAACCGAATGCAACTTCCTTAGTTTGGTCAAAAATTGTAAATGTTCAACACTGCAGATTAATTGTAGAACGGTTGCAATCATCTAGGTTAAGTATTTTGTCTCCCGATTAACGTGTATTCTTAATAAAATAATGAAAATTTATCGACCAGGAACATGAAAATATTCTTTTCTGGTATGCAAATATATGAAGAATAAATTTTAGACGTAATTCACATTTACATCTGGAAAAGTTAGCATTAGTCTCTCAGCTATAGTGCGTACACTTATTTTGCTATATTACGTACACTGATGTGTCAACAGACTGCTATAGACCGTACAGCTGGAGGGGTTTTTCCTTCTTGATATTGATGGAACCAAATGGACAGCTCTGCACAGCGCCTCACTGAGAGGAATATTTGAGTGGAGTTTAATGAAAATCGTTCCAACGGTTCAGGAGATATCGAGCGGACACGAAAGTGTTACAAACGGAATGACAGACTGACGGCCTGGCTGATGGACTGACAGATGAAGGCATTCCTATAATCCTCTTACGCTTCGCGGCCAGAGATTAATGACTGGGGCAAGAGGTCAAGGTATAAGTGACGTTGAAAATGTTACACAACACTTTGAACTCTAAGATGCATCGACATACCGAATTTGGAGTTCCTTCATTTAACAGTAAAGTAGGTATGCTCCAGACACGATGTGAAGACTCAGGCCCTCAGTATGAAAAGTAAGATTAATTACTATTAATCGAGTATTATGTATGCCTCCCTTAGGGCACATAAAACTATCTGTCATGTCCGTCATAAGGCAGTGCCTTAATTCATGTTAATTCTTTTAGGGTGTAGATAATAATCGCATAAAGTGAGGCTCGTTTAGATGGCTTTGCTTTCAATTGATGGTGTGTTTACTTTGGGACGTTTTTTTTAACTCTTAAAAGTCTACGCCCAACGTTATGCTACCAGTACTTCGGTTTTCGATAGTTATCATCACTTGCGGTTAAATATTGGTTCTTTAAACGTCCTCTTCCCACAAGTCCTCGGTAGTACAAGAATGAATTTCATTTTTAAAATATTATAAAACATACATATATAGATCTAAGAAACAGTTACGCAACAATGAAAATCTGATTCGCAAAATTAAAAACTGTCGTTTACGCGTAAAGGGGTTCTTTACACATTTAGTATTACCCTTGCTGGTGAGCTGTCTTGTTCCCCCCTACACACGACCGTTATGCTAACAGTTAGTTATATAAATAGACAACCAGCTAGAGGGTATCACTATTCCGACACAAATGCTTGCGGCGAGAGCGCCGCAAACAAAAACATTTAAGCTGCGCTCATAAATCAGGTTAGCCGTATCTATCAATATAGCTAGCATGACATTTCAAGATTTCCCCCGTTAGAAGTCGGGTGTTTTTTTTTATTTTTCATAAAATAATAACGCAGTCGTTAGCGATATTGTATGGGCGTGCTGCAATTCGAATGACACCATATTTCGGAGGATTCCATTTTGGTAAAACAACCCTGAACTTACCTAAAATTAATCAGACTTTTCCATATTGTATTCAAATTTGATTGTCTTACACGTCATATTACTAGTCTGAAAGCCATTGGCACCTTCGGACCCGTGCAAAATATGTACTGTTGTGTTATTTTGTCATGTTTTCTAATACAATTTGCCAGATGGTTGGCTATTAGCTTAATGTGGAAACAGTCATCTTCCGATGCTGGAAAGCAAATAAACAAACACATCCTTAGTCAAAGGCCAGTTAAACCGCAAGCCAATGTTCATTTTGCCAGATTGTTGGCAAAAACCTAATGCAAATTTATATAAATATACAAAGAACTACAGCTTACCACATGGTGGCTAATCACAGGGTTGATTTCGTATGTGTTTAGAGTATTCACCGTCTGTTATTTCCAAGAGTATTTTATTAAGGCAAGCATGCCTGCCTTAAACAATTGGCCAGATTGTTGGCACACATTGATGTTATTCAGTCTGTTTGATTTTTGTGCTGTAAGGTTAGCCCAAAAAGATTGCAGTCAATTCTCTTTACAGTGAAATATTTATTCAGCATTTATATAAACAAAAAATTAAATTTAAGCTAGCCTTGTTCATGTGTGAAAATACAGCTTTTTTTTATAGTATTCTCACTGTTCCGCTATTATAATGAGTGCCAATATAAAGTGAGTTGCCTGTATATTAACTTTTGCCAGATGGTTGGCTACATACCCTTACAATACACACCAATGTACATTCAAGCCTCATTAGTCTGGTAGAAAACCAGAATGACCTGGAACTTGATTTTAAAGTTTTTTTCTTTGTTGATTCTTGTTGTTGAGGCATTGTACTTCATGAATCCAACTGATGCCACTCTGGCAGCATTGAGCGTTTTGAAATATTCAAGATGGCGTCCAAGATGGCTCCTATGACCTATTTGACCAACATACTCAATCAAAAGCATTTATATTTTGACTTTTTATGGATGTTTCAGAGACTAAATGTTACAACCAATTAAAATGGAACATTGTTTTGATTCAGAAGGTTGAAGTATTAAAGATGGCGTCCAAGATGGCCGTCAGGTAGGCTTCTTAGACCTATATGACCAACATACCAGATGAAAAACACTTTAATTTGGACTTGTTATGGATTTTTAGAGGCTAAATGATACAAACTATTAAATAAGAGCAAGGTTTTGATTCAGAAGGTTAACATTTAAAGATGGCGTCCAAGATGTGTGTCAGTTAGGTTCCTAAGACCTATCTGACCAAAAAACTCGATATAAAGTAAGTAAAGGTGCAAAGATCAGGAATCGATACAAGCAGCATCTTAATTTTGACTTTTTATGGATGTTTAGAGGCCAAAAATAATACAAACGATTGAAATGAAGCATTGATTTGAATCAGACGATCTAAATATTGAAAATGGTGTCCAAAATGGCCGCCAATTTAAGGCAAAATTCAACCGGAAGTCAAATTCGCAGGTAGTAGCTTTTTTCTGGTAGTTTTCGGTTGTATTTGGAGAATTTGACTGGCATGTTATTGTTATTTTTCAGCGTTGTAAAATATTTAAGATGACGTCCAAGATGGCAGCAATAACATGGTCGGGAATCACATGAGTTTTGCTATGATACACTGCATGGGAAAAAATAACAGAATCTTATTTTTCGTTATGGTAATATTTTTGTCTTTGTTCTCGAAATCGTATCCATCCACCCATGCATCACTTTCCAGACCACTTTTGGCTGGATCTGATAATACCACAATAATGTGTTATTCTCATAAAAGTTCGAACTTTGGGAAAACATTCCTCCAAACAATGAAGTGATAAATGCCAGGGTATGGTATCGCTGAAAATTTTGTGACAGAGTGTTTGTTCAAAGTACAAACCTTTTTGAATCAATATGAGTAAAAATCAGCTGGATGGATGCATAAAATTTACAAAATATATATATACATATTACTTATGGAGTGCAGTGTATCAACACAAAAAACAACCCCTGAGTAAGGTACATGTATCTGCATGCTGCAGATCTCCTTACCAGCTTGACTGCTGGTTGGTACAGGCCTGCTGGTCTGGTGTAACTGTAGCAGCCATTACTACTTTACTGGTCTGTTGCAAGTGCAAAAGACAGCACAGATGGTTGGATATTGCTAAAACTAATATGAATGCCGGTCCGGTGCAAGTGTATCAGACATGCATGCTTGTAGGCACAAGTTTACATATATGACTGCTGGTTAGATGCAACTGTTAAAGACATGGGAAATGGTCGGATGCAATTGTTACAGACATGACTGATGGTCGGGTGCAAATGTAATATACATGGATGCTGATTAGATGAAACTATAACAGACATGCATGCTGACAGTATGCAACTTAAAAAGACATGGTTGCTAATCAGGTGCAACTGTAAATACATGCCTTATAGTCTGGTGCAATTGTGCTTACCATCAGCCTGTTATTGGGTATGAGCATAGGGACATAACTGCGGGTCTGAGGCAAATGTAACATATATACCTGCTGGTTTCAGCCACACAACTACAGATGTGCTTGCAAGTCAGCTGCAACTGATTCAAACATATCTGCTGGTGCGATCAACTCTAACAGAAATGTATGCTGGTCGAGTTTAATTCTAACCGACGTGCCAGGTGGTCAGGTGCAACTGAAACAAACACGCCTGCTGGTTAAAAGCAACGTTTAAAACATTGGTACTGCAACAGACCTGCTAGCCTCGTGAAGCTGTTACAGACATAACTGCTTGGTTTCCGACATATGTGCTGGTCCAGCACCACATAGTCAAACAGGTATAATGGTAAATATGTCTGTTCACAGGGCTCACCCTGTGGCAATGATGTCTGGCTGCTGGTCGGGAGAAAGTAGAACAGACATGCACACTGGCCGGATGTAACTTGAACAGACATGCCTGCTGGTCCAGTGCAACAGTAACCAGTATTCCTGTTAGTTGGGTGCAATTGTAACATATATTATTGCTGGTGTGATGTAGCTAACACATATGACTGCTGGTCCCGAGTCTCATTAAACGGCGTGTGTGCTGCTGGTTCAGTACCACATAATTAAACATGCGTGACGGTGAGGATGTCAGATCTTATGAGCTGGTGGCATTACATGGCCGCGGTTCAGTGAAACTTCAACAGATATGCCTGCTGACTTGGTACTATTCAATCAGACATGCCTCCTGGTCCATTGAAGATCAAAGAGTAAAGCTACTTGACCGATACCCCTCCATCAGACATGCCAACTAACACTGTGAAACTTTATCAGTCAAGCTGCAAGACTGCTACATTGTCAATACAAAATACATGCTGTGTTGAGAGTTGCTTTGTCGTTGCATCTGCAACAAATATGCCTGCTGGCCTAGTGTTACTGCCACAAACACAGCTGCTGTTCAAACATGCCTACTGGTTGAGCAATGTTGCAATATGGATGCTTGCTGGACCGTGGCCACTCAATCAGCATGCCTGCTGACCTTCTGCCACCCAATATTGCCACTCATACTGCGCGTATGGTGTCTCAATATAAGCCGTACCTGCTGGTGTGGTGTCTTACTATAGGCAGCATTCTGGTGTGGTGCCTCACTATCAGCCATGGTGCTTCATTATAGGCCATGTCTTTTGGTGTGGTACCTCACTATCAGTTATGCCTGTTGGTGTTGTACCTCACTATAGGCCATGCCTCCTGGTGTGATGCCTCACTGTAGGCCATGCCTTCTGGTGTGGTGCCTCACTGTAGGCCATGCCTTCTGGTGTGGTGCCTCACTGTAGGCCATGCCTTCTGGTGTGGTGCCTCACTGTAGGCCATGCCTTCTGGTGTGGTGCCTAACTATAGACCATGACGGTTGGCGTGGTACCTCACTATAGGCCATGCCTGCTGGTCCGTTGCCACTGCAACCAATATTTCACTAGTTCGGTGCAAGTGGAAGAAGATTGGTTACAATTCTGTTGCTACTCTTACAGAGTTGTGATTACACCAGACATGACTGCTGATCCTGTGTCACTCTCAGATATGCCTGCTTGTACAGTCAACTCTATCAGACATCCATGCTGTGTTCATTTATTCAGATACATGAGTTTGTAAAGTGCTTCTCCATCAGGCAAGGCATCTGGTCTGTTACAAATCCACCAGACATGCCTACAGGTAAGGTGCCGCTCCCACAGGTTTGTAAAACTTGTCAGCTACCATCCTGGACGCCATCTTGAATATATCAAATTCTGACTGATGCATCAGTTGCACCAATGTGATGTTACAAGGATGATGTCTGTAACTCAAGAATGGGTAAAATTAGCATTTTGCATGCAAATCGCTGGAGTTTACCGGTCTCAGGGAAGATTTTCTTATATTTTTTTGTAATCAACTGCCATTTTGGCGGCCATTTTGTCTGCATTCTTATTTTTTTTATTTTGTTAGAAACTTAGTGTCTTGAACTAAATTCCAACTTCATAGCCTACAATTTAAGGAAAAAAACGGGTTTGAGACATTTTTTCCATAATATACAATGTTTTCACTTATAATTGGCCTCCATCTTGGACGCCATCTTGGATATATTGAAATGCTCAATGATGCCAGAGTGGCATCACTCGGATTTTTCAAGGACAATGTATGCACTACCAGAATCAACAAAGAAAAAAAGTTTAAAATCAAGTTCCAGGTCCTCCTAAAATACGCCCAAATTCTGCCGGACTACATCTGTTCATTGCAAAATAGTTCATACTGTTTACTTTCAACTATCTCTGGCATTTTTACAATAAATGCCCTTTTACAACAACCTTGTGTTCCGTTTCATTTCGACAAACAAGCCAGCTTCGCAACAAGCACTCCTACAAATGTTTGTCTCCAAAACCATAAATGTTTTTTACGACAGGTAAAAGATTTTATGGTTTGAGACTATCACGCAGTCCACTGCTGATAGGCAACCTTGACCATAGGGCTTATCAGCAGTGAAGGAATTCCATTATCCAATCAGCGTTCTCCAAAATCAATTAAGCTTTTTGCATATCGGTATCACGCACTCAGTTTTTGGAATTGTCAGAGGTAAGACCTCGTTTCTATTTATTTTGCTCAAAAACCCACCTCCTTCCCTCACCGCCACCTTATTTCTGTTAACACTGCATTTCAATTATTGGCTCAGAGTGATCGTATCATTTTTTTAGTACCATGTATATAATGTATCATAAGCTTATTGCTTTCTTGTACACTCTAACTGATGTCAACATGTAATTCAGTTCATTAATTTTGTTATCTTATTGCATACCATTGAGTCTATATATAGAACTACTCAGGGGTACATCCTAAGACAGATCCCCTGTTCCCCAGGGGTACAACCTAAGACAGATCCCTTATGCTCGCAGGGTACAACCTAAGACAGATCCCTCATCATTTTGGGGTACAACCTAAGACAGATCCCCTCAGGTGTGATATGTTACTATGCAATCCAGGTCGTTCTTTTGTTATCATAACTCAGTGTATTTATATACTACAACTCTCAACAGGGGTACAACCAAAGACAGATCCCCTATCCTTTTGGGGTACAACCAAAGACAGATCCCCTATCCTTTCGGGGTACAACCTAAGACAGATCCCCTTTGGTCGGCGCTTTCTATTTGCCCACATTTGCCGAAATTCACTTTTTATCATCTGTTCATTGCAAAATAGTTCATACTGTTTACTTTCAACTATCTCTGGCATTTTTACAATAAATGACCTTTTACAACAACCTTGTGTTCCGTTTCATTTCGACAAACAAGCCAGCTTCGCAACAAGCACTCCTACAAATGTTTGTCTCCAAAACCATAAATGATATTATACAATTATTGACTTCAATGAGGTAGACATAAGGATGTATCTACCCGAAAGAGTGATAATTCACCGAGGCCGTTAGGCCGAGGTAAATATCACTTTTAAGGGTAGATAAATCCTTATGTCTATCGAAATTGAAGTCAATAACTGTTTTGTTATATGACTTTTCATTTATGAATGAAAATTTTGCTACTTTCACTTTTGTTGTTAAAGACATGTTCAACCTTCAATCTAAAACATCTAAGGACTTTCTCAAAAGTTTTACCAACTGTTATAAAAATATTTTAATGTAGTATTTTGCATTTTCAAATGTATATTAATTCTCTAAATGGGGAATATAAAATTATATCATTAAACTGTTTTTACAGTTTGTTTATTCAAACAAAGATAAATAAGCAAACAAAACAAAACAAAACTGTTGTAAAACTTCATGAAAGTCTTTAATTTACCTGTTGGGAGGTGAAACAGCAAATCATGTCAATTTCATGCAGCACATGCTAGTTTCATACTCATCATGCAATTTTTCGCTCTCTAGAGGGTAATATTGCAGAAGTGTCAAAATATTAACTTCTGGAAACTAGTTCGAGCTGGTTTTCATGCAATATTAACTTGTTGACCGGTTTAGACAAGTTTCAAGGTAGACATAGAGATTTATGAAGACAAATTCGGCCAATCAGGAGACAGGATTCTCTCCAGTCATATATAAAGAAATATGATTAAAATTGTATACAAAATATGAATGGAAGTAATTAAATTAAATCCTATAAGTTTGTAAAACGTGAATTTATATTATAACGTTACTGTTTGTAAATACGATATGAAAGGTATTAAACATGTATACTCGTACGAATAACGGCCCGATGATATGTGTGCAGCGAGAAAGAGTTCTTAAACTTCACAGTGTTCTTATGATATATGTAGCCCGAGAGCCCATAATAGGTTTAATCAAGTGGTTGAGGCCAAAAGGTTTGAAGGTGTGTTCTTATGTAGAAAAGTGTGCTGAATTTAAAAATCAAACTCTTAAAAAAATCGGCTGGTACACAAAAGTGCTATGCGCAACGGAATACCCCCAGGGTATGCAATATCTCAAAATAGCTCTAAAATGGGGGTAGCCTTGCAGGTTTATAATTTAAACCATGTAATATTAGTAGTAAAGTGCAAAATTTGGCAGCACGCAATATATAATGATCAATGTTCAATATAAAAATAAAAATAAGACATGCCAAGGACGCTTTCTAACATTAAAATATAGCAAATTATAAAGCCCACGAAAACTATTGACTTATGTCTCTGGTTTTTGGACGATTTTTAATTTGCTTAAGCTAGAGCAGATTTATAATTCAATCTTATGTAATACAATGGTGTTGTCATCGACAAAAAAAATGATAGAGTATGGCCAAGAAATGCCATAAGCACAGACTGCAGGCCAACCCATGGCACCGTGAGGAAGGGACACAAATTAAGCATAATCCAAGCTTTTGAAGTACAATCTATGTTTATTTCAATTTCCTTTTCCTTTCAATGTGAATAAATTATGCTCAGGTAAGACTAAGATTTGCCTGGATATTGGCCAAGTCTATTAGTTTCTAAGGTGTGGACTCTATGTAAATCTAGCTATTACCACATGGCCAGCCACGAATGAACAGACTGTGCTGGTCAATATTCCACATGACTTATATTCTATTTCCTAGGAATGGCGTGATAACCCATATCCCACTCTCTTGCTGAATCTTAAAAGAATGGATGAGTATGAAAAAGGTGAGTATGATCCACAAATACCACAATCACACACTGCAGACCAACTCACTGCACCGTGAGGAAGAACTACAAGACACCAGGAAGACAAACAAAGTAAAGCAACCAGCTCTCTCTTCCCCATCAAGATGATTGCAAAACTAGAAAGGGCACATTACAATGTACAACAAAACATGGAACAAACACAGAACCCCACAATGGGAGCAACAATTAACAACGAATCAACAACAACAAAACCGCCGCCTTAGAACGACCAATCCCCCTTGTTATTTCTACGGAAAAGCAATATAGTGAGAACATCAGTATAGATGCATTTGACAACAATACAAGATTGAATAATTAGTTCACAAGCATGCTTAACATACAAGATAATACAGGTATAGCTTCTACATTGTGTCAATTTAGGTCTAAGACATCTTGACGTGTCATTTGTCCTTCAAATAATTTGTATCTGAAGCAGACTTCATCAATCCAAAATGAAGCTCACATGGCGTTAGCGTGCTCATTTGGGCACCACACTTCTGCCAGTAACCTCAACTGAAATGTCTTAAATGGTTCTGACTTTTATTAGGTAAGATACATATTTTACTGACCGTTCCAAGGCGGTGCTTCTTTTGTGGATCATTTATGTTTTTTCTGTCTTGTGTTTGCTATGCCTTTGTACGCATCTGTTTATATGTGCCTTGTGGTCACCTGCTAGGAAAGGACTGACCTCTTAGCTCTCGTTTGTGGTGTCTAACTATGAATTTGTCACTTTCCCATTGGTATCCTGGGTCAGGTGTGGTACTTTATTGTATCAATCCTGATCTTAGCACCCTTACTTACTTTTAAAGATTCAATAAAATATTTTGGTATGCCCTGTTCAGGTCCAGATACATTTACCTCTCCCAATACCAAACCATGATCTCTGGTAACATCATTAATTGATGGATATTTAAAAGTGTCACATGCAGAACCTATATGAGTTGCACGTCTGACAAGACGAGACTGTCACATTTGCTTGACCACCATTTGAAGGCAAATCTGCATGAGACTACCAGGAACATTCCATCGACATTACTAGCATCTATATTCTGGGAGCATCTGTGATTATCCTCACCTCGAGCTTACTGAAAAGTAGATATTTTAAGTCCATCAATATGGGCTAAAGTGAAAGGAGCGGATGTAAGAGAATAAGCAAGCACCCTTTTCAGATCTAATTCTATTAGCAGATAAAGTACGAGGCCTTATGTTCTTTATCTTTTTGATTCGTGTCTGAAGTTTCCTGACGAAGCACTGCATGAAATGGTTTTACTTTTCTTCTGCAAATAGGTTTTTTTTTTCAAATTTAATTTATCACCATAAGGTAGCATCCTGTATTAAACTCTTCATACCATTGTTGTCGCTGTGTATGAGTTGCTAAAATGCTCCCTGCAATATTCTCAGATATCATCTTACCTGTGAACTGCAGTAGAGCTTTTCATCTCTCAATTCTGTAAGAAAAGGGTCCATAGTAGTCCCCATCCCAGTGATAAGCTTGTTCAGGTCTACATTGTCACACTTTATTGGGATTGGTGTCAACTGCATTCTCTTTGAGTCCTGACTTTCAATTAAATGGCTTACAATCTCACTTAGTACAATCCTAGTCACTATCCACCTCCTTCTTGCACTCACCAATTTACTGAATGATGCCATCCCCTTTAGTCTGGATGGAACATCAGCATTGATATTATCTGCTCTAAATTCCAATTCACAGGGTTCCTAAAGAATGGTTCGGTCGTTCTTCGAATGGACATAGCCCCTGTCTCCAGCATTGCACACGCAGCTGAGTGTGCCTCGTCGATGTAAAGAAGCTCTAAAGAAAATCTCGTCATCCATTGAGCATATTTAGAACAACTAGTAGCAAAGAATATAATTACACAAAATTTACATAGACAGAAAGTGAAAAATTTTAAACTCAGGAGGGGGGACTCGGGGTAATTTTGGTATGGGTGTGCGAGTCAGTATTTTGAAAACCAAACCCAATAATCATATACCCGGCCCTTTGAATTAAAACCCAGCCTCTTTAAATACTTGATTTCACAGAAAGTTGACCTATTCATATACTGTTCTTTGAATTTATATACCCTTTCATATCCTCTGTAATTGTGTGGGGGGGGGGGAGGGGGGGGGGGGGGTAACTCGGGGTAATTTTGGTAAGTGTGTGGGAGTCAGTATTTTGAAACCAACCCCACTCATTTACCTGGCCTTTGCAAAAAAAAAACAGCCTATTCATATACTTGATTTTACATAAAGTTGACCTATTCATAAACTGTTTTTTGAATTTATATGCCCTTTCATATCCTCGGTGATTTTTGAACAATTTTACAAATGAACTGCATCATGAAAAAACCTGCCTTATGTAAATGTGAAAGCAATCGCTTGACGGGTATCTGAGCGAAAAATGTGTGCATATACATGGGTCGGAAAATTTGGGCCATTCCAATTCCAAAAATCAGGCTATTTATATACTTTTTTTTTTAAAAAAAGGGGGGTTTATCATATACCTGGGGGCGCTGAAAAATGGGCTATTCGGCACGGACATCCTTACTACAAATGTATGTCATATATAGGATACCTCTCCTCCGAGGTTTTAAACCATTTATGGTGCAGGATCTGTTAAAATAAAGATATATCTCTATACTATCCATGTACATAATCCGGAAGGCTGCTGTTTTATGGTGTTCCCAGACCTAGTAAGATTTGTGTAATGCACATACCCCTCCATTGATGTCTTGTGACTTTTGGTGTTTTGTAGCTCTTACTCACGGTGTGGTGGGTTGGTCTGCAGTGTGTGATTGTGGTATTTACTGATCATACTCACTTACTTTCTACTTACTTTCTTCATACTCATCCATAATATAATTAAGATTCAGCAAAAGAGTGGGATAGGTGTTATCCGCGGGGGTGGGGGTTAATATGCATTTCCTATAACATAATATATAAGTCCTGTGGAATATTGGCCAAAACAGTCTGGTCAGTCGCGGTTGGCCATTTGGTGCTAGCTATATATAGTTCACAGCTTAGAAAATAATATGACTAGGCCAATATTCAGGCAAATCGTAGCGTTATCTGAGCATAATTTATTCACATTGAAAGGAAAAAGAACTTGAAATTTACCTACATTGTACTGTAACAGCTTGGATTATGCCTACTTTGTGTCCCTTCCTCATGGTGCCATTGCGGGTTGGTCTGCAGTCTATGATTGTGGCATTTCATGGCCTTACTCTATTTTTTGGGTACTATAATAAATGTTGATGACAACACCATCGTATTACATAAGATTGAATTATAAATCTGCTCTAGCTTAAACAAATTAAAAATCATCCGATAACTTGAGACAAAAGTCATTAGTTTTCGTGGGCTTTGTAATTTGCTATATTTTAGTGTTAGAAAGCGTCTTTGGTATGTCTTATTTTGTTTAGTATTGAACATCGATCATAATATATTGTTTGCTGCCAAAATTTGCATTTTACTACTGATATTACATGGTTTAAATTATAAACCTGCAAGGGTACCCCCCCCCCCCATTTCAGCGCTATTTTGAGATATTGCATACCCCGGGGGTATTCCGTTGCGCATAACACTTTTGTGTACCAGCCGATTTTTTTAAGAGTTTAATTTTTGAATTTAACACACTTTTCTACATAAGAACACACCTTCAAACCTTTTGGCCTCAACCACTTGATTAAACCTATCACGGGCTCTCGGACTAATGTAGAATACTAAAAAAAGCAAGAAAGGAGTACCACACCTGACCCAGGAAACCACACGGGAAAGTAACAAACGTACAATAAACATCACCAGCAAGAGCCAAGAGGTCAGCCCCTTCCCAGCTGGTGACCACAATGCAGCAATGAACAGACGCAAAAGCATGAGAAACACAAGAGACAAAAAAACGATCCACAAAAGAAGCACCGCCTTGGAACGGTCAGTGAAAAGTCAGCCAGCAATTCCGTATAAAAAGTCAAATCAAATCAAACTATTCATACCAGCATTGCCATATGAAAAATATTTTAATGTTTCTGCAAAAGTAAAACCAAAGAAGAAGGCAAAGATCAGGAATCGATTTAATCAAGTACCACACCTGACCCCGGGACATCATATGGGAAATTGATAAAACACAAGAAAACATCACACGCAAGAGAGCCAAGAGGTCAGCCCTCTCCCATCAGGTGATCACATGGCTGTAAGGAACAGACAAGACAACATATAACTATGACAAACATGAAACACGAATAACAAAAGGATTCACAAAAGAAGCACCGCCTTGAAACGGTCAGTAAAGTAATTACTTGAGGATTTAAGCATGTTTATCGGTACCAAACTCACAAAATAAGATTCAAAATAGGCATTCCAATAAAAGTGCATAATTGAAAAATATTTTTTTCTTTCTCAACAAAAACATATGTTGCGGATATTCAAAGCACTCAAAACACGCGTTTAAATTGGTGGATAAAAACGTTTGTGCTCAAAAGGTTTCCAGATTTATTATGTATCATTTTTTAATCTATTTTAGAATGGCATAGAAGTGAGAATATGGACACTATTCGCACGTGTACAATCGGTGTTTGTGTGGTGATCATTCTCTTAGGCTATTCAGGTACATGCATATTTACATCATTTTAGTCAGTTGGTGGGGGTAATGTATGGCTCATTTCGAATATGCTTGAAGCCCCACTTCAATACGTACATGCGCAGCTTCACAGACGGTTTATAACTTCCACTAATAATACATGGGTGAAAGTTCAAAATCTCCAATCCTGAACTTTCGAAATTCAAGTTTTAAAACTTGCAGGATGCCTACAAAAATGAATAATTTCAAGTTTAAATGTTAAATTGAGTAAAGATAATCTCAAAACTATCATAGAAGCTATTGTAATCTCCCTAATTCAGCATTTTGAGGCTGACTTTCTATGGAAAGTCAACCTCAAAATCCTGGATTCAGGACGAGACAAGAAAACGTTCACCCTTGATAATACAAATGGTTCTGGTGGTATTGCGCTGATTCACGTTTCCACACGTTTATACAGATATGTATAATTCAGAAGCCTTTGGGTGTCCACGCAAATCAAACAAAGATTTGTGTGATTTCCGCGCTTTTGATACACACCCTGTTAAACAACATCAACAAAATTTAATGCGAATATTTTGCTAGCAATAATATAAAAAAAACACCCTACCCCCTCACCACTACTCATAGTAACCTGGGCTACTGCCCGCTCTATAACGATTAGTCTGTCGTTGCTAGTTCTAGTTTTTTTTTTATTTAAGCAATCGTCTCGTCGGAAGAGTAAGCTAATTGTTTTGTTAATTGTATAAGCATAACGCCCATGTTATAACGTCTGATCTGGGTCTACACTGTTTGCCTTTTCTCAGACATATGCAAACAATGCAGCCCAAGAAAGACGCAACGGACATCACTGTTGGCTAATAGAATTCTCTGCAAAAAAATGAATAAAAATGAGAAATACCACCCAGCCATATAATTGAAAATACACTGGTCCAATTGATGAGAACAGGGCAGTAATTGATTAAGGGCAATCAAGTTCAATGTAATTCTTTTTTGCTGCAATATGATTGGTCCACTGAATACATCGCCAAATATGGTGGGAAGGGATGTGTAATTTCTGTCCATACTGAAATTCGAAAATTTTCGCGAGGTTTTTTATTTTCGCGAAACTTTCGTGAAAATAAAATCCTCGCGAACTGACGAAATCACTCAGTCGTTTACTGATATAGGTAAATCATGCCCTAGTCGCGATTTTTAACACGTAAATATATGTTTTAACGCAATTCGCAAAAATAAAATTCTCGCTAAAATTTCCGAATTTACAGTATTCATTTAATTTCAGCTTGGAGCCTGCAACCGATTCCAGTACTTGGCCATGCAGTAGGTGCTGGCTTGGGACTGGAGTTCTAGATCTTGTAATATGTATTACATGTACAACACATTTACTTGGATTGAACTCCATATCCCAGTCCAGCTCCCATAGATGGAGGTGATCGAGGTCCTGCTGCAGAATCTGAGCATCTTCTAAGCTGGAGACTGCCAAGTAAATGGCCGTGTCATCCGCAAGCAACCGGACCTTTGACCTTGTTTTATCAGGGATGTCATTTATGCAAATGAGAAAGAGAATGGGACCGAGGACAGAGCCTTGTGGGACCCCAGATGTGACTGGTACGGTGGCGGACTTTTCATTATCAATAACAACAGATAAAAATGCCCGGATCAATTTTAGGGTGGGGCCTCTAATGCCATATCTGTGGAGTTTTAGCAGTAATTTATGGTGGCTTAACTTATCAAACGCCTTCGAAAAGTCCAGTAAGACAAGGTCTGTTAGATTACCTGCTATGGAGTTCCGCATCAAGTCTTCTATGAGTGTCACCAGTTATGTTTCGCAAGATCGTTTGCTACGAAAGCCGTGCTAGAGATCGTACAGCAAATTATACCTGTCCATATGGGAGATTACGTTTGTAGTAACAATATGCTCAGGCACTTTGCATAGAATACTGGTTGATGAAACAGATCTGTAGTTTGATGCTAGACTGGTGTCTCCTTTTTTGAAAAGTGGACATACAAAGGCTGTGCTCCAGTCCTTGGGTACTCTACCTGTGTTTAGGGACCTTTGAAAAATAACCTGAAGAATGGAAGCTATCACATCACGGAACTTTTGGAGAACACGCGGCTTTATCTCATCAGGTTCTGCTGCTAAATGAGGATTTAGGTCCTTCAAGAGTTTGTCAATGCCATTTTTTGAGACGTTGATACTTTCCATGTGGGTGTAGCACTAAGACACTCACCTGGTATTTGTGATGGATCAATTGTACCACTGTCAGAGAGGTCTTGCACAGCCATAGAAGCTTACTGACTCGATTTCAACGGTGAATTTGGTGTGAACACTGACTGGAACTGTTAGTTCAGGACGTTTGCCTTGTCCACAGATTCAGAGTACAACTTACCATCCTTCTTGAGGGGGGCAACGCCTTTGGAGTCCTGCTTTGAATTTTTCAGAAAGAAGAACAGTAAAACCATATAAATTTGGTAGGCTTATGTAACTATACAGATCCAAACTGTGTGTAAAAGTTATCGACAAAAGTAAAAGGTTAACAGCATCATTTACTACTTATCATTGTATGTTCTGCATGTTACAGGGCCTGCTTCAGGAGTAACACCTCCTACTCCTTCTCCACCTCCAGAAGTTTCATCACCACCAAGCAATGACCCAACTTCACCAGTAATCATAACGACCCCTAGAAATGACAGTACTACTACGGTCATAACCGAGTTACCTCCTGACGCTCCTAACATTACCATTCCTGTTATTACAACAACGCCTAGGGCCAATTCAACCACTCCAGTTATAACTACAACGCCTAAAGCCAATTCAACTACTCCAGTTATAACTACAACGCCTAAAGCCAATTCAACTACTCCAGTTATAACAACAACGCCTAAAGCCAATTCAACTACTCCAATTGTTACAACAACACCTAGAACCAATTCAACCACTCCAATTGTTACAACAACACCTAAAACCAATTCAACCACTCCAATTGTTACAACAACACCAACAACGACGTCAACAGGTGGATGTCATCGTAACTATACCGTGAATTTGGAACCAGCAACCTTCGCATCACCTAACTATCCTAACAAATACCCAAGGTAATATTTTTAGCTAGTTTGAACAGCCTGATTAGAAAAGAAGCCTACCGAATTAAATTTGCAACAAGGCATATCAGAACCTGTATTTTATGGCGATTTTGTTTATAAATTTTAAAAAAAAGAATTGTTGGAAAGCCTTATTTTAGTGACCAATTTAAAAATATTATTAAATGTTATAAAAGAGTGGGATACAACATGGATATCATGTGACAGTCTGCATACTTGGTTGTAAACCAAATCACGGTTCATAACTATGGTTTTCTCTTCAACTGTGCGACTATAGGTCAAGCCTCAGACGCAATGACGGCCCTAACGTATAGCTTTCATCCGTTGCTTGGTGCCTGCTGGGTCCACCGTAGCTAAACTTGAGGTTTTCTTTAGCTCTGACTATATGTGTTTTATTTTAATTGATTGTTTCTCTCTTACGATACATTGCATTAGTTAGAAAGCCACCATGCGAGCTAAATCTTTTTTGTGTTTTAACAATTACATAATCTAGGGCGAAGATTTGGCGCCAGTAAAATGCATTTAAAGTAAGTAAGGGTGCAAAGATCAGGAATCGATACAATCAAGTACCACACCCAGGACACCAATGGGAAAGTGACAGGCTCACAGTTAGACACCACAAACGAGAGCCAAGAGGTCAGCCTTTCCCAGCAGGTGACCACAAGGCACATATAAACAGACACACAAAGGCATATCAGACACAAGACAGAAAAAACACAAAAGATCCACAAAAGGCTTAGACTGGTATCTGTTCTAAGGCGTTGGTTCTTTTATTGTTGATATATTGTTTAATGTATTTCCCATTGTTTTGGGGGGTTCTGTGTTTGTCTTTGATTTGCTATACACTACGATATGTCCATTCTAGTTTTGCATTCATCTTGAAGAGGAAGATAAAGGTCGTTGCTTTGCTTTTATTGTCTTATAGATTTCTTGTTACTGTAAATGTTATGTGGCTCTTCCTCACGGTGCCATTGGTTGGTCTACAGTGTGTGAATGTGGCATTTCCTGGTCATATTCACTCATTTTTTGATATGAGAAATTACTGAATTTAGGAATAATCCTGAAAACTTTTACCCATTCAGGAGTGTAATTTTTATATATAATTACATGATACAATGCCTCCGGTTCTAGCACATGTGATTTTGACATTACTTTTTTTGTATTTACAATATGTTCAAGTCCCCAGTTAATGTGGGCGTTGTCCATTCTTAGGCTTATATTCTGTGGTTATAAGTTATTTATTTGTTGTTTCCCGGTTTTGTGTGAGGGTTTTTGTGTTTGTTTCTGGTGTTGAGATATAGATTTTGCGTCCTTTCTTGTTTCCCATGTGATCACATAGCCTCTTCTTATATGCGTGCAGTTTTGGAGTCCTTTCGAGTTTGACAATATTCTCGCGTTCCTACCATATGCGCGTGCCTTTGTTTTCCAGTATTCTAGTGGTATTGACTTTCTGTGCCAGGGGTTGGTCTTTGGCCTGTATTTGTGGCACTTACTAGTCGTATTTGTTGTACTGGTTCTTTTGCGAATGTTTCACTTAATTTATATAATCATTTGAGATAGTATGGCACCCGTTTCAGTCATCGTTTTAGTAATTTATTTACAGCATTGACATCGACAAGCTATGGGTTCACGTACGCCATAATATATCATTAAAGTTAATATGCCATATTTTTTCACCATTTTAGTACATAATTGAGCCGCAAAATGAGATTTCCAACAATTTGGTATGTGCGACCAGCAAAGGCTCAGACCAGCCTGCGCATACGCGCAGTCTGATCAGAGCCTTTGCTAGTCGCTTGAATATTCTAGGAGTGTTAAGCTACTGACCGAACATCATTTGGAGTTTATAAGCTAAAAATTAGGCTGTACAGGCTCATCTGAGTATACACATGTCAAAATACCACATTGTTGGAAATCACATGTCGCGGCTCATATGATATTGTCATCTCATCGTTTCTTACAGCAATATGTACTGTGAATACCGTTTCACTGTCTCCTCGTCCAGAAAGAGAGCGGTAGCTAACTCTGCAGCAAGAATAACTTTTCTTTCCTTTGAGATGGAAGATGACACATACTGTCTCTACGACTATATCGCTGTTTATGATGGTAAGTTTCTCCTGTTTATTATAATAACCCTTTCATACCGAATCGCTTTTCCCATCATTATCAATTGAACTATCGTATTAGGATCCAGAGATGTAAATGTTTTTTTCATAGACCTTCATAATAGCTTTTATAAAAGGTAGCTGTGATTCTCACAACACTTGAATTCCAATATGGCTACCATAGAAATACATTTTGGACCTAGCTTAATCAATCAATAACAATGAGATACCCTGGTGACTGCAATGTTTACCACAGTTTGGCCCTGAATGTGGTCACGCTACATTGGAGGAACATTTCTTTTAAGAATTAAGATGCAAGAGCCAAACCTGTCACCCAGTGAAATGATGTGTGTTCGAATGTCACAGCAAGCAAATTTAGGTATCATTGTCTAATAAATATGACTTGGTTCCCATTTGTTTTATTGACCAATCACGGAGCACTTATTTACTCTTAAGCCTCGTTAATGCACAATTTGCACCCTGGTGCAAATTTACTCCCGGGTGCAAAATTGCACCCGGGAGTAAATTTGCACCCCCTTATGTAGCGTTCATATGTTAATAAATTGTGTTCATATGTTATTGGATTTGCTCTTTAAATATATCACAAATGTTTCAGTTTTACATTAAGGAGAAATTCGATGTGTTAAGAATGTTTCGATTATTATTCAATTCAAGATACCGTCGTGTGAGAAAAATGCAACTCCATTTGGTTTTATTTGCTTTATTTATTTATACAATATTTAAAGAGGATAATGCACCAGTCATTTGTATCCACGGCCCCCACCTACAGGGATAGTCGTGGGATAGCTGGGGTAGGGTGCTGGACAATTACTTTTTGATTGTCCCCGCAGTGCCGGGGAAGTGTGGGGGTATAACATTGGGGCACTTACCCTGCTGGGATTTTCTGTTATGTAGGGTGGGGAAAAGAGTAGACTTGTTATCATCAGCTTTTCCCCACAGGGCGGGCTTATAACAGGGCTCTGGAAAGTGAAAACCCATTATCCCCGCCCATCCCCATAGGTGGGGGAGCAGTGGATACAAATGACTGGTGCATAAATGGCACTTATAGAAGCTGTTGCAGCAGTACTAACTAAATATATGACTATCTGGCCAAGAGAGGTGTACGAACGTAGTGCTTGAGACTTATTCATGTACTGATGATCCATGGCTTCCGAATGTCACGGGCTTGCGACAAACTGCGCAAATAGCTGCAACGGAAAGCGCGTGTGCGTTAAGTTGTTTCAGTTGAACTGCTGGTGACAGTTTGACTTAGGACTGCGCAGAGCTGGACAATTGAGAACCTCTTCGTATAATAGCAAAATAAACGTCTTGTGAATGCGTGAAACGGGTTTTACGTCCATGGTAAACATGTAGGGGTCTTTCATGCAAACCAAATATCTATGTGTCTTAATCCACATCTGAATTAAGGGTGAGGTTGGCGCGCCGTTAAACCGGTTTAAGCCCTCCAATAAAATATTTTACTGACCGTTCCAAGGCGGTACTTCTTTTGTGGGTCTTTTATGTTTTTGTTCTGTCTTGTGTTTGCTATGTCTTTGTGCGCGTCTGTTTAATTGTACTTTGTGGTCACCTGCTGGGAAAGGGCTGACCTCTTGGCTCTCGTTTGTGGTGTCTATCTGTGAGTTTGTCACTCTCCCATTGGTATCCTGGGTCGGGTGTGGTACTTGATTGTATCAATTCCTGATCTTTGCACCCTTACTTTCTTTGTCTTCTCTTCTAAATCTCTGTTAAGTTTCCGAAGGGAAATGGCTCAACCGAGGTTATCAAAGGCTACAAGAGGTTTAGGTGCCCAAATGGGGGGGGGGGGGGGCGGGGGGTAAGATAGAGGGTAGACATATTTTAATTATTGCTATGTCTGAACATCACGTTGATTACATGAATCGTAAAGGTGGTCACTCCGTTATTATGCAGGGGGGGACCTTTTCACCGATGTGTACATCAGATAGCATGGACTCGTGCATGGCGCCAGGGTTCTGGCAAACTATGATTTCTATTGCTGAGGTTAGGAAGAGATATTATTCGGAAATAGAATCGTGCAAATCGAAGCCCATAGACCAGAAATTCCAGTTGTTCTGCGTGGCAACCCGGCATAGCCGATGAAGTAGTGAATACAGAGAGAAGTATTGCCTTAAATTTGATAAAAGGACTATTTATATAGTTTATTTTCATACACATGTACATGTTCATATAGAAAAGACGGGTAATTTATCAAAATCTAAGATCAAATTATACATATGTGATAACAAATTGCGTTCATGTGCGCAATTTGCACCCCGGTGCAAATCTGCACCCAGGTGCTAATTTGCTCTACCGAATTTGCACCACCTACAAAGGTGGAGTAAATTAGCACCCGGGTGCAGATTTGCACCGGGGTGCATTTTCATAAAGCACCGTTTACATGACCAAAATACACCCCAGGTGCAAATTTACACCCCGGGTGTATATTTGCACGGGGGTGTATATTGTGCATATGAACGAGGTAAATATATCCCTTAACCATACGTTATACTGTATTATGTCATAATAACACGCCACGCTTTAAGTTACTAAGCGCAAAACGCTTAGTAACTACAAGATGCATTAATTAAAATCCAATTGTATTATTATTCATAATGCCTGAATAAACAAAAATACTCTAGCATCATAGACAAGCTTTATAGATAAACATGTATGTCTATCGAACCATAAATGGGAATTTAACAATCAGTGAAGACCCAAATGAGATAAATCTATCTGCAACCCCTTACATAGAATGTTTGATTGTTATATCATGATTAAAACATAACGCATAGATCCTGATAAGGAAATTTTATTTGCGAAAAATTTCAATTATATTCTTACCCATTTATTTAAACATGTGCTTTGGGTGCTCAAAGGAACCGTCTCATTGAGACGGTTCTTTTGAGTTCCCACAACATATGTTTTGGATGAGAAATAAAGAAAATAAGTTTCCAATACCCACTCTTATCTGGAGGCCTGTCATATGTGGTGTTCTATTCAACACTAATGGGTGAATTAACCCCAAAATGTTTATTTTGGCAAACAGTGAAGATCCAGATGAAATGCTGCCTAATGTAGCATTTCATTAGGGTCTGCACTTTTTGCTACTCGATAAAATCGATGTCCGGATAAATTCAATATGCATGTATTTGACAATTTTTATTTCTTAACTGCATCAAACTTTATTGAAAATTGCATTGGTCTTATAAGGGATAAACTGTATTTTTTGTATTTGCAGGAACGACAACTGATGCTCCTCTAATTGGAAGATACTGCGGCACGACAATACCTCCTGAGATTCTTGGAACAACATCAGACCTACTCGTGGTGTTTGTCACGGACGATTCTAATAATTTTAATGGATTTACAACAGATTATGTAGAGGAGGACATATGTAAGTGACAACATACCACATTCACATCTTTGGCTGAGCCCCCCCCCCCCCCTTGCTCAACTAGTGAGTTTCTTTACCTGTACTTGTCCGAGAGTTAAGAGCTATTGGCTGAATTTCTTTGACACCAAACGGCATACGCCGCTGCCTCGCCTGAGCCTCCGGCTTACGCCGATCACATGACCGGGAATGGGTAGTAAGCCGCTGCAATCGAGCAAAAAACGGGGCAGCAGTACTTACTTAGAGGCGAACCAGGCCTCGCTGTTCCACGCCTTGGTAGAAATTCGGCGAGATCGGCGTACGCCGGTAATGCGCCTATCGGGTGAGCCACCTCGTGATCCAAATCAATCGAATGCCTCGCCGGTTATAGATCGCAACCGGCTTACCGGCGAAGCCAAAGAAACTCACCCATTGTCTTTGTTACATCGCTGTATGGTAATTTGATTTTAGGTTTCCCTGTGATGATACAATCAGTAGCGTAGCCAGAACGCTGAAAAAGCCACGCACATTAAAGGGAGACTATTGTATCAAGCATTTATTCTCTACAATTATGTCCCTTTTCATATTGGAACTTCTCTTTAAAGGAAAGAATTTGCTCCTAGAGGGAGCGAATTCTTTCCTTTTTAAAAGATAAGTTCCTTGTGGTAGGGGAACTCACTTTTACCACATTAGGTGAGCTCCCTTAAGTTTTACTATTTTTATTATGCACCCGCGTATACTGCGAAATGGGAGCTACATCTATGGCCCACTTTGAATCAAACTACATTTCCTACTATAGTTATTACGTAATAGGTGCGCGCGCACGTTTACACCCGAACGGCTGCAGTTGGAACTTTAGTTGGTTGCCAAGTAAACAAAGTGAATAGCCTTGCATGCCCCTTTCAATTCTTCATTGCAGACAAAAATGATGTTCATACACTGCACAGCCAACTCTAATTAACAATTACGAATAAGTAGGACCGCGAATAGAGCACAGCGAGTATTTATTTTCTAAAACAAATTATTTTGAAGCTTTTGGCAGATCTTGCGCCCATGTTTGTTAGATAGGGCTAGAGGAGGGAACCAGATAATCTACAAGAGTAGATCTCTAGTAGGACAATAGTAGCGACTATCGAAGTTCGAATCAAACTTAAGTTACTATAGTAGGAACTATAGGTCGATTCGAAGTGCGCCATGATACAATGTATAAGGTAGGAAGCCCCCACGCAAGCTTAATTGATCTTTGTAGGGTGAAGATTTTGCCAGTAAGACTTATCTAAACCCCCTTTTCATACTCCCGGTGCCCTGTTGCTCCAAAATCAAACTGTCATTTAAATTGCGCTTCGCTGGGGAGGTAATGGTAGCCTGATAAGGCATGCTTGATTGAACAGCTAGCAATCAATCAAGGGACAAACCCACCCAACTATTGAAATGACGTTTAGCTGACAGTCCGATATTGACCTGCATATTACAAGATTACAGGAGCACAGTGGCTCAGTGTGCAACTTAAGATTTAGAGATATCTGGTTCGAGCTTTGCTTGAGGCACTGCTCAGTGTCATTGAGTTAGATATTTTATATTCTGTGTAGTACTGATGCAACCCAGGAAACGCCCTGACAGGACTGTAAAATTGTTGACTGTAACGACACGTAAAAAGTCAAAGCAAAATAATAAAAAAAGGCTTTATGAGAAAGTATTCTTCCGCTTCATTTGGTCCTCTAATGTTTCTTTCTTTAATTTCACAGCCTATCCTAACTGCTTGTCAAGGTACACCAACCAGATAACAGCGTCAGCCTCTGTGCAGACCATAACCAACAGTGCTTACCCAGGAACATACGCAGTGTAAGTGTATACAGTATTGTTATCTAATTCATCCACAGTAAAACCTGTGTAAAACGGCCACTCTCAAAAAGACCATAATTGGTTTACAAGAATAATTATCGCTTAATGCAGGTCAAATGTATTGCAGTATGCTCCATGGGGAGCATTCTGCAATACTTTCGACCTTCATTAACCTAATATCTGTCATGAAGATCTTTGTTTTGTCTATTTTTGAGTGGCCTTTTTGCACAGGTTTTACTGTATTATTAATATGGGTACGCAGTTTAGTCCATGGGTCCAGTCAAGCAACAGTTTGGAGCAAACAATAGTAGTTATTTGCTCACTCGACAATTTAAACATTTGCTTTGGGTGCTCAAAAGAACCGTCTCATGAGTACCCACAACAAATGTTTTGGTTGAGAAATAAGAAAAAAAGTATCAAGTTTGCACTTTAATCTCGAGGCCTGGTGGACGCTTGTTCATTCTAAGTCCTCGAAAAGCCATGGGAGATCCACATGTTGATTACTCGGCTTAAAAGTGCATCCTATAACTGAAATATTATACAATTTGATGATTGGATACAGAAAATGGAAAGGAGAGTTGTGCCTAAAATCCACAGTGATAAAGACTTTAAACATTCTAATCAATAACTGTGGTCTTGTCAAGAAAGCACATAACTACTAAACCACGCCTACCAAAAGGGTACCTTAATCAGTTAACGACTAACATTACTAAGACTGACTGTGTTGATATTGAATATTGTCTTACCAGAAGAATAAATACTTCAGTGGTACCCACTTTTGCAGTATACAATGCTCGGTATCTTCATTGCAAACTAGGTATTTCTTCATGCTGCTTGACGCTTGTGGATTATGACATTTTTTTTTAAATTTACTGTTTCAAAAATACCATCAATGTGAAAAACAGTTTTTCTTATCAAATGTCAAGCCTGATCTGAGTCAAGAGTTTTCAAACGTAGTCAGCAGAGGGCAACAGTCGCTGCTAGAGCAAACAGTTAATCTTAATTTTAAGTATCAAGTGGCCATAGTTATAACAGTTTTCATCTTCTTTTACAGAAATACAGATGAATATTTTCTAGTGATCAACTCAGCAACATTAATACTTCAGCTGAAAGTAATGGATATAGAACAGTCTAAAGGGTGTATTTATGATAGCATCGTTATATATGATGGTAAGTTCCATAAAACATCAATTCTGACTCACAAAATATCTAGACGGTTCTCTTAACCTTTTGTATTCTGGTGGGTTCTTCCACCTGATACGATACAATAAACTTGGGATGGTTCATGATATAAATTGAGGGGCCACAGATTATTATTTCCAACTAAATTGATTTTATCCCCTGAAGATCACGTTTGCCTTGGTAAACAGTGTAGACCCTAATAGATGACACATCATGCGAATTTCTTCTGGGCTTATCGTTTTGCAAAAGCGCCAGTTTAGGGGTTTCCAGTAGTAGCACTCATAATATACTCAGAAGAAAAGGTTTAGTCAGTACAGACACTGTGTGCAATAATTTGTGAGACAGTCTTAATATTGACAAACTCCTAACTCAAAATAAAATTCATGCAATGTCTTACATATGTGAATATTTTCAACAAAACATTCTGAAAATATACCCGTTTTCTTCATCAAAAATGCACAAAGTGGTCAATATGAAAATTCAAATTTCATAACTCAAAAATCAGTCTAGCGCCCCTCAGACGATTTCTGGTAGTACAGACGGAAATTCTCGTATCTATTGCATGACTAAGGAATTTAAGAAGTTTCCAAGCGGCCATGAAGCGATTACGTCATGTTGACGTCACTATGACCCTAACTTCAAATGGCGTCGTTATCCGTGGTCTCCCCAACGGAGGCTTGTACATTTTACTGCCAGGCTGTTGAAAACGTGTTTGCAGACGATAAATTGTTTGCTCACTGCATCCCAAACTGCGTGTTACGTCAGCAATACGTGTACCTGTTTCAAGACGTCAAAATGCGGTATTTCTGTAATTTGTTGATAGCCTGGACGGCGAATTAAGCTTGCTAGCACTGAATTTTCTCCGGATTATTGCAATAGGAAAAGCTCTTTTTCAATATCTAACAGTTTATGAGAAAATAACCCTGCCGGTTTACCGCAGCACGTGCACATCGTGCATTTTGAAATTTGGTTGATACAGTCTAATAGAGGCATTATTTGTCACGCGATAAACAAGTACATGTTAAGTTACAATAATACAACTCATGTAAAAATTTTGACAATGATATATGCAGTATTGTTGATTTTATGAGAAAACATAAATACTGACTAAACTTTTTCATCTGAGTATATATCTAGATGGTATTTTAAGCAGTGTAAACGTATTTTAATATTTCATTGGCCTTACGGTATTTAGACGGTTATTTTAAGCACTTATTTCATATTTAGCCAGTTATTTTAGAAGTAGGTAAGTATGATCAGGAAATACCACAATCACACACTGCAGACCAACCCCTGGCACCATGGGGAAGAGCCACAGAACATTTATAATAACAATACATCTGTAAGACAATACTAGCAAAGCAAACCGCTTTTTATTCATCTTTAAGATGATTGCAAATTTAAACTGAAATGGACATAAAGTAATGCACAACATAACAAAGACAAACACAGAGCCCCACTAACAATGGGAAGTACATTAAACAATAGATCAACAACAACAGACCCACTGCCTTAGAACGGACAGCAGCCTAATTCACCAGGGGCGGGGGGGGGGGGGGGGGCTTAAATGCATTTTACTGGCATCAAACCTTCGCCCTATGTTCTATTGTTGTTAAAACACAAAATATGCATAACATTCCAAGACTCTGTATACAAGTCACTCCTATATTCGTACTTTTGCAAACAGTTTAGACACTGAATAAATGGCACATCATGCGGTATTTTACCAGGGTCTATACTGTTTGATAAGACAAAAACGATCTTCAGAGAAAGAAATACAATTATGTTTTAAAATTACAACCAATGACCCCTTGGTATTTACAATTGACAATCACCAGTTTATTGTATCAATCGAGAAGGAAGAATCCATAAGTACATAAGAGGTCAAGCCACGGTATATACTGAAATAATACAATTCAGAATAGAGGTATAATTTTCAATCAGTTTTGTATATTTGTCTATTGAGGGATATGTTGTGAGTATTAAAAAAAAATCCTTCTTTTAAGTACTTATATCAACTCTAAATGGTTATTTTAAGCACCAGTAAAATTCTAAGATGGTTCTTCTAAGTGCTTGTAACGTATCTAGAAGATTTTATCAAAAGTGTTTGTTTAAGCACTTATATTTATTTCCATAAAAATTTATAACACTCATAACATATTTAGATGTGTCATTATAAAAGACTTTGAACATACCTAGACTATTCTTTTAAGCACTGATACCATATCTAGATTTCTCTCTTAAGCACTCACAACATATCTAATCGATTATTTGTAAGTTCTCATAACATCTAGGCACTTTCTTTTAAGTGCAAAGGAATAGCTCGACACTTCCTTAAATACTCATAACAAACCAAGATGTTCTTTTTGAACTCTCATAGCATACCTAGACAATTCTCTCATTACATTACTAGACAAGGTATGTTAAAAATTTCATAACACATTTAGGCAGTTCCTTTAAAGTTAACATAACACATTTAGGCAGTTCTTTTAAAGTTAACATAACACATTTAGGCAGTTCTTTTCAAATTCTTATAATAGGTCTTGACAGTTTTCTGAAAGTTTAGACAGTTTTTTAAGTTCTCATAACACATCTACACATACTTTTAAAGTTCTTGTATGACATCTACTTAGTTATTTAAAGTTCTTGTATGACATCTACTTAGTTATTTAAAGTTCTTGTATGACAACTTCTTAGTTATTTAAAGTTCTTGTAACACATCTAGATGTTCTGTTCGAATTCTAGACAGTATTTTTTTTAATTTATGATAAAACATCTAAGACAGTTCATTTAAAGTTGTCAAATAATTTATAAAGACTTTTTTAAATTGTCATGAAACAAGTTTACATTTCTTTTTAAGTTTTCATATGACACTTAGCAATTCTTTGAAGATTCTTATATCAAATATAGACAGTTCTTTTAAGGTCCCATACCCTATCTAAACAGTTTTTAAAGTTCTCATAGCATCACTAGACAGTTCTTTCAAATGTCTTATACCATATCTGGACAGATCATTTCAAGTTCTCATAACACATCTTATGGAAATGTATTGATAATTTCTCTTAACTTCTGTAGACATTTCTTTCAAATGTCTTATACCATATCCAGACATTTATTTTTAAGTTCTCATAACTTATCTAGACATTTATTTACGAGACAGATCTAGACTTTATTTTTTAAATATTTCTTACAACACATGTAAAGAGTAGGGAGCGCAGTGGCTCAGTGGTTGAGTGCTTGACTCGAGACCGAAGGGCCGCAGGTTGGAGCCTCATCAGCGTCACTGTGTTGTGGTCCTTGAGCAAGACACATTTATTCTAGCTGGATAAGCCCGGGAAGACCCGTCCCTATATAACTGAAAGATTGTTGATGGGACGTAAAGAATAACACAAACACGAATCTAAAGAGTTCTTCTAAGTCTCAAAACCTATCTGGACAGTTATTTGATCAAGTGGATATGTCATAAGACCGCATATCCAAAATGATTTATATATAAATATTCAAGTGACAACAGATTAAACAGAGTTTCCTCAGGCAAATTATGACCAGCTTTTGACCAAATTGTGAAAAGTATCACCTATAGAGAGAATTGCGAAAATAACGAATAGCGCTGCCTCTGCCAGCATAGTCCTTGAATTAAGTCTATTCTTGATGATCATAGAAACCTACATTTCCTAGTTTTGTTCCAAACTACTGTATTTCTGTAAACTATAGGAGGCTGTCCTTCATTTGGCGTACTATACAAGCATTGTGGAACACGTATAAAACGATGGGAACTGACAGGATCAGAGTACCTCATCCATTTCCACACCGACTCTTCTGTTCAACAGACAGGCTTTCAAATGGAAATATATCTAGGTATGATAATTATGATTTGAGCCATCTGTGACTGAACTTGTCTTTAGGATTTTGTCATTAAGTACACATGCTTGCTCAGCAACTAGCATGAATCTTGTAAACTTGAGCGTAGCACAAAGGCTTGGATAAACGATAATGTTTTGCGGTAAATATTTTAGTATTTTCTTAATCATCAGTTAAAAATTAGTTGTTGTTAATTTGTTTAGATTGCTCTCTGTGATGATGCTTTGCATTAGTTTGGAAGCCTCCATGTGAGCTTTAATATTTTTGTGTTTTAAAACAGCAGAATCTAGGGCGAAGAGTTAGTGCCAGTAAAATGTATTTCAGCCCCCCCAACCCACGTCCCTCCTGGTGTCTTAGGTTGCCAACCGTTTGGTTCTGTTGTTGTTAATAGGTTGTTTTATGTACCACACATTGTGTGATGGGGTTCTGTGTTGGTCTTTGTTTTGGTATGCATAACATTTGTGTCCTTTCTAGTTTTGCAATCATCTTAATGAGGAAAAAAGAGCTGGTTGTTTTGGTTTAATTGTCTTATATCTTGTTACTGTTAATGTTATTTAGCTCTTCTTCGTGGTGGCGTGGGTTGATCTGCAATATGTGGCTGTTGTATTTCCTAAACATACTCACTGACTTATTCTGACCATTCTTTTGAGTACTCAGATCATATGCTTGGGTTGAGAAATAAAAAACACTATCTGAAATTGTGCGCCCATATTTGGAAGCCTAATTAGCTACAATACTTTCCAGGCAGCAAATAGCAAAGGTGATTATCAAACTGCATGAATCAGTAGTCTATTCTTGAAATGTGCTTTGTTACCTTAACACAAATAATTTATTTCAAACAGTTCAATACACCAAAATAACTAGTATAAAGTGATTTAAAGTAAGTAAGAAGGAAAATATCAGGAATTGATACAATCAAGTACCACACCTGGGCCAGGACACCACTTGGGAAAGTGACAAAACACGAAAAACATCACACACGAGAGCCAAGAGCCATCCCTTTCCCAGCAGGTGACTACAAGGCTAATATGAACAGACAAGAAAGCATGACAAACAAGAAACATAAATAACTAAAAAGGATCCACAAAAGCAGCACTGCCTTTGAATGGTCAGTAAATGCGTATGATTTTTGCATAATGTAATTATTAATAGACGAAATTTTGAATCAGTGATTATGGCATTTCCTTGTCATACTCACTTGCTTTCTTAGAATCAATACGTATGTTATATGCAGGCAGTAAAAGGTTTGCGTTGGTTTGCTTCCAATGCTTGCATAAGTACATGAAACAGTGGATAGAAGATCTCAAAATAACATGCGTCTTAAGCCTCGCTTTATAGATGTGTATGTACGGTTTACCATATAATAATGGTAACCTTTTCATGGGACTAGTTTAAAAATGCAGATCAAAATTAGACGTGACAGAACGCGGTGTCTGATTAGAATCTCCACTTTTGGTTTAAAAGAATTTTGATTCAAAACGAGATAGAAATGGCAACCATGAAATTGGACGTCAGCTTGACAATTTGATATGGTGAGAAAAGTTAGTTAGGTCTATATTGGTAAATGAGTGACTTTACTCGTATGCATAACGTAACAAATTCTACATAGACAGGCCTATAAGTGGTTTACTCTCAATCTCCAGGCGTTGCAGGAACTGGCCCAACAACAACTACGACAACAACACTTGGACCACCCGTCGAATCTGAAATTGCTGCAATGGATGAGGTGCTTACAAACTATTCAGTAGAGAATTTCCCAAGTAGAGATCTCTCCAGTCCTATTGGGACAACGGTAGATATGTTCCTTGTTGGTATAAACGATCTTGATGAGGTAAATTGACAGACCAATACATAAAATAATGATACTTATCACATAGGCATAAACTCACAATTTAAGCATGCATTCACAGCTACATAATTACGGTACATAATTATTCACCACCTTGTGACGTCACCAATCAAAACAATGCATTTCCAGATTTCTAGTAAACATTACCATGACACAGTTGATGGTTGCAATTTCACAAAACAAACAGTGATGAAAAATAAATAGACAAAAACAATATGCAATAACATCATTGAAATTATTACACTTCGGTTCTCAAATAGAACACGTTAAAAGTGAACATAAATCTTACAATATTACGATTCCCATTGACACTAATGTACAAATAACCCAAAATGACATTATTTTCAAATTGCCTTTGTGTTTCAGTGACTACAATAAGTTAACAACCAACACCATGAAGCTACAATGAATATGTTAATTACGCGAATCAATTGGCTTCCATTTGTTACTTTTTCATGATTGTAACTTCTATAGTTTTGCAGCATTAATTTTTGCAAAAAAATCTGGAAATATATTTATGTAAATGGCAACTACACAAGGTGGCATATAATTATGTACTATGACTATATCTAGTGCAGCTAAGAGTCTTATATTTGATCTGAACCTTTATCTACTCTAGTAGATAGCACATAAATTGAGAATACTAGGTGAGTGTTTTTTTTTTATATCAAGTTTACCAGGCAAGGCTTTCAGAACGTTTGTTGACATCGTGAGGCTTGTCTAGGTAAATAGAAAACTAGGTGAGCGTCTTTTAGTATCAAGTTTACCAGGCAATGCTTTGAGAATGCTTGTTGACATCGCAAGGCTTGCCAAGCCTGGTAAACTTGATATCAAAAGATGAGAACCTGGTATGCTATTTATCAGTTTATCCATTGTTTCACTCCTCAAACCAGCGATTATGACGTCATTGTCGAGATTCGTATCGATTCAATGTCATTGACGACGTCATTCAAAAGTGCAACGTCATGATGACCTGATAAAGGCACATGCCGTGAGATTGGCGACGGGTATCAGGTCAACGTGCAACAATGCAGTTAGTATTAGAGGGGACTGATAATTTTAGGAAGTACCAGGTAAAATTTAATGGATGCAAAGGTTTGTCTGATCTTTGGCTATTGCTACTGTGATATAAAACAAATTCTCATATATATGTGTCTCATATATGCCTTTTGAATTTCTCTGGATAAACGCTAGTTATAATCGAAAGAGGCCACTGGAAGGTAATTATCAGCACTATAAAAGGTGGATCTTTAAATTAAAACTGTTGACATTGTGCAAATAGATCAAATAATGTCTCGAGCTTCAAATTAAAAATATTGACATTGTGTAAATATTTTCGTTTAAATTCAGCTTTCATTTTAGAATTGAAAATTAAATGGTCAATATATTTATTTGAAATGCAATGACATATGTTTAAACCATTAAGCACAATTTAAGTGCATACATTAATTATTGTTACGTATTTGTTGCTGCTATAAGGTCGTGTAATACGATTTTGAAACACACAGGTACAGCAGAAACTAACAACAACTGTGTTGATTGATGCCCGCTGGCAGGATGACTATCTCAAGTGGGACCCAGCCAAAAAAGGAGGAGTTATAAAACTACTTATTCCACAGGTAAAAACCAAAGTTCGATTCGTGTCACCAGGAAATACGCATCTAGATTTACACCAGGAATCCCAATAACTTATCAGGGCAGCTACAGAGACTGCGTAGAATTTTGAAAAAAAGTGTTGATAGAATAGTAAAAACTATTGAATTTCAATATACTTAAATAGTAAAATAGTTGCCAATTTTAAAGATATAATCTAAGCAGTGATGTGAGGAGTGTAGTGGCTTAATGGTTGAAGTTGTGTCCTTCAGCTGGTTAAACCAAGAGACTAAAAAGTATTGCCTGAGACGTAAAGAAACAACTAAAATAAATTTAAGTAGTTAAAAATAGTGGCGCTTAATAGACTTCTTGAGTGCATGGTTTGATCTGCAATGAATTGTTTGCATACAATAAACAACATATTTATCACGACTTGAATCGTTATATAGTTCAATATGAGACAAATATACAGTAAAAACTGTGTAAAACGGCCACTCTCAATAAGACCAAAAATGGTTTTCAAGACCAATTACTGCTTAATGCAGGTCAAATGTATCCATTCTGCAATACTTTTGACCTTCATTGAGCTACCAGTTGTCAATAAGACATTTGTTTTGATTATTTTTGAGTGGTCATTTGACACAGGTTTTACTGTAATCCATAGTTGATGTTCATTAGGGTAGCAAATCCCAACACAGGGATCCACAGTTGCAGTGTAAAAAAAAGAATTGTTGAGTTTCCAACTGCAATAGTTGACCTTATGCTTGGTATTTTCAGGTTCCTACTGAACATCAATAATCTAATTATTACTTAGGCCTACCACCGCTATCGAATATTTCCCTTATCAAGACTGGCGGTAGAATACATACATTAGAAACTTGGTTGCCCCTGGTTGCTGATTTATTCTTGTTTTGTTATGAAATGGACTTTATGGAGTCTCTCTCTAATAACAAGCAGATCGATATTATTGACACTTTTAACAGTACATTCAGAAATTTGGATGATATTTTAAACATGAATAATATATATTTGACAATATGATAAGTCAAATATACCCTGCAGAACTTCAACTCAATAAAGCTTATACCTCTGATACTGAAGCCTCGTTTTGGACTTGCATTTGACCATTTCTAATGATACTGTAAAATATATGATAAACGTGACGATTTGGTTTTGAAGTTGTCAATTTCCCATTTTAGATGATGATGTTCCTCGCTCTACATCCTATGAAGTTTATATTTCTCAACTCATCTCATTTGCTAGAGCATCTAGCCATGTTGCGGATTTTAATACACATAATTAACTGTTAACTTCAAAACTTCATAATTAAGGCTATCCGTGTCATAAACTTTGCAAAACTTTTTTTTCCAAATTTTACCACCAATATTATGATTTGATATCCTAATTTAATAGTGGACTTAAATCTCTCTTTATCTAGGGACTTTCGGAACCAGGGTTTTATGGCAACTAGTGTATAAATTGAAGAAAATTGTTGGCTGTAATATTTTTAGCACAGTTTATTGAAATAATTTCTCAAAATAAGAAGATTAATGTCTTGCGACCGACTGCATGCCTGTTGATCAACCTAATCATGGTTGGTACTTTTGCATTCCTCTTAATTGTAAACTGAATTGTCGGACCTCAGATTCTATGACAGTTCTGACTTAGACACTTACCTATAGCTGAGAAGGTTAGGGCCTGATCTTTTGTCTGTAGTCAGGCCCACTGGGGTTGAACTGTTGGATTTCTTTTACTGGAGTATTCAGTTGTATATACTATTGATTCCTTAACTTTGTGTCATCTCCTTTTTATATCTCTATTTGTATTTAATAGGAGATATTATATCAATATGTTAGGGATTGTTCATGCTAACCAAACATTTATTTGCCTTGATCCAAATCAGAAATAAGGGCGAGGTTGGCGCCATCAAACATGTTTAAGCCCTACAGTTAATATATTTTACTGACTAATCCAAGGTGGTACTTCTTTTGTGGATCCCTTTTGTTATTTTGTGTTTCTTGTCTGTCATGTTGTTTTGTCTGTACCTTACGGCCTTGTGATCACCTGCTGGGAAAGGGCTGACCTCTTGGTTCTTTTGTGTGTCATCTTTTCTTGTGTTTTTGTCACTTTCCCATATAGTTTTTTGGGTCAGTTGTGGTATTTGATTGTTTCTATTCCTAATCGTTGCCTTCTTTCATACCTTTTAGAAAAACTGTTTTTGTTTTTGTTTTTCTTATCTCATATTAATTGCTTAGCTGGGGATATGAAATAGGTATTGCCCACATTCAGACTATTCCATGATTATTCAATCTTTTAATCATTGATATACGAAAAATAGTTGTGCTAATGACACACTGGTATATTTATTTTGACCGCTATCTCATGAGTTGACAACCCCAAACGTTATACTGTAACACTTGTATAAAAAAAATCACTGATCCTAGCAACCATGTGCACAATACATTATGACTGAAGAGGTTCAAAATCTTACTTAATAGGGCAAGTTTTAGATGCAAGGAAAAAGTGTGTTGTTTTAGTTTAAAATCGGAAAATTATTGGAAATTACCATGGAATGACACTATGGCAGATTGCAGACCAGTTCATGGCAACCTGTTGGAATAACATTAGGTCACAGACAAAAAAGAAACACACATACAGACAAAGATATAATTTCATTGAGGAAACCAACTCCTTCTTAGCAAGACGATTGTAGAATAGAATACTTTATTATCTACAAAGTAACGACATACAGGAAAATATTGATTAAAAATAATGCATAATAAATAAGAAGCTTTATTTTATCACAAGCAGTGAATTCAATGCATATGAAATGTGAGTAAAATTGGTTATTTTCTACAGTGAAAAAATATCGTATTTTTTCACTAGTGACTAATACGATTTACATTTTCACTGTAGAATAGAATAGAACTGTAGCAAAACAAGGCTTTCTTGGCAATTTTGTGACTGGGATTTTTTAACATAAGGTTTTAAGTGAAGTATTTTTGTCAAAAATAACGCTACGCATGTTGTGACGTCAACATCAAAAATAATGACGTCACTGTTTGACTTGGCGTAGCGCCAGTTTGCACGTGACGCCTACCCTAAGGCACACTCAATAGACTTTCTTTAAATGCTGATTTCTTGCGTTTCATTCGTTAAAATATGATTCTGAGCCATTTTCTAGGTGCAAACTATGTTTACACCAAATGTTATACCCAATAAACACACTGCAAAATTCAAATTAAACGAGAAACGACCAAGTAAAAAGTAAGGTTGAGATTTCTGTATTTCCGTTGAGTATAAAATAAAAAGAAAATTTACTTTTTCTCGGCAAATACCAAATATATTTCATCTCGTGCGGTGAAAATATCAGCATTTTTACTCGTGCTACGCACTCGTGAAAAAAACTGATTTTTTTCACTGCACTCGATGAAATATATTTGGTATTCACCTCAAAAAAGTAAATATCCTCTTTGTATTTCACAAGCGTGAAAATACAAAAGCGTGTATTTTCACTGCAGTGAAAATATAAGTTGTATTTCAGGGGTAAATTTGATGTCCTCTGCTTTGTCCATTGAATTTCTTTAGCCCACTTCAGAATTTCAAGCGCCTATAACTTTCTTATTAGTGGACAAAAACATAAAGTGTGGTTATTCATCTGTATTTGATCTCTAGGAGTATTTTGGTAATAAAATTGTCGCAATCTGCTAAAATTTTCACTTTTTCTACTACTGGTTTCAGCTTTGGCTGACATTGCACATCATCATACGTCATTATTAATATGACGTAATGTTCGATCGCATATGACGTCATTTAGTACCAAAAGATCTGTTCTGCTTAAAATTGTATAATAAAAAGAAAATTCAAATTTTGGCATTAATATGCTTTTTATTTCATCTCTTGAAGCCAGAAAATGAATATTTCATTCGTGGCTTCGCCACTCATGAAATATGCATTTTTGGCTTCACTTGATGAAATATATGGCATATTCGTGACAAAAATTTGAAAATCCCCTATATAGTTATAATTAATGCCTGCTTTTGATTACACCATAACGATATGAAATATTTACAGTTAAATCTCAATTATTGTAATTCTGTTAGGTCGACATATTCACTAACTTGAATTAAATTTGCAACAGGTTGTCCCATGAACTTTGAGAAAACAAATGTTACATTTATATTGGGGGCCTTACGTGTTCTAATGTGTTATTGAAGTTATTAAACGAAACAGGGTCCACTGAAGACAACATGTTTAATGAATTAAATAATACATGAGCACAAATGATAAATTCGTTTTTATCATATGACACTTGAATTATTCGAAACTGCATATTTTGGTTGAAATCGTCAAGTTTTATCATATATATGAGACATTGTATTACATGACTTTATTAATGTAAACATCATTTTTTAATACATGGCGTCGTATCACTACAAGACATGTGATAAGGTAATCATAATGTATTGTCTGTGTTACAGAATGATATTTGGAAACCTGACCTTGCTTTACTTAATGGGTTCGAGTCTCTGGTGGAATTTGGTGATAAGTTTATGTTTGTTGTCGTAGATTCCAATGGTGATTGTCAGTGGCGGCCATATCAGATACTAGCTTCGACGTGTAAGATTGACATGACTAATTATCCCTATGATACCCAGTCATGTGATTTGAAGGTAAGACCAGACCAAAGCGTTAGAGCTTGCAGAATTCATAGTAATGTTGGTACTTACATATATTTTAACTGACCAATTCTACACTATAGATTTTTTCTTGTTATGACTTTAAATTGTTTTGCTCGAATAAAGGCGTTGGGACCTACTTTATGAACTCTGCATTGAGCGTTTGCCTCCATGCGAGCTAATATTGTTTTGTGCTTTAACAACAACATAATCTGGTGCAAAGGTTTGGTGCTAGACTGGCTCAAGTCATCAATGTGTCATATCATATACTAGTAGCTAGTCTTACTCTGTGGGCTCTGTTTTAAAACACAGTCATGGAGCCAGTCTAATTTTGGTACCAGTAAATTGCATTTAAGCCCCCCCCCCCCTCCACTAGTGGCTCAGGCTACTGTCCGTTCTAAGGCGGTGGTTCTGTTGTTGTTGATTTATTGTTTATTGTTATTCCCATTGTTTGTGGGGGCTCTGTGTTTGGTCCTTGTTTCGTAATTCTGTACTTTGTTTCAGTCTATTTTTGCAATCATCTTGATGGGGAAGAGAAAGCTGTTTGTTTTGCTTTTAGTGTCTTCCTGATGTCTTGTAACAGTCATTGTTTTGTGGCTCTTCCCCGCGGTACCTTGGGTTGGTCTGCAGTGTGTGACTGTGGTGTTTCCCGATCACTCTCACTATCTTTTTTGTGACCTACTTGATGGACTCTTATGAATCTGCATGATGGAAGGAGAGTAAGCCCAAAAAGCGATATTTAGCTTATAGCGTTGCCTCAAAGGACTTCAACTCAAAAACAGAACAAAAATGAATCGCTGGAATCTACTAGAGACCCATCTGATGGGTATAATGTGTTAGAAGAGTATTACGAATGATTGTAGCAGCTCATGAAATTTGGGTATTTACTGAATGCAGCCATGCATAAAAGATGAATGTGCATTTTCTGTTATTTAGTAGGGATAGCGGTCTAAATTGGAACTGAACTTTACTATATGGCCATCCTAGTTTTATGCAAGCAATGGGCACTCTGACAAGAACCCCAGTAAACATCTTAATGTGGGCCATAATCAGCCCACCAGCGAATGCCATTTGAATGGCAGCCTGGTAATGTATTCTGACTTTACTGTGCAGACCAGTAGGGTCCTCTTAGAGCTGTTGGCCGCTGTGATATTTATTACAAACTTGTGTGCTGAACATGATTTTTGTTATACTTTTCATTTTAGTTTTCAACATGGTCCACGACTGCTGAGCAGGTTGTAACTACGATTGGTGGTCAAGGGATGGCAAAACATGAGTACTTTGTAGAGAATTCACACTGGACACTCCTTACAATTAATCAGAAAAGTGAAACTATAGGATCGCAATCATTGGTGTCTTTTACACTCCAGTTGAAGAGAAATCCGACATTTGTGGTATTTTACGTGGCAATTCCAGTGGTTATGCTAGCAATATTAAACGTTTTCACATTTGCGCTACCACCAGCATCAGGTGAAAAGGGCAGTTTTTCAATAGTAGTGTTCCTTTCTTTTGTTGTTTATATTATTGTGACCTATCAGAAGATGCCTGAAAACTCGGATAGGATTTCGTTATTTGCGTTATATGTGCTAATTATGACCTTTCTCAGTAGTATTACTTGCATGCTTACAGCAATTGAACTACGTATAGTATCTACAAAATCTGTACATAAAACTACTCCCCAACGTGTTAAAAATTTTACTGAATTTATCTGTAACTTACAGCATAAATTGATGTGTATAAAGAATGATGCTAATAATGTACGGACTCCTGAGAATAAAACAAATAGACATAGCAATGAAAATAATCAATGGCAGTTATTCGTTTCAGCCTTGGATTTTTTATTCTTCTGGCTGTTTCTGGCATTATCCCTAGTTCTCACACTATGTTTTCTCATTTATTTGTCTGTGCAATAATGTCATGATTTTGATAGCCATTGTATTTTTATACTTTGAAAACACACACTGGTAAATGTATACGTCGATTTGGTGGTATTTACGCGTATTGCCGGTACTTCACAGACCAGAATAGGTAGATATTGGTGTTAAATCATATATAGATAAACATGCCATATGCCTAAAGGACTATAGAATTATACCATTTTTAAGTATTAGGCATGCACATGGCGATTTATGTAAGCATTTAGGAATAGATTCGAGTACCGATCTGGATGATTGGTACTCGAATCTATTCCTAAATGCTTACATAAATCGCCATGCACATACTGAATACTTAAAAATGATCTAATTCTATAGTCCTTTAGGAATATGGCATGTTTTTTCTATATTGTATTAACACCAATATCTACCACTTCCGGTATATGAAGTGCCGGCAATATGCCTAAATACCAGCAAATCAACATATACATTTACCAGTGTGTACTTTGAAAACAGTGATTAATTTGGAGATGGTTAGATCCACGTGATAACTTTTTGCCTACTAGTGTCGTCTGCTGATATATTTTGCAGCAAGTTTGGATCCAGATCAGGTTCAACTTAACACTGAGTCTGATCTGAATCCATGCTAGTTGACGTTCTGGTAGTATTAAAGATTTTTTTAATCTGTTAATTTAAAAAATAATATGCAGCGATATAATCATACACAACTATCTAGTATGCAATTAAACAGTCAAATGAAGTTAATTAATGGCTTTACTTAGATCTTTACCATGCAAGCATGTGTTAAATAATACTTGTACAAAATGTATAAGGTTTCATTAGTCTTGTGAATGGATTGGTGTGTCCTATATATTATCTACTTCTATAAAACAATTAATTTAATATATACAGTAGCTATAAAACGAAATAAATCAGCTTACACAAATTTGATATATAGCGCATATGCGACCAGGAAAGTTCCAGACAAGCATTATTAATTTTGCAAATGCACAGTCTCGTCAAAGCCTTTGCTGCTCACACACACAAAAAGAAACATTGATAAAGGTCCCATTCACAATTGAGACCTACAGTTTTTCAAAAATGGTACAGAATTTTAAAAAAATGCGACCTATATCTATCTATCTTCCAATACTCCTTATCCTAATAAGAGGAATTCAGGAGGGTATCCCATTTGAGCCAGTGCATGAGATTTCAGACAATGTGGTATGTGCGACCAGCAAGGCCTCAGATCAGCCTGCGCATACGCGCAGTCTGATCAGAGCCTTTGCTAGTCGCTTGAGTATTCTATGATTGTTAAGCCGCTGACTGAACACCATTTGGAGTTTCTAAGCTTAACAGGAGGCTTCAGAGGTTCGTCCCAGTCTACACTCGTCAAAATGTCAAAATGCGAGAGGGGGTTAGCTGAAATAAAATATTAGCAAGGCTTATTCAGTAGAAGGTTGTGGTGCATTTCTTGACTGACATAGACTGTTGTCTGCAGTGTTGTTATTGTTTAAAGTTGATTGTTTGTTAAAATAATAAATAAAATGTTATGACAGAAGATTTGCTATTATAATACACTGTTATGTCATCTCTTACTCGAGGTGTATTGGAAATATAAATTCACTCGTACCATTTTGACACTTAATCTCCCCAACAAGCTCATCTTTAAAGACGATCAAAACACAAGTAAGTTTGACCAACCAATGCTACAATTCCATATTACAAATCAACACAAGTTACCATAAAGAAAAGACAGTAGAAGACAGACAAACAAGGACATACTCATGAAATCAAGAACACAATTTAGGGAAAGCTGGCTCAGAGGTTATAAAGCTTTTTTCGTGCTCAACTCAGCTGAGCGTGGAATTTCAAATGCTCATGAAATCTAAAATGCTTGAAAATAAAGACTTTTCTTGCTTTCAGATGCTCAATTGTTGTATGTTTCATGCTCATAAATATTAAAATGCCAACAATTGTTGGCATTTTAAAATTTCTGAGCATGATGAATTTCATGCTCAGTTGAGTTGAGCATGATTTTTTTTATAACTTTAAGGCCAGGTTGCTATACGGCAATCATGTTTTTGCTTTCATGAGTGTGTTTTTGTATGTCTGTTTGCTATTGTGAGTGAGATGGCTGCTAACCTAGAAAAGGCACAGAGTCCACTTAAACCTGCTTAGGTTTGTAAAAGATAGTGTTTGAGTAACATATAATGTTTACGGAGTGCTGTTTGTTTCCTTCAGAGCAGCTGTCAGGTGAAGGTTTGCAGTGATTGCGTAGGCCTGTATGCCCAAATAATAAAGGTAAATATGGTAGACAGAGTTCAAAGTTAAACAAAATCAAAAACAATACTCTAGGGCTTCAGGACTGATGGTTCACTCTTTTATAATAAGTCCAACAATAAGATGAATTTTAATCTGAGTCTGCTTTGATTTACTTTTTTCATAGATCAGGGGTAAAGTGTGGTAAGGACCTCTGATACTCTCCTATTCAATCTGTCCGAATTTTGACAGCCTGTGGCTAAGATAATGCATTATGGACAACTATATTTCTGTGCTTAAATCAAACCCGTACATTAAGTGCACCTAGCAAAATAAAAATATTTGGAAAATATTGCATATTAATGCCAGGACCTTAGGGTTTAGGGGATGGGTGTATTTTTTGTGACCAAATATTATTTCACAGAAAGTCACTGTTACGCCAGGTATTCATCTAAATACAAGGAAATATAATGTTTGCAGCATAAAACTTAAGACAAAAATGATCAGTTTTCATAAAATTGAGGTTGAGAAGATTTCATCTTTTCTTCTAAATAAGTATGCAGTGCATGACTTTTGACAATTACCTGTTATTTTTTAAGAGCAATAAGATTGACCTGTTCACTGAGGTGTATCATATCTGCATACTGTAAACAACATACTCTAGCTAAACACAGTTTTTGAGCGTAAAATTGTAAATATTTTCTTACTCAATCGATTTTAGCTATAATTTGGTGCTCAAAAGAACCGTCTTATTTGAGCGGTTCTTATAAGTACCCACAACTTATGTTTTGGTTGAGAAATAAGACAATATATTACTAACTAAAGCCCTGAAACATGCCATTGCAATTAGATATTTACCTACTGGTTTGCACAAAATTAGTTCCTTATAAGTTTTTATAACAAATTGTTTTGAGCATTTTGAAAGCGTTACCCCCTCCCCCTCCCCCCTGCGTGACCATTCATGCCATCTTTATATGATGTGTGAAATGTAAAGCTACCACTGTATGCTAAAGGAATAGTTTGGTCACGAGGGGGGGAAGCACTTTAGTAAACTTTTTCTATTTCCTATATGTTGAATAGCAAAAACAGTGTTTTCAATCCATATTTTTAATTGGTACTTGTCCAATAAGAAAAACACTTTTGAGGATAATTCGAGTGTTGAACCTACTATCTTTTTCATGGAAAAAATATCATTTTCTTTGAAACTTTTTTCTGGCCATTTTTATGGGTAATCCTTCATTAGGATTGTCCGGGGTCCTTTCTGCAATCAGGTTAATTCGGACATTCATTTCCTTATCAGCTGTCTCATCAGGATTTACACCGTTTGCTTAGTTAATTTATTCTTTTATTCCAATAATTAGAATATGAGACAAACAAAGTCGCTCACCGAATTTACCTGATGTCGGATGTTACCTGACTTTACCCTATAGATACACATAACTTGTACTTTAGCGTAAAATTGTAATTATGTTCTTACCCATCAATTTAAACATGTGTTTTATGTGCTCAAAAGAATAGTCAATTTACTTTCCTATTGCTGAGCGTCCATAGCAGAGGTTTCGTTTGAGAAATAAGAAAAAAAATACCCATCATGCGACTTGTTATATTCCTTTTGATAAGTGAAGGGTTTGAAGTATTTAGTTATACATATATGTCAGTTACACGAAACATGACACATTTATTACTCATGTATGGACGAATTACACTGATCTTTGATCCAGACAAGGGCCAGAAGCAAGTACAATGTTGGCCAACGTACACAATCTATTTCTTAGTAACAGTCTACACACAAAGTATCAACCATCTATAACAGCTGTCTCAATTCATCTATTGTCCATGGACTGAAAAAGAATCCAAAACGTAAATTTATGCATTCTAGTTGCAATAAAAATTCAAATTCTTCATGGTTCATGAATCTGTTTATGATCTGTATTTGTGACGTTTCCTAGTCATACATGTACTCACTTGCTTTTTGAGAGAGAATAAAAACAAGTGAGTATGACCAATAAAAGATTCCATAACAGACGTTTTTGAAAGCTAAATAATATTATTTAGGTGATATTACCTTTATATCATATATAGATATATCTGGTATGAAGGTCCTATTGTTTAGCAGTGAGATAGTTTAAGTATCTTGAGGAGTGAAATAACTCTTTTGTGATGGTATCAGTTTTTGATATCTCACTAGTGATGATATGAGTTTGCCTGAACTACTATTTTCAATACACACATGTTCAAATCAAACACAATTACAGGTGTGAGTGACATGAAGGCGGGGCTAAGTCAATTTATTATCATTATTTGCAAATCAATGTATTACTATGCACTATTTACCATCGTGGATTGTTAAAAAATGAGATTTTTATTCTTCGTTTTCTATCGTTAAAACTATCACTAGTCCTGTGGACTCATTATATACTGAATCAACAGCATTCCTTCATGACATAATTTTCATATCAAGGAAACACAGTTTGCTATTTTCTATGTAAACTATGAAAGTCAAGTAGATGATGCACTACCATGTCATGTTCTGTTAAACAATCAAGACAAGACACCTTTTAATTCAACCCACAGGTTGAGTGTATGTGTAAGGACAGAGTGTGTGCTTGCATGGTACTCTATGTGTCATTCCATTTAACTTGATGTGCACCATGCATACTTTCAGAAAAAAATGTTTGACCTTTGACCCCACCCCAGGGGTCAAGGGTGTGTGTAAGGACAGGATTTATTCTTGCATGGTGATCTATGTTCCATTCCCTTCTAATTTGATATGCAAAATGACTACTTTCAGAAAAAAAATGTTTTGACCTATGACCCCTACCCAGGGGTCGAGGGTCTGTGTAAGAACAGAATATGTGCTTGCATGTTGCTGCATTCGCGATGTAACATGTATGTTGTTTATCTATTTCATATTTTGTTTACTTAGTTTCTGCTGACCCAGATATTGGAGACATTGATGGTAAATAAGTTGTTGTAAACAAAGTATTTATTTGGTTATAAGATTTTTCTAGAATGATGACTAATCATCTAGAAGTTACCGGAAAAGACCAGAACTTACTAGAATTTTCTTTTCCATGCAAATAGAAACTTTGAGTAGGTTCTGAAATTCAGTGGAAGTTTGTGGAATTTTCCAGAATAAATTAATATATCATATGATATAATAATTCTTTCTTGACCGTTCTAGAACTTTCTTAAACAGTATATATAAGAGTAAATTTTTGATAAGGGCATCTTTGAAATAATTTCACCATTTAAAAGTCTAAATCTTTTGTACTGGAATTCTATAGTGGAATACTGTGTTTAATTCATTCCTTCTGGATTACTTTGGATTTTTCAGTTTTGGATTCAGACTTCATATTCATTTGGATTTATCTTCAAAATCTGGGATCAGAAACTGCTGAAAGACTTGTGTTGATAAATATTCTGAGGGACAGTTAGGACATACAAGGTATTGTAAATTAGACTTTCTTTGATTGTATAACTATTTTCCATTGCTTATTGTAAATGATAATTTTTTTTTTAATAAATTTTGTTAAATTTTAAAAGTGCTTTTTGCTGACTTTCCAAATAGCAAATTTTGGTTTCCTGAATTTGTTTCTAGTTACGCTTGGCACGTAACAGAAATTGGGGGCTCGTCCGGGATTGAAATTTCTTCTGCACCAAATTAGTTTGAAATTTAAAATTATCTTAACTGTTTGCTGTTTAACTAGGTGAAGCCAGCAGAAAGCAAATATGTCATTCAAACTTAGTGATTTTACTGCGTCACCTTCTCAGGAGCTGTTAGACTTGGCAAAAAAGTCTGATCTTTTAGACATTGCTGACCATTATGGCCTACCCAATATCAAAAAGATCATGCTAAAACATGAAATTAAGAATATTCTCATTCAGTTCTTTGTGGACGAAGAAATATTTGATTCCTCAGCCACATCTCAGATTCTGGTTACCCAGACTGATTTGCAGTTGAGGGAACTAGAAATTGAAAGGCAAGTTGAGATGGAAAAATTAAGGTTAGATCGTGAACGTGAGAAAGAAGAGAGAGAGGATAGAATAAGGCTGGAAACATTAGAACGAGAAGATAGGTTGTTGAGACAAAAAATAGAAATGGAAGAACGAGAGAGGGAAAAACAAAGAGAAATAGAAAGAGAAAAATTAGAACATGAGAAATTAAGGCTAGAGATTGAAGAAAATGAAAAGAAATTAAGACTAGAAACTGAAGAACGCATTGAAATTGAAAAAGAAAAATTACAATTTGAGTTAAAAATGAAAGAACTTGAGTTAGAAGGAAAATCTAAATCAAAACCTTTGCCTTTAGACTATGGCAAATCTTTTGATGTGACAAAACACATTCGACTTGTTCCTCCATTTCAAGAAAAAGAAGTTGACAAATATTTTTTACATTTTGAGAAGGTGGCAGAAAACCTGAAATGGCCAAGAGAGCACTGGACCTTACTTTTGCAGAACGTTGTAATAGGCAAAGCTCGAGAAATTTACACTCAGCTTTCACTAGAACAAAGCTCAAATTATGACAAAGTAAAAGAACTTATTCTTAAGGCTTATGAGTTGGTCCCTGAAGCTTACAGGCAGAAATTTAGAGATTGTAGGAAAGAACCTAACCAGACTCATGTAGAATTTACTAGAACAAAAGAACAATTATTTGATAGGTGGTGCTCTTCAAAGTAAGTAGGTTCTGATCATGAAAAACTAAGACAGCTCATGCTTGTTGAAGAATTCAAATGGTGTATAAATTCTGACGTCAGGGCTTTCTTAAATGAGAAAGAAGTTGAAAATTTGGATATAGCAGCTAGACTAGCTGATGATTATTCTTTGACTCATAAGGCTTCTTTTGTTAACAAGCCATTTCCTAGGAAACCATTCAACCCTCAATCAAAATTTACACCTCAATCAAGATCATTTTCCCCTCAGTCAAAACCATATTCCCCCCAGTCAGGTCAAAAATCCAACCCCAGTAATCCATCTGATAATTCCAGTCATTCATTTACTCCCAAACCTAGATTTTCTGGTGAAAACAAATGTCAAAATCCATTATCCCAGCCAATTTGCAATTATTGTAAACAATCAGGCCATATAATTTCTGAATGTATAGCTTTGAAAAGAAAGAGAGAGAAAGAAAGACAAGAGAGTCCTAAACCCACAGGTCTCACCTCTTTAAGGCTAAAACCACAGTCTTCTATTCAGGATGAGAATCCTACTTTGGCCAAAACATCTGAGACTGATGCCGTTATGGAGATTTATGAACCATTCTTATCAGATGGTTCCGTGTCACTAAATAGTGACTTTGCCCAGTCTACACCTATTAAAATCTTAAGAGATACTGGTGCTTCTCAATCCTTTATCTTGGCAGATACCCTGCCTTTTTCTGAGAAGACTTCTTCTGGGACAAGTGTCCTTATCCAGGGTGTAGAGTGTGGATTTATCAATGTACCGCTCCATAACATTTATCTGTCCTCAGACTTAGTTACTGGTCTCGTGGCTGTAGGTATTAGACCTTCTTTATCTTTTAAAGGTGTTCACTTGCTTTTAGGCAATGATTTGGCTGGAGATAAGGTTGTGGTAGACCCACTTTTGACCAACACACCTTGTGTTGATCAACCGCCTGATCCTATTGAGCAGGAAATTCCTGACCTTTACCCTTCTTGTGCCATCACTAGGGCAATGGCAAAGAAAGCCAATCTGAATCATGGGACGCAGGATATTGATTTAACTGACACTATGATCGGTCAATTCTATAAAGATGAGATTTCAAATTCTCTTTCTCCTAGCCAGTCTGACATTCAGACTGACTTTGACAATCCAAGGTCAAACACTGACCTTTCACCTTCAATTTCAAATGACCAGCTGTCAAGGTCACAGCTTTGTAAGGAACAACACAGTGATCCTGAGATATCACCTTTATTTGATAGAGCTTTAGATGAAAATGAAATGTCACAAGTCCCTGTTTGTTATTATGTGAAAAATGACATTTTGATGAGAAAATGACGCCCTCCTGATGTCTCAGCAGATGATGAGTGGACTGTTAACCATCAGATTGTGGTTCCTAGGGCTTATCGTCCTGAAATTTTAAATTTGGCTCATGAAACTCCCATGTCAGGCCATTTAGGTGTAAATAAGACCTATCACAAGATTCTTAATCATTACTTTTGGCCAGGATTAAAATCAGATGTTTCTCAGCACTGCAAATCCTGCCATACTTGTCAAATGGTAGGAAAACCAAATCAGACCATTCCAAAAGCTTCTTTACAGCCCATTCCTGCCTTTGATGAACCTTTTAGCAGAATTATTATTGACTGTGTAGGTCCCCTACCCAAAACAAAGTCAGGTTGTCAATATCTTTTGACTATTATGTGTGCTTCAACACGCTTCCCTGAAGCCATTCCACTCAGAAATATCAAGACTTAGACAATTATTAAGGCACTTGTGAAGTTTTTCACATTTGTGGGACTTCCAAGGTCTGTACAATCTGATCAAGGTTCAAATTTTATGTCGCGAATTTTTCAACAAGTCATGCATGAACTTGGCATTAAACAGTACAAGTCATCGGCTTATCATCCTGAAAGCCAGGGTGCCTTAGAAAGATTTCATCAAACTTTGAAAAACATGATCAGATCTTACTGCTTTGACACGGAAAAGGATTGGGATGAGGGCATTCATTTGCTTTTATTTGCTGTAAGAGAATTTGTACAAGAGTCTCTTGGGTTCAGCCCATTTGAACTGGTATTTGGGCATACTGTGCGCGGACCCTTGAAACTTCTGAAAGAAAAATTTCTCTCAGATGATGACAGCTCTTTGAACTTACTTCAGTATGTGTCTGATTTCAAAAATAGACTATCAAAAGCCTGTGAAGCTGCTCGGTCCAATCTCAAATCGGCTCAAAGCAAAATGAAATTGCGTTATGATGAAAATGCTCAGGATAGAAATTTTGAACCTGGAGACAAGGTACTTGCTCTTTTGCCCATTCCTGGTAAGCCATTGCAAGCTAGATATTATGGTCCTTATACTGTTGACAAAAAGTTAAGTGATGTTATTTACACTGTCAACACTCCTGGGAGGTGCAAGCAAAAACAGTTATGTCATATCAACATGCTTAAAAAGTACATTGATAGGGATAGTTTTGTTATTTCATCAGTGAATCTAGTTAATACTGTCCCTCTTGAACAAAATCTCTGAAGATATGAACTTTGTGAAATCTGATCCCGTGTCGTCAAAACTCAAGAACTCTGATATCTTAAAGGATCTTGACCAGAAATTGTCTCATCTTAGTTCAGACAAGAGACTTGAACTGATGCAGTTAATTCTTGAATATGAGCACTTATTTCTGGACATTCCATCCAAAACTGACAAAATTTATCATGATGTTGAACTTATTGATGGTTCAAAACCTGTGAAACAACATCCATACAGAATGAAACCTGTAAAACAACAAATTCTCAGAGAAGAAGTTCAATATTTGCTGGATAATGACTTTATAGAACCTAGTCAAAGTGAATGGAGTTCTCCTTGTATTCTTGTACCAAAACCTGATGGGACATTTCGCATGTGTACAGACTACTGTAAAGTAAATTCAGTCACCAAAACAGACACGTTTCCCATCCCACGAATCGATGACCCCATCGATAACATTGGACAAGCCAAATACGTTACAAAATTCGATCTGCTTAAAGGATTTTGGCAAATACCTTTGACAGATAGAGCAAAGGAGATCTCAGCATTTGTTACTCCAGACGGATTGTATCAGTATAAAGTTATGCCGTTTGGAATGAAGAACTCCCCAGCCACATTTCAACGTTTGGTTAACAGCTTGATATTTAATCTGGTTGGCTGTAAAGCCTATATCGACGATGCTATCATCTTCAGCGAAGAATGGGAGCGACACTTACAAACTATCAGAAATTTCTTTGACAGACTTAGTGAAGCTACACTAACAGTTAACTTAACAAGGAGTGAATTTTGCCATGCAAATTTGACATTCTTAGGTCATACGATGGGACAAGGTCAGGTAAAGCCTGTAGAAGCTAAAGTTGAGGCTATTGCAAATTTTCCCGTACTTTCTGGCAAAAGACAACTGATGCGCTTTCTCGGTATGGCTGGATATTACAGGAAATTCTGTAATAACTTCTCTGTCATAGCAGAGCCTTTGACAAACTTACTTGGCAAAAGGGTCAAGTTTATTTGGACTGATAATTGTCAGAAGTCTTTCGATAAGCTTAAAGCCATACTTAAAAGTGCTCCAGTTCTCTTAGCACCAAGCTTTGACAAAGAATTTAAGTTGGCCATAGATGCCAGTGATGTTGGTGCAGGCAGTGTATTGTTACAGGAAGATGACAATGGTGTTGATCATCCTGTTTGTTACTATTCTAAAAAGTTTAACAAACATCAGAGAAATTACTCTACTGTAGAGAAAGAATGCTTATCTCTCATCCTTGCACTTCAGCACTTCGAAGTTTACCTAGCCTCTTCAGTTGCACCTATTGTCATATTCACTGATCACAATCCACTGACTTTCATTCATAAAATGAAAAACAAGAACCAGCGTTTACTCAGATGGAGTCCCATGTTGCAAGAGCACAATCTAGATATCAGGCATATTAAAGGAAAAGATAATATCATCTCAGATGCACTCTCTAGGGCTTAGATGCCTCAGTATTATTGATATTAAGATTTTTGCTATTGCTCTTTATTGATCTGATGTGATTTTACATTACTGTTTGTTATATAATTGTTCATTATTGCAAAAGAAAGCTTTACTTCATAAAACTATCTTTTCTTTGAGGAGGGGAAGTGTAACATGTATGTTGTTTATCTATTTCATATTTTGTTTACTTAGTTTCTGCTGACCCAGATATTGGAGACACTGATGGTAAATAAGTTGTTGTAAACAAAGTATTTATTTGGTTATAAGATTTTTCTAGAATGATGACTAATCATCTAGAAGTTACCGGAAAAGACCAGAACTTACTAGAATTTTCTTTTCCATGCAAATAGAAACTTTGAGTAGGTTCTGGAATTCAGTGGAAGTTTGTGGAATTTTCCAGAATAAATTAATATAGCATATGATATAATAATTCTTTCTTGACCGTTCTAGAACTTTCTTAAACAGTATATATAAGAGTAAATTTTTGATAAGGGCATCTTTGAAATAATTTCACCATTTAAAAGTCTAAACCTTTGTACTGGAATTCTATAGTGGAATACTGTGTTTAATTCATTCCTTCTGGATTACTTTGGATTATTCAGTTTTGGATTCAGACTTCATATTCATTTGGATTTATCTTCAAAATCTGGGATCAGAAACTGCTGAAAGACTTGTGTTGATAAATATTCTGAGGGACAGTTAGGACATACAAGGTATTGTAAATTAGACTTTCTTTGATTGTATAACTATTTTCCATTGCTTATTGTAAATGATAATTTTTTTTTTAATAAATTTTGTTAAATTTTAAAAGTGCTTTTTGCTGACTTTCCAAATAGCAAATTTTGGTTTCCTGAATTTGTTTCTAGTTACGCCTGGCACGTTACAGCGATTCCATTTAGCTTGATATGCAGCATGACCAGGTTCTAAACAAGTTGAATTTTACCTTTTGACCCCACCCCCAGGGTCAGGGGGGGTCTGTGGATATTATATTTGCTACTTTGCTGCTGTTTGTGATACCACTTTATTTAAGATGCACTATGACCCAAGTGCTGAAAGAGTTTAATTTTGGCCTTTTGAACACACACACCCAGAAGTGGAGTACAGGTAGGGGGTCTGCGGGCATTTTGCTACCATGTTGCTGCATGCATTATTCACTTTAATTAGATATGCAACATGACCATGTTATGAAAAAGTTCGATTTTGACCTTTTATCCCACCCCCAGGGTGGGGAGGGGTCTGGGGCAAAATATTTGCTATCATGTTGCTGCATTTGTGATTCAATTTTATTTTTATATGCAACATGACCATGTTCTGAAAATTTTAAATTTTGACCTTTTGACCCCACCCCACCCTGGTGAGGGGGTCTGTGGGCAAAATATTAGCTACCATGTTACTGCATTCGTGTTTCCATTTAATTTGACATGCAACGTGACCATGTCCTTAAAAAGTTGAATTTTGACCTTTTGACCCCACCCCCAAGGTCGAGGAGAGTCTTGGGCAAAATATTTGCTACCATGTTGCTGCATTTGTGATTCCATTTTATTTTATATGCAACATGACCATGTTCTGAAAAATTAGAATTCTTACCTTTTGACCCCACCCGACCAAAAGGAGGGGGGTCTGCGGGCAAATTATCTGCTACCTTGTTGCTGCATAAGTGATTCCATTTAATTTGATATGCAACATAATCATGTTCTAAAAAAGTTGAATTTTGACCTTTTGACCCCACCCCAGGGTCGAGGACAGGGGTCTGAGGGCAAAATATTTGCTACCATGTTGCTGAATTTGTGATTCCATTTCATTTTATATGCAACATGGCCATGTTCTGAAAAAAATGAATTTTGACCTCTTGACCTACCCTTAGGAGAGGGGTCTGCAGGCAAAATATTGCCACAATATCGCTACATTCGTGATTACATTTAATTTGATATGCAGCATGACCATGTTCTGAAAAAAATGAAGTTTGACCTTTTGACCCAACCCCCCAGGGTCGAGAGGGTCTGCAGGCGAAATATTTGCTACCACGCTGCTTCATTTGTCATTCCCTTTAATTTGATATGCAACATGACCATATTCTAAAAAGTTTACTATTTGGCCTCTGCCCAATCTTAAGTCCACCCAATGGTTTGGACCCAGGCCCTTGATCTAAAATCACCTTTGATATGTTGAATATTTATTGTACTGAGCTGTCTGCATGCGAAAATTCAGTAACAATTGTCACCGTAACTGACTGAGTTTTTGAGAAGTTAAAATATTTGACCTTTGACCCCACCTAAGGGGTCAGGGGCATGGGGTAAAATTTTCATCGCTCTCATGCTAATTCACTAGCACTGGGTAATCATGGCCTATAGAAAGAAGTTGTCAGAAATAGTAGTTGTAGAGAAATGTGAAGTTTAAAGCACAAAAAGCCAATATAGCTTTTGCATTAGCCTTAACCTAAGTCAAAAAAGGGGCATAACTCAGTCAAAAAATTGCAAATGACCTCCTAATTCGCACATAACCTGTATTTTATGATGTTTTACCCTTCTGTCAAGTTTTGTTACTGTATATGTTCTGTGGCTCTTCCTTGCGGTGCCACTAATTGGTCAGCCATTTGTGATTGTGGTATTTCCTGATCCTACTCGCTTACTTTTTTATGTTAGCTAGACAGCTTAAGTGTCTTAGCAGCAGCAGAATCTAGCGCAAAGATTCAACGAGTAATTAGATAATAAAGCATCCCCACCCTGATATACATACACTCACCCAGCGATTTCAAATGATATCTGTTCTAAGGCAGTGATTCTGTTGTTATTAATGGTATAATATTGCTTTAATCCTCAATTGATGATATAATTCTTTGCGTCCTTTCTAGCTTTGCTATCATATTACTGAGGAAGAAGGAAATTGTTGACTTATTTTAACTGTATGCCTTCTACTTTGTGTGCCGGTCGTTCCTGGCGCAGCAACGAGATGCGATCCGACTCATCATATCAAGTTACTAAGTTTATGATGTTTTTATTATATACCTAAATAAAAACAACAATAACGAACACTTCAGTTTAGCGACAAACTCAACAAACTTATAAAAGTAATATCGTGTGACGTGACGATGCAAATGACGTTGCGCCAAATTTTTGATGCGGTCACACGCCAAATTTTTGATGATGTCACATTATGTAAACATGTTATGGCATAGGAGGAAAATGCATTTATCATGTTAAATTCCTTTTTTAATATGAAAAAAGGCTAATCGCCAAAACGTCATTTTGAGTTGTGATTTATATTGTTATCACTCAGATTGCGATTCCCACTCAAAGGCGTAGGATGGTGATATGCAAAAATATCTTGTTAATAGTGTGATACATGATTTAGTATTTTAGAGTTGGAAAAAGGTTGTATCAGTAGTATTTCATTGCAGGTATATAATAAATTCATAACAGCTGTGTGTATTGAGTAATATACCTTTCTGATATAGCTAACCCAAGTTTTCCTTGTGTGTTCATCTATAGCAGAAAATCTGTATGTTCTTGTGTTATTGCCAGTAGTTACAACCACATGAAAACAGTACAACCTGACAGAATGAAAGCAAAAGAAGTTATGTACATGTGCTTATAATTAATGAATGTAACATACTGTAGATTCAGAAATTTTCATGTGACCTTTGTTTCGCGAATTTTTTATTTCGGAATTATTTGCAAACTTTTGAATTGGCAAGCAAACATTTGTGTGGTCTTCATTTCCCTGGGTTGAAACTAGGAATGCAAATTGTAGACATTGTCTCTTTGAACATACAAGGAAAATGACTGGTCCATATCTGAATCAATGATCAGGTATTTTTTAGCATAATTGATCTATTATATTTTGCGTGTCCAAGTCATCAATTCAACACTATTGTGTGGTATCACAAACGTCTATTGTGTAACAATTGAACGCTCACTTAAATGACCTTGATTTGCGTATTCTTTTAATGTTCATTAACAGTTTAGCTTGACCTGTAAACCATACTGGTCAGTGTTTTTTTCTTTTTACTGAAACACAAATGAATACACAAATATTGTTTCTCCTTTAATAGTTACAGATTTGTTGATAGTGATAGACTTCAAGGCAACATTTTCTCTTTTCAGTATGTATTCTCTCTGCCCTTTTCAAAGGTCTTCACCGATCAGTGTAACTCACTTCTGAGTAAGCCAATATTAGCGAGAACTTTGAATTTGCGAGGCATCAAATTCCCTAAAGTTCTCATGAATATTTCGGAATCTACAGTAGTTGATTCTTCTTCTAAGTTTGCGCTGTATTTTTCTGTCTCTTTATAAACTTCTAAGTTGTTATTTCAGCAAAAGAATTATCAAATTTATATTTTTTCAATCATCTTAAAGCTAACTAAATAATTTCCAGAAACTATACATAAACCCAAAATTCCAAGTTTTAACCAAATCTAAGCCAAATCTAGCGCTCTCACACTCTCAACCTTACTACAATTCAAATGATAGAAGCGGACAGCTGCGCTACTAATGACATCAACATTTACCATTAATATTTCTACATAATATAAGCTTCCATTAATATCAACCAATCAGAAGATACAAAAGTGACTCATAGTCATACCGATTGCGCAATTTTCCAATGAAATATGACTGAAAATCCTGCTAAGCAATGTCAAGCTTGGCATGATCTATTCATTTGGTTGATTCAATATTACTAAATTATGCAACATTTACCAACCGGACATTTCCAAGGTAGTAAAGCCCCATCAGAATTGTCAACATACCTTCAAAGAATAATAATTAATAAATGAATTCAATTTTTGGAATGTTCATGGAATCATGAATTCGTTGGGTCTCTTGCAAAGTAAGTTTGCGAGAAACCCAAAGTATTCATGATTCGATGAACATTCAAAAATTGAATTTATTGCTTATATATACATTTCATTATAGATATCCAAAATATAAAAGATATTTTAATGTAGGTATTAAAACAGTTTTGTATTTAATATATAATCGTATTAACGGTTTTGTTGGACTGTAAAATGGAAAAGCCAAACAGCCAGCTTTAAGAAGGACAGCCAATGGAGCAAACAAGAGGCTTGTTTTGCACGTGGGACTCAGGTCTGGCTTGCTGTCAATCACAACACCAGTTTGACTTCTGGCAAATAAGTTCGATGTTTGAAGCGTATTGCACCGGCAAGTGAGCTTGGCAGCTGTCAATCAAATTTTGTGAAAAGCACAAGGCCATGAACGGTTGCAAAAATCTAAAGATTCATTAAAGGACTGCTTCGAAAATGTAAATATTAAAATGATATCAGAATCCCCTATCAAAACATAACCATGCCAACCGCAAGTGTTAATAGGACATCTGCAGTGAACATCTACATGTACATCTAAACTAAATCAATCATTCACAAATATTTTAAATCCCCACAGTTGATTCAAAAACGTTTTAAATCCTCTCAGGTGAAGCCTGTTACCTTACAAAAATATATTTGTCAATTAAATGTGTATTGTTGTAATATTAATGTGCAGAAATGTTATACTATTTATTTTCACGGAAAGCTGTGAAACTCCCAGGATATTTTGGTTGCTTTATATAGCAATTAGTGTATTCTTGATGTTCCATCAGAAAATAGAAAATTGTTTTTCAAGTGTAAATTATTAAAAGACACAATTCAAAATGCGTGAGTAGTATTTGCTACATTTGAGTTATCGCACAAACACATTTGCACTGTGATGTGAATCAAGCGAAAAACAATAAAGCATGAGATAGCCAGGTGAGTGGGAAAGTAAAACAAAATGTATCAGAGAGGAAAAATGAAAATAGTTTGTCCATAAAATCACCTATTAACATCAATAGGCTTGATAAGTGCAAATTGATGATGCTGCAGGACAAATTGATTTATCTATCCCCACAGTCATGATGTATTTTTCTTGCATTATTCCATATGGGCCTCAGTGTGCAAAAACCTTTGGGATTTCTGACAAGGGCCTGCTCTAACCTACCTGCTCAGCTACAGAGATAAGCTCAAATATTGAAAAAATTATATGAATCAAGTTTAGATATATTAACTTCCAGGGAGAGAATAACAACTGCACTGATCAAGTATTCTTGCGTGAAACCCATATATAAACATATACATGTATCTGCAGAGGCTGTCGTAAGTGATTTAGGCTTCGTAGTGTCATGTTTTGGTTCATTTCCAACATTGCACTGTGTCTCTAAAGAATAAGGATATTTACTCCAAATGTGTAATCCTATGTTCTAAAATATCTTAATGTTAGAATGTGTGTCAAGAACTATGCAGTATTTCCTTGTCATAACTATTTACAAGCACAAACTTAGAAAATACTACACAAATGAATATAAAATGTGAGAAAAAACATTTTATCAGAGTGCAATTTTAGCAGACTCTAATAAGGTACTTATGTATTTATGAAAACTTATACCTTTTGTCGACAGGCTCCACTTCACTGATATCAACAATATTATGCACACTAAAAGAACCTTTCAAATCATTCTGTAAATAGATGAACAAACAACAAGTAAATATTAGGTCTAGATAAGCGCAAACTTTAAGCATAAAATGTAATTATTTTCTTACCCATCAGGATTAACATGTGGTCAAAAAGAACTGTATTGGTGAGACGGTTCTTATGAGTACCTACAATATATGTTTAGTTTGCGAAATTAGAAAATAAGCTATTTATTACAGATTCTTATCAAGGGCCCTGAGAAAGTGTAACTAAGAAGCTAACTTGTGGGCTTCACTGTCAGTAACTGGATCGTATCCCATATGAACAACAAACACGCAGACCAACCTGTCAATCCACATAGATTTACATTCTGGCAAAAAAAATATTTAAACATATAACATGCCATATTTCAAAATGAACAGGCTGGATTTAGTTTTTCCAAATCGCATCGACAGGTGTTCTTGCATCAAGGCTCATATCTATTGAACCTCAGTGCTCCAGTTAAAGTCATTAGCAGAGAGTATTTACCCCTTATTTGAAACATAATGAGGCCAAATGAACATTCAGGTCATTCAATTAAGATATTGCAAATTGTTTCTCTACCTTTATCTAAAAATGTTCTTTATCCTTTCAAGCAAATGTCTGTTCTTGAGACAATTAGAATGCCGTACCACTCCATATGTGAATTGAAAATGTAAAGAAAAATGGCAGTTAACATACACACCAGTATGGCTAGAAGCGCCACCACCACATTCAACAGGCAATCACACAGTACCATAAGGAAACATTACAAAAGACAGCCACTCAAATACAAGCAGGAACACAATTGAAGTGAACACACTGGATAGGCGGTAATCGAAGACTTTAATACTATTGACGAACGTAGATAAAAATAGTTAGAAACAGTATTTTTGATTGTCATTTGTCTCCTGAATGTCAACAAACGACAATCAAAAACCCAGTTTCTAGCAATTTTGGATCCGCATTCGTCAATTATTAAGAGCATTGTAGATTGCAGCCTATCCAGTGTGGACAAACAGCTAGCTACTGATTTAGAAAATACACTAACTACATTATAAAACAAGGACAAAACAATTTGTTTCCTTGATAAAACATGACATCTGAACATACAGAAACACATACAAAATGAACACAACCCAAGCAAGGTAACATCTCCTCCCCTTAGTGAGATGATTGTATGGCTAGAGATTGCACAAAAAACACACCACGAAAATAAGACAAGACACTCACTGCCCCCTGTCCTTACTAGTTTTGCAGTCATTGTGCTGAGAATGAGAGAGCTGATTGTTTTATTTTAATAATTTTTATGATTTTGTTTGGCAGCTGTAAGTGTTCTCTGTCCCTTACTGATGATGCCATGGCTCAGTCTGCAGTGTGTGATTGCGGTATTTACTGGACATACTCTCTTTTTGAATAGATTTGACAAGATAAATCCTTAGATTCTTCGGTTGTTAAGACACAAAGGTGTTTAACTTGCATGGAGGCTTTCTTAAGTATGCAATGTATCAGCACAGGAAGAAATGAAATCAAATTAACTTAAATGATAAAACAATGAACAGAGCTTTTGACTCACAAACGTAAGACTACCTAGCTTTGTCATATCTGAGCCATAGTTTGAGTCTTGTTATTGTGCTTGTGGTTTGTGCAACTGACAGCAGGACAGCTGTCGTCAAGATAGATTCAATGAAAACAATTACAACTAAGATACATCATAATATAATTATTTTCAATGAAGTGATAAGCATACTACACAAGACCACACTATTGTTAACACTCTTGATATAAAGCCAAATGATTAGCACATACACCTAGCAATCATATTTCACTTACACAAGTCATTACACAATATATTACACATTACACAATATAACATATAAATTTTACATTCCCGGAGAGGGTGATAATTGAAAATATTATTCTGAGGCATGTGATTATCAACCAAGGCAAAGCTGAGTTTGATAGTCATTTTTTGAGGGATAATATTTTCGACAATCATCATCTCAGGAAATGTAATCCTCTTTTTTTCTCTTAGACCTACCATTGTGAGGGGAGTTCGTTTTACTAGTAAGATTTTCAATATCTATGAAATCATATTTTTGAAATAAAAATACTAGATATATAAAGTCATGTTAAAAGTAAAGTTACATACTTACGCCTTTGTAATATTTAAATTCACTATTATCTAAAACACATTTGCGTTTCCTGAATCCTGGAAAAATAAAAATAAATGAGTGTGACATTAGAAAACATATATGGGATATAAAAAGAAGACATATTAATGCATTGCAACAGACTGCATGCTTGGTGGTCAACCCAATCACGTTTGGCAACTTTGCTTTCCTCTTTAATTGCACGTCGGTGGGTCAGACTTCAGACTCTATGTTGGTTCCGACTTAAAGACTTATCTATTGATAAGATGGTAGAGACCTGATGCTTTGGCTGTTTGTCAAGCCCTCCAGGGTTTACCTGTTGGACTTCTTTAGCTCTGGTATTCAGTTTTATCTACTGTTGAGTCCATATCTTTGCTTTATCTCTGTGTTATATCTTGATTTATATGATCTAGGAGATGATGCATTGATTAGTTAGGGGTCTTTCATGCAAACCAAATATCTATGTGTCTTGATCCACATCTGAATTAAGTATTTCGTTTGCTATGTCTTTGTGCGCGTCTGTTTATATGTGCTTTGTGGTCACCTGCTGGGAAAGGGCTGACCTCTTGGCTCTCATTTGTGGTGTCTACTGTGAGTTTGTCACTTTCCCATTGTATCCTGGGTCAGGTGTGGTACATGTACTTGATTGTATCGATTCCTGATCTTTTCACCCTTACTTACATAGTATAATTAACACCTACTTAGCACATTAAATGCAAGCATTTTGATGTTTGAAACTGCATGTGGATTATACCAGAAAATGTCATAATCACAGACCACAGATTGAGTTAAGACCCAAAGAAAATAAGACACTTAATACTACAACACATGCAACACATGCAACACACACATGTATACAAGCAAACAAGCAAAGATACAAGGATCAAAACAAACAGCACTGTCTTCCTCTTTGAAATAAGTGCCAATCAAAGGAACTCACCTCATCTCCATAGAAATGGCATAAGCTGAAGTCACTAGAGAAGAATGGCAAAACTATATTGCACTAGGCAAACTGCACCAAAGATCATTTGTTGAAACATCACATAAAACACATACATTCGTCAGCTCACATAAAGCCAGCTTTAATCACTCATTTTACATTGTATTACCGTACTTGTAAGCTGCATTTGCATAAAACAAATCTAATAAATGTCTATGCATGTTGAGTTTTATCAATATAACAACACAATTCGACTTCTAGATATAATATAAAGCTACCAGTATCATAATTTTAAATAAACATAAATCTTTGCGAAAACAAGTAAGTGTGACAAGGACATGTCACAATAAAATACCAGAGACCAACCAATGGCAGTAATTAAATTCTATCCTAGACACACTAAATACATTTATGAAATGGTTTGTTTCTTCATGATCTAGTCAACAGCTATGGCCATGTTGGGACAGTTAGTTCACCTAACCACACTTCTTTCCTTGGCAAGCTTGACGAAGAGATAAACCAGTACTTGGGACACATACTTTTGCTTGTAACTGACAACAACTATTCTTGAATCAGCTGAAGGAAGGAGAATGCCAGCAAGAAATTCATGATCAATCTCCACAAAAGTATGGGACTGGGCAGGGATCAAACTCTCGACCCCTGGATCTCAGTTAGACACGCCTTTGCAGTCAGACACGTTACCAACAATGCTACTAGGTGCGGCATAATAAATACATTGTAGGCTTTTAAAGTCTTCTGTACATGTAATGGTTTATTTTTTTCGTTTGTCATGGTTTTGCGATAGAATAGAATAGAATAGAGTAGAATACTTTTTATTTTCCAATCAAGGACCCTGCATGCATAAGACAAAATACATGTTATATTCATTGGTGTTGACAATGCATAATAAATTAACACACTTATACAGTAGACAGCCACAATAAAGCAAACACAAACATACATAACATACATTTGTCACTATCCCATTGGTATCCTGGGTCAAGTGTGGTGCTTGATTGTATCAATTCCTGATCTTTGCCCTCTTTCTTACTTTGATACCACTTTAACAAACTAGTACACATATTATACAGGCAATATCGTTAAAAACAAACGTCAATGCAATACGTGCTGTGGTAATAATGGAATATGATCGATGATGATGATGATCAATATATTAGTCAATGCAATGTTTAGTTAGGCAATCAGCTAGCTGTTTACTTTCCTTAAATCTTTGCTTGAATTTGTGCATCTTTGTTTGTGTTCTGCTGTCTTTTCCCAATGATGTCATTGTTGGTCAAAGTCTGTGATTTTCTAGTCATATAACCTATATTTCCCACATTGAAAATAAATTTATCAATGCAAATGACCCATGCCGGTGGGTTGGACTTCAGACTCTATGACGGTTCTGACTTAAAAACTTATCTATTGATGAGATGGTAGGGACCTGATGTTTTGGCTGTTTATCCGCCCCACTAAGATTTACCTGTTGGATTTCTTTTGCTTCGGTATTCAGTTTTATTTACTGTTGAGTCCTTATCTTTGCTTTATCTCCTTTTTATATCTTGATTTATATGATCTAGGAGATGATGCATTGATAAGTAAGGGGTCTTTCATGCAAACCAAACATCTAAGCATCTTAATCCACATCTGAACTAAGGGTGAGGTTGGTGCACCGTTAAACCGGTTTAACCCCTCCAGTAAAATATTTTAATGACCTTTCCAAGGCGGTACTTCTTTTGTGGATCTTTTATGTTTTTTTTCTGTCTTGTGTTTGCTATGTCTTTGTACGCATCTGTTTACATGTGCCTTGTGGTCACCTGCTAGGAAAGGGCTGACCTCTTCGCTCTCGTTTGTGGCGTCTTACTGTGAGTTTGTTACTTTCTCATCTGGTATCCTGGGTCAGGTGTGGTACTTGATTGTATCGATTCCTGATCTTTGCACCCTTTCTTACTTTGTCAGAATGCACATTTTCCTAATCAAACAAACAGTAAATCAAAAGTATATAAAAGGAAGCTAAACGTAGATATAACATGCCTATGTGTATTAAAAATTACAGATTGTCTTGGCTAGGCCAAAAGGGCTCAACTGGAAGTTTTCTGATGAGATGACTATCTTCAAGCTAAGCATATAGGGCAAATTAATTAGTCAATTAAGTATATGACAATAGACCTCGACGCTTCAGGGTTTGCAAATAACAAAGCACAGACCAGGCTGCACATCTGCGCATTCTGATCAGCACCTTTTTATTCACTTTTTCTGTTATTCGAAAGTATCATATCTAAACTTGCTTCTAGCGAAATTTCATTTTTCTAGGTAGTATCTTTAGCTGAGCAGGCTTATTTGAGTATGACCTGGTGGAACCCCAAATACAGGCTTATTTACTCATTTCTCTTGACGAGGCTTATATAACATCAAATATGGCTAGGAATTTTGTTAGCTGTTTTAATGTGGTGATTCTGTAGATAAATAATCTTTGTTATCGCTTCGATTGTGCGTGGTAGTTTCATGTTAACATCTACTCTTGTGATGTAGTCCATTGTGTCCTTGTTTGGTGGTAACCATTCCGTTGATTCATGAGAAAGATATAACTGGGGAGGCAGGGATTGCTTTATTGTACTGCTGCTTGTATACTGTATGTTTGTCTCTGATTGACAGTATTCGACTGTCTTTTTTCTTTTGGTATAATGTGATGTCTGTGATCTGTGATTGTGGAATTGTTTGGTTATTGTCATTTTTTTTATTTATACTTAAGAAATAGATCAGCCCTAGCAGTGTATTGTTGAGCAATAATTCACTCTTTGGAGGTCAGTTGTAAAGAATATCCTATCGCGAGCACGAAGCTATATGCCTAATAAAATCCAAACCAACATTCTCTTAAGATTTATTATCAATTAGCAACATTATAAAATGAACATGATTAGAATGATAATGTTAAGAAACACCAGATTGTGAAATTATTAGCTTGAATGAAATAGATTAAAAGTTTAAAAGAAAATCATAATAAAAGCAAGTCAGTAGGATTCAGAAATACCAAAATTACACACTGCAGACCAATCCATGGTACTGTGAGTAAGAGGCAAAGAACACTAACAGTGTCAAGACTTACAGAAGACAACCAAAATAAGGCTACCAGCTCTCTCTTCTCCATCAAATTAGCAAATATAGAAAGAACACTAAGTACATACCTTTCAAGTTCTTCCCGGTTTTGTCTAAGTATCCATCAAGATAAATATGCTCAGGTTTAGAATCTGAAATCTAATAAATTTAAAATGATTGATATTTAGGTCAAATAATTCCAACAAAAGAATTGAACCATAACCGCAATTGCATTGACTGTTCATTGATTTTTTATTTTCAACATATATAAATTCAAGCCACGGCATGAGATTTCCAACAATATGGTATGTGCGACCAGCAAAGGCTAAGACCAGCGTGCGCATATGTTCAGTCTGATCATAGCCTTTCCTAGTCACTTGAGGATTTTATAAGTCTTAAGCTACTGATCTAACAGTGTTTTGGGATTCTAAGCTTATAGGGAGGCATTGTCAAAATATATATCATTTATGCTTAAAATATCATCCAAATGTCTGGATGTATTGTTGAAAACGTGCTTACTATCAGCCTGTTTATCATCAAAGCCCCTCTTATAACACAAGAAGAATCCGCGACCAGGGGAGCAAAATAAGTGCCAATTGGAATCCCTACAGCTTGTCTATACAACTTACTGCCATATTGTATAAAACGTAGTCCAACAAAAAAAGTCAGCGCATCAAATGCATTTTGATAAGACAGTGTATGATATTTTTTGGCTTTTTGGAAGTAAAAATAATATGGGGTAAGTCATACAGCTCCAATAATGCTTATTGCTTACAATTTGAATTTTTCTGCACATACTTTAATATATACACTGCTGGTCTTAGTCATCGATTTTATTGCATGGTATGAATTTATATGTTAAATGCGACACTCAAAGTCGCAGACCAACGCATGGCATCACGAGGAAGAGACACATAACATAGCTACTCACACGATAGCAAAAAACCAAATAAAATAAAGCAACCACCTCTTGCTTTCTCAACAATATTTATGCAACTGAAAGAAAATTGTTGTTGATTCGTTGTTGTTTGTAGCTCCCATTGAGGGATTTGTAAAAGTTCCATGTTTTGCTGTGCGTTACTTTATGACCAGTCTAACAAAAATATTGATGGGTAAGAGAGAGCTTGTTCCTTTGCTTTGTTTTTCTTCCTGGTGTCCCATAATTGTTGTATGGCTCTTCCTCGCAGTGCTATGTGTTTGTCTGTAGTTTGTGATTGTGGTATTTCCTGATCAACCTCGCTAACCCTTTTGTGTCCATATCACCAAACAATGACAGGACTTAAAACTTACATAAAAGATAGCAGTTAAAATCATTGAATCAACAATAACAGAACGACCGCCTTGTAAAGGAAAACAGCGGAGGACAGCCTAATCTTTGCTATAGATACAGCCCTTGTGTTATATACTGACTGTGTTGCCTAGCTCACATGGTGACTTCCTCACTTATGGTTCATCAAAGGGGAAAATGAATTAAATATACTTGCTTTGATGATACAAAAAAGAGTAATTAACATACTGCAAAAGCTAAACAATACTCCTAAATTTCCTGTCCAACATTCTTTAGCTTACCTGTCCATTCTGCTCAACAATTTCCTTTTTCACTGAAAATGAAAAAAATCAATTGTTTAATACCTCAGTCACATCAGGCTAACAGACATATGGTGCATCTGTTTCAAACTCTTTAGAAGTCCAGTGGTGACATGGGTCACTGGACATCACAAGATATTAACCTGACAAATACAGGACATATAGCATACGACTGCCATACAAAACATATAAGGAATGCACAAATTCAGAATAAAATAGATAAATAATGTACAATTTCTATCTGTTTGAAAATATTTTGAACATGATGAAACTTGCCAATGGATAAAACAGACACCAATGGATATCATCAGACAAGGCCTGTAAATGAAACAGATGATATAAGAATGCAAACATATTGGGGAAAATCTGCTGCTCGTCTGTAATTGGGGTGTTTCTGAGTCATTAAAAGTAAGGTATTTGATTTACCTTAAAAGTCCCAGTCAAACCAGACTAACAGACATGCAACAGGTAAAATATTCCAATCTGTTGGCATCTGTCCACATACATTGTACGTTTATCGTCTGTTTCATACAATGACTAATGCAATCCTTGTCCAGTGATATCAGTTTGTGTCTGTTTTATCCAGTGAAAAGATTTGAACCTGTTCAAAACTTTCTAACAGATATGAAGGATAACAGTTCTACAGTAATCAACTGTTTTATATTCTATTCAGCTGGATTAATCAGATTTGTGCATTTCTGTTAGGTTTTGTATGTACCTTTTACGTTATGTGTCCTGTATTTGTCCTGTCAATATCTGATAATATCCGGTACTCCTATGTCACCATTGAACTACTGACGGACTTGAAACAGATGCACCTTATGTATTTCTGATGGCAACTTAGTTGTAAGGTAATATCATCTCATATGTCCGTTATTTATATGGTGCTCCTCTGTTAACAGTCTGATTATTGTCCCATAACATACACATCTTTTTCTTGTACCGTCAGTGTGTGTTTCATACATTGATCAAAAAGCCGGATAGTACCGATGGTGGAAAAATTACTAGCAGACACCAACGGATTTGACCAGATAAGCATTATTTTATCTGTTGCATGTTTGTTAGCTTGTTGTTATTGGAGCTTTATCGCTGAAAATTTATAAAGGCATTTGACTTTTCTCTGACAATAATATTGGATCAATTTGATAAGAGATAATGATAATCAAGGTTTCACTGAACGTGGTCAGGTGTCTTTGAATTTCAAAGCAAACAAGAAGGTATTATTGATCATACTCTGCATAAAGAATGGTTAAGCTTGTCAAAAAAACTAGTTCTGTATCTCTTCCTCACGATGCCTTGGGTTGGTCTGCAATGTGTGATTGAACGTATTTCCTGATCATACTCACTTACTTTTTCTAAGACTAAATCATATTATCAAATGACGTCGCGTCTGGGAGTGAATTAACGCCATGCAATAAAATTGATAAACCACAAGTGGATTACAGATTTGCGGGAAACGTCATGACGTCCATAACAAGGTTGCGTACATAATGACAAAATTATAACGCTTTACGGCTTATTGGCATATGATAAATAGAATCTAACATTCGTGCTCTTGTATTATTGAATTTATTAAACTTGTTGCAAAAAAGAGATAACATGTCTTGTCCCCAAATCTAAGATGTCGTAGTTCCCATTTTGTATGGTTGTTTTGTGATTGGTCTAAGTGTTCTTCTTAGTTTTGCAATCATCTTTCTGAGAAAGAGAGATTGGGAAGCTTAACTTCGCCCTGTGGCGGTGAAAGTCCTGCATATTGTGTACGCAGTGCCTTGACTTGACCCAAAGTACATTTATGTGATTGTGGCATTTCCTGATCATACCTTTATTGCTTTAGAGAATAGTAAAACCCTTGACGTGGCATGAGGTACATGTATGAGATTGTGGCATTTCCTGATCATACTCAATTGCTTTAGGGAATAGTAAAAGCCTTAACAGATATAGGTATTAGTATTAAAACAAAAAATACTTACCATTCCCACCATTTTGAAGCAGGTATTCCTGTAAATAAAGGTAGATACTATTCAGCAGTGAGTTCAAAAAATAAGTTCTTTGTGTCATTTTTATACAAATATTTCATAAAACCGCAATGAGTTAAGGAAACTATTTTACATTTCATGATGTTTCATGAACAGACGCAATGAAAGCTGATTTTAAGTGAGTATGAACAAGATATGCCACAATCACATATTGCAAGCTGACCCAAAACATCACGACTAAGAGGCAAAGAATGATAACAGTCACATGACAACAAAATGACAAGAAAAGTGAAGCAACTCTCTCTACCCCAGCGAGATGATTGCAAAACAAGAAAGAACACAAAGTACAGCACATCAAAACAAGGACTTAATACTAATCTCTATAAACGATGGGAGCACAAATAAACTTCTGTTTTCAGACTTTTGTTTATGTTTCCTACTACTAAAGGATCTATTTTCCAGATTATTATGTGTGTTGTGTTTATATTTGTTCTTTCTTTTGTATTTTTTCAAAAAACCCTAAGAATGTGTAAAAAGAAAGTGAGCTGACCAGGACATAATGATGCAAAAATACTGTTAACACCGTTTTAACTGAGCAATGGTGTATGAGGCCTTGAACTGGTTGCTTTACTTTGATTGTGTTCAAGCTGTTAAGTGGTTAATATTGTTCAGTGTCTCTTCCTCTTGATGCCATGATTTGACTGTGGTCTGTGATTGTTGCATTCAATTTTCACTCTTGCTTACTTTTAGACTGTGCCCTAAACCTTATGAGCAGCGACATTTGATTTCCAACAATGTTGAATTTTCACAAATATAGACTAAGATGAGCATGTGCAGATTCATTTTAATCTTAGAAACTCCAATTGATGTTTGGACAGTAGCTTAACAGTCAACGAATATTCAAGCGACTAACAACTAGGCGTATGTGCAGGCTGATCTGAGGGTTTGCTGGTTGCCCATACCACATTGTTGTAAATCTCATGTTGTGGCTCTTATATTGATAGTTGACTTTGCCTTGTGTCATGCTGGTTGAGCTAGTGGTTTTCTTTTGATTTGACTATAGGTGATGTCTGTATTGCAGTTATTTTATTTGCTTTGATTGTGACTCTTAAATGATTCACTGTATAAGCTGAACTCCTCTATGCATGCAAAACAATTTAAGTTTAAATCAATAAGGAAATCCAAGGCAATATTTTGGCCAATCAAACATATTTAAGCCCCCAAAATATACCCAACAAAAAACGAAACACACCATGTAGAACTAATCAACTCTCAGGAAGACCACAAATGGTGGACCAGTTTCCTTTTTTTCGGTCCAAAGGTATGTCAGTTACCGAATCATTACACATATTTTGCAACCAGGGATCAAAAATGTGTCAAAGAAAATTGGCCATAAACCAAGTGGGGGTCGAACTGTAAAGTAACATAAAATAAAGCGTTTTTATAACGCTCTCCTGCAAAATTATTTCAAGCAATGGGAATCGTCTCAGTTGACCAAATGATTCTCAGACACTTTCACTGTGCCAATTCTGTCTCCAATTTCACTATATGCGATTATCGAGGGCTTGATAGCCCCTGTAGTATAACCAACCTTTGGATAACAATTCAATACTGGAGATAAACCTACCACAGCGTAAAAGGATAACGACACTGTTTAATCAATTTTAACGGTCCGCGCTGATGAAAATGGATTTTTGAATGCCAAAAAGCATGAATAAATGCATTGGATGTTTCACATAACGAAAATAAACCGTTTTTGTACTTTGCAGTTGTAAAGCATACTCGAAAGTTCACGTAGACAGTGTCATGGAATAAGCGCCACAAAACCCTTTTTACCTATACAATGACGTTTTCGTTTCTGCATGTGGAATGCACAGATGCTCATATACGCCACTCTTGAGGTTTAGTGAGATTAGATCAAAATTAAGTATTTTATGACGATTAACATTTTCACATTTAAAGGAGAACTCAACGGGAAAATCTAAGTGGTGCGTTTCTTTTTTTGTCGGGTATATTATGTGAGTATGATCAGGAAATACCAGAAAACTACAGACAAACCCATTGCACTGCGATAAAGAGCCACACAACAATCAAGAGACACCAGGAAGACAAACCAAGTATACAACCATCCATACAATCCACTCTCTCTTTATGCAGCTTTGAATGTTTTACATTCTGAGGTGGTGCTTTTGCTTTTGTTAGTTCTTTAGTTATTTTTGCATCTTCATTTGTGTGTGGGTTATGTATAAAGAGGGTCTTACATGAGTGCTCATGTTTTATTAAATTTATTAAAAGAGTTGGGAAAAAACAATAAAATGCAAGGCTTGCTGACCATTTTTTCGCTTTTTTTGCAACGAGTTTAACAAATTTATTAATACAGGAGCACAAATGCTAGATTCTATCTAATACATGACATTATTTAAAAAGGCATTTTTGGCGTGAAAACATCAATATTTTGTCATCTTTTACGCAACGTTATATTGGACGTCATTACGTGATGTTACAAAATCTGTAAACAACTAGTGGTTTATCTATTTTAATGCATAGAGTTTTATCACTGCCAGACGCGACGTCATATGAGAAATATTGCTTTTTGTTCTGAGGTGTATTTTATTTGCGCCCTTTCTAGTTTGAGAATCATCGTGTTGAGAAAGAGAGAGCTGTTTGTGATGATCATTTGTGGATTTATGTGCTTGTCTTTGTGTGTTTGTAATCATGTAAGACTTTCTATTGATGTGATCTGTAACTGTTGCATAAATGGCCAAATGAACTTGTTGCCTTATTCCATTATTTATTATAGTAGTTACGTATCCTGGGTCAGGTGTGGCACTTGATTGTATCGATTCCTGATCTTTGTACCCTTACTAACTTTACTTACGTAAACAACAATAGATGTTACAAGTGATAATTAATGTGTAACAAATAATAATAGGTAAAAAATATAGTTTTGTCGTGGCGTTATAAATATATTTTGGCCAGTTGACATGCTTGTGAATAAACAAGTTAATGCAAAGACACCAAGTATTTCTTTTTCAAAAACATAAACTATTAAGAATACCCATGGTGTTATTTCCAATATAAATAAGAGAGGATAAAACATTCGTTTCCGTGTATAAACATTTTCCAAGCCCAAGTGTGATGATGTGTAGCAGTCTGAACCACGAAGCAAACGTTTATACAGTAAAGAATGTTATATCATCATTGTTATATACCTTCCTTTCCAGCACACCAGGCTTGAATGGCAATGAAGCCCTCTGCTGCCGTGTATTAATGGCAATGAAGCCCACGGCCAGTGATTGGTCAACTATCAGCCACATTGCTACACTTTAAATTTAGATGAAATGTACAACTTACAGCGATTGAACACGTCAAGTTTCTATAGTAAACACTTATAAGGTATATAATAATTTGGCATAATCAAGTATAATCAATATAAAATGAGCCATGACATGAAATTTCCAACAACGTGGTATGTGCGACCAGCAAACCCTCAGATCAGCCTGCGCATGCGCGCTGTCTGATCAGAGCCTTAGCTAGTCGCTTGAATATTCTATGAGTGTTGAGCTACTGACTGAAAATCATTTGGAGTTTCTAAGCTTAATAGGGGACTGCACAGGCTAGTCTGAGTGTACTATTGTCAAAATACCACATTGTTGGAAATCACGTGCCAGGGCTCAAATCAAAAATTGCTTTACCATCATCTCTTCATCGTGCATTTCCTTGGCCATTTCGAAAACTGAAATATCAAAATGCAGGAACGATTAATTAAAACGTATGTGAGTATGACAAGGACATGCCACAATCATAGACTGCAGACCAACCAACGACATAGAGCACAGACAGCTACAACACATTTTTAGTTAATAACTGCTCCCTCCTACCACCACAGATCACCACAATGTGAGGAAGAACAAACATTAAATGAGCCACGACATGTGATTTCCAACAATGTGGCACTTTGACAAGTGTAGACTTCGACGAGCCTGTGCAGCCTCCTTTTAAGCTTGGACACTCCAAATGATGTTCGGCCAGTAGCCTAAGAGTCATATAATATTCTAGCGACTAGCAAAGGCTCTGATCAGACTGCGCGTATACGCAGGCTTTTGTGAGCCTTTGCTGGTCGTACATACCACATTGTTGACAATCTCATGTCGCGGCTCAAATAACCAACATCATAACTGCCTTAAAACGAACATCATTCAATGATACTATAGGGGAGTGGGGGAGGGCCTTAATGTATATTTACCTGCTAATTCTTTACCCTAGATTATGTTAATGTTAGAACAATGTTTTGAACAGCAAATTTGTATATGCCTGATGAAAGTCAAAGTCTTCGTATCTCCTAATAATCCATTTTGACGTTATTCAAATTGTCAAAGTTATATTAATCTTAGTTCCTATCAGACAATACCTTAAAGACTAATCATAGTATCCAATTCAGAAAAGTATTTAAACAAATAAAATATTATGAATATATATACACCTGTGAGTGTTGAGCCTTTACCAACTTGGCACAGAATCTGCAAAACAAAAGACATACTTTGGTATAATAATATAAAAAAAAATGAAATACAGAAAAAATAAAATGTTTATTCGACAACAAAGTTATGTTTCACTTGTGAAAATAGACAAAGTTATATGTCATTGCTGACATACAAAATATAACTTCTTCTCATCAGTGAAATTGGATATGTTGATTTCACTTAGCATACTTCTGCTTTTTAACACCCAAAACTAGATTATAAATGGACAAAAAACAAAGGTGGTGTGCTCTTTACCTTTTTAGATCATTAGGAACATTTTATAGATTAAATTGTGGTGATTGACTAGAAGTTTTAATAGTCTGTACTCTTTTACTAGAAAATGGCACAATAACACAATGCAGATATGTTAGTGTTTCTACTTAAATTGTCTACCTGCTGTTTTGTGATTGTTATTGTTCTATGGCTCTTCCTCACGGTGCAATAGGTTGTGATGGAGTGTATGATTGTGGTATTTCCACTTACTTGCTTTTATGTCTGATTAAAGACAGTACTTCTGTTTTTATACGGTATCTCTCATAAACTGCGTATGATTTGTCAACCTTATAAGTCCTGTATTTCCAAAGGACTTACCAAACATCCTCTAATTTACGTTATAACTTTTTCTGCCTTATATTTTTGAAGTTGACAACTCGCAGTCATATTTCACAAAAGTAGTGAAAAAAAAGTAGTCATGGCATAGATATTCCACCTCTTACTGAAGGACAAAGAGATCGTGATAGCACTTGCAGATCTTGGCCTTTATAAGCACCATACGTTAATCATTTTAATACCAATAGAATATTCCATGATAATTGGTACAGCCAGGTCAGGATGGACCATTGTATATGTTGAGGGGTTACAGAATATAATTTCCAAGAAGGTGGTCAAAAGGCTACATAGAACAAACAAGACAGTATGATAGACAAACATGAACCAGAAATAATTTTTTAAAATATCCGCATAAGAAGCATTTTCTTGGAACGGTCAGCAAGAAAATTATTGGAGGGCTTAAATATGCTTAATGATACAAAGCTCACCCTTATTTATAATGTGGATGAAGACAAATATATATTTGGTTCGCATGAAATGCCCTTAACCTATTGATGTATCATAACCTAGTTCAAACAAATCAAAATATAAAAAAGGAGAAGACAAAGATAAGGACTAAACAGAACATACAACTGCATACCGAAGTAAAAGAAATACAACACTTAAATTCCAGCAGGCCTGACCACAGGCACAACATCAGGCCCTGACCCTCTAATCTAAAGAAACAATGTAAGTATTTAACTTTAGAGTCTGAGGTTGGACCCGCTTGCGTGCAATTAAAGAAGGAAGAAGTTACCAGCTGTCACTGGGTTGACCACCAAGCATGCAGTCTGTTGGAATACATTAACATTAGTGTAGCTCCCATTACGCAGTATACGTTCATGCATAATAAGAATAGTAACACTCAAGGGAGCTCACCTTATGTGCTAAAAGTGATTTCCCATACCACAAGGAATCGCTCTTAAAGAAAAGAATTTGCTCCCAGAATTTCCTTTAGGAGAAGTTTCAATTAAAAAGGGACATAATTGTAGAGAATCAATGCTTGATACAGTAGTCTCCCTTTGATGTGCGTTACTTTTTCAGCCTTCTGGCTACTCCATTTATTAATATTATAACCAGTCTTTATATAATGAAAAACCATCATACGTACATCTGCTCCTGAATGTAGTAGTTTCATTGTTAGGACTAAATCTGACACCATAACAGCTTTACATAATGCCTGAAATGAAATTAACTTTGGGCTTATTTTACATCATGTCAGATGATCCAGTAGTAAACATAGACATGGCAGCATGGCCATGTGACAATACTTGACCCTACCCCAGTTTCTTAAATTCATGTAAAATACCCTCATTTCATTTGGCTTGTAACATAATGCGAGAGGCTAATTTTATAAATTTTAGAAAGTGGTGTGGCATTGATCTTATTCTGTAAACTGATATTATATAGAACAAATGACTTGATAGACATGAACAAATGTAGCTATAATCAGGCATAACAAATTACACTTAAAGGGAAATTAGTGCTAAATATGTCCTGTGTTGAAATGTTTTGAATACTTTGTATACAGCTTGTACAGTGCACTGACTATAATTTCATGAATTAAAAATATGAGGGGTGATCCAGAAATACGCAGAAAATGCCATTTTTTCCACAATTTTAATAACCACATTAGGTTTGTACACAATCAAGCAAATTTATGCTTTTTTGAAACATAGTCTTTAAAAGTATTTAAGTTTAATGACATCATTTTAGACGACGTCATGGCGACGTCATATCGCGCGACCCAGCGCACCAGTATGAAAAAGTCTGTTCCATCATTGTAAGCAAGTACATTGGCGCACAATACAATGTCATTCCCTCTCAAAATGGTATCCCTTGTAATCCACACACTTTCTGCAGCGTTTGACCCAAGAAAGAAAACACGATATATACGAGTTAATTGTTATTTCACCGATAGCCTGCTGAACTACATTTGGAAGATCAGCAAAGTCCTCAAATGGCGTACTTCTCAAAATAGAAAAAAAATCACAAGGGGCCAAGTTTGGTGAGTATGGAGGTGGTCTTAAAGTTCAAAGCCGAGTCTTTTTATTGACTGTAGTCTGTGTTGCTCTATGAGATGGTGCGTTGTCATGGTGAAGGATAGCCGTTTGAAGCATACCCAGCCTTTATCTGCATAACATGTATTAAATCACGGTATCCATCTCACACATATTCTCCTTAAACCTAGTTCATTATGAATAATTCTAAACACCGTACCAAAATTATACCAGTCCTTATCGTAATTACTCTGATAGTCATCCGACGATCAGAGTCCAGCAGCTCTTTGACTGTTTCTTTGTTGAGATGGATGAGAGGCGGTCTGGCCTTGGTTCATCAGTAACATAATTCTCGTCTCGCTCAAACTTACTGTACCTAGACATGCTATGAGCGTTATTTCATTTTCTAGCTAGTCTCTGTAGCATAGCAGACTGGCTTGAATATCACTTTGTCACAAGCCCCGAAATCAGGTTATTTTTGCGTGGAGGCCCATATGAGAATTGACATAATTTGACATATTTTTTTAACAATTCTGGAGATGATTATCAGGCAAAATAATTGTTATCTTTAGACAGCTTCTTTTTTTTTTAATTTTAGTCGCTGTTTATGACCCTAGAAAAGGCAAGAGAACATAATCAGTAGATACCAAGCTTGATATGTGTGTCTTCCTCACGGTGTCATTGGTTGATCTGCAGTGAGTGATTGTGATATTTCCTGTTCATACTCACTAACTGTTTGATAGAGAAAATGTTTACACTATAATTTTGGAAAACCTAAAAAATCTTACCTGATCAAGAGCATCTTTATCTTCAGATATATATTGTGTATCACAGAAACTTTTGTCTTTATACTTTTTGGAAATATAGTCCTTCAGATGCTCACTTGGTGCAGAATTATCCAAAGAGTTACACTTGTCTTGTGGACTATATAAAACTTTGCGATGGTTCCAAAATGCATTTGCTTTTACGTTACCAATCCGCTCAAACAGCTGAAACATTAATGTTTAATTGCCTATTTTATGTGTTAAATTAATCAAGTTTATAATTCAACCTTAAGTTAAATAGTGTCTCAATATAAATAGAGAATTTTACATGAGTACTTATGTTTTATTGAATTCATTAAACGAGTTGGGGAAAGAGATAAAATGCGAGGCTTCTCGAGTACATAATCTCTTATTGGCAACAAGTTTATTAAAATCAATAATACAGGAGCACGAATGTTAGATTCTTTTTATCATATGACCCTAAAACTACTTTAAAATCATTTTTTGTGTGTGAAAATGATATGATTTTGCCATATATGTAACAATATTACGAATTACAAAACTTTATCAAAATATTGAACACACTAGTGATTTTTCAATTATAATGCATGACGTTATTTCACTACCAGACGATGTCGAATATTGAGGATCTTACATGAGTGCTTATGTTTTATTGAATTTATTATACAAGTTGTGGAAAAGAGATAAAATGTTTGGCTAGCATTCAAGTTGTGTTGGGCCCTCGTTTTGTTGCATAATACTTTGTGTCCTTTCTAGTTTTGCAATCATCTCGTTGGGCAAGAGAGAGATGGTTGTTGTTTTCTTTAAGTGTCTTCCTGATGCATGTGGCTGTTATTGTTCTGTGTGTCTTCGTTTCTTTGCCACGGATTGCTCTGCTGTGTGTAATTGTGGCATTTCCTGGCTATACACACCTACATTTTTGTGGTAATATTACGTATCCCATGGGCATATAGTGTTTTAACGGCGTGTTTAACTACCTGGTAATGCCTAATGTGTTGATTTTAGGTTTGAACTTACAAATGCTTCGAGACAATGCTTGCTAAAGCAGTGAAGGTTGTGCAGAAGTGCAGGCTTGACTGAGGATTCGCTGGTATCCTATATGAGTACATAAATTTCATAAGCGGGATAAAGTTTTTTGATTTGCATACTAGAATTAGGTATTTAGAAGGATCATTACTGATCGTTATCATTACAGTATACTAGGAAATATGTGTGTGAACACTATCATTGCAATTACATTTGGAGAGCGCTATCGATAGTATGTTTATATGGGCAAGCACATGATGCTTTGGTACGAACATACACAGCTGCTTAACGAAACAATGAATATAATTTTAAAGCTGGTTCTGAGGTTATAAAATTTGTTTCATGATCAACTCAACTGAGCATGAAATTTTAACCGTTTATAAAAACATAACACTAAACAAATAAAGATTTTTCTCGCTTTTGACCTCCTAACGTTGTATTTATCATACTAATAAAAGTTAATATTTATGAGCATGATGAACTTCATGCTCAGTTGAGTTGAGCGTGGAAAAAGTTTAATAACCTAGAGGCTTGATCATCTATCATCGTCCATAGTATTTGTTTGCAACAAGCAAAGGCTTTGGCAAATATATGCACTTGAGCAGTAAATGAGTATGGTGAAAGTCATCCAAACATTTAGTTGCTGGTCAATGTGACAAATACGTAAGTCTCAATAATCTTTATTACAGAAACATATATATATGTATATTATGTTATTATTTCCACTCCTTACTGCAGATTATGGGTCTTAATTGTGTACACATGATTTATGAATGTTTTGCAAAGTACCAAAACCTAAATTCACATATACCAAATCAAAGCATATAACATAGCGACAGTATAAAAATATTCACAAAACCAAGTAACACATGACCTAGATAGAAGGCTAATACCAGTACTAAATTAATTTCATTTAGAGCAGATTATTCTAACATGATTGTAGAAGTCATTTAAGTGCCATTTTTATCAACAGAACCATGTTTTTAGATCCATCGACCATTTTACTTGCATAATTGCAAATAAGAATTACATGAATATGTATTTTCTGTTCAAAATTATATGATCAAAGAGTTGCTGATGAGTACATTGTTTATAACATTATATTAAACTAAAAATCAGGAAAATAACCTTGTTTTATCAAAACACTACACTACCTGTGTGAGGGCTTTCTGTCTAGTAAAAACTTCATCCATACGCAATGACCTGATCTTTGTGATGTCTACATCAAGCCCTCGATGAATTCCTGTAGATTACAAAATCAAGTTTAAATTATGCGCATGTGTACATGTAGCACCTTAATATATAAAAGGGTGTTTTATTGCTGCTTTGAATGGTGTACATGCATAATAGAAAAAGTTATATTTACAAGCACTAGACTATTTGTCTTGTCCTTTTTGTGATCAAATATTGAATTGTAGAAATCGTTAGAGGGCCACTTGTTAGGCCTAAGTTACGTGTTGTTTATTGTTACTCCCATTGTGGGAGTCTGTTATTGTTCGTTGTTTTGTCGTGTGTTATTTTATGTCCATTCTAGTTTTGCAATCATCTTGATGGGGAAGAGTTAGCTGGTTGCTTTGCTTAGTTTGTCTTCCTGGTGTCTCGTGATTGTTTTGTGGCTCTTCCTCGCGGTGCCATGGGGTTGTCTGCGGTTTGTGATTGTGTTTTTTCCTGATCATACTCACTTAATTGCAAAAGCAATCTAGCTTGACACAAATACAAACATTAATTGGTAAAAGCTCAGACAAGTATATGATAATCGACGATAGTTCAGGCTAAAATTGAATGAAACCATGAAATGCCACAATCACAGATTACAAAATAACTCATGAAAAGCACAAATGAACCGCGACATAAGATTTCCAACAATGTGGTTTATGCGACCAGCAAAGCCTCAGTTCAGCCTGCGCATGCGCGCAGTCTGATCAGAGCCTTTGCTAGTCGCTTGAATATTATATGACTCTTAAGCTACTGACTGAACAGCATTTGAGGTTTCCAAACTTAAAATGAGGCTGAACAGGCTCGTCTCAGTCTACACTTGTCAAAATGCCACAATGTTGGAAATCACATACTACGGCTCAAATATGTATTACCTGAATCACATAAACACACACATACACACACACACACACACACACACACACACACACACAATAAGTGATTATGAACAGGAAATGCTACAATCACTGATCACAGACCAATCCAAAGCACTGCAAGGTTGAGGCACAGAACAACAACGGCCACATGACAGCTGAATCACAGTTGAAGCAAAGCAACCAGCTCCCTTTACGTCAGCGAGACAATTACAAACTATGAAGGACACTTATGGCCACATTACAAAACACTGGTCAACAACACACCCCACACACAATAGAAGTTACAATTATCAATATTAAACAGCAAAAGATGGCATAAGTACAGACAGAATATGAGCGGCGACATGAGATTTCCAACAATGTGGCATGTGTGACCAGCAAAGCCTCAGATCAGCCAGCGCATATGCGCAGACTGATCAGAGCCTTTGCTAGTCGCTCGAATATTTCATAACTGTTCGTTTGGAGTTTCTAAGCTCTATAGAAAGCTGCCAGGCTCGTCTGAGTCTACACTTGTCAAAATGCAACATTGTTAGAAATCACATGCCGTGGCTCATTTATTTTACCAGCTGACTCTTTCCCAAGATTCTGCAGTTGTTAAAGCACAAAAATTGTTTGACTCATATCGAGAATATACGAATCCATCATGAGCGCGAGGGTTGGATAGAGAAATCTGTCCCGAGGATCACGGATTGGCATCACAAGGCTTGCTGAGCGATGACAAACGGTGATCACGAGTGAGGGTATTTTCTATCCCATCCTCACACGAATGATAGAATAATTTTCTTGTTCATCACCAAGTACCGCATTTAATATTGGAAAAAACATGAAAAATGCTTTCAGAAAATCCTAAATTCGCTGAGATGAAACATGGTGACGTCATTTTAACATTACAATGACGTCACGGATCAACGTGCGGCCTGCGTGCGGCTGACGTGCAGATGTTCGTTTTTTCTCTTTCCCAAGGTCTTGTATGGGTATGTGAGATATAATCATCTCACGTGGGTAAAAACAAAAGAAAATCCCGGTCTGGTGTGTGAGAAATCACCCAGCACAATGGTAGCAATAGTAAACAATGAACAAACAATAACGAAATTGCCACCTTAAAACCTAAAAAGACCAGAGGACTGTTCACTGGTATTAAAAGTCTAACCATACAGTTTACTTTCTTTTCTTTACCTGCACATTGTTCACAAATAACAATACAAAGGTTCAGCGACGCCCATTCTGGATCTGAAAAGGAAATATAGGAGCCGCGACATGAGATTTCCAACAATTTGACATTTTGACAGGTGTAGACTCGGAAGAGCCTCTGAAGCCTCCTTTAAGCTTAGAAACTCCAAATGGTGTTCAGTCAGTAGCTTAACAATCATAGAATACTCAAACGACTAGCAAAGGCTCTGATCAGACTGCGCGTATGCGCAGGCTGATCTGAGGCTTTGCTGGTCGCACATACGACATTGTTGGAAATCTCATGCACTAACTCATAGCATTTTAGGCTATAAACGTCATGTCTACGAAGTATATAGCTTCCAGAATATGGGCCTTAGTGCGACAAAACCTGTCTTTGACAAAGCTAGACTCAAAACAGCCTCTTCAGCTTCAGAGTCTAGCTGGAAAATTTGAATTTCCGCAGCAAGTTTATATATGATACTTTTCAAAATGTGTTCACGCCCATATAATGGCGTATCTGTAGTTAGAAAACACGAATATGTTTCAATTTTCAAAAAATACATGTTGTCCCCAGTATACGAGGGTTAGTCAAAAATAACTGAGCCCTACCTCATAACTTTTGATTCAAGTGAAATGGACATATAATTAGATGATATTTCATAGGAGTTATATGTCATCTATTTAATCATCTTATTTATTTCTGTTGGTAGGCTTTGTGTAACGGTTGCTAGGCAACAGAATATGACCTGTCAAAGGGATGCGTTCACGTTATGATACATCTTGTTATAAGCTTTGTATGGAAACAGTAATGTTAAAGCAAGGCTTTATTTACTGCCGTCTGATACCTTTAACATGTACTGAGAAACCAACTGACTCCAAATTAGAGATTCTGTGGTAGTTTGATTTTAGAATTTATCAAATTTTAACATGCCTGAAGTCCTATAATTTACCCCACCCATATTTAAATTTACATAATTTTGATAGAAAACATAAATATTAGCCTAATAATGCTTTAACAGTACTGTATACACAAACCAACCCTCAGACAAATTAAGTTCCTTGATTTAAATTCACAATTTTGTTTCCATGGCAACACAATGCTTGTGTATTTGAAAATTTGTGGAATTTTGGCGTTTTTTGTAGCTAGGCAACGCATGAATCCATGTTCACGTAAACATTAACAAACTATGTATAATGAAAAGATAATATGACATATGTTATTCAAATAAATGACAAATGAGTCTTTCAAAAGAAACTATCAAGCACGCAAGATTTTTAAATACATACTGTATATTCCTGGTGGCTGAGATCGTGAACGCATCGATCTGACTGACGATCTTCAGTTGCCTAGCAACCATAATAGAAGCTTCAATAGGATAATAATTCAAGGTCAAAACATCGATGATATATGATACTTATAGAAAATAATCACATTTGTTGTCTACAATACCAAACTGAAATGTTATGAGGTAGGGCTCAGTTATTTTTGACTGACCCTCGTATCAGCTGTCCCAGATCAAATATAGTCGTGGAACCAAGGTAGGGAAAGCGCTAACCCTTGCACCTGAAAGGTATATCGCTGGATTTTGTACGGCTGCAAAGGCATTCCTATGGTGTATCTGAAACCACTGTTTAGCAGACTTGATCGACTTGTATAACGCCAGAGCAGTCAATTTTCTATGGAAGCCGAGCAAGTACATGTGATTTTTTTTCAAAATGTCATATATTTTTTATCAAGGAAGATGGGGATTGAAAAATATTGAGTTTATATATATAACGACATCTGCGAAGATCTCAACAAGCCCTGATGGCCATCTAAGAATACTGCTAATTGATTTTAAAGCACGTAGATTAGGGACCCCTATTTTGAAATATATATACATTTCTTTGCTTCAAACGTCATTAAAGTATTTGATAAATATTTAAATAGTAATTGGAAGCACATCTTGTTAAAGATTTTATGCTTACTTATTCACTTTTATCCGCCTGCTGAAGTGGTCTGCATTGAATTTTCTTACATAAATAAATAAATTTTAAATTATATGCGTTTAAACACTGCATACAGTAAGACAGACGTTTAGAGGCATACTTTGAGACAGCTTCTTTTATTTTTTATGACAAACTAGAAAAGGTAACTGAAAAGTAAAAATATGAAACCATCATAATTTGATACTATTAATTTAGTATATGTCAGCTGGCTCGTAGTTAAATACTATGTACAACTTAAGACCAATTAAACACATAAACGAAAATTATCAAGGTTTAAAGGGTGTTTATCTTCCATATTTACAACAGCTTTGAAGCAGAGGTCATTGTAGGGATAAATGTGTTTTTATCTTCTGAAAACATTAATTGCGTTTAACAGTGATAAAGTAAGGATAGAAAACTCATATAACTATTATCAGATCACCATGAAAAAAACTGTCTGTCCCCATTTGAGAGTCAGAAATGTAATCGCATAGTTTTTGCTTTAAAGATAAAAAATGTCCCTAGGAAGACTATTTGTTGCACAAATGGCTGCCAATACTTTTAAATGCATTTGATAGTGTATTTTTGTATTATCCAACAGTCAAACGGCTTTTCATAGCCATCCTCCAGATAAGAATCCGTAATGGAAATTTATTTTTGTTATTTTGCAACCAAAAATAAGTTGTTGGTATTCTGAGGTTCTTGCTTAGTGGTGTGGTTCTTGATGTCTGTTCTAGTTTAGCACTCATCTTGCTGGAGACGAGGGAGCTGGTTGCGTACTTTAGTTGTGTCGTTGCTGTTTGTGTTGTGTGTCTCTTACTCAATGTGTCGTAGGTTGGTCTGCTGTCTGTAATTGTGGTATTTACTTTTCATTCTCACTGTTTTCATATTTAACACATAAGCAACCAGGCTCTGTTTGATTTCGCACGCAACATATGGGAATGAATGTAGATGCAAACCAAGTAGCTCCACTTGCAAGCTATGTTCTTGGTTAATTCTACGCACAAAGTACGCAAGCGTATTGAAAAGTATTCAAAATAATAAAAAAGATGAGATTGCATATTTAAATAGCGATGTCACACAAAGTCTAACAATATTGTTTCCATATAAACAGACCAAAATTGATATCTTTATCTTACCTGAAACCCCACAGTCTGCACATACTTCATTGCCAGGTGTAGCTCGAACACGATTCAAAATCTGTAAATACAAGATTAAGTATTCATTGTGTTCATCTAAAGTGATTTGATTGTTTAGATGCAACGATACATGTAGTGAGAAAAGTGAGAAAGAAGGCAAAGATCAGGAATCCATACAATCAAATACCACACCCGACCCAGAACACCATATAAGAAAGTGTCGAAAACACAAGAAAACATCGCATACAAGGGAGCCAAAAGGTCAACCATTTCTGAGCAGGTGACCACAAGGCTGCAAGAAACAGACAAGACAGCATGACAGAAAACACAAATAGCAAAAAAGATCCACAAAAGAAGACCCGCATTGGAATTGTCAGTAATAAAATTACTGGAGGGCTTAAACATGTTTGACAGTACCGACCCCACCATTTTTCTGATGTGTATCAAGGATGATAGATGTTTGGGTTGCAAGAAATATCCCTAACTTATTGATATATCATCTCCTAGTACATACAAATCAATATATAAAAAATGAGATAAACCTAAGATAAGGACTCAACAGTACATATAACTGCATACTGGAGTAACAGAAACGTTGTGTGAAGTTTATGGTCCTGATAGCCTTGTTTCGGAAAACTTCAGCAAGTGTTAAAGTCAACAACATGAAACTCAATAGGATGTAGAGTGAGGAGCATCGCATCTAAAAATGAGAAATTGAAAATTTCAAAATTAAAATTGTCACGTTTATCGTAAATTTTGGTAGAAAGAATATCATTAGAAACCAACATCTGCAATTAAAAAAAAGAAACCTAAGTATCAGAGGTATTGGTTTTATTAAGTTGAAGCCCTGCAGAGTAAATTTGACTTACCACATTGTCAAAATAAATATTTTTATATTTAAGATAGCATCCAAATATCTGGATGTAGGGTTAAAAGCGTCAATAATATCAGCCGGTTTATCATCAGAAAGAGATATAATAAAGCCCCTCTCATAACAAAATACAAATAAATCTGCATCCAAGGGAGTACAATAGGTGCCCATAGGAATCCCTACAGCTTAGTGCTAGATCTTATAAAATTGTTGTCCAACAAAAATGTCAGCACATCGCATACATTTTGACAAGACCGTGCATAATATGTTGTCAGCTGTTCAGAAGTGAAAAACGTGTTTCTATGGTTTAAAGCAAGGTAAGGAGAGCCTTCACTTTGGAATGTCTTTCAATAAGATCAATAAGTTTACCTTTAATTATATAATGAGGTAAAATAGTGTAAAGAATAGAAATTCATATGTAGATATAATCTATGAAGGCTGAGGCATTCTGACTTCAGCTACTGATCCTTCCAATGCAGTTATCAATTTTGGGTCATAAAAGGTATTAAGAATTTTATATAGCATGCTTAAGTCTTCAAATTTAATCGAAAAGCAGTACTGGGTTCATGTTATGCAGAAATATAGGTGAGTTACATAGTCTCACAAATGTGGTATTATTTACATAAATTAACCCATATAAGCCACGACTCTTTCAAGTGGGACATAGGCAAGCAGTGTTAAAGCAGATCAGACGCTGTGAAGGGTATCTACTGTTTGCTTACATAACGCTCTATTAAGATTTGAATGAGGATGATGCGTGACACCCAACAACCATAAGACCAGAAATGGGCTGGTGCAATTGCTTAAAGTTGGAGATTCCATTCAGCTAAAATGGGATAAACACAGAATTACACGTACCTCATCGTCTCCTAAGTGATATGCTGTAGCATTTTCAAAAGCCTCTTTCCACTGTTGCATGTCCTCATCTGTATCAAATTGAAGTCTAAAAATAATTATAGAGAACACTTGCATTAATACCATAAAGCTATCAATTGTTAGGGTTAAATGTAAATGTGTCCATCAGTAACACAATATTATAAAAAAAATAAAACAAATATAATTGAGCTGCGACGTGTGATTTCCAATAATATGACATTTTGAAAGTGTAGACTCAGACGAGCCTGTGCAGCCTCTTTTTAAGCTTAAAACCTCCAAATGATGTTCAGTCAGTAGCTTAACAGTCATAGAACATTCAAGCGGCCAGCAAAGGCTCTGATCAGACTGTGCGTATGCACAGGCTGATCTGAGGCTTTGCTGGTCAAACATACCACATTGTTGGAAATCACATGTCACGGCTCATACATGTTGTATGTAATTTGCATTCCATAATCATTTTTTTTAAAATTGAATTTCTAATCAATACATTATTACATTACATTACTTTTTTTGAAGAATTCTGCTATTGAACATCTGGGTGCGTTATAGTCACAACAACAGTTCAGAAAGGTCATGAAGATCTCACAGTATTGTATTAATGAATTATTTAATCGCATAGAAAAGGGGCTCTATCAGAAACTAGACTAAAGGAAATGTCAGCTGATGGGAAAATGATTGCTAGCACATATGCGAGTGGTTTCTCTTTAAATGTACATAAACAACTATCAAGGAAGGCCAGAAATTGAATGCTCTATCTTCGCCTTCATATTTTATACTTGATTTAAGCGCATAAGGACTAGCATATTATATTTTAATATTCATTACATATACACATACACGTATTGTAATATCAAAGCTAAAGTAACAAGCTAAACCGTCCAGTAAAATATTTTACTGACAGTTCCAAGGCGGTACTTCTTTGTGAATCATTTGTGTTTTTGTGTCTTGTGTTTCTCATGCTTCGCGTCTGTTCATTGCTGCCTTGTGGTCACCTGCTGGAAAAGGGCTGACCTCTTGGCTCTTGTTGATGATGTTTTATTGTGTTTTTGTCACTTTCCCATGTGGTGTCCTTGGTCAGGTGTGGTACAATTTTGTATCGTTTCCTGATATTTGCCACTTTCTTACTTTGTATTGCGGCCTAAATTGCAGCTTAGACATTATTTGAACCATTATCTTAATCAATTCATGGTGTATGCAAACAGCCGAATGTTAAAAAACTGCTGTTTAATGTATTAACTGGTGTGGAATGTTGCAGCCAACACAAATTATCCAATAAGCATTATATGCCGTTGATATACATTATAAACTTGATCATTAAAGGTTTTAAAAAACGTTCTGGTTGTTAATAAACTAAATCCTTTACCTCACAGAGTCGCCTTTTAACAGTTTTGCAAACAAAGCAGACCCAGACCAGGCAGCTTTGCAAGGGCCTACTCAGTTATTGAACTATGATTAGATATGATCCTACACTAGCGGACCTGACAAGTTACTGCTTTGTTCTATGTACAAATGTAAAGGTTTATTTATGTAATTATTTTTATTGGTTGGAGCTTGGCATGAACTTTCATGAATGAAATGGTTAAATTGCTTTCTCTGGCTAGATAGATTTATAGATTCTGTACCACCACTATTCTAATCATAAACGACTTGTTTGTGCAGATTATATTATTAAATTTTATTATAGTTCTTCAACCCTTTATACTGCAGACTTTATACATGGGTGAATTCTGAGGGGGTCTGGATCCCCCTGGAAATCACAAGTTGTTATATGTTTCTCTAGAAATACTGGTACGACCCCCCTCGCACTGTTGAGAAGCATTTGGACCCCTTGAGTCAAATTACTACTCAAAAAAGGCCTGTACGACCCTATGTGAAATATGTTGTTGACTATAAAAGTTTTCAGAATGTCACCACCTTGACAGATTTTCTGACTCTGCACATGACTATACCTTATTATCAGCTAACATGCATATTTTCCACCAAAGGATAATATAAAAAGTCAGTGAGTGTGCTCAGGAAATACCACAATTACAAACTGCAGACCAACCCATGGCACCATAAGAAAGAGCCACAGGACATTTACAGTCACAAGACATCCTAGAGACAATAAAAGCAAAGCAACCAGCTCACTCTTCCTCGTCAAGACGATTACAAAACTAGAAAGAACATGGGAGGTACATTAAACAATAAATCAATTTCAAAAGAACCACCGCCTTAGAACTGAAAGTATCCTAAGCTACCTTGGGGCTGAAATACATTTTACTGGCACCAACACTTTACCCTAGAACATGTTGTTGTTAACACGCAAAATTGTTTAGCTCGCATGGAGGATTCCTAACTGATGGGAGAAACAATCTAATCGAAATAACACAATATGATGAAACGAAAAAAATGTTATAATTCTCCACTTCTATTATGTTTGTAAAATGAATTTATCTGACATTCAGACGTTTTAAAATCTTTGGCCAGCTGCTTTGTGATACAGTAAGTGCTAAATTAAAACATGACTGTTGATCAGTTCTAAGCAGAAATAGCAGTTTTTTTTCTGAAACAAACATGTAAACTGCTCACGTAAATCTTTGATCAGGCGGTGCTCTCATGTCAAGTTTGCCATCAATTTCTTTCACTCTAGTTGTTTTCATGTCTAATTCATGGACAGGCATATTAACTTCAAAGTCCTTTGACAAAAGAAAACAGTATTACAAACAATTCTATTCGTTTTGTATAATTGCTTGTAAAAGATGGCATGTGTAAAAAATCTAAATCATTGATATAAATAAATGCAAACAATACTCATATATGTTCAAGTTATATTAGAAAAATGCACCAGACTTAACAAACTGACTGAAATCATACACGTATATAGGTTGCATGTTTACCAATGCAAAAATTAAAGTAATCTTGTGTTAACTGGGGTTTATGTTTTCAAAGAGCTGTTGCTGTCACACCAAAAGTAGGTCAAATACTCACATTGGTTTTATTTGAAATTTCATGAAATTAAAATGAATAAAACTTCAAAAATTATGAAGGGGAACAACGAAAACAAATAATAACAGCAGCGTTATTTAAGTAACGTATGTAACACGCAAAATTATCAGAATATTATTTAAAAAGCTTTAATTTTTAATGCATATACTAAAACATCAATATTTGAAAGACTTAAGGTATTTTTATCACTCAGTTCTATATTAATCAGCATTTTGGCGCCATCTTGAATAACGGCCATTTTGATGACTTTTGCTGGCCTAATTTTTATACACCCACCTGTTCTGTAGACTACTAGTATATACATGTATCTATCATAAAAAGGCATCAAACCTTCTGGCCAAAATCATGTAGGGTAAACCAAAATTTTGACACTTCCTGGAATTTGGATTCTGTACTAACAGTACATAACTCAACACTATTCCATAGAATAAATATTCAACACAATGCTTTAGGTTTAAAGATCAATATGCATCATATAACTAACCTTTTCATTGTAGTAATAATAAAATACTCCGCCCTTTAAAGCCATATAGAAACGCTTGCTCTTCCCATTGAACTTTGCACAGCCCTACAAATATATGTTCATATTATTATTTTTCTTGCTCTTAAAAATATATTCATAGAAGATCCTACATTAGTGCTTATTCATTTTTCCCGAACTTGCTTAATTAATTCAATAATACAGGATCGGGATTGTTACATCCAATGTCTCATTTTAACTCATACAAGGTTAAAATATGAACATAAATAAGAATTACATACTGTGATGAAAAGATAGAAAAGAGATTTCAGCCACTTACATTCAGAGCACAAACATCTAGTTGAGCCTTGGTGGGCAAGGACTAGAGCAAGCAAGAGACACTTACCAGGGCCATTATAAGACCTAAGGCCTGACTAACAATCGTGTAACTAATAGCTAAAAACATAGGCATGCAAGCTGTTTCACAATACCCATGTTATATATGTGCCCCACTTTTTATATATACTGTTGGATTATCTTTTTTAAATTGACCAGCAAAATGCTTTCTAATGATTATTTTGATTTATTAACTAGATTTACATAAAAACTGTCTCGGGTATGCTCTGTTACAGAAGAGTTTTCAAGCTAAAATTGTATTTAACAATTTTAAGCCTGTTCTAGACCTGAGGGCACGTGATGATGTACATTTTTTTTAATTTAAACTATCTCATCATTGACGAGATTAGTTGCTATGTGTTTATTTTAAGAGTTGTATTCATTACAAAAATATTTATCCGTGTGAAGTCAATATTCTTTGCAAATTCATGATTTTTTTCTGGTTTGTTCAAAAAAATATACACTAGAGGGCTTTGAAAACGCATCACTATATTTTTGCACCTTTCTTGCAAACTGTACATGAGATTGAAAAGTTACCCACAGGTGTCAATGTGCAACCAAGAATTGGTATGAATCTGTCGTAAATCTGACTGCACTATAACACGAAGCTGCTGATGACGTCACATGGGTACATACAGCATTCAGCACCTTTCTGCAATGTCGGTTGAAGCTTTTTGATTATTCTTATGTTTAAACAGGGGCGTGTATGATACCATAACCAGAAAGGCAGTTTATAACTTTTTTTTCTAATTTTAAAACTCTGAATGTCTCTGGTAGAATGCAAAGAAAACTCTTTATAAAGGTTTTAGTAAATATAAGCCTTTTTGGTTGTAAAAAAATGATTTCTTTAGTTGAAGGCACTAACATTTAAACATACTCTAGCAAGACGACGACGCTGTGAAATATATATATCATATAAAAGGGGAGTGAGTAACATCTCCAGACAGAAAGAGGAACTAAACTATACTCAAACAAAAAAGAAACGTCCGATTTTCATGGTACTGTATCTTTCGATCCAGTTAAGATGTTGCAACAAAAATAAAACCAAAATGTTTATCAAACGTCCGACACACAAAAATGGTAATCACTTGATTTTAGCTTCTGATCTTGAAGAGTTATTACACCTGATGTGCACACAGCTTTTTCCATTATCATCAGGAAGTTAATCATCAAAACGTGACAAAATTTACGTTAAATGGCAACCAGAAGCGTCCGACGATGAAAAAACATCTAAAAATCCCAAATCTGCTTATGGAACGAGTGGCATTGCAGTTCCAAATCATTCATTTACGAAATTAACTAAAATTACCTCCCTTTGAATTAAACAAATAACAATTTAAGAACTTTCAAATATCCTTAATCGAACATCATTTTGAGACCGCTTTTGTTTTAATTTGTTGTGTTTGTTTATGACAACAATTACACAATAGAGAAAAACAAAAACTATGGCTGATGTCCGGCTTCAAAGATTCACTTAATCTGTGTTTTATACCCCACCCCTTACTCCAAAATCATCAGAGAATTTCCATTATCAATTGTTTTAATGCTGATTAGTCTTAATTAATGTTAAAATGCTTGTGATGACGAAAAACCATCAAATTTTTTCGATTTTGTTGATTATCAAAATGTTGGATCCATAGTGAATTTCCAGAGTGTTTTCAAGCACGCTCGTGATCGTTGTTTTGTGACGTCAGGGTATGTTTCAGACTGATGGCTGTGGCCGTAAAAGCAGTGCGTACAACTAGCCAGCTTATCTTACTAGAGACTTTGTTCAGTGATGTTTAAATGTGCTTAAATGGTTCAGGATTATGACGGACACATAAGCTATTGATGTTGTGACTTTTGATTTTAAGGGTACTCGTGTTCGCTGCTTTGTCAGCGGCTACACTGATCATCAATTGGATAACTCTTAGGTGCAAATCATTGCTAAATAATCAAATTTTGTAAGGTGAAAATTTGAATGAAATGGGTTCATACATTTGGAACTGGCAGACATAAACGTCAAGCGGACATAACTTTATTGTTTCAGTATATTTCAAAATACAATATTGTCTTGTTTATCTTAAATGCAATGTAAGTAAGGTTCAATCAAATACTTACTGTCAAATTAGCTTTTGTTCTGTTGTTAATACAGTCAGGTGAATATTCTGATTTCTGAAAGATAAAATATAACGGTATAATTATGATAAACAATGACTATAGCATGCAGCAAGAAATCATAATAGGGCCTCGACACAAGAAACCCTGTCTTTTGGGGGTTGTTACAACAAAAGTGCAGACCAGCTTTCGCATCTGCACTGTCTGATCTGCGCTTTTGTTATTTGCGTTTGCGAAAGTATCATATCTAAACTTGCTAAATTTGGAAGTAAGCATTTTAGCTTGTCTCTGTAGCTGAGGAGACCGATAAAATTAGTACCTAGAGGACAGATTTTCTCGTGTCAGGGGCAAATATATTTGAACTAGATAATTGCATTTTCAAACACAAGTCTCCAACAATAAGCTGGCTCATAAGGGTGTAACACTATAGCTACTTTTTTTTTTTTTTTTAAAAAGCCTTGGAAATTAATCAATTTAACTTATCACTTCTTATAAGCGTAATGAGTTTCAAGGCTGTGCTTTAAAAAAATAGAATTATTCTGCTAATAGATAGATAGAATGGCATACAGAAAAAAAGGGTGGATAGACAAACTAGATGGAATATACCTCCACGACTTACAAAGGTGAGGGATTAAATAGAATAAGGCCTGCTAGTATTATATGGCTATATGGATTCTACTTTAAATTGCACAGTATATTGATATGTAGTGTATAGATAGGCACCATTGTGCAGATTGCTCTATTGAATGTAATTCAATCGAAATAACCCAGAATAAAACTAAACTGCTAGTTTTGCGCTACTAATAATTTGAAAATGGTCTGCTAAATAAACTGCCATAACTTATATAAAAAGTATGTTAAAAAGATAATAACCATAACCATATGAATAAGAAGCTTATTGCTGTTTTTTGTTGTGAAGTTGTCAGTTACTGGTAAAAAAAGTCCACAGAGTAACGATTAATCGCAATCATATAGTCACATTGCATTAACAAATGACTTAACTGATCGACTTGGCCAGCCACCATTGTTGACTAGACATTAAGGTTCTGAGCTTTTTTGTAACTGGGCTTTTGCACAAGAAAACATGCAGATAAACAAGTCTGCACATCCGAGCATTCTGATCAGCACCATTGTCATTTGCTTCCTGCAATGTTAAATTTCAAATCTTGCTGTATACAATATTCTAACTGTATATTTTCTGTAGCAGAGCCGTATTTTTCTGAAACCAGGAAGAAAGATTTCCTCGCCATGAGATCCAAATAAATTTTAGTCTAAGTTTAAAATATACTGTACCACTACACTTTATTAGTCAGCTTTGTACCTTATGTTTTAGTATAGCTTCCATGATTGTATTAGACCACTGTGTACAATTGTCTGAAATATAAAAATATCAATTTTGTCAATACATATTCCATACATAGAGGATCTTACATGAGTGCTCATATTTTATTGAATTTATTAAACGAGTTGTGGAAAAGAGATAAAATACAAGGCTTGCCGAGCAGATAAAATGCAAGGCTTGCCGAGCATTTTATCTCTTTTTCGCAACAAGGTTTAATAAATTCAATAACACAGGAGCACGAATGTTAGATTATATTTATCATATGACATTAACATTTCTATTTCATATTTTTCGCGTAAAAACGTTAGGGTTTTGCCATATGCGTGACGTTAAAAGCGTCGTTTAATAACGTTATCCGAAAATATATAAACCACTAGTGGTTTACAGATTTCAATGCATGGCGTTATAACACTCCCAGACGCGACGTCATATGAAAAATAAATCTATACTGTGTTAGATTGGTATAATATTTACTTTTCACATATACTTGTTGAACTTGCCAAACTGTTTAAAATACTGCACAAGATCACTTCAAAATGATCATCTAACCTTATAACAAAGAAGTTAGATATAACACGAATATCATGCGACAGTGGGCATGTTTAATTTTATAGCCCCATCAAGGTTAACAGCTATGTCTTACTCTTAAATTGCAAGACGGTAGCTCAGGCCTCAGAATTAATCTGCCGGTTGGTGCATGATGTCTGTCTTTGACTGGGCCCACCGTGCCTCAACTTGAGCTTTTCTTGGCCTCAGACTATCTGAAAGTCGTGATTGTTTATCTTTGTTAGGTCATAGAGTTTTAATTTGGTTCGATTTTCCCTGTGATGATACATTGCATAAGTTAATTTCCCTTCCATACTAACTAAGCATTTTTGTGTTTTTACAAATGCGTAATCTGCGGCAAAAATTTGGTACCAGTAAAATGTATTTTAGTCCCTAGAGGCTTAGACTACTGTCCATCCTAAGGTGATGGTTCTGTTGTTGTTGATTCATTGTCTATTGTTGCTCCCATTATTTGGGGAGGTTCTGGATTTAGTCCTTGTTTTGTAATTCGGTACTTAGTGTCCTTACTAGCTTTACAATAATTCTGATGGGGAAAAAGAAAGCTGGCTGCTTTATTTTAATTGCCTATCTGATGTGTTGTTTTTCTCAGGGTGCCCTGGTTTGGCTTTACTTCTGTTTTGGATATTTCATGTTTTTTGTCTTTTGCTTGCTAAGCCTTTGTGGGCGTCTGTTTAAATATGCCATGTCGTCACCTGCTGGGAAAGGGCTGACTCCTTGGCTCTCGTTTGTGGTGTCTAAGTGTGAAATTGTCACTTTCCCATTGGTATCCTGGGTCAGGTGTGGTACTTGATTGTATCGATTCCTGATCTTTGCACCTTTACTTACTTTGCAGTGAGTGATTGTGGTATTTCCTGCTCATACTTATTTTTTAATTGACTGAATATAAAAACAAGTCCCACTTATGATGTCTGTTTAACATAATTCTTTTGAGAAGTGACTCTTATGCTTTATGCTTTAGAGAAATAGTAGTTGCCTTTAGACCATACTATATTAAATTCATTGGGAGAAGAATAGCTGATAGTATTTGACCACTTAGAACTTTCGACCTTCTTTTTATTATATATCTTACACATGCTACCACCTTTGGTATGTATAATATGTTTCTATGGGTGCGATGCCATATTTATTATAAACATTATAATTTCAAAGACAATGTCTTCTTGGTACGTGTATACACTTTCTGAAAAAAAAACGAATTGAAGTCAATGAGTCAGTCTAGATATAATATTGTTTATTGTTTTTTGACATTGCTCCTGGGATTGAAATGACACAATACATTAAAATCGATAAACTACTAGTGGTTTACAGATTGATTTTGGGTAACGCTATGAACTGACGTCCATAATAAGGGCACATTTATTTGGCAAATCTTAATATTAACGTTTTCATTCGAAAAACGAGATTTGTCTTCAATTAAATAATTCAATCGTCATATGATAAATGGAATCTAACATTTGTGCTCCTGTTTTGTTGAATTTATTAAACTCATTGCGAAAAACCGATCAAATGCTCGGTAAGCCTCGTATTTTATCATTTTCCCGAACTTGTTTGATAAATTCAATAAAGTATGAGCACTCAGGTAAGATCCTCTATGTAAGAGTTGAGTCATTTTTAATCCATGTCACACTGATTAGTTGTATGTGCTGCATTTCTTCTTATTCTTTAGACTCACAGCATTCTTGCACACTGGATAGGGATATCTGATTTTACCCTGGGATAGAAAATCTTATTTTACCCATGTTATTCTTGCCCAGGCTGTCACATGAGGGCTGTGCATTGGTTGTATTGCAACTTATGCGCATGGTCGTTAAGTGACATCATTGTATTGTTAAAGTGACATCATCGTGCGAAATTGCATCTTGGTGTAGTCAGGGACTTCTGGAAGCTTATTTTAAAATCAATTTTAAATCAGTGTTGAGCAAGAAAAAGAATCCATTATTCTTGTGAGTGTAGGATAGATAAATCCGTCCCTAAGGATCTGCATTTGGAATCACTTGGCAAACATCGTCATGCCAAACGGTGATCATCGGGACAAAATTTTCTCTCCCACCCTCACACTCATGATATATTCTTATAATCTGGTTGTTAGCATGCATTTCATCCAGAGTTGAAAAATTGTATTTCCTTATCAGCTTTTTTGTCATAAGACAGCTGGGAATCGTCCCAAAATTGAGCTTGAAAAAACAAACCTAGATCGTCTGTTCCAAAGAGAAACGTTCTGTTCTTACACTTTATTGTAAACTGGAATTGCCTAGTGGAGCTCTGAAAGAAAGGAAGAAGGCAAAGATAAGGAATCGATACAATCAGTCTGAGGTCAGTAAAAGAACAACATGTACTTATCACAAATGAATTGATTCATTATTTTGCTACCATTTCTTGCTAGCGGCTACTTTTGTCATTTTTGATAATTTCAAAAAAAGCAGGACTGACGTAACACCTGGGCGGATCCAGAGGGGGAGACAGGGGTACGGACACCCCCCCTGAAAAATTACAAAAATATAGGGTTTTCTAGCAATATTGATCTGGATTCCCTAAAAATCACAAACCTACCAAGCCAGCATTCAATGGTGGGCAATTATTGGCACACTAGCGAAACGCCATTTCAATGATGATGGCCCTATTTTAGTGGTTTTTCGATCCTTTTCATCCCATCAAATAAAAAAAAAAAAAAAAAAAAAACGTCAGTGTATGACCCTCTCTGACAAATCTTTCTGGATCCGCGCATGTAACATCGGGTCTTCATCTGGATCTACACCGTTTAACACTCAAATATGAGTAGTGCTCCTGAAATTATTTTAGAATTCAGGAATAATCTAAACTTTAAAAAAAGTCAGCCAATTGCACAAAAGCATGCAGTAAAGATTACCAAGCATGGAAACAGCTAAATATGCATACAAATAATTTGGTCTAGTCTTCATTTGATAGGGCTCTGGCGAGGTGGTGCAGATATGCATAGTCATAGCAGGGTTTGATGATTACATATGCAATAAGAACAAACTTCAATAGAATTTTCATAATTTATTGACTAAACAGCATGACATTATAACAAATGAACGTTTGGTGGGCTTACTGTTGATTATCCTAGCAAGCCTTTACTGAATTGCTGGTTAAAGACAATAAAGAGACATATTTAACTGCTAAGTGACTTAAACATAGCGTGAAAACTATGCAAGCTTTATAAACAGTAAGTGCATATGACCAGGAAATGCCAGACTCACACATTACAGACCAATCCATGGATTTATGAGGAAGGAACACATGACAATAACAGCCACATGAAATCAAACAGACAAAATAAAGCCACTACTTCTCTCTTCTCCAGCAAAGCGATAGTTTAACTAGATAGAACACTAATAACTACACAACAAAACAAGGACCAAGTATGTAGTTGAGCTGCAGCCAATTATCTATAGCAAAGTTTTCACCATTTTAAATAAATATGGTAATTTGTTTAACATCAGTCTGACAAGGAACATTGTAATATCAAGATAACTGAATTATATTTTAAATACTATGAATAGTTATGAAAATTTGAATCGCGCCATTGAAAGTACCTCCAATTTTAGTTAAGACAAAGCGAGTACATGTAGTAGCTTAGTGGATAATAAATGCTGTTTTTTGGTTGTAAATAAGTTTTCAATAATTTTTAGTCATATCTTGGTAACTGTTCCAGGGCTGGCTACATAGTTTTTAAACTATAACAACTGTACACACATAATTTTGTAAGATCCGGAAAAATATTCTATTTGAATCAAAGAGATCACAACCCTACTTGCAGTCCATAGAAACACTCTGATTCCCTTGCGTGAGCCAATATGATTAGAGCCAGTGCATGGGATTTCCAACAATGTGGTATGTGCGACCAGCAAAGCCTCAGATCAGCCTGCGCATATGCGCAGTCTGATCAGAGCCTTTGCTAGTCGATTGAGTATTCTATGATTGTTAAGCTACTGACCGAACATCATTTGGAGTTTCTAAGTTTAAAAGGAGGCTGCACAGGCTCGTCTGAGTCTACACTTGTCAAAATGCCACATTGTTGGAAATCTCATGCCACGGCTCATTAAATAAAGAATCGCAAAAGGAATAGAAGGTGTTCAAAAATTATCAGGGCAAGCATATGATTCTGGATAAGCAAACAACAAACTACAGCAATGTAAGCAAAGCAACACTGTGCAATCGTAAGCAGGAAAATATGTGTAGAAATGTGCATGCAGATTTGTAGTTATATATTACACTAATCAAGTTTGATGAACTTCTAGAAGTAGGTCGCCCATTCTGAAAATAAAACACATAAAAGTAATTGCTCTGCAGTTACATTCTAAATATTATTGCTACTTTGAGTGATATTCCAATGTGCATATGTTAGGGAGATAATTGCCCCGTACATGCGCAGAAACCATACAATAACTTACACATAATCTTGATCATTCACAGATTATTCAGAGGTGTATATATTTATTATATGCTGAATAATTAATTAGCATAATTGTGGGGCTAAGAGCGTTGCTACATTCATTTTTTCTAACAATATACATTGGAAGATGTGGTCTGTGGTTGTGGCCGATGTAAGATATGAATATACACCAAGCATTAATATTTGTAAAGGTTATTTACATATTAATATTATTTTATAAGAGTCAAAAAGCCATATACAGTCTTCAAATCAAGAAAAGCATAATGTATTAGCTTAGCTTCACTCAAATAAAACGACCAGTCTTTTTTTTAGAAAATCTATCTGAGACTAGTGTCTTTCTCTTTGAGCTATATCTTAGTCTGTTATATGTAAAATGGCGTTTTCTTGGCATTTTATATGTGTTTTTCAAGGTGCCATAATTGCCAACAAATAATACAGAAAATGATAATAATGGTAAAATATTTTATCTTAAAACATACAAGGATTATTTATTCTAAAAACGAGTGATCTAATGTACTTTTTTATCTTTACTCTTTACATCTTCATATTCTTATGGTTCACGGTTTATGCTCGAATGACTCACCGATTGGGTATTGATATTGAGGGCTCACTTTATTTGGCTTGTAATGATAAAAATGCCTTTTTCACTTCTGAACCTAAACGATATAAATTGTGGTCAGGTCAGAAAATGTGTGATGCGCTCCATTATCTTTTGGACAATATATTTATAAGATTTGGCTCGAAATTATATAGACAAATTGTAGGTATTCCAATGGGTACTAATTGTGCGCCTCTAGTTGCAGATTTGTTTTTGTTTTGTTATGAGAGAGACTTTATGTTGTCTCTGTCTGACAATAATCAAACTGATATTATTTAAGCTTTTAACTCAACCTCCAGATATTTAGATGACTTACTTTATATCGATAATCCTTATTTTGAACAAATGGTAGGTCAGATATTTCCCACTGAACTTCAGTTAAATAAGGCAAATTCTTCTGATACTGAAGCTCTATTTTTGGACTTGAACTTGTCAATAACAAATGGCATAGTTTCTTCTAAAATTTATGATAAACGGGATGATTTTAATTTTGAAAAGTAAATTTCCCATTTCTTGATGGAGATGTTCCTCGCTCTCCTTCCTATGGTGTATATATTTCTCAGCTTATTCGTTTTGCTAGAGTGTGTTCTAATGTTGATGACTTCAATAACACAAACTTATTTTTAACTGCAACATTATCAAAACAAGGTTATAGATATCATAAAATTCTAAAAGCATTTTCTAAATTCTACCACAGACACTCAGAGTTAATTGTTAAATACAACATTGGGTTAAAAACTCTTCTGCAACGAGGCATATCAGAACCTATATTTTATGGTGATTTAGTCTATAAATTCAAACGAATTGTTGGAAAACCTTATCTTAGTGATCAATTCAAAAAGATAGTAAAACGTTATATAAGGGTTGGATATAACTTGGATATTATGCGACAGTCTGCATGCCTAGTTTTAAACCCAATCACGGTTTATAGCTATGGTTTCCTCTTTAATTGCACGACGGTGGGTCAGGCCTCAGACTCTATGACGGCTCTGACGTAAAGCTTTAATCGGTGGGTTGGTGCCTGATGCGTATCTGTAGCTGGACCCACCGTGGCTCAACTTGAGGTTTTCTTTAGCTCTGACTATCTGCCCTTTTCTTTGTTTCATCATGGTGTAGTAATTTGATTAGAGTGTTTTTACATGATGATACATTGCATTAGTTAGATGGCCTCCACGCGAGCTGAACATTTCTTGTACATTAACAACAGCAGAATCTAGGGCGAAGATTTGGTACCAGTAAAATGCATTTAAGCCCCCCGGTGGCTTAAGCTGCTGTCCGTTCTAAGGTGGTGGTTCTGTTGTTGTTGACTTTTTGTTTATTGTTACTCCCATTGTGGGAGTCTGTAATTGTTCTATGTTTTGTTATACGTTACTTTATGTCAATTCTAGTATTGCAATCATCTTGATGGGGAAGAGAGAGCTGGTTGCTTTGCTTAATTTGTCCTCCTGGTGTCTCGTGATGATTAAGCGGCTCTTCCTCGCGGTGCCACAGGGTTGTCTGCGGTTTGTGATTGTGGTATTTCCTGATCATACTCACTTACTATTTTTGTTATTGCTTGTTAATACCCCCAGTGTGTATATAAGTGTTGTGTTTGGTCTGGACTTTGTGATAGACTAGTGTTCTTTGTGCTCTTTCTTGTTTGGCAATCGTCTAACTCAGGAAGAATGCTAGTGTGTGTGTGTGTGTGTGTGTGTGTGTGTGTGTGTGTGTGTGTGTGTGTGTATGTGTGTGTGTGTGTGTGTGTGTGTGTGTGTGTGTGTGTGTGACATGGGTTGGTCTGAGATCTTAAAATGTGGTGTTTCTTGGATGTTTTAAAGGATGTTTTCTCATAGAGTAATTGAATAATATGAATTGATTGTGAAAATATGAATCAATAATTGAATATTTCTTTTAAACATAATTTTCCATAAATCAAGTATCAAAAAATATAATGCGGAAATATACCAAAAAATCCTGAATGCCTCCAAAAATAGTTTTATTATATTTCAAATAAAAGATAAGTAACTTTAGCAAAACAACAAACCTTAACAATTTCCACTTCATTCATAAGTGAGACAGGGACTATGCGGAGAGATATATGTGTCTGAAAGATAGATAAGCAAAATTTAATAAAAAAACAAGTGTTGTTGACATGCAAATTAGTTATGTTCATAATTGGTAAGCCCGTGAAATACTGGTATACATGTATCATATCAGATGTGCATTAGCTATTGCTTTAAGCTAATGTATAAAAGAACAAAGTCTTACTATCCACTTACATTATTTCAAGTTTTTGAGCAGTCTAAGCTCTGGTGAGGCTGAGGCGGTCTACAGTCGTTTTGCAACTGAGCTGATAGTGCCCCAAGAATGTGTGCTGCCTGGGATGTGAAAAGGTTCAAATATTACTAAGTGTCTTGTTCTCATGGTGTCATTGGTGCACCATGATCTGTGAATGAAGGATGTTCTGATATCATTCACATGTTATTCGTTTTTCGCAATCTTTATCAAAAATGTTGTTCAGTGGCAAATTAGGCATAATAATTAAATCAGCTTATTATTATTATTATTATTATTATTATTATTATTATTATTATTATTTGGTATAAACATTTATAAGTATTTTCCAAAAAATAATGGAAGGTTTGACAATCTTTGACATTCTGTCTTGCCTCATAAATGTGATTGATTCTTGAAACCACCTAACCAAGTTTCACCTGGAACATGTACATGTATACATATACATGTAGGTGTTATTGATTACCTTGTTGTTTTTGTAGTATCGAAGTGATTGTCCATCAAACTTCATCCACCGTTTCTTCCAACCTTGGTCATTCTTTACACTGAAATATAGTGTTACCGTATTTACTCTAAAATATTCTAACTATATTTACAATGTTCATGTGAACAAATCACACAATATGATGTACGCACAAATCATTGTATTTCCTTGTGGCCCCATAATACTGATCAGAGAAGTGTAAAGAAAACTAAGTGAACATACAATGTATCCATGGTTTGATATGTGATCTGCACCTCGGATTTCAAGGGAGTTCCGTGGGTTGGTCTGTGATCTGAGATTATGTATTTCCTTATCTCACTCGGCTGTTTTGTTTGATTGTATTTGTTCATATTTCTCTTTTGTAATGTTGTTGTTTTATTTGTTTGTTTTGCTTATGTTTGTTTTGCTTTGCTGTGTGTGTGTGTGTGTGTGTGTGTGTGTGTGTGTGTGTGTGTGTGTGTGTGTGTGTGTGTGTGTGTGTGTGTGTGTGTGTGTTTTGTATTATAACAGAGGTATATCACGGCCAGGTACAATACTATGGAAAACTAAGAAATGGTTCATTGTGTGATTGTTAGACACCATTACTTTTTACATCGTCTGTTTTAAGGCGGTGTTTCTGTTGATGTTTGATAATTTTTTGTTGTTTGTTGTTGCTCACATTGTGTGTGGGCATGTGTTTTGCTATGATTTTGTTATGTCATTATTTGTGTCCTTTCTGCTAGATGTTTTTCTGCTACTAAAGAAAAGTAAGTAGGTATGGCTAAATTGTTGTTTATGCTGAGACCGATTGGACTTTAGACGAAAATTGCCATTGTATAATAATCATTTTGTTAACAGTGGGTAATCAAAATCGTACTATATAGATTGGAAGATATCTCACCCGCCTTGCTTATATAGATGTCCTTCTCGATAGCTACCCTTGGGCTACAATATAAAAAAGAATTATCCATCACATAAGATGTTGGTACTTATTGCCTTTGCATGCAGAAAAGGCACAGACAAGACTGTGCAAACGCATGTCTTATCAGAACCTTCAGTTTAATACCCAATGTACCTGATGTATGGGTGTTGATAAAGACTTTAATGTAAAATTGTAAATGTAAACCTCTAGCCTACCGGAAAACGTCAGCATTGGCGATAAAAGAATATGATACGTTCTCAAATCTAATGTGCTGGATTCGGAATTTCAATGCATCCTTAGAGTTAAGGAAGACTTAAAATAAGTATTAATTTTTCAGAATGCGAAAAATAACGTTCAAAACTAATTAAAATCAAAATAGTTTTAATTTTCCTGAAGATCACAATGGTATCTTTGACCACAAATACCACATCGATCCAGGCAATTAATTTAGCATTTAATATAGCATGTTGAAATATCAATACTTAACTTAAGTCTTGCTTAACTTTAAGGAGACATTGTAATTCCGGGGCCTGGTCGATAATTTAAATCTTATTTATAGTATATAAGCATTTAATAACTGGAGACCAATAGATGTGAATACAACATCGGACAGTGTTAAAGCAAGAAAATCGTTTTCTTTTGCATCTTAGAATTTGAAATCGAGTTGAGCATGAAACACGTTTTATAATTTAGGAGCAAGATGGCAAAGAAGTATTGGATCTGCACTACATGTTGATGCGGCTTTGCTGTACAGTATACAGAGCGACGACAAGGATGGGATAACATCAGTAATTGAGCCGTGACATGAGGTTTCCAACAATGTGGTGTGTGCGACCAGCAAAGGCTCAGACCAGCCTGCGCATATGCACAGTCTGATCAGAGCCTTTGCTAGTCGCTTGAATATTCTTTGACTGTTAAGCTACTGACCGAACATCATTTGGATTTTTTCTAAGCTTAAACGGAGGCTGCACAGGCTCGTCTGAGTCTACACATATCAAAATGTCACATTGTTGGAAATCACATGCCACGGCTCAATTGTAGTCACTCACCAAAATATGTGCAACAGGTAGTTCGACAGTGCACTCATCAATTGAGATACTTCTTTGCAGTCCATCTGCTTCTTTTAACTCTCCCTCTTCATCTGAAAGTACATCAGTATAGGGTAAAGTCTGGTAACTTCGGACAGCGTGGTAAATTCGGACATACATTTGCAAACAGTGAAAATCCAGATGAGACGGCTCTTAAGGAGCCGTCTCATCAGGATTTTCACTGTTTGCTTAGTTAATTTAATTTTATTCCAATAACTCGAAATTAAAAAAAGGAACAAGGTCGTTGACCGAATTCAGACGACTGTCCGAATTTTCGCGACTTTACTCTACTGTGTAAAGTGTTCAACATATTGAGAAAAATTAAAGAGTATGACAAGAAAATGGCTAAATGACATATCACAGATACACCCATGGTACCGAAAGGAGGGGATGTTTTAACATGGACAAACAAAGCTAAACACATGAAAAAAGAACATTATCAAATTTAAGCAAACAGCTTGTGTGTGTGTGTGTGTGTGTGTGCGTGCGTGCGTGCGTGCGTGCGTGTGTGTGTCAACGAGATGAATGCTAAAAAAGTAAGGACAAAAACACCACATCGCAGAACCAGAACCAAACATTAGTTTTTACAATTGAAGCAACCAGCGACAACAGAACCACCGCTCCATAACGAACAGCATCAGCCAACGAAGCCACATTGCACCGCCCAAAACAGCTAATGGTCCAAATCACATAATACATCCAGCCCCAATTGATTCCCGTAACCTACTCATGGAGAATCAGAGTGAAATATTAATGTCAAGTTAACCAACAGGGACGAAACACAGAAGAACTCACAACCTACAGACAGTCAGGGCAAAAAAACACCAGCCTATAATAGTTGGGCCCAACCAAGACATGCACTAGGCACCAATCTGGTGCAATCACATATTCATTGTTTAGTCATCTCAGCGTATCCATAGTCATTCTAGCGATAATATATCAAACTGGAATAGAAATTCTATAAACCATTGAAGTGCCCAGCCAACATACAGCCTCGAGTCGCTGTCAGCAACATCCAAATGGGCTGAATGCTGTTTCGCTGGAGGGCCGACGGCGATCATGCATATTCAAATGAAAATTTGCATTGTATATTCAATTGGGCCGACAGTGGCCCGCTTTTATACACTTAATTACGTTTAATTTCCATTAGTCGAAGCTTACTGACCTGTATCAGAGTCTTCAAAGTAGCCAGCTCCTGGTCGACTCAGTGAGGGCATACGATTTAGCCTCATAACCACCTCCTCCGATTCTGCCATTTTGTCAAAGTCGGTTTACTCTACATGTAGCTTCTCTCTAAAACAATGATATAATAATATACTATTGTTCAAAGTTACAGATGTAAGCGTGTAAGTTCATGTTAATCGTCTTAAACATATATCGTGCAAACTAATAAGTCTTAGTTTGACTTTTCTGTTTATCATTTAAATAAAATGTTTAGAATGGTGGATAAGAAAATGCTCATAATTTATGTAAATTCAAGCTCAAATAATTCTTATCAATCTGAAACTCTGACTGTTAATTCAAATTCCATTGAGAAGTGTTTTGAGTTATCAGTAGCTTGATTCAAAGGGAGTTGATTGATAAGATAAGATGCTTTGACGTTCACAGTTCAATTCACTACCCTTTGACTTCTAACTACCTTTTAAATTCATGGAATCTTCTTTAACCCTAGGCAAAGGTAAAAAACTTTATATACAGAGCCGCCGAAATATCGCCTAAACACTATAAATATTTCTTTTATCGTGTAGAATAGCGTAAAAAAGAGAAAGAAGTGCTCCATTCTGGTCTTTCAACTTCGAAACCAAGCTGATGTGAGCCGCTAATTATGTATTACTTGACTTTTCGCTTACTGTAAAGGCGGCAACTTTAATATTCATATCTGGGCGTTGTTCGGTTATTTTATCTCCTATACAAGGGAAATCAGGTTCTATTTATAATTTGGTGAATAATTATTGAGTTGTTTTGGCCGCGCAAACGTGCGTGCATTTAATGAAAATCCTAACCGTATACACACTGAACTCACATTTATTAACCCTTAAAGCGGATAATCATAAAACGTATGTTTTTTTGTCGTCCACTTAAATATTTGAAGCCTCACAGACAAACAGTGTGGACCCAGATCAGACTGCTCCTATAGGAGCAGTCTGATCTGGGTCCACAATGTTTGCCTCTATGCTTATGCTAATATTTCAGATGCAGTAATTTTGCTGGCGTTTCAAGGACTAAATACTGTGTTTTGCGTCTATACTGAGGTAATGGTGCAAGATGATACAGTTACTTTGGAATAAACCACGCCTCAATTTCAGCTTTTACCTATGTCTAAGATTGACCAGTCCTAATTACGCATTCTTGAGGCGCCGCCTTTACAGTAAGCAAAAAGTCAAGTAATACTGTTTTTTAACTTGGGGTAATCAACCTTCATGTATCTCACGACAAAAACCGTACACAATCTGCAGCTCGCATTAGCTTAGACAAGAGAGCGGAGTATTTCATTCTCCTTTCTTCGCTCGCTATTTTACACCATAAAAGCACAGAATTGAAAATTTACGGGTTTTAGGCGATATTTTCAGCCTCCATATACAGAACCGGAAAGATCCTCATCATAAGTAAAGTATTATTTTCAGAGCCGGCGGCTCTGTTATTCAAGTTTTCTACCCGTGTTTAAGGATAAATTTTTACTTGACACTTCTGGTAGTGTGATTACGTAGTAAGTAGTGGTTAGTCGACTTTCCGTAAGTCATGTGTGACTAGTCTTGATTGTTTTTAAACTCCATGACAGTCTTGCAATTAACAACCCTTCCACAGTTGCAGATGAGATATGCTGGTATTAGAGAATCCAAAAGTTCGATTTGTGTCAGCATCACTTGCTGTTGCTGTTAAAAATATTTAAGTGTCATCGGTGGTGTGACAGACAATTTTGACCGCTTAAGCTGTACCGAATTTCATTCTTCTATAGGCCTTACTGTAATAATAGTGTAACTGTTATAATATTGTTGGCAGCTAAACAGCAACTGATTTTGGTGTTAACTTTCAACTGTTTAACCCTTAAAACGCCAATAACAACAAAAGTCGTCTGCTTTTCTCGTCTGCCACCTTGATGGCATAAGTGTGGACCCCGATCAGACTGCTCTAAACTTAAATTTGCCAGTTATGTTGGACAATAATTTGCAGCAGACGACTTCAGCAGACGACATTTTCCGATGCATTTTTTTTTCTTGGCGCTTTAAGGGTTTAATCGATCATATTGAATTAGAGAATAAGTACAACCTTTGTCACTGAAGAAATATTGCTCTTTTTTAAGTATGTAGGTAAGTGTTCGTTTACATTTAAAGAGGTGGTAGCTCAGCTGTTCCCTTTTTTTTGTTAACCTGTACCAAAGTTGCATGTACACACTGGTAAATGTATACGTCGAATTGCTGGTATTTACGCGTATTGCCGGTACTTCATAGACCGGAAGTGGTAGATATTGGTGTTAATACTATATAGAAAAACATGTCATATGCTAAAGGACTATAGACTTCAATCATTTTTAAGTATTCAGTATGTGCATGGCGACTTTTGTATTACTAGCCATTTAGGAATAGATTCGAGTAACGATCGAATACCTATCATCCGGATCGGTACTCGAATCTATTCCTAAATGCTTACATAAATCGCCATGTGCATGCCGAATACTTAAAATGATCTAATTTTATAGTCCCACTGGCATACGGCATGCTTTTCTATATAGTTTTAATATCAATATCTACCTAAGAAGACAGTCTATATAACTTGGGCATCGGGTGAGTTGCTCTTTGTTGGACACTCTTCAAAATTCGTAACAGAGTACAAACACATGCAGAACAACACAAAGCAACAACCAGCTTTTTCATCAAGCAATTCTTTCTTTAACTAGCTTTTGGGGAACATAACACGTGTCGGAGAAATCACATTAATTCAATAGCAAAATTAAGAATATGCAAATTCAGAACCCCAGTCCAAGAGTGGGGATATAAAATTATACTAGCCAAGTCTTCAACGGTGTTCTGTTTTTAAAACAAACCAATTGTTTGTCTTAAGTCGAGGCTTCCTCTAAATAACATTAAAGGCACATAATTAAATGAAATAAACCCTTTCTGTGTAGCTTAAATACCTTTCCCAGGTGATAATATAGGGACCTTATCTGGATATAAATTGTTTGATAATCTGGTGGTATTTTGCTGTTGTCAGGCCCACCGGGGTTTACCTGTTGGATTTCTTTTACTCCAGTATTCAGGTTTTTTTTACCGTTGAGTCCTTGTCTTTGCTTTATCTCCTTTTTATATCTTGATTTATATGTTCTTTGAGATGATGCATTGCTAAGTTATGGGTATTTCATGCAAACCAAACATCTATGTGTCTTGATCCAGATCTGAACTAAGGGTGAGGTTGGCGCCGTGTAACCGGTTTAAGCCCTCCAGTAAAATATTTTACTGACCGTTCCAATGCGGGTACTTCTTTTGTTGATCGTTTTTGTTAGTTATGCTTCATGTTGATGTGGGTTGTGCTGTCGTGTCTGTTCATTGTAGCCTTGTGGTCACCTGCTGGGAAAGGACTGACCTCTTGGCTGTCATGTTCGTTGTGTTTTGTCACTTTCCCAAATGTGTCCTGGTCAACAACAGAATTAAGGGCAAGGTTGGCGCAGTGAAAATGATTAAAACCCTCCAGTAAAATATTTTTACTGACCGTTCCAAGGCGACGCTTCTTTTGTGGATCATTTATGTTATTTCTGTCTTGTGTTTGTTATGCTTTCGTGCGCGTCTGTTTATTGATGCCTTGTGGTCACCTGCTGGGAAAGGGCTGACCTCTTAGCTCTCGTTTATTATGTCTAATTGTGAGTTTGTTACTTTCCCAATGATATCCTGGGCCAGGTGTGGTACTTGATTGTATCGATTCCTGATCTTTGCCCTCTTTCTCACTTTGAAGAATATTTTTAACGAAATATCAGAAGCATGCGATTCAAAATTGTACAAAACCCAGCATGTAAAGAGTTTAATGCATGGAAAATGCATCTCTATTCATGAAAGTACTGACAGCCAGAGCTGGAGAAAAACAGTTTGGTTCAGTCAGAAACAGACATAGTAGAAATCTGAATGTTAAGTCCCATCAAGCATTTAATAAGGACAATAGAGCCATAAATAGATATAAAATAAATGACATGGAGTTTATCTTTCTTAACCCTTAAAGCGCCAAGAAAAACACGCATCTGAAAATGTCGTCAGCAGAAGTCGTCTGCTGCAAATAATTGCCTCATATTACTGACAAATTCAGTATAGAAGCAAACAGCTTGGACCAAGAACAGACTGCTCCTATAGGAACAGTCTGCTCTGGGTCCATACTGATTGACATATAGGCTTCTTAAACATTTCAGCAGACGAGAAAAGCAGACGACTTTTGCTGCTATGGCGCATTAAGGGTTAAAAAAGATAAAACATGTCTCATACATTGTTTAAAGTACAAATAAGTATATCCATAGCGCACCGATTTACTTCAAATTGCATTTTATTGAAACATAACACCATAAACAACAATATAAGTTTCACTTTCTTTCCACCAACTTCCTGTTTTTTGTTCAAATTTGAAACCCATCATAACAAACCAGTCTTGTCCGAATCCACATTAACCCGTAATCCGCCAATCGCAACAAAAGTCCTCTGCTTTTCTCGTCTGCGGAAATGTTTAAGAAGCCTCTATGGCAAACAGTGTGGACCCAGATCAGACTGCTTGGCCTACGCTGTTTTCTTCTATACTTAATTCCTCAGTAAATCTAGGCAATTATTTGCAGCAGACGACTTCAGCAGACGACATTTTCAGATGCATTTTTTTCTTGGCGTTTAAGGGTTAAAAAATAAACGAGTGAAATGCCACAATACGAATATATCCACTCGGGTAACACATATACTTACATGCATTATCTTTTTGAAATATGCGTTTGAGATATAATTGAACCAGCACACGGGGCAACGGCGATTATCACATAATATGCAATTATGTAATAGATAAAGGATTCTTTTCTGAGGCTTTCTTGTGGGCGTACCCCACCGAGCGGTTTAAACAGAAAGTCGAGGAAGAATCCTTTATTTAGCTTGTAGTATGGCGCAGGCGCAAATAAACACGTGTTACTGACACCTGACGAAATTTACATTCGCTCCTCCCTGCATCCGGCCTAAGCTGTCAATTATATCACATTTACCTACGGGTTAATTTGTCGCGATTTAGATAGTTACCGCCTACATCGCTATTTAACTAAAATTAGAAGTTAGAGTACGTTTTAAGCTCCTCCTTCGTCGTTATTCTAGGGTGTCTGATTTAAACATCAGCAAAGATCAAAGAAAAAAGCATCGGTCATACTACAATTTAAATCTAGCATGTACATCTGTCTAGATGGGCTAAAACTTGAAAGTCTGCTTGAACCTTTCTCTACTGCGATTCATTTGTGTTGGTGTATGTTGGCAGCATATGCTCCGCAAGAAATACCATGTGCTGGTCAGAGTTGTTTCTTAATATTTTTTTTCATTTGTTTATTAGAATCACTTAAGCCTATGCAGACTATATATATTTTTATCGCTAAAACACCTATTTAATTGCCAAATCTATTACGAATGTAAGATCAGATTCGAAACTAATAGAAATAATTTTGGAAGCGTACTTGAAGCACACATGCCCCACAATTTGATTAATTCTGAAGAAGTTCTGTGATTACGATAAGCGCAGTAAAAGCGCAAACCGATAGAATGCGGGGGGTATAGCTAAAAAACAATATTTAACTCCAATGGTCATAGGCTTAGAACTTTCGTAAAAACGCCACAAATCTAAGCAGAAACGCCAACAGCGCAACAGGAACGTCTTGATCATAGTAGAAGCATCATGGAAGCTTCATGATCGGCAATTCAAGGCGTAAAGTTCTTTTTTATTCGTTTGATTTGATTCTTAACATGTATGTCCCAGTGACAATTTTTTCATTTATCTCGTTTTGAGCCAGAACTAAGCAAGGATTAATGTGTCTTGCTCAATGACACAATGCAGTGACACCGGCGAGGCTCTAACCCGCAACCCCTCGGTCTGGAGTAAAGCACTCTACCACTGTGTGGACTGGTATTTCCGCTGAGCAAGAAATTATTTCAATTTCGGAAACATAAAGAAATCATATAGGGCAAGGTCTATGGAATACGGGAGGTGAGGCAAGGCAAAACAGTTACTTTTTTCTTTCTTCAAGAACGCCGTAACTATTTCGGTGGTATGAGTTGGGACATTGGCATGTAGAATACGGATATGTTTAAAACCAAAGACAGGGCGTCGTTTCTGATAATATTTTTTCGGCTTCTCCAGTATTACGTCTTTGTAGTACTTTCCGCTGATATAATGTTTGTCTTTTTCCACCGGCACTCTTATTGTGACTCCTTCACCAGAGAAGAAAATTACATACCAAACCTCCCTTGCACTTAAAGATGGTTTCGCAATTATTGTGCGTCTGCTAACCTTTCTGGCGGGCTCAAAATAATGGACCTAATTTTCATCACTTTTGACGACATTGGCAAGCAGCTTTTTGTCATAAGTTTGAAACATTTGAAGCAGTTTTTGGCCACTTTAACGCGCGTTGTCTGTTTTGCTCATCAGTCAACAGATGTGGCACCCATCTAGCGAAAATCTTTTGGACTTTCAATTTTTCAAATGCTTCAACCGTTGATAGTGGTATGCCTTCTTTTCGTGCAATATCTCGAACTGTAAATCTGGCCTCCCTTCAATGATTTCCTTTATTTTTGAAACGATTTCTTTACGAGATGCTACTTTTGGCCTACCTGATTTTGGTGCATTGTTAATGGACTCTACACCAGATTCATAGTTATTTTTCCAGCGCCTAACTGTGTTAGAAAACCCTTAAAGCGCCAAGAAAAAAAATGCATCTGAAAATGCCGTCTGCTGAAGTCGTCTGCTGCAAATAATTGCCTAACATTACTGACGAATTAAGTATAGAAGCAAACAGCATGGACACGGAACAGACTGCACCTATAGAGCAGTCTGATGTGGGTCCACACCGTTCATCTTTCTGGTCGACGCTTCTACCAACCATTTTTACTACTGTAACAGTGGTCAATGACTGCGTGTATTAATATGTCTAATTTTATGTCTTACATCTATTAGTCTAACATTTAAATTTATACACCGTTGTGTGGACCTTGAATAGACCTAGGTAGGTATATATTGGTTTTAGTCGTGCCCCACGTGGATAGCGAGATATAGGACAATAAGCAATTCATTTCGAACATACCTCGTATGGTTTGGTTGAGAAATAAGAAATAATTTATCTTAAGATATTAGAAACGAAAGCCTCACCTCTTCCTGCAGTAACACATTCCTCTCACAACAACATTGTCTGTTTTTATCTTCTTTACATATTAGATAAATTAAAAGTTTGCATTCATGAACACTTGCATTGTATTTTGACCGAGAGATATGCGATATTTTATGCTTCCGGTTTGTATAATAGATAATAGCTATACCCAATACATAATAAACTGTAGCAGACTGACAGACAAACACTTTTTTTTCTCTTAAAAAGTACAATTTCTCTACAAGGGGTGACCGAAATAGTCCTGACTTTGATGACAAGTGCAGAACCCGATGAGATGTCACGTTATCTACGTCTGGATATTTATATCCCCTTTTCTGGGGCAATGGAAAGTGCGAATATGCTTAACATTTAGTCTGCTAATATATTTTGACAGAAAATGGCGTCTGCTGCATATTCAAATGCACTCCAGACATTTTTTATCATTAAGGCAAATCCTATGAACAATGATAAGCCTGCTCTCTTTAGTCTAATCTGGGGCGCCATGGTTTGCAATTTAGACCAACAACGTACATAAGTACATACTTCGAGTATCTCTCTCTCTCTCTCTCTCTCTCTCTCTCTCTCATGCGACTAATGTCGCGGATAGTCGGTAAAAGGTTAAGAGAAATGATTGCACAATAGCGAGTCGAGATTTATAATTATAAAGTTGGTTAACTTAAAAATGTTTTTGAAGCAGATGATAGCACGAAGACGCCTAAACCCTAAATACTATCTAAAATATTAAAACCGCGGGCCGAGTTTCCCACTATAATTGCGCGTCTTCCGTAATGAATTTTAAAAAAACAACACAATGTTCAAAACTGCCTTTTCACTGGTATCCTTTTTACGGAGAGTCAATCTGCAACGGAAACTTTCGAATGCATTAAAATTTTTAGCTGACCCTATTTTTTGATTTTAATTAAACTTCCTAAATTTCATATTTAAGTCCTATTTTGCTTGTTGCTTTTACACTCACGGGAACTGTACAAACTGTGAAACCTGTGCAAATTTGTACATTTCAAGTGGGTTTTTTTTGTTTGTTTTTTTTACATTTTAACGAAAAGATTGAACCTTACGTCAAACAATTACGATGCAAATTAACTTGTTTGTCCAATGTACATACTCTCGCGATTGGCTAGTACGATTTCAGTTAAATATGCTCATACAAAAAGAACACTTGACCAACATTTGTACGGCGCATATCATAAAAACATCTAGGGTACTTCTTCTATCTTCAATATTGTAACATCTACACATGGACTACATAAATTACGTTGCACTTTACATCGATTAGCATGCTATCCCAAACGACAAACACATTTAACATGCGCGGATCCAGGATTTTCTCAGGGGGGATGGGGGTCCAGTCCCGACGGCCAGAAAACAGTCTAAGCCAAACAATTGTCCCACTTTTATTATATTGGGCGACATTTTACGAATTGAGGGGTGGTAGGTGGTATTTTGCAAGTTTAATCAAACTACTAAATAGAAAGTCTGTAAGCAAACAGTGAAGACACTGATCACCCGCCGCTTTCTTTGTTGTTTACCTTTGCATTAATTTACAAAAGTGGGGGGGGGGGGGGAAGTCGAAAATCTTGCACGGGCTAAGCATATCCAAGTTCAGAAAAAATGCAACATGGCCATGAAAATTGCACGGATACCTGTATTCTGATTTTGCATACCGATTACTGGGCTTTGTCCTGAGGACTCTATGCAAACAATGGAGTATACAGAGTAGCCTGCATATCAGCGCCGCCAGATCAGCGCCTTTTTGGTATTCGCCTGGAAAGTTGAATAGCTGTAGAATAGCTGTACTCGTATGTATGCTTAATGCAGGGTGTCCTAGAAAACATGATTCATTTCAAAACTTGAATAAAAAGTAGTTTGGAATACTAAAAAGTGGTCAATTATAAACAAAAAATGTGAAAAATGTATTTTTAGCTTTTGAAGAATTGTCCCGTATAAACATTGTTGTTCTGGTGACGTCAAAGATGATGTCACAAAATAAGCAAAATTCAGTGATTTTATAGACTGAAATAGTTTTAAAATGGGTATTTTTGGACAAATGCTTTACTTGGAAAGAAATAATTCAGTACGAGGGGCATTAGGAAAGTTCTTAGCATGGTATTTTATCTCAGTAACCGATTTACAAACCCTATCAGGAATCATTTTAAAGAGCTACATTTTCTCTATGTTATGGCACAAATGTCATGAGTATATTTTAATGCAGACATGAAAAATATTATTGTGAATACGTGTACTGCTTGTATACTGGAAAACGCAAAAATTCAGTGGAAAATATAACATTTTACCCTTTGAAAAGTGTGCAGAACATTAAAAATAGTTCATGAAATTAGATAATTTTGTACCATTTCGTAGGCCACAATCTGGTGCAGTTATAATACAATTGATGACCTAATTGGATGTTTCTAATAACTAAATACCTGAACAGCAATACCAAAACCGTCTAGAAAACAAAGCAATGCGCTATTTCTTTCGACTAAAAATCGCATGTCACAATGCACATTTTTAAAAATATATAACCGACAGTAGTTTAAAATTGTTGTGCGTTGGTATTTTTGTTAAGCACAATTATTCTCTTTGTATTGGAACCAAAAGAAATTGTGTAAACCAGAACAAAGGAAGATAACTCTTATAATATTCCCATGGGGCAGAGTAAGTTTAGCTATGAGTTGACTTGTTAGTTCATTTCAATTGAAACGGTGGCAAACAAAAAAGCAAAAATACCTTGAGAGTAGAAATCCATAAATTTTGTGATGGCTATCGCGATACTATGAGAAGTTCTTATGCCATCGATAAAATGTGAGGGGTTACGTTACCCCACCCACTTCTTGAAAAGTTGGGGTAGAGTTTTTATAATTTTCTTGAATACAGAACAGAATGGGCATATCAAACGTGTTGGCCAGACTTTGCGTGTGCCTTTGTTGTTCAATGAAACAAAACAAGTTTTTCTTCGGGACGGGTCCCATCTTAGGAATGTCAGGATAAATTTACTAAGTGTTTAAAAACATCTGAGCATGCATAACTACATACACTAGCCAACATCTTTAACACTAAGATGCCACAAGAAAAAATATTGCAACTTTCTGGGCCCACTGTATTCAACTAAGGCAGTGATTCTGTTGTTGTTGGTCTATTAATTAATGTACTTCCCATTGTTAGGTGGGGGTTCTGTGTTTGTCTTTGATTTGTTATGCTTTACTTTAAGGTCATTCCAGTTTTGCAATCATCTTGAAGAGGAAGAGAAAGATGTCTTGTTACTGGAAATGTTATGTGAATCTTCCTCACGGTGCCATGGGTTGGTATGCCGTGTGTGATTGTGGTAAGTCCTGATCAATCTCACTTACTTTTTTTATTGGTATTCCAATGTTTAACATAAATGTCTCGCAATGCACAAAGTCCAAATGCTTACTGGTGCAGTAAGCAAGTTTGCGTCTGTACTCGCTAAAGCTCGTGGATTATCTTCCCATACAGACGCATAAACGCATAAACCATACAATAACTTACACTATAAGAATCAGTCATGCGTGTGAGGGTAGGATGGAAAAATCTGTCCCGAGGATCGCCGTTTGGCATCACGAGGCTTGCCGAGTGATGACAAACGGTGATCCTAAGGGACGGATTTTTCTATCCTACCCTCACACAAATAATGGATTCTTTTTCTTGCTCATCACTGTTCTTATTTATTTACTTACTTATTTATGTATGTATGTATTTATTTATTTATTTTAAAAGAAACTTCCAGAAGTCCATGAATACGCTAATATGCAACAGTTACTTGACGTCCTGAGTAAGATAGCATGGGTTAGATATCCTTATCCGGTGTGCAAGAAATTACTCTCTAAAGGTGCTTAATTATCTTCCCGTACAGACGAACAAACTATACAATAACTTACATTATCCTATCAAGTCAGCTTAGAATAATCGCTCTGATCCCACATTGCCGATCTATGCATTTGAGGTTTAGATAAAAAAAAGTTTAAACATGACCCAATTGGTGATATTTGATAAATGTAGACATAAAATAGATAAAATAGACAGCATATAGGAAGTACATATATTTTAATATGGAGTAGCCATTAATTGTACTTTACTTTGTGTATACGTTTTTATTGTTGTGATAACGGATTCGTTTGATTACAAATGATGACATTTCTTTGGTTATTCACAACAGCCAGTGCCACATCTTATGTGCAAACACATTTACTCTGCTAAGCATTAATATTTTGACCACAAATGCAAGCAAAACAGCTATCCACCGATTTCTTTAAAGATCTATCTATCTATCTATCTATCTATCTATCTATCTATCTATCTATCTATCTATCTGTCTGTCTGTCTGTCTGTCTGTCTGTCTGTCGATGTATCTATCTATCTATCTATCTATCTATCTATCTATCTATCTATCTTTCTATCTTTCTTTCTATCGCTGATCATTTCTTAGTCAAATGAGTGTAAGCTTTGAATTAAGAGGACAAATAACATGATAGTGTTTTAATCGTTTCAACTAAATCAATAAAAACTAAAGTGAATGGTTTTATTAAATGGGTAAAATATAAATCCAAAAAGTGGTATAATTTTACATAAAACATGAGCCAGTGCATGAGATTTCCAACAATGTGGTGTGTGCGACCAGCAAAGCTTCAGACCAGCCTGCGCATAAGCGCAGTCTGATCAGAGCCTTTGCTAGTCGTTTGAATATTCTATGAGTGTTAAGCTACTGACTGAACATCATTTGGAGTTCTTAAGCCTAAACAGAGGCTGCAGAGGCTTGTCTGTGTCTACAGTTGTCAAAATGTCACATTGTTGGAAATCGTATGTCACAGCTCACATATTACATCTGAAGATTTCCCTGAAACAGCATTCAAATTGCATTTCTCTTGCATTCAGTCACCACCTTACAGCCAAATCTGGCCACGAGGTTATTCAACATGTTTTGTGCTCATCTCAAATGAGCATGAAACCTATCTTGCTCATAAATGTAAAAAAGCCCCCAATTATTGGCATTTTAACAGGATAAATACAACACTAATACTTTAAAGCAAGAAATAATGTTGTTGTTTTTACAGTATTTTAGTTTTATGAGCAGTTGAAATCACATGCTTAGTTGAGTTCAGCATAAAAATAGTTTTAAAATTCTGAGGCCAAGAACCCAGAAAATCAACTTATTTCTCCCAGTGTGAAAATTTCCTTTACCTCTGATGTTGACTGAAGTATCTTGGGCTGGGCCCAAAAGTGCAGTGCCCACTTAAAGTTGAGTGCTACTTTTTAAGCATTGAAATTTCAATAATGTATTTTAACCCTTAAAGCGCCAAGAAAAAATACATCTGAAAAATGTTGTCTGCTGAAGTCGTCTGCTGCAAATAATTGCCTAGCATTAAGACGTCATTATGATCTACTAAATACTTAAGCAAATTTGATTTAAAGAAGTTTGAAACGTAGATTTTTGTGTCCTTCACTAAGGTAGTAGCTAACATGATAAACCCTTAAAGCGCCACCTATAATTTGCAGCAGACGACTTTTGCAAATTTTGTCGCTTTTTAAAAAATAACAAAAAAGGCATGATATTTCATGAGAATCGTCTGCTGGCAGACGGTCCTCATAAAGTATCATATCTTATTTTTTTCAAAAATTAAGAAAGATGTCGCAAAATTTGTTGTCTGCTGCAGTTGCGATTGGCGCTTTAAGGGTAAGTACGCATAGTTACTTTATACCTAGATCCACTGGATATGTCGTAAGCCACCCCTTACACCGGTATGTTGATACTATCTGAACATGGTATTCATAAGGGTATTTGATGCATACCCTGATGAGATGTTACATCCGGGGGGCGTCTAAGTGAGGTCTTCACCTTACCATATGCAAGTCTCCATTTTTTAAATGCCATGTAATAATGGGTTAACTAGCTTATCACAAAAATATACAAAATCATAACTACTACGAACACAACATAAATCAACATAAATAGCCAGAAAAGAATAAACTCAATGGACGCTACAGCCTCAAACCATGTCACTGTTTCAGTAAATACTACCTATCCTGCTCATAAATGTAAAAATGCCCCAAATTATTGGCATTTTAACAGGATAACTACAGCACCAATACTTAGAGCAAGAACTATTGTTGTTGTTTTTACAGTATTTTAGTTTTATGAGCAGTTGAAATCACATGCTTAGTTGAGTTCAGCATAAAAATAGATTTAAAATTTCTAGGCCAAGAACCTAGAAAATACAATTTATTTCTCCCAGTGTGAAAATTTCATTTACCTCTGATGTTGACTGAGGTATCTTGACCTGGGTCCAAAATTGCAGTGCCTTCTTTAAGTTGAGTGATACTTGTTAAGCATTGACATTTCAATAGTGTATTTTAAATGTTAAAAAATTACCAGGCTTCGTGCAGTATATATGGTCAAAGGCATCATTGTGATCCACTAACTACATGAAGCAATTTTGATTTTAAGAAGTTTGAAATGTAGATTTTCGTGTCTTTCACTAAGGTAGAAAATTACATTATAACCCTTAAAGCGCCATTTATAATTTGCAGCAGACGACAATTGCAAATTTTGCCACTTTTTCAAAAATAACAAATAATGCATGCCATATCATGAGAATCGTCTGCTGGCAGACGATTCTCATAAAATTTCATACCTTATTTCTTCGAAAATTAAGAAAGATGTCGCAAAATTTGTTGTCTGCAGCAGTTGTGATTGGCGCTTTAAGGGTTAAGTACGCATAGTTACTTTATACCCAGACTCACTGGATATGTCGTTAGTCACTCTTTACATGTGTATGCTGATATTATCTGAACATGGTATTCATAAGGGTATTTCATTCATACCCTGATGAGATGTTTTATCTGGGGGCGTCTTGTTGTGGTCTACACTTCACCATATTCAAGTATCCATTTTTTTAAAATGCTAGGTAATACTGGGTTAACTCAGTAGCTTATCACAAAAATATATAAAATCATAACTACGACGAACACCACATAAATCAGCATAAATAGCCAGAAGAGAATAAATTCAATGGACGTCACAGCCTCAAGCCATGTCACTGTTTCAGTAGATACTCCACGAAGTATATCACAAAATATTTTGGAACGAATGAGTTGTATTTTTCTGGTAAATCCTGTCAATTTAGGCCCCACTGGGCCCACATCTCGACTGTTACGATGGGCAATTCGCGATAGGATATTTGAAACACATACAACGAGGACACTGAATGTTGCAATACCAAGCGTAAATGCTGCACATAACGGGTATGTCTCGGAATTTTCCGGTGTCTTCCGTAATGTCACTATTAAATGAACAAGAATAATTAAAAAAGTAAATATACATAGCTTGGCCTTTTCTTGAGTTTCAAATGGTAATATAAAAGACATAACACTCAAAAATCCAAATATAGAAACAGGAATAATCTGATTATAGAGCTGGAACCACGCATTTCTTTTGACCTTGACCGTGTAAGTGAAGGTCGTTTGTTGAGTACCAGTCACTGAATCTATTATTGTTTCTGACGATGAAACCATTTCCAATATTTCCCATTCAGCGTGTTTTGAGAAGCTGGAGTCTTTCTGAAACTTGTCACTTCCTTGAACAATTGCAATATTGGAGTCAGCAAGCGACCAGGACCGTATCTGGAAGAATATATGGTAAAGTTAAATGAGCCACGATATGTGATTTCCCACAATGTGGCATTTTGACAAGTGTAGACTCTGACGAGCCTGTGCAACCTCCTGTTAAGCTTAGAGACTCCAAATTTTGTTCGGTCAGTAGCTAAACAGTCATAGAATAGTCAAGCAACTAGCAATGGCTCTGATCAGACTGCGTGTATGCGCAGGCTGATCTGAGGCTTTGCTGATCGCACATACCACATTGTTGGAAATCTCATGTCATGGCTCAAATGCATTGGAAAACAATGTTGGATCGTTATTATTTCATAAATTCAACGATATATTCATGTAAATATATGAAAAGTATGGCGCTTTATTTTATCGTCATTTCCCAGTCATGCGCGGATCCAGAAATTTTTGTCAGATGGGGTCCAAATTTGACAACGTTTTTTTTCAATTGATGAGGGGAGAGAGGATCGAAATACTACTTTAAGTGGGCCATCATCGGCCCACCAACGAAATGCAAGTTAAATGGTGTTTCGATGGCGTGATGTTGATGGTCTAACATTGAATGCTGACTTGGTAGCTTTGAGATTTTTCAGGGGATTCAGACCAGTATTGCTTAGAAACCCTATAATTTTGTGATTAGTCAGGGGGGTCCGAACCCCATGTCCCCTTCTCTGGATCTGCGCATACCAGTCAATAGTATATTTGTTTGTTTGGGGTTTTTTTTCATCAAAATAAGTGTCAAAGGGCCAAATCATACATAAGAGCGATAAACAGGTCAACAGTTTAAAATGCAGTGGCCCAAAAGGAGTGTGTTTAAGGTACCAAATATGTGCTTTAACATGTAAAATTGTTTGAATAATGATACAATGCTCAAGTTAAGAAAGCTCCATGTTAGCTTAGCACGTTTTGTATGTAAACAGCAGCAGAATCTAGGGCGAATGTTTGGTCAGTAAAATATATTTAAGCAACCTGATTGCCCCGGAGGTTGTCTTTTTAGGTTGGTAATTCTGCTGTTGTTCATTCATTGTTTGTTCTTGCCCACTTGTGCGTTGGAGTTTTGTGATGGATCTTTGCTTTGTGGTGTAGTTCCAAACATCCTTTCTACTTCTGTAATCATCTTGCTGAGGAAGACAGGCTGGGTTGCTCTGTTTTAGTATTGTTATTGCTGCCACATGGCTGTCAGTATTCTGTGTTGTTTTCTTGTTTTGCCGTGGGTTGATTTGTAATAAGCGGCTGAAGCATTTCCTGGTCATACCAACTTGGCTTTGTATAAATTCACTAGAAAAAACTTCTATGCAGGTTTTGAAAATACAAATAATCAAAATTATCTAGAAGTCGCAACAGTTGTCATTGTGCTACTTGGAGTTGGTAGAACCTCTACACATACTTCAATATGGGCTGTGACGCGAGAGAAAACCTGTCATCAGGGTTTCCGACAAAGCGAGACTCAAACCAGTCTCCTCAGCTATGTACAGAGACAAGCTAGAAAAACAGACATTTCACAAGTACCAAGTTTAGATATGATACTTTCTAACAAGCGTTAACAAAGGTGCTGATCAGTCTGCGCAGATGCGCAGGCTGGTCTGCGCCTGTGTTGTTCACAAACCCACAAGGCAGGTTTTCTCGCGCAGAGGCCCATATAATGTTGTTATTTTTCATAACAATTCTGGTACTTTATTGCGGAAATCGGAATGTCCCCTCAAACTAGTGTTATGGGGTAGGAGTTGCTGCACTTTTCATTATTTTTTATCAACAGACTTAATGTAATCAAGTGTGTTGTTTCAAATTATGAAGGCTCTTGATTTCTAAAAGATCAGTATTTTTCAGATTATCAGGAGGTCGTAAAAACTGTCTTTGCTCCGCATAGAGATAGGGAAAACTTCTCCCTGTCCTCCCTTGTACTGTTGAACATGTTCATATCCAGGAACTTCGGGAATAATGGGTTCTGGTAGAAGAGAAAATGCCAATCAAGTTGGTACTAGTGGGTGTAAGAGCCGATGCGCCTTCCATTAAATCTCATGAACAGCATAGATCCAGATAAGGAAATTTTATTAGCGTCAAATTGTAATTATTTTCTTACCTATCAATTCAAACATGTGTTTTGGGCACCCAAAAGAACCGTCTCATTGAGACGGTTCTTTTGAGTACCCACAACATATGTTTTTGATGAGAAATAAAGAAAATAGTTTTACAATACGCACTCATATCTGGAGGCCTGGAACAGTTTCAATGAAACCCAGTCTGCTGATTTACATTATGTATATTGTTTAAATGTATTTCTGAAAGATTCATATTTCTAGATCGTCCCAAACGTTTGTGGAAAGTTAATAACAACATACTATCAATACCATTATACTAAGATCTTACCTTTATTTCACAAGTTTGTAAATCATTGGGAAAATAAGTCAGATCAAATTTGCAAGACGATTTCAGAATAGCACGTGGTCGCCATGTGACAGATCCATTATGCATTATCACAACATATAGGGATTGGTACCCAAGCTCTGTTGGTGTTTCAACAGAATTAATATGGACCAAGTCTGGTTTCCAGATATCCTCTTGGTGTACATAGATTGAAGTTACGCCATCTTTCTTGTCTGGTTCCCATACAATAAACTCATCAACCCACGTGACTGTAAAGTAACCAGCCACCTTGAAAACACCAAGCACCTAAAATATATGAGAATGACCAAACACTGCATAAAAATGTGTTCTTAGCTATTCATCGTTTTTGTAAAGTATTATGGATTTTAAGGCAACAGGTATTAGATCAGTTATGTGAATTTATATGGAGGATAGAAAGCATAGTTAGTATATTAACTTCATCATAATAACCAAAAGCTGGCATACCTGTAAAATGCATGTTGATGAGCATAGAACAGGGCGTCTATAAAACTGTGATTCTTATTAGAGAACTTCATTGTCATCAAACTAGTACATAGACATTTCAGTTTGGCATGATTCTAGCCCAGGATAACCATTGTAATATTTGTCTTGGGCTTAATATTATCTTGTCTAGGTCTAGATAAAATGAACCAATATACCTAATTATGTTCATCGCACACCCAAGTAGTTCACACTTGGTGTCCAGTATCTAAAACTCAAAAAACAATGTGGCACTTTAATTGGCATCATTTACTTTCTAGACTAAGTTAAGGGGGTCAGGAATGATTTCTGAGTTTGGTACTGCATCGGGGGTTAACTATGACACCTTCTCCAAGAGTATGTCTGGTATTGCTGAGTCGTTAAGTTTATCCTTCTTGCTCTTATACAGTAAAACCTGTGTAAAACGGCACCTCTCAAAAAAAATTGGTTTTAAGCATTATCGCTTAATGCAGGTCAAAATCATTGCAGAATGGGAGCATTCTGCAATACTTTCGACCTTCATTAAGCTATAATTGTCATTAAGATCTTTGTTTTGTCTATTTTCGAGAAGCCATTTTACACAGGTTTTACTGTAGTCAGCTTATAAAAAAGCTATAGTTTAGAGAGATAATGTATAAATAAGCATATCGTAATGCAAATTCAAAAGCTGTCAATATCACATTCACATACCTTAGAACAATACATGGCAGATTGAGGAATGGCAGATAGATGCATTAAAATACAGACAACTAGAGACACCAACATAAAAGCAATTATACCATTAAATAAAGCAATTAGATTTCTCATTTTAGTGAGGTATTTGCCAAACTAATAAAGAACTCAAATACTATATCACTACGACACACAACCCACATACATGTACACATGGGAGCAACTACAAACAATAATGCACAGCTAAGAATAGGTCCATCCCTTAGAACAGCCAGCAGCTAAAGCTACCAGGGTTGAGAGTCACCATCTTAGATCATGTAATTCTTTAAACATGACACTAGACACCAGAAGACAAACAAATGAAAACACATGCATAAAACAGGAATTAAACCAAAGTAAACATGCCACACAAAATAAGTTAAATTACCAGAGATTTCAATGTGTTACCAAAGCATTTAGTTTAGAATAGCTCCAAACATTCGTACTATAAAACTGCCCAGTTCAACCCATTTATAGAATAGATATCTTAAGAAGACACGACATTTGACATTGTCTCATTTTATTTCTCACATCAATACCTACCTCATTTATTTCAGTAAGCTTTGTTATGTAGAAGTCTATTGTTGTAGGACTGGCGATTGCTAAACTTTTCATTGCTATATTATCAACCCAATACTTTGACTGTGTGAAGTTGAGCACCTGAAATCAATTTAATGTTTGAAAAGATAAATGTCAATCAAAGTCGTGTGTGTCAAATTTTTCAATGAAACAGCTTGATTTCTATAGCTGAAGTTAATAAAACAAAAAAAACAAGAAGTGTTGTATAGATAATACAAGTACTGGTGTTTAACTGAAGTAGCAAATGAGCAAATGTGAGAAACATATTATTAAATGTTATGATACAGCTTTCTTAACTGCAATACTACAAATAAGAATATGCCTCAACATTAAGTTAATACAAAATGTTGAAAGCACGTTCATGAGTTATCGATGAAAAGTACAGAAGATATAGTACAGTGCCCCCCAACACAATCACCTACAATTGCTATACATAATATCAAGAAATTGCTATATATAATATCAAAATAAACAATATTTTAGCGTAAAGTTGTGAATATTTTCTAAGCCATCAGTTTTAACATGTGCTTTGGATGCCAGCAAATGAGATTTTGAATCATATTGGATATGTCTTAGTGGTGTTTGAACACACATGCTCATTTATTTAGTGCTGCTAGAAGTCTGCTATTTGGTTTCCATCATCATCCACTTTCATAATTTGAGCATTGGAGGCTCCTTGGAGACTACATAGATGCACATATCTGTCTATTCCATGTATAAGTATGATAATTAGGTGTACACGTGACCAATACTGTTTTGTGTTGTATAATATATAGGATAGACTAGAAACTAATTGTTAGTTTATGTCTAATAAAATTCTGTTCTGTTCTGTTCTGTTCTGTCTTCGTTTTCGCCGTTTTCTTATGCGACAAAAATCAAAGAACCATGGACTGGCTCATATGTATTTTAAAAAAATGAATTGGTACATTTTGCCATATATGTAGCTTTGCTCATATATGTACACTCCTCTTCTTAAGAAGGGATTGATATTTACTTTGTTATGCAGTACTTAGTGTCCTTTCTAGTTTTGCAATCAACTTGCTGAGGAAGAGAGAGCTAGTTGCTTTACTTAATTGTCTTTCTGGTGTATTGTGACTGTTAATGTTTTGTGACTCTTCCTCCTGGAGCCAAGAGATGTAATGCAGTGTGTGATCGTGGTATTTCATGGTAATACTCACTCATTTTTTTTAGAATTCTGAAATGGTCACACTGAATAAGATATATAAACACCACATTCTACTAGGGAAAGCACTGTTTGTCAACATATGGTTACAAATCAAATGTTATATTGGTATACTTGCATGTCATTAGAACAATGGTAGTTATGTTATGTGCGTAAGTTAATGTTATAAAATTAAACCATGGATAAAAGGGTTTAACTAACCAATTCCTGTACCATTTCTACCATTCTAGAGAACTGTGGTCCATTTGTAGTGATGCCAGATGCAGTGGTCACTGCATTAGTAACCGCAGTTTCTAAAGCGAGAAATAAAACAATGGTGGACATACAACCACGAGGCAACAGTTTCTCAAAAAGACATGCACATCTATCAGGTGTGGCTGGGTAAGGCATTTATTGTTGATCTATCCAGTTTCAAAGTTCTTAATTTCTGTATTAAATAAATGTTTGCTCGAACAAGGTCTGGCTCAGTTTGACACACACACACACACACACACACACACACACACACACACACACACACACACACACACACACACACACACACACACACACACACACACACACACACACATACATACATACATACATACATACATACATACATCTTAACCTAGGAATATGACCATTAAAGCAGGGATCAGAAACAAACTAATTTTGTTTAAAATGCTATGAAAGTAACAGTGCATCTATCGTTGGTATTGTCCTGGCGTCACCATAAGATTGATAGTAGCAGCGGCGAGTTGGTCTATGATGGTGTCAATGTCTGGACATACACATATATAGAGGACATTACACAAGTAATCATTTATTAAACGAGCCTTAATTTGTAGGGATTCTGTGTTTGTTCTTTTTTTGTATGCTTAATTTGTGTCCTTTCTAGTTTTGCAATCATCTTGAAGAGGAAGAGAGAGCTAGTTGCTTTACTTTAATTGTCTTCCTGATGTCCTGTTACTGTTAATGTTCTGTGGCTCTTTCTGATGGTGCCTTGGGTTGGTCTGCGGTATGTGATTGTTGTATTTTCTGATGATACACACTTACATTTTGGCGTGTTTAATAAAATTAATATGAAATGGTCATAAGTGTAAGATTCTGTTTATCACATGACCTTTTAAATGAAATTTTATTGCCTTCAAACTTCAGACATTGTCATGACACTACTTGTCTTCGTGGAAAGTGATATGTAACGTGTGGTCATAACATTATTTATGACATGACGTAATCCATGACGTTATCTTAAAAATGTTAAAGCAAACATGATTGAAAAGCAGTGGTTAGTAACCCCTCTTTCTTTCTCAGAGATATGAATGGTTGTAATTCATTGCACAGTATTCAGACGCTGGGTGCCAAACAGTGTAAGCAGCATCTTAGGATTTTTTGTAATATTCCATTATTTAATACTATCTTTGAACGTTGATTTAAAAGGTAATCAAGTCAAGATTTAAATGTACCTGAGTATATAGGGTAATCAATTAACATACCTATGAGAGAATTTAGTATTATTTTAGAATTAAGCTTAGACCCAGATAAACAAACCTTATTTTCTTACCCATCAGTATAAACATGCGTTTTGGATACTCAAAAGGACTGTAAGTGCCCAAAACATATGTTTTGTTTTAGAAATAGTAAAATTAATGTTATTTACAAACTCTTGTTTAGAGGTCAGAGACTGGGAAACTGCATTGATATTTACCATAGATATATTTAAGCCTAAATCCTTTATGTACAATGTTGTGATCTGTATGGAATCGCAGTAGATAATCAGCCGACGCCGACAATGTGTATCGTTTCCTGAACCTGTCACAGTATGTTTGTACGATGGCATAAGTGGTACAAGGTCCTAAAATAAACACAATAAGAATAACAGTTATTAACACATGACTACGCGCGTCTGATAGTGATATGATGCCAAGAACTAGAAGTAAAATGATAAACCACTACTGTCCTGCCAGCCAAGAGTGACAGTGATATCGTGTTTTGTTTACAATTGTTAAGTAAAACATTAACTCGTACACTCCACTTAGGCTAATGCAAATCGATAGATCCCATGGGTAGTAATCCTATCCTGTGGATAGGATTAATACACAAATGATCTATAGATTCTAAGTCCCTGATAATTTTGGAAACAAAACATGACGTTACTGTCACTCTTGGCTGGCTGCACAGTAGTGGTTTACATATTGTGTAACGTTATGTAAAGCTGTCCATAATAACGTCGCATACATATGACAAACTAAAATCTTAGCGTTTTAAAGTTAAATATGCGATTTTACAACAGTTTTAAATACATGCTCATGTATTATTGAATTTATTAGACTGTTGCGAAAAAGTGATAAAATGCTCAGCAAGCCTCACATTTATCTCAATTCCTAAATACGTATAATAAATTCAATAAAACATGAGCCCCCATTTTGGATCCTCAATTTAAAAGTTCATTTGGAAATAAAGTTTTCCAATAATATATAAAAATGACTAGAATTAGGAAATTCAGCTCTATACCAATGTTTTCATTTTGACTATAGGCCAAGACATTTTACCCAGGTCTGCTCTGTTTGTTAAGATAAAATCTATCTTAAGAGACTTAATGATATATTAGCCTCGAAATTCAATATGTAACTACGATCTGTACAGTCAACTGCCCCAGGTAAAGTCACATCGCATAAAAACAGTAATTATAAAAAGAATCAACTAATGCTAAGGTTCATGGCACATTCTACAAGTTGAATTGTTTAAACCAGCTAGGCTTAACTGTCGGATTTTTTACTCCTGTATTCAATTGTATATACTGTTGAGTTCTTATCTTTGTTAAATCTCCTTTTATATTTTGATTTGTATTACTAGTATATGATACAGCGATAAGTTAGGGATCTTTTATGCGAACCAAACATCTATTGTCTTGATCCACATCAGAAATAAGGGTGAGGTTGGTATCATGAAATTAGTTAAGCCCTCCAGTAAAGTAATGTTTACTGACCGTTCCAAGGCGGTGCTTCATTTATGGATCCTTTTTGTTATTATGTTCTTGTCTGTCATGCTGTCTTGTCTGTTCATTGCAGCCAGCCTTGTGGTCACCTGCTGGGAAAGGTTTAACCTCTTAGCTCTCTTGTATGTGATGTTTTCTTGCATTTTTGGCGCTTTCCAATGTGGTGTTCTGGGTCAGGTGTGGTACTTGATTGTATTGATTCCTGTTCTTTGCATTGTTTCTTATTTTAAACTGCTTATTTATCATTAGCATAAAAGTATATTTCATAAAGGATAGATTTTAGGATCTTGGAGCATACTGTTATTATATTTTTTATTTTCATTCAAAAGAGAGGTAGAGAAGAAATCAAATCTAGGCCTTAAATGCCTCTAACTCGTAACACAGGATTGTGTGATACAGTAAAACCTGTGTAAAACGGCCACTCTCAAAAAGACCTAAAAATTGTTACAAGACCAATTTTCGCCTAATGCAGGTCACAAGTATTGCGGAATGCCCCAATTTGCAATACTTTCGACCTTCATTAGGCTACCATTTCTCATTTAGATATTTGCTTTGTCTATTTTAAGTGGCCTTTTTACACAGGTTTTACACAGGTTTTACTGTACACAACATCACCTAACAGCTGGTTCGTTTATTTGTTTTCAGTACTCCCTTAGATGCAATGGAAACACTACTATTTGCATAAAAATATAATAAAATGTTCACCTGCATATAAAATCAACCTGTCATATTTGCAGTTTGGTGCTTTCTCAAGATCAATGTCAAGTATTTCTATCACAAGATTGTTGGCTCCGTGGTTTGGATTAAATATCCACCAATATTCGTCCAGATTGCTGAAACATATGTAAAGTGTAAAAATTCATTTAGGGGGTGAGGGTGATGCAGTTGTAATAGATAAAACCAATAAGACCCAAATCAATCACTGATCAAGTTTGCAATATAATGTTAACTTTGTTGATATTTTTTTGGCTTTTCTCATCAATGAAGACAATTTTAAACAATGCATAATAGTTATGTCGAAATGTATTGTATTTGAAATGTGTGGGTGGCGATTATCTTGGTTTGGAACAAGATATTATTATGAAATAAGCATAAACATAAACAGAAGGAGTAAGACTAGCATTTGATAGAGTTGATCTGTTTGTCTAAGATGTAAGATATACCGATGCATCATTAAATACATACTTCGTGATACAAGCGATAAAGCATTCTATTAGGTTTGATGTCCCTTTCATTATTTGCTTAAGTTTTAATTGTCAATTTCAAATTTCTATTTCTTCATTTGTTTTTCAATGTGAACTCTTTATTATTGCTAATTCCAAAATGATATCGAATTGAGCTTTGCTCTGGTATACTGTTTTATGTTCTGTTGAGTCACTATCTTTGCTTTATCTCCTTTTTATATCTTGATTTATTTGTTCTAGGAGATGATACATGGATGAATTAGGGGTCTTTCATGCAAACCAAACATCTTACGTCTTGATCCACATCTGAACTAAGGGTGAGGTTGGCACGCTGTGAAACCGGTTAAAGCCCTCCAGTAATATATTTAAATGACCGTTCCAAGGAGGTACTTTTTTGCGGATCATTTGTGTTATTATGTCTTGTGTTTGGCATGCTTTTGCGTCTGTTCATTGCTGCCTTGTGGTCACCTGAAGGGAAAGGGCTGACCTCTTGGCTCTTGTTTGTCATGTTTATTGTGTTTTTGTAACTTTCCCATTTGGTATCCTGGGACAGGTATTACTTGACTTTTCGCTTACTGTAAAGGCGGTAACTTTAATATTCATATTTGGGTGTGGTTCGGCTATTTCATCTGCTAAGGAAGGGATATCAGGTTTTATTTGCAATTTGCCAAAGAGTTAATAAGCGTTTTGAGCCGTGCATAATGCGTGCATTTCATGAAAATTCTAACCCTATACACACTGAACTCGTATTTATTAACCCTTAAAGCGCATAATCACAAAATGTATATTTTTGTCGTCCACTAAACTATTTGAAGCCTCATTGATAAACAGTGTGGACCCAGATGGACCCAGATCAGACTGCTCCTTGAGGAGCAGTCTGATCTGGGTTCACAATGTTTGCCTCCCTGCTTATGTTAAATAGACATTTTCAGATGCAGTTATTTTGCTGGCGTTTTAAGGACTAAATAATGACTGAGGTCGTGGAACAAAATGATACAGTTACTTTTGAATAAAACCACGCCTCATTTTCAGCTTTCACCTATGTCTAAGGTTGACCAGTCCTAATTACGCATTCATGAGGCGCCGCCTTTACAGTAAGCGAAAAGCCAGGTAATATGGTGCTTGATTTTATCGATTCCTCATCTACTTTGTAAGATTACATAGTGTACGCATTATAATACAAAAGTGCATACCTTATACTTACTTTGTATAATCATTTGGATAATTTACGGACTGTATATATTGTGCTGTATTTGTAGCAGTTAGTTTTCCTGCTGTAAAGTCAGTATGACATTCTGGGAAACCTAGAAATTCAAAGAGTTGAAAATATGTGATAAAGTCAAACTAATTATTATGCAACCAGCCACTCTTAATACAGATATGTGCTTACGAGCGATTCCATATATTTTAAGCAAAAAGGAGAAACAAAGTAAGGAAGAATACAAAGATCAGGAAACAAAACTATTTTGTTTTAAAAAATGGTCAGTTTATGACTAAATTGCAATGACGCACTGTACTGAATTATTACTGTAAATTCGGATATTTTTGTGAGGTTATTGTTTTCATGAAACTTCGCAAAATAGAACATTTTGCGAAGTTTCATGAAAACAATAACCTCTTGAAATGGCGAAATCACTCTGTTGTGTACTGATGTAGGTCAATCATGCCTGAGTTGCGAGATTTAACGTCGCAAATATGTCTTTTAACGCCATTCTCCAAGATAAAACTCTCGCAAAAAATTCTGAATTTACAACATTATAAAGATTGATTAATAGAATTAAATCTCAATTGTTATATCAAAAGATGAAAATAATCCGAAAAAATACCATTAAAAATAGAGATTAACTCCAAAATTTGAAAGCAGCTGACTCCATTTGATATTGAGTTTGTTCACAACATAGTGCAATAATTGCATGTCCCCTCGCATTGACTAAGCTGTATTATGCTTGCTGTTAGACTCCATTATTCCCAGAAGAGCAGAATATGACAATAAATACAATATAAAAGAAGAGAAGAAGGCAAAGATCAGGAATTTGCCATACTTACAAACTGCACTTGGCGGTATGTTAACGACAATTGAATATAAACAATAATACTGCAATCAGATATCACAAACCAACCTAAGGGGTCAAAAGAAGATTGGTAACTTAACATGCAAACAAGCAAGAACACAAATAAAATAAAGACACCATTTCTCTCTTCCTTTCCCAAATATTTTGGCCACTCTTGGAAACCCTAAAAAGCCACAACCCATATCATACCCCTTTACTCGGTAGTTGAAATTATATTTTCATGACGAGATAAGAAGGAAAAACTGTTAGTAAAATATCTTTTAACCAAAATGAACAAAGTATGAATAAGTAGCTTCAAATGTCCTGTGTATCATCAGAAAAATGTGATTGTAGACAACCTTTGAATGGAAAAAAAACAGTATTTGATGTCGACAGATAATTATTGTCTTGAGATTATGAATGTAGTTTACAATCAGTACACATGTATATAGTAGAGGAGAATGAACATTCCCGATATCTTGGCGATGAATACTCATTTACTATAGGAAATGTCACATTCTTTGAGAATATTCAAGATGAAAAGGCTAAAATGTTGTGATTATAAATTAGGTGTTAAAGTAGTCAGGAAATTAACATGGATACAGATGCACATATGACACGTGATTTCAAACAATGTGGCATTTTGACAAGTGTAGACTTAGACAATCCTGTGCAGCCTCCTTTTAAGCTTAGAAACTCCAAATGATGTTTGGTCAGTAGCTTAACACTCATAGAATATTCAAGCAACTAGCAAAGGCTCTGATCAGACTGCGCGTATGCGCAGGCTGGTCTGAGCCTTTGCTGGCAGCACATACCACATTGTTGGAAATCTCATGTTGCGGCTCATATGCTTTTGTTTTGGTAATGAAAATTGAGAAGGGATCAGAACCACTACTTGCATGGCTAAAGGTTTCAGTTTAACATTGAAATTACCATAATAATTTGTTAATGCATTTGCATTTACTACAATGTGAATTATCTACCAATAATGTTAAACCATACTTACTTGAGTTAATAGAAGAATATGACATTTTAAACCCTGTGTATTCCAGTGAATAATCCGTTTTAAAAACGAGGCGGAGATACTGGCCACTAGAGTATATGATTGGTGGCATATCAACTCCACAGAAGGTGTTCAGTAGAAGATTTTCATCAACTGTGTTACCTGGAATGATATACTTGTAGTAAATTTTTCTATTAAAATCAGTATGATAACAACACATTTACATTCTTTTTTATATTTTAGTTTTGCTTGATTTGATTCTTTACGTCCAATCAACAATCTTTCTGTTATGTAGGGACGGGTCTTCCTGGGTTGAACCAGTACTAAGCAAGGATAAATGTGTTTTGCTCAAGGACACAACACAGTGACGCTGGTGAGGCTAAAACAAGTGGCCCCTCTGTCTCCAGTTAAGCACTCTACCACTGAGCCACTGTTGTCCCTTTATATTTAAGTATTAATGTTTGGTTACAAATAAAACAAATCATAACGGTTAACTTTAAACCTGTGTTCTAAAGTCAAATGACTAAGATTTACTCTGGTACACATGTACTATCATTGCTGCGACTAATATCTGTTCTAAAATAGTAAGTGAGTATGATCAGGAAATACCACAATCACAAACCGCAGACAACCCTAAGGCTGTGTGTTGTTAGTTATTTGATGTCGTTAGTTTGCTCTCTTTGTATGGTTATATCATTTAGTTCTAAAGGCTGAACTAGTAGTTTTCTTTCGTCTGACTGACTACGGGTCATATGCTCTCTTCTTTGGCTCATAATTGATAAGGTTGCAATGCATCATTACAGGGATACATTGAATTAGTTAGTCCTAGATGTCTGATCCTGTGTGTGATTCACTGTCTCCTTTCCCTTTAAAGCATATAGGGGAGACCGGGGCAAAATGATACACGGGGCAAAATGAAACAGCGCGATTTTTCAAACGATGATGCCATATATGACGTTTCTTACTCAAACTGAATGCGCATTTTGAAATCCGCCATATTATAAGAAAGGCTCAACCAAAACAGAGCAAAGTTAAGCTTTTTATATAAACAATTGACTTTTGAGGCACACTGAGTAAATTTCGAAGGTATCAGTTATTTTATGATTGTGAAAAATTTGGTAGATATATATCTTATTTGTATCGTGTAAAATGAACTATATAGATACTGATATGTCGCCAAATAATCAGAACTATTGTGGGGTGTCGTATTTTTTAATTGTTACGAGAACAGTAAACAAGAGGTCACTGGGGCAAAATGATACAGCGTGGTTGGGGCAAAATGATACAGTCTGAAATAATCTAATTTGACTCTGTTTTAAAGCATTTTCAAGATATTTTTATCGAAACTGTCTATTCCTATCACAAGAAAATTAAATGATACTGCTATGTCAGAAAAATACCGGTTTATTTTTCAGAATGTTAAAAATGGGTGGTCAACTGTATCATTTTGCCCCGTGGCTAAACATAAAACATGAATGGTAACAAATGTGACTCAGAAAATTCAGAAAACTGTTCGTGCTCAATCATATTTCCGTGGCGATATATAGCATTATAAATTGTTTAATTGTGTTTATAGTTAATTCTGTGCTACGTCTTGAATATTTGAATCTGAGATGAGAAAAGTCTTACTGTATCATTTTGCCCCGTGTACTGTATCATTTTGCCCCGTGCACGGGGCAAAATGATACAGCCGACCACACATTTTGAATGCTTAATTTCAACCACTAGTGTCACTTTATGCCTGTTTTTCTTTCTCTCAAGTTGTAGCTAATACTTGACAGTGTATTATACATTTAAAAGCAATAAGATATATCCAGTCATAAAAGCAGCAAAAAATATTTTTAAAAAGTGGATCAATTTGCCCCGGTCTCCCCTAATGGCATATGGATTTTAAACGTTTGACATATCCTTGTCATATCTACCTGCTTTTAGGTTTGTGAATGTATCATCTTATCTTCACAACAGTATAGAAAAGGTGCAATATTTAGCGCGATAAAACAATTGAAGTCATGTCCCCAGTCACATCACATCCTATTAACCAAGTTTGCTGTGAAACCTCCTTTCCTTCATATAGTAATAATGATTCCATTAATGCTAGCAAAACAACGTTTATGTCTCCTACGAGGGTGCACTGTAGTTATCCCCACGCTTTTTTAAAAAAGCGTAGGGGATATTGCAATCGCCTCCGTCCGTCCGTCCGTCCGTCCGTCTGTCCGTCCGTCTGTCCGTCCGTCCGTCCGTCACGCTATCTCCTCCTAAACCATTGGACGAAATCCAACCAAATTTGGTGTGTGAGTTGCTCACATAAATAGGGTGTGCAACGGCACATTTTTTTTTGGCCCCGCCCCCTGGGGCCCTGGGGAGGGGCAAAAAGGTCAAATATCATTAAATATCATTAAATTTCAATTACAAAGTCAATTTCAAAGATTTTTTAACCAAACTTTGTGTGTCTTCTCACACATGAAAGATATAAAACATATCAGACGGGATTTTCATTTGGTCGCCTGGGTCATGCCCCAGGGGTCGGACTTAGGGGTACCGTGGGGGGTTTGGGGGTCAAAATTTTTTTTATTTCGAAATTCAACCAAATTTGGTGTGTGAGTTACTTACATGAATGGCACATGCACCGGCGCCATTTTTTGGGTCCCCACCCCCTGGGGCCTTGGGGAGGGGCCAAAAGGTCAAATATCATTAAATCTGAATTACAAAGTCAATTTCAAAGGTTTTAAAACCAAACTTTGTGTATCTTCTCACAAATGAAATATATATAACATATCAGACGGGATTTTCATTCGGCCGCCTGGGTCAAGCCCAGGGGTGGGACTTGGGGTACCGTGGGGGGTTGGGGGTAAAAAAAAATTTTTTTCCGAAATTCAACCAGATTTTGTGTGTGAGTTACTCACATGAATGGCACATGCACCGGCACAATTTTTTGGGTTCCCCCCCCCTGGGGCCTTGGGAAGGGTCAAAGGGTCAATTACCGTTAGATTTCTTTTAGAGCGTGGGGATTTGCGATGGCGCGCCATCGAATGTGTTCTAGTTTGTCTTGTTTTTTGTTGTACACTGTATATTTCGTGTTCTCTCTAGTTTGGCAACCAGATGGTGGTTTGTTTTACTTATAAATTATTGCTTTAATGCGCTTGAATGTTTGTATTTTGGTTAATCTGCATGTTTGCGTATTATTTCTCTTAGTACCACAAATTGGTCTCTGATCTCTTTGTTGTTGTTGTTGTTGTTGTTGTTGTTGTTGTTGTTGTTGTTGTTGTTGTTGTTGTTGTTGTTGTTGTTGTTGTTCTCAATGAAAAAGCGAGTCTGCTTTAAATAAAAATTGGTGAACTCTTTATCTCAGGCAATCTATTCATAGCTGATTTTAAATCCTGAAATGAGTTTGCTATATTGGCAATATTTTTTTTTCTTCATATCAATTTTTACGCGTTTGAATAGTGTGTATGCATGACATATGGCTGCAATAACCGCTTTAAATAATTAAAACCTTATTGTATGGTGATAGCAATTCTTCTAGTACTCTATTTACATGTGCAACCTAATGTTATAACACTTTTGCCAGCCTCATTTTGTATGAACATGAAAGATGATCTTCATTAGTGTAAAAATTAAATGGTTTTATTCTTGCTCAAACTAGCAGTCAACGTCATTTGCTTTAATTATTTTAATGGCAATAATTGTTTTCATTTAACTATAGCAAATTTTATGCTCACTTTAGCTGAGCATAAAAATAAAGTTGTATAACCTCAGGTCTATTCCATATATGTCTAAACATAAATTTATAATTTATAGCACTACCTAGCTTAAACACTTTCACCTACCATCATAAATGGCCAAGTAGTCATAAACGCAGTATGTTCTGTTTTCCACATCAAAATGAGTAAATTCCAGTTTCACACGATAACCATCATCATCTCCACTAATGATGTACTCACAATGACTATCACTGAAATAGAAGTTAACCTTTTACATATTAATGGGTTCTTCCACTTGATATGATACAATAAACTTGGGATGACTCAATGTAGATATCGAGGAATCACAGGTTATAATTTCGAAATAAAGTTGTATTTCGTTCTCTTAAGATCATTTTATTCTTAGCGAACAGTGTAGACCCCGATGGAATGCCCCATTAAGCCACACTTCATCTGGGTCTTCACTGTCTGCTATAATAGTACCCTTATAGAGGTTTCCACGAAGGTGGGTCAGGCCTCAGACTCAATGAGGGCCCTGGCATAAAACTTTAATAGGGTTGATTGGTGCCTGATGCTTGTCTTTGACTGGGCCCATCGTGGCTCAACTTGAGGTTTACTTTAGATCAGACTATCTGTGAGTCGTGAGCCCTTTTCTTTGTTTCATCATAGTTTTGTTAATTTGAGCTATAGGTAGGAAGCCTCCATGGGAGCTAAACAAGTTTTTTGCTTTAGTAACAGCAGAATATAGGGCGAAGGTTTTGTGCCAGTAAAATGTATTTAAGCCCCTTTGTTTGTTGCTGTTGTTGTTGTATTCTGAGGGGTTATCTGTGTTTGGTCCTTGTTTTGTTATTCACTACTAACTGTTCTTCTACTTTTGCAATAATCTTGATGGGGAAGAGAGAGAGAGAGAGCTGGTTGCTTTGCATTAATTGTCTTCCTTATGTCTTGTGACTGTTAGTGTTATGTGGCACTTCTTCAAAGTGCCGAGGGATGGTCTGCAGTGTTTGTGGTATTTCCTGATCATACCCACTTGCTTTTTCCAGTCATCAAAGGGTTTATATGACCATGCAATGCAAGAAGCACAAATCATAGTCAAAATCGTGGCTCCAAGATGAATAGATACTAGGACGAAAACAATATTTAACAAACGAAGCAATCAAATGTTAAGAATAAAGAAGAGTATAAATACAGTTTATCACAAAACAATAATGTGATCAGAATGCTTTATCAGATAGGGTCTCGACAAAGGGGATACTTCGTAAACAAACAAGGGAGTGGCATAGACAAAATATGACATGAACAGTGGTATCTAAGCCAGTAACTTTCATTCCAATATATCTATCTCAACCACAGGAGCTTGAAGTTCGATTCTTAAATCGACTTTAAAGCCTCAAAACCAAAAGCTCACAATGTCATTACGTGATTTTATGGTTTAGAAGCGACGTAAGGATAGAACTTCAAGCTCCTGTGATCTCAACACCCAATATATCTCCCAATAAACTATATCATGGTTCTGTACCTTTTTTGTGCATTTTGTACATTTATAACAACTTTTAACAAGATCGTAAAAATGTATAATTTTAGCCTTGACATGGGATTTTCAACAATGTGGTATATGCGACCAGCAAAGTCTCAGATCAGCCTACGCATACTGCGCTTGACTATTCAAGTAGTGTTAAGCTACTTACTGAACATCATTTGGAGTTTCTAAGCTTAAAAGGAGTCTGCACAGGCTCGTCTGAGTCCATACTTATCAAAATGCGACAATGTTGAAAATCACATGTCATGGCTCAGAGCCGCAACATGAGATTTTCAACAATTAGTATGTGCGACCATCAAAGGCTCAGACCAACCTGCGCATACGCGCAGTCTGATCAGAGCCTTTGCTTGTCGCTTGACTATTCTATGAGTGTTAAGCTACTGACTTAACACCATTTGGAGTTTTAAGCTTAATAGCAGTCTGCACAGGCTCGTCTGAGTCTATACTTATCAAAATGCCACAATGTTGGAAATCACATGTCATGGCTCAGAGCCGCGACATGAGATTTCCAACAATGTGGTTTGCTCGACCAGCAAAGCCTCGGATCAGCATGCGCATACGCGCAGTCTGATCAGAGCCTTTGCTTGTCGCTTGACTATTCTATGAGTGTTAAGCTACTGACTGAACACCATTTGGAGTTTCTAAGCTTAATAGCAGTCTGCACAGGCTCGTCTGAGTCTATACTTATAATAATGCCACATTGTTGGAAATCACATGTCATGGCTCATTTGTATTCTTCTCTGTAGCGGTTAATGTGTATAGATTATATAAAACTACCTTTGATAAGTGCTACCAAAGTTTGGAGACTGTAGAACAAGGTCGGTGAATGGGCAGTAGGCTGTGATAGAATGACCTGAGGAACTGCACGTTGATTCTGGGGTGGTGTAGGTAAATCCAGCTGAAAGGAGGTATGGAATTATTTAAAGACAGTAGAATGATATTCATGAGTCCTGGTAGGCATATGTCCAATCTGATTAAAAGTAAGAAAGACAGCAAGGATCAGGAATCGATACAATCAACTACCACACCTGTCTCAAGATACCAAATGGTAACAAAATCACAATGAACATTACAAACAAGAGCCAAGAGGTGAGCCCTTTCTATATCCAACTCAATCTAGCCACCAGCGGACATAGTAAGCATAGATCAGGTTTTAATCAGATTGACATATGTCATACAAAAATAAAAATATTTGTTTATTTTCATATAGGTCGAACATTTTGTAGTTAAAATTTTAATAATAATGTGAATTAGTAATTGAAAGATAATGGTAGATTTACATTACGATTGTACTTCCAAAAGATTTACAATAAATAATAGCAAGTTCTGGGATTTAAACCCAATGCTAGTTTCAAGAAATCCTCATCAAATAAACAATTCATCAAAAAGCTTAATGGCAGAACATTTAAGATACCATTTTTCTTGTTTGAGCAGTTTGGTAATACGATTTATGAAAACAGTGCCTATCTGTATAACATACAATTGCCGACATCTTACGATTTTCAATCCATGTATAGCTGAGAGCGAAGCCATAATAAGCTGATCCACTGTTGAGGTTCATTTCAACATAAATATACTGCTGTGTGGAGGTGAATGTCGCTGTATCCGGTGTGGATGTCAGGGAAGTACAGTACTGTTTAAGGATGCTTGACGTTGAGTATCTACCTGGTAAAAAATAAACGACAAAGTAATACCCTTTTGTAGACTAGAAATCCATACACCAGGCCTCGAGGTTATAAAACTTGAGTTCATTCTCAGGCTTAAAATAAAGCGCAATGATTGGCTGCTTGTGGACACGTGTCCGCAAGCAGCCAATCATTGTGCTTTATTTGGAGTCTGAGACTGTACTTAAGTTTAATAACCTCGAGGCCAGTACTTTTGCAAACAGTGAAGAGTCAGATGAATTGCCATAGACCGTAGCATTTCATTAGGGCGTTCGCTGTTTGGTAAGACAATATCGATTTTCAGAGAAAGAAATAAACTTACAATAGTGTTTGGAAACCACTCAAAATAAGCAATGAACAATCCTGACTTTATTTATCTAACTTTACGAAATATTCCATTGATCTACAGAGGGATAATTCTTTTTCCAAATTTGGAATCTGAAGACCTTGCGTAATCAATTTGAAATACGTTTTTGATTGTTTCGTTGTGTTGTCAATGACCATTTTAAAGTTTGAAATATACAAAAATTTAAATACGTTACTATGAAATAATTTAACAGAAATATAGTTATGAGTTTATGGTGAGGTTCCACTTTACAAAATGTCTATTACAGCACCTTTAAGTGATACAGTAAAACTTGTGTAAAACGGCCACTCAAAAATAGACAAACAAAGATCTTAATGACAAATGGTAGCTTAATGAAGGTCGAATGTATAGCAGAGTGCTCCCCTTGGAGCATTCTGCAATACTTTTGACCTGCATTAAGCAATTATTTGTCTTGAAGACCAATTCTCTGTCTTTGTGAGAGTGGACGTTTTACACAGGTTTTACTGTATATCAGTGTTTAACATCAAATATCTCGCAAGTACAGAGTTTATTTGCGTGCTGGTGCACTACAAAAGTTATGGTATGGTTTATGCATCGGTACTGGAAGATAATACACGACGTAGAGACGTTACGCGTATGGACTATCTTTTTGATACACACACCATACATATCACGTAGCTAAATTATAACGTATTAAAACATATTTCATCAACATCAGCAATTTTCGCGGTCCCTCTGCAATACCAACAATACACAATCGAATATGGAATCAAATGTTTGGACATACAACTCATATGGTTTAACCTATTCAAAGATCAGGAATCGATACATCAAGTGCCACACCTGACTAAGGACAGCATATGAGAGAGTGACAAAACACAAGAAAACATCACTTACAAGAGAGCTAAGAGGTCAGCCCTTTCCCAGCAGGTGACCACAAGACAGTAAGACAGTATGACAAAGACAAATACAAATTTTTAATACAAAACACAAATAACAATAGTAGCAACGCCTTGGAAAATACAGTAAGAAAATTACTGAAGGGCTTAAACATGTTTCACGGTACCAACCTCGCCCATAATTCTGATGTGGATCAAAACACATTAGTGTAAATTCGGTAATGTTCGCGAGGGTTTTATTTTTGCGAAACTTCGCATATGCGAAGCTTCGTGATAATAAAATCTTCGCAAAAAGGCGAATCACTCATTCGACTACTGATATAGGAGAATCATACCCTAGTCGCGAAAATTTTCAAGTCAAAAGTATATCTTTTAACGATATTTGCGAAATTAAAATTGTCGCGAAAACTTCAGGATGTACAGTATAATTTATCTATTATGTCATCCTTAGCAAGTGTATTGATATTTCTTTGATTTTATCTGATATACATATACTCATGCGTCATACACCTTCTCCTTAAACAACATATATAGAATCATGCTTACCATCTCTAATTATTAGCCTGTTGTTACAGTTGTGAAAGTCTGAGAAGAACAGGGCACCCGTAAGAAGGTAGGACTGACAAGATGAAATCATGCTTACCATCTCTAAGTATTAGCCTGGCGTTACAGTTGTGAAAGTCTGAGAAGAACAGGGCACCCGTAAGAAGGTAGGACTGACAAGATGAAATCATGCTTACCATCTCTAAGTATTAGCCTGGCGTTACAGTTGTGAAAGTCTGAGAAGAACAGAGCACCACTATTAGTACTAGATTAAATCATGCTTACCATCTCTAAGTATTAGCCTGGCGTTACAGTTGTGAAAGTCTGAGAAGAACAGGGCACCCGTAAGAAGGTAGGACTGACAAGATGAAATCATGCTTACCATCTCTAAGTATTAGCCTGGCGTTACAGTTGTGAAAGTCTGAGAAGAACAGAGCACCACTATTAGTACTAGATTAAATCACGCTTACCATCTCTAAGTATTAGCCTGGCGTTACAGTTGTGAAAGTCTGAGAAGAACAGAGAACCAGTAAGATATAATGTCACATGTTACCGCTATAGACCATCTAGCAACTTTTCTCTGACATACACATAGACTGTGTGAGGTTAAATCATACTTACCATCTCTAAGTATGAGCTTGTCGTTACAGTTGTGAAAGTCTGAGAAGAACAGAGAACCAGTAAGAAGGTAGGACTGACAAGGCGCCTTCAGAATCCAGTATTTATCCACATTTCTGAAGATATAATGCCACAATTAAACTTTTTATTCGTATTGTGTTACCCCTACAGACCATTGCATTATATGTATACTTAAACCCAAGTGACTTCAGCTGCTCACCCTTCGTAGTATGTGGTTTAGTCTTTAGTTTTACATTTACTCAACTACAAAAGAAACCCAACAGTCACTTTTTATGGCAATTATGGTAAAACAATTAAGAGATCAAACTATATTTTATACCATATTCTTCAACAAGTAAGTATGCATCAAATTATTGAATAATGTAACAGTTTTACTTAAAGCTGTCCATGGTGTACGCCAGTGTACAGACAATGGGTCATTTCTAAAAATGACAAGTTTCAGACAATTGGATTTCACTCGAGTTCTAGCCTTAATCAGTTCACTTCGTCCAATCACCGGTATGCCCCTCTCTGACGAGGCAATCAAGTGTGTACAGAAGCCAAAACGAACCGCGTAAGTTTAGTAAGCCCGGATTTCAATACGATAGAGCAGTTTTTGGATGACCTCTGACAACGCGTCCAAGGTCGTTCAGTGCAACCTCGGAATCTTCGACAGCTTCAGGTTGCTCTCGATTGAAAGGGTTTGAGTTCCTTAGAAAGTTGTGCGGCGTCACATGCTTTTGGTTCGACCTCGTTATGAGGCAGGTATTGCTGCAGGGGAGGGTCATGTCTGTTTTTGGACGAATTTAACTCAAATGAACTGATTTAGACGAGAACGAGATGTACATTCTCAAGTGAAAAAAACTTGTCATTTTTGAAAATGACCCCTTGTCTTAACACTGGCGAATAGCATTCACAAATTTAAGTAAAACTATTACATTATTCAATGAAATGATACGGAACTGATAGCTATGAAATATGGTATAAATATATTTTCATTTCTTACTTCTGATTTCCATAATTGCCCCGAGAAGTGACTGATGGGATTCTTTTGTAGTTTAGTATTCATATCTTTGTCTGTCTATTACTATATTCCCTTATTAATATTGTTACCATTGGCAGGCCAATATATCTTAATATAAGTAATCCCCCTTTCCAAATTATCCCAAAATCTAGATCCGACATGTAAAACTGTTCTTATACTCAATAAGTTAAAACTATGTTATTCAAATAGACAGGATGTCGCTGTTAGCATTAACATACTTTTAAAGAATTTTACTTACGCTGTATATTGAGCTGGGAAATTTTCTGGATACAAGGATCCATATAGTGGTGTCTCCGAGGCAAATATAGTCTGGCCAGCGTCAGGATTCCCCGCTGATATTAGAAAACAAATAGGTTTAAATAATAGATGTTCAAACTAGATTCGCTCGATTAGCCACTTTAATATTACAACCTCAGAAGAAAGCCATTGAATAATATGACTACTGTCCTGCCAACCAAGAGTGACAGTGATGTCGTGTTCTGTTTACATTTGGTAAGTATAGCATTAACATGTACACTCCACTTGAGCTAACGCGAATCGATATATAACTTGTGTATAAATCCTATCCTGCGGATAGGATTAATACACAAGTGATATATCGATTCTAAGTCCCTGATAACTGTGTAACAAAACATGAGGGAGCACAGTGGCTCAGTGGTAGAGTGCTTGACTCGAGACCGAGGGACCGTAGGTTCGAGCCTCACCGGTGTCACTCTGTTTTGGTCCTTGAGCAAGACACATTTATCCTAGCTTAGTACTGGTTCAACCCAGGAAGACCCGTCCCTGTTTACCTGAAAGATTGTTGATGGGATATAAAGAATCAAATCAAACAAAACAAAACATGACGACACTGTCACTCTTCGCTGGCAGAACAGTAGATTAGATTAACTTATTATTTTCAAATGGACCTCATTGTTGTTATAATTTAAAAGAGTGAGTCAACTTTTAATTTTAGTGGTGCGAGGTACATCTTGTATCTATATTTCATGTATAGAAATTCGTATAAGCTAACTGTAAACGCGACAGTCACATCTGATCGTGATCTGCCCTAAAAGGTAAATGGCTTAAGGTAAGAAATTACTTTAACCCATCTAAGTTAAGGGTCCTTTATGGGACATAGGCAAACAGTGCAAACACAGAACATGGTGTCTGATCATGTTGTTAAAATTTACTTTCTTAATTTCTATGACAGTTTGAATGAAAATACAACATACCACCCAACAGCCCTTAAATAAGACAAAGGACTTTTATATTTGATAATGATTGGAATGCAAGACTTAGTGGTGACCAGGAAACATCACAGCAAACCCAGGTCAACGTGAGGAAGAGACACTTAGTACTGACAGTCACACGACACCAAAATCAGTCATACAGAAGTAAATTATAACTTAGAAATACACAACAAACAAAGATTCAAGCTCCTCCCGACCCCTTCAGAGGTTCGGCTAAATGGTTTAATATCAACGGAAACAGAGCAGTAGTAAGTCCTTACTTACAGTAAAGCCTATGTAGAACGGTCACTCAAAAATAGACAAAACAAAGGTCTTAATGACAACTGGTAGCGGAGTATTCTGCAATACTTTTGACCTACATTAAGCGATAATCGGTATTTGAGACTGACCGTTTTACACAGGTTTTACTGAACTTACTTGTAACAAGTCCAAAGTATCTGATAGTAAAAGTCACAGTATCACCATCTCCGTTGTTTACAAACCGGAAGTACATCTGTCTCCCACTAATTGTGGCCGTCAGACCGGTGTATCCATTGCAACACTGGTCTAAAATCTTGGCACCACCAGTTGAAGCTGAAATAAAATCATTTACTTAAATTGTTTGAGAGAAAACACTTCCGTCATTAAAGTAAGAAAGACAGCAAGGATCAGGAATCGATACAATCAAGTACCACACCTGTCACAGGATACCAAAAGGGAAAGTAGCAAAAACACAATTAAGCTTACAAACAAGAGCCAAGAGGTCAGCCCTTTCCCAGTAGGTGACCACAAGGCAGCAATGAACAAACGTGAAAGCATGAAAAACAGAAGACATAAATAACACAAATGATCCACAAAGGAAATACCGCCTTGGAACGATCAGTATATTAATGGAGGGCTTAAACCGGTCGCATTGTCACTAGAACATCATTTGTGACCATGAACGTTGCAAACCAGTTTACCCAGTTAAAGACACTACCCATAATCTTATTTTTCTAAGTCTCATCTTTGATTATAACAGCCCCTCAAAAGTAAAAAGCAAATACACTGATCATACTTCGTGGATGCCCCAATACTGTGTGGGGCAGCCCTTTTTGTGATGTAGCGCCCTGATAACTTTCTAGTTTTGCAATCCATACGCTGTTTTTTCTATGTTCTAATATTATATCTCTTCTTCGCAGTTAAATGGGTTGCTCTGTGATCTTTGATTGTGGCATTTCTTGGGCTTACTGTGTTTGTTTCTTTCATGTGCCTATGCAAAACAACATTATCCTTATCATCAAATACATACTCCCTTCGTAAGCCTCGAGTCTGTCGTCACATCCGCCGGAAGAGGCCTGCACTACGAGCACAACTAGGTCACCAGAGGGTGCAGTCAGTTGGTATCTTTCATCGTACCTAAAAAGAAAAACATATAGGGATCCAACAAAGTGTTTTATGCATGGGCATTAGGTCTCAATGGAGGTGTTGAAAACGCACGAGGAACAGGTCGTGACATATAACGAATCAACTGACAGTAATATGCACGACCCACGTTTAATGTTTGCTAATTTGACCTTGACCGGCCAAAATGATGCTCGACAAACCCTCGTCACCATTTTGCATACCAGTGGTTGGATAATATTAAAATAAATAAATATGCAAAATTTGATCTAAATATCCCATAAGGTTCAAGAGTTATGAGGTTTCACTAAATGGTCACAACAAGCTGTACTGATGCTCAGCAAACCCTCGTCCATCAAAAAGGTGGTTTCGCGTGACAGTTTTTAGGGAACGTTGACATGCATGTGTATGCAAAATGTGATAAAAAAATACCATGTAGTCCAGTAGAAAACCAGATTGATCTGAAACTTGATTTTAAAGTCATTTTTCTTTGTTGATTCTTGTTGTTCAGGCATTGTACTTGATGAATCCAACTGATGCCACTCTTGCATCATTGAGCTTTTTGAAATATTAAAGATGGCGTCCAAGATGTCCATCAGTTAGGCTCCTAAGACCTATATGACCAACATACTCGATAAAAAGCATTTTAAGTTTGACTTTATGGATGTTAAGAGGGTTAATGATACAAACGATTAAAATGGTACATTGTTTTGATTCAGTAGGTTGAAATATTGAAGACGGCGTCAAAAATGGCCGCCAGTTAGGCTATTTGGGTATTTGACCAACATACTCGATAAAATAAAACCTTTTAATGTTAATTTTTCATGGATGTTTAAAGGCTAAATGATACAAAAGATTAAAATTGAACATTGGTCTGACTTGGAGAGTTGAAATATTAAATATGGCGTCCAAGATGGCCGCCAGTTATGCTCCTAAAACCTATATGACCAATAAACATGATAAAAACATTTTAATTTTAACTTATTATGGATATTTAGAGGCCTACAGAGCGTGCGAATAAAATAGAACATTGGTTAGGCTCAGAAGGTTGAAATATTTAAGATGGTGTCCAAGATTGCCACCATTTTAAAGCAAAATTCAACATGGAATGAAATCAAAGTTTATTACTATTTTCTGATAGTTTTCAACAGAGGTTGTATTTGGAGAACTTGACAGGCCCACATGTTGTCGTTTTCAGCGTTATATAATGACAAGATGACGTCCAAGATCGCAGCAATAACAGGGTGGGGATCACATGGTTTTTGTTATGATACACTGGGCGGAAAAAATAACGGAGTCTTATTTTTCGTAATGGTAATGTTTTTGTCTTTGTTCTGGTAATTGTATTCATCAAATCATGCACCACTTTCCAGACTACTTTTGGCAAGATCTGATAATACCATAATATTATATCATTCTCATAAATATTCATACTTTGGGAAAACGCTCTTTCAAAAAATGAATAGATGAACGTCAGGGTATACTGAACGGACGGTATCACTGAAAACTCTGTGACAGAGTGCTTGCTCTAAGTACAGACCTTTTTTTGAATACATATGCGGAAAAATTCAGCTGGAAAGCGGTTAAAGGATGAAATGATATAATTACCTTGAAGAGAGAACATACTATTTATTTAAGAAGTGCAGTGTATCAACACAAAGAAAACTTAGTAATATATCTGCATGCTGCAGATGTTAGTTATCATCTTGACTGGTGGTTGCGTGTAACTGTAAAATACAGGCTTGCTGATCTGGTGCAATTGTGACAATCATTACGACTATACTAGTCTGGTGCAAGTGCAACAGACAGCACAGATGGTTGGATATTGCTACAACAAATATGAATGCTGGTCCGGTGCAAGTATATCAGGCATACATGCCTGTAGGTGCAAGTGTAACAGATATGACTGTTGGTTAGCGCAACTGTGAAAGACATGGCAAATGGTCATATGCAATTTTAAAAGACATGGCTGATGGTCAGGTGCATATGTAACATACATGGATGCTGATAAAATAAACTGTAAAAGACATGCAGCACTGCATACTGATAGTAAAGAAATTATAAAGACATGGCTGCTGGTCAGGTGCAACTGTAACATACATGCCTGATGATATGGTGCAATTGTACTTACCAGCCCTTTGGTTGGGTATGAGCATAGGGACATACATGTAATTGCGGGTCTGAGGCAAGTGTAACAAATATACCAGCTAGTTAAGCACCAACAACTACAGATGTGCTTTCAAGTCAGGTGTAACTGATCCAAACATATCTGCTGGTGATATGCAGCTCTAGCAGACATGCATGCTGGTAGAGTGGAAGTGTACCTGGCATGCCAGATGGTTGGGTGCAACTCTAACAAACATGCCTGCTGGTTAAGTGCAAAGATAAAAGACATTGGTGTTGCAACAGGACTGCTAGTCTCGTGAAGCTGTTACAGAAAAAAACTTCTTGGTTTCTGACATGTGTGCTGGTCTCGTGCCACACAATCAAACATGCGTAATGGTAAATATGTTTACTGACCCAGTGGCAATGGTGGCTGGGCTGCTGGTCTGGTGCAAGTAGAACAGACATGCACACTGGCAGGGTGCAACTTGGACATGCCTGATGATCCCAGCATTCATGTTAGTCGGGTGCAAACAAATGTTAATCGGATGCAATTTTAACATATTACATTATTGCTAGTGCGATGTAACTAATACATATGACTGCTGGTCCCAACTATCGCTAGCAGGCATGTGTGCTGGTTTAGTACCACATAATCAAACATGCGTGATGATAAGGATGTCTGATGTGATGCCATGGTGGCAGTACATTGCTAATGTTCGGTGAAACTTCAACTGATATGCCTGCGGACTTGGTACCATTCAATCAGACATGCCTCCTGGTCCATTAAAAATATATATATATAAAAAAAAGAAAAGCTATTTGACTGATGCCCCTACATCAGACATGCCAATTTATACTGCCGTGAAACTTTATCAGGCAATACTGTTGCTACATTGTCAAGGCAACATACATGCCTGCTGGTAGAGTACCACTCTGTGTAGAGACTTGCTAAGCGGTAGCAGCTGCAACATATATGCCTGCTGGCCTAGTGTATTTACTGCCACAAACACCGCTGCTGTTCAAATATGCCTATCGGTGGAGTGATGCTGCAAGATGGGTACTTGCTGGACCATTGCCACTCAAGCAACATGTCTGTCGATCTTTTACCACTGCTGGGTTTGCGCTTCTCTATCTGCCATTCCTGTTGGTTAAGTGCCTCACTATCTGCCGTGTCTGCTGGTGTGGTGCCTCTCTATAGGTCATACTCTCTGGCGTGCCTGCTGGTGTGATTCCTCAATATAGGTCATGCCTTCTGATGTGGCGCCTCATCAATAATGCATGTTGGTGTTATGTCACACTGAAGGCCATGCCTTCTGGTGTGGTGCCTCATTATCAGCAATGCCCGTCTGTGTGGTTCCACACCATGCCTGTTGGCGTGATACCTCACTATAGGCCATGCCTGCTGGTCAATTGCCACTACAATCGACATTTTACTAGTCGGGTGCAGATGGGAGAAGGATAGTTACAATTATTGTGCTACCCGTACAGAGGTGCCATTATATCAGACAAGTCTGCTGGGTATAGTGCTGCTCTATCAGGCAAGGTATCTGGTCTGTTACAAATCCGTCAGATATGCCTATAGGTAGGGTACCGCTCCTACTGGTTTGTAAAACTTGTTGGCTACCATTCTGGACGCCATCTTGAATATATCAAATTCTGAATGATGCATAAATAGCACCACCGGGATATTACAACGATAATATTTGTATTTCAAGAATCAGTAAAATAAGCATTTTGCATGCAAATCCCTGAAGCTTGCTGGTCTCAGTGAATATTTTCTTATATTTTTTGCAATAAACTGCCATCTTGGTGGCCATCTTGTCCGCATTTTATTTTTTATTTTGTTACAAGCTAAGTGTCTTCAATTAGATTCAAACTTCATAGCTAACAATTTAAGAAAGAAAATGGGTTTGAGACATCTTCCATACCACACAATATTTTCACTTATAATTGGCCTCCATCTTGGCTATATGGAAATGCTACATGATGCCAGAGTGGCTTCACTAGGAATTTTCAAAAACAATGTATGCACTACCAGAATCAACAAAGAAAAAAAGTTTAAAGTAAGAAAGAGGGCAAAGATAAGTCAAAATGTTCCATCGCCATTTTGTCAAATAGTGAAGCGTCATCTATATGTCAGCAGTCACCAGTGGTTAGGGAGTGTTGACATGCATATATATGCGCAAAATGTGATCAAAATGTACCATGTGGCTCAAGAGGTATGGGGCATTTTCACAAACTTCTAACCGATACGTCAAAATGGCATATATGCTGCTGTCACCAGTTGCATACCATCTTAAAATAAAAATCGAACCTTTAAAATCAAGTAAAATTCTCCCACATTCTGCTGGACTAATGTGATTCAAGAGTTATGAACATTTTCACTAACTTAACGGACGGATGGACGGACGGATGTACTCATATAGTGATAATAGTGCAGACCCAAAGGCCGTGCAATATAAAGTATAAGTCTTATAGATAGTACATGTATTTACTATCCCAATTGAAATAGCATCATGAGTGTTATGGAACGTAATGCCATTTTGTCAAAATAGTGAAGCGCCATTTATATGTCAGGAGTTACCAGTGGTTAGGGAATGTTGACATGCATATGTATGCGAAATGTGATCAAAATGTACCATGTGGCTCAAGAGGTATGGGGCATTTTCACTAACTTCTCACTGACGGACGGCCTCACAAAGTGATTATAGTGCAGACCCAAGGGTCGTGCAATAAATACTCGAAACTCTCATGTCGGTAAAAAGGTATGCAGGAAACATAATATAGGGCCACTATATGTACATGAGAAGCTTTAGTACGAGACAGCTATTGAAATTGTTAACGATTTACATACCGGTTAATACCCAGAGGTTACAACGTATCCCTTGTCTCAGCATATGTTATACCCCTTTTCCACACAGGCCACGAATCGCCACGAATTGTTTTTTTTTTCTTATTCGGGGGGGATTCGTGAGGTTTCATTATTTTTTTTTTCTCCAATCGTGATGATCTACGAGTCATTCCCGATTCAGATACGATGTCGTTACGAATATTCGGGAGAATCGGCTCAATTCGGCTGGAATCGAACAAGAATTCATTACGATTAGAAAATAGCATTAGAACATGCTGCGCGAAAGTTAAGGAATCAATTACGAATCAGTTAAGAATATGCGGAATGCAGCACGAATTGAGCACGAATTAACAGAAATCCGCGACGATTCGACACGATTCGCGAGATTTTCTTTCACGATAGCTATAAAAAAAGGCCCGTACATGCTTCGGGGCATCAGTTCCAAAATGAATGTTCCTCGTAAAGCAGCAGTAGAATTGATCCTGCAACTTGAGTGTTGAAAACGGCTTCTTATATAGCTAGAAGAAAACAACTACGTTTTAGTCGAGAGGCCCTGACCCAGACTCTTTGACTTGGAAAAATATGGCAGTTCGCAATTGGCAAAATCGCCAGCAAGGAGCTACTGACTGATCCTGATTGTGCTCCAGAATCTGCCAAATCTGTTTCAACTCTTAGGACTGCTCACATGCGCGAGACGGGGTAATTAACCTAAGGGAAAGTCCTTCTGCTATCTCTTCCTTGGTTTTATTGCTTGGCTTAATCTCCGGATTCCCCACAAATGAGCTAAGAGCAGTTACGAATGCCCAAAGCAATGCAAAAACGCCCCCGAATCGATTACGATTTAGTTACGATATCCAAGAATGCCTTAGGAATTTGGTACGAATCACGCACGATTTTTCGAATCGGGGAATTCGTGGCCAAAGTTTTGAACAGTTCAAAACTTTTGAGCCGAATTCCCGATAGACTTACGAATTGCAAGAACTCACTACGGACTATGCGAATCAGTTAAGACCATCACGAACTGAGTTCGATTCAGCCACGAATCCAAATATTTGTCAATTCGTGTCAATTCGTGTGTGGAATAGGGGTATTACGTAGACATAAATAGAATATACTAGGTGAGTGTCTTTTGGTATCAAGTTGACCAGGCAAGGATTTGAGAATGCTTGTTGACATCGCGAGGCTTGCCGAGCGATTCAAAATGCGTTCTTAAAGCCGAGCCTGGTAAACTTGATATCAAAAGACGCGAACCTGGTATTCTATTTATAAGTTTACCCATTGTTGAACACTCTTCAAACTAGCGATTATGACGTTATACAATTATTGACTAATTAGGCATTGGATATGATGTGATATCGACCAGATAATACCAATATTGACCGAGGCGAAGCCGAGGTCAATATTGGTATTCTCTGGTCGATATCACATCATATCCAATGCCTCATTAGTCAATAACTGTTTTATTATATAACATTTAGAGAAAGATGTACAGCTATTATTGCACCTGGAAAAAAATACTGAACTTATATACAAGTTTTAGGACAGACAAGCATTTAGCAGAAACAGTGCAACCCTAAATAAGACCACCCTTTTACTATTGCATATATGTTGTGCATGAGTGTCATCATTCAACATTTACAAACAAGAATTCTAACACACTTCGCATGTAGAGCCAATGATAAAATAAGTGTGATATGCCAAACAATAATTCACAGCTTTGAAAGCGCAGGGAAAATGTGTGAGTAGTAATGGGAGGCACTATGGGGCATTTTTTTTTAAGCCTGAAAAGAACTTAGAATTTTTCAGGCTAAAAAAATGCCCCATAGATGCCGTCCCTGGTAAGCTTGAGTGACTAGCTGTGAATAACTTAGTTTAATTTTAGGGGTATTTTGGTTGGATTTATGATTGTGATAGTTTCCTGGGCTATTGAGAATAACTTAGTTTATTTGCGTTGACAAATTCCTACCTGGTAGGCATATTGTGGTCATCTTTTTATAATGACTAACTTTACTTGCATCACAAACAACAGGGTTCCTAATTTGCATATCGTACATCTAGTACGTTGCAATAGCGAATTATATTTTACGTAAGGAATTTTGGGTTCATGAAGTTCTGCGTATCTTATAGTCTCTTTAGAAAAATAACTTAGATATTCAAGGCTAATTTCTGTAGCTAAGAAATATTACATTTAGCACAACTTTTCGCTTTTCGCGACTTTCAATGATAAGTTACGTCATATATATTATACATGACGTCATTGAAAAGCAAGTAGTATCTTCTAAAAGCGACAACAAGTATAACTTTTCGAACCAATAGATAACTTGGTCATTTTAAGAGGAAAGGTATTCAGATATGATGGGCCTATTTATTATTATTTTAGCTTTACATTTTGGTCAGACTCTTAGCTTGATTTTAACTTAGTACTTTTAATAGTTGATTAGGGTAATTATATGCTAAAAGTTAAGTTGTATAGAATGTCGCTTGAGGTTGTATCTCAAGACCTCAACTCCTAGATGTATTTCTCTGTAGAATCAGCTAGGACTTTGAAAATTACTGAGTCATTTTTTATCTAGAGTAGGTGTGTACTTAGCAATGATAAGTCTGCTTGAATGTTTCTAAGGATTATACTTTTTCAGGTTCTTGCATGGTGTCGTATTTGATAGCTAGTATCAATCTTTTGATTAAGTTAGAGCTTCTGTTGATACGCTAGATAATCATCATTGGCATGTAATAGTATTGGGGTTTAATGATAAGATGTTGATGAAAGTGCCCATGTCGCTTGAGATGTGGATGCAATGTGGACCTTCACACGTAAAATGTGGATGCAATGTGGATCCACCACATCTCCACATTTTGAAGGTGGATGTAATGTGGAGCAATGTGGATGCATTGTGGAGCAATGTGGATTTCCACATTTCAAATGTGAATAAATGCAGATATATTGTGGGTCAGCATAATGGAAATTTACGTTAATTCTTGGATAAATTCGAAATTAATGTGGACCGCAACACTAAAAATGTGGATCCACCACATCTCCACATCTTGACAATGTGGATCCACCACATCTCCACATTTCCACAATGTGGAGTTTCCACACCTACACATTCGACAATTTGACTTATACCCTCTCTCAATTTCAGGTAAACTTCAGCGCTGAGCTGAAATAACTATGATTGTGATAGTTTTCTGGTCGTATCCACTAGTTGGTCTATGATAGTTTCCTAGTCCTGCTGTGGTAATATATAAAATAACTTAGCCAAATTCAGCTTTGAAAATAACTTAGTCATTTTAGATGGGTATAGTCAGCTAGGACTTTGAAAATTACTGAGTCATTTTTTATCTAGAGTAGGTGTGTACTTAGCAATGATAAGTCTGCTTGAATGTTTCTAAGGATTATACTTTTTCAGGTTCTTGCATGGTGTCGTATTTGATAGCTAGTATCAATCTTTTGATTAAGTTAGAGCTTCTGTTGATACGCTAGATAATTATCATTGGCATGTAATAGAATTGGGGTTTAATGATAAGATGTTGATGAAAGTGCCCATGTCGCTTGAGATGTGGATGCAATGTGGACCTTCACACGTAAAATGTGGATGCAATGTGGAGCAATGTGGATGTATTGTGGAGCAATGTGGATTTCCACATTTCAAATGTGAATAAATGCAGATATATTGTGGGTCAGCATAATGGAAATTTACGTTAATTCTTGGATAAATTCGAAATTAATGTGGACCGCCACACTAAAAATGTGGATCCACCACATCTCCACATCTTGACAATGTGGATCCACCACATCTCCACATTTCCACAATGTGGAGTTTCCACACCTACACATTCGACAATTTGACTTATACCCTCTCTTCAATCAATTCTATTTTCTCTCAATCTCTCAAGTTGATAGTAGCATGGTACATTCGCTATGACAGCTTTCAGAAAGATTATCCACCTCTTTACACTGTGAATTTTCCACATTTACATATTTGACAAGTTAATGAATAAGTCTAGGATTAACAAAATGTTGATCAGTACACGCAGGATGCTAACTTAAATAGTGGTACCCCCATTTTCAAAATTCGCATTTTGGCACGATTTGTGAATCATGACTTTTTGAAATGACTCCATTTTACACGCAAACGTTTTCATGTCAAAGGCCAAACACATATTGAACACTTAAGTGCTGAAATGAACACTCCATATGCATGAAACTCGTTGCTATTGGCTAAAATGTCAAAAAATACCCTACCATCCAATGCAAATTATTGTGAATTTTGAAATTGAGGGTAAGTGTGTTCGGCAAAGCCTCCCGGATACAATTTAAAGAGATTTTCTTAGCCATTTTCTGTTATTGATGACTGATAGACTGGCCTATTCGGGAATGCAAATTAAATAAATATAGTTCTAATAGCTTTTTTCGAAAATCGTTAAAACACACGTGGCCGGTTAGAACTTTTGACTAGTATATATGACGTTAAGCGAAGTCTAATTGTCATTATATTTCTATCAAGTGTGGTGGTTGTTTCACGTATTAGATCATGGATGAATTTTATCTGAGCTTACTAAGTGATAGCTCTATGGATATTTTCCCTAAAAATAAACAGTTCTCATTTACCACAAAGCTAAATCATCCTATTCAAGTCCAGAAAGAACAATGGGTTGTAGCATTGGTAGAAATTATGACTCCTTCGGAAGTATATAACATTTCACATAATAGCAATTATTTTTATGTTCACTTCTACGATGAGAATGTTTTGGAAAGACTGGGGAAAAGTAAAATGAATACTGTATGCATGAAAGATGGAAGTTGTCCTGAAATAAAATTGTTTATCCCAGCAGGAAACTATAATTCGCCACAGCACTTAGTAGAGCAAATTCAGATTGCAATTGAAGAAAAATGTGGAGCTATTCTACGTCAAATCCACAGTATGATCACATTAAGTTATAAGAAATCAGGTAACCGTGTAAACTTACATGTTGAAAATCCAAATAGAGTCCAAATTAGATTTTCAAAGTCTCTTGGAGAAATACTTGGATTGAATCCTGATCTTTCAAATAAACTGATTGGGAGTGATAATCAGGTTTTTACATTTGCTGTTGATTTGAACATGACTCACCATCAGATGTTTGTTTATTCTGATGTTGCAGATTACACTTACGTTGGAAATATAACAGCTCCGATACTTAGAATTGTTTCTTATAAACAGTCAAAATCTAGCACTCAATCGCATCAAGAATTTGTGAATTTGCATTATGTACCTTTGGCAAAATCTTATATTGATCAGGTTCATATTGATATCAAAGATGAAATTGGCAGGTCTGTCCCTTTTGTTGGTGGGAAAACTTTAGTAAAATTACATTTCAAACGTATAAAAAGTTGAGCAATTTTGCTATCAGTATAAATATGATGGTTTTGGTTAACACTTCTTATTGTTCTTCAAACACTACAAGAGGAAGAATGGATCTCTCAGCAAGACAAAAAATACAAGCTGCAATGATGATATGAAAACACCTGCATCTAAAAGATTAACTAAATATCATATGAGCTATGGACAAATTCGATATCTGATGAAAAGACTGAGCACAGCGTTGGATAGTAAATTCAAGCAAGGAAGACCACCAAAGTACTGTAGAATGTGTCATAGAGAACTTCGTAAGCTAATAGGAAACCAACTAGAAAGAATGCCATTAGAGAAGAAATGTATGAATGGAACAATATAATTGAGCAAAGATGTGATAAAAGAAAGAATTTTTCTTCTGCAAAAGAGAGCAGTAAAACAAGAAAATGCAGTCCTCTCTCAAGTGTTGCAGCAAAAGAAGTACATGCAAATAATAAGACAGAGTAGAAAATGTCATATTTTTGTGAGAAATATTGACAAAACTGTGGGTTTTTTATGTCACTACAAGTATAAAAGGACACAATCAGAGAGAAGCTATTCATTTACCAAAACGATTTCAATGGGTCAACATCAGTGTCCAAAGTGTGAACGACAGTTTGCAAGATCAGACAGTTTGAGACGACATCTGACAAGTGGTATCTGCAGTGAAGATATGGAGTCAGAAACAATGTCAGAAAATGAAGACTCTACTATGTCTGACGAATCGTATGCAGAGACTTCTAAAAGTCATCAAAAGGAAGATATCTTTGGGAAATATACAGACAAAGATTATGGCATTCTAGATGGTAGTGATACAGACTATACGGATGAAGATGATGAAGACCAACGTTATTCTAGAAAAAAGAGCAAGTTTGATCCTTGGCAAGTTTTTGTTGGTGGAGCCCATAGATACCTACAAGATACTTTCAATGAAAGTGTACAACATACAGTAGAGAAACATCCAGACATGGACACAGAAGAGGCAGAGGAGGTCGCTTTTGATAAACTAGAACCTAGATACAGAGCAGAGGTCATTGATTGCTACCAGAGCTTCCTTAGAGTATCTAAGGTCATGAAGAAAGATCCCTTGCACAAAAAGATAACAGCTACAGCAAAGAGACTACGAGATGACGATGAGTTTGATGAGGATGAAGCTTTAAGATATGCTATTAAAAAACGAAGATACCTCTTGGATGGAAAACTTGAAGAATATGATCCACCATCCTATTCTTTAGGTGAAGATGGTGAATCAGATTCATTACAACAGAGCTCAGGATCAAAATATGCACCAAGTCAGCTGCAACAGAACAACATTGGACCAAAATATACTCAAAGTCAACTAGGCTCTGGATCAATGTTTAAAACATTCTAATTGAATTCTACTTTGTATGATGGCATATATTCTTTAATTCCTCTTATTGTAAACAATGAATAGAGGGACGGCCCTAATCCTCTGTCATTGTAATCAGTTATAGTTAGCGGGGCAATAAAGTTATAGAAATGTTCACCAGTCTTTGTTGTTCTTTCATTAAAAAATTCAGTAGTAGTAAGCTTGAGATGGCTAGCTATACACTAGTTAATGCTACAGAGTGATGCCTCTAGGAGATGAGGTCTTGATTGACCAAGAGACTCTTAAGACGCATAGAACTTAGTAGCCTTGACTATTACACACACACATATGACACTCTATACCCATCTAAAATGACTAAGTTATTTTCAAAGCTGAATTTGACTAAGTATTTTATATATTACCACAGCAAGACTAGGAAACTATCATAGACCAACTAGTGGATACGACCAGAAAACTATCACAATCATAGTTATTTCAGCTCAGCGCTGAAGTTTACCTGAAATTGAGAGAGGGTATAAGTCAAATTGTCGAATGTGTAGGTGTGGAAACTCCATATTGTGGAAATGTGGAGATGTGGTGGATCCACATTGTCAAGATGTGGAGATGTGGTGGATCCACATTTTTAGTGTGGCGGTCCACATTAAATTCGAATTTATCCAAGAATTAACGTAAATTTCCATTATGCTGACCCACAATATATCTGCATTTATTCACATTTGAAATGTGGAAATCCACATTGCTCCACAATACATCCACATTGCTCCACATTACATCCACCTTCAAAATGTGGAGATGTGGTGGATCCACATTGCATCCACATTTTACGTGTGTAGGTCCACATTGCATCCACATCTCAAGCGACATGGGCACTTTCATCAACATCTTATCATTAAACCCCAATACTATTACTTGCCAATGATGATTATCTAGCGTATCAACAGAAGCTCTAACTTAATCAAAAGATTGATACTAGCTATCAAATACGACACCATGCAAGAACCTGAAAAAGTATAATCCTTAGAAACATTCAAGCAGACTTATCATTGCTAAGTACACACCTACTCTAGATAAAAAATGACTCAGTAATTTTCAAAGTCCTAGCTGATTCTACAGAGAAATACATCTAGGAGTTGAGGTCTTGAGATACAACCTCAAGCGACATTCTATACAACTTAACTTTTAGCATATAATTACCCTAATCAACTATTAAAAGTACTAAGTTAAAATCAAGCTAAGAGTCTGACCAAAATGTAAAGCTAAAATAATAATAAATAGGCCCATCATATCTGAATACCTTTCCTCTTAAAATGACCAAGTTATCTATTGGTTCGAAAAGTTATACTTGTTGTCGCTTTTAGAAGATACTACTTGCTTTTCAATGACGTCATGTATAATGTATATGACGTAACTTATCATTGAAAGTCGCGAAAAGCGAAAAGTTGTGCTAAATGTAATATTTCTTAGCTACAGAAATTAGCCTTGAATATCTAAGTTATTTTTCTAAAGAGACTATAAGATACGCAGAACTTCATGAACCCAAAATTCCTTACGTAAAATATAATTCGCTATTGCAACGTACTAGATGTACGATATGCAAATTAGGAACCCTGTTGTTTGTGATGCAAGTAAAGTTAGTCTTTATAAAAAGATGACCACAATATGCCTACCAGGTAGGAATTTGTCAACGCAAATAAACTAAGTTATTTTCAACAGCCCAGTAAACTATCACAATCACAGATCAGCCTGCGCTTTTTCGCAAAATAAACTAAGTTATTCTCAATAGCCCAGGAAACTATCACAATCATAAATCCAACCAAAATACTCCTAAAATTAAACTAAGTTATTCACAGCTAGTCACTCAAGCTTACCAGGGACGGCATCTATGGGGCATTTTTTTAGCCTGAAAAATTCTAAGTTCTTTTCAGGCTTAAAAAAAATGCCCCATAGTGCCTCCCATTACTACTTGTGTGATAGCTGACGTCATTTGTTACTGGTAAATGACGTCATTCATGGCGTAAGACGGTGTAACGTCGTTTTTACGCTTGAAAGACGTTACAAATACATGTAAACGTATGCGACGTGGTCTAAGTATTGGCGGGAGTTCTTTAGTGCAAAGGCGGAAAGTTGGAAAAAGCTGAAGACTTCAAATTTGTTTATGCCGTTTATTGTGCATTAAAATCGAAATAGATCAGCTCCAGTGCGTGATTTGTTGCGTTCTCAGCATCTACGATATGATTATTAGCCACGCTTTAGAAAAGCAGAACCAGAACGGAAAAAACAGCAAGGAGTCTAATTTTAGTAACTAATATACACTGGCAAGCGCGCGCAAGCCAGTGAATATGACAATATATTGACTGGCCACGTGAGCGCTCTAAGCCAATGAAATTCAGTCTTTTTTCTTAGTTATATAATAATATTTTTTATTTTTGTCTTGATTCATCGTCATTAGCGACGTCATACAAAAAGTGCAACGTCATCATGACCTGATAAAGGTAACATGCCGTGAGATAGGAAACGTTTATTAGGTTATGTCGAAACAATGAAGATAATATTAGGGGTTGCTGTAATTTTGCATATATAACTCATAACATGAGGCAGTTTAGGTCAGGCACTGCAACTGTACACAGGTTTCGTAGTTTTGTAAATGTAACAGCATAATAGAACAAATTAATTGTGTTATGAAATATATGAGCCGTGACATGTTATTTCCAACAATGTGGCATTTTTGACAAGTTTAGACTCAGACGAGCCTGTGCAGCCTATTTTTATGCTTAGAAACTTCAAATGATGTTCTATCAGTAGCTTAACAGTCAAAGAATATATAAGTGACTAGCAAAGGCTCTGATCAGTCTGCGCATATGCGCAGGCTGGTCTGAGCCTTTGCTGGTCGCACATACCACATTGTTGGAAATCTCATATCACGGCTCAATTATCCAGTTTGTTTCTTTGCAATATCATTCACACAGGGCCAAATATTTCACTATTTTTGTAGTAAATAAATTGGCCAGCACACGATTTTTGTACTCATCACGTATTTACATAAATTTCCATTAAGCGCCCACGTTGCGTAATGAAGAGGAGCTAGAGGTCTCATATTTGTCTGACCCTTTCTCTACTCCCTTACTTTATATATACGAAATGGGAAGGATCCTGCGAGACTGTGTATGTGCGCAGACTCGCCTGAGCCTTCGTTGCTTGCTGCTCGCTGATGCATAAGTACCAAAATTCTGTATGCTGGCAAAAATGTACCAATCAGGATGGAGTTAACAATACTTACGCGTAATAACAGGTCTGGTAGCAAGTCTGGTAACACGTCTGATAGCACGTCTGATAGCATGTGTTCCCACCACAATCGTAAGCGTTACATTGGTAGGGGTTACATTGGAAGCCGTTACAATTGTAAGGGTTACACTGGTAGGAGACAGTAGGATTCGTGAATGTACCTGACGCCGTTGAAGACACGGCGATGTTGGTTACAGAATTCACTGAAATAGGGGAATCAGAGAAATTGACCAAATATGTTTATATTAGGTAATAGACAAATCAGGAGACAGGAAACCCTGTCTCCTGATTGGTCAATTTACTTGGTTGAAATACTATTGAGGTCAAAATGGCATACATGTTGTTTTCAGTTGCACATCAGCTGAAAAACAAATCGGACCTTTGAAATTAAGAGATGCTAGAAAATAGAGAAACTGTATACTTGGATAAAATTGAGTCTGTTTACGAAAAGATAATGAAAATAGTAACTTATGTCACATGTACAACTTAAGCATGAAATATATTGTTATGAGCATAATCTACTCTGCTGTATGTGGTATACAATAGTTAGATAATGATTGTCCACGTGTATAGGAGCTACTCTACACTGCACTTACTAAAGCTCGTGGATTATCTCAGTGTACAGGCGGACAAACGATTTTAACTATTAATTCTCCCATTCTCCCAAGCATCGGCTTTAAAGAGTATGAATGTAATATTTAAAAAGATTTGTCAGATTCAAAAATAATATAGTTCTTTGATAAATCTTTTATACATCCATAGAGCTAAAATTAGCCAATAGCTGATACTTCTGTTTAGTCTTATTCTTACAAACTAAACATTAGGAACAGAAACTAGATATTTAAAAAGGTGCTCTTACAAATGGTTTCGCTTGTTTCTCATTATTTCTATTGGCCGCTTTTCTAAACCCATATTTTGGATACTTTTCAAGCAGTGTTGATCTAGAAAAGAATCGTGTAGCCTGCTTCATGATAATAAATTAAACTGCAATATGAGTAGAGTCAGCGACTGACAATAAGCAAATGAAAAATATACTGAGGGGAATAATTTTAGGAAAATACTTTGGGGATACACAGTTTAGAAGAAATAGGATTGTTAATTTCATAATTCACCAGCGCGTTAGCGCTGGTTATATACGTTAGTAAACTTCCAGTTGGCGCGTGTTCGATTCGGGCCTGTTCCAGTAGCAAGTTGCGGAAATGGATCAGGTGTTAACTCCCCAACAGCAGTGTCTTTTACAGTTCTTTCTCAGACTCCCCGTCGACAAAGTTACTTCCAAAATTCCATCATTGCATGAGCGATGCTGATATATTTTCGATACTGGATTGCTTCTAAAAGCGAAAATGCCTATTAGAGACCTTACCACTGAGCGAGAATCCCGATCAAACATGGGCCCTTCGGATATTCTAGACTAAATGTGACGAAATATCTAGATGTAGGTGGGTCAGTTTCAATACGCCCCCCCCCCCCCCCCCCCTAGGCATTATGTACATTGACTTTGATTGAGGAATACGGTTGAATTACCTAATACATACTGCTGGGGAGGGGGTTAACTCTACAATTATTCAGTGTGTTCATGAGCAGAGTCTTACTGGAATATGCATATCTCCTGTCTTTTATTTGTTGCCAATGGATCACCTATGTACAAATCGTTAACTAAAACAAAAAATACTCAGAGCTTGAAGCCCATGAAACATGGAAAAGAGTGGCTTCAGCAAATGCAATAATAAAACACTATAAAAGTTCTTCTTTAATAACTTTAGAACGCCATGCTATGGTTCTAAGCTTTTTTAAAAGCTAACCTTGTATCAAAATATATGTTGACAAACGTTTATGAGTACGATGACATTAACCGGTTGACATTTCACATAATGTAAAGTCAGATATTAAGTTCCCTTGCTAAAACAGATTATCTGGCAATAGCGCAAATAGTTTTCAACCAAAAGTTTCATTTCTCCGTCGTTTTTTTAGATCTAAAAGCCAAACTTGATAACCAGTTTGAAACTGAATGTTCTATTCACCCATTTTGTACAGTTTTTAGTTGAAAATCATAACTTTTCAAATTACCTCCCTTTCTGAAATTAAAATGCTCAGCAGATCAAATCCTCGCCATGGAATCGGGTTTGTTTTTGTTTTTTTACCTATTGTGGGTAGCCATTAGGTTATTTTTAAACAACTGACATGTTTGCGCACCTGCTAATAAAAAGACCTATGGTTATTGAACAGATGTTTTCATCAGTCAATTTAGTAAGAATCACTCACCGTAATGCATAAATGACAACAGAATCAACGCTAAAAGGGTCACGTCTTCACCCATCTCTGCAATCACTGTCCTGCAAATCAGATAAAGCGGTTAGTAGAATAACTAATGCAAAGTAAATATGGATTCTACTGGGTTAAGTTTGCTTTATATATGTTAACTGCTAATAAAGTTACTAAAACGAGGTTATCGATATCATAAACTTCATAAAGCGGCTTTTTCATTATATCGCATTCAGTTAGTTCTTGCTCAGCGATGCATTGAACAACTTAGGAAACTTCCATTCGAGACCAACAATCTATATTTTAAGTGTTTAAACATGTTCAGCATTATATAGGAGGCGAACATTGTACATGTAAATGATATGAAACGCCCCCCCCCCCACACACACACACACACACTGTAAAAAAGGTACACGTACCAACTGTATGTCGAAACTTCAAAATGTTTGCCAATGATATATAATATACAGAAAAGGTTGTTTCGACCAAACCTATAGTTGCTATCGGAATTTGAGTAAAATAAACAACCTTCTCCAATTTACTCGGATCTTTTTTAAATCCACGTTCTGTAGAAAGTAACAAAATGTATCATTATACTCACAAAACTTAATTTTCAAACTAACAGGCAGACCAAACAATCCATTTGGAATATTAATTCTACAGACTTACATCTAGTCACATTTGTTCACCTTACCAATTAGTCAGTCAATTAGTTTAAAACTTTACAAGCTGCGTCATGTGAAATCGAAATCCCACCTTTCACCTAACCGATTTAGACTACGTTGGAGCCGGTTCATGAAATTTTAGTTCTTATCCTATATGCGAGCAGTGAAGGCTCAAGCGAGCCTGCGCATGCGCGCAGTCTCGTCAGAGCCTTCATTGCTCGCACACACAAAGTATGTATGTCAATAAAGGCTCTGGCGAAAATTTAGGCATCAAGGCCCACTAGATAGTTGCGCATGCATGTTTAAATAATGACGTTACGCAATATGCGATAGGTATCCAAATATCTTGTCTCAGTTAGATCTAAGAAAGCCGCGCCATTCTTGAACGGTCTAACGTTACTCTAAAGTTCTTACTTATGTAGTTAATAGACAACAGCCTTACGGCGACTGACCAAGGCGTTCCTGATGATATGATCGCTCAACAAGAAGTTTGCTGAAAATGTTGCTCTCCCGACCTTCCGCCACAACTTAAGGAAGTGGTCCAATCTAGAATTTTATGATCAAAAGGACTGTCCATTCGCGGATCCAGAGGGGGAAGATAGGGGGTCCGGACCCCCCCCCCCCCCCCTGAAAAATCACAAAAATATAGGGTTCCCAGATCCCTGAAAAATAACAAAGCTACCAAGCCAGCGTTCAGTGTTGGCCCGTCATTGGCACGCCAGTGACTGGCGGGCCGATGATTGTCCGATCTTAGTGGCATTTGGATCCACTCATCAACTAAAAAAAACTTGTCAGAGTTAAGCCCCCTCTGACAAACTTTCTGGATCGGCGCATGCTGTCCAATTTGTTTTATGTTCGAATTTTCTGTATTTTTTAGTAGTGTTATTAACTTCTTACTGAATATTTGACTCTTTGTTTGTTTAAGGTTTGACTAGAAGTCAAACCGTTGAATAATAGTCAAACTGTGACGGAGCAACGTACCAATATAGATGTAGATTATCAAAAATAATACGCAAGCAGATCTTGGCTTTCCGACTCGAACATACGATTGAGGGTAATACCGATTCAGTGGTTTGGTCTGCATTGTGTGATTGTGCTATTTCCTGGTCTTACTCACTTACTTTTTTCGTTCTCACGGAATAAATCACATTTTCTCGTGTAACGTTAAATTTAAGAACAAAAGTATTTTGTATCATATTATATTTTCAGTTTTAGACCGTTATGGGCGACTTAATACCATTGTAAAATATTGTTAATAAATCAATAATATTTTATGAAAAAAAAAATAAGACGTAAAGGAAAGTGAAAATTGAGATGAAGTACTTGAAAACGTTTGCAACACACCGGGTAGGCGGCAATCGGAAACGCCAATAATATCGAGGAACGTAGATCAAAAATCGATAGAAACAGAGTTTCGATTGCCATTTGTCGCCACACTGGCGACAAATGGCAATCGAAAACACTTTTTCAATCGATTTTTGATCCGCGTTCTTCGATTGTTGATAGCGTTTTCGAATGCCGCCTACCCGGTGTGAGCAAGGTGGGCTGCCATATACGACCTACTATCCGCACATAAGCGCTCACTGTGCACTTTATGGGATGTGTTCACTTAATACAACGTAAACTTATGATTTTGAGTCAAGTCTGTAGTACAATTCATCATTAAATGGATGCAACGAACGGATGAACAACGTGTCGATCCTGATCAGCTGGCTTCTAGTGAAGCCAGCTGATCTGGATCTTCACTGTTTTCAAAAAAGGTATATTATTATAAGATTGAAAACGTTATGGACACACTGCGCTTATTATGCTGAATTCATAATCTTGACTGGAAATACTAAACGGGTGGCTTTACAAATATTGAAGCCATGTTCAGAAGGGTGCATAACATTGTCAAGAGACGGAAAAATAATGTGATTTGAAACTGTAAACTTGTGACAACTCTAGCCACCCAACCTTTATATGGACGTTTCCATTGTCTGCAAACTTTATGAAAATGATTTTCACTTGGTGACTTTAAGAAAGCCCCTGGTAATATTTTGGTACACCAAGACCTCGCCATATATATTTCGTATGACCATCCAACCTATTTAGCACAGTCGGTAACGTGTCTGACTACAGATGCGAGTCTGACTGCAAATCCAGGGGTCACGAGTTTGATCCCAACCCCGGTCCAATACATTCGTAGAGATTGATCATGAAATAATTCTACGGTCATTCTTCTCCCTTCCGCTGAATCATTCAAGAAGGGTTGTTGTCAGTTACAAGCGAAAATACTGGTTAACCGCTTGTTCAAGCTTACCCAGGAAAAAGTGTGTTCAGGTGAAGTGACCGTCCCGCCATGACCTTAGCTGTTGACTTGGGACGTAAAGCAACAAAACAAACAAACCTATTTTGACGTAGGCGAACAAATGTACTGATTAATACACGCATTTACCTAAGTTTCGCTGTTTATGTGTTTTTGAAGGGGGTTTTTTGTTGTTGTTTTTTCATGTGTTTGTTTGTTGTTCGTTCGTTTGGTCATTCGTTTGTTTCTTTTTTTGTTTAAGGTTTTGCTTAATTCCAATTCAACCGATTATGGTCATTGTAGCACTGATTCCTGGGTAGTTAGCACTGCTTTGCTCGAGATAACATCACAATGGCTCCGATGAGGCTCGAACCTAAGACTACCTGGACCCAAGTAGAGGCCTCGTTACCTAGGTAGTGATAAATTATCTCCTCGTGCATCGATATAGTGTTGATATTTTGTCATATTCTGGTCCTTCGGGAATATTGGGTTCTGATGGAAAGCATAATACCGCTTAAGCCGGCGCTGGGGGCGAGAGAATTGTTGCACTTTCCATTAGTTTTCATGAACAGACTCAATAAAACCGAGTCTGCTATTTTTCTTATATTGTAGGTTCTCTCTATTTCTGAAGGATCTGTTTTTTTGTGGGTTTTTTCAGATTATTTATACTAAATTCACAGACTTGTCAATTGTCAATTTCCCATGGATTTCTTTTGGTTCGGTATTCAGTTTTATGTACTGATGAGTCCTTATCTTTGCTTTATCCCCTTTTTATATCTTGATTTATATGCTCTAGGAGATGATGCATGGATAAAATAGGGGTCTTTCGTGCAAACCAAACATATATGTGCCTTGATCCACATCTGAACTAAGGGTGAGGTTGGCGCCATGAAACCGGTTTAAGCCCTCCAGTAAATATTTTACTGACCGTTCCAAGGCGGTACTTCTTTTGTGTATGTCTTGTGTTTGTCATGCTTTCGCGTTTGTTCATTGCTGCCTTGTGGTCACCTGCTGGGAAAGAGCTTACCTCTAGGCTCTTGTTTGTGATATTTAATTGTGTTTTGTCACTTTCCCATATGGTATTCTGGGTCAGGTATGGTACCTGATTGTATCGATTCCTGATATTTGCCGCATTTCTAACTTTTATATCGTAGAAAGATGTTGCTAAGTTTTGTTTTGTTTTTTGTTGACGACAAGCTTACTACGCTGTACTGGTTAACTAAACTTCATAAAAGTTTTATTGCTAATTCTAGTCCATGCTCTACTTCTGAGCTGTCTATACATTTGACCTCTTTTCTCACTACGATTATAAAATATTGTGAAAATGTTTACGAGAGGAATGGCAAAAATCTAGTTTGGTCTATTAAAATTTCAGGTGAGGTTCTTAATAAATTAAAATCTAAAGATTTTTCTTGCATCTAGTTTGTCTACATTTATTTTTCTACTCTCTATTCTACATTGCCAAACAATTTAAGCAAAGACAAGCTTACTAAATTAATTGAAAACAATGTTAAATAGAGATGGCTCACTTTATTGGGCTTGTAACGAAAAAAAAAACGATTTTTCCACTTCTAAACAACCATAAAGATATATTTTATGGTCATGACAGAAAGTTTTATAAGATTTTGTTCTAAATTGTATAAATGAATTCGAATATGTTTTATTGTGTCCCTCTTGTTGCAGATTTATTTTTGTTTTGTTATGAGAGAGACTTGATGCTGGCGCTTCCTGGCAATATATAGGCTAATGTTATTGAAGCGTTCAACTCTACTTCAAGTTGTCATATCTAGATAACTTTCTGAATATTGATAATTCTTATTTTGAACAAATGGTAAGCCAGATATATCCAAATAAGTTGAATAAAGAGATCCGTTTGATACTGACGCCCCAATTCGAACTAGGGCTTGTCCATAACTAATGACATAGTTTCATCTAAAATTAACGACAAACAAGATTATTTTAAAAATAGTAAATGAGTATGATCAGGAAATACCGCAATCACAAACTGCAGACAAACCCGTGGCATCGTGAGGAAGAGCCACACAACAATCACGAGACACCAGGAAGACAAACAAAGCAAAGCAACCAGCTCTCTCTTCCCCATCGAGATGATTGCAAAACTAGGATGAACACAAAGCAACGCACATCAAAACAAAGAACAATTACAGAATCCCACTATGGGAGTAACAATCAACAACGAATCAGCAACAACAGAACCACCGCCTTAGAACGGACAGCAGCCAAAGCCACTGGGGGCTTAAATGCATTTTACTGGTACCAAATCTTCGCCCTAGATTCTGCTGTTGTTGAAGCACAAAAATGTTTAGTTCGCATGGGGGATTCCTAACTATTGCAATGTATCATCATAGAGAAACAACATAATCAAATTAACGCACTATGATGAAACAGATAAAAGGGCTCACGGCTCACAGATAGTTTTAATTTTGAAATAATTAATTTCCCATTTCAGAATGGAGATGTTCCTCGCTCTCATATTGATGATGTAGATATTTTGCAGCTAATATGTTTTTCAATGGTATGTTCAAATATAAGTCACTCCCACACCAGAAACCAGTTTTGGACTGCTAAGTGGCTGAAACGGGTCTATCGATATCATTTAGTTCGTAAAGTATTTTCTAAATTCTACCGAAGACACTCAGAATTGATCATAAAATACAATGTTGGCATTAAATTGTTCTGCAACAAGGCATTTCTTATGGGGATTTAGTTTATAAAAATAAGAAAAATGGCAAAGATCAGGAATCGATACAATCCAGCACCACACCTGACCCAGGATACCAATGGGAAAGTGACAACTTCACAAATAAACATCATATCACAAACGAGAGCCAAGAGGTCTGCCCTTTAAATTCAAAGCCGTCCTTTCGTGAGAAGTTTAAAAAGATCATCAAGCATTATTAAAGACTGGGATATAGCATCGATATTATGTGACAGTTTATGCATGCCTAGTTATAAAACCAATTACTGTTTATATATATTGTCTCCTCTTTAATTGCACATTGGTGGGTCAGCACTTTCATCAGTTGGTCAGTACCTGATATAATTGTCTATGGCTGGGCCCATCTTGGCTCAACTGGGGGTTTTCTTTAGCTCTGACAGTTTGTGAGTTGAGATACCTTTTCTTGGTTTCATCACAGTCTGTTAATTGATTTGTTTGCTTCCCTGTGATGATACACTGTATAAGTTAGGAAACCTCCATGTGCGCTGCTCTATTTTGTGTTTTACATCAGCAGAATCTAGAGCAAAGATCTGGCTAGTAAAGATAATATCACCCCCTACCACCAGTGGCTTTGGCCAAAGCTACTGGGGATAGGGGGTGAAATTATTTTTACCATTTTTATCACCACCTTAGAATCGATTCTGCTATGTAAACCACAAAAATAGTGGTGGTTCTGTTGTTGTTTATTCATCGTTTATTGTTGCCCCATTGTTTGCGTGGGTTGTGTAAGGTCATTGTATTGTTATGGAGTACTTTGTGTTTTTTTCTAATTTTGCAATCATCTCGCTAGGGGAAGATTGAGCTTGTTGTTTTGCTTTTATTTCCTCGTGATTTCATGTGCTGTTATTTATCTTTTTTGCCTCTCCCTAATGTTAATATGGGTTTGTTTGCAATGTGTGACTAAGGAATTTCCTGGTCACACGCACTTACTTTTATGTATCCAGGTAGAGCATAACATAATATATTGTACAAAAACAACACATTAAATGCAAAGAGAATGTTTCCTTGTAGCACTTAGCTATGTACAGCATGATACCTTTATTCATGAACATGTATTAACATATGTATCTTAACTCATTTCTAAATTTCTACAAGTTTTTACCACCGTTAAGAAAATACTTAAAATTGACTGTTACACATATTCTCTCTAGGGGAGGGCAATTACTTTTAAGTACACTAAGAGGGTAAGCAAATTAATTGGACACAAGTAAGGAAGAAGGCAAAGATCAGGAATCGATACAATCATGTACCACACCTGACCCAGGACATCGCATAGGGAAGTGCCAAGAAAGCATCACATACAAGAGAGCCAAGAAGTAAGCCCTTTCCCAACAGGGGACCACAAGGCTGCAAAGAACAGTCAAGGCGGCATGACAAACACGAAACATAAATAACAAAAAGGATCCACAAAAGAACGGCCAGTAAAAAATAATTTACTGGAGGGCTTAAACTAATTTCATGGTACCAGCCTCACCCTATTTCTGATGTGGATCAAGACAAATAGATGTTTGGTTCGCATGAAAGAACCCTAACTTTTCGATGTATCATCTTCTAATAAATACAAACCGAGATGTAAAAAGGAAATATAACACAGATAGTGACTCAACAGTAAAAACAATTGAATACCGGAGTAAAAGAAATCCAACAGTTAAATCCCGGTGGTTGGGACTACATACACAACAGCAGGGCCTAAACCTCTCATCTATAGGTAAATCTTTTAGTCGGAGCCGTCATAGAATCAGAAGTCCGCCCACGGGCGTGCAATTAAAAAGGACAGCAAAGTTGCCAGCCATGATTGGGTTGACCACCAAACATGCAGTCTGTTGCAATACATTAATGTTATAACCTTCTTATTATGAAAAATTATTTTAATAAACTGCGCTGAAAAATTATTAGAACCAACAATTTTCTGTAATTTATACATTCTGTTTCTGAAAGGCCCTGGCGCAGGAGAGATTTAAGGCCAATATTGAATTTAGATTATCGAAACAAGTTTTGCGAAGTTTATGATATCGATAGCCTATTTGAGAAGTATCTAAGTTAACAGTTTATTGCGAGTGTTGAAGTCAGCAACATGGCTAGATGCTCTAGCAAATCGGATGAGTTGAGAAATATAAACTCCATAGTATGTAGAGCGAGAAACATCACCATCTAAAAAGGGAAATTGACAATTTCAGAATCAAAATCGTCACGTTTATCATAAATTTTGGTAGAAACAATATCATTAGAAATGAAAAAATGCAAGTCCAAAAGCGAGGCTTCAGTATCAGAGGTATAATGCTTTATCAAAATACGAGGCTTCAGTATCAGGGGTATTTGCTTTAATAAAGCAAATGCTTCTGATAACGAAGCCTCGTTTTGCACGCTGCAGTCACGTTACTCTAAGATGAATCAGAGATATTTGAATATTAAGACATCAATGAAACTGAAAAGACTTAAAGCTCAGGCTTATATGGACCAATGGAATGATTCTGTGTTCAAAATCCCATGAACTGACCAATAAAAAATATTTACCTTTAGCTGTTTTGCTATGAATGAATTGGATACAAACCGGAAGAGGCGTGTCAAGGGTAAAACTATATGCCTTGCACTCCTGTGCTTAATCTTTTGGCAGCTTTAGAGAGTGTTTCCAGCTGATTTGAATAACTAGGGATTTTGGGCAGAGCGGTTGAGAAATTAGAATAAATTTTAAGAAGTATATCGCTCCAATTTGATACATTTAAGAAATAAATCGTACGAAATTTTCTGGGTTTTGATCTTTGAACACTTAAATAACAAAGCGCAAAGGAAGAAGTGGTTACTTTATGTCCATTCTAGTTTTGCAATAATCTTTATTGGGAAGAGAGAGCTGGTTGCTTTGCTTATTTTGTCTTCCTGGTGTCTCGTGATAGTTGTGTGGCTCTTCCTCGCGGTGCCATGGGTCTGTCTGCAGTTTGTGATTGTGGTATTTCCTAATCATACTCTCTATTTTGGTACATGTTATAGCCTTGGAGCTTTCTGCAATACTTTTGACCTACATTTAGCTATAATTGGTCTTGAAACTCAATTTTCGGTCTTTTTGAGAGTGGCAGTTTTACTCAGGTTTTACTGTATTCAATAAGGATATGGCATGCAAATAGTAAAGAAGTCGGAAAGGGTAGAAAACTGAACTCCTTGAAAATAACTTGAGATTTGAATTGAATCTAAATAGGCTGATGTACTACTCATTGAGCTTGACGCCAAATATTAGAGTGTATGTTTCAGAATTGTTCCTTTAATTTATCAACCACACCATGGGTTTAGGGCATTCAATCGTCCCAAACATGGGCAAGTTTATGTCACAAATGACCTAATCTCATATGCATTGAGACATTACATGTATTTGAACGTACAAACGCAATTTTGTCTTGATGCTGTATGTTTTCTGTTTCGTCAGGGCCTTCAATAACTTCAATATATGTGCAAACAATGAAGACTATAGCAAGACTGCACATTTGTGAAATTGATGAGTATTAAATCAGTAATGATGAATTGTGATTGTTTATTTTGTTGCGTTTATCCACGCATCTTTGAGCTCCATAACTCCTCATCTGAATCGTCTGAATAATTAGTTTTAAAAGTCTGTAGATTCTTATAATCAGAACTGCTAAATGTATAATTGTCGTCTTGCATTAATGTTTCTTGAGTAGTTGTATCTACATAAACGCCAGCGTTTCTTGATGACATCATCTTTACTTTGGTTCTTCTTGTGTATTCTTGATCTCTTTGTCTGAAAAAAATGCAGGTGAAAATACAACAACTATCTAATATTTAGTTAAGTTTTGATATTTCAGCGTGTTGTTTTGAGTATCAATCATTTAGTGCTTGTGCTATTTTCTCCCAATCACAGAACGCATAGGTTCAAATAACCTCTATATATCAGTCACCCCTAATATTAACTAAATTATTTCAACATAACCTAATTAACGTTTCCTATCTCACTGCATGTTACCTTTATCAGGTCATGATGACGTTGCACTTTTTGAATGACGTCGCTTATGACGCTTTATCAACACAAAAATGAAAAATTACGTCATAATCGCAAGTTTGAAGAGTGTTCAACAATGGGTAAACTGATAAATAGAATACCAGGTTCGCGTCTTTTGATATCAAGTTTACCAGGCTTGGCTTTAAGAATGCATGTTGAATCGCTCGGCAAGCCTCGCGATGTCAACAAGCGTTCTCGAAGCCTTGCCTGGTAAACTTGATATCAAAAGACACTCACCTAGTATACTCTATATTTGTTTATGAAACTTGCAGGCTTATGACCCAATAAACTCTCTTAATTGTTGGCATTCTAGGTAATTTTTCATCATTTTTGTAGTCTGCAGATCTTTTTCAATACTAGCATTTTTTCAAAAAGAGTCTTTCAGTAACACTCTCAGAGTGCCAAACAGTGTGGATCCAGATAAGGCCCCACATTCTGTTTGACCTAACCTATTTGCAAAGATTAGCAGCAGACGATCAAAGTCTTCACTGACAGGCAACGAGTTTAACTATTTTAAAGTGACTAAATTATGTGCCTATGTGCAAATATCAATATTTGAATCCCCATTTTTGTGCATCCAAAAGCTGTTTGTTGTTGTATGTTGACTCCGCCTCGCTTTCAGCAAAACAGGCAAAAGCTGGATAACGTTGTTTGTACAAAGGTGATTGCAGTATTGACTATTACGAAAGTAGATTTGCACTTTTTACACCTTAAAGGGAACATCAACATTGAAAGCAAGTGAATCTCAAACGCAATCCCTTATAAAACCATGCGATCTACCATAAATCTGTTCAAAATTGGATGTGAAATAAGAACGTTACAGCAATCCAAAAATAAAAATTCTAACTGAAAGGCGCCATTTTGAATATTTAATTAATGTCCTGGTAATTTTGAAAAGCCAATAAAATTCCTTATTTCAATGGAAACTCGCAATCAACAGAAAAATCAATAAAAATGCCAACAAAGTTATAATGAATAGCAGGAAACTAGTTATTATATTTATTCAAAAATTAGGGCTTTGTGACGTCACACAGCCAAAATGGCTGCCCTCCAGAACTCAATTCTCAACTATACAAACATCTGTAACTTTTTTTTTATTTTTCATTCAATTTTGATCGGATTTGTGGCAGGTTGCATGGTTTAATAAGGGCTTGCTTTACAGATACACTTTATTTCAATATTGCCATCCACTTTTACAGTAGAAATCCAGATTCACTTATTATATTTGTCACAAATGAGCTGATTGTATGTTTAAAATTAACAATTTAAGCCTTTTTATACTGTAAACCAATCAACTGGTACTATGGCAAACAGTGGAGACCCAGATAAAATGCTGCATAATGCAGCATTTCACCAGGACCACCACTGTTTGCTAAGATAAAACAATCTTCAGGGACTGAAGTACATCTTTAATTAGAAAATCCAACCTGTCAAACCTTGATATGTACATGACTCCTTGTATCAAACCGGATTTTAAAAAAAAAATAATCAGCATATACAAAAGGTTTAAAATGCATGTGACAGCCAAATATTGCGCATGTATGTTTAGTACATCCGTCCATTCGTCTGCCTGTCATCAGTGAGCAAGAAAACGAAAACTCGGGACTTTTGAAATGAAATATATTTTTATGAACTCCATAGGTGGGTATATTTTATGGAAGGAATGTGTCTCATCTAAGTTAGACAACACGCACTGCTTAGTGCCTAAGAAATATCTGCCCTTAGTTTAATTCGGGCCATTTTCTGAAACTATACAGAATTGAATCATGACACTTCATCGTCTTTTGTTATTTATGTTTCATAGGCCTTGAGCTGGCTATAGACCCCCCTCCCCCCCCAGGGGGAATTTCGTACACTATGATTTTCTGAAACTACATTATATAAGACACAAAATAAAAGATGTTAGCCCTCTGAGAGTGGCAGCGTTAACGTGTAACATCACGTTATATACGTTACCCCCCAAAATAGCATTAAATGTCCCTGATAATGTCTCAACCATGACATGTTCGTACATATTTGCATGCTGACACAGGTTTATGATCTTCTTATAACACAGTTACATATTTTTTGTATTAATTTTATAAATATCTTGAGCTATTGCTGTTATATACGTTACTTAATGTTTCCTGCGTTATTTCCGAGTATCGGTATGGTATTTATTGAATATACTTGTATTACATCTGTCACAGAATATATTTAATCTATAAGACTGCTACTTAAATGATTTAAGTTCTTTATTATGGTCGCTTTCACTATTTTTCAGGCCCATGTTATGTATGTTACCTTCAAAATAGCATTAAGCATTCTAGTTAATGTCTCTCACAAGCCCTGTTTATACTTATTTGCATGCTGGCACAGGTTTATGTACTTCTTCTAACAAGGTTTACCTATTTTAAGTATTCATTTAATAAATGCCCCGAGCTTTAACTGTTATGTGTGTTACCAAATGATACATAAGCTATTCTGAGTATCTGTATAGCAGTTGTTGACTATACATGTATAAAGTCTGTCAGAGAATCTAAGAAATGGACAGCTCAGTTCTGGGCAGGGTATATGGATATAATTCAGATGGTGTTCACACTGATTAGGGCTACAAAGAAAACAACTTTGAATTGCATGTCAGCTCTATCTGTATGCATTGTTCCCAATGTTAATTGCAAACGATCACAAAAGATACGCACAATATGTACCTGTGTAACTGATTACACATATTAATTTATCTGATACACATCGCAGATGCAAAGAACTTCTCGAACAAAATGGGTTTATTGTGACACGACCATTGGTTCTTAAATGCTTGAGAAATGCTTTTGAGATAGCTATGAGGCAAACAATAAAGAGGTATTATAGGCTTCAGCAACTACAACTACGCTTCGTACTACAGATGGAATGGTGTATTACTCATCACATCAGAGCTCAATATATTGAAACAACTCTTCAATGCACTGAAATAAAATACGAATACTAGAGGCAGTTTCAGGCTTCACCAATCCTTTTAGTTCTAGTTTTGAAGACAATGAACTGTGCTTTTTTGTCTTTCGGTGTTCCTGCTAAGCCTGGCATAGCTAATATCTTATTGAGGCTGATGACATTGGCAGGAAGGCTGTTGCAGACTGCATTGAACCACTTTTAGTTAAAAAAATCTGTCTTTCACAACCCCATAAAATGCTACAAGCTAATAAAGTTTTGAGGTTTACGAGGTCAAGCAAGAAGAAATTGTCCAATTTACAAAACATAAACAGCCAGCAGCTAAGGGCTTAAAGGAGCGTCTTTGGTCAGCATGACGTCTTTCTATTGGACATATTGTTGACCTTGAGTTGACACTTCGGTTCCTTCTGGGACCTGTACCATGGTCACTGTCAACTCCTGATAGAATTTCCAACAAAACTGCCAAGTCCAAACTTCTTCACACATTGAACCAACATTAGATTTATATAGCCTCACCGGCGTCACTTCGTTGTTGTCCTTGAGCAAGACACATTTATCCTAGCTTAGTACTGGTTCAACCCAGGAAGACCCGTCCCGCATAACTGAAAGATTGTTGAGTGGACGTAAAGAATCAAATCAAACAAACAAAACCAACATTAGATTGGCCATGTAGTGCTGCACATAACTTTGATGTTAATGCCATAACTACAGAGAATAATAGCTTTTCCTGTCACCTTCAAGGATCTGATGGCACCAATATTCAACCAGGCACTAAAGGCAGGGCATGTTGGTTTTGTCACTTATAAATAGCAGCAGTCTATAAAGTCTCAGAAACGTCTTGGAAACATTCAAGTGGGGGGAGGGGTTCTCTATCAGTATAAATGGCAGCAGTCTATAAAGTCTTAAATTTCTAGTGGAGGGGAGGGGTTCTCTATCAGTATAAATGGGAAGGAAACAAATGTTACACGTTAACGCTGCCACCCTCAGAGGGCTAACATCTCCATGTACACATATACTGATAGAGAACTATCATTACCTGGGTGTTTTGTTCAACACTGGTGTATGCAACAAAAGGTGCACCTTCTGAATGTCAACAACATTGGCAAGGATATGGGGGAAGAGATCTACAGTAATACACTGTTTAACAGATTGTGACACTACCAATATGCCGATGTGTTAGTACCACAGAAAGGTTGTTCCTACCAAACTGATAGAGAACCCCTCCCCCACTAGTTCATCAACATTCTAAGCAGGGTAGGAAAGCAAATAAAGAACTGCTCTAGGCACTCATCGGTGATATGAAGCCCTAACATGTGCTATTTATGTAATTGTGAATAAGCTGCAGTACGACATGTTTCTGAAAAGAGTACCAAAGCCATACACATATACTTACTATTTCAAATGGCATGAAAATGAGATTACCTCCACCCTTCTTTTCTGTCCTTAAGAAGTACATACAGAGATTGAACTATCAAGTCTTTCCCATGAAAACAAGTGAGCCTATTCAGATATGGACAAAATGTGTGTAAAATAAATGGGAAGGAAATCAAGTACCTCTGGGTGAAAGGAAACTTGATTGTACCCTAACAAAAGAGCCACATAATTATATTTTACATTTTATGTGATATGGGGTTACCATGTTCAAAACTCAACAACTCGAACCATATAAAAGATAGAAAAATAATATTTGCAGTTTCCAAAAGGTACATAAACATACTTTAATACAAAATGAGTTAGTAAGCACATTCACATTTAAAAAAATCTCAAACTATATTAGTTTCATAAATCATTTCTATAGGAATAATGAAAAAAAGTAACATACGTAACACTTTGGGGTGAATATTTGTTTTCAAAGGTCCATATCTGTGATGCAAAAATAGCTTATGTGGATGATATAGCCAATTTGTAAATCTTACCTTATGGTTTGCACTTTTCAGATGTCATGTCATTTACTAAAATTATCAAAGATGTTGATGGGTAATATATAAATTGGCTGTTACAAGGTAATGGTGCCATTACCAGAATGCTAGCATATTGCAAAATCCTTGCAAGATGAATCTGATAGAGGATAAATATGCTGTTTAGAAAAATTCTTTAAACACTTGGATAATATACAAAGATTTGCTCTATAACTTCTACCTGATGGGGTTTCTTTGATCTTTTAAGTTGTTACTCGCATATTGCTCTGTATGTTACAAACTTTCCATGAGTATTATGTTAACTATATTTGATGTCTCTATAAAAGAAAAGAAGGTTTATGGTAGTTTATGTTTTGAGTTACTTCCCCAGCAAATGAGCCAGAGTAAAAAGAGTACATGGACCTGTGCCAGCATGCCAATACGTACAAGCAGGTCGTGTTGGAGACCATATCTTAAACGTTTAATGGTATTCAGAGAGTAACGTATGTAACCTGGGCTGTAAAATAGTGTAAGACACCATAATAAGGAACTTTAATTCATTTGAATAGCAGCCTAATAGATTTACTACATTCACTGATGGATGTAATACATGTATAGTCAATAACTGCCATACTGATACTTGGAAATAACATATGAAACACTAAGTAACATATACAACGGCAAAAACTCAAGGAATTTATAAAATAAATGCTAAAATTATGTAACTGTGTTATAAGAAGTTCTTAAACCTGTGCCAGACTTCAAAAAAAGTCTGAATATGTCATGTTGGAGGCATTTTCAGGAAAATTTAATGTTATTTTGTGGGTAACGTACGTAACATGATGTTACCAGCTAACGCTGCCACTCTCAGAGGGCTAACATATTTCATTTTGTGGCCTTTATAATGTAGTATCTAGAAATCATAATGTACGAAATTCCCCCTGGGGGAGGTGGGGTCTATAGCCAGCGCGAGGCCTAGAGAATTACATTTTACATTTTTGTGTGATATGGGGGTCACCATGTTCAACATCTAATAACTCAAAAAGTATATAAGATAGAAAAGTAATGTTTGCAGTTTTGAAAAGGTTATAAAAAATTCTTTAATATGATACCAAATTAATGAACATAAATTGGTTTCAATAAAATTTAAGACAAACTACATTAGATGCATTTATCATTTAAAAGGGGGTTCAATTAAAAAATGTAACATACACTACATCCGGGGTGACTATATTTGTTTTCAAACGTCAAAATCTGTGGCCTAGTAATAGCTTACTTAGAAAATATAACCAATTTGGTAATCTTACCTCATCTTTTGCACTTTTCTGAAGTCTTAAAAAGAATTTTAATTATCAAATATTTTGTAGGGTAACATATGTAACAGGCTGTTACAGCTTAACGCTGCCATTGTCAGAGGGCTAACATGTTGCAAAATCCTTGCAAGACATTGGGCTTTAAGAAAAATATGGTCTACAAAATTCCCCCTGGGGGGGGAGGTAAACCATATCCAGCCAGTGGCCTATCATGTTTGTCTTTGTTATGCTGTCTTGTCTGTTGCTTGCAGCCTTGTGATTACCTGCTGGGAAAGGGATGACCTCTTGGCTCTCTTGAAGATTGATGTTTTCTTGTCTTTTTGTAAACTTTCCTATATGGTGTCCCGGGCCAGGTGTTGTAATTGATTGTATCGATTCCTAATCTTTGCCTTCATCTTTACTTTCACATAATGGGTTCATTTTACAGTTAACTGATTAGGTTATTTGATGGTTATTGTAAGGTGGATTTTCTTCATAAAAATGAATATTGTAGGACCTTCTATTTATAAGCAAAATTATTCTATCCGTTTGTTTGATTTCTTGCTTATTGTCCCATCCAACAGTTTTGAAGTCATGTTGGTAAGTTTTCCTGGTGCGTAGCCCACAACCCGACAAGTTAGTGTTTAAGTTATTTACCTTTTCTGTCTTATATATAAAAATCCAGCAACTCCTATCAGCACTATCCCGAATACAACACCAAAAACAACGCCAATAATAGCACCTGAATAAATAGAGGATCTTACATGAGTGCTCATGTTTTATTGAATTTATTAAACGAGTTGGGGAAAAGAGATAAAATGCGAGGCTTGCCGAGCATTTTATCTCTTTTTCGCAACGAGTTTAATAAATTCAATAATACAAGAGCACGAATGTTAGATTCTATTTATCATATGACATTAAATTATCTTTGAAGTTTCATTGCTGACGGTAAAACGTTATAATATTGTCATTATGTACGCAACGTTGTTATGGACGTCATAACGTTTCCCGTAAATCGATAAACCACTAGTGGTTTACAGATTTTATTGCATGGCGTTATTTCACTCCTAGACGCGACGTCATATGATAAATCGAAATAAAAAGTTACTGAAAACACTTAATTCATATATAAGCCTAACGTCTTTTTTATGGGACATCAGCAACTGTGCAGAATCAGATCAGATGCCACAGAACCTCTGATTTAAAACGATCTTATTATGATAGAAACTAGTAACTCTTTGCATGCTTGATAAGTTTGCATTGTTTGTCATCTCTGTCATGAACATTTTAATATTAAAACGTTGTCAAGACCATTTTAGGAACATCTCCAGAGTTTCAGACAGTAACAGACAAAGACTTGCAAATACCGCTTTGATCTAAAACACTTAAAACGCCAATCACGGCTTTGCGATTTTTTTATTGAACAGTTTCCTTTATGGATAGTTAAGTGTGCCAAGAAGTTAGAAGTTGTCTCATTAAAGTTCGCGAACTTTTCCAAAGTCCACCCCCATGACCTTTTTTAATTTACAAAATTATCTATTAGTTTATTTCGGTTCTCTTTGTATTTTAAAATGCTACCATCTCATTTAAAGAAAGCCATGAACTCTTTTCCGGACAGTTATATTGGAATCCCTACCCAGATCACACTGGTAAATGTATACGTAGATTTGGTGGTATTTACGCGTATTGCCGGTACTTCATAGACCGGAAGTGGTAGATATTGGTGTTAATACTATATAGAAAAACATGCCATATGCCTAAAGGACTATAGAATTAGACCATTTTTAAGTATTAGGCATGCACATGGCGATTTATGTAAGCATTTAGGAATAGATTCGAGTACCGATCTGGATGATCGGTACTCGAATCTATTCCTAAATGCTTATATATAAAATCGCCATGCACATACTGAATACTTAAAAATGATCTAACTCTATAGTCCTTTAGGCATATGGCATGTTTTTCCTATATAGTATTTACACCAATATCTACCACTTCCGGTATATGAAGTACCGGCAATACGCGTAAATACCAGCAAATCGACATATACATTTACCAGTGTGACCCAGATGTTTAGCGATGAATCAACTCTGAAAAATAAGAAATCTAATATTGGCGGGTCCATGCCTACACCATTATAGTGTGTGCCTCAACATCCTGGATGTTTTCTGAGGTAACCATTTTAAAACTGGGTTTCACTTTAACGTAGTACAAAGTCAATGGTTTGCATCAAGCATTATTGTATTAGGCGTTGAATATAACATAAAGTCTAATGCAATATACTGAGCTGATTACATGGTAAGAGGCTGTAACCACCTTCAGGACTTTAGTTAAAAGTGCGTAACGAAAATATAACTTTCTTATTTCTCAACCAAAACATATGGTGTGGGTACTCAAAATTAAGAACCGTCTCAATGAGACGGTTCTTTTGAGCACCCAAAACATATGTTTAAACTGATGAGTAAGAAAATATTGACAATTTTACGCTGGAAATTTTTGTTTATCTAAACCTGTGCACCTTTGTCTTTGACCTACCTAATTCGTACTGGATAGGATCTAATGTATCTTCAGGTGGTGGTTTGGCTGCTATCGTCGCATTGGTTGTACCTGAAAATGACAGGCATACGAATTAATCTTAATTTATTTACATTGGAATGATATACCCTTATACATACAGCATGCAGTTGTATAAGCAGTCCTAATGTGACTTCCATTCTTGTTTTAGGGTCTGTTCTCACTCTTTCCCGTTTCCATTAACAGATCTTTTCTGCTGTTTGATCCAAATTGTCTTTTTCATGATTGGTTTGAGATAAATTTGAAAGCAATTAAGATTGCACCATTATCCATTGATCTTATGTTTATCTTGGGGAAAACTTATAGACAGTAATGGCAGACTACTGAAACAAGCAGTTATTCTCTTCAATTGCATCCCTTTTAAAATATAAGACAACCAAAAAGGGAAGAATTGGCTACCGGGGAAGGAAGGAGAGAGTGTCACTCATATTGAACTAAAATTGGGATCCATTCACTCTGAACTGAACTGAAGTGACCATCCGAAAGATGAAAGTCATTTCTGCATTAAAAGCCTGTGTTTCAAGAAAGAGGTAAACATTTAACCCTTAATGCACCAATCGCAAAAAAAGTCGTCTGCTTTTCTCGTCTGCTGAAATGTTTAAGAAGCCTCTATGGCCAACAGTGTGGACCCAGATCAGACTGCTCCTATAGGAGCAGTCTGTTCTGGGTCCACACTGTTTGTTTCTATACTTAATTTGTCAGTAATATTAGGCAATTATTTGCAGCAGACGACTTCAACAGACGACATTTTCAGATGCATTTTTTACTTGGCGCTTAAAGGGTTAAAAACCTTATCATAGCCTTAGAGATTATTTTCGTGTGTATCTGTTTATCTTATTTGCGCTTGGTGTATTAATTTCTTCTAAAGTGGTCATATGCCTAAATAATAGATTTTATAAAAACAAGGAATATTATAAGCATATCAATGATAATCATTCACGTAAATGTAGGGACAGCTAAGGGATGTTGGAATTAAAAATTAATAATAGTATTAAATTCCAAAATATATTGCAGACCTATTCAATAATGTGTTTGTGTCGGTAGCTTTAAAAATCAAGGACCCCTTTGACTTCTAATTCTGATAAAGAGTTATGTGATTAGAAAACCCTGCCTAAATTATTTTCAATACAATGCCTCTCATAAGAAAAAGTAGAAAATATTTAAGAGCATTGATGATACCAAAGCTACTGGCACTGATATCATTGGTCCAATATTACCTAAGCTAGCAGCTCCATTTATTTCTGACAGTTTAATGTATATATGTAATATAAAAATATAAAAATATATAATTTATATGTAATCAATGCATAATTAACTCAACTTTTCCAAATACGTAGGAAGAGGGCTAAGTAATGTCCTTATTACAAAATGGCCTAAAGGATAACACTAATGATTATAGACATATTTCACTTTGCCTGTAATATCTGTAATAGCAAAAATAGGAAGTGAGTATGATCAGGAAATACCACAATCAAAACATGCAGACAACCCTATGGCATCGCGAGGAAGAGCCGCTCAACCATCACGAGACAATAGGAAGACAAATTAAGCAAAGCAACCAGCTCTCTCTTCCACATCAAGATGATTGCAATACTAGAATGGACATAAAGTAACATACAACAAAACATAGAGCAATTACAGCCTCCCACATTGGGAGTAACTTTAAACAAAAAGCCAACAACAACAGAACCACCGCCTTAGAACGGACAGCAGCCTAAGCCACCGGGGGCTTAAATGCATTTTACTGGTACCAAATTTTCACCCTAGATTCTGCTGTTGTTGAAGTACAAGAAATGTTCAGCTCGCATAGCGGCCATCTAACTAATGCAATGTATCATCATGGAGAAACAATCTAATCAAATTAACACACCATGATGAAACAAAGAAAGGGCTCATGACTCACAGATAGTCAGAGCTAAAGAAAACCTCAAGTTGAGCCACGGTGGGTCCAGCTACAGATAAGCAGCAGGCACCAACCCACCGATTAAAGGTTTACGTCAGAGCCTTTTTAGAGTCTGAGGCCTGACCCACCATCGTGCAATTAAAGAGGAAACCACGGCTATAAACCGTGATTGTGTTTAAAACTAGGCATGCAGACTGTCGCATGATATCCAAGTTATATCCAACCCTTATATAACGTTTTACTATCTTTTTGAATCGATCACTAAAATTATGTTTCCCAGCAATTCGTTTGAATTTATAATTTTAATCACCATAAAATATATATAGGTTCTGATATACCCTGTTGCAGAAGAGTTTTTAACCCAATGTTGTATTTGACAATTAACTCTGAGTGTCTGTGGTAGAAAACTGCTGAAAAGGCATGTGTATGATTCCTTATTGACAAAGACCTCTCCAAAACTGCTTCATTCAACACAATCTGATTTCAGACCCAGTCATTCTTGTGAGACAACACTACTAGGTATGCTTAATAGATTCCTATGAGTTATAAATGTAGTTTGGTTTCCATCAAGTGCTTTTTGTTTTATAGAATCTCTGGTGTATCCCCTCCACCAAGGGTTAATCTCTGGTGTATGCCACCAATATAGTTGTTTATCATTCGCCCCTAGTATTAACTGAATTGTTTCAACAAAACCTAATAAACGTTTCCCATCTCACGGCATGTTACCTTTATCAGGTCATGATGACATTGCACTTTTTGAATGACGTCGCCAATGACACCGAATCAACACAGAAATTACGTCATAATCGCTAGTTTGAAGAGTGTTTAACAATGGGTAAACTGATAAATAGAATACCAGGTTCGAGTCTATTGATATCAAGTTTAACAGGCTCGGCTTTGAGAACGCATGTTGGTTGAATCGCTCGGCAAGCCTCGCGATGTCAACAAGCGTTCTCAAAGCCTTGCCTGGTAAAAAAGACACTCACCTAGTATTCTCTATTTAGAGCCGTATCAGACAAACATCAGTAGGAGGTTCATGGGCGTCAGAAAGGACGTAGACTCATACCAGACCATGAATAACAGTGGGGCTGATATCGAGCGAGTATAATCGCCATTCAGGATCTCAGGCAAATGTTATCTAGGTCATGGGCCAGTTCCACAGATCGCTGTGAAGTTGTTGAAATTACATGTGTGACATACATGGCTAGGCTCTACATGGCCATGAGCCAATCAGAATTCAACTGATCGCTCCAAAGAAAAGAAGCTTCTTAATTTGCATGAAGCAGTTACACGGGTGGTAAACCTAGGAACTACCACGAAATTGTGTTAACGTAATTTTGTTCCCAAGCCACATCCGGGACACGTCGTGGTAGTTTCCAGGCCGAAAATTGGATAAAGAAAGGTTGGTGTCACTTTCATTTTTGTTTTATTTTACAACTTAGAACAAACAATGGTGAAATCCGACAATGTGGTTCCGTGTAAGTATGTCTCAGCGTCCCCTCTAGCCCAAAATTTTGTTTGAAAAGTTATTTTCTTTCTTTTGGTACGTGTTTCCCCACTGAGCATTGGACCAACTTTCCCCAAAGTTCGAAGGATTTTAGCCCATATCTGTCAAATTGAATGGAATTTGATATCATTTGACGATGGAAATGATAAAAAGACCCTGAATAAACATTTCTACACAGAAAAAAAAATCTGAGCATTTACTTGTAAACGATTCATGCTCCATTCGTCCTGTGTGGTAGTTTCCAGCTCATCGTGGTAGTTAAAATGCTATCGTGGTAGTTTCCAAGACTTTGTAGGAATTTAGTAGTAGTTCGCATCAGCAGATTTCCACTATTCAGGGGCTACTTCATATTTATAAAGACAGGGTGTGCGGGCCGAACCTTGAATACTCCTCTTATTCATACGAAGACCTTTTCAAATAACCTTTTGTCAGATAACAAATGACGACTGCCTGAATTTTAATTTTAGTTGGCTATTGAAATGATGAGAGGAATGAAAAGAAGGGATATTCACGTTTTTTTGTTTTTGAATAAACATGCTTTTTTGATTTTGAAATTGTCAATTTCCCATTTTTAGATGGTGATGTTCCTCGTTCTACATCCTATGGAGTCTATATCTCTCAACTCATTAGTTTTGCTAGAGCATCTAGCTATGTTACTGACTTCAACACTCGCAATAAATTGTTAACTCAGAAACTTCTTAAACAGGGCTATCGGTATCATAAACTTCGCAAAACATTTTCAAAATTTTATAGACGATACTTTGATTTGATTTCTAATTTCCAAGTTGGACTTAAATCTCTCTTGCGCCAAGGACTTTCGGAACCTGATTTCTATGGTGACTTGGTGTATAAGTTGAAGAAGATTGTTGGCTCTAATAATTTTTCAGCGCAGTTCATTAAAATAATTTCCCATTATAAAAAGATTGGCTATAACATTAATGTATTGCAACAGACTGCATGCTTGGTAGTCAACCCAATCACTGTTGGCAACTTTGCTTTCCTCTTTAATTGCACGCCGGTGGGTCGGACTTCAGACTCTATGATGGTTCCGACTTAAATCCTTATCTATTGATGAGATGGTAGGGGCCTGATGCTTTGGCTGTTTGTCGGGCCCACCAGGGTTTACCTGTTGGATTTCTTTTGCTCCGGTATTCAGTTTAATTTACTGTTGAGTCCTTATCCTTGCTTTATCTCCTTGTTATATCTTGATTTATATGTTTTAGGAGATGATGCATTGATAAGTTAGGGGTCTTTCATGCAAACCAAATATCTATGTGTCTTGATCCACATCTGAATTAAGGGTGAGGTTGGCGCCGTTAAACCGGTTTAAGCCCTCCAGTAAAATATTTTACTGACCGTTCCAAGGCGGTACTTCTTTTGTGGATATTTTATGTTTTTGTTCTGTCTTGTGTTTGCTATGTTTTGTGCGCGTCTGTTTATATGTGCTTCGTGGTCACCTGCTGGGAAAGGGCTGACCTCTTGGCTCTCGTTTGTGGTGTCTTCTGTGAGTTTGTCACTTTCCCATTGGTATCCTGGGTCAGGTGTGGTACTTGATTGTATCGATTCCTGATCTTTGCAACCTTACTTACTTTTTTTAATTATCAAATAACATGCCCGTTCATCGTCACACTCGCATGTTTATAAAAAGTGTCCCAACCCGAGGATATTTCCCTTTTTTCTGAAGCGCAAGTACTAACAATACTTTGGGCCAGTAGTCTTAGCCTGCCATTTTATCTTAAAGCTGACTGAACATGGAACAACGTAGCGAGTGACGCAATTTTTTATATAATTTTTTTTGTCTGTTGCTTGGGACACCACGCCTCAACTGATGACCTTCTTTTGCTTTAGATTTCCAGAGGTGTTGTTTGGCAGTCCAGGGCATGGTCTCCACCTGTCAAGCATCACATTGAATCTCGAGTCCTCAGCTTAGCTTTCTCATGGTGTTGAAATGTGGATTATTTGTTTACCGTGGTAATTAATTGACGAGTTCGAGGGTTATCATGCGAAACAAACAACCACAATAATGTTTTGTAACACTTCAGAAACGTATCCTATAAAGTCTTGGAAACTACCACGATAGCATTTTAACTACCACGATGAGCTGGAAACTACCACACAGGACGAACGGGGCATGAATCGTTTACGAGTAAATGCTCAGATTTTTTTTTCTGTGCAGGAATGTTTATTCAGGGTCTTTTTATCATTTCCATCGTCAAATGATATCAAATTCCATTCAATTTGACAGATATGGGCTAAAATCCTTCGAACTTTGGGGAAAGTTGGTCCGATGCTCAGTGGGGAAACACGTACCAAAAGAAAGAAAATAACTTTTCAAACAAAATTTTGGGCTAGATGGGACGCTGAGACATACTTACACGGAACCACATTGTCGGATTTTACCATTGTTTGTTCTAAGTTGTAAAATGAAACAAAAATAAGAGTGACACCAACCTTTCTTTATCCAATTTTCGGCCTGGAAACTACCACGACGTGTCCCGGATGTGGCTTGGGAACAAAATTACGTTAACACAATTTCGTGGTAGTTCCTAGGTTTACCACCCGTGAGTTATTTGATAAAATAAAAAGACGCCAAACTGTGAGTTTAAAGTGTGTGTGTGTGTGTGTGTGTGTGTGTGTGTGTGTGTGTGTGTGTGTGTGTGTGTGTGTGTGTGTGTGTGTGTGTGTGTGTGTGTGTGTGTGTGTGTGTGTGTGTGTGTGTGTGTGTGTGTGTGTGTGTGTGTGTGTGTGTGTGTGTGTGTGTGTGTGTGTGTGTGTGTGTGTGTGTGTGTGTGTGTGTGTGTGTGTGTGTGTGTGTGTGTGTGAAGGTGTCCAGTAGTGTTGTATAATTGGTCAGTTTCATTCTTTTGTGTTTAATTAGCTCATATTTATATTTTCCATTTGTATCTTGGTAGTTTATAAGATAAGCTGTGTCCGCTAAATGCGTCTATACGCAATCACCATTATTTGGCCATATGCTCGTATTCGACAATCAATCAAAACATACATTAACAACAAAGAATGTAAACAACAAAAGTATATAAGTTCTTACCATTGTTGCTTGGAAGCATCCGAAAACGCATGTCCAGCGTATATGTGTTTTGACTTCGTATAGAAATATACCTGGCTAATACATGTAACATGTTTAGATTTCCTGTACTCGGATATAGTTTAACATTCTTTGTGTATCAGGTTCTTTCTTTTGTGGAATTTAAAACCAAAGCAAATTGATACGATGCTATGTTTTTATTGCTTTAAATTTGTTTATCAAGTTGTATGGTGGTTAGCGTGTGATGTATTGCCAGACGAATAGAATGCGCAACTTTGTATGTTGATTGTGAGATCGTAATATACTACCAACTATTGCTGTAGATTTAAGAAATAGATCAGCTCTAGCAGTGAATTGTTGTGTAATAATTCACTGTTTGGAGGTCAGTTGTAAAGAAGATCAAATCACGAGCGCGCAGCGCAAGTGATTTATCATCGTACAACTGACCGACAAACAGTGAATTATTACTCAACAATTCACGCACAAGAGCTGATCTATTTCGATTCTAACACGCAATAAACAACGAAAACACATTTGAAGTCTTCAGCTTCTTCCAACTTGCCACCATTGCACTAAAGAACTCCCGCCAATGCTTAGACTACGTCGCATTCGTTTACGTGTATTTGTAACGTCTTTCAAGCGTAAAAACGACGTTACACCGTCTAACGGCATGAATGACGTCATTTTCCAGCAGCAAATGACGTCAGCTGGCACGTACTTTCCTCGCGATTGCTAAACTGTGAATTATTGTTTGATATATCACACTTGTTTAGCATTGGCTCTATAGGCGAGGTGTGTTAGGATAACGCGTAGGTCAACTAAACTTACCAGCGGGCAAGTATTTCTAGAGAGGGGTTCTTATGTCTATAAGGGGATTTGATGTGCTGATTTAACCTCAATTTCTTTAAAAAGCACTACTATGAAAATAAAATAAGTTGGTCTCAGAAGGGTGGGGGAAGGTTTAGATAAGATTAAATATATTTAAATGTATATTAGCAAAGGGGTTGGATACATGTTATAACAACATTAGAAAATCCTCTCCCATAAATGTACAAACAGCATTATAGTAAAACCTGTTGACTGAGATAGACTAATTTTTAAGTAGGAAATTATAACATACCATATATACTGTATACATTATAAGGTGTGGTAATGGGTGGTTCAAGCAAGCGAACCCCCGACCCCACTCCCTGAATCCGTCACTGCGATCTACATTAATGCGCTTGTTTGTGTGTTTGTATTTAACGTCCCATCAACAGCTTATGTCATAATTATGGAGATGGGGCCACCACATTAAGTCTTTAATTGAACCATATATGGAGTTCATATACTGACCAGGTGTAGTTGTCGTTGTCCCGCCCCAAAAATATGCATCTCCGATATCAACAAGCAAGGCACATAACACAGCCCAGACATATTTCGTAATCCATCTAGTTGATAATGTTCCCATAATGTTCACTTAGATGTAAAATCTCAAAACACATCCATGATCACTATATCTGTCGTACATACATTGTCTTTACCAGGGTGTTAGGTATGCAGCCAGTAACATTATCTACCCGTTTCAGTCGACAGATACGGAGATAAACTACCCTATCAGCATACGGGCCTTGACGCGAGAAAACCTGTCTGGGTGTGCGACACGATAAAGCTCTATCTAGGCTCAGCAGTGACGGATCCAGAGGGGGTTCAGGGAGTTCGCTTGAAACCCCCCCCCCCCTCGCCACCACCCGTTTTTTTATTATCCTATGAAAATGAAATAATTTGGTCTCAATAAGACCAAATTATTTCATTTTCATGGGATATTAAAGAAAAATGTGATAAAATTAGCAAAGCGAACCCCCTATGGACCCCCTTTTCAGGAATCCTGGATTTACCCCTGCTCAGCTACACAGACTAGCTGGAATTTTAAGTTTTAGCATTATGCTAGGTTAAATATTATACAGTCCAGTGAGTGATAACAAACTGGGAGCTGATCAAACTGCGCATATTCATGCGCAACTATCCTGTGAGATTACAAATCTAGATTTTCGCAAGAATCTTTATCGAATTATTAAATTTTGTTTTGGGGCATCGAGGATGCGCACTCTCGTCTAAGCCTTAGTTTTTCACATAATGCAATAAGTACCAACATCTTATACTTTAATTATGAATACCCTTGTTCGTGGGGGGGGGGGGGGGAGAACACTGTTCAGACTCGTACCACATAGACTAGATATACTTCTGATGTATTTGGCAAATATAGGCATTTTGCTGCAATAAATATGGCGACCAGACTGTGTACATATGGTGCCTGATTTGCGTCGTTTTGTTCGTATGTGGCATAAGTTTTTCTCGAGATACTGCTTAAATATGATGATGACCAATATGATTCATTTTTAACTATAGATTAGAATAACACTTTTAAGATACAACGTACATTGTGTAGTTCTTCAACCCCCAGTATATACAAAACTTTAAAACAACGCCGCATGTTCATGTGACGTTGTTTCGACGTTATAATTGAGCCGTGATATGAGCGTTCCAACAATGTGGTATGTGTGAACAGCAAAGTATCAGATCAGACTGCGCACTAGCGCAGTCTGATCAGAGCCTTTGCTAGCCGCTTGAATATTCTATGAGTGTTTACCTAATTAATGACTGAACACCATTTGGAGCTTCAAAGCTTAAAAGGAGGCTACACAGGCTCATCTGAGTCTGAACTTGTCAAAATGCTACATTGTTGGAAATCACGTGTCACGGCCGGGACGCCATTCTCAGTGTTCTACCGTGGCCAATCAGTGATCCTTATAACTAATGCAATGCATCATCACAGAGAAACAATCTAATAAAATGAACAAACGTTGATGAAACAAAGAATATTGATCATGACTCAGAGATAGTCGGCGCAAAAGAAACTCTCAAGTTGAGCTACGGTCTGGAATACCACAACCAGAAGGAGACCCATCACCCACCATGCCAGACATCCATGGCATTACTGAAAGAGTCTTGAAACTGTTACAGAAACTAAATTTTAACAAGGCATCTGGCCGTATTGGTCTGTATAAATTGTTTTGTAAGGTAGCAAACAGTATAGACCATGATGCAGCGTTTCATCTGAGTCTTCCTTGTTTGTTAAAGTACGCACTCAACGGGTTAAATTAACCGATTTTCATTCTGTGACTTCTGTGTGCTTTGGCCAGAGGAAATGCTGCTAAGTAAGATGACATTTTAAAAGCTAATACTTGCGTTTTCTAAGGGAAGCTACTCGCTAAAAGTTGTCGTAAATACAAACTATTTCTAGCTTCAAATAACAGCTGATGAAGATATTGGGCCCCGTAAATTATTCACAAATGTCATTATACATTATTCTTTATAGAGTGGCACTTTATAATTTCTTTAAATCCAAATATTTTAACGACATTATACCACTTTACGTTGTCAGCTGAGAAGAAAACAAACAGACAGAAACTTCGTCATATCCTAAATTGTCGAGAAAAAACGATCATTTCAGCATACTCAATGAGAAAGAAACACGTATTTAGGAAATCTTCTAACAGGGGAGGAGAGGGAGGAATATGAATGCAAGATCTCATGTTTTTGAACTGGTATATGATTGATTTTCTTTGTCCAAAAATGTCAGTGAACAAGTAAAACTTTCAAAAAAGAAAGGGGTTTCTAAAGATAAAGAAGCTTTATTTAACATCGCTGATTTGAAACAAACAACATAAGCTCTGTAGAGCTTTTATTGCGACATAAAAATATCTTTTTAGCAAATACTTACCTGCCTTACCCCACCTTCCTAGCACAACCCCTTTTTTATGCGAGCGTCAGCAAGGGAGCTGCTAGTACCATTTTTTACACCTTTGGTATGGTGCGGCCTGGATTTGAACCCACGACCTGCTGCTTTTGGCCTCCCGCTCCAAAAGCGGACGTTACAGATACACATCAGCTTTCTCATATCTTGTTCTCAGACTCACATTCATTTCTATCTTCCTTTCTTACATGTCTACATCTAGATCATACGTCGATGCAGTCACTCTTGACTCTTATGAGACAGTGGTGGTGCTGGTAAAAGAACGGAAAAGAAAGATAGTAAAGTTTGAAGAACCGGGGAATGCGGGATAGATAAAAGATAGAAGAAAGGTGCAAAGTTTGGCCCAGCCACATGCTCATCCCTTCAACTCCGACCAATCTGGCTACGGTGACCGCTAAGGGGCATGGTAACCCCACCGGCGTAGCTCTGAGAATCACTAGAAACTACTTGTGGCTGGCGCTGACTGCAGATTTAATACTTGATGTTGGACAACCCCTGCTTGAAGGATTCCAAATCAGGGGCTTCAGCTACAGCTGATGGCAGTGAGTTCCATGTTATGGTAGTATGTGGAAAAAAACTGTTCTTGTAGTATGATGTAGAGGTGGAGATCTGTCTGTACTTATGGGAATGGGCTGCTCTTGTTCGACTTGATGCTGGGATTAAATACTGCTGTGCAGGCACATCCACCAAGTTGTTGATAATTCTGAACATCATGGTGAGCTGGGCTTTTGTTCTTCTGGATTCTAGTGATTCCATATCAAGATGGTCCAACATGTCTGTAACGCTGCTAGTATTGTGATATCGGTTTGTAATATACCGAGCAGCTCTCCGCTGCACCATCTCCAACTTATGAGTTTGATCTTTCTGATATGGATTCCAGACTGTGGAGCAATACTCTAAATTTGGACGAACAAGTGAGATATATGCCGCACGTTTGACTTCTTTGTTGTTTATTCGGAGATTTCTGCGTAGGAATCCAAGGGTGCTGTTTCCTTTCTTTACAGTCTTGTCAATATGGAGTATCCATGTCATTTCTTGTGAGATCTCAACCCCTAGGTATTTTGTTGACTCTTCACAGTTGAGTGTATGGCCTTTGAGTGAGTAGCTGAACATGATTGGCGATCTCTTCCTATGTACTCGAAGAATGCTGCATTTTTCAGGGTGGAATGACATTCCCCACAACTTCTCCCACTCCCATAGTTTCTAGAGGTCATCTTGGAGAATCTGGCAGTCTTTGTCTGATCGTATATCTCTGTATACTACACAGTCATCAGCAAAAAGTCTCGAACTGGACTGAACGCTGGCAGGGAGGTAGTTGATAAAGACGAGGAAGAGCATTGGTCCTAGCACACTTCCCTGGGGAACACCGCTCTTGACATGTATAGACTCTGATACAACTCCCTCCACTGTGACTTTTTGGGTTCTGTTGGTAAGGAATGCTCTAATCCAGTCCAGGGTCTTTCCTCGGATGCCATAGTGGTCCAGTTTCTTAAGGAGATGTTCATGAGGGACACGATCAAATGCCTTGCTGAAATCCAATATAGCTAAGTCATGCATGTCTTAGCAAAGAGGAGGATGTCAGGTTAGTTCTGGGAGGCTAAAGAAAACAAATCCGTACTGTTCAGACTTCATGACAGAATGGTCAAAAAATGAATTTGTTGAACGACCATTATGTCTGGGTCCATAAACTTACAGAATCTGGCCCAATTACCGAAAATGGCATATTCTTGTATGATGAAATGTGTAGAATACACAATTATGAATTATTGACTTATGTTGAAGTGGACATGGATGATTGTTATTGAACAGTTAACGTCATATAGACTGACACAGAGCAGAGGTCAATATGATCATGTTTACTGTTTTATTTAAGTTTTTTTATAATAATTTTATGTTAGTGTCTCCCCCAGCCCCCAAAAAGGGCATGGTAAAGTCTCCAGGAAAAGGGCACTTTACGCGCGTGATAACAGGATGAGAGGGCACTTTTGAACACACGGCGACAGGCTATGAGGGCATTTTTAATGGGTGCCCGGTCGGGACAGGCTAAAGGGGCACTTTCAAGCCCAAGTTCAAAATTGAATATGATATTGCCAAATATAAATTTATGTCCCATAGCATGAATGCAAACTATATTTAATTATTATTTTAGAATTCTCAAACTGATTGTTGAATGGCAGTTAAATTTCTGGATTCCTATTTGAGCACACACTTATTTATTTTTTTAATTCAAAAAAGTTATCAGAATCACATTATTATGGGAATCATTTTTTTCTTCAATATCCAAGATCACTTCCTAAGTTTTTAACCGGACTGCCTTTCTTTCCAGTATTTGTTTTGGTTCAGTATTTCAAATACACATTGTTCATCAAAGAGATGTTTCAAAATTGCCTCAGGTAATTAGTGACCATTGTAAAAGGATTAACACTGAGTAAAATATTGTAACAGCAGGTGTCTTCCTAGCTACTTCAGGCATCAAATTGAAAAAACTGTAACTTCCTTAATAGTTCATGTCAGATATTCATTTGGTGCAACGCCATGCTAAAACTGGCTAGGCGAAACACTATATGTTTTGCAGGAATATTTCTGGTCCAGAATATGAATGGCCCATTCATTTGCATGCAAAAATCAAGATTTTGATTGGCCATTTGAAATTTTGATTGGCCATTTGGAAAAAATGATGGGCTTACTTACTGCAAAATGAACACCAGATCTGAACAGCTTATGTATAGGGCCAAGCCAAAAATGAAATCAGAATTACTCTATCACTCATAGTTTTTTCATAAAATCGTTCAAGCGGCTCGGGCTCACCATGCATTTTCTGCCATTTTGGACCATTGAAACCATTGATGTTAGGAATGAATTATGCCAAATTACTTATTCCCTCATGTTGTCTGCTTTTCAACATCACATCCGGCAAACCATGCGACATGTAGTTAAATCAGCGGCAGTGGATGGGCTTCTGAGCCAATCAGATGATGTTTATTTATAGATTATATAATAATATGTAATATACAATTGCCCTAATGGAATGCAAACAGTACTGACATAGATCAGACACATCATATGGTGGTAGATCAACAACAAACAAACGAGATTTGCACACATGGGGTTCTTAAGGCACACACTACCAGGGTTCGCACAGGCTTGAAAAGTACTTGAATATACAGGACTGTCTTGAAAAGTCCTTGAAAATAAAATTTGCCTCGAAAAGGATTCAACACTGTTTTTGGAGACCTAAATCAGTATAAAATTGTGGTGTACCAAATAAAGTCACTGCAAATTTATACTAATTTTCTAAAACTACTTTCTTTTGTAATGAACTCTAGCATTTCAGAAGTAGAATTAAAACGTGTAAATCAGTATTTTTCATAAGTTTTCAGTCCTTGAAAACAGTAGAAAAGTCTTTAAGAAGTTCTTGAATTTTACACAAACTTGGCTGTATGAACCCTGACTATGCATATGTCTAAGCTAAAATAGAGATACAGATCATCTGGCTTTATATTTTCTACTTTTCCAGTACTATCGTTGCAATGAAGAACAAAAAGCTGTGAATATGAAGCCAGCTGATCTGAACCTACATTGTTTTGTTCCATAAGATGGTAATATTTTGACAAAAAATCTGGTACTGTATTAACATCAGGTGAAAGTTCTGTAAACTGTGACCAGGCATTAGTACAACAACAACATTTATATGATGCTTGACATACTCTATCTACATGAAACGAAAAAATAAATAACTAGAGCAGAAGTCGATGGCACACCATCGCAAATACCCGCTTTTTGACCTATAACCTTTACCTTGGGGTCAAGGTCACACAAAATGTTGCTCAGTACCTTCAACATAAAATGACCTATGCACCTGTAAAGTTTGAAGCTGCTATGTCCAATGATTAAGGAGAAGAAGCATTTACAAAAAATACACTATATGACCTTGACCTATGGGTCAAGGTCACACCAAATGTTGTCTAGTGCCCTCCAAATCATATGACCTTTGCACCTGCAAAGTTTGAAGTTGCTACGTCCAACAGTTTAGGAAAAGATGCATTTACAAGAAAGTACATTATTTGACCTTGACCTTCAGGTCAAGGTCACACTAAATGTTGCCCAGTGCCCTCTACATCATGTGACCTATGCACCTACAGAGTTTGAAGTTACTACGTCAAAAGCTTTAGGAGGAGAAGCATTTACAAGAAAATTCAATATTTGACCTTTGACCTTGACCTTGGGGTCAAGGTCACACAAAATGTTGCCCAGTACCCTCTAAATCATGTGACCTATCCAGCTACATGTACAAAGTTTGAAGTTGCTAGGTCTAACCGTTTAGGAGGAAATACATTTACAAGAAAATACATTATTTGATCTTTGACCTTGACCTTGGGGTCAAGGTCACACAAAATGTTGCCAAGTAACCTTTACATCATGTGACCTTTTCAGCTACAAAGTTTGAAGTTGCTACGTCAAAAGGTTTCGGAGGAGATGCATTTACAAGAAAATACAATATTTGACCTTTGACCTTGACCTTGGGGTCAAGGTCACACAAAATGTCGCCCAGTACCCTCTACATCATGTGACCTATTCACCTACAAAGTTTGAAGTTGCTACCTCTAACGGTTTAGGAGGAGATACATTTACAAGAAACGTGACGGACGGACGTACGCACGGACAGACGGACGGACGGACGGACGACGGACCGACTTTGACACGAAATTAATATACCCTTTTTTTCTAAAGAAAAAAGCGGGTATAATAAATTGACCGTTTTCGGGCCCAATTTGGTAATTGGCCCGATTTGGTAAATTTACGGACAGGCCTTAGAGCAATTCTTGACGAATGACCCTATGATCCAAGGGTTGTTAGTCTAATCACCATTTTATCTAAAAAGCTAAAAAAAGTTTAAAAGCTCCACTGAACTACATGTACATTATGCCAAAAGCATTCAAAATGCAGGGTTTTTTTTCATGGTCTGTAGAATATGGGCACCAGGATAGTTCGGTCTGTAGTGTGTTAAGCTCTTAGTAGCTAGATACCTCTGCCAGGTTCCATTCTCGCTAGCGTCCCCAGCAAAAATATCAATCAGTGAAACAATTATCAACTAAGTTCCTGCAGTGGTATGTATCAGTGATTTGACTGTCACCTGCAGTGGTTTCACAGGGTATTTCTTGGCGAAACGCCGAGAACTACACTGGCTTTCCCCCACCACTAGACAGTCAGCATCTTAGGAGCAGAACTGCTGAAATATGATGTCTATCTCCCAGTAAGTTATGTGGCCCCCTTGAGCCAAGGCTCAATTTGTTGATTTCACCTTTGTTTCTGGTGTTTCATTTCTGAATGGAAACCCTGTGTGTGATAACTTTGCAGACTGAATGTTTTCCAAAGTTTGCTGATGTCATGTGTTAGTCAAAAAACCTGTTTTGAATAAAGGCTAGTGACTTTTGGCAACATTAATATTTGCCAATCTTGGTCTCAAAGAGCTACAATTTAAACTGTTACAGGCCCCCAGATAAGAGTTTGTAACTGAAAATTATTTTCTTTTTTCTCAACCAAAACATGTTGTGGGTACTCAAAAGAACTGTCTCAATGAGACGGTTCTTTTGTGCACCCAAAACATATGTTTAATTGATTGATAAGAAAATAATCTGAATTTTACACTGAACATTTTTGCTTAGCTGGCCCTATGTGTTAATTAAGGTCTTCCCTCAAAATAAGACTTTCCTTCAAAATGAAGAATCCATAAGTACATATAAAATATGGTTAAAGATTTTTAGTGTAAAATTGCAATTATTTCCTTACTGTTCAACCATGCAGGGATCAAATTTAGCACTTGCTAACTTGCTAAATGCTAGAAGTGTTCTCAAAAAAGCAAGTAGAAATTGCCATCACTTGCTTTTTTTAGCAAGTGAATACAACTCACTCTCATATCAACCAATTTATGCAGCACATAATAAGTTGTATGACAAACAGTGTAGATCCTGATCAGCCAGCTTCTTTAGAAGCTGGCTGATCTGGATCCTCTATGTTTGCAAGGAAACCTGAATATAGGTTCAGAAAGCTGAAAATGTTAAATTGTTTTTTCTATCAATTAATGATGTGTACATATGTTAATAAAATTTGTGCAATTTTCAAATTATCAATGTTACTAACAAAAATTGTTCAAACATTTTCAGTGAAAAAGCAAGTTGATCAGCATCTTTAGCAAGTGAGAAAAATAACCACTCACTTTTTTTAGCAAGTGGTTAAAAATCTAAAATTTGATCCCTGCCATGTCAACTTAAATATGTCACATTTAGATGATTCTCTTGACTATCCACAACATATGTTTTGGTTGAGAAATTATAAGAAAAATTATCTTCCATTACCATGACGAGGACTAGGGTCTGTGCTATTTATAGAATTCCATCAGGCTGCTATGAGGATCTGATCAGATCTGATCTATTTATTCACCCTAGTTGTAGGAGTGTTACACACTCTTATCTGGGGTAACCCATGTATAACTATTAGGTAACCAATATTTTATTTTTATTTCAGTCAGTTGAAGGTCGTCAAGTTGATGAAGTAGTTCAAAGTGAGTATTTATTTAGCGCCAAGAAAAAAATGAATCTGAAAATTTTGTCTGCTGAAGTCCTCTGCTGCAAATAATTGCCTAACACAACTGACGAATTAGGTATAGAAGCAAACAGCGTGGACCCAGAACACACTACTCATATAGGAGCAGTCTGATCTGGGTCCACAGTTTGCCATAGAGGCTTCTTAAGCATTTCAGCTGACGAGAAAAGCGGACTACTTTTGTTGTGATTTGCGCATTAAGGGTTAACTCTTTGAAAGCTGGGTAATTTTTCAAGCTTTTGTAAATGTTTTCTCTTGACTTTTTTATCAAAAATAGTTCTGGATCCAGATCAGGACTGATATTCTTATAGTTCTGATCTAGGTACAGATCAGGACGAGCATCATGTCATTTCTGATCTTGTTCCAAAACTGTTTGCAAAGGCTATCAGCAGACTACAAAAGTCGCAGCTTGCAAGGAAAGAGTTGGAGAAGTCACTTCTCCCTACTGTCAGGGCCCAGCTTTAACCCTGATTGGGTTAGAAAAATTTCATGTAGCAGTGATTTTTCATTGTATGAAGTTCAGTTGATGTATGATTTGGGTCATAATGGCCTTTTGCTGCATTACGCACATCAAAGGGAGACAACTGGAATTGAATTAGGTCCCTTTTTAAAATGGTGACTTCACTTAAAGGAAAACATTGTAGTTGAATAATTGTAGGTCATGTTCATGCAAATTGTTTTCTCTAAAGTTCATCCAGCGTGTCACAGCATTGTTAACGGTATCAAACCAGGAAGTAACTCTAAAAAGACTGATAAGCATGCTGTCGATTGCTCAAAAGGTGTATGTTGGGGCGTAAAGTGACCTATATGAGATGTATAAGGTGGTCATACAACAATGTGGCCAAAGGTATCCGTCTCCTTGACAAAAAAGCAATTCTTGTTTATACAGGAAAATTTTCATGCAAGTAAGAGCTTTTAAAAGATATATCCCCTTAAAATATAAGTTTATTATGGAGACTTTAACAATGACTTTTCTAACACCTCACTTTTATGACAGGGACTGGTCCAGCTTTACAATATGTCCACCCAGGTTTTTTATTGAAATAGCCTGTAAACCAAATTTGTGGCATAATTTCAAGACTGGTCTGGTTCATGTGACGTTTTGATTTTCATAGTACGATAAATGTGCGAAAATTTTGAATACTAGTTACCTGCCAAAAGGCCAAGAAAACAGAGCATACCCAGATCAGGTCTGGCCAGTGTCTTTTCTTAGACCCTGTTTGCTTTTCTGACAAGCATTTTCGTTCGTGAAATCCAGCCCTGACAGTCAACATTTGAGATCAAAAAGAGAAAGACATTCAAAATTTTAGAACTTTTACCATATATATTGACTGTGTGACTCATATAAGATCCTTCATCTCTTTTCAGGTTTATTTCACAGCCTTATCTTACACAGAACTCTTGGAAAGGTAAAACATTTCTGAAAACACTTGTTCATTCTTTTCATACATGTAGGGAGGAGGTCAGTGTTTTTGTGTTTCCCTATATAATGAGTATCACCATCTGCCATAATGCAAAATTGTGAATATTTTATAAATTTTTTATGGAATGAATATTATAATATTTAGAATAGCCATTGGTGATACATTGTATGTGTTTCTTTCATGATCACTATCAGAGTGTCAAATGGTTTGGAGCCAGATCTGGGTCCAAAATGTTTGCAAAGTTTATCAGCAGACGCCAAAAGTTGCCCCTAGCAAGGAAAGAGTTTAACTTAATGAATGATTTTATTACGTGTGACACTCACTCTATAAATGTGGGTAGATCGACCAACTTCAACTTGCCAATCAAAGGGGTCTTATTTTTAGAGTCTGTCTGGAATGTGGGTGGGTGTTTCATCACTAAAATTCTGAGTAGGGGTTCAGACATGCCTGTCTGCCAGTGACTGGAACTTGAGGGGTTCATGGTTGTCTGGAAATGGGTTGTCATAGGGCCAGTTAAGTAAATTTTTTTCGCCGTAAAATTGTGATTATTTTCTTATCCATCAGTTTAAACATGTGTTTTGGGTGCTCAAAAGAACCGTCTCATCGAGAGGGTTCTTTTGAGTACCCACAACATATGTTTTGGTTGAGAAATAAATTTTTTTTTTAGTTATGCACTCTTATCAAGGGGCCTGGGTTGTTAAATTTTGAAATAAACAGAACAAAAATAAACCAGAAGATAACATTGTGGATGAGAAAATAAATCAAAAGAATCAACTTATAAAAGAAATAAAACATTTTCATGCTCAACTGAGCATAAATTTTTAACTGCTCATAAAAACTGAAGTGTTGAAAAATAAAGGCTATTCTTACTTTCAAACTCTATAATGTGTTATTTATCATGCTAATAAATGTTAAATGCCAAATTTTGTTAATGATAAATTTCATGCTCAGTTGAGTTGAGCATGAAAAATGTTTTTTTTAACCTCGGCACAAGGACTCAAATGAGGCCAAAAGTATAAAATTGTTTTTCTAATTAGGGGTAAATATTTTTATCTCACTTTTGTCTGGAAAGGGGTTAAGGTTCCAGAATTTTTTTTTTTTTGGCACATTCTAACCCATTTAGATATTTAGTACCAGTACATACTCCCAGATATATATCCATTTATATATGAGCCGTGACATGTGATTTCCAACAATTTGTATTTTGACACATGTAGACACATACAAGCCTGTGCAGCCTTTTTTTAGCTTAGAAACTCCAAACAAAGTTCGGTCAGTAGCTTAACAGACATCAATTATGGAAGTGACAAGCAAAGGCTCTGATCAGAATGCGCATATGCGCAGGCTGGTCTGAGCCTTTGCTGGTCGCACATACCACATTGTTGGAAATTTCATGCTGCGGCTCAATTAATATAGGGATTTCCAACAATGTGACATTTTGACAGGTGTTGACTCAGACTAGCCTGTGCAGCCTCCTCTTAAGCTTAGAAACTCCAAATGACTTTCGCTCAGTAGCACAATAGTCACAGAATATTCAAGCGACTTAAAAAAGCTCTAATCAGACTGTGGGTATGCACAGGCTGGTCTGAACATTTGCTGGTAGCACATATCACAATGTTGGAAATCTCATGTGGCAGCTTATGTATGAAAAGTTTCAAAATTTTATGGCCTGGCCAATTTCTCTTACAGTTTCACTATAAACAAGAAGGAAGTTATTCAATTGGAACCCTTGGTTTTGTAGATGAAGATTGTGATTTCATTGACTTTACTTATGTAAGTTTATCTTATTTCCATTGTCACATTACTTCAGGTCTGGGTGTAACGCCAGGCAATAGAATAGATAAACCACTAGTGGTTTACAGATTTAGTTATGTTTCGTAATTAGGTTCATTTTTAAGTTGCAAAAAAGATGGAAAAATTTCGTCGTTTTCACTCCAAAAATGCAAATTCAAAATAATTTTAATAGAATCTAACATACGTGCTCCTCTATTATTGAAGCCTCGCATTTTATCTCTTTTCTTACTTGTTTAATAAATTCAATTAAACATGAGCACTCATGTAAGATCCTCTATATCTGCAACAAGGGGAGCACTCATGTAAGATCCTCTATATCTGCAGCAAAGGGTGCACTTATGTAAGATCCTCTATATCTGCAATGAGGGGAGCACTCATGTAAAATCCTATATATCTGCAACAAGGGAGCACCCATGTAAGACCCTTTATATCTGCAACAAGGGGAGCACCCATGTTAGATCCTCTATATCTGCAACAAGGGGAGCGCCCATGTAAGATCCTCTATATCTGCAACAAGGGGAGCGCTCATGTAAGATACTTTCAATGCATTTTTCAGTTCTCTTTCCAAACTTATGTTGTGTGTACTAAAAAGGGTGTCTCAGTCAGGCAGTTCTTTCCAAAACTCATGTTTAAACTGACTTGAACATAGGTCCAGTTAAGTAAAACTTTATTAACCTAGAATTATGAGTACTTTCCTATTGATCAGTTTAAACGTATATTTTGGATGCCAAAAAGAACCGTCTCGATGAGCACCCACAACATATGTTTTAGTTGAGAAATAAGGAAGTTAATTTACAAATACATACTCTTATGTAGAGGCCTGCTTGAAGCTGATGAATATGAAAACAATCCCAATTTCAATGATTCATTTTTTCACAGGTAAGAGTAGCCTCTGATGTGTTGTTCAAGAATGTCAGGAGGGAAGTGACAGTGTTTAGTGAGTCATTACTGGGGAGTTCAACAGCTGAATCTGGACAGGTACATTAATCATAGCGCAGTTGAAGAATTTACGTCTATATATCAAGCCCATTTTTGATGGGAAACCCATAAACTGTGTTTCTTTTCATGTGACATTTGATTTAGCAACCTATTTATATAAATTCTTTTGTGAGCAAAAAGATGCTCTGTAGAAGTTAGAAAAAAAAACCGCCATTGACAGACTGAACTTATAAGAACCATCCTTTAATCTGACCATGCATCCAGAGAATTTGAAATTTAAAGAAAAGAAATGCCATTTACAGGTAGAAAACAAGACCAATATTTGCTCTGGACCTGCGTCGCCGGTGCACTCCTTCAATTTGTGAACAATCATTATGCAAAATTAGAATATAAAGGAATGAAAACTGCTGGAGTTACAGATTATATAACAAATAACACAATGTAAGCAGTCAAAAGGCGGTGTAGACGTAATAATTTCTAAATTCAACAATCCCAAAAGTACATGTATTATAAAATATTATCAAATGTACACAAAATAGGAGGTGCACATCTTCAGAGTGTTAACAATCATAATGCAAAGTTTGAAAACAAAGGAATGAAAACTGTTGGAGTTACAGATTACAAAAACCAGACACCATCTAAGCATTTTGAGCAGAAAAATAAGTTCAAGACCCCTAAAAATGAATAAATATTCATGAAATGTGCACAAAAAGGAGGTGCACATCTTCAATGTGTAATCATTATGCAAAGATTGAATATAAAGGAATGAAAACTTTTGGAGTTACAGATTACACAAACTAGGCATCCCTAATATGTTGCGGACGGACAGACAGAGTCGACCCACTACCAGACCCTTTTAACTACAGCGACACAGGTAAAAAGCATCTAGGACTATATGGATTGCAACTCAAGAAAACCTGTCTTTCCAGCAAAGTGAGATTTAAATCAGCCTGTTCCGCTACAGAGACTAGCTAGAAAATGGAAATGTTGCTCATAGCAAGTCTAGATATGATACTTTCCAATAAGTGAATAACAAAGGGGCTGATCAGACTGCCTTGATGCACAGGCTGGTCTGTGCCTTTGTTGTTTGCAAATCCCCGAAGATGTTTTCTCACTTCAAGGCCTATATGGTATGAATTCTAAAAGTGATCATGATAATTTCCATGCTCTCTACCTTGTATAGCGCTTCAACTTCCAATTTTTTTTTATATTCCTCAGATTTCCCTTGAGTTTTATCAGAGGAAGAGAGCTAGATGGCCATTCCCTGCTGAGTGTATACCATGGGAGGTGTGGACAATAAAACTGGACATTATCTCTCTTAGTAATGAACACCGTAAGTTCCTACTTCTCACTAGCTCAGGTTCTGACAATATGAGCCTTAACATAAGAAATAGTAAGTCAGTATGATCAGGAAATACCACAATCACAAACTGCAGACAAACCCATGGCACTGAGAGGAAGATCCACACAACAATCACGAGACACCAGGAAGACAAACTGAGCAAAGCAACCAACTCTCTCTTCCCCATCAAGATGATTGCAAAACTAGAATGGACATAAAGTAACGTACAACAAAACATAGAACAATTACAGACTCCCACAATGGGAGTAACAATAAGCAACAATTCAACAACAACAGAACAACCGCCTTAGAATGGACAGCAGCCCAAGCCACTGGGGGACTTAATTGCATTTTACTGGTACCAAATCTTTGCCCTAGATTTTGCTGATGTTGGAGTACAAGAAATGTTCACCCAACAATGAAAACCAACAATGTGACTGTGCGTCAGGTGTGTGAAGAGAGCTTTGGTCCTAAGTTACCCACTCAACACACAGTGAAGACTCTGATCAGACTGGGCGGATACCCAGTCTGATCTGAGTCTTTTCATTTGTGCAAGTGCTCATTTACTTGGTTTTGTCAATTCAGGGCTAGGTAGCAAGGTAAGATATGCACCTTTAAAAATAAGGTCTCCTGTTTAACCTTAACCTTTTGTATTCAGGAAACCCATAAACCAGTACTTTAGCAAACAGTGAAGACCCAGATGAAATGCAGCATAATGCTGCATTTCATCAGGTCTACACTGTTTGTTTGTTTAAAGAACTACACACACTGCAACCAAGTCTACACAGTATTTAATTGAAAATATATGCTTTCAATAGATCGGCTGTGGGTATTTAAACTTATGTCATTTGTTCATTGAAAAAGCATTCTCGGCTTTTTGAAACCTTGAAATGCAAGTAATACATGTAGACAACAAAACAAGAGAACACAATGTTATTTACACACACCAAGTTTTACTTATTCATAATAGGAAGTCCCTCTCATGAATTTGTATTCCATTGTATTTTCCGATGGAGATGCACGGGTAGGAAACTTCATAAACAGAGCCACCGGCTCTGTATATAATTCTGAAAAAATTGTATAAAAACTAAAAATATTTCTTTTACCATGTAAAATAGCTAAAAAGGAGAGAGCAGTGCTCTGCACTGGTCTTTCAACTTCTAATCCAAGCTGATGTGAGCTGCAAATTGTGTATGGTTTTATCAGAATCGCCAAAAAGGATTCAGACAAAAGCGTACACAATTTTCAGCTCGCATCAGCTTAGATAAGAAGTTAAAAGGGGTAAATCTATGCAACATGTATAAGAACTAAAATCTCATGTGCTTACCGTTACCCCCATCATCAAATATAATCCAAAGAAGTTAATAGACTGGAGATGAGCACTACATTCTCCTTTTTTCACTATTTTACACCATAAAAGCACAGAATGAAAACTTACGGTTTTAGGTGATTTTTTTCAGCCGCCATATACAGAACAGGAAAGTCCCTCATAAGATTTCCTTTTCAGAGCCACAGCTCTGTTTATGAAGTTTCCTACCGATTAGATGGACAATTTGCCACAATATTGATAAATACTTCAAAGCCATGTTAGTTAGGGTATATCTGTATTCAAAATTTTCATTTGGGGAGGTATACGGTCAGAAATTTAGTTTTACCTCAACTCGCGAGCGGAGCCGTAAAAGGTGATTTACGAACATATATCCAACGATATACCTCCCCAAATGAAAATTTTGAATATGGTTATCCCCATTTTAATGCACTTCTGTAGTTTTGTCTCAAAAATGAGTGTTACAAGCCGCATAAAGCCGCATGTCATCCAACAAAATGTGACGTAATTATTGAGGTCAAATTGTTTCCAACAGTATATTGCATTTTTATATGTATTGGCCCATACATTTTTCAGTCAAAACTCTTTTCTAGTTACCAGGCCACCAGATAAGAGTGTGACTGCTCAGGCATTTCTGTCCCTTTGTTAATCAGTAATAATCACATACAACCCAAACAGGTTTCTTACCTGATTCTCTTTCAGAGAGGCAGGTGTGTCGTGAGAAGTTAGGAGAACTCATTGGAGAGAAGACCTTGTATATAGCGGACATAATGAATCGGCATGAATATGTACCAAAAATGCCGAATCAGTCGGAACTTGATCTCATCTTTGATACCACCTATATTGATGTGCAGCCATATTTACACAGAGTAAGTCATTAAATATTGATTACAGTAAATGTTCTAAAATTAGAATACTTTTCTCTTCTGTTCTCAAAAAAAAAATTTGGTTATCAAGGCTGGAACTCATAAAATGCTTGTCTGAAAAGCAAACAGAGAAGGCCCTGATCAGACTGCTTCTTAAGAAGCAGTCTGATCTCTGTCTGCTCTGCTCCTCTAGGCTTTTGTGTCAAGCAATTACTGTATAGAATTTTAGAACAATTATCTGACTACAATATTTAGAAGTATTTTCGCCCAAATGTACAAAATTCGGATAGAAAAATATATATTTACAATTTTTGCTTATGAACTTTTCAAGGTCAAAATGAAAAAATGCAAATAATACCAGAAATGCATATACTTGGGTCAAAATACTTTAAAATATTGTAGTCAGATAATTGTTGTTCATGTTATGCAAATGGTTTTCTCTTAAGTCATCCAGCGTGTCACAATATTGCAAACGGTATCAAATCAGGAAGTAACTCTAAAAAGACTGATAAGCATGCTGCCTATTGCTCAACAGCTGTATGTTGGGACGTAAAGTGATCTATGGGAGATGTATAAATTGTTCATACATTAATGTGGCCAAAGGTATCCGTCTCTTTGATAAAAAAGCAATTTTGTTTATACAGGAAACATTTCATGCAAGTAAGAGCTTTTGAAAGATATATCCCCTTAAGCTTACGCCTGTCTTTAAGACTTTTATTTTTTTGTCTATTTTGGAGTGCCCGCTTAAAGCTGCATAGTCTGTAACTTTTGATCTTTTAATTTTTGAAATAATGTTTCTATTTTTCAAGAACATGGTAAAAAAACTGAAATTCAGGTATAAATTTTACCAATTTCATAAATCTTTACAGATTATCAGTATCAAAATAACAGCATTTATGTTAAAACTTGGCTGTCTATAATTATTGGAGGGACTCAAATAATTACCAACAAGAGAAAAAACACCTGTTTTTATAAGATAATTCACTTTTCCATGCAGTTTTCAGCTATAGTGAACAGATTTATTGTGAAAACTTAACTTAATTCTGCTTTTACAAATGATTTAAAAAGAAAAGAAAATTTTTCGAAAAATGTTCATAGTTGCAGACTTAGTCTCTTTAAGATAGGATTTTCTATACTCTTTTTCAGATTTCCCATCAGATAAATGGACCATCTTCCAGTTCTGTGTCCACAACGATGAGAAAATTCCTGAAAGACACGCTGGCATTGTGACAAACACCTCATCAATGTATCTAGAAGTGACAGCGCTTTCATCCGTTTCATCTAATAACAGTGTATAATCTATAACCATGAGAAAATTCCTGAAAGACATGCCGGCATTGTGACAAACACCTCACCCATGTTTCTAGAAGTGACATTGCTTGGATCATTTTCACCGTATAACAGTGTATAATCTATAACCATGAGAGAATTTATGGAAGACATGCATGATACCAGCATTGTGACAAACATCTCTTCCATGTTTCCTGAAGTGACAGTGCTTTGATCAGTTTCACCATATAATAGTGTATAATCTATAACCATGATAGAATATATGAAAGACATGCATGATGACAAACATCTCTTCCATGTTCCTAGAAGTGACAACGCTTTGATCAGTTTCACCATATAATAGTGTGTATACAGTAAAACCTGTGTTAAATGGCCACGCTCAAAAAGACCAAAAATTAGTTTCCAAGACCAATTATGGCTTAATGCAGGTTAAAAGTATTGCAGAATGCTCCAAGAGGAGCATTCTGCAATACTTTTGACCTTCATTAAGCTACCATTTGTCTTTAAATTCTTTTTTGTCTATTTTTGAGGGTCTGTTTTACACAGGTTTTACCGTATAATCTAGAACCATGAGAAAAAAAAAGAAAAAAATGCTAGCATTGCCACAAACACCTCATCTGACAGTGTTTCTAGAAGCAACAGGGCCTTCATCCTCATACAGTTCTATATAAGCCTTGACATGTGATTTCCAACAATGTGGCATTTTGACAAGTGTAGACTCAGACGAGCCTGTGCAGCCTCCTGTTAAGCTTAAAAAACCCAAATGATGTTCGGTCAGTAGCTTAACAGTCATAGAATATTCAAGCCACAAGCAAAGGCTCTGATCAGACTGCGCGTATGTGCAGGCTGATCTGAGGCTTTGCTGGTCCCACATACTACATTGTTGGAAATCTCATGCTGCGGCTCATATGTATGCTCCTAGATTGAATCCTAGAATACAGGTTGATAGCATTGTGACATACACCTGGTCAGAGCAGAGCTTATATAAATGATAGCTCTCAGCACTTTCATCCTTGACTATTTGTATGCTGGGTAATTTGTCATGCTTTTATTGTTGTTTGCTGACTGTTTTCAAAATTAACTATTCAAAAAATAACTCGAAATGTAGGACATCTTTGTAATGTTTTATTTAAGACTTAAAAACCTGGATGAATTTACTTCATATTTAGTACTAGGATGATATTTATTGGTCCATATTTTCAGCAGCACAAATGCCTCCCATGCCAATGACCTTGATATTAAGGTCACAAAATCAACCTTTTTTTACTTCATTTTTAAAGAGCTCATTACTTTGAAGCCTTATGATGGATTAAGATGGTGATGGATCTGCAGTACCATCCCCAGCCATGCTTTAAAGTCAAGGTCACAAATATAGATATTTTGTTTTAATCCTTTTAGGCACATTACTAGTTTATATTTGTTTTTCTTTGCGCAGCACCATTACTGCCCACACTTATGATCTTGAGAGCAAGGTCATGGATTTAGAATTTCCATGTGAATTTGCCAAGGGAGTCCACATACAGCATTAGGTGATCTATATTCCGCAACAGGTCTTAATCTGCTTATGTAAGAAAGCTGTCACATGGTCATGTAAGATAAAAAATTCTTCCATGAACTGAAAGCCTACTAGTTCTTATATATGTTAACCCTTTGTATTCGGGAAACCCCTAAACAAGTTCTTTTGCAAACAGTTCTACACTGTTTCTAAAGATAAAAAAGATCTTTAGACAAAAGAATACAATATGTTTAAAATTATATCCTGACACTCCTAGAGATATACAGTGGACCATCCCAAGTTTATAATACCAAACCAGAAGAAAGAATCCATTAATCTACTAAGGGTTAAAGTAGTAAAAAGCATTATCCTTTATTGCCAATATTTTAACAGACTGACCGGTGTATAAATTCTGTTTAGAGATGCTATGTAACTATGTTGTAGTTTATAGGTTAGTGTTGTTTCACCATGTCCATATTGGGAGGGCTGTGGCTCAGTGGTTGAATGCTTGACTCAAGACCTAAGAGCTGTGGGTTGGAGCCTCACCGTTATCACTGCATTGTGTCCTTGAGCAAGACACATTAATCCTTGCTTAGTACTGTTCAACCCAGGAAGACCCGTCCCAACATAACTGAAAAAGTGTTGACCTTGACTTAAAGAATCAAATCAAACAAACAAACCATGTTCATGCTTGGCTACTATAGCTATTCATAGGTCCAGATAAGCAAAAGATTTTAGAGTAAAATTGTAATTATTTTCTCACTTATCCGCTTTAACATGTTTGGGTGCTAAAGAGAACCATCTCATTGAGATGGTTCTTTTGAGTACCCACATTTTTGGTTTTGGTTGAAATAAGAAAAATATTTTTCAATTATGCACTCTTATCTGGAGGCCTGGCTATTACTGTGTTATCCATTTCTGTTGTTGTATAAGTACTTACTTGTATATAAGAAGATTTCCCCTTAAGGTCTAGGTTATTTATGAGATAAGGCATACAATTTTATCAATGTTTCCTCAATGTTACTCATCTGACCATACAAACCTGGGTACACCTCAGTATCACCTTATAGAGGGTTCAAACATAGATAGACATCAATGTTACCCAATTGATGAGTCAAATCTAGGTAAACCTCAATTTTATCCAATTGAAGTTAGCCAACTGATAGGTCAAACTTGTGGACAACTGAGACCTCAATGTTACGCAAAAGAGTGGTCAAAGCAAGGTGGACCACAATGTCAACCAATCAATGGGTCAAACCTAGGTAAACCTCAATGTTACCCAGTTGATGGGATAAATCTACATGTTAGTAAACCTCATTGTTACCCAAATAATGAGCCAAACTTAGGTTAATTACCCAATTGATGTCAAAGGTAGGTAAACTTCAATGTTACCCAATTGATGAGTCAAAACTAGGTAAACCTCAATGTTATCCAATTGATAGGTAAACCTCAATATTACCAAATTGATGAGTCAAACCTAGGTAAACCTCAATGTTACCCAATTGATAGGTAAACCTCAATGTTACCCAATCATAGCTAAACCTCAATGTTTCCAAATTGTGGATTCAATTAACTCTCAAAGTTACCCAACTGGTAGGTCAAACATAACATTACCAAATTGATGAGTCAGACCTATGTAAACATTAATGTTACCTGGTCGATGAGTCAAACCTACGTAAACCTCAATGCTACCCAATTGATTGGTCAATCCTATGAAACCTGAATGTAAACAATTGATGGATCAAACTTTGGTAAATCTCAATGTTGCCGTTTATGCATTGCCGTACATAAATACAAAATGCAAATTTTGATACCAAGTTATGATGTAGCAGTTTTATAAATCTCTGCACAACCTTAAAGAGAGCTATTTTCATAGTGCAATTGTTCATGCATTCATTGTACATATTCTACTGTGGTACATTGTGCTATTTTTTATATGTTCTGACATATGAGCTATATCTTACCAAATGAATGGTAGAGTGAGTAAACATACCTTTTGGCATAATGCAGATAATGATTTTTTATCAGGTACATAGGTTTAGATAAACACCTTCTTGAGTGTAAAATTGTAAACATTTTCTTACCCATCAGTTTTAACACATGTTTTGGGTGCTCAAAAGAACTGTCTCATTGAGACGGTTCTTTTGAGTACCCACATCATATGTGTTGGTTGAAAAATAAGAAAATTAATTTTTGGGGTATGCACTCTTAACTAATTGCCTGAGGTAAATAGTTAATAGGAAATGCTGTTTGCAACAAGGTAGGTTCAGGGTGGGTTGTCACGTGGTTATTGTTAGGATACACTGTACGGAAAAAATGTCCCACTTCTTTTCCACAATGATGTTTTAATCTAAAGTGAGTAGAGATTTCTCTGGGGTTTTTTTTCATCTTTACCCAGACAGTTATACACCATTTTCCAGCCCACATTTTTCCTCGATCTAACGATGCCAGTATATCCTCATTAAGCTTCTTACTTTGAGTACAGACTCTACCACAAAATTTTTAGCATCAAAGATCAAACCTGAACTATAGAAATTAATTTTATGGACAACAATTATTTTCTTTATGACAGAGTTTGTACTCAAAGTAAGAAGCTTAAAGAGGATATCTTGGTAGCCTTTGATCGGGAAAAATGTGGGCTGGAAAATGCCGTATAACTTTCTGGGTATAGATGAGATAACATAGAGAAATCTACTTACATTCGATCAGAATGTCCAAACAGTGTATTAAAACATCCTTACAGTGTATCCAACTAAAAACCATGTGACTACCCACCTTGTAGATTTATGGAATCGTAAAAGCAAGGCTGAAATTGAATTGTGCATATTGTCATTTGGGCTTTGTCTTTGTGAACAAAAAGGCCTCAAAGTGACTGCACATCTTTGCATTTGATCAAGTCCTTTGTTATTCACTATCTTGAAAGTATAATATCTATTTATACTACATACATCCAATATTTCAAAATTTTAGCTAGTCTTGGTAGCCTAGGAGGCATCTTTGATTTCAAGATTTTAGCTAGTCTCGGTAGCTAAGGAAGCATGTTTGAGTCTTATATCCCGCCCCAGATAAGAGTGTGTAACTGAAAATTATTATTTTTATTTCTCAACCCAAACATCTGTTGTGGTTACTCAAAAGAGCGGTCTCAATGAGACGGTTCTTTTGAGCATTCAAAACACATGTTTAAACAGATGGATAAGTAAATAAAAGAAATTTTACGCCGAAAAAAATTGCTTATCTGGACCTATGTTATCTGTAAGCAAACTGAAGAGAGGGTTTCGTTGGTAAGGTATATATGCTCATTGTCGTGATAAAGCCTTTCTTTGGGTTAAGTGACCAGGTAGATCACAAACCGGCCTGTTTAGCTACACAGACAAGCTGAAATATTGTAACTTTGCATGTAGTAAGCTAAGCTTTACAACCATGCAACTACCAGCTTAGCAAAAACGCAGCTCATGAAATCAAATTTGGTGATATAGCTGTCATGTAAATATAAACAATTTGCCTTATTGTGACAGGTATTTTAAAACTGATTGGCATCTTGAGATGTTTTTAAAGGAGCAAAGCAAATGAGCATGTTTCTTGATAAGTGTATATTTCAAAATAGGTTTCCTTATTTTCAGTAACATATGTTGTTGGTACACATTGGAATTACCTCATAGAGGCAATTCCAATGTACACCTACAACATATGTCAATTCAATAAATGAGTGTTTTTCACCATAAACTTTTTTCTCAATCTTCTCAACTACGTTTTATGTTTCAGTGTTATGAGCATGTAGAAATGAACAAGTTTTTGTGTAGTTTGGCATGCACCTGGATAACAATAAATAGAATTCCTTTTTAATACTATTGACAGCTAATCTTTAGATGTTTCATTCGAATTAGCTAAACTGGTGGTTGCCTGGTTGTAAACCATCTAGAGAGTGAATAACTAAAGGCCCTGGTTTGAGCATTTGTTGTTCACATACAACAATAGCAGGTTTTCTCGGGATGAAGCCCACATTTAGTATTGTTTGTATTATGTTGTCTTTACAATTACTAACATGCATATCATTGTATAATGTAATGTACATAATATTACCTATAACTGCTATGTAAATATGACAGTGTTTAGTTTAATATGTGTTGCCAACATTAATAATGGTAGTAATTTCTGGTTGCATTTCATGACATTTCATCATATCTAAAAATAAATGAATACAGTCAGCTGGTGTTTTTGTTTAATTTGGGGATACAGTAAATAGGGATGTAACAATACATCGGACTATCGATATATCGCAATAGTAACCTAGGCAATGTTAATATATTGATAGGAAAATTGCAATGTCAATAGTATCGGCAATAGTTTTTTCACTATCGCAATTGCTTCGATAGTTTTTATACCTAGGGATTTTCACTCAAAATTGCTTGGTTTAGGCACAAAAATGAAATTAAGTGGCAGTAGGGTGTACATGTTTTTGCATCCTATGCTTTCAGCAAGATCAGTAGACATCGACAACATTCTGATATTTTTCTGTTGGTTCAATACAAAACTGGTACCCGTACATATAGAAAAGTCCTACCATTATCTTAATTTCCTCCTTCAAACAAGCATAAATGTTTCAGACAAAAGCATCAAAATAGTATTGCAATGGTAGTCCACAACAGTAATAGTATCGCAATGGCACTTAAGCAATGTCAATACTATCGCAATAGTCATTTTTGGCCACAATAGTCACCCTAACAGTAAAACCTGTCTTAAGCGGCCACCCAAAAAGAATACCAAAAATTGGTTTTCAAGACCGGTTATCGCTTAATGTAGGTCAAAAGTATTTCAGATTGCTCCAAGAGAGCATTTTACAATACTTTCGACCTTCATTTAGCTACCTATTGCCTTTAAGACCTTTGTTTTGTCTATTTTGAGTGGCCCCTTAAGACAGGTTTTACTGTAGCTGTATTCAAAACTATCATTTGAGGAAGTATATCATCATACATTTGGTTGGAAATTTAGTTTTATTGATGTCTGTCGTGCATCGTCCATTATCCTCCGTCAACAATCGCTTCAAACAATATCTCCTCTAAAAATATTGACTAGATTTTGACCAAACTTAGCAGGCATGATCCTTATATGGCCCTCTTTAGAAATTGGGGGTCACATGTTTTACATAGGCTTATATAGGGAACACATGGAAAAATCTTTTCTGAAATCACAAGGCCAAAAGCCTTGATATTTGGTATGTAGCATCACCTAGTTGAACTCTACCAAGTTTGTTCAAATTATGCCCCTGGGGCCAAAAATGGCCCCCAGTAGAGGCAACATAGCCTTTATGGGGAAAACATGAAAAAACTTGTCTAAAACCACAAGGCATAGAGCCTTGATATTTGGTATGTAGCATCATCTAATGGACTTCTACCAAGTTTGTACAAACTATGCCCCTAGGGGCAAAAATGGCCCTGCTCAGGGAGTTATATTTTACATAGACTTATATAGGTAAAACTTGATAAAAAATTCTTGTTGTCTGAAACTACAAGGCCTAGAGCCTTGATATTTGGTATGTAGCATCATCTATTGGGCCTCTACCAATTGTGTTCAAAGGATCATTGACGGTTTGGGCCTTATACGCCTATTTTTCTGATTCCCAGAACGCTGCTTTTGAGCTTCTAGTGTGGTGCATGTAGTATCCGTGCAATAGGTGAATCTAATGGCAAATGCCAGCTTGCAAAATATTTTCAAAATTCCTACGCACTCGAGAGTTATGGCGGGTAGAAACGGGAGGGGGTCTGAAATTTCGTGAAAATTAAAAGTGCTTTAAAAAGTGATTTCTGCACGTTTTCTTGATTTATTTGGTAGGCATGGTGATATTTAGTGAAAATACCATATGCACAGTATCAACGGATCACGATAATTGATGAAATTGTTTTAAAAACAAAATATATTTTGTAATACATTTTTTTGTAAAATGATTTTGGGGAGATAATTTAGAAGTTACCTGTACATTTTTGACTACATGTACCGTAAATAATACAAAATGAAAGCACAACAAAAGAAATAAATATTTTTGAAGGAAACAAAGTGTCCCATTTAGCATTGGAAAGTAAAACTGATTCTAACTAGATCCTTTGAATATTACTTTTGCTTTGTTTAAGGGGCATAGCATGTTAAATGTATTTAAAGTGTCCGCATATATATCGTCTGCCAATAGCCTTTTGCAAACAGTTTGAACCCAGATGAAGACCAACAGAATGTCGGTCTTGATCTGGATCCAAACTGTTTGATACTCCGATGGTGGCCATGGGTGATTTATTTTTTAAAACTTAATTTTGAAGAAAGTCAGCAGACAAAAATAAAAACATGAACAATTCCCTAGAATGCAAATAGATAAGTACAGGACGTTTGCAAAAGATTGTGTCATTTAATAACAGTGAGATTTTTTCTTATGAAAAAAATGCATAAAACCTTGCTAATTCTACTTTTAATCTTTAAGTACTTTATATTAAACTAGCACAGAATACAAAGCAATTTAGGAGGTTGGTTCTAGAGAACTTCATTACTGTCAGTAATTTCTTATTTGGTAGAAAAGGCATTTTATGGGCTTAGGCCCCAGGTTTTTGTGCTGCTGAACATCTTCCCCCTTCCCCCCCCATACACATATACATGCCAAAACTTTTGCTGGCACACGGGGGAAATGATATTTTAAAAAATGTTTTCGGATTTCTATATATTATATTATAATGTAAAACTGATTGTTTTACCCAAAATTTTACATCTTTGAAGCATTTAATATCGAAAACGGATTTCACAGCCATAAAGTACTCAGGTCAGGGTAGCTTTAAGGTGAAGAAAGGGACGATTGACAAACTTTTATTTTTACTGAAAACCATAGGCATTTACCCATAGCAAGTGTCAATGATCCTTATATCCCTGGCACCAAAATGGCCCCATGCAGGTAATCACATTTATTGCAGTCATACATTAGGTAAAACATGAAAAAATTGTCTTAGGCTTAGAGCCTTGATATTAAGTTAGTAGCATCACTTAGTGGACCTCTACCAATTTTGTTAAAACTATGGCATTGGGACCAAAAATGTTTGCCCTCTTACACACCCTCAAGCCCTGAGTGGGGTCAAAGGGTCAAAAAAAAATCTGAAGGTTGACATGTTGCATATCAAAATTTTAAAGGAAAACAATTGTAAAATAGTATGCAAGAAAATGTTTGATCTTATACACACCCCTGACCCTTTGGATTGGGGAAAAGGTCAGACATTGAAATTGTACAGAAAAGTATATTTGATTGAACTTAGCGATTTGACACTTAAACATTGGCTGTACTACATACTTGATAGGCTTTGGTAATGATGTGAGTGATACCCAAGATGGACTTAGGTGTTGGAGAAATAGGATTTATATTATGAGGTTAACATCCCCTCCTCGTGATAAGGATTCAAGTGAGTGATACAGGGCCCAAGGGCCCACTTGAAAGCAGACAAATATTTTGCACCATTTAAAAATAATTACAATCATCCACAATATTCCTTTGTTTTAATATCCCTGCCGAATTAGAGAAGTTACAATCTCTTACCTGGATTATGAAAAAAATACTATGATTGTCACATGCTCTTCACACATCAAACAGTATGGATTCTGAAAAGTTACCCCCTATAGCAACGTCTACTCTGTGACCACAGCTTTTTGACTAAATGGGCCTCAGACCAAGAGGTTATAAAACTTTTCATGCTCAACTCAACACTGGTCATAAAATTTCATCTTCACATAAAAAAACTTGAATACGAAAAGTGTTGGCATGTTAACATTTAAGGGCAAAATAAAATACAACATTTGAGAGTTTGAAAATGAAAAATTTATAACCTTTGGGCCTGTTTGCTTGGTTTAAAACCACATTAAACTCAAACTAGGCTTCTAGGTTATAAAACTTTTTTATGCTCAACTCAACTAAGCATGAAATTTATCATGCTCATAAATGTTAAAATGCCAACAACATTTATTAGCATGATAAATACAACATCTGAGAGCTTGAAAGCAAAAAGAAAGTATTTATTTTTCAACATATTATTTATGAGCAGTTGAAATTCCATGCTCAGTTGAGTTGAGCATGAAAAAAATGTTTTAACCCCAGGGCCTGGCTGCTCAGCTACACAGAGCTAGAACAGTGAAATTTTACATGTTTTAAGCTCAGCGATTATCCTTAACAGAGAATGACTAACAAAAATGCTGATCAGGCTGGTCTGCACATTTGTTAATCCTTTACTCAATAATAACGCCTTTTGATGCCTTTGAAATATCATGTAATTGAAAATATTATGGAAAATGGAGCATTTGCTCTTTTTGGAGCAAATACTCCATTTTCTATAATATTTTCAAAAGTATTCAAAACTTACTTAAATTTTTCCTCAATTTTTTCCTTGTTGTCTAAAAATAGAAAGTGATGTCATGATCTAAAATAGCCAATGGAGTAAAGGGTTAAATGTGTGCATCAAAATCAGTGTTGCTCATGTTTATTTTTTCAACACTTTGCATCCTGTGCACAGGTTTAGACTCGGACCCAATAAACACGGACTGGTCACTTACATACAGGTAAATGTATATATTGGATATACTTTGTTGTGGCTAAACGGAGGCCGAGCTTTCAAAACTGACGTATGTTGAAGATTAAATAATCATATCTCGGTTATTTCTCTGGGTATCTTTGAGTTTTCTTCAAAAAGCAATGGTTCAATATACTATCTTTAAGACTGTATTGTTATATTTATTGAAAGTTTATCCGTCTTTATGAACATTAGCATGAAAGCTAGTTACCCTTTTTAGCTATTTTCAGCACTTTTAGCTGACAATCGTCAGAAATCAAAATAAAAAGATGAGAAAATCTCAATTCTGTATACTTTAGCTCATAATATTTCAGCTTCGCTTACGGAGAGTAACCTCTTCTAATCTCGTGTATGTTCAGAATCAATTTTATTGGCTGTAGTACTTTGAAATAACACTAAAATAAAGCCTGGACAACATAACTTTGTATTTCCTTCAGTGACCAGTCTGTTTATACTGGGTCCAAGGTTTAGATAAACAACCTTTTTGAGCGTTAAATTGCAAATATTTTCTAACCCATCTGTTTTAACATATATTTTGGGAGCTCAAAAGAACCATCTCAGTGAGATGTTTCTTTTGAGTTCCCATAACATATGTTTTGGATGAGAAATAAAAACAAAAAAACATTGGTGCACACTCTTAACTAAAGGCCTGCTGTGTAATTTTTTATGCGTTTTGTTGTCTCCTGATTTTTTTCAAAATCAACTTTTACGAAAACATCTTTCAGGAATACCATCAGAATGTCAAATAGTTTGGATCCAGATCAGGCTTAACAAAACGTCAGGCCTGACTCTGTGTCCAAACTGTTTGCAAAATTTATCAGCAGACGACACTAGTATGTAGAGTCAAACATTGAAATTTACAAATTGATTTGCTCAGATGCCCCCTGGGAAATGTGGCAATGGTTTACCCAGGTGCTGCCCCACTGTAAGCCCCTCTTTACGATCTTTCACACTTTCTAAATAGTCGTCTTTAAGTTCAAATCCTTTATTGGCATCAAAATGGTCTACATGTACAAACGGTAGCGGTGTCTCAGTCCAGATATTTTCTAAACGTTTGGACCATTTCTGTAACATCTGTTCCCTATCCCCTTGGCTGACATCTTGTGGGGCATATGATACTTGTGGAGATAAAACCTGTAGTCCAGTGAACCGCAGAGAATACTGAAAAAAATATGTTCAAAGTTTCAAAAAGCCTGAACTTTCTAAATTCAAATCTTAAAACATGACGTATGCCTTCACAGTAAAACAATATCAAGCTAAAAAGGCCAATTGTCTTCAGACAGACTGTATATAAATATGAAAACCTATTATAATTCTTCCAATTCAGCATTTTGAGGCTGACTTTCTATGGAAAGTCAGCCTCAAAATCCTGAATTCAGGAATAATCCTGAAAACTTTCATCCATGCACTAAGTCATTCTTTGAATGTACTTTGGTAGCTTCTAAGGATGCCAGATTGGTTTGTGTTTATCTTAACCTTAACAAAGCTCAAGATAAACAAAATTTTTGAGAGTATAATTGTAAATATTTTCTTACCCATCAGTTTTAGTGTCTGTTTTGGAGGCTTTTGAGTACCTACAACATGTTTTGGTTGAGATTTAAGAAAATTGATTTTAAATTACACTCTTTTATCAAGGGTCTTGCTTAATCAATTGCCATTGTTTCTGTGTGTAGGTATTAACTCTTTCCATCTTGAATATTCATGCTAAGCTCCACCCACTAAGAATAATTATATAAAGTACATAGAACAAAGAAATTACTTATCAGGTCCACTAGTTCAGGATCATATCCAATCACACTTCCATAAGCAAACAGTAGACCATTATCAGGCAGCTCTTACAAGAGTTGTCTGATCAGGTTCTGCTCTGTTTGCAAAAGCGTTCAAAGACGTCTCTATGATGTAAAGGGTTATATGGCTTTGGAGAGATTTGTCATAGCTTTGTCTAAGCCTTCTTTGGACACCAATATGTTATAAGAATCCAAACTTAATGAGCTTGCTTATTTAAGCCTATACTTGGATGAAGTATGTTCAGCCCTGATGTGGATGATGCCCTTGCACCTGCATGTTAATCAAAAATCTGATTATGATGATATGATATAAGCCATATGGCCAAATATTCCTAAAATGTAAATGTACAAGCAAGTAGGCTACACCAGACCTTCCATCCACTAAGTTCTCATACAATTCACCTTTCATAAACACTATGGCTACTTTAGTTCTTTGTTCACTAGTAACGTGTAGTGTTTGTGGGACTGTGTCACATGCCAAGTCGTCGTTTCTTTGATCAGTTATACACTAGGCCAAGTAAAAAAATATGTGTGGTTCAGGTTACCTGACCTACCCAAAATTTTTACCCCCTACCCAAAAACATTTTTTCTCTAAATTCTGAAGTTGGAAGAGAACAGCAGAACAAAATAATTTTGTTCTGCTATTCTCTTCCAACTTTAGAATTTGGAGAAAAAATACATATCAAAATGACCATCTGAAATGGAAATCAAAATTTCTATCCATTCAGTCTTTGGTATTGGAAGTAAAAGGATTAAAACAAAGTTATATCTTTAAAGACCCTTTTATATCAGTTTTGTCTTATTTAATACATTACCAAGCAGGTCTGAATATTCCAAGAAAAAAGGTTTTTAAAAAAAAAAAGATAGTATCCTACCTACCTACTTTAATTTTTTTTCAGGGTGTAACCTGAACCACACATATTTTTGTTTGGCCCTATCAGGTTGGAAACGTCTATTCTTACCTGTACAGGCCATAGGATGGTATCCATATCACCAAAGATTCCTTTTTCCGAGAAGAAGGATGGAGTTCCCCCCGTTGTCATGGATAGGATCACTTTCTTGTTCTACAAGTTGCAATGTAAAACCATTTAATTGCATCTACAGATAAATTCAGACATTCATTCCATGTGCCGATCCAGAAAGTTTTGTCAGAGTGGGTCCAATTTTGATGGGGTTTTTTTTTGTTTTGTTTTTTCTAGTTTGATGAGGGGAGAGAGGATCTACATACCACTATAACTGTGCCATCATTGGCCTGCTAGGGAAACGCCATTTAAATGGCGTTTCACTGGTGTGGCGATGATGGCCCAACATTGAATGCTGGCTTAGTAGCCTTGTGATTTTTCGGCATGTGGACCAGTATTGCTTCAAAACCCTATATTTTTGTGATTTTAAGGGGGTCCCCTGTCCCCTCCCCCCTCTGAATCCACCCATGCGTTCAGCTTGTTCAAATGAGACAAATGAGCATGTATTATATCAAATTTGCCTTGAAACACACACTGTGCACAACTTACAAAAACATCTAGACCATATACTGAAAACAGTGTATATATTCATCTTAGGGTTGACATTTTTTCCATCCAAATGATCATGATGATGTATCCCTATAGTATATTAATATCATTCAATAAAATTGCCTTACTAGACTATCTTTAAATCGCACATTGATCCATGAAATAAGACGGGGTTTTCTTTAAGGAGTTTGTAAACTTATTACGTCAAACACTGTATGCATGGGTGACAGTTCAAAAATTCCAAAATCCTGAAATTTCGAAATTTCAATCTTAAAATTTGCAGTATACCCACTAAATATCCACAATTTCAAGATTAATTGGTCAATTGTCCTTTGACAGACTGAAACTAAATCAGAGAAGCTTATAATAAAATCTCCTTAATTCAGCATTTTGAGGAAGACTATCCTCAAATTCCTGAATTCAGGAATAATCCTGAAAACTTTCACCCATGTGTATGTTGAAATAGAATTAAAAACGACACACTAACCTTGAATGGGCCGTTGTCAAACCATTGTAAAGTCTCCGAATTAAATGCAACTTTATCAGCTAGGCATCTTTCTAACCACCCCTTAAGTATAGCGGGGACACCTAGCCAGTACATGGGGAATTGTAGAATTATCAAGTCCGCTTCTTGGATCTTCTTCATTTCTGCAGCAACATCTTCAGGCAGTTTATTACTGAGAGCGGCATTGCTAAGTTCCGCTTGGAAGTTGAAGTGTTCAGGATTTTTTAAGTCTGAAAAATTATGAAAACTCATATGATATTTTGCCTACTCTTTCCAATCATATCCCAGTATTAACCATTTTCATTCTCGATTTCTGCAAACAGGTACTTTGACAAACAGGAAAGACCCTGATGAAATGCCGCATAAATATGGGTCATTAATATTTGCCAATCCCAGTGGCAAAATCCAGAGGGGGTTCAGGGGGTTTGCTCGAACCCCCTCCCCCCCTCCCCGCCCCCGTTTTTAAATATCCTATGAAAATAACATTATTTGGTCTCAGTGAGACCAAATTATTTCATTTTCATGAGATATTTAAGAAAAATGAAACAAAATCAGCAAAGCGAATTCCCCACACCTTTATATATATGAACCCCCTTTCCAGAAATCCTGGATCCGCGCCTGCAATGCAGAACGAAAACATGTTTTTCTATTCATATTGTATACCTTAAACCCATTTATGCCAAATGGAATTTCCCACTGTTATTAATTGGACCAGTCCATTTCCGTTTTAAGTGATGTTGGGTGGTAGTTTTCACTTTTATTCAAATTTTGAAAGAACATTCTGTAAGCAAACAGTGGAGACCCTGATCAGACGCCACGTTCTGTGGTGTCTGGTCTGGGTCTCCACTGTTTGCATATGTCCCATAAAAAGGACGCTATGCTCATATGGGTTAACAATATCGGTACAATACAATACAAAATTTATTATCGTTTTGTTATGTTATAAGGGTTATGCTGAATTTGTTTCCGAATTTATAACAACACATTATAACAACCCTTAAAGCGCTAAGAAAAAATGCATCTGAAAATGATGTCTGTTGAAGTCAAGTCGTCTGCTGCAAATAATTGCCTAACATTACTGACTAACTTAAGTATAGAAGTAAACAGGATGGACCCAGATCAAACTGCTCCTATAGGAGCAGTCTGGTCAGGTCCACTCTGTTTGTCATAGAGGCTTCTTAAACATTTCAGCAGACGAGAGAAGCAGACGACTTTTGTTGGGATTGGCGCTTTTAGGGTTAACAACCCGTTTTCAAGATTTCAATGTCATTGCATTATAGTTGACAGATGGCCAACGGCCTTTATATTCATTGACGTCAAGCTGACGTTAGTTTTCTCTTAAACTACCTGTATTCTGCCAAACGTTTCTCTCATTCTGCTGAAATTGTAACATTTATGCAACATCATTAAACAAACATAGCCGCCTTTAGACTCAGAGCAAAAATGCAGATACCATTTTTTTTTAATCCAGCTTTTCTACGACTGATTTTCATCGGAATTTATGGGGTAGGTCTTTGTCTAATATATCCCAGTAGGAATAAAACGTTAAAACAACATAGCTTGAACGTCGATGTGATGATGTATTCAAATGTACTTGCAAATACAACGCGACGTCTGATTGGATAACGTCATAAATTTATATCCTGCGATATACTGTCGGAAACCCGACGTCATTACGCAACGTCGCTTTTCATTGGTTGACAAGTGAATATATGCAGCTGGCAAGCAGTTTTGTGCAGCTGGCAGCCGCTGGACGTATAGGCGCAACAAAGTACATTTTCACTGTCTTTTTTATGGGAAAAAATGGGGATAACCATATTCAAAATTTTCATTTGGGGAGGTATTTCGTTGGATATACGTTCGGAAATCACGTTTTACGGCTCCGCTTACGCGTCGCCGTAAAACTAAATTTCCGACCGTATATCCGACGATATACCTCCCCAAATGAAAATTTTGAATACAGTTATCCCCTAAATGACATCGCATCGACGTTCATGCGACGTTGTTTCGACGTTATGTGTTTGCTGGGTAACTTCGAGTTTGAAAAACATAATAAGCCACAAAATAATTATTTCATGATTTTTAAATATGGTGGCAAAACAGTCAAGGTCTGAATAAAATAGGTTTAGTCGCACGGCAATGAATGATAGGGACCACGGTTAATATACGCCCAACCATAGATAGTTTTGGGTGCCACATATATGGAGTTTATGTTATCACAGAATTATTTATATCCAACTAAAAAAAATTTAGTCAGTATGGCCTTACTTTTCACCCTATCGTGCTTGATTATGCCTCGGTTACATTTGCTTTCCGATGAGTTTACGATGCCCGTGCGATGTCAAAATCATCTGTTCCGTGCGACCACCGCAGGGAGACCGTGCGATCATCGTACGGACTCACGGGCATCGTGGCCTCTACGATTTTGTGTAACTCCGCACTATGACAAGTTTTGAAAAATCGCAAGCACGTAGCCCGTAGACACATCGCAGGAAGATCGCATATATCCGTGTACGGGCACCGCACGCTGATCGTGAGGACAACATACGATTTTAGATAGTCACTTGGATCCCAAAAATGATCGTGGGCTCTTGTGATAATCAGGCGTAGGGAACCCGCAATGACATCGCACGGGCATCATGCGATTTTTGTGCAGTGGTCGATGACTGTGCGGTTTCCGTACGATCTTCACAAGGTCTCCGATCTGTCGCCGAAAGAAATCGCAGGGTGATCGTAAAGAATGTAAACACATGCGTCGTAGCTTAGAGCCACCTACGATGCCTTAAAAATCGTACCGAAAATCGAAGACAAATAAATCGTATGACGCCCGTGGCAAATGTAACTGAGCCATAAACGGTTTAGACCTGGAGTGAAAAATATCTGCAAATTAAAGTAATTTGAGTTGAAACTGGAGATTCTTTTCTTGTTGCGTTAAGTGTAAAGACGGACGTTACCATATAGGCCTAAGCCTAGCGTCCTTTTTGTAAGTCATATGGTAACGCCCAGAGTCCGATAGGCAAACAGGTCTACACTGTTTGCTTACATAATGTTATATTGGAATTTGGATAAAAAATAAAACTACCACCCAACCACAAATAAAAATGGACTAGTCCAAATGATAAGTGGGAAATTCCATTCGGCCCTTAAATGGGTTTAAATAGAATCTACTTTTTAAGTGTCGATTTCGTGATAGACGTTAATGGAGACGACATCATGTCGATGGGGATCTCTGCAAACCAACCTCTTATGAACGCCATACCATTACGTCGCATCGACGTTCGTACGGTGTTTGTTGTTATAACGTTGTGTGTATCTTGGGATTTGCCCCCGGGATTTGCCTGGGCTAATAAAAGGCATTTTATAAAGACAGCCTATATACGTAAGAAAAACACTTTTTACCCTTGAAATGCTTTTTAGAAGCCACAGGATCGAATCCCATTCCATACAAGTCTGAAACCACAACAGTATGCCCATGTCTTGTCAGTGTCTCAACCGCCGTGTCTCGGAGGGCTCCATTGAATGATTTGGGCTCTTGATGTGCGTAAACAATAAATGTATTTTTACAATCTCCCATTTCCCTTGTAAGCAGTAGTATGCAACTGCATATGCCGATATTTGCTTTTTAAATCTACACAAAGTAGATCTATATATGTAAAGTTTGTAAACAGTGTGTAAACCCGAGATCATTCACGGTTGGTTGGCGTCACAACCAATCTGTACGAATGTCGTGTCATTATTAATACTTTTTAAGGAATGTCATTGTCGCACCGGAAGCTCGTTAGCACGAACAAACCTGTCGCCTTTCGCTCGGTGCACACTGGGATTGAGCCGCCATTTTTATTAAAAATATATTATGCGATCACTGCTTGCATGACTCTGTGCTTTAAATCCAGAAAATATTGACTAAAAGAGAAATGATAAACTGTCAAAAATTTAACTTTTTGCTATTTTTAACAATAAATTCGGTCACTACAGCAGTGCGAGAATTGAACGAGACATAACGCTAGTTACCCATGATGCAAAGGGCGAAATGCGAGAGATCTAGATGAGGTATCGTCAGGTCTCGCGAGAATGAAGGAATGTTACTTGAAAAAGTTACGCATATCAAAGTGAGACTACTGGATCAAGCAGTAATTCTCTTCGATTGCGTCCCTTTTCAAAATAGAACTTCCTTTTAAGGAAAGAATTTGCTCCCAGAGGGAGCGAATTATTTCCTTTATGAGCAGTTCCTTATATTAAGAAAATGTCACAGTTTTACCTAATTAGCTGACCTCCCTTAAATGTAACTATTTTTATTACGCAGGTGCGTCACGCGTAACGGGAGCTACGCCGATGTCCTCTTTACCTTATGATATAACTGTACGAAAACGTATAGCCGGTCCGAGGCAATGCTCACCTTCTCTTCTGTCCAGAAAAAAGAAAATTTTGACCAAACTGAATCATAGGAAAAACATATTCTTTAACTCGATTTGAACATTTTTTCATATCCTTAAATCGTCGGACTTTCGTCGTTTCAACGCACATAATACGCTTCTCTAGGGCTAAAATCACTCAAAATCATAACTTCAAGCAAGCCCCCTGTGTTACGATTTAGATTTGCCAATATCCTAAATTTTCAAAAAGGAAGTTTGTTGGTATTACTTTTGACGATATGTAATACTAGAAAATTTGGGTGCATCTTGTGATTATTGATACATACCAAAGGTTGCGATCCACTATCGTCGAAAGGAGAATTACAAAAACAAAATACTAAAAATACCACTAATGAAAATAAGATTGCAAAATTTTGTAAAATCATAAAATCATTGTTAAAACCTTAAAGCAGGCCCCGAGGTTATTAAACTTTTTTTATGCTCAACTCAACTTTAATAGCACAATCATGGAAACTCTATAAAATACCGAAAATTTAAAAGTTTTTTTTTTATTTAAGTCTCTCAGATGTTGTATTTATCATGACAATAAATGTTAAGTTATGTTTAGGTCTACTAGCTGGCATTATCGATTGATTTAGTATAGCCAGTGTGTATCCGGATCAGGCTGCTCCGGTAGAGGCAGTTTATTCTGGATCTACATTGTTTGTAAAAAGACCTCTTTCTAAAACGTTTTAGGAGAATAGATGTTGATGTCTACAACATTTGTTGGGTTAACCGAACTCCTTGGCGCAGTTTCGCTTACTTTCAACAGAGTTACGACCCTTGGTATTATCAAAAAAGTTGTTTTGGCTGATGAGCTATTTATTACTTGACCTATAATGCTGATCTTTGGTTCACTGTTTGTATATATGAGGACCTCTCTTATTTTTCGCTGCTTAATTGAAACATAAAAAAATAAATAAATGTCGTTATTGTTCGGTGCTATTTTTCAGAATATGGTCACAAATGCACATGATCTTAAAGACAAAGAAGCATATAACAACTGGCTGGATATGGTTTACCTCCCCCCAGGGGGAATTTTGTGGACCATATTTTTCTTGAAGCCCAATGTCTTGCAAGGATTTTGCAACATGTAAGCCATCAGACAATGGCAGCGTTAAGCTGTAACAGCCTGTTATATACGTTACCCTACAAAATATTTGATAATTAACTTTCTTTTTAAGACTTCAGAAAAGTGCAAAAGATAAGGTAGGATTTCCAATTTGGTTATATCTTCTAACTAAGCTATTACTGGGCCAAAGATATTGACATTTGAAAACAAATATAGTCATACACGATGTAGTGTATGTTACATTTTTTCATTGAACCCCCTTTTAAATGATAAATGAATCTAATATAGTTTGTCTTCAATCTTACTGAAACCAGTTTACCATTAATTTGGTATTATAATAAAGCATTTTTATTTACCTTTTCAAAACTGCAAGCATTATGCTTCTATCTTATATACTTTTTGAGTTATTAGATGTTAAACATAGTAGCCCCATATCAGACAAAAATGTTAAATGTAATTCTCTAGGCATTGCGCTAGCTATAGTACCCCCTCCCCAAGAGGGAATTTTGTACACTATAATTTCTAGGTAATACATTATATAAGCCACAAAATTACATATGAGCCAGTGCATGAGGTTTCCAACAATGTGGTATGTGCGACCAGCAAAGCCTCAGATCAGCCTGCGCCAATGCGCAGTCTGATCAGAGCCTTTGCTTGTCGCTTGAATAGTCTATGACTGTTAAGCTACTGACTGAACACGATTTGGAGTTTCTAAGCTTGAAAGGAGGCTGCACAGGCTCATCTGAGTCTACACTTGTAAAAATGTCAAATTGTTGGAAATCACATGCCACGGCTCATATGAAAGTCCTCTGAGGGTGGGAGCATTAGCGTGTAAAATCATGTAACATACGTTACCAGCAAAATAACATTAAATTTTCGTGATAATGTCTCCAACATGACATAATCACACTTTTTTTTAAGTCTAGCACAGGTTTAAGAACTTCTTATAACACAGTTACATAATTTTAGCATTCAGTTTATAAATGTCTTGAGTTTTTGCTGTTGTATATGTTACTTAGTGTTTCATACGTAATTTCCAAGTATCAGTACGACAGTTATTGAATATACATGTATAACATCCATCAGTGAATATAGAACATCTATAAGGCTGCTATTCAAATGAATTGAAGTTCCTTATGATGGTGTCTTACACTATTTTACAGCACAGGTTACGTACGTTACTCTCTGAATACCACTTAATGTTCAAGTTAAGGTCTCCAACACGACCTGCTTGTACTTATTTGCATGTTGACACAGGTCTTTGTACTTCTTTTTACTCTGGCTCATTTGCTTAAGAAGTTACTCAAAACACCCTCTTTTCTTTTATAGAGACATCAAATATAGTTAACATAATACTCATGGAAAGCTTGTAACATACAATGCAATACATGTATGTGAGTGACAACTTAAAAACTCAAAGAAAGCCCATCAGGTAGAAGTTATAGAGCTGTTTCTTGCCAAGCTAGCAACTCTTCGTATATTATCCAAGGGTTTAAAGAATTTTCCAATACAGCTTATTAATCCTCTATCAGATTCATCTTGCAAGGATTTTGTAATATGGTAGCACTCTGGTAATGGCACCATTAATTTGTAACAGCCAATTACATATATTACCCATCAACATCTTTGATAATTTTAGTAAATGACATGACTTCTGAAAAGTGCAAACCATAAGGTAAGATTTCCATATTGGCTATATCATCCAAGTAAGCTATTTTTGCATCACATATATGGACCTTTCAAAACAAATATGCACCCCAAAGTGTTACGTATGTTATATTTTTCATTATTCCTGTATAAATGATTTATGAAACTTATATAGTTTCATATTATTTTTAATGTAAATGTGCTTACTAATTCATTTTGTATGTTTATGCATCTTTTGGAAACTGCAAATATTAAGTTTCTATCTCTTATAAGGTTTGGGTTGTTGAGTTTTGAACATGGTAACCCCATATCACACAAAAAGTGAAATATAAATCTGTGGCTCTTTTGTTAGTGTACATTCAAGTTTTCCGTCACCCAGAGTTACTGGATTTCCTTCCCACTTATTTTCCACACATTTTGTCCATATTTTGAAAGCCTCACTTGTTTTTATGGGCAATACTTGATAGTTCAATCTTTGTATGTACATCTTAAGCACAGAAAAGCAGGGTGGAAGTAAGCACATATTCATGCCATTTGAGATAGTAAGTGAATGTGTATTGCTTTGGTACTTTTTTCAGAAACATGTCATACTGTAGCTAATTCACATTTACATAAATACCACATGTTAGGGCTTCAAGTCACTGTTGAGTGCCTAGAGCAATTCTTTGTTTGTTTTCCTACCCTGCTTAGAATGTAGATGAACTAGTGGGGAGGGTTCTCTATCAGTTTGATAGGAACAACCTTTCCGTGGTACCAACACATTGGTCTGTTAAACAGTGTATGACTGTAGATTTCTTCCCCCATATTCTGGCCAATGATGTTGACATTCAGAATGAGCACCTTTTGTTGCATAGACCAATGTTGAAGAAAACATCCAGGTTATCCTCTGGGAGAATGTTTGTAAGACTTTATAGACTGCTTCTTTTACATTGTATATATGTATCAGTGACAAAACCAACATGCCCTGCCTTTAGTGCCTGGTTGAATACTGGTCCCATCAGACCCTTGAAGGTGACAGGAAAAGCTATTATGCTTTGTAGTATGGCATTACCATCAAAGTTATGTGCAGCACTACATGGCCAATCTAATGTTGGTTCAATGTGTGATTGCAAGTCATGCAGAAGTTTGGACTTGTCAGTTTTGGTGGAAATTCTATCAGGAGTTGACAGTGACCATGGTACAGGTCCCAGAAGGAACAGAAGTGTCAACTCAAGGTCAACATTATGTCAAATAGAAAGAAGGTCTTGCTGATCAAAGACGCTCCTTTAAGCTCTTATCTGGCTGATTACGTTTTGTAAATTGGACAATTTCTTCTTGACCTTGCAACCCTCAAAACTTTATTAGCTTGTAGCATTTTATGGGGCTGTGAAAGACAGATTTTCAACTAAGAGTGAGTCAATGAAGTCTGAAACAGCTTTTCTGCCAATGTCATCAGCCTCAATAAGATTCTTAGCTATGCCCGGCTTAGCATGAACACCGAAAGACAAAACGTACACTTCCTTGTCTTCAAAACTAGAACTAAAAAGGATTGGTGCAGCCATAACTGCCTCTAGTACTCGTTCTACTTTGCATCTATGCAGATTGAGTATTTGATTTCAGTGCATTGAAGGGTTGTTTAAAGATTTGAGCACTGATGTGATGAGTAATACACCATTCCATCTGTAGTACAAAGCGTAGATCTAGCTGCTCTAGCCTATACTACCTCCTTTGACTTGGCACAGGGTTTATTGTTTGCCTTATATTATAGTTATGTCAAAACATTTCTCAAGCAAAGAACCAATTATTGTGACACAGTAAACCCATTTTGTTCGAGAAGTTCTTTGCATATGCACCATGTATCAGACAAATTTATGAGTGTAATCAGTTACACAGGTACACATTGTGCATAGTTGTGCGATTGTGTGCAATGAAATTTGGGTACAAGGCATACAGATAGAGCTGGCATGCAATTCAAAGCTGTTTTCCTCGTAGCGCTAATCAGTGTCAACACCATCTGAATTATATACATATACCTTGACCAGAACTCAGCTGCTTCACAGTGGCTGTCTTTCAGAACTTCCGCTTAGAATGCATGGTATCTACTGTTTATGTGAGCAAACAGCGAAGGTTGATATATCACATTATAATAATAGTTTAAATCACAATAAATTGATAAGGAACTTCAATTTATTTCAGCCTTATAAATTTTCTAAATTCTCTGAAGGCTTTATACACATGTATAGTCAACAACTGCTATACAGATACTCAGAATAACTTATGTATCATTTGGTAACACACATAACAGTTAAAGCTCAAGGCATTTATTAAAATAAATGAATACTTAAAATAGGTTAACTTTGGTAAAAGAAGTACATACACCTGTGCCAGCATGCAAATAAGTATAAACAGGGCTTTTTAGAGACATTTACTTTAATGTTTAATGCTATTTTGAGGGTAACATACGTAACATGGGCCTGAAAAATAGTGTAAGCGACCATACTAAGGAACTTTAAATTATTTAAGTAGCAGTCTTATAGATTTACTATATTCTATGACAGATGTAAAACACGTATATTCATTAAATACCATACTGATACTTGGAAATAACGCAGGAAACACTAAGTAACGTATACAACGGTAATAACTCAAGATATTTATAAAATTAATACAAAAAATATGTAACTGTGTTATAAGAAGTTCATAAACCTGTGTCAGCATGCAAATATGTACGAACATGTCATAGTTGAGACATTATCAGTGACGTTTAATGCTATTTCGGGGGGGGGGGGGGGTAACGTATATAACGTGATGTTACACGTTAACGCTGCCACTCTCAGAGGGCTAACATCTTTTATTTTGTGTCTAATATAATGCAGTTTTAGAAATTTATAGTGTACAAAATTCCCCCTGGGGGGGAGGGGGGTCTATAACCAGCTCAAGGCCTAAACATGCAAACATCCTATTTTGCCTTTGCACACATTCTTTGTCACATAAGAGGGTTTAAAAAATCTGAAAGTGGTCATGTGCATATGCACACCGGGTAGGCGACAATCGAAAACGTTAATACTATCGACGGACATAGATCAAAAATCGTTAGAAACAGAGTTTTCGATTGCCATTTGTCGCCCAACTGTTTCTAGCGATTTTTGACTCGCGGTCGTCGATTGTCAGAGTGTTTTCGATTGCCACCTACCCTGTGTGATATGTGGCAAAATATAGACGAAAATAGTATGCAAGCAATGGTTTTGACCTTAATCAATGCATAGCCCTGACCTCTGAGACAAGGTCAATAGGTCAATTATTTAAAAAAAAATATTTTTATTTAGCACAAAGGATGAATTACATATTTGACAAGCTTAAATGTTTACATCTGATTAATGAGCAATGTGGTGGAGAAAGGGGTTCGAGAAATGCTATCCATACTTTGTGCTGTACCCTTTTTCTTTAAAATAAGCCAAACCTTGGCAAAGTTTCTTCTGTCAGTATTTACTATGCTTTTATCTAATTTTTTACCACTCTTACCAACTTAAGCACGAACTATCTCGTAATGTGCAGGGTCTACACTGGTGTAAGTGGTATAGAAAAAGTTTTATTACCTCGGGACCAGGCCGCGTTCGAACTCGTGATCTCCGACACGATCCCCATTCAACGAGTCCAAAAGTCAATGCGAAACACAAACGACTACGCTAATTTTGCTTGTCCAAGTCGAAACCTGTTCTTTTGTGTGCGTCCGTGCGTGCGTTCTTTCGTTGGTTTGTAAGTGTGTGTGCGGGCGCGTGTTGTTTATCAGATATAAGAACATACAGGACATATTTAAAGATAAACAATATCATGTCAAGGGTAGGACTAAGTTGAAGCCAATTTAGGTCGCGAAATGGACGCAGTAAAACAGATTTTTATCGTATATGCACACCAAGACCCAGGCTCGTTCAACGCTGCTATCAAGGACGCGGCAGTGGCAACCCTATCGGCACAGGGGCATAATGTGACAGTTTCTGACTTGCACGAGATGAAGTTTAATCCTGTTGGATATCCACAACATTTTAAAGGTAAAAACTTTTCATTTTAGATCTTCTGGGTCTTTTGGGGAAATATTGATGCATAAGTTTCTGAAAGGAATATTTGAACAGCATCGTGAGGATATGGTGAACGCCACACAGTAGATAAGTTTTCTTTTAAAAAAAATTGAATTAATTATTAGAAGGACAAAATTTAAATAATGATATCGTTTCATTGATAAAGTGTTCGCCATTCTCAAATACCTCTGAATGATATTTGCGCAAGTTCACGAGAACTTGGTAACATATTTGAGCAGTGAAAGCTATTGCATGCCTGTGCATCATGACAGTCTCACCAGAGTCTTAGATGCTTAAACACAGCGTTTGAACATAGATAATGGCACGGGCCAAGGTGCGGACATATTTTTTTTTGCTTTTTTTTCATTGGTGATAAAGACCACAATCTTAAAAAAATGTTCTAAAAATCATTCCATTTTTAAAACATTTTGAAAGAGCCAATTTAGTCTATTGATAATTCCTGTTTTTAGTTTGTTTGTTTTTTGTCATTCCGTTTTTTTCATTGTCATATTCAGAACAATCTTCTTTTTTAGAGAGAAAAGACCCGGAACATTTTGAACTAGGGGCCGAACTTGAACATGCCGCTATCAACGACAGTCTACCAGACCACATTGCAAACGAAATACTCAAGATCCAGAGGGCTGACATGATTATTCTACAATTTCCTACGTACTGGTTAGGATTTCCTGCAATACTAAAAGGTTGGCTAGACCTCTGTTTCGTCAGTCATGTCGCTTTTGATATGGGTACACGTCAATACCTGGATAATGGGCTTTTCAAGGTTTGTTAACTCGGGTAGCTCCACTTTTTTATCTGTATTTTAACTCTTTTTGTTTTAGTCCTGAGTACTTTTGCAAACAGTGAAGACCCAGATGCAAAGCAGCATAATGTTGCATTTAATCAGGGTCCTGTTTGTAATGGTAAAAAGCTATTCGGACAAAATAATACAATATATTTTTTATCATTACCTGACACCCCTAGATGTGTAAAATGGACTATCCAGAGTTTATTGTATCAAGCCAGAAGGAATAATCCATTAGTATACAAACGTTTAGCTGTAATCACAGATTACATGTATACTCCACTAAGCATACAAACTCTGTTACCAAATTTGGTGGCAGCTGAGCTGTCACTGCTTTCGGTATACATGAGTGAAAGTTCAAAAATTCTAAAATCCTGAAAATAAAAAATTCAAATGTTTAAACTTGCAGGATGCCTACAAAAATGAATAATTCCATGTTTAAAAGGTTAATTGTGCCAAGATAATCTGAAAATTCATAAGATAAGCTATTGTAATCTCCCTAATTCAGCATTTTGAGGCTAACTTTCCATTTTGAGGCTGGCTTTCTATGAAATGAGGGAGGGATTAGGCGATTTTTTAAAAAAAAAAATGCCATAAATTGGATTGCATGGTTAGGCATTATCTTGAAATATTGTCTGTTAGACTCAGATATATTTGTTATCGCTACAACTTGATATAAATCACATGCGCGGATCCAGAGGTGGGGACAGGGGGTCCAGACCCCACCTGAAAAATCACAAAAATATAGGGTTACTGGCCAGAGCCCATGAAAATCACAAAGCTATCAAGCCAACGTTCAATGTTGAGTCATCATCGGCACGCCAACGACACGCAGGGCGATGACGGCCCGCTTATAGTGGTATTTAGTTTAAACTTTATTTTATTTGTACAATACATAAATACTTACAAAGCAAAATAGTTATGATATATATAAGCATTATACAAACGGGATTCAGAAGGAAGTCCGAAGACTTATTCAAATCTGTATCCCTCAAATGTTCAATTGCTAAGGTGATGTGATTATCTTCGTATTCATGCAATATACAAATAATATTTTGGATCTTTTAGTAACCATTACTTATAATATACAGCAACGATTGCATATCGCTCCACGGGGATGGAACTTAGATTGTTGTTGTTTTGTTTTTTTTTGTTTTTTTAGTGGTATTTGGATCCTCAATCCCCTCATCAACTAAAAAAATGTTGTCAAAGTTTGCCCCCTCTGACAAAACTTTCTAGATCCGCGCATATAACTATCACCATCAGTGTTTCCTTTCTTATTCAGGATAAGTTGCTGCTCCTATCAACAACCACTTGGGCGAGTGCTGCTGACTACACATATATGGGGGACCATGGTGATGTGGATGCATCTCTATGGCCTTTGCTGGTAAGACAGAGTCTTAGATAGGGCACTGTTTTAATCCAAATGGAAACACTTATCTTAATCCAATTAGTTCGAGGAGAATTAAGAAATAGAGAATACGAGGTGAGTGTCTTTTGATATCAAGTTTACCAGGCAAGGCTTTGAGAACGCTTGTTGACATCGCGAGGCTTGCCGAGCGATTCAACAAGCGTTCTCAAAGCCGAGCCTGGTAAACTTGATATCAAAAGACGCGAACCTGGTATTCTATTTATCAGTTTACCCACTGTTTCAGTCTTCAAAACTAGCGATTATGACGTAATTTTCGATTTTTGTGTTGATTCAGTGTCATTAGCGACGTCATTCAATAAGTGCAACGTCATCATGACCTGATAAAGGCAACATGCCGTGAGATAGACAATGCTTATCAGGCAACGCGCAACAATGCAGTTGATATGAGATGTAACTGATAAAAATATTTTCTTGCACAACGGATAAGAATATCCGTGATTTTAACCTCGCATTTTTTTCACCATCAATAATCCGCCCTTTTTTTCTTTGAAGCTTGTGCGTCATATTTGAGCCAGTGCATGAGATTTCCAACAATGTGGCATTTTGCCATATGTAGACTCGAACGAGCCTCTGCAGTCTCCTTTTAAGCTTAGAAACTCCAAATGGTGTTCAATCAGTAGCTTAACAATCATAGACTACTCAAGCGACTAGCAAAGGCTCTGGTCAGACTGCGCATATGCGCAGGCTGATCTGAGGCTTTGCTGGTCGCACATATGACATTGTTGGAAATCTCATGCACTGGCTCATATTTTGAGAAGCCGTGACTGCTGTGCGTTTCTGTTGACCAATGTGCACATAGATTCATACAGACCCTTCGTATTGTATTGTTTTCACACGGGCCCTTTGTTTTGTTATTAGAGAGGCTTTTTTATAATAATAAGGCCGATGTTTTGAGGCTTAAAACGCTACGTAATAGTTATACCATGGGTTGTTCGCCTGTACGTGGAGATAATCCACGAGCTTTAGCGAGTGGATTATCTTACGTACAGGTGGACAAACATGATATAACTATTTTATACCACCTACATCAGTGTAGACCTTGCACATCACGAGATATATCGTGCTAGAAGTGGCAAGGGTGGAATAATTCAAGATATCTAGATTGCTTTCTGAATATTGAAAATCATTGCTGTGATTTTGGACAAATGGTAGGTCAGATATATTCAAAACAACTTCGGTTAAATAAAGCAAATTCGTTTGATACTGAAGTCAGATTTTGGACTTTGACTTGTCTATAACTAATGGCACAGTTTCATCTAAATTTTTCGATAAACGAGATGATTTTAATTTTATAGTCGTTAAATTCCCATTTCTGGATGGAGATGTTCCTCTCTCCATCCTTATGGTGTATATCTTATTCGGTTTACAAGAGTATGCTCAAACTCAAATGTAAGTGACACCAATTTTTGATAACTAAATTACTAAAAGAGGCTTTTGATATCATAAACTTCATAAAGCATTTTTTAATTGCAACCAAAGACCCTCAGAGGTGTACGTTAAATTCACTGTTGGCTTGCTTGAAAACTCTGCTGCAACAAGGCATATCCAAGCCAGTATTTTATTACGATTTAGGTTATAATTTCAAAAGAATCGTTGAAAAACCTTTGTTTCTTGATCAGTTCAAAACGAACATCAAGCTTTATGAAAGGGTGGGATATATAAAAGATCTCATGTTTTATTGAATCTATTAAACGAGTTGAGGAAAAGAGATAAAATGCGAGGCTTGCCGAGCATTTTATCTCTTTTTCGTACGAGTTTAATAAATTCAATAATACAGGAGCACGAATGTTAGATTTGTTTATCATAAGACATTAAGATTACTTTGAAATCTCATTTCTGGCGTAAAAAAGATAAGATTTTGTCATTATGTACGCAACGTTATTATGGACGTCATTACGTTTCCCGAAAATCTGTAAACCACTTGTGGTTTATCGATATTATTGCATGGTGTTATTTCACTCCCAGACGCGACATCATATGATAAATACTTGTATTGCTTTGTTTTGTTCTTTCAGTACTCATTTCGGTGGTGCGCTATGGATGTTCTGCCGCCTCAAATTTTCTATAAGGTGCAATCGGTAAGTCAGGAAAAGCGCACCGAAATGTTACAAGCCTGGGCCAAGCGTTTGGAAAGCATCTTCACGGAAACGCCTCTATCCTACATCCACATGAAACATTTTGCTGTGAAAAAAGACCATACTCTGTCGGATGAGTTCTTGGAAAGTATAAAAGACAACGAAGAGGGCGTTAGTGTCGGTCACCATATGAGGAAACTATTGCCATCTGGGAGAAAAGTTGAACTTTGATACATCACCTTAACCATCTTTAGATAATTGGAACTTTTCATAAAGTTTGATTCAGTTAACCCATTTATGCACCGGTCATTTGTATCCACTGCTACCCCACCTACGGGGATGGGTGGGGATAGTGACTTCACTTTTCAGAGCCCTGGCATAAGCCCCGCCCTGTGGGGACAAGCTGATGGTAACAACCCTACTCTTAGCCCCACCCTACACTACAGAAAATCTCACCGGGGTAAGTGTCCCAATGTTATGACCCCCGCACTTCCCAGGCACTGCGGGGACAATCAAAAAGTGCTTGCACTGCACCATAGCCCGGCTTTTCCACCGCTATCCGCGTAGGTGGGGGCCTTGGATACAAATGACTGGTGCATTATGCCTAATGGAATTTCCCACCATTATCAATTAGATGAACCCATTTCGAATATAAAGGTTATTGGGTAGTAAGTTTCAATTTCATTCCAATTTTAAAAAGTACATTCTGTAAGCAAACAGTGCATAATCTGATCAGACGCCACGTTCTGCATCTGATCTGGTTCTACACTGCTTGCTGATACCCATACAAAGGAGGCTAGGCGTAAATGGGTTAAGTCAGGATGGTCCATTGTATATATTTAGTGTCCCTCGCTACAATCGCCAACAATATTGTTTTTCTTTCTCTTGATATGGCTTGTGTCATATCAAGCAGTGCATATTTTACGTCATTTTATTTGGATCATTTTTGCTGCTTGCTAAAGTACCAGATTTTAGAACAAATAGATGTATAAACCAGTCTTGGTCCCGGGGTTATAAAACTTTTTTCATGCTCAACTCAACTGAGCACGAAATTTCAACTGCTCATCAAAACTAAAGTAACGACAAATAAAGAAGTATGTTGCGTTAATTCTCTCAAATGTTGTATTTATCATGCTATATTTATCATGCTAGTGAAGATAAAATTCGTGCTCAGCTCAGTTGAGCATGGAAAAAGTTTTATAACCTCGGAGCTTAGTATAAGGAAAATTGTTTATGTCATATGTGAACAACAGTGATGCTGACTAGACGATGTGGATGCTCAGTACCTACTTAACAGTTGCACTTCTTACTTTCAAAGTTTGAAGATTCCTGCAACGTAAAGATTTGAAGGCATCTGAAATTAGCATAAACATTTTCTATCATTTGATACATGTATTTATAGATAATGAATGATAAAACACCTTAAATGCCTTCCATGATAATCCCAGGCTTTTATAATTTATAAACTGACAAAGGATAAAAATGAATACGTTGCTTCTTGTATTTTATTTTAGGTTCTTTTCTTTTTGGGTTTATATCTCTGAAGTTTAATTTGGCAAAAAAGTGTATCTTACTAGACAGGGGTTCTCACAAACAACCCTAAAACAGTCCAGAAGTCACACGAAGTTTTTTTTTTGTTTACCCTTTTACTATTTTTTTTTCAACGGTTAGTTTATCTCTCGACCTGGTTGAGTGATATTGACCCTATAGTATTTATACTAAACAAAAGTGTAAACGCTCGACTGAATTGTTTGCCATTTATATACAAAATGATGCAAGTCAGTAAAGCAAATGAAAGTGTATCGAATGTTCAAAGAATGTGTGATGCATAACAGTAAAAGTTTTACGGAAAGACATAAAAGCCATTTAAATGTGTCAGGGATCCATTTTTTCAGGTTACAACTGGACATGTGACAACCAGAAATGTCAAGGACTTATCACAAGTGTATTTTGATCGTTTAGAAAATCAATTTTGAAAAACGGGTTTATCATCAAATAGCCAAGCTTGAAATTTTTTCATTCAAATATCCATAGGAAAATCAATGTGTTGTTGTATCTTAGTCTGAGGACATTACTAGTCGAGAAATGGTAGGAACACTGGCTGATAGGTCTTACTGATTTGGCAAAAGAAAGTTATCGAAAATCATTACCAAACATTTAATATTCCCCATTTGTTTTTGTCAAAGGGAGACAATTTACAAAGTTGATAAATTCGAAATTGATTTCTGAGCTTGTTTCAAGTGATACGTCAGTTTTCTTGTGTTTAATGCAACACGAGTATGGCCAATTCTGATAAGCAGTACAATCTTGTTTTTTGCATGCGCAAGTGAATTAAGCTTAAAACACAAAAAGTAAACTTATTAAACTCCGACATCAAAAGAGACATATTGATGGAAGGAGTTGTCCTGTTAAGGCGTGAGATCTCCCTAAAAGTCATTTGTAAAAAAGTCAAAACTTCAAACTGTGATTTTTGCAATAATTTTCTTGACTATGAATGGACATACATCTAAATTATTCAAAAATTAACACCGAGGTCACAGGGGAAATAATTACGGCTTAACTTCTCCAAAAATTACATTTTGATACTATATCAGTTGAAGGGCTAAAACGTAAATTATTTTATTAATTCCACAGCTGTATTTTTACCATCAAAGAATGTAAAACAGGCGCTATGCCTTATAAACCAGGGGTCGCAGGTTCGAATCCCGGCTTCTCCATAAAACCACTTTCGGTTGAGCCTTCGGGAGTTCCCGTCATATAATAAACACACAAACATAAACCCTCCCAAAGAAGAGAAGAAAAGAGAAGAGGAAAAAAAGAAAAGAAGAAAAAAAAAGAAAAAGAGAGAAGAAAAAGAGAGAAGAAAAAAAAAAAAAAAAAAAAAAGAATGTAAAACAGATTTGATTCGATCAGTCTGATCAGGATGCTTGTGAAATTTTTAAGCGTGCAAAATGTAGTTAATAACTCCGGTTGTCAATAGACAAATGGGATCTTTTTCATATTAAAGTATGTTCCCAACCTTGACCCAACAAATCCTTTAAAAAGTAAACGCATATTATTAATTTACACACTATATGTTAGTAGGAAGCTGACATACTTTCATACGAAAAACATTGAAGAATCCCCAATCAGAAGTATTATCTGCACGCTGTACGCTTAAATAGTGCGCAGGTATACTAGATAGAATCATATATTGTTAGAAAATTCAAATTTGCATTCTTTGATGGTAAAACACAGTTGCGGAATTAATTAAAAAAAATACTTTTTAGCCCTTCAACTGATATGGTATCAAAATATTCACTTTTGGAGTAGTCCTGCTAAGCAGTATTTATCTGTTTGAATATCATTAAATATGTTTCTGAATAGTATACATGTATGTCCATTGATAGTAACGGATAGCATTGCAAAAATCACAGATTGAAAATTTGACTTTTTAACAAATGACTTTTAGGGAGATTTCACGCCTTTTACAGGACAACTCCTTTCCACAAATCGTTTGCTGGATGTCTGGGAAACATTATTAAGATTTAGTAAAATATTTTTTTTTCCAATACTTTGTTACAAAATAAAACATTGTAGTGTAGCGTTTTCACTTCTGCTCGGTATATACTCGTATACTCAGTTTTATGGGTCAATGTGTAGGAATAAATTGAAGTCAATTTTAAAATACATCGCACAATGAGCTCCGCTGTAAAACAGATTTTGATCGTATATGCACACCAAGACTCCGGCTCGTTCAATGCTGCCATCAAGGACGCAGCAGTTGTCGCTCTGTCTGACAAGGGGTATAATGTGATAGTGTCTGACCTGTACGAGATGAAGTTCGATCCTGTTGGATATTCACAATATTTCAAAGGTAAATTCATTTAAGATCGACTAAAGCCATACCTTGAGAAAATTTGACATAATCAAGTCTTCTCATGTTGTTGTAGTTGAACCACAAATGCGTAGATCAAACGGTACATTCGTGCTTTATTCGTGCTTCCTGTTGATCAGCACCTTTTTAAATGTGTTCGGCGTAAATAAAATGTATCAGGCCAATATAGTTAAAGCCTGTCTCACACAGAACACGATTGGGCACACGGTTCCAATCCCAGGGAGGTTACTCTAATTATTTCCTTATACGTAGGCTCGGACCCAGCATCTACAGTTCACCCAAAAAAAATATCAGGAATTTCAAGCACCCCAAAAAATATTTGAAATAATAGCAACCAAAAAAAATATCCCAAATCTGTACCTTGACCTTAAAAAAGACCCTAAAATGCATAGAAATGACCCTCAAACCATCCCAATTTTGAGATGACCCCAAAAAATATCCATAAAATCTTCATACCCCAAAAATATTCATTTTTTTGAAAACCCAAAAAATATTGAAATTCAGAATTTTGAACCCAAAAAATAGCTCGAGCTTACGTATGTGTAAAAATATCAGAGTACCCCTCCCCCTGGGGTTCCAATACGGTATACTCGGTTATACACGGGTTGACTGGCACGAGTATTGAGCTCCAGCCGTGCCTGGGGATGAGTTGGTACGATTTAGACTCGAATGTAGCACGAGTATGTACGAACAAAGCACGGATATACTCGATCAAGCAAGGTTTGTCACGGTTTGCATTACAGAAATGAATAGAAAATTGTGTATTGGGTGTCCTGGGTCGAGCCTGGGATGTCCCAGAATATGATATCAGAAAAGCTAAATACCAAAAAATCCTTTTATTATGTTGTGTGCTATGATAATTCTCGACATCAGTTTAAATATATTTTTGGTGTTTGCTTGTGCTCTATGTTAACTGCTCTGTCAAACGTCTCAAATTTGCTCAAAAATGGCCAATTTCCTATTTCAGCCTATTTTGGCACCCATTTTTGTTACCATAGCAACGGTAAAAGTCAAACTAATATCAAACTAATACACTAGGGCCATTGTTCTTACAAACTAATAAGAAGATTTTGGTAAAAAGCGAATTTCATTTTTTGGCCTCATAGGGGGGGGGGGGGGGGGGGGGGGGGCAAAATAGCCTCTAAATGCACGTAGCTCTTTGATACGATACATGGTGTCTCCACAAATAGAATATACAACACTGACTTTTTGGCTGTATCATTACAGGAGGGAATTCTATCTGGATGTATTATGTCCAATTGGCATGATGTCACTGTGGCACTCATTCATAATCTCACATGTGGAACATACTCTCTATTTGATTAACATTTAAGGGATGCTACATGTAATCCAACATCAGAAGGAGCAGCTGTACTGCTTACCTTTGATTGCTTTGAAGACTTGAGTCAATATTTGTTGAGGCTGTACCCAAATATATTGTTTAATATTACCCCAGTCATCTTTAGTGATACCAGTGTAACAAACATCTGCTAAGTTTGTTGGAACAGATGCAAATACATATGTAAGTAAGGAAGGAGGTAAAGAACAGGAAACGATACAATCAAGCACCACACCTGACCCATGACACCACATGGCAAAGTGGCAAAAATACAATAAAACATCACATACAAAAGAGCCAAGAGGTCAGCCCTTTCGCAGCAGGTGACTACAAGGCTGCGTTAACAGACAAGAAAGCATGACAAACACGAAACATAAATAACAAAAAATGATCCACAAAAGAGGCACTGCCTTGCACATTGATAAGTTGTTTTCAAGAGCAGTGGATCTTGATGTTGCTAGTGACTGTGAAACAAACTTTTGTTAAGGTACACCAAACAATAACATGCCTCTATCACCAAGTTTGGTCAACACATTCAGAACAATCACACAAAGGTGTCTATGTCTCACAACATTGAAATAAATTCGAATTACCTGTCAAACTGCAAATAGCAATTTCATGGCACCACACACATTTTAACTAAGATTTTCGCATGTTGTTAGCAGGTAAAAAAACCCTTTTAATCTTATCATGCTTCAAGTCACTAAAAACAAACAATAACAAAGCAAAATCGTTCAATTTTGTTTAAACAATTTTTATTTCGAAAATATAAAGCATGCACCAACAGTACAATAACATATACGCAAATAACAGGATCTGAAAACAAGCAAAACTGCTTATGTGAATCGTCTCCTATATGATATAAGCATTGTGAATGGCATGCCAAGTCTATAGCTGGCGCAATATTTCAAAATATCAGTGTTATAATTAACAACGTCATACATTCATTTTTGTAACTTGCCAGCGTCCTGGTGCTTTTCACAGGACACTAGAGCCTTATCAATACCACGATCTTAACAGTGTTCAATTTGAAAATATGAAATACAAATAGACACTTAAACCTTCCTATGTTGTACCCGTTAGTAATTTTTTTATAATGCATGATGCATATTTTCATTACTTGTCATGATACATTTTACTCAGGACACCTTTTTTAGTTTTTTTACTGCAATTGACTTTTTTGTCATGAAGTCAACATCACATACTTAATTAGTTCATACTTACTTGAAAACTTCAATTTACATATATTACGAGCTGAGACATGAGTAAACCTGTTAATTGCATACAAACAAGCAAGTCATTGCAGCTTTAACTGCAATCTAAATCATTGTCATAGTCATAGTCCTCATTTTTGCTTCATCTCCTTTTTATATCTTGATTTATACGTTCTATGAGATAATGCATGGATACGTTAGGGGTCTTTAATGCAAACCAAACATCTATATGTCTTGATCGACATCTGAACTAAAGGTGGGGCTGGGGCTGTGAAACTTAAGCCCTCCAGTAAATTATTTTTACTGACCGTTACAAGGCGATTCTTCTTTTGTGGATCATTTGTGTTATGAATGTCTTGTGTATGTCATGCTTCGCGTCTGTTTATTGCTGCCTTTGGTCACCTGCTGGGAAATGGCTGACCGGCTGACCTCTTGGCTCTTGTTGTGATGTTTTATTGTGTTTTGTCACTTTCCCATGTGGTATCCTGGGTTGGGTATGGTACTTGATTGTATTGATTCCCGATCTTTGCCACCTTTGTTAATTTTATTGTGTTTTAGTAACTTTCCCATTTGGTGCCCTGGGTCAGGTGTGGTACTTGATTATATCGAGTCCTGATCTTTGCCCTCTTAATTACTTACATTTTTAACCTGTGACTTGTAAAATCTACTCAAAATAATTGTTAGGTACTTTGAACACACATTTTATCATAATGATGTTTAATTTGTCTTTTGCACCCATCATACTCCAATTCATAAACAACACATACATACGCTGTACCTCATCTGGTCAAGCCTTTCCTTTTAAAGCGAAACTTTATATCTATTGGCCCTGCATGGGGAGGGCGTATAAACGATGCGTATAAACGGTGTGTTTTTGATTGGTTTACAAAGTTTTCTGCATTACCAAATATAAGGGTACGGTCATTATTGCCATAATATGGATAACTCCAGGCATACACTGAGGGCGGTTGGGTGTTGGTTTTAAAATGGATGCAAATGAAAATGATTTGACTGATCAAAAACGAGGGGAGACCATCAAAACGTATTTGATTGATCATCAATATTATGCTTGACATTGGCGTAGTGCCCATTACGCAGTATACGCACGTGCGTAATAAAAATAGTAACACTCAATGGAGCTCACCAAATGTGGTATAGGTGATTTTTCATACCTTAAGGAACTGCTCTTAAAGGAAAGAATTCGCTCCCTCTGGGAGCAAATTCTTTCCTTTAAAGGCAGTTCCCATTTTGAAAAGGGACGTAATTGTAGAGAATCTTTGCTTGATATAGTAGTCTTCCTTTGATGTGCGTAACTTTTGCAGCGTTCTGGTTACGCCATTGCTTGATATCTGCAAAAATACCCACCGCTACACAATTATGCAAATTGCTATGCTCTGCCACTTTAAAAAGGTTTATTGTGCAAGAACATGAGCACCATTCAGAGCTATTGGCACAGTTGGGCGACACCCGAGTGTGGTTACTTTATTTTTATATATACGTAGGCTTGGCCGATTTTTTTTTCAAACTTTTAATTTTGATACTTTCAGAAAAAAATGAATAATTTGGGGCATGGACATTTTTGTGGATGTCTTTTGGGAGTCATTTATAGGCTTTATTATTATTGACAGTCATTTCTAAAGTCGTCCGTTTTAGCATTCTCGAAAACCCAGGCTTGACCCATTCCCTACCCACTGCATTTTGCAGTGGATACGGAATGGGTCACGCCTGGGTTATCGAGGATACTGTTTTAGGGGCTAGACGTTTTTTCAAGCTGCAAGCTTGATGAAAACAAAAGAATTATATCAACTAACATAAAATGAAAGCCTTGCAGCTTTGGCTGTGTATACAGTTATGTTTGCAGAATGTGATGTGCCTATGCGATAAGTACCAAATTTCCATACAGGGCATTCTCTTTTTTGCAGAGAGAAAGGACCCGAAACATTTTGATTTAGAAATCGAACTTGGTCATGCCGCTGTCAACAACCGTCTACCTGACTATATCGCAAATGAAATACTCAAGATCCAGAGGGCTGACTTGATTATTCTACAATTTCCCACGTACTGGTTTGGATTCCCTGCAGTACTAAAAGGTTGGCTAGACCTCTGTTTTGTCAATCAGATAGCTTATGATGTGGGTAAACGTCAATGGCTGGATGATGGGCTTTTCAAGGTTTGTACAATCTCTCTCATTATACATAGACGTAGTTGACGTTAATGTCACAATTAGTGTCACGAGTGAAATCGTGGTCTTAATCGTGGCGCTCGTTTTGGATCATATCAAATCTTGAGGTCATTCGTGGCAATCGCATTGATCGTAAAAAAATTTGGGCGGCCCATAAACACGATTAATTTATATTCGTCATCATCGAATATGATCGCATTGCATCGCATTAAAGCGCAACACAGCGCATCTAATCGTGCTAACGGGATCTGTCTTAAGACAAACCCCATGCCCTGTTGAGATGTGTTGCAATCTCCCACAATCTACTACGATCTGCGACGCGCTTTCGGGGCCCGTTGCACAGGGCTCACAAGAAGATGCGAGTTGATACTAGAAATTGCGAGTAGTTACGAGTGTCAAACTCTTTACACGGACGCACGCGATATGTTACGACTTCACGCGCCCATATATACTCCTCAAAATAATTGAAGGACCAAGACTTTCAAACGCGGGTATAATTAGCTCAAATATTTGAATTCAGCAAAAACATCGCCCGAATCATTCTACTGTTTATGGCATTCAATAAAGAATCATTGTGACTGATTCCATGCCTTATTCTGCAATAACTGTGTCTCAAATGCACCCTCCACACTAAAACACACTTTCAGAAGGCAGTGGGTGGGGTAAAAGAAATCTGCTGTGGTCATTCGAACAGAATGAAACGGACACAAAACTAAACTTTGTTTAACGAAGTTTGGTCCCAAATAGGGGGGAGGGGCAGTCTCAATTTTTCTTGCTACGTACACTCGGACTCAGCATTTACTGTTTTCTCAAACATACCCCCCAAAAAATATTTGAAACTTTAGCTAGCCCCCCAAAAATTCCAATTTTTGTACCTTAACCTTAAGAAAAGACCCTAAAATGCATTGAAATGACCCCCCAAAAATAGTCCAGTTTTGCGATGACCCCAAAATATTATCCACAAAATCCTCATACCCCCTCAAAAAATATTGAAAATCAAAATTATCTGCCAATATTGAGGGTTGTGGGTTCAAGTGTTAACTCTGTAGAATATCAAGTAACAATGACATCGATACATACATATTTCAGTTATAATGACACATAATGCAGTGCACACACTACCCAGTCTTATGCACCCACATAGGCTTTGAATATGTTGTCTGCCATTATCCATGCCTGGTCCATTTAATTCAATGGATATGGCATTTGTGAGTTTGAATTTTGAGTAACTCAATCATGAATTGCACATACATATTTCAGTTATAATGACGGTGCAGTGAGGCCCAACGCCACAATGCAGTGCACACACTACCCAGTCTTATGCACCCACATAGGCTTTGAATGTGGAGTTCTGGCTGTTGTTCGCCATTATTCATGCCTATTCGATGTAATTTAAAGGGTGTGGCATTTGCGAGTTTGAATTTCGAGTAACTCAATCGCGAATTTCCAAATGCGAATTACGGCTGAAAAATGTCTTCGCTACAGCGTCTGGAAGCTTTTAGTCTGGAAGAGACTATGGAAGTGGCTTAAGTTGGTTTTTATTTGCCATTCTGTGATTGTGGCATTTCCTGATCATACTCACTTTATAACGTTTGTTGTTAGCAAACACCCGTGACCCATACTACATAGGTCACCAATCAACAGCAAGTGGCATCACGAGTGATGCACAACCGTATTCTTGTCGCTCGTCATAACAGATATTTTTTCTTTTCTTCTATACAACAATGGGATTAAGGACAGGTTCTTTTTTTTTCAAAGTTTTTGTGTTCATTGTCTTTTTAAGTGCTCGTAGTTTGCCTTATAGAATTCAATTGTAAGTGGTGAGCGCTGTAGAAGCCAGTTTCTTGAAATCTCGTCTAAGAGTGATACATATAAGTGACTCGAGACATATCTGTGACCATGGTCAGATTTGGCTATAGTTTGCTATGTCATGTTTGTTGCTCTTATCCACAACCACAACCACTGGAACCAGTGCAATTGAATACACGTGTACGGGGGATTATGGTAATATACACTGATCAAAATTTCTAATTGTTCGTTTTTAAAACTCATTTTTTCTGATCTAATAAAATTGAAATTGATTTTTGCCTATGTATGTGCAGTTTAATGGGCAAAAGATTAGCGACCTTATAGAAAATGTGTCTTCCAACCCATTTTTTTTGGTTACAAATGTAAAAATATGCAATATGCATTTTTGAAGAAAAATGATTTTTTATTCAAGCTTTATATCAAATTTAAGTGCACTTTGTAATAAACTGGTCTAGTCGACTTCAAAAAACACCAAACACTTAAAATTTTGACTAAAATAGATTTTTTACGCATTTTTTAGAATAGCACATTTTCGAGATTTTTGAAATTTATAATAAAATAATATGTAGCTTGTGTGCAAAAATTCTTGTATGCATTTTATTTTATCTGAAAAAGATAGACCGAACAGAATAGAACTTGATTCGTCCATTTTGTGATGACAAACATTTCACTGCTGCTGTGCACTTCTGGTTTGAATATTATACTTTAAAAGTCAATTTGACGGTACTTTGCATATTTTTAGAACGTCTAGTAGTAATAAATAATCGCTGAAATTTTTAATACTGTATCACAGATAATAAGGCGTACAGAACAGTGCGAACTTCCTATGTAATTGCATGCAAAAAGCTGAATTTATATGATTTAGCTGCTGGTAGCGTTTGTCATCATCTTATTACGGAACAGAAAAGAGGAGTCTGTTTGTTTGTTTGTTTGATTTGTTTCTTTACGTCCACTCAACAATCTTTCAGTTATGCGGGACGGTTCTTCCTGGGTTTAACCAGTACTAAGCTAGGATAAATGTGTCTTGCTCAAGGACCACAACGCAGTGACGCCGGTGAGGCTCGAACCAAAAGAGGAGTCTGATTGAAGCTAATCATTTGAAGCGTGTTTGTTTTTAATCACGGCAGTCAGAAACATCTTCACACAAACAAAATACAAATAGATGGCGTCTCTGTGGAATATCTCAGTATTGTAGAAAAAAACTGACTTTTTGAAATGAGGGAACCATTACTCTAGTACCGCCTGTGCAAGACGTACCAGCGATTTTAAAATAAAATAGCATGCATATTTTGTTTTTGTTTGTTTGATTTGATTCTTTACGTCCCATCAACAATCTTTCAGTTAAACAGGGACCGGTCTTCCTGGTTTGAACCAGTGCTAAGCTAGAATAAATGTGTTTTGCTCAAGGACCACAACGCAGTGACGCCGGTAAGACTCGAACCCGCGGCCCCTTGGTGTCGAGTCAAGCACTCTATTACTGAGCGACTGCGCTCCCTACATGCAGAGTTTCGGAATGGTCTTGGTTGATTTATAGAAGCATGGATTTTGTATAACCGAATCTTGCTTTCAAAGCTAACGCAAAAAATGTAAGGTGACCTATTAGAAATTTGCTCAGTGTATATGTGACTATGAACATTCCTTAGTAAAAAGAAATAAAAGCTAATACAATGTTCATTATCTGTTTCAGGACAAGTTGTTGCTTGTATCCACAACTACTGGAGCCAGTGCTACTGACTACATGTGTGTGTGGGACCATGGTGATATCTGGCCTTTATTGGTAAAACATTCCCCTAAAAAAGAAAAAGAAAATCGTTGATATAATGTTTGTTATCTTATTCAGGACAAGTTGATGCTTTTATCCACAATTACTAGAGCCAGTGTCAAAAGGATCATTGTGATATGGATGTGACTCTGGCCTTTATTGGTGATATATTCCCCTAGTAGGTATAATGTTTGTAATCTTATTCAGGACATGTTGATGCTTTTATCCACAACTACTGGAGCCAGTGTCAAGAGGATCATTGTGATATGGATGTGACTCTGGCCTTTATTGGTGATATATTCCCCTAGTAGGTATAATGTTTGTAATCTTATTCAGGACATGTTGATGCTTTTATCCACAACTACTGGAGCCAGTGTCAAGAGGATCATTGTGATATGGATGTGACTCTGGCCTTTATTGGTGATATATTCCCCTAGTAGGTATAATGTTTGTAATCTTATTCAGGACATGTTGATGCTTTTATCCACAACTACTGGAGCCAGTGTCAAGAGGATCATTGTGATATGGATGTGACTCTGGCCTTTATTGGTGATATATTCCCCTAGTAGGTATAATGTTTGTAATCTTATTCAGGACATGTTGATGCTTTTATCCACAACTACTGGAGCCAGTGTCAAGAGGATCATTGTGATATGGATGTGACTCTGGCCTTTATTGGTGATATATTCCCCTAGTAGGTATAATGTTTGTAATCTTATTCAGGACATGTTGATGCTTTTATCCACAACTACTGGAGCCAGTGTCAAGAGGATCATTGTGATATGGATGTGACTCTGGCCTTTATTGGTGATATATTCCCCTAGTAGGTATAATGTTTGTAATCTTATTCAGGACATGTTGATGCTTTTATCCACAACTACTGGAGCCAATGTCAAGAGGATCATTGTGATATGGATGTGACTCTGGCCTTTATTGGTGATATATTCCCCTAGTAGGTATAATGTTTGTAATCTTATTCAGGACATGTTGATGCTTTTATCCACAACTACTGGAGCCAGTGTCAAGAGGATCATTGTGATATGGATGTGACTCTGGCCTTTATTGGTGATATATTCCCCTAGTAGGTATAATGTTTGTAATCTTATTCAGGACAGGTTGATGCTTTTATCCACAACTATTGGAGCCAGTGTCAAGAGGATCATTGTGATATGGATGTGACTCTCTGGCCTTTATTGGTATTATATTCCCCTAGTAGGTATATTGTTTGTAATCTTATTCAGGACAAGTTGATGCTTTTATTAACAACTACTGGAGCCAGTGTCAAGAGTATCATTGTGATATTGATGTGACTCTCTGGCCTTTATTGGTGATATATTCCCCTAGTAGGTATAATGTTTGTAATCTTATTCAGGACAAGTTGATGCTTTTATCCACAACTACTGGAGCCAGTGCAGCTGATTACACGTGTATGGGGGACCATGGTGATATAGATGTGTCTCTGTGGCCCTTGCTGGTAAGACATTATCTTAGATGGGGCACTGGTCTAACTTATTCACAATAAAAATGGCTATTTGTTTCTTATCCCTGCAAGAAAACTGTACCGACAATATTTGAGTCAGAAAAACTCCTACAGTTTTATATCAATCTGGAAGAAACTTAGCAGATGTTGTTGTCATGGTTTGAAGATGTGAATGTGGTTTTTATATTTATAGTTTTGTATTTTCTTTCTGCTGGTCATCAAATAAAAAAATACATGTATAAGTATGACCAGGAAATGCCACTATCACAGACTGTAGATCAACCCACAGCACCAAGAGGAAGAGATACAGAATGCTAACAGCCACATGACAGCAAGAACACAATTAAAGTAAAGCAACCAGCTCTTACTACCCTGGCAAGATGATTGCAAAACTCGAAAGGTTACCAAGTACCGCATTACAAAACAAGGACCAAACACAAAAAACCCACAAACAATGGGTCAGCAACAATAACAATGAAACAACAGAAAAATCAACTTAGAACAGACAGCAGCCTAAGCCACCGGGGACTCAAATAAGTTTTATCAACCTAAACCTGGTTTACTTAAATCCCTTTTTACAAAAATTCCTTTCTTTTTGTTTTACAAATGACACATAAACAATCCAAAATTGTAAAACTACTTTAATGGATAGGTTGGTTCATGTACCTTAGAATTGGTTACATACACTGCGTGCAAAGTTAAACACCACCTAAACATTTCCTGAGATAAAAACAGTGAAGCTTTCTAAATATGAATTCATACTTGTTATGTTTATGAAATAAGATTAAGTGGTGACAATCTACAGCAAATTTAGATTTTTTAAGCAGTAATGTTAACAACTAGGCATGGCAAATGCACACTTACCCCTAAAAATGTCACTATTTGCTGTCCCATTTTCATAACCACTATGAGATAAAAATTGTTTCATAATGATCTGTCTGTAGATTTCAGATGAATATCTTTGATAGAACAAAAGATATGGTGTTATAGTGAAAATGGTGATTTTATTGCTATTATCCGTGTTACTTCATTGCTTTTTTCTTTAACAGTGCAATTACCTGTTTATTGTATGTACATTTTTTCAGTACTCATTTCGTTACTGCGCCATTGATCTGCTTCCACCTCAAATTTTCCACGAGGTACAATCAGTAAGTCAGGAAAAGCGTACCCAAATGTTACAAGCCTGGACTAAGCATTTAGAAAGCATCTTCACAGAAACACCTCTATCCTTCATTCACATGAAACACTATGCTGTGAAAAAAGACCATACTCTGTCAGATGAATTCTTGGAGAGTGTAAAAGATGACAAAGAGGGTATCAATGTTGGCCATCATATGAGGAAACCTTTACCATCTGGTAGGAAAGTTGAACTTTAACCATTACCATCTGGGAGGAAAGTTGAACTTTAACCATTACCATCTGGGAGGAAAGTTGACTTAACCATTATCATCTGGGGGGGAAAGTTGAACTTTAACTATTACCATCTGGGAGGAAAGTTGACTTAACCATTACCATCTGGGAGGGAGGAAAGTTGAATTTTAACCATTACCATCCGGGAGGAACGTTGAATTTTAACAATTACCATCCGGGAGGAGAGTTGAATTTTAACCATTACCATCTGGGAAAAAAGTTTAGCTTTAACCCATATGTCAAATGGAATTGTCTACAGTACCATATTTGAAAACAGACTTGTCCTACAGTACCATTATTGGTACTGTAGGACGAGTCTATTTTCAATTTTACGGGAGTTATGTGATATTTTTCTTTTTCAAAGTTTTAATAGAACAATCTGTAAGCAAACAGTGAAGATCCTGACCAGATACTGCATGATGTGGTGTCTGATCTGGGTCTGCACTGTTTGCCTATAAAAAGGATGCTAGGTTTATCTGGGTCTGCACTGTTTGCCTATAAAAAGGATGCTAGTTTTATATGGGTTAATAGGTATAACAGAAATATTTGTAACATTTTTATGTGTGTCTTTGAAGTCCCACCGTCAGCTAATGCCATATGGGGAAGGGGTCAGGTTTAAAGTCTCATCAGACAGACTGGAGAAGCTAGGGGTCAAACAAACAATCACTGGTTTACAAGGCAAGTGGTTTGTCCACTACACCACAGTGGCTCCTATTTCAATTTTTTAGGGTTTCCGCTAACTAAATATAACCCATATAAGCCTAGCATCTATTTTATGCCAGATCGAAAATGTGCAGAACCAGATCAGATGCCACAGAATCCTGTTTCTGATCAGGTTCTGCACTTGCAGAATGTTTTTTTTAAATTTGAATGAAATTTTAAATTACTACCAAACAACCCTTAAACTTAAAAACATAAAAACTAAAATACCGAAAAATAAAGAAGTTTCTTGCTTGAAGTCTCTCAAATGGTGTATTCATCATTGTTGGCATTTTAACATTTAAGAGCAGAATACATTTCGTGCTCAGCTGAGTTGAGCATTAAAAAGTTTTATAACCTTAGGGCAAAGAGTTAGAGTCTGTTTTGGGGCCTTTTTTTACAGATTTTATGACCCAAAGTTCACTATGTTCCCATTCTTTAAAATGCATTCCAAAAGTATTTCCGCCAGGTAAGCTATAGAGAAACATTTTATTGAATGTTTTTACCCAAAATTTAATGCTCTATGAACTTACATATAAGTCACTTCAACTCTCGTCGCATAACGCAGCGTCATAATGTGATGACATTACTAATGTCTCTAAGCAACAGTCCTGATGAGCTGAGCGAAACGTGTTGGCATATTGTTTAAAATAGTTGTAATTAAAGCAAAAAACATATGATGTCAACCCATTTTTTCAGTATATATTATGCTTAAAGTGAAGAACATTATAAATAAAGTAAGCATTGTTTTTATGTGTTTTATTTTAGTTTCTTTTTATTGCAAAATATTCTACTTGGGTTTATATCAACAGTATTTTTAAAATATACATAATATACATGGAATTGTAACTGTACAAATAGGGTATATTAAATAAAATATGCATTTATAACATAAACAGTATACTTTGTACTAAGAAACCACATAACATGTTAAAATGAGGCTCAAAACACATACAATCCTCCAGTTTTAGAGTGCGTAATTGAAAATTAATTTTCTTATTTTCAACCAAAACATATGTAGTGGGTACTCGAAAGAACCGTTTCAATGAGACGGTTATTTTGAGCACCCAAATCATATGTTTAAACTTATGGATAAGAAAATATTAACATTTTTATGTTGTATTGTTTTCTTCATTTAGACATATGCTGACACAGCAATACATAGAACCAAACCCAGGCCCCAAGGTTTATAAACTTTTTTTATGTTCAACTAAACTGAGCACGAAATTTCAACTGCTCATAAAAACTAAACTACTGACAAATAAAGAAGTTTCTTTAAGTCTCTCAGATGTTGCATTTATCATGCTTATAAATGTTAAAATGCCAACAATTGTTGGCATTTTAACATTTATGAGCAGGATAAATTTCGTGCTCAGCTGAGTTGATCATGAAAAAAGTTTTATAACCTCGGGGCCTTATCACCTTACATATATGTATAATTAGATTACAGAGGGTATAGTACAACAATTTTGTGCCATCTCTTATTTCTAATTTTGTCATTAAAAATATAATAGATCTTAATCTAATGAATGAGAAGATTTTGAGCAGCAGAAAAGATGATCAGTAGAAAAATAGAATATGTGTAAAAAGCAATTTCAGTCAAATAATATGCGAGTCTAGAAAACCCTGTAATCCATTGAAACCTTGTTACCACTAAAAATAGGAATGTTTTTGTCACACTTTTCTTGGAAATTTGATGAACCTGTCTGCAGTTTTCAAATCAGGTCATGTCAACAGAGAGAGAGAGGATTTAGACATAACATGAGAGACAAACAAATTTTTTAACTCTGACCCATGCCTCTCATCCTCATCATTTTGCAAAGATCACAATAATTGTCTTTTGGGGAGGTACATCATCCGATATTTGCTTTACGTGGGACAAATGAGGCTAGCCATAACACATTTGTTCTGACCATATAGCTGACAATATATACCTTGTTGAAAAGCTTTGAGGCATGACTGACATTGAGATAGTGAAGATTTGTACACAAGTAGGTGCTTAGAATTCCCAACCGTACTATACCTCCCCAGATGAATGTCAATATGGTAATCCCCCTTTGCAATGGCCCCCGAGTCAGCATGTGAATATCAAGAAAGGGTGCTTGACAACAAGTGAAATCAGCATGCAAACTCCAATACATTATTAAATTGGGGAATGGACTAAATATATAGAAAAATTATTTTCTTTATCGTTACTATATGAGCCACGACATGAGATTTCCAACATTGTGGTATGTGCGACCAACAAAGCCTCAGATCAGCCTGCGCATATGCGCAGTCTGATCACAGGCTTTGCTAGTCACTTGACTATTCTATGAGTGTTTAGCTACTGACTGAACAACATTTGGAGTTTCTAAGCTTAAAAGGAGGCTGCACAGGCTCGTCTGAGGCTACACTTGTCAAAATGCCACATTGTTGGAAATCACATGTCATGGCTCAACTTTATCACACTTACTATTCAGATCTGAATCAAAGAAAAATGAGAAAAACTCCTCCTTCCGTTATATATTTGCATGATTTTGCCAATTCTATTTCGGTCAAATCCATCTCAAGGAACAACATTTGGCATCACTAGGCTTGCCAGGTTATGACAAATGCTGATCGCGGACAGATTTTTCTTTATTATCCTCACACAAATAATGAATTCTATTTCTTGCTCCCCATTCAATTTTGGCAACTTTATTTTAAAAATAAGCTCCCACAAGGATCTGAATATGCTATGTTATATTACATGATGACATCACTTTGACATAGCAATGATTTTACTTGACGACCATGTGTGTAAGTTAAAATACAACCAATGACTAGCCAAGTGACAGCCCGGGTAAAATAACATGGGTAAGATAAGATTTGATATCAAAGACTAAAACCTCATGCGGGAAATACCATAATCTCAAGAGCCAGATCAAATGTTTTTTTTGTTTTGTTTTGATTCGATTCTTTACGTCCCATCTACAATCTTTCAGTTATGTAGGGACGGGTTGAACCAGTACTAAGCTAGGATTAATGTGTCTTACTCAAGGACACAATGTAGTGACTCAGGTGAGGCTCGAACCCACGGCCCCTCAGTCTCGAGTCGATGACTCTACCACTGAGCCACTGTACACCCTAGAACAAATGTTGAATACAGTAGTATGTATTCAACAAACTAGTAAAAAAATAATTACAGATGCATTAATATGTTGAATAACTTGTACAGAATTTATAAAAAAACACACACACACAAAAAAAAACGAAAATCACCAGAGACAGCAATACATACCCATCCAGTTGTTAATCTCATGTAATGATAACTAGGGTTGACTATCATGCTAAATTTACTATAACTATCATAAGAATCCCTATCATGATACTACTACTATAGAAAGTCTAATATGGGCCTCAGCGCAACAAAACCTGTAATCAGGATTTCGGACAAAACGAGACTCAAACTAATCTCCTCAGCTACAGAGACTAGCTAGAAAATTATAAATCTGCTTGTAGCAGGTTTAGATAGAATACTTTCCAATAAGCAAATAACAAAGGAGCTGATCTGGCTGTGCTGATGTGCAGACTGATCTGCCCCTTTGTTGTTTGCAAACACCGAATACAGGTTTTCTCGCATTGAGCCCCATATTGCAATGGAGCATTCTGCAATACTTTTGACCTGCATTTTGCGATAATCTGTCTTGAAAACCAATTTTAAGTCTTCTTTTTGAGTGGCTGCCTAAGACAGGTTTTACTGTATTATTTCCCTGTTTCTATTGTTTGTTTGATTTGATTCTTTACATCCCATCAACAATCTTTCAGCTAAACAGGGACGGGTCTTCCTGGGTTGAACCAGTACTAAGCTAGGATAAATTTGCCTTGCTCAAGGACCACAACGCAGTGACGCCAGTGAGGCTTGAACCCACGGCCCCTCGGTCTTGAGTCAAGCACTCTACCACTGAGCCACTGCACTCCCACCCTGTTTCTATGAAAATAAATGTTTATGATAAGAAAATAAGAAGTTTCTCATAAGGTAAACAGCGTATAAACAGGATTCATAAAAGGACAACATCATACAAACACATGAACTAACTGTAATAACAAAATACAGTTAAACCTCTCTTAAGCTGCCACTCAAAAGAAGACCAAAAATAGGTTTTCAAGACTGATAATCACTTAATGCAGGCCAAGAGTACTGCAGAATCCTCCTGTGGAGCATTCTGCAGGACTTTTGACCTGCATTAAGATACAACATTGTTTTCAGGACTTTCTTTTGTCTATTTTTGAGTGGCAGCTTAAGACAGGTTTCACCTTAAGACAGGTTTCACTGTAGGCACACAGGCCTTCAGATTTATGGTGGGCCCAGGTCATTGTCCCATGATTTCAAAATATGACTCATCAGTTTCCAAGGCAGTGGGCCCAGTGGACCCTTCCTTTAAAGTTGTGAGAAAATCTAACTTTGATAAAAATATTCATTTTAAAGCAAGTCTACAAACTCCACAAAACAGAAAGTACATGTAGGTAGTCAATACAGTAAAACCTGTCTTAAGCAGCCACTCAAAAATGGTAGCTTAATGAAGGTTGAAAGGATTGCAGTACTTTTGACCTGCATTAAGTGATAATTGGTCTTCTTTTTTGAGTGGCCGCTTAAGACAGGATTTACAGCAGTCAATATACAAATATGCATACAAGTGTCTGTGTCAGTGCGTAGGTAAAGTATACTACCCAAATGTCAACTGTGGTTAGGTTTGATATGCTTGGGGCCATCATTTCAGAAAATGACCCACCATTTTTTGCTCGCATGGATCACTTCGGCCCACAAATCTTGCATAAAATCTGAAGCCCTGGGCACAAACAAATTAGTTAAGAATCTATCTAGTGCACTCTATCTATTGCAATAATATGCCACGACTGGCATTCAAAGTTTGTAATCTACTGGTACATGACTGACAAGCTCAGGGATGAGAACAGGATTTTTTCAAAAAAGAGGAATTCCTGTCAAAAAAGAGGAAACCCCCTATACCCCCTTCAAAATGGAACATATTTGAACATATTGGGTCAAACCTGAAACAATTTATTTCATCAAATTTTGGTCAAAAAAGAGGAAATCCTCTAAAAAGAGGAAGATTCCCATCCCTGCAAGCTGTTAACAAGAGCGCTGGCAAACAGTGAAGACCCAGATGAGATGCCCCAGAGGGTGGCATCTCATCAGGATCTACCCAGTTTGCTAAGATAAAAAAATATTGTTTTTCAGGGACAGAAATACAGGGTTTTAAAATTGTAAACTTTTGCCCCCTAAAAATGAATGTATTGCATTGAACTGGATGGACAAATCCACAGTCAATAAATGGTTTAGAATAAATTATATAATATGTTAAAAAAATATATATCAAATTTTGTAAAAGTTCAGATGGAATGTATCTATTTTTGATAAACTTGTTCCCACGGGTTAGCATTTATGGTCTATGGTAAAAGAATAAAATATAGGAATCTTGTCTATGTTGTAATGTTTGCCAAGCCTCTGTGATAATGTAACTATAAATGAAGGCACACACTGACTCAGGAAATCATTACTACATAGGAAAGAATATTTTATCAATATTGCCATTGTAAAAAAAAGTTGACGTTAAAAATACCAGTTTAACAGGGCTATGAATGTAGCTGTGTTGTATTAGAAAAGCAACCCTGCTGTGAATTCAAAGCCATGTTGTATCAGAAATGAGAACCCTGTGTCAGAGTTTTGACATGGAAATGGAAAATGAAGTCTATTATAACATGTTTATATAGTAAACATGTATTAGGTATAACAAAGATTGATAAGTGTTATATGAGTCTTTTAATAAAATCTCAATTCATAATCACGCTAGAGAACCACTGTACTCGTACAGTGCAGTCATCTCAGGTTGGTTGCGTTTGACGAGGGTACAAATTACACTATCTTGGGGTACTGTGATCCATTCTATGAACAAGTTCTTTACAACTATTAATTTTCACGATGATTTTTTCATTTGGAATTATCACCAAGGTATTGTAGTCCAGTATGGCTCAATTGGAGCCTTAAAATTCAACGACTAGCTATGTACCAGCCAATTTCTGGCTAGCCAGTGGGAATTTATGTGTCTGAAATGTGTTCACATACTAATGAGTGCGCTATGTAAGTAAGTCATTAGTTATGATTTAATGGCATCACATAATGAAGAATACAAATAAGTGAAGAAATAGGAAGTTTTGCATATTTCTGTTTATTATTTGCCGAGATGCACACCATTTTGTAGCTGTATGCAAAATTTGAGTAGTCAAGGCAGTGTACCAGTCGTCGAGGGTCTGAATAAAATCAATATGTTGTAGTCAATGACCCAATCACCAGAACTAGGCGTACGGTATGAAAAGTTTGAATAACTTTCAAAATGCTCTGCCCTCAGATTTCAAACATTTTGCACATTAAAGTACTTTTATTTTGCATTTTATCTAAAGTAAGCATAAATTTCAGAACATAAACAAAAAATGCCTTTCATCCTCTTTTTCAGAAAAAAACCCCCACCTTTTTTTGCATAACTCAGGCACTGTTATCGACTATCACTCCACTCACATAAATATTGTTAAGCAGATATACAACTGGATATATAAGTGACAATAATCAGCAAAGAATGTTTTCAAAAGTAAAATATTGACAAAAATATTACCGTTTTTAACAGCCAGATGCACTATTTTGTGCCCTCGTCGACTGCAACCAACCAACAATGACTGTGCTGTTTGAGAACAGTGCTTCTCAAGCATGATAATGAGCACATGAAAACTATGGCTCAGTGGTAGCATGTTAGACTTGAGATACAAAGGTCCCAGGTTTGAGTCTCACCAAAGGCATTGCTTTATATCCTTGAGCAATGTACTTTATCTTTATTGCTCAGTAATGGTTTTGGTAAATGTTCTAAAATTTCGAACACTTTTCTCTTTCTGTTCTCAAATAAAATGTTGGTTTTCGGGGTTTAAATCCACAAAATGCTTGTCAGAATAGCAAAGAGGGAAGATTCTGATCAGACTGCTTCTTCAGAAGCAGTCTGATCTGGATCTGTGCTGTTTGTCTAGGCCTTTTTAGGAGATAACTAGTGTTCAAAATTTTAGAACATTTACCATACCCACCCAGGAAACCATGCTACAGTTACCATAACCGGTTGCCTTGCAATGTTAAATTCAAACAAACAAGCTACAAGCCTCATAAAATTTCTAATCATTTTGAGCACCTACAAACAACATCAAACAATGGCGTAGCCAGAATGCTGAAAAAGATACGCACATCAAAAGGGAAACTACTGGATCTAGCATAGATTCTCTTCATTTGCTTACCTTTTCAATATGGGAACTTCTCTTAAAGGAAAGAATTTGCTCCAAGAGGGAGCAAATTCTTTCCTTAAAGAGCAGTTCCTTATAGTATACCACATTGGGTGACCTCCCTTGAATGCTGCTATCATGCGTAAGTGCATAATGAGAGCTATGCCAATGTCAAATTTCAGATCAGTCATCAATCTAAAGTCCTTTGTTTACCCTACATATTACTACAACTTGACTAAGTCTTACCTACAACACTGGCTGGTGAGGTTTGTAAAATGATGTAATGGCAAACATTATAGACCCTAATCAGACTGCTCATGATGGAGAAGTCTGATCAGGGTCTACAATGTTTGTTCAGGCCTTTCTGCTCTAATATTTAGCGCACACCACAGGAATTAATTACAAACCTATAGACTAGAAAAAAAGTAGGCCTATATTTACTTTTATAGACAAGGACTGTAACGGATGTTATGGAGATACCCTGTTTGACTAATCTCTTAGATGAAAGTCAGAAAAGAACGATTGAATTGTGTTTTTACCATCTCCAGAGAAAAGTGCAAACAAACAAGTTTCAAGAAGACGCTAAAATCTGAGCTGTTTTTGATTATTTCATGGGACTTATTGATATTGTTAGACAGACTAGTTTCTCTTAAAGCCAGGACACTATAGTTTTGCTCATATAAGTAGAGTTATCCGACTGTTTTAATAAGTCTAATAGGGTACCCCAACAACAACTGTTACAGTCCTTGTCTATAAAAGTAAATATAGGCCTACTTTTTTTTTCTATTCTATGGGTTTATGACTAGTTCCTGTGGTCTACACTGTATGTTCACTATTACTGATACTGTATGTTTAGGTGTTCTTCAAATTTCATTTCAACAAAAAAATGTAACTATTGTTTTAAAACAAAATGACAATTCATTGAAGTGACAAATAAACAAAGTACATTAGGGTCATTCAACAAAATGTTCTAGATGCATTTATACATGTAATTAAAATAAGAATCTAGGTAAATGTTAATAACAATGATCAAAATAAATAAAAGAAGCTAAGATGTATGGTAACAAATATTAATTGTCATAAAAAAGGAAATTATTGTAAGTTGATCAGAGTTTTTCATCCACCTAAGGAATACATTTTAAAAGTCATATAGCACCACTGGATATACTTGAAAAACAAGCTCATATAGTGTAAATAACCTATTAACCCTTAAAGGACCAACAAAATGCATCTGAAAATTTTGTTCGCTTCAAAAATAGGCTAACAGTATAGACTAATTTCAGTATAGAAGCAAACAGCATGGACCCAGATCAGACTGCTCCTACAGGAGCAGTCTGATCTGGGTCCACACTGTTTGTTATAGTGGCTTCTAAAACAGATGATGAATGCAGACAACTTTTGTGGTGATTGGCGCTTTAATGGTTAAGTGCCTTGTTTACAGGAGCATAAACACTTATTAGGAGAAATAACCATATTGTTCTATAAGAAGTATTTTAACTAAAAATATATGATTTTAAGGGAATGTTTATTGGTCTCATTTTGATATGTATGCTTAAGTCTGATGGATTATTCAATTTTATATATTGATACAATAAGTATGGAATAGTCCATTTTGTATTTTAAGTGGTTGCCAGTCAAATATTTCTATAAAATGATGTATTTATGTCCCTGAAGATTGTATTATCTTAGCTAATAGCACAGACCCTGATAAAATGCCACCTTATGCTACATTTCATCTGGGTATTCACTGTTTGCCAAAATACCTGTTTACCTGTATCCAGAATGACAAGAGTTAAGTGAAACAATACGCTCTTTTCTATTCAAAGAGTTTTAGTATCATTATGACCTTGAAAATGGAATCAAGGTGACTTAAACTTTTGTACAAAATATATTATTCACCAAGATCAAGCCTGACTGCAAAATGACATTGAAATTAAGGGCAAAACTGTAATCATCCCAGGAGTGATTCTGTTGTTGTTTATTCATTGTTTGATGTTGCTCCCAATGTGTGTCTGTCTTTTGTGTTGAGTCCTTGTTTAGCAATCATCTTGCTGGGGATGAGAGAGCTGGTTGCTTATCTTAAATTGTGTTGTGACTGTCAGTGTTCTGTGGCGCTTCCTCACTGTGTTGTGGGCTGGTCTGCAGTCAGTGATTGTGGCATTTCCTGGTCATATTCACTTACTTTTTGATCTTATATCACCTTGCTTGTTTTAATCAGAATCCACAAGTCATTTTTAAAGCTCTTGAAAACTCATGCTCCTATATTGTAACCTTGCAGACTCAAGTCTGTTTGAACCCTTCAATCAAGAGAGATTGTACATACAAAAAATTCTCGTGCCAATGCTAAGGCATAAGGAACAACAACAGAAGCCCCATCATGTATAGTTGGACAACATAATTCAAATGTGAATCATATGCATTTATATGTGAATAAAATATGACAGCAGTGGATTTTTCAGCTAAAATCAATAGAAGTCTGAGGCAAGACAAAGAAAATCCACAATATATTTATACAGATTACGTATGCTTGCATCTTAACAAGAAGACCCTGATTTACACTGAGTCAAAGTACCCATTCAGGGGTATCCCATTAAAATGGATTAGTTTGAACAAAACAAGGATAAATCAGCAGTGGATTTGTCAGCAATAGTCAGGTAAAACCTAGGCAAGTGAGTCAAAAATACTCCTTATGTAAGAAGTTAAAAATACTCATGATGTAAGGAAATTTAAAAATACTCATGATGTAAGAAGTTAAAAATACTCATGATGTAAGAAAAGTTAAAATACTCAAGAAAGGTAGTTAAGCTGTTCAGCGCATGTATAAAAGCATTGCACACAACCCTGTTAAGTTTTCACATTGAGATAAGAGACACATTTAGACTTGGTAGCTTCTGAATACTAGGACCATACACCACCATTCTGAAACAGATATAAACAAACCTTGTAATGATCCAAAGACTTATGATACAATGCAGTTCCTTTAAAACCCTATATTTAGGGACCATATGAATGGACCATGTTATAAGTAAATGGGGTTATAAAGGGACAATTACAAAGGAGTTATTGGAAAATGACCATTTCATGGTCATTTTCCAATAATACATTTTGTAAAATTCTATGATAAAAAATCTTGCCGCCACATCATTATCATGTTATTTTGTTTGTGTCATTGCTTTATGTCTGAGTCAACAAACTTTCAGCCATGTCGGGACAATTTCTTATCTTCTTGGGTTGAACCAGTACTAAGCAGCAAATAAAGCATCTTGCTCAAGGACACAACACAGTGACTCCAGTGAGTATTGAACTAGCAACTGTTTGGCCCCCCAGACTAATGCTCTACCAATAAAAGGACTGCACTGTATTTGTACTTATCAAAAAGACATTGTCAATTTTTAGATAAGCATGTGTACCAGTAAGGGCAAATAAAAAATAACTGTGTTTTGAGTAAACGAATCCTACGTAAATTTACTGGTAAAACCTAGATTTTTCAGGTTTTCAAGAAAAAAAAATTTCATGCTGTTTGAAAGGTGAAATGCCTTTCAAAATGCATAAAATTATATTTTTTTTCCAGAAAAAATAATAATAAAAATATGTGTGCTTACCCTACATAAAATTTGTTACCTGAAACACACTTATTTTTTATCTATGTGATATGTACCAAAACCTTGTTCAATACAATTATCAAGGCAAAGCATTATATCATTTTTACATTGTTTAAATCTATCTCTGCCCAAGAGAAACACCTTTATTCAAATGACAATAAACATACACAAAACGTTCTATGCATACAAAGTTATCTTGCAATTCTTAATAGTAACTATCAAATTTACCCAATATATTTGGATTGAAAGGCCTGAGAAACAGTGTATTTCATACACCTGCCTGGTCAGTCTTTGTGCTTGAGTTGGTTTTGTGATGTAGTTTATTGGGTCTTTTCTACTTTTAAAATCAGAAAAAGTTGGTTGTTTGTATTCTTTCTTGTGTACTTTGTTTGTGGATCTTTTTTATTTGTATTTGTCTTTGCATATTGTCTTGTCTTGTCTGTGTATTGCAGCCTTGTGGTCTGCTGGGAAAGGGCTGACCTCTTGGTTCTCCTGTATGTGACATTTTGTTGTGTTTTTGTCTCCCATATGGTGTCTTGGGTCAGGTGTGGTACTGGATTGTATCAATTCCTGACCTTGCCTTCTTTACTTGTACTCGTATGTGTGTATATCTTTGTTTGCTATTTTCTAATGTTACTTCCTCACAGTGCCATGAGTTGGTCTGTGATTGTGGCGTTGGAATTCACAAAATGCTTGTCAGAATAGCAAACAGGAAAGAGCCCGATCACACTGCTTCTTCAGAAGCAGTCTGATCTAGGTTTGCCTTGTTTGTCTAGGCCTTTCTGGCAGGCAACTAGTTTTCATATCTTAGAACAACTACTGTACATAGAAAGTTCTGCTTTATCTCACTGAACTGACACCAGGAGAAAGGCATCCTGTACCTACCTGAGCAATAAGAAGACCTGACAGCCAAGACATTTGTTCCTTCTCTGAACTACAACACACTGTCCGCCCAAAGTATGACAAATCTTTCCCTCTGTAATATAAAAGAGCCAGCTCATTTTGATTGTTTGTTTGTTGCCCTATAGTCAACAGCTATGGTCATGTCCAGATATCAGTTCACCTAACCACACTTTTTCCTGGGCAAACTTGGCTAAGCAGTTAACCAGTACATAACTTTAGTTTGTTTTTGAATTAGCTGAAGAACGAGAATGACTGTAGAAGTTATTTCAGGATCAATCTCCACGAAAGTATGGGACCTGGCCGGGATCAGACTCACGACCCCTGGATCTGCAGTCAGACTGAATTATGGTGCCCAGGAGAGCTAGCTCATGAAATGATGGGAAATGGCATCTATTAAACACCCATAAAGTCATTCATTAATTCTATGATTTTCTTCAACAAATAAAAGCAACACATATTTGTACCAATTTTGGTCTCCATTAACCAGGCTTAGTTCAACTGCAAATACTAAAATTCAAATACCTTTGAAGGGCTAACAGTAAGCCTTCATGACAGATTTTATTTTCAAGTATTTATATGCCTGTGCAAACCTATATGGACAGAAAGTAGGGGCTTAAATTCTGCATTATATACATGCACCTACCAAACGATCAAATTTTTGAAGTTTACCGCTGGTGTATTTGAAAAACAACTGCCCAAAGTAGAGAATTGAAAATCGGGGAATGTTATGCAATAGCCTATGGATTCAAGCATTTGTGGTATAAATGAGGTCAGAAAGTTCTCTCATTTTGTTGGATTTACTTTTTCACGTAATTAAAGTGTACTAGAATATGACAGGAACTAGTTTATTATGCGAAAAGTAAATATGACATAATGAGAATACTTTCTGAGCTGGTATTTATACCACAAATGTAGGAATCCATAGGCTATTGCATGAAATACCCCAATGTTGTTACTCTCTTCCTAAGGCAGATATTTTCCATAGTTAACTGGCAGTTAAGAATTTGATCGTTTGGTAGGCGTGATACATGTAGCTCTCATAATATTTTACCTACCTATTTATCTGCTCTCCTTTCTTGAGAAAAGTAAAAGCCCACCTGCAACAAGACAGACAACATACACAATTCCTTTCTCTCTACATTAATGCTTTTCATGCTGAATAATAATATGTTCTATACTCCTCCCCTACTGTTATCCTTTTAACCTGCACATTCAAGTTGTAAGCAGAAAAGAAAACAGTGTAGATCAGGATTGACTTGACTTGACTTGATCCTGAAAATAAACTCAGGATCAAGTCAAGTCAAGTCAATCCTGATCAGCTGGCTTCTGATGAAGCCATCTGATCAGGATCTACACTGTTTTCAAAAAAGGATAAACCTTGGTTCAGTGGAACAAGGGTTGTTGCTAAATGTTTATACTAGTAAATTACATTACTTGTAAATTACATACATATGGATCATAGTCAACCTTTTACTTTTACAAATTACCGCTTTTGCTCTCAGCATCAATTTTTGAAATTAAAAATTATTTGTTTTATCATGTCTTTATAAGTCGTGTAATTTGGTTTCATTAATGTCTAACTTCACCTATGTTCCTAAATATGTGTGTGCGAACAGCAAATGCTTCGGTGAGACTGCATAGATGTGAAGGTTCAGCTTACATATACAGTATGTACTAAAATTGCATAAACTGGCACAAATGGTCATTTCCATGTAAAATTGTCCCCAGCTACTATATATTATCCCTTTTCATTCTAATTGGCCATTCCATACATTTCAATACAATATTTTGTATTTTAAAGGGTTGCCAGTTAAAATTTATATCAAATGATGTATTTATGTCCCTCAAGATTGTTTTTTAGCTTAGCATACAGTGCAGACCCTGATGAAATATCGCCTTATGCAGCATTTCATCAGGGCCTTCACTGTTTGCCATTGTATGGGTATCCAGAATGAAAAGTGATAAAGTAACGGCAATAAACTTACTTAGCAGAAGAAGAACCTGGTCTTCTAGAGTCGCTTCCCTTGTATATACTGAGATCTTCTATATTCCAACAGCCAGTTGGTGAATTCAAATTCTGTAAAAGTAGGAGTTGCTAGATTTCTAAACATAAAGTTTAGCAAGGACAGAATAAATTGTGAGTGCTAGGCAATACCAGAAAATGTAGAATACAAAGATTTGCTGAACAATTACTTTTAGTCTTCTGATGGAGCTTGAAATGACAATAATATGGCTATTCTATTAAATTCATGTATCACTTCAAATGTATTTGAAAACAAATCGTTTAAGAGAGGAGATTTAGTTAGAAATTTTGATTTCTTGCTACGTATGGCTGGACATCCTAATTTCGAGGCAATCCTAATTTCGGTGCAAATTTTTCATCTCACTAATTCTTGCTCTGTTTGGGACATTTAGTGTTTTATTCAATGTAGTTAATAGCCACTTGATTGGGTGTGAAAATTATATGGTAAAACTATTTCTCCTGTTGTTTGTTGTGTAGACTTAGGAGAATTTCTGTTAGGACATGGATTTTCTAAAACAAAATGGCGGCCAAACAAAAGTGAAAGTAAGGCCCAAACAACAAAGCCTTACTAAACACATTTAACTGAATGTAGATTAAATCTATTTTTATCTGTCAGTTAGGAATACCCAGCACTACTAATATTTGAAATTCCAGACAAATAACACTACCAGAACTTTTTTAATTGAACTTTATTTACTATTACACCAAATTAATGATGGATTTTTCACATGGTTAAAAACATACCATGGCTAAGTTTGAATGGTATGCTTTCTGTTTGGTTACACCTTGGTTCATTTTCATTATTTACATTGGCAGTACAGATGTTGATGCTCATGAAACAGTATAGATTTTAATTTTGAACAACTAAAAGGGGTTATATTTAAAGGCTAAACATTAACTACCCCAAAATTAGGATGTACCATCATACTACATGATATGATTCAGTGACATTATTAACTCTTTACCGGATAGTCAAAAGTTTCATCCTCTGCTGTCTTGTCTGCTTATGCTCTTAGGTAGCAAGTATTCAAACAATAAGAACCCAAATCAGACTGCTCCCAAGGGAGCAGTCTGATCAGGGTTCATACAGTTTGCTTGCATGATCAAATTTAGCCTGAAGTGCAATTGAATATAATAATGCAGCAGACATAAAAAGCAGACCACATTTTCAGGACAAAAATATATTGGCGAGATATATAAGGGTTACCCAATACTTAGTAGAATATCATTGAATACCTGTGCACTCAAAGCTTGAAATAGCTTCAGATGCACTGACCCGATACACAGAGACATACATAGATGTAAGGAATTTTTTACATCAGGGCAATGCTTACAACTGATAGATCAATTTGTGTAAAAACTGGCAGCAAGGCCCTTAATATGACAATTAATAATCAATTTGAATGTATTGGCTAACAGTTAATGACCACAATTGTAAAAAAAATTAAAAAACAATTACTGGACTAAAATGTTATATTTTGCAGAAAATGCAAAGCTAATAGCATTTTAGGTTTTAGTCTTCTTTTGAATTGGTAAAATAAAAGAAATTTCATCCTAGTCCTACTGAACCCGGATTCAGAGAAGGATAATTGATGATTTTTTTTATTTAACAAATTCACAAATGTTCAGCATGACAAAGGTTTAAGCTTTCGACAACCAGACCTTGATTAAAACAGTTACAATGATTTAATCAGTTTATAATTGTTGAATCTTTTAACACTTTCGCCCCTAAGTTTTGAGGCAAACTCTCCCACTTTAAATGTAGACAAGTCTATTGTGATAAAAAGGGGTGTTACACAAATCTTGAAAGGAAAAATCTGCAAAAATTGAGATTGGAAAAAAAGGAAAATGAGTAAGAAAACATTGTAGATCCAGATGAGATGGCTCATATCTGGATCTACATTGTTTGCCCAGACTTTTTTTCAGGTCTGTAGTGTTGAAAGTATACATTTAAGCCTGAGTAGACCAGAATTCTCCTGCGGTAAAAGCTATGAAAACTGTTACATTGTAAGAGCAAATTTACACACACAAATTAGTTTAATGAACATTGTCAAACCAAAATGATCACATTTAGTAAAGTCTCATTACTTAAAAAACATTTAGCTAAATCAAAATATAACAATATTAACCAGGGCTTAAAATGTGTATGCTTTCATAATCAGATTTCTCATCAGTGTATTATCAAATGTCACCAATCAATTTTTGTATGCGTGACGACACAAAGTGTGAGTACAAGGAACACAGTGAACTAGTGTATACCTTTACAATACTTTGATTCTGATCTGTGTCTACAGACTGGAAGAAATGGCCAGGTAAAATATGAATCACACCATGAGAAAACCTGGCCCTGAGATTATAAAACTTATTTCATGCACAACTCAACTGAGCATGAAATTTATCATGTTCATAAAAGTTAAAATGGCATTTTAACATGGCAGTTTAACATTTATGAACAGGATAATTATAAATAGCATCCAAGAGTGTTAAAGCCAGAAATATCACTATTTTTTAGCCTTTTAATTTTTATGACCAGTTGAAATTTATTGCCTAATTGATTAGAGGGTTGAGCATGAAGAAAGTTGATAACATCAGAGCCTTTTTTGTGAGGAAGCCCATATGGTAACCCTTATCAAATTTTAAACACTTGATGACCGACAAAATAGTCCAGACAAACAATGCAGACAAGGATCTGAGAAAGAATTAGTGAATCGAAATCCACATAATCAGATGATTGGTTTAGAAAACAAAGAGAAAAGCATTTTAGAATATTAATTGTAAAACATAAAACAAGTGTGACTGTGACTTCATTTATCAAGCTCTTCATTTATATTTTATTCATTTAAAACTTTGTATCTTTGGAATCATGGAAACTGTCAACAAGTGGACTTGCATATCATTTAAGAACAGAATCTATAAAAAAAATATTTTCAAAATGCTTAGAGGCTAAAGCTTCCTTGTTTTGTACGAACTGCTATCCTTTATTTTGGCGTGTGTGCATTCACTTTTTAATTAATCTATTCAGTTAGTACTGGGCCATGAGGTCATAAAACCTTTTTCATGCTCAACTCAAGTGAGCATGAAATTTCAATTGCTCATAAATTTGAACTGGTAAAAATTAGATTTTTCTTGCTTTCATACTCTCGGCTCTTGTATTTATCCAGCTAATAATTATTAAAATGCCAACTATAAATTTCATGTTCAGTAGAGTTGAACAAGAAAAAAGTTTGATAACCTCTGGGCTGTATTTTACAAGAAGCAAGAAATGTACGCACATATTTCAAGAGAAAAGCCAAACAACAACACACATCAAAAAGCAATGGAATGGAAATGAGATCCTTCTAGCAAATGCAGGCAACATAGCACTAGCCCCATTTATCTTCTCTGGCCACACAATAAATGTGTGTATGTAAAAGTCAATTTTACAAGGGTGAAAATTCAAAATTTCTAAAATCCTGAACTTTAGAAAATCAGAATTTAAAACTTGCTGTATGCTTCCAAAATATTAAAAATTCCAAGTTAAATGGTCAATAACTTTAGATAATCTGAAACTAAATCAAAAAGCCATTATTATCGGCAGAATTCAGCATTTTGAGGCTGACATACAATAAGTCAGCCTCAAAATCATGATTTCAGGAATAATCCTGAAAACTTTCACCCATGATTTTATTATATCTCAATCTAAACATATGTTGTGAGTACTCAAAAGAACCAACTTTTTTGGTATGACTCTTCTTTTGAGGCCACCCCAAAACATATTTTTAAATGAATGGATATGAAAATAACAATCTATTCCCAAAAATTTCAATTATAGCTCAAGTCAAACCAAACCAAAAATTTGTTTCAAAACTTTTACAATTTTCTCTTTTTTCTGATTTTATGGTACTTGGCATTAACCCTTGTCCTGCTGAGCCTTTTTTGAATTTTTTTGTGGATCCACTTTTTCTGACCAACCAGGCCCCCAGATAAGATTGCCTAACAGAAAATTATTTTTCTTATTTCTCAACCAATACATATGTTGTGGGTACTCAAAAGAACCGTCTCGATGAGACGGTTCTTTTGAGCACCCGAAACACATGTCTTAACTGATGGGTAAGAAATTAATCCCAGTTTTACACTAATTTTTTTTTTGCTTAACTGGTCCTATGCGAAGCTGTCTGATCAGGATCTGCACTGTTTTCAATGCAGTCTCAGAAGCCACTGTATTGATTGGGTCTCGACATGAGAAAACCTGTCTTCCGGGTTTCCAACCAAGTAAGACTCAAACCAGTCTACTCAGCTACAGAGACTAGCTAAAATATTCAAACTTCGCTTGTAGCAAGTATTATGATACTTTCCAATAAGCTAATAACAATTGCACTTATCAGACTGCACAGATGCGCATGCTGGTCTGCGCTTTTGTTGTTCGCAAACCCCCAAGACAGATTTTCTCGCATCGAGGCCCAATTGAAATCATAAAAATGAACAACAGAAGTGAATGTGCCATATTAATTGATTCTGCAGGTCATGGGTTAATGGATTAAGGTGCTGAGTTGGTCAGTCCCTTTGTTGTCCCTATATACTTGAAGGATTGTCTCCCTTGCATTTAAGCTCAAATAAGTCAAGCAACAACTAGAACTCACAATATACTGGGATGACCTTAATGACATGGTCATCGGTTTCTGAGGCTAAGTAAACATAAAACCTTATTAGTATATTCTGTTACATCTGTTTTATTTCATTATTCAAAGGTCATGATCAAGTCAAAAATTTACATTTTCGAAGCAATCCTTTAATGAATCATTAAATTTTTTTGCAACCGTTCATAGCCTCATGAATGACATGAATATGATTGACAGCTGCCAAGCTCACTTGCCCGTGCAATAAGCTTTGAACAGAAGTGACACTGATGTTGTGATTAACAGGGAGTCACATCCTAGTCACACATGCAAAACAAGCCTCTGGTTTGTTCCATTGGCTGTCCGTGTGTACTTTGGCTGTTCCGCTTTTCCGTTTTACACTCTATCAACAAAACTGTTAATAGGATTTTCATATTAAATACAAAACTGTTTTGCTTCCTAAATTATAAATGATTTTCATATCTTAGATATTTGTAATAAAATGTAAATATAAGCAATAAATTCAATTTTTGGTGTGTTCATGGAATCATGAATATTTTGGGTCTCTTACAAAGTTAACATGATATCAGGCTTCACTTAATTTGCAAGAGACCCGGAGTATTCATGATTCCATGAATTGATTTCTAAAATAATCATAACCGTTTTCTTGCTGGTGGCGATTTTTGTCTTCTACTGATAATCTTTGCAAACAGTTTGGACCAAGAACAGTTGGACACCCTGATAGTGTTCCTGAAAGATTTTTTTAAAGGTCAGCAGACGACAACAAAAGCATGGAAAATTACCCAGCATGCAAAGAGTTCCGTCAGACCTGATCTGGGTTCAAACTGTTTGCAAAGGTTGTCAGCAGAGGACAAAAGTCGCTCTAGGACTGAACTGTTTGCAAATGTTATCAGCAGATGACAAAAGTGACTCTAGGTCTGAACTGTTTGCAAAGGTTATTAACAGTCAACAAAACAGCCACTAGCAGGCAGAGTTATTGGCTGCCAGTCAACAATTAATCATCTTTCTGAATAAAATCTCAGATTAACTGCTTACATTAATTAAGAATAACTGCAACATCTGAAAATAATATCCCTAGTTAGGCTTAATTTTTTGCAAAAAAATGTTTTATCTTTATGTTTTTTTTTGAGTATCTGCTATATATATATTGGTTGAATTATAAGGGTTTGCTTATTTGAGCCGTGACATGAGATTTCCAACAATGTGGTACGTGCGACCAACAAAGGCTGAGACCAGCCTGCGAATACGTGCAGACAGATCAGAGCCTCTGATAGTTGCGTAAATATTCTATGGCTGTCAAGCTACTGACTGAACATCATTTGGAGTTTCTAAGCTTAAACGTAGGCTGCACAGGCTCGTCTGAGTCTACACATGTTAAAAGGCCACATTGTTGTTAATCAAAGCTCATTTGTCTTATCACTCAACCAAAACATATATGTTCATGGGTGTAAGTTCGAAATTTACAGAATCCTGAACTTTAGAAATTCAAATTTTTAAACTTGCCGAATGCCTACAAAAAGGAATAATTTCATGTTTCAATGGTTAAATGTGTTTAGATAATCTAAAAAATTAATCATAGAAGCTACTATAATCTCCCTAATTCAGCATTTTGAGGCTGACTTTCTATGGAAAGACAGCCTCAAAATCCTGAATTTAGGATTAATCCTGAAAACTTTCACCCATGTATGTTGTATATCTATGAGCGCTTGTTCAGCCATCCAGTTACCTTGCAGATATCAAGCAAAATCATAAAAGCATGAAAAAGACTAAGGTCAACAAGTCAAAGTTTGGGTCACACTGTCACATTATCTGACATAATGACAATCATGCATCACAGTCATGGTCTTACAGATATATGGCAAAATAACTGAACTATGAAATATTATTCTGAGGTCAAACTTCAAGTCATACTAATAATAATGTTCATAGATAAAATATTCTAAAAGAAATTGAGCAAAATGATTGAACTATGAAAAATGGGCTTTGACGCGAGAAAACCTATCTTCAGGGGGTTGCTAACAACAAAGGCGCAGACCAGCCTGCGCAGATGTACTGTCTGATCAGTGCCTTTGTTATAAACTTATTGGAAAGTATCATATCAAAACTTCCTACAAGCAAAATTTCACTATTCTAGCTAGTCTCTGTAGTTGAGGAGACTGGTTTGAGTCTCCTTTTTTCAGGAACCCAGACCACAGGTTTTGTCGCGTCGCTGCCCATATAAGTCACAGTGGTCTACTTTATTTTGAGGTAAAATTTCCTTTTGCACTGAACATTTTTTCTATAATGTTTTTTCCCAAATACATATTATCTTCAAAATTTAAGGCAAAATCATTGAACTATGAAATATAGGTCACAGTGATCTTTTATTGTGAGGTTAAACAGCTAGTCATACTGAACAATTATGCCAAACTGTCTGTCATGTTTAATGAGGGTTTTTGTTTTTATGGTCAGAGAAAATCCTTGTAATGGAACTCCCTCTCTTTCAATGGGTCCGTATGTCCATTTAATTTCAGATACTGACAGCTATGATTCTGAAATTCTCTTCAGGGATTTTCCTAGCCCTGATTTGGGGCAGAATATCGGCCCCTTCCCAATTAAAAAATAAGCAAAACAACTTCCCAAACTGGTGTATATCATTCCCAATTTCTTAGTTCTACATTTTGGTGAAAATTTCATGAAGATCCGAACAAAAATAGCAAAGTTACAGATGCATGAAAATTTGCATAAAAATGTGAATGAAAACATGTTTTCATTTACATTTTTATGCAAATTTTCATGAGTTTTTATGGAAGGCAATTAAAGCAACAAATATGTTACAGCTTTACACTACTAATTTCTTATATTCATGGTTTTTAATCAGTTTTTAATCAAACGGCAGTCCAATTCTTAAAGACTGCATCAAGTTTTTCCAACTTTGATGGTCCAAATACTTTTTTCCCAATTTCAACAGGCCCCTGGCCCCGACCTCAGATAGGTAGGAAAATATCTGCTCTTATACATAAGCCATGGTCAACTTACTTTGCTATCCTTGTACAATGAGAGTCTTGACTGTGTGAACTCAAATGCCCTTTTCTCAAACTTCTTCTTGTCTGCAAACTTCATTTCACCAAATAATGGTTTACTAGGATCATACTGTAAAAATACACACTTTATATTACAACCACTAAAGTACCAAGACACCAAAATATACCAATGAAACATCTCAAGATAAGCTGTCAATGGCATAGTATTGGCAGTATATTATTGTCATCAAGGTACAGACTAAAACTACCTGAAAACCTGTTCATCTCATTTTTCCCTTAATGAGAATAGCAGAAGAGGACATGGCTTTTTAACTTAAGATATTTATCAAATGTTTTTCTTATTTCATATTAGAAACTAAGCCAGCATGTAAGCTCCAGCATATAGGACAGATTTTTCATTATAAACAGAGTAATGAAATAAAGGAAAATGCCATCATGCATGACATCACACTGTAAAAAAAACAAACAACAACACCAGGCCCCGTAGCGCAGTCGGTAACGTGTCTGGCAACAGATGCGAGTCTGGCTGCAAATCCAGGGGTCGCGAGTTCGATCCCGGCCCGGTCCCATACTTTCGTGGAGATTGATCATGAAATAATTTCTACGGTCATTCTCCTCCCTTTCGCTGAATCATTCAAGAAGGGTTGTTATCAGTTACAAGCGAAAGTATGTGCACGAAGTACTGGTTAACTGCTTGTTCAAGGTTGCCCAGGAAAAAGTGTGGTTAGATGAACTGACCGTCCTGCAATGACCATAGCTGTTGACTTGGGACGTAAAGCAACAAAACAAACAAACAAAACACTGTAAAACATTTTGTTATGCTTCGAAATTGTATATAATAAAAAGAAAATTCAAATTTTTGGAATTAGTATGACATTTATTTCACCTCATGAAGCAAAAAAATGTATATTTCATCCATTGCTACGAATATCCTCTATATCAATCAGTCAGTAAATTCCTCATTGGTATATGAGATAACATAATCCAATGGATATAAAGATGTAGTCTTAATTTGAAATTCTAGTCATTTAAGCAAGAAATATACTTACAGCATCTAGTATCCGTCTAGACAACTCATTTGATTTCAAACAGAGGCAGGACTTTGTTCTGTATTCATCTGACCAATTCTGCCATTCATGTATAAGGGGCCAAACCTTCATACTGTCAGGGAGGGGCCGCTCTGTAACATAGAAGACATGTGTGTGATTACTTTGTACATAGGCCCAGGTTAAGGAACTTTTAATGGGTAAAATTATCTTTTTTTTTCGTATACATCAATTAAAATGGAAAAGAAAATAAGTTAGATAAGCTAGAGTTAGAAAACAGCAGTCTAGATAAGCAGCATATTTGCGTAAATACACAATTATAATCATCAAAATAGCAATTAAAATAAAATGTGTGTGTACCGAAAAGCAATTCCACTGATCAGTATGCAATGAAAAAAGTCAATAAGCAATGCTTATTAGATACCCCCCGCACAGTAAGAGTCAGTGAAAAAACTTGGCAAGTTATAGTTCGAACAAGAAGACCTTAGTTTTGATAAGAAGATTTCAGTAGAATCTGTGCAAACAAAAATTATAAACTCCTTCATGCATATGTTCAATGTGTCTACATTGTATCCGCAAAGTATCAAATTGCTCCATCAAAAGCTGTAGTAGGAGTTGATCGGCCCATAAAGGCACTATCCATGCATATACAAAAGCCATATAAGGGAATAATTGTCTAAGTTCTCACAGTTGTCATTTTGTCAAAATTATTTTTTGTGAACCAAACTCCTTCATGCATATGTTCAATGTGTTTAAATTGTATAGGCAAAGTCTCAAATTGTTCCATCAAAAGCTGTGGTAGGAGTTGATCGGCCCATGAAGGCACCATCTATGCATATACAAAAGCCTTATTAGGGAAAAATTGTCTAAGTTCTCACAGCTGTCATTTTGTCAAAAAATATTTTTTCTAAACCAAACTTCTTCATGCATATGTTAAATGTGTCTACATTGTATAGGCAAAGTATCAAATTGCTCCATAAAAAGCTGTGGTAGGAGTTGATCGGCCCATAAAGGCACTGTCTATGCATATACAAACACCTTATTAGGGAAAAATTGTCTAAGTTCTCACAGCTGTCATTTTGTCAAAAATTATCTTTTCTGAACTAAACTCCTTCATGCATATGCTCAATGTGTCTACATTGTATAGGAAAAGTATCAAATTGTTCCATTGAAAGCTGTGGTAGGAGTTGATTGGCCCGTATATGGCCTATAATAGCATAAGCACAAAGCACTATATTAAAAGCCATTTAGAACTACAAAGGGAAATAACTCTAATAGAATTGGCCCCTAGCCCTTACTTTTTTGTCTCAAGTATTTGTCTTGCATATATGAACATGTTTGCAAGGTTTGATGAAAATCCAGCAATGGCTCTTCGAGTTATTAAGGAAAAAGCACTATATTAAAAGCCATTTAGAACTACAAAGGGAAATAACTCTAATAGAATTGGCCCCTAGCCCTTACTTTTTTGTCTCAAGTATTTGTCTTGCATATATGAACATGTTTGCAAGGTTTGATGAAAATCCAGCAATGACTCTTCGAGTTATTAAGGAAACAAAGCGTTACGGACGGACGGATGGACGGACGGACAACGTGAAAACAGTATAAAAAAGCTGTGGTAGGAGTTGATCGGCCCATAAAGGCACTGTCTATGCATATACAAACACCTTATTAGGGAAAAATTGTCTAAGTTCTCACAGCTGTCATTTTGTCAAAAATTATCTTTTCTGAACTAAACTCCTTCATGCATATGTTCAATGTGTCTACATTGTATAGGAAAAGTATCAAATTGTTCCATTGAAAGCTGTGGTAGGAGTTGATTGGCCCGTATATGGCCAATAATAGCATAAGCACAAAGCACTATATTAAAAGCCATTTAGAACTACAAAGGGAAATAACTCTAATAGAATTGGCCCCTAGCCCTTACTTTTTTGTCTCAAGTATTTGTCTTGCATATATGAACATGTTTGCAAGGTTTGATGAAAATCCAGCAATGACTCTTCGAGTTATTAAGGAAAAAGCACTATATTAAAAGCCATTTAGAACTACAAAGGGAAATAACTCTAATAGAATTGGCCCCTAGCCCTTACTTTTTTGTCTAAAGTATTTGTCTTGCATATATGAACATGTTTGCAACGTTAGATGAAAATCCAGCAATGACTCTTCGAGTTATTAAGGAAACAAAGCTTACGGACGGACGGATGGACGGACGGACGGACGGACCGACGGACAACGTGAAAACAGTATACCCCTACAAACAAAGTTTGCGGGGGGTATAATTACATACGATGTCATTGCATACCACTTGGACATTTCGTTTCCATTTAGGCAATAAACAAATGCCAATTGTGTGTTGATTTTTTCTTTACTAGGAAGCACACAGTATTATTCCAGTTACATGAATAAAATATAAGCAACCAGTCAAGTATTTTGCAGGAGTGAAACTTTGCGAAGTGTATGCGAGCAACAAATGTCAACAAGGGGACAAGACTTGCTTCAAGCAGGAACCATAAAATCCACTAATTTGATACTCTAGAAAGGCAGACCATGGGAGTGAATAAATATGCAGGCACATTCCAGATGGCTTCATTCAATAAGAAAATGTGTAATCATGGGAAAAAAAATGAGGCGTAAAAAATACATAAGTGTTTTTGCAAGTATACAATTGAGGATAACTAGGTTGCATAAATACCCAATTGACCCAAAAGCTTATCTAGAAGGCTGGATAAGCAAAATATTTTAGCATAAAATTGTATTTATTTACTTGTCAGTCTACACATTTTGTGTGCTCAAAAGAAGCATCTCATTGAGACAGTTCTTTTAAGTACACACAACATATGTTTTGGTTGAGATTTTTTGAAACTATACACTCCTAAATGCAGGCCTGTTTGTACACTTATGAGTTTACCATCTTATTTCATAAATTAAATCTGGAAGGGAGTATTAGACATACTAAGGGGTCACATGTTAGATTTTTCCAAATACAGCCAGATCTCGTTATAGCGACTAACGATACAACGGAATATTCGACATCCGACGAATATTTCCAGGGGATGGATCTTTTCTTATCAAAATTACTACCTTATAACGGAAATCGCACTTAACGACACTGACGGTCATTCCTGGGGACAAATCTCATTTTAAAATACATTTTTCAATCTTTAGAACGACAGAAAATATAACCGGACAATGAGGTGATTATGACTTCCCTACAGGGGCAATAAAGTGGTCCCATGAAGGGATTAAGTAATTCATGATAAAATATTGATCTTTATCTGAGTGAAAGAAACTGTGTTGTATACAGGTAAGTCCCCTCTTGAGGTCCATTTAATTTTGTGAGATACTGAAACTGTCCCTTATCAGTTAATCCTTTCATGATCTCAATTGGACAGGAATATATGTCTTTAAATGCCTCAACAATGTGATGTATGTTATTGACTATGTTTCGTGCCACATCTTTGTCAATAGATACTGATACCTATGTGTATTTCAGGCCGTTAGTTAAGAATGCGTACCAAAAAATATTTTTCTTATTTCTCAACCAAAACATATGTTGTGGGTATTCAAAAGAACCGTCTCATTGAGACGGTTCTTTTGAGCACCCAAAACATATGCTAAAACTGATGGGTAAGAAAATATTTACAATTTTACGCTCAAAAATTTTGTTTATCTAAACCTATGTATTTCAAACCCAACTGAACTTTGAAATGTTATTTTGCTGCCTATTCAGGTGCTAAACTGTGTTTACACCTGTTCCTGCATTTAGAAAACTTGTTGTTCAATTTATTTTTCCGATTGGAACAGACACAAATAAAATGATTTTTATGCTTACTGACAGAATTCATATAAAAACTCATAAAATCACAAAATTGGCGAGTAAAAAGTATCTATTATGAGGTTTTGTTGTTAAGATTTGATTATTTACGTCCCATCAACAATCTTTCCGTTAAACAGGGACATGTCTTCTTTGGTTGATCCAGTACTAAGCTAGGATAAATGTGTCTTGCTCAAGGACAACAATGCAGTGACGCTGGTGAGGCTCGAACCCGCGGCCCCTCGGTCTGGAGTCAAGCACTCTACCACTGAGCCACTGCGCTCCCTAGGGTTTGTTGTGGCTAAAGGAAATTCCACACTTGGACTGCAATAGTTTCATCAGAAAAATGGGAGAGCCTGTTTCTGATGGGTTTTTTTTCAGATTCATTCTCCCATACCAATACATATGAAAAATATGCTTAATACGTCTTGGAACAGTACACAAAAATCAGTTTTGTTACAGGTACTGTAGAATTGGAAATTTTCGTGAGAATTTTATTTTCGGGAATAGCATTAACAGACATAATTTACAGAATTTACAGTATGCAGTAGGTTATCTTATTGTTTATAGCTTACCTAGGTCTTTCCTAACAATCTCATGCAATGCCCAGCTGTTCCTGCTAGTGGTTGATCTTTTTAACCTATCCAACATCATATTGATTACTTCATTAACTGTTGTATCAGGGGATACCTAAAATAGAAGATTTTTGTGTTAAGACTTTCATCTTTACTATTAATGCTTGTAGTGCTGAGCAGGGAGTTATCCTTTTTTGAAAACACTGTAAATCAAAATCTGACGCAGCCATCAGATCAGGACCCACCCTGTTTTCCACTCTGACTGAAAATGCTTCGTTACAATTGGAATGCTGCAGGTTAACAGGATTAAAATTAAGGTGTAGTGTTGTATACATAGAGGATCTTACATGAGTGCTCATGTTTTATTGAATTTATTAAACGAGTTGAGGAAAAGTGATAAAATGTGAGGCTTGCAGAGCATTTTATCACTTTTTCTCAGCAAGTTTAATAAATTCAATAATACAAGAGCATGAATGTTAGATTCTATTTTATCATATGACATAAAGATTACTTTGAAATCTCATTTCTGCCATAAAAACGTGATTATTTTGTCATTACGCAACGTTGTTATGGGCGTCATAACGTTTCCCGAAAATCTGTAAACCACCAGTGGTTTATCGATTTTATTGCATGGCGTTATTTCACTCCCAGACGCGACGTCATTTGTTAAAAAAAAATTCAGCATTGAGGATGTACAGGTGTTTGACTGTTTATTGTTTGGTTGAATTTTATGTTTAATGGTCCAGTCAACAGTTAGTCATGTTTGATACATACAGTCAAATTAACCAAACTATTCGTTTGGTCATTTGTTTGTGTCAATGCTTTACAACCCACTCAACGATTTTTCAGTCATGTTGAGATGATTTCCTGTCTTCCTGGGTTGTACCAGTACTAAGCAGAGGATAAAGTGTCTTGCTCAAGAACATAACACAGTTCTGATGAGTCTAAAGCTAGGGACCCCCAATCTCAAGCCTAATGCTCTACCAACTGAGCCATTGTGCTCCACATCCTATCAGAGAAAAAATTGGAAAAAGGTAGGAAAATATTCAAAAAGCAGTTATGTTTGCAAAAGAGGGGATCAATGGCGTAGCTAGAATGCTGAAAAAAGTTACGCACATCAAAGGGAGACTACTGTATCAAGCAATGATTCTCTACAATTATGTTTCTTTTCAAAATGGGAACTGCTCTTAAAGGAAAGAATTCTCTCCTTTAAGAACAGTTCCTTATGGTATGGAAAATCACTTTTACTACATTAGGTGAGCTCCCTTGAGTGTTACTTTTTTATTACGCATGTGCGTATACTGTGTAATAGGCGCTAAGCCAATGGGGATCTTAATTTGCTTGTTTGTTTGTTGCTTTGCGTCCCAAGTCAACAGCTATGGTCATGGCGGGATGGTCAGTTCACCTAACCATACTTTTTCCTGGGCAAGCTTGTACAAGCGGTTAACCAGTAATTCGTGCACATACTTTCGCTTGTAACTGACAACAACCTTTCTTGAATAAATCAGCATGGGGATCTTGAAAGCTTGATTCTTTTAAATGCTAAAAGAGGTATATTAACTCACCTTAACCATTTCAGAGTTCCCTTCTGGGTCCAGATTATACACCTCCATCATGATGTCATTGTTGGTTACCATAACAGACTGTAATAGGGAAATAGTTCAGAAATAATTTTACTTTACTGTTATTTTTACTTATTAATTGTGATAGCAAAACATTGGGGGTAATGACTATCAAACCGCATCCACCTGACAACAATATGATCATAGTGATAATCTCTAAGTCTTTTAATTTAACTCTTTCCCTGCTATAAGCAAATTTTGTTGTCTGCTGATAACCATTGCAAACAGTTTGGACCCAGTTCAAACCGTTTGACACTCTGATAGTTTTCCTGAAAGACCTTTTTGAAAAAGTATGGAAAAAGTCAGATTACAACAAAAGCATGGACATGACCCAGTAAAATAAGTGACATTGCATTGTAGCAGTTTCTTTGGATTGACTATTTTGCAGTGTTGTGAGAAAAACTTTTTTTCTATGTAAACAATAAAGGTGCGCACCAGCCTATGCACACACCCAGTCTGATCAGCAACTTTGTTATTGGCTTTCAGCTAGTCTTTGTAGCTGGAGAGCCTGGTTTTTAAACTAAACTGTGTGACAACACTGAAGACAGATTTTTTGGGATGAATCTTATTTTATCAAATGAGGTCGAGTCTGGGAGTGATATAAATAGAGGATCTTACATGAGTGTTCATGTTTTATTGATTTCATTAAACGAGTTGGGGAAAAGAGATAAAATGCGAGGCTTGCCGAGCATTTTATCTCTTTATCGCAACACATCTAATAAATTCAATAATACAAGAGCCCAAATGTTAATTTCTATTTATCATATGACATAAAGATTACTTTTAAATCTCATTTCTGCAGTAAAAAGGTTATAATTTTGTTATCATGTACACTACGTTGTTATGGACGTAGTAACATTTCCTGAAAATCTGTAAATCACTAGTGGTTATCAATTTTATTGCATGGCGTAATTTCACCCCCAGATGCAAAGTCATATGATAAATATGTGTATTAAAATTGATACACCACTAGTGATTAATAATGTAAAGGTGGCCATACAAAGGTTGTATATATATGGCAAATTCCTGACTTTCTCAATCTAAAAAGTTACATGATTTTGAAGTTCATTGTCATTTGATAAATAGTATCTAACATTCTTGCTCCTGTATTATTGAATTTATTAAATGTGTTGAGAAAAAGGGAAACTGCTTGGGAAGCCTCTCATTTACTCACTTTTCTTCAACTCATTTAATAATTTCAATAATACAGGACCATTCATGTAAGATCCTCTATTTCTTTGTTTTTAATCAAAGTATAAGTATTAAAGGGGTGCATTTTATTTAGTTTTTGTGGTTAAATTCATTGTTTTATGTCAAACAAAATATGTTTTCCTTAATGTATGCCACCAGATAAGAGTGAGTAATTGAAGATTGAATTTCTTATTCCTCAACCAAAACATATGTTGTGGGTACTCTAAACAACTGTCTCATTGAGACAGGTCTTTTGATCACTCGAAACAAGTGTTAAAGTTGAAGTTTTTCTAAAATTTTTGTTAATCTGGACTTTTGGGATGGGGTTACATGTGACTTAAAGTATGAACATTGAAGTGGTGACTGTTTGGTTAGACTTTGAGAACTGCTAACAGCATAGGGAAATAAAGACTGTAATCTGAATACATGTGATGCTTGGAATTTTTCATATATTTCAGACTATATCTATTAATCATAAGCGATTAAAATTGGTCTTCATTCACACACTAGGTTATATATGAGAACTATCAGGCAAAGAAAACTTATTTGGCAAAATCTAAAATATCTCACCAAGGGAATAAAATACTCTTGAACCTGTGTCCAGCAATAGGTAAAAGTTGGTATGTGTGTCCATTGAAGACTCATATCAGCCAGTGCATCCGTAACTGATCTGAGTCTTTGATGGGCCAGGGGTCAAATATTTCTTCAGTCCAAAAGCTAAGATTGTTTTCAATTTTCGCTGTATGCACATGCCAACTTGTACTTTATGCTGAAGACCAGCTCAATTAGATTGTTTAAATAAATGCATGATTCCCCTTATAAAAGGATTTCTTACCATTCTTGTAGCATCCATCATTCTTCTTTGAGCATCTCTTATCTTGTCATCAATTTCCTTTTGTTTATCTTCATTCTGTCAAAAAAATATCCATATTGTCATATAAATGTGGTAAAGAGAATGTTTACATATGAGCCAAGATCTGACAAAAGGGACCTTCTGGCAATAAAAGTCAAAAGTGAGATATTTACAGAGAAAGAAAGACCTAGCTGTTGTGAACAATTACAGAAAATTTGAAGGAATTATCTTTACAAATAACAAAGATATGAGCGTTTAAACTGGTATAGATGATGCGTTTTGAACATGACGTCACTGAACGTTGCTAATGACTTTCTGACGTCAACACCACTGTGTTAATATATGACGTTAATACAAAGACACTAGGAGCAATATTTCAAAAAAGCTCCATGTGTCTGTAAATTTGACGTGTATGCAATTGCATAGACTGCACAAATAGCAAATATACGCACATCTCGTGTTTACAAAAGCATTTGAAATGAGGTACCCTGTTTTAAAGGAAGTATGTAGTCCATATGCACAGCTGTTGCCATGGAAACATACATTATACAAATCACTTAATTTTATCAGAACTGTTTGCGCCTTTGATTGAATCTCATGTTAGAAGCATTTTGACTCTATCATAAGAATATGCAAAATCTTGAAAATATGGACGTTTTTGAAATGTTGATAACTCAAAAACTGCTAAAATGCCCGAAGGACCCTTTTGTCAGATCAGCGCTCATATATATCCTTATATAATTTATTGTGTTGGGTTTTCCTGAATTTTTCAGTCATGTTGGGATGATTTCCTATCTTCATGAATTGAACCAGTGGATAAAGTATCTTGCTCAAGGGCCCAAAACAGCGACTCTGCCTGTGGTCAATCACGAAGTAGCAACCCTTCAATCCCCAGTCTAAGGCTCTACTAACTGAGCCACTGCTGTCTGCCCTTACACAATTGAATAAGAATTTTGTAATCAATAAATTCTCAATGGTTAAAAGAAATGTAATGTGTTTGAAAGCTGTTGTTGATAATATGCTTCTGTTTGAAAAAATGACCAACATTTCTGTTTTTCAACATCCAGAGCAAACTAAAAATCTGAATTTCGATTACATTTTCTATCATCAATCAATTCTGCCATTATACAGTCTTACACCAAACCCATTTATTATCCTTATAAAAAGATTTATTTTATTTGTAACAGGGTGTTGGTACTACAAGCCAGCATAACTATTGTGCACAGTGTCATGGTGATACATGAATTACATCACACAAATGCCGGTAAACAAAGAAAGTTATTGGCTGACATTAACATTATTCCGCTTAAAGGCATATGCCAAATTATGTGATTGTTCAATGTATTACATTCAGAAATGTAAACAGTCGATGTTTAAGAATATCATCTGAAGCAACAACAATAGAAATGTAAATATTACCAGGCCTCCAGATAAGAATGCATATTTGAAAATTATTTTCTTATTTCTTAATCGAAACATATGTTGTGGGTGCTCAAAAGAACCATCTCATTGAGACGGTTCTTTTGAGCACCCAAAACACGTGTTAAAACTGATAGGCAAAAAAAAGTCACAATTTTACGCTAAAACAATGCTTATCAGAACCTATGTATTACCTCATGTATATCAAAGAGATCTTCATAGTAGGTGACAATGTCAGATATCACTTTCATCTCTAGCTGCATGTTACACCCAAGTTTACCCGCATTCACCTAAAATAATAATACAGTGCAGTCCCTTTATGATCCTATATTTAGGGTTCTAGGAATTAACTGTGTTATAAGTGAACATGGTAAAAAAAAATAGGAGCCACAACCAGGTATGATATAAAGAGATTGCAATGTAGATGTAGGTTAACAATTCTCAAACAAAAGATACCTGACAAAAAAATCAAGACAAAACCATACAGATACAGATAAGACTGCTACTGAACAGTCTGATATGGGTATTCACTGTTTACTATTCTGATAAATGTTTTATGGGCAAGTGAAAAGTAACCATTTTAGACTGTCCAAGAATGCCATTAATTAGGCAACTTGTGAGTTTTATGTAGATTAGACCAAAGTTTACCTAGCCTGTCTGTTCCAGGCATTACCAGATAAAGCAGGAAGTGGGCACATTTTTTAATATATTTTTTTTATGCATCGCCAGGCCAAACTTCTTTTTTCTATACATTGTCGAAATTTTTATGTATGCTTGGGGTTTATGAGGAACCACAAAAAATTGTGTGGGTTATTACATCCCATGAACCTTCCAATTATGTGATGAAAAATGCAATAAAACCAATATAAACAAAACTTATCACAAGTTGTTTCTGCTATTTGATACCCAACCAACCAAATTTATAAGCTTCAGGGACCAAGCTGGCCCAGAATTTTAGGGAGAAGTGACTTCTCCCTGCAGGAAAATTAGGGAGAAGTGACAGTCAGATAGGGAGAAGTTATAGCGTAAAATTACGGCATTTTCTGTCAATTTAGAAGCAAATTAGCCATTACACATACTGTTGCCATTTAATGGAAGGAGAAACACGATGCAGTGGTAGTAGATTGTTTGATAATGTCACCACAGCTTGCATTTGTGTGGTGACAGAATAAAAATGAGTCTCCCTAAAAAAAAAAAAAAAAAAAAAAAAATTTTTTTTTTTTTTTTTTTAGGGAGACTCCCACTTCTCCCTGGGTCCCATTTAGGGCGAAATTTTGGCCCCTACGGCGACTATTTTGCCCTAATCGCCCCCTAGCTTGTTCCCTGAGCTTCCAATATTAACTTTTTATAGTCATACATGTATTTAAAGTTATAGTCATACATGTATTTAAATTAAGCTGTAATATACCTTGCTTTCCAAAATAACGTGAATTTCAAGAATTAACAGCTTTAAAATCTAAAGAACGTTATTTGGAGAAAAAAAAACTGTCTTCAACCAGGGAGCTAACATAGTACTAGACTAGTAACATAGATACACTTCACTCTCTTTCATGCAGAGCCCTAATAAACATTCTAACCTTTTATGTCCCATTACAATGAATCTTGGACCATCCAAACATTCTTGTTTTAGACAATATAGAAGTAAAGATTTGGTTTAAACTTTATTTCTTTGTATAAATACATACATATAACAACAAATTACAAACACTTAAATAAGTTTTTACTAATTTATACAAAAGGAATTCAGAAGAAAGTCTATAGTCTTTAAGAAAAAAAATGTCAATAAAGAGTCAAAATATATCTATATTATAGCAAATTGATCCAAATACTGAAAACTTACATCAGCCACAGTGGCCCCTCCTTCAGCAGTAGCAGACTTCATCAAAGTGGAGCCAAACGCTATTGATATGTTATCTAAAGACATCATGTTTTCACTGGAATGTTTTGATAATCTGAAAGATAATACAACCCTTTCCTTCATGAATATTCATGCTAAGCTCCACCCACTATAATTAATCATATAAATAACTTTTCATGTTGGTACAAAGAACAGAGAAATTACTTGTCAGGTCCACTAGTGTAGGATCAGATATACCATGTTTCCATAAGCAAACAGAATAGACCCAGATCAGGCAGCTCTTACACAAGCTGCCTGATCTGGGTCTGCTCTGTTTCCAAAAGGATTAAAAGGTGTCTCTATGAGATAAAGGGATACACTCTGTTAAAACCCTAGGTGAGAGTGAAATTCCCCTTTCTACTGCACTGATTTTATCATAGCACAATCAGTAGTGAAACGGATTGCTGATCCAGGGATCACAAGTTCGATCCTAGCCCTGCCCCACACTTTCGTGGAATATATCATGAAATATTTTCTACAGTCAATCTCCTCCTTCCGCTGATTCAAAAAGGCCTGTTGTCAGATACATGCCAAAGTATGTGCACTGAGTACTGGGTTACCAGCCAGGAAGCAAGTCTGGATAGGTTAATTGACCTAATCAACATGACCATAGCTGTTGACTGGGATGTTAAACCACAACCAAACCTCTAAACAAGAACTTCCGCTAACAGCTTTGACCTAGATGATATGCCACACCATGCAGCATTTCATCAGAATCTGCACTGTTTGCGAAGACAAAATCAATCTTCAGAGAAAGAAATACAATATGTTTTGGAAAACAAAACATGTGACCCCTTGATATCTATTCAATGGACCCTCTTGACTTTATGGTATGTAGCTTTGTGGAAAATTACATTTGTCTGAAAAGGGGTTAAAACATATGGATCTCCATGCATGAAAACCTGTCGTCGGTGGTTTGCAAACAACAAAGGCGCAGACCAGCGCAGTCTGATCAGCGCTTTTTTCAATGATTAGAAAGTATCCTATATAGACCTGCTACAAGCAAAATTTCAATTTTCTAGTTAGTCTCTGTAGCTGAGCTGGCTGGTTTAATCTCACTTTGTCGGAAACCCCGAAGACAAGTTTTCTCATGTTTCAGGCCCATATGATGTGTGTACTCTTTGGAAACATCTCAAAAGATGTTTCCACTGAGCACCACAACAAATATTTTTATTGAGAAATACATAAAATACCATCATCTTTTTGGTGGAAACAACCATCTTTTTTGGTTTATTTATTAATATGCTTTGATGAGAATATCCATTTTAGTTGTAGACAGAGATTAGGCTGTGATCCTAAATTGTCAAGAATCTAACTTGTATATTTCGCTAAGCAGACTGGTTTGTGTCTTACTTGGTTGCCAAGCTTCACGACAGATATAAAGAATACTAAGTGAGTGTCTTTTGATATCAGGCAAGGCTTCAAGAACGCTTGTTGAATCGCGACATCAAAAGGTGAAAAAAACCTATAGAGGATATTTACTTTTTTGAGGTGAATACCAAATATATTTCATCGAGTGTGTTGAAAACATCAGAATTTTCATGAGTGCCCAGCACGAATGAAAATTTCGATGTTTTCAACTCACGAGATGAAACATATTTGGTATTCACCTCAAAAAAGTAAATTTTCTTTTTATTTTATACTTTTTAGAAGATTTACAATTAATCAATTTGTTAACCACGCTTCAAGGGGAATCACAATAATGTAGAAGACAAAGGAGTATTTGTGACAGAACACCTGGATCAATCTACATGATCTATAGTCTATAGGACTTACAGATAAAGAGAAACTTATTCAGCGTCAGAGTGCGAGACAAGTGACATCATAAGCTACGTCATAATTTGTTGATGACGCTGCATAGCACAGGTTACATGCATTGCCTCACTCACTGAAGCGGGAGGTGTTGAAAATGCAAACTCGAAAAATTTCAGCAAATCTGAATTATTTTGGTACCAAAATGTTCCTAATGTTCTAACTAAGAAAATGCCTACCCACACTTGATGTTTTTTTCACAAATAAGAAAGTTATAGGCGTTTGAACTTTCATTAATTAAGTGAATGGAAAAGTCAGAGGTGATCCAAAAACGGTACAGTGAAAATATAGGCTGATATCAATCACAAGTCATTTATATCATATCATTTCACTAGTGATTGATATAACTTTTATTTGTTTTTGATATGCATTGATTCACTGCTAAGTATAAAATAAGATATTCTATTTATCAGTTAACAAGTTGGTCCACTCTTCAAACTATCAATTATAACGTAATTGTCGATTTTTGTGTTGATTCAACACCATTGATGATGTCATTTAAAAAGTGCAATGTCATGATAACCTGATAAAGACATGCAGCGAGATACAAATATAGGCAACATTTATGAGGTCAACATAAATAACAACAATGCAGTTAATATGAGAGGTAACTGATAATTCTTATAAATACCAGAAATTATTCACTATTTTTCACTCAAAAGTTTTTATTTATCTAGTCCTTTGTAACACTGGCAAAATTAACATTTCCTTATACTTACTTCCATAGATGAGCAGCAATATATTTCAGTGTGAGGTAGTTTGTTCTTGGTAGCTGGTGTAACAAGTATCGGTACCAGTCTAGCATATTCAGGTGTTGAGACTTTCCTGGAAAAGTTAAAAATTGAGACTTTAAGTATGTACCAGTCTGACCTTTTCTGGTTTCAATAGACTGTGCTAGAAAAGGAAAGCACTATACCTGTCTGACTTTATAATAGGTGTCCAGCCATTCCTAGGAAAATAATAAATTGAGACTTAAATTATATGTTTTTCCAAATACAGGTCAATAGTCAGCAATATCAAGTTGGAAATAGAAATAACAAATTTATCATGGATTGAAGTTCAAAATTACAAAATCATGAACTTTAGAAATTCAAATCTTAAAACTTGCTGTATGCCTATGAATGTTAACAATTAAAGTACTTTGCACAAATAAACACACCCGGCCACATACACACTGAGACTGAAAACAACACACTCACTATCTTCAATGCCAAGGGAATAAAAAGTGTATTTACCTGCTGTAGCTATCCATTGCCCATAGAGGTGATCTGTTAACAGGGGATCATGTAGATTTCTTAGAAACCTTTTCAAGGTATTGCACACTTCATGTACTGTGTTTTCTTCCATCTTAAGTATCACAGACCTTGCATCTATAATGAAACCAATACTGAAGATAAATATCTTAACTCTTAACTGTTGCATTTCTAAAATGGAATCTTCCAGTTAATGATATGAACAAATCCATCCTAGTTAACAATAAATTCTTTGATGCAGGATGCAAAATAAAGAGTCTCTGGTTAGACTACTGCTTGAGGAGCAGTCTGATCTGGGACTCTTGTTTGCACTGACTGTTTCAGTACTGGTACCCAAAAAGTCAAAATGCTTTATCATACTGATGAAAATTAAAGGCTAGTAGTAAAAAATTTCATATCTTTATCCAGTGGAAAATATTTGAGAACTAAAGTTCATCTATTGACTTCCAGCACTTTTTCTAGTATTCTCAAAGTAGCTTAATCATAATGCTGCTAATTTCAGTTGTCAAATGACAAAATAATTTCAATCCTGATGAGGCAACCCATATTGTCTCCTCTGAGTTTCCTTATATGGATCTGATGGTGAAACTCACACCAATCTAGGGGACAAAATTGTTTACTGACATGGGCGGATCCAGAGTGGGGACAGGGGGTACATACCCCCCCCCCTAAAAAAATCACAAATATATAGGGTTTCTTAGCAATACTGGTCCGGATTCCCTAAAAAATTACAAAGCTACCAAGCCAGCATTCAATGTTGGGCCATCATTGGCACGCCACCGAAACGCCATTTAAATGGCGTTTCGCTGGCGTGCCGATGATGGTCCGCTTATAGTGGTATTTGGACCCTCCCTCCCCTCATCATTAAAAAAAACCCCGTCAAAAATGGACCCCCTCTGACAAAACTTCCTGGATCCGCGCATGACTGTCAATATATTTTGCACTGGTCCTGTGAATAAGTATTCCCAAACATGCATCTATAATGTGTACAAATTCTTCTGGTCATAAAATGATAAATTCACAGGTGGAACTAGCATTCTACAGGCCCAGGGATGGTGGAAGAAGATATATAAGGTACTCCAAGTCTCAGACAGGATTCTCCTCATTCCTATGATAATTGACAGGACAGTGTTTGCATTCTTACTTGTGTAACCTCCTTTTAAGTCAACTTTAGCAAGGCTGAGAAAGAAGGGAGGTGAAGGTCATCTTCAGCAGGAAGTGTGTACCACAGCAGTCTGATGGTGCATACTTTTAAAGTTGCCATCCATCTTCAACCCAAGTGCATGTTTGTGCCCCACATCAAGCAGTGAAAGCTAGGAGACTCTGAGAAGCAAGCAATTAGAGTGCGTAATGTAATATTATTTTCTTTATTTCTCAACCAAAACATATGTTGTGGGTACTCATTGAGACAGTCCTTTTTAATACCCAAAACATATGCTGAAAATTATGTGTAAGAAAATATTTAAAATTTTTTGCTGAAAATTTTTGTTTATCTAAACTACTGATAATATTTCAGCACAACATATGGACAGGGTCACAACAAAAATAATAAGTGAGTATGATCAGAAAATACCACAATCACAAACCGCAGACAACCCCATGGCACCGAGAGGAAGAGCCGCTCAACCATCACGAGACACCAGGAAGACAAATTAAGCAAACCTGTCTTCGGGATTTCCGATAAAGTGATATTCAAATTAACCTGCTCAGCTACAGAGACAAGCTAGAATATTGAAATTTAGCTTGTAGAATGTCTGGACATTATACTTTCTGTTAAGCGAACAACAAAGGCGCTGATAAGACTGCGTATATGGGCAGGCTTGTCTGCGCCAATGTTGTTCTCAAAACCTCAGAAGAAAGGTTTTCTCGCGCCAAGGCTCATATATAGCTATTGTTTGGCTTACCTTCTTTAAACTTGTCTAAAATAGCTTGTACTTTAGAGTTAGTAGCAGCTTCTCTATAGATGCCCTTTAATCTCAAACCTGCAATATAAGATGGTAAAACCAGGGCTGGAAAATTCTACTCGTCCGCTCGCCATGGTGAGTGGAAATTCTTGTTGACAAGTAACATTTTTTAATCTGCTCGTCTTTAAGAGCGAGTGAAAGTTGTTTTCAGAAAATAAAGAATTCATGGTCTGTGCCGTAGAAACAATGAATAGTCATATTCACAAAGAAATTTGATTAATTTTATCTGGAAACATCGTAATTAATTTGTCAAAGTCAGTAAACCGAATGGACGGTTGTCCATAGCAAGGCTTTTCCCCAAAACGAGGCAGACAGTGTATCACATCAGCAGTGTATTTTCTATTGGAAAAATTTAAAACCAGTCCAGTTATTCCTCCCTTGGAAAAATTCTGACATGTGCTTGTTTTTCAAGCAGAGCGTGGGCTCTACAGGAGCCGATGACAGCAACTTTGAACCAAAACAAGGTGGTGGGGATAGTGAAAAAATGTTAAGCAAGCTGCAATACGGAAGAGTAAACAGACTTTGGCAGGACTAAAAGGCAGTGAGTCTGCGAGTTTTGAAACGTTTTAAAGACAGGGGAGCTGGATGGAATACTGTGCAACAGCAAGAACTTCATTTTGCCGAATTTGTCATAAATGCCCAAAACAATTATTCATCACTGTTTAATACATTTTTATATTACTTCAACACTTTCTATTACCCTCCCTGCAGTATGAAATGAACGGTAAAAACTAACTAGATGTATTTGGTCAGATTTTTGGTTTAAAATATTCTGTGGCAATTTGATGTAGGACTAGCAGAATCATGTAAGGACGAGTAAAATTTTTATGGCACTTGTCCTAGTATGGGACAAGTGGACTTTGTAAAAAAGTTCCAGCCCTGAAAAGGCAACTAACTGGTATATCAATTTGATTGAAGATGGGGGCAGATGTATAGGAGGAGATGGTGGATGGTACAGTGTTGTAAGATGGAGGTCAAGGGAGAGGGGATGGAGGGGGCTGTAAGATGACCTTACAGCCTCTACATCCCCTAACCCTCGACTGATGGGTTGGAAGGGATAAATTGGAGGGATTGTAAGATGGGGATGGAGGTGTAGGGAGGGAGCTGTAAACGGGGTGGAGCATAATTCCACTGTAATATGGGGTGGAGGGATAGTAGGAGAGGCTGTAAGATGGGGTGGGACCATTTTTAAACTATCCAAAAATCTAGATCTATTTACAAGATTAATCGTCACCAATTCCAACAATCTAAGACCATCTTGTAATGGATCTATGTTTTGGGATAATGTTGGAATAGAAAAAATCTGTTTTACTAACAAATCTTAACAAGACCGATCTATATTGTTCTGGGTTAAAGACCAAAACAATTTATAAAATCAGAATGTCAGAAAAAAGGAAAATAATAAACAAATTATTATAATAGTTACTTGATCTGGCATACAGTATGGCATCTCGTGGACGAGGTCATTACAGTAGCAATCAGATCACCCTCAATGTTTTGCATCTCATGTGATCCAATGTTATGAGCTAATCTACTCGATTTGACACAGTATGCCAGAACAGGTTACTTTTATAATGATATGTATGTTTGTAAGTAGACTCTTACCATTATCTTCTATGAAGTCAATACAGGAATGTACAATAATAGGAATGTTGTTGGTGTTTAATAGTTGGTCATCCAGAGTATTACCTCCTTGCTGAAATAGAAACAAAGGGCAAGATAATTTTGCTTGTTTGTTTTGATTCTTTACGTCCAGTCAACAGTTTATTAGTCATGTTGGAATGGGTCTTCCTGGGTTTAACCAGTACCAAGCAGAGGATAAAGTGTGTTGCTCAAGGACACAATAAAGTGCCTCCGGAAGGGCCAGATAACAAACATCTAGATGGCAAATTTAATTTTCTTTGGGAGACTTGAAATTATTCTTTGTGAATATCACATATCAGCAAGCCCACAATTTTTGTTGATTATTCACATTGGCAACCAGCACAGTCCCTTTATAACACACTTCACATTCCTATGGACCCCATATAAAGCATTATAAAGAGACTGCACTGTACTTTAAATAGAGGATCTTACATGAGTGTTCATATTTTATTGAATTTATTAAACGAGTTGAGGAAAAGAGATAAAATGCGAGGTTTGTCAAGCTTTTTATCTCTTTTTCGCAACAAGTTTAATAAATTCAATAATACAAGAGCAGGAATGTTAGATTCTATTTATCATATGACATTAAGATTACTCTGAAATCTCGTTTCTGTTGTAAAAACATTATAATTTTGTCATTATGTACGCAACGTTGTTTTGGTCTTCATAAAGTTTCACGAAAATCTGTAAACCACTAGTGATTTATCAATTGTATTGCATGGCGTTATTTCACTCCCAGACGCAATGTCATATGATAAAATATTCAAAAGTTTCCTTGAAAACTGCGTGCATCTTGATTAGATCAAGATATACATTATTTTCATATAACCTGTTTTCACATGGCATGGATTTTCTGATCAAAAAGGCTATTTTGGAATCATTTCTTTAAATAAGAACATGTAAAATGAAAAAAGTCAATAAGCAATGCTTATTAGATACCCCCCGCACAGTAAGAGTCAGTGAAAAAAAAAACTTGGCAAGTTATAGTTCAAACCAGCAGACCTTAGATTTGAAAAGATGATTTCAGTAAACTCTGTGCAAACAAAAATTATAAACTCCTTCATGCATATGTTCAATGTGTCTACATTGTATCGGCAAAGCATCAAATTGCTCCATCAAAAGCTGTGGTAGGAGTTGATCTGCCCATAAAGGCACTATCCATGCATATACAAAAGCCATATAAGGGAATAATTGTCTAAGTTCTCATAGCTGTCATTTTGTCAATTTTTTTTTCAACCAGACTCCTTCATGCATATTTTCAATGTGTCTATATTGTGTAGGCAAAGTATAAAATTGCTCCATTAAAAGCTGTGGTAGGAGCTGATCGGCCCATGAAGGCACTGTCTATGCATATACAAAAGCCGTATTAGGGAAAAATTGTCTAAGTTCTCACAGCTGTCATTTTGTTAACAATTATTTTTTCTGAACCAAACTCCTTCATGCATATGTTCAATGTGTCTGCATTGTCAGGGATTTTTAGCCTTTTTGGGAAGGGGCCCTAAGGCCTTTGGCTTTGGGAATTTTTCGTTGTTTTGGCCGAAATTGGGAAAATTCCTTTAATCATTTTTATATTATTTTGTTATACAGGGGCCCTAAGACTGCATTTAATCACTCTTATTTCTTATAATATGCTTTATTTTGTTTAAAAGTCCATTGAAAATGAATGCAATTTGTAAATCTATTGATTTACATAAAGTTGACCTTCTGATTGGGAAATTTTTTGTTGAAATTGGGAAAAAATGTGGATATTTGCCATTGGGACAGGGGCCTTATAACGGCCCCTGAGACACCCTAAAAAAATCCCTGATTGTATAGGCAAAGTATCAAATTGCTCCATCAAAAGCTGTGGTAGCAGTTGATCGGCCCATGAAGGCACCATCTATGCATATAGGGAAAGATTGTCTAAGTTCTCACAGCTGTCATTTGTCAAAAATTATTTTTTCTGAACCAATCTCCTTCATGCATATGTTCAATGTGTCTACATTGTATAGGCAAAGTATCAAAAAGCTCCATCAAAAGCTGTGGTAGGAGTTGATCGGCCCATGAAGGCACCATCTATGCATATACTGAACAAACACCTTATTAGGGAAAAGTTGTCTAAGTTCTCACTGCTGTCATTTTGTCAAAAATTATTTTTTCTGAACCAAACTTCTTCATGCATATGTTCAATGTGTCTACATTGTATAGGCAAAGTATCAAAATGCTCCATCAAAAGCTGTGGTAGCAGTTGATCGGCCCATGAAGGCACCATCTATGCATATACAAAAGCCTTATTAGGGAAAAATTGTCTAAGTTCTCACAGCTGTCATTTTGTCAAAAATTAGTTTTTCTAAATCAAACTCCTTCATGCATATGTTCAATGTGTCTACATTGTATAGGAAAAGTATCAAATTGTTCCATCAAAAGCTGTGGTAGGAGTTGACCGGCCCGTGTATCGCCTATAATAGCATAAGCATAAAACCCTTAGTCGGGGAACCAAAGTCGCGTATCGTGCAAAAACACACATTTTTTGCACCTGAGAGGTATACGGCTGGAATTTTGTAAACTGATAGCCTAAATAGTGCTTGATATGAAACCACTGTTTAGCAATGCGACCAGAATTGCATTTCGCGAAAAAATGCATTTTTTGTATGCCACATATGTCATGTTAAGCAATCTTTCATAGCATAAAAATTGTGATGTTTCCCTAATCAGTAAGTTAAAGAGTGTGCTTTTGGTCTCCAAAAGGACCGTCTCATTTAATAGGTCCATTAAGTACCCACAACATAGGTTTTGTTTGAGAAATAACAAAACTAATTTTCTATTACGCACTCTTATCTGGAGGATGGGTATGAGAAGCCGTTTGACTGTTCGATAATACAATGATACACTATCAAATGCATTTCAAAGTATGGGCAGTCATTTGTGCATCAAAATAATCTTCTTAGGGACATTCATGTCTTTACAAATACTATGCGGTTACATTTCTGCATTTCAGATGGGGACAGACAGGTTTTTCATCGTGATATGGTAATAGTTATACGAGTTTTTTTCATATTAATTTTACCACAGTTAAATGTAATTAGTGTTTTCAGTAGATAAAAATCCCCTTGGTCCATACAATGACCCTCTGTTTCAAAGCTGCTGTAAATATGGAAGATAAACATCCTTTAAAACCTTGATAAATTTCATCTCTTTGTTAAACTGCTCTTAAGTTGTCCTGGTATTTAACTACGCACCAGCTGGCATGGACTAAATTACTAAATATCAAATTATCGTGGTTTCATATTTTTTCTTTTCAGTTACCTTTTCCAGTTTGCCATAGAAAATAAAATAAATTGTCTTAATTTTTGTCCCAAACGTCTGTCTAACTGTATGGAGTGTTTAAACACATTCAATTTAAAATTTATGTATTTATGTAAAAAATATGCAATTCAAACCACTTCAGCGGGAATACAAAAGTGAATAAGTAAGCACACAATTTTTACGAGATATGCTTCCAAGCAATATATAAATAAATATCAAATACATTTTGGGCAATAAATGCAGTTTTGATGAGATTTGAAGAAAAGAAAACTATAAATTTAATATCAAAATGGGGGTGCCCTAATCTACATGCTTTAAAAATCAATAAGCAGTATTCTTAGATGACCACCACTGCTTCTGAGGTCTATGCCGATGTTGTATTAATATATAAACTCAATATTTTTAAATCCTAAACTTTTTTCATAAAAATATATAACATTTTGAAAAATAATATTTTGACATGTTCTTGCTGGGCTTCCGTAGAAAGTTGACTGCTCTGGCGTTATGCAAGTCGATCGAGTCTGCTATACAGTGGATTCAGATACACCATAGAATTACCTTTGCAACCATACAAAATCCAGCTTTATACCTTTCAGGTGCAAGGGTTGGCATTTTTTCTACCTTGGTTCCCCGACTACCTATATTAAAAGCCGTTTAGAACTACAAATGTACAAAGGGAAATAACTCTAATAGAATTGGCCCCTAGCCCTTACTTTTTGTCTAAAGTATTTGTCTTGCATATATGAACATGTTTGCAAGGTTTGATGAAAATCCAACAATGACTCTTCAAGATATTAAGGAAACAAAATGTTACGGACGGACAGACAGACAACGTGAAAACAGTATACCCACCACAAACAAAGTTTGTGGGGGGTATAATGAAGTTATTTCCAATGCTTTAAAGTTTGTATTTGTGTTTATCATTGCACAAACAGCCAGGATGATATGGCGAAATGGCTGGAAGCCTCATCTGATAGACTGAGGAAGCTGGAGATCGAACCTGCCACTCCTGATTTACAAGGCAAGTGGTTAATCCACTCCTATAACCCATGTTTGTGTGAGTAACAAACCTTGGAAGTTGTTTGTAAAGCATGAAACATCCTGTCTGTGTCTTTGACTAGATCTGCCTGCAAGTACAGGGCTTTCTCAGGAACATGGAGAGCAAACTGTGGTCCCATCTCTAGACATGTATCACAAGCTGACGTCACTGTAATATAAATCACAAGAGTTTTAGCCCAAGCTTTATCAGGGGACAAAAATTCCACTCGTAATTACGAGTAAAGTCTAGAAAGGATGAGTAATTCTTCCCAAAGCACTCGTCCTGTAGGAAGATTACTTTGGAAAGAATTACTCTAGGAAATCATATTGCATATTACTCTCTTATGTTCTTTATTGGATACGCTTTTAAAAGACAAGGTTATGTATTTGCAGGATGAGTGAAAATTGTAAGTCAATTGTCCTGCAGGACAAGTGCAATATTTAAATATTTTTGTCCCCTGTTTATGTTGTTGTGTTTGAGTTTAATGTCTCACAAACAGCTAAGGTCATATGGAGAAAGCTTAATGTCCAATCTGACAGACTGATGAAACAAGGGATTGAATCTGTGACCCCTGGTTTACTCGTTATAACCCAGATTTGGATATAACATAGTCCTGTTGTGGCTCCATTTTTTTTAACCATGGAATTTTGCAAAAAATGAATTATAGGAAAATGATCATAAAATGGCTATTTTCCTATAATTCCTTTAATAAATGGTCCCTTTAAAACACTGAACACTTATAACTCCTATGGACCCTAACATAGCATTTAAAATGGCCTGCACTGTAAATGCCAAATGGAATACATTTTACTTTATGAACTACCATAGCCTCTTACCTTGGGTAATCTTCGTGATGCTTGTTACTTTTCTGAGATCTACACTATCACAGCTTGTTCCTTCAGAATTATTCTGAAAAAAAACATTATACCTCATAATCATTTAGTGACTATGGCTAAGAATCAATTCACCATTCCAAAAACCAGACCTTCTTTAAACAGGTATGACTCCATCCATTAACTGCAATGTAAACCCAGATTGATTGTGGGAGATTTAACAAGTGTGATTTTGTTTGTGGGATTAAGCCACATACTGAGGCGTCGTTACATTAGTCATTTATTCACTATCAGATTACTTTAGAGTGGCATTCTGGGCATGTTTTGAAAATATCTATTGTGCCTTCGTTGCTAGAAAACTTGTTTTGGGGTTTCTGACCATACTTTCATAACATTTTACAACCACACAACTAGCAATTTAGCTATACTCCAGACCACGTAACATCTCAAGATAAGCTGTCAGAAGCATAAAATAGACAGTCTATTATGTCATCCAGGTGCACGACAAACTATACATGAAAAGTTGTTTATTTCTACATGCTCATTTCTTTGAATAAATGAAAGTAGTTGAGAAGGTGCTTTGAAAAGCTTATGGTGTAAAACTCATTTATTGAAAAAACATATGTTGTAGGTACACATTGGAATTGCCTCATATGTTGCTGAAAATAAGGAAGAAAACTGTTTGGAAATTTACATTTTCCAAGTATCATGTCCATAGTCTTTACCTCTTTTAAACATCCCAAACTGCCAATCAGTATTAAAATTCCTGTCACTCAACTGCAAATTGTTTATATTTGCATTACATCTATATCTCCAAATTCGAGTCCATGAACTACCTCTTTGCTAACTTGGTAGTTGCGTGGTTGTAACACCTCATCAGGCAGACAAATTGACTCTTTCAAATTTTTGAATAAGTGTTTGTTTGCGTTGATGCTTTACATCCCAGTCTACAATTTTTCAGTCATGTCGAGACAATTTTCTGTCTTCCTGGGTAGAATCAGTAAAGTTTCTTGCTCAAAGACAAGACAGTGTCTCTGGTAAGTCTCGAATTAGCAACCCTTCAATCCCTAGTCTAACGCTCTATCAACTGAGCTATAATAACAATCCAAACTGCCTCGGCCAATTCCTTGAAATTCCCTGGAATCAGACCACGGATGTCCATCGAGGATCTACTTTAATAATGCGGGTGATAACATGACACTGACGTTATATAACGTGACGGAAACCATGTTAACACAATAACAAGTGTGATTGCAGCAAAACAAACAGCTTAAATGAAGTTTATGTTCTTTCAATAAATATCGCTATAGCGATATTTTATTGAAAAAACATAAACTTCATTTATTATGCTAATTAAACTTTTCGGATAATCAGAATAATCAATATTAATAGAGCTGAACCCACATGCTACAGAACTAATTTTCCATACGCCAGTTCCGGCTAACAAAATGGAGCTTTTTGGTACATTGTGCTACGCGTAATGCTCCTTACATACACCCGAGCCATGATTGGATTCTCGAATTGTGGCGGACTTTCCGGAATGCCAGAATAAGTGTTGTGAAGTGTCATAGAAACTGAGTTGTTACGGAAAAATGGTATTTACCTTATCTGTGTAGTATAATGTTCTATTCTCCAAGAGTATCCAGGATTTCTGCCACTCCAGATTATACCCAAACTTAATGAACACATAGCCGGCAAGAGAGACCTCTTTATCTTTCAAATGGTCCATCTGAGCAATGGGACAGAACACCTGAGGATAAAAGATAAAAACATATACAGACTAGACTTAAGTCCATGGTACACCATCGCAAATACCCACTTTTGAGCTAACCAAAGCATCTGCAAAGTTTGAAGTTGCTACGTCCAACCGCTCAGGAGGAGATGCATTTATAAGAAAGTACATTATTTCACTTTTGACCTTGACCTTAGGCTAAGGACAAACACGAAACCTTGCCCAGTATCCTCTACATCATATGACCTGTGCACCTGCAAAGTTTGGGAGCGCAGTGGCTCAGTGGTAGAGTGCATGACTCGAGACCAAAGGGCCGCGGGTTCAAGCCTCACCGGCGTCACTGTGTTGTGTCCTTGAGCAAGAACATTAATCCTAGCTTAGTACTGGTTCAACCCAGGAAGACCAGTCCCTTTATAACTGAAAGATTGTTGATGGGACATAAAGAATCAAATCAAACAAACAAAAAACCTGCAAAGATTGAAGCTGCTTCGTCCTATGGTTTAGGAGGAAAATTTAATGCATTCTGACATGCATTTTATGAATTCCAGTCCAGAAAAGGCCAAACAAATACCTGTATTTAGGGTAACCTACATAAATTTACTGGTGAAACCTAGGATTTTTTTCAGGTTTTCTAAAAAAAAAAATTATGCATTTTGAAAGGAGAAATGCCTTTCAAAATGCATAAAATCAAATTTTTCTCGAAAAAAATTATGTGTGCCTACCCTACCTAAAATTTTCAGACCTATTACCTGAAACACACTTATTGTTGTATTTGGCAAAACCAACATTTGAGAAAAAACAGAGAGAGAAAAGTGTTTGAAATTTTTGAACATTTACCATACCTGACAGAGTTTCTTTATCCACAAACTTCTATCTTCTTGTGTAGCGGCAGAGAATAGATACACTCTATTACTAGTGTTTTTCTTACTGCAACTTATCTCAACACAATATGGATTCCTGCAAATAAACGTAATTACTTGCATATTTGAGAGTGAAAAACATACTTAACCCTTAAAGCGCCAATCGCAACAAAAGTTGTCTGTTTTTCTCGTCTGCTGAAATGTTTATAAAGCCTCTATGGCAAACAATGTGGACCCAGATCAGACTGCTCCTATAGAAGCAGTCTGTTCTGGGTCCACACTGTTTGTTTCTATACTTAATTCGTCAGTAATGCTAGGCAATTATTTGCAGCAGACGACTTCAGCAGACAACATTTTTAGATGCATTTTTTTCTTGGCGCTTTAAGGGTTAAAAGTTTCACATGAAAGCATGCTAGATCAGTAAAAATAACAAAAAACATGAAAGTTGGAATATAATCTCTTTGTGACTGTATTGCGCATTTACTGTCCTAAAAGTTTTTCTTAAAGTTTACACTTTCAAAAATCTACTAGTTTTTGTCTTGTACAACCTAGATTTTCCCTTCAAACCATGCAGATCAAGATCTGTCAGACAGATGTCATTCAGTCAGAACTACATATATAATACTCTCAATCTACATGTGAAGAGTTAGATGACCTCAGAAGCCAGGGGCGTAGCCAGTGACTTTATCATATTGAAGCCCATCAAAAAAAAATTGGAGAATTAAGAGGTATCTGACCTTTTTTTCTTTTCTTTCAGATAGCAAATAACAAAGGTGCTGATCAGACTGCATGAATGCGCAGGCTGGTCTGCGCCTTTTGTTGTTCGCAAGCAACACAGTCAGGATTTCACGCATCGAGGCCCATATGATGTTGAAGCCCAGGCTTCCTGGCCTCCACCTGGCTACGCACCTGGAAGCCTTGCTATTCCATGTTATCTGGTCTGCTGATGAACTTGATAGTCTTTTATTTCTATTTATAAAACTCTAGAAATTACTTACTTCTCTAAGGAAATAGCCTGTATGCACTGGATGGTGTCATTTTCTATTCTGTCTTTCTCAACTTTACTCTGGAATACAAAAAATAATCAGTATTCTTGTACATCTGAGATTTTATCTAGGGATAGAAACTCTTATCTTACCCATGTTATCTTACCTAGGCTGTCACATGAGGGTTGTACATTGGTTGATTTGGAACTCACGCACATTGTCGTCAAGTGATGTCATTATTATGCTAAAGTGATGCAATCATATCATGTTGTATCTCAGAGTATTCAGGAACTTCTGAGAGCCTTTTTTTAACATAAAAATTAGGGCATAACTGTATTCAAATTTTCATTTGGGGAGTTATATCGTCAGATATACGGTCGGATATATAGTTTTAAGGTGACGCGCGAGCGGAGCAGTAAAATGTGATTTCTGACCGTATATCCAACGATATACCTACCCAAATGAAAATTTTGAATGTGGTTATCCCCATTCTAATCCACTTCCGCACTTTTGTCTAAAATTTTAGCGTTGCAAACCGCATAAAGCCTTATGTCATCCAATGAAATGTGATGTAATTAATGACGTCAAACTATTTCCAACAGTATATTGCAGGATATACTGTCGCAAATTTTTGACGTTATCCAATCAGACGTCACATTACAAAATCAAGTGCATCAGAATGCGGTATTAAATTGGGAGCAAGAAAAATAATCCATTATTCGTGTGAGGGTGGGATATAAAAATCTGTCACTCAGGATCACCGTTTGTCATCACTCCGCAAGCCTCCTGATGCCAAGCGGTGATCCTCGGGATGGATTTTTCTATCTCACACTCATGATGGATTCTTATCTTGTTACACTTTCCATACACCATGAGGCCCTGAATCACTCACCTAAATCCTGGTTCATGATGACATCAAATCTATTTTGGCTCTTGCAACAAATTTTCAATCGAACAGATTTTTTGTGCAATTTTGGTAGAGAACATCATGAGGAACATTTATGCGCCCGAACCCAGTTACCGGTGCACTAAAGGTTTTACTGTTTTACAAAGGAATGCCAGTGTGATTTAATACATTGAAAACACAAGTGAAAAAAACATTCCTTTATCTATATTCAGTTAGAAAATTGTGCTTTTTTGTTGAAGATTTCATCTCAAATTAAGCCCTATAAATGGAGTACCAAAAAAAGTGACAATTAAAATTTGGTACCAGTTACCAAGGCATCACTTAAAAACTGATGTATATTTTTGAAGAACTGAAATATTTTAACCGATTAATGCTTATAGAAGACTCCAACCTTTATCTCAAACTAATATACATCAGTTTTTGTTTGCTTGTGTTTCCATTTCTTTAAAAGCTGCATTCAAATATACCTCTATCAAAAAAGTTCATTTTGGTGAAAATTTCACAGTAAAATGCAAACCGTGGGATAAAATAGCAAATTTTTAAGCAACAAAGCTAATTTTTGTGTTGTGTTATTTTTTGAAGCAAACTTTCTAGTTCTGCACGCAAAATTGATGAACAATGTTCTAACTGCTTGTTTGCTGACTACCCCGATAAGCGGTATACACCAGTAACTGGGTTATTGAGCATATGTGAAATAATTTTGAAATTTGGGCCAGTAGTACCAAAGATGCCATTTAAAGATATTTCTTTGTTTAGCTCTGGTGACCATTTGTACAATTTCGGTAGAGGGCATTATGGGGAACATTTGTTTGGAATTATTTTAAATTGGGACAAGTGGTTCAGGAGGAGATGTGGTTTGAAGAAAGAGTATATGCATGCCAGACAAAGACCAATCAGAATAGCTCATCTTGAGCCTTTAGCCAAAATGAGCTAAAAAAAAAACAAAACGAGTATGACCAGGAAATGCCACAATCAAAGAACACTGACCAACCTAAAAAACAAACAAGAAAAAGACAGACCAACCAAAAAAGAAGAAACAACAACATACAGCAAGAGTAAAAGTAAAGAGGGAAAAGAACAATCATATAAAACTTAAAATTCATTTCCTGCATCACAATGAGATGAGGAAGATGCCGTGTAAAAAGACTGTCTACATCCCCAAAAGCACACCCCAACTTTCACCCCCAACTAAAACCAAGAATGAAAACAATAACTTGTAATAGTAGGGTTCACACAGAAATTTATATATCACAATTCCATGATTTTTCCCTGAATTTCCATGATCAATGATGTAATTTCCATGACTATTTAATGCATTACCTCCAACCTCCCCTTTTAGCGGCATCTTCACCAAGCAGAACATAAATGCGGAATGCAGCAACAGTAATATATTTAAATAAGCATACTTGTTGACCATAAATGCATTTTGAAATAATTAAAACTTGAAACCACCAGTAGCCAGAAAACTTGCTGTCAGACACACAAGTTTTGTGTGTCTGACAGCTAGTTTTCTGGCTACTGGTGGTTTGATCAAATTATTTTTAAAAATTCCATGATTTTTCCATGATTATTCTTTTTTTTTTTCAATTTCCATGATTTTCCATGCATGGAACATTTTTTGTAATTTTTCAGGTTTTCCATGATTTCCAGAGCATATGGGAACCCTGAATAGGCAGTAAGTTCTGAAGCAATTTGGTTCATATACACTCACCTCTTCACTGATGTAGTAACTGAGATGTCCATGCTCTAATACACACCATCTCTTTACAAAATCTGAAAATTTAGAAAATGTATTTTTTATGCTTTGTGTTAAAGTGAAACATGTACATGTTTGCTTTATGGTTCAGTCTGAGCAAGGTTCTGGTAGTGTTAAAACAGTCTTTTATCTCATGGTATCTGGAAAACCTTAGACCCCACATTGCGATAATGGGTATCAACAGTAAATATTTCAGTAGGCTAATAAAGTCTACAAGTAGGACTGCAAACATTTTTACAGCAGAGCGCAGTGGTACCAGTTGGTCAGCAGAGCCCAGTGATACCAGTTGGAAGAGCATTAGACTGGGGATTGCTAGTTTGAGTTGCTTATTGCTGGCAGAGTCACTGTGTTGTGTCCTTGAGCAAGACACTTTATCTGCTGCTTTGTACTGGTTCAACCCAGGAAGACCCTGTCCCGATATGACTGAAAAATTGTTGACTGGGATGTAAAAAAAATCAAACTCAAACAAAAGCAAACAAAATTTAAAAAGACTGTCATAGTGCAAAGGTTTTCTAGCAACAAGGCAGACTGTTTCACTAAATGAATTGTTTATTTCATTTTCTTGAAATAATGCCTTTAGACACTGAGACATAAACCAGCCTTCCTTGCACTTCAGTCAACACTTTAGCTCTGATAAGGAATTTATTTCTCTCCTGGTTAATAACACTGGCTTCGAGGTCATAAAAAAACTTTTTTCATGCTCAACTCATCTGAGCATGAAATTTCAACTGCTCATAAAAACTAAAATTCTAAAACATAAAGACATTAAGCTGCTTTCTAACTCTCAAATGTTACTTTCTTGTTTGATTTGATTCTCTACATCCCAGTCATTAATTTTTCAGCTATGTCGGCGTTTTGACATTTATTAGCATGACATAGTTCATGCTCAGTTGAGTTGAGCATGATAGTTTTATAATCTCGAGCCTCCTTTGTTTATTTTTTGATTTGATTCTTTACGTTCCATCAACAATCTTTCAGTTATAAAGTAACGGGTCTTCCTGGGTTGAATCAGTACTAAGCTAGGACTAATGTGTCTTGCTCAAGGACATAACGCAGTGACGCCGGTGAGGCTCGAACCCGCTGCCCCTCGGTCTCGAGTCAAGCACTCTACCACTGAGCCACTGCGCTCCCATCTCCTTTGTTTATTAAAGGCATAATTTGAGCATATGCAATTAGTACTGAAATCTTGGGTGCTGGCCAATATTAGAAAAACAACTTGCCTCTCATATTTGGTCCTGTCTTTTGAAGGTAACCTTGATGTTGTATCTCTGCCCGTAACTTGGCTACCAAAGCCTGAAAGTAGAAATATTTTCTGTTGATTCCTATAAAATTTGAAATTCCATTTTTGCCATTGAAGGTGCCATGGACGACCTGATGCACTATTGCACGAGGCCGGCCTCGTGCAATAGTGCATCAGGTCGTCAACGGTACTGAGGGGTAATAGTTTGACTATACTACAAACAGGCATGAAATAACAGTTTTATTACCCAACCCATTTGATGAAATACTTAGCAGCATTCCTTGAATGGAGTTGCTGTTAGTAGGCGATGTGGTTTTGTTGCAAAACGGAAAATTTCTCCAAATCTGCTCAATTTTGGTCTCAAAATGTTCCGCTCGTTCTAACTAAGAAAACGAGTACCCACACTTTATGTTTCTGACCATAAACAACAGAGTTATTGGAGTTTAAAGTTGCCAAATCATGCCTCATTTTCACCATTGTTGCATAACCGCTCTTTTCATAAACGAACCATATGCGCAGCGTCGTCGCGCATGATAATAAGCACCTGTGTGTTTTAACAGGGAAGCGGGAAACCAGGCCCATGGTATAGTGCCAGTCTATAGTCATATTTATTGACCGGTGGAATAGTTCAGTGACTCATGACATAGCAAAAAATAGACAATTACTCTATATAGACGGTTGGGTAATAAGACATAATATTCACTAGCTGATATTACTTTTCCTAATGAGAAAGATAAAAGAAAAGTGAAAAAATATAAATAAGAAATGTTATTCTAGCATAAACACTGTGCCTATTCATGACCCCGGAAATGGTCAACACTCTAGGAGTGTTTTTTTCATGCCAGATTGTAGTATTTTTTGTCAGTTTCGCCATCCTTTTTTTGTGTTATGACCGACGGTAGGTAGAAACTATCACTTTTTGAAATTATTAGAATACATTACTTGAACATGAAAGTAACCTATCCAGATCTACATACATTCTTCTAACTGCCAATTCTTCAACAGAAACAAAAACTTTGCTTAAGTTGCCTAACACTTCAACAATTAAACCCATTTTACCTTAAAGTCTGAGGATTTTCCATCGTTCTTTGCTTTCTGGGTAAAAAAATCTTAGTAATGGCCAGTTTATGATACAAGGTCAATTCGAAAGCATTTTCATTCATCACTGACCCTAGATTTAAGAAAATAAAAAAGTATGAACCCTTCTAGTAGGAAAGCTTTCTTAATGCAGGCCCCATGAGAAGAGTGCGTACCAGAGAATTATTTTTCTTATTTCTCAACCAAAACATATGTTGTGGGTACTCAAAAGAACCGTCTCAATGAGACGGTTCTTTTGAGCAACCAAAACATATGTTTTAACTGATAGATTAGAAAATCACAATTTTACGCTAAAATATTTTGCTTGACTGCGGCCCTATGCTTAGTGCATGTCCGAACCTCAAAGCAACAATTTTCTATTGAAGAGTTTGTGATAGTTTCTACCTACCTACCCTGGTGAAAAGACCCTTACTCGGACTTAAGACTTCTTTCCCGGCATCACAGTAGAAATATCCAACCTGCCAATAAAGCCTAGAAAAACAACGCAGATCCTGATCAAACTGCTTCTGGAGAAGCAGTCTGATCAGGGTCATCCCTGTTTGCTATTCTGACAAGCATTTTGTGAAATCCAGCCCTGATAACCAATGTTTTATTTGAGAACATAAAGAAAAGTGTTTGAAATGATAAAACATTAAGTTAACGTAATTGAGCTGTTTGTTTGTTTGTTTGATTTGATTCTTAACGTCCACTCAACAATCTTTCAGTTATGTGGGACGGGTCTTCCTGGGTTGAACCAGTACTAAGCTAGGATAAATGTGTCTTGCTCAAGGACCACAACGCAGTGACGCCGGTGAGGCTCGAACCCGCGGCCCTTCGGTCTCGAGTCAAGCACTCTACCACTGAGCCACTGCGCTCCCAATAATTGAGCTGATTGACCCTAAATATGATATACAGATGAATATATAGTTTAACCTATCCAATAAATCATCAACTAGCTTGAATGGGTCACAACCCGAGAAAACCTGTCTTCATGGTTTCTGACTCATACTAGCCTGCTCAGCTAAAGAGACTTAAGCTTGCTAGAAATTTTGCTTGTAGCAAGTCTAAATATGATACTTACGGATAAGGGAATAACAAAGGCGCTGGTCAGACTGCACCTTTGTTGTTCTCAAACCCCTAAAGACAGGTTTTCTTGCATCAAAACCCAAATGGTTCGGCTATTGAGCAGAATCTATAATACTAACCCATACATCTAGCTCTAATAAATCTATCTAAGTCTTGAAATAAGAACACTGCAGATGCTTAACCAAACTACTGTTACTATACATTTTGTATTCAGGTTTGAAATTAGCTTCCAAGTCAATATTAACACCACATTTATGCAATGATAATACCAAAACTTTATCCGTGCCCTTTAACAAAAAAAAGGTTAGTATGAACCTTCCAACAATGAAACTAAGTAAAAACATATATGTGATATCTCAGAATTTTAGACTGTTCCCCATTCTGACATCCAACCACTGGAATTTTTATATGGACTTATTTACTACAGTTTTAGACAGTTCCAATCAAACCTCTATTAAGAAAGCACAATGTCTTTTAAGTAGACAGTTGTATTTTTGGACTATGTCTTTCTTTAAGATAGAATACAATATGGTCTGCAAAAAATAACAAAAATGACCGAGATGATAGTTCTTGCCCTGATCCAGAAAGTTTTGTCAGAGGGGGTCCAAATTTGACAATTTTTTTTAGTTGATGAGGGGGAAGAGGCTCCAAATACCACTTTAAGTGGGTCATCATGGCCTGCTAGCAAAATGCCATTAAAATGGCGTTTCGCTGGCATGCCAATGATGGCCCAACACTGAATGCTGGATTGGTAGCTTTGTGATCTTTCAGGAGATCAGGACCACTATACCTAGGAAACCCTATATTTTATTTGATTTTCCAGGGGGGTCAGGACCCCCTGTCCCCCCTTCTGGATCCGCCCATGTAGTTAACTACCTCGGTAGCTAAGTCAGACCAGAATATCATAGGTATGCAAAAGCATAGAAAATGGTACCATCATTTCCCTTGCTGACACTGGCCGTACCAAAATGGTAGAGCAAGAAAGACAAAGTAAGGGAGGTAAGTACTGTTAGAGATAATGTTAAATCACAGAAGTAGCTCCACAGAGCTAAATGCTCTCTGTTTCAAAAGCAATGTTTAGAAAGCTTTTAAGTCTTTTTAAATAAAATATCCACCGGTAAATTAGTTCTGTTCATCTAATTGGAGTCAGAAAAAATATCACATGTATGCCAAAAACTCGGAAAAAGGATTGAAATAAGTGTTAGTTTTGTTTGATTTGATTCTTTAAATTGTTTCAGTCATGTTGGGATGGGTCTTCCTGGGTTGAGCCAGTACTAAGCAGGGATTAATGTGCCTTGCTCAAGGACACAATGGTGTGCCGCCAGTAAGGCTTGAACCAGCAATCCCTTGATCTGGAGTCAAGCACTCTTCTACTGTGCTCCCCAAGTAATTGTTAGTAGAAAATAACCAAGTCCTGTTGGTCAATACAGTAGCTCACCTAGTCCCATGGTTATAAAACTTTTTTCATGCTAAACTCTGTGGAGAATGAAATTTAAGAAGCTCTAAAAAAGAAAAATACTCAAAACTAAACGATTTTCTTGCTTTATAACACTCAGATTTTGTATTTATCTTGCTAATGAATGTTAAAATGCCAGATTTGTTGGCATTTTAACATGTATGATCCGGTTAAATGTCATGCTCAGTTGAGTTGAACACCAAAAAAGTTTTATAACCTCTGCGCCTGATCTCAGTTTGCCCAACATATCAACATTTTAAGCGAAGGTATCAGCTAGGCAGCATTGAGGTGAAACTTATCAACATAGAAGAAGTAATACTCTTTTTCCATAGATACAGGTACGAAAACAGACCGCAAAGTTATAAAACTATTTAAATGCTCAACTGAACTGAGCATAAAATTTCAACTGCTCATAAAAAATAAAACGCTTAAAAAGATAGTGATTTCTTGCTTTTAAGCTCTCATATGATGTATTTATCCTGCTAATAAATGTTAAAATGCCAACAATTGTTTGCATTTTAAAATTTATGAGCAGGATAAATTTCATGCTCAGCTGAGCTGAGCATAAAAAAAGTTTTATAACCTCAAAGCCTGGCCTCCAGAGATAAATGTGTACTTGAAAGTCATTTTTCTTAGTTCTCAACCAATACATGTTGTGGGTACTAAAAAGAAATGTCTCAATAAGGCAGTTCTTTTCAGCACCCAAAACACATGTTAAAACTGATGGATAAGAAAATATTCACAATTTTTATGCTCAAACAGTTTGTTTGTATAGACCTATCCCAGCCGGCACACAGCCTTTAAACAATGTTGAGGTGATGTCATTGTTATGACGTCATGTGCCTGCTAGGTATGTATATACTACAGCTATGGTTGGCTTGTATGAACCACACAAAAAAGTTCAAACCAAACCTAAATGTTTACTCAATGCTACCTAATATGTGCCTTGCCTAAGTGCTCTATAGTAATGATCACCTACCATATTTAACCCTAACCCTTTTCATTCTGTGGTATGGTTACAATTGGGAGATCTTATATAAAACCCAACCTTTCTTCCGATGTCATCGCTTCACAATTGTTTGTTTGGATTAAGAATTTTTCTCAGTCTGTGAGTCAAGAGCTATGGTCATGTCAGGATTGTCAGTTTATCTAACCACACTTTTTCCTGGGCATGCTTGACTAAGCGGTTAATGAGTACTTCTTGCATGTACTTTAACTTGTAACTGACAACAACTCTTCTTGAATCAGCAGGAGGAAAATGACAGTAGATTACTTGATCAATCTCCACAGAAGTATGGGACCGGGCCGGGATCGAACTCGCGACCCCGGGATATGCAGTCCTACTCACTACCGACTAGGCTATGGGGCCCTGTGATGTCATCTCTTAATACATAAAACTTACTGAAATGTCTGATAAATCATTTCTAGGCTTAATAGGAATTTTATAAATAACATTATAAAAGTTGTAACAGGAAAAAAATGCTAATATGTAATATTTAACAAAGTGAAAAAGCATGCAGACTGACCTTGGCCTTGTTAGGCACATTATGTGCCCTTTTCTATAAATACATGTATCAGAAACACTTTAAACAGAAAAACAGACAAACGGGCCACCTCATGATTACAAGTTTTTTGGTTCTTATTGCATATGAGCAAAAGCCTCCTTAAAATGAGCCGTGACACGCGATTTCCAACAATGTGGTGTTTTGACAAGTGTAGACTCAGACGAGCATGTGCAGCCTCCCTTTAAGCTTAGAAACTCCAAATTATGTTCAGTCAGTAGCTTAACACTCATTGAATATTCAAACAACTAGCAAAGGCTCTGATCAGACTGCGCGTATGTGCAGGCTGATCTGAAGCTTTGCTGGCTGCACATATCACATTGTTGGAAATCCCATGTCTGGCTCAAATGCATTTGTTGTTGTAGCCAGCTAACTAAAGTTCTAAATTTTACCACCAATAAATCTTCATTCTCCCTATGTTTCTGGAAATGATGTCATGTTGCCCCTGACTATATATCACTTATATTGTTGGTTAACTAACACATGGCGGTGTAGTTTAGTGTACAAAATTATATATTTGTTTCTTGACAAAAGCCAAGAGACCTAAAATCTAGAGAAGAAACATAGAGCGGATCAAGATTTATTTGAGTCAAAATCTTGGTTGGAGTCTTCCTCTACATTCAAACTGCCCCTTCATTGATTGACAATGGGATAAGACTTATTAGAGTGCCAAAATTTTATGTGACAGCTAAATATTTTACTCGGAGTTCACCTGAAAGCTTTCTGTTCAAGTTTACCTTAAATATGATCTGTCAATGATTAAAAAATACAGGTTCCAAGCTAAAGAAATTTCCAAATGATTTGATTTCATGATGTACAGTAAAACCTGTCTAAAACTGCCACTCACAAAAAGACCAAAATTAGTTTTCAATACCAATTATCGCTTAATGCAGGTCAAAAGTATTGCAGAATGCTCCAAGGGGAGCATTCTGCAATTATTTCGACCATCATTAAGCTACCATCTGTCATTAAGATCTTTGCTCTGTCTATCTATGAGAGGCCACTTAAGACAGGTTTTACTGTAATTCAACATGGTTAAAAGGAAAACTAAGTTTACTCTGCTGAAGCTGATATAAATATGGTAGCTGTAGATGAGATGGACAAAATTTCTTAAACTCTTTCAGGAACACTATCAGAGTGTCAAACAGTTTTGATGCTGATCAAGAACTGTTGCTCCTGATCTGGGTCCAAACTGTTTGCAAAAGTTATCAGCAGACAGCAAAAGCTGCCACCAGCATGCAAAAAAGTTAATGCTTTTGTTGACATATCTTGCGGTCTAGGTCTAAATTTTGGTCTGAATTTTAAGCATGCTGATACAGGCAGCATGTCAGAGAATTTCATGCGTTTGCGTTTTTGTTTTTAATGTCCCACCAACAGCTAAGGTCATATGAAGACAGGGTCACAGCTTAAAGTCTCATCCCACAGACTGGTGAAGCCTAGAATAGAACCTGCGACCCCTGGTTTACAAGGCAAGCGGTTTACCCACTACACCACAGCGGCTCCTAATTTCATGCTATGTCTCCTCAAATAAAATGGGTTCAAAAATCTTAAATAAATATTGTTTTTTTTTTATTGTTCTGTACTTATTTATAGGAATTATTTCTTTTTAACATAATCTTAAACACCAAGTTCCAAGTATTTATCCTTTAATATTAGATTTTAGCCTTCCTGTTACATATTAAGCACAGTTTGATGGGCTATCTGTAAATTCAGTGAAAATTAAAGATGGCTCATACAAGCATGTAATTGAGCCGTGGCATGAGATTTCAAACAATGTGGCATTTTGACATATGTAGACTCGGACGAGCCTCTACAGCCTCCTTTTAAGCTTAGAAACTCCATTTGGTGTTGAGTCAGTAGCTTAACAATCATAGAATACTCAAGCGACTAGCAAAGGCTCTGATCAGACTGCCCGTATGTGCAGGCTGATCTGATGCTTTGCTGGTCGCACATACCACATTGTTGGAAATCTCATGCACTGGCTTGCATAATATTCACATGAATTACACTACTTATGGCCATACATGTACTCTATTTGCAATATTAAACATTGAAATTCAATGAAGTGGAGAAAAAGAGAGTGCTTATATGGGTGAATGTCTTTAGGAACAGAATTCCCAATTTCAGGATTTTGAGGCTGACCACCAGGCCCAAAATCCTGAATTCAGCATGAATTCAGGGGTTTATCATGAAACCAACGATTAGATGGTAAGATAAACATAACTTCTACACAACTAGTTGTCTCCCTTACCTCTTCTTCAGTTCCTGGGGTAAAGTTTTGAGTTTCTGGAAATAAAACAAAAATACATTAGCCTCATTTAGTATAACAGTGCGACTTACAACGTTTCATCAATTACAAGCAGAAATTATGAAGAACAGACATAAATTATTGAAAATTACAATAGAATAACTTTTGATAAAAACTCTAAAGGACCTCGAACAGTCTTAATGAAGAATTGCCCATAAAAATGGCAAGAGAAAAGTCTCACCTGGGGGTGAGAGTGATAAATTCACATTTAAAAAAAGCTATATTGCACAAAACAAAAACAATAACTTACTGTCTCCTCCATTTTGTAACAGGAATTCCTGCAAAGAAAAAAGAAATAAAGGATCTACTATGATTGCTTATTATTAATTAATTTATTAAACTTATAGTAAAAAATGATAAGGTGATAGGCCGAGCAGAGCTTCATATCATGTTTTTCCAACAAGTTATGTTTGATGGATTCAATAATTATTGTGTATGAATTTTAGATCATTTTTTATCTTATCATATGACGTTACTGTTATTCAGTGGATAATGCCATGTCATAAATAATGTTTTGACCACATGTTACATAACACTTTCGGTGGGAACAAGTAACGTCTTGACAACAACCGTGACAACAATGCAAATTTTCATTGAAATAAACTTTTTAGGCCATAAAATATTGTTTTAAATTTCATATGATAAACAGAATCTTACACTTGTGAATATTTCATATTATTTATTAAACTTGCCTATTTAATAAATTTCATATGAAATGATCATTTGTGTATGACATTAGAACACAGATTTTGCCGAATTAAGATGTGTGAAGGACATCATTATAAAATGTTACCTAACTTATTTGCAAAGAGAATACACCAGGCTATGTGTTTTATCTAATTTAATACATTACATTATGTCACTCCCAGATTTGAGGTCATATGATATAAATAGGGATGCAACTGAAATGAATTTTTCATTATCAGGGTTTTCCATGACGCACATTTTTGTGCGTTTTGACGCACATTTGGACCAAATGACCCTAATAACTATCACTACTGCGTCATGGTGGACGCAAAGCTGTGTGCGCAGCACTTGCTTTTAAAACGAATGATTCAGATCGACGTCGGCGCCATTTGTTATTTTCGAGTAAGTACAACGCGATCTTGGGTGCGAATCGCCGATATTGGGGACGAAACTGTAGACTGTGTCAGCGTCCAATTCTTCGCTTCTAAGCGACAGACTTTATGCATACACTATTGATATGCGATAAACCAGTCTACGAAAATGTCGCAGTCAAAATTGATGTCGTTTTTCTCGTCTGCAACCGAAAAACGAAAAAGAGATAGCGATGACTCTGACGAATCGCAACCTGGGCCGAGCACGCCTAAGAAAACATCAAGACCAAGGGGTTTTTGTGATGACTGGCTCGTGAAATACGACTGGTTGTATTTAGAAAATGGCAAAATGAAATGTCATCCGTGCGTAAACACTCGACAGAATAACCCATTTTCAGGTTCGGGTTGCACAAACTTTAGAAACTCTACTCTCGTAAGGCACCAAAAAACCAGTGCTCACACTGATGCTTTGAAAGGACTAAAACTACAGTCCGACATGAAAAAAAGTATGAAAAAAGCTGAACACGAACAAATTCAACTTCAACAAAGCAGTTTGAAAAGTCAACGTCATATTGTTCAGTTGCGTACAGTTTACTGCATGGCTAAAAATGGTATTTCAGCTGGAAACTTTGATCCACTGATGAAATTACAACAAGTGAATGGGTGTACACATGCTGATGATTATTACAAAAAGCCTGAAATTGTTTGTGAGATGGAAACTGTCTTATCTGATCAGATTGAAAAATCGTTGCTGAAAAACATTACGAATAGTCCTTATATTGGACTGATGCTTGATGAGACCTGTGACATTACTGTCGAGAAAAAGCTTGTGATCTACTGTAGATATATAAAAGAGGGTCAGGTATATACTGCATATGTGGGAAACAAAAGGGTCACAGACTGTACAGCTGAAGGTCTGAAGGTGGCATTGTGTGATTTTCTCCAGAGTTCTGGAATCCTTACAGAAGATGATTATTCATCACTTATGGGTCTAGGTACAGACGGAGCTGCAGTCATGGTTGGTTGTCGTGGTGGCCTTGGTGTGAAACTCAAGGAGAAAAACAACATGTTGATTCAAGTGCATTGCATAGCACATAGACTTAATCTTGCTGCTTCTCAGGCAAGTAGTGGAATTCCTTATATGCAAGACTATCACAGATACATTCAGTTGTTATACCGTTTTTTTTCAGACTCACAGGTTCGTTATGATAAATTAAGAGAACTCCAAACCCTACTCCATGGTGAAGTGAAACAAGTCCCTGAAGGCACCTCTGTTCGTTGGTTATCTGTTGAGAGTGCTGTGAAAATGATTTTTGGACATTTTGATGCTATTGTTCTTGCTTTAGAAGATGACAAGGATAAGACTGGCAAAGCTGCAGGGCTGTGGAAGTTTTTCACAACCTCTGTTTGTCTACTTGTTACAGCACTCTTAATTGATGTACTAACGTGCATTGGAATACTCAGCCTTACTTTTCAAAAGGACTCTGTTAATTTGTCCTCAATTAGACACAATGTTGACTCAGCCATTAGTACTTTCAGAACAATGAGAAATGGTTCAGAAACTGTCAACACTGTTCTACAGGAATTGGGTAACAATGATGGGTCAGAGGTTAAGTATAAAGACATAACTATTAAGCATAACCAGAACCTTACAAGGCAGTTTGAAAGTGTCAGGGGTAGTTTTCTTGATAAACTTATTGAGAACTTGGAAACCAGATTCCCAGAGAATGAACTCCATATACTGGAGTGCTTTGACAAAGTATTCAATCCAAAAAGGTATCCAGATAACAATCTTTTGGCTTATGGCAGGGACCAGCTGAATACTTTGTGTGATCACTATTCTAATTTGGTGACTGTTGAAAGGTGCAAGGGTCAGTTTTTACAATTCAAACACTTTGTAGTATCACATAAACAGGACTATGGTGACTTTGAAAAGTTCACAAAGCTCATACTTACAGATTATGCTGATGTTTATCCAGATCTTGTGTTACTGGCCTCCATTGCCCTGGTCATACCTGTGTCTAGTGCCCCTTGTGAAAGGGGGTTTTCTCAACAAAACATTCTAAAGTCCAAACTAAGAAACAGGCTTAACCCTGACAGGCTTAATAGATTACTAATGATCAGGCTTAATGGTCCAGATGAAGACATGGACTTCAATTCAGCTGCCAGGGCATTTGGTTCAATGAAAGACAGACAAAAGTAGTTATCATAATCAATAAGTTTATCAAGAAAACTACCCCTGACACTTTCAACTGCTAGGCTAATTTCTATGAAAAGTAAGACTGAGTATTATTTGGTGGTAGTCTAGTCAGACCAAAAATTTATGTGCTATATTTCATTTTGATTTGTTTGAATGTTAGTTGTTTGGTAAATGACCATGTATATGTAATTTATGTATACAACATAATAGACATAGTTCAGTTTTACATGATTCTGTTTTCTGTAATAAAACAAAATGAGAAAGCACTAGTCTAAGTGACATTTATAATGATACTACCAGTTTATCCTGTAAGAGATCAGTATGTGACCCTCTCAAATTGAAAATGACCCCCAAAGTCAACTACCTGGGGGTCACAATGACCCCTGAAAATTTTTTTGAAGGGAAAACCCTGATTATAATGCAAAATACAGTAAAACCTCGAAAATTTGAATGTGGATTTTTTTTAAATACTTGCTAATTCGAAACAAGAATTGTCAGAGAATCTGACTATATTCCTGCTGCAGTGCTTTTCATGCTGTAAAAGGTTCAAGTATAAATAAAATACCAATCAACCTAACCAGACTGCTCCTTGGTTCACATTGTTTGCCATATTAGGTGCCAAAGTATGTAACAGATGAGAGAGCAGTCAAAATTGTCATGAAAATGGGACACAGGTTAAAACAAGAACAAAAACAAAGATCACCCCTTACCATCTGAATTCTTTGATGTGCTTCTTTTGCAAGCTCAAAAGCTGAAATATACAATAATTAAAGCAATCATGGTCAACTGTACTTCTTTTGAGTAAGAAAAATATATCTTTAACTCTTAAAGTGCCAATCGCAACAAAAGTCGTCTGCTTTTCTTGTCTGCTGGGATGTTTAAGAAGACTATGACAAACAGTGTGGACCCAGATCAGACTGCTCCTATAGGAGCAGTCTGATCTGGGTAAACCATGTTTGCTTCTATACTTAGGTTTGTCAGTAATGTTAGGCAATTATTTGCAGCAGATGACTTTAGAAGACGTCATTTTTCAGATGCATTTTTTTCTTGGGGCTTTAAGGGTTAAACTGATAGATTTAAAAAAAATATTCACAGCTGCATGCTAAACCCTTTGTATTCGGGAAATCCCTAAACAAGTATTTTTACAAACAGTGAAGACCCAGATTAAATGCCGCATAATGCAGCATTTCATCAAGGTCTACACTGTTTGTGAAGGTGGAAAGGTAAAAAATATCTTCAGACAAAAAAAAAAACATTATTATTTTAAGAAAAAAAAACTGACACCCCTGGATATGTGCAATGGACTATCCCAAGTTTATTATATCAAACTAGAGGGAAGAATCTATCAGTATACAAAGGGTTTATTTTTTCATTATTGTGAACCTTGGTAGTCCAAATAAAACATATCCCGAAAACTGAAACATTCATTTAACTCAGAGGTAACCAGGCCGTGCAGCGCAGTCAGTAACGTGTCTGGCTACAGATTCGTGTCTGACTGCAGATCCAGGGTCCGCGAGTTTGATCCCGACCCGGTCCCATTCTTTCATCGAGATCGATCATAAAATAAATTCTATGGTCATTCTCCTCCTGCTGAATCATTCAAGAAGGGTTGTTGTCAGTTAAAAGTGAAAGTATGTGCACGAAGTACCGGTTAACTGCTTGTTCAAGCCTGCCCAGGAAAAAGTGTGGTTAGGTGAACTGACCGTCCACATCATAATCATTTGATAAAAGAAAATATTGTACATATGAATTTAAAAGCTATTATTTCAAGTGTTTACATCAGTTCAATTTCATATTGCATGAAAATTCCAAAAGTTTCCCCCTTATCAAATGTTACAGAAACATTTTCATGCAAAAGACCATACCATGATCCTCAAATGTACTGACACATGGTAAAAATTCTGTTATAATGAATATATTTTCAACAGAAAATGTATATCTGTTCCCAGAACTTACTGTCAGTGTCGTTAAGTGAATATTCTATTATAAAGAGGGAATTTTAATTGAAATAGATCCGTTCCCTGCAAATATATGTCTGATAGTGAATATTCTGTTATAAAGAATGACCTTATAAAGAGGTTTGACTGTATTACCATTTCGTCTCAAATAAAAAAAACTATAACCTTTTGCTTTATCCATATTTTCACTCAGTAAATACTGAATATACAGTAATTAAGAATCAGATTGAGGATCAGCAAAAATGTAGACAGCTTATATAATTCTCCTCCTAATTGGTGGTTTAACCAGATTGGTGGACTTTTCAAGAGCTCTGTAGTATTTTTGAAGCATTTTAAAAGCAAATTGTCAATTTTAAAGGATTTTTTTCAAGAGAGATATCCAATTCAAGGGTTTTTCAAGACCTTAATGAGCTACATAAGCAATTTTAAATTATGAATTAAAATATTAAAATCTCACACCTGGCTTCTATTCAATAAGTTTTTTCATATTCTTCGCACACTCTAGTTTCAGTTCTTTGATGCATTCTTTGCTTCCAAAGTATAACATTTTTAAGAGCATATTAAGCATTCATATTGGCCTACTCTATCTATGATTATGTTGAAGGTGTATAAGGCAACAATATACCTTACCTTTTTAACAGGGCTTAGCCTATAGACACTTGACTATGCATACAATTAAGAAATAAAATTCAAGCAAGTACTTATTGTTACACTTATGTACATGTGAACCAGGAACATACTTACCAGTGTTTTTTTTATCTTTTGTTTTAGAAAAAGTATAATCTTAGCTTATGGTTATTTATTGCTTGTTTGTGTTGATGCTTTACATCCCAGTCAACATTTGTTTAGTCATTTTGAGACAATTTTTGTCTTCGTGGGTTGAACCAGGACTAAGCAGTGGGTAAAGTGTCTTGCGCAAGGATATAACACAGTGACTCCAATTGGTCTCTGTTCATATTATGGATGGAAAATGGAGAAGACCCTGATCAGCTGGCTTCTCATGAAGCCAACTGATCTGGGTCTTCCCTGTATAAAATATTGAAGAATTTTTTTAGGGAAAATAGGGTTAATTCCAATAAAAGCCCCATATCTTCTCTAATTATATATAACAAGGCATGATTTGTTTTTGAGTTAATGCTTTACATCCCAGTCAACATTTTCCAGCCATGTTGTGATGCTTCCTGGGTTGAACCAGTACTAAGCAGATAAAGTTTCTTGCTAAAGAATACAAAAATGTGCCTCCGTGGAGGCTTGAACCAGTGACCCTTCAATCTGAAGTTGACCATTCTACCCCTGGGCTCCTCAAACAAGACATAAGGGTTAAACAGAATGACTGTGTTTGTTTTGATTCTTACCATCCCAGTCAACAATTTTTCAGTCATGTCGGGACTGGTCTTCCTGGATTGAACCAGCACTTAGCAGCAGATAAGTGCCTTGCTCAAGGACACAACACAGTGACTCTGTCGGTGTGAGGCTTGAACCCCCCAGTCTTATGCTCTACCAACTGTCCACAGAAATGAAGGACAAATGGAACAAACAAAAAGTACATACCTGTTGTGTCAGGTTGGCCGGGTCTATGATATAGTACCTGAAGTTACAAAACAATACATTGAGTACCATATCTACCATAGTCAAACTAATAAGTACACTGTCACTGTTACACACTGTTACACTTACAACCACGCAACACAGGTTAGCAGAGAGGTAGTTCATGTACTCAAATTTGGAGATATATCTATCATGCAAATATAAACAATTTGCAGTAGAGTGACAGGAATTTTAATACTGATTGGCAGTTTGGGATGTTTAAAAGAGGTAAAGACAATGGACATGATACTTGGAAAATGTAAATTTCCAAATAGTTTTCTTCCTTATTTTAAGTAACATATGTTGTAGGTACACTTTGGAATTGCCTCTATGAGGCAATTCCAATGTGTACCTACAACATATGTCATTTCAATAAATGAGTTTTTCACCATAAGCTTTTTTTAAACAAATTCTCAACCACGTTCATTTATTCAAAGAAATGAGCATGTAGAAATGAACAACTTTACATATAGTTTGTCATGCACCTGGATGACAATAATAGACGTCTATTTTATGCTTCTGACATCTTATCTTGAGATGTTTCATGGGAGTATATTGCTAAATTGCTAGTTGCATGGTTGTAACAAGATATCTCCCTCATACCCCATTATAAATATACTATGCACAATAAGTTTAGCAATTTCTGATGTTTCGCATCATTTTTGTGCTCATCTTTGTGCAGTGCCGATCAATTTCAATTGCAACGAAGAGAACAGGATCTTAGGCAAATGAAATCACGCAATTTCAGACACCATCCTTTAAATAGGCATTTGGGGAGGGCAAGAATTGCAGAAGGGGTCAGTAAGCAAAAATCACACCCGTTGTAAGTAATGCTAAAATGATAAGCATGTGATTTTTCGTTTGGTGGTCTTTCATCTTCCTCATGCATCATACGCCTATAAAACTATTGGTTATGTGACAGATGTGATAGAGATTTTATGCTGAAAAAAATCAGCTGCCATCAATGACCTCAAAACGTAGTCGTCATTTGATTAAGCTTCTAATGTTTATTGGCATTTCAATTCAACAGAGTATCAGTTTACAAAGATATCATAAGCTTATGGTTGATTAAAACCTTAAGTTACTGAAAAATGGTGTGACGCATTTGGGAGATAATGGTGACGTTAGATTTTATCTTTCGGCTCGTGCACTGTAGTAGTGAAGATGTTTCATTCAACAGTATTTGTCTGAATGTGTTTGTAGGCATCAAGCAGTTTTGTTTGTTAATGTGGTCCAAGAAAACCCGACTAGAAACACTGTTTAAAGGCGATAACGTAAATGCATTAGTAAAAACGTCAAATTGTGAAAACTTGGTCCCTTATTTTTCTGAGAAAGTTCTGAAAATTGCAGCATTTGCTATGCTTTTTTGGTTTTCAGTGACCCAACAATCGTTTGAAAATGGTTTCGGCTTCCCCCAATGATCATAAATACCCTCGTTACCCGCTAGTCTTAAAATTAAACGTCACTTTAGCACGGCCGCTGCGTTTGGTAATTCTGTATTTTTTTCAAATGGAAAATCTTGTCAGATGATCGGTGCTTGTATCTTCATGACAGCAAATGAAACTTGAGATCTGATGTGGATAGGCTCACCCATACAAAACAATTGCTAAATTTATTGTGCATAGTATACTAAGGGATGAACAGGTCCAGTTAAGCAAAATTGTTATTTTCTGACCCAGTCAGTGAAAAAAGATGTTTTGGGTGCTCAAAAGAACCGTCTCATTGCGACAGTTCTTTTGAGTACCCACAACATATGTTTTGGTCGAGAAATAAGAAAATTAATTCTTCACTCTTTTCTGCAAGGCCTGACATTCAATCTAATAAGTACCCTGCTACTTGTTCCACTTAACAGCATATTGCCCTCACACTTCATTCAAAATACCAAGTTCAAGGTATTGTTTTGAAATTTCAATCTTTCCTTGCTTGCGGCGACTTCTGTTGTCTACTGATATTCTTTGCAAGCATTTTGGACCCGGATCAGGACAGACACAAGGTCAGTCCTGAGCTGTATCCAAACAGTTTGACACAATGATAGTGTTCCTGAAATAATTTAAAGTGAATTTTGAAAAAAGTTAGATGACAAATTACTGTACATAGTATTACCACAATACACAACAGTTTTTTTTTTGGCAAAAGGTCTTCGATAGTCTCATATTTCACCCAAAATGCCAATTTCTCTATTTTGAGCCTATTTGTAGGCCATATTTTGTTACTATGGCAACATAAAATTTTCAAGTTAAATGAATACCAGAATTTTACACTCTAGTTTTACACTCTAATTATTATTCTAACAAACAAATCAAAAGAAATTTAATTTTTCAAGGGGGTGCCAAATAGCCCTTCAATACACATAGCTCTTTGTTTACGTCATATTTAGCTGAATGACAAGGAAACAGTTAAAATATTCTTTCCCAGATACAGATCATTTTTTGTTTCGTTTGTGTTTAATGTCCTGCCAACAGCTAAGGTCATATGAGGACCGGTCCAATTCAACAGACTAGAAGCTCTACAGACAACCCCCAATACCTGGTTTATCATGGTGAGTTGGTGAGTTGTTTATCCCCTATACCACAGCGGGCTCCTAGGATACAGTTCATCAAGCTAAAAAATCTTAGCGACATCAAAGTAGCTAAACAGTCAAAAATGCTGATTTATTCTTCTATATAGTACGGTAAATGTTCTAAAATTTGGCACACAAGTCGCCTGCCAAAAAAGGCTTAGGAAAACAGTGCAGACCAAGATCAGATTGCTTCTGAAGAAGCAGTCTGATCAAGGTCTACCCTGTTTGCTATTCTGACAAGCATTTTATGAATTATAGTCCTCATAACCAACGTTTTATTTGTGAAAAGTGTTCAAATTTTTAGAACATTTACAGTAGATTGCAAAGAGTTAGACTGCAGTGGCGGATCCAGTGGGGGCTCAGGGGGTTCGCCTGAACCCCCCTCCCTGCCTCCATTGTTAAATATCCTATGAGAATGAAATAATTTGGTCTCAGTGAGACCAAATTATTTCATTTTCATGGGATATTTGAGAAAAATGAGATAAAATCAGCAAAGCGAGCCCCCCACACCTTTATACATATGAACCCCTTTCCAGAAATCCTGGATCCGGCCCTGGACTGCTCTACAGTACTTACGTCAGCTCCAGAATACAATATTTTCAGTGTAAATAGAACATTATCAGTCTGTGCTGCTGTTAAAAAAGCCTGAAAATAAACTACCCAGCATGCTAAGAGTTAGACTGCTCTACGGTACTTACGTCAGCTCCAGAATACAATATTTTCAGTGTAAATAGAACATTATCAGTCTGTGCTGCTGTTAAAAAAGCCTGAAAATAGACTACCCAGCATGCTAAGAGTTAGACTGCTCTATGGTACTTACGTCAGCTCCAGAATACAATATTTTCAGTGTAAATAGAACATTATCAGTCTGCGCTGCTGTTAAAAAAGCCTGAAAATAAACTACCCAGCATGCTAAGAGTTAGACTGCTCTACTGTACTTACATCAGCTCCAGAATACAATATTTTCAGTGTGAATAGAACATTATCAGTCTGCGCTGCTGTTAAAAAAGCCTGAAAATAAACTACCCAGCATGCTAAGAGTTAGACTGCTCTACGGTACTTACGTCAGCTACAGAATACAATACTTTCAGTGTAAATAGAACATTATCAGTCTGTGCTGCCGTTAAAAAAGCCTGAAAATAAACTACCCAGCATGCTAAGAGTTAGACTGCTCTACTGTACTTACATCAGCTCCAGAATACAATATTTTCAGTGTGAATAGAACATTATCAGTCTGTGCTGCTGTTAACAAAGCCTGAAAATAAACTACCCAGCATGCTAAGAGTTAGACTGCTCTACGGTACTTACGTCAGCTCCAGAATACAATACTTTCAGTGTAAATAGAACATTATCAGTCTGTGCTGCTGTTAAAAAAGCCTGAAAATAAACTACCCAGCATGCTAAGAGTTAGACTGCTCTACGGTACTTACGTCAGCTCCAGAATACAATACTTTCAGTGTAAATAGAACATTATCAGTCTGTGCTGCTGTTAAAAAAGCCTGAAAATAAACTACCCAGCATGCTAAGAGTTAGACTGCTCTACGGTACTTACGTCAGCTCCAGAATACAATATTTTCAGTGTAAATAGAACATTATCAGTCTGTGCTGCTGTTAAAAAAGCCTGAAGATAAACTACCCAGCATGCTAAGAGTTAGACTGCTCTACTGTACTTACATCAGCTCCAGAATACAATATTTTCAGTGTAAATAGAACATTATCAGTCTGTGCTGCTGTTAACAAAGCCTGAAAATAAACATGAGAAATTTACTATGAAAAAGACATAATATTTCATGAAACCAGCATCATAAAACAAAACAAATTTTACAAGTGGACTTGTAAAGACTGTGGGAAATTTTCCTTAATTTTAATTTACAAGTGGGAATTCAGACACATTTGTCCAATACATTCATAATAAGTTAAGAACATGGTTAACCGGCCTTAAGAGTGTGTAACAGAAAAAATTTATTATTTTTCTCAAACCTAACATATGTTGTAGGTACTCAAAAGAATGAGACGGTTCTTTTGAGCAACCAAAACATATGCTAAAAATTATGGGTAAGAAAATATTTACATTTTACGCTGAAAATTTTTGTTTATCTAAACCTATGGTTAAGCAAACAAATTTCTTCAAAATGCTTGTCACAGTTAATTTTACTACTTGTGCATGAAATGTACAATATATGACACTTGTGCAACAGGCTTCATATCTTATATTACATATTTTACACAGTCGTTAACCTTTAAAAATGATTTTATGTATGTGCAATACAGTAAAACCTGAGTAAAATGGCCACTCAAAAATAGACAAAACAAATGTCTTAATGGGGAAGGGTCGTAACTAAGGTTGTGAGAACTTGTGACCCAACCCCATTGCTGTATAAAATTTGGCAATAAAATATGTTTAAACTAACGGTCTTAATGACAAAATGGTAGCTTAATGAAGGTCAAAAGTATTGCAGAATGCTCCCATTGGAGCAATCTGCAATACTTTTGGCCTGCATTAAGCGATAATCAGTCTTGAAAAACAATTTTTGGTCTTTTTGAGAGTGGCCGTTTTACACAGGTTTTTCTGTAACACCATTTTCTCATGTGTGCTCAGTTTAATATTTGGTCATAGTCTGGGTGTCCCAACTCTAATCTGGGAGCGCAGTGGTTCAGTGGTAGAGTGCTTGCCTCGAGACTGAGGGGTCGCAGGTTCGAGCCTCACCCGCGTTGCTGCATTGTGTTCTTGAGCAAGAACATTAATCCTAGCTTAGTACTGGTTCAACCCAGGAAGACCTGTCCCTTTATAACTGAAAGATTGTAGATGGGACGTAAAGAGTCAAATCAAACAAACAAACCAACTCTAATCTTTTACCATATGAGTCATTTATGTTGTGTGTTTGTGTTAAACGTCTCAACAACAGCTATGGTCATACGTAGAAAGGGTCACATTTTAAAGTCTCATTATACAGATACAGAAAAGACAGCTACTGAATTTGAGACTCCTCTTTTACAAGTAAAGCATTGTATCCACTACACTACAGTAGCTAACCAAATTGATAATTGGGTACTTTTGGCATATGCCAGTAGAATAGTATATGCCATTCGGGTCTACCTCGGCCAATTACCGTGGAATCATACAATTCCGTGGAATCATACCTCCACTTTGATAACGTGACGCTGATGTTACATAATGTGACGCTGACATCATAGAAACAATGCCAACACAATAACAAGTGTTTGTTTGTTTGTTTGATTTGATTCTTTACGTCCCATCAGCAATCTTTCAGTTATATAAGGACAGGTCTTCCTGGGTTGAACCAGTACTAAGCTAGGATAACAATAACAAGTGTGATTGCAGCAAAACAAGCCGTGATAAAGAAGTTTATTTTTTTTCAATAAAATATCGCTATAGCGATATATTATTGAAAAATACATAAACTTCATTTATTATGCTGATTAAACTTTTAGGGTAATCAGAAAAATGGATATTAATAGGGCTGAATCCATATGCTACAGAACCAATTTTCCTTTCGACAGTTCCAGCTAACATAATGGAGCTTTTGCTTAATGCGCCGTATGTACACCCGAGGCTTGATTCGATTCTCAAATTGTGCTGGACTTTCCCAATTGAGTCTATGCATCTGTGCAGACTGATCAGTCTTAGATGAGCGCTCTTTGGGTAGCCAAGTGTTCAACATTTCTTTAGGTGGCAAACTAAGACTGACCAGACTGTGTGGCTATGCAGACTGGCCCCGAGGTTCAAAAACTTTTTTCATGCTCACCTCAACTGAGCATGAAATTTCAACTGTTCATAAAAACTAAAATACAGACAAATGAAGAAGTTTATAGCTTTAAGTCTCTCAGATGTTGTATTTATCATGCTAATAGACGTTAAAATGCCAACAATTGTTGGCATTTTAACATTTATGAGCAGGATAAATTCCGTGTTCAGCTGAGTTGAGCATAGAAAAAGTTTTATAACCTCGGGGCCAGATTTGAATCTTCACTGTAAGCACAAAGTTGTGTCAACTTGTACCAATCACTGGATATTTATATACTTTTCGCTTACTGTAAAGGCGGCAACTTTAACATTCATATCTGGGCGTGGTTCGCCTATTTTATCTGCTATGGAAGATAAATCAGGTTTTATTTATAATTTGGTAATGAGTTAATAAGCTTTTCAGGCCGCACAAACGTGCGTTCATTTCATGAAAGTCCTGACCGAATATACACTGACCTCACATGTATTAACCCTGAAAGTGCTAATCACAAAAAGTTGTATGTTTTTGTTGTCTGCTGAAACATTTGGAAGCCTCTTTAACAAACAGTGTAGATCCAGATCAGAGTGCTCCTATAGGAGCAGTCTGATCTGGGAGAACACTGTTTGCGTCTATACTAATGTTAAACAATAAACAGACACTTTCAAATGAAGTTATTTTCCTGGTGTTTTAAAGTTTAAATAATTACTGTCTTAACTGAGGTGTTATGGTACAATGATACAGTTACCTTCGATTAAAATCACACCTCATTTTTAGCTTTTACCCATGTCTAAAGAAGACCAGTCCTATTTACGCATTCATGAGGGGCCGCCTCTACAGTAACCAAAAAGTTCAATAATACCCGCTTATTTTCCAAGAACCTCACCTCATTTAAACTATTCTTGTCACTAGAGAGTGGATCTATATCACAGTAGAGTTTATTCTTGTATTTATCGTGAATATATTGTCTACGAATCTCCATGGAAACATTTTCGTCTATTGCACTTCCCGATGGTTGGTTCCAGCACCAAAACTTGTTTGAGTTCTCATTGCCAATCACTCGAAACATCTGTGGTATAAAATATGAAACACTCTTTCATTTTATACTTAGCAGTGAAATCAATGCATATCAAAAACAAAAAAAAAGTGATATCAATCACTAGTGTAATGATATGATATCAGCCTTTATTTTCACCATAGCGTGTTTTTTTTATTACCTCTGACTTTTCCATTCACTTATTAATGCATTTCACTTCAGAACTTCAAACACCAATAACTTTCTTATTTGTGAACAAAAAAATCAAGTGTGGGTATGCATTTTCTTAGAACTTAGAACGTGACAAATATTTTGGTACCAAAATTACTTGGGTTTGCTAAAATTTCTCGTTTTTGCATTTTCAGCACCTCATTTTTCAGTGGGTGAGACATTGCATGTAGCCTATAAAAAGTATAAAATAAAAAAAAAATCACTTTCTTTTGGAGTATTCACCTCAAAAAAGTAAATATCCTCTATATATTAAACCTAGCTTCAGTTAAGCTAAATATAGAGAATAAAATTTTGTTTATTTTCTTACCAATGAACCGCATAGGATGAAATGACCGTGCGATGATGATGATCCGCTGGATCTGTAATGTCAGGGCAAAGGATGAAGTCAGCTCAGACTCCTTTCTCTCAATGCTAGGTATCCAGAACCTGGATGTGGTGCTACGCACCAGTAGAATGAGATGGTTTGGACATGTAGACCGCAGCACAGGCTGGATTGCTAAAATATGCAAGCTAAATGTTGTTGCACAGAAGAGACCAGGCAGGCAGAAGAAAAACTGGGATGAAGTGTTAGTGGATGACAGAAAGAAGCTTGGAATGGATTCTGCTGATCCTCAGAACCGTTCTGAGTGGAGTGGACGCCTTTGAAGAAGACTTGTCAAACAAGCTCAACCCTCGGTAGAGGAAAATAGGCTTTAAATTGGGTATGATGATGATGACCAATCAAACATGCTTATGTTATGAGTACTCAAAAGAACCACCCTTTTGAGTAACCATGACATATATTTTGGTTAAGAAATAATTCTAAACTAGAAATTGTGTTTATGAAACATTGTTTCTAAAAACATACGGTTATCTGTGAGGGTGGTGCACTTTCTTACACAAGGGCTATAACTCTTATAATATTTTTCTGAATTCTTATCCAGGTATGGGTGATGATTGGATAAAAGGACAGACAAGAAGGCAAAGTAATATGTCACTTTTTTTGGAGCATTAATAAAAATTCTTATACTAGCTTTTGTATCATGATCAGTTGTGTGTTTGATTGGCCACAAGGAAATTGTAAGATTGAGATTTTGAAGAGAAATCTCTCCATAAACTGATTCAAATATGACAGATGTTAATTACAGGCAAAATACCCTTATTCCTGTTTATGACTAATGTCTTAACCCATATTAGCCTTGCCTCCTTTTTGTGGGAAAAAGGCAAACAGTGTAGACCCAGATCAGAAGCCGCAGAATGCGGCCTCTGATCAGGGTCTCCACTGTTTGCTTACAGAATGAAATAACCTCCCAACACCCCTTAAAGGGGAAATGGACTGGTCCAATTTTTAAGACTAGGTAATTCCATTCACCTTAAATGGGTTAAAACACTATAGGTCTAGTCAAGAATGCTTATCAGGATCTATACAACAGGAATCACACATATATTTTGTAATAGACTAAATATAAAACTGAACGTATAAGCAAACACTAGACAGTACCTCTAAGAGACTAGAATTCCATATCCTACAATCCATCCTGAGTGACCGCACCTTAGATAATCTCAGGTCAAACCCTCTGTGAATACCTTAAATAAAACAAATCATATTCTGAACCTACTTTTGATGAATTACTGCTTTCATTCAATTCATTGTTGTTACATTGGAATAGCCAATGATTATCATAAGGGGCTATTGGTTGAAAATGTTAAAACATTTTTTTTGTTGAAATTTCTCATACTGTAGAACACAGTGTAAACCCTGATGAAAAGGACATTGACAAACACTGCTTGCCAATGTCCTATTTATGTTGCTAGGTGTAAACAGCTCCTAAACAGAAATACAAATGAACAATACAAGTGAAGTGATATAAACATGTCTGTACTTTGGATAAGACGAGTATTGGATTATCTTATTTATTTATTTTTCAATATACAGGTCAACCTCGCTACCTCAAAGTCCAAAGGAATGGCGAAAATACTTCGAGTTATCCGAAGTTCGACAGTAGCAAAATGTGACGTCACCCTAATATGATCTACATGTTCGTTTCTCCAAGACATACTTTTGCAGTACATGTGTAGTCGAACTGTTCCTACTGAAATCCAGATTGAAATGAAGACAAAAGAAATTAATTTTAGTTTGTTTTATTTCCACTTTAATTACGTTGTGGACCGCCATAACGCCACAGCCTTAGCGAGGGATAAACAATATTGCGACTACGGTGATTTTTTTTTTTAAATTACTGGTAATGAATAGGGAAATGGTGAAAACAGGCTTTAACTATTGAAATTTCCGATTTTTTTTAAAGAGGATAAACAAACATAAAAACCAAACCAAGTTGTATAAGTAAAGACTGTCCAAGGACACCAATAAACAACAATAAGATTTGAATGGCATCGCTAATTTTCTGATGTTCAAATCAAGCACGCCTGGGTTGTTATGCATTGTCAAGGACAATCGATGCAATTATTTATAAACAAACAGCTGATCAATGTACAATGGCGGCCTCCACGCTATAACTTATCGGCGATTACCCGCAACAATGGATTATACTGGACTGAATTAAAGGCTATTGTTCAATGTCTGAAGGTTGATTACTTTGCTTGACATTCATATTGTTTAATATTTTGACCAGCACAAAATTTACTTCCACACAAGTAGTAGTAAAGAAGCGGAAAGCTAATTTTCGGGAATGAAAAACCACTTCGATATAGCCGAGATTTCGTGACAACCAAGTTCGACATAAACAGGTTTGAAATACAAAGCAATATAGGGAAAATGCTCAGGAATGGATGATCACTTCGACATATGCCGTGTATTCGAGATAAGCAAGTTTGATATAGCGAGGTTGACCTGTATTTTAATAAAACATATTGGCCAGCACATAAGATAGCACTTATTACTATCAGTATGGCCTTGTTGCAAGAAAGCAGTTCTTGTATTACAAGTTGGAAAAGGGACTGTTCCGTTATGCAGTCCAGGGTACTCACCTGTCCTCTAATGAAAACTGGACTATAAAGTATTAAGTCTAAACTTACCAGCACATTTTAAACACAACACTATACCGAGATTCATGGAAGCCCAGTGAGCATCTGAAATAATAATAAAAAAACACACACCAAATAAGTATTTAAGAATTTAATTCAATTTCATTCAAGTGTCAGTTATCCCATAGTAATTATCCTGGGTAGGCTTTTCTAAGCCAGTGTATTGTTTGTATGCTAGCACAACATAGCCACTCACCTTTTATTTATATTCAGGAAATATTGCATTGACAGCATTAAAGACCTACATTTTTAGATTTTAAAAGTGGTACCACTGCATGAGAGCTATTCCAGGCAGATCAAAGGCTAATCTTTATGAGGTGATTATGACCTCCTTCCCGGGGGGTAATTAGTGGTCCGATGAAGGGTTTAGGTATTTTCTGATAAAATATTGATATTTATCGTAATTAAAGAAATTTCATTTTATACAGGTAAGTCTCCTCTTGGGCCCCTTTAATCCATGAGAGACTGAAATTGATTTAATCTGCCTCTTATGCGTAAATCCACATATGACCTTTATTAGAATGAAATATAGGCCTTTAAGGCAAGATACTGTATTCTAGGGCAGTGTAAGCACATGCACTACAGGCCTGGGAAAAAAAGTTTTGCGCATAAAAGTGTGAATATTTTCTTATCCATCAGTTTAAACATTGTTTTGGGTGCTTGAGAGAACTATCTAATTGAGATGGTTCTTTTGAGTACCGACAATTATATGTTCTGGTTGAGAAATAAGAAAAAAAATTTTGACTTACACATTAATATCTAGAGACCGGGCCTGTGTTTTATAACATTTTTCATGCTCAACTCAACTGAGCATAAAATTTTAACTACTTATAAGAAATAAAAATGCTGAAAAATAATGATTTTTGCATGCTTAAACAATCAGAGGTTGTATTTATCCTGCTAATAAATGTTAAAATGCCAACATTTGTTGGCATTTTAACATTTATGAGCAGAATAAATTTCATGCTCAGTCAAGTTGTGCATGAAAAAGTTTCGTCAGATAAACACTCACCTTTAGATTTACAATCAGCACATATTGCATTGGCAGCATTTGATTCTTTAACTATATTCAAGATCTGTAAAAGAAAATTTAAAGCGCCACCTATAATTTGCAGCAGACGACAATATAAAATGGTGCTGCTTTTTGAAGAATAACAAATAAGGCATGATATTTCATGAGAATCGTCTGCTGGCAGACGATTCTCATGTAATATCATACCTTATTTTTGTCGAAAATAGGGAAAGTATTCCAAAATTTGTTGTCTGCTGCAGTCGTGATTGGTACTTTAAGAGTTATATTCATTTCAATATCTGATCAACGCATCTTATTAAAGTATCAACTTGTTTTAAAGAATATCCTAGCATAATTTTATATCCTTTTTTTCAAATATTATGCGGTGCCTTTCAAAACCTAGCCTGTGCCGTACTGTCTGACTTTTATCAAAGGCATTTGCTATCTGACTTTTGCCAATCATGTTCGCTATATGACTTTTGCCAATCAAGTTGGCTATCTGACTTTTGCCAATCAAGTTTGCTATCTGACTTTTGCCAATCAAGTTTGCTATCTGACTTTTGCCAATCACATTTGTCATCTGACTTCTATCAATTGCATTTGTTATCTGACTTCTATCAATTGCATTTGTTATCAGACTTTTATCAATTGCATTTGTCATCTGAATTTTATCAATTGCATTTGTTAACTGACTTTTATCAATTACATTTGTTATCTGACTTTTATCAATTGCACTTGTTATCTGACTTTTATCAATTGCACTTATTATCTGACTTTTATCAATTGCATTGCTATCTGACTTCTATCAATTGCACTTGTTATTTGACTTCTATCAATTGCATTTGTTATCTGACTTCTATCAATTGCATTTGTTATCTGACTTCTATCAATTGCATTTGTTATCAGACTTTTATCAATTGCATTTGTTATCTGACTTCTATCAATCCCATTTGTTATCTGACTTTTATCAATTGCACTTGTTATCTGACTTTTATCAATTGCATTTGTTAATTGACTTCTGTCAATTGCATTTGTTATATGACTTCTATCAATTGCATTTGTTATCTGACTTCTATCAATTGCATTTGTCATCTGAATTTTATCAATTGCATTTGTTATCTGACTTTTATCAATTACATTTGTTATCTGACTTCTAAAAAAATATCATGCATGGTCGTGTCAAAATGTATGCGATGTGCTGACCTTTTTGTTGGACAACATTTTTATTCGATTTGGCACCAAGCTCTATAGACAAGTTGTTGGGATTCCTATGGGCACTAATTGTGCTCCTCTGGTTGCAGATTTATTCCTGTTTTGTTATGAAAGGGACTTTATGATGTCTCTTTCTGATGATAAGCAGGCTGATGTTATTGATGCGTTTAACACTACTTCCAGATATTTGGACGATATTTTAAATATTAATAATGTTTATTTTGACAATATGGTTAGTCAAATATACCCTTCAGAGCTCCAACTTAATAAAGCCAATGCCTCTGATACCATAGCCGCATTTTTAGACTTGCATTTGTCAATTTCTAATGATATTGTTTCTACCAAAATTTATGACAAACGTGACGACTTTGATTTTGAAATTGTCAATTTCCCATTTTTAGATGGTGATGTCCCTCTTCTACATCCTATGGAGTCTATATCTCTCAACTCATTCGTTTTGCTAGAGCATCTAGCTATGTTGCTGACTTCAACACTCGCAATAAATTGTTAACTCAGAAACTTCTTAAACAAGGCTATCGGTATCATAAACTTCGCAAAACATTTTCAAAATTTTATAGACGATACTATGATTTGATTTCTAAATTCCAAGTTGGACTTAAATCTCTCTTGCGCCAAGGACTTTCGGAACCTGATTTCTATGGTGACTTGGTGTATAAGTTGAAGAAGATTGTTGGCTCTAATAATTTTTCAGCGCAGTTCATTAAAATAATTTCCCATTATAAAAAGATTGGCTATAACATTAATGTATTGCAACAGACTGCATGCTTGGTAGTCAACCCAATCACGGTTGGCAACTTTGCTTTCCTCTTCAATTGCACGCCGGTGGGTCGGACTTCAGACTCTATGATGGTTCCGACTTAAAGACTTATCTATTGATGAGATGGTAGGGGCCTGATGCTTTGGCTGTTTGTCGGGCCCACCGGGGTTTACCTGTTGGATTTCTTTTGCTCCGGTATTCAGTTTAATTTACTGTTGAGTCCTTATCCTTGCTTTATCTCCTTGTTATATCTTGATTTATATGTTTTAGGAGATGATGCATTGATAAGTTAGGGGTCTTTCATGCAAACCAAATATCTATGTGTCTTGATCCACATCTGAATTAAGGGTGAGGTTGGCGCCATTAAACCGGTTTAAGCCCTCCTGTAAAATATTTTACTGACCGTTCCAAGGCGGTACTTCTTTTGTGGATCTTTTATGTTTTTGTTCTGTCTTGTGTTTGCTATGTTTTGTGCGCATCTGTTTATATGTGCTTTGTGGTCACCTGCTGGGAAAGGGCTGACCTCTTGGCTCTCGTTTGTGGTGTCTTCTGTGAGTTTGTCACTTTCCCATTGGTATCCTGGGTCAGGTGTGGTACTTGTTTGTATCGATTCCTGATCTTTGCACCATTACTTACTTCTATCAATTGCATTTGCTATCTGACTTTTATCAATTGCATTTGCTATCTGACTTTTATCAATCATATTTGTTATCTGACTTCTATCAATTGCATTTGTTATATGACTTCTATCAATTGCATTCGTTATCTGACTTTTATCAATTGCATTTGTTATCTGACTTCTATCAATTGCATTTGTTTTCTAACTTTTATCATTTGCACTTGTTATCTGACTTTTATCAATCACATTTGTTATCTGAATTCTATCAATTGCACTTGTTATCTGACTTCTATCAATCACATTTGTTATCTGACTTCTATCAATTGGATTTGCTATCTGACTTTTATCAATTGCATTTGCTATCTGACTTTTATCAATTGCATTTGTTATCTGACTTCTATCAATCACATTTGTTATCTGATTTTTATCGATTGCATTGCTATCTGACTTTTATCAATTGCATTTGTTATCTGACTTTTATCAATTCCATTTGTTAGCTGACTTCTATCAATTGCATTTGCTATCTGACTTTTATCAATTGCATTTGCTATCTGACTTTTATCAATTGCATTTGTTATCTGACTTCTATCAATCACATTTTTTATCTGAATTCTATCAATTGCACTTGTTATCTGACTTTTATCAATTACATTTGTTATCTGAATTCTATCAATTGCACTTGTTATCTGGCTTTTATCAATTGTACTTGTTATCTGACTTTTATCAATTGCATTGCTATCTGACTTCTATCAATTGCACTTGTTATTTGACTTCTATCAATTGCATTTGTTATCTGACTTCTGTCAATTACATTTGATATCTGACTTTTATCAATTGCATTTGCTATCTGACTTTTATCAATTGCATTTGTTATCTGACTTCTATCAATCAAATTTGTTATCTGATTTTTATAAATTGCATTGCTATCTGACACTTATCAATTGCATTTGCTATCTGACTTTTATCAATTGCATTTGCTAGCTGACTTTTATTAATTGCATTTGTTATCTGACTTCTATCAATCACATTTGTTATCTGATTTTTATCGATTGCATTGTTATCTGACTTCTATCAATTGCATTTGCTTTCTGACTTTTATCAATTGCATTTGCTATCTGACTTTTATCAATTGCATTTGTTATCTGACTTCTATCAATCACATTTGTTATCTGAATTCTATCAATTGCACTTGTTATCTGACTTTTATCAATTACATTTGTTATCTGAATTCTATCAATTGCACTTGTTATCTGACTTTTATCAATTGTACCATCTATGCATATACAAACGCCTTATTAGGGAATAATTGTCTAAGTTCTCACTGCTGTTATTTTGTCTAAATACATTTGTTATCTGACTTTTATCAATCACATTTGTTATCTGATTTTACCAATTGCATTTATTATCTGCTTCTATAAAATGAATTCGTTATCATTCCATTTGTATCTGGACTTCTATCAAGAGGGGTTACATAGGTTGATACCTTAATATAGGGTTCAAACATGTTTTTCTATGCATTAACATCTGCTGGACCCCAAGAATGGTGTTGAAACCCCGAGCCTGAAAGGTGAGGGTTTTAACGACCCCCAGGGGTCTAGCAGTTGATAGTGTATCAGAAAACCATGTTTGTTCATTATTATAATTGCATTTAGTCATCTTGTCACTTGAAAACTTTGGAAAAATGCTTCTAAGAGTTCAGTTTTGTATTATAATAATGGCGCACAAAAGCATGAAGGATTCGTAGGTTTTGAAAAAGCCTGTCCCAGACCAAAGACTTACGTCATCCTAACATTACTAAATTAGGTTCATTTCTATGCACACTACTGTTGATGGCGTGTCAGGATAAACTGCGCTGTAAATATGTTGTTTCATTTTTGGTATCATTTTTTTTTGTGAAATTCATATACTTGTTTTGGTCTATGTAAGGGAAGTAATAAAATCATGTTAAATCCCTGCTTTGCATTTTATCGTTTGTGCTATCTAGGTGTTTGTTTTAAATATATTTTTGTCTAAAAGTAGATGAATGATTTAGTTGTATATTTTCACCGAAAGGTTATGCAAGATGGTTGGTTTGTTGTTTCAAAAATTTTAATTAATAAATTTGACTTTTGTATAGTCAATTTTAATAAGTTAATAAGTTGACTATCATTGTCTTGCGCAGGCGCGATACTAAATTTGAAAGATGCTTCCCGGCGATGACAATCTTAAAATACAGTGCACAAAACCTGAAAAACGAATATAACGGTAAAAAAGAAGCATTGTGCCCTGTTGACGCGGAGGAAAAAAAGACAAGGTCATATGTAGAAGCTTAAAACATCAGGTTGGAAACACTATATCTCCAACCTAGTTGGCAGTCTGTTGGATGCTCGCATAGTTCAGCTGGGCTGAACACATACGGTTCAGACAGGCAGGCTGAGGCCCATACAAGTTGGTGCTTCATAACGTTATATGCTTGAAGCATAACGTTTATAGATTGAGCCAAGCTGAACGCATGCGTAAGTTTGAAAACATCCAAACCAGGTTATGAGCTATTATAATGTCTCAGACAGGCAAACTAAAGCTCATACAAGTTGGTGCTTCATAACGTTATTGCTTGGAGCATAACGTTTAAACTCATATAAGTTGAGCGACCTTCCTAGCACTGAGGCTGGAAAGTGTTTCAAACCAGGGGTTCTAAACTATTAAGTTTAGAGTTAGTATAAAATTGCTCAGCGCTATTGTAAAGCTGAGAATACCTCCAGCCATCTTGCTGGAGTGGCGACCGTAGTTGATTTGTGTTGTTGGGTCCCATGCCAAGAATTTGTGTTGATCATTTATGATCGTATAGCTCATGTTATGAGCGTTTTGTCTGTACATATTACTGTACATATTACTGACGTTTATAGACTATATTAGTCTAGGGTTTTCATAGTTTCATAATTCATATGCTGAACTTTGGCTGTCCAGCTAAAGACATTGTCGCTTCATTATAGCACACCCATTATAAACATTGTTCAGGCGTCGTCATAGGGCTCTAACGACAAGGTTATAGCCAGACCTCACCACCAACCTGACATGACGCCAATATTTTGTAACGGCCTAGAATGCGTTTATGAAAAGTACAAAAGCTGTGCATCAACAGCAAGTGAATTGCCTGATTAAAACATAGGTTTTTACCACTAAAACATGGCTGTTAATAGCATGCGACACGGCTTTTTATGCAATAATATATGTTCCATGTACTTCATTACAAGAAGCAGCTATTTATCCTACCTTGTCATCTCCCAAAGCATTAGAAATGGCATCTTCTATAGCTATCTTCCAGTTAGAGGCATCAGAGGAACTCTCAAAATTCAAACTGAAACAAATATGCACATTCAAATAAACATACGCTACCAAACATCCCTGAAATCGGTTAGCTCTTTGAAATAAATCAATCAGTATAATAACAGGCCTCAAAATAAGTGTACGTATTGGAAAAATATTTTCTTTATTTCTCATCCAAAACATATGTTGTTGGTACTCAAAAGAACCATCTCAATGAGACGGTTCTTTTGTGCACCCAAAACACATGTTTACATTAATGGGTAAGAAAATAAATAAAATTTTACCCAAATTAAGTTTCCTTATCTGGATCTATATAATAATTCCCATCTACCTTCAGCTACTGCATATCAAACTTAAGATGACTTAAGGAAATGATTCTGTTATCCGAATTGGAACTACTGCAAGTCCACTGTATGTATGTAAGCAAACATAAGAAGAGTTTTTCTATCTCACTTTTTCAAAATCCAAACTAGTTTCTGTAGCTGAGATCAGCATGTTCCCAGAGTCTTTGTGCTTACATATACTCAGTATCGATGTAGATGAAGACTCAGACCAAATTGTAGACCTATAAAACTGCTAATCAGAACCCTCTTATACAGTTAAACCTGTGGCCACTCAAAAAGAAGACCAAAAAAAATGGCTTTCAAGATCGATTGTCCCTTAATGCAGGTTAAGAGAGCATTCTGCAATACTTTCTACCTACCTTCATCAAGCTACCATTTGTCTTAAAGACCTTTGTTTTGTCTATTTTTGAGTGGCCGTTTTTGTTGTTGACTTTTTGTTTATTGTCATTCCCATTGTGGGAGTCAGTAATTGTTCTATGTTTGTTGTACGTTACTTTATGTCCCTTCTAGTTTTGCAATCATCTTGATGGGGAAGAGAGAGCTGGTTGCTTTGCTTAATTTGGCTTCCTGGTGTCTCATGATGGTTGAGTGGCTCTTCCTTGCGGTGACATGGGGTTGTCTGCGGTTTGTGATTGTGGTATTTCCTGATCATACTCACTATTTTTACTGTATAGAGATGAAGAAACTTACATAAAGGCAGTATAATGTGTATTGAGTTGAAGTTTAGTTCTCTCTAGTTCCTTCACTGCTGCTAGTTTCATGTCAATCTCGTGGATAGGGGAAGCCATGTAAAAATCCTGAAACACAGATCAGCTAGTCAAAACTACAAAACTTGTAATAACTAACTTGAAATAAAATGAAGCGTGCCTAGTGATAACAAACTGTCCCGAGTAACAGATTTTTCTCATGAATCTTTAAAATAGAGGATCTTACATAAGTGCTCATATTTTATTGAATTTATTAAACAAGTTGAGAAAAAGAGATAAAATGCGAGGCTTTCCGAGCATTTTATCCCTTTTTCACAATGAGTTTAATAAATTCAATAATACAGGAGCATGAATGTTAGATTCTTTTTATCATATGACATTAAAATTATTTTGAAATAATATTTTTGGTGTATAAATGTTAGGGGCTTGCCATAAGCATCATTTCATAATGTTTCCCGAAAATCTGTAAACCACTAGTGGTTTATCGATTTTAATGCATGGCGTTATTTCACTCTGACGCGACGTCATATGATAACAAATAATTTATTCTTTTTCTTGTTCATCATTTAATTCTGCATTTTTAATTTTAATTAATAGTAAAAAGGCTCACAGAAGTCCCTAAATATGCTGAGATGTTACATAACATGATGATATCACATTCCAATAACATTGCAATCACTTCAGTTACAACAAGGTCACATGTCAGTCACATTTTTATCCATTCCACGGGTCTACTATCTTATCTCATACAGGCTGACAAGATAAGTTTGGTTGACACTGGTAAAAAATCCAGAAAACTTAAAGACACTAGGTCTGTAACTATGAACATTTTTCGAAAAAATTTCTTTTCCTTTTTAAATCATTTGTAAAAATAGAATTAAGTTATAATTTCACAAGTAACATGTTCAATACAGCTGAAAACTGCACTGAAAAGTGAATTATCTTATAAAAACAGGTGTTTTTCTCTTGTTTGTATTTTTTTGCGTCCCTCCAATAATTCGAGACAGTTGATTTTTAAAATAATTGCTGTTGTTTTGATAGTGATAATTTGTTAAGATTTTAGAAAATGGTAAAATGTTTACCTGAATTTAAGTATTTTTACTGTATTCTTGAAAAATAGAAACTTTATTTCTAAAATTAGAAAATCAAAAGTTACAGACTATGCAGGTTTAATCTGGTGTGCAAAAAATGTCTTTCTCAAGGCCATTGCACAATGCCCAGAAAATTATGTCAGAGGGGATCCAACTTTGACAACGCTTTTTTTTAGCTAATGAGAAGAGGGAGGATCCAAGTACCCCTATAAGCGGGTCATCATGGGCCCGTCAGCGAAATGCCATTAAACGGCGTTTTGCTGGCGTGCCGATGATAGCCCAACATTGAATGCTGGCTTTTCAGGGGATCTGGATCTGTATTGCTAGAAAACCCTATATTTTTGTGATTTTTCAGGGGGGGGGGGGTCCGGACCCCTCCCCCTCTGGATCCCCACATGGTGCCTACGGTGAAATGAACCAGCTACACCTCAATCTCAAGTCAAGTGCTCTACCACTGAGCCACTGCGCTCCTCATATGAGGTCAACTGATAAGTAAAGAATACTAGGTGAGTGTCTTTTGATATCAAGTTTACCATGGCCAGGCAAGGCTTTGAGAACGCTTGTTGACATTGCGAGGCTTGCCGAGCGATTCAACATGCGTTCTCAAAGCCGAGCCTGGTAAACTTGATATCAAAAGACGCGAACCCGGTATTCTATATATCAGTTTACCCACTGATTCACTCTTCAGACTAGCAATTATGACGTGATTTTCGAGTTTTGTGTTGATTCAATGTCATTGACGACGTCATCCAAAAAGTGCAACGTCATCATGACCTGATAAAGGCACATGCCGTGAGATAGACAACGTTTATCGGGCAACGTCCAACATTGCAGTTAATATGAGAGGTAACTGATAAACTACAGTATGATGATTACTTACATCCATTGTCTGATAGTAACACAGCCTATTTTCCTTCAGTACCACATAATACTTGCTGCGCTTCTTATCAAACTTGATCCAGTCCTGTGAAAAAATGGATCATTTGATGGAATCCTACAACCCTTTGTATACTAATGGATTACTGCTGGTTTGATACAATAAACTTGGGACAGTCCATTGTACATATCTAGGGGTGCCAGGTTATAATTTTCAAAAAATATTGTATTCTTTTGTCTGAAGAATTTTTACCTTTACAAACAGTGCAGATCCTGATGAAATGCAGCATCATGCTGCAATTCATCTGGGTCTTAACTGTTTGCAAAAGAACTTGTTTATGGGTTTCCTGAATACTCCGACCCAATAAACACCGACTGGTCACTTACATACCGGTAAATGTATATATTGGAAATACATTGTCGTGGCTTAATGGTGGCTGAGCTTTCAGAACTGATCTATGTTGAAGATTAAACAATCATATCTCCGTTATTTCTCTGCATATCTTTGAATTTTCTTCAAAAAGCAATGGTTCAATATACTATCTTTAAGGCTGTATTGTTATATTTATGGAAAAATTATCCATCTTTATGAACATCAGCAAGAAACCTAGGTACTCTTTTTAACTATTTTGGGCATTTTAGCCGAAATTGTCAGAAATCAACATAAAAAGAGGAGAAAACTTCAATTCTTTTTACTGTAACTCGCAAAATTTCAGCTTGGCATACTGGAGTAACCTCTTATAATTTTGTGTATGTTTAGAATCAATTTTATTGGCAGTAGTACATCACTCATATATTAGCCATTATTTCCACAACAAAGGTCAAACACAGTTACCAAATCTATACAATCACTCCAGTGATGCACTATACACCTGTGTACTAGTAGTCAACTGAATGGGAATGGCGATACAAATGTTGCTAGTTTAAACATATTTTATTGCCCAAATATTTACAGCAATGGAGTTGGGTCACAAATTCTCCCAACATTAGTTTGGGCCCTTCAGAGTTAAAGCTACAGATGCCAGCATCATAACATAACAATGACTTTTTTTCAAAACCGCTGTTCATGTATAGAAATACTTAAATAACTAGCCGTTTGCAAACCAAAACACCTTGCACTTTCTGATTTTCAAGCAGTGTTGGTATTTAAGGCTGACTGGGTCTGGACTGTTTTGTCTAAGCCTTTGTGGCAGGCAAATGGTGGTTCGATTTTTGGTCTGTTCATGGAATCATGAAGACTTCAGGCCTCTTGCAAAGTAAGTGAAGCCCCTGCAAAAGACCCAAATTACTCATGATTCCATGAACAGACCAAAATTAAATTTATTACTTATATTTACATTTTATATTATCAATCAAGTATCAATTTTCCCATAACTTGGACGGAACTTATGAATTATATCAGACATAACAGAGGTTTTGGAATAGCCCAAATGTCCACACTTAAGGTCATCGCAATACGTGTTCGACGACAGTAAACAAACTTATTGGATGGCGTTGACGTTGGTGGGTCCAAATGGCACCTATGTGGGAGTGGCTTAAATTGATCTGTTCATGAAAGTATGACTAGCATCTCAAATATAAAGGTTCATTTAAAACTCGCAGTTGAAATGTAAGTATATGTACTCACAGCAATATCAGGTTTGTCCATGGTTCCTCCGGGGATAGCACCTCCTTCTGGCTCCTGAGATATAGAGATTATACAATTGGTAAATTAATATTACGGTACATGTTTTGCTAGTCAGAATAGCAAACAGGGAAGACCCTGATCAGACTGCTTCTTCAGAAGCAGTCTTATCTGGGTCTGCACTGTTTTGTCTAAACCTTTGTGACAGGCAACTGGTATTGGAAATTTTAGAACTTTTACCATATAAAAATGATATAGGCATGTGTTTAAAGAGCAGACATTTGAATAAGGTTAGCTTACCTAAAAATTTATTTTCTTATTTCTTAACCAAAACATAATTATGCAGTGGGTACTTAAAAGACAATGAGATGGTTCTTTTGATCATTTGATTTTTTGTTTCATTTGTTTCATTACGTCTAAGTCAACAATTTTCAGTTATATCCGGACGGGTCTTCCTGGGTTGAACCAGAACTAAGCAAGCATTTATGTGTCTTGCTCAACGACACATCACAGTGACGCCAGTGAGGCTCGGACCCACAACCCCTAGGTCTCGAGTCAAGCACTCTACCACTGAGCCACTGCACTCCCTGTTCTTTGATCACCCTAAACAAATGTTTAAACTTATAGGTACCCAAATGACCACTTTTATTGGTAGTTTCTACAGATTGGCTTATTTTGACTCATAGTGACCTCTGGTCCTGTTACTTTTATTGTCTTCTTATGTCATGTGGCTGTTATTGTTCTTTGCCTCTTCCTCGTGGTACTGTGGGTTGGTCTGCATTGTATGATTGTGGCATTCCCTGGTCGTACTCAAATACTTTTTGATGAGTGTGAGAGTTGACTGTAGCTATTTTTTGTGACATCACATGCCTAAATAAGACTAATAAAAATTAACTTTTTCATATCTCAACCAAAACATATGTTGTGGGTACTCAAAAGAACTGTCTCACTGAGACAGTTCTTTTGAGCACCCAAAATAAATGTTCAAATTAATAGATAAGAAAATATTTACAATTAAACACCTAAAAGTTTTGCCTAACTAGAAATATGCATCATGTACTTACCACATATTTAATAATGGCAGCCATAAGAGTCTGGGACCACATCTGACAATCATCTGAAATAATACCATAAATACTTGAACCCATAATCCATTTATTCCTCCTAGCATTGATTGATAGAAATCAGTGTAGACCACTTGTTGTGGCATCTCATCTAGGTCTGCACTGTCTGCTATCAAGAAATGCATACTCCGCCCATTACACTCACTGTGCAGTCCCTTAAAAACACACCTCATTATGACATGAATTTGGATATAAAGTAGTCAAGTTGTGCCTCCCAAACTTTTACCATGGAAATTTACAAAGGAATTATAGAAAAATGACCATGAAATGTTCAATGTCCTATAATTCCTTTGTAAAGTTGTCCCTTTATAACACAATTCAACAGGCTCTACTCCTTTGGACCCCAAATATAGTGTTATGAAGGGACTACTTTGTATTTGGATATTTCAAACAGTAGCCCTTTATAATGGATGGACAAGAAACAATTAAGACTGAGCATTTTAAAATGTGTGTAATTTATTATCTGTGTATCCCTTGTTCTCATATCATAGTCAGTTCTCATGTTCTCATCCACCTCTACATTCTTGAATAACTGAGCATCAAACAGGATTTTTTCATGAAAAAAAAACTGTTCTGGTGACATCAGAAAAGAGAATCACTCACATTGACAGAATATTCTACAGTGGAGATGCAAAAAAATCAGATAAATCCATGTTTGGTAGGATGTTTTCAAAGATAATGATGGCAGACAAAAACTAAAATCAGTGACTTACATTTTACTTTAATTTTCTGAAGCACATGATAAATTACCCAGAATCCTAAACAAAATTAAGAAAGTGCTTAAATGATGCTGTATGATAAAACGAGAATAAATCCAAATGTTATCTAAGGTGAAGGCATGTTGTTTATGCCTCATGTATTCAAAGAAATACTGAATGGAACTCTACAGAAATTACAGAATATATTCTTGATAGAAGTGCCTTTGCAGAGACAAAAGAAAATACAAGTAATTTTTGCAGCTTACAACAATCAAAGCTTTTCAAAAATTAGGTGAGCGAGAACCAGAGAAAACAGCATATATATGTCTATTGTGTTTGAAGCATATTCCATTGACATAGATCCAGATAAGGAAATTTTATTAGCGTAAAATTGTAACTATTATCTTACCACTCAATTTAAACATGTGTTTTGGGTGCTCAAAAGAACCGTCTCATTAAGACGGTTCTTTTGAGTACCCACAGCATATGTTTTCGATGAGAAATAAAGAAAATATTTTTCCAATAAGCACCCTTATCTGGAGGACTGCATTGATTTACTATGTTCAGAGCCTCAAGATTATTTAAAAAGTTCATGTTTTCCATAAAATTAAGGTTTACCTTTGTTTGTTTATTCTATTTGATTCTTGACGTTCTAGTCAACAGTCTTTCAGTTATGTTGGGACGGGTCTTCCTGGGTTGAACCAGTACTAAGCAAGAATTACCTTAGCCAGAGTAAATTACTCCTGAAACTACACTTTCTGGAGGCTGTTAAGGTATGATAAATATTCTTTATGCAGTTACAAACAATAGTATCATGTGGCATTTCATTGGGGTCTTCAATGTTTGCCAGTACCCGTTTAGGGGGTTTCCAATCTTCAAAGAGTTAACTTACTTTAATTTTTTTTATTTCTATATTTTTTACTCGTGGAATTGAAAGCTTTGTGATATATTTACCATACTGTTTTATTTACCTAGTGTGTCTGTAGCAAACAGGAATACTCTATTGGTACAGTGTAGCTGGAACTTGAATTGACGGTTGTTTGCTGGCTGTAAGTATAAAAGAACTAATCTATGAAGTTTAATCTGCAGGCATTGACCATTTAAAGTGCAACATCTAACCCATATAGGCCTAAGTGCCCTTTTTATTGGACATAGACAAACAGTGTAGAATCAGATCAGATGCGGCAAAACACAGTGTCTGATCGGGTTTTCCACTATTTGCTTACAGAAAAACCTATTAAAATTTGAATAAAAATGAAAAATATATACCACCCAAAAACCCTTAAAACTGAAATGGACTGGCATTACTGATAAGAGTGAGAAATTCTATTTGGCTTAAATGGGTTAATATTTCTGCCTTCCTCTTTTTTCTTCAAAGTTAGAAAACAATATCCTTATTTTTGGCTGTTTTTTGCAGATAGCAACCCTTAAAGTGCCGATCAAGATTACAGCAAACAATAAGTTTGCAACAATTGCATGTATCTATATTTTGGCCGCCTAAGGATTGATACAGTGCAGTCACTTTATAACACACCTCGTTATAACATGGATTTGGATATAAGAAGGTCATGTTGTGGCTCCAAAATTGTTTTACCATGGAATTTTATGAAGAAATTATAGGAATATGGTCATTTTCCTATAATTCCTACATAAAATTATTCCTTTTTAACATAATTTTCTTAAAATATGGTCCCTTAATATGAACCCCAAAAATAGCATTATAGAGGAACTGTACCTAATGTCATGTGAATCATCTGCCCAAGACTATTCACATGAATTATCATACTTAATTTGGCTCAAGAGAAAAGAAGTTAAAAAATTACTAGCAAAGTGCCAATGGCATTAGCCACCACCCAGTAGACACACAATATTAAAACTTCCTATCAATATTGATGCTATATAATGACGCTCCTTAGACATAGATACAACCTTGTTCCGACGTAATGTGTTTGCTGGGCATCAACTTAAACATTAGAATTTATTCTACAACGAATCCAAGGTAAGCACAGATAAAATTTCAAAAATCAATAGAAAGAAAAGTATTTAAGCCCAAACAAATCTACTACAAGACAGACTCTAACCCACATTTAGCAAATAGTAGGGAACAATAAAACCTGTCTGAAGCGGCCACTTGAAAAGACAAAACAAAGGTCTTAATGGAAAATGGTAGCTTAATGAAGGTCGAAAGTATTACAGAATGCTCCCGTTGGAGCATTCTGCAATACTTTTGACCTGCATTAAGTGATAATCGGTGTTGAAAACATTTTTTTGTTTTCCTTTTGAGTGGCTGCTTAAGACAGGTTTTACTGTATATTGTTTTAAAACTTTCAATAAAACCTGTATATAACACTATCAGAGACAGGTTCCTTATTCTCCCAAGAAGATTGCAGTTTAGCTAAATGTAAAAATCTCGCTTTGTGACAGGAACCCGTTACCAAGGTGATTGTGATACTACACAGGTATTAACTGCTTAAGTTTTTAACAAATTATGGAAGACAAATATGAACAAGAGGATCATGCTCACCTGAGTTTTTGTTACTTCTTGCATTGCTATATATTGGAAATTGTCAACAAACTCTCAAGACATGCTTTTCAACAGATCAAATTCATTGAAGATTATAGATTATGAATTCTGATCAGCCATTTCAAAGGAGATTTTAAATTTCCTTAGGAGCACCAACCCCCTGGCAGCCATGTTTTTCTCTGCTATGGACGACAAACATTGACAGACATTGACTGATCCCAATACCTCTACAAATTAGTAATCATATTTAAGGATCTAATACTGGACACTAGAAAACTTAAGAAATACAGATGAGACTCAATTACTAAAAATTTTGATAGCTCCAAGTGCCTGCTGTAACAGTATTCAACATAAACCCTCAGTAACTTGTTTTAGGCAGCTGTTCTGGAGTACTCTGAGTACTCTAAAATTATCAAATTAAGTTGACCCCAATGTGTCACTTTCATTGACAATAAAACCTATTCTTATAAATAACTATAGAAACTAGGTTTATGCAAAACATATTTTAGGAAGCCAAATAAAAAAACAGTGCAGATCCTATTTAGTAAACAAGTTTTAAAAGCCAACTAATCTAGACATAAATTCCTCCTAAAGAAAATTAGTCTGCTTATTGGATAATGGTACATATCTGAAACTGAAAGAGAAATTTGCAAAGTTGTCAATTATACAGAATCGTAGAAATATTCTCTCAAAATATTGGGCAGATTGAATAGGAGATTCAAACACATCATTACATTTCTGTCTTTAAAATTATCATACCTAACAGTGCTGCATCTCATCTGGGTCTACGCCTCTATACTGATTCAATATGTGCCAAGAAAATGGTGTACAAAGAGAATGACATGAAAAGACTTAATAATTATATTTACCCAAAATACTCAGGCAGATAGTCATGGAAAGTGTGAATCCAGGTCCTTCAGGAGCAGTCTGATCAGAGTTATCACAATTTGTCATTCCAATCCTACCTGTTATATATTTCCATGGAAAATTGTCTCAGAAATTTAAGGTATCCAGGCCGCCAGATAAGAGTGTGTAATTAAAAATATTTTTTTCTTATTTCTCAACCCAAACATATGTTATGGGTACTCAAAAGAACTGTCTCAGTGATACAGTACGTTCTTTTGAACACCAAAACACTTGCTATAAACTGATTGGTAATTTTAAGTTTGAAATTTTGGTTAACTTGACATGGCCAAGGTAAGGTCAAGCGAATTACTGGCAAAGCTTGAGCTTAAAGATCTCGACCTCATTTTGAGAGAGAGAAGGCTTCGCTGGTTTGGGCATGTGGAGCGTTCTAGTGGTGCGATCAGAACAGCATGTGATATACAGATTGATGGCAGGCAGGGGGCAGGGAGGCCCAAGTTAACATGGAAGAAACTGACGGAGAGAGCCTGCCGTGAGTGGAAGCTCACGTCAGTTGACCCTCAAGGAAGGAGCACCTGAAGATCAGGTGTGAGATCTGCTATACGTGCAGCTAGCCAGTTACCTGGAAAGGGGCCCACTGATGTGGATGATGCCCCTGCACCTGCACGTTAATCAAAAATCCGAATATGATGATGATGATGGATATCTACTGTTACAAGTGTGACAACCTACATCATAGAAGGGATATCAAAATCATTTTTTATTCCGCCATTTTAAAGGAACTGTGTCATGTCTACATGTGTATACAGATAGACATACGAGGGACGTTTTTTATGTTCGTAGAGAGGTAGATTTAATGAAAACGGCGAAAGTAAATGCATACATCATGCATATATTTGGAAAGATTGAGCTTTTATCTATACATGCAACCTTAAATTATTTCAAAATACATTAATTTAATGCCATCTAAGAGGCAAAGACATACCTACATATCGCACACTGGAAATATGGTAGAAATGTGACATTTTTATATGTGGACTTAGTTTCTGACTGAACGTTAGTAACAATTGCATGAAAATGGGTTTCATAGCCATACACAGCTTCTGATAATTTGGCTGCAGATCAAGGACACCACGTGCTACAATATTATATAAACATTATAGCAAATACGCAGCAACTATTGGATATGGAAGATTTGTTTGGAACCTCAGCAAATTGAACAGTAGGCATATAAACTTTTATTGTAAAAAGTTGACACAAGTAGAAGTTGGATACGGCCTTTTGGATGTGGCTTAATATGTTAGCTGTAAAGTAGTATTATATTTTTTCTTGTTTATATGGTAGATGGAAGTGTTATGGTAACTTTTATCCAAAAACAAAGTTAATACTTTTGTTTTATTAGAAATGAACTGCAAAATAAATAGCCTAGGGGGTGCTAAAATCCCTTATTTTGTACATAAATGACGTCATGGAGCATTAATATATTTAGAAAATACATTAAAACTGTTTTTGTGCTTCTAAACAGGTGTTGAACTCACTGCAATAAGAAAATTATGCAGATCCGATTGTTATTGTGTTTTCTACGCTGGGTTGATTTACCCCACCCACTTTTTATAACATGGGGGTATGCCAGTACCGGAAGTTGCCAGTTACACGCTTAAATCGATACATCAATATAACTGCTGACGAATGATTGAGTATACCATGTGCTATGCAAAACAAGAAGAAATTTTAAAACTTGTTCATAATCGTAATTTTAACAGATATAATAACTAGCACTTGACTGTGATTATTTTGGTATATTGATGGGTGTTTTAAAATTGCTATAGAAGAGCAAACAACAAACTTATAGTTTTGCTGCACTTGTCTACGATAAGCGTTTGAATAATTAATTTTGATGGTGCAAAAGAAAAATCGGCTTGAAAAATGCTTATATCACCATAGCGAATGGAACTTAATAGCGTCTTATTTCCTGCTTGCTGCGTGGTTAAAATGGCATGGATTTCGACCAGTGTCCTTTCTTAGCCCTATTCAAAGCTAGATAACTTGACTAAACTAAGCGCTAATGATGTAAAATGTATATCAGTTGATAGACAAAAGCTAGACCTTTCAAAATATATATACTTATGGTACCGTAAATTCGTTATTTGTTGAGATACAGCCCGATTCTACGAACATAAAAAATGACCCTCGTATATTGGTAGCAAGTATCTTTGAAGTGATACTGTTAGTTTCCTTGATAGAATTGTTGTAAATTCAATGCGGTAAAAAGGCAGAAATCACTTACCAGCAGGTGGGAGAAATCAATGGCACCAAGAAAAACAAATACATAGAATGCTCAGTGATGGAAATGTTCTATTTTGGGTGTTTGTTTACCTTTATCAAAACAAAATGGTGGCTTTTCAAATGGTTCCAATATCCCTGTAATTTCACACTTATGTTAGGAGCTAAGGTGTCAGGATAGCTAGGGTAGTTTTTGAATCAGAGAATAAAAAGTACCATTTTCCAATAAAAAGGCTCATTTTCTGCTAAAAATGAAGAAGAATTAAAGAACGATTGAGGTAAAATTTTCAGCTAAAACAGGAAGAAAAATTTAAGGGAGGAAAATATTTTCTTGTACAAATAAATGTCTTCAAGTACTAAATATGTAAAGTTAATGTTTCTTAATCAGTCATTAAATCTTATTTCAGTAATAAACTGAAGTAAAATAATGTTGAAAAAACACACACAAGTGAACATAAAATCAGGTTGTTGTTATCTAAAATCACCCAGGGCATTCAGCAATTGTTCTAAAATTTCAAACACTAGCTGCCTGCCAAAAAGGCCAAGAAAAACAGTGCAGACCCAGATCCGACTGCTTCTAGGAAGCAGTCTGATCAGGGTCTTCCCTGTTTGATATTCTAACAACCATTTTGTGAAGATCGAAAACCAATATTTTATTGAGAACAGAAAAAGAAAAATGTTCAGAATTTTAGAACATTTACCGTAACTGCATTTTACTTGCCCAAGACATCTGCAGGGCTTTATTATATAAGTGTCCCTTTAGTGCCCATGTAATTATCCATGCTTTGCCAAGATAGAAGTCTATATTCCCAGTCACTACATGTATCTGTCTGGGTTGGTTTATAAATAGTTCAAACACATATATATTCAAAGTCCATTCTGTTTTTACCCCTATTCCACACAGACCAGGAGTCCCACAAATTGCCACGAATTGACAATTTTTTGGATTTGTGGCTGAAACGCAATCAGTTTGTGAATATCTAAACTGAATCGTATAGTTCGTAGTGAGTTCTCACAATTTGTAAGTCTATCGGGAATTTGTGGCAAAAGTTTTGAACTGTTCAAAACTTTGGCAACAAATTTCCCGATTTGAAAAATTGTACTTGATTCGTAACACAATCCTAACGCATTCTTAGACATCGTAACTGAATCGTAATCGATTCTGAGGCATCCTTAGGCATTCGTAGGTACTCTTAACTCATTCCTGGGGATTTGGGAGATAAAAAAAGCAATAAAACCAAGGAAGAGATAGCAGGTGATCCCTAGAGTAACTATCCCGTCACACATCGTGAGCCAGTCCCAAAAGTAGCCACAGATGTGGCAGATTCAGGAGCACAATCAGGATCAGTCAGTGACTCCTGGCTGGTGATTTTGTCAATGGTGAACTAGAATTTTTCTAAGTCAGGGCCAGGGCCTTTCGACTTTAATGATGTGGTTCTCTTCTAGCTACATAAGTTGTTGTTTTTGACAATCAAGTTGCAGGATCAATACTACAGCTTCTATACAGGGACATTCATTTTGTTAACTGATGCCCCCGAAGCATGGATAGGCCTTTTCTTATATACCGATCGTGAGAGAAAATCTCATGAATTGTCAAGAAAAACCCAATTTTTTGTTAATTTGTGCCCAATTCAAGCTGCATTCGACGTATTCTTAACTAATTTGTGACTGATTCTTTAATTTACTGCAGTATTTCCTATTAGGTTATTGCACGTTGTAGTGAATTCGTCATAGTATCGTGCCGATTCTGGCCAATTCCAGCTGAATCCCACAAATGATCGTAACTGTTTCTTACCTGTCTCGTTACTGGATTGTAGGATATCACAAATGGGTTGAAAAATTTACAATTCTCCACAAATCCTAACATTTATCCATTCTTGATGATTCGGGGGATTCATGGTCTTATCTGTGTGGAATAGGGTCATTTGGCGGTGGTCATATAACTGGTTTATAAATAGTTCAAATGCATTTAATATATATTCCCAGTCCCTATGGTTTATATGACTACTGTAGTTCAAATGCATATATTCACAGTCCCTATCTGTTGGGATGGTGGCTATAATGACTGGCTATTAGGGTTTATAAATACATGTAGTTCAAATGCCTAATATCCCATATATTGTATTGTGTTCATTTCAAGATACACCTTTCATATGCTTACTCTATTTACCATAAATAATAGGTCTGAGCAAACAGTTTTGTTTGTTTTTTTGTTTGTTTGTTTGTTTGTTTGTTTGTTTGTTTAAGTTGATGTTTATTGCCCCAGTTAACAATTTTTCAGTAATCACAGGATTGAACCAGTACTAAGCAGTGAGGATAACTGGTCTTGCTCAAGGACATTACAAAGTGTCTCTGTTGTGGCTTGAACCTCTTGATCTCAAGCTACTCAATCTACCACTGAGTCACTATGTGCTCCTTAGATCAAACACTCCTGAAGGAGTGGTTTAATCTGGGTTTACACTGTTTGCAAATCCATCACACCTACACACCTCATCATGGTTATAAAATGGATTTGTTTGAATGTTAGAATAAATCTAGAGGAACTAACTCTTTGCAGTCTTTGCAGGCTGGTGCCTGCTGCTGATTTAGACCCAGATTAGGCCTAACAAAATGTCAGGCCTGATCTTGATCCAAACTGTTTGAAACTCTGATGGTACCCCTGAAATATTTTTATGAAAAAAGATAATTTTGAAGAAAAATCAGCCGACGACAAAAATCAATCAAAATTACCCATATTGCAAAGAGTTAATATGTCCTAATAAACACACCAGATAGGCGGCAATCGAAAATGCTCTTAACAATCCACGAATGTGGATCTAAAAATCGCTAGAAACAGTCGTTTTAATTGCAATTTGTAGCCAGTCAGGTGACACATGGCAATCAAAAACACAGTTTCAAGCAATTTTTAATCTACATTTATCGATAGTTTTGATGTTTTCAATTGCTGCCTATCCAGTGTGATAAATGCGAAATACAATATTTAAATTAACAAACAAGATATCAGACATGCTATGTGTGCTTATATAATTTCTACAAGCATTAAATTGCTGTCAGTTTCAAGATTAATGGTGTGTATCAGATTTCCATGAACTAGGAAGCCATTATATAATCATATCTTACGCCACTTGAAATACCAATACACCAAGGTGCAGAGTCATGCTGAAATTGCTAAAAAAAACATCACAAAATTATAAATGACCTTGAAATATATGAGAGAATCGATAAAAGAGACTGAATTGGGACTTTCCTCAATAAACTTTTAACTCATTGAATACTGGGTAATTTTCTTGCTTTTGATATGGTCTGCCGACTTTTTCAAATTTAACTTTTTCAAAAGTTTTAAGGAACAATATCAGAGTGTCAAAGATTTTGGATACAGATTAGGACCGACCGTCTATCATCCTTATCTGGGTCAAAACTGTTCATAATGGTTATCAGCAGACGAGAAAAGTCACCACAAGCAAGGAGAAAGTGAATGGTTTTCCTTCTCTGTATGTGATGCCAAATTTTTAGTAAACAAAAATTTTTACTAACTAGTGAAACAAGCTATCAAGGAGACATACATGGCTAAAATATCTATGATTTTTAAACTGGAGACACTAAGAATGGTCAGATTTAGCTATTCTGTGTGCAATAGTGCTAAAAAGGCTTCAACAAATCAGAGATTCCTATGTTTAACATGCGAAATAAACAAATATTACAGATGGCTTACATGCTGACTTTGGAGACAATTATTTGTACAAGAAACACACTGAGGAAGCCTTTTTACTTATAAAAGTCTTGCTACAACCATAGCCGGTCTGTATGAGCCAACAATTAGGGACCAAAGTAATTCCACAATGTCAGGAATTTCATAGACTTCAATGTATCTTCATGTTTATAAGAACATTTAATTTGCTTCTTCTGGCTAACATATTCTTGTGCTTGTGACAAGAATAAAACCCCGGTTACACATTCATTATTCTGGCCATGGTAGAGCTACGATTCACCCTGATTTATCAAATAGTGATGCATCAGCATGATCTGTAGTAGCACCGTAGAGACATCGGCATGAATCATAGTAGTACCGTAGTGATTCGTGAAGAATCGTGGGGATTTGGGAACCTCCAGGACAACGCTATGACAAGTTTTAACCATTTAAACTTGTGGGGTGATTCGTGTTGGATTGTGGGCGTGGACAAAAGAGTAGCTCTACGGTAGCGGAATCGGGATCATTCATAGTGGCAACGTGGTATTATTTGTGGTCATTTGTGGGCATTCAGGGTGAATCGAGGTATCAAATAACACCAAGATTCGCTCCAATTCATCACAAATACAGAACATCTGCCCTACCGTTCTGTCATGGCCAAACTGTAGTAGCACCGTCATGAGTCGTAGTGGATTCATAGAGACACTGTAGGAACATCATGAGACACCTTAGTGATTTCTAAATTATCTGTTTTATCCATTCTGGCGCAAGTCGATTTGACAGTGTAGGTCAAATTGGGACGAATCGTGGTGAATCGTAGCCAGAATCATGACTGTGTAACTGGGGCTTAAGGAAATATTCTTTTTTTTCATTTTCATTAAATTTGATCCATGTATTTTATACCTACAGAGCTTTAAACATTTTGCAAGATTTCCTGGACATTTTTTTACAATATCATTGGTGTCAATGGAAAAGTAACATTTTAAAGTTTTGGTCAATGTTTAAACTAGTGTATATGGAAATTGCAAAATCAAAACTTCATCTATGTTACATACTTTGTGCACCTATTTTTCAAATTTTACAACAAGTGCAAAAGAATGGTAATCTAATGTGCATGCATGCCTGGGTCTTTGCTGCTTGAAGATATGATGAGTAACAAATCTTGCATGCTGGCACATATGGCTATGCTCAGGAATAGATCAGTTACTGGTTGTGAAGACAAGGCTACAGGTTGTGAAGACGTTTGTGACAAGGCTACACTGATACAACATTTATCACGCTCACTTACGACAAACAGATCAGATACAGCTGTGAAGGAGGTCGACATGGGTCTTACTGCCGCTAAGTCCTGATGCATAAATAAAACAGATGATCTGACAAACAAAATGACTACAGTAAAACCTGTTTTAAGTGGCCACTCAAAAAGTAGACATCAATTCATTTTCAAGACCAATTATCCCTTAATACAGGTCAAAAGTATTGTAGAATGCTCCAAGGGGAGCATTCTGCAATACTTTAGACCTTCATTAAGCTACCATTTGTCATTAAGATCTTTGTTTTGTCTATTTTTGAGAGGCTGCTTAAGACAGGTTTTACTGTATATGAGCCGCGACATTTGATTGCCAACAATGTGGCATTTTGACAAGTGTAGACTCATACAAGCACATGCAGTCTCTTTTTAAGCTTAGAAACTCCAAATTTCGGTCAGTAGCTTAACAGTCATGGAATATTCAAGCGACTTGCATAGGCTCTGATCAGACTGTGCATATGCGCAAGCTGATCTGAGCCTTTACTGGTCGCACATACCACATTGTTGGAAATCTCATAATGTGGATCATACATTCTCTGAGTAATATAACAGCATGGGTACATCACAAAATGCAGCGTATGCCAGTTTCTGACATTCAAGATCTATCAAATTATAATAGATTATGCATAACAATAAATGCAATGCATGTCAGTTTCAGATGTCCAAAGTTTATACACTTAAATTATATTAGATAAGGTACACTAGGCATAACAAATACAGGAGTTTTTCTCATAGAAATATACAGTTGTCTATTCAGAGTAGATTCGAATCTAACTAAATGCACAGATCCAGAAAATTTAGTCAGAGGGGGGGGGGGGGGGGGGGGGGGGGGGTCCTGAAAGTTTTTTTTAACCATCAAGATATTTCATAGAGAGTCATACGGACTTCCAAAGGGGTCCAATGGCTTCTCGAGGGGGGGGGGGGGGGGGCAATACTAGTATTTCTAAGGCATCATATAGCAACTTAAGATTTTCAGGGGGGGGGGGGGGGGGGGGGAGGGAGGAGGGGAGGAGGGGGGGGTTGGGTTTTCTCACCCACTTATCGCTCAAGACAAGCTGTTCCATAGGCAAAACGCCGTGCGGAATTTCCTTATCCCATCCACGTGACCTGCTTATCCCATCCACATGACCTGCTTATCCCATCCACGTGACTTCTAATTAAAACAATTTAGGCTGTTTTCAGAGCGATTTACGCCTAAATATTATGTGGAAATATCAAAACGGCAATATTTAGTGCGTCCGCCGTTTTCGCATTGTTGAATGACGTCAAAAACATTTCTGACGTCATTAAAATGCAACAACAATGCGACACACGTTATTGACACAGTTTGGCGCCACGACGTCTTTGTCAATAGATACTGATACCAACGTTAGTTTCAAACCTCAATAAAAACAAAACCGACGCTTGAAATGCTATTTCGATTCCGTTTTTAGGTGCTAAACTATGTTAACACCCATTTCTGCATCTGGAAAATTCGTTGGTGAATTTATTTTTTAGATTGGAACAAACGCAAAAAATCTAAAAAAATATGCGGAACTGAGAGAATTCATACAAAACCTGAAAAAGTCACAAAGTGGGCGAGAAAAAGTATCCATCATGATGTATTGATGTGGGACAAGGAAATCCCACCCTCGGACCTGAATAATTTCATCTGAAACTCGGCAGAGCCTCGTTTCTGACGAATAATTCTGGTCCTCGGGTGGGATTTCCTTGTCCCACAACAATACATATGAAGGATACTCTTAACCCCTCCTCTGGGGATCCATCCATGTATCAGCAAGATCACTTGAAAATGAAGCTTACTGAAAAGGCAAGCAAGGTATGCTCTTGTCACAGCCTTCCCTGTTTGCTTGCACAGGGTAGGGAAGAACAGCAAAGCTCAGAACAACCATCATTTGATAGCTGTACCTGAAATTTCTACAAGAACCAATCTCAAATATTAGTTTGCTTCAGTGCAGGGCAATCTGTGTCTACTCTGTAGAGACAGTGAAAATTTGACAACTCAGTTCTGTGTTCCATATGAATAGCTTTTTCGTTTGGTTTGTTTGTTATGATTTTTACATCCCAGTCAACAGCTATGGTCAAGTCTGGATGGTCAGTACACCTTACCACACTTTTTCCTGGGCAAGCTTGAATAAGTGGTTAACCTTTACTTCGTGCACATACTTTCACTTGTAGCTGAGAACAACCCTTCTTGAATCAGAGGAAGGAGGAAAATGACAGCAGAAATTATTTCATGATCAATCTCCACAAAAGTATGGGTCCGAACAACCCCTGGACCAGCACTAAGACATGTATCTGCAGTCAGACATGTTACCGACTGTGCTACACGGCCCAGTAATTCAAGGTCATGCTGAAGCATTTTCTCAGTTGGTTAACATAGCAACAAATTTTAATGACTCGACTCTTTCAAGGATAAAAAGAGAAATTTACACATAAGGAAGTAATATAGTATGATTATTGTCATTCATAAACTGAAACCTTGAAACACTTATCATCTTGACATCATGCCGAAATTCACCTCCAATTACGTATCTCCCAAATTTGTTTCTTATCTTTAAAACTCTTGACTTTTCCTGCCTATTGCAGTTGTCACTTATATCAATTTTTATCTCTTTCCTTGACAGAAGCGAATTTTGTCTTCTGCTGATAACCTTTGCAAACAGTTTGGACCCAGATCCGGCCCGACAAATTGTCGGGCATGATCTGGATCCAAACTGTTTGACACCCTGATGGTTTTCCTGAAAGAATTTTTCATAAAGAGTTGATTTTGAAAAAAAAAAGGCAGATGAAAAAAATATCATGAAAATTACACAGCATGCAAAGAGTAAAAAAATTTACAGCTCCCAAGTGGAATGATAAAATATTTCTACTTCCTCTTTCAAAAATGAAAATTTCCTCATTTCATTTGAGAATGCTCAGAATAAGCAGCAAATTTTGTTTTCATGGATTTTTTTTAGAATTTACCAAAATAAAAAATTTGCTTGCTTGAATGTTGTCCTATCAGTGCCTTTATAACACATCTCATTATAACACAGATTTGGATAAAGATAGCATGGTGACATTGTGGCTCCCATTTTTTTTTACCATGGAATTTTACAAAGGAAATTACTCAACGGTGTCACTGTGTTGTGTCCTTGAGCAAGACACATTAATTCTTGCTTAGTACTGGTTCAACCCAGGAAAGCCCGTCTCGACATAAGTGAAAAATTGTTGACTGGGACGTAAGGAATCAAATCAAAAAAACAAAACAAAGGAGTTACTCAACAAAGGAATCATGAAAGCAATTTTACAAAGATTTTTTAGGAAAAAAGACCATTAAATGGTCATTTTCCTAAAAGGCCTTTGTAAAATTGTCCCTTTATATCATGGTTCACTTACAACGCGGTCCAGAATGGCCCCAAATACAGTGCTATAAACAGACTGCACTCTATTCTTATTAAGCACAACAAAACCATTCAAACTACCTAAGTGCCCAGCAAAGACTCAGACCAGCCTGGGTCTTCATCACATTTAATCAGTCCTCAATTGTCACATGAAAGAAGCTTGGGGTCTTGTTTTTGAGTTAATTCTTTATGTCCCAATCAACAATTCTTTATTCAAGTCAGGATGTTTCCATGGTTAAACAAGTATTAAGCAGAGGATATAAAGTGTCTTGCTCTAGGACACAACATAGAACTTCCATTGAGGCTTGAACTAGCAACCCCTTGATCTCAGATTGTTTGTTTTGTTTGATGCTTTATGTCACAGTCAACAGCTATGGTCGTGTTGGGACGGTCAGTTCACCTAACCACACTTTTTCTAGGGCAAGCTTGACTAAGCAGTTAACCAGCACTTAGTGCACACACTCTCGCTTGTACTGACAAAAACCCTTCTTGAATCAGTGGAAGGGAGGAGAATGGCCATAGAAATCATTTCATGATCAATCACAACGAAAGTATGAGACCAGGCCGGGATAGAACTGGGGACCCCTGGATCTGCAGTCAGACACTTTACAGACTGCGATCCCCGGCCTGGTGATCTCAGATTGAGCATTCTACCACAGAGCCAAAGCTCTCCTAGCTTATGCCTTATTTGACAACATTCTTGCAAACAAGCTTCATTTGGCAAAAATCAAAAATAAAATTGACCACAAAAGCAGTTTTGATTGGTGCTTTAAGGTTTGAGAAGATACACATGTATTTAGAAACAAAATCACTCACAGAAACACAGATATCTTTCAGCTTAAAGATAAACATCAACATTGGTCAATTTCAAGCTATTAATAGGTAATTGAAACTCAAATAATTAGATTCTGATGAAAATATTGATACATGCATGTTAACAGGTAATGTGCGTTTTATAACCCTAATTTGGTGGTATGAATACGAAAAATGAAAATCTTGTCGACAGCAGAAAAGAAAAGGCATCTTGCTATACTTTGCTAAAATTCTGATTGTTACCAAAAACAAATAAATGTATGTTGGATTGAGAAAACACAAAATCATATCAATTATCATATTAAAGGTTAATATCATGATCTGTGTTGGATCAAGAATTCTAATTTTAATGGACTCAGCACCTTTTTACAATGTCCTTTTATTCTTTTTAGAAAACACTGACAGTCTGTAGATCCCAATCAGCTCGCTTCTGATCTACAGTTTTCCACTCTGACTGAATATACATTCTGTCACACCAAGGTAACATGTAAAAATCTGAGGCCATAAACTGAGGTCTCAAGCCTGTTTAATATCATTTTCAAAACCAAGTGAATTTCAATGCATTAGAACCATCTTTTTATGGCCTTTCTCTAGTCCCATGCCCAAAATACAGTATCAGAACAAGCATAATCCGGCACAAAGGTTATAAAGCAGTTCCCATTCTCAACTCAAATGAGCATGAAATTTAAGCTGCTCATAAGAGATAAAATAATAAAAAAAGATTTTGCCCTGTTTAAATCACTAAAATATGGTAATTATCCTGCTAATAGTTTTAAAATGCCAACAATTATTTTCAAATTCAGTTGATTTGAGAATGAACCCCTAAAATGTATTTATCATGTTAGTAAATGTTAAAATGACAACAATTATTGGCATTTTAACATTTATTAATAGGATATAAGCAGAATTAATTTCATACTTGGTTGATTTGAGCAGGAAAACAGTTTTATAGCCTCCAGGCCTGTTTCTAGCAATCTGATTATTCTTCTATTAGCCAAAGATAAAAGTTACTTTTGTTTGCAGCATTGAGTACCTTCTGCTGTTATTTTGTTTCACCTGAAATTGGTAAGGCCTATTTTCATAGAAAAAAAACACAAATATAAATATAACTCTATGAAAAGCCTTAGTGGCTGATTTGTTGAAGGCTCGACTTGAAATCTAGAGGTTCCTGGCTGGAGCCTCACTGGAGGTACTGTATTATGTCCTGGGGCAAAACACCTTATCCTCAGTGTTGGTACTGGTTAAATGCAGGAAAGCACCCCATATGACTGTAAAATTGTTGACTTGTGCATAATCCATTCACTCAAACGAACAAAACAAAGAGTGAATCAAACATTGAGGATTTAAATTTCAAAGAACAATATGAAACAAGCCTAGGGCAAATTCTAAAAATTTCTTATGAAATGACCACTTTTATAAGGTTCTGAATATTTTCTAGAATAGGATTTTGTCCTTTTATAAAAAAGTCAGTATTGTAAAATTAAACAGTATTCTGTCAAAAATGATGGTATGACATTAGATTTATTCAAAATAGTAACTAATGTGTAGTTTTATCACTTTTTATGACATGACATAATCCGTCAAACAAAAACAGTGTTGTTACATCATAAATGATTAATGATACATTTCTTCCTAAGATAGGTCAGTACACATGAATTGGGTATTTTTCGCATTGAAGAGCAGCAAAGGCTAAGACGAGTCTGAGCCTGAGCTCTCTTATATAAGTCTTTACACTTGCCATAGCCATTGCTGCTCCCATACACATACTATTGATGTTATAAAGACACCGGCCAAAAACTTTGATCTCTAGTCTAGCTCGATAAATCAGCATGGGTGTTTGTTGGAGGTTTTAGGGCATGTTCGATAAGTACCAAAATCTTGTGTACTTGCCCGTATGATTTTTGTTAGGTAAAACACTAGCTATTTACGGTGAATGTTCTAAAGTTCCGAACACTTTTTTACTTTCTTTTCACAAATAAAATGTAAGTTATCAGGACTGGAATTATTAAAATTATGCTTATCAGACTAGCATACAAAGAAGATCCTTTAAGACTGCTTCTTCAGAAGCAGTCTGATCTGGTTCTGCATTGTTTGTCTATGTCTTTGTGGCAGGCAACTAGTGTTAGAAATGTTTAGAACTTTTACCATTATCATTATAAAGAGTGCTTTATACCATTATCATTATATAGAGTGCTTTTTACCATAATCATTATATAGAGTGCTTTTTACCATTATCATTATAAAGAGTGCTCTGCATAATACATACTGTGACAAATAGTTTTAGTTTATAAATACAGATACATTGTATATAGATATATGTATTAAGGTTGTCTGTGTATTGAGACTATACATACCTTAACATCTATCTCAACCTTCTTCATGCAGGATAGGGGGACAACTCTTTTAGATACCTGCGTCTGAAATACATGAAAGATAAAATTTGTGTTTTTTTACTCCTTCGCAAGTTTATACATGACTTTTCCGAAAATTTTACATTAAGAATTGAAATTAAGATTTGCATTGGATGATGAATCAGAATTTAGTGTTATGATGTCAATCAAATATGCTAAACAATCTCACAACCAACATTCTGGATCCATGTTACCTTTTAAATTATAGGTCCAGATAAGGATAGTTTGTGCACATAAAATTGCGTTTATTTCCTTACCCATCAATTTAAACATGTGTTTTGGGTGCTCAAAAGAACCGTCTCATTGAGACGGTTCTTTCGAGTACCCACAACATATGTTTTGGTTGAGAAATAAGAAAAATAATTTTCCAGTACACACTCTTATCTGGAGGCCTGTAAAATGATTGTTTTATTTCTAGCGGAGGTGTTGGTAAACGAGCCAGTGAAACATTTAAAACATAGGATAAGCGAATGATGTCAAACAAACACATAAACAAGCTAAGTTGGCCTAGTACAATTCTGTAATTTATTTATAATACAGGCGTTGGACAATGACCGTGGACAATGAATCCGAGCAACGATGTCAAGTCGATATGTCAATAAAATGATTCAGTCACGTGCTAGATGTGGATCGGATTGGGCTCTCCCCGCCCACTGTGTAAAGTTATTAACCGCGACACCTCGCACTGTCTGGGTGACATAATCGATTTGTCGTTTCAACCATTTGCTTGCTGGAGTACTACCCTTGCATACCATTTTAACAGATCGGGCCCGACCAAACGTCAGTGGATTCATATATTAGGAAACAACGCCTACCTTGTGTAAAAGGAAAGGTCACAGTATACGTAACGTGTCAGTGCTCCGAAATTAGATGCTTTTGGCGTGTCATAGATAAGGCTCCGCGTTGTGTAGCTTGGTGCACAGTTTTATTCCGCAGCATATAAACATGATACATGTATCCAATAAATTCTCTTTCTGGGTCTGTGTAGAAAGATTGTGCTTGCAGTTATATCACACATTTCTTTAATACTTGATAATGCTGACCGTACTAAACAAACACCACTTTTAAAGTCTGTTGCTGTTTTTAATAGAAACCAAATAAGGAACGACATTTCATGTGAATTGTCTGCTGCATCATGTCTCCATTTAAATTGCTTCTTTCCTGGGTCTGTGTAAAAAGATCTTTCATCGCTTACCGCTTACAGTTATCACACGTGATAATAAAGCTGACCACAAAAAAAAACAGACAACATTTTGTCTTAGAAATCAAATAAGGAACGATATTTCATGTGAACTGTCTGATGGTAGAAGATCCATATGCAATATCAAGGTATATTTTCTCCCTGAAATTCTAAATGTATACATTTCAATTTGTCATGGTCGGTGTCTTTAGAGGTATAAGATCAAAGCGACCTTTTCAAACTCCAGATAAAACATTTTTTGACTATTGCAGAAACCAGTCACTCTTTGCATGCTACTTATGTTTCATATTTTTGTCATGTACAAAGTATCAAGACTATTTTAAGAACATCGCCAGTCAGACCGTTACAGATGTTCTGGGTTCGAAATAGTTGCAAGCCCGCATTTTTTTGCGTTTCTTTCGGGACAAACTGATCTGTTACAATTGTATGCAAGGGTTATGAGCTGCAGCAGGGCAAAGTTAAAATTATTTGCGGACAAGCGATTATGTAACCGAGACAGTTTGAAATGTCTGTCTGTAGATCTATAAGAATGATGCAGGTTTGTCAAATAATAGAGCATCGGACAGAACCGGCGATTCGTCGGGTCAAGCCCGCGTATTGTTTTGCAAGGGTTGTTAGGTGTCTGCATAGGCCAGTTAGCTACCAACTTGGCCCGGGGTTAATGCTTTGTTGTGTAACACCTCTACCGCCAAGCGCACCGTGGCTATTTTCGGAACACGGAAGAATAATGACACGTTTCGGTTTACACAGGTAGGCGTTGCTTAGTTTGGTGATGGAAATTTGTCACTCCAATCAGCATCGACCATGTGACTTTTTGATGAGCCCTTGACAATCGTTGTGCTCGCGCTCGTGAATCTGTTTGTCCATGGTCGTTGTCCAAGCCCAGTAAAAGTCTTAATTGAAGCAATATTACTTCTTATTTCTTCTAAAATAAATGGCTAGCCTGAGCACTGTATTTTTTAGCTTAAGCACTGCTTTTCTAGTCAGATATTTCATTTATTTTTACCTTTTTTTAAGTTGTGATTATGGTAAATGTTCTAAAATTTTGGACACTAACTGCCTTCCGACAAGGCTGAACAAACAGTGCAGACCAAGATCAGACTGCTTCTAAAGAAGCAGTCTGATCAGGGTCTTCCCTGTTTGCTATTCTAACAAGCATTTTGTGAATTTCAGCCCTGATAACTAAAATTTCATTTGAGAATAGAAAGACAAAATTGTTCAAAATATTAGAACAATATACCCTAAATGATCGAAAAAGATTGCTCGTCTAAATCTTATAAAAAATAATCGAATCATTATGACTGTATCATGATAATTTATTTATCAAACTGAGGCTTGTTTGTTTCATTGCAGCTCTATAGAAACTACATTTTTCAGCAGATCTACATTACAAACCTTCTGATTTGAGTAGTATCTGAGATTTTTCCCATCAAAAATCACCCAGCGTTTCCTCCAACCTCTGTTCTGTTTAACTCTGAAAATAAATTATATATTATGATGCAAGATGGACAGTATAATTATAAATTGTTCAGACTGCACACTCAATCTTCAATACAGTTTTCAAACAAAAGACTTTCAGTCATAAATACCAATTATTTTATAGTGGGCCTATCATGAAGGAATATACCATTGCAGCTTTGATTTTGATTCTTTGCAACTGGGTCAGCCAATAAGACAGTGTACTTATTATAGAGCTATAAATATCAAATGATTAATACTGGAGTGGTGATATCACTTGATATCGGAACACATACTGATATGTATATATTCCTCCCTAACTTGGATGCCTGTGCATGTTGCCTTTGCATGATCAATCTCCACGAAAGTATGGGTCTGGGCCAGGATCAAACTTGCGACCCCTGTATCTGCGGTCAGTAGTGGTATGCCGATTAATAGAGTTCATCGATCATTGGTCATTTTCAGAGAACTGATTAATTGATCGGTAGTTTTTCAATAATCATTTACTCGGTATAGACATTCTGCTTCATTGGCCTTAAATTTTGAGCTTGGTGTATTTGTTTTTTATGACCCTTTTCTGCATTTTCAGTTTCTGGTATGAACAACAAATGGTCCAAATAATGTAAATAGGTTTAGATAAACAAAAGTTTTGAGTGTAAAATTGTAAATATTTTTTAATCCATCAGTTTGAACATATGTTTTGGGCGATCAAAAGAACTGTCTCATTGAGACTGTTCTTTTGAGTACCCACAACATACATTTTGGTTGAGAAATAAAAAAAAAAATTTTTTGCTACACTCTCTTGACACCTAACATGTCTGGTCAATCAACTTGACCCCTGTAAGGCATCTTAGAAGTGGCTTGAAATGTCCCATATATGTATTTTATTTTAGTTGATTAATGATTGATCATTGGTCACTTGTTATTTCCGATGATTGATCATTAAAGTCCAGCCATTTCCTACCACTAGCGGTCAGACACGTATCTGCAGCCAGCCACATTACCTACTCCGCTATGCGGCCCAGTTCTACACTGTTTGCCTCTTTGCTTATGTTAATCAATAAACAAACATTTTCGGATGTAGTTATTTTGCTGGCATTTTAAGGGTTAAATCATGTTTTGTGTCTTTACTGTCTTTACTGAGGTGTTATGGCACAAAATAATACAATTACTTTCGAATAAAACCACACCTCATTTTCGGCCTTAACCTATGCCAAAGGTAGATCAGTCATGAGGTGCCACCCTTACATTGGCCCAATAGTCTTATAATACCAATAGTGCAATTGATGATTTTATTTATTTTGTCAATTTTTTGTTAAGTATTAGCTAAAGAAAAGGTGTCTTTTTGGGATGGCCACATATAGCTTTAAATAATATCTTTTTACTCTTTGCCTACTGGTGTAATCTGCTGATAACCTTTATAAACAGTTTTGCCCCAGATCAGGCCTGACAAAATGTTGGACCTGATCTGGCTCTAACCTTTTTGACACTCTAATGGTATTCCTATGAAAAAATGGTTTTGAAAAAAATTCAGCAGACATCAAAAAAGCATGCAAAATTACCTAGTAGACAAAGAGAGTTAATACAATTAAATAAAAGTACATACCCGCCTTGTTTGAATAAATAGCCACTTCTCTCTGTTTTTCTTGGCTACAATAGAAACATTAGACTTTTTAAATATAGAATATAGTGTTTAAAATTTTTGGGGTTGCTTTAATGACAAAGCCTAAATGTTAGATGGAAAAGAGATGGCATACACAATAATTATTTTTGATATTGGGGGTTTTGAGAAGCTGTACATCATCACAAAATGTTAGGCCTGATCAAGGTCCTCACTGCTTAAAAATGTCAAAGAGTTAAAGCAAAACAAATATGGTAAAACCATAGGTTTAGATAAACACAATTTTTGAGTGTAAAATTGTAAATATGCTCTAACGGTACCCATAATTTTAGCATATGTTTTGGGCGCCCAAAAGAACCACCTCATAGAGACAGTTCTTTTGAGTACCAACAACATATGTTTTGGTTGAGAAATCAGAAAATTAATTTTCTAATACGCACCCTTAACTAAAGAACTATAAACCTGAGCCTTATCTCTCATTGTTTGAAGGCATGGCTAATGTTATGTGTGGCTTTTATTGTACAAATTTGGCTGTAATTCACGATAAAATGTGTCTACTTTGTAGCCTGCTGTTGTATTTTGGAAGCATTTATAGCAAACACTGTGAACCCAGATCAGACAGCTCCACATGGAGGAGTCTTAACTGGGCCCATCCACATTAAATTTAATATTTTAAAGCAAAAAACTTGCACCGTAGATGTGTTTTCAGCTGGCACTTAGTATAATACTTAGTTACCCAGGCCTTTAGTTAAGAGAGCGTACCAAAAAAAAAGTTTTCTTATTTCAACCAAAACATATGTTGTGGGTGACTCAAAAGAACCGTCTCAATGAGATGGTCCTTTTGAGCACCCAAAACATATGTTAAAGCTGATGGATAAGATAATATTTATAATTTTACGCTCAAAAATTTTGTTTATCTAAACCTGTGGTTACCTTAACACTATGCAAGCTACTTTTGTTGTCTGCTTTTGTCATCTGCTTATGTTCTTAAGCTAGGTAGCCTATATTGCCATTTTGCAAAAAATATGGAGCCAGATCAGGCCCCGAGGTTATAAACCTTTTTTCATGCTCAACTGAGCTGAGCACGAAATTTATCCAGCTCATAAATGTTAAAATGCCAACAATTAAAAGGCCAATAAATGTTGGCATTTAAACATTTATTAGCATGATAAATACAACATCTGAGAGACTTAAAGCAAGGAACTTCTTTATTTGTCGATATTTTAGTTTTTATGAGCAGTTGAAATGAAATTTTGTGCTCAGTTGAGTTGAGCATGAAAAAAATTTATAACCTCGAGGCAAATCCTTTGCTTCCATGTAAAAAAAATATTCTGAAGTGTACTTGAAAATATACAGCAGACCTAAAAAGCAGACATTTTCAGGAAAAAAAATAGTGATGAGATAAGGGTTTAATTGAAAAGATTCTGAGCATAAAATGACACTATCAATGAGTGCTGGAACAAAACTATCCAAAGGTAGCATTCATCACCAATCAAAGGGAGATAATAAACTTAACTAGTGAATCATATGCACTACACTCCTCCCCAATTTATATCCTTTTAACCTGTTGCATTCCAATTATAACCATGTATTTACAAGTAGAGTTAAAAACAGTGTGGATCCTGGAGAAGCCATCTGATCTGGACCTACAGTGTTTTCAAAAAAGAATAAATCCGGGTTCAGCAGGACATGGGTTTTAAAATTATCTTCCAAACAGCTTATAAAAGGCACAAGGGGTAAGTTGAAAATAAGGAAATATACATGATTTTGCATCACAGCCAATCAGGAATCTCGTTATAAAAACAGAAGTCCATCTCAATAGATCCACCACAGCCAATCAGGAAGCTCTTTGCAAAAAAACAAGTCCATCTCAATAGATCCACTTGTCAGGAAAGTTGTCAAAGAAGTTGATAATAATGAGCCCTTGTACTGTAATTTACATCATAGGTTCATCAACAAATAGAGCTATGCACAGTATAATATTAAGAATGATGTGCTTCCTATTTGTTTCAACTGTGCTTGGCTTTTGTATGCAGACACTGTTCTTAGAAAAAAATCCAGGCTGATCTGAGTCTTCACTGGGTGCAAGATCATAATGTTGGCAGTTTTGGTCAGTCAATCCAGTGAAAGAGATATACTAGTCAAAAGTTCTAACAGGCCAAGTGTGTTATTACCAATTGTTGGAAAAGCTATAAGGACTATATATATTTCTTTGCATTCCCTAATAGGCCAGCTTATCTGAGTCATCGATAACAGAAAACGGCTTAGCAAAACTCCTTAGGTTGTCTCCGGGAGGCTTTGCGGAATACACTTACCCTCAATTTCAAATTCACAAGAATTTGCATTGGATGGTGGGGTAATTTTTGACTTTTGCCAATAGCAAGGAGTTTCATGCAGATGGAGTGTTCATTTCAGCACTTTAGTGTTCAATATGTGTTTGGCTTTTGAAATGAAAACTTTTTGTGTGTGAAATGGGGTCACGTGTATTTCAAAAAATCATGACCCACAAATGTGCCAAAATGCGAATTTTGAAAATGGGGATACCACTTTTCAAGTTAGCATCATGCATGTACTGTTGAACATTTTGTCAATATCTTCACTGCCAAGGGTACATGACACGTCTGTCAATTTAGAGATGCAAAAAGAGTAGTCATGTCATTTTACGTTTTGAAGAAAATTAATAAAATGCAGGTGGTTGGTTAGAACTTTTGGCTAGTATATCTAAATCTTGAGTTTCTAAATAAGGTTTCGAACACTTAGCATAACAGTTCAGAAATATTATCACTTCTGGTCATAATATAACAGTCCAAAAACCGAGGTAAATATCACATTTTCCAGTTGATTCATCCTTATATCCATCACAATGATGTTATAGTAGTGAATGCTACTGTCTAGATTTTATGCCACACAAACATCTACTTAATCCTGTAATCCTTGCATCCTTTACACTAATAATTGACCTTTTTTCCTGGTCCTAATGACTGGTAGCCAGCTTGTGTGTGCAGCAGCTGCATCATGGCACAAAGGATAAGATCTTACAACTTAACCCATTTTCCACTAATAGATTCTCCCACTTACCTTGATGCAATAAAGGTTTGGATGGTTACATTGCATATTATAGGGGTAGCAGGTAATAAATGTCTTCATATTTTTATCAATGAAGATTGTTTTAATTTTATCAATCAGAGAAGATCCAGATGAGATGCCACAAAATGCTGCATATCATCTTCCTCTACACTGATTGTTAATGACTACTCTTTTTGCATCTCAAAATTGAGTGTATAATGGGACATTGATATTTGTATGTTTAAAGAATCTCCCAGTCTAAGAATGAGCAAGACATATATGGGATACAATATCATGCAATAAATAATACATGCACAATTTAACAACTTAAGTCATTATAGACTAAGAAAAATTGTGAATATTTTTCATCCATTGGTTTATACAATTGTTTTGGGTGCTCAAAAGAACTGCCTCATTGAGACAGTTCTTTTAAGTGGCCACAAGATATATTTATTTTATTTCTCAGTCTCAATATATTATGGGACTCACCACAGAAAAACCTGAATATGATGGATGCATACGCGGATCCAGAAAGCTTTGTCAGAGGGGGTCTAACTTTGACAGTTTTTTTTAGTTGATGAGGGGAGGGAAGATAAAAAGACCACTATAGCGGGCCATTTAAATGGTGTTTCGCTGGCGTGCCGATGATGGCCCAACATTGAATGCTGGCTTGGTAGCTTTGTGATTTTTAGGGGATCGGACCAATTTTGCTAGGAAATATATTTATATTTTTTTTTTTTTTTTTGGGGGGGGGGGGGTCTAGACCCCCTGTCCCCCACTCTGGATCCGCGCATGGGATGGGAAAAACAAAGGTGCACATCCATATCCTCTTTATTCCCTCTCAGAAAAGTATATTATGTAGACTTGACAAGTTGGGACAAGCAAGGTTATAGTTTTATAGAAGAACTTTTTGTTTCAGAAAAAAGTTTTGCTACTCTACAAAGTCAGCACTATTAATTTCAGTCATGTCAAGAAATTGATATACAGTAAAACCTATGTAAAACGGCCACTCAAAAATAGACAAAACAAAGATCTTAATGACAATTGGTAGCTTAATGAAGGTTGAAATTATTGCAGAATACTCCACTTGGAGCATTCTGCAATACTTTTTCACCTGCATTGTACAAAAATTGGTCTTGAAAACAAATTTTCTGTCTTTTTGAGATTGGATGTTTAAACAGGTTTTACTGTACTAACACTCCAATTTATACTCAAGTTAGCTAAAAAAAAGTTTTGAGTATACTTCAAAAACAGGGCATTCTATAGGAGCTAAAATATTGTATAGTTGTTCCTTAAAGGACAAATAATCAATCAAAGATTCCTTTATATAAAGATGAGGGTCTGAATGTGGTATATTGACCAGTGCTAAATGGCCTTATTTCATTGTGATTAAGAATTAATTCTCTTTATTTTTAACAATTAGCAATTTTTGTGACCTAAAATCCCTATGATTAAGCCAATTTTTTTAAAAACAAGCTGATCTTTGTGAAATGTCTATATGGAGTAGTGATAAAGTGATAAATATTTAACCGTTAAAGCACAAATCACAACTGCAACAGATGACAAATTTTGCTACATCTTTCTTAATTGTTGAAAAAATAAGGTGATATTTCATGTGAATTGTCTGCCAGCAGACAATTCACATAATTATATCATACCTTAGTTGTTATTTTCGAAAAAGCAGCAAATTTTGAAATTGTCGTCTGCTGCAAATTATAGGTGGCGCTTTATGGGTTAAACAATTATCATTCTTGCACCTCCCACCCTGCATTCAGACCCTCAGAGATGATAATATGGGACTCAATGATGCTGATTAGGATGATACCTCTGAGTTTTGAAGAGTCTGCAATATGAAATGACATTGAATTGTGAAGAATTATTCCTTGATATTATACTGAAAACTAGAAATTACATCTTTAAAGCACTGACTGTGCCACCAAACAATGTGCCTGTTCATAAAAATTGCATCTTCCCAAGCCAGGGGTACTAAGTCCACTTACGGAAAATGTTCTAAAATTTTGAACACCGTAGTTGCCTGCCTTATATTATGATATAAGCCTAGACTAACAGGACAGACCCAAATCAGACTTACTTCTGATGAAACAGTCTGACCAGGGTCTGAGACCCTGATCAGACTGTTTCATCAGAAGTAGTCTGACCGGGGTCTTCTCTGTTTGCTCTTCTGAGAAGAATTTTGTGAATTCCAGCCTCATTAACCAATATTTTATTTGAGAATAGGAAAAAAAGTGTTCAAAACCGTAGTACCCTTGACTTAAGAAGATGATATTAAAGATGGTGATCTTCTTAAAACAATTACAGATATTAATCCAGGAATAATTTTGACAAAAATTAGTCAAGTAATCTACTCATTATCCATTATAGTATCAAGTTAATACTGAGTTAGTCCAGAATTTTTTATTAGTTGATTTACGAACCCTCTTACTGTAATTTTCCAAAAAGTAGAAGAAAAAAAAATTATAAAATTATTTTTTTATTTTATCAGCCGACTCTAAATATTATTTGTTTCGTTGAAAAAAATAATATATTTTTGAGGTTCTGTTTGTGTATTTTTGAGAGTGACACTGTTAAAAGTGATTGTCCTATGCAGGAAAATTATGAAATATTTAAAGATTTAATACAGATTGTTGGTTTACTTTACTAGTTTCACTGTTTGTTCTGGATATTAAAAAAAAAGCTCTGAAAGTGACCAGTCAACTGGTCATTTTCAGAGCTTCTTTTCCCCGTCCCCCGACCCTAAATCTGATTTTTTTTCCGTAAATCAACTTATAAAAACATTCTTGCCATACAAGGCTGTAGCTGCTGCTCATTGGTGTATGAGAAATACTGCTGAAAAGGCAAGTCTGACCAGCCAAAAGCAATACTGGAGCAACTTTAAAATCTGTCCGCCACTTCTTTTGATCCAAACATTTAGTATATAATATAGATAATTATAGATAATCATAGGTTTAGATAAACAAAATTTTTGAGCGTAAAATTGTAAATATTTTCTTACCCATCAGTTTAAACATATGTTTTGGGTGCTCAAAAGAACCATCTCATTGAGACGGTTCTTTTGAGTACCCAAAACATATGTTTTGGTTGAGAAATAAGAAAAATATTTTTTTGGTAAGCACTCTTAACTAAAGTCCTGGATAATTTACTTCTATGTATTGTCTCTCATTATATATTTTCCGGAGTTTAATTGTTGGATTTCTTTTGCCCTGGTATTCAGTTGTATGTACTGTTAAGTCCTTTTTATATCTTGATTAATATGTACTAGGAGATGTTGCATCGATAAGTAAGGGATCTTTCATGCGAACCAAACACTATGTGTCTTGATACACATCAGAATTAAGGGTGAGGTTGGTACCGTTAAACATGTTTAAGCCCTCCTGTATTTGTTTACTGACTGTTCAAGGTGGTGCTTCTTTTGTGGATCCTTTTGTTATTTATGTTTCATGTGTGTCTTTGTTATGCAGTCCTATCTGTTCCTTGCAGCCTTGTGGTCACCTCCTGGAAAAGGGCTGACCACTTGGCTCTCTTGTGTATGATGTGTTTTTGCGTTTTTTGTCACTCTTTCCCATATGGTGTCCTGGGTCAGGTGTGATACTTAATTCCTGATCTCTGCCTTCTTCTTTACTTTGTATAGCCAGATTCAACAACTGGACCAAATGAATACTGGTGGACACATTCTAAAGTCTAGCAACAATTGCATTTACTTCCAACTAACACAGGGTAGTAAACTCTAAACTGTATTTGGACAAACATGGAAGACCAAGATGAGATGCTGCATTTTGCCCTGGTAAACAGGCCTTTAGTTAAGTGTATAACACAAAAATAATTTTCTGATTTCTCAACTAAAAACATATGTTGTGAGTACTCAAAAGAACCTGTCCTTTTGAGCACCCAAAACATATGCTTAAAGTTAACGGTAAGAAAATATTTACAATTTTACACTGAAAAAAATTGTTTATCTAAACCTATGACAAAAGCACCATCATTTTTAAATGCCAAAGTTTTCATACTGGTAAGGTGCCCCAATACTTACACTGCATACAGTTGTTGGTAAGACCTGAACTGTGCTCATTCCCTCTTCAAGATCTCCATCAATCAGATCATCATTGCTCCCACTGCTCCCTGTGTCATCAGCTGTAAATATATAATGGGAGACAACTCTTATACCTCTTGTACTACAAATTGTAGATACAAGTCTACTGTACTCATTCCCTCTTCAAGATCCACAACAACTCCCTCTATCAGATCACCATTGCTTCCACTGCTACTGGTGTCTGACATCAGCTGTAAGAATGTTGATTCAAGGAAACATATCTTGCTGTAAGAATACCTTGTATAATATTTGGCATTCTAGCTTGCAAAAAATCCTGAAAAATGCTGAAATGTGTCTATTAGTTCAAATTTTGTTATGTGACTACTTCGTCTTGCATGTTCGTATCAATTATTAAGGTACTACATGTTACTGTTTTTATAGAACAGAACAGTATGAAAGTGAAATTGAATACTAGAATTAAATCAATTGTAGATCGAGTGTTTAGATGGCATGTGTTTCATTGGACATACATATGCTATTGCATAAATAGAGGATCTTACATGAGCACTCATGTTTATTGAATTTATTAAATGAGTTTGGGAAAAGAGATAAAATGCGAGGCTTGCCGAGCATTTTATCTCTTTTTCGCAACGAGTTTAATAAATTCAATAATACAAGAGCACCAATGTTAGATTCTATTTATCATATGACATTAATCTCATTTCTGGCGTAAAAACGTTATAATTTTATCATTATGTAGGCAACGTTGTTATGGACGTCATAATTATTCCCGTAAATCTGTAAACCACTAGTAGTTTATCGATTCTATTGCATGGCGTTATTTCACTCCCAGACGCGACGCCATATGATAAAAGGATATATTAAATATAGTCACATACAGTCATATGGTTGTATGTTTGGTCTGTGCTTTAACATGAGTGAACAGCTACAGTCATGTTGAGATCGTAAGTTGACGTGTCAACACTTTTTCCTGGGCAAGCTTCTAAGACTAAGTGGTTAACCTGGCCTCGAGGTTATAAAACTTGAGTTCATTCTCAAACTCAAAATAAAGTCGTTACGCTTCATTTTGAGGTTGAGACTGTACTCAAGTTTTATAACCTCAAAGCCAGGACTCAGACTACTCAGTGCACATACTTAATTTCGTTTATAACTGACAACAACCCTTTGTTAATATGCTGAAGGAGAACAACTGTAGAAAATGTTTCATGATCAATCTCAACTAAAGTATGAGACCGTACTGGGTTGAACTCATGACCACTGCTTGCTACCGAATGTGCTACAGGACCCTGTCTGCTATTGATGATGCAATTTCAAAATTAATTAAACTGCAGAAATGTAATTGTATAACAGGTGTTAAAATCACACAATAGTAATTCCTGACCTATGTGTAAGTATTGTGATCACTTTCTTATCATATAAATGCAGATCTGATTAAATGTATGGCCATTAAAATCCACAAAATCTACAAAAGTGGAGTCTCATAGGTGAAAGTTCAAAAGTCCTGAATTTTCGAAATTCATATCTAAAAACTTGCTGTATGCCTACAACAGTGTGGGGAACCCACTTGACTATTTGATCAGAAACACAAAATTTGTTTATGAAAAACCCTCGATTCAAGGTAAGACGTTTCATAATATCTCTCGATATAGACAACGAATCTTATTCAAATAGAGTGCAAAGAAGAACCCCAGTCAAGCTCTTCAAGCAGACTTTATCAAAAATCTTGGGTCTGATCTGGTTCTTGAGATCATTCAAAAACATTTTTTTCCTCAAATTCGGACGAAAACCTCTCAAGATTGCACTCATTTTACTGGGATATAAGTCACTGTCTTGCTTTCAACATGGCCTAACAGCTTATTATATTGGAAGAAGCAACCTACCTAACATGCTACATATACCCGACTCAGAATCAGAATCACTCTCCGATATATCCGTGGAACTCATCTGACCAAGCTGAAGTCGGACACTGTCAGAATTCTCATAAACACCACTATCTAGCCCGCTGTATAGGAGCTTTGCAGCGTCATGATCAAGTTCCTCATATACTAAATTACTTTGTCTGCTACAAATGCTGCTTAAACTGTTACAAACTCTGCTTAATTCCTGTTTCTCCTGGTTTTCATACACTGGACTGTAATTCCTTCTGTACACGACGGATTTGTCTGATTGTCTCGCATCCATATTTTTTGTTTCTACTATAACAGCAGGTCGGACAAAAATTCCACTCGTCTGCTCGTAATTACGAGTGAAATCTAGAAAGGACGAGTAATTCTTCACAAAGCACTCATCCTACAGGATGAGTGCTTTGGCAAGAATTACTCGAGAAAGACATGTTGCATATAACTCTCTTATGTTCTTTATTGCATACACTTTTAAAGGACAAGTGCATGTGTTACAATTTAGACAAGTGCAATATTGAAATATTTTTGTCCCCTGTACCGACTTAGTGTGTGATACAGGGGCCTCAGTTAGGGAGAAGTTTTTGAATAAATTTTGAATTCCCTATATATTCCACACATAACAACTTCTCTCTCAGTTGCCAAAGTACCCATTTAGTGATTTCCAGTATACTTATGAAGTTATCCTTAACAAATTAAAGGCCAAACACAACCTCCCTAATCAGCACTACATGTAGGTGAAATAATCTCATCAAAATCTATAAAAGTTGACCACAAAAACTCAAAAATGTAGACCAGGCATTATTTTTAGCTGTTTTAAGCCTTCATTGAACTCATTTATGCTTAGTAGAACTGTCTATACTTATTTTTATCCAGTAGAAATAGCGTATTTTTCATTTTAAGGGGTGCTGGTAGAAATGTTCATACAATTTCACATGCTTTATATCAAATTATATGGCTTTTATGATTCCAAACAGAACAGACCATAAAATAGTGTCAGGGTCTACACTGATGGCTGATCACCTACTTTTGGGATACTAGGCATCTATCAATTTAGTTAATTGTGTTTGAACTATGAATAAGCTAAATAATATATTAATCTTTCAAGAGCAACACTTTTTAAATGCTATTTCAACGAACATGATTTTTGCCTTTTTTGATAATGATGCTTTATATGATTCCTTAAACACTTTCATGAATGCATTAACTTTCAGTCAACATTTTCCTGTTTTTGTTTAATATTTGAAACAAACATGTACAAAGTAACTGATAAAAATTATTATTTCTGAGTGATATGATTTCACTGAACAGTGAACACCAGTTAACTCTTTAATTGCATTCCGGGTAATTTTTCATGCTTCTGTTGTCGTCATCTGCTGACTTTTTTCAAAATCAACTTTTTCAAAAAATTCTTCAAAGGAAAATCATAAATCAGAGAGGCAAACAATTTAGATCCAGATCTGAGTCCAAAGTTATAAGCAGACAACAAAAGTCTCCACTAGCACGGGAAAAAATACTTTTTTTTTTAAATATAACGCACTATTTATTCCAGCATTAATCGTATGAATGATGTTAGATATCCGGTTCAATCCTTAAAAACAAATTGTTTTCTAAAAATAAAGGTAAGCTTTTGTGTTATTTTGCAGCATATCTTTAAAAAATTAACTTCCTTTTTGATATAATCATATAAATCGATGATCCACTTCGTCTCTCCAGATAAAATAAATATTTCAGAAGTTTTACTGCATTATGATAAATATGTGATTGCTATTGCATGCCAGGGTAGCTATAGGTAAATTGGAAGGTACTATCATACAAACAGTTTATGACAGTGACGTAAAGGTATATGCCAGAATCGATACAGTCAGCATGAGCATACAGTGTCGGGCCACCATCTGCTCGCCATTTCAATGGCGCTTCCCTAGAAGGCTGATGAAGGCCCGCTTTTAGATGTTTACTGGGTTTCTCATACTTATATCATTTGATGTCACAGTTGGTTTTGTTTTTTGCTTTACGTCCCAAGTCAACAGCTATGGTCATGGCGGGACGGTCAGTTCACCTAACCACACTTTTTTCCATGGCAAGCTTGAACAAGCAGTTAACCAGTACTTCATGCACATACTTTGGCTTGTAACTGACAACAATCCTTCTTGAATGATTCAGCTGAAGGGAGGAGAATTTTGTTTGTTTGTTTGTTTTGTTGCTTTACGTCCCAAGTCAACAGCTATGGTCATTGCGGGACGGTCAGTTCACCTAACCACACTTTTTCCTGGGCAGGCTTGAACAAGCGGTTAACCAGTAATTCGTGCACATACTTTCGCTTGTAACTGACAACAACCCTTCTTGAATGAATCAGCGGAAGGGGGAGAATGACCGTAGAAAACATTTCATGATCAATCTCCACGAAAGTGTGGGAGCGGACCGGAATCGAACTCGCGACCCCTGGATCTGCAGTCAGACACGCATCTGTAGCCAGACACGTTACCGACTGCGCTACGCGGCCCGGCTAGGGAGGAGAATGACATTAGAAATTATTTCATAATCAATCTCCACGAAAGTATGGGAACGGGACCGGATCGAACTCATGACCCCTGTATATGTCAGTCGGAATCTCCTTGTTTAATAGTAGGGATAACATTTAACTCTTACCTTGCAGCAACTTTAGTTGTCTGCAGATACCTTTGCAAACAGTTTGGACCCAGATCAGGACCGACATGTCGGTCCTGATCTGGATTCAAACGTTTGACACTTTGACAGTGTTCCTGAAAGAATTATTTGAAAATTTAAAGTTAATTTGGAAAAGTCATCAGACGACAACAAATGCATGAAAAATTACTGGGCATGCAAAGAGTTACATTAAATTACCTTGATTTCCAAGTAAAGGTTGTGATCAGGTGTGTGTGTAGGTGTGTGTGCTGAATGAATTGAAGAGAAAAGGGGCTTAGTAAGATTCAACTTTTGTATACTATTCATGAATTCTTCCTTCTGGTTTGATACAATAAACTTGGGATGGTCCATTGTAAATATCTTGGTGTGTCAGGTTATTATTCAAAAAAAAAAGAAAAAAAAAATTGTCTGAATATCTTTTTTACCTTAATAAACAGTGATGACCCAGATCAAATGCGGCATTTCATCTGGGTCATCACTGTTTGTAAAAGTACCTGTTTAGATATTTCCTAGAAGTCTAGGTATTTCCCAGAATACAAAGGTTTAAACCAACAGACATAACTGTCCATATGTAAAGTGAAGATCTTCTCAAGTTGAAATACAACCAAGCAACTAGAAGGTTAGCAAAGAGGTAGTTCATGAACTCAAATTTGGAGATATAGCTGTCATGCAAATATAAACAATTTGCAGTAGAGTGACAGGAACTGTAATACTGAGTGGCAGTTTGGGTTGTTTAAAAGAGGTAAAGACAATGGACATGATACTTGGAAAATGTAAATTTCCAAATAGTTTTCTTCCTTATTTTCAGTAAACATATTTTGTAGGTACACATTGGAATTGCCTCTACAACATATGTCTTTTCAATAAATAAGTTTTTCACCTTAAGCTTTTTTTAAACAAATTCTCAACCACTTTCATTTATTCAAAGAAATGAGCATGTCGAAATGAACAATTTTTCATGTTGTTTGTCATGCACCTGGATGACAAAAATAGACTATTTATTGCTTCTGACAGCTTATATGGGAGTATATTGCTAAATTGCTAGTTGGTGGTTGTAAATTCATCATGAATGATCATGAATGTGTTCTGCAATTCTCCAGAGTGAAAGTGATTTGCAGAAGAAAAATGCAAGTTTTAGATAAGTAGAGTGATAATTTGTCATCACTGTCATGAAGATGATGATCACAAAAGACTTGAATGTGCCACACCTACTGAGAGACCAAAATCCAATTCAAGGAAATATGTACATTTAAATGGAAAAAGAAGAAATCCGAACTGTATGCTTTGTTGAAACTCCCACTAAAAATTTTATAGGATTGCAAGTGTACAGTCAGCAAAAATACTAAGTATTCCAGCAGTGTGTTTTGTATTTCTCACACAAAACAAATGTACCGGACATCTTGCATCAAATTCTACCCAGATAGTTTGTCCCAAAATTTTGTCAAAAATATGTTAGCTATGGGAGCGGGCTATAAATAAATAGGATTCAGGATGGGCCAAAAGATGTAGTGTAAGATGATCAAAACATCTTTTGAGACTGGCTTAAAAAATGCAAGCCGGCTTTCGATTTGTTAAATGATGACAACCTAGAGGGCTATGGAGCATACAGACCACACAGATTCTTGCTTATGATCAATGAACAAATAGTCAGCACCTATGAGAACTGCATTTTTGCACATTCAACAAACACTGGTGAAAATATCAGTAAGAATGAATGGCAAATTTTGACAAAGTTCCTTTTTCCGCTGATCTTACTAAGCGTTCTTTTGTTACATATTCTCTACGCAAGCCTCTAGATAAGAGAGTTAACTGAAAAATAATTTTCTTATTTCTCAACCAAAAACATATGTTGTGGGTACTCAAAAGAACCGTCTCAATGAGACAGTTCTTTTCAGCAGCCAAAACATGCGTTTGGACTTATGGTTAAGAAAATAATCGCAATTTTATGTTTAAAATATTTGCTTAATTTAATTTTATAGTTACTTCCTTGTTATGGCCATTGACCTGCTAAATAAACCTGTTTATCATGTAGGCTATCATGAACCATAGCACAGGTTTAGATAAACAAAAAGGTTCAACATAAAATTGTCAATATTTTCTTACCTATCAATTTTAACATATGTTTTGGGTGCTCAAAAGAACCGTCTCATTGAGACGGTTCTTTTGAGTACCCACAACATATGTTTTGGTTGAGAATTAAGAAAATTAAATTTTTGTTACACACTCTTAACTAAAGTCCTGACCATAGGATGTCAATACTTATATTTTCAACCTATGACGGATTTATTGATTTTTGTTTATTTTGATTCTTCATGTCCCAGCCATGCGCGGATCCAGAAAAAATTTTGTCAGAGGGGGTCCAACTCTGATGACAATGTCTTGTTTTTAGTTGATGAAGGAAAGAGGATCCAAATACCACTAAAGTAGGGCCATCATCCGCCCACACTGCTGGCTGGTCGATGATGGTGCAACATTGAATGCTGGCTTGGTAGCTTTGTAATTTTTCATGGGATATGGACCAGCATTGCCTAGAAGCCTATAGCTTTGTGATTATTCAGGGGATGGGTGGGTGGGGGGGGGGGGGGGGGTCAGGACCATCTGTTCCACCCTTTGGATCAGCAAATGCCAGTCAACTATTTTCAGTCAATTTTGAACTAAGTAGCCAAACACTTGTAAACAATAACATTCCTGAATGGCCTAATTAGCTGTATTCAAGAAGCAAGCTGATCAGGAATTTCGCAACAAAACAGCACCAACAATGAATTACTGCATTCAGTACCCGTTCTTTTTCCTACACACAGGAAAGATAGAACTTCTGGTCTACAGCTCAAGCAAGCACACACAAGGGACAAAAATATTTCAATATTGCACTTGTCCTGCAGGACGAGTGACTTACAATTTTCACTCGCCCTGCAAACACATGCACTTGTCCTTTAAAAGTGTATGCAATAAAGAACATACCGTGTAAGGGAGTAATATGTTATATGACTTCCTCAAGTAATTCTTCCCAAAGCACTTGTCCTATGTACAGGACGAGTGCTAGTGAAGAAAAACTCGTCCTTTGTAGATTTCACTCATAATTACGAGCAGACTAGTGGAATTTTTGTCCTCTGACATAAAACTAAAAGGAGCTGTCGCAGAACAGCTGAGCTTGTCTACACAATTGATACATTACCCATAAAGAATCATTTTTTTGCAAATTCTGCAAGAATACATTACAGGCCTTCAAGACAAGATTGTGTACATGTAATCAAAATTAACTTTCTTACTTGCAATCAAAACATATGTTGAGGCACTCAAGTCTAATGAGCCTTACTCACTTTGGGGGGGGGGGGGGGGGGGGGGGGGGGGGGATAGGTCTGTTTTTTGTTATTGTGGCATTTCCTGGTCATATTCACTTATTTCCATGCATACTTCCTTTTCGATTGATAAATTGGGATACTTATGAGCTTATGATAAATGTTCTAAAATTTTGAACACTAGTGTGTTGAGCCAGCCAAAAAGGCCTAGACAAACAGTGCAGACCCAGATCAGAATGCTTCTGATGAAGCAGTCTGATCAGGGTCTACCCTATTTGCTGTTCTGACAAGCATTATGTGAATTCCAGCCCTGAAAACAAACATATTATTTGAGAACTGAAAGAGAAAAGTGTTTCATAGGTTTAGATAAACAAAAATTTTTAGCGTAAAAATGGTAATATTTTCTTACCCATCAGTTTCAACATATGTTTTGTGTGCTCAAAAGAACCATCTCATTGAGACGGTTCTTTTGAGTACCCACAACATATGTTTTGGTTGAGAAATAAGAAAATTAAATTTTTGTTACACACTCTTTACTTAAGTCCTGGTGTTTGAAATTTTAGAATATTTGCCATAACCCTCCAATAATGTAAATAAATTCCCTGATCTCACACTTACCAATTTCTCCAGCAAATGAGTACATTCTGTCAACAATCCCTGGGCCTGTGGTGATCTCTGCCCAGTTGGGGGCTGGTACAACTTCATTGAGACCTTTGTTACTGCCGCTGCTCACATCAGATATCTTTCTTGTTACAGTCTCTTTCTTTAGACCAAATGGATCAAAATCTTCATCAACAGCTTCATAAAATGCCTCAGGTTCTTTAGCAGTGGTCGTTTCTGGGAAGTGCGCAAAGTCAGATTTAGTTGTGTCAATTTTCTTTTTTGGTGTCTTAAATGGTGATCCAAGCATTTCAGCATCGAAGTCGGTATCTGGATCCGTAGGTTTGAAATCACCGAATGGATCAATGTTTTCAAATATATCACCACCCATTGAGTTTTGTGGAACGTTTGATCTTTCTGGAGGACGAATTGGTAAAGTCTCCACTTCGTAAATATCAGGTTCTTCGTTTAATCGAGGTGGCATGGTGGGTGATTCACAATTTAAATCAAACGGAACATTTTCATATGGTTTGAATGGTCTCGCTTTCGAGTCTGCATTAGGTCTTGGAGGCAAAGCTGGGGTAGAGAGTGGATCAAAATCAGCCAATACTGTTTCACCAAGAGGTGCTGCTTGTGGCAATGGGGGTGGGGGGAATTCAGGAGGTGGAAGATTAAAAGCCGCTGAGTCTCTATTTCCACCTTTATTCAGCACTGAAAGTCTTTTGCTTTCAGGACTCTCTTTGCTTTTTGAAAAGTCAAAATTAGTTGGGAAGGGAGAGAAATCCATGAGATTAGAGTTTCTTTCTTTTTTAGGTCTAACACTATCGTCCTTTGTATTGGTCTTTTTATTACCCCAGATAGGTTCATATATATCACTGTTTTCAAGGTCTGACTCTTCCATGGTTTCACTGTTACTAGCAGATTCTTTTGTGTCTGGCTTTTCTGAACTCGGCACAGGAAATGTTTGACTTAATACATTTTTATCCGATTGGTTAACCCCCATAGAATTTTCAGTCTTGAGGGAATAACCACCTGACATGGGATCAAATTCAGCATTTTCAAATTTTGTGTCAATAGAAACATTTTTGACATTACTGTCTACCTTGCCATCAAGACTATTTAATGAGCTTTCATCACCCGAGATATACGTAGTCTCAAATTCTGGTGTTTTGCCTTGAATTTCCTCATTCAAGCATGGCGAAGGAAGCTTGGCCATGTTCTTCACTGGCTTACTGTACAACTCTAGAAAACTATCTCTGTCTGATGACTCGGAGACACAAACACCCTCTAGTTCAAACTTTGTAGCTGACTCAGTCTTAGTTGGACCCCAAGCACTGGTTGGACTGGGACTACTTCCCGACCTGGGAGCTGGTCGGGGCCTGTTCATTGGTTCTGGCCTTGCAGTTCCATCAGAATCCTCCTTTTTTATTTTAGTTCTCCTGGGTCTAGGCACAGGTCTAGGCTCTGGTTTTGGTGTGTTCAACTTCTCTAGATTAGTATATTGAGGTTCTTTCTTTGATAAATGGTCAGCAACATCAGCATCATTTTCATATATAGGTTGAGAAGCTGTCTCATCATTTTCATACAAGGGCTGGTTATCTTTAAACAGAAACGAGTCTCTTGGGTTCTTTTCCTTTTTAGGTAAATCTGGTTGTAAATTCAGTGGATTCTGGAATGCAACGAATGGAACTGGTGCACTCTGTTTGGCGCTAGCCGTATCAAAGAAGTCTTTGGGTAAATGATTCAATATCCTTCTACGATGACCTACAGCATTCACACCGATGTCAGAAAGTTTGTTTTCATCAAGATCGAGGCACTGTTGGTGTGTGGTGATATGATGTTCTTGGAATGTGCTGATGTACTGCTCAAGTTCCAGAGACTTCAACCAGAATGTCAACGTGAAGTTTGTTGCCATTAGTGATCTACCTAGGCTACATAACTAGCACCTGAAAAAAGCCAAAAAGCAGTTTAACAGTATCCACTCATAGGTCCAGTTAAGCAACATTTTTGGGCGTAAAATAGAGGATCTTACATGAGTGCTCATGTTTATTTTAATTTATTAAACGAGTTGGGGGAAAAGAGATAAAATGCGAGGCTTGCCGAGCATTTTATCTCTTTTTCGCAACAAGTTTAATCAATTCAATAATACAAGAGCACGAATGTTAGATTCTATTAATAATATAACATTAAGATTACTTTAAAATCTCATTTCTGGCGTAAAAACGTTATAATTTTGTCATTATGTATGCAACATTGTTATGGATGTCATAATGTTTCCCGAAAATCTGTAAACCACAAGTGGTTTATCGATTTTATTGCATGGCGTTATTTCAATCCCAGACGCAACATCATATGATAATTGTAGTTGTTTTCTTACTCATCAGTTTTAACATATGTTTTTGGCGCTCAAAAGATCCGTCTGGTCGAGACTGTTCTTTTGAGTAACCACAACATAACATAATATAATTATATTTGGTTGTCTGAGAAATTTCCAATTGGAGGTCTGTCCACTCTGAAAGTGCATAACATATTAAAAGCTATATACAGTAAAATCTTTTGAAAACAGGGTCGATCCACTGATTGGCTGGCTTTTGAGGAAATCAGCTAATGAGGATCTGCACTATATTCTATATGCTCAATGAATCCATATAAACCCTTTGTATACTAATAGATTCTTCCTTCTGGTTTGATACGATAAACTTGGGATTATAGTCAATTGTACATATCTAGGGATGTCAGTTTATAATTTTCAAAAAATATGGTATTTTTTGGCTGAAGTTTTTTTACCTTAACTAACAGTGTAGACCTTGATGAACCGCCGCATTATGTAGCATTTTATCTGGGTCTGCACTGTTTACAGGCAGTTCCTTAATCAGTGTGCATATTTGCGTATTTACCCAAATAAATTTTCCAAAAAATCAAATAAAATTGATCTGGTAGGGTAACAAAATGCATAAGAAATTCAGTACCGTAAATCTTGTATTAGTTTGTACACTCGAAAAGTTCGTACACCATAAATAATTCACGACCGGTACAATCAAATAGTCATGGGTACCAGATTTTATTGCTCAATTAAATTGCTGTCCGCAGTTCAGTTTTAGCTCAAAGTGGTTAAATGTGCACAGCCAACTGACTGGTTTTCAGCATATATTCAATATGATCTGAGAGAGCAAAGCCAATTGTGAGCAACATGTTATGTTCATAGCAACAATAAAACATAAAAAGTTTTAACATTTACAACAAGGTTGGGCGGTTGAAACCACCCCCGGTTTTAACCAGCGGTTTAAACCGGTTAAAACCGCCCCGGTCAATATGCTAAAAAGTGGTCAATACTGGTCAATACGAATCTGAGTGGTCGATTGTAAATTCTAAGGGACGTTTTATGAGGTGGATTGAGATATTTGTACAGGTTTTATGTGATATCTATAGAAAAAAGAAAAAATAGTTTTTTGTTCTTGCCAATGGCACTTTTCATGGTGAGATGTCCATCTCAAGACCTTAGCACTGTGTTCTGCATTACAGTCCATGCACCTAACACTAGTTTTTCTTGCATCATCAAAGGCAGAATAGAATAATGATACAGGGTTTTTTTGCTCAATTTTGAGACAATAACTTTTATTAGTTTAAGACACTTGGTTCATTATTAACTGATAACAGCAGATAACTGAATGACCACTCTTTCACACCTCTATATACACACAGATGCCACTGAATTAGCCAATACATTTTAAGCTCAGTGATAGGATAGGTGATATAAACTGGACACACCTTCTTCAGTCTTAGAGACATGCCCAGTATTTTGATGGTTTTGTTTGTTCTAAGGTATTTAAAGTAATAAAAATAACTCCTTGATGTATCTGATATATTGTTCAACATTAAGTGTTTCTTTATAATTTTCACACCTTTGTCTTTTCAGGTAAGAAGCCAAACCAACTTGTATTAGTTGAATACAGCATATTTTATTTATACATGATGACCTCTTTGATGATCAATTTGAAGCATTGATTTTTTATACTTTCTCTCATTTTAAAATAAGTCCTTGATTTAAATATTTTTTCTTATTTCTATGAAAAAAGCTAGTTTTAAAATTTAATTATTTTCATTACTTGAATTCGCCTTTTTTATTAATGGTTAATAGAAAATAAGTTCAAGACTGTTAGTCTGAACTGAAAGTTGTGGTAATGATTTGGGCTGAAGATCTAAAACTATTGACATTTCATTTTTGTTTATTTTACTGCTTATTAATTATTAATTCTTTTTTAAAGTAAAATCAACAAAAAAAGCAACAACTTATTTTCAGTTAAACCTCAGTGTATTATCTTATATTAAACTACTTTTAGTCTATATAGAGCTCAGTAAAACAAGGGATAAATAATGCCAAGTATCTACACATCAACCAAGTTTTTTTCAATCGACCAATTGACCACCAATCGACCAGTAATGACCGGTTAAAACCAGTAATGACCACTGGTCTGGTCAATATGCATATTGACCGGTCGATTGCCAACCTTGATTTACAAAGATACCCAATTGAATAACCAAAATACTGAAATAAATATCTATTAGAAATGTTGAACAATCAATTAACATTTGCAATACCCAAATGAATGAAAAAGGAGTGGGTAACATACCCTATTGTTCAAAAAATTAATTAAGGTACTGTCATATCTGTAAATGTGTCTGTTTAGGGGTTTCCTGGATACAAATGATTAATAATGACATTTGCACCAGTGGATGGACGATTGGCTGAAAACCAGAGGTTCTGACAGGGATACTTCTGGAAGCGGCTCTATGCTAAATGGTCCTTAAATTTTCTGAAAAGACAGACCAACTTTGGTATGAAATATATATACCATTTTTCCTAAAGAAAAAAGCGGATATAATAAAAGCGACAGCAACATGTTATATCTCTACAATGTTATTTTCTAATGGCTTTAAATCCATGAGAATTGGAGATCCAGTTCTCTTTACCTTTTTTTGCTGCTGGCAGAAGTTTAGGCTGGCATCAAGTTTTCCAAATTTTGATGGTTCAAACGTTGTTTCCCCAAATTCAAAAGCCCCTTGGTTCAAAGGTCCCTTTATGTTGATTCAATACTATCTATGTCTTCGCTCACGATGACTTTTGTTGTCTGCTGATAACTTTTTAAACAGTTTGGACCAAGATGGGGACCTACAGAATGTCAATCTTGATCTGAGTCCAAACCTTTTGACACTCTGATAATGATCCTGAATTTTTTGAAAAAGTTTATTTTGAAAAACAGTTAGCAGACGGCATACAACAAAAGCATGAAAAAAATACCCAGCATGCAAAGTTATAGCAGTCATAGCCCTAGATTAGAGAGGTAGATGTATCAATATTCATTTGGTATTTTTTATTGGTTCTCTGTGATAACTTTTGCTATGGTTACTCATTGAAAGCATCCACCTGAGCATACATAGGAGAAATGCCCTTTCATCTTTTTCTGCAAGTAACCAATAGCATCTTTATTAAAACTTATTTAAAATAAATGTACATTTTGTATCTACAGGGATTTTCTCACCTTTCTGAAGTCGGGACCAGGGTCCTGATATCATTTGAGCCATCAAAATTGGGAAAACTAGATTCAGTCTAAAAGAGCTAGATTTGGAATTTAAATTATCAATTTGTTAGATTTATTATAAACACAATAAATATCAGTTTTGTATAATTGTTTGTTTGATTTGAGGTTTTATGTCCCAGTCAACAGCTATTGTCATGTCGAAACAGTCTGTTCACCTAACCACTCTATTTTCTGAGCTAGCTTGACTTAGCGGTTAACCAGTACTTTGTGCACATATTTTTACTTGTAACTGACAACAACTCTTCTTGAATCAGTGCAATGACTGTAGACATTACTTTATGACCAATCTACACGAAAGTACGGGACCGGGCCAAGATCAAACTCACGACCCTTGGATCTGGAGGCGGACTCACTGTTTTTTAATTGTTTTTCACTATCTTTGAAATTTTTTGTTCATTTTTGTATTCAAAAGGGCCAATAGTCTGCCCCAAAAGAGGCTGATCTATATTGGCAAATCAACAGTGCAAAACAGAGAACAAAAGATGACTTAAAACCAACATTAACATGAGTGAAGTGATAAGGCTACATGTATTATGGGCTTCAAAAGCTAGAAAGCCTTCTCCTTTCTGCAAGAAAATATCAAATGATATATTGAGTATCAATCATTTTGTACCGATACAGATACCAAGCTCAATGATGAGATGGTTCTTTCAGCACACAAAACATAATTATGATAAAACTGAGGGTAAAGAACATATTTACAATTTTAGGCCTAAATTTTTTGTTTATCTTGACCTGTGATTGTACCAACAAAAAAATGTGGCTTTTCATCAGGGCATGGATTTTCCTAGGCCTGATTTGGGGCCGAATATTGGCCCCTTCCCAATTAAAAAATGAGCAAAAACTTCCCAAATGGTGTATATCTTTCCCAATCCTAGTTCTACAATTTGGTGGAAATTTCATGAAACTCCGAGCAAAAATTGCAAAGTTACAGATCCATGAATATTTGCATAAAAATGTGAATGAAAACTTGTTTTCATTCACATTTTTATACAAATTTTCTGACATGAGTTTTATGAAGGATAATTAAAGATGCAAACATGCCACAGCTAAGCTTTATACTGCTAATTTTTATCTATTTAGGAGGTCAAGTTCTTTTAGACAGTGTCAATTTTTCCCAATTTTGATGGTCCAAATGTTTTTTTTCCAAAATTCAACAGGCCCCTGGTCACATCTTCAGGGTCTACACAGTCACTGTTTGTTTCAGGTAAAAACAATCCTAAGGGACAGAAATACATCATAATTGGGAAATGCAGACCTGTGACTCCTTAAAATATATTATGGACAATCCAATCCTGTTGCTTTTATCTGTATGAGAAAATCCACCAGAATACAAAGGGTTTAGAATCAGCAAACCAATTAAACTTTCCTGAAGGAGTCAAAACCCAGAGACTTCTAAAATATTCTCTTTTAAAGGTGAATTAGTATTTCAGACAAAAAGTCCAAAAGCTGGGATGGTATATATAATTGCAACTTATTAGGAATTGCGATGCCCTCCGAGGATCTGTACAGAGGTGGAAAATACTTGCATTTGTACTCGACGTGTTAGCAAATTCAATAACTTCAAAAACAGTCAAAATCTCATCCTGCAGTATGGTGTACTCACCATGGTGAGGGGAGCGCAGTGGCTCAGTGGTAGAGTGCTTGACTCGAGACCGAAGGGTAGCGGGTTTGAGCCTCACCGGCGTCACTGCGTTGTGGTCCTTGAGCAAGACACATTTATCCTAGCTTAGTACTGGTTAAACCCAGGAAGAACTGTCCCGCATAACTGAAAGATTGTTGAGTGGACGTAAAGAATCAAATCAAACAAAAACAAAAATCACCATGGTGAGCGGATTTTTCTATAGTCCTGCTGTAATTAAAGCAGATGATTTTGTTGCTAAATTTACTTCACTGGTGAGAGCTAGGGACTAATTTCCCAAATACAAAGTCATCTTTTAACATTTTATCAGACCCTGAGCCATTCCTCATAGGTGAAACTCTGGGTCCGGTACCAGACTCCGAGACAGATTCTTTTCTTCAGGATAAGTCTGTACTCTGACCCAATGTACAGGGACTGGTAACTGACATACAGGCAAATGTATATTGGAAATACGTTGTCGAGACTGAGCTTTCAAAACTGACGTATGTTCATATCTCTCTTATTTCTCTGCATATCTGTGATTTATCTTCAAAAAGCAACCGTTCAATATATTATCTTTAAGACTGTATTGTTATATTTATTGAATGTTTATCTGTCTTCATGAACATCAATAAGAAACCAAGGTACCCTTTTTAGCTATTTTCGGCACTTTTCAGCCGAAAATTGTCAGAAATCAACCTAATAGGGTGAGAAAAGTTCAATTCTATTTACTATAACTTGTAATATATCAACTTTGCATACCGCGAGTAACTTCTTATAATCTTGGATATGTTCATAATCAATTGTATTGGCTGTAGTACTTTGTAATAGCGGTATGAGGTAAACTTGGGTAGAAAAATATCTACCCAGTGTAAGATTCAAACCCACGACCTTCTGCTTGCAAGTCAGATGCTCTACCAACCTGGCTTCTGGTTATAGGAGCCAGCAAATCACTACACTCCTCCCCACCTTGATCTTTAAAGGGGTAAACTGTTGTGGATAGAAACTTTCTAGACCTCTGCATCCACATGCTCTAGGATCCACGGAACCCTCCAAGACCTTAGACCAGATTTCCTCGTAGCCATTGAGGTAAACTTGGGTAGAAAAATATCTACCCAGTGTAGGATTCGAACCCATGACCTTCATTACCGGCGAGACACTGCTGTTGTTTCGACAAAGAATCCAAGCTTGCAAGTCAGATGCTCTAGAGAAGCAAGCTAATCACTACAGCTAAAATAAAGGATCCACAACATTACTTTGTATTTCCGTTAGTGACCTGTCCGTTTATACTTGGTCCCAGGTCTGCACTAGACCCCTCAATTGACGAGAGCTCTTGAACCCAATAGCTCCCTTGTTGACTTTGTAATCCCTTTCAGAATATTAGCCAAGATGACATAACATTCATACGCCGAAAGGTGGTGCGCCTATCTACAGGCGGAATATACGTCAGAAAGAAAGAAATTAATCTGGACTGGCCCCTGCGGTAAAAATTATTGTTTTGGACACTAATTGTTGCGTCGCGAAATTATATGACATCGTTTAAAATTGCAATCATGTCGTTATGTCTCAAACAACATAGCATTTCTATCGCATTCATTAAGAACATAATGTATATAGTAGTTTTATGTGCTTCTTATACCTATTTTTTGGTATAATTATGGATTTAAAATTTGTTTTCTTTTTTCTTTTCCACTTCCTAGTTTGTGGGCAATTTTCGTTGACTGATAATATAACAGTCGTGCGTGACTGACTATTAACCGTGCTTCGTCTTAGTAAATGATGATTCTACCCGTCTTATTGTCAGGAAATTGTCTGTTGTTGTTTTAATATGATGATCTTGAGTATTTTTTCTTTAAAACTTCATAATGTGTCTACAATCTCATAGTTTAAGGGTATTATTTGTCTGTTAGCTTGGCAGTCGTGTTTGTGAAGTATCCATGCTAGTCTGGTACCCTCTACCCGAACCAGCGATCCAGTTCGAGATGATTGGGAGTAGTTTGAATTGTTATTATACACATACAATGAACTCTCAGTAAATTGAATCATGACAGCTCGAAGTCCTGAGTTTAAAAAAAAACACTTTTAATGCTCATCTCAAATGATTATGGAAATTCAACTGCTTGTAAAAATAAGCCACATAAAATGTTGGAAATAAATACATTTCTTGCTTCAAAACTCATAAGTAAAGCGGTTATAAAATTTTGTTGGAGGCGTTCATTAGATGCTAGACACAGCCGTTACCTCAGGTGCACGTGTCTGCGTCGGTTGTCGGGACCAATCTGATTTAGACTGCATTATCATGACTATGCCCCTTAGTATCTTTAGTTTAAACAATATTTTATTTCGAAATTACATAGCATGAGTAAATAATACATTATTATACATGAGCACATGACAGGATCTGATAACAAGCATCACTGCTTATAGCAATCATCTCCTGCATACAATGAGCAATGTGTATGGCGCTGACTAGCATTTTTATAACAGCTTACGAGACTAGAGCAAGATTCGTTTTAGAAACGTCTGAGCGCCCCAGTTTCAATCTGGAATGCCCAGACGCTACCAAAACCAAGACGAAATATTCAACTAATTATACCAGCTCAGGAATTGTATTATGTTGCATGTTTACTCAACAAATTGTATGCTTATAATGTAAAGTATCATAGCTATTAGCTATTACATGTGTAAAGAAGAACTGAAGAGAGAGAGAGAGAGAGAGAGAGAGAGAGAGAGAGAGACCACAACCTCAGTGAACCTCCATTGCTATTATTTTGCCGCTGGATCATTCATACTCAATTTCAAAGAGACACTACTTGAGGTTGCTGACATAAAAAGAAGAAGAGATGAATTCATACACAATAGCAGAGTGGAAATACACTGATTTGTTTTGTGTTGTGCCTATATCCAGGAAACTTAAGTGCTGTATTATTAATTTGCAAACCGCTTTGAAGTTTTTATGAATTTCTGTACTGCCTCAAATAATGTAGTATTAACTTCATCTGAAACATCATCGGTGCCAAACAAAAGTACAACAGTTGTTATTGTCAGGTTTGTAATTTGGCTAATTGACGTGACCAGTTCATCACGCATGTGAGTGTAGCGGGGGCAGGTCAAGAGATAGTGAGTGTTGCTTTCAACTTCACCACATATACAATAAGGGTTGCCTACCAAATTGCGTTTGTGAAGATGCTGGTTCAATGAGCTACATTCTGTTCGTAGGCGTGTGTGTAATACTTGGTAGAATCTGTCACCACAAAAATAGTATTTGGGTACTTTGGGAGTGTCCTGAGTAAGAAGATGCTTTAATGTGGCTAGAGTATCAGCAGATCTGATTGAGTCAGGAAGGTTATTCGATGCTTGAATAGTTGATGGGAGAAAAGAGTCTGCATATGTGCGTGTGTTTGCATGAATACCTACATAATTTCCTGCATTACGCAGCCTATAGGAGGTTACATCTTCAACATGGGGTGGGAGAAGATTTGATAAGTAAAGAAGTGCCAAACCATGATCCATTTTGAAAAACAAGAAGAGTTTATGAAGGTCTCTTCTTTCAGAGAGTTTCAGCCAGCTAAGTTCTTTATAGAGTTTGTTGATTTCAACAAGTTTCGTTGAGCCAGTTACTATGCGTCCAGCTTCAAGTTGGATTTTTTCAATCTCGTTGCATTCCTGTTGTGAACAGTTATCCCATATGATATCAGCATATTCTAATAGAGAACGTATATAAGTGAAGTAGATAGTTTCAAGCGATTTCCGATCAATGGTGAATTTAAGCATTCTCAGAAGATTCATTCGAGACCAAGCTTTTTCCTTAATAAAATCAATATGGTTATGCCAATCACAACGTTGAGAAAGATACACCCCTAGATGTTTGTGTGATACAACTTCTTGTATGGGAACGTCATTAAAAAAGAGAGTCGGATGATGTTGTATATTTAATTTTCTAGAGAAAAGTAATGATTCTGTTTTATTTGGGTTAAACCTTACTAGCCACTGCACTGCCCATTCCTAGATTCTTTCCAGGTCCACATTAAGAATTTGTGCTGCGGAATCATGGAAATCTACAATTATATATAAACTGGTGTCATCTGCGAAAAGACGTATATTTGAATGAATTTCTTTAACTATGTCATTTATGAACATTATGAAAAGAAGAGGACCAAGTATGGAGCCTTGAGGCACACCAGCCAATATCTCTAGCCATTCTGATATGCCACCAGGTATAACAACTCTTTGAAATCTGTTGTATCTTTGGTGGTGCTATGGCATTATCTCATTATGCAGGGGCGGATCCAGGATTTCTGGATAGGGGTTCATATGTTTAAAGGTGTGGGGTTCGCTTTGCTGATTTTTATCTCATTTTTCTTAAATATCCCATGAAAATGAAATAATTTTGTCTCACTGAGACCAAAGACCAAATTATTTCATTTTCATAGGATATTCAAAAACCGGGGTGTGGTGGGGGGGGGGGCGGTTAAGCGAACCCCCAGAACCACATCTGGATCCTCCACTGTTGTGAGGAATCCAGACTAGTCAGTGGATGCGTCTATCTGGTCGAGACCGTCTGTAGGTCACGCTAGAGAACCACTGTACCTGAACGGCGCAGATTGGTTGCAGTCGACGAGGGCACAAAATATATAATATATAGCCATATATATACACTATTTGGGGGTACTGTGATCCATTCTATGAGCAAGTTCTTTACAACTATTAATGTTCACGATGAATTTTTCATTTGCAATTATCACTCAGGTATACTGTAGTTCATTCTTGTTCAAATTGACCCATTAAATTTTGGGGGGGGGGGGGGGTTGAATACGGGGGAAAATAGCTTAGTATCAGCCGATTTCTGGCCAGCCAGTGGTAATTTCTGTGTCCGAAATGTATCCTCACTGCATCCTCACTGTATCCCTATCATTATACCCTTTATTATCGAGTGCATGACTCTATTGTAAAATGTTCGTTTGTATGTTTGTTTGTTAATGCTCTGGATCCTTGTAAAATAAATATAGAAAAGTATACTAATGTTGTGTTATTTTTACGCTTTCCAGCAAAATATTGACCAAACTACAGCCGTACCCTCACTTGTGCGCGTGTATGTTTGTCTGTCTGGCTGTCTGGCTGCATGATTCTCTGCATAAGTGTGGTTCTCTGCATAAGATGTGTGTGTGCGTGTGTGTCTGTCTGTCTGCATGGTTCTCTGTAGAGGTGTGTGCGTGTTTGTGGGTGCTTAAATGCGTATTTTATTGTTTCTGGGCTCTGAGTGTTGTGTTGTCATGCAAATAAGTATGAGAATACAAATTTGGGTACTTGTGAGCATGATGGATTTCATGCCTGGTAAGGGTGAGCATGAAATATGTATTTTTTGCCACTTTTACGGGAAAAGCGGCGCGACGTCGTGGCGTTACGTTCATGTCAACGTGATGTCACATATCAATATAAACAAATTCAAAATGGTGGATTAGAGACTATGTAGTTGATACTAAAGTGCATGTTTTTTCTTGAAAAAGGCCTTTGGCCGAAATATTGAAATAGAGTAAATTTATCATATTCGTTTAACTTTGTTCCCTATAGAATATAAATGAATATTACCTCAAAAACTGTTACAGTCTAAGAGAAACAACTATATGTACGCAGGCAAGATTTTCGAACGTGAGTTCTGTCCCTTTGATTGATCCTAGCTTGCCATGTGATATGCCCATAAATCAGTCATATTGTATAAACTTTATTGTTGATTTTATTGCTTTTTTACGATTACCAATAGTGTTTAATTTAGATACAATCGAATTATTTTATGATGACTGTCGTCTGCTGTTAACCTTTCAAAACAGTTTGGATCAAGATCGGGTCACTGTCCTCTCTGTGTGTGTGTGTGTGTGTGTGTGTGTGTCTGTCTGTCTTTCTGTGCGTGTAATCGCATTTGCTTGTCTTCACATTGGCGCAGACTAGTCTGAGCCTTCAGTGAGCCTTAAATGCCAAATTTTCATATCTCATATGAGGTATGATTCCTAATCGAATAAGCTCTTTACCTATTATCGTCGTCTGTTGACAGTGAAAGATCGGCAAAGGCTGCTCAGATTTTTGTTGTCATAAGCAATGAGCCATCTTGATAGATATTAATACTTATCTCATGTGTACCCAGTACTGACTCAAACCAGTCTGCACATCTCTATCATTTATCGCTTCATCTGCGCCTATTGTGGACCCCCTAGGTAGAACGTCAGATGGGCATCTACCAAACAGCGAAGACTCTGATGAAATGCCACATTGTGGTAATAAGGGGCCTACTGCTCAGATTTTTGTTGTCATGAGCAATGAGCCATTTTGATAGATATTATACAATTATTGACTTATGTTGAGAGAGACATGGAGTGTTATTGAACAGTAAACGTCATATAGACCGACGCAGAGCGGAGGTCAATATGGTTCAGTTTACTGTTCAATAACATTCCATGTCTACCGAAACATAAGTCAACAATTGTTTTATTATATAATAAATTTATCTTATGCATTTCCTGCCATTTTAGACCATTAAAACGTTGGCGTTACGGAGTGATCATGCGAAATTACTTGACGTTCTGACGTCACTTCCCGTAAGCCAGTCAATATTACCTCGTGCCGTGTTTTTGCAACGTCACGTCCGGCAAACCATGCAATATGTAGTTTTATTGACTCGAGTGGATATGCATCTGGGCCAATCAGAAGATGTTTATTTATAGATTATATAATAATAATACTTATCTCATGTGTACCCAGTACTGACTCAAACCAGTCTGCACATCTCTATCATTTATCGCTTCATCTGCGCCTATAGTGGACCCCCCTAGGTAGAACGTCAGATGGGCATCTACCAAACAGCGAACACTCCGATGAAATGCCACATTGTGGTAATAAGGGGCCTTAGAAATGGTAAACAGATCAATCTCCGTGGGACCTGGTCGGGATAGAACTCGCGACCCCTGGATCCGCAGACAGACAAGTATCTGCACTCTGGTACGTTACCGACTGCCCTACGCGCCCGTAGGTATTTATCATACATATACAGTCTTTATGCCAATAAGCATTCATTTTGTGTGGTCATAAGGGACCTTAAAATGGGCCAGGTGCATTTTATTGCACTTCTTTTATAGCGGTCATTAAAATTGATTTTCCATGCAGCTGTCTGAATAGGTGTCAGAAGAAAAGGGCTCAGAATGTAAGAGATAATAATGTCTAAATATAGATAAACAGGTCTGAACGTGTCAGTTACTAAAAATAGAAAATGACGTCATTACGAGAGTGACCTTGAACTTGATGCTATAATTCTACATCATTAGTTTGTGTAGTAAAAAAGGGCCTTTTTACGCGATTTTGGATGGTCATAAGGGACCTTTTTTTAATGGACGCTTATGATGACGTCATCCAATAGGGCCGCCGCGCATGCGCAGTACGTAACGCTAAAGAGGCATAACTACTACTCTCGTGGATTATCTTCACGTACAGGCGGACAACCCATGGTATAACTATTACAAAGCTAACAAAAGTATTACTGGAGAGATCAGAAGTCTATATGTAGAGTTTTGTTTCGTATTATCCGTCACAAATGATTCAATACATTCCAATTTTAAGTTTTGACATATTACCCATATATCTCAAAGCATTTTACAAAAAAATCATAATTTTCATTTTACAAGAAACTGCATAAAAGAAGCGAGAAATATGAAACATTATATAAAACGTGCTAACTGAAAAGTGTTTAAAGCGGTTTTTTGATTATCTACATTGTTGTAAAACAGAGTATGCCAGAGTATGCCTTTGTACACAGTGTGTGTGTGTGTGTGTGTGTGTGTGTGAGAGAGAGAGAGAGAGAGTGAGAGATTATACCTACTGAAACATTAAAACGAGAGACGTTCAGTATACATGTAGTTGGTTTGACCTTGAAAGTACCCGATGTTTCATCAGTTTATTACCTGATACCAACTTTAACATTCTTTTTTTTTTTAGGTTAAGGAAGTTAAAATATTACATATTTTACTCCCACACTATCTTAATGGTATAATGCTAATTCATGCAGGCTTCTCTTTTTTGCATCGATGATTAAATTCGTCACAAAGGATTGATCATTTGTAATACCCACAGTTTTCGAAGAAATGAGGGTATATTGCGATCGGTTGTCCTTTATTCTAAGGTTAACCATTAACCCTTAATGCGCCAATCACAACAAAAGTCGTCTGCTTTTCTGGTCTGCTGAAATGTTTAAGAAGCCTCTATGACAAACAGTGTGGACCCAGATCAGACTGCTCCTATAGGAGCAGTCTGTTCTGGGTCCACGCTGTTCACTTCTATACTTAATTCGTCAGTAATGTTAGGCAATAATTTGCAGCAGACGACTTCAGCACACGACATTTTCTGATGCATTTTTTTCTTGGCGCCTTAAGGGTTAAAGGATAGGGTTGTGTGTCAAACACATAAAAAGACCGACAACTCATGATCAGTCAAAATATAAGTGGAAGTTTTATAGTGTTGTCCCCTAGACCACACCATACTTGTAACGAACGTTGAAGTTTGGCACCAGGGGGCTCCCTGTCCAGGGTACAACTCAAGCAACAAAGCAAAACTGACCTTTTCATTCATTAACCCCATCACTTTACATGTACTAAATCTTTTTCGAGTTCTTCGTCACTGCTGTTTATCATACGCTGTCAAAATAAGTATATTCGTTAACACCAAAAGAGGTGGCAACTGAGCTGGCATCCATTTTGGTGTAAAACTTACACTCACTTTCATGCTAAAACAAATTAAGGCCAACATTTATTCAGTGATAAATTTTAAATCATTTATACCTGTTATAGCTGTAGTTATTCCCTGGGCAAATACATTCAAACAGAGCATAGCGTTTAAAGCAGGTTCACAATCAGTGGCAGTTCAGCTGCCACCAATTTGGTGAAAAGTGACACTTCAAATGTTGTAATCACGTTGGAATTAATATTGTTTAAACTAAAGTTACACTACAGTAAAACCTGTCTAGTTTATACATATTTTATTGCCACAAATTACAGCAATGGGGTTGGGTCACAAGTTCTCGCAACATTAGTTGCGACCCTCCCCCTACATATACAGATCAATCAAAGCATGTAAACATGGCTACAAAACATATTGTCAACTATACAAAAACATAAAGAATAAATAAATAAATATATAAATAAATAAATAAATATAAATAAATAAATCAACATATGAATAACTGTCTATGAGTGCGTTTTGAGTGTAGGTTAGCATCATTCAGATTTTTAAAGGCAAAAAATATGTCTGCCAATCCTAGTGGATCGACATCCATACCGCTTGTCTTTAATTATCTGATCTGTGTCTGATGTATTTTTTTCCACACTCTTGAAAATTTATTACAATGATCGAATACTCCATGTCAATGTTCATCCAGTTGTTGGGTCCACCGGTCCAAAGGAGCAGGCCTGCTCCACCGACATAGGGAAAATTGTGTATAGCAAAAAGTGAGATAAATACATTAAAATTTCCAAGTCAAAAAGAAAAAAATAGAAAAAATATGTTTATGTATTGTCAAAACGTTTAGTGCTCTTTATATAATCATGTACTGCTCTAAATAATGCTGAATTAAGTGTATTGTCAACTGTTTCATTTCCGTATAACAATAATTGTGTGGTAAGTGGTTGAAAGTCTCTTACAGCTTCGAAAAATAGATGACGCTCGTCTCTGTAATTGTTGCAATGAAAGAAGTAGTGTTCGCTATCCTCTATTTCATTGCACCAATTACAGAGAGGATTGTCACGAAGATGATTGATAAATAAATCATTATTCAGATTGCTACAATTGTTTCTTATTCGAGCATGTATTACTGATAGATATCGGTTTCCTGATGTGAAGTAGTTAGGTACTTGTAGTTTAGGAAAAGTAGTAGTTTGCAGGTTGTTCTTAAAGGAAAATATTGTTGGCTGATTTTTGAGGCCTTCGTCAAGAGTGTTCCACATTCTGATGGCTGATGGGATACATGATCTTAGTGATATATTAGTCTGAGTAAATGGTGTAGAGAAGTTGTTGTTGTTTCTGAGGGGATACCCCGAAATTTCACTTACTAATGGGGGAAATAAATCAGTAATATATGATGGAACCAGTCCATTATTTACTTTATACATAAAATGCAGTTTTTGTTGGTGTCTCCTTACTGATAGATTGGTCCATCCACATCATTATATAATTTGATCAAAGATACCGATCTGGTTAGTCCAGTAACAATACGAGCTGCTTCATTTTGTATCTTTTGTAGAGTGTTCGAGTCTTGCTGTGTGCAGCCATCCCAAACTAATGATGCATACTCTATGATGGGTAATAAATGGTATAAATAAATTTGATTTAATGCATTTCTGCTCAGAGTGTATTTGAGTTTGCGCATTATGCCTAATCTTTTCGAAGCTGTATTTGCAATCTGTTCAATATGTGTGTGCCACTGGCCGTTTTGGCTGAAAGTTATGCCCAGATGTTTGTGATCTTCGACAAATTTTATTGGAGTGTTATCAAATATTAATTGAGGAAAAGCTTCAAAATATTTAAGAGTAAATAGAACTGCTTCAGTTTTAAGAGGGTTAAATTTGACTAACCATTGTATGGCCCAATTAGAAAGCATAATGAGATCATGGTTTATAATACCTGCTATGTCTGAAAGACGTGCTGCAGCATAGAATAAAGAACTGTCGTCAGCGAATAATCGTGTTAAACTTAGCAGCTGCTTTGCAATATCATTGATATATACTAGAAATAACAGGGGTCCAAGTACTGATCCCTGAGGGACTCCTGCAAGGATGGACTTTAAAGTCGAAGCACAGGACTTGAGGGTAACTTTTTGTTTTCTATTAGTTAGATAGCTATTTAACCACTGGAGCAACTTACCATCAATACCATTTTGCCTTAACTTAAATAGCAGACCTCGATGCCAGACTCTATCAAAAGCCTTAGACACATCACAGAAAACTATACAGGAAAACAGGTTATTGTCAAAAGCTTGGCAAATATTATGGTATATATCAATCAGTTGGAAAACTGTAGAATGGTTAGGAAGAAATCCTGACTGGTATTTATATAACAAGTTGTTATCAATTAAAAAATTGTACAAATTCTTGAAAACAATTCTTTCTTGTAGTTTACCAAGACAGCTTAAGAGTGCTACAGGTCGATAATTTGAAGGAAGAGATTTATCACCTTTTTTAAAAATCGGTATAACATTGGCTATTTTCCATGCCTCAGGAAAGATACCTTCATTAAATGATCTGTTCATGAGAATAGAAAGGGGTTTTGAGATAGATTTAGAGACTCCTTTAAGCATCCTATGACTAATTCCGTCGTCGCCACTTGCCTTGTTTATATTCAAAACATTTATTAGATTTTCAATCTCATTTTCAGTGCAGTTTACTGTTGAGAGTGAATTGTTTGTAAGTTTTTCAAAAGGAGGTAGTACAGTGTTTTCATCATTAACAGTAGAAATAGAGACAAAGTAATCATTTAGACAGTCTGCTTTTTCTTCATCAGTGAATGCCCATTGTGTTTCGCCCGAAGGAAGGGTAGAAGAGAGAGGAGGGATAGCTGAAGATGAACTGTTGGTTTTGACAAAATGTCTAATAACTTTCCAAAATTTCCTTTTGTCATTATTTTCGAAATCTGTAATAATTAATTCTAAGTTGTTATAGAAAGATTCTTTGGCATGTTTTCTTTGATTGTTTACTTTGTTACGAAGACATTTGTATTTAATCCAGTCTGTTATATTACCTGTTTTAACTGCTTTCTTTTTTTGCCTATCTCTTTTCCGTGTATTTCGTCGAATCTCAGAGTCAAACCATGGTTTGTCATCTTCTCGGACAAGGATAGTTTTACTAGGAATGCAAACTTTTACAAATTCAATGAAAATATTATTAAAAAGAGTACTTGCGTCATTTACAGAGCCCTGATTCAAACATGTCCAGTCAAATTGGAGTATTTTGTTATTGAGCAATTCAAAGTTTGCATTTTTATATAACCAGACTTTACGAGTGAATGATCTATGCAGAGGGTATTGAAACGGAAGATAAAGATATGTAGCACTATGATCACTAATTTCAGGTGGAATTTCTAGGATGCCTTGATGTAGAAAAGACATGTCGTTGTGAATAATGATGGGATCTAGCAGAGCATGTTGTCTTGTGGGTTCAGAAATAACATTATTAAGAGAGTTTAGGATCAGTATATCTTTCAAGTTGTGTACGTTAGGGTTTAAAAGGTCTTCATTCATGTTCCCCACAATAACTACATTATTTGTAATATCTAAAGCCTTTTCGATATTTTTATTTAAAGAATCAAAGAAATTCGCATCAGATGTAAGGGGACTGTAAAACGTTCCTATTAAGTAGACTTGCCTATGATAGATTGGTCCATCCACATTCATTATATAATTTGATCAAAGATACCGATCTGGTTAGTCCAGTAACAATACGAGCTGCTTCATTTTGTATCTTTTGTAGAGTGTTCGAGTCTTGCTGTGTGCAGCCATCCCAAACTAATGATGCATACTCTATGATGGGTAATAAATGGTATAAATAAATTTGATTTAATGCATTTCTGCTCAGAGTGTATTTGAGTTTGCGCATTATGCCTAATCTTTTCGAAGCTGTATTTGCAATCTGTTCAATATGTGTGTGCCACTGGCCGTTTTGGCTGAAAGTTATGCCCAGATGTTTGTGATCTTCGACAAATTTTATTGGAGTGTTATCAAATATTAATTGAGGAAAAGCTTCAAAATATTTAAGAGTAAATAGAACTGCTTCAGTTTTAAGAGGGTTAAATTTGACTAACCATTGTATGGCCCAATTAGAAAGCATAATGAGATCATGGTTTATAATACCTGCTATGTCTGAAAGACGTGCTGCAGCATAGAATAAAGAACTGTCGTCAGCGAATAATCGTGTTAAACTTAGCAGCTGCTTTGCAATATCATTGATATATACTAGAAATAACAGGGGTCCAAGTACTGATCCCTGAGGGACTCCTGCAAGGATGGACTTTAAAGTCGAAGCACAGGACTTGAGGGTAACTTTTTGTTTTCTATTAGTTAGATAGCTATTTAACCACTGGAGCAACTTACCATCAATACCATTTTGCCTTAACTTAAATAGCAGACCTCGATGCCAGACTCTATCAAAAGCCTTAGACACATCACAGAAAACTATACAGGAAAACAGGTTATTGTCAAAAGCTTGGCAAATATTATGGTATATATCAATCAGTTGGAAAACTGTAGAATGGTTAGGAAGAAATCCTGACTGGTATTTATATAACAAGTTGTTATCAATTAAAAAATTGTACAAATTCTTGAAAACAATTCTTTCTTGTAGTTTACCAAGACAGCTTAAGAGTGCTACAGGTCGATAATTTGAAGGAAGAGATTTATCACCTTTTTTAAAAATCGGTATAACATTGGCTATTTTCCATGCCTCAGGAAAGATACCTTCATTAAATGATCTGTTCATGAGAATAGAAAGGGGTTTTGAGATAGATTTAGAGACTCCTTTAAGCATCCTATGACTAATTCCGTCGTCGCCACTTGCCTTGTTTATATTCAAAACATTTATTAGATTTTCAATCTCATTTTCAGTGCAGTTTACTGTTGAGAGTGAATTGTTTGTAAGTTTTTCAAAAGGAGGTAGTACAGTGTTTTCATCATTAACAGTAGAAATAGAGACAAAGTAATCATTTAGACAGTCTGCTTTTTCTTCATCAGTGAATGCCCATTGTGTTTCGCCCGAAGGAAGGGTAGAAGAGAGAGGAGGGATAGCTGAAGATGAACTGTTGGTTTTGACAAAATGTCTAATAACTTTCCAAAATTTCCTTTTGTCATTATTTTCGAAATCTGTAATAATTAATTCTAAGTTGTTATAGAAAGATTCTTTGGCATGTTTTCTTTGATTGTTTACTTTGTTACGAAGACGTTTGTATTTAATCCAGTCTGTTATATTACCTGTTTTAACTGCTTTCTTTTTTTGCCTATCTCTTTTCCGTGTATTTCGTCGAATCTCAGAGTCAAACCATGGTTTGTCATCTTCTCGGACAAGGATAGTTTTACTAGGAATGCAAACTTTTACAAATTCAATGAAAATATTATTAAAAAGAGTACTTGCGTCATTTACAGAGCCCTGATTCAAACATGTCCAGTCAAATTGGAGTATTTTGTTATTGAGCAATTCAAAGTTTGCATTTTTATATAACCAGACTTTACGAGTGAATGATCTATGCAGAGGGTATTGAAACGGAAGATAAAGATATGTAGCACTATGATCACTAATTTCAGGTGGAATTTCTAGGATGCCTTGATGTAGAAAAGACATGTCGTTGTGAATAATGATGGGATCTAGCAGAGCATGTTGTCTTGTGGGTTCAGAAATAACATTATTAAGAGAGTTTAGGATCAGTATATCTTTCAAGTTGTGTACGTTAGGGTTTAAAAGGTCTTCATTCATGTTCCCCACAATAACTACATTATTTGTAATATCTAAAGCCTTTTCGATATTTTTATTTAAAGAATCAAAGAAATTCGCATCAGATGTACGGGGACTGTAAAACGTTCCTATTAAGTAGACCTGCCTATGTACCTTAATTTCTGCCCATATGGATTCATTCCAATAGCCCTCTAGATCAAGTCTGCGTTTGTGGACCAGCTCATGAGACAAATAAACCAATAACCCCCCTCCATGATTTGATCTATCCTTTCGGTACGGAGCATCAAATTTATAAGATAAGATTAGAGAGTCTGATAAAATATTGACATCAAGGTGAGTTTCCGTGAAACATAAAATATCAAAATCTAAAAAATATTCAGTTATGAAGTCAAATTTGTTTCGTATACTTCTGATGTTACTATGAATAAGTGAGAGTGAATGTTCGGTTGTGTTTGGACCCGGATTCTTCTCTACGTCCCCTGCTTCTAAAATAAGGAAGAGCAGTACAAGCTTAAAGTCCAAGTTGTTTACGAGGACCTTCAAAGACCAAGACAGCAATCTCGCCGCATAATTGAATCCGCTTAGAATAAAAACAAAGTACTGAAAAGTAAAATACCATGAAAAAGTAACCTTCACCCTCTGTCTGCAGACGCAAACCCTGCTGTCAAACAGACCGATACTGACACGCCACTGATCTACCCCATTACCCATTTAGGATTAATACCCGTGTTGTAATATCGAGTTGGCGTATCAGCAGCGAGTCTGAATTCCAGCCCCTCCCGACCTAGTGCACCCATCAATTGAAACAGACATACGGAGTATTCGATATACAAAGTAAAGATAATAACTAAATTGTACAAATATAATAAAACTGTACAAAAGATGATCTCAAAAAACATATGCATTACAGTAAAACCTGTCATAAGCGGCTACTCAAAAAGAAGGCCAAAATTGGTTTTCAATACCGATTATCGCTTAATGCAGGTCAAGGGAGCATTCTGCAATACTATCGACCTTCATTAAGCTACCATTTGTCTTTAAGACCTTTGTTTTGACTATTTTTGAGTGACCGCTTAAGGCAGGTTTTACTGTATTTTTTTACAGTGTGAGTCTTGCAGAAGCGTGTAAATGTGCTGTTGGTTCTCTCTAGTTTCTAGTTTCATCAAAGACTCACGTGTAACCTAGCGACTACTTTAAAAGCTATCGAATGTATTGATCCGGAAAATAATTACAACAATAACAGGTAGAATTGTTTTAAACTTTAACACTGGAGAAAAGAAAAAAAGTAACTTTACACCAAAAGGGGGCAGCTCAGCTGAGCTGCCCCCTTTTGGTGTGAACTTACACGTATTTTTTTTAAAATGCAATTCTAATCATGACAACCCGCAGTGGCTCAGTGGTAGATTGCTTGACTTGAGACCGAAGGGCCGCGGGTACGACCCTCACCGGCGTCACTGCGTTGTGGTCTTTGAGCAAGACACATTTATCCTAGGTTAGTACTGGTTCAACCCAGGAAGACCCGTCCCTGTTTAACTGAAATATTGTTGATGAGACGTAAAGAATCAAATCAAACAAGCAATAATCATGACAACAGTTCGGTTTATCTGGCAAGAAAGTCTCTTTAACCTAGGATAATGAACTTGACTTCTGTTTCAAAAACGATAATTCAAAGCAGATTGGTTATTAAGGCAAGCTCGTAAGTAAGATGTATTTTACAAGCTGTCAATGTTAAGAATCCTACAAGAATGCTGCCACGCACTCCTGAAATGCGGACGGCTGGTGCTAAAGCGAGCCACGAACTAACTTTTCCGTAATTGGAACGAAATAAATGTAACGAAAGCATAATAATGGGTGAAAGTAACAGATGTTTGAGAGTTCATATGTTTATTAAAGTTTATTCCCACGGATACGGGTTTCTAATTAGCTCATATTGCTTGTTGTTCCTCGCTTTTGTTTTATGTGGAAACAGTCTCAATAATTATTTGCGGAAAAAAACTAGAAGAAACTCACCAATGACCACTTTTATCATCTGTTCAGTGATAATCTTTGCAAGCAGTTTGGAATCAGAAAGTTTGACTGGATCCAAACAGTTTCACACTCTGTTCGTATTCCTGAAGTTCATTTATCGATACATTAGGTCGATATCGATGTATGGGAATAAAGTCTACAATCTCCACGCATGACACAATGAGAGCTCTCGTCAGGATCTCTAAATAAAATGGAAAAAACGGATCCTTCAGAATTAGACCGTATTGACTTGGAATAGGCTGTCCTACAGTCTCAGTGTCAAATAAAAATCTTATCATGCGCGTAGCCAGACGTCTGATCAGACTGCGCGGATACGCAGACTGTTCTGTACCTCAAAAGTAGGTTTTCTCGCGGCGAGACCAATACAAAGAATATACAGTAAAACCTCTAAAATCCGATCTCCTATTGTTCGAAGTAATTCGAGATAAAACCTCCAGCCCTTAATTCGAATTTACGGATGTCAAATTCTACTGTAGAAACATACGGCCTGTAGACAAGAGCTAGATTGTTGAATATCTCGGCATTTTCCCAGCATGCCTTGAGTTTGGCATTAATTGAGACGTACAGCAATATTTTCTTCCGCATGCTGTTAACGTAGTTTATGTGGTAAAGCAAATTCATGACACACCCAGTTGACGCCACCATACGCAGACATTCAATATATAGTCTGATGGCGGGTTTTGCATTACCTCCCTTTGACTGATTACCACACTCTGTCTGATGGATGGCCGTGTCGGTTACTCTAGATCTGATCAGAGTGGGCAGTGGCGGATCCAGAGGCGATCGATTCGCTTGAACCCCCTCCTCGCCCCCCCCCCTTTTAAATATCCCATGAAAATGAAATAACTTGGTCCAAATTATATCATTTTCATGGGATATTATAAATCAGCTAAGCGACACCTCACACACACATACGCACGCACGAACGCACCCACCACTTTCGCTATTGTTGGGTTTACCATGCACTGGCTCATAAGATTTCTCAACACAGCGCATAGTGCCAGGGGGTGCATTGGTTGCTGTCGGAAACAACATGATTTTGAAAACTTAACCCATTTAAGCCGAATGGAATTTCCCATTCTTATCAATTGGACCAGTCCATTTACGTTCCAAGGGATGTTGCGTGATTTTTTTTTTCATTTTTATCAAATTTCAATAGAACATTTCAGTGCAAGCATGATAAGACACTGCGTTCGAATGCCCCAAAAAGGACGCAGTGCTTATATGGGCTAACCAGCACCCTTTACTAAATAGGTCGAATAATGGACCACCCCACACGATAAAACCATTAAATATGGACGGTTCTTTTCGCCATAAATATGTTAACATGGTTAATGAAATATTCGAAAATAAAACCTAGGAACAACGACATTTTATCTCTGTAAAGTATCTCTATAAATAAAAGAGAATCATGTAAACAGGTAAACGTTTGTTTAATGCTCAAAACTCTTTGTGAAAAAGAGGGGTTTATTATGTCAGAAGTTCTAAAAACTTATTAAAATGACAGCGCCCCGCGACAGTTATAATTATTACTTTAGTTTGCGTTTACTTTAAATATGGATCTTGTAAACAACTCTCATTTAAACATGTTAAAGAAGGCAAATTGGTAGATATTGACTCATTTATGGCTAGCTTCATGACTAGTAGCAAACGGTGAATGCCCAGAGCTTATACCGCGAAATTTGCTGGATCTCTTGCCAGTGGCGGATTCAGAGGGGGTTCAGGGGTTTCGCTTGAACCCCTCTCCGTCCCCCGTTTTTATCATTCAAGTCAGATTCAGCAACTTATACTGACGACCCCTTATTCGAATAATGGGCGTAACCAATACGATAGAAAATAAGAAATAAGAAAGTTACAAAATTATATATTCAAACGTTTGTAACTAGGAAATTTCAATGCTTAACATAAAGCTTTATAGCCTGGTCCCGAGGTTATAAAACTTGATCCCGAGGTTATAAAACATTTTCCATGCTCAACTCAGCTGACCACGATATTTATCCTGTTCACAAATGTTTAAATGCCAACAAATGTTGGCATTTTATCATTTATTAGCATGATAAATACAACATCTGAGAGACTTAAAGCAAGAAACTTCTTCATTTGTCGGTATTTTAGTTTTCATGAGCAGTTGAAATTTCGTGCTCAGTTGAGTTGAGCATGATAAAAGTTATATGACTCGGGGCCACATATTATTGCGTGGTATGCAAATATGCGTGCGATATTATCTTTCCGTACAGACGCACAAAGCAAACGACCTAATAGGCTGGACAATGCGTTAGTATATTATGAGAAAATGTTATGTAATCAAATATTCGAAACCCTTACTTGTTCAAGATAGGGGTCAACCAATAAAAGTTGGAAAAGAAGTAATGGCCTCATATCACAAGATCAGTAGATCAATAACCTAATCCTCTCACTTTTATTATCCATATATACATGATCGACAGTAGCCTGGATCTACAAAGATACTTATTTATGATGCAATTTCTCTTTCATATAACGATAACATATCACTTTCGCGGATTCCTTGGTTCAATATTATCTTTATTTGGGGATATTTCTTATTCCTTTAAATTTCGCTACAAATCCTGAAATCCGACTTAAAATGGCGCAAAAATGCCTGTTTGGGCATAACATTAGATCAATGGGGTTGGAGGGTTGGAGGGGTACCGTATTATTTCAAAAGATTCGGACATTCATTCCTTGCCATGCTAGTCATAATATGGACATTGATGCGGGTAAACATACCTTCGGGATTTGCGACCAGGTCATGATATCAACCCAGTCTGCTCAGCTACAGAGACTAGATAGAACCTTGAACTATTGTATGTGGCATGTTTAGTTGTCGTTTGATCCGGAGTTCGAATAATAAAGGCGCTGATCAGACTGCGTGGATGCGCAGGCTGGTCTGCGCCTATGTTGTTTGCATGCAAAAAAAAAAATTCACAAAGGCACCTCTATCACTTTAAGTAGGGCCTTGATTGAGCTTTATTTTTTTAAAAAACAGTGAAACTACTAAAATGGATGCCTTGTATTTAGAGGAAAGCGCGGGTCCACAATCCTTGTGTGTGGTATAGATCTCATCAACAGCCGATAAGAATAGCTATGCCTTATGCCAATAGTTCTTTTACTATAAGGTGCTCTCATTGGTTCATTTCAGACAGAGCAACTGAATCCTTATCTAAACATTATGGTCACACTGGCATGCCAGATCCATAAATTTACTGCTACAAAACAGCTGATTGTAATACACCAGCTACACCCATTGTCATGCAGAATATTTTCTTTTACAATGATCCGCCCCAATTCCATCCTGTTAATCTGCAGCAAACTAGCTTTTAGCAATGACTCTTTTTTTAAAAGTAAGCATTTTAAAAAAAATGTTATAATAAAATTATCAAACAGTTTGGATCCAGATGAGGACCAGTGTACTTTCAATCCTGATCTGACTCCAAACTGTCTGTACAGTGGACGACAAAATTTGCCACTAGCAGTCTTATTTAATACAATGGACTGTGAAGCCTCTGATCTGACTATGTGGATGTGCAGTCTGATCTGAGTCTTTACTTGGTTAGCATGCCAAGTGTTACGATTATCTTTTGATGGCTATCAGGTTCTCTGCAGTGGAATGATAGAGGTAATAAAACACCCAACTGCTGACACTAATTATCCTTGAGAGTTTAGGACTAAACTATTATTCCCCTGTAGAAATCCAATGAGAAAAACTTTTGCCAAAACCACCGCTGGTGAGAGGTTATATGGAAACTCTACGCTCTGTCCTTATCCGCTACTTGATCTCATGCATTTCCCATAATTCGTCAAATAACCGCTTTTATGACAGTTTTTGCTTTTCTTTCGACTTATAAACTTTTCTACATATATAGTCTTGTCGCTCTACGAAAAACAAATGTTGTTCGAAAGAAAAAAAAATAATGCGACATTAAACAGTGTTAAATGTCCCCAATAATATGTTCATGTCAGTTTAGTTTAAACATATATTGCCAAATCTGTTATAATGCAATGCAATTTTTCTTGTTATTTTTTGGTCAAATTTCACGACTTTGGCTGAGTTTGTGCGAGATTTAGGGGTAAAGGGACGCTGGAGCGCAACACATCTGTCTGGTACTGTCCCCTAGATATACACTGGCTCCTTTAATGGCCCCTTATCCACGTAAAATGTTGGATCTTGCTGTCACAGTAACATTTTTACACACAGATTGAAATCTTTTTTAACAAGTTATTGATGTTAATGTTTTTTAAACGAGACTAAATTTTTTCATCGTATTTCACCAGTTGACTTTTTCACTACCATTTTAGACTGAAACTTGCCAACGGTGATTTGAACATGGGTTTTGCAGGGCCATAAAATTGTCATTAGGAGACAATGATCAAAGTCGATGATAAATTTGTTAAGATTTTGACAGCTGATTGGTGGATCAGTGGCTAAAATAAAGATATAATATGAGCCATGACATGTGATTTCCAACAATTTGACATTTTGATAAGTGTAGACTCGGACGAGCCTCTGCAGCCTCCTTTTAAGCTAAGAAACTCCAAATTTTGTTCAGTCAGTAGCTTAAGAATTATAGAATATTCAAGCGACTAGCAAAGGCTCTGATCAGACTGCGCGTATGCGCAGGCTGATCTGTGGCTTTGCTGGTCGCACATACCACATTGTTGGAAATCTCATGTCACGGCTCATATAATAACCTTTCGTAAACACATGAAAACCACCCTTATGTCCACGTACTGTACAACACAGTCTCTGGATCTGCGTAGTCTGCACAGTTATGCGTTTGAGCCTGGGTCCAGTCGTCAATATTTCTGCCAATTTTTCTTATGCTAATCAGGGCTCGAAATATCTTAAAATAGGCACTTGCCCTGCATCACAAAAATTATTGGCATATATGGGGAAGAAATTAATTTTCACTAGAAATATCAAATTTTCCACTTGCCCTGCAGCCTGAGGCACTCGTAAATACGAGCGGACGAGTGCTATTTTCGAGCCCTGCTAATATTCTAAAACTTAAAAAAAAGATAACACATCAAAGGTATCGATAGTCCGTTATTAATTTCTGTATATATTGACTGTTATTTTGACCAAGAAATGGAAAAATAAAAAAAAAATGAATAAAAAATGATTAGGCTGGAACCAAGGCTAATGCGTTTATGCCGAATATAGTACAGTAAAACCTGCCTTAAGCGACCTCTCAAAAATGGACTAAACAAAGGTCTTAATGAAATATGGTAGCTTTATGAAGGTCGAAAGTATTGCAGCAAAGAACATTCTGCAATACTTTTGACCTGCATTAAGCGATATTTCGGTAATGAAAACCAATTTTTGGTATTCTTTTTAAGTGGCGCTTAAGACAGGTTTTACTGTAATGTTTATGATTTGGCCAGCTCATGAGTTATGGGGCTTATCATATCTGTTTAAAACCACACGTAAAACATGCATGTACAGCTACATAGCGGGGCTAGAAGCATTATATTTGTTCTGAACATAAATCTAAGGACCAGCTTTGTGTGTGCGAGCCGCGAAGACTCTGACGAGACTGCGCATCTGCGCAGGCTCGTCTGAGTCTTTGCTGCTCCCATATACAATAGATACCAAAGTTTCATGAATTTGATTCAATACATCATCACATTCTGTAGAAAGGTGCCTTTTAGGTTGAAATGACAATCTTGATGACAGCCCAATTATCCAAGATACCTAGCACATTTATGGGGGTACAGTATTGGTGTAGATTTCATAGATAGTTTCTTTAATTGCATGCGTTAACATCTTTATGAAGGCTTGACAGATTTTTAAAATCTTTAAATTTTCAACTGATTCTTTCCACCACGTTTTCAGATTCATTCATAAGCCCCACACCTCGGACCCAGTCCGAGCCCACACACAAGGCACACATAGAAGCCACTGTTAAATATCTTCACAAGCTAAAGTTTAGAATTGCATCAGTCCACTAGAATGGATATAATTACGTTTACAATTTTATTTTAGCCAGGAAACACATTTTATTTAAAATTTCTATCCTCTAATAGTCAAATTTAGTGGTCTAATGTCGGAGCCTAGAACTACTCCAAGTAAAGTTTAAGATTGCTGTCTTAGAGAGAATATCAGTTTTACTGAAAAAATGACATAAGAGACGCTAAAGTTTCGCTAAGAAACTTTCGAATTGTTAGGTTCAAATTCGCTTTATAGTAATAACATTAATTAACCCATTTATGTAGAATGGAGCCTTCCAATAGACTGCTTGTCACCATCTCCAAAAGGTTTCTTAACCCTTTCCACCCTAATCACGACTTTTGTCGTCTGATTTTCTCGCCTGTTTACGTTCTTAGGTAGCCTATATTGCAAACAGGGAACAGTCCGATCAGGCTTCATTTTGTTTGCTTCCATGATACAATCTAGTATGATGTGGACTTGACTATATGCAGCGGACGTAAAAGCAGACGTGTGGTCTGACGCCTTATCCGTTCCTATAGCAAACAGTGACACTTTTGGTATTGAATCTGGGTCTAAGCAGTTTGCACTTGTCCCCCTCTTGGAGCTGTAATGTTGATTTAATCTGCTTTGATACTAAATACCTTATATTATGCATTAGGGATGGCTTCTGCCGAAAAACTAAATACCATAACCCTTTTCATTCTGGACACCTGCAATCAGGTTCTTTGGCGAACAGCGAAGACACAGACGAATTTATGCGTAATTTTAGCAGGGTCTGCACTGCTTGCATCTTCATGACAGAAATGCATCAAAATTTAGAAATATCCACTTGTGGCCATTTAAAATACAAATTGGGCAAATTCATACTTATATCAACATGCCTGGGTAAATCTATCAGAATGGGAAAATGATGGCTTCCCCCAAAAATCCTCCAGTTACTCCTTATCCATGTACATGTAATCTGTGGCTCTCTGCACCTCTTCTTTTGAGATGACTCAACTGCAGGTTTGTGTTCGAATCTTGGTCCCCTGTCACTGAAAACAGTTACGTGCTGTTGTTTGCTTGATAGGTTATGAACATGAACGTCCTGAAGGAACATGCTTTTCGACTGCAATTAGGTAAAAAAAATTAGGCGAACAGGTTCAAAAACGAGTCCAAAAACAAAAACAATTTCCCAAGCGGGGAATCGAACCCCGGCCGCCGCGGTGAGAGCGCGGAATCCTAACCACTAGACCACTTGGGATATGCCATTCATATGTTTTAGTGTATAACAAAATATTTTGGGGATTATCTCTGCTGTCTTTGCGGTTTAACCTGGCTTACTTTTATATCTCGTGCTATTAATGTTAAATAAAGACATATCTCCTCGTTAGTATAGTGGTAAGTATCCCCGCCTGTCACGCGGGAGACCGGGGTTCGATTCCCCGACGGGGAGCAATTTTTTTTTTACATGTATTTTCTTATATCATTGTTATGAACAATTTGATATGCCAGTATGCTCTACTCATTTTATACATTTAGGAGCGATATGTCAGTGCCTTGCTCCTTTTTGTGGGATATTGGCAAACAGCGCAGACCCAGAACAGACGCCACAGAATGCGCATCTGATCAGGATCTCCACTGTTTTCTTACAGAATGCTCTGTTAGAATTCTATTAGAAAAGTTTAAACTTATTTGATCTACAATTTGAAATAGACGGATAGGAAAGTTCATCGGCTTAAAAGGGTAAAAGTCTATCGTGGGCACCAAGAACTATATCCCAAAACGAGGACCAAACACAGTTATAGGTTAGGGTCTCAGTCTGAGTCCTGACCTACTGTCAGGCATATAACCAAGCATGTAGACAATGTTATATCCGAAATGTTAAAATAATGTTAGTGTATTAACCCACGTAGGCCTATGGTCCTTTTGTGGGACATTGACAAACAGCGCAGATCCAGATCAGACGCCGCTGAATGCGACGTCTGATCAGGGTTTCCACTGTTTGCTTACAGAATACTCTATTAGAATTTGCATACAAATGAAAAATACCACCCAACACCCCTAAAATTTGAAATAGACTCATCCTACCGATAGAGATAGGAAAGCTCATTTGGTTCAAGTAAGGGAGCGCAGTGGCTCAGTGGTTGAGTGCTTGACTCGAGACCGAAGGGCCGCGGGTTCGAGCCTCACCGGCGTCACTGCGTTGTGGTCCTTGAGCAAGACACATTTATCCTAGCTTAGTACTGGTTCAACCCAGGAAGACCCGTCCCGCATAACTGAAAGATTGTTGAGTGGACGTAAAGAATCAAATCAAAATTTGGTTCAAGTCTAGAGCGGGCACCAAGAACTAGATCACGAACACTAACCACTGATGCAAGTTATAATTCAGGATGACCTTCTACCGTGCATATTACCAAGCATGTAGACTGTCGCATACTATAGAATATCCGAACTCTTTTAGTATATAGTGATATTAACACAGTATGCGCGTGCATTTTCTTCGTCATGAGGTTGAAAATGATATTTCAACAACTTTTAAACCACCATGGAACTACCCGAAAAAAAACAATAAAAAGACATAAAATGTGTTAATAGATCTGAAGACCAATCTAGTGCAGACATATGATCTCTGAGCTTGGCAAAAGTATATAATCACCCAGCAATGATGTAGACCAGCCTGGGCGTCCACCACAAAGAACCACGAGTGCTTGGCTCTCCAGTGAGAGAATAAATGATCTGATATGACTGAGTTGTCATTCAGACCAGTCCTAGTCCTTTTTTTCATATACTGGCTCATTGTTGAATGCTGGGTAATGTTGTGTGTCTTTTTTCGTCTGTTGATTTTTTTCTTCAAAAAAGTTCTTTCAGGAATAACATCAGAGTGTAAAACAGTTTGGATCCAGATCAGGCCCGACCTTATGTCGGGCCTGATCTAGGTCCAAACTGTTCGCATAGGTTATCAGCAGACGACACTAGAGTAGAAGGTAAAGAGTTAATATTCAGCCTAATCCTTGTCTTCTCTGGATGCGCAGTTATTTTGTTGGTTTTGGCATGTAGGCCTACTGGCTGGGTAATTATTCATATGTTTGTCGTCTGCTGATTTTGATTGTTCATAATCAGCGTTTAAAAAGTTTTTTTTTCAGGAAAACCGAAAGGGTGACAAACAGTTTGGTTCCAGATCAGGCCCGACGTTTTGTCGGATCTGATGTGTGCCCAAATTGTTTACAAAAGGCATAAGCAGGCGACAAAAGTGGCCAATGGCAGAATATATGCGTCTAAAGAGTTTGACGACGCATTAGGTCATTCCCTTTTTAAATCTGCATCAATCTGCCCAGTTTTTTTTATGTTTTCATTCAACATGAATATGTGTGCTCGTAAGAGACACTTACTGATCTGGGTGCGCATGCTCACATGCTCGCCCGCACCAAGTTTATATCATATGGTTCATAAACTGTGATTTTCGATAAAATAGTTTAAATTTCCCTGCATCAGTATTCAAAGCCGGCAGTGCGTCAATATTTGTTTTTCGTTTTTAACAAGAAAAGTTATCTGATTTCCATTTTTAATTAATATTTCTTTTTTCTGTATTTTGTGTAAAATAACAATCGATAGTATCAGGCAGCTACTGTATATTTTCCCACAGCTTAGATTGGTCGATAAAAAAGAAGGCGGGGCTTCGTATTGGCCGCCCGCCTACTAGTAAACAACAAGACAGCTGTAGTTCACACACATAAAGTATTTTTCACGATTCATGCTGGCATTTCGGATTTATATATTAGCACTTGTCGTTTACGCTTCATTGTTTTAATGGTGTTTAGAAAAAATACGAAAAATATGATATATGAATAATTCTATAGGATTCTGAGAGTTAATAATGATTTGGAATATCAGTGGTTAAGTGTTGTGCAGGACTATTAAAATGTTTACAAGGACCTTAAGGTATATGGAGTTGAAATTCATTGAAATACATAATTAAACTTGATTAACATACTTTATAAAACTATTGTTGGCTTACAGCTTACAAAACATACTTTGGTTCATATTGATATGATGATAATGGATATTATAAAAGTTACGTCGACAGGTAAAACTCTGATGGATGCAATTAAACTGTTTCTTCTATGTTTGGCGATACCCAGTTTAGTCCACGTCAACGCTGCAGAGCTGGAATACAGGATTGACGAGGAACAACTACCGGATACCTACGTCGGTAACGTCGCTGACGATTATGACTTGCGTTCCACTATGACGTTACATGATTACGACAGCCTTGTTTACCGGATTCTAACAACAGGAAACGTTTATGCACCATATTTCAAAATCCACGAGAAAGAAGGAAAACTATATACTAACGCTAGTTTAGACAGGGATTCAATTCCAGAATGCTCACAAGCAGACGTCTGTGTTGTGTCTTTAGATATTGCCATACAAACACAAATTGGGGCTTTCTTTAGGAAAATCAGCGTCGACATTATAGTAGATGACGTCAACGATAACAAACCACATTTCATGCAAGATACAGACAGCGTTGAATTCTCAGAAAGTTCAGTTGTAGGAACGTACGCTACTATAAGTGGTGCAAGGGATTCTGACGTTGGGAACTACTCAGTTCAGAACTATTACATTGCAACATCTAACGTACCATTTGACGTCACCTTGGAGAAGCTGGTAGACGGTAGCTCTGTGGTGAAGATCGTGGTTACCGGACTATTGGACAGGGAAAAGTTAAATTTCTACGAGATCACAGTGGTTGCTGAGGACGGTGGGGATCCCAGATTGGTTGGTTTTCTAACTGTTAACGTCACCATTCTTGACGTTAATGACAATAAACCGGTGTTCGATGAACTGTATTACAACGTTACTATTCCTGAAGACTATAGCTTAAATAAAACATTTCTGACGGTACATGCTACCGACGCTGACGATGGCGCTAACGCTGACGTAGAATACAGACTCAGCAGCAACTTGAATGATGACGTCAAAAAGCTGTTTTCTATCAACGCCAGTACGGGTGAGTTAGCCCTCACAGGTCAGTTAGTGTCTAGGCCCGATGAAGAGATCAGGATTTATGTGGAGGCAGTAGATAAAGGGAAACAGCCAAAGGTTGCACAAGTACTAACTTATATAAACGTGGAAGATACCAGTAACACTGCGCCAGAAATCAAGGTCAATATACTGTCTGGTAATGTACATGCCGTCATCTCAGAGTATGCCAACGTCGGTGCTGTTGTTGCATTTGTAGCCGTCACTGACGTCGATACAGGAAGGAACGGTCAAGTTGAATGCACCACAATAAGTGAATACTTTAAAATGGAGAGACTTAAAGAGAACGAATATAAGGCGGTAACTACTAGAAATCTAAACAGAGAGTTCAGAGACAGACATGACGTCACAATCATCTGTCGTGATAATGGCACACCAAAGCTTAATTCTACAGCTTCTTTCAGTGTAGCTGTTTTGGATGAAAATGACAATCCTCCCCGTTTCTCACAGACAACTTACTTTCCCAAAACGGAGGAAAATAACCAGATTGGCGACGTCATTGCACGTGTCTTTGCTGATGACATTGATCTGGGAAGAAATGCAGAAATAACATACAGTTTGTATAACACCAGTGGCTATGATTTCTGGATAGACCATGCGAGTGGTGAAATCAGAGCTAACTTTGTACTGGACAGGGAGCAGGTCAACGAGATACCTCTGGTGGTCAAGGCAATGGACAATGGTCGACCAATCAGGTCAGCAACAGCCAGCGTGAAACTGATTGTTACAGACCAGAATGACAACAAACCACACTTCGTGCAGTCTAGTTACGTGTTCCCAGTTCATGAAGGTATACATCTTAACTCAACAATAGATCAGCTGATTGCCACTGATAAAGATTACGGTGAAAACGGATCTGTATCGTTCTCCTTTGAGACTGTTCCCGCGTCAAACTTTCCATTTATCCTCTATTCTGATGGGACAATTAAAATGATTCGATCTTTAGATAGGGAAACCAATAGCAGATATGCATTCAGTGTAATAGCGTCAGATCGTGGATTACCTCCCCTTAGTTCTTCAGTTTCTGTAACTGTTATTGTTTTAGATGTAAACGACAATGAGCCACGCTTTGTCTTTCCTAACACTGTAAACAATACAGTAGAGGTCTCCCTAGAAAGTCATCTAGATACTCTAGCGATAACAGTGAAAGCTATTGACTTTGACGAAGGTGTCAACAAAGATATCACTTACTCAATAATTGATAACAACTTTACTGAAATGTTTCAAATGGGACATGGAGCAGAAAACGGCGTTATAAGGGTAATGCGTTTCCCTGGGCGCTCTGACCCTTTGAAGTATAATTTACTGATCAAAGCTGAAGACCATGGAAAGAACCCCATGTACTCCGTCCAAACCCTCGCTGTTGTGTTTACATCCGAATCTGGATCTGCAGATTCCTCCAACTTTGTCCTGGCTGTTTCCTTCGCTTGTGCCACGATCCTGCTCTCAGGTGCAATCATAGTGACAATCTTCTTCATCCGGAGACGGGACAGAAACAATTGTAATGATTTTGTTGATTGCTCTAAGAGTGACTTCCAGATCGTCTCGCTGGAGAACAAACAGAATGTCACTGTGAGTGATACGGTCAGCGAGGAGAGCGTCAAAGATGGTGGTTTCACCGCAGACAACGATTCCTCCTTGAATTCCGACCATTGGCGGCCAGTGATGAACTCGTCATTTCTCAATCAGAACGTGACAGAGGTGAGTATTGGTGTCGTATTGTCCCGAAGCAGATGTATATAATATTAGGTACTGTCCTGCCAGCCAAGAGTGACAGTGACTTCATGTTTTGTTTACACAGTTATAAGGGAATTATAATCGATAAATCACTTGTGTATTAATCCTATCCTCGGGATAGGATTAATACAGAAGTGATCTATCGATTCGCGTTTGCTCAAGTGAAGTGTACACGTTAGTGTTTTACTTAGCAATTGTAAACAAAGTATTACATCACTGCCACTCTTGGTTGGCACGACAGTAGTATCATACGCCTCTGCCCGAAGTTATAAAACTTTTTCATGCTCAATTGAACTGAGCAAGAAATTTAAAATGCTCATAAATGTTAAAATGCCAACAGTTGTTGACATTTCAACATTTATCAGCATGATGAATAATCTAATACAATATCTGAGAGTTTGAAAGCAAAGCAAATCTCAATTTTTTCAGCATTGTAGTTTTTATGAGCAGTCGATTAATACAATATCTGAGAGTTTGAAAGCCAGGCAAATCTAAATTTTTCAGCATTGTAGTTTTTATGAGCAGTTGAAATTTCATGTTCATTTGAGTTGACCATGAAAAAAAAGTTGTGTACCCTCAGGGCATGGTCATATGTTGTCTTCGTGGCCCATTCAACTCTATTTCAGTCACATAGGGTCTTCTTTAACCTGGATTCTTCCATCCGGATTGATTCATTTAGGTTGATATAGAATGTCCCTAATTGTTCAGGTTAGAATGATGTTTTATCTAGTCAAACAGTGCAGACCCTGAGTATAATGTGGTATTTCATCTGATTCTTCACTGTTTGTCAAAGGACCTGTTTAGGGGTAGCCAGTATACAAAGAGTTAATGGGCATAAGTACAAGTATAATGAAAATACCCAACCCACATTATAATACATTCCATTGAAAAGCGAAATAAAATGAGCAAAATGCAACGAACCCCGACGAAAGTTCAACAATTTTAATTTTTTCGTGACCATAGTAATAATTTTCTCTACCTCCTGCACGTAAACAAACATCTTTTACAGTGTCCTGGCATGACATAGGTTCAGATTGCTGTCACCTTGCTGGAATGTGGATATATGGGTACATATACGGTCTCCAGGAAAGATGGGAGGAAGTTGACTGGAGAGTTTGGAGATGGGCAAAGGCTGTTATGGGCTTTTCTTAATTTCTATATAATTCCAAACGGCGATGCTCCAGGCTCAAAGCAAATGTCAGAGAACGAATTTCTGCGTTAGTTTCTACACGCTATACCAAAACATACGTTGAGACGGTCCCCTAAGAAATCTACTCGACTGTCTTATTGCACTCAGCACAAAATACATGAGTACTAACGCCGAATGGATTTGTTTTTACTTAAAACCCTTCCATAGTCTGTGAGATGCTTTCTTTACTTAGGATAAAACTTGTACCTTACAGACTACCCAGCGCCTAATTGGAGTCATCAAAGTCTCTTGAAAATAGAGAGGATACATTTGATTGGCAACATGAGATTTCCAACAATGTGGTATCTGCGACCAGCAAAGGCTCAGACCAGCCTGCGCATACGCGCAGTCTGATCAGAGCCTTTGCGGGTCGCTTGTATTATATGAGTGTTAAGCTACTGATTGAACTAATTTGTAGTTCCGAAGCTTAAAAGGAGACTGCACAGGCTCGTCCGATTCTACACTTGTCAAAATACTACATTGTTGGAAATCACATGTCACGGCTCATTTGTGTCTCTTGAATATCAAGTTGAGAGAGACATTTCCTTTGGGTACCCACATAAGGACGGTTCTGTAGAGTAACCACAACATAGAAACGGTTCGTTTGAGTGCCCACAACAAATGCTTTCAAAATTTCATCATTGAATATTAATGACAGTTTGGCACCTGCTCGAACAACATGAATCAAGAGATATTCTATTTGGTTTATTTGCATTACTGTTTCCAGAGGTGGGGTAGGTAGAGGGTTGACCGAGCCAATGCCACGTCCAATCTGTGAGTATGTCTGCATGGACAGGGTTTTGGGAAAGAATTTTAAGGATAGGTAGGCAAATCAGAACCACATGTATATTTGGGTGCAGCCCACGAAAAGCAATACCAATAAGTTGAAAATCAATTTTGATGTCTAGAATATTAATATATGATTAGGGTTATCTTATTTTGACGTCTATTGTTTTTGTTAAGATTAAATTGAAGTGGCTGTTGGGTGGAAATCGAACACATTTATCTTCATATACAGATACCGGTGACGTTCTAAATTGCTCTCCAGTGGTCAGAGATTTAACCTATCACCACAATAAAAATGTCACCTTAAGTTGTTAAATACTAATTTCATGCTTGATCGCCATGACGAAATATTGCGGGGACAGTGTGTAGGGTAGGGGTATACATGACCATGCAAAAAGGGATGTTTGCATTGAACTCAGAAAACAGATGAAATTTTAGGTAAGCTACCAACTAAACCATCTATACCGAACCGGTGTGTTGCGTTTGATATTCCATGACTGCAATGGACCATTTTCTTCCATTTTCTAGTACTGGCCTCGATCAATTTTGATCATTACGCCATTTGAGCTTCATGACCCACTAAAGGAGAATTACCAAATCCTTTTATGTGACAAACCAGATTATATCCTGCTTAGCAAACAGTACAGATCTAGATCAGCTGGTTTCTACTGAGAAGCCAGCTGATCATGATCCAAAACGCTCAATGTTTTCCATTCTGCCTGCTGTATAAGGCTAGATAAAATACCAACCATGCAATTTACTTAGATTGAAGTGTGTCTGTGTGTGGGGAGGGAGGAGGCCTAGGGGGGGGGGGGGGTACTCTCATTTTTCTTCATTCGTAGGCTCGGGCCCAGCAGCTACCGTTCACCCCCCAAAACTATCAGGAATTTCAAGCACCCCCAAAACATATTTGGATATTTAGCAACCCAAAAAATTACCCCCATTCTGTACCCTAAAATGCATAGAAATGACCCCTAAATATCGTCCAATTTTTGTGATGACCCCCCCCCCCCCCAAATATCCACAAAATCTTAATACCCCCAAAAATATTCATTTTTCTGAAAACCCAAAAAAAATTGAACCCAAAAGATGACCCGAGCCTACGTATGTATGAACATATCAGAGTATCCCTGGGGGGGGGAGTATGCAATCATTATTGCACGGGTTGGTCCAAAGGTACCTTTTCACTGGAAGAGCGGACCACATGCGAAGGGGGGTAGAGATAGATGTGGCGATACGAACACTATCTTCATCTAAATAGCTACCTGTCAACATAGATGTTTTAACGCACAATAAGTAGTTTCGGGTTGTTTGTTTTATTCTGTCATTTTGACAATATCTGGTTTGGTCACTGTGTTCAGTTTTAAATCGAATGCCCAGCGGGCTCAAACGCAACCGTCTATTTACATTTTTGAGGAGAAAGCCACGATTAAAATTAAATTTATCAATGTCTGCTTTCAATGTATACTGCTTTTGCAACCCTTACTAACTTAAGCATGAACTATCTTGTAATGGGCAAGGTCAAAACTGGTGTAGGTGGTTAAAAATAGTTATACCATGACTGTCCACCTGCACGGGAGATAATCCACTCGCTAAAGCTCGTGGATTATCTCCTCGTACAGGCGGACAAACCATGCCGGGTGAAACTATTAGATAGGCTTTGAATGCCTTGAAATATCCCATCCAGATCTACCTAGTTTGGCAGTTCCAACTGCCCATTTTGTATAACACGTTTACACAAGATGGAGTTTGTATGGTTGTGGTGCCCCGTGGGGGAGGGTGGCGCAGGCTTGCATGGGATACCATTTTTTTATTTCATGAGAGCTGGGGAGCATTAGCAAGTATTTTTAGGAAGCTGGGGAGCAAGTTGTTTGGGTAGACTGGTCTCCCCTCGATGACAAGCCCCACTTCGGTATGCGAACAGAAGGGGAGCTTATCGACGAGGGGAGACCAGTCTAGCATTTGTACAACGATGAGAATTTTTAGCATGGTAGATTTGGAATTAACGACGGGCCTTAATATGAACAATACATTGCTCCAATGCACCAATAGGCCGATTAGAAGGAAAATTCCATTAGACATAAATGGGGGGTAAAGTAAAAGATTGGATTACCATGTATGTACTTTACATACTGCTTGTGAAAATACATCGCCATAGAGATTGGTTTAATCCGGACAATATTTTCTTGGGATTTATAGCTTTAAAAGTTAAGAAAAATATTACATGATTTCACAGCAGCAATGTTGACCCATGAAAAGTAATTTCAAAACCATTATCAAAATATCACATCTAATTTGCGACATATTTTTGTAATTATGGATAATGTGCTTTAGAAATGTGTCTGGTTCAATTTTCCCCGCGTTAGGTCGTAGGAAATTGTGAGAATTCATAGTAAAATAGTGCTGACTGCGTTTGTTTTTAAGACAAAACTGTTAAAATTGACATTTTCTGAACATTCTTTTTAGTCAATGAAAGTAATGATTGCCACATTGTATAGTTCTTGCATTTGCTGTGTTTGTAGAGGTATTATTTATCTGCGAAAGACAAATATGCAAGTTAAAATTAAAACACGTGGAAAACATCAAAATAAAAATTATACCGCCCAGTCAATACAGGTACTACATCTGGGGTAGGAAACTTCTTAAACAGAGCCGCGGCTGTGTAAAAAAAATCTTATGAGAGCCTTTCCGGTTCTGTATATGGAGGCTGAAAAAATCGTCTAAAACCCGCAAGTTTTCCATTCGGCGCCTTTATGTCGTAAAATAGCGAAAAAAGGAGAATGCTATATGAGCCAAGTCAAGTCGACGCACCTACATTATCCCGTATTGTAGAATTCAGTAAAAGACGGTGCATGGGTGTAATTATGACGTTAATGTAGGCCTTCTTGATTATTTCTCGCTTCAAAATGTTTTCAACGGGCATATATTCTAATCTGAGTTTGCACTGTTCACTAATGTCTCTAGGTATAAGTGTGTTTTACAGTTCTCAAGAACAAATAAAGAGAATTTGTTGCATTATAGAGATCATAGTGATTCATTCAATCCTTCCATCTAGAAGTACTCATACTTGTCATAACTAATAAACAATTTTTGATGGCATCAAAGATTCCATTGCCTAAACAATCCCAAACTCCCCACTTTTCGGAAGTACACCACTGTTGGGGAGTTTGTCAAGCTAGGCTCTAACCGTATGAGTAAAACCTGTGTAAAACGGCCACTCAAAAATAGACAAAACAAAGATCTTAATGACAAATGGTAGCTTAATGAAAGTTGTAAGTATTGCAGAATGCTCCCCTTGGAGCATTCTGCAATACTTTTGACCTGCAGTAAGCGATAATCGGTCTTGAAAACCAATTTTTGGTCTTTAAGAGAGTGGCCGTTTTACAAAGGTTTTTCTGTAGATCCAAATCAGCTGACTGTTAAAACCAGTTGACATTGATCTTCTTTATTTAGAAAAAGATACATGTTTGTCCGGTTTTAGAAGGATAAACACCAGGACATCAATCTCCATAAGATTATGGATACTTATCGCGGCATATGCGAGCTGCGAAGGCTAAGATGAACCTTCACATCCCCACAGTCTCACAAGAGCTTTCAATTTTCAAGCACCATGCGCGGATCCAGAGGGGGGGGGGGGGCAGGGATAATATAGGGTGTATTAGCAATACTGGTCCAAATCCTCTTTAAAATCACAAAGCTACCAAACTAGCATTCAATGTTGGGCCATCGTCTAATGGCGTTAAGCTGGAGGGCCGATGCTTGCCATTTAAATGCGTTTCGCTGGCTGGCCGATGATGGCCCGCTACTAGTGGTATTTGAATCCTTCCCCCCCTCATCAAACTAAAAAAAAACTTTCTGGGTCCGCGCATGAGCACACACAATAGGGACGTAGATCTATGAAGGAGACCGTCTCTACGTCTCTACACGTGGAATGTTGGCGATTTCAGGGATTATCCAACGAAAGCATACTTGCACTCCCAACACTGTCCCTATCTGAAAATAGGATCTTTTATAGTCATGTACAACCAATAAAAGTCGATAATAATCCACTTTGTCTGCCAGTGGCTCTTGCATTTAGAAAGATTGCTTCTAATTCCAGGTGACAGGGAACAAGAATTCGCAGAAGAACTGTCAGTCACGTGACCAAGATTACGATCCTTGTTATCAGAAGCTTGATCCAGCAGCTCTCCAGTTACACAGATCTCTCCTCAAGGCCCACGTGCAATCATTTAAGGTAAATGCACTCATTACCCTCGTGCTATGCAGTAGTCTTAAAATCTTGAAACAACGTCGATGTGACTCGGTGGTGTCGATGGTAGCAAATACATGTAGTCACATCATGCACAATGTGGGCTTCGTCGCGAGAATTCCTGTCTTCGGGAATAGCGACAAAGTCAGGCAAACATACTGATCAGCTAGAGAGACTAGCTAGAATAAATTAAACTTTGCATGTAGCAAATTTAGCTATTATGCTTTCCAGAGAATGAATAACAAAGAAGCTGATCAGACTGCGCGAATGCGCAGGTTGGTCTGCGGCTTTGATGCTCACATTGTCATGACAAAGCCAGGTTCCGATTATGCCATATAGTACGACAAAACGAGTTGAAACAAAGTATGATACTCTCCCTGCTACTGCAAACAATGACATATTACTTGCAATATGGGTCACTGCTGCAAACGGACGAAATCGGTGGCATTGGGAACCTAGTGAGAATTTTTGTTTTCTGAGGGGGTTCCGTTTCCCAGAAAAGAAGCTACTGCTGGGGAGTTTTGTGTCTTACTTCATACTCACCGATAGTGGTGTCTCACTGATAACACGCAGAGCCAATGGTGTTTTAGGGTAAGAATGGCAGATAGGGGACGTCACTAGTCCTTTTTCTCCTGGTGTCAATTAGATGCACATGGCATGGGATTTTTCAGTTGACAAAATCCAATATTCCACCCAAAATGTTGAAAGGCGATACAGACCCTAGCTGCAGTTTTCTTCACGCTGAAGTACCTTTAATGGAAAAATCACAAGTACCAAATCTCCACTGACCATTGCTCGCTTTGGTGGAGAGCTTGCCTTTTCACAGAATGCAGTTAGGCGATGAAATTCCCGTAATTATGGACAATTAAACTCGGTGTCCATTAAGGACCTTAAAAGGGATGTAAATTTTATTAGACTTGCAAACGAACCAGTTCTTACTCGTATTCATAGTGGTGGAAGGTTTATACCATTGACATAGTGTCACAAAATTGGACATTAGACGACAGCGAAGACCGATAAAACACTGTATCTGTGCTATCGCATTTGGGTTTGCGTTATCATAATATACATGTATACAGAAATATCATGCGAAATACCTTAACAATAAATAATGATGGGACCATTCTTTCACATTGTTCGAAAGCATTGGTGATTCTACATGGCAAAATGGGTTAAATGGAACTCTTGCACTCCATTGTATTGTTTACTTTGCGTGGAAGAGAGGGGTGGTTGTTAAAGGCGAATAATCGACAATAATAAGGCGATTTGAAATGAAAATAGAATAATGACAGTCTACAGCATATTATGAATGTAGGAATGTATGTTGTCATGCCTTGGGAAATGTCACTAAATGCTACCGTGGTCCGGATAATGAGGGCATAATTAGACTAATTACATGTACAATTAAAATTGTGGTACAATCGCTTAAATGCTTAAAAAAGGAGCGCAGTGGCTCAGTGGTAGAGTGCTTGACTCGAAACCGAAGGGCCGCGGGTTCGAGCCTCACCGGCGTCACTGCGTTGTGGTCCTTGAGCAAGACACATTTATCCTAGCTTAGTACTGGTTCAACCCAGGAAGAACCGTCCCTATATAACTGAAAGATTGTTGATGGGACGTAAAGAATCAAATCAAACAAACAAACAAACAAAACTGCTTAAAAATTCAAACAGTAGAAACTCCAAAGTACTAAACACTATCGTGACTAAAGTTACCTGTTTTAATACAATGCATAGGGCATAACAATTTTTCTTTGACAAATCTAAAGAACATAATTTTTCTACATTAACAGCCTTGTGGCATATCTTTTTTTCATTTGGCTAACTTCGTACTGGCATGCTCTATGGAAATGTTTAATGGTCATGTGTCTTCAACACGCCATTAATTAGAGGAGAAAATGAAAGGTTTCGCCTTCATATCCCAGTAATTACCCATAAAAATCTCAGAAGCCTTTAGTGAACTGTGAACTGGCCCTCTCGTCCATCAGCGGCGTAAATTAGTTTACTCAAACATGCTTCTGAATAAATTGCATTTGTAGCTAGAGATAAAACACTGTCAAGAATCTTATTTACTTAAGGAAAGAATATAAGAAAATTGGTTTGATGAATAGCATAGGTCCAGGTGAGATATAAATAGAGAGTGAAATTGTGGTTATTTTTTCATCCACCAGTCTAAACTAATGGTTCTGGTACTTAAAGAACCGTCTCGTTGAGACGGTTCTTTGGAGTACCCACAACAAATGTTTTGGTTGAAGAATGAGAAAAATAATTAGAAAGTAGCCAATCTTATCTGATGGCATTAAAGAGGTCTGGTCAGAGAATTTGTTTTTCCAGATAATAAATACTCTATCAACACTTGCGCATGCACTGTAACAACACGAATCGAATAGAAACGTTCAAACAAGAGGAGTGGGAGTGCTTGACACCGTATACAAGAAAAATAAAATCTGAGTAACATGCTGATGATCGTAGTCACTTTGAAGCCCATATTTTTGGTTGTTCAACAGACTGTTTAAACATTAAAAAGCCACATCTTAACACACTCTAATCTAAAACATGTAGCCTATGTCTCAAGGCCTGTTAATTAAGTTCTGGCAAATATTTTGATCCAAAACTACTTGATATATTATATATGTATCATTGTCCTTACCTGTAAATTAAATAATTTCAGGCCTCAGAGAGAAACCAAGGTGATGACAATGGCAGTGAGCTATCGAACGAGACGAATACCGTCGACAGTGGGAAAGGAAGCAGTGTGTCTGATGTCATGGCACGTGATATTGGTAAGTCAGTTAGACACTTAGTTCATATTTGGACTTCAAGAACACATTTTAGCAGTTAACAGGGAGTTATGTAACCAACTAACTATATAGTAGCATAGTTAGTTGGTTACATACCTCCCTGTAAACTGCTAAGTCTAGAACTGTCATTTATCCTGTGCAGATTGCGATATTGTCATCGTTCTGTTAACAAAGCAACATAACACTGAACGTACATGTGAGTATGACCAGCAAAAGGCCACAATTCAAGATCAATCCATGGCATCCAGAGGAACATACCTTAAAATAAGACCCTTAATGTAAAGATATTTCCGCTTATAGTTGAATGTATCCTGACCATCTTCAGATGAAAAATTCAGGATACATTCAACCATAAGCTATGTTATTTCTGGACATAATGGCTACGTTCCAGTTTATAAGCAGGGTCTTGTGACACTATTTGAGAATCCTTTGTTTGACATGAACATTGTCATTCCAAACTAGGCTTCAAGGGAGTTCCTTCCACTTCCTTGTGATATGGAAAAAACATCTTCATATGTTGCACACATGCTTAAATCATGTGATATTCGTTACGGCTTTGACGTGAACAGTGCTGACTTAAAATACATTCTTACGAATTCCTTTTCTGTAAAGCTGTCGAGGAAAACCCCCAAATTTGTTTTTAATGAAGAGACGTTTCATCAAGTGACATTAAACTGGCATTTTCTCCTGCCATTGATCACAGAGAAAACAAACATGCCACAAAGAAAACTGTATGTAGAAGAACCACACAAGGGAAAAAGAACCGTATGGCATGATGAATAAGCAATAATGTATTTTCTTTAGTTGGATTAAAGCCATGCGATTTGACTATTTAAATCGGCTTCAGCACAATGGTCAATCAGATGACCTGCAATTGCACAGACTGATCCTAAATGCCATAGAACACCGTGCCTTTTCGGACCATAATGCAACTTTGGTACTTATCACATTGTCTAGCAACGAGGGCTCAGGCGAGTCAACTCGCCAGAGCCTTCGCTGCTTGCATAAACAAAGTATGGATGTTGATAAAGATTCAGACTAAAATTAGACCTCTAGCCACACTGGATACATCAGCACAGTCGTTTATTGGAGGCTTTTGCGCACATGCGATAAGTACTAAAATCTTATGTGCTAGTCCATATGTTTTTATAATCACTAAGATGTCTTTGAATGTTTCTGTTCCTCTTGATGTATAAATAACACTGGGTAACGAAGAAAACATTTATCCAGAAGCTAATTAATCAACTGATGACTTTTTTCAGAGCCAGGCAAGACAGTGACATTCGCGGAACAACCCATGCTGTACCGTTTCCTGCAAAGTTCGTGCCGCCCGGCAAATAATTCAAGGGAGACAATCATTCCAAGTATCCCGGAATACGTAAATAAACAGCATCCAGATGACAGAAGTATGTCGAGAAATGATAAATATGCCGATGAATATGTTGGCAGAGACGGGAAAGAACGTCGGGAGTGTAATTATAATTCATGTAGAACAAGAAACGAGGATTATAACAACAGCCAAAAAGATTATGCAATAAATTTCAGAGATCGTGTCTTACAAGATAGAGCTAATGCCGGATGTGATAGTGACGATGTCGTAAACGGTATAAATTGTGCCGTAAATGATGAATCAGGTGTCGCAAATAACATAAACTTTGCCGCGAACACTAGAGACTATGCTGGAAATAACAGAGACTGTTTGCGACCCCCATTGTGCAATAGAAACAGAAACAAAAACTTTCACAATCGCGAGGCAAGTGCCAGCATACCAAGTATACACAGTGACACACAAAGTGAAACAAACAGAAGGTCTCACAAACATCGCATACTCAGTCCAACGTTTCAGTTAACTCATAACAATTTCAGTGATTATATCAGAAATCCGCCCAATTCTGTTGTAGAACACAAATCTGTGACACCCAATTCAGACTATGGGAGTGAAGTGTGGGAGTCATCTTATGTGGACGACGATGATACTACAACGGAGGGTAGTTATACAATAGAACAGTTAGATTCACCCACAAATAGTTCACATAAACATTCCAGATCATTCATGCTGGCACCTAATGAGGCATATTGTTAACTTTTTACATGTTCACTATACAGGTTTAGATAAACACATTTTTTGTGTAAAATTGTAATTGCTTTCTTACCCATCGGTTTTAACATAAGTCTTTGGTGCTTAAAAGGAACCATCTCATTGAGACGGTTCTTATGACTACCCACAACATACATTTTGGTTAAGAAATAAGAAAATAATGTTTTCTTACACAGTGCTAGGTAATCTTGCATGCCTTTTGTCGTCCCAAATACTAGCTTTTCATAAAAAGCTTTCATAAATACCATTATTGTGTCAAACTGTTTGGATCCAGACCAGGCCTGACATTTTGTCAGACCTGGTCTGGGTCCAAACTGTTTGCTGTTGCCAGCAGATGAAAGCATGTAGTAAAAGATATACCATAGCCATTGTTATATTAAACCCGAAGGCATTATGCAGTCGTTATGATCTACAATCAGGCAGTGTCTACATTGTAGAACCATGCATATAACTATGTTCAAAGCATTATCTAGTCAGCCACTTTCGACGGTGTGATAAACGGACGTGTGCGACAAATGTGCGAAAGTTTTACTGAAGCTGACTTTCCATAGATAATCAGCTCCAAAAACTGATGTAGGCTGATAAAAATAGAAGCACATAATGTATTTTCAGAATATCTAAAGTAGCTTGAAATTGATTTATATTTCTAGACCTACTGAATGTTTTAGCATTGGACTTTCTAAAGTTCAAGATTTTGGAATTTTTAGCTTTCACCCATGTATATACAAATGTAGGTCCAAATAAGCAAAAAGTTTGGTTGAGAATAAGAAAAAATTACTTTCAATTACACACTTTTATCTGGACTCTTGCATGCATATACATGTATAAACACATACATGTACATAGCTTTATGCTGCAAGAAAACGAATTCAACGACAAAGTCTTTCTATTTTCTTTTATATTGATATTGCATATTTTCCTTCGATGAAAATATTAAAACTAAGGCTCTTATTTAGCTGAGAACTGGCACAAATGTATTTTGGAAGTTAATTCACCCCTAAGGTTTTAATGAGATCGCATATGGCGACAACTGTAACAGCCAAAGGGTAATGATGCTTTATTGGGCCAGCAGTAAATTCTTGTTAAACCAATATTGGAAATCTTTCTCAGCCCTATTAAAATTCCACAATGGCATGAAGCTGAAATGATCTAATATCAGGCCTCCAGATAAGAGTGAGTAATTAAAAAAATATTTTTTTCATTTCTCAATCAAAACATGTGTTGTGGGTGCTCAAAAGAACCGTCTCAATGAGACGGTTCTTTTGAGCACCCCAAACAGATGTTTAAACTGATGAATAAGAACATATTTACAAATTTATGTATAAAAAGTTTGTTTTTCTGGCACATGTATTAGATATTACTCATGATAACTCATATCTTCACCAGAAAGGTCTTTACATCGAATCTCAGAAAAAGTAGGGAATAAGAAAAAACAACGTATTTTACACATAAAATGTATCCAACCAGGACCCACGTATTACAAGGATCTTAGATATTGTTCATGTATTCACCAGAAAGGTTTTCACATTGAATTTCAGAAAAGGAGGGAATGCAATGTTTTTTGCATTTGTGCTCAACTTTTGAAAAGTGTCATGAATGGATGTTGCTTTGTCTTAATGGTCAACTGGTACTGGTACTGGTTCTAGTAGAATAGGATGAGTGATTTTAGAATCAGTAAGCTACTACAATAATTGTTTTTATACAGCAGATGGGTATGCTGTTTGTTATAACAACAACGGTATATCTATATCATAGGGATACAATGTGAGGTTTAATGCATTAATATTCGCCAGGTCCCGAGTAAGAAGCTGAAAACCAAGCGCTAGGCATTGTCTGTCAAACGGTGGCCAAATATAGTGTCATATCGTTTTGCAAAAGTTACTGTATATTTTGTTGATTTTTTTTTTTACAAAAATAGCGTTCAATGTCGTTTTTTATCATGTTCATTGCACATGAAAAACTGTTTGATCCCTATTTGTTTCTGAAAGAAGGTATGAAGATGTGGTATTTAAGTCGGTTGATGACAAATGATACCCGCAAATTGTAAATTTGCAGTTTTCCATTTCCAGTCATCACCCATATTCCAGAAAGGATGCGGTGTTCATAACGCAGACACATCTTGTGATACTACTACTCAGCAAGCACACAGTATCAGCATGATCAGGCCACCATTAGCCCGCCAGCGAAACGCCATTCAAATGGCATTTAAATGGCGTTTCAATGGCGGGCGGATGGTGGCCCACTTTAAGATTTTCACTGGGCATGTGATTACATACGTTCAGACAAATTTAATTTTGCAAGATTGGAAAAAAGACTGACTCCAAAAATCAAATACATTGCAGCAATTGATGAGGGCGGCTACTCACTTCCAGGCCTTGAGGTTATAAAACTTTTTTCATGCTCAAATCAGCTGAGCACGAAATTTATCCTGCTAATAAATGTTAAAATGCCAATCATTGTTGGCATTTTAACATTTATGAGCACGATAAATACAACATCTTAGAGACTTAAAGCAAGATACTTCTTTATTTCTCGGTATTTTAGTTGTTATGAGTTGTTGAAATTTAGTGCTCCGTTGAGTTGAGCATGAAAAAAGTTCATAACCTCGGGGCCAGAAGTTTAACTGACTATGTACATGCTGTATAGTTTCCAGTAGCAGCAGTTCTGCAATAATATGATAAACGAGACTGCCACTCGTTGATATGGTTCGTGCATTTTTACAGATATGTTTGCCAAATTACATGCCAGATTTAAAATAAATGAAAAAAGAATCTCATTATGTTCTATTTGTCCATTTATTTTGTTTCCAATTATAACTTATACGACCCTTACCAACTTTAGCACGGAATATCTCATGGTGTGCAAGGTCTACACTGATGTAGGTGGTATAAAATAGTTATACCATGTTTGTCCACCTGTACGTAAGATAATCCACTCGCTAAAGCTCGTGGATTATCTCCACGTACAGGCGGACAACCCATGGTATAACTATTACTTAGTATGTGTATGTGCATCGGAGGTGATTTATTAGCTAAAAGTCATCCTTTATACATGCGCGCACAGCTATCGTCCTACTTAATGTATGCGAGCAGCGAATGCTCTTGCGAGACTGTGCGGATGCGTAGGCTCGCCTGAGCATTTTCTGTTCGCCGATGCTATAAGTACCAAAAGTGAGTATGATCAGGAAATGCTACAATCACAATTAAAGTCAAGCAACCAGCTATCTCTTCTTCGGCAAGATAAAGGTTACCAAGAACCCCAACACACAATGGGGGGGGGGGGGACAACAATCAATGAATAAACAACACCAGGATCACCGCCTTAGTCCGGCAGAATTTGGGCGAATTTAAGGAGGACCTGGACAATTGTTGGCATTTAGGATAAATACAGCATCTGAGAGAGTTAAAGCAATGGGATCTTTATTTTTCGTTATCTTGCCTTTTATGAGGACCTGGAACTTTATTTTAAACCTTTTTCTTTGTTGATTCTGGTAGTGCATACATTATCCTTGCAAAAATCCGAGTGATGCCACTCTGGCAACATTGAGGATTTTGATTTATCCAATGGTGATGGAGGTCTTAGAAAGGATAACAGCCGAGGCCACGGGGGACTTAAATACATTTAACTGGGCGAATCTTCGCCCTAGGTTCTGCTGTTGTGAAAACACAATTTGTTTAGCCTCGCATGAAGGTTTCCTAACTTGTGCAATGCATCACCACAGAGAAACAATCAATTTTAGACTGGCTACAGTCTGAAACATTGTCATAGTTTGACAAAACAATTAATCTAAATTTGCAATCATAATGATTTTTTTCTTTTATCAACAAATTTCTGCCTCTTCTAGTCAGATGTTCAGAGCCATCAGAATTAGACTATAGCTATAAGTTGATAGAAATATGTTTTGAGGACTGGAGCAAGTCTAAACCAAATCCAATTAACATACTATGATGAAACGAAGAAAAGGGCTTTTGGCGTATTTGCGTGGTTTCTGGTTATTGTAAAGGGATAAAAAAAAAATATACAGAATTTTCAGCTACACAAATCAGCTTTACCGAGAACTACAGGCCTCGCAGTTATAAAACTTTTTTCATGCTTAACTGAGCATGAAATCTATCCTGCTCATAAATGTTAAAAAGCCAACAATTGTTGGCATTTTAACATTTATTAGCATGATAAATATAGCATCTGAGAGTGTTAAAGCAATGGGATTTTTTTTTCATTATCTTACCCCAGTTGCGTTTAGTACAAAACGTTTTATAGTCGGCATAGTCATGTATTTGCACTTGCTCTTAATTTGTTAGCCCGCTTTTAATTACAAATTTATTTGCTATTCTGTGAGACGTTATATAATGACATAGCATATCTTTAAAATCCAACGAAACTGCACTAACGGACCTAGTAAGGTCAGTAAGGCACCGCCAGATTTCAATTATAAGTTTCACAGAAATTGTGTTGACAAAAACACATTTCATAGGGGCGTAAAATTTCACCCCAAGACACTCTGACCCTTCTAGTTTTAATGACCACATGAACAAAACGTATTCAGTCGAACAGCTATGAAACTGGATTATTTTCCTAATAAAACCTCTAGTGAAGCAATAAAAATGAAATAAATGTGTGAATTTAATATTGGTTGTTCTGTTTAGTCGAATGTACAGGGCGTGTTCGGAAATGAGGAACATAGGATATTAGTGTAACTTTTCGATCAATCGCCAATAATAATGCGCCAGAAAATAGTGAGTATGACCAGGAAATACACAATCATACACTGTTAGACCATCAAACGGCACCGCGCGTGAAAGAGCTCTCAGTCAGATTTTAATACTAATCGGATAAAGAAGTCGACCATCTAGTCTTAACAGTACCATTGGCATTCGCTTGTGTCTTAGAGCCAAAGGTAATGCTTGCGACATCCAAATTTTCAAGATTCTAGTTAGTCCTAGAAGCTGAGCAGGCTAGTGTAGGTGGTAAATGAGGTGTCGCACATAGCTTCTGATCAGCACTTTAAATGATGCCGTTATTTTAATTATAAATTAGATAAACGCAATTTTGGGATTACTTTCCATAAAAGTCATTATAAAGTAATCTTACAGCCCATTAGATCCGCACAAGTCAATTCTTAATTTTTAGAGTGACCAGTATTAGACATATGATCTTATTTTCTTGAAAAGGCATAACTTTAGTAGAAACAGGGTAGGTCGTGATCAGATGCCGCATGATGCGGCAGGGCCTACACTGTTTTACAAAGTTTTATATCTGAGCTATTCAGTCAACAATGCAATAACGGACGACACACAGAGGTGACTCATATTTTTTACCCCTTTATTGTCGCTTGAACTGGGGTTAAAGTTTTTAAACTGTTTTATTTGAAAATCAGCATTCGGACATGAAACAAATTGAAATTTTATATGTCTACATATATGTGGCGAATCTTTTATAAAGAGACAATCACAAGGTGAAAAAACTGTTTTTATAGTGAACCTATCGCGCGAAAAGAAGTGCAAAAGAATATAATACACATAAAGCTCCAACCCAGATTAGTCTGCATATTTTTGAGGATATCTTTTATAAAACCAAACAGCATTTGGAATTTCTAAGCATAAAAGGAGGCTGCTCAGGCTCGTCTGAGTCTTCACTTGTCAAAATATCTACTTTGCAAGAAGTTCTGTCTGTACTATACTCTACTGGTAAATGCACTTAATTCACTTATTTCTGGGTGGATCTTTTAATTAAATCGGAAATGACCTGTCCGTAAGGATAGGCAAAAGCACGAGTCATGTTGTTATTTTTGTTATGGGTCGTAAACTGGCAAAATCAACATTAACCCGTTTTCTCTTTTTAAACGATGGAGGATAAACAAGGGAAGGTAAAAACTGGTACCCTGTTGTCATCTCGATATGACCGACGATGGAACTAGAGATTGCACACAAAAGAGAGAGGAAGGCAAAGATCAGGAAACGATACAATCAAGTTCCATACCTGACCGGAACACCCTATGGGAAAGTGACAAAACACGAGGAAACATCAAACTCAAGAGAGCCAAGAGGCCAGCGCTTTCTCATCACAAGGCTGCAAGACAGCACAAAAGGAGCACAGCATTAGAACAGTCAGCAAAAATCACTGGAGGGCGTAAACATGTTTAACCGTACCAACCTCACCCCTTAGTTCTGGATAAAGACACATGCATGTAGGTGTTTCCTAGCATTGTAGGGTAACCATTTAAAAATACGCCCATGTATTGGATGATCAAAGCCATTCGAAAAAAGAGCAATTAAATGACAAAACCTACAAACTGGAATGTGCGTTCAGCGAAGATTCTAATCAGCCTGGACATCCGTCCAGTCTGATCAGAATCTTCCATGTACGCATGAAGAAACCATGAAACTTTAGCTTTCCGCAGGCACCTAAAAATTCTCAGGTAAAGTGACAGTTTCCTCACTGGACTCACATACCATTTGGTTGGTTTTTGTCATAAATCGGCTCAAATAATGGCGGACAAATTCTAATTTCTAGACCGTGCTCTCCACAGGATCTTCCTTTTGAGACTATTTAAAGTAAATCAAATAATTAAAATTTCTTTGGTTTATTTTTGTTAATTGTCCCCGAATTCCGATACATATTGCAGACGTCCCTGTTAATCCGGGTAGAATACCATGGACGAGCTCTAAGAAAGAAATGTGCCCAGCACGTTTCGCGGGTGAGATCAGTATAAAAGGGTTCCAGGCAGACAGCAGTCGACTTCAGTAGTAACTCGGATCAGAGTTTCGATGTTTGTTCGAATGGTCAGATCTTATTTCATTTCTGTTCTTTCTTTTCGTGGGCTTCACATCTTTATACAATTTATACATTAATCTTACATAGCTTATCGGCGTTACCCGTTGTAGCCCGTATCAAATTCATAATTGATCTTTCTTAAATGTGTTTTTTATCACTCTGTACCTCCTTTTAGATAAATCTTTGTCAGTGGATAGCTGCCTGCTGGGTCCTGATCAGAAGACCCCGGGGTTAGCATATTAAAAACAAAAATAATGCAGACGTCAACCAATGAGGAGCGTCTTGAACGTATGCAGTAAATTGTCGTCAAACGTCATTAAAAGCAGAGACATATGAGAAAATCGGTTTTTGTTGAATGCGACAACAAATCCACCAACCAGCATGTGTATATGCACATTCTTATCAGTAAATTAGATGTTCACTCTGGCTATCCCAGCTAACCCTTTCCTTCATGCTAGGCTCCTTCCATGAATAAATATATAAATAAACTTTCTTGTTGGTACAACTTGTGTAGGATCAGATATATCGTATTTCCATAACAAACAGAGTAGACCCTGATCAGGCAGCTCTGTCTGATCTGAGTCTGCTCTATTTGCAAAAGCGTTGAAATGCGTCTCTATGGGGTAAAGGGTTAAGAGAATCTAGTTTGCCTCTGTACCTGAGAAGGTAGTCTTGAACCTTTCCGAATAGAACACAAGTATAAGCTTTTCGAAAATGCTTGGCATCTTTCTGCACTTTACTAAAATGGGTTGTTTGTTTGATTTGATTCTTAACGTCCACTCAACAATCTTTCAGTTATGCGGGACGGGTCTTCCTGGGTTGAACCAGTACTAAGCTAGGATAAATGTGTCTTGCTCAAGGACCACAACGCAGTGACGCCGGTGAGGCTCGAACCCGCGGCCCTTCGGTCTCGAGTCAAGCACTCTACCACTGAGCCACTGCGCTCCCCCCCCCCCCAAAAAAAAAAAAAAAAAAAAAAAAAAAAAAATGGGTTGTTATCCATTGACTGAAAGTACAGAGAAAAATATCAGTAGCTGTTTCAAACGAAAGTGGTGATCTATTAAATGAAACACACTCATCATTTCCATCTTGTACAGGTTATTTTCACAGAAAGGGCTATCTCATGCTACACCACTTAGCCGGTGCTACCATACATGTTGCAAACTAAGTCAATTATAATTGCCATCCTATATAATGGCCGACAAGTGGCTCGAGGTAAACTGCCGCAGTCATAAGATGTGTAATGAAGACCCAGCCGCTTAACTGTAGTCACCTTGCCACAGCAACTCTCAGTTTTGTACACTAATGAGTGGAACTGGTAGATATAGATCGACCTGCAATAAAGAAGCCAGACAATCACGCGTGACTATTTATGGTATCCCAAATGATATCTACTTTAGTACCATGTGCGTTTATTTGAACTTTCATTAGAACGATGCTTTACTCCTCAGTTTAAAACCACCATTAGTTGACGCGAAAATTCAAAGCTTTCCACATTATACGCCATCATTGCCATATGCTTGTCAATGTCCGCGTCATTTAGCAGGTGAAAGGCTTTTTAGTTATAACAAAATCAAAATGTCATCACATTCAAAGAAAACAGTATTCGTTTCCTGTGACTCAATGTGTACCCGACATGAAATACTGGTATCATTTTTTTTCTTTCAAAAATCGTGAACACTTTACAAACAAAAACATCTTTATAATTACCTTAAAATTCACCATTTATCAATAGACAAGCTACCACTTTGGTCCTTGATAATGGATAATTTAAGCAACTGAAATCAGTTTGTACCACTCTTAAGAGATTGAATTTCAAATAAATTGAAACAAGAAGTCTCCAGGCAGAAATGTTTATAGATGATTAATATTAGTCTTCCTAAGTTCTTTTTATCCATCTTTGTCTCGCTGAATTTGATATATACCATAGTTTACACTTGCACGACGGGTAAAACCAGATCGGCGATTCCATTATTCACATACCCAAAAGGAACAGCCGCACGTTGGAAGGAAAGTGACGCCATTGTTATGTTAGTGTGTCGCATTTCAGCGTGTTGAGGAACTTCTGGGGGCCGTTTTTAAAATATAAAAGTGCGATATTAAATGATGAGCAAGAAAAAAAAAACATTAGTAGTGTGAGGATGGGATAGAAAAACACATGCACATGGTCGTCAAGTGACGTCATTGTTATGGCAAGTGACATCATCATCATGTGATATCCCACCCTCACATTCATGAAAGATTAACTGAAAGATTGTTGATGGGACGTAAAGAATCAACTCAAGCAAACAAACAAAATCGTGTGATATCCCACCCTCATATTCATGTTCTTATCATCTGAGATTTAAGCCTGGGATAGAAATTCTTATCTTACCCATGCTGTCATGCATTGGTGTTGTATTGGAACTCATGAACAAACATAATTATGGTCGTCAAGTGACGCCATTGTTATCGCAAAGTGACATCATTATGTGAAGTCCTGTCTCAACGTATTCAGGAACTTATGGTGAGCAAGAAAAATAAACCATCATTTGTGTGAAAACGTGTGGGCAAAACGGTGCCTCCATAAATGATGCCTTATTATATTCGGACACCTCTACATCTGTTTTGGGCATAAAACAGTCAATCTAAAAAATCGAAGTCCTAGGGACTAGAGGTTCATTTCGAAGCATCAGACTGTTCGAATTATAGTGAGGTAGATACAAAATATATAACCCCCACCCCAAATTGATTATTATCAATGTTTTCTTATCAAACATATGTTTTGGTGCGTGGAAAAACGTCTCTCGGAGACGTTTCTTTTACGCACCAAAACCATACGTTTTTATCGACAGTTATTAAATAGTTCATAAAGGGACCATATTATCTAAATTCAGCGTGCCCCCAATTTATTTCGAATAAGCGGGTATTTTGAAAAATCGGGTGCTTGAATTTTCGCAAACATATCTTGTTTCTTCAGTTCTCCAGTCTTCTAGTTTTTTATATTTCCTATTTCGTTTTTTATTCTATTAACTGAGAATAGTGAGTTATGCAATTTAATATGAGCAAATCTCCACCCCATTTATGATTACGCAATCTGTGATGTAGCTTTGATGTTCACATCAGCCATTTTCAGAACTCTGCAATAATCTATTTATTATTAATGGCAACGTACTAATAGTGTAGAGCTTGAGAAAATTTGGGTGTCAACATTTATAATTCAATGAAAATGTAATAACTAGTATAGGGTAATAAATGAAAACATGGATGCTTACTCCACAGGGAAACTATGTGAATATTAAGAGCTATTACGAAAGAAATGTGCCTTCCAGATTGTTCTGCCTCTTTGATATTTTGATTTTATTGAATTGACAGACACTACTCATCCAAACCACTACGAAAGACCGGTGGTGACTTCACGCTTCACAGTTCAGACTTCATACTTCACAGTTCATAGTTTCATACGTTATTCGATGCATGGAAGACAACGGAAAGTGCCAATTCAAAGTTCACACTTCTTTCCTCAGACTTCATACTTCACGGTTCAGACTTCACATTTCATACTTCACAGTTCATAGTTCGTACTTCATACTTCACAGTTCTGACAGTTCTCACTTCACAGTTCAGACTTCACACTTCGTACTTCAACTTCACAATTCAGCCTTCACACTTCACAGTTCAAACTTCGTAGTTCGCACTTCATACTTCACAGTTCTGACTCCACAGTTTATAATTCATACTTCAGACTTCACAATTCACAGTTCAGACTTCAGACTTCATACTTGTATATTCGGTGGACTGAGAACCGTAAAACTTATACAGTAGACTGTGAAGTGCGAACCAGTTTCTTATCTATTTTTCACTGCTTCCAACACCACTGAACGTAAATCGGTTGACTACGAAGGACCGGTGACGACTTCACACTTCATAGTTCAGAATCACCCTTCACAGTTCTTACTTCACTGTTCACAATTCACAATTCTCACTTCATACTTCACAGTACTGTTCACACTGCATAGTTCATACTTCACACTTCATGTTATCACATCACACTTCCAATCTGATTAAACCCGATCTAGCCATGGCATGTGTTGGTTTTATGGCCCGTTTGAATGGATATTGTTAAATGAAAAGTGCTAATTGCTAATTAACATATCATTGCAAAGAATAACCCAGTTCATATTCATGGAACAGTTTATAGGCAAAAGTCAATTATGTATCCCTGACTGTGTTTAGAGTCTAACCTTTCATTGTGCAACATGCAATGCCCAGATGAAAAATACAGATGCGGTTCTGTTTTAGCTCACCTGAGCCATAAGCTCATGGTGAGCTATTGTGATCTTTGGATGTCCGTCATGCGTCGTGCGACGTCCGTCGTTAACAATTGCTTCAAATGGCATCTCTTCCTAAAGTACTCGCTAGATTTTACCAAACTTTGCACAGATGATCCTTACGTGGCCCTCTTTAATAATTGTTCAAATGGTTATGGTCTGTTGCATATCTAGGTCACACAGGCTAAAATAGATTTTCGAGATAAAACCTATAAAAATCTTCTTGTCTGAAACCACAAGGCCTAGAGCCATGATATTTCGTATATAGCATTACCTAGTGGCCCTCTACCAAGTTTGTTCAAATTATGCTTCTGGGGCGAAAAACGGCCCTGCCCCGGGGGTAACACGTTTAACATAGGCTTATATAGGTAAAAACATTAACAAATCAAATTGAATAGTTATATGCCTTGGGTAATGATAGCTATGCCCCTGTCTGCTATATCATTTCTATTCTAGATAGAGACTCACAAGTTCATCATAATTACCCTTCTGTATAGATCTGGCAATGAAGTTGTTTTGTAATAAAAGACTATTATGATATGGTTTATGATTCTGGTAAATAGTTTCTCTAGGCACAAGTATGTTGTCATTCTTTTGTGTGGATTACAAGTGACTTTCCAGAATCGGCTCTTATTGTATAGGAGACGCTTCATGAGAAAACTGTACTTCTGTCCCCATTTACGTCAAGCTTGAAACACGGACACACCTATTTAATGGTTCTAGATGGCTGCAACTTTTTGCATCTTGACCAATGTCCATACTTTGCGTGTGTGGACAGCTTAGACAATGCGCAGTCTCGTCCAAGTCTTATACGTAAGACTGACTAAACCTGATTGATATTGCCATGCGCAGATCCACGACTTTTCGTCACGTGGGGGGGGGGGGGGAGGTTCCAGGCCCAAATGAGAGCAAAAAAGTTCTATCAACGTTTTTTTATTATATCTATTTTGTATTTTACAGTTCTACAGAGAGGGGTGGGGGGTGGGGTCAATGGTTTTATTTCAAAGAAACCTATGATTTTCCAAGGTTCCAGTGGGGGGGGGGGGGTCCAACATCTTGCAGTGAGGGGTCCAACATTTCCAGGGGTGGTGGGGGTCCAAGTGAAAATTCCTATAATAGCCTGTAGAACTTGTGATTTTCCAGGGGTGGTCCGGACCACTATTCCCCCTGTGGATCCGCGCATGATTGTCAACATTGTCCTCTAATACAATAACAACATCGACGGTGACGACGACGGCGGCGGCGGCGGCGGTGGCAGCAGCAGCAACAGCAACAACAACAACAACATCAACAACAACGGTGACAACGACGAACAACTGCCTTTTATTACGACAGCTGATAATTTATGCCCCATTCCCTTCATCCACAAACATTATTATACCATTTGTGAGACAGGCATTCAGACATGCAGATTGTTGCAGATTTTTGCAGAAGTACTTGAGAGTTTATTGTAGTCTGAGGATTTGCTTTATTTAATGCACCACAGCTGTGATATTAGTAATTCCCTTATTGTCTGCTGGAATATTATCCCAGTTTCATACATAATGCGAGTGAAGGTAGACATCGAGATACGGTCAGATACCTGAAGTTCATATTCAATTTCAACATGTTCAAGAACAATCCCTAAAAATAATGTCAATAATATTCCAATACACTATACAATATATCAACATAAATTGCCTGCCTATCCTAGCCTAACTCAGAATCAATGTAAGGAATATATTAAATCTATTTCGAGCTTTTGGGTGGATGACTCCATTTAGAAAACCAGTCCCAAAATTCTGATTTGAGGCACTACCTGTGTAGTATAAGAAGCTCAATGCCCAGCAGGTATGACATTGCATCGAATGACGTCATGTGGTCATGTGCCTGCCATTTAACCGCTCTCCCATAAAATTAAAAAATGGATGGTGCATCTAAATATTTTGAGGGACCTAAGCCCCCCCGGTGGCTAAGGCTACTCTCCGTTCTAAAGCGATGGTTCTCTTGTTGTTGATCTGTTGTTTGGTGTGCTTCCCATTGGTTGTGGGGGTTGTCTTTGTTTTGTTGTGCATTACTTTGTGCCCTTTCTAGTTTTGCAATCATCTTGAAGAAGAAGAGAGAGAGCTGGTTGCTTTGCTTTTATTGTCTTATGGATGTCTTGTTTACTGTAAATGCTCTGTGACTCTTCGAAATTCCTCACGGTGCCGTTGGTTCGCTAGCTGGCTCCTGTCCTTAAAACAATTTTTCACCAATGTGTGATAGCATATACTTGTAGCTAGTCTAACTCTGCTGGCTCTGCCATCAGAGTTAGACTAGCTACAAGTATATGCTATCACACATTGGTGAAAATTTTTTTTAGGACAGGAGCCAGTCTATTGGTTCGCATGTGGTATTTCCTGATCATACTCACTTACTTTCTGAGAGATTCCAAATGTTAGAATTTCCTTGAAATGATAAATCAGTGCATTCCCCAATGCGATTGCACGTTCTCATAATGGTCTGAATAATGCCCCAGAGTGGTGTATACTCACCAGACAGTTTCCGTTATCAGAGAGTCTGGTGACATTGTGGTTGGGGAGTTTGTTTGGCATTTACTCACCAACAAACTCCCCATCCTTTGCAATTCTTCTTTCACGACACATGTCTCCTTGGTCAGGCCTCATCGAAAATACAAATTGGGTTTCTTTAAGCTGCTAATTAGGACGTAACCCTACCCCTTCCCCAATGTGAATCGAGACCCAGCATCGAGGACATTTGGAAGCCAAATGCATTGGTGTTTTCCGAGAATAAAGAAAGGACCGTAGAAGTCGCTGCGGCTTTTAACCATTAAAGCGCCAATCACAAAAGTCGCCTGCTTTTGTCTTGTGTTGAAATAATGTTGTAGACCAGTGTGGTCCCAGATCAGACTGCTCCTACAACGTTAAGGGGTAATTTGGAGCTGTAATTGTGTGCATTAACTCTTTACTCTACTTTTGTTGTTGTGCAAACAGCTTGGACTCGCATCTACATGATAAATTGTCGGACCTGATCTGGACATTCTCTTCGTATAGGTATTGCTCGATAAGCGTAGAGTTACGTACTTGGTCAGGTGATGGTGCTTTATTCACCCGATTGGAAAATACAGGGTTTTCTTTCATACTTCTAACTGTTAATCCATTTCGTCACTCTACGCTTACCGAGCAAGGACTCTATTCCTTTTTATGATAAATAATAATTTTGAAAAAACAAACAAAAAAAAACCCAACAAAAACAACAACAGACGAAAACAATTATTCAATATTACCGACCATGCAAAGAAGTTAATACCGGGCCGCGTAGCGCAGTCGGTAACGTGTCTGGCAACAGATGCCAGTCTGACTGCAGATCCAGGGGTCGCGAGTTCAACCCCGGCCCAGTCCCATACTTTCGTGATTGATCATGAAATAATTTCAACGGTCATTCACCTCCCTTCCGCTGAATCATCCAAGAAGGGTTGTTGTCAGTTACAAGGTGGGGGTCCTGAAAACTTTGTCTTTAACCATCTACGTATTTCACAGAAGGCAGTATGGACCTCCCTAGATAAGCAATTGGGCCCATGGGCCCCAATTGCTTCTCATGGGGGATCCGTACCAGTATTTCTAAGGAAACCTATAGCCACTTGTGATTTTTCTAAGGGTTCGGGGTCTGGTGCCCTGGCCCCCCTCTGGATCCACGCATGTAAAACGGCTCTTTTTACATGTAGGTCAATCTGATCCCGCTCTCTGAAATGATCTGTAAAATATTTTGTAAGAAATATGAGTAATATTATTCAAGGACATGATACAACTGTGGCTGTCAATCATATTTACCGTTTCCACTTGTTTCCTATTTCTTCTCATGCAACAAGTGGTTTAACCTTTCCACCCCTGAATTTAACCATTTGTACGATTCTGAACCGGGAACCTGCTCAAAATATCCGAGTTTTGTTCGGTTGCTGAATATAGGGATCAAACTTGATTTTCTATGCATTAAGTTAAAGTTATACCATGGGCTGTCCACCTGTACATGGAGTTAATCCACGAGCTTTAGCGAGTGGATTATCTTACGTCCAGGTGGACACATATGGTATTACTATTTTAAACCACTTACATCAGTGTAGACATTGCACATCACGAGATATTCCATGCTTAAGTTGGTAAAGGTGATATAATGTCTGCTGGGCCCCGATGGTGGTGTTGTAACCCTAGCCTGAAATGCGAGGATTCAAGTTAAACATCCCCCGAGGGACCTAGCAGATATTAATGCATTAAAAACATCTTTCAAACATGAGGGAAAATGCTTCGAAAGTTCAAATTTTGTGATATCTATAATGGCGTGCAAAAACATAAAAAATATGTAGCCTTGTAGGTTTTAAAAACGCCAGTTCTAGAGCAAAGACTTACTTCATCCTGACGTCACTAAGTTATGTTTATTTCTGCACACGTTACTCTTGATTGCATCCATTTTTGTGGTGGGCCTTAAATGCGTATACGAAGTCATATGCAACAACCTTCTTGTGTCGGTTAAAACACGTCAGTTAAAACCGTTCGACACGGCTCTTTATGCAATTTTAACGTTGTTATGATAGCAAATAGGACATGCCCTGATAAGACGCCACATTAAACGTTTGCTGATAGCCGACCCCGAGTACACGTCTGCAAAAAATGGACAAATATTAAAAAGGAATGGAGAAATGATATATGGCAACACGACAAAGACCATATTGCCGCTTTTGGGGTTTGAAACTGCATTATATCAAGGATTATTTTTTACAATCTCCACATGACAGTAGTCCAAACGAATTCTTTTCCAAACATTGTAAACAAGCTTGGGCGTCTTCATTATTATGGGGTTGAACTAATTTCATCACTTCAACTGTCGACAGATTTCACTTAAGTTCAGAATGACTCCTGACAGGTGATCGTTAATTTCAAACAATTCAAATGAAACTTCATTGAAAGGATGCGCTGTTCATTTTAGGGTCACATTCGTAACAATTACGCTTGACTTGATCTTAAATTATTTGTACAAAATTTTAGACGGGTCATCGGGCTTGGCAGAGAAAGCGGGTTGTTTCTGCCGAAATGGATTGTGGAATTACGGTGTTTATTTCACCGTCAGTGGACATATTGCCACTTTGCACCTGCAAAATTAAGAAAATATCACTTGACCCTGATATTAGCAAAATGGAACAAATACCGCGACCCTGTACACAAAAGGACGACTTCTGCTGTCTGGTACACCATGGAGGCGTCATCAACGATGATGATTTACGATGTTTTTTCCATTGTGGATTACAGATTATGCACGTGGAGCTTCCCTAGACTAGTCTCCCCTCGTTGATAAGCCCCCCGCCTCTTCTGTGCGCATATATGGACAGTTCATCAAGGAGGGAAGACCACCAGTCCAGGGACTCCCGGCTTTTACTATCTCGGCCAATTCCGGAAAGGGTCTAGTAAATTCCGCTAGAGACTATTAGCACGACCATCGTATTTGTTGTTGCCATAATTCGTTAAGCTAATGGACACATTTTAGAACTTAAAATAGTTTGCATGGAGAATGGGTATTCCATGCAGATATGTATCACATAAAGTGAAATCCGAGAATATAAAAACATTTTGTGCTCAACTCAAATTAGCATGAAATTTCAGCTTCTCGTAAAAACTAAAAACAATGACAAATGAAGATATTTTTCCTGATGCAAAATTATGAATGTATCCTGCTTCTAATATGTGTTAAAATGGCAACAATTGTTGTATAGGAGCAGTATAAATTTCATGCTAATTTAAGCTCGAAAACATTTATAACAGCTAAACTAAATTGTCTCAAACTTGATGAAAGACTATGTCAGTCTAGAAATTGCTGATTTGAATGGTCAGCTCAAGTGAGTGCCTTACCTGAAAACAGGTTAAACCTGTCACTTAAATTTGGCGAAAACTGAAGAAAAGTTAAACATCATTCATCATCTCTGACAGCTCCGGTGATTTTGACAGTAATAAGGGTCGGAAGGAGGTCAGTTCCAATTGCACAGAAAAATAAACAGAAGAAGAAAGAGCATAAAAAGCTAGAGCTAGACCTCAGATAATGACCATCCCTTTATCGAGGAACCATCAGTCAAAGAATATATCATTTTCAGAAGTCATTTCCAATAAACAAGCATACTCAGGCTTAAACACCTGGTCAGACGATCATGCTAGGTACAGTTGCAGTCTACAAATGTGTTTCGCTGAAAACGCCGCTAGATTCAATAGATTGCTAAGTGTTTCAATAGACTGGTTCCAGTCCTTAAAACAATTTTTCATCAATGTACCATATCATATACTTGTAACTAGTCTTATCTGACAATTTTTTATCAATGTGTCATAATTTTATCATATACTTGGAGCTAGTCCTACTCTGATGGCTCTGTTTTAAAACAGAGCCATCAGAGTACGACTTGCTACAAGTATATGATATGACACATTGATGAAAAATTGTTTTAAGGACTGGAGCCAGTCTACCCTAAAGAGGGCACAAACACCCTGTAAAAATACGACTAAATTAATATTCAAAACTGTGGCAGCTGTGCTTTTGGAAACTCAAACTTACTTGCCTTCATTCTCCAGTGACAGTTGTTTTATAATGCTATATCTGATTTAGTTGTAGTTGTTCTGTCTTCAGGTCTTAGAGCAGATGAAAGCCTATATCGGTAGCAGTCTATCTGCCGCAAAATTGATGTAAAGTAAACATGTGGGACTCGTGGGACGCCTTAAAAGGAGGCTACAAAAATGATTTTCAGCAAACGCATCTGACAGATGACATAACTGGAATCATTTACATCGAAACCTTTATAATGTTTATTATATTTTTTTGCATATTTCCTTCATATAACTGTATAGGTACGCCATGTTTGCGAATTCCAAATGCTATGCACTTGTAAGAATGCATTCATTTTCAGTTGATACATTAAATTCGCCTTTGCGTCATCTTGTCATACCAAGGGTTACGATTCGCTATCGAAAGGTAGATACGACGAAACCTTCGCTGGTGAAGATGCCTTTGCGTAAGCGCAACTCTAAATGCATACGAGTTTGTACTGGAAAAATATTTTTCTTATTTCTCAACCAAAACATATGTTGTGGGTGCTCAAAGGACCCGTCTCAATGAGACGGTTCTTTTGAGCACCCAAAACACATGTTTGATTTGATTGGTAAGGAAATAAATGCAATATTAGGTGCACAAACTATCCTTATCTGGACCTATGTATAGGGCTAGAGTTACTCGTAGCTTTGTGGATAGGGGAATGCTTTTAGCAGACATGAATTTATTGTCATTTGATCAGAGGTTCAACGTTCCTGAAGTGAGGCCCTGATAGCCCTTGATCAAGTGATATTCCAACACCCGGTAAGCATAACAGCGGGCCATATTCGGCCCACCAGAGAAACGCCATTAGAATGGCGTTTCTCTGGCGGGTCGATAGTGGTTCGAGATTGCTTGCTCACCGGGTACATATATGTATTGGTTTAATTTATTCATAAAGTTTTTTTGTTTATTATTTATTTTTTTATCAAAATTTCCAAATTAGCACTCTCTGATGTAATGCTCAAGTATGAGCGAAACCAGTAAAGATAGAAAGAAAGAAACGGAATGATAATTTGTGGGTTCTCATTAGAAACATCTCTGATGAACACCACAACAACTGTATCTATAGAGAAAGAAGAAACTATGAAAATTTTGCTTCCAACGTCTTATTTGAAGCAGAAAGACCCTGTTTGAAGCAATGCTGCAACTGGCAGACAACTGAAAATTATGCTTGAATCTACTTATGAGCACTTCCTGTACCCACATGTTCTTATTCGATTGAAACAGACATCATTGCATGTCCTTATCACAAATTCCCACCAAACTATGCGAGCACTTCAGAACAGTAAACCAATTTCTTAGAACAAGTGCATTCCTCTCGAGACTACAGGAGGCCGTAATTTCAACCAGATTATTAAAAACTTTTTATTCACATTTTACAAAATCATCTAAAACATTAATGAAATAGTGAGAAATGTCTGGAATTGAAATGTAAATTCTGTAAAAGTTTGGCCTAGATATGTAGAATGAGAGAATGTCTTGGGAAAAGGACCACTATCTTTCTTAATTTTGAACAATAATGCAAAAATGAGTGTCAGTTAATAAAATAACAATATGATACATATAACCGGCAATTTAACAAGTGTAGACTCAGCCTCCTGTTTAGCTTAGAAGCTCCAAATGCTGTTCGGTCAGTAGGATATTCAAGCGACTAACAATGGCTCTGATCAGTCTGCGCGTATGTTAGAAATATCATGTCGCGGCTCATTTTATACATGCTGATTTTTTCATTAACATATTGTTAAAAACCACCTTAGGGTGATCTGGGTCTTCACTTTTCTCAATGTATGAAAATTACCAAGAGAAGCATTCTTGAAAGAAAGGGGACAGAAGAGGGTATGGTCATTTAAAAATTCAAACAAGTCTGCTCAGCTACAGAGACAAACACAAAATATCGAAAAATAGATTAAGAAAATAAAGCTATTATAATTATAGATGAGAACATACAATGCGCTAAGCAGTCCGATCTGCACCTTTGCTGATCGCGTATGCCCGGTTTTCTCACGACGTTGCTACTTTGGCACACATTAAAAGTGTTGATTAGAAGCAGGTTTGAAAAATGGTTGGGGTGAAATTACTGGACGGGGTGCCACTGACACACGGAAACGCACTCGCCTTTGGCATTTTCGCATAAAAGAAAAATGTTAAAAATGAAACGCAGTGTCTCGTATGTACACATAAAAGCATACATTTTAGTCTGACACATGTTAGTGGGTACAAACGTCGATTTGACTAATAGTCGAAGGAAACGTCGATTTGACTAACAGTCTAAGGAAACGTCGATTCAACTAACAGTTTAGGGAAACCAGCCTAAGGAAACGTCAATTCAACTAAAAGTCCAAGAAAACAAACGTCGATTTGACCAACAGTTTAAGGCCACGTTTATATCACACCTACCATCACTCCTAGTAATATCATAGAGTGCAAGGTCTACACGATGTATGTGGTATGAAATAGTTATATCATGGTTGTCCACCTGAACGGGAGATAATTCACGTGCTAATGCCCGTAGATTACCTCCACGCACAGGATCGCTAGACATCGAGGACTATAGATTGGTTCCCCTCGTTGATAAAGCTCCACTTCCGCTACGCATATAACGTTTGGTCACTAGTAATTTTTTACAAGTAGAGAATCCTACTCATCCGACTGCGTATGCTCTAGAAAAGATTTTTCAACACAAACTTCACTATTTTTTCAGTTATTATAATTTGATAATTAAGTAAGGAAAACAAATATAAACTCCCAGAATAAAATAAACTTAATAAAACGGCTTGTTTGAAAAATGCACTTTATGTCAAGGGTATTTTCCAATACCACGTCACTCATGACGTCAGTGTGTATGCGATACGTAGGCGCAATGGCGGCTAGTAGTTACCTGTCTTAATATGCTGACAAGCTATTAAAGGGAGAGAACCAGTCTACGAGGACTAACCATGGTGTAGTTGGGGCCCTCCCAGGGGGATAACTGTTCCCTAGTTCCCCTGAAATAAATGGGCTGGTTCCCATGTCCCTTCGTTTTTTTTCTTATGTTCCCTGTTCCCCAATATTGTCATTGTCCCCCCTTAAAGGGGTACTTGCATCTGTGCCCACGCATGGATTTTCTTTGAACTTTGCATATTAATAATTCATTATATACAAACTACAAAAATGTATTTGTCGAATAAGATATTTTAGAATAAGGCTTAGGAAGCAACCCTGACATACTCCACCTTTGAGGTGGTACATGTCTCTAAACTTCTATTTCCCAAGTCTATGGTTTTGTTTATTTCTATGATTTGTCATCTAGATTGAATCCAAAATACTATAGACATTATATTAATACCACAAAACTATTTGGATAAAATATAGTTTACGTTTTCTGAAGAAGTGATTATAAAATTTCAATATTTTTTCTCAAAAATTTACAAAACATTCAACATTCAATTCCAAAGATAGACATGTTCAAGTCTTTGTCAAGATATCATATTATCACTAAAACATGCCATATAATATACTGCTGATCTGAGCCAAATTTCATGAAAATCCAAACCCGGTAACTTTGTCATTTCCTACCTCTTATGGGTGTGGGTCAATTTTAGCAAACATAATTATTTAGTTGAAATGAATCAATAACTCGACAAAAGGAGGATGTTTTTAAATCAACTTCCACTTTTCTTAAAGTAAGACATGTTTAATCAATTTCAAATGATTCAATGGTTGGAAATGCCGAAGGTATTGGCCCCATGTCATGGCACTATGGGGCTAAGACAATGTGTATCACTTTCTCAAGTCCTGAATGATATTGTTTAAGAAACATAATATCATAACAATAAACGTGTGAAAACAAGAAGACCAGATATTTCCTTTACATCCCAACTGAACTAGAGTCACAACATTTTGGTGCCGTGACCAGGATAAAGTGTAACAGAGTCTTTTCAAAGGTATCATATAACAGTATTCTACATGAATAAGTGAGGTCCAAAAACGAAACTGTATGCCTCGAATATACATCCAGCTAAAGTATAAATGTTGCTATTTGATTGACATCAAAATCAGTTTTACAGAACAGAATGATCAGAGAATAATTGAGCATTAAATTAGCAATACCTTTGGGGCCAAGACTTCTCTGTGACCAAAATGGTTAATATTAACCAATAGGTTTTACAGGGGGCTATTCTTCTGAACAAGGTTTATTTATGAGACTTACAATTATACAATCATATATATAAGGTTCTTCTCCTGTATGAACTGACTTGTCATAAGGTTTCTCTTCTGTATTAATTAAAATTCTTATTAATGCTACGTATTACGTGTAACATTGGTTAGATGTAGTTTTAACGTTAGAAACTAGATGTGGTAAGTACAGGTGTCACCATATTGTATAATTTTGGGTAATATTATTGTAAGCACTTCATTAAATAAGAATCATGGCATTTAATATCAAAGAATATTGTTTTTTTCTTTGCCAATCCATAATAGAGAAAAACGCTGAACATATCAACTTTTACCAATAAATGTACAAGCATGGTGATTCAAACTAAGCAATTATTCAAGTATGTTTTACACTGAAACATATTTTTTTTACATTTCGATGAATTAGGGTCATGTGTTTACACCAAGTTGAAAAAATATGTTACCGGTCCTTGAATTTCATCAAATTTGGTCTACATATTTTTAACATATATGGCAAGTTTATATGTCGAAATGGTATCTTGACAAAGACTGCAACGCGTAAAAAAATAATTCCAAATTTGACTGAATACATAATATACAGCTGAAAATCGGGGTACCATGTCATAAAAATGAATGCCCACCCACTTTCCTAATACATACAAAGCCATTTATAGTATCAACGAACGTATCAATGATATATTTATCTGATAAAACCTTTCTGCGCCCGTTACATGATATGTCATTTACTTTAGTAATGATTATAACTGGGTATCCTGAGGTATTGTAGTGATATCATACATGACGTCATAAATAAGAATGGAATTGCACAAAAACTCAAATGTACCATAAATATAGAAATCATACCCAAGATAATTAATAAACATAATATTATCAAATTCCAAGCGTGGGCAGACTCCCATGTTAATTTCCCATACCATGCAAGAACCCCTTTGGCCTTTGTTTCAATTCCATGTTCTCCTGAATTATAAACCCTTTTCCCCATGTTCTCCCAAACCCCTGGGAAATCTATATAACTTATCGTCTATACAATAAGAATCAAACCACGTTAATAAAACTCATAGCCCTTCCAGGCGGAGTAAAAACTTATACATTCAGGAACAGTAGGGGTGGCACTATGCAGACGAAATTATCACGTCGATCCCTACAAGATTGAAGCCTGCTTTAGAACATTTCCAAAATTCAAACCAATAATGCCCCACACTTTTACTTAATACAAACAGGCGTAGGATAATGCCAGGATACAGTCAGAATTCCTTCTTTGAAGCCTCAGTGGGTGCATAAAACTGGGCGTTTTGTGTGCGCTCGATATGCATGAGGCAGGGGGGGGGGTCGCACTACGCCGACATTATAACCGGAACAGCTAGCTATAAGAGTCAAACCTCTTGGATGGCAAAATAACGTAACACTAGACAGCGGTAAATTAAAATAAATGTAAGTCGACACCAAAAGAGGTCGCAACTACGCTGCCACCCATTTTTGTATACTTACACCTACTTTCCTACAACTTTAGGTCAGCATTTATCCAATGTTAAAATACTTCTAACTGTTATTATAGTAGCTATACTCTGGATCACTGCAAGCAAACGAAACACAGTTGGAAGCTTACACCAAAATCAGTTGCAGTTCAGCTGCCATCATATCATGTTTAATCCTTTACTCCATATGCTAGTTTTGATCATGACATCAATTTCTATTTTTAGACAACACTGAAATATTTAAGATACGTTTTTAATACTTTTGAAAATATTATAGAAAATGGAGCATTTGCTCCAAAAGAGAAAGTGCTTCATTTTCCATAATATTTTCAAATACATGATATTTCAAAGGCGTCAAAAGGTTTTATTATGGAGTAAAGGGTTAAATAATGTCTATTTTTACATAACAGTGCAGATAGTTGCTTATGACTATGAGCAGAGAACCGCGTCAACACAAGAGTTTGAATCGTCATGTTATTGTGTGGATCTATGAATACTTGACAACCTTGATGGGCACGTAATAGTTATACAATGGGCTGTCTGCCTGTACGTGGAGATAATCCACGAGCTTTAGCGAGTGGATTATCTTACGTACAGGTGGACAAACATGGTATAACTATTTTATACCACTTACATCAGTTTAGGCCTTGCACATCACGAGATATTTCGTGCTAAAGTTGGTAAAGGTGGTATTAAGAGAGGACATTTACTGTTTGCCTTTACAGGATTTTCATTTCAATGCTGGGATTAGTTGTATAAGATACCAATGAAGCACTCGACAGATACCGTTTGATCCTGAACCGCATTTTCTTACATTGAGTGTCGCCTTTTGTCAGCAGTGGGTTGATCTCATCTCTTCATTATCCCCGGAAATGAGGATCGCTTGTTCACTTGAATTTTAATCTTTGATTACAAGCCCCTTTTCCAAAATACATGGGATACACAACCAAACATGACCTTTGATTTTACCCATTTGCATTGAGCCCAATCAAAGTGCTAGACTGACTTCTGTCCTTAAAACAATTTTTCATCAATGTGTCATAAAATATACTTGTAGCTAGTCTAACTCTGATGGCTACTTCTGTCCTTAAAACAATTTTTCACCAATGTGTGATATCATATACTTGTAGCTAGTCTAACTCTGATGGCTACTTCTGTCCTTAAAACAAATTTTCACCAATGTGTGATATCATATACTTGTAGCTAGTCTAACTCTGATGGCTCTGTTTTAAAACAGAGTCATCAGAGTTAGACTAGCTACAAGTATATGATTTGATATATTGATGAAAAATTGTTTTAAGGACAGGAGCCAGTCTACTGAAGATTGAAATGGGTCCAAATGGGTAAAACTAAATTCAATGGACAGTAGTTATCTTAAACACTCAACGTGTCTTAGGAAAGTCTGAGGGGATCGATAGGACAGGAGCACACTTTCATTTAGTGATATCATATCTATTATTGAGATTATCTGTATTTGATTTAATATTCCGTTTCTATGATATCAAAAGTTTCATAGGTTCGTTTTCTTTACAGCTTAGTGATAGAAAGTAATAGCTTGATTCCGTGTCTCAGAGCCCGTCTCGTTTTCTTGCATTATTGTTGTGAAATAAAATACGTTAAACTTTGAATAGAGACGCTATCATTATCATTTCAACAATGTCATCAAACGCACTATACAGTTCATAAGCACGTATGAGTTTCCTTTTTCTAGTGCAAACACTTTTTTCGCAAACGAAATGAACTGTTTAGTACATGTGGCCATACTGTTGAGTAGTCAGATAGAGCCCACACAAACAGAAAACGAATGAGTCGGACCAGGTGTATTCATTTCTGAACTTTGTAAACTGCACACATCTGCTATAATATGTAAAAGGCCCGAATGCATTATACAAAAAAAAGCCAAATAATCGGTATAAGTAATAGTTATACCATGGCTTGTCCGCCTGTACGTGGAGATAATCCACGAGCTTTAGCGAGTGGATTATCTTACGTACAGGTGGGCGTACATGGTATTAATATTTTATACCACTTACATCAGTGTAGACCGTGCGCATCACGAGATATTTCGTGCTAATGTTGGTAAAGGTGGTATAATTACATATACATGTATAATATACAGTAATGCCAGAATAAAAATGTATGATTGCTATATACCCCTACTGTAATCTCGGCTTGATTCAAAGGTAGGATTCATGCATAATTTTCTTATCATAAATTGGGGCTACATATCCAGAAGTGCCAATACAATTTGGTATGGGTTTCAAACTGGGTAGGTTGGGGTAGAGCAATATATCTAAAGGAGGGGAAACAACTCGAAAGAACTTACCTGTAATCTAACAGTAGCTTGTTAAGCAATTGTTACATGACATTATTCTCTCTTTGTCCTATGTATCGAAAGATGCAGTGAAACGCTTTATTGGTTCGTAACTTTACAAAATACTAGAATGATAATTAATATATCAAATTACTGATAATTGGAGAAGTTGAACGGCGCGTGCTTCAGATGATTATTAATTATTGATTATGAATGCGACAGGGCGCCATTCAATTATAAGGTGTCTCGCCATATCTAATGTCAGACGACTAAAACACTTGTTGCCGACTGGATGCGCTAGTTCATGAAAATTTGGTACTCATCGCATATGCGACCAGTGATGGCTCTGGTGAGACTGCGCATATAGTCATCGCTGTCACATGCAAAATTCACAGTAGTATTGGAGTATGAATGCACTGGGTAGTCGGCTGATTTTTTTGGTATTTTTATGCTCTCAACTTCTCGAAGTAGGCAGGGCAGAGCCGTGCGTCTACCCCTCCCTCCGTCCGCAACGCCGTTTCACATTAGACAACATATAAGCATAAGAAAAACTTGGCCAGCGTAAAAGGTATGAGTGGATTAATTGAATAATTTTTGACATCATTTTCCCAAAATAATTTCTGAAGTTATGGCCCTTGTTTTAAAAGTTAGAGTTAGACTGGCTACAAGTATATGGTTGACACATTGATGAAAGATTGTTGTAAGGACTGGAGCCAGTCTAACCAGCACTACGGACACGCATGCTGTTTTGGGCATAGTGTTTGCCAAACAGCACTTTTTGTTCATTATTATTTTAAGACATAGCTCCCTGGCAGTAATCACGGTGAGATGTACTTTCTCCTGATGACCATTTGTCGTCTATGCTCACTGAGTGCGCCATCCCTTGCTCGTAAAATATGTGTAGGTTATTGTATGGTTTGTGCGTCTGTACAGGAAGATAATCCACGAGCTTTGGCTCGTGGATTATCCCCCATACATACGCAAAACCATACAATAACTTGCTTATCGCATCAGCATTCATTTGCACTCTGTGCATTGCGAGATATTTGACGTTAAACATTAGGTGCGATAATTTTTCTTTGTCTACAACCAAAAGTACAGGGATATAATGAGTAAGCAAACTAAATAACCATGTTTTGATATATGAACAAATTCAATGGTGTAAACTCATAATTTCTATATACTTCACCTTCAGTCCTTTGACTGGCAAGATTAATATCATATGCCAGAAATCTTATTGCAACAATTTTCAAAAGACTAAACATTGTTTCAATCCCCGTTTCGATTAAAATCGATCATATCAATTAAACACACGTAATATTAATAAATTATCATTCATAATTGCGATCAGCACGAAAGGTTCAACCAATACCCATAACATGACACATATCAGAACCATTATTACATATCATATTTCAGTAAAACTAATATTTGAAATGTTAAATTGGTTTAAAATACAAAATGTAACTCATATGCCTGACTAGTTGCAATGGTAATTATAATAGGGATCATGTGAGATTTTTTTTTGTTAAAATCGAGCAACAAATACATAGATCAGGCTGTGCATTCAGCCTGTGCATCCGCGCAGTCTTCTCAGCGCCTTTGTAATTCGAATGCTGGAAGGACTGATAGCTAAACCTGGTATGTTCAACATTTCAAGACCCTAGCTATTATATGTTTACACTGAGAAATCCAACCCTTTTCACACTATCTTCAAAGCAGACAACTGGTACCGTTCAAATCTGTAACACCGCCCCCATCCCCTTGTGCAAGTGGAGGAAGTAACATACTTGGGAGTGCATTTTGACAAGAATATAACATGAACATCACATCCACGGAGGCAAAGAAAAAGCTTGAATATCTAAGCAAGCTTCAAGGCGCTCATGAAAAGATACTGAAATATGTGTATCTTGGTACAATACGAGTTCGACTCCATTGATTCAGTGATAACAAGTGCGAAAAGCAATCAGCAGCAGCAGCTTGACAGAGCCCAGAACCAAGCTCTTCGATTCATCAAAGGAGGCATGAAGTCTACGCCAAATAAATGCTAGGGAAGCATTTGCAAATCCAGAGGGACAGGGGGTCCGGACCCCCCCCCCCCCTGGAAAAATCACAAAAATATAGGGTTCCTTAGCAATACTGGTCCGGATCCCCTTAAAATCACAAAGCTACCAATCCAGCATTCAATGTTGGGCCAGCATCGGCCCGCCAGCGAAACGCCATGTAAATGGCGTTTCGCTGGCGGGCCGTTGATGGTCAGCTAATAGTGGTATTTGGATCCTTCCTCCCCTCATCAAACTAAAAAAAAAGAAGAGGTCAAAATTGGACCCCCCCCTGACAAAGTTTTCTGGATCCGCGCATGGGAAGATAAATTTACGTCTACGACAATAAAGAGCATCACATCAGTTGCCACGAGAAAGAGAGACCGAAGATCATTGGCAAACCAGTAAACATCAGTACCTTCCAGACCTACCATTGAAGGGCAAATTGGAACGTCTAACCAAAGACCGTCTCAAAAGGTCCAGCTATGTCCATGAATACAAATGACTTATGAGAGAACATCTTGAACGTTTATATAGCTACGTTTTCAGCAACAGAACTATGGAAATATGACATATCCAATCTGTCAATCAACACGGTCCCTGGACTTCACGACGAGATAGATGAGAATGCATGACTGGCTATTACACTGGCCATGCGTAATGGGCAACCGTATATACAGATTGCTCTGCTAGCGATGGAGGAGGAGCAGGTGTTTTTATCAATCATATCACCGGAAGAACTGAGACGACACTGTACGATCTACAAAGCAGAAGAGGAGGCTATATTACATTGAAGACGCACCTGATGATTGCTCCAAAGTTATGATTCAAACGGATGCTCTCTCAGTGCTACAAACTTTCAACAACTCAAAGCTACCAGACGTGGTTTGCATGACATCAGTAAAAACACAGCCGTATGTCTCCAGTGGATACCAGCTCACTGGGACCCACTGGAAATGAAAGGGCAGTCGTTCTGGCCAAGCTTGGAGCCTCTGGAAACAGTCAGCAACAGCCATCAAGACACTCACAGCACCTAAATCAAGTAATGATGGCTATCGACTTCTGGAGAGTTGGGGGCAAGTTGTCATATTTAGGCTTTGGACATGGTACAACAGACTAAACGCCCACATGTGCACCAAGAACAAACTGTCAACACCGCCCCTCCACCGCCCCTCCACCCATATTATAACTACTACTATAATGTTCATAGTTACAGATCTAGTCTCTTTAAACGAATCATTAAACAAACAAAGTTGGCTGTTCTTTTCTGTTACTACCATTGTGTGTTGTGTGTGGGGTTTCATATTTGGAATTGGTCTGTCTTGTAGCGCTTTGTGTCATTTCTAGTTTTCTAGTTTGGTTATTCCGTTCTCATGGTTACTGCCTGTGTATGAGGCTTGTTGGTTTCAGTGTGTTCTCGTGACACTTCCTCTAGCTGCCATCTGTTGGCTGTGCTCTGCAATCCTAGTATTTCTTAGCCCTTTTGTTGTTCATAATTTTGCAAGCAATTTTATTTTATTAGTAGTATAATCATTATTATCAATCTAAATAAGTTGATAATATTTAAGGGGGCCATGAAACATCTGCCAGTTAAAATAGATCTACATGCATTTAAAGTTGTAGGTGACATTTTATGAAGTCATGTTATAAGTATAAATCTTCGAAAATTAAATTAAGGTGCGTTTAAGGGTCATAAACCTTTAAAAACGACATGTCATGGGACATAAATTTTTGACAAAACGAAAAATATATGCTTTTCGCGATGTCAGTGAAAAATAGTGGCATGTAAAAATATACCCCTAATGTTTAAAATTCACGGAATAAAACACTTTTTAACGTACCATGCTTCATGAAATAGCACCATATTTTAATTATAATCAGTGAAACACAGTTCAATATGCAGGATGATCTAGTGCTAAACACTCTAGTTTGTTACTGTCAACTTAGCGAGCAGAGTATGCTAGTTATTTAATGACCGTTTGCAATCATTTGCTGAATTTTAGAATTGAATGAGCGGGTGTTAAACCCGTTGTTTTATGATCACTGCGTCAATTTGCGTTCCACAACAGTCAACGATTTTAGTTACCTAAACGGTAATATGCACTAAATGTTTGCCCCTTTTGGTAGCGCAGCTGCTCAATTACAAGCAATAAACGTTATCGTCAAAAATTGACATCACTACATTGCCATATTATTTGCAGAGAGAGAGAGAGAGAGAGAGAGAGAGAGAGCTTGCAACATTTTTTGCACATGGCACTCACCAGAAACACCTTACTCATATGTTCTGGCATGTATACAATGGTCAGAGGAATCACAGAGCAGTATCAAAATTTGGTAAAATGTGTTTGTCTATGTACATCATGGTTGGAATAAAATAACTATGGATACTTCTGTGCACTGTACTGTTGTTATCACATAAAAAGTGAAGGTTTCATTGTCTGAAATTATGAATTGCAATGAAACGAAGATTTAGCGATCAAATTTTGTCATTCGTTACGGTAATGGTGAACATAGGCTTATCTTCTTTTAGCAAGCGCAGATTCAGAGCAGCTTCTGGAGAAACATTTACATCACTATTTCCATTTCCATTTGATTTAGGGGGCCAATCGTCATAATTACTAGTGCAAGCTAAATGACTGAACATTAATGTCTGTATGACATATGAGCCGCGACATGATATTTCCAACAATGTGGTATCTGCGACCAGCAAAGCCTCAGATCAGCCTGTGCATACGGGCGGTCTGATCAGAGCCTTTGCTAGTCGTTTGAATATTCAATGACTGTTAAGCTACTGATCGAACAGCATTTGCAGTTTCTAAGCTTAATAGGAGGCTGCACAGGCTCGCCTGAGTCTCTTCATGTCAAAATGCCACATTGTTAGAACTCTCATGTCGCGGCTCATATTTGTTCACCAGCAGGACAAGGGTTATGGGGCGAAACCAAGCATTATCCACTCTAATTTGAGCATAAGTACCGCCCTTGCCAATCACGTGATTATCGAAGCGAAAGTAGCGCGTCATGTGTCGCTGGGGTCACGCGAGGGCAAGTCTGCTGTATTTAAATGCAAAAGGTAATCACCCAAACTGCCAAGCTATACATCAAACGTAGCGTCGCTGTTCGTCGCAACCATTGCACAACCATCTTCATCGTACAAGCGATCTTAGAAAGCTTTGCCACAAAACGATTTAGCCAAAGCATGAACAATATCCTATTCGTGTTTGTTAGTTTTTACCTTAAGACTCCTAAGAATAGGGTAAATATGTTGATCAGATCTGGTCAATTCTTCATAGCAGCCTGATGAAGTGCAATAGATAACACAGACCCGAACAAATGCCCTGTTCCTGGCACTGTTACATGTAACGAACTAATTCAAAAGAAAATGTAATGAAATGATGCTTTGCACGATGTTACTCACATCCCCTTAAAAAGCAGTAATCTGATGCAATCGTCATTGCAGCTCACTATACATGGTGTTGCATTGTATAGGTATCTTTGTCTCTCTTGAGCCTTTACTGGTCGCAAAATGCGTGATTTGGGTCACTTCAAAAAATATCCATACTGGATAGTGTGTGGTTTAGGAAAAGGCTTAAATAATCGAATCGTGACACTGACCTGGATCTGTTGTATCATGCCTATCAGCTTGTTAAGGACATTTCAATTATAATAATGGATCATAAACTGTCCTTGCGTATAGAGTACATTAGTTACCACCACTGAGACAGATCGATGCCCACCGCATTCTGACTTCCGATGCAAGCGTCCATGCAGCAATGCGATATTAGAATCAATGGAAAAAACATTAAATGATCACCAGTCAGGTGTGCTTATAATCTGCGGTAACCACCTTGGGGTTGTAAGAGATTTTATAACCAGGGTTTACGCAAAAGCTATAACGGAAGTCTATGGGATACACTCATAGGCCTGGGTCCATCTGATTACATCTGGTTGTTTCCAATATAGCACATGTTTGACTATCGATATTAATAAATATTCAGATCTGTGTACAGCATGTAGTTACAGACGAATCACGTCTGTAAGGACACCACATAAACACAAGGCAAAGCTATTAACATGTCATAACCCAACAATAACAGTTGTTTGACGAGATCATATAACGGCGGTCGTACAAATAGCTCCTACTGTATTGGAATCTTCACAAGGACCTCCTTGAGAGAACTGGCAATAAAACGCCAGATGCTTGCTGTTTAAGCTGTGTCTATGTGTTTGTCTGAGTTAGTATGAGAAACTGATGTGGATTAAGATCACATGTACTATACAAAGCTTGCAAGTCAATTTCCATATCCTAGAAGCATTGATTGGGGAGCGCAGTGGCTCAGTGGTAGAGTGCTTGACTCGAGATCGAGGGGCCGCGGGTTCGAGCCTCACCGGCATCACTGCGTTGTGGTCCTTAAGCAACATTTATCCTAGCTTAGTACTGGTTCAACCCATGAAGACCCGTCCCTGTTTAACTGAAAGGTTGTTGATTGGACGTAAATAATCAAATCAAACAAACAAAACCAGAAGCATTGGCATCAGTATTTGATATGTGTCATTTACTGTTCCAATCATATGATTTGATAATGGTCTTAATCAGATTAGACATGCGCAGATCCCGGGGCGGGGGGGGGGGCAACCCCTGCACCCCCATGAAAATTCATGAAGCTATAGGGTTTCTTAGCAATACTGGTCCGGATCCCCTGAAAATTCACAAAGCTACCAAGCCAATCATCGGCCCGCCAGCGAATCACCCTTTTTTGTTGAGTCATTATTTTGTGGTGTGGTTCTTGGTGTCCTTTTTAGTTTAGCAATCATCGTGTTGATGTAAAGAGAGCTGCCCGATTTACATTAAATGTGTTGTGGTTGTGTTCTGTGTCTCTTCCTCACAGTGCCGTTGGTTGGTCTACAGTGTTTGATTGTGATATTTCAGGGTCATACACACTTACTTTAAAAAAAAAAAAAAAAAAAAAAAAAAAAAAAAAAAAAAAACAGCAATGGCACGGGTGGGCATCAGCGGTACTACCGCGAAATCGCGTAAGCGTAAATTTGTTCCTTCGTCACATCCGGGACCTTTCACGGTAATTTTCGTTTACGCGATTTCGCAGTAGTTCCGCTGATGCCTACCCGTGAATGGGTCAGTGATCCAAATGACGATCCTGTATACATTTAAAAGCGGGTCTTCATCGGCCCGCCAGCAAAACGCCACTTGAATGGGGTTCGCTGTCGGGCCGATGGTGGCCTGGCAATTTGTGCTGGCAGGGGATAATACTCAATATAGCAAACCTTTCGGTTCCAGAATACTAGATTATACCTGGAACATGCATCAAGCTGTCGTTTTTATAGTTTGGATTCTTGCCCCGTGGTTATCGTAGTACAGACAGCTTTACAAACGAGAGTTTTAATTGCGTTCAAATGAGGCGATTGTCAAGATTACAATGTACAGTAGCCATCAAATAAAACCTGCATTCGGGTCCGCACAACAGAAAAAAACACTCATTACATGCATTTGTACTTGTACTATGCGTTAAGGCAAGTGCAACTATCTTATAAGTAACAAGAGGGTTCATTCCGGTCTCCAGTATCATACTTTGGGTATACCAATAGCCAAGGGCCAGGCTAAACCGAACGGATGCGCAGGCTTGCCCGAGCTTTCACTGGTTACCAATACGATAATTGCTTTTCCATATGACCTGTCTCTTTTTTTAACATGTAGTGAATTCTTTTATCAGCTGTTCTTTGAGAAACCGGCCTTACTACCCTTACATATGGAGGCAAAGATTGTAATGATACCGTGTTAATCATACAGGTTTGTCAGCCTTCTGAAGATAGGAAATCATGTTTAATGACGAAAAAACAAAAAACAAAACAAAAACAACAATAAATTATTCCGCTGCACAGGTAAATATGATTTGTCTATGTGTATACATCAAAGCTAAATTAGCTACGTTTTTTATCAGTGCGTCTACTATACACATCTTTGATGCTCAAATACCTTCAATTTACTTTATTTACGCATATCTGCATCTTTGCAAATGATGAACTCCCATCCGTTCATACCCGACTTAATTAGAGACTTACACAGCATCTCCGACTGAGGCGAGACTTAATACCCCCGCTTTTAGGCTGACCATTGTGTGTGCAATGTATTTATAAAACACTTTTCAGCTTAGGGTTTTCATGACAGTGGAACAACCTTTTGCTGTCATTGTGTAGATAAAGATGGGACTTAATGGTATGTACGAGTCGCATGAAGGGTTTCACTACAATAATATATCAGGTGTGTGAGGATGGGAGAGAAAAATAAATTCCGAGGATATGCTAAGCGTAGACTAAGCTTTTTTGTGAAAGCTAAAACTTGTTACAGTGATATGAATTACTACTGTTGCAGATATACTTGTAAGTCATGAGTTCACTCTCTTGAATATTTTGTTTCAAAGTAAGGCTGCACTGACGATTTTCGGACAGTACAAAATCCTTCCTTAAAATTATGATGGCTGGTGCCATTAATTCTGAATTTTAATATTTCTTAACTTAAAAAGAGTTTTTACAAACGGTAATTGTGTCACATGACATAAAAATTATAGCTAAATGTCGACTCTGTATGCTCTGTGGCAGGGGGGGATAATGCAGACAGAATGATTTTCAGGTGGGTAAATTTGAACACAGAATTTTGGTGTTTTATCTAAGGAAAGTAGCGAAAATGTTTGGTGGTTACCGTCACTTATGATATTATTTTTCAGAGTAGTGCCCTGCTAATCCACACACATGTGTGTGTGAATGGTCGGGCGCTTGCAGGTATTTTTTTTACAATCAGATAAACTAAATGGGGGCCCTATGTATTTTTGTAGGAAAAAACAGTGGGTGGGGTAAAGTGGCTATTAGATGGCTGGCTTGTATTGGGCCAGACGGGTTTCAAACTATATAATTTAGTTTTTGGCTCATGTATGGTTACCTTTGATACAGAACATTTGTAAATAATTTGTCATGGCAACCAAAAATTATCTTTCCAAAAACACCACCCCCTGAAGCCCCAAAATTGGCCGAAAAACTGGTCCGTGCAGCCTATTCATAGAGAACTTGATAGTACTGATAGTACAGCGAGCAATGTCGAGTCAATTAAAAAGGCCCCCAGAAGTACTTGAATGCGCTGAGATGCGACATAACACGATGACTTCACTTTAACATAACAATGATGTCACTTGATTTCCGCCTGGGTATAATAGAACTTTTTGCTCTCTGTAAAGGCGACAGCTTTAATATTCATATCTGGGCGTGGTTCGGCTATTTCATCTGCTAAACAAGGGAAATCAGTTTTATTTATAATTTGGCGAAAAATTCAAACGTGTGTACATTTCATGAAAATCCTAACCATATACGAACTGAACCCTTAAAGTGCATACTCACAAAAGGTATGTTTCTGTCGTCCACTGTAATATTTGAAGCCTCATAGACAAACAGTGTGGACCCAGATCAGACTGCTCCTGTATGACCAGTCTGATCTGGGTACACAATGTTTGCCTCTATGCTTATGTTAAATAGACATTTTCAGATGTAGTTTAAAGGAATAAATAATGTGTTTTGCGTCTATACTGAGATAATGGCTCAAGATGATCCAGTTACTTTTGAATAAAACCACGCCTCATTTCAGCTTTGACCTATGTCTGAGGTTGACCAGTCCTAATTATGCATTCACGAGGTGCCGCCTTTACAGCAACCAAAAAGTTATTTAGTATGATTACTTGGTAAACATAAGAATAAAATAATTACATTTTCTGTCTCTAGTGTGCAAGAATATGGGCATGAGGTTGTGTTTTATTTATGTACAGAGTCTAGGAGAATTATAAAAAATGTATTCTGTCGGATTCAAAGCATGCAGTACAAATTAAGGTAATGAATGAGATGATTCATATCGCTACTTATCAACAAGCGATCTTGACAGTTTCATCAGTAAAGTAGCGATTTTGACAGTTCCTAAAGTTTCGTCGTTAGAAAGTACAAGGGGATACTTGGACGAATCATATTCGTTTTCACACCACAGTGAACTTTTATAAGGTCAAAAATTGATTAGGTTTCACACCCTTGCACATAAAAGAGAGAGAAACTGTGAAAACGATTTATTGATATGATCAAACTTAAAGAGAAGTTTCATATTGTTCTCCTTCTTAATGTATGTATATTAGCTGTATATGCATACCTTTGATCTGGCGTTTGTCCCGTTGGAGGCATTCTCTTGAAGGCCTTGGGAAACATGCGCGGATCCAGAAAGTTTTGTCAGAGGGGTCCAGATTTGATAACGTTCCTTTTTGGTTGATTAGGGGATAGATGATTCAAATATCACTATAAGTGGCCTAAATGGCCATCATCGGCCCCTAGCGAAACGCCATTTAAATGACGTTTTGCTGGCGGGCCGATGATGGCCAAACATTGAATGCTGGCTTGGTAGCTTTGTGATTTTTCAAGGGATCCTGACCAGTATTGCTAAGAAACTCTATATATTTGTGATTTTCGGGGAGGGGTCCTGATCCCCTGCCCCCCCTCTGGATCCGCCCATGGGGAACGACCGTGATTTACACACTAGCATTTCTCTGGCTCCCCAGTGATCCATGTATGAGAGGGAGTATGAAGGTTTTGTTTGACATAAAAAGCAAAACAAAAACAAGAAGTCCACACTCAAAAAAAAAAAAAAAAAAAAAAAAAAAAAAATAGGCTTGACATCATTTACGATCATTATGTTTAGTATATATGCGTTGTGTTCAGTGGATTCTGATTGCTCATCTTCCTACTGTTGGGCTTTGTCTCTGACTAGGATGTGTTCTTTTCTTGTATAGGAAGTGTGTTCACCCATGGTCATTTTGCATTTGTCCCTAAAACATCTATACGTTTCACACATATCCCTGTCGTAACATAAACCATTTAACCCGCGCCATCATTTGCAATATATCCGAAAATCTTCAATTTGAAACACATACAAAATGTCATTTTACGCGTTTTTTTTCAATTTCGTTACACGCCAAAACGAAAGTGAGTATGATCAGGAGATACCACAACCACACACTGCATATCAATCCATAGACTAGCTCCAGTCCTTAAAACAATTTTTCATCAATGTGTCACATCATATACTTGTAGCCAGTCTTACTCTGATGGCTCTGTATAGCCATCAGAGTAAGACTGGCTACAAGTATATAATATAACACATTGATAAAAAATTGTTTTAAGGACTGGAGCCAGTCTAACCAATCCACAGAACACTAACAGACACAGCACATCAGGAAGACAATTAAAGTAAAGCAACCAGCTCTCTCTTCCTCAGCGAGATGATTGCAAAATTAGAAATGACACTTAGTACTGCATAATAAAGCAAGAACCAAACGCATGTACATGTAACTCCCACACAGAATGAGAGCTACAATACACAATGAATCATCAACAACAACAGAACGGACATCATCTGAAGCTACTTGGTGTGAGTAGGGGTGGGGGTGGGGTGGGGGTGGGGTGGGTGGGGGGGGGTAGATGTATTTTACTGACACCAAAGATCTTGCTGTTGTTGACAAACATCATAAAAGGTTGATTTGTTTCACCCCCCCCCTCTTTTTTTAAATTTTGCATCATTTTCCTTCCACTCATATTCACTTGTATTTGTGAATAATTTATTGTCATGTTTGTTATTTCATGTATGCTATGCTTGTGTTAAGAGGGCCTCAGGGAGGATTGGTTATACCAACTGAGTCACCCTCAATAAATAAAGTCTTACTTTTACCTATTTACTTTACTTACTTACTTAAGACACACAACGTATATTTAGCTCCTTACTTATGCAGTGCATAATCACAGAGACAAATGAAACAAAGAAAATGGCTCATGCCTCACACTCAGTCAGAGTTAAAGAAAACCTCAGGTTGATCCACGGTGGACTCATCCAAAGACACGCACCAGGTACCAACCCACTGAAGAAAGTTTTGGGCTAGGGTCGTTATTGAGTCTCAGGCCTGGCCCACCACCGTGCAATAGAGGGGAAACCATAGCTAAAACTTGTGATTGAGTTTACAACCAGACATGCAGACTGTCGCATGATATCCATGTTATGTCCTTATTACATGTTTCTGTTAAATGGACTAGACAAAAGTATAGCCATTGTAGGGAATTTTGGTGATCCAGTACAAAGCAATAAGGATATAGTGCCACCGTACTTCAGTAAAGCTCGAACCAGAGAATTCATGATATCATGTCGAGCACTCTGCCGCCGAGCTAAGTTGCCTCAATGACAAGGGAAAACATATTGTGTCTAGAATCCGATTAGAGTACATTTGTCTTTGAGGTTTGCGACCACTTAAATCACAAAATCAGCCTGATCAGCTACCGGGACTAGCTAGATGTTAAAATTATGTTTGTAGCAAGTATATTTATAACACTTTCCAGAGAGCGAATAACAAAGGGGCTGATCAGACTGCGCGGATGCGCAGGCTGATCAGCTCCTTTGTTGTCCTCATAAAACAAAATCACGCATTTTTTCGCGAAGAGGCCGAATTATGATGCCCCGAGAACCCCGATTTGAAACGGCATTTCACCTGTTACGCATTGACGCGCGTTATAATTTATGCATGCATTGATGTCATAGGATTTTGCAGTAAAACTTGCGACAGAAGGGCATTGACAGACAAGGCTTTATTCCCAGATTTTAATGGCAACATTTACGATTTTTACACCAAGTAGTGCAAAGTTTATTTTTCAATCATCACAAAATAAAATACTAGCTCATTATATCTGTACAATTTTCGGTTTTGATATAAAGACCATAAACAGACACATGAAAGCCTCTGTAATGATCGTATCTATAAAATCAATCATAAAACTTCATTGGTGTAAATTTTCTTTAACAAGGACAAATTTTATTTTCAATTTTGACTCATCAGATACACTTAAAATACAATATATCAAAACTATCTTTCCATCGCATGCAACGCGTCAACCTATAAAATGATATTTTTTTGAAAAGAAAAATCTTAAAACTTCTCATATCCTGTTTTTGGTCCATGTGAACAACAAAGGTGCTCATGCGCGGATCCAGAAAGTTTTTTTTTAGTTTGATGAGGGGAGGAAGGATCAAAATATCACTTTAAACGGGCCATCATTGGCCCGCCAGCGAAACGCCATTTAAATGGCGTTTCACTGGCGGGTCGATAATGGCCCAACATTGAATGCTGGCTAGGTAGCTGTGTGATTTTCGCAGGGGATCCGGACCAGTATTGCTTAGAACCCTATATTCTAAGATTTTTCAGGGGGGTACGGACCCCCCCCCCTCTGGATCCGCACATGACGGTGCTGATCAGTCTGCGCTTCCTCGTAGTCAGATCAGCACCATTGCTGTCCACATACAGGAAAACATAATGGAATATACATGTACATGTGGCATTCAACCTTTCAAGGTTTTAGCTAGTCTCTGTAGCTGAACAAGTAGCTGGCAGCCCTATATGGTCGCAAACATAGTAGGCAGGTCTTCTCTCGATTATCTTATAGGAAAAGCGAAGTGGGTGAAGCAATTCAAAGGACAGGAAATCAGTCGTTTATGACTACTAGATTCAGCGGTGCAAGTCCAATAGAATATTGCTGATTAAGCATGGTAGCAGAACAAAACCAAAACACTTTAAAAAATATAAAAAAAGTTTAGCTTTACATGCTGCTGGTCGAAATGCATGTGCTCCAGAGTTACATTTAAAGCCCTAGATTGGCTTCAGTCTATAATATAAATTCAAGTACAATATGTATGGAAATAAAACTCTAAAACCTGTGTTTTATTATAGCCATATGACAGTTTGGAGGAAAAGTACTTTAAAAATGAAATATGAAGCGTTGTTCTGATACATTATTTTTCATACTGAAACAGTGCCCTTTATGTTGACTTTCCTTCTTATAACTCCATTGTCTGGCAAAACGAAGACTACTGCTACTACTGATCACACAAGCTGTCATTGTGCCATGTATAGTCAATAACACCTCCCACGCTAGACTGGCTCCCTGTCGTATGTCCATTGATTTAATAAGGATGTTCTGACCAAGAAAAATAATCCAAACATTGTTTTCCCATCAGAGTTGTCTTTTCCTTCAGCCATTAGAACATACAAACTCAGCCATCATTAGATTGAGAAATCAATAAAAAAATACTTTTGAGTATGAATAACCAAGTTTGACGATGGGAGCCAGTCTACTCCCACGCAGCCTCGAAACCTTATACCAACATTTTTTTCAAAGTCTACGCGACGTCGTGACGTCGCATCGACGTTGATACGACGTTGTTTCAACGTCATATGCCTGCTGGGTATCTTCCTAAAGATCGGTAAAGCGAAGCCCTTCATGATCAGGCTTTATCATTCTATAAAATTTGAATTAAAAAAGATAATTTAAAGTGACTGTTGAAGAAAGCAAAATGCGGTGTGACCGGTTGTGTGTGAAGCTCAAGGCTGTTTCTTGCTCTAGTTGGCCATCCAGAGCCTGAAAAAAAAAATCTGTTGGCATTTTTGAGTACATTTTGGCATCCATGCTCAAAGTGTATCTTGATGTGTTTTAAGAAGGATAGGGGTGGATGCCAAGTCTGGAAATGCCCCAAAGTCCCAGAATTAGGTCAAAGGTCAACTGAGTGCAAATTCTTGTATATACGTCAGAGTTTAGCGTTTTTATCAATTAGATATGCAAAATTATGATTCAAAGTAATGCAAAATCTCTTTTGGATAATACAGCCATGCTACATAAACAAACAGCATCATCAAGGCATGATGTGTGTTTGGATCAAAGGTCATTTAAGTTCAAAATCGGTGAAAATTGTAGCAATATTTAATTTATATAGGGGCAAAATTCAAAATTTAAGTTCCTTTCTATCCCAATGGAAGAATTTTTTATTGCTATCCTGCTAGGTGTGTGTCTATCATGTTTGGAAAGCAATGATTTACCAAGTTTCCCTCGGTCAAATATTCATAATAGGCATGTAAATTACGTTACTGTATAAAATCAATTAAAATGTAATACAACTAAGAATAACCATTTCATTTTAAAGAAATATGTTTTTGCTTAATGCTTTGTATGAATAAGTCATTTTATGCAATTATCTATCCTTTTATACACAAGATGTGTTAAGTTGTTACTTACGTTACATTTTACCATCTGAAATTGAGTCATTTCTTAAAGGTATATGTTCCTAGCTACAGCTTTCATGAAGGACTTGGCCATGATCTCATGCTTATAGGACTAAAATATATTTCTTTTCTTATTTCACACATTCGCTGTGTTTGTTCCCATTTATGAGCAATTGTAAAACACTTTGTACAAGGCCACTACCTTCTAATTGCATATACTAAGCATAGCTTCTTGAAAACACAAACACCAAGCCTTCTTTAATAAAACATCAGGTGTGTTGAAACTATGATAGAATATGGTAAATACCATATACTGGAAGGAATATATCCTCACATTGGTCTTCACATCGGCCTGTTAGCAGATGGTAACATACATAACATAAAGCTTATATACAGGTACATTTCTAATAATGACCATCCAGTGAAAATATTGTTAGGTTTTTGTGGGGTATATCAAGGATATAGCCCTGCCATTAAGGGTAATCCTCCATATAACTTTAAACATTTAATTGTAGGGGTGTCCTTTCATTTGCACATATTAATGAAATGATGTGGAATCTAAAAGCAGCATTTCTTTGAAATCAGGGTGCTTGTGTTAACATATTCATCCATTTATAGAGGCTGTATATATATGATGTTAAAGGTAACCTCTAATTTTAAGATACCATAAACTATATCTATGTCTTTCACAGCGCAACTTTTTATACATTGTATTTGTTTCGGTGTCGATAAATTCAATTCTATGGTATCATTATTAAACACATTTTGCTTATTATTTTTTGCAATGATGATAGAGATCAAATGCTATGAGGTTATTGGCATGTGTTTCTTTATGTTATTCTTTTTAACTGTAAAATGCCAATGCAAGTTTTATTCCAAATTAAATTTCCCCAAAACAGATGTCTGGTGACTTCTTGGGAACACAGGCATTCACCATATTGGAGCACTTGATGATTTGATTGTGTTCATAGTTTTCCATCAGCTTGGGGTCATTTCTTAGTATTTAGAGAAAATGTGTCCTGAAATGATTATCTAATATGTACATTTACTAGCATAATCCATTGGTTTAACATCTCTGATTTGCTTGATGTATAGAAGATCCTAAGGTAGTTAACTCGCCTGTTCTAGTGTAGAATCTATCTGTTAACCATGACAATTGGCTAAGACAAGGATTGATTGCATATAGAGTAGGTGACTTACATAAATGTTTACATCTACTGCTCATAGATACAAGAGCAATATATCAGATTGGATAGCACTTGTACCTGCTAACATACTGGAAATGTGCAGTTTTAATATGACATTACTCTTGAAATAAAACTGAACTACTTTCCTTTCACTATATACAAGACAGTCCTCAAACAGTGTTAGTACTTACAAATATCTACAAGGATATAGGTACAAGAGTGAGCAAGATAATGCTTAAAACGCTTTCTGCAAGCAGTTGTCAGCAATGTTGTTCACATTTTCGATGGTTTTGCATATATATTTAAGACTATCACAATAAGCCTAATTCAGTAAACCTTTTAAAACCAACAAACAGACCATAACTCACTTTTCATAGGACATATATAAAACATGTACTAGGGTTACAAATAGGTCAACAAAATCAAATAGTGCATAAACAAAACTAAAAACAAACTACCTTGCGAATAAGAAAAACAAGGAAATCAGCTGCGTGTGACACTACTTTTTCAACATTCAGTGTAATCTGTGAGTTTCAGAGCTGCAAACCATACTAGTGAATTTTGCGAGTCATGCTTTTAATTTATGCTTAAGAATAAAACAGTTAACAGATCTTTAAAATAAAGTATCACTAACGTTTGAATGATTTGTTGTGTATGTTACTATGAAATATGTTCAGATGTTTTACAAGACTGCTACATGGCACAGGTAACCTTACATGTACTTCAACCAACCTTAGTCTAAGATAATAAACAAGCAGAATAGTTTCTATCAGAATTGATGTAGATTATAATCATCATTACAATATGATATGTTATCTAGTTTAACAAAACATAGAAGATTTAAATGGGGACAGATGATAAATTAATTTTATAATGTAAATGTCAACAGTGAAAAGTAAAGAATTCAGCATACAAGGTAAATCTTTAATACTAGATCTATGTAACATCCTATATTTGGACATAAACCAGGCAGGTTCTTTCCTACGACGTTATATTTGCAATCTTCAAAAACCTATACCTGCTATAGAAGACACTCAGCACTACCCCTGCCTTAATTCCTGCCTTGCCACTAGATGTATGAAATATTGCTATGCTATCTTAAGTAAATTATTGATATTAAGTCAATATTTAAATCATGATGTAGATTGCATGTTTATCGTTATGTACCATTGGTAGAAATCTGAAAACTGCAATATGAATGTAAAATAACCAAGCAAATTACAAAAAGTAATTGAGTAAGACCAGGAAATGCCACATTCACATATTGCAGACCAACCCATAGCACTCTTTTAAATTAAGTCTTATATAGAATGAAATGTGTGTAGTATATAAAAGCGAATTGTGGAGAGCAGACCCAAATTTTATGTAAGCCTAACAACAATTTACTACCTTTATCCATTTATGTAAGGCACCTCTTGTTACCAACGTTACCTCATTAATGTATGTGCAGCAATTTAAGATCAATTATTGTTAATAAAGTTATGATTTGATTCCATTATGAAAGATATTTTGCCAATTCCAATGCAATGTAAATAATAGAAAAATGAATCTGTAAGCAGCTATATGTTACATGCTGGAGCCAGTACAAATTACATACTAAATATTTACTTGATTTCACTTCATTGCAAGTTAAAAGTTAAAAACAACTTCAAATATATGAAAATGAACATTTTCAAATATAGAATATAGATCAATATCATGTATATTTCAGGTCAGGTATCATGGTTTATTCTAATACATGTAATTTGTAAAGTCATTATCTGCAACTTAGTATAAAATGTAACATATGTATCGCTGACGAGCAGAAATACATATCACAGATGTATGGAATTGATTTTTATGTCTAGTTTAAACATTTAACGCTTAAACTGTTTCACTGATACTATTAAAATAAATCAACATTAGCCTCGTACTGTGTGTACTGTTATTTTCAATGCCCATAGGGTAACGTTGATTACAGGTGATTTATATAAAAATGACCACAGAAAAGTTATTAAACTATGGGTTTCTAAGGCCCCAAGACATGTCCCAAACTGAAAATAGTTTTACTTTTTGAGAGATGCAACAAACTCTCAAAGTAGCCCATATATATCAGGCTAGCCCAGTTGAGGGAGAATTTTCGTCAGAATTGCACAAAACTTACGATGTTTGTATTTGTAAAATCCACAAAAGGATGCTTCCAAAGGGGTTCTTTTAATGATAAACATGTTAATTTAAGCCTTCTGGAAGACTTCTACCCTTTTTAGAGTTTAAAAAGCATCTTGTTGTTGGACCAGAGAAAAAAGAAACACAGTTTGTAAAAATGCTCCGATTATTGCACTTGATGACCTTTGACCCCATTTTAAAGTCGACATATGATTATTTAGTTATAAAAAACATTTTCTCAATGTTTTTCAGACTTGTAACTATAAGCATACAAAATTTGGCTTGAAATGAAGTATGTTTACATATAAAAAGATAAAGCTGTTTTACAGTAGTACATATTTTCTCATTTTTGCACTCAATGACCTTTGACCTAATTTCTGGCCTTCATATGCAAATTCAGACTTGGCATCCACCCCTAAGGCTTTGTACACATGCTAAATATTATGTTAAAAGTGAAATAACAAATGTACTCAAAAATGCCAACAAAACCAAAAATATGCATCTTTTTTCGATTCGGATTGCCAACTACTCACCAAATAAGGATATCTGAGATTTTACCCTGGGATAGAAAATCTTACCTGTGACGTCATTGTTATGTTAAAGTAACGTCATCATGTGAAATGCATCTAAGCGTATTCAGGGACTTCTGGAAGCTTATTTTAAAATAAATAGATCGATAAATAAAAAAATAAATAAATAAACAATAAATAAATAAATAAGTAAATAAATAAAAACAGCGGTGAGCAAGAAAAAGAATCCATTATTCTTGCGAGGGTAGGATAGAAAAATCCGTCCCTCGGGATCACCGTTTGTCATCACTCGGCAAGCCTCGTGAAGCCAAACGGTGATCCTCAGGACGGATTTTTCTATCCTACCCTCACACTCATGATGGATCCTTATAATCACACACTGTTAGACCACCCTTTGTCACCGCGAGAAAGAGCCATGTGTCAGATTTTAATATCAATCCTATATTCTTTCTGAATTTTGTTTGGTTCTGAACAACAGCAGCTCTGTTACCAAGCACAATGTCGTCATAGAAATCTTTGGTTCTCCAAGAAAAAGAATTAAAATTCAATTTCCGTCTTATTTCATGAAACAATTGGACTAGAAGACAATTTAATGCAGATTTCGAAACAATTATTTCCGGATTGCATCTTCTTAAACATTAAGACCTAGAGCTTAACACGTGACTTGCATTAGATGGCTTCGATTCCCCGTTATGAGACTTATTGGCAAGTTATGCCAATTTAATGGGTTCTTTCATGACGAACAAGACTGGACACAGTCGTCAAATTTTATTCTTCCAGCGATGTTCTTGAAAATTGTCACAAGATTATTGAAACCTATTTAATATTATACGACTGGTTTTTAAATAGTTTGTATAGTCACGCGACCCAAAACGCCAGTGCCGACGAGATAGTGGTACGCAAAACCAGAATGACCTGGAACTTGGTTTTAAAGTTTTTTTCTTTGTTGATTCTAGTTGTTCAGGCATTGTACTTGATGAATCCAACTGATGCCACTCTGGCATCATTGAGCGTTTTGAAATATTAAAAATAGCGTCCAAGATGGCCGCCAGTTAGGCTCTTAAGAACTATATGACCAACATACTCAATCAAAAACATTTTAATTTTGATTTTTTTTATGAATGTTTAGAGGCTAAATGGTACAAACAATTAGAATAGAACATTGTTTTCATTCAGAGATTGAAATATTAAAGATGGTCAGTTAGGCTTCTAAGACCTATATGACCAACATACTCGATAAAAACATTTCAAGTTGGACTTTTATGGCTGTTTAGAGGCTAAATAATATTAATGATTTAATGGAACATGGTTTTGATTAAGAATGTTAAAATTTTTAAGATGGCGTCCAAAATTGCCGTCAATTAGGTTCCTATCTGACCATCAAACTCGGTATAAAGCAACTTGAAGAGACATGCCTGCTGATCCAGTGCAACAGTACCCAGCATTCCTGTTTTTGGGTGCAATTGTAACATATTTTATTGATGGTGCGTTGTAGCTAAAACACTTGACAGCTGACCCATAGTCTCATTGACAGGCATGTGTGCTGGTTCAGTACCACAAAATTAAACATGTGTGATGGTAAGGATGTCTGATGTGATGACTTGGTGGCATTACATGGCTGCTGTTTGGTGAAACTTCAACAGATATACCTGGGGACTTGGTACCATTCAATCATATATTCCTCCTGGTCCAACCAGTTCTCTCTTACCCATCGAGATGATTGCAAAACTAGAATGGACACAAAGTAACGCACAACAAAACATAGAACAATTACAGAACCAACGACTGCTACATTGTCAATACAACATACATACCTGCTGGTCCAGTGCCACTCCAGGTAGAGAGTTGCTATGTCGCTGCAGCTGTAATTTACACTGAACCGAAGTTCTAAGTAGCCACTTTTCACTTTCTTTTTTTCTAACTAAGCCCTAGTGATATTGAAATGAATTTTTGCCCAAGTATGTGCATTGTAATGGACTAAAGTTAAGCGGTGTTTTGGAAGAGTTTTCTATCACTTCACGATTTTTGGGTTCAAAAATGCAAAAATCAACTTTTTGAAGAAAATAAGCGTTTTGAGTGCAGTTTTTTTTTCAAATTCAAGTACAGGTGATTGCAAACCTGCCTAGTCGACATGAAAATAACACCAAACACATGACATTTTGCTTATGACTGATTTTTTATGATTTTTTAAAAATTGATAATTTTCCGAATTTTCCAAAATTTTCAGAAATCATCAGCTGCACATACTAAAATCATTGTATGTGTTTTATTTTATGTTAATATGTTTGGAAAAACACCAGGCAACTTGATGAGCCTATTTTCTAACGATATTTTTTACTAATTTGGTATCCACTTCCGATTTTAACGTGAACGTTAAAGGTCATTTAAATGACATTTGTTAAAGATTTGTTTTAATTTTTAAGCAGAACAGTGACGCCAATTCATAATAAAGCACCCCTGAATATTGCACTGCTGTGCCGCAGATAATAAAGCGTACAGAGCAATGCAAAGTGAGTATGCAAACTGCATGGTTAAGCTAAATTCCTTTGATTAAGTTGTTGACCGTGGCTGTCTTTATGTTAATGTAGAAAAGAAATGGAGTGTTCAATTGTCAAAAAAACTTTTGATTCATTTCAACTTATATCACAGCTGTTATAAACAAATTCAAACTAATTAAAATATAAATGGATAACGTATCTGATGAATAGTTTATATCACACTAAAAAGTGTGACTTTTTGAAATGATGGTACCTTTACTCGGACCTCGTCTGTGCAAGGTCTACCAGTCATTTTGAAATGACACTATTTGCAGAATCTCGACAAAGCCTTGCACCTTTTGATAGAATTTAAATTTTGTGATATATTTTTACTTTCTGAACGGGAGCAAATTCGGTTCAGTGTATATGCCTGCTGGCCTAGTATAACAAAAACAGGTGCTGTTCAAACATGCCTACTGGTTGCGTGCTGCTGCTGCAAGATTGATGCTTACTTGTCCGTTGCCACTCAATCAGCATGCCTGTTGATCTTTTGCCACTCAATCCTGAATGTCTGCTGTCGTTGTGATCTCTATCTGCCATACCTGCTGGTATGGTGTCTCACTATCAGCCGTGCCTACTGGTGTGGTGCCTCATTTTAGGTTATGTCTTCTGGTGTGGTGCCTCACTATCAGCCATGCCTGTTTGTGAGGTACCCCACTATAGGTCATGCCTTCTGGTGTGGTGGCTCACTGTAGGCCATGCCTTCTGGTGTGGTGCCTCACTATAAGCTATGCCTGCTGGTATGGTACCTCATTATCAGCAATGCCTGTTGGTGTGATGCCTCACTATAGGCCATGCTTTCTGGTGTGGAGGCTCACTGTAGGCCATGCCTGCTGGTCTGTTGCCACTGCAACCGATATTTTACAAGTCGAGTGCAGATGAAGAAGGATGGATACAAGTCTAGTGCTGCTTGTACAGAGGTGCCGTTACATCAGACATGTCTGCTGATCCGGTGCAATTCTCAGATAATCCTGCTTGTACAGTGCAACTCTATCAGACATGCAAAATAAATCAGTAAAATTAGCATTTTGCATGCAAATCCCCGGAGTTTGTCGGTATAAGTGAAGATTTTCTTATATTTTTGTAATAAACTGCCATCTTGGCGGCCATTTTGTCCATATTCTTTTTTTCCCTTCGTTACAAGCTAAGTGTCTTCAACTAAATTCCAACTTCCTAGCTCACAATCTAAGAAAGATGATGGGTTTGAGACAATTTTCCATATCACAAAATGTTTTCACTAATTTTTGGCCTCCATCTTGGACGCCATCTTGGATATATCAAAATGCTCATTGATGCCAGAGTGGCATTACTCGGGTTTTTCAAGGACAATGTATGCACTATCAGAATCAACAAAGAAAAAAGTTTAAAATCAAGTTCCAGGTCCTCCTAAAATTCGCCCAAGTTCTGCCGGACTACTTCGATGCTTGTTGCACGGAAGAAGGAGATGCAAAAATAAGAAGTGGCAGATTCTGATACCTTTCCAGTATTAGCATTGATACTTAATAGCGGACTGTGTATTTCTTAACATAAAATGACTTTTCATGAGAGTTCAAATAGTTTGGAATTGAGTTTGTACTTGGACACTTTTCTCAGTTGCCCACTTGGACATGGTTACCAACCATTATACTGCACAGTCCGATCGAGATCTAGGCTGTTCACACAAATTTTAAAACCCTCTAAAGCACTAACTATTTGCTGGATAGTGTCTTATACTGATGATCTTTACAAACAGTTTAGATCCAGGTCAGGCACGACATATTGTCGTGCCTGATCTGGATACAAACTGTTTGATACCTAGATAGTTTTCCTTTTTTTTTGCACAACAGTTGCTTTCGAAAATAATAATACCAGCAGAAAACAAAAGGCACTATATGCTACACAGTTTCCCAGCATACAAAGCATTAATCAGTATCAAACTCCCGGCTTTACATAATAATTACGTTTTTAAAACGTTTAGTTGAAATTATTGCATTACATCCACCACAGTAGCTTTATAACTAATTGTCCCCTAAAGCAAGATGAGAATTCGATGTCACAGAGTTCTGTGAAGAGTTCCAGTCACATGACTCATGTGACGGGATAAACGGAAAATGTAACTTTTTATACGTCTGTGTTGATACTAACCAGTAGCGGATCACCAATTTGAGTTGCACATTGGAGGATGTACTCGTCCCGAGGTTATATAACTTTTTTCATACTCAACTCAACTGAGCACGAAATTTCGACTGCTTTTAAAAACTAGAATACCGACAAATAAAGAAGTCTCTACAATTTTGTATTTATCATGCTAATAAATGTTAAAATGCCAACAATTGTTGGCATTTTAACATTTAAGAACAGGATAAATTTCATGCTCAGCTGAGTTGAGCATGAAAAAAGTTTTATAAATTCGGGGCCAGTAAAACAATGTGACAAGAACGAAATTGCAGCACGCACGCAAACTTGCCCAGCAAGCACACAACCTTAAGCAACTTTGTATCAACGTCGATGCGACGGCATTGCGTTGCATCGACATTGGTACGACGTTGTTTCAACGTCATGCGCATGCTTTGTTTATTTATTTATTTATTGAAAGACAACACGAAAGAATGGGATTCACTGACAGTTATCCGTAGAGTGGACCAAAAGTGATGTATTTGTACAACCAAGATCTGTTTTTATCAGTTATCTCTGATAAAAACTGCATTGTTGCCATTGCCTGATAAACGTTGTCTATCTCACGGCATGTGCCTTTATCAGGTCATGATGACATTGCACTTTTAAAATGACGTCGCTAATGACGCTGATTCAATACAAAAATAAAAAATACGTCATAATCGCTAGTTTGAAGAGTGAAACAATGGGTAAACTGATAAATAGAATACCAGGTTCGCGTCTTTTGATCAAGTTTACCAGGCTAGGCTTTGAGAACGCATGCTGAATCGCTCGGCAAGCCTCGCGATGTAAACAAGCGTTCTCAAAGCTTTGCCTTGCAAACTTGATATCAAAAGACACTCACCTAGTATTCTCTATTTATTGCTTTAAATATAAGTTGGGGATGCTCAAAAGAAACATCTCAGTGAAACAGTTTTATGTATCCACAGCATACCATTGGTAGTTTTCTTACAGGGTGTAGACAACCTAGTGGAGCATACAATGAAAAATATGCAATTTTGCACAGGTTTTATATTTTGAACATTTCCGAGAGTGCAACAGCCAAATTACTCTTTTGCACAGAGCTTTGCTACGTCGTTCCCTTCGCAGACAGAATGATATTTGTAGAAACATATCAAAACTTCGTCGGAAGCAGGCAGTTAAGTTAACCCATTTAAGCCTAGCGCCCTTTTTGTGGTACATAGGCAAACAGAGCAGACCCAGATCAGACTCCACAGAATGCGGCTTCTGATAAGGATTTCCACTCTTTGTTTACAGAACATTCTATTAAAATTTGAATCGAAATGAAAAATACAATGTACCATCGACAACCGTTAAAGCGGCAATGGACTGGTCCAGTTGATAAGTAATAGTTATACCATGGGTTGTCTGCCTGTACGTGGGGATAATCGCACGAGCTTTGGCGAGTGGATTATCTAACGTACTGGTGGACAAACATGGTTTTACTATTTTATACCACCTATATCAGTGTAGACATTGCACACCACGAGATATTTCACGAGATGCAAAGTTGGTAAAGAAGGTAAAAGAGTGGGAAATTGTATTCGGCTTAAACCGATTAACTAGGTTTTGAGTTATCGAGAATACACTGCATAAGAAAGAATACGGCAGATTTATATTCCACACCTGCTTCAAAGTCAATGTAAATGTTCCGTTGTCGTGCTCAGTAGGACATGCTATTACGGAAACCCGTTCCCCTCCTTCGCAGCAGCATCTTGGATATAATGTTCACAACGGTATGTGTTAGGCTGTTATTCAATTGTACCGTTTCTTTCGTCAGCCAAGACTTAAATATCACAATTTTATATTATTATAATAGTTAACTTCACCCATTTATGTTTAATAGAATTTCCCGCCCTTATGAAGTGAACGAACCCATTTCGAATTTTAGGATGATATGTAGCAATATGCAATACACATTCTGTGAGCAAACAGTGAAGAGCCTGATCAGACGCCGCGTTCTATGGCGCCTGATATGGTTTTGCATTGCTTGTCAGTGTGCCATAAAATGTAGGCTTAACGCTAGTCGTATATGGATTAAATGTATGTGATGTCACCACACCTGCACACGTTGTTTTTCAAGTGTGCTTATTACTCTTTGTTCTGTTCGGGGACCTGTATTTTAGTAAATTACCAGTCCTGTCCTTTCACATTTTCTGAGTATTTCCTACATTGTATTTAAATATGCAAATTTAGAAATAATAGACAAAATGGCTTATTGTACAGGAGGTCAATGTAATGAATTTGTGGGCTTTGATGCTATAGAAGAGATATAAGGACAGAACTTCAGGCTCCTGTGGTATGAGCCAGTATAAGTTTCAAATTTTGTCTGGCATGATAGCATTAGATAAACTGTGGCATGGCAGCCAGAAGTTGGTATGGATTTCACCTACTTCCATCTAACAAACAAACAAAAAACAAACAAACAAACAAACAAACAAACAAACAAACAAACAAACAAACAAACAAACAAACAAACAAACATACAACCAAACAAACACTTGAAGATGAAGAGAAAGCTGGCTGCTTTGCTATTATTGTCCTACAGATGTGTTGTTACTATAAATGTTCTGTGGCTCTTCCTCGCGGTGCCGTGGGTTGGTCTGCAGTGTGATTGTGGTATTTCCTGATCATACGCACTTACTTTTTGGTGTAGTAGCAGCTGACGACTTTTAACCGAGCAACCTATGCGCACTTGCAATCAAACTTCTGTTCTGTGAAATTACCAAAAATAAGTGAACTCTCATTTTCATTATGAGTTTCATGCTCTGTCAACAAATGTAAAATGAAGATATAACATGCTGAGAATGTTTTTGATAGGTAATGAACAAGTGCTTGCCAAAAGACGAAAGATATATTAATTTCATAATAATACACATTCCTTTCAACAGTGCAGGCAGCGAGCGACGTCATTAACAAAAGAATGCTCTTAGAAAGTAAGCTAATCATCCATTTATTCGTTGCTCCGTCAAAAACAGATCTGACATTTTCGAACAGCGACGACTGTGATCAGACTGCGCGTGCGCAGTCTGAACACAGTTGCCGTTGTTCGCACGCGCAGTTTGTTTCCCGTATGCGAGCCACTGATCAGATTTGCATGCTATGATGAGAATACATAACTACACGGGTTAATCAGCCTGTGTGATGTCTGTGCATGTCGCAAAAACGGTTCGCATTTGAAGCGCTCTTTTATATGTCAGGAATTTAGGTTCCATCATGTTTTAATGAACGTTATTACGCGCAACAGCATACATGTGGCCTCTCAAGATATTCATAATGTTTAGCCCAGCCCTTAATGACAATCTCAGCTTTGAAGAAAACTGAATTAAAGATCAAACTAACGTATTAGTTCCTACAGTATTGAAACGTATCGTCCACTAGGACGGAGAACATGCATGCCTTCTAAATATAGATCGACATGACTATTCTTTGTGTCGATATGTGCGATATTTATCTTCAGATTGCTTTTTGGGACCAATTTCTGTTAAAGTAAGAGAAAGCAAGGATCAGGAATCGTTACAGTCAAGTACCACACCTGTCCCAGGATACCAAATGGGAAAGTAACAAAATCACAACAAAAATCACAAACAAAAGCCATGAGGTCAGCCCTTTCCCTTCAGGTGACCACAAGGGAGCAATGAACAGACGCGACAAACACAAGACATAAGCCCCAGAAATCGATTTGAAACCAGCTTATTACATGTCAGAATTTAGATTGTGTTACGTCCCTTGATATACAATACGAATATTTGCATTGTCGGCTGTGTTAAAGCTGCATAGTCTGTAACTTTTGATCTTCTAATTTAAACAAAAATGTTTTTATTTTTCAAGAACATAGTAAAAATACTCAAATTCAGGTAAACAGTTTACCATTTTCGTAAGTCTTAACAAATTATCACCATCAAAACAACAGCATTTATGTTATAAATCAACTCTCTAGAATTATTGGAGGGACGCAAATAATTACCAACAAGAGAAAAATACACCTATTTGATAAGATAATTCACTTTTCCATGCAGTTTTCAGCTGTACTGAACATTTCTATTTTGAAAACATAGCTTAATTCTACTTTTACAAATGATTTAAAAAGAAAATAAAAATTTTCGAAAAATGTTCATAGTTACAGAGTATGCAGCTTTAAAAGTCTACTCCATCTCATGATAATTGAATTTTGAACCAAATGCGGATGACTTGTTTTCTTACTGACCGTTCCAATGTGGTGCTTCTTTTGTAGACCCTTTTGTGTTTTTTCTTTGCCATACTGTCTTGTATGTTCCTTGCAGCCTTGTGGGCACCTGCCGGGAAATGTCTGACCTCTTGGCTCTCTTGTGTGAGATGTTTTCTTATAATTTTGTCACTTTCCCCTATGGTGTCCTGGGTCAGGTGTGGTACTTATTTATATCGATTCCTGATCTTTGCTATCTTCCTTACTCTTATTCATAATCTAAATGTAATGGAGTATTTGAAAACCTCATCCAATCGTCCTCGGGATGCTGTGTCAGATTATATTAAAAGGGGGTAGTGCTTAAACGGAAGATTCTTAAAAGGTTGGAGGGGTATTTTTGACATTTTTAAAATTTGACACCTGTGAGAAAAGCATTCTTTCTTACATCTCTTCCTGTGTTGCAGCAGGCCTACGGTTGTGGTAATTCTTGGTCAAATCAGCTTGTTTTTCTGATAAAGGACATTTTTAAAAATTGAATAAGGCTTATCAGGGCATATCAGAACCTATATTTTATAGTGATTTTGTTTATAAATTCAAAAGAATTGTTGGAAACCCTAATTTTAGTGATCAATTCAAAACGATTATCAAACGTTATAAAAATGTTGGATGTAACTTGGATATCATGCGACAGTCTGCATGGCTGGTTGTAAACCCAATCACGGTTTATAGCTATGGTTTCCTCTTTAAATGCACGACGGTGGGTCAGGCCTTAGACTCAATGACGGCTCTGACCCAAGCTTTAATCAGTGGGTTGGTGCCTGATGCTTATCTGTAGCGGGGCCCACCGTGGCTCAACTTGAGGGTTTCTTAAACTCTGACTATCTGAGAGTTGTGAGCCCTTTTTCTCTGTTTCATCATAGTACGTTAATTTGATTATATTGTTTCTCTATGATAATACATTGCAATAGTTAGGAATCCTCCATTCGAGCTTAACATTGCTTGTGCTTCAACAACAGTAGAATCTATGGCGAAGGTTTGGTGTCGGTGGAGTGCATTTAAGAACCCCGCGGTGGCTTTGGCTGCTGTCCGTTCTTTGGCGGTAGTTCTGTTGTTGTTGATTCGTTGTTAATTGTTATCCCCATTGTGGGATTCTGCAATTTTTCAATATTTTGTTGTGCGTTGCTTTGTGTCCATTCTAGTTTTGCAATAATCTCGATGGGGAAGAGAGAGCTGAATGCTTTGCTTTGTTTGTCTTCCTGGTGTCTCCTGATTGTTGTGTGGCTCTTCCTCTCGATGCAACGGGTTTGTCTGCAGTTTGTGATACTTCCTGATCATACTCATTTACTTTTTTGCTAGGACTTTGCGATTTCTTCAGGCTGATGTTTTAAGTATACACAACGTACCTTCAAATCGAAAATGGGAAAAACACAAAAACGTATTTTTCAGTTACAACCAACTTTGAAATTCAAACTACCGACGAGTGAAATTCTTTTCCTGTCGTTATATTTTGATCGACTGTATGTATGCGAGCGTTACGATTGTGGACATTCCGTATAATGCTATTTTAAAAAAAATCAGTCCTATTAAATATAACAGAAGTTTGGGTGCATGGCATCTTAACGCCTTTTTGGTCATCTTGAATGATAGCCATACCCACTGTCCACTCACAAACAAATTGCATTCAAACATCAAACAAACAGCAGTCTCTGTCCCACTATATTAAGCATGGGTCATTTGAGGAGGGCAATAATTGCTCTTTGTTTGGAGAATATTTTGCTATACAAGTAAAATAGGCGTAAAAATGGAATCAAACAGGAAGCTTTCTTTCTTTTATCTTCCGGGCGGATTTATCTGCTACGCTCTCAATACTCTGTAATTAAGAATATTCGTCTTATAATGTCAGAAAATCTCATTTTCAGAAAAGCCTAATTTAAGCAGCTCCTCCGAGAAATTGTAAGATTACTGTAGCCGGCGGCCATCTTGGAAGATTAATATTTCATTCAGACCAGGGGAATTCATGCTTATTTAAAACGAACACATGTCGACACAAGTTATAATAAGCTTTAAATGCAAAATGACCCCTATTGACAATATATCTATACGCAGTATTGTATACGTATGCAATTGCTTTTCAGGGGCGCCCAATTAAGAAATGCGCTGACTCAGCAATACTGGCCACACTTAGCGGTAATGTTCACTGTATGTCCCCTTTTCTCGTGACCAGTTCCAATTTCAATAAGACGCATGTGTCACCATATTAGGGCGATCAAGGACTCTCAAATTACCAATAACTGCTTTATCCAAACATCATCTGACAGATGACGAGCATAACTACAGACTCTTGGATGTAGCAGAGTGGTATTGTTGTGGTTATGACGTGCCAAATGTATATTCATTATGAAGCGAATGACCATTTGGGACAAATCTGTACCAGTGACAATGACAACCAAACATGCCATTGGAAGGCATGAAATGTAATATGATATGCAGCTGTATATAATGATATATAACCCCGTCAGGAGTGGTCAGTCAGGCAGTCATACACCCAGTAAGCAAATAAAAGTTGGCCACTATCCGCCCGCCAGCGAAACGCCATTCGAGTTCGAGGGGTGACCCGAGATTTATACTGGCTGAGTACAGTACTGTCATCTGAAGGAAGTTATTGGCTGTGCATGTTCGGCATGGCGATTCATTATTTTCTACAGGATGGGAACTTACAAGATAACGAGCATTTATGCTTATGACAGGGGATAGGGTATATCTGAAAATGATCTACGACCAGATTATGTCGGGAATTTACCCTTTTCAGACCCACGGAATTTCCCATTAAAATACATACAATAAAGTTAAGATGGTCCATTGTAAATATTGAGGGGTATTAACAGGTTATTGTTTCCAAGAAAAATAAATGTTGCATTTCTTTCTCTGAGGGTCAATTTCGTTTTAACAAATAGTGAACACCCTGATGAAAGCAGCGTTCTGTGATATTTAATCTTGGTATTCACTGTTTGTAAAAGTACCCGTTTAGGGTTTCCAGTTTTCAAAAGGCTAATATGGGCGCGATATCAACGCAATATAAAGATGAGCGTTTTAAGTGAATATAACAACAGGCTCGCGTCCCGCATGAAAACAATACAGGGCAAAATTCTTCCTCCGCTCCACTCCATACGAATATATGGTTTCTCTCTAATATGAACAACTGTTCAGTACTGATATGCATAATGTATAAACGTTTTGCAAGTATGCATCAGCAATGTTTTAATAAGAGACGGTGAATGCTCTAATCGGTCTTGGTGTATGCCTAGCTGGCCTTGTTTTAAAAAACTGTGCGTATATTTAGATTTTTAGTTTGTCTTTTAATTGCATATTGTTTTTGTACCCTTGGGCCAATACTGTCACAATGTTTTTATTTAATCTAAAGTCCAATTATTGAATTCAGCAATGTCTCGAAAATAATACATCTTCATTAAATCAGGAATTAATTTATATCAAATATTGTGATTATAACAATATAAACAAACACTCAAGTTGAAGTCCATGACATAGCTTCCAGCATCTGCTCTGACCAAGTGTCTTGATTATCTCCCTTTAATCTGTTGACTGACAGCGTGAAAAATAAACAACTTCACATATGACGTTTTCAATACACCTGTAACAATCTTTATGAATAAACATCTTTCAGGTAAGCATATTATCGAGATCATCATGTGGAATAAATTGAAAAGATGACACTTTAATTATATATTAAACAAACAGCTTTAAGGTGGTTCTCTAAATGTTTGTTTTCCTTAAGATGTCACTTCCCACGTTGTGATAACACACATAATATAGCTGCATCATCTTTTTATAAATAATCTTGAAGACATCTTTGATCGGTTTTTTACATCAGTAATAATTTTTTGGCAATACTTAAATATCTTGCAGGTGGTAATTGTATGGCTTATAAATTATTTAGATTTGGTTGTCTGAATACAAAGTCTTGAAAAAAACTATAGCTATGACATATCAATAGACTCGGTTGTATGGAAATAATGCAAGGATCAAAACCTTTTTGTTTTTAAAGTTTATATTAAGAGTAGCTTTAGGTTGCTTTAGTTAGATATTTCTTAAATCTGTATTCCGATTCTGATCACCATGTTTTACCTATTTGTTAAAGTAAGCCACGCATAAATCACACCTATACATACGAGTACATCTCAATCAATGCATTAATAGTCAATGACAAACAGGATTTAATTTAAATGGGAATGTATTTTTCATAAATAATGTACATCAAATAAAAGGATCTATCAGCGAATGCTCGATGAAAATCGGATGTAAAATACAGAAGTTATAGCATATATAAGAACCAACAGCATAGTTAATGCAAGTTTAAGTTTCTGAATAATTTAACATACATAACTCGAATTTTAGGTTTCTGAATAATTTAACATTCAGAACTCGAATTTTAGGTTTCTGAATAGTTTATTCAGAAGCCTAAAATTTGATTTCCGACTGTGATATGCTGTTTGTTCTTAAATATAAGAACACAAACGATTCCAAGACTCCATAGCGAGAAGGGTCGCACGTGATATACCAGACTTCGCAATGCCAATCCTTAAAAACAATCTGATGCTATGGAAAACTAATTGCCAGATTATGTATTTCATACGCGAATAGCATTACCTTTCTTTCTAATTGTGACAGCTAGTATTTATTCAGGTGTCAATTAGTGTATGATTAACTTTTTCCTGTCTGTTTCTTTCTCAAAAAGTAGTAATGTAGTACCACTTTATAATACACGTTTATTTGCAATAACTCTTGAACTAATTATGCAAATACTATGCAGGCGATTGAAACACTTAGTGATACTACACAAGTGTTTTAACCTGCAATTTGATATGATTGCTTGTCTTAGGAAGTGTTTAAGGACATAAGAATAAATGCAAAAAATATGAACTCGTAAAACTAGATGTAACTGCAATGCGTTATGTAGAAAGAGAAACAGAACGGTAAACACGTAAGAATGGCTCGCGATAAACTTTATATCGATGGGATACTGTATAAACCCACAGCACAACAACAGCAGAACAATGGTTAGAGGTGTCATGAGGGGCACCTTAAGACTCTATCGTGGAACGTAAATGGATTGTACCGAAAGCTGTCAGACACAGATTTCATAGCCCATATTTCACAATATGATCTGATATTCTTGTCTGAGACATGGCTATCCCCGAAAAGCAATCACAGAAAAAAAATCCAATATAGCTTTAACACGATTAAGGTTTATCTTCACACGAGCTCCACATTGAACGTGGAAGATATGAAAATATACCACGTGATGAACGATTTTGTAAATGTTGTATATGTTACAAATAGAAAGTGAATATCACTTTCTACTTGTGTGCCCCCTTTATATAGAGCTAAGAAGAAAATTTTGCAAACCTTGTTTTTGTCACTGGCCAAATTTGAACAAATTTGACCAACTTATGCTGTCCAATTTAAAACAGGTAACATTGAGCATAGCAACATTTATATTTTTTGTTTTGTTTGCAATAACAGAATATCAATTTAAAATACAAAATCATTGATCTTCTGCTCATCTGTAAACAAAGATTACACTTATGTTATTGTTCAATTTTAATGTACGAAGAACTTCTCACCTGTATTCGTTTTGTAGGCTATAAACATTGTTGTAGATTCTTAATGCTGAATAAATATATTTTGTTGTATTGCATTGTATATATATCCACATGATGATTTCTACCAAATTATAATTGGCAAAATCTAAACAAGTTGAGCACAAACAAGTACATAGAAGACCAACAGCAACGACGACATCAACAACAACAACACTGCTCGATGCAGCAATAAGCAAACACACACACACAAACAAACAAAAGCAATCAATAAGTTCTTCCCGAGGCGAAGGTAACATATCATAACAAAGCCAGATCTAAAATCCGCCGCCAACTGAATAATCACTACGGTAGAAAATGCAATACAATATATAAAATACAATTATTTTATTGTTTCATCTCATTTCATATGAGACATTCACAAAATACTTTCATAAACAATGAATACAAAGAATGATATGTCATTTAGCATTATGTTAAACAAGAGAATTATCTGAATAAAGAAAAAATCTTTTCACCTATGGGGAACGGAATTGGCCAAATCGTCTTTTTACTTTCTAAACGCCTCAACAAAATGGACCAAGCTGACAAAAAGGTCTGATAGGTTTACAACTTCTAGTAAATGCCATGCTTGAGCATTGAGAATTGTGATCTCTTAAACTAATCCGAATGTGCCGGGACTTGGCACTATGCAATTATCTCTCTCAGCTTGTTATCTAATCCGAGATTGTCAACGATTCTTGTCACTCATGTTTTAGAACGTATTTGCAACAACTACATAAGAAGCTGATTTCTTGAGCGCCCTAGAATTTGATAATGGATTTGTGACGGCACCGATTCATCTGCTGTGACATAAAACATTAGGTTTGGTAACTTCACTCTCATTATAGGCTCATTGAAATACGTCAATGTCACGTGTTAAGGAAGACATTCATTAACACTTGCTATAATCTAATAATTCCCAGAAGAGTGGGTGTCGCGAGAAAATAGCCAGTTTGACATTGCGTCATCGTATTTGTATACCTATCTGAGGCACATTTGTATAATTTTGATTGATTGATTGATTGAATTCGGTACTACAGATTGGCAGCATAAAAGTAGATACAATCAAAGTTTAAATGCATACAGAACATGTAACACGTACATATAATTGCATTGAGTTATGGCTTGCCAATCACTATCAAGAATATACAAAAAAGGGAAAATGATTTGCAAAGTAAGAACGACAGTATTGATCAGGAATCGCCACACCTGTCCCAGGATACCAAATGGAAAGTATCAAAATCACAATAAACATCACAAACAAGAGCCAAGAGGGCAGACCTTCCCTCCAGGTGACCACAAGGCAGCAATGAACAGACGCGAAAACATGACAAACACAAGACATTGATAACACAAAGGATCCACAAAAGAAAGAAAGTCAAAGTAAGACACAAAAAGGTATAGCAACTTTTAGCAAAATTAATTGTGTCCGTGCCCACATGGAAACCTTGTTATATTGTACATTTGTAACAAACTCATCCGCCATTTTCCCCAAAATATAATTCTAATGTAATGATTTACTTGATTTAAATATTATCAAACCAAAAATAAGGTACACCAGTACCTTTAGTATTGGAAATGTCATCTGGACTTTTATCATTTGGGAATGCTTTCCATCAAATAATACATATGTCTTAAATGGTTGTCTCGGCTCAGTACAGTATAGTAAAACACCCAAAGATTGTCAGACTAGATATGCACCCACAAACAGATGAGTATTTCTTTAACATCAGAGACAGAATTTCTGCTTTCAACGATTGTATTATGATAAAAGTGTTTATATTATTACCAGTCCAAGTAAAATTTGCACTGAGTGAATATGCGTAAAGCCATTCTTGAAACTTGGATGTGCAGCTAAGTAGTGGGCCAAGATATCTAGATATTGGCATGAGCCTATTTCTACATCCATATTGTATGTGTGCGAGCAGGGAAGGCTCAGACAAGCCTGCACAGACGCGCAGACTTGCCAGAGCATTCACTGCTCGCCTTTGCGACAAGTACAAAATATGTGAGTTGGCTCATATCAATATTTTCATTAAACATATCATTTAAATCAGATAGAACCCTGTGTATGAAGCAAAACCGTGAAAATACAATTTTAATAAAGATATAAGTAGTTTGGTCTAGCAGCAAAGGTACCATGACAAGTCATACGCATTTAAACAGCGATCATTCTGCCCAGAATGCATATTTATGCAATCTGATTTATACACATACCTAATGGATATAAATTTTAATTAGCCCATTTCGATAAAAAGATGACCAAAATATGATATGCCTATATAGACAGTGATCTTCTAAGGTGAGTATATTTTCGAAAGCGTCACACCATTTCAATATTTATTATTAATGACACTGATTTCGATTTAAGCAATCTCATATTCATCATAATACCAACTTTGTTAAAATACATTTCAGGATTCTGTCTTGTTAACCTCTTGAGATGTATTCGTTAGACTCGGAAATCACCGAACACTGTCCAACCTCATTAGATATATACTTCCCGAGTTTGGTTTCTGCTAAAAGAGGTAGATTAATGGTTATTGAAGACTTCGACGCTACATCCAGATTTCACGATGACTTACTGAATATAGACCGTTCTCATCATTTGAACAAAGGTTAAGTTAGATATATCCCGCTGAATAAGCAAGTTCTTTTCATACCCAGCACGCTTTCTGAATTTGGTCTGAAGATATCAAGTGGCATAGTTTCATACAAAAGTTTGATAGACAAAATGATTTAGTTTTTCGGTGTTATAATTTTCAGTTGTCCAAACATAGGCGTGTGGCATATCCAATCGAACACCTACGACAACATCAGCACAAGACAGTAATTGGAGTTGTAACTTACTGATGCACCAGTTTGAACCACAAACACAGATCGATTTGGTATGGCCTTCAATCGCCATCTAATCATTAAATGTTCTTCCTTAGTACATATATTTCATTAAAGTTGCCTATCGTTTTACAGCCATAGCACCAGCAATAGTCTCGGAAGGAGATACAGTAAAAATAGTGAGTATGATCAGGAAATACCACAATCACAAACTGCAGACAAACCCATGGCACCGCGAGGAAGAGCCACAAAACAATCACGAGGCACCAGGATGACAAACCAAGCAAAGCAACCAGCTCTCACTTCCCCATCAAGATGATTGCAAAACTAGAATGGACATAAAGTAACGTACAACAAAACATAGAACAATTACAGATTCAACAATAACAATAAACAACAAGTCAACAAGAAGAGAACCACCGCCTTAGATTGCACAATGTGTAAAACGGCCACTCTGAAAAAGACCGAAAATTGGTTTTCAAGAACAATTATCACTTAATGCAGGTAAAAAGTATTGCAGAATGCTCAGCATTCCGCAAGGCTTTGACCTTCATTAAGCTACCAATGGCATTAAGATCTTTGTTTTGTCTATTTTGAGTGGCCGTTTAACACATGTTCTACTGTACATTATATGAATACGTAGACGAAAACTTGCTTTTTTGTATTCAGTTTTTTGTACATGTTGCGTGTTCAAGTTAGACTGTCAGGACTTGCGAAAAGAAAATTCATTTTTTTTTAATTTCTCAAACAAAACATATGTTGTGGGTACTCAAAAGAACCGTCTCAATGAGACGGTTCTTATGAGCACGCAAAACATATGTAAAAACTGATGGGTAAGAAAATATTTACAATTTTACACTGAAAATTTTTGTTTATCTAAACCTGTGACTGTGTTCTTCCTCTTGTTGCTTTCTGTGATTGTGGCAGTTGCTGGTCATTGCCAATGCTCACTTCTGGTGGCCCTTTCGTGTCAATGTGTTCTTCTGCTAATGCACTTAACATCTCTCTTACAAATAGGGCATTTAGTACCGCTTGCCGAGCCTCCATCATTCTCGCATCCATTCAAATCTGCTAAGCTGGAAAATTAGAAGAACGCCAGGTCACGTTGCTGTGTTATTTATTCGAGGTTTTCGTTCCATTTCGATGCCGCATTTGTTGCAAGAAAAAAGTAAAGGGCACTTGAGAAGTAAAATAAATATTAACCCCAGCTTAATTATCTCTTTAATTAGCAATAAAACTTGGGTATTGAATGTGAATATTAGATTTGCAAACAGGTCATGGGTTTCTTTGATATGCCTGCATATAGATGCATATTATTCGTATCTGAGAGTGATCCACCTCGCTCTGTATTCAGAGACTGGGCAGCATCTTCGGTTAGGGTCTCTGTCACTCTCTGAGATACGGTCAGTAACTCTCCGTTGCGGATCGTATGGTCGTGTCTATTTCAGGATCAAAGACGCGTGCTGATTGGCTAAGAGATAAGCTCGTCACCATTTTGCGACACTCTGATCATATCTTTTTATTATTTTTTCTTTTGTAATTATGGGATATAAAATTGTACTGACGGAAAATGAACCACATTGACATGTCTGCAATTAAAAGATTCGTAAATAAGCTTTAAATACCAGCTTCGGCAGTTTTAAGACGATGGGCATATATTTTAAGGGTAGGGCTGTGATTTTATGAGTTATGAATTTCTTTGATAAGAAAGTAAGAGTTCACTGAAAGTTTTACTGGCGTTTTGTGAGTGTGTTTTATGAAACAAAGAATACAAAACAAACCATATGGGTATTTATATTGCATTGAACTCTTCAACAGCACGAGTGATAGGCATCTCTAAACAACATTCGTGGCAACGTTTTAAAAGTGACTTTTTTAAACACAAGTGGATGGTTACCATCCACTTGTGTTTAAAAACTTTACTTTTAAGAAAGAGGTGGAAATGCAAGCGAATGTTTAAACTACGTGCCCGTAGTTTGGCACGTAGTTTAAAAAAGAAGAAACAACTGAAAGTGGTGATAACTCAAACACAGACAAGCTTAGGCGTCTTGAATGGCGGTTGGCTGGTGGGCCGACAGTGGACCGCTTTTTATATACTTACAACCATGCAACTACCAAGTTTAAATATCTTCCAATGAAATGTCTCAAATAAGCTGTCAGAACCATAAAATAGGCAGTCTATTATTGTCATCCAGGTACAAGATTTGTTCATTTCTACATGCTCATTTCAGTGGAACAATGAAAGTAGTTGAGAATTTGTCAAGAAAAGCTTATGGTGAAACACTTTATTATTGGAAAGACATATATTGTAGATACACATTGGAATTGCCTCTAGGAGGCAATTCCAATGTGTACAACAATATATGTTACTGAAAATAAGGAAACTAGTCACTACACCACAAACTGTTTACATTTTCATGAGAGCTATATCTCCAAATTTGATTTCATGAACTACCTTTTTGCTAACTTGGTAGTTGCGTGGTTGTACTGGGTTGGAGTTTTAGTGAAGAAGATCACCTATTGTTTTCTAAATTCTCAATCTTGATGCTTCTTGAGCGTATCAACTTCTCTTGCCTTGCCTTCGATTCACCATACCCATCTTAGAAGATGATCTCCTCAATGCACTTAATCAAAATAACAACTACTGATTAAATGAGCTTGATGTGTAGTCGGTCGCTCATATCGCCTGATTGAAATGTTGCAACAACATTGATACATCCAAAGCGCCACCAACTGTACCAAAGTGCCACCTATCATAGTGTTACTCGCTTACCAAAGGAAATCAATTTTTGACCAATTCTTTTGAATCAAACGACGAATATGAGTTTACTTGCAATCACATTATTTTTTTTTATAATTTAGGCCAAATGATAGGTATTGCAACAGGGTTCAAAGCCAGACTGACTTAATAAATGATTGATGATAAATTAGGCACGTGTCTCAGTGTGTCTAAACCTTACACTTGAATTTACATATCACTGCGAGCGCTTAACGACCCCTACTGGATACAATTCATGTATAAATAAATGCAATGTTAGCTTTAATTGATGGTCGTAAATATTGTGTTTGTCAACGACGTGTCTGATACGGAACTTGTTTTACTTCTGAAACACTGTGAGCATAACCATATGCTTGTCAATAAGGGAGGAACTCTTTTTTCAATAGGTTCCTTCCATAACTCATGTGTTAGTTTTGGAATTCCTTCAATAAGCTGTCACAGATCATATCTCGTCAGTATGTTAGTGACTTCAACAATAGAAATCAATTTGTGACTGCTTAGTTATTAAAACAAGGTTATCAATATAATAAAGTGAGTAAAGTAAGTAAGGGTGCAAAGATCAGGAATCGATACAACCAAGTACCATACCTGACCCTTTTTCCAATCTTTACTACGGACTGTTAAATACAATATTGGTTTAAACCTCTTCTGCAACAGCGCATATTGGAGCCAGTAATTTATTGTGGCTTAGTTCATAAATTCAAAAGAATTGTGGAAAGCCTGATTTTAGTGATCAAGTTTTAAAGATAATTAAACGTTATAAAAAGTAGGATACACCATGGATATCATGTGACAGTCTGCATGCCTGCATGTAAGTCCAATCTGGTTTATAGCTATAATGTCATAAAGTGCTCAATGATGTCTCCAAATATGTTACAATACAAAACCCCTATGTATTTTGATATATAGATCCTTTGATGAGGGAATACTTCCTGTTTTTTGGAAGCTTGCAAATGTTATTCTTTTCTTTCAAAAAGGGAGATAAATCATAACCATCTAACTACAGACCATTGCACTATTGAGATATATTGGAAATTGTTTTCAGAACATATATAAATTCTATTAGACAATCTCTTATACATGCATCTATCTGGTTTTGTACTTCACCACTTAACAGTGTTTCAGTTAATTGATATATTTCATACTATTTGTCAAGCTTTTGATAATAATATGTGTTTTTGCATTATTTTCTGTGACGCATCAAAACATTTAATAGAGTCTGGCATATGGATCTTTTGTTTAAGTTAAGGAAAAGTGGCATTGAGGGGATTATCTTTTGAATTGTAAAATAGTTATTTAAGTCTAAGAAAGCAGATAGTTTGTCTAAAGTCCTGCTTCTCTGGCTAAACATCTATCTTTGCTGGAGTGCCACAGGGATCTGTCCACCTCCTAATTATGATATACATAAATGATATAGCTATTGAAAATGATAGCCCATTGTGTTATTCTGCAGCAGATATTGATGACATAGCTGGTATAATTAACCATGATTTGCAATTGTTGACAAACTGGGCTAGACAGTGGCTAGTTACATTTAATCCACTGAAAACTGCGGCTTTTTTTATTTACTCTTGAAAAGCTGGATTTTCTACCTCATCTTGTTCTTTATAATATTCCATTTTTTTGAAGATAACCACAAACATCTGGGTGTTACCTTAAGTATTACTGGACAGTGGCACTTAAATTTTGAAACCGTATTGCCTAATGTCTGGAAAATGCGTAGACTTAAATATTCTATAAGTAAAAATGCTCTCAACCAGATGTATATGTCCTATCTGTTATCAGCTGTAGAATATGCGTCAGTTTTAAAGGATGAATTCTCTGGATAGGAATCATAAAACATTACAGCAGTCCAAAATGAAGCAGCCCGTCTTATAACAGGATTAACTAGATCTGCATCATTAGCAAATATGTGCAAAGAATGTGAATGGACAACTCTATCACAAAGAAGGCATCAACATAAACTCTCTTCTATGCATAATGTTAATATTGGCATGGTGCCTTCATATATACAATATTTAATTCCCATTTTAGTTAGTGAAATTTTAGATTACTTCCCAGAGATAATCCTTTGTGTGATTTGTGTGGCGTGGTAGAAGGCGCTATCCATTACTTGTTTCATTGTAGAAAATTCACAATCGAAAGATAGATTTTCAATGATACAGTAAGATGTTTTCCAGCCCTTAGGCAATAATTTGATTCTTCTTGGCATAGACATAGACATAGACATAACTTTATTCACTTAGACCAACAAGTGGTACATAAGGTTTCACAATAGAAATATATGTAATGGTAACAAGAGTGGTTTGTCAAAAACAAAAGCTTTTGATGTTACAGGTAGTGATAGGTAGTAGTAGGGGCGAGAACGCTGGTGACCATATACAATTTCAGATTTGTTTTTGGTTCGATTGTCTCCCTTTGACTTAATTGGTTTAGTTTCACCGCTTCACTGGATTAAAATCAGCCATGTGTAGCATCGCACGTGAAACTCCAGCAAATCACTGGCGATACAGAGTTCATTCACTGTTAAGGAATTTACGATAAACATTCCATAATTTGATAATCATAAATGTGTGTGGATTTATTTGGGTCATCCTGATGGCAGGTAAGAAAAGAAAATGGTTTTGCATGTCTGACGCACACCACCCCGGCCAGGTCACAGCAACTGAAAAGAGGAGGTCGTGTCATCGCCAGTGCATCGCTGCTTGCATGTCGGCGACGACCCGGCCACCCTGACGACGGGCCCTAGCCGGGGCCGTGCGCGTCCAGCATGCACCGTCTCAACAGAATCGACCGAGTGTAGACTACGAGAGGTTCATCGTCTACTCCCGGTCCATAATGGTTGAGCAGTTGTTGTATTATCATAATCTTACCACAGTTTTTAAGGAAAGGAACGCAACAAAAACCTAAGGTGTGTTTGACAAAGCACTATATTTCATATTTCTTTTGATAACAATCAGCATGATCAGTCAAGATCCACTGAGACACTGCGTCTGCGGGATCAGACGGAGTATCTCATTGGATCCTTCACTGTAAGCCGGTGATGCACTCCGGTCCCACATTGAGAACAAATATATAAAAATGTACTGACCAATGCGTTTAGTCATCGTACGTACTGTCGTGCCAACCAAGAGTGACAGTGACGTAATTAATTTAATTGAAATTGTAATGTAAACCTCCACTTGAGCTCGCGCGAATCGATAGATCACTTGTGCACCAATCCTATCCTGCGGACAGGACTATTACACAAGTGGTCTATTGATTATAAGCCCCCCGATAATTTGTAAACAAAACATGACATCACTGTCATCCTTGGCTGGCAGGACAGTAGATTTTTTTTTCTTAAGCGAACCATAGAGACCCAGCCAAGATATCGCGTGTTACGGCATCTCATCTGGGTCTATGATGACAGCTTATGTCCCTTGTGACAATTGTTTAGAGTATTATGGAGATATGCGATTCATAAGTAAAATGTAGGAGTGAGTTAGCATATTCTAACTCGAATATGGCTTGCTGAAGCCAGCAATAGAGACTGCCAAAGGGTAGCGTTCTACGGCTTCCAGTGTTTCGGAGTATAGCCCTTCTGGAGCGATCAGTGGAGACCCTGATTTGATGTCGCATTCAACGGCATCCAATCTGGGTCCTGGCTGATAGCTTATGTCCCATTTTCGGGACACTATGCAAAGTTTATCAAGCGTTTTGCGAAAATATGCTTAATAATATATTTTTTTCTCTAAAGCGAACAGTAGGGACTGATAAGATGCTGCGTGCTTCGGCTACAGTGTAAATTTTATAACCACAGGGCTACTATATTTGGGTAATTAGGTATTTTTAAAGCGGCTTTTTCATAAACACAATATAGGTTTAGGTAAGCATATAAGATGATCAATGCTTCTTTTTTTGAAGCGGACAGTAGCCACCCAGCTTAGATATCGTGTGGAACGACATCAAATCTGGGTCTCGGCTGTCGGTTTATGCCTTTTCTTTGGGGCTCATTACAAAATCGTTTAGTATACTATTATATAACGGGTTTCCTAAATAAATTATAGGAATTTGTAAGCATGTAATAACCAGCTTTGGAACTGGTATGTATTTCTTGAGCAAACAGTAGAGACCCTGACAAGATGTCGTCATGACATCCAGCCAGGGTCTCGGCTGATCGCTTTTGTGCGTGTATTTGGGGTAGTATGCAAGATTAAATTAGCCTGTTATGAACTTCATACGCGAACAAAAGCCACGGTAAATGGCTAACTTCTGTAACAGTGGAATCGATTGTGTCATTAAGCATTTCATGAATGAAGCATTTCATGAAAGAAATGAAGGAATGTATAGGCATTCACTTACCTAATTGCATGTTCCTGTCGCCGAATATAAGAATTCTAGAGCTGACAGTACAGACCCTGACAAGATGTCGTATATTACGGCGTCTAATCTAGGTCTATGCTGATAGCTATTTTCCCCTGTTTGGGACACTATACAACATTGTTTAGCATGTTTTAAAGAGCAGGCGCATAGGACAGCTACAGCGAAAGACTATATCTACTACATCAGTGGAATTGTATCATAAGACATTTCATAAATAGACTCAGTTTTCGTAGTTTTGGTTCACTAGTTATACTAAGCAACTCCTTGTATTTAATAATATTTGGTCTTTTGTAATAATATGGGTCAATGTGCAATTTTCGTATATTTTTAAAGAACGGGCATATCAATAGATAATGATAATTATCCCCTATGTCGTTTTTTGTGCAAAGTTCACATTTCCTGTCCGCAAACTCGATATTGTTCCAGCGTCCGCTTTCTGCAGGGAATTTATGGTTACACGTTCTGAATTTTAACATATTTATGAGGTGTGCACCGTGGAGTTTCGTTAAGTAAGATTCGGGGTTAAGATTAGTCTTGTACAGTGCATAATTTTTTCCCTTTGCAGACAGCTGTAAATCAGCGTTCCATGCCTGTAACAATTGGTCTAACAATCTGCTTTTAACCATTTTTGCTATGTTCTTCGGGACATTTCTGAACTGCTGTAACCAGATATAATTCATTCCACAGTTATTGAGGATAGATTGGATATGATTGAGCCATTTATAATTGTGGTTGGATTTATACATATACAAATAGGTTTGAAACGCAAGTTTGGTTTGCTTGCCATTTAAAATTGATGACCAATAGTTTATCATTCGGACTTTCACATCAATTTGGATTGGGTGTCTACCTAGTTCCGCAAAAAGCATGTATTTTGGTGTGCTTTTTCTTGACCTCGTGATTTTTCTGAGGAATTCCGTCTGGACGCGTTCAATTATTTCTATATTACTATAACCATAAATCTCGCTGCTGTAAGTAAGTATAGGTAAGACAGTGTTGTCAAATAGTTTTAACTGCAGGTCTATTGGTAAATCTAGGTTGTTTGCTCTCATGAATAGCAGGTACATGGCTTTACGCGCTTGTTCAGATGCATATTTTTTCGCATTTATAAAACTGCCGGATTTGTTAAATAATGTACCAAGATATTTATATTGGTCAACTAGTTCTATTTCTTGCTCGCCTAGCTTGAAATAAGGGTTATTCGTATAACGCTTATTGAAAATGATTATTTTTGTTTTACCATAGTTGACATTTAGTCTCCACATTAAACAGTATTCGTGAAAAGCTTTGAGGCAATTGCGGAATTCACACTCGTTATTTGAAAATATAACAGTGTCATCTGCATATAAGAGGACTAGTAGTTTTAGATAAGATAAAATATTTTCATTTTGGTATTCCAGGCTTATGGGCTCTATTCCAGCCGATAGGAAGTATGTTTCTAGATCATTTAGATAAAAGGCAAACAGGAGTGGTGATAAGTTTTCCCCCTGACGTACCCCATTTTTACATGCGAAAAAAGTAGAGCATTCATTATTAAATTTAACACATGACTTGATATTATCATACATGCTATGGATTATTTGGAAAAATTTACCCTTAACAGAGTTGAGCAATAGTTTGCACCATAGGCCACATCTCCAAACGGAGTCAAATGCCTGTGAAAAATCAACAAAGGCACAGTAAAGTTTTTGCTTTTGAGCTTTAAGAATGTCTATTAGGGAACTTAACACGAAAATATGATCTGATGTGCTATATTCGTTCCTAAAACCAGCTTGGTTTTCATTTAATAAGTTAGAATCATCTATAAATTTAGTAAGTCTGGTGTTTAGGACTGCTGTAAATACTTTGCCGAGACAACTTAGTATTGTTATAGGCCTGTAATTGGCTGGATCTGAACTATTTCCCTTATTTTTATAAATTGGTGTTATTGAGCCCTCTAGCCATGCTGTTGGTAGAATACCAGAGTCAAAATAATAACTGAAATATTGAAACAATATTCTATTTTATCAGTTACCTCTCATATTACCTATATATATATTCTTTATTTCCTCCAAGTTCAGGAGAGCATACATAATACATACAGTTTCAAATTACAAAGAAAATACAACAGTTATAAACAAAAGAACTGAACGAATTTACAGAAGTTACTAGAAAAAAAAAGAAGAAAATGGCAAAACAAGCCACTCTTATGACAAGAGCCAGTCCCTACAGATAACCAAATTACGTTCTGTGTCAATAAAAATGACCATGGCGACTCATTTTATCAGTCAACCAACAGAGTCGACAATAAGCACTGATACCATATCGACGCCTCTCAGAAGACACACTACGTCGGAACAACGTCAAATCTGCGTTGATGTGACGTCATTTTGTAACATCACCGTCGACACGACGCCGCTCCGACGCTGTATGCTTACTGAGCTAAAACAATTTATACTTTTAAACATAATTGCACTCTTGAAGTAATCGAAAAGGTGCAAAAATATAAATATGTTAGAATATTATCAGCATTTGACCCATTTACCTCCTTAAAGCCTACTCTTGGCGAAACGAAATCCAAGCGTAAACAGAAGGGTTCAGGGAAGGTATATGCATACACTTTACAAGCACAAAAGTTTAGCACCCATCGCTTAAGCGACCAACTTAGGCTCAAACGTGTCTGCGTATCTATGTAGTCTCATCAGAACCTTCGCTACTCGCATATTGCTGAATAAACATGGTAGCAGACGAAGGTCCAAGAAAGGTACATATACAGTATAGAGTAAACGCTGTTGGGCATCTGAACAGTTACGACTGGTGGTATGACTAAATGATATGCTTTAAGTTACATCATCACTGCACAACAATATTCTATCTAACACAGAGCATCTACGCATATTCAACCACGTATGCACGCGTGTTCGTGCGCACGTGAGTGCGTATGCACTGACACACTGTGCTAATGACTTAGTGCATTTTCGTTGTTTAGCAAACGTACCCTGCGACAGATCTATTTACAGAGTGAGAACAAGGTTTTGATTTAGTTTGCACAGTGATATAACAAATATTTTTAAGCAATCTTTGATGTCATCTATATTTGATAATAGAGCATGGCAGCCTGAAAAAAGCAACGCTAGCTGCTCATCTGTAGGCAACGCTATGTACAGGTTAAAAAACCCCAGGCCAAATCGAATTATTAATTTTCTCCACAGGTGTTCCCTGAATTCTTCTGTGCATCTACAGAACATTAGCAAGTGCTTTGTTTGAGCAGCATTTTCTTGACCACAGTTGTGACATGCATAATATCTCGCACCAGTAAACATGTTACCAAGCAGATGAGCAGCCAGTCGAGCATATTTAGAATAGTTTGGTGATTCTTTACAAATATCCCATAACATATACGGTGTACTTGAATTATGTATTGTCAGAAACTTTTTAAATGACATAGAATTGGTGGACTTCACTTGGTATTGCTGCCGAGTGAAGATGGCCAATTTCTCACGTATAATATTCTTCCATCTGTACTTATTTAAAAAGTTTCCAGTTACAATAAACTGCTCTAGGCTATGAATTAAAGAATACTTCCCTAGTATTCGATATATATCTGGAATAAATCCCCTTTGGAGATGGCTATTTTTAGTATAATGACTGAGCCTATGCATAAATATTTGCTTTATAGTACAGTCGCTAGGCAGGCGACACAACTGACCCCAAAACACCATTTTTCTGTAATCAATTTCAAGCTCTATCGAGTTTAAGCCTAAAAGTGACAAGGTTACATCTGTATCAGTATTTCTCGGGAGACTTTGCATAAATTTAACACAAAAACGATGAGCTCTCTCTAGTGTTGAGAGCTGAGTAGGGGACAGTTGCGACCAAACCTCGCATCCATACAAAGCTTTAGGCAACACAATTGATTTATAAATGTGCTTGGCTGTAAGAGGGGTACACCCATCCTCATGCAGCCCGCAGTTTACTAAACTTAGAAAGGTGGTTTTTAGCTTCGTACTGGCTTCTTTTGTTACAGTATTAAGAGCCATGTCGCTTTCGATTGTAATGCCTAAATGCTTATATTGGCTTGTTTCGGGTACTTCCTGCTCACCAAGTTTCCATATTCGAGAAGGCATTAGTTGATTAGACAATTTTTCATTAAACACCATAACAGAGCTCTTAATGGCATTATACTCGTATCCCCATCTTAAGGCATATTCAAAACAAATACGCAGCATTTTTTCCAAGGCTGCCTTCGAAAATGAAATCAAAACCATATCGTCCGCCACAGTTGGGCAACAACAGCTTATATGATAATAACACATTCCTAGTTTAGAGTTCTCTAGCTCATACATTAGATCATTTATAAAGAGCAAGTAAAATGGAGGGGAAATAACTCTTCCTTGTCCAGTACCTCTTAACACGGAAAACCAACCTGATTTACAATTTTGACATTTAACACAACTTTTCATACCAGTGAAAAGATTTTGGAATACTTTGAATATCCGCTTATTTATGCCAGATCTGTACAGTTTATAGAAAAGACCATCGTGCCAAACACAGTCAAATGCCTTTTTGACATCTAAGAAACAGACATATAGCTTACTACTGTTTTCCTTTGCATGAAAGACTAATTCTCGTAACATAAATGAAGTCATAAGGCAACCAAAATTCTTTTGAAAGCCACCTTGAAGATGATGTATTTGTGGACGGATATTATCAAACAGTTCAATTCTTGTTAATAGAATCCTTTCTAGTAATTTCGTAACAACGGGGGTCAGTGTGATAGCTCTATAGCTGTCTGGGTTATCCTTCTTTTTCCGCCCACCCTTAAACAATGAAATAATCACCCCTTTTTTCATTTCTCTTGGTGCAAAGGAAAACTGTAGAACTGCATTGAAAAGCTTTGCCAATAATTTATATAAGAAGTCCCCGCCAAATATAATATGTTCATAAGTGATCCCATCTTCACCCGCAGCTTTTCCCCTATGTGCTAAGCGAGCAGCTGCTTGTACCTCATCTGCGGTTATAATTGGACACTCAGTGAGAGAAGATTCATCAGCTAGAGACTCATTGATGTTGCGCATCTCTCTAGTGATATGACATTTGAACTCATCATCAAAGCTACCTTCGTGTCTGCCATATAGCGTTTCAAAGTGTTTGGCCCATCCATCTGCAACCTCTTGCGGGGTAGATACGATTCTACCATTAAAATTTAATTCAGAACCTGAGAAAGAATTAGATTTCTTTCGTCTAGAGTTGACATGTCGCCAAAACAAGTCACTATTTACTTCTGCTAACCTATCAATTTCTTCAATTTGCTTTTTCATATACACCTGCACATAAAAACGATGCTTTCGTCTAAATAGTGCTTTAGCCAATTTATACATTTTGTAAGTGGGGTGGATATTTCCCCTTAGCTTACCATGAGTTATCCATTCTGCCCGCTTTTGTTTCATATCACTATGCAGTGAGCTTAACTCATTGTTCCAGTACGGTTTTAAAAATGGCTTGAATCGCTTAAGAGGAAAACATAGTTTAGCGGAAGCGTTTACTTCATTTACCAGTGTCAAATATGCTCGTGTGATGTCATCATTCGAGCCTATTTCACCCTGGTCTAAATCCAACAAAACCTTATTATTATGTAATGAGCATTGATACGTTGCACGTTGCCTGATAAACGTTATCTGTCTCACGGCATGTGCATGTGCCTTTACGTTTCACTTTTTAATGATGTCGCCAATGACAATGAACCGACACAAAAACCGACCATTACGTCATATTCGCTAGCGTGAAGAATGAATCAACTTGATAAGTTGATAAACAGAATACCAGGTTCGCGTCTTTTGATATCAAGTTTACCAGGGAATTAATTTGATTGAAAGCAGCACAAATTTTCTGACATGACCACAAATTATATCTTTTAGGTTGGTCGGAAGCAAAATATGCGTTTCTCTTACAAGCTAAATAAAGTGAGCCCTCTCTGTTCAAAGTTTGTTCTATTGATTCAGTTATTTTTTTCTTTGATGAGAATATGAGGCAATGAGGTATACAGAGCAGAGAACTCGTATGTCGACAAACTAGATGCAAGAAAACTTTTAGACTTTAATTTATTGAGAATCTAACCTGAACTTTTAATAGATGGAAATAGATTTTTACCATTCCTTTGACAATATATAATAACATGGTTTTGAATAAGTCAAAAGTATAGACGACTCGGTAGTACTACATGAACTAGAATTAGCAATAAAACGTGACTTATATTGTATTTTGTGAAGTTAAGGTAAAGTTTTGATGAAGTGAAACAATGGAAAATAAACTTGCTTTCCACAAAAACGCAGTCTGAGAAACGCACGTGCTAAGGTAAACACTATTGTCGGTTATCGTAACGGACTGTGGCTTATGGTTGGAATATAGGGGTGCTCTAGTCTGACAATCAACTCTGTAAACATATACTGGACAATGCAATAATTTAAGAGAAAACATGTAAAAAAGAATAAGCTCCCCGTCGGGGAATCGAACCCCGGTCTCCCGCGTGACAGGCGGGGATACTTACCACTATACTAACGAGGAGATGCATTATATTCTTTACTCAGTGATTGTGTATCTATCCTAAGCCACCAGGTTAAACCTCAAAAAAGAAAGAGGATAATCCCTGTATTTGTGATATACACTAAAACCTATGAAAGCAATATCCCAAGTGGTCTAGTGGTTAGGATTCCGCGCTCTCACCGCGGCGGCCGGGGTTCGATTCCCCGCTTGGGAAATGTTTTTTGGAGTTCCTGTAAAGGTCAGGTGTCACGTTTTATATTGGTTGTACCAAAATGTAATGCACACGCAGCATTCATTTTAGACGATTAAAAATCGAAATTGCTTATGGCGTGTAGATGACAACGAAAGTTTTTAATCGCCTATTACATGTAATGGTCAAAGTCAAACTCTAGTATACTTATTATATTTCTAATGACTCGAAATACAGTCTGATTAGGGTCAAGTGAGTTGCAGCCCTAATAAACCATGTTATATTTGAGAAAAAAATGAGAACATTGGTCGAAAAGAAGATTTAACCGTATTTAGCATTGTGGATAAGAAAAAGTAAGTAAGGATGCAAAGATCAGGAATCAATACAATCAAGTACCACATGGTCACCTGACCCAGGATACAAATTGAAAAGTGACAAACTCACAGTTATACACCACAAACGATAAAGCCAAGAAGTCAGCGCTTTCCCAGGCATTAATAAACAGACACGCACAAAGGCATAACAAACAAGAGAAAGAAAAAAACATAAAGTCACTAAAACAAACCAGGATCTTGCAGAGAACGTTACAACGTAGGCGTGGTTACTTTGTATTTAATGTATGTCAGTAGAACGTGACACTCTCGCCAGACAGAACATATGTTGCGTTTTACGTGTCTTAACAATTGGGCCTTGACGTGAGAAAATCTGACTTTTGAGTTTCCGACCAAGCAATGCTCAAACCAGCCTGCTCATCTACAGAGACTTACTAGAATATTGAAATTTTGCATAGTTTAAGTTTGATAACTATTCTTTCCAGACAAATAATGATTAAGGTGCTGATCAGACTGCATGGTGCAGTACAGGTTGGTCTGCGCCGCGCCTTTGTTGCTAGCATGCAACACAATCACGTTTTCTGGCGTCGAGGCCCGATTATTGAACATGTTTCTCTGTGTTGTAGGAAATAAACCTCATTACTTCAAAATCACATTACTGCGACAATAAAATAGTAATATGAAACATCTTTATTTTTAATATTTAGTTAATAACTTAAAGTATCGACAGCTGTGTCGAGTAACAGGTAGGAGGGCTGAAAGTATGGAACACCTCAAGATGTAACTCAGTTTTAATTCCTTCATTGACTTTAGTGTCATCAAATGTACTATTGGGGCGAAGATTCAGTCGGTAAAATGTAGTTAAGCACCCCGATCCATCCACGAACCAACGGTTTCAGTAACTGTTTGTTCCGAGGCGGCGATTCTGTTGTTGGCGACCTATTTTGTTTGCTGTTGCCCATATTGTGAATTTTATTGTGAGTGTGGGTTTTGCATAGATAGTGAGTATGATCAGGAAATACCACAATTACAAACCGCAGACAACCCCGTGGCACCGCGAGGAAGAGCCGCTCAACCATCACGAGACACCAGGAAGACAAATTAAGCAAAGCAACTAGGTCTCTCTTCCCCATCAAGATGATTGCAATACTAGAATGGACATACAGAAACGTACAACAAAACATAGAACAATTACAGACTCCCACAATGGGAGTAACAATAAACCAATCATTGCGCTTTATTTTGAGTTTGAGACTGTACTCATGTTTTTAACCTCGAGGCCAGGTTGCTTTACTTTGATTTGGTTTGGTGTGGTTTGTGTGTGTGTGTGTGTGTGTGTGTGTGTGTGTTTTGTTGTCTTCTGCACAGCGCTATGGTTTTGTTAGATTGTGGCATTTCCTGGTCATGTTCCCACGTTGTAAACGTCTCTGTTGTCAATAAAACTAGCAAACATGGTAGAGCGGGTAGAGACGTCTAACTGATCAGCAGCATATGTACTTATTTGTAAGAAGGTCATTTCAGATTAAAGTTAGTCGATAATTAAAGTTTAAGCCTGCAACCTCTGAAACAATTAAAAAACTTATTTATTCTTACTGTAGTTAATTACTATCCACGCAACGAAAGTAAAGGCGCTAAACTATATGCACAGGCTGGTTTGGTGCCGTTGATAGCATTGACACTTCTCTCAAGAGCAGCTGTCTGATTGAGGCTTACGCAATTATCTCCTCATACATGACGTGAAATGAAGTTAAGTCCCATGTCTTCACAAATCGTAATTTACCAATCTATATAAATGATATTACAATAATTAAAAACATAACATGACAAGAAAACTACTCTATTTCATGTTACGTAAAATTATGGTTACAAAAGAGACGCGAAACTATGTTGCAAATTGTTATTTGTCAGAAGGTTAGCCATGCGCGTAAAATCCCATTATGTCATTAACATCAAAATGGATCATCATCGCTTCACAAAAGAAATCAGATTGACAATAATTGAGAGAAAAAAGAAAACAATATCAATTATATTAAATATCATTACAGATATAATGCAATATTAAGCCAAGGGTCACACCTGCCATCCATTTTATTTTGCAATTTTCGTTAAATGCAGCTTGCGAAGTTTGAGTTTTGCTTACTTTAGTTAAGAGCTCGTACCAAAAAATATTTTTTTATTTCTCAACCAAAACATATGTTGTTGGTACTCAAAAGAACCGTCTCAACGAGACGGTTCTTTTGAGCACCCAAAACATATGTTAAAACCGATGGGTAAGAAAATATTTACAATTTTACGCTCAAAACGTTTGTTTATCTAAACCTATGAATACCAAATTGTAAGTAAATATGACCAGGAAATGCCACAACCACACACTGCAGACAAACCCACGGCACTGCTTGCAAGAGTCACAGAACACTTACAACCACATGGCATCAAGAAGACAATTAAAGTAAAGCAACTAGCTCTCTCTTCCTCAACAAGAAGATTGCAAAACTAGAAAGGACACCAAGAAGTAAGTGAGTATCATGCGCCGATCTAGAAAGTTAGAGGGGGTCCAATTTTTTTAAAGTTAATGAGTGAATCCAAATAAAACTAAATCAGGCCATCATCGGTCCATCAGCGAACTGCCATTTAGATGGCGGTTCGCTGGCGTGCCGAGGATGGCCCAACATTGAACGCTGACTTGGGAGCTTTGTGATTTCAGGGGATCCGGACCAGTATTGCAAAAACCCTATAATTTTGTGATTTTTCGGGGGGGGGGGGGTCCGGACCCCCTGCCCCCCTCTGGATCCGCACATGAGTATGATCAGGAAATACAACGATCACACACTGCAGACTAACACACGGCACCGTGATGAAGAACCACAGGACATTTACAATAACAAGACTCCCGAAAGACAATAAAGGCAAAGCAACCAGCTTTCTCTCTTCCTCGCCAAGATGATTACAAAACTAGAAAGGACATCAAGTAATGCATACCAAAACAAAGACCAACACAGAACCCCCACAAACAATGGGAGGTAAAAAACAATAAATCAACAACAACAGAACCACTGCCTTAGAACAAACAGCAGCCTAAGCTACCGAGAGGGCGGGCTTAAATGCATTTTACTGGTGCAAAATCTACACCCTAGATTATGTTGTTGCTAAAACACAAAAAATGTTTAGCTCGCAGCAATCTAATCAAATCAAACTATAATGAAAAAAAAAAGGGATCACGACGCTCAGACAGTACCAACCAACGCATTGAAGCTTTACGTCAAGGCCGTCATTGAGTCTGAGGCCTGACGCACCGTCATGCAATCAAAGAGGAAACCATAAGCTATAAACCGTGGCTGGGCTTACAACCAGGCATGCAGACTGTCGCATGATATCCATGCTGTATCCCACTATTTTATAACAAGCATACAACCCCCATAAACAATGGGTGCAACAATAGATATTGAATCAACAACAAAATTACCACCGCCTTAGAACGGACAGCAGCTGAAACCACTAGGGCTTAAATTAATTTTACTGGCCAAATCTACTCCCTAGAGTCTGCTGTTTTCAAAACGCAAAATTTAGCTCGCGTGGTGGCTTCCTAACGTATGTACGTATGCAGTGTATCATCACATGGAAATAATCAAACCAATTCACATACTGTAATGAAACAAATAAACAAAATGGCTTTCAAATCACAGACAGTCAAAGCGAAAGAAAATTTCTTGAAATAATTGAGAAGAAAATAAACATGTTATACATTTTGTTCTGTTAAGCTCATTCATAGTCTTGAGCTAACCTTACTTGCATTTGTTGAAATAGCTTGCACACATTTTCAACCTTTAACTCTTTCTTTGCTAGCGCAACTTGTTCTCTTTTGAAACTTTTGCAAACAGATAGACAATCTGACAGTGTTCCTGAAGGGGATATATCTTTCAAAAGCTCTTACCTGCATGAAATTTTTCCTGTATAAACAAAAAATGTTTTTTTGTCAAGGAGACGGTTACCTTTGGCCACATTGCTGCATGAACAATTAGATTTAATACATCTCATATAGATCACTTTACGCAACCAACAAACAGCTTTGAGCAATCGGCAGCATGCTTATCAGTCTTTTTAGAATTACTTCCTGGTCTTGATACCGTTTGCAATATTGTGACACGATGAGTGAACTTTAGAGGAAACCATTTGCATGAACATGAACGACAATTATCTGAATCCAATATTTAGAACGTACGTACTTTGAACATGTTGAACATAAATAAGGATCCTTATTGTGAGCTAAACAATGTAAGCTATGCTCTTTATCAACAGCATAACCGACTTGAGCAGTCATAATGGACAATGCCGTATTATAAGCGAAAACACATAAAAAAGAATATGCTCCCCGTCGGGGAATCGAACCCCGGTCTCCCGCGTGACAGGCGGGGATACTTACCACTATACTAACGAGGAGATACTTAGTACTCTGGCTCAGTGCTTATGTGTTTTTGTTTACTAAACGAATAGATAAAAAGACACTAGGATAATTCCTGTAATATTGTGATATGCACTGAAACTTTAAGAAGAGCACATCCCAAGTGGTCTAGTGGTTAGGATTCCGCGCTCTCACCGCGGCGGCCGGGGTTCGATTCCCCGCTTGGGAAATTGTTTTTGGAAGGTCACGTTTGAAATAATTTGTGCAATGTATTATGTAATTCTAATGACGCACATGCAGCATCTAATATAACATAATAATAACCTGGTTTGCAACAGAGCATATCACAGCATTTTGTAATGTGATTTAGTTTAAAGCTGCATAGTCTGTAACTTTTGATCGTTTAATTTTAGAACAAATGTTTGTATTTTTCAAGAACACAGTAAAAAAACTAAAATTCAGGTATACATTTTACCAATTTCGTAATTCTTAACAAATTAACAGTATCGAAACACCAGCATTTATGTTAAAATTAACTGTCTATAATTATTGGAGGGACGCAAATAATTACCAACACGAGAAAAACACACCTGTTTTATAAGGTAATTCACTTTTTCGTGTAGTTTTCAGCTCTAGTGAACAGATATATTGTGAAAACATAACTTAATTCAACTTTTACAAATGATTTAAAAAGAAAATAAAAAAAATTCGAAAAATGTTCATAGTTGCAGACTTAGTCTCTTTAACAATTGGAATAAAGATAGGTAACAGAACAACGAGCGCCCGCGAACGCTCGCATTGTTGACCTCTATTTCTGGTCTATTCGTAATGATAATCAAATATTATGGAAAGTTGGCGGGCGTTTAGCCCTATCATTATATGTATTGAATTCTTGCACATTGCATGCTTCCATTTTGAACTTCTCGAGCTTGTCCGTGTACATTTGTTCTAAGCTCTGATTATTTACGTCCGAACTGTGATTTGCTTACCATTTTTTTAAACACGTGCTTCCAGCGAGTACAGGTCTGCTGGATTTTAAGCACCCGGCTCATGCATGACCATTTATAGTATATAGTGAACAAGATATATTATGGTCATGGATCTAGCATGCAAAACATTTATGGAACATTATTTGACAACAGACTGCCCATTCTTACTATATTTTTCAAAAACTGAGGCCCGAAATCAAGGTCACAGTGACCCCTAAACTGTATAAGACACTTCGTGACCCCAATATGTGTCCACAAACCAAATTTAGGATTCCTATGTCAAATAATATAGGATTTATTTTCGTAACACGATGTTTTAGATCAAGGTTGGTACGCGACGCTCCGCGACCCCAAGATGGATGACACACGAATTTTGGTATTTCTACCTCAATGATGTGAACACTCAAACACTTAGGACATTAAGGACAGACAGTGTGATTACTATATGCTTCCATTTGGGGGCATACAACCTGTTTGGTATGACCGTCATAAGACAGAGCCTGAATTCATATTAACTCCATATAATATAATGTGGATGAAAATCATCTAAGTACGTTTACTGATGTGAAGCCCTCTGGCACGTTTTGTCAATAAAGAGCGTTTTGACTTGGGGACGTTTACTGTTAATTTCTTACCCACAACCTTTATGCTAACAGTTTTTCTCTACTTACGTTTAGGTTGAGTCGGTCTAAACCTGAGATCGATGTGTGATTTGCATGGAGTTTATATACAATATTGGCAGTTAACGCCTACCTTTGGTATATAAAATTCGCTCCAGTTTGCTTCGCGCTATAGGTAAACCTACATACTTCGCGCTAGAAAAGAAACATTTGAGAACCAGTCCACGTCATTAGTTCCCAATACTGAGGTAGTTCGATCATTCAACAGAACTTTAGTCCGGGTAAGTCTGGTTCCCGTCACGTGTTAAACATTTAATCGGCAGCCAATCACTGTCATCGAAACAAAATACTGGTTTCTTAATTTTTAAGAGTTTGGCAAATGCGGAGAACCAGTATCGACCAAAGTAAAAGGTATGGTTGACCAGCAGGAACTGGACATGCGCAGACAAGGGCTAAACAGGAACAGGAAGATAGTTAAGTGATCACGTGACACTAAACCAGAGTGAGTTTGATCAACTTTTGTCTAACCGCAGTACCTGCAGTTGAATGATCGAACTACCTCACTAATGCATGGGATAAAGATTGGGTCAAACCTGAATTTGGTGTGGCATATGCACACATCTTATATATACGGCCGGTCACGTCCGACCGAAATTGGCCAATATAGGGAACCAGTATAGGAGAGAGAACCAATCTGCACTGTTTGCAAAAGTACGCGCATTGGGGTTTCCGGTCTACAAAGGGTTAAACAGCAAGAAAGATGGCGGCTTGAAGTACAATCGGAAAACTAATTATTTTTCCGTGCAAAGCGTAACATAATTTCTGGCCTATAAAGTAACAAATTACTGACTGTTACAAACAATCTTTATTGATAACTGATCATTACTGAAGTGAAGTCGGGACAATGCAATAGGCCCTTACAGAGAAGACAAGGAAAAGTTGTGCATTTTCACTGGCTAATGCAAGCTGATCATTGCCAATCACTTAAGGAAAGATTTTCCAAAGATGTAGACAAATTCAATACTTCATTGTGAGAATTTAAGAAAGCGATAAATGCCATTCCCAAAACAACTGCAATGGCCATTTACAGTTCCTTGGTCCTGATTAACCCTAAATGCGCCAATCGCAACAAAAGTCGTCTGCTTTTCTCGTCTGCTGAAATGTTAAAGACGCCTCTATGGCAAACAGAGTGGACCCAGATCAGACTGCTCCTATAGGAGCAGTCTGTTCTGGGTCCGTGCTGTTTGCTTCTATACTTATTTCGTCAGTAATGTTGGGCAATTATTTGCAGCAGACGACAGTTTCAGATGCATTTTTTTCTGGGTCCGCGCTGTTTGCCTCTATACTTATTTCGTCAGTAATGTTAGGCAATTATTTGCAGCAGACGACTTCAGCGGACGACATTTTCAGATGCATTTTTTTCTTTGCTCATTTTTTCTTGGCGCTTTAAAGGTTAAGGAATCATTGATCCATCACGTGGGCAAGTCTGATTGATCGTCTGGTCTTCACGTGACACAATCGCTATTACAGAAAAAGATATTGTCAATGAAAAATTAGACCGTTGGGTATATGCATACAAATGAAGGCATAAAACCTCTGCTACCCGGTTGCACTCCGTTTAAACCATCAAAACAAGCACTTGGTCCAATCGAGGCTCCGAGAAGGTATTTTCCAATCAGTTTCCAGGGTTAAGTGTGATCACGTTCACCATATGGTTATCTAGAAACAATTATGAAAATAGATAAACATCGAGTGATCAGTCTTTTGCACGTGCTGATTCAGAAGCAGAGATAGATCAGAGTTCATGTTATATAATTTGAAGGTAATACATTTCGCTTTACACCTTTCATGCCATTGATTTGATTTTTCTTATTCATTTATGCAGCCTTATCACAATTTAACCATTTGTATCCTGAAAACATTGGCAAACAGTAAAGATCCAGATTAAATGCAGCACGAGGCTGCATTTCATCAAGGTCTGCACTGTTTGCTGAGATTAAAAGAACCCTTATCATAATTTAGAAATTCTACCCTCGACACAATGAGTAGTCCTATACATATAGTATCTATACGTATGTGAAAATCCATCAGAATGATCAATGTGATTGGGCCAGCACAATATATTTTGGTAATTATCACTGTAACAAATGCAAAAAATACCTTTAAACGCCCATGCTGACGTTTCCAGTGACGTTTATCATTTGTAGTATCAGTGGCGGATCTAGAAGGGGTTCAGGGGGTTCGCTCGACCCCCTCCCCGCCCACCGGTTTTAAATATCATATGAAAATGAAATTGTTTGGTTTAAAATAGTTTAAGATGTCTCGAAAACTATTACTGCTAGTAGCTGTCGACAAGCTAATGGTTAGGGGCACAGTGTTTCATAAACACAATTCCTAGTGTTTTTTTTTAGTTTTTTTAACATGCACATAAAACATTCTGAGCTTGCTGAAATAGCACATGTTGTACACTGCAAACAACGCACTGACATAAATGTTTGAAGCATTGTATGTACATGTATATATGGGGTTCTTGAAACAGTGTATGTGAGAAGCGAAGTATCTGGCGATATCACGTGGGAGTGCAGGCTTATCTGAGAATTCGGTGATTGCCGATGTTATAAATACCAATAGCTCATATGCTTCGACTAAACTGTGCTGAATGAGCCGTATGACGTCGACGTTCTGCAATAGCTCCAAAGGACAAATCCTGTACACCAATAGTGAACATGCGCGGATCCAGAAAGTTTTTTCAGATGCGGTCCAACTCTGACAACGTTTTTTTTTTTTTTTTTTTTTTTTTTTGATGAGGGGAGAGAAGATCCAAATATCATTAAAAGAGGGCCGTCATCGGCCCGCCAGCGCCCGCCAGCGAAACGCCATTTAATGGCGTTTCGCTGGCGTGCCGATGATGGCCCAAAGTTGAATGCTGGCTTGGTTACTTCGATTTTTCAGGGGATCTAGACCTGTATTGCCAGAAAACCCTATAGTTTTGTGATTTTTCAGGGGGGTGTCCGGACCCACTGCCCCCTCTGGATCTGCACATGGTGCAGGCCTCTCAGGGACAGGTCTTGCTACTAATAAATCTGGTAGCTGTTATATAATGTCTTAATTAAGTGGTGAAATTGAATTTTGTAAGAGGACAAACCTTCTTAAAGCGATAGTATCAGATAAGACGAAAATCTTATAGAAAGTAAAAGTATTCAACTCTACCGTCACTATCATCACAATCAACAGATTATGAAAACATCCTTGGGGTAGGTGTGCGGTCAACCCACTGTCCTCTCACTATCCAAATATTGGGTAACATATGAAAACTAGCAATTTCCTGTTAAACAAATACCTTGGAGGACTTTTTCCTGTTTGTGTTTTACTTCACTGTTTTTGTCGTTCTCAGTTTTGTGAGCCCTTTTCTCTGTTTCATCATACTTGTGTAAATTTGATTAGATTATTTCTCAATGATGATATACATCGCAATAGTTAGGAAGCCTCCACACGAGCTTAACATGTTTGTGCCTCAACAACTGCAGAATTTAAGGCGAAGATTTGGTACCAGTAAAATGCATTTAAGCCCCCCTCACCCAAATGACTTTGACTGCTGTTCGTTCTAAGGCGGTGGTTCTGTTGTTGTTGATTCGTTGTTGATTGTTACTCCCATTGTGGGATTCTGTAATTGTTATATGTTTTGTTGTGCGTTACTTTGTGTCCATTCTAGTTTTGCAATCATCTTGATGGGGGAGAGAGAGCTGATTGCTTTACTTTGTTTGTCTTCCTGGTGTCTCGCGATGTTTGAGTGGCTCTTCCCTACGATGCCACGGGTTTGTTTGCAGTTTGTGATTGTGGTATTTCCTGATCATACTTACTATTTTTTTTTTATAGTTTTTCAGAAACTGTTACCGTCGGGATTTGTCGGTTAATTTGTGTATTTGCGTGTTCTTGTCACTGTGCACTGTGTATTCTCGTTAGCTTACAATATATGGAGCTGGATAGCAAAATGTTATCCTCGCGATAGATAGATGTGCTAGGGTAAAGTCAGGTAACTTCGGGCATCAGGTAAATTCGGACACACATTCGCAAACAGTGGAAATTCAGATAAGACGGCTCCTTATGAGCCGTCTCATCAGAATTTTCACTGTTTGCTTAGTTAATTTAATCTTTTTATTCCAAAAATTAAAATATGAAACAAACAAGGTCCCTGTCCGAATTTACCTGATGTCCGAAGTTACTTGACTTTACCCTAGTGATAGACAAGTCGTAGTACCGTGTTTAAAGTCTATTTTCCCTTGGTATGCATGAGACGGCTAGCAGGTGGTCTCCTGTTTATACAGTCTTATAATTTGGTGTCAAACATAGGTAAATGTCGTTTCGCTTCTTTTTCTGCCTCTTTGGGTACAAAAGTGCAAGGCAAACATACACAACGTATACACGTTTCTGACCCTAGGCTAGAATTGTCCGATCATTCAATGACTTGTGTATAGACGCAGTAGATAGATAGATAGATAGATAGATAGATAGATAGATAGATAGATAGATAGATAGATAGATAGATAGATAGATAGATAGATAGATAGATAGATAGATAGATAGATAGATAGATATATAGATGAGTGGAAGGATGGTCGGACGGATAGACGGACGGACGGACGGACGGACAGACAGACAGACAGACAGACAGACAAATAGATAGATAGATAGATAGATAGATAGATAGATAGATAGATAGATAGATAGATAGATAGATAGATAGTTAGATAGATAGATAGATAGATAGATAGATAGATAGAGAAGTATATGGATGAATTACAATAAGCGTGCGCATGCGTTAATCATTTCGGCAAGATTTGGTTCAAATATTTCTTAAATAAAGGCTTTAGGGTCGGATTAGGCAAATCTTGGTTTTGGCTGTTAGCACGGAAGCTTTAGTTTTTGAATTCTCATTATACCATTACCCAGTGAATTTCACAAACATAACAGAGTTGTTCGCCAGCTGACCGACAAACTGACAGAATTATTGACTTCTTTTTATGTTTGCACTAAAATTGATTTTCACCTGATTATATCAATAAAATATATTCATGAATATTTTAAACGTATGTTCAACTGAGCGCGAAAAAGCGTGTTTGCAAATTGGAGCGCGTCATGTTTTGAATTAATTGTTATTAGGATCTTATAGAAGAATAATTTATGCTCCAATCACACTCGGATGCTCTCGGTGTTTGTGAGCTGAATATTAAGGTCGATGCTTTTTTGCTTTGTTTGTTTTCTATACAATTTTATTCACCTCGTCTCAATCAGAACTAATTTCAAAATATCTTTAAAAAGTAAACCACAACAACTAGCTCACAAAGTATATCTTTCAATCGTCATTTATCGCAATGGTGTTTTTCTAAAACAATTTATTATGTAAGGAAGTACACAATGACTGAAACATTGTTACAAAATTAAAAAACAACAACTTTTCTTTTCAAAATCATTAATGGCTTAATCGCTTCTAATGAGAATGGCTGTCCGCTTTGGAAGAAATATTGGTACACTCCCATGACTGTATATCAATAGCTTTAGATGGACCCCAACAGGTGTGATCCAATCCTGCAGTGGGATACGGAATGGATCACACCTGGGTTAACGAGATATAACGTAAACGTCAGCCAATAGCTTTCTTTTATGTTCGGCGTTGGTGTGATGTCACTCACAAAGCACCATGACGTTCGTTACCTAAAAGCGTTTCGCTGACTGGCTTTTCCATCTCCACACAGTTACAAATAAAACAAACCATTATATAATGCTAACAAGTGAGCTTCGTTGTACGATTTTATGGCAAATTTGATTTTAAAAAAAAATTCACTTCAATTTATCAGATACAATATGTCTATATTGTCCGCCATGCAGAAGCTTTATACAGTCCTAGGGAGAAATATGATAAGAGAAAATCCTTCGGGATATCACATGATTATATAAGGTAAACTTTTGATAATGGCTAAATGGAATTGATTCTAATGAATAAGCGAAAATGTTAATGAGGGTGAATAATGGGCCTATATTTGATAATTAGAAAATACTAGACCCTAATCCCTAACCCCCTCCACCAACAAATCCTGACCCTCGGTCATATCCCGCAGATCATTTTGGCGTCTGCATGGTTCCAATGTACTGCGATTGCACTGTATGAACTGCTGTTGTTACCCCGAGTTGTTACTGGGAAACTATGCAGTTATGGTGGTCGAAAATGGCCATACTTTTTATGTACAGAAACTAATGAGCAACTGAGAAAGTATTCATAGTGTTTTGCATGTTACCAAACACCCATCCAATTCAAATCAATTTAATCTTGTTCAGATACAAGATCAGACATAAACATAGAAATCAATACTAAATGGCACATATCATACAAACACATTAAATCACATAAAATATATTAAACTTTGACAGAGCTACATAAAAATTGGTATACTTAAAGACATATTGTATAAAATGATTCTGATCTCATAACCTAGGATAACAAATGAAAGCCATTTTTAATGGCTTATTTCCAATTTGGTCCGGTAGTTAAACATAACAATTTGCAAATTTAATTATGAAAAGAGCCTTAAATATTTGAATTAGTAAATATTACAGAATGCGTCATTAAGTGTAGCATCCATACAATTCTGACCCTAAAAGCCACAATTATCACAGATAGATTTTTATAATACAGCAATGTTAAAAATATCTAAAATATCTGCTTAAAAATAGATATGAATACCTGCTTCTCTTGACTGACCAGTAGTCAAGAGATGCCTTTTTACAGCAGTTTTATATGAGGATTTGTTTGTAATTAATTTGATATCATCTGGTAAACTGTTCCTGTCTAAAATTGTGTTATAATAGCATGTATGCGAATCACAGCCCTTAATGGAAGGTACTACAAAATTGAATAAATTACCCCTAGTTCTGTAGAAGTGGCTATCTGCTACTCTTAAAAAATGTTGATTTAGGTACTGTGGAGCAAGCTCATGGTAACATTAAAAACATGATTCAACCTCAATCATGTCAATTGCTTTGCTCTATCCTCTATCTTAAGCATTTTTATTTCAGAAAATATTGAATAGCTTATCCTTGTCTTGGGTTTAAGATTTAGGATAAACCTTATTACCTTATTTTGAGCCACCTGAAGCTTGTGTTTTAAGGTTTGATTTAAGCCACCATACCAAGAGGAACATGAATAATCAAAGTAACATTGTATAAGAGATGTTGACAGAGTTAACCTTGTTGAGCTATTCAAACTTCTACAATTTCGTAAAAACTTCAACCTAGAATTTACTTTTCCAATTAACTATCTTTTCACAACTCATGTATTTATCAATATAGAGTCCACGATATCTTACACTATCCTGCGACTTGATAACTTGTTCCTTGCATTTTACATCGAAGTTTTTGATGTTATCAAGTTTTCTGCGAGGCCCAAATAGGACACATTCTGTATTGTCCAAATGTAAAGATAATTTATTATCTACTAGCCAGTTTGAGCATGACTCCATTACTTCAGACAGTTTTTTGTGATATTACTTCTGGGTCCTTCTGGCCCATTTAGTCTATGCCGATTATCTTTTTTAAGGATATTTCTTGTTAGTTTTAAAATTGTGAGCAGGGATCAAGAAGTTGTCTTCTTCAATAGACAAGGCACCACAATGAGCCTCATGAATATTATACTTTAAAATGGTCTCGTCAGTGGTAGGTATCTCAAATCCAAGAACTATTTGCTTCGAGGCGCTTTCAATCAGTAATTGTACAGAATATATATTCTTGGATAACCTGAAAAATAAATCATGAATTTGCGAAGAATATCGACTTCACACGGATAAATGTATCTGTAATGAATACAACTCTCAAAATAAACCCATAGCAACTGATCTCGTCAATGATGTGACAGTTTAAATCGGAAATGTACATCGTCACGTGCCCCCAGGTCGAGAACATGGCTTAAATGTTCCAAATTGGAAAATTATTCCCCGCAACGCTTTAGGGAACACGGTTCTCATTCAATAAAAGCATGTTTAAGAGGATTTTGCTTTGTAATTTTAGACAGAAACACGAAGATGATGACAACAATTTAAATCCGTACAATAGAGTTGAAAAAATACAACGAAAACGAATGACGAGCGCATGCGGATTCAGAACATCAAGCTTTGGTAAAAATACCACAACGCATAATTGAGCCAATATATGATGAAAGCAACAGAAAGACATGTGCACCCAATGCCTACTTAGCTCAGCCTGGCCATCAACATATTCGCATTACGTCATCATTGTTCATTCGATGGGTAGCCAACGAAGTTTGAGTTAAGACTGGGCAGATATGCGCGGATCTAGATAGTTGTGTCAGCGGGGGTCTAAATTTGATAACGTTTTTTTTTTCTTAAGTTTATGAGGGGATAGAGGATTTTTACCACAATAAATGGGTCATCATCGGCCCGACAGCGAAACACCTCTTAAATGGCGTCTCGCTGGCGGGCCGGTGATTGCCCAACATTGAATGCTCGCTTTGTAGCTTTGTGATATTTCAGGGGATTCGGACCAGGATTGCTAAGAAACCCCTAATTTTTGTGATTTTTCAGAGGGGGCCCGGACCCCCTGCCCCCTCTAGATCTGCCCATGGCAGATGTCCAGTCTGAACCGAGTCTTCGTTGGGTACACAAGCGGCATTTTGATGGTTTAGCAATTTACTGACTGATATTTGGTTACGCAAATACGAAACATTTTCTGAACATGGCAAATGAATTGCAGAAGGCGGGCCAGGTCTCAAACATACTGACGACCTTGACAAACAACCTGTGCTGGTAGTGTTGATTGGAACTACAGTTTCATATATGCGGATACACATAATAATACACACCTGCGACCAGAGTTATCGTTTCCATTATAAAACCAAAAGGTAGGTGATTATGATCAGGAAATGCCACAATCACATACTGCAGACAAACCCACGACACTGTGAGGAAGTGCCACAGAACACGAACAATCACAAGACAGCAGGAAGACAAATAGGGTAAAGTCAGGTGACTTCGGACATCAGCTAAATTCGGACAGCTATCTTGTTGGTTTCATATTAAAATAATTAAAATAAAATAATCAAAATAAAAAAATAAATAAACTTAGCAAACAGTGAAAATCCTGATGAGACGGCTCATAAGGAGCCGTCTCATCTGGATTACCACTGTTTGCAAACGTGTGTTCGAATTTACCTGGTGTCCGAAGTTTCCTGACTTTACCCTTAAGGCAACCAGCTCTCTCTTCCCCATCCAGATGATTGCAAAAACTAGAAAGAACACTAAGCACGGCATAACCAAACAAGGACCAAACATAGAACCCCCACAAACAATGAGCAGTCCTCCAGATAAGAGTGCAGATTGGAAAACTATTTTCTTTATTTTTCATCCAAAACATATATTGTGGGAACTTAAAAGAACCGTGTCTGTGTTTAAGTGAATGGTAAGAAAATATTTACAATTTTACGCTCAATAAAATTTCCTTATCTGGATCTTTAAATGAGAGCAACGATAAACAACGAATATCAACAGCAACAACAACAGAAGCACCGCCTTAGAACGAACAGTAGCCTAATCCTCGGGGATGGGGGTGCTCAAATTCATTTTACTGGTACCAAACATTCTCCCTAGGTGCTTTTGTTGTTAAAACACACAAAAAATGTTTCATTCGCATGGAGGTCTTCCTAACGTATGCAACGTATCATCACATGGAAACATTAGAATCAAATAATCCCACTGTGATGAAACGAAAAAGATGGCGCACGACTCAAAGATAGTCAGAGCTAAATAAATTCTGAAGTTGAGCCACGGTAGACCCAGCCAAAGACAAGTATCAGGCACCAACCTAGGATGAAAGCTTTACGTCAGGGCCGTCATTGAGTCTGAGGCCTGACCCACCGTCGTCAGATGACCTGCAGAAACTGAAGTATGACTTTAACATGTTTCTAAGTTTATTTGCAAACGAGTTTGGTGGCTTGCTAAATAAAAATAATCTACAGTTACAAAAATACACTTTGTTGAAAGTTTGGCCGTTAACCCCTTGAAATACAAAATGGACAATTCCACACTTAAAGCGTCATTATGTTGTATGCAATATGAAATTTAAGGGCTAGATAGAATTTTGATGCCATTTGTTTGTTTGTTTGATTTGATTCTTTACGTCCCATCAACAATCTTTCAGTTAAACAGGGACGGGTCTTCCTGGGTTGAACAAGAACTAAGCTAGGATAAATGTGTCTTGCTCAAGGACCACAACGCAGTGACGCTGGTGAGGCTCGAACCCGCGGCCCCTCGGTCTCGCGTCAAGCACTCTACCACTCAGCCACTGCGCTCCCTACTTTTGATGCCATCAAATGATTTTCAGGAAAATAAAAGTAACAGTGTCTGATGTTCCATATAAATTTAGGCATTTGGAGTCTGCGTATTTTCTATAAGTCAAACTAATTTCCTTTTACGATTGGACGTAATACTAGGGTTTCAATCTCTTTTTCAGAATCTATATATGTCTCCACTAGTTAAAACGTACTTAGATAGAATCGAACCAGACAGTGCTTCTGCATAATATGCTGAATTGAGCCTGTGTGTGCATTCTCAAAGACAAATTGATTTCTTACCAGTTCTAATATTGGATACTGGACGGGAACATGTTGTGCATGCTCATGAGTTGTCTGGTGAGTTTGTTTTCCCTCGCCGTGACCCGTATAATCATCCGAAGCTTTACAAGGAGAAGGCGACAAATAAAATCAGAGAAAATGAAGATAAATTGGCCAGGACATGTGCAAAACGATTGTTTGGCATACGCAAGCACCAAATTCCTAGAAAGAAACTAATTTGTCAAAGTTTGCCTTAGTTTAATTATAACGCAACCTGCGATGATATTTGTATAAAAATAAGTGAGTATGACCATGAGATGGCAATATCACCGACTACAGACCAACCGACGGCAACACGAGGATGAGACAGAGTAGGGCATCTCTACAATCGGAATTGCCTCGGCCGTAAAATCAGACCTCGGATGTACATCGAGGATCTACTTTGACAACGTGACGCTGCGTTTCAATAAAATCGGATTATTGCCCGCAAGTTATTGTATGGTTTGTGAGTCTGTACAGGCGATAATCCGCTTGCAAGCGAGTTGATTATCGCCCGTACAGACGCACAAACCATACAGTAAAGTTTATATTGTACCAGCATACGTTTGCATGCTGTGCATCGTGAAATACTTGATGTAGAACATTGGAATATCAATAAAAGGTGCAATAAGCATAGCAACTAAAAATAGTAAGTGAGTATTATCTGGAAATACCACAATCACAAACTGCAGACAAACCCACGGCACCGTGAGGAAGAGCAACATAACATATATAGTAACAATACATCTGTAAGACAATAATAGCTAAGCAGCCAGTTTCCTCTACCTCTTCTAGATGATTGCAAAACTAAAATGTACACAAAGTAATTCATAACAAAACAAAGACAAAACAGAACGTCCACAACCAATGGGAAGTACATTATACAATAGATAAACAACAAAAGAACCACAACCTTAGAACGGACAGCTGCCTAAGCCACCGGGGGCTTAAATGCATTTTACTAGCGCTAAATCTTCGTCTAGATTCTGTTGTTGTAAAAACACAAAAGTGTTTAACTCGCATGTAGGCTTCCCAACTAATGCAGTGTATCATCACAGAGAAACAATCAAATCAAATATACACATTATGACTCACAGATATAGTCAGAGCTAAAGAAGACCTCAATTTGAGCTACCCTCTCTTCTAAGGGATATGGTTGTCGAACTAGAAATCCATGATTATACACGGGTTCCCCACCCCACGAGCAATGGGAAAGAAATTGCAACAACGCAGCCATCTTCAAAGCATGGCGGACAGCTATTTAGGTCGCTCCCATGATGAATACATGATACAATGCAGTCATGTAGGAACATTCTACTGAATGATTGTTTGTGTTGCACAGATTTGCGGTTCAATGTCAACTCAGTATTGCTACGAACAATATACCAGCAGGTACGTCGTCGTGTCCATTATGTAAATTAGCTATCTCAGTATCATAAATAGCTCCCTAAACCTCTTCCTTTTGTTCGAAATTAATTTCATCCTCTTGAAGTAGGGACAGTGCGACTGGAGATCAATGAAGTGTGATTGACAATTGATTGTGGAGGTGTGAACGAGTTAACCTTTGACCAATACGATCAAATAATCGAGACTGCAGATGAATTCACAACATGAGTAACGTATTTCAACAATGCTGATTTACGTGTTGCAGCTTTGACATTCATATATACAAAAACATTCATTGATCAGACATAAATGTTTGGCCGACTACAGAATAATTTATAAAAACGATTCCACAATAATTAACCACACATGAGATTTGGTAGGTATCGCATATGGGATAATGCCATGATGACGTATCTAATGATTCGAATGGTCTAAGGTTTGGTATGAGTCTTCATGTCTTCATTTACATCGAACTTTGTCTATGGGAACATCGCCGATGTGTTTTAAGTACCAAATTCTCCTGCACTGACCCATAAGTAAAGTATCAAAGTAAAGATGAAAGCAAAGAACAGGTTTTGATAAATCAAATACCACACCTGACCCAGGCCACCATATGGGAAAGTGACAAAAACACAAACACACCAGTTAACATAAGTATCAGTTACTGGGATTTGGTTCATAACGAATGCTCACAGGCGCCGTTTCATCAGCCTTCACTGTTTAAAGAATAAACACGAACTGACAATATTCTGTAAAATGCGGGGTTCAACCAATGTGGAAAAAATTGGAGCTTCAAGCTGATAAATCGATAAGTCAAACTTACCAGTTCAGAAGTCCTACTAAGAGCGATGGCGAGTCAAAATATCTCGATGACAAGTCATTACCCAAAGTTGGGAAGCTGGTAGAAATGACAAGATGACATGTTATAACTATCAAGATGACCGAAATTACAAAATAGTATTTTTTGACTTGTCAATTGAGAATTTCAACCTGTCAGCCCTAAACGACGACTTCATTTTGTTTTCCTTCCAGAACAGAGTGCTCTCCTTTATGATCCTTTGAAAATTACGAGAGAACATAAACATATTTTTAGATGGTTTTTACTCTCTGATATATAAACATATAGAACGCTTCCAATAGTTGTAAATAAAATAATGACAAGGATATAAATAATGACAAGGAAGTTTTATGTCTTTGTCCACCTGGATTGGGCCAATGGATCTTCTATTAGCGCACCGCCTTGATATCACTGAGATGAACATTCAATCAACTGTTATTGAATTAAGTTAGGGTATGAACAATCTATACCACATTATTAGATTATAATCAAAGACACATGCCAGCTAAATAATTCACTCAAGTAGCCATTTTAAAATTATGATAATTCCTACATACAATTAAAAGATGCTGGTATTATGATTACCCAACTGTAACTAGAAACCAATGAGGAGCTTAATCGTGTTAGTAGTCTTAAGAAATGGTCACTAAATCAGAAGAATACGTGGAACCTATTCATTTATATTTTACACGGGTGAATATACTTGACTTTACAATGATTAACCACCTCAATTTTTCTTCAATTGAAGGTGTAAAAGGAAATCTCCTACTTGACTAGGAGTCACCATTCATTGTACGCTCCATCAAGGAGCACTTCTAGTTATAATCCCGTCACCCAACTGTCGACAGAGTTACGGTAGTGCTGTATTTGTGTAACCAACCAAATAAAGCGATAATTTCACCTTGAAACGAATATGTCGAGCGGAAAAATTCAAACTGATTGACTGTTGAAACTGGCGGAGAGGATTATTTCTCCTTCAAATGTTCTGTACCTTGCAAAAGTCCTTATAAAATTCTAGGAGGATCCAGATCAGTCTCTTAATTTGCATGTTATGAACAAGTTCTTTATGGATTGCAACTCTATCCTTACTTCAAATTAATGGATATCAAAGGTCCAGAACAGCCCTTTCCACAAATGAGGAGGCTGAGTTCACCATTGTGTAAAATATCTCAACTAATGAGGGTCATTTCGTTTGACTCAGCTCAGTCTGAGTCGCAATGGTGAAATGTCTGTGAGAATACGATTTCTTCTATTAGATTCTGGCCCAGTGGGTTATTAAAGCAGGATTAGCATTTTCTACGCATTAGCTTTTATGTCTCCGGTAGTCATTGATTAAGCGTGGAGATCTTGGGGTGAAAATTGACCAGTAAGGATTCCTCATATGTAGTACCAGTCGCAAGGCGTTGGATAAATCAATAACCATTACGACGTGATGCTGGGTGCCTTATTTTCAAGTTTAGTGATCAAGTATATTCGAAAGGCTTCATGAGTAACTAAAGCTCTGTTTAAAATAGGCGACTAAAACTCTTTGTCTCCCAAATCCAAAAGAGCTTATGTATGCACAGACAATGTCAGCATAACATCATACGAAAGTTGTAGTGCATATATTTATACCACCATTACCAACTTTAGCACGAAATATCTCATGATATGCAAGGTCTACACTGATGTAGGTGGTATAAAATAGTTAAACCATGTTTGTCCACCTGTACGTAAGATAATCCACTCGCTAAAGCTCGTGGATTATCTCCACGTACAGGCGGACAACCAATGGTAAAACTATTACATGCCATTCGTTACAATGTGGATTCAAATATACACAATAATCCTTTCGGGAACTCAACTCCATCAACTTAAGTAAATGTCAACTAGTTAGACTTTAAGAAAGTAGAATGTATCATCCTTGTGACCATATAGGACTCACACACAGAAGATCGTGCCTTAACAATAGATATCTGGTAAGTTAAGGCAACAGTTACTTGCAATAAAAACCCATTGAAATATGTGCAATATAATACGTACTGCCAAATAAATTGCAAAAATAAATGTTGCATTAGATATGGCACAGATAAGTAGAAACACAACTCGCAGATTAGTTTTAGCAATACGAACATGACCTGGTTGTATTTCATATTTGTACAATTCAAAGAAATGATCAAATTAATTTCTTACTTTATACTTTCCATCTGCTATTCTGGTAGGACTTATTCTGTTTGACTTATCCATATCAAAATAAGGGTGAGGTTGGTACCGTCAAGCATGTTTAAAGAGACTAGGTCTGTTACTCTGCAAATTTTTCGATTTTTTTTTTTTCAAATCATATGTAAAGGTAGAGTTAAGTTATGTTTTCACAATAAATATGTTCAGTACAGCTGAAAACTGCATGGAAAAGTGAGTTATCTTATTAAAATGGGTGTTTTTCTCTTATTTGTAATTATTTACGTCCCTCCAATAATTCTAGACAGTTGATTTTTAACATAAAGGCTGTTGTTTTGATAGTTATAATTTGTTAAGATTTATGAAAATGGTAAAATGTTTACCTGAATTTGAGTATTTTTACTGTAATCTTGAAAATAGAAACTTTATTTCCAAAATTAGAATATCAAAAGTTACAGACTATGCAGCTTTAAGGCCTCCAGTAATTTTCGTACTGACCATTCCAAGGTGGTGCTTCTTTTGTGGATCATTTTTGTTATTTATGTTTCACGTTTGTCTTTATTCTACTGTCTTGTTTGTTCCTTGCAGCCTTGTGGTCACCTGCTGGGAAAGAGCTGACCTCTTGGCTCTCTTGTATGTGATGTGTTCGTGTATTTTTGTCACTCCTGAGTCAGGTGTGGTATTTGATTATATCTATATAAATGGAGGTGCAACATTTTGAAAGCTTTCTTCGTATTACTATGTTTGCGCATCATACATATGGACAGACATGTTGATCGGAGCACGTGAGATTACAAAATACAGTCTCCCGTTTAAATACGAACATTGTTTAGTGGGGTTCTGAGTTTGGTCCTGTTTTGTTATGCAATACATAGTGTCTTTTATTGTTTTGCATCATCCCGCTGCGTACTGAGAGAGAGAGAAAGAGAGAGAGAGAGAGAGAACGAAAGAGAGAGAGAGAGAGAGCTGGTTGTTTACTTTAATTGTCTTCCTGCTGTCAATTGTCTTCCTGCTGTCTTGTGGTTATTGTCGTTCTGTGTCTCTTCTTCACGGTAATTCCTGGTCATACTCACTTACTTTCTAACACAATATATGGTGAAGATGGGTATAGAACAATATGTTCGTTCCACCAGCACAAGTGGTTATGATTTGATCTCTGTTCTAAGACATTGATAATGTTATATTTTGGTTTACGTTGCTTCACCACAAGCGTTTATATTTGTGTTCGACTGTTTTTGTTTTGTTTTCTAGTATGACATTATCCTCATTAAGAAATGGAGACCTGCAGCCTGACTTTATATGTTTCTGGCGACACTGACCTAAATTTTCACCTGAAGCTTGTATTTGGCTGGACTCACAGTTGCTCAACTTGTGGTTGTCTTTAGTAATGTCTGTCTGTGACAAAGGGAAGCATGTTTTCCTTGTATCGTTACAGTAAGTTGTTTTAATTTGTTTTTCCCTGTGATGTAAAATTGAATAAGATATACAATTTATGTGCTTTAACAACAGCAGATCCTAGAGCACAGATTATGCCTGTAAACTGTACTTAAGCCTCCACATATCTGGCGGCTGTGTCTGCTCTCACTGTGTTTGAGAGTATTGTTATTTCACCTGGTTCCATTATATATTTCTTTGTGTGGTTTCTAGTTTTTACAATCATCTCACTGAAGAAGAGAGAACGGGTTGATTTGCTTTAAATGTATTCGTGTTTTATATGTGTATCTTTGTCAATGTTATTGGTCTATTGTTTAATATACTTACCATTGTTTGTGGGAGTTCTGTGTTGGTCTTTGTTTTGTGTCCATTCTAGTTTTGCAATCATCATGAAGAGGAAGAGCAAGCTGGTTGCTTTGCTTTTATTGTCTTACAGATGTCTTGGTGCTGTGAATGCTCTGTGGCTTAGTCTGCTGTCCGTTCTAAGGCGGTGGTTCTGTTGTTGTTGGTCTATTGTTTAATGTACTTCTCATTGCTTGTGGGAGTTCTGTATTTGTCTTTGTTTTGTTATGCATTACTTTATGTCCATTCTAGTTTTGCAATCATCTTGAAGTGGAAGAGAAAGCTGGTTGTTTTGCTTTTATTGTCTTACAGATTTGTTGGTGCTCTGAATGTAATGTGGCTCTTGATCTCGGTGGGTGCCGTGGGTTGATCTGCAGTGTGTGATTCTGGTATTTCTTGAGCATAATCACTTCCTTTCTAATATAGTTGCCTCATTGTACCGTGGGTTGGTTTGTGATCTGTGATTGTGGCATAAAGCGCAATGATTGGCTGCTTGCGGACACGTGTCCGCAAGCAGCCAATCATTGCACTTTATTTTGAGTTTGGGACTGTACTAAAGTTTTATAACCTCGGGCCTGGTCATACTCACTTACATTTCAAGGTTCTTCTTTGTTTACCACAGTTAATTTGATTCTATCGTTTCTATGTTACTATACAATAATAAAACTAAGAATCCCAAATGTGAACTTAACAAATTATGTGTTTTAACAGCAGCAGCACCTTGGGCGAAAGTGTTTAATTTGCAAGTAACATGTGATCACTTTCTATCATATTAAATATATTTCTATATAAGGCTACGTGCTATTTCTTTGTGATATGATAATCTGTGCTTTCTACGTGATATGATCTTTGCGCCCTTACTTACTTTGGTACTAATGACCTTAACATTTTCTGACCAATGCAATTTTCTTTAAAGCTAAACATATTAAAGTCAGGGGGGTCCATTGTATGTATTGAGGATCTCTTGGCTCTTGTTTGTTATGTTTAACTGTGTTTTGTCACTTTCCCATGTGATATCCTGAGTCAGGTGTGGTACTTGATTGTATCTTTTCCGCCTTTCTTACTTTCACAGGTTGTAATTCCTAAAGATATTGTATTTCTTTCTTTGTATCGTAGGCATTTGCCAAAGTACCTGTTTAGGGATTTTGGTCTGCAAAGGTTAAATGACAATTAAGTATATTAAAAACAATTACGGATTTGGGTGGAAATTCCATCAAAAGCAAAGCGAAACTGAATTTGGATTGTTTATTTGTTTTATAACAATTAATAAAGCACCATAAAGTTAACACACAACTTGCTGAACCAAATTATAACTTGTCTCGATATATTACACTGCATAGATCCTGATCAGTCGACTCCTGAAGTCTGCTGATTAGGGTCCGCTTGTCATGTTTTAGCTTTGTTTGGATAATGTATCACAAATTGTCTAGTTGGTTAAAAATCAAAAGTTGGTGTTCTGTAGTGTTGTTCAGCAGGATAAAAGTTATCCGAGCCTTCTCTGGTGTTTAAGTGGCTTTTCCATATTTTGATATTTGCCACTGAAAAGTGGCAAGATATTTGCCACTGAAAAGTGGCAAATATCAAAATAAAGAAAAGCCACTAAAACGTCAGAGAAAACTCGGACTAGATAAAGGATGGCATAACAAACGAAAACAGATGAGCTATGACATAACAAAACAACAAAATGAGTGTGCCTACTCTGATCAGAGTCTTCGCAGTGTGTTCAGTTGGTGGGTACCTAAGTTCCAACGTATTCTTCATGTGGACAGCAGAGAATCTGATGAGACTGAGCTGAAGCCTAGTCTGATCAGAGTCGTCACGTGACACACAGCGCTCCACGTTGTTGGTTTACTCATGTCGGGGCTCAGATAAAAGGAAAATATGAAGTTGAACAATGACAAAAATATACTGTCGCAGGCATATATCGAACCAATTTAATTTGGTGCAAAGAAAGATAAAACTAACATTTATTTTATTTCCAGAGTTTACCAATGCAAATGTTTCTTTCTAAGGTTTCTATTTTTGGCATAATTTTACAAACATAAATATTACCACAAGTGTTGATCGTGTACAATCTAACCGCTCATAATTCTAACATAAGTCCAAATACAATAACAGCTAAAGTGGAATGGCTAAATTGGTTTAAGGGTTTTTTTTTTAATTTTGACAGATTCAATCAAACTGATACTAAAATATAGAGGGTCAATGGTGTCGATACTTGGGTTGTAGTGACCAATGTAGAACTATAAATAAAGGTTATTTTTTATATTTTTTTGCAAATATCTAAAACCCTGTGTTTATTAATTGCTTCAAGTAAATACCTGGAATAATAAAATCCATCAAACAAAACAAAAACCATTGCTTTCATATTTCATAAATATTCATAACAATGTTTATGGAACAAAAATGATATGCAAAAACACATACACACCACCATAAAGTCTAACACTGTTTGATAGAATTATTAAACATGCATGAACAAATTGATCAATTATTGGAATATCATCAGAAGTGGTACATTTCGGGAATATGAAATCAACTATCCTTTAGCCGATACATCGTTTTGTCTTCCAAAGGAGAATCTAACACAAATTCTTATAAACAAATTCATATGAGAATCACAAATCAGTTGCACTTTAAATAACATCATTGTCCTTATTATATTAAATTTATTTTCTCTCTTTTTATGTAAGAAGAACATCAAAAATTTCATTGTATCTACATGTACAATCTAAGTACAAATAACTTTGCTACATGCCTATTTAGCACTTAGATTAAACTGACATTACAATGATACAGTATTGGTGTAAACATTATGAAACATATCAAAAGAACATTTATCATATAATGTTTCTAAAGATGAACCACAGCATAGTATCAATGCCCGCTCTATAATTCATCTTCCATACACATTAACCCTTTAAGGACTGGAAACCCCTAAATGATTACTTTGGCAGAGAGCGCAGACGCAGATATAATACTACACTGTTTGTTAAGACAAAACAAGATGTTCAGATACTGAAATATAACACTGTATCAAACCAATTATATTGGTCTTAAAAGGGTTAAGTCCACGATCCAAGACATACCTGCATCACACAATGAACTAGAACATGAAATTTTCCAAACTCAAAAAATCATTATGTTATATGTCATGGAAGCTTGGCTTTACGTGGATAAACTATTATTTGATAAGGTTAAATCGTGTATACATTTGAAAGAATTGGCGAATAAAATTCAACCTTGATCCCAATTGTCGTCCATTTTAGTAGATAGAATGACACCGTTACAGCACTCCTCTTGAAGGCAGATGAATGCAAGCTGAAAACAGGTGAATGGTTAACTGGGGTCAAAGATTTCTGACTGTTTATCATTTGGGACTCAGCCTTCTGCGATCAAGCGATACAATCATGCCATCTTTGGTAAGAACCATATGATGTTTTTTCTTCATTGACCAATGTGACTATTTTTAAACTTTAATTTTCATTGCCCCTTTGATCAAATTGTCGATGCTAGTAAATGGCATGATACAGGTATTCTGGTACAGCGAATTATGAAAATCATGATGAATTGAGATCATACTTTTACATAAGCTTGTATTCAAACAAAAATGAGTAATGCCTTCATGTTATCTGACAAGAACAATCACTTGGACTGGCCCAATTGTAATACATGTATTTACTTTTCATGAATTTCCACAACCAAATTTAAGACTGATTCCTGTTGGAATATATATGTTATAAGTGTTCCATGCGGATTTCCACGAGCAGATTTCAATGTAAGTAATTATCGTATCTGTCACCATGGCAACGGCAACAATAAGCCTTTTATATGGCACAGACAATCCTTTAAGCTACACATGTCCCCAATGATAAAACAAAGGAAATAGAAGCTGAATGTGTTAATCCTTTATCTGATTAATTTCACTTTGATTGACGTTTTGCAGCAAATATTGCCATAAGATGATTTGTTGTTCTTTCAATTTAGAAAATTCTGATATTGTCATTATTTTAGCAATGTTACTAATCGCATTGTTACTAATTTACAGCTACTGAACACAATGTGCTTATTTCTTTTTATCTGTGTATATAATGTGTCAAAATGTACACCGTAATTTACAGCCACTGAACAAAGTATGCTTATTTCATTTTTCCACTAAGTTACAGTATTTTCACATATGCAAGTAATGTGTCAAACTGTACACCGTAATTTACAGCCACTTAAGTTTTAACAAAATGTTTTTTTCTTTTGTGATTTTCAATAATTTTACATATTATGTGACAAAAATATACAGCGTAATATACAGCTGACGAATATTTTTCCTTTTCTAAGTTTCTGTCATTTCACAAAATATGTCTCAAAACGTACAGCGTAATTTTCAGCCACTAAACAAAATGTTTTTTTTTTCTTAAGTTTCAGTAATTTCACATACATCAGGTGTCAAAATGTACACCATAATTTACAGCCACTGAACATTTTTTTCTTTTCTGAGTTTCTGTAATTTTCACATATTATGTGACAAAATGTACACAGTCAGTAATTTACAGCCACTGAATAAAATGTGTTTATTATTTTCTTTTCTGTAATTTCACATATCGTGTGTCAAAATTTACACATTAATTTACAGCCACTGAAAAAATGTGTTTATTATTTTTCTGTAATATCATGGACGAACTAAAATACGTACTTTGACTTGTCGGGGTTTCAGGTGAGAGAACCAATTGAATACATGTTCAGAATATGTACCACAGTGTTGCGTTGAAAGAATGATTTACTCATGTCCTAATGCGACCCTACACATGTAAAGAATGACTGAGGATGTGCAGTATAGACCACGCAGACATCTAAGATCACATGGCTTCGCATGGAATTTTTTATACAGCCCAGAAAAGAGCAATACAGGTCGAGATTAACACATTTTTATCGTAAATTATGCATATTTTCTTATCGATCAGTTTTATGATATGTTTTGGGGTCCAAAGGAACCGTCTCATTGAGACAGATCTTTTAGAGTACCCACAACATATGTTTTGGCTGAGAGAATAAGAAAATCAATGTTTAATCATGCGCTCTTATTTGGGGGGGGCTGGAGGAGTATCCACTTTAAAAAAAATATTGCATAACTAAAACATAATTGAGCTGAGACATGAGATTTCCAACAATGTGGTATGTGCGACCAGCAAAGGCTCAGACCAGCCTGTGCATACGCGCAGTCTGATCAGAGCCTTTGCTAGTCGCTGGAATATTCTATGAGTATTAAGCTACTGACTGAACAGCATTTGGAATTTCTAAGCTTAAAAGGAGGCTGCACAGGCTCGTCTGAGTCTACACTCGTCAAAATACCACTTTGTTGGAAATCACATGTCGCGGCTCATATGCTGTGGGTGATCACTGGAAGTGTCTCATTAAGAACGTTTTAATGAGCATCCACAACATATTGCCATTATTTGTTTTATCCCCCTCCCCAAAAAGGCTGTATCTAGGGCCAGAATCTTTTCATTAGATGATTTACAAACCCTCCTACTGTAATTTTCCGGAAAATAGAAGGAAAAAATCATTTTTTTAAATTTTATTTTATCCGCCAACTCGAAATATTATTTGTTTCATTAAAAATAATATATTTTTAAGGTTCTGTCTGTGTATTTATGAGAGTGACACTGTTAAAAGTAATTGCCCTGCCCAGATTGTTAGGAAAATGATGAATTGTTCAAAGATTTAAAATATTTGCTGTTTTTTTCTGACATATTTAAAAAAAACCCTCCGAAAATGAGCAGTAAACTGGTCATTGTCAGAGCTTTTATTCCGCCCCTAAATCTGATTTATTTTCTCCCGTAAATCAACTAATAAAAAAAATCTGGCCAAAGCTATGATAGCAAAATTTGAGCCATCCTACAACAAATCAAAGAAAATGACATATGTTTCAAATGAGCACTCATGTTAGCCTGTCTTTTAGCACAGTCCCATCTATCTCCACTGTATGCTCTATGAGGAGCTGGGGATATATTGTACCTTTCCAGGAGGGCATCGAGATGCACAGGTTGATCCGTGAGTCTTCATTCAGCGTGCATGCCACTTTCAGAACCACGCAACTACCAGGTTAGCAAATAAGTAGTTCATGAGCTCGAATTTAGAGCTGTAGCTGTCATGCAAGCATAAACAATTTGCAGTATTATAGTGACTGTCATTTTAATACTGATTGGCAGTTTGAGATGTTTAAAAGAGTGAAAGACAAGGGACATGCTACTTGGTATAAATGTAAATTTTAGAATAGTTTGTTTTCTTATTTTCAGCAACATATGTTGTAAGTACACATTGGAATTGCCTCTATCAGCACTTCCGATGTGTCCATACAACATATGTCTTTTCAGTAAATGAGATGTTCACCATAAACTGTCTAAAAAATCGCATCTATTTTCAATGTTTTAGTGAAATGGGCATGTATAACAGAACACGTTTTCATGTAGTTTGTCATGCAATAGACTACTTATTTTATGCTTTTGGCAGCTTATCCAGAGATGTTTCATTGGAGCATATTACTAAATTGGTAGTTGCGTGGTTGTATTAGTTTTGTCATGTGACAGCTCAAACATTGTTAGTATCGCTAGCAATATGCCTCTTTGGCACCAAACGTATAAGGTCTAGAATGTTCTACTCCGGGGCTACCAGCCCAGTCCTCAGTGTCTATTGTATAGCTTCCTTCCGTCGTCGTATCGTCATCCTCATCATAGGAATTCCCAAATCCTCCACCAGAATGATCCTGAATAGGGGACAGTTTATGATCCTGCCGAATGCCTGATAGTCTATTGTTAGCACTTGAAGTATTATGTGGGATCCCTCTTGGAGGGGTAAGGGTTTTATCACAGTTACTGAGTTTAGGTAGGTTGAGTTGATTATGCAGTTTATTGGGAGTGGGTGGATTATAAGCATTGTCTATATAATGATGGGTGGGTTTGTCGGCGAACGTAACCATCTTTATATGGTCTGAAAAATAAAGCATGAAAAATGTTAGAAAATGACACACAGTATCAGTAAGACCTTATTGGTTAGTACAGAGTTAACAATTGCTTTACGATAAATAGTGTAGACCCTGGTGAGATGCCACATCATGTGGCATCTCACCATGGCCTTCACTATTTTCATAGACAAAACATTTTTCAGGGGCAAAATATTCTTAAGGGGCTCTAGGTATTAGCTAAAATGCAAAAAAGGTATCGAAAATCCCCATCAGGTGAGAACCGATAAAATTCAAGCTTGTATAACATAGGACATAGTACCATCCAAGGAGGCGAACTTCTATTAACAACTGAAGAAAGGTGATACTATATATATGGTGGAACAAGTAAAAGATTTGTTGGAAATGTATTTACCGTAAAGCATTTTATATCTTTAGGAGTAGACGCATGTTTCATAAGTGATGTTATACGTTAAGATAAACAAACGTTTTACTTATTTCGAGTAGACATGTTTTTCCAAAAGATGCACTGAAATGATAGAGAGAGAGAGAGAGAGAGAGAGATAAAGAAAGAGAGAGAGAGAGAGAAAGAGAGAGATGCAATCCGTGGAATCATTAAATTTATTACTTGTGTCGTATGACATTCCAAAAGGTGACTTGACATCTTACGACATTACGACTATCCCACGTGGCTGTCTCAGCAGAGAGAGAGAGAGAGAGAGAGAGAGAGAGAGAGAGAGAGAGAGAGAGAGAGAGAGAAAGAGAGAGAGAGAGAGAGAAGGAGGGAGAGAGAGATGCAGAGCGAGGAATCACTTAATTTATTACCTGTGTCGTATGACATTCCAAACGGTGACTGAACATCTGAAACACTTCCGCCATTACCACTATCCCACGTGGCTGTCTCAGCAGACGATTCGCTGCCATTGTCTTCATGGGTTGTTGTAGTACTATCTTTGGCTAGAGATGTCTGTGAAAAAAGAATGGAAGAAATACAGTGTTAAATAACTACTCGTCATGGTAACAACTGACTGTCATTGCAGAGAGAGAGAGAGAGAGAGAGAGAGAGAGAGAGAGAGAGAGAGAGAGAGAAACGAAAATGACAACAAAGCCTGAATAATGATGGGTACAGTACATATGAGCCACGGCATGTGATTTCCAACAATGTGGTATGTGCGACCAGCAAAGGCTCAGATCAGCCTGCGCATATGCGCAGTCTGATCCGAGCCTTTGCTAGTCGCTTGAATGTTCTACGACTCTTAGGCTACTGACCGAATATCATTTGGAGTGTCTAAGCTTCAAAGGAAGCTGCAAAGGCTCTTCTGACTCTACACATGTTAAAATGCCACATTGTTGGAAATCATATGTCGCGGCTCATATGGTCAAAGATGTCATTATGATCCACAAAATACATTAAACAATTATGAGTTTTATATTCGACGAATGTATTGGTCCCAGGGTGTTTAACCTGGGATTGTTCAATACTGGTATTTCTCATACACATGTTCTTAAACTTTTGATAATTTTAATCAACTGAAATCACCCGTTTTTATTTTGTGGTTACGCTTTGACAAGTAACAATCGCACGATTTGCACCATTAATCAAACGTTTTCTATTTACCTTGAACATTATGCGAAATAATTTGTTTGATTCTAATTGTACGAATATCAAACGAAGATCAGCAGCCCACGAATCGATAGCCATGGTTTGTTTGATAGACGCGATGTCTGTTATTTAAAAACTCAACAGAGTTTCACGCAAGGTCTGCCAATAAATAATGAAAATTTTAATATACATGTGTAGGTGATCAACGGCTAATTTACATGAAAGCTTTAATTTCCTGACAAGATTTCCCTTTCTAATTTGACATGTTTGACAAGAGGGCAGATCAGCACATCTCTAAGGAAGCCATTGTCTGATTACTCAGTTTAAGTAATAGCTATACCATGGCTTGTCCGCCCGTACGTGGAGATAATCCACGAGCTTTAGCGAGTGGATTATCTTACGTACAGGTGGACAAACTTGGTATAACTATTTTATACCACCTACATCAGTGTAGACCTTGCACATCATGAGATATTTCGTGCTAAAGTTGGTAAGAGTGATATAATAGGGAGTATATTCTGTCGCGAGCTTTGAAAAGCCCCAATTGTCTCTATACATAAAGATAAATGAAAGTTACCAGTGTGGACATTGTGACAACGACGCATCGGAGTCTACACTATACGCAAATGCCTTATGTATGTATTTGTAAAGAAACGAAACAAACGACGAATAATTATGCTGTAAAATGTAATCAATTCAATATATGAGCCGCGACATGAGATTTCCAACAATGTGGTATGTGCGACCAGCAAAGGCTCAGACCAGCCTGCGCATACGCGCAGTCTGATCAGAGCCATTGCTAGTCGCTTAAATATGCTTTGACTGCTAAGCTACTGACCAGACATCATTTGGAGTTTCAAAGCTTTAAAGGATGCTGCACAGAATCGTCTGAGTCTACACATGTCAAAATACCACATTGCTGGAAATCAAAAATCATGGCTTATAATGAACCTGTTAACAAACCTAAAATAGACAAAGTTGACACTGATACAATGTTATTGTCATGTATATATGTATCGAACAAACTGGTATTTGTATTTTTTGAGGTTTTGTGAAGAAACTGTTTGATCAGTGACGTATGTCTAATAAATCGAGGCTGTCAAAATAAGTCGCCAGCATAGACCAAGGTGATCAGTCTCCCCACCTTTATCAACTTGTGACTACTAAAGGTTACTGTACGCAGCCTATCGATACACGGGCCAGCTAATGAGTGTAAAATCATCCTTTAACTCTTTGCCTACTCTATGCCAACTGGGTAATTTTTCTTGTATTGCTTTTTGGTCTATGGCGAAGATTTGGGCCAGTCTGCTGTTCGTTCTAAGGCGGTGGTTCTGCTGCTGTTTATTCATTGTTGGTTGTTGTTCCCATTGTTTAAGGGGGTGACGTGTTGGGTACTTATTTTGTTTTGCAATACTTTGTGTCGATTTTAGTTTTGCTATCATCTCGCTGGGGAAGACAGAGCTGATTGCTTTACTTTTATTGCGATCTGAATCTGATGTCGCTGTTTAATATTGTTCGTTAACCCTTCCTCATGGTGCCATGGATTGGTCTAGTATGTGATTGCGGCATTTTGGTCATGCTCACTTACTTTTTGGATCCAGATCAGGAACGACGGTAGGAACCATAGCAATAAAAAAAATCACAAAAATAGAAAGACTATCATTTAATACACAGTGGCTCCCTACTTATTTTTATTTGTTCATTTTAAACGCATCCAGCCTGTCGATTATTCTCCCACGTGGTCCTCCATTAAGCAATAATTGCGACAGGGACAGTGGTTGTACAGGGATCACCGAAGTACTTTCTCACTTGCAAAATGCCACCAGTTATCCTCAAATACCATCATTTGCAATATGAATGCAAATTTCAAACGTGTAACCCCTTAAACACATAATAGACTTTCAAATTGTATTATAGAACTTTTTGGTTTCTGTAAAGGCGGCACCTCATGAATGCGTAATTAGGACTGGTCAACCTTAGACATAGGTAAAAGCTGAAAATGAGGCGTGGTATTATTCAAAGTAACTGTATCATCTTGCGCCATTACCTCAGTATAGACGCAAAACATATTATTTAGTCCTTAAAACGCCAGCAAAATAACTGCATCTGAAAATGCCTATTTAACATAAGCATAGAGGCAAACATTGTGGACCCAGATCAGACTGCTCCAGTCTGATCTGGGTCCACACTGTTTGTCTATGAAGCTTCAATTATTTAGTGGACTTCAAAAAACATACATTTTGTGATTATGCGATTTAAGGGTTAAAGAATGTGAGTTCATTGTGTATACGGTTAGGGATTTCATGAAATGCACGCAAGTTTGCTCGGCCAAAACAACTATTTAATTCTTAGAGAACCTGACTTTCTTGTTTAGCAGATGAAATAGCCCAACCACGCCCAGATATGATTATTAAAGTTACCGCTTTTACAGAGAGCAAAAAGATATATTATATCATATTGAAGGGAAGGAAGATTCGATCAGTCAGTGAATGGTTTGTTAGTCATCGATGCAGTGATCGATAGGTGTGATGTGTATCAATCAGTGGTGAAATATTTCACCATTAACTGTGTTAGACAATAGGCATGGGTTCAAATAAACATAAGAACATACATGTGAAGGTAAATGGCATATTTTGTTGTATATACCTGCATATTAACAAGCTTCAAAGTAAGAAAGACAGCAAGGATCAGGAATCGATACAATCAAGCACCAGACCTCTCCACGGACACCAAATGGGAAAGTAACAAAATGACAATAAACATCAAAAACAAGAGCCAGGAGGTCAGCATTTTCCCTTCAGGTGACCGCAAGGCAGCAATGAACAAACGCGAAAGCACGACAAACACAAGACATAAATAACACAAATGATCCACAAAAAAGAAGTACCGCCTTGGAACGGTCAGTAAAACCTGCTTATTATATGGTGCTTTAACAGTTTTGCTATTCTCACTAATATCCACTAGGACCTCCTTTACTTTGAAGCACTTTTTCAGACATTTAGGCATGCTATGGACAAGGGCTACTAATGCTTCACTTTTAATTGATTTCCATGTTTGTCATAGTCTTCTTTTGAGCTATTCCATGGTCATTGGTTCAGCATGCGCATAGAATGTGTCATCCAGAATGCTAACTAAGTTCTCAATTGGGTATAGACCGTGTCTAATTCCTGGCCAGACCTCTTTCTAAATGCACTTCGGGATATTTTAACAACAGCAAAAGTGCTGATGACAGGAAATGATGCCATGATTGCATTATGATGTCATCATGGCATCACTTCCTATTGAAGCACCATCAGATGTTGAAACACCACCAGAGAGAATGATATCACTGTGCTTTTGGCAACGCAAAAATCAGAAGGTTTCAACATTTTATACGGGAATTCTAGTAATTTGAAAAAAAGGTTGACATTTATTTAAACACCCTGTACATATATACAGTATAGCTATATTAGTTTGAGATTATGCAACATGACAAGGCTGTACAAGTGCTTCATAAACATTAACACATTCAATCACTCTAACAATGGACCAACTATGTGACCACATTCTACCATATATTGGACCATTTCAATTTCTGGAGAAGTTCTGATACACTACACCGTGAACAATTGCAAAATTAGCCAACAATGCTAAATGCTGCCTAACCGAAATATCAATTTTCCTAGTTTACAAAAATAAAGTTTAGCATGGCTGTTCGGTTAGAAATCGAACCCAAATAAACCCCATTCTTATAGGACAGGAAAGCTACAATAATAATGAGTAGCAATAATAATTATTATGCAGACACATGTATACAAGCAAAATCTAACTCGTGGGTTTGGTAATAGTTATAATGTTAGTAATTGAACTGATATTAAGGCGAACATTATTGATAATAGTGTGAAGATATTTGACATTGATAAAACGCAAACAAGGTGAGCTCAATATCATAGCTATTAAAAAGCTAGATTGCTTATATTGAATGAAAACTGCATAAAAAGAAAGAAAGATAAATTAATTATTCGATCAGAGATCCCAATGATTTATCCATAATGCAGAAGATAGTGATTTGTTCACCTGTAGTGACTTCTCCACTTATACAATCCAACAGCCTCCGCGACCGTTGAAATGACTTCAGAAATCATTTTTTTAGAATTTGATCAAATTGGCCACAAGCTCAAAAAGTTAACCTGAGTCTCCTATGGTCAAACATATCTTAAGATGTATTTTTGGTATTGCAGCGTTATGGTTTGACAAGACACATTTGAGATCATTAGACATGCTCAATGCCATTCTTCCCAATGTGCAGTTTTGTCATTGATTTGAAAGAATAAATTGACATGCCCACATTAGCGATTTGAACAAAAACAGACTAAATTGTATCTCCGATAATGAGAAAGGAACAACTACACAAGGAGTCAAAAGCTTAGAAAATGCCACAATCATTGAGGATAGCCTACTCATGGTAACAAGAGAAGGCGATTTATAGAGCATAGTGCAGAACGCAATGTGCATACCAGACTAAATTGATACAAGCACTCTTTCCAGCTTCATAAAATCAGTTTTGTAAATATTTAGGAAGCCTAGCATGGCTAGGGCTATTAAATAATCAAACAATTACTCAAAAGAAAACATCCAAAGAGAGGAAGCTAGTCATGCGGCTAGGCACATGTAAGAACCTTCGATAATACCACCACTACAAAAAGGGTGTCTAAATTGCTAAGATGAACTTATTTTGTGATAAATCTTCATTATAAATGAAAGGTTACGCCAGCTTCCAATGTTATTTATGATAACCAAACAAAGAGAGGAACATTAAAAGGAGAGAACATAAACTAATGTGGGAGTGAAACAAGTTAATAGTGGCTTCTTCAACGATAAGTTGACTAACGAAAACATGAACCAAACTACTGATTTAACATTTTTTCACTGTAAAGATCATCAGCAGGTTATACGACTTTTGATTCAAGCTCAACTCAGCCGAACATAATTTATTATGCTAATGAATGTTAACATGCCAACACTGGTTGGAATATTAACATTTATTGGCAGGAAAATTGCACCATCTGAGAGTTTGAAAGCAAGAAAATGCTTTTCCCCCACCATTTTACCTTTTATAAGCAATTGAAAATTCGTGCTCAATTGAGCATGATAATAGTTTATAACCTCGACCCCGGGACTATTTTCACACACTTACCGTTGGAACTGTAGTTTGACTCGGCCATATGTGGTCATGTGACTGTATGTGTGTTCTATGTTGTGGATAAGACATGTGGTCCATTTGCTGTACATTAGGTCCATTCAAGAAAGGTGGGACTCCGTTTCTATGTAGTATTTGACCGGAAGTAGGTATTCGTCCATTTTCTGCGATCTGAAAATAATAATACATTTCGTCTTTAACTCTTAAAGCGCCACCTATATTTTGCAGCAGACGACAATTTAAAATTTTGCTGCTTTTTAAAAAATAACAAATAAGGCATGATATACCATACCTTATTTCCTTCTGAAAATTAGGGAAGATGTTGCAAAAGTTGTCGTCTGCTGCAGTCGTGATTGGCGCTTTAAGGGTTAAAGGCTTTCATTTTAAAACTCTGAAAGTGGTACCACTCACAGATTTGTTTATGACACTCTCTAGGGGCTATACCAGGCAGAACAAAGACTTATCATAATAAGATGACTATGAGCACCTTGCAGTGGGTACTAAAGAGGTCTCGGTAAGGCTTTTGGTATTTTCTGATAAAATTGAAATTTATCTTGGTGAAAGAAAGTTTGTCAATCACATATAAGTCCCTACTCAGACCCCTTTAGTCCAATGAGATACTGAAATACTCACAGACGTGATTCAATAAGTCATTTATCAGTTAATCCACTAATAAAACTTTAGCTCTCTGACTTAACTGAATTTGGACGCGCTATTTAAGTTAAGGATCGTGTAAAATGAACAAAACTACACAGACTTTGCTTCATCTCAAAACCGAGGACTTTACATTGGGAAGCACACCCATTTTCTGGTAGACATTTTTGAATCATTTCAAAAGCTTTCAGGTCAGGTACAATGAATGATATCAGCACATTTTAAGATCTCTCATACTTCAAGGATATCTTCAAGCTAGTATTGTTGTTATTCTTATAGAATGTCTTCATATCAAAATGCCTATAGTACGGACTGAAGTAGATTGGAGTAATTTGTATGATAAGTTAAACCATTAATAGCTAGAGAACTTCTTAGAGGATTTAGTTCTAAACCCCTAAATTTAATTTCTATGTTCTTATCATAGAAAGCGAAAAGCCATTAGGATGAATGGGTTGTCGAAGAGATCGTTGAAATTGAACTGAAACGTCGTCCATTTCTAGACCAATTGAATTTTAATCACCATATCAAATTATGATGGAAATCATATGTTCACTGATAAATAAAAGGGTATTTCATGTTCAAAAGATATCTTATCAAAACTGAGTTTTGTCACACTACCGTGACATTATGAGCACAGAATTGTTTAAACTATGAAATGCTTTCTCGCTTTGACCAGTGGGCCGTCCGAACATCAGTGTGATAATATCTCGTAATCTATGATCATATGGGCGTTATCACGCTTGAAAGTACCTGAATGTCACGAGGGAAAGGTATAGGAATTGGAAAGAAAGAAAAAATATGGACCATCAAGGTAGAGTTTGGGTACTTATCGCATAATCGTAAGTATAAAGAAACTATTCAACTTTTCCTTGCTAGCCACGAATAGTGTCGTCTGCTGACGATGTGATGACTTTTGCAATCAGTTTGGGCACAGATCAGGACCGACAGAACGCTGGTCCTGAATCTGGATCCAAACCGTTTGGCACTCTGGTAGTGTTCCGCAAAAAATGTTATATAAAGCACGAAAATTATCACATTTATGTTCATATGTAAGGTATAGAACCAAAGTTACAATAAATTCTTCTACTTAAAGTGTCGTTTTTAGGATACGAAAATAAACATTTCAAAACTTTTGTATCATGTACTCAGCAGAACACAGTGGCTTCTTCGGTCATATTTACATCTTGTCCTACCAAGGGTTGCGATTGTTTAATCTAACCCTTGGCCTCACAGCTTTGATTTTCTCCGATTGAATACGTCATAAGCCGAAAATAGTAACAATTAATATAATCAATCACAAAGCGGTGCTAAAAATCGATAAACACCAGGCCTCCAGATAAGACGGCGTGATTAATTTACATTCCGTTTTCTTATTTAACAACTAAAATGCACTTTTAATGTGCTCAAAAGAACTGTCATATTAAGATGGTCATTTTGAGCACCCATAACATAATTTTGAATTTAATTATAGCAGAAAAATAAATAATTTTACGACCAAAATCTTTGCTTATCTGGACTTATGGAGACTTAGCAGGCGATGCACATTAGAAGCCGATAAACTGCTACATTTAATCTGATTGGCAGGAAGGGATTATCGAAAAAATCCTTCCTGGCGTTTTCATTGGTCGATGAGTCTGCGCTAATAATAACTTTTTAGGGTCGTGAGGCGAAGGGTTTGTCGAAAGGTAGATACGACGAAACCTTCGCAGGTGAAGATGTCATATTTATTGCACCGAGCCTAGCACTTTATCAACCATTTAAATAGCATGTTGAAATATCAATTCTGAGGCACTGGAAGGATTTTTAGGGATACAGGGATATTGGCCAAAACTTAAAGGGATTCGGGATATTTCTGTAAATATTTAAAGGGAAACGGGATACTTGGATCAATTTTAGGGATATGGGGATACAATGCTTTCTGAATTTTTGGGGATATTTGCCATATTTATTTTTAGGGATATGGGATACTGAGACCCCCTTCCAGGGCCTCAATACTTAACTTAATCGTCCTTAACTTTAAGGAAGCGTTGTAATTTGGGACACAGCTCTTGTGCCGCAGATACCTACTCACAAAAGGCTGAGTTTCCCTGGCCAGTGGCTAAAGTACTAAGTATTTTAACATCTATGTTGGAGATGTAAATAAAATCATCAATCTTATTAACTTGAATAAAAAGAAAATTAAGAATAGGTTTCCATCGAGACCACACAAAAGCTACAATGTAACTCAATACAAAGACGTCCTCCGCCAAGGGTAACTACCGTAAAACTCATAGTAAACTGGCTGGTATGGCATTTAAATTTGAAAGGATTTTTTGTAAAAGTTACTGAAGACAACTTTGAAAACTCCTTTCTTGTAATAGCTTAATAGTATGATAGTATGTAAGGATCATTGACACTTGCTATGGGTAAATGCCTATGGTTTTCAGTAAAAATAAAAGTCTGTCAATCGTCCCTTTCTTCACCTTGAAGCTACCCTGACCTGAGTACTTTATGGCTGTGAAATCTGTTTTCGATGTTAAATGCTTTAAAGGTGTAAAATTTTGGGTAGAACGTCAGTTTTACATGAAGATATATAGGAATCCGAAAACATTTTTTAAAATATCATTCCCCCCCGTGTGCCAGCAAAAGCTTTTGCATGTATATGTGTTACCATATTTTACACATTGCATGGAAGTTGCTTGCTGGCACAAGGGGGGGGGGGGGGGAAAGATGTTCAGTAGCCCAAAAACCCAGGGCCTAAGCCCATAAAATGCCTTTTCTACCAAATAAGAAACTAATGACAGTAATGGAGTTCTCTAGAACCAACCTCCTAAATTGCTTTATATTCTGTGCTAGTTTAATATAAAGTACTTAAAGATGAAAAGTAGAATTAGCAAGGTTTTATGCATTTTTTCATAAGAAAAAATCTCACTGTTATTAAATGACACATTATTTTGCAAACGTTCTGTACTTATCTATTTGCATGCTAGGGAATTGTTCATGTTTTTATTTTTGTCTGCTGACTTTCTTCAAAATTAAGTTTTTAAAATTAAACCACCCAGGACCACCATCAGAGTGACAAACAGTTTGGATCCAGATCAAGATTGACATTCTATTGGTTTTCATCTGTTTTCAAACTGTTTGCAAAAGGCTATTGTCAGACGACAAAATTATCCAGTGGCATGCAAAGAGTTATAACAGGTAAATACTTTAGTGTTCAATGTATTGTCTCATATAGGGATATACATGCATCATGTATACCATAAATATTAGGACACTTTAAATACATTCAACATGCTATGCCCTTTAAACAAAGCAAAAGTAATATTCAAAGGATCAAGTTAGAATCAGTTTTACTTTCCAATGCTTAATGGGACACTTTCATTCCTTCAAAAATAGTTATTTCTTTTGTTGAGCTTTCAGTTTTGTATTATTTACGGTACATGTAGTCAAAAATGTACAGGTAACGTCTAAATTACCTCCACAAAATCATTTTTTTGCAAAACATATTTTGTTTTTAAAACAATTTCATCAAAAATCGTGATTCGTTAATACTCTGCATATGGTATGTGCAATAGATATTACCATGCCTACCAAATGAATCAAGAAAAAGGGTAGAAATCACTTTTTAAGCACTTTTTATTTTCATGAAACTTCAGACCCCCCACCCTTTCTACCCGCCATAACTCTCGAGTGCGTAGGAATTTTGAAAATATTTTGCTAGCTGGGTCTTGCTATTAGATTCACCTATTGCACTGATACTACATGCACCACACTAGAAGCTCAAAAGCAGCGTTCTGGGAATCAGAAAAATAGGCGTATAAGGCCCAAACCGTCAATGATCCTTTGTATGTTTCTAAAATAAATTACTGAATGTCCTTATCATCTGAGTTTCTGGACATAGAACCACAAAAAGCATAAACCCACCTGGCCAGTACTGGTACAGCCAAGGAACACGGCCTCAAAAACACAATGAGATGACTCATATGTGAGCCGCGGCATGAGATTTCTAACAATGTGGTATTTTGACAAGCGTCGACTCAAACGAGCCTGTGCAGCCTCCTTTTAAGCATAGAAACTCCAAATGATGTTCGGTCAGCAGCTTAATATTCACAGGATATTCACGCTACTATCAAATGCTCTGATCAGACTGCGTGTATGCGAAGGCTGATCTGAGGCTTTGCTGGTCGCAAATACCACATTGTTGGAAATCTCATGTCGCGGCTCATTTGCAATCTCACATGAAGATACACTTCTTGAAAGGATTCAAGTTGGTATGCAGATATGATGTGATACTCTTATATAATAAAACAGTCAAACGTCTTATAATGTTTCTGTCAGGGATGAAAAATAGGGTACGTATATATGCATGGGTGAAAATTCAAAAAGTTCAAAATCCTGAACTTTTGAAACTCCAATCTTAAAACTTGCAGTATGCCCACTAAATATTCACAATTTCATTTCAATTTTAATGGTGAATTGTCTTAAGACAGACTGTATATAAATAGGAAGACCTATTATAATCTCCCTAATTCGGCATTTTGAGGCTGGATCTCTATGTAAAGACAGCCTCAAAAACCTGAATTCAGGAATAATCCTGAAAATGTTCATCCATGAATATGGGATTGGTAGCTTTATGGCACATCTTAGGCCGTCGTCTTACTTGTAGATTGCACACACATAAGTAGCATTCTGACTAGGTCACACATACAAACAGACTGATCTGGGTTTCTGCCGCGTTCGCACATGTACAAGACACGTTGGTGGTGGTTTTTGGCGGGTTATAGCTTAGATATTTAGCTGGTGCGTCATTTAAACGTATCCCACTGTTACATTGTATAGAGCACCCGCCACGATCTACCCATACTTCACAGTTTATCATTATTTCCAAACCTAAATAAAATGTTTATTTTACCCCGATTCAAATTACACACTTCGCTTACATTGAATCTTGATGTTGTTCTAATTTGAAGGTTTTGTCCACCTGTCTTATTGAATCATCTGATTTAAAGAAAACACAACCGGGCGCCCGATTTTCTTTTAAATATACGGGCCAGGCCCTATGATAATGGCCCACGAAAAACAATTTTTCAAACTTGCATGGCAAGCTATCTAACGAGTTTAAAAGTCTTGTCTTTGGAGTGAATAATCATCTACTACCATGGATTGTTTGTGCGAGCAGTGAAGGCTCATGCGAGACTGCGCATATGTGCAGTCTCGCCTGAGCCTTCACTGATCGACAATGCGATCAGTTCCAAAGTCCCAAGTGCTGGGTCGCATTGTATAAGTATATAGATTAAGCGGTTTTCGCGGTTTAGTGGAATAGACTCAATTTCTAATAAAAGTGTTTGAGTCTTTTGAGGTTAATCAAGGACGACTGATTTGCTTTATTATCCTATCTACACAATCTTTGATAAATAATTATATCTTTATCTGTGTCTTGGTGTGCTATAAACAGAGAGGACGCAGTCAAGTCCAGTCCAGGGGTTATCAGTGGATCTCTTTCGTTTTTTTAGTTTGCCCATAGTTAGTTCTAACATATTTTATTGCCAACATATTTACAGCAATAGGGTTAGGTCACAAGTTCTCACAACATAAGTTTAGTTAAAGTGTCGCTGGACAAGCTTGTTTTTTTTTCTTCTGTTTGATAAAGTAGCTATCATCATCATATCATGGTCAATAAAGGTTCTTGAAATATAGGGAAGCAGTGCAGACCCAGTTCAAACGATCTTTGCTTAATGATTTTTCTATCAAAATTGAAAAAAGCCCCACTGAAAACCCTTAAATTCGAATATGACACGTCCAATTGATAAGAGTAGGAAGGGTCATTCGGCTTCAATGGTTTAAATACTTTCAATGGTAAGTCTAAACCGGTGCTTGCTTATTGCAGGTTATTGGTTTAGTGGAGTAAAATCCTCATGCGTTGAATCTTGGTTCCATTTAAATCTCAATTAGGGACAAGTATCTTCTCTTAGTAAGAAAGACAACATGGATCAGGAATCGATACAATCGAGTGCAACACCTGTCCCAAGATACCAAAGGGGAAAGTAACAAAATCGCAATAAACATCACAAACAACAGCAAAGAGTTCAGCCATTTCCCTTCAACGAGTCAGTATTGAGCAGACACGAAAGCATGACAAACACAAGACATAAATAACACAAACGACACACATAAGAAGCACAGCCTTGAAACGGTCAGTAATGATATTTTACTGGAGGGCTTAAACCGGTTTCACGGCATGCCAACCTCACCCTTAGTTCAGATGTGGATCAAGACACATTGATGTTTGGTTTGCATGAAAGACCCCTAACTTATCTATGCATCATCTCCTAGAACATATAAATCAAGATACAAAAAGGAGATAAATCAAAGACAAGGACTCAAATATGAGTAGCATGAGGCGTCATGTGGCTCACTGCAGTAACATAGCTGAGCCTATAATATTCATTGAAAAAGTCTGTAAGATTGGATAGAAATGAAACCTTACAAAATAAAAATGCAGAAAGCATAAATAAATATGTCTTTTGAATGAACCATGAAGGAACCTTCAGGTAAATACAAGTTTGTGTTTGTATCAAACCTGAGGAGACATTTCAAAATATTATAAAACCGATGCTAAATATTGGCACACAGTAAATAAAGTAACCTGCCATACAAAAAGAGTCCTGTAATCCATGAGGAAAACGCAGACCCAGATCAGCCTGCACACTATGTAGGCTGATCAAGGTATTCGTTTTCTACCAAATCAAACGACATTATGAAAGTAAATGGTTCTGTATATGTCAGTTGTAGCCAAATTAGTGAAAGTGAGTGATGAAAATCCCAATATTAACTGTCAAAATTTTACCATAATTATTACAGGCCCCCAGATAAGGGTGCGTAACGGAAAATATTTTTTCTTTTTTCTCAAGCAAAACATATGTTGTGGGAACTCAAAAGAACCGTCTCGATGAGATGGTTCTTTTGAGCACCAAAAAAATATGTTTAAACTGATGGGTAAGAAAATAATCGCAATTTTACGCTGAAAATTTTTGCTTAACTGGCCTTATACATAAAGTGTCATTTTTACCTGTAAATGGTCTTATTACTAAGTATCAGTGAAGTATATACCCATATTCTGTCCTACTGTTCGACGATTTCTTAAACCCTGAGCAAACATCATTTTCGCTGCGACCTGTTTATTTTTACCAAGCTAAAACTTCCTATAATGAGAAACATTCGGAAGATCTTAGGTGACTTTAAGCCGAAATTAAACAAAATCACAATAGTTGGGCTGTCGAAACGTTTGCGATAAATCTGCGTTATTGTAAGAAACGGTGTAGAATTATGTGTAGCCCGAGAGTATTACATTGCTCACGCCAAAACCCTTGTCCTAATGAGAAACATTATCACTCTACCTTAATCCGGTTGGTAAGGGTATTCGGTGCAAAGACAGACTGTTTTAAGCAACACTGACCGATGATTCGTATCAAACATTACATCGACACAATCTTATAAGGGCTCTAGCTATCCGAATGAAAGACCACTACACCCACCACTCTCCAAACCCAACTCCATGCAGCAATACAAAAATAGTGAGTATGATCAGGAAATACCCGACAATCACAAACTGCTGACAACCCCATGGCACCGCGTATCCTTGATTTAGAAAGGTTTAATGAAATATGTTCTTAAAAAGGTTATCCTTTGGAAGCAAAGAATGCACCTAACAACTGAAACTAGAGTGTACAAGTTTTCTGGGCCAGACTAGCTAGTTAATGAAAACCTTACTGTTCATGAATACTATTTTTGCACCCTTATCAAAAAATAACAAAAAAGTAGGCACATTTACCATTATAAGACAAGCGTCCTAATTATGGGGCATAGGCAAAAATGCAGACCCATAGCAGATACCGCATAATACAGTGTCTGATGTGTTGATCAGGATCTTCTCTGTTTGCTTAATACAGACAGTTTCGTTAAAACTTGGAATAAAAAGATTAAAGTACCCAAATTCCATAAAATTGGAAATTGTTTCATCCTACTGATACTGGTAGGGAAGTCCAATTTGGCTTAAATGGGTTAGGTGGGAGAAGCCCGGGATAAAACTTGGCACTATATTTCTCTTATGTCTCCAAGAAACACGACATAAGATATTGGCTTGATGCGTTTCCAAGTGCAAGTGCGTGAGCACCGAAAGAAAATGAGCCAACATATGGGATTTGGGTACAGTAAAACCTGTCTTAAGCGGTCACTCAAAAGAAGACCGAAATAGGGTTCAAGACCGATTACCGCTTATTGCAGGTCGAAAGTATTGCAGAATGCTCCAAGAGCATTCTGCAATACTTTTGACCTTCATTAGGCTACCATTGTCTCTAAGACCTTTGTTTTGTCTATGTTTGAATGGCCGCTTAAGACAGGTTTTACTGTACTTATATCAAATAAACAAATCACTCCTTCTTTGCTGACGTATCTGAGAGGGGGAGGGGGGCTAAAGGTCTATAGTTCGATCTGAGTCTACATTTACATCCATAGTCAGTGTATGCGAGCAACGAAATACTCGGCAAACCTCGCATTTTATCTCTTATTCCACACTCGTTTTAATAAACTCAATAATACACGAACACTCATGTAAGATCATTAATATACTGTAAATTCGGAAATATTCGCGAGGGTTTTATTTTCGCGAAATGGCGAAATCACTCTGTCATACTAATACAGGTAAATCAAGCCTTAGTTGCGAATTTTTAACGTCGCAAGTCTTTTAAGGCTTTTCGCGAAAATAAAATTCTCGCGAAAATATCCGAACTTACAGTACTTACTATATTCATATCTTACCGTAAAAGCACCATGATTGACTAGTGGCGTGTGAGATGTGTCCTTGTTTCTATCCATACTCAGGGCCGAACCATTATCTGTAGAAAAACTGACTTTTTTCAAGCTGTCAATACTGCCTTGTTCACTAGTTTGTAACAAATTGGGCTTGAGTTCTGCTGGCGACACCTGGAGGTCAGCCTTTGAGCAATCTACAAAGTCTCGACGAATCCTCCTGTTTTTGTCGTGTCTTCTGACCAGAAATATTATAATCACTATCACTATTGATAACACAACTGTTACACAACCCAGGGATATCGCAATAGCCAAGTTTTTGGAATCAACATATTCATCCTCCACGAATTTTACAGTCAGTTCTTGAACAGCAGATCTTGATGGGGTACCGTGATCATGAACTTTTAGTTCTATATCCACAGTTTCAGGTGAGGTAGGTAGACTAAGTACTCGTAATTCACCAACGTTAGCGATTGTTTCAATTAAAAACATCCAAGAAGCGCTTCCATTCAAAATAGAATACGTTAATTGTTTGTTTTCTTTTTCATCATTATCAAAGGCTCTGATGGTACTGATCATTGAGTTGTGTTTAGTTGATAGAGGGACCGTTACTGTATTGTTATTCGTCACAGGGAAGATAAAGCTTGGGCTGTAATCGTTGATATCTAGAAGAACAACAGTCACTGTTACAGATGAACTTAACGGCGGAGAACCAAGATCAGCAGCGATAACAGTGAACTCATACCGTGGATGAGCTTCCCTATCTAGTCTACCTATCGCTTTAATTGTACCATCAGTAAACAGTATAAAAGGAAAGTTTGCCGAGGGTGACTGGCCAAATGAGAAGAAAACTGTCCCGTTCACACCATAATCATTATCAGTTGCACTCACTTGCTCAATGGTTGTATTGTATGGGATCTCTTCATAGACGAAAATCTCATAGTTGGGAGGTTCGAACACAGGAAAGTTGTCGTTTTGATCTAATACAGTCAGGACCACAGATGCCGACCCAGACAAGCCAGGGTCACCGTTGTCAGTCACTGCTACATCTAAAGTAAACTGAGAGATATTTTCACGATTTAATACAAAATTTGCCCTGATTTCACCAGTGACAGAATCCAACAAGAAATCATTAGCACTTGCATTTTTCAGAATGTAAGTCAATCTGGCATTTTTACCTATATCCATATCAGTGGCGACAACTCTTCCAACAACTGCTCCTATCTCGTTGTTTTCTTCAGCTCGTAGGAAGTATGTACCTTGGGTGAATCTTGGTGGATTATCATTCTCATCAAGGATATTTACAGTGAAGTTGGCGGAGGAATTTTTTGGTGGTGACCCATTATCGTGACAGTTAATGATCACTAAATATTTATCCTGTAGTTCTCTGTTTAGAGAACCAGACACGACCACTTTATACTCCTTCACCGCTAATCTTTCCAGACCAAATTTCTCAACTTCACTTCTGCACTCAACACGCCCGTTTCTCTCTGTATCGGCATCCTTAACTCCCACATGGGCAACCACAGCACCAACGTTAGCGTACTCCGATATACTTGCCACAACGTTACCAGAGAGAATATTGACGTTAATCTCTGGAGCATGGTTCATGGAGTCAATGATGTAAACATAAACAACGACCTGTGACGTTTTGGGCTGGCTGCCATTATCCTCTGCCTCGATGTATATGATAGTCTGTTCATTGGGCACATAAACTAAATGTTGGATAACCCGTATTTGCCCTGTGCTGGCGTTTATTGCAAACGTGTCCTTGATGACCTGATTTTGATTTGGACTTAGTCTGTATATAACTTGTCCGTTGTTATCCTTGTCAGCGTCTTTAGCGGACACATTGAGAAAGTTTGTGTTTATTGCAATATCTTCGTTTACTGTGACGTTATAATAGGGTTTATTGAACACAGGTTTGTTGTCATTGGCGTCAAGTATGGTGACGTTAACGCTAAGTTCGGCAGTGAGCGGTGGACTGCCACCATCAGCTGCCACCACGGTAATATGGTAGTACTCTAACGTCTCTCTGTCTAGTTCACCATCAACTACAATTTTTACAACGGAGCTGCCGTCAGCTTTCGTTTCCATCATGACGTCAAAAGGGACGTTTTGCGTTTTTATATAATAATTTTGAACAGAATAATTCCCAGCATCCTTATCAATTGCCCCAGCAATTGTCGCGTACGTGCCCTTTATTGATCCCTCCGAAAATTCTACCCTGCCTGCACCTGTAGCAAACTCAGGAACGTTATCATTGACGTCTTCAACTACGATATCAACGCTGATCTTAATGAAGAATGCTCCTATTGGTGACTGTATACCAATATCTATTTGTAGAACACAGGCTGGTAATGATGAACATTGTGAAATGGAATCTCTGTCAATTCCTGACGTCGTATACAGCAGACCAGTGGTGTTTACAATCCGAAAATACGTCGCAAACTCATTTCCAGTTCCTAGGATTTTGTAAATAAGATTGTTGTAAACGTCAGTTGCGACGTTAGGTTTAAGATCATAGTCTTGTTTAACGTTTCCAACATAGAGAGGCGGCTGATCCTCTTTGATGATGTATTGCAGATCAGAAGCACCGGCATATGTAAACAATAAACAGGCTAATTGGCAAAAGAGCAACTTCAGTCCTAGGGACAATTTACGACGTTTCCATGCCATCATATTTCTGGAGATTTCGGTAGAACAATTTCACGCCACATGTACTCTATAGATAATCATGCTGTAGCTGGATTCTGATAATTAAAAAACAAATCAACAAATATGACATCTCAAGAAGTTCTGTTTTACATTTTAGTTGAATCGTTTTATGTACAAAACAGTCAGAATTTCTACAAACTATCTCATTTTCACCGTCACTGACTTACAAATATTTGTTTGACACATTGCTACTTAATGTCAAAGATGATTGAAATGTCAGTTTAACAGCAATGAAACACATAATGTCAATCTTAAATACAGAAGCTATATTCTCATCACCAGCAAATTTAATCCCATACACACGAAAATAAAATTTAAGCACTTATAATCCACCTAAATTAGGACCACATGTTTTTTTATTCACTTTCTCTTTTTCTAATCGAACACCATCGTTGTTTAGTTGTTTAGCCTGTGTATTCATCCTCTCGCATACTTGCTATTCGTATTTCCGTAAGCCCCGCCCCTGCGAGTGCGTACAACTAATCACAAACGACCTAATCAATTAGGAATATTTTCCATTCGCTCGGTAGTACAGTTGACATATAAAATCATTGAAATATCAACAGAATAATCATATTGCTCAATGCCGGGGCACAGTAAATTGTTCAATTTCGCATGTCCACCGGGCGAAGACTCAGATCAGCCTGCGCATCCACCTAGTCTGATCAGAGTCTTCGCTATCCGTTTGTAGAATTATTGGGGCTTAAACTATCCATAGAGCGCCCAGCGACGATTCAGATCAGACTGCGCAGTCTGATCTGAGTCACCGTTGGGCGCACATGCCAAGTTGTACTTTTTGGTGCTCCCAATATTTGGCGATTTCTTTTCTTATTTGCACGAAGTGATGTTTTAGGCTCTCAATAGCCACTCACTATCACTGCTGAAGTTTTCTTATCATAAGAAAACGTTTATATTCAAAACGGACAAAACATTGTCTTGTGTTTTCTTTTCATCAATGATTAAGTTTAGACGAGCAAAAATATTTTCTTTACCGCCGGGTACACGAGTCGCGGTAGCTAGGTCAAAACTGACAAATTATAGGTATACAAGGTCATATAACATTATGGAATAAGGATGTTTCAACATTAAAGCTGTGAAGTGTCAAAACAGTAATTGAATTTTTATGTATTCGATACTTAAGACTTTAAAATTAATATAGTAAAGTATGATTAATATGTCATCGTGATCTTGTGCTGAAGAAGAGCTCATACCATCTTTACCAACTTTAAAACACATTTGTACACTGGTGTAGATGTAGACTGGCCCGAAATATTAATCGCTGTCTCAGTATGTTAATGTATAGACAGGTGTTTGCTCATATAACTATTGGTATCTAAGTATGCATGTGTATGTATGAGTGTTTGTTCTCATTTATCCATATTTGCAAATGTGTGGTTATGTTTTATTATGTATGTACAAATCGTTTTTCTGCAGATCGGTGTTGGATAAAAACAGCTGGCATATTTATGTGCACGTGTTTGCTTTCATAGATCTATGGGTTTTTTGGCATGCATGTGTATTGACTAATGATGGTATTATATTTTAAACATATGTGTGTCCCAGAATTCATGTGAATTTTACATTTGTTGTTCTAATAAATCTTTGGGTATCTCAGTATACGTGTATATGTGCCAAAAGATGTTCTAATAAATCTTTGCATTCTCAATATGCATGTGCATGTACAAATGTTTGTGCTAACAGGATTAATAGGTATGTACCAATGATTGTATTTAAATATAGATATATGGCGTTCTCAATCAACATGTGTTATGTACAAATGATTGTGCTACTAGATCTTTGGACATATCAGTATGCATGTGTATCTACAAATGTTTGTGCTCATGCATCATAACGTATTTGCAAACACAAGTTTTTATGCTCATAGAACTATGCGTATGTTAGTATACATGGGTATATAAAATTGGCCATGCTCATAGATCTATGGATATAACAGTACATGTATGTTTGTGGGAATATATAAGGCTTGATTCTCATTGATTTATAGGTATCTCAGTTTGCATGTGTATGTTAAGATGTTTGAGTTCATAGAGTATTGCGTATCTCAGAATGCATGTGGTCGCACTAATGTTTGTGCACATAGATCATTGATTATCTTGGTATGCACGGGTCATACTAATGTTTGTGCACATAGATCATTGATTACCTTAGTACGGAGGTTGTGTGCACGTGTTCTTACTAATGTCTGTGCACATATATCATTGGGTATCTCAGTATGCATGTGGTCATGCTAATGTATATGCATGCAGATCATTGAGTATATTAATATGCATTTGCAAACACAAGTTTTTTGGGCTCCAAAAGATACGAGTATTGTAGTATAGATGTGAATGTACAAATGGTTGTGCTCATATATCTATGGATATCACAGAATGTATGTGTATATACTGAGCTTCATTCTCACTGATATATGAATAACTCAGTATGCATGTTTATGAACAAGTGTTTGTTCGCACAAAATTTTGACTATCCCAGCATATTTATGATGCTTGTATAAATGCTTGTGCTTATCGGTCTATGGATATCAAAGTATGCGTGTAAACGTACAAGTGCTTGTGCTCAGAAATCTATGGATAATTAATTATGTGTATTTACAAATGTTTGTACCCATATATAAGGGTACGTTTGACAAGTTTTGTGGTCATCGATATATTTGTATCTAAGTACGCATGTGTTTGTAGTACTTTTTGTATCTCAGTATACATGTATATGTACAAATATTTTTGCTCATAGATCTATGAATATCTCGGGTTTCTCAGTAAACATGTATATGTACAAATAGGGTTAATCAAAGACCAATGTATATTTTGATGTATAAGTATATGTTCAAGTATTTGTACTCCTAGATCTATGGATATTTCAGTATGTATGTGATTGTACAAATAACGGTATTAATAAATATATGGGTATCGCAGTATGCATATGGATGTATAAATAATGGTCATAATTAATATATGGATATTTCAGTATACATATGGATGTATAAATAATGGTATTAATAAATATATAGATATCTCAGTATGCATGTGTATGTACAAATGATGGTACTAATACATACTAATAATACGTACTAATACAATGATGGTACTAATACATACTAATAATACGTACTAATACAATGATGGTACTAAGACATACTAATAATACGTACTAATACAATGATGGTACTAATACATACTAATAATACGTACTAATACAATGATGGTACTAATACATACTAATAATACGTACTAATACAATGATGGTACTAATACATACTAATAATACGTACTTATACATATATGGATATCACAGTATACATGTGTTTATGCATTTTTTTAGCTAATACATGTATAACTATGGGTATCTCAAATATTTGTGCTCATAGAGCTACGGATAGCTCAGAATGCATTGCATGTTCAAGTGTGTGTGCTTATGAATCTTTTGATATTTCAGCATGCATGCGAATGTTAAAGTATTGTGCTCATAGATCTATGGATATACCAGTATACATGTATGTGTATGTTCAAGTGTTTGTAAAAAGACACTCTGGAACACTTGATTTTTTTTAATTAATTTTTTCCGCAACCGGTATCATCATTGAATTCTAAAGCTTGATATATGGATACTTTAGTATGCATGTGTATGTACAAGTATTTGCGCTAATATGTCAATGGGTATCTAATTAGACATTTATGTTTCAGTACTTCAGTGCATATATGTTTACTCAAATAAGTTTGAAGTTGTATGTAAAAGATATATGCTGACAAAACTGTGTTTAGTAGGTATGTTCTGTACAAGTGTTTTGCTCATAGGTATATATGGGTAATTAAGCATGCATTTGTATATAGAAATATTTGTGCTCATAGTTCTCTGTTTGAGCACATCAGTTTGCAAAGGCGTTCGCAAATTTGAATATATGTGTACAAATAGATATGCTGGCAGATCTGTGTTTGAATATATCAATTTTCATATTTGTATGCAAGTTAATGTGTTCATAAAAGCTCAGTGTATGAGCACATTTATAAATATGTTTCATCAAGCTAGCCTTTATCTCGGATTTTACTTTTAAAACAATTTGAAAAATATTTGCTACCATAGCAAATGCAATGTTTTGCGATGGCGAAATAATTGACGTTCATAATTTAATCACATACCAAAGTAAGTAAAGGTGCAAAGATCAGGAATCGATACAATCAAGTACCACACCTGACCCAGGATACCAATGGGAAAGTGACAAACGCACAGGTATACACCACAAACGAGAGCCAAGAGGTCAGCTCTTACTCATCAGGTGTCTACAAGGCACAAATAAACAGACGCGCACAAAGGCATAACAAACACAAGACAGAAAAAAATCCATAAAATATCCACAAAAGAAGTACCGCCTTGGAACTTTACTGGAGGGTTAATACATGTATTTACAAGTTAATACATTAATAACTTTATTGCATGTATGTACACGTATATGTGTTCATAAATCTATGGGTACCTATGTGAGCATATATTTGTGAAAATACACGTGTTAAAAGATATAAATGCTTACGGAAATCAATTTGCATATGTATGTGCATTCGTTTGAGTTTGCATTCTTGTTTGTAAGTTTATAGTAAGGCATGTATACGTGTACATCTTTTTCGGAGTATATTTGTTTGCATATGTGTGTACATGTTTTTGTGTTCATATATCGATGTCTGAGAGTATTCTGAGATAGCCTTTGTGCTTGTAAGTTTATGAGTTCATAGACCTATGGATATTTAGTGTTCATGAGTTTATAAGTTCGCATATGTGTTTATGTTATCTATGTCTGAGTATATCAGTTGGCATATGTGTCTGCAAGTTTTTCGCATACATCTATCACTGAGTATATCAGTTTGCAACTGCGTGTGTACACGTTTATTAGTTTATTTATCAAAGTTTGAGTATTTCATATCGCATTTGTGCGAGTGCATGTTCATATATTTAACAGATCTATGTTTCAGCTTATTATTGAACCTATATGTGTACAAGCACCATTTCATTTGCTCATATCGATCCATATTTGGTTATCTCTTTATGCATACACGAGTATGTGCAAGTTCCTAGAACTATGTTTCAGTATGTGTGTGCAAGAATATGTCGAGCCCATATACCTGTGTTACAAAATAACAGTGTGTATATATATATGTGCAAGTATACGATTCCCACACGCCTATGTATGAAAATACCAGCCTGAAAATTTGTGTATGTGCATGCATACTCAAATCTACCTTTGAGTATGTAAGAATGCTTGTGTGCGCGCATAGATTTATGCTTCAATATAGCAGTGAGCATCTGCAAATTATTTTATATAAGAGTATATTAGAGATCTATGTTTGAGTATAAGTGTGTATTAGTTCTTAGATTTAAAAATATGTGTGCTAATTGGTGCCATGGCATCTATGTTGGTACAGATAAATGAGTATATGTATGTTCAAGTGTGTGTTCGTCGGTATTGGTATCGTCATGGATCATAAAATTCAATATACGTCCCTGGTATCGTTTTTTCATTAATCATATAAAAAATCTATTAAATCAGTGGTCAATAAAGAAAGCCTCTTGGATCTTTGAAGCTAATTTTATAATAATAATCAGTGGCGGATCCAGATTGGGTTCAACCGGAGGTTCGCTCGAACCCCCTCCTGGGGTTCCTCGGCTCCCGTTTTTAAATATCGTATGAAAATGAAATACTTTGGTCTTAGTGACCAAATTATTTCATTTTCATGGGATATTTAAGTAAAATGAGATAAAATAAGCAAAACGAACCCCCATATGAACCCCCTTTCCAAAGCTCTGGATCCATCCCTGATTATAATAATAATAATAATAATAATAATAATAATAATAATAATAATAATTTTGACATTTATATCACAATATTATTATCAATATAATTACCAGTATTGTCAAGATGACTTTTTCATGGTACCGTCGACTCTCAAAACTTTATTGATTGTCCAGTATTGATATGCCGTAATATTACAGCAAAAACAGTTTATCACAGCGTCGAAAAACATGTACAGCTAACTCGAGAAAGCGTCCCTTTCAGCTTATATTGACACGAATGTCCTGATCGGACTGCGCATTGCTGATTAATTAAGATATAGCAAACTGATTTTGCTAGTTCGTGTAATGACCTGTGCAAGATCTGTCACTTATCCGCTACTTGCCTGTGTTTGTATAACGAAATAAAATAACGTCGCTGATCAATCTGCGCATCCGCTAAATTTGGCGGCAGCTGTTTGTGTAACCCTTAAACTGCTTTAAAACCCGTGTAAAATGCCACTCTCAAAAAGACCCAAAATTGGTTCTCATGACCATTTATCGCTAATTGTAGGTCAAAAGTATTGCAGAAGGCTCCCCTTGGAGCATTCTGCAATACGTTTGACCTTCATTAAGCTACCATTCGTCATTAAGATCTTTATTTTGTCTATTTTTGAGTGGCCGTTTTACACAGGTTTTACTGTAGAAATGTTTTACATTTATCATTGGAGAACTGCTAGCTTTAAGAAACAAGTGTTTGTTTACACCAAAAGAGGATGGCAGCTGAGCAGCTGAACTGCCATCCCCTTTTGGTATCAAATTACACGTATTGTTTACAGCGTGGGTAACTTGGATATAGAGTTCGAGCCATACAATTCCTTTGCCTGTAAGGGTTATTTTAACTCTTTACCTACTGCTGATAATTTATGCAAACAATTTGGACCCAGATCAGACCCGACACAACGTCGGGTCTGATCTGGATCTAATATGTTTGACACTCTGATAGTATTCTCGAACGAATATTTCTTAAAAGTATCATGCATGCAAATACAATGTAGTAGGCAACGTTTCTGTCTAGGAGTCTAATTATCACTTGGTTATAAAGATGTCAAGCTAGGTGCCATCTTGTATGTTTTTGACAGCTCAAAATGTAATGTACATTACGAGACATGATTGACAGAAGAATGCTACAAACACATGTCACGTGATAACAGATGCCATTCCAACGTTTGTTTTCAATCATCTTTCATTTTCTTACTACGTCCTCTATGTTACATGAAAAGGTCTCTATCTCCAAACTCCTGATCAAAGATTATTTAACTTCGACCCTTGTTCATAAAATCTAGTGCATCATTTTAGGGTAATGTTTAGACTGGCTCCAGTCCTTAAAGCAATTTTTCATCAATGTGTCACATTATATACTTGTAGCCAGTCTTACTCTGATGGGCTCTGTTTTAAAACAGAGCCATCAGAGTAAGACTGGCTACAAGCATATGATAAAACACATTGATGAAAAATTGTTTTAAGGACTGGAGCCAGTCTAGGTTATGTTCATCATATAAAGGGGTAACAACTTACGTCGCAGCGCAGGTATCGGAACCATTCAATCGGTGACCGATATTTAAATTGCAATGAAAGTTTTTCAGCTAGTAAAATAAAACAAATTGAATGAATGTCTACCAAAAATAAACAGTTGTTGCGGTGCCTGATCTGGTCCGAACAAATAATGATCGACTGATTTTACAAACATTTCACTACAGTCGAACGAACAGGTACAGGTAGAAGACACAATGACGATTTGAGGATCACGCTTCGAAAATTTAGCTAGGCTTTTATAAAACTTTCACCAGAACCCTCAAAACATGCAGATGCACTTAGATTCCTAGCCCCTTGCTTCGCCAGCGTGAACGATTAAATGAGGCTTTTGCTCATATGCGATAAGTACAGTAAAACCTATCTAAAGCAGCCACTGCAATGAAAACCAAATTATATGGTTTCAACACCAATTATCACTAAATGCAGGTCAAAAGTATTGCAGAATGCTCAAAAGGAGCATTCTGCAATACTTTCGACCTGCATTAAGCTATCATCTGTCTTAAAGACCTCTGTTTTGACTATTTTTGAGTGACCGCTTAAGACAGGTTTTACTGTACATAAATCTCAAGAGCTGGTCCATATTGACCACAAGGAATGTTGATGAGGCTGTAAGATACTGTCTCATGCGATCTCAAATAGAAAACCCAAATTAATGAATAATATTCACCTTTAATTGATTTAAAATCGAATCTATTTCAATTAGACATCATCTTAAAGATTAGGCTTTAGATAGGCCAGCATCAAATCTTTCATCTTAATCAAAATTCCATTTTTCACTCGATAATGAAATCCTAAAGGTGAAAAATTGATCTTGTTTGACCATATGCCTCATTCGTTATGGTCAGCTGAAATGAAAATCTCGTTTCTTTCTCACTAAAGGAATGGTCAGGCAGAAGTAATCTCCTCAGAAGTATTTTCTTAAAATTCAAGCAATCAATGAGCTATTCAAAGACAGGCTGGTTTGATTGAAGAATCGAACTGTCATTGACATTCTGGTGACAAAGTTCTACAAATGCAATGCCCTGGTTAACCGTTCGGATTAAGAATAAACATTTGATTCAAATACACGTAGAACAATGAGTGTACCTTTACACCATTTTTGGTGGCAGCTCAACTGCCATTAATTATGGTGAAACATTTCAACTGCTTTGGAAACTATGTCATTTTGATTGTATTGGTCCAGAGAATAACTCAAACAATAACAGGTCGAAATGTTTTAAAATGGCTTAATAAAAAATTAAGATTAAACCAATTTTGTATTCACCATGTTGACTTACACTTATTTATACAGTGTACGCACGTTGACTTCAAATCATAATTTAGCCGCGACATGTGTTTTCCAACAATGTGTCATTTTGACAAGTGTAGACTTAGATGAGCCTGTGCAGCCTCCGTTTTAGCTTAGAAACTCCAAATGATGTTCAGTAAGTAGCTTAATATTCAAAGAATATTCAAGCGACTAGCAATGGCTCTGATCAGACTGCGCGTATGCGCAGGCTGGTATGAGCCTTTGCTGGTCGCACATACCACCTTGTTGGAAATCTCATGCAGAGGCTCAAATATAGCTTCAGAATTTAGTTCACCATTTTAGGAGTGCAGTGTATTGAGTTTCTGTCCACCTTTTGGATGCTTTAAAAATAAAACCGCCACACCAAACATTGTCGCAAACAGGAAGCTCGCTAGCACGAACAAACCTGTCGCCTTTGGCTCGGTGCACACTGGGATTGAGCCGCCATTTTTATTGAAAATATATTATGCGATCACTGCTTGCATGACTCGGGGCTTTACATCCAGAATATATTGACTAAAAGAGAAAGGATAAACTGTCAAAAATTTCACTTTTTGCTATTTTTAACAATAAATTCTGTCACTACAGCAGTGCGAGAATTGAACGGGACTAGCCAAATATCGCTAGTTACCTATGATGCAAAGGGCGAAATGCGAGAGATCTAGATGAGGTATCGTCAGGTCTCGCGAGAATGCCACACCAAATTACCAAGAGCATCATTATACAATTTTGGTGCGGATTCGCTGAAGTCACTGGGGTGACTTTGGGCCGAGTAGAGTCGACGGTATTTTCTAAAACTCAAGTATGAAACCTCTATCTTACTCGGTATTTCATCAAAGACCGAATGTAACTATGGAGCACTCGAGTATGAATGGTCTTTCCAATAGAGAGTGAACAGTTAACGTCAAAACTAATGGTGAGTCTCCTATACAACAGTCTAAAGTCTGAGCATGTGGAGGGGTTGGTGGCGCACATTGAAATTATTATAATAATGTGTAAACAAGAATTATCTCAGAAACTGTCAATAGGTCCGATTAGGTGTTTACGCTCGGCCACTGGAAAACCACAAACATCCAACGGATATGCAGTAGGCTAATGATTAGAATTATTGAAAACTGTAAATTCGGAAATTTTCGCGAGAATTTTACTTTCGCGAATACAGTCTAGGGACACTTTAAAACAATCACTGCAGTAAAATTACATGCATCAACACTCTGTCAGATTTGCTTTCAAAATAAACAGCCTAGATAAAATCTGTAAGCTTGCCCTATCTCCATGCATGTAAAACTAGCTTTGGATACAAGTAAACTTCATTTAACAGTGAAGACCTAGATGTAATGCTACATCTGGCGACATTTGATCAGCGTCTGCACTGCTACCCATTGAAGGACCAGCAAAACAATCTGAAAATGTCGTCTGCTAAAGTCGTTTGCTGTATATTTAGTACTAACTACCCATGTAGATGGAAACATTCAATCGGAACATTAAGGGTCAATAGACTTACCTCTTTTTATGTATGTGGCTGTTTGTCACATACTTTGCTGTTTTTATACAGAATGAACTTGTTAAAATTAAGTTAGTTTCTGGAACAGTCTAGTGTGGGTTTTGATAGATACTGTAGATTCAACAAAAACAAGGCAATGATGAATATATTATGTTTTGCTGTATGCATGGAGCTAACTTATGACAGAATAATTTCTAAATTCAGATGCTGAACCCAGTTAAATAAACAATTAATCTCAGAGTGTTGATAACACAATTACTGGCGAAATTTATTAACTCGGATCCGAGTTCCTCAAAAGCGCTTGTCCCTAGAGTGAATAGTGTTAAAGGACATATTTGTGACGGTAAAAATTCGCGACTACATGTATAAGGCATGATTTACCTACATCAGTAAACGACAGAGTGATATTGCCATTTCGCGAGGGTTATATTTTCACGAATCTTCACATATGCGAAGTTTCGCGAAAATAAAACTCCCGCGAAAATTTCCGAATTTACAGAATCTAAATACTTCAGTCAGTAAGTGACATACATGTAATCAAGACAATGATATGTGCACCCACAGAATCAACCTATCCAGACAAGAGTCTTCGCCATATGCATTCTTATGGTGGCTAAGAACTTATGGTTATCGTGCAGACAGTGATAACTCCGGTCAGTCTTCGTTGGGCCAATAAGACAGCGTATTGGCTTTGCAAGGTACTGCTTTTCTTTGCATATAACGACATTGTAAGCGAGTGCGTCTATTCGGTGGTCAGTATTTTCAAAGACGCCTTTTTGTATTTTTTTCGGCTGGTTGAAGTGTTCATATTTAGATCATTGTGTATCCTAGTTGTGGACCCACTACGCCAGAAATGACATTTTCGGCAGCTGAATGCCCAATCAAAAACACATTAAAGCCTTTATCGACTTGATACTACGATGGACAGTATTGACATGCAAATGTCTGATCATGGTCTGCACTTATAGTCTACTTGTTAAATGATAAAGAATCTAATACTTAGTTCTTTTTTCATGAATGGGTCCTTCAAAGTATTTATACACGAGAGCCATCAAAGGAAAGAAAACGTGGGTTCGGTAATAATTGGGCTTCATGTTCTGCAGTCTTTCCTGGTGACATCCGATCAGTGAACATGCTAAATGATACATGTACGAAGAGAATATACGTTTTTTATAATATCACAATCACATTAAATGTGAAACGAGATTTCCAACAATGTGGTATGTGCGACCAGCAAAGCCTCATATCAGCCTGCGCGTACGCGTAAGCTGATCAGGGACTTTGCTAGTCGCTTGAATATTCTATGGATATTAAGCTACTTACTGAACATCATTTGGAGTTTCTAAGCTTAAAATGATGCTGAACAGGCTCGTCTGAGTCATCACTTGTCAAAATGCCACACTTGGAAATCACATGTCGCGGCTTATTTATAGTAAGCTCCATTTTTACGTCACGTGATCCAATTATGATACCCGCGTATCAAAGATCAGAGCATTGGATTTGAATCTGGGGGCAACAGTTCCGGTGGCCGAAAATTCTGTTGTCAAGTTTTACTTTCAATTTAAGATACTTTATCACCGTTTGAGATTAAAGGCTATTTAGAGTAGTGATCAAGCTTTCATATTGAATGATAGGGACAACTTTGAACTGTTTTGAGTTTAGCACCTCTTTTGACTGATTATCTCTTCCTTATACGTCACTGTCTTACGTAAATTTGTGTAGGTTTGCATTGTATTCATTGAATACGAGAACGATTGAGCCAACCCACCTGACTTTGGTAGTGATTCCAAATGCAAAAAGCAGGTGAGAATGACTGGGAAATGCCACAGTGAGAGACCACAGACCAACCCACGGCAAAAGTAGAAAGGACACTAAGTGCTGCATTACAAAACAACAGCCACCCACCCCCACAACAATGGGAGCAACATTAACAATGAATCGACTCTAACAAAACATCCGTTTTAGAACGGGCAACATGCAGCCGAAGCCACCGGGAGGGTAGGGGTTTACTGGCCAAATCTTCGCCATAAACTCTTATGTTATTAAAATATTTAGGTCGACTGGAGGCCTTCTAACTTATGCAATGCATCTTTACAGGGAAACAATATACACGCATTAACATATTGTAATGAAACAAAGAAAACACTCAAATGGGCCACGGTGGGCCCAGCCAAAGACTAACCAGGCACTGACCTACCGATGAAAGTTTTAGGTCTGAAGCCTGACACCCGTTGCAAGCAGCGAAAATCCGACTAGCTATGTCATTTATGTTCGCACACACAACGTCTTCAAATGGATTTTGGTAGACATTTGGTTCAACTAAACATTTACGGATCGACTTGGCGCCTATGCGATGAGTATCATTAATCATGAGTTGGCCCAATTATATCATGGGCGGACCCAGAATGGGGATAGGGGGTCCGCCCCCTTGGAAAATCACAAATTGCTAGGTTTCCTTATAAATACTGGCACAGAACCCTTGAGAGCGGTGTGTCAAGGAATACACACACACACACACACACACACACACACACACACACACACACACACACACACACACACACACACACACACATATATATATATTACGAGTTAACCAACCAGACAAAATTTCTAGACAATTTCATGTTCCTTGATTTCTGGTTCCACAAGAGGACCAGCCCATAAAATATGTTTGCACTTATCGCATATGCACATACAGGCTTCATTAAACAGAAATTCGGACGCATTCAGAAGAACAATTTTTATTTTGGTCCGAATCTTTTTCTATACTTATACTTAGGGTATACGAGCAGCGAAGGCTCAGACGAGACTGCGCATATGTGCAGTCTCGTCTGAGCCTTGGCTTCTCGCCTATTTGGCAAGTGTCAGTCTCGTGTGCTGGTTTAAATATTTTTTCTACACCATACACGTGGTGTCAAATGACCTTCGTCAGACAGTCGAGGTATAATTATAGAAATACAAATGGCGACGAAAACAAATCAGCCACTGCATAAACAAACCGTGTCAGGTATGATTATACGGTGCAGTCGAAATTAGGTTCCTGCCTTAGTGAACTACCGCTGGTCAGTCGTTGTTTTTCTAATATTAATGAGATTTGGTAGAAATCAGATCATGATTAAAGATAAAAGATGTGCATCGCTTTAGACCAGAGGTAGACCCCCCTTGAGGGCTAGTTCAATGTTTTTATTTGGCATTTTAAATAAGTATGGTAGTTGATGCTATCAGTATGCAGCAAAAACATAGATCACCATAGTCTGATTAAAAGGTTTGTAATTTATCTTTAATTTATTTGGAGGAAATTACAAATGCAATGTGCAGTATATATCTAATGTGTGCAACATTCAAATATTTTTAATATAACCTGATAAAAAACTAAGGCGATAGTTCTGTTGTTTGTTTATTCGTTGTTTTATATTGATGACATTACGTATACTTTCCTTGTTTTATGCGTTCTTTTTAGTTTTTATATCATCTAGCTGAGGAAGTAAGTGCCGGTTGGTTTACTTAATTGGTTAACTTTAATTGGTTTACTTTAATTTCTTTCTTTCTATACTGGCCTCGCTCATACTTGAGCATTACGCCAGGGTGCCATTGTGTTGGTGTCTGTGTTCTGCGCCTCTCGGTGGTCGGTGATTAAGGCATTTTCTGGCTATACTCATCTTTAGTTTTTGATTTAATCTGGTACAGTTAACCTGCTAAAGTAGAGCAAAAAGTAAACCTGTTTAAAACGGCCACCCAAAAATCGATAAAACAAAGGTATTTATGACAAATGGTAGTTTAATGCAGGTCAAAAGTATTGCTCCTCTCGGAGCATTCTGCAATACTTTTGACCTGCTTTAAGCGATAATTGGTCTTGAAAACCAGTTTTCTGTCTTTTTGAGACTAGCCGTTTTACATCAGTTTTACTGTATTTTTATGTTCTGTTTTCTTTTCTTTTCTAGAGTAGCAGTCGACCAGGAGTATGCAGGAGAGACAGCTGTTTGTTTCATTGGCTCTTATATGTACATGTTGTATTTGTAAGCGTCTGTCTTTGTCCTTGTCTCTTTACTTGCTGGGCAAGAACTTTGAATATCATATATATTTGAATTTTATGTTATAAAACAGCACATGCCACTTTGGTACTATTGCATATTCACAACAATCTCATCTAAATGCCCCTACTGGAGCATCCAGCTAGGCTAGGGGTATATATGTTTGCCTGAATCTTAATCAACACTGCGAGCAGCGAATGCCCTGGAGAGTATGTATATTTGAACAGACTTTCTCGCACACCAGATCAGGATTTTCTTTGTTTTTACCCATGTGAGATCACACCAATGCATACACGATCGAGTGATCCCTATGTTAGCTTGTTGTCGGGAAAATCCGTCCCACATCGCTACCACTGAGAGATGAGCGTAACTAATACGAGGTAAGCCACACGCGGCCAGTTGCTAATGCGAGATAATATACATGCGACATTTTTGGCGCATGGCTGTATTCCTTCGGAAAACGGAAGTTGAATTTTTGACATCCGGTTGTTTATATCTTGTCAAGTGTGTCGACTTTAAAGAATTCCAGTGACATTAATGTAATTAGACACATAATGACTGAAAATAATAAACACATATTTTTATTGTGGACAAACTTTCTTAACACCCTTTAGCAGATCCAAAACACAACGGGATGAAAGAGCATGCACATTTTGCAATGAAGTAGAAACTGAATCTCACTTTATTTTATTCTGTAAAGCTTATAATTTACTTAGAGATGAATTATTCAAAGAATTTGACATTGATAAGTCCAAGTTGTATAAGGACCATGAACTTGACACATTGAAGTTATTGCTGAATCCAAGAAACAGAGCCCAAACAACAAAATTAAGTAAATATCTGTCTAGGGCCCTAAATATGAGAATGTCATGATAAAGCATAATCATTCTTTTTTACACAGATTAAAGATACACAGTCATATACAATAAACACTGTCTTAAACGGCCACTTAAAAATATACAAAAATGAGTGACCGCTTAAGACAGGGTTTCGTGTATATTAATTCATATATGTTAACATACTCAATATCTGCGTTTAAGATCAATTTATTGCTTTTATGTCACGTAATTTTACTATGATTTTATTGTTTTAAGTCTGTTTATGGCATGTATGCTTTGCAATGTATGCTATCACTGATGATGCATTCAGTATTTCAAATAAAGAAAATAATAGATTTATAACATGTGCAGTGTCAGTTAATAAACTCTGCCTATTTGTGTGAATGGCCAATGCATTTTTTTTTAAATTTCAGTCAGCACCCAGTGTTGCACAACTTTGGGTTCAGTGGCCAAAACAGACGGAGCACTAGAGGTAATTAAGGCATTAAGATATTAAATGAAACTTAGCTCAACTGTTGTATTTTTAATATTTGCTTTTTGTATTTTAAATGTTTCATCTAGTATTTAATAAACAATTCCACGTCATACTAACTTGGTTATTAAATATAAACGCTTTCAGGTCATATCAATTGGCTCGTAGAGAGGTCTTGACAAAGTATCATGGTGCAAACGAAAAGAAAATAGTATTTTGCATTGTAATTATTAAATATTTAGATATGAATATAGGGAGTTCAATTACAACTTCAAAGTCACCATTTTAACCTCGTGTCTAAGGTCATTTGATAACAACATTAAGCAATTTACATTCTAAAGTATCGAAGGACTGGTGCCTAAAACACACATAAGTCAATGTCACTATTATCTTTCTTATCAATTAAACTGACATTTCAAATGATCCCAAACAATCAGGGGTCAATTTCACCCAATAATTAGCCGAAATTATGTGCCAGTCGAAGAATGTGTTTTAGGTAAAGTTTATAAGTGAAGCGTACTTAGTAGAAATAGTTTCATCGGTACCCGTTTCGTAAGAGGTGGAATTTTAAGTACTTAAACTGTCGCATAATGTCTTCTTACTGCACCATTATCGTTTTACCCTTTGCATACTAATGGATAGTCCCCTACAGATTTAAACAGAACAGTATTTGGACTTAAGCATAAAAGTTCATCGTCACAACAATGCATAATATACAAATATATATTCTACGCATGCATTTAAAGTGTTATTAATTTGATATGTGTAGTTCGAGAGTAAAGTAAATTTAGGCATTTTTATCGTGCTGTAAACCCATGTCAGTACATCCTAGGGGAGACTGTCGCATCATCGCCATTTGTATATTTTCTGCATCCATCCTGCAATAAGGGCAAAACCAGGCCGGACGCCTAAAAGCAACATGGGGCCGGGGTTCGCACTCTTTGCATCTCACAAAAACTATATGTTTTGAACGCACATTGCGAAAAAGTGAAAAATTGAACTCCCGGTCCGGTGCCCTTTAGAAATGGATTTACCATTTTATATCAAAGGGGACACGGGTCGGAACTTCCAAAATGTGATGCAGTTATGTTATGTTATGCATTTTGCGGCATTTCATCTGGGTCTCCATAATTGTTTGCTAAAGAGTGTTCCTTTAGGAGTCTCTTGTATACAAAGGGTTAAAAACGAATGTGTTTGGTTAGCATAGATGATAGATTGAAGATAAATAAACATGGAAGAGGGGAAACGAAGGTCGCATTAATTCAAGTAGAGAATTTTGAACCACGGGTTGTTGTTGCGCACTAGTCTGTGATTAAACGGTAGGTTCTTGTCCGGGTTATGTATATACATGTTCAGTTGACAAGTTATCAGCAAAGCTCAATGCGAGTTGCATTGATCCACATAAGAAATATTGATGAAACATGTTTAAGCCCTCGAGTAATTTTCTTACTGACCGTTCCAAGGCGGTGCTTCATTTGTAGATCCTTTTTGTCATTTGTGTTTCGTGTGATACTGTTTTGTCTGTTCCTTGTTTTGTCTGTAATGTGGTCAACTGTTGGAAATAGGCTGACACCTTGGCTCTCTAGCATGTGATGTTTTCTTGTGGTTTTGTCACTTTCCCATATGGTGTCCTGGGTCAGGTGTGGTATTTGATTGCACGGATTCCCGATCTTTGCTTTCTTCCTTACTTTGCACCATGCCACATTAAACTATTTATGCCATAAACATGTGCACAGTCTGCTCAGCGCATTTCTTCATCACATAATAGCTATACCTGTTCATGGTACATCCAAATTTTGAAAATTGTTTCTTGGCTCTGTAGCTATGCAACAGAAACATCAGAGTTCGACTAGCTACAAGTATATGCCATGACACATTGATGAAAACTTGTCTTAAGGACTGGAGCCAGTCTAGCATATATGCGACAAGGAAAAGTATCACCAATATTGACTATCAGCTGTGATCGTAAGGGACGATGGAAGTACATGTAGTTACAGCGGATGCTATTTTCAACGTTTCGTAAGGTTTCTCTCCAGCATGTAACCAATACGAGAAGTTTTTCATGCAGCAAGTATGAATATAGCATGTGATGGTGTGCGATCAAAGATAAAGTACTCCATTTGGCTACTTCCATACCAAAACCAGCCGATTCGTATTGCTTATGTTGACGAAAATACATGTATATGGCAAAGTTTCTTATTAAGTTTGATCACGAGCCGTTCATTACCAATCACCGAAAACTTACAACTGCCATTTGTACATGTTTTAAGAAAATGCCCGTATCATGTCAGTAATTTTAAGTTTATAGATAAAAAAGATCAACACTTATCACTGTGCAGTTATGGTTGGAGAGTTTACTGTGTTCGATTACCCGACATTGCGTTTTCCCTGCCCAAGACCCGTAAACCCCTGCGAAAACAATGTACAACGATCCTTTTTAATTTGACTACACATCCGATCGGTAATCATTAAGATATAATTGAATTTCATTTGACAGATTAACATCTTAGTATTGACAATACTGTCATAAGAAGTTCGGTATTATTACATGTGGCTAGACCTAAAAGATCATTTGTTCATTGTAAAGAAGTAATCTTGAAGTCGAAATAGTATATATTTTCGCACTATTCACTAGGCACAGTCCTGTAATTACGGGTAGTTCCAATGTAACAACACAATAATGTCATTTTAGTATAGAAATACATTTACATTAATTAAAAGCAAATGATTATAAACGTATACCATAACCCCGTATCGTTTGTGTATCATAATGTGCGTAAATCTTTAAAGCGGAAATCGCAACAAAAGTCGTCTGCTTTTCTCTTCTGCTGAAATGTTTAAGAAGCCTCTATGGCAAACAGTGTGGACCCAGATCAAACTGCTTCTATAGGAGCAGTCTGTTCTGGGTCCACGCTGTTTGCTTCTATACTTAATTTGTCAGTAAGGTTAGGCGATTATTTGCAGCAGACGACTTCAGCAGACGACATTTTCAGATGCATTTTTTTTCTTGGCGCTTTAAGGGTTAATCATACAATACAGCGTCTGCGGAATAAAATGCATGTACAATAGCTTTTATCTAGACACCAATGGCACGAATCTATCTATTATAAAAGTAGATAGCATGAATCCATTTATTATAATAGAAGGTAATTGCCGATACCTGGATACTGAAAAATAAAATTACTTCAGAATGTACGCTGTGGTAAGCACACAAGCACGCGCGCGCTCACACGCACGCAGAGAGAGAGAGAGAGAGAGAGAGAGAGAGAGAGAGAGAGATCAAACCATATTATAATTTAAGTTTCAAAAGGTGTTTCAAACTTCATAATTAGCGATTAGCTATATCGCTTTCTTAAACACTTGAAACCGTCTCCTGTGTTTAACGTTACCTTATTATTTGAAAACTCTGTATTTAGGCAGTATTTACTGTTAATATAACACTATCTGATCTCAATAAAAAGTACATATTGACCAATTATTTCGGAATTACAGATCGACCAGGCGTCTGTATAAATATCATGGTATTGGTGTTATGTTTTGTGGAGTTAATTAAGCGTCTGACTATGAAGTATTTAAAGTAGTCTTAACAGCCATAAGTTGCCTATAGATACCGGAGCTCTTAGTAGAAATGCGTGGCTGAGTAAGTAATAATGTCATTTCTTCATAAAATTACTTACACTGTAATTTCCTTCACAGGGTGTCAAGTGAAATTGGGTCCTTAAAATATAGATCCAACACCTAAAATATAAGACTGTCACTTCAGAAATATATGAGTATATAGGACAAAGATAACATAAGCAATTATTCATTTACTAATAGCCACCTTCTCCACTCACTACACTCAATCCTTTTATTGAAAAATCAACAAAAACAAGCAGTAAACGTTATTTCAACAAAAAGATTAACCAATGAATGATTACAAGATATAAAAACGGCTTGTGGATGCTACCAACTGTTTGAATTTTCCTTGCTTTCTGCACTCATCATGGAAACATCTATTGTATTTATGCCAACGATATTTACTAGATCTATGTTTTAACATTTTTAAAAAAAAAATCACATGTATTAACAAATGACACAACCATTGGGTTTTCAAGACTTGAAAATAACACTGTACCTTGTCAGTACTAAAATAAGTTGTTTTGACAAATATGCTGCCTAGAACCTTTAACAGAACTAAAATTTACAGACAGTATATTAAATATAAAAAGAATACAGAATAATTACTATGTAACTCCCCAATCTTAGTTAGAACTTTCAATCATAGCAATACAAAGTCAAATGCTGCTTATCTAATGACTCTTGTGCCTTTTAGAAGAAGTGCTTTCTTCACAAGGTTTTCTTCTTGTTCGATGATGGTACCTTTACCTTGTCTGTATTTTTTCTTTCCTAGCTGTTGATGATCTACTTAAATTACTCTCTAATTTGTTCTCAAGAAGTTTTCTTTTCTCCTCTTCCACCTGTTTCAGACCTTCTATCACTTTATCTACTTCCCTTCTTAATTTCTCAATTTTTGAAATGGCTGTGGCTATCAACATTTGAGATACACTTGCACCTTTAAAGTCACCTTTCTCAACAGCCTTATTCAACTTGAATGTCAGACTCTTTCTTTAAAAGTTATTTTTCCTTGTCTAGCAGAGATGTTGTTCTTTTATTTTCCTCTTCCCTTTCTCTTTCTAGTCTTTTCTTTTCAGCTTTCGCTAGCTCCTGTTGTTGCAGCTGTCTCTCTTTTTCTTCATTGTCCTTGTCTAGTCTATGTCTGTAGCTGGCAAATGCTATTTTAGCACTTCTAAGGAGCTCTCTTGTGAGGGGAACTTTTTAAAGGTTGATTTGCTGACTGGATCGAAGATATTTACTGCATCCTTGACTGTTCGGATTGCACACACTGTCGCTTCTCCAATGTGTGGTATATCTTCAGTCACAACACTTGTGTTCACTGACAAACTTCTTTCATCATCTGCGTTCCAAAGTGGTAGAATCAAGGCACTCCTCAACAGCTCTGGCAGATACTTGTACTTGATCTTCCCATCCTTCATCTCCATGGTCAATTATCTCATACAAGGCCCTTACACATTACCATGTTTGAAATGAACAACATTTGTTTTAAATAAGAATTCAACATCTCTTGCTTACCCTGATTTATAGGAATATATAGGACTGTCTTCCAAATATAGGAATATATAGGACTGTCTTCCAAATATAGGAATATATAGGAATATATAGAATTATATAGGACACTTGACACCCTGCCTTCAACGCAGAACGTCCAAATGGGTATTCATTGGTATTGCACATTGTAACTTTAAGGTAGCCAGCCTTATTGGGGTTTATAAGATGTGCTAACCATAACTTACGGAATAGACTGGTTCTCTCCCTTTAATAGCTTGTCAGCATATTAAGACAGGTAACTACTAAACGCCATTGCGTCTATTTATAGCATATACACTGACGTAGTAATGGAAAAATACGTAGTATTGGAAAATACCTGGGACGTCTTGAGTCCATCTGCGGTATTGAATAAAAAGTGCATTTGCGATTTTTAAACAACTGCTCCCAGCCAGCATCCCATCACGAGCCACTATCGACCCGCCGACGAACCGTCACCTGCGGATGGCGGTTCGTTGGCGGGCCGAAAGTGGCCCAATTGTACGTGCGTATTGGATGTTTTTTATAAAGTTTATTTTGTTCTATTATCAGGAATATGGCAACTGAAAAATTACAAGTTCTATAGGTTCCTATAGAAATAAGCATCCCCAACCCAACACTGGATGCGTGGATCCAGAGGGGGTTAGGTGGTCCGCACCCTACCCCTCCCCCCCACCCCCCTAAAAAATCACATGTTCTATGGGTTTCTATAGAAATAAGCATTCCCCGCCACCCGAAAATAAACAAAAATACAGTTACCCCGCATCTAGTCAGACGCAACGCGGCCCGGTACAACTTTTTTCTGGAATTTCAAATGTTCACAGGGGAAACACTTATGAGACTTACAGTTTGCACCTACAAAACTCAATCCGTGACGGGGAAGTGGGCAATTACTTATTTCTAACCGATGTGCGGATCCAGAGGGGGATAGGTGGTCCGGACACCCCCCCCAAAAAAAAATAAATAAATAAATAAATAAATAAAAATAAATAATAATCACAAGTTCTTTAAGTTTCGTTGGAAGTAAGCATTTGCCCCCCCCCCCTCCCCCATCCCCGAAAAAAAAACAACACATGTTACCGACTCCGCCGGCCGGTAAACCTTCTGAGACTTTCAGAAAACTCAATCCGTGACAGGGAAGTGGGCAATTACTTATTTCTTACCCATGCGCTAATCCAGAGAGGGATAGGTGGTCCGGACCCCCCCCCCCCCCCCCCCCCCCCCCCGAAAAATCACAAGTTATATAGGTTTCTATAGAAATAAGGATTTGTACCCCCCCCACCCCCCCCCCCCCAAAAAAAAATAAAATAAAAAAAAAATAAAAAGTTGCACCCCCCCCCCCCCCGATAAATGTTTCGACCCTTTTGAACCGTAAAAAAATATAATATAGTTGCAAAAAAAACAACAATAAACACCCTTATCAGAGTTTTTTTCTGTTATTTGAGTCTGGACGCCCCCGGCCCCTGTTTCTATCTGCGAGGAGAGGGTGGAGGGGGGGGGGGTAATATAATATTTTCATTCATACGTAGGCTCGCACCATTTTGGGGTTCAAAATTTTGAATTTCAATACCTTTGAGGGTTTTCAGAAAAATGAAAATTTTTGGGGTATGAAGATTTTGTGGATATCTTTTGGGGTCATCACAAAATACCAAAAAGTTAACCCCAAAAATGGTCCGGGCCTACGTATGTTTGAAAATATCAGAGTACCCCCACCCCCCTTTCTCACCCAGGTGCGAGTATGCTTGGAATTCGTGAACAATATCAGCGGACGTCATATTTTGTGTTTGGGGTCACTACACAGATAGCAAAGATACGTTGGGCCCACGTTGGTAGTTGGTGGAAATGTGGGCGTCGCCGCATACCAACCTTGTACCAACATCGAACCGACGCAACAATGTCGACCATTCTCTCATTATTAAACACCACTATATTATTACAAAATCCTCTGTGCCTGTATTCTGAATAATGTGTTTGGTGTTAAAAGAAGTTTATGTTTCCGGAGCACATGACATTGGGCCAGCATTGCGAAGGAGATTTGTTTGATTTGATTCTTACGTCCCATCAACAATCTTTCAGTTATGTGGGGACGGGTCTTCCTGGGTTGAACCGGTACTAAGCTATGATTAATGTGTCTTGCTCAAGGACACAACGCAGTGACGCCTGCGAGGCTCGAACCCGCGGCCCCTCTGTCTCATGTTCATTAAATAAGCCAGGTTACGAGGAAAACTATCCATGCGCGGATCCAGAGGGGGCCGGGGCTCCGGGCCCAGCAAAATCACAAAGCTATAGGATTTATTTAGCAATACTCGTCTGGATCCACTTGAAAATCTCAAAGGCAAGCCAGAATTCAATGTTGGGCCATTAATTCGGCCGCTAGCGAAACGCCATTGAAATTGGCCGATGATGATACACCTTGAAAGGTATTTGGATTCTCACCATAAAAAAGTTGTTAAAGATAAATCGGACTCCCTCTTACAACACTTTCTGGGTCCGTGCATGCCTGTGTCGGGGATTTCCGATCGGATGGGGGTTACTCTGATATTTCGTAGCCTATGTGGACTGGGACCTTTTTTAAGGAGGGGGTCTATAATTTTAGGGGGTTCAGATTGAATAAATATTTTATGGGATCTATGATAAAATTGTGGATATTTTAGGGGAGGGGGCGGGATGGTCATCATTCACAGTTAGGGAGCGTGGCGAAAAAGGAACGCATGTGCGCGACCCCCGTAATATGACTTTAAAGCATGTATAATATCATGCGCGGATCCAGGAATTTTTGACAGGGGGGGGGGGGGTCCAGATTGAGACGTTTTTTAGTCCTCAGCTTATTTTACAGAGGGGGGGGGGGGGGGGCAATGGTTTTATTGCAGAGAAAACTATACTTTCCCAAGGATCCAGAGGAGGTCCAACATTTTCAGGGGAGGTCCATCCAAGGGGGGATCCAAATGCTAATTGCTATCACAATAACTTGTGATTTTTAGGGAGGGGGGGGGCTCCGGGGATCCATAGGTTTTAGTTACGCGGTGTGCATTCTTCTAAGATCATTTTAAAGCTGTTTAAAAAAGAAAAACGGGGGTCACTTAAAACCTGGAAACACATCCTACCAGTAACAAAATCCACTTTAAGGCCAATTTCCTCGGGTGTGGTACTTTCAGGGGTGGCACTCTCTTTAAACAATTGTGTGTTGCGTTGTGTTTTGCGTGTCTTTGTTGGTGTTTTTGAGAAGTTAATTCTCTTTTTTGGTCCAGAGAGAGGAGAGGAGCGCATCATTCTTTTAGTATTAGCACGCATCACTATCCTTGCATTTCGTTGGCACCCCTCATAAAAAAGTCTACATCTTTGATCGAGGTTCTGTAATTTCGAGTAACAGTTTCTACACATAAGGCCTAAATGAAATATATGTGTGGTTCCTGTTTCATGCCAAGAAAATTCAGGGTAGGTATGTAGGGAAATTATTAAATTTTGTTATAACATTTAACAAAGAAAATAGTGACAGAAATTGAAAAAGTGCCCATTTTTTCTCCAAAGACCATTTTATTGTTTAGGGTATATAGGGTTAAAAAAATTAGGGTAGGTAGGCAACAGGAACCACACATATATTTCATTTAAGCCTAACGCCACTCTCTACATTAATGCCCCCATATTTCGCGAGCAATGCTTTGGCGTTGATGTCTGATCTTTTTGTGGATTCGATCCTTCGGACCTCTTGTGCGCTCTTTCCACAGACCATGCAGACACGCTCTGCAGGGTGCAGATTTTTGTTTTACGGGAGTTCTATACATTTCTATCCCATGCTGTAGCCACGATGATCCACGGCTGTATTAGTTTGTCTTCCTGGTGTCTCTTGATGGTTGTGTGTCTCTTCCTTGCAGTGCCATGGGGTCGTCTGCTGTTTGTGATTGTGGTATTTCCTGATCATGCTCACATACTATTTTTAGGTAGTGAATACCCTTTAAACCTTCTTTACATGAACCACAAGACTGGTGACCTTGAAACATGGTTTGCATCATTGGATAGTAAGTGAGTATGAGCTGGCCCACCCAGTCCACTTTCTGTGCCTTTTATATAGTAAAAAATTTAATTTTGGTTCACACTGGATTCATATAATACCTGGCCTATTTATGAACTTTTTCAACACCGACGCTCTTTCTGGAGCATGCGCAGGTTCTCTACTTGAAAAAATACCATATGCGGAAGAAAAAAAATCAGGTGTGTGGGATTCGATCTCTAGACCCTTACCTCGTTAAGCTAAAACGCTACCTCTTGCGCTATTTGGACAGGTATCGTCACTTGATTACATCAAAATCTAACTACATTGAAAAATTATTAAAATCGAAATTACCAATAACAGCAATATTTGAAAGGCTTCGTATCGAAAAGAAAGTGCGGCAAATCTTCTCAGTTTTCAGTACATGTTCATTTCTCATTTTGATGTGCGAAATTGACCCAGGATGTGAACAGATGCTCTTTCTGGAGCATGCGCAGTCGGATGAGTGGGATTCTCTACTGGTAAAAAATTACTAGTTACCAAACTAGACTGGTTCTCTCCCTTTAATAGCTTGTCAGCATATTAAGACAGGTAACTACTAAACGCCATTGGGTCTATTTATAGCATATACACTGACGTAGTAATGGAAAAATACGTAGTATTGGAAAATACCTGTGACGTCTTGAGTCCATCTGCGGTATTGAATACTAAGTGCAATTGCGATTTTTAAACAACTGCTCCCAGCTAGCATCCCATCACGAGCCACTATCGGCCCGCCGACGAACCGTCACCTGCGGATGTTGGTTCGTTGGCGGGCCGATAGTGGCCCAATTGTACGTGCGGATCGGATTTTTTTTATAAAATTTATTTTGCCCCATCCCCCTAAAAAATCACATGTTCTGTGGGTTTCTATAGAAATAAGCATCCCCCGCCACCCGAAAATAAACAAAAAGACAGTTACCCCGCATCTAGTCAGACGCAACGCGGCCCGGTGCATCTATTTTCTGGAATTTCAAATGTTCACAGGGGAAACACTTATGAGACTTTCAGTTTGCACCTACAAAACTCAATCACCTACCAAACTCAATCCGTGACTGGGAAGTGGGCAATTACTTATTTCTAACCGATGTGCGGATCCAGAGGGGGATAGGTGGTCCGTACACACCCCCCCCCCCCTCCCAAAAAAAAAAAAAAAAAAAAAGAAAGAAAAATAAATAAATAAATAAAAATAAATAATAATCACAAGTTCTTTAAGTTTCGTTGGAAATAAGCATTTGCCCCCCCTCCCCCCCATCTCCGAAAAAAAAAACAACAAAAAAAAACAATAGTAGTCAGACATGTACCGACTGCGCCGGCCGGCAAACCTTCTGAGACTTTCAGAAAACTCAATTCGTGACAGGGAAGTGGGCAATTACTTATTTCTTACCCATGCGCGAATCCAGAGAGGGATAGGTGGTCCGGACCCCCCCCCCCCCCCGAAAAATCACAAGTTATATAGGTTTCTATAAAATAAGGATTTGCACCACCCCCCCTCCCCAAAAAAAATAATAATAAAAAGTTGCATCCCCCCCCCCCCCCGATAAATGTTTCGACCCTTTTGAACCGTAAAAAAATATAGTTGCAAAAAAACCCAACAAAAAACACCCTTATCAGAGTTTTTTCTGTTATTTGAGTCTGGACGCCCCCGGCCCCTGTTTCTATCTGCGAGGAGAGGGTGGAGGGGGGGGGGGTACTATAATATTTTCATTCATACGTGGGCTCGCACCATTTTGGAGTTCAAAATTTTGAATTTCAATACCTTTGAGGGTTTTCAGAAAAATGAATATTTTTTGGGGTATGAAGATTTTGTGGATATCTTTTAGGGTCATCACAAAACACCAAAAAGATAACCCCAAAAATGGTCCGGGCCTATGTATGTATGAAAATATCAGAGTACCCACCCAGGTGCGAGTATGCTTGGAATTCGTGAACAATATCAGCGGACGTTATATTTTGTGTTTGGGGTCACTACACAGATAGCAAAGATACGTTGGGCCCACGTTGGTAGTTGGTGGAAATGTGGGCGTCGCCGCATACCAACATTGTACCAACATCGAACCAACGCAACAATGTCGACCATTCTCTCATTATTAAACACCACTATATTATTACAAAATCCTCTGTGCCTGTATTCTGAATAATGTGTATGGTGTTAAAAGAAGTTTATGTTTCCAGAGCACATGGCATTGGACCAGCATTACGAAGGAGATTTGTTTGATTTGATTCTTACGTCCCATCAACAATCTTTCAGTTATGTAGGGACGGGTCTTCCTGGGTTGAACCGGTACTAAGCTAGGATTAATGTGTCTTGCTCAAGGACACAACGCAGTGACACCTGTGGTGCTCGAACTCGCGGCCCCTCTGTCTCATGTTCATTAAATAAGCCAGGTTACGAGGAAAACTATCCATGCGCGGATCCAGAGGGGGCCGGGGCTCTGGGCCCAGCAAAATCACAAAGCTATATAGGATTTATTTAGCAATACTCGTCTGGATCCACTTGAAAATCTCAAATGCAAGCCAGAATTCAATGTTGGGCCATTAATTCGGCCGCTAGCGAAACGTCATTGAAATTGGCCGATGATGATACACCTTGAAAGGTATTTGGATCCTCACAATAAAAAAGTTGTTATAGATAAATTGGACTCCCTCTAACAAAACTTTCTGGGTCCGTGCATGCCTGTGTCGGGGATTTCCGATCGGATGGGGGTTACTCTGATATTTCGTAGCCTATATGTGGACTCGGACCTTTTTAAGCAGGGGGCCTAACTTTTAATTTCAATAATTTTAGGGGGTTCAGATTGAATAAATATTTTATGGGATCTATGATGAAATTGTGGATATTTTAGGGGAGGGGGCGGGGTGGTCATCATTCACAGTTAGGGAGCGTGGCGAAAAAGGAACGCATGTGCGCGACCCCCTTAATATGACTTTAAAGCATGTATTATATCATGCGCGGATCCAGGAATTTTTGCCAGGGGGGAGGGGTCCAGGCTGAGACGTTTTTCAGTCCTCTGCTTATTTTACAGAGGGGGGGGGGCAATGGTTTTATTGCAGAGAAAACTATACTTTCCCAAGGATCCAGAGGGGGTCCAACATTTTCAGGGGAGGTCCATCCAAAGGGGGGTCCAAATGCTAATCGCTATCACAATAACTTGTGATTTTTCAGGAAGGGGGGGGGGGGCTCCGGGGATCCATAGGTTTTAGTGTTTTAGTTACGCGATGTGCATTTAAATCCACGTGCTAAGTGCCGTTCTTCTAAGATCAATTTAAAGCTGTTTAAAAAAAGAAAAACGGAGGTCACTTAAAACCTGGAAACACATCCTACCAGTAACAAAATCCACTTTAAGGCCAATTTCCTCGGGTGTGGTACTTTCAGGGGCGGCACTCTCTTTGAACAATTGTGTTTTGCGTTGTGTTTTGCGTGTCTTTGTTGGTGTTTTGGAGAAGTTTATTCTTTTTTGTGGTCCAGAGAGAGGAGAGGAGCTCATTCTTTTAGTATTAGCACGCATCACTGTCCTTGAATTTCTTTGACACTCCTCATAAAAAGTCTACATCTTTGATCGAGGTTCTGTAATTTGGAGTAGCAGTTTCTACACATAACGTCACTCTCTACATTTATGCCCCCATATTTGGCGAGCAATGCTTTGGCGTTGATTTCGAATCTTTTTGTAGATTCGATCCTTCGGACCTCTTGTGCGCCCTTGCCACAGACCAGACACGCTCTGCAGGGTGCAGATTTTTGTTTTACGGGAGTCCTATACATTTCTAACCCATGCTGTAGCCACGTTGATCCACGGATGTAAACAATCGCTCTTTCTGGAGCATGCGCAGATTCTCTACTTGAAAAAAACACTATATGCGGAAGAAAAAAAAAATCAGGTGAGTGGGAATCGATCTCTAGACCCTAACCTCGTTAAGCTAAAGCGCTACCACTTGCGCTATTTGGGCGGAGATCATTTGTCATTAACATTAAAATCTATAAGCATTTTAAAAATTATTAAAATCGAAATTACCAATAACAGCAATATTTGAAAGACTTTGTATCGAAAAGAAAGTGCGGCAAATCTTCTCAATTTTCAGTACATGTTCATTTCTCATTTTGATGTGCGAAATTGACCCAGGATGTAAACAGATGCTCTTTCTGAAGCATGCGCAGTCGGATGAGTGGGATTCTCTACTTGTAAAAAATTACTAGTTACCAAACGTTATATGCGTAGCGGAAGTGGAGCTTTATCAACGTGGGGAACCAATCTATTACCAAACGTAATATGCGTAGCGGAAGTGGAGCTTTATCAACGTGGGGAACCAATCTACTTACGGAAGTCTTCGGAACTGGGTCAAGCACGAAAATTATACTTGTCTAGCGGTTTGACGCTCGTGTGAAATAGTCTAAATTCAGGCACCGAGTCAGTAAAGTAACGATTGCGCCATGATAACTATTTCCTGTATACTTACTGTTGAGCTCCCATATCATGATGATACCTGTTTGCATCAATGTCCCCATGACATTGTCTATTCTTACAGCTTGTATTATCTTGATATGAGCCGTGACATGCGATTTCCAACAATGTGGTATATGCGACCAGCAAAGCCTCAGATCACCCTGCGTATACGCGCAGGCTGATAAGAGACTTTGCTAGTCGCTTTAATTTACTATGAATGCTACGCTACTGACTGATTATCATTTGAAGTTTCTAAGCTTAAAAGGAGGCTTCACAGGCTCACCTGAGTCTACACTTGTCAAAACGCCATTTTGTTGGAAATCACATGTCACGGCTCATATATTGCATGATTTTGAGTGATGCTTACTGGCTACACTCCCATATGAATTAGTCATTCCTCATCTTGAGACCAGTAAGTCCTAAGCCATTGCAGATTTATTATTGTTTTGTTATGAAAGGACTTCATGATACAACTAGTGAGTATGACCAGGAAATATCACAATTACAAACTGCAGACAAAGCCAAGGCATCGTGAAGAAGAGCCACACAACAATCACGAGACACCAGAAAGACAAACAAAGCAAAGCAACCAGCACTCTCTTCCCCATCGAGATGATTGCAAAACTAGAATGGATACAAAGTCTCTTTCTGATGATATTCAGGCTGATATTACTGACGCTTTTAACTCTACATCAAGATATTTGGATGGTATTTTAATCATAAATGCTTTTTATTTTGAAAATATGATATTTCATAATATATCATGCAGAGCTTCAACTTTAGGAAGCAAATACCCCTGATACTGAAGTCTCGTTTTTGGACATTTTGTTCATTTCTAACATTATTATTTATGATAAACGTGACGATTTTGATTTTAAAATAGTCAATTTCCCTTTTTAGATAGTGAAGTTTCTCACTCTACATCCTCTGGAGTTTACATTTCTCAACTCATCCGATTTGCTAGTTGTCTCCACAATTAACAGAGCATCCTTCTTGTCTGTTGGGGTATATATCATAAAGTATCGGAATTCCCCTTCAATCTCCTCCAGCCATATCTCCCAGTCTCTGCCCACTGGTAGTGAAAGTAAGTGAAGGTGCAAAGATCAGAAACCGATACAATCAAGCACCACACCTGACCCAGGATATCAATTGAAAATTAAATTGCTTTATTGGCAAATTTCTTGTTCTGTGACAAAAGTATCTATCTGACTTATTAAAATCAAAACTGTATCACGTCATAATGCAATAACAAAAGTCTGTATTTAACAGGTAAATCTCTTATGTATCTCTATTGATTCTTGTCTCCTGTATTCTTTGTTTCCTTTCCTCCATTTTAGTCTTCCACATCTGAAAACAAGGATAAGGTTGGCGCCATGAAACTGGTTTAAGCCCTCCAGTAAAATATTTTACTGACCGTTCCAAGGCGGTACTTCTTTTGTGGATCTTTTATGTTTTTTTTCTGTGTTGTGTTTGCTATGCCTTTGTGCGCGTCTGTTTATATGTGCCTTGTGGTCACCTGCTGGGAAAGGGCTGACCTCTTGGCTCTCGTTTGTGGTGTCTAACTTTGAATTTGCCACTTTCCCATTGTATCGATTCCTGACTTTTGCACCCTTTCTTTTGTCTGAGGCTCTTATTTATCATTTCTGCACCTCATATTCACAGTTTATCCTCATCGCCAATGTAATAACCCAAGCTGTGTGGTTTACATGTTAAATGGTAACGAATAACATACTAGAATAACGTAACATAGTAACTGACGTAATTAACATTGACGTCATTGACGTCCACTGGTTCTTTGCAAAAGCCTAACCAATTGAAATGAGAATTATCATCAGCTTCGTTCATAAACACAAGCAAAACAGGACCTGAGCAGACTGCACAGGTGTTCAGACTCATCTAAACATTGATGTGGTAGGTACAAACGTATCAGAAGCTTGCCTTACAAGTGTATTAACCCATATGTGACCGCATATTTGACCAAATCTAAACACATGGACTGCCCGCCAAAACGAAATTCGTAGTTACTCAGTCTACAACTTGTTCAGTAGCATTACTCATTTAGATGAATTTATATATTTATACGAAACAAATCTCGAATTACTTTGATTGGAAAGTGCAAGTTACATGGTGTCACAACTGTTGCTCTAGGTGTTTTATAAGTGCACAATCATCAAACAAATTAACCTTACCACAACACAGTAACACACATAATTACCAGGTTTTACCCGCCTGTGAATAATGTTCTTGTATCTGCTTACATGATGAATGATTTACTCCGTGTCAAGTATTTGCTTTCTAGTTTCAAGTTTCCTAAAATTAAATATTTGATCTCTTTTGCTAAATGTTTTAATGTGAATCACAAACATAACAAATCTCTCCTACCTAATAACAATAGCGGGGTGGAAGCGGGTGCTGAATGGTTTTTGACGTACAAGATCATTTTGTCATTTTAGTTACAATTATTTTGTGTAAAAAGACACCATTTCTGGGAAGCCATACAAGGTGAATGGTGTTAAATGTTAAATTTATTTAAATAGCATTTGGACAGAAATTTAAATACGTTGTACAAGGTCGAAAACGTACAAGTGCGAATCCTAATGCCTGTAAAGCCTGTCTAGAGTTGTTTGATTTTAAATACGATCTTTAAGGGGCACCTGGAATAACAGTTTTGTATAGTTGTGAAGGAGAAAATGGTCACTGGCTATTTATTTAAATTTGTAAAACTGTAAAAGACTGACGCAGATAACAATAGATAATAATTTGCAGCGTTTATTATTATTATAACAATTACTATTTTTGCTGCGATTTCTTTTATATATTGGTCACTTCCAGTATTTATTCATCTACAGTACAAGATGATTGTTGATTTTAACGAAGACATCATTGAATGTGCACCACAAAAGAGCATTCCTGCACTTGTTTATGTATACAGTATTATCAATTTAGGATTGAAATGCATATTCATGGTGTTAAAGAGCTTCACAAACATTTAAAAACCCTAAAGTTGTGGGATTCACAAACATTGAAACGCCTAATGTTGAGGGATTCACAAACATTAAAAAGCCTAATGTTTTGTATCATCCTGTGGAAGCTAAAATCTGCATTCCAATCCTTAAGGACTTCACAAACATTAAAACGCCTTATTTTTGCACCACCCAGTGCAAGCTCAATCCATATATTTACATTTCTTATTATCAATCAAATATACCGTAAAATCTTACACCCAGCCCATTATCCTTTTAAAATGAGTTATTTTATTTGAAACGGGTTGTTGGAAAATCACAGCTATCCACCGATACTATTGTTCATAACGTCATGGCGATATATTAAATACGTCATGGTTGATACGATAATTACGTCACACAAACGCGATAAGCAGAGCCAGTCATTGTCTGACGTTAACGTAATTAGGCCCAAGGCGCGTATCAGATCACGTGATTGTTCAATTTTTTGCATCGAGAAATGCAAACATCTGGAATGTTAGGTTTCATCTAAGGCAACTACAATGGAAATGTAAATAGTATGCTATGGACACATTGTCTCAAAGCACGAGCAAGTATAACCACCAAATGCCACAATCACAGATTACAGATCAACATATGGAACTACGAGGAAGAGACACCAGAAACCAAAAAGATACACGCATAATTGAAAGAATACAAGCAGTATGAAAAGCAATCATCTTTTTCTTTCTTCCTCAGAGGGATGAGTGCAAAAACTAGAAATAACTGAATCTGATATCCAGGAACAAATTCAAACCCTTTACATGTATAAATACTAGAAACAACAAAAAGTAAGTGAGTATGATCAGGATATACCACAATCACAAACTGCAGGTCAACCCCTGGCACCATGAGGAAGAGCAATGTATTAACAGCAACAACAGCGTCACTGACTTAGAATTGCCAGCAGTTAAAGACACTGGGAGGCTTAACGGTATTTTCTGACAATATTTGCCCTGGATTCTGTGGTTTCCTGTAATCAAGCTAATTATAATTGTGCCATTACACTTGATCTAATTGTCAGTTCTAATTCAGATGCCATTTTCGGGCTTCGATTAATTGCAATGAAATGATGAAATATAGGCAGTATTACCCATATCCACACCTAGCATACACGTTGCACTGTACAACTACATATTAATCAATGATATATACATTTACACAAAAACAGAAAGAAGTCCTTTGCTACAAGACATTCTGAAATACAATGATCAGATATACTAATGTATAGAGCAAACAACATTGCGTTTACAAGTCTCTCTTATTTCGACTCCTTCCAAGCTCCTGGCAATGCCTATGGCAAACTAGATAGGAACCATAACACCAACACCTTTAATGCCAGACTAAATACGGAACGGAGCATTAATCAATACTAGCAGCATAATCCCCGTTTAGCCCTTTTTAGACCAAAACTGCAGACCCACCCACGGTACCGTGAGGAAGAGCCAAAGGACATTTACAGTAACAAGACATCCGAAAGACAATAAAAGTAAGGAAGAAGGCAAATAACAGGAATCGATACAATCAGGTATCACACCTGACCCAGGATACCATTTTTGACGTGGATTAATACAAATATATGTTTAGTTCGCATTAAAGATCCCTATATTATCTATGTATCACCTCTTAGTAAAATCAATCGGAAAAGTTTGAGACAGTTTGACACCGGATGGTGAATTGTATATATTGAGGGAATATAGTTTATATTTTCCAAAATAGTAAGTGAATATGATCAGGAAATACCACAATAACAAACCACATACAACCCCGTGGCATCGCGAGGAAGAGCCGCTCAACCATCACGAGACACCAGGAAGACAAATTTAGCAAAGCAACCTGCTCTCGCATCCATCAAGATGAATGCAATACTAGAATGGACATAAAGTAACGTACAACAAAACATAGAACCATTACAGACTCCCACAATGGGAGTAACAATAAACAAAAAGTCAACAACAACAGAACCACCGCCTTAGAACGAACAGCAGCCTAAGCCACCGGGGGGGGGGGGGCTTAAATGCATTTTACTAGTACCAAATTTTCACCCTAGATTCTGCTGTTGTTGAAGTACAAGAAATGTTCAGCTCGCAGGCCATCTAACTAATACAATGTATCATCAAGGAGAAACACTCTAATCAAATTAACACACCATGATGAAACAAAGAAAAAGGCTCATGACTCACATATAGTCAGAGCTAAAGAACATCTCAAGTTGAGACACGGTGGGCAAACCTATTATATTTATTTCTCAGAAGATCGATTTCGTCTAAGCAAACAGTGAATGCACTGATAAAATGCCACTTTAAGTTTGCCATAGTACCCGTAACAAAGTTAGCCACACAACTAATTGTGGGGCATTAAATATATTTACTGAATAGCTTTATTCTAGGCTAGATGCTGCTGTTGTTGAAGCATATAATTGGTATCGGTTATAGATCATATATTACAATTATAAAGATTTAAGTGGGAACACGTGCAGCGAGTGAACCACTTAATTCCTTTATAATTTTAATATATAATATATATGACCTACTTATAGTTTTCTCCTCCTTTTCCTTACTGCCTCTTTGAATATGGTAAAATTGACCACTTCACGGGTTCACTAAATAATTTACTTAAAAGATATTACCAATATGGAGAAATACATGTGATTAAGTTGCCAAAGAACAAACTGATTGGTTGTGAAGCACAGGAAGGAGCGGAGTAAACTATAATTTCTCTTATATTTACTAGAAAATAATAATTATTCTGTAAGCAACCAGGGAAGATGCTGACCAGACGCATACGATTTGGACCTGCGCTATTAGTCTATATCCCATGATAAGAACGCTAAGCTTAGATGCACAGGTAAACATACTAACACAGACATGGAGCGCTTGCTGCGCTGCTGAACAAAAACAGAGTCCATTTAAAACGAATAAAAATGCAGAGAATGAATTCTTTTCAAATGTCGATTTTCTCGTCAAGATAAAGAATAAAGCATTTTAATTGTGCAGAAGCATATGAACCGCAACATGAGATTTCCAACAATGTGGTATTTTTCCAAGTGTAGACTCAGACGAGCCTGTGCAGCCTCCTTTTAAGCTTAGAAACTCCAAATGATGTTCGGTCAGTAGCTGAACATTCATAAAATATAAAAGTGACAAGCAAAGGCTCTGATAAGACTGCGCGTATGCGCAGGCTGGTCTGAGGCTTTGCTGGTCGCACATACCATATTGTTGGAAATCCCATGTCACGGCTCATATCATTTAAGTCACGTCTTGCAAACGACGATGTGTGAATAATAAAGACGTAGATCAGCCTGCGCTTCAGCGCAGTCTGATCAGCGCCTTTGTTAATCACTGCCCCTGAAAAGAATAATAGCAATACGATGAATACCAGCTACATACAATCTTGCAAGATTTTAGCTTATCTTTCTAGCTGCGCAGGTAGCCGAGAACCTTACCTTGCAAACCCAGAATACATCTGTGGCGTTTTTTATTTGTTGTATAGTATATGCGATCAGTGACTAAGCCACTCTACTATTGTCAACGAGTTCGCTGATCTCTATTTAAATCTTATTGCACATTTGAGTGATATTCCAATGTTTTACATCAAATATCCCAGAATGTACAAAGTGCACATGCATGCTGGTGCAATAAGAAAGTTATTATATGGTTATGCATATGTACGGGAGATAATGCAATCGCTAAAGCTGCTCGTAGAATATCTGTCCCTACATACATAGAGGCCATACAGTAACATACACGTATTGCACCTTTGAGTGATAGTTCAATGTTTAAAGCTGCATACTCTGTAACTATGAACATTTTTCGAAAAAAAATATTTTCTTTTTAAATCATTTGTAAAAGTAGAATTAAGCTATGTTTTCACAATAAAAATGTTCAGTACAGCTGAAAACTGCATGGAAAAGTGAATTATCTTACCAAACAGGTGTATTTTTCTCTTGTTGGTAATTATTTGCGTCCCTCCAATAATTCTAGACCGTTGAATTTTAACATAAATGCAGTTGTTTTGATAGTGATAACTTGTTAAGATTTACGAAAATGGTAAAATGTTTACCTGAATTTGAGTGTTTTTACTGTGTTCTTGAAAAATAAAAACATTATTTTTAAAATTAGAAGATCAAAAGTTACAGACTATGCAGCTTTAATATCAAATATCCCACAATGTACAAAATGCACATGCATGCTGGTACAATAAGAAAGTTATTACATGACTATGCATATGTACCGGAGATAATCCACTGGCTAAAGCTGCTCGTTGAATATCTTCCCCTACATACGCAGAGACCATACAGGAACATACACTTGTAATACCTTTTTTTATATTGCAATGCTATCTAAATGGCGCCAACAGCGCATGTGCGAGGCATGATACAAGCTAGTTGTTGCATGGTTGTAAAATTATTTGAATATCTCACCATGCAGACGCACAATCAATACAATAGCTTAATACTTTTTCATTTCTGTGTATGAAAAATTGATATATTCCGTGAACAGAATCGTTTAACTCTGATATTTTTGCTGATAAACATAGAATATGGAGTGCAACCAGAATCAAATAAACAGATAAAGATAAGAAATTGAGGGGCCGATTTATATTTATCTTAACTTGATTAAGATTGTACAAGGGAGCATACCGACTGACCTGGGTTCGAACTTTGTATGGTTAATAGGAAATGTCAGAATTAACCCTTAAAGCGCCAAGAAAAAAAAGCATCTGAAAATGTCGTCTGCTGAAGTTGTCTGCTGCAAATAATTGCCTAACATAACTGACAAATTAAGTATAGAAGCAAATAGCGTGGACCCAGAACAGACTGCTCCTATAAGAGCAGTCTGATCTGGGTCCACACTATTTGCCATTGAGGCCTCTTAACATTTCAGCAGACGAGAAAAGCAGACGACTTTTGTTGCGATTGGCGCATTAAGGGCTAATAATCAAGTGATTTATGTTTTGCGGAATTGAGATGGTTTGCTATTTTATGCAATAAAAACTTTTTATAGTATGTCTACTGTTCTTTTAATTACGTGTAATTATACGATGTATACCTGTTTCCGTTTCGTTGCCCAAATGTTTTTCTGATTTAACAAAATCTCACCAAATAGTGATAGACATTTGATACCTTATTGTAGTAGTAAAACTATGATATGTCATTTCCTATGTTTTCTACAAATTCATTTATTAAATGTCGCCACTTAAAACACGTGAGTGCAGAAAAAATATCTTTTCATGGTTTTCCATTGTATTTATCTTTGTTGAAAATGTATTTTTATGTGGCATGCATTGCAGATCCTGACTCGTCTTAGTATGTGCTGGGTGAAAGCCAATAATAATTACAGATGCACAGGTAAACCAGAAATCAGCAATGGCCATGACCACAGACATCCTCAGAAATCAGTAATGGTCATGGATACCCAGGGATAGTCAACAATGACCATAGACATCATCAAAAATCAACATTTGCCATTGGTACCTTATGATAGTCAACGATGACCACATACATCCTCCGAAATCAGCAATGGTCATGGGTACCTTATGATATTCAACAATAACCACAGGTATCCTCAGAAATCAAAGATGGCCATGGGTGCATAGAGATATTCAACAATGACCACAGGCATCCTCAGAAATCAGTTATGGCCATGGGTACCTTGTGATAGTCAACGATGACCACAGGCATCCTCAGAAATCAGCAATGGCCATGGACCCCTTGTGATAGTCAATGATGACCACATGCATCCTCAGAAATCAGCAATGGCCATGGGCACACAGGGATATTCAACAATGACCACAGGTATCTTCAGAAATCAGTAATGGCCATGGGTACCTTGTGATAGTCAAGGATGATCACAGGCATCCTCGGAATTCAGTAATGCTCATGAATACCCAGAGATAGTCAACAATGTTAAAAGGCATTACCAGAAATCAGTAATGACCTTGGATAGCCAGGGCTGGATAAACCGCGAACATGATGACCCAGCTAAGTCAACAGAGACCATGGCGAAAGTCAGCAATGGCCACGGATACTTATATAATTAAGGAATGACTACAAATATTCTGGGAACGTAAGGAATGAACATGAATCGTAAAAAAAATCAGGAAGGGCCACATATACTGAAAACACGTCCTAAATAACCACAATTGATCAAGAAAAGTCACCAATGGCCACGAATATACTGGGAAAGCCAGGAAGGTCCACGAATATCATAAATACATAGCAAACAATAAGGATAGAAAATGATGTTCAGACAAAGTCTGGAATGACAGGGAATACCCAGAAATGTCAGGAATGGTCTCACAAATACCCTGAAAAATCAGGAATGTCCAAGAATACAAAAGGAAAGCCAGAATGACCACATAAATTCTCTCTGGATCTCATGAATGACCACGGATATCCAGGGAAACCCAGGCATGACAATGATTTTCCTGAAGAAAATCACGTTCGATGACCACAAACACCAAATGAAAGTCAGGAATGACAACACAGTCCTGGGAATCCAGGAATCTAGGGCACAAAAAATGAGAAAAGTCAGGATTAACCAAAAATAACCAGGGAAGTCAGGAATCTGGAGCAAAGATTCGGCCAGTAAACTAATTTTAGTCCCCAAGTGGCTTCGGCTGCTGTCCGTTCTAGGACAGTGGTTCTGTTGTTGTTGATTCAGTGATAATTGCTGCTCAAATTGATTGTGCGGGCTTTGCGTAAGGTCCTTATTTTGTTATGCAGTACTTTGTGCCCTTTCTTGCTTTCTATCATCTCGATGATGTAATGCGATCTGGTTGCTATACGTTGTCTTTTCGATGTCACGTGGCTGTTGATGTTCTGTGTCTCTTCCTCTAGGTGCCGTGTGTTGGTCTGCAGTGTATTTCTTGGTCATACTCAATTACTTTATGATCATAAAAATGATCAGGGAAGTCACGGCGAATTCCAAGTGAAGACATGTAATGACACTAAATGAATAACCTGCTGGGAAGTAAGGAACGACAATAAATAAATACTCATGAATGTCGGGAATGACCAAATATATCCATAGATACCTAGGGAAGTCAGGTATGATCATAAATTACCAGGGACGTCAGGAATGGTCATAAATAAACAGGGAAGTCGGGAATGACCACGCATAAGTAGAGGGGTAGGGAATGGCCTCAAATAACCAAGGAAGTGAGAATGACCATAAATAACCAGGGGAGTCAGGAGTGACCAAACATAAATTGGGAAGTCAGGAATGACCATAAAATCGGAGGAGCCAGGATAACCAAACATTACCAGTGAAGTCAGGAATGGCCACGCATAAGTAGAGAGTTGGAGAATGACCACAACTTCTAGGGAAGTGAAAATGACCAAAAATACCAAGGGAAGTCAGGAATTACCATAGATAACCAGGGGAGTCAGGAATTTCCCGAACTAACCAGAGGATAGGGCGCAGTGGCTCAGTGGTAGATTGCTTGACTCGAGATTGGTGGGTTGCGGGTTCAAGCCTCGCTGGCGTCACTGCGTTGTGTCCTTGAGCAACCCACATTAATCCTTGCTTAGTACTGGTTATTATCCAGCAAGACCCGTCCCGACATACATTTAACTGAAAGAGTGTTAAATGGGACGTAAAGGGACGAATCAAACAAAATTAATTGTGGAAGCCAGGAATGACCAAAAATAACCAGGGAAGTCAGGAATTACCACTTAAAAGAAGGAAGTAAAGAATGACCATAAACAACTGAGGTACTCAGGAATGATCACAAATAATCAAGGAAGTCAGGAATGAACATATATTATAACCATGGAAGAAAGGAATGGCCACAAATGACCAGAGATTGGTTAATGACCTCGAATAACCAGACAAGGCTATGATTATAACCAGGAATATCCAGGTATAGTTAGGATTGATAACTAATGCCAATAGAGGTACGAATATTTTGCAACATTGTGTTATGGTTACACTGATTTTAGCCATGTTGACGAAACTGTATATTAACAGTGATTGTTTGAACAGTTCAAGATATTCATGGACAACACAATACGATGTTTCAGCAATCATGAAAAGATCAGAACGATCACGACAAATTCGTTTATGTCTCCAAAGATCACAGGATGTACTAAGGTTAAATCTTGGTGAACGTTAGCCCGATCCGTGACAGTGTAACTTGGCATTGGGTAATATACGCGAAGAGATGGTGTATGCAAATTAGCTTTTTAATGATGAATGCGAACAAAGAAACACATTGAAATCCTTATGCATGATGATTTACATTATGCAAGAAAATAGATATAAATGTGCAGTATGAACAGATGACCTTGGGGTGGAAGGTGGGAGGGCATATCTGATCGACTCTACTGATATGATGAAGCCCCTAAGAGGGTCTGTTCGAGCTGACAGTGAACAAAGCAATTTCATTCAGTTTGACGTCATGCACCAGTCAGTATTGACTCGATTAGTATAACATTATTAGGAACCTTAAATTGTAGCCTTGTCATAAATAAGGGTAGTTTTCTTTTCCGTTGAACCATCCATGCGCAGGTATCCAGTGTGGCCATATCACAGTAGGCATTTTAAAGCGTGCCGCTATCGGCCCACCAGCGAAACGCCATTCAAATGGCGTTTCGCTGGTGGGCCAAAAGTGACTGAATTGAGATTCACCCCAAATAACCACTGTACTCGAACAGCACAGCCATCCCGTGGTGGTTGCAGTCGATGGGTGCACAGAGTAATGTACCCAGCTGTTAAAAAGGGTAATATTTTGGTCAATATTTTACTTCTGAAAATATTCATCACGAGTTATTGTCACTTATAAATCTAGCTGTGTATCTGCTTAACAAAATGTTTGTGGGTTGAGTGATAGTCGCTTCAGCGTCAGGGTTATGCCAAAAATGTGATTTTTTTTTCCTGAAAGAGAGGATGGAAGAAATGTTTGTGTATGTTCTGAAATTCATGCTAGGTACACTATTTTGTGCACTCGTCGAGGCAACCACCGCGCGATGACTGCGCTGTTCGAGTACAATGGTTCTCTAGCGCGAGCTTGTATGCTGAAAAATATTTGTGCTGAAAAATCGCATCTTGTAATTTTATGTGAACTGCTAAAGCGTACAAAAGACCGTGGGCCTGTGCCATTTCTTGTCATTTGTGTAATATGGGCCATTTTGATATGATATGGTTGTGTTGTGCTTTAATTTGATTGGTTGCGTGATTGTATGCATAATTGGAACCGAGTATCGCAATTAAACATATGTTTTGGCGGTTAAAATGCAAATTATTGTCATTATTTTTGACAAACTAACTTTAAAACATCTTAACAAATAGCATTTTATTTCCAGAGGGGTACAAATGATTGCGATTTGGATATGATTAAGTTTGGGAAAACTAAATTGATGTCATGATTCTTGATCAAAAATGTCAGACTTATGTACTCTCATATTTATACACAACATAGCACAATGTAGAAAAAATATCAGTATAGCAAAGCAAAACATAAAATTTCCACCACACATGATAATATAATATAGCATGTTTTATTAATACTTTTTACTTCCTGAATTTAATACATGAAAATTTGGAAATTATAATCCATAACAATTTCTATACATTGGCCAAGACACACAAAGATGAGCACAAGTTGTCATTATTTCCTCATTCATTAGGTTGAACACGTGTTTTGGGTGCTCATCGAAACTGTTCTAATTACTACTTACAACATTAACATGTCTAGCCTATGGCACGACTTTAACATTTCTGACAGAGCTGAATGATTCTGTAATGCATGACTAGAATAATAAGTAGACATTGTCCATTCCATGGTTGATCAAAGGTGTGAACCCGCAATTTTATATTTCCACCATATCATTAGAACTGGATGCGATATCAACTCTTCTTGAAATATCTTCTCCCAGTAACACCATCTACTGTAAGGCTCTGAAAAGCACAGAATCCATGGATGGGTCCATCAAAATTCTGCCAGGGGGTCCTGACAACATTTGTAGTCACCAACGTATTTTACAGACGTCCGTACGAATCCCCTCGAGAAACAATTGGACCCTTGGGGTCCAATTGTTTCTCGAGGGGGTCCATACCAGTATTACTAAGGAAACATGGTATATAGCAACTAGTGATTTTCCAGCATGGAGGTCCAGAGCGCTCTTCGCCCCTTCTGGATTCACTAATGGAACCCATATTTTATATCTTTAAATTACAATATCAATAGTCTTTAAATTGCATAATATTTCCTGCAAGACGGATAAGACTTTTTGAGATTTTGCCTTGGATAGATTTTTATCTTGCCCATGCTACCTTACCCAAGCTGTCACGTGAGGGCTGTACATTGGTTGCAATATTCACGAATTTGGTCGTCAAGTGGCGTCATAGTTATGTCAAAGTGAAATCATCATGCAATATTGCATCTCAGCGTATTCAGGAAGTTCTGTGAGCTGATTGAAAAATAAAATTGCGGAAGTCAATGGTCAGCAAGCAAAGGAAATTACTTTTGTGTGATAATAAGAGAGAAAGATTCGTTCAATGAGATCACCGCTTGTCGACACTCGGCAGGCCTCGAGATGCTATACTGTGATCCTCGGGATCGATTTTTCTACACCATCATCACACTCATTATAGCACAGTGATTTTCTATACTTATTTCATACACTTGGCAACAACGGAAATAATTGTGAACGAACAGGCCCCGTGGTTATAAAACTTGAGTTCATTCTCAAGCTCAAAATAAAGCGCAGTGATTGGCTGCTTTCGGACACGTGTCCGCAAGCAGCCAATCATTGCGCTGTATTTTGAGTTTGAGACTGTACTCAAGTTTTTTAGCCTCGGGGCCAGGTAAGTGAATTTGATTTTCTAGAAAATAAATTTTTCAAAGGAAACAAAATATTTTTACAGACTTGACAATGTTATATCTGAACGATTAATTTTAAGTCGCTTTAATTATAATGTATGCACCTCCATGGACCATGGACTAATTTATGGACCATACCTGGACTAATTTATGGACCATACCTGGACTATTTAATGTACCATACCTGGACTATTTCATGGACCATGCCAATACTAATTTATGAACCATACTTGGGCTAAATTATAGATTATACCTGGACTAATTTATGGACCATATCTGGAGTAATATATACGCAAATGTATGTCCCATACCTGACTAATTTAAGGACCATACCTGGAATAATTTATCGAACATACCTGGACTAATTTATGAACAATTCCTTGACTAATGCATGTCTCATACCTGGACTAATTATAACCCTATCCTGGAATAATTTATGAACCACACCAAGACTGATTTATTGACCATATCTGTTATTAACTTATGGACTATAAATAGACTCATTTATGACCTATATCTTGAATAATAATGGACTGTACTTGGACTAATTAATGCACCATACAATGTGTTAGTTTTGGACCATACCTGGACTAATTTATGTCTCATACCTGGACCTATTTATAAACCATACCTGGACTGATTTATGGACCATACCTGGACAAATTATGAACATACCCGGACAAATGTATGGACATACCTGGACAAATTATGAACATACCTGGACAAAAGTATGGACCATACCTGGACAGATGTATTGACCATCTATAACTGGACTAACTTATATTATGAACCATTACATGACTATTTCATGAACCATACCATGACTAATTAATATCACATAATTGGACATATGCATGTACCATACCTGGACTAATGTATTCTCAATGCTGGGACTGATTCATGGACCATACCTGGAATAGTTTATGAACCATACCAGGACTAATTTATGTCCCATACCTGGACTAATTTAGAGACTATACATGGACTAATTTACGTCCAATACCTGGACTAATTTACATCCCATACATGGACTAATTTATGTCTCATACCTGGACTAATTATGTCTCATACATGGACAAATTTATGGACCTTACCTTGACTTATTTATGAACTACATTTGGACTGATTAATGGACCATACCTAGACTAATGTTTGTCCCATATTTGGCCCAATTTATGAACCATACCTATATCAATTTTGAACCATACCTGGACTAATTAATGAACCATTCCTGGACTAATTGATATCCTATACCAGGACTACTGTATGAATCATACCTGGACTAATGTATGCTTAATACCTTGACTGATGGAACCATACCAGGACTGAGTTTTGAACCATACCTGGATAATTTATGTTCCATACCTGCTATAATTATTACACAATACATGGACTAATTTACGTCCCATGCCTGAAATAATATATGGACCATACCTGGACTAACTCATGGACACCTTGACTAATATATGGACCATACTTGGACTTATTTATGGTCTCTACCTAGACTAATTGATACCTCATACCCAGACCAATTTATGAACCATACCTGGACTAATTTATGGACCATATCTGGACTGATTTATGGACAAATCTTGGAAGGATATATGGACAAAATGTGGACTGATTTATGGACCATACTTGGACTTATTTATGAACCATACCTGGACTATTCATGTACCATACCTGGAATTATTCAGGAACTATACATAGACTAACTTATGGACCATACCTGGACTGATTTATTGACCATACCTTGACTAAGTTATGTCCCATATCTGGACTGATTTATTGACCATACCTTGACTAAGTTATGTCCCATACCTGGACTTATTTAAGCAACATACATAAACTGATTTATTTGCCATACCCGGACTGGCTTATGAACCATACCTGGACTGATTTATGGTGCATACCAGGACTGATTGATGAACTATTCCTGGACTGATTTAGGAACCGATTTATAAACCATACCTGGGCGGATTCATTGACCATACCGGGACTAACTTATGAATCATACCTGGATTAATTCTCCATTCACTATCTCCCTTTCTATGTGCTGCACCTTTCCGTTGGAATCACTAGGTGTAACTGTAACTTTTATTTTTCCTTCACTCCATGTCGCTACAGCCTGGTAAAACAAATTTCGAACGTAGAAGTATATTCAGACAGCAAATAGGAAAAAAGTGAAAGGTCAGCCACGTCGGGGCCGCGGCTGACCTTTTGTTGCTTTTCTACAGGTATTGCTTTATGTGGGTTATGGTTCATTTTCTTATTTTTTATCCAACTACGTTAATTTGATTTGATTGTGTTTTTTTTTTTTTTTTGTTTTGCATAATTAAGGAAGGAAGCCTCTACACAAACTCAGCCTACATGCGTGCTTAGCAATATTTGTTTTAAAACAGCAGAATCTAGGGCAAAGATTCATCCGGCTAAATATGATTAAGCCCCCCCCCCCCCCACGTGGCCAGAGTTGCTGTCCGTTCTAAGGTGATTTTGTTGTTTATTCATTGTATGTTGTTGTTTCCATTGTGTGTGTGCGTTTTGTGTCGGGTCCTTGTTTTGTTGTATGGTTCTTGGTGCCTTTTCTAGTTTAGCAATCATTTTGCTGAGGAAGATAGTGCCAGTGGCTCTACTTTGAACCGTGACATGTGATTTCCAACAATGTGGTATTTTGACAAGTGTAGACTCAGACGAGCCTGTGCAGCCTGCTGTTAAGCTTAGAAACTCAAACTGTTGTTCAGTCAGTAGCTTAACACTTATAGAATATTCAAGCGACTAGCAAAGACGCTGATCAGACTGCGCGTATGCGCAGGCTGATCAGAGGCGTTGCTGGTCGCAGATACCACCTTGTTGAAAATCCCATGCCACGGCTCCTTTAATAATTAGTGTTGTGGCTGTCTAGACTATGTTCTCTGTCTCTTCCTAATGGTGCTATGAGTTTGTCGTCAGTCTGTGAATATGGCATTTCCTGGTCAAGCTCACTTACTTTCTGTTGACCTCGCTGTAGTATGAATTTTCATCGCGCCAAAACTTCACATCAAGTGAAATATTTATTACCTTAGATGGTGTTTCGTTAGGAGGAGGACGGCACTCGTATTCCTCACCAAGTTTGAATGTTTCTTTGTTCGTCTTTGGCCCCATAGACATAGTGATAGTGATACTGTCGCCATCTACAGTGATAGTCAGTGAGGGATGGAAGGCTGATGCTAACTTTCTTCTCAGAAACCCTGCACCTGTAAGACAATCAAATGCCATTAGATCATTCCCAGAAGCGACGTCATCTTATACGAGGACTGTTCAAATATGAATGCAAGTAGCTTCATAACTTTCTTCACATACGTATATGCCACGACAAAATGGTAAACGTTTCTATAAGGACTAAATGTCACCTTTAAACTGGCGCCAGACCTAAAGAAAAATACAGTATACTAATCGAGCTATAGCCCTTCAAATGAGGGTCACGTAAGTATACTAACTAACTCAATGATTCGAACATATACCAGTGATATAGACTAGCGTATAACTCTTCGATAAGCAGGTGAATTTTCATGAATCTTTTCAGAAAAGTATTTTTAATAAGTCAAAAATGCCTTAAGTGAAAGGGTTATAGAATTTATACTCAAGTTTTTGCCATAGCGTTGCAGCTTTATTCTAAATTCAAATGTAAACTATAAGTTTGACCACTATAGGCATTATTTACAATAAAATTACACACCTGGTCTTGGGGACTAGACAGATTGAACATATTTTAATTAATGGGAACACTTCATTAAGAAGCAGAAAATGCTTGAAAAATGATATAAAATGTGATTACTCTTAAATAGAGGACGGCGCGTTTAGAAAACTCCCTTATGGCATATTAAGCATGTTTTCAGCAAAACGCAAAGAAAACGGCGCAGCGATGTTCATTATCACATCACCGCTAACTCAAAATCATCATACAATTAATAACGTCGCAAACATGCCTGTTTACTCGAGATTGAAACAGGATTATATAAACATTTTCCTGCAAGCAACTTTAGGATTGTTACTTAAACTTGCATCTAAAATTTGGTGCCATTTTGACAAAAAACTTACAAAGATATGACACTATATCCGCACATGTCCCAAAGCGTGCTCTGCAATTTGCTTCAGAAAAAAACTTCAGTATACAGGAATGGCCTTTATATAAGCGTCTGTAACTCAAGAAATATAGTGTGTGCTTCTTTACGTTTGGTGCCATTTTAAAGGCGACAAATAGTTCTTTCCAGAAAGGTATGACATTTTGTCGTAGCATAAATGTGAAGAAAGTTATAAAGCTACTTGCATTCATATTTGAACAGCCCTCGTATATTGAAATTCTGCATGTACCGAATTTGGCTGCTATAATTTCCAGAGAGTGATTAACAAAGGTACTGATCAGGCCCCGAGGTTATAAAACTTTTTTCATGCTTAACCCAACTAAGCATGGAATTTCAACTGCTCATTATAACTAAAATGTTGCAATGCAAATACGTTTCTTGCTTTCAAACTCTCAGGTGTTGTATTTATCATGCTCATAAATGTTAAAATGCCAACGATTTAACATTTATGAGCATGATAAATGTTATGCTTAATTGAGTTGATCTTGAAAGAGTTTTATAACCTCGGGGCCAGACTGCATAGATGCACTTGTCCGTGCCGTGGTTGACTGCAAAAAACAAACAACTAGGTTCCCTCATGGCGAATTCCACATTTGGTCTGTCTACATTACTGAGCAGATCGAACAAACTATCCTTGCCAGTATGCATAGCTGTGTAATCTGATTTAGCCGCCTTACCTTTGTAAACCACTAGGGTAAAGACAGGTAACTTCGGACATCAGGTTAATTTGGATATACATTTGCAAACAGTGGAAATCCAGATGAGACGGCTCCTTATGAGCCGTAGGATCATGATTTCCACTGTTAGCTTAGATATTTTTTTTTTCATTTAATAATTAAAAAATGAAACAAAACAAGGTCGCTGTCCGAATTTACCCGATGTCCAAAGCTACCTGACTTTACCCTAGTGAATATGACCATTAAATGACACAAGCGTAGACTAGAGACCAACCAATGGCACCGCTGGGTAGAGAAACAGAACACAGACTACCAAAAGGCAGCAATAAAACATGTTAAGAAAAGCAACCAGGTCCTCTTTCTCAGCCATATGATTGCAAAGCTAGAAATGACATGAAGTGAACTACATCACAACGCAAGAACCAACTACGACCCCCAACGCACACATTGAATCGACAACATAACAGCAGAAACACCGCCTTTGGGTATACAGCTTCCGAAGTCACCGGCGTGTGAGTAAATGCACATTGTACATGGGGGATGGGGGCCTATAGTAGGCTATGGTCTGTGAGTCTAACATACACTTGGTATTATATCAATCTTTATCTATATCCGTACCATTTCTAGCAAACAGCAATGGCTCTGGTTAGTCGGTGCGGATTCTTCCCGCCGGCTAACCTGTTTTTCGCTGTCCAAAAAATAATAACCTATGCATAGAGTTGAACGTTTCCATCGTACATGTTAGGGGCATCGCTATAAAACAATGTCGTGTGCGTTTAGGATGATTTAAAGCTTACAAGATCTTACCTAAAGCCTGTAATATCTCATCCCCATTTTCCATTTTATATGATGTCCATTTTCCTTCAAATAATTCCTTAATTTCTGCAGCCATTTTCTATTTGATACTAGTGACCTATAAAACTATGATAATATATTTGACAATTACTGATAAACATTGATCGGGCATTTATCAGTCAACTGCATTGGTATCTCGGCTCTCAAAACATTTTCAACCAACTATATTAGGTCATTATAACTGTACGTAACCAAGCAACGCCAGATGCTTACAGCTTCTCACAAATTAGACTGCTATCGATCTATAACATACATGTTTATCTTTCAAATAGCTACATGTATATGATTATCTCACTAGATAAAATTTCAAAATGACGTTGACTAAAAAACTGATACATGAACTTTGAAAAACATATGATCAGGAGGTTCAGTGGGTTCACTCGAACCCCCTCCCTGCCCACCGTTTTTAAATATCCTAAGAAAATGAAATAATTTGGTCTCAATGAGACCAAATTATTTCATTTTCATGGGATATTTAAGAAAAATAAGATAAAATCAGCAAAACGAACCCCCGCCCCTTTATACATATGAACCCCCTTTCTAGAAATCCAGGATCCGCCCCTGTATAATGATGGTATTAATTTGAAGCGTCTCACCCAGACGTCTCACCGAGACGCTTCCAAGGGGTACCCACAACATATGACGTGACGCTACCAATGATACCCGTATCAACGGTATACAATAAAACATGTGTAAAACGCCCACTAAAATAGACAAAACACAGATCTTAATTACAAATAGTAGCTTAATGAAGGTCGAAAGTATAGTAGAATGCTCCCCTTGGAGCATTCTGCAATACCTTTGACCTACATTAAGCGATAATTTGTCTTGGAAACCAATTTTCTTTTTGAGAGTGGCTGTTTTACTCAGGTTATAATGTATGTTGAAAATTTATATAAACAGCCTCTTATCTAGGACTATAACAGTTCATATTTCCACAAAAGATCATATATCTATGTCATGTCGGATGTACATGCAAATTTATGTAGCAAGAATATATTTGCATTCGTGAAATGTATGTATATACTGTGACCAGAAAATGACACACTCACAGATCTGAGCCTGCAACCCTCCTGTCCGAAGGCTACCATTGGCGTAGCTCCCATTACGCAGTTACGAACGTGCGTAATAAAAATATTTACATTCAAGGGAGGTCACCAAATGGGGTAAAAGTTATTTATCATACCATAAGGAACTGCTCTTAAAGAAAATAATTCGCTCCCTCCGGGAGCAAATTCTTTCCTTTAAGAAAAGTTATCATTTTGAAAATGGACTTAAATGAAGAGAATCATTGCTTTATCATCCAGTAGTCTCCCTACGGTGTGCGTAACTTTTTCAGCCTTCTAGCCACGCCATTGGCTACTGATATGGTACATGTGAGTTTACATTCCAACTAGCACTGCTGATATGGTACACTACTGTTGGGAGGTGTGAGCCGACATTGACCTTTGACTCTAGGGCCATAGCAACAATGTAATTTAAACACCATAAGAAACTATTGTGCAAACTATAAACCCCACCTGGGTTAAATCAATGAGACATGCAACATACCCAACCACGGACTATTTTCAATGCAAAGAATATCATTTTGAAACTAGACCTTTTCATGCAAGTTTGAAGAAAATCGGAAAAGAAATGCCAAAGATAGAGAGTGAAGAACCAATTTATAACGTCAATCAAGGGCCAGGACTCTGTACTTATTTGTCGAATTTTATCCATCTGCAATACCAAGACACTACTTTTCAATATCAACTCTTATTAACAGTTTGAAGAAAATCGGTAAAAAATGTCAAAGAAAGAGAGTGAAAACAAATTTCTAACGTCAATCAAGGGCTGTAACTCTGTCCTTTTTTGTCAAAATTTACCCATCTACAATCCCAGAACACTCTAACACAATATCGACTCCCATACCAAGTTTAAAGAAAATCGGTAAAGGAATGCCAAAGATAGAGAGTGTAAACCAATTTCTAATGTCAATCAAGGGCCATAAATCTGTACTTATTTGCCAAAATCTACCCATCTGCAAGCCCAGGACACTCCTTCCCAATATCAACTCTCAAAGCAAGCTTGAAGAAAATTGGTTAAAAAATGCTCCAAGCACCAGCAGAGAGTGAAAACGATGCGCTGACGGACGGACGTACAGTTGGACAGACAGACAGACAGACAGACAGACAGACGGACCATCGGTCACTCGAACGCATTTTTCGAAAGAAGGGTATAACATAATATCTTGCTCTTTTTAAAGTGAAAGAGGAGTAAGACAACAGAACAGACCTTCACAAGAAGTCCAAAATAAATTTCCCAAGCGGGGAATCGAACACCGGCCGCAGCGGTGAGAGCGCGGAACCCTAACCACTAGACCACTTGGGATGTGCTATTTAGAATGTTTAGTGCATATCACTATATTACACGGATTATCCAGCTTATAGTGAATGATAAGTACACAAGCACTGAGTAAAGAAGATTGTGTATCTCCTCGTTAGTATAGTGGTAAGTATCCCCGCCTGTCACGCGGGAGACCGGGGTTCGATTCCCCGACGGGGAGCATATTCGTTTTTTCATATATTTTTTTTACATTATATTGCATTGTCCAATACAATTTACTCATCTTTTTATGCATTTTAATAGGAGTAAAAGGAACAGCTCGCGTATCTACGGTAATATGATTTCCCCAAAACTAGAGAGGGCACCTACAAGAACTAACTTGCTATACTGCGATGTCTCAAATATAAGGACTCTGATAATTAACCGACAGACAGAGCTTAAAAACATAATTGAGCGATCAACCCACCAATTAAGGAGTAAACATAGCTACACACAAGGATATAATACATAATCTATACATAACTGGTTATTTTGTTGTTGCAATTGGAGTGACTGATGATCCATTTGCTTTGAGATAGTCCCAAAGTTAGTTAGTCAGTCAATCAATTTGAGATGTCATCACAAGTAAACAGAGCAAATAAAGACACCGTGCCCAAAATGCCAGTTTAATGGGTGAAAAATGTTGATGTGGGGCAAGTTCCCTAGACAACCCTTCCCCAAATCGCTACAAGTAGGTCTTGTGAGCATTTGACACTATGTGAATGCAAGGCTGAATGTGTAAAATGTACATATAATTGTCTGTCAATGTGCTGAATAAATAAGAAACACGCCAGTGTATATGAACAAAAGGTCGTTCAGTTGAGTTTTCTGGTATAGTTGTACTATTTCTCAAAAGTTTTGAGGCCATCTTGAAAATCGTTGGACATTTATAAATTTCAAAGTAAATCTTATTTACTCTTGATATTGTTTTGACTTAATCACAATTATGTGATAAATAAGAGAGTTGTATCAATAAGTTGCAAATTTTGATGGACATTTTTTCCGTAATTGTTTACTTGGCTGGTTCGAAAATCGGCGGCCATCTTGGATTTTATAAAATCGACTGGTTTTGTCTTTCTAAATAATACATGAAATATCAAAAATACCGTATCTTTTATCGGCAGCCATCTTACATATTGGAGGCCATGTTACAACACGTTTTGAAATAATATAATACTTATTTAATTTGATCTTTTTTATTTCATTTTGCGCTATCAATGTCGACGCATAATGAAACAAGCTGGTGTTTTTTTTCATTTAGGGTCAATTGTATGCGATCGGGTCAAAATGAAATAATTATTTCATTTTGCGTTGATAGCAGGCATACTTTTTTTTATTTCATTTTGCATAGATGGCATGAGGTCTGCTCTAAATGATTTACATTTTTTGTGCTTTCATATATGGCATAATTATATTCAATTGTTTAGATTTTTGATGATCATGGTTGAATTAAGTAATTTCGGATACCTCTTTCAAAATCAATACTGGCGTTCAATTTCACATGTTCATCAATTCTGTAAGCTAGTATTTTCGTGATTACAACGAAAACAAATTAAGAAATGTGGAAAAATGCTAAAAGGACCAGATTATGAGAAACTTTGTCTGAATACATGTATATACGTACTTTAAGTCGTTATAAAGACCTAGATCAGTCTGCGCAGCGTCTCCCTAATTGCCGTGGGGACAATTTGCACCATTAGGCCGATATACCTGATAATGCGGTGGTGGCCATGTATAGATCTCTAAAATGTGCTCTTAAAACGTTCATAGGCTTAAATGAGAGCATTAGAACAAAATTTCAATAAAGGGCTTTAACTTTCCAACTCCAAAAAAAGAAGATAAAAGAGTTCATTAAAATTTTCAAACTTATTCTATGAAATTTCAAGATACTTTCTCTAATTTTACTTGAACGAGTGAAGAAAGCTAGGTTCTTGCAACATTATTTCATTTTTCGTTGATATTCACAATATCAACGCAAAATGAACTAATTCTATTATTACATCTTTACTTCATTTTACGTCGACGTTGACAACGCTAAATGAAAGAAAAAAAAATCAAAATGAAATAAATTACATTACATTATTTCAAAACGTGTTGTAACAAGGCCATTTTGCATTTTTGGTCTTAATATAAACCTTTCATATAGATTACACACTAGATATCATTTTTTTCTATTAATATTGTCAGGTTTTGTATCTTTATCACCAGTAGAAGGGTTCTTGTTGTGATAATTGTCTATTTCTTTATTTGGTATCTTGGCAAATAGCGACCAACATAAGTGTCGAGGTGGAAATCGAGGTTTTCGTAAACAGTACATTCTAACGATTTGGTGCTTGCATCACTAAATGAAAGATTGCTCTGTTAATATGCTCCACTATTTTGCTTAAAGCTTGTCTTCAATTGTTGTGTTAATGCCAGATGCTTTTCTTTGGCTACAAGGACTTTTCTTAAGCTCTGTCTGTCTGTGAGTTAAGAGCCCGTTTATGTGATACATCGCAGTAAGTTCATATGGTTTTGTGATTGTAAGGTATTCCTTTTAAAAAATAAACACCAACATGTGTTGGCTTGTATGTTGTGTTATATCAACAGCAGAATCTAGGGCGAAGATTTTGGCCTATAAAATATATTTTTCAAAAAAAAAAACGCCGCGGCAGGCGGGTACAATGTATATTGACTTTTTGTTTACCGTTGCTCCCATAGTGTGTTGAAGTTTTGTGTTTTTTCCTTGTTGTGAGAGCCCAGAATCCTAACCACTAGGCCAATTCATAAGTTTTATTGTATATTACAGGGATGATCCCGCTGTCAGTGATGATTACACAAGCACTGAGTAAGTAACAGCCTGTATCTCATCGTTAGAATAGTGGTAAGTATCTCCACCTGTCAAAGGACAGTATATGGATATGAGCTTTTAACGTTTTGGTGCCAAAGAAACACAGCCATTAAGATACACACGCACTGAGTAAATAAAAGTGAGATAGTAATGCTAACGTGTATCTCCTCGTTAGTATAGTGGTAAGTATCCCCGCCTGTCACGCGGGAGACCGGGATTCGATTCCCCGACGGGGAGCATAATCTTATTACATGTTTTCTCTTATATTATTGTCCTCTGAACAAATGAGTCAATTTACTCAACTTTTCAGGAGCAAATCAAACCATCAGAGAGATGATGGTTTAACTAGAAGGACACCAAAAATGCCTCTCAAAACTAGGACAAAACACAAAATCCCATATCCTATGGGAGCAAATGCTAACAAGAAGGCAACATCAGAATATACCCACCTTAGAACAAACAGCAGCCCAGGACATCTCGGTGGGGCTTAAATATATTTTAAAGGCCAAAATCTTCGTCCTAGAATTTGCTGTTGTAACAACACAACTAGGGTTTGCCCCTGTCCCTGTCTGTCGCCAGAATAGAACACAACATACAAGCCAAAAATTGTTTTTTTTTCTAACTGATACAGTGTCATCACAGGAATGTGTCAAATATAAGGGCTCGTTACTCATAAACAGACAGAGCTTAAGACAAATCCAAGTTGAGCTGTGGACCCAGCCAAAGATAAGCATCTGGCATCAACCCAGAAGTAAAAGAGGAAGCTATAGCCATACACAGTGTTTGGGTCTATAACCAAGCATGTAGACTGTTGTATAATATCCATATTATATTGTACATATTTATAATGCTTAATAATTGTTTTGAATGGATCATCAAAGAAAATTTTCGGAAATTTAAAGTAGCCAACAAGGGTCCATTCGTGAGTACGGACGGACTCACAGTGATTATAGTGCACATTTGCGAGTCGTGCAATACTGGCGTTTGTTGCAAGTCGGTTATTGGCCTCGGGGTGGGGGTGGGGGGTGGGGGTTAAATCACTATATATGACATAGTACGGATATGCGTGCCGGAATAGCCCCCTTTTTCAGCGCTGCCAGGTATATGATAAACCCTCTTTTTTGAAAAGAAAGTATATAAATTGCCCTAATTTCTGATTTTGGTATATGAATGGCCCAAATTTTCTGACACCCAGATATATGCACATATTTTTCGCTCAGATACTCGTCAAGCCTTTGTTGGAACATTTACATAAAGCAGGTTTTCTCATGACGAAGGTCATTTGTAGACTTGTTTATAAATCAGAGTTATGAAGGGGTATATTAATTAAAATGACAGTACATTGTTTATGAATAGATCATCTTTCTGTGAAATCAACCATTTGCATAAGAAAGTGCTGGGTTTTTTTCAAATGCCGGCTATATGATTGGGGTTGGTTTCAAAATACTGGCTCGCACACCTGTTATTGGCAGAGAAAAAAGGTATACCATTTTGTTTCAAAGTCTTAAGGTCGATGATGCATGTGCTTTATCGTACAAACCACGTGACCTTAAAAGAAGTTCAAAAGGGGGATCGAACCTTGGCCGCAGCGGTGAGAGAGTGGAAATCCTAACCACTAGACCACTTGGGATGTGTCTCTGTGAAGTTTGAGCGTTTATCAAGTATTCAGTGCTGTATTACACACGCACTGAGTAAATAAAATTGAGATAGTAAAGATGAACGTGTATCTCCTCGTTAGTATAGTGGTAAGTATCCCCGCCTGTCACGCGGGAGACCGGGGTTCGATTCCCCGACGGGGAGCAGGTTTTTTTTATAAACTATTTTCTCTTATATCATTGCTTTCTGACCAAATGTGTCAATTAACTCAACTTTTTAGGAGCGATGTAATTAGGGAATAAATCAAACAGCAGTTCTCTTATTTTCAGTGAGATGATTGTTTAAACTACAAATGCACCACAAAACAAGGACAAAACACAAAACCCACACATTATTGGAGCAACGGCAACCAGAATATTCACAGAAGACCAGGCCCCAAACTCAGTTGAGTATGAAATTGCAATCGCTCATAACAACAATAATACTCAATCGCTCATAACAACAATAATACTCAATCGCTCATAACAACAATAATACTCAATCGCTCATAACAACAATAATACTGAAAAAGACTGACTTTTCTTGATTTCAAACTCTCAAATGTTGCATTTATCATGCTCATTGTTGGCATTTTAACATTTATGAGCAGGATAGATTTCGTGTTCAGTTATGTTGAGCATGAAAAAAGTTTTATAACCTCGGGGCCTGGCCACTGCAGTAGGGCTTATTTTTGCCAGACGGCATGCAGTCATTTCATATTGTGTCGAAATTCAGGCAATCAATGCGAAAAAAGTTTTAAACTGACCTGACATCCGATTCGTCTAAACTACCTTACAACTATAATTCTTTCCTTGAACATGTTATTATTCTTCAATGTGGTATAAAACGGGCACTGAACCAAATGGATTTTAACGAGGTGACAACTATTTAAATAAATATACGTTTTATGTAGTACTCATGCTGTTTTAACAAATAAAACATCACCGAAAGCTTAAATATCATGATCTCGTATTCATGTATTAACTTAACACATGTAGGTCTAACATACCTGAAATGGGACAAGACAAGACAAGGGTCCGGAATTACAATGCCTTCTTAGAGTTAAGGAATACTTAAGTTAAGTAAAGAGTTTTGAGGATGCAAAAAATAATATTTAAAACTGATTAAAATCAAAATATTTTTATTTTTCTGAAGATCAGAATGATATCTTTGACCACAAATACCACATAACACAGGCAATTTATTAAGCATTTAATATAGCAGGTGGAAATATCAATACTTAACTTAAGTCTTGCTTAACATTAAGGAGGCATTGTAATTCCGGGCCCAGGCCTCGAGGTTATAAGCCCGCTCAGCAATCAGGAAAGTCCGGCATAATTCGAGAATCGAATCAAGCCTCGGGTGTAAGTAAGACGTAAGGAAAGTTAGTTCTGTAGCATGTGGGAATCCATTTTTACGATTACCCGAAAAGTTTAATCAGCAGAATAAATGATGTTTATGTATTTTTTAATAAAATATCGCTATGGTGATATTTTATTGAAAAAAAACAACAACATAAACTTCATTTACAGCCGTTTGTTTTGCTGCAATCACACTTGTTATTGTGTTGGCACGGTTTCTGTGACCTCAGCGTCGCCTTATGCAACGTCAGCGTAGTAGATCCTCGATGTACACCCGAGATCTCCACGGAATTGACCGAGGCAGTTCCTATCGGCCTGCTCAGCTGCAGAGACTAGATTACATGTTTACTATTTTAAAAACGAATGATGTTTGTAGTAACTTGATGTATGGCGAATAAAAGTGGCGCTAAACAGACTGCACAGATACGCAGGCTGGTCTGTGCCTTTGTTGTTAGCATACAACACAATTTATGTGTTCTCAATCGTGACAAAACCCAATTATAAGGAATCGCTGGACAAAACCTGTCACATAAAGCAGGGATTCCACTGTGTATATGTGTATGCAAATGTCCCATTCTCTGAATGGGCTAAAGACATGCTAATAAGTCTGTCTCCACTTGCATTTAACAATAACGACATGCTTTTTGTGGACTCAACACATGTATGACCGTTCTTCAGGCTTCTAATTTGAAGATCGTTATCTGACAAACAACCATTTCTAACCACCATAACTCGCGATGGTCACTGCGGTACAAATTTATTGCCAAGTTTCACAAAAAGATACCCCGTCCACTCCATGTTCACTTAGTATCTTATGGAAGACGGCACCAAAATAAAAAATGTGATAACAAAATACAAGCTAATAAACTTTGTTAATTAATGTTATCTTGACGCTTATTGGGCTATAAATGGTAATTTAAAATCAGTTACCGTGGCTGTAATTTGAACATTGCTAAAGAGCGTTCGAACTGGTTTTCAATGAGGTTAATGATTTACTACTAGTAATAATGTGTTCTCATGGAGATCGGATTTTTTAAGGTTTCTTTAAAAGTGAATGAATGCAAAGTTAATATTGCCAAAACAGCTTTGTTAAAAACTCTCAGTTTAATCATTCTCTCTCTCTCTCTCTGTCTGTCTCTCTCTCTCTCTCTCTCTCTCTCTCTCTCTCTCTCTCTGTCTGTCTGTCTGTCTGTCTGTCTCTCTCTCTCTCTCTCTCTCTCTCTCTCTCTCTCTCTCTCTCTCTCTCTCTCTCTCTCTCTCTCTATGTGGGGGGGGGGGGGGGGGCAAACTGTGAAGACGCTAATGAGATGCTGGTTTCCAACTGGCGTTTACCCATGGGGGGGGGGGGGGGTACTCTATTTTTTCCGCATGCGTAGGCTATGACCCAGCATCTACCGTTCACCCCAAAAAATATCAGGAATTTCAAGCACCCCAAAAAAAATATTTGAAACTTTATATATCCTAATTCTGTACATCGGCCTTAAAAATAAGACCCTAAAATGCATAAAAAATGACCCTCAAACTAGCCCAATTTTGTGATGACCCCCCCAAAAAATATCCACAAAATCTTCATACCCCAAAAATTTGTCCATTTTTCTGAAAACCCCCCAAAATATCGAAATTCAGAATTTTGAACCTCAAAAAATAGTCCGGGCCTACGTATGTGTCAAAATATCAGAGTACCCCACCCCCATGGGGCGTATACTGGGTGCTATGATAAAATCAGATTTTATGGTGTTACGGACTACACATATAAAACCATTTGACACTTTTTCTACCAGGGCCCCATCTATAACTAGCCTTTCATAAGTACTAACAATGATTCTGTCTTAGTGTTAATTTTCTTAATCTGTGGCTAGTTTATAGGCTTGTGCTGATATATAGATACGAACATAAAAATATCAAAACCATTTCACACGTATTACAAACAACACTTTTATTAACAGACTAGAGTAATATACATGTACATGTACCAGAACGAGAAAGCCCTAGTAGATGTTGACATCTCAAGAATATTTTTTATTCTTTTTTTGCAATATGTCTTTGTATCTCCAGAACAATCTTACATACATTTTGACTTTTATTAGATTATTTAGCATTGTATAACTTTACACAAAAAAAATGACCATAACTTTTTAGGAAAGAGATACAACTTTTTGTGATTTTGATGAGTAAAACCACATTTAAATTACATGTATGTAACCGCAACCATTATCGTCTGAATTTTAAACTCAGCCATCCGCTGTCCGTACACTTCGTATTTGGGAGCAGCAAAAGCTCAGACGAGACTTCGCAGAAGCACAGGCTTGTCTGAGCATTGGCTGCTCGATCAATTTCAGACCGAATTAGGAAACTCTATCGCATAATAGGAAAATTAAATCAGACGTTATTTTATAATCTAGTCAGGGCCCTTAGGGACAAAAAATAGGTCCCGTGCGATTTGTGTGCCGATTTATGGTGACCTATATCAAAACCTTCAATGGAGTCTTACCTTTGATTTAAAGGTGGTCACCCATCTCAAATCCGCGTCTGAGGCTATTTATGACGTCATAAATATGGCGACCATAATGAGAAACTGCTCGTTAATAAAAGCTATGGTTTGTGTTGGTATGGTCATATTTATCCAACACGAACGCCTTTTTAACATAATATCAATTATTTTAGTCACATGATAGTTACATCAATGCTTTACCTGACTTTGACAATGAATTATTTCTCAATAAAAATATTTTGCATCCAAAATACCGTAGATTTCCTATAAATACCCAGCTTATCGGGCCATCTTTAGACTGATGGCTGAGAATGTTATTGCTACCCCTCCGGAATTTCGCAAACTTATCCTATCTAAAAGAAGATTTCCAGTTGCGTCTTTTAATAGATGTTTGCACTATGTTCGCCAGGGCGTTAGTCTCTAACAGTCTGTTACATATGTTACCATATTAAATTTAGAAAAAAAAAAAGAAAATTAAAAGTTTGAGCTACAGAAAGAAAGCTTATTATTTAAATTACTCATATGGTCTGCATATTGACTACTTTAACTACATATAAATTCTTTGGAGCAAAATTACAGCTTCCTGTGGTGTTATGTGCGTTACTTTTATTAGATTACCCTTTAAACATGAAAAGTGTGACCAATATCATTTACTTTTTAGCTGATATGTGCATTTTCCAAAATGTTTTGATTATTTTATAATAACAAACTCATTTGGGTTAGAGAAAATCCAAAGTCTGTTTTTATACTTTAAATAAAGTGCCTTATACGAGCAATTTTAAAAACAACCCAATGCTACACTCAATTTTAAGGAGCCGAATTTGGTAGGCATCATTTAAGTAAAAATATATGAAAACATTTGCTGCTGTTGGATATCTTGCATGTTTTGGGATTGTCTTGCTCATATCATAAAGAATTATAGATTTTGCAGGTTAAACAACAAAATTGAAGCACTTGTTAAAGGCTGTAACATATGTTACATGACATAATAAATGAGCAAGGACATTGGCTTGATGTAAGAAATGATGTTTCAGGAAAAAAAATGAATATATTTCGCATGTTTTCCTTGCTAAAATCTCTAGCCTCTGGTGCCTAAATCTTAGGTATTGATGATTATTAAGCCCCTGTACCTTTGTTACAGATGTTATGAATATTTGTTTTCAATATTTCTAATATGAATAATTCTAAAATAAAGATACACCCTAAAGGAACATAGGAAATAATCTTTTCACATTTAAACAGTACACTTAAGTAAATGTCCCTTTCTAATGTAAATATTCTAAACCAATCCTTATCCAAGTCATATACATGTACAATATCGTTTATTATTTCTGCTTCTCTGGTTAAATAATTGTCCTCCTCATATCATAAAAACCAGAATAATCATCAAACAAGATTTTGACTGCAAGCTGAGTAATGACCTGCTCCATTCCAAACCCTTTAAGACATATTCTATCGTATGTACCGATTTAAGGCGCATCGAATAGGAGATGTTTGCACACTGTAAGCATGGGTGTTAGCCTGTATCAGCTTGTTACATATGTTATTTTATCAATTTGAGAAAAAGAAAATTGAAAGTTTGAGGTACAGAAAGCAGACATTAAAACTAGCTAATCAATGAACATTCTAATAGTCTGCATATAACTGGATCTCTCTACTACATATGACAGCTGTTTAACATTAATACGGCTACATGTTGTATTATGTGCGTTACATGAGCTTAATCATAATTTAAAGGTGGTAATTTTGGCTATCGTCATTTAGTTTAACGACTGCTCTGAATTGGTTTCAAACTGTTTTAGATTAGGTTTAACAAACATATACTCAATTGACGAGTACATACCCAAAGTTTGCTTTTCTATCTTAAATATTTTGTCTTATATGAGCTAATGCACAACCCTACCCCCAGTTTTGCAGAGGAGCAAATTTTGTTTTCGCCGCTTAAAAAAAATATAAAAACAATTGCAGAGTGTTGATATTTTTCATTTTCTTAATCAGTCTTGCGCATATATAATCAAGTTTCTAAGATCAGGACACTTATCAAAGATGTCAATGTGCCATGATGCCATAACAAGGGCTCTGATCGAATTCCATAAACTTTCAGGTGCTGGTATTAACTAGATCAATGTCAGGAAAGAGCAAGAGATCATATTGGCAGGCATTTAGATATGCTGGAGACTCGATCCACGAAGCTTTCTTTCACCTCGGCTCAGTGCCCTTAGAAAGCACTGTGGCGGATGCACTAGAGTAATATATTTGTAAATTGTCCTGACCTCTTGGCTCTCGTTTGTGATGTCTAACTGTGAGTTTGTTACTTTCCCATTGGTATCCTGGGCCAGGTGTGGTACTTGATTGTATCGATTCCTGATCTTTGCCGCCTTTCTTACTTTGCATTAGCCAGTCACTGATATTGTTTGACTCACTGCGTTGAGGTGGTGGATGTTTTGGAGAAAAAAAAAAAAAGCTGAATTGCAAGAACTACCACTTCCAAGAGTAGTGTTTCTCGAAGGTGTCAAACGTGCGCAGTATCGGTGAATCATTTGGAAAACCTCACCTGTCATTAATCCTGACAAATCAAGGCCTGACAATTATGGTTAGAGGCCGGACTGTGATAAATATTGTCCCGTTATGATGACATTGCCCACGTGTGGATCCAGAGGGGGATAGGGGGTCCGGACTCTCCCCCTGGAAAATAACAAGTACATATATGTGTTTCTATAAAAATTAGCATTTGGACCCCCCCCCCTGGAAAAAAGTTGGACCCCCCCCCCCCCCGGAAAATAATGGACGGCCTCTGGATCCTTTGTAAAGTATAAGTATAGTTTTCTCAGCAATAAAACCATTGGAACCCCTCTTTAAACTTTAAAATAAGCTGAGGACTAATTAAAACTGACAAAAATTCCTGGATCTGCGCATGTTGCCTCCTGCCCCCCCGAAACCCCTCTGCAGCTGATAAAATGTGGTTGCAGCATGTCTGTATGCGAAACATCTCGGTGTTAGTACAAAGCAAACCATTTATATTGTACTGATTTGTATTGCTGAAGCAGAAGAGGACTCATGTAAACTATTGCCAGTGATCAATATGCTTATGACTTTTGAACAACTATTTTCATGTGGATTCAGATATTTCTTTAGCCGTATCAACAAGAATGCCTTATTGTCCGATTTTGACCTTTGAAGACAAGTAGTAGCATGCGAAAGATAAATCAGATTGTAACAGTTTTCTATTGCCCGTGCTATCGCAGTACAATGGGTAGCTTGTAGAGGGGTTTATCCTTATTTCCATATCATGAACTACTAAGTAGACTCTTCTAACTTTTGATCCTTCAGTGGCCAAAATCGGACTATAATGAGTTTGGTTGATAGTGTATGCAAATGATTATTATTACAATCTTTTATTTGGGTGTAGGATAAGCAGCTACAGTTAAACCAAAAGCTTTGAAGCGTGCCTCTATTTACAATATTGATATGTTGTTCTAGAAAAAAGGGTTTCAGGCGTTTATTTACATTTACTATAAAAGCTTTGACATGCACATATGTTCTAGCCGGACTGGCTCATTTTACGTATTTTGCATCAATCGTTTGAAATAGAAAGACCCAAAGGTCAATGGTCAAAGGTCGTAGTACATCTATATATATATATATATATATATATATATATATATATATATATATATATATATATATATATATATATATATATATATATATATATATATATATATATATATATATATATATATATATATATATATATATATATATATATATATATATACATACATATATGTATATATATATATATATATATATATATATATATATATATATATATATATATATATATGTATGTATATATATATATATATATATATATATATATATATATATATATATATATATATATATACATACATATATGTATATATATATATATATATATATATATATATATATATATATATATGTATATATATATATATATATATATATATATATATATATATATATATATATATATATATATATATATATACATACATATATATATATATATATATATATATATATATATATATATATATATATATATATATATATATATATATATATATATATATATATATATATATATATATATATATATATAAGCATAAGAGATTATATTTACTCCGTTTAACATAAAAAACACTGTTTGTTTTTCATTCACTCCACTGTCTTTTTATTCGTAAATCGTGACGGCATTTACGTCCCACCCTCGCACTGACTTCACCAAATCTGAATATATTTTGTATGTTACGATTAAAAAGAGTTTGCATTCAGTCATGCTAAGGTTACCAGTTCATTAAAGGAATATTTCCAAGCGTTGGAAATGGACAAAATGCATATATATGTGGTATTGCCATACTAGGCGTCATTTCAATGACGTCATCTTTTTCTTCTGATGCGAAGACAATATGGGCGACATGTTAATTTTAATCATTTACCCCCTAAGATTAAATTTGGTGCATTTCGACTGAAATTGGAACACAAAATGCAAGAACGCCCTGATTCCCATATACTACAATGGACATACCGTTTAAATTGCACTGATACAATATACGCTATTTTGATGACGTCATAATGACGTCCAGACGTGAAACCCAGATGGGTGACCAGGTGATTTTCATTAGTTATCCCCTAAAGTTTGATTTGGTATAGGTCACCATAAATCGGCATCAAATTCGCACGGGAGTCCCGAGCGCCCCTGACTAATCTATGAATATTATATTACGGATCAACTTGTCAAAGGGGAATAACAGTAATATTTTGCTGGTAAAAGCTCATTACGAGTTTTCAATACTTTCGTTAGCGTATAAGATTAAAAGTTTACGCCTTGAATATAGTAAAATATGAGAAAAGCTGGGTAAGTATTGATATATATTAAACAATGTTTAACTTAACAAATGCTTGGTGATTGAAAATTTGAACTTAAGTTTGATCTTTTCTAGATACATGAATCTTATGTTAAACAGCCTTATCTTACTCTTGTGTGGGAATTCTATTTTCTGGCAGAACATTACCTTCCAAGTAGGACCCATGTATGTATGTTCCTAATTACTTCCATTATGGCTTTTAAATAAGCTGTGATTCTCACAACTCTTAAATCCTAACGTGGCTACCAGAGAATTAAAGATTGTGCCCAGTTTAATCAATAAACATGATGGAGACCCCTGATAAACCTCATCACCATGTGTAACATATTTTGGCTCCTGAACGTGAGGATTCTACACGATAGGTGTTGTTTGTTAAATTAGTTTAATCTGTGTGTGTGTGTGTGTGTGTGTGTGTGTGTGTTGACATACTGTGAAGACGCTAATGAGATGCTATAAGATGCTGCTTTCCAACTGGCATTTACTGGTTGCTATGATAAAATAAAATTTTAGCTATAGGTTGTTACGGACTACGCATATAAAAAAAGCATGTGACCCTTTTTCTGCCAGGGGCCCATCTATAATTAGCCTTTTATATAAATACTGATTCTGTCTTAGTGTTCATATAAATACAATTTTCTTAATTTGTGGCTAGTATATAGGCTTGTGCTGATTTCTAGATACGATCATAAAAATATCATAACAATTTTACACCTATTACAAACAACACTTTTATTGGCAGATTAGAAGCTAGTCTAATGTATAATATGCATGTACCAGAACCAGAAAGCCCTAATTAATCTTTTCGCAATATGTCTTTGGATCTCCAGAACAATCTTAGGAATAAATTTTGGCTTTTTCTATTATTATAAAGATTATTTAGCATTATATAACACTACACGTTAAAACGATTCCCCATAACGCTTTATAGAAGGAAAGAGAAACAACTTGAGCTAAGCCACATTTAAAGTAAGAAAGAGGGCAGAGATCAGGAATCAATACAATCAAGCACCATACCTGACCCAGAATACCAATAGCGAAGTGACAGCTTCACAATTAGAAATCTCAAATGAGAGCCAAGAGGTCAGCCCTTTCCCAACAGGTAACCACAAGGCATCAATAAACAGAAGCACACAAAAGCATAACAATAACAAGACAGATATAACATAAATGATCCACAAAAGAAGTATTAAATGTATGTGTCCACAACTATTTTTGTCTGAATTTCAAACTAAGCCATCCGCTGTTCGTAAACTTCGTATATGGGAGGCGAGACTTTGCAGACGCACAGCATGTCTAATCATTGGCTCCTCGACGAGACCAAATTCGGAAACTCTAACGCATGCATACATTACACAATAGGATCATTTCATCAGTATTAAACCGACGTTATTTTATAATCAGGTACTTTTTTCTATGCCAATGAATTCGAAATCTATTAGGGAACATTACCAAAAGTTTGGAATGGCATATACAATTTTGGGAATTAGATATCATGACGATGAGCTTATATGCATTTCTGTTTCTGATTCTACTTGTTGTAATATTATGTTGGTAAAAGCTTGATGCGAGTTTTCAACACTTTAACCAGCGTTTAATATGATGCCACGATGATCTAAAGTCTACACCTTGAATATAGTAAAATAGGAGAAAACCTGGGTAAATATTGAAAGACATATAACAATAATTAACTTTACAAGTTCTTTGTGATTTATGGTTGGAACAAATTATATTATTATAAATTAGTTTAAACTTTTCCCTACTAGATACAAACAGCCACATCTTACTCTTTTGGGAGAATTCCACTTTCTGGCAGAGAATTACGCAATTATTGCTTTTAAGTAAACATTGGTTCTCAAAATCTCTGAAATCACAATGCAGCTGTCATGGCTTTACAGATAGGACCTAACTCAATTAAGAAAAGAAGAATGCGTTACCGTGGTGACCGCCATGTTTACCACTTGTTGGCCCTACATGGGAGGAACATTATCAAGATGCAAGGTCCTTCTTCTAAGCCACACATGTAATCTAAATCAACAAAAGCAGTGAGATATTGTTTTAATGCAACACTTGCTGCAAATATAATTCCGTCTAATAAATATATATTTTTTTCCGTATGTTTATTTTTCACCAATCACAAAAAGTTTTACTCTTAAATATTGCCAATGACTTCCACCCACCTTGTTGAGCCAATCACTGCCCTTATGACAATTACAGGTCTATGACCCCTATTTGATTATTAGAAATGCTATTGAACTTTCGCTTTCACAAAAGGTCACACATCTATAATTGTAAAAAAGGGCAGTGGTTGGCTCAAAAGGTGGATGGAAGCTCAGTACATTATTTAAGTTGCAAAGTGTTTCGTGATTGGCAAATAATAAACATACAGGAAAGAAATCGTATTTATAAGACGAGTTTATATTTGTTGCACGTTTTGAAACAACGTCTCACTGCTTTGTTGATCTAGTTTATTGCAGACGCGTATGCTACTACCTTACTGATATGGCTTAGAAAAAGGACCTTGCATTTTGATATTTTTTCAATGAAATTTTCCTCCCATGTAGGGTGCCGACCTTCAGGAGCCAAAAAGTGGGAAAACATGGTGGTCACTGAGGTATCTCTTTCTTGTTTATTGATTGAACTAGGTCCAATCTGTTACTCTATGACAGCCTCATTGTGATATAGGAGTTGTGAGGACCACAGCTTCCTTAAAAGCTATAATGGAAGGCTATGGTAAAACAGTTACATGTATGGGCCCTAAGGAAGAATATCAGACTTGTTTTGTTGGATACCTTGGCTGCTATGTATGTGACCTGTTGTATGTTTTTGATTCTTTGTTTTGATTTCAGTGAGTCCTATAATGATTAAGCTTTTAAAAAGTCCAACCTTTTAAAACAAAAATCATTAAGACTGCAAAAAAGAGCCTAATTAGTGGGTATGGGGTGATGGTTGGCTCAGTTTTGCACTACATATTGGGCTGTGAAGCATGTGAGTTGCATTTCTGGACTATGAGGATATACTTTAGCATTAATTAATTAAAAAAAAAACTCACTGGTTCCCATATCAGAGCATTTGTATTTTGTTACGCTGAAGCATTTTTGGAGTACATGTATTTGTTATTGTAATTATAAAAAATATGGTAAAAAGACCAAAATCCATTTGGGTCATTTTGGTTTGATTTTCTGTCCAAATTGACCCTTGACCTTGAAGATGACCTTGGCCTTAATCTTTAATTGAATCCGGCAATATTTATGAGTACATAATATGAATAATATGAATACATGGGCTAGTACATTTAAAATTTTGCCAATATTTTGATGTTTTCTCTGACTATTTGACCTCAATTTAAGTCAAATCGGTAATGGATTGTAGAAATTGAAAAGTGATCTTGACCTTTGACCTCTATGACCTTGATATTTCCCTTTCACTGACCTTGACCTTGCAGCATCCTGGCTGTTGTAGTTTTGTTGTCCAACTAGGCCTTAGGTCAAGGTTATAGATATCATAAAATTCGAAAAGCATTTTCTAAATTCTACCACAGTTACTCGGAGTTAATTGTTAAATACAACATTGGGTTAAAACTCTTCTGCAACAAGGCATATCACCTATATTTTATGGTGTTTTAGTTTATAAATTCAAACGAAATTTTGGAAAACCTAATTTTAGTGATCAATTCAAAAAGATAGTAACACGTTATATAAGGGTTGGATATAACTTGGATATCATGCGAAAGTCTGCATGCCTAGTTTTAAACCCATTACGGTTTATAGCTATGGTTTCCTCTTTAATTGCATGACGGTGGGTCAGGCCTCAGACTCTATGACGGCTATGACGTAAAGCTTTAATCGGTGGGTTGGTGCCTGATGCTTATCTGTAGCTGGACCCACCGTGGCTCAACATGAGGTTTTCTTCAGCTCTGACTATCTGTGAGTCATAAGCCCTTTTCTTTGTTTCATGATGGTGTGTTAATTTGATTAGAGTGTTTTTTCCATGATTTTACATTGCATTACTTAGATGGCCTCCATGTATGCTGAACATTTCTTGTACTTCAACAACAGCAGAATCTAGGGCGAAGATTTGGTACAAGTTAAATGCATTTAAGCCCCCCCCCCCCTGTGGCTTAGGCTGCTGTCCGTTCTAAGGCGGAGGTTCTGTTGTTGTTGACTTTTTCTTTATTGTTACTCCCATTGTGGGAGCCTGTACTTGTTCTATGTTTTGTTGTACGTTACTTTATGTCCATTCTAGTATTACAATCATCTTGATGGGGAAGAGAGAGCTGGTTGCTTTGCTTAATTTGTCTTCCTGGTGTCTCGTGATGGTTGAGTGGCTCTTCCTCGCGGTGCCACAGGGTTGTCTGTGGTTTGTGATTGTGGTATTTCCTGATCATACTCAATTACCATTTAGGACAAAATGTAAGCGGTCAAAATGCCATGTTGGTGACCATAGCCCCTCTGCATGGAAATCAGTGTTGCTCTGAACCGCCTCTGGCTGTTACATAATATTAGCTTTTGGTACATACATTAGCAGAAAATGCTCTAGTAATCACAAAATAACTTTTTATATAATGAGAAGTTGATTTTTGTGTTTATGTCCTTAGCTAGGAGCAAGTAAGTTTGGCCTAGTCAATGGGGTAACTCCACATTAGACTCATGATGGCAAAGCACTTGCATCTTCTTGGTATAGTATATTGCAAAGTGGTGTAATAAGCTTATATGAGTGAAGTTTAAGTAAGAAAGGCGGCAAAGATCAGAAATCGATACAATCAAGTACCACACCTGACTCAGGATACCACATGGGAAAGTTACAAAACCCAATTAAACATCACAAACAATAGTCAATATAGTACTGCAGATCTAAAGGCTGTCAGAGGGGTCTACTGGTCAGATCTTTGCAACATCTAGTGTTATATACCAAATGAAAATGTGGGGTCTCTAGTTTTTAAAAGTAGTTGATGACACCTCTGATTCTGAGTACTAACCGAGTTATCTCCCCTTGAATTACCCCACCCATTTTGATCATATTATAAGAGGTTATGATCATTAGCTTGTTAAATAATTGAGTTGAAGCGTCTAGGAAGAAAAATATACCCATCATTACTCTAAACGGTACTTGAAAAAGAAGAAAAGTTAAGTTTTGATCAGAGAAATGGGCTTTTGAACTGGTTTTTTTGGTCTTTTAAAGTTAAATTATGTGTTAAAACTCCATGGAATAAAATATATTTGAAACTTTTAATTTAAGAATCTGCCCATTAGTGGTATGTCCTTAGAAATTACTAAAAATTTAAAGAACACCTATTTATCTATCTTATCAGGGTTTCTAGATTCCATTTCTGTATACGGAATGCTCTGGGAGCAATAATAAGCATGTAAATACCCCACCCACCTTTTACTACTGCAGATCTCAAGGCTGTTTGAGGGTGACCATGGTCATATTTTGCTAACATCTGGTGTCATATACATGTACATATACCAAGCAAAAATGTAGAGTCTCTAGTAAATAGAAAAAGTTGATGACACCGCTGATTCTGAGTACTTACCAAGCTATCTCCCCTTGAATTGCCCCACCCATTTTGATCATATTATAAGAGGTTATGATCATTAGTTTGTTAAATAATTGAGATGAAACATCCAGTAAGAAAAAAAAATGCCCATCATTGCTCATAACGGTACTAGAAAAAGTAGAAAAGTTAAGTTTTAGTGAAAGAAATGGGCTTTCAAACTTTTTTGTTCATCTTTAAAAGTAAATTTGGTGTCAAAACTCCTCTGAATAGAAGTATATTTGAAACTTTCAATTTAAGAATCTGCCCATTAGTGTTATGTCCTTAAAAATGACTAAGAATTTAAAGAACACTTCTTTATCTATGTTATCAGGGTTTCTATATTCCAATTTCTGTATATGGATATGCTTTGGGGACAATACTAAGCATGTAAATACCCCTTCCACCTATTACTACTGCAGATCTCAGGGCTGTTTGAGGGTGAACTTGGTCAAATTTTGCTAACATCTAGTGTCATATACATGTTCATGTACCAAACAAAAATGTAGAGTCTCTAGTAAATAGAAGCAGTTGATGACACCGCTGATTTTGAGTACTGACCGAGTTAAGTCCCTTTGATATACCCCCACCCATTTTGATCATATTATGAGAGATTATGGGTGTCAGTTTTGGAATATAATCAAAATCATGCATTCAGGAAATAAATATAACCATCACTATTCATGACAGCGCTTGAAGAAGTAAATAAATTTAGTTTTAGTCAGAGAAAAAGGGTTTGGAACTATTTTCTTCGTGTATTATAGTTATATCCTATTTCAAAACCCAGCTGCTTTGAATAAACATATATTAGAAACTTTCAACTAAAGAAACTGCCCGCTAGATTTATGTCTTTAAAAATGAATAATAATTAAAAGATCAGTACCCCAGTTATGTCAACAGGGTTTCTAGATTCTAATTTCTACAAATAGAATGCTCTGGGGCAACTACTAGCATGTAAATACCCCACCCACCTATAAGATGAGGTGAAAACGCTAACATTGATAAAAGTCTTATAATACTAAATCACCCAAATTTTTTATAGCCTAAATACGAAGAGATATTTCTGACAGTGTAACTGTATTGCAAGTGCATTTACACGATCTTTCTTAAGATTGTCAAGCACACCCAAGAAAATCATTTTAGGTCACTAGTGGCACCAATAACCATAACTCTTGCAAGGCTAAACGCAATTTACCTTATAACTTGAATATATGTTACCATTTATACCTGAAACTTACTGGGGTTAATATACTTAGTACGCCAAACACAATTATAATGCATTAAACTATCTAGATATTCTAGGAAGAGTTACTGCCCTTGATTATTTTACCATTGTTTTGTATGGAAAAATGCAGTAAATAATAATAGCTCAATAAGTTAAATTTGAAAACTTATTTTCTAAATAGGATTAAATCTATCCTGAACTAATACTATGCCAAACTGTAGATCAAAAGGGGTACGTGCATTAAGAGGCTATATTGCCCCCCCCCCCATAAAATTTGCTCTTCACAAGTTTCTTCTTATTAGTTTATTAGAACAATAGCCAAAGTGTAAAGTTCTTGTATTGATTCGACTTTTACGGCTGCTATGGTAACAAAAATGGCCGCCAAAATAGGCTGAAAATAGGAAAATGGCCATTTTTGAGCAAATTTGAGACATGTAACAGAGGAATTAATATAGAGCACAAGCAAATACCAAAAAAAAACAACAAAAAAAAAACAACAGATGATGAGAATTATCACGGCACATACTATATTAAAAGTTTTTTTTGGTATTTGCTTGTGCTGATATCTTATTCTTAAAAATCGGTCTCCAAAATCCAGAAATTTGGCCTAAAATAGCAATTTTTCTATTTTAAGCCTATTCTTTTAGCCATTTGGTTACCATAGCAACCGGTAAAAGGAAAATAAAGGCAAGAATTTTACACTTGGGCTATTCTTCTAACAAAACACTAGGATGAAATTGGTGAAAGTAAGTAAGGGTGCAAAGATCAGGAATCGATACAATCAAGTACCACACCTGACCCAGGAACTTTCAGTTTTTTGCTCTAGGGGGGGCCAAAAAAGCCCCTAATGCATGTACCCCTTTGTTTCTGCTACATATTTCTATTTTTTAAACCACAAGTTGTTGTCCCTTAATGGCAAGACTCACCTTTAGAAAATGGATCTATAATCGAATTTTCCTCCAATAACTTGCTTACTGAGGATCTGATTGCATTAAAATATACAAGACATTTGGCTTTACACATCTTTACAGCATCTTTTGTATTGCTTTAGCGATATAAAATACTGCATGGAACATGCATTATTGCCCTTGATTTTGCGTTGTTTTAAGATTAAAAATCAATATAATAGGCCTTATAAATAAATGAATCAATGGTCCCAAAATATTGGTGAAATATTGAAATTTCCTTCATTTTATATAATTTGATGACGTTTGCATTTGTCTTCCTGTATCACCTAACATATCTGTATTTTATTCTTTCATCAAATCAGAGTAAATGATCATTGACAAAGACGGTGAGGTACGAATATACTGACAATCTTAATGGCTTCATATTTCATCAGAAATGATGACTATTCTAAATCTAAACAGTATGTAGCTTTTAAGTTTTCTATATACAGATATTATGTATCATATACCTGCTTTGCTTAGATTTTCGTCTATGCTTTGGAAAACTAATGCTTTTTTGTATCTTGTTAGTTTTAGGTACCCTAACACTTTAGATAAACCAAATTAATTTGTTAAACATCCTTTTCGGGACGACCCTGCAAGACATACTGCAACCTACAGATTATTTCATTAACCTCAAATGATAACCTTACTAACTCACATTTTCTCGTCAAAAGTCCGCTCTATAAATTAACAATGAGCTGTTTTTAGTCTTTCTTACTCAGAAATAAATGTACTTTAATTTCATACCACTTTCAATTACCTTATTGCAGTCGAAGTTATAAATTAATCATATTTTTCCTAGAACATGTTTCTAAAATACACCAAATAAACAGGGCCTGCAAATGGTTGACATTTTTACTATCAGATCTAGATTATAACACACCAAGATGTAGACAAAATATTGTATGTGTTGAATCTAAAGTCATTGGTAGTGATGACAGTACAATCAAAAAATTATATTGAACCTGTCCAGTTCTCAGAAAATTTAGCATTTACAGTATGTGATATGTTTCTCTAATGGCAACGTTTATATAATGGAAACCTCACAGTATTTGCTAATCGAGCGTTTGTATTGCAAAAAGGTGACAACAATAAAGCATAATAAAAGAAAACCACTGGACGATACTACATTGTTCTAGAACTTAAGTGGTTCCAGAGAAGATTTTTTTTATGTTGTAACTATACAAGCCAAAGTAAAACATGTGATCCCCCTGGGTGGAGCCATTTTTGGATAAACTTGGCAGCTCCAGGCCTTGTGGGTCAAACAAGAAGGGTTTTGTGCTTTATTTAAATAAACCTATATAGCCTTCGTGGCTTGTTTTTGTCTGCACGGCCATTATTTGAACAGACTCAGTGGAGGTCTACTTTGTGATGCTACATACTAAATATAACGGCGTTGGGCCATGTGGTTTCAGACAATATTTTTTTTCATATTTGCTGTAAAAAACTATATAAAACCAAGGGCCATAAATTTGAACAAACTTGGTAAAGTAGCACTAGGTGACGCTTTAACTCTGTGAATATTGTTTTATGCTTTCCCTATTAAAGCCTATGTAAAACACGTGGCCCCAAGGATGGGTCCATTTTGGCAAAATGGGCATAATTTTAACAAACCTGTTGGAGGGGTCTACTAGATGATACAAATACCAATTATCAAGGTTGTATGCCAAGTGGTCCCAGACAAGAAGATTTGCTATGTGTACCTTATATAAACCTATGGAAACATGTGAATCTAGAGCGGGCCACAATTGGCCCTAGGACTATAATTTTAACAAAATTAGTAGAGGTCTGCTAGATGATGCTACATATTTAATATCAAGGCTCAAATGGTTTCAGACAATATTTTTCATGTTTCCCATTTTAAAAAAAGCAAGTGAGTATGGTCAGGAAATAACACAATCACACTCTGCAGACCAACCCACAGCCTATGTAAAGCATGTGAACCCAGAGGCGGGACAATTTGTGGCCCCATGGGCATAATTTGAACACAAATGAAAAATATCTACTAGATAATCCTACACAAAATATCAAGGCTATCAGCCTTGTGATTTCAGACAAGAAGATTTTAAAAGTTTTTGAAAATCTATTTTTACCCATGTGATCTAGATATACTATTTCATCAATTATTTGAGAGGGCCATATAAGGACTATTCCTGTCAGCCAAATTTGATTAAATTCAAGCCATTATTTCAGGGTGAGATATCGTTTGAAGCAATTGTTGATGACGCACGACGGACAACAGACATCCAACGATCACAATAGCTCACTGAGCTTATGCCTCAGGTGGGCTAATAAAATATACTAAATATTGAGATTTTAAATATGTCTATTTGACCTTGACCCTTGACATTTAAACAGGTCATAACACAAATTTTAACTCTGACATACAAAGAGTGTAGACTATTACTGATTTTGATGAAACAAAATCGACGAAATATGGCAATTGAACTATTTCAATATAGATAAAGATTTTTTTTATGAAAAGTTCGCATTTTCCTTTTGCATTGAAACTATTTGCAAACAGACACACCGACAAACACAGCTTTTGGTACATGTATCATTGGTATTGATAATTTATTTTAAATGTTGTTTTCCAACCAATACCATACAAGTCATAACAATATTGTATTAACGTGTCCTTATGAATAAATGCAATGCTCTAGACCAACTGTATACAGCATATGCATAATCCTATATATCGTGTGTGTACGGTTCAAGGGCCTTAACTGTGTAAGTACTCATCTTCGATGATGTCATTAACTGGATTCTGAAGTCGTACATACAGACAAATATTTTGGTATATATGACGCTTGATGTTAGCACAATCTTACCAGCAAAGTACATAAGGAGAGGAATTCTGGCCAGGCGTATGTGGTAGTATAAAGCAGTTATCATCTTGACGTGATTCAAACTGAGGCCGTTACGGAATAGCTCACGCCTCGCTTGATTGGGGGTATTTTTTCCCCTTTGGTGGCAAAGAATATGTTGAATTTAAGTATGTAAGACTAGTACTTATAAGTTAAGCTTCAAACTGGCACAAACTATACTTTTGCTTATAAACAGATAAATAGAATACGCTTTTTTCTGATTTGGGGGGTATGCCTATTTGACCTTGACCTTTGACCTTGAGAAAGGTCACAACTTAATTTGAAGCTTGACCTAAAACAAGTGTATGCTGTTGCTTACCTTGATGAAAAAAAAAGATTAAACTTGCTTTTTGAACTAAGTTATGGTTAAAAATTGTGTTTATGAAATATTAGCATTGCCCTTTTACATTTACACTATTTACAAAAAGACACACGGACAAACACACCTTTAGGTATCGTACATGTTGAAACTATATTTCAATGTTGTTTTCTAATCCAATACCATATAAATCATAAAAATATTTCAATTATGTATGCTTATTAGAAATAAATGCAATGCTATCTGCCAACTGTATGCAAAATTCTAATAATCTGTTATAATGGGTATGTACGGTTCAAGGGCCGTAACTCTGTTAGTACTCATCAGCGACGATGTCATCAACCGGATTTTGAAGCTGGACATACAAACAAACATTTTGGTATATGTCACTAGATGTTGCACCGATCTGACCAGTAAAGTCCTTAAGGAGAGGACTTTTGGCCAGTCGTCTGCTCTACTAATAGGCCAGCCCTTTCTTAGTAGGTGACCACAAGGCAGCAATGATCAAACGCGAAAGCATGGAAAACGCAAGACATAAATAACACAAATGATCCTCAAAATTCTGATCATTTCTGATATAAAATGAAAGAGATATAAGAAAATGAATATGTTCACTTTTCCTTTTCCTTTATTTTGCTGTACCATGATTTTACCAGTAGTATGTGTAGGGGGTAGGGTTGTTAAAAGGGTCTCGTAGAATAACTTTGGGGTAAATAATGCAAACAAACAATATAAATGTGCTTTAAACTGTTTATTGGTTTGAATCTAAGGATTTATTTGGTTTTTTATTTGAAAAGGGTTAGGTTTTCAGGTCACAGACCTGTAATTGTAAAAAGGGCAGTGATTGGCCCAAAAGGTGGGTGGAAGCTCAGCACAGTATCTATGTTGTAAAGCGTTTCATGATTGGTCAATAATAAACATGCAGGAAAGAAATCATTTTTATAAGACAGGTATATATTTGCTGCATTTTTTGAAACAGCATCTCACTGCTTTTGTTGATCTACTATACTGGTGTGGCTTAGAAAAAAGGGCCTCGTTTTTTGATGTTTTTTTTTCAGTGATTTTTTTCGCCTGTGCAGGGTGCCTACCTTCAGGGACCAAAAACTGTCAAAACGTGGTGGTCACCGGGGTCTATGGAAAAACAAATACAGGTCTGGGCTCTAAAGAAGAATATCAGGCCTGTTTTGTTGGATACCTTGGCTGCAATATATGTGTGTATTGACTTTGAGTGAGGAATACGGTTGTATGACCTATACATACTGCGGGAGAGGGGGGGGTAACTCTACCACTATGCAGTGTGTTCATGAGCAGTCTTACCGGTGAATATGCATAATTGCTGTGCTTTTTTTTGCTTCTAATAGATCAATAATGTACAAATCGTTAACTAAAACAAAAATACTCAGAGCTTATAACACATGCAACACTGAAAAGAGTGACTATAAAAGTTCTTCGTTAATAACTGTAAAACGACATGCGATGGTTCTAAGATTTTTAAAAAGCTAACCTTGTTATGTTTGTTATAGCAAAATACCGATGGCACGATGGCCCAACCTGACAAATTAGCTGGGGAGTTTGACAAAAGCCACAGGTGCCTAGAACTAAATTCGCCGCTAGCGTGCAAACGGCTTATAGCACACATATGAATGAATAAATGAATATTTATAATTTGAACATTCAGCATTTTTCCATAGTGTAAATTATATATAAATGGCTGATCGATATGGTCGTCTATATTTATCTCTGACTATTTATAATTATGTCCTATCGTATAGATCCTAAATAACTGGTAGGACGACCTCAAAATAAACATTGTATACCCAGATCAAACGGCACATATTGGGCCGTTTGATCAGGGTCTACATTGTTTATATTTACCTTTCCATTAATTTGACCAATGATCTTTACTATTACTTTCTGCAATATTAATATTGCGTGTAAAAATATTTAGGTAACTTAAGGTATAGCATATTGCATTGAAGATTTTAGTATTACAGCAGACGAGTAATATTTCACAACCAAGGGCAAACTAGTTATAATAAATATCTTCCAGAAACTACATTTTCGGTTTAAGACTACGTGTACAACCCTATATAATACATTGAATTGCGGCTCGCTTTCTTTATTGCAAAGTTTAAAGTTAATCTTATCATTTCATAGTGGATAAAAGTTTGAAATAAATTTACACTATATAACGTTTGATAAAATCTATTTATAAACATATAATATACAATTAGTTAATTATAAACAAATAAACAAATAATACAATGGCAACAAGTACAGTGGAAGTTTTTGTCAAGTTACAGTCTGGAAGGGCTATTTCGTCGACATTCGGGCCCCATGACACGGTCGCAGAGATCACCTCCTTCGTGGCCCGGGAAGAGGGCGGTGTACCCGACCAGAGGGTGAGACTGAAGTACCAGGGAAAGGTACTCGACACCAGAAAGACAATTGGGTATCTTGGGATCCGACCAGAGACGATACTCAGGGCAGAGGTGAGTAAACGTTTTTATCTCTTTGCATGTTGGGAAATTTTTCATGTTTTTTTGTCGACTGCTGATTTTTTTTTTCAAAATCAACTTTTTCGAAAAGTTATTTCAGGAATACATGTACCATCAGAGTGTCCAACAGTTTGGATCCAAATCAGACCCCTACATTTTGTCGGGCCTGATCTGGGTCCAAACTATTTGCAAATGTTATCAGCAGACGATGTTTGCTAGTGGACAAAAATTTAATTGATATCGGTTGCACGACGGTATTAAGAGCAGAGTAAAATCAACAAAAAATAAACAGTGTAACCAGCGACGACCCAAACCGGCATGAACAACACGTATCAATATAGGGTCCGTGTGAACATCAGCTGATCACACAATTAATAACACGTTTCGCGTAAAGGTAACGTGAAAGCAACGTTCGTGACAACGTAATATTTACTAAGTTAATTTAAAACTTAAAATCCTGAATTATGCACTATTGGAAATTTTATTGACTCCCTACTAAACTCGAATCATACCATATAAGCCTAGCACATAGGCAAATAGTGGAGACCCACGCTCGCATTTTGCTTGTAACATGATAAGCCGAATAGAATTTTCCCTTCTTATCAGTTGGACCAGTCGATTTCCGTTTAATGGGTGTTGAGTGGTGAAAATTTAATAGAACATTGTATAAGCAAACAGTGGAGATGCCGCGTTTTGTGGCGTCCGATCTGGGACTTCACTGATTGCCTATGTGCCACAACACTGTGAAGGACGCTTATATCTCGTTTAATGATACAATCTTATTGCTTTCACGCCAAAAATGCGATTAAGTGAAGTTAGTTCGATGTCATATACTGTATTATTGAATTTATTAAAACCGATAAAATGCTCGACACATCTCGCAATGATCTCTTTTCCTCAACTCGATGAGTGAATTTAAAAATAAATACGCACTCATGTAACATGTGTTTACAAGATCCTCTATTAACTGTAATTTTTTAAAAACAACGCGAGCATTTTATTTTCGCGAAAAACGTGAAAAGACATGTTCACGAAGTAAAAAATTCGCGTCTGGAGTATGATTTACCTTCATTCGTAACCGTAAACGGCTGAGCGATTTCGCCATTTCGCGAGTATTTTATTTTCGCGAGACTTTTCGCGAAAGAAAAACCCTCGCGAAAATTTCTGTCTATTTTTTCCTTTCAGGTAATTGAGCCTAAAGACTGGACAGTTTCAGTGGTTTTCCCCGACGGACGTACCGAGAAGATCAGTGTTCAGAATATCAGCAAGGTATCCGACCTAAAGACCAAGATAGATAGAGCTGGTGGAGTTTCACCTAGTGATCAGAAACTTGAGGTTTGTTTTGTATATCAGGGGAGAGTTTTGTAATTGCATTGACCTTTATAATTGCTCATGAATATATGCATCAATGTGTGAATGCAAACATCTGTAACTTTGCTATTTTTTCGTCCGCTTTAGCAAGGTATCAGACCTAAAGACCAAGATAGATAGGGCTGGTGGCGTTTCACCTAGTGATCAGAAACTTGAGGTTGGCTTTTGTATATCAGGGGATAATTTTGTAACGTTACACCAAATCTTGTGGTAGCTCACCGGCGTGACCCATTCCGTACCCATTGCATTCATCGCGATGAATGCAGTGGGTACGGAATGGGTCAAGCCTGGGTTACCGAGGATGGTGGAAGCTGAACTGCCACTTGTCTTTGCGTAACAAAACACCATAAATATGTATATGTCCATGCGCTGATCCAGAAAGTTTTGTCAGAGGGGGTCCAACTTTGACAACGGTTTTTTAATTGATAAGGGGAGGGAGGATCCAAATACCACTATATGCAGCCCATCATCGGTCCGCCAGCGAAACACCATTAAATACATGTAGGGAGCGCAGTGGCTCAGTGGTAGAGTGCTTGGCTCGGGACCGAGTGGCCACGGGTTCGAGCCTCACCGGCGTCACTGCGTTGTGGTCCTTGAGCAAGACAGATTTATCCTAGCTTAGTACTGGTTCAACCCAGGAAGACCCGTCCCTGTTTAACTGAAAGATTGTTGAAGGGATGTAAAAAATCAAATCAAACAAATCAAAACAAAACGCCATAAAATGGCATTTCGCTTGCGTGCCGATGATGGCCCAAGATTGAATGCTGACTTGGTGGCCTGTGATTTTCAGGGGATCCGGACCAGTATTGCACCTATATTTTTGTGATTTTTCATAGGGGGGGGGGGGGGGGTCCGGACCCCTGTCGCCCCCGCTGTCACCTCCCTATGGACCCGCGCATGATGTCCCTGAGAAACATTTGATATGTTTTAACAATTCATTTGGGTTTGTTCCAGGTAAAAGGAGGTGGCAACATATCTTCAGAAAACCATCGCATGCTGTGTGATGTCGGCGTCAGTGACGGGGCAGAGATCAAACTGACAGAGCTGGATGATTTCGGACACGACTCAACAGAACTTGATGATTCGAGGAAACAGGTATATTTCTGAGTTTACATCAGTTAACACAGAATCTTCAAAAGACACAATAGAGACTGCGCGTTTGAGTATTCTCTGTTCCCGCAAACTATGTATGGAAGTGATTGATGTCTTAAGTCGCGACAGTGAAGTAGTACAATGTATAATGAAATTAATAATGGGATGCAATGTTCTTGCAACCACCCGATTGTATGTTGGTGGCGATACGGCACCAATTGGCGACTTAATTAGGTGTCATAATCATTTTGCGTCGTTTCACCAGCATAATTATAGTTTTTTCACAAATGAAAAAAAATGTTTACGCAATGTTTTCGAAAAAAAGTACACAAAAAGCATGCAAATATACGCCAAGGGTTAATTTCTTTAAACGTTTATCGAAGAAGAACACTATTTAGGGCCATGAATATGTGGTACCATAATTCAACATCATGGTATATCAACACTTTGAAGACCAGCAACACTTAAACGGGCACTTTGGCAAACTATGAGCAGATGAAATACCGCATAATGCGACATTTCCTCAATGTCCCCACTGTTTGCTAAGACCAAAATGATCCTCAGTTATAGGAATTCAATAGGTTTTTTGAAAATATAACCTAAAGCAATGTACATGTATCATCCTGACATAACTGTATCAAACGTCATGTTAAATTTCATTGGTTTAAAAAGCATATTATTTTTTAGGATCTACTGGGTAGTTTCGACGCAGGTGGACGAAATGTGGAGGTGGCGTTCTGCTTTGATACAACAGGCAGCATGTACAGTTGTCTGAAAACGGTAAGATGTTTTTCACCGGATCCTGAGGTTATAAAACTTTTTCCATGCTCAACGCTTCTTAGCATGACATTTTAACTGCTTATAAAATAATGCTAAAACTTAAAGACTTTTCTTGCTTTCAAAGTTTCTACCCCTTTTGGTATAAACTTACACTTACTTTCGTACTGAAATAGTTTGATATCTACATTTCTCCAGTGATACATAATAATTACGTGCATGTAACCACCAATGCAATGGGTTTGATGTTAATCTCAAGAGCATTTCCTCACACGAATGGCCAGTAAAACTGGTCCTTCTGTGTAATTTTTGGTATATGTAGTGGCTCTATGTCCTCTTTGTGTTATCTGAGGTAAAATTATGTCATTACAAATCACTGGACATTCAACAAGTACTGTATCATACATGTACATTGTTGAGTTGACCCCCCCCCCTCCATGAAAATCACAAAAAAACGAAATTCACAAAGCCACCAAGTCAGCATTCAATCTTGGGCCATAATCTGCAACATCTGGCGTTTCGCTGGCGGGCCGATGATGGCCCGCTAATAGTGGTATTTAGACCCTCCCTCCCCTCATCGATTTAAGCACTGGTTCAAAACCAACAAACTATTTTATCATTATTCCAGGTCCGGCGGAAACTACGTCAGACATGTCAGCGTCTCCTACATGATATTCCTAAAATGAGGATAGCCATCATGGCCCACGGTGATTACTGTGACTATAGCAACTACGTAGAGCGTCACGTAGACCTCACGTCAGATGTTGACTCGCTAGTGAAGTTTGCGGACAAAGTACCTTCCACGGGTGGAGGTGACACCCCAGAGGTTAGTATGCACTAGACCGTTTCACAGCACTGTGTATCGTGGACATGGGCGGATCCAGAGGGGGGGGGTGGGCAGGGGATTCCAGACCCCCCTGAAATATCACAAAAATATAGGGTTATTAGCAATACTGGTCCAGAGCCTCTGAAAAACCATGCCAGCATTCAATGTTGGGCCATCATCAGCCCGCCAGCGAAACGCCATTTAAATGGCATTTCGCTGGTGAGCCGATGATTGCCCTCTTTTAGTGGTACTTGGATCCTCTCTCCCTCATTATCTGAAAAAATACGTTGTCAGAGTTGGACCTCCTCTGGCAAAAGTTTCTGGATCCTCGCATGGTGGAAGGGAAGTAATGCTTGTATTAAACAATAAAACAAACCATGTCTTGGCTACTTCGACAGACATGATTAACAGGCCAGGTTTTCAGCGTCAAATACATGTAGTAACTCTGGAGTATTCTTACATGAAAACGGTTAAGAACAAGTGAACATAATTAGGAATGGCTACAACCGCAAACAACAGACAACACTTTGATAATGCAGACCTCTAGATCATTTAAAAAATCATTGTCTTATTTCTCAACAAAAGCCTGCGCGGATCCAGACCCCCTTGAAAAATCACAAAAATATAGGGTTTCTTAGCAATACATTAAGCAAAGCACCCACACGTCTTTGACTGAGCAAAATAACGGCACAACGACCTACATCATCATGATCATGGTACATGACCACACACAAACCCGAAGCACAGATCGCGACTGATTTGACCTCACTATGTTAAAATAACCATATTCAATGAAGTGTGTATAATGTCTCTTTCAGTGTTACGAGTGGGCTCTGAGGAAGTGTCAACAACTGGACTGGTCGGAGGATTCAGCTAAAGCCTTTGTGATGATAGGAGATTGTCTACCTCACCAACCCGGATATACTGACCAGAATATCTTCTGGCTGACAGAGCTAGATATCCTGATAGGAATGGGGGTTAAGGTAGATATAAATCACATGTTGTTATGTTTGCTGACAAGTTTGTCCCAAATAAAATTACGAGTTCGTGCACTTTCCAATAAAAAGCAACTCGCTTAAAATATAAAGTAAATTACACTTATAGATTAGAATAGTTATATTGATATACATACTTGCTGCATGGGCTAGTTTTTACAGCAACTGACTTTTCATCGACACACATAGCCAGTACCGATCACTTCACAGAGGTGGGCTGTAGGCCCTGTAAGATTTTAATGTCAGGCTCCAGAGTAAACGTGCGTATAACTTGACTTTTCGCTTTCTGTAAAGGCGGCACCTCATGAATGCGTAATTAGGACTAGTCTACTTTAGGCATAGGTAAAAGCTGAAAAGGAGGCATGGTTTTATTCAAAAGTAACTGTATCATCTTGTGCCACAACCTCAGTCATTATTCAGTCCTTAAAACGCCAACAAAATAACTGCATCTGAAAATGTCTTTTTAACATAAGCAGGGAGGCAAACATTGTGGACCCAGATCAGACTGCTCCTACAGGAGCAGTCTGATCTGGGTTCACACTGTTTATCTGTGAGGCTTCAAATAGTTTAGTGGACAACAAAAACATACATTTTGTGATTATGCGCTATAAGGGTTAATAAATGTGAGTTCAGAGTGTATACGGTTAGGATTTTCATGAAATGCACGCACGTTTGCGCGGCTCAAAAAGCTTATTAACTCTTTACCATATTATAAATAAAACCTGATTTCCCTACCTTAGCAGATGAAAAAGCCGAACCACACCCAGATATGAATATTAAAGTTGCCGCCTTTACAGTAAGCGAAAAGTTAAGTAATACTTGAAAACATCATTTTCTTATTTTGCAACCAAATCATGTGTTGTTGGTATTCAGAATAACCGTCTCACTAAGTAGGTTCATTTTAGGACCCAAATAACAATTGTTAAAGTGACTAAGTCTGCAGTTATGGACATTTTAAGAAAAACTCTTTTTAAATCATTTGTAAAAATAGAACTAAGTAATGCTTTCACAATAAATCTGTTCACTACACCTGAAAACTGCATAGAAAAGTGAATTTAAAACTTCTAGACAGTTAATTAACAACATAAATGCTGTTGTTTTGATAGTGATAATTTGTTAAAGCCCCATTCTCACTGTGCCGATGTAGCCACGGTTCATCCCGATGCAGGACAGCCGGTATACCGTGATGCACCGGGACACATTTCATAAAAAATAAATTGCGTTCTCACCTTGCCGACGTTACCCCGGTATAGCCCCGGTTCTCGAGAAAGCAAGACGCCGGTTGATCCCCGGTTCACAACGGAGCACTTACGGTGCAGCACGGTGGAGCCACGGTTCGTGCCGGTATACCCCGGTGTTACCCAGGTTGTTTACGGTGATGTCCCGGTAACTGCCGGTTGCGCCACGGTTACATGCCGGTAGGGCCACGGTTGCGTCCCGGTGCTACTCTATACACCATAAAACCAGGATAAAAACGTGGAGTTTTCTTCTGTCTCTATCGCATAACAGTTACTGCACTGCCATATACGAGTAACTAGAGGAATCATGATCTGTGTAGACTGGCCCCAGACTGTAATGTCATTTTTTTAGTAAAACTAATAATCTCTCTAAGATAGCAATTTATAAACTTTACTTGCAGCTCATTTGCATGACAAATAAGCAGAAGAAGACCTGTTTTCGTACGACGAGGTTTAAATGTTGTTGATCTGGGCCCAGAATTACAATGCCTCCTTAAAGTTAAGGAAGACTTAATTTAAGTATTGATACTTCAACATGTACATTAAATGCTTAATAAATTGCCAAGACCGATGCAGTACTCATGGTCAAAGATATCATTGTGATCTACAGAAAAAATGAAACTATTTTGGTTTTAATCAGTTCGGAAACGTTATTTTCGCATCCTGGAAATTCAATACCTAACTTAAGTACTCCTTAACTTCAAGGATACATTGTAATTTTAGGCCCAGATTGTCTTGCTTTTTCGAAAAAATATATAAACACTTTGAGCGGGGCATGTGATTTCCAACAGTGTGTTATTATAGATGACAAAAAAGCAAAACTTCACAAATAATTATTTATTCAATGTTGGCATTTAAATTGGCCATGACGGTTATTTAATAACATTTGTTTATGGATATATCAACTTCCATAATTCACAATTTTCCACAAACAACTATGATAGTTCGTTATTTTACAACGAGGACATTTGTTTTAACACCATCAAATATCAACTGTCAACAAGTCATTTTATCAACTATTACCAACCTGATAAATGTATCAACCAAATTTTAATATTTCACCACTTAATGTTACATGATTAGGTGGGGTACGCAACCAAATCATGAATTTAAGAAATCAGACGATCAAACTGCTGAACAGCAGTTGACAAGCAAAGAAATACTGTCTTTATTATACTTTGGTCTAGACAGCTAGCAAAGAATACCAGTTCTCAACAGAGGTTGACACAGTAGTTTTCAACTTGCGCCTTAAGGTGTGTACGCATTCCCAGAAATATTGGTTAACATCTTCTACATAGCGTTGATAATCTGTTTCGATGCTGATAACCGTCATGACATGTTTCAGGTGTAAGTAAAGTGGACACCACACTCATTAATGTATATATGCAATACACCTGGAAAAGAAAGAAAAGCAAGCAGCAAGGGGACTTCCGTTACAATTATTTTACCGACATACAGACTCACATACATATATGTATCCATCTATATGTCTAACATACACATATAAATTCATACATATATATGCATATCTTAGTATAATCCTTATTTGGATGTAACTGGGTGGGTTGAGGCGGGTTTTTGACCGCAAATTCTTGCAGCTGACATCAACCATGAGGTTTAGAAAAGGCCGCTTTTACGCATGCGCAATAAAAGGCTACAATCTACGCATGCGCAGTTGAGGCTGGAATGATTCATTAATGTTGTATGGGAGGTAACTCATACTTGTGAACTTAAAAAATGCAACAAGAGTTCATTCTCGCAAATGCATAACGGTTTCTACTATAATAAACAAATTTAATTCCTAATCAGAATGAAATTTCGTTATTATAGATGACAAAAAAGCAAAACTTCACAAATAATTATTTATTCAATGTTGGCATTTAAATTGGCCATGACGGTTATTTAATAACATTTGTTTATGGATATATCAACTTCCATAATTCACAATTTTCCACAAACAACTATGATAGTTCGTTATTTTACAACGAGGACATTTGTTTTAACACCATCAAATATCAACTGTCAACAAGTCATTTTATCAACTATTACCAACCTGATAAATGTATCAACCAAATTTTAATATTTCACCACTTAATGTTACATGATTAGGTGGGGTACGCAACCAAATCATGAATTTAAGAAATCAGACGATCAAACTGCTGAACAGCAGTTGACAAGCAAAGAAATACTGTCTTTATTATACTTTGGTCTAGACAGCTAGCAAAGAATACCAGTTCTCAACAGAGGTTGACACAGTAGTTTTCAACTTGCGCCAATGGACGAGTGGATGCACTACCAGTGCGACCACTCGGCCACCGCCACTATTAAGTTGAAACCAACCGCCATGGCCTTTATAAGGAAACCTAGGTATCTGATGGGTAAACTTTAACATCTGGGTAATTTATAAATGTATCCAAGGCAACTTGGAATGTGTTCAGAAACAAGTCTCTTCCAATAAATGACAGATGACAAGAATCCTCAAACAGCCCTGGGGATTTATCATCGAAATCTGGATGCTTAATGGCTTTACCGCCATTCATTACAATAGCTCTGATAATTTCCCTATTGATTCTAGTGCGGATTTTTTCCATTGCTTTGGTATTACTTGAGTAGCGCCACTTTATTCTAGGCAAGATACAAGACCAAATTATACAAGTATATGGAAGCAGTGCCTGCAAGTAATAAATGGTATCCTTTATATATTGCCTTAACACACCTCCTTCAATCCAACCAATGTCATTACCTCCTGCATGAATTATAAGGTATGCAGGAGGACTCCTTGGATTAGCATTTATTAAACTATGACATAAATTGGACACTTGTGTAAACTTCAAGCCAGGATGGCCAACCCAAATGACGTTATACCCGTAGTGCTGTAAACCAAGATTATCTCCCAAGGGTCTGGATTTCACATGCTGGTATGCCTTGCTAATGAGTGATGAACCAATAAACCAAATCATGGTGGAATCTGAAAAGCTTGGTAAGATTAGTATACAATTAAAGAGCAACTAGTATGGATCTTCAAGCTTTGATCTTATCTAACCTAATGTATCTTTTGTAAGACGAGCTTTGTTCAGACCATCGGCCCATTTCCTTAATCAGTGCATCAGAGACGTTTTGAGAACTTGCTAGAGTTGCTGCGCCAATTCGAAATGAATGACATTTAACAGTTGACAGCGTATCAAAACCTGAGAATCGAATTACTTTTTGCAGTATTGTAGCAAATTGGTACCGAGTCAATGGTTCACCACTATAATGGCAAAAAAGTGGGCCTTGGATCTTAGGTCTAACTTGCATGTAGCGTTTAATTAAAGAAACAGGACAAATTTGTTTTTGCTCGCAAGGGTAGAAAACAAGTGTCACTGATTTACCCAACTGATCTGTTTTTGAAAAGCGTAATGTAATACTTATATTTCCGCTAAGTATGGCTACATCAGAGATAAGTATGATACGTGAAGTGTCGCTGGTTTTACTATCTGCTACCATTTCTCCAACTCTTAAAAAACCAAAGAAAGCCACTGAAAAGGCTGTAGAAAATAAAAGAGCCTCATATGATGAAGATGTGACATTTTTCAAAGATAATGGAAAAGAAAGTAGCATCTTAAGTGTAACAGGAGCCCTCGTATCTTTAACTGGGCTTATCCTCTGAAATCCTTTTAACATTTTCCTTACTACAAATGATTCTGAGGGATCAGGCCAATTATTTATCCTTATATAAAACGAAATACCAGCCACATATGATCTTGCAGTAGAAGACTTGTAACCCTGTGTTGATAGATATGCTATAAAATTTATCAAGTCATCAATCATAGGTGGCCATGAGTTTGAAAGGTTGTACTGAGAACGAAACATATCAAATTTGGAAACTGCTGTTGCATATGACTTTACCGTATTGTCAGCCAAGGATGCACTAATCAAACGGTCAACTTCGCTTCCAAGAGGTTCCAAAACTCTGTAGGAATTGGTGTGGGCTGTGCATCTGCTGCTGGGGCCAGGCTCTTGAATCTTTGCCACTGTTTTCGAGAAACAGAATCAGCTATTCCATTATCCGAAGAACTAACATGCAGGGCATTGACGTGAAAATTATACAGCAATGACCATTTAACGATTGCCCTAACAAGCTCCATAACCCTTTCTACCTTAGCTGTTTTAGAATTTAATATATGTACTACCGCCATATTGTCACAATAAAATTGTATCCGCTTACCTTGAAACTGATTTTTCCATAAGCAAACTGCTAACGCAATTGGGACCAATTCTAAGAATGTTATATCTTTAAGCAAACCAGTTTCAGACCAACGTTCAGGCCAAGACAAATGACACCAGTGACCATCAAAATAAACTCCACAGCCAAGTTCTGCCCCACCTGCACTATCAGTCTGTAGTTTCAAACTGGTAGACGATACCCACTCATCATCTAACATATATGAGATGCCATTAAATTTGGACAAAAACTGTTGCCACATTTTAAGGTCTTCTTTTATGCCTTTAGAGAGTCTAATCCGATGGTAGGGTTGCCTAACACCAGACATTGCTGCGTACATTCGTCGAATAAAGGCCCTAGCAGAAGGCATGGCCTTCGCACAAAAAGCTAGGGATCCTGTCAAGGATTGCATTTCCTTAAGTGTAACTTTCTTTACAGCCAAAACCTTTTCAATGAGACGTAAAGTATGCTGCACTTTATCCTCTGGCATCTTTATTTCAAATGTAACGGAGTTCAATTGATAACCCAAATATGTCAAGCAAGTACATGGCCAGACCGTTTTTTCCGTAGCAATGGGTATGTTTAATTCCTTGCAAAGAAGCGAAAATTGCTGCATCAAACACAAACAGTTATTTGAAAGCCCAGGGCCAGCAAAAATATAGTCATCTAAGTAGTGATCAACACAATCGTTATTCGGACCAGATCTTTGCTTAATAAGCCAATTCAGGAAAGTTGCAAAAGCTTCCCAAGCAGCACATGAAATTTTTAACCCCATTGGAGCCATTTTATCAATGTAATAATGGTTGCTTAATTTGATTCCTAGTAATGGGAAGTCTCCAGGAAAAATTCTTAGTAGTCTAAAAGCACCCTTTATATCAAATTTTCCCATAAGGGCTCCTTTGCCTAATTTTTTTATCATTGCTATTGCATTGTCAAAGTTGGAATATTTAACAGATGCAAATGTTTGATCTATACAGTCATTTACACTGGTACCAGAGGGATATGACAAATGTGTAATCAACCGAAAACCTCCTGTCTTCTTGGGGACCAAACCAATGGGTGAACAACGCAGGTTAGATATTGGCTTTTTCAAAAAAGGACCAACCATTCTACCCAATGAAACTTCTTTCTGAAGCTTTTGCTTTGCCAACTGTTCATTTTGTGTGACCGATTTTAGATTCTTGCATTCAAAAGAGATGCGTGGACCTTCAAAATGTAGCTTAAATCCAAACTCAAAACCGTCAGATAAAAAGGCTGCGTCTGACCGATTTGGGTATTCAACCAAAAGTTGTTTGAGCCGTTCAACATTAATAGGTGTTCGACCTAGGGCCCATATATCTTCCTTGGGAGCGAAAATTTGAGGGGCGAAAGGGACGTGCACCCTGCTGCCTAGGATTGGCTGGCCTGGAAAAATGATTGACATGCCTTGGCTGAAAGTTTTGCTGAACCGGAGAAAACGCAGGTGCAGCTACTTGTGTATTTTGCTGATGATTTGGTTGCACAGGGTTAACGGCTGGTGCAGCCGACCTAAATGTAGCATTATACGGGTTGTTTGAAAACCTAGCATTCTTATATGTTGATTGAAATTTAGATTCTTTAAATAGGTTACAAGTACTTGCTGGGTGTTGAACTTTGCATTTAATGCATGTGTGCGAGTAATTACAGTTCACTCTTGTACAAAACCCTTTAAAATTGTATTCGTAACAAGGACCTGTTGATATTGTGCTAGCAGCAAGGTCACCAGATAAACCACAAGATAGCCATAAATGACCGTCAATTGTATCCCATGACCTGCTAGGGTCTTTGGACATGCGCAACCTGAACTGCATGTCATAGTTAGCCCAACGGTGTAATGGATTACTTGATGCTGCACCTCTGATGATTGTCATGTACTTTAACAATTCAGTTATTTTTTCTTTGTGCTTTAATCCAAAAACCATCGTAAAATTAATAAATGCGTCAGTCCAAAGCTCTATACTATTGACAGGCACTTTGATTCTTGGTGTGCCTGCCTTTATAGATAACTGGTTATTAATAACAGTTAATGTGCCTGGAGTATCATAACTAGGGCAGAAATTTTGTTTTAGCAATAATGCCAGATCCACATATTCTAAATTCCATATTTTTTGCCTTGTATTCTCAGATATAAATATATCAAAGTCATTGTAGGTACACATAGGTAATGGGTCTAACTCACCGTTTGTGTTATTCATGTGTGAAATGGCAGATTGCACACCTGAGGACAGGGGGGGCGCACTGTCCCTGACTGGTGCCTGTATAATTGCTGGTGGAACCGTCTGGCTAGTGGTGTGATTGGCTGGCGTACTTGTGGCAGCGTTGGGTTCATGGCCCGTATCCTGTGAAGGAGTAGCTATAGGTGCCATGCTGACTGCTTCCGAACTGGTTGAGGGGTTGGGCTGTGTGTCAACATCGTATGTGGTAGTGGCTGACCTGCCACGCTTTGTCTCTACCGCCTTCTGTAACTCTTGTAACCTTTCGGATTTCCTTTTACGAGGAGGCATCTTTCCTGCAACGTAAAACTGTGTTAAAATCCTATATGCAATGAAAACTCTTTACAGCGACATTCTTTATAACAGCAAAACTCTTTACAACGTCAATTGTATTTGCACAAATGTAGATCTACCACTTAAGCTTAAATGCGAATTCAATACAACAGAATTCAGTTTAACGTCAAATTATTTGGGGACAAACAGTGTCGTTGTAAAGAGGGTTGACTGTATATCGTGTGCACCTGTACTTGCACTTTTTATTTTTTATGAAGTGCACAAATGCACCATTTCCTGTTATATGACTCATTTATATGTAGAGGTATATATCTTTAAAACCAACTGTGCGACCACTTGATTGAATATGGTAATACATTGATCCCAATAATATTTTTACAATGTTGCCTAAAATAAAATAGAGAATAGTGAATAATTCTTCCAGGGACCGATAATATTTGGCTGCAGGGATATGTACACTATGCTAGCTCTAAATAATGATGAGTCATATAAATGGGTCAGTGGCCCGAGTCTCCTTCAAATGCACGTAAATTGTACAAATGCGTGTCAACGCAATTGTACCCACTATGTTTAAATGTACCATATAAATGGGCCAATGGCGCAATTTCACCCAAATGCGTGCAAAGTTTACAATACCAATTGAAATGCACTTTTCTATCCTTGTGACGCCACTGTAAGTTTGACATTATTATCTCGCATCCTCTTGAAAACTCATAAATTGCATGTATACTCAATAACATTTCACGTATGTCCTGACATTTTAACTGGGAAACATGCTGTTGTAGTTGATCTACTTGCCGCTAAGCAATGGAGTGAACATCAAACATACTCCCCCCCCCCCCATGAAAATCCAAAATTCCGGACCAGCCTTCAATGATCCCGAATCCCCAGTTTTCATAATGAGGGTTATACAATTGTACCTATTCAGACGAGCGAGAACCAAAAACGTGATAAATGCTGGCGTGACCCCATACATGTATTTTTCTGTAATAAAACCACTGGCCTCAGTTAATTATTACTTGAACGTGCAGCAGGGCTAATGGTTTGCGTAATGGGTGTGAGACGGGGCTTCTGCTGGCAGCGACAATTATAGCCTCTGATAGCATTTAAAGGTTTTTACTGGTTTCGCCATGACCGTCTAAACACTATGTAGCGTGCATCCGCCCCACATTAACAGATCTGAATGCATTGAGACAATGAGGCTAGCCTGTGTGTGTGTTAAATTGCGAGATCTGTGGATATTCATCCATGAGCTCTGGTGAAAAAAGGGAATTGAGACCAATGCACTCGTCATCCGATCCTGTCGATAATGCTTTGTAAAACTCATATAATATGAAAAATAAATAAAATGAGCAGCATAAGACGCTGACTTGTTCATTATACATTGTTATAAACCAAATTAAATACTTATCTGCCGCAAATAAGAACGGATTCCTCTTGATTTCTTTTTGACCGCAAATTCTTGCAGCTGACATCAACCATGAGGTTTAGAAAAGGCCGCTTTTACGCATGCGCAATAAAAGGCTACAATCTACGCATGCGCAGTTGAGGCTGGAATGATTCATTAATGTTGTATGGGAGGTAACTCATACTTGTGAACTTAAAAAATGCAACAAGAGTTCATTCTCGCAAATGCATAACGGTTTCTACTATAATAAACAAATTTAATTCCTAATCAGAATGAAATTTCGATATTTTGAGAAGTGTAGACTCAGACAAGCCTATGCAGTCCCCAATTAAGCTTTAAAGTTGTTCGGTCAGTAGCTTAACAGTCATATAATAATCAAGCGACTAACAAAGGCTCTGAACAGACTGCGCCTTGGCGCAGGCTGATCTGAGGCCACATTGTTGGAAATCTCATGTCGTGGCTCATATATGCTTGACTCTTCAGTAACTATAAGTGCATTTATTCCTTAGCTTTGTAAAAGAGCACATTTATACTGCTGACAATTTAACCAACATGGACGAATGGACTTTCCCATCCTTATCATTTGGATGAATCCACTTCCATTTTAGGGGCAGCAGGAGTGACTTTTCATTTTTATTTTGCATTTTGTTACATATACATAGGCAGTGGAACCGCACGGTTTATCACGATGGAGACACGGATGTTCCCGGATTGCGCCGGTATCGCCCCGACGCCGTCCCGGTGGAGACACGGTTGATTCCGGCGTCTTCTCGGTTTATCACGGTATTTGACAGCCTTCCCGGTAACTCCCGGTGAGTCCCGGTTGTTTTAAACATTTTAAAACAACCGGGGACATGAGCCGGTTCAACACGGTTCATCCCGGATCTCCATGGTTGTCCACGGTGCCGCCACGGTTGTGACACGGTTCCTCACGGTTCATCCCGGATCATCAAACCGTGATGAACCGACACCTTAAACCGGGACAGTGAGAACGGGGCTTAAGATTTACGAAACTGGTAAAATGTTTACCCAAATTTTAGCTATATCATTGTGTTCTTGAAAATTAAAAAAATTAATATTATTTCTAAAAAAGTTGATCAAAAGTTGCAGACTATATAGGCTAACTGATGCATAAGAAAACATTGACAAGTTTACACTCTAATTTATCTTTTCTGTATCTCAACCTTTGAACACTACTTTATAGGTATATGGTGTGCAGGCTTACAACAACTCAGATTCTACACCATTTTACAAAGAGATAGCGGAACGGTCTGGAGGGTTCTACCTACAACTCAATCATTTTGATCTTATCACAGATATGTTCCTAGCTGGTAAGGACATTTCCTGAATTTTCGATCTGTATCAAGCCATTATTTCAGAGGTCATGCGCGGATCCAGAGGGGGGAGGGTGGCAGGGGGTCAGGACACTCCGCTGAAAAATCACGTCTATAGGATTTCTTAGCAATATTGGTCCGGATCCCCTGAACAAAGCTATACTAAACCATCATTCATTATAGGGCCATTATTGGGCCACCAGCAAAACGCCATATAAATGGCGTTTTACTGGCAGGCCAATGATGGCCCGCATTTAGTGGTATTTGGTTCCCTTATACCCTTCATAAAAACAACAAAAATAAACAGTGTCAGAGTTGGACCCCTTCTGTTAAAACTTTCTGGATCCGCGCATGGAGGTCTATATGGCCTCTTTCCTTTTATTTCAATTGATAGTTCAATAAAATGTCATTCTTTTGCGCTGAAGTGATATGTACAAAATATAATAACTGTGTATCAATAAAAGGAACAGATTAAACATATAGAAATAAAAAAACTTTTGGATTACTTCTGACTCTTCCATTTTTTGCTGCGTTGCATTTCCATACATCGCCTATGCCTTTCTTACTTTGCAACGGAAATATTAAATGTGTGTATGCATTTTCTAAGTTTTAACAGAAGAAATATTTTAGTATCAAAATTATTCAGCATTGTTAAGTTTTGCTATATATTTTTTATCTTTTTCATCGCATCTTGCAACGGTTGATGTACTACTGCAAGTAGCCTTAGTTACGTAGAGTCTTCGACCCTTATGATGCCATTTGAATTCTGACATTACTTTATTTCATAACACAAGAATTTTTGAACCAAATTTGAAATGGTTTTCATGTATTTGGTTTCACTTTGATATGTTCTCATACTAAGTGTCTTTAACTGTGCTAGTAATCTTGGAAACAGATTTACAAAAGTCAATAGACTTTCTTCTGAATCCTTTTTTTTGCATTTCGAAATGATCTGTATGTGAACTTATTGTATTATATGTAAGTAAGTTTATTTCTACTTTAACCATAACATGGTCATGTGTAGTATATATATCAATACATAAATACAAAATTCATACACACAGCCGAAGGTCATGGATGTACTAACCCCCAAATTGCCAATCACAAAAAGGTTTAGCCTGTATTGCAGAACAACATGAGCCCTGGTCTAGAAGCTCACTTCGGATCAGTCTGATCAGGGACCACACTGTTTGCTTCGATTATCAAATTTAGTAAAGTGCCTTCAAACATGTATATATCAAATACATATCTGTAATATCTATGATTCTACAGTAGCAAATGACACTTTTAGTACAAAAATATTATTGGCATGATGAGGATTGACATTTGATATGCGACAGGACTCCAGTTAAGAGTTCGTAACAGAAATTTAATTTTCCCATTTCTCAACCAAAACATATGTTGTGGGTACTCAAAAGAACCGTCTCAATGAGAAGGTTCCTTTGAGCACACAAAACTCAAGTTAAAACTGATGGGTAAGAAAATATTTACAATTTTACTCTGAAATCCTTGTTCATCCAAACCTATGTGCGAACACACAAGCTGTTCATACTCAGTGCAACCATCTCTATGAGATTTTCCACTGGGCAGAAAAGCAAATGTTTCCCAATATCGATATGATGGACAACATAATATCCACAGCCATGCATATGATGCCATCTACAATTTAGTGGGTTCAAATGGCTACATCGCCTCCAACAATTCAGAAAAACAGTAAGTGGGAGATACACATGTGACACAAAAAAACAAACATGAAAACATAACATATATAAGTGTTGTGCCTATTGACCATATCTAATCTTAAAAGCCTTGAAAATATATAATGAAAGATTACTTAATATTCTCTTATTTGTAGTTGACATTAATTCCTTAAGTTTTAATATATTAGGTCTTTTCCAATAATACCTTTTTATATACTGATTTCTTATATCATTATACAAGCTACACTCCAACAAAAAATGAAATTCATCCTCAAGTTTGTTACATGTTAAACATTTTCTTTCATCTATCGGTATTCTATTTGGCCTAGCCCATCTTCCTACCTCAATTTCTAATCTATGTGATGAAGTTCTTAATTTTGTCATAGCAACTCTAAATTTTTTAACCTTAACAAAATCCAAGTAAAACTGATGTTCAAAAGAAGAAAATAATGAATAAACGTTAGCTCTGCTTGATTCTGCAAGTCTGCTGGACCATCCTTGTGAAAAATTATCTAATATCCTTTGTTTTAAAACACATAAAAACACATTCTTATTTCCAACCCCCTGATTCACCCAAACTTCATAAAACCCCAGTGTTGATAGTAATTGCTTAACTCTAGATGCCCAATTTAGACAATTTGGCTTATTTTCAATATCATTCATCATTAGTTGGTAAGCTAGTTTTATATATTTGTTTTCCTCTGCTTCTAATATTTTAAACCAAAAATTTACAACTGAAAAAAATACCTTGTTTTGTAATGGTGCCCTACCCAGCTCTCCATACACAAAATCATTCTGACTTGACCTTTTTATCCCTAAAAGCTTCTTACAAAACTGCAGGTGCACTCTCTCCTGTTGTACAGGTTTTGAAAATCCCCAAATTTCTCCCCCATAAGTCAAAATGGGAGTAATTAATTTGTCAAAAAGCTCCAAAGTATGCTTAGGAGAGATGTCAGTAAATTTATATAGATACTGATTTAATTTAAAGATTGCTTTAAGAGCTTGTCCTGATAAGGTTTTGTGAGTTTCAGTAAAAGAACCACCAGTCGAAAAAGAAATGCCTAGATATACAAACTTATTTACAATTTCTATCATATTCCCTTGAAAAGTAAAAGATAAGTTTCTTGGTAAAATACCCCCTTTTCGAAAAACCATAACCTTTGTTTTATCAATATTTACAGTTAATTTCCATTTTTGACAGTAATCACTTAGTATATCTAAACCTTTCTGCAAACCCTCACTAGTATTTGAAAATATAACGATATCGTCCGCATACAAAAGTAGATACAGTTTTAGCATGCCTATATCAATACCTTCAGCACCTTTTTGAATCAATTCTTTTTCTAAGTCATTAATGTACATGCTAAATAAAAAGGGAGATAAGCACTCCCCTTGCCTTACCCCTATATGACTGACAAACTCACAACTAAGATTATTGTTAAACTTAACTCTACTTTTAATACTTTTGTACATTGATTGGATTATATTCAGAATCTTACCTCTAATCCCACTTTCTATCAACTTAAACCAAAGAACATCCCTAACAACAAAATCAAATGCTTTTCTAAAATCAATGAATGCTGAGTATAACTTTTTATTGTTATTTAAACAGTGTGTAATTAGACTATGCAATACAAATATATTATCCAAGGTTCCCATGCCTTTTCTGAAGCCAGCTTGTGCCTCAACATAAACATGGTAAGTTTCGGCCCAGTCATCTAATCTGGTGTTAAGAATATTAGTAAAAAGCTTACCTATTACACTAAGAAGAGTGATGCCCCTGTAATTCTCAACATTCTCAACACTTCCCTTTTTGTGTATAGGGACAATGTATCCCTCACCCCATGCATCCGGGAAAATACCTGAATCAAATATTTTATTAAAAAGTACATGTATATATTCAATTAAACCGTTTATACCATATTTAAGAAATTCATTTAAAAGCAGATCTGGGCCGGAACTTTTACCACACTTCAAAGACTGTATTCCTTTTCTAATCTCACTTTGACTAATTTCAACATCTAACTCCTGAAACATTATATCTAATTCACCATTTACATATCTCTCATTGTAAAATAAAATATCATCATCTGCTTGAAAAAAAGTGCTGTCAGGGTTGTTAATTGCCCTAAAAAAATCAGCAAAATGCTGTGATGTTAATTTCTTGGGTGAATTTGACGGACAAAGATTCTTCAGCAATTTCCAATAATTTTTTGCATTTTCATATCGAGCCTTTTCTAATTTTTGAGTTTCTGTTTTCCTGAAATCATACCTGCTTTTTCTTAATACCTTCTTATAATCTGATCTGGCTTGTACCATATTTTCCCTACATACGTCATTTTGTTTATTTGCGCGATACACACTTAAATATTTATAAAATACATTTCTTTTAAACTTACAATCTTCATTATACCATGGCTGGTTGCTCTCAACAACTAAAAAATCATTATTGTTTTTACTAGAAATGTTTTTCTTGAACAATGGTGCACAAATAGTTTCAACTGTATCCTGGAACAATCCCACATTTTCATTTATGTCTACATTTTCAGTCAACAAATCATTTTTGAGTTTTCGAAAGTCAGAACGCACACTGTCAGAATCTAAAGCGTTTTGAAATGCCTCGACATACTCATTATTCCACACATATTTATATGGGAGGGATGATGTTATGCCGGGATCAGAATCACAACTCACATTGTTTCCATGTAGACACAAAGAAAAATTTACAATACAGTGGTCACTCAAAATATTTGGGTCATCAACATTAAAAGTATCAACTAACGAAAATATATGTGGACTAGCGATAACATAATCAACCAAACTACGCCCAGCGCTACCCGCTATGATGTTATACAATAACGAAATAATGTGAATAAAAGTTGATACAAACTGTGCTAGAAATGAGAGTTAAATTGTGCAACGTGAAATTTGCTCCTCTTAAGTAAAGCGGTTTTGTGTAATAGAAATAATATCAAATGTGTTTTGGTAAATATACCCAACAAAAAAAGAAACGCACCACTACGATTTTCCCATTAAGATCTCCTTATAATACGAAAATGTTAATTGTCATGAAATATTCATTTCTGATCAAATTTTACTAAAACTTGAGTGTGACGTAGATGAGTATCTGTAACTTCCCTTTGTATCCACAAAACATATCAAAGCGAATGGTAAACGAGTATTTGAAGCGTTAATTCAACGCTACTGTCTACATGGAATTCGAGCATGTTTTACATTTGCGAAGTATGAAAACGATACGTTGTCGTTATGTGAGACAACTAATGTGTTTATTGATGCATTTTTGTTATTCCAAAATCTATTTTCATCAGTTAGGACCGTTTACATTGATTAAAAACAATGTTGAAATCTTAAAATGTTTTAAGGTTTATCTCCAGTATGGAATCGATATCCAAAGGGTAGTCACAATACATGAGCTACCTAGCGTTCAATTATCGCGTATGATGAATTTAAAGATAGAATTTGCAAAGAATATGTGTCTGAGTACAATTTGGTCTACTGATATGATTCTCATTGCTTGAATTTATCCAGCAAGAGAGCATTATTAAAACACTTATTTTACTGTGACTTTACAATTTGACCCCCACTTGGTTCATGGCCAATTTTCTTTAACACAATTTCGACGCCTGATTGCAAAATACGTGTAACGCAGCAGTACCTGGCATACCTTTGCACTGATATAAACTAAACCGGCCTATCACTTGTGATCTTCCTGAGAGTTGAACAGTTCTAAGCGGTGCGTTTCTTTTTTTGTCTGGTATAATTGCTTATAGTTAATCATGAATTGAAAAATACGTATACTTTATTCGTTGCTAGTCACTCATGAAGTATACTTATTTTGCAGCCACTAGATGAAATAAAAGCAGAATTTAGCACAAAAAAAAAAAAAACATCATCGTCTTTGTATATATTAGCCTGTTGTGTATCTGTGAATATATTCCAGTAGTATTATCATTCAGCAAAAACAAATGAACTAGGGGCGGTCCCAGTATTTCTGAAAAGCGGGTTCATTTCTATAAAGGTGGGGGTTCGCTTTGCTGATTTAATCTAATTTTTTCTTAAATATCCCATGAAAATGAAGTAATTGGTCTTACTGAGACCATTTTTTTCAAAATTATTTCATTTTCATAGGATAATTAAAAACGGGGGGCGGGGAGGGGTTCGAACCCTCTGAACCCCCTCTGAACCCGCCACTGTGAACACAACTGAAAAGCATAGTGTACTGAAAGTCTGCGTAATATTATGTAAGCCATAGGTTATGGTTTCGATCTTTCAGTCTGTTATAAAGAGTCCAACCCAGATCAGCTAGACGCTTTCATTGATGAAGTGCAACAGGAAGGGCGACTGACTGGGGACACTAAAGAACTACTTGAAAAGCTAGACGAAGATCCTAAAAAGAAAGAAGAAAAAGAGGTACTAATAATCTCTATCATTATTTCCTATTATTATTTCCTCCAAAAAAGTATTAACATTTCTTGTACTTCAACAACAGCAGACTCTAGGGCGAAGGTTTGGTACCAGCAAAATGCATAAAACCCCCGGTGGCTTAGGCTGCTGTCGGTTCTTAGGCGGTGCTTCTGTTGCTGTTGATGCGTTGTTGGTTGTTACTCCCATTGTGGGATTCTGTAATTGTTCTATGTTTTGTTGTACGTTACTTTATGTCCATCCTAGTTTTGCAATCATCTTGATGGGGAAAAGAGAGCTTGTGGCTTTGCTTGGTTTGTCTTCCTGGTGCCTCGTGGTTGTTGCGTGGCTCTTCCTCACTACGTCAAGGGTTTGTCTGCAGTTTGTGATGGTGGTATTTTCTCATCATATTCACTTACTAATTGAGAAGATACAATATATAGAATTAAAATAAATCATAATGCAGAGACAAATTCTTGCACATCTCTCTCTCTCTCTCTCTCTCTCTCTCTCTCTCTCTCTCTCTCTCTCTCTGTCTATGTGTCTCTCTCTCCCTCCCCCCCTCTCTCTCCCTCTCTCTCTCTCTCTCTCTCTCTCTCTCTCTCTCTCTCTCTCTCTCTCTCTCTAATCTGACGATTCATAAAGGTAGCACTTTGAAGACAATAGCCAATTTCATACAGTCAGGCAAATAGGCTGAGCAGCTTGCGCTAAGTCGTGAGAGAGTTTACTTTCATTGGGTACATGTAAATGAGGAATGAGCTCCATTCTAAACAAATTTTATGTTTTAACCACAATAGAATCTAGAAAAAACAATTGGAGCCAGTAAAATGTATTTAAGTCCCTCTAGGTGGCTTAGGCTGTTGTTCGTTCTACGGCGGGGTTCTGTTGCTGTTGATTCATTGTTTTATGTACCTCATAAAGCTTGTGGGGGTTCTGTGTTGGTCTTTTGTTTGCTAATCATTAATTTGTGTCCTTTTTTAATATTGCAATCATCTTGACGAGGAGGCGAGAGATGAATGCTTCCTGATGTCTTGTTACTGTTAGTGTTATGTGGTTCTTTCTCATGGTGCAATGGGTTTATCTGCAGTGTGTGACTGTTGTATTTCCTGATCCTACTCCCATACTTATGAGACTTTAGATAATCATACATTTCCAATTGTGCTCTCATTGTAATATTAAAGCTATTAAAGACCTATATTTCTGTACAATAGAGACCCTTATTGGATTAACTGATAAGAGACAGTTTCAGTATCCCACTGGATTAAAGTGGTGCCATGAGGGGAGTTACATTGTACCTGTATGTAACACAATTTCTTTCACTGAGATAAATATCAATATTTTATCCTAATTACCTAAACCCTTCACGGGACCACTTTATTGCCCCCTCTAAGGAAGTCATAATCACCTCATTAACCCTTAAAGCGACAAGAAAAAATGCATCTGAAAATGTCGTCTGCTGAAGTCGTCTGCTGCAAATAATTGCCTAGCATTACTGACGAATTTAAAAGTATAGAAGCAAACAGCGTGGACCCAGAACAGACTGCTCCTATAGGAGCAGTCTGATCTGGGTCCACACTTTTTGTCATGATAGAGGCTTCTTAAACATTTCAGCAGACGAGAAAAGCAGACGACTTTTGTTGCGATTGGCGCATTAAGGGTTAAGATTAACCATTTATCTTTTTGAAAAAGCCCTCGGGCAGTGGCACCACTTTTATTTCTAAAGATTTAAGTATCATATTGTGCTACAAACAATGTCACAGATGACCAGGGTATGCCACAATCACACACTATAGACCAACCCACGACACTGTGGCCACTGAACACTAACAACCACGTGACAACAAGAAGACAAATAGAATACAGCAACTTTTTCTCTCTTCCTCAGTGAGATGACCTAACCCAGTTTGATTGAAATCATTTGAGCCGTGACATATGATTTCCAACAATGAGGTATTTTGGCAAGTATAGACTCAGACGAGCCTGTGCAGCCTCCTTTTAAGCTTAGAAACTCCAAATATTATTCTGTCAGCAGCTTAACACTCATAGAATATTTAAGCAACTAGCAATTGCTCTGATCAGACTGCGCGTATGGTGGTTGCAAATACCACATTGTTGAAAATCTCATGTCGCGGCACAAATTTTTTGTCTGCAGTCATTGCAGTTTTGTTCTTTTTCATGCACACAGCAAAGTCTTCGATCAGACGTAATACTGTGTGCGCACATCGTTTGATTGGAAGTTTTCGCCCTGTCTCACACAGCTTACCCACAACATATGTTTTTGTTGATATATAAGTTTGTTTTAAACACGTATTGTTATCCAACGGCCTGAAAATATTCAATTAAGAAATAAAAATTCGATTTTTGTGTGTTCATGAGATCATGAACACTTCGGGTCTCATGCAAAGTAAATCATGACGTTAACTTTGCAAGAGACCCGAAGTGTTCGTGATCTCGTGAATAGACAAAAATCGATTTTATTACTTATATTTATATTTTATATTGTCTGTCAAGTGTCAATTTTCAATTTTCACTTAACTTGGCTGGTTTACTGGATATTTTAAATAATACCAGACATTAAGGAGGGTTGAGAACAGCCAAAACGCACAATTACCGCGTTTAACGTCATGATGATACGCGCTTGACGTCAGACAAACGTCAGTAAACAAACACCGTTATTGGATTGCGTTTACGTTGGTCCGCGTGTGTTGGCGTTGCTTAAATAGATCCGTTCATGAAGCTATGAACAACATCTCAAATGTAAAGGTTCATTTAAAGACTCGCAGTGGAAATGTAAATATGTTAGATATATTGGATATGATCTGATTTAACAGGAACAACCTGAAGGCAACTGGTGGGATGATTGGCTAGCTGAAGAAGTTGATATGCAGTATGTGTATGTCCCAGACACTGATACATGGCGACCAGCAGGTAATTGTCTGTATTTACAACCAAGCAACTACCAATTTAGCAATATGCACCAAAGAAGCATCTCAAGATAAGCTGTCAAAAGCATTAGATAAGTATTTTTTTATTGTCTGACATCAAGTTGCATGACAAACTACATGAAAACTTATTCTTTTATACATGCTCACTTCACAGAAACAATGACAATAGTTGAACCTGTTTTTTAAAAAAGTTTATGGTGAACTACTTATTTATTGAAAAGGCATAATATGTTGTATGGACTCATTGGAATTGCCTCATAGAGGCAATTCCAATGTATGCCTACAACATATGTTACTGAAAATAAGAAAAAAAAACTGTTTTGAAATTAACACGTATACCAAGTATCATGTCCCTTATCTTTGCCTCTTTTAAACATCTCAAACTGCCAATCAGTATTAAAATGCCTGTCACTATACTGCAAACTGTTTATGTTTGCACGACAGCTACAGCTCTAAATACGAGTTTATGAACTACTTCTTTGCTAACCTGGTAGTTGCGTGGTTGTATCATATAGATCAATGAGTGTTCATAATTGTGTTAGTTCATATATTTAGATTTAGATTTTTATTTTAGCAATTTAATAACTGTGTTGAATCACTCACTGATGAGTAATTAGTTTGCACATCGCTATTTTAGATAATACAAACAACGACAAAAGCTAGTAAGAACTATATGGGTCAGCGTGTAGCAAAACCAACAATTTGGCTTTGCAACAAGAGGTGACTTGGAACAGCCTTTGCTTTCTACAAGTTGCATTTGCAATAGAATGGTCCCTGCGCGCATAACGAACATTTGATTTTTAGCTTTCCATTTAGCGCACAGTAATAACTGTGTTCAGACTGGGTGGGTGCCAGTACATGCACGGATCCAGAAGTTTTGTCAGAGGGGGTCCAACTCTGACAACGTTTTTAATAGTTGATTAGAGGGAAGAGGATCAGAATACCACTAAAACGGGCCATCATCGGCCCGCCAGTGAAACACCATTAAAATGGCGTTTCGGCTGGCATGCCGATGATGGCCCAACATTGAATGCTGGCTTGGTAGCTGTGTGAATTTTTATGGGATCTGGACCAGTTATGCTAAGAAACCCTATATTTTTGTGATTTTTCAAGGGGGAGGGGTTCGGACCCCCTGTCCCCCTCTGAATCCGCCCATGCAGTGCTGCTATTGGTCTTCGCTTTAAGCAAAGTAAATTGTTGGTTTTGTTATACAAAGCTCGTAGTCATAGTCTCTGAATAAAATGAATGTTTAAGTTTAGAAATGAAACCTTTTGAAATTGCATGTGTCACTCATAACAGTTGGGTTGAGAATTACATGCTATCGACTAAACATGGTGCAAAGAAATTTAAAATATGCTTCTTATGTAGCAAGCAAAACACCTAGATATGTTAGAACCACGATGTGCAGAAAATACGTTTTATGAAAGGTTTGAAAAGGGGGAGATTGAGAATTCGAAGTTGGAATATAAAACCTTGAGTTAAAGAAAATTACAGTTTCAAAACCCAATGATAAGACTAGAAAAATAGAAATATGGAGCCTCTTGTTTCATACTTGTAATGTCCATAGTTGTACTCAAAAATAACAATACAATAAGCAAACTATTCAGCCCCCTTGTGTCCTGTGAGCTGAATGCAAACAATAAAGAACACAAAGCACAACATCACAAACCAATGACTTGGAAGCAGCAAATCATTGACAACCTGACAACCAGACATCACCTCAGAAAACAAAATGCATATACAGCTTCTGGATGTTGGGTCCTAAAATATTTTACTGGCCTATTTTTCACCCTAGAGCGTATATGTGTGTGGACCATGGACGCACATAGCGGACGCTGGATAACGTGGCATTTGATTTTGACTTTCACTGTTTACTTGGAAAACACTTTGTTTTAATTTGATGAAATATTAAACAAATTGCTATTGACTTTTTAATTGAAAATGAACACAGTCCATTGATGATGATTAGAAAGTCAACTGAACTTAATGAGCCAATAACTGATCCCATATGCGAACAGCGAAAGCTCTTACGTGCCTGTGTACTCGACCAGATCATACAATGAGCCTTCACTGCTCGTGCAAAACATAAGGCAATAGATGATGGCCAAATTGTTTTGATTTTGGCTCAAAAAAACTTGCATGACTTCCGAAATATAGTTTTAATACTGAAAGTATGAGATAGCATATCATATAAACTATAAAAAAAAATATTTAGAATATTTAAAACTGGTCATAGAGTACACACTAAGGTTCTGGACCGAAGACTTTATTTACAGGGTGGCGTGATATGAAGTTGAGATATTGGCTTAAGCCGCTGAAGAGTTTCCTCTATGGACTGAAGACCATAAAGAGCAAATACAATGATGTATTTGGTAAACATGAAGATTGTTAATGGGACGAAGACGATGAATAATACATATCATTAACTGTTCACAATGATTAAGAGCAAATACAATGCTGTATTTGGTGAACATGAAGATTGCCAATGGGATGAAGGCGATGAATAATATCCATCATAGACTGTTCAAAACGATTAAGAGCAAAAACTATAATGTATTTAGTGGATATTAAATTGGTCTATCTGCTGAAGACGATGAAGTACATGGAGTTTACCAGGTGTTGTGTTTGGTACTTGATGTGTGACGCATGTGAGCTGGCACTGTTTTGAAATTATTCACAATTTAGTTTCATTGATCGCTCCTGTGATGATGTGCGTATTACTAAACCTACTTTGAGAACTCTTTAAATGGACGTGATATAGATTATTGTTTAGATATAAAACTATTCAGTAGATACTAATCCATTCTATAAAGCATCAGTGCAATACAACTTGACAATTTATAATTTAGATTATTTTAACAATATACAGTATAGACAAATATGTTCTTAAAGAAAGATTATCCTTTGGAAGAAAATCATACACCAAAAAACTGAATGTGTGCGAAAGGTAAAAAAGGCAGCAACGATCAGGAATTGATACAATCAAGTACCACATCTGACCTAAGATACCACATAGGAAAGTGACAAAAACACAATTTAACATAACAGACACGAGCTAATAAGTCAGTCCTTTCCCAGCAGGCGACCACAAGGCAGCAATGAACAGACGCGAAAGCGTGACAAACACAAGACATAACTAACACAAGTGATCCACAAAAGGAGTACCACCTTGGGACGGTCAGTAAAAATATTTTACTGGAGGGCTTAACCCAGTTTCACGGCGCCAACCTGCCCTTATTTCTGATATAGGCCAGGACACAATTGGGAAAGTGACAAAATACACAGCAAGTGACCACAAGGTTACAAGGAACAGACGCGACAGCACAACACAAATCAACATGAAGCATAACTAACAAAACGATCCACAAAAGAAGCAACGCCTTGGAACAGTAAAACACTTTTAAGGGAAGGCTTAAACAAGTTTCACAGTGCCTACCTCACCCTTAGTTCAGATGTGGATCAACACACATAGATGTTTGGTTTGCATGAAATACCCCTAACTGATCCATTGATCATCTTCTAGAACATATAAATCAAGATATAAAAAGGAGATAACGCACGGATAATGACTAAACAGTACATAAATCTGAAAACCAGAGCAGAAGAAATCCAACAGGTAAACCCTGGTGGCCCTGACAACAGCCAAAGCATCAGGCCCCTACCATCTCATCAATAGATAAGTCTTTAAGACGGAGCCATCATAGAGTCTGAAGTCTGACCCACGGGCGTGCAATTAAAGGGGAAAACAAAGTTGCCAACTGTGATTGGGCTGACCACCAAGCATGCAGTCTGTTGCGATACATTAATGTTATAGCCAATCTTTTTAATAATGGGAAATTATTTTAATCAACTGCGCTGAAAAACTATTAGAACCAACACTCTTCTTCAATTTATACACCAAGTCACCAAAGAAATAAGATTCAGAAAGTCCTTGGCGCAAGAGAAATTTAAGTCCAACTTGGAATTTAGATATCAAATCACTGTATCGTCGATAAAATTTAGAAAACGCTTTGTGAAGTTTATGATACCGACAGCCCTGTTTAAGAACTTTCTGAGTAAACAATTTATTGCAAGTGTTGAAGTCAGCAACATAGCTAGATGCTCTAGCAAAACGAATGAGTTGAGAGATATAGACTCAACAGGATTTAGAACGAGGAAAGTCACCATCTAAAAATGGGAAATTGACAATTCATCACGTTTATCATAATTTTTTGTAGAAACAATATCATTTGAGATTGACAAATGACAATAATTTATTATGAGTGTTGAAGTTAGCAACATCGCTAGATGCTCTAGCAAAACGAATGAGTATATATATATAGACTCCATAGGATATAGAGTGAGGAACATCACCATCTAAAATGGGAATGGACAATTTCATAATCAAAATCGTCACGCTTATCATAAATATTGGTAGAAACAATACCATTAGTAATAAAGTAAGGGTGCAAAGATCAGGAATCGATACAATCAAGTACCACACCTTACCCAGGACACCAATGGGAAAGTGACAAACTCACAGTTAGAAACCACAAATGAGAGCCAAGAGGTAAGCCCTTTCCCAGCAGGTGACCACAAAGCACATATAAACAGACGCGCACAAAGGCATAGCAAACACAAGACAGATAAAACATTAAAGATCCACAAAAGAAGTATCGCCTTGGAACAGTCAGTAAAATATTTTACTGGAGTGCTTAAACCGGTTTCACGGCGAAAACTAAAAATGTGGCTTCGGTATCAAAGGTATTAGCTTTATTAAGTTGGGGCTCTGAAGGGTATATTTGACTTACTATATTGTCAAAATCAACATTATTAATGTTTAAAATATCATCCAAATATCTGGATGTAGTGTTAAAAGCGTCAATAATATCAGCGTGCTTATCATCAGAAAAATACATCATCAAGTCCATCTCATAACAAAACAAGAATAAATCGACAACCATTGGAGCACAATTAGTGCCCATAGGAATCCCAACTACTTGTTAATACAGCTTGGTGCCAAATTGAATAAAAATGTTGTCCAACAAAACGGTCAGCGCATCACAGACATTTTGAGAAGATCATGCATGATCATTTTTAAGGTTTATCCAGAGTAAAAATTGTGATTCTGTCGTTACATGCAAGGTAAGGAGAGCCTTCACTATTGAAGGTTCAATCTACGTACAAGCGGACAAGCCATGGTATAACTATTACATGTCAAAAGGCTAGGATCATTGTGTGTTTGTTGATGAGAAACATGATGAACCTCCTGTGTTCAACTGGCTACCTATACGTCATGAAAGACCCTATAGATCACAATTATTGCTAATTCTAGTTTGTGAACTTCTACTGAGCTGTCTATACTTTTAACCTCTTGCCTCACTACTATACAAAAGAGGATCTTACATGAGTGCTCCTCTTGTTGCAGATATAGAGAATATTACATGATTACTTTGGAATCTCACTTCTGGCGTAAAAAGTTATAATTTTGTCATTATGTACCCAACGTTGTTTTTGACGTCATGACGTTTCTCGAAAATCTGTTAACCACTAGTGGTTTATCAATTTAATTGCATGGCGTTAAATCATTCCCAGACGAAACGTCATACGAAACAAACAGTTATGAAGTATTGTGAAAAGTTTATATGAGAGGAATGGTATCTATCAATATTTCCGGTGATGCTCCAAATAAATTAAGATTAAAACAATTTTTCTAGTTTCTACTGTGTCCACACATGATTTTTATACTCTTTCTATTGCTACATTGCCTCATAAAATGAGCAAAGAAAACCCTACTGGATTAATTGAATAATTAGTTCAAACTTTTAGCAAAACCATTCTACAACTCTCAAACTACGTCTAATTGTTTGATGATGGTGAGCATGGATACACTAATAATACAAGAACCTTACTCATTTTAAACATATCTTAAACTATATGAAATATTTTTATGAAACGCCATAGGTGGGTATAATTTGTAGAAAATAAGTTAGACAATTCTCCTGTCTATTTGTTCATCCATCAGTCCATTTGCCTATTATCACTTACAAAAACCCCATTATAAGTCAGACACTATTTAGGATATTGTTTTAGAATTTCCCCAAATAGATGAAAAGTGACAAGATCTAAACATTGGGTTAACAAAAATTCAATTACTGTATCTGAGGCCAAGCCAGGACAAAACCTAGAAAAGCAGGTACCCCCACCCCCACAATTAAGCATATAGAATATTTTAATGCGGCTTCAAATCTTTCTGTCAGTGTGCATCACTTAAATCGAAAATCTGGGAGTGTGAAAATGGAAATTCGGAATATGAATTTCTACGCTTTTGCTATAACTATGTAGTCAGAAAGTTCAGTTACTTTTCGCGTAATGAAGGATTACCAGAATCCGACAGGAACAAGCCTTTCGCACGAAAGGTAAGCATGCCATAATAAGAATACTTTTTTATTTTGTATTTATACTACAAATAAAGGATTCTAGAGGCTATTGCATGACATTTCCCGATTTTCAATTCTTCCTAGGGCATTTTTTTTATTAATTCACCTGCGATTGAGCATAAGATCGTTTTGGTAGGGGTATTGTAAAGATGATCCAAGTGTTGTATCGTTATAACATGTAAAGTGTTTTACAACATGTGATTTTAGTAACGCACATTCTGTTGCATGAATACCGACGCTGATCACAATAACGCGTGTCAATCAGCATTTGGTGATTAGCTAGTTAAGTTAAACTAAATCCTTCCGTTATTGAAATAGACTAAAAGTGGATGTTGTATTTGCTGATTCGTATTACTGTTCTATACAACCTACACGGAAGTGACATGTGACCTTAATAAGGCGCCCAAAACATCACAAAGAGGAATCGAACCACTAAGCCATTCTGAAGTTTTGGTGTGCATTTTACTGTTTACCTGAATGGTAAATACACAAGCACTGAGTTAAAGGATGTTATGTATCTCCTCGTTAGTAAAGTGGTGAGTATCCCCGCCTGTCACGCGGGAGACCGGGGTTCGATTCCCCAACGGGGAGCATTAATCTTTTACACCTGAATTTTATCATTACGAGGGATGATCTTAAAGTTCTGGGCCCGGAATTACAATGCCTCCTTAGAGTTAAGGAAGACTTTAGTTAAGTATTGATTTTTCAGGATGCGAAAAATAACGTTTAAAACTGATTAAAATCAAAATAGTTTTAATTTTTCTGAAGATCACTATGATATCTTTGATCACAAATACCACATCGATCCAGGCAATTTATTTAGCATTTACCATAGCATGCTGAAATATCAATACTTAACTTGAGTCTTGCTTAACTTTAAGGAGGCATTGTAATTCCGGGCCAAGATCCTGGGCCCGGAATTACAATGCCTCCTTAGAGTTAAGGAAGACTTAAGTTAAGTATTGATTTTTCAAGATCCGAAAAATTGTTTTAATCTTAATTTATTTGGAGCCTCACCCGAAATATTGATAGATACCATTCCTCTCATATAAACTTTTCACAATTAAGCATTTAATACAGCATGTTGAAATATCAATACTTAGCTTAAGTCTTGCTTAACTTTAAGGAGGCATTGTAATTCCGGGCCCTGGTGTTATATCTATGTAACCAACAAAACAACATGCCTGAAAATTGTACCAAATAATAATGTATTCTTTGTCTATACACTGCTCTGACATGTTTAATGTAACTTGAAGGAGCGACCAGAAATCTATCCCAAAACAGCCATGCCCTCAATGCACTGACATATCAAGCAGACTGTGCATGTTGGAGACGTCGCAATGTAGACAAGAGCAGTCTCAGCATTTCGTTTTTATGGCTGCTCAATGTTCATCCGTTAGCCAATATGTTCTGAAAATATGGCGAATTTTCGAAATGATTTGGGTTTTCTAGGCCCTTTAATGTATGGCTATGCAGCTGTCAGCTATAATCAAAGTTTGGACCATTTGAAATTTTGAACGGCCCTTGCTGCCGTAACAAAAGCTGTATTAAAGGTAAAAAATGTTTTAGGCAAACGAAGAAGAGCTGACATTTGTCTGAAGCAATTATAAATTATCTGTATTGCCGGAAACTGATAGTAACCTACGTTAGAAAGTTTAAATGAGTTCACAAATGAGTTCAATATTTGGAGGTACACAAATTTGTATGTGTATATCTAAAAATAAAACCCAATTAATTGCACAAAGGTGCACTATATCGTAAAATGATCCAATATGGGATTAAATGGAGCACGAAGCATCCATCTGAAATAATAACAATTTTGAAAATTCTTATTTTAAATCAATCATTTTTTTGGTAAAAACAGAACTTTAATTCAATACTCCAGTTAAGATTGAGCTATCTTCTAATCAAAATTGAATTGGTCTAAAATATTTTGCCAATATTTGGTTCGGCATGTTTTTAGTCCAAATTGATAGCCAAAAATAGAATATTCTGGAAATGAAAATTGTGCAATGTATTTAAAATGAGGTGGTTGTCAATTTTAATGACGTCATAATGATTACGCATTGAGCTTTAAATATTGAATCCGCATAACCTGTCGCCATTCTAACATTTGAATGGACATTACAAGTGACAAAAAGTAAAAAGAAAATGGAGCTTTATTTTGTAGCTTTAAAAATACTGGGTTTGAAAGATTCAGATTCAAATGTTATCATTATTCTATAATATGAAAAAAATGCCAGTGGTAATGAGTGGACAATATATCATGTGCTGCAATTATTAATAAAACAGTACAGCTTGAAGATATTAGCATCATTATAAAGGTTAAAACTACATCTTTTGAATGGTGCATAGTATGCCTCTCAAAACTGTCTCTGGACAAAGCTACAAGGCAACGATCAGAACTTTTAGATCATCCCTCGTATTTCTTATTTCTCAAAGAAATATTTATTTAAGCGTTTTATGTGTGGGGGTGTATTGTAGATTCAAAGATAGATGAGAATCGATGTAACCAAACACTGTCAAGTTTACCTTGATTTTGGGTGTGCAGGTAGTCTCATTTTACAGTTACATTGAACCTACCACAGATTATTGCATATGCGCGTAGCAGTGAAAAGTCATGCTTTACCTGTTTAGAAGAAAAATATAATACCCTCATTACTATGCATCTTTGAAACTATAGTAGTTCTTAGTATCCTTTCTAGTTTTGCAATCATCTTGCTGTGGAAGAGAGAGCTGGTTGCTTTACGTTACAAAATCTGTCTGTCGTGTAGGTATATGCCTTCTTGAGGGAGCGCAGTGGCCCATGGCCAGTGGTAGAGTGCTTGACTCGAGACAGAGAGGCCGCGGGTCGGAGCCTCACCGGCGTCACTGCGTTGTGGTCCTTCAGCAAGACACATTTATCCTAGCTTAGTACTGGTTCAACCCAGGAAGACCCATCCCTGTTTAACTGAAAGAGTGTTGATGCGACGTAAAGAATCAAATCAAACAAACAAACAGATAACTTCTTGAGAGAAATCAGAAAATGATGATTTTACATGCATTTTCTACTTTACAGTTTACTGTGCAATTTGACTGGGTATCCTATATTGCATAACTGAGGTCATACAGTGCTTACTGGAAATGCAGAATAAATAGAGCCCTTAAAACAAAAGGGTGTTATTCAAAATGGTTTCTTTTATTTCTAGACCAATCCTCATGATGTGGGTAGTAACAAGAACCATTTCATTGAGATGGTTCTTTTAAGTACCCGCATCATGCGTTTAATATACTATAAGCTGAAAAATTAGAAAATAAATCATATTATAGTATCATTGTTTTGCTTGTCTGTGTTAGTTAAGAGTGGGTAAAAGAAAAACTATTTTTCTTATTTCTTAACCAAAACGTATGTTGTGGGTACTCAAAAGAACCGTCTCGATGCGACGTTTCTTTTGAACACCCAAAACATACGTTAACATTATGAATAAGAAAGTATTTATAATTTTACGCTGCAAATATTTGTTTATCTAAACCTATGATTATTCCAGGATATGCCGATCGAGGTGATGATGATGACGACGGTGATGATCCCGAAGACGGTGGCCATAGAGGCGGGAGAGGGGGTCGGGGTAGAGGAAGGAGACGAGATGATAGAAGGGGAAGGGGTAGAGGTGGTTTCGGAAGAGGAAGAGCAAGACCATGGGACCGTGGTATGTTCACTACGTACAAACGTATATGTTAGCCTTATAATCCTTTGTTATTAACCAATTGAATTTCCCATAAAGTTTGATACAGAAAGAGTTACAGACTTTGACTTTCGGTCTGCAGTTCCCTGCTATAGACCCCCCACACAGAAGGGACAACAAGATGGTAAAACATAGCAGTTTCCCCTGCAGTCTGGTATGCTTTTCATTGCACGGCTATGTTTGCCTTGGTAGATCTAATCTCTCGAATTTCCACCGCACTGTTGAGACAATGTAAAAGTAAAAAATCACTCATTTGCCTGGCTGTCCCCAGCTCCCCCAGGTCTGGGAGCCGTGGTTACAAAAGTCGGTACAAATGTGCCATATATGCTATGCAATGGTCATTTGCAATCACATACCCCAGGTAAGGGGATGGATGGTTGTGAGCAAGACAATGCCCTCTTGAGTTCCACAGCAGTGCCATGCCAGTGCTATTACCATTACGCAAACATATTATATAATACCACTGAAATGAACAGGACAATTACAATTAGATGGTCACATCAGCGCAGGGCTTTTTGCAGGGCCGTTTATTATAAAACAGTTACTATCTCCACCATGAACCGTAGGTGAGTTTGGAGCAGTGGCTACAAATGGCTAGTGTATTATGTAAGGTGTTATGACCATCATACTTTTGTTCTGAAAATTGTTTTATTATTTCTGTGTTAAAATGTTTGCATCATTTTGTAAAACAAAGAAAACATGCATTTTTCCTTTGAGGCACAAGAGAGATTTCTGATCTTGAGTAATCGATATTTTAACGCTTGTTATGCTGACCATTACCTCCGCGCAACTAGCAATTTAGCAATATACTCCCATGAAACATCACAAGATAAGCTGCCAGTAGCATAAAAGAGACATTCTATTACTGCCATCCAGGTGCATGACAAACTGCAGGAAAAGTTGTTCATTTCTTTATGCTTATTTCTTTGAATAAATGAAAGTGGTTGGGAATTTGTTTAAAAAAGCTTATGGTGAAAAACTCATTAATTGAAAAGACATTTGTCGTAGGAACACATTGGAATTGCCTCATAGAAGCAATTCCAATATGTACCTACAACATAATATGTTACTGAAAATTAGGAAGAAAACTATTTGGAAATTTACATTTCTAAGTACCAAGTCCATTGTCTTTACCTCTTTTAAACATCCCAAACTGCCAATCAGTATTAAATTCCTGTCACTATACTGCAAACTGTTTATATTTGCAAAACAGCTTTATCTCCAAATTCGAGTTCAAGAACTACCTCTTTGCTAACCTGCTAGTTGCGGTGTTGTAATACATGTGTATGTACTACTCTCCTCCCCATTGTGTCCTGTTACTCTCGTGTTCATTTCTAACCTTCAGCAGTCCAGTTATAAGCCCGTATTTTCAATCAGAGTCGAAAAACACTGTGGATCCTGATCAGATGGCTTCGCTACAAGCCATTTGATCTGGATCTACAGTGGTTTCTATCAGGGACAAATCCGGGTTCAGCAGGACAAGAGCTAACGACCAAAATATCTAAAAAAATTGTATTTTCTTTTCGATGCTAAATTGTGTGTGTTAGAAGTAATCTGATCAGGATCTACAGTGGTTTCTCTAAGGGACAAATCTGGGTACAGCAGGACAAGAGTTAACAACCAAAATATCTATAAGATGTCTTTTCTTTTCGATGATCAATTTTACTTTATTCACATTGTTCTGTCAGCATATGTATTAATGAATAATAATACTTGTGATATATTTAATTCAGCGAGTCGTGAGATTTCCAACAATGTGGTATGTGCGACCAGCAAAGCGTCAGATCAGCATGCGCATACGCGCAGTCTGATCAGAGCCTTTGCTAGTCGCTTGAATATCATGTGAGTGTTAAGTTAATCTGCACATAATTTGAGTTTCTAAGCTTAAAAGGGGGTTGCACAGGCTCATCTGAGTCTACAATTGTGACAATGCCACATTGTTGAAAATCTCATGCACTGGCTCATGAGCTAGTGCATGATATTTCCAACAGTTTGGTATGTGCGACCAGCAAAGCCTCATATCAGCCTGCGCATACGCGCAGTCCTATCAGTGCATTTGCTAGTCGCTTGAGTATTCTATGAATGCTAAGCTACTGACTGAACAATTACGATATATTGAATATATGAATGTCTTTGTCGTTTAGCTGACGATCACGAAGAAGACTGGAGCGCACCTTCTCCTCCTCCGGTAGCTCCTCTTGCGGAAGACTGGAGTGTGCCTCCTGTCCCAGTAGCTCCTGTGGAAGACTGGGGTTCGTATATCGTAGAAGACTGGGGTGAGGCCCCAGTGGTAGCCCCAGAAGCTGTTGCTGATGATACAGATCCTCGTGAAGGGGATTCCAGGAGAAGCAGAGGTGGTCGGCGGGGAGGTCGTCGTGGTGGTAGGGGATGGTCACGGGGTCGTGGTAGGGATGGTCGTGGAGGAGGACGCGGAGGATCAGACAGTACAGGTAGTGTATTTCACTTTAGAATGAAGTAGAATCTACTCATATGAATGTACCTAACATGTGGATATTTTTATACCCCTGGTACGAAGTATATAGGGGGTATATAGTTTTTGCCTTTTCTGTAATTATGTTTGTTTGTTTGTCTGTTTGTCTGTAAATTTTTATTTTCGTCAAAGATTTCTCAGCAACTACTTGGGTTAGGATTCTGAAATTTTGTACAAAGCTTGATAGTGATAAGTTGTATTGTGTAACAGAAAAACAGTTACATATTGCTTATCAGTCACTTTATTTGTTCATTTTTTTTTATTATTATTATTTGTACATTTTTCTTTCTCTCCAATGGAAATTTCTGTCACAGATTTCTCAGCTCCTATTTGAGCTAGTGTTTTAAAATTTTGTGTACACCTTCAGGTAGGCAAAGTGTACTGCGTAAATGGAAATTAAGATGCTAATCCTTTTTTGCCTTCTTTTTTCATTTTTTCATTTTTTCCTTCTTTCACTCTTATATAATACATATGGACATTTTTTCTGTCAAAGATTTCTCAGCAACTGCTTGAGTTAGGATTCTGAAATTTGGTTCAAAGCTTGATAGTGATAAGTTGTATTGTGTAACAGAAAAACAGTTACATATTGCTTATCAGTCACTTTAGTTGTTCATTTTTTTTTATTATTATTATTTGTACATTTTTCTTTCTCTCCAATGGAAATTTCTGTCACAGATTTCTCAGCTCCTATTTGAGCTAGTGTTTTAAAATTTTGTGTACACCTTCAGGTAGGCAAAGTGTACTGCGTAAATGGAAATTAAGATGCTAATCCTTTTTTGCCTTCTTTTTTCATTTTTTCATTTTTTCCTTCTTTCACTCTTATATAATACATATGGACATTTTTTCTGTCAAAGATTTCTCAGCAACTGCTTGAGTTAGGATTCTGAAATTTGGTTCAAAGCTTGATAGTGATTAGTTGTATTGTGTTACAAAAAAACAGCTACATATTGCATATCAGTCCCTTTATTTATTCTTTTTTCTTTCTCTCCAATGAAAATTTCTGTCGCAGATTGCTCGGTTCCTATTGGAGCCAGTGTTTTTTAAATTCCGTGTATATCAGGAAACTACTTGGTGACGTTGGTACCACTCATACAGAGTTGATGAATGCAGCCATGCCTTTCTTTGTTGCATTATATGGTCAGCCACCAGGAATCTCCATGGAATCTGCTCGCTAAAGTACGTTCACAAAGAAGAAAAATAGGAAAGTCACAGCCCCACAGCTCTTCTATTGCATGATCTGGCCACATGTCAGCAGCCCATCTGAACTAATGGCATTGAACGAAGGACATTTAAGTAACTATCCTGAAGCTTCTAAGATTGTTGTCTTTGGGAAGTATCAGGACATCTCTGTCAAAGACCATGACAGGATGGGGCAAGCTAGTGGAGCTGTACTTGACTATGACCTCTCCATTGCAGGTGATCTGCCTTAGAGAGATGGCAAAATGAAAACCAAATCCATTTAGCAAAAATTTGCCAACGTCTAAAGTCCCTTCAATCCTGGAGCGATTGCTACATCATCGATAGGGGCTGATTGTATTTTTTGATGAATCTGATTGATCTATTCTTCTTGCTGGAAGCAGCTAAGTCTGGCCAAAATGTGATCTGCATACTTAGGTATGACACAGATCTACTGTGTTTGTTCTACTTGCATATTGGGTGAATTGGGCAGACTTGCTATGCAAGGTATAGATGGAGCTCTGGGATGGATCAGTACTTGACATCAATGTCATCTGTGCTGATCATGGTCAGAAATGCTTGCAGCTACTATGTATTCATTCGCTCCGCGTTTGTGATACAACTCAATACCCTTACAGCAAAGGAAATGTCACTGCACTGAATACTATGGTATCCAGAAAATACCAATGTTTAGCTATCATAGGTGACATTGATACCACTCATACAGAATTGATGAATGCAGCAATGCCTTCCTTTGTTTCATTATAGTCAGCCACCAGTAACATCCATGGTATCTACTTGCTACAATATATTCACAAAAAAAGAAGAGAAATCCTAGTGATGGCTTTACCTCCAACATCTGCAAACCTTCTGCAACACATGCTTTGGACTCATCTTCAAATCATGTTGTGGAAAGCATCGATTGAGAAGGTACTGCAGGTGAGTCAAGAGATATCACAAACTTTGGGTGATAGTTTCTAATCAAAATTTATAAACCGGACATTGCTGAAGGCAATCCTGCTCCACCAGAGCTACTTAATGTGATTCAGTGCAGGGCAAGAGGTGCTCTACGGAGGTATGTGGATGCCATTTTGCAACTGGTGGACATGATTGCTTGAATCCATTCACTGCAACCATGGAAATTTCAAAATCATCTGAAGAGGACACTGTAAAACAAATTACATTGACAGCAACCTTCCAGATGATTCTGGTAATGGTCTTGAATAAAACAATGTGGATTGAGGTGTTCCTGATGACCCAATTTTGGACCATTTGGATGTGTGGGAATAAAGATAAAGTAATAAAAGAGACATTATACTATATTTTTGTTTGTTTTGTATATCTTTCAGTCCCATCCATCTGTCAGTTATATCATTTCTGATTTTCTGATAGAAACCCATATAACATATGATAATCAGTTAAATAGTCAATTTTTATTATAGCATCTGACCGCCATCTTGATATGTCTATAATGGAGCATTGAATTGCAAAAATAACTCCAGAAATTGATTTTGCATACCAAAAAAACCCTGTATAGACATATTGGACACCATTCTATGACAATAAATTAAAAAGTTGAATTTTTATTGCATTCATGGCGGCCATCTTGGATTGATGCAAATTGTAGGAGTTGCCCAAAGTTGCCGGTCCGGCAACCAAGCCAGATTTGTTCTAGAACACATTTTCATCATGTTTTAGCAAAAAAACTTCATTGTACTCAACATTTCTAGGTTCTGAAAATTTCAAATGGACTATATACTTTCAGGTAGGCTAAGTGTATCATGTAAATGAAAATAAAAAAGCTAAGCTCATTTTGGCTTTTTTTCAATTTTTCCTTCTGTCATTCCTATATAACGCATATGGACGTTTTTCGTCAGAGTTTTCTAAGCAGCTACTTGATTTAGGATTATGAAATTTTGTGCACACTTTCAGTATTGTGTAAAAGAAAATTAAGGTGCTAATCCTCATTTTGCCTCCTTTTCCCAAATTTTGACTTTTTCCTTCTGTCACTCTTATATAACACATATGGACATTTTTCATCAAAGTTTTCTCAGAAACTACTTAATTATCCCCAAGCTTTTTTAAAAAAAGCGTCGGGGATATTGCAACTGCCTCCGTCCGTCCGTCTGTCCGTCCGACTGTCCATCCGTCCATCCGTATGTCCGTCTGTCCGTCACGCTATCTCCTCCTTAACCATTGGACGAAATCCAACCAAATTTGGTGTGTGAGTTGGTCACATGAATGAGGCGTGCAACGGCACATTTTTTTGGCCCCGCCCCCTGGGGCCTGGAGGAGGGGCCAAAAGGTCAAGTATTATTAAACATCATTAAATATCAATCACAAAGTCAATTTCAAAGATTTTTTAACCAAACTTGGTCATGCCCAGGGGTGGGACTTGGGGGCACCGTGGGGGGTTGGGGGTCAAAAAAATTGTTTTTCAGAAGTTCAACCAGATTTGGTGTATGAGTTACTCACATGAATGGCACATGCACCAGCACAATTTTTTGGGTCCCTGTCCCCCCTGGGGCCTTTGGGAGGGGTCAAAAATTTAATTTCTGAACATGGTCATGTGGCATATCAAATTAAAGGGGATGGGCAGTATACCAGGATACACTGAAAAAATTTAACCTACAATCAAACTGGTGACCTTGGGATGGGGTCAAAGGGTCAATTACCATTAGATTTCTTCGAGAGCGTGGGGATTTGCGATGGCGCGTCATTGAATGTGTTCTAGCTTAGGATTATGAAATCTTTGACAATTTTGTCTTTTTCTCTGAAAGTGTTACAACCTCTGATGGCTACCGCCGTGGGTATGTGAGCTTTGCTCACTACTTGCTATATTTTTTCATTGAATTCACAGCTAAAAAAGTAAATGAGTATGACCAGGAGGTGCAATGCCATAATCATACACTGCAGACCAGCCTGCGGCACTGTGAGAAAAATGCACAGGATACTCGTTTCCCAAACAAGATGATTGCAAAACTAGAAAGAAACTTAATACTGCACAAGAATACAAGGACTTTTAAACAAACACTCCAAAAGCAATGGGAGCAACAATAAACATTGAATCAACAACCACACCCCCTTAGAACAGACAGCAGCCAAAGACACTCGGTGGGGTGGTGGGGGGAGGTAAATTCAATTTTACTGGCCAGTTGTTTTGTTCTATATTCAGCTTTTGTCAAATCACAATATTTGTTAAGCTCGCATGGAGGCTTCCTAACTAATCCATTGTATCATCAAGGGGAAACTCAGATCAATTATTATTCCGTCACACACAGTCGGAGCTAAGTTGAGCCAAGGTAAGCCGATGAAGCTTTATGCCAGGGTCGTCATTGAGTCTAAGGTCTGACCCACCGTCGTACAATGAAAGAGGATACTATAGCTTTAAACTGTGATTATGTTTATAACTAGCCATGCAGGCTGTCGCATAACACCCATGCTATATCCCACTCTTTTATACTGCTTAATCATATTTTAACTGATCATGAAAATTAAGACTTTTCAACAATTATTTTGCATTTATTAACTTAATCGCCATAAAATATTGGCTCTGATATGCTTTGTTGCAAAAGAGGATTCAAGTCAACATAGTGTTAGAGTCATACAGATGGTGTACCATGTTGTAACGGCAACTTCACATTCAAGGTAGTGTATATGGTCCATTTATCAGTCACCTCTCATATAAACTGCATTGTTGCACGTTGACCTGATAAACGCTGTTTATCACACGGCATGTGCCTTTATCAGGTCATCAAGATGTTGTACTTTTTAATGACGTCGTCAATGACATGGAGTCGCCACGAGCATCGCCAATTACGTCGTAATCGTTAGTTTGAAGAGTGGATCAACTTGTAAACTGATAAATAGAATACCTTGTTTGCGTCTTTTGATATGAAGTTTACATGGCAGGCTTCGAGAATGCATGTTGAATCTCTAGAAAAGCCTCGCGATTCAACAAGCTTTCTCGAAGCCTTGCCTGGTAAACTTGATGTCAAAAGACGTGAACCTGGTATTCTCTTTTTCTAGGTTATGTGGATGATTTATTTGGGTTTTGTATATAATATTATGACAAATATATACGCCACAATTGGTAAGAGTTTAGTAAGGAAATAATTGTCCAGTAGAATTATGATAAAAATACCTGCTTTTGTCCAACCAACTGAATAAAACAGGACAACGTGATTAACCACGTCACTAAACTCTAACCGTGTTACTACTGTATCTGTTTTCACAGGTGATAGAGGGAGCCACGGAGATACATGGGGTGATAGCAAGGAAGAAACCTGGAGCTGAAGAGTTATCTCTGCCTGACTGGAGGCATCATTGAGGCGCTTAGTAGACATACAGTAAAAGGTATTGTATTTACGCTATACGAATTTGGGCTGGTTGATGAGATATGTTTTACTTGTTTTATTTTAAACATACATGCAGAGCTTTATGCGAAGATAGAGGTCTAAATTCGATTCTGAGGCTTCACTGACTTCACTGACTCACAAACATTCTCTGTGGTAACACTGATATATTTGGTGGGACTGCACAGAGGCAGCGGCTATTAGAACCAATACCTAAATCATAGGTCAATAAGCAAAATTCTTCATCGTAAAATTGTGATTATTTTCTTATCCATCAGTTTAAACATGTGTTTGGGATTTGACTTAAAGACTTCTCTATTGATGAGATGGAAGGGGCCTGATGCTTTGGCTGTTTGTTGGACCCAACAGGGTTTACCTGTTGGATTTCTTTTGCTCAGGTATTCAGTTTTATTTACTGTTGAGTCCTTATCTTTGCTTTATCTCCTTTTTATATCCATGTTTATATGTTCTTAGAGATGATGCATTGATAAGTTAGGGGACTTTCATGCAAACCAAATATATATGTGTCTTGATCAACATCTGAATTAAGGGTGAGGTTGGCGCCGTTTAACTGGTTTAAGCCCTCCTGTAAAATATTTTACTGACCATTCCAAGGCGGTACTTCTTTTGTTGATCATTTATGTTTTTCTGTCTTGTGTTTGTTATGCCTATATGCACGTCTGTTTATTTGTGCTTTGTGGTAACCTGCTGGGAAAGGACTGATCTCTCAGCTCTCGTTTGTGGTGTGTCACTTTCCCATTGGTATCCTGAGTCAGGTGTGGTACTTGATTGTATCGATTCCTGATCTTTGCTACCTTAGTTACGTACTTAGAAATAAGAAAATGATTTGCATTTACTCACTCTTATCTCGGGGCATGCCTATATGCCTTGCTCATATGTAATCAAACTGATCACATATGCAGAATATTATTCTTTACACGTGTTTCAGTTGCTATCAAGTAGGGATAGAATTCTTATATACTTAAGGAATAAAGAAACGCAACAAACACTTTGAGTCACTGTAAGCATACAATATGATGCAAGTTTTTAGTGCAAATGATATATATCCATAGGAGCAGTATGTGTCCGTCAAATTACAGCAGGTTCAACGTAATTATCGATTACGTTATCACTTTGGTATGCGCGTAACGAGGCTGCCCCCCGTAGTAAACTGCTGAAACAGGGTCAATAAAAGCAAAGTTTGCATCGACCATCGGTTTATTGTTTTAAAAAGTCTTGGCATAGATTGTGGATCAAGGAAATGATCAAATGGCGACGTTTTTTTAGGATTCTAAAACGGCTTAACGTCATTAACGTCAACTCTGAATACTGCGTAAAACGCGTAAACACTCTTTTCAGCTTGAGATTTATTCATGACAAGGACGTTATGTTCAAGAATTATGACTTGAGATCTTCAGACGTCAAAAAATTTCAATTCTGACGTCAAAATTCGATATCCTACGTTTTACTGGTTTCCATGTTGTTCATGTGTTTTTCTAATGATAAAATGGTCGAGTGACAAAGTAAAGGTTACAGTTAACAAGTTTGGTGTTCACTCTTGGCATGTTATCAGATGTTTTCTCTTGCATTATGCCGTGTTTTGTTTGGCTAACGTCAATATAAACACCTTACCAGCGTATTTCTACGGTATCTGAAAAGTCAGTTTTTACTCAAGAAAGCATGCTCTGATGTCTCTATGTTTATCTTATCCCGTTTATTCACCAGCGACCCAAACCCGACGTCTCTAAGTGACGTTTAGCGCTTATTCACTGCCATTGTGTATCTTGCCATTCAAGTAGCGTGTTTTGACGCAATATTTGACTGCATTACGAATATGATTGGACGTTTGTTTAATTTGCACATTGTCAAGTCGACGCCAAATAACCAAACATGGAAAAGACGGGGTTTCTTGATCTTTATTCTGACGTTATTGTCACATTTTACGTTTTCATATGTTTTCATTATGTAGCGTCAAATGTGGCGTTAAAATGAAGTTTTGGTATTTCATCACATGCTATAAATACTCAATTAGAAATTTTCAGAAGAGATTTCACCAAACCGTCATTTAAACACGCAAAAATTGTATTTTTGTCTGTTGTGTTTCTTTATTCCTTAAGTATATATGAATTCGAACATTACCATTTCCATCCCATATGCTTGCAGCTAATGCAGCGCAACTCACTTGATCCTGTGTAAGATAAGAAATGTACAGCCTTGTCTGAGCCTTACATAGGTTTAGATAAACAAAAATGTCTGTGTTAAGTTGTCAATATTTTCTTACCCATATTTTTAGCATATGTTTTGGGTGCTCAGAAGAACCGTCTTATTGAGACGGTTCTTTTGAATACCCACAACATATGTTTTGGTTGATTTTTTTCTGTTGCGCACTCTTAACTTAAGTCCTGGCCTTACATAGTTGCCACTTTGATAGGTTGCAACGTTCATGTATCATGCTCTAGCTTAATTCATGTCTAAATATATTTTTGTTTCAAAACTTGCTATGTAAAACTTAACAATTTAGGGATGGAATTTAAAGCAAGTCTTCTTGTTTGCAGTATTTGGGGTTCTGAGTTGGTCTTTGTTTTGCTATGCATTACTTTATGTCCTTTCTAGTTTTGTAATCATCTTGTCGAGGAAGAGAGAGCTAGTTGCTTTACTTTTATTGTCTTATGGATACCTTGTTACTGTAATGCCATGTAGCTCTTCCTCATGGTACCGCGTGTTGGTCTGCAGTTTGTGATTGTGGTATCTCCTGATCATATTGACTTACTTTTTGTTATTATGTACGTGTGAATGTGTGGGTTGTAAGTTAACCTGTGCTAGTGTGGACCTTCCTCTTGGTGTCATGGGTTTGGCATTCATCTGTGAATGTGACAATTCCTGGGCATAATCACTTGTTTTTAAGATCATCACTTACATTATGTTCTTTTGAATACAGTAAAACCTGTCTAAAACGGCCACTCAAAAATAGACTAAACATAGGTCTCAACGACAGATGGTAGCTTAATGAAGGTCGAAAGTATTGCAGAATGTTCTCTTGGAGAATTAGGCAATACTTATACCTGCATAAAGTGATAATAGGTCTTGAAACCAATTTTTGGTCTTAAGATAGATTTTACTGTAGCTGTATTCAATTAGGTGAATAGTTAAAAGTCTCACCAAGAGTTCTTGTCAAATGTGGACTACATCGTGATGACTGCACATCTCATCATTCATGCTTAAAGTCAACTTGCAACAGAACAACTCTTTATCCACAATCCAATAGCCATTTTAAAAACAGTTTCAAATACAAGTTCTGCCAGTCAGTCTTTTTATTTTTTAAAAAAAAATTCTGTTATAACTTTATGAATTGATAATGCGATATGTGTAGGTACAGTAAAACCTGTGTAAAACTGCCACTCTCAAAAGACCATAAATTCTGTTTTAAGACCAATTATTGCTTAATGCAGGTCTATAGTATTGCAGAATGCTCCAAAGGGAAGAATTCTGCAATATTTTAGACATTCATTAAGCTATCATTGTCATTAAGATCTTTGTTTTGTCTATTTTTGAGTGGCCGATTAACACAGGTTTTACTGTATTGCATACGCAAGCAGCAAAGACTCGCACAAGTCGGTGCAAATGTAAAGGCTCATTAGAGCGTTCACTGAAACAGGGACGAGTGTGAAGGTTCAGGCTATACCTAAGGTATTCATTCTCAAGGGAAGGCTGTGCATGCATGATCTAAGAATAATTACCAAAATATAAGTGAATATAATCACAGGTCTTAGAGCAGCCCTTAACACCACGAGGAAGAGACACAGAACACGGAAACCCACATTGCAGCAAAAAACACAATTAATAAAAAGCAAATGTCTTTTTCTTCCTCTAAATCTCACCAATTGGGAATATTTGGAAAATATTAAATTAAATGCGACTCTTATTTATCTTTCAGGTTGCATGACATAGACAATAACCTGGCACCAGGAGAACTTGGATATATTTTTTACCTAAACATATCTCCCATGTGCTGATAAGGATCAAGTGTGGATTGTAAACAATATATTAAACAGTGCTACACTGTTAAAACAATTAAGCAGACTGATTAATGAAGACTATGAAATAGCTCATTGCCATATTTGTGTGCATCCACAAAAAGGACAAAAGTCACAGGGCCAGGACTATACATGTAGATGTTTACATGTATTAACAAGAAGTAAATGCATTAAATTGTATAGGATATATTTACATTGGAAATCAGTGAAAGGTCCAGCCAGTATGCAAAGGAAAGCATCCTACACTTCGCATCCAGAGCGCTGTTATTTCATATTAAAATAAATTAAGGTATCAGATAGGAGGCTTGTTAAAGTTTTGATTGATAACAGCAGACACCATTTGATAAGTGTAGTCTTAGACATTATGATATATATACCTAGGCAAGTTATTAGCTATCTTGCATGATATGGTTCTTGGATATTGAAGAGTACTTCCTATTTTGAACAATTGTCTGGCGAGCGTGTTGTCTCTGGGACATTCAATTGGGATCTAAGGTGTTCAAGTTCATGCATTGCGTAACAATAAACAGGAGGCGTAAGGATAGTACAGTGGCTTAATAGAGCGAAACACACCCACGCTGTATTATAGGTGAAGATTATTATAGTGGTTTGGAGATCAACAGACCCCTTTACTACTTCTCTAACAAACCGAAACAGATTCAATATAGTTTGTGCCATATGTCTTTTTGTAACTGAATGTGTGTTTCATTGAACATATTGTGAATATTTGAAGGGACTGTTTCAGCTTAATAACACTTATCGCTGATTCTCTACCAATATGGCATATGTATATTTTCTTGTGTAGGATTAACTCCTTTACATAAGGAATACAATTATGTGCAATAGTTTGCATAAATTGTAGTTGTTTGTAGTACGTTATTTAATGACAAAAACAATAAAACTAAATAAAATCTAGAAACATGAAACCTGTTTTCATATTATTTCTTTGGTGTGGTAAAATCAGTCTTGTATGGAAAATAAAGTCTATTGTTATATGACTGGAGAGAACCCTGTCTCCTGATTGGCCCAATTTGTCGTTATAAATCTCTATGTCTACCTGGAAACTGGTCTACACCGGTCCACAAGTTAATATTGCATGAAAACCAGCTTGAACTAGTTTCCAGAAGTTAATATTTTTGACACTTCTGCAATATTACCCTCTAGAGAGCTAAAAATAGCATGATGAGTGTGAAACTAGCATGTGCTGCATGAAACTGACATGATTTGCTGTTTCACCTCCCAACAGGTAAATTAAAGACTTTCATGATTTTTGACAACAGTTTTGTTTTGTCTTGTTTGCTAATTTATCTCTGTTTGAAAAAAACAAACTGTAAAAACAGGTTTATGATAACATTTAATATTCCCCATTAAGAGAATTAATATAAATTTGAAAATGCAAAATACTACATTAAAATATTTTGATAACAGTTGCTAAATTTTTTGAGAAAGTCCTTAGATTCTTAGATTGAAGGTTGAACACGTCTTTACCAACAAAAGTGAAAGTATCAAAATTTTAATTCTTAAATGAAAAGTCATATAACAAAACAGTTATTGACTTCAATTTCGGCAGACATAAGGATTTATCTACCCTTAAAAGTGATATTCACCTAGGCCTAGCGGCCTCGGTGAATTGTAGATAAATCCTTATGTCTACCTCATTGAAGTCAATAATTGTATAGTATAGTTTGCAAGTATCCTCATTTGTATAACAGAGTATATCCAGGTCAGATGACTTGAACCATACGCGGATCCAGAGTTTTGCCAGACGGGGTCCAATTTTGACAAGTTTTTTATGGTTCTGATGAGAGGAGAGAGGATCCACGGCCATTAAAGACCTACCAGGGAAACGCCATTAAAATGACGTTTGGCTGGCGAGCCGATGATGGCCCGACATTAAATGCTTGCTGTGTAGCTTTGCGATTTTTCAGGGGATCCAGACCAGTATTACTGATAACTACTGAAACGCTATATTTTTTGTGATTTTTCAGTGGGGGGGGGGGGGGGGTCAAGAACCCCGCCCCTGGACCCGTGCGTGTGATCGAAATTAATGCATTTTCCATGTAGACACTGATTACTTCATAATTCATTTAAGAAATAAATTCAGTTTTTGGAATGTTCATTGAATCATGAGTACTTTGGGTCTCTTGCAGAGTAAGTGAAGCTCTTCACGTTAACTTTACAAGAGACCCGAAGTATTGATGATTACATGAACAGACCATAAATTGAATTTATCACTTATATTTACATTTTATTATAAATTCCTAAAATATAGAAATGATTTATAATTTTGGAAACAAAACAGTTTTGTATTTAATATGTAATCATATTAATGGTTTTGTTGGAGTGTAAAACGGAAAAAGCTGAACAGTCAGTGTAAACACGGACAGCCAAAAGAGCAAACAAGAGGCTTGTTTTGCACTTGCGACTCAGGTGTGGCTCGCTGTCAATCACAACATCAGTGTCATTTCTGGCGAATGAATTCGAAGTTCGAAGCATATTGCACTGGCAAATGAGCTTGGCAGCTGTCAATCAAATGTATGTCAATCATTAGGCTATGTACGATTGCAAAAATCTAAAGATTCATTAAAGGCTTGCTTAAAAATGTATAATCATGTAGCTACAGAAAAAGTGGATATGACAAGGAAATGCTACAATAACAGATCACAGACCAACCCATTCAACCCCTATAGGGAAGATATACAGAACATTGACTGCTACACAAGAGTAATTATACAATTAAAGCGCTCTCGTCCTCAGCGAGACTGCAACATATTGATTTTATTTAGACACTCGACTACTGGGGAAGAATACCTATTATACAGAACTATGCGTACATTATGAAAAGCTTGAATAACTTTCAAAATTCTCTTTCCTCAGATTTCAAACTTTGTGCACGTTATCTTGCATTTCAGCTGAAGTTGGCATAAATTCCATACATTGTGGGCAAAGCTTTCTTTGATCCTCTTTGTCAGGAAAAAAACACATTTTATGCATCTCTGGCGCTGTAGCGACTATCACTCAACCTACAAACATTTTGTAAAGCAGATACACAGCTGGATTTATAAGTGACAATAATTCGCGATGAATATTTTCAGAAGTAAAACATTGACCAAAATATTATCCTTATTAACAGCTAGGTACACTTTTTTGTGCACTCATCGACTGCATCCACCACGCAATGACTACACTGTTCGTGTACAGTGGTTCTCTAGCGTGTTACATGTGTCCATTGGAATCAAACATTTACACGCGCAATATGAAAAGTGAAAACTAGTGGTTTGAAGGCCAACATACCCCTTTATTTCTTCCCTCGGAGTTTGAAATAGTTTCAATATGTCTTTTTGAAGCGTACCGTGTGATTTATTGAAGGCATTTTGTTTACTTTTTCTACCAATATGCCATATGTAGATAGTCGTGTGTATGATCAATTCCTTTTCATTATAATGTATAATTCTTTGTATCGAATTCTGCTCATAATCTTGATAACAATATTTTAAGTTAGGTTTTTCATAACAGCGAAGTAGGAAGTTAAAATTATTGACCACCCAACTTCTTTAAAATAACACACACGCACGCACGCACGCGCGCGCGCAAACGCACACACAATACAAAAGACTAAATGTTGAAATTTTAAATTTATTATAACAATAATAGACATTTAGTCGTGTTCACGTGCAATCATAATGTTGGTTAGGAACAGGCCCCAGATAAGAGAGCATAACTGAAAATCATTTTCTTATTTCTAAACCAAAACATATGTTGTGGGTACTAACACATGTTTAAACTTGTGGATAAGAAAATAATCACAGTTTTACGATGAATTTTGGCTTAACTGGTCCTATATTAGGAATTCCATTTCTTGTAGGTATAATATCCAAGGAACACAAGAATGGCACTGCCTAAAGTACTAGTAACCAATACCAGATTTCTTTGAGAATTGTCTCTCTTCGGTACTGGACAAAGTTCTGCAATGTTTCCGTCTTTTTCTACCTATAAAACAATGAAATATATTTGATTTATATTTGATATAGTCATACAAATGACCTCAAACAGTCTCCTATTTAATTTGCCCAAATTTTGATCGCATACAATATGGTTATGATTCTGTATAATTGAAAATTGTATATGTGTGCTTTAACAAGAACCTGACATTCAAAGCACAAACAAAGTAAATATATTTTAGAAATATTGCATATAAATTTCAGGACCTTAGGGTTTGGGAGGTGGGGGTATTTTTGTGACTACTTTTATTTCTTTAGCAGAAAGCTAAGGTTTTGTCAGGCATTTTTCTAAACATGTATGGAAATATATTGTTTGTAGCATAAAACATTGTATGAAAATGCTGCTTTTAAATGAAATTGGGATGTAGAATATGTCAATGTTTTTGAAAAAAAAGTATGTTGTCCATAACTTTGGACTATTACCTGTAAATGTCTTATATGCAGATTATACATATTCTGTTTTAGTTCGATCATTCTGACCTATTCACTGGAGTGCATCATAACTACATACTGTATACATGCCATTATAAAAAGATGTTAAACTACAGGTTTGTACAAAATTAGTTACTAATGATCTTTATAATAATTTGTTTTTTGAGCATTTGGACAGCCTTCTCCTGCATTGATCAAGAATGTCATTCTATAGGATGTGTGTTATGTAAAACTACAGCTATATGCAAGAAGGATTAGCTTGACCAATGGGGGCTTCACCTCAAAAACGTTTTCTATTTCCTATATTGAATAGCAAAAACATAGTTTTCAACCCATATATTTTTATCAGTACTTGCCCGATGTGAAAAGCCTTTTTGTTGATAATTGGAGGACTGCTTTTCCACGGAATAAATCTCATTTACTTGTATCTATTTTACCAATCTATTTTAGTTTCCTGCAGCCTTGTGTTCACCTGTTAGCTCTCTTGTGTGTTGTGTTTTCTTGTGTTTTATTACTTTTCCATGTGTGTCTTGATCCACATCAAAACTAAGGGTGAGGGTGGTGTCGTTAAACATGTTTAAGCCCACCAGTAGCTTTTGCTGACCATTCCGATGCAGTACTTCTTTTGTCAGCCCTCCAGATAAGAGTGGGTAACTGAAAATTATTTTCGTATCTCGCAACCAAAACATATGTTGTGGGTCCTTAAAAGAACTGTCTCGTTAAGACGGTTATTTTGACTTTCCCCTGCGGTGTCTCAGGTCACGTGTGGTATTTGATTCTATCATATGGATACCTAAGCCAAATTTCCAGCTTTATAGCTGACTGCGCATGTATGTTAAATGAGTGAATTTACTTTAATATGACATGAGTCATAGCCATAAAAATAAACCAGTCGTGCCAAAGTGATTCGACGGAATTGTCAAGTCAAGAAATGCGCCATTGGGCCCGATTTAGAATTTCCTCAAATTTCAAACTAATCAATGCCTCACCCTTTAGATAAAAACGGCCAGAGGTGGATAATGGTAGACAACAGCCAGGACGCCTCATGTGAAACCTATATGGGTCCATAAGGCTGGGCGTCGTAGCGTGCACGCTTAATATGCCAAATATATCATTTTCCGTTGTAATTTCATTGTGTTTCGGTTTAATGTTGTGGGTATGGAAGGGGGCAGGTTGTTCTGTTTAAGCAATATATAGGCCTTATTATCCTGTAATTGTAGTGTCTCTATCATTTCACTAAGAGAGAGAGAGAGAGAGAGAGAGAGAGAGAGAGAGAGAGAGAAAGAGCTCGTTGGTTTGCTTTTGAAAAATTGCTAATATGATTATGTTACTGACTTTATTATGTTTTTCTTAGCAAATTAATTTCAGTATTGTTACCTCTTGATCTTCCAGCGCTTTCTCTTCATCTGTTAGTGACTCTCTCCGCTTCTTTTCTCCTTCTATATGGTCGAGATAGGCGATAACTCTTGTATGGGCATCCATTGGAGGTTGGCTAGGTCCAGGAGGAGTGATCTCCTGCTTTTCCTGAGTGTTGCTGCAGCTTGGCTGTTCTGAACTAACAATTGATATTGCGCTCAATATAAATAATAGGGAGCCGGGCTCCTGAGTTTTTAGCCACGGATGCTATCACATGGAACAATTGGATTTTATTATCAGCATTTTTGTCAGATTTTTTTCCAAAATTATCTGGGAATCATTGGTAACCCCACTGTTTGTGAATTCTACCCTGATCCACAAACAGTGGAGACACTCAGATCATCGTGTATATTAATGTGCCATTTGATCATGCTGTCTCTACCAAAAAGCATTCTGGGACAAGCAATGTAATTTCTGACAAGGCTTCAATGTACACGTGCAGTCTGGTCAGTGTTTTCTGCAGTCGCCAATTTGTAGTGAAAATGCCAAATTTGAAATTTACATCATTTTATGTCAATATTCTTATCACTGTTTTCTTTAGGGTCCTAAAATAAAAATGAATTGGAAAATTAACATATTGGACTGTAATTTCCTCTCATCAAGTTATGGGAATGCTCTCAAAAATGTATGAGGCATGAAAAATATACCACACTGAATATGGCCCGTTTCTTGCAACGTCGTATTTTCCATAACAAACACAAAACATCGAATAACCTATTCGTGTATCTTTGTTTATACCACCCTTATCAACTTTAGCACGATATATCTCGTGATGTGCATGGTCTACACTAATGTAGGTGGTATAACATAGTTATACCATGTTTGTCCACCTGTACGTAAAATAATCCACTCGCTAAAGCTCGTGGATTATCTCCACGTACAGGCGGACAACCCATGGTATAACTATTACTTAGCCCATGACCCTCCCACTACCTTTTGTTTTCAGCCAATCAGTTGCAAGAAAGGGACCATATTCAGCGTGGTATATTTTCCATAACCCACACTTTTGTGAGACTCATTTCCATAGCTTGATGAGAGGAAATTGTCGTCCAAAATGTTAATTTCACCATTTTTTTTTATTTTTAGAACCCTTAATAAAACTGTGATAAAAATATTGACACAAAATGATGTAAATTTCAAATGTAAGTTGTTTCACAGAAAAGTGGCGACTGCACAAAACCACCGACTAGGCTGCACATGTACATTGAAGCCTGGTCAGATATTACACTGCTTGTCCCGAAATGCTTTTTGAAAGACAGCATGACTAAACGGCACATGAATATACACGCTGATCTGAGTGTCTCCACTGTTTGAGAATCAGGGTAGAATGCACAAACAGTGGGGACTGATCAGCATATACATCTGTAACGTGTGATCAATGAAATTTTTCCCAGATAATTTTGAAATAAAAAATCTTACAAAAATGCTGCTAATAAAATCCATTTGTCCCATGTGAACGCATCCATGGCTAAAATTGAAATGAGAGACTCCTAAACGTAATGCAGCAAAATGCTGTCACATAATGTGTACATTTCAGGATGTCAAATCAACATAGGAAACAGCTGGGGTCAGGACTAAATAGGTTATACAATGTTTTGTGTTTGTTATGAAATATACACTCGGGAGCTCCGCTCCCTCGTATATATTCCATAACCAACACAAAACATTGAATAACCTATACTTAGTCTTCAATTTGTGATGTGGTGCTTTATGTATAGTAAGAAATTCATCCCGCTGAGGAAGGGAGCTAGTTCAGAAGTGGTTCTGCTGCTGTTTATTTATGGTTGAGCACGTGACCCGCCCATTTTCTTTTGTTTTCAGCAAATCAGTTGCAAGAAAAGGGTCATATTCAGAGTGAAATATTTCCATTCTTCACATTTTTTTGAGATCATCCTGTTAACTTGATGAGAGGAAATTGCAGTCAGAAATGTTACGTTCACCATTTTTAGAACCCAAAAGAAAACTGTGATAAAGATATTGACACAAAATGATGTAAATTTCAAATTTTAGCTGTTTTGCCGCAATTTGGTGACTGCAGGCCAGGCTGCATGTGTACATGGGTATTACACGCTGAGATTAGTGTCTCAACTGTTTGCTAATCAGGGTAGAATGCACAAACAGTGGGCACTGATCAACATATATATCTGTAACGCGTGATTAGTGATCAATGATTCCCAGATAATTTTGAAAAAAAAAAACTAACAAAAATGATACTAATAAAATCTATCTGTCCAATGTGAACGCATCCATGGATAAGAAAAGAAATGACAGACTTCTAAATGAAATGCAGCAAAATGCTACATAATGTGTATGTTTCATGATGTGAAACCGGCTTGTCACCAACACAGGAAACAGCTGGGTCAGGGCTAAATAGGCTAGTATAATGTTTGGTGTAAAACATTAACATTAAATCACCTATACTTATAGCACTTATATTGCTGATCCCATTGTTTGCGGGTTTTTTGTGTGTGTTTATTAACTGTTTTGTTATGCAGTCCTTTGTAGTTTTAGGAATAGAGAGCTGATTGCTTTACTTTTATTGGCTTCTGAATGGCATGTCGCTGCTATCATTCTTTGTCTCTTACTCAAGGTGCCTTGGGTTAGTAATGGCACTTCCTGATCAAACTCACTTTCTATTTGTATACAACGTATGTGTTCGTTAGCTTTGTCCTGGTACGTTTCCATTTGGGCATGCTATGATCTGTGGTAACGTGCTTGCCATACAAGCTTAAGTTTGCACATGGTAACTATTTCATTACTTTACCTTTTAACTTTATCTTCGCAAATATATTTGCATTTCTGACTAGATGAATCAAGTCGACTAGTAACATGGGGATCTCCACCAGTAGAGCCTACAAACAAATGAAAACGTTTTTTTTTGTATTTGAAGAGGGTAGATAGGATCCAAATACCACTATAAGCGAGCCATCATAGGCCCGCCAGCGAAACGCAAATGGCGTCACGCTGGCGTGCAGGTGACGGCCAAACATTGCATCTGGCTTGGTAGCTTAATAATTTTTCAAAGGATCTGGAACAGTGTTGCTAAGAAACCCTATATTTTTGTGATTTTTCAGGGGGGATCGGGATCCCCTGTCTGGATCCGCACATGATAAAAAAAGCATTTCGAATTTATTTTACTAATAATTGGTAAAACCAATATATTTGGTAATGCCCAAGTCTTGAGACCTTATAGGCAGTTTAGCATCCGATGCTAGGCCTCTTGCGTGGACAAATATGGTCTAGCCAGTTGGTTTCTTAGCTCTGTGTTTTATTTGTTACATCTCATACATTTGAGTCATATAATCCTTAACATCCAAGCATGACACTTTCAAAAACGACAGGAAAGTTAGGTCATCAAATACAATTATTTGAATACTCACACAATAAAACAAAACGGTGAGGTTTGAAGTCCTTCGATTGTCAGATTTGATTTGCATGTTTTAAAATAGCAGTGCATTTTGATCTGTTTCCTTTGCTAATCAAGTAGTAAGGAGATTATGTCAGATTGAATCAATAAATTTATTATCTTGTTAGAGCTGCCTGATCAGGGCCTACTCTGTTTGCTTATGAATATATGATTAGATATGATCCTACACTAGTGGACCTTACAAGTAATTTCTTTGTTCTATGTACAAACGTGAAAGTTTATTTATATAAGTATTCATAGTGGGTGGAGCTAAGCATGAATATTCATGAAGGAAAGGGTTATGCCTGTGTCCGCTTATAATGTCTACCACCCAGGCCCTCAGTTAACAGTGCGTAACGAAAAACGTATTTTTCTTATTTCTCAACAAAAACATATGTTGTGGGTACTTTTGAGCACCCAAAACACATATTTAAACTGATGGATAAGAAAATAATCGCAATTTTAGGCCGAAATTGTTTGCTTAACTGGCCCTATGCCACCGTAGTGTATTGTCGATCCCTGGGGTCTATGATACTTACAAACAACTGAAGGATGATCCTTAAACGTCACCTTCTTTGGTGAACTGGATCTGGATGGCGGCCTTTTATCTGAAATGCACAATAATCAGTGTGTAAAAATCCACCAGAAATAGAGCCTACACCAGACTCAGTTCAATTATGTATATCCATGAAAATTAACGAAAGGTGAATAAACTATCACGATCCCTAGCGCCAACTTAAGTGGTAATCTGTTTTCTGTCAGAAGCCAATATTCCAACATCCCTTCCCCACCGAATATGAAAATTAGCAACACTATAAATAAAACAAATATCAACAGTAAATGGCACAGTCAGAGATCATAGACCAACCATTGACACTCTGATGAAGATCTCGTTTTCCAGCCAGCTATGTTACGGACGCCCGCTCCTGTAAAATCTAAAAAATATAGGGTTTCTTAGCAATACTGGCCCGGATCCCCTGAAAAATTACAAAGCTACCAAAGTAAGGGTGCAAAGTTTAGGAATCGATACAATCAAGTGCCACACCTGACCCAGAATACCAATGGGAAAGTGACAAACTCAAAGTTAGACATCACAAACGAGGGCCAAGAGATCAGACCTTTCCCATCAGGTGACCACAAGGCACATATAAACAGTTGCGCGCAAAGGCATAGCAAGCACAAGGCAGAAAACAACCCATAAAATATCAACAAAAGAAGAACCGCCTAGGAACGGTCAGTAAATATTTTACTGGAGGGCTTAAACAGGTTTCACGGCGACGAGTCAGCATTAAATGTTGGGCCATCATCGGCACACCAGCGATAACTATTTAAATGGCGTTCGCTGGCGGGCCGATAATGGCCTGCTTATGGTGGTATTTGGATCCTTCCTCTAATCAAACTAAAAAAACATAAAAAAAAACACAAAAAAAACACGTCACAGTGCTGCAGCAGACCTACCATATTGTGACACATACCAGTCCCCACGGGGTAACAAGCAGCAACATATATCAAATTAAATCTCAGAGCCTTGGGAGTTCAAAATTACATGATTCCACTGTCAGGACTGTGGGCGAAATTTTTTACGGCACTTCAACAGAGGGTACCCCTAATACCCTAGTCTAAAGCCCTTACTGATAAATGTATTAAATGCGCTGCAGTATATTCGTGATAATGGACAGTTTGATACAACGATAAACAGAAATGATAATATTAATTAATAAAACGTCAGTTCCATGTAAACGTTTCCTGTCTACAGTCGCCAAAAAGGTCAACAAGTGCAAAGGTCACGAAAACATATGACATTGTAAATTATTGACGATACTGTTGATTTGTTTACCTTAATACATATCGTAAATAAAAACTGGCCATTCAACATAACACTTTATTCAATTTGCTTGTAAATAATCGTCACTGTAGGTTATAGTTCACTTGGAAATAAAAAGAATACGGAAACTTAGTTGTGAAAAAACAACAAATTTTAATCTGGACTTTAGCAACTTTTCCATAAAAATAACACTGATTTTGTGCAAATGAGTCAATAAATATTATAAAAGGAAACTATTATTTGTTTTTTGACTGATTGATTTATCAATTGATTAACTGATTGATTCATCAATTTTGTTTTGCTATTTAATTATTCTGAATGTTTATATTGGGTTTTCTGTAATTCAAATTGTCGACCAACAATTATTATTAAATTAAATGATCTACAACACAGTAATTGAAATCCCCACCTTCAAGATATGATGGCTATTTTAATGAAATAAACATTCTACTAGGCTTTTAAGGACATTGTAGACAAAGCATGAAATGTCCTGTCCACTTCAAATGGTGGAGCGATAAAAATGCTAAACTATCCTGATATTCTGTAACAAGACATTGCAAGGCGGAATATCCACCTCTTCTACAGTCTAGTTGTAGGGATGATTTCCTCTCCCTAGTTATGCCCCTATTGAAACATGCTTGGGTTTTGTTGCTAAACTGCACGACAATCTCGCTGATGTTTGCTACAAACTGGTTATATTTTAAAATATTGCCTGACTCTTTAAATGAAACAACAAAGAAACAACAAATGACTTCAATCAGGGATTACACATTTGTTTGTTTGTTTCAAAATTACAAGAACATGTGGATTAAAAGGACTAACGCTAAAGGGAAATGCCTAAGCAAGGTGGTTTCTTCAAAGACCCGTTACAGCCAAGTACTCTTTGACATTTCATGATAATGTGTTTACTTGCCAGAAAAAAAAACACAAAAAGGAGTAAGCATTTATCATTCAGACACACGTGCAATGTCGAAGAAGTTTGATAATGATGTGAAAAGAAAGACTCATATGTTTGAAGGAATATTCATACATCCATCCGACAATGACAATCCATCTGATCATCCATTGAACTTCGCGTCTGATGAAGTGACAACATCTGCAATCAAGGAAAGTCTACGAAAAACCTTAGACAAAGGCAGTCAAGTATCAATAAACTTCACAAAGAAGCATTTGATACCATCAGAAAATAACATGCCACTAAAAATCTACTACAATTCACCTCCCACGTCTGACATTAAAGTAATGACAGAAATGCAAAAGACAGTCCACATCAAAATCAACAGAGTAACAGTCAGTGGAGAAGTAACGTATATAAAGTAAGAAAGGATGCAAAGATCAGGAAACGATACAATCAAGTGCCACACCTGACCAAGGATACCACATGGGAAAGTAACAGAAATAGTTAGGAAAAAATTCTGGGTTTTTACGCGTAAATGACATTTTAGAGTGAAAAAGTAGGGATAGTAGGGCATTTTCATGAAAAAGTAGGGAAAAGTAGGAGCAGATCAAAAAAAGTAAGAACAATAGGAAAAATAGGAAAAGTACCGCCCACTTGAAAGCCTGTACATCCCATAAAATGTATATCCAAGCTGAAATCCCTATACCAAAAAAAATGAAAAATTTAAGGCTTTTAAGCAAGGGAAGAAAACAAAGTGAATTGTAGCATACTACACTAACTTCACGTATATACATGTGATATAGAAAATGGAAATGAAGTACTGAATGGAGGGAAACTGTAAACTTCAGTGGCGGACTGAATGGTAAGGCCTTTGCCATTGCAAAGCATAACACATAAGATCTACCCATGCAATCAAACTGGGAAGAATCAGACACACAAAATTAATGACCCTCCATTCATCGATTGCATCAAAAAATGGTTCCAGTAAGATCATTGTAAACAGTCCAGATGGTGACACAGTGTTTTTAATTGACTTTGTTGTTTCCCTTTGGTGATACATTACATAAGTTAGGAAGCCTCTATGCGAGCTTGGTGTTTTTAAAACAGCAGAATCTAGGTTGAATATTTGGTCAGTAAAATGTATTTAAATTTCCCAATGGTTTCGTCTATAGTCTGTTCTAAGGCAGTTGTTCTGCTTTTGTTTATTCATTGTTTGTTGTTGCTCCCATTGTTTGTGGGGGCTTATTGTTATATGCTTGTTTTGTTTTGCAGAAGCTTTTTGTCCTTTCAAGTTTTGGTTTCATCTCGCTGGGGAAGAAAGAGAGCTTGGTGCTTTGGTGTGTTCTGAATTTCCTGTCGCTAGTGTTCTTTGGATCTTCCTGGTTGTGCCATGGGTTGGTCTGTCGTATGTAGTTGTGGCATTTCCTGGTCATACTCACTTACCTGTTGGTTTTCCTGTTGCATCACAGGCCAAATATTTTTGCGAGTTAGCTATTCGTTTTTATGATGAACAGGTAAACAGGTCGATTTGAAACGTTTTATTCCTGTGCATGAGCTCTTTCACAAGACCACAGAAAACAACATTTATTGATGTTTTTCTATCGTTTGACTGGCTGTGACACTTGCATTGCCTTTTATGGAACAGGAAAGAAGTTAGCACATAAAGTGATGTCCAGAATACCGAAATCTTTCAACAACTAAGTGAGCAACTTGCCTGCACTTAAATTGTAGAGTTACTGTATGATAAAAAGCAATGCAATTCACTTAATGAAATCAGGTGTGAGGAAGCGATGAAGAATGTACCACCAAAACGCTAACACCGAACAGATAACAGCTGAACACTGCATGTTATGAGTTGTTTTTATCAGTTACTTGTACTTATCTTGAAGACTTGTGGATTGTCTTGCAACTGCAGAGTTTGGATATGAATCCTATGAGGAAGCACATGACAGAATGGCATTGAGATCGCTAATGATGAGCCAGACAGCTACACCACACACGTTGTTGAATTATTTATTCTGTAAATTTTCCATTGTGAGTAGGCTCTTCTTTCTGTAATGAACAGCTTTGTATAACCTTGTGTTTGTGCAATGTAGCAGTGCCACGGGAAGGTAAGCTGTCTGAATATTTCCTCTATTTTGCCTTGTGAAGAGGTTGCCAAACGGACGCTGAATCTGATAAATCAGTGAGTGCGTTACGCCATGACACATAATCTTTGGCTCGTTTTATTGGAACTAGTCATTCAAATGTCATATATATTACATGAGTATGTCACTGTGAACTGTTGACAAACGTCTGACATTCATAAAGTATAATATACATGTATGCCATGTGTTTTCGTGGATGATGGACTTGATGAACTTTCATGGTCAATGGAATATGATATTTCTTAACAAAAAAAAAAGTTTAATACTTGCCTGACACGTTGATATACTTAATGCAACAGTTGGAACGTTTTTGTCATTTAGCGTTCATATTATACAAACTTGAGCCATAGTTTTGATCATTAGTTTAAATAGATTTTTATCAGTAAAGTTATTTAATTTCATGGGCACCCTTCTTTAAAAGGCCATAAACGTTTTTGAGCCTACATATGGAAAGGGCATCATGCATCTTTGCTCACCAGATGTCAGTTGTTAACATTTTAACTTGTATTCAATACATTTATACCAAAAGGGATCATTTGCCAGAAAATATTCTACAAAATTATAGGTTTTCGTGACTAATGTACTTAATGACCTTTCGCCATCGGTGTATTTGGACTTATATGAACCTTACATATGATAAATAATATTTAAGCACCCTCATATATCATTTAGTGTTCATATTATGCCAACTACAGCAATGCTTTTGATCATTGGTTTAAATTGATTTTATTGGTAAAGTTATTACTTGTATGGCTAACCTTTATTGTTGGACCATAACAAATTTCACCTCAATAAATGGTAGTAACATTTTGCACTGTTTGCTTCCCAGATGTCGTTGATAATACTTCAACTTGTTTTCAATACTTTTATACCTCAAGGGGATCATGTGTCAAAAAGAATTCTTGAAAATCATGGGTTTTTGTGACTAATGTACCTAATGACCTTTCACTGTCAGTGTATATGGACTTGTTTGCATCTCATGTTTGATGCAAAGTATATGTAACATCCTTCTGTATCATTTAGTGTTCATATTATACCAACTTTAGCAATGTTTTGATCTCTGGTTTAATTAAAGTTTTATTAGTAAAGTTATTTATTTGTATGGGTGCCCTTTTTAATGACTCGTAAAATTTTACGCCCCGACATACTGAGGTGGCATTATGCATTTTTAATTCGGGAGACCCTTAGCTTTAATTTGATGTATGTTGCTGCTTGTTACCCTGTGGGGACCACCATCTCGAAAACTAGCCCACTTTTTACGGCTTTGCTGCAGCACTATTGGGCCCCCTCTGACAAAACTTTCTGGAACCGCGCATAATGGAGCACAGTGTAAATTTGGAAGGAGTGTATTTCTTTCATTTTAAACTTCAGTAAAAGATTTTCGGGCACGTTGAGCAGCAACTGATCGTTTATCATTAATTCTGAAAGAAGTGCTACGGGGAACTAGGCTACATCGTTCTGTTTACATGTGACATAAACGAATAATTACATGACAAGAATGTCTGCCGGTGTATACTAAAACCCACGAAAACTTGGTTGTTGTTTCATAAATAGTTCATTGAATCCATTTATGCCGAACGTATTTTCCCATCCTTGTCAACTGGTCGAGTCCATTTCCAATTTTAGGGTTGTTGGGTGATATTGTTCATTTTTGTTCAAACTTCAAAAGAAACTTCTGTAAGTAAACAGTGGAGATTCTGGCCAGACGCCACGTTATCAGGCGCATAATCAGGTTTTGCACTGTCTGCCGATGTCCCACAAAAAGGACGCCAGGCTTATATGGGTTAAAAAGAAATGTAAAATACATTATATTGTCAATGCTCTGTGGCATACACTTTATTGTCTGAAGCAAGTTCAGGTAGAAATACAATAATGCTTGCTTAAGACAGAACCTTGTTAAATACAGATTGAAATGTATAGATACGTGCTAAATTAGCCGTTTTATACAGGTGGTTGGTAACCAAACCATGCTTTACCCAGATACAAGAGGTGTTTCATGTTTATTTGAACAAATTTGAAAATGCCGTTATTCATTTATTTCTCGCTATATTTGGGTAATAATTGATTTCCATGGGTTAGTCTGATCTCCAGGAATACGCAGTCATCAAGAAAATAGTTCTTTATTTCCATTTTCTGGTTTGAAACAGTCTCTGAAGATGAGTGGTCTAATTTTAAGCGTTTAAAAATGCTGTCTGAAATGAAATGTACTAAATCTTTCTCGAAGAATTTCTCTAAAATATATGAAGTTTTTTCTCTTGGGACCTTTTATATATTGTACATAGATAATTAAAGTATGTTCTGTTAGAAAATAAAGCATTCCAGTTGGATATTTACATTTTGGAAGCGACTTTTACATCAAATTTTAGGGTTTACAGTTTCCATAGCAACACTAAATTGGATGCAAAATACTCTAATGCAATATTTGGTGATCAGTTTTACCGGTAGTAGATACTTAAAATATACTGTCCACAAAAAGTAGGGGATATTGGGACATAAAAAAATCTAGAAATTAAAATCCTAATTTGTTGCATAAATAATTTTGTCCTTGGATATAGCAATGTGTAAGCCAGTTTTCCTGCATAATTTGAGGACTGAAAATTTAGTAATGTGACCGTAAGGGCGTGCCAAAGACACTAGGGGTCAAGACCCAAATTTCACAAAAAAGTATCAAATTTTTTTACATGCTTCCGAAAATGCATGCTAAAGATGCATTTTGGATATCTTTGTTTTTTAAGATTTTTTCATGTACCATAATTGTTATTTCTAGGAAATAGGGCGGTGACAAAAAAGTAAAAAATGGCAAAAATCACTTAAAAGTGACAGATTTTGGCCTCATATTCCTGAAATTGAGGAAAAAGAGATAAACACATTCTTCACATAAAAAATAATGATTAACGAATATTTTCTTCTTAAGAAACATAGCCATTGCATAATTCGTCACCGTGATATTCACGTGTGAAAATCGAAAGGCTACCCTTGGTCTAAAAACGGTTGTCTCAGGAACACGTGACCAGATTAATCCTAGAAAATTTTATTCATATTGTCAGCTAGATGACTTGGCTAATTAATATTAGCTGTTTCAGGTTTATGACATTAGTTTGGTAAATGCTATGATTTATAATATTCGAATATCCCCTACTTTTTGTGAACAGTATATCTAAGAAATTGAGTCGGCTGTGAGTTTTGAGAATTTGCTTTTCAAACTTCTTCCAAGACACATTTTATACCTGAGATACCCATTTGGGCACTTGTATGGAAGAACTTATTAAGCCCAGTTTCAAAGCAAAATCAGGCACACATAGCCTGTTTCTCATTTTAATAATATACTGAGTGTGCCTCTAAAATTAAAAGAACATTCCACACTTCAATACGTATTTTCTTAGAAGATACAACCGTTTTAGCTCTTAAAATCAGTTAAAAGGGGGTGGGGATGTATTTAGGGCCACCGTGTTAAGGCTGTGCTTTAAATTACCATCTTGTCTATTTGGCAATACCAGGGACACGTCCGTTATGCATAAAAAAGCAAAATGTGTTTGTTTTGTTTATATGCAAATTCGAATCTGTTCAAATAAACATGAAACAGGTCTCGTATAACCTGTTTAGAAAACACCATAGATACAACATCCGCGGTTACCCAGGCGTGATCCATTCCGTAGCCACTGCATTCATCACGAATGCAGGGGGTACTGAATGGATCACGCCTGGGTTACCAAGGATGTAGATACAGATGAACTGGTTTCTTAGAACCACGCTGATCAGGAACAAACAGTAAGTGAGTATGGCCAGGAAATGCCAAAACACATGCGTATAGCTGTAGTACTGCAAGCACGAGAGCTATTGATAAAAACAATTTTGGGAGGAGTGCAGCACATCAATTATCCTATCCAGACAGAGATGCACACAAACCATTATGAAAGTTTTTACGACACCTCTTGTCAAACTATGATATCACCATTCATATTAATTGAAGGATTATAAAGTTAACTGACAAGCATAGAAAAGATTTTAATATGTGTTTCTTTAACTTATCACAAGGTGTTGATATGACAATGAGGTTTGGTTAGTCTATGGCAGGTTGATAACTCCCTTGAAATTTTGAGAAATGATTTTGTTGGTAGTTTCCTCTTATCTGAAATCAGCTCTAAGGTTCTTTCAAAGGTTAAGAGTCAACTTTCCCATCCACCATAGAAGTTGAAAAGAATATTGGAAGAGAATTAAGAGATTTGCAAGAAACTTTCATAATGGTGTGAAATGGTCTCTCCCTGGATTCGCTGTAAAAGCGAGAGAAATATTTGACTATACCTTTAGACTTCTTAAATTCCTCGTACCCTTTCTTCATAAAGTCCTCTAAACTTTCAGAGTGGTCAGTTCTTGACCATGTCTTCTGTAGCTCGGACAAAGTCTCTTTGACTGCCACAATGTCTGTTGTCAGACTGTCATTGTTCTCTCTTTTCCTCGATGATTTCTTCTCGCGTGTCTTAGAACGATTCAGATCTGGTTCGCTCGTATTTTGTTGTTGTTTAGGGTCTGGTTGATATTTGTGCCTAGGAGGTATATTTTTCTGCCAGGCAATGTCGAAGAGCACGAACGACGGTACAAACTCTGAATAAAGAAGTAACCGGAGTCAGTTAATGTTTTTGTGCTAATCGCATGGTAAAGTCATGCTTTAAACATGCATGCGTGGCTATCTAGGGGCCGTAGAGACCACAATTTTGGTCTGAATCTACACCTATGTTCATACTTTATTTGTGAGAGCAGTGACGGCTCTGACGAGTCTGTCCAGATGCGCAGACTCGTCAGCGTATTCGTTACTTGCATATACGATACATGTAAGTACGATCATGACTCATGAACTGTCTCAAGAAGAGGATATATGTTTAAAAATAGTGTGGGTCATGGTCAAACTAAGATCAGTTTTAGCTTTTTTATAATTTTCTTAAAATCATTATCGTTGGCAAAAATGTTAAGGGTTTTGCTTGGTTATTTGCTTGTGTTTCCTAGTACACGAGTAGTAATGGATGCCACTCTGGCACAAATTTTTTTTAAGCCTGAAAAGAACTTAGAATTTTTCAGGCTAAAAAAAATGTGCCATAGATGGCTATCCTGGTAGGCTTGAGTGACTAGCTGTGAATAACTTAGTTTATTTTTGGGGAAACTCTGGTTGGGGCCTATAATTGTGATAGTTTCCTGGGCTATTGGGAAATAACTTAGTTTATTTTTGAGGATTATTCTGGTTGGGTCTATGATTGTGATAGTTTCCTGGGCTACTGGGGAATAACTTAGTTAATTTTTGGTTGGTCTGTAATAGTTTCCTGGGCTACTGGGAAATAACTTAGTTTATTTTTGAGGACTATTCTGGTTTGGCCTGTGATTATGATAGTTTCCTGGGCTATTGGGGAATAACTTTGAGGTCTATTCTGGTCTATGATTGTGATTATGATAAGCTCCTGGTCATATCCACTGGTTGGGTTGTGATTATAATAGTTTCCTGGGCTATTGGGAAATAACTTAGTTTATTTTTGACTGCTTTGTAATAGTTTCCTGGTCATATCCACTGGTTGGCTTGTGATTATGATAGTTTCTTGGGCTATTGGGAAATAACTTAGTTTATTTAGAGATATTAAAGGTTCTGCTGTGGTGATATATAAAATAACTTAGTTAATTTCAGCTTTGAAAATAACTTAGTCATTTTAAGGGGAATGAAGGCTCTTCTGTGGTGATATATAAAATAACTTAGTTAATTTCAGCTTTGAAAATAACTTAGTCATTTTAGGGGGTATAGTTTGTGGTGATATATGGTGTGTGTAATAGTCAAGGCTACTAAGTTCTATGCGTCTTTAGAGTCTCTTGGTCAATCAAGAACTCATCTCCTAGAGGCATCACTCTGTAGCGTTAACAAGTGAATAGCTAGTCGTCTCAAGCTTACTACTACTGATTTTTTGAAAAGAACAACAAAGACTGGTGAACATTTCTATAACTTTATTGCCCCGCTAACTATAACTGAATACAATGACAGAGGATTAGGGCCGTCCCTCTGTTCATTGTTTACAACAGAACTCCTAGATTTATTATGTGTCTAAATTATTTAATGAATATGTCTATTGAGTCAATGAGTTCACTTGTATTCATCACTAGGGATCATTTTATCAGAGTTCTCCGTCACCATCTCTGTACAGGATCTAGGCGTGTGAGAGTCTGATTTACAAATGAAACTATAAGGCTTCTTTCCACGGATTACTGTCTTCTTTGAACGAGTGTCTAAACGCCTTCTCTTAGGAGTGATATCACTATTGATATCAGAATCAAAAATGTCTATTTCAGAAGCCTTTCGTTTTCTTGAAGGTTTCTTTGTAGATACTGAAGACTGTTGCTTCTCTGTAGATACTGAAGACTGTTGAGATGTAAAATCTTCTTCTCTCTTTGGACAATTTGGAGCCCAATGATCTTCAAGTCCACATGTATAGCATTGTCCATATGTAGGCTTCTTATTAGTAAACATCTGTTGTTCTCTTAATTTCTTAGCATCCGGACAATCTCCAATCCAATGTCCCGTATCATGACAATGGTGACATTCACCATAAGGGGGCTTCAACTTGTCTTGTTGTCTCAAAGTATCTTCTAATGGCTGCATCAAAGCTTGTTCTTCTTGAGATAAAAGTTTCTTCAATGATACACAATGATAGTAGATGCTCTTCTTATCATAGACTTTAGCCATCCTTGGATCTCTACTGTTTGCCATCTTTACTCTTCGAAAGTCAGAAGTGAAATGAGTCTCTCTCACTGGTGTCAACTATTTATAGTCCAGAAATAGTTTTGTCTCTTCTATGATTGTAGAGAAATTCGATCACACTAGGATTGTCAGCGACACATCTTTTCCAATTCTCAAATGTAATCAGTGTCTCTTTTTCCATCAAATAACTGATACTGATCCACCAAAGTCTCTTGAAATCTTCAAAAGTTTCAGGACTGTTGAGTTTCTGTTGAATCTCTTCCAAAGTGATCTCATCATGAGAAAATAAGATGTAAATGCAGAACAATAATCTTCTATAAGGTCTGAACTTCAATATCTTGGATAGTGGAATTTCCAAATATTTTTTCTCTCTTGCTTCTTCCATGATGTTGAACTCAGATATGATGATCAAAATGACTTTATCATTCTTTTTATATTGTGATCAAGCTATCTATGTTTGAAATGAGATCTTCATAATCCATATCTTCTTCTGAGGCTTGTTGAATTTCTTTCAATACTGCTTCGATGTGAGAAATCACACTTTCGCTGTTTGCCACATAAGTTACCCAATCGATATAGGTGATAGGAGTGTTATCAATGATTCTCAACATCTCTCTAGCATTACGTTTAGTCCAAAATCTGAATGTATCAAATGTCTCAAATCGGTTTAACCAGTTCTTGATTCCAGCTCTCGTTTTCAAAAACTCGGCACTGGATGGTTCTAATGATAAGATGTGGTCCAAAGTTATTTTGTAGACATCAAAATGTAAAATTTGATCTAAGCACACGGGTAGACTTTTGGTGATCGTATACATATTCAGTTATTCAGCAGATAATCAGATTCACGACTTGGAAACTTCAAAATAATTTGTGGTTCTATCTGTCTTGGAGTATAATGTCCAATGGCAACGTTATATGAATCTGGTTTGTTTATATACCTAATCAGTTCACTGGTTATAAAGTGATTAATCCCTGCAGCTGTTAAAGATGCCACAGATAAAGATACATCTTGAGTATTCCATGCAGACAATAACCATTGGACTTGATGCTTAGGAGTTTCTTCCTTTAAGTACAAACATCCATACAATTTATTACTGTCATAGATAATTCCATTCAAAAAATACTTGATATCTTTGTCACGAGTACGAATAGAGTAAAGTTTATCCAATGTCAAATTCTTCATTCTTACAACCCAAACACAAGCTTTATCAATACTGTGGAATTTAGAGTAATGTTTCTTGAGCATTTCCTTATGAAATCTTAAACGCATCTCACCAGGAAGATTTAGTAATTCGTCCATGCTTAGAAGTAGTTGGCCTAGTTCTTGGTGATAGATGTCCTGAGATTTAGTCTCTAAAGCTTTTGACAAACGTCTCAACCTAAGTTTAAACCATCCTTCTTGAATGTGTTTCCTAAATTCCAACCCTTTAGCTGAATTGTACATCGAATAAGTCCAAATCATGTGTTGTATATCTGTCACTAGTTGATATGCCATAACTGATTTGGTCGGTATGTGATACCTGCAGATGAAATAGGATTAATGTGATAAGATAGCAATTGTTCTTAGCTTTTATAGGGTGAAAAAATTTTGAAATTTGGTCGAGGCAAACTCAAGTTATTGCGAAAATATGATTTTTACTTTTTAGAAAACAGGTTCTTGCTTTTTCATGCCAATAAATTATCTCCCTTGAATAAAAAATTTCACGGTAAAAAATATGCGAAATTTGTAATATCTCAGGTATTTTTTATCCGATTTACTTCAAATTTTTACCAAAAGATAGCTCTTATATTCACGTTATCGATTTTACATACTATAAGGCTTGAAAACTATTTGGGATAGAGTAACATTGAGACACCATTTCAAACTTATTCTGTGATAGGATAACTATATATATTTGAATCGCAAATATTTGCTTATTAAGTCAGTAGAGATATAGTTTGAACAAAAAATAACTGACCACTGGTACTCTATACATCCGCCGAGGCCCGTAGAGAAGCTTTGTGCTTCAGAAACTGTTGAATATGCATTTAAAAAGGTAGAGCAGCTTCGGCTGTTTAAGGGCGCCAGCCTTCGGGTTGGAGTGGCTCCGCCTCAAATTCTCTGGTCCATAGAGACATGCAGGAATTTGACTTGTATTTGAGACAGTTTCAATCGCCAGGGATTCCGAGGTTAGGATAGTACTGGGGGAGTAATGGTGCTGTTAATACAGTGCCTGATACTTCTTGCTAATTTTTCAAAAAATGTAGTCTCGCCTGCACTTTAGGCCTAGCAAAAACATGTAGTCTCGATTGACAGTTTGTGAAAAAAAAATCATATAGTTTTGCTTGTCAAATTTTTTTTGCTAGTGATTTCTATTGCCGCATTGTGAAACTTTCAGTAGTTTGGCTTATAGAAAATATTTGATCTGATGAAAAAATTCAAGTAGGTTTGCTTATAGAAAATATTTGATCGGATGAGAAAATCAAATTTGCATATCAAAATAATTTGAGAACTAGTAATCTCAACTGAGGAATTTTCTTAAAATTTCAGTAGTTTGGTTAATGGAAAAAATTTGATCGGATGTAAAATTCTAGTAGTTTTGCATATCAAACAATTTTGCGAACTAGTATTCTTGACTGAGGATTTTTTTGAACTTATGGAAAATATTCGATCGGATGAAAAAATCAAATAGTGATTACGCTTGATGAAACAATTTTGAGAATTTTCAACTGTTGATTTCAGAAAATCTGAGTTTTTCCAAATCTGTGTTTTTCCAGTATAAAAGGAACTCAGATTTCTATTGCAGCATCATTTCAGTAGAGAACTTCGAAGAGTCAACATGTTTAAGCGACAGAGAGATATTACCCCACCCACTTCTGATGATGAAGAGTATCAACCTAGGCTGGTAGATTATTCAGATACAGAGAGCTCAGATGATGAAGATAATATTAGACCACCACCAAGAAAAAGAAGACCTATGGTGATTTATTCAGACACAGAGAGTTCAGAAGATGAAGATGATGAAGATTTGACTTCTTATTATACTATTAAGACAGTCAACGAGAAGAAGTCTAGATTATTTCGAGCTCAAGGGAAAGAGTTTCAGCTCAACATCAAGACTTTCCCTGACAATGTTCCACACCTACAGTTTATATCCAGATTATTTGATCAGCTGGTTGAAGACATCAAAGAACGATGCCAGATGGAATCTAATGATAAGATGCGGATGACTATTTTGCATCCTGGATTAAGGCTTGGAGTCTTTGTGCCTTGGAGAGATGTCTCAGCCATGACAGGGGAAGCTATACTTCAAGAAATCATGAAAGTACAACAGTCCAATGAGAATTTCAGGATTCATGATGGACAGATGACTATTCAAATTACAGTGGTGAGACTTCCAGTAGGCAGCGGACGAAAACCATTACATGCTGGACTCTATTTTGAGTCAGAAAATATGAGAAAGAATAAACAGAGTATTATACAGATCAATAATACCAAAGATGTAATGTGTATGGCCAGAGCAGTGGTGGTGGCGAAATGTAATGCGGATAAAGAAGAATCAGAGTCTTGGAAGAAGAATTGGCACACTATGAGACAATCAAATCGACCTATGCAGACCAGAGAAGCCATGAAGTTATTGGATAGAGCGAAGATTCCTCATACTAAGTCTTGTGGTATTGAGGAATACAAGAAGATCCAATCTGTACTTGCACCCAAGTACTTGATCAAAGTCCATTCTCAGTATCCTAAAGATGGACTAATATTTCCACTTCAATTCAAGAAGAAGCCTGAGACGAGGGTAATCCATATTTACTTTAATGGAGTAGATCACTATGATGCGATTACGAAGGTGACAGGATTTCTCGGTACCCATTACTACTGCGAGTATTGTGATGTTGGATATACAAACAGAGGTGCCCATAGATGTGCTGATGGATGTGATGGTTGCTATAGTGACATTCCTTGTATTCCTGGACAAAAAACGCGTTGTATGGACTGTAAAAGAACATTTCGTAGTAGAGACTGTTTTGCAAAGCATAAGGCAATGAAATCTAAGCAGCATAAATCTATTTGTCAACTTGTGTATAATTGTGGTAAATGTAATTTGAGGATTGTTGGCAATAAGAAAAATCATGTGTGTCCAGGACAGAGAAAATGTGGAAATTGTAAAGAGATTGTTGGACCTAATCATCAATGCTATATTCAAAGTTATGAATGTAAATCTGAGATGACTGAAAATGAAGGAGAAGAAGAGATTTCTCAACCTAAGAAATCTCGTTTCATCTTCTTTGATTTCGAGTCAAATCAAGAAACTGGTACACATCAAGTGAATTTCTGTGTTGCTCATAAAGCTTGTGATGATTGCATGGAATTGCCCATAGATACATTTTGTCCGACTTGTTCGACACAAACAGGTCTGAGAGAATTTATCTTTGAAGGCATAGATACTTTACCACAATTTTGCAATTGGATTTTAGGAGATGAGAATAAAGGAGTGACATGTATTGCACATAACTTTGGAGGATACGATGGTCAGTTCATCTTACACTATATCTTAGAATATGGTACAGTGAAACCTGATGTGATCATGAATGGAAATACTATACTTAGAATGAAAGTAGGACGTGTCACATTCCTTGATTCTTATCAGTTTTTGCATATGAGACTGGCTAATTTCCCAGATACATTTGGCTTGACAGAGTTGAAGAAAGGTTACTTTCCTCGTCTTGCAAATACACTGGCAAACCAAAAGTATGTGGGACCTTACTTTCCTGTGGACATGTACAATCCTGGTCAGATGTCTGTCAAGGATCGTGAGGATTTTTTAGCTTGGCATAAAGATAAAATTGAGAGTGGTGCTATATTTAACTTCAAATGGGAGATGGAAGAATACTGTCATAGTGATGTGGATATTCTTAGACGAGGATGTGCTTGTTTCAGACGAGAATTGATCAACATAAGTGGACTCGATCCTTTGTCTGAAGCTTGCACTATTGCTCAAGCTTGTTCAAAAGTATGGAGAAAGAATCATATGCCTGAAAACAGTATTGCCATCATCCCACCTGAAGGTTATCCTAATCAAAAGAACTACTCTATCAAAGCTGTAAGATGGATTCAAAGTGAAGCTAAGGAACGTGGTATTGAAATCAAACATGCATTGAATGGTGGTGAACAAAGAATCAATGGACATTATGTGGATGGCTACCATGAAGAATCTCGAACTGTATTTGAATTCCATGGATGTTACTGGCATGGATGCCCTACTCATTTTCCAGACAGAAACAGAGTTCAACATCATCAGTGTTTGACCATGCATCAGTTGTATATTTTGACCATTGGCAAGATAGAAGAGTTACGAAAAGCAGGATATCAGGTGGTGGAACTTTGGGAGTGTGACTATGACAAGAGATGCAAGGAAGATCTGGACTTTAGATCTTTGGTGGACTCAGAATTTACAAACTTAGACCCTTTGAGGCCAAGAGATGCTTTATTTGGTGGAAGGACTAACTCGACCAAACTCTATCAGGAAATCGATGAATCCTCCAATGAAGAAATCAAGTACATAGATGTGTGTTCACTCTATCCAACTATTTGCAAGTACGGACAGTTTCCACTTGGTCATCCTACCATCTATTCTCAAGAGAACATTGATAAAGACAACATCAGACAGTATTGTGGATTGATCAAGTGTAAAGTGCTACCACCCACCAATTTGTACCATCCTGTACTTCCACAGAAATGCAGTCAGAAATTGATGTTTCCATTGTGTAGAACTTGTGCTGAAAAGACAGATCCTCATATGAGATGTACTCATTTACGAGAAGAAGATAGAAGTTTTACAGGGACCTGGGTCACTATCGAATTATTTGCTGCATTGGACAGAGGGTACAAGTTATTGGACGTGTATGAAGTCTGGCATTTCTCAGAGACGACTCAATATGACAGAGAATCCGGAGAAGAAGGGATCTTTGCTGGCTATATTGATACTTTTCTGAGAATCAAGCAAGAATCAAGTGGCTATCCTGATTGGTGCAAGACAGAGCAAGATAAGATCAAGTTCAAGCAAGACTACTTTGAAGCCGAAGGAATCAAATTGGAGAATGTGGAGAAGAATAAAGGAATGAGAGCTATTGCTAAGATCATGTTAAACAGTCTCTGGGGAAAATTGGCACAGCGAGAGAATATGGCCAAGACAGAATATTTCTCAGAACCTGCCAAATTTTTTGATCTGGTGACGAATCCAAACAAGATTGTCAAGAATGTGGACATTTGTAGAGAAAATCTTCTACTGGTCAACTGGGAGGATACAGAACCCAATGTGGAGCCTCATGCTTGCAGTAATGTGATTGTCGCAGCATTCGTCACTGCTCAAGCCAGATTGAAGTTGTATGAACCATTGGAAAAGCTGAATGAACGTGTACTCTACTTTGATACAGACTCTATCATCTATCATCACAAACCCCATTTATGGAACCCTACTATTGTCAACAACAGACTTGGAGAGTGGACAGATGAAGTGCCCAATGCTAGAATTGTGAAATTTGTTGGCATGGGACCGAAGAACTATGGCTATGAATTTGTAGACAAGGATGGAAATCGAGGATCTACTTGCAAAGTGAAAGGACTCACTCTAGATTACAATACATCTCAAGTCATTCACTTTGATAGAATGTTGAACTTGGTGAAGGGAGATAGGAAAGACTTCAGAGAAACTGTCAACTACAATAGGATCAGAAAACATAAAGACAAGACTGTGACCACTGAATTGCAATCCAAGACGTATCGGTTCACTTATACTAAACGTGTCATTGTTGGAGATGGATATACTGTTCCTTATGGATATTTGGCATAGATAGAGTAGTTCTGATGATCATGTATTATTTCTGATAGTCATGAATTGAACTGTGTCTGATAAACATGTACAGGTGTTTTTATGTATTAAACTGTTTTTCAATTATGTATTAAACTGTTTTTTAATTATGTATCAAACTGTTGGTTCATGTTCATTAAAATTTGAGTATAAATAAAGTTGTCTTTGTTATTTTTTCACAGTTAACCATGGCACTTTCTACACACCAGTTGGACTCAAATCAAGATATTGGAAGTTTGTTTTTTAAACATCCTTCTAATATTTTTATTTCTGGTCCAAGTGGATCGGGTAAAACTGAATTTGTTAAAAAGATGATTGAGTTTAAAGAAGATTTATTTGATATTTTACCCCAACGTATTGTTTGGTGTTACAAGGAATGGCAAAAATCTTATAATATCTTACAAGAACGTGAGGGGTCAAACATCAAATTTATTCAAGGTATTCCCGATGATGAAGATGAAATTGTCACTGATCCCAGTGCAACGCACTTGGTGATTTTTGATGACATGTTAGGAGATAAAGATGAAGAAAAAATTAAGTTATGGTTTACTAGAAAAGGACATCATAGAAATGCAAGTGTGGTGTACATCACTCAAAATTTATTTCAACAAAGTAAATCTTCTCGCACCATCATTTTGAATGCTCATTATTTAGTTTTATTTCAAAGTCCAAGAGATAAGATGCAAATCAAAGTATTAGCAAATCAACTTCAAGCTCCACATATGATTCATGCATTTAACGATGCCACATCTATACCTCATGGATACTTATTGGTCGATTTGAAACCAAATACACCAGATTATCTTATCTTAGATTCAGAACACATATTTTTCAAAACTGGTTTACAAAATCAGATCAACAAGGACCTGTTGTCTATTTTCCAGGAGTATAAAAAGGTGTGTTTGAGTTCAAATCCATCATTTGTGTCAAAATGGCTCAACGAACATCAGCTAATCTGATACGTGCTCTGTATAATTTAAGCAGAGAACATGATAGTCATAAAAGAAAATCACTCTTAAATGCAGGTTTAAATGATCAAATGGTTTTCTTTGGCAGCTCGAAAAATTGTTCAGGGTAAAATGAAATTACCTAAACAAACTCAAAAATTTATGGATAGACATCAGAATGATGTTCGAAAATTAGCAAGTGCAATTGTTGATCCTGAAGTAAAACGTAGTATCATTTTAAAACCTGGAGGTGGTGGATTCTTTGGTGGTGTGATCATTCGAAGTCTGATTCGATGGGATGGAAATAAGTTGATGAGAAAATTTAACAAGAAAACTAAAAAACCTAAGAAAAAATCAGTGAAAAAACCCAGAAAACAGAAAAAAAGAAAGGTTGATGATCGTTTTGTAACAAAACGTAAAAGTAAAAGTCCTGCTTCATGGCAAAATTTAGGTCTTGATTCTCCAAACACAAATGCAAGACGATCTTCTATTAATTTAGCAAGATTTACTCCTTTGAGAGCACAAGATTTGTTAAAAAGACATGGATTTGGTGCTACCATGCACATGTTAAATCCAAACAAATATCCATCGCCACCTCATTCTGAACGTCGACGACTTCATTTTTAAAAAAAACTATAAAAGGATTGTACATTTAAATTATAAACACACTCATAAACATGGCTGTAAGAACAACACGTCGTAGAAAATTGCAAAATAAAATGAGAAAAAAATCTCTGATTAAAACTTATGGTACATTTTTGGAAGGATTGACTCATTTATCCAATAAATGTCGTAAGAAAATGATTCAAGAATCTCCTAAAGAAGTCATTGATTGTGTAGGGGAATGTTGCATCAATCTTATAAAAGGCAATGTACGTCTGACAAATGCTCAAAAGAATCAGTTACGAGCTAGAAAGCAGCATATACGTTTACTGAGTTCTAAGCAAGTGCCACTTGACACAAAAAAGAAAATTATTAATCAGAAAGGTGGAGCCTTGTTAGGATTATTATTCAAACCATTAATTGCTCCTATCATAGGTTCTGTCTTGGGTGAAATTATCAAAAAATAAAAAATATGGATGGTCGTAAAATGGCTATTGTGCCATTTAAACTTTGGGAAGACATGAAACGCTGGAAAGAGGAACAAATTCAAAAACCAAGACTGCCTCCTGATCCTAATGTATCTGCCACAGCCAGTCTTCAAAGAGACTTATCTTCTGTCATGGTCAATAAAGATTTGTCTGAAGCTGAAAAATCTCAATTATATGGCCAGACCTTGCACAAATTTAAAACAGCTCATCAAAAAGCTTTAAAAGAAACATCTCTTTTTCCCCAATCTGACCCTAGTTCTTCCAAAATGAATCAATTGGTCATAGATAGTGTGCCTTCCACCATGAAACGTAAAGCTCAGCTTTTAGTTTCACTTCTAAAAACTAACCCAAATGTGTCCTGGGATGATGATGGTACAGTTAAACTTTATGGCAAATCTATTCCAGGGTCCAATATTATTGATTTGGTCAATGATGTCATTAGACATCGTAAAGGCAGTGAACCTACAGGTTGGCAAGCTTTTGCAGAAGGTTTAAGAGACATGAATATTCCCCAAGATGTCATTGGAAATAGGGAAAGGTGGGACTGGATGCATCGTGCTCCAGAAACTCCTGAAACGGATTATATCACTCCCAAACAAAAACGCACCATCAGAAAAACAGCAAGTCGTATTCCTGTTTCTGTCAGGTCTGCAAAGAGTTTGAGTGTCAGAAAACGTATCAAAGACCATTTTTCCTCTCCGACAATTTTTTCTGCCACCAAAAAACGTATAAAAGAAGAATTTTCTTCTCCATGGGTCAGTTACAATGAAGCTTGAACAGTTGTATTACAATCCTAAAAGTCCTGCTGCGTATGCAGGTGAACAAGCTTTGTACAAACTTGCTAAACAATCATCCAAAAAAGTAAAACTTCAAGATATTAGAGACTGGTTAAGAAAACAAAAAACTTATGCTTTACATAAACCTATCCATAAAAAGTTTTTGCGACGCAAAACAGTAGTGGCTGGAATTGATACTCAATGGCAAGCAGATTTGGCAGACTTATCAAAATTATCAAAGTTCAATGACAAACATAGATATTTACTTTGCATCATAGATGTCTTTTCAAAATATGCATGGGTGGTACCTATTAAAGATAAAACTGGAAAAACTTTAGTCATTGCTTTCAAATCTGTGTTAAAAAGTGGACGAAGTCCAAAAGGTTTGCAAACAGATAAAGGAACTGAATTCAAAAATAAAGAGTTTCAAAATTTCTTGAAAACTAAAAAGATTCATTTCTTCACTACTGAAAATCCTGAAACCAAAGCCAGTATTGTGGAACGTTTTCAAATAACTTTGAAAACTCGCATGTGGAAATATTTTACTCATCATCGCACTTTGCGATATGTAGACATTCTTCCCAAATTAGTACATGGTTACAATCATGCTTATCATCGAAGTATTAAATGTGCACCTGTGTCTGTGACTCTTAGAAATGACCCACAGGTGTCAGAAAACTTATATGGAAAATCAAATTCTAAAAAAGTCAAACCAAAATTCAAAGTAAATGATTTTGTACGTATCAATAAAACTAAACGTACATTTGATAAAGGTTATTTACCAAACTGGACACAAGAATTATTTCAAATTTTAGCAGTGATCAAAACTCAGACTCCTATCACCTATAAAATAAAAGATCTTGAGGGTGAATTAGTCAAAGGTACTTTCTATTCACACGAGTTACAACGTGTAGAGAAAGAGCAAATTTGCGAAATTGATTCTGTTTTAGATCACAGAAAACATAAAATAGGAAAAAAGTGGGTGAAAGAAATTAAAGTTCACTGGAAAGGTTATCCTTCAAAATTTGACAGTTGGATTTTAGAATCTGATCTTGTATAAAAGCATGAAAATGGATCTCAGAGGATCATTTGTACGTGGTGACACTGCTTCAATACAATCTGCAGAAGGTCGTGATCGAATTGTTAAAAATCGTTTCACTTTTTTTGCTCAGATCATTGTTGTATACATGATCATTATCACATCATTAGTTCAAATCAGTCTGAGAAGTCCAGATAAAGAATTGTGGCTAATTTTACTCAGTAGTTCTATCGGTTACATACTACCATCCCCAGGTTTAAAATTTAGAAAACAAACTAATCCAATTTCTGCTGACGAAACAGATTCGCCCAAACTCAAACCATGAATAACATTTATTTGACACTCTTGAGTGATAGTTCTCTCAGTACATTTTCAAAAAATACGCAATGTGACTTTAAAGTGAAATTAGATCATTCCATACAAATTGAAAAAGATAATTGGGAAGTAGGTTTGGTAGAAGTCATAACTCCAACTGAAGTAAATAATATCACTAAGGAAAACAATTATGTGATTTTAAGATTTACTGATAGAAAAATGTGTGAAGAGATAGATAATTGTACAAAGTATGTATCATATGTAGACCAAAAAATTTATATCGAAAATGGTTATTATGCTTCTCCACGCCATTTAGTTGAAGAAATTCAAAAAAGCATCAATTTTCGATATGGACTGACGCTAAAAAATAGCAACGCTACCATTTTAATCACTTATGGTGAAAACAGTGCTCGAGTCAAACTTGATGTTCAAGATCCTACAAAAGTCCAAATTATTTTTCCAAAGGCAATTGCAGAAATATTAGGTGTAGATAGAAATTATTTTGATAAACCATTAGGAAATGAAAAATACATTTTCAGATATAGTGTGGATTTGAATACAAAAATTCATCAACTTTACATTTACTCTGATTTAGCAAGCTATACTTTTATTGGTGATGTTACTGCACCTATTTTTAGAGTGTTGCCATTTGAAAGTAAAAGAGAAAACAATCATTTACATCAATAATTTGTCAATGTACACTACGTTCCAGTGGCAAAATCTTTCATAGATCAGGTGCACATTAGTATAAAAGGTGATACAGGTGAAAATGTGCCATTTATCTCTGGGAAAACGTTAGTGAAACTACATTTTCGACATGTTGAAACAATCCAGAAGCATTATGTCTCTTCAATCTGGGAAAGGAGACTTTCCCGTGTACAGAGGCGTTTCAAGACAATATGGCAATGGTTTAGGATCCATTTTTAAAGCTGCATTGAGAACAGTGATTCCAATTTTAAAACCTGTCGCAAAAGCAAGTTTAAAAAGTGTGAAAAAAGTAGCTAAAGATCAAGGGGTTCAAGCTCTAAAAGACATTGTGGGTGGTGAAAATGTAAAAAAAGTTTTAAAACAAAGAGGAAAAACAGCTTTGAAATCTTTTGGTCAATCTACTATTAATCAGTTGGCTATAAATTCAACTCAAAAACGCAAAAAGCCTCAGTCTCAATCTAGACACCGAACTGTTAAGAGGGGTTTTAAAAGCAGAGCAAAAAAGTTTAATCCTATTAAACGTCTGGTATTTGAAAAAGATATATTTGACGAAAAATGATTCAACAAGGTTCTTGCGATTGCACTAAAACGGAATTGGATATGGAATCCATTCCACCCACCATGACTACCATGCAAGGCACTCAGTGGAATGATTATCATCCCATCGCTTCTCTCGATAGTCATCATGCACCCATTGAATTTCTAATTCCACCTCACACCGAGTTTTACACTGATTTGTCTCAAGCCTATCTGTATATCAAATTCAGAATCTTACAGCAAACGGGTGAAGATCTTGAAACTGATGCAAAAGTATTTCCAATTAATAACTTTTTTCATAGCATGTTCAGTGGCATCGATTTGTATATCAACAATAAATTGATCACAAATAATTCAGTCACGTATCCATACAGAGCATACCTTGAAAATTTATTTTCTTATGGTTCTGATGTCAAAGATAATCAACTGAAAGCAGCAGAATTTTGGTCTGAGGATGAAGCAGGAGCTTTTGAAGATATAACAAATACATCTATCACTGATCGTGGCAAACGCGTAGCAAAAAGCAAATCCGTGGAGCTTCAGGGTAAATTACATTTGGATCTTGCTATGCAAGAGAAGTATTTACCTAATGGCTTAGAATTCAAACTTAGACTTAATCGATCATCTCCTCAGTTTTGTCTGATGAGTGATAATTATCCTGCAAAAATCAAAATTGATACCGCTATCTTGAGAGTACGAAATGTTCAGCTTCTACCAGCCATTAGCAATGAACTGAATCAAACTATTGCTCATCATAATGCTAAATTTCCAACCAGAAGAGTTGAAGTCAAAACTTTTACAATCAGTAGTGGCACAAGATCTAAAATTGAAGATCATCTTCTCACAGGTCAACTTCCAAAACAAGTTTTTATTGGTTTAGTAACAAATGAGGCATTTAATGGGAATTTGGATACTAATCCTTTCTTTTTCCAACATTTCAATCTAAGTAAAATGGATGTCACTTGTGATGGACATAGTGTCTATGGAAAACCATTTGAACCTAGATTTGAAAATGATCAGTATCTCAGATCTTTTCTATCAGTTTACCAAGCATTAGCAAGTCAGAATCAGGTCCAAAATTGCAACATTGATTATGAAGATTACAAAGGAGGTTACTGCTTTTGGGGATATGATTTGACACCAGATCAAGCAGCGGATCAGTCTCATTTGCACCCTATAAAAACTGGGAACCTCAGATTGGAGCTTCAGTTTGCAACATCACTTGACAAGACGATCAACGTGCTTGTGTATGCAGAGTTTGACAACCTGATAGAAATCAACGGACTTAGAGAAGTTACCACAGATTACTAAAGATGAATGCAGGATACTTCATTGAACAGGACTTGATGTACCAAACAGATGCATACAGTGCAACAGTCCAGTCATCAGATGAGAAGAGTACCTTACAGAAAGAAGTAGAAGACAATGAGGATATCGATTGTCTTATGGAGACTCTTCTAAAACAAGCTATATTGACTTGTCTAAAGATGGCAGTTGGAGACTGTGCGAAGCATGAATGTCATGGATGTAAAATGAACCACCCAAGTCAGAAATACCACGATATCTGTCTATGGACTTCTCCAAGAGAATGGATTGAAGATTATGGATGTCACGATCCAGCCTTAGAGGGCCTAAACATCTATGATGTGATGGAAGACTTTGACAATAGAATCTGGAACTATCTGTATGGCGATAATTGGCGACACCCTATGGACTTTACAACAGGGATCAATCACCTGACGCCAGAAGAAAATCAAGAAGCCTTTAAAAACTGGCAGTACTTCAAGAAAAATCAAAGTGACTTAACAGAACAGTGGAAGACGTACTGGGCCAAGAAACTCATAGAATCCTATGAAGAAAAGGAAACTGAAGAAAAAGAGAACCCAGAAACAGAATAAAAATGAACACTGTTGAACTAATCAAAGTCATAAACAATATACCTGTGAAAGGAGAAGTATGTGCCAAGGATTTACTACCAGAGAAGAAACCACTGGATATGAAGGCTTACATTGTAAATACAGATATATCCACAGATCCAGGAGAACATTGGGTGGCAATCTACTTCAGAAGAGATCAAGTTATCTACTTCGATTCATATGGAAGACCACCAGAAGAGCAATATGTTCTACCATTTATTGAAAGAAACTCTTCAAGATGGATCCATAACAAAGAATGTTTACAGAGTCCATGGAGCAAAGTATGTGGAATTTGGTGTATCTACATCATTCACCAGCTCAACAAAGGACTAGATCTAAACACAGCCATTCATCAAGAACTAAATGGAACTGGAGATGATTTATACCAGAATGACAGAGATATCGAGATGTGGTTCATCTATAACTATGCCAGAGTCATCCTATCCAAGAATGGAATGAGACGCATGGCTCCTCCTGACTTTTTATTCAAACACAGAATACAGACTTGTAAATGTCATAATTATTCACATCACCTTTCAAAGAAGTATCCTAAGTATAATATGTTGTAAATATGTTAAGGGAAATTATTGTAAACAATGAACAGAGGGACGGCCCTAATCCTCTGTCATTGTATTCAGTTATAGTTAGCGGGGCAATAAAGTTATAGAAATGTTCACCAGTCTTTGTTGTTCTTTCAATTAAAAAAAAGTAGTAGTAAGCTTGAGACGACTAGCTATACACTAGTTAACGCTACAGAGTGATGCCTCTAGGAGATGAGGTCTTGATTGACCAAGAGACTCTAAAGACGCATAGAACTTAGTAGCCTTGACTATTACACACACCATATATCACCACATACTATACCCCCTAAAATGACTAAGTTATTTTCAAAGCTGAAATTAACTAAGTTATTTTATATATCACCACAGCAGGACCTTTATTCCCCTCAAAAATGACTAAGTTATTTCCCAATAGCCCAGGAAACTATTCTAATCACAACCCAACCAGTGGATATGACCAGGAGCTTATCATAATCACAATCATAGACCAGAATAGACCTCAAATAAACCCAACCAGTGGATATGATCAGAAAACTATCACAATCATAGACCCAACCAGAATAGACCTCAAATAAACTAAGTTATTTTCAATAGCCCAGAAAACTATCATAATCACAACCCAACCAGTGGATATGACCAGAAAACTATCACAATCATAGACCTAACCAGAATAGACCTCAAAAATAAACTAAGTTATTTCCCAACAGCCCAGGAAACTATCACAATTATAGGCACAGCCAGAATAGTTCTCAAAAATAAACTATGTTATTCCCCAATAACCCAGATAACTATCACAATTATAGACCCAGCCAGAATAATCCTCAAAAATAAACTAAGTTATTTCTCATTAGCCCAGAAAACTATCACAATCATAGGCCCAGTCAGAATAGACCTCAAAAATAGACTAAGTTATTCCCCAATAGCTCAGGAAACTATCACAATTATAGGCCCAAGCAGAATAATCCCAAAAATAAACTAAGTTATTCACAGCTAGTCACTCAAGCTTACCAGGGTAGTCATCTCTGGACCCAAAATTTTAGCCTGAAAAATTCTAAGTTCTTTTCAGGCTTAAAAATTTTGGGTCCAGAGTGGCATCCATTACTACTTACACGCACAAGCGAACTTTTCGGAGTCAGTAATGCTTCGTTTGCGAAAAAATGCAACTGCTTATGAATTTACTTGAGTCCAAATAAGCAAAATATTTGATCGTTAAGGTGTCACTATTTACTTACCCTTCAATTAAAACATTTCTTTTGGGTGCTCAAAAGAACCGTATCATTTAAAACTGTTCTCTTGAGTACCCACAAGATATATTTTTGCTGAGAAATAAGAAAATAGATTTATATAGGCACTCTTAGATAGAGGCATGAACTTATTATTTTAATGTGTCTTCCACGTCACTTAAGGAAGTCAGCAATAACTGCAGAGCTAGTATTCTGAGATCATACACAAAATGACTCACCATAAGCCCTAACTGACTCGTCCATGATCTTCGTTTCCTTGTTCCAAGGGGCGTAAATCAATACAATCTTGTGTTTGATAAAGAGATGTCGATTTCCACCATTCTCCCATTTCTGAATTTTGGAATCTAATAAAAAAAGAAACAAAAAATACTTCACATAATTCGTCACCAGTTTTCTTCCACACCGTTAGACATTACTTCACATTCATCAGGGGTCAAACGGACATTTCTTTTTAAATTTTAGCACAAGTATGTTTCAAGTCTAAATCACCTATATCTTAAGAATTCTTTAATTACTTGTATACTTGTATACTGGAAATCCCTTATCGGGTACCGTGGTGTAGTGAATAAGTGCTATGGCTTGTAAACCAGGGGTTACAGGTTCGATTCCCGGCTTCTCCAGAACCACTTTCGGTTGAGCCTTCGGGTGCTCCCGTCATATAATACACAAACAAACCATAAACTCTCCAGGCCCTGTACTGGTTACTGCCCATGAAAAGCCACATTTTTTTTAATCGGGTACTTTGACAAACAGTTTAATCAGGGTCTGCACTGTTTGCCAAAATCTAAACTTCCTTCGGGGACAACAAAACATCATAATTCTACCTGTGACCCATTAAAATAAAAAAGGACAATCCCTATACTTACCATATCAATATGTATGAGAAAAATTGACATAATAATACAGAGGGTTAAAGGCTTCTTTTGTTCTATGCGCATCTGCACAGTCTGATCAATGACTTTGTTATTCCAAATTGGTCACTGGGCCAGATGAGCAAATTTTAAGCGTGTTTTGGGTGCTCAAAAGAGTAGACGGTTCTATGTCACCACCGTGACGCTCAATTTTTCATGATATCACATGGAAGTTTTCAGCATTTTACAAATTTTATTAAGCTAAAACATTTGTAATCGCCATTCAGCTTATTTATTTTAATTTTGATTATTGCTCATGACCTCAAGCTTTGCCCTCTTTCTTTCTTCTAGAAAATGTGAAAATTATTTGTTTTCCCAAGCCGTGTCAAGATACTGCATGATATGTTTTCGGGTAATTCCACCAAAATAAGGCGTTCGATTTTTTGAGTAAATCATATATTAAAAATTCTGACATTCAAAATCTTATTTTTTTTTTTTTTATTTCATGGACTATAATTTGATATTTTAGAAAAAAAGATCCGCTCAAACGTAAATCTCGATGATAATTCAATATAAAACATTAAGGAGTGAAGTTTTTGTCATTTTTATAATTCCATATTACTTGTATGCAGTTACTTTGCATTACAAGGCGAATAAAGAAAAAGAAAATAAACAATTTGTAATAAGTGCCCATCCGGGAATCGACCCTGGTCCTCTGGATCCATAGTCTGACACGCTAACCACTGGGCCACGATGTCAAGTCGTGCGCGTCTCAAAATAACAGTACACATTGGACAGATAATCCGAGTATCGGCCATACAGGGTAAAAACTTCGAAATGTTTTATATTGTTGATGTCGCCTGTTCTAGTTATCAGTATTTGATACTCAGACGATCAGTTCTGATGAAGGGTCAATAAATATTTCGGACACATTTAAGTTACTATCCTATGTCAACAAAATGTGGAAATATCCATCTGACATAGGAGTATCTTAAAACCGTATTGATCCGAATTCGTAAAAGGTCGGAAAGACGGGACTCAGACAACTTCTTCTGTTTTTCGACGCAGCAATGGTGCGCATGGGAATTAACCGAATTTGCCCTTAGCGAATCTATTCTCCGTAGCTGAGGAAATTTGAGTAAAACCATTAGGCCAAAAAAATTTTAATTAGTTGATTTACGGGAATTTTTTTTCAGATTTAGGGGGGGGGGGCGAAAAAAATAAATAAAAAGGTTAACTGGTCATTTTCTTTTGAGCTTTATTTTTTATTTTTTAATATCTCCGGAAAAAACAGTAAAACTACTAAGGTAAACAAACAGTCTGTATTAAATATTTATATATTTCATCATTTTCCTAAAAACCTGGACAGGACAATCACTTTTAACAGTGTCACTCTCAAAAATACACTGACAGAACCTAAAAAATATATTATTTTTTTCAAACTTAACAAATAATATTTAGAGTCGGCCGATAAATATAAAAAAAATATTTGAAATAATTTTTTTTTTGTTCTACTTTCCGGAAAATTACAGTAGGAGGGTTCGTAAATCAATTAATAAAAATAAATTCTGGCCTTACATACCTTCATTTGCTATTGCCCATTTCCACCTGATTGGTCTATGCATGGGTAGTTTGATGATCACGAGATAGAGGCCCTCGCTGTAAGGTTCCACGGGAGTGGCCTCTATGGCATATTCTTCCTTCCAACATCCAAGCTCCGGTATGTTGCCTGACAGAAATAGTTTGTCGCCCTTATCTAGCACTAATTCCGTCTTGAAATACACGTCAGCTTCTGCATTCTACAAAATAGTAGTTTGATACATTTATGCACCGGTCACTTGTATGCCCCGCTCACTGGGCCTAAGATACCGGGGTTGAAGTGGCGGGACTTGACCTACGATGTGTCCCCGCAGTGCCATGGATGTGCCGGGGTTTAAATTTCCCGCTTGAATAGGCCACTACTGAGAGAACTTGTCTGAAATGTCCCCTGTTAAAGTAAAATTATGATTATTTTCTTACCCATCAGTTTAAACATATGTTTTGGGGTTCGCAAAAGAACCGTCTCATCGAGACGGTTCTTTTGAGTACCCACATAATTTTCTGGTACAAAATGAACGCACTCTTACTTCTTACCAGGCCTGACATATGCGGTATTTCTGTTCTTAACACATGGATGTTCATCTATTTAGCAGCCTTAGAAGTATACATTTCGTCCAGAGCCTTTATATACAACTCATCATCGTATTTATCTTCCATTAATGCAATGGGTTCCTCTGAAACATTCTCATGCATGTATGTGTGGTTAATCACATGAGCATGATGAGTGGCAGAGAGTCCACAGTGAGGATATTAAACAATAAACTGAGACCTACGTTGTGTGAACGACCCGTGAAAACTTATGCGAAACTGCGTAATTGCGCAGGCTCGTCTGAGCATTAGCTGCTTGCATAAGTTATAAGTACCAAAACTGTTTATGAAATGCCTGAATTTTAAATTTTCTTTACGCAGATGCGATATTGTACCATTTTCATTTTTGGTAGGCCCGTATGCAAACGTCGACGAAGCAAAACTATCGCAAAATAAAAAGACTGCACTTAATGATATGCAAACAAATTAAACAAGTTTAAACAATCGAATTTTTACATACTAGTCAATGAAATATAATGTTTAATGTGTAAAGTTTTAATCCGTGTTATTTAAACCGCTTAGCAAAGTGAAGGCAAAGAAATACATGGACACAAACTTCAGCAAGATTTAGATGGAAATTGCCAGTCACTTACATTCCCACCTTCAGCCATTGTACATTGCCTGTGTTGTCCAGCCTACATCGCTTTCCCAGGAGGTCATCGACGTCTTACGGCTTCACGACATTATATTCCTCTGTGGCAGAGTTCCCGCCCTTCCTATAATCACATTTGACTGTGCCGTTTTCCTGTGCATCTGTAAACTACGACATTCGCATGTAGGTTAATAATAAACCAGTCCACGCCGATTATTTTCTATTTTTTCTTTTAAAAGTTTTAAAAAAATGTGTCCTGGTTGGGTACTTTTCTGTTCTTTTGATTTATTTCTAAGAAATAAGTTGAAATAAAAGGCTATTATTATATTAACGTCGTCTATTCGTTTTCTTTGAGATTAAAAACGTTCATTAGTAACGTTGTTTATAACGTCGTCGTATCCAACGTAAATCAGCGACGTCACTGTTTAAAAAAAGAAAAATTCGACTTCAGACGTCTATCAAACACCCAGGTAATTTTATTGCAGTCGTATTATTAATTTCAGGGGCGGATCCAGGATTTCTGGAAAGTTTTTTTTTCTTTCTTTCTCTATATACTGTCTGGCGCCCTCGCGAGCATTATCGGCAGGTTTACTTTGTACACTGCTGGTTGCAGGATGAAATAGCCTACACGTAACGATATCAAAATTACCGTCGGGTTCATATGTATAAAGGTGTGAGGCTTCGCTTTGCTGATTTTATCTATTTTTTCTTAACTATCCCATGAAAATGAAATAATTTGGTCTCACTGAGTGAATGTACATGTTTATCTCATGCTCTACCACAACTGGCTAATGTACTGTGCCATTGAGCTCTGTAACACAGGAAACATTCCGACATGATTGAAGAATTGCTGACTTGGACGTATAGCATCAACTCTAAAAAATGATTACATGTATCACAGCGCAGTGTTTGGTGATTCGGGTTGGCAGAGGTTATTTCTACAGTTGATTAAATGGGTCAGTTTTCCGGCGTGACAAATATATGTATACACAAGTTACGGGTTAGCCTGCTCAGGAACAGTCCGCACAGCTGACTGTCCTATGACTCAATGATTGTTCAGAGCCATTTTTAAAGCCCAGACCATTGTGTTGGCGCATTGTAGGTACGCTTACGGCTCAGTACGTATACAGATAAGGTCTGAGCTGTATGCGAGGCGATAGGTACGCATACAGCTCACTACGCATACAGCTCCGATATCATGAACTGTATGCATAGGGCCATCTTGTCCTACCAAGGGTTGTGATTGTCTAATCTATACGACAAAACCTTCGCTGGTGAAGATGGCATAGGGCATGTATGATACCGTCGCATACAGCTCCTTCGAACATACATAGAAGCTCTGGATTTGATGATGAATGGACTTTGCAAAACAACACATACAAATATGATGATATATATACCATACACACTTCGTAGGCCGGGAGTTTAATAACATGGGTACGAAACGGCTGTGTTTAATAAGGGGCCTAAAGTCTGAAGTGGATATAAAAAACTCCATCAGGAGCTGTATGTGTACCCTTCGACGACCTTGAAAATATAATAGCACAATACACGGGGAGTGTATGCGAAGGCCGGATACGCTTACAGCTCCTGTCGGAGTGATATGTGGATGCAGGGTACGCATATATAATTGTAGTAACCGAAATGGCAGTAAAAACTGTAAAACACCTCGAGACGTTTTGTTTACGGTGTGAATCCGTGCTGTACCATCGACTTGGATCTAATCCCTAGTAAGTTTACAAGTGCCCGTCTGTCTTTGGAACATCATGTCATGTAGATGCAATACTACTTATGAAACATCCAATAGGTTGATGATAATCGATACATGTATAGAGAGAGTTGCGGTTCATTAGATTTTGGCACCTATCGCATATATGTATACAAGACGAGTTTGCGCTTCTGTGCATTCTCACCGGCACCTTTAACGCGCTGCTGGCACACACTAAGTATGAGTGTAAAATAAAGTCGGAGATCAACATTTAGGCCATTAGTACCACCAGATAGATATGCAAATACATATTTTTCAACCACCCAATACCCCTAAAATTGGAAATAGGCTCCTCCTACTTGTAAGTGTAGGAAAGTCCATTCGGCTTAAACGGGTTAATACCGATTCCAATGGTCTGAAATAGGTTCCAGGGTGAAAGTGACGAAAGTGGCTTTCACCCTGGAACCTATTTGAGTCCATGGGAATTTTAGTGACATCATTTTCTTTTGACTACCATTCCATGGAAACGGCACTAGGTAACAGTCACTAAATGAATCATAGCAGCGGCAGCTTTTGTTATATTTATCCGCTGTTTGTGAGAGACTAATTGATTTTATTGTTGTTTTCTTTATGCCTTGATTAAAATTTCATGACTATCTCAGAATCATGGTAATGAAGCATTCAGTACTGGAATTCTAGATTGGTCCAGATGAGCGAACTTTTGTTATGGTAAAATTGCGATTATTTTCTTATCTCTGAGTCTAAGCATATGTTTTGGGTGCTCAAAAGAACCGTCTCATTGAGACGGTTCTTTTTACTATCCACAACATATGTTTTGGTTGAGAAATAAAAATGATATTTTCAATTACACACTCTTATCTAGAGGTCTAAGAACAGAGAAGCTACTAATAGTTCCAGCCGAGCAATCGTATGGATCAAATATGTTTGGTTGCTGCATTATCATTTAACCCAAACATGTATTGTGGGTTCTCAAAGCACCTGTCTCTGTGAAACGGTTCTTTTAAGCATTACACCATTTTCCGTGTTTAAGCATTAAAGGAGAAGTTTCAGAACTACATGTAATTGTTCTCACGTAGAGCTCTGTTAGCCAGCCTACAGTAAATCTTCAAATGTTTCTTTGTTAATCAAACTTTTATATTCCATAAGTGAAGCTCAGCGTTAATGGAATTAATATCCTTCGGACATATGCAACCAGCGACAATGAGGGCATTTCTCCCGTCCACACAGACTAGATTGCACCTTACGATGCACTAATCGCCTCGTAAACCGGGAGCCTCTGTTTCGACCCTTGGCCCCGAGGTTTTATTTTTTTTTTCGCGCTCAACTCAACTGAGCATGGAATTTTAACTGCTCATTAAAACTAAAATATCCACATATAAAGAAGTGTCTTACTATAAGTCTCTCAGATCATGCTAATAATGTTAAAATGCCAACAATTGTAATTGTTGGCATTTTAACATTTATGAGCAGGATCAATTTCGTGCTCAGCTGAGTTGAGCATGGAAAAAGTTTAATGACCTCGGTGCCAGGAGTCGCTGGTTCGATAAGAAATGAACTCTCCTTGAAAAGACACCTGCAGATTACCTCTGCACCGTTGAACGATTCATCACAGTACTGTATGGTAGAACAAGCAAGCACCTTCATGAACATAGACATGGCTAGATAACATTAGTTTACCAAAAAGGTGTGTTTGATGAAATGACAGCCCTTACGAAGGTGGCTTTGTACCAGCACAGTTTAAAGGCAGCAAACCAAGGCTCACGTGTTAGGGTCAGTACTAGAACAGTGGAATGATTACCAAGTCCAGCAAACTGTGATGTTGATGGATAGAACTAGACACTGGAATGTACAGGCCACTATGGACCACCATAACACAAATCACTACCTTCTCTTGACCTTGTGAGATATGGCTGTCTTCAAGGTTGCAGAAGTAGACAATGAAGCTCTCCAGTGTACGACCCTTTCTACATTTCTGTAAATTGATGATTGTTTTTAAAATTGGTAATGTTAAATAACTGAAAATCCTTTGAGAAGGCTGTGTCATATCAGCTTACATACATATTATGGCACATATTGCCAGCTCTCTCGGTTAAATGTCACTTTGAAAATGCATACGTTTGTATATGAGATCAATGTGATCTTGTCATTTTGGCTCAGGTGCCAAATAACCAAAAATAAACGCATAACAACGCATGGACATAAGTCCAAAAGACAGTCAAACACTCTTCAGTAAACTCCATAACATGAGTTACAGTCGAAGTTACATTACGGTATGTAGTCATTCAAGAACATGATGGGTAAACCGTGCATGTCCCCAATATAACAAGAGAAATTCATTCAAGTCAAATGCTGCGCTAGAGAACCACTGTACTCAAACAGCATGGCCATCGTGGGTTGGCTGCTGTCGACGAGGGCACAAATATACCGTTTAAGCGTGCCTGGCTTTTAAAAAGGGTAATATTTTTGTCATTATTTACTTTTGAGCATATTCTGTGATTATTATTGTCACTTATATCTGCTTAACAAAGATTTATGTGGGTTAAGCGCTAGTCGATACAGCACCTGAGTTATGCCAAAAAGAGGACATTTTTTCCTGAAAAAGGATAGAAGGCATTTTTGTTTATGTTCTGGAATATATGCTTACTTTTGATAGTTTAGATAAAATGCAAAATATTGGTACTTTGATTCGCAAAAGTTGAAAATCTGAGGGTAGGGCATTTTGAAAGTTATTAAAGTGAAACTGGTATAAGCCCTCCAGTAAAATACTTTTACTGACCGTTCCAAGGCGGTACTTCTTTGGTGGATCATTTGCGTTATTTCTGTATGGTGTTTGTGATGCTTTCGCGTCTGCTCATTGCTACCTTTTGGTCACCTGCTGGGAAAGGACCTTTTGGCTCTCGTTTGTGGTGTTAGATTGTGTGGTTGTTACTTTCCCATTTGGTATCCTGGGTCAGGTGTGGTACTTGATTGTATCGATTCCTGATCTTTGCTCCTTTTCTTACTTTCATACTGTACGCATAGTACTACATATATGGGCTGTTCTGGTCCAGTGACCTGGTCAAAGATTGCATACAAATTGATTATATTTAGACCCTCGACTACTAGTGCAATGCCCTTGACTACTTAAATGTTGTGTACAGCTATTAAATGGTTTGCAACTTCACAAAAAATAAACAGAAATATGCAACACATTCTATTCATTACATTCTATTCATTCACTTATTTTATTCTTCATTATATGATGCCATTAAATCATAACTAATGACTAAAATAGTGTCTCATTAATCTGTGAACACATATCGTACAATTAAAAATTCTCACTGGCTATTAAGAAATTAGCTGGTACTTAGCTAGTTTTAGAATTTAAAGGCTCCAATTGCAATACCTAAGTGATAATTGCAACTGAAAACATCATCATGAAAATTAGTAGCTGTAAAGAACTAGCTCATAGAATGGATCACAGTAAACCAAAGTAATAAAGTTTGTGCCCTCAATGACTGCAACCGACCTGCGATGACTGCACTGTTCTAGTACAGTGGCTCTCTAGCATGAATGCATGCGCAGCTAAAAAAAATTGGATAAATAAATGTGCAGAAACACATTAATTTATTTCCCAGTCAAAATATATAACTATTCCATTTATTCAATGGTTTCTACCGTTTTGACATCATTAAAGGAGATAACTGGAAGTATTAGCTAGTTTGCGCATGCGTATTTATGGAATCTTTTTTTAAACTATATTTGTTTATGCCTTTACGGACATCTAGGGATATAGTGGGTCGATTTTTTACCATGTTAAACGCATATATTGGTCTGTGTAGTCAAGTGAGACCAAATTGACCTATAACGGAAGTGGATTTTGCCTTACGCATGCGCAGAGCAAATTTGTCGAAGTGGTTCTCTATCTAAAAATCATCAGCTCACCAACCTTAACAAGTGTGGAAAGTTTCATGCTTGTATCCGGAATAGCACAATCTTGGCTCTTAGCCGCCTAGCTATAGTGGTCCCATCTTTGCATACTGTGGTTGGACGTTAACCCAAACCGCACGCAAACACAGCGATATGAAGACCCTAGCAAACAGCTTGCAATATATTGTATTGTTAAATCTGGTGACACTCAATGCACTGCAGAAATATTTCATATGGTTCACCTTTTCCAAATCCTAATCCAGGCCTCGAGGGTATAAAATTTGAGCTCATTCTAAGACTCAAAACAAAGCGCAATGATTGGCTGCCTGCGGTCACGTGTCCGCAAGTAGCCAATCATTGCGCTTTGTTTTGAGTTTGAGACTATCCTATTGCCAATATTCCATCTCGAAAGTCCACATTGAACTCACTGGGATCAAACAACAATTACAATTGCGACTTCTTAAAATCAAGCATCAAAAAAAGGAAAATTAGTTGTCACGAAATGAACACTACATGAAAGAATTCGTTCTCATGAATATGCAGTGCTTTGCGCGAAATTGGAGAGATAAATGAGCCCGTAAAATAATTGGTAACAAAAATGTGTACTGGAGCGTACTTTAAGCGAAGTCTGTAGCTACATAAAAGTACTGGCCTTAATTAGCATTGGTACTGACCACAGACATGCAAAGCTGGTCACGCCAGGCAAACGTTGGATAAACTACTAAATAAGGTATAATAATATTTTTCATAACTATTCCATCTTTTCACTCGATATTTTTTTTCTGTTTGAATTATTTCTTTGGAATAGTTCTATGCAATTTCAGCAATTATTATTCAGTACAGGGTCTTTCTATTAGTAGACGGACCCTGTTCAGTGCCATCTGTTTTTGTTTGTATTTCGATTTCTGTGGGTTTGGAATTGTTGGTGCCCGAACATCAATGACCTAAAGTTTGCCGGTTGATCCTTCAGGTGCTCCCTGGCATAAAACCACTGGCTTGGTACAAGTTAATGCCGAGAAACTGCCGGGAGAAACCTCATGGCTTTGGTTAAAAGGGAGCTCCTGTTATACGATTTCATAACTGTTTTAGCAAGCCAAGTACCTGTCTCTTGGGAAACAGACTGACTATTAGATGTAGATACAGGCAAAATATAGTAATCGCAAATACAGACAGTATAGCAGAATCGTATGTGCAGGCTTACAAAGCAACCTGAACTGTCTTGATTATAAGCATCAGCCATGAACACAGACCGGACATCATCATGACGTTAAAAGTTCAATACAAAGGCTAGTTTCAGGACATGGAGGGCAGTTGCCAAGATTTGAAAAGTGGAACATATCCATTTGAATAGTGTAATACATGTATATGAAATATTGTATGGCGAAGACATTGGTAAATGGTATCTTTAGTGTGATTGACCGTATGCGCATATGCCTAGAATAAACGCTCATGCAGCTCCCTTGACGAACACCTTATCAACAAGGGTATTGCTGCTTGTCATAAAGGGCTGCACGTGTAGTGAAATTGAGACTGTCAGTCACGTTTTGTTTGACTATGCAAGATTCGTGCGACCAAGGTGACTTGTTGACTGACTGCACAACTAAAGACCTCTTATTTGGAAAGGAAACTTTATAATTATAGTGAAGAAAATGAGTGTGTATTTCTATAGAATAGGTTAAGCTACAAGCTAAGGCAATACTGCAATAATCATACATACAATGCGTTTCAGTAATGCATAGTACTTGCTGCTCATAAAATTTATAACTGGAAGTGTGTCGTTATCAATAAACATCAACAAATCTCTGCCTGCCTGCCTGCCTGCCTGCCTGCCTGTCTGTCTGTCTGTCTGTCTCTCTCTCTCTCTCTCTCTCTCTCTCTCTCTCTCTCTCTCTCTCTCTTGTTGAGTCAGTACTTATTTCTATAGATTGACAAACAAACGTATATTCCGATGTTTTACATTCTCTTATGCAATATACACAAAAAGGAGATACGCGTTTTATGCTTTCAACTGACGAGACAAATAGACAGCTCTTCATCATTATACAGGATTATATATTAAGGACTAAACGATTCCAATAAATTACCTTTAAGTAACTACTCTTTGACCTTGAGATTTACAAACTTTTATACATTTATAATCTGTTTAAACGTTAGAAAATGAAATGTTCCATCCCCGTGGAGCCTCTTGCTATATTACTTATAATTGATAAGTTTCCAAACTCTCGCAATACGTTTGAGTACAAAAATTAGCATTGGTACAGAAATGGTTTTCTCTCAAAAGCTCGATAAAATATGTAAAATTGATAATTTAAATGGGATACAGATTCGTATAAGTCTGAAGACTTTCTTCTGAATCCCATTTGTATACTGTATATTATTGTATGTCTTTATCTGTTGTTCTCTGTACAAAGTATACAAATAAAATATATTTAAATCAACCTTGTAATACCTGTATGCGAGGTCGGTGAATCAGTCTAATTGCTAAACGACCGCCAGCTTTTTTGAAAGGCTAATACTCGTATAGATCAAACAGATCAAGAGAAATATTCCATTTTTGTTTTCCATCAGAGATGCTTTTCTTTCATCTCTTAGAATCAGACTCACCCATCATTAGATTGAGGAATCAATGAAAAAAAAAGTTTTGAATTTGAGTAACCAAGTTTGACGATGGAACCAGTTTAATACTTTTTGTATGCGAAGAGTGAAGGCTCAGGTGAGTCTGCGCATATGCGCAGACTCACCTGAGCCTTCACTGCTCGAATATGCGATAAGTATCAACACCTCGTGTGTGGCCTTACGTATATCAGTCTAGATTGGAAACAAACGCTTATAAACTTATAATTTGTGAAACTGATTGGTCTACTGACGGAATGGGGTCATCGTGTCAACTAGGTTTAGCTCGAACATACAACCTCACAAACTATAGACAAGACGTTGCACCAAAATGTTACTACTTATATGGATTTATACATGGCTATTACAGGTAGACATCTAGCCAGTAAATCTTTTACATACTTAATTAGTATGCACAATTAACCTCTAAGAACGACGTTGCAGGGCGAAATAAAATCTAAACATTTAAACACAAGGTAGTCGAGATAAGAAGTTTTATCGCTTTGTTTTTCTTTTATCTTGCGATCTTATGTTTGTTCGACTCTTCGTCCCTTATCCTGTCAAACTTAACTTACATAATATTGTCACAAATTTGTAGACCATGATCAGACCATTAGTCCATTAACCCATTAAAGACGAATGGAATTTCCCACTATTATCAATTGGACCGGTCCATTTCCGTTTTAAGGGTTGTATGGTGTTATTTTACATTTTTATTCAAATTTCAATTGAATATTCTGTTAGATAACAGTGGGGACACTGATCAGACGCCACGTTTTGTGGCGTCTGATCTTGGTCTGCAATGTTTGTCTATGTCTCACAAAAAGGACGTCAGGCTTCATATATAAAATAAATAGGCACAGGTGACACAAAAGGCTATTAAATCTACTAATATTGTCGATATATAAACGAACATTTTATCTTTCTTTCTCGCACAATTTACGAATAATGAATTATTCACTTTCTTCTGTCTACCGCGGACTATTTAAACTAAATCATTCAAGCCGCCACAATACTTATTTATCAATAAACTTAACTTTATCAATACCCATACCCTCCCCTGACTACAATGCTCATGGCCCGTAACAACAACAAACAATCTATCGACCACATGCGGTAGATTATCCAATCGTATTACAATAACTCTCAGGTCATAGGTCGGTATCAAACATGGCGACGGATGTATTACTCGGTACTACAAATATGGGATTAATTAATACTGAAGCGAGGGTAAGCTTATTCTTCTATAGTTAAAATCTGAAATTTCATGTACATTCAATACTTATTCGAGTAACATGTATTTCGCGTGGAATTCAATTTTGATTCATTGAATGGAATAATGTACCGTAATTTTTCTAAAATTTCGAACACTTTTTCCCTCTTTCATTTCTTCAAAAAATGTTGGTTATCAGGACTTGCGCTCACCAAATGCTTGTCAGAATAACAAACAAGGAAGACCCTGATCACACTGCTTCTTCAGAAGCAGTGTGATCTGGGCATGCCCTTTTCGTCTAGGCTTTTTAGGCATGTAACTAGTGTTCGAATTTTTTAGATATTTACGGTACGTAATTTTCAGTTGGGTGATGACACTATAGGGACTGGTCTGGTTGACGATTTACAGAATTTCTACGACAAAACAGATTCTCTAGCAGACAAAGCTAAATGTCTGGAATTAATAAATGCAGTCAACCTCGGCGAGGCGGTCCGGGACAACGCACTACAGAGGCCCCACTCTGCCATGCCAAATCTCGGTGAGATTCAATGCTTATCATTTAAGTTTTTTGGCCGATTATCAATCTTAACGATTTAAGACTGATCAGGCAGCATAAATTAAATGCCATACAATGATTACACGATTTTGTGTGTATATGTGTGTGTGCGTGCGTGCCTGTCTGCGTGCCTGCCTGCATGTCTGTCTATCTGTCTGTCTGTGGATGTTGGCTCGAAGAGAGAAAGTACAAGTTCACACACAAACGTACGACACATGTACTTTAACATACATCTATCTTTCCAGTATTAGAAAAACGGAGATTGCATGCTGGTTGGGTTCTGATAAGGTTGGCCCGGTATTTGATACAAGATCTTGAAATACATTTGAGTCAAATAACACACACACACACACACACACACACGCACGCACGCACGCACGCACGCACGCACGCACGCACACACACACACGGCCATGGGACTGCAATATTCTCAACAGAGAGAGAGAGAGAGAGAGAGAGAGAGAGAGAGAGAGAGAGAGAGAGAAGTTGAAAAATAACACCAAATAATGACGAGCGTACAACAAAAAACCAATACGATAGTCAACTCTGCATGTACAAGTTAGAGAACCATTTTAAAACCTGAAATGTTTACAGATCTTTTATCAGTCTGTTGAAGTAAGATTAGGTATTTGAAATGGTCTACCTACCTAATAAATCTATAAAACTAACAAAACCATTTACAAAAGCTTATCTAAATAATGAACCAGCGCATGAAATTTGGTTCTTATTATCGCAAAGATGAATGATCCGCGATGACCCAGGTGATCATGTGCGGCATGCTTATAGTCTGTCAGTGCCTTCGCTGTTAAAGCCCCCTTCACACTTAGGCAAAGACCATGAAGTTCGCACTACGGCAAAATTCTATGAGCATAGTGGTGACGTGGTCAAGTTGGTGAAATATGTAATTTCCCCGCTCATACTACGTTGTTACAACGTCACTTCCAGGTTCTCACTGCGTCTAACACGTTCTTGCTGGGCATCACGCGCGCACCAGGTCCAACAAGTTCTTACCACGTTCTCGCTACGTCAAAGAAGATCGCATCACGCGCTATGTACCACGTTCACACTGCGTCCTTCCACTCTGACAAGTGCTGCTCCGCCTAATTCAATTTTGAAAATTTGAAGTGTGACATCGCCTTTAAAATATGCCATCGAAGAGAGACTGTGGACTAGGCAGAGCATTCTGAGGCATTCTGGGGAAATTGAAAAAGGACTCTTAATCTTCAATTCTGCCAGCAGTCGGTGTAATAACCAAACTGGAGCCTTCTTTCTTCTGAAAGCCAAGGACGCACCTAGCACGGTTTGCGTCTATTTTATTCCATATTCGTCGTCTTCTTCTCACCATTAAAAGAGCAGCCTGTTGTGTAGAAAAGAAGTGAGTGTCTGAGAAAATGATACTCAAACCCCATGGACGTGACAAAAACACAGTGAGAACCTACTACGAACTTGCATGGACGTGGTAAGCACCGACAGAACCTGTTAAGAGCGTAGTGCGATCTTCTCCAACGTGGCATGAACGTAGCATGGTCGTAGCATAAGCGTGGTAAGGTCTTAGAGAGAACTCCATGGACGTAGCAAGGACCCAATGGCAACGCAGTGAGAGCGTAGAACAACCTTTCTCATGCATGCCACGCTCGCACCACGTCAATGAATTTCTTACTTCGACTTGCTTACGTTGCCACCACATCTATGCCGTTCTTACTACGCCCTTACTACGTTCTTACTGTGTCCTTATGCGGCCATGTTCTCACTACGCTTTGTTGAACATGTTCAAAGTTAGACCACGTCCTTCACGTCAATGAAGACGTTACTACGCTCCTACTACGTCCTACAAGTTTCTAGTACGCTCCTACTACGTCCTACAAGTTCTTAATGCGTCCGTCCATTTTTGCAAGAACGTAGAAAGAACGTGGCCCAGTGTGAAGGAGGTATTGTAGTATGGCCGATGCTTTTTTCTTTGATCTTTGTTGATGTTTAAATCAGACACCCTAGAATAACGACGAAGGAGGAGCTTAAAACCGTGCTCTAACTTCCTATTTTAGTTAAACAGCGATGTAGGCGGGAACTTCCTAAATAGCGACAAATTAACCGTAGGTAAATGTACTATAATTGACAGCTTAGGCCGGATGCAGGGAGGAGCGAAAGTAAATTTCGTCAGGTGTCAGTAACACGTGTTTAATTGCGCCTGCGCCATACTACAAGCTAAATAAAGGATTTTTCCTCGGCTTTCTGTTTAAACCGCGAGGTGGGCTACGCCCACCTCGCGGTTTAAACAAAAAAGCCTGGAAAAGTATCCTTTATTTATTACTTATATGGTTATGGACATCGCGATCCATAGAATAGCTCACAACGCACGTGTAAAATGAATGACTGCGTTTCTCGATGGCTGGGCAAAATATACAGTGTACAATCAAGTACACAACAGTCATGTTAAGTTGGGACTTTATATTTTTATGCAAGGTGCATGATAAATACATAGAAATACATAGAAATTGATTTACCAAATTGGCAGCATGCATGATTGGTTTTCTACATTGAACTCTGGGGGAAAAAGGGCATCAAAAGTATGCGGTATCAGCAGATGACTTATAAAAATGGTTGACATCAATTGAACCAAACAAATTGCGGCGGATACAGTCTGTTTTATTATGACCAATTCTACCCATTCTTCTAATCATTGTTGCAAAATTAGCATCAAATTTACTTTATAGCTGAATTGCAAACTTTATGATAGGGTCTCTTAAGGTTGAGAGGTTTATCAATATTCTGATATTGATCATTTATTAAATTAAGTTCAAATCGTTTTTCTTGAGACTTTACTGCACCTTGTACGTACTCTTGCAAATAATATAGATGGCTTATAATTTTGTAAATATGAGTCAACTAAAGGTTGATTTGATCTACATTTATAAATCTGAAAACGATTGCTGAAATTCGATTTAAAGACCTCTCTTAAAGTACACATGAATCAGCCCCACACAAGTAAGACTCTTTGTAAATATTTTAAGTGCACATCAAATTGAGTTTGAATTTGTTCTAAAAAAATATACCAACATTTGCAGATTAAGTTATGATTTGATATTTTGATACCTTACAACAAGTCCCTCTCAATTGTTATCAATCATAATGATGATTATAGTCTCGTTTCCCGTCGACTGCGCTTAAATCTGTTTCTAGAAGAATTACAGTTTCGTTTCCTGTCGTTTGGTCGAAAACACACAAATCTTATTATAGAAGTCCCTGTTGTTTGGTCAATTGCACCACAGTCTTATTGTACGTAGAATGGCGTTTGATTGGTTGATTGCGCGTGAATCCTATTGTAGAGGGGTTACAATGTCTTTCCTGTTGTAGAAGCGTTCCAGTTTCGGTTTCTGTCTTTAGTTCGATGGCACCAACAGTCTTTTTGTCGAAGTTTTCATATTGTTTACTCAATTCTACGACAGTCTTATTGTAGAAGGGTTACAGTTTCGTTACCTGTCGTTTGATTGGTCGATTGCGCACGGATCATACTGTAGAATGGTAACAATTTCGCTTTCTGTTGTTTGAGTGACTTCACACTAATCTTATTGTAGAAGGACTACAGTTTCGTTTCCTGTAGTTAGATTGATATCACAAGAAGCTTATTATAGAAGAACTACAGATCGTTTCATGTCGTTTGATTGATTTCACAAGAAGCTTGTTGTAAAAGGACTACAGTTTCGTTTCATGTCGTTTGATTTATTTCACAAAAAGCTTATTGTAAAAGGACTGCAGTTTCGTTTCCTGTCGTAAGATTGATTTCACAAGAAGCTTATTATAGAGGAACTACAGTTTCGTTTCATGTCGTTTGATTGATTTCACAAGAAGCTTATTGTAAAAGGGCTGCAGTTTCGTTTCCTGTCGTAAGATTGATTTCACAAGAAGCTTATTATAGAAGAACTACAGTTTCGTTTCATGTCGTTTGATTGATTTCACAAGAAGCTTATTGTAAAAGGGCTGCAGTTTCGTTTCCTGTCGTAAGATTGATTTCAAAAGAAGCTTATTATAGAAGAACTACAGTTTCGTTTCCTGTCGTTTGATTGATTTCACAAGAAGCTTATTGTAAAAGGACTACAGTTTCGTTTCCTGTCGTAAGATTGATTTCACAAGAAGCTTATTGTAAAAGGACTACAGTATCGTTTCCTGTCGTTCAATTGATTTCACAAGAAGCTTATTGTAAAAGGACTACAGTTTCGTTTCCTGTCGTAAGATTGATTTCACAAGAAGCTTATTGTTAAAGGACTACAGTTTCGTTTCCTGTCGTTCAATTGATTTCACAAGAAGCTTATTGTAAAAGGACTACAGTTTCGTTTCCTGTCGTAAGATTGATTTCACAAGAAGCTTATTATAGAAGAACTACAGTTTCGTTTCATGCCGTTTGATTGATTTCACAAGAAGCTTATTGTAAAAGGGCTGCAGTTTCGTTTCCTGTCGGAAGATTGATTTCACAAGAAGTTTATTGTAAAAGGACTACAGTTTCGTTTCCTGTCGGAAGATTGATTTCACAAGAAGCTTGTTGTAGAAGGACTACAGTTTCGTTTCATGTCGTTTGATTGATTTCACAAGAAGCTTATTGTAAAAGGGCTGCAGTTTCGTTTCATGTCGTAAGATTGATTTCAAAAGAAGCTTATTATAGAAGAACTACAGTTTCGTTTCCTGTCGTTTGATTGATTTCACAAGAAGCTTATTGTAAAAGGACTACAGTTTCGTTTCCTGTCGTAAGATTGATTTCACAAGAAGCTAATTGTAAAAGGACTTCAGTATCGTTTCCTGTCGTTCAATTGATTTCACAAGAAGCTTATTATAAAAGGACTACAGTTTCGTTTCCTGTCGTAAGATTGATTTCACAAGAAGCTTATTGTAAAAGGACTACACTTTCGTTTCCTGTCGTTCAATTGATTTCACAAGAAGCTTATTGTAAAAGGGCTGCAGTTTCGTTTCCTGTCGGAAGATTGATTTCACAAGAAGCTTATTGTAAAAGGACTACAGTTTCGTTTCCTGTCGGAAGATTGATTTCACAAGAAGCTTGTTGTAGAAGGACTACAGTTTCGTTTCATGTCGTTTGGTTGATTTCACAAGAAGCTTGCTGTAAAAGGACTACAGTTTCGTTTCATGTCGTTTGATTGTGATTGATTTCACAAGAAGCTTGTTGTAGAAGGACTACAGTTTCGTTTCATGTCGTTTGGTTGATTTCACAAGAAGCTTGTTGTAGAAGGACTACAGTTTCGTTTCATGTCGTTTGATTGATTTCACAAGAAGCTTGTTGTAGAAGGACTACAGTTTCGTTTCCTGTCGTTTGATTGATTTCACAAGAAGCTTGTTGTAGAAGAGCTACAGTTTCGTTTCCTGTCACTTGATTGATTTCAAGCGAATCTTATTGTAGAACGGTCACAGTTTCGTTTCTTGTCGTTTGATTGGTCGATTGCGCATGAATCATATTGTAGAACGGTCACAGTTTCGTTTCATGTCGTTTGGTTGATTTCACAAGAAGCTTATTGTAGAAGGGCTACAGTTTCGTTTCCTGTCGTTTGATTGATTTCACGCGAATCTTATTGTAGAAGAGCTACAGTTTCGTTTCTTGTCGTTTGATTGGTCGATTGCGCATGAATCATATTGAAGAAGGGTCACAGTTTTGCTTTCTGTCGTTTGATTGATTTCACGCGAATCTTATTGTAGAAGGGTTACATAACAGTTTCGCTTCCTGTCGTTTGGTCGATTTAACTAGAAGCTTATTGTGGAAGGGTAACATTTTCGTTTCCTGTCGTTTGATTTGTCGACTGCTCAATGGTCTTCTTGTAGAATGGTTACAGTTTCGCTACAGAATATAGAGAATATATAAGATATTAAAAAAAAACAGAGTCTTCATGAATAATGTTTATCTGTACATATCTCATGAGTCCTCGAGACAAATGTGCAATCTTTGAATGTTTCAATTTAGAAGTAGTGTTTTGTTTGACTTTATTTGCACTTTGATAGCTGGTATAATCAATGTCATAAATGTATCAGGTTTTAAAGAAACTGTAGATCCTCATACAAGTACAAACAATTATGAAGTAGATTAGCAAACACAAGTCAGACAGTGATGTATGAACTCATTGAAAGGGTTCTATTGATCTTATTTATGTCATGGAAGTTTATTTTAAAATGTCGAATGGCAAATATCGACATGGACATCGAAGTGTAGACCCAGACCAAATGATAAAACGATTTTCAAATAGATATACTATATGATAATCTGAGAATTCTAATTTGTAACTCTTGAAAACTATATAATAGACCACGGGCGTCGCCAATGACACTGAATCACACAAAAATCAAAAGTTACGTCACAATTGCTAGTTTGAAGAGTGAAACGATGCAGAATACCAGGTATCAAGTTTACCAGGCTCGGCTTTGAGAACGCATGTTGAATCGCGATGTCAACAAGCATTCTCAAAGCCTTGGTTTAGTGATCTCTATATCCATATAAGATATAATCTCCCCCGAACGAGTACATTACGCACGTTGGCACATCCTGACTTAACACGTTCTTATGATTTCATTGCTAATGGCACCGACTGAGTATCCCTATGTGTCATGATTTCATTGCTGATAGAGCCGACTGCTGCCATTTTACTAGGCCCAAGCTGGTCTAATATGTGTTATGCTTTCATTGCTGGTAGAACCGACTGCTGTTATCTTAGTATGCCCATGCTGATCCAAAACGTTTTATGATTTCTTTGCTGATAGAATCGACTGCTGACATCTTAGTATGCCTATGCTAATCTAACACGTGTTATGATTGTATTGCTGATAGAATCGACTGCTGACATCTTAGTATGCCCATGTTGATCCAAAACGTTTTATGATTTCTTGGTGGTAGAATCGACTGCTGACTGCTTAGTATGCACATGCTGATCTTACACGTTTTATAATTTTATTGCTGATAGAATCGACTGCTGACATCTTATTATGCCCATGCTGATCCAAAACGTTTTATGATTTCTTTGCTGATAGAACCGACTGCTGACATCGAAGTATGCCTATGCTAATCTAACATGTTTTATGATTTCTTGCTGGTAGAATCGACTGCTGACATCTAAGTGTGCACATGATGATCTAACACGTTTTATGATTCCATTGCTGATAGAACTGACCGCTGTTATCTTAGTATGCCTATGCTAATCTAACATGTTTTATGATTTCTTGCTGGTAGAAGCGACTGCTGACATCTTAGTATGCCCATGCAGATCTAACACGTTTTATGATTTAATTGCTGATAGAGTCAACTGCTGATATCTATGTATGCCAAGTCAGGTCTAATACGTTTTAAAATTACATGAATGATGGAATCGACTGCTGACATTTTAGTATGCCTATGCTGATCTAACACGTCTAATGATTTCTTGCTGGTATAATCGACTGCTAACATCTTAGTGTGCACATGATATCTGACACGTTAAATGATTCCGCTGCTGATAGAACTGTCTGCTGACATCTTAGTATGCCCATGATGAACTTTAATGATTCAATGATTCCATTGCTGATAATACCTACTGCTGACATCGTAGTTAGCCTATGCTCGTCTAACACGTTTTATGATTTAATTGCTGATTGAACAGACTGCTGACCTCTTTGTATACTATGCTGATCTATCACGTTTTATGATTTCTTTGCTGATAGAACCGACTGCTGACATCTTAGTATGCCCATGCTGATCCAAAACGTTTAATGATTTCTTTGCTGATAGAATCGACTGCTGACATCTTAGTATGCCTATGCTAATCTAACGCGTGTTATGATTGTATTGCTGATAGAATCGACTGCTAACATCTTAGTATGCCCATGTTGATCCAAAACGTTTTATAATTTCTTGGTGGTAGAATCGACTGCTGACTGCTTAGTATGCACATGCTGATCTTACACGTTTTATTATTTTATTGCTGATAGAATCGACTGCTGACATCTTATTATGCCCATGCTGATCCAAAACGTTTTATGATTTCTTTGCTGATAGAATCGACTGCTGACATCGTAGTATGCCTATGCTTATCTAACATGTTTTATGATTTCTTGCTGGTAGAATCGACTGCTGGCATCTAAGTGTGCACATGATGATCTAACACGTTCAATGATTCCATTGCTGATAGAACCGACTGCTGTTATCTAAGTATGGCTATGCTAATCTAACACGTTTAATGATTTCTTACTGGTAGAAGCGACTGCTGAAATCTTAGTATGCCCATGCTGATCTAACACATTTTATGACTTTATTGCTGATAGAATCGACTGCTGACATCGTAGTATGCCCATGCTGATCCAAAACGTTTTATGATTTCATTGCTGATAGAACCGACTGCGGACATCGTAGAATGTCCATGATGATCTAACATGTTTTATGATTTCTTGCTGGTAGAATCGACTTCTGACATCTTAGTATGCCCATGCAGATCTAACACGTTTTATGATTTCATTGCTGATAGAACTGCCTGTTGACATCTTATAATGCCCATGCTGATCTAACACGTTTTATGATTTAATTGCTGATAGAACCAACTGCTGATATCTATGTATGCCAAGTCAGGTCTAATACGTTTTAAAATTACATTACTGATGGAATCGACTGCTGACATTTTAGTATGCCTATGCTGATCTAACACGTCTAATGATTTCTTGCTGTTAGAATCGACTGCTAACATCTTAGTGTGCACATGATATCTGACACGTTAAATGATTCCGTTGCTGATAGAACTGTCTGCTGACATCTTAGTATGCCCATGATGAACTTAAATGATTTAATGATTCCATTGCTGATAATACCTACCGCTGACATCGTAGTATGCACATGCTCGTCTAACACGTTTTATGTTTTAATTGCTGATTGAACAGACTGCTGACCTCTTAGTATACTATGCTGATCTATCACGTTTTATGATTTCTTAGCTGATAGAACCGACTGCTGGCATCTTAGTATACTATGCTGATCTATCACGTTTTATGATTTCTTTGCTGATTGAACCGACTGCTGACATCGTAGTATGCCTATGCTGATCTAACACGTTTTATGATTTCTTGCTGTTAGAATCGACTGCTATCATCTAATATGCCATGCCGATCTAACACGTTTTATGATTTCTTTCCGATGGAATCGACTGATGTCATCTTACATGTAGTATGCACATGCTGCTGTAACACGTTTTATGATTGCATTGCTGATAGAACGGACTGCTGTTATCTTAGTATGCCCATGCTGATCTAACATGTTTTATAATATCATTGTTGATAGAACCGACTGTTGGTATTTTTAAGCATGACCATGCTGATCTAACACGATTGTGATTTCATTGCTGGTAGAACCGTCTGCTGTTATCTCAGTATGCCTATAATGATCTAACATGTTACTGATTTTATTGCTGATAGAACCGACTGTTGGTATTTTAGTATACCCATGCTGATCTAACATGTTTATGATTATATTGTGATAGAACCGACTATTTATATTACAGTATACCCATGCCGATCTAACACGATTGTTATTTTATTACTGATAGAACCGCCTGCTGTTATCTTAGTATGCCCATAATGATCTAACATGTTTATGATTTCATTGCTGATAGAACCGACTGTTGACATTTAAGTGTGCCCATACTGATCTAACACGTTTTATGATTTCATTGCTGATAGAACCGACTGCTGACATCGTAGTTTGTCCATGATGATCAAACATGTTTTATGATTTCATTGCTGGTAGAAGCGACTGCTGACATCTTATAATGCCCATGCAGATCTAACACGTTTTATGATTTAATTGCTGATAGAGTCAACTGCTGATATCTATGTATGCCAAGTCAGGTCTAGTACGTTTTAAAATTACATTACTGATGGAATCGACTGCTGACATTTTAGTATGCCTATGCTGATCTAACACGTCTAATGATTTCTTGCTGGTAGAATCGACTGCTAACATCTTAGTGTGCACATGATATCTGACACGTTAAATGATTCCGTTGCTGATAGAACTGTCTGCTGACATCTTAGTATGCCCATGATGAACTTAAATGATTTAATGATTCCATTGCTGATAATACCTACCGCTGACATCGTAGTATGCCCATGCTCGTCTAACACGTTTTATGTTTTAATTGCTGATTGAACAGACTGCTGACCTCTTAGTATACTATGCTGATCTATCACGTTTTATGATTTCTTAGCTGATAGAACCGACTGCTGGCATCTTAGTATACTATGCTGATCTATCACGTTTTATGATTTCTTTGCTGATTGAACCGACTGCTGACATTGTAGTATGCCTATGCTGATCTAACACGTTTTATGATTTCTTGCTGTTAGAATCGACTGCTATCATCTAATATGCCATGCCGATCTAACACGTTTTATGATTTCTTTCCGGTGGAATCGACTGATGTCATCTTACATGTAGTATGCACATGCTGCTGTAACACGTTTTGTGATTGCATTGCTGTTAGAACGGACTGCTGTTATCTTAGTATGCCCATGCTGATCTAACATGTTTTATAATATCATTGTTGATAGAACCGACTGTTGGTATTTTTAAGCATGACCATGCTGATCTAACACGATTGTGATTTCATTGCTGGTAGAACCGTCTGCTGTTATCTCAGTATGCCTATAATGATCTAACATGTTACTGATTTTATTGCTGATAGAACCGACTGTTGGTATTTTAGTATACCCATGCTGATCTAACATGTTTATGATTATATTGTGATAGAACCGACTATTTATATTACAGTATACCCATGCCGATCTAACACGATTGTTATTTTATTACTGATAGAACCGCCTGCTGTTATCTTAGTATGCCCATAATGATCTAACATGTTTATGATTTCATTGCTGATAGAACCGACTGTTGACATTTTAGTGTGCCCATACTGATCTAACACGTTTTATGATTTCATTGCTGATAGAACCGACTGCTGACATTTTAGTATGCCCATAATGATCTAATATGTTTATGATTTCATTGCTGATAGAACCGACTGCTGACATTTTAGTGCGCCCGTACTGATCTAACACGTTTTATGATTTCATTGCTGATAGAACCGACTGCTGACATTTTAGTATGCCCATAATGATCTAATATGTTTATGATTTCATTGCTGATAGAACCGACTGTGACATTTTAGTGCGCCCATACTGATCTAACATGTTTTATAATTTCATTGCTGATAGAACCGACTGCTGACATTTTAGTGCGCCCATACTGATCTAACACGATTTATGATTTCATTGCTGATAGAACCGACTGCTGACATTTTAGTGCGCCCATACTGATCTAACACGTTTTATGATTTCATTGCTGATAGAACCGACTGTTGGTATTTTAGTATACCCATACTGATCTTACACATCTTATAATATCGTTGCTGGTAGAACTGACTGCTGTTATCTTAGTATGCTCATAATGATCTAATACGTTTATGATTTCATTGCTGATATAGCCTTCTGCTGTTATCTTAGTTTTGCAATGCTGATCTTACACGTTTCATGATTTCATTGCTGATAGAACTGCCTGCTGACATCTTATAATGCCCATGCTGATCTAACACGTTTTATGATTTAATTGCTGTTAGAACCAACTGCTGATATCTAAGTATGCCAAGTCAGGTCAAACACGTTTTAAAATTACATTACTGATGGAATCGACTGCTGACATTTTAGTATACCCGTGCTGATCTAACACGTTTTATGATTTCTTGCTGATAGAAGCGACTGCTGACATCTTAGTATTCCCATGCTGATCTAACACGTCTTATGATTTCTTGCTGGTAGACCTGACTTCTAACATCTGAGTATGTCCATGCTGATCTCACTTGTTTTATGATTTCATTGCTTATAGAACCGACTGCTGGCATCTTAGTATACCTATGCTGGTCTTACACGTTTTATGATTTTATTGCTGATTGAACCGACTGCTGACATCTTAACATGGGTATGTGAAAGCTGAAAAACAATTCATCATGCGATTTTGGTACGTGACATTGGTTTCACTATTCAGTGGCATTTCTTCAGATGCCGTAATGTATATGATAATAGGATTTTGGTTCATGACCTCGCGTTTACAATTCATTGGCAACTCTTCAGATGTCGGTATATCCAACTCATGAAATAGACTTGCATTTCATCCATCCTGGTTCGATCGAGACATGAACTCATGCGTCTGTAATAATAATTGAGCCGCGACATGTGATTTCCAGCAATGTGGCATTTTGACAAGTGTAGACTCAGACGAGCCTGAGTAGCCTCCTTTTAAGTTTAGAAACTCCAAATGATGTTCCGTCAGTAGCTTAACACTCATAGAATACTCAAACGACTTGCAAAGGCTATGATCAGACTGCGCATATGCGCAGGCTGATCTGAGGCTTTGCTGATCGCACATACCACATTGTTGGAAATCTCATGTCGCGGCTCATATTATCTCGTCGTCTGTACGTAATTAACATATAAATTTCAAATCATTACAAATTGATTAACTATCGAGCCATTTTATCTTTGTATCAATTCTTTGCAGTTGTATCAATCTTGTAAACTGCTTTATAAAAAGTAGAGACGCTATTGTTTGCTGAGTTATTGACTGCATGTTATTGATTGAATTAATAATGCTCGATGATATATTAATTACCTCTTCTTAAAATACATGTAATTTGAACGGAGGTGCATCATTACAAAAGTGTGCACGTGCAAATACCTCTGCCACGCAGGTTCGATTCTCGCTAGAGTCGCTAGCAAAAATATCGATTAGTGATAGTTCCTGCAGTGTATGCACCTTCCGGGTTGCGGTTGTTTCACAGGGTATTTCCCGGCCGACGCCGAGAACTGCTCTGGCTTTCCCCGACAGTCGGCGTCTTAGAAGTCTGACGTCTATCTCCAGTAAGAATAGCAAGGCTCTTTTAAGTTTCCTAAGCACGAGGGACTCCGAAAACCTAAGCCCGTGTCTCTGGTTGCTGTTACTTTATTGCAGTCAAAACAAAAAACAAAACAAAAAAACATGAGGCCGGCCATTTAGGTTCAAATCATCATCATGTGAAATTAACAGCTCACATTTGGTCCGATCACTATTAAAGATCGAGCTCCGGATAAGGCTGGACACCAGTCTGCTACGTGTCCTTTTGAATTCACATCCGACTACTGTCCCGGGGTTATAATGCTTTCATGCTCAACTCAAATGAGCATAAAATGTATTCTGACCATGAATGTTAAAAGGCCAACATCATATGGACGTTCTAATGCAATAAAATAAAAGGCCTTTACTTTTCGGTATTTTAGTTTTTATGCGCAACTGAAATTTCATGCTCAGTTGAGTTGAGTTGAGCATGAAAAGAATGTAACCTTGGGATCTGTGGTAAAATCAATAATTAAAACATGTTGGTCATTAGAAAAGATTATTTTTACAAATGGTAGAGAATTTCAGCAATAATTATTGTCGGTATACCAGCTGAGTACTTGTGTTTAACACTTGATGGTTCGTTTTTATTTTGACCGCCATTTCCTTAACAAATATTTAAAAAGTTTATTCACCCAGCAAATCTTCTTACATGACTTGTTTACATATAAGACCTTGTATTGTTAAATAAATTAATTTGATTTGATTTTAATTACGGATATACCAGTATTTGAAAACAGTGTACATACAAATCAGTTGGCTTCTAAAGAAGCCAGTTGATTAGAATCCACAATGATACTGTTTATCCAATTGGATGGAAGTTAAACTTATCCAATATCGAAATATGGTTTAAATTTAATTCAACAGGACAAGCATGGCAAGGGTTAAGACGTTTTTCTTAATCCATGTTGCAGTTATTTTACACACGCACTCAAAAACTTCCATTTAAGCACTTACTGCCACTTTTAGAACATGAAAATACACTTTGTAACCCAATGCAGTACATATGAGTGGTCACATGAGAGATTGGTACTTATCACATAGATTAATTTCAAAAGACGATTGTAATCATGGCAATGCGGGGTTTACGCACAAGCATAGTGACTATAACTACATGTATCATGTTTATATACGTAAGGAATAAAGAAACGCAACAAACACTTCGAGTCATTGTAAACATACAATATGATGCAAGTATTTAGTGCAAATGATATTATTCCATTGGAGCAGTATGTGTCCGTCAAATTACAGCAGGTTCAACGTAATTATCGATTACGTCATCATTTTGGTATGCACGTAACGAGCCTGGCCCCCGTAGAAAACTGCTGAAACAGGGTCAATAAAAGCAAAGTATGAATCAACCATCGGTTTATTGTTTTAAAAAGTCTTAGCATAGATTGCGGATCAAGGAAATGATCAAATGACGACGTTTCTGTAGGATTCTGAAACGGCTTAACGTCATTAACGTCAACTCTATATACTGCGTAAAACGCGTAAACTTTAGTTTCTGCTTGAGATTTATTCATTACAATGACGTTTTGTTCAAGAATTATGACTTGAGATCTTCAGACGTCAAAAAAACCTCAACTCTGACGTCAAAATTCGACATCCTACGTTATAATGGTTTCCATGATGTTTGTGTTTTTTTCTAATGATAAAATAGTCCAGTGACAAAGTTTAGGTTACAATTAACAAGTTTGGTGACCACTCTCAGCATGTAATCAGATGTTTTCTCTTGCATTATGCCGTGTTTTGTTTGGCTAACGTCAATATAAACGCCATACCAGCGTATTTCTACTGTATCTGAAAAATCAGTTTTTTCCCAAGAAAGCATGTTCTGATGTCTCTAGGTTTATCTTATCCCGTATATTCAACAGCGACCCAAACCCGACGGTTCTAGGTGACGTTTTTCGTTTATTCACTACCATTGTGTATCTTGCCATTCAAGTAGTGTGTTTTGACGCAATATTTGACTGCATTTGGAATATGATTGGACGTTTGTTTAGTTTGCATATTGTCAAGTCGACGTCAAATAACCAAACATGGAAAAGACGGGGTTTCTTGATCTTTATTCTGACGTTAACGTCACATTCTACGTTTTTATATGTTTTCATCTTGTAGCGTAAAATGTAGCGTTAAAATGACGTTTTGGTATTTCATCACACGCAATAGATACTCAATAGGAAATTTTCAAAAGAGATTTCACCAAACCGTCATTTAAAAACGCAAAAATGATATTTTTGTCTGTTGCGTTTCTTTATTCCTTAAGTATATGTGCAGAATGTTCTTTAGCTTAGATAAGCCAGAATTTTAAAGCATCTGCATGAGCATGTCGATAGTAGAAATCGACAGTTATAGAAAATATCGACCGATAACTACGGCTTGCAAAAATGGTTTATACATGTTTAAAAAAACCCCCTGTAGATAGGTTTTCTCATGACGCGAAAAAAGAAGACATTAAGGGGAACAGGACCAATTCTCTGGATACACTGTAAAAATAAGTGTAACTTAATATCAAATTTGGTAGCTGCTTTTCATTCCTTTAAAAACTATGTTATGTTCTATTTTATCAGTCACCCCTAATATTAACTGAATTATTTCAACAAAACTTAATAAACGTTTCCTATCTCAGGTCATGATGACGTTGCACTTTTTGAATGACGTCGCTAATGACGCTGAATCAACACAGACATCAAAATTACCTCATAATCGCCAGTTTGAAGAGTGTTTGACAATGGGTAAACTGATAAATATACTATGCACAATAAGTTTAGCAATTTCTTATGTTTCGCATCTTTTTGAGCTCATCTTCGTGCAGTGCCGATCTATTTCAATTGCAATGACGAGAACAGGATCTTAGGCAAATGAAATCACGAAATTTCAGACGCCATCCTTTAAATGGGCATTTGGGGAGAGCAAGAATTGCAGAAGGGGTCAGTAAACAAAAATGACACCCGTTGTAAGTAATGCTGAAATGATAAGCATGGGATTTTTCGTTTGGTGGTATTTCGTCTTCCTCATGCATCATACGCCTATAAAAACTATTGGTTATGTGACATATGTGATAGAGATTTCATGCTGAAAAAAATCAGCTGCCATCAATGACGTCAGAACGTAGTCATCATTTGATTAAACTTCTAATGTTAATTGGCATTTCAATTCAACAGAGAATCAGTTTACTAAGATATCATAGGCTTACAATGTAATTCACCTTATGGTTGATTAAAACCTTAAGTTACTGTAAAACGGTGCGACGCATTTGCGAGATAACGGTGACGTTAGATTTTATCTTTCGGCTCGTGCACGATAGTAGTGAAGATGTTTCATTCAACAGTATTTGTCTGAATGTGTTGGAAGGCGTCAAACAGTTTTACTTGTTAATGTGGTTCAAGAAAATCCGACTAGAGACACCGTTTAAAGGCGATAACGTAAAAGCATTAATAAAAACGTCAAATTGTGAAAACTTGGTCCTTTATTTCTCTGAGAAAGTTCAGAAAATTGCAGCATTTGCTATGCTTTTTTAGTTTTCAGTGACCAAACAATCGTTTGAAAATGATAACAGCTCCCCCCAATGATCAGAAATACCCACGTTACCCGCTAGTCTTAAAATTAAACGTCACAATAGCACGGCCGCTGCGTTTGGTAATTCTATATTTTTTTAAATGGAAAATCTTGTCAGATAATTGGCGCTTGTATGTTCAAGACGGCTAATGAAACTCGAGATCTGATGTGGATGGGCTCACCAATACAAAACAATTGCTAAATTTATTGTGCATAGTATAGAATACCAGGTTCGCGTCTTTTGATATCAAGTTTACCAGGCTCGTCTTTGAGAACGCATGTTGAATCGCTCGGCAAGCCTCGCGATGTCAACAAGCGTTCTCAAAGCCTTGCCTGGTAAACTTGATATCAAAAGACACTCACCTAGTATTCTCTATTTATTGATCCAGGGAATAACTACCACAAAAACAGGTAGAAATGTTCAATATTTATCGCTGGTCAAAGTTTGGCCTCAAGTTGATTAAGACGAAAAGTAGTGTAAGTTTACACCGAAAAGGGTGGCAGTCCAGCTGCTACCCCTTTCGGTGTTAACGTACACTTATGTTTACTATGCATAATTTATTCTGACATGTCGTGTATAAAATGATGATGATGGTGTTTTTGTTTGATTTGATTATTAACGTCTCATCAACAATCTTTCAGTTAAACAGGGACCGGTCTTCCTGGGTTGAACCAGTACTAAGCTAGGATAAATGTGTCTTGCTCGAGGACCACAACCCAGTGACGCCGGTGAGGCTCGAACCCGCGACCCCTCGGTCTCGAGTCAAGCACTCTACCACTGAGTTACTGCGCTCCCCATGGTGGTGGTGGTGGTGAGGATGATGATGATGATGATGATGATGATGATGATGATGATGATGATGATGATGAAGATGATGATGATGATGATGATGATGATGATGATGATGATGATGAGGACGACGACGACGACGACGATGATGATGATGATGATGATGATGATGATGATGATGATGATGATGATGATGATGATGATGATGATGATGATGATGATGATGATGATGATGATGATGATAATGATGATGACAGCAGAATTACTGTTAAATGCACAATTTACTGATATTGTTTTACAATATAACACAGGTCACGACCACTCCAAGAATTTCCTCAGTCCATATCAGACGACATATAACAGAGAATACCCAAAGAAACGTCCCATAGACACCGTAGCTTTTAGGTAAGTGGAATTGAAATACATTCCTTGCTCTAAAACACCGATCACAGTGTTTGTTTTGTTAAGTAATGCTTAACATCCCAGCCAATAATTTTTCAGTCATGCCGGGACTTTCTTCTGGCTGAGCAGTGGGGATAAGGGTCTTGCTAAAGGACCTAACAGCGCGCCGCTCAAAAATGATGTATGGATTTGAATACAAATTACAAAAGTATATCTAAAACAGATTGTGTAATGTGTGTGGAAGGGGTTCATGGTAAGTCCTGACTTTGTGACTGTAAATAGTCAAATATCAAGCTAGTCTACGTAGCTCAGTATGTCTATTTTCTGGCATTCTTTCCTAGTTTGGCAATCATCTAGCTGAGAAAGAGGAGTTTTTTTTTGTATTTTTACTTGTGGTCATTGTCCAGAGATAACAAGATTATTTGATAAGATACGGAGTTTTTACACGGCCTCCAATCTCGGCCTCCTTCTCCAAAAAGAGCAGAGCGTAAAGTGAGGCGAAGGCCCTTCCGGGAAGCAGGCAGTGGGCAAAACAATGGAACACGGTAAGCTGTGTTGACACATTTTCAATCATAAGTAAATTTTCAGCGCAAAACTCGAAAATCTAAGAATGCTATGCTTCGGGCAATTGTTCAAGCTATCCGTAGAGCATGCTGTTTGCACATTTGAACTTAGTTTGTAAGCGTGAGAGTTTTTCTCCCGTTGCACAGTTGTCCAAGAAACGGTGGTTCCCGCATGGTTTTGCCTTCTAACCAAACGTATAGTAGCGTTTGGACCCTTATTCATACTTCCGAGGCCCCTCCACACCCATGTTGTCCCAAATGCAATTTTTCGAGATATTTCAATGATAATTGAGTGATTTAGAGCCAAATTTCTTTAGGAGCAGGAGGCGAAGGGCAGGAGAAGCAGGCTGGGAGAGGAGAAGCAGGCGGCGATGAAATCAAAATTTGCATTGATTTTGCTTATTTTTAATAATATACTTATCCAATCTATATCAAACTTGCATGTATGAATATTTCAAAACATTTAAATAAATCGAAATTACTTCGCTTTAAATGCCACCACCAACGTAATGTGTGGTTCACTTTTTTTCTCATTGGAATCATGTAATGCTCACAGATTAGTGATACTTGTGAATTTCTCCCTAAGTTCTTGGGAAAAGGATTATCAAAAATCTCAGACTGGGTCGAACCTCTGTTTTATACCCACCCCCTCTAGCTCAAGCTTTGATTAAGAGCAACAATTACTGATGGTGCGAAAGACTTAGACGCAGAAAAAAAAGGAATTCAAACCAAGTGTTCCTTGAAATTTGAACATCGGGGCGCCCCACTGACCGTTCTACGAGACTCATACGCCTATAAATCATAAATAGATAGTCCAAATTGACAGACTCTTACTTAAATCAACATAATTATTAAATATTTAAACACATCTTTTTACCGATGGGGGCCTATAAACCCATTCTTGCCGACTCTTGACGTTTATATAAAAACAGCATTTGGTTTGTCACTTACTTATCTCATTTTTATAAACCCATTTTGTCCTGGTGACGCATTCAGTCTTCTTTGAGTTTTTCGCTATCAAAAAACGTTGACAGCTGTATGTTTTTTTTCCGCAAATAAATGTTTATAAGATATACAAAATGTCTTCCGAATATTCATTTATAAATGAGTTATTCTCAATAATGTTTACCAACTATTACGTCCCTACAAAGTTGCGTTAAATGTTTGCCCTGTTGGCTGCTTTATCGATCGCATGATTAAGATGCGGCTTAAAATATTTGTGTGTGTATGTGTAACTCTTACCCGGACGACAGTGGCGCACTTCGAATCGAACTATAGTTCGTACTATAGTGGCTAAAGTTTGATTCGAACATCGAAATTGTATAGGCCGATTTGGTTATGGGCCGAAATTGACATGGGCCGAAATTGTTATGGGCCGAAATGTCCAGCGACTGATTGGATAAGTATATTATTAAAAATAAGCAAAATCAATGCAAATTTTGATTTCATCGCCGCCTGCTTCTCCTCTCCCAGCCTGCTTCTCCTGCCCTTCGCCTCCTGCTCCTAAAGAAATTTGGCTCTAAATCACTCAATTATCATTGAAATATCTCGAAAAATTGCATTTGGGACAACATGGGTGTGGAGGGGCCTCGGTAGTATGAATAAGGGTCCAAACGCTACTATACGTTTGGTTAGAAGGCAAAATCATGCGGGAACCACCGTTTCTTGGACAATTGTGCAACGGGAGAAAAACTCTCACGCTTACATACTAAGTTCAAATGTGCAAACAGCATGCTCTACGGATAGCTTGAACAATTGCCCGAAGCATAGCATTCTTAGATTTTCGAGTTATGCGCTGAAAATTTACTTATGATTGAAAATGTGTCAACACAACTTACCGTGTTCCATTGTTTTGCCCACTGCCTGCTTCCCGGAAGGGCCTTCGCCTCACTTTACGCTCTGCTCTTTTTGGAGAAGGAGGCCGAGATTGGAGGCCGTGTTTTATAACCTAAAATTGTAATTATTTTCTTACACATCAATTTAAACATGTGTTTTGGGTACTCAAAAGAACCGTCTCATTGAGACGGTTCTTTTGAGTACCCACACAACATATGTTTTGGATGAGAATTAAAGATAATAGTTTTCCAATACGCATTCTTATCTGGAAGCCTGTAAGATAGTTAGTGGGGAGTGGGGAATAACATCACTAAATGGTTCGCGACGCGAATCTTTGGGGTTTCCGATAAGATAATACCAAAAACAGCCTGCTCAGCTACAGAGTCTAGCCAGAATTATGAAATCTCTCTTGTAGCATATTTTGATATTATACTTTCTAACAAGCGAACGACAAAGACGCTGATCAGACTGGCGGATGTGCAGGCTGGTCTGCGCATTGGTTGTTCGCAAACCACCGAAGACAGGGTTTCTCGTGTCGAGGTACATATGTACTTGTTAATTGAATTAATGTAAACTCCTGCAAAAATTGCTATTAGAAGCACTCAGCATTCACATCAGTCTTATCCATATCTTATTTTATAGACCGATGACGTCACAAGGTTTTTCACCCTCGGACGGGTACCTTCCCGACTCACATTACCAGGACGAATTTCATAAGAAATTTCAACGGCCGATAACTCCGCTCAGACCAGGATCACAATCTGGACAAAGAGCCAATAACCCCCACCCACCAGAGGTAAGCCAATTAAAAATGAGATGAGTCGGTATCCACCTTAAGGTGCTGGTTGACATGTGCATACAGCGAAGATTTAAAAACAGTCTGCGCACCCGCACAGTCGCGCACCCGCAGTCTGATCAAAGTTTTAATTTACCATTTTCTTGCGGTAACTTGTCACACATATTTATAAGTAGTTATCTGGTTTTGATAAAAAAAAATACGTAAGAATTGGTTGAATTGTATGATCAAACATATGGAAATTTCTTTTTTACATTTGGAGGTTGTGGGTAAAAGGTATTTGGAAATTTAATTTGACCTTTTCACCCCTTGAGATATAGATTATGTTTTGCCTCATGAGAACAACCTAAATGGTTAAAAGTAACCCCAAGATATGTATGTGATTTTACATTTTCATTTTTTCCCTTGAAAGGTAATGCATACATCTTATTTTCGTGTACTAGAACTTAACACTAACGTCTTTGTCTTATCTAAATTAACATTCTTTCCCCATTAACCACAAAACCTTGAAAGTTTTCCCATACGGTTTTGGAGACCCTCTTTGCTGTTGGATACTTATACTGAATCATCTGCATATAACAAACAGCTAATGTGTCTTTCAGATGAAAGGGCCGGTACACAGGAAGAATCAAAATAAGAAGGAATATTGTTAATGAAAATATTGAAACGTGTAGGGCTTAATATATCACCTTGCCCAACGCCCTGGAATGATGAAAAAATTGCCAGTACAATAATTCCCAGCTTTCACTAACATTGATTGTGTGGTAAAAGTCCTTTATCACTGACACAAATGCTTCTCATTTTGTAAAAAAGACCATCATGCCAGACAGTTTCAAAAGTATGTCTAAAATCAACAAAACAAGTGTATATGGATGAAATATCTTAAGGTATGTCTACCAAAAGGTGTTTTCAAAAATAAACACGTAATCTGTTGTTCAGTCACATTGCATAAACAAAATTTGCTTTTTACAAAGAATATAACGTTCTTGTAAGAACCCTACCAGTCTGTTATTTAGAATTTTGTTAAACAATTTAGCAATACAGCTACAAGTTAGTATTCCTCTGTAATTAGAATGGTCAGTTAGAGACCCCTTTTATGCAAAGGGGTTATAGTTCCAAGCGACAAAATACTTGGATATTGATGAACAAAGGACTAAATTGAATTTTTAATGGTTTAAGTAAATAATAATGTATATATTTCAACATTTTATTTTTCATTTTTAAGTTCTTTGATACTTTTTGAGATTTCCTTTTCAGATAAAGTCAAGTTCATTAAACACTTTTTTATCCTCTTAGTCTTTTAATTTATCAATAATATCAGGATTGTGGATTGTAATTTGTTCATTTAGAAATAAGAAGTGTTTTATCCTATCAAAAGATATACTCTTGTTGCTTAAGTTCACCAGTATACTGAGAGAAGTTAAGCCTTTCTGTACAAATGGAATTTCCCATAAAGTTGAAAACTGTTAAGTCATAATGATCCATTGTGTATATTGAAGGAGCAAAGGTTTTAATTTCCAAAACGTATTGTTTTGCTTCCTCTGTGGATCGATTTTGTCTTAGCAAACAGTGCAGATCCTGATGAAATGCTGCATTATGAGTCTTCACTGTTTGCCAAAGTAACTGTTCAGGGTCAGGTTCTTTAAAGGGATAAATATACACAGAGCTTATCTTGTAACGGACAATACCGAAACTGATACGTAATTTTATCTCTATGGGCCTATTGTGGAAGTAAAAAAAACAACAATTGTTTATTTTTAATCCATTAAATTATGTATGTGTAGTTGTAATGGTTCTAAAATGCAAGATATTTTGGATTGTACTTATTTTTATAATGTTTTATAATGAATTTAAAAAAACATTATTCGAAACAAAAACTACAGAATGCAATCAAATGAATTTCTTTCAGTCATTCTTAGTATGGAAGTTTCCCCGTCGAGCCCCTGCAGAACAGCCACCAGCAAGGTGGAATGAAGAACTCACCAATGATATGATCAACCAGGTTCATAAACGTCTCTGTCAGTCAACGTATCAAAAAGACTATATGGGAATACCACAAGGTAATGATCTAAGTCAAATAATCTGATTGGTTGTATTTTTGCATTATTTCAATTGCGATATAAATGGCGTAGTTTTCTCATTTTTGCATAACCAAAGAGCTGCATTGTTGTATGCAAGTGTTTAATGGTTTTAGTTTTATAAAGTGACTTCATTTGCAAAAAACAAAAAAACAAAAACCAAGCTGTTTGTTTTTTTATGTTTTACATGCACTTGCTTCTGTTGGCTGTTCAGATCGTTTTAGAACTGATTCAGTCAGCAACCCAAAAGCTGTTGAAATAGGTATTTCACGAGCTTTATTAGATCTGTATGCTGAAGAATTGAATGATTAAGGGATATTAGTAAAGTTAGGGAAAATGTAACGTTTGCACTACAAAGCAATTAATGGTGTAAAGATCGGGAATAGATACAATCAAGTACCACATCTGACCCAGGATAACAATGGGAAATTGACAACTCACAGTTAGACACCACAAACGAGAGCCAGTAAGTCAGCCCTTTCCTAGCATAGGTGATGAGTATTATTATTTATTTTCATAGGACTTTTAAGAGTGACAATGTGTGGCCTGAGATTGTAGCGGTTATCAATAAAGTTTTATTCTGTTTTGTTCAATTCCATATAAATATTTATATGTGTATATATGTTTCTTTGTTTGTTTTTGCGTTTCTGTTGATCCCTTTTGTTTCTGTTTAAACAGGTTTTCAAGTAAAATCCGCCTACAATTTGCCACCAGACTGGAAAGAGAATATTCCATATAGTCTAGATTCAATTCAGAGATATTGTTATCAGAACCACGCCCAACCAAAAGAGTTAGAGGTTCCCAACACACGGTATGGTAGCAACAGAAAGAAACAGCTACCAGCTAGTGGAACAAGTAGGTATATTTCGTCAAGTAACCCTTCATGTAAACCTTTGTAAATCAGTGGGCTTTTCTATAAAGTTTGATACAGATACATGGTACATAGAACAGTATGTAAACTGAAATAAACATCCTGTACCCGTTCCTCCTAGCTCTCGCCTTATAAACATGAATAACAACACTCGTGCGTAACCAGTAGTCGGACACATGCGTGTATTTAGGTACATATACACGTTTCGATTTATATTGTTAGCGATACAGACAAAACACATTCGAAAAAGGTAAGAAAAGCCATTTTATCTATTTTTTCCGTTTTATTCCATGATTTTAACGATTTCCTCCTTTGAACAGAGCCAATCTGTGTCTAAAACGAGCTTAAATGCCAGTTTCGCATGGTTTTAGTGGAATTGGCAATCACATGTATACATGATTACATAGTTGTAACTGTAACAGTTACTAAGATCTATGGAAAAATGAATTTAATTGGTGGGCCCTCGCAATTACAGCTATACCAACAACTCTCACATCACGATTTCCGTCAACTGGTTACGCACGAGTGCTGTAATTTATAATGTATAAGGCGAGAGCTAGGAGGAACGGGTACAGGATGTTTATTTCAGTTTACATACTGTGCATAGTATACTGTAAATTTTGAAATTCGGAAAGAGTTAAAAGACATATTTGCGGCACAAAAAATCGCGACTAGCGCATGATTTACATATAGCAGTAAACGACAGAGTGCTTTAGCCATTTCGCGAGAGTTTTATTTTCACGAAACTTCGCATATGCGAAGTTTCGTGAAATTAAAACTCTCGCGAAAACTTCGCATATGCGAAGTTTCGTCAAATTAAAACTCTCGCGAAAATTTCCCAATTTACAGTATATTGAGGGGCCACGTGTTATATTACCAAACCATATCAAATCTCTTTATTTCATCTGTGCCTGTCTCTTTATTTCACATGTGCCTATCTCTTTATTTCACCTGTCCCTATCTCTTTATTCCATCTGTGCCTATCTCTTTATTCCATCTGTGCCTATCTCTTTATTTCATATATGCCTATCTCTTTATTTCATCTCTGCCTATCTCTTTATTTCTTCTGTGCCTATCTTTTTATTTCACCTGTGCCTATCTCTTTATTTCATCTGTGTCTATCTCTTTATTTCATCTGTGCCAATCTCTTTATTCCATCTGTGCCAATCTCTTTATTTCATCTATGTCTATCTCTTTATTACACCTGTGCCTATCTCTTTATTTCATCTGTGCCTTTCTCTTTATGTCATATGTGCCTTTCTCTTTATTTCATCTGTACCTATCTCTTTATTTCAGCTGCACCAATCTCCTTATTTTATCTGTGCTTATCCCTTTATTTCATCTGTGCCCATCTTTTCATTTCATCTGTGCCTATCTCCTTATTTCATCTGTACCAATCGTTTTAATTGGCTTGTGCCTGTCTATTTATTTCATCTGTGCCTATCTCTTTATTTCACCTGTGCCTATCTCTTTATTCCATCTGTGCCTATCTCTTTGTTTCACCTGTGCCTATCTCTTTATTTCACCTGTGCCTATCTTTTTATTTTATCTGTACCTATCTCTTTATTTCAGTTCCTACAGCCTCAGCACGTCATATGCATATACGATCTCGAACGACGTATGACAGACATTATAACGACAATGCTGACGCCGTGTCACATCAGATACGTGAACTAGGATACAAACTAGGTGCTGAGGCCTTGAGGAAATACTATGATAAAGCTAGTGGATGTGGTGGGTATATTTTGATAGTTTTGCATGGATCATTGCACGAAATTTCTTTGTTTATCGCACATGCGCAAATCCTCCTTAAAACGATTATTCTGACGTACCCAGCAGTGCTAGATGTCTACAATTTGGACTGAGCCTTCATCTACACGTAAAGTCTGTGTATGCGATTAGCAAAGGCTCTGGCGAGTCAGTGCATCTGCACAGACTCACCTGAGCCGTTGCTACTTACTTTTGCGTTAAGCAGCAAAATCTCTCGTGCTGACCCACATTTTACTTTTGTCTTTTAGTACATGTTGTACTCTTTCGTATGATTCACAGTCGTTGTGTATTGTGTATATATAAAGATATATAAAGATATCTGAAAATCATAATGCCTTTAATGATTCAAATTTCGAAACCATTTTAAACAGCTCCATGTTTTGCAATATATGAAATTTGGGGTAATTTCTCTAGTTATTGTGTAGGTTGGTCTGCAGTGCGTGATTGTGGTATATTCCTGATCATATCAACTTTTGTTTGCCTCCGCTCACAAATTTATAAAATGACACCACAGTCAGTAAATAAAAAAAGTATAATAAAATGTTTTCTCAATATTTGAAAAGCTACATTGTGATTTACAAACAATTTGTGTAAAGTGCTAACTACGTTGAAAATCGAGAGTTACCATTTCAAAGTTTATTCAATTCTTAAGAAAATTGAAGAGATCAGATTAATCTAACACACGCCATTGTCTCTGGTATAAACGAAATAAGCAATGCTGTATCTGTCATAAATTGTTTGCCGTTTTCCCCCTCGATATCGTACTTTAAATCCGATATTCATGTATAGTTCTCTAACTCGATATAGTGTTATACCTCCGATATTGACGACTTACATGTACGCACTGGGCACAATAGTTGTGCGGCTTTTTAAATACATCGCCTTATTGCAAGGGAGATAATAACGAAATGACCATGTTCTCAATCTTCCCACATTTTGAGCCTACTGTATCATGAAAAACACAAACACGCGGAGTTTATATAAACTTGTACAGCAATCTCATATGAAATGGCTATTATTTCTATTTTACTGGGCGTTCGGCGAACACTCGGACAAGCTTGCAAAGATACAGCTCGCCCAGTTCTTTGAAATAGACAAAGGTCAAATCATCTTATCCAAGTGAAAATCTGAGCAAAACACATACTTTCTGTTTTTCGCACTCGCGCAGTCTAGCCAGCGCATTTGTTATTTGCTCTTTTGAAGGTATATAGCTACATGTACTGTTGCTAGACTGGTATCAGACCAGCAACTAGAAAATAGTAAAATATATGCACGTACATATACAAGAAAAAAAACACTGACTGTCTTATTTACTATATTGTGAGCAATGGGGAAGTAATAAAGTATCACAAATATATCTCTGCAGTAGTAGTTATAGATCTTTCAGTTGGCTAACTGCCTGAAAAAAAAACTTTAAACATTCTAGCTTTTCTCTGTAGCTGAGCAATCTTGATTGAGTCTAACAAAGACAGTTGTTCTCGAGAGCTCGTGGTGTACGTCATATAGAGTAAGGGCCATTTATGGGCTAGTTTAATAAGTTCCACAAATAATGTCTTGCTGAATCCTTCATTGGGTTGTTTGAAGTGGGATTGTTGTACAGTAAAACGTGTCTTAAGCGGTCACTAAAAAGAACACCAAAACTTGGTTTCGATACCGATTATCGCTTAATGCAGGTCAACAGTATTGCAATACCTTTGACCTCCTTTAAGCTACCATTTTCCATTAATTCCTTGGTTTTGTCTATTTTTAAGTGGCCGCTTAAGACAGGTTTCACGTATTTATCTTATTAACGACCAATGAGTGCTCCGGCGGGCCTCCACAAATGCACAGTCTATATAGCCTCATGCAAAACGATGAAGAGACAGATATGAGGCTCTGGTCTAAAAGTAGGCTTCTTGTCTCTCAAGATAGCTGTTTTAAGAATACGTTTACGCGTAGATGTAAGCATCACTACAAAAATAAGCGTAAGATTACACCACGAGAGATGGCAGCTGAACTGCTATCCTTTTGATTTAAATTTACAATAGCTTTACCACTTAAAAGATTGATGCCAGCATTGTTCCAGTAGTGAATGTTACAACACCCTCTCTGTTATATTTGTAGTTATTTCCCTTTTCAATACAAAAGACCAAAACATACATTTATCATATAACGTCGCGTCCACCATGCAATAAAATTGATATATTCAGATTTTCCGGAAAGGTTATGACGACCATAACCACGTTGCGTATAATGACTTGATCATAACTTTTTTTTATGACAGAAATGCGATTTCAAAGTTATCTCAATGTCATATAATAGAATCTACAAATGTAACATTCGTGCTATTGTACTAGTGAATTTATTAAACTCGTTGCGACAAAGAGATAAAATACTAGACAAGCCTCGCATTTTATCTCTTTTCCCCATCTCGTTTAATAAATTCAATAAACATGATTACTCGTGTAAGATCCTCTATGCAGCTTTTCAAATAGTTGAAATACATCAAGCTTAGTTTGGCTTGTTTGTGATATTGTCTGTCTGTACGTTGCATGCTGTAACACTGTTGTGTTTCTCACTTTACTTACAGATCGAGCAATGGCAAAGAATCTCTTAGAATGTTACAGCGGTAAAAAAGTGACCCCGACGCCGACGCCGCCGCCACAGCCCCCGCACATGTCAGCTCGACCACCGTCGGGCCGACCACCGGCAAGAATGTCATACAGATCTAATACCCCAGCAAGCACACCTATTTCAACTCCTTATGTGCCAATGCCTCCGGCAAAAGTACCTAGCCCCCATATTTCTTTTGCTGCGTATTCCCCACCCATCGCATTACACTAGAACCGTATTACTTTTCAACCGAGACACGGCAATTATTATGCTTTATTTGGTGTGTCCCGGCTCATTTACTTAGATCTTGAGAAGCAAAATTGAGTCAAAATATGTTGAAAAAAGCGTATAATTATTTTAAATGCCGTTTTGGTGACATTATTTTTCTTATCAGGTTGGCTGCAGTTCACAGTTCAGAGAGTAGTTTAGAACCCCCCCCCCCCCACACTTTAAAACAGTGCGCTTCATATATATCATGTGGAAATTGCATTTTTAATTGATTTATAGCAGTTTCTTTGTCAAGATGAGTACTAAAAAAATTCCTATATCTTATCTACTTTTGAAATATCATGTATTTGAAAATATTATGGATAATGGAGCATTTGCTCTTTTGGAGCAAATGCTCCATTTTCCACAATATTTTCAAAAGTATTCAAAACTTGACTTAAAATGCTTCTCGAGGATTGTTGAATTGTTTTACTTGTTATTGTTTGTTTCATGTATTAGTTAAAACTCCGAAAAATTTTAAATGTCTCAAGAAATAATGACTTGTTATTCTATATTAAATGTACAAGAAGTTGATTTTTTGAGCTATACATACATTTAATATAATAGTATTACAAAAATATTGAATATGTTGCAATAAAAGTTAATTAAGGAAATATACTGAGGCGGCCCCAATTTTTTGGTAGTCAAATTATGACGTGACTCAGAGTGCTAGCCATATCAATACCCTGGACATTATCTGTGATATCTTTATTATTGATTGTTTAGTATACATTGTATTTGCATGTTATATACTTGGTATTGTTGTTGTTGTTGCTTTTTTGTTAATTTTTGTGCCCTTAATACTTGCACAAGTTAGTACTTTGAATACTTCTGCATATATTCAAAAAGTAAATACAATCATGGTTGTTTACACTACTGTACCCAGTAGAGGATCCAGAGGGAGTTTAGGGAGTTGGCTTGACCCCCCCCCCCCCCATTTTTAAATATCCTATGAAAATGGAATAATTTGGTCTCAGTGGGGCCAAATTATTTCATTTTCATGGGATATTTAAGAAAAAAGAGAGAAAATCAGCAAAGCGAACCCCCACACCATCGTTAATATAAAGCCCCCTTTCTAGAAATCTTGGATTCGCCTCTGGTACCGTATTGCATTCTAACTTTTGAAAAATCCTATTTGAAAAACAATGTAGCTCCTGATAAGCTAGCTTCTTATGATCAGTTAATCATGATCTACACTGACGTCACAAGATGAATTTATATCACACCGTTTGACTGGAAATCAGTAGTCATTATAACATATTAATAACCGATAAGGTACTCAGGGTGCTCTTTTAAGAATATAGACACTTACAAGGTCAAATACAGTAAACGTTTAAAATTAATAAGCCGGGGCACAGTAAAATGTACAATTTGGCATGTCAGCCCGACGAAGACTCGGATCAGCCTGACCATCTACAAACAGTCTGATCAGAGCCTTCGTTGTCTGTATGAAGAATCATCAGGCGCTTGATTACCGAGAGCCCCTAGCAAAGCCTCTGATCAGACTGTTGGGTGCGTAATGAACTTGAGTCTTCGTTGTTCGAACATACCACGTTGTATCTTTTGCTGTTCCCCCAGCTCAAGGTTACAATCAGCATAATAAAACAAGCATTACGGTCCATACTCATACATTGATATTGCATACCTAGATTAAAGCATTACATATGGATCAGTCCATACATACCCTCTTTGGTAGGTCTGAATTAGATGGCTATGTTTTCGTCTGGGCATACACATGTACTTACATTGCTGGTAATATAAGCATTTAAAATATTATTATTCAATTTATAGTTTACTAAATTTGCCAAGCATGCATTTCACTTTGATAAAACTGTTTATCCATAATTCCCATTTAACTGTGACCATCACTGTACCGTCATGGCGGTGATTGCAAATACATGAATGTTAGAAAAATAAATTGATAGAATAAATCTGCTAGTGATCTGAATAAGTGTTATCTTTTATTTTTATTTACATATTCGTGTCTATTATCATACATGCAATCATGAATGCACGGTTGGCATACCAATGGCTGAATAAGCATGCATTTGATCCAAATAAGCCATGTGGTTCTAGAGTTATGAGCATTTTCACTAACTGACCAGCACCGGTCGGACTCATGCTCAGCAAAGCCTCGTCCATCCAAAAAGTGCGTTACACATGTCAGTGGTTATCCAATGTTGACATGCATACGTATGCAAAATTTGATAAAAATATACCACGTGGTGCATGAGTTCTGGACATTTTCACTGGCTGCTAACTAACAGACTCACAAAGTGGTTATAGTGCACACCTGCGGGTGTACGTATACACATTTTATATGTTTCATGGTTATAGATGTTGGATGCAAAAAAGAGAGAATCGTTTCATCAATGCACAACATAATTTATTCGCAACACATTCTTAAGCATATGAGTTTGACCAGGAAATCCACAATCAAGGACCACAGAACCACCCCATGGCACCACGAGGAAGATACACGGAACACTAATAGTCACACGACAGCCACAACACAAATAAAGATAAACAACCGACTCTCCCCTGTCAGCGACATACAGTAAAACCTGTGTAAAACGGCCACTCTCAAAAAGATGGACAATTGGTGTTCAATACCAAATATCGCTTTATGCAGGTCAAAAGTATTGCATAATGCTCAAGAAGAGCATTCTGCAATACTTTCGACCTTCATTAAGCTACCATTTGTCATTAAGCTCTTTGTTTTTTTTCTATTTATGAGTGGCCGTTTTACACAGGGTTTACTGTACATTACTTGAATGTTATTCTCTTAAGCAGAGGTATTCATTGCATGAACTGGCTGTGATCGGCTAATATGCGAGTCTCGAATATCTTTCAGTCGTATTTCAGCTTTTACCACAAGGACATTTTATAATTTGACTTTGTTTTCTTTCTTTCCTCAAATAGAAAAGAACAACAGGAACATCAGGAACTTAAAGGACAGAACATCTATTGAAAATCAAAAATTACTGTCAGTTATATCCCCTGGAAAGCCTGGCCTACAAACAAATACTAGAACCACCGACAATAAATTAATCTTTACGCCGATCATCGCCCAGAAGCCAGTTCTGCCGCCGATTAATTCCCATGGGAAGCAGACACAGTATGTGACAGGGAAGTTAACTACTATCTCTGACTGGCCTGGACCACTGTAAAAAATACAAATACAAGGGATATAACCACCAATTTACAAGGCAGTGAAAATGTATGCATATGATTATGTGGAATGAGAATCATCGATCATCGCCCAGAAATCAGTTCTGTCGCTGGAAGTGGACGCAGTTTGTGACAAGGGACTAAGCTACTGTGTAATATATATAATGTCACTACTTACTTACTTACTTATAAGGGACATTACCAACACTTAACTCGACTATATATGACATATGATTAATTCCCGTGATAAGCCATAGGCTGGACCGGTCCACACAATGAAACTGGGAGCGATGGGGAGGGGGTTGGGGTCTTGAGAGACTGCTACACTGACCTCGTATGTAGACGAGATTATACATGGGCAGTGAAGCAGTCTGGAGTGTTGAGGAGGGCATAACAAATGCAAGGAACATAACAACTGCTAAAGTTGAAATATAGAAAATCGCTAGTATCGTCCCTTATTTCAATCCCTCCCTGAGTAAAAACACACGAAAAAACAACGAAAATAGACATTTAGGGAAGCGTGTCCTATTTTGCTTTTTAACTCGCGAGAAATGTGCAAAATCTGAACCTTTGTAAAATTAAAATAAAAAACTAACCGTGATTTGAGTTGTGCTGTGCTGTTATAATTTCAGTACAAGGTTATTTAGCCTTTAAAAAAAGCTTAAAACCATCGCATATCGTTTTACAGTTATTAAAGAAGAACTTTTCTAGTGTTTAAATATTGCGTTTGCTGAAGCCACTCTTTTCAGTGTTTCAAGCTCTGGGTAGTTTTGTTTTTAGTTAACGATAAGTACATAGGTGATCCATTGGAAGGAAATAAAACACAGGAAATATACACATTCCAGTAAGACTCTGCTCATGAACACACCGAATAGTGGTAGAGTTAACCCCCTCCCTAGCAGTATGTATATGTCATAGAACCGTATTCCGTTAATGCACATAATGCCTTGGGCATATTGAAACTGACCCATCTACATCTAGTAGTTTCGACACATTTAGCCTGGATATCCGAAGGCTCCATGTATGATCTGGATTCTAATCAGTCTCTAATTTGCCTTTGCGTTTTCCGACGCAAGCCGGTATCCAGCTCAGTTGTAAGGTTACTAATTGGCCTTTTCGTTTCTAGAAGCAATCTGGTATCCAAAGTATATCAACATCGCTTACGCAATGGTAGAATTTTGGAAGTAGGGGAGTTTGAGAAACAACAGTAAAAGACACTGCTACTGGGGAGTTAACACCCTATTCATTCGTGGCAGAGAGTAGTATAGGCGTCGGTTTCGAGTTTTTGACGTCACTTCCGATCCAAGATGGCGGCCCCCACGGCGTGAGATCCAAGATGGCGGCCCCACGAAGTCAGATCCAAGATGGGGGTCCCTGTGACGCGTTCGGTTACACCTCGGAGGGTGAGTCAACGCCCTAGACCACGAGAAGGTAGCATCACGTCCTAAAGCGCGGTGTCGTTCTACTTATCTATGTACAAGGGGTATCTACGGATGAGGGGCCTCTCATTTATGGAACGAACACGGATCTGGAGGAGTCTATATTGAGGATTTCCGGGAAGGTAGCGTGCAGGATCAAGGTGGCGCTTTCCGGTAAGGGCTTGGCAAACTTCATTTCTAGTCGGCAGTGCCCTTGTCTCTTGATATTGAATGAGTAGTAAGGATCGATCTCCAACGCGTATAAGCAATAGCCTTTAACATAGTCATTTCCTTTAACGTTTATATCTTTCCGGAAGCACGTCAGCGTTCTGTAACAGTACACATACTGACCGGCTTCGTAATTGGGTCGTAAAGGCTGAGAGGGATATGATTGTCCATCAACGTAGAAGCCCACTGAAGGAGCATATTGCGCAATTATTTGCTGTTCATCCTTTAGTATCTCAATGAATTCCAGTCCGAAGTTGCTGTCTTACGCCCTCCATCCGTTATACTATCCTCTCCTTTCGTTTAAGCTCTGATTGTGCCATTTCTAAAGCTTGGGCTACTGGGGTGACCAGGTTCACTAGGGGTTTTTCCTTTTGTCTCATTTCTTTCAACTCTCTGTATTTCCGTCCACTACCCACAATATAATGACCCTGACTGTCACGTTCCGCGTAGCCATCTCTAACATCCAGCAAGTGCTGATACCATTTGTCAGGATCCGAGACGTACGGAATCCACTTCTGCTGTTGGTAATCGTAAACAAGTCTAGTGCCCATCCTCTTTCCATCGATTTCCTCCTTCGTGCTTGAGTTATTCTTATGCTCTATTCAAACGAACGGGCGAGAGTCTAGTTCACTATCCTCAAGCACCTCGATTAATCGCTCAGCAGCCTCTCTGGCTTCGTGCCGTAGTTGTCTACATCTCATCCGAAACAACAGTTCATCAAACAAAGCTATACACATAAAAGTTATGGCGAACATATTTACGCCTACTCAAAACTTAATCCCTTTTCTTAGTTACCAGTTTTGATAGTCATTCGGGTTACATTCCGAACACCGTAATGCCCCTAACTGATTCATGTGATCACTTTGCACGTAACAGGGTATGACCCCGTCTAGTTCGGGTAAGGCCCTTCCAATTTCTGTTAAGAGTTCTTTGACGGCAATGCATTCTAGGGGTCTCAGGTATAATCCCTTTTTCGTAGGTATCACCTCTTCTTGCGGCTTCCAATACTGCCTTATATCCATACTTGAGCTGCCCTCGGTGATGGTACAATAAACGTTCCCTCCAAGATGACTCTTATAGTTTTGTTTCTCTGTCCTCGCTTGATCCGCGTATTCTAAGTAAGTTCACCTTTCCATTCTGTGACCTCAATACAGTGAGACCTTCAGAAGAGAATTCCGTGTATAGAATTTATACGGGATATCCCAGACTATCTCGATAATGCTCAGTTTATCGATCCCTCAAAAAGGAACCTAATCATTTTTGATGATCTGATGACCGAAGCAAAGTGTGACCAGAGAATTGACGACCTTTTTACGAAAGGCAGTCACCACAGAAATATATCTATCGTGTATTTGACTCAAAAGTATTTCCTCAAGGTAGAGCTTGCAGGGATATCGCTTTAAATGCGCAATAATTGGTCTTGTTTAATAATCCGATCGACAGACAACAAGTTGCGACCTTGGCAAGGAGAATTTATCTGTCCACTTTCGCCACATTTATGAGGAAATTTGCAGATGCCACGGCAAGACCTTATGGTTACCTCGTCCTAGATCTTAAATCGAGTACATCCGAACAGGACAGACTACAAACTGACATATTTGTCGATCAACAGTCTCCCGATGACGGAGATATTTCTGATGATGAAGATGCTGACAGTGTGGAGTCCCTAGATTATAAACGCTCTATCAGCCTTCCGAATAAAGAAAGAGATGAAAGTCATAAACCTGATATATGGAATAGGAGGTTAAGCGATTTAAGCCTTCCAGGTAAACGAAGAAAACTAAGAGATGAGCGCTCTAAACCCGACATCTGGAACAGGAGATTTCAAAATCCGATCAGGCAGGAGAACGTAGAGCAGTTTAAAGCTAAAGCGAATGCCTATGAAGAGCGAGGTTTTAGTTTGGATAAAGCTATTCATCTCGCAGCCAATGATGATTTGCCTTCTCTCCGCAAAAGACTCAGACGAGATTACGCCCAATTTCTAATAGATTATTACGAGCTACAAGAGGATCCTGTTCAACAGCGAATACTGGAATTGGCTAAAAAGTTCAAGAACCAACACGATATGAATCAGGCGGACTCTATCAGACAAGCCATCAAACTCAGAAAAGATTTATTTATGGACGTATGGCCGAATCATAATCAAGAAACCGAGAAAGCCTCTGAAGACCAAAAGGACTCTGCTACGTCGTGAAGGAGAATGAGGAGGAGGGAGCAGGAGTGAGGAGGAGGAGGTTGACCAATCGGATGACTGGATTATTGACCAATCAGAAGAGACCTCTCACTATATAAGGCGCTTTGCAGCAATCTAGTCATATCTATTCTGACAGTCAAACAGTAAACATGTCTAGATGCAGATTCAGTCTCGGAAACGATCGCTTTATCGAGGTCACAGAATGGAAAGGTGAACTGCGTGTTGACCTGAGAGAATGGAAAGATGACAAACCGACCAAAAAAGGTATCAGCTTAACCTTGATGCGATGGAAGAATTGGGTGGATTACTTAGAATACGCGGATCAAGCGAGGACAGAGAAACAAAACTATAAGAGTCATCTTGGAGGGAACGTTTATTGTACCATCACCGAGGGCAGCGCATGTATGGATATAAGGCAGTATTGGAAGCCGCAAGAAGACGAGATACCTATGAAAAAGGGATTATACCTGAGACCCCTAGAATACATTGCCGTCAAAGAACTCTTAACAGAAATTGGAAGGGCCTTACCCGAACTAGACGGGGTCATACCCTGTTACATGCAAAGTGATCACATGAATCAGTTAGGGGCATTAGGGTGTTCGGAGTGTAACCCGAATGACTATCAAAACTGGTAACTAAGAAAAGGGATTAAGTATTGAGTAGGTGTAAATATGTTCGCCATTACTTTCATGTGTATAGCTTTGTTTGATGAACTGTTGTTTCGGATGAGATGTAGACAACTATGGCGCGAAGCCAGGGAGGCTGCTGAGCGATTAATCGAGGTGCTTGAGGATAGTGAACTAGACTCTCGCCCGTTCGTTTGAATAGAGCGTAAGAATAACTCAAACACAAAGGAGGAAATTGATCGAAAGAGGATGGGCACTAGACTCGTTTACGATTTCCAACAGCAGAAGTGGATTCCGTACGTCTCGGATCCCGACAAATGGTATCAGCACTTGCTGGATGTTAGAGATGGCTACGCGGAACGTGACAGTCAGGGTTATTATATTGTGGGTAGTTGACGGAAATACAGAGAGTTGAAAAATGAGACAAAAGGAAAAACCTGTAGTGAACCTGGTCACCCCAGTAGCCCAAGCTTTAGAAATGGCAAAATCAGAGCTTAAAACGAAAAGGAGAGGATAGTATAACGGACGGAGGGCGTAAGACAGTAACTTCGGACTGGAATTCATTGAGATACTAAAGGATGACAGCAAGTAATTGCGCAATATGCTCCTTCAGTGGGCTTCTACGTTGATGGACAATCATATCCCTCTCAGCCTTTACGACCCAATTACGAGGCCGATCAGTACGTGGACTGTTACAGAACGCTGACGTGCTTTCCAAAAGATATAAACGTTAAACGAAATGACTATGTTAAAGGCTATTGCTTATACGCGTTGGAGATCGATCCTTACTACTCATTCAATATCAAGAGACAAGGGCACTGCCCACTAGAAATGAAGTTTGCCAAGCCCTTACCGGAAAGCGCCACCTTGATCCTATACGCTACCTTCCCGGAAATCCTAATTATGGACTCCTCCAGATCCGTGTTCGTTCGATAAATGAGAGGCCCCTCGCCCGTAGATACCCCTTGTACATAGAGAAGAAGAACGACATCGCGCTCTAGGGCGTGACGCTACCTTCTCGTGGTCTAGGGCGTTTACTCACCCTCCGAGGTGTAACCGAACGCGTCACAGGGACCTCCATCTTGGATCAGACTTCGTGGGGCCGCCATCTTGGATCTCACGCCGTGGGGCGCCATCTTGGATCGGAAGTGACGTCAAAAACTCGAAACCGACGCCTATACTACTGCAGAGTATTTCCGCAATTTGCTAATGGAACAGGCCTGAATCGAACACGCGATCATGGAAGTTTACTAACGTATATGCTTTTGATGTTTAAATCCCCCTCCAACCCGATCTCCCCCAACTCCAAAAAAAACCTTGAAAAAAAAAGATGAGTGCTCGAGTGTTCGGAACGAGTTATGTGAAATGCTGCTGAAGTGCCGTTACGCTTTGCTAACGAGGTAAAAGATGAGTTCATTAGGTATAATAGCTCTCTGTTCGTCAGACAGACCCTCATCATCGACATAAATGAGACCACTTCCAGGCCATTTGAACCGCGTCGAGAGAAAAGACATTAATGTAATATGCTAACGAACAACAAATGCGCAGGTCAGCCTGCGCATTTGCGCAGGCTGACCAGCGCAATGGGGTTCGCTGTCGAGACAGAATTATAGCTGTTTTACTATAACCAGATTCCAATAAGTCTATCTAGTTTCGGCAGTTGACCAGGCTGGTTTGAGGTTTACCTGGTCGCACAACCTGTAGTCAAGGTAGTGTAGGGATTCCATGATGAGACGTCTTTCCCCAGCGCTTCCTTTGCATCGACACTGTCGTATCGTGGTCTCCGCCAAAGTCAGGCCACATCAAAGTAAATATCCGTACCACACCGTCTGAGTATGCAGCCTGGTGTGTATATTAGCCCTGAGATGTAATTATAGAAATATTTTTGCAAATTGAAGTCTACAAAGCAGAAACCTGGAATAATCAAGTGCTAATTACGTTAATTGACAAAACGTTATTAATAAACCTGCTTAGTTAGGCTGTCTAAGAACAAAACCAAACGTGAGGTGCGTGATTTAGACCTTGGACGTGCATTTGACATTTTGATTCATGAAAAATAAACACACTTAAATAACCCCCAGAACCTACAGCAAACAGTGCATCGTCCTCGGCGGGGACCGCATAGGTTCACACGGCAGGTAATCTCCATAATCTGAGCCATTGTGCTTAACTTAAAATATCAAGTTCAATCAGGATTCTCGTACATGTGTACACATGTACAATAATATATGCTTAAGTCTAAAATAAAATGTATGTTCTGTTCTATTCTGTATGATGAATGCAAAACAATAGCACATATATCTAGTCTTTACAGTAAAACATTGTGTAAAACGAACACTTTCAATAACACCGAAAATTGGTTTTCATAACCAATAATCGCTTAATTCAGATCAAAAGCATTGCATCCTGCAATACCCTCGACCTTCATTTAGCTACCATTTGTCATGAAGATCCTTGTTTTGTCGCTAAAAGCATTCTGTGAATCAGAGACACTACATGTATACAAAATATAATATATAGCCATGATAACCAAATATTTAAGTTGAGCCATACAAACAAGCTGATTTTTTTTATTATTATTTACATGCAACCCATGCAGAGCTTGTCAGATTTTTTGTGTGAATATAATTTAATTTTCATTAGTTTCTAAAATGGCTCAAAACACCCTGAAAATCATACACGCGAAGAACAGATATATTAGGCAATTCGAGATGCAGCATGATGTCAAAATCACGCCGAATTGTCGACCAATCGTCAACATATTGCGCCTCTATGACGTGTAGCACGATGCCATTATGCGATTTTATTATCATTCAGTGTTTTCCTTTTGGAATGATCGTCAATGTATCATTTTGCATGGCACACCAAAAATAAAATTATGTGATGCTCTTTTGAAAATAGGTCCCCGGTGCGATTCCACTGAGCAGCAATTGTAAAAATCATAAATATTAATTTAGCAGGTTTGGTGGTAAATTAGAGGCTGTTTTTATTGCTATCTGTTTTTTGGTTCCTGCGTATATTTTCTTCTAAATTTGAATACCTGTGATTATAAGGAAGCGGAGCAATATCGTATCTATAGGCACTCGTGTTGCGCCTGTAGACGAGTAATCCAGCACATTAGGTTTTAGCATCTCGTTCATTCGCAGCAGTTGCAATTAGTTTAAATTTGAGACAGTCCCCAACAAAATATACAAAAAAATGAACACGTCCAGTGAAGGCTCAGATTAGCCCACCATACGGCCAACATGACCAGAGTCTTCGCTTTTCTCATGGCGAAATTATAAGTTCTTACCCAGTCAGCATACAGTGTCGGGCCACCATCGGCCCGCCAGCGAAACGCCATCCCATGGCGTTTCGCTGGCGGGCCGATGGCTGCCCGCTTTTAGATGTTTACAGGGTAGCTACTAATCCAATGATGTTTCGCTGGCGGGCATATGGTGGCCTCTTTTAGATGTTAATAGGGTAGCTACTCATTGAGTGCACAGTGAAGACCCTGGTCTAAATGGATTGATACCCAGACTGATCCGAGACACTGCTAGACTCATTTTAAAATACGCTGGCTCATTTCTGATGCGCAGCCTCCGTTTTATTGACTTGAACATCAAAGAAACCTAAGAGTCTGTTAATCTATTTTAATATGCTGTTGGATTATAGTTTATGACGAAAATATCTTCTTCTCACCCCAGTATCGACCCAGGTCATAGGGGCGTAGTTTTCCTAGCTTCTAATGACTTGTCAATTTAACTTCTACAAACTCGAAATGAGTTAAAGAAGAGCGCTCTGGCAGGTACAAGACTTTATCTTTACAATAACGTCGATAATCCATTTATGAGGCTATAGATATCCACTGTGCTGAATCTAGAACTCACATTATTAGGCTGCTTGCAGCTTTATGATATTACTTTATCTTTCTAAAGTTCAACCAATCAGAAAAAGACAGAATTTTGAATATACGAATACCTGCTTGAATTTGAAAAATTGCATTGGTTGATTATTCGACTGACCATACAATTTCATTCCGGGTGACAACACTCACTGAAATGTAATTCAAAAATTAGTGATACAGTCTGAAGCAGTCAAAAATACTTTTGCGCGTTTCTTCTCAGAAAAGTGTCAATGAAACTGAGAGTAGACTTTCTCAGAAAATTGACAACGAAAATGAAAGTAGACTTCTATGTTTTAGACAAATCTCTTCATTGCAGATCACAGTCATGAAAAATCAGCATTTTTAGTAAAATTTTCTTACCACTATGTGTAATCCAATATTTTCTTATCAGCATTTAAAATGTCGTCTGCACAAGGCTTTAGATACATTTAAAACCGCCGTTCTTTTGGAATTAAGTATTGATTTTGTATTAAAACATAGTGCCCTGAATTGGTTTAAACACTTACAATAATGTTTGCATTATAACAGTATCAATTATACTTTTCAAAGTCAGTTGACCCTGTGTAGCAATGAGCAATGCATTTTTAAAGATATTTCTTGTTTTTCATATTTTACTAGTCACCACCATTTTTCTGGCATCATACAGCAATTACAATACTTACCATGTTTTTATTTTCATAGGGAGATGCTCCTCTGTATCAGGATATGTTTTTTTACTATCGATTCATTTTATGATATTAGATTATGAAACAATAGCACACTTAATCACTTACACTGCTATTGGAATAATAAATTTTGTTATTTTTTTTTAATTTCTAAATTCAACCTGAAACACTCGGAGTTGATTGAAACATCATGTAAGTTTGATATTCTTCTTGATGGCGTACTAACCTTTTATATACAAATGGATTTGCCTCTAAATATTGATGTCACACAACACATGTTCCCTACCTTGTAAAAGGTTAAGGGATATACACCTGAATAATGCAGAAGAGAGAACGTGAAAAGAGACCAGGGAATGCAAGGTTCACAGATCATCGGCCAACCTATGGCGAGACATATGTCAGAAAAACTCGGTCAGTTATGTACGTAGTTGTATTGTACAAATTCCATTTCGGCAGCAGGCATTTCTGAAATATCCGTGATAGCCATCATCGCATTGGCTTTAATGCACTCGGAGTTGACGCACTCACAACTGTTTGACGCCGCTCTGATAAAACATCCAATACAGGGATCACACATGTTTTTTCATGCATTAACATTTGCCGGGTCCCGAGGAAACTGTTTGAACACGAGGCCGATAGGCCGAGTGTTCAAACATCTTCCGAGGGACCTGCAAGTGTTAATGCAATGAAACGAAATTGACTGTATTTCTCTAAACAAAATGGCGTCGGCTGTGTACTTTCGACTTCATAACGTCGTCACAACCGTACGCAACGTCTTCGCGAACACAAACATCGGCGAAATGATCAGTCTGGTCCGCAACGCTTTCCGTCATGCAGATAATGCTGGGCTAATTTTAAGTATTTTCAAGTTCAGACCCATGTTCAAACTGCACGTGAACCTCCTGATATGAAAATGGATTTTCGTTCATTTGACAACGGGTGTAAACAGCTATACGAATAGACATCTATGCAAGAATGGCAGATTGATGCTATGATTATGCAGAAACATTTCATTCACCAATAAAGGCACCACGTAGTTATGCATAATATACTTAAGGAATAAAGAAACGCAACAAACACTTTGATTCATTGTAAGCATACAATATGATGCAAGTTTTTAGTGCAAATGATATCAATTAATGGGCGCAGTTTTCATCCGTCAAATTACAGCAGGTTCAACGTAATTATCGATTACGTAATCATGCTGATATGCGCGTAACTAGCCTGACCCCGTAGTTAACTGTTGAAACAGGATCAATAAAAGCAAAATTCGATTCAACCTTCGGTTTTTTGTTTTAAAAAGTCTTGGCATAGATTACGTCTCAAGGAAATGATCAGTTGGCAGCCATTCAGTCGGATTCTGAAACGGCTTAACGTCATTAACGTCAACTCCGAATTCTGCGTGAAACACGAAAAATTTATTTTCCGCTTGAGCTTTATTCATAACAAGGCCGTTTTCTTCAAGAATTATGACTTGAGACTTTCAGACGTCCAAAAACGTCAATTCTGACGTCAAAATTCGATATCCTACATTTTAATGGTTTCCATAATGTTAATGTGTTCTTCTAATGAGAAAATGGTCCAGTGACAAAGTTTAGGTTACAGTTAACAAGTTTAGTGTGTAATCATGTGTTTTCACTTGCATTATAACGTGCTTTGTTTGGCTAACGTCAATGTAAACACCATATCAGCGTATTTCTACGGTATTTGGAAGGTCATTTTTTCCAAAGAATGCATAGTCTGTAGTCTCTAGGTTTATCTTATCCCGTATATTCACCAGCGACACAAACCCAACGGCTCTAAGTGACGTTTTTCGCTTATTCACTACCATTGTGTATCTTGCCATTCAAGTAGCCTGTATTGACGCAATATTTGACTGCATTACGAATATGATTTGACGTTTAATTTGTTTGCACATTGTCAAATCGACGCCAAATAACCAAGCACGCAAAAGACAGGGTTTCTTGATCTTAACTCTGACGTTCACGTCACATTTTACGTTTTCGTATATTTTCATCTTGTAGCGTAAAATGTAGCGTTAAAATGACGTTTTGGCATTTCATCATATGCTATTTATACTCGATTTTAAATTTTCAAAAGAGATTTCACCAAACGGTCATTTAAACACGCAAAAATTATATTTCCATCTGTTGTGTTTCTTTATTCCTTAAGTATATATACAGAATACATGAGCCGCCACATGTGATTTTCAACAATGTTTTTTTTTTACAAGTGTATACTCAGACGAACCTGTAAAACTTCCTTTTACGCTTAGAAACTCCAAATGATGTTCGGTCAGCAGCTTAACAATCATAAAATATTCAAGCGACTAGCAAAGACTCTGATAAGACTGTGCGTATGCGCAGGCTTATCTGAGACTTTGCTGGTCGAGTGTACCACATTGTTTGAAATATCATAGTATCAAGTAAATACATTGAATGAAGCACAGCTGGTATAAGACTTCACAAACATGCTTATTTCTTATCATATATGACAGGGTCCTGGAGATATACGAATCTAAGCATTCTTGTGTGGTTATCAGCTTTACTACTTTCGTCATTAAATGCTTCCATATACGACTCTTGTCATCAGCATGAGTCTTTGCTGTCCTAGGGACACGGTCCATTAGCTGAAATCAAATTGAAATTCTGTTTTGCAACTGATTAACAAATATATTGCCAAAGGATTCCGTTTCTTAAGATTAAAACCAGCATAACTCTATGACAACTTAGCAAAATTATTATAGAATCAATGTCAATGGAATAAAAACTGTTATTTTTAACTAAATTACAGGTCCAATAGTATCTGCTTTCTGAGCACATAACTCATTCAGGAAAGCATAGAAATAGTACCCATGATATCTTATCAGAGAGCGTTTGAGCCGCGACACGAGATTGTGATTTCCAACAATGTGGTATTTTGACTAGTGTGGACTCAGACGAGCTTATAATAAGCTTAGAGACTCCTAATGATGTTCAGCCAGTGGCCCAAGAGTCATAGAATTATCAAGCGACTTGCAAAGGTTCTGCATGCGCAGGCTGGTTTGAGCCTTTGCTGGTCGCACATACCACATTGTTGGAAATCTCATGTCGTGGCTCAATTCATAAAACACCATAATAAAGCCAGCAACAGAGTATAAGTTCGAAACCAATGTATTCTATATTCTGTGGATCCTTTTTGTTATTTGTGTTTTTGTCTTTGTCATACTGACTTGTCTGATCCTTGCAGCCTTGTGATCACCTGCTGGGAAAGGGCTGACCTCATGGCACTCTTACGTGTCATGTTTTCATGTGTTTTGTTATCTCTCCATATGTATCTTGATCCACATCAGCACTAATGGTGAGGTTGGTACCGTTTAATATATTTAAGCCCTCCAGTAATTTCAATGGCGGTGCCTTTTGTGGATCTATTTTTGTTTTCGTCTTTGTCATACTGTCTGGTCTGTTCCTTGCAGAATTGTGGCCACCTGCTGGGAAAGGGCTGACCGCTTGACTCTCTGACGTGTGCTGTTTTCTTGTGTTTTTTGTCACATTCCCACATGGTGTCCTGGGTCAGGTGTTGTACTTGATTGTATCGATTCCTGATATTTGCTAACTTAAGATGGTCCATTGTATATATCTAGTGGTCACAAAGTAACATTCCAAACAAAATTGTGTTTCTTTCACGCGGGACTTCATCATAGACTTCCCTGATTGCCAAAGTACACATTTAGGAGTTACTGGTATATAAAGGTGTAATGTTTACTCATATTTTCTGAAACTGCAACAGAGAATACCCACACCCCAAAATACGCTTCACCAACCTTCTTCCATTTTCAAAGAATAGGTTGAATATTCAAGTCATTTTCTCTGTCTATTTTGATAATATCTGTTGATGTCTAGATTCATCTAGACTTTATATTTTATTTTATAGGACCTTTTAAATTATTATGTTTGTCTACAACAAAGATAATTATGTAATTTACTAAAATGCAACAACATAGTCGTTTAAGCACTTGGGACATCATAAAAGCTTCGGAACACGTTTAAATTTTATTTAGATTATAAGATATTGAATTTCCCTTTAAAAGAATACAAAATTTAATTTTGTGAAGGATTCTGAATAAAAAGAAAGTGAATATGATCAGGAAAAACCACAATCACAGACCGCAGTCCAACCCACGGCACCGCGAGGAAGACTGGAAGAGCCACAGAACACTGACTATTACAAGACACCAGGAAGACAGTTGGAGGAAAGCAACCAGCTCTTATTCCAAAGCTAGATAATTGCAAAACTAGAATGACACTAATTACTGAATAGCAACGCAAGGACCAAAGAAAGAACCCCCACACAAATTGGGATCAGCAATAAACAATTAATAAATAACAACAGAACCATTGTCTTAGAATGGACAGCAGACTAAACCATGGGAGGGGGATAAGTGTATTTTACTGGTACCAAATCTTTGTCTTAGATTCTGTTGTTGTTAAAATACACAAAAATGTTTATCTCGCACGGGTGCTTCCTGACTATTGTGCAATGTATCATCACAGAGAAACAATCTAATCAAACTAACATACTATGATGAAACAAAGAAAATGGCCCATGACTTACAGATAGTCCTGCATAGTACCCTACTTATGCTGAATAGAAGTATACTGTAAAATTGATGTGAACAATTAGACTAAGTACTAAAAAGGTGGCTGTTGAGCTGCCACCGCTTTTGGTGTACTTACACTTATTTTCCTCCTAAACCAACTTGAGGCTAGCATTCTCTAGAGACGATTTTTAAAACATGTCTACCTGTTATTATAGTAGTTATTATCTGGATCAATACAATCGAACATAACATAATATTTGATACAATTGAAAGGTTACACCAAGACGAGTGGCAGGTCAGCTGCCACCAAACTGTGTATAAATTTACTTCCTGTTTTAACAGTGCACAGCCAGTCCAGGCCCCGAGGTTATAAAACTTTTTTCATGCTCATCACAACTGAGCACTAAATTTCAATTGCTCAGAAAAACTAAAATACCAACAAATCAAGAAGTTTCTTGCTTTAAGTCTCTCAGATGTTGTATTTATCATGCTAATAATTGTTAAAATGCCAACAATTGTTGGCATTTTAACATTTATGAGCAGGATTTATTTCGTGCTCAGCTGAGTTTAGAATGAAAATAGGTTTATAACCTCGAGGCCAAGTTCATATGCAGATACACAGATAATAATCGCTCAGTCATATTAGCAGGCATTGGACATGCTGTAAATGACATAAAACATATCTATTCTGAACATTTTCATTAAGAAAAAGTAGTACCTTAACGTGTTACCTGTAAGACAGTGATTATAGAATGGCAATCTGGATTATCGAAGGTAGCCAAATTTAACTGTTTTATGTTCTTCCTATCTAATGTTCACTGTTACTTCATGGTGGAATTTAAATTTTGCATACAAATGTCGCCTGCTGATAACCCTTCCAAACGGCTTGGATCAAGATCAGGCCCGACAAAACGTCGGGCCTGATCTGGATCCAAAATGGTTGACACTCTGATGATACTCCTGAAATAATTTTTTCAAATAGTTGATTTTGAACAAAGTTAACAGATGTTAAAGAAGCATGCAAATTACCCAGCATGCAAAGGGTTAGATCTATAAAAGATGAGTAATAACAGAGGTTAACTAACTTTTGAAAGTTCCAATATTCTGATAGAAGTCTAACACGCCCATCATCAAAAAGTCAAAATCAACATATAAACTGGTCTTCAGTAATGATTAGAATCTAAAGCTCATGACAAGGGCTTTCATTCTGAATAAATCTTCTTATTTCCAAACCCAAGCAGCGCTATTGGTACTCAAAGGAAACAAACGTGTCCATGAGTCGTTTAATTTTAGCACGCAACTCGTGCAATTTGTAGACTGATAAACAGGGTCTTAGTTAGTCTAAAATTCAAAGTACGCACTTGTGGAACATACACACAGCATAGACCCAGATGAGACGGTTTGCGCTGTTCCGCTTCCGGTATGATGGCGGCATAACACGTTGATTTGGTCGGAGGCAAAAAATTTAGTTTTAAAATGTCTGTGCAGTCATAAACTTTTCATTTTTAGTGACATTGTGATCATTAGTTGATAGTTCGATGTGGTGTAAATTATGGTAGTTTAAAGAGGACTAAAAAAGGATATTTGTAAAACAAAGGTATGCGATTCCATTGTTTGCTTTCCCGCCACGGATGAAAAACTGTTGATTGGGCACTAAACCTGTTATGAACTAAACAACATTCCAATGAAATAGTGTATTGGGCTACTGAATGAAACAATCGTATTAAATATTAAAACTAGAAATACCAACCAAATACATAACGGTACATAGTACATAGTTGCACCAAGGCGTTTCAGCATGGCTAGTGACCTAAAGAAACAGGTTGAGACCAAACGCAAGGCTAACGCGTCGCCTGAGAGCGAGAAACCACAACCCAGATTGCGCCGTAGAGGATCTTTACCAGACCTCCATGAGTTGACAGAATGTGCAAACCCCAAACTCATGTTTCCTGACTTATTGAGAAAGAGCTTTATGGATCCAGAAATAATGCAAGAGGTCTCGCCCTGCCTCGTTAAGCAAATCCAACCAATAATTGAAAAAACTATTCAGTCAGCAATTGAAAAATCGTTGTCATCTTCCATTACGGTCGCAGTTGATATGGCACTTCACAAGTTCAAATCTGAGGTGATGGACCCAATTATTAAACAGAAGGACGCCCAAATTGAATCCTTAAAGTCAAGCATCAATTCAAGGGATCATCGGATCAAGAACCTTGAGACGGAAGTCAGCAACTTAGCACGGGGTCTAAATGATCTTGAACAATATGGCCGCCGACAGAGCATACGCCTCAACAACGTCCCCCTTCCCAACGAGTCAGACTGTGAGAAGGTCGTCCTCGACGTCATCAATCGCACACTGCCCGATGAAGAAAAGATAACCCCAATAGATATCATTCGCTGTCATCCATTAGGCAAACCAAACAGATTCAACAACAGACAGATCATAATCAGATTCTCATCTTACAAAGTAAAAGCTAAAGTGTACGCAGCCAGATTCAACCTGTCCAATGTGTTCATGTCTGAGGACTTCACATCTAAGAACCAGCAACTGATTAATGAACTCATCAGTCTGAAAAAGGCCAAACGTATAAACAAGTTCTGGTCAATAGATGGGAAGATCTTTGCCAAGGCACAGGAATCCCAGCCGAAAACGAGAATCAACACACGGGACGACATCGTGAACATGATGAAAAGCGCCTCAAACGAGATTTAGTGTTAACACTCCATAATATATAATGACTGTGGTCGATCCTTGCCAAGCTGGGCGCATCGACACTATGTTGCCCTGTGAACAAAAATCCTAACCTGTTTTCACTAGCCCTCCTCATCGCTACAAACGAGGTGGATCCAGATCAGATGACCCATGGTGTCTGGACTGGGCCCATATCATTTGTACCAGCCTCAAAAAGCATGCGTGTATGGAGCCCTAGACTTGGCAAGGGTCTGCTGTTAATCACACGTGTATATAGTAAACTCAGATCAGAGGTCAGTCGCACTGAGTTCGCTCTCGTTCGCCCCTTTCCACTAAACATATCGTGGTCTGGGAAACCCATGACCACGGGTCAAAATACAACACCCTGTGTTCTCTGGTACGAGTCTGGGCTGTCTTGCCTTATACCAAAAGATATAGATCTTTGTTTCTGAAAGTCGACTGGACCAGACAACGCATCATTTGTCGCCTTATCTGGGATTCAAATAAGTCTATAGTATAGCGCAGCTCAAAATTCCAAGCAGAAAATATCTCAAACTTTGCTTGCTTTTTGTTATAAAGTACGGACGAACTGAACCACGAGACCCAAAAATCCTTGATATATGCAGACCTATAACGGCCTGTTAAAATCTACGCATTATCAGTTTGATCGTTTTTCTCTTACCACAGCCCCTGGTTATTCTCTGTTTGTTTGAACTGCGCTATAGGCTGTAGATATATATGTATAGGTTTGGTGCGTGGGAGTAACAGTTTACGTCTCCACGCACTCGAACCTATCTCATCTTGTCGAAAGATTAAATGATATACTTCCGATGTGCGCATGACGCCGGTGGGTCGTTGACATGACGTTGGTCCTGCAGCGTCGAACTGGCGGCATGACACGTACTTAAGGCTATTGGCTCACTACACGAGTTAAAAGTAGTCTGAAACGTGCAAACGCACGCGCATCCATGAAAATGGTGGCCGAACAACCCACAATCCTTAACCCTTAAACCACCTACTACAACAGGTCGTCCGCCTACGTCATCTGCAGAAATATTTTGAAGCGTCTATGACTAACAGTTTTGACCCAGATCAGACTGCTCTAATGGGCATTCTGATCTGCGGTCCACACTGTTTCTTTACTTACTCAAACCAATAAGTAGATTTTTTTTTTTTTCAAGATGAAACAGTTACTTTCGAACTGGGCCCATGTCATGTGTACCAGCCTCGAAATGCAGGCGTGTATGGAGCCCTAGACTTGGCAAGGGACTGCTTATATAATTAACCCAGATCAGAGGTCAGTCGCATTGAGTTCGCTCTCGTTCGCCCCTTCCCACTAAAACAAGTCGGGGTCTGGGAAACCCATGGACACGGATCAGAATACAACATCCTGTGTTCTCTGGTGCGAATCTGTGCTGTTTTGCCTTAGACCAAAAGCCACAAGACCTAAAAGTCGACTGGACCAGACGACGCCTCCTTTTTCATCTTATCTGGGACTCAATTAAGCCTATAGTAAAGCGCAGCTCAAAATTCCAAGCAGAATATATCTCGAACTCGTATCGCATTTTGTTATAAAGTACTCCTGAATTGAACTACGAGACACAGAAATACTTGATATATGCAGACCTATAACGGACTGTTAAAATCTACGCATTATCAGTTTGTTCTTTTTTCTCTTACCACAGCCCTGTTTATTCTCTGTTTGTTTGAACTGCGCTATAGGCTGTAGATATATATATAGATTTGGTGCGTGGGAGTAACAGTTTACGTCTCCACGCACTCGAACCTATCTCATCTTGTCGAAAGATTAAATGAGCCGTTGCATGAGATTTCCAACAGTTTAACATTTTGACAAGTGTAGACTCGGACGGGTCTCTGCGGCCTCCTTTTAAGCTTAGAGACTCCAAACGGTGTTCAGTCGGTGGCTTGGCACTCGTGGAATATTTAAGCGACTATCAAGGGCTCTGATCGGACTGCGCGTATGCGCAGGCTGATCTGAGGCTTTGCTGGTCGCACATACCACATTGTTGGAAATCTCATGCACTAGCTCAAATGCAAAATAATTCCATATATACTTCCGATGTGCGCATGACGCCGGTGGGTCGTTGACCTGACGCTCGTCCTGCGGCGTCGAACTGGCGGCATGAACTGGGTCAAGATTACGTACTTATGCTTTTGGCTCACTTCAGGAGCTAACAAGTTGTTTGAGCCGTGCAAACGCACGCGCACTCATGAAAATTGTGGCCAAACAACTCACAATCTTTAACCCTTAAACCGCCTACCCGTCTACTTTGTCTGCAGAAACATCTTGAAGTCTCTATGATAAACAGTGATGACCCAGATCAGACTGCTCTTATGGGCATTCTGTTCTGTGGTCCACACTGTTTCTTCTCTTTACATACTCAATCCAATAGAAGATATGTTTGTCGGCGTTCAAGGGTTAAATAGAGTGTGTTGTGTTTAGGGCAAGATGAAACAGTTACTTGCCTTACTTACCTATAGCTTTTACCTAGGTCTAAGATGGATCAGTCCTGAATTAGTACTCATTGGTACAATTCAAAATAAAGGATATAGCCAGTAAGGACCAAGATGAGGTACCGTTTAGCGACTCTTCATCGGGGTCTGCACTGCTTCGCAAGTAGGAAATTCCTCAGTTCAATAACTAATCATTTTATAGAAATTATGACAGCAAACCCTTAAAACACAATGACTGCTTGCTACTCAAGAAATGAGGTAAACAGTGAGAACTAGGATGAGGCGCCGCATGAGGCGACGCCTCATCACAGTACTCATTGTAAGGCTAGATAAAACAATCTGCAGATAATCAAAAACTGTACAGATCAGCTGTCCCGGACACAAAATAAAATAAACGATTCGGCTATAGCATGTTAACACTGTTCAGAGTGCTCCTTGAGTACTCTGAGACACGGAACGGAGCTTGGCAGACCATGGCCAGTAAAGGGCTATGCCTCATCATGTGTCAAAGTGTTAAGGTCACGATCTTTTCCTTTGGTGGTTAGTTAGTAAAGGGCTTGGCCCCATCACGTGTCAAAGGGTAAAGGGCACGCCTTTTTTTCCCATTGTTTTCATATTATACGCCTACTAAAATTTTAGTTACTCGTAAAAGTGAAAAAAAGGTTGAGGAATTACCAGAAATATACTTAACGCCAGTGAAAACGCACCGTAGATTATCCGGCTGTAAATAAGAAAAACAACCTGTACCAGTTGCGTTTTTGGAGACTTTAAGTGTATTTCCCGTCCTGACTCAACCAATGTTAGCTGGTCGTAATAAGATACTTTCTGATGCTTTTACGAGAGTCACAGATATATATGTATTAATTTGGCTACGTCCTAAAATTAAAATATTATGGAACTTTTTCGCCACTGTGAAGGCAGTAACTCTATAATCTGGGCGTGGTTCGGCTATTTATTTCTATCGGGTTTTATTTTTATAATCTGGTTAAAAAAGTTAATGAGTTGTTTCAGACGCGCTTTCAATGAAAATCGTGGCGGTGCAGTGAACTCACCTTTTTGTCAAACCCTTAAAGCGCCAATCACAGCGCATGCTTTCGTCGTCTGCTGAAATGTTTGAAGCGTCTCTGCAAACATTGTGGTTCCAGACCAGACTGCACTGCGAGCAGTCTGATCTGTGGTCCCCACCGTTGCCAATATAACTAGTTAACCAATAAACAGACCCCTTGTGCTGGCATCCTAAGGGTTAATAATTGCGTGAGGTGCTACATGGGGACAAGATGACTTAGTTGCTTTCAAGTAAAACCACACCTTTACTCGTATATGTAGAACAATTCATGTGGTGCAGCCTTCACAGTGCCGAAAAGGTCCTTTTATACTATAGATATTGTAAGATATGACAGAAATTATTATTATTCCTGAGATTTGTCTTGCCATTTCGTTTCGGGCAAGGCTAAGATTGGGAAGTGTACAGCTGGAGAAATAACGAGGAGAACGGTCGGCTGCTTTCTTGTATACACGTGTAGATAAGATCGCAGCTAACGTGAACCTCTCAGCATGGTTTACCGTTGTTTATTACCCCTTTGGCCGAAGATGGATTAACCTAGACTGGCCGAAAATATTACATAATTCCTACCTTTTATTTCTGAACAAAATACTCCATGCCAGAACACACTTATTTACATCACTTTTGTAAACCGCTCGTGGGTCCAAAAATAGCTCAATCGACTTATTTGGGAAATACTCAGACCACTTAGGATTATGTATGATGTATCGTGTAATATGTCTAAATGTAAAGTTCTCCATTCTTTACGTCCCACCAACAATCTTACAGTTACGTAGCGACAGGGCCAACCTGTGTTGAACAAATACTAAGCTAAGATTAATGTTCTTGCTCAGGGACGCGGCGCGGTGACACCGGTGAAGCTGGTGGGGCTCGGGCTCGGGCTCGGGCCCCTCGACCCCAAGTCAAACACTCTACCACTGAGCCAGGCTATAAACATTGTGTTGTATACGCTTTATGCTGAATTAACTTATTTGTACTTGTAAAACCAAAGACCACTATCAATATTTATAAATTAATAATAAACAAATCACTTATCAACTGCACAGAATAGTATTGATTGGGAAGGTCAGGCTGAGTCACACTTAGTGGCATTATTCATAAATGTTCGGCAGTCAGCACTCTCAGCAGGGCTTTCCCAAACAATCTAGCATTCGAGCACTTCCAAAAAAGCTCTAGCCTTCGTTCAAAACAAAATGGAATGAACTTGATAAAGCAAAACACATTTGGTTTTGTACTAAAATGTGTGATGAGCTTTTTCACATGTTTTTCCTTTGTACTCTCTCTTTACACTAGCTACATAACTTGTGACAAGTTATTAAGCTTGACTCCTGTTGAACACGCTCACTACAGCTCTCCTTCTGTCTATGCATCCAAATATTCTATAATGATTGCTGACTTCCTGTACTGGCATTTAACTCTGTTACTTTACAAGAAGCTTGTTGGACATCTTTATCAGAGGACCTCTATGTTGCCACCCGATCGTCTGTTGATATACCTTCAGATTTTACTAAGTAGCACATAAGCCATTTAAGTACTTAACAGACGGTCTCGGTGGTCATTTTGGTATCTCGTGTTCACTAGAGCTTTGTTCAGCTAAGAGATTAACCTACTACAAGTTCTACCTGCTACTGCTGAGTTTAATATTGTTTACTTTTATAAAACCTCATCCTGATCTTAGTTTTTACAGTCTGGTACTCCATTTGCAACAATGCGGCGAGATGTACAAAAACATCAGAACCTCACGCCGACTACGCAAATCCAGCAAAAACATTCCCTTTGTGTGTCTCATACTCATATTATTTCATGTCGTTGTTCTGGTCTCATGGCTGTTTATATTGATACTTCTAAGTGGTGACATTGAACTAAATCCGGGTCCATACTCTGTCGATGGTAGTGCCGATACAAGTGATATTCTTTCTTCAACATCGTTCGACTCTCTAAACAACCACCTAAGCATTCTTCACCTAAATATCCAAAGCATTTTTACCGAAAATAGACTTAATACGCGGTGAAGCCACATCTTACGACATTCTTATATTTTCTGAAAGCTGGCTAAAGCCAACCGTAAATAATCACGAAATTCGTATTGAAAACTTTATGCCTCCATTCAGAACTGATAGGAATGATCGTCCAGGTGGCGGAGTAATTGTATACGTCAGAGACACTCTATCATGCAAACGGCGAGTGGATTTGGAGGTTCAGGGAGTCGAAGGAGTGTGGCTGGAATTAACCATCAAATCCAAACGCATTCTTGTCGGGGGCTTTTACAGGCCTCCAAAGAGCAGCCTTGAATACTTCAATTTATTGAAAGAAAGCATTGACAGAGCATGTAGTACAAACATAATAGACATAATAATCACTGGCGACTTTAACTACAATATGAAAAGTGAAAACAATAAGATATCAGAAATCACGCGGGAGTTTAACCTTACACAGCTAATATCTGAACCGACACACTTTACTGAGGACTCATCATCAATACTTGACCTCATTCTCGTCCGTAATAAAACAAATATCATATTTAGCGGAGTTATCGACCCATTTACACCAGAACAAGTACGCTATCACTGTCCCACCATAGTACTATTGAAGTTTCTTCGCCCCCGAACTGCAGCATACAAAAGGCGAGTTTGGTATTATAAACTTGCTGATTATGATAAATACCGACAGCTCCTAATGGACTCAAATATTATGGAAAAAATAGATTCACACACAAATATCGACCAGAACGTGAAGGACATGACTGACGCCATAACAAAAGCAGCTGAGGACTCAATACCCAACAAAACTGTTACTATTAGACCGAATGATCCGCCGTGGATAACCTCCCATATCAGACTATTAATACGCAAACGCAAATTAACATATCGCAAATTTAAAAAATCGAAACAGAATCATCACTGGACCAAATACAAAACACTACGCAACACAGTTATTAGTGAATTAAGAAAATCCAAACAAGAATACTTCGAAAAGCTGGACAGAGAACTTTCTTCAGACGACTGCAACTCAAAAACATTTTGGAAAACTTCAAAACAAATTTTCAATAATGACAAAACCTCGACTAGTGTTCCACCCCTTAAGTGTAACAATACATACGCAGAAAACGATTATGACAAAGCAGAAATGTTAAACATGTATTTTGCTTCCCAATCAGTCATTGACGACTCGAACAAAACCTTGCCTATACCCGAACCAGTACAGCATACCTTAGAGTCAATCACTATAACGACTCAAGATGTTCTTGACGTTTTTCTTCATCTTGATGTTAGCAAGGCCTGTGGCCCAGATCTTATTAATCCCCGCCTATTAAAAGAAGGTTCACACATCCTTGCACATCCGTATGCTGTCATTTTCAATCGCTCCCTCTCACTAGGATACTTTCCAACTTCCTGGAAAGAAGCCAACGTAACACCCATCTTTAAAAAGGACGACAAATCTCAACCTAGCAACTATAGACCAATATCTCTTTTGAGCATCGTCGGCAAAGCAATGGAACGGTGCATACACAAATACCTATACAACTATATTACTGTCAACAATATTCTGACACCCTTACAATCTGGCTTCAGACATGGAGACTCTACGACTAACCAATTACTGCATACTTACCATACTATTTGTGAGGCTGTTGATAAGGGCAAGGAGGTAAGAGCAGTTTTCTGCGACATCAGTAAAGCCTTCGACAGAGTATGGCACAAGGGTCTACTTTTTAAACTACGTACCATAGGCTGCTCAGATAGCATTATTAACTGGTTTCTTAGCTACTTGTCAAATCGCCGACAGCGTGTTGTGATTAACGGGCAGGCATCTGATTGGGCATCTGTACTTGCTGGAGTTCCTCAAGGTTCTATTCTAGGTCCTCTGCTGTTTCTAATTTTTATAAATGATATTGTCAAACACATTGGGTGCTCTATTCGATTATTCGCTGATGACACTAGTTTGTATATTATTGTGGACTGCCCACTTCAAGCAGGACAACTTCTAAACAGGGATCTCAATGCCATTTCGATATGGGCAAACAATTGGCTTGTAACCTTCAACCCAAGTAAAACATTGTCTATGTTGATTTCTCGGAAACGAAACTCAGTCTTCCACCCCCCTATATCTATGGATGGAGTTATAATAGGTGAGATCCCTTCGCATAAACATCTTGGACTTACTTTCTCAAAAACTTGCAGCTGGGACGAACACATTGTTAACATCTCGGAAAAGGCCTGGACTAGGGTTAACCTTCTTAAAGCTCTTAAATTCCGAGTATCTAGGAAATCGTTGGAAAAAATGTATTTTGCATACGTTCGTCCACTCTTGGAATATAGTGACACTGTGTGGGATAACTGCTCATTAGCATCAAAGAAACTTCTGGATGCCGTCCATATAGAGGCAGCAAGAATTGTTTCGGGTGGGACAAAACTTTGTAGTGTAGACAAACTCTTTCAGGAACTTGGTTGGGAACCTCTTCAGATTCGCAGGAATAAGCACAAACTGGTAACTTTTTATAAAATTTTGCATGGACTGACCCCAACTTATCTTTTGGACATTATTCCTCCTCATATTAATGAAACTATCGATTATCCACTAAGAAACGCGGACCATTTCCAAAACTTCAGAACAAACTCAAATCTCTTCCATGAATCATTTTTTCCCTCTACAATAAGAGCATGGAATAACCTTCCAAATGAAATCAAAGAATCTACCTCAGTCGCTGCATTCAAATTTCAGTTAAATAAAAACCTTCCAAAGCCACCGAAATACTACAATGTTGGTTCGCGACTAGGTCAAGTTCTCCAAGCCAGACTTCGAATGGAATGCAGTGCTTTAAATGCCGACTTATATCGAAAAAATATTGTCAACAGCCCTTCATGTCAATGTGGTGGCTTTGAAAACGCCCAACACCTCTTTTTCACATGCCCATTGTATGCAGAAAGTAGAAGAAACCTGTCAATACGACTGGACAACTACTCAATCAATCAACTCCTATATGGAATAGAAGACACAACTCTTCAGGAGAATACAACCTTATTCATAGAGGTACAGAATTTCTTAACCAGTTGTGGCAGGTTTAATCAACGTAGGTAGCCTAATCAAGCCAGAGCTCGTTAATTTAAGGGTTACTTGCCTAAACAGGATGTCAGTCAAACATTCCCTCTCTCTCACTCTCTCCCGCTCTCTCTCTCTCTCTCTCTCTCATTTGTATGCATATATATTTTGTTCATTCCAATAACACTTGTTGTATTAAAAACATCATACCACCTTTCGGGAGATGACGTATATAAGCTTATGCTTACTGTCAAATCCCTTTCATTCAACTGCTTTGTTATATTATTAGTGCTATGCTTATTGTATAAAAGAGAATGAATAAAATATGTTTAAACCAAAAGTCAAAATCAACATATAAACTGGTCTTCAGTAATGATTAGAATCTAAAGCTCATGACAAGGGCTTTCATTCTGAATAAATCTTCTTATTTCCAAACCCAAGCAGCGCTATTGGTACTCAAAGGAAACAAACGTGTCCATGAGTCGTTTAATTTTAGCACGCAACTCGTGCAATTTGTAGACTGATAAACAGGGTCTTAGTTAGTCTAAAATTCAAAGTACGCACTTGTGGAACATACACACAGCATAGACCCAGATGAGACGGTTTGCGCTGTTTTCCCAAACGAACACACTCTTGGTAATGGTAGATTATAAAAATTGTATAATTATGATCATGGCCCTCATTCACCGCGTTGCGTTAATTGGTGACGGTGCCTATGATGAGGTGATACCAATACCATCTCAGATTCTGTCAAACTTGGATTTAGAGAGATAAACATTGGTTCTACGCACACGTTCTGTACACATAGCATCAATAATCCATATTTTGGTCCAAATGTGTACGCAAATGCGTTTTTGCGTAAACGTAGCTACGCCCCTGTCAGATAAATAAAGCAATATACCGTTGTTCCCATAAGGGTGTGGAATTCGTTGCTTCATGTCCGCTTTCGCATCCACCTTAATCGAAGTTCAAGGTCACATATACTTAAAATCGATGTTACTGCTCGTAACGCGCGCGAACTCCTTATTCATTCTTTGATGCAGGCTGTTCATATTTAGCACAATGATTGCGTATGGTGTGTTGATAACAACGAAGGATCAACACTATGACCATGAAAACAAAGGTCAAGTTCAAATATGCTTTAAATCTGTGTTACTCCTCGCAAAGAGAACTCTTTTTCCTTTGTTTTGACCGATTGTCTATGGTGATGAAGTTTTCGGCTCACTGATATGACATTGGACTGGGGCCTATGGTTAAAATCAAAAGTTCAGTTTTATGGCTTCAATGGGATTGTAACATGAAACGTTCTTAAACGTTCTTAAAATTTTTTGTAGAGTGTTGGTTTAAACACATTTTATTTCTCGAATTCAAATTGACATGCAAAACATATATACATGTAAATACAATAACAATCTATAGGATTGGAATGAAAGCTTAGAGCTTATAGATTTACTTTCCCAATGTTGAATAAATTATTATATATACTGACAGACTTTAAAAACGCAACACTTGGATAACAGCTTTAATGTATGTCTCAAAAAAGAAGGCAGAACAATTCTTTTGATTGTATGTTAAAGAGCATTCATTTGTAAGTAAAACATGGAAAACTTGTCTAACTAAGATGAAGTGTATGCATTAAGATGTAAACTTTTTGAGATAGGGGTCAACTGTTTCATGTGACCAAATGTTATGAATGAAATATTCCCTAATTCTTTTAATCAAGAGACACTAGAAGCGTCAAATTTGTATCATGGACTTTGTTAGTCATCGAGGAATCACTCTCATATTGATTGGCAGGTCCGCGATACAGCGTATTTGCGTAAATGGCGTTTATCTGGGTGTACCCTTTCATTCAATAGCTTAAAATCTCCTCTACTTAAGAAATGTTTAAAGTGCTAAATTCATACGGAGCAAATAATGTCGTCCAGTTTAGTTGTACAATTAAAACTAAAGTGTTTCCTGAAGAAGCCAACTCATGATGACATTATCGAAGCAAAGGAAGTTTACATTCAACAGTCTTTTGGAAGATTTATATAAGGGTAAGTTAGTGTTGCGTAATTAAAGTCCGTCAGTATACAATATAGGCAGGTCATTAACTAATTATATTTATTGTAAGCTGCTATTTCGTGCTATGAAACTTACAATACTTTTTTTAGCAATCTGACAAGTTCTTAGAACACAATTACTTGATTGATTGATAGCTAGTTCCTAGGCTGTGGAGCTAGCAATAGAAAAATGCATACTATATTGAACGATCAAGATGAAAAAAGTAAAAAGATATGCATCTTAATTGGAGCTAATACAATGAGGAAGGTTGCTGTAGAGGGACAGATCGTGGGAGCAAGAGATTTCAAACAACATGGTTACTGATTATAAATCGTCAATTTTCTTCCATTCTTCCTTTAATATTTGCTGATATGAGCAATTCCCGTATATACTATTAGGAAGCATCCCAACATTGAAATTACCACGTAAGTGTATTTAGGGTTTTAGATTACTAAAGTAAGAGCAATATCAGGCTACTTTCCAGCATTTAGAGTGAGTGAGCATTATTTCAGCAAGGCTGTCTGTCTTAGTTGAATGGTGTTGCTGTTAGAATCGTTTTGAGTCTTTAAAAAATTTATGCACTGAAAGAAATGTTTTACTGTTTGTGCCGATAGATAGTGAGCTGTCACCAGATAAAAATACGTCGAGTGTTACATGGCAGAGTTGAGAAACTGAGTTTAACATTGCTATTCTTTGTTGGCGGTACAGAGTGCATTGTAAGAGATACTTTTCTGCGTTTTCTGCCACATCTTCAGAGAGGCTAGTCAGTCAAGTTCGTGAAAAAAATATATCATGATTCAGAGAGCTACATTTAGTCCGTAGACGAGTGTGTAATAGCTGTGTCTGTCGCTCTCCAAATAAAAGAATTTCGGTATGAAAGAATTGGGCTGATTTAGCTGATATTTGAAAGAAGTGATAGTCGAGGAGTTTCTTTGCTCTTCTGGAAGACTGTTCCATTATCTTATAGTTGTAGGTAAGGAGGAATAGTACTGACAGTCCTAATATCATTTGAATTTTATAACTGGATGTTTCAGTATCAGTAGAAGGTATAAGAGAGGCAAGGTATTGTGGAGTCAAGCTATTTACCACTTTGTAAACGAGTGTAAGTTTTTTTTTGTAATGTACCCCACCCTATTTCGCTATATAAGTTTTCAAGTGATACTAGTTTTGTTGTCCCTGTTGCGATTCGTGCTGCTTCTGTTTTTGATTTTTTGAAGTCGTCCTTTTTAAACTGCGATCAGTTATCCCAAACTTCGTTACCATACTCTAAAAAGCCCTTATGAAAGAGGTATAAATAATTTCTAACGATTGTCGATCTAGCTGAAACTTTTATTTTCACATTATTTTTATTCTGGCCATGCTTTTTCTTTGATATAATATATATGTGTGTGCCAAATTCCACCATTAATGAAGTATAGACCGTGATGTTTATGAATTTCAACTTCTTTAATATCTTGATTTTGCATATAGAGAGGTGGATGTGCTGGTTGCACAACTTTTCTATTTATTAAAAGGGATTCTGTTTTTGCTGGTTTTTAACTTTACAAGCCAGGTACAATGTATTTGCCCATTGTGTTATTTTTTCAAATTGTGAGTTTAAGGTTTTAGCTGCGGTGTCAGGATTTTCTACTATAAGGAATAGGCTAGTGTCATTGGCAAAGAGTCTGATGTTTGAGTCAATATCATTTATAATGTCGTTTATATATAGTAGACACAGCAGTGGACAGATAATGGATCTCTGTGGGACTCCCGCATGAATGTAGTTCATGTCAAACTGTATGCCTGGAAGAATTACTCTTTGCCTCCTTTCAGAGAGATAGCTACTGAACCAAGATGATAGACTAAACATGTACCAGACATATCAGCTACTTTTAGCTTACAAAGTAGACCCTTGTGCCTGACCCGGTAAAATGCTTTACTGATATCACAGAAGACAACACATACTTCTTTACCTGAGTCTAAAGCCTGAAAGAAAGTATTCATATATTGTAGTGTAGAGGAAGGTGAGTTGATTGTTTGTTGTGTCACCAGGTATGAACCAGGACTGAAGAGAAGAGAGGATGCCATTATCTCGAAAAAGACTATAAAGATGCTTAAAAACTTGACGTTCAGCAACCTTTTTTAACAGCTGAGAAGAGAAATTGGTCGATAGTTTGAAACAGAAGCTGCATTTCCACCTTGAGGGATATGGCATACTAATGCATCTTTCCATATGTCGTGAAATATTACAAGTCGTAACGATTGATTGAGACGAGAACATAATTTTTATTGGAAATGACAACTCATGAGCTAGTTCTCTAAGAGTATGATTATTTATGTCATCGGAATCCACAGCTTTTCCTAGTGGAAGACTTTTCAAAACTGAATCAACTTCGGTGGGTTTACATACGAGATTGGAGAGTAAAGAGTTAACATTACAGTCAATGTTAGGTAGATGTGCATTACAATCGTCCAGTAAGGTTTGGTCTCTGAAAAAGTTGTTCAGCAGGTTCGTCGCTGTAAATGTATCCGTCCTTCTCCAAAGTAGGAAAATATGATTTTGAAGATGGTGCTCTGAAGGATTTTAAAGTAGACCGCCAGTCCTTAGAAGACAAGACTTTTGATTTAAGCTTACTTGAAAGTTGATCAAGATATTGCTGTTTTGATTAGCGGATAGATTCTATGACCTTATTTCTGGGTTTCCTGAATTTGTTCCATAGCCTTGGTGTGTCAATTTGATTGACCTTGTGATATGCTCGTTTGTGTTTGCATATAAGTTTCCAGATAGCAGTAACTATCCAGGGTGGGTCAGAGGGTCATATTCTTACAGTTTTATTTGGTATGCATTCTGCCGTTAAAAAGTTCAAATGATTAGTGATAGTCCATGCATAAGTATTGACGTCAGGGTCAGATAGTGAATCCCAGTCAGTGTTTGCAACTTTGGTTCTATCCTTTGACATAGCTCCATATACGGCGAGTAGTGTTTCCTTGAAGTATTTTAGTATTTGAAGACACCATAGACTGAGCAATGGTAACGAACGTCCTGGTGGAGGAAAGGTTCTGCTACCCACTGTATATAGATAAGGTTACTTGTGTCGCTAGTAAGAATTATGTCAATAAGAGAGGATGAGTTTTCAGTGTAGTGGGTTGGTTCTGTAATGGTTTGATAGAGTGACATTGTTCACAAGGTTCAGATACTTTTCGAGAGATGTGGTTACTAAGCATAATCCAGATTGAAATCTCCGGTAACAATGACACATGTATTATTAATTTGGGCATCTTGTGCAAGCGATATAGAATCTTCAATGCTAGCTAGGTATGCGGCGTTAGAATTTGGCGGGCGATAAAAGGGACCAAACAAAACTCGTGTGTGATTGAGTTGAATCTCAATCCATTAATCGGGAAAGTCCGGCACAATTCGATAATAGAATCAAGCCTCGGGTGTACGTAAGGCGCATTGCGAGTAGTACTATGTACGGAAAAACTGCATTTCGTTAGCCGGGACTAGTGTAAGGAAAATTAGTTCTGTAGCATGTGGGTTCAGCCCTATCAAAATCTATTTTTCTGATTACCCAAAAAATTTAATCAGCAGAATAAATAAAGTTTATCTATCGCTATAGCGATATTTTATTGAAAAATAAAACAACAACAACATAAACTTCATTTATAACCATTTGTTTTGCTGCAATCACTTGTTATTGTGTCGTAATGGTTTCTGTGACGTCAGCGTCAAGTTATGTACCGTCAACGTCACGTTATCAAAGTAGATCCTCTTGTTCATCCGAGGTCTGATTCCACGGAATTCCATGGAATTGGCCGAGGCAGTTCCGATTGCTCGATTCATATGCATTCAGTTTTACGTGGTTCCAAGTCATAACGTCGTTTGTAGAATAATGAGTCTTTAACATTATATCATGACTCCACCATGGCGGTCCCCTGTTCTGTCCTTACGCTCGGTTGGCTTGAGGTCTGGAATAAGTCAGCCGTCTGTATGTGTGGATGAAGCAATGTCAAAGTCTAATAGTATCTAGTTTGTGAACAATACTTTGCATATTGTACTATACAAAGGACAAGTGTTTAGAGAGATTAAGTGTATTCAGGAAAGAGAAAGAGTCATTGGACGTGCTAGAGGAACTAGAGACGGAGGGAGTGGCAACCTGTCCTGGGTTCGGAATTTCACTAGATGTTCACAACTGCAAGCTTAGTTTGGTTGGTGAGCCCGGCTACAACGCGAATATTTCCTGATGTAAGGTTTATTTCGCCAGTTTTCATGTCTATGAATGAACTTTTGTTCACCCCAGATCTTAAAAAAATCAAGTAATGTTTACTTACTGAGGTAACAATTATTACATTCCTGAAAGAATGTACTTTGATATATCAACAAATGTAGCAAAAACGAAAACGACAACGGTTCCTCATAGTCTTGTCTTTCAACTCTAGTCAGGCCTCCAGATAAGAGTACATGTTTGAAAACTATTTTTCTTATTTCTAAACAAAACATGTGTTGTGTGTATTTAAAAGAACCATATCTACGAGACGGTTCTTTTGAGCACACAACTCACATGTTTAAACTGATGGGTAATAAGATAATAAAACGAGCGTGCGCTAAAACCATTTCCTTATCTGGACTAATGAAGGCTAGTATGCAGCTCCTCACGACAAAACTAATTGTCTTGGTTGGAGATTTTGGCAAAACTCGCTGGAAGATTTACGGAATGCATGTAAAGATTTACTTTCCAGATTAACTGAGTCCCTGCTCTTGGTGCATGGGCTGTCACAAGGTCATTCAGCAGGTCTCTAGATAAGAATGTGTATGTAAAATCAGTTTTCTTATTTCTCAATCAAAACATATGCCGTGAGTAGTCAAAAGAACCGTCTCAATGGAACGGTTCTTTTGAGCAACCAGAAAATTTTTTAAAGCGATGGCAGGCGCGTTCCTGGGGCATTTTATAGAGTACGCACTTTTGAGGGTGTCTAGAGGTACTCTCCCTATATGAGTATATGGGACAGGGGTGAAGCCCTGTGGCAGGAAATGGTTTTAGGGCATTTCAAAGGGCTAAAATGAGCCCTCAAGACACGCAACTGAATAATATTATCCGCATTTGCTTCCAAAGATCAAATAAAATACAAATGTATTAAGCGGCCATTCCTAAAGATGACCAAATTTTGGTTTTCAATACCGATTATCGCTTTATGCAGGTCAAAACCTTCATTAAGCTACCATTTGCCATTAAGATCGTTTTTGTTTATTTTTGAGTGGCAGCTTTTAAGCATTTACCTATGTCTAAGATAGATCAGTCTGAATTAAGCATTTATGAGATGCTGCCTTTTCATTGACCCAATAGCCTTACAATATTGCATGGCGTTTTTGAAATATATGTTCCTGCCCATGTAGACTTTCCAAAGTCTGTACATTTTTTTCTTTTTTCTTTTATTCTTTTTTTATATTTTCAGTTTCCTTTTATTCCCTTTAATACAATGTTCGAGATCTGACTGAAAATATACATTTCTAAGTCTAGGATAAGGGGATTTTTCACTTTTAAATATTAAAAATATTATTTTCAGTTTACATCTCAAATTAATTCTGAAATGTAGGGACTTGGGCAAGTCTACTGCCCATGATGAAATAGTACTTATCAATTAAGCGTAAAGCCACACTTTTAACTTGCACGCACAATTATCTAGTGGGACTTGAAGCCTAAGATTTTTCCCCGAACCTTGATCAAGTTCCATATTTTATACTTGCGAGGTAAGAATCTTCTGGCGATGCTGTGCGGACGCACAGGCTCGTCTGAGCCTTAGCTGCTCGCTAAAGCGGTATGTACAAAAATCTCATGTGATTATGGTTCAGTTTTACCCTATTTACTTGAACTATCCGGATAAATAGACTTTGACAAATACTCTGGATATTATGCCTTACTTTGCCTACATCTCTAGACGTATTTAGACTCTACCCTTTTTGAAATTAAATTCGACCATCGAATAGCACAGTTACAATGGATACTCGCATGAAATAAGTAAACTGAATGTACTCCGAGTTGGAAACTTTGCGAATAAGTAAGGTAGTTTGTGGGCGACACGCGACTGACATCACAGCACGTAGGCCCCCGCGTCTGGTAAACTCGTTTGTTAATTCAGTCTGTTGTGCCAAATAGTGAGACCAAAGGTACGAGTATAGTGCACAGTTGTGCAGTTTTTTAATACATGCTTATGTTCATGTATACTTAACAGACTTGGCCGCAGGTATACGAATACTCAACCAAGCCGTTGTTGTGTACGAAACTGTTGAACGATGATTCGCAGAATGGTCTACAATTTCATTTTTTGCACTTGGGTACCTTTGATTGGCTTCCGAAAACAATTATTTCTACAAGTACGACGGCGTTGTCAAACAGTTGCACACAAGGAACCAGTGTATTTCCAGGTGTGCCTGGTTACCTGCAAAGAAAATGACTATAAACCTATTGGTACCCGAGCAAGGATTCTCAGACGAATTGGCAACATCAGTGCCGATCTATCATATCAAGAATTCTTGAAAAAACGACTTTGTTCGCATGTTTATGTAAATTGTGAAGACTTTGGCTGGAAAACTGGTACAAAACATTGTCCACCAATGTATCAAGTGTTGATGAATGTCGATTCTGGGGGCTTTCAGATCAAAGTCTTGGTGACGCTTTCCCTTGGAACGCCATTCTACAATATGCTGAGCCGGAACATACAAACGCCAACTGATTGGAATATGCAGGCTGCGTAGATGCAGAACCGACTGCGCAGCAAAGGCCGAGATCGTAAGTCTTCGCCATTGCTCTTGAAATACCACATTGCCTGCTTGACACATACCGGTGGGGCGGGCAACTCTGATAAAGCACAGACCTAGGTAGGTCGATGTAATAAGACTGGTTGGACTGTGTCCCGACTCACACAGGTATATTCCATAAGGTAGCAGCTTTCACTTAATAATAGCTTGAGATAAAGATGGAATACTCCGTAGTATAGAAGAATGCTGTGGAATGGGATTTATTTAATTGAATAAATATTATTTAATAAAACGTCATTTAACTTTAGTATGTTTGAGCATATGGTGTTTTAATGCGAATTCCAAAAGGATGAAATTCTGCTTTTCACTGGATTAGTTCGCATAAGAAGTATTCTTCTATATTCTCGGTTTTAAGCGTGTGACCTTGGATGCAATTGCACCTACAGGTTCTATTAATGTTGAATTTATACTAAAAGGAGTATGCTGTTGCTAAGGGGAAAGGGTAAAAGGGTCAGAGGAATAGAGCCCTTCAAAATCACCTCCAAGTAGAAACAATTCCTGATTTGTGTATATAGGCTGAGTGGCAACTGCAAATGATTTTGTTAAAATTTGGTGCAAGTATTCTATAGTGTTAGAGTTTGTGGAGTGATAATGCTTATGATATCTTGTCAACAACTTTTCTTGCTACAATATGAGTGTATTTTGGATTACTAAGGAAATAACCAAGCCTCATGGGCCACATGAAGACCGTAGACGTTGAAAAAGGTAAGTAGATATTACAATGTAAGAAAGAGGGCAAAGATCAGGAATCGATACAATCAAGCACAACACTTGACCCAGGATATCAATGGGAAAGTGACAACTTCACAACTAGACATCACAAACGAGAGCCAAGAGGTCAGCCCTTTCCCAACAGGTGACCACAAGGCATTAATAAACAGACGCGCACGAAAGCATAACAAAAACAAGACAGAAATAAAATGTTAGTTTTAGTATGTTACGTCCTAACAGGGGACGGATCGTAACTGTTTGGTCAAACCCCATTACTGTATCTTTGGCAAGAAACTACGAGCTATTGTCAGCTAGCCTTACCGAACGCTTATACATACTACTACCAGCAGAAGTGGTGGTGGTTGTGGTGGTGGTGGTTGCGGTAGAAGTAGTAGTTGTAGTAGTATGACAGTTATTGTTCAAAGTGACATCCCTAGCATAAAACATTTCATCATATCACGTTGCTGCTTTTCAATGACATACAAGCCAGCTTGTATTTTTTTCGCGTAAATGAATTTTCATAACGTCGTCAATGATAGTCATGTCCTCTGTGAAACACGTTGATGACTTTTAAAAAAAAATGTTGCCAAGTCCCCCCCCCCCCGACGACATTTTCTATATCCGCCCATGTCACTACACTGCATAGCCTACCTATGGATTTGCTGGATCTGATTTGATCTGGCGACGGAGGTTATAAAGCTTTATTCATGCTAAACTCAACTGAACATGAAATTTATCATGCTCGTGATTATTAAATTGGCATTTTAAACATATTTTGTTTACATTTTAACATTCATTAGCATGATATATATTATCTCCGAGGGTTTGTAAACAAGAAAAGTCTTTATTTTTCAGCAGTGAAGTTTTTATGAGCAGTTAAATTTCAGGCTCAGTTGAGCTGAATGTGATTTTTTATAAGGCCAAATAAAACAATAAGTGTGTTTCGGGTAACGGGCCTGTAAATTTTAGGTTAGGTAGGCACACATTTTTTTCTTGTAAAAATATATTATTTTATGCATTTGAAAGGCATTTCATAAAATCATATCTTTTTCCAGAAAAACCGGGAAATATTCTAGGTTTCACCAGTAAATTTAGGTAGGGTCGGGTTACCCTAAACACGGGCATTAACCTGAAACTGATCTGGTTACTTTAGTAATATACAACTGCGACAACGAATGGATCAATATGATATAATGTATGTAAAGTCTCAATTCAGTGACAACAGCCCCACATTGATCAGTGGTAAGGAGGTATGATCCACTGCATTGTCAGTACAAGATATTGTTCTTGATTCCCTACCATGAAATTAATAATAGCACTAATGTTAATATGTATGTGCAGTATCGCACATTATACACGTGACCTTCATAGTAAACCTGATAAGCAAAATAAACAAGTGATTAACTCTTACCAAGCTGGATATTTATATGTACTTTGTGTGTACTACCCTTCTCCCCAAATTATTCCATTTGACTTGAAAGTGTCCAAACATAGCTTATAGTTTACTCCGCCCCTTCCTGTGCTTCACAACCAATTAGTTTGCTCAGATATTTTAATTGTTGGCCAACTTTCTCGCATATTTTGTCAATATTTGTAATGCCTATTTAATACATCATGAAGTAAATCCGTTAAGTGGCCAATACGACCCTTTCCAAAGGAGCAGTCAGAGAAGGGAGGAGAAAACTATAAGTAGGTCATAGATCATATATCAAAATTATGAAACAATTAAGTGGTTCACTCGCTGCGCTCGTTTCCACTTAATTCCTTTATAATAACCTATACATTTGTTTGTTTGATTTGATTCTTTACGTCCCATCAACAATCTTTCAGTTATAAAGGGACAGGTCTTCCTGGGTTGAACCAGTACTAAGCTAGGATTAATGTTCTTGCTCAAGGACACAACGCAGTGACGCCGGTGAGGCTCGAACCCGCGGCCCTTCGGTCTCGAGTCAAGCACTCTACCACTGAGCCACTGCGCTCCCTATTATAACCTATACATACATTTACTATCAGAGTATAAACCAGTGTGGAACCTGATCAGCTGCCTTCGTCTGGCTCTACACATTTTTAAGCAAACAAAACTATTTCGGTTTAGCCGGAGGTAGTACGATCCTGCTCAGGTCAGGCTCGAAATGTCTATAATCATGTTACAAACGGTATACATTCGATTACTCGAAAAAACCTGCTTATGGCGTCTGTTTGATTCAGACCATGCTGACTCCATTATTATTTATTTAAAAAAGATATTTTTGTTCAGCACCAGTAGGACAAAAATCAAATTTTGATTATTGAATATATTTACAGGCCAACTCATTTTAACTCAAACTTCACCATCAGTAAACGCGATTTGAATGTATTTCGAAATACGGACAGCTACATATTTGCACCCACAATGGACATGAATGTGTTGTCGTAATGATATCGACATGATATTTTTTTCTCTATATACAAATTTCAAAAGGTTGCACTTTTAGCTAGATTAACCCTTAAAGCGCCAAGAAAAAAAATGCATCTGAGAATGTCGTCTGCTGAAGTCCTCTGCTGAAAAAAATTGCCTAACATTACTGACGAATTAAGTATAGAAGCAAACAGCGTGGACCCAGCACAGACTGCTCCTATAGGATCAGTCTGATCTGGGACCACACTGTTTGCCATAGAGGCTACTTAAACATTTCAGCAGACAAGAAAAGCAGACGACTTTTGTTGCGATTAGCGCATTAAGGGTTAAGCATGATATGAAACTAAGAATAAAATTTCTATAACTTTGATTAAAATACTACGAGAGGAACTCTAGTCGCATACATAGAGCAAGTTAAAGGAAAGCGCAATACACCGTAACCGCTGATATAATTTAAAGGATTATATCTTGGAAAGAATTTGTAAGCAAAGAAATTGCTTAAAAAGTTTATATTCAATCAACTATCGCTATTTCAAATTTACGAAATTCGCGTTGGAATCCGCCTGAGGTAGCCGCCATGTTTTTACACCAGTGACGTCACTTACTCACATCGATTTTCTGGTCGGTTGACCATGCGCAAGGAGCGCTTGTGTCTTAACAAAATTAGCTGTCCATTTGTATTGAAACTTTGATTTAATTAGCGAGAAAAACAGCTCAAGCGTGTGATAATGTGTAGTCAAAATAGTTATTGACTAATTGGATATAATTTTGAGAAGCTAATTGGATGAACTGGAATTCAAAGTAAAAGTTACGATAACAGTCTAACGGCCTTTTATCTATCTATCTATCTATCACGGGTTAAAGTGTTAAATCAATCACTTTTAAATCCACATCCCTTCATCAAATTTGCTTCGTTTTTAATCGAGGTTTTTATTAATGTCTTTTATATCGAAATATTTAACGCATTCACGCTTTCTATTCAATTGTTTGTTAAATTTTAACAAAGTCAGAACTGTAAGAAATATAAACGCATTTCCTTACACATCTGCAAAAAATGTACACGCCAACCGACCCCACCGCAACATGATTTTTGCTGACATTGCGAGGGTAGATCTACTCCTTTTAAATATTCAACTCATAAGGAATAAGCCAATAAAGCATTTACAAATAGTCTTGGCCTCAATCACAGAGAAAAACATATATGAGAACGGATACTTTTTTAAGTTCAAACGGATGGTACCTCGTCTAAAGATCGGCCATCTTTGAGAAGTTTTCTCTGGATATTTAATAGAGCACTCATAAGCACTGGTCACAGCCTATTCTCGAAGGCTTATCCAACAAGATAAACATACATTTACTCATCTTAACATTAACACTTTTTATGCAAACGATATTTATTTCAGTTGTACGACGAAAGCTCGTCTAACCATTTTGGCAAAACGGCCAAAAACTAGCGAGAATGTGTAGAGATATGATACCCAATCTATGCCACATACCCTGTGTAATCTAGTACCTGTGTTCACAGGTGATTTGAACGAAGTTTAACCGTTAGAATAAGAAATGAATTTCATTACTTGTCCAATCTTGTTAACACAATGTGACCCGCAACTTATTTCACCAGCTGATCTATTTTTGACAAGAAAAAAAATGGGGAATAAGCGCATGAAAAAGTTACACAAGATGGGTAACTTTTTCATTCCTTTATTACAGAGTTTAATCATTTAAGCTCCCGTTTTTAGGTCTTCCATTCCAGTCGATCTTTAATCAATATATAAACCAATGATACTCACAAAATAATAATAAAGTGTACACTCCAATATAATCCGACTCACATAAACAATTTGTCTCACACATTCTCAATACACACAGAATGAGCGTAAATGACGTCACGTCCGGGATCCTGGCTCCCGCGCTCCAGGTAAAGCGATTACAAAAACGGGAACCAAACCAAAAACTATGGCGGCGCTCTCAAGCAAACAAAAATCGCTGTGTTGGTATATTTAAACGGCGAGATATCATATTCAATCGTCTCCATTATCTTATTCTCATCAAATTTATGTTGTGTGACACATATTGAACAAATACAGTTCACGTTTTTTCATTTGTTGCGCTTTCCTTTAATGATACGTTGCGTGTCTGCCATGTAAACGTCACGATATTGCAAATATTATTTTGTATATATAGGCCGTTTGTATAATATCAAAAAGGCATGCCCATCGGCATTCTGTGTCTTCGTGCATCTAATGAAACACCGTTTTAATCAAATATGCTATAACTCTCTGCAACGATTAAATCTTAGCACAGCCTTGGATTTTTTATTATTGTTTTTCATGACGAAAAAGCACAAGTTTAATCTTCTCAAAGTAATTGAATAAACATTTGTGCTTCTTTTACCTGTAGGACCTACCGGGATCCAGGCATAGTTCTTGGAAATGTTCTATAAATAGTCACTGTACCAACTGGTGCTCTTAAGTAGCCGGGTACAAGAAAAAAGATGGCTATATTGACAAACTATGCGACAGTGATGATTCAGATAAAAATGTTAAACAAACTGATCGCAGTCTTCACTTTTCTCATATAGAGCAATTTAAAAGGCGGAAGTGAAACAGATTTGTTGAACGCTTGTGCATACTGCTGACTGATTGATTTTCGCTTTTGTTGGATGGTTCCTTTTCATGGTTTCACATCCAGGTAATTTGGCAGATATTGTTGATGAGTCATCGTCTGTTGACTGGTTCTCAGGAAGGCTAATTTGTGGCTTTCTCTAAGGCAGCATGGTACAGCAACAGGTGAATAACGTAAAGCAGCAACTGCTGAGAGCTATTAGAGTATACCACTATATCAGGACCATGTCAGGACGAAAGAGCACTTTCATAGTAAGAATATTTGTAAAAGTGGGCCACTGTCGGCCCACCAGCGAAACGCCATTCAAATATCTTTGCAACCAAGGTCCTGATAGAATTCCTGTTTCGTGGATCGCTTCACAGTCAATATTCCTCTATCGTGTACATTTCGATGTCTTGACCACGCATGCTAATATCGCTGAGCAAGAGAGAGCCAGCTGCCCTACGTTAATTGTATTTATGCTGTCGTGTGGATGTCAGTGTTCTGAGCCTCTTCCTTTGGGTGCCATGGCTTGCTCTGAGATCTGTAATTGTGATGTTGCCATACTCACTCGGTTTCAGAGAGAATTCCTCAACCAAATATATCTGTACAACTAAGGTACAGAAAGAACCCCCTCACGGATCATATCTTTGCAACCAAGGTTTAGAGGGAATATAGAGCATATCTTTGCTGCAAAGGGTCAGATAGGATTTCTCTGTCGAGCAGCATATACATGTATATGCAACTAAATCAAATGAATATGGTCAGGAAATACCACCATTATAGGGGCCTCGACGCGAGAAAATCTGTCTTCGGGAGTTTGCGAACAACAAAAGGCGCAGACCAGCCTGCGCATCCGCGCAGACTGATCAGCGCCTTTGTTATTCGCTTATTGGAAAGTATCATATATAGACTTGTTATTTGCGAAATTTCAATTTTATAGCTAGTCTCTGTAGCTGATCAGGTTGGCTTGAATTTCACTTTGCCGGAAAACCCGAAGACAGGATTCTCGCGTCGAGACCCAATTATTAGATCACAGACCAGCTTATGGCACCACGAGGAAAAGACTTTAGAACACAGACGAACAACGACATAAAATGATAGCAATAATTATTGTAGATTTGCAACTGCTTTAAAAACTATATTTTGTTTGTACTGATTCTGAGAATAACTACAGTAAAAACATAGTATTTAACATTTGTTGATTGAGAAATGTTTAGCAGAAAAGTAAGTGTATGTTTACACCACATTAGTGGCAGCTCGACTGCCACCCCTTGTCGTAATAACTTACAAGCGTTTTACAGTATATGATTAAAACAATATTATAGGAATGTTCTATACGACATGAACGGGGGATAGAGAACCAAGTAATAGTTATACCATGAGTAGTCCGCATGTACGTGGAGATAATCCACGAGCTTTAGCGAGTGGATTATCTTACGTACAGGCGGACAAACATTGTATAACTATTTTATACCACCTAGATCAGTGTTTACCTTGCACAACACGAGCTATTTCGTGCTAAAGTTGGTAAGGGTGGTATAAGCCCCCCCCCCCTTTCTTCTGGCACGATTCACATGCCAAACTTCCCCATTTTCTTGCGACACGACTCAATGTAAAATGTACACTAAATGATCCGGATCCTAAAAAAAGCATCAAAGGCTAAAGAGAGAAAAAACGAGATGTTTGTATCATGTTTATTATCTTTGGGGAAAAGAGAAAACAAACAAAAATGTTGCAAAGTTTCATCATAATGTTTGATGCCATGTGACAAACAACTTAAAACTCATATCGACTCTTCAAATGCTGCGTCTCTAAAATGGGAATTATATGAACGAATCCATAGCATTAGCCCTTACTGTTCCAATGGATTCTTCCTTCTGATTTGATACAACAAACTTGGGATGGCCCACTGTATATATCAAAAGCTCAAAGGCTATAATTTCCAAATAAAATTGTATTTCTTTCACTGAAGATCATAGTTGTCTTAACAAACAGTGTAGACCCTGGTTTTAAATTATGACAACAATTACATGTAGGTATGTGACATTTTATACATGGCAGTAATTTCTTAAGGTTTGTGTGACAACACTATATGCCCAACTGCTCTGTTAGGGTATGTTGGGCAATTAATATATGGCATTGATTCCATAAGGTATATGACATTTAATGCATGACAGTATTTTTTAAGTTTGTGTGACAACAATATAAACCATCTGCTATGTTAGGGTATGTTCGACAATTAATTTATGGCAGCCACTCTATAAGGTACACGACTGTAATTTTACAAGATTAATGTGACAATTAAAAGTGACTTCTGCTCTTTTAGAATATGTTGGCCAATTAATAGATGGCATAAAATCTATACGGTTTATGGCATTAAATACATGAGGGTAATTTTACAGGATTTATGTGACAATAATAGTTGACAACTGCTCTGTAAGGATATGTTGGAATATTGATATATAGCAGCAATTCCATATGTGCCATTTTATAGATGGCAGTAATTTTACAAGATTTATGTGACTATAATAGTTGGCAACTGCTCTGTTAGGATATGTTGGACTAATAATATATAGCAGCAATTCCATAAGATATGTGACATTTAATACATGGCAATATTTTTACAGCATTTATGTGACAATAATAGTTGACAACTGCTCTGGTAGGATATGTTGGTCAACTAATATATGACAGCAATTTCATAAGATATGTGATATTTAATACATGGCAGTTATTTTACAAGATTTATGTGACAATAATAGTTGACAACTGCTCTGTAAGAATATGTTTGACAATTGATGACAAACCATAAGGTATATGACATTTAATACATGGCAGTATTTTTAAGGTTTGTGTGACAACAATATATGCCACCTGCTCTGTAAGTTTATGTTGGACAATTAATATATGGCAGCAATTCCATAATGTATATGACATTTAATACACAGCTGTAATTTTACAAGATAAATACTAGTTGACAATTGCTCTTTTAGAATATGTTGGCCAATTAATATATCGCATCAATTCAATAAGGTATATGGCATTTATACATGGCAGTAATTTTACGACATTTATGTGACAATAATAGTTGACAACTGCTCTGTTAGGATATGGTAGACAACTTATATATGACAGCGATTTCATAAGATATGTCACATTTAATACATGGCAGTAATTTTACAAGATTTAGTGACAATAATAGTTGACAACTGCTCTGTAAGAATATGTTTGACAATTGATGTAAAGCAGAAACGCCATAAGATATGTGTCATTTTAATTCTAACTTGGTACTGGTTCAACACAGGAAGACCCGTCCCTTTATAACTGAAAGATTGTTGTATGGGACGTATCGAATCCAATCAAACAAACAAACAAACAAAAAAGTGACATTTAATATATGGCAGTAATTTTACAAGATTTGTGTGATAATAATAGTTGACAACTGCTCTGTTAGGATATATGGGGCAACTAATATTTGGCAGCAATTCCATCAGATATGTCACATTTAATACCTAACAGTAATTTTATAAGGTTTGTTGACAACAATATGTGTCATTTGGTCTGTTAGGGTATGTTGGACAATAACTAGATGGCAACAATTCTATAAGGTATATAGGGAGCGCAGTAGCTCAGTGGTAGAGTGCTTGACTCGATACCAAGGGGCCGCGGGTTCGAGCCTCACCGGCGTCACTGCGTTGTGGTCCTTAGGCAAGACACATTTATCCTAGCTTAGTACTGGTTCAACACAGGAAGACCCGTCTCTGTTTAACTGAAAAATTGTTGAAGGGACGTAAAGAATCAAAACAAACAAACAAACCATAAGGTATATGACATTTAATACATGGCAGTATTTTTAAGGTTTGTGTGACAACAATATATGCCACCTGCTCTGTAAGTTTATGTTGGACAATTAATATATGGCAGCAATTCCATAATGTATATGACATTTAATACACAGCTGTAATTTTACAAGATAAATAATAGTTGACAATTGCTCTTTTAGAATATGTTGGCCAATTAATATATCGCATCAATTCAATAAGGTATATGGCATTTATACATGGCAGTAATTTTACGACATTTATGTGACAATAATAGTTGACAACTGCTCTGTAAGAATATGTTTGACAATTGATGTAAAGCAGAAACGCCATAAGATATGTGTCATTTTAATTCTAACTTGGTACTGGTTCAACACAGGAAGACCCGTCCCTTTATAACTGAAAGATTGTTGTATGGGACGTATCGAATCCAATCAAACAAACAAACAAACAAAAAAGTGACATTTAATATATGGCAGTAATTTTACAAGATTTGTGTGATAATAATAGTTGACAACTGCTCTGTTAGGATATATGGGGCAACTAATATTTGGCAGCAATTCCATCAGATATGTCACATTTAATACCTAACAGTAATTTTATAAGGTTTGTTGACAACAATATGTGTCATTTGGTCTGTTAGGGTATGTTGGACAATAACTAGATGGCAACAATTCTATAAGGTATATAGGGAGCGCAGTAGCTCAGTGGTAGAGTGCTTGACTGGATACCAAGGGGCCGCGGGTTCGAGCCTCAAAGGCGTCACTGCGTTGTGGTCCTTAGGCAAGACACATTTATCCTAGCTTAGTACTGGTTCAACACAGGAAGACCCGTCTCTGTTTAACTGAAAAATTGTTGAAGGGACGTAAAGAATCAAAACAAACAAACAAACCATAAGGTATATGACATTTAATACATGGCGGTATTTTTAAGGTTTGTGTGACAACAATATATGCCACCTGCTCTGTAAGTTTATGTTGGACAATTGATATATGGCAGCAATTCCATAATGTATATGACATTTAATACACAGCTGTAATTTTACAAGATAAATAATAGTTGACAATTGCTCTTTTAGAATATGTTGGCCAATTAATATATCGCATCAATTCAATAAGGTATATGGCATTTATACATGGCAGTAATTTTACGACATTTATGTGACAATAATAGTTGACAACTGCTCTGTTAGGATATGGTAGACAACTTATATATGACAGCGATTTCATAAGACATGTCACATTTAATACATGGCAGTAATTTTACAAGATTTAGTGACAATAATAGTTGACAACTGCTCTGTAAGAATATGTTTGACAATTGATGTAAAGCAGAAACGCCATAAGATATGTGTCATTTTAATTCTAACTTGGTACTGGTTCAACACAGGAAGACCCGTCCCTTTATAACTGAAAGATTGTTGTATGGGACGTATCGAATCCAATCAAACAAACAAACAAACAAAAATGTGACATTTAATATATGGCAGTAATTTTACGAGATTTGTGTGATAATAATAGTTGACAACTGCTCTGTTAGGATATGTTTGACAATTAATATATGGCAGCAAACCCATAAGATATGTGACATTAGATACATGGCAATAATCTTTTATGGTTTGTGTGACAACCATAATGCCATCTGCTCTGTTAGGGTATGTTGGACAATTAATATATGTCAGCAATTCTTTAATGTATATGCCATTCTATACATGGCAGTAATTTGTTAAGGTTTGCCAGACAACAACATATGCCAACTGCTCTGTAAGGATTGGTTGGACAATTAATATATGGCAGCAATTCCATAAGGTATATGACAATTAATACATGACAATAATTTAACAAGATAAATTTGACAATAATAGTTGACAACCGCTCTGTTAGGATATGTTGGACAATGAATTTATAGCAGCAATTCATTAAGATATGTGACATTTAATACATGGCATGAATTTAACAAGATTGTGGGACAATAATAGTTGACAACTGCTCTGTTTGGATATGTTGGACAATAGATATATGACAACAATTCCATAAGATATGTGACATTTAATATATGGCATTAATTTAACAAGACTGTGTGTTACAATTATAGTTGACAACTGCTCTGTAAGGATATGTTGGACAATTAATAGATAGCAGAAATTCCATACGATGTGTGACATTTTAATTCTAGCTTATAACTGGTTCAACCCAGGAAGACCCGTCCCTTAATAACTAAAAGTTTTATTATGGGACGTAAAGAATCAAATCAAACAGATATACAAACATGTGACATTTAATATATGACACAAATATATTACAACTGCTCTGTTAGATTATGCTGGGCAATTAATATATATGGCATCGATTCTATAAGGTACATGACATTTAATAAATAGCAGTAATATTATAAGGTTCGTGTGACAAGCATATATAACAACTGCTATGTTAGGATATGTTGGGCAATTAATATATGGCATCAATTTTATAAGATATGCCAGTGGCATTTAATGCATGGCAGTAGTTGTATAAGGTTTGTGTGACAGTAATATATGACATCTTATGGGCTGTTAATAGCATGACAAAAATACACGGTAACTGTTCTATAGGGCCTGTGTGACCAAATAATGGCAGGAATTCCGTATATTTTATGCACGCACAAATGCAAAGCGAATAATTCGGGTTCCATGGTCATGTACTGTACAAGAGTAGACTGTTCAATGTAAAACAATATTCAAGGTATGCTTGTATTATATCAATAATAATACCGACAGGTGATGCTGGGATTAGCGTCAATAGTTTGGATAACCTCTTGATATATCTGAGCAGCTGATATAAATCAGGAATGTGTGGCTTTACGTAGACAATTCCAAAATGCGTCAGGCCATTAGATAAGTACATGTAATGGTTATACTATGGTGTGTCCGCATGTGCACGGAGATAATCCACGAGCTTTAGCGAGTGGATTATCACCCACACCGATGGACAACCATGATATGCCTGAGTTGCACAAACTAAATTTTTACGCTGAGCTTCATGTCAAAAGAATTGGTAAGATCCATGATTTATTCTGAATATTTGGAAATAGATATCAGCTGTTTAAATTACTTGAATTGCTTAACCGAAGCATTATTTAATGTAGCATGTATAAGCTATATCAATATTAATGGACACGCAAAATGTCATCAGACTTATAAAATCAACAAAATTCTGAATTGTTCTAATCTGAAATATATTCTGGAAATGAAAACAATGAAAAAACGGTGGTATTTTTGCACAGGTTTTTATATTCTGTACATTTCTGATCATTTAAACAGCAAAAAATCAAAATCTACCGTCCTGTCAGCCAAGAGTGACAGGGGTGTAATATTGTGTTTAAAATTTTCAAGTAAACACTATTTTGCACAGTTTCACTTGCGCTAAAGCGAATTGATAGATCACTTGTGTATTAATCCTATCCAGAGAGGGTAGGATTAATACACAAGTGATCTATGGACTATAAGTCCCCGAAACTTAGTTAACAAACATGACGTCACTGTCACTCTTGTCTGGCAGGACAGTAAGTAGATTGTTATTGAGAAAGTATTGGTTAGGTGTATCTGGTATTCCACTAATGGCAATATATACGCTTAGGCCAGCATTTTTATTAGTTGATTTACGGGATTTTTTTTTTCAGATTTAGAGTCGGGGAGGGAGGGGACTGGTCATTTTCAGAGATTTTTCCAGAGCTTTTATTTTAATATCTCCAGGCAAAAACAGTAAAACTAGTACGGTAAACCAGCAGTCTGTATCAAATCTTCAAATATTTTATCATTTTTCTAAAAATCTGGACAGGGCAATCATTTTTAACAGTGTCACTCTCAAAAATACACAGACAAAGCTTAAAAATATATTATTTGTTTTTCAAATCTTTAAATATTTTATCATTTTTCTAAAAATCTGGACAGGGCAATCATTTTTAACAGTGTCACTCTCAAAAATACACAGACAAATTCTTAAAAATATATAATTATTTTCAACGAAACAAATAATATTTAGAGTCGGTGGATAAAATAAAATAAATAATTTTAGAAATTAAATTTTATTTTTTCTCTTCTTCCTGGAAAATTATATTATTTATCTAATAAAAAAATTCTGGCCTTATAATGGCAACCTATGTATGATGAGCTCAGTTCTATTATTTTTTCCTAGTGGTGCAATTGGAAGGCGGTCGTCTGTGGGTGTGGCATAAAAACAACAACAGACAAGCCTTGTTAGCAAGTAGTAAGGGTCTTCAATTTGATCCCAGCTTAATAAAACTAGGAGTGTCTGCTAAGCTACAAACAAACCCACCCCAAATGTACCTATAAAACGTTAGAATCTATGATGTTTGCAACTGTCAAGACATTTAAAATATATCTATATTATAATTACTGTGATTTTAATTTGTATGAACGCATTGTGCCCCAGTTACCTTTACATTTCGAGGGTCTAGACAAGTTTTAATGTGTTTCCATGGCTGCCATGACGTCAATGACGAAATGAAGTTGCTACCTCAAAGAAGGTTTTTGTTATTCTGTGATCGATAGAAGCACTTCCGCGATAAGTAGCGCGTGTTTTATAGGTCAATGCTTATCAGCAGGAATGTGCATGATAGATTTTCAATTAAGATGATCTGATCGTCTTCACCTGATATGCAGAAGAAATGTGCACATAATATTAGATAGCTGATCAATACTTACAGTTTAGCCAGCGTTCGGTTGCAGTTTAAAGATAAAAATGCTGATTACAGAAAAGTAAATTTGTAAATAAGAATTGTAAATAATAGGGGTAAACAAATTGAGACTTGGTGACGATATAGGGTGTCTTTCTTCTCAGTAATGCTGAAAAATGACATGCATACGTATGCAAAATTTGTTCAAAATATACCATGTGCTTCAAGAGATATGAGCATTTTCACTAAATGCTAACGGACGGACGGACTGACTTACACAAGAGACGGACAGACGGACGTGCTCATGAAAAGGTTCTTATTGGATATAAGTATGTTAGAAAAGGAAGCCAACAAAGCAAAATGCTCATCAAAGTAAGAAAGAGGGCAAAGATCAGGAATCGATACAATCAAGCACCACACATGACCCAGGATACCAATGGGAAAGTGACAACGTCACAATTAGACATCACAAACGAGAGCCAAGAGGTCAGCCCTTTCCCAGCAGGTGGTCACAAGGCATCAACAAACAGACGAGCATGAACGCTTAACAAAACAAGAAATAACATATTATATAAATGATCAACAAAAGAAGCACCGCCTTGGATCGGTCAGTAAAAATATTTTACTGGAGGACTTAAACCGGTTTAACGGTCACCAACCTCATCCTTAGTTCAGATGTGGACCAAGACACATAAATGTTTGGTTTGCATGAAAGACCCCTAACTTATCAATGCATCATCTCCTAGAACATATACATGTAAATCAAGATATAAAAAGGAGATAAAGCAAAGATAAAAGTCCCCTTTCAAGTTCCCTTCAATTTTAACGGAATAAACCTCATTTTGAGTGGGCTTAGGGAGGCTTGGTAAAAGAGAATATTCAGAAATACAAGGTAGCCAACAAGTGTCTATTCGTGGGCACGGCCACACCCAGTGATTATAGTGCACATCTGCGGGTCGTGTAATTGTTTGTTTTGTTTGTTTGGTTCTTAACGACGCATCAACCCTTGTGGGTCATTAGCGTCTGACGGTATTAAACTAAACATGATGAAGATGGAAAAAGTAAAAATTTATAAGATAAAATAAAAGGAAAGATGATGATGAGTTTGTATAATGATAATTAGTTGCAATACGATTGTTGACAGGAGAGACCACGTACAATATCTGACAGTTTCAAAGAGCTATTCAGATAACTGTAAATGTTCTTTAACTGAACAGAATACAACATAATATAATCTGTATTATGGTCTGATACAAATGTAAAACAAAACATGATTTTAAAAATAGCAATTAGATTTGGTTAAAAAGATTTATTTGTCTTAATTGCCAAACTAGATGATGCATAGAGGATCTTACATGCGTGCTCATGTGTTATTGAATTTATTAAACGAGTTGGGGAAAAGAGATAAAATGCGAGGCTTGCCGAGCATTTTATCTCTTTTTCGCAACGAGTTTAATAAATTCAATAATACAAGAACACGAATGTTAGATTCTATTTAACATATGACAAACAATTTGAAATCTCATTTCTGGCGTAAAAAACGTTATAATTTTGTCATTATGTGCGCAACGTTGTTGTGGACGTCATAACGTTTCCCGTAAATCTATAAACCACTAGTGGTTAATCGATTTTATTGCATGGCGTTATTTCACTCCCAGACGCGACGTCATATGATAAATCATAGTACAAAACGAGGACATTACACATAATCATTTCTTCCATACATAAGGAGAGTAACGATAAAAACAGAACAAACAACAACGGGTCTTACGCCAAAGAACATAATCTATGCCTTCAAAGGACAAGCAACAACAAAACCTACACACATTCAACCGAACAACCAGCAGAATATACGCCATCAAAGAACACACAATAACAGAACCTACACTTTCAAAGACCAAACAAAACCAAAAACTACACCACCTTCAAAAGAAAAGACGACAGCATGGCCTACATATTCCGCCAGAGCTTGAGTTTACAGAGATCAAATGCAACTAGAACATACGCCTTTAAAGACCAAACAATAGAAAATACACATTCCAACGAACAAACAACAATAGAATATATACCTTTAAACCAACAAACATCAACAGAACCTACTCATTTAAACGAACAAACAACAATAAACATAGGAATACTCCTTTAAATGAACAAACTACAGATCTAACACCATCAAACGAACCACCACCACCAACACCACCACCGACAACAACAACACCAAAAACAACAACAACAACAACAACAACAACAACAACAACAACAACAACAACAACAACAACATATCTTACAAATTCAAAATAACAAACAAACAGACAGCAGAATCTACATCTTCGAATCATCAAACAGCAGAATCTTCACCTTCATACGAACAGACAGGCAGACAGCATAATCTACACAATCAAATGAACAAAACAGACAGCAGAAACAAATAGAAACATAATCTAAACCTTCATACGAATAGATGACAAGATAACCTACGACACCAAAGAACAAATAAAAGTGCAAACAAATATAGAAGCAGTGGACCCTACGTGGTTAAATTACAAATAACAACAAAACCACACCTTCAAACGACAAACAAAAACAGGACCTAAAACTTCAATCAAGAAAACAGCAATGGCAGCAACGAGTGCTTTCAACAAAGGTTTCGGATTGCCTAAATGACATTGGAGTCAATTGTTAAGGTCAAATATACTTCAAATATGTATGTTTGCCTCTTAATAGAAATTCATTTTATATTTTAAAACGGAATGTGTTCACATTTTGCACAATGATTGAGCTTGGCGTGAAAATGACAATGGAAGTTTAGAATTGTCGATGTGATCTTGGAGTCAAAGCTCAAGGTCAAATATATTTAAAATATGTGTTATGACTTGTCACGATAACTCCTCTTACATTTTCATATGGGGTGGGTGTTCATATTTGGCACAATTACTGCTTATGTTTTGTAGATGGCAACAAAGGTTTTGAATTGCTCATTTGGTATTGGAGTCAAAGGTCAAAGTCATATACTTGGATTCTGTACCATAGTATCATGTTAGGTCATAATATAAGTAGTTAACAGTATTCTAAATCCGATGTCCACTTCTAGTTCAAAATGGGGTAGTGCACCTGAGGCTTAGGACAGATGCACAAGAAGGCACTTTATGTCATCGTTCGTTCAGGCTTTACTGAATATATAGTAGCTTTAAAATATGTTTTGTTGATGGTGTTCATATTTAGCGCAATGATTGCATATGTTGTGTAGATGAAACCGAAAGTGTCAGGAACCTTGTGGTTTCCAGATATGGCCAGAAATACGTAAGTTCTGTCTGATTGGCTAGTAACGCCAACATCTCTCATATATGTTTCATGTAGACCTTTCATAATTTGCACACTGATTGCCTAAGGTGTGTAAATGACAGCAAGTAATTGGGATCCAAATGTTTGACCTTTAGTTCCAAAATCAAGGTCAATAATATTTCGCATCTGTCTCTATGGCGCGGTGTAACGCCAACATTAGGTGTAGGTGGTTCATATTTGGTGGGTTGCCGGTATGACCTTGGAGACAAAGGTCAACATAATAAGTGTGAGGGTGGGATAGAAAAATCCGTCCCGAGGATCACCGATGGCATCACGAGGCTTGCCGAGTGATGACAAACGGTGATCCCGAGGGACGGATTTTTCTATCCCATCGTCACATCTTTTTCTTGCTCACCACTAAATAGCTCATATTATATTGGAAAAACATGAAGAAGACTTCCAGAAAATCCTCAATACGCTGAATTGCGACATGGTGACATCATGTTAACATTACAATGTCGTCACGGATCGACGTGCGGTCAGCGTGCGGCCGACGTACGGCTGTTCGTGTTTTTTTATCTTCCCACGGGCTGGTACGGGTATGTGATTGAATTATCTCACATGGGTAAAAACAACGAAAATCCCGATCTGGTGCAAAATTACACAGGTTTCATATTTGTAAGTTTCACGCATTTGTTCATCATTACAACCAGGCAACCACCAATTAAGCATTTCATTCCAATGAAATATCTCAGATAAGCTGTCAATAATATAAAATTGGCTATCTATTATTGTGATCAAAGTGAAAAACTTGTTCATTTCTACATGCTCATTACACTGAAACATTAAAAAGTAGTTGAAAGGTTTGTGAAATAAAAAGTTTATGGTGAAAAGCACTCATTTAGTGAATTGGCATATGTTGTAGGTGCACATTGGAATTGCCTCAATGAGGCAATTCAAATTAGTACCAGCAACATATGTTAGTGAAATTAAGGAAACCTATTTTGAAATATACACTAAACAAGTATTGTGTCCATTGGCTTTGCCTCTTTTCGACATCTCAAACTGTCACTCAGTATTAAAATACCTGTCACAATATATAGCAAATTGTTCATATTTACATGACAGCTGGTGATCAAATTTGATTTCATGAACTATGCTTTTGCTAAGCTGGTAGTTGCATGGTTGTAAGGTTAAATATCATGGTTACAATGAATCAGGCTAAGGTTTATATTTAGTCTGACATTTACCTGAAATAATCACCTGTGGTTTACTGTGAGGTGGGTCTCAAAATTAACCTGTTCTGCTTTCCGAGAAAGAAGTGCATGGATTCAAGTAGTTCTACATCTGTTGCTAATCTGTCTAATACCTAGATTACTCTGGAATGTTAGGGGATCCCGAACTATTTGAACATATTTATAACTCTTTAAATGCTGAATTTCAATATTGGAATCTTCCAGTTTATTATATAGACTTATATGCCATGTTTTACAATTAACAGTTCACCATAAAAAGCAAACAAGTATTTTGTTTGCATTTTTTACAGGTACTGCAACCTGATTAAATCGGCTCTCACATAATAATCAATAGAATTGTTTATTTCATACTTAGCAGTGAAATCAATGCATGTGAAAAAACGAATAAAAGTGATATCAATCACTAGTGAAATGATATGATATCAATCACTAGTGATTGCTATCAGCCTATATTTTCACTGTAGCGTTTTTTGATTACCCCTGACTTTCCTTCCATTCACTTAATGCATTTCACTTCAGAACTTCAAACGACCATAACCTTCTTATTTTAGAACGAAAGCATCAAGTATGGGTATGCATTTTTAGTTAGAATGTGACGAATATTCTGGTACCAAAACTATTTTAGTTTGCTAAAAAATTGTTTTTGCATTTTCAGCACCTCCTTTTCAGTGAGCTTGACATTGCACGTAGCCTTTAAAAAGTATAAAAGAAAAAGGAAATTTACTTTCGGTAAATACCAAATATATTTCATTTAGTGAGTTGAAAACATAAGAATTTTCACTCGTGCTGCACACTCGTGAGAATACTGATGTTTACAACGCACTAGATGAAATATAAGTGCTGAAAGATATCCAAATATATTTCATCCAGTGAGTTGAAAACATCAGAATTTTCAACACACTCGATGAAATATATTTGTTATTCACTATCCTCTATTTATAAAAAGAGGGTAAACATTTTCACAGTGTTGGTACCAATATGAAGCCCAGTCCTTTCCGAGCGAACGTTAATGAGTGACAAACCATGATTGATCCCTATATTAAACAACCTTGAACAGCCTAGACAAGAAGCCATGTTGATCTGGATCTGAGCTATCATGGTGGCTCAAGATCGAACTTAATCGGAATCTCAGTTCGGATCATAAAGGATCAAGGCAATTAAAATGATTAATAGAACATCTTAGAACTGTGCTATGAAGAAATGGGTCTAAGCGATTACTGTCATTGCATATCACACCCAGATCAGTTGAGTATCTCCATTGAGTATAGCAATACAAGTATAAGCTTTTAAAAAAAAGCTTGCCATCTTTCAGCACTTAACTTTGAATGCTGTCTCAAAGGAAAGTGATGAGTTTACTAAATGACACACCCATCTCCTCGCCATCTCCGCCAGAGGAGATGACGCTGAGCTGGACGTTTTCATTGTAATGCTGTGACGCCATGAGACAAAACATACAGGTAATTGTCACAGAAAGGACTATTTCATGGTACACCATAGCCGGTGCTTCCATGCAGGTCGCAAACTAAGTCAATTACAATTGCCACCCTCAAGAGGATGACAATGAAATAAGAGCCAGTGCATGAGATTTCCAACAATGTGGCATTTTGACAGAGTAGACTCAGCCTCCTTTAAAGCTTAGAATTCAGTCAGTAGCTTAACAGTCATAGACTATTCAAGCGACAAGCAAAGGCTCTGATCCGACTGTGCATATGCGCAAGCTGGTCTGAGGCTTTGCTGGTCGCACATACCATATATTTATTGAGTCATATACCAAGCCATGTCCATGAACAAGCTAAGAAATTGTGCATGCTGGTTTAGTGCTAGTTGTTCTAACCAACCAATAAGGAACGTTTCTGATGATAAATCTATCATTTAAGCTCTTGGCCACTAGGTGTCGTACCTTTGCAAACAGTTTGGACCCAGATCCAGACAAAACGTCTGGCCCGGTCTGGATCCAAACTGTTTAATACCCTGGTGGTATTCCAGAAAGTTTTTTTTTTCGAAAAAAAAATGATTTTAAAACAATCAACAGAAGTATGCAATATTACTCAGCATGCAACATGTTAAAGAGCTTGATCTGGAATATGTCAAAATGCAATGCAATTTATCAAAAATAAATAAAGTGTTATGAAGCTGAACATTACCTGAAGTTAGAGTCATTTATCACCTTCAACATTCTAATTAAGTAAAGTTTTTTTTTCTTTTTTTTCTCTTCTTTTTTATGAGGTTGAGGTAAGGTCGTTTAAAAAGTCATGGATTTGCTTGGTCTGACCCGACGGTTAAGGTGAGTGCATTTACACTATATGAACTTTTATTTTCCAGTCAATCTAGACTGGCTTCAGTTCTTAAAACAATTTTTCATCAATGTGTCAAATCATATACTTGTAGCCAGTCTAGCTCTGATGGCTCTGTTTTAAAAACAGAGCCATCAGAGTTAGGCTGGCTACAAGTATAAGATAAGACACATTGATGAACGATTGTATTAAGGATTGGAGCCAGTCTACAGTCAATCCAATTGTTTAATTCCGTTATAAATAAAGACTCGTCGTGTGGTTAAATAGGTGGTTCCCGATCAGAAACCACCTTATCTTGATCCTCACTGTTGTTTAAGAGGGTAAAGAATTTAGAAAATATTAAACCTATAGTTGCACTTACTACATTGTAGTTGGATTATATTAAAAATAGTAAGTGAGTATGATTAGGAAATACCACAATCACAAACCGCAGAAAACCCCTTGGCACCGCGAGGAAGAGTCGCTCAACCATCACGAGGCATCGGGAAGACAAATTAAGCAAAGCAACCAGCTCTCTCTTCCCCATCAAGGTGATTGCAATACTAGAATGGACATAAAGTAACGTACAACAAAACATAGAACAATTACAGACTCCCACAATGGGAGTAACAATAAACAAAAAGTCAACAACAACAGAACCACCGCTTTAGAACTGACAGCAGCCTAAGCCACCGGGGGGCTTAAATGCATTTTACTGGTACCAAATCTTCGCCCTAGATTCTGCTGTTGTTGAAGTACAAGAAATGTTCAGCTCGCATGGAGGCCATCTAACTAATACAATGTATCATCATGGAGAAACACTCTTATCAAATCAACACACCATGATGAAACAAAGAAAAGGGCTCATGACTCACAGATAGTCAGAGCTAAAGAAAACCTCAAGTTGAGCCACGGTGGGTCCAGCTACAGATAAGCATCAGGCACCAACTCACCGATTAAAGCTTTACGCCAGAGCCGTCATAGAGTCTGAGGCCTGACCCACCTTCGTGCAATTAAAGAGGAAACCATAGCTTTCAACCGTGATTGGGTTTAAAACTAGGCATGCAGACTGTCGCATGATATTCAAGTTATATCCAACCCTTATATACCGTTTTACTATCTTTTTGAATTGATCACTAAAATTAGTAGTTTTGTTCTAGTCGAATTTTATATCATACTAGTATTCCCTATAGCAGCATCATGCTTCACACATTAATACGTTGAAGGTGGTGCTACAATATACCAGCGGAGGAACAATTGAATCGAGACTTTTGTTTCTAGTGGCATTGACGTCGTGTGACTTTTCGAAGTGCGCTTGCAGTTCACATAGATTTTCGTGAACTGTTGTTTTCCTAGTAGACTGGCTACAGTTTGAAACATTGTCATAGTTTTAAGAAAAAAATATCAATTAAACTTTGCAATCATATTGAAATTTCTTCATCACAAATTCTAACCTCTTCTATTCAGATGTTTCTTAAAACAGAGCCATCAGAATTAGACCAGCTACAAGTATATGATGACATATTGCAAGAAAAACTGTTTTGAGAATAGGAGCCTGTCAAAAAACAGAGCCATCATAATTAGACTAGCTAGAAGTATATGAAATGACGCATTGAACAAATATTTTAAGGACTGGAGCCAGTCTATTTTCCTAGCCCTTTAATTCAAAGGTGACTAATTTTTCTTTATCAATAAATAATAATGAGAGACCAGGGCGACCACTATTAGGCGCCCCACATTGGAAGAAAACAACATCAAGCTTGTATTGAGGTGTTACGTCACCGCAATCAAAAATCTACTTCAGCGCCATTTCCTCAGATAAAGTTTGGAAGAAACGGACACTCTCAAAAAGTAAAACATTAAATTCTAAGTTCTGTGACCTTGACGTCAAGTTTATTGGAATCAGCATGCGCGGATCCATAAATTTTTGCCAGAGGGGTCCAACCATGACAACGTTTTTTTTTTCAGATAATGAGAGAGAGAGAGGATCCAAGTACACCTAAAAGTGGGCCAGTGCTGATAAAACCTTTGTATCAATATCAATCATTACACAACAGCAGAATCTAGGGCGAAAATTTAGACACTAAAATATATTAAATCCTCTTGTGGTTGCGGCTGTGTTGTTGTTAGTCCATTGTGTGTTTTTTTCCAGGGTGCGTGTATGTGTGTGTGTGTGTGTGTGTGTGTGTGTGTGTGGGGGGGGGGGGGAGGGGGTAGTCCCAGTATTATGATGTAGATCTTTGTTCCATTGTTGTCTTGCAATAGTGTCCTTTCTAGTTTGGTAATCGTTGCTTTACTTTATTGAGTTTTTATTGTTGTGAATGTATCTGTGTTTGTCTGTGTCCCTTCTTCGTGATGCCCTGGGTTGGTTGGTTGGTCTGTAATCTTTGGTTATGACATCACCTGGTTTCGAGATTATAAAACGTTTTTCATACTCAACTCAACTGAGCATAAAATTTCAACTGCTCATAAAAACTAAAATGTTTCAAAAATAAAGACTTCTCTTGCTTTTAAACTGTTCAATGTTGTATTTATCATTCTAATAAATGTTAAAATGCCAACAATTGTTGGCATTTTAACATTTATGAGCATTATAAATTTCATGATCAGTTGAGTTGACCATGAAAAAGTTTTATAACCTCGGGGCCCGGTCATACCCACTCGTTCTTTGCCTAATGTTGTGCTATCCATGCTTGAGAGTGCACATAATATACCTGATATGTTTCCATACACATTGCATAATATGCGCATTAATTTGGCAACAATGCCGTATCTTCCGCATCTGCTAACGCAATAATAAGCGATGCCATTCGTAAACCGGCGCAATCTTTTTCGAGTGGTCGTGTAGTACAGTAAATCCTGTGTAAAACGGCCACTCTCAAAAAGACAGAAAATTGGGTTTCAAGACTAATTATTGCTTAATGCAGGTCGAAAGTATTACAGAATGCTCCAAGAGGAGCAATCTGCAATAATTTCGACCTTCATTAAGAAGCTATTTGTCATCAAGATATGTGTTTTGTCTCTTCTGAGTGGCCGTTTACACAGGTTTTACTGTATTAAATTTATTAAACGGGTTAAATGCGAGGTTTGCCGACGCAACGTGTTTAGTAAATTCGACAATCCCTGAGCACGAATGTTTGATTCTTTTTTTATCATTTGACACTAAAAATATTTTGAAAACATCGCCATATATATGCTGCGTTTGTTATGGATGTCATTTCATGCGCGGATCCAGAAAGTTTTCTTTCAGAGGAGGTCCAACTTTGCCAACGTTGTTGTCTGTTTTTTGTTGATGAGGGGATCCAAATACCACTAAAATGTGTTTGCTCATTTTCTTGTAAATGCTGATGATTTAACAACAATTTTCAAATTTCACTGTAGTATGCACATTGCCACCTGGCATTAAACAATCATCCAGATGATCAGGCTGCTCAAATTAATGCGTATCATTTTCTTCGGCATCGCCTGAGACAAGGCTGTATACCCTTTGTCATAAGATATACTTTTCCACCTCTATCTTAAATATTTTACTCAAAGTTGGCACCAACTAATGCAGGTGTACAGTTTTTTACCTGATGATTGCCAGAAATATGCTGCTTACGCAATTGGCCGATCTATTAGTAAAGATTATAATCATAATAGAACGAGTGGGTGAATTTGTACATGATTAAGGAAAGATACAGGCTACATTACCAGCTAATTTTCCGTAAATCTTAATGATTTGGAGAATGCAGCGAGGGATGTTTTACAAACATTACATGTACGTGTTGATGTTCGTATTTTGGCCATTTTATCTAGTTTTTTTTAAACATTTGGCACCACCATAATCGTGTGCGAAATGGTCGTTTGCTATGTTGTAGGATCCAGACCTGTTATTGTTTTTCCATAGACCTCACTTACAAGACTTTGTGACTCTCACAGCTAAATGGCTACCACAGAATTGTAGCTTTCATCTACCTTAGTGACCGGCATCTTGGATCACTTGTTGGTCTCGGAAGATAACCACCCTAGCCCGCAGCAAATTTACATAGAAAAATATCATAAATGCACAGGGTCTCGTTTTCTGCTCCCCTGCCTTAAAACAAAAACAAAATATCAAGTCAAAATAGCTTGCAATTGTGCAGCAGGCGTCCCTTCCTCAAGTGAAAAATGCAGACATTAATCTCCAATCAGAAGATATTTTACTTTTAAAATATACACCTGATGCTCCACCCACCTTTTCAGCCAATCGCCGCCCTGCTTATATTTACAGGTCTGTGGCTTTAAAGTTATATGAAACATCTGCCACAATTTTTTATGACACAGATGTGTAGTCCATCCAGCCCAGCAAACATAAACTGTACAATGTACCACCGCTTTCAAGCCAGTCACCATTCGTATGGCGTTTCGCTGGTGGGCCGATAGTGGCCTGAAACTGTATGCTGTCTCTTACTCTGGTTGCCATGGGCTGGTCTATGGTCTTTGATTGTCGCAATTCCTTAGTATACTCACTTGTTTTAATGGTAGAATTACATTTGTCTATGTTCAATATATTCGCCATTAGCTCTTACAGTGAATATAGGTCACTGGCTCTAATAGATAGTCATTTCAATAGCCATTTCAATTCTTATCTTTTGTGACCAAAGCTTGATTAAAAGAATGTGACTATTTTCAGGACTAAGCATAGTTGTTTCACTTTTTAGCTCTGAATATGTCTTTTTGGTACTAACTGAACTATTGGTGATTCTTAACATGTTATGTTTAATTATTCCTAAATGTCATCTCGTCCTAGGCGTTGTCGTACATTTACGTTCCCTTGACTTGCCTTCGACCCACCATGCTTATCTAAGGAGATGAAAATCTCCTCAATGCATAACAACAAAATAAACAACTACTGTGTTTCTGTTTTGAGCCGGAAAAGGTGACCGATTATCCCGACTTTTTATTTCTTACCATCACTAACACACATGCAAATACTTTGAAAAGCATTGCCAATCTTACCATTTCCAAAGAAATTACTGTGTTTAATCGGTCGCGCTTCGGCTGAATGACGAATTACATCACCATATCTAGGTACCTCCCAAAAAGCGACAGCTCCACAACAGTGCCACCTAGTGGCTCTCACTAAAACAAGGGAAAGCAATTTTCGTCTAATTCATTCCATTCAAACGACAAAAATTACATTGTAGTGCAAGATATTGAGACTAAAATAGCGAAGTTAAATATAATTATACGTTTGGTTCACAAGACGTTTTACTATAAAATTGAACCACTGCCGGTTAATATTCCCGGTGCTCCCAGACATATAACGAGCTCGTAAACCACTGGCTGCAAGGAACTGCCATACATAAACCACTGGTACCTAGGAACAATCATCGTGACACATTGTCTGAAATATGAACGTCCATGTCGAATAAGGCTATTAAACTACTATTTGTATGTTGCTGAGTGTTTTTTTTCAGCGGCAGCTGACTTTTTATGCTTTTGACCCAAATCATTCACCAACTGTAACGATCTTATATGGCTGTATTCAGCAAAACTGCCAGAAAAGGGGTACCCACACTGTCACAAGAATTGATTACAAACAGCTAAGATACAGACTGCTAATTGAAAATGCATCTCGCATTGCAGCAGCACTTGGAAATAATCATTATCACGCTTGGCTTGCCTTGTATATTTGCAAATTCACTCAGCTAATGTCCAAAGAATCGTGATTTTGTTTTGTTTCAAAATTGTGAAACAGACTTTATCATGACCTTACAGGACAGGGTAAATGGCTAAAAAGTCAACAATTATCAAGTTAGCACTGGCGTTGTTAAATCATGATTTAACAGCGCCAGTGCTAACTTGATAATTGTTGACTTTTTCAGCCATTTACCCTGTCCTGTGAAGTCATGATATAGTCTGTTTCACAGTTTTGAAAACTAAAAAAAGCTCTAGTCTATTTCTAAATTTGAGCCTCACTGGTGTTTTTTAATGTGGTAGAAATTTTAATACCATTATTAGTTTTTTAAATCCGGTGAATACATTTAAAGATATATCTTGTCTCATCTCCATTTGGTTCTGATGTGATTTTGATGTGCAGACACATGATTGACCAAGGTTCTAGTGTCTGGAAAGGTGTTATTCCAAGTGGTTTCAATCAGACGTAGCAGACAGACCAGGTGTGTATGATTCTGAATCACCTAATATTGATAATACGAGGTGGTCAGTGCACTTTATACACAAGCATAATAATAGGTTCTTGATAGCACTTGGTAACCCGATGAGATTAGAAGAAGACAATTTGACCCTACGCTTAAAATGCTATAAAATGTTTTATGTAAAGTAAGTAAGGGTGCAAAGATCAGGAATCGATACAATCAAGTACCACACCTGACCCAGGATACCAATGGGAAAGTGACAAACTCACAGTAGACACCACAAACGAGGGCCAAAAGGTCAGCCCTTTCCCAGCAGGTGACCACAAAGCACATATAAACAGACGCGCACAAAGCCATAGCAAACACAAGACAGAACAAAAACATAAAAGATCCACAAAAGAAGTAACGCCTTGGAACGATCAGTAAAATATTTTACTGAAGGGCTTAAACCGGTTTAACGGCGCCAACCTCACCCTTAATTCAGATGTGGATCAAGACACATAGATATTTGGTTTGCATGAAAGACCCCTAATTTAACAATGCATCATCTCCTAAAACATATAAATCAAGATATAACAAGGAGATAAAGCAAGGATGAGGACTCAACAGTAATATGTCTTATAAGGGAAACGTTTACTGTTGTAATGGCATAACTGCTAACATGATGACACAGCACGTCACTAGGATTTTCTAATTTCTCAAAGAGGACGTTCGCTTAGAGGCTATTTTGAAGCTTTTGGAGAAGTCTGAATAGCTATATGGCCCAGCACACGATATGGTGGTACTTATGGTATATGCGCAAATGCCTTTAATAAACGCCCATGCTGATCATGCAGATGTATCCAGTGGTGCTAGAGGTATAATGTTTGTTATGGGTAATTAAAATTGTAACTGTAATTAATTGTAATTTTATAACATTTTCTAAAGTATCTGCATGTAATTGTAATTCAAACATTTCCTTAATTATAGTATTTGAATGTAATTAATTACATTGTCAAAAATGGGAGTAATTTACACTTTTAATAACTTTTTAATTACTTTTCAGATCAGTTATGAAATTCTGTTACCGTTAGAAGATAGATATAGATAGATCATAGATATTTAAAATGCTACTAAATGGTTCTTGGTTTTTGTAAATGTATATATCATTTGCTGTACTCTATATACGAAAAATTTGAATGCAACAAGGAACAAATGAGAATTGGAACTAGTCATGCTAGTATAGACATAAAATAGCATTTAACAATTTTACCACAGACTGTATGTTACATCTACTATTTTGAAAGCAAATTATATATTCTTTGTTCATCTGCTTAAAAAAGATATGGCTTTGTGACAATCAACATTTGATATTTAAGTTACCTAAACAATACAAAAACGAAGAAGGTGTGACAATCTCAACAATAGTATTTACTCAGACAATAGTATTGGTTAGTGAATTGACTTCTTGAAGGCAATTTGTTAAAATTTCGCACATAGGATCAACACACTCATATGCAAAGGTGCATGGCCCAATCTATCAAATACATTATTTCAAACCCTTCAGCTGCTTATTTGCCATCTTCAATAATAATAATAGTAATAATAACAATAATAATAAGAAGAAAATGTGATTCAGAAAATTAAATTCGATTTCACTCCTTCAGTGAACTTGGGGCCTATCATTGTTGATATAAATAACAAAAAATAAAAATAAAATAGACGTTCCAGTGGGGACCTAACTAGCAATGCCAGCATTTCACAGACTGCATGTATGATTTTAGTTCTTCACTATCTGAAATTCTGGAGCCTTCACTATGTATATAACCATACTTTGTATAAGGCTCTGGCTAGTCTATTAGGTCAAGGTCAACAAAATCTAATTGCCTAGATACTGTCACATTTACATAGGGACATTCCAGTCAAGCACGTTGACGATTAATTTCGGAAATGACCTTTTTATAATATTTAAATGTAAGATCTAATCAATACAAATCTGAATGTGTCAAAATATCGTTTCGACAACACTTTGGCTGGTGTGGAACCAGCCAAAGTTTTGCCGAAACGATCTTGTGTCCACCGTGGACCGAAACAATGACCTTGAAAATGACGCCAATGCCTTGGAAGTCATATTAGCCTCTCGTAGTGTTATAATGGGACTTGTCTAAGCTTTCAAGTTATTCGTGAGATAATGTGCATGCAAACTGGCAGTGGCTCTGTAAAATTATATAAATTACTTGGTCATCGTCGCATGTACATCACATACATATAATGAATCGGGAAAAAGTAAAAGATCGACCCCGACGCGACTCGAACGCGCAATCTTCTGATTCGAAGTCAGACGCCTTATCCATTAGGCCACGGGGCCGCGTGTATGGACAATGAAATGTGTATGGACCGACTGCTGTATTAAAGATTGTCTTAAAATCACTAGATGTTTGTAAAAAGTAAAAAAAAGATCGACCCCGATGCGACTCGAACGCGCAATCTTCTAATTCGAAGTCAGACGCCTTATTCATTAGGCCAATGAAAGGTGTACGGGTGGAGTGCTGTATTAAACATGGTCTTAAACTCACCAGATGTTTAAAAAAGAAAAACAGATCGACCCCGACCGCAATCTTCTGATCCATTAGGCCACGGGGCCGCCTGTATGCCAATGAAAGGTGTGCTGTATTAAAGACAAGATGTTTAAAAAAAGATTGATGGACCTATGCCGCCTTGCACTCTTAGTACTAGGGACATTTTCGAATGTCGTGTCCCTAATCTAATATATCTAGTATATCATAGCTTGACGTAAGCAAGAACATTGTTTAATTTATATAGAAACAAAAAACGATAAAAATAGCATTTTCAGAGAAGTTTGAGTGGATTTTGTCCAGTAATGACCCTCTGAACTGAATCTGGGCTGATTTATAATGTGAATGGTGTATCTGGATTCTATTCTTAAAATAAGTATCAAATCTGCTGGATCTTCTATGCAATAATAATCTAGAACACTACGTAACCAGTGGTCTGATATGTCTATTTGAAGGCAAGAAAAGAAAGGAAAACAGGTTTTCTAGTAAGAGAATATATTCGCAAACTAAGCACAAAATATAACTGACATCGACGCGACTCGAACGCGCAATCTCCTGATTCGAAGTCAGACACCTTATCCATTTGGCCACGGGACCGCTGATCTCACCTTGCACCCGTTTGCCCCATAATAACTTCTAACTCGAAACCAATGGGACCCTTTTATACCGAATAGAAACGTCCATCCTAATTGTTAAGATCACGAGTGAGATGTCTTATATTCATTTTCATGGAGTGTATACTCTGGTGAGGTGGTGCCTGTTGTATCTTACCTGGATCTTAACCCTTAAAGCGCAAATCTCATCAACACACTGGTCAATTTAAAAGCACCAGTGGTTGCTACAACGAACTGGTGGTGGCTTATTTCGGCACTGGTGGTGGCGTAAAATGGCGGAAAGGGTAAACAAAATCTATACCTGTTGACTTTATGATTATTTATAAGCTTGCATTTATTCTATTTGTGATGACACCAGGCGCACAGACCGTCAGTAAGATTACAGTTTATGGCGCTGCCAAGCAATAGGTGATTTAATTCATGGTTTGAACGGCAAATCCAACACAGTTCTGGAGTTTTGCCGTGACAGGTGCTTTTTTCTAGTGTAACTGCCTAAATTGAGTGAAATCTGCATGTCTAAGCGCAGCTATTGTCATATTCCCACGAAATAACATCCAAAAAACGATTACTACTTCGTTTTTTTTTTTCTTGGTAAACTCGCAAATGTTTTATTGAGGAATTTTTATTACAACGCACTGGGAGCAGTTTTTGACGCATTGATACAACGCACTGATGGTTGCACAGAATTCCTGTGGTTGTAAGTGCAGACTCACCACATCATTCACTGTTCACATAAACGTTGCAAAAAATGCCATTTCAACCAGCACATGATATATCGATACTGTATAGAAGGCTCATATCAGGCGAGCCTGTGCAAATGTGCATACTCCCAAGAGCCTTTGCTGCCAGCACAAGAGATCTTGATATTTATTACATTGTCCAGTGACTGCCTGCGCAAATGTGCAGACTCACCAGAGTATTCGCTGCTGGTGTGAATAGCACACAAATCGCCATTTAAGGCAGCACAAGAGATTTTGTACAGTGACGAAGGCTAAGGTAAGCCTGTGCAAATGTACAGAATCGCCAGATCCTTCGCTGCTCGCAAAAAATGGCATTCAATCGCCATTTGAGTCACCACATGAGAATTTTAAACTGTGACGAAGGCTCAGACTAGACCAAGCAAATGTGGCCAAAGCCATCGCTGTTCGCATGAATGACACCCAAAAATAGTGAGTATCACAGTCACTAACTGCAAACAAACCCATGACACTGAGAGGAATAGCCACACAACAATCACGAGACACCAGGAAGACAAACTAAGCAAAGCAGCCAGCTCTCTCTCTTACCCATCAAGATGATTGTAAAACAAGAATGGACATAAAGTAACAAAATATAGAACAATTACAGAATCCTGTAATGGGGGTAACAATCAACAACAAATCAACAACAACAGAATCACCTTAGAACAGACAGCAGCCCATTCCTCTGGGGTGCTAAAATTGCATTTTACTGGTACCAAATCTTCGCCCTGGAATCTGCTGTTGTTCAAGCACAAAAATTTTAAGCTCGCATGGAGGTTTATTAACTATTGTAATGTTTCATAACGGACAAACAATCTCATTCAATCAAAAGTTTTGGGGCCAATCTGAAAAATAGGCGGAAACATTCTCAAAGTGCGAACAGGGCTAGCTCTGGAGCATCTCTGGTGATGCTACACATTTGCAGAGTCACGCTTGAGCCTTCATCAGTGTACAAAAACCACAAAATCTATGCCTATTGACTGTATGATTTCTTTATAAGCTTGCTTTTATTTTACTTTTGATGACCCAATGCGCACAAACCGTCAGAAACATTGCAGTTTATGGCTCTGCCATGCAATTGGCGTTTTAATTCATGGTTTGACCGATAAATCCGGCACAGTTGTGGAGTTTGACAGTGACAGATGCTTTTTCTATTGTGACTGCCTAACTTCAGGAAATTCTGCATGTCTAAGCACAGCTGCAGCTATGTTATCATAGTCCCATGAAATAACATCCAAAAACGATTACTACTCTCTATTTCTTCTATGCAGAGAATGCTCTGGCGAGTCTGTACATTTGCATAGGCTCACCTGAGTCTTCATCCCGGTACTGAAATATCATGTGCTGGCTCAAATAACGATTTATGTACCGTTTATAAGAACAGTGAATGCTGTGGTGAGGCTGCACCAGCAACCACAGTAATTATGTGCAACCATCAGTGCGTTGTATCAATGCGTCAAAAGCTGCTCCCAGTGCGTTGTAATAAAAATTCCTCAATAAAACATTTGCTAATTTACCAAGAAAAAAACAACAAAGTAGTAATCGTTTTTTGGATGTTATTTCATGGGAATATGACAACAGCTGCGCTTAGACGTGCAGATTTCACTCAATTTAGGCAGTTACACTAGAAAAAACACCTGTCACGACAAAACTCCAGAACTTTGTTGGATTTGCAGTCCAAACCATGAATTAAATCACCAACTGCTTGACAGAGCCATAAACTGCAATGTTACCGGTGGTCTGTGCGCCAGGTGTCATCACAATAAAATAAATGCAAGTTTATAAATAAATAATAAAGTCAACAGGTATGGATTTTTTTACCTTTTACGCCACCACCGGTGCTGTAAAATGCAACCACCAGTTCGTTGTAGCAACCACCGGTGCGTTTACATTGACCGGTGTGATCAAATGCCGTCTGAATTTGTCGTTTGCCTAAACGTTTTAGAAGTCTCTTGTTCAAACAGTGTAGACTCAGATCAGACTGCTCCTATAGGAGCAGTCTGATCTGGGTCCACACTGCTTGCCTCTGTACTTGAATGTGTCGATAATGTTTAAGACGTCATTTTTCGGATTATTATTTTTTGGGTCGGTGCTTTAAGAGTAAACAGATTATATATATGACGACAAAGCGTCATGTGAAGAACGTCTTTAGAATATGTTTTGGTGCACGCTAACAACAAATGCATTGAGCAGTCTGCGCATTTGCACATTCTCATAAGCCCATTTCTATTCACGCACTCATACATATGATCCTATAGCTAAGCTACTTGCAGACTTTAGATATTCTAGCTAGTCTCTGTAGTTGAGCAGCTTGGATTGATCGTTATTTGGTCACAAACCCCGAGGACAGTTTTAAAACTGACCGCAAAAACAAAATACATTGCGTCCTTGCGTCCATTCGAATTTATTGTGAAAGAACACCTCTAACAGGACGTATACATGTTACATCATAGGGCCAGTTTACAACAACAAAAAAATAAATAAATTCAATTACGCCGTCTATATCTAAATTCATTTCTCTAATTTATTTTTTTCAGTTAAAGTCACAATTAAGGAAAAATTAGCAAAAAACGGGGGTCAGTAGTTTATATTATACGTGTATGGGGCTTTAACATACAATTTTCCATCTTGTCCTCTCGTTCACCAACGAAACCATCGCTGAAGATGACAATTATATACATTTTGAAGACGGGATGTTTGTTTTTTCAAGCAAGTATCAAGTTCAGAAAGAAGATGTAAGAAAAAAACAGAAAATAAAAGTCGACCCCGACGCGATTCGAACGCGCAATCTTCTGATCCGAAGTCAGACGCCTTATCCATTAGGCCACGGGGCCGTAGCTGAAAATCCGTCTTACTCTAGAGAATATAAATATAATATAAACGCAAAGCAAGCTAATCAATATACTGATTATGTCTTTAACTTGCTTTCGCATCGTTTATATTCATTTTATTGTTCATTTTTAATATACTTTCAACGTTATTATCATTTTCTTACTAGTTGATCGATTAACAGACGGCATTTTTCCGAATATGAACAATTCGCTTAAGTATTAAGCAAGTATGACTTTTCTTAAAATAAACTCCTCACCCTTACTTTAGACTTCATCATATATTGCGATCCCACACGGATGAGAGGGGGTTAACTCCCTTTATAAAGTATGGTACAGATATGCCGCTGGAATAGCATCTTTTTCAGGCCGGATATACATCAATAGGTTATGAAATCCATCATTTCTATACATTTAGATAGGGCTGGTAAATCAACAAGGTATACCAAGTTTGCCCATTCTGCACCGTCTGTATACCCCGCTGTACAAGGAACAATCTAATTAGAAATAAATCGAAATATATGCGTTAGTTCCATGTATTTGTCTTATCTCGCGTTGCTTGCTATTTAAGTAGCAGGTAGCAGGTAGCAAATCCATATTACTTATGCATAAATAGGTATACATTCCTGAAAACTGCTACACAAAATTAGGGTGGGTATGAAAAATCCCAGCTGCACGCCAGTACCAATATCAAAGCCAAGATGCCCTGGGCGGTCTCAGTATGTGCATATTTAAAGATATGGCCCCTTGTACAACAATTTTTTAGTCATGATTTTTTTTCTGAATTGATATTATATGGGGGTACCAAAATCCCCTGACGTAAACAGGCATGTACCCCGTATCCCCATATGCATATAGCATAAAAACTAGCAAATTATTTTTCCTAAACATCCCACTGATCCCTGAAATATATTGAATACAGTATCCCATATCCCTGGCAGTCAAATGGAGAGAATCACATATCCCTGGAAGTCAAATGGCAAGTATACCGTATCCCTAAAAGCCCATATACAAGCCTCATAACTTGATCTAGATGATATGAGCATAAAACACTACATCGCCATTGCACCAACATAAGCACCGAACTGTTTATTGTTGTGCAGCCAAAAATTTAGAAAACGTTAATAGCAAAAAAGTCACTATAATTTATTAGCTATCTTTAACCCAGTCACTGTCTTGGCGCTGAAACTCGCAGATATCTAACTACAATAATTGTATGAGACTGAGTGTGGAATTCGGTTTATGGGCTTGTTGTAAGACATCGAAGATAAATTTCTGTCAAAACTGATTTAACACTGACGATTTATGTCAAATGTTAACCAGGTACTTATAAAATGATGATGGAATGACGTGAAGGTGGTATAAGTACTCGCATGCAAAACGGGTTAAACGTGAGATTTTGGTACTTTTAGCACAAGCGCTACTTATAGCACAAGCGCAACTATGATGCCTCCCTTAAAGACTCATGTTCACCAGCGGGACAGGACAGTGGCAGATCCAAAGGGGTTCAGGTGGTTCGCTGGAAGCCTCCCCCCCCCCCCTGTTTTAACTATCCTATGAAAACAAAATAATTTGGTCTCAGTAAGACCAAATTATTTCATTTTCATGGGATATTTTTAAAAAATGAGATAATAAGCAGCAAAGCAAACCCCACCCCTTTCCAGAAATCCTGGATCCGCCCCTGGGGTATGTGGTAATCATCGTAGTATGTTATATATTTGGGCCATCACGGGAGATGTGGGTACGTACATGTATAGCACAAACGCAACTTATAGCACAAACGCAACTTATAGCACAAATGCGACTTATAGCACAAATGCGAGCATTTTTTACTTCAGAAAGACCTAAAAAATATCATACATGGTCGTGTCAAAATGTATGCGATGCGCTGACCTTTTTGTTGGACAACATTTTTATTCGATTTGGCACCAAGCTCTATAGACAAGTTGTTGGGATTCCTATGGGCACTAATTGTGCTCTCCTGGTTGCAGATTTATTCCTGTTTTGTTATGAAAGGGACTTTATGATGTCTCTTTCTGATGATAAGCAGGCTGATGTTATTGATACGTTTAACACTACTTCCAGATATTTGGACGATATTTTAAATATTAATAATGTTTATTTTGACAATATGGTTAGTCAAATATACCCTTCAGAGCTCCAACTTAATAAAGCCAATGCCTCTGATACCGAAGCCGCATTTTTAGACTTGCATTTGTCAATTTCTAATGATATTGTTTCTACCAAAATTTATGACAAACGTGACGACTTTGATTTTGAAATTGTCAATTTCCCATTTTTAGATGGTGATGTTCCTCGTTCTACATCCTATGGAGTCTATATCTCTCAACTCATTCGTTTTGCTAGAGCATCTAGCTATGTTGCTGACTTCAACACTCGCAATAAATTGTTAACTCAGAAACTTCTTAAACAACTCTATCGGTATCATAAACTTCGCAAAACATTTTCAAAATTTTATAGACGATACTATGATTTGATTTCTAAATTCCAAGTTGGACTTAAATCTCTCTTGCGCCAAGGACTTTCGGAACCTGATTTCTATGGTGACTTGGTGTATAAGTTGAAGAAGATTGTTGGCTCTAATAATTTTTCAGCGCAGTTCATTAAAATAATTTCCCATTATAAAAAGATTGGCTATAACATTAATGTATTGCAACAGACTGCATGCTTGGTAGTCAACCCAATCACGGTTGGCAACTTTGCTTTCCTCTTTAATTGCACGCCGGTGGGTCGGACTTCAGACTCTATGATAGTTCCGACTTAAAGACTTATCTATTGATGAGATGGTAGGGGCCTGATGCTTTGGCTGTTTGTCGGGCCCACCGGGGTTTACCTGTTGGATTTCTTTTGCTCCGGTATTCAGTTTAATTTACTGTTGAGTCCTTATCCTTGCTTTATCTCCTTGTTATATCTTGATTTATATGTTTTAGGAGATGATGCATTGATAAGTTAGGGGTCTTTCATGCAAACCAAATATCTATGTGTCTTGATCCACATCTGAATTAAGGGTGAGGTTGGCGCCGTTAAACCGGTTTAAGCCCTCCAGTAAAATATTTTACTGACCGTTCCAAGGCGGTATTTCTTTTGTGGATCTTTTATGTTTTTGTTCTGTCTTGTGTTTGCTATGTTTTGTGCGCGTCTGTTTATATGTGCTTTGTGGTCACCTGCTGGGAAAGGGCTGACCTCTTGGCTCTCGTTTGTGGTGTCTTCTGTGAGTTTGTCACTTTCCCATTGGTATCCTGGGTCAGGTGTGGTACTTGATTGTATCGATTCCTGATCTTTGCACCATTACTTACTTTTATAGCACAGGCGCAACTTATAGCACAAGCGCAACTGTGATGCCTCGTTTAAAGGCGCATTTTGACGTATACAGCGAGAGAGGAGGTCTACATTTTTGTTGGAATCTTCATATACATCAGGGGCTGATACATATTAATCACTCAGACCAAATTATTTCATTTTCCTGGGATATTTAAACAGGGTGGGCGGGGAGGGGGTCCAAACGCACCTCTGAACCCCCTCTGGATCCACCACTGGACTGCAGAGCTTGATCTTGCAAAAAGCAAAGGTATTCCCTTAAGACAATATGATAGACGTATCTCGGTGAGAATTCGGTGCAAATTGCACCTGCATATATTATTGTTACAACACTAATCTGAAGCCAACGATCTATCTATAATGGTACCTCAGACGTTCTCCTTTCGTTCATTTACGTGCTTTATCAAACAGTCTGCAAAACCAATCACCCTGTACACACACCAACACCATAGGAAAAGACCTGTGACTTGCAATCCAAATGACGACCCCCCCGCCCCCCCCCCCCACACACACACACATGCACACACGGCACTTAACAAACAAGAATGGTCATCATTAAGCATAGTTCCGGTTTCATCAGGAGATTTACGAAGCATGAAATAGCGAATATCTAGATCAGCCTGTTTGCATCTGTCATAATGGCATTTTTCTCCTCGTGATTGTAATCACAAACAGTACATGAAGGTGGTAATTAACTAATCACCTTTCTTTCTAAAAACAGTATCACCCAGCGTGCTTCCTGTCTGTTTGTTGAAACATGTATGTTTGATTGTTTTCCTGTGTTTTCGAATTTTTTTGAAAATAGAAGCGTTATTACATCCCTATGAGCCCAAGGGTGTTTGGAATATGGTAAAACCCATCTAAAGCCGCCACTCAAAAAATAGACAAAACAAAGGTCTTAAAGACAAACGGTTTAGCTTTATGAAGGTCAAAACTATGCGATAATCGGTCTTGAAAACCAGTTTTAGCCTTCTTTTTGAGTGACCGCCTGAGACAGGTTTTACTGTAAATAGTATTGACAAACCATACCACACTCTTATCTGGAGGCCTGACCCAATGTTTATAAAACTTTTTTATGCTCAACTCAACTGAGCACGAAATTTATTCTGCTTATAAATGTTAAAATGCCAACAATTGTTGACATTTTAACATTTATTATTGACACATTAATCATAGCTTGGTGCTGGTTTAACCCAGGAAAACTCGTCCCGACGCAACTGAAAGATTGTTGACTGGGACGTAAAGAATCAAATCAAACAAACAAACATTTATTAGCAGGATAAATACACCAACTAAGAGTTTGGCAGTAAGAAAAAAATATTATTTTTCAGCATTTTAGCTTTAATTTGCAGTTGAAATACTATGCTCAGCTGAGTTGAACACGAAAAAAGTTTTATGACCTCGAGGTCTGAACTGTGTTTACAAAGGAATCGTGCACTGATGTTGTTTGTGTTTTTGGTGGTGCCGGTGTTGGGGTTTTTCGTCGTTTTTTTGTTTGTTTGTTCTTCTGGTTTGGTGGCAACGAGTGCAAGTAACTTAAGAAATATATATCTCATCTTCAAGTTTATGTTTTTATGTCAAAGATAAGTAAATGTAGTTATTAAATCTCTTTGAGAAGAAAGGAACATAATTTGTGTTTTACGTTGTAGATGCTAATTGCTGACCACAAGCATGTCAGTTATTCTGTTTGTTACGCAATGGGAAGCTGGTAAAAACAGTCAGCTACCGTATTTACCTTAAACTAGGCCACAGTATTTACCCTAAAAAGCCTGACGTCTTCATTTCTTTGCTATAATGCTTCGCTCGTAATACATGGTTAATGCAAGGGCGACAACGAAAACGCGACTGTCCCATTGTCGCCAAGTCCGATAACACAGTACATGTACCCCGTTTAGCCTGCTGCTGTACGCGACTGTCATTCTGTGCATTCGTGCAGTCTACTCGAAATCATTTGTGGGTAGTCAGTGCCGGTCGCAAATTGTATGAAATATAGAGCATTGCCCGATGTTGAGTATGCGATGTGTGTTTGAATATTTGTGGAGTGTTTTAACGAATAGATCTAAATGATACACCACCACCACACCCTTAACCCGCCATGATTTGCAAGTGCTTAACACTAGATCTTATCATGGAAGTAATTAGCATGAATCCTGATCAGACTGCTCAGACTTCTCTTAAGGGTTCTGGGTCCATATTTCTTTACATAGCAGACTAGAGTGTATACGGCATTACGCGGGAATAGTGTTAAATCCACTTATACAGAGAGAGAGAGAGAGAGAGAGAGAGAGAGAGAGAGAGAGAGAGAGAGAGAGAGAGAGAGAGAGAGAGAGAGAGAGAGATGTCTTAGTTCGCTAGCATACCGTGGCTGCATTAGATAACCCTATTTTTGAGTTGTCGTTTTTTTAAATATGTTTTAAAATATTTCTTAACCGTACATGCCTTGGTAAGACACGCGTTTTCTCATCTGCAATCTGAACATGCCCACATCCGCACATCCCTAACCCATGAGTCATAGTTACCATGAATACTCTTTTCATTAGAACTGGCTGGTCTAATCCTTCACAAGTTGATCTTGAAAGATTTCAATTCTTTGCATGATGGGCTGTTTTTTTCTGCTGGTTAAACAGTGGAGGATCCAGAGGGGGTTCAAGGGGTTCGCTCGAACACCCCTTTCCGGCCCCGTGTTTAAATATCCTATGAAAATGGAATAAAATGGTCTCAATGAGATAAGACCAGAAGCGCGAAACACCCCCCCCCCCCCCACACACACACACAGCTTTATACATATGAACCCCTTTCCAGAAATCCTGGGTCCGCCCTTGAAAATCAACAACAAATAAAACAATATTTCGGGAATACCATCAGAGTGTAAAACAGTTTGGGTTCAAATCAGGACCACTGACGCTTTAAGCGTCGGTCCTGATCTGCGTCCAAACTATTTGCAAAGGTTTTCAGCTTAAAAGAAAAATCGTCACTAGTAGGCAGAGAGTTAAAGCAACAGTCAATAACTTTTCTTACACAAAAGCAGTAAACGTTTCATTTAAATTAAGAGGTTTATGACGTAACGAAATTATGTCATTCAATTTCCACGATCAAAGGCGACCGATAGATCAGAGGGATGACGTTGATGGGTCGTAAAGAAGATTCATACAGCGAAATACCTGATCAGAGAGTGCATCTTTGTACAGTTGAGAAACGTCATTGTGCACACATATAAAGAATACAATCTAGTAAACCAGCCTTATCTGAGTGTCTATTTTTAACACCGAACGGGCGACTACTCCCGAAAAGATTAACCGTCCCTTAGGATTAAGCAAAGTACACAATAGTATAAAGTAGTGTTTTAAGCTTTCTAATCCCAGTTATGGGTTCAATTGTGATTTCACACGGATTGTAAGAAAATCGTGTTAGCGGTTTGAGGAAAAAATAGTCCAACCGTATTTACGTACAGCTGTATACTCACATCAGGGCCCGAGGTTATAAAACTTTTTTCATGCTCAACCCATCTGAGTATGAAATATATCCTGCTTATAAAGGTTAAAATGCCAACATTTGTTGGGACATTTGTTGGCATTTTTACATTTATCAGCAGGATGACTACAACATACGAAAGTTATCGTTATTTTTCAACATTTTATTTTTTATGAGCAGTAGGTTGAGTTGAGCATGAAAAAAGCATATAGGTTGTACAGTGAGCATAGCGAGCATTTTACGACCCTCGTTAATTCGTTATCTCTTTCGATGAACATAAAATAAATTCAAACGTACATACCTGAACAAACAAGTCCAAGATTTTTTTGCAAACGGTCGCCGTAATTTCGATGACGGTCTTCCAGAAATTCCGAGTAGTTAATCATATTCACCTTGCATACTACATCAATAACTGATAGAACTATTTAAACTTTAACTTTAATATATTTTTAAAATGTTGGCCTGGGAAAGTAAGTGTATGTTGACAGCTGAACAGCAACAGCAGTAGTATAAGTAGTAGAAACAGCAGCAGCAGCACCAGTAGTAGTAGTAGTAGTAGTAGTAGTAGTAGTAGAAGTAGTAGTAGCAATTGCAGCAACCGCAGGAGTAGTAGTAGCAGCAGCAACCGCAGCAGTAGTAGTAGTAGTAGTAGTAGTAGTAGTAGTAGTAGTAGTAGTAGTAGTAGTAGTAGTAGTAGTAGTAGTAGTAGTAGTAGTAGTAGTAGTAGAATAGTGGTGGTGGTGGTAGTAGTAGCAGGAGCAGCATAAGCAGCAGTAGCAGCAGCAGCAGCAGCAGCAGCAGCAGTAGTAGTAGTAGAAGTAGTAGTAGTAGTATTAGTAGTCAGCAACAGTAGTAGTAGCAGTAGCAGTAGTAGAAGAAGTAGTAGTAATAGTAGTAGTAGTAGTGATACCTAGTAGTAGTAGCTAGTAGTAGCTAGTAGTAGTAGTAGCAGTAGTAGCAGCAGCAGCAGCAGCAGCAGCAGCAGTAGTAGTAGTAGTAGTAGTAGTAGAAGTAGTAGTAGTAGTAGTAGTAGTAGTAGTAGTAGTAGTAGTAGTAGAAGTAGTTGTAGTAGCAGCAGCAGCAGGAGCAGTAGTAGTAGTAGTAGTAGTAGTAGTAGTAGTAGTAGTAGTAGTAGTAGTAGTAGTAGAAGTGGTAGTAGTAGTAGTCGTAGTAGTAGTAGTAGTAGTAGTAGTAGTAGTAGTAGTAGTAGTAGTAGTAGTAGTAGTAGTAGTAGCAGCAGCAGCAGCAACCGCAGTAGTAGTAGTAGTAGTAGTAGTAGTAGTAGTAGTAGTAGTAGTAGTAGTAGTAGTAGTAGTAGTAGTAGTAGAATTGGTGGTAGTAGTAGCAGCAGCAGCATAAGCAGCAGTGGCAGCAGCAGCAGAAGTAGTAGTAGTAGTAGTAGTAGTAGTAGTAGTAGTAGTCAGCAACAGTAGTAGTAGCAGTAGCAGTAGTAGAAGAAGTAGTAGTAGTAGTAGTAGCAGTAGCAGTACCTAGTAGTAGTAGCTAGTAGTAGTAGTAGTAGCAGTAGTAGCAGCAGCAGCAGCAACAGCAGAGGCAGCAGCAGTAGTAGTAGTAGTAGTAGTAGTAGTAGTAGTAGTAGTAGTAGTAGTAGTAGTAGTAGTAGTAGTAGTAGTAGTAGTAGTAGAAGTAGTTGTAGTAGCGGCAGCAGGAGGAGTAGTAGTAGTAGTAGTAGTAGTAGTAGTAGTAGTAGTAGTGTTTGCAGTAGCAGTCAACACGTCTCTAGTAAAGAAGTGGGTCTTACTTTACCTTTTAGACTGGACATACGCAATGTACAGTACAACCTAAGATGATACTCTGCAAATCAAAGCATACATACACATAAAATATTTTAAACTTTCACCTTGTAACCCGATGTTATTGCATCAAAAAGGATGGAAGATTCCATCGTCAAAACACAATGTTCCCAAAGTTCTTTTTTGTAGTAGGAGAGATAACATCGATAAATACCGTATCAATTTCATTGATAAAATCAAATCTGTATCAAATTCTATTTATAAACATCAAACTTAAAAATTCGATTTTATGCTGCTATAATTGCTAATTTAAAAACATTTGCGTTTTTATAACATTCAAGGCAAAACTAAACAACAACAATTACATGTAAGGGAATACACTATTTGACCGAATTTCACAAGCGTAAAGTCAGAACTAGTCACATCACTATGTCACAATTGAGTGATTAAGCTCCGCCCACTGTCAGGATGTCACCAATCATTGGCGCACTACACCTGTGAAATGGGTCGCGTTTTTCCATTTACCTTTGCTGTAAAACATAGCGATAAAATCCGCGGTCATAAAACATTGTCGTGTGTAGTATATATACAACCTTATTATAACAATTGGATTTTGGCTTATATACACATATACAGATATTAATACAAGGGTTTGTTTGATAACCTGATAGATTTCATAAGATATGGAAATGTAAAAAAAGCATTCATAAACGAAGAAGTTGGATTTAATAGTGTATTCTCCTTACTATTTTTCAATTTACGGATTTTAAGTGACAAAATTGGATTAAACTTATTAAAAGAAGGATTATATATTTTTAGCGTTTTCTGAGATGATATTACCAAAAGGAAAATCTACTGATTCCGCTAATTTCTATGTTTATGATTCAGCTGTAACTGAGAAAAACTGCTGCAATGTTTAGTGAAACTAAAGAAAAATGGATTCGAATTCTATATATATGCAAACGTTCTGTGAGTTAAAGCCTAATATGTTAAGAGAAAAGCAAACATAAACTGTTGGAATTCTATGGTTTTACAATAGATCAGCTATAGCCGTACAAGGCTTTCAAGTGCTCTGTTAAAACGTCCATGTTTAATATGACGGTACACGCTGACAGGTCACGGTTCCCCGAGGAAAAGGGTAAAGTTGGCCATGGCCCCGTCTTGGTAAATGGGCACCGTAAGATTGAGGGCCCACTGCTGGAAAATCTTACCCTGTGTCGGTCATGGAACGGCTGCACGTGGCAGCTACAGCGTCACGAGGAATCCCCGAAGATTCCTAACGGGGAAATCGGACTTTCTCAAACGTTTCCAATCCCGTCAAAACCCAGAGAATCTACCTCAATATATGCTAATTTTAGACGGGATTCCCCAGGGACGAAATCCAGGGAATCCCCAGTTTCACTGGGTAGTGGAACTAGTAGTGAAAGAAATCGAATAGCTCGAAGTTACGATGATGATAGTGTGACTACGGCTAGCTCGAACTTTGATAGCACTGACCAGGAGGAAGAATATGTGACATTAGACAGAAGTTATGTATTTCCACGTTCATTTCGCACCCCCACCCATCACTCATCCATGATAGACCTCCAACACAATTCATTATATTCACCGAAAATATCAAACGAAGACCTCGCTAATCAAAACAGTAGAACTTTATCAGGTAGAGTGACTACAAAATTCCGACCTCCCTTCACTCGAAGTGTTTCAGTAAACAGTAAAGTGCAGCATATTCACGAAACGGATTTAGATGCAGTGGATATAAACGGAAAGCCCATTTCATGGACAAAACGAAGTTTGAAGAAAATATATGAAAACATAGGTGATTCGTTAAAGCCCAAACTTACAACTCCTACGACAACAAGCCCTAAAACTGATAAATCCGACCCGGTGTTCTTAAATGACGACAGAATGTCAATTCATAGTGAATATGTAGGCATCAGACGCGATCAAAATGACGCTGTAAATACAGGCAATGCAAACTCAGGGAATTCCAAACAACGAAAACGCAGCAAATCTTTAGGAGAATTACAATTATTCGGTGAAAACAATGAGAACGAGTTAGACTCTGATGAGAATGTGTATGACTCTGATGAAGATGGTGACGATTTTGGATTTAAAAGTTATCCTTTTGTTCATTCTTCAGCTATGCACAAGGGGAAGCCACCCTCCTCCCATCACCGTATCTTACCTAAAAGATGGCGAAGTAAACCAAGGTCAACATCGGGGAGTTGCCTGTGGAGTCCGGAGGTAGGTAGATTAGATATAGCAGTAACCGGAGCCTTCTCTGATGTTTAAGTGGCTTTTCCATAATTTGATATTTGCCACTAACAGTGGCAAATATCAAAATAAAGAAAAGCCACTAAAACGTCAGAGAAAACTCGAACTAGTATAGCAGCAGCCCCAGGACACTCCAGAACTTTCCTACACATATTTCATTTTTGATATTTTGAAAACTGTTCCCGTACTTGTTGATCTTCTAACTGCACACCTCCTCCTACTAAGATCACTGTAAAACTCGTTGAGTCACAGTGCCGCCATAACAATATATGTGTGACATTAAGCATATTGCTCCTTATGTTGTTATATTTATGTAACCTGAGAGTAATAAATTGATTTGATTGATTTTCCAGTTGGCTATGGGTCCGTTCCCAATATCAAGATATAATAGGAAAGTCCTTGGGTGTTTTGGCGGATCCTTATACCTAGATGCTAAACGACATTGTTCTTGTAAATGTTTGCATCTGTGCTTAAATTCATTTTAGATTAGCTGTCTAGCGACATTCTGTGTGTAATATTTTTGAAGATGTCGTTAAAATGACAATACATCTGTATAATGGTATAAACTCGTATATACATATATAGAATTAATGACAAAACATGCCCTTCTTTCCAAGTATATCAACTTTTATAGGGACGACATACATTTTTTCCATAATCAGGCCTTCAGATTTATGGTGGGCCCGGGTCATTGTCCCATGATTTCAAAATATGGCCCATCACTTTCCAAGGCAGTGGGCCCAGTGGACACATCCTTTTTAGTTGTGAAAAAATCTCACTTTGATAAAAAAATTCATTGTATAGCGATCTTAATAACAAATGGTAGCTTAATGAAGGTCGAAAGGATTGCAGAATGCTCCCCTTGGAGCATTCTGCAATACTTTTGACCTCCATTAAGCAATAATTGGTCTTTTTTGAGTGGCCGCTTAAGACAGATTTTACTGTATAATCAGCAGTCAATATACATATATGCATACAAGTGTCTGCGTCACAGTGTTGTTTAGTTTGATATGCTTGGGCCCATCATTTCAGAAAATGGCCCATGTTTTTAGCCCCATGGGTCACTTTGGCCCACCAATCTTGAAAAAATCTGAAGCCCTGCATATGCTGAAATTACCCTACATATTGGATCACTTACTAAATACCATACAGTTTGAATAAGCCCATTTTAACAATTAGTGATAATCTTGATCAGGGTCGTTGTTTTGGAGATGCTTGAGCTAGATCAGACAGTTCACTATTTAGGCGAAATACGTTAGTTTTATTTGCACCTGCGAGCTTTTGTAGTATTGTCAATATTATTGCACAGTCTGATCATACCACTGACCATGCTGCCACAACGAGAAGCTATCGTCAGAGACCTAGAACTGAACGACCAAATCCAAACGACTGCCTCATTTGGAACCGTTTATAACAGTGACCTGATTATTTGTTTTGCGTCATGTTACATATAGTATTTCATAAAAAGAATCCTTTCTTACAAACCTTGCCCGCTGCAAAAATAACACGCCCAGTTTTTATTCAGGGCATATATTAAGAACCAGTTTGCAATGTTCAATACTGGAAGGGCATTCTTTGTCTATTTTGATATGCTGGTTTCCGATGACTTCGTCGGTTCTTAATCTTCACAAAATATGCAAAGGTGTTAAGGTATTCTATTTTCGCACTCAGCATGGCTAGAACTGCGACCATCTGTTACACAAGTACATGCACAAAGTCTTTTGTGTTCCTCCGATCCAATTTCTTTTATTTGGTCCACGTGACAATATTACACTATTTTTTCTCTTATCCATTTAGGTATGTACGCACATGTAGTTGCTTATGTTCTCATACAGACTGAATGCATGTGCATACTAGCGCGAAGCTTTACAGTAGCGCGTAATAACTTTCTTTTTACAGTATACAGGAACACTATACCAAACTAATTTCTACCAAGGATGAAATATCACCCCTTTTCTCATATTTCCTGCCACCTGTTTTCGAGATCTTTTTCTCAATCAAGCCTGCATATGAGATTTGGGTTCTTTAGCATATGTATAAAAGTAAGTAAGGGTGCAAAGATCAGGAATCGATACAATCAAGTACCACAACTGACCCAAAATACCAATGGGAAAGTGACAAACTCACAGTTGGACACCACAAACGAGAGCCAAGAGGTCAGCCCTTTCCCAGCAGGTGACCACAAGGCACATATAAACTTGACCTGAGCCTTAACCTATAACCCTACTTTGTGCATATGAGCATTGAAGGCTCTTGTGAGGCTGCGCGGATGCGCATACTCGTCTGAGCCACCGCTGCTCCAAAATAAGATGCACCAAAATTTCATTGGCTGCCGCTCAAAGCATCTATTGCGTAATAAAATACTTTTTCATGGTTTAGTAATTGCCTGTAAAAACGGAGATACACTCTGACGTTTTATAAATCACCTTAAATTAAGTGTGCTGTTATGAATTGAAAAATAAACTATCTTGAATAGAGGGCAAAGAAAGCAAAAACTGGCGCGTTTTCACACGGTGATGCACATACCTATATATTATCAATGAGTTTCCTCATCCAATATTGGGCCATCGACTTTTTTCTACCCATGTCGGAAGAGTCTTCTACATCAAATACCTTAGAATATACAAAATACGTCTTCATAAATTAGTAAACTTCTAAAAGAATAAGAAGAAAAGAGGGGTTCATTTCTTTAAAATGGCATAATACAGATTATGCCATTAGAAACACTATAAAAGACCAAGGAATTATGCTCTCTCCCTGACGACCCATTTTTCTTTCATCCTCACTCAAGGCCTGGGAACTTTTCGAGTATTCTTACACGATTTCAATGGTCATTGCCTTACGTATTTAGCGTTTCAAAAGAGTAAATCAGGTAAAAAATTTCGCGGTTTTCGATAATTTAACAATGCTCTAAGCTTGATTCGGATTAGTGTCCTAAATATAATGTATATAAGTGTATGCTACTATTTATAAAACTGCTGCTGTTGTCAGTATCTGGAAACACTAGCGAATAGTGCTAGATTGGACTGTGTCTGCTCAGTTCTGCATGGGGTCATACTCCTAATTTACAGACTTCTCAAATAGTATTCTTAAAAGCAATGTTGGATTAACCTGTATACAGTCCCTTTTCTCGCGTCATTATCCTTGTTTTTGACACTACTCTGTTACATAAATACTTCTTTTGATAAAAACATCTTGTAAAGAAGAAATAAATAATTAAATACAGTAAAACCTGTCTAAAACGGCAACTCAAAAATAGGCAAAACAAAGATCCTAATGACAAATGGTAGCTCAATACAAAGGAAGGAGCATTCTGCAACACTTTTGACCTGCATTAAGATATAATCAGTCCTTAAAATCAAGTTTGATCTTCTTTTTGAGTGGCCGCTTTGGGCAGGTTTTACTGTAGTATACATAAACAATTATACGAATGTTTAGGTCCCCAAACAGGTACAGTCGTTTGCACAATGTGGGTCCGGATGCTTGAAGATCAAATATTGAAGGTTGGGTTAGCGAGTTACTGTGATCCGCCCTTATCTGCTGGTTGGGGTTAGCGGGCTGATCGTTGCAATGCCGCATGCAAGAAACTGATCTAGTGACACTTGAGTTCGGAAGTACAATGTGGCCATTTCATTTTCGCTTATGCAAGTTTGCAATTTGAAATGAGGCATGCCAATTATGCAAGCTAATACCATCTCCTCACTGATTGCACATTCTCTTGTAGTACGAGGAGATGGTTGCTTTGTCAATAAACACCAGGACAAGACTGGTAGGCGGGCTATGGACTGCGTCATGCTAATGAAGTGCACATATAGGATTAGGCCCCATTCATAATTGCTCCATGGATAATGACTTGGTAAATTCATTTGCAGTGTCGTCATACTGACTGGTTAGTATGCCTACACAGGCAACATATGTGTTATAAATCCGCCAATCCATCATTTTCTAATGGATATAACAAATATTTCCCCACCCCTAGGGCATTGACCGATTGAAATGAGGTGAATCTAGCCTGCCAGCGTTAAGAGAAGTCGACCAAAATATACCGCAGAAAACTTACACTCCCCGGCTCGTAAAATAATATTTTGATAAAATCAAAAAATTCAAATGAATATGAAACACTGGTCACTGGTCAGTTCTAGAGAAAAGGGACTTTCGGTACATTCGTAAAGCTATTGTAAATGCAGAGGTAAACAAGAACTCGATTGAACACACACCGCCCAGCCACGCACATAGTATCGGGCCACCATCGGCCCACCAGCGAAACGCCATTCAAATGGTGTTTCGCTGTCAGGCTGATTGTGGCCCACTTTTAGATGTTTACTGGGCATCTGTATATACCTCAGGATGCGACAGAGGAGACAGACGTACACGTGTACTATCTTTTAAATGCGTTCTCAATTGCTTCCCCCATCCCACCACACCCAACCCCCTACACACACACACAAACACAGCAAAGCAATGGGAATTGACAATTCCTATGTGTAATGACCTATTTACCCGGCCTACACACCTATATATATATACATGTATGTGACAATAAACATGTGTGATGTAGATTGACAGATGACAGGTTAACGCTCGGCACGCGGCTATTAACGTTAACTTGATCTTATCAAGCGATACACAAAATGTGACTAATACTAGAGGTATCTTAATATGGCTGTAACCACGCCTCCAGGAGCTGGGGTCCGTCCACAGACTACTTCATCAAAATCTAGTATCAGTTCTTAGATAACCAAAACTTTTGGTTATCTAAGAACTGATACTAGATTTTGAACAAAAATCCACGCTCTCTGCAATTGCTGCGTTAAATTTCGCGAAAAGTCAAAAGCTGGTTCAACTTGCGCTTTATTATAACCTACAATGTATTCGAGATCCTAGAACAAAAACGTATACTAAACTAACGGATCAGTTTGTGTATGTGGACCACATTTAAGAGCATGCAACCGCAAATTGAGTTATAGAAAAAGGTGATGTTGATATGTTAACAATGACATAAAAACAGTCTATCTGCGTATTCATCCAGGGGTTCTTCTAATTACAACAAGTCAAATGCATTGCCACACATGTACTGTCTTTTCGAACAGGGCAACATTTAGGTGCGATGCTAAATATGAATAATGGACTTTCCACAGATTATGGTCAGCATGGATCGCCATGATGCTTACTGGAAAGTCCAACGGCTAGATGGTGGTCTCCGCAGCACTTGCAAACTATTTACATGGGGTGGTGAAACTTCTTTTGACTGTTCAGGTACACCGTCAAATTCTACAATTTCTGTATATATAGGTGTGCCATCATACGACGCATGTTTCTCTATACGACGTTGTGCAAGGACATAGCACTGTGGTTTGGATATATAAACATCCTTACATGCTGCAAACTTTCCACAATTTAATTTTGTGCTTAAAGCATTCTTCCCCTTTGAAAATGTAGGTCGTATATGATATCAAGTTGCAAAGTGGGGTTTAAAACCTGTAAAAGCGGTTGTTATAGTTTCTTCCCAGTGTGTTTAACAATTCTGGATACACAATAAAATATTAAATTACTACTGTATACAATTATAAACACAGGCCCCCAGATAAGAGGGTGTAACGGTAATTATTTTTCTTATTCTCAGCCAAACATTTGTTATGAGTACATTAAAACCTGTCTTAAGCGGCCACTTTAAAAAAGACAAAACAAAGGTCTTAAAGACAAATGGTAGCTTAATGAAGGTCGAAAATATTGCAGAATGCTCTCTTGGAGCATTCTGCAATCCTTTGACCTGCATTAAGCGATAATCGGTATTGAAAACCAATTTTGGTCTTTTTGAGAGTGGTCGTTTTAGACAGGTTTTACTGTACTCAAAAGAACCGTTGCGATGACATGGTTATTTTGAGCAACCAACACTTATGTTTATTGGTGGATAAGAAAACATACAAGTGTATGTTAAACCTTGTCCATTTCTAGACCTATAAATAAATATCCAAATAGTCATATTTCGTAATTCTTCAATAAACCTTTGTTATGGAGCTCATGCACCACAACATATGTTCCCATTGTCATGATATAAGAAAGTCATTTCTGGGTCGAAAAAGGCGTCTAAACAAGGACGCTCATTGCAAGGTCAGGGATTTGAGGTTTGTTGGTACACTCAATGATCTATTACCAATAATCCAACGCTGACGTCTATGAAATCCTACGTTTGATAGTGAGCCATTCGTGGCAACCTCTGGAACGAGTATGGTATCATAAGCACGCCATATGATCCCAAACGTCACAATATACATGACACTATCTTTTGCACATGCTTTGGGGGAAGATTTACCCTCTATTTCGGTATTTTACAATTGTAGATGAATCTATTAGATTCATCCTCCACTGTAAAATCAGGGCCGTAGGAATAGGGGGGGGGGCACGGGGGGGGGGGGCGTTGTGGGTCCACAAAATGCTCCCCTACACAATATGCTCCTTTTAGTAGCATATTGTGTACCCTGCATACACAATATGCTCCGCTGGAGCATTTTGTGTACCCTGCATACACAATATGCTACCAGCGGAGCATATTGTGTAGGGTCGATACATATGTTATTTCAGTGGTCGTCCGAGGGTACACAATATGCTCCTCTTGAAACCATGTCTCGTGGTATTTGCCTTTCTTTCTAACTGTCCTCTCGACATCTATCTGTCTATCTTACGAACCTTATGTCTAAAGCCATGCCCGCATCATAACTGTATTATAGTGGTCTTTAATCCCCATCAACAACATTTTGGAGACATTGTCTCCAAATTTGGCTTCTTTCCTGACATGAAATCAACCTTTGGAAACCGTAGTAAGGAAAAATGGGGAAACGCCGGGGGTTAAATGTAGAAATGTAATGAACCTGTATGAGTCGAGGACACCATGGACATTCATAAATGCTATACCTGTTCCACTGGAATATATACTGTGTAGCCATCTTGATATCCTTCAAAGACCATCTTTTCCCATCCCTACGTCAGATTGAATCTAAACTTGGTTTGAGCGATAGGGGCAACATGGACATTCAGAATTGCTTGAATCATTCGATTCTGATATCCAATTTGGCTCCCATGGCAACTATTTTGATTTTTTTCAAAAGGCATAGCTCTCCAAACCATACGTGTATTTCAAGTTATACTGAAACATGTTGGAAGGCATGGAGCTAACATGGGAATAGAGACTTTCTGAACGCGGTTAATTCAGGTATTGACCACAGAAACATACAATGTTCTGCACTGACACTTACTAGTAAGCTGGCGCTCGAAAAGATATGAGACGATTCATTATAAAGCTGACGAATCATTTATTGAATGTATGTTTTAAGATTATGATCAGAACTAATACTGAGTAAACTTGAATAATGTATTTTGACAATTTGCTTGCTACTGACAGTTTTATGGTGATGATTTAATGTATGCACTTACTTCATATCCTTCGGCGCAGTAGTTTCTTGCTCTACAAATTCTTAACATATAGCGTTATCTAACTTTGAATAGTATACCATCACAATGATTCTACCTAAGTACCATTATACTGAACCGTACCTACACAATCAGCTTCCAATAAAAAAAACCTACTAAGGTAGCGTATTTTGTACCTAGCATACACAATATGCTCCAATTATCATAATACTACCGAGGTAGCATATTGTGTACCTTACCTACACAATATGCTCCAATTATCATAATACTACCGAGGTAGCATATTGTGTACCTTACCTACACAATATGCTCCCATTATCAAATACCACCTGTACCTTACCTACACAATATGCTCCGAATATCATAATACTACTGAGGTAGCATATTGTGTACCTTACCTACACAATATGCTCCAATTATAATAATACTACCGAGGTAGCATATTGTGTACCTTACCTACACAATATGCTCCCATTATCATAATACCACCAAGGTAGCATATTGTGTACCTTAACTACACAATATGCTCCGAATATCATAATACTACTGAGGTAGCATATTGTGTACCTTACATACACAATATGCTCCAATTATAATAATAGTACTGAGGTAGCATATTGTGTACCTTACCTACACAATATGCTCTGAATATCATAATACAACTGTGGTAGCATATTGTGTGCCTTACCTACACAATATGCTCCAATTATCATAATACTACCGAGGTAGCATATTGTGTACCTTACCTACACAATATGCTCCCATTATCATAATACCACCAAGGTAGCATATTGTGTACCTTACCTACACAATATGCTCCGAATATCATAATACTACTGAGGTTGCATATTGTGTACCTTACCTACACAATATGCTCCAATTATCATATTTCTACCCCATTATTATACTACCAAGGTAGCATATTGTGTACCCTACCTACACAATATGCTCCAAAGATAATAATAGTACTGAGGTAGCATATTGTGTGCCTTACCTACACAATATGCTCCGAATATCATAATACTACTGAGGTAGCATATTGTGGACCTTACCTACACAATATGCTCCAATTATCATAATACTACCGAGGTAGCATATTGTGTACCTTACCTACACAATATGCTACCTCAGTAGTATTATGATATTCGGAACATATTGTGTAGTTAAGGTACACAATATGCTACCTTGGTGGATTATGATAAAGGGAGCATATTGTGTAGGTAAGGGACACAATATGCTACCTCGGCTGTATTATGATAATTTCGGCATATTGTGTAGGTAAGGCACACAATATGCTACCTCAGTAGTATTATGATATTCGGAGCATATTATGTAGGTAAGGTATACAATATGCTACCTCAGTACTATTATTATAATTGGAGCATATTGTGTAGGTAAGGTACACAATATGCTACCTCAGTAGTATTATGATATTCGGAACATATTGTGTAGTTTAGGTACACAATATGCTTCCTCAGTGGTATTATAATTATGGGAGCATATTGTGTAGGTAAGGTACACAATATGCTACCTCGGTAGTATTATTATAATTGGAGCATATTGTGTAGGTAAGGTACACATTATGTTACCTTGGTGGTATTATGATAATGGGAGCATATTGTGTAGGTAAGGTACACAATATGCACATCGGTAGTATTATGATGATTGGAACATATTGTGTAGGTCAGGTACACAATATGCTACCTTAGTAGTATTATGATAATTGGAGCATATTGTGTATGTAAGTTACACAATATGCTACCTCAGTAGTATTATGATAGTCGGAGCATATTGTGTAGGTAAGGTAGACAATATGCAACCTTGGTGGTAATATGATAATGGGAGCATATTGTGCAGGTAAGGTACCCAATATGCTACCTCAGTAGTATTATGATAATGGGAGCATATTGCGTAGGTAAGGTACACAATATGCTACCACAGTAGTATTATGATATTCAGAGCATATTGTGTAGGTAAGGTACACAATATGTTACCTCAGTAGTATTATGATATTTGGAGCATATTGTGTAGGTAAGGCACACAATATGCTACCTCAGTACTATTATTATAATTGGAGCATATTGTGTAGGTAGGGTAAACAATATGCTACTTTGGTAGTATGATAATGGGGTAGTAATATGATAATCGGAGCATATTGTGTAGGTAATGTACACAATATGCTACCTCAGTAGTATTATGATAATGGGAGCATATTGTGTAGGTAAGGTACACAATATGCTACCTCAGTAGTATTATGATAATTGGAGCATATTGTGTAGGTAAGGTACACAATATGCTACCTCAGTAGTATTATGATATTGGGAGCATATTGTGTAGGTAAGGTACACAATATGCTACCTTGGTGGGAGCATATTGTGTAGGTAAGGTACACAATATGCTACCTCAGTAGTTTTATGATATTCGGAGCATATTGTGTAGGTAAGGTACACAATATGCTATCTTGGTAGTATGATAATGTAAGCAAATTATGTAGGTAAGGTACACAATAAACGCACAACAGCAGATTTTCCTTACTTTTGATGTCCGATAACTGGTTTGTGCAGTCCGTGAACCCAATCAGTCAGACCACGTGATTGGCCACCTTAAAGTAAATCTATATTCCCCCCCCTTTAATTTGATCTAGCGTGGGTGATCTTTGGCATTTGTACTTTCAGTGTGCTAAACACTCCATTCTGATCTTCAACATGATTGATTTCAGAAAAAAATGTTTTATCTTTTGACCCACCTCGAAGTCGCGGTGTGTCTACTGGAACAATACTTGCTACCATGTTGCTGCATGCGTAAGTCCCTTCTATTTGATATGCAGCATGACCATATTCAATAAATGAATATTTGACCTTTTGCCACTACCCAAGGGGTTAGGGTGTATGTAAGGACAGAATGCTTGTTTTCAAGGTGCTCTACGAAACATGACTAATTTCAAGATGAAAATGCGTTGACCTTTTGACCCCCTGCCTCAGTGGTCAATTGTGTATCTGCGTGCTAAATGATTGCTATCATGTTGCTGTCATGTGCTGTTCCCTTAATTTTATATGCAGCATGACAATATTCAGAATAAGTTTCATTTTGGACTCGCCCCATCCCCTAAATCTACCCGGACCCAGGCATCCAATCAAATATCCAGTCTGATATATTTCATATCTATTGTTGTTTTTTATCTGTCTGCATACAAAGTTTCGGTAATAATATTGAAAATTGACTAAGTTATTGCCAAATTTATGTATTTGACCTTTGGCCCTGCCTAAAGATTCAAGTGGGCGGGGTATTTATTTTTACATTTTACACCGTCATACTTATCTACAGGCTTTTTATACATAATAGCTTTGGGGAAATGTTTAGATCATTACTCTAAGAAAGCCATTACAACTTTTGTATTATAAGTGCCAGAGCAATAATGAGTTTATCAGTTGATCTTGACGAAACTTATACGATATAGAACTGTCATGCGCGGATCCAGGAATTTTCGTCAGGGGGGGGGGGGGGTCCAGGTCAATCTGACAAAAAAGCTCTGACAACCTTTTTTTTTAGTCCTAAGCTTATTTTACAGTCGCAAATGGTTAATTTCAAAGAAAACTATCATTTTTCAAGGTTCTCGAGGGGGTCCAACATTTTCCAGGGGGGTCCAACTTTTTCCGGGGTGGGGGGTTCCAATTGCTTATTCCTATAGAAAATATATAACTTGTGATTTTCCGGGGGAGGTCCGGACCCCCTGCCCCCCCCTCTGGATCCGCACTTGGGACTGTCCATGGTACTATCCATTCATGCAGAGAATGCACCAAATCTGACTAAAAGGTACTTAGGTATGTTTCTGGAAGGAGACAGACAGACAGACGGGTGCATAGACGGCCGACGCCAAAACAATATCCCTCCGACTTCATCGGGGGGGGGGGGGGGGGGGGGGGGGGACCAGTACTGAGCACAGGATATCTACCACGACTGCGCTCCTCAGCTAGGGAGCATATTGTGTAGGTATGATACATGTCCTACACAATATGCTCCCGATTTAAGGGGGAACATATTGTGTATGCAGGGTACACAATATGCACATCGAGAGAGCATATTGTGTATGGAGCATTTTGTGGCTCTACAGGGCGTGCCCCCCAATAATTTGCAAAAAGGTGAGGGATTTTATAGTGCAAATACTGTATTGCTCATTACAAAGGTCTGTCATTTTAAAAAAAATTATGTGTGCCCCCCCCCCCCCCCCCCCTCAACCTCCATTGTAAGATACCGGAATAGAGGGTATTTTGAAAAAAAGATGGCTTGTCTTCATTATAGTTTTATAAAGCGGTAAATTCAACGTATGAACCCTGCATTTAAAGTTGGTCGATCGTACAATTAATATAGGAAACCTCATTTAACTGTTCTATACAAACAGACGTCCAGGGAACTAGTTCAACAGTGTTTTTATTGTCGTTTATTGATCAGTCTATGATCGTTACAGCAATTTACTCGATTTTATAATAGTCATTAAAACATTACAGAGGTATTGGAAGACCATTATAAAGCATATCTATGCATTTACATGTAGTCTATCTCGGGTCAAAATCATTACACTATTCGTCCTTCCGATTCAGGTCGAGAGTGTTGGGTCCTTTAACCCACTTATGATGTACAGATTCATTAATACAGTAAAACCTGTCTAAACGGCCACTCTAAAAAAAATGGTTTTCAAGACCGATTATCGCTTAATGCAGGTCAAAAGTATTGCAATACTTTCGACCTTCATTAAGCTACCATTTGTCTTTAAGACATTTGTTTTGTCTTTTTTAACGTTGCCGCTTAAAGGGACAAATATTTGAGCAATAATAATGGTACCACTCATTATGACTCTCTCCAGGGGTCATACTGGGCAGATCAAAAGGACAGCCATAATGAGGTGATTATGACTTCCTTACTGGGGCAAAAAAGTGGTCCCATAAAGGGAATAGGTATTTTATGATAAAATATTGATCTTTATCTTAGTGAATGAAATTGTGTTGCATACAGGTAAGTCCCCTCCTGAGGCCCCATTAATTTTGTGAGATTCTGAAACTGTCCCTTATCAGTTAATCCTTTAATGATCTCTATTGGACAGTAATCTTTGTCTTTAAGACAAGTTTTACTGTATAAGGGGTTGCTGGTCACGCTTTCAAACCTTTGGTAGCTCAATATGCTACTAGATCGTACTCACATGTGCTATATCGACATTACCCACCAAAACGCATTCGTCATTTTCTCTCAGTTATATCTCCAAAAGACTGTCCGAAATGACTGAAGATGTTCGTGACTGGGCCGTTAACCATCAGCAAACAAGTTCAAAATAAGCCAGTTGATTTGGTGTGGTACCACTCAATGAAGTCAAGGCATTTGTTTGTTCAATGTTGCCTTTTTGGGGACCACAGAATTATAATTACTAACTTGGCTCTAGGTTTGTCAACAAATAACTTCCCTCACCATGAAGATTTTCCGCGTTAGCTGGGTTCATTGATCCGTTTATTTACACAGCATTTAAATTATAACTAAATTTGTTTGAAAACCCTCAATTTGCTCTCCAATAGCTAAACCAGCATGTCATATTGAACACACATGATTTCTTTTTATTACCAAATATGAAAGTCACAGTTTAACACCAATAAAAGCACCATATTACCAAAGATCACACACAAGCAAAGAATGAAGAATACAGTAAAACCTGTGTAAAACGGCCCCTCAAAACACACCAAAACAAAGATCAACAACATCAGAATCTAGGGCGAATATTTGGTACCAGTAAAATGCATGTAAGCTCCCCGTTGGTTTAGGCTGCTGACCGTTCTAAGGCGGGTGGTTTTGTTGTTGTTGATTTGTTGATTATTGTTAATCTCATTGTTGGAGTCTGTAATTGTTCTATGTTTGTTGTACGTTACTTTATGTCCATTCTAGCTTTGCAATCATCTTGATGGGAAAGAGAGAGCTTGTTGCTTTGCTTAGTTTGTCTTTCTGGTTCCTGGTGAGTGTTGTGTGGCTCCTCCTCGCGGTGCCATGGGCTTGTCTGCAGTTTGTGATTGTGGTATTTCCTGAACATACTCACACGCTGTTCTTAATGCCAAAAGGTAGTTTAATGAAGGTCGAAAGTATTGCAGAATGTTCCCTTGGAGCATTATGCAATACCTTTGACCTGCTTTAAGCGATAATTGGTCTTGATAACCAATTTTCGTTTTTAGAGTGATCGTTTTACACAGGTTTAACTGTAAAATCGTTCAAAATCAAATCTAGCGTTGTAGTAAAAAATACATTGTTCGAGTGCTTGCTCCTAAGTCTTAGATCGTTCCTCAATTGAAGCATTTTGGCGACCATAGCATCATATTTAGCAACAAATGAATTGATATCATCTGATTGGTAGAAATAAAGCGAATACGATAAGCCCTAAGCGTTTTGATACTACGCGTGTAATAGCAGTTTTCGAACGAAAGGATGAGAAATGAAATCATAATAACCTGTGTTAATCTGAAAGATACACTCAGAAATTGACGAACGTTTGCTTTGATATTCTGAACAAATACTAAAGATAGTCTTTAACAATACAATTCTAAGTTTACAAAGCTTAAACAAACTTGACATCGTCTTCAAGTAGTACTACAGTATGTCACAGTCCCCTCAAACAGCGGATGTAAGTTTTCGTAAGCCCTCCAACTGCACTGCAATTACAATCAAGCGATGTGTCACGTTGACAAGAAGAACATGTTGGAATCGTAGAGCAAAATGCACGTTCAAAACGGTTGATAAGTAATAGTTATATCATGGGTTGTCCGCCTGTACGTGGAGATAATCCACGAGCTTTAGCGAGTGGATTATCTTACGTACAGGTGGACAAACATGGTATAACTATTTTATATCACATACATCAGTGTAGACATTGCACATCACGAAATATTTCGTGCTGAAGTTGGTAAGGGTGGTATAAGGACAGATGTCGTTGAACCGCATGGAGTTAACAGAAGTTCTATTCGTACATCGAGATAGTGTTAATTTTTGCTATCATATTCTGGTCCTTTGAGACTTTTGCGATCTGGCAGGAATCAGAATGCTACTTATTCCAGTGCAGAAGTAGGTGCGAGGGTTGCTGCACGTTCATCTGCTGCAGTCATTATCGGTTTTTTCAGATTGAATTAGAAATTGCAAAGTTGCTGTAATTAAACTAAAACCGAGTCTGTTGTTGTTTTTTGCTGGAACCATCGAGCATTTCTGTATTAAGCCTAAAATATTATTGAGAAAATTTTACAACTTCAATGAAAGTCACCTCAGAAATGTCCTTAAAGTCCATAGCTATCTCATCAGTGGGTCGATAGGTTAGTTTAATTTGTTCAACACACTTGTAATAAGATTATATAAACATTATCAACAACGACAAGGCCAGTTTTGTATATCATTATATCACTAAACTAGTATCTTATGAAGGCGTTTATTTGCAGTGCTCTATCACTTGTTAAGTGTAAACGTTTTGTTTGTTTATCTACCATTATCACTTTCGTTTCTCCTAAATTTGGGCTTATTATAGAGAGCCTGTCAATCGATATTTGATTATGCTGGTCACTCAAAGAATTTATGACGTCATTGAGGGCCATGAATGGCAGCGATGGAATATAAATCTTGTAATTTTGAAGTGTTCTTACCAGTTCAAACGTTGTCAAGGTTAAATATTTGCCATGCTTGTAACTTACATGTTTAAGGTCAATGGGTAGTTCAGTTTTATACTAAAAGTATGTGGGTATGTTCAGAAAACCCCACTACCACATACTGCAGACTACCAAACCACGGCATCGCGAGAAATTGCCACCGAACAATAACAGCCATAAGACATCAGGAAGACAATTAAAGCAAAGCAACCAACCCTCTCTTCCCCATCAAGATGACCGCTAAACCAGAAACTGAAAGGATACAAAGTGTAAACCTGCTACATTCCTACAATGTGTTATACAGTGACGTTTTCGTCAATTTTATGGAACGTTCGACTTTATAGTTTCAGTGACTTGTACTCCACACAGTGCAATGCTTTCGTCTTGTATATTACACGTGATGTTGAAACAGCTGTAGTTTGTGTATGTACATCTAGTTTCTCATTGGCTTTATTGCCTATTGGAATTTTCAAGTGAACCATCTATCTATTCATCTAGGTTTTCACCAGTTGGTCCAATCAATGCCTTTGCTGTTCGCATACACAATCTATAGATATACATGTAGATAAAGTCTCAGACCAGCAATTAAAATTCTAGCACCGTACACTGGATAACTACGCATGCGCAGCGTTATCTCATGGGCTGGTACAAGAGTTGTTTGAATGCACATAATCTATGATAAATAAGAAAGCGTACTTCTACTTTATTTCATCTCCTTTATGATTATTACTCAATCGAAACACTTACGCAATCAAAACGCATGTTGTGATTGAGTAATAAGGAAGATTTCGCTGTAAAGTTTCGACTAAGACTGGGGCCGAGACTGGGACAGTGCAATTGTAAGCATGATGAATGCGTGTGCGAAAGAGATGTAAAAGCGCGACAAAACACGAATTACAACATGCATGACACAACTTACACAGCATTCTGTCTATGAATTTGATCTAAACAGTTATTTGACATGTGCGGATCAGAGTGGGTCCAACTCTGATAAAGTTTTTTTTTAGTTGATGAGGGGAGGAACGATCCAAAGAGCATTCAAAGTTGGGCCATCATCGACCCGCCAACAAAACGCCATTTAATGGCGTTTCGCTGGCGGGACGATGATTGAACAACTTTGAATGCTGGCTTTGTAGCTTTACAATTTTTCAGGGGATCCGGACCAGTCTTGCTTATAAACCCTATACGTTTTTTTTATTTTTCAGGGGGGTGTCCGGACCCTCTGCCCCCTCCCTCTCTGTCTCCGCACATGTTTGAGGACAGGTTTTATTTCCTAGTTTATTCAAATATATGCCACCTGCCATAATGAACTAATTAAACAATTTCTATTTTAACAATGTTTTATGAACTCATGTCACGCCTTTTATTTGGCATGTTTGTTTTATTTACCTTTCAACATTTAAGAAAGTATTGTTAACTCAAGTCAACTTACAGGGCTCCCTGTTAAAGCAACAATTTTATATGTAAACAGTATACGTAAACCGTTTAATTTTCCATTGTAAATCAACACTTGATATAGTAGGTTACAGACGTTTGGGCTTGGAATAAATCTGAGATTAAATATAATTCAAAAGTGATTCCCCCGCTGTGTCGTTAAATACGATGTAAAGGCGATGCAAATCTATGTTGAGGTATTGGCGCAGCGAACAACTCATGGCTGAACTGGTAGAGGCATATCGGAGGTGAGGTAGATCCTCCGAGTTACATCTATCACATGCTAAATCAGCTGCAATTCAGAATCAAACTTCCTTGTATGTGCAATGGTGTACACAAGTGTTTTAGAAATATATCTCTGGTTATTTAGTAGCGTAAAAGTTGGGACGATGAGGCCGTTTGTTCAAGCTATTATCCGTATCAGCAGTTAAATCGCCTTTATCTGGTTAATCCACTTAAATGCATCGGGATCAAGATAAAGCAATACAGGTGGATTACTGGGCGACCTGACAGCAAATCCACAAGTTGACAAGGATGATACGAGCGACTATTAAGATAACAACTACCTCAAACATGGCCATTTCAGGTCAATTTCTTCAGAAAACGCCCCCAAAAAACACCAGAAAACAGTTACACGTACTAGACATACAACTTGGATCAATTCGTTTACATCAGAAGTATTTGGTCCTACCATTGCAAACAGTGAAGATTATGACGAGACAGCTCTTTTCATATGCATTAAAGATATTTGAAAAAAGATTTTTGAAAAAAAAACTAATAAATACTTTCATTTTAAATTGTATGCGAAGTCTGCAGTACAGATGCTGGGCTGTAGGGTAAATATACAGTAAAACCTGTCTTAAGCGGCCACTCAAAAAGAAGAACAAAATTGCCTTTTCAAAACCAATTAGCGCTTAATGCAGGTCAAAAGTATTGCAGAATGCACCAAGGGGAGCATTCTGCAATACTTTCGACCTTCATTAAGCTAACATTTGTCATTATTATCTTTGCTTTGTCTATTTTGAGTGACCGCTTAAGATAGGTTTGACTGTACTACATATTACTTTTTGATACGGTGCTATATGTATTGCATACTTCACAAGCCACCGCGCAATAGCCAACTTCACTCACACCATTTCAAGATTAAAGCAGTGTATTGTCTTAGATTTGAAATGATACAAACTTAGACTATTATTAGAATTCGACCTTTTTGTCTGCAGCTGAACTCAGATTGGACAATCACCTTACTTATTTCATGAAACAACTACACAGGAAAAACATAAGCCCCCACTTCACACTGTGAATTTTCAATAGAAGGTGTCAAATTCATATGCAAGGATTAAACTATTTAATTGGGTGAAGTAATGATAATCTTTTCATATAAACTTACCATTTACGTCATCAGTTCATTGTGTACAGAATGTGCCAAGTCAAATATAATGCGCTTCCACCAACCTTGATTTCGTGTTCATTCTTTTGTGTCTTTGTGTGCGAGATCTGAAAGAGAAAGGAGTTCAACCTTGGTAGTCAACCCAATCACGGTTGGCAACTGTGCTTTCCTCTTTAATTGCACGCCGGTGGGTCGGACTTCAGACTCTATGACGGTTCCGACTTTTAATACTTATCTATTGATGAGATGGCAGGGGCCTGATGCTTTGGCTGATGCCAGGCTCACTGGGGTCTACCTGCTGGATTTCTTTTGCTCCCGTGTTCAGTTTTATTTACTGTTGAGTCCTTATGTTTTGCTTTCTCTCCTTAAAGATTTTATATCTTGATTTATATGTTCTGAGAGATGATGCATTGATAAGTTAGGGGTCTATATGCAAACCAACCATCTATGTGTCTTGATCCACATCTGAACTAAGGGTGAGGTTGGTGCACCGTTAAACCGGTTTAAGCCCTCCAGTAAAATATCTTTACTGACTGTTCCAAGGCGGTGCTTCATTTTTGGATCATTTATGTTATTTTGTCTTGTTTTGGTATGCTTTCATGCAAGTCTAGTTGTTGATGCCTTGTGGTCACCTGCTGGGAAAGAGCTGACCTCTTGGTTCTCGTTTGTGATGTCTAATTGTGACGTTGTCACTTTTCCATTGGTATCCTGGGTCAGGTGTGGTGCATGATTGTATTGATTCCTGATACTTGCCCTCTTTCTAACTTTCAAAGTGTGTGGCGTCCAGAATAAGTTATGTCAACGTCGATTCAACGTAAATCTAAATCCCTGCCATCACACGAAATGATGGTACTATTGCATCGGAGAGCCGCAAAGGCTCTGGCGAGACTGCATTGACATGCAGTCAGAGCCTTCGCTGCTCAATATAAATAGTATATATACTGTATCTATAGGTTGATGAAGATTCAGGCTACTTATTACAACCATGCAACCACACCTTTAGCATCCCATTCCAATGAAACATCTCGGATAAGCTGTCAATAATATAAAATTGGCTATCTACATGTATTATTGTCATCCAGGTGCCTGCCAAACTACACAAAAACTTGTTCATTTCTACATGCTCATTACACTGAAACATTAAAAAGTAGTTGAGAAGTTTGTGAAGAAAAGTTAATGGTGAAAAACACTCATTTATTGAATTGACATATGTTGTAGGAGCACATTGGAATTGCCTCAATGAGGCAATTCCAATGTGTACAAACAACATATGTTACTGAAATTAAGGAAACCTATTTTGAAATATACACTAAAAGTATCAAATCCATTGGCTTTGCGTCTTTTAGACATCTCAAACTGCCACTTAGCATTAAAATACCTGTCACTATAATGTAGCAACTTGTTTATATTTACATGACATCTACATCACCAAATTTTATTTTTATGAACTATGCTTTTGCTTAGCTGGTAGTTGCATGGTTGTAAACCTCTAGCCCCACTTTATATGACTGCTTAAAAATGATTTAACGCATGTGCGATATAACCAAAATCTCATGAGCTGGTCCGCAATGCATTGACGTTGTAATGAACATTTATTGATATGGCTCGATTGAAGTCTTTCACGGTTTTCTGCATTGTCATCAGACTCGTTAGTTGTCTTTAGTTTTCATAGATACTGTCGCCTGCTGAAAAATGTTAGTAGAGAATGAATGCTTGTTAGTCTGAAGACGGTAGTATTTTTACTTTTACTATTTCGGCCTAGGATAGTTCGGCCGTAACAATTTCGGCCACCACAGAAAATGCTGAGGGCGGACGTTTCGGCCATAATCATACAGTACCGTTGGACTTTATGAACGGACACCCATACAAAACAGCTGATTTGACCTATTTTAAGACCCACTTTCAGGGCGGTCACTGGCTAGCTTACAAAACACATGTGCCAGCTCATGTAATTGGCACTTATCGCATATGCACGCAGTGAAGGCTCAGACGAGACTGTGCAAATGCACAGTCTCCTCTGGGCCTTCGCTGCACGCATACGCAAAGCATGGACGTAGAGAAATGCTCAGACCAAATCTCGGAGTTCTGCCCCCACTGGATAGCCTAGAATGTACGTTTGAAACAAGGCTTTGCGCATGTGCAAAAAAGACCATTATCTTCTGGGCTGGCCCATTTATGGACTTTAGTACTTACACATTGAACACTCTATAATAAGCAGCTTATTGCCCTTAAGTCATTGTTTTCAACTTGTAAATCTTCTATAATCTGGTTGGAATTTAGAGCACCACAAAACACATCCACTTTTTTCATTCAATGTCAATATACCCTTCAGGACATAGACACTTTGCTTTATTTTCCTTTTGTTTGGTGTGTCTGTTTATGTGCAATGTTTACTCAGGGGGTGGGTTACACATTTGTATCCGAATACTTCTAAAGTTGTTAAAGAAAGGGAAATATAGAGCGTCTCTCTGGCCATGTATACGAATAAGTTATTCCATAGACTTTTGCAAATAGTCCACTCCCTGCATAGTTTGGCAAAATTTCAGTGACTGTGGAAAAATCCCAAAGGACTGTTGGTTTGGTCCTCGGACGATCGACAAACATCGGACATATGTACCACGATTGGCCAACGTTAGTAACACAATTTAACACTGCATCCACAGCCATCAATCTATATGAGCTTGATTTCAACCGCATATATAACGAAACTGTGCAACTAGTTCTACCATTCTTTTTTTTTGTTTTTTGTTGCTTTACGTCGGTCATTGCGGGACGGTCAGTTCACCTAACCACACTTTTTTCCTGGGCAAGCTTGAACAAGCAGTTAACCAGTAATCGTGCACATACTTTCGCTTGTAACTGACAACAACCCTTCATGAATGATTCAGCGGAAGGGAGGAGAATGACCGTAGAAATTATTTCATGATCAATCTCCACGATAGTATGGGACCGGGCCGGGAGCGAACTCGCGACCCCTGGATCTGCAGTCAGCTTCGCATCTTTAACCAGACACGTTACCGACTGCGCTACGCGGCCCCTACCATTCAGTTAACCTATATATACGGGTAAGATCGGACATCACCGGTCTCGACCGCTTTCTTTTCATACCTACTCTCCATTAAAATGAATACGTGAGTAGGTTTTGACCAGACTTCGTATTTGAATCCACGTCGTTTCATTCAAGCAAACATTCTATTTTCTAATCATGAATTTCGCCAGTAATGTCGCTTTCTGTCGCTGTACAAGCTGATGAATTTGACATTCAACAAAGCAGATCTCGTTTAATTTTTAACCTGAGAAAATTATAGTCATTTGACTTTAACAATAAAAAATATGAGTCACTCAGACACAAACAGACCCCATTTAAAGACGAAAATTTATGTTAAATTTGAACTCCAATAGCCAGACTCTTATTGTTCAAAATAACCTTAAATTGCCACTTTTATCAAACTTTAATTTGCCACACCACCTCGGAAGGTACCGTTATTTGAGAAAAAAAAAACGACTAGAGCAGCATGAGCCTAGGCGAAGTCGTAATACCAAAGTGGTTGTTCAAAGTTAGCCATTGGCAGCAAAATGGAAGCATTTCCTGAACGTGCAAATCATCAATAGCAGACCGCGTAGGAAAAGAAAACGACGCAAATCGTAGTTTATGCTGAGTGGAAGTTAGCAAATGCTCAGGTGGGACTGTGCAAGAGCACAGTCCCGCCTGAGCCTACGCTATTCATATAAAAAGTATGGACGTAGATGAATATTTAGACCTTAATCTAAACATCTAGTCCCACTAGATAGCTGAGAATACACGTTTAGCCTTCACGGAGGAAAAGTGTCAATTTCAAAATGTCGTTGTTCGGGTAGATAGGAGTAACAGGAGGGAAGAAGACGTGTAGGTGGGTCTGAAATATTGTTTCACTTAAGAGAGACAGTTTAACGGTCACCTGCTAAAATAGAAGGGTATTAAAATTGGCACGAACTTCTTTGTTGGGGTTACTCATCTTTTGAGAGTGCTCGTAATTTGCAAAACAATTGTTAACAGTATGATGCTAAAATAAGTTCACACATCTGTCATTCGGATAAGTTGACCAACATAGAAGAAATGAATCGTATTAAACGTAAACTGTACAAAACACTCAAGTCTACAATTTTTACAGTTTCTTGTCCACCCAACAACAAACACTGACATACGAGTTCCGAATATTAACAAGAGCACGTTGTACAGATCACTTCCAAACACATTTTAACTGCCTTGTGTCTCGAAACACATTTTAACTGAATGAAGACCTTATGCCTCGAAACACGTTTTAACCGAATGCAGGCCGTATGCCATACGGCTAAAATGTGTTTCGAAGAATTCTAAGTTGCAAAAGTTTAAAGAGAGCTAATGCTTTAAAATTAAAATAAGTCATTTTTTACCTATTTGTTCTGACAAGAGCTACAGGTTTAATGCACCTTTGTGTTGAGACAGTCCCTGTGATTTCAGTGGTCCTTATTAATTGTTACATTTTTATTTTGCCCATTTTTCAAACAAATTTAGAAAAAAAACATGTTCAAAATGTCCACGAAAGTCATTTTACATGTTTTATCATATGACGTCGCGTCTGGGAGTGAAATAACGCCATGCAATAAAATCTGTAAACCACTAGTGGTTTATCGATTTTCGGGAAACGTTATGACGCCCATAACAACGTTGCGTACATTATGTCAAAATTATAACGTTTTTACGCCAGAAATGAGATTTCAAAGTATTTGTCATATGATAAATAGAATCTAACATACGTGCTCTTGTTTTTTTGAATTTATTAAACGAGTTGGGGAAAAGAGATAAAATGCGAGGCAAATTAAACTCGTTGCAAAAAAGAGATAAAATGCTCGGCAAGCCTCGCATTTTATCTCTTTTCCCCAACTCGTTTAATAAATTCAATAAAACATGAGCACTCATGTAAGATCCTCTATATTTGCCTTAAGACTTTACCATATACGATGCACTTTGTTTGTACAGGAATCAAGGGGTAAAATGTTAACGAAGATCATGTGACGTCAGTGTGGTTTCACTTTGCAATAAAGACAAGATACCTAACATTTTCCACCACAAAAGTACAGTTTTTCACATATTAGCACAAGGCCATCTTCATAATTAACATTAACGCAAAGAAAAGTGGTTTTCTGATAAATTTCAAACATATTTGCGGGCAGATGAACATGTCCACAAGCATGTTTAGATTGCTTTCGCTGAAAACATCAATTTTGACAATCAGGCTAATGACCTCATTAGGTCGTGAAATTCACCGTAATATTACATATTATCAATTTTCCATACACACGTCTTTTCATCTTGGTATGTCGGGCGAGATAGTTGTTCTGTCTAATTATAACAAAACTATCTACATAATTTGAGCAATTTAGATCCAGTTTGGTTGTGTTCACACCTGGTGAAATGAATACTACCTGTTCTATTAAAGCGCTCTCCAGGTATAATATTACTTTTGCAGTGACCGACACGCCATCTCGCTATTCTGAAAACTGGCCTTGGAAAATAGGTGCACAGTGAACATGCCGTCATGGTGAAATTCTTCGTGTGCCTTTTGAATTGCACTAAATATATAAGTCAAATACGCCAGTTTCTCTTCCAATGAGAAGTTAGGCGATTTGTCTCGGGCTTTCCTCGCCCTCATCCTACCATTTGGTATACTGCTCTCCGTACTGGGTCCATGCCCCGTTCACTTTGCTTGCGTTTGCTTGATTGTGCCCCAAGCTTTGCTATCACCTCGTTGTTAGTCTATGCTGTATGACTATGGTCACATCTACTGTCCTGCCAGCCAAGAGTGACAGTGACGTCATGTTTTGTTAACAAAATTACTCAGGACTAAGAATCGATAGATCACTTGTGTATTAATCCTGTGATCTACCGATTCGCGTTATCTCAAGTGAAGTGTACACGTTAGTGTTTTACTTAGCAATTGTAAACAAAGTATTAGGTCACTGTCACTCTTGGTTGGCACGATAGTATTTGAACTTTCGTGCAGTAAACAGTATAGTGCAATTCAACTCTACTTTCTTCTTCTTGTCCATTTCGCCCGTTTTCCCTGTCTTGTCGCCGCATTGTTACATGTGCAGGCCGATGACATCCATCCTATTATCTTCGTCCGCAGGCCTATTTTTTTCATTTTGTATGTGTTCATTTATGTTAACTTTTCTTCCGCTGACATCCATTTTAGTCTATTTCTGTTATTTCATTGAAATCGACAAATGCAGATCTTTCCTTATTATATTATATATCGCTCATTTTGAAAACGAATCCTATGTGTTGATGCTTAGACCTATGCAGCAACGAACCAAGCATCGCTAGGTTTGGTATCTCAAACAACTTCATAGTCAAAATGTTGTTTTGTTCATTGTGATAACGGTTTACTCGTCCCTTTATTTTACCGCAGTTGACTCGGACAGCCCTTCTGTAGATGGGAGACCAGTAAAGGCTCTGAAGAATCTGTGCGCATGTACGCAGATTCGTCAAAGTGACTTTGCTGTTCGAACACGCAAAAAAATGGAAGCGGCTGATGGTTCAGATCAGCTACTCGACAGCTAGCCCCATCACCAAACAATTAATAACGTAGCAGGTAACAGTTAAACGTGTCATTTGTCAACATTTTGTGGTATGCTGAAAAAACATTGAAGCCAATTGACCGGGGTAATATGATAGAAATCAGGAATAAAATTGTAATTATTAACTGACTCACGAGTGGTATTAGTCGGGTCAATGTACAGGCGCGTCAGTTCTCGCATTTTTCGCCATCTAGTAGCCGTTTCATCCATCAAAAGACACTACTTCCTATCGATTTAGCCCGTCAGCTAAATACTTGACGCGCGACGGTGTCAAACAGGTTTTTCAGATTGCTTCATAATAGATAAGGCCATTTGGAATTTTCATAACATGCCTTGGGCTTGATGGCAAATTAGAACAGAATAGAACAGAACATAAATTTTATTTTGAAGGGTAATCCTCACTTTGTCAATTTCATGTACTGTTGTGCCAACCAAGAGTGACACTGACGAAATGTTTTGTTTATAATTAAATTAATTAGTACACTCCACTGGAGCTAACGCGAATCGATAGATCACTTGTGTATTAATCCTATCCTGCGGATAGGATTAATACACAAGTAATCTATCGATTAAAAGTCCCTGATAACTTTGTAAACAAAACATGACGCCAATGTCACTCTTGGCTGGCAGGACAGTAGGTGTGTGCTCATTCGGAAAGTCACTGACATTGCAAACACCACATACGCACGTTGCATGTCCCCCTAAACCTGGAACTTCTATACGAATATAGTAAAAAAAAAAATCAGGGCTCAAAGGTAGAAGGGTGATATATGTTACTTTATTTCATTGAAATCGACATGCCAGTTCCTTCGGTTCCCCCAAATGAAATATATCTCCAGATTATTTGATTTCATATGCTCCCTGTTTCAATACATTGCCTTTATTTTATCGCACGACACGTTATGCCTGTCACTTGTTTGCTAAGCCCTCAGTGAGACCCGACCGATTACCAGGCATTGTAACGTACTAGCCTCCTTTAAGATTCATGATCCAAATTATATATTAATTGTCTTCATAATTTGTGTGTTTAATTGTTGAGATCTGATGTTTCTTATATGGTAAGCGCTTTAAGAAATCATTCTGTCGTTTATCAATATTATCGAAAACGTCCTTTTATTAAACGTATTGTGTTTCTTGAACCGTAATGGCCCTCTTGTTGTCGAAATGAAGCAGGTATATTATACGAGCAAATTTACATGTTGATAAAAAGATCTTTTCAATTGTACATAACCTGATTAAATCTTCGAACAGGAGTAATTTAATTTCACATCTATCATTGTGACATTCGTTTCATTTCAGTGCTTTGGGATCAATTTGACACCGATTCTGTTGTCCTGATATACGGACTGATAAAATCCGCCTTTCAGCGTCTTACTACAAAAATTTTAAACTCATTAGTTTGTTTTTTGTTGTCCTAAATTCGATCTATTGATGATTAGTTCTCGAGCCATTCGTGTCAATTTTCGTACCTCTCCCCGAATTGTACATCAGTTTTTAATACCGGTTAGCAGAGAAAAATTGTTGTTTTTTGCCCTCTTAAAACATGCGATATTCATCAGATGCGATTATAATGAGTACTCAATACAAATACGAAATAATGCTTCTAGGTCAATCAAACTGACCCCATCCCCACAATGTCATCACAAGGGCGGATCCATAAAATTTCGACGACTTTTTTTTAGTCATCAGTGTATTTCACCGAGGGCCATACGAACCTCCATCGACAAGCAATTGGACACTTGGGTCCAATTGCTTTTCGAGGGGGGTTCGTACCAGTATTTCTAAGGAGACCAATAGTCAATTGTGATTTTCCAGTGGTTCCGGGCCCTCTTTCCCCCGCCCCCTCTGGATCCGCCACATAGTAATGTACAATATGCTTAAAGTAGTGATTTCCCACTCTCTCAATAATGTCTTTCAATTATGTTTTGTGAATTAGTTTTATTGTCATTGGATGCCTTAATAAAAGTCGAATGTAAATTGAGATAACCAACATTACCTATCTGGGCGGGGCCATTAGTAACACTGCTTTAGCATGCGTATGCGAACAACAAAAGCGAGATCAACCTACGCACCATGCTGTCTGTTTAGACACAGATGCACAAACATTTAGTAGGTTAAGCTACATTAATAAAGTGTTATTATGTAACCCATTTTGGTTTAGTGGTCACCATTTGAATGCTGTCATATAGGACCTGGTACAAGACGTGCAGAACCTTTATGACCTTTCTAATCATCTCTAAGCATATACATGTACATGTAGAAATAATGACAGAAATGTGAATGCAAAGTGCAGTTTTTCAGGCATCCCTATATTACAAGGTGATGTAGTTAGCATAATAACAGTTTCCCCATCGTGCTCTAGTTCATATATGACAACATATAATCATGTATATGATTGCACACCTCTTTGTATGTATAAATGCTGTACAAAACCAAAACATGCATGATCTAACACTTCTCAATCTGACACCATCAGGGTTGGCATAAAACCCGGGTTTTATCATAAAGCCCAACCCGGCGGGTTTTATGGGTTTTATGAGGGCAGGTTTTATTGGGTTTTATAAATCTGAAACTTTATCATTAAAATAATCAGTCATAACTCCCTCAACCAGCTGCTACCTTACAGTTTTTCTGTGCAAACAGTGCTGGTCAAAATAAAAACGGTCTGGTCAGGATTAAAGCTGTTTGCATTTCTCTGTCTGCATTTTGATGGTACATTTTACTTTGTGGTAAAATTTTAGGATGATTACAAAAAAACTGTGGGGAACACAAAATTTAGAAAAATAAAAGTAGTATTGTTTTGACTGCGATTTACACCTTTGGGCAGTAATTGAGCAATTATCCTTGGCTATTGAAATTATGGTAAAATGCAGTCATGCTGGTCCTAGTAACAAAAGTGTGAAAATATCTTAATGCAGTCATATTGGGAAATGGGAACTTATTCACACTCTGGAATAGAATTATACATACATTATCATAAAGTTTATTCAGGCTTAAGCATAAAACAGCTTATCACCAATCAAAGTTAGCTTTAAAATTTTCATATACTACCAGTAAGTTCAGGCAATAAGACCCGGAGTGGGTTTGTTTATATTATTGAAGCCCAGGAGAAAATGGGAAAGATGACATTGGTAGACTAGACTGGTATAATCATGATAATAGACTAAATAATAATAATCAGATATGGTTAAAAATTGACTTGTCTGTATCTTGTCAAATGTAATATATATTTAAATGTCAATGTTGATATTCATATTTTATGATCATCTCAATATTACCATTTGAACTGATTAAAATATGGCTATATGGAAAAATTTCTACAGTTTTATATCTATCATCTGACTGAAAACCGAGAATTTATAAGGCCAAAAATTCATAAAACCCGCATATTGCCCAAAGTGGGTAATATGACCTTATTGCCCAGCCCGGGTAAACCCGGGTTTTATGGGATGGGTTTACCCGGGCGGGTAATATCATGCCAACCCTGGACACCATTACATCTAATGAATCGAGTTCATCATACGAATCGATCTGTGTGGTTTCAGTGTCATTCTGACCGCGAGAATGCACTCGGAGAACCACAAAAATCGAAATAAAAAATGAAAATTTTAATATGCAAAAGCAATGAAAACCTATCTTCCAATACAGCAGTAGTAAAGTAATACAAGGTTTATATCATCTAGCCACATTTTATTGTGATTTTGTGTCACTTCTAGTGTCGAATCTGGCAAATATTATCTCTTTGAAGGTGAGTTTTATTACTTACAATAAAACAAGACAGTGATCTTTCAAACGAAGCTGTTTATTAGTGTGTTGAACATCATGTTTCGTGATATAAACAACTGGTTGAACACTATTGCGAACAACTGCAGTAACTCTTGTGTTCGATACAAGTTAGGCTTTTAGAAAAGCTTAACAAGCTTAAAGGCCTGTTCTGTGGCACTCTAGACAATCTTTGTTTCCTTCAACAAGCTAATATCTTTATCCCCACATGGAGGTCAAAACCACACATCTGAATATTCACAGGATCTGGATTCCGGCTTGATAAGAATAAAGATGACTTAAGAGCCTTTTATGCCATGTTTACCAAGGCTCGATGAAACAATGGACAGGGTTGCATTGAGTGAGTCCTCTCGAATGTTATTTATAGTTTTCTTCATCAAAAATACTTTAACTATATTGCGTCTGTAGCTGAGTACATTATATTGAGTTTGAGTTTAAACTGGTTGCAAAAAGTAACGACACTCTTCGTGGACCATAATGAGGCCCTGGAAGGGGGGTCCTAGTGTCCAATATCTCTTTAATTATTTTGAAAAAAAATATCCCATGTCCCTAAAATAAATATGGCAAATATCCAGAAAATTCAGAAAGCATTTTGTCCCCATATCCCTTAAATTGATCCAAGTATCCCGTAGCCCTTTAAATATTTACAAAAATATCACGTATATACGATACGACATTATTTTAGGGTTGTGTGCCTGCTGGGCAGGGCCTCCATAATGGAGATGTAGAACAAACAGAACAGAACCGGGGTTTACCTGTTGGATTTCTTTTGCTCCGGTATTCAGTTTAATTTACTGTTGAGTCCTTATCCTTGCTTTATCTCCTTGTTATATCTTGATTTATATGTTTTAGGAGATTATGCATTGATAAGTTAGGGGTCTTTCATGCAAACTAAATATCTATGTGTCTTGATCCACATCTGAATTAAGGGTGAGGTTGGCGCCGTTAAACCGGTTTAAGCCCTCCAGTAAAATATTTTACTGACCGTTCCAAGGCGGTACTTCTTTTGTGGATCTTTTATGTTTTTGTTCTGTCTTGTGTTTGCTGTGTTTTGTGCGCGTCTGTTTATATGTGCTTCGTGGTCACCTGCTGGGAAAGGGCTGACCTCTTGGCTCTCGTTTGTGGTGTCTTCTGTGAGTTTGTCACTTTTCCATTGGTATCCTGGGTCAGGTGTGGTACTTGATTGTATCGATTCCTGATCTTTGCGACCTTACTTACTTTGAAAGAACGAATACAGCTGAATAATTTTACCAGTTGTTGACATATTTTCTGAACTGATTGGAGCTTAACTTGTTGATTGTGGTTGAAGTGGTCTCATTGTAATTTCGTCTGGCCTGTAAGAACGGTTCATTTGACTTTCTCCTCTATATAGGCTACTCGGACCTTGTTCTTCGTAACTCAATGTCAACATTGCACTAATGTCTGTTGACCGAAATTCGTGCCCTTGTCATACCGGTATGCCCAGATGTTTTGATTTATTCGTGGTCAATAAGGGATGAATAATTGATTAAATATGATCAGTCTTAATTTTCAACGTCAAAGGTGATGATGTATGGTTACCTACATGACGTTTTTAAAAGGCGTTTCAGTACTCCCAGATAAGCAGCTTTGGTTTCAACCAAGCATGTCAACATTTTCCTTATTCTTTCACCAAATCATATGTCGTGGGTATTCATCGGAGGCTATGAGACGCTTCCAATGAATACTCACAGCATGTGTTTTCTCGGAGAAACAATGATTCTAATGATTTTGATAAGCCTCTTTTCAAAGGTACTGGTTTCTGAATCTCTGATTGCGTAAACAAAATGTTCAAACCATTAGTTGAACCGAAATAGGGTGAAGACTTGGTAGGTTTTCAGTAGGATAATATATGATTAAGGACTTAGCTTGTAATCAAACAACTTAGTCCAGTTCTAGTTTTGCCATCATCTATATGGGAATAGAGCGCTGGTTGCTTTGCTTTGTATGTCTTCCTGGAGTTTGGCTCTTCCTCGTGGTGCCACAGGTTTGTCTGAAGTTCGTGATTGTGGTGTTTCCTGATCATACTCACTTACTGATTTATAACGTAAATATATATGTCTTTCGATATGGATAATGCCCCCATGGTAATAGTTTAGAGTTGAGAGGTTCTTTTTAAAAGCTTTATAAAGCCCTAGTTTGAAGATAATTGACATTTATGTACGCAACCATCATCGGACCTAACTACGTGTAATGCGTCATTGTTCTATCCTAAAACGTCACCTTTACTTGCAACAACGGTATAACAACAATCTACAATGTTTCGTAACAAATCATTCTTTAGTATTCATTCTTAATCTGTGCTGTACAATTAAATTGCCTTCAATATTAAACAATATCAAAAAACGTAGGCGGCCATTGTTCATTTGAGTATAAAAATCTTCGCGGGTAAATAAATAAGAACATATTCTGTCGTCTAGCAAGAAAGACTTGAATACCAGACCAAGTCTCTTGTCGTAAATGATGTTTTCTTATTTTCGCGGGGCGCCACTACTAAATGGAGCATGTTAACTCATATATGGTGGGCACACAAGAATATTTTGTTTCTGAATTCAAGCCTAAAATTGCATCTTTTCAATATTTTCATTTTATTTCACTTCTATTTATCTTGTCTTTTCTCCTATGATAATCTTGACTTTCTTATTCGAAGTTTAGGTCGGTTTCAAAATTGATCTCTGTTTATCTGTTTAGCGGCGTTTTTACGCATGGCGAATACGCGCCTATTTAAAATCACACAAGGAGGCTCTTCAGGGCTCTTCAGCGCAAATTGAGCGAGTTTCTTTAAATATGGCCCATATCAAATCACGTTGGATGTTCAGAATTTTCTTGCTTTTGTATCCTGGCACTTTATCACGACCAGATGTCACCACAAGACATGTTCACATGTCAACTGTTCTATTCTGTTCAACTTAAGTCTTCTAAAGGATTTAAATAGCTCTAGGTGGTGCCACACACTCACTGTTAATAATTTGAATTATTAATATCACAATGTTATTTTCTTTAATCCCACCAGCAGATTTATATTAGAGCCAAATAAAACGGGCGGCGCAGCTGCTTGTGTGTGTTGTTATTTCATTTCTTAACAAAAAATATGACTCGCTGAATTTGCTGCTGAAACTTACTAGTGGCACAATTCCGCGGAATCTCTTTTTCTCAACGATATCTCATTAGACTTGCTCAAGTCCTTAAACACTTTCTAATCAATTTTTCCTATCATATACTTGTAGCTAGTCTAACTCTGTTGGCTATGTTTTAAAACAGAGCCATCAGAGTTAGACTAGCTACAAGTGTATTAGTATATGATATGACACATTGATGAAAAATTGTTTAATGACTGGAGCCAGTCTAACATCTCATATACACGCATAATCTTTCAGTGGCGCAACTTAGTGTTCAATGAAGTCACGGAAATGTTTATGGACAATTTTCATAGAATGCACTATTCGTAAAGCTGGGTCTGACCGATGTTAGCTATTGTAGTATTGAAATGCGATAACCGCCCCTATTTTAGGATACAGCACTTTGGTAGCCAGAGACTAGATTGGATCTTCATAAACGTGGCTTCTGTATTTAAGCGTTACTCTAGTGTAAAGATACTAAACCTGATTCTATAGATCTATTCGCAAGCCAGTTAAGGAATAGATGAAAACGGTAGTTCAGGAGGATCGCAATACTGGGATTCGGTGACTTGTCTGTTTACATACCTCTACGGTCATATTCATATTTTGACTTGTTGTTCAAGTTGATGTGGTCAATCATTTTAGATTTCTATAGACTTGGCTCAACGAAAACATAGTTTCATAATTGGTCTTGTATAATACATCAATAAGATGATTTTTAAAAGACTGCACAGTAACATAAGCGAGGTGGAATGATACCTACAGTAGACAAAACGTGGCTTGCAAGAGGTACTTGGAGTAACTAGTTATCCCGACATTTCATTATCACCGATGTCTAGGCCGTGATCTACACCCAGGCTGGTAGCTAAAGCATCAGCTTAGCATGTATAGCGGTAATCATTCATTCATAGGATTAACACCATTTTCCTTTGATTCTGATAACACTGAAAAAGATTTGGTATCTTTTGGTTTTTGTTACTGAAACCATCCAAAATCTCTTAACAATTCCACAAGCTCCAGATTAACTAACCTCTTATGGCGAACATTTTAAAAAAAATGTTAATATTTAAACAACACATATATTCTGGATGCACAAAAGAACCGCCTCCTGATGCGGTTCTTTTGAGTACCAGAACATATATTTTCAGAGAATATGTAGCGAAAACTCAGGTTTACTCCTTATCACCTAGAGCACCAAATATCCTGGTCAATATAGAAGGGATTTCCCGCCGAAATTCTATGTGTCCATTTTAGTTTTTGTTTTTGTAAGTTTGCAATTTAATTTCGTAAAATACGTCATTGTAGCATGTGAATTGCCTAATGATAACAGCTTGGATCAACGGATGTTGCTGAAGAATTAAAAAATAATGCAAAGTAAACTGTAAATAGCATCAACAACATAATAAAGTGACACGAAACAAGCATTGAATATTGTCGGTAATACCGCGCTTCTTTCTATGCTATATATTTTGACGCCAGAGGGCGCGCTTTCATTTATAATTTATAGAGTATCCCTTTTTCGGAACCCATCGATTAATATCGGAAAACGGTGTCAGGAGACGTTTTGACTGAATGGTTTATCCGAAAATGGTATCTGCTTATTTTCAAATAAATATATCGAAAAATTCAAGCGTTTCAACTTTCGTCCTTTTGTAAAACGTTTGTTATAGGATGCAAGATAATTTCTTACAGAAACATCAATGTAAAATGCCACAAATATAAACTCATTTAAACCTTAAAAAATGAATATCAACGAAAACATTACAAAGATAAAAACATCTTAAGTTTAAAGGGAAGCAACCTAGTGGATATACAAGTTAAAATTTTGAGAAAAGATTAATACCAACTTTAGCACAGAGATAAGACCGAAAGTATTCATGATTCCATGAACCTTCCAAAAATCGAATTCATTACTTAAATGATTGAACTTTTTCATCCAGGGGTCGCGAGTTTGACCCCAGCCCAGCCCCATACTATTGCGGAGATTGATCATGAAATAAGTTCTCTGGCAATTCTTCTCTCTTCCACTGAGTCAAGAAGGGTTTTTAGTATATGCACGAAGTACTGGTACTGGTTAACTACTTTGTCAAGCTTGCCTAGTAAAAACGTGTGGTGTACATGCTTTGCGTCTCTAAAAGCTGTCTTTCGGGTTAAGACTTGCTTACAACAGTCTGTTCAGATACAGAGACTAGCGTATTGACCGGAATTTCGCTTGTTGCAGGCTATGATATGATACTTTCAAATAAGGGAATAACAAAGGCGCTGATATGCTAGAAACAAAATTACAATCTTCTAGCTAGTCTCTGTAGCTGAGCAGGCAGGTTTGTGCATGCATCCTCGCGAGAAAACCTGTGTTCTACTGATTGAAATTTCGGTTATGGCAAGCTAACATATACTTAAGGAAAAAAGAAAGGCAACAGGTGGAAATATTATTTTTGCATGGTTAAATGACGGTTTGGTGAAATCTCTTTTTGAATTGTCTAATTGATTATTTGTAGCATGTGATGAAATTACAAAACGTCATTTCAACGCTAGAGTTTATGCTACAAGGTGAAAACATATGAAAACGTAACATGCGACGTGAACGTCAGAATTAAGATCACTAAAAAATAGTAAGTGAGTATGATCAAGAAATACCACAAACACAAACTGCAGACAACCCTGTGGCACCGCGAGGAAGAGCTGCTCAACCGTCACAAGACACCAGGAAGACAAATTAAGCAAAGTAACCAGCTCTCTCTTCCCCATCAAGTCTTTTGCATGGTTACATGGCGTCGACTTGACAATTTGCAAATAAAAAAAACGTCCAATCATATTCGTAATGCAGTCAAATTTTGCGTCAAAACCGTCTACTTGAATGCCAAAATACACAACGACAGAGAATAAGCAATTGACGTCACTTAGAGCCGCCGAGTTTGTGTCGTTGGTGTATATACAGTGTAAAACAAACCTAGAGGCATCAGAACATGCATTCTCGGAGAAAAAACTGACTTTTCAGATACCGTCGAAATATGCTAGCAGGGTGTTTATATTGACGTTAGCCAAACTAAGCACATCATAATGCAAATGGAAACACTTGATTACATGCTGAAAGTAAACACTAAAATTCTGTCACTGGACCATTCTCTCATTGGAAAAGCGCATAAACCTTATGGAAACCATTAAAATGTAGGATAACATATTTTGATGCCATTTTGACTTTCGTTTGACGTCTGAAGATCTTAAATCATAATTATTGAAGAAACATCTTTATATTGAATAAAAAGTCAAACAGAAAAGAAATTTTACGCATCTAACGCAATATTCAGAGTTGACGTTAATGAAGTTAAGGCAACGTGCATGCGTAATTGATAATTACGCTGAACTGTCGTAATTTGACGGTGACATACAACTCCCATGAATTTACATCATTTTCACAAAAAAACTGACATCACATTGTATGCTAGCAATGAATCAAAGCGTTTGTTGCGTTTCTTTTTTCCTTAAGTATATAAGAGACTATAGACTGTGGGATGCGTAGGCTGGTCCGCACCTTTGTTGTGTGCGCAACCCGACGACAGGTTTTTCTAGCGTTCAGCTTAGGTAAGTGTTTGGCTATAGGTGTTGTTCGCCACACACTTTCGTGCTAAGGTTATAATCCTGTAAGATTGTAATGAATTCCATTTAACGTTGTAGGTGATATGGCCCAGACATAGAAGCGTGTCAAGCAAAAGTATAGTTCGCAAAACGTATTCTACAGAATAATGTGTATTTCTCCATTAAACATATTTTAATAGTCATACATGTAATCCCATTGAAGACATGTGCGGATCCAGAGAGGGCGCCAGGGGGTCCTTACCCCGCCCCCTGAAAAATTACTAAGCTATACGATTCATTAGCAATACTAGTCCGGAACCCCTGGAGAATCACAAAGCATTCAATGTTGGGCCATGCTCAACCCGCCAGCGAAAGGCCATAACGCCATTTAAATGGTGTTTCGCTGACAGGCCGATGATGGCTCACTTGAAATGGTATTGGGACATCAACTGAAAAAAATTGCCAGAGTTGGAGCCGTTTGACCCCCTTTCTGGATGCACATGGAGGAGGTACCCACAGTATATTTAGAAGACGGCTGTATGTCATACATTTGATAAACGCATATCTGTCTTCAAACAATAAAGCCAAATCTTTCAATATGTATTAAAAGGGAACAATTTCGTCACAAAATGCACTTAGGATTTAATTACATCCAGACACCACGATCTTTTTCATGAAATTTGGAACTTAGCACAATAGCGAGCGAAGAAGGCTCAGACAAGTCAGTGAACATGTGGAATCTCGATAGAGCCTTCTCGGAGGTTGGACGCCCATGGAAGTTCAGATATTTGGCTTTTAGACAAACTAAATATTGCAGATGGTTCATCCCTAAGAAGAAGATGGTCATATACTATTTACATGCAATGACTTTAATTCAAACTATCGACAATTTGAAGAAAAAGTCCAGCATGCGCAGATTAAGATTTTTTCAGAGGGGTCCAACTCTGCCATTTTTTTATAGTTGACGAGGAGAGAGAGGAGCCAAATACCATTAAAAGTGGTTCATAATTGACCCTCCAACGAAACGCCGCTTAAATCGCCAGCAAAACGCCATTTAAATGGCATTCGCTGGTGGACCAATGGTGGCCGAACATCAAGAATGCTGGCTTGGAAGTTTTGTGATATCCAGAGGTGACCAGTATTGCTAAGGAACCGTATAACTGTCTGATTTTACAGGGGGTCCAGACACCTGTCCCTTACCCCCTACCCCCCCCCCCTCAAACTACCGAGAATTGACCCTGTTTCTGGAGCCTAATGAGCCAGTACATAAGATTTTGGATTCATTTTGTACGTGTCGCATTTACGAGCACCAAAGACACAGCCTCACCGTATATCTTTAAGAGAAGTTTCGTTTCCATGCCCATTCACTTGTTGGTATTGTTTCTTTTATTTATCATGTCGAACTTATTTTACAGAGGGGGGGGGGGGGGGCGGGCAGGTTCCAATTTGTCTATTTTAAAAGAAGCTAAGAAAAATATGGGCCAGTTCATTTTTTCAAGGGGGGGGGGGTGGGAGTCTATTTGCTTATTCCTATGCCAAAAAATACACAATACCTCGGTGGGTAAATTTAATATTATTCTAATTACTATATCGCTTTAATAAATATGATTTTTCAAATAATATGAGTTGACTGAGATGAAGCATTTTTTTCTCATTTCGTTGAAATATCTTTTCTTTCATACAGATTAACCGTCAATTGAGTTGTAGAAAAAACCCCTTTATGAATGCATCAGCTCTTATAACAACATGAAAAAATAGATAATTTTGAAAATCAAAGGGAGGTAAAGTTAGTCAAGACAAGTATGGATATATATGAATATGTGGTATCATTTCGTACTACCACTGACCCAGTAAATACATGAAATCGAGCCGTGCCATGAAATTTCCAACACTGTGGTATGTGCGATCAGCAAGGCTCAGACCAGCAAGCGCATATGGACAGTCTGGTCAGAGCCTTTGCTAGTTGCTTGAATATTCTACGTCTGTTAAGCTACTGATCAAACATCACTAGAACTGCCTAAGCTTAAAAGGAGCATACACAGTCAGGCTCATCTGAGTCTTTTCATGTCAAAACGCCACATTGTTGGAAATCACGTGTTGCAGCTCATATATTGATGTGTCCGTGCTTGGCAGGAGTCCATGCGCAGAATCAGGAATTTTATTCAGAGGGGGGGGGGGGGGTCCAGGTCCGACGGCCGGAAAACAGTCTGGACAACGTTTTTTTTTTTGCTTTGTTTTTTATAGCCCTGAACTTATTTTACAGTTAGCAGAGGGGGTTCAATGGTTTTATTACAAAAAAAACTATACTTTTTTAAGGATCCAGAGGGGGTCCAGAATTTTCCAGGGGGAGGGAGTGTAACTTTTTCCTTATGTTAATTTCTAAAGAAACCAATATAACTTGTGATTTTCCAGGGGATCCCGACCCCTTCTCCCCCTCTGGATCCGCACATGCCTGAGGATGTGAGGCAGGAAGGGTCAAAGATTTCATAGATTATTCATAGGGAGAATTTCTTGGTAGGAAAAATCATCCACAACACCGTTTGTAGCGAGTGCAACTTGCACGGGAGAAACTATTATATCCGATAAAATATGTGCGCCCTCTGGCGTCAAAATTTTTAGCATATTCACATTCGTATTATGACAGCCTAGTTCTGTCTTTTTACAACTTAGTATTGTCTTTTCACAATCTAGTTATGCCTTTTGAAAACCAAGAAATGACATGTTCTGAATGAAACTACTAGTAAATAAAAATTGGTATGATATAATGACACAATTAACAAAATAAAACTAGACTACTGACTTAAAAAGTCTAACATGTATGCAAAGAATTTTGTCGCATAATCTCTTCCATAGGTCAATGCCAGATCGATATATATTAAGATGTATATTTAGATCATATAGTATTTCATGACTACAATAAATGAATTATAAAGCAAAATTTTGACCCTGATTCATTGTAGATATTGAAATAGATCGATATATTTTAAACCACAGATGGTTTTCTATCTGTTTGCCTTGTTGTGGCCGGGTACTCAATCAGAACAGGCTATATACCACAAGATGTTAACCATTTGTATACTAATGGATTCTCTTTTTGGTTTGATACAATTAACTTGGAATGGTCCATTGTACATATCTAGGGGTATCAGCTTATAATTTTCAAAAATATTGGGTTCTTTTGTCTGAAGATCTTTTTTTTTACCTTTACAAATAGTGTAGACCCTGGTGAAATGCAGCATTATTCTGCTTTTCATCTGGGTCTTTACTGTTTGCAAAGTGCTCTGTAGAGCCACAAAATGCTCCATACACAATATGCTCTCTCGAGGTGCATATTGTGTACCCTGCATACACAATATGCTCCCCCTTAAATCGGGAGCATATTGTGTAGGACATGTATCATACCTACACAATATGCTCCCTAGCTGAGGAGCGCAGTCGTGGTAGAGTGCTTGACCCGATATCGATGGGTTGCGGGTTCGAGCCTCACCTGAAGCACTGCGTTGTGTTCTTAAACATGACACTAAATATCCTGTGCTCAGTACTGGTTCCCCCCCCCCCCCCCCCGATGAAGTCGGAGGGATATTGTTTTGGCGTCGGCCGTCTGTGCACCCGTCAGTCTGTCTGTCTGTCCAACTGTCCTTCCAGAAACATACCTAAGTACCTATTAGTCAGATTTGGTGCATTCTCTGCATGAATGGATAGTACCATGGACAGTTCCAAGTGCGGATCCAGAGGAGGGGGGGGCAGGGGTCCGGACCTCCCCCGGAAAATCACAAGTTATATATTTTCTATAGGAATAAGCAATTGGAACCCCCCACCCCGGAAAAAGTTGGACTCCCCCCCCCCCCTGGAAAATGTTGGACCCCCTCGTGAACCTTGAAAATGATAGTTTTCTTTGAAATTAACCATTTTCGACTGTAAAATAAGCTGAGGACTAAAAAAATAAGGTTGTCAGAGCTTTTTTGTCAGATTGACCTGGACCCCCCTCCCCCCTGACGAAAATTCCTTGATCCGCGCATGACAGTCCTATATCGTATATGTCTCGTCAAGATCAACTGATAAACACATTATTGCTCTGGCACTTATAATGCAAAAGTTGTAATGGTTTTCTTAGAGTAATGATCCAAACATTTCCCCAAAGCTATTATGTATAAAAAGCCTGTAGATAAGTATGACGGTGTAAAATGTAAAAATAAATACCCCGCCCACTTGAATCTTTAGGCAGGGTCAAAGGTCAAATACATTAATTTGGCAATAACTTAGTCAATTTTCAATATTATTACCGAAACTTTGTATGCAAACAGATAAAAAAAAACAATAAATATGAAATATATCAGACTGGATATTTGATTGGATGCCTGGGTCCGATCCCCTGGGTAGATTTAGGGGATGGGGCGAGTCCAAAATGAAACTTATTCTGAATATTGTCATGCTGCATATAAAATTAAGGGAACAGCACATGACAGCAACATGATAGCAATTATTTAGCACGCAGAGACACCATTGACCACTGAGGAAGGGGGTCAAAAGGTCAACGCATTTCCACCTTGAAATTAGTCATGTTTCGTAGAGCACCTTGAAAACAAGCATTCTGTCATTACATACACCCTAACCCCTTGGGTAGTGGCAAAAGGTCAAATATTCATTTATTGAATATGGTCATGCTGCATATCAAATAGAAGGGACTTACGCATGCAGCAACATGGTAGCAAGTAGTGTTCCAGAAGACACACCGCGACTTCGGGGGTGGGTCAAAAGATAAAACATTTTTTTTAAGAAATCAATTATGCTGAAGATCAGAAGGAGTGTATAGTACACTGAAAGTACAAATGTCAAAGATCACCCACACTAGATCAAATTAAGGGGGGAAGTGTAGATTTACTTTAAGGTGGCCAATCACGTGGTCTGACTAATTGGGTTCACGGACTGCACAAACCAGTAATCGGACATCAAAAGTAAGGAAAATCTGCTGTGCGTTATATACTCGCAGCATATTGTGTACCTTACCTACATAATTTGCTCACATTATCATAAAAAAACTTGGTAGCATATTGTGTACCTTATCTACACAATATGCTCCAAATATCATAATACTACCGAGGTAGCATATTGTGTACCTTACCTACACAATATGCTCCAAATATCCTAATACTACTAAGGTAGCATATTGTGTGACTAACTTACACAATATGCTCCCATTACCAAAATGCTACCAAGGTAGCATATTGTGTACCTTACCTACACAATATGCTCCCATTATCATAATACTACCAAGGTAGCATATTGTGTACGTTGCCTACACAATATGCTCCAAATATCATAATACTACGAAAGTAACATTTTGTGGGTATTACCTACACAATATGCTCCAATTATCATAATACTACTAAGGTAGCATATTATGTACCTTACCTACACAATATGCTACCATTATCATAATACTACCGAGGTATCATATTGTGTACCTTACCTACACAATATGCTCCCATTATCATACTACAACCAAGGAATCATATTGTGTACTTACCAACACAATATGCGCTAATTATCATAATACTACCAAGGTAGCATATTGTGTATCTTACCTACACAATATGCTCCCATTATCATAATACTACCAAGGTAGCATATTGTGTACCTTACCTACACAATATGCTCCCATTATCATAATACTACCAAGGTAGCATATTGTTTACGTTGCATACATAATATGCTCCACATATCATAATACTACCAAAGTAACATTGTGTGGGCATTACCTACACAATATGCTCTAATTATCACAATACTACTAAGGTAGCATATTATGTACCTTACCTAAACAATATGCTCCAAATATCATAATACTACCAAGGTAGCATATTGTGTGACTTACCTACATAATTTGCTCTGATTATCATAATACTACCAAGGTAGCATATTGTGCACCTTACCTACACAATATGCTCCCAATATCATAATACTACTGAGGTAGCATATTTTGTACCATACCTACACAATATGCTCCAAATGTCATAATACTACTAAGGTAGCGTATTGTGTACCTTACCTACACAATTTGCTCCAAATATCATAATACTATTAAGGTACCATATTATGTACCTTACCTACACAATATGCTCCAACTATCATAATACTACCAAGGTAGCATATTGTGTACCTTACCTACACAATATGCTCCCATTATCATACTACAACCAAGGAAGCATATTTTGTACTTACCTACACACTATGCGCTAATAAACATAATACTACCAAGGGAGCAAGCATATTGTGTACCTTATCTACACAATATGCTCACATTATCATAAAAAACTAGGTAGCATATTGTGTACCTTATCTACACAATATGCTCCAAATATCATAATACAACTAAGGTATAGTATATTGTGTACCTTACCCACACAATATGCTACCTCGGTAGTATTATGATAATTGGAGCATATTGTGTAGGTAAGGTACACAATATGCTACCTCAGTAGTATTATGATATTTAGAGCATATTGTGTAGGTAAGGTACACAATATGCTATTTCGGTAGTGTAATGATAATTGGAGCATATTGTGTAGGTAAGGTACACAATATGCTACCTCAGTAGTATTGTGATAATGGGAGCATATTGTGTAGGTAAGGTACAAAATATGCTATCTCGGTTGCATTATGATAATGGGAGCATATTGTGTAGGTAAGGTACAAAATATGTTACCTCAGTAGTATTATGATATTTGAAGCATATTATGTAGGTAAGGCACACAATATGCTACCTCAGTTATATTATTATAATTGGAGCACATTGTGTAGGTAGGGTACACAATATGCTACCTTTGGTAGTTTGATAAAAGGGTAGTCATGTGATAATCAGAGCATATTGTGTAGGTAAGGTACATAATATGCTACCTTGGTAGCATTTTAATTATGTGAGCTTATTGTGTAGGTTAGGTACACAATATGCTACCTTGGTAGTATCTTGATAATGGGAGCTATTGTGCAGGTAAGGTACACAAAATGCTACCTCGGTAGTACTATGATCATTGGGGCATATTGTGTAGGTAAGGTACACAATATGCTACCTCAGTAGTATTATGATATTTGGAGCATATTGTGTAGGTAAGGTACACAATATGCTACCTCAGTAGTATTATGATAATTGGAGCAAATTGTGTAGGTAAGGTACACAATATGCTTCCAACCAGGCCGCGTAGCGCAGTTGGTAACGTTTCTGGCTACAGATGCGTGTCTGATTGCAGATCCAGGGGTCGCGAGTTCGATCCCTGCCCGGTCCCATACTTTCGTGGAGATTGATCATGAAATAATTTCTACGGTCATTCTCCTCCCTTCTGCTGATTCATTCAATAAGGGTTGTTGTCAGTTACAAGCAAAAGTATGTGCACAAATTACTGGTTGACATCTTGTTCAAGCCTGCCCAGGAAAAAGTGTGGTTAGGTGAACTGACCGTCCCACAATGACCATAGCTGTTGACTTGGGAGGTAAAGCAACAAAACCAACCAACAACATTATGCTACCTCGGTTGTATTATGATAATGGGAGCATATTGTGTAGGTAAGGTACACAATGTGTAACCTCAGTAGTATTATGATATTTGGAGCATATTGTGTAGGTAAGGTACACAATATGCTACCTCAGTAGTATTATGATATTCGGAGCATATTGTGTAGGTAAGGTACACAATATGCTACCTCGGTAGTATTATAATAGTTGGAGCATATTGTGTAGGTAAGGTACACAATATGCTACCTCAGTAGTATTATGATAATGTGAGCATATTGTGTAGGTAAGGAACACAATATGCTACCTCAGTAGTATTATGATATTCAGAGCATTATGTGTAGGTAAGGTACATAATATGCTACCTCGGTCGTATTATGATAATTGGAGCATATTGTGATGGTAAGGTACACAATATGCTACCACAGTAGTATTATGATATTTGGAGCATATTGTGTAGGTAAGGTTTATAATATGCTACCTCGGTAGTATTAAGATAATTGGAGTATATTGTGTAGGTAAGGTACACAATATGCTACTTCAGTAGTATTATGATAATGGGAGCATATTGTGTAGGTAAGTTACACAATATGCTACCTCGGTTGCATTATGATAATGGGAGCATATTGTGTAGGTAAGGTACATAATATGTTACCTCAGTAGTATTATGATATTTGGAGCATATTGTGTAGGTAAGGTACACAATATGTTACCTCAGTAGTATTATGATATTTGGGTAAGGCACACAATATGCTTCCTCAGTACTTTTATTATAATTGGAGCATATTGTGTAGGTAGGGTACAAAATATGCTATCTTGGTAGTAATATGATAATGGGGGCATATTATGTACGTAGGGTACACAATATGCTACCTTGGTAGTATGATAATGGGATAGTAATATGATAATAGGAGCATATTGTGTAGGTAAGGTACACAATATGCTACCTTGGTAGCATTTTGGTAATGGGAGCATATTGTGTAGGTAAGGTACACAATATGCTACCTTGGTAGTATCATGATAATGGGAGCATATTGTGTAGTTAAGGTACACAATATGCTACCTCGGTAGTTTTATGATAATGGTAGCATATTGTGTAGGTAAGGTACACAATAAGCTACCTCGGTAGCATTATGATAATTGGAGCATATTGTGTAGGTAAGGTACACAATATGCTACCTCAGTAGTACAATGATAATTGGAGCATATTGTGTATGCTATATCAAAATACGCTACCATAGTAGTTTTATTTTATTGGAAGCGTATTGTGTAGGTACGGTTCAGTATAAGGGTACTTAGGTAGAATCATTGTGATGGTATACTATTCAAAGTTAGATAACGCTAAATGTTAAGAATTTGTAGAGCAAGAAACTACTGCGCCGAAGGATATGAAGTAAGTGCATACATTAAATCATCACCATAAAACTGTCAGTAGCAAGCAAATTGTCAAAATACATTATTCAAGTTTACTCAGTATTAGTTCTGATCATAATCTTAAAACATACATACAATAAATGATTCGTCACCTTTATAATGAATCGTCTCATATCTTTGCGAGCGCCCGCTTTCTAGTAAGTGTCAGTGCAGAACATTGTATGTTTCTGTGGTCAATACCTGAATTAACCGCGTTCAGAAAGTCTCTATTCCCATGTTAGCCCCATGCCTTCCAACATGTTTCAGTATAACCTGAAATGCATGTATGGTTTGGAGAGCTATGCCTTTTGAAAAAAAAATCAAAATAGTTGCCATGGGAGCCAAATTGGATATCAGAATCGAATGATTCAAGCAATTCTGAATGTCCATGTTGCCCCTATCCCCCAAACCAAGTTTAGATTCAATCTGACGTAGGGATGGGAAAAGATGGTCTTTGAAGGATATCAAGATGGCTACAATGGTAGTCATATTATATATTCCAATGGAACAGGTATAGCATTTATGAATGTCCATGTTGTCCTCGACTCATACAGGTTCATTACATTTCTACAGTTAACCACCGGAGTTTCCCATTTTTCCTTACTACGGTTTCCAAAGGTTGATTTCACGTCGGGAAAGAAGCCAAATTTGGAGACAACGTCTCCAAAATGTTGTTGATGGGGATTAAAGACCACTATAATACAATTATGATGCGGGCATGGCTTTAGACATAAGGTTCGTAAGATAGACAGATGGATGTCGAGAGGACAGTTAGAAAGAAAGGCAAATACCACGAGACATGTTTTCAAGAAGAGCATATTGTGTACCCTCGGACGACCACCGAAATAACATATGTACCGACCCTACACAATATGCTCCTCTGGTAGCATATTGTGTATGCAGGGTACACAAAATGCTCCAGCGGAGCATATTGTGTATGCAGGGTACACAATATGCTACTAAAAGGAGCATATTGTGTAGGGGAGCATTTTGTGGACCCACAGTGCTCGTTTAGGAGCTTCCCGAATACATAAGCTTCAGATGTGTACAGCAGTTACCCATTTATTAAAGCTGCTGCTTGTTTCAACGCAGTGTTTCCTTTGGTGACCATTATTTATTGTTGGTGTTCCACATGCGTGTGGCGTCTGATTTGAGTCCGTACTGTTTGCCCATGTCCATCAAAGGACGCTAGGCTTATATAGATTAATCTCTGCCCAAACATGTTAAAAAGTCATCCTGATGTGGTCGATTACATCCCATTCTGATTGGTACAGCTCGAAATGTAACTGTTTGATAGGGTTCGTAAGCCATCCAAAATTAAGAGCCTTTATCTTGTATGGTACGATTCATTTTCTTGTTGAATGAAGAGGCTGTTGAATTTCTTCCGTGTGTTTTTGTTTCAGTTAAATCCTCATGGCTCATTTATTTCAAGATATGATAAGAATGAATGAAATGTTTGAGATTCTGAAACGTTTTAGCCAGATTATTTTTGTTGACCTTGAAAAATATTCAAACCTTTCAGTTTATAACAATTGCTTTGAGAACCTCAGATAACATTATATATCTATATACAGATGTTAGCATGCATGTACCTATGCCCAATTTATACTTTTAAAAAAATATATCAAATGTATGTGTATTGTTTGTGCTTCATAATGAAGGTCCAAACGATTTAAAGATGCTTGATTGTGTTTCGTTTCATCTTCATTAAATTTATTTGAGGCAGTCCTAATTAAGTGTTATGGCATTAAGTTAACAGTGCGTAGCAAAATATATTTTTCTTATTTCTCAACATAAACATCTGTTGTGGGTACTCAAAATAACCGTCTCATTGAGACGGTTCTTTTGAGCACCCAAAACAGATGTTAAAATTGATGGGTACAAAGATTTCTACAATTTTTAGGCTCAAAAAATGTGTTTATCTAAACCTGTGACTTATTATTATATGATGTTTGTATCCGTTCTTGTTTGGCAATCTCACTAAGGTTCTTGTCTGTATGTGTGCTGTGTTAGTTTACCTGAGTGTGTTCTTATGTATCTACATCTTAGGGTCATACGATGTTCTGTTATATGTCTGTGAAATCGGTTTCTTTTATGTCCCTTCTCGTTTGGCAATAATCTCGTGGGGAAGGACATTTCTGCTTGCTTTGCTTAGCTTACTTTGCCTTTCTTTAGTAAAACTACGTTATTTACTGACCGTACCAAGGCGGTGCTTCTTTAGTGGATCATTTTTGTTATTTATGTGTCTTGTTTGACATGCTTTCTTCTCTGTTCATTGCAGCCTTGTGGTCACCTGCTGGGAAAGGGCTAACCTCTTGAATCTCTTGTATGTGATGTTTTCTTGTGCTTTTGTCACGTACCCATGAGGTGTCCTGGGTCAGGTGTGGCACTTGATTGTATCGATTTCTGATCTTTGCCTTCTAACTTACTTTGGATATGTAATTTGTTATTTGATGTGATAATAACAAAGATCCAGTTTAGTAAAAAAAAAAAATGGCGTGAACATGTAATTTTTCCAAATCTTCCAGTCCAAACAAGTGTTAAGGGTATTACATGTTTTGTTTGAGCAATAAGAAAATAATTTTCAATAACATGTATGTTCTCTGGTGCGGAGGCCTGGGGAATGACTCTGTTTTTGTATTTCATCCCTGTGATGCCACACGAACGCTTTCGGTAAACCAGGTTACCATAACATTAAAACAAAGTAATTAATTAACCAAGAAGTACAAAAGAGATTGACATAGATTGAATTTTCCCTTCATCCGTCTTTCCTTTTTTATTGCATTTGCAAATTGTATAAAATGTATGAATGAACTTGATTAAGTATATTAATCATAATTGTTCATAATTATAATATCATTCTTCTCTTTGAACTTGTTAGGAACAAATAAAATCATTCAACGACTAACTTTCTAATCATAAGTAGTTGAACTAGGAGGTTATTTATCACCAGAAAGTTTGATTTTAACCAATGACTGCAACTGATACTGTTGTCGACAGCTCTTGGTTTGTTGTAGCTCCAATTGTGTGTTTGGGTGCCATTTGAGCCAGTGCATGAGATTTCCAACAATTTGGTATGTGCGACCAGCAAAGCCTCAGACCAGCCTGCGCATACGCGCAGTCTGATCAGAGCCTTTGCTTGTCGCTTGAGTATTCTATGATTGTTAAGCTACTTACCGAGCGTCATTTGGAGTTTCTAAGCTTAAAAGGAGGCTGCACAGGCTCTTCTGAGTCTACACTTGTCAAAATGTCAAATTGTTGGAAATCACATGCACTGGCTCATTTTTAATCCTGATGTTGTGACGTAGTGCTCTATTTACCTTCTAATTGTGCCATCACTTTGGAGAGAGAGAGAGAGAGAGAGAGAGAGAGAGAGAGAGAGAGGGTTGCTTCATTATTGTGTTCTTGTTTGTATAAACGTCTCTTTTAATTTACTTAACATGTACCTGTACCTGTTCGTATTGTTTTCATATGTTGGTTTTAGATCTGTGATTGTGTAAGTACCTCGTCATATTCACTTATTTTGTGTTTGTCTTTCGAAATTGTTGGTTTGACATTGTCATTATCTGCACTTTTCCGTGTTGTTTTAATTGCTCAAATTTATCCAGATTAGCCCAAATGGTCGTAAATGAGTCAATGATGTCATCACAAGCTGCAACTTTATATCCAACGTTGCAAATACATGATAACCAATGCTTGTTTACTTATAAGAATCAATGACAAGGCATTCAAGGAATCCGAGGTCAGATATTTAAAAGAATTAAGGAGCTTATGTCTTATTTGTCCAATTGCGTGCAGCAAGGAAGACAACTCATCTCTCGGTAGCAACCAAGTTGCAAAATGACATATTTGTTATTATTTTGGCATTAAAATGGAAATGAATATAATAATTCACAGCCCAGGTTGACTCACAATTTTTTTGATTCTTTCTTCATAAATCAGACAAAACTTATGCTGTGTTTGCTTAAAAGAACCGTCTCGAAGAGATGGTTCTTTTTAGCACCCACATCCTGATGTATGGCACTTTAGACATTATAGAAATTACTAGCAAATAACCCTTTTATCTGGCATGTTGTGGCAATAATGTAAGAAAGTGATTTAACATTAACTCTAGGGATATATAGTGCGAATCTGAAAAGTCTGTAAGTTAATCGAGTAATTTGTCTCGTGGAATTGTGCCATCAATAATGTGTCTCGAGTTTTGTAGTGCATCATGTGTTTAGAGATTATGCCATTTAGATAGGTAACCTCGCACCAAAAAGAAATTGTAATATGGAGTATGGCAAAGTAAGTAAGAAGGCAAAGATCAAGTCTGGATTAACATGTGAAGTTGATATACCATACACAGTCTGATATATGTGTACATGCACCCTGTCTTCAGCTGCACTCCTTTGTTTCGCTGAATCTCTTTGTCACATATGTAGTGTTCTGAGTTATAGAGCACAATGATTGGAAGTTTTGAGTATGTTGTTCAGAAATTTAGATCATTAATATTAAGAAGTCGAACATTTATCATTGATGTTTATACTCGATGGCTAAAGGATTTGTTGTGTTCAACAGTATTGTTAAATTAGCAATCAGTGAAGTTCCTGATTTGGGTCTGCACTGTCGTCCTGACCTGATCATTAGGTAACACACTTTTTGATAACACACAGCTATTGAGCATCACGGCTGCTTCATTACCACAGGAATTTGCTGAACAGAAATGTCAGAGGCAGTGCATTCGGGTTGGTTTTAATGGTTCAAACACACGTACACTTTACTTTAAAATTCAGATATTCCTTTCTTTGAGGGTTTGGCGTTTAGCTCAGCTATCATATTATTTTCTTGTTGATTTTCAGATCCACCAGCTTTTCCCCATACAGATTTTAATCGTTTTGTTTCTTGTTTCATTCCCCGAACCACAAACCTTCCCTTTCCGTTACAATATCAGATTCTTGTGGATAACATATAGCTCCAGTTAAACAAGATAAACTAGCGTAAGAAAAATGGAATAATCATTTTCTTTCCTCATTACCAAATATGTGCTGTGAGTATTCAAAAGAGCTGACTCCCATACCACAGTGTTTCATTTAGTATCAGTATGCTATGTTTTAAGTGAAAAATAAGTAAAACCAATTCGATATGCACACAATTGTCTGGAGCTTGGGCACACGCTCCTGTTTCTTAGATTTAGTGATGATTGATTGCTTATAAGCCACATCATAGGAAATGTTTGGTAGTAATTATTATCGTAGCCTTAGGTTATAAGATAGTTCAACAGAAACATGGCGATATTGCTATCTCTACATTAACACATTTGCTGTGGTCTGCATAGGAAGCGTCTCGCCAAGACGCATATAATGAGTACCCACAACATATCTTTATGTTAAGAATTAAGTAAACTAGCAATCAAGATACCTTTTTACACAATGCTATCTATTGTTTTGAGATATTACTTACATTAAATGTGATGTTGAGTCTGCAGACTAATCAAGATATGTTGTCTTTTACTACCAATTGGAACCGTTTCTTTCATTAAGCCCTTTCGAAAATCGTTCTCAAAAGTAAAACAAGTAAATAAGATACCTTTATTACAGTGGACGAAACTTTTTATGCTGTGGAAGCTAAGCAAATAATAGACCTGTATATTAGATTAGTTTCACACGGTATTGTCTTCAGTTTTAGTGAACAATTGAAAATCCAGTTTTAATAGAAGAATCTCCATTTTACCACCTTTTATTTTACTCCCTAGTTAGTTTAAAGTACGCTCTTGGTCATTCGTTGACTTGCAATTGACCATCTCAGTTCAGGCTGGGTTGGCCAGTCACAAGTATATTTTATTCAAGTGTGTTTTTTTTAATTTATCAAACTAATTGTCTTCATCCACCAATGTATATTTAGACTGGCTCCAGTCCTTAAAACAATTTTTCATCAATGTGTCATATCATATACTTGTAGCTAGTCTTACTCTGATGGCTCTGTTTTAAGCCTTAAAACAATTTTTCATCAATGTGTCATATCATATACTTGTAGCAAGTCTTACTCTGATGGCTCTGTTTTAAGCTTAAAACAGAGCCATCAGAGTAAGACTAGCTACAAGTATATGATATGACACATTGATGAAAATTAAGACTTGCTACAAGTATATGATATGACACATTGATGAAAAATTGTTTTAAGGACTGGAGCCAGTCTAATGTATATTCTAATGTCTATCAGAGTAAACAAAGAAGAGTACCAGTTGAGTACATATGAAAATTATTGTTTTCTAGTATAAAATGTATCTGGGTGGAGCCAGGCTAAGGCAATTTGAAAGTTTATACACAGACGTCCTGGCAAGCAAATGCGTCTGTACGGAAAATTATCAGTATCAGGCGAGGATCTGCAATGTATTCGTTGAACGGTCATAGGGTACTGACTTTTAATGTCCTGATTCAGACCTAGAATATGTGTGGTGTGATCTGCCCCAAAGCTGTCTCACATTTGTAATACGTGTCTCAGTCAATGGCCTCATAAGTGATACAGCTAGATTTAATGCAAACGGAATACTCGTTTTATGTGAATACACTAATATGTTATATCGCTTATAATGAACCTCTGAATGTCCATCATATATAGATAGGAAAGGCCAGATCAGTCCACCCACTTCATACGCAGTGTCCATTTAGAACTAATAAAATTAAACCAGGAAATACCATAACCACCCACCTATGACACCAAGGAAAGCGGAGAAGAGTACAAACAAACTAACATGACAAGTGTACAAGCAGGAACATAATAAGACAACATTGAAATGGTTGCCAAACTAGAAAAAGACAGCAATTTCTGCGACACACACACGCACGCACGCACATAGATTAACCATCGCATAAGAATGGAGAGCGGCTGCTTAATTATAATTTACTGTCCATCGACTATCAAAAGAACGTCAAAGTATTACTTTCAAAGTACAATATGTAGAAGGTATGTACTGTAAATTTTATTTTTCATGTCACATGATCCAAAACTTTTATACCTACCAAACCGGTTGCATCAACGATCTACGCTATTAAGCTATCTATAGTGAAACACCGACTTTGAATACCATTTAATTACTTAGACAACAAAGATGAGCTCTCACATAAAAGACACATATGTTTAGTCTGCCACAGGATTTTTTCATTCCTTCTCAGCAGTAGGCTGGGAGTTCCAGAATCCTGGAAGTATTTCAGGTGAGCTGTCTGCTCATACACCTAGTGATGGTTTGTATATTAAAATACACTAATACGTCAATTGCTGACCCAATCGTGGTATCACCACTTGATCACGTGTACCTGTAGCCTTTAATATGCATTGAGCTGGTATTCATGATGGACTAAATGTAACTTTCAATCGGGAGAGCCTGGCATAATTCGAGAATCTAATCAAGCCTCGGGTTTACCTAAGGCACATTATGCGTAGTACTATGTACGAAAAAGCTCCATTTTGTTAGCCAAAACTGGCATAATGAAAAGAAAGTTCTGTAGCATGTGGGTTCAGCCCTATTTAAAGCCATTATTTTAATTACCTGAAACGTTTTATCAACAGAAAAAAATCAAGTTTATGTGGGTTTTTTTTTCAATAAAATATCGCTTTAGCGATTTCATTGTAACCTTAAATTTCATTTTAAAAAGTATAACCGTCTGTTTTGCTGCAATCACGCATGTTATTGCGTTGTCATGGTTTCTGTGACGCAGCGCACGTTATGTAACGTCAGCATCATGTTATCAAAGTAGACCCTCGATATACATCCGAGGTCTGATTCCACGGAATTCCGCGGAATTTGCCGAGGCAGTTCCGATTGTTCAACTTTGTCATGTCAAGGATGCTAAGCAATTCTAGTGTAACTGGTTTTCCAACATGACTCTGCCATTTTGTATAAGTTTTGATTGAAATGATAATACAATATAATGATACTGAAATTTACATAGTCTGTATGCAGACAGTGCTCATGACCCAAAAGATAATAAATTAATGATACTTTTAAATACCGAACATGAGACTAAAATAGCGACCATCATAACATACAATGGAACTGTGAAGTTAACAAGATATTAAGATTCATAATTTAATATCTTAACTAAATTTAGATGTGCTAGAAACCTAGTAACCCAACAAAACGCTGACACTTCCAAAATCATTACTACGGAAACTTTTGCATATGGAATTCAGTACTATAACCATTTATGTGTCTTTTGCATAGCTTTCATCAGTCACATTGACACTATTTGCTTTTAACAGCGTAACATATCATTACGCATTCCGCATTAATGAACTGAAAAATTGTTTTATTTAGCAAAATACCATCTGCATAAGATGAATTTCCACACAGTATTCATTCCATTGAAAATTCCCACAAAAGTACACGACTGCAAACAATTGCATAGCATCACGATAACGAACCCCTTCTGAGATAGTGTCAAATCAAGTAACAGCCCTTCTAATATTCAGATTGATATGCCACGACAATGCATTTCGGCTCTGCTTTACATAAATACAGAAATGCGTCTTTGCACCTAATGCCAATTTCTGACTGTATGCGTTCTCAGGGCTGATATGTGTCTCCTCCGAACCATATGATATATAAGCCGTCGCATGAGATTTCCAACAATGTGGCATTTTGACATGTGTACATTCAGACGAGCCTCTGCAGCCTCCATTTAAGCTTAGAAACTCCAAAAGGTGTTCAGTCAGTAGTTGAACACTCGTAAAATATTTAAGCGACTAGCAAAGGCTCTGATCAGTATGCGCGTATGCGCAGGCTGATCTGAGACGTTGCTGGTCGCACATACCACATTGTAGGAAATCACATGTCATGGCTCATATGATTGGTCTGCTTTCCTTCGATAGTACCAAAATAAATTCACCTGGCCCGAAGAAATGTCAACCCATCTCATAGAAAATGCACACCTCGACTCTATTATCATTATGTAACATCATCTCGCTACTAGGGGCTGTAATTAGGGGTCTCCTGTTTCTTATAAACAGTCTGAATTGATTCATCGTGACCCTGATGCGATGTCACACCCAGGTCTCATTCCCACATCCTTCTTGTTGATGAAACTTGATTTTTAAATGAGAAATAGATTAAAGTTTGGTTGAATAACTAGTTCAATTAATGCAAGTTGAATACCAATTCGTATTTAAATCAAACACAGAATTGCGATACTATGACAGACGTGACTTTTTAGCGCTCGGTTGTTGCCGCTGTACATCGAAGTGACAACCATTTTAATTTAGATCTGAGTCTCGATGTTATAACAAGAGACAGCCTTCAGCATTGTTTTAGGGTTCTATGTGGGTATATGTTTTTCGTTATTTAGGTATTGATACACAAAATTGCTCCCGTGCCAGTGCATTCACAATGGGTGTTATAATTTAGTACAGAGACTGAGCGTTTTCTGGTGCCACCAAATTAAATGCTTTGCAAAGTGATCACATTTTATAATCATTTAATATTAAATACTAAATTTAAAATTTGTACGATGTGACCTTACAAAAAGATAGGTGAATTGTAGTAATTATTGAAAGGCATTTTCTAGGTCTTTATACTACATTCATGATGCAGATAGCATGTATCAATGTTTCCATTGAAACGCTACACCATTGTATTTCATGATGCTCGTTTTTTTTTTTTTTTTTTTTTTTTTTTTTTTTTTTTTTTTCACCGGGCCGCGTAGCGCAGTCGGTAACGTGTCTGGTTACAGATGCGTGTCTGACTGCAGATCCAGGGGTCGCGAGTTCGATCCCGGCCCGGTACCATACTTTCGTGGAGATTGATCATGAAATAATTTCTACGGTCATTCTCCTCCCTTCCGCTGATTTATTCAAGAAGGGCTGTTGTCAGTTACAAGCGAAAAGTATGTGCACAAATTACTGGTTAACCGCTTGCTCAAGCCTGCCCAGGAAAACGTGTGGTTAAGTGAACTGACCGTCCCGCAATGACCATAGCTGTTGACATGGGACGTAAAGCAACAAAAACAAAAAAACAAAAAATGATGCTCGTTTTGGAGAATGTATGTCAACAGCCTGCATTAGTATGATTACTTTGACATGATAACGCATCGCCAGTTATGCAAGGAATGTTTGGCACTATTGACTAATACTTGCTTCTCTGGCCAGCTGACATTTGAGCCAGTGCATGAGATTTCCAACAATTTGACATTTTAACAAGTGTAGATTCAGACGAGCCTGTGCAGCCTCCTTTTAATCTTAGAACCTCCAAAATGTGTTCGGTCAGTAGCTTAACACTCATAGAACATTCAAGCGACCAGCAAAGGCTCTGATCAGACTGCGCGTATGCGCAGGCTGATCTGAGGCTTTGCTGGTCGCACATACCACATTGTTGGTAATCTAATGCACTGGCTCATTCCATATCAACCAGTTGAATACTTAGCATCACTTTATGACAGTTATTTGACAAAATCAGGTTCTGTAGCTGGGCCCACTGTGGCTCAAATTGAGGTTTTCTTTAGCTCTGACTATCTGTGAGTCGTAAGCTCCTTTCCTTGTTTCATCATAGTGTGTTAATTTGATTAGATTGTTTCTCTATGATGATACATTGCAATAGTTAGGAAGCATCCATGCGAGCTAAACATTTTTGTGCTTGAGCAACAGCAGAATCTAGGACAAAGATTTGGTACCAGTAAAATGCATTTAAGCCTCCCAGTGGCCTAAAAGCCTCCCAGTGGCTTAGGCTGCTGTCCGTTCTAAGGCGGCGGTTCTGTTGTATTTGACTCGTTGTTGATTGTTTCTCCGTGGGATATTGTAATTGTTCTATGTTTTGTTGTGCGTTACTTAGTGTCCATTCGAGCTTTGTAATCATCTTGATGGGGAAGAGAGAGAGAGAGAGAGAGAGAGAGAGAGAGAGAGAGAGAGAGAGAGCTGGTTGCTTTGCTTAGTTTGTCTTCCAGGTGTCTTGTGTTTGTTGTGTGGCTCTTCCTCGCGGTGAAATGCCACATAGGGCGGCATTTTATCAGGGTCTGCACTGCTTGCAAAGATAAAACAAGAATCTTCAGGGGCAGAAACAGATTACATCCAGTCCTCTTTACAACGGCAGTGATTATCCCAAAATAATTTGACTTTAAACTGAATTCCTGATGTAATGGACTCAAATTCTGTACTGGTACATTTATGCAAATACTACCGACGTTGTAAAGACAATTGCTGTTATAAAGAGTGTCAATATAAAGAGTTTTCACTGTATTTTATTGAAAATTAGGCTGACAACCCCTTGAAATACAAAATGGACAATGCCATACTGATTGTATCAATGTGTATGGGATACTCCACCAAAATGAAGAGGGTTAAGAGGCAAGAATACACAAACATGGAATCCTATAATTACAGATGACAGACCTACCTAAATCAACAAGAGGAAGAGCTACACGAACTAACAAACACATTCATTAACTGTGCTATGAAAGGACACAATAAGCAAAGCGACTAGTTATGTCTTCCTCAACGCGAAAACTGCCACATTAGGCCACATTGCCACATCACAAAGCCCAGTCATGTGCTTACTATATGTACTACAAAGTGTTCATGCATACGACGACATATTAGGTAAGTTACATAAGGAATGTCTTAATTAACCGTAGTAATTAGTGTGTCCAGAGTAGTACCACAAGAAACATTGTAAAAGGATCGCTGGATTCTGGTCTGATCCCATGCTTTTGCAACCCACATTCATTGCGGTGTCTATATATAGTGTACCTATTGCTGACGATTGCTGTCAATTCACATGCTGTGTGAATGTAAGGCGCTACAGCACCTATGCATTTTAAATTGTTCCTCTGTGGTGAATAATGCATAAGCACGTCAGTTAAGATTGTTAATGATACCGGTAGCGAATGTCAACATAAAGTGAAGCATTAATTGTTTCATGACAGAAGTGTTGCTGCTAGCTATTATCTACGGAAATAAAAGAATCTAATGAGTGTTATTGTTATCAAAATGAGGAAAAAAAAAGAAAAATGAAAAGGAAGAAGGAAACACCGTCACACAGCTTAACAAACACACTAACTATCATGGCATAACTGTATATCCTGTAACAGGTGCAGAATTTGACGTTGATCGTCAATGGATAGTCACCCATTGGCGATTCAACGACATACTCATTTTGGCAGACATGGCAAAATCTTGGTACATTGATTAGTGGATAAGCCCATTTATATCTTCCATTCTGAAACTGTGAAAGTAGCAACTCGTGTAGACCCTGATCAGTTTATCCACTATTTACTATCATAAAACAAATTATCAGCAACTGAGATACTATGACCAGTAAAACAAAGTAAGTGATGAAGACCTTATAAAAAATTACAGGTCCTCTGTACACTGTTTAAACGTAGTGTTATTAGGTTTGACAGACTCTGCTCAGCAAAATGGGTTATAGAAAGGAGTTTATGCTTCGCACACTGAAACTAGTTTTTTTCTGGACTGATAAGATATAGATAGCATTCTCTTGCTTCAAAATGTAACTAATACTACACATATTACTTTCTGATCAAGTTTTAGATTTCATCTTGCATTGCTGTTTGTAACAATAACCCACTGTGACTTTATTATGATATAAGCAGGGACCTTGCTAAGGGTTTTATAAACGACAGGACACTGTGTGTGTGTGTATGGCATCTATTTAAAGAATCACCAGCTGCTACACCCGATTAAGCACTAATGCATGTCTACACATGGCTGGTTCGGGTATTTATTGTGTTGAATGCATTGCACATGACAAAGCCCAAACACACTTTTGCAATTGTTGTATTGATAGATAAATTGATATGCTGCGTCAACATCTGTTTACAGTAAAAACTATTGCAGACTTCAATGGGTCTACAGGCTGCACAGGGAATAGGAAAGAGCCTGATCTACTTACTGGCTTCTGAATAGGGCAGATGACCCAGAATAACATTGTTTTGAAAAGGGGATACCGAAAAACAAGTGTAAAACGGCCACTCAAAAATAGACAAAACAAAAATCTTAATGACAAATGGTAGCTTAATGAAGGTCGAAATCATTGTAGAATGCTCCAAGGGGGGCATTCTGCAATGCTTTTGACCTGCATTAAGCGATAATTGGTCTTGAAAGTAAGTAAGGGTGCAAAGATTAGGAATCGATTTGATCAAATACCACAATCTTTTTGAGAGTGGCCGTTTTACACAAGTTTTACTGTACACCCATGTTCAGCAGGACAAACGTTAAGTATCACTTTACATTTGGTTTAAAAAGTTACTTAACAATACCTTAAAGATAAAACATAAACGAAAGATTATTAGGATGTAGGTCAAGTTTAAAGCTTTAAAATTGATTGTTCAGATAGCTGATCGGTATGATCTCTACATGCATAGGTTAAATCTGTTCTACGCCTTCTATCGTTTTCGTTGTGTTTCCTTATTTTGTTTGTTTGTTTTTGTTGCTTTACGTCCCATGTCAACAGCTATGGTCATTGCGGGACGGTCAGTTCTCTTAACCACACTTTTTCCTGGGCAGGCTTGAGCAAGCGGTTAACCAGTAATTTGTGCACATACTTTCGCTTGTAACTGACAACAACCCTTCTTGAATAAATCAGCGGAAGGGAGGAGAATGACCATTTCCTTAGCGTCGATTTCACCAAACACGAAGGGATGTAGCCCTAAAACAATTCTTGGACGTGATACTATTGAGCAGTTTACCAGTCTTGCTATGTCGATACAAATACTTCCGTATATAACGGGTGATAGTCCAACTTGAATCAGTTACAAATAGGATATTTATTTATGAAAGCCTTATTTTTCTCTCAGCCCTACTCTGCAAACAAATGTCTATGGCCCAGAAATGCCCAAATTACAGACAACTGACAAACCAAATCCATACATTTTACATTAACAAAATGAATCCAACTCTCTATCAGCTCCTCGCTGCCAGCACCAATGAAGATCAGTTTTTTGTGAGTGTGTCACTTTTCCATTGGTATCCTGAGTCAGGTATGGTACTTGATTGTATCGATTCCTGATCCTATCACCCTTACTTACTTTGTATCTTGAAAATAGCGTTTCTGATTCCAACGAGGGTGTTGCACTTGATTCAATGGCAGCATATACTTCTACTCTTCCTACTTCAACTGTAATATTGCTTTGAACACCTTTCAATCTTATACATATTGATACAATAGTAAGTGTGGATTAGTTGAATTCTTTAAAAGGGTAATTCTTATAAAACTATGAGTATCTACCCCCAAAGATTGTTTTAATCTTAGCAACTAGTGAAGACCTTGATGATATGCCGCCTTATGTGGAATTTCATCTGGGTCATCTCTGTTTGCCAAAGTACCTGTTTAATGGTATCCCGGAAGGATGCAAATGGTTAGAAATTATGATATTAGAACGCTATTTAGTTGAGGGTAAAAAGTGGAATATTATTATGGTGGATTCTTTTCCACGTTGGTGGCTGTATCTTGAATGCATATAATGCATGTGTCATAGTGCAGATTGTAGCTGTTTTGTGTCTGACTGTTCTAAACAAATTGTGTGTCTCGAGACACTCATTATTAATGCTCTGTTAATTGATCATGAATTGATACATTTATGCATGGACCTTCAAGGTCAGACGATTTATATATAGTTACTCTGAGTATGTGTTTGGGCTCAATATTCTTGATAATATCAGTGCTATCTTAATATGAAATTCTGATATAATCATATTGGATTAACTGATCGTCTCCAGTCAAACATCTATAAACCGTAACTTCTAAAAATCACGATTGGTGTTATATTCTAAGAAATCTCAGAGCAAAAGCCACTTCCCTTCTGTTTTCATTTGCTTTTTATGTGTCCTTTTTGAAAGATGCTTTAGTGCATTTTTTAAGAGCGTCCAGCCTTAACTGACCAAACTGTGTGTCATCTGAGTCTGAATAGTCTTACGTAGGGGCTTACGAAGCAACGTTCGTTTTCTCATTATGTGACTGATGTGCATTGTGTTTCAATCAAAATTATGATCTAGAGTCGTCAGGGCAAAGGCTACGGAAAACAAACAGATTCGAATTCTTCGTCTTTTTATAAAGAAAAATGATAACGTCGCGGTTTTGTTTTAAGCAAGGGGGTGTGACAGGGAGATAAATTAGCTCCGTATCTTTACCTTGAAACAAAGGCCTGGGGTTATGCGGTGATGTTCCGTAAAGAAATAGGTGTTGAAACATTGATATAAATGGCGTATTACTCCAGTTTTAAGCTAGATACTATGCTTTATAATGTTACAAAAGATTACTGGAGTGTGTGCACACAAAAATGTGCGATGGCAAACAGAATTGAGATTACTGTAATCACAGGTTTAGATAAACAAAATATTTTCAGCTTAAAACTGTATTTTTTTTTCTTACCCATCATTTTTAACATATATGGTGGTTGCTCAAAAGAACTGTCTCAGTGAGACGGTTCTTTTGATTACCCACAGCGTATGTTTTGTTTGAGAAATAAGTTACGCACTCTCAATTTAAGCCTGCTGTTCCTGTGTATCAAAGCAGGATTAACTAGACAATGATTAAACAATGCTGTATACTGTAAATTCGGAAATTTTCGCGAGAATTTTATTTTCGCGAATAGCGTTAAAAGACATATTTGCGATGTAAGAAAATTGCGATTTGGGCGTGATTTACTTATATCAGTAAATGACAGAGTGAATTCGCCATTTCGCGAGGATTTTATTTTGCGAAGCTTCGCGAAATAAAACCCTCGCGAAAATTTCCGAATTTACAGTAGTTCATCCTAATTCGAGACTTAATATATATAGGAGGATCGCTGTTTTGTTTTTCATTCCCTATGTTCGTCCGCCTGTATGGTTTGTTACATGTTATCAGATATATTGGTATTTTTGTTCTCTTTATGCGGGTCGGTGTTTAGTTCACCCTACCTGAAGTTTTAATATTTTTAGGATTTTTTTTTTGCTCTTCATTCTCTATGTTCGTTCGCTTGATCGTTTTGAAACATGCCGGAATTTAATGCTTTTATTGAGTCATTCTTACATGTATGGTTGATTTCCTTTTAAGAAATTCATCTGCTTCTATATTCTAGCGAGCTTTTTATATTTTGGTACTTTCTATAGTGAGGTAAAATGTTTAAATTTCTATCACACCCTTTGTATACGTCGATTTTTTGTGTATGTCTGTCGAAATAAAGTGTTTGCGCAGGCTCCTTTAAGCCTTCGTTGCTTGCATGTGCAATAAGTAGCACCACAACCTCACAAACTGGTTCATTTTGTGTTTAAGTAGATCGAATGTCCACACAACTTTAACACTTAGAAACTTTTTTCTTTTATAATTCTTGCCCATGTCAGAAAATAACTCGCCACGTAGCACCTGCAACAGTAGCTAATAAAGATCACAATATTAATTTTGCATTTTTTTGAAAACGACACGTTGGGCAGCTGCGACCTTATCAGTGACACTGGTCTTCTTTTGATAACAGTAACTGTCCATGGTCAGAAATCACCTTGAAATTAAAAAGTTAAGGACCAAATAAATTTGCCATGAAAGTTTGTATGGATCAGTTTACCCCAACACACACCTGCAGTTAATTGCGTTTTGAGTGCATTTCAATCAGATGACCTTCGGTTTTGTTGAACCGCAGTCGCTGCCACGAATTGTGAAGATAGAAAGGATACGGCTGTTACCAGATCTTTCCTAAACTCCCTAGTAAGAAACAAAAGCGGGGCACATTTGAATGGCGTTTCGTTGGCAGGCCGATAGTGGCACTAGATAGTAGGCTGGCAGGATCAGATTTGAGCTAACCTATTGGCTCTCTTGTGTGTGATGTTTTGTTGTGTTTTTGTCACTTTCCCATATGGCGTCCTGTGTCAGGTGTGGTACTTGATTATATCGATTCCTGATCTTTGCCTTCTTGACTTACATTGAAGTGGCTAAACAATTTGCATTTTCATGAAATTCAGCACATCAGCACACTGGGTACATACACTTTCAAGACAATAATTGTCCTCTATCCGTCCAAATCATTACCCAACCTATACAAAGAAACATAATATATTGTATGTGTTTGGTTACATATTCATTTGTTAGCAAACGTCAGGTACGAAAGTTGACATTTTATACATTACATGATTTTGTTTCGATTTAACAACTTGAGTCAGCTACCACAGTTAATGTGCGTAAAATTGAGTTGATTTCTTCGGTGTTGTATGTCGATGTCACCCATTAAAATGATGTTTATTACTCTTTATTCTTGTTCCTATACTGTAAAGCCACTCCAATTCATGGTAGCCATTTATTCAGTTTATAATAGATGCGACCTTTGGCATAAAGAATTGAGACGTGCCACTAAACACTCGCTCCTTTGAGTGTATGCGGGCAACGAATACCCAAATCAGCACTGCAGGTGTGCAGGGCTGATTTGGGTGTACGTTTTCCGTTCGTAAATCTTATAGGAGCCCATGAAACCTACGAAAACAAAGGAATTGATGCGCAGTGGTAGTCCAGAGCGACACAAAGTACATTTTTGTATCTCAAGGTTCAACTAATAACCGACAAGTGTCCTTGCGGTCTGAGTCCATTACAAAGGTAAATTGATTTAAGCACACCAGCAATTAATTGACCATTGTAGGGGTGAACAGAGCCATAAAGTCAATGGCTTCTCAATAGTTTCTCTTCAGCTCCGTTACCTGAACCTTTTGTACAGGACGTATGACTCTTCAGGCAGCAATGCATTTAGACATTTGTTTGCGTTAGACATGCAAAACGGTCATTTTCATTCTGTTTCAATAGCAGTTTGGGTTTCTATGCTTAAATACGACCTGAAAATGATAATTTAAACTAGAAACTGTACGCTTCTTGCATAGAATTGTCGAATTCTAGAAGGCCTAATAAAAACAAGAAGATTCTTAAATGCATGAATGTCATGGGAGTTAGAAAAAGTTCTGACATTTGCTGCGAGACTTGAATTTGGGGTATCAAGCTATATTGCTTTAAAACACAAAAATGCTATCGATGTTGTCAAATATTTCTGACCTGGTTACATAATTACTCCTTCGTACCAGCATGCCCACACCAAATAAGATATGTTGTTTATTTTTATTTCCTATTACAGATACTCTAGCAATACAATGGTATTTTCATTTAAAAAGTTCAAAGACAATTAGGTTTTGTACTTCAACAACAGCAGAATCTAGAGCGAAGATATGGTACCAGTACACTGCATTTAAGCCCCACGGTGGCTTAGGCTGCTATCCGCTCGAAGGCGGTGGTTCTGTTGTTGATTCGTTGTTGATTGTTATTCCCATTGTGGGATTCTTTTATTGTTCTATGCTTTTTGGGCGTTACTTTTGCCCATTCCTGTTTTGCAATCATCTTGATGGGGAAGAGAGAGCTGGTTGCTTTGCTTAGTTTGTCTTCCTGGTGTCTCTTGATTGTTGTGTGGCGCTTCTTCGCGGTGCCACGGGTCTGTCTGCAGGTTTTGATTGTGGTATTTCCTTATCATACTCACTTACTATGTTTGCATATAAAGTTTACTTTGAGCATAAATTTTTTTTGGTTTTTGGCTTATCCAAAAACGGTGTTAGGTTGGCTTAAGGTTCCTAATAAAATTCTATTTACAATTTATAAGTAATTTATGAGCCTTTGGCGAGGGCGGTATAGAAAGATAATCGCCACACCTTTACGACTCTTTTAAATACTTAGTATTTTATTTTCTCCATTCTTCATATTGTCAAGTGTTTGTTTTTTCAACTGATATTTAAGATTGTTTCACTCTTTGTAAAGCTGAAAATTCTTTAAATACTTTTATTGTAACTTTGTATCAATTTTGTACACAAATAGCTTCAACAATTCAGATCAAAATGCTTGAAATGTACCGGAGTTTTTCTGGCATCTACAAAGCGAATCTCCACTAGCTATGAACTAGTGTAGATATGAAGACTAAGCATATGCCAACAATTGGTTTTAGATGCGTTTTACCATTTATTGCAGATACTGAAACAATGCCCATTTTACATATACCCCAAGAGCTTATCTTCATGATGAAGTTATTTCCTGATTTTATTTCATTTAAGATCCCATCAATAGCTTAGGCTATTTCGAGACTGACAATAGCTTAAACTCCCAGATTGACTGGGCGCATTAGTGTATGCGTATCCATAATTATGTTAAAACTGATAGGTAAGAAAATATTTACATTTTACGCTGATTTTTTTTTTGTTTATCTAAACCTGTGTTTATACGATCTTATATGCAAAACGTTATTGTTTTAATATGCAAATGCAGCTATCTAGTGGGGATAGATGTGTAAATTTTGGCCTGAAACTTTGACAATGTTCATTATCAGAGTGTGATCAGTGAAGACTTTCTTGCTCGCATATGTGACACGTATCTAGATCATTAAAGTTTATATTTTTCTAACAACTGGTATAGATAATCACTATATAATGACTACCATCTATAAATGTCACCTTCGACCTTTGTTGACATTGTCAGGCACTATTACTTTGTTCGCTCAGATGTGTTGTAGCTAATTATAATAAATTGAGCATATTAATACGCCCGACCTGTGTTGCTTACTATTTGACACAAGATCACTAAACTGAACATGTCGGATACATCCTAGAATTATGAACTATCAAATATGTCATAATCATTGAACATTTCGTGACCTAAACCTATAAATCAAAGATTTCATACAAAACCCGGACCTCGCTTGTAACACGAGCCCGCACTTTAACGTTCGGAGATAATAATAATAATAATGAGGAAAATATACAAACAATTAACGTATCGGTGTATTAAAGAAAAGCGATGTGTTTGTATTTATATAATTCTGAACAGCCCATGCATATTCCAGTTTTTTGTTTATCATTATTATTCAATCATAGCTTGAGGTTTACCACTTTTATCTATAATTGCACGTGATCCGACTCAATGTCATTAGTTTTCGTGTTCGGACAGATCATTATGTTGCTACATTTTCCCCCTTTTTCACTCGAACTAACTCGTTTTTTCATTTAAAGATGGATGAACGCCTAAGATTCTTCCTTTTCTGTCGAAAACAATATTCACAATAAAACAATAGATGAATGACTGAAGATTATATTTTTGCTCGGATTTATATCAAAAATAGATTGTTTATCGCCGGAAACTCAAACCACATGCATGCAAAACATCCAGTATTTGATTTTTGGGACATGTAACTCTACGCTGGAGTCGTTATTATATTAATATCGGTCTAATTAATAAACGATTGATAATTTAAATTGTAGAATCATTAAGATTATGGTTTAGATAATGGTATTGATTATCAATGCGGTTTATCTCTCGATCTTTGATAATTATTGTTTGTTGGCTCTAATTATTTTACTATTTACGCTCTAGAATTGCAGGAGCAAGGATCATGACAGTGCTATAAGTCAGAAATTGGGTCTAAAGTTCGGCATGCTTCCACAAGTTGTATTGCCTTTAAAGGAACACGAGGAATGGTTGGACAGCTGTCAAAAAACTATGTGATCGGAACGGCATTAAATTCAGTCCCACATAATCTCTGTTAACCCGCTGCTGCTGAATACAATGTTAACTCTCGCATGTTTATCTCTATCGAAACAGTACACACTATTCTGAGTCATAAGTGCTATTTTTGTCGTATTTCATTTATAAAAATAATATAGTATGGCAAAGAGTGCAACGGTTCCGTTTTTGGACGCTATGCTTTGCGTTAAGAGTTCAATACGAGGCCTATTCTATGTTGTGTACATTATTGAGGCCATATTTTCCCCATTCTCTGGCACACGTAAAGAACAATGCATGAACGAATAAAAAAACGCTTACGAACAATGTCACAGCTGCCTTGTTCGTAAGCACCTTTTCGTTCATACATGACCAAAAAATTGCACGCGCCTTACTATCAGGATGGCCTGTCTATCAAGGAGCTATGTCACGTGGCACTGGTCTATTAACTCTAAGCAAAGCACAAATGAACTACAGTTTTATGTAAAGCTTCGCGATTGCAAAATTACCATTGGGTCTATTTCTCAGGGCAGAACTATGTACTAATTTATAGGTAAAAGAATACATATAACGTGACTGATTTACATATAAAACGACGTCCGTTTATCAAACTCACACGTACGGTTGTCGGGCGTGACGTTCTAAATGCTAAATCATGGCTTTTATAAGCGTAGATCCCTACGTTATATTGATAAATTTCGTACGTTTTCTAATTATTTCTTTGATTCTTTTAGTTCATATTCTGACAGGTCTGTTCTTTGTATATTAAATTTTCTATATTGTGTCAATATAAAATCCCAGAAACAATACATCTTAGCACATTTAATGTCACCAAAAACATTGGAGCTTACATTTTAAAATTTATGAAACCAAGTAAAAGCTGGTTGCTTTAGTTTGTTAGTCTTCCTGGTGTCTTGTGATGGTTATTGTTCTGTGGCTCTTCCTCATGGTGGCGTGAGTTGGTCTGTTGTGTTTGCTTGTGGTATTTCCAGATCATACTCACTTGCATTATTGATATATGTGAATCGACTACTAGATTCATGTGAAATGTCAGGTCTTATTTACTCCGATAAAGAAGAAACATATGGCAAAAAGTGTCGCCTTCTGCAAGTCATGATTGACTAGGTGTTAATTGTGCTGCTGTTTAGGAATTCCTGCAGCATGACGCTGGGTGTAGCTAGGTTTATATGAACACATTTCTACGAGCTTCGACTTTCAATTGAGTTTATGCTGAGGACAGAAAGTCGTCCATTGTGGGGACATTTATTTAGCCTCAATGTTAAACTCACATCTAGGCGATATAGGTTGACAGAATAAATTGCTTTTATGCAAATTAAAATCATTGCAGCATCAAATTTCTATTTTGTAGCAGATAATATTTATAGGAAATTGGTCGCGTCAGCAACTGTATACAATATTTCCAGGGCATGTTGCTTTAATGATTATCGCATTTTCTGTGTCTGATGAACTAAATCTGCTTCATTTAACACATTGATCTCCGAGTATATGATGTCACATGAGTACGTTTCTTGGAGATATGTTGGTCTTGAGTTGCACCAAATAGTGTCATGTTTTAACTTACACATATTTTACAGTGCTGACGTTATATAAAATTAACTGAATATTATATAGTGCTTAGATTCTATAGAACGATGACAATTTCCTTGCTCATTTTGCCTTATAAATCAGACTTAAACATTTCTGAAACAATATTCTTTGGGATTCAAAGTTTGACCTGAACACTGGTATATCTTGGACCGGATCGACAAATTGATGGTATGTGTATTAACCTTCAAGCTTCTCCGCCAAGTTGTAAATACGGAAGTGATTAGGCTATATGGCGTACACGTTTGGTTGCCCACGTCGATATAGGAGACGGAAGGCTGAAGTATAGAGATATATTTCAAATTATAAGTATATAAAGGTTATAAAATTTGGGGAGGTCAACCATTCGAAAAAAGCTCTAATACCAGATATTATCATTTAACACATGAGCCAAACGAGAGAAAGTGTGCCCTTAGTGTGTGCTCGGTAAAAGAAGGCTCTGACAGCCCCCCTCTGATCTCCATTGCCTTCAATGCACTTTTAGTTTATCATTGATTGTCGGTCCACTTAGACTGGCCTGTGTAGCAAATTAATGTGACTTGGGTCTCTTTTGAATGAAACTGTTCTTAAACTGACAGGTAATTTTTATACACATACTTCAAGTTTGATACAATTTAAAATGATTTATGAATAACAGTTTAACCTTTGAAAACTCTCTTTCTTTTCTATATTTTACGATATGAAACTGTATACATGTAATAAACCTGGTACATTATTCAGAATATAACCAGAAATGCAGAGATTTTCACCAAGGCCTTGTCGGATGATATATAAAGTGAGCCAGTGCATGAGATTTCCAACAATGTGGCATTTTGACATGCGTAGAGACGGACGAACCTCTGTAGCCTCATTTTAAGCTTAGAAACTCCAAATAGTGTTCACTCAGTAGCTTAACAATCATAGAATGATCATACGACTAGCAAAGCTCTGATCAGACTGCGCGTATGCGCAGGCTGATCTGAGGCTTTGCTGATTGTACATACCACATTGTTGGAAATCTCATGTCGCGGCTCAAGTAATACCATTTTATGACCAACAACAAATTGAACTATATACGCGGACCCATGAATAAGGGAACCCTATCATTTTAGGTATTTGTTTTTATTTTACACAGAAACTGTATGGAGTGCAAGTCAATATCGGGTGTGACCTCCACATCCATCTCCTGTATATCCGACAGGTGTCGTGCATGTGCACGTGCATGTGTTGCTGCACGTGGAGGTCACCTGTCGGTCACACCAGATATTGACTTGGATGCCATGAAATACAAGAGTTCCTTTATTTTTGGTTCTGCGTATATAGTTGTCAGTTTCAACAGTGTTGCCCATTTATGGAAGTTGGTTGTTCTTATGTTGGCCAGTTCATGAAATCTGTACTTAACACATATCCGTTCAATTACTCTTTAAATGTAAATGCGCAGCTATCCAATGTAAATGCAGGTCTAATTTTAGGCCTGAACCTTCAATTCACGCACTTTCATACTTTGTACATGCATCCAGGGAAGTCTCTAGTGACACTGCACTTCTGCGCTGGCTAGTAGCCTGGGTATTCGCTGTTCCGTATGCGACACGTACATTTGTACCGAAGTCCCATGCGCTAGCTCTTTAATTCTCAACTGTTTGTCATGAGCTTTGTCAACAGTTGTAGTTTGGTCTCATCTGAATCATTGAGGTGATATGTTAAATTCCTTCTGTTGAAAAAAATGAAACTTCGATGTTCAGGTTATTGCCTTATGTTTCAAGACCGCGCATAATAAAATGAGCCTCAACATGAGTTTTCCAACAATGTGGTATGTACAACCAGCAAAGCCTCAGACCAGACTGCGCATACGCGCAGTCTGATCAGAGCCTTTGCTAGTCACTTGAATATTCTATGAGTGTTAAGCTACTACTGAACAGCACAATACGTTTCTAAGCTTGAATGGAGGCTTCACAGGCTCATCTGAGTCTTTTCTTGTCAAAATGGCACATTGTTGAAAATTACATGTCGTGGCTCAAATGCATTTCTTTGCCTCTGCTGCAGTATCAGATCGTAATGTAAAAAGTGTTTTCAGAGTTGAATCATATCTTCTATCAGTCTCTATGAACCTGGTGAAAGTCAATTACATTTATCACGCAATAGAAGGTAATAGCATCCCATGAAACGAACATTAAAAGAGAGCAGAATTGTCCAATATAGAAAAAGAATAGAGATGTAACAATCACAGACCACTGACCAACCCACGACATCGCATGGAAGCCTGCGCGAATCCAGAGAGTTTTGTCACAGGGGGTCCAAATTTGATAACGATGTTTAGTTGATGAGCGGATAGAGGATCCAATACCGCTATAAACGGGCCATCATCGGCCCGCCAGAGAAACGCCATGTGATGGCCTAATATTAAATTCTAGCTTGGTAGCTTTGTGATTTATCAGGGTATTCGGACAAGTATTGCAAAATAACCCTATATTTTTGAGATTTTTCAGGGGGGGGGGGGGGGGGGGTCCGGACCAGCTGTCCCACCCCCTCTGAATCCGCCCATGGGAAGAGATACAAAACAATAATAGCAACGCGACAGAAGCAACGTAACCAGCACTCTCGTCCTCAAATAGATGACTACAAAACAAAAAGAAAGGCTGCACATTTGTGCAGTCTCGTCAGAGCCCTTTCTGCTCATATGCACAACTATGAAAGTAGATCAAATGTCAATACCATTATCTCATGAGCAGACCCAATTATAATTTTTTCCGCCCAACTCAATTTCAAGAAAAGTAGTTTTAACCAACCGACTACTTCCTGGTTTCGATCAGACGTCCCAGGCATCTGGGGTAATGACCTCCTTTGGGCTATCCTGTAATTGTGTTTTCTGTGCTGTGTTATGTATTGACGCTAACAATAATACCCTCTTGAAATAAGACTAGTTTGACTGTACACCTTTTAACTGAGCCAGTGCATGAAATTTCCAACAATGTGGTATGTGCGACCAGCAAAGCCTCAGATCAGCCTTTTGCTTGTCGCTTGAGTATTCTATGATTGTTAAGCTACTGACTGAACATCATTTGCAGTTTCTACGCCTAAAAGGAGGCTGCAGAGGCTCGTCCGAGTCTACACTTGTCAAAATGTCAAATTGTTGGAAATCTCATACACTGGCTCAGTTACTATCTATTCATATATAGACGGCTTAAGACTTGTGGGCGTAGCGGTTTGTTTTTGTAGCCTCTATGAAAGCTTTTATGGCATCAGTTGTATTGTTTGACCTCCTCAGGCTGTGTCCTTCGGTGTTTTTATTGGAACCACTTTTACTGTTTGATTGTGTCTTTGTATCTATGTTACAACATTTTACGTCATAATAATGCAATAATAGCGAAACTCCATGATACATTTACCTACAACTTTTGTTGTTTGTTTCAACACAGGGAACAATGTTTTCGGTAACACTATTGAATTTTTCTGATGACACACATTATATTCCCGATATTTTAGTTCATTTAATGATATCATGTCGTTTTTCAATTCTTTATTTGCCAGTCTGTTACAAAAATGCAGCAATACAACAATTGCCTTCTGAAATCATGGGTAAATAAATCCACTGAAAAACAGTATCAAAAGCTGGTAGTAAAGATGAAGAAATGCAGTTTTAAACCTTGCAGAATCAGATGAAGTGAAAAAGAATAGAAGACACCATGAGCGCAGATGATTCGATATCAACGTCACCCAATGTTTTCGGACCAACTTGTTTTTGTTGGTCACACGTTTGAGAGCCATGCTAGATAATAAGGACTTACAGTTTAAACCCTAACGGATTAAGATGGCAATAATAAAACATTTAAGATAATCATAGAAAAGATGATATGATATCAACACCAACCGATGTAAATATAGACGCTGTAGTATCAATGACAAGTGTCACAGATACTGTTAGTCATGCTACTGACACTTGGCCAGCGGTAAGAAACGTACTGAAGGACATGACGATATCTCTAGTCTGATTACTATCTTTTCTGTATTCTGATTTTAGTGGTTTGTACCTGGCATGATCCGAAGCCAACATACACCAGAGGGTTGGCACTGAACCAGAGATTAGCGGTCTTTTCAAGTTAAAATTTCATGATGCATATATTCGAAAAACCATAACATACAAATGATGATTCCAACAGAAAAATGGCCACATTGGGGTCATTATTGCATAAAAATAATTGGAAGCCAATGAGTAACCAAAACAAATATTCTGATAGATTAGAAAACAAGCGGTTAAGATGGCAATGTTGAAATACTATATTAATTTGAATATCCCTCCCCCAGCATCTAAACAAATGAACATGGTCTAGAAATACCATATCAATCAAAGGTCATAGCCCATCTTTGACACTAAAAAGCTATAGTTCCTTATGTATGCCTAAACCGTAACATACATGTACATGTATGCAAACAACCGACAAATGAGTTAAGCAACCAGTTGTACATTGCTGCGGAGTGACTGAAAAACATAGGGCATAATCAGACCGCTATCCAGTTTAATCATAATACATTTTAGACAGCGGATGTGCGCGTATGCTAAAGCAATGTTCCGTATCACGTACAAATGACATTTAGAGCAAACATCAACGGACACTTCCAGTGTTTAGAATTTGGAGTTTGAGATACAAATCTCGGAACGTTTGCACATGACCAGGCTAAATCTGTTTCATATAGTAGTACACACTCAGATTGTTTTCAGTTCAAATCTTGGGAGCCAAGAGCAATGGTTTGTTTACAATTTGCAGTGTTTTCATTAACAAACATTTTAAAGATTCTAGAAAGGTGTGAAGCTGCTGATATAATACCCCCGCTTCGAGTGATTGAGGAAAAGTCTGCTATATATAAGAGAGTGGCTATTGCTACTCGCCTACAATAAAGTGTTGATATTTTAAGATTCTTTTAGAATGACAAGTTAAGGCCACTGTTTCATCTATTAAGTTTTGCTATTCCAATATATAATTCCAATTTTCGATTTGTGTATGTACAACATTCAAATAATCATGGTCACCAGTATCCTGGCATAAGTTATTTTACATTTACATTTGCATTCATCAATGTAAAAAATATCAATGGAATTTCAATGTATTTTTTATAAATTATTGTTTTCTTTTTTATTCTATAAAACCCTAATCAAAACTAAGGATTCTGTACAAGCGCAGTTGGATATGTTTCGCACACTTTGATACTTAAATATCAGATCGTACGCTCCAGCACTTTTCACCCACCCCGCAGCAACTCATTTGTCCAGAGTGTCGACAATATGGTACATGTCAGATAATGTATCAATACTGATGCATCAAAGCCTGTCTGTTAATGGCCTTGGACAAACGTATTTACACCCTATTTCTCACTCTAATATCAACTACATATCATCATATCATCGGAAAATTTTTGATATGTTTGTGAACAAAAATGACCCTGAGCAGCGTGCACATTTGTGCACGCCGCTCAAGGCCAATGCTGTTTATGGTTAAACTAAACATTAATAAGTCTGCAGAATAATCCAATGGTTGAAATGGTACTTTTGAATAATTAGTTGGTATGACAAATATGAATTTCCATAGCGTGTCAGCATCATCAGGAAACTGTAAGAGCGTGTACGACAGCCCGGTTCAGACATCGCATTTATGTTTCTATAATCCTCTTCATATTTATAATTTTATTCGCAGATTAATGAGCCAAAACAAATTGTAGTTGATTCACACGAGACGATGGAGGTCTAGACTACACGGATGTCCAGACTGTCCGTGTCTTAACATGACCAGGCAGTACACGAAGGTTTTCACTAGTAGTAATGTTCAATTAAGATTGTTTGAGTGATAATGAAATTGGCCTGTGTCCAGTACACTTTCTAAAATTGATTGTGAATTTATCTTAGCAAAAGCCACTTTGTGACCATAGTTTATTATCCATAAATATGTCATAAAAATGGCAAAACTTGCAGAACCTTATTGTTTACTAGAAATGTTAAGAGTCACTTGAGGACAGAAATTGTTCTATAGCATGCGAATAGTTAGGTTCAAAAGTTTATCGTGAGCCTAACAGTGTGTTTCGTATATATCCCAGTAGAAAGCTATTACAGTAAACAACTGGGTAATTCTTGAAACTATTGCCCTAATTTTAATGAATAGGTAAAGCTATTTACGTCCCTGTTTTGTAGTTGATAGCTTTCAGATAAGTAAGGTAGTTGGGGAACCAATATTGCAACTGTTTAATGCGTAGTTGCATAATTATATTTTCTATTGAATATTTTTCCATTATTGTACGGTACGCTACTCGTATTTCAAATATGCACCACACTAGAACCACGGCATGAGAAGTCCAGTTCGTGGCATTAACGAACAACAAAGTTGCAGAGCAGACTCTGAGCAGCGTCTTTGTTATTCGCTGTCGAAATGATAGATCTACTTTGTACATGTATCGTTCCTAGCTTGTCTTTGTTGCTGAGAAGGCTTGTTTGGGTTTACCTACTTGCCAAACTCGAATAGTATTATTCACATAACGTGGCACATACTGCTGGAAATGTTGCAGTTACGTAATGCTGTGTGGGCAGAAATAACATTGTTCTGCACGAGCGAATCCGAATGTGGTGAGGGGATCCGGACCCCCCCCCCCCCGCCCCCACACTAAAAATCACAAACATATTGCGTATTGATCCGGATCTACTGAAAAATTGCAATTACGCTTACCAGCATTCAATGTTATGCCATCATCGGCACGCCAGAGAAACGCCATTTTTAATGGCGTTTCGCTGACGGGCCCATGATGGTCAGCTTAAATTGGCATTTGGATCATCTCTCCCTTCATCTTGTAATAAAAACGTTATCTCTGACGTAGCTTTCTGGATCCGCGCATGTTCAGTTGCAAAACCTCTGGGTAGCATATGGTAGGTGCTGCTAATCCAAACGTGTTACGGATTTTATGGAGTCTTTTATCATTTTATTTTTCTTTTCCCAGTCAAAAAGAAACTTTTTTGTCTTCGGATGTAGTTTTTGGTTTTCGGATGTGACTTAGGTCAGGTTTGATAATTTACTTGATTGTATCGATTCCTGATATTTGTCTTCCTACTTACTTAGAGTTACACTGTCTCTATTCTTTGAGATTGCGCACTATGTTTCTTGTGAGCTGAAGCAACTTCAACTGATTTTAAAATACTATTTTACTTGACATCATACCAAAACTGTTATTGTTAAATGCTAGCAGGTCGACCCTTACATCATTTATTTCATTGACATTCTGTTCTACACAGCAAAAAATTCAAAAGCGATCCAAAAATAGAGGTAACACACTTTGACAAGAAGTTGGCCGACCGTCAAAAATCTTCATTATAGATGGGCCAGATTTGTCAAATTATTACCTCTATACGCGTGCAGCTTTGACTTCCGACAAGGTCGCGATCCACCGCTGACGAAACAAAAACAATGTTGTGAAATTTTGGCACTGAAACAGTTGGAAAAAAAATCCACCATCCAAACGCCCCCATAAAATAGAATATCTTGGAAGGCATGGGCAAAACTAAAAGCTTATTTCATAACCAGAACAAAATCTTCAAAACTGGCTTTAGATAAGTATGGACATGTCCATGCCATTGTGAATGTTTTTCTCACATGACTAGGGCGAAGATTTGGTACCAGTAAAATGCATTTAAGCCCCCCCCCCCCCCCCGGTGGCTTAGGCTGCTGTCCGTTCTAAGGCGGTGGTTCTGTTGTTGTTGACTTTTTGTTTATTGTTACTCCCATTGTGGGAGTCTGTAATTGTTCTATGTTTTGTTGTACGTTACTTTATGTCCATTCTAGTATTGCAATCATCTTGACGGGGAAGAGAGAGCTGGTTTCTTTGCTTAATTTGTCTTCCTGGTGTCTCGTGATGGTTGAGCGGCTCTTCCTCGCGGTGCCACGGGGTTGTCTGCGGTTTGTGATTGTGGTATTTCCTGATCATACTCACTTACTACTTTTGTATATCTCAAAAAAGAAAGAAAACCATTATACACATTGGAAGGGTTTAGATGACCCGGAGCACCAAGACGATATTTTTCGTGGAAACAAGAGATTTTTAGGTAACTTTGTGATGTTTTTACAGGTTTACTTGTGTTGGACAGTTTACAAAATATGTCAATGGCCAAAGTATAAACTAATGTTATATCAAGAGCTTAAAAAAGATTGGCATAGCCTTGTATAATATACGTTTTTGGAGGACAAAAGAGAACCTCAAAATTGACAATTAAATAAACAATAATTGACACCAAGAAAAATGTGGACGTAAACCCCATGCAAAGAGTAGTTCATCAATTATCATACTATCGGATAGAGTTCTCTAGATAAGATTATATATTTCAAACTAGTTTTCTTATTTCTCAACCAAAATATATGTTGTGAATACTCAAAAGGACTGTCTCAATGCGACGGTTATTTTGAGCTCCCAAAACTATTGTTTCAACTGGTGCTTAATTCCACGCTCAAAAACATCTGCTTATTCAAAGAAATTTGTCATACTACATACATGTATGAGCCGCGACATGAGATTTCCAACAGTGTTGTATGTGCGACAAGCAAGGCCTCAGATCAGCCTGCGCATACGCGCAGTCTGATCAGAGCCTTTGCTTGTCACTTGAATATTCTAGGAGTGTTAAGCTACTGACTGAACACCATTTGGAGTTTCTAAGCGTAAAAGGAGACTGCACAGGCTCGTCTGAGTCTGCACTTGTCAAAATGCCACATTGTTAGAAATCACGTGCCGCGACTCATATATTAGATATATTTCAAACGAAACTTTTAGTGCCATTTTCTTCTTTTTTCTGTGAAGTCATTCCGTAGTGCATATAACAGCGGCTCTTCTGTCTATGACTTTCACAGTTATCAGAAAGCATAGGTAGACAGTTCCAGATCAGCCCGAACTCTGGCGTCTGATTGTGGTCCGCACTGTTTGACTATGTCCCATACAAAGGGCTCTAGGCGTGTTTGGGTTATCAAAGACGACTGAAGGATTTGATAGACAGAAACTCTAAATTGGAAATTGACCAAAATTCATAAAATTCATGAAATATTTGGGCTAATTTCGAGACCACAACTTTTGGATGCCCGAAACCCTCAATGCTAGAGCCCATGACAAATGTAATATTTGAAAATAATTAACGTAATGATATGTATGGGCAAATATGACTATGTAGGCGTAATTTAATGAAATCTTAGAACTTCTAGGTGCAGTTGCATGCATGGAACATCTATTCAGCTACTAAATTTTAATTGTGTCAGTATTGAAGCCTTCAATTCGAACATGCATAATAATTGTATGTTATAAAAGGTCATGGTACAAAACGTGCATTAAAATTAGAGAATCTGTGGGCGTTCAAGTAATTTTCATAAATAGTAACAACTTGGGTATCCAAAAGTACAATATAACAAAAGACACACATTTGTACTAACGCCAACACTGAATTGTTATAATTTGAAACGTGAGGCATATTCTAGTTGGATAGTTGGTGGTCGACCCTGTTTGGGTCTTTATAAAATATTGTATGACCTTCATTATTAGGTACATGTAGTAATTCAGGCAGGGTACTTTTGGCTTGTTTCAAAATGAAGAGATCGCGGAGTGCTTGCTATACACGACATTAATATTTAAAAAAAATAGGGGTTTACGACTTTGTGACAATTTTGCCATTTAATTGGAGGGGGAAATAATAGCTCATAAACAACGATTTAAACTCAAAAGTCGTTTCAAAAAATATTCATGACTCTATCAATGTTAAATGCACGAAGCTTCTTATACCATGTATAAATGACGTTTCAACATCATTAAAGTTCTATAAACTAAACATAAGACGAGATAAAAAGAATGTTACATCAGAGTTTGTTAATCTTAATATACCTAAAAGTTTATAAATATTTTATATTACTTTTAATACAATCGATGCTACATTCTGTATATACCCCAATCATTCATAAATGCCTCTTAAAACATCGAGAGTCACTTTTGGTATTTATCGAGTATCGAGTAATAAAAGTCAAGTGTCGAGTAATAAAAAGCGAGTATCGAGTTATAAAAGGCGAGTATCGAGTTATGAAAGTCGAGTATCGAGTAATAAAAGGGGAGTATCGAGTAATAAAAGGTGAGTATCGAGTTATAAAAGTCAAGTAGCGAGTAATGAAAGTCGAGTATCGAGTAATAAAAGGCGAGTATCGAGTAATAAAAGGCGAGTATCGAGTTATAAAAGGCTTTGAAGTGTAAAACGTAAGGTCTACTGCTCTTAACTCTAAATGGAACTCATGTTTATTCTTGGTCTATTTGCGGGATAAATTATGTATAAAATAGTTGAGCAACGGTATGAACTGCTGTAGTTCAGCAGGCTTTTTCGTGCAGTCGTGCAGCGGAGCTTCGGTGGTAATAAACAAAACCTAAGCCCCAAACGGCCATAACTGAGTCGAAATTATCATGATTATGAAGATGGTTTCGAAATTCAAACTCGACCTGTATTGTACAATGTTTTTACTTAATTACTATTCTGTATTTATTTATATTTTATTGATGCATTTCTTCACTAGTTATTAATCGGAAACCAAAAGTGTGACGACGACGACAACTACGACGGAGGCATGATTGCTTGCCTCGCACACGACATAAAAATATTCGAAATAAGTTTACAAAGGTGTCGCAATAATGTCGTAGTGGTGGTGGCGGGTAGTGAGGGGTAACATTTCCATATGGGTACAATGTCACTTTCCGACCTCCAATCTGATCCACTCGAGCATGGTGACACTAAATGACGTATAGACCTGTAAGTTTTTGTTCTAAAATTAATGCGTTATATCGGACATACCAATACCACAATACAAATGTACCAGATACAGCAAATTATGGACTTTACAAATTACCCAGACTGGCATGTCACTAACGGGGCACTAACCTGATGGTCGCTCTCAGGGTGGTTGAAGATACTATCAAACTTGGAAGTGACAGTTATTTTCCAAATAAATAAAGTTTGGCCTGCAAAATTAACTATCATTGTAAGCCCATAGGAATCAAGATAGTGTGGAAAGATTAAGTAATGAATGCGGGGAATGTCCCTTAAAACTCTTTGCCTGCTAGTGATGACTTGTATTGTCTACTGATAACCTTGCAAAGAGCTTGGCCAGAAACGTTGGGCATGATCTGGGTCAAAACCATTTTACACGTGGATGATATTCATGAAAGGTTTTAATTGATTTATGATATGCAAAGAGTGAACCCTAATGCCAAACGCTTTGAATTTGGTATGTTCTAATGCCCTGGCCTGTCCGGTCAGTTATCTTAATCAGGGCGGACATGTCAGGCCTCACACTGTGTAGGCGGCAATCGAAAACGCTCTTAACAATCGACAAATGCGGATCAAAAATCAATAGAAACAGTGTCGGGCGACAAATGACAATCAAAAACTCCGTTTCTATCGATTTTTGATCTCTGTTCTACGATAGAATTGACGTTTTCGATTGCCGCTTACCCGGTGTGGGCCTGATCTGGATCAAAACTGTTTGACACTCTGATGGTATTTCTGTTGTTGTTGTTGTTGTTGTTGTTGTTGTTGTTGTTAAAAATACTACATATATTATATTTCTTAACAAGAGGCCTAAGATGGCCCCTCAATCGCTAGCCTGAATTTGTGGATGTTGTCATACAAATTGTTTGAGTTTATGCTTGACGCCCAAAGCAACACTTTTTAACTATGTCGGGATGTTCCCTTGGTTGAGTTAGTCCTTATACTAAGCAAGTGATAAAGTGTCTTGCACAAGGCCACAATCTAGTTCCTCTATGAATGCTGAACCAGCGACCCGACGATCTCAACATTCGTTGGTGAGGCTCATCAGTTATATAAGAGCCAGATACTTAATCGAGCAGAAATGACACAGTCTCTCCAGAGCCTGAGCAGTTTTTCCTGAGCCTTCGCTGCTCGCACACCCCATAAAAGGACATCCTTGATGAAAGCTCGGGCTACATTAGAGTTCAAAATAATCGAGCCAAGAGCCCAACTATTTGAGTCCTTCGTTGATGTAGCAAGTTTATGCATGTAATTTTATGCAAAATTTCACTATCTAGCTTAGCAGGCAGAGTTATGTCCTACCTGGTAACAACCCCGAAGATTTTTCTCGATATACCTACATGTAATAAATGGACCAATCCATGAGCAATGGTTGTTCCTTTAACGTGCTATCACGGAAACCTTTCGAACAAAAGTAACCCTAAATATTTGACACCTATTTATGTAAAAACATGTAGAAGTCTGCAGCTTTTTATTTTCTCCAAGAATCCGTTGTGAGTACGCACCAGGAGATAACGCATTGAGACGCTTCCAATGCAATGATGATCACCTATATGTAAAAAATACTATATTCTTGGAGAAACCAAGGCCCAAAATTACAATGTCTCCCTTATGATATAGTTGGGGGCCATAAGTATTGCATCGATCCTAGTAATGTTAAAAGCGAGTATCGAGTAATAAAAAGCGAGTATCGAGTTATAAAAGGCGAGTATCGAGTAATAAAAAGCGAGTATCGAGTAATAAAAAGCGAGTATCGAGTTATAAAAGGCGAGTATCGAGTAATAAAAAGCGAGCATCGAGTAATAAAAAGCGAGTATCGAGTAATGAAAAGCCTTCTCTCGGTATATAACCGTGTAGTTAAGCAAACAAAAAATCAATTTTTAACATTTGTTTTTGGGTGCTCAAAAGAACCGTCTCATCGAGACGGTACTTTCGAGTATCCACAGCATATGTTTTGGTAGAGATAGTAACATAGTTTGGGTGCTCAAAGGACCGTATCATTGAGGCAGTTCTTTGAGTACCCACAACATATGTTTTGGTTGAGAAATAGGAAACTTATTTTTAATTGCGCTCTCTTAAATGTATCTAGAGGCATCAAGGTCCATACATGTATATATTGAACTGGAAAAATCCCAAAACAACAATGAAACAACCAACAACATATATCTGTATCAGAAATACTAACTGTTGCTTTGAGTTAAATGCCACCGCCTGATGAGATCCACTGACGGGTCGAAATAATTGTTAATACATTGATGGTGACGGCTCCAAAAAACTGTCGTAAGCATTTGAAATACAGCTAATGCTTGTAAAATAAGCTTAAGAAAAATGGCCTCAAAATGCATTAGTATCGCTTCTACAGACATCTTGAATTAGAAACTTTTCTTGGGGGAGGTCAAACCCCCCTAACCAGAGCCGTCGACACTAGGAAAACGACGTTCCAAGGCCGTACCACTTTTCAAAAGCCTACGACGGCCCTGATTTGTTACTGCAAAATGATATTGCTGCAATATTTCTGGGTACTTAATTACCTTAAGATGAAGGCCTGGCACCACAATTTTCTTCTACGACGTAGCCTGTACGGGCAGGTTTTTTTTTTATTTTAACCATGTCTATTTGTCGTGTGGTTTTTAAAAAATAAGTTTTCTTTATTCCATGAGATCGTCACGTATGTGATCTAGTACTGCGTCCGATCGTTTTCTTGTTCTGTTTTATTACTCGATACTCGCTTTTTATTACTCGATACTCGCTTTTTATTACTCGATACTCGCTTTTTATTACTCGATACTCGCTTTTTATAACTCGATACTCGACTTTTATCACTCGATACTCGACTTTCATCACTCGATACTCGACTTTCATCACTCGATACTCGACTTTTATTACTCGATACTCGACTTTTATAACTCGATACTCGACTTTTATTACTCGAAACTCGCCTTTTTTAACTCGATACTCGATACTGTAAGAAAAGAAATCCTCTAAAACATCTGTCTTAAAACCAAAAACCCAAATGAACATACAGATAAGAGCATGCATGCACGAGGTATGTTAAAAGGAGACTAGTTTATATCGGCGCACAGTGAAGACGCATTATGCAGGGCCGATCTGGGTCTTCGTTGTCCGAAATAGGGAGACCAAATCGTTCACAATGTGGACCGTAGTATTCGCGTGCCTGCACTAAATACCTACGTCACGGACCTATCAAACATACCCGCTGTTAACATCTTTATTAGGCCCAGACTCTAAACAAAAGCTGGCATTTATTGAAGCTATGTACAACACCTGTACGCAAATTCAGGAAAAATGTACTTTTACATGAGAAAACAGACCTGATGCAATGCTATCCCAGAGAATATTCGGGTCAAAATGTGCATCTCGACAGATTGCTGGAAAATCAACAAAAAACTTAATCGATCTTTTGACGACTTCTATTCAAAAAAATTCGAAGACGATTGTGGGTACGTAAGGTTGCCTACCAGCGCAATTGTAATCAAGAATCATGACGTTCAAGCATTCAGCATGTTCAGTGCGCAATGATGAATCTACATATTTACGGTTCTCTTTAGTACCCAAACATATGTTATGGTTGAGAAATTAGAAAGCCTATTCTCGATTACACACCCTTATCTGGAGGCCTGCATTGGATTCCCTATGTAGCAAGATAGCCATTTGTCTAGATTCTTCAAGATTTATATGTTGCGGATACTCATTAGAACCGTCACTCTCCATCAACTACATCCAGTGAGTATCACAACAAATTGTTCATGAAGAAATAAAACAAGAATATTAAGTTTTCAGTGAAAAAAACCCAACCCATTCATACACTCAACAACAAAATCATAGACTGGCTCCAGTCCTTAAAACAATTTTTCATCAATGCGTCATATAATATTCTTGTAGCCAGTCTAACTCTGATGGCTCTGTCTTAAAACAGAGCCATCAGAGTTAGACTGGCTACAAGTATATGATATGACACATTGATGAAAAATTGTTTTAGGACTGGAGCCAGTCTAACATACACTCAACAACAAAAATCATTGTATCTGTAAAGATGCTTTCAATCTCTTATACCTTGTGAAATGGTTTGCATCAGTCAATAACCTAAATGTGCAAACTGTTGCCAAGTTAAGGTCAGAAGGCACGAAGAATGTGCAGAACAATGTAAAAATGAACCAAATGGAACGTGTCTGGATGTGTCAAGATAGCATAATCATTACGGAAGCATATTCCTTTGAGTTCGGTAATCCTCGTAAAAGTCATGATATATTACATGAATTTTCTGATTATTCAGAGCAAAACTTGGATCGTCCCTTGCATGCGCGGATCCAGAGAGGGTGGGGGGGCACGGGTTCTGGACCCCCTCTGATAGATCACAAAAATATAAGGTTTCTTAGCAAAAATAGTAAGTGAGTATGATCAGGAAATACCACAACAACCCTGCGGCGCCGCAAGGAAGAGCCGCTCAACCATCACGGGACACCAGGAAGACAAATTAAGCAATACTGGTCTGGATCCGCTTAAAATCACAAAGCTATGCCAGCATTCAATGTGCGGTCATCATCGGCACGCCAGCGAAACATCATCCTATCCGCTTATAATGCTATTTGGATCCTCTCTCCCCTTATCAAGTAAAAACATACGTCAAAGTTGGACCCAATCTTACAAAAGGCTCTGCATCCACGCATGCATTACACATGCATTTCTAAAAAAAATATGTATTACTTCCAATACTGCAAGTGCTTGGCTGTGATGTCTGCCGTCTATTATGCTTAGTTCACACCAACGGCGCTTTGATGGCGCTTTAAAGCGGCGCGCAAAGCGGCACCAAAGCGTAACAAAGCTTGATTAAAGCGGCAGGGTCGTAATGGATCGTAGGAAAGCTTGGAGTAAAGCGGGACATTCGGCAAGAGCGCCAAATTTTTTTGAACTGTTCAAAAATTTTGGGCGCTCTGTCACGAATTGATTAAAGCGCCGAGAGCGTATCAAAGCTTAACAAAGCGTAACAAAGCTCAGCAAAGCTTGACTCAAAGCGTAGGAAAGCTTAACAGAGCTTGGTTCAAAGCGGGGACCCCAGTCTTCACGGTCTGTCACCACTTGACACGCTTCGTTAAGATGTCTCAAGATTTGCTACGATCTGGCATGAAGATCTGACACGAGGTCAGACGCTTTCATCAAGATCTGACACGCTTTGTTACGCTTTCATGAAGGACTCTCATGCTTTCACACGAATTGAGGCGCTTTGATCAAGGATTGACACGTTTTGTTAGGCTTTGTTACGCTTGGCAAGCTTCCTCACGCTCTCTCACGCTCCTTCACGCTCTCCTCCGCCTCAAGGGCTAGGATGTAGTTATACAGCAGGGAGACAAACATCATGTCTTCTTCAGATAGATCATGCTCTGGTACATCTGGAATTTCTGGATCTTGTTGTTCTGCCATCGTGTTCTGGAATCAAAGATGCAATGATTTTGTGGATCTGCTGCATCTTTATTTATAGCTCTGGGTCAAAAGCGGCATGAAATCGGCGATCTCGACATTTTCCAATGCGTAACAGAGCTTAACAGAGCGTAACAATACACAGCAGAGCTTGATAATCGTATCAGAGCCTGATTTAAAGCGTCATAGTCGCATCAAAGCGTAATAAAGCGTAATAAAGCTTATCAAAGCTTATCAAAGCGTGATTTCAAGCGTAACACAGCCTCACCAAAGCGGGATCAAATCGTGAGGAAACGTAACAAGTCGGGCAATAATTCGTCTCCAATTCGTATCAGAGCGTATCAGCGCTTATCAGAGCGTAACATTACTTAGGAGATCGCGACATTTTTGGAAAAGTAAACAAAAATGACGGCGCTTTGCTCGCTGATTTAAAGCGCGGCATTCGCCGTTGGTGTGAACCAGATATTAGTCAGTAAATACGAGTGTAAATGTTTTTTGTCTAGTAGTTTATTAAAGAATTTACCGCTCAGCTGATCGTTGCATTTTGCATTCCTGAACACTTCGTGTGCGAGCACTGTCTCAACTTTTAGGCTGCGATGCATGACCTTTTATAAAAAAAAATAGCTATGGCCTACCACCAAGGCAATTTGTTGGGCATCTTAGCTCCTGTAGGTCAGCCAATTATCGTACATTTACATGTATATGCGATCATCGACTGCATGTTAGCGCATTCTAACTCGCGGTATTAATCCAGTCCATGTATTTTCATACGTATCTATACTTACAGTGACAGTGAGAATGACGTTAAACGCCAGATCAAACGAGCGCCAAACAATGTAAAGCATTCTTCGAAAATTCCTAAAGAGTTAATCTTGTCAGAGATCATACGTCTCCTCTGCTGCTCCAAACATACAAACATCTGCTCCAGTGACCCACATTAGAACACTTTTAATAGACAAGTTTTGTGCCAAAATTCTTACTAGTAGTAAGAAATAGCAAGTTTGGCATATCTCAGATTTTCTTAGCTAATCCCTTCGTACTCAGTCAAAAAAAGCGCAATGATTGGCTGCTAGCGGACACGTGTCCGCAAGCAGTCAATTATTGCGCTTTATTTTGAGCCTGAAACTGTACTAATGATTTATAACCTCTAGGCCTGGTAAGGATAAATACAAAAAGTCAGCGTAATATTGTAAATATTTTTAGCATATGTTTTTGGTTGCTCAAAAGAACCGTTTCATTGTGACGCGTACGGTTCTTTTGAGTACCTAAAACGTATGTTTCGGTAGAGAAATAAGAAACACAATCTGGTTCGCACTCTTGACTTTAGCACTGTAAAGGCATTCGCGGCGTCAGTTCACGTGGTCAAACGGATGGAAAATTAGACTGCGGCCCCCTTGAAATAAGGTTTGCATATGCGAACAACGTTATATATTCTCACTGATTATAGCTGCTTCATAAAGCCAGGCTTTTGCTGATCACTCATTTTAATACGGAAACTCTTCATGTTCGGACAGATAAGTAAACAAAATGCACCCTCCGATATGATTCTAATGTGTCACAATTTACATAAACTTAAGACTAGACTGGCTCCAGTCCTTAAAACAATTTTTCATCAATGTGTCATATCATAAACGTGTAGCCAGTCTAACTCTGATGGCTCTCAGAGTTAGACTGGCTACAAGTATATGATCTGAAACATTGATGAAAAATTGTTTTAAGGACTGGAGCCAGTCTAGTCTTAAGTTTATGTAAATTGAGGGTAACTCCAGTTATAAAGATTTATGTGACGTGTATCAAGAGTTAATGCACAATACTCGTGTGCAGTAACGCAAGAAACCTTTAAAAAATGAACCATACTTCGGTAAAGTTGTCAGCCAAATCTTGCAGCAAAGCTACCAAACATTATTGTCTTTACATCAATTAAACCATAAGTGGTCTCACCTAGTTGGACTGATAGTTGGCAAACCCTTTTGCACGGAATGCGTACTTTAAAAGCATGCTTCTATCAGACACAAGTGTGAGTTGTGTCAGCGTATAGGCGCAAAGTCAATGGTTAAATACACATCTGAATATATTTAGACTTTCTGTTCAGCTGTCAGTTTCCTTGCTGAGAAACAAATATGGTCTTACAAGGGGTATCCTTTGGAAGCAAAGGATTCACCAAAAAAACTGAAACTATAGTGTACATATTTTCTGGCCCAGACTAGCTAGTTTCGGCCATTTAGGCCTCATCAGTGACCCTCTCATAGTTTCAAAGTTCCACAATAAAATCCATGATCCCAAAGGACAAGAAAATAAAATCTACACTATAGTGAAGGGCAGGGAGACGTTCTACCGCCGCCACACAGTCCCAGTCACCAGCTGTAGTGAAGTCAAATATGTTCTTAAAAGGGTATCCTTTGGAAGCAAAAAAATCACCAAAAAACTGAAACTAGAAAGGCTATTAATCGGGGGCGTTCTCTTCCAAAATATCCCAAAACATAGAAAACCCATCTAAGACGGGTCTAGATTATTTTGGATTGTTCTTTAAGAGAAAAGCCCATATTGTATTATAGCTATGTATCTGGGGAGGCTTGTCCGCAATACCGTACATCTGCTTGATGTATTGTTACCAAAGTTCATGTTGCCTCGGACCATCTGTTTTCATGTATGCAAGTGTAACCTTGAACGATAAAGCATAATTCCAAATTACAGCAAATATAACTCTTTAATCTAAGAAAATGCGTGGAATTCTTTGACACGAGATTAATCACAATCAACCAGGGGCCTGTTAACAATTAGTGTTTTCTCTGAGGTCCGATGTTCTGTTGTCTTCTCTAGCGTAGGATGCGATAGAAATAGCTCAAGTTCGCATTCTTTCGTTTATTAGATTATAGAATATATCCCATATTTATTGAGTTATTTCATATTACAATGGTTCAAGTACACAGGTCGATCGGTTCCCGGCTCTGTTTTACGAGTACAGTAAAACTATGTAAAACGACCACCTAAAAAATAGACAAACAATGATCTTAATAACAATTGGTAGCTTAATGAAGGTCGGAAGTATTGCATTTTGCAATACTTTTGACCTGCGTTAAGCCACAATTGGTCTTGCAAACAACTTTTCGGTCTTTTTGAGAATGGCCGTTTTACACAGAGTTTTACTGTATTAATAGTTTAAAGTTTTTAATTTATCCATTTCTTTGATTGTGATAATGGCAAGTAACACTGCAAAAATAGACACTTTTACTTTTTCGGGTCACTGGATCTGCAGTCTTATTTCTTTCATCAATTATCATTGATGCATACTTTGTTTGTTTACTTCACGCAATCTCGGGTAATCTCGTATAATAACGTCTGGCTGGTTAACGGTCATCAACTGTCTCTTAATTATTTGAGCCCTATCTTGCAATAGTGGCACCCACAGCATACTAATAAAAAGTATGAAAACCCTGATCAGCACATGCAGCGAAGTGCACAAAGCTCATTACGCCCAATTAGGGTATTCAGTGTTGCCCATGTAAACGAATACATTTGTGAGAAACGAAAACAAAACTCGAAATTGGGTTCAATATTTTGATATGTAAACACATATAGCATATATAAAACAAGGTAGTTCTATGTATGTGAGGGCTTAAAAGCATATTGTAGAGAAAGTGTGAATATATAGAAACATGTCTGAAGATAGAATTAGGTCTTAATATCGCCCCAAGAAGGGATAACCAAAACAATTGTTTTCTATCATCTGGAATGAATAGATCGATGATCGATACGACTAAACATAGACATTTGTACTGAGTGGCCTCTGGTGGCTCACCAGTTGATAAACAATATAAACGAGCTGCTGCATGAGATTTCCAACAATTTGACATTTTGACAAATGTAGAGTCGAACGAGCCTCTACAGCCATCTTTTAAGCTTAGAAACTCCAATGGTGTTCAGTCAGTAGAATACTCAAGCGACCAGCAAAGGCTCTGATCAGACTGCGCGTATGGGCAGGCTGATCTGAGGCTTTGCTGGTCGCACATACCACATTGTTGGAAATCTCATGCACTGGCTCAACTAACTATACATATTTCCACCAAAATGGATACGCACATACAAGGGAGCAGTGAGTCCCGTCAATTGTGCCTCTTTTCAAAATGGATGCTTCTCTCCACAATCTAGATTAGAATAAAATCTATCACGAGTTATCATGTGTTTTTCCGAAACAGCACGGTGACTAGTAAGCAAATATTTAATAGTAAATGGGAACTATACTTGAATGGTAATCCCGGTGTTTATCAATGACTACTGAACTCCCCAGAAATAGTGTTGGACCCCACCAGTCATCACGAATAGACTGACAAAAAGAAACCGTGTTTCGTTGATAGATTCGAACCACCGAAATATATATGACAAGTGAAATGACTCGATTTAAGGATGCCAAACATATTTATCTTGGGTGTTGGGTCAAATTGGCAACATTTGTGTTGTAATTAATTGCCAAACATTAACACATTAATGGACAGAAAACTATACTTGACAATATCAGAGGAATACATGATCTTCCACACGTGCACCCGAGTCTTCTTCCCACCCATCAAGAATACAAAATCCACAGCATGTACCACAAAGAATCAACTTCGGTACCACAAAGAACCAGCTACTCAGCGGGCCACAATCGGCCCGCCAGCAAAACGCCATCTAAATGGCGTTTTGCTGGTGGGACGATAGTGGCCCGGATTTACTCTGACTAGGACGGAGCTATAAAGTACCAGATATTGTGGCATGCAAAGCATTATTTGTTTTTCTTCATTTTCTTCGCTCAGCTCTATAGAAATAATATAAATAGACCAAAAGGTTTTCTAAGTACGAACAAATCTCCCAAGGACCCCTAACCTAGATTTTTATGCATTGTAATTTGTGTTACTCATTTTATGATTCTGATAAGATCAAAAAATTGTAACATGTGTTGAAATAAGTAATTGAATAATGGTATAAATACTTAAATATCGGTTCAATAAATGTGCGGGGAAAAGCAAAAAGGGTATGCATTTTTGCGGATAGCGCAGTCTAGCTGCACAGCCACAGTTTAGTCTACGCATCAGCACAGCATGAGACGCAGGTGCCTTGATCACTAAATATTCAGCTGTTATTTGAATACTGGTAATCAGCTAAATGGATTGAAGCGGTACGTTTAATGGTTGCTTATTATATAAATAAGAATGCAGTAAAAACATTTTAATGTGGTGATCAGACCACGCGTGCTGCGAAGTCTGATAGCCACACTTTCTACCCGCTAAAACGTGAACCGTTCGCCGAAAACCAAAAATGAACCAAAGGATGAACTTGCGTACGTTTTTACCGTTTAAGTGGCAGATACCAATAGGCACCAAATCCGTTTTGTCTTGAAGTGGATTTTAATGTAAAAAGAAGTAAAATTACAGAGTCAATCCTTCGATTAACTGATCGTCATTCAAACAGTATACAGTTTAATATAGTAGTTATTTAAGCCTAGTGGGTGGAATGAAATCTAATTGACAAAGCTGAGTCAGAGATCATGAAATCCATGGTGTTTTACAATTACTTAATTAAGTTAATATGGAGGGGTTAGCTTTACACTCTTGTATGATACCTCTTAAATCTCCCACATTCTTTGAATTGACATATGCAAACATTGAAGACACATATGAGCAGTTGTAGTCACACATACTTGTAAGCACGTGCATATAGTTACAAACCAATTTTCTTAAATTCGTTAACCCATAAGCCTATGACAAATAGTGCATATCCAGATCAGATGTCACAAAATGTGGCGTCTGATCAGGGTCTCCACTGTTTGCTTTCAGAATGTTCTATAAAATTCGAATAAAAATGAAAAATACCATCCATAAACCCCCAAAAAGGGGATGGACTGGTCCAATTGATTTCAGTGGGAAATTCCATTCGGCTTAAATGGGTTAACCTTTTCAGACCAATGGGATTTTCAATAAAGCCACATGCAATAAAGCCAGGATGGTTCATTGTATATACTGAGGACACGGAGGTTATAATTTCCAAAAAAGATATGCATTTCTTTCTCTAAAGATCGTTTTATCTTAGTAAACAGTGCATTATGCGAAGTTTTATCTTGGTCACTGTTTGCTAAGGTACGCATTTAGGGGCTTGCGATCCACAACGGGTAAATTTACTGAATACGCATGGGCGGATCCAGGATTTCTAGAAACGGGGTTCATATGTATAAAGGCGTGGGGCTCGCTTTGCTGGTTCTCTCTCAATTTTCTTAAATATCCTATGAAAATGAAATAATTTGGTCTCGCTTAGACCAAATTATTTCATTTTCATAGGATACTTAAAAACGGGATGGGGGAAGGCGCTCGAGCGAACCCCCGAACCCCATCTGGATCAGCCACTGATACGATGCAAGCCCACATGCTAGAACGTAGCATGTCGTGTTTTATGAGTACATTGTTTGTATATGTATTATAGTATTGCTCAATATTCAATTGCTACACGATGGTACTCGTGGCCTTGCCTCCTGTATTCGCTTGTATAATTTTGAACAGTATAACAAATGTTCGACATTCTGTAAGCGTCAGAATCCAGATCGTCATATAATAATTATGCCAATATAAATAAATAAAGAAAGTTTATTGCTTGGAAGCATTCTGAAAATGAGCCAGTTCATTATATTTTGGTACTTATCGCATATGCACAAAGCCTCCTTCAAACAGCCATGCTTACATATCCAGTGGATCTAGAGGTCTAGTGTTCGGCCCATGCGCGGATCCAAAAAGTTTCATCAGAGGGGGCCAAATTCTGACAAGGTTTTTTCTTCTTTTTTATGAGGGGAGAAGGGATCCAAAATAGCACTAGCGGTTGAGGCTTGGTAGCTTTGTGATTTTTTAGGAGATCCGGACCAGTACTGCTAAGAAACCCTATATTTTTGTAATTTTTCAGGAGAAGGGGTGGGGGGGGGGTTCCGGACACCGGACCCGGACATGGCGTATTGGGTTACACACCACTTGGCCAAGTGAATTTCGTTGCAACGATTACAAAGAGGGATTAAGTATTGCAACAACAAGAGCAGGTGCTATTCCGCCTGATTTGATAAATTCTTCAGTTGTTATCATCTTAAATATTGCTGGCAATTGTGCATAAATGATACTCCTACGACAGCTAGTGTAGAGTTATCGAACTCGCTTTTCGGTATAAAATCCAACACTGTTGCTTACGTCATTATCACCGACTAAAGTTTACTTAACCAGTCTGTTATAATGTTTAAAAGTAAATATTTTCGCAGAATCAGTCCGCGCTAAAGAAACATGGCAGACTGCCACTGTATTGAAGTTGCTGCATTATGTTTTGCTTTATATTTTGTATTATCTTGATTATTAAAGCGTTTGATGAATATATAACACATATATGCCAGTTAAATTTCAATGATTCTTTAAAAAAAATAACTGCGACATTCCTTATATAAATAAAAAGAAACCACAAAACGTAACTTTACTTTATATATTATGTTATCTCTAATGGAGAAAAATGTTATGGGTACTCATTAGAATTGTCCCTTCTGTTCCTACGGATACAATTACAAATTTAAAATACAGTTCTTTTAACATAGCACTTATTTCAGACAAGTATTTACTAAATGAACACCAACACAAAAAAGATTTTTGATGTTTCGCCATGTTAACTTTTCATCAGTGTGATTTTAGACAGTAAGCGGTTAGAAATACCGTTTTGGTAACACCCTAGCTACGTGCATTTTGGTCCTGTATCACAGCTACAATGCATTTCCGTAAACCGCAAAAGTAAAATACGCAGCGCTGTAAAGTAGACACTACGTGTACATGTATATGAGTAAGCATATGGGATGTTGGTACATATGCATTGGCGTAGCAGCGAAGGCTCTGGCGAGGCTACACGTTTCCACAGTCTCGCTATAGCCTTCGTTGCTCGCATACCCAAAGTATGGAAATAGATGAAGAGGCAGACTCAAAAGTTTACCTATTGTCCTACTAGATAGTCGTGCATGTACATTTAAAGAGTGGCTCCGCGTATGTGCAATAAGTACCACTACAACATGGTCTGGTACCCATCTTGAAATATCATCAAACAGGCCCCCAGATAAGAAAATGTAATTGAAAATTATGTTTTCATATTTTACAACCAAAACATGCGTTCTGGGTACTCAAAAGAACCGTCTCAATGAGACGGTTCTTTTGAGCACCCAAAACACATGTTATAATTGATAGATAAGGAAAAAATAGCAAGTTTATGTTGAGAAAAAATTGCTAAAATGGAAAGATCATCAACTCAGTTCTCTTGGGTACAGGAATGCTGGAGGATCTGGATTTATAATAATAAAAAATAAAAGAAAAACAAAGTATAAAAGTAATTAAGCAATTTCCTGCCTAGTTTCTTTTACCCTTTGGGTAAAACAGACATTCCAAATGCCTGGAATTATTCGAGTTTCGACGTCGCATCTATAATGTATCCCCTTGCAATGGAATTTATAATGTAGCCCCTTGCAATTGACTTTATAGTGTCGCCCCTTGCAATGGAGTTTATAGTGTAGCCCCTTGCAATGGACTTTATAATGTATCCCCTTGCAATGGACTTTATAATGTAGCCCCTTGCAATGGACCATCCCAAGTCAGAAAGAAGAATCCATTAGTACATAATGGGTAATTTGAGATTTCTCTATTTTCCAGGGTAATTGTTCATGGTGCAATGTTAGTGGTCGCAAATTAGTCTTACGGCCAGTCAGTATCCTACAGCTGTCAGAAGCGGAAAGACTTGCGCTACAGAAAATAGCGCTTCACAAGTTACAGTCTATGGACCTGGGCTGTCCTGTGGTAATACCAAAAGGTGAGTACCAGTTATGCCATGTGCTGCCGACTCGCTATAACGATATGCTCCAACGTCATTTAAGGTGCTGATGAATTAAATTGTGTTGAATAAATCCAGTTTGGGCTCTATTTAATTGAAGTACCATAACACCTTTCAAGTAATATGCAACTGTCCCATAGCGACGTGCTGTTCTCTTGATTCTTTTTAAGCGGAGGCGATTCAATAAAAATGTAAGTGAGTATGATCAGGAAATACCACAATCACATACTGTAGAACATTTGCGACTGGACCCCTATCTGTCTGTCGTTCTCTCTGTCTGTCTGTCTGTCTATTTAAAGTCCTCTGAGCTAGGGAATAAGTAACCGTGTTTGTTGATCCATTCTCAGCTGGCCATTTGTTGTTACTTTTCATTGGTTGCAGCAGAGCGGGTCAGTACACTTGTCAAGATTGTATTATGACCCCTGTCCTATGGTATAGAATTGAATTCCCACCGTATGTTTACCGTTGAATTTAATTAAGGGTTGGGGAGTTTCGAATTAAGTGTCATTGTCAATCTTCAAGAACATACGAACTGCTGGGATCTAAATAACAAAACCGAGGTTGTGGAACGGATGACCTGGTCAAAGTCTCGAGAGGATGTCTACAGACAAGAGAATTTTATCAACCAAAATATGGCGACTTATTGTTTCCATGACAACGTTTGTTGTGGTACTCATTGTAAGACGAAACGCTTACACGAGACGCTTACAATGAGTACCCTCAACATAATATTATTTCTATAAGAAATGTGAAAAGTGTTAATCAAGTTTGATATTAGCATTGTCTAGAGCTCCGAGAACAGCTCGAAAGCGAGTTAACCTTAAAGAGAGTTAAACAGTTATAGTCACTACTGCATATGAGCATCATAAAACCAACCATTGAAACGCTTGGCATTTGAGATGGTCTTGAGATGTCCAACTCACACAGCCCTAGAAAAGTCAATCAGTTGGACCGCTGTTTTATCCATTTATCCAAGTAAACATGCATGGTACTCATTTGAATCGTTTCGCTGACTCGAAACGCTTCTGCTTAGTGCCGCCATATGCATTCTTGTAGCAAAGAAAAAAAAGCATCGCTATCTTGTAGGCAAAAATGATTCTCATCTAATACTGTGGGTGCACCAATTGACTTAGTACTTAGGGGAAGGGTCGTAACTAACGCTGTGAGAACTTGTGACCCAACCATATTGCTGCATCAAATTTTGCAATGAACTAGGCTCAGAACATCAAATAAGTTACTTGTAAATGTAACGTGTTGATCATTGAATTCTATTCTTATTCCTCTACCCCTTTGTACTTTGACCAGTGATTGTGCACTGCCCTGCTGCACAGGCCATTAGATACGAGTGCGAATCAGAAATAGTTTTCTCATTTCTCGACCAAAACAGGTTTTTATACGACCCTTACCAACTTTGGCATGAACTATCTCGTGATGTGCAAGGTCTACACATATGTAGGTGGTCTAAAATAGTTATATCATGTTTGTCCACCTGTACGTAAGATAATCCACTCGCTAAAGCTCGTGGATTATTTCCACGTACAGGCAGACAACCCATGGTATAAATATTACTTATTCCTCTTCCTCTTTGTACTTTGGTCTGTCCTGCTTCACAGGCCTTTAGATACGAGCGCGCAATTAAAAATGTTTTTTTCTCATTTCTCAACCAAAACATGTTTTTGTACTCTAAAGGACTGTCTCGAGCATATGAGCATTGGGCAGGACAGAAATTATGTTCATACTGGATGGCTCAAAGAAAATATAATTCCCATTTGATTGACAGCAACACGTCCATCGACCAGTTCACCTGCCTTGGCCTAGTATTACAGATTTATTAGAGATTATATTGATTCTGACTTACTTCAAAGAGAGGCTGACAGTTGTGGCTGGTCAAATCAGACTAATAACGGAGTCTAGGCACCAGAATACGGCTCTTACATACATGATAACAGCAACAACCCTAATAAGCTTGTACGGAGCCATTTTCAGGGTAGCGTGGAACTTACATGTAATCTATAATTGTCATACATAGATCGCACTGCAAGCGTTTTCAGGGCACACAAGTTTGCAAGCGTTTGGCGTACTGGCCTAAAAATATGCAGGAGACACTTTTTTTGTTGTAAAACTGAATGATGATTCGGATAATTAACTGGCCGATATTCCAGTATTTCTCATACCTGTTATATTTATATGAAAAGTAATAGAAATCCTGTTAAATATGACAGGTCGGGCAGATGCTTATAACTCTTATACATGTATGAGGCCTTTGTCGTATCTCGACGAACAAGAAACCGGCATACATGTTCATTTATACCACCTTTAACAAATTTAGTATGAAATATCTCGTGATGTGCACGGTCTACACTGATGTAGGTGGTATGCAATGGTTATACTATGTTTGTCCACCTGTACGTAAGACAATCCACTCGCTAAAGCTCGTGAATTATCTCCTCATACAGGTGGACAACCCATGGTATAAATATCACGTATTCTACTCCAAAACTTTTGTGGTGCGAATTTAGATTATGATATACTTTGAATTCCGTCAATATTTAGATCAGTATACTCTGTTTTATCATAACTTTTTCACCTTTCCTTGATCTATGCTGTTCAATAAAGCTAACATGTCATTTTCTAAAAAAAGGTGTATTCTGTGGTTCGTGTGTATGTACGAGACGATAATCTACGATAAACACGTGGATTATCACACGTACAGATGCACAAACTGTATAATATCCTGTTTGGTGCATAAACATTCTCTGCGACATAATCACATGTATTTGTATTTTTATTGCCATCGATGGTACAACTTTAAACTTATTGTTGAGCTCCTAAATGCCTCCGCGGCCTACTTGGTGTCTATTTTAGATATTACATGTACTGGTTCATGGTTGAAAATGCCAAAGCAAGGTCTGTACTCTGTTCTGCGGTTAGGGGCGTTCCTGTATAAGTACTCGACAAAAAACACGAGACGAATAGCGTTGCATAATTCAATTAATATAATTAGTTTACCAAATCTTTCAGTAGCAATTTTGGAAGCGAACAGCAGCTCTCTGTAACCAGTGCTTCTTCTATTTGCAAAAAATAGAAAATTGAACTGTACATATGAGCACGCGTTACCGTTTCTAAAATGTTTATTGCAGTTTTCTGTGGCTTAAAAGTGCAATAGGCCTACATTGAATCTATATAAAGGTACAGTAAAACTGTCTTAAGCGGCCACTCAAAAAGAAGACAAAATATTGTTTTTCAACACAGATTATCGCTTAATGTAGGTCAAAAGTATTGCAGAATGCCCTAAAAGAGCATTCTGCAATACTTTTGACCTTCATTAAGCCACAATTTGTCTTTAAGACCTTTGTTTTTTGAGTAGCCGCTGAAGAAAGGGTTTACTGTATAGTCGTTTGAGTGGTCATTGGCTCTTTAGCCCTTTTATGCCTAAGGTCATATAAATTGAAAATCAGCAAACAATGTAGACCCAGACAAAGTGGGAAACTAGTGCAAATCTACTTTTGAATAAGAGAGCGAAGATATATACTAACGGGCAAAAGAAACGCTACAGTTAAATGTTGTCATGCATTGCATGTGGCTCACAAACACAAGCTGCACAAGCTTACCATGCCCAGAATCTTGAGTCAAGTCTCGTGGTTATTTTAATTTGTCGATTTTGTTTACTAGGTATGTTGGCTAATATACATGTATATATTTTAACTGCTGTCACAAATTTTAGATGTAGAGTTTCTTTTGTCCGTCAGTATAGGTCAGCACATTGGTCAGCACATGGGAATTTGGCACTTAGAACATATACGCAAAAATCCCAATAAACGCCCACACTGACGTATCCAGTGGGCCTAGAGGTCTCACTTTTTTTTATCTAAGTCTCCATCTTCATCCGTACTTTTTTAAACGAGCAGCATAGGATCTGGTTAGTCTGCGCATGTGCACTTAGTATCCTATCTAGCTTTGTAACAATATCTGAGAGAGAGAGAGAGATAGAGAGAGAGCGAGGCAGACAGACAGACAGATAGACAGACATAGAGACAGACAGAGACAGAGACAGAGTTGGTTGTTTAAAGAGAGAGAGAGAGAGAGAGAGAGAGAGAGAGAGAGAGAGAGAGAGAGAGAGGAGACCAGCTCTCGCTCGCTCTCTCTATCTCTCTCTCTCTCTCTCTCTCTCTCTGCGAGATGATTACAAAATTACAATAATTGTGTTCTTTTTCTCGTTTATCTGTCAGTGTTCCGTGTCTCTTCCTCGTGGTGCCTTGGATTGACCTGTGACCTGTGATTGTTGCATTTCCTGGTCATACTCACTTACTGTTCGTTAGCGACTGGCTCCAGTAGCTTCTCTGGGGGTCAAGTGAACGAAAGACGCACCCTTGTTTACCTCTAGGCTGACAAAACTTTTTCATGATCTGTACCGTTTGAACAGTAGTTCGGCAACTTGACACCATTTATGATAGATGTGGACTCATTTGGTCGAAGGCTTGACGTACTGCCTCGTCAACATCAAAAGACACAATAAAACATGATAGTATTAAAGTACTTTCGTCTCAGTTTCACTTTCACGCACCCATAGCAATGTACCCGGGGTTCATATTGTACGTGTTGTACTCGTGTCAATGCAAACGTTCTTCAGAAAAACGTATTCAAAAAAGCTGCCGATGAGCAACCAGTCCAGCGAATTCTTATTAGAATCAGCACTAGAGATTTTGGTACTGGGGAGTTTGATCTGGCTCTAACCGAAAAGCTGGTACATACTTGAGCAAGCACATGGCCATTTTGGTAGTCCCGCGCTGCTTGCATATACAAATCCTTGGTGGATAGAAATGTAAACATCTAGCCCAAGTTGGCGTTGCGAAACGCGAAAAGCACCAAAATCCTTTTCGTCTTCTTTCATATTTAGGTCAGATCAATTAATAATATAGCTTAAGACAAAAACAAGCATTTCTTGATTGATTTACAATTGTTAGCCTGACATACATCTGTCATAGTGTACATGGTTTCATACTATATACCTAGAAGTCAACAAATCGTCAAAGTATGTTACTGTATTATAACACAATGCAGAGAAATTACTAGGGAAAACAGACCAAAACATTGAGTCAAAATACTTAAATTAGAGAATATTTCAGACCCTGTGTTTTTTTTTCGGAAAAGTCCATACTTGCAAAACATACAAAACGTCAAAAAGTACTTTACAGAGTTTCTGACCTCTATAGCTACGAATGTTGCCGAATGATCTCGGAATGTAACGATATGTTGTAATATGATTTAGTTTAAGCTGAAATGTATGTAATCATTTAATTTATAAGTGTATAAATAATATATATCATCTGGAAGGTATTCAATCTTTTCACTGTAGTTGAGTGATTAAATTTCTCCCTAGAGAAAATGAGAATGGAAGATTATTCATTCTAAGTTGATACTATAAATCAGATGCGCACGACGAATAGTTGGTTTACGAGGATACCCTTACTAAAAGTATGACGAGACACCCATTCTCGAATGCATAAAGTTTAAAACTGACTTAAGGCTAATTCCTCAGATACTGAAGCCCCCCCCCCCCCTCTTTGGATTCAGACTTGTCCATTACTAATGGCATAGTTTCATCATTCCCTGTGGAATCTGGAATTTTTAATCATAAACCATATCATTTAATCAAGATAATTAATGGCATTTTGCAATGAAACTAATTACAAGACGATATATGTAATGTATGTGAATTTTTAAAATTGAGATCTTGATATATCGCCGAGGACTAATAAGCATAGCAATCTCATCATTTTTCATACCAATGCAAATATTTTGACATATATATACACTTACATAAATGCGCGTAATACAAACATATTGGTTCATATTCGTGAAATGTCAAAGCCAAGTGACCATTTGAAATGTCTTCTATTCAAATGATAGATTGTGCCGCTAAGATTAACATATCTTGAACTTAATAGATTGGAAAATGAACTGCTCCTTACAAACACTAATGACGTTTTAATGACCAATGATAAATATTCGGGGTGGACAGTCTTCAGGTAGATAAGGAAAAAGATAGGCAACCAGCCAAACTGGAGGCCCAGATCAGGGGAGGATCCAGGATTTCTGGAAAGGGGTTCATATATATAAAAGGATGGGGGTTCTCTTTGCCAATTAATCTCATTTTTCTTAAATATCGCATGAAAATTAAATAATTTGGTCTCACTGAGACCAAATTATTTCATTTTCATAGGATATTTAAAATTGGGTGGTGGGGGGGGGGGGTTCGAGCGAACCTACTGAACTCCCTCTGGATCCGCCACTGCGGATGATAACATTCAAAACATCCCCGATGCTACAGGGTATACATTGTACATTGGTTAGTCACTAGATGCTCGGTTACTTTGCATAAGATCGTCTTGAAACCATGGTTGAAAGAGATGTGTCAGTTCATAATATTTCTTATACCTATCCATGCGATAAATGCGATAAGTAACTGGCTGAAATTTATCCAATCTCTAGGCTCTGTCGAATGTAGGTACTACAATTTCATATTCTGTTTGTTCCAATGTTCTGTCATTAACTACCACTACTTGTAAGTTAGCATTCATATTAAATAAATTGGCTTCTTGGATCTTTAGCGCTACACTGTTGGATATTTGAACCAGCTCTGAAATCGCTAACAATGTTTATCCTGGTGGCCCGTGACTGTCTCATTCGACATCGAAGCTTCTGAGCAGCCAAATAATGCATGTTTAGCGTTTTATTTTGGTTATTGTCCCGTCTATCAACCGGTAGATAGCTAAAGAACCATTTCATTGAACCGATTCTTTTGAGTACCAACAATATTTTGGTTAAGAAATGACAGTGAATATTCAGAAATCTGCCCTCTTTTCTGGAGTCTTGTCCGTGACCTTTTTCGACGTTATAATGTGTCATCATAAATTTATGATTTTTATCAGCGACGTCACCCGCGCTCATCGCTAAAATCAACATTGCTCGTTGCCTGCAGGGCTGCGCAGGTATCATTTATCTCTGCTCCCGTAGACGAGCCAGCCACCTGGTCGTAATAAATGACCACCAGAACCGTTATCTCTCACACTGACCTGATGACAGGGCGTGTCTCAAATAAGAAACATTCATATAATGGTCAACATTAATTAACTAGACTTTCTAGTGTTGCAATCATCTTGCTAAGAAACAGAGAGCCGGTTACTTTACTTTAATTGTCTTCCTGGTGTCTTGTGACTGTTAGTGTTCTGTGGCTCTGTCTCACGGTGTCGTTCGTTGGTCTGCAGTGTGTGATTGTGATATTTCCTGGTCATACTCACTTTTTATTAGTTTAAGTCAAAGTTCACAGAGACACAGAACACCAGCAAACACAAAGCACAAGAACACAATTAAAGCAAAACAACCAGCTCTCTTCCCCAGCGAGATGATTGCAGAAGTAGAAGGGACACTAGTAAGGACCAAACACAAAAATCCCGCAAAAATGGAGCAATAATAAACAATGAATCAACAACATCAGTACAACCACCTTAGAAAAAAGCTATACAAAACTTGGCACACAATCAGAGTAAAGTTACGTAGTTGGTCACGTTATGCTATTGCATTCACCACATGATTGGACAAATGCATGTATTTCTTTCATGTTATTAAAGGTAAATCTGTTTCGTAACTGTACTCTTATCATGTGTGAACTTTATTCGACAACAAGATGCTTTGTTTTCAATGTAGAAATACGGAGAAGTACAATTATCTTGGGATGAGAGGGTAACCTAAAAAGTCATTTCCCGCCTTGTTTCACTGTCATTGAATTATTGTTTTAAGAATTAGATGAATGGGTAAAAGGTGAATATCATGATAGAAGTACAAGACAGTTCACAGATTTGACAAAAACGACACAAATACTCCTTCGGGCGGGCTTGTACAATGTAAAATGGGGTCAAAGGTCATCCGACTTGCGACTCGTATATCTGTTGTTTTTACCTGAGGCCAAAGTGTTGTGATTCACGTTTAATATAGTGTGTTGGTTAATGGTAGATAATTCCCTCCATTGTTGTGTGATAGATTCATTCTGGCATGCCCCGACCTTGTTACTTTTTCCATTTACCATTAACCCAAAACAATAGTACAGTCATCCTAAGGTTGGGTGGCATTCGTTGGTGCAATTTGCGATGTGAATACCTAACAGTGTATATCAAGATCAGTTGGCTTTATAAGCCGACTGATCTAGATCTATACTGTTTGCAAATGCAGCGCGGTCTAACTCAGCCGGACAAGGGTTAATTAAAATTCAGATTACTTTGGTTGTAAAAACAGAACGAACGGATCAATGAATGGAAATGAGTTTTGTTATTTTCATGGCTGCCAACTTAAATTAACTTAAGTCGACTGACCATGAGAGCTTTTGGGGATCCTTTTTTATCAGAAAAAATCTAGTTCGTCGTAGAAGGTGGTACACTGAATTTATGAGGGTTTCTTTTGCGAGTATCTTTATTCGCAAGAGTCTAATCACCAGCAATTATTCAAGACCATTAAAAATGATTTTTGTGGTTATTGGCCTTAACTTCATCACAGTGATATGGTGTATATTTCGTACTGGCATTTTTGGTATGAATGGTATCACGTGAGAAGGCTTGGTCCTTATTTTGGTGTCCATTCTTGCTTTGCAATTAATTTAATGAGGAAAAAAAGACAGAGAGAGAGAGAGAGAGAGAGAGAGAGAGCTGGTTGCTTTACTTAAATTGTCCTCCTGGTGCCTTGTAATTGTTAGTGTTCTTTGGATCTTCCTCACGATCCCGTTGGTTATGTGATTGTGGTATTTCCCGGTCATATCGATTGAACTTTTGAGAGTATCATTGCAGCAAAGAGAATTGCATACAGACCCTTCTCTTGAAATACAATGGACATAATGTAGCCTATTTAGAGAATAGACTCTTGCGAATAAAGTAGGATAACAATGATCAGAATCAGTCAGGTTATGAATGAAAAGTCTGCTGTAAGTGTTTTATGACTCTTCCTCACGTTGCCGTGGATTGATCTGTGATTTAGACCCTTCATTAACATACTCATTTGATTTTGACCTGATGCTGAAGATCACAGGCCAACACACCTAAACGAGGATCCCAATTGGGCTTATACTGAAGATCCTGTGTGTAACAACTTGGTATTTTTCAATATTGGCTTAGTTTGATTTCTATACATGTACGAGGCAGACCGATTAGGCCACACAGAAACTACATTAATGCAATTAATTTATTATTTTTTTTTTATTTCTGCCTGAGTAATCTTATTGTTTTAGTGTGTTCCTTGATCCCCCAGTCCCTAACTTTTAAGATAATCTTAGTGCTGTTAAGTGTCATACGCGTGTGAGGATTGTCTTTAATGAAGCAAAACATTCAATATCCAACATTTTTATCACATCCAACCCTTAATGCGCCAATCGCAGCAAAAGTCTTCTGCTTCTCTCGTCTACTGAAATGTTTAAGAAGCCTCTATGGCAAACCGTGTGGACCCAGATCAGACTGCTCCTATAGGAGCAGTCTGCTCTGGGTCCACGCTGTTTGCTTCTATACTTAATTCGTCATTAATGTTAGACAATTAATTGAAGCAGACCACTTCAGTAAACGATATTTTCAGGTGCTTTTTTTCTTGGCGCTTTAAGGGTTAATATTCATACAATTGTGAGAAAATATATTTGCCCTGGATGATACTGATATAATCTGGCGATTTTAGTATCAAACTTTCACAGAAGTGTAAGATACGTCCTTAAGCTGTATGTCACAGCAAATGGTGCGAAAAAAAGAAAAAAAACTGAGGACAATATAGGGAAACAAGCGAAATAAATTGAACTAGTTGAGGTTTTGAAACAAAATCCTTTCAACTCTTTTCCTTCTAGTATGGGGCGCAGTGGCTGAATGGTAGGTTGCTTGAGATCGAGACCGATGGCCGCTGGTTCGAGCCTCACCGGCGTCACTGCGTTGTGTCATTGAGCAAGACACATTAATCCTAGCTTAGTACTGGTTCAACCTAGGAAGACCCGGCGTCCCTTTATAACTGAAATATTGTTGATGGGACGTAAAGAATCAAATTAAACAACAAAATTTACTTCTTTTGTGCAAGTGACGCTGAAATTTTGTAGCAAAATAAAGCCCCGAGATTATAAAACTTTTTTCAGGCTTAACTCAACTGAGCACGAAATTTCAATTGCTCATGAAAACTAAAATACCGACAGATGAAGAAGTTTCTTGGATTAAGTCTCTCAGATGTTGTATTTATCATGCTAATAAATGTTAAATGCCAACAATTGTTGGCATCTTAACATTTATGAGCGAATAAATTTCGTGCTCAGTTGAGTTGAGCATGAAAAACGTTTTATAACCTCGGGACCTGGCCCAACAAAAGTCGAGCGTCAATTGGTTCAAAAGTACTTGGCACTCTTGTGGCATTCCATAACTGCAGAATACCAAAAATATGTATTTTTTCCAGCATTCAAAGAGTTAACAGAGTATATTCTATTGTATATCTCATGGTTTTGAAAAATTAAAACTAGTTTTGTCATAATCAATCCGTTTATGCATGTGCTTTCAACTCATTAGAATCACAATTCACATATCAGATACCAGTGTTCATAAAAGAGAGGGTCTGTCAATCAACTTTTGATTTTCTCGTAAACATCTTGTTTATTTTACCGTTTGATGTCCGAATTGTACTTTTAGGGCCTTTTGAAGCTCATTTTGTCTATTAAAGTATGACCTGGTACCATATGGAAGATAAAATTATACTAATAACTAATTTCAAACATGTTATTTCGAGAATAATGTGATCATATCATATTGATGTTTTTGATAAATAAGTTTAGACACACGAAAAGGTGTCCGCATCAACTCATGGTACCCAAATGAATTTTTAATTCAATGAAAATTTATACGCAGCATTCACAGAATTGTCAATAGACTGTCGTCTAATAACTGTATAGATTTTTTTAAGGTTCAAAACTGCCCCAGTATTTCTACGGTCCAACATCAAATACCACAACAGAGGTGATGCCTCATTCGCAAGGATATATCACGACTGGGGAGTTTGGCCCGGCATTTACCATGTTTACAGAGATCGTAGTCGCGCCGACACATATATTGTATTGTCAAGCGACGAAGGCTCGGGCGAGCCTGTGCAAGTGCAAAGTCCCATCAGAACCTCTGTTGCTCGCATACACGGATGGCAGGAATGTAGCTGAAGGCTCAGACTATATTTTAGACCTCCAGCCCCGCTGGATATACGTCAACATGAGGCTTCTTAGTATCTGATTTAGGGCTGCCCCATTTTAATATGGCTCGATAAGATTAATCTGAACCTACATGTATCCTGCTTGCAATGAGAAGGTTCATTTTAACGTCGAATGGCATTTAATACTATCTTTCATTATCACAAAATATATCTACCGGGCACGTTTCAAATACATAAAAAGCATATTTGTTAAGCCCCATTCTCACTGTGCCGGTGTAGCCACGGTTCATCCCGATGCAGGACAGCCGGAATACCGTGATGCACCGGGACACATTTCATAAAAAATAAATTGCGTTCTCACTGTGCCGACGTTACCCCGGTATAGCCCCGGTTCTCGAGAAAGCAAGACGCCGGTTGAGCCCCGATTCACCACGGAGCACTTACGGTGCAGCACGGTGGAGCCACGGTTCGTGCCGGTATACCCCGGTGTTACCCAGGTTGTTTGCGGTGATGTCCCGGTAACTGCCGGTTGCGCCACGGCTACATGCCGGTAGGGCCACGGTTGCGTCCCGGTGCTACTCTACACTATAAAACCAGGATAAAAACGTGGAGTAACATCAGTTTTCTTCTGTCTCTATCGCATAACAGTTATGACACAAATTGGACTGCACAGCCATATACGAGTTACTAGAGGAATCATGATGTGAGTAGCGAAAGCAAAATTGCCTAGTAACCTCGAAGCTCGTTTGCATGACAAATAAGCAGAAGCAGACCTGTTTTCTTACGACGAGGTTTAAATGTTGTTGATCTGGGCCCAGAATTACAATGCCTCCTTAAAGTTAAGGAAGACTTCATTTAAGTCTTGATACTTCAACATGTACATTAAATGCTTGATAAATTGCCAAGACCGATGCAGTATTCATGGTCAAAGATATCATTGTGATCTACAGAAAAAATGAAACTATTTTGGTTTTAATCAGTTTGGAAACGTTATTTTTCGCATCCTGGAAATTCAATACTTAACTTAAGTACTCCTTAACTTTAAGGATACATTGTAATTCTAGGCCCAGATTGTCTTGCTTTTTCGTAAAAATATATAAACACTTTGAGCGGAGCATGTGATTTCCAACAATGTGATATTTTGAGAAGTGTAGACTCAGACAAGCCTGTGCAGTCCCCAATTAAGCTGTAAAGTTGTTCGGTCAGTAGCTGAACAGTCATAGAATAATCAAGCGACAAGCAAAGGCTCTGATCAGACTGCGCCTAGGCGCAGGCTGGTCTGAGGCTTTGCCAATGGCAACTACCACATTGTTGGAGATCTCATGTCGTGGCTCATATATGCTTGACTCTTCAGTAATTATAAGTGCATTTATTCATATTTAGCTTTGTAAATGAGCTGACAATTTAACCAACTTCTGACGAATGGACTTTCCCATCCTTATCATTTGGATGAATCTAATTTCATTTTAGGTGCAGCAGGAGTGACTTTTCATTTTTATTTTGCATTTTATTACATATACATAGGCAGTGGAACCACACGGTTTATCACGGTGGAGACACGGATGTTCCCGGATTACGCCGGTATCGCCCCGACGCCTTCCCGGTGGAGACACGGTTGCTCCCGGCGTCTTCCCGGTTTATCACGGTATTTGACAGCCTTCCCGGTTACTCCCGGTGAGTCCCGGTTGTTTTAAACATTTTAAAACAACCGGGGACATGAGCCGGTTTAACACGGTTCATCCCGGATCTCCAAGGTTGTCCACGGTGCCGCCACGGTTGTGACACGGTTCATCACGGTTCATCCCGGATCATCAAACCGGGGTGAACCGGCACCTTAAACCGGGACAGTGAGAACGGGGCTTTAACTTAATATTAATGGAATATGCGAAGCAAAAGGATGGCCTGAGAAGTAAAAGTGATTTATGACAAAGTATGGAAGATTCAACTTATTGGGTTAGAAACCCTATCGCGATTTTTTTGTAAAAATCAACATTGTAACATCCTTGTTATAATGCAGAAAATACGGTTGCATGGATGTTATTGATTTTGTGTTCGGTACTCTGCTCCGAGTTCAAGACTCGCGGATTCGATTTCCTTGTCCAGGACACTACATAAAAGTGCGTTATTATTCTATCGTTATTTCTCAATGGGTACTCACAAGAACAGTCTGAATGAGACAGATCTGTTGAGTACCAAAAACATATGTTTAACTGATGGGCAGACAATATTCCCAATTTTAACCAATATAAGCCTAGCGTCCTTTTTGTGAGACATATGCAAACAGCGGAGACCCAGACCAGACGCCGCAGAACGCGGCGTCTGATCAGGGTCTCCACTGTTTTCTTACAGAATAGTCTTTCAAAATTTGAATTAAATGGAACTACCACCCAGTAACCCTTACAAGGGAAATGGAATGTTCCAATTGATAACAGTGGGAAATTCCATTCGGCATAAATGGGTTAAGTTACAAAAATGCTTATCTTGAGCTATAACTTATCGATGCGCAAACTATATTTGCGATTAGAATTGAATTGCGATTAGAATTGAAAATGATAATGTGTTGTTTCTTCTCCCAAGAATGAAAATCTTTTCTCGCCATACATAATCTCCCCAACCCTATACATGAGCCAATACTTAGATCTGGAATTTCAATAACTTATTCCTAATTGACAATTTTTCTAATCTGTATGCAAACATATTACAGCAGACAGACTGAAAGTATTTTGATAAACTAGATATTAATCGGTGACTACCCCTCCCAGTATAGTTGTATTATAGAGAAATTCCAGGCCCGTCTAATTAATTAAAATATCTCTCTCATGTGGTCATTTCTCCGCTGTCCACGTCTCATTTAAATATTGTTTCCTGGATCGCCAGTCTTTAGTTGCATGGAAACTGGATTCCTTTGGCTCTAGGATAGCTTGTGACGGCTTGAGCCAGTGTATGAGATTTTGGTACCTGTCGCATCATTTCTACGCCCATACTAATGTATTCGGTGGGGCTAGAGATCTAAATAGAGACCTTAGTCTTATCTTTATCTATAGTTTGTGTATACATATGAGCAATACAGACTCTGGCGAGTATGCACAGACTCGCCTTATTAGACTGGTCTCCCTGCATATCCGTAAAGGAAGTAGAGCTTTATGAACGAGGGGAACCAAGCCTTATCATTTTCGTTGCTCGGCCTTCTCGGTAAATGCCGGAATGCCGGACCAAACCCCCAGTCATGGTATCTAAATGAGGACATCAACTATGTTGCGGGTTTTGCTGCCGTGGGAAGCTTTTTTTATCGTATTACATGTACATCACTATACGGTATGCCTTAGCCTTAGTTGCTCGTTAATGCAATAAGTCAAAATCCCATGTCTGGTTCATTGTTTACACCGGTTAAGCCAATGTCCGCTGGACCAGATAGGGTTTCTATATTGTGACCAGTATTTTGAGTCAAAAAGAGTTGATTAACCATTTTTCTATGAATATTCATGTGCAGTGTTTAGGCCAACCCGATTGATAGTGATATGTATCGCATATTCACTGTGCACAGTGTCACTATTTAAACGCGCAGTGGGAGCCTCTGAGGAGTGCTACAGTCCTAATTATTCAGCTCCCTTCATATTCCATGCTTTATGAATGCGAGCAGCGAAGGCTCTGGCGAGACTGCGCGCTAGCGTAGGCTCGCCTGAGCCATAGCTACTCGCATATACGATAAGTATTAAATACTGGCATTTGCTGGCTTAAACATAGAAATAAAATCATGAAGTAATGTCCTGCCAATAACAACAACCTATTGGCTTTCTCAAGGCCTGTATTTTTAGAAATACTCAATAATTATTTTCTTAAGGCATTAAGATGAATAACGTACAGCCAACAGTACATTGGCCACTGACAATTTCATACTTCGATACAGCCATTAATAATAGCTTTCTGGAATGAATTGAAAAGAAAAGAAAAATTATTTTCATATCATAAATACCCCGGCGCCAGACAGATAAGACCAAAACACAACAATGGCAGGACCAGTGTGAAGGCAACAGAATTCTCTCACTTCTCAACAAGATATAATGTCTTCTTTTAGGGTTTAAATTTCTGTGGTTTTGCTGTCATTTTAGGAATGTACCCCATCTGTTAAGAACCAAGGTCCTTGGCTTTTAGTCAATAACAAGAGGGGAATTCAACGAGTTGCACAAAAAGTAATAATACAGATTAAAAGAGCTACTAAATCGGGGATTTTTTTTTTTTACAATTTTTGGAAGGGGCCCTAGTGCCTTTCACAATGGCGGCATTTCCAATCAATTAATAAACCAGTTAGCTTTTACACATACTATTGCAATTAAATTGAAGGAGAAATAAACTGCAATGGTAACATTCTACTATCATAACATAACATAAAAGATATGTTATGTTATGGTAGTAGAATGTTACCATCTAGCTGTGGTGACTGAATGAAAGCTCTAAGAAAGAAATCCCAATCTTCAAAACAAAATAATATTTTTTTTATTTTTTTTTTGAAGATTGGGATTTGTTTTCAAAATCTGGGAAAAGTCACCTTAATTTGATTGGGAAAGGGGCCGAATTTTGGCCCCTGAGAACACCAAAAGAAATCCCTGTAACTTTAGTCATTATATCTGCTGAAATGACACAAAACAACCAGTAAACATTGATCATTTATTGGAATATTGCAAGTACAAAATAGCCGAAAAAGATGTTTCACCAGTTTAAAAACAAGAGCTTAACATCGTTTCCTCTCAGTTGTAAAAGGGCGAAAAACGTTCATTTTATCATGGTTACATGTACATAACTATGTTCTCCGTGAAATCTCAAACTTCTTTATCCCTGACTATCTGTGAATCATGAGCAATTTTCTTTGTTTCATGATAGTGTGTTAGTTTGATTAGATTGTTTCTCTGTGATAATGAATTGTATTAGCTAGGAAGCCTCCATGCGAGTTTAACAATTTGTGTTTTAACAACAACAGAATCCAGAGCGAAGATTTGGCGCCTGTGAAATGCATGTAAGCCCCCCCCCCGGTGGCCTAGGTTGTCGTCCATTTTAAGGCATATTAATGCTGTTTTATTTACCTCCGATGGTTGATGAGGTTCAGTGTTGGACTTTGTTTTGGTATGCATTACTTTGTGTCCTTCATCTTGACGAGGAACAGAGAGCTGGTTGCATTGATATAATTGTCTTTTCTGTCGGGTTACTGTTAATGTTCTGTGGCTCTTCTTCACGGTGCTGTGGGTTCGGTCTACAGTGTGTGATTGTGGAATTTCTTCTGATCATACTCTCTTACTTTTTGGAAGAAATATAAATTGAAGTTTGAAACAGTCTTATATAAAACTAGCCATTTGACGACGCTCTGTGTGTATAAACTACAATGATTCGTATACATATTGCACTCAAACGATGTTGAAGTGTAAAAGTACAGCGGATCGTAATACATAATTGAACAATTTTCTCTAAGACAAGCATTAAATTTAAAACATTTTAATAAGGCGTGAAATTATTTTCAAAAACGTTGAAGGTGTGATCTAAGATTAGTGACATAACGATCGAAAGTATTGTTATTATGTAACTGAATTAGAGATATCTTTTTAAAAGTCAAAGTGACCGAATTAAAGTACTTGACACTATGAATGAAATTTATAATACGTTTTAATACTGTATTATGAGCAATCATGTATGAGGGAAATCTAAAAGCTAATAAATTTATACCAGTTTGGTGAGAAATTGATGTAATTTCCCTCTTAATAATCTCTTTGCACTTGCTTCAAGTGGGGAATAAATTATCAGAGGGTTTGGTTTGTTTACATCTTAAAAGCTCCACCTATATGTGTATGCAACCCGTAATAAACACAATTGACATTGGAACTGATGTACAAACCCAATGTAATATGACTATACAACAACTATACATTTTGTCCAATGGCTTCGTTCATTAAAATAGCTTAAAGCAGGCCACTATTGGCGCACCAACGAAACGCCATTTTAATGGCGTTTCGTTGGCGGACCAATTGTAGCCCTATACTTTATGCTGGGAACAAACTAGAATAGAATAGAACAAAATAGAATAGATTTTGTCACCAAATCAAGGACCCTTTCGGGTAGTTAAAAATGTACACATATATGAATAGCGTTGCATTGTAGAATAGCGTCACATTGTTATGGCATTACTTTAGACTGTACGGAGAAAGCAACATTGCTTACTTCATATAGTCGGAAGTAATAGACCGCATTCATGTATTAAAAAGGGGTGTGGGTGAGAGAATGGCAAGATGTGCCATGATACCCTTAAATGCAAAATGGGCAATTCCATACTAATTCTTTGATTAAACATGGTAAAATCCATTAGAATGAAAAGGGTTCAAGAAGGGTATCTATTTTCTGTTTCAGAGCGACATGATACGGGTAGACGGAAACGACATATGTTGTCCTTCAAGAGAAGCAAATCAGCCAATCTTACCGGTTTAATACATGGTATCACTGACAGAGATAAATCCGAAAAAGGTAGGTTTAAGACAACTTAGACGCTTTTGACCTGATACACGTGTATGGTATACTGGTGAAAATGTACGTGCTAGAGAAAAAGGTTTACCATTCTAGTACATGGCATGGCTGACAGAGATGAACCAGAAATGGTAGCTTAAGAGAGACCAACTTGTATTGGTATAAATCATGATATAACTGATAGAAGAAAAAACAATCAGGATATGCAATTTAATTTACATCCTGTCCAAGACATGGACATAGACAAAACTTTCAATTATGAACTGACCAATGGAATATGCTTGGCCAAACGAATACAAGGCTAAGTGGCGAATGCGTCAATGCTCAATAACCTGTGGGCTTTCCATTTTTTAAATGGTTGAAGTTTGGATAAACGCATATTCGACCATAAGCGGACCATAATATTTTTTCGCATGTTGGTTTCGGGCATACTCGCTACTTGCATACTTTGAACTCTCTTTTATACATTGATTCGTACCTCGAAAGAACCGTATCAGATGAAATTGCAGTCTTTTGTCAAACTAGGTCATGTTGGGTTCTTTCTTCTACAGATGTGCAGCCAACCGGTATGGTCTTCGGAATTCCATTGTCTAAGTGTATCTCCAATGACGCCGAAATTCAGCGGAAGCGAAGCAGTGCTGGACCACTCAGAGAACGGAAGGAGTCTGACGTCATCATCCACAGGCAAGGACCGAGGTAAATAGAATTTCAATTCTTGATTTGTAGAAAAAAAAACATTATATTTCCATTGCTTCCATTTATTACCATGGGTTTGGGGATTGGATATTAAACAGTGTAACTCCGGATAAGTTGGCAAAAAGAGCTGATCTAGCTCTATATTGTTCTATTGTTAAAACATATCAGCATCTTCAGGACAAACTTTCAAAATTGTTAATCCTTGCCTTGCTGAGCCCAGATTTATCCTTTTTGAAAACATTGTAGACCCAGATCAAATGGCTCCTGGTGAATTGAGGAAGAGTGTAGTACAGAAAATATTTAACATGACAAGGGTTAAGATTCTGCTCAAGAAGCAACTGTCACGTGGATTTCCCTATTTTACTGAAATCCTTCCAAATGAATATTGAATAACCGAGGTGTTCTCAAAACAACAACCTACATATAGTATCGTTTATTACTTCACTTTTTAACAGTAGCCTAGCTGTAACTTAAAACGAAGCAGGCTTTTAATTAAAACTAAGAATCTGCCATGGAAACTTCCAAATGAAAACTAGAATAAATGTATTTATTTTTGATATGTTTGTATATCAGTGTCTAAAAATAGATTATGCATTTTTTTAGGAAATCCAGCAGTTCATCTCAAGGTTCGGAAGAAAATTATACTCAAAATGGAAACAGCTTGACGAATGAAAGTCAAAAGGTGAGTTATACATTAATGTACCCGGAAATTCCGACACCAGACGGTACAGAATTATTAATAGCATTACAGTAAAACCTGTCTTAAGCGGCCACTCTAAAATAGACAAACAAGGATTTTAACGACAAAGTGTAGCTTAATGAAGGTCGAAAGTATTGCAGAATGCTCCCCTTGGAGCATTCTGCAATACTTTTCACCTGCATTAAGCGATAATCGGTCTTGAAAAACATTTTTGTCTTCTTTTTGAGTGGCCGCTTAAGAAAAGTTTTACTGAACTATTACATTACATTTGAAGGAAAGAAACAAATAAGTCACGTTTCGTCAGCTGAACAACAAACAACGCATCATTCCACAAAGGTACAAACCGAAACCGCACCAGTACAGCCCCAGGAGGGGGGTACCCTAATATTTTCATACATACGTAGGCTCGGGTCATTTTTTTGGGTTCATAATTTTGAATTTCAATATTTTGGGGGGGTTTCAGAAAAGAATCTTTTTTGGGGTATGAAGATTTTGTGGATATTTTTGGGGGGTCATCACAAAATTGGAATATATTTGGGGTCATTTCTATGCATTTTATGGTCTTTTCTTAAGGTCAAAGTACAGAATGGGGGTATTTTTTTGAGTTGCTAAATTTCAAATATTTTTTGGGGTGCTTGAAATTCCTGATATTTTTTGGGGGTGAACGGTAGATGCTGGGCCCGAGCCAACGTAAACAGAAAAAAATGAGAGTACCCCCCCCCCCCCTTGCGAGTAGAGCCTTCTTTCTGTATTACCAGACTGGTTCTCGCAAACAAGAGCAACATTGGTTATTTGAAGTCAAAGTGGCATACGAAAGAATGTGAGCTCAACCGAATTCAAGTCTGTGTTTTTGTTAGACCAACTGGCATGTGAGATGACAGAGCATTTTGATGATAAACATGCTTAGGAGAAAATGTTATTTTTGCGTGGGAAACTGCCTTTATACAAGGGTATGAATATGTCTTGATGTTGGGGATGTGGACATTGTGTACCACACACCTGATGTTGTACACCACTGAACATCATGGCTCACTCAACGTATAACCAAAGAAAAAGTTCTTGATGTTGGGGGGTGTGGACCTTACGTACATGTACATGTAACAACAAGGACACACACGTGATGTTGTACACCGCTGAGCAGCATGTCTCAATGTACAGCCAAAGAAAAAACGATTATAATCTAACAAGAAAAAGTAATTTAAAATAATGCTTGTTGACACCCAACTTGACGTGTATCTAAATAATTTATCGAACTTTTAGAAGATGAATACAGCTGGCCCTAGGGCACATGAATTATTAACATAATTCAAATCATCCCTCTTTAGATTTAGGCATAATTTTCATTATTTATCAACCCTGTCTGTACCAGGAAAAACGGCATTATCACACAAGCACTGTGATCGAATAGTTAAGCGACTCTTTTTCGTATTTCTCAACCAAAACATATGTTGTTGGCGCTCGAAAGAACCGTCTCATTGAGACGGTTCTTTTGAGCATCCAAAACAAATGTTTAAACTTATTGATAAGAAAATATTGACAAAATTTACGCCCAAATTATCTATTTTAAATACACATCACACAACACTTGTATATTGGAACAAACCACAGAGATAGATCAGGACGAACACCGAAGATTCAGAGCACTTGCTGTATTCCAAACGCTGCTCCTCCCTTTTTTTAGCTTTGACTGTCAGTTTTTTTTCGTTTCAAAATTAAATATTCTCGATTATCTTTTTAGGCATGTCTTGCTATAAAGTCACATGACCTTTCAACCCAATTAAACCTTTCTTGAAGCGTACACGTGCAGCTACCTAGCGTGATTAGGTGTCTAGTAAGTCTAAATCTTGCATGCTATGCCACATTCTTCCATACTCTATGAGTACGAACAGCAAAAACTCTGGTGAGACTGTACTACACCTTATATTTGCTGATCACCTGAATGATAAAACTTTTTTCCTCAAGGACTGGTTTAAATATTTTTTGTGATTTTATTGCCTATTTTGTCAAAGAATAAAAGGTACTCTTATTGTATGAGTGCACAATATAGACCAACTGCCCATTTAATTAGGGTGGACAGACCCTGGCTTTGCTTGAGGAATGATATGCTATAGTTGTGAACAAAAACTGAAAACTGTTTTCATGCAAAATCGATGTGTGGGTTTGGGTAATCTGGATGCTCACTAATCTGTATATGAGATAAGGTACAGTTTACTTGACATGGTGTATTGTAATAATTCAGGAGAATACACTTGACATTAACTGTGATAATTCATCAACAAATAATGTGTTGTGGGTACTCAAAAGAACCGTCTCAACGAGACGGTTCTTTTAAGTACCCACAACATATTTTTGAAAGGTAACTTAGTAAACAGGCATGCATTTGGCCCCAAATTTGGGCCCATTTTGGAGTTATGTCTTCGATGAAATCGGAGATCATCCATAATTATTGTTTACTAGAATAGAAAATATTCACTCATATTTCAAGCTTCATTTGAGGGCAAGAATTCGACAGGATTAACTTTGCCTGACAGAATCGTCAATTTTATGTAAATAGATTGTTTATCAATATTTCACTTAATTTTATCTGTTTCATGAAAAATCCTGTTTAAATTATAATGTGGGTTAATATATATTATGAAATGCGGATATCGGAGATTTATTAATATTTCCCAAGGGGAGTTTAAATATTCTCACATGGAGCGAATAACAGCAATATACACATAATTAAATGTCCATTTTAGTTTGCTATAATTTGGCTCTATGCATTAAGTAATAGTATAAATAGTGGTATAAATAGTTACACCATGGATTGTCCGCCTGTACGTGGAGATAATCCACGAGCTTTAGCGAGTGGATTATCTTACGTACAGGTGAACAAACATGGTATAACTATTTTATACCACCAACATCAGTGTAGACCTTGCACATCACGAGATATTTCGTGCCAAAATTGGTAAGATTTGCATAACACACATGAACACGACACTCAATCTTGGTAACTACCATCTATATTGGGTAAAAGCCTACTGTCACATCCTCAGTACCTTTTTATTGTTTCTATTTGTACATGTGCAAATATCTCCACAGTTTGAGAACCAATCTATGCGTATGCGAGTCTGCAGACTCGCCTGAACATCGCTTTTCGCCGATGCGATAAGATCAGAAATATTACCATATTTAGCCTAATTGAACAATGCTGAATGACACATCATTCCATCATGATGCATTTACATGTACGACATAATAAGACTTGGTTTGTTTGGCTTGAATGGGTTAGATATAGTTTTGACTAAATGAATACCACCTTTACCAAATTAAGCATGAAATATCCCCTGATGTACAAGGTCTACACTGCTGTAGGTGGTATTAAATAGTTTTACCATGTTTGTCCACCTGAACGTAAGATAATCCACTCGCTAAAGCTCGTGGATTATCTCCACGTACAGGCGGACAACCCATGGTATAACCATTATATGTGCATCCATAAAATTTAATTTTGCTTATTTCAGCGTACTGCCAGTTCAGATTCGTTGTCAGAATCTGAGATTAGCCGAAATACAAGTTCTAGTCTTATAGATGCCCTGTCGTTATCCACCTCGCGACAGGAGGGTTTAAAACAAGATTACCTCCCTTTTTACGCCACTGGCGCCCCTCAGGTCCCGCAGATTGTCAAAGTGTGTTTCCAGCATATAGAAACGTACGGTAAGTAGAAGTTTTGGATTCTTTATTAGTTACGAGAGTGCATATGTACAGGGGCGTACCTACGTGTACGCAAATACGCATGTGCGTACAACTTGACGCGACAAGTATATGTTTTTTTAGTTACAGTAAAACCTATCTTTTAAAATGCGGCCACTCAAAAATAAACAAAAAAAACGATCCTAAAGACAAATGGTAGCTTAATGAAGGTCGAAAGTATTGCAAAATGCTCCTATTGAAGCATTCTACAATATTTTTGACCTGCATTAAGCGATAATCGGTCTTGAAAACGAATATTTGGTCTTCTTTTGGAGTGGCCGCTTAATACATTTGTATTTAATTTGATTTTTTGGAAGAAAAATGCAGCTAAAATTGTTTTTTAAGTTGCGTGTCTTGAGGGCTCAAATAGCCCTTAGAAATGCTATAAAACTATTTCCTGCCACAGGGCTTCACTCCTGGCCCAATACAGGGAGAGTACCCCCCCCCCAGACCATCTCAAAAATGCGTACTCTATAAAATGCCTCAGGAACGCACCTGTATGTAGTGGCAAAAGGATTGCTGAGTTATGCCTTAGGCATTGCTGAATTATTTCATTTAAAAAGTAAAAACGTTCTTTCAAACTCTCCATAGCTTACACTGTGAACCCATCTGTATATTTTCATGTATGTTTATCTAAATTTCAATAAAAAAATGAAAAATACACCGTAACTCAGTTGGTAGTGTGTCAAGCTCATAACCAAGGGGTTTCAGTTTCGAGTTCCACGATCTGCGTGGTATTGTGTTCTTGGGCAACCCCCAAAATATCCAAACATGGCCGAAAAAATAATGAATAGCACCAGGGGATGGGACGAAAATCATCAACTCAAGTGCACATCAATCAAAACTTAAAAATACATTTTAGAATATTTTCAATGACTCATATATAAATAGTTTTAGATTATATTTATTGCCAACTTATTTCATAATTATTTCATATAAATCATTTACTAATTATTCATTGCTACTTAAGATGTTCAATTGACCCTTCTCATTCCAGATACCAGTAAAAGGTACTTTGGCAAACAGCGAAGACCTAGACGAAATGCCGCCAAATGCGGCATTTCATCAGGGTCTGCACTGTTTGCCATGATAAAAGTAATCTTCTCAATAAAACCGAGTCTGCTGCTTTTTTATATTTTAGGTTCTCTCTATTTCTGAAGGATCCCTTTTTCCAGATTATTCTGTGACATAAATTCATTATAATATAGAAATTTCCCAAATGCACAAAGTGAACGGTCCCATATACTTATTGCATCAATATATTAGGGAAAATCCATTTGAATGAAAAAGGTTAAAGAAACTCATTGATCCCTCAAAAAACTTAACCCATTTATGCCTAATGGAATTTCCCGCTGTTATTGGACCAGTCCATTTCTGTTTTACAGTTGCATGGTGGTATTTTACATTTTTATTCAAATTTCAATAGAACATTCTGTAAGCAAATAATGGAGAACCTTCATCAGGCGCAGCGTTCTGCTGCGTCTGATCTGGGTCTGTATTGTTTGCACCTGTTCCACAAAAAGGACGCTAGGCTTAAATGGGTTAATGTATGCTTTCGTGTTTTAATCATACTTTGATTTGGCATTCAAAAATGGTGTTTGTTTACAGGTTTACGGGTACTGGGAATCTTTCGAGTTGGTGCATCAAAGAAGAGAACGAAACAGCTTCGGGACGAATTTGACTCTGGGAAAGATGTTAAACTGAATGATACTCATAATCCACACGAAGTCGGAGCATTACTGAAAGAATATTTTAGAGATTTACCAGAACCCTTATTAACCAGAGATTTATACTCTCCCTTGGTAGCTACGAGAGGTAAGATCACATAGCTTTTAGCTTCTTTTCAGTTGAAATTGGAGATATGTTACCTCTTCATTAAAATACTGTTGTGTGTATTCATTGGAAGCGTTTATAAGACCCCACCCCCTCGGAAAAATCACAAAAATATATAGGGTTTCGAGGCAATACTAGTCCGGATCCCCTGAAAAATTACAAAGCTGCCAAGCCAGCATTGATGGCGTTTCGCTGTCGGGCCGATGATGGCCCAACTTTGAATGCTATTTGGATCCTCTCTTCCCTCATCAACTAAAAAAATCTACATTTTGGGCCGAGCATTCATTTACGCACACAATTTAAGAGTGATCAACGAAGGCGAGGCTGTGCATATGAGCAGACTTGCTTGAGCCTTCGCTGCAATGTGATAAGTATTAAGTACTGAAATCCTTTGCAACGACCTATGCACTTTTTAGGGGGATATCTGAGTTTTCATATTCTGAAAACAAGCATATGTTGTATACAAGTTCAACAACCACATGATTAGACCGGACATTAACACCTGAAAATATTTTAAACAAAAATCTCAAATTTAAACGGACACAATTATTCATGGGTTAATTTTAGGTTAATGTAATGGAATACTGTTTTTGTTGTAATAGAGTTTTGTTTTATTTATGGAACCTCAACAGGTTTGCCTAAAATTGCATATAAAGGTATGCAACCTTGAGATGGGAAATGAATGCCAAGCACAAGCCTTACTAAAAAGTTATTGAGTATGACCACGAAATACCACAATCACACACTGCATACCAACTCAAGGCACCGCAAGGAAAAGCCACAGAACACTTATACATGTATTTGTCAAGCAACATGGCGTAGTTGTCTGTTTCTACTACGTTTTATGCACTACCATTGAGTTTAGTTCCTTACGTTACATCGAAGTGAAATGCTTTTTTTCTTGGCCCACTTGCTATATAAAAACATATTATTTTGCTATGATTTATATCATGCTTGTATTACATAAAACCAGGTACTGAAAAAATTAGTCTGTTCCACAAAATCAATTTGTCTATCTGTCGAAATCTTATCCCAAACCTTCTATTCAAAACCAACATGCCATAATCCGCGTTATCTACCCATCTTTATTTATTATATCACTTGCAAGAGATTAAGTTAGCTTTTTATGCAATTATTATAATTTCTTGATATTTAAAACTATTGCGTGGCCAATGATAAATTGAGTAGTCAGACTGCTTACTTTCGTATTTGCTTAAGAAAAATCATTTGTTGTTGGCCCTTTTGGAAGCGTCTCACAGAGACGCTTCCAAAATGGCCCACAACAAATGTTTTCATTGGTAAATAAACAAAAGATATTGCCATTTTTCGGGGGAAAGAAATCGTCATATCTAGGGCAATGGAACAGCTTTGAAAGAATAGTTTATACGTAAATAGGCTTTGTCATCAAGCCCCCACTACTATCGTATATCCAAGGGGGGTAAGTGATCTGATAAAAAGAGATCATGTATTTTCTTTTAAGCTTCTGTAATCATGGTAATCTCAAGATATGAGGCTGTTAAGACTGTGTCAGCACACTTGCTGACTGGGCTTATGGTGTCTGATCTGGTTCTTCATTTTCTGCTATTTTTGCACTTATGTGCTTCGTATTATAACACAGCCCTCTAGATAAGAGTGTGTTATTTGAAATTATTTTTCTTATATCTAAACCAAAGCAATGCTTTGGGTACTCAAAAGAACCGTCTCTATGATACGGTTCTTTTGAGTTCCCAAAACACATGTTTATATTGATGGGTAAGAAATAATTACAATTTTACGCTGAAAAATCCTCTTTAAATCAGTCTGAGTTCTGCTACAGTATGATATTATGTTACATTGTAAGAGAATAACTGTCTTGGTTTAAATTAAATGGTTATCATTTGTTATCTTTTTAGTAAGTATTGAAAGTTTTTCTATTATATGCAGAATATATGCATAGAATTCTTTTCATGGTAATGGAACACCACAATTTTATAATTATTAAAAGCATAAAGGAAAAATGGGCGTGATAATAAATACGTACAGTGAAAACAGAGATCTGATTGCATGATTTGGCATAACCGGTCATTTTAAACTAGTGCTGAGTTTGCATACAATGTGATATTATTTCGTAAAAAGGAACATTTTGCTATATCAGAATGTTGTTCAAAACTAGTATGTGCTTCTTCATGTACCCACAACATAGTACAGTAAACCCTGTCTTACGCGGCCACTCAAAAATAGACAAAACAGAGATCTTAATGACAAATGGTAGCTTAATGCAGGTCGAAAGTATTGCAGAGCATTCTGCAATACTTTTGACCTGCATTAACGATAATTGGTTTTGAAAACCAAATTTTGGCCTTTTTGAGAGTGGCCTTTTTAGACAGGTTTTACTGTATGCACAAATATTACATACCATTATACTATGGGATAGACTATTGAGCCGGATTCAGTAAAAGGTGCAAGGTGGCATGTTCGGCCATCGACGACTCAGATCAGCATGTGTATGCGCGGATCCAGAGGGGGGACAGGGAGTCGGGACCCTCCTAAAAAATCACAAAAATATAGGGTTTCTTAGCAATACCTGTCCGGATCCCCTGTAAAACCGCAAAGCTACCAAGCCAGCATTTAATGTTGGGCCACCAACGGCCCGTCAGCGAAACGCCATTTAAATGGCGTCTCGCTGGCGGGCCGATGATGGCCCGCTTATAGTGCTATTTGGATCATCCTTTCCCCCCCCATCAGCTTAAAAAAAAACACAAAAACGTAATATAAGTTGGACCTCCTCTGGAAAAGCTTTCTGGATCCGCGCATGCTGTGCATCTGCACAGTCTGATCAGAGTCTTTGATGGGCACCCTATGGGTAGCCAAAGATTCAACGTTTCTTTAGGCGGAAAATCTTAGACTTTGAGCAGACTGTGTACATGTAGATTCACATACTGACTTTTTGAATACCCATTGCATGCATGCCAACGTATACCTTATGGTAGATACCCGCTCCATTATTCTAGTTTAGAATATGAGGAATGACAAATTTGACACCATCTTGACTAGAAATTCAAATTTTTTCAGAATTGTCCGAGGAAGTGGCGCAGATTTCAGCAACTCAGCTGTTAATATCACTACTTCCGGTCCCAAATCGAGACACACTATGGTCGCTTCTCCAGTTCCTGTCAAAAGTCAACGAACATTCCACAGACGTGCTGGACGAGAGTGGACAACAAGTAAGTCATCTCCGGGGTGGTTGTCTATGTGCGGATCCAGAGGAGGGGACAGGGAGTCTGGACCCTCCTGAAAAATCATAAACATATAGAGTTTCCTTGCAATACTGGTCCGGATCCCCTGAAAAATCACTAAGCTACAAATGTCCCAAGTCAGCATTTAATGTTGTGCCATCACCGGCCTGCCAGCGAAACGCCATTTAAATGGCGTTTCGCTGGCGGGCGGATGATGGCCCATGTTTAGCGGCATTTGGATCCTATATCCCCTCATCAACTAAAATAAGCTTTTATCAAATTTGGACCCCCTCTGACAAAACTTTCTGGATCAGCCCATGGTGTCTGAAAGATAGGGACCGACAGTCTGCCTGGTCCGCCTCATATAAGGGCAGGTGCAATGTGCGATATTGCAACTGAACTTATGTCCTGCTGTATCGGTTGTATCTACTCTAGAACAGTGTAGCCCCTGTTCAGCTGGCTTCATATGAAGCCAGCTGATCAATCGCTATACTGTTTTCCATTCTGCCGGCCAATCCATATACGTATACTAGGTAGTAAACTGAACCATGAAAATGAGTAGCATAAACATATAAAAGTGTATTGTTTATTTAGCGGGATAAGGGGCTAACCCACCCCTATTATTCTATTATCTTCCGCAACCATAACTCAACCGCAACAGCCATTTATTTTCCTTATACTCGACCATTATCTCTCAGGCCACCGTGGAGAGAAAGACTTCCCTAGATCGTCAACAAGATAGGGGACAAAACCAGATGGGGAAAATATTCAAAACAAGTGTCCCATGTAATTCGACGGTAAATGATTATGTGGGCCATTAGGGCAGCGTTGCGTGTATTCTACCCATAACTATTAATTACAAAAGAAATTTACCTAAATCGGTGTACATTTTCTGTCCGCACTGCTTTCATGTATTCTATAAAAATATTTTAACCCTATAATTTTTCAGGATTACGACGTTTTAAGTCGCAATTAAAAAGTAAAGTACCCACCAATTGTGCTTATTTATTATTATCTTAGCCTTCATAATTGGCAACAAGTATAGAACGCGTTATTTGATTAGGGAACCAAGATCAGCCTGCATTCATTATTGTACGTGACTGACCATAAATTTAGATGCATTGACTGCAACTTTTGGTTAGAAACAAGTTTCATATTTTGCATTTTCTCTCAAGAATCTGTCAACCATGCCTAGACTAGTGTACTGTATTTCTAGCCAAATGTATTTTAATATAATTTTCACAAATAAGAACGTGCTTGAAGTTCTAACACTCTTTGTTATAACTCAACAGATGCGGCAGCATGGATAAAAATAGCACACATACGATTACACAGACAGGCAGGCAGACTGGCGATAGATAGATAGATAGATAGATATATAGATAGATAGATAGATAGATAGATAGATAGATAGATAGATAGATAGATAGATAGATAGATAGATAGATAGATAGATAGATAGATAGATAGATAGATAGATAGATAGATAGATAGATAGATAGATAGATAGATATGATATTTACAGCAATGTGGTATGTGTGACCAGCAAAGCTTTAGATCAGCCTGAGTATACGCGCAGTCTGATCAGAACCTTTGCTAGTTGCTTGAATATTCTATGAGTGTTTAGCTACTGACCGAACATCATTTTGAGTTTCTAAGCTTAAAAGGAGACTGCACAGGTAAGTCTGAGTCTACACTTGTCAAAACGCCACGTTGTTGGAAATCACATGTCACGGCTCACAGATAGATAGATAGATAGATAGATAGATAGATAGATAGATAGATAGATAGATAGATAGATAGATAGATAGGTAGGTAGGTAGGTAGGTAGGTAGGTAGGTAGGTAGGTAGGTAGGTAGGTAGGTAGGTAGGTAGATAGATAGATAGATAGATAGATAGATAGATAGATAGATAGATAGATAGATAGATAGATAGATAGATAGATAGATAGATAGATAGATAGATAGATAGATAGATAGATAGATAGATAGATAGATAGATAGATAGATAGATAGATAGATAAATAGATAGATGTGTCTTACGTGGCTCACATATTTTGGTTACAAGCAAAAAACAGCCCCACTAAACTCGGTCATGAGGCATATTAAACCATGAGAAAGGCATAATCAGATATGAAAGACGAGAATATTTGGAACAAAAGCAAATCTGGGTTACATTACTGAAACTCTTTCGTGGCATCTATTTCATTTGCGTGGTAAAGCACGCAAAAGAGGGAAAAACTATTTTCTACATTTTTAAACATTTTTACAGTCTCTACTGTGCCCAGATGTATCAAATGTCACATTGAATACGTGCATATGACAAAAAAAACAAAACAGTCATTGAAAAGTTGCAAGCAGGCCCCTAAATAAAAGTGCTTTATTAAAAAAAAAACAATTTTCTTGTTTTACAACCAAAAAATAAGTTTTGGGTACTCGAAAGAACCGTCTCATTGAGACGGTTTTTTGAGCACCCAAACCATATATTACAACTGATTGGTAAGAAAATATACACACTTTACGCTAAAAAAATGTGTTGATCTTGAACTAAGTTTCATGACACAAATATATAAAAAGTATTCACAGTCCTGAACAAAACGATACAACACAGGAAGCTTAGCATCGCGCTTATGGCTATTAATTATCATACCATACCAAATTGATTTTTTAGAAAAAATGGCATGGAAATGTCGCAACTCAGCAGCCAATCATTAATGCTAGGTGTCTAGCTTGGCCTGCATCTATTTGATGACTGCAAATGTTGCGATAAACAAATTTTTGAGTGTAAAATTGTAAATATCTTCTTACCCAACAGTTTTAACATATGTTTTGGGTGCTCAAAAGAACCGTCTCATTGAGACTGTTCTTTTGAGTACCCACAACATATGTTTTGGTTGAGAAACAAGAAACTTATTTTCGGTTACGCAGTCTTAACTAAAGTCATCATCATGTGCATGAAAGGCGCACTTGCACATGCTCCCTGAACGTTTGCTGTGTTATGCCTATGTTAAAAATACTATTTTCAAGTCAAGTGACTGAAACATCTGAGTGGTTTGGATATGGTCCAACTTCTACATTGTTACACGCTCTTTAAGATAAGTTAATGTCAGGTGCTGTAAATTCTATACACTACAGAATGATAAGACAAAAATCTGATTTTAATATTAATTTTTGACAATAGCGAGGGTATGCTTATTCATCTTTATATGACATTTTGGACTTCTGCCATTTTGCACGATTTAAATTTGATTTTTGTTTCAATCCCAGCTTATACGCTATGGGTAACTGGTATAACGCAATTTTTCGGCGAAGGCATTTTGAAAATTTAACAAGAGTCACAAAAATCAAAATGTAAATAGTAACATTTTCTTTCATTGATCAATGACAAAATCTGATAGTCACTAAGTGTGGTATTAACATGAAGGGATTTACATGATATTTTTTCCTAATAAATAAAATACGGACAAGCACATGGCATTTTGGTCCATATTTTACGTGCACTTAACCTCATTTAATCGTATATGCTTACGTACCTAGCGGGGCTAGAAACCTAGACGTTGGTCTGAGTTTTTATATACATCCATACTGAGCATTCATTGCTTCACAATGTAATTATACGTAGTTCTAAAGTATTGTGTGCTATCTCAATGATCCTCGTCAAAGTGAAGCCATATAGTGGTATATTGTGATCCACACGTGTAGTTAAAGAAATACCAACAACAGTCATACGTTCTATCTTCTAGACTTCATGTTTAGACGTAATCTTCCTACATGCTGCAAGTCCTTAACCCTTAAAGCGCCAAGAAAAAAAAACATCTGAAAATGTCGTCTGCTGCAAATAATTGCCTAACATTACTGACGAATTAAGTATAGAAGAAAACATCGTGAACCCAGAACAGACTGCTCCTATAGGAGCAGTCTGATCTGGGTCCACACTATTTGCCATAGAGGATTCTTAAACATTTCAGCAGACGAGAAAAGCAGACGAATTTTGTTGCGATTGGCGCATTAAGGGTTAAGGAACTAGTCTAACGGACCAGTCTGAATTATAACTTTCCAAGACTTGCTTATTCTAATCATATTTACCTTTCTTATTGTAACAACTCAATCTTTATTTTCAGTTGCCAGGGAATAAGATGGACACCCATAACTTAGCAACGCTGTTCGGGCCGAATATTCTACACAAGGCCAAGTCAACAGAGAAGGAGTTTACAGTTGAGAGTATGGAGAGAGCAGAAGAGAGGAAAGAAGTTATAGATGTAGTGAAGGCTATGATTACTAATCATCAAGCATTATTCCAGGTAAGAAAGAGAGAGAGAGAGAGAGAGAGAGAGAGAGAGAGAGAGAGAGAGAGAGAGAGAGAGAGAGAGAGAGAGAGAGAGAGAGAGTAGGACAGGGGAGAGGAAAGAATGTATAAATGTAGTGAAAGCTATGATTACTAATCATCAAGCATTATTCCAGGTAAGAGAGAGAGAGAGAGAGAGAGAGAGAGAGAGAGAGAGAGAGAGAGAGAGAGAGAGAGAGAGCGAGAGAGATGGGGGAGGGGTAGAAGTTGTAGATGTAGTGAAAGCTATGATTACTAATCATCCAGCATTATTCCAGGTAAGAGAGAGAGAGAGAGAGAGAGAGAGAGAGAGAGAGAGAGAGAGAGAGAGAGAGAGAGAGTATCAAACATTATTCCGGGCAAGAGAGATTGATCATATATGAGAGAAATTAAACTACATGTGAAATGCGAAAGTTATGATAATTAATAAAGAGAGAGAGAGAGAGAGAGAGAGAGAGAGAGAGAGAGAGAGAGAGAGAGAGGGGCAGACCATATATTATAGAGACTAAGAGAATTTCATAAGAAATGGAGAATTTTGTGAGTATCCAGATAAATAAGCATGATAATTCATTAAACAGACTATCTACGTATCATGCAGTATACATAGAATGACACCTTTATTTGTACTTGCCCAAATATTATATACAAAATTAACCATTTTCAGATTCCTGCCAGTGTTCATGATGAGATTCTACAGTTACTACTGGAAACAGACCCAGAAACAACTGAACAAATACTCAAGAGATTGTCTAACGAGCCTAGGTTAGTAAACATTGACCCTTTTGAATATTGTCAGAGTTGAGGAAATACCATGATATAAGTTTGAATAGAGACAGAAAGAACTGGTTGCTTTACTTTAGTTGTGTTCTTACTGTCAAGTGGCTGTCTCTGCTTTATCTCTGTGTCTTGTCCTCTCTTGGTAAGGGGTTGATCGGTGGCCTGTGATTCTGGCATTTTCAAGAATCCTGGTCACTTGCTCTTTAAAGATAGTAAGTCTATACATTTCAAATCCTGGTTATTTTGGACAAGTGGGTTTATGTAGTAAGCAAGATGCTACTTGAGCAAGTGCTTGTAGGTGGATTAGGGGGAAATATATTGTGGTTTCCAGTAACTCTCATGAACAAACCTAATAGAACTGATTCTTATGCTTTCAAATATTCAGGTTCACTCTATTTCCAAACCAGCTTATTTTATATCAAAATATTGCAACTAAAACAATCAGTATTATAATGATAAGACTTTGAACAGGTATCAACTGAAGAGAAATTCACAGTCAATCTAGGGGAAATAACCACAAATGCGAGTAATTGAAGAAGCTAACTCAAATACTACAATCACGGGTGGTAAACCTAGGAACTACCACGAAATTGTGTTAACGCAAATTTGTTCCCAAACCACATCCGGGACACGTCGTGGTAGTTTCCAGGCCGAAAATTGGATAAAGAAAAGTTTGTGTCACGTTCATTTTTGTTTTATTTTACAACTAAGAACAAACAATGGTGAAATCCGACAATGCAGTTCCGTGTAAATATGTTACAGCGTCCCCTCTAGCCCAAAATTTTGTATGGAAAGTTATTTAATTTCTTTTGGTTCGTGTTTCCCCAATGAGCATCGGACCAACTTTCCCAAAAGTTTGAAAGATTTTAGCCCATATCTGTCAAATTAAATGGAATTTGATACCATTTGACGATGAAAATGATTAAAAGACCCTCAATAAACGTTCCTACACAGAAAAAAACATCTGAGTATTTACTCGTAAACGATTCATGCCCAGTTCGTCCTGTGTGGTAGTTTCCAGCTCATCGTGGTAGTTAAAATGCTATTGTGGTAGTTTCGAAGAGTGTAGGATACGTTTCTGAAGTGGGACAAAACATTTTAGTGGTTGCTTGTTTTGCATGACAACCCTCGAATTCGTCAATTAATTGCCACGGTAAACAATTAAATCACATTTAACTCCATGAAGAAGCAAAGCTGAAGACTCAACATATTCGATGCAATGCGTGACAGGTGGAGATCATGTCCTTGACTACCAAACAACATCTCTTGAAATCTAAAGCAAAAGAAGGTCATCAGTTGAGTCCCGGGGGGACCAAGCAACAGACAAAAAAAATGATATTAATTATTTCGTCACTCGCATCCATGTTCAGTCAACTTTAAGATAAAATGGCAGGCTAAGACTACTGGCCCAGAGTATCGTTAGTACTTGCGCTTCAGAAAAAAGAGGAATATCCTTGGGTTAGGTCACTTTTGATATACATGTGAGTGCGACTATGAACGGGCATGTTATTTGATAATTGAAAAGCATAGTTATTCAAAAACAAAATATGTGAATATCCCTTCTTTTCATTCTTCTCATCATTCAATAGCCCACTAAATTTAAAATTCAGGCAGTCGACATTTGTTATCTGACAAAAGGTTGTTTGAAAAGGTCTCCGTAGGAATAAGAGGGGTATTCAATGTTCAGTCCGCACACCCCGTCTTTAAAAAAATGAAGTAGCCCCTGAGTAGAAAACATCTGCTAATGCGAACTACTACTAAATTCCTACAAAGTCTTGGAAACTACCACAATAGCATTTTAACTACCACGATGACCTGGAAACTACCACGCAGGACGAGCGGGGCATAGATTGTTTACGAGTAAATGCTCAGATGTTTTTTTCTGTGTAGGAACGTTTATTGAGAGTCTTTTTATCATTTTCATCGTCAAATGATATCAAATTCCATTTAATTTGACAGATATGGGCTAAAATCTTTCGAACTTTGGGGAAAGTTGGTCCGATGCTCAGTGGGGAAACACGAATCAAAAGAAAGAAAATAACTTTTCATGCAAAATTTTGGGCTAGAGGGGACGCTGAAACATATTTACACGGAACTGCATTGTCGGATTTCACCATTGTTTGTTCTTAGTTGTAAAATAAAACAAAAATGAACGTGACACCAACCTTTCTTTATCCAATTTTCGGCCTGGAAACTACCACGACGTGTCCCGGATGTGGCTTGGGAACAAATTTGCGTTAACACAATTTCGTGGTAGTTCCTAGGTTTACCACCCGTGACAATGTTAATTTATCCAAAAGCAGATGTTTATTGTAAATTGTCACTATAACTTCATCTATCAATTACAACCTGCGTTTTAGGTGTTTAAGAATAACTGACTCTATTTTGAGCACCCACAACAAATGTTTTGGTTGAGAAATAAGAAAAAATATTAAATCATTCACTCTTACATGGAGGCCTAAAGTAAATTTTACTTTCAGCAAGCATGTGCCCCAAGGTATCTGGATTCGATTGATAGATGATCAAATTACAGTAAAACCTGTGTAAAACGGTCACTCAAATATAGACAAAACAAAGTTCTTAATGACAAATGGTAGCTTAATGAAGGTCGAAAGTATTGCAGAATTTTTGACCTGCATTAACGATAATTGGTCATGAAAACCAATTTTCTCTCTTTCTGAGAGTGGCCGTTTTACACAGGTTTTACCGTAGCTTCTTATCTTTTCTATTTCAGCATAGAGCCAGACCCAGATACGACAACGAGCAGCTTATATGAGGATAGTGACGCCTCTGTGCCACACTCTCCAGTCAGTGAAAGTAGCATACAGTTTAGAAACACTCCCTCTCAGTCACACCCTCCTCTAAGGGTGGCGAAAAGTGCAGAGCTATTGACTCCAAGTTCAAGGAGACGATTTTTCTTTTCTCCTTTAAATGACGCTGAAAGCGAGAGAAATAGTAAAAATCACGCAAACGTGAGAACGGAATCACAAGAAAGACCGAAATTTCACTTAGTCATTGAAGGGTCTCCGAGCCCACCTACAGGTCAACGGACACCCAGGGTGACTCGGTTACAAAAATCAAAATTGCATCGTGATAATTCAAATCCTGATTTTACACAGAGGCCTCATTCGGTTCATTTTGAGAGACCTCATTCAGAACTCTACACCACTCCACAGAGTCTTGCCATTCCCTTTCCCAATTACGTCAGACAATTTAACTCGCCAGAAATAGAGAGCCAATCAAATACCTCGTTACAAAACCCGGTTCAGTCGGATTCCTTTGGACATCCTGGAATAACAAGATCTGCATCGAATACGGGTTTGTCACGAGCTGGCTCCAGTTCACCGCGAATGACGTCATCAGCGCAGCGCCCTCTGGATATTCGGCGGGTTGAACGAGCGACACCTGTAGGTTCAAGTGAATGGCAGACGGATGGGTGGCGACAGTGGCAAAGTGTTTCTCCAGACAAACCTGGGGAGGGATTCGAGCAAGAAACTCTCGTGTAGCATAGGAATGAATAGTGATTTTCTAAACGTTACTCAGCGAGAAACATGGATTCGTTTATTTAAAATTAGTGCTCATCTGTTGTTATATTTTGCATTTTATGTGAACCCTAACATCCATCAGGCTACATTTTCAGCAGCTTACTTGCATTTACTTGTATATCTCCACAGATATTAACCCTTTTGTGACTGATAGAATCGTCTTTCAAGTTTTATGAAAACTTCTTGGATAATGAATTAATCTGTATTAATTGAGTTCTCAGAGATTAGAATTGCAAATTATGGGCGCATTTTTTCTATGAATACCGGGTTTAGCTTGGCGAACGGTGCATACCAAATTGAGATGCTGCCAATGGCGGCATCTCCATTTGGTGTACACCGTTTGTCAACATCCTAATAATTGGTTCACAGTCAGGAAAGGGTTAACACACTCCAAAATGGAATCTGGTCATTGCTGAAAGTGTCGTCTGGTGTCTGTTGAAGGGTTAAAGCCATTTTGACTTTGAAATGTGAAAGCCATGTTGCATTTTTGAAAAGCAAAATCAAAGCCAGTATATTCGAGCCATAACATGGGAAATCCACCTAACGACAGGAAACCACAAAGGAATGATCAAAATGCACACCCGGGCAGTCTAGAAAAAATCATTTCAATTGCTGATAATCACTGCCAGAATTACAGATAACAAATACTCACTAAACCAAGCTTTTATGCCAAACATTGGTCGAAAATAACAAATTCAGTGTGCAGGATGGTCTTACTATTCCATTGGATTTCATGTCAAGGTCGTTTTCCCAAGCTATGGCTCATTTGTGTTTATATTTTATGTCATAATGACTTTTTAAAGTGTTCAGGTAAATAGAACTTGAGATTCAAAATAATCCATTAGTTTTATATTTATGATGTAAAGTTTATAACAGTCGTGAAATGTGCTTATTGTTTTATTTTTGTTGACTTTGTAAAGTAAAGTATCCAGAATATGAAATCTGGACGAAGCCACCCATCTAACGCTTAGTGATTACACGGAAATCTAAAAATATATCATTTAATTATGAGTGTTTTAAAACTGATACAGAGATTGATTGACAGCTACATTTGATCGGGTAGCCAGCATTAGGTACGTTCAGTAAAGACTCAAAACTGTCTGCGCATCGCATCTGCATAGTCTGATTATAGTCTTAGTTTTCCACCTAAGGAAACATAGGACCTTTGGCTACTAAAGCGACATCGAAGACACTGATCAGACTGCGTATATGTGCAGGGTGATCTGAGTTTTCAATAAGCGTAACGCCAACTTGTAACTTATGTCACTTGGACCTATATATCTGATGGCAGAGACAATAATCCTCTCTGTAGCTAGTTTTATCCCTTGTCATTGTAAATTTCCCGTTATTTATAAATGGATAACTATAGCGAATTTATTACATTGCCAGCCGTAATGAAACAAAATGGGTCATTAAAATGGTCCTTGCTGTACACCATCTTCTGGTTCGCTGCATGAGCAGTCTCACACCGGATAGGAGGCAATCGAAAACGCTCTTAACAATGATCGACGAACGCAGTTCAAACACTGCTAGAAACAGTGTTTCTACTACCATTTGTTGCCAGTCGGGCAACAAATGACGACTGGCAACAAATGACAATTGAAAACTCTGTTCCTAACGATGTTTGATCTTCGTTTGTTGATAGTATTATCGTTTTTGAGTGCCACCTATCCAGTGTGAGTCTTATAAGTTCACCTGACCCAAAGGTTATAAAAAATTCCATGCTCAACTCAAAACAAGCACTCATAAAACCTAAAATACTGAAATATAGACTTCTTGCTTATAAACTTATCATGCTATTTATAATATTTATTGCTGATAAATTTTTAAATGCAAACAATTGTTGACATCTTAAAATTTATGAGCATGATGAATTTCATGCTCAGTTAAGCTGAGCATAAAATGTTTTATAACCTCTTGGCTAGTTGTAGGATGTGGCTATGTTGTCGAGTTTCCAGATTATGTTAAAGTTTAATTTCTTCCCCACCCCTTTAACTTACTGACATAAAAAGGAGAAGTATTTTTGAGACGTGACATGAGATATTTCAACTCTGTGGTATATGCAACCAGCAAAGACTCAGATCAGTCTGCGCATATGCGCAGTCTGATCAGAGCCTTTGCTAGTCAATTGAATATTCTATGATTGTTAAGCTACTAACAGAACATAATTTGTAGTATCTAACATAAAAAGGAGGCTGCACAGGCTCGTCTGAGTCTATTATTTTCAAAATGCCACATTGTTGGAAATCTCATGTCGCAGCTCATTTGTTTAACACTTTCACTGCCAACACGACTGTAGTCGAATTTACCGTTCACTGCCAAACGCAACTACAGTCGAAATTTAAAGGCACAGTTAATCGCTGTCTATTTTAAACGGTTATAAGGGAAGCAACTCTTTGTTCTGTATTTCAAAATGTTCAGGGGACATGATAATTTGGTATATGGAGATATACGCAATTTTCTGTATAAGAACGGATTTTACAAACATGTTTGTAATGTCATTAGATTTCGTGAAAATTAAAAAAATATTGAAAACATGTCCATGGGGATGACATATAGGATGCATTACGCCCTTCAACTGCTATACTTTGATTTTTTTTTTCTGATAAAACAATATATCAGAATAGATATTTATGTTTGATACTTGATGTAGATGGATGTTTATCTATTTTTTGCATAAAATAGTTCTTCATAGGCATTTTTCTAATTTTCAATATGGCTTCCAAAATGCTCGCAAAAGGTCACGTGACTATCTTTTTTATTATTGGTTCAAATAAAAGTAATATCAACATTCTGTGAGAGTTTCACAGCCTTAGGTTGAATGGTTCTGGAGATACTCTGTGTTGAACCCATATACCCTCAATATTCAGGAGTCCTTGAAACATGCTTGGCGCTGGGGTATTGGTTTTTTGTGGTGCTTGGCAGCGAAAGTGTTAATCAATGCATTTGACGTAACACTCAAATATGGCATGTTCCCTTAGTGGCATTTTCTGTGTAGACATGGATTAGACATCACAAGCTCAGGCTAATTATAGCACTAAACTTATATGTTTTAGATTTGCTTTCTGCATTGCATTTTCATCCGGACATTTATCGTCAGATATTATCTCAGTTCCTATTGGTACTGGTTTTGCTGGTCCAGACCAAATTAAAAAAAAGTGTGTGTGGTTCAGGTTACACCATAATAAAAAAAATAGGGTATGTAGGTAGGATACTACTTTTTTTGAAAACTCTTTTCTTGGAATATTAAGATCTGCTTGAAAATGAAATAAAACACAACTGATATAAATGGGTCTATTTTTGAAGACATGATTTTAATCCTTTTACTTTCAATACCAAAGACTGAATGCATATAAATAAAATTAGATTTCCATTTCAGATGGTCATTTTAATATGTATTTTTCTCCAAATTCTGAAGTTTGAAGAGAATAGCAGAACAAAATTATTTTGTTCTGCTATTCTCTTCCAAATTCAGAATTTGGAGAATAAGTTTAGGGTAGGGGGTAAAAATTTAGGGTAGGTCAGGTAACCTGAATCACACATATTTTTTTCTTGGCCCCATATTGCATTGGATTCATATTTCTTTCTGTGACATCAGGATCACATTAAGTCTTCTCTTCTCTGTCTTTCACTGATATCTGAAGACGAAACATCTTTCAAGAAGAGAAGACTATTAATCTAAAAGATATAGATATGTAAGTGTGTATGATGAGGAAATACCACAATCACACACTGCTTCCACATTGTAGTCGTATTCAAGTTTATCAGTTACCTCTCATATTAACTACATTGTTACACGTTGCCTGATAAACGTTGTCTATCTCATGGCATGTCCCTTTATCAGGTCATGATGACGTTGCACTTTTTAATGACGTCGCTTATGACTCTGAATCAACAGAAAAAACGACAATTACGTAATAATCGTTAGCTTGAAGAGTGAAACAATGGGTAAACTGATAAATATTCCTTTGGATTTACAAATAGAATACCAGGTTCGCATCTTTTGATATCAAGTTTACCAGGCTCGGCTTTGAGAACGCTTATTGAATCGCTGGGCAAGCTGCGCGATGTCAACAAGCGTTCTCGAGGCCTTGCCTGGTAAACTTGATATCAAAAGACACTCACCTAGTATTCTCTATATATCATTACCTTGAACAAAATATCGATGAACACTTATGATACCAAAACTAATATGAGCTGTGAAGTGATTTCCAACAGTGTGGCATTTTGACAAGTGTAGACTCAGACGAGCCTGTGCAGCCCCCTTTTAAGCTTAGAAACTCCAAATGGTCTTCTGTCAGTAGCTTAACAGTCATAGAATATTCAAGCGACTAGCAAAAGCTCTGATCAGACTGTGTGTATGCGCAGGTTGGTCTGAGCCTTTGCTGGTCGCACATGCCACATTGTTGGAAATTTCATGTTGTGGCTCATATATTTTCAACAAAATTAATAAAATTATTGAAAACAGAGCAAAGAATATACAAATTCAGATTAATAGATTAATTCAGGCTTTGATTATTTCACCACGTCAATTATGGAGGGAATGACTTTTCGTTTTGTTACTTGCATTTTCAAATAATTTTAGGTAGTAAACATCCAAATGAAAACATCTTTGCAAATATGTTCTTTAAATTCCATTAACAAAATCCAAAACGTAAAATCAAGTTATGTCTAATCTGTGTCTACATTGCCAGCACTGAAATGTTGGTTCTAGAAAAACGCTTGCATATGACTGGTCTAGTATACAAATGAATTCAAGCCAGTACATGTGATTTTGGTACTTATCACATTTTAGACGAGCCATGTACATATATGCAGTCTAACCAGAGCATTTGCTTCTCACATACTCAAAAAAACTTGAAATGTAGATGAAGACTCTGACTAAAAATAAGGACTAAAGCCCTTCCAGATTGCTGAGCATATACTTTTAAAGTATGTGATATGTACCAAAATCAAATGCCATGGCACATCTTCTAAATAGAGGATCTTACATGAGTGCTCATGTTTTATTGAATTTATTAAACGAGTTGGGGAAAAGAGATAAAATGCGAGGCTTGCCGAGCATTTTATCTCTTTTTCGCAACGAGTTCAATAATACAGGAGCACAAATGTTAGATTCTATTTATCATATGACATTAAGATTACTTTGAAATCTCATTTTTGGCGTTAAAACGTTATAATTGCGTCATTATGTACGCAACGTTGTTATGGACGTAATAACGTTTCCCATAAATCGATGAACCACTAGTGGTTTACAGATTTTATTGCATGGCGTTATTTCACTCCCAGACGCGACGTCATATGATAAATAGTTTTTGAATATACAAGAAATCCATGTAAATTACACGTTAGATCATTTTATGTCATTGTTAATTAATGCTGTTTAAGTTCAAGCTGAATGTCAACTATACTGGTAAAAAGTATTGGACCAGGACATTCAATGATGTGCATAAATCTTTGTTTGCAAGTTGATTTCCAAACGGGCGAATTACGTTTGAGCGGAAATCACACCGTGACGGAGTATGAAATGAGCGGAGAACCATACAGTCAGAAGAGCGGATGGATAAAACATACAAATGAGCGAATTTTCCAGGTAATTAACATTTAAATAAACAGTCTTAAATAGATGGTTTCAAGCGCATTACAGAGCGAATCCAGGAGGAGTTCAGGGTTCGCCCCCACCCTTCCCGCTTTTTAAATATTCTATCAAAATGAAATAATTTGGTCTCGATGAGACCAAATTATTTCATTTTCATAGAATATTTAAGATAGATGATAAAATCCACAAAGCGAAACCAACATCTTATATGGATATGTAACCCCCTTTCCAGGAATCCTTGATCCGCCCCTGCATCTGGATGTTTACCTGGAAAATTCGCTCATTTGAATGACTCAAACAGCCGCTCTTTTGCCTTATGATTCTCCGCTCTTTCGTAAAAATAAATCTGCTCTTTCGTATTATGAATCCGCTCAAACGTAAATCTTCCTTCCAAACACCGCATACCACACTCTATAGCAACCAGTACCCAATGAAAAACAGTATTTAGGCCAGAACCTTTTTATTGTTTGATTTACGTAAAAAAAATTCTGATATAGGGTCAGAGGGGGGGGGGGGCAAAAATAGCTCTGAAATGACCAGTTGACTGGTCATTTTCATAGCTTTTTTTTAATATCTCAAGAACAGACAGTAAAACTAGAAAAGTAAACCAACAGTCTGTATTAAATCTTTAAATATTTCATTATTTTCAAAAAACCTGGACAGTACGATCACTTTTAACAGTGTCACTTTCAAAAATACACAGACATAACCTAAAAAGTATATTATTTTAGTCAAAGAAACAAATAATATTTAGAGTCGGCGGATAAAATAAAAAAATAATTTTAAAAAATTAAAGTTTATTTCTTTTCGCCTTTCCGGAAAATAACAGTAAGAGGGTAATAAAAAAAAACGTCTGGCCTTAGTACGTTGCGGAAAAGTGTGATATGTAGTATTCGAAAATCCTTTTGGAAACAAAGATTTTACACATCGTTGAATGCCGTGGTACATTTCTTTTCTTTACTGAGTATATGTTAACTTTATTAATGCTGTTAGAATGCAAGCTGAATTTTGGCAATGTTAGTTCTGTTAAAGAAACTCAGTACATATATTTCAAATCATGTTTATTTCAGTATGATAATAAGAATTTGTACTAAATTTGCGCAAACTGGAAACCCACCTTTCTACCTGATCGAATAAGTATGGAATGGCCCATTTTGTATATTAAGGGTCACATATAGAAAATTAGAAACTATCATGTAGTTCTGTCCCTGAAGATTGTTTTAATCTTCGCAAACAGTGCAGATCCTGGTATCTTCTGGGTCTTCACTGTTGGCCAAGCATGCGTGGATCCAGAGAGTATTGTCAGAGGGGGTCCATTTTTTATTGTTTTTTTTAGTTGATGAGGGGAGGGAGGATCCAAATACAATTATAAGCAGGGGCCATCATCGGCCCGCCAGCGAAACGCCATAAAATGGCGTTTCGCTGGGGGCAGATGATGAGACCATTGAATGCTGGCTTGGAAGCTTTGTGATTTTCAGGGATCCGGACCAGTATTGCTAAGAAACCCAATTTTTGTGATTTTTCAGGGCCGGACCCCCTGCGCCCCCCTCTGGATCGGCGTATGCGAAGACACCTGTCTACCGACCTCCAGAATGAAATGAGATTATAGTTGCTCGTATTTAGAAGAGTAATTTCTATTCTTTTATCTAAATTTAGAAATCGAATCGACGATTTCCTGTTTTCCAAGGTAAGCTTCCCTTTGAACAGCAACTTTTTGTTTCCTAAGATTAGCCTTCTTTTGAACAATGCTGACTTCTAATAGTGGCGTATGCACTATCTGTTGTATATTGATATCCAGATGTTAATATGTGTTCAGAATTTGTTCATAATGAGCGGCAATAAAAGCATTTCTAATGAATGTCATTGTGTTCTATTTTTATTTTACCCATACATCATTGCTCAAAATTTGCAGCAGACGACATTTTTAAATGTTACTTCAAGACAAGACGAGGCTTTATCTCTTTCGAGTCACGTGCCATATCAAGGCATAATTGTTTAATTTGTCTTCTGCTGCAGTCGTAATTGACACTTTAGGATTTTTAAAAGAGCCCCACATACATGTACAGTCCAAGAGAATATTTTTTCAAACATATACTATGCACAATAAGTTTAGCAGTTTCTGATGTTTCGCACTTTTTTGTGCTCATCTTGTGCAATATCGAACACTTTCAATTGCAATGTCGAAGAACAGTATCTTAGGCAAATGAAACCACGAATTTACAGACGCCATCCTTTAAATAGGCATTTAGAGGTAATTCTTTATTTTCTTAGATGAAAATTTTTGTCAGATGATCGGCGCTTATATCTTCATGACAGCAAATGAAACTCGAAATCGGATGTGGATGGTCTCACCCATACAAAACAATTGCTAAATATATTGTGCATAGTATATAGTACATCTGATTATATTTCTGCTGCACAGCAGCAATGTCGGTAGGAAGGTCATCCAATTTCTTCTTGCTTCACTCAAAGAAAAGCTACATGCTGTTTTAATGCATATAAGCACCCTGCGCTGACACTAGCATAAACACATTTCCATATAAGAAACTAATACTTATACGTGTCCCAAAAGAAGTTATATCAACAGGTCGTGCCATAATCACAGATCATAGACCAACTACTGTCCTGCCAGCCAAGAGTGACAATGACGTCACGTTTTGTTTACGAAGTTATTAGGGACTTAGAATCGATAGATCACTTGTGTATTAATCATATCCGCAGGATAGGATTAATACACAAGTGATATTTTGATTCGCATTAGCTCAAATGGAGTGTACAATTTAATGTTTTACTTAACAATTGTAAACAAAACACGACGTCACTGTCACTCTTGGCTGGCAGGACAGTAATAACACCAAGTTGGTGGGACAACAGAGCTTACCTTAACTATTAGGACACCGTGATTGAAAATGTTGACTGTGTTATAAAGGAACAACACACGCAAACATAACTACAAACCTATCGTAACATGAGCAAGACGGACAAGCCACACACACAAACAATTCAATCAAAGCAACCCGAGATGTTCACTAAACCAGATACAGCAAAAACACTATATCACAAGAAACTACCATGTAACCCGGAATCTACCGCTGCCAACGATAATATAAGAATCCATGATGAGTTTGAGTGTGGTATAGAAAAATCCGTCCCGAGGATCATCATTTGGCATCACGAGGCTTGCCGAGTGATGACAAACGGTGATCCCGAGGGACGGATTTTTCTATCGCACCCTCATACGAATAATGGATTCTTTTTCTTGCTCATCATTAGATACCGCATTTTATGTTGAAAAAAGGTCCCCAGAAGTTCTTAAATACGCTGAGATGCGACATGTTTTGATGACGTTACTTTACCATATATATGACGTCACGTGACGACCATGTGCGTGAGTTCCAATACAAGAAATGTACAGCCCTCACGTGACCGGTGTGCAAGAAAATATTATACACTGGCACCAGTTCGAGAGAAGCTAGTTAACAAGAGATACACATACAAGAACACAATAGGTAAAGCAACCAGCTCTTACTTCCCTATTTACATAGGGCCAGTTAAACAGAAAAATTAAGCGTAAAATTGTTATTATATTCTTATCCATTAGTCTAAACATGTGTTTTGGGTGCTCAAAAGAACTTTCTCATCGAGACGGTTCTTTTGAGTACCCACAACATATGTTTTGGGTGAGAAATAAGAAAAACAATTTCCAGCTACGCACTCTTATCTTGGGGCCTGTATCTGAACAAGAAGAGACTAAAACCAAAGTTTTACACAGTAGTCACTCAATTAGTCAAGGTGGTAGGCAAAGCATGTCGTGCATTGAGCTCTGACCACATCCCCCACCCCCACTTTAGCCATAGTTGACAGTCTGAGACATACACCACCGTCTTTCATCTCAAGCTTCTCAGTAGCCAACAATAGCTAAACAAAGTTAATTAGGTTTATAAAGAGATAGAGGCGGTTGTTTAATATCCATAGTAATGAAGCAGCACGAGCATATGACCAGAAAATGCCACAATCACATACTACAGACCAGCCCACAGCACCACGAGGAATAGAAACAGAACGCTGAAATCCGCAAAACAACATGAACCAAATTTCAGCAAAACGAAATAGCGCTCAATACCTGTAGAATTAGAAATTCCATTATCTCTTTGTATTCGGCGAACACCTTAACGGGTACTTTTAACAAACGGTGAAGACCAAGATGCACAATGCGTCATTTCATTAGGGGCTACACTGCTTGTTAATTTATAAAATACATTCAGACAGAAATGCAATATTTTTCAATTAATTTCAATTATAACTAGACTCCCCTAGATACAAAAGACTATCTCAAGTTTATTGTATCAAATCAGAAGGGATAATCTATTAGTATACAAAGGGTATGAACTACACCACAAAACAAAGACCCAGAGCAACCCCCGCATACAATAGGAGACAGAACGACGAATAAACAACAACAAAATCGCAAATATATATACTGGCCAAATATTGGGGTCGCGAATTCGATCTCGTAGGTCCCATACTTCGTGGAGAATGATCATGAAATAATTTCTAAGGCTATACTCCTCCCTTCTGCTGATCAATAATTTAAGGGCTGTTGTGAGCCACAAGCGAAGATATGTGCACGAAGTATTGGTTAACTTGCCCAGGGAAAAAGTGTGGGTAGGTGAACTGACCGCCCCGACTTGACTGAGACGTAAAGAATAAAACCAAAACAAAACTGGCCAAATATTCATCCTATATTATAGCACGCGTGGATGTTTATGACCTACCTTTTCGTAACGCTTTTTCAATAGAATACTTTGAATTTAGTAATCAAGTAAAATACGATGTCCTTATGCAGAACAGGTTTCAAAACGCAAGTGAGAATGGCCTGGAAATATTAGATTAATTAACAATTACCATTTTATTTAACAGTAGGAACAAGAGAACAAAACATGAAAACTAGCAAAAGCATAACTTGTCAAGAGAAGGGTTTTTGTACATGCATATTTTACTAGGTAAAGGATCATTGACGGTTTGGGCCTTATACGCCTATTTTTCTGATTCCCAGAACGCAGCTTTTGGGCTTCTAGTGTGGTGCATGTAGTATCAGTGCAATAGGTGAATCTAATGGCAATTGCCAGCTAGCAAAATATTTGCAAAATTCCTACATTTTCGAGAGTTACGGCGCGTAGAAAGGGGAGGGGGTCTGAAATTTCAGGAAAATAAAAAGTGCTTTATAAAGTGATTTCTGCACGTTTTCTCGATTTATTTGGTAGGCATGGTGAAATCAATAGAACATACCATACGCAGAGTATTAACGAATCACGATAATTGATTAAATTGTTTTAAAAACAAAATATGTTTTGTAATAAAATGATTTTGGGGAGATAATTTATAAGTTACCTGTACATTTTTGACTACATGTACCGTAAATAATACAATACTGAAAGCTCAACAAAAGAAATAAATATTTTTGAAGGAATGAAAGTGTCCCATTTAGCATTGGAAAGTAAAACTGATTCTAACTAGATCCTTTGAACATTACTTTTGCTTTGTTTAAAGGGCATAGCATGTTGAATGTATTTAAAGTGTCCGAATATTTATGGTCTACATATGCATGTTTATCCCTACATGAGACAATATATTGAACACTAAAGTATTTACCTGTTATAACTCTTTGCATGCCAGTGGATAATTTTGTCGTCTGCCAATAGCCTTTTGCAAACAGTTTGAACCCAAATGAAGACCAACAGAATGCCTGTCTTGATCTGGATCTAAAATGTTTGACACTCTGATGGTGGTCCTTGGTGGTTTATTTTTAAAAAAATAATTTTGAAGAAAGTCAGCAGACGAAAATAAAAACATGAACTATTCCCTAGCATGCAAATATATAAGTACAGGACGTTTGCAAAATAATGTGTCGTTTAATAACAGTGAGATTTTTTCTTATGAAAAAACGCATAAAACCTTGCTAATTCTACTTTTAATCTTTAAGTACTTTATATTAAACTAGCACAGAATACAAGCAATTTAGGAGGTTGGTTCTAGAGAACTTCACTACTGTCATTAATTTCTTATTTGGTAGAAAAGGCATTTTATAGGCTTAGGCCCTGGGTTTTTGGGCTGCTGAACATCTTCCCCCCCCCCCCCCCCCCCCCCCCGTGTGCCAGCAAGCCACTTTCATACAATGTGTAAAATATGGTAACACATATACATGCAAAAGCTTTTGCTGGCACACGGGGGGAATGATATTTTAAAAAATGTTTTCGGATTTCTATATATCTTAATGTAAAACTGATTGTTCTACCCAAATTTTTTCATCCTTAAAGCATTAAATATGGAAAAACGATTTCACATCCATAAAGTACTCAGGTCAGGGTAGCTTCAAGGTGAAGAAGGGACGATTGACAAACTTTTATTTTTACCGAAAACCATAGGCATTTACCCATAGCAAGTGTCAATGATCCTTTCGACCCGTAAAGAACGTTACATTATTTCTTACGATCCTTAAGGTAGTGTAAAGTATTCAATGCTTCATCTTCGAAATGTGTTAGTTGCTGTTTTGAAGTCCTTGATTCCCATTGATTCCACAAGCTACCGATTCTATTAGCCATAACATAAAAGAACTAAGAACAGCCAAGCGAGAACAGTTAACTCGCTGTGCACTTCATTTGAAGCTTCTACAAATCTGCAGTAAACTAATGTATGATCAGATTGGACTGAAACCTAAATTGACAAGACATTTTTGTTTGCTATGTTATCTATTGACTCATATATGCCAGGTATAGCCATGCTCTTCCATGTAGTATGGCCAATCCATAAAAAGGACCTTGCATGAATGCTCATGTGTTATTGAATTTATTAAACTCCTTGCGAAGAAATGATAAAATGCTCAGCAGACGAGTTTAGTCAATTCAATAATACAGGGGCACAAATGTTATATTTGATTTACATTGGATCATATGGAATTTGGGCGTACAAACGCTTAGAATTTGCCATACGCGTGACGTTGCTATGGACGTCATTACATAACTACTAGTGGTTTATCGATTGGAATACATGCCATTATATCACCCCAGACGCGACGTCCCTTGATTTTCTTTTCAGTAATGGATAATACAGCATAGCAATTTGCAATTGGACTACTGAATTGCATCCCTTGGACCGGAAAAGCAATGTTTTTACTTTTTACTAACCAGTATGAGTGCCGCTTTTCACTGTATGGTATTACTCTAAAATGGGGTTTGTGTTCTTAGTACCACTAGCACCACATAAACCACGGCTGCTCCCGACATATAACACACACAAAGCCATAAACCCTCCCGGCCCAGTTCTGGTCACTGCCATGGAACAGCCACAAAACGTTTTGTGCAAGGTCCTTAGTATATCATGCAGTACTTAGTGTCCTTTCTAGTTTTGCAATCATCTTTCCGGGGAAGAGAGAGCTAGTTGCTATTCTTTAATTGTCTTCTTGATGTCATGTGGCTGTTTGTGTTCTGTGTCCCCTTCCTCGAGGTGCCCTGGGTTGGTCTGCAATGAGTGATTGTGGAATCTCCGGGTCATACTGACTTGTAAAAGCTGCAGAAAATAGTATTTAAAGTAAGTAAGGGTGCAAAGATCAGGAGTCGATACAATCAAGTACCACACCCGACCCAGGATACCAATAGGAAAGTTACAAACTCACAGTTTGACACCACAAACGAGAGCCAAGAGGTCAGCCCTTTCCCAGCAGGTGACCACAAAGCACATATAAACAGACGCGCACAAAGACATAGCAAACATAAGACAGAACAAAAACATAAAAGATCCACAAAAGAAATACCGCCTCGGAACGGTCAGTAAAATATTCTACTGGAGGGCTTAAACCAGTTTAACGGCGCCCAAACCTCACCCTTAATTCAGATGTGGATCAAGACACATAGATATTTGGTTTGCATGAAAGACCCCTAACTTATCAAGGCATCATCTCCTAAAACATATAAATCAAGATATAACAAGGAGATAAAGCAAAGATAAGGACTCAACAGTAAATAAAACTGAATACCGGAGCAAAAGAAATCCAACAGGTAAACCCCGGAGGACCCGACAAACAGCCAAAGCATCAGGCCCCTACCATCTCATCAATAGATAAGTCTTTAAGTCGGAACCATCATAGAGTCTGAAGTCCGACCCACAGGCATGCAATTAAAGAGGAAAGCAAAGTTGCCAACCGTGATTGGGTTGACCACCAAGTATGCAGTCTGTTGCAATACATTAATGTTATAGCCAATCTTTTTATAATGGATATTACTTTAATGAACTGCGCTGAAAAATTATTAGAGCCAACAATCTTCTTCAACTTATACACCAAGTCACAATAGAAATCAGGTTCTGAAAGTCCTTGGCGCAAGAGAGATTTAAGTCCAACTTGGAATTTAGAAATCAAATCATAGTATCGTCTATAAAATTTTGAAAATGTTTAGCGAAGTTTATGATACGTATAGCCTTGTTTAAGAAGTTTCTGAGTTAATAATTTATTGCGAGTGTTGAAGTCAGAACTTTTGAAATAATAGGTTGAATAAGTTAATGATAATATACCACGAAGGTAATATTTCTAAAATGATCGATTTCGATGTCTTTCTCTTTTGGAATGTAAAAACGAAAAAGTAGATCTCATGGTAAACGAAAAATGTCAACATTAAGCGCAAAAAGTGTACTGAAAAACGCATAAATATAAATACTTCTCTAAAGCATCTTTCTATAGCTTTAAATAATCATGGTCGGCATGGCTAACTTTCATTTTTAAGTTCCTTGTCTATCTCAGCTTACCTCCATTTTTAAGTTCCTTGTCTATCTCAGTTTTACGTAATATAGAGTAAGAGGCTAATAAATTTTACGATAGAGCAAACCAATCATATAAAGTGGCACTTCTGACAAGATGCTTTTTTCAACATTTCTTTAGTCCTTATATTGATTCTGAGGTCAACCATACTCGACATTTTATCAGAATTCTATTCATTAACAAAGGTATGGAGTTTATTGATTTACATAGTATCTTTAAGGATAATTCAGTGATTTCCTCTATTCCAAATTACTTAAACAATTACAAATTTCCAATCATTTGCTATAAATAAAACAAACAGATTAGGTCTACAATATTTAACTTTAATAAAATTGTAACTGATATGAATATAGATTCTAATACTTCCGATTGCTGAGATTGTCAAAATTCTAATCATTTATATCCCCCTGCAGGGCATGTGATTACAGGTAATCGAAATGTCATTGCTGAGCTAGAGTTCGCAATATTATTTCTAAAGGCCCTAAATATAGATTTCCGTCTAGCATTGATTTGCCTAAATGGCGTAGAGAAAGCGCTGCTTCTTTAAATGACTTCAGTAATCATTGGTGTAAACGAGAAAATGTTGAACCTGATGCCTGGAAGGAATGGAAGATCAATATTTGTTTTAATCTATTGATACTTGTATTTCATTTATCTCTCGTATACCCATCTTTTACTCCCTAAACCCCAAATTGTCGTTTCGTCATTTTAAACGAGGTATCCAGGATTTTCATATGAACTATGTTTTGGTTCCAGCAGATAAAGCCTCTTACAATGTTGTAGTTGTTTGACGATTGTATTATATTGATACTATTAAACTTGAGCTTATTGGCACCAATGCCTATAAACTGCTGACTTCTTTGAGTTAGGTGGTTGTCGATGGCCATGGTTGTCATACAGCCCTACATTGTGGTGTAAAAGCTTAAGAAAACCAAAACAAGGTTCATACATTGTACTGGTTACCAAAACTCTATAAAACCTATTAAGCAAGATTTTTTGCTAATTCTAGTTATTGTACGACAACTGAACTTTCTAAATTGTTAACCTCATGTCTTACAGCTGTTAAAACATGTTATTTAGTACTGTGAAGAGGTATATGAAAGATCCGGTAAGAATCTATTTTCGTCTATTAAAAATTCAGGTGAAGTTTTAGATAAACTTTAAGCTAGAGATTTCAATGCAACCAGATGGTTGAATATAATTTTTCAGCTCAGTTTATTAAAATAATTTCCAATTATAAAAAGATTGGCTATAACATTAATGTATTGCAACAGACTCCATGCTTGATGGTCAACAAAATCACGATTGGCAACTTTGCTTTCCTCTATATTTGCACGCCGGTGGGTCAGACTTCAGACTCTAGGACGGTTCCGACTTAAAGACTTATCTATTGGTGAGATGGTAGGGGCCTGATGCTTTGGCTGTTGTCAGGCCCTCTTGGGTTTGCCTGTTGGATTTCTTTTGCTCCTGTATTCTGTTTAATGTACTGTTTGTGATGTTTGGTTGTGTTTTTGTCACTTTGTCCATGTCGTATCCTGGGTCAGGTGTTGTACTTGATGGTATCTATTCCTGATCTTTGCCGCTTTTCCTACTTTGATGTATACACATAGTCCATAATCTGTTATAAGAAATAGTAAAATTGAACAAATAAGACAGTTGTAACATTTAAAAAAATGATAACTCGCGTGTAATAGTTCTTCTACGTTCTTCCAACATAATCGTAGGTATGAAATTTAGTAAACAATTTCAATGAGATATGCCAATTAGTTTTAGCATACAGTGTACATAGGGTATAATTTTAATTATGTCAATTATTCAGAAAATTACAGTGTTCTGTGTACAAAACCAAATTGGATCATACTGTCTGTGCACAGTCCCTCTGATACAGATCGAACGTAGCATCTGCTAGATGTGACTCTGGTTGCATCGCTACGGTAGTCGTGGACAGGTAGCAAGTCATTTCCGTGAGGAACATCTCAGCTGTACGGCACGTGAAGGAAACTTCGTTGATACAAGCATTCAGACATTCGATGTATGATGTAACGCTTAGGGATTTGTCATTAAACCCAAGCAATAGATGGCCCAGGTCTGGCTGAAATGAGGTTCCATAAGTACCACAATCTGCAATGTATGTAAGCATATTTGGTCAACCATTTCTATTTTTAGATTATAAGAATCTATCACGAAAGAAAAATCCGTCCCGAAGATTGCCGTTTGGCATCACGAGGCTTGCCGAGTGATGACAAACGGTGATCCCGAGGGACGGATTTTTCTATCCTACCCTCACACGAATTATGGATTCTTTTTCTTGCTTACCACTGTTTTTATTCCTTTCTTTGTTTATTTTGAATTAAGCTTCCAGAAGTCCCTGAATACGCTAAGGTGCAATTTAACATGATGACGTTACTTGACGTCCTGGGTAAGACAGCATGGGTAAGATAAGATTTTCTATCCCAGGGTAAAATCTCAGATATTCTAATCCGATGTACAAGAAAAAATGTTCCTCAGGTGGGAGAGGGTCGAGGGGCTCCATAACCAGTCTAGCAGTCTATACCCTTTAATGCAGGTCAAAAGTATTGCAGAATACTGGGAGTGAACGAATTGGATGGCGAAATTAAAAGATTTAATGGTTGATATAAGCATTACTGTCCTATACAGCAATATAACAGTCATGTCGAAACTAGAAATCAAACGTGTTTTTAAGAAAATAAAACTTGTTTCGTACTGAACAACTGATTGTTATCAACTTGATGTTGATGAATCGGTCACGGAACAATGCTGTTTATCATGTTTATGCATAAGCAATGTACTGTAAATTTAGAAGTTTTCGCGAGAATTTTATTTCGCGAATAGCGACAAAATATATATTTGCGACGTAAAAAATCGCGACTAGGGCATAAATTACCAACATCAATGTAAAGACAGAGTGATTTCGCCATTTCGCGAGAATTTAATTTTCACGAAACTTCGCAAATGCGAAGTTTCGCGAAAATAAAACCCTCGCGAAATTTTTTGAATTTACAATATTTCTCACCTGGAACGCAAGCTGTTTGATAGTTGAAGCTCAATCCAGCAATACAAAGGCACGTGTTATCACGACACTCTGCATCACTTGTTGCTGCACAATCAATGTTAGCAAGACAATAACCGAATATAGTTCCAGGTGCAGCAGTTGTAGTCGGCACAATCGTTGTTGTTGTCGTTGTTACCGGCACTGTAGTCGTTGTTACTGATGCAGTTGTCGTAGGTACTGGAGTTGTTGTTTCCGGCACTGGGGTCGTTGTTACAGGTACTGGGGTTGTCGTTGGCGGTGCTGCGGCCGTAGATACTGGTGTCGTTGTTACCGGAACTGGGATCGTTGTTACAGGTACTGGGGTCGTTGTTACTGGGGTCGTTGTTGGCGGCACTGGGATCGTTGTCACTGGGGTCGTTGTTACCGGTACTGGGGTCGTTGAAGCTGGATTGCAGGAATTCTATGTTTGAAAAAGAAAACGCTAAATTTCATAAGTGTGTTGACCCGCAAATTCACACTTCGTAAATATCACTGCATGTGATCTTAAAAGCTGTCAAGAGTTTAAAAAATGGAAAATCATCTGCTTGTGATTTTATCTCCAATGTAATGATAAAGTATGGCATGCCAGTTCTTTTGAAAGTAAGTAAGGGCGAAAAGATCAGAATCGATACATTCAAGTACAACACCTGACCCAGGATATCATTGGGAAAGTGACAAACTCCCAGTAAGACACCACAAACGAGAGCCAAGAGGTCAGCTCTTTCCCAGCAGGTGACCACAAGGCACAAATAAACAGAAGCGCACAAAGGCATAATAAACACAAGACAGAAAAACATAAATAATCCACAAAAGAAGTACCACCTTGGAAAGGTCGGTAAAATATTTTACTGGCCTCTTCTTAAGCTATTCAATCTTATGTTTAGTAATGGTACATTTCCTAAGGGTTCAGATGGAAGATTTTTTACACTTATTCATAAAAAAAGATAGTTAGTATGACCCAAGTAATTACAGAGGACCATCAATAACGTCTAACCCTGGAACTGTTAAATAAAGTGATATACAATCGCCTTATGAAATTTGTGAATGGACATGGACTCATATGTGAGAATCAAAACTGGTTTTAAGGAAGGCTCTCGTACATCCGATCACATTTCACTCTCCAATCAATTATTGAGCATTATAAAGTAAATACAAAGACAGTATTTGCCTCTTTTATAGACCTACGAAAAATGTTTGACAGGGTCTAGAGAGAAAGGTTTTTACAAGGCTGTAAGACATACAAAGCACTTTCAAACTATACACTCCATGTTTAAAGATACTAAATGCATGATAAAGTTACCAAGAGAAATTACTGTGGCATTTCCATCCACCTGCGGTGTAGAACAGGGAGTTGTCCTCAGTCCTCTCTTGTTTCACATATTCATTAGTGATCTTGTAAAGTCTCTTGATATATCTGGAGGTGATATTATTGTGTGTAATGGCGTTTAATGGTGTGTCAATTAACTCTTGTTTTACGCAGATGATATCATCCTTCTATCTGACTCAGAGAAAGGTCTACAAAAGTCTTTAGACTGATTAAATGAATTCTGCACCAAATGGAACTTGCTAATCACGAAAAGTCAAAAGCAATTGTATTTGATTAAAACGGTAAGTCTTATATGAACAATTTTAATAATCAAAACTATACTTTTGAAACTGTTAAATATGTTTTTTTTTTATCTCGGAGTGACCATTAGATATGATGGCAATACTAATGCTTCATCCTCTCTACTGATGTAAAAGGGAAGAATATTTTACTTTAAAATAAGTAAACATGTTGGATTTGATAATCCATACTCATTACTCGAAAACCTTTTCGATTCATTAGTATCCCCTATTATTCTTCACTATAGTGAACTTTGGGGAGTTGACTTGCCCCTCAAAATTTCTGATTCATATAAATTCATACACCTAAAATTATAAAGGAAATCCTTGGTATACATTAAAAATCAACTAATACAGCTTGCAGAGCAGAATTTAATAGACTGCCGTTGAGAGCGAAAATACAATGCTCTGTATTAAAGTTTTGGAAGCATATCCTATCATCTGATAATGCTCTTATTAACAAGATTTATTACACTTTACAAGACACAAATTCATGGACTAAGAAAAGTATAGACATTATTAACAAAGTTGGCTTTTCTCACATTCAATTAGATCCTGCTACACAAGTTCACACTTACGATAACCATATGCAAACTCGAATTAATGACCAAACACTACAAGAGCAGGATTCTTCCATTCTTAGTAGTTCAAAATTAGACTTTATAATTGTGTGCTCAAAATGAAACCACGTGTCTAATGTGCAGACCTTTTAAATTACAGACCAGAGAGATCTACGTTGACAAAACTTCGTCCAAATGCCCATAAGCTGAACATTGAAAACGGTAGCTATTCTAATATCCCTAGGAAGAATGGAATTTGTACTGTTTGCAGTACAACATCAGTTGAAAATGAAATGCACTTCTTACTGGAATGTTCAGCATACATCAAAGAGGGGGAGGATTTTTTCATGAAATTTAAGCAACTGAGTAATATATTTAACCATAGAGTACTTATTTTTTGTCATTTATATCATATCTTTAATAGTAAGAATGTAACTGTAATAAAGCTTTTTGTTACATATATAATATCTATTTCTTAGGCCCCATTCACATGCACACATTTACTTAAGTAAGTAAAGATTCTTACATGTGCAAATATACTTACCTATACGGTGTCATGTGAACGCATTTACTTACGTGAGTATGAATACTCCTGGAGTAAACAGGGCTAAGTAAAAGTAAATTTGCCCCACCTCTGTAGGTCAGGCAAAAGTATTTTACTTATAAGTAATTATCCTCCATGAGCAAACTTATTAGTAAATATGGTATGTGAACAGACTTCAAATTTACATATATAAACAAATTTATGTTTATGTCCCCCACCCCTAATCCAAGGATGACATATTGGTTTTGGTGTGGATCTCATTGGCATTTGTGCCAGTCTCTGTGTAGCTTTGTTTCAGTGCGTTATCTTCTGAACCAGTGAATGGATTTTGACCAAACTTGCATAGATACATTGTTGGGAGGAGGAAAAGAGTTGATAATTCTTTTATAACCTTGACTTTATTTTCAAGGTCACATTGACACTTCAAATGCATAATTTCGACCAAAATTAGGGTTTCCACATGTTAACTCTTGAACATAATAATTGATTCTGACCAAACTTTATATATTGTTTAATTGTGGCACAATGAACAGTTGATTAGTTTTTTGTGACATTGGCCTAATTGTCAAGGTCACCATTCTATAAAGGCTGCAAACTTCATCCCTTTTCACACATTTTCTGAGCAGATAACTGGATTTTGACTAACCCTTCACCGATTAAGTCTTGGGAACATGGAAAGAGTTGATTAAATTTTGAAGACCTTGACCTGTATTTTTAATCCAGCACGCTTGATTTGTTAGATTTTGAAAAAAATAGGATAACCACTTTTTATATTTTAAACAGAACAAAGCACTCTAGCTAAGCTATATTTATTGTATCATGTGGCAAAATGAAGGGTTGATAATGTTTTGTATGACCTTGACCTACTATTTAATGCCACCATCCATTAAAGACTGTAAAATAGCATTTCCGGAGCAGTAATTTAGGAACCTGTGGACGAATTTTCGTCAAACTTGCATTGATGCTTTGTTTGGAGGGGAAAAAGAGAATTAAGATTTTGATGACTTCGACATTATTTTTATGGTAACACAAGTACTTTGTAATTTCAAATTTTAACCAAAATTGTGTTTCCGATGCTATCTCTTTAAATAAATATTATTCGTTTAATATTGCATCTTTGTGACACAAAAATGAGCTGATTGAAATTTGGGAAAGCATACTTGCAGACTCGATTGATGTTTGTTTTGTTTTGGTAGGTGGGGTTGCCATAGTTTACCTCTGGTAACACTGCTTTAATTTTTGACTACTTGGGCATAGCTATTTTAGCTCTTTAATCTTACACCTTTATTTTCCATCCATTGATCGTCAGTAAATTTCTGTTTACCAACATCAGTCCATCCCTCAAAAGATCGCTATTCGCTCAAATATTTTTTCATAAGACAAGGCAAGAAAGATGCCAAAGATTAGGAACGATACAATCATGTAAGACACCTGACTCAAGACAGCATATGGTAAAGTGACAAAAGCACAAGAAAACATAACCTACAATAGAGCCAAGACCTCATCCCTTTTTCAACAGGTGTCATCAAGTCTGCAAGAAACAAACATGGCAGTATGTCAAAGATAAGTAATAAATAAGATCCACAAAAGAGGCACCGCCTTAGACGGCCAGACAGAAAATAACGAGAGCTTAAACAGCACCAAACGCACCCAAATCCTAATGTGGATCAAGCCACAAAGATATGTTTGGTTGGCATGAAAGACCCCTAACTTATCAGTGAACCATCTCCTAGTACAAGACAAGTGCACAAATAATTTGGCAGCTGCTGCCTCTGGTTTTCAGTCAACAATCTGTACATGTCTGCTTTCAACGTACATTTGGACGCTATTAGCATGTGAACGCAGATTAAATATACTTATACTTATGTGTGCATATTTGCTCCATATAGTAAAATACTTACAGGTGTACATTTTGTGCATGTGAATGGGGCCTTAGATTCGTGAAAGGTGGCTGTGACTTCTTATCTTAGCCATGTGGAGCACCAGTTGAGGTAGGTGTCATCAGTTCATATGGGCTCTAAGTATTTATTGATATTGCTTTGCTTAGGCTACCCTAATGGGTGCTTACAGTGCATGAACTGATAAAGCTTAATGAGATTGCACAGTGACTCTGATAATACACCTGCCTCAACTGTTTCTAAACGCATTGCACTGCTTAATATGATTTCACTGTAGAACTTGATCGTTTCTAAACTGTGTTTGTCACCACTGCCCGAGTATCTTTATCAAATTTGTTTTATATGTTTGCCATAACCATTTATTGTAAATGTTTCGCTACAAATAAAATCATTGTAATTGTCATTGTAAAAATTGGTACCAATACGTCACGTTTTGCAAATGTGAAATTCACGAACGGTCAATTTCGATATTCTGTTTTATTGTTTTATTTCTTATTGGGAGGAGGAAGATATTTGTGCTCACATTTCACATTTATATATTTTTTAATGTGTGAACTGGTACGATTTTTTTCTCAGATTTGAAGAATTTGGACCAAATTTTCACAAATGTGAAGAATCGGTACCAAATCCTCACACGTGTGAAGAATCGGTATCAATTTCTTACATCTGTTTAAAATGGTATCAAATCGTCACCTGTGAAAAATAAGTATCAAACCTCACACGTGTGAGGAACTGGTACCAAATCCTCACAAATGTGAAAAATTGACACCAACTTATCACAGATGTGACGACCTGTGATAAAATTTTACGATTTTTTTAAATAAAGGATAAGATGTAAGGGTTTGCCAAGCATGTTATCGTTTTTATTTTCGCTACGAGCTTTGAATGATATCCATAATATCTGAGTACAAATGCATTATCCTATTTATCATACAAATTTGGCTGGACCTGCTGTGGTTCAACTAGTTGTTTTATAAAGCTCTGGCTTACATTGAGTGCTAATATTGATAGCCATGAAGCCTTTTCATCGTTAAATGATGGAGTTTAAGATGAGTATACCCATCTTTTTCTTGAAAAAAAAATGATATATTCATTTCGCAGCAGAGTCGGTCCGCCGTCCGTCACGTTTCTTGCAAGTGCACCTCCTCCTAAACCGATGAACGTAGCAACCTTTTATCAAACTAAGTAGGTGTACATGTCATATGATATAGGGGAACATGGGCAGCATTTTGTGTGACCTTGGCTCCAAGGAAAAATAGTGTATTTTCTTGTAACTCTATCGCCTTCTGAACCGTTGGCGGCTGCAAGTTCTGTCTTTGCAGGTACAATAGTTACATGGTGATGAGGGTATGTAATAAGATGTCGTATGACCATGACCCCATGTCAAGTATAACGGTAAAACGTGGTTATTTGCGGTGTTATATATATCATCGACTAATTGAGTTGCTTTTCTAGCTCTAGCTACATATAAGCCGCGTCATGAGAAAATCTGATTTTGGCATATGCTAAAATGCGCATATTAGCTCTGTAACCACTCAGACGAATCAGCGCCTTTGTTTTTCGCTGCAATGATGGGAGAATCTCCTAAGCTTCTTAATCCGAAATTCAAATACTACTGATTGTTATACAAGTACACGTAATTTCAACTATATTAGTCTCAGGTTTACAACATAGGAACAAGAGAATACAATACATACAATCGTACATATCAAAATGGTGGTAGTAAATACCAGTTGCATCTGGGACAATTCAAAGCATTCAAGCAAATAACTGTCAAATTGTATGTTTCCAAATGTTCCATTTCGGGAGATGAGCGTGTATGAATTGAATTTCCACTCAAGAGTATATCAATCAGCATTTTACTGGTACCAAATCTTCGAAAAAAAATGCAATTACTAAAACAGGGAGCCACTAAATAAAAACAAAAACAATGAGTAAACTGTTTACCAAAATTATAAGACACTAGAAACAATGTTAGGTGATACTTTAAATTAAAGCTGCATAGTCTGTAACTTTTGATCTTCTAGTTTTAAAAATAATGTTTTTATTTTTCAAGAACACAGTAAAAATACCCAAATTCAGGTAAACATTTTACCATTTTCGTAAATCTTAACAAGTAATCACTATCAAAACAACTGCATTTATGTTAAATTCAACGGTCTAAAATTATTGGAGGGACGCAAATAATTACAAACAAGAGAAAAAAAACACCTATTTGATAAGATAATTCACTTTTCCATGCAGTTTTCAGCTGTACTGAACATTTTTATTGTGAAAACAAAGCTTAATTCTACTTTTACAAATGATTTAAAAAGAAATTAATTTTTTTCGAAAAATGTCCATAGTTACAGAGTATGCAGCTTTAATGGCTACAAAAAGAACCATACATAAATAATAAAATGGGTATTCGCTATAAGGGACTTATGAACGCTTATTTGTAACAAAGTTACATACCAATATCTAAGTGAGTACGACCAGAAAATGCCACAATCACAAACTGCAGACCAACTCACAGAACCGCGAGGAGGAGACACAGTGCAACAACTGCTATATGACATCAAAAGGCAATAAGAGTAAAACAACCAGCTCTCTCTTCCCTAACACTTATGGGTGTTTTATGAATATATGGCCCTTGTTTTATTGTGCATTACTTGGTGTCATTTCTTGGTGTTTTGTGGTCGTCTAGACCACAAAACACCAATAAATAACACCAAGTAATGCACAATAAAACAAGGACCATATATTCATAAAAGACCCACGAAACAAAAGAGCAACAACTCTATAACGGCGGACATGAAAACCTGCCGGGCACACAGCAGAGAGGCCATTCTCACCAAAGATTTTTTTCAATAAGTTTGTTTTTCCAAAATAGATTTGGGGCAAGGGGACATAACTTTTAGATACTTACTTGTAGCAAAGATGCATACCAAACAGTTTCTAGACAGCCCGTATCTGGTGTGACCAGGATCCCTGTATTGGTACGACAGTCGCCACTTCCGTTTAAGTATATAACCGATAGACAAAGATCATCAATAGAACACTGTACAGTACATTCTGTGAGGCTCCTTATCTGACTGTAGGTAGAGAGGGTGGAACCGTAAATGGTATCACATACAGGCTGGGTATCGTAGAAACTCTGGCATTCTTCCCCAAGAATAAAGTGTTCTAGGACTGACATTAGTACCAGTATGAGGCGATGCATCATCTCTGTTTGCTTGAAGGGAACTGTAAATATTTGCTCTGTGTTACTAGATAAACAAACAAATAAAATATCGTAAAAATGTTAAATGTTAATATTTGCTTATCATTATATTATATAGGTTGTAATATATATTATAGTATTGAGTACCCACAGCATATGTTGAGGTTGCGAAATAAGGAAAATAACTTTAAATTACGCACTCTTATCTAGAGGTTTGATTAAGTAAAACGTTAGCTTACCATATTTACAAAAGCGAAGTCATTGACAGCGCTAAGTATTTTGTTTTGGCATCGTTGCAAACAAAGCATTTATTTAATTTTTATTATCATCGATTTTTGGCATATACCTTTATGTTTCAAATTTGCACCAGGAATTGTATTTTTCTTAATAAAAACATATCAAACTAACCCAAGTTATGTTTTATTCGCATTGAAGCAAGGGAAAGCTAGTTGCTTTACTTAAGTCGTTTTCCTGGTGTCTTGTGACTGTTGGTGTTCTGTGGCTCTTAGTTTGGTCTGCAGTGAGTGATTGTGGTATCTCCGGATCATCCTCACTAGCTTTTTATATGCTGAAACCATCATGGAAAATTCTGTACATCAAGTTGTTTACATAAAATAGTTTCAATATGTACGAGGGTCATCCAATAAATAATGAGACTTTATCTATAGCGCAGTGAAATTACATGCTAGACTTATGAAATTTCTTTCAAAGCTAGCACATTTTTTGGCTGTTCATATGTATCATATTCGACATTTTACATAGTTCCAACTTTTGTTGCTAGGCAACATTAGAAGACTAGGCAAACACACGTGGACAGCTCACAATAGATAGTCACCATGGCAACAGGATAAGATGTACACTTTAGTTTTCTACTAGCACTTATACATTTAACAAAGTTTCTCATTGGTCACTTTTTAAACTCATTACTTCTGAGCAGGCGCTAATAACATTGAAATGATTTTTTGCCTAGATAAGTGTGCAGTTTACTGGGCAAAAGTTTAGCGGTCTTTCAGAAAAGTTGTCTTTCAATTCACGTTTTATTTTTTGGTTAAAAGGCAAAAATATGCTTTTTTCAAGAAAAATGGTTTTGATTGAAGTTTTATATCAAATTTAAGTTCAGTCGGTAATAGACTGGTCTATTCGACTTGGTATCCTGGGTCAGGTGTGGTACTTGATTGTATCGATTTCTGAACTTTGCACCCTTACTTACTTACAAAAAAAAAACACCAAATACTTGAAATTTTGACCCAAGTAGATTTTTTACGCATATTTTAAAAAAATCACATTTTTCGAGATTTTTGTCAATTTTTGAAATTCATTAGTAGCTTGTGCAAAAGTTGTTTTATGCATCTTATTTTATCTGAACAAGATAGCCCAAACAAAATAGAACTCGATTCGTCCATTTTGTGATGACAAACATTACACTGCTGCTGCGCACTTCGGGTTTGAATGTAAAAATTAAAATGTCAATTTGGCGGTACTTTGCATTATTTTTTTCAATTTCCAACTAGAATAGAGACGTCTAGAAGTAATCGCTTAAAATTGTAATGCTGTATCACCGATAATAAGGCAAACAGAAAAATGAGAACTTCCTATGTAAACTGCATGCAAAAAGCTGGATTTTAATGATTAAGCTGTCGGTAGTGTTTGTCATCATGTTCTTATGTAACAGAAAAGAGGAGTCTGATTAAAGTAAATCATTTAAAGTGTGTTCCTCTTTAATCACAGCAGTCAGAAACAGTTTCATACATACAAAAATACAAATGGATGGCATCTCTGTGGAATATTTCATATTGTAGGAAAAAATGTGATTTGAGGGTACCTTTACTCTAGCATCGGCTGTGGAAGGTGCAGCAGTCATTTTTAATGAAATGGCATGCAGAGTTTCGGCAAGGCATTGGTTGATTTATAGGAGCATGAATTTTGTATAACCGAATCTTACTTTCAAAACTAACATAAATATGTAAAGCGAAATTTTGCTCAATGTATATGCTCATGCAATCTGTCTATAACAAATAGGGGAAACTAATGTTCCTGAGTCTTGCTGTTACCATGGCAACAAAGCTTTAAAAATCAAGTTTTCAAACAATATTTGGCATTTTCCCCTGACCTCTTGACTTTAAAAGTTAATATCAAATAGTCAGAGGCAATTAAAGTAAACATAGTTATCTCCATGTATACTTTATCACAATAAGCTGCAGGTAAAGATACACTTTTGTGGGATTTCCTTCACTAAAATAGCTACCATAGCAACACAAAGTAATGTTTTTACAAAAATCGAGGAAAACGGTTGGTAGGCAACCACAATAAAAGATATGCATATTTGGTTCATATTTTATAGCATTTTATGTAAGGCTAAGATTGTTCAGTAGAAGAAATGATATCAAGAGGTTCAATTCTATCTATGAGCGAAAATAAAAGACATTGAATAACTGTGGGTATTCAAAAAATAATGAAAATGTGGCTGTGCATCTTTAAGTCCTTCCACAAAACATCCCATTACTATGGCAACTGATAAATCACAAATATGTTTCTATACCTGAATTGCTAAGATGTCATACTATTATTATGGTGATTTTAGACTAAATGCAGACACATATTTTCAGACTATGAAGAAAGTCTCATTCTTTATTGGTTGACCCTCGTACGAAACAATAAGTGAGTATGATCAGGAAAAACCACAGTCAGACACTGCAGGACCGACCACGACACCGTGAGAAAGAGCCACAGAACACTAACAGTCACAAGACACGAGGAAGGCTATAAAAGTAAATCAACTAAATCTCTCTTCTGTCTTCCTCGCAAATATAATTGCAAAACTAGAAAAGACACTAAGTACTGCATAACAAAGCAATGACCCAATACAGAACCGCCATAACCAACGGGAGCAACTACCAACAATTAATAAACAATAACAAAACCATCGCCTTTAGTGGGACAGCAGCCGAAGCCACTGCGGAGCTTAAATGCATTTTACTGATACCAATCTGTTGTTGTTAGCTCGCACAGAGGCTTTGTTACATCATATAATCCTGTAGAAAGTTACTGATGCAATAACATAGAGGATCTTACATGAGTGCTCATGTTTTATTGAATTCATTAAACGAGTTGAGGAAAAGCGATAAAATGCGAGGTTTGCCGAGCATTTTATGGCGTTTTCGCAACGAGATTAATAAATTCAATAATACAGGAGCACGAATGTTAGATTCTATTTATCATATGACAATAAGATTACTTTTAAATCTCATTTCTGAGGTCAAAAAGATAAGATTTTGTCTTATGTTACTATGGACGTCATAACGTTTCCCGAAAATCTGTAAACCACTAGTGATTTATCGATTTCATTGCTGGGCGTTATTTCACCCCCAGATGCGACTTCATACGATAAACAGGTTTAGATAAACAAATGTTTTCAGCATAATAGTGTAAATATAGTCTTACCTAACACTTGTAACATATGTTTCGGGTGCTCAAAAGACCTGCAACATTGAGACGGATCATTTGAGTACCCACAGCATATGTTTTGGTTGAGAAATAAGAAAATAATTGGTACATGTAAGGACTCTTTACAAAAAGCCTGAATTAACATTAGCTGTAGTGTCAAATAGAGAAAATACTTCTTCACGAAATCTTGTATAAGCCTTGTTTGGTAGCCGTAAAGCGCAAGCAAGAGACCCGAAGTATTAATGATTCCATGAACGTTCCAAAAATTGAATTCATTTCTTGAAATTTCGATTTTTGTGTCGATTCAGCATCATTGGCGCCGTCATTCAAAATGTGTAACGTTGCAGATAAAGACACATGTCGTGAGATAGCCAACTTTTATAGCCTGTTAACATGCAGTTAATATGAGAGGTAACTGATGAGAATAAGAGTACAAACCAAAGGTTACTGTCCACAACACTAATATTCTTAATCAAAAATTTCCATTTAAAGACTTCCTTTATAAACCAACATATTATTGAAGGATTGTGAAACATTGATCCATGTTAACCAAGCAATATTTGGAGAAAAAAACAAGATATACGTAGGTTCACATAATGTGTGCTCTCTGAAAGTCTTTTGTCCTGGTTATTGCCGTTTTTGTCGGTGGCGGATGAACCGTCTCATGAATAAATGGTACTTTTGAGTATTTGGATAGTCATTCTTTAATCGCAAAAGGCCAGTATTGGTTTGAACTTTCATACCCAACACGCGAACATCAGGGGTTATTTTTTTCTAATTATTACATTTGATAATCCCTAGAAACATAAGTATGCCGTTACTCTGTCAGCGTTTGCGTTCCAATGCTCTTCTGAATTTTCAAGTTCAATGTCAAATAGTTTTTCTTTCTTTATCTATACATTCTTTTATTCATTTTTTGCATTTTTCACCATAAATGTTTCCATAAAAACATAAAACGTCATTGAACTATGGCATATATAACCCTAACCCTAACTCGATATGAGGAACTGTTTAACAATTATCACATTGTATTGTTATATTTTTCTGAGGGCGCAGCATGGAACCCATCCCCATTGGAAAATTGATCTGGATTACAATTCATTGCAAACTACTTTTATTTAAACAAGCTAATTAAAAACATGTAATTGTGTATATATCGGTTCCAAGAAAGTAACTAACTGCATTTGTCAACAAGAATGGCGTGGATCAGTTAAAATAAGACCATTCATGTAAAATTGGAACAGACGAACCTAGCTCATTCGAAGGACAGACGATCACTTCCAATAACCAGCACTTGGAAGTCATTTAAAATACATGGACTTAATTTTATTACTATCAATACTTGCAATCAAATCACATATTCTGAGTGATTAAAAGAAACATCTTACTCATACGTTTGTTCAAGCACACAAAACATATGTTTTGATAATAATCATTACACAAGCTCATCAATACGTCATGCTTACTGATTCATTGTATGGAAACTTTAAAGTTAGTGGGCATTTAGAACTGCACTTAACAAAATTTCTAATTGGTAACTTTTTAAACTCATTATATCTGATCAAGCGCTTATAACATAGAATTTATTTTTGCCTATAACTGTACACATGCAGTTTAATGGGCAAAAGTTTTTTTTAAGAAAAGTTGTCTTTCAATCCACGGTTTTCTTTGGTCAAAAATGCAAAAATATGCTTTTTTGAAGAAAAATGGTTTTGATTGAAGTTTATATCAGATTTAAGTTCAGTTGGTAAAAGACTGGTCTAGTCGATTTAAGAAAACACCAAACACTTGAAATTTAGACTAAAGTAGATTTTTACGCATTTTTTAAAATATCACATTTTTTTGAGATTTTTGAAATTCATTAGTAGTTTGTGCAAAAATGGTTGCATGCATTTTATTTTATCTGAACTGGATAGCCAAAACAGAGTAGAACTTGATTCATCAATTTTGTGATGACAAACATTTTACTGCTGCTGCGCAATTCCGGTTTGAATGTAAAACTTAAAAAGTCAATTTGGCGGTACTTTGCATTATTTTTTTTTCAATTCTCAAACTAGAATAGTGACGTCTAGTAGTAATACATACTCGCTGAAAATTTCAATACATTATCACAGATAATAAGGCGTATAGAACAGTGCGAACTTCCTATGTAAACTGCATGTTAAAGCTGCATTTTAATGAGTTAGCTGCTGGTAGTGTTTGTCATCATGCTACTACGTAACAGAAAAAGGGAGTCTGGTTGATGCGGATCATTTGAAGTGTGTTCGTCTTTAATTACGGTAGTCAGAAACATTTTCATACAAACAAAAATACAAATGGATGGCATCTCTGTGGAATATTTCATATTGTAAGAAAAATGTGACTTCTTGAAATGAGGGTACCTTTACTCTACCATCGTCTGTGGAAGACGTACCAATCATTTTTAAATGCAATGGTATACAGAGTTTCGGCAAGGCAATGGTTGGTTTAAACAATATTTTATTCAAAGTACTTTTAACATATTATGATATATACATACATACAATATTTCTAGGATTTGACGGTAAGCGTTAAGCTTATATGTTGTCATCTCCCTTTAGATATTTAGATGCACATTGTCGCTGAATGAATGAGAAGTGAACAAAATAAAGTTATAGTATAGTGGAGTATAGTAAGGCAATTGTTGATTTATATAAGGGACCGCTCATTATTTAAGCGTCGGGGAGGGGGGCTAAAATTTCGATCCATTATCCAAATTTTGAATGACCCCCCTCCAAACAAAATTTAATTACAATGACCCCCCCTCCCCTGGAAACGACAAGAAATATAATATGACCCCCCAACACTGCCTTTACATCATATTGTCAAAATGCAATATTCCTGTATGACATAAGCATGGTAATATGGTACTTTTATTCATTTATTGCCCTGCATGTGTATCTGAGCTTCAATTCTAATTCTTGACAAGTTTTGACAACCATTGAAACATTAGGAATCTCTTGCTATGATTATTTATTTTTTGTATCCAGTCAAAAAAATTTCAGTTATGTCAACTCAAGATAACCCTGCCTGGGTTGAACCAGTTCTAAACTGGAGAAAGTGCCATTCCACAAAAAGTAGGGAAAGAGTTGCTAGGATAAAAGTGTTGAAAAGATAAGTAAAAAAATTATTGATTTTGAATGTAAAATAGTAGGCATACGAGGGCTTTTTCAAAAACATATTTCATTAAAAAAAGAGTCATTAATAAGATTTTCAAATGCCCTTCAAAAAACAGTACAGAAAACATCTTAGATAAAGTAGTGAAAAGCGCAGATTATCTGAGTAGAAAGTAGTGATAGTTATATTTCGGGCTTTTCCAAGTTTAAAATCATCACAAAAAGTCATTTGAAAAGCATTAAGTACGAACTTTTATGCTCATTATTTAAGCAAGATAATAGCTGTGACAATAAAAATAGCAAAAGAGAGAATTTTGGGTCAAGATTCAAAATAAAGCTTTTTTGGCTATCTGCTCGCTGAAAAAATATAATAGCTTACTTCTAAAATTAGAGCGAGCGAAGCGAGCAAGAAAAAATTCTGTATTTAATCTCATACATGAAATTTTAGAGTGAAAAAGTAGGAATAGAAGGAACACAAGAAAATATAGGAAAAAGTAGGGCCAATCTGAAAACATGATTAATCAATTTTCTATCAAAATCAGCATGATAAAAGTTTTTAAATAAAACCACCAAAACAGAAGATCGTATACATTTGCAAAAGCTATACAACCGTATTCCTCATTTAAAGTCAATGCACATAATGCCTAGGGAGCATATTGTAACTGACCCATCTACATTAAGTTATTTCGTCACACTTAGCCTGGAATACCCGAAGCCTTCACGCTTGATATGGGTTCTAGTTCAGTGGTAAGGTCTCTAATTGGCCTTTTTGTTTTTAGAAGCAATCCATAATTCCAAAGTATATCAACATCGCTCACGCAACGGTGGGATTTTGGAAGTAGCTTGATCGACGGGGAGTTTGAAAAAGAACTTTAAAGACACTGCTGCTGGGGAGTTAGCAACTTGTTAATGGAACAGGCCCGAATCGAACACGCGCCCATGGAAGATTACTAACGTATATCAATGTAAGGTGACCGATTAGAATTGTGTTCAGTGTATGCGAGTTTTAGATGTTTAAACACTATTTTATTTATACAATGCATGGTACGAAATCATTATACACAAGTGATTCAGAAAAGTCTTATTCGAATTTGTATCCCTAACATGTTCAGAAATACAGTGTACGTTGAGGAATTGTGATTGTCTATGTATTCATGTAATTTACGAACTATCTTTTTGCATTCATTTTGTTACAAAAAAGTGTATATTATGCAAATGTCTCCCAACTGGTTGGGAATTAGGTCTTCAATATACTCAGGTTCTACGCGAGAATAGGCTCAATCACTGCGCGTCTTTCATAGCTAATTCTATTTAATATAAAAACTAAGATAATGTGATTAGTGAGGCCCCCAGGGGGGGGGGGCTGTGATCCCTCGCTCCCTACAATAATGCAGTGATCTCCCAAAATCCCTGAAAAATATCCTCAGCTACCTGAAAGTAGTTTGCCTTTACTCCCCAAATCCCTAAAATTAATTCAGCTTCTCCCCAAATCCCCAACGATATAAGCCAATTCTCCCTAAATTGCATCTTTCTTTCCGTAGGATTAAACTCGCATACTGAAAAATTCTGAAGCTGTACATGTGCGCATGGCTTAATGTTCACTTAATATTTTGCATTATGCATGTAAAGACAGCTAGGGCTTAGCCATGGAATACATGACATATAATTAGTTTTATGAAATACATGATATATAGCTCAAAGTATGAAGCCATTCTTAAAATGTTGTTGCTGTTCCTGGTAAAGTAGGCATGGATGATTTGATTAGTTTTTATAAGGGACATGCCATTTGTTTTCTTGTGGGGGAGCGGCTGTTTTTCCAACAGTGTAAAGCTAGATTTTTTTTTCAGACAAAGTGAATGCATGTTTTTTGTAAACATATAAAGTATTTACATTTGCTATAAGTCCCTATATGCATGTTCTACTTCAGTCTCATCAAGTAAGTATATATGTGGCCAGGATTCTTCAACGTTTTAAGAAAAATCTGCTAATTAACTAGTGAGAGAATTACATACCAGGCGTGTAGGTAGCCCTGTAACGATGTGGTTTCACACTCATGCTAGGAGGGGAGTCTGGAAAAATGGGGAAAAAATAGATAAAAAGGTGCGATCTGGTGCATTCTGAGCGTTCCAAAGTATGCAATTATCCACCTAAAAATCAACAATTTTAAGGATTATATATCATTAAAAACAAAAATTATATGTCATATTCTCCAATACAAATGTGGATGTGCACATTAGCACATTTATATTTTACAGGGGGGGGGGGGGGATCTGGCCAAAGAAACTTTTAAAAATTCAAACAAAATTGAGGCCCTACATTTCAAAATTTTATTTCATTTTTGGGCAGGTCTACATAAATCCCTAAAATTATTGGCTTGCTCTCCAGCTCCCTTAAAATAATTACCACTGCTCCCCAGCACCCTGAAAATAGATAGCCCTTCTCCCCACCCAAACCCCTGGGGGCCCCGCTGTTCAGATGGTTGGTGCACAAGGCAAAGTCGATTTCCATATAGTAAAAGATTTGTTTTCCTCTTCTGAAAAATTAGCATCGCAATGCAATTTAAGAGCATTTAAAGTAGGCTGACAAAAAGTTGTAATTGTGCAAAACAAATTGAATAGGAGGAAATATTGAGTGTCTGCAATCATTAAGAGTAAGAAAGGTGGCAAAGATTAGGTATCGATGCAATCAACTACCATACCAGCACGCACAATGGGGAATTTCAATGATGTTTTTCAAGAGTAGGTGTTGTTGGAAAGAAGTACAATTTAGTCATAGATGAGTATGGTATATTTGCCCTAATCTGTTACCAGAATAGTAATATGGAGGCTGGATATCTATGCCACAATTAAGTTTGCGTTTGAATGTTCTTGTGTTTCTTTACCTCTGATAATCCGTTCCAAGGCTTATCTTGTGTACTACCAATAGTAGGGGGAGCAAGAGATGAGAGATATTCTACAGTCATTCTATTAAGGTTTTGTAAAAGAAGACAAGCTTTGATTATTCTCTTCTAGAAGCAATGCTTTTCCAACCAGTTTCTTTGTAGAGAGACTGGAGTGATGTTGGTTAAGTGGCTCCCATAACTATACATGCAGCTTCATTATGGATTTTCCAGCTTGATGGGAGCAGTTGACCCAGACACCATGAGCATATTTAAGAAAGGAAATATATGTTTCGAGTGATTTTCATGCTGCAACATCAGCTTACGCATGATTTTGACTCCGGACATAGTCGATGTGTTCATGCCAACTGTAATCATTAATTTAAAACGATAAGTCCTAGGTGTTTAGGCAAAGTTTCTTCGTTGGTCCCTTGACGCCTTTAAAATACAACGCATTTGAAAATATTATGCTAAATAGAGCGTTTGCTCCTTTGGAGCAAATGTTCCAATTTCCATTATGTTTTCAGAAGTATTCAAAACTTTACTTAAATTTTTCTTGATATTTTCAGTGTTATCTAAAAATAGAAAAAGTAGACATCATCTATAAATAGCCTATGACCTCGTATTTATACAACAAACGCACGAATCTATAGGCTATCCCGATTTTTGATTCTCTCCCTGAGGCAACTCGTTTAGTTTTTTGTTTTGCTTTGTGTTTTCCAATATAAAACCAGCGGTTAAGCATCAGAGCGTTTGGTGGGCGTGCACTTGTTTTTCTGTGATAAATGATTATATATTCACATTGTATATTGTATATTAAGAACTATTGATTTTGAATTTAAAAACGACATTTCAAGAATTGTATTTCAGGGCCCTGGTGAATTATTTTCCGTTTTGGTGTTTCACTAGACTGGCCGCAGTCTCTAATGTCATTTTTGTAGTAAAACTGATAATCTCTCTAAGACAGCAATTTATAAACTTTATTTGTAGTAGTTCTTGGCTTGGACATCTTTTGACTATCAGAGAGGATAGAATTTTTATAAGATGATTTTCATAGTTAAATATAATTATAAATGTAATTGTATACATATAGTTGATTGATGTCAGTCTAGTGTTTCATCAATAACCCATCTTAAAATTAGTAAATGAGTATGATCAGGAAATACCACAATCACAAACCGCAAACAAACCTATGGCATCGTGAGGAACAACAGTCACGAGACACTAGGAAGACAAACAAAGCAAAGCAACCAGCTCTCTTTTGCAAAACTAGAATGGACAAAAAGTAACGAACAACAAAACATAGAACAATTACAGAATCCCACAATGCGAGTAACCAACAACGACGAACCACACCGCCAAAGAACGGTCAGTGCTTAAATGCATTTTACTGGTACCAAATCGGTTGTAAAATCTTGCAATATTAAAAAAATGTATTTCTTCTATTGCTCTTCTTAGCAGACTGACACAATCTATGTATTAATATCTAATTACACCGAATCTATAAAACAGTCACGTACGAGGTTGCACTAAACTGATTTTTACATTCGATTTTTACGGATGATTTGTCGACCAGTATACGACAGCCGTGCATGTAAGGCCATGTTACCTAATGCTTACCTGTTTAAGCGCGATGTATTCGCGCGAACCTTGTCAAACTAACTTTCACGAACCATTTGCGAATAGAGACGATACAGATCAGATTGATCGGAATCTTCGGTATCATCATGAATGATCAAAATGTATTTCAAAACACACATTAACTGGTCATGGGTTGGCGAACAAAAATCTACAGCCACCCGAAGGCAGCAACGGTAGTATAGAGTTTGTCTAAGTCTAATTTCCTGTGATCTATCGAATGCGTTTTTGTTCGATCATGTTTTTTTTTATAAAATATGGCAAAGACAGAAAAGGAAAATAAATTCAAAATGGAGGGTAAGTTTGTTTTTTTTCTACTAAAAAGCTAGGCAAATTACAATACTGTTCTAATGAATGATCTTAAATATATCATAATTGCTTTATTATCCTACTACTTATTCAACTAGAGCTTTTTTCTGCGGTATCTCATCATGGTTATTTAAGATTATGCGGTCAAGTGTACACTCGTGCATAGCACCCTTTTATGAGAATATGCAAAATCAGAAGCTGCAAAACCAATGATCTTCACTGTTTGCTTAAACTTTTAATAACTATAACAATATTATATTTCAACTCGTACATTGAAATTGAAAATGGGCTCGTCTGATTAATAATGATGGGAGATTCCAGTCGGTTTAATGGGTTAAAGTAACTAATGATAAGTGTCTTTTTCTTGTTCTCCTCAACGACATGCTGCAGTTACTCATTGGAAACTGTGATGAGCATCCAATGAAAACTACAACATGTTTGTTTGACAATCGCACGATTAAGTTACAATCGCACACATTTTTTACATGTGCCAGTCGCACAAATATGTTACTAGTCTCACAAATGCATGTTACAATCGTACAATTCAGTTACCAAATCGCACAATTATGTTACAATCGCACCAATATATTACAATCACACAATTCATTTATCATGTTCACCAATCGCATATAAATATTACAATCGCACAATTCAGTTACATATACCAATCACACAATCCAGTTACAATCGCACAATTCGAGAACAGTCTCGTGTAATGTGCAAAATGTGAAATATCTCAAACTTTTACAGATGTCATCGTTTATACATTTTCTGCATATGTATAGCATACTTTCGCTCAATCTTGTTTTAGGGCTGAGAGTAGATTTACACGATGTTAGTGCGTTAGAAAATGGACACTCTCATGATACCACACACAGCCAGGCATTTCCAGTGATAAGACAGGTATATTACACTGGCCAGCTGACTAGAGCATGTGTGCACAGTTACGCTTAAACATGCAATCGCAGCTAGCCAATGGAGTTAGATGTCAAATTGCATATTCTGAGCCTGCAGGTAATACCATATTTTGTGTAAATGAGCAGCGACGGCTCTGAAGAGCCTGTGCATAAGCACAGGCTCGTCTCAGCCTTCGTTGCTTGCTGATGCAATAACTACCCAAATCACATATGATGGCTCACATTCACTAGGCGATAGTACAATTTCATACGTTCGCTGGGAGCAAAGTCCAATCTAGCTGAAACTTAATCTCCACTCCTTAAACTCGATGGATATCTGGGCACCACAGAGTGAGGTCACAATAATGCGGTTCTTTTTTCTCTGTCTTCAACTGCTCTGACGGATTCGACAAAATCCAGTCCTGTCCAGTCCTTTATGTTGTCTTATTGTCGTATTTTTTTGACCCTGAAGTTCAAAGGGCGTGGCATATGCTAATTTTATCTCCGATCTGTTTTCGGTAATTTTCGCCAGTTTTCGCCGAATATACGGATTTAATTAGGTTTTTTGAAATGGAATGTCTGATATAAGTAGTAGTTTGACAACATCGTCCGCCGTGGTGTAGTGGATTAGGCGCAGTACGCGTAGAGTATAGTAGGTAAGTTCGAATATCACGAGGAGCGCTTTTCTGTTTTTTTTTTTCCTGTAAGGAAGGTTTGTATGAGCGAGAAAATGATGTTGTTTTTTGTTTTGTTTTATTGCACATAGGATTACGCTGCAGTTGCTACATGATAGTCGAACAACCAATCTTGGCTTTTAGGCGAAAAAGTCTCGATTTACTAGCGACTACACGTATAACCACGTGTACATATACACAATTGCACAAAAAATAAGCATTTTCACGCTTTTCTAGAGTTTCTGTCATGTCAGTACAAAGAAACAAATTTACACGAAAAAAATAAAAACTCCTTGCGAGAGTCGAACTTGCCTTCTCTTTAATAAGGGTTCTAGGCTTAGGCCACTACACCACAGCGGTCGATATAGTCATATTACTACCGTTATGATACAATGAATTTCAGAAGACCTAATTTATTCCCGTAATTTGGCGAAAACTATCGATAACAGGTCTGAGATAAAATTAGCATAGGTCACTACCTTTGAACTTCAGGGTCAAAAAAATACGACAATACCATCCCTTTCTATGATATCTCCTTTTCTTTAAATTTCCCTTGCAGAATTGTCTTGGGAACGCAGTGGCCCAGTGGTCGAGTGCTTGAATCGAGACCGAGGGGCCGCGGGTTCGAGCCTCACCTGCGTCACTGCGTTGTGTCCTTGAGCAAGATACATTAGTCCTAGCTTATTACTGGTTCAACACAGGAAGACCCGTCCCTACATAACTGAAAGATGGTTGATGGGACGTATAGAATCAAATAAAACAACAAACAAAATAGAATTGTTTTGGCCTTGCCAGAGGTTCTTGAGATATGAACATACCATCTGAGTTTGCGCTTCTTCACTACGGAAATGACGTCCGCATGCTTCCCAATTGCACCCGGATCTTGTTACGAACCTCTTTATTTTAGTAAACTTATGTTAGCGTTCTTTAAACTAGTCTGGTGTCAACAATGTTATCCCTTTCTTTATTTGAGCCTCGACGCGATAAAACCTGGCTCCGGGGGTTTGCGAACAACAAAGGCGCAGACAAGCCTGCGCATCCGCGCAGTCTGATCAGCGCCTATGTTATTCGCTAATTGGAAAGTATCATATCTAGACTTGCTACGAGCGAAAGTTCGAGTATCTAGCTAGTTTCTGTTGCCAAGCAGGCTGGTTTGAATCTCACTTTGTCGGAAACCCCGAAGACAGGTTTTCTCACGTCGCGGCCCATTTCTCTTTTGTCATAGTCTTGTGTTTTAACCATAAATGCATTTTATTTTCTGGCACCAGAAAAATGCAATCGATCGCTTGAATTTGTAGAAAAAGCTGTACAAATAATTTTACATGATTGTGCAAACTATTCAATACCTTTTGCTAGAGACTTTCCAACTACTCTGAAACTTATTTCGATGAGAAATTAAACTGTATTTTATAAATGTAAGAAAGAAGGCAAACATATTTAAAGTAAGTAAGGGTGCAAAGATCACGAATCGATACAATCAAATACCACACCTGACCCAGGATACCAATGGGAAAGTGACAAACTCACAGTAGACACCACAAACGAGAGCCAAGAGGCCAGCCCTTTCCAAGCAGGTGACCACAAAGCACATATATACAGACGCGCACAAAGACATAGCAAACACAAGACAGAACAAAAACATAAAAGATCCACAAAAGAAGAACCGCCTTGGAATGGTCAGTAAAATATTTTACTGGAGGGCTTAAACCGGTTTAACGGCGCCAACCTCATTCTTAATTCAGATGTGAAGCCCTCCAGTAATTTTCTTACTGACCGTTCCAAGGCAGTGCTTCTTTTGTGGATCTTTTTTTGTTATATGTTTTTTGTCTTTGTCCTGTCTGATCCTTGCAGCCTTGTGGTCACATACTGAGAAAAGGCTGTTCTCTTGACTCTCTGGTATATGACATTTTCTTGTGTTTAACCACTTTTCCATATGGTGTCGTGGGTCGGGTGTGGTACTTTATAGTATCGATTCCTGATCTTTACATTCTTCTTTACTTTGTAACCTCAAATACTCAATTTTAGATAGCTGCTTGTATTTATTGCTTCAGAGCCATGTTTTGTTAGTGATAAATACGTCAAATAGAACTTGTTGAATCGTCACTAGATCGTCTCCCTTCATGTAGTTCCTGTATTTTCCGATGCTGTTTTAAAATAACCACATTGATTGGTCAATGATAATCACAACCCTGGTTTTAATCCAATTCCTATCGTACATTGGGCCACCCATGACCGAGCGGAAATAAAACCGCTTTAGAACGGAAAACAAACATGGCCATTTAGAGGCTTTGGTATAATTGGGCTCGACGCTAGAATATATCTTTTTGGGGTTCTTCTTGATTTTTAGTTATTATACTTGCCAGCGAGCAAATAGTAAAGACGCCGATCAGATTGCGCGGATGCGTAGGTTAGTATGTGCCTCTGGTGTTCGAATGCAACAAAGATAGGGTTTTCTCTGTGAGGCATATATACTGTAAGCGCATTGTTTACTGTCGTCGCCCTGGGCCCTGTCACCTGTTAAACTAACCGTACTGGGAGCCAACTCACGACAGTAAACATTAGTCATTATAGTCCTCCAGCAAATCTTTCATCATAACTAGTGTTGTTGTTATTGTTGTTGTTAAATTAATAATTATCTAACATATTCAATGTATCATCACCGCTTTCCTTTACAGCCAACTTCAAGATACCCTTCACCGCTCACAGACAGCTATTTGTGTGGTTCAATTACTGCGACAGTGTTCTGCATCTGGGCGCTGCCCATAGGAGCCCTCGCAATATACTATGCCAAAAAGGTAAGCAGCAGAATTGTAATAACCAAATGCATTCCAGTTCAATATACAGCTGTGTACATATACATGTAGTACAAAAATGAACGTGACTTAGAAATGTCTTTGCAAGAAACCACAGCCTGTCAACTCAAGTGATGCGAAGAGATTCGGCACAAACACGTCTCAAACGTTTTGGTTTGTTAATGTAAATTTGGTCATTTTTGCGAGGGTTTTATTTTCGCGAAACTTCGCGAACGCGGAGTTTCGCGAAAATAAAACCCTCGCCAAATGGCAAAACCACTCTATCGTTTACTGACGTAGGTAAATCCTTTCCAACTCGCGAATTATAAGCGTGATAAATATTTCTTTTAACGCTATTCGCGAAAGATAAATTCTCGCCAAAATTTTCGAATTTACAGTAATAGACGATCTTATTATCGTTCCAGGCAGATGCTGCACTAGACAAAGGAAACATCAAAACAGGGACCTATTATCAAGTGAGAGCTCGAGCAATGTTCTACACAACTGTTGTTATAGGGTTCTTGATTGGAATGTTAGCATGTGTTTACGCAGTGACAGTTTATCGCAGAAGCTTGAATCTCTGAACTACACAGTGAAGGACAACTCTGGGAGAATGACTGGGCACCTTTGGGTGTGTAGCTCATGTTGTGTACACTGCCATATTGTTAGACTTTGTCAAGTACAATATGTTTGCATGGCTATTATCATGTATCGCCTTTCAAGCTCGGGTTTCAACATAACCCTCTGGGTCTAGCAGATGTTAATGCATAGAAAACCATGTTTGGTCCCTATAGTAGTTTACAGATTTCGTAACGTTACGAAATGACGTTCATTATAACGTTGCGTATAAGATGTCAAACTTATGACGTTTTCTGCCCCAAAAATGCGATTATTAGTTGATTGAACTGTCATGTGATAGAAAAAATCTAACATTTGTGCTCTTGTATAATCGAATTTATTAAACTCGTTGCGAAAAAGAGATAAAATGCTCGACAAGCCTCACATTTTATCTCTTAACCCAACTCGTTTAATAAATTCCAAAAAAAAAAGAGCTATCATGTTAGATCCTCTATATAAAGACCTGGGTCAAATTTTAGACCTACAGCTTGTCTGGATACGTCAAAACGGGCGTTTAGAGGAGGCGTTTGTACAAAGTAATAACCATGCCCGGATCCAGAGGGGGGGGGGGGGTCCGGGTCCCCCGACCTGAAAAATGACAAATATAAATGTATATAATGTGATTATAATTGATTCAACTTCACATTCAGGCAATTTGAAACCAGTGGAATGAGCATAAGCAATTTAAATGTTGTTATCCAGGTGTGACTGAAGGGGGCAAGGTAAACCACCCTGTGCAGCTTGCCCTAGCCTCCCCCACCCCCACCCCTGGCACTCCTGCAACCAAGCGAATGGAGCCGTGCGACAAACAAAACAGCTCGACCTGACCTAAATTATGATTATATTTGATACATTTTCACAATCAGTTAGTTTGAAATAAGTGGAATGAGCAAAATAATTAACCTTTGTTATCCAGGTGGGTGGGGGCAAATTAAATCACCTGGACAGCTCGCACTCATCTCTACAAAGAGCTGTATGAAACCGAATGTTATGTCTTAAAAACGACCAGGACGAGAAGAGGGGACATTTCATTTGTTGGTCTCTGTTATGTTCGATATTGTTACCAGGGTAAAACAATGCGCGCAGCTAAATGTACAATTTTAAATATTTTTATGTACAAATGTAACAATCACAAAAAAGAGTTTACTAATCGCTCTATTTAAAATATGGGATTTATGAACCGAAGAAGGTGAAAAACCGATATAGAAACGAGTGCATAAGCACGAGTTTCTTTGTATGATTTTTCACCTCCCGGGGTTTATAAATCCCATATTTTAAATAGAATGATTCAATAAACTGTATATTACATGTATTCTGCTTGAATTGCATGCTCAAATCAAGACAATACTACGGTATGCGATGTGGCAAAACTAGCGGGATCATGACATGTCTAATTCTAACACGAGTATTAATACATCTGCTAGCTGTTCCCTGCTGAAAAAATGGAAGTCCGCCATTTTGGAAATCTTCTTCATCGAGTCCACCTCAGAATTTTAAACGTCTGTACATAACCTTTTTATTAGTGAACGAAAACATAAAGTGTGGGTAGTCATTTTCTTAGTTAGATCGTAACGAACATTCTGCTGCTAAATTTATTGTTTTGTTTTTAGAATTTTTCGTTTTTGTTCCTCGATCCTCCAGTTTCAGTGTTGGAAGACAGAAACGTTATGCAACGTAAGGCGTCATTTGTTAATGTTTGTGACGTCAAAAGTGCAAAGAAGCGTTATGCGTGTTTATAAATTGTAAATAAAACGAAATGCGTTTCATTTTTTCGGTGCCTTGGGTCACTTGTAGTGAGGGAAAAGGGGTCCCGCTAAAGGGATTTATTTCCCTAGAAGAATTAAATCTTTCTAGGCAAAAACAAAATTACCTATTGTATTTGTTTGATAAATCATGGTATTTTTCCGCCAAACATACGATAATAGGTGTCTTTGCTTTTGCTCAGCTGGTCGAATCAATTTAAATACGAAGACGCACTTTATGATGGCTTCTAAATAGAATCATTCATAAAGTGTTATGTCTCATCTGTACGGCAGCGTAGCTATAGCAAAGCAATGAATAACACACAAAAAGAGATTTATCTAATGAGCAAAATTTGTTGAAGTCTTTGGACTTCAACCAATCGCCATGTATTATACTTATATTGTAAGCCTCTATCTTGGCTTATTGATGATCATCTAGTGTTTTGTCTGCGTGGATTTTTATTATTTTGTTCACTTTATTTTTTGGTGTAACCATTGACGAGCACATGTGAATTCTGATATATGGCTTATAGTCTGGATAATATAACGCCTTCTGTCTTCCTTACTATATATAAAACCATGAAAACTTGTCCTGGCTCACCACATTGCCAGTGGTCGAGGAGTTAGATCTGTTGCCAAACCCTCGATTGAGCTTTTAGAATATCGCCTAATTCTCCCGGGGATGGAGAGACACACAAGGAAATTCTTCTCTTCTAAGAATCAAAACACAATTCTTACGTCCTGTCTGTTAAAAGAGTGCACTTTATTTCCAATGAAAAGTTAAATTTCCAGGGGTTTATATAGCAAAATTGCCTACATTTAATGTATCCCGTGGCTAAACAGGTGATTCATGATCATTGTATGGATCCCCTGAAGGGACATTTTCTTTCTTGTATATACGAGATAAGAAAGTATAGCGAAAAATTCAGAAAAGAAATTTAAACAATCAATTTAAAATGGAATTTTAAATCAAAAAACAGAATAGGAATAAATGTCATTTGTTCAACCTGCATCTCATTGGCTGAAATATTTTGTTTAAATGAATTATTATCTCGTTAAAACAGAAAAAAAAAACTTAAAAACTTAAATCAAAATGGAAATTTAAACAAAAAAAATTACATGTGTTGAATAAATGAAACAATAAGTAGTTTAAACGATATATTTCAGCCAATGAGACCATTAGTAATAGAATTATAAACCAGAAAACAGAAAAGAAATCAAAACAATAAATCAGTATGGAAATCAAAACAAGAAAATAGAAAAAAATGTTCTGTTGTTGTTGACTATGCATGTTCTAGGTGATGATGCATGGATTAGTTAGGGTTCTTTTATGCAAACCAAACATTTATGTGTCTTGATCCACCTCTGAACAAAGGGTGAGGTTGGTGCGACATGAAACCGGTTTAAACCCTCCAATAAAATATTTTTACTGACCGTTCAAAGGTGGTACTTCCTTTGTGGATCATTTGTGTTATTTATGTCTTGTGTTTGTCATGCTTTCGCGTCTGTTCATTGCTGCCTTGTGGTCACCTGAAAGGAAAGGGCTGACCTCTTGGCTCTTGTTTGTTTTGTTTGTTGTGATTTTGTTTCTTTCCCATTTGGTGTCCTGGGGCGGGTGTGGTACTTGATTGTATCGATTCCTGATCCTTGCTGTATTTCTTACTTTGTAGTTTATTGTTACTCTCATAGTTTAATTTCATACCGAGTTTTCATGACAGGTTCGGATTAGCTGTGAGCTCTTCCTAATACAAAAATATCTGGCCAATCAAAACACTTCCCAACAACGTGATGTATATTTAAATAAGCATTGCAGATACCCTATGTCACCAAGTGAAAACGTGCGAATTTATGTAGTTTTCGGTCATAATAGGAATTTCTATCGCTGGATTGACTCGATAGCTCAATGCCACATTACTAATGATGTTTTTGACGAGATTTTGAGTTATTCTTTAATTGGTGAAATGTTTACATAAACACCAACCCAGTCAATGACACAGGTGCTTGACATACCGGGTGTCCCAAAACACATGAAACGTTTTGGAAGTCTTATAACATTTGACTCATTAAAGATATGTTGCTTATTGTTTTACTGGTTAACATACTTTACATGGAAATTATATAATGCCATAATTCGACTTTATTTCATTTAATGAAAATACAAGGTTTAGCTTTTAAAAATGGGTTCTAATTTTCTGGTTTACACAACTTTTACACTGCCATGGCTAGCCTTTTGACACTATAAATTTATTGATTCTGGTTGCAGCCTTGTATTGATATTCATTTCTTGATGCTTGCTCTCGTAATTTTATATTATGTCTACACTTATTTGTCATAGCTTTTGTCTTCCTTGGTGTTCCTCAAGTTTAATAATCAAGACTCAAATTATATAACCACCTTGTGCATATTGAGAATTTTTAAAGACATTTTAGTTTTATAGAATGAAGTCTGTTACCATGGTAACCAACGTGCTGCAGTTTTGATGTCATGTAAAATACAGAAGAGGCTGTTCTAGCATATGACCCAATTTATTTAGATTATATAGATGTTATAACTCAATGAATTGACAATACCATTTGGTGTGCACTTTATTGTTACCCCACCCACTTTTCTCTATAAAGGCCACTGATACCTGGTGTTAAGTTTGAACTTTCATATACAGTTAAGTGTGCATGTAATAAAACCAAGCCAATCAATGTGTTTGTATGACACTATTGTTTTGTTTTATGCCTTAAATACTGAACAATTTCATTACAAATAAAGCATTTTGCCTAGAATATCAAGTTTGAGCCTATTACAGTACGAAAATTCGTTGAATTTGACTTATTTCGTGACACAATCTTTGACGTTACCTACAGCATAACTTTTAGCGAGCATAATGCTAGCAATACCTTGAAATAAACTTTTAAGATATCGTTTTTATATTTGAGCACATTTAGGTATGTCAAACTTAAATGTTGGACTTTTATTCAAGTTTAGAAACGTTTCATACCTTTTGGGACACCCTGCACTCAACAACCACAGGTGCCATTTGAAAAAAACCCATAAAATTGGTTTTTGAGGTAACAATAAACATACATAGCGGCGCTAAATTGTCCCTTACAACTAATCCTCACACCGTATGCAATATATACAAGCCTGTTTGCTTTCAAAACAGAATTTCTTTTGGTGTTTTGATGCTGGGCTCCAGCACATGGCTGCTCGGTCTCGTGGAGACGGAACACATTTTGATTGGCTGAGTTAGTTATGTGATATAAGTAGATGTGACTTGAGTCCCCATGCAAATCTGGAAAAGTACTGAAGGCCTACGAAATCAGCTATTGTGTAATAAAAATTTAGTGTGTGCCCACAACAAAGTAAGAAAGAGGGCAAAGATCAGGAATCAATTCAATCAAGCACCACACCTGACCCAGGATACCAATTGGAAAATGACAACGTCATAATTAGACATCACAAACGAGAGCCAAGAGGTCAGCCCTTTCCCAGCAGGTGACCACAAGGCATTACAAAACAGACGTGCATGAAAGCATAACAAAACAAAACAGAAATAACATAAATGATCCACAAAAGAAGCACCGCCGTGGATTGGTCAGTAAAAACATTTTACTGGATGGCTTAAACAGGTTAACGGTGCACCACACTCACCCTTAGTTAAGATGTGGATCAAGACACATAGATGTTTGGTTTGCATAAAAGACCCTTACTTATCAATGCGTTATCTCCTAGAACACACAATGTTTAAATCAAGACATAAAAAGGAGCTAAAGCAAAGATAAGGACTCAGCAGTTAATTAAACTGAGTACCGGAGCAAAAGAAATCCAACAGGTAAACCCTGATGGGCCTGACAACAGCCAAAGCATCAGGCCCCTACCATCTCATCAATAGATAAATCTTGAAGTCGGAACTGTCATAGAGTCTGAAGTCCGACCCACGGGGGTGCAATTAAAGAGGAAAGCAAAGTTGCCAACCATGATTGGGTTGGCCACCAAGCATGCATTCTGCTGCAATACATTAATTGTATAGCCAATCTTTTTATAATTAGAAATTATTTTAATGAACTGCGCTGAAAAATTATTAGAGCCAACAATCTTTTCAATTCATACACCAAGTCACCATAGAACTTGGGTTCCAAAAGTCGAATTTCAAAATCAAAGTCGTCACGTTTATCATAGATTTTGGTAGAAACAATATCGTTAGAAATTGACAAATGCAAGGCTAAAAGTGGGGCTTTGGTATCAGAGGTATTAGCTTTATTAAGTTGGAGCTCTGAAGGGTATATTTGACTTACCATAGTATCAAAATAAACATTATTAATGTTTAAAATATCGTCCAAATACCTGGATGTAGTGTTAAAAGCTTCAATGATATCAGCCTGCTTATCATCAGAAAAAGACATCATAAATTCGAAGTACAGAGGTTAAAAGAAACTCTTATAATCCCACTTCTGACACAATTGTTGCATTATTAAAACAGCCAGGACTAGAAGAAAGAATGTTTCATTGGTCGACCTCTATTATGTTTAATCGTGTTACCAGGGTAAATGCTGCACACAACTAAATGTACAATTTTAAGTATTTTTACGTATAAAATGTAACAATCACAAAATACGACACAAAGACGTCTTTGCTTATGCTCAGCTGGTCGTATCACATTAAAATACGAAGTTGCACTTTATGATAGCTTATAAATAGAATCATTCCTAAAGTGTTTCGTCTCATTCGTACGCCAGTGTAGCAAAGCAAATCAATGACTAACACACACAAAAGAGAGATTTTTCTTACGAGCAAAATTAGTTAGATTTGTCTTTGGACTTCAACCAATGGCCATGTATTATACTTATATTGTAAGCCTCTATCTTGGCTTATTAATGATCATCTTGTTTTTGGCTCCATGGATGTTTATGATTTTCTTCACTTTATTTTAATTTTGCGTAACTATTGACACAAACATGTGAATTCGGGTATATGGATTATAGCCTGGATAATATTACACATTCTGTCTCTGTTACTAAATATACAATACTTGACACTTGTCCTGGCTCACCACACTGTCAGAGATCGAGGAGATAGACCTGTTACAGACCCCTCGATTGAGCTTTTGGAATCTTAACTGAAATATCCCCTGATTCTTCCCGTGATGGAGGAGACACACAGAGAAATTCTTCTCTCTTTAGAATCAAAACACTCTTCTAACGTTTTGTCTGTTACAAGAGTAAATTTTGTATCCCCTGGCGAGCTAAGTTTCTAGGGGTTTATATAGCAAAATCGCCTCCATTATTTAATGTATTCGTGGCTAACGAGAAAAACGGTGATTTACGACAATTAGATTTATCTTTTTCCACGATTTTGATGAGTTGAGTTGAGCCATCAACAAACTGCCCTCATACTATATGTTAGAAAACGAACCTTACTAGTGAAGGAATTCATTATGCATTAAAGCACTCTTCATTTATCAATGCACACATGAACCAATGCGCATGTATCACTGCGCCAAATTGCCTGCCTGTATTGTCAAAATTAACTAGTTCATAACACTGAATAGCAATTTAACAGCTAAGATTGATTGCATCATGATTATATTTAAATGAGTATGCAAAATGTGATCCAAATACGAGGGGCATACATTTAATTCTGGCACTGATGGGCCTCCTTACCACATGGCTGTAAGAAACACGTGGAAACTGCGTTAGTTTCAGGGGAGTGGTTTCGAATAATGAAATAAAAATTTGTTTTAATCCATTACTCTTTCAAAAGTTATTGAAAGTTCAAATATGCGCAGTCATAGTGCTCTAGCTAAAATAGTGTGAATTTAATGAAAACTCAAGAAAGTTTTGAAATAAGGACCTATATTAAAGGGAGCATACATCAACCGGTTGTAATGAGTAAAATTTAGATACGTCCTATAATGCGCCTTACAGAACTTCAGTTCCACAATTAAATGAACGCCCCTCGTATACCATATGGTTCAATTCACTAACTGACCATGACCAGCTGGACTTATGCTCAGTCAAGCTCCTGTCACGTAGTAGCTGATTCAAATATTCTCAGTTCGCATTGTTTTTTCAAAGTCACTTTAGTTTTCCTAAATTTTAAGTTCAACAACAATCTACACAATTGTATAATCTAAAAAAATCATCTTTCGTCAAACTAAGCAACTACTTGAAACTAATTATAACCCAAAGTTCAAAAATCTAACCTAAACTGTGCTCTCTTGCACTGGGCTTCACCTTTATATTATGAAGTCACGTGATAGAAGCTGACAACAGTGCCATCTAATGACATCATCATTAACCAATCATATTTCAAGATTATCATTAAGCGCCCTCTACATACGTAAGCTTCCATTTATATCAACCAAGTAGAAGATACAAAAATGACCCATAGTCATACAAACTGCGCATGTCCCAAAATGTCTTATGACTAGATGTATTGCACAATTCTGCCAATCGACGTCATATTTGACATGACCTATTTATTTGGCTTAACTAATTTTACTATTTGAATTATATCAACACAATCTTTCCAAAGTGTTAGAACACCCCAACAGAAGTTACAGGCTTATCAACATGGCCTTTAATAAATAATAACAAACTGGCGTCAGAATGCTTTATCAAAACATAAACATGTCAATCACAAATGTCACCATGACACCTGCGTTGAGCATCTGCAAACAACTAAATCAAGCATTCACAAATATTATAAATTCCCACAGGTAAATTCAAAAAAATTGTGAAACTGTCTCAGGTGAAGCCTTTTATCTTACACTCCGCCCATCAAAAAAGGCTGTATCGCATACCAGTGATTAGACAATGTTGACATGCATACGTATGCAAAATTTGATCAAAATATACCATGTGATTCAAGGGTCATGAACACTTTTATCAACTGCTAACAGACGGACAGACAGACAGATGACGGACGCTCTTACAATTGGATACATCTTGGGTACTTACAGTGTTAGAAATAGTAGCTAAGAAAGCATAAGTACCCAACAAATCTCACGTATTTTTTACGGAATAAACGTCATTTTGAGTAAATTAGCTCTCTTTATATGCAAAGTAGGTTTTATTCCGTAATTGATTTACAAAACTATAAATCTGAAGAAAAGATTATTGTGGGTGGGCTTGGGTGAGGCTTTGGATAGAGAAATTTCGGAAATTTAAAGTACCCAACAAGGGACAAAAAAGGCTCAAACAGTGATTATAGTGCACGCCTGAGGGTCGTGCAATCGCAAAACAAATATACTCATGTCCAATGAAAACGCACCACCTACAAAAATGACTATATATTTTTAACGACATACCATTTTATTTTTGCAATTGCGTCTTACTGTACCATAGCAATTCCGTAAGTTACTGATAGGTCTTTAACACGGGTGGTAAACCTAGGAACTACCACGAAATTGTGTTAACGTAATTTTGTTCCCAAGCCACATCCGGGACACGTCGTGGTAGTTTCCAGGCCGAAAATTGGATAAAGAAAGGTTGGCGTCACTTTCATTTTTGTTTTATTTTACAACTAAGAACGAACAATGGTGAAATCCGACAATGTGGTTCCGTGTAAATATGTCTCAGCGTCCCCTCTAGCCCAAAATTTTGTTTGAAAAGTTATTTTCTTTCTTTAGATTCGTGTTTCCCCACTGAGCATCGAACCAACTTTCTCCAAAGTTCGAATGATTTTAGCCCATATCTGTCAAATTAAATGGAATTTGATATCATTTGACGATGGAAATGATAAAAAGACCCTGAATAAACATTCCCACACAGAAAAAAATCTGAGCATTTAATCGTAAACGATTCATGCCCCGTTCGTCCTGTGTGGTAGTTTCCAGCTCATCGTGGTAGTTAAAATGCTATCGTGGTAGTTTCCAAGACTTTGTAGGATACGTTTCTGAAGTGTTACAAAACATTATATAAAGTGGTTGTTTGTTTCGCATGATAACCCTCGAACTCATCAATTAATTACCACAGTAAACAAATAAATCACATTTCAACACCATGAAGAAGCTAAACTGAGGACTCAAGAGATTCAATGTGATGCTTGACAGGTGGAGATCATGCCCTGGACTGCCAAACAACACCTTTGGAAATCCAAAGCAAATGAGCCGTGGTGGACCAAGCAACAGACAAAAAATGATATAAAAAATTGCGTCACTCGCTACCTTGTTCCATGTTCAGTCAACTTTAAGGTAAAATGGCAGGCTAAGACTACTGGCCCAAAGTATCGTTGGTACTGGCGCTTCAGAAAAAGGGAAATATCCTCAGGTTTGGACACTTTTTATATGCATGGGAGTGTGACGATGAACGCACATGTTATTTGATAATTAAAAAGCATGTTTATTCAAAAACAAAATATGTGAATATCCCTTCTTTTCATTCTTTTCATCATTTCAATAGCCCACTAAAATTAAAATTCAGGCAGTCGACATTTGTTATCTGACAAAAGTTTGTTTGAAAAGGTCTTCGTATGAATAAGAGGGGTATTAAAGGTTCGGCCCGCACACCCTGTCTTTATAAAAATGAAGAAGACCTGAATAGTGAACATCTGCTGATGCCAACTACTACTAAATTCCTACAAAGTCCTGGAAACTACCACGATAGCATTTTAACTACAACGATGAGCTGGAAACTACCACACAGGACAAACAGGGCATGAATCGTGTACAAGTAAATGCTAAGATTTTTTTTCTGTGTAGGAATGTTTATTCAGGGTCTTTTTATCATTTCCATCGTCAAATGATACCAAATTCCATTTAATTTGACAGATATGGGCTAAAATCCTTCGAACTTTGGAGAAAGTTGGTCCGATGCTCAGTGGGGAAACACGAATCTAAAGAAAGAAAATAACTTTTCAAACAAAATTTTGGGCTAGAGGGGACGCTGAGACATATTTACACGGAACCACATTGTTGGATTTCACCATTGCTCGTTCTTAGTTGTAAAATAAAACAAAAATGAAAGTGACACCAACCTTTCTTTATCCAATTTTCGGCCTGGAAACTACCACGACACGTCCCGGATGTGGCTTGGGAACAAAATTACGTTAACACAATTTCGTGGTAGTTCCTAGGTTTACCACCCGTGTTTAAACGGAATGATCACTGATGACATGTGCAAGAAGTATTTAACAAAACAACCGTCAAAACAGAAAGTCACAGAACCAGCCATCGAATGTCAACATTTTCAAAAGCATTATTCTACCCTTTTTCTTTGTGTAAATTGCAAAGAATCTCTAAATTGACAAAGGAATAGTCATCTTGCCTTTAAAACGTCTATAACGTCACGATGTGACGTCACTAGCATAATTTTGACTAGGCGTAAAATCGAGACATTCAAGGAATCCTTCTTCTACTGATGCAAAATTAAGACAAGGTCGTAGCAAGAAGATTTCTTGCTCGTGTAGCGGGTCGTTAACATTGAAGGAGCGTAGGTATCAACGTTTTTTGATAAGAGTCAATCTCTAAAAGCTCGTATACACAAACTTAAGAGTATCTGTGTTGAACTTAATGTGAGATAATACTCGCATTAACGGATGAATACAAATTTTAGAAGATTTAAAACGCTAGCGTTGCGAACGATGGCTGGCGACGCGCTAAAAGTTGACGTCAGTGATGCAACGTCATTTTTTTAGAGGATTTGTATGACGTTTTGCGTGTTTGTGAGTTTGTACGACGGAAATGAGCATTGTGTAGAACACTAGGACTGTAAAAATCGCAATTAAACATTTTACGTCGAGTTTTGTCGGACCATTCCGTATTTAAGCTTACATAGTGACATTGTTCGCGTTAGTGTAGCGTTATGTGTTGCGTCACACTACTGTCAAAGTTGTGGCGAAATAACAGGGAATCTATTGGCAAACAGAAAACATTGAAACGAGATTTTTGGGTCTTTTTGTATACGCCCAAAATGCGAATAACGCAATGTTGGGGCTGACGTTTCGTCATTTGTTAACGGAGTCACTGGAAGAGAACATTGCATTTGTCATAAATAATAATTTATAAATAATACAATTGTTCACACCTTTCGATAGGCTACAAATATGCGCATTTGAAGAGTGGTGCGTTTTCATTGGACATGAGTATAGTAAGAAAGCCTTAAACACAATCATTGTTCATACATGTAGCTATGGTTTTCTCTTTAAGGTCTCAGACTCAATAACGAACCTTACTTGAAACGTTTATCGCCGGGTTGGTGCTTGATGCTTGTCTTTAGCTGGGTCTACCGTGGCTAAATATGAGGTTTTGTTTAGCTCTTTCTGATTTTATTGTTTCTCTGAGGTGATGAATTGTCTAAGTTAGAAGCCTCAATGCAAACTAAACCATTTATGGGTTTAGTAATAGCAGGGCCTAGGCCGAAGATGTGACAAATAAAGTGTATTTGAGCCCACATCTCCATCACACATGCACAAGCGAATTTTCGAAATGAAGCTAGCAGACTGATTTGAAGCTTTACTGATCGCAAAGCCTGAAGACATCATTTCGCCTGGCATGGCTTTAAAATAGGACAGTAGGCTAAATATTATTGCGTATAGCGTATTATATTTCCACGGCTAACAATTGATCATAGAACATAAAATATTTAAAGGAAGCTTTATATGAAACATATTGTATGAACCCGTTTGTAATAACTGTCAAACACAGCCTAATATGAACCGCGACATGAGATTTCCAACAATGTGGCATGTGCAACCAGCACAGCCTCAGATCAGCCTGCGCATACGTGCAGTCTGATCAGAGCCTTTGCTGGTCGCTTGAACGTTCTATAAGTGTTAAGCTACTGACTGAACATTAATTGGAGTTTCTAAGCATAAAAGGAGGCTGCACAGGCTCTTCTGAGTCTACACTTTTCAAAATGCCACACTGTTGAAAATCACATGTCACGACTAATATCTAGGTACACGACCCCGATGTACTTGTATTTTAGCGTTTTTGTTTTGTTTTTTGGAGCCAGGTGTCTTTGGTAAATCTACAAAAAGACATCTGCACTTCTCAGCATTTTAACTTTAACCTCTGATTTTAGTATCATTGGTCCTATAAAATTCAGTGTCTTTGGTAAATTTCTACAGAGAGACTGTAGAAACAGAGCCCTTTTGTGAAAGATATACTTTCATTCATTTGTATAAAAAACGGTTACGCATTGTTCTGCGCTTGAACCTTTCCAATTCATGGTAAGATGAAACACGTAGAAATTAAATAAATAAAAGGACCAATTTTCGGTATAACATTCTAAAGAGGGTACTGGTCGGAAATATTATCCATCGAAATATGTTATCTACAGCCTCGGATGCGCCTTGGTTTATAATCACGTTACTCGGGATGATATTTTCGATTATCACATATTTAAGACGCTTTTGCCGTGATAACCGAAAGTGTGCATATGCGATAAGCTCTTTCCCGCCAACTGGTTATCAGCCTGCCGTGATGATAACCGGAAGTCATGCATTTTGAATGGAGAGAGGTTATCATGCCCGGCACGTAACGTTATTCATTTGATGACGTCAGATGTAAACAAATGGCGTGACGTAACGCAAAATTTACGCCATTCCTCTGTTTAACTTACATTTTTACGTCAAACGCGTTGAAAAGTTAAATGGAATATATGATAAACAGATTATAACATGGAGTTTTGGTTATCGCCCTCAGTATCAGCCCTCGACCATTATCAACCCTCGAGCTAAAGCTCTCGGGCTGATAATGGGGTCTCGGGTTGATACTTCGGGCGATAACCAAAACGCCATGAGATAATCTCTAAGTATCACCCTCTCCGGAATGATATATTAATAGCAACCAGAGTTGGTTGCTGTTCCGATAAGAGGTTTTGTTTCTATCTATTCAGTTGCAGTATGAATGTCAGTTGTTGTTTTTTCGAAGTCGCCTAGTTCCGGTATCTATACGGAGTCGGATTCGATGAAAGTAAGAACCTTATTCTAGCGTTAAAAATGTGTCATGATCATTTTAACAATATAAAAATTGAAACTGAATCGCGAGGATACTGGTCTTGTTGATATTCAAGTTGTATTTAGCCATAAGATGACAGGGATTTTTTCTATCACCAAGCGTTTGAAAGTTAACAATATCTCTTTCAAGCAAGCGCCTGTGTGATCCTCCTCCTAACAAATCTTATAACGTTTAAGTCACGAAGTGATACCCTCTTGTGTCAAACGTCAACTTTCACGTGCATCGTAGCGCCTTTGAAAGAGGCAATCACACGTTACACGTTGTATAGGAACATGCCAACTGATATCCAACGGCGACATCAAGGTCACTGGTGCCAGCGAGGTACCCAGATTGGATGGAGAATAAATGGTTTAGCCAAACTTTACTATTGTGAGCTTCTACCTATCAATCTCTTTTTCTCCGTTCTTCCTATAAACAGAGAAAACTTGGTGAGTGTCTTTTGATATCAAGTTTACAAGGCACGGCTTCGAGAACGCTTGTTGACATCGCGAGGCTTGCCGAGCGATTCAGCATGTGTTCTTGAATCCGAGCCTGGTAAACTTGATATTAAAAGACGCGAACCTAGTATTCTGTTTATAATCTGATTTATCAGCTTACCAAGTTGATTCACTCTTCAAACTAGCAAACATAACGTAATGATCGATTTTTCTGTCGATTCAGCGTCATTGGTGACGTCAATCAAAAAGTTTAACGTCGTCATGACCTGATAAAGTCACATGTCGTGAGACAGACAACTTTTATCAGGCAACATGCAACGCTGCAGTTAATATGAATGGTAACTGATAATACATATTCATTCTTTGTCTTTGACTGCATCCCATCTTTCAGAGTTTCATTATCACTTTCATATAGACATCTTTGAATACATGTTTAATAAGCTTGCATCATTATATTTCTGCTAAATATGATTTCCTTATACTCAGAGTGAGGTCTGCTTTTACTCACACGCTTTTAAGAGTATCGTTTAATAACTGGCTTTACTATGGCTAATGAAATCATACGTTTAAGTCATTGGGCTCCTCTCAGAACAAATCGGTTGATGTGCCTATTTCATATTATACTGAAGGACTTTAAAAACGCACCACCTGCTTAAATGCTAATTTATGTCGAAAATTAGAAATTTACATTATGTGAAATATAAAATTGACAAGTTCCGACACTCAGCTTGCATTCAATAAGAAAATCGAAACGCTGTGGCTTATGATTGCCGTGACGTCGCGATAATTCTGAGACAACTCAAATTCAAAAAGTCACAGAGTACCCATACCTTCTATTATGAACGAAAAAAAAAAATTCTAACTGATGTTTGTTCTTGAAAGCAAAAGGAAAGACAAAATCAAACCATGAAGTTTTGGCCTCAGGCAACGTTCATTACGTCTATATGACGTCATTGATTTTTGACGTAATTGGCCGTTTATATCATAAGGATCAGGAAAAATAAAAAAAAAATGTTGCCAACAGATACTTCTCAATCAGTTGCATAAAAGACAAAAGTATCGCGACATTCGCGGACGTCACCCGTCTGTTATTGATGTTTGAAAATTTAAGACTGACGTTAGCAAAGAAACGCTGCGAGTGGGAGTGTAATAAAACAATTTTTTCTGAAAACTTTTGTGTTTTCCATTTGTTAAGTCATCTGGCTACCACCTAAAAGTGTTTGTTTTCAAATTGAGTTAAATTCATATTTGTCAGACGACAATTGTTGAAAAACACTTACGTCGATATTACGTCAGAATGAACAGCATGAACAAATCGAAATCATGGCAAATCATGGTCCATTTTGCAAGAGGATAAAAAATGATAAAGAAAACATCCTCAAATCAATCATGTGGAAGAGACAGAGAATGTATAATGGTGCAGTCTGATCTGGGTTCACACTGTTTATCTATGAGGTGCCACGGGATTGTCTGCAGTTTGTGATTGTGGTATTTCCTGATCATACTCACTTACTATTTTCAAATATACTGAGCGAAACTTCTAAACCGCCACTTGATATTTTCTCATATATCTTAACAGATATGAAGCATACATGGCTACAATTTACACTCAATATGGAAAAATCAAATAAACAGAACCTGTCAAAATTTCATGTTCATAAATTGAAATTGACATGCTCAATTGATAGACTGTATAAAGGCACCATCGCATTTCATTTTCGCACAAACGCTAAAATTTGAACTCATCGCTTAAAACCGAGTATTCCAGGGACCTAAAGTGAAAAACACCAACTTTATGGTGTTATAAATGGACATTATTGAACATTTTTGGGTTTCGCTTTTTTTACATGTCAGTAGGAATTTTCATGTAACCCAGAATGTTCCTATGGAAGCCCATATGACATAAAACAACACAAGAATGCTTTATGGAGATACAATGTTTTTGTCCACAATATTATTGAAACTTTCTGATGCTGTAAATGGACATTATTGAATACTATCGTGTTTATTTTGTAATAATGTAGCAATTTTCATGCAATTTAGTTCTCCTATGGAGGCCCATATGGCCTAAAAGAACAGAGAAATGTGTTTATGGTGGTGAAATGTTTTTGTCTACAATATTATTGAAACATCCGTCACCCATTAACTGTGTACTGCACATAAATCTCGACACTTCCGACGTTCCAATGCAGCATTTGTACATCACCGAACCAAAGTATGGTGGACTATATACAGGACATTTTATGGCGTGCGTAATACTCAGTTTTTGTCGATTTTTCTCGTCATACGAGTGCAAAAATGAAAAATGACCGACAGGTTGTGGTGTAAACTTTCGGCTCTATCACAACATGTCAAACTTTTTGATAAATTATGAATCAGTCTCAGCGAGGCCCCGTTTTCGATTGAACCCACAGCCCGAACCCTCTACTTTCTACTCATAAAACCCGAACGTTGGCATTTTTTGTGATAAAATAAAGTTGTCGGATAGTTGTCGATGAAAATACGAGTATACACAAGGTGAAAAACATTTAGTATCGTGCGCCACGTGCAAAACCGGTATTAGTGCTCTATCGTTACGCATAAATGAGCATTCTTATTGAATCAAACTTTGTTATGATCTATCGACGGATACATGTGCCCAAATATACTGTGCCAAATATCATTTCAAATAGTTTAATAATAAATGAGCTATATTGAAAAAATGTGTTTTGTTAACTGGCGGTTTAGATAGTTAAGTGGACGACAAAAACACACATTTTTGATTATGCGCTTTAAGGGTTAATTAATGAGAGTTCAGTGTGTATACTGTAAGGATTTTCATGAAATGCGCGCACGTTTGCCAAATTATAAATAAAACCTGATTTCCCTTCCTTAGCAGTTGAAATAGCCGAACCACACTCAGATATGAATATTAAAGTTGCCGCCTTTACAGTAAGCGAAAAGTCAAGTAATATAATACATTTGCAAGCTAGGCTACCCATTATACCTCCTTCATAATATTTGTTAATTGCGATAATAAAGTGTGGCTTGGTATCCTAGAAATGCTTCGATGTAATGTACGTATACCGTATTCATTTCGAGAAGTTCTGTCAAATCTATGAACATCGATATCACCTTGGTAACATTTAACGATTAAGTTTGCAATATTATAGATATACTAACATGTGCAACTACAACTACATGAATGCAAGGGTTCTCTCTCTCTCTCTCTCTCTCTCTCTCTCTCTCTCTCTCTCTCTCTCTCTCTCAGCAAATAATAGGCATGACCAATAATCTTTACATGTTATGTATCTCTCATCTGGTCTGACATAATTAAGGATTGAAATCACAAATATTGTAACAACATACAGATATCATCAGAGAGATCAAGTTCACCATTTTCTGTAATATAATATCGGACATGATGACTAGGCACCTAATATCAGATAACAATAGCATACCTTTGTGAAAAAGGATTCCCTAACAATATATTAACAGACCCCCTTCAAGCGAACCCTGCGACTGTTTTATTGTGCATCTTTGTGCATCTTTGCTAAATATCTCGGACCCAGTATAATATACTGGGTCCGAGATATTGGGCAAAGATGCACAACAAAACAGTCGTAGGGTTTGCTTGAAGGGGGTCTGTTAATGTTTTGATATTATACTGGGTCCGAGTCAATATATAGGCCGTTAGAAGTATCTACCCGGTAAGCACATCCAAGCAGGTCACTATTGGCTCGCCGTGACGTGCAAAAGATTTTCTGTGTGTTAAAACGGCATCTAAATCCAGGGCAAAGATTGTGCCATTTTAGTTTTGCAATAATCTTTCTGAGGAAGAGAGAGCTAGTTGCTTAACTTAATGTGAATTGTCTGTGTTATTTGCTTCTTCCTCGCGGTGCAAAGGGTTGGTCTGCAATTTTTGAATGTGGCATTTCCCTGTCATACTCACCTTCTATTTTGCGTGAGCCAGCCTGTAATCAGTGCATATCTTCGCCAAAAACTGCTTATTTGAATCGAAGATACGGAGAACAAATGTCCAAGACTTAGAGGGTCAAAAAGGTAAGCGAGTATGACCAAGAAATACTACAATAACACGATGCAGTTCCATCCACGGAACCATGGAAAACGTGATTGGTTGTGCTTCTTTTGTGGATCCTTTTTGTTACTTGTGTTTCGTGTTTGGCAGCCATACTGTCTTATTTGTTCTTGTAGCTGTGTGGTCACCTGATGGGAAAGGGCTGACCACTTGGCTCTCTTATATGTGTTGTTTTCTTGTGTTTTTGTTACTTTCCCATATGGTGTCCATGGTCAGGTGCGGTACTTGATTGTATCGAATCCTGATCTTCGCCTTCTTCTTTACTTAAAACAAGACGCACGGAGGTGCAGACAAGCCTGTGACGTCCTGACATCCTCTGCTTCTAGACCCGGCCCGAGGTAATTAAACGTTTTCATACTCAACTCAGCTGAGCACGAAATTTATACTGCTCATAAATGTTGAAATGTTGATGCCAACATTTGTTAGCACTTTAACATTTAACATTTATAAGCATGATAAATACAACATCTGAGAGACTTTAAAGCATGTGTCAGTATTATCGTTTTTAAGAGCCGTTGAAATTTCGTGCTCAGTTGAATTGAGCGTGAAAAAGGGTTATAAACCTCTAGGGCTCGGCGTTTTGCATATGGTATTGCAGGGTCAGCCTTGGAGTTGGTATAAGGGGCCATTATATGACATTGAGTCACGTCGAACGTGTCGATATCTTTCTTGCTTAACAATGTACGTAGCTGTTTATTTGCTTAAATTTCGTTAAGGCACCTAAACTTCGAGTTATCGTGCTTTACCATTTCAATTAAACGAAAAATTGTAATTAAAATGGTAATTTTATTTACGGTATTTAGCCCTAGTTTAGGGATAGGCTGAACCAAATGGACATAAAATAGGCCATGTGATCACGTTTCCCCGCCCAAAATGCAAAACGCCCGGCTTTTGCGCCACTTTGCTCCGTTACATAATTATTCATTTTTATATCGGCCAATGGGCCACGACAAGAGAAACCACGCAACCAGATCGGACTCAAGCCAACCTTTACAGCAATATGCGACCTATTAATGCGGGAAAATTAACAGTGAGACCCTGATGAGACGCCGTAATGTGCGCCATCTAAACACGGTATGCACCTTTCGTTCAAATCAAAGCCTTATTTAGCAACAGAAATGCTTTAGAAATTTTGATCTCCCACCCCTAATAATTGAAAAAGATTAAAATTTAAAAAAAAAATGCAGGTTCTGTTCACCATAATGGTGCTAGATTTTATTTATTTAATTAAATTCGAAGATTGGCCATTTCACATTCTAGATACTTGTGAAAGTGAATGATGGTGCTGATCAGGGTGTGTGGATGCACGGACAGATCTGTGCCACGCCCATTGTAGATTACATGACTGAGATATGTTGAAGAATGATCACGAATTAATCATCACGGTATCAAAGTACATTCAAGCGCCACTCACGACTGCAGCAGACGACAGATTTTGCGAAATCTTTCCCAATTTTTGACTCAAATAAGGTATGATGTTACATGAGAATCGTCTGCCAGCAGACGATCCTCATGAAATATCATGCCTTATTGGTTATTTTTGAAAAAGCGACAAAATTTGAAATTGTCGTTTGCTGCAAATTATACATGTAGGTGGCGCTTTTAGGGCTAATGTCGCGTTGAGTGTTGTTTTTCACTATGCGTTTTTAATGTTTAATTTTCAATGTCAAAATATTTTCTGAAAATGAATACAGCGACATGTTTAAACTTCAAACATTTTTGCAGAATGACAAAAAGGCGACTTTAACAAGAATTGGTTTACAACAGCCTTGATAATAATGATACGTCAAAGTTTAGTTTTCATTAATTAATTTGATTCAAATTGATTGTTTCCCTGTGATGCTACATTGCAGAAGTTAGAAAGTTTCCATCCGAGCTAAACAACGTTTGTGTTTCAATAACAACACAGTTTCTGATGAAGGTTTGGTCAGCAATAAATATTTGACCCCCCCCCCCTACACAAACACACCTCTGTTGACCTCACCAAATGTCCGTTCTGGAGCGCTGGTTCTGGTGTTGCTCGTTGTCGCTCCAATCGGGTTGGGGTTTCGTTTTATAGATCCTTGCCAGGTGTTGTGGTGTTGGTGTCCTTTACAGTTTTTATTATGATCTTGCTAAGGAAGACACGGGTGGTTTGTTTGTTTGTTTTGTTGCTTTACGTCCCAAGTCAACAGCTATGTGCTTGAACAAGCACTTAACCAGTACTCCGTGCACATACTTTCGCTTGTAACTGACAACATCCCTTCCTTAATGATTCAGCGGAAGGGAAGAGAATGACCGTAGAAATTATTTCATGATCAATCTCCACGAAAGTATGGGACCGGGCAGGGATCGAACTCGCGACCTCTGGATCTGCAGTCAGACTCGCATCTGATGCCAGACACGCTACCGACTGTGCTGTTATATTTAACTGTGTAATTGTTGTCGTATGACCGACTTTGTTCTGTGAATACTCCTTGTATTGTCGTAGGTTGGTCTGTTGTCATTTTGATACAGAGGTTACCCTTTTATGGACAAAATGTTAACAGTGAAAGCATCCATGTATCTGGGACACTAGAGGCGCATAAAACCCATGCCGGGGGCTTTATTAGTAAGCAGGCAACAATTCCCACTTTGGTTGGCAGATCTGTTTCAAAGCACTATGGCTTTTGGATCTGCAGTCAGACTCGCATCTGTTGCCAGATACGCTACCGACTGTGCTGTTATATTTAACTGTGTAATTGTTGTCGTATGACCGACTTTGTTCTGTGACTACTCCTTGTATTGTCGTAGGTTGGTCTGTTGTCATTTTGATACAGAGGTTACCCTTTTATGGACAAAATGTTAACAGTGAAAGCATCCATGTATCTGGGACACTAGAGGCGCATAAAACCCATGCCGGGGGCTTTATTAGTAAGCAGGCAACAATTCCCACTTTGGTTGGCAGATCTGTTTCAAAGCACTATGGCTTTTTCCTAATCATTTTGTAACGGTAGAACTCCATCGACCAGGGCCCTGTTGCATAAACCATCATTAAAGTTAAGCTATCATTAAGGTTTAAGCTGTCATTAAACTTTTACCAGTCCATTAGTTAAGTTGGCATTATTTTTGTGGTGCATAAAGCAATTTTAATGTCAACTTAACTAATGACGACTTAACAGACTGGTAATGCTGACATTAAGACCTTTTCACGTGCAAATGCTCCAAAACAGCTTCCAATATGGCGGCGAATCACAGTGACGCTTCGACGAAACCGACAGCTTGAGCTTTGTAAACTATAAATTGTAACTGGCATGTATAGCGAATATGGAAAAACAAACTTCTTTGCAGAAAAACAATCTAGATCAAATCCCGAAAATGTCAGTTTATGCTATATCGCGCCGTAAAGATGTTGTTCGAGTTGGAAGACGGTTCGTCCTATGTTAGGACAAAATCAGTAAGTTTAGTTTTCTTGTGACCCGCTTCTTTTGTTTATTTCACTTTAGAAAAAAAACACGGGTTTCACCCCATCATCAGTTCTAGATCAAGATGTTATAGTTCCATAAAAGAAATGGTTGAAAGGCTGTAAGCCTAATGCACATGCGACGATGTGTATCTTTTATGGAAAAAAAAACGTTTTTAAAACCATCGGCTGTTTTGTTTACATCCGTTTCCATGGGACATGCATGTTGACATTGTTGTATTTTCCGCCAGTGACTTAAAACGGCGCACCCCTTCTAGCCACAATTTGTTTGATTTTAATCTAAACGTCTCAGTACACAAATTTTTCAGTTATGTCGGGGCGGGCTTCCTGGGTTGACCCAGAACTAAGCAAGGATTAGTTAATGGGTCTTGCTCAAGGAAACAAGGCAGTGACGCATGTGATGTTCGAACCCGCAACCCCATCGGTTTCGAGTCAAGCAATCTTACACTGCGCTGTGCTCCTAAAATTTCATCAGAACAAAATAAAATAGGACCCCAGAAATAGGGCTTTCTATCTACGACAACCAGCATCCTGGCACAATTACAGACAAGGTCGTCACAGCCTGTTTGTATGACAGGGAAAGCCGAGGTGCTCAGAGAAAAAACACTACAAGCTGTTATTTATTTTATATTTTATTCTATTATCCATTTTTTGCTATTGGATAGTAGCATTGCTTATATGTTTATTCACACAGCGCACGCATATATGCTTACATCTTACTCCATAAAATGGATGGGTCTATAAGAGAAATATTTGAAAGGCACCGCCCCCGAATGGAATTTCCCACTTCTATCAATTGGACCAGTCCATTTCCTTTTTAAGGGCTGTTTGGTACTTTTCAATTTTAATCATTTTTTAAAAGAAACTTCTGTGAGCCAACAGTGGAGAACCTGATCAGACGATATATATACATATGGTGGACAAAAGTATTCGTCACTCCATGACGTCGCTGGATAAAACAGTGTATTTCAAGATTTCTTTGGTAAAAAAAATAGTTAATGCATGGGTGCAATTTCACAGAATAGCAAATAGAAAATAACAATATACAATTAAATATCAAAATGATTACTCTTTTGGTTCTAAACTATCTAACGCGCGTTCAAAGTGAGTACTATTTTTCCAGTGACGCTTACGTTAACGTCATCGGAAAAAAATGGTATGATTTTATTTTTTCTTTGTGCTAAAACGGTTGGTATAAGAAAACAATAGACAACAGTAAACTAATGTAAATATGTTTATTCCGAAAACCAATTTGCTATCATTTGGTACTATTTTCATAATTGTAGCTTCAATAGTTTTCCATGAATAATTTTGCAAAAAACAGTGAGTTTGACGAGTACTTTTGTCCACCATCTGTAGTCATGGTAGTTGTTTAATTTGTTTCTTCTTTTTTTTTTCTCCAAATGCACTCTTAATAGAATCTCGAGTATAGAGTAATATAGCCTAATATTGTTTTCTAGAAAGAATACCTATCACATAAGAAATACTTTCAGAGTTGTCATCGGATGAGGTACAAAACTGTGATACACGTGTGCTTTTCACTATCCCCTATTCCGGTCCCCCAACGTCGCGTGGTTCATGCATTGCAACAACAAAAAATCGCACCAGTTATGTATGGCCTGTTATCTAGGAGATCAGGCTGGATGATTATCAAGAGATAAACGGTGTTTCTTAACTCGGTCGGGCCGTCGCGTATTGAGCAGGTTATCCAGTGTGCCTCATTGCACGTCACAGCTTACGTCACTGCGCGCGTGCCAATACTGTTGTTGTATACACCGACACTCAAAAAAAAGGTCAGAGTTATATCATTCTTACCCAGTGATATGATGCACGTTCATTTTGCGACTCGCAAAGTAGCAAGGCCCAAAATGCCAATTTCAAAAGGACGTTAAGTATCTCGTTGTAATATCTAAGCCATGTGAAAGCCATCATTATCAGCCAATCCCAAGCCCCTAGCTGTTATAGAGTCACCCCCGAGCCTGGTACTGTTCTAATGCATTTCAGTGAAATAAATTGCCCCCACCCCCATGCGCGGAACCAGGAAATTTCGTCAGGGGCAGGAGGAGATCTAGATCTACCCATATAATGTGTGATTTTCCGATGTGGTCCAGACCCCCTTCCCCCTCCCCGGACCCGTGCAGCCCCCCGCCATGCCCACCCAATCCCTTGCTCCCCATAGCGTATTGTAGTTAGGCACTGGAAGCTAATAGTCACTTTGAAATAATAATCATTTGAAAGCTCATTTTTTTGCTGTTTTTATTATTTTGGTTACTAATTTTCAGTGAATTACAAAATGGCTGCAAATCATAGAAATGCACATGTACGGCAGTAAAATCCATAGTTAATGACAGCTTTAAAGTACCTCTTGAGGTACTTTAGTTAATGCCAGCTTTAACGGGAGCTTAATGCCGACTTAAAGTTAATGGACGTTTATGCAACAGAGTTAAAGTCGGCATTAAGTTAACAGCGACTTAATGACGACTTAAGAGCAATTCTCTGTAACCACTTAAATTTTTACATAGGGTCATGGCACGCATAGTCACCGATTTTGCTGAAACTTTCCTATCTTGGTCATGGTGACCCAAAACCAAGCAATCAACACTCCTTTCATCTATATGCATGCCCGTTGCCATGGAAACGGCTTATGAACATTTTGGCTGAAAAAGTGACAAAAAATCACTTAAAATTGATGGATTTCCAACTGAAATCATTAGTTTAACGTAAACCAAATGCCACCAATGATCCATATGTATGAATATATAACACATCCTGGTTAGAAATAAATAATCAAAATTACATTTGGAAAACCTCGGTTTTTATCCATGCTCTGCAAAGTAGGTGGGGTTTCAGAAATTTGACAAAGGTGATTTTTGAGCATTTTCAAAGGACATTTTCATATTGAGTGCGGTCGGTTACAAATATGCCGGCATATTCCAGAAATAGAACAAGGTTTCCTAAATTGATATATGAAAAGACATGTTTGGGAAAGTATGGTTCCTGAAGCGTTACCATGGCAACAATCAGTGTACCGTCACAAAAAGCAAATTTATCTGTAACTGTATTTCTGATCTCATAAAAATCTGCTGAAGGGACATATTTGATTTTTAAATGAGGAAATATGTTCCTTATTAAGATAATGTATAGAAAAGAACATATTATGTTGTAAGTGACCTGCTTAAGGTCAAGGTCAAGGTCACAGAAGCAAGATATTGGCTTAAAATGAGCAATTTTCGCACATATTTAAGTTTATTTCGCCATTTTTTGATGTGACTTGGTTTGTATATTTAATCTTCTTATACGCAGATACATTGCCTTTTAAAATGAAATAATTTTATCCTCCATATTACTTCAAGGTCAAGGTCAAGGTCAATGAAATTTTAATATTTTTGGTTTTCAATTGGAAATATTGACAATACTAGTTAACCAATTTCTTTAATTCGGTTATGTTTAGCTGCTTCCTTTAGAAATTGCTGCACAGCATAAGATTGTTTAAATAACGTGACAATATGCCTTATTTATCAGTTTGAAGGTCAAGGTCAAGGTCACAGAAGCCAGAAATTACCATAAAATGAGCGATTTTTGCACATCATAATTTAAGCATATTTTTCAAGTATTTGATGTGATTTGGTTTGTATATTTAATCTTTACATCAGCAACCACAATTCCTTTTAATCTGAAATAATTTTATCTTCCATATTACTTCAAGGTCAATGTCAAGGTCACTGAAATTGTCATATTTTGGTTGTAATATGGACATATTCACAAAATTTGTTAACCAATTTCTTTATTTCAGTTGTGTTCAGGTTATTTCTTTAGAAATATGCCACACAGTATAACATTGTTAAATAACATGACAATTTGCTTTAATTATCAAGTTGAAGGTCAAGGTCAAGGTCACAGAAGCCAGAAATTACCATAAAACAAGTAATTTTCGCACATATTTAAGTATATTTTTCAAGTATTTGATGTGATTTGGTTTGTATATTTTATCTTTACATCAGCAACCACAAATCCTTTTAATCTGAAATAATTTTATCTTCCATATTACTTCAAGGTCAATGTCAAGGTCATTGAAATTGTCATATTTTGGTTGTAATATGGACATATTCACAAAATTTGTTAACCAATTTCTTTATTTCAGTTGTGTTCAGGTTATTTCTTTAGAAATATGCCACACAGTATAACATTGTTAAAATAACATGACAATTTGCTTTAATTATTAAGTTGAAGGTCAAGGTCAAGGTCACAGAAGCCAGAAATTACCATAAAATGAGCAATTTTAGCTTATATTTAAGTTTATTTCTCCATTATTTGATGTGATTTGGTTTGTATACATAAATTTATACACTCAACTACAATGGCCTTAAAGCTGAAATAATTTTACCTCCACATTACTTAAAGATCAAGGTCAAGGTCAATGAAATTTTTATATTTTTGGTTTTAAATTGGAAATATTGACAATATTGGTTAACCAATTTCTTTGTTTCAATTATGTTTAGATTGTTTCCTTTGAAAATTCTTCCTCTGACAGTATATTCTTTCATATATCGAGGGAAACATGAGTCCATAAGCCACATCACTTGTGATTAGTCAACTTTGTAACTTACACCTTCTTCTTGATACTGTATAAGTAGACGGGTAAACAAGAATCTGATTACCATTAGAAAAAAAATTGAGATAACCATTTTTCAATTGTCAGTACGTTAGGAAATCATCTTTTACGACTACGCTGAAAACTTACCATGTATCTGATGATGTAACTCCCCAAATGAAATTATTGACTACAGTTAATTATTTCCTAATCAGCAGACAAAGTTTCAAGCTCCTAAAAGAGTTTGAAAGAGTTTATATATTTTTTTAATTGACCAAACCTGTAACTGGGATGCAAGTCATAAACATACAAACAATATAAACCCGAAACAAACATACTGAGGAAAATTGCAATATTTTATTATATGATGTCGAGACTGGGAGTGATATACAAAAAGATCACCATGTATTAAAATTGATTTAACACTAGTGGTTTACATATTTGGTCAATGTCAATTTAATATGATAGATGTCCATAACAGCATCAAATATAAATAGAGGATCTTACATGAGTGCTCATTTTTAAATCTATTTATTAAAAAAGTTGGGGAAAAGGCATCAACTGTGAGATTTGTTAAACATTCTATAGCATTTACTAAAATTTGATAAATTCAATAGTATAGAAGCATCAACGTTAGATTCAGTTTATCACATGACTATAAAATTACAAAAAAATCATATTTTTGAGGTGAAACCATCATTACATTATGCTAATAAATCTGTAAACCATACTAGATTAATCAATTTTATTGCATAGCGTTATATCACTCCTACAGAATGTGTGTGATAGATTGCAGAAATCTAGACATTTTCATGCCAAAACATGTGATTACAAAATAATTTTACTCACATTTTATCTCTTCTCATCAATTTATTTAATTAATTAAACAAGACAAATTTGTCGAATTTATATCCCACGACAAAAGGTTATTTTAGCTAAACATGTATTTCACAAAAAATAAATCCCATTTATCTATACCCCAAGTTCACCTTCTGTATCATTCAGATCAAACAAACCCCTGTCATGTATGTTTTCATGCTTAGTTTGATAAAAAAAAATACACTTACATCTGCACAATTTCAATAACTGACCTTTCAACCCAACCCCAAGGTCAAGGGTGTGTGTAAATTTAATTTGATATGCAACATGACTACTTTCAGAAACAAAAAAACTATTTGACCTTTTGACCCCAACTCAGGGGTCGAGAGTGTGTGTAAGAACAGCAGCATACTTGCTTCCATGGTGCTCTGTGCTCAATTCCCTTTCATTTGATATGCAATATGACTACTATCAGCTTATGTGACCTCGACCATGACCTATTCAGGCACATAGTCATGTTTTACCAGTATTTTACAATGCTTGATATTTCTAAAGGCAAAAGCTAGACAAAACTGGAATAAGGATGCTGTCAGTTTTTACTTTTTATGACAAAATATATTAAAGTTTCAGTGAATTTGACCTTGAAGCTATGTGAAAAATAAAATTATTTCCATTTTAAAAAGGCTAATTGTGTAGATAAAAATTAAAGATACAAATCAAATCAAACCCAATTATGGAATATTAAACTTAAATTTGTGTGCATATCCCTCATTTTATGTTAATTTCGTGCTTCTGTGACCTTGACCTCCAAAATTCTAATTAAGGCATATTGTCAAATTACCTTAACAATGTGATACTGAGCAAGATATTTAAAAAGAATTGGCGGACACTTTTTCAGTTTTATGAAACAAAGAAAAGGACTCAATTAGGCTCATAAAAAGTCAGGGCTGAAGAAACCCTCAAGTTGAGCCACGATGGGTTCACCCAAAGACAAGCATCAGACATCAACCAACCGATGTAAGATTTGTTTCAGGATCGTCATCGAGTCTCATTAAGGCCTGGCTCGCTGTGGTGCAATTCAAGAAAAACCATGATTTAGTTTACAACTAGACATGCAGACTGTCGCACGATCGCTAATTTATTACATCCTACTTTTTCAACTATTTTTTAAAGTTTGTAGAGCTGGTAAGATACTTGTCCCATGCAAAGAAGCGGTGACCGTTGTATTTGTTGGGTTATGATCTATGTTGTCTATAGCTGCTGTTGTGAAAATCATGTTTCTTAAAAAAGAAGACAAACTATAAAAAAAAAGGAAAACAAAAATTCTGAAGAAAGAAGCTAATTATAATTGAAATAAAGAAATCGGTTATCAAATATTGTTTTTTTTCAAATTGATGTGCGAAAATATTTTAGTTTCAGTTACCTTGACCTTGACCTTGAAAGTATCTGGAGGACTAAACTATTTCAGTTTAAAATGCATTGTAGTTGTGTAGATTAGGATTTAATATACAAAAAAATCACACCAAATTATGGATGGATAGCCTAAAATATGGGCGAAAATCGCTCATTTTATATCAATTTATTTTTTCTGTGACCTTGATCTTGACCCTCAAATTCCTATTTAATGCCTATTGTCATGATGTCTTAACAAATGCTATACTGTGCAGCATATTTTGAAAAGAAGAAGCTTAACATAACTGAAATAAATAAATTGGTTAACAAATATTGTCAATCTCCAATTTATGACCAAACATATTATTTGTGAAAATCCCCCATTTTGCCAATTTCTTGACTCTTTGACCTTGACCTTGACATTTAAAATGATAATTTAGGCATATTGTCATGTTATTTTAACAATGTTATACTGTGTAGCATATTTCTAAAGCAAGAAGTTCAACATACCCAAAATAAAGAAATGGGTATAAAAATAGTGTCAATATTTCCAATTTACAGCCAAAAATATTTAAGTTTTAGTGACCTTGACCTTGAAGAATATGGAAGAAAAAATTATTTCAGTTTAAAGGGCATTGTAGTTGTTTATGTAAAGATTAAATATACAAACCAAACCATATCAAATAATGGAGAAATAGACTTAAATATGTGCGAAAATTGCTCATTTTATGGTAATTTCTGGCTTCTGTGACCTTGACCTTGACCTTCAAACTGATAATTTAGGCATATTGTCACGTTATTTTAACAATCTTATACTGTGCAGCATATTTCTAAAGGAAGGAGCTAAATATAACTGAATTAAAGAAATTGGTTAACGAGTATTGTCAATATTTCCAATTGAAAACCAAAAATATTAAAATTTCATTGACATTGACCTTGACCTTGAAGTAATATGGAGGATAAAATTATTTCATTTTAAAAGGCAATGTATCTGCGTATAAGAAGATTAAATATACAAACCAAGTCACATCAAAAAATGGCGAAATAGACTTAAATATGTGCGAAAATTGCTCATTTTAAGCCAATTTCTTGCTTCTGTGACCTTGACCTTGACCTTAAGCAGGTCACTTACAACATAATATGTTATTTTCCGTACATTATCTTAATAAGGAACATATTTCCTCATTCAAAAATCAAATATGTCCCTTCAGCAGATTTTTATGAGATCAGAAATACAGTTACAGATAAATTTGCTTTTTGTGACGGTACACTGATTGTTGCCATGGTAACGCTTCAGGAACCATACTTTCCCAAACATGTCTTTTCATATATCAATTTAGGAAACCTTGTTCTATTTCTGGAATATGCCGGTATATTTGTAACCGACCGCACTCAATATGAAAATGTCCTTTGAAAATGCTCAAAAATCACCTTTGTCAAATTTCTGAAACCCCACCCACTTTACAGAGCATGGATAAAAACCGAGGTTTTCCAAATGTAATTTTGATTATTTATTTCTAACCAGGATGTGTTATATATTCATACATATGGATCATTGAAGGCATTTGGTTTACGTTAAACTAATGATTTCAGTTGGAAATCCATCAATTTTAAGTGATTTTTTGTCACTTTTTCAGCCAAAATGTTCATAAGCCGTTTCCATGGCAACGGGCATGCATATGGATGAAAGGAGTGTTGATTGCTTGGTTTTGGGTCACCATGACCAAGATAGGAAAGTTTCAGCAAAATCGGTGACTATGCGTGGCACAACTTTTTAAGTGGTTACAGAGAATTGCTCTTAACTGGCAGTTAACTTTTAACGACGGTTTATGCAACAGGCCCCAGTTCATTAACGTAAAACCATGTGACGCCATGGCTTTTGGCGTTCGAAGATGATATCCGTTGATAAGATTAACGCCATCAAAGCATGTGTGCGTTGCTTATGTAGTCGATGTCATTCTCTGTGGGCACATTCTGGTAGCTTCTCATACTTGTTCTTTCGCCCTGTGAGTAACACCATGACTCGAAATAAAGGGGTGTCATTTCCAACGCTTGTTTAGTCTGGACTTAAATGAATTTAGAAAAGGTGCAGTGACAACGTCCGAATCCCATCTGACAGAAACGAGGACACAGATGTGTCGCGTTTCTAAAGTCTCTGAGTATACATTCATGTAACTGTAATATCATCGGTGTACGTGATCTAGAAGTCATTTTTATACAGTTAGTGAGCTGTCATTGAATCTTAAATTTATTGTGAAAAGACTTATTACTGGATAATAAAAAGTTAGTTTTCGCCTCGAAAATAAGGGATAATTGGAGCCATTTTCTGTAATAATCGTACTTACGTCATACGCGAACACCTAAGGTACTGATCAGACTGCGCATTTGCGCAGTCTGATCAGTACCTAAGGTGTTTCGCCTAGAAAATGTTTTGAGAACATATTAATGCAAATGAGTAATATTATAGCCAGTCTACGTAGCTCATCAAATTAGTTTGACAATACATGTACTCTGTAGACTGGTTTTCTTGTGACGAGTTCTATGGTAATTGACCTGCTATACCTGCACTCGGAAACAAAAACGTTCAATCCTTTACGGCACACAGATGCGCGCAGTGACAAAACTGGTTTAAATGCACCCGAGATTTGAATGCACATTTGAATCACGCTATTCATGTTAAACAGACTATGAAATCACGTAAAACTGTATAAAGAAAATATGCTGCATTCATTCGAAGGACCAAATTAAAGAAAGACATTAAAATCAATAAGCGAAGGATGGCAGGTAAGCTTGATTTTTAAAAGAATTTTATATGTACCATTTTGTATCATTCAGTATAGCACTAGATCATTAAAAATTTCGGGGATTTTTTTTTAATATTTTCTTATCCATCAGTTTTGAGGTATGTTTTGGGTTCTCAAAAGAACCGTCTCAGTGAGACGGTTCTTTTGAGTTCCCATAACATATGTTTTATTCGAGAAATAATTCAATTCTAAATACCTAAAATCGTATCTGGCGCCCTGAATCATTAGAAGATATGATTTAACATGCTTCTTTTGCAGAAAAGACTTGCATTTATTGCAACTTACGAATGAATCTCACGTTTCATAATTGAACTGTTGAAATTGACATAAATGTGTACACATACTGTATTTACCTGAAACCGCTCACGTTGAAATTCCGTGTTTCATCAAGCTTCCTATTTTTCATTTTCGGACAATGTAACAACACAACAATTTCTCATTTCATAATTTTCGTACCCAGTAGAAGTATTGTTACCACCTTTACGTATGGTCAATTTCGATATATATTTGGGGTCTACAATTTGTGGTTGATAATTTCTGACGTGTGAAGAATTGTTACCTTTACGTATGGTCAATTTCATATATTTGTAGCTAGTCTAACCCTGGTGTCTCTGTTTTAAGAGCCACCAGAGTTAGACTAGCTACAAGTATATGATATGACACATTTATGATATGACACATTGATGAAAAATTCTTTTAAGGACAGGAGCCAGTCTAGTAAAGTGTAACATTTCAGTTGCTTTAAAAGCCATGTTCTGTTAGCAGGGGCGGATCCAGGATTTCTGGAAAGGGGGTTCATATGTATAATGGGGTGGGGGTTCGTTTTGCTGATTCTATCTAATTTTTCTTAAATACCCCATGAAAAGGAAATAATTTGGTCTCACTGAGATCAAATTATTTCTTTTTTCATAGGATATCTAAAAAACGGGATGGGGGCAGCGAATCCCCTGCACCCCCCCCCCCCCTCTGGATCCGCCACTGGTTATATTGTACTATATCTATTATCTACACAATACGAGGAGATTTTGAGAAAATATTAAACATTTTTCATTGAAGAAATGATTGCCTCAAAAAATAAGTGAGTATAATCAGGAAATACCACAATCACACCGCAGACCAACCCATGGCACCACGAGGAAGAGCCACAAAGCATTTACAGTAACGAGACATCTGTAAGACAAAAAAAGCAAAGCAACCAGCTTTCTCTTCCTCTTCAAGATGATTGCAAAACTAGAATGGACAGAAAGTAATGCAAAACAAATCAGACACAAACAATGGGAAGTTCATTAAACAATAGATAAACAATAACAGAACCAAGTTGTTTTAGTGGTTAGAAAACGTGACTTGTTTGAGGATTCACGTGACATACAGGGGGCTCTTCTAGATGAGTAGACTGCCTCCAGTCCTTAAAACATTTTTTTTTATCAATGTGTCATATAATATACTTGTAGCCAGTCTCTGATGGCTCTGTTTTAAGCTTAAAACAGAGCCATCAGAGTTAGACTCAGTCTGGCTACAAGTATATTATAAGACACATTGATGAAAAATTGTTTTAAGGACTGGAGCCAGTCTAATAGATGAGGTACGATTGGCGTGGTATGGTAATTATAAGAAGGTAGAATGGAATCTGCAATAAACTAATCGATGAAGTATTGCATCAAGAAAAGATGCAATAACGATTTATTACAAAGTATATAATTTTGAAGCCAAGAAGCTCAATCTGTGAGTTGACGTTAAACTCAAAATCGCGTCAATTAGCGCCACCGCAAACACATCGCAATTAACGCTCACATATAATAGTTTCCAATAGGGATGACCAGCAATGGCTCAGACCAACCTGCGCATACGCGCAGTCTGATCAGAGCCTATGCTAGTCGCTTGGATATTCTATGACTGTTAAGGGACTGACCGTACAGCATTTTGAGTAGCTAAGCTTAAAGGGGGGGGGGGGGCTGCACAGGCTTGCCTCAGTCTACACTTGTCAAAATGTCATATTGTTGGAAATCACGTGACGCGACTTAAATGATGATGCTGATCAGAATGTAGGGAATGCACATGCTTATCTGATATTCTTCATCAGATAAGACCAAACCTGTGTTTTCTAATGAAACTTTTCTTGTTATGCTACGAAGCAATGGATGTAAAAAATGCTGTCTGTCAATGTCGTCTGTAGCATCTACTGTCGTGCCAGCCAAGAGCAACAGTGACGTCATGTTTTGTTAACAAAGTTATCGGGACTAAAATCGATAGATCACGTGTGTATTAATCCTATCCGCAGGATAGGATTAATACTTAAGTGATCTATTGATTCGTGTTAGCAAAAGTGGAGTGTTCAAGTCAATGTTTTAATTAACAATTGTAAACAAAACATGACGTCATTTTCACTCTTGGCTGGCAGGACAGTAGTTGCTAACATCACAGGCAAATTCAGAATACAGGCAATTTGAACAGGCAACAATTGTTGGCATTTGAACATTTACGAGCAGGATTCATTTCGTGCTCCGCTGAGTTGAATATGAGAAAGAGTAAATAACCTCAGAGGGTTAAGACAAGCAAAATTATGTTTAAGTATAACTTTTAACAAGATCTGCCTAAATTAACAATGTAGTACTGTAAAGATGACCCACATTGAAGTTAGTACTGATCAAAGTTTAAATGCATTAGTATACATATTTTTTAGGTTTTGAAAACCGTGACATTAACCCGATATGGATGATTTGGTATTTTATGCGAGATAAGATATTAGATCGTAGATATTTAGAAATAGGTTGTGATCTAAAGTATCGATAAGTATTTAATTAAATAATATTGAATGGCAAAACTGTGACCTAGAAACTTTGGGATGCACTTAATTTTGTATTTCTTTTGAATTTAATTTATTTCAAGATTTTGGCATATAAAACTTGTTAGGACTAAATACTGCCATCAATCTGCTGGTCTTGATATACTGTTTTTTGTTGGTTAGATTTGATTCTTTACGTCCCATCAACAATCTTTCAGTTATGTAGGGACGGGTCTTCCTTGGTTGAACCAGTTCATAGCTAGGATTAATGTGCCATGCTCAAGGATACAACGCAGTGACGCGGATGAGGCTCGATCCCGCGGACCCTCAGTTCGAGTCAAGCACTCAACTATACTGAGCCGCTGCGCTCCCTAAAAGGTATAATGGTCTAGTCTAGTATGGCTAAAGGACCTAAAGACATGTTTACATCCCCTATAGACTTCTTTTCTTGCGATCAAAGCTTTCTTCGTGCACACAGCGAAGACTCTAATCAGTTCAGGCTGCTCCGGGTCATAACACCATATAGGGTAGTGGTTATAGCGAGGCGTTTGTCCCACATAGGCTCATGATTTTGTCTGTATGTGGGCAGGTGCACGAGATTTTTCAGTGAGCAGCGAAGACTCAGGCGAGTCTGCGCATATGCGTCAGAGCCTACGCTGGTATGCGTGGATCCAGAAAGTTTTGTCAGAGGTGGGTCCAATTTTGATACTATTAGTGGGCCATGATTGGCCCGCCAGTGAAACGCCATTTAAAGGCATATATTTTGTGATATATGGAATCATAAGTGAATTTACTGATAAGGGAAAGTTTCAGTATCTCACAAACTTAAAGGGGCCTCAAGAGGGGACTTACCTGTATACAACACAATTTCTTTCACTAAGATAAAGATCAATATTTTATCAGAAAATACCTAATCCCTTTATGGGACCACTTTATTGCCCCCTGTTAGGAAGTCATAATCACCTAATAAAGATAAGCCTTTGATCTGTCCAGTATGACCCCTGGAGAGAATCATAATGAGTGGTACCAGTATTATTGCTAAATTTTCTATGTTTTTAAATGGCGTTTCGCTGGCGTGCCGATGATGGCCCAACATTGAATGTTTGCTTGTTAGCTTTGTGATTTTCAGGGATTGCTAAGAAAACCTATATTGTTTAATTTTTCAGGGGTGTCCGGACCCCCTCCCCCCCCTGGATCCGCACATGGCTGGTCTAATACACAAAGCTGGGGTGTAGATATACCAAACTTTAGACCATCCGTCAACATGGCCGTTTATTCCAGAGGAAGGTGCAATAAGTACCAAACTCTTGTGTGCTGGTCCATATATTGTACGAGTTGTAGTCTGCATTTGGCTATTTTACCGCTTACAGCATCTTGAGTGTGGTTAATTTTACAAATTGTATGCAACTTCATTTAATTGCCATCCTCAAGGAGGATGAAAATTTAATATAATTGACTAAGTTTGCAACCTGTATGGTAGCACCGGCTAAGTGGTGCAGTATGAGATAGCTCTTTCTGTGAAAATTACCTTCATGTTTTGTCATGGTGTCGTGCAACACTAAAACGGCACAGCCAGCTCATCGCCATCGGAGATGTTTCAAAGTTTCAAAGTTTATTCACACGTCAACATGTAAAATAAGGTAATACATGCATATGCATATATTGATGCCCGTCAATGCCCACTCAAGGTACTGCGGAAACGTCAGCCTACAAAGTCAGGAGCATGTAGCTTTCAATATACACAGTGGACTAGTTCATTTTATAGGACTAGACATTGTGGTATTATACATTTTACCCACAAAGCGAACTGCTGATAGCGGATAACTGACTGCGGATTAAATTTTAGGGAACATCTCAACATTCATTTTGATGTTAAAATTACAAAACGGGCGATTCAGGCTTCATACTACGATGTATTGTATATACACACTGGGTTTGCGGCATCATCTCAGCTTTTTTAACAAAACTGTTTATATGCCCCCAAAGGAACTGTGGGAGGCATATAGTAATTGCTTTGTCAATTCCTCTGTCCGTCTGTTCGTCCGTCCGTCCCGCTTCCTGTCTGGTGCATATCTCCTATATTCTTTGAGGTAAGAATTCCAGTTTTGGTGTGTGGATGCATATTGAGATAGCAAAGTGTCTCGTAACATGTTCAGGTCACTGTGACCTTGACCCCGACATCTGACCTAGTTTTTAAAATTATCGTGTCCGGAGCATATCTCCTATATTATTTGAGGTAGGAATCTCAAATTTGGTATGTTGATACATCTTGGGATGACAAAGTGTCGCGCACCATGCTTGGGTCCCTGTGACATAGACCTTTACCTCTGACCTAGTTTCTAGAAACTGCTTTGAGTCTGGTGCATATCTCCTATATTCTTTGAGGTAGGAATTCCAAATTTGGTGTGGAAATGCATCTTGGGATGGCGGAGTGTCACATACCATATTCGAGTCACTGTGACATTGACCTTTGACCTAGTTTTAACAATTTTTGTCTGGAGCACATCTCTTACATTCTTTAAGGTAGGAATTCCAAATTTGGTGTGTAATGCATCTTGGATGGCAATTAGGTGTGTAAATGCATCTTGAAATGGCGGATTGTCATGTTCCATTTTCCGGTCACTGCGATCTTAACCTCTGACCTAGTTTCTAGAATCTGCAGCAAGTCTGGTCCAAAACTTCTATATTCTTTGAGGTAGGAATTCCAAATTAGATGAATCGATGCATCTTGGGATGGCAGAATGTCGCATACCATTTTTGGGTCATTGTGACCTTGACCTCTGACCTAGTTTATAGAATAATTGTGTCCGGAGCATCTCACCTATATTATTTGAGCTAGGGATACCAAATTTGGTGTGTTGTTGCGTCTTTGGATGGCAGAGTGTCATGTGGTAAATGTGTTTTAGGTGAGTACTTCTTTCGTTATCACAAGTCGATCACAATCAAGGTAAGCTGGGCTGGCCAGGACCTTGCTTGTTCATAGAAACAGTGGATTGAAACTGTATTGCCATTGCATTGGAGGTCAGCAATTTAATACATAATGACAGTCAGTGTGCCTGGTAGAAAAGCAAATCACGGTTTAGCTATGGTTTCCACTATGATTGCATCACGATGGAGCAGACCTCAGTCTCAAAAGCTTTCGTCTTGATGCTGGCCCCTTATGCTTGTTTTCAGCTGGGCCCACCGTGGCTCAACTTGAGGTACTCTTTAGTTCTAACTCTTTGTGAGCCATTTTCTTTGTTTCACCAAATCATTGATAGTTTGTTCCTCTGTGGTAATGTTTTGCATAAGTTAGAAATCCTCTATTCGAGCCTAACACGTTTGTGTTTTAAAAGAAACCCAGCAGAATCCAGAGCAAAGATTTGGCGCCATAACGCATTTAAGCAAACAGTAGCTTCCGCTGCTGTCCGTTCTTTGGCGGTGATTCTGTCATTGTTGAATGCTCATAACTTTATAACCAGGTGGTATACTAGTTTAATCAAATTTTGCACACGTATACATTTCAACATTTTCCAAACACTGGCATGCGTAAAAGTTTCGTTTGGCGGACAAGGTTATGCCGAGCATCATTCAGACGGGTAATGGTCAGTTAGTATAAATGCTCATAAACCTTAAACCACATGGTATATTTCGATCAAATTTTGCATATTTATTTCTTACTATTCGTTTTAACATTATTCAGACACATGTATGTAAAACGGTGACTACGCTTTGCCTAGCATCATTTAGGCCGGTCGAGGTATTTTAGTGAAAATGCTCATAACTTTGAACGACATGTTATATATGTATTTTGATCAAAGTTTTCATACTTATCCTTAACACTGGTATAATAAAAAAAATTTAAATCTTGAACAATAGCGTTGAATCTGATGCTGTGTAAAGTGGTGTTTTTGTTTTAACTCTGGTAGTCAGCTGATCAGAACCGATTGAGAAATCTTACCAGATGACTTGATAGTAAACCTTTGCGTGATGTGTTTTTGAATTGGGACCAATGGCGAGAGAATATGGTATTTTAAGATATTTCTTATCTACAGTAGCCTTTATTGCAAACATTATTAACCCAGATCAGACTACTCCCTTTTAAGCAGTCTGATAAGGGTTCATACTGTTTGCATTCATGATAAAATATTGTTTAATGAGAATTTCCAATATATGCACCGTACGTAATGAGGAGAGAAAATTTTCAGGACAAAAGTATCGGCGGGCCAATGGATGGCATATTTTTTAAATCATTTTTGAAAATGTCAGCTAAGGGCATCATTATTTTCAACTTAATTCTTAAATCACAATTTATGATACATAATGTAGAAACCAGCGGTTAGAAAATCTAGTACATAGTATTTTTATACCAAAATTTAGTTTATTGTTGCTCTCATTGTGTGTGGGAGTTTTGTGTTTGTTCCTTCTTTTGCTATACAGTACTTAGTATAAATTCTAGTTTTGCACTCATTCCGCTAGGGAAGAGAGAGCTGATTGCTTTATTTTAATTGTCTTCTTGCTGTCATACGACTGTAAGTGTTCCGTGTCTCTTCCTCACGGTGTGGTTGGTTGGTCTGCAGTATGTGATTGTGGTATTTTCTGGACTCTTAAGTTTTAAGAATTGCGCACAGCATCGCCGCCTACCCGATTTTACACCTCAAGGTTCACATATCGTGAACAGATTAGACTTTAGATTAAAGAAAGATGGATCATATATCACTTTTAAATCTGAAACTGCGCTAACAAATTATTTCTATGCTAAAAAACAGTTGACGCCACAACAATTATTATGTGCATGCTATTTCATGAGCACCACAAATAATCACATATATAACTGAATTGTTTCACATGCCATGGAAAAGTCTGATAACTTCAAAAAGACCGTAGCTGAATTTCACAACCGACCACAGGCTGACACCTAACGCTTACACCTTACACTGACTTTATGGGTGCAGTGCATTGTGCATTTGCGGCCAACTTTTTAATTTTTACCAAGCAAACTTTTATGCAGATATGTTGTCTAATACGCTTTAGTGCATTATGAAAAGGCTGTATCTATAGAAAATTCTGCTATATATATCGTCACTGAAACTAATGTGAATTAAGAGTGATGACCGCAAAACTCAAATGACATTTTTCTGGGAATTACAAATATTTCAGCCACTATTTTCATGTGCTTTAAGCAAATAAGAAACTTCATATATATGGACAACACTCTGCCCTGGGTTACATTTAACAACCTCCGAGCAAACAAGACATCTTGGGGTAATAGGAGTTATTGACCACAAAAACGCAATCGCGATATTACACGCTCTGGTAAAGATATTGGGGGATTTTCTCAGAATACGCAGGATAACTTTACATGTACATCGGTACGTCTATGCGTCTGCAGTTATAAGTTGTCGGACACTGTATTGCAGAGTATATTCGTTGTCTATACGCTTTTGATATAATAACCTTTGCTCGTCATTTCACATGCTTTACAGTCATGACTTTATCCTCCGATTTATGGCGTAAAGAAAGGCGTCCTTTGTCCTTATAAATTTCACCCATACTGTCTAGGACATATTAAAATATGATATTTTTCCATTAAACATTGACTGCTGCACCGATGATTTCTCTCTTATGCGGAATATCCTACATGTACCTCAGCGGATGTGTATAGAACATGTGGAATAACCTACATGTACATGTACCTCAGCGGATGCATATGGAATAACTTACATGTACATTTACCGAACAGCTGTACATAATTGGATGCTGAATTCACTTTTTTAGAAATGGCGACCTCGAATGCCTCAAGATTTTGCACCATTCCACACATGCTTCTATCTTGCCAATGTAACTGACGAGATTAACTCTTTCCGCGTTAGTGGCGAGTTGTGTCTTCGGCTATAGTTTAGAGCCAGATCACACCGATAACATGAACTTTGTCACAATTTGACATTCTGATGGTATTCTAGATTATGTTTTAAAATTACCAATTCAGAGAAAATGAGCAAACTTCAAAAAAGCATGCAAAATTGCCCAGCATGCAAATACGTTAACTGAATTAGAAGTACCCCGTTTTCAACACTGTAGACAATGTGGATTATTGTGCTTTTGAACTTCAGCTACGGTCTTTTTGAAGTTATCAGACTGTTCCATGGCATGTTAATCATTCACAGTCATATATGTGATGATCTGTGGTGCTCATGAAATAGCATTGTACATAATGGTGGCGTCAACTATTTTTAGCATAGAATATATTTGTAAGCGCAGTTCAAGATTTAAAAGCGATATTTGGTCCATCTTTCTTTAATCTAAATGCTATTCTGTTCACGATATGTGAGGCATAACATCGGGCGGGCGGCGATGCTGAGCGCAATTCTTTAACCTAAGAGTCCAGAAAATACCACAATCACAAACTGCAGACCAACCAACCACACCGTGAGGAAGAGACTGCAAGAAGACAGCAACCAGCTCTCTCTTCCCCAGCGGAATGATTGCAAAACTAGAATTGATACCAAGTACTACATAGAAAACTAACACAAAACTCCCACAATTAAAGCAACAATAAACTGAGCTTAATGTGCACGACCCGTGGTAAACGTATATCTTAGAAACAACATTTTAAAGTTAAATAAGTTTTTACTGCTCTGACTATGCCGAGATTGAAGAAAGCGAGAGCATTATTGGGGATATATTGCAGTTGCGGTTTACATATATTCGCCTGAGATTCGAATGAGTTTTATATCTTGCTGTGGCTGGTTGAGAAAGGGATAGTGTTTAATTTGGGAGTGAAATAGTTTTAAATTATTCTAGTATAGGGGTCCAAAATATAATATTTGAGTTTAAAATCATGATAAATGAGTAAATTTCAGCTAAAGAGACTTGTAGGGTGAGTATTTCTTCAAGTTGAAATGAAAGGCGAAACTAAGCACTGGTACAAATGCAAAATAATTTCGCAGAAATGTTCCTCATAATGCTCTCTAACAAAATTGCCTTTAAGTTATAACTTTGCTCCGCCAAACAAGCTGGCTGCCAGAGCTGTAGATAAGAAATATCTCTAAATGGCATATTCTCTCGAGCCACTGGTCCCAATTCAAAAACAAATCACACGAAGGTTTATTATAAGGTCATCTTGTAAAATTTCTCAATCGGTTCTGATCAGCTGAACAAAATGACTACCAGAGTTAAAATAAGAACACCACTTAAGACAACATCAGATTCTTAGTTATTTTTCAAGATTCAAAATAATTATATTATACCAGTGTCAAGGATAAGTATGAAATTTTTGTATCAAAATACATGTACAACATGCCATTGAAAGTTATGAGCATTTTCACTAAAATACCTTGAAAATGATGCTTGACAAAGCGTCGTCACCGTTTTGCATACCAGCGTCTAAACAATGTTAAAATGAATAAATAATAAGTATGCAACATTTGATCGAAATATACCACGTGGTTTATGATTTATGAGCATTTATACTAACTGACCATTACCCGCCTGACTGATGCTCGGCAAAACCTTGTCTGTCAAACGAAACTGTTACGCATGCCAGTGTTTGGACAATGTTGACACGTATACGTATGCAAAATTTGATCAAACTATACCATCTGGTTATACAGTAAGGAGCAATCAACAACGACAGAACCACAGCCAAAGAATGGACAGCAGCGGAAGCTACTGGTGGCTTAGATGCGTTATGGCGCCAAATCTGTGCTCTGGATTCTGCTGGGTTTCTTTTAAAACACAAACGTGTTAAGCTCGAATTATGCAAAACATTATCACAGAGAAACAAACTATCAATGATTTGGTGAAACAAAGAAAATGGCTCACAGAGAGTTAGAATTAAAGAGTATCTCTCAAGATGAGCCACGGTGGGCCCAGCTGAAAACAAGCATAAGGAGCCAGCATAGAGAAGAAAGTATCTGAGACTGAGGTCTGCTCCATCGTGATGTAATTAAAGTGGAAACCATGGTTAAGCCGTGATTTGGTTTTATACCAGGCATACTGACTGTCGCAATGTATTGCATTGCTGACCTCCAATGCAGTGGCAATACAGTTTCAATAAATAGACTATCTTCCACTGTTTCTGGCGTACAAGCAAGGTCCTGGCCAGCCCAGTTTACCTCGATGGTGATTGACTTGTGATAAAGAAAGAAATACGAACCTAAAACACATTTACCACATGACACTCTGCCATCTAAAGATACAAATGCACACCAAATTTGGAATCCCTAGCTCAAATAATATAGGTGAAATGCTCTGGACACAATTGTTCTAAAACTAGGTCAGAGTTCAAGGTCATAGTGACCCAAAAAGTGGTACGCGACACTCTGTCATCCCAAGATGCATCAAAACACCTAATATGGAATTCCTTCCTCAAAGAATATAGAAGTTATGCACTAGACTTGATGCGAATTCTAGAAACTAGGTCAGAGGTTAAGGTCACAGTGACCAAAAATGGAACGGGACAATCTGTCATTATCGGGCCGCGTAGCGCAGTCGGTAACATGTCTGGCTACAGATGCCTGTCTGACTGGATCCAGGGGTCGCGAGTTCGATCCCGGCCCGGTGCCATACTTTCGTGGAGATTGATCATGAAATAATTTCTACGGTTATTCTCCTCCCTTCCGCTGATTTATTCAAGAAGGGTTGTTGTCAGTTACAAGCGAAAGTATGTGCACAAATTACTGGTTAACTGCTTGCTCAAGCCTGCCCTGGAAAAAGAGTGGTTAAGTGAACTGACCGTCCCGCAATGACCATAGCTGTTGACATGGGACGTAAAGCAACAAAAACAAAAACAAACAATCTGTCATTCCAAGATGCATTCACACACCAAATTGCCACGAAAGATGCATTTACACATCAAATTTGGAATTTCTACCTCAAAGAATATAAGAGATGTGCTCCAGACACAATAATTCTTAAAACTAGGTCAGAGGTCAAGGTCAAGGTCACAGTGACTCGAAAATGGTACGTGACACTCCGCCATCCCAGGATGCATTTACACACCAAATTTGGAATTCCTACCTCAAAGAATATAGGAGATATGTACCAGACTTAAAGCAGTTTCTAGAAACTAGATCAGAGGTCAAGGTCAATGTCACAGGGACCCAAGGATGGTGCGCGACATTTTTTTTTATCTCAAGATGCATCTAAATACCAAACTTGGGATTCCTCTAAATACCAAATTTGGGATTCCTTCCTTAAATAATATAGGAGATATGCTCCGGACACGATTATTCTGAAAAACTAGATCAAGGTCAAGGTCACAGTGACCTGAAAATATTACGAGACACTTTGCTATCTCAATATGCATCTACACAACAAATTTGAAATTTCTACCTCAAAGAATATAGGAGATATGCACCAGACAGGAAGCAGGACGGACAGACTGATGGACGGACGGCGGGATGGGCAGTGCCATTACTATACGCCTCCCAAAGTTCCTTTGGGGCATAGAAAACAGTTTTGTTAAAAAAATTGAGCTCTTGATGGCCGCAAACCCAGTGTGTATAAACAGTACGTCATTAAATAAATCCTGAATGGCAGTCCGATGGTAGGTGTTTTGTAATTTTGGTATCAAAATGAATGTTGGGATGTTCCATAAATTTTAATCCGCAGTCAAATATCCGCTATCAGCAGTTCGCTTTGTGGGTAAAAATGTCTATTGGGGCATCTCTTGGCTGATTGGGGAACACAGACCCTATATGTTCTAATATTTAACAACTATTATTTGTAATCACACACACACATATATACACGCGCGCGCGTGCGCGCCCACCAAGTGGATGAGATGGAATTGAGGTGGTCGTGCCATTCAATAGATTATCACCTATTGTTTGAATAAGTCAGAAGCTAACATCCCACTACAGTGAAGTGCTGAAAGATGGCAAGCGCTTTTTTGAAAAGCTTATACTTTTTTACATACATTAATTGGGCCTCGTTGCAAGTAAACAAACCTTCGGAGGCGAATAATATAGTCGCTGACCAGACTGTGCAGATGATTATGTTACCGAATGAATGAAGGTACTGGAATATGACAACATGCCTATAAGTTTATGTCACCGGTCAGGTGGTTCAAATATGAACAAATGAGATACTACAAATAACGATGGTCTTTAATGTTGATCTACATGGCAACTGAAATAATATATATGAAATGTTTTAAATGATACGTCTATGACGTTGAAACAGTACAGCAAAGTCTACACATTCGCTGTTGAACAGCTATATGGCAAGTGCCCAAAATGAATATATATACAGCCAACATGCTCATATTGCCTGTATATATACTCACTGTATGACTTGAAAAGCATAGAAAATGACATAGAGTACAATATGAAGGATATGAGCACGGATTTGTGATAAAAAGCCAAATGAACACCTCTTGCAATTCCATTGCAAAATATCAAAATATCTAAATATCAAAACGTCAAAACACTAGCTTATCCTAAATTTCATTTATATATGCCAAAATACTTTTAACTACATACCTGAAATGATATATATGAAATATATTAAATGATACGTCTATGACGTTGAAACAGTACAGCAAAGTCTACACCTTCGCTGTTGAACGGCTATATGGCAAGTGCACTGAGGCATGCTAGTGCTCATGCATATAGGTGACGTGACATAGATTTAACGGTACATGCAGTTAGTATTAGTGTAATAGCAGGGGGTATTAGGGAAATGAATGGAAATAGGAACCATCAGGACAAAGGTGAGTAGATCACATAGTGAAATAAGAACATTCCTTTCTTTGACCTTTTGCAGTCCAAATCCAACCTATGACATGCTTCCTCGCTAAGCAAAATGGCGTCCCGACATTTACAAAATGAAGATATATATCAAAGATCATATTACACCTACCGTATTTACCAGAAGAAACGGCAATAAATAAATGAACACACAAAAATGATCTAATAAGACAAGTATCCAAATAGACGGCTGCTCTCTTATGTGTCTCTACTGGCCATACTACAATCGTTAGCAAATGATGATGATGATGATGATGATGATGATGATGATGATGATGATGGATGATGATGATGATGATGATGACGACGATGATGATAGTGATTTGCCAACAATACAGTGCTTGCTTGTGTTATGACCTACTTAAGCCAATGTCATTATCATAGGAAACATGATTAAAAAGTAGCATTAAATAAACATCTCAATTCAGTAATATGTATAAACAAAACTGCAATGCATACTGTATTAACAGTTTGTTAGACACTGTTGTCCGAATATGTCAGTTATGAAACTGACTATATACAATCAATCAAATTAGAAGATGAAATAGAAGAGAAAAAAAATCTTGCAATTGATTAATGTTGTGGCAAGAAAAGGGATCTTTACTATTCCCCATTTGCAGCAGGTATCTACACAGAAATATTAAAATGTACTCTCTTACTGACATTTACACTAGTAATGCACACTTATTGGACTGTTTTGAAGGGTACCAAATAGAGATTTGGACTTGTAGGGACCTTCGGAATTGGCCTATAGGATATGGGATATAGGAACCATGGATCAACAAACACACCAATCTTCTTCACTCATTCTATATATAAATTTTCCCCCTGCTGAAACAGATTCGTCCTCGAATCTCCTGAAACCATTTAAAAAATCATAAAATATTAAAAAACTGTCTTTGATTATTGAAACCACACAGGGACAAGTCATGTCTGTAATCAAAAGTATCACCACAAAAGTATACCAGGAAGATCTTGAAATAGCGTTAAAATTCACCGATATAGCAGACAGATAAGGTCATAAGAGCTACCCCTTGCTAGCATCCAAGTGATTGGGCTATATCCCTACCAGACATGTAACCAACAAGTGCAACCCCACATCAAGATCTGACTACCACATGCAATGAACTTAAATTTGTGTTCAGACTTCAGTCATCCAAAATCTTGGTAATATACCTGTGGTGCAAATAATGGAATATTTATTAAAATGCTAAGCAGAGGTCCACAGAACAGGATACTTATTGTCTGCATCTTACAGGTAAACAACATTTTTCGGGTCAACTTTAAAAGTGTGTTGCTTACACCGTAAATCCCATTCCCCAGCCCTCATCAATTTAGGGGACGTCTAACACGCTGGGGTCGTCTGCATGGTGGATTCTTGATCTCTTTTGTCCCTCTGGTCGACTGTCCTCTTTTCTGAGGGATTACATGTCTAGGGATGTCAGGTGATGTTGATGTTTCTGAGCCAGATGACTGGTATCTGAGAATGAGGAACTAGTATCAATACTCTCCACTACCGGGTCCATTGGTGCAGCTCTTGTTGTTCTTCTTGATGCAGAAGGTTCAGAGAAAGGACTTGGGAGCCCAAGGAAAGGCAACAGCATATTCCTGTGTAATAGGTTGTACTTACCTGCAGAGTTCTCTTTCTCAACTATAAACACAGGCATATCAGGTATAGGTTGTGACCTGATTATGTATGGCTCTGCTTCCCATAAATCAGCAAGTTTGTGCTTTCCCTGTATGCCAACCTTCCTTACCAAAACCCTATCCCCTGGCTCAAGTACAGCATACCTTACTTTTTCATCATAATATTGTTTGTATTTGCGTCCCTTTCTTGTTGCCTGTTTTCCAGCTTCTTTATAAGCTTCAGCCATCCTTGCTTTTAGCTGCTCAGCATAGTTCTGGTGACTTTTAGGAATGCTGTCACTATCATGTAACCCAAGAAAAGCATCAATTGCCAAGCGTGGATGCCTACCATACATTAAATAGAATGGGGAATATCCGATGCTTTCATGTACTGTAACGTTGTAAGCTTGGGTCAAGGTAGGGACGTGCTCTTTCCAGTTGAGCTTTTGCTTGTCCGCCAAGGTCCCCAACATGCTCAGAAGTGTTTTGTTAAACCTTTCGACCATTCCGTTTCCCATGGGATGGTAAGGGGTTGTTCTGGTCTTCTTGATCTTTGTAATCTCACAGAGTTTCTTGATGACCTTGCTCTCAAAGTTAGCCCCCTTATCACTGTGCAGTTTAGCTGGGAAACCGTAATGGACGAAGAAGTTTTCATATAACACTCTGGCTGTAGTCCTAGCTGTTTGGTTCCACGTTGGAATTGCTTGGGTGTATCGGCTGAAGTGGTCTGTAATCACCAGAATATTTTCATATCTGCCTTTTGACCTTTCCAGAGACAGGTAATCAATACAAACAAGTTCCAATGGTGTGCTTGATGTAAAATTAACCAGTTCAGCTGCTTTTGTATGGCGAGTTTTCCGTCTAATGCATTGCTGTACTTTGTTCTGTACATATTGAGTCATGCCAGGCCAATAAAAACGCTGATAAGAGCAAGGGTTCTATCTCTTCCCTGATGTCCAAGATCATCATGATAGCTTTTGAAAATTATGTCTCGGAGGGACTCTGGAAGTACAAGTTGGTGAAATTCTTCATCTTCCATGTGATAGATTCTATATAAAATGCCAGACTTTAACCTGTATCTTTCCCATTCTAATTTATATCTGCTGTCTATATTCTGGTGGTCAATTTCTTGTCTGTTTGGCTTTGATTTAGCTGAAAGGCATTTCACAATAGATGCTATATTCTTATCATCAGCTTGTGCTTTATGCCAATCTTGAATTGTAAGAGCTGTACCTTCCAGGGCCTCTTTAGGTATTTTATCAGGATATGTATCAATATCATCCAAGCTACAAGTGGGAAGACTTTCTACTAGAGAAAAATTACATGCTTGTACTACAATACTCTGACTCATTGCCTTTAAAACTTCTGGAAACACAGTTGCCTGACAGTTTTTCTCATTGTCATGGAATCTTGACAGACCACCTGCATCTGCATTGTTCTTTCCACTCCTATACTTAATAGTACAATTATAATTGGACAGTGCAGCAAGCCAACGTTGACCTGTGGCATCTAACTTTGCTGTTGTAAAAACATAGGTCAGCGGATTGTTATCAGCAATGACTTCAAAACTAGCTCCATAAAGATAGTCATAAAAGTTTTCTGTCACAGCCCATTTGAGTGCCAAAAATTCAAGTTTATGAGCAGGATAGTTCTTTTCAGATGGTTTCAAACTCCTGCTTGCAAATGAAATTACTCGTTCCTTTCCATCTTGTTCCTGGTACAATACAGCTCCAAGACCAGTGCCTGATGCATCAGTATGTAGCTTAAATGGCAAACTGTAATCAGCATAGGCCAGAATTGGAGGACTCATAAGTTTTTCTTTAAGTGTTTCAAATGACAATTGCTGGTCCTCATTCAAATCAAAAGGTGTTTTTTTCACTTTGTTGGATTTGGTCTTTTCTGTTTTGTTTGTGCAGTGGCCAACTAGTTGGTCAATTAGTGGCCATGCAATACTAGCATAGTTCTTGATGAATCTCCTATAATATCCTGTAAATCCTAGGAAAGATCTTACTTCCTTAACATTTTGAGGTACAGGCCATGTTCTTATAGACTCCAATTTTTCAGGATCTGTTTGTATGCCTTCCATTGATACTACATGACCTAGATAGGTAACCTCAGGCTTCAGTAATTTACACTTGGATGCCTTAAGCTTTAGATTGTGCTCAGTTAAACGAGAGAAAACTGCCCCAAGATGTACAAGATGTTCTTAAAACTTTGACGAGAATATAACTATGTCATCAAGATAAATCAAGCAGTCCCTCAAGTTTAAATCCCCCATACACCGTTCCATGAGTCTCTGAAATGTAGCTGGGGCATTGCATAATCCAAAAGGCATTCGATTGAACTCATAAAATCCCAGGCCACCCATCTGGAAAGCAGTTTCTCCTTATCCTCCTCTTCAATCTCTACTTGCCAATAACCACTTCTAAGGTCTAACTTAGAGAAGTATTTAGCACCAGCAAGCAGATGAAGAGACTCTTCTATTCTAGGAATGGCATATGCATCCTTAACTGTTTTGTTGTTCAATTTGGGAAAGTCAACACAGAGCCATCTTTCTTTCTTGCTAAAACTATGTTTGATGATTATGGGCTGTGACTTGGTCTTACTGCACCTGCCTCTATCATTTCTACAAGATGTTCTTTTACCTCAGTATATAGTGCTGGAGGTATTCTCCTAGGAGGTTCTTTTATTTGCTGATCATCTGGCAAATTTATCTTATGCTTTACAAGATCACAGTTACCTAAGTCAGTAAAGCTTGTTGAAAATATATGTTTCCATTTTCCAAGAAATTGACTTAGTTGTGATTTCTCCTCTTCTGATACGCTAGAATCGCCTAAGTTTATTCCTTCAGGAAGAACTTCCTTGTCCTTCACACTGGTACTTTGTTGATTAATCTGAGCCTTCTTACTATCTGAACGAATTGGATCAATGTGCCTGAGGACCTTAACATCATGTAATTCACATAAGTCTGAATTTGGCTTGATGTGCAATACCTTTGCAGACATGTTGTATGTTCAAACAGGTACTCTTTGACTTGTTTTTATCTTCTGCAAGGAAACAATCCGAGGACAGACGCCAATTCTTGTTGAGGCCCCTTCTGTCTGCTCTGTAATAACTGCTTCCACTTGTCTGTTTTTCCTAACAGGCCCAGATAGTGTTAGTGTTTCCCTAGGTTGTACCTTGATATCATAGGCATTGGTTGATTTGACCACTCCAACTCTGGATTGCTTTGATGCAACAAAAGCATTTTTCCATTCCTTAGGAACTTCTTTAATGTGGTCTGGTGTGTTCCAGCATTCCCTGATTACATTAGTTCCAACAACCACAGGTACTTTTAAGCTACAATCTGTGGTGGGAACTATAAGAGCCGGTATGTATATCTCTTTTTCAAGAAATGGAACTCCTATAGCACATTCTATGTACCCAGAGTATGGCAGGGTTTATCCTCCAGCTACCTCAACCTTCAAATCTGTTAGAGGCCGAAGTTCTGGAATCGGCAAGAGACTTGTATAAGTCCTCAGAAATTGTGAAATTGTGGATGAACCACTATAAATCAATGCATATGTTTCAGTACCATTGATTGTAATGCTTGACTCATTGGAGTGGCCTATAAGTCTTTCCAAGAAGTTATGTTTAATAGGGCTTGGTTGGCGTCTGTCCCCAGTCTGCCCCTAGACGGAGACGCCATCTAGTTTTCCGAATGGTATTTGGAAGTTTTACTATCCTTTTTCTCTGCCTTTTTGCTGTCTTTGTTTTGAGAAGGGTTGGAGGCTTGTCTTCTGTCTGAATTTTCTTTCATCTGCTCTCCAATTTAGATATCCTAGACATTAGTTGATTTATTAAGGAGGTGTCCTGTTGTTTGTTTTCATGCATTTGAGGTTGTTGAGCACAGATTTTATTTGTTTTCATGTCGTATTCTTCAGCCCTGACAGCTCTTCGAAGCAACCCAAAAGACTGAATGCTTTCAAACTTAGCCCTTGTTGCATTCTTCAACCTATCGTTTCTCAATTTTTTCCAGAAAATATTTTTCAGCATTCATTGGTGTCAGAATCCTTCACATTTCCTTTAATCACAGCTTTCTGCAATATTTCCTCTATCCTAAGGCCCCATGCAGTGACAGACTCATCTTCTTTCTGTGAAGCAGTATAAAATTCTTGTAGATTACTTTCTCCTGTGGCCACATTGCCAAAAACTCCTTCCAGTCTGCAAAGCATATCTTTAATGCTGACTGAAGGACCCAATGGTAAAAGAACCCTTTTTAGCAGGACCTTTTAAAGATTTACGTACTGCTTGGGCAATTATTTGCTCAGAATATATACCATCCTTCTTTATGCACTCTACTTCGTATCTCCATTCTTCATAGGTTGCCTCGTTTTTGGGTTTGGTTCTTCCCCAGAAAAATAGGTAATTTTTGGGAAGCTATTACTTCCTTTGTAGCTTGTTCCTATGCTTTCTGTTTAATTAACATTCTTGGCTTCTTGCTCTGTGCAACTGCTAGTGTGGATGGTCTTAGTCTGTTCATCTGGTTCTACACCAATTTCATTAACTTTGATTTTAGCTGGAATGCTCGGGTCTATCTTATTATCCTCCTTACTCTGATTGTTTTCTAACTTTTAGTAATTGTACTGTCTTTTGCTAAGTTCAATTTCTTTTTCTTTCAAAACTCTTAATTTCTCTTCCAGAATACGTTCTTTAGTTTTCAATTCCTCTTCAATGGGATCAACTCTTTCTATTCTTTTTCTTAATTCATCTTGTGACTTCACCCATTCTTCCTTAGCTTTTATCTCCATTTCTCTTTTCTTTATTTCCTCTTCCAATGTCAGAATGTTATTTTCTCGCTTTTTTCGTCTTTCCATGACTTCCTGATTTATGAAACATTGTAGATTTTCTCCTTCATACTTGATCCCACGCATCCCTGTATAAGGATCAGCATGTTGCTGTCTAAACTCTAATGTTTCACTCTGCCTATTTCTAAACTCTCCTCCTCTTGTACTATTATCAAGCTTTAGCTCCCAATTTTGATCATGATATCCAAATTTTATTTGTTGGTCATGAAATTGAGATGCTATATCTTTTGAATCTCTCTGTTACACTTCACTAAGGGTTTGTGGATTTGCATATCTATGCATTGGCGCATCCTTTTCAACCCTATATTGCCTACTATTATCAGGACACAGAAATACATACTTCTGGCCTTCTATTTCGTAGACAACCTCAACTAGTGTACTTGAGAATCTGTCATTTGGCCTTGATAATGCCCCAGCTCCTTTTGATTCAAATCACTTTCTTGTTTAATATATTGGTTTGGACCAATATATTCAGGAACCCTGTATGCATACTTTTTCTCATGGTATCCTAACTCATTCTGGTCATATCTAAAACCACTACTGTACCTTTCCTGAGATACCCTTTCTTGATGAATAGGTATTTCCTTCTGACTTCCTACATCCTTTCTAGTCATAGTTGCTTTTTCCTGGATTCCTGTTCTTAAATCAGAGATTCCTTCAGCATATGGCTGCTTGTAATGTTCTGTTGTTAACGAATTCTCTTTATCTACATTGCTCATTGAATTAGGCATTGCATCAAGCCTATAACTTTGAGGTATCTGTTTATCAGCCAAATATTGGTTGATCTGATTCAATTTATCTCTAGGTTGTGAATGCACTGTCAGTTGTGGAATTGGCATATACTCTAGCTGTTTACTCGTTTCTATGGTATGACTTCTTCCACTTACTTGAGCACCTCTGTCCATTATTTGGTTATATTGTTGTTTTAAGTCTCTAGATATGCATCCAATCTAGCAAGCCTCTCTCTAGCATCTATACTTTGCTGTGGCTCTTCCTTGTCATGTGGAGCTGAAGCATACTGCCTACTGTCCATCCTTTTTACTTGACTATCTCTTGCAACTGCCCTACTTTCCATGCAGGGTTCATAGAATGTCAATTTCTTTCGAACTGGTGCCTGACTACTGCTTGGTTCCAGTTGGTCATTGGGCTTTTGAGCCATCTCTTCCCTTATCTCAGTTTGACTACTACTAGCCAACTGGGTCTCTCTATTTCCCTTTTCATAGGATTTGTTTCTAGTCTCTTTAAGACTGGCCAACATGTGATCAAGTTCCAATATTTCTTGATTTCTTTATGTAAATTATATAAATATAATATGAACATTGAATTTCAATTTTGATGACTCCGTTAGGTTCTGTGTACATTTAGTGACAAAAAAATGATCGTTAAATCGTTTATGCTACGTCAGACAAAAGTCCATACATATGTATACAATTTAGTCTTTTTTAATGAAAATATTGCACGTCTTTATTCAATGCTTAATCCAACGATTATGTAAGTTTTCTGGTAAACAGCAGAATACACCAATTGACGCCATACATTATAAATACTGCGAGTAAAAATGTCTTCGGGGTTAACGATCAGGAAGCAAATAATAAAGTCACCGACCAAACTGCGCATATGTGCAGGCTGGTCTGCACCTTTGTGGTTTGCATGCAGCAAACTTAGGATTTTCACGCGATGGAGGTCATATGGTAGCCGTTTACTACGTATGTGTGGCCTTCATGCAAAAATTTTAGCAAAAAATCTCCAAACTCAGATATTTAGATAAATGAAGTAGTAGTCGGTTAGATCGTGTTACATTTCAGTTTCGTCTCTAATGTCATTTTGAAGGTTTTGTTATGCTATCGAATGACGGAATGTACTGGTATATGACAACATACCAAAGTTTATAAAGTATGAACAATGGACTTCATTTTTGATCACTCCATTGGGCTTGACAAAAATGATCTTTATGTCGTTTGTCAGACAAAATTCCTTACATATGTATACATTTGAGTCATATTTGAATGAAAATATTGCACAACCTTATTCAATGCTTAATCCAACAATTGTGTGAGTTTTTAGCTTTGCAGCAGAACATGGTGTCTTTAAGACACCAATGGACGCCATACATTGTAAATACTGGTAAACCCAATGTGCTAATTAATGTCGTGCAATTCGATTGCATATTTTATTCAAATATACAGCAAAAACACAACAACAGCACCTGGTAAAAGATCAACACCAACAAATAAAGACCAAACATAATCGTCATAGATACACAATATGTACATAAATATTTTCTTACAAACTAGCACGTTTTTCCTTCCTATGGGCGACTTTTGTCTGCTTATGGCCTTTACAAACAATTTGTACCGGTTTCGGGTCGTTTCGGCCGTGAGTCGTTTCGAACATGAGTCGTTTCGGCTGCGGGTCGTTTCGGCTGAGTCGTTTCGGCCTGGGTTGTTTCGGCCTGATCTTAGGGTGGGTCGTTTAGGCCTAATTTGGTGGGTCGTTTCGGCCCAATACCCCCCCCCCCCTCCCTACCCCCCAATATTTTATATAGCTCGTGATATTGTGTTCTTTTTTGGCAGTGGCTAGAGGTACGGATCCGTATCCCTAGCCTGGGAGGCTAGGGATACGGATCCGTACCCCTAGTCTCGAAGGCTAGGGGTACGGACCCGTACCCCTAGTATATTCTACCATGTCAGGCTACAGGTACAGACATATAACCCTGATGAGGAATTTTAAATTATCATTATGATAAGTGTTAGAAATTACCTTGTTGTTGTGTTATGAAATACCAATCCAGTAAGTCGCCATTTGCAATGTGAGATAACTCTGTATAGTAAATATAAAAACGAAACACGAATTCGGAACTGGGACAAGTGGCGCGGGATTTATGTTGTGTTGTTGTTGTTATAATATTTATTATTACTATTATTATTATTATTATTATTATTATTAATATTATTCAATCAAATTAAAACTTGTTATTCATGATTCGTTTTTGCTGTTTTCACTTTCGGTTTGTGTCATTAGCGAGGGTGCGAACAACAGTCTGTGATTAATTGGTCGGCAGACATCCTGTAACTTAAAAGAACAAATTACAATGATTGGCTGAATGTTTTAATGTCCAACCTCAAAGACATAAGAAGGGCTTAAGAACGTCCTTAATTAGCCTAATCCGTACAAACAGTATCTAGACTTATAATTATACCTATAATATACCTATAATAATAACTATTTGGTGTAACCGCCTAATTCTCGCTGCTCATTTATAAAACTCTAAGAAAATTATGTTCAGTCTCTCTCTATGTTTATGCCTAGTGCGAAGGGACCGCGGTACACCGACATCATAACCGAATAATGTATGTTCAGTCTCACTTTGTCAGAATGGCTCAAATGCTGAACATAGGGAAAAAGTCTGAGGACTTTTCATATTTAAACATTGCCATCCAGCAGTATCAGAAGGAAGAAAATGTTCAATTCTTTAGGCGCAGTTCGCCAACCATTGAAAATGCACAGCCACGGATGCCAGACACAAAAGTTAATGGACGTCTGAAGTATTATGAGATATCATTTCATTGTATACGCGGTGGCAAGAACTTTAAATCCAGGAGTACAGGAATGAGAGAACAGAGGTTATCTATCTATATATCTATCTATCTATCTATCTATCTATCTATCTATCTATCTATCTATCTATCTATCTATCTATCTATCTATCTATCTATCTATCTATCTATCTATCTATCTTTTCGTTTTGCAGGTCATGACAAGTAAACCCAGCCAGCACACTATGTCGGACCCACATCGCTCCGCCCATAAAATGCCATTCAAATGGCATTTCGCTGGCGGGCCAACCATGGCCCGCTTTTTTATGTTTAGTTTTGACGTTAGTTTTGATATAATGCGTAAATCAACTATTATACTTCAGATAATCATTTTTGGTGCTCAAAAGAGTCTTCACGATGAGACGGTTCTTTTGAGCACCAAAAACTTACGTTAAAAGTGATAGAAAATGTAATTTTACACACCACCCGTCCGTCCGTCTGTCCGTTCGTCAGTCCGTACAATTTTATTATTTGTTTTCGTGCCTAGAAGTAACATAAGTACCTTAAGGATCTAAAAATATTAAGTTTGTCCATACGTCTAAAGATTCTAACAAATAAACCCAGCCAGCACACAATGTCAGACCAATATCAGTCCGCTAGCAAAACGCCATTCAAATGGCATTTCGTTGGCGGGCTGACCATGGCCCGCTTTTTTATGTTTAGTGGGATATAGATCAATTATTCTCTAGTCATTTCAGACATAAAGAATGTGCTTAAAAGAGTCTTCTCGCTTTTAGATTTGTTCTGAAGTTATTGATAGTGTCACAGATGCAAATTCTGGATGTTTAGGACGTGGTTTGGGGTGGTTTAGATGTGGTTTGCGGTGGTTTGGTGGTGGTTTAGGGCTAACATGGCAGGTCAACGTAATAAAAATGCTTTTAAATTTCTTCTTCAATTATTGATACTATCACAAAAACACATTCTGGATGTTTAGAAAGTGGTTTGTGATGGTTTGGAGGTGGTTTGGAGGTGGTTTGGGGTGTTTCCACAGACCCTGACAGGTCGTATCTTTTCACAAAAAATACTTCCTTTCGAGGTTAATCATCCTTTTATAGGATAATAATAATAATAATAATAATAATAATAATAATAATAATAATAATAATAATAATAATAATAACATAAATCCCGCACCACTTGTCCCATTTCCGAATTCGTGTTTCGTTTTTTATATTTACTATACAGAGTTATCCCGCGTTGCAAATGGCGAGTTAGTGCTGTTTTTTTTTATTTCATAACACAACAACAAGGTATTTTCGAACACTTATAATCATGATAACTTCTCATCAGGGTTATATGTCTGTACATGTAGCCTGACATGGTAGAATATACTAGGGGTACGGATCCGTAGGGGTACGGATCCGTATCCCTAGTCTCCCAGGCTAGGGGTACGGATCCGTACCTCTAGCCACTGCCTTCTTTTTTTATGAAGTCTCTTACTAGCCTGTGCAGCGCTGCAGTCTCGAAAGAATCCAGCTGTCGCTTCTTACACATGTACTGTTGAAAATGAACCCAAACTTATTGTTGAAAGCAGTGCTCCGAGTAATTAAAGGATTTGGTAGAAATATATTGTCTAATGGGGTAAGCTCAATTTTTGGCGATCCCTAGGTTTACTGAAACGAAGCATTAATATAATAAGGGGTTCTAACTTCTAGGGATACTTAAATTGTAGTTTGGTTTCTTGTACCTTCTGCAACATAACCAATTTGAGTGTTACCACAATCAGCATCAGCATTAGATGTAATGTATCGCATTTGTATTAAGTCACGATGATCAGCATATATGAAACAGAAAATGTAAGATGCCAAAAGAATCTTCAATCACCATGCATACAATGTCATCGATACATTGTATCCATGATGGTTCGAAGTGGTTATTTTTTTATTTTTTTTTTCTGCGAAGTTCCCCCGACTATGTGGGAAAATATAAAACGGTTTTAACTAATGCGCACAAATCCGGAGTGCCTATATATGTGTGCATATACGATCAGCTTATGCTAAGACCAAACTGTGGACACGCATATTCTCGTAAAGGCATTCACTGCTCGCGCTCTAGCCCTACGAGCTAGCCGTATAAGTTTGTGTACTACGCTTGTCGTTAATTAAAGGGCGTATTTACTCATAAGTAATTTCACAGTTTTCTTAATATTGAGCAATCAATCAATATAAACGGATTAGAGCTTTGAGATAATAATAGGTTATCATAATCTTTGACACATTGACAATAAACATGGTCAGTAAATATATTAATCCAAAACAGAAATGAACTGGTCTAACTAAAAAGAGTGGGATATTCCACTGAATTCAATTGAAGTTTTGACCCTGATTTTTCATGTATGCGTGCAACGAAGACCCAGACGAGACTGCACAAACGCGCATTCTCGCAAGAACATTGCACCAAACATAAATTATGTAAACTGTCCAAATATCACACAAACATTATTTCGAGCAGCGAAGGTTCATGCGCGCATTCTGACAGAAACATCCACTGCTACAAAATAACTGACAAAAACGGGCAGATAATGATTGTAGAAAGAAAAGGAAAATAGGCGCTGAATTTTTTATAAACTTTCCAAAGATCCGACTGCATTTAACACTACTCAGGCCGAGTAGCGAAGGCCCATACCAGACTGTACATGCGTGCATACTCGCAAGAACACTTACTAGCACAAACGGGTAAATAATGTTTGTGCTGAAAAGAGAGCATTCCAAAGATCCGACTCTATTAAACACTTGAACATATCAACCAGCGATCTGTTTAGGTCCACAACGTTCACTCCTGTACTAACATAAGCAAATAATATTTTCAACTATGTGCCGCAGACTACTTAAGCAGACAGCATTTGGGCCAACACATGGGCCGAAATTGATGGCTGCACATGCATGGCTAAATGATGACTTCACGCATGTTAAATGCCTAATGGTACCTGTCGTATGATATGTTTATACGAACAGCGAAGACACTGAATAAACGAGCCTTTGCTGCTTACCCACACAAAGTAGCCTGTGGACTTGGAAGAATACAGGGCCGAAATTTAGACGTCTGGGCTCAGTGGATGGCTGCGCATACATGTTCAAAGGGTGACTTAATACAAATGCGTTAAATTACATGAGATTGTCCAAATACTATAACATTTACATGCAATCTAATCAAGCACCAGTTCATTCAGTTTATATATATATATGTGTGTGCAGCTGCGACAAATAATGATTTATATTTTAAATACGCGGCCAATATCATTGCAACGTAGAAGAACACATCTTTGATGCAGGTTGCTATAAAAGAACATTAGAATAATTTCAATAGTTCCAGAGTGTTAAACTAGCATCCCAAAAACGCATAACAGTGACCTTTGAAATAGATTAGGCAGCGCATTTATCAAAAATCCCCCTGATGTTGTTAGCACTTAAACTGATATATGCAGCTACGGAGACTAGCTGAAATGTATTGCCAACTCGAAACATGTTAAGAATATCTAGTTAGCACCGTTAGCTTACTGTATGGTTTAGCTAACATGACATGAGTAACCAGTTTAGGGCCTATATTAAATATTATGGTCATCAACATTATGAACACTTGGATTAGTCACTTTATTTTCCCACTGACTAATAATTTCGTGAGTATTTATTTAAAACAAATTAAGGTAGTGCGGGACCCATGTCAAAAGATAACCTTACTTTTACTTAAAAGTAAGAGTGTGAGAGTTATCGTTCTTGAATCTTGTTTTTAAAAGAGAATACTTATTTGTAAGACGGTAGATATTATTCTCCCCTGACAACTCTTTGATGCTTGAAACGTAATTCTGTAAGTCATTCGGTATTTTGATGGTTAAAAGTTGCGGACCGTATAAATATACAAACTATATACATGTCTCGGTTGCTATTTCTGCATGCTGCCACTAACCTAAGACCCACCCCCACCCCCAAAAAGGGGGGTTGTAGACGTGCACATGCCTTGTATATAACATTCTCATGTTTTAGGTCCCATGGAGGTACATGGTCACTAATGTTTTATGGAGAAATGACGTAGCTATTTCAATTACCTTATCACACCGGATAGGCAGCAATAAGAAACAGTCTAAACAATCGATGAATGCTGATAACAAATTGCTAGAAACAGTGTTTGTGATAGCCATTTGTTGCCTATCGGACTACAAACAACAATTCAAAATTCTGTTACTTACAGTATTTAACTACGTTCGTCGATAGCATTAACGTTTTCGATTGCCGCCTTTCTAGTGTGTTTTTGATATACTGAAGACGTAGCCAAAACAAGCTGATACAAGGGCTAGGAGTTATTTCATGTTTCTATAGAAAAAATTATTTTGTTTCGTTGCATGTTTCATGATGATAAAATGGACATTTCTGCATACATTTTAATAAAATTAATTGGAACTGCATGTGCCTGAAAGGAAGATATATGACAATATAACATTCTTTTCTGTATATTAACGGTTGGCAAGCATGGTACAGATGCGCGGATCCAGGAATTTTCATCAGGGGAAGGGTCCAGGTCAGTTTGACAAAAAAGCTCTGACAACGATTTTTTTAGTCCTCAGCTTATTTTACAGAAGTCAAATGGTCAATTTCAAAGAAATCTATCGGTTTTCAAGGCTCCAGATGGGGTCCAATTTTTTCCAGGGGGTCCAACTTTTTCCAGGGAGTGTCCAATTGCTTATTCCCTATAGAAACCCATATAATTTGTGATTTCCCAGAGGGGGTCCGGACCCCCCCCCCATTCTGGATCCGCACTTGGTGCAGCCCTCACAGCTTCATGGTTAAGGCTACAATACATTATCTCATTTGGGCTTGGCAAACGTTAATAGACAGAAGAATGTATCATCCTTTTATTGTTATATACCTTATAATAAGTGTTTACTATAGAAACTTGAGGTGTTTCAATCCTGACAATTGTACATTTTATTTAATAATGTGTCATATTTTGGTTGATCGTTGACCAATCACTGACCGCGGGCTTTATTTCCGATATAACATGACTGCAGAGGGCTTAATTGCCATTTCAACCTGCTCACGGATATCCTCTGCGAGATAAGATACCGTCGCTTTATTGAGAAAAATTATCATAATTACATCGGATAGGCGACAATCGAGAAGGCTCTGAAAAATCGATGAACGTGGATCGCAAATCGCTAGAATTTACCATTTGTCGCCAGTCAGGCAAACAAACTGCAATCCAAAAAGTCTGTTTCTGACGGTATTTGATCTACGTTCGTCGATAGCATCAACGTTTTCGATTGCCACCTATCCGGGATGTGTATTGATACAATGAATACGTAACCAAAACAATCTGAAACAAGAGCTAGGAGTTATCTACATTTTTCAGTCATGTTTCTGTTGAAAAAAAAGTTTGTTTCCACACCGGATAGTGAGCAATCGAAAACACTCTTAACCATTGACGAACGCGGATCAAAACTCGCTAGAAACAGTGTTTTGATTGCAAAGTGTCGCCTTTTCGATGAGTGATGGTAATAAAAAAAACTATGATTCTAACTATTTTTGGTCTATAATCGTCGATAGTATTGATGTTTTCGATTGCGCCTATAAGGTGTGGTTTTGTTGTATGCTTCATGATGTTACAGTGGACATTTTTTTGGAAATGCTTTTGCTTGAAAGGAAAGTATTCTAGAACTTTTTGGATACTGTAAAGGCGGCACCTCATGACTGCCTTATTAGTCTACTTTAGACATAGGTAAAATCTGAAAATGAAAGTGTTTGTTTATCGTTTAACATTAGTATAGAGGCAAACAGTGTGGACCCAGATCAGACTGCTCTAGGTGAGCAGTCTGCTCTAGATCTACACTGTTTGGTTTAGAGGCTTCATAATATATTAATAGACGATAAAAACATACGATTGTGTTGTAATATACGCTTTAAGGGTTAATAAATGTGGGTTCAGTGCATTAACGGACAGGACTTTCATGAAATGCACGCAGACCTGCGCGGCTCAAGCAACTTTTAAACGCTTAACCAATGGATAGAACCTGATTTCCATTCTTGAGCAGTTGAAATAACCGAACCACGCCCAGATATGAAAATTAAAGTTGCCACCTTTACAGTACCCAAAAAGTCCTATTATATATAACAATAACAATATAACATTCCTTTCTGTATATTAACGTTTGTCAAGCCCTTGTGCGATAATGTGTTGCAGGCCTCACCGCTGTGTGGTTCTGGTTGCAACACATCACATTCAGGCTTGTCAAACATTAATACAAGGAAAAGAATGTTTTATACTCTTATAGTCTGGTGTATGAAATTCAAAAAGGCCCTAAATAAGGAGAAAAATACACCCATCGTTAGAAAGGATGAAAATGGTCTCAAATTAAAGCTTATCATCACTAGTTTCAATATCCGCCTGTTGACACTTCGAAAAAGTGTAGCGTCACAGTGTAAAATGGGCAGATAACTCTATACCAGGCATGTCAGAAAGTTACAAAACAGTCATTTAAACGATGAAAACGACATGTTTTCATACTTATCTAAATCCAAAAGTTAATATTTTTTCAAAAGTAAAATTAATTTTAAGGTGACTCATATTTTTATTTAAATCATTGAAGTTATTTTGACGTTAATGACGTCACGTTACGTAATTCAGCCCTCCAAAATCGTTAAAATAAACTTTTTCACATTGATTCCTGAGCTGGATATTCAATATTCTGTCAAATACTTGTACTTATCAAACCTCAAAATGCCTCAGCTTTGCAAAAATATAAAAGTTTGATTCCTACCATTTATAGGCAGAAAGTTATATTGCTTGAAAGATGCCAACCCCTTTGCGAGCAATTCGCCATATTTGACGTGTTTTCATAAGTACGAGGGGCATTTGGAAAGTTCTTAGCATGGTCTTTTATCTCAGTAACCGATTTATTAACCCATCATGTTTGGTATCATTTTAAAGAGCTATCTTTCCTCTATGTTATGGCACAAATTTCATGAGGATATTATAATGCAGACACGAAAAATATTATTGTGAATACATGTATTGTTTGTATACTGGAAAACGCAAAATTTCAGAGGAAAATATAACATTTTACCTTTTGAAAAGTGTGCAGAACATTAACAATAGTTCATCAAATTAGATAATTTTGTACCATTTTGTAGGCCACGATCTGGTACATTTATTATACAATTAATGACCCAGTTGGATGTTTCTCATAACTAAATACCAGAACAGCAATAACAAAACCGTCTAGAAAGCAAAGCAATGTGCTAATTTTTTAGACTAAAACTTGCATGTCACAATGCACACATTTTGAAAATATATAACCGACTGTAGTTTAAACATGCCGTGCGTTGGTATTTTTGTCAAGCACACGTTATGCTCTTTGTATTGAAACCAAAAGAAATTTTGTAAACCAGAACAAAGGAGAGATAACTCTTATAATCTTCCTATGGGGAAGAGTAAGTTTAGCTATGAGTTGACGTTTTAGTTCATTTCAATTGGACACGGTGGTAAACAAACAAGTAAAAATACCTCCAGAGTAGAAATCAACCAATTTTGTGATGGCTAACGCGATACCATGAGGAGTTCTTATGCCATCGACAAATGTGAGGGGTAACGTTACCCCACCCACTTCTTGAAAAGTAGGGGTAGTCTTATTAGGAATAATTTTCTTGAATACAGAACTAAACAATCCACACTTTTTGTGCGACGAAATGATTTTTATACATTGTTTGCTCCAAATAAAGCAAAACATATACTCAATAGGCATTTTTCTTGCTCCTGTAGTGACACAATTTATAGTAAAGAGATAGAGAAAAATCGAAAAAAGTCCCATTTTTGAAATTTTACCAATTTTCTATTAGTCAACATTTTCTGTATATAAAGGTGTAAGTCGTGCAAGCAGTGATAGCATAATATATTTTAATAAAAATTAAGTTGGCAACAAATCGTTAATTTGTCATACAGTGAACGTAAATAAGGTCCCCAAATTTCCTTCGTTTTTTTTTGCAAATATTTTGCTTAGAATTTCAGCCAGTGTATAAACCCTACTCATTTTGAGCATGCGCTGCACGTGCACGCCGATTCCTTTTTTGACAAAAATTAAACCATCAAGTAGCCGTTGAATTCTAAAAATGTATTATTTGATAGCATTTTATCAACGCATTGTGGAGTTATGATGTCATGCTAAGAACTTTCCAAATGCCCCGAGCGTATATGGAATTCAAATAAGCCCTAAATAAGGAGAAAAATACACCAATCATTCGATAGGATGAGATGGTCTTAAGTCAAAGCTTACCATCTCTACTTTCAATATCCAGGTGTTGACAATTTGAAAAAAGTGTAGCGTCATATTGTAAAATGGGGAGATAACTTGATACTATGATATTAGAAATGTATGAGGAAAAATAAATTAATGCAATCTTGCATACCCATTTAAGAACTTATTTCGTGAGATGCAATATGTTTTTTCCATATTTGCAATTTAATTTTTGTTATAAGAATAATAGCTATTTTTATCTTGCCTTACGTCATCTTCCAAAATTCAAAAGGGGTAAATGTCAAACATCTGTAATTTTATTGTTAATTAGATTCTTAAAAAATATATCTAAAGAGTTCCTTGACAAATAGTCTGGTGACCAACTTAGATAACCTTGCACCCTTGGCCAATTTTTCAAGTCTGCCAATTTGTTAATTATGACCACTATAATGCGAAACAAAGTTGGCAAAACATAAACCTGTCTAGGCTATGGGAATATGCATGTTTTCCATGGCAACCAATAACCGATTCAAGAATGGGGTGTGCCTTCAAAATTACTCATATCTCAGCTGCTACTTATCCCAGACTAGTTAACTTGAGGCCACATTAAAGCTTAGACATATACCTTTTTATTTGTTATATATGCAAATTATAATGATCTTATTTGCATCTTCCTAAATATTTATTAAAACATAAAAAATGTGATTGAAGAATGTGGGTGTATCTACAAAACTAATAATATCTCAGCTGCTAGATATCATAGACAACTAAAATTGGTACCAATTAAAAGTTTTGTCACATGCCTTTTATTTCATGGTCAGATAAACAAATTATCTTATTTGCAAAATTTGCTTATTCATGAATATTAGCAAAAAAGTAAAAAACAAGAAATGTCACAGTCACGCGACGAATGCCCCCAAAGGAATTGGTCAAGCATAAGACAGATTTGAGGAAAGTTAGCTGTATTCTAGGAGATCTGCTCCAGACACAATAAACCTAGAAATGAGGCCAAAAGTCAATGTCAAGGTCAAAGTGACCCAAAATGGTACGCACCACTCCGCCATCCCAAGAGGAATCAACACACCAAATTTGGGATTCCTACATCAAATAATATAGGAGATATTCTCCCGTCACGATTATTCTAGAAACTAGGTCATAGGTCAAGATCACAGTGACCTAAAAATGGTATGCTACACATCAGCATCTAAAGATGTATCCATAAAGCAAATTTGGGATTCCCAAATAATATAAGAGATATGTTCTGGACACCATTATTCTACAAACTAGGTCAGAGGTCAAGGTCAAAGTGACCCAAAAATCGTATGTGACACTCCACCATCTCAAGTTGCATCCACCCACCAAATTTGGGATTCCTACCTTTAATAATATAAGAGATATACTCTGGACATGATTTTTTCTAAAAACTAGGCCAGAGGTCAAGGTCACAGTGACCTGTAAATGGTACAAGACACTCCACCACCCCAGATGAATTCACACACCAAATTTGGGATTCCTATCTCAAATAATAAAAGAGATATGCTCCTGACACAATTATTATTAAAACTAGGTCAGAGGTCAAGGTCACAGTGACCGAAAATAGTACAAGACACTCAACCATCCCAAGATGCATTCACACACCAAATTTGGGATTCCCTTCTCAAATAATATAAGAGATATGTTCCTGACACAATTATTATTAAAACTAGGTCAGAGGTCAAGGTCACAGTGGCCAGAAAAAAAATTGTGAGACTCCACCATCCAAGATGCATATACACTCCAAATTTGGAATTCCTACCTCAAAGAATATAAGAGATATGCTCCGAACACAAAAATTCTTAAAACTAGGTCAGAGGTCTAGGTCACAGTGACCCAAAATGGTATGTGTGACACTCCGTCATCTCAAGATGCATTTAGACACCAAATTTGGAATTCCTATCAAAAAGAATATATACCCGACAAAAAAAGAAACGCACCACTTAAAACTGTTCAACTCCCAGGAAGATCACAAGGGATAGGCAAGTTTAGTTTGTTTCAGTGCAAAGGTATGTCAAGTACTGCTGCGTCACACGTCTTTTGCAATCTGGCGTCAAAAATGTTTTAAAGAAAATTGGTCATGTACCAAGTGGGGGTCAAATTGTAAAGTCACAAGAAATTAGCGTTTTGATAATGCTCTCTTGCTGGATAAGTTCAAGCAATGAGAATCATTTCAGTCGACCAAATCGTACTCAGGCACTAATTCTTTGCAAATTATATCTGTTAATGATCATACGCGATAATTAAACCAGGTAGCTCATGTATTGTGACTACCCTTTGGATAACGATTCCACACTGGACATAAGCCTTACACAACATTAAAAGAGTTCAACATTGTTTTAATCAATTTAAATGGCCCTAACTGATAAAAATGGATTTTCGAATAACAAATATGCATCAATAAACACATTGGTTGTCTCACAGAAAGACAACGTATCGATTTCATACTTTGCAAATGTAAAACATACTCGGAATTTAATGTAGACAGTAGCATTTAATTAACGCTTCCGCAACTCGTTTACCATTCGCCTTGGTGAGTTTTGTGCCTGTACAGGGAAGGTATAGATACTCATCTACGTCACACTCAAGTTTTAGTAAGATATGATCATAATTGAATATTTTATGACAATTAACATTATCGTTTTATAAAGAGATCTAAATGGGAAAATCGTAGTGGTGCGTTTCTTTTTTTGTTGGGTATATGAGATATGCACCAGACACAATGCAGTTTCTAGAAATTCTGTCAGAGGTCAAGTTCAAGGTCACAGTGACCCAATTATTGTATGCGACACTTCCCCATCTCAAGATGCATTCACACACCAAATTTGAGATTCCTACCTCAAATAATATAAGAGATATGCTCCGGACAGGATAATTATAAAAACTAGGTCATAGGTCAAGTTCAAGGTCACTGTGACCCAATTATGGTACGTGACACTTTGTCATCTCAAGATGCATCATCACACCAAATTTGAGATTCCTAGCTCAAATATTATTAGAGATATGTTCCGGACACGATTATTCCAATAACTAGGTCAGAGTTCAAGGTCAAGGTCACAGTGACCCGAAAATGGTATGTGACACTCCGCCATCCCAAGATGCATTTACACACCAAATTTGGAATTCCTACCTCATAGAATATAGGAGATATGCACCAGACTCAATGCAGTTTCTAGAAACTAGGTCAGAGGTCAAGTTCAAGGTCACAGTGACCCAATTATGAAACGCGACACTTTGTCATCCCAAGACGCATCTACACACCAAATTTGAGATTCCTACCTCAAATAATATAAGAGATATGCTCCGGACACGATTATTCTAAAAACTAGGTCAGAGGTCAAGGTCAAGGTCAGAGTGACCCGAAAATGGTATGCGACACTCCGTCATCCCAAGATGCATCCACACACCAAATTTGGAATTCCTACCTCAAAAAATATAGGAGATATGCACCGGACACGAAGCGGGACGGACGGACACACGGACGGATGGACGGACGGACAGTGCGATTACTATATGCCTCCCAAAGTTCCTTTGGGGGCATAAAAATAAGGAAACATCATTAAAAAACTTATGGTGGGTCGGACTTCATACTCTATGATGGTTCTAACTTAAAGACTTATCTTTTGATGAGATGGTAGGGGCCTGATGCTTTGGCTGTTTGTCGGGCCCATGGCGGTTTATCTGTTGGATTTCTTTTGCTCCGGTATTCAGTTTTATTTACTTTTGAGTCCTTATCTTTGCTTTATCTCCTTGTTGTATCTTGATTTATATGTTTTAGGAGATGATGCATTGATAAGCTAGGGGTCTGTCATGCAAACCAAATATCTATATGTTTTGATCCACATCTGAATTAAGGGTGAGGTTGGCGCCGTTAAACTGGTTTAAGCCCTTCAGTAAAATATTTTACTGACCGTTCCAAGGCGGTACTTCTTTCGTGGATCTTTTATGTTTTTGTTCTGTCTTGTGTTTGCAATGTCTTTGTACGCGCGCGTCTGTTTATATGTGCCTTGTTGTAACCTGCTGGGAAAGGGCTGACCTCTTGGCTCTCGTTTGTGGTGTCTAACTGTGAGTTTGTCACTTTCCCATTGGTATCCTGGGTCAGGTGTGGTACTTGATTTTATCGATTCCTGATCTTTGCACCCTTACATACTTTAACAGGTTGATTTTAACCCCATGCTATCATTGTTGCATGTTGTTATGTCATCAGTGATCAGTGATACAATTTGACAAGTCCGTTCATCTAGTGGTCCTATATTTGCATATTCATGAATAAAAATGAAATAGAGAAAAAGAGGGAAAATCACGTAAAAACTATCAGTGTGTGTGTGGGGGGGGGGTGGGGCAAGCGAGGTGGTTGATAATCAGACCTTGCAGCCTTAGGATATTTTCTCATGCATGCTAATTTGTTAAATGGGGCCCCCTAAATGAAAAAAAAAGTTGTTATAAAAACCTGTTTGGGCTATGTAAAATGCATAGTTTCCATGATGGCAGCTCATAATGCTATTCTCAAGAATTGGGGTGTACCAACAAAATACTCATATCTCAGCAGTATCTCATCCTTGAATAATATACGTGGTACCAAATTAAAGCCTTAACTGCTTTCACTCATTGGTCAAATATGCAAGTGTTCTAATTTGTATGTTCATAACTATTAATGAAAGCAATTGAAATGAGATAAAATTTCAGAAAATTTAAATGGGTGTACCTACAAAAGCACCTATATCTCAGCTGCTAATTATCCGTTACAACCGAACTTGATGCAAAATTAATGCTACTACATGGCACCTTTAGTAAATGATCTGATATGCAAGTTATCTAATTTGCATATTCATGAATATTAATGAAGACATGAGAAATAAGAAGGAAAAACGTAGAAAAATGTAAGGGGGTGCTAACAAAATTAGCTATAATTCAGCTGCTAGGTGTTCTCTACTATCAGGTTTTATATAATTCACGTTAAGTAGTACAAGATAATTAGCAATTGAGATCCTTAAGTGAGATTGTAAGTACACTATCATTAATTTGACTTCGAATATTTCTTATTTTCTTACATTTTCATTAGCATATATGAATATTTAAATCAGATAACCAGCATATTAAATAACAGAGTAAAATAAAAGTACATTAGCTTTAATTAGGTACCAAGTTTTGAAGTTTATGATAAATGGTAGCCGCGATATTAGTAGTTTTGTAGGTCCACCCTCATTATTTTTTCCATTTTTCCACAATTTTCTCTTTTCTAATGTTTTCATTAATATTCACGAATATTATGATAAGATAATTTTAGATAGCATATCATTAGGTAAAAGGTTTGTATCTTAGGATGTGTTTGGTACCAAGGTTAGTTCTCTAGGGCAATTAGCTACTGAGACATAAGAAATGTTCTAGGTACACCCCTACCCTTTTCTCCAATTTTCTCGTGTTTTCATGAATATTCATAAATACTAGAAAAAGAGCATTTGCATATTACCTCCTTGGTTAAATAGACTATGTCTTAGCAAGTTAGCATAGTGTTGGTGCCAAGTTTAGTACTCTATGGCAATTAGCAGCTGAGAAAATAGAAAATTTGTAGGTGCTCACCCTTTTTTGCAATTTGTTGCTTTTCTCTTTAATGTTTTGATTAACATGCATACCTTTTTAAATTAGATAAATGCCTACCAAATAATAGAAAAAAAAACATAATTATCTAGACTTTGATTAGGTGCCAGATTTTGGATTTGTGATAAATGGAAGCTGAGATATGAGTAGTTTGTAAATAAACCCCATTATTTTTTCTATGATTTTCTTTCATTTCTAATGTTTTCGTTAATATTCATGAATATGATAATCAGATAATTTGCATATCTTATCATTATGTAGATGGATTCTGCCATAGCATTTATTTGATACCAAGTTTAGTACTCTATGGCAATGGGCAACTGAAAATATAAGAATGTTCTAGTCACACCCCTAAATTGTTCTACAATTTTCGCTAATTTCTCATGTTTTCATGAGTATTCATGAATATAAGAATAAGATCCTCTGCATATCAGACCAGTGGATAAGAGTGCTATAACTAAGCATTTGTTGCCAGTTTTAGAATTCTAGATCAATTAGCAAATAAGATATGAGTAATTTTGTAGGTACATCCCTTATTTTTCTGCAATTTTCCCTCATTTCAAATTATTTCATTAATATTCATGAATATGCAAATTATGTGATTTGAATATCGGACCATTTGGGTAAGAACGTTTTGTCTTAGCATTGATTTAATACCAAGTTTGGTGTCTGTGATGGTTAGCAGCTGATATATAGGTAATTTTGTAGGTACAAGCTTGACTTTTTCTACGTGTTGTCTCTCATTACCAATGTTTTCATTAATTTCATAAATATTCAACTGTTATACTTTGCATATCGGACCACTACAACATATCATTATTTTGGTACCAGGTTTTGTATCCTAGAATGAGCTACTGGTGGGCTATGAGTTTTTTTGAAGATATACCCCTCTTTTTAGAATTGCTTTTAAATTAATGATTGGCATGGAAACCATGTGTTTTAACATAACGAGTTTATTTTTTGGAAAATATTTTTTTGCAATTTGGTGGTCCAATTGAACAATTTGGCATCCGTAAGAAAGTGTCCTTGGTGTTCATGGTAGGTCTAACTACCCCCTCCCCCGCGGTGTAAAATGACTTGTCAAATTGAATCACCTATATGGTATAACTACATGTAAATGCATCGCTGAACGTTATCATCATTTTCCCATAATTTCTAACCTTTTCATTAATATTCATGAATATACAAATTATACAAAAATATCATTTACATATCTGATTATGCGCTAAAAGGCCTATATCTAAGCTTTAATTTGGTTTCAAATTTAGTAGTCTAGGATAAGGAGGTGTTGAGATATGAATGGGTTTGTAGGTACAGCCCTATTCTTGAAAATCGCATTAGTGTTTGACATGGAAACAGCCGAAACAGGTTTATTTTTTAGGATAACTTGTTTCCGCATTTAAAGGACCCGGATGAACAATTTGGCACCCATCACAATTTGCCCTGGGCGTCCAAGGTAGGTCAAAAGAATTCTCAAACTAAGTATGTTTCTGTGAAAAAATTATGTGAAAAGGCTTGTATAACAGTAACTGCTGTTTTTGAAAACATGCTTCCTGATGATATAAGTACACCGCATACGGAGACATGATCAGTTATGCGTATGCACGGACGCATGCGCATGCGTATTTACAGACAGACATAATGTTATGCGGACAGATCATTAAACGAATAGTATATAATGAACCAAATGCACTATCCCCTTCAAATTTCAATCAAAACGAGAAAAGCACATTTTAACGATGCTCAATTTATTTTACTACAGGCTACTAAATTTAGTTGTGTTACGTCATATTATACGCACATATTCGATCAAAATCAATAAACCCTGTATGGATGGTGCTCGCTCTATGGCATTTTAGTATTTCTACCAGAAGTCATCACTCAAATGCTTTATATTCCAATCATTAAGCAAATACAGGAAGGCTGTTTTGAAATTTGTTTTAGATTTTTATTATTTTCTTTAACTGACATTACGTTATCGTAACTAACGGTTAAGTTACGTTATTCTTTCATCATAGCTTGAAGTCAGAAACGTAATAACGACAATTTGAGATGCCCACGAGAGTCTTTATAGCACACGGCATCTCCTTTACTTTAATATTTATTACTTGGCGTTATTATGCAGGAGAGTTGACATCTCCAAGTATTGTCTTTTATGAAAACACGCCAAATATTGCGGTTTTCCGCAAAGGGGTCGATACCTTTAAAGCGGTATAGCTTTTTGCTTATAAATAGTAGGAATTAACCGTTTATATATTTGCAAAGCTAAGACAATTTTAAGTTTGATGATTAAAAAGATTTAATATAATAATGAATATCCAGCTCAGGAATCAATGTGAAAAAGTTTATTTTAACGATTTTGGAGGGTTGAATTACATAACGTGACGTCATTAACGTAAAAACAACCTCAATGATTTTTCAAAATTATGAGTCACCTTAGAATTAATTTGACTTTCAAAAAATATTATCATTTGGGGTTTAAAAAGTATGAAAACGTGTCGAATTTATCAATTAAATGACAACTGGCAAATTTCTGACATGCATGGTATAGAGTTATCTGCCCATTTTACACTATGACGCTACACTTTTTCGAAGTGTCAACAGGCGGATATTGAAAGCAGACATGATTAGCTAAATTTTGAGACCAGTTTCATCCTTTCTAACGATGGGTGTATTTTTGACTTAAAAAATCGAGTCCATACACCAGACTATTATTGCATATTTGTAAGTTTATTCTTTAAATGACATTTAGATCTATGCATCAGGAATAAAGCTATAAAATTTAGCTTTTATCTACATAAATCCTACGTGTAAGAAAGCATCAAAGTATCAAGACATGCTATAGCCATGCTTTAATGAGAATCATAATGTAATGTGCTTGGTCACATATGCTAGGTCAAAATCTTTTTTGTCATTTTCTACGCCCATTTGTCAGTGCTTAATCAATAAAAGCTATGTCTCCGCCCAGTGATATACATAGGGCGTAGACAAACAAAAAAATTGGTTGAAAGGGGAGACAACACTTATTATAGTCTTTATTTTTTTCAGGAATTTTCAGAAAAGTCACCAAAACAAAAAAACGAGCACGGTGACACATATTTTTTATTCAATCATTAGATTTTTCATGAAAATATCTTTGTAAAAATATGTTTTTTGTTGTTCCACTTACATTCTCTGATATGTTTATTTTGAATATTAATGTTTTTTTGGCATTTATTCGTTTGACTTAATTAGGATTTTGCTTAATAAATTGTGTAAATACATGTTATTTCACTATTTTTTGTTTTTATTTTTATCTCTGGTGTGAGTAGTATTTGTTCTGAAAAAAAAAACTGTATTGCGTTTCTTGTTTATTTGTTAACAAAATCTGTGTTTGTTTATTTCAAAAACCTGCGATTTTGCAGTTTTTGACATCAAATAACTTTTTAAAAAGAACGGTGAGGTATTGTTTTTTTTTGTCTTAGATTATAAGTATAAGTCTATATTATAATATATTAAAAGATAAAACACTTTTGGACATATGCCGGTGAGTCCGGTACTACCTTAACTACAAAAATAAGTGGATTTTGCACCAATATTCAAACTGGCCGAAACGACTCACGGCCGAAACGACTCACCAGAATAGGCCGAATCGACTCACCCCAAAATAAGGCCGAAACGACCCAGGCCGAAATGACCCGGCCGAATCGACCCACGGCCGAAACGACCCGGATTCTTTGTACCCGGTTCAGCCTGATACTATTTCTGACTCAGCATGCAAAGTGTTAATGGGAACTGGGTATAAAATCCATCTAGACATGTGGTTTTGTTTAAGCTGAAAAAGTACTGTTGAGGAGCCCATTTCCCGTTAAAAATGCTTTTTTGCTGCACTTAAAGTGCTATGCTCAAAATTGCCAAACCACTGGTATCCCTACATTAAAATGACCTTGACACTAGAAACCCCTATGTTTGGCGTTGACGACCAGATAAGGCTAAAACTATTTGCTCAGCTAAAATATTGAAATTTCGTGCGCAGCAATTGAAATTTCGCATGTTGCAATTTCAGCTACATTGTTTTTGACTTTCCATTTTAGAGAAATGAGAGCGAACAAAGAAGGCACAGATCAGGCTGGTCTGTGCCTTTGCTTTTCGCATGCAACAAAGTCAGGTTTTCTCGAGTCGATGCCAATAAGTGGCTAGATTTACCCTTTTATAAACGTGTGCAGTGAGAACGCAGGTGAATTTTACCAATCTTTTCATTTAAATGCATTAGGGCATTGTTTTTTTCAGGGGTGGCTACCTACGTTACATCGTAAATATCGAAACCATTGACATTCCACCATTTTGAAGGGACTGTATTAAAAATAAGCATTTGTTTTTTTTGTTTTGTCGGTAATGTTATTTAAGTGACCGGGAATTGAACAAAAAAGAGCCGATAGATGCCTACACGTGCGTACGATCGACATAATTATATATATATATGTATATTGTTTTTGTTTTTGTTTTTTTCACGTCCAATTCAACAATTTTCCGTCAAGTCGGGACGGGTCTTTCTGGCATGAACCATTATTAAGCAGGGAATAAAATGTCTTGCTCAAGGACTCAACGCAGTGCATCCGGTGATTACGAACCCTAGTCAAGAACTTTACCACTGAGCCACCGCGATCCTCGTTGTTGTTGTTGTTGTTGGTGGTGGTGGTGGTGGTGGTGCAATATAATTTAAACTTTATCTTGTTTACAGGGACATACCCTCCAAAGCAATTTCAACCACCAGAAATTAACCCATACCATGTTGGATATGATCAAACAGAGGATGGCAAACCGTTAGAGGGTTATCAATCCAGGAGTGGGACAATTGATAAAAGAAACTGTCCCTTGATAAAACAGGTAAACCCCATCAGCCGTTATCCAACCATCTTGTCCTACCAAGGGTTGCGATTGTTTCGATACGACGAAACCTTCGCAGGTGAAGATGTTATCCAACATAAGGTACAAGTTGGCATAGCGAATATTCAAATCAGTCTGCGCATCCGCACTGTCTGATCAGAGTCTTAGTTTTACGTGTAAAGAAACGTCGGATGCGCAGGCTGATCTGAATCTTCGATGTGCGCACATACCAACTTGTACCTTTTGATTGATACGTGCTCATATAGTGTGGATCGCCTATGTTTTGTACATCACGTTGGCCGGTACAAACTACCTAGGTTATACATATTATATGCAGGGTATCTGACCAGATTGGGGAAACGTATTACTGGTGTATCAATATATTCTAATGACATAAAGTTTAGCATATTTTGATTGCGTTGCTAATTTTTACCAGAAGATCATTTTTGACAAAATTATATATTGCTCATTAGAAAGTACTGTTATTCTACTATCCAAAAGTCAGTAATTTAGAATATAGTAATATATTTAGATTCACCGTTAACAAGTATTCCCTCTTGTAGGCGGGACGAGTCGAAGACGAGTTTCCCGCTACAAGGGGGGATATTTGTATATTCACGAGTATTTGTACAATAACATTCTTGTATCATGATGACCAATAAAACAATTTAATTTATTAATCAGATATTCAAGTCAATTATAACCTCCACCCTTGACATGGTCTTGTGGAAGTAATTGTACAGCTTAGATCAAGGGAAAGGCGGCAAAGTCATGATGCAATATTCATTTATATTCCATAGGGAACAATGTTAAACACATATGATAATTTTACTCGTAATTCAATATTTCGACTCGACCAAAGGCCTTTATCAAGAAAAAACATGCACTTCAATATCAATTACATATTTTCTGTTCCACCATTTAGTACGAAAATATGTATAATGTAGCTATTATAGCTAATTTCTGCCTCTGAGCAGACTAAGCGGTAGATCATGCTGATATGCGTCTTTCTCAGGTGCACATGAACAGACATTTTTTGGTTTTGAATCTGTTTCCCTTTGAAGAAAATGGTGCACAGTTAAGAGTTATGTCTGGTGAAACTCAAATATATGACAGGCCCCCAGATAAAAGAAAATTATTTTTCTTATTTCTCAACCAAAACATATGTATTCGCTGGAAACTACCACACAGAACGAACAGGGCATCAATCGTTTACGAGTAAATGCTCAGATTTTTTTCTATGTACTGAACGTTAATTGAGGGTATTTTCATCATTTCATCGTATCAAATTCCACTTAAATTGACAGATACGGGCTAAATTCCTTCGAACTGACACTGTTCTTTGGGGAAAGTTGTTCCGATGCTCAGTGGGGAAACAAAAATTAACTTTTCATACAAAATTTTGGGCTACAGGGGACGCTGAGACATATTTACACGGAACCATATTGCCCGTTATTATCATAATTCGTTCTAAATAGTAAAAATAAACCAAAACTGAAAATGTCTCTTACCTTTGTTTATCCAAATTTTGGCCCGAAAACGACGACGACGTGTCGTGGTAGTTCCTAGGTTTACCACCCGAGTATTTGCATACAATAAAATCAGGGTCTTCCTCATGGTGCCGTGGGTTTAGTCTGTATGGTGTGTTTGTGGCATTTGCCTGGTAATACTCAATATTTGTTTTGCTACTAAAAAGTCCAAATACTTATTAATTTCAGCCTGAAGTTGAGATTTGGATACCACCTCGAAGAGACTATATGATGTGGTCTATTCTTACATGTATATTTTGCTTCATGCCAACGGGAGTTGTTGCAGTGTATAATGCTCACAAGGTAAGATCTAACATTCTTTTACCCTTTGTATACTAATGAATTATTCCTTCTGGTTTGATACAATAAACTAGGGATAGTCCATTGTACATATCAAGAGGTCTCAGGTTATAATTTTCAAAACATTATTATTGTATTTTTGTCTGAAGATCTTTTATATCTTAGCAAACAGTGTGGATTTCAATGAAATGCGGCATTATGTGGCATTTCATTAGGGTCTTCATTGATTCTAAAAGTACCCGTTTAGGGATTGGTTACTTTCATATTATTTATTAGCTGTTCATATCAATTAACCATTGGAAAGAAAAAACTCTTTTTTTCTTTCAATAGTTTTATTTTTTTTACAGCTGGTTTAGTTTTTCCTATTGACATGCATTTTAACCCATCATCAGGGGTGATGTGGTCATATTGTCTTTGTTGTGGATATAATAAATGTCGGTGTTGAAGTAAGTAAGGGTGCAAAGATCAGGAATCGATAGAATCTAGTACCACACCTGACCCAGGACACCAATGGATAAGTGACAAACTCACAGTTAGGCACCACAAATGAGAGTCAAGAGGTCAGCCCTTTACCAGCAGGTGACAAAAAGGCACATATAAACAGACGCGCACAAAGGTATAGCAACTGCAAGAGAGAAAAAACATAAAAGATCCACAAATGAAGTACCGCCTTGGAATGCTCAGTAAAATATTTTACTGGAGGGCTTAAACCCGTTTCACAGTGCGCCAACCTCACCCTTTATTTAGATGTGGATCAGGACACATTGATATTGGTTTGCATGAAATACCCCTAACTTATCAATGCATCATCTCCCATCTCATCATATAAATTAAGATATAACAAGATCAAGCAAAGATAAGGACTAAACAGTAGATAAAACTGAATACCAGAGCAAAAGAAATCCAACAGGTGAACCTCGGTGGGCCAGACAAATAGCCAAAGCATCAGGCCTCTACCATCTCATCAATAGATAAGTCTTTGAGTCAGAACCGTCTTAGAGTCCGACCCACCGACGTGCAATCAAAGAGGAAAGCAAAGTTGCCAACCGTGATAGGGTTGACCACCAAGCATGCAGTCTGTTGCAATACATTAATGTTACAGCCAATCTTTTTATAATGCGAAATTATTTTAGTGAACTGCACTGAATAATTATTAGAGCCATCAATCTTCTTCAATTTATACACCAAGTCACCATAGAATTCAGGTTCAGAAAGTCCTTGGCGCAAGAAAAATTTAAGTCTAACTTGGAATTTAGATATCAAATCATAGTATCGTCTATAAAATTTGGAAAAGGTTTTGTGAAGTTAATGATACCAATAGCCTTGTTTAAGAAGTTTCTGAGTTAACAATTTATTGTGAGTGTTGAAGTCAGTAACATAGTTAGATGCTCTAGCAAAATGTATGAGCTTAGAGATATAGACTCCATAGGATGTAGAGCGAGGAGCATCACCATCTAAAAATAGGAAGTTGACGATTTCAAAATCAAAGTCGTCACGTTTATCATTAATTTTGGTAGAAACAATATCATTAGAAATTGACAAATGCAAGTCTAAAAATGCGGCTTTGGTATCAGAGGTATTATTTTTATTAAGTTAGAGCTCTGAATGGTATATTTGACGTACCATATTGTCTCTGGTCGATATCACATCATATCCAATGCCTCATTAGTCAATAACTGTTTTATTATATAACATTTAGAGAAAGATGTACAGGTATCATTGCACCTGGAAAAAATACTGAACTTATAAACACGTTTTGGGACAGTCAAGCATTTAGCAGAAACGATGCAAACCTAAATAAGACCACTCTTTTACTATTGCATATATGTTGTGCATGAGTGTCATCATTCAACATTTACAAACAAGAATTCTAACACACTTCGCATGTAGAGCCGATGATAAAATAAGTGTGATATGCCAAACAATAATTCACAGCTTTGAAAACGCAGGGAAAATGTGTGATAGCTGACGTCATATGTTACAGGTAAACGACGTCATTCATGGCGTTAGACGGTGTAACGTCGTTTTTACGCTTGAAAGACGTTACAAATACATGTAAATGTATGCGACGTGGTCTAAGTATTTGCGGGAGTTCTTCAGTGCAAAGGCGGAAAGTTGGAAGAAGCTGAAAACTTCAAATTTGTTTTCGTCGGTTATTGTGCATTAAAATCGAAATAGATCAGCTCCAGTGCGTGATTTGTTGCGTTTTCAGCAACTACGATATAATTATTAGCCACGCTTTAGAAAAGCAGAACCGGAAAGAAGAAAAAAACAAGGAGTCTAATTTTAGTAACTTATATACACTGGCAAGCGCGCGCAAGCCAGTGAATATGACGATATATTGACTGGCCACGTGAGCGCTCTAAGCCAATGAAAATCAGTCTTTTTTCTTAGTTATATAATAATAATGTTTAAAATATCGCCCAAATATCTGGATGAATTGTTAAACGCATCAATAACACCTGCCTGCTTATCATCAGAAAGAGACATCATAAAGTCCCTCTCATAACAAAACAGGAATAAATCGGCAACCAGGGGAGCACAATTAGTGCCCATAGGAATCCTAGCTACTTGTCTATACAGCTTGGTGCCAAATCGAATAAAAATGTTGTCCAACAAAAAGGTCAGCGCAATACATACTTTTGCCATGACCATGCATGATATTTTTTAGGGGTTTTTTCGGAAGTAAAAAATGCATTCCTGTCATTACATGCAAGGTAAGGGGATCCTTATCTCTGGAAGATTCTTTCAATAAGATCAATGATTGTATCTTTACTGCAATTATGAGGTAAAGTGGTGTAAAGAGTACAAAAATCATAAGTAGACAAACTGGTCGCATTGAAATATCTAGCTTTAAGTTTATCTAAAATTTCACCTGAATTTTTAATGGACCAAAGTTCTGTTGCCGTACAAGAAATAGAATTAGCAATAAATCTTGCTTTGTAGGGTTTTTATGGAGATTATATAACCAGTACAACGTACGAACTTTGTTTTTATTTTTTAGCTTTGACACCGAAATGTAGGGCTGTATGACAACCATGCCCATCGATCATTACCTCTCTCACTCAAAGAAGGCTGCAGTTTATAGGCATTTGTGTCAACAAGCTCACGCTTAAGAGTATTTATATAATATAATCGTCAAACAAGTACAACACTGTTAGACACTATATCTGCTGGAACCAAAACATAGTTCATATGAAAATCCTGGATACCTCGTTTAAGATGACGAAAAGAAGATTTAGGTTTAGAGAATAAAAGATGTGTATTACATGAGTAAAATGAAATATGAGTATCAATAATTTTAAAAATGTTAATCTTCCATTCCTTCAAGGCATCAGGTTCAGCATTTTCCCTTTTGCACCAACGATTACTTAAGTCATTTAAAGAAGCAGCGATCTCTCTATGACATTTAGGGAAATCGATATTAGATGGAAATCTATATTTAGGACCTTTAGAAATAACCCCCTCCCCCTCAGGCGACCACAAGGCAGCACCGATCAGACGCGAAAGCATGAAAAACACAAGATAAAAACAACACAAAAGATCCACAAAAGAATCCCTATAGCTTTGTGATTTTTTAGGGGGAGTTCAGACCCCCTGTTTCCGCCCACCCCTCTGGATCCGCGCATGCTTATACTGGAAATGCATTGATTATTAATGTGCTGCAAGGCCTGATGTATGAACTTATACCACCCTTACCAATTTCAGCACGAAATAGCTCGCAATGTGCAAGGTCTACACAGATGTAGGTGGTATAAAATAGTTATACATGTACTATGTTTGTCCACCTGTACGTAAGATAATCCACTCGCTAAAGCTTGTGGATTATCTCCACGTACAGGCAGACAATCCATGGTATAACTATTACTCATTTTTATTACAGGCAGACCAGGCGTTCAAGGAAGGGAATCTTCTGTATGGGGAACATTGTCAGACAATCGCTAAAAAGTTCATCATCATCAGCGTTATCATTGGTTCCTGTGTATTAATTGGACTAAGTGTTATGCTGGGCGTGCTATATTCAGGTTAAAGAGAGAAAAATATAGTCACTTGAGTGATTTCCCGTTTATGAATATGATGTCATATGTCAATATGGCAAAATTTTCGTGTATTTGAAAGAACGTTTTCATCAAGGCTGTTATTTTAATTACTCAAAACATATATTTTGGTAAAAAACGAAGAAAAAATGGAATACATGTAACCTAGGCCTGAATATCACAAGTGCATATCTGGGATCAGCAGGATACAATCGGATAAAGTCAGACTGCGGGTTAATTCAGACGAATAATTTTCTAACTTTATGGATGCAGATGGAACAAAGGGCATTTTTTTGGTGATGAGTAGCAAGCATATAATCCTCATGCCCATCACAATGTTGAGATAGCATTCAAACTGAATATGTGCAATGACTCTCTGTGTGTCTGTGTACGTGTGTGTCTGCGTGTGTGCGTTACAAACATACCTGGTCTTTCATTCGTTAATTTGAGTCATCTGTTAACCGGTCCCATGTCCAAAGCACTAAAGAAGAAAATCTTGACGTTTTGTGAATTTCGTGAATACATTGATTCTTAGTGTGATACCTGGCCCCGAGGCTATTAAACTTTTTTCGTGTTCAACTCAACTGAGCACGAAATTTATCCTGCTCATAAATATTAAAATGCCAACAATGGCATTTTAACATTTATTAGCATGATAAATACATCTGAGAGACTTAAAGCAAGAAACGTCTTTGTCGGTATTTTAGTTTTTATATGACCAATTAAAATTTCGTGCTCAGTTAAGTTGGATATGAATAATGTTTTATAACCCCGGGGCCTGATTTATGATGTATTGGTCAGATATAGATTTAAGATTCTAGTTGTCTGATCAGAGTTTTTACTCATGTTGTGTTTGATATTATCAATATCTATCATCAAGTCATGTCATTTTCTGCATTATTCTTGGAAGATTGTCTTTAGGCTGGTATGTTTAGGCTGGTATGGTTTCTACAAACTTCGGATCAAAAGGGCCTGCATATCAAATAGTGGTACCTTCAGCATAAGCGTCAATGTCCCTTAAGTCATGCTAAAACGGCAATCTAAATGGTCAAACGGCCACATTTTGGTCTGAGGTTGCATCAACTGTTTATACTTTATGCATACGAGTAGCGAATGCTCTGACGAGACTGTGCATATGCACAGGTTCGTCTTAACAGTGGCTGCTCACCAAAATGCTTAGTTAGAATTCGTATGTCATCTAATTCATCTACAATCCAGACACCTTTTGTGTGTGTTTTTTTATTGTATTACTCACAGTACCATCAACAAGTAACAATGTATGTGACAGGCGTACAAATATGTACATACAAGGTACGTGTGTGCATGTTAAATGAATCGTGTACAAAACAATGAAAAGTAGGCAATTTGCAGTAGTCACGATGGCTCAGAGCGTTCCAGAAATTTGTCTATCATGTGTGTGTCTGTGTAATATTCAATTTATTGATATTGGTCAGTTTGTCTTTATTTTATGTATTATATCGTTCATGTACGTTTATTTGTATTGTTTAGATTTTTCGTTTCTTTTCCTTATTAAAGGAATATATATTAAAAAGACAAGGCAATTCACTTATTTTATGGACATAGTTAGTTACCTTGTTTGTTTAAAACACTCGTCTGATTCTAATTTTATGGAGTGTGTTAATCGGCTTACTAGCTGCTTGACACACAAAATTTACTTGCATCAAACTATGGAAAATGGCACATGATTTTATATCAGGAGGAACCATTGCTGGGGTGATGGCACCAAATGGTTTTCCATAGGCCGTAATACAAACCTTTTGAAAAAAAATCATATATTTACAACGTTCTTTCACACAGTCTTCCAGTACAGCACAGCACCAATAAAATACGACAAAAAAAGAACCATTTCTGTGACATTTTGTGCACACAGGGAATTCCAAAACATGCCACCGTCGGCGGACCACTTATTTCAATCTATTTTCATGAAAAATAACATTTTTTTAAAAATTGCAGAAAATTACCTGATGGCAATAAACCATTTCAACTATTTTCTTCAACTAATTTGATCATTAAATTTATATGAATTTAATTTCATAATAACATCTCTTTCATTATCAGCCAATGAGGAGAGCTCGTTTTATATTACAATTCAAATTGTGTGCCAAAATGTTTGCGTACACCAAAACTGATGATGTAATAGGTACCGTCACTCCTGCTAGCCAACAAAAGGATTCATTGGCTTTATGTGACGCACACTAACAAAATCAAATATTTTTTGATGTTTTAATTGCAGTATTTCATGATATTTCTATTTTATTTCATGATGATTCCACGGTATTTCACTATCTTTTTATGGTATTTCATCACATTTCTATGGTATTTCATGATAGTTGACGTTGTTTATCATATTTGAATGTGGTCTTCAACCTGAAATATACGATAGGGTAATGCCAGGTAACTTCGGACATCAGGTAATTTCGGACAGTGACCTTGTTTGTTTCATATTTTAATTATTGGAATAAAAAAACACTAGGCAAACAGTGCAAATCACGATGAGACTGCTCTAAAGGAGCCGTCTCTTCTGGATTTCCACTGTTTGCAAATGTGTGTCTGAATTTACCTGATGTCCAAAGTTATCTGACTTTACCCTAGTTAATTCAGATTATTACTTAAGTAAATAAGAGTGCAAAGATCAGGTATCGATACAATCAAGTACCACACCGAACTCAAACATAGATATAGGTAAACGTGAGGATTTTCCTCTAGGATTGCTTGTGCCATCACTTTTATTGTATTTGCGCTTTCTGATATTTGCCTTCCTCTATTCTTTTTCTAAATGAGACATATGGACTAGCACGCACAAGTTGATACTTATCATATATACTTTAAATCATTAAAAACACAGGGTTATATGCACATCTAAAGTCTGTGCGCGATATGAGTAGAGTTACGTTGTTGGCCAGGTTACAGTACTTTATTCACCCAATTGGTCAAATACAGGTTTTTCTTTCATACTTCTAACTGTAAATCTGTTTCGTCACCCTACTCGAGCACGGACTCTACATCTCTGACTAGATACCAAATATTTGGCCTGGACCTCCTTCTATATCAACAATTTAGGTCATGGGTGGATCCAATAGGGGAGACAGAAGGTCCGGATCCCCTGGAAAATTATGAGTTGCTATATGTTTCCTAAGAAATTCTGGTAAGAATCACCTTTGGGTCCAATTGCTTCTCGAGGCTGACCCTCTGTGAAATACAATGATGACCCCCCCACCCCCTCCCCCTGAGTGAATTTTCTGGATCCGTGCATGTAGGTCACGATAATCAAGGGCTCTAGTGAGACTGGTAACAACCTTTCTTGAATCAGTAGAAGGAGGAGAATTACCATATAAGATATCTTATGATCAATGTCTATGAAAGCATGAGGCCAGGCAAGACTGGGATACAACTCATGATCCCTGAATCAGCAATCAGACAAGAGTGGTTGGAGAATAATTAGACCGTGTTGTGTTTGTTAACTTTTGTAGCTTTTCATGTTTTGGGATGATTTATTTTAGCTTATAATTTTACCATTTCGTATTGTTCATTAAGAGAGAGCTGTATACTTTGCTGATAATGTTCTGGTGTCATCAGTGGCGTGTTGATTTTGCTATGTGTTATTGTGTGTCTATCGGCGTACTGTATTAGTAGTGTTATGTGTTTCTGATTATATCACTTGATTTATTTTGAAGCTATTTACCAAATGTGGTTAAAATCTGTCCATATAGGAGAAGGTAGCGTGATGGATCAACGCCCCCAACACCTCCACCACCACTTCTAAGTCCAACCCATGGGACATGAATCAAGGGTCTTATGAAAAATGTCATCTAGTATGCTTTATATTTTTCATTCCGGAGTAAGAATACCAAGTCTGTTATGTTGTAAACCATGTATTATAAGACTAAATAATGGCATTTTTCATATATTTCACGTTTGACTTCTCTATAGGGTCCCAGGAGGTTGGGCCTAAACGACTATGTTATTGTACTTCCTCTGGGTAGAGGATAGACCTGGGGCCAAATACTTTGAAAAGTATTCAAATACATTAGTTACTTTGACTTAACAATGATAACAATTACATTACAATTACAGTACCTGTATAAATGTAATGATTATAATTACAATTACTTTAGAAATGTAATCAAATACATTACTAATTATTTTTGAAGTTTTTATGTAAAATTGCAATGCTATATAGTGCTTGATTTTAAAATTATAAAGATGGATAGGGTCTTTGAAGTTATATATAAAGCCATGTCCTATTCTGTTATTTCTCAAATTAGCTATGAAATATTATTCATGTTCTTATTAAAGCTAAACAAATATATATATATATACACTATGCACAGTTCATACCAATGTCATTTTAAAGTTGGATACATCATATATAAAGTGTGTAAAATGGAAAGTGACTGTTACACAACTCCAACCTTTTGCTCAGTCAGCTACTTTTAAATTGTTATCACTCTAATCTAATTTGATGATTACATTTAATCATCATATTAAGTTTTTCCAAAGTGTCATCTTTGAGGGAACATCTTTCAGGCCTAAAAACTGCTATGCTGAATAAGCATTCTATAGGAGCAGATGTTGCACTATTGGATAAAAAAACAGTTATTTAGCCATTCCACAAGAAAATATACTTTTGTGTAATAACCTTTGTCCAGTTTGCACATATACAGGGCTCTACATTAACAGTTTATCCTACTAGCCCTGTCGGACAAGGACCTTGTGAAATATACTTGTCATGACCTAATATGCATTGGCCCTGACCTAAAGGCGCTAATTTTCAAATTATATAAAAATCAACATTAGAGGAGCTGACACATGAGCAAGTGTCAAAAAAGCTGTAAACTTGTGTATTATGCATGTGCAAGTCTGTTTTAATAAAATCTGTTTCTTCACTAAGGTTCGGTGAGTATGTGCTGTGCTACATTTTAAAGTTTTTTTTCCCTTGAACTAGCCCAATCAGGCTACCAGGGCCCAGAATTTACTTGTCCTGACCATGATTCTACTAGTACAGGTACTATAGGAACATGCTTACTGTAGAGCCCTGATATATACAGGTAGCTATTAAGAAGGTCATAAGTACCTTTTCACATGAGCTAGCTATATACAATAACAAAAGATTTAACACCTTTGAGTAGTCTTCTTTTTATAATCTGGGTTTGATGAATTTACATATGAAATCAGCTAAACATGTCAAAATGAACAGAACTAGTTTTTCTCAACATTTCTTTAAAGGCCTCCAGCAAATCGGAGAAACAGAACTGCTGTCAAGAGTAAATATTGGGAGAAAAATGTACCTTATACCATGTTAAGTTGTCTATTACCATATTTTTTAATTGTTAATTTTGAAAAAAAAAGTTTGGTCTTTAATTTTTATACAAAAATGCAAATTAATCTTAAACAATGTTAAGTCTGAAATTGACTAAATATTTTAAGGTGTGCTACTTTTATTGTCCACAAAAGTCAATTTGTTTTATTTATCCTATATTCTTTTTCTCATTCATAGATCTGAATTAAAACATTACCATTAGTCATCTATTTGTTTCTTGTGTTGGGCAAATTTCTAAGTAAATACATGTAGCCAAATGTATTTGAAAAGTATTTGAAAGTAATTATAATTACAGCTAAAATATTTTCAGTAATCATTACAATTACATTACATGTATTTGAAAAGAAAACATGATTACAATTGCATTTGATTACTTTGAAAATTGTATTTAATTACAGGTAATTACAATTACCGATTACGATTACCCCAGGTCAGTAAGAGGAAAACTATATACCAAATTTGGTTAAAATTGGACCAGCCGTCTAGCTGATAGCATGACGGACAGAGGCGATTGCAATATCCCCATTGCTTTTAAAAAACATGGGGAGAACCAGTAATTTTAAAAAAGGAAACAAAGTACGCTGGTTATGTTATATGGAAATAGGATACTAAGAGTAACAAAAATACACCGGAACGTCTATACAAATGACGATGACTACTGCGATTTCTTAATATGCATATTAATTACTGCATATGTGAGATGGATTTAACAACATCTGTTTGTGTGGTTTGTCTAACTCTAAAATATTTTACTCGATCATGAACCAGCACTCTTTGTGTTTCCTAACTTATTCAATCTATCATCACAGAGAATCAATGAAATCAAATAAACGTTTGTGTTAAAACAAAGCATGTATATGACAGCCCACATACAATCAGAGCTAAATACTGCATTACAAGATAAATACGTATATGTAGATTTTGCTACAAAACTTTCACAGCATTCCAGGAAAAAAGAGATTCCTATTACCACTATCTTAAACTAAAACTTTTAAACTGCTTTGTTTTATTTTTCAGCCACATAAACAAAGACCTGCATTTTATATTGCCATCGGTATGTCACCAGTGCTAAACTTTAGATATCAAATGAAGAACAAAAAGTAACAACAAAATACTAGAAATTTAAATTAATCAGTTCTAACTGTCAGTTACATAGACTCGATTCCTGTTTTATAGGTTTTGTGTGGTAAGAATTGTTTATCATTACGTTAAATTTGAGAACTACTAAACAAGGAGATTCCAAATGTGAGGTCATGTATTTTTACGTACTAAATTTAGGTTATCAGTAGATCTTACAGTTATTGCAAGTGATCTCGATTTTGAGATATACCTTACGTCACTGGCATAAACGAGTTGTGGAATATTAATTTTGCCCTAAGAAATATTAGAGAGAAATCGTTGCAGAAGTCATCGTCACAACAGTGTTGACAGACAGGAACTGACCTAACTCTGGTGGCAATACACATGCATTACAGTTTCTATTGTTGCATTAATCATCGTCACAACAGTATTGGCAGACAGGAAATTACCTAACTCTGGTGGTTAGTTTCTATTGTTGCATAAATCACTGTCACAACAGTATGGACAGACAGGAAATTACCTAACTCTGGTAGCAATACACTTGTATTACAGTTTCTATTGTTACATAAATCACTGTCACACCAGTATTGGCAGACAGGAAATTACCTAACTCTGGTGGCAATACACATGTATTACAGCTTCAATTGTTGCATAAATCACTGTCACAACAGTATGGACAGACAGTAACTTACCTAACTCTGGTGGCAATACACACGTATTACAGTTTCTATTGTTGCATAAATCACTGTCACAACAGTATTGACATACAAGAAATTACCTAACTCTGGTAGCAATACACTTGTATTACAGTTTCTTTTGTTGCATAAATCACTGTCACAACAGTATTGGCAGACATGAACTAACCTAACTCTGGTGGCAATACACATTTATTACAGTTTCTATTGTTGCATAAATCACTGTCACAACAGTATTGACATACAAGAAATTACCTAACTTTGGTAGCAATACACTTGTACTACAGTTTCTATTGTTGCATAAATCACTGTCACAACAGTATTGGCAGACAGGAACTTACCTAACTCTGGTAGCAATACACTTGTATTACAGTTTCTTTTGTTGCATAAATCACTGTCACAACAGTATTGGCAGACAGGAACTTACCTAACTCTGGTGGCAATACACATGTATTACAGTTTCTATTGTTGCATAAATCAGTGTCGCAACAGTATTGACAGACAAGAAATTACCTGACTCTGGTGGCAATACACTTGTATTACAGTTTCTATTGTTGCATAAATCACTGTCACAACAGTATTGACATACAAGAAATTACCTAACTCTGGTAGCAATACACTTGTATTACAGTTTCTTTTGTTGCATAAATCACTGTTACAACAGTATTGTCAGACAGGAACTTACCTAACTCTGGTAGCAATACACTTGTATTACAGTTTCTTTTGTTGCATAAATCACTGTTACAACAGTATTGTCAGACAGGAGCCTACCTAATTCTGGTGGCAATACACATGTATTACAGTTTAATGTAGTGTTGCAGAAATCATCCGCACAGCAAGACGTCATATTTGGGGTTGGTCTGCATACATGTCAGTATGGAGAGACAGGAGCCTACCTAATTATGGTGGCAATACACATGTATTACAGTACGTATTGTTGCAGCATCAACAGTATTGTCAAACAGGAACTTACCTTTATATTATTTATATTGTTTATATTGTTGCATAAATCACTATCACAACAGTATGCACAGATAGTCCGAGAGCCCGTGATAGGTTTAATCAAGTGGTTGAGGCCAAACGGTTTGAAGGTGTGTTCCTATGCAGAAAAGTGTGCTGAGATAGAGTAAGCGGCCATATGTTCTTTATATTTTAGTCTCGTGTCTGAACTTTCCTGACGAAGCCCTGCATGCAATGGTGTTACTTTTCTTGAGCAAATAGTTTTTTTATAAATTTAATTTGTCGCCATTAGGGAGTATCTTGTATTAAACTTTTTATAACATCACCCAGGTAAACCGCATGTGTAGATCACGGAGGGTGTTGGCTACCGGAGGTAAACAAACAGAATATGGATGGACAGGGTCTGTATTTATCCATTTTTATTTCTTATAGAGAGTTTCTTGGAGACGAAAGCAGCAAACAGGTTGCTTCTTTATTGAATGATAAGGACTCGGAATGTGTTAAATGCTTTTGATATATGTCCGTAGTACCCAGGTCGACTTTTCAAATGGCAATTGCAATATTTTCAATGAAAAAAGGCTATTCTTTTGATCATAGCTGGAATTACACCAACCTTTGCCACAAATTGCATGTACCGCCACAATTCTATATCATTCTCCTGCATGATATAAAAGAGTCATGCCCCCAAAATGCTATTTAAATATCAATATTTGAAATTTGCTTAAGGTCATATCATTTTGATGGTTAGCAAAATGTGCAGAGGTTACTTGACAGCTGGCATGCTTGCTATCGGAGTGACGGTGGTTTTGATTTCGGAGATTGATACATACTGCCACACACTAAGTGCCTGAATCTGATATAGTTTAAGCGTGCCAAGTTGCAAAAAAATGCTACAAATGGAAGACTACCAGGGAACGAAATTCAGAAGACAAATTGAGAGGTTTTGCAGCTGTTAAGTGTTGTGAAAAGCGCTCATCTTCAGTCAGGGGCATGCACGTTTTGTCTACAGGCTTCGCACAGGCTTGAAAAGTACTTGAATATACAGGAGTGTCTTGAAAAATCCTTGAAAATTAAATTTGCCTTGAAAAGTACTTGAAAAACACTCGAAGACCTTGAAAAGTCCTTGAATTCTATCAATTACAGGAGGATTCAACAGTGTTTTGGAGACCTAAAATAGTATCAAATTGTGGTGCCTTTATTTGGTGCAGCATATGCTGCACCAAATAAAGACACCTCAATTTTATTCTAATTTTCTTGAACTAATATCTTTAGTAATGGACATTTAGTAATAGCATTTCCGGCGTAGAATTTTAACGTGTAAATGTGTAAGTATTTTTCTTAAGTTTTCAGTCCTTGAAGACAGTAGAAAAGTCTTTTAGGAGTCCTTGAAAAGTTCTTGAATTTTACACAATCTTGTCTGTATGAACCCTGGTCTAGTCGGTCAGGTAAAACGTGTTTTAATTCTGCACTGATACATTTAAGGTGAAATCAGTATGCTTGAATTAGGAAGGGAATATGATAGCAAGGTTGGTGGGGTGGGGGTGGCGAGGGGATGGTCCCTGAAGGAAGGTAAGAACAAGTGCCAGATCTATACCCATTTTCTTACCTGGCAACGCAGTGTATTAACAAAATGCGCCAACAGGGTAACTAAATGCAGGTTCACATTACTGCGCCCCGCCCACCCTCTTTATTTATTTATTTTCATATGTGACATAGGGTGTGCCCATTTCTTGTACCGACATCTAGCTTTGCACTGATACGCTTTCTTCGATTTTGTAAAATTTAAGTGAGAAAATGCACATACTTATACAAAAATACCAAATATTCCCGAATGGGCAAGCTAATGTGATGTTGTTATCATCACTTAATCATGCGCGGATCCAGAATGTTTTGTCAGAGGAAGTCTAACTCAACAGACACATTTCTTTAAGATGAAGGGAGTGAGGAATCAAAATACCACTAAAAGCGGACCATCATCAGCGCAACAGCATAACGCTGGCGGGGCGATAATTACCCAATATGGAATGCTGGCTTAGTAGCTTTAAATTTTACAGGGGATCTGGACCAGTATTGCTAAAGAGCCCTAAAGGTTTCCGACTTTCCAGGGAGGGGGCCAGGACCCTCTGCCACCCATCTCTGGATCCGCGCATCTTAATCTTAGTTGAATGCGCCGACATAGCTGAAAAATTGTTTACTTGGATGTTAAGAATAAGATAAAAAAAACGTTATACTGAACCCTGTACAGTTTGCATACGTTTTATCGCTGAACTCTTTTCGCCATTGCGACAGTAAAATAAAATACCACACGTATTTAGAAGCAATTTACCGTTTTGGTCTGTTGTCACTTCATTCTTAAAAGTATTAGTATACATGTAAACTTATCTGGATTTTCACTGCATATTTGTATAGGTGGTCTAAATAATCCATAAAACAAATACCCGTAAGATATTGAAGATATTGCAGTTTCGGTGGTAATCCGTTCTGTTATTTTATCTTTTAACGTTTTTAAACATTGCATAGTAGTACAGGGCCCGGAATTACAACGCCTCCTTAAAGTTAAGGAAGACTTAAGTTAAGTATTGATATTTCAACATGCTAAATAAATTGCCTAGATAGGTGCAGTACTTGTGGTCAAAGATAACATTGTGATCTAGAGAAAAAAATGAAACTATTTTGATTTTAATCAGTTTTAAACGTTAATTTTCGCATCCTGATAAATCAATACTTAAGTAAGTAAGTAAGTCTTCCTTAACTTTTGGGAGGCAGTGTAATTTCGGGCCCAGGTCCTCATATCCCGGTAACAGCAGCCCAAGCCCCCACGATGGCATCTTTTAAAGCAATATTATTTGAGCCGCGACATGAGATTTCCAACAATGTGGTATGTGCGACCAGCAAAGGCTCAGACCAGCCTGCGCATACGCGCAGACTGATCAGAGCCTTTGCTTGTCGCTTGAATATTATATGAATATTAAGCTACTGGACGAACATAATTTGGAGTTTCTAAGCTTAAAAGAAGGCTACACAGGCTCGTCTGAGTCTATTCATGTCAAAATGGCACATTGTTGGAAATCACATGTTGCGGCTCATTTGTCATTCTGTAAGAAGCAATAAATATGAATTGTATATCTTTAAGATATTTTTAAAAGTTTCACACCGATAACCGGCAATCGAAAAAGTTAATACTGTCGACGAACGTAGATCAAAAATCGTTCGAAACAGGGTTTTCGATTGCCATTTGTCGCCCGATTTTTCGATTGTCATTTGTCGCCAGTTGGCAATCAAAAACACTGTTTCTAGCGATTTCCATATGCATAAAACAACATGTATATGTAACATGTTATATATGTGTACTTATAAAAGCAGATACATGTAGCTTCCCATTTCTGTAAAATCGAATGTTTAATTAGATCTTTCTGCAACTATTTGCAGTACGGCTTTAAATTATCTTTAGTTCAATTATTGTACCTGGGTGACGTCCTTTTCAGAAAGAGATGGGCAATCGGATTGTGAACTAGCTGTTTCTCATTTAGAGTTTGGGTACAATATATTTTAAACAGATCAAGTTTAGTAGTTTTATAGTTGTGATGTTTGGTCTATTATCTATAATAGAGGCTGTCCCAGGAAGTATCTGTTCCCTTGTTCTTCTTAAATATTGACTTGTTTCCATATTTCATGTTTTATTTTTTCCCTGTTCTCTGACAATCTTGTTCCCTCAATTTGGCATTTTCCCTTTCCCTAGAATAAAATGGCTTGTACAAATACACCCTAACTCGTGAGAGGGCCTCATTGTTAAGGCATACAGAGAACTCCTCTCTCAATTCCATGATAAAATTGTTTCCCTGCTAATAGCACGTTATTACAGTTCTTTACCATCGGATGACATACTTGGAATTTGACAGAGGAGGACTGAACATGGGAGTCGAACACTCATTTCATTATATTCCCGTACTGCTCATGATATTTTAAGTTAATTACCAAATACATTGGAGAGGGAGTAGAGTGAGTAGAGAGAGAGAGAGAGAGAGAGAGAGAGAGAGAGAGAGAGAGAGAGAGAGACAGACAGACAGACAGACAGACAGACAGACAGACAGAGAGAGAGACAGAGAGAGAGAGACAGAAAGATAGTAGAGAAAGAGAGAGTAGAGGAAAAACGAGAGTAGAGGTAGTGCGAGTAGAGAGAGTGCGAGTAGAGAGAGAGAGAGAGAGAGAGAGAGAGAGAGAGAGAGAGAGAGAGAGAGAGAGAGAGAGAGTAGAGAAAGAGCCAGTAGAGGAAGAGATAGTAGAGAAAGAGCGAGTAGAGTGAGTGCGAGTTTAGGGAGTGAGAGTTGAGGGGGTGTGAGTAGTGGGAGTGGGAGTAGATGGAGTGCGATTAGAGAAGGAGAGCGAGTAGAGAAGGAGTGCGAGTAGAAGAGTGCGAGTAGAGAAGGAGTGTTTGTAGAGAAGGAGTGCGAGTAGAGAAGGAGTGCGAGTAGAGAAGAAGTACGAGTAGAGAAGAAAGAGTAGAGAAGGAGTGCGAGTAGAGAAGGAGTGCGAGTTGACAAGAGAGACAATAGAAGGAGTGCGAGTAGAGAAGGAGTGCGAGTTGAGAAGAGAGAGTAGAGAGAGAGATAGTAGAGAAGGAATGCGAGTAGAGAAGAGAGTGAAGAGAACGACCGCAAGTAAAGAAGAGAGAGTAGAAAAGAGAGAGTAGAGAAAAAGAGAGTAGAGAATGAGTGCGAGTAAAGAAGAGAGGGTAGGGAAAGAGAGACTAGAGAAGAAGTGCGAGTAGAGAAGAGAGAGTAGAGAAAGAGAGAGTAGAGGAGGAGTGCGGGTAGAGAAAGAAAAATTAGAGAAGTAGTGCGATTAGAGAAGAGAGAGAAGAGATGTGTGCGAGTAGAGAAAGAGAGAGTAGAGAATGAGTGCGAGTAGAGAAAGAGAGAGTAGTGAAGGAGTGTGAGTAGAGAAGAGGGCGTAGAGAAAGTAGAGAAGGAGGGCGAGTAGAGAAGGAGTGCGAGTAGAGAAGGAGTGCGAGTAGAGAAGAGGGAGTAGAGAAGACGGGCGAGTAGAGTAAGAGAGAGTAGAGAAGGAGTGTGAGTAGAGAAATAGAGATTAGAGAAGGAGTGCGAGTAGAGAATTGAGAGGAGAAAGTAGAGAAGGAGTGCGAGTAGAGAAGAGAGAGTAGAGAAGGAGTGCGAATAGAGATGAGAGAGTTGAGAAAGAGAGAGTAGAGAAGGTGTGCGAGTAGAGAAAGAGAGAGTAGAGAAGGGATGCGAGTAGAGAAGAGAGAGTAGAGAAAGAGAGAGTAGAGAAGGATTGCGAGTAGAGTAAGAGTAAGAGTAGAAAAGAGAGAGTAGTGGGAGTGCATGTAGAAAAGAGAGAGTAGAGAAAGAGTGCGAGTAGAGAATGAGTGCGAGTAGAGGAGAAAGAGTAGAGAAAGAGTGCGAGTAGAGAGGAGAGAGTAGAGAAGGAGTGCGATCAGAGGAGAAGTGCGAGTAGAGAAGGAGTGTGAGTAGAGAAAGAAAGAGTAGAGAAGGGGTGCGAGTAGAGAAGATAGAGTAGAGAAGGAGTGCGAGTAGAGAGAATGAGTGCGAGTAGAGAAGGAGTGCGAGTAGAGAAGGAGTGAGAGTAGAGAAGAGAGAGTAGAGAAAGAGAGAGTAGAGAAGGATTGCGAGTAGAGTAAGAGTAAGAGTAGAAAAGAGAGAGTAGTGGGAGTGCATGTAGAAAAGAGAGAGTAGAGAAAGAGTGCGAGTAGAGAAGGAGTGCGAGTAGAGGAGAAAGAGTAGAGAAAGAGTGCGAGAAGAGAGGAGAGAGTAGAGAAGGAGTGCGATCAGAGGAGAAGTGCGAGTAGAGAAGGAGTGTGAGTAGAGAAAGAAAGAGTAGAGAAGGGGTGCGAGTAGAGAAGATAGAGTAGAGAAGGAGTGCGAGTAGAGAGAATGAGTGTGAGTAGAGGAGGAGTGCGAGTAGAGAAGGAGTGAGAGTAGAGAAAGTGAGAGTAGAGAAGGAGTGCGAGTAGAGAAGGAGTGCGAGTAGAGAAAGTGAGAGTAGAGAAGGAGTGCGAGTAGAGAAGAGAGAATTGAGAAAGAGAGAGTAGAGAAGGAGTGCGAGTAGAGAAGAGGGAATAGAGAAGGAGTGTGAGTAGAGAAGAGAGAGAGTAGAGAAGGAGTGCGGGTAGAAAAGAGAGAGTAGAGAATGAGTGCGAATAGAGAAGAGAGTGTAGAGGAGTGCGAGTTGAGAAGAGAGAGTAGAGAAAAAGAGAGAAGGGAAGGAGTGCGAGTAGAGAAGAGAGAGTAGAGAAAGAGAGAGTTAAATTTATGCATCTAGTGAAGACTGATTAGACCGTACAGGTGCTCGTCTAAACATCTGGTATACTAATTGCATTGCTACTTGATCCGTCACCTTCACAAAAGGTATGTGTCCATTTCTTAGTATAATGTTTTGGCATGTTATGTTACTGCACTGTTACTTTAATGTGATGCAAAGGGCTAAATAGATATGGTAGGCTAAAACAAAGTAAACTAATGCACAAAAACACCCATTCAGTGTTGAACAAAAACTCTAACAAATTGGTTTATTTAAGCTTGTTTCTCCTTTGATATGTTCCCCGCCAATCGAACCACTTAATTTTTGAAAGTGTTTGAGTGTTACACTTTTGTTTCCGTATGCGAGAGCTTGTTTAATGAGCATAATCAATTTGCCCTTCTCCGTAATCAATGTTAACATGCACATGCCTTCCCTCCGACAGCTACCCAACATACCTCCAAACGGAAAGCTACCCATAAACATGATACCACCGTCATGAAATTGCAAATAAATAAATGTTTTACATGTATTTTTGAATTGTATTTGACTGATTCATTCCAAAGAGAGGTTATACATTCCAGCGGTGGCTGTGAATAAAGTAAAAATAAAATAATAGATATGAATATTAACTGATGAATTCGAAATATTCGTCCAAATTACTGCATTTCCGAATTCAAATGCAATTTAAACTCGAACAGATTAAACATGTAATGCTTTCAGAGTTATCATCATTCTGTATACTATCGACCTATATGTTGTCTTATCCCTCAAAACGACTCTAAATGAAATAAAATCGTCTCAATAAAGACCATGTCCAACCCAAAAAATCTTTGTTTACCTCCGATAGCCAACACCCTCCGAGATCTAGACATGCGGTTCACCTGGGTGACATTGTTGTCGCTGTGTCTGAGTTGCTAAAATGCTCCCTGCAATATTCTCAGATATCATCTTACCTGTGAAGTGCAGTAGAGCTTTTCATCTCGAAAGTCTCTAAGAAAAGGATCCATAGTAGTCCCAATCCCAGTGATTAGCTTGTTCAGGTCTACATTGTCACGCTTAATTGGGCTTTGTGTCATCTACATTCTATTTCAGTTCTGCCTTTCAATGAAATTGCTCACAAGACCTAGTCACTATCCACTTCCTTCTTGCACTCACCGATTTACTGAATGATTCCATCCCCTTTGGTCTGGATGAAACATCAGCATTGACATTATCTGCTCTAAATTGCAATCCACAGGGGTCCTAAATAGTAAGTGAGTATGATCAGGAAATACCACAATCACAAACAGCAGACAACCCCATGGTACCACGAGGAAGAGCCACCCAACCGTCACGCGACACCAGGAAGACAAATCAAGCAAAGCAACTAGCTCTCTCTTCCCCATCAAGATGATTGCAATACTAGAATGGACATAAAGTAACGTACAACAAAACATAGAACAATTACAGACTCCCACAATGGGAGTTACAATAAACAAAAAGTCAACAACAACAGAACCACCGCCTTAGAACGGACAGAATGGTTTGTTCGTACGTCAGATGAATATAGCCCCTGTCACCAACATTGCACACGCAGCTGGTGTGCCTCATCGCTGTAAAGAAGCTCTTGGTGATATCCCTTCATCCATTGAGCATATTTAGGACAATTTCGAGCAAAGAATATAATTGCACACAATTTACATAGACAGAAACTGAAAAGTTTTAAACTCAGGGGGGGGGACTCGGGGTAATTTTGGTACGGGTGGGCGAGTCAGTATTTTGAAACCAACCCCAATCATATACCCGGCATTTGAAAAAAACCCAGCCTATTCATATGCTTGATTTCACAGAAAGTTGACCTATTCATATACTGTTCTTTAAATTTATATACCCTTTCATATCCTCTGTGATTTGTAAACAAGTATACAAATGACCAGCCTCATCACGAGAAAACCTGCTTTATGTAAATGTGAAAACAAAAACTTGACGGGTATCTGAGCGAAAAATATGTGGATAGACATGGGTGGCAGAAAATTTGGGCAATTCCAAAAACAAGGCCATTCATAAAAAGGGGCGTTTATCATATACCTTTGGCGCTGAAAAAGGGGGGGCTATTCGGCACGCACATCCGTACTATGTAATATATAGGGTACCTCTCCCATCCGAGGTTTTAAACCATTTATGGTGCAGGATCTGTTGAAAAGAAGATTTATGTCTTAAATATCCATGTACATAATACAGAAGGCTGCTGTTTTATGGTGTTCCCTGACCTAGTAAGATCTGTGTAATGCACATACCTCTCCATAGATGTCTTGTGACTTTTGGTGTTTTGTAGTTCTTACTCACTGCGTGGTGGGTTGGTCTGCAGTGTGTGATTGTGGTATTTCCTGATCATACTCACTTTCTTCATACTCATCCATATTTTAATTTAGATTCAGCAAAAGAGTGGGATATGGGTTATCCCTGGGGTGGGGTTATTATGCAAACGTGGAATATGAGTCATGAGGAATATTGACCAGAACAATCTGGTCAGTCGTGGTTGGCCATGTGGTGCAAGCTATACATATAGCTCACAGCTTAGAAACAAATAGGGCTGAGCCAATATCCAGGCAAATCTTAGTGTTATCTGAGCATCACTTATTCACCTTGAAAGGAAAAGGAACTTGCAATATACTTATACTGTACTGTAAGTGTTTGGATTATGCCTTATTTGTGTCCCTTCCTCTTGGTGCCATGCCGGGTTGGCCTGCAGTCTTTGATTGTGGCATTTCTTGGTCATACTCTATCATTTTTGGAACTATAATAAGTGTTGATGACATCACCATTGTATTACATAAGATTGAATTAAATCTACTCTACCTTAAACAAATTGAAAATCATCCCATCACCAGAGACAAACGTCAATAGTTTTCGTGGGCTTTATAATTTGCTACATTTTAGAGTTAGAAAGCTTTATTGGCATGTCTTATTCTGTTTTGTATTGAAAATTGATCATACTGCCAAAAATTTCATTTTACTACTGATGAAACATGGTTTAAAGTATGAACCTGCAAGGTTACCCCCATTTTAGTGCTATTTTAAGTTATTGCATACCCTGGGGGGATTCTGTTGTGCATGGTACATTTGTGTACCAGCCGATTTTTTTAAGAGTTTGATTTTGAGTTCAGCACACTTTTCTACATAAGAACACACCTTCAAACCTTTTGGCCTCAACCACTTGATTAAACCTATTACAGGCTCTCGGACTAAGACATGAACCTACCTAATTCTGGTGGCAATACACTTGTACTACAGTTTCTATAGTTGCATAAATCACTGTCACAACAGTATTGACATACAAGAAATTACCTTACTCTGGTAGCAATACACTTGTACTACAGTTTCTATTGTTGCATAAATCACTGTCACAACAGTATTGGCAGACAGGAACTTACCTAACTCTGGTAGCAATACACTTGTATTACAGTTTCTATTGTTGCATAAATCACTGTCACAACAGTATTGGCAGACAGGAACTTACCTAACTCTGGTAGCAATACACTTGTACTACAGTTTCTATTGTTGCATAAATCACTGTCACTACAGTATTGGCAGACAGGAACTTACCTAACTCTGGTAGCAATACACTTGTATTACAGTTTCTATTGTTGCATAAATCACTGTCACAACAGTATAGATAGACAGGAGCCTACCTAATTCGAGTGGCAATATACTTGTACTACAGTTTCTATTGTAAAACAGTCAAAACAGTATAGATAGACAGGAACCTACCTAATTCTGGTGGCAGTACACTTGTACTACAGTTTCTATTGTTGCAGAAATCATTGGCACAGCAATATTGACAGACAGGAACTTCATATTCAGGGTTGGTCTGCATACATGTCTGAAAACAATCTTACTTTATATCTTTTTGATATAAAAAAGTAATCAAGATCAACATATAAGATAATGTGTTCGTTTGTGAATGATTGTTAAAATTTAAACCTCATACATTGGGTTCATTAAATTCAAGATATCATTTCTACACAGTGTTATGCATTGTGTACGCCATCTTTTCAAGTATACATCTACAAAACGAAATCAAGTGCCATGAATATTTTAAATGATTATGATTATTCATTGTTAAATTTGTATACTTGCAATGTATAATTTTGTGTGTTAAAACCAAGAAATCTGATTAAACTTCGGGTCATATACGGCTCTATTAATCAGGTGTAAATCAGTTAATATAATATCATCACAGAAAATCAATGAACTTGATTGTATCGATTCCTGATCTTTGCACCGTTACTTAATTTAATGTGCAGAATAATAAGAGAAAGTGAAAATTGTGTTACAAAGCAGAAGATATAGAGGATCATTAAAGATACATCATATCACGTTTAGGAGTGACATACTACTATGTATTAAAACATACGCGGTTTATTCTTATGCACTCATTTCCTGCGTCGGGAAACAAGGAAAGTTGGTCTTGGTCCAATCTTTCGACCAGTTATGAATTTGGATCAATACAGATTTAATTTAGATCGATGTTCCGACAATATTGTGACAAAATAAAGTAACTAAAACGTGTCCAAAATATCTATATGATCTTTCATCAGACTTGATTGTCTCAGCACCAAATACAGATAAGAAGATTAGGCAACAACAAACGATGTACACAAATTTCAAGTTTTAACCCTGGTTACAAATACGATATTAGCCGAGATACGAATTGTCTCTTCTAGATGTACGGTTATTTTGAGCTGCGCACATCTAATATTATGGCCTAGTAGCAAGCCTGTCGGCCTATGAAACCAGAGGCCCCAGGTCAATTCCCAGGGTGGGCACGTATTTTCAGTCTGTTTTTTGCTTCTTCCCTTTTTAACATTTTAATGCTGAATTACTTCATAGAAAAGGGCATCATCAAGATGACCGAAATGGTCAACCTTAAACTTTTTATATAGAATTATGCATGGAATCTATGGGGGTTGGGATAGATTTGGCCTGCCAGAAGGATAATTAGTTGGGTGACCCCAGATTTTTATTCCTTTTTCTAAAAATAATTTTAATAGCCCATGAAATAAAAATAAATTCTTGAGATTTTCAATACCACATTTCTTTATATATCATTTATTCTAAAAACAAGGTCCTATTGACGATGAATAGCCAACATATATCATGCAGTATCTTGTCACAGCATGGGTTAACAAATAAACTCACACATTTTCTAGAAGGTGTGAGGTCATGAGCAATAATATGAGTTAAAAGAAAGAACCTGTTTGAAGATTACAACTTTTTAGCTTGATATTTAGGACAAGTGTAATTCTCTCATCTGCTTAGAAATGCCTAAAAACTTCTATACTAGATAATGAAAAATTAAGCACTGTGGCATATCCTTTTTATTTCATAAACGGATAGTCCATGCAAAAAACAAACTGCATCAAAGTATTGAACAGATTTCAACATGGAAAGTATTTGTCCTTAAATCGACAAACAACAGTGGACGCGATGTACTGTTATGAATACAATTTCTTACACATTATAATTAATCTTAATATGAACTAATGATGATATAGGAAAAACAATTATATTACTTTTTCCATCATACCCACCTGCTTGTCAGAGCAATAAAAGTTGTACGAGCGATCATCAAGGTCATTTCCATACATCTCTAGCTTGCAAACCTAGAAAAGATAATTGAGCCGCGACATGAGATATCCAACAATGTGGTATGTGCGATAAGCAAAAGCTCAGACCAGCCTGCGCATACGCGCAGTCTGATCAGAGCCATTGCTTGTCGCTTGAATAGATTATGGCTGTTCAGCTACTGACTGAACACCATTTGGAGTTTCTAAGCTTAAAAGGAGGTTGCACAGGCTCGTCTGAGTCTAGACTTGTCAAATTGCCACATTGTTGGAAATCACATGTTAAGGCTCAATAGTGTCGCTAGGAGCATGTATGTATAGTGCTCACAAATTCACCTGACGTTGGTGAACTATATTAACATAATTAAACACCTAGTTGCATTTATAAGTATAGATTCAGTAAACTTCGTTATCATTTATATGAGAAAGCTCGTGGTAACTACACCGGTGTTCTACACAGAAAATTAGCATTACTCAGCACAAGAAGTCAAGAAGAATAATTGGAAGGCAATTATTAGGCTGTGTTATAATTTTATACTGTAGGGTCTGTGGTTCAAACACCATGCAATACTCATTTTCATTTTTTTCTATCTTTCTATATTCAATTTGTTTCTTTTATTATTTATTCATGTATTACTTTTTTATTTGGAATTTGTTTATTTTTTTAAAAAAATATATGGTAAAGTTTATTAAATAGTTTTATACAAAACAACTCAATTGGTCTTCGGCGTCGCTACTGTCAGCTGAGTCGTCTCTATGATAACTAAAATAGTCATTTTTTGTAAGAAGCAAACATTGATATAAACATTTCCAATAAGTAAAAACCAAATTTTTTGAGCAGGCTGGTCTGCACCATTGTTGTTTGCATGCAACAAAATCAGCTTTTCTCGCTTGGAGGCCTGAAATATAATTGTATATCAGCCTTCCCGGCATTTGAGGTTGGGTGTGTGATGAGCGGCTTTGTCCATCACACTGACACTGGGCTGGTCCAATTTGGGGATTCTAAGAATCCATCATCAGTGTGAGGGTAGGATTGAAAAATCTATCCTGAGGGACATATTTTTCTACCCTACCCTCACACAAATAATGGATTATTTTTCTTGCTCACCATTGTTTTTTTTTTATTTCAAAGTAAGCTTTCAGAAGTCCCTGAATACGCTTTGATGCAATTTAACATCATTTCGTCACATTAACATAACAGTGACGTCACTAAACGACCATGTGCTTGAGGTCCAATACAGCCAAAGTATGAATCACTCACTTGACAGCCTGGTAAAGATAGCATGGGTGAGATAAGATTTTCTATCCCAGGGTAAAATCTCAGATATCCTTATCTGGTGTGCAAGAATATAACAATCCACCATGAGTGTCCATGTAGGATAGAGATATCTCACCCAAGGGGTCGGAATTTTAACTAGGGACAAGGCCTGTCGATATCCCACTTTTCGACGTTTTTTTATGACCATTCATAAAAAGTTCCAAAATCGTGAAAATTTTAACTTTTTACTCTTTGGATTTACATTATTTCCGAGTTCACGAGTCTTTTTATCGGGTATTTCAATGGGTGTAAACGTAGTTTGCACCTTGTTATTGACTGTAAAACACGATTTGAGCATAAGTTAAGTTGCAAAATGCAAAATAAAATCCTGCTTGGCTCCCTGTGCCATTAGCGTCACATTGCCATTATCGACACGCGGTTCACGTTCAGTGACGTCATTAACGTTATATGACGTCAGTAAGTAACGCTTACCCTTGCTTGGTGCATTTGAGTTACTTAGGTGCAATATATTGGCCCTTTGAATATCCTTTTTCGGAATTAAAGAATATTTTACTCTGCCCATGTAAGAAAGCAGTCACGTGGCCATGTAAGATAAATAGAATCCATCATTGGTGTTCAGTGGGGACAGAAAAATCCCAACCTGAGGGCCCACCGTTCCAGTGGGAAACGAGGCTTGCCGAGTTTCCCACTGAACGGTGGACCCGAGGGTTGGGATTTTTCTGGAACCACTGAACACCAATGATCGATTCTTTTTCTCATATACCACGACCGTACGTACAGTAGAGTTACTGTGTTTTATTTGTTGATGACGTCACTGAGATCGATGTTTACAGTCAATGACGCGCGCTGTACAAATCAACTTGAAACAGCGAATAAACAGCGCATTAAACAATGAACAAATGGTTATTTCATCAAAATGGATTTTCAAGAACTAGCTTATCAGCCACAGTAACTCGAGTAAGTAATTTTGTTGAGGAAAATATGTGTGTGTGGTGTGTTTTTACATCGTCATGGCTCCCCGGCCCGGTGGATTCAGTCACTCAATGCCCAACACAGCAGGTTAAATATGTCAATCGCAATGCACTCAGCATGTTCAAAGCATTGAATAAAGGTTGTAAGCAAAATGCGCAGCTTTACTATTAAACCAAGTTGAAGGCCGACTTAAATCGCTGAAAATTCAACAAAGAATTATTTCCTGACTGACAACAATTCAACTTTCGTTTTCGAAGGAATACAGTCATGCGCCAAAAATGTTATCTCACATTAGCAACCGGCCGCGTGTGGCTTATCTCGCATTAGTTACGCTTATCTCACATGGGTAGCGATGTGGGACAGATTTTTCCGACAGCGAGCTTACATAGGGATCACTCGATCTCGTATGCGTTGGTATGTGAGAAAGAAATTTCTTACATGAGCTGACAGCCTATCTTACATGGGCAAAGGTGGGAGAAAAGCCTCTCCTTCACCCATCTAGTGAAGGTGTTTCCGTCTGTGTTACTGTGGTAGTCGCCTGTACCGGATGCTGCTTTCTATGACAGAAGAGCACCAGGGATAAAATCATGTCTGCCTGCAGAATGTGCCACTATTATCATTTGGCCTCGATTGATCAGAGTCAATATCCCTGGCGTGTTGTTCCTTGCCAGAAATTCTTTGTTGTGTAAGCAGTGTCAAAACGTGTCTTATCTATGTAAATCTGCCAATATCCAAGGTCCCCCAGCTCCCCATTTCGTTGGTAGATTGCCAGGCGCAATGCCACACTGTTTATGATGATACTTTTCCTTGTCTTCTTCCTTCTGTACCCATGTGTATGCATCATCTTTTTAAGACGTCCAGGGAATTTTGTTTTCTGTCAATGCTTGGTGGAGAGCCCTCAGAGTCAGTAGCGTTAAATAAAGTGATCTCATGATAGTCGTATGGCAGCCTGTTCACTTGTACGGCCCACGTTCCACGATCTTCTTTGGTAACAAATTCGCCCCAGTTTCTTTCCTCTCCTTTACTAACTCGGCCAACTGTGCTACGGCTCACACCTGTCCTTTGACACAGGGTTCTACTCTTTTTCAAATGTCACAAAAAATTCTGTGATGACATCTTGCCATTTAGGTTGTGTGTGAAAAGCGTACGATGTTGCATGAGATTGCAAGATTTAAAGACAGGAGAAGACTATCTGTGCATTTTACCATGTAAAATAAAAATTCTAACGTAAAAAAAAACCTTTGGTCTGGATTCGAACCAGGGTCTTTCTCGTTATAATTCCACAAAAATGGTAGATGATACTTCAGATGTCAATTAGGTATTTAAAGTGATCACAATTTCAGCATGATTTGCGTAATCTATCGAATCTTCCCGATAGTATACGATGTCCAGTCTATTCTTAATTTAAAATGCGTCATCTGACTTTAATTTATTCATGCATAAAGGTCAACGTCAAGTGAATTTTTGTGGACAATAGTTTATTGGGTTTTACCTCTACAGCTACTGTGCAATATAGATAAGTTATATGTTGTCAGAATCAATGGACGCTACTTGTATGAGCTTTGGGCAACAGGAACTTTAGCAAAAAATCCTGATGAGTCATGATTTGCATGAGTATGTTTTAGGGAACTGAGGTCAACATTAGTTTTCTGGCACAAACATAAATCTAGTGCTTGTGATTTTAATGCATTTCAAAATGTGCCATAGAGGTAAACGTTGCATAAACCGCATATGTGATTCCACATTTGATTCAAAATACTCGTACAGTTAGCAAAAAGGTAACTTGGGATGATACACTGAAATGACTCACTCATGGTTATGCCAACATTTGTCAATTCTAAAACTTTAAGGTGTTTAGAAAGTGCGTTCCGAAGTAAACTAATATTCATATTATTTTAGCAATAATGTGTCTAATGATATAAATGTCATTGGGTTCTTTAAAGTCGACCCACTTGATTAGAAATAAACAAAGAGATGTTTAATCAAATATTTTGTTACGGAAACAATGATCATCAAAATCAAGTACTCATCAGGGATTTTGGGCTCGAGGAAGGAATAGGGATATAACAAAAAAAATTGTCATGCAATTGGCATACAGTGAGCCACTTTAGTTACGCACCACTTTTTCAGGGCCCACATTTTTTGACAAAAATGCTGGAATCGAACATTCTCTATGATAATTTATTTATTGACATTTTATCTGTTTGATAACATCGAAAAAAAATATTGGAATCACTCATGCGAATCATTCTGCTACTCAAAGGCAATTTTGACAAATTTTGAAAAATGCACGTGCAAGCGGAACGTCTATATTTTTATTTTGTGCTAGGCATTATCCATGGTGATCGTTGTAACAGAAAACACCAAAAACAATTTATTTATTCAAGTAAAACCCCCTTTTTTGGTCGTTGAATTTAGTAACACCGTTACTTTTTGAAGAAATGCTCGTTTTAACGTCATATTAACGTCAGTTACAACAGCGACATATATTGGAGTGACTGGAAACTCCATTGAATAATCGATATTTAACCCAGCAGCACTGTCGTTCGTCTTACACAGGTAAATTAGTGAAATGTCGATATCATTTATCTACACGATCTCCTTTATCGCTGTTTCAGAATACACAGTGTAATTTCTTGATTGTTTACCAAATCTTTTAACACCTTTACAAAAACCGAAATTGAATAAATTCCGATAATTATAAACGACAGGGCATCCTAGTTTATGAAAATTAATAAATAAAGACACAGACAATGCTATATTTGAAGCTTTATGCGTTGCAGTGAAAGAGGTATTGTCGAAGCCATATTTAAGGAAATCCGCAATTTTCATAAAATCAGCTAATATTTACACGGTCATAACTACGTAGGATTAGTCTTAACATTGCAGAAACATGTCATTTGTAAATATTTCATATATCTTATTTCGATTGCTATTACCAAAATATAGCAATGAGCGATATTTACGATATTTAAGTACATGCTTTAATGTTCATATAAATGCAGCAGTTTCTCACGGCTGCATCGCAATTTTGTGTATACGATGAATGGCGCACCAGGTATAAGTCACGTGACACATGCCCCGACATACCTGTCTGGCTGAAAAATGGAGTTTCTAGTCACTCTTATACAGGTCACTGGTTACAATAATCAAACTGGGTTTTCTTCGCAAATTATTTTGTAATGAGTCACTTGTTGAAATAGAACTATCAAAACACTAAAACATCTTATCATTGACACGTCGTATAGCCTTGGTAGTAGTGACGTCATCACTAACGTCAACACCATGACGCCAAGAAATCCATAATTTTTTTACGAAAATAAACGGCGGATACATGGTTAAATATAAAATGAAATCATAAAAGAAGTGTTTTGATAACTAGTTTACTCAGAATCATACGAAATTTTAACTAACTTAAAAAAAAGGTACTAAAACCAACTTTTTTCAAACCTTGGTCAGCTGGGAACCAAAATAGTAAAACATTAAAAAACTATGAAGTTAACAATCACATTCCAGTCTTAGATATTGCCAAGAATAAATCGGCTCTTATATCTGGCAAAGCAGAAATTCGACCCTGAAAAAGTGCAATGTGATCTGAGTTTCATTCAAGATAATGTAATGTGAAATGGTGTTTTGAGGGTAGTGCACTTAAAAATCCATTTCTCTTTAGTTTTTTATCTGATAACAATAAAATTTCAATGGCTTATGCAAATGTGAATGCGCTTTACGTTGGTAGTCTCAGAATAAAAATATCACATTTCTTTTCCGAGTAATTTTACATTTTATTAGTGGTGCGTAACTAAAGTGGCTCACTGTAGTGATATAAATATATCTGAGTTGGTTAAGAAAACTTAAATGGAGTTGGTATTATTCTTATATAAAGATTTGGTACGTTTACTAAACTGCAAGGCTGTAAATAGCCAACGAATATATAAAATGTCGCAATTGTTGGAAAATATGAGATTTCTCTAGAACGATTGAAAGACAGTAACCATGGTAAACAATATTGTCTAAAGACATTCGATGTCAGAAACGATGCCAAATGCTATAGAGTATCAGAAAGAATAACAGGCTCATGGAAAATGCATTTTTTCAGTGATAAACGCAACACAAATATAAAAGTGATACCGTGTTACGTGACGTTGCAACACCAAAGCAAATAACGTCTCGCCAATTTTTGATGACGTCACATTGTGTAAACATGTTCAGCAGAGGAGAAAAATGCATTTAATGTGTTTAATACCCTTTTTTGTAATGCGGAAAAGTAATTCAGGCCAATCGCCAAAACGTCAGATAGAGTGGGTTGTGATTTTAATGATTAAGGTTTTGTTATCGCTCAGATTGCGGTTCGCCGTCAGGTTCTGGGTTTTATGCTTGTAAGGTGGGTAAAACATGGAGGATGGTGATACGGAAAAATATCACCCTGGTAGCGTGATACAAGATTTTGTATATTTGAGTCGGAAAATGAGTTTATCAGGTGTATTTCTTTGCAGGTAATTAATAAAACAACATTCTAGTCTTCCCCATTGTATTATGGAATGGTTTGTGGTCTGTGATTGTGGTATTTCCTAGTCATATTCAATTGCGACTTTTAGTCATGCAATTATAACATAGCAGTTGAATGTCATATAAAATTCAATTGCTCTATTTATCAGTGTTTTCGTGTTTCGCTCAGACTGGTGCCAAATTTACAGCTTATCATTTCTTTGGTCAGGCCCACTGGCGTTTAACTGATGGATTTTTTTGCTCAGGTATTCAGTTCTATGTACTGTTGAGTCCTTAATTTTGTTTTATCTCCTTTTTACATCTTGGTGTGTATGTACTAGGAGATGATGCATAGACAAGTTAGGCCCGTTAGTTAGATATTTTTATGCAAACCAAACATCTATGTATCTTGATCCACATCAGAATAATTCTTAAGGGTGAGGTTGGTGCTGTTAAACATGTTTAAGTCATCCAGTTATATTTTACTGACCGTAGCAAGGTACTTAATTTGTGGATCCTTTGTGGTATTGACGTTTCACGTTTGTCTGTCTTGTGCTGCCTTGCTTGTTCCCTTTATCCTAGCATTCACCTGCTGTGAAAGGGCTGGTCACTTGGCTGTCTTGTGTTAAGTTTTTCTTCTGTTTCTTACTTTCCCATTTGGCGTCTCAGGTCAGTTGGAGTACTTGATTATATCGATTCGTAATCTTTGCCTTCTTTACTTTGTAGACAGGCTATTATAAAGTCATTTTGAAATTGGCGCCATAAATCAAATTTAAGCCCACTCACGTTGTCCTGTGTACATTCTGCATAGGTGTTACACTCTTCAATAGTCGGTGTCATGCAATTATAGCATATAGGTCCTCGCTGTCTTCGTTCTTTAAACCCTACAATAACGCAATGCGAATTACTGATACGTTTCCATAATGATGTATGGTACTGTGCAGATCTACAAAATGTGGTATCTGTGGTGATTAGCAAAACAAATTTGGTATAATTCCTGTAGTTCTGTAGAGCATTCACATGTATTTACATAACTTAAATTAACTTCTATTTTAAAAGTGTTGCCTGTTTGTTCTTAAAAGTATTGGTAAATAAATCTGGAATCCTCTTTCGGTACAATTGTATAGTAGGGCAAATAAACCAATATAACGGATATAAGTGAGTCTGAAATTATGAATATTCGCAATTGAAGCATATGTGGTATCCTGGGTCAGGTGTGGTACTTGATTGTATCGTTTCTTGATCTTTGTCGTCTTTCTTACTTTTAAGTACGTGGTCCATAATTTGAATCAATGCAATATTTTTTTGCAATTTCTGAAAAAGTCAACCTTCATGTTGTCACTAACTCTTAATTTGCCTACCCCCCTTTTTATCGATTAACAATTTACTAAATATATTAACTCATTTGAATTAAGACCAATGGCATTTCCCATAAAGTGTGATACGGGTAAGTCAAAATGGTCCTTTGTAAATATTGAGGGGCAGCTGGTTAAAATTTCAAAAAGTAATAAGTTAGTTGCATTTCTGATTCTGAAGATCGATTTGGTCCTAACAGACAGTGCAGAACTTGATGTAATGCCGCCTAACTGTTTGGTAAAGTATCCGTTTCGGGGTTTCCGGTCGTCAAAGGGTTAACTACAATGCCTGTTACTGAAGTGGAGGTCACCCATTCTATTCCCCTTAGAACAGATTATAACAGTGACAGTGAAGATACAGAATAAGGACAGACATCAATACTTCTATACCAAAGCATGAACAAAATAAAACAAAAACATCACACAATAGGAGCAATAACAAAACATAATCATAAACAGCAGAATCACCACCTAAGAACAGATAGCAGCTGGAATGGGGACATAGACTGGTCTAACTGAGTTGGTGCCTAGACTGATCTATGTGTGAGACCAGGGACACTCTTTTGGTGAGACTCATACAAATCATGGGACAGTAGAATCACACTGGTAAATGTATACGTCGATTTGGTGGTATTTACGCGTATTGCCGGTACTTCATAGACTGGAAGCGGTAGATATTGGTGTTAATACTATATAGAAAAACATGCCATATGCCTAAAGGATTATAGAATTAGATCAGTATTTGGCATGCACATGGCGATTTATGTAAGCATTTAGGAATAGATTCGAGTACCGATCTGGATGATCGGTACTCGAATCTATTCCTAAATGCTTACATAAATCACCATGCACATACTGAATACTTAAAAATGATTGACGTCTATAGTCCTTTAGGCAAATGGCATGTTTTTCTATATAGTATTAACACCAATATCTACCACTTCCGGTCTATGAAGTACCGGCAATACGCGTAAATACAACCAAATCGACGTATACATTTACCAGTGTGAGTATGAGTGGTAACCAATTTCTAAATTGGAGTTTGCAAAGTACGGATGAGTGTGATGTGTGGGATGTAGGGGTAACAAAGCATATGAGCCGCGACGTGTGATTTCCAACAATGTGGTATTTTGACAAGTGTAGACTCAGATGAGCCTGTGCGGTCCCCTTTTAAGTTTAGAAACTCCAAATATGGTTCAGTCAGTAGCTTAACACTCATAGAACATGTAAGCGTCTAGCAAATGCTTTGATCAGACTGCGCGTATGCGCAGGCTGATCTGAGGCCTTGCTGGTCGCATTTATCACATTGCTGGAAATCTCATGTCGCGGCTCATATGTACTTGTTGAATAATTGCTAACTCGTGAAAATATTGCTATTAGAAGCACTCAACATTTCAAGTTGGACAGTAAATGAATAACATGTATTAACATCTTATCCTATAGACCGATGACGTCACAAGGATTTTCACCCTCGGACGGGTACCTTCCCAACTCACATTACAAAGAAGAGTTCCAAAAGAAATATCAACGGCCGATAACTCCGCTCAGACCAGGATCAACATCTGGACAAAGAGACATATGGTTCGTCGCACATACCACATTGTTTGAAATCTCATGTCGCGGCCCAGTTATGATACAATGCCTTCATTTGAGTCAATATCAGTCACTTTAACAACAGACTACTCCTCAACACATTTTCCATATGAATCCCCTGATTGGAGCGCAGTGGCTTTGTTGGTAGAGCATTAGACTGGAGATCAAGGGTTGCTAGTTTGAGACTTACTGCTGGCGGAGTTACTGCGTTGTGTCCATGAGCAAGACACGTTATCCGCTGCTTAGTACTAGTTCAACCCATTACCCTTTCTAGTTAGTTTTGCAATCATCTTGATGAGAAAGAGAGAACTGGTTGGTTTACATTCTTTTGTTTTCTTGGTGTCATGCGGCTGTTAGTGTTCTTTATCTCTTCCTCATGGTACCATGGGTTGATCTGTAGTTACGCTCACGTGTCAGCGCTTTCAATTTCAACGGCTGTTTCAAGTACGATGGGAATGATGTTAGCAAAGCTCAGTGCGAGAGTGAAATCTGCAGTGTGTGAATGTGGCATTTCCTGGTCATACTCACTTTTTTCAAGGCACGCCAGGTGGACTTTGTCTAATATATTTGTAGATTTTGCAGTCTTGCAAAATATGTGATTAACATGTACTAGATATATCGTATGAATATATTTGCAGGTATGTTCATTATAGTATTATTTTGAATTGCTTGTTTTTGTTGTCTATTTTTTCTTGGCTGTTAGCTGTGTTAAATTGGTTTTGATGTAAGTTGCACTTTTGTAAATGAATTTGCAAGATTGTGCATTCAGCAAAGTGAATAATTGCATTGTCATTTTTCTAAATGATTTCATATGAAATCAGAGTTCAGTTATAATTATGATGAGCACATGCTTATTACGGATAATATATGCTCGTTCTGAACAGGCATTCACCATGAGAAATAGTAAGTGAGTATGATCAGGAAATACCACAATCACAAACCGCAGACAACCCCGCGGCACCGCAAGGAAGAGCCGCTCAACCATCGCGAGACACCAGAAAGACGAAATAAGCAAAGCAACCAGCCCCCCCCCCCTCCTCACCATCCAAGATGATTGCAATACCAAAATGGACATAAAGTAACGTACAACAAAACACAGAACAATTACAGAACTTTGTTTTGTAAAGCTGTAGATTTTGCAGTTTTGTCAATGTGTGGTTCACATTTGAATTATAGTGATTTTACATTATATACGCTAAGTACCGATATCTCATGACCAAGGAGCCTCACCAATGTCACTGCGTTGTGTCCTTGAGCAAGACCCATCCATCCTTGCTTAGTACTGGTCCAATCTATAAAGACCCATCCCGACATAACTGAAATATTGTTGACTGGGACGCAAATAATCAAACCAACAAACTCATGACCATGACCAAATGGTTACGTTGCATTTTTAAAATCGTTACATCTTATTTAACTTACCTGTGTTCCCACATCCGTCAAGATTACAATAATTCGAAGAGCAGCACTGCAGACAGGGTGAACTTGTGTTTGATCCTCCCGTTGGCCCAGTGCCGGATTGCGTGCAAAACTGTAGATATCCATATGAAAGGCAATACAATATATACTTAAGGACTTTGAAAACGCATCACCCACATTAAATCCTTTATTTTACAAACCCTGAGAATGTCAGCGAGATAATTGTTATTACATTTCATAGTCTGACCAGCTTGTAGTTGGTCCTAGAAAATTCGTGGTTGTAAATATACGTTATGGTATTGAAAAATATCCGTTTTAAGACAAGGGTGGTCGATTTTGAAGGGCACAAATTCAGCTGCAAGTTAACACGCGTTAGTTTTGATTCCTGACTCAACAGATTTGCTCCCTTTGCTTCTTTCACGATTGTACATCATCATTAAACGATTCGAATGAATTGACAGCTCGGTATGCTCAAAATTACACCCCTTTAAAGATCATTATAAACAATTACTGTTCATTCACGATATCTTGGCTCAGAGAAATCGTTATAAATATTTCACCATCACCTTGATATAGGGGTGCTTCTTCTTAGATGAATATGGTATGAAACAATAAACGTGAGTCTTGTTCAACCAGTGGATAACGTCGAGAGTTCTCAATTAGGCTTTCATGGAGTTTCGAGACCTCGCCGGGCATTTTCTTTTTTTTTTTTTTTTTTTTTTGCCTGACTACAAATAACTTTTTCTTTGTGTCATTATGTAGCTCAAACCACTCGTAATCCCCATGCTCAAATTTTCATTTTTTTCCACTGCACAAACTCCACTGAACGGTTGTAAATGTCTTTATGTCTTATTGGAAGTCTATTCAATCGCAAGCCGTAGATATTGCTGCATTTGTGTTAAAAGTATACTACTGAGCCACGCAGCCAAATTAATACTCCATTGTGATTTAAGCAGTTTTATTATACGTTACGTGTGCATCAAAACCCGTTTTCCCTTATTTTCAATAGTTCAGGCCATAGTTAACGGTACCATTAGGCCAAAATATCGTGCATGAACAGTAAACACACATTTGATTTTGATCGTATGGCAATTAAACAGGTTGTTAAACAACATCTTCGCAAGCCAAATGTACTAAGTACCCTTGACTTACGTAGATGGTTAGCCAATCCCCGAATTCACCTGTTGAATTTCTGAAAATCAAACGTACTTTAACTCCTCGTTACTAGTGTCGTCTGCTGATAACATTTGCAAACTGTTTGGATACAAACGGATGGGCACTCTTCCTGAAAGCATTTTTCGAAAAAGATGATTTTAAGAAAAATCAGCAGACCACAGAACGCATGAAAAATTACCCAGCATGCAATGAGTTTTATCCACCAACTGTATGGTAAACCTTACTTAGTCATGGGGAATTGTAATCCGAGCCTTCTCAGATATTGAAGTAATTTTTCCATATTTTGATACGTGCCACTAGTGGCAAATATCAAATTCTAACACACCTCGTCTATAGAGCCAACGGTAACACACTGTGATATATCGGACAATAATTCACCGCAAAAGTGTGTGATAGCTGACGTCACTGGAAAATGACGTCATTCATAGCGTTAGACGGTGTAACGTCGTTACATGTAAGCGTATGCGATGTAGTCTAAGTATTGGTGGGAGTTCTTCAGTGCAATGGCGGAATTTTGGAAGAAGCTGAAGACTTCAAATGTGTTTTCGTCGTTTATTGTGTGTTAGAATCGAAATAGATCAGCTCCATTGCGTGAATTGTTGAGTAATAATTCACTGTTTGTCGGTCAGTTGTACGACGATAAATCACTCGCGCTGCGCGCTCGTGATTTGATCTTCTTTACAACTGACCTCCAAACAGTGAAATATTACTCAACAATTCACTGCAGGAGCTGATCTATTTCTTAAATAAAGAAAAACCACTAAAACGTCAGAGAAAACTCGGACTATAGGGAGATTGAACACGTGTGATTTTGTTTAAGGGACTATGTCACGTGCTAAATCGTCATTGCATTGGTCAGTTACATGTATACACTATCATGTGACTTTTGAGTGACATTCTCGGCGTGTTTCGGAAACGTCTGTTAGTTAGGAAGAAAACGGCAAGGGAGAGAGTCAGCTATTTTATACAAAAAAAAGAGTAAACCTCACCTTACTTTTCACACAACCTGCGCTCCAGTGTGTTGTTGAAAACTTTCTGTTCGTTACTTTTGCTATGAAACATACCTATTAAACAGAAAGAAAATAACATTAACAAAGTATTTATTAAGAGCGTACAAACCCTGTGTCGTTTGGTAAGACGAGGTCATAAGTTTGCCTTCCATCTGCTGAACATAAAAAGAATATTTCCAAATAATGTGTGGGAAGGCGTGTAGATTCCAAGTTATAGGATCTAGATGATGAGTTGGCCAGTAAAATGCATTTAAGTCCCCCCCCCCATCCCTATCCCCACCTCCGCCCCCACCCCGTGACATAGGCTGCGTTCCGTTTTAAGGCGGTGATTATGTTTGTTTTGTTTGTTGCTCCAGTTGTGTGTGGGTTTATGCAGGCCTCCAGATAAGAGTGAGTATTGAAAAACTATTTTCCTTATTTCTTATCCGAAACATATGCTGTGGGTACACAAAAGAACCGTCTCATAAGAACCGGCTCAATGAGTCGGTTCTTCAAAAAACACATGTTTAAATTGATGTGTAAGAAAATAATTACAGTTTTACGCTCATACAATTTCCTTATCTGGATTTATGTAAATTATGTAGAGATCTTGTTTTGTGATGTGGCTCGCAGTTTATCTCTTTTCCTCAACTCGTTTAATAAATTCAATAAAACACTCATGTAAGATCCTCTATATTTGTTTTGGAAATTATAACCTTTAGCCCCTCAATATATGCATACAATATGCCATCAAGGCCTAACTGTACCAAACGTTATGGAAAAGTCAACTGGCCTACGATAGGTTAAAATGGTCATACTTAATGAGTCATTGTTGATTCAATAGCCAATATTTGAATGGAATCTATAAAAATATACTTTTGCTAACACTGAGGGCCCATATGAACAAATTGTCGCAATATTTAGCATTCATAATTATGATATGTTGCTGTAAAACAATTTTAAAATTCCAACATGTGACCCCTTCAACTATATAATACTGTACTTTACTTTTATTTCAGCATTAAGCAAACATATCTATGCTTATAGCCTACAATAACATATATAGAGTAGTGAGGACAATACATACAGTTATCAAGGAGCTTTACAGACAAACAGCCTGGTGTAACAAATGATTTCAGAAACTCCTGAGGGACATTGTCCCTCATTAGCTGCTGACATCACCATGCTATTTTGATGTAGAATTAGTAAACATCAGGGATAATCATGACACTTGGCTATTTCTCCTTAGCTCAGAAGCATAATATATATATTTTGCAAGACTCAAAATTGTTCTTTTGTTATCTGATGACATCAAACTGTCAAATTTGTTATGTGTTGGCCAACGGCAGTAATATGACTTCATATATTTCTGTCGTAGTTCCCTGTAGAGCGGGCAAGCTAGTAGAAAGTGATACTCACTTTCTACAAGTTTGCCCGTACAGAAATTGCAAATTCTTTTCTGTCGATCTAAGTTTTGATATCGACCTCGTTCAATGGCCAAATCATGTGATGAGAGCCTAAACTGGGTTAATGCCTTTCTATATTTATTTTCTGTAACAATATCTAAATATTTTTCATAACAAAATTCGTGTTTAAAGCGTGCATACGTTTCTAGTCTGTTTGAATTATTAATATACTATGCACAATAAATTTAGCAATTTTTAATGTTTTGAATCTTTTTTGTGCTCATCTTTGTGCAGTACCAATCAATTTTAATTGCAATGAAGAGAACAGGAATCTAGGCAAATGAAACCACGAAATTTCAGACGCCATCCTTTAAATAGGCATTTGGGGAGAGCAAGAATTGCAGAAGGGGTCAGTAAGCAAAAATCACATCCGTTGTAAATAATGCAAAAATGATAAGCATGTGATTTTTCGTTTCGTTGTCTTTCATCTTCATCATGCATCATACGCCTATAAAACTATTGGTTATGTGACAGATGTGATAGAGATTTCATGCTGAAAAACATCAGCTGCCATCAATGACGTCAAAACGTAGTCATCATTTGATTTAACTTCTAATGTTAATAGGCATTTCGCTTCAACAGAGACTCAATTTAAAAAGATGTCATAGGCTTAAAATGTAACTCATCTTATTGTTGATTAAAAACCCTAAGTTACTGAAAAATGGTGCGACGCATTTGCGAGATAACGGTGACGTTGGGTTTTATCTTTTGGCTCGTGCATTGTAGTAGTGAAGATGTTTCATTCAACTGTATTTGTCTGAATGTATTAGAAGGCATCAAGCAGTTTGACTTGTTAATGTGGTTCAAGAAAATCCGACTAGAAATACCGTTTAAAGGCGATAACGTAAAAGCATTAGTGAAAACGTCAAATTGTGAAAACTTTGTCCTTTATTTCTCTGAGAAAGTTCAGAAAATTGCAGCATTTGCTATGCTTTTTTGGTTTTCAAATGGTTTCGACTTCCCCCAATGATCAGAAATACCCACGTTACCCACTAGTCTTAAAATTAAATGTCACTTTAGCACGGCCGCTGCGTTCGGTAATTCTGATTTTTTTAATGGAAACTCTTGTCAGATGATCGGCGCTTGTATCTTCATGGCAGCAAATGAAACTCGAGATCTGATTTGGATGGGCTCACCCATACAAAACAATTGCTAAACTTATTGTGCATAGTATAGGTGCGTACCAGGTCTGCTGATACATATCTATTAATCTTTGTTTTATTAACGTGAATGGCACTGTATCTAGGAAAAACTGGTCATTCCAAATATAGCCGAGTCCGATACTATCTAAAATGCATTTAATTTGATACTCCCAGTTTAAGCCATTATATGTTATATTATTATCTGCATCATTCTTTAACATAATATATACTTTCTTTGGTATGAAATTATCACCAGACATAAGAAGCTTTATCCAATATCGGATCATACTGATTTTCCTGTAGATTAAGAGTGGTACCCTACCCAGTTCTCCATATAGGCCAGATAAATTTGCAGATTTGTTGACATTAAGTACCCATCTGCAAAATTTCGCGTGCAGGATTTCGATGTCTTTTGCCTCATGTATACCCCAGACCTCTGCACTGTATCCGAGTATGGAACCAACGAGTATATCGAACATTTTACATTTTTCAGACAATGGTAATTTAAAGTCCCCAAATAGTGAAAAAAGGTTGTGTAAAGCAAAAGATGCATGTTGAGCTAACAGTTTTTGAGTTCTGTACCAGTTACCGTTTTTGAAAAAGTAAATTTCCAAATATTTAAAGGATGTAACAAGTTCTAGTTTTGTGTTGTTGATGTGAAAATCGAAATGACTATGTCTCCCTTTTTCAAATATCATTGCTTTTGTTTTCTTCGTGTTAATTTTCAAGCCCCATTGTATACAATATGTTTCGATATCATAAAGCATAGATTGTAAAACTTCTGGTGATTTGGCAAAGACTACAGCATCATCACAGTACAATAGTAAAAATAATTGCATATCATCTACAGTGAATATATCATTGGAATCGGCCTTAATATCTTGTACAATATCATTAATGAACAACATGAAAAGTATTGGTGAACATGGATCCCCTTGTTTTAGGCCAATGTACGAATGGAAAAAAGCGTGAATAGGCAGATCTATGTCGTTCGCACGATTTTACCACAGAATACATTGCATTTAGTGTCTTGACCAGTTTAGAACTTACTTTTTCAAGTATAAGTTTTTGCCATAAGAAAGATCTATCTACTGTATCGAATGCTTCATGGGGACATTATACATATGTAGCTATTGAGCCTTGACGCGACCAAACCTGTCTTCGGGGTTTTCGACAAAGCGAGTTCAAACCAGTGTCCTCAGCTACAGAGACTAGCTAGAAAATTGAAATTTCACCAGTAGCAAGTTTACATATGATACTTTTTAAAAACAGAATAACAAAGGCGCTGATCAGACTGCGCGGATGCGCAGGCTGGTCTACGCCTGTGTTGTTCGCAAACCTCTGAAGACAGGTTTTCTTGCGTCGATGCCCATACTATGAGGGTCTGGATGGGGTATAATGATTAGTGAATAATGGCCCTTTTTATAATAAATAGTGAATAATGAGCAAAAAAAAAAATGAATAGTGAATAATGAGGGCCTAAAAATAATGAATAATCCTATCTTTTTAATGAATTAAGAAAAATTTAATGAATAGTGAATAATCAGATTTCTTTGCCACCTTTCTTACTTTTAATGAATAATTGGTCTTATTTTAATGAATCCCCCAAAATTTTAATGAGATGAATAATGGGCTAAATTTTTAATGAATAGTGACTACCATACCCTCCCCCCTATCCAGACCCTCTATTATAAATGAAGAGATGGCAATAACGTAATTTGGTGAAGATGATACCTCATCTGGCTGGCAACGTTTGATTAATGTATTGTCGACCAGAGTATGTCCACGCCCAGCAAAGCAAAGGGGACCAGCTGAAGTTAAGAAACATATTATCAGCATAAATGCGCAGATGAGCAGGAATGTTAGATTCTGTTTATTATATGAAAGTCGCCTTGAACTCGCAACTGTTGCAAAAAGTCTAAACAGTGTGCCTTTTTGTACACTGAACAAAATTTCTAATTAGACATCTCTGAAAATTGGTCATACTTTATAGATGAGTTTTGCAAAAATACGAAAGAAATATCAGTGAAAGTTTGTAGATAACATTCTTAGGCCCCGATAATCCATAAAAAATTGGTAAATTATTTCTTTAAATTCTTTGACATTATTGTTGAATAATTGAATAAAATAGAATATAACTTACTAGTAGATAATTTGCATGTTTAGTAATCGTTTTCAACTCTTTGCATGTTGGGTAACTTTCCATGCTTTAGTTGTCGTCAGCTGACTTTTCAGCTTTAACTTTTAAAAAATTATATTTCAGCTACTCTATTCAGAGTATCTTACTGTTTGGATCCAGTTCAGAATCGACGTTATTAAGGTCGTGATTTGGGTCTGGTTATACCAGCACGTGGCAAAAGTCGCCGCCAGCAGGGAAAGGGTTAACGCATGACGTTATCGCGCTGTTTAATACGTACAGATGAAAACTTACCGGTGCTTTGGTTTTGTTTGGCTGCAGAAGAGGTTCTATTGTCTGAAACAGAGAGTAACCCTTAATCAAAGATATTGTTGGAAAGCCTACTTGTACTGGTCAATTCGAAATGATAATCAAACGATATAAAAAGTGATATAAATTATAAAATGGATATTATGCGATGGTTATACATCCAATCACAGTTTAATAGCATGATCACATGATGTGATGGTGGGTCAAGCCTCGGACTCAATGACGAGCCTGACATATAACTTGCATCGGTGGGTTGGTGCCTAACGCTCAAACCATGCTTCAATTTGCTCTGTTTCTCTGTGAGTTAAATGTCATTTCCTTGGTTTCATCATAGGATGTAAATGTGATTTGATTGTTTACCTATGATGATGCATTACATAAATTAGGAAGCCACCATACACGGTTAACAGTGGAATCTACCGAATTAAAGCATCCAGTGGCATGGGCTTCTGACCGTTCTAAGGCGGTGATTATGTAATTGTTTATTTATTGCCACGGTGCCATGGGTTTGTCTGCAGTTTTAGATTGTGGTCTTTCCTGATCATACTCTTTTACTATATTTGTTAATGCCCCATATGTGTAAGGGGATTTCGTGTTAGATCTTCGCTTTCTGGAGTGCTTCTTGGTGTCCATGCTAGTTTATCAATGCTCCTACTGGAATATTGAGAGCTGATCGCTTTACTTTAATTGTGTTGTGGCTTTCTGTGTTCTGTGTCTCTTCCTCATGGAGCCATGGGTTTGGTCTGCAGTCTGCAGTCGTGGCATTTCCTGGTCATATTAACTTACTTTGTGCTGACATTGAAAACTTTTAAGTGAGCGAAACCAAAAGAATTAATGAAACCTCCTTCCAAACCCAATGCTGTCATGAAAAGGTGGCAGGTGTATATAAGTCATTTGCTGATATGTCTGCAATGGAAAGGTGCTGACTTGTGTCCATGTAGATTTGTTCTAAGCTCTGATTATTAACATCTGAACTGTGATTTTTTACAATTTAACACATGCTTCCGGTGAGTATGTTGCTTGTTATGCATGGTATGTTATGGTAATGTACAATGTATATAGCATGCGACATATTTATGGAACGTCATTTGACATCACTGGAAAGCACATTGTTCTAAAAAACTGATGCCAGAAATCAAGGTCACAGTGGCCGCTTAACTGTATATGTACAGCCTCCGTGACCCCAAGTTGTGTTCAGAAACCAAATTTGGGATTCCTAAGATTTATGCTCGTTAAACGATGTTTCTTGATCTGGCCTAGAAGTTATAAAACTTTTTTAGTGCTCAACTCAGCTGAGCACCAAATTCAACTGCTCATAAAAACTAAAAGACCGACAAATAAAGAAGTGCCTTGCTTTAAGCCCCTTAGATGTTGTATTTATCATGCTAAAACATGTTAAAATGCCAACAATTGTTGGCATTTTAACATTTATTATCAGGATAAATTGCATACTCAGCTGAGTTGAGCTTGAAAAAAGTTGTGTAGTCTCAGGGCCTGATGGCAGTGGTAAAGTATGTGACGCTCCATGACCCAAAATGCATTAAGACTCGTTTTTTGGCACTCCTACCTCAAATAATACAGGAGATATAATCCGGAAATGATATGAACACTCAAACACCTAGGACACTAAGGACATGCAGTTTGATTACTATATGCTTCCCTTTTGGGGCATAAAAACTTGTTTATCATGGCGTCATAAGAGAGGGCCTTAATTCATATTAATTCGATGTGATCAGATGTGGATGACAACTCGGACCCAGTATGTTTATTGGGTCCGAGATGACAATCACTATATAAGTACGTTTACTGATGTGAAGTTCGCTCACTCTTTGCCAATCAAGGTCATTTTGACTTGGTGATGTTTTACTGTTAATTTCTTACGCACGACCGCCCGCTTTTTTTGAAAAGCTAGTACTTGTTAATATAAGCGGCAGGGCAAATTGACGCCAACTTTGTGAAAATTAAATTCGCTAACGAGTTTGCCTCGCGCTATAGGTAGCCCTAAATATTCACGGTCAATTTTACTTTGAGCTGTAGGTCAACTCAGGATATTTGGTACCCGCTCGTTGTTCTGCAACGAATACAATGTAGCCTGAGCACAGCATTAAAGTTCGGTCAAATATGTTCTTAAAAGGGTATCCTTTGGAAGCAAAGACTGCACCAAAGAACTGAAACTAGAGTGTGCATATTTCCTGGGCCTAGCTAGTTTCTGCCATTTAGGCTTCATCAGTGACCCTCTAATAGTTTCAAAGTTCCATAATGAAACCCATGATCCCAAAGGACAAGAAAATAAAATCTACACTTTAGTGAAAGGCAGGGAGACGTTCTACTGCCGCCACACAGTCCCAGTCAACAGCTGTAGTGAAGTCAAATATGTTCTTAAAAGGGGTATCCTTTTAGAGCAAAGACTACAGCAAAGAACTGAAACTGAGTGTGCATATTGCCTAGGCAAGACTAGCTAGTTTCTGCCATTTAGGCTTCATCAGTGACCCTCTAAAACTGAATTTGAGGTATGTTTTGCATGAACATTATATAAGCAGCCGACCATGGCCGACCGCAATAATGCTGTCAGAGAGGAAGATTTTGTAGAGTTTATATGATTTGGAATTGGTCAGAAAATCAGTCAACCGAAAGAGAATACTAGTATCCAATAGCAATTAATGTCAAACATGTTGGTACAGAAAAAGCATTTTGGGATCACATTTAAAAAAAATAGGCCCAAGGCAGTAAGGATCCGTGCCAATGGAAGTTTACGGACATGATGAAAATGTCTTATCAGATGAAATATTTGTATTTTAATTTAGAAATAGTTGTGCGATTTTGAAATTCTTTGTAATGCTGAAACCAATGAGAAATTTGACGACTGATTTGCCATGAAATCGAGTCATGTGAAAATCATCGATACCTAGCTTAAGTTGAAGAAAAGAAGAATTAGGCTTTTGGGGCAAAAGATTAGTATAACGCGAGTAAAATGAAATACGAGTATCAAGATTTTTTAAATGTTAATCTTCCTTTCCTTCAAGCCATCAGATTCAACATTTTCTTGTTTACACCAAAGATTACTGAAGTCATTTGATGAAGCAGCGATCTCTCTACGACATTTAGGGAAATCAATATTTAAGGGAAATCTATATTTAGGGAATTTAGAAATAATATTGCGAACTCTAGAGATAGGGATGACATTCAGATTACCATAATGACATGCCCTGCAGGGGTTATAAATAAATAGAATTTTGACAATCTCTGGAGTCAGGAGTATTGGAATCTATATTCATATCCGTTGCAATTTTATTGAAGTTGAATATAGTAGACCTAATAGGCTTGTTATATTTAAAGCAAATGACAAAAGTTTCTGTATTATTAAAGCAATTTGGAACAGAGGAAATCACCGATTTAACTATAAAGATAATATGCAAATCGATAAGCTCCATACCTTTGTTAATGAATGGAATTTTGTTTATGGTTGACCTCAAACCGATATTAAGACTAAGGACATGTTGAACAAAATACCTAGTCAAAAAAGCTGCATTATATGATTTTTTAGCTCTTTCACAAAGTTATTAGCCTCTCACTCTAAATTACGTAAAACTGAAGTAGGCAAATAACTTAAAATTGAAAGTAAACCATGGCGACCAAGATTTTTTAAACTAGGGATGCGCGATATTACCGATATACTGGTATATCCCGATTTAGGAGTCCTGAGATACGTATCCCGATATAATTTTGAGGTACCGGTACACTCGGCAAACTCCATCAATCTTCGGAGCATAGTTCATCTGCTTTCGTTTCGAGTTGTATTTTATTTGCTTGTCAATTTTTATTTAGCCTCGCTTGATAATTAATAGAAGTGAGATGTCCGACAGCCAATGAAAAGCCGGTAACTATGATAAACAAACGTGCCGTGTGCAAAACGTTAATACCATTGGCTAAGAGGAGGATTTCCCTTGCCAAAACAAAATGGCGGCCCAGATCGAGATCCAGGAGGAAGACACTTATTTCTCTCTTTATTTAATGATTTCTTGTAAGATAGCGAATTTGATGGATTGGATTTAGATGAATCAACAACAGTTGCAAATATTCACGCTGTGTTTGCGATCGATCTATGCTAGCATTACATTTAATTGCCACTTGATGTTGAATAAAGTCGGCTCTGAGAAAATTGCCCTCCCACAAGCGCACATGTTATTTAGGTGTGCGGTATATCGTGATTCATATTTCGATACAAACCCAAAAATGGCGATATATCACGATACGGTTTACAGAGGCGATACCCACCCCTATCTAAAACAACTAAAATATCCTTTAGAGAAGTATTTATGCTATTTTTGCTCAAATTTTGCGCTTAATGTTGCGGTTTTTTCGCTTACCGTGAGATCTAACATTACGTTTTTTTGCATCCCAAAAGAGAAAAAAAAAATCAAAATTGGACTTTTTATAAATACATGTATTATCTTCATGGTATAATTTATATTATTATTATAACCTAAATTAACCCTAATTGAAAAGTTGATTGCAAAAAATATACCCATTTTAGTACAGTTCCGTGGCTTTTGATATTATTTAGTTTAGATGAAGAATTTGGACCATATATGAATTTTTCGACAGGTTGAATTAAAACTTTACTAGGTGAATTTCCTGTATTTAAAATAATGATAAAGTAAAGTGTCAATTTTTTTAGGCTGTAGTATCCTGGGTCAGGTGTGGTATTTGATTGTATCGTTTCCTGATCTTTGCCTCCTTTCTTACCTTTTTTTATTTTACGAAAAAGCTCACGAAACCTAGTTTAAGGGATCGAACAGTCTGTCCAACATATTGCACGTCACAATTAGTTTCCGTTTAAGTTATTCCATAAGCTATCATAAATTGATCAGAAGGTGTTTAGTCTGAATCATTAGTATTGATAATAGAGAATTTCTACCATTTACAGATGAGGCAATGGTAGTTTCAGTACATACATGTATACTTAAGGAATAAAGAAACGCAACAAACACTTCAAGTCATTGTAAGCATACAGTATGATGCAAGTTTTTAGTGCAAATGATTTTTATCCACAGGAGCAGTATGTGTCCGTCAAATTAGAGCAGGTTCAACGTAATTATTGATTACGTAATCATTTTGGTATGCGCGTAACCAACCTAACCCCCCGTAGTTAACTGCTGAAACAGGTCAAAGCAAAGTTTGAATCAACCATCGGTTTATTGTTTTAAAATGTCTTGGCATCGATTGCGGATCAAGGAAATGATCAAATAGCGACGTTTCTGTAGGATTCTGAAACGGCTTAACGTCATTAACGTCAACTCTGAATACTGCGTGAAACGCGTAAACTTTCTTTTCTGCTTGAGATTTATTCATCACATGGACGTTTTGTTTAAGAATTATGACTAGATATCTTCAGACGTCAAAAAACCTCAATTCTGACGTCAAAATTCGATATCCTACGTTTTAATGGTTTCCATGATATTTATGTGTTTTTCCAATGTATAAAATGGTCCAGTGACAAAGTTTAGGTTACAGTTAACAAGTTTGGTGTTCACTCTTAGCATGTAATCAGATGTTTTCTCTTGCATTATGCTGTGTTTTGTTTGACCAACGTCAATATAAACCCCTTACCAGCGTATTTCAACGGTATCTGAAAAGTCAGTTTTTCCCAAGAAAGCATGTTCTGATGTCTCTTGGTTTATCTTATCCCGCATATTCACCAGCGACCAAAACCCTACGGCTCTAAGTGACGTTTATCATTTATTCACTACAATTGTGTATCTTGCCATTCAAGTAGCGTTTTTTGACGCAATATTTGACTGCATTACGAATATGTTTGGACGTTTGTTTAATTTGCACATTGTCAAGTCGACGTCAAATAACCAAACATGGAAAAGGCGGGGTTTCTTTTTCTTTATTCTGACGTTAACGTCACATTTTACGTTTTCATATGTTTTCATCTTGTAGCGTAAAATGTAGCGTTAAAATGACGTTTTGGTATTTCATCACATGCTATAAATACTCAATAAGAAATTTTCAAAAGAGATTTCACCAAACCGTTATTTAAACACGCAAAAATCATATTTTTGTCTGTTGCGTTTCTTTATTCCTTAAGTTTAAATAGGTGCAACAGACATACCTCTTGGTAGCCTGTCTTCAGGCCCTTATTAAGACATTTAGCTGAAAGTTCTATAACTACTACAGAGATAAATCTATGATACTTTATTACTTCCCCATTGCTCAGAATACAGTAAATAAGACAGTCAGTGATTTTTTTTTTCAGAGATATAAATGCTTGTATATGATGTGCACATATTTTACTATTTTTCTATTTACTGGTCTGATACCAGTCTAACCTCTTGGCATTACACATAGAAACATTAGGATACATTCAACGTCTTTTGAACGCATTAAATGGTTTTAGTATACTTCCTGATAATAGGTGACACAAGTGGAGATAACCTTATGGCGAGAAGCATATTCCAAAACTTGTTAACAAAAATAGGAATAGGAATAGAAGACGCCAAATGTAACCTAAAATGGTTAATTATGCTACTTTAGTTCTTAACATAAAGGATGTATTGGTAAGTACGAGGGCTGTTCAAATATGAATGCAAGTAGCTTCATAACTTTCGTCACATATATGCTACGACAAAATGGTATATAGTTCTATAAAGGGCTATATGTCACCTTTAAACTGGCACCAGACTTAAAGAAAAATACAGTATACTTATCGAGTTATATCCCTTTGAATGAGGGTCACCTTAGCATACTAACAAGCTTAATGCTTCGAACATACACCAGTGATATAGAAGAGCGTATAATTCGTTGATGAAAAGGTGAAATTTCTTAAAATTTTTCAGGAAGTATCCTCATATACTTATCATATGATTCTGTGAAAGTTGCGAAAATCCGACATGTTTTTATTAAATTACATCGAATCGTTTTCACTAAAGTCTCCTCGTGTTTGCAATTTTAATGGTAGACAAAGCACCACCTTTCAGTTTTCAGTCAAACTTATCTCTAACAAAATACACGAAGCAACATTTAAACTAGTTTTAACTCAAAGACAATATGTTGATCGCTCATACTGAGTTGTTGTTACAAATCACTAAAGGATAGTGGGTAATTTTTAAACGCTGAAAAGCATTTTTGTTAAGTCAAAACTGCCTTAAGTGAAGGGGTTACAGAACTTATACTTAATTTTGTTGTCATAACATTACGGCTTTAAATCTAAATTAGAACGTTAACTTAAATTTTTACCAAAATAGGCATTATTTACAAAAAAAACCCTTATCACCTGGTCTTGAGGACTAGACTTTTTGAACATATTTTAATTTATGTAAGCATATCATTAAGAAGCAGAAAAATGCTTGAAAAATGTTATAAAATGTTATAAATATGTCGTAAATAGAGAACGTAGCGTTGTGAAACTCCCTTATGACATATTAAGCATGTTTTAAGCTAAAATCAAAGAAAAGGACACAGCGATGTTCATTATTGCATCACCAGTAGATAGCTCAAAATGACGTTTATCATAAAATTGATGACGATACAAACGTGCCTGTTTACTCGAAATCGGAACAAGCTTATATAAACTTTTTCCTGCAAGCAACTTTGTCAATGTACCTTTAACTTGCATCTAAAAGGATCATTGACACTTGCTATGGGTAAATGCTTATGGTTTTCAGTAAAAATAAAAGTTTGTCAATCCTCCCTTTCTTCACCTTGAAGCTACCCTGACCTGAGTACTTTATGGCTGTGAAATCCATTTTCGATATTAAGCGCTTCAAGGATGTAAAATTTTGGGTAGAACAATCGGTTTTAAATTAAGATATATAGAAATCCGAAAACATTTTTTAAAATATCATTCCCCCCCCCGTGTGCCAGCAAAAGCTTTTGCATGTTTATGTGTTACCATATTTTACACATTGTGTGGAAGTGGCTTGCTGGCACACGGGGGGGGGGGGGAGATGTTCAGCAGCCCAAAAACCCAGGGCCTAAGCCCATAAAATGCATTTTCTACCAAATAAGAAATTAATGACAGTAATAAAGTTCTCTAGAACCAACCTCCTAAATTGCTTTGTATTCTGTGCTAGTTTAATATAAAGTACTAAAGATTAAAAGTAGAATTAGCAAGGTTTTATGCATTTTTTCATAAGAGAAAATCTCACTGTTATTAAATGACACATTATTTTGCAAGCGTCCTGTACTTATATATTTGCATGCTAGGGAATTAATCATGTTTTTATTTTCGTCTGCTGACTTTCTTTAAAATTAAGTTTTTAAGAATAATCCACCCAGGTAAATACTTTAGTGTTCAATATATTGTCTCATATAGGGATATACATGCATATGTATACCATAAATATTCGGACACTTTTAATACATTCAACATGCTATGCCCTTTAAACAAAGCAAAAGTAATATTCAAAGGATCTAGTTAGAATCAGTTTTACTTTCCAATGCTAAATGGGACACTTTCATTCCTTCAAAAATATGTATTTCTTTTGTTGAGCTTTCCGTTTTGTATTATTTACGGTACATGTAGTCAAAAAATGTACAGGTAACTTCTAAATTATCTCCCCAAAATCATTTTATTACAAAACATATTTTGTTTTTAAAACAATATCATCAATTATCGTGATTTGTTTATACTCTGCATATGGTATGTTCAATAGATATTACCATGCCTACCAAATAAATCAAGAAAACGTGCAAAAATCACTTTTTTAAGCACTTTTTATTTTCATGAAATTTCAGACCCCCTCCCCTTTCTACCCGCCATAACTCTCGAATGCGTAGGAATTTCGCAAATATTTTGCTAGCTGGCTCTTGCCATTTGATTCACCTATTGCACTGATACTACGTGCACCACACTAGAAGCCCAAAAGCAGCGTGCGGGGAATCAGAAAAATAGGCGTATAAGGCCCAAACCGTCAATGCTCCTTTGGTGTCATTTTGTCTCAAACTTACAAAGAAATGGCACTATATACACACATGTACCAAAACGTAAATTGCAATTTGCTTCAGAAAACTTTCAGTATACAGGAATGTCCTTTATATATGGGTCTGTAACTCGAGAAATATAGAGAGTGGTTCTTTATGACTGGTGCCATTTTAAAGGCGACAAATAGTTCTTTCCAGAAAGGTATGACATTTTGTCGTAGCATTTATATGAAGAAAGTTATGAAGCTACTTGCATTCATATTTGAACAGCCCTCGTACCATCCATATCAAGCGATCAACACACCGATTATTAAGATGTTACGACCCGTTTTAACATGCGTCCTTCAAAGTGAGGCAGGTATAATATATGCTATAACCTATATGTCTAAAGAATTTCTAGCGATAAGGCGAGCAATCTCCCTAAACGAGACGTTCGTTTTATTTTGTTGAAATAACGACTGGAGAAACTAGGCACAATCAACAAATGTATATAGACGAGCCGTTGATGCACCATTGCCCCCAATTTGTATATTTAAAACTTGTTTTCCTTCATGCATGTAATAACTCTACTTCTTATTGAATGAAAATTTATTTCTATCATCAACTGTGCTTGTTATTCAGTAACATATATGGGAACTAGACCGTTAAACAGGGAACCACGCTATGTACAGTAAAAACTATTTATACAGTTGATGTACAATAAAAACGACCATCTTGCAAAGTGGTCTATATTTGTTAGATATTTAATGCCTTTTTTCGCTTATCCCACCCCTTTCCCCCCTAGACCAAAGACGCCATTTACATATGTTATATATTTGTACAGCGACATTTAATTGTCCAAAGGGCATCTTGGGTCTAGGGGGGGAAAGCATCTAAAAACAAACTAAATGACGCCAGTTTCACCTTTTCAATGACAAACGTCACAATTTTAAGTATATTTCGTACGCATGCGCAGAATGAATACCGCAACGTTTTGGAAAAGAAGGGCACTTATATCCTTAATATTTTAGCACTTTTACTTTTTGAAAACCTGCAAAAGATTTACTAAAACTATCGTCTAAACGGCAGCCAGTCTAAAGACGCAAAATGAGGGGTGGGAGTAGAAGGCGCAAGTTTTCACGGCTTTGTAAATGATGGATCGCTTTGAAACCTATTTTGATGCTTTCTATGCATATTTTACTACCGAAATAGTCCAATTTTAAAAATATTAGGGCAATTTGAAAATTTAGGTTTTGTAATCATGTCAACTAGGGAAAATATACGCCTTATCGCTAGAGCTCCTTAATACAAGTCCACAGCGATAAAGAAAACAGTAGTTATATAACGGGGTATAAAATATGTCATCTAGGTACATAAGACATAGAGGATATAAAGGGTAAGGAATATTGAAGGTGATTGTATTACTTGACTTTTCGCCTACTGTAAAGGTGGCAACTTTAATATTCACATCTGGGCGTGCTTCGGCTTTTTCATCTGTTAAGGAAGGGAAATCAGGTTCTATTTACAATTTGATAAAGAATAAATAAGTTGTTTGGGCCGCACAAACGTGCGTGCATTTCATGAAAATCCTAACCGTATACACACTGAACTCACGTTTATTAACCCTTAAAGCGCATTGTCACAAAATGTATGTTTTTGTCGTCCACTAAACTATTTGAAGCATCATAGACAAACAGTGTGGACCAAGATCAGACTGCTCCTGTAGGAGCAGTCTGATCTGGGTCAACAATGTTTGCCTCCCTGCTTATGTTAAATAGACATTTTCAGATGCAGTTATTTTGCTGGCGTTTTAAGAACTAAATATGACTGAGGTTCATGTAATGGCACAAGATGATACAGTTACTTTTGAATAAAACCATGCCTCCTTTTCAGCTTTTACCTATGCCTAAAGTAGACTAGTCCTAATTACGCATTCATGAGGCGCCGCCTTTACAGTAAGCGAAAAGTCAAGTAATACACACAATCCCTGAGGATTGGACTAATAAGAGCATTAAATGAATGTGCAGGGAAACTTTTTAGGGCTGCCACACAGCACAAACAGCACCACTCTGATACATGTTACCACTCTGATAACATAAGTAAGGAAGAAGCCAAAGATAAGGAATCGATACAATCAAGTACCGAAATTATCCCAGGGAAAATCAATATGACCATATGAGAAAGTGACAAAAACACAGGAAATCATCACATACAAGAGAGCCAACAGGTAAGCCCTTTCCTAGCAGGTGATCGCAATGCTGCAAGGAACAGACAAGACATTGTGACAACGACAGACACGAAACACAAACAACATAAAGGATCCACAAAAGAAGCACCGCCTTAGAATGGTCAGAAATAAAAATGACGGGAGGGCTTAAACATGTATGACGGTACCATCCTCACCCTTATTTTTGATTTGGATCAAGACAAATAGATGTTTGGTTTGCATGAAAGATCCCTAAATTATCCATGCATTGTCTCCTAGTACATACAAATCAAGATATAAAAAAGAGATTAAACAAAGATAAGGACTCACCTGTACATACAACTGAATACCGGAGTAAATGAAATCCAACACTTAAATCCCGATGGGCCCGACCACAGACCCAACATAAGGCCCTAACCCTCTCATCTATAGAGAAGTCTTTAAGTCGGAACCGTCATAGAGGCTGACGTCTGACCCTCCTGCGAGCAATTAAAGTGGAAAGCAAAGTTGCCAAGCGTGATTGGGTTGACCACCAAGTATGTACCCTGTTGCATTACATTAAAGTTATAGGATGACCAATGTTATAGGCTAACCAATCTTTTTATAATGAGAAATCATTTAGATAAACTGCGCTGAGAAATTATTAGTGCTAACAATTTTCTTTAATTTACACAATATGTTGCCATAAAATTCTGGTTCCAAAAGTCCCTTTCGCAAGAGAAATCTAAGGATTTAAATGGTATCTACTGTAATAGCAGAAACATTATCTAATGTGAAGGGAAAGCTCATGGTTATGTTATATCAACAAATCAATTATATAAATATGCGCGATTCCAAACCTTTAGTAATTTGTATTACGCATGTGCTGAACCTATTTTAGGTTATTATTCTAGGGGTCTGGGGGTTTCAAAGGTTCTGATAAAATTGATTCAAAATCGGGCGATAAGGTATTTTATAGGAATGCATAGATTCATACCCATTTTCGTGATATTTGGGGATATGGGCTGGGTAGTTGCAACGAGCAGGCGTTGGGCTAATGTCTTTTTGTTGTGGAATAGACCATGACTTGTAAATATGGATAAATATAGGCGGACAAGACGATTTTTGAATATGATTGTTTTATGCAAGGGCGGATCCAGGATTTCTGGAAAGGGGGTTTAGATGTGTAGAGGAAGGGTTCGTTTTGCTGATTTTATCTCATTTTTTTCAAATATCCCATGAAAATGAAATAATTTGGTCTCACTGAGACCAAATTATTAAAATAATTTGGTCTCACTCAGACCAAACTATTTCATTTTCATGGGATATTTATAAAATGGGGACTGGGTTGGATCCTCTGGATCCGCCACTGTTATAGCTGGTGGTAAAAGCTGGTGCCCAAATGTTACAACTTTTTTAACGAAAGTAGATCTTTTGACTATTTTTATGACAAACACCCGTTGATTTAAAAACGTTGAAAATCAGCTGGCTTTTTTGGACAATCATAAGACATCGATTGGTAAAACAAACTACAAACTCTTCAAGTCCAATCTAAGAATCTATAGAGAGTTTAAATCTAAATATAAAACTGAAAAACATCTGATAGTAAGTGAGTAACGAAACGCCATTTAAATGTGTTTATACCTCTACAATATTAACCTGATTCTGACCTGTATGCATGAATAAATTATTACAGTATTTATACTGAATATGTGTCTCTTCGTGAGGGATCGTGTGTAATCGGTATGTTCCGAGCAATTACGGAAACAGAAGTCTTGGTGCAATTGCTATATAATCGGTCGATATCTCAAAGAAGTTGTAATACTATATATGCCTAGTGCACAGGGACCGCGGCACACCAACATCATCACTGAAAACAGAAGTTGTAATATCCACCGTAGTCATGTGGTTAGTCAACTTATCTCCAGATACGTAAATTATGGGTCCGAATCCTGGCTGACCCCACTATTTTTATATCTCATTTTTTTCTTTATTTTCATGTCAAAGAAATGCACATTAACACGAGAATTTGTAAATTCACGCGAAGTTAGAATTTCAGTTTGCAAATATGTCTTTTAGAAACCCCTGCTTTTGGCTCAAAAGCAAACTAAATCAGTTATTGCTCGTCGAAGCATCTCTCTCAAGAGCAGCAAAGAGGTCTATATACATGATATATGAGCCACAACATGAGATTTCCAACAATGTGGTATGTGCGACGAGCAGGGGCTTAAACCAGCCTGTGCATACGCACTGTCTGATCAGGGTCTTTGTTAGTCGCTTGAATATGCTATGCCTGGTAAGTTATTGACTGAACAGCATTTAGAATTTCTATTCTTAAAAGGAGGCTGCACAGCCTCACTTGGGTCTAATCATTTCAAAATGCCACATTGTTGGAAATCTCATGTCAAAGCTCATACAGTGAGCCACTTTAGTTACGCACCACTTTTTCAGGGCCCACGTTTTTTGACAAAAATGCTTGAATCGAACATTCTCTATGGACATTTTATCAGTTTGATGACATCGAATAAATATCGAAATCACTCATGCGAATCATTCTGCTACGTCAAAGTAATAAGGTTGCAAAGATCAGGAATCGATACAATCAAGTACCACACCTGACCCAGGATACCAATGGGAAAGTGACAAACTCACAGAAGACACCACAAACGAGAGCCAAGAGGTCAGCCCTTTCCCAGCAGGTGACCACAAAGCACATATAAACAGACGCGCACAAAACATAGCAAACACAAGACAGAACAAAAACATAAAAGATCCACAAAAGAAGTACCGCATTGGAACGGTCAGTAAAATATTTTACTGGAGGGCTTAAACCGGTTTAACGGCGCCAACCTCACCCTTAATTCAGATGTGGATCAAGACACATAGATATTTGGTTTGCATGAAAGACCCCTAACTTATCAATGCATCATCTCCTAAAACATATAAATCAAGATATAACAAGGAGATAAAGCAAGGATAAGGACTCAACAGTAAATTAAACTGAATACCGGAGCAAAAAAAATCCAACAGGTAAACCCCGGTGGGCCCGACAAACAGCCAAAGCATCAGGCCCCTACCATCTCATCAATAGACAAGTCCCAAATGAAAATCTAGCAATTGCAACCAAGGCATATTCCAGCCTATACAGTCTAGAATAAATGACTGCATGCAGTCAATATAGAAATTATATATAGCTATTATACTCTGCAGAGCTACTGAAAAAGGCCCTGGTCAGCCTGTGAATGCGCAGGACCAAGTATAAAAGGACAAATATTGAGATATTTTTTCAGTTTTAAACTATTTTTCCCTCAAGATTCAAACATGGCTGCTTTTCATGTAAAACTGGTGTGAAATAAATTAATTACAGTGATCTAACTACAATATAAAACTGAACTATTTGAAACAAAACTACCTCCAAGAAGAAAATGCCTTCACATACACAATGTACAGCGAAGAACCTGATCTGATCATACGAGTCAAAACTTGACAATACCAACTTTATGAGCGTTTTCTGACAATTTTCAAAGACAATTTCGACAAAAACTACACGTGCAACCTGAACGTCTATATTTTCTATTTGAGTTTTGAGCTAGGCATTATCCATGGTGATCGTTGTGACAGAAAAACACCAGAAACAATTATTTTATTCAAGTAAAACCCCTTTTTTCGGTCGTTGAAATTAGTAACACCGTTACCTTTTGAAGAAATGCTCGTTTTAACGTCATATTAACGTCAGTTACAATAATCAAACAGATGTTCCTTCGCAAATTGTTTTGTTATGAGTCACTTATTGACATAGAAGTATCAAAACACTAAAACATCTTTTCATTGACACGTCTTATAGCCTTGGTAGTAGTGACGTCATCACTAACGTCAACTCCATTACAAAAATAAATCCATTATTTTTTACGAAAATAAATGGCGAATACATGGTTGTTTAAAATGAAATTATAAAAATAGTGTTTTGATAACTAGTTTAATCAGAATCATACGAAATCTTGACTAACTTTAAAAAAAGTACGAAAACAAACTTTTTTCAAACCTTTGTCAGCTGGGAACCAAATTTAAAAAATTTAGTAAAACGTTTAAAAAATGATGAAGTTAACAATTCTAACACACCTCGCCTATAGAGCCAACGGTAACAAACTGTGATATATCGCACAATAATTCACTGCTAAAGTGTGTGATAGCTGACGTCACTAGAAAATGACGTCATTCATGGCGTTAGACGGTGTAACGTCGTTTTTACGCTTGACATACGTTACAATTACATGTAAAGGTATGCGACGTAGTCTAAGAATTGGCGGGAGTTCTTCAGTGCAATGGCGGAAAGTTGGAAGAAGGTGAAGACTTCGAATGTGTTTTCGTCGTTTACTGTGTGTTAGAATCGAAATAGATCAGCTCCAGTGCGTGAATTGTTGAGTAATAATTCACTGTTTGTCGGTCAGTTTTACGACGATAAATCACTCGCGCTGCGCGCTCGTGATTTGATCTTCTTTACAACTGACCTCCAAACAGTGAATTATTACTCAACAATTCACTGCTGGAGCTGATCTATTTCTTAAATACATTCCAGTCTTAGATATCGCCAAGAATAAATCGGCTCTTATCTCTGGCATAGCAGAAATTCGAACCTGAAAAAGTGTAATGTGATCTGAATTTCACTCGAAATAATGCAATGTGAAATGGTGTTTTGAGGGTATTGTCCTTCAAGATCCATTTTCTCATTCGTTTCTGATCTGACCACAATGAAATTTCAATGGCTAATGTAAATACAGATGCGCTTTACGCTGGCAGTCTCAGAATAAAAATATCATATTTCCTTCTCGAGTAATTTTACATTTTATAAGTGGTGCGTAACTAAAATGGCTCACTGTACATGTATCTTAAGAAGGCAATAGTTAAAGTACAGTGTTACGGATCCGACAAGAGAATGTTTTTGTCACCGATGAGATCAAACAAAACAAAGTGGAGAAACGATATTGCAAAAAGGAGAAAATTTAATAAAAAATAAAATCAAATGTTTTTACAATAATAATAGTCGCGTACGGGATTCGAACTTACGACGCAGCGCTTAAAAATAGCTGTGCTATATTCACTTGCTCTACCCACTGAGCCATACAGGCAATCGATAAGCAATTTTTCATTATTGCGGTATATACATCTTACCACGTGCATTTCCGTATTTGTACGTACGATGGAGGCCGGAGATATGTTTAGATGCTCATCAGCTGTGAAATTATGTTAATGATAAAGGCCAGGATAAGGTTAATATTTTAGAGCAATACATGCAGTGGCCAGAGATTGCATGCTAACTGGGTAACTTTTATACTGAGTTTGGGCACTTTAGTTTTGAGATGTTTTTTGTGATGGCCCTTCTTCTCTTCTTACCTGAGACAGCAGAATCGGGCGAACCTGGGCACCTGTGGAGTTTCACCTGTACGTCGTCCCAGTCGGAGTAAAGCTGCATATAACCAACCTATTCAAATGAAGAAAACGAAATTTGCTTTTAACCCTTAAAGCGCCAAGAAAAAAAAACATCTGAAAATGTTGTCTGCTGAAGTCGTCTGCTGCAAATAATTGCCTAACATTACTGACGAATTAAGTATAGAAGCAAACAGCGTGGACTCAGAACAGACTGCTCCAATAGCCATAGAGGCTTCTTTAACATTTCAGCAAACGAGAAAAGCAGACGACTTTTGTTGCGATTGGCGCATTAAGTGTTAAATTACATGGTTCTAGATACTGGTAAACATGTACTTCTGCAACAGTGAAGACCCAGATGAAATGTCGCTTAACAGGGCATTTCATCAGGGTCTGCACTGGTAGATGAGATAAAAACAATCTCAGAAAGTAAATGAGTATGATCAGGAATACCACACTCGCACATTGCAGACCAACCTACGGCTCCACCGTGAGGAAGAGTCACAGTAAATTTACAGTAACAAGACATAAGGAAGACAATTAAAGCACAGCAAACAGCTTTCTCTTCCTCGCCAAGATGATTGCAAAACTAGAAAGGAATATCAAAACAAAGACCAAACAGGTCAGAAATACACCATTTTATAGATTACCGTAAAATGGAATATTTTCGCGTCGCCAAATTTTCGCGTTTTTGCCATAAATACACGAGGATTAATATTCGCGGTTTTAAATTTTCGCGGTCTTTTGTACCCGCGAAAATTATAATTTGCAAGTTGAATATCCTGCGAAATGTCTGAAGTATGTGTTAGTTGGTCAACTGCAATGGTCCTTTCCGTATTTCATCTGGAAGACGAATCGTAGTTTGTCGTTGGTCTCAAGTTGAAATTTAACTAGTGCATAGAATAGCGGTACATTTTAAGTGTCGCCTTTAACTGGCAATGTAATGACATCGTCTTTTTCTCTCCAAAATCCATCACTTTGAGGTACCATTTACTTATGTGAACAAACGCAAACAGAAAATGTGAACACATATTGACAATCACTGGTCCAAATTTCAATAAATGCTCAGGTGTGTAATTAGAAGCAACTCTTTAAAAAATATGAAGAACTATTCTATTTTATTGTATCAATATGTATTGGGTAACACATTGATCAGTATCAAAAGGGTCCAGTACAGTTGGAAATGTTGGTGAAAGCAATAAGTGCAACAAGCATCAGAAATGTTGGTGATAGCAATAAGTGCAAAAATAATTAGAAATCTTCCACGAAAAACGACCAAACTGTTTTAAGCTAATAAAATATATTGTTATTAAATTTTGATACAGCATGCTCGTTTGATTTACCAAAAATTAATTTTGGGCATCACAAACAGATTCCAGTCGGGTCCAGCTAATGGTCTTCATATTAACATGTTAGTCATTTTGTGCTCTGGTATTGTAAGCGAAAGTATAAGACACTGAGCAGACAATGCATTTGCTAGCCTTATAAAACCCCTTGTTTATCGCTATTTGAAAAACAGCCAAGTTACACATATATGTCCAAATTTCAGTGTATTTAATCTGAACAAGCAGTGTTCAGCGAACCTGAAAAACGGGTATTCACGCGAAATGTTTCATATTTACGCATGTAGGATCCAATGCTGTATGTATACCGAGTTTACAACTGTAGAAAGGTAATCTTAATCATGTGACTTAAAAAATTTGGTTCCAACAAACCCATATCCTATAGGTGCTCACGTCGTTGGAAGATGGCTGGAATAAGCAATATGTATTAAGAGAAAATAGTTGATGCCGATTCAATCGAAACTGCCTCGGCCGATTCTCGAATTGTGGCGGACTTTCCCGAATGATGCCGATTGTGTGTACGAGTGACCTTGAAGCAAGCACTTGTCTTTGATACTAAACTGTTATCTTGTTTACCTTGTCCCCGTTAGGCAAATATTTGAAGCAAGCATTACGAAGCAAATTTATAATAAATGTCATAGAAAAAAGTGTGCTATCATTTAATATTGTAAAAAAATGCAAGTGAGTATGATCAGGAACTACTACAATCACACACTGCAGACCAACCCACGACACTGTCAGGAAGAGCTACGAGAAGTTTTAAAATATGATTGCAAAACCCGAGTTCATAATACTATATGGCTAGCTCCAACGTAAAAAAAATACTTCGGATTTACGAAAAGGGGTCCAAAATACGGCCAATCTCGTTGATTCAAACCCATATTTGCCCATATTTTGCATCGTTAGTTATCATTTGATGTGTTAAAGGTTGTTAATAATAAACGAAACATATTATCAAATAAGGTCCGCTACCACCATCCCCTTTTCGTCTTTTTAATGTCGGCGATTTATCGGTAATCATCTAGCTGTGTGCTTATTTCGATGTTACTTGTTTATGCTTTGCTGGCCAGTCACTAGTCTCTTCACGATGCCATGGGCTGGTTTCATTGTGATTGCTCCCAGCTTTGCTATGTTTCGTGTTTATTCGTTTGTTTTGTGCTTGTTGTCCCAGTCAACAAGTTTTCAGTCATGTCGGCACGTTTCCTGGGTTGAATCAGTACTAAGCACAGGTAAAATATCTTGCTCATAGACACAACGCAGTGCCTCCAATAAGCCGCAATCCAATAACCCTTCGATCGCAAGCCAGGCGCTCTACCACTGAGCCATTCTGCTTCTATGCATGGTTGGGCCCTAAGTCTAAAGTTTCAGTTCTGACTGCAAATTTTCTCTGGAGTAGGAATCGGATAATGGCTGGCATACCCATTTGTACAAACTTTATTTTTCTTCAAAACCATTGGATACAGATAAGGGGCTATGAACAGCATCATCTTAAGTCGAGAACAACGAGAAATACGTACCGTGTGATTAATAGCAACAGCTGCCCATTTTCCATCTACAGTCACGTTTATAAGGGGCCTACATTCGAATACCTGCACCAAGCCAACATTTTTGTTGTTATTCTCCTGGGGAAATGGAGAGGGCGCCTTGGGCGCATAGTCATAATTACAAACACAGTCGTAATCACAAAGAGCCACTCCAACAGCCACTGTCACCAATGAAACTATCAAAGATATAGAGGATCTTACGATGAGTGCTCATGTTTTATTGATTTTATTAAACGAGTTGGGAAAAAGAGATAAAATGCGAGGCTTGCCGAGCATTTTATCTCATTTTCGGAACGAGTTTAATAAATTCAATAAAACACGAGCACGAATGTTAGATTCTATTCATCATATGGCATTAAGAATAATGTGAAATTGCATTTCCGGCGTAAAAAAAACGTTATAATGTTGTCAATATGTACGCAAAGTTGTTATGGACGTCATTACGTTCCCCGAAAATCGATAAACCACTAGTGGTTTACAGATTTTATTGCTCGGCGTTATTTCACTCCCAGACGCGACGTCATAATTTTTAATGGTAAATCAGATTACCGCACTTATCTTTTAACCAATAGTGACATAAGCTGAGGGGCTATCAAGGTCAATGCACTGCCCGAGAGCCAGATTCTGGCCCTCAGACAGTGCATAAGTAATAGTTATACCATGGGTTGTCCGCCTGTACGTGGAGATAATCCACGAGCTTTAGCGAGTGGATTATCTTACCTACAGGTGGACAAACATGGTATAACTATTTTGTACACCTACATCAGTGTAGACCTTGCATATCACGAGATATTTCATACTAAAGTTGGTAAAGGTGGTATAAATCTTGACAGACTTAGGTCGTAATCACATCTATCTACTCCAGCAACCACTGCCTCCAATAAAACTTTCAAAAGAGACCAGATCACCTTAACAAATTGTAACCTAGGGTGATGGGCTACCAAGAATAATGGACTGTCCGAGTCCCTCGGGCAGTCCATAAACATTGATAGATTTAGGTATATATTGCTTTCAATGCAATGAACACTTGCTCAACTAGTAAATATAGTTGACTTTTTCAGATATGCTTTGTACTTGTTGTGGCTTTATATGAAGTAAGATGGGTTTTCACAAATACCCTATGATGTCAGACGCTTCCTATGACAATTCAGCTTGGTCTTCTGTTTTGCCAAAGTAAGTAAGGGTGCAAAGATCAGGATTCGATACAATTCGTAAATGGGTTTGTAGTCTTCCAGGGGTTAAATACTGTATCCGCATAACGTTAGATGATTTAACCAGACACAAGCAATAAAATGAACATATCATACCATTTATGCCATTATTAATCAGAATTCCGATGGTAGAAAAATAACACAAATTATTTTCGTAGCATTCTTTAGCCCGAGCTGTCGACATAGAGCGGCGTTCAGCCGTGTGTGGTGCCTATCACAGTTACCCTTGCGGCTTTTGTTACAGTGGACACCAGCTGATGGCTGCTGCTTTCTGGCAAGTACCTAACTTGATCGTAATCAGTTACACTTGTATCACATTAATTTTAAAGCAGTATATTAATTTACTTTCTTTTATTAGGTTATTAAGCAATATATTTCGGTAAAGTGAAGTGCCTCGATGTTTTCAAATTACATGTAAATTATGTTTCTAGAACACCTAATGCATTTGTTATTTTGTTTACTGGGTTTAATGTCAAAATTTTCAAACAGATCTAATAAGTAAAAATGTATAGTGTCTCATGAAAGCAATTCATCCATGGTTAAGGTTTGATTTGAGGGAAAACAAGGAAAGTCTACGGTCAGCGCATTAGTTATGGTTGTCAGCTAAACGACAACAAATACCACCGAAATAAAACGAATACAGTAAAACGTGTGTAAAACGGCCACTCAAAAAAAAACAAAAATCTTAATGACAAATGGTAGCTGAATGAAGGTCAAAAGTATTGCAGAATGCATTCTTTAATACTTTTGACCTGCATTAAGCAATAATTGGGCTAGAAAACCAATTTTCGGCCCTTTTGAGAATGTCCGTTTTATTGTATTGGAAAATGTTCTGTGCTGTTCATTTACAGTTTTGAGAAACTTACTTGAGATTTTCAATTTGAATAAATCCATCGTTTCTTCCAAATACTGAACTTATGTGTTAGTTTGTTCAAACTTAAGCATTTATATATAAAATTGACTCCAAACCTGACAGAACCTCGGCTAGTGAAAAGCGCTTTTACTACGCACACTTATAAGGCAACTAGATGACACTGAGTATATTTGGAAGCAAATAATATGCAAATATGGACAGGTGAGATTTACTTAATGGTAGCGGTCACCCGGATATTCCTTGTTTACAATGTCTAAAAGTAGTAATTGGCGCCACTCTGGGAACGCGCGGACCTTTAAGCTAGGTCGACAGAGTGCTGCCAGTTACTACATCCTAAGCAGCATGTTTGAATTTTTGATCAAATTCCACAAGAGCGAGCGAAGGGGTGTGTTTTAGAATAATAACCTCGTCTCAGAATTCGCTAATAAAGCAAGTTTAGACCAGTGATGTTCCATTTGGCATCTAAGGGCAGCATGCAGTTTGATCATTACCACTTTTTGTTTGTTTTTTCTGTGTGTCGAGTTTGTTTATTATCAAGCCTTTACGTATAACTGTATTACACCTGTCCTACTCCCAGTAACTGGCACGGCACATACAGCATTCCTTGCATTTTCATTTCTACTAACTGACGTTCTTAGCCATATAAGTGCGTGTATAAAAATCTGCAATGTCATGTTTGAGAATCTTGTTAGTGGTTTATCAAGGGGCAATAGATGTCTATTGTTGGTAACTCAGGATAACTGATAACTGGAAGTACCTGGCTGATTATAACCTTTCTCAGACCCAATAGAATTTCTCATAAAGCTACATACAATAAAGGCAGAATGGTCCATTGTATATATGGAGGGGTTATAATTTCCAGATCGATTTTATATTGTCAAATGTAGAAATGCCATCATCTAGGTATTCACTGTTTGCCAAACTACCCATATAGGGGCTTAAGTATTCGTGAATGCTGTTATCATTTATGTGTAAGAGCAGAACAGTACCTGACTCATGTTGAAATATAACAAATGATGTCCCTGGGACCAAAAAAAGTCCAGCCTCGTTTTGTTTTACATAGGCTTATATAGGCAATACATGAAAACATCTTCTCTGAAACCACAAGGCCTATAAACTTATTAATCGGAATGTAAAATCAACGAGTGGACCACTACCCAGTTTGTTTGAAATATGCCCCTTGGACCAAAAAAAGCCCCAACCCCGGGGTCATATGTTTAACGTAGGCTTATATAGGGAACACGTGAAAAATTTTCTTGTTTGACACCACAAGGCCTGGAGCCTTGATATTTGTTTTGTAGCATCACCTAGTGGACCTCTACCAAATTTGTTCAAATTATGTCTCTTGGGCAAAATATGGCCCCGCCCCAGGAGGTCACATGTTTTACATAGGCTTATATAGGGAAAACATGAAAATATCTTGTCTGAAACCACAAAGCACGGAGCCTTGATATTTGGCTTGTAGCATCATCTAGTGGGCATCTACCAAGTTTGTACAAATTTCTAACCTTGGAGCTAAAAATGGCCCCGCCCAGGGGTTACATGTTTAACATAGGCTGATATAGGAAAAACATGAAAAATCTTCTTGTCTTAACCAAAAAGCCTAGATTTTTGGTATAAGGCATCATCTAGTAGACCTCAGTCAAGTTTGTTCAAATTATGCCCCTTGGGGCCAAAAATGGCCCTGCCCGGGGGTCACATAATTTACATAGGCTTATATAAATATAAAAAAAATTTCTATTCTGAAACCACAAGGCCTAGAGACTTGATATTTGGTATGTAGCATCACCAATTGGACCTCAGCCAATTTTTAGTTCAGCCCCCTGGGACCAAAACTGACTCATTTTCAGGGGTCACATTGGCTTTTATAAACTCAACTTTTTCAGAATATGGTCATATTGCATATCAAATTTAAATGAATGAAGCATACAATAACATGCTTACACTTACCCTGGGCCCCTTTGGTGGGGTCAAAGGGTTAATTTGTTGTCTTTTCTGAAAATTGTCATGTTGCATATCAAAGAAATTGGAATGAGCATACAACACCGTTCAAGGAAATGTTCTGCCCTTTTACACACCCTCGACCCCTGTATGGGGTCAATAGGTCAAAACATTTTTTCAGAAGAAGGTTATGTTGTATATCACATTATGCAATTGAACTTTTTGACCTCATGCATACCCCTGATCTATTGGATTGGGTAAAAAGGTAAGACATTGAAATTTTGCAAATAAATTTAATTTGATTGATAGGCTTTGGTTATGATCTGATTGATACCCAAGATGGACTAAAGTGTTGGAAAATGGGATTTATATGTTTTGGTAAACAGCCTCTCCTCTTGACAATGATTCAGGTGAGCGATCCAGTGCCCACGGGCCCTCTTGCTATAAAAGTAAGAGTTATCTTCATTTTTTTCTAAAACGCACAAGTATTGGCGTCCACAAAAAGCCTTCTCCCCGTCGACGACCAGGTATATTTTGACCTTCTGGACTAGTTCGACCAATCAATGGGTTTGAGTGATACCTGCTCAGACAGGTAATTATTCATGTGTATCACATGTCTACCACGTCATCCAATTTTAATTGAAACTCATGTCTACACTGAACCGAAGTTCTAAGTAGCCAGTTTTCAATTTCTTTTTTTCTAACTTAGCCCTAGTGATATTGAAATGAATTTTTGCCCAAGTATGTGCATTGTAATGGACTAAAGTTAAGCGGTGTTTTGGAATAGTTTTCTATCATTTCACGATTTTTGGGTTCAAAAATGCAAAAATCAACTTTTTGAAGAAAATAAGCGTTTTGAGTGCAGTTTTTATCGAATTCAAGTACAGGTGATTGCAAACCTGCCTAGTCGACTAGAAAAAACACCAAACATTTGATATTTTGCTTATGACAGATATGATTTTTTAAAAATTGATAATTTTCCAAATTTTCCAAAATTTTCGGAAATCATCAGCTGCACAGACTAAAATCATTGTATGTGTTTTACTTTATGTTAATATGTTTGACAAAACCCCATACAACTTGATGAGCCGATTTTCTGACGATATCCTTTACTAATTTGGTATCAACTTCCGATTTTAACGTGAAACTTTAAAGGTCATTTAAATGGCATTTGTTAAAAATTTCTTTTAATTATTAAGCAGAACAGCGATGCAAATTCATAATGAAGAACCCCTGAAAATTGCACTGCTGTGCCGCAGATAATAAAGCGTACAGAGCAATGCAAAGTGAATATGCAAACTGCATGGTTAAGCTTAAAATCCATTGATTAAGTTGTTGACCGTGTCTGTCTTCATGTTAACGTAGAAGAGAAATTGAGTGTTCAATTGTCAAAAAAACTTTTGATTCTTTTCAACTTATATCACAGCTGTTATAAACATCTTCAAACTAATTAAAATATAAATGGATAACGTATCTGATTAATAGTTTATATCACTCTAAAAAGTGTGACTTTTTGAAATGAGGGTACCTTTACTCGGACCTAGTCTGTGCAAGATCTACCAGTCATTTTGAAATGACATATTTGCAAAGTCTCGACAAAGCCTTGGAGCTTTTTATAGAATTTAAATTTTGTGAGAGCGATTTTTACTTTCTGAACGGGGACAAAAATTGTATGGTGGCTACTTATAACTTCGGTTCAGTGTATAATTAACCCTTTGCACACGAGTGTTTGAATAATAAGATATTTGCATAATGTATTTGCGAGCAAGCAAATACCTTCATGAGCCTGCACATACGCACAGGGTGGTCGATGCATCTGCATTATCATCTGTTTTCACTTTGTATGAGGTGTGATCAAAAAGTTCTCGGCAAAATATGCTTCGGTGAGGTACGGTGAATAAAATCAAATCTTTGTCAGGCGGTCATTTCATCTTATTAAAGAACTTTAGGAGTGTGAACAGCATGCGATCATGCTTGGTTGCTTACATAAAGCACTTTTAAGAGAGAAGGGTGGACACATTTGCAAAATGGAGAAACTTAAAATCAAAGCGGTTGTCAAGTACTTCTGTAAGAAAGGTATGCTCACAAGGAAATTCATGACTACTTCATGGAAACCTTTGGGGAGGAGTCTCCTTCTTATAGCACAGTGAAAAAATGGGCAGCAGATTTTAAAAGGGGGAAGATAGCGTTGAGGATGATGGGCGGTGTGGCCGCCCCAAAATTGCATTCACTGATGAAAATGTCAAGGTCGTGCACACCCTGGTTATGTGTGAAAGGAGACGAGAACAGCGAAGCACAGCTAGCGAAGTGGGCATAACTTTTTGGGCAGCACATTCAATCCTAATCGACATCTTAGGTATGTCAAAGGTTTCGGCAAGATCGGTGCCGCGAATTTTAACCGCTGATCAGAAGAGGAATCGAATAAATATTTCTAGGTAACTCCTGTCTCACTGTTAATAGTTGGCAGTCCGAATCGAAAAAAGATGCATATTTTTGGTCTTGTTGGCATTTTGAGTACATTTGTTAGACCACTTTTAACATAATATTTAGCTTGTATACAAAATCTTAGGGGTGGATGCCAAGTCTGAATTTGCATATGAAGGCCATAAATTAGGTCAAAGGTCATTGAGTGCAAAAATGAGAAAATATGTACTACTGTAAAACAACTTTATCTTTTTATATGTAAAGATATTTCATTTCAAGCCAAATTTTGTATGCTTATATTTATTAGTCTGAAAAACATTGAAAAAATGTTTTCTATAACTAAATGTTCATATGTTGGCTCTAAAATGGGGTCAAAGGTCATCAAGTGCAAAAATCTGAGCATTTTTAAAAACTGTGTTTCTTTTTTTCTCTGGTCCAACAACAGGATGTTTTGTAAATTCTAAAAAGGGTAGAAGTCTTTCAGAAGGCTTAAATTAACATTTTTATTATTAAAGGAACCCCTTTGGAAGCATCCTTTTATGAATTTTACAAACTTTAAGACAAGCATCGTAAGTTTTGTGCAATTATGACGGACTAAACTGAGCTACTTTGAGACTGAGCTACTTTGAGAGTTTGCTGCACCTCTCAGAAAGTAAAACTATTTTCAGTTTGGGACATGTCTTGGGGCCTTAGAAACCCATAATTTGATAACTTTCTGTGGTCATTTTTCTATAAATCACCTGTAATCAACGTTACCCTACTGACATTGAAAATAACAGTACTAACAATACAAAGTAAGTAAGGTTGCAAAGATCAGGAATCGATACAATCAAGTACCACACCTGACCCAGGATACCAATGGGAAAGTGACAAACTCACAGAAGACACCACAAACGAGAGCCAAGAGGTCAGCCCTTTCCCAGCAGGTGACCACGAAGCACATATAAACAGACGCGCACAAAACATAGCAAACACAAGACAGAACAAAAACATAAAAGATCCAACAAGGCTAATGTTGATTTATTTTGATAGTATTAGTGAAACAGTTTAAGCATTAAATGTTTTAACTAGACATAAAAAATCAATTGCATACATCTGTGATATGTATTTCTGCTCGTCAGCGATACTTATTTTATACTAAATTGCAGATAATGACTTTACAAGTTACATGCATTAGAATAAACCATGAAACCTGACCTGAAATATACATGATGTTGATCTATATTCTAATTGAAAATGTTCATTTTCATATATTTGAAGATGTTTATAACTTTTAACTTGCAATGAAGTGAAATCACGTAAATATTTAAATATGCTAATTAGTATGTGATTTGTACCGGCTCCATCATGTAATGCATAGCTGCTTACAGATTGATTTTTCTATTTACATTGCATTGGAATTGGCAAAATATCTTTCATAATGAAATCAAAATATAACTATATTAACAATAATGGATCTAAAATTGCTGCACATATATCAATGAGGTAACGTAGGTAACAAAATGTGCCTTACATAAATTGATAAAGGTAGTAAATTGTTGTTAGGCTTATATAAGATTTGGGTCTGCTCTCCCCAATTCGTTACATATACCACACACATTTTATTCTATATAAGACTTAATTTAAAAGAGTGCCATGGGTTGGTCTGCAATATGTGATGTGGCATTTCCTGGTCTTACTCAATTATTTTTGCAACTTGCTTGGCTCTTTTCATTCATATTGCAGTTTTTAGATTTCTACTTATGGTACATAACGATAAACATGCAATCTACATCATGATTTAAATTTTGACTTAATATCAATAATTTACTTAAAATAGCATAGCAAATTTTCATAAACCTAGTGGCTAGGCAGGAATTAAGGCAGGGGTAGTGCTGGGTGTCTTCTAGAGCAGGTATGGGTTTTTGAAGATTGCAAATATAACATCAACCAACGCTTTCGTAGTACAGAACCAGCATGGTTTAGGTCCAAATATAGGGTGTTACATAGATCTATTATTAAAGATTTTCCTTGTATGCTGAATTATCATCTGTCCCCATTAAAATCTTCTATGTTTTGTTGAACTAGATTACATATCATATTGTAATGATAATTATCTTATTATATTCTGCAGCAATTCTGATAGAAACTATTCTGCTTGTTAATTATCTTAGACTAAGGTTGGTTGAGGTAAGGTTACCTGAGCCATGTAGCATTCTTGTAAATCATTTAAACATATTTCATGGTAACATAAACAACAAATCATTCGAAAGTTAGTGATACTTTATTTTAAAGATCAGTTGAATGTTTTTTCTGAAGCATAAAACAACAAAAAAACATGACTCCCAAAATTCATTAGTATGGTTTGCATCTCTGAAACTCACAGATTAAACTAAATGTTGAAAAAAACAGCGTCACACGCAGTTGATTTCTTTGCTTTTCTTATTCACAAGGTAGTTTGTTTTTAGTTTTGTTTATGCACTATTTAATTTTGTTGAGCTATTTGTAACCCAAGTACATGTTTTTTATACATCCGATGAAAAGTGAGTTATGGTCTGTTTGTTGGTTTTAAAAGGTTTTCTAAATTAGGCTTATTGTGATAGTCTTAAATATATGCAAAACCATCGAAAATGTGAACAACATTGCTGACAACAGCTTGCAGAAAGCGTTTTAAAAATAGTAAGAGAGTATGATCAGGAAAAACCACAATCACAAACCGCAGACAACCCCATGGCACCGTGAGGAAGAGCCGCTCAACCATCACGAGACACCAGGAAGACAAATTTAGCAAAGCAACCAGCTCTCTCTTCCCCATCAAGATGATTACAATACTAGAATGGACATAAAGTAACGTACCACAAATCATAGAACAATTACAGACTCTCACAATGGGAGTAACAATAAACAAAAAGTCAACAACAACAGAACCACCGCCTTAGAACCGACAGCGTCCTAAGCCACCGGTGGGCTTAAATGCATTTTACTGGTACCAATTCTTCGCCCTAGATTCTGCTGTTGTTGAAGTACAAGAAATGTTCAGCTCGCATGGAGGCCATCTAACTAATGCAATGTATCATCATGGAGAAACACTCTAATCAAATGAACACACCATGATGAAACAAAGAAAAGGGCTCATGACTCACAGATAGTCATAGCTATACAAAACCTCAAGTTGAGCCACGGTGGGTCCAGCTACAGATAAGCATCAGGCACCAACCCCACCGATTAAAGCTTTACGTCAGAGCCGTCATAGAGTCTGAGGCCTGACCCACCGTTATGTAATTAAAGAGGAAACTATAGCTATAAACCGTGATTGGGTTTAAAACTAGGCATGCAGACTGTCGCATTATATCCAACCCTTATGTAACGTTTTACTATCTTTTTGAATTGATCACTACAATTAGGTTTTCCAACAATTCGTTTGAATTTATAAACTAAATCACCATAAAATATAGGTTCTGAACATGAACTTGGTAACTCTTGTACCTATATCCTTGTAGATATTTGTGAAGACACTGTATGAGGACTGTCTTGTATATAGTGAAAGGAAAGTCGTTCAGTTTTATTTCAAGAGTAATGCCATATTAAAACTACACATTTCGAGTATGTTACCAGTTACAATTTTATCCAATCTGATATATTGCACTTGTATCTACGAGCAGTAGATGTATACACTAATGTAAGTCACCTACCCTATATGCAATCAATCCCTGTCTTAGCAAATTGCCATGGTTAACAGATAGATTCTACACTAGAACATGTGAGTTAACTACCTTAGGATCTTTTATATACATCAAGCAAATCGGAGATGTTAAACCAATTGATTATGCTAGTAAATGTACACATTAGATAACCATTTCAGGACACATTTACTCTAAATACTAAGAAATGACCCCAAACTGTTGGAAAACTATGAACACAATCAAAACATCAGGTGCTCCAATATGGTGAATGCCTGTGTTCCTAAGAAGTCACAAGACATCTGTTTTGGGGAAATTTAATTTGGAATAAAACTTGCATTGGCATTTTACAGTTAAAAAGAATAACATAAAGAAACAAAAGCCAATAACCTCATAGCATTTAATCTCTACCATAATTCAAAAAATTATAAGCAAAATATGTTTAATACTGATACTTAGAATTGAATTTATCCACACTGAAACAATTACAATGCATATAAAGTTGCGCTGTGAAAGACATAGATATATATTTTATGGTATCTTAAAATTAGAGGTAACCTTTAATATCATATCTATACTGCTTCTATATATGGATGAATACGTTTACACAAGCAGCCTGATTTCGAAGAAATGCTGCTTTTGAATCAACATCACTTCATTAATATGTGCAAATGAAAGGACACCCCTACAATTAAATGTTAAAAGTTATATGGAGGATTACCCTTAGTGTCAGGGCTATTTTCATGATACACCCCACAAAAAGTTCACAATGTTTTCACTGGATCGTCATTATTAGAAATGTACCTGTATATTAGCTTTATGTTATGTATGTTACCATCTGCTAACAGGCCGATGTGAAGACCAATGTGAGGATATATTCCTTCCAGTATATGGTATTTACCATTTTCTATCATAGTTTCAACACGCCTGATGTTTTATGAAAGGAGGCTTGGTGTTTGTGTTTTTTGAAGCTATGCTTAGTATATGCAATTAGCAGATAGTGGCCTTGTAAAAAAGGGTTTTACAATTACTCATAGATGGGAACAAACTCAACAAATGTGTGGAATGAGAAAAGAAATATATCTTAGTCTAATAGGCATGAGATCATGGACAAGTCCTTCATGAAAGCTGTAGCTAGGAACATATACCTTTGAGAAATGACTCAATTTCAGATGGTAAAATGTAACGTAAGTAACAACTTAAACACATCTTATATCTAAAAGGACAGATAATTGCATAAAATGGTGTATTCATACAAAGCATTAAGCGAAAGAAATTATTTCTTTGAAATGAAATGGTTATTCTTAGTTGTATTTATTACATTTTAATTGATTCATACAGTAACGTACTTTACATGCCTATTATGAATATCTAACAGCGGAAAACTTAGTATATCATTTCTTTCCAAACATGAAAGACACACACACACCTAGCAGGATAGCAATAAAAAATTCTTCCATTAGGGTAGAAGGGAACTTAAAATTTGAGTTTTGCCCCTATATACATAAAATATTACTACAATTTTCACCGATTTTGCACTTAAATGACCCTTGATCCAAACACACATCATGCCTTGATGATGCTGTTTGTTTATATAGCATGGCTATATTATCCAAAAGAAATTTTGCATTACTTTTAATCATAATTTTGGATAGCTAATTGATAAAAACGCTAAAATCTGACGTATATACAAGAACTTGCACTCAGTTGACCTTTGACCTAATTCTTGGACTTTGGGGCGTTTCCAGACTTGGCATCCCCCCTATCCTTCTTAAAACACATCAAGATACACTTTGAGCATGGATGCCAAAATGTACTCAAAAATGCCAACAGATTTTTTTTTCAGGCTCTGGATGGCCAACTATAAGATAATCATGGTGATTTTATCAAGCGAGTTGTAACCCAAGATGAGACGTGGGTTCACCACAGTGACGGTGACTTTGACCCAGAGTCAAAAATGAAGAGCAAACAATGGAAGCACCCTGGCTCACCCTCACCGAAGAAATTTAAGAGGGTTTATTCAGCAGGGAATGTGATGACCTCGATCTTTTGGGATAGTCAAGGGGTGATCATGATTGATTATCTTGAGCAAGGTCGCACAATATGCGGTGCATATTATGCAGGCAAAGTAAGGCGGTTTGCCATGAAATCGCAAGAAGGAGGCGAGGAAAACTGACTTGCATTGTCCTGCTCTTGCTCTTGCAGGACACCGCCCTTGCCCACACGTCACAAGTTGACATGACTGCTGCGACTGAATGTGGAATTGAACTCCTTCCTCATCCCTTATATTATTCTGATATTCTCCTGATATGGCTCCTTCTGCCTTCTATCTGTTCCCAAAAATGAAATCTAATCTATGTGATACACAGTATGGAAGCAATGAAGGCGTCATAGAGGCAGTAAATGATTACTTGATCGGGAACCAGGAAAAGTCCTTCTATTTTGAAGGGATAAGAAAGCTCTAATAGAGATGAGCTAAGTGCATTGTCTTGAAAGGAGATTATGTTGAAAAGTTATGGTCAAATTTTCATTCCCTGGTAGCCCCAAGTACAAGGGGCCGATAAATTTTTGATCATCCCTTATACGTCGTTCCATTATGAGGTGGTCTATGTATTCTGGTTTAAAGTCAAACCAACATCAGGGCATTAAAAGAAGAAAAAATATCTATTTAAAACTCTTATTAAAACTTCTAATGTATAAAATTTATAAAAAGCTCCTTCGGACAAACTACCCAGTAAACGCCCCAGCGGACATGCAGTGTTGAAACAGCGGTTTATCAATGCTGATGCAACGCCGGTGCTTATAAGATCTACATTGAAACAGCGTTGCTTCAATGTCTGTTTTTGTCTCAATTTCTAAAAGTTAGAAGTTTCTGTTAATGCCACCATTGTAAATGAGTCAATGGATGCAGATGCAGTCCTGTTTGTTCTTGTAGCCAGGCAAAGAAAATTAAGTCTTTACTGTCTAAATTTTTGTCTTGTAAGCAGAGTCTGCTTTTTATGTCGACCAGTATTTTGTGACGTCTGAGCAGCGAATGCTCTGATTAACGTCCATTTTTTGTTTTTGTTGATGCTTTACATCCCAATCAAAATTTCTAGCCAAGCTTGGACGAGTTCCTGTCTTCCTGGGTTGAACAATTACTAAGCAGCGGATACTTTGTCTTGCCCATGGACACACCACTGTGACTATGGTGAGTCTCGAAATAGCAGCCCTTCGATCCCCAGTCTCTTCAAGCTGAGCCACTGCACTTCTTACGCCCATTTGTAAATTTGGCATCATGTGTGCCACGCCTCCCTTTTGTAGCTTGAATGAAAACTCAAGAGCCACCTAATGGGTACCATGAAAACACTGGCTGAATGCTGGGGTGTGTGTGCTCTATTATCAGTTATCCAATTGGACTAAGCCTTCAGATATGCAGTTACTTTGCTAATGCGAGCTGTGAATGCTCTGGTATGACGGAGTATTTTACCCATTTCTCAGTGGTAAAGTGCTCTATTTGAGATCGTGAAGTCCCTAATTTGAACCTTGCGAGGCAATTGGCATGTGTTCGTGTGCTGCTTTCTGAAAAAAACAACACTTTTTTCCATTGTTGTCTACGCCCATTGACCATAATCCATAAATGGTCTCTTTAGAGCTATTGGAAAAAAGAACAGACAAGCAGGAAAACGAACATAATGACATATGCTTTTTAAATAATTATAAGTTTCGATCAAAATAATCCTTTAAAGTAATAAGTTTTTTTTCTTTGTAACTGTAGTTACATTATCTGACAGATTTAATCCAGGTATAAACGATTTTTTGGTCTCAATATTTTAGAAAAAAAATGCGTTTTAGCTTAATAAAAGATATGCATAGTTTTGCTGTTTTTGTTTTCGTTCTTAGCCAGTATCATGTAGTGTATTATCAGAAAAAGATGCCATTTTCTTGTTCAGTTATTTGAAATATGAGAAATTGTTTATGTTTTGTTTAAAAAAACTCCAATTTTTTCAACTTTTAAGATCAAACAACTTTTCAAAAAGGCCAGTCCTTAAAAGACGAGCTTTGCCCTACTTTTTAACATATCAAAAGAATGTAACGTTCTGGACACATGTCGATAAGTCCGGTACTACTTATACTTTAAAATATTTAAATAGTGTGCTGTAAAATAGAAACATACGCTATGGTAAAACTGAAAACTTATCTCTAGTCTATGTGTGTCAAAACTCTTGAAGATAAGAGTACAGAAAATGCCGTTTCGATGACAAAATCTGCCAATAGCCAGTACGAGCCAAGATGCACTAAGCAGCAGTCAGATAATCATCCCTATTTATACTATACTATAGACAGTAACAATGCCTAGATACGTAATATTCTCACAGAAATAGCTGTTGCTAAGAAGTCTGAGTGATGCTTAAAAAATAATCGCAAGTTATGCTAAAAATTTTGCTTAACTAGCCTTATGCCAGTTAAGCAAATTTTTAAGCGTAAATTGCGATTTTTTTACTCATCATTTCAAATAAGTGTTTTGGGTGCTCAAAAGAACCGTCTCATTTTTTTGAGTACTCACAACATATGTTTTGGTTGAGAAATAAGAAACATAATTTTCTGTTGAGCACTCTTATCTGTGGGCCTGGTTTAAGTTGAAGGCCCTTTTTAATCCCCCTAGGCACTGTATCGTTGATTTTCAAAATGCTGATACGTCACGAACTATGTGTTTAAAATGTCATGGCTGAGATTTAAGAAAAACAAGACTAGCATGCGCAATCTTTGTGAGTATTTTAATCATTATAGATCTACTTATTGACTTAATTATTTGGTCTGACGAGCTATTTTAATGTATGTTAGGTGCTTGTGTTCAACGAATCCGTCATGTTGGTACTTTTTTTAAAAGCATTAGTTATAATTAATGCCCCACTCTGAGAATGATGGCATGTGCTCATGCAACGTGCCCTTTGTAACACGGCTGTTAATTACAATTCTTGATATCACACGGGCAAAATGGACTAGGCTTTTAGGTAGTCCAGTCAAATAGTTTGTAAAAAAGAATTTTGTGTTATACTTCTGAAGCCCTCATTTTTCTCAGTGACTCTAGTGAAGGCGCTAAAAAGAATTTTGGTCAGCTCGACCTTAGTCAGAGGGTCATAATGACAGATTCACATATACAAGGGGACGTAATGGAATTGAAATAGTGGATAAAATCATACTAGTCGTAAAAGGAATTAACTCCCCACCAGTAGTGTCTCGTACTGTTTTCTCCAAAAATCACCAACTACTTCGAAAAAACTCTTTTGACACTTTTATTACTCAACTGTGTAGGACTGTGCCGGTATTTCTTTTTATCAGTCGCCCCTAGTATTAACTGAATTGTTTCAACATAACCTAATAAACGTTTCCTATCTCACGGCATGTTACCTTTAGCAGGTCATGATGACGTTGCACTTTTTGAATGACGTCGCCAATGACGCTGAATCAACACAGAAATAAAAAAATGCGTCATAATTGCTAGTTTGAAGAGTGTTTAACAAAGGGTAAACTGATCAATAGAATACCAGGTTCGCGTCTTTTGATATCAAATTTACCAGGCTCGGCTTTGAGAACGCATGTTGAATCGCTCGGCAAGCCTCGCGATTTCAACAAGCGTTCTCAAAGCCTTGCCTGGTAAACTTGATATCAAAAGACACTCACCTAGTATTCTCTATGACTTGGTACTTTTAACGATGCACTTGCCTGTACCATGGCATGCTGATGTCATTATTTTAAGCAACAGTCCGTTATAAAATTCATTTAATCATTTAAAGTTAAATTTCATTTGCAAAAAGAAAGTGGGCAATTGAAAGCCTTAATTTCTTAGGCACATGGTTATACATGAATCATTTATTTTCTTACTATTTCAAATGATAAATGTTGATACTTTAAAGATCAGTATGCAGTAAAAACATTCAATCATATGCAGAAAGATGTTACTAATGCATGCTGCCCTTGAAACTGCTGATTTATATCTCTGGCATGTGATCCAATCTCTTTTTTCATTATAATTACTTGAATCGTAAATATTTATTACAATGGAACTAATCTGTTGAAAAGTATGTTCATGTCATTTTAATTCTCTTCATTTTTGTATAGCTGGAAGGAAAACTTTCTCTTGATAGGCCGAATGTGTCATTGATAAACATCTATGACTAAATGAAAACTGGTCTAAACTGACCTACATGTTGGTACGAGATGACAACCAGCTCAGGTTAAACTTTTTGACACTTTTCTTATATCTCCCTTTAGAGAGCTAAAACAGCACGAGCATGAAATAAGCATGGGTTACATCAAATTGACATGATTTGCTGTTTCACCTCCCATCATGTAAATGAAATGCTTTTAATGAATTTTAACAGCAGTTCTGTTTTGTTTATTCATTTTTGTTTGAATAAACACAAAATTAAAAGTGTTTTATGATTTACATTTTTCATTCAGAGAATTTAATTGCATTTCAAAATGCAAATTACTAGTAACATTAAAATATTTGTAAACAGGTGCCAATACTTTGGTTGAACATGACTTCAACAATATAAAACTAGTTACAAAAGTGAAAGTAGAAGATGAATTTCATACAGCAAAACAGTTATTGACCACAACTTCGGTAGTTAAATGGATTTATAAATGATTAAAAAGGATATTCACCTCGGCCTTGTGGCTTTGATAAATATCACTTTTTGACCATGCCAACCTCATTGAAATACATAATTGTATATTATTATCGATCTCATTTCAGGCTTCTTTATCCTGCCAGTCCTGGTCACTCTTGTATGTATTTTGGTCCATGACTGCGATGGCGGTCAATTATGTGCCTCTTGCAGTAACGTAGACAGACCAAGTGACTGCCAACATCACGTGACATGTAGAGATGACGAACAGTGCTTCAATCGGCGGTATATCAATGCATCTGGAACTGCTCTATATGACCTTGGTTGTATAGCTTCCCATGCGTGTCCTGTGCATACGCCAGCATTTGTTGGCAGAAGAGCTAGCGGTCCACATTTCAAATGTCTGTCTTGTTGTAATGGCACATTATGTAATCAGATGGCAGATTGTGACCATACGCCGCTGCCTGACAACCAGCCTGTATGTGCATCATGTAGTAGAACTACTAGACCTCACAACTGCGTACAGAACGAAACATGCAGTCAAAATGAAGACTGTTATCTCCATAAATATAGCACTGGGTCGGGCTCATTATATTATGATCTAGGATGCATTTCAGCAGACTTCTGTCGCTCTGCCCCAGATCTTATACAAGTTCCAGGGAAAAGATCCGATGACAACCATTTACGATGTCTAGTTTGTTGTAACAACGGAGGGATGTGTAACAAAAATCTTAAATGCAGTGACGCAAAGCCACATTTACAAGCCAATTCACTACCAAGAGACTGTGGTGAACTCAATGCGATCAGTCATCGTAACGGGTCATATACGATCTACCTTACTGGCATACCAAATGGTAGTGTGTCGGTCTACTGTGAGTTCGACCGAGACGGTTCTTGGACAGTAATACAGAGAAGATTCAATGGCTCTGTCAATTTTTATAGGAATTGGACCGAGTATAAGAATGGTTTTGGAAACAGCCACGGGGAATACTGGATTGGTAATGATATAATTCACCAACTAACAATTCATGATACTTACACATTAAAGATAGTCCTTACTGACTGGAACAACGCTACAGGCTATGCTGAATATAGCATTTTCAAAGTCGCGGATGAGACGGATGGTTACCGCCTTACCATTGGTGGATATTCAGGGACGGCTGGTGACTCAATGGCCTTTCATAATGGGACCATGTTCAGCACGATGGACCGGGATAATGATAATTCTAATACTACGGATTGTGTGAAGAGTTGTGGTGGTGGTGCTTGGTGGCATGGTGAATGCTGCTATGCAAGTTTAAATAGTATATACTCACAACAATTTTCATTTTTCCGTTATGGCATCAGATGGTATACGTTTCATCATGACAAACAATCATTTCGTAGCACGAAGATGATGATTAGGAGACAATGATAGTATGTTTTTCAATTCAAGTAGAATCCTGATATTTCAAAATACTTTCTTTATTGTTGTCGTTGCTCCCATTGTGTGTGGGAAATTGTGTTTGTTCTGTATATTAATAAGGCCAGAATTTTTTTATTAGTTGATTCACGGGATTTTTCCAGATTTAGGGTCGAGGGCGAAAATAAAAGCTTTGAAAATGACCAGTCAGCTGGTCATTTTTAGAGCTTTTTTTAATATTTCCAGAACAAACAGTAAAACCAGTAAAGTAAACCAACAGTCTGTATTAAGTCTTTAAATATTTCATTTTTAATTAACAGTGGCACTCTCGAATATACACAAACAGAACCTCAAAAATATATTAATTTTCAACGCAACAAATCATGTTTAGGGTCGGCGGATTAAATAAAAATATAATTTTAGATTTTTTGTCTACTTTCCAGATAATTAAAGTAGGAGGGCTCGTAAATAAGGCCCTCCCAGGGGGGGGGTACCTGTTCCCTTGTTCCCCTGAAATAAATTGGCTTGTTCCCCAAAAATCGAAAATTTGTTTTCTTATGTTCCCTGTTCCCCAATATTGTCTTTGTTCCCCTGTTCCCCTCAAAATTTGACCTTTGTTCCCCTGTTCCCCTGAAATAAATACCCTTTCCCTGTTCCCCAAAACCCCTGGGAGGGCCTCGTAAAACATCTAATAAAACAATCTGGCCTAAGTCATGCTTAGTGGCCTTTAAATTCTCCAAATCATCTCGTTAGGGAAGAGAGAGGCCGTTATACTTGAGCCGTGACAAGTGATTTCCAACAATGTGGAATTTTGACAAGTGTAGACTCAGACGAGACTGTGTAGACTCCTGTTTAGTTATGTTCAGTCAGTAGCTTAACAGTCATAGAATATTCAATCGACTACCAAAGGCTCTGATCAGACTGCGCATATGCGCAGCCCGGTCTGGGGCTTTGCTGGTCGCACATACCACACTGTTGGAAATCTCATGCCGCGGCTCACTTTACTTGTCATCAAGATGACATGTGGCTGTTAGTGCTCTGTGTCTCTTCCTCGTGGTGCCGTGGGTTACACTGCAGTGTCAGATTATGGTATTTACTGGCCATATTATTTAGGGAGCGCAGTGGCTCAGTGGTAGAGTGCTTGACTCGAGACTGAAGGGCCGCGGGTTCGAGCCTCACCAGCGTCACTGCGTTGTGGTCATTCAGCAAGACACATTTATCCTAGCTTAGTACTGGTTCAACCCAGGAAGACCGTTCCGCATAACTGAAAGATTGTTGAGTGGACGTAAAGAATCAAATCAAACAAACAAACAAAACTGGCCATATTAAATTACTTTTAAAATTATAATTTCACTGTTGACCTAAAAGGCTGACTTGATCTCCGTATGGAAGAAAGTACATGCCATGAAATTGTTATTTATCTATTGCAGAGTTTTAGTAGTATGATATGGTTTTTTTTTCACTTTTTCATTAGTTCTAAATACCATTTTCACGTTGACGCTGAACGAATGATAGGTACATATATCAATAAAGCAACAACAACAGTACACACTGCATTTTACTGGCACCAAATCTTTGCCCTAGATTCTGTTTTTGTTAATGTACAAAAATTGTTAATCTCGCATGGAGGTTTCTTAACTAATGCAATGTATCATCACAGAGACAAAATCTAATCAAATTAAGCATAAAATGTGATAATTACATGAAGGACTTGAGGTATTTGACTGAATAACCAGTATTGAATAAATGTGGCTAAATATTACATTCAGATTTGGGGCTGAGAAGCAAATGCATCACATAGATATATACTGTGTATCAGTTAGCTTCTCAAATTAACCCCTAAAGTTTAAATTTATTTACTGGTATCAATGTAGACTGGAATCAATCCAAAGAATATAGGCAATCTGATATATGAAACCTGATATCATTTCCCTCTCAGATATCAGAAACACTCTTTCCATGTTCAATTATCAGAATATTTGAAAAGTCAGTTCTTAAGATTATAACCCAATTTATTAGACTGCACAGGTCTAGTACAAATGAGGGCAATGAAAGGACATTTTCCTGTGGAAAAAAATCATATTTTCTAAGCATCTGAGTAAAATAATATTTCATTCATCATGTTCATATGCGTGTATTGTTTTGCTATTCAAACACAATCATTCAATGATGAGTCCACGTGTGTAATACTTTAAAATAACCTGAGCGTGCAGTGCTATTCCGAGCGGGGACCCAGAAGTTTTTGTCAGAGGGGGTCCAACTTTGACAACGTTTGTTGTTGTTTTTTTATTTATTTATTTCTAGAGAGAGTATCCAAACAATTACCACTATAAATGGACCATTATCAGCCTGCCAAAAAAAGCTTTTTAATGGCGTTTCGCTGACGTGCGATGATGGCTGGCTTGGTAGCTTTGTGGTTTTTCAGGGGATTTGGCCAATTTTGGTAAGAAACCCTATATTTCTGTGATTTTTCAGGAGGGTCTGGACCCCCTGTCGCCCCCTCTGGGTCCGCCCATGTATTCATCACTATTATTTTGATCAGGGGTCCTGATCTGGGTTCAAATTGTTTAAAAATATTATCAGCAGACAACAAAAGTCATTGATAGCAGGCAAACGACTAACTGCCAACGTCATTAGAACAAAAACACTTCCCAATTACATTTCCGAAATAATGATGTACTGTAGAATGATGTAAACAAAAATAAGATAGCCTGTGCAGGTGCGCAGTTTATTTTCAATCAGTGCACTTTATTTAAATACTTTATCCTTTAAGTTCAGGCATTAGATTACCAGTAATGTGTACATTATTTTGCCTCCAGCAGAACCTGCTACCTTTTATCCACAGACGCAGTGCTATTTTAGTAACTTAGAATATTGTCTATATTTGTAGCTTATTTTAACTCAATTCTACAACTGTTTTAGGTTTTTTGCAGCAGCCATGTATGACGCTAGCTATCTAAATATACGGCATTTTAGCGCCCCAAGAAGCATCACTAAACATATTTTGGAATAGCTTAGGTTCCTTAAGTCAAATGCGTTACTGAGCTCATCTGACTGAAGACATTACAAAGTATAAACATCCTCCATTTTTTTTCTTCTCAACTTCTGTAAAATTTCTAACGTTACTCATATCAAATCTTCGTCGTATATCTTTTCAAAGATATTTCTTGTTATATCTACCTCAGGTGGCAAGCTTTGATTAATCCAAGTTGTCTGAACCAATAGGCAAGCAAATTTCTTTCTGGTCACATGATAAATCCCTATGTTATATAGATTGGATTAATTTTTTGTCTTTCATATATTGTTTTATGCTATCTTGTCTGCTTTTTGTGTGTATTTTTGTGTTTATTCTTTGTTTTGTTTTGGTTTTGTTTTTCAAAATCAACTTTTTCGAAATATTCTTTGGGGACTATCATCAGAGTATCAAACAGTTCGACACCAGTAGGTAAAGAGTTAAATGAATGTGCGGTGTCTGATCTCCTCTAAGCCGGTTATCGTTTCAATCGACATAATAATTGAGCCGTGACACGTGATTTCCAACAATGTGACATTTGACATGTGAATAGACTCAGACGAGCCTGTGCAGCCTCCTTTAAAGGTTAGAAACTCCAAATGATGTTCGGTTCATAGAATATTCAGGCGACTTGCAAAGGCTCTGATCAGACTGCGCGGATGCGCAGACTGATCTGAGCCTTTGCTGGTCGCACATACCACATTGTTGGAAATCTTGTGTCACGGCTCAAATATTATAGCTAATATTTCTTGGATTGTACATTGTTATTTGATCGTGTGTTTTTTTCTTGTTTTTTAATGTTAAACATGCTTTTAACATAAACTTAAAGCCCATTAAACCATTTAGGGCGATTAGAATGCCTTACTTTTATATATTTGGCCAGTGAATTTCGGTTGTAAGTGTTGAGGAATTTCGCAAAACAGTAGAGATCTTAATCAGACTCCATGTTCTATGGCATTTGATATGGGTCTGCATTATATGCCAATGTCCCACAGAAAGGACACTCGACTTCCATGTGTTAAGTCGCCTGCTATATATATATTCACAGACATCTTATAAAATAGCAAAGCATGAGCCTTCACCTATTCCCTTACTTTGCATATGCGAACACCGGCTCTGGTTTGACTACGAATATGTGCTGGACAACGATGAAATGCAGATTTAGTACCTCGAGTATTTTGGTTCGTACTAGAATCATTTCATCAATTCTGGTAATGCCCTATCCTGACTAGAAGCTTCTGTAGACCAAGGTCCCATAAGATTATGCACGATATAATAACAAAGAAGCGTTTGCTTGTGACAAATCAACCTTGATCGAGTATTCTTGAGTCATGCACTAAAACGTTAACATCAACAAAATGACATGTGTTTCCATTATAAAAGCAGACCAACTTGAACATCTATCTCATAAGCTTCTATGCTCAAATGGAGCTAAGATTTATTTTCATGTGCAAAGCGATGACTCTGATCAGACTAGGTGGATGCTCAGGCTGATCCAAGCCATTGCTGAACGCACATATCTTTTTACTAAGGGGATCAAACATTCTTTTCCGTATATTAACGTTTGCCAAGTCCGAGTGCGATAAAATTTTGCAGCCCGAACCTTTCAAGCACATGCAGTTCCATGCTCAAATGGAGCTAAGATTTATTTTCATGTGCAAAGCGATGACTCTGATCAGACTAGGTGAAACGTTCATTGACAAAAAAAACAAAACATTTTCCTCCTGACTGGACTGAACCCACCTTGGCTCAACTATGGGTTTTCTTTGCTCTGACTGTAAGTAATCACACCGAATAGGCGGCAATCGAAAACGTTAATACGAACGTAGATCAAAACGTTTGGAACAGTTTTCGATTGTCCTTTGTCGCCCGACTGGCGACATATGGCAATCTAAAACACTATTTTATCGATTTTTTATCTTTGCTCGTCGATAGTTAAGAGCACTTTCGATTGCTGCATATGTGGTAATAAATGTTGAAATTGAGTTCTTATCTTCTGTATATGTGTCATCAGTCTTGACGATAAAAGACTTCCTAGAAAAATACGCTTCACGAAAAAAACCTACTAATTTAAAGTGCGAGCCAAAATGCACCGATCTTCGTGTTGCAGATGCCTACAATCTATATGTTTGCTTCTTTGGAAGTATCAGTTTTTATAATTCTGTGTACTACATCAACTGTAGCACACATATTTGTAGAAAATGATACTGTCGAAGAAGCCTTGTGAAGTGCGTTTTACCATAGATAAAAACCTTTTTTCTCTGTAGCGCATACTTGTTTGTATTTAAAACCTTGGTGGCATGTGCCAAACCGCATGTGAACTCCAACACTGTAGATGTGACTCAGAAAAATGAAGAAACTCATCAACAGATTTCGTAAGTTATATCTATTCAGAATTTTAAGAAAGTGCCTATCAGTACCTCAGGGGAACGGATGGGATTAGGCCAAGCATGTGACAGTGAGCGTCTCAATGATTGCAAACGACAGGGCGCAGATCAGCCGAGCACACGTGCAGGATGGCCTGCGTCTCTGTTGTTTACTACTGTGAGTTTAGAGAACTACGGGTTCTCAAACATTTTGTAGATGCACATAACTATTTTGTCTTTGTTTTGTACGTTTTTTTTCTGTATGTTGTATATGTGTTTGCATTGTGCTCTCCATATCTGGAGAATGATAAAGTATCTATCTATCTATCTATCTTCACCTACCACATATATAATTTTATTATTGTACTAAAATGTATTCAAATGAAAGTAACGTATATAATAACAATCGCAAGTTCTAAATTAGTTATAATTATACTGCTAGTCACTTGCATTCAATCAAAATATATACTATTATGTTAGATTAAAGCATACCTTGGTAGTCTATTCTTAACTTCTAACAACGAAAACAAACACAGTTTGCATGTTGGCGCACTTTAATGTGAGCAAATGAGCAGCGTGACATGGAAGGACGTTGTAGACCTTGATGAGATCTGTTTAAGAAATGCTTGTAAAAGCCCTGCCAGTAACCACCTTACTTAACCCTTAGATATTCGCATTGCCGAAGTACCTGCCGTCCAGCCCACATTACACCAAACTTTCTCTTTTTTGTTTGGCGAAAACTTGCTGTGATTTTATACAGTGCAGTATACCACATAGCAATGACGACGTGCAAATCAACACGGCAAGACCTCTTGCTCGAATCTATACAAAATTTTGTGTGTTGCTCACGTCTGTGAATCCGCCTTAGAACTGACTTTTTACGACACTTCGTTCACAAACACCTGATTATTCTCAGTCTGTGCATGACGACTGAGTAACAATATACTGCACAACCTTTGTTAAGGACATATGCTACTAAATACTTCCCATATTGAGATATTTTCAATACTTTGCATACAGTTTGTTTTATGCATGGGCTATCCATTTATGAAATAAAAAGGATATGTCACCGTGCTTATTTTTCCAGAATCTCATATTGAAGTTTTCAGCATTTGACCAATTTTCTAGAAATATAAAATAATAATACTAGTCCCAATTATCGAGCTAAAACGGTTGTAATCTTCAGTCATCTTCTTTCTTTTAACTTAAATTACTGCACATGACCTCAAACTTTTAAGAAAACGTGCATGTTTACTTGTTATCCCATGCTGTGATCAGATACTGCATGATATATTTTGGCAATTCGTCGAAAATTGGAATTTGTTTTTAGAATAAATCATGTATTAAAAATCTGATACTGAAAATCTTGAAAATTTATTTTTAATTCATGGACTATTATAATACCTTTCAGAAAAAAAGAATATAAATCTGGGGTCACCGAACTAATTCTCTCTCTAGAGGGCCAAATTTAACCCCACCCAATAGATTTCATGCGTAATTCAATATATAAAGTTCAGGGATGACCATTTCGGTCGTTTTGATGATGCCATTATACTAGTATATGAAGTAATTTGGCATTAAAATGTTAAATAAGAAAGTAAAAACACACTAAAATATGTGCACATCCGGGAATCGATCCTGGTCCTCTGGCTTTGTAGCCAGACACGCTAACCACTAGGCCACGAGGTCAGGTGGTGCGCCGCTCTAAATAACCATACAATAGTATAGACTCGGCCTCTATCGTATTCGTAACCAGGGTTATTGTGTACGTCGTTTGATTTCGACTGAGCTACATTTATCTGTCTTTAGTGCTGAGACGATCAGTTCTGAAAAGATGTCAATAGATATTTCGGACACACTTTAATTATTTATTTTGTGAAGAAAACGTCGGAACACCGATATTACATAAGAATATCGGAAGCTGTGTTGATCCGAATCCGTTAAGGGTCGAAAGACAGGACCAAACAAATTTCCCCGTTTGCAGATGAGGGAAAGGTGCGCATTGGAAATAGCCGCATATGTCTTTAATGCTAGTACCGACTAGACAAATATTCTGCTCTATTCGATGAAACAAGCAGAACGTTAATTAACACATAAGAGGTCCTATCATTTTAGGATAATCTGGTAAAATTTGCTATTAAAGCATAACCGACTAAAGTGCATTATTGTGAGGCTTATATAAAGGGTGGGTGCACGAAATCCCCCCTCGGAGGTTTTTTCGCCGGTCCATGGTCTAGTGATACAAATGCACATGTAGCACTGCGACAGATAGTAATTAATTTGCAATTGAGTAACGTATATAAGTTTAATTTCATAGGTGTATATTGTTTTCGTGTAAACTGGCTGTTTGCTGCATTAAATTAAATGATAATAATACAATGAGCATGTCGATAAATGAGAATCAGTGATAACATTTTACTTGAACAAAAGGATCTGAACTATTATGGGGTAACGAAGTTAATATAGCTGTTACAAGGCAACATCTCAACTGACAGACTGTGAGCCATCATGTGTCATTTTGCACTTTTAGCATTTTATATAACTCACCGGGTAGGCAGCAATCGAAAACGTCAATACTATCGACGAACGTACATCAAAAATCGTTAGAAACAGAGTTTTCGATTGTCATTTGTCGCCGAATTGGCGACAAATGACAATCGAAAACACTGTTTCTATCGATTTTGATCCGCGTTTGTCGTTTGTGAAGAGCGTTTTCGATTGCCGCCTACCCGGTGTGTATAATGTAGCTTCAGAATATCATCATGTACAAAATTCCCCTGGACAGGAGATTCATAAGTAGCCCCCTGTCTATATGCAATTGGTATAACATGTATTGTTGCAAAAGACGATGATTTACTCGTATATTAGTAAAATTTTATCATTTTCATTATCGCCTCCTTTCAGGGTTTATCCTACCAGTCCTGGGTACTTTAATATGTATTCTGGTCCAAGACAGCGGTTGCGGTAAGCTGTGTGCCTCTTGCAGTGACATAGATAGACCAAGGAACTGTTACCGTCACGTGCCGTGTAGGGATGACGAACAGTGCTACAATCGACGATATACCGATGCTACTGGAACTGCTCTATATGACCTTGGCTGTATCGCTTCTCATGCGTGTCCGTTACATACACAAGTCTATGTTGGCAAGAGATCGGGTGGACCACATTTCAAATGTCTGTCTTGTTGTAACGACACACTATGTAACCAGATGACAGATTGTGACCACGCACCGCCGCCCGATTCGCAGGCTGTCTGTGCATCATGTAGTAGAACTACTAGACCTCAAAACTGCGTCAAGAACGAAACATGCAGTCCAAATGAAGACTGCTATCTCCAAGAGTATAGCACTGGGTCAGGTTCTGTATTTTATGATCTAGGTTGTATTTCAGCAGACTTTTGTCGCTCAGAACGTGCACATGTATCAGGGAAAAGATCCGAGGATCACCATTTAAACTGTTTGCTGTGTTGTAACACTGGAGGGATGTGTAACAAATATCTTAATTGTACAGATCCACAGTCACATGCTAACCCACTACCAAGAGACTGTGGTGACTTCAATGTGACTAATCCTCGTAACGGGTCATATACGATCTACCCTACTGGCATATCAAATCTTAGTGCGTCGGTCTACTGTGAGTTTGACACCACCGGTTCTTGGACAATAATACAGAGAAGATTCAATAGTTCTGTTGACTTCTATAGGAATTGGACCGAGTACAAGAATGGCTTTGGTAACAGCCACGGGGAATACTGGATTGGTAATGATATTATTCATCAACTTACAACACATGATACTTACACCTTGAAGATAATACTTACTGACTGGAACAACACTATAACGTATGCCGAATATAGCATTTTCAGAGTCGCAGATGAGAATGATTGGTACCGCCTTACCATTGGTGGATATTCGGGGACGATTAGAGACTCAATGTCCTACCATAATGGGTCAATGTTCAGTACGATGGACCGGGATAATGATAGATACACATCTGGGGATTGTGTAGATAAGTGTGGCAAAGGTGCTTGGTGGCATAGTAATTGCTGCATGTCGAGTTTAAATGGTATTTACTCTGAACATTATGTTGATTTCAAATATGGCATAATGTGGTATACGGCGAATTGTTACGGTTGCTCTTTTCGTGAAACGAAAATGATGCTAAAGCGATAGTGACATTTTTTAAATCTGTATGGACCAGCTCGTTAACTTGAATACAGATATTTCTAAATTCCTGTTCAAGACAAAATAAATTTTGGATTAGCTTTATACACAAAGAGGCGGGGTTTTTTCAGACTCGTATACCTTTTATCCTGTCCTATGCCATTGTATCTACAATCGCACGTCTTTTGATGGAAAATTATGAAAACACTCATTTTTTTGGTAATAACTGAGCCATGACATAACCAAAAACAAAAAGAAGGGTGTGCACCAAGCGAAGACTCAGATCAGCCTTGGCGTCTGCCCAGTCTGATCAGAGTTTGCTGTGCACTCAGTGGGTAACTAAGGACCCAAACTTTCTTCATGCAAACAGCGGTGACTGATCAGACTGAGCTGATGCCAAGGCCGGTCTGAATCTTCTCATGACCCACTGCAACATTGTTATATTCATACATACCAACTTGCCCTGTTTTAAAGAGACTAGGTCTGTAACTATGAACATTTTTTCGAAAAAAAAATAGTTTCGTTTTAAATCATTTGTAAAAATAGAGTTAAGTTATATTTTCACAATAAATATGATCAGTACAGCTGAAAACTACAAGGAAAAGTGAATTATCTTATTTAAAGAGGTGGTTTTTTTCTCTAAATGGTAATTATTTACGTCCATCCAATAATTCTAGACAGTTGATTTTTAATACAAATGCTGTGGTTTTGATATTGTTATTTTGTTAAGATTAACGAAAATGGTGAAATGTTTACCTGAATTTGAGTATTTTTACTGTATTCTTGAAAAATAGAAACTTTATTTCAAAAATTAAAAGATCAAAAGTTACAGACTATGCAGCTTAAATGCTGATAATTCAATGTGTTTATTTGCCCGTGGACTTCAAGTGCAAGTCTATTGCGGTAAATGAACTTCGACCTGACCAACCTATCTTCGAGGGGTTGCGGACAGCAAAGAATCAACATGCAACGTGCTCACAGGCAACACACTGATCATAATAATTTTAGACAAAGGCAAACTACTTTCAGGGGAAATAGCCAGTCGTCCAAATACTGTCATATATGCTGCAGAAATGGGAACCATAGTACTTATGAATGCTGGTACAACGGTAGGAACGAAAGGTTGGCCACTCGAAGGTCAAGATAGGTAGCAAATGGGTCTATAAAACATGATTCTGAACAACTTACTGACTATAGCATCCCAGTTGAGATGCCAAATTCTATGTCTGATAGACTGAGAAATGCAAATGAATCCCAAAATTCGATATCAAACCTGCTGTCTGGCCAACCTAGGAGTTCTGCAACTGTAAAATGCGCTCCAACTGATAAAATCACCCACTCATATCAGGAGCCTTATATGGTTCATTTTGTTCCGGTAACTTTACTGAGTTCGAATTTAACACGAAAGGTCTTCATATATCCAATCTAAATGTAAGGCATCTGTTACCAAAATTAGATGAACTACGAATAATGCTAGCTTCAAAAAATGGCCCTGATATTTTTGGTTTATGTGAATTTTTTCTTAATCAAAACATTCCAGACAATCTTTTATCTATAAATGGATACCAATTTGTACGTAAGGATAGGTGCTGTACCATTTACAAAGCAGGCGGTGGAGTTATTTTGTACTTTAGAGCTCAATAAATTGTAAGCGTAGAAAAGAAATAGAAATATCTAAATTAGAAACCCTTTGGACTGAAATATCTTTTACAAATTCAAAACCCTTTCTTTTATGTTCATTATACCGCCCACCAAATGCTTCGTCTGACTGGATTGACCTTTTTGAAGCAGAATTGTCAATTGCACAGACAACAGGATTAGAAATTGTTATCATGGGTGATTTCAATATTGAACATTCAAATTGTTCAAACAAAAAGTGGCTTCACTTGGTTGAGTTATTTGACCTCAAACAAATGTTATTCAGCCCTACACGTGTCACAAAGAGTTCAAGCTCAATAATCGACCATATCTACTGTACAGATTCTGAAAAAATCTCTGAATGTTTTGTGCCCCATTATTCTATAAGTGACCACTTTCCAATCTGCCTCACAAGAAAAATTAATCAAAAACTTAAAATGTCTAACCATATAACGACATCCTATAAATGTTTCAAATATTTCAACGAAGAATTGTTTCTAAATGATTTAACAGAGGAATTGAGTCAATTTTCTCTGAGTGAATCTGATATAGAAGATGATTTGTCGACCTGGTACAAATTGATTACTGAGCAGCTTGACCAACACGCACCAATCAAAACGAGACGGGTGAAATCAAAACATATGCCAGAATGGTTTTCCTCAGAAATTGCACAAGCCCGTAAAAATCGAGATATACACAAAAAGCAGAAAAACTGGGCTGAGTTTAGAAAGTACAGAAATCTTACCAAAACACTTATAAGGCGAGCCAAATCGAATCATTTTACATCAAATGTTATCAATAATAAAGATACTAAGTTAATATGGCAACAGATTTGTGCCATTCAAAACAGTACGCAAAACTCAGCAAAAACATTGCCAGAACAGCTACAGATAGAAAATACAACTATTACTGAGTCTCATGAAATTGCAACAAAATTAAACGAGTTTTTTGCGACGATCTCCAAACGTATAGAGCCAATCTGAAAACTTATCAAAGCCTAATGAGCATTCTAAACTTATTGATTATATAAACAATAAAGTACCGAATGACACACTCTTCAAAATTCCATTAATAACACCATCACAAGTCTCTAAGTTTATCCGAAACCTTAACCCACGGAAAGCTACAGGCCTCGATGGAATAGGCCCAAAAATATTAAAAATGGCTTGTGAAATTATATCACCAAGTATTGCAGATCTTATAAATAAGAGTATAATCAGTGGTCACTTCCCTAAACATCTAAAAACTGCTAAGATATACCCAATTTATAAAACGGGTGCAAAAGAGGACCCATCTAACTATCGCCCAATCTCTATTTTACCTACCATTACAAAATTGTTTGAAAAACATGTAAACAGTCATCTCATGGGATACCTAAACAAATATAATTTGATACATCCGTGTCAGTCTGGTTTCAGACATAAGCATAGCTGTAATACTGCGCTAGTCAAATTAATTGAAAAATGGGTGACGAGCATCGATAATGGCGATATTGTTGGCACTTTATTTATAGACTTCCGTAAAGCTTTCGATATGGCTGACCACACCCTTTTAATAAAAAAGCTTGAATATTATAAATTCTGTGATATCTCTTTGAACTGGTTCAAGTCATACCTTAGTACTCGATTACAAGCGATATTGAGTGAGCAAGGTCTCTCCCAGTTCGCCCAAATACTATCAGGGGTACCTCAAGGGTCCATTCTCGGTCCTACATTATTCTTACTTTTCATAAATGATCTACCACTATCTCTTAGTCATAGTACAGCAGATTTTTATGCTGACGATAGTACCCTGCACACATCAGATAATAATAAAACCCAGATAGAGATTAAACTACAATCTGATTCTGATCAAGTAACAAATTGGAGTAAAAATTATAAAATGCCTATAAATTACAATAAAACAACCATAATGACTCTTGGTTCAAGACATAATATATGTAAATCAGAAAATTAACATCGATAATCACCAAATTGACACCGTTAGCTCACATAAGCTTTTGGGAGTATATATTGACGAAACCCTGAGCTGGAATCCCAATCATTGACTACCTTTGCAGTAATTACATCAAGAATAACACTCCTAAAACAGTTATCATTCTATGTTCCTAAACATACAGAAACTTTTTTATCAGAGCTACTTATTGCCGTTGATAGACTATGGCTCCAACTCATGGAGATCAACATCAATTACAAATATTGAAAAAATAGATAAACTACAGAAAAGGGCAGCACGCATAATCTTAAAAGCTGACTTAACTACACCATCGGCAGATATGTTTCAGCGTCTCGGATGGATGTTTGTAAAACATCGTATTGATAATAATAAATCTGTCATGACTTATAAAGCACTTCACAATCTTACTCCATCTTATATATCAGATTTACTCACACCGAAAGCTCAAATAAATAATAGAACACTTAGATCGTCTGAGGACGGTTCTCTAGCACAGCCAAAAGCTAGGACTGCATTCTATACAGGTTCTTTTACTTTCTCAGCTCCAAAACTTTGGAACAGCCTCCCTACAGCTGTAAAATTGGCACCGTCTTTAAATGCATTCAAAAGAGCTGCCAAAGAAGTCTTCTGAATGAATATCTGTTGTTTTAAAACCACTTAAAATATTTCTTTTTAATGATTTTAAATGATATCATGCGATATTAGTCCTTTTTAATGGTTTTAGATGATATCATGCGAGATGTTTTATATTCCAAGGTTTATAATAATTGGTACTGTTCTTTTTCTGTGTGCATCCATTTTGGCAACTATGAACTGTCTTTGATACGCGTGCACTCAGAATCGACCATATTCTGTTGAATTATGGTCGCATGCGATAGCAAGAGGTTAATTACAACTATGTAAACTGACCATAGGTGATGCTATATGTGAGAAACAGGGGTGTGACGCATGTGCATTGTCCTTCCGTCACATTCTCTGTTTCCCCCGTATACAGCACAGGCAAGAGGACATATTAATTGTTTCTTATTTTAGATAATAGCGATAACTTAAACAGTGTGCACTGTTTGTATTTGCTATTTTTATATATGTATATAGTTTGTTTTTCATATGTTTTTTGTTCAGAAGGGCCACATTGTAGAATGGCTTTCATGCCAAATGTATCAACCTCTTGAAATATAGTATAAGTATAAATAAAATAAATAAAGACTAGTCTGCACATCCACAGTGTCTGATCAGCGCCTTTGTCATTCGCTTATTGGAAATTATCGTACCAAAACTTGCTACAATCGAAATTTAACTTTTCTGGCTAATCTCTGTAGCTGAGCAGGCTGATTTTGGTAGGACCTTATTGGAAACCCCGAAGGCAGGTTTTCTCGCGTCGCGAGACATGAGAGTTTAAGTTTCTATTTTAGATAGCGCAGCCTCATCAAAGTCATACCGGGTAGACGGCAATACTGACCTTAAAAATGCACATGCCAAGGTAAACAAGACTGTAGGTATCGTAGCGGACTGTCGAGCTACGGTTCGAATGTTTCTGAGCACATCCATACTTATACTTTAATAAATGGTTTTACCCCCATTTATTCCAAATATAACGACCAATCCTTTATGTGCTTTCATATTGGAATTAGGCTAAATACCGTGAGTCGAATCTTGCAAGGGACTTGAGGTTTTATTTCGAACTTATCGAAAGTTCGAGACATAAAATATATAACGCCCAAAAATAATTATTTTCATTTTTTTATCAAACATAAATATTTTGGTGCGCAGGGAGACGTTTCTTTTACGCACCAAAACATATGGTTTTAAAGACATTTATAAATATATAATTTTATCTGAATCCATTAAGTCTCTAATTTATTTCGAATTAGCGAGTATTTCAAACAAGCGGAGTTCGAATTTTCGAGGTTTACTGTATTCATTATAGCTTTGCTGGTCGAACTTTGCATTTGTTTTTTAAAGTAAGTTAGTATGACCAGGAAATTTCAAAGTTAAAAAAGTCCCTGAAGATATAAACCTTTTTTTTCCTGCTCAACTCAACTGAGCTTGAAATTTATCCTTATAGTTCATAACCGCTGTCTATGAAAGATCGGGCAGCCATCTTGAAAATTCTGTCAGTTCAAACTTTATTTTGCTAAATAATGATTAAAATTGGGCTCTATTTGGGGCGAATATGTGAGTATGGGCTGATTGGGGTCAAAACAACTCCATTTAGTTTGAAATGTTTTCTTATGTCAAAAAATGCGTACAGCTTGTTGGGCTCATTGAAAGGCCCTACCACGGATTCGGCCACGGATCGAAGCACTTACCTTCACAAGTCCTGTCTTAAATCTCCGAAGTAGATCTAGGATCTTAACGTCAATTTTAAAAGTGCGACTTAGCCTAGTTCAAACTGTGTTGAAACATTTTGTTGTTGATGTAGGCCTTGACATTGTTTTGATGACGATTCTCTTCAACGACGTGACCGTTTGTTAAGTGACGTCACATAACTCCCCATCCTGTTCATTTCTTAGAGTTCCCCCGTTGCTTTGAAGGTGCACCGTCATGTACAGCGTAACGGCTTTTAAATAAGCTTTAGAACATACTTAACTATATTTAATCTGGTAAAAGTATAATATAGTTTTCTGTACAGATCGTTATTATCAACACAATCTAGCACTGTGATATCAAGGTAGTTATCAAATATTCATACGCATGGGTTTTTATCGAAGTGTAAAAACAATCTAATTTTGCCAACGGACCAATCAAAATCTCCGAAAAAACGATAAAAGCATTGAGTTGGAATTATGAGGATTTGAAATTCCATGCTCAGTTGAGTTAAGCATGAAAAAAAGTTTTATAACCTCGGGGTCTGGCTTATGCGAAATCAAACATTGCAAGCACTGTTGACATGCCTTGTTTGTGGCATCTCATCTTGGTCTTCAATGCTTGGTGCAGTCCCATTGCAATCAAAGCAAGTCTACGATTGCATTGTTTAGAAAACACAGCCTCTGGAAGTACATGCTGTGTTCGGCACAGAATCCTTGTCAACGAAGGCAACTTCATCGCCTGCCCAAGTTATTATTCTATGGCATTAAGTGATTATTGGGTTGTAATAATTTCTAGCAACAGCATATCAGTCATGTTTGAGGTTGATTCAAGTTGAAAAGGACTTCCTTTAACAAGCATATGGTGCTATACAAGCACCTGTTTTACGCTGAACCAAAATTGTGGGAACGCTTGTATTTCTCCAGGAACTTGGTGTTGCACTTCATGAGGAATGACAGCGAATTCCGAAGGCAGGCAGAAACACGCCATAGTATATTTACTATGCCAGACAGGTTCTGCACGTGGAGGTCACTTCCAATATCTAATTGGAATCCATATCTTTTATGTGTTTTAGGTGAAATAAAACCTGAAATCCAAGTGTTCCCTTATTTTGGTCCCGTGTATATTTTTCTCGCATGTGTATACATAAAGTGAGTATGAACGGAAAATGCCACAACCACAGACTGCAGAACAACCCACGGCATCAGAAGAAAGAGACATAGAACACAGACAGCCTCAACACAATTAAATCAAAATCAACCATTTCTCTCTTCCTCAGAAAGATGATTGCTCAACTAGAAAAGGCATCACCACAAAACAAGGACCCGACACAACAAAAGCCCCACACACAATGAGAGCAACAGCAAACATAGAGGACCTTACAGTAGTGCTCATGTTTTATTGAATTATTAAAAACGAGTTGGGGTAAAAAGATTAAATGCGAGGCTTGCCGAGCATTTTGTCTTTTTCCGCAACGAGTTTAATAAATGCAATAATGCAAGAGCACGAATAATAGATTATATTTATCATATGACATTAAGATTACTTTGAAATCTCATTTCTGTCGTAAAAACGTTACAATTTTGTCATTATGTACGCAACGTTGTTATGGACGTGATAACGTTTCCCGAAAATCTGTAAACCAGTATTCTTGCATAAATACCTATGCGCATAGCTGTTTGAAGCCGTTGTCAAATCAGACAAAAGCCATGTTCAAATCATGGAATTCACGCGCTGTTTGAACATGGGTCTGAACTTGAAAATACTTAAAATGAGCCCTGCATTATTTACATGACGTTATATATGGAAAGCGTTGAGGACCAGACTAATCATTTCGCCGACGTTTTTGTTCGCGAAAAAGTTGCGTGCGGTTATGACGTCATGACGTTCGAAAGTACACAGCCGACGCCATTTTGTTTAGAGAAATCCAGTGTAAGAAAATGGACAATTTAATGTTTTAGCAGCGTTTTCCATGCGAATTGGGTTGAAATAATGTAAAATATGCAAGAATAACGATCACACATGTTTGTTTCATTGCATTAACACTTGCCGGGTCCCTCGGAAGATGTTTGAACACTCGGCCTATCGGCCTCGTGTTCAAACAGCATCCTCGGGACCCGGCAAATGTTAATGCATGAAAAAACATGTGTGATCCCTATATTCTTGCATAGATTTCTATTCGTATAGCTGTTTACACCCATTGTCAAATGAACGAAAATCCATGTTCAAATCAGGAGATTCTCGTGCTGTTTGAACATGGGTCTGTACTTGAAAATACTTAAAATGAGCCCTGCATTATTTGCATGACGTTATGTACGGAAAACATTGCGGACCAGACTGATCATTTCGCCGATGTTTTTGTTCGCGAAAACGTTGCGTAAGGTTATGACGTTATGACGACGTTATGACATTCGAAAGTACACAGCCGACGCCATTTTGTTTAGAGAAATCCAGTGTAAGAAATGGACAATTTAATGTTTTAGCAGCGTTTTCAGTGCGAATTGGGCTGGAATAAGGTAAACTATGCAAGAATAACGATCACACATGTTTGTTTCATTGCATTAACATTTGCCGGGTCCCTCGGATGATGTTGAACACTCGGCCTATCATGCATGAAAAAACATGTGTGATCCCTATAGTGGTTTATCGATTTTAATGCATTGCGTGATTTCACTCCCAGACGCGACGTCATGTGAAAAAAATAATTAACATCAACAGATTCAACAGCCTTAACCCATGCATGCCTAATGGAATATCCCACTATTATCAATTGGACCAGTCCATTTCCATTTAAGGGTTGTTGAGTGGTATTTTTCATTTTTATTCATACTTTAATAGAACTAGTAAGCGAACAGTGAAGTACCTGATCAGACGCCGCGTTCTGCGGTGTCTGATCTGGTTTTGCACTGTTTGTCGATGTCCCATTAAAAGGACGCAGAGCTTAAATTGGTAAAACAGATGGCAGCCTAGGAAATCGGGGTGTGAATGCCTCAAATATATTTTGCACACTGAATATTCACCCTAGATTCTGATGTTGTCAACACACAAAAAATGTTCAGCCCGCATGGAGGAGTCCTTACTTATGCAATGCATCATCACGAAGGATCAATCAAATATAATTGACACACTTCGATGAAGCAAAGAAAAAGGACTCATGACTCACAGACGGTCAGAGCTAAAAAAAAATAAGTTGAGCCACGGTGGGACCAGCCACAGAAAGGCATCAGGAACCGACACGCCGATGTAAGCTTTGGGTCAGGGTCATTTTATTGTTGTTGTTGATTCATTGTTTATTGTTTATCTCATTGTGTTTTGGAGTTTCGTGTTTGGTCGTTGTTTTGCTTACAGTGCTTAGTGTCATTTCAATTATCTCGCTGAGGAAGTGAGAGCTGGTTGCTTTACTTTCTTCTAATTTTTATTTATACTTTAATAGAAATTTCTGTAAGCAAACTGTTGTGAACCTGATCAGACGCCAAGTGGTTGTCGGTGTTCTGTGTCTCTTCCTCACGGTGCCACAAGTTGGTCTGCAGTTTGTGAATGTGGCATTTCTTGGTCATACTCATTTACTTGTTGAGTTTGTCCTATTGCAGAAAAGCTTTTAAACCTGTTTCAAAAATGACATTAATATTGTTAATTGCTTGATACAGTTTTTTGTGACATAGTTAGGCTGCGATCTGTAATTGTGGTATATTTATGGCCATGTTCAACAATGTGGTATTTTGACACGAATACTCTCCTTCGAACCTGTTCAGCCTCCTTTTAAGCTTAGAAACTTCAAATGATGTTCGGTCAGTCAAAGAATATTCAAGCGACTAGCAAATGCTCTGATCAGACTGAGCGTATGCGCAGGCTGGTCTGACCTTTTGATGGTCTCACATACCACATTGTTGGAAATCTCATGTCACGGCTCGTGTGATTGTTGTAACGGAGCGCAATAGCCCATTATGCAGAACGTTAGACTGTTGGTCAAAGGGTTGCTACGGTTCGAGTCTCACCGACGACGGATTCGCTGGGTTGTGTCTTTAAGCAAGTCACTTTATCCACTGCTTAGTACTTGATCAACCCAGGGAGACTGGAAAATGTCCTGGCATGACTAAAATTGTTGAATGGGACGTGATGCATCAAAACAAGCAGACAAAATGTAATTGTTGTTTATTGTAAAATGTAACAGTAAAGTGAAAAGAACGTTCAGTATTTGATTATTTGTAAAACGTTTTAATAATAATCTAAAAAAAAGTTAAGTTAGAAATAAGAAGTTGCTGAGACAGATTTGATGTTACTACAGGAAAAGCACAAAGTTTTTCAGCCAAGTTTGCGTTTGTTAATGGGACGTCACCATTTAGTTTTTGTGGTCATATTTCTATAATTTCAATCGGAAAAGCCCGGCACAATTCGAGAATCGAATCAAGCCTCGGTGCTCGTACGTAAGGCGTATTTGGCGTAGTACTTTATACTAAAAGCTCAATTTTGTTAGCCGAAGATTAGTTCTGTAGCATGTGGATTCAGCCCTATTAAAATACATTTTTCTGATTACCCGAAAAATCTAGTCAGCAGAATAAACGAAAAATTATGTTTTTTCAATATAATATTGCTTTAATAAATGAAGTTTATGTTTAGTTTTCAATAAAATATCGCCACAGTGAAGGGCCAAGACTTCATTCGTCGCCCGAATTTAATCATGTCTTCATTTACCTAGATGAGACCAGGCTCGTCTGGCTTTTGCCAGTTTGCATTTATTTCAAATCAATTTATTTATTTATTTGACAATTTTGATTCGATCGCTGTCTTCTGTCCAGTTTTCAAGGTTATAAAACTTATTTCAACCTCAACTCAATTCAATTGGAAGTAACACTCTCAGATGGTGTATGTATATTGCTGATTAATACTAAAACACCTGTCGTCTTTTGAACATTTCTAAGCAAGATAAATTTCATGCTCAGCTGAGTTATCCTTGAAAACAGCTGGATGTCTGATCTAATTGATATCGAATACTGCATTGCTGTCTGAACTGAATCGAGTCTGCATTACGTAATAGATATCATCTTAATTGTCCGATTTACTCAAAGTTGTATCTTAACCCTTAAAGCGCCAATCGCAACAAAAGTCGTCTGCTTTTCTCGTCTGCTCAAATGTTTAAGAAGCCTCTATGACAAACAGTATGGACCCAGATCAGACTGCTCCTATGGGAGCAGTCTGTTCTGGGTACTCACTGTTTGCTTCTATACTTAATTCGTCAGTAATGTAAGGCAATTATTTGCAGCAGACGACATTTTCAGATGCATTTTTTGGCTCTTTAAGGGTTAAAGGCTTAACTGTTTGTCTGTATTCAACCGAGTCTGCATTTGCATAGATGGTGTGGTAAGAAGATTTGTATACTCCACCCAGTCAATCAGTGTTGGAATCCGTGCATACCTTGTCAACGCTGGCATTTCAACCTTTTTACGACGGCTCTGATTCCTGCGCCTCGTTTTCAAACTATGGCTTAAACTGCTGAGAGCGGTTTGCTCTTTTTCTGACCCATTAGTTTTGTTTTGACTATCTAAGTCTGTTCTCTGTCGCATTGTAGTTGTTCTCAATTTCGACACTTTCCTTGCCTTGTCCACTATGGCACTAAAATTGAAAGTCGGAGGCTGAACGTTTTTGAATTTAGGTAACACAAATTTATGATGTTTTGCTGGCATGGGTTTTACAACAAGTGGAGATTGTGATCGATGATTCTGCGTTTCAGATTGCCTTTCAACTTTAGTTTCAGGAACAGGCGCTGGTATATTGTCAGATTCATTTGAACACATGAAGAAATTACGATCCTCAACATCGACACTAACTGCAGGCATATCCTTTTTGGTCTGATTCAAACTTTCAGAAACGTGCTCATGCTTCGGTTCTCTTGGAGTGTTTGGCGCACTTATCTCGGTTTTGTTGTTTTGAACATCCTTCAATTTGCCTTTATGAGATTCTTTACGCTCCGTCTTTTTCTTTCTAGTAACTCTCCCCACTAATTTCACATTCTTCTTAAACGTTTTGGAATTCAGTTTTACTCCTTTAAGAACATTTGCTCTTTTCACATATTCAGTATTTTTCATCGATTTAGCTGTCATTTGTGCACCCTTTCTTTTTACTACACTAATTGAGTTTGTTGCGCTCTTATTTTCCTTTCGTTCAGTTGTCGGTTTCTTGACTTCATTTTTACCAGTAGTATACAGACTAGACCTGTCCTTCGCGCTGTTAATATCAATTTGAACAGCTGTTGCACTGAGAGTCGTGCTTGATCTCGAGAATGCAGAGAAAACTTGGTCAACCGGAAGCTCAAGTTTCATTTCCGGTGGCGCTTCCGGAACTTTTGGAGTCGATGGAGGAATTTTGTTGAATGATTCATAAAATGTTTCTTCTCGTTTTATTCCATTTTCTTTGAGTGTAACATGTTTCACAACAATTTTTGGAGTTTCTGTTGTCTTGTCCCGAACTCGTTTTAAAGCATGATGGGATGGCGGCCTTGGAATGACTCTGAGAGGATTGAGTGGTTGTGCTTTGATCTTGTTCTGTAATCTTGGTCTGTGTGCTTTCCCTGCAGTAGGTGGTGAAAGTTTAAATGTAGTTTTGACTTCTCTAGCGTGCTGCAAGAAAGAGGCAGCGGGAAAGACGTTATGTTGACACGCCTATGTAATGAATATTTCTTAACAAGGCTCAGATACTGCAGTATTGCAAAACGGAAACGTTCCAGGATAACATCGGTTATCCTCGTAAAACATTTTTCTGATTATATCTGACAGGGGCGTAGCCAGAGGCTTTATCATGTTGAAGCCAACCATAAAAAGTGGACAATTAAGCCTGAGGTATCTTACCTAGTTACTTTACTTTTTAGATAGTGAAAAATAAAGGCGCTGATCAGACTGCGCGGATGCGCAGGCTGGTCTGTGACTTTGTTGTTTGCAATGTGACTTTGTTGTTTGCAAGCAACAAAGACCGGGTTTCTCGCATTTAGGCCCATATGGTGTTGAAGCCCAGGAGTCCTGGCCTCCCCCTGGCTACGCCCCTGTACCAATAAAATATATGGTTACTTCAACTTAACCAGCACATGGGTGTTTGGTATCTTTCATATTTTCGAGAACTGATGGTATAACCGAGCCTGCACAAATGCTAGACTCGCCAGATCACTCGCTGTTCGTATACAATAAGTATTTGGATAAAGAAGCAGACTATCAGGCTATGAGTCATGAGTCCTTTTCTTGGTTTCATCATAGTGTTTTTTTTATTAGACTGTTTCTCTGTGGTGGTACATTGCAATACATGTAGTTAAGAAACCTCCATGCAAGCTAAACAATTTTGTGTTTAACATCAACAGAATCTAAGGCAAAGATTTGGTACCAGTATAATGCACTTAAGCCCCCCCACGGCACCCCCGTTGCTTGTGCTGCTGTCCGTTCTAAGGTGGTGGTTCTGTTGCTTCCATTGGGGGGGGGGGTCTTTGTTTGTTCCATGTTTTGTTGTGCAGTGCTTTGTGTCTTTTTTTTATTTTTCAATCATCTTGCCATGATGGGAAGAGAGAGCTGGTTGCTTTACTTTGTCTTACTGGTATAGTGTTCTGTGGCTCTCCCTCATGGTGCTGTGGGTTCGTCTGTAGTGTGTGATTGTGGTATTTCCTGATCATACTCACTTACATTTTAGAAATTACAGAGTGCGTAACAAAAAAAATTTCTTATTTCTCAATCAAAATATATGTTGTTGGTACTCAAAAGAACCGTCTCAATGAGACGGTTCTTTCGAGCACCCAAAACATATGCTAAAAATTATGGGTTAGAAAATATTTGCAATTTTACGCTGATTTTTTTGTTTACCTTAACCTGTTGATAATGTTATATTTCTAGCTCTGCTTGATACGTCACTATAGACGTTTATTTCAGGTTTTCGTGCTAATGCGATAAGTACCAAAATCCCATGTGTTGGATTAATTGTCTTATTTGGAGATGTTTCCGTGATGAAATACCGTGGAAGTATCCTTATCATCAAGTTTATCAGGTTTAATCAGAAAACCATGACCAATACCCGTTTTCTAGTCAGCCTAATAAAGATGATGTCAAAACACTATGATAAGGTATAAAGCAAATAATATGACAATGTTTACTCTTTCGTTGATGGTGCTGTTGTTGTTATTTGGCCCGCAATACACAAAGTATTGATAGTCAGAAAATTAGATGTATAGACCCATCGTATAGATGTACTTTTCATGTGTTGTTTTATGCATATATATGCCATTATACCATTATCTCACTTAGATTTACAGTAAAACCTGTGAAAAACGGCCACTCAAAAATAGACAAAACAAAGGTCTTAATGACATCTGGTAGCTTAATAAAGGTCAAAAGTATTGCAGAATGCTCCCCTTGGAGCATTCTGCAATACTTTTTACCTGCATTAAGCGATAATAGGTCTTGAAAACCATTTTTGGTCTTTTTGAGAGTGGTAGTTTTACACAGGTTTTATTGTATAGGCATGCAGAGAGGGGTCAAGTGTAAACGTTGTCAACACTATCACATAAGGAAGGCGGCAGATGCGAATGAATTGATTTATATTTTAAAAATGGTTGAAAAAAAACACAGTTTTTGATTGACGAATATGCTTACTACTGTATACTGATCTTAAACTTGGGGCTGTCTTAATTTCTGCGTGCAGGACGGCCGCATACCCGATGTGAATATTGAATGCAGTGGTGAAGCAGATAAAACGTTCTAGTTTATATAACACAGGAAAGTTGTGTTAAGAACTGGGATTGGGTGGTGAAAGGATAACAGAACACTGGTTTAATAGATAGAATTTTAGTATTCCAAGACTATTTAACAAACAGCAAGCTAGCAACAATAACAACCAAACAGTATTAGCAAGAGAGTGAACAGAACAGATTAATCAAAAGATCTGACCCCTCGGTAATAACACTTTTTCATGCTCAACTCAACTGAGCATGAAATTTCCATAGCTCATAACAACAAAGTTGTTATAAAATATAGCATGTTCTTGCTTTCAAACTCTCAGATGTTGTATTTATCATGCAAATAAATGTTTAAATGCCAACAATTGCTGGTATTTTAACATTCATGAGCAAGATAGTTTCTTGCTCAGTTGAGTTGAGCATGAATAAAACGTGTTTTAACCTTTGGGCCCAATCACTATAAGGGCTAATACAATCTATAATCATCGTGACATTCTCATCCCATGATCATTTGCATCTGGTAACGAGTATAATACAGCCCTTATACTATTAGAAATAAATAAAAACAATAGAAGAGTATATGAGAAAATGGTACCTATTGCATATGCATGAAACCATTAGCGGATCCAGAGAGAGAGCAAAAGGGTTCCTATAAGTTTCCTTAGAGATTCTGGTACGGACACCCCTCGAAAAGCTATTGGACCCATCAGGTCTAATTGCTTCTCGAGGGAGGTACGTACGGCCCTCTATGAAATACATTGGTGACTAAAGAAAAGGACCCTCTGACAGAATTGTCTGGATTCGCGCCTGGAAGCCATTTTTAACCTATTTAAGCCAAATGGATTTTCCAATCCTAGTCAATTTGAAGAATCCATTTCAAATATTAGGGTTTTTGGGTGATATTTATTTTGTATTCGTTTTCAAAATTGTATAAGGAACATTCTGTAATCAAACAGCGAAGACCCTGATCAGACAAAAAGTCATCAGATTTGGATTTGCTCTCAGGTTTGCCAACGTCATATCATTTGTTGGTTCGTTTTGATGCTTTACATCCTTATGAACAATCTTTCAGTCATTTCGGGACGATTTCCTCTTTTCCTGTGTTGAACAAGTACTTAGCAGCGGATTAATTGCCTTGCTCAAGTACACAACATAGTGACTCCGGTGAGTTTGGGACTAGTGCGCTGGCAAGCCTGAACCTTCACTGCTCACAGATAGGGAGCGCAGTGGCTCAGTGGTAGAGTGCTTGACTCGAAACCGAGGGTCCGCGGGTTCGAGCCTCACCGGCATCACTGTGATGTGTCCTTGAGCGAGAACATTAAGCCTAGCTTAGTACTGGTTCAACCCAGGAAGACCCGTCCCTTTATAACTGAAAGATTGTTGATGGGACGCAATTAATCAAATCAAACAAAACTGCTCACAGATGCGATGTGTACCAAATTCTCACATGCTAACTGAAATGATTTACAAATAAAACAGTCATGCAATTTCACATAATATGTTACAAAAAGGTATGACCATCAATTAACCCATTGTTGTTACAATAAGTATAGGACTGTCCATTGTGTACTTTAAGGGGTCACAGGTAGAAAATTCTAAATTGTGATGTATTTCTGCCCTGAAGATTTTTTTAAATCTTCGCAAACAGTGCAGAACTTGATGAAATACAGCATTATGCTGCATTTCATATGGGTATTCACTGTTTGGCAAAGTACCCATTTAGGGGTTTCCAGTATACAAAGGGTTTATCTATGTAACCATTTACGATCTATCAAATCCGATTCGTCTATGACATCATAGTCTGATAATTTATTAGTATTACTTTTTAAAAGATAAATATATAAATTGTTTGCGGTTCAAACAGGCCCAGTTAACACATTTGTATAGAAAAGTCACATAAAAGGAGGGTAGTTGCAGATTGTGTACCTATAACTTGTTTATTGTGCATTTGCAACGACATATGGTTTAAAATTTGAATATACACGAGGGTCTGGATTGCCAATCATTAAAAATTTAGCTCATTATTCACTCTCACTAAAATGCTTGCCTATTCAGTAAAACACTTCCATTATTCTTTAAAAGTTTCGGTACATGTATCTTCGTAACGTCTTATTTTTAAATTTTCCATACCCCTGTCTCAGGGTGGTACCCTTGATCCCCATCTCAGGCCACAAGGGTTGGTTCTTTTCCCATTGTTCTCCAACTATCTGAATGATAACATGCATATGACAAGTGCACGTACGTTATGGAAATTATCCCAAAACTAAGATTGTATTTTTTTTTCTTTCTATTGATTCTATGAACACTAAAAGGGGGATGTGCATTAAGAGGCTATTTTGGCCCCCTATAAGGCCAAAAAATGAAAATTGCTTTTCACAAGTTTCTTCTTATTAGTTTATTAGAACAATAGCACAGGTGTAAGAGTCTGGGATTGATTCTATTTTTACTGTTGCTATGGTAACAAAAATGGCTGCCCAAATAGGCTGAAAATAGGAAAGATACCTTTTTGGAGCAAATTTAAGACATTTGACAGAGAAGTTAACATAGAGCACAAGCAAATACCAAAAAGATATTTTAACGGAGGGTGAGAATTATCACAGCACACATTATATTGAAAGTTTTTTTTTGGTGTTCGCTTGTGCTGATATCTAATTCTTAAAAAATCGATCTGAAAAAGCCTTAAATTAGGCTCAAAATGACAATTTCTCTATCTTAAGCCTACTTTGTAGGCCATATTTGTTACCATAGCAACGGAAGAAAGTAAAATAAATGCCAGAGTTTTACACTTGGACCATTTTTCTAATAAACCAATTAGGTGAAATTGGTGAAAAGCAATTTTCAGTTTTTTGCTCCAGATGGGGCCAAATTTGCCCCTTAATGCACGTAACCCTTTGTAATTATAGTAGGGTAGGTGTGCAGAAAAGTGATACATGTAATGAAAGCTGCGGTCAATTAGAAAGACAAACATTCTCTTACAACTAGCATAAATAGCATAAAAAATATAACATTTAACAAAGAGCATTTATTCTTATGCATGTACATGTACATACCATAGCTCTATATCAAGTTATTTTCAATAATTTACTGAGATTTTGTAAATTTTACTTTACATTTTAATATATTTTTGTAAACATATGTTGTGTGTGCTCATAAGGACCATATAATGTAGATGGGTCATTTGAGTACAAATAACTTGACTTTTCGCTTACTGTAAAGGCGGCGCCTGCGTAATTACGACTGGTCAATCTTAGACTTATGTGAAAGCTGAAAATTAGGCGTGGTTTTATTCAAAAGTAACTGTTAAATATAGACGCAAAATACATTATTTAGTCCTTAAAACGCCAGCAAAATAACTGCATCTGAAAATGTCTATGTAACATAGGCAAAGAGGCAAACATTGTGGACCCAGATCAGATTGCTCCTACAGGAGCAGTCTGATCTGGGTCCACACTGTTTGTCTATGAGGCTTAAAATATTTTAGTGGACGACAAAAACATACATTTTGTGATTATGCGCTTTAAGGGTTAATAAATGTGAGTTCAGTGTGTATATGGTTAGGAGTTTCATGAAATGCACGCACGTTTTCTCGGCACAAAAAGCTTATTAACTCTTTGCCAAATTATAAATAAAACCTAAATTCCCTTACTTAGCAGATGAAATAGCCGAACCACCCCAGATATGAACATTAAAGTTGCCGCCTATACAGAAAGCGAAAAGTCAAGTAATACAAAATATGCTTCAGATGAAAATAAAGAAAAATAATTCAAATTATTACTACCTCATATTTCGAGTCATTATTAACTTTATAATAGCCCATTCCTTGCTAATGGTGACTTTGGCCATCTGCTGATAAGCTTTGCAAAGACTTTGGACCCAAGTCAGGACCGGCAGAATGCCAGTCCTGATTTGGATCCAAACCATTTGTCAAAAGAATATTTTGGCATGGTTAATTAAAAAAATAGCAGACGACAACAAAATCATGGAAAATTACCAAGAATACAAAGAGTTAAAATTATAAGAGCTACTTTAAAAACAGCATTTTAATTTTAATAAGTGAGCAAGCTTCTTTATTAAAGTAAGAAAGAAGGCAGAGATCAGAAATAGATACAATCAAGCACTGCACCTGACACAGGACTCCAATGGGAAAGCGACAACGTCACAATTAGACATCACAAACGAGAGCCAAGAGGTCAACCCTTTCCCAGCAGGTGACCACAAGGCATCAACAAACATTTGAGCATGAAGGCATTACAAAATAAGACAGAAATAACATAAGTGATCCACAAAAGACTAGTTTGTTATTAACAAAATTGTCAAAATAAATAAAACTTTAAAAACCTAGCACAAAATAACAAATGAATTCAAATAAAAACAACAATAATTTTGGTGAATTCTGGACCGAGACAATAAGCTTGTGATTATTATGATGTAAATATCAACAGCTGATTATAATGTATACTTTTCACTAATAAGGATCTGATTATTACTTGACTTTTCGCTTACTGTAAAGGCGGCAACTTGAATATTCATATTTGGTTGTTGTTCGTCTGCTAAGGAAGGGAAATCAGGTTTTATGTATAATTTCGTGAAGGGTTATTAAGCTTTTTGAGCCGCGCAAACGTGTGTGCATTTCATGAAAATCCTCACCGTATACACACTGAACTCACATTTATTAACCCTTAAAGCGCATAATCAAAAAATATGTTTTTGTCGCCCACTAAACTATTTGAAGTAAGTAAGGGTGCAAATATCAGGAATCGATACAATCACGTACCCCACTTGACCCAGGATACCAATGGGAAAGTGACAAACTCACAGTAGACACCACAAACGAGAGCCAAGAGGTCAGCCCTTTCCCAGCAGGTGACCACAAAGCACATATAAACGGACGCGCACAAAGACATAGCAAACACAAGACAGAACAAAAACATAAAAGATCCACAAAAGAAGTACCGCCTTGGAACGGTCAGTAAAATATTTTACTGGAGGGCTTAAACCGGTTTCAAGGCGTCAACCTCACCCTTAATTCAGATGTGGATCAAGACACATAGATATTTGGTTTGCATGAAAGACCCCTAACTTATCAATGCATCATTTCCTAAAACATATAAATCAGATATAACAAGGAGATAAAGCAAGGATAAGGACTCAACAGTAAATTAAACTGAATACCAGAGCAAAAGAAATCCAACAGGTAAAACCCCGATGGGCCCAACAAACAGCCAAAGCATCAGGCCCCTACCACCTCATCAATAGATAAGTCTTTAAGTCGGAACCATCATAGAGTCTGAAGTCCGACCCACCGGCTTGCAATTAAAGAGGAAAGCAAAGTTGCCAACCGTGATTGGGTTGACTACCAAGCATGCCGTCTATTGCAATACATAAATGTTATAGCCAATCTTTTTATAATGGGAAATTATTTTAATGAACTGCGCTGAAAAATTATTAGAGCAAACAATCTTCTTCAATTTATACACTCATAGATAAACAGTGTGAACCCAGATCAGACTGCTCCCGTAGGAGGAGCAGTCTGATCTGGGTCCACAATGTTTGCCTCCCTGCTTATGTTAAATTGACATTTTCAGATGCAGTTATTTTGCTGGCGTTTTAAGGACTAAATAATGACTTAGGTTGTTGCAAAAGATGATACAGTTACTTTTGAATAAAACCACGCCTCCTTTTCAGCTTTTACCTATGCCTAAGGTTGACTAGTCCTAATTACGCATTCATGAGGTGCCGCCTTTACAGAAAGCGAAAAGCCAAGTAATACCCTTTCACAGGTGAAATGGAAAAAATGGATTTTTTCACACGGGAATTGAACTACTTTATATAATTCAAAACACATGGACGAACCCTGCAATACAGTACAGGGTTATTACTAGAGACTTTGAATTATAGTATTGTCAGTAATTTTAAATAAATACTCAACATCTTATCATAAATATGACTTTATAACGACTATTGAAGTCTTTAAATATTCATTTTTAATTAAGTTATATTCGTGACAAGGATTTGAATACCATTTAAATATTATCAAACAGGTTTTGAATTTGGTTAGGTATATATGATAATAATTTAAGCATATGCACAGTTGCATTTAAATGGTCGTTTTATTACAACAACAGCCACGTCATGAGCAAGCATGTTGATGCAAAAATTAACCCTGCCAAAATTGTCCCATCAGTTAACACTCTTGTCGTCAGCTCCTCTCGTTTGCTTATAGGTAGCCTGTATTGCAAACAATATGGACCCAGTTCAGAGTGCCATCTTGAGGGCAGTCTGAATAGCGTTCATATTGTTTACTTTCATGAACATATTCTGGTCTGAGGTGCACTTGAATATATGTAGCAGACGTTTAAAGCAGACAACAATTTTAAGACAAAATAGTGGCGAGATAAGGGTTTGATAACTACAACATAATTATATAGATAAGCCCGGACATTTGCACTGTCTAGTGGTGCTAACAGACAGTTAAAATTTCCAGACTTCCCTAGGTGTGTTGATATTGACTTGGGTATATTGTTTATTCCAAATGCTTATGGTCTCTATGGCTGATCAAGTAATTTGAAATCCTCAGATCAATATACATGTACACTTAAACATGACGTGTCTCAGTACCCAGACATACTACAGCCTCGGGCCACTATCCACCCACCAACAAAACGCCATTTAAATGGCGTTTTGCTGGTGGGCCGATAGTGAGTCAATTTTAGAAGATTACTGGGCTGCCTGATAATTCTACTGATTGTGTATCGGTGGGAGTGGCTCTTGCAGATGTGTGTCTGCCGCCGGAGATTTTGGCGGAACATAAACATCGGTTATGGGAGGTAACTTCCTTGGAGATGCCTCAGCATCACTCTCCCCTACCTCAGCCGTGTTTAAACCGGTATCATCGCCGGCGCCACTGGTTTCCGTTTTTTCCGCGCTCTTAAGCTTTGCCTCGTCAGTCATGGTAAATTTAACTCAGTACCGAGAACCTGTTTCAACTTACCATGTGAATTAGTTCGAGACTGCATGTGTGTTGACATCTCACTAGGTGTAATGGTCTCGCGACCATCTGGTTGTTGAAGCATGACGGGACTGGCTGGTTTCTTGTCTGCAGCTTGAACAGTGGCTGGAACCGGGGCCACCTTTTTCTTTTTCCAAATAAAGATGCCCACGACGATGCCAACTGCCGCGATAACGATTAATGCCACAACTACTCCAGCAATAAGACCAGCGTTTGATACTTCCTCCTCCTCAGCCGGAGCAGCTGTTGTTGTGGTGGTCGTCGTGGTAGAATAAGGTACTGAAAATATTATAGATCAGAATCATTATATATTTAATTGCAATCAATTGCCTATCCCCCAAACTAATCCAAAAATAGATCACAAGACATTTATATATATCTGGAATAATGAAACCTATCATATAGATGGTTACACGTGAATGACTTAGGAAGTTTTGTGAGGTCATGGATTGGCTCAACTTGGGGTTTTCTTTAGCTCTGACTGGCTGTCAGGAGTGAGCCCTTTTCTTTGTTTCACTATAGTACATTAATTTGATTTTTGTTTCTCTTTGATGATGCATTGCATAAGTTAGAAGGCGTCCATGTGAGGTAAACATTTCTGTGTATTTACACCAGCAGAATCTAGGGCGAAATTTGTCCAGTTTTAAAATGCATTTAAGTCCCCATTGTTTTAGCTGCTTTCCGTTCTAAGGTGTTAGTTTTCTAATTATTGATTTGCTGTTTATTGTTGCTCCTATTGTTTGTTTAAGCATAATTTCCATCGTTATATTTTAAGAAGAGTCTTAACTCATCAAGATAGATAGATAGACAGAGAGACAAACAGACAGACAGACAGACATACAGATAGATAGATAGATAGATAGATAGATAGATAGATAGATAGATAGATAGATAGATAGATAGATAGATACGGACGGACGGATGGACGGATAGACAGATAGATAGATAGATAGATAGATAGATAGATAGATAGATAGATAGATTTCTTCATTTCCGACAAGTAGGACAGTATAAACTACCAAAACATAAGCATACATGTAACTATATATCCAAAAGACAACCATAACACATATATGATAAAAATAAATATGCCAAACAAACTTACATTTTTGAGCATCAATTTTGCTGTTATGAAAAGATATGCTTGATAGCAAAAGCTTCACCGAAAAGAAAAGCAAGAGATTTACGGATGAGGTTTTAAATAATGATAAGCATAACAATTGTCCAACAAAAGCAATATGTTTAATAGATAGCATACAGTGTTCATTAGATAATATACAGTGAGAATCCTGCCATAAAAATATCCATCAGGTATGTATCTGACATGAACTAGCAGGTATGGTTGATGGCATGTTTCAGCTCCTTTCAGGCTCCCACAAAAAACTGCTCCCAAAGATATTACTCGTCACTTCACACGCTTTTGTGATGATATTTCGACCATATAATATGCAAAACTGGTAGACATAGATACCAGACAGCGTGCGGACCTCTGAAAATATTTTCTTCTATGTCTACCAAATGAATCTGTCAATGATTATTTATGGGCCCATATCTGTTAATGTTTTCCACAGACCTCAATCATAGCTTTTAAGTAGGCTGTGGCCCTCACAACTCTTAAATCACAATGAGGCTGCTTTAGGATTACATTTTGGAACAAGTTTAATCAATAAACAAGAATGAGATAACCTGGTGACCGCCATATTTTACGACTTTTTGGCATCTGAAGGTGGGCCTCCTGGATGGGAGGACAATATCATTGTAAAAAAATACCAAAATGCAAGGTCATTTTTTTTCTAAGCCACGCCAGTAAACTTAATCAACAAAAGCAGTGAGATGTTGTTTTAAGAGGTGCAGCAAATATATACCTGCCTAATAAATATGATTTTTCCCACAATTTTATTATTGACCAATCACTAAACACTTTACAACTTAAATATTGTGATGAGCTTCTATCCACCTTTTGAGCCTATCACTGCCCTTTTTACAATTACATGTATGCGACCTAAAGACCTAACTGACCAAAATAATCATTTTATTTAATTTGATAAACATGTTAATTCACATCTATATTGTTTGTTTGTATTATTTGCCATAAAGATATTCTAGGGAACCCTTTAAACAACCCTACCACCTACACATATTGTACAGCAATAAATGAAGAAGAAAAAAGCGAACATATTCATTTTCTTATATTTTTTTATAAAACTTTTTAAACTTTAATCGTATTTATTAATCCACTTCACAATGTTTTATACCAAGAAGATGCATGTGCTTTACCATCGTGAGTCCAATGTGTAGTTACCCGACCCACCTCCATTCACTAGGCCAAAATTACTTGCTCCTAGCTATGAGACATAGAATACTTTCTTTACACATTAAGCCAACTTCTAATAACATAAAAAGTTCCTTTGTGTAAGTTAGAGCAATTTCTTCTAATTTAGATGACAAAAAATAGTATCAAGTAACAGCCACAGGTGGTGAAGAGCAAAACCATATTTCACGCAGAGGGGCTATGCTCACCGAAATGGTATTTTGACCGCTTACATTTTTCCAAAGGCCTAGATGGAGAATAAAACTATTACAGCCAGTATTCTGCAAGGTCAAAGGTAGTGATAGGAAAATATCAAGGTCATAGAGGTCAAGGTAACTTTGCAATATTATTGGTCAGAATGGTACAAATTCTACAATTAACGACCTATTTGTCTTAAACTGAGGTAAAATGGTCAGAGAAAATCATAAAATTATTGACAAAATTTGAAAAAAAACTAGCACAAAATACTCATTTATAAATGAGAGGCTATAAATTTGGTTAAAGTTTGCCTGTGAATTGATATGTTGCTGCAGTTCCATTATATAGAGGATCTTACATGAGTGCTTATGTTTTATTGAATTTATTAAACGAGCTGGGGAAAAGAAATGCAAAGCGAGGCTTGCCGAGCATTTTATCCCTTTTTCGCAACGAGTTCAATAAATTCAATAATACAAGAGCACGAATGTTAGATTCTATTTATCATATGACAAATACTTTGAAATCTCATTTCTGGCGTAAAACGTTTTAATTTTGTCATTACATGTTATGTACGCAACGTTGTTATCGACGTCATAACGTTTCCCGTAAATCTATAAACCACTAGTGGTTTATCGATTTTATTGCATGGCGTTATTTCACTCCCAGACGCAAAGTCATATGATAAGCCATTTTCTTCAAAGTGTCATTTATATTGCCGGATTGAATAGTAAAGATAAAAACTTACTTTTGCACATTCATAAATCCATCAAGGTGATCAATAAGGTCAATGGTCATTTTGGACAGAAAATCACCCAAAAATGACCCAGATGGAAATTACTAAACAAAGTGGACAGTACAACATCAGACATGTCCCAAAAATAATAAGTGAGTATGATCATGAAATACCACAATCACAAACTGCAGTCTAACCCCATCGGCATCGTGAGGAATCCATACAACAATCAAGAGCACTAGGAAGACAAACAAAGCAAAGCAACCAGCTCTCTCTACCCCATCGAGATGATTGCAAAACTAAAATGGACACAAACAACGAATCAAAATAACAAAACCACCGCCATAGAACGGACAGCAGCCAAAGCCACTGGGGGGCGTAAATGCATTTTACTGATACCCTAGATTCTGCTGCTGTTGAAGCACAAGAATATTAAGCTAGCATGGAGGATCCCTTACTATTGCAATGCATCATTATAGAGAAACAATATGATCAGATTAACGTACTATGGTGAAATAGAAAAAAGGACTCACGACAGATAGTCAGAGCTAAAGAAGGTGTGCCATGGTGGGCCCAGCTACAGCCAAGCATCAGGCACCAACCCACCGATTAAAGCTTTACGTCAGAGCCGCCGTTGAGTTTGAGGCCTGACTTACCATCGTGTCATTAAAGAGGAAACCATAGCTATAAACCGTGATAGGGCTTACAACCAGGCATGCAGACTGTCGCATGATATCCAAGTTATATCCAACCCTTATATAACGTTAGATAAGCTTACTGAATCGATCACTAAAATTAGTTTTTCAACAATTCTTTGGAATTTCTCAGTTGTTCTTCACTGTTGCTCAATTGAAAGATCAATCTGTCAACGGCCAAGGTCATATTGGGTCTTATGACAATTTCCTATGCTATCTCTAAGTCCAAGTAATTAAGGTACATGACAATAAATGAGCATGCAAATGTGGGTGTACCATATGTAACACTTTTAAACTCAGTTGCATTTAACTCAATCAAGTGACCACTACTGCAGATTACGGAAACTTGTGAAAGGGCCTTTTACCATATTTTGACAATCACAAGAACAAATACTCAAAAAATGCTTCAGCATAACAATAAAAATACAAATGCTCTAATATGGGAACCAGTGAGTTTTTGATAAATGAAATGATGCTTATAGAATAGCCTCATAGCGCAGAAGTGCAACTCACATCCTTCACAGCCCAATATGTATTGTAAAACTGAGCCAACTTTCACCCCTACCTACTAATAAGGCTCTTTATCAGCAGTCTTAATGGATTTTGCTTTTAAAAGGTGGACTATTTGAAAGCTAAAATCATAATAGGATTTACTGTAACCAAAACAATGCATCAAAAACATATTACAGATCAATTACATGTACATAACAGCCAAGATATTCAACAAAACTGGTTCCAAATTATAAACCATTGGTCTTCCTTTAATTCATTCATCAAAATACTGCTAATGATTTATCGCAAGGACTGGACTGCCTTTAAGAAGAAGAAACATAGAATCTAAAAATATGTTCTCTACTTTTTATGAAAAACTGTGTGTTAAGTGCAAAAGCTACTCACAGTTTTTCATAACAAATACATGTTTATAAAAAGTTCATATTGATAGTATCACTTTTAACTTAAGCGAAAAATGTTTTACACAAAGAGCCCCTGGCTTAAATACAGTTTATTAGAGTTATATTTTGGAACCCCAAAGAAAGCACAGATGTTTTCTCAGGAGTCCTAGGTAGGGATTTGAGAGTCTATGATTCAATATAGCGAGTCAGGGAAACCCATGGACGTTTTCTTTGCATGGGGGATCCAGAGTGGGAACAGGGGATCTGGACCCCCCTGAAAACCACAAAATATAGGGTTTCTTATCAATACTGGTCCGGATCCCCTGAAAAACTACAGAGCTACCAAGCCAGCATTCAATATTGGGCTATCATTGGCTGTAAGCACTGACGGGCCGATGATGGCCCATTTATAGTGGTATTTGGATCCTCTATCCCCTCCTCAACCATTAAAAAGAAAATAGAGGAAAGTTATCAAATTTGTACCCCCTCTGACAAAACATTCTGGAACCGCGCACGCTTTGAGAAGTCAGAAATGTTAGTGTGTGGTATCATGATTAAAGGAAGATTACTGATTTTACGTGGAAGGTTCTGTAACTTTGACATTGAAATTTATGACATGGATATGTTGTGTATTCTTGTAACAGAATTGCATAGGCCATCATTGAACGTGACTGAAAAGAGTAGAGTGACTAAACTGGTATACCATCTGTTTTTGCCAACTTTTCCTGTCGCATCTCGTTCATTCAAAGCCATCGTGCTTAGATTGTATCAAAATATTGCGTGAAGGCATTAAATATTAAGTGATGCATATCCAAAAGATGATTTATATTTGTATTTCCTATTAAAACGTGTTCTGTGTGCTTAATGAAAAAGTCTCCTTGAGAAGTTTCTATTAAGCGCCCAAAACATATATTTTGCTTGTAAAATATTAAACTAGTTCATAAATATGTCATATTCTCTGAGTCCAATGTGTCTCAAATCTTATTTGAATTGGCAGGTACTTCAAAACTCAGCGTTATAATTATTGAGTTTTTTTTGTAATCAAAATTCAATCATTATAATTGCATTTTGTCACTCTACTTTTTATATCCACAGTGATATAAGTCACAAACAAATCACTCATACTTACTACAGGTAACTGAAAACAGAAAAACAAAAGAGACATTATTACATCATAAAATACTATACATTACAACATGCTATACATTTATCCTTAATTTATCTGTGAATGATCTGACTCTAGAGCATTTTCTTTACTCACTTAAGAGCAATCTTCTTTACTCATTTGAGAGCAATGTTCTATACTTACTTGAGAGCAAGTTTCTATACTCAATTGAGAGTATTGTTTCTTTAGTTTTGTGTGAAATAGCCGACTTGCATCAATTATGTAATTCAAAATATTAAATATGACCACCTATATCAATACAGGTTTCTACTGGCTTCCTATTAGACACATTTAATCATAAAAAACCATTTGAGCCAGTGCATGAGATTTTCAACAATGTGGTTTGTACGACCAGCAAAGCCTCAGATCAACCTGCGCATATGCGCAGTCTGATCAGAACCTTTGCTAGTCGCTTGAGTATTCTATGATTGTTAAACTACTGACTGAACACCATTTGGAGTTTCTAAGCTTAAAAGGTGGCTGCAGAGGCTCGTCCGAGTCTACACTTGTCAAAATGCCACATTGTTGGAAATCACATGCACTGGCTCATTTTAGTGCACCTGGGCCTATCATTGTTGAGATAATAAAGAAAATGATAGAATATATGGAAGTTTCATGGAGGATTTTACCTGGACCCTCTATAGCCTAGAAAGCTATCACATTTATTCCAGTAAATTATGACAAACTGGTATGAACCGCGACATGTGATTTCCAACAATGTGGCATTTTGACAAGTGTAGACTCAGATGAGCATGCACAGCCTCCTTTTAAGCTTAGAAACTCAAAAAAATGTTCAGTCAGTAGTTTAACACTCATAGAATATTCAAGCGACTAGCAAAGGCTCTGATCAGACGGCACATATGCGCAGGCTGATCTGAGGCTTTGCTGGTCTCACATACCACATTGTTGTAAATCTAATGTTGCGGCTCATATGTCACTAATTGATAGTCCCCATTCAAGTAGAGTTGAATTGTATATTACATTTTGAAAGTTCCCCTTCATGATTTCATGTGGGTCGTTTGATTTCTGCTATTGCTAACAAAAAGTGGAAAGAAGAAACCAAAGACCTCGTACTGTCATAATGCAGGAGTGACCATAAAGAGAAGCTAGATAAAAATGTCAAAGAAAATCATTTGTTTTTCATGAAAATGGTAGTTGGTTCAGCCCTCGAAAAATCCACACAATGCTATTAAGTACAGTAAAACCTGTGTAAAATGGCCACTTTCAAAAAGACCAAAAATTGGTTTCAAGACAAATTATCGCTTAATGCAGGTTCTGCAATACTTTCGACCTTCATTAAGCTACCATTTGTGATTAATATCTTTGTTTTGTCTATATTTGAGTGACCGTTTTACACAGGTTTTACCGTACTGATTAACATATAGGAAATAGAAAATATTTCTTGGATGCTTTCCCCTTTTGATAAAGTATTCTTTTTGCATATATTTATATCTTTACATTATACACATAATTTAAAAAGTGCATGCTTGATCAAAAAGGGAAAGGCTATCAACATTCTCAAAACAAAATATTATAAAAGCTCGTTGATATCTACTGACAATGGTATGTATAGTGTATGCAGCTATGAAACACCCTATTGAACAGTTCAGGCAGATTGATGTATAAACAGAGCAGGTAAAATCTGTGGGTTATACATTTACACTGAGCTTTGGACAGCATACTAATATAACAAAAGAATGAAATATTCTAGACCAGACCCAAATAAACACTTCCAATTCCAGTAGTATGCTGCAAATATTATATTTCCATGTATTTAGATGATTACCCAATGCAACTTTGGCTTTCTGCGAAAAAGATAGAATAACAATACCCCGACCCCCTAACCCTTATGGTCCTGGTATTTATATGCAATGTTTTCCAAATGTATCTATTTTGTTAGGTCACTGAAAGCCAGGTTTTCTTTAAAGCACAAAAATTTAGTTTTCAATTATACATAGTTTCATTTTGGGCAGATTGAAAATGAGACTGTTGGAGGTCCTTTCGTCAATATGTTTTTCCAAAAAACTACGAAGGGATACGGGGTATATACTTTGTTTATGAGTCGTGACACGTGATTTCCAACAATATGACATTTGACAAGTGTAGCCTCAGACGAGCCTGTGAAGCCTCCTGTTAAGCTTAGAAACTCCAAATGATGTTCAATCAGTAGCCTAACACACTCATAGAATATTCGAACGACCAGTCAAGGCTCTGATCAGACTGCGCATATGCCCAGGCTGGTCTGAGCCTTTGCTGATCACATATACAAAATTGTTGGAAATCGCATACCACGGCTCATATCTATATAAGCTCTACTTAAAGAGACTAGGCCTGCAACTATGAACATTTTTAGAATTTTTTTATTTACTTTTTAAATCATTTGTAAAAGTAGAATTAAGTTATGGTTTCACAATAAATCTGTTCACTATAGCTAAAAACTGCACGGAAAAGTGAATTATCTTATAAAAAACAGGTGTGTCCCTCCAATAATTAAAGGCAGCTAATTTTCACATAAATTCCGTTGTTTTGATACTGATAATTTGTTAAGATTTACGAATTTGGTAAAATGTTAACCTGATTCTTAGTTATTTTACTGATTTCTTGAAAAATAGAAACATTAGTTCTAACATTAAAAGATCAAAAGTTACAGACTGTGCAGCTTAAAGCATCAAATTCTTACTCTGTTGTACATTTTTGAACTATGAAGATTAAAGACACTTACTATTTGCAGATAGCACTATATCTATGCCATCAGTATCAACATAGGTTGAAGTCTGGTTCGCTTCACATTCCTCAGGGTGCATTGTTACATACACGAGGCCATCGGAATCATCCTTCTCCAAAACCTATATTTAAATAAATTACACGTTATATTACTTGACTTTTCGCTTACTGTAAAGGTGGCAACTTTAATATTCACATCTGGGCGTGCTTCGGCTATTTCAACTGCTAAGGAAGGGAAATCAGGTTCTATTTACAATTTGATGAAGAATAAATAAGTTGTTTGGGCCGCGCAAACGTGCGTGCATTTCATGAAAATCCTAACCGTATACACACTGAACTCACATTTATTAACCCTTAAAGCGCATTATCACAAAATGTATGTTTTTGTCGTCCACTAAAATATTTGATGCATCATAGACAAACAGTGTGGACTCAGATCAGACTGCTCCCGTAGGAGCAGTCTGATCTGGGTCAACAATGTTTGCCTCCCTGCTTATGTTAAATAGACGTTTTCAGATGCAGTTATTTTGCTGGCGTTTTAAGGACTAAATAATGACTGAGGTAATGGCACAAGATGATACAGTTACTTTTGAATAGAACCACGCCTCCTTTTCAGCTTTTACCTATGCCTAAGGTTGACTAGTCCTAATTACGCATTCATGAGGCGCCGCCTCTACAGTAAGCGTAAAGTCAAGTAATACATACAATGAAGGTCCTGAAAAAGAACATTTTGAGCATAAAATTGTGGAAACTTTCCTAATCACCAGTTTCAACATTTTGTTTTAGGTAGTCAAAAGTACCGACTCATTACATAATGTTTTGGCCAAGAAATTGTACTCTTATCTAAAGGCCTTAGTGACTGAGTCCAGGACTTTAGTTAAGGGTGCGTAACGAAAATTTAATTTTCTTATTTCTCAACCAACACATATGTTGTGGGTACTCAAAAGAACCGTATCAATGAGACGGTTCTTTTGATCACCCAAAACATATGTTAAATTAGATGGGTAAGAAAATATTAACAATTTTACGCTGAAAATTTTTGTTTATCTAAACCTGTGCCTGACGAGGGTTTTTGTTATAATGGCACACACGCAAAGTGAGAAAATACCAGGCCCTGCACGACCATTATGGTCCCACTTCATTCTAGACAAATTTAATTGTTCTATTTATTTGTCCTCGAGCATTGTCACAAGTCTAAAGAAAACTTATAAAATACTGTTATTACTTAGAGCTACATACATTACAGGGTTATTTCCCCATGTCCCTCCATACCGAAGTCACAAGATAAAAGTTGCTGTAAAACCATTTCTCTGATTGATTAATAGAATAACAAAGACTAGATTGTAAAAATCGTGTACAGTAGAAAAAAAGCTTCAAAGATGCATAGAAATGAGTAAATTCTATTTTTCTTATCAACAGGTAAAGCATGACTATTCACTGCCACGCGCATATGCAGTAATTTGTGGTAGGTTCAATATAACTGTAAACTGAGACTACCTGCACGCCCAAAATCACGGTAAAGTTTCCAATGTTTGTTTCTATCTTTGAATCCACTATATTTATATATAGATAAACAAAGTTAAACAGGCACTCATTAATCTTCGACATCATTCGGTCACGTTCGGTACATCATTCGGCCACGTTCGGTGTGTATTAGCTATTTTGACTGATTAATGCATGGAACAAGTATCTCTTAGCAAGGTGATCTGACAATGCTGAGGCAGTGGTGTAGTGGTAAGACGATTAACTCATATTCCGGATTGCGAGGGTTCGATTCCCACTGAGTATAGTTATTTTAGGCATCATTTTTAAGTTTATATTCTTTTTGAGTTATGCTCATATTGTTTCTTGTTTATTTTAATTTAATGGATAGTTGACATGATGTCTGTTTTCAAGACTGATAAGAGATTATTTATGGTCGGAAGCTGATGGCGGTGGGTGTAAAACTCCTGCACATTGTTTCTGATAACAGCCTCAGCAAAGTCATCCACAGGTTTGTATTGTCCCTGTTTCGAACTTTGCCGCGACGAAAGTGTACGGTCTCTCGAAGTTCTTTTCGTACTCGGAAAACGGTTCTTCTGCTGACCCCAGTTGCCTAAACAGTATGTTGAATATATGATGAGCTGTCCCACCCTGAGTGTTTCTCAAAATAGGTTGAAACATAAGCTATGAGAAAGTCGTCTTTTGATTTTAAATGTTTTAAAGATTTCTCAGTAGACATCATAGTTCCTAACTAATATAGTGGTTTAAAATGAATGCTATTACATTTACTTTTACACGATGTCTTTTAAAAATCGTGCAAGTCATGATTTATGATAAAAATGAAAATATTTAAAAAAAATATATTGTATGTCGTGAGACTCGAACCCACGATCTCAACCTTCACAGCTATGCCCTCTATCCAACTGGCTAAGCGGGACAGTGATGGATACGAGATTAGGAAATACTTCTGTCTGAAATCAATACTTTTCATAATGTTTGCAAATCTAAAATTAGTTTTACGGGGTTATACGAGTTTATACGGCATATTCATGAGTGCCAGTTTAACTTTGTAAAGCTATAACTTTAATTTTGTTATAGTCTGCCAAGATTGACCTTAGACTGATTAATTTTCGCCAAAATCTTCGTGATATTCGTGCGTTTTCGTGGAGTTCTCCGAAATTGGTCACGCTTTTACAGAGAATATGAAGATAATGTCAATTCGTTAATGCAAATAGTCTGATAGCCTAGTGGTTAGTTGACTAATTACAAATCAAGCATACCTGGATCGAAACTTGGAAGGAACCTTTTAATATAATTGTCAAAGTTCTTTCTTTTTTAAGTTAATATTGTTCGCATATTTTACATCATCTTGTGATAAGCTTTACATCTTTCATTTCTATATAGCCGCATTTGTATTCATTATTCACTAAGTTCCCCTCTCTTTCCTTGTCAGCTGATATAACATTTGCAAATAGTTTGGACCCAATTCAGTACTAACAGATTGTCAGTTCTGATCTTGATACAGACCATTTGACACTCTGATAGTGTTCCTGAAAGAACTTTTGAAAAAAGTTAATTTTGATTAAAAGTCAGCAAATGATAACAAAAGTCTCAAATGCAAAGAGTTAATCACATGAAAGCTTATTGAAATTATTCACGATGCTGTATTTGTTACATAAACACAAGCCAAATTCAAATAAATGTATCCAGGTGGTGTGCACAAAATCAAAAATAAAGACAAAGAAACTAGCAAACCGAAAAAAAATTAAAAAAAAACAATCTTAAATGCTACTGGACTCGAACTCACATCTTTTGAGTGCTTAAACACTCAACTATCCACTAGGCTACAGGGAATTGTCATTAATTTCTTTCAGATTAGTAATTGTACAACAATCTAAAGCGCACTTTTTACCGGAGATTCACGAAGACTGAGTAAAAGGTCATTGAATATTCATATGTCTCGGGTCAATTTTGACAAACAATACCCAAGCAATGGTAAAAGTCAATTAAAACAAGACTTTTACTCTCAGGCTATTTATTAATAAACCAAAATGAAAAATGGTGAAAAAGGAACCATTATTTTTTATTCATTAAGGGTTTAGTAATGCCCTCTAATGTAGCTCGTGACTTAGATGTAGAAAACAGTATTAATATAAATGGTATTCATATTTATTATATATATTATTTTATTCAGAATGTTTAAGGTTAAACCCTGAATAAAAGAATAACAATGTTCTAATTACAATTAATTGGTTTAACCTTTAACATTCTGAATAAAATAATAACAATATTCTAATTACAATTAGTTGGTTTAGCCTTAAACATTCTAAAAACAATAATACCAATATTCTAATTACAATACATTGGTTTAACCTTTATCATTCTAAAAAGAAATAATAACAATATTCTAATTACATTTGCATTGTTAACTCAGAAACTTCTTAAACAAGGCTATAGGTATCATAAACTTCACAAAACCTTTTCTCAATTTTATAGACGATACTATGATTTGATATCTAAATTCCAAGTTGGATTTAGATCTCTCTTGCGCCAAGGACTTTCGGTAACTGAATTCTATGGTGACTTGGTGTATAAATTGAAGAAGATTGTTAGCTCTAGTATTTTTTCAGCGCAGTTCATTAAAATAATTTCCCACTATAAAAAGATTGGCTATAACATTAATGTATTGCAACAGACTGCATGCTTGGTGGTCAACCCAGTCAGGGTTGGCAATTTAACTTTCCTATTTAATTGCACGCCTGTGGGTCAGACTTCAGACTCTATGACCGTTCCGACTTAAAGACTTATCTATTGATGAGATGGTAGGGGCCTGATGCTTTGGCTGTTTGTCTGGCCCTCTGGGGTTTACCTGATGGATTTCTTTTGCTCCCGTATTCAGTTTTATTTACTGTTGAGTCATTATCTTTGCTTTATCTCCTTGTTATATATTGATTTATATGTTCTGGGAGATGATCCAGTGATAAGTGGTCTTTCATGCAAAACAAATATCTATGTGTCTTGATCCACATCTGAATTATGGGTGATGTTGGCACCATGAAACCAGTATAAGCCATCTAGTAAAATATTTTACTGACCGTTTCAAGGTGGTACTTCTTTTGTGGATATTTTTTTCTTTCTGTCTTGTGTTTGCTATGCCTTTGTGCGTGTCTGTTTATTTGTGCCTTGTGGTCACCTGCTGGGAAAGGGCTGACCTCTTGGCCCTCGTTTGTGGTGTCTTACTGTGAGTTTGTCACTTCCCATTGGTATCCTAGGTCAGGTGTGGTACTTGATTGTATCGATTCCTGATCTTTGCACCCTTACTAACTTTGTTAATTCGTATGCCTGAATGCTAGTATTTATCATATGACGTCGCGTCTGGGAGTGAAATAACGCCATGCAATAAAATCGATAAACCACAAGTGGCTTATAGATTAACGGGAAACGTTATGACGTCCATAACAACGTTGCGTACATAATGACAAAATTATAACGTTTTTACGGCAGAAATGAGATTTCAAAGGAATCTTAATGTCATTATGATAAATAGAATCTAACATTCTTGCTCTTGTATTATTGAATTTATTAAACTCGTTGCGAAAAAGAGATAAAATGCTCGGCATTCCCATCATTTTATCTCTTTTCCCCAACTCGTTAAATAAATTCAATAAAACATGAGCATTCATGTAAGATCCTCTATGTATAAATATCAGTATTCAAAATTGTGATAGGGTTGTGTGCTCTCTGTTGCAAAATTTAGAAAGATATTGTCCAGCCAGCCAAGAGTGACAGCGACGTCATGATTTGTTTACAAAGTTATCAGGGACTTTTAATCGATAGGTCACTTGTGTATTAATCCTATCCTGCGGATAGGATTAATACACAAGTGATCTATCGATTAGCGTTAGCTTAAGTGGAGTGAACAAGTTAATGTTTTAATTAACAATTGTAAACAAAATATTACGTCACTGTCACTCTTGGTTGGTACGACAGTAGCCCTGTCATATTTTCTTTGTTGACGGGATGGAATATGCTTCACTTGAGGCAAATTTGTGTGGGTTGGGGTCTTTTAGTCTCTCCCATTTTCTCTCTCCCTGCTGTAAGGAGGAGTGCTGGCATGACTGAAATATAGTTGACTGTGACTTAAAGCCTTAAAGACATATATTACTGTCAAATAGAGATCATTAAATGATTAACTGATAAGGGACAATTTCAGTATCTCGCAATATTAATGGGGCCTCAAGAGGGGACTTATCTGTATATAGAACAATTTCATTCACTAAGGCCAATGTTTTATCATAAAATATCTAATCCTTTCATGGGACCACTTTATAACCCCCCAAAGGAAGTCATAATCACCTCATTATGACTGTCCTTTTGATCTTACCAGTATGACCCATGGAGAGAGTCATAATGAGTGGTACCAGTATTATTGCTCAAATTTTTACCTCTTTAACTCAATCAATCAAATACATCTATACTTTTGACATTATTCTAACACACACATGTATACTGGTTTGTCAAACGTTTAGTGTCGAGCTTAACAACCACGAGTTTGATACATAAAACTGCTTATACCCAACTTACCATGCATGTGTACTGATATGTTGAATTGGCAGTAGCATTCAAAGTAGCATCAGTATTGTAGACATAGAGAACAGTCGATGTATTACTCGCAACATGATAGATACAGTTCACAACTCCAGATGCTGAAATACAGTAATAGTCATGTCACATATATCACTGCTATAGCATCATTATTGTAGACATAGAGAACAGACGATGTATTACTCGCAACATGATAGATACAGTTCACAACTCCAGATGCTGAAATACAGTAATATTCATGTCACATATATCACTGCTATAGCATCATTATTGTAGACATAGAGAACAGACCATGTATTACTCGCAACATGATAGATACAGTTCACAACTCCAGATGCTGAAATACAGTAATAGTCATGTCACATATACCACTGCTATAGTATAGTTTACACAGTAGCATCATTATTGTAGACATTGAGAACAGTCGATGTATTACTCGCAACATGATAGATACAGTTCACAACTCCAGATGCTGAAATACAGTAATAGTCATGTCACATATATCACTGCTATAGTATAGTTTACACAGTAGCATCATTATTGTAGACATAGAGAACAGACGATGTATTACTCGCAACATGATAGATACAGTTTACAACTCCAGATGCTGAAATACAGTAATAGTCATGTCACATATATCACTGCTATGGTATAGTTGAACCTTGAACAATGGAATTGACCATACAGCTATATACAATAAAGTCAGTATGGTCCAGTGTATGTATTCAGGCGACACGGGTTACAATTTCCAAAAACATACCGTAATCTTTCTCTGAAGATTGAGTTTGCCTAAGCAAACAGTGAAGATCCTGATTAAATGCCATATAATTTCATCTGTGTCTTCACTGTTATCCGCTAAGGGGATAAGTCCTCTGTCACGTTGTTTTTGTGGTGATAGACTGCATGGAATAGTGTTTTCTTTCCATTAATAAATTATATTTTCTTTCATTTTAGGCAATCGTATTCATTAATCTGTTTACCACATTCTACCTCTATCCATTCCAAACCATTTGAAACCATGTTGATCTAAAACAGGTTTCTATATACTTTGAACCAACACTCCGTCACAAAATTTCCAGCGAGACCGTCCAACGAGTGTTAACTGTGTACCCCAGCATTCAGCAAAAAAATGTTTGCCCAAAGTAGGATTTTTATGAAAATAGTATGGCATCATTAGATCCGCACGAATAGGCCAGAATGTCGGATATTTATTAATGGATACATTTACCAGAACAAAGAGGAAAAAGCTCTTTACAGTCACGAAAACATAAGAGTCTTCCATTTTATCCATTCACTGTATCACAACAAATTCAAGTGACCCTGTAATACTCTAAATTCCGGAAATTTTCGCGAGGACTTTATTTTCGCGAAACTTCGCATATGCGAAGTTTCGTGAAAATAAAACCCTCGCGAAATGGCAAAATCACTCTGTCGTTTATTGAAATAGGTAAATCTTGCCTTAGTATCGATTTTTTCACATCACTAATATGTCTTTTAATGCTATTCGCGAAAATAAAATTCTCGCGAAAATTTCCAAATACAAAAACAACTTACAGGATTGGAATGAAAGCTTACAGCTTATAGTTCTTTGTTTTGGTTGCTCCAATGAGTCAATGAGTGGGGTGCTAAATGTATTTCTGTATGTCCTCGAGGTTATAAAACATTTTTCATACTTAACTAAACTGAGCATTAAATCTAAATTGTGTATAAAAGGTAAACTGGTGAAAAATAAGAATAGGTTATAGATCATATATTACAATTATAAGTATATGTTATAGATCGTATATTACAATTATATTATAATTTAGTGAACTACTTATTTTTTGTATAATTGTAATATATGATCTAATACCAACTTTTAGTTTTCTCTTCCCCTTTTCTGACTGTTACTTTGGAAATGGCCGCATTGACCACTTCAAGGACTTACTTAAAGCTTTACTTAATAGATATTACAAATATTGACAAAATATGTGATTAACATGGCCAAAAATGTAAATGTCTGTGCAAACTGATTTGTTGTGAAGGACAGGAAGGGGCGGAGTAAACTATAAAGATTTTTCTTGCTTTAAAACTCTCAGATGTTGTAGTTAATCGGCTTATAACTGTTAAAATGTTAAACGATTGTTGTTACTATAAGTATCGTCTTTTTAAATGGATGGCCTATTTGTCTCTAACAAAATGTCAACTACATTAACAGATAGGCGTAACAGGTCGATAATCTTTTTATTTTTTAATTTTTATATCCTTATTGCATGGCCTGTTATTTATTCGTTTTCATGTGTTCTCTAAGGATTACTTCACATAAATGTGTCATTATATCAATCTTAATTAATATATGCAATATAAATATCGATAATTTTGCTGGAATGTGCCATAACGAATAATCTTACCCGAGTATGCCATGTAATGCAGAATATGCAAGCTCACTGCTATACACTTATTCTATCATATGACGTCGTGCCTGGTAGTGATATAATGCCATGAACCACTTAAGTATTGGTTTGCATATTTAGTAGCATTATGTAATAACGTGTATTAACCTAAAAATAACAATTTTTAGGTTAATGCACGTGAATACATAATGTTAATAAATCCGCAAACCAATACTAACAATGATACAAAATCTTAACGTTTTTGCATACAAAATGTTATTTCAATGTAATTAATGTCATATGGTATTCGTGCTTCTGTATTTACTTATTGTGTTAAAATTATTAAAGTTCGTTGCGAAATTATGCTTCTCGCATTTATCTATTTTCCTCAACTCATTTCATAGATTCAATAAAACATGAGTACTCGTGTAAAATCCTTTTTAGAGTCCTAAAGTCATAGTGTAAAGCTCAGAACAAATGTCCCTGTGGAATTCATCCTACCTGAATATGCTAGTTGTGTACTACACTGAGTATAGTCAAAGGTCATCGTGTCAATGGCAGAGCAACCATCCCAGACGCTCGAACTACAATTAATATTGGTTCCATTGTAGTACCAGTAGTCCCCAAGAATATCATCCGGGCACTGGATAGCCTCGGAACTAGCCGTACCTGTAAGAGATTATGGGAATGTAATGAAATGGGTATAATAGAACTTTTTGCTCATTGTAAAGGCGGTAACTTTAATATTCATATCTGGGCGTGGTTTGGCTATTTCATCTGCTAAAAAATGGAAATCAGGTCCTATTGAATTAATAAGTTGTTTGGGCCGCGCAAACGTGGGTGCATTTCATGAAAATCCTAACCGTATACAAACTGAACATTTAATAACCCTTATAGCGCATTATCACAAAATGTATGTTTTTTGTCGTCCACTAAAATGTTTGAAGCCTCATAGACAAACAGTGTGGACCCAGATCAAAAGGACTAAATAATGTGTTTTGCGTCTATACTAAGGTAATGGCGCAAGATGATACAGTTACTTTCGAATAAAACCACGCCTCATTTTCAGCTTTTACCGTTGTCTAAGGTTCACCAGTCCTAATTACGCATTCATGAGGTGCCGCCTTTACAGTACCCAAAAAGTCATATAATACATACAGTGAAGTCAGAACTTATGTTGACACCTCTGTGCATATGGGGTGCATACTTAGTTCACATATGATAGCATCTCTGCTAAAACAAGTGTTATCTTAAAAATCTTTAAACAAAAATGAAAAAAAAAATACCTTAACCCTTATTCCGCCACAATTTTTGTCCTAAATTTTTTGCATCGTCCGCCTTTTACGGCTGCTGCATATATTTAAGTGCACTTCAAACTAGAGTTTTCCATAGAAGCAAAAAATATAAAACGTGATCTGACTGCTCCCAATTTTTTGTCCTAAAATTTTTGCATTCTCCATCTTTTACGGCTGCTGCATATATCCAAGTGCACTTCAAACTAGAGTTTTCCATGGAAGCAAACAATATGAACCCTGATCAGACTGCTCCCAAAGGAGCAGTCTGATATTGGTCCATTTTGTTCGCAAAATATGCTACCTAAGAACATAAGCAGACGACAAGATGCAGACGACAATAGTCTTGACTGGCGGGCTAAGGGTTTCAAACACAATATTTGTTGATCTTGTGGATTACCTTACAAAAAAGAAGCTACTGTCCTGCCAGCCAAGAGTGACAGTGACGTCATATTTTGTTTACAAAGTTATCAGGGACTTAGAATCGATAGATCACTTGTGTATTAATCCTATCCACAGGATAGGATTAATACACAAGTGATATATCGATTCGTGTATGCTCAAGTGAAGTGCACACGTTAGTGCTTTACTTAGAAATTGTAAACAGTGTTACATCAATGTCACTCTTGGTTGGCACGACAGTAAACACACTGGTAAATGTTTATACATACGTCGATTTGGTGGTATTTACGCGTATTGCCGGTACTTCATAGACCGGATGTGGTAGATATTGGTGTTAATACTAATTTGAAAAACATGCCACATGCCTAAAGGACTATAGAATAAGATCATTTTTAAGTATTCGGCATACACCTGGCGATTTATGTAAGCATTTAGGAATAGATTCGAGTACCGATCTGGATGACCGGTACTCGAATCTATTTCTAAATGCTCTCATAAATCGCCATGCACATACTGATTACTTAAAAATGATTGAAGACTATAGTCCTTTAGGCATATGGCATGTTTTTTCTATATAGTATTAACACCAATATCTACCACTTCCGGTCTATGAAGTACCGGCAATACGCGTAAATACCACCAAATCGACGTATACATTTACCAGTGTGAATTTACGTTGATGTCGACAGACAACTATGTGACGTCAATGTGACATCATGTGCAGGCTTAGATGAATATATTTACCGTCTTTGACTAATAATTTTGTATTCTGTGTCGTGTCTTGCACGGAAGTGTCGTCACAAGCATCGGCCGCCGTGAACGACGCCGTGGTAGCACCCAGAAATACGACTCTCTCACTGTCTGCGTCTGCTAACTCAGCTGAAATATACAAAATACAAGGGTAAAGACAGGTAACTTCGGACATCAGGTAAATTCGGACAGCGACCTTGTTTGTTTCATATTTTAATTAATGAAATAAAAGAATAAATTAACTAAGCAAATAGTGAATATCCTAATGAGACGGCTCATAAGGAGTCGTCATATCTGGATATCCACTGTTTGCAAATGTATTGTCCGAATTCACCTAGTGTCCGAAGTTACCCTACTTTACCCTAGTTACGCTTGACCAGAATTTTCAATTCAATTAATCCCTATTTTGACTTTTAAAATGGTATATTTAAAATTGCCATATCGCCACAATGACAGTATAAAACCATCACCCATACTTTAATCTATATATTAAAACTAGCCTCCCTTTTATGTGACGTAGGCAAACAGTGTAGATACAGATCAGACACCACATAATGCGATGTATGACCAGGATCTTAACTGTTTGCTTACATACTGTGCTATTAAATTTGGCAAAAAGAAAGTAAAACATTTGCTTTTTAATCATGCCGTTAGGTTCAATATTGATATAATATGTATTGTGCCTATTGTTTTCTACAGCACTATTGCATTAGGCGAGATTTTTTTTTATTAGTTGATTTACGAACCCTCAACTGTAATTTTCCGAAAAGTAGGAAAAAAATAAAATTTAATTTCTAAAAAAAAAATATTTTATCGGCCGCCTCAAAATATTATTTGTTTCGTTGAAAAAATATTATATTTTTGAGGTTCTGTCTGTGTATTTTTGAGAGTGACATTGTAAAAAGTGATTGTCCTGTCCAGATTTTTAGGAAAATGATAAAATATTTAAAAATTCAAAACAGACTGTTGGTTTGCCTTATTTGTTTAGATATTAAAAAAAAACCTCTGAAAATGACCAGTCAACTGGTCATTTTCAGAGCTTTTTTATAATTTTTTTCGCCCCCCCCCCCCCCGACCCTAAATCTGAAAAAAAATTCCCGTAAATCAACTAATAAAAAATTCTGGCCTTATTCTATGTCATTGTCCTGTAGAAATCAAGAAATATAACGGACGCCAGCAATTAGGAAATTTGGACGCATTTAATGATTCCCGTGTTCACCTTTTTGACGTCATGGTAGACGTAACGCCCAATAGTACTATACTATACTATACTTTTATTTCAGCATTAAACACACATATCAATGCTTATAGCCTACAATAACATATATAGAGTAGTGAGAACATACAGTTATCAAGGAGCTTTACAGACAAACAGCCTGGTGTAATAAATGATTTCAGAAACTCCTGAGGGACATTGTCCCTTATTAGCTGCTGATATCGCCATGCTATTTTGATGTAGAATTAGTGAACATCAGGGATAATCATGTCACTTGGCTATTTCTCCTTAGCTCAGAAGCATAATATATATATTTTGCAAGACTCAAAATTGTTCTTTTGTTATCTGCTGACATCAAACTGTCAAATTTATTAAGTGTTGGCCAACGGCAGTAATATGACTTCATATATTTCTGTCGTAGTTCCCTGTAGAGCAGGCAAACTAGTAGAAAGTGATACTCACTCTCTACAAGTTTGCCCGTACAGAAATTGCAAATTTTTTCCTGTCGATCTAAGTTTTGATATCGACCTCGTTCAATGGCCAAATCATGTGATGAGAGCCTAAACTGGGTTAATGCCTTTCTATATTTATTTTCTGTAACAATGTCTAAATATTTTTCATGACAAAATTCGTGTTTAAAGCGTGCATACGTTTCTAGTCTGTTTAATTTATTAATGAATGCGTAATAGGCAGCATGTGTGTGCATGACGATTTTTCCATTGATTGTTCAGTTCCCATGACGGCGCAGTGCCGTTTTCTTAAAGGAAATAATATCTCCTTTTTGTGAAAGACAAAATTCTTTCTGTACTTTCATAACTCTTGAGTTCTTTGGACTATGCGTGTTATTTTCAGAATTAGCCAACATACTTATTTTTACTTGAGGGTCTGGATTAGGGGGTCTGGTATTCACTATTCATTTAAAATTTAGCCCATTATTCATCTCATTAAAACTTGGGGTTATTCATTAAAATAAGACCAATTATTCGTTAAAAGTAAAAAAGGTGGCAAAGAAATCTGATTATTCACTATTCATTAATTTTTTCTTCAATTCATTTTAAAAAAAAATGGGATTATTTATTAATTTTTAGGCTCTCATTATTCACTATTCATTATTTTTTGGCTCATTATTTACTAATCATTATAAAAAGGGCCATTATTCATTAATCATTATACCCCATCCAGACCCTCTTACTTGTGTGGTTCATGAATTTTGGCATGCACTAATCCAGAAAGTTTTGCCACAGGGTGGAGGGTCCAGCTCTTTCAACACCTTTCTCCAATTGCTTTGCGAATGGATCCACAGTATACAACTACTGGCTGGGTAGCTCTGTGATTTTTAGGGGGTCGGGACCAGTATTACCAAGGAAACTATTTGAGCCAGTGCACGAGATTCCAAAATATGGTATGTGCGACCAGCAAAGCCTCATATCAGAACCTTTGCTAGTCGCTAGAGTATTCTATGATTGTTAATCTACTGACTGAACACCATTTGGAGTTTCTAAGCTTAACAGGAGGCTACAGAGGCTCGTCCGAGTCTACACTTGTCAAAATGTCAAATTGTTGGGAATCACATGTCACGGCTCATTTGTATTTTCTAGGTGGGGCCCAGACCACTATACTCTCTGGTCCCGCGCATGTTTGGGACATGGTACTAAATGAACGGGTAGTTGGGTGAAAAGACGAAACTTTCTATGTCTGGGCCATTGAAAATTAAAAATCAACTTACTTGTTAGTACAAAATATGTGTATACATTTGAGGTTGACTTTGTAAATTTCAGACAAATGAGAGCAAAGACTTCATTTCCCGCCAAAACAGTAAAATTGTCAGATCTGAAATAATTGAAAAGTTAGGCGTTACTCTCATGCCAACCAAGAGTGACAGTGACATAATTAATACTTTGTTTACAATTGTTAAGTTAAACACTAACGTGTACATTTCAATTGAGCTAAAGCGAATTGATAGACCACTTGTGTATTAATCCTATCCTGCGGATAGGATTAATACACAAGTGATCTATCGATTATAAGTCCCTGATTACTTTGTAAAAAAAACATGAAGTCACTGTCACTCTCGGCTGGTACGACAGTACCTTGTGTGTACCTGTCATAAAAGTTTATATTATGCCACAAGTATTATAATATCGTGTACGTAAAGATAACCCATACACAAGCTTTAAAAACTGTAAATTCGGACATTTTCGCGAGGGTTTTATTTTCGCGAAGTTTCATGAAAATACAGAAAAAACCTGTAAAACGGCCACTCATAATTAGACAAAGCAAAGATCGTAGCTTAATGAAGGTCTAAAGTAATGCAGAATGCTCCCCTTGGAGCAATCTGCAACTGATACTTTTGACCTGCATTAAACAATAATTGGTCTTGAAAACCAATTTTGCTCTTTTTGAATGTGGCCGTTTTAGACAGGTTTTATTGTAAATCCCTCGCCTCGCGAAATGGCAATATCACTCTCTCGTTAACTGATGTAGGTAACTCACGTTCCAGTCGCAATTTCTTTAAGTCGAAAATATGTCTTTTAACGCTATTCGCGAAAATAAATTCTTGCGAAAATTCCCGAATTTACAGTATCTCACGTGAGGGTGAACAGCCACAGCATAGCTACATTGTACATATCACCTAAATCTTATGAAATGACGCCCGTAACAACGTCGCATACATTTGGCAAAATCTTGACATTTTAAGTACAGCTCTTGCTAAGAACCATGCAAAACCTGCAAAAGGTGATACATCGCATGTTACAAAAATGAACATTTTTTGTTTTTCCCAATTGATTATGTCCTAAAATAAGTCAAATGACCCCTTCTACTGGTAAACGATTTTGTAGAAGAATGCTATCGATGGATTAAAAATCATCATTTGAGATGAAATTCCCATAGGGTTCCATTATGAAAGTTGAAGTTAAATTTTCTCTCATGATGGTCCTGTTATTATTATGAAACTGGGTCTATTATATGGCAACAGCCTTTGTTTTCTTATTTCAAAATTCAAACCCGTGTGTTTTTAGGTTATCTATGGTAAAAAGGCTAAAATGCAGTTGTCATGGAGATACCTCCCTTAATATTCGGGAGAAATCGTCAATTTGAAACGAAAACATTATAATTTCTATAACTATTTTAAAATAATTTCTTTGATCTATGCTAAAAACAACAGTTTATTTTTCTAATTATTTGTGACACTGTAATATAGGTTTTAACTCCTTTATTATCCAAAAATTAAATTATTTTATATTACTCCTGATTTATTTAATGAGGGATCCCTAACAAGTATGGCAGCTTTTTTAAAAGAGTATTTTTGTGGTGTACCAGTACTGGCCGGGTGGGTTTATGCTTTCCAGGAACTCCGGAAGGCTGGTTTTGAAAATGCCCAATTTAGAAATCATTTACTAGATCTATCATATCTATATATATTTTTTATTATTTTATAGAGGGTGATCTTCCCTCTTTTCAAATACATAACAAATGATTTAAAAATTCTTCCCTAATACTGCAAATCATCCATTACAAATAATTATGAGGCAAAAGCGGTTAACCAGTAATTCATGCACACACTTTCAAGTAAGAACTCAAGTAAGAAAAATATCGGTAAAAATTTATGCAATTGCCCTCCCTTGCCGTTTTTGAATTAGCTCCCTTGTTGAAATTAATTTAGCAAGTTTTGTTATTCCAAGGTAATTATTTGCTTGTTTTAATATATATATTTATTCCAAATTACAATAATTTTATTTTAAATATTTTATAATTCTATACTCTACCAAAGATGCCATTGACTGCAAGCCTTTAATCACTAAAAACAATAATAAAATATAAGAAGTAAAAAACCCATAATATTTTAAATTGGTGTCATATTTATGCATTATAAAAATAGATGTAGGCTAAAATAATTACCTTCTCACGTTCAGGCGATTTATACTGAATGGAGGTGTTCCACACATGGGAAAGGTTGACTATCTCTCAAACTGGACCATTAAATGGATCCAACCAAAATAAACGGAAGCCTGACCAATATGAGCTCTGTTTGAACATTGACCACATCATTATTCATGTGCAAAAATACAGTGATAAACACACATATCTACTATAGGGATACTTGACCTTTTCATTCTGGGTACTGGAAACAGGTACTTAGGCAAACAGTGAAGACCCAAACAGTGGCATTTCATCAGTGTCTGCACTGTTTATTAAGATATTTTACCAATTTTCAGGTAACTAACAAATTATAAGGCGGAAACAGAAATGACTTACTTTGCATACATGCAAACAGTCTTGACCAAGATCAAACTGCTCTGAAAAGGATCCACAATGTGTGCTACAGAGACACTAAAACTGGATCTATAATGGTTGCAAGACTCGATCGCTAGCATACTGTTATATGGGTCTGCTAAGTCAATAGTTAATTTTGGCAAATACAAGTTTATGTATTGTCTAAAAATCGGCCCATCCCACCAGTACGGCATTCCTCTGGCGGGTCGACAGTAGCAACTCTTGAGTCTTATGCTTAGCCTTGACATAGCTCACCATTAAGGGGAGCGGCAAACTTAAACAAACGATAACAAAACTCCTTGCCCTTCCAAGCGGAATAAAAAACTTACACTTTCAGGAACAGTGGGGGTGACACTGTACAGACAAATTGTCACGTCAATCCCCACAAGATTGAAACCTGTTTTAGAGCATTTCAAAAATTCAAACTAATAAATGCCCCACACCTTTACTTAACGCAGATATGCGTAGGATAAGGGCAGGATACAGCCCGAATTCCTTTTTTGAAGCCAAAGTGGGTGCATAAAACTGGGTGTGCCGTGTGTGCTATATAGCCTATGCCTCGTGCGCAGGGACCGCGGCACAGCGCCACAATAACGGAATAATGTATGTAGCTTTGACATAGCTTTTGGGTGCTCGAAAGAACTGTCTCATTGACGGGCGGAACATATTATTAAAAGTACAATGATTTAGGTATATGCAACAAACTGAAGCATTACTGTAATCATGCTGTTCGGTATGCTGTCCAGCTTTTGGGTGCTCAAAAGAACAATTTCATTGGTTGGGAATAAAGAAAAATATTTCAATCACGCAATCTGATCTAGGTTCCTGGCAGACGGACGGACGGAGTGGCAGACAGACGGACGATCAAATATGCCTGGTTTTTTCCTTTCATATCCATCTGGATTTCATATTCATGCCGCCGCTAATACAGTGTTAAGATACTTCATGATATCGTAGAGCTTGTCTTGTTAGAAACTCTGCCCTTTGCAGCTTTCAAAGACTGCGCGTTTCACTCGGAAAATTGCACAGCTTCAAGGATGATTGGTCGTTAATTGTGTATAATTGTACTGTTCGCGAAAATCGTATCACAGCTTTAGGATTATCTTTGTCGGGTACGATAGCAATTAAACAATGTGCCTGCAATCGCTTTTTGCTAACTATTGAAAGTGCAATGTGGCGAAGACAAAAAAATACGACAAGTCCGTGGGTTGAGCCAGTTATTCAACAATGTGCTGGACAATGCACATACTACCAGACCCTGGGTCACTCCTTATAGGTGGGGCTCGGGGTCTGGCATCTGACTCTGAGACTCTGTGTCTAGGTGTCCGATACCGAACTCAAAGAATGCCCGGTACCAGACCCAGAGACACTGAGTATTATTTATTTATTTTATTTATCTTTTGCGTCAAACTTCAATATTCTAGATGTAGCCCCCCTAACATACTCCCTAACAGGCCTGCCAAAAAACACATGCACAACTCATTAAACACAAAAATTCCGTTCTTCATGGCTTTTTTCAGCTATGTCAAGACTTACCACAACGGGTTAGGGCGACCTCCAAGACACGAATTTATCAAAACTACATTTTCGATCGCCGAAAATAGGGTTTTCGATTGTCATAACGGTAGTATAGTAGAATGCAATTATAGTGTTATCGATCGCCAATATGAAACAGTGTGATTCTGTTCAACGTTCAACCAACAGTCAAGCAATAACGGTCATGGAAAGACTGGAGAAGCCAAGAATCAAACCAACAACCCCTGGTTTATAACCGAGTGGTTTATCCACTATGGGAGAAAAAATATCTTGAAATGTGCCTTTTCCTCCATTTCTTAGATTTTGAAAGTGGTTTAATACATATTCCTTAAATTTAATACAATTGCACACAAAATGCATGCATGCTTTTAAAGGACATCGGACAGTCTTAATGAAGGATTGCCCATAAAATGGCCGGATAAAAGTTTCAAAGAAAATGATTTTTTCCATGAAAAAGATAGTAGGTTCAACACTCGAATTTTCCACAAAAGTGTTTTTTTTTTTCATTGGACAAATAACAATTTAAAGATATGGGTAAAAACTCTGTTTTTGCTACACATATTCAACATATAGAAAATATCAAAAAAATTACTGAAGTGCTCCCCCGCCCCTCACCGTGGTCAAACTATTCATTTTGTTTACACTTGTACTTTAACATTTCACACATCATAGAAATTTTATGTTAAAATGTGTCATTTTGCTGATTTCTTCTATTTTGAAAACGGTTGCTGTTACCTTAACACAATTGCACGCAAGAGAAGAAAAAAACATGGGTTTCTTGCATTTTTGTTTAAGAACATACATTACTTTATTGGTTTTAAAACATCATTGTCTTACATTAGTATGGTCATGGGAGAAAAATTATGTTAAAATGTGCCATTTTTTGCCGATTTCTTAGATTTTGAAAACGGTTGCTGCTACCTTAACACAATTGCACGCAAGAGAAGATTGAACACATGGGTTTCTTGCATTTTTGCTTAAGATCGTACATTACTTTATTGGTTTAAATACATCATTGTCTTACATTAGGAATGTCATGGGAGAAAAAATATGTTTAAATGTGCCATTTTGGCAGATTTCTTAGATTTTGAAAATCGTTACTGCTACCTTAACACAATTGCACGCAAAGGAGGAAAAACACACGGGTTTCTGGCATTTCTGCTTAAGAACAGACATTACTTTATTGGTTCTAAAACATCACTGTCTTACATTAGGGTGGTCATGGGAGAAAAATTATGTTAAAATGTGCCCATTTTTGCAGATTTCTTAGATTTTGAAAATGGTTGCTGCTACCTTAACACAATTGCACGCAAGAGAAGAAAAACACATGGGTTTCTTGCATTTTTACTTAAGAACAGACATTACTTTATTGGTTCTAAGACATCACTGTCTTACATTAGGGTGGTCATGGCAGAAAAATTATGTTAAAATGTGCCCATTTTTGCAGATTTCTTAGATTTTGAAAATCGTTACTGCTACCTTAACACAATTGCACGCAAGAGAAGAAAAACACATGGGTATCTTGCATTTTTGCTTAAGAACATACATTACTTTATTGGTTCTAAAACATCATTGTCTTACATTAGGGTGGTCATAGGAGAAAAATTATGTTAAAATGTGCCCATTTTTGCCGATTTCTTAGATTTTGAAAACGTTTGCTGCTACCTTAACACAATTGCACGCAAGAGAGGAAAAACACGTGGGTTTTTTGCATTTTTGCTTAATGTTATACATTACTTTATTGGTTTAAATACATCATAGTCTTACATTAGGATGGTCATGGGAGAAAAATTATGTTAAAATGTGCCATTTTGGCAGATTTCTTAGATTTTGAAAACGGTTGCTGCTACCTTAACACAATTGCACGCAAGAGAAGAAAAAACACATGAGTTTCTTGCATTTTTGCTTAAGAACATACATTACTTTATTGGTTTAAATACATCATTGTCTTACATTAGGATGGTCATGGGAGAAAAATTATGTTTAAATGTGCCTTTTTGGTCGATTTCTAAGATTTTGAAAAGGGTTGCTGCTACCTTAACACAATTGCATGTTAGAGAAGAAAAAACACACGGGTTTCTTCCATTTTTTGTTTGAGAACATATATCACTTTATTGATTTAAATACATCATTGTCTTACATTAGGATGGTCATGGGAGAAAAATTATGTTAAAATGTGCCATTTTGGCAGATTTCTTAGATTTTGAAAACGGTTGCTGCTACCTTAACACAATTGCACGCAAGAGAAGAAAAAACACATGGGTTTCTTGCATTTTTGCTTAAGAACATACGTTACTTTATTGGTTTAAATACATCATTGTCTTACATTAGGATGGTCATGGGAGAAAAATTATGTTTAAATGTGCCTTTTTGGTCGATTTCTAAGATTTTGAAAAGGGTTGCTGCTACCTTAACACAACTGCATGTTAGAGAAGAAAAAACACACGGGTTTCTTCCATTTTTGTTTGAGAACATATATCACTTTATTGATTTAAATACATCATTGTCTTACATTAGGATGGTCATGGGAGAAAAATTATCTTGAAATTTGCTGATTTTTCATAATTTTGCTAAAATCCAGATTATAAGTACCCCACCTCCCAATACTAATTTTGATTTTCGTGTACGAGTTATCATAATACAATTGTTAGTATATCATTTAATAAAGCCAAGATCAATCTACAGAACTGATATACCAAATTAACTATTCTACTACCACGGCACAAACTCTTGGTAAATCAAAATAACCAAAAATCAGCTTTTTTGTAGCATTTACGCTGGAAAATGAGGTAAAATTGAAAAATTTTGGTTGCCATGGCAACGAGCTTCCAATCAAAGAAATATTGTACCAGTCTGTGTTTGGTGACAAGTACTACATGATTGGACACAAATTTACAATTTCTGTAACCATGGATGTATCGCCATTTGCATGGTGCTTAGCAAGAGCTGTACTTAACAACAAAAACGCGATTACAAAATAATTTAATCGTCATATCGTAAAGAGACCCAACATGTAACACCCGTGCATCCGTATTATTTGAATACATAAAACTCGCTGCGAAAAAGAAATAAATGCTCTGCAAGCCTCGCATGTTATCACTTTTCCCCAACTTATTTAATAAAATCAATTAAACATGAGCACTCATATAAAAAAATATCTTAAAACGACATCTCCTTTTGAACCACGGGTCAAAATTCACAACTGTTCCTCATAATGCCCTCTGCCAAAATTGCCTAAATGGTCCTGCTTCACATGACAAGATGGCCTCTAGATAAAAATGTCTTAAAACCACTGGTCCAAATTTAAAATAACTCCACATATAATAATGTTCCTCATAAGGCCTCCACCAAAATCCGCTGGTCGATAGAGATCTAGATAAGAAATATCTTAAAACGGATTCTCCTCCTGAACCACTGGTCTCAATTCAAAATAATTTCAAAGGTATAATGCCCAATTAGCTTCGCTCCACCGAACAAGACGGCCGCCAGGGCTCAGGCTAGATAAGAAATATATCAAAACGACATCTCCTCCTGAACTACTGTCATAAATTCAAAATAATTTTACATGTTTCTCATAGGGCCTCTACCACAAGCCCAACTGGTCCCGCTCCGCCGAACAAGATGGGCACTAGAGCTGTAGACAAGAAATGTTTCGAACGACATCTTCGACTGAGATGTTTGTTTGATTTGATTCTTTACCACCCAGTCAATACTTTTTTCATTAATGTTGTGACGGGTCATCCTGGGTTGAACAAGTACTAGGTACTAAGCAAGGATGAATGTGTCTTGCTCAAGGACACAACGCAGTGACGATGGTGAGGATTGAACCCCTCGGTCTCGAGACAGGCACTTTACCACTGAGCCGCTGCGCTCCCGTATCTCCTACTGAACCACTGATCCAAATTCAAAATAATTTCGCAGACATATTCCTCATAATGCCCTCTACCCAAAGAACGTAAATGGTTTTGGTCTGTCAAACAAGATGGCCGCCAGATCTGTAGATAATAAATATCTCTAAACGGCATCACCTGACCCCGAGGTTATAAAACCTTTTCTTTGCTGAACTCCGCTGCGCACGAACTTTATCCTGCTCATAAATGTTAAAATACCAATAATTGTTGGCATTTTAACATTTATAAGCATGATAAATGCAACATCTGAGAGACTTAAAGTAAGAAACTTCTTTATATGTCGGTATTTTAGTAATTTTGAGCATTTAAAATTTTGTGCTCAGCTGAGTTGAGCATGGAAAAAAGTTTTATAACCTCGGGGCCTGATCCCACTGGTCAAAATTCAATATAATTTCATAGGAATGTTCCTGATAATGCCCCGTACGAAAATTGCTTAGATTTTTTCGATCTCTCGAATAAGATGGCTGCCAGATGAAAATGAGAAATATTTCGAAATGACATCTCCTCCTGAGCCACTGGTCCAAAATCAAAATAATTTCCATAAGGCCTTCTACCAAAACTGACCAACCGATTCTGCTCTGCTGAACAAAATAGTCATCGGTGCTAAACATGGCCATTGGTCCAGATTCAGAATAATTACAAAAATGTTTTTGATTGATCTATGTTCCTTAAATGCACAAAATGATTCAACTGTGCTTATCAAAAATACTTCATGGGCTCTACGAATTCAGCTAAGCGTTCCAGGGCCACCCATGATGACCCTCTTGTTTAAAAAACAATCTGACAAAAAAAAGCATGCAAAACTGGACATTCTGAGCCGCTCTATCAGCTTTGCACTTACTGAAGTATATATCGGCCACTGTTTTTAATGGCACAACTAAATGTTAGATTACTGTATGTGTATATATCATATCCTGTCATCTGAGTACTCGTGATGTTTATTTGTCCCTTTGTGGGACTGTCCCATGTTCCCTGTAGGCCCGACGCAAATGTACAGGTGGAGTTCACTGAAATAGAGAAAATCATAATTATTATATTATTTCAAAAATTTGTTATAAAAGAGTAGGTTATAACATGGAAATTGTATGGCAGTCTGCATGCCTAACCAAGGAGCGCAGTGAAAGAGTGGTCGACTTGATAACAAGAGTTATAAGTAATTTGTACAGGGTAAATATAGGGATCACACATGTTTTTTCATGCATTAACATTTGCCGGGTCCCGAGGAAGCTGTTTGAACACGAGGCCGTTAGGCCGAGTGTTTAAACATCTTCCGAGGGACCCGGCAAGTGTTAATGCAATGAAACAAACATGTGTGATCGTTATTTTTGCATATTTACCTGATTTCGGCATAAACCGCGCTGAAAACGTCGCTTAAACATTAAATATCCCTTTTCTTACGCTTGATTTCCCAAAACAAAATGGCGTCCGCGTCAACTTTCGAACGTCATTACGTCGCCACAACGTCATTTATACGCGTGCAACGTTTTCGCGAACGAAAGCATCGGCGAAATGACCAGTCACGGCCGCAACGCATTCCAGTGTAACGTCATGCATGCAAACTAGGGCCCAGTTTCGGCTTTTGCAAGTAAAATCCATGTTCAAACAGCACGTGAATCTCATGATTTGAACATGGATTTTGCGGCTTCAAACAGCTTCGCGTAACGAATTCCCATGCAAGAATATGTGTTCTTGCATAGATGTCTATTCGTAATGCTATTTACACCCATTGTCAAATGAACGAAAATCCATGTTCAAATCGGGAGATTCACGAGCTGTTTGAACATGGGTCTGAACTTGAAAATACTTAAAATGAGCCCTGCATTATTTGCATGACGTTATATACGGAAAGCGTTGCGGACCGGACTAATCATTTCGCCGATGTTTTTGTTCGCGAAAACGCTGCGTGCGGTTCAGACCCATGTTCAAACAGCTCGTGAATCTCCCGATTTGAACATGGATTTTCGTTCATTTGACAATGGGTGTAAATAGCATTACGAATAGACATCTATGCAAGAATATAGGGATCACACATGTTTTTTCATGCATTAACATTTGCCGGGTCCCGAGGAAGCTGTTTGAACACGAGGCCGTTAGGCCGAGTGTTTAAACATCTTCCGAGGGACCCGGCAAGTGTTAATGCAATGAAACAAACATGTGTGATCGTTATTCTTGCATATTTACCTGATTTCGGCATAAACCGCGCTGAAAACGTCGCTTAAACATTAAATATCCCTTTTCTTACGCTTGATTTCCCAAAACAAAATGGCGTCCGCGTCAACTTTCGAACGTCATTACGTCGCCACAACGTCATTTATACGCGTGCAACGTTTTCGCGAACGAAAGCATCGGCGAAATGACCAGTCACGGCCGCAACGCATTCCAGTGTAACGTCATGCATGCAAACTAGGGCCCAGTTTCGGCTTTTGCAAGTAAAATCCATGTTCAAACAGCACGTGAATCTCATGATTTGAACATGGATTTTGCGGCTTCAAACAGCTTCGCGTAACGAATTCCCATGCAAGAATGCGTAATTAGGACCAGTCAACCTTAGGCATAGGTAAAAATTGAAAAGGAGGCGTGGTTCTATTCAAAAGTAACTGTATCATCTTGTACCACAACCTCAGTCATTATTTAGTCCTTAAACGCCAGAAAAATAACTGCAACGGAAAATGTCTATTTAACATAAGCAGGGAGGCAAACATTGTGGACCCACATCAGACTGCTCCTACAGGAGCAGTCTGATCTGGGTTCACACTGTTTATCTACGAGGCTTCAAATAGTTTAGTGGACGACAAAAACATACATTTCGTGATTATGCGCTTTAAGGGTTAATAAATGTGAGTTCAGTGTGTATACGGTTAGGATTTTCATGAAAGCACACACGTTTGCGCGGCTCAAAAAGCTTATTAACTGTTTATCAAATTATAAATAAACCTGATTAGCCGACCACACCCAGATATGAATATTAAAGTTGCCGCCTTTACAGTAAGCGAAAAGTCAAGTCATAACCACATCGAAAGAAGGTGATCCCAATGTGGATGGAATTACTTTCAACAGAACAGAACAGGTTCCTGGTTCGAACCTCATCGGAGTCATATCGTTCTGTCATTGAGCAAGATCAAACTTGTTCATTACTGGTAACCACCCAGAAAAACAATCCGACATGACTATAAAGGTACTGACTGGGACGTTAATACATGGACTCAATCACAGTATGCATGCCCTAGTTTTAAAAGCAATCACGATTTATAGCTATGTTGAACTTCGTAAATTTCACACCATATGAAGAATCGGTACTTATACGTCACTTTTGGCAAATGTGAAATTTATGTACGGTTAGTTTTGATTATTTTAGGGGTGTAAAATTAGTGTTCAGATTTCACATTTTATAGTTTTAACGCGTGGAGAACTTGTGCGATTCTTCTAATATGTGAAGAATTGGTACCAAATCCTCACATGTGTGAAGAATCGGTACTAAATCCTCACATCTGTGAACAATTGTGTCAAATCATCACATGTGAAAAAGCTGGTACTTAATCGTCACAGATGTCCGTGGCAAAACTGCGAGGAATTGGAATCGAATGCAAAATACATTGCAGATTTTTTTTTTTTTTTTTTTTTTGTGGGGGGAGTATTTTAACAACGTGAGGAACACGCATGTATGCTATATGAAATTTGACTTCGTGCGTATGCTTCACCAAGTGTGAGATATTGGTACGAAATATGTGACGTACTGGTACCAATTGTTCACGTGCTGCGATGAATTGGCACTAATTCTTGACAATGTGAAATTTGCGAAGTGTGAAGTTTGCAGTTCAACATAGCTATGGGCCAATCTTAAATTTGCACGACAACACTGATATAAAACTTTCGTTTGTGAAGACAGAGCTGATTATTTTGTCAATTGTAATTTTGCTTGTTTATGTATGTCCGAGGCTTTGTTTGTGTAATAGTGTGTCTGGCTCTTGGTGGCATGGACTGATCAGTACGAAAAGCGATAAAATGCTCGACAAGCCTCGCATATTATCTCTTTCTCCTACTCGTTTAATAAATTCAATAAAACACGATGTACATTGTATTTGCAAACAGAGTTGAAAAGAGTGTATATCATGATCGGAAGCAAGCTGATATAATAGTATATACTGTTTAGAAAACATGATACACATGGATTCAGCACGTTATAAAATGGTTACAAAAAGGTCTAGAAAATTAGTGTAGATCCAGATCAGACTGCTTCTGAAGAAGCAGTCTGGTCAGGGTCTTTCCTGTTTGTTATTCTGACAGTCATATTGTTAATTCCAGTCAAGAAAACAAACATTTTACACACTGGTAAATGTATACGTCGATTTACCATAGACCGGAAGTGGTAGATATTGGTGTAAATGCTATATAGAAAAACATGCAATATGCCTTAAGGACTATATAATTAGATCATTTTTAAGTATTCGGCATGCACATGGCGATTTATGTAAGCATTTAGGAATAGATTCGAGTCTGGATGATCGGTACTCGAATCTATTCCTAAATGCTTACATAAATCGCCATGCACATACTGAATACTTAAAAATGACTGAAGTCTATAGTACTTTAGGCATATGGCATGTTTTTCTATATAGTATTAACACCAATATCTACCACTTCCGGTCTATGAAGTACCGGCAATACGCGTAAATACCACCAAATCGACGTATACATTTACCAGTGTGTTTTATTTGAGAACAAAGAGAGAAAAGTAATCATAGATATAGACCATTTACTGCTATGAAAGTATGGGTCGGTGGAGGCGGCGGTCATTTCATAGCACTAAAAATTGTCGATAGCGCTTGAATGTTGATTCTTTAAACAAGGAAGAGGGAGATTTTATAATATAAAGAAAGACACGAATATTACTTACCGACGGAAATAGTAATTCCAAACAGGAACGCTAAAATCAAAAAAGCGTCTTTCATTTTTTATCTTTTATCCTATCTAATTAGTATTAATGCAATTAATAAGTTCATTTTTATGCCGTCCCTAAATTTCAGTGTGTCACAATTAAACCATTTTGTGTTCAGACCATAGTTTCACTTAGTTTCGTTACAAACGTGCCATGTTAGCACAAAAGGGGCCCGCTACAGTATAAGCTGAGGGCGGATGTCGCGAACACCTTGCAATAATGTAGGCTTCCCTTTTCTGATGCTGTTTGTTGTTACACACAGATATATTCTATAGGTGCAAATAAAGTTCATCGATTCGACAAAACAGATGCGCACTTTGATCTAATTCTTATCTGCCCTGCCTTAACTATTGCAGATTACCTTTTATCATGACGCGGACTATATGTCTAAGACTTTAATCTTACTGGGGTAAAAAAGTTTAAAGTGCTGCCCAGTTTATATGAAACGTTAAATCTTTAAATGGGCCTCGTCGCGAGAAAACCTGTCTTCGGGGTGTCCGACAAAGCGAGTTTCAAAACAGTCTCCTCAGCTACAGAGACTAGCTAGAAAATTGAAATTTCATCTGTAGCAAGTTTACATATGGTACTTTGCAAAAAACGAATAACAAAGGCGCTGATCAGACTGCGCGTATGCGCAGGCTGGTCTGCGCCTGTGTTATCCGCAAACCCCCGAAGACAGGTTTTCTCGCGTCGAGGCCCAAATAATAGCGACAAAGATTATAGGGACACTTTTTTTAAAATAAAATAATCCTTTATGCATGAACATGTACATGGTTATGATCAATCTTTTACAAGAGACACAGACGTTTTAAGCACTATTTTTGATCATATGTAAAATATAATTTTTAAATCAGAGTTTCCTTGTCTTGGCTTAAATTTCAATCGGTTAGCCCATATAAGCTTAGCGTATTTTTTGGACATGCGCAAACAATGAAGACCCAGACCTGACGCCACATGACGCGGCGTCTGACTAGGGTCTCCATTCTTTGCCACAAAACGTGGCTGATACTTGTTAATTTGGCCCAATTTAAGAAAATAAGATTCCTAAATCAGCTTACGCATGTGAGCAGGGCTGAGCTAGTTCTTGACTGTCCTTAATAGTCATATTATGGTCTCTCCGATGTAGAGAGAAATTACCGTAATGTGCACGACCCATGGTGAACGTACATTACGGAGTCGGGGGCAGTTTTTGGGAGGTGGCGGGGGGGTATTTTTGGCATAGTCTCGTCCCCGTTTTGCATACCAGTGACCAGACAAGTTAATGTTAAAATGTATGAGTGAGCAAAACGTGATCAAAATATACCATGTGGTTCAAGCATTATAAGCATTAATGACCGGCCGGACTGATATTCAATAAGGAAACAGATTCCAGTTCGGGAACATATGAACAGCCAAAACAAAATTGTCTTACATATTTTGAGGAAATTTAGGATGTAGCCCGTTCTAAGGCGGTGGTTCTGTTTATTGTTTGTTGTTGTTCCCATTGTATTGTGGATTCTGTGTGTTATACAGTATTGTGTGTCCTTTCTAGTTTTGCAAACATCTTGATAGGGAAGAGAGAGCTGGTTGCTTTACTTCAATTGTTCTCCTGTCTTGTGACAGTTCGTGTTCTGTGGCTCACGGAGACTAGGGCTGGTCTGCAGTGTGATTGTGGTATTTCCTGACCAAACTCACATATGTTTTCAGTTTAAACTTTTATTTCGTTTTTGTATAACACCATGTGTACATATAATACAATCAGTTCACATACATATCATTTCGAAATACAAAAAAAGGATTCAGAAGAAAGTCTATTGACTTGTGTAAATCTGTTTCCCAGCTATTCAATATTAGAAATACAATAAACGTATGACTGGAATTGACATTAGAATGTATAACGAATACAGAAAAACTCGATATTTCGAACCGGAATTAACCAGGTTTAACTGTATATATTATAATGTCAAAACTGCTGTTTAATAAAAAGTATGAATTTTGACTTTTGAGAAAGAGAATGAATATTTTACAAACTACAGTTATCCTTGTTGTCTCTACGGGTTAGGAGATGATCAATTCTATGGGGGTGGTGGTCGTTGCCTCTATGTACCCAGCTAGCAGAATAGTCGTCAAGCCAATTAATTGTGAATGTACCAGTATTTTGGGTAATATAATATTGTTGAGAACATTGTGATATGATTTTTATAAATGTGGTGTGATATTGGAGCATCGCTATATGTATACAAAAACGTATTTTAAATAGTACTATTATTGCAAACATTGAGATATGTTTCATACAAATGCAATGCGTTATTGGACCATTTATATGTATATTCAAAACGTTTGTCTTGTACTGCTTTAAATATCTGCTTGTTTTGATCAAATATTAGTGATATATCACCACAGAGTAGAACGTTAAGATTATGTTGACAGATATCTGACACTGAGTTTATTAATTCTCGTCTAAGGTCTGTGAACTGATGACATACAAATAAGAAATGATGAGAATCTTCTATATCACCACAAGTACAATAGGGACTATCAACTATGTTTTTTGAATGCAGGTGTTGACGGAGAGGACTGCATGCAGTTTTTAGTCTAGCATGATATATTTGACCAAGTCTGTTACCTGTGTTATAGTATCGGGGTGGTGTAATCAAGTTGGGTTTTCCTAGTCTGTTTTTGAAGATGTTAAGGCTTGGGGAATTGCGAGTTTGCTCTGGAAGTTCATTCCAATCACGGACAGCAGAAGGCAAGAAAGGTAGATTGGTTCCCCTCCTTGATAAAGCTCCACTTCCGCTACGCATACAACGACTGGTAACGTCTATTTCATTACAAGTAGAGAATAGTCTGCTTCCCTCCCCTAGATCTACCCATCTAGACTGGTTCTCTCCCTTTGATAGCTTGTCAGCATATTAAGACAGGTAACTACTAGCCGCCATTGCGCCTACGTATCGCATACACACTGACGTCATGAGTGACGTGGTATCGGAAAATACCCTTGACATAAAGTGCATTTTTTAAACAAGCCGTTTTATTAAGTTTATTTTGTTCTGGGAGTTTATATTTTTTTCTTTTACTTAATTATCAAATTATAGTAACTGAAAAAATACTGAAGTTTGTGTTGAAAAATATTTTCTAGAGCATGCGCAGTCGGATGAGTAGGATTCTCTACTTGTAAAAAATTACTAGTTACCAAACGTTATATGCGTAGCGGAAGTGGAGCTTTATCAACGAGGGGAACCAATCTACTACCCATCTAGGGTCAGGTAACGTGTATTTAATTACAAGTAGAGAATCCTACTCATGCGACTGCGCATGCTCCAGAAAAGATTTTTCAACACAAACTTCAGATTTTTTCAGTCACTATAATTTGATAATAAATTAAAAAAATATATATATAAACTCCCAGAATAAATGAATTTAATCAAACGGCTCGTTTAAAAATGCACTTTATGTCAAAATGGTATTTTCCAATACCACGACACTCATGACGTCAGTGTGTATGCTATACGTAGGCGCAATGGCGGCTAGTAGTTACCTGTCTTAATATGCTGACAAGCTATTACAGGGAGAGAACCAGTCTAAAGTTAGACTGGTTCTCTCCCTTTAATAGCTTGTCAGCATATTAAGACAGGTAACTACTAGCCGCCATTGCGCCTACGTATCGCATACACACTGACGTCATGAGTGACGTGTATTGGAAAATACCCTTGACATAAAGTGCATTTTTTAAACAAGCCGTTTTATTAAGTTTATTTTGTTCTTGGAGTTTATATTTTCTTCTTTTACTTAATTATCAAATTATAGTAACTGAAAAAATACCTGAAGTTTGTGTTGAAAAATCATTTCTAGAGCATGCGCAGTCGGATAAGTAGGATTCTCTACTTGTAAAAAATTACTAGTTACCAAACGTTATATGCGTAGCGGAAGTGGAGCTTTATCAACGTGGGGAACCAATCTAGTCTAAAGTAGAGAATCCTACTCATCCGACTGCGCAATGCCAGAAAAGATTTTTCAACACAAACTGAAGTATTTTTTCAGCAGCTATAATTTGATGATTAATACAAGAAAAAAATATATAAACTCCCAAAACAAAATAAACTTAATAAAACGGCTTGTTTAAAAATGCACTTTATGTCAAGGGTATTTTCCAATACCACGTCACTCATGACGTCATTGTGTATGCTATACGTAGGCGCAATAGCGGCTAGTAGTTACCTACAAGCTATTAAAGGGAGAGAACCAGTCTTCAAGAAAGGTGCATAGCAAAGAAGAGAGTTCGTATGTAATGTTTGTAGATCTGAAGAGTTACGTTTTTGTTCCATGGATTTTTTTTGTTTTGATTTTTATTTCTTGGGTAGTATTTTTCACTTAGTGGCATTTTGATGCGAAAAAAAAATCACATTTTATCTTGATATATAGCAACACTGAACTCTACTGTGAATTGCGATACTGTGATAAACATAACTTGAATTTCAAGAGCTTCTGTGGTTTTGGCTTCTTTCTGGTCTCGAGGTTATAAAACTTTTTTCATGCTCAACTCAACTGAGCACAAAATTTCAACTGCTCATAAAAACTAAAAGACCGACAAATGAAGAAGTTTCTTGCTTTAAATCTCTTAGATGCTGTATCTATCATGCTGATAAATGTTTAAATGCCAACAATTGTTGGCATTTTAACATTTATGAGCAGAATAAATTTCGTGATCAACTGAGTTGAGCATGAAAAACGTTTTATAACCTCGGGGCCTGGATCTACTGCTCGTCAATTATGCTAAGGATATAGGACTTATGGGACATTTTTCTTCCCAGCAAAGCCCAAGAAGGTGAGCGTTAAAAGTAGGATGCAATTTAATGGTAATTTTACGATTATAATGCATGTTTTACGTGCGTGTTGCTATCAACTTTTGAGAGATAACCAGAGAAACTAATATTTTTTAAGAAAATGATAAAACAATGTGTAAATCAAATACCTTTTTGGTGCTGGTATTAATAATTTGCATTTGTGTAAAGAAACTTACAACAATTGGACGGTAACGTAATTTACATTTCGGTTACCATTGTCTTCTTTCCTCTGTTGAAACATATACTTCTCTGCCAAATAGCAGACTCAATCGTACTTTTTAAAGCTGCATACTCTGTTACTATGAACAGTTTTCGAAAAATTTTATTTTCTTTTTAAAACATTTGTAAAAGTAGAATTAAACTATGTTTTCACAATAAAAATGTTCAGTACAGCTGAAAACTGCACGGAAAAGTGAATTATCTTATCAAATAGGTGTTTTTTCTCTTGTTGGTAATTATTTGCGTCCCTCCAATAATTCTAGACCATTGAATTTTAACATAAAACAGTTGTTTTGATAGTGATAACTTGTTTAGATTTACGACAATGGTAAAATGTTAACCTGAATTTGAGTATTTTTACTGTGTTCTTGAAAAATAAAAACATTATTTCTAAAATAAGAAGGTCAAAAGTTACAGACTATGCAGCTTTAACATTATTAACATCACAATTTGCGCATTATTGTTGAGCAAAAGTATCACCAATAGTCACATTAATGGTGAGCAATGGTATTTGGTTAAATATATCTTGTCATCACTTCAAAATACAATAGAAATATGGGTTTAAATTCAATATTTATGAAAACTTGTTGCAGTTAAAACATATATAATGAAGAATGAATCATCTATTTTCATCAAGCATATATTTAGTTAAAATCTTTACAAATATGTTCAATTAAGTTATCATTGGGAAACAAAGGATGCACCAAAGAACTGACAGTGTAGAGAGTGCTAATTTTCTGGGCCAGATCTGCTCGTTTCAGCCATTTAGGCCTCATTAGTGACAACCTAAGAACTGCAAATCTTGATATATAAACACAAATACATCTCTCAGAAAAGTGCAAAAAATATTCCTAGTAACGTAATTCACACTGAAGATATAATGAGTTGTTATGAAAGTAATGGGTTAGACATTTGATTTCTTATTTTATTATCTATCATTGGTACTATTAGAGTTAATAGCAGGGTAAGTTCATAAAATATTTTGAGTTCACTATGATCAACGGGAATGAACAGTGATGTCAAAAATGTCCCATCTCAAATTGTACATAAAGCATAATTAATAAATTCGCAGTGATAGAATAAACAGGGTGAAATGATCGTTAGTAGGAGTAATATTAGTTTGACAACAAAGAATATAACTTGAAATTACTGATATAATGTTACATTTGACATTACCGTTGCACTCAAACAAATTGATTCAGTATGTGAATTACGTTACCTATAAGAAAATCACGTTACCTTTTTGAATTCTGTCCATTCCAAAATCCTGATGTAGAACCCAACTAAGCTTACAACTATAGCATTCTTTGTTTTGATACGGATTACTTTGCATATATTGTTTTAATATGCTGAGTTTCTTTACGTGTTACATGATAAGGATTAACGAGAGATGGTGTGTGAATCGAATATCTTTGAAGTTCTTGTTTTAACGACATGGCAGCTGCCATATGGTGTTCTAGGGTACAAAAATACTGGAACTGAGTGTTAGATAAGAAAACAGTTACATCGTCAGATGGGAAATGCTCTTAGGCGGTTAGATTAAACATATTTATTCAACTTTGTACATACACATACATGTACAATATAAACAAATAAGGTGAGGACTAAGACGAAGAATGCAACTTATAAAGTTCTTCTCCTGAGCAACTAAGCTGTAAATTATAGGTAGAAATGTTCGATACACATAAAGTTGAGTTTATAACAGTGCTAACAGACGTGTAAAGGAAGCTGCTCTCCAATGCAGGTCAGGTCGATAGTGGCCTGCAGTGGAGAGGACGCATACGAATTTAGCGAAGAGAACCAAGACACGTACTTTATATGGGGAAACAAATAACCATTGAATGGTCGATTTTACACGCGATTGTTAATTGTATCAATATTCATACACATTAATGAAGAAAAAAGAGAAATGAACAAATAATGGTTCAAGAGCAAAGGTCTATGGGGGAGAGTGAGTGGTGGAGAGAACACCGACACCAGATCAACAACATTGCAAAATATATGTTAAACTATATCTGAATACTATAGCATGTATTGCATATAGTAAAGGCAATGTTATTAAGTAAATCGTTTGTGATGACATTAGTTGCGTATAGAAGTGAAGCATTCCCATAAAGTAACAAATCAAGAGAAATTTGTTGGTAAATTTTATAGACGATACTATGATTTGATAATATCTAGTTCCAATCTCTCTTAAGCCAAGGACTTTCAAGACCTGAATTCTATGGTGACTTGGTGTATAAATTGAAGAAACTTGTTGGCTCTAATAAATTTTCAGCGCAGTTTATTAAAATAATTTCCCATTATAAAACGATTGGCTATAGCATTAATGTATTGCAACAGACTGCATGCTTGTTGGTCAACCCAATCACGATTGGCAACTTTGCTTTCCTCTTTAATTGCAAGCCGGCGGGTCGTACTTCAGACTCTATGACGGTTCCGACTAAAAGACTTATCTATTGATGAGATGGTAGGGGCCTAATACTTTGGTTATTGTTTGGCCCACTGGGGCTTACCTGTTGGATTTCTTTTGCTCTGGTATTCAGTTTTATTTACTGTTGAGTCCTTATCTTTTCTTTATCTCTTTTTTATATCTTGATTTATATGTTCTAGGAGATGGTGCATTAATAAGTTAGGGGTCTTTCATGCAAACCAAACATCTATGTTTTTAATCCACATCTGAATAAAGGGTGAGGTTGGCGCTGTGAAACCGGTTTAAGCCCTCCAGTACGATATTTTTACTGACCGTTCCAAGGCAGTACTTATTTTGTGGATCATTCCTGTTATTTCTGGTGTGTGTTTGAAATGTGTTTCGTGCGCGTCTGTTTATTAATGCCTTGTGGTCACCAGCTGGGAAAAGCTGACCTCTTGGCTCTCGTTTGTGATGTCTTATTGTGAATTTGCCATTTTACCATTGGTATCCTGGGTCAGGTGTGGCGCTTGATTTATCGATTCCTGATCTTTGCCCTCTTTCTTACTTTATGTGAGTGCGCCAAGAACCATCATTTGAGAGGTGCAGACCTAAATGTTTATGATAGTCAACTTCTGTTAGCTGCTGATTGTTTATATAAAGGGGTTGATGTATGGACCTGTTTTTGACGAGATTTTATAGGTGATAGTTTTTGCAAGGATTGAATGTTACCAGCCAGGTTTTAGCCCATTGTAAAATCTTGACAAGGCTGTCATTGAGACGTTCAGCAGAGGAGATAGGATCATCAACATCAATAAATAGGCTAGTATCATCAACAGACAAACGTATACAAGGACATATTTCATTTACGATGTCATTTATAAAGATTAAAATGAGAAGAGGCCCAAGTATAGACCCTTGAGGAACGCCAGCTAGTATCTTAGACCAATCAGAGGAAATCCTAGGTAGTATAACACGCTGTTTTCTATCAGATAGATAGTTCTCAAAACATGCAATATTTCCAGAAACACCAGCAGCCTCAAGTTTACGTAACAACCTAGCTACCCAGACACAATCGAATGCCTTGCTCATGTCACAGAAGACAACTCAATTTTCATTACCAGCATCAAGAACTTGGCAGAATATATTATATAGAAAGGTTAGCTGGTTAACAGTAGAGCCACCATGGATAAAACGGTTTGAAAAGAGCTCGAGGGTGAGTATATTATTTTCCTGCAGGTGATTGAAGAGATGCTTGAAAATTAGTCGTTCACAAACCTTTGCCTCTGCATTTAAAAGTGGTATAGATCGATAGTTATTTACAAGGGATTTGTCATCCTTCTTGTAAACAGGACATATATTAGCTTCTTTGTAGAAAAATGGTAGCATTCCTTTTTGCAAAGAGCAGTTGAATAATGAACAAAATGGATTAGCAAGTTCCTAGGATAATTCCTTGAGTATTCTGTTGCTGAGCCCATTCGAACCTTGGGCTTTGCCAGTTACAAGAGAGTTAAATACATTTCTAACTCTAATGCTATGAGAGTAATAGTATCTAATGAAGAAGTTATATCATATAGAGGAATATCTGGTGGAATAGCATTTAATTTACCTTCTTCAAGATAAGTTTGGTTCGCGAAAAGGTTGTTCAATAGTTGTGCTTTCTCTTCACTATTAATGGTACCATTGTTTTCGAGAGGGGTGTAGAAGACAATGATTTAGGTGAGATAAAAGACTTCAGCGTAGGCTACCAATCTCTAGACAACAGAGATCCTGATTTAAGTTTGTCAGCAATAGTGTTGTGGAGAGCTGACTTGAGTCGATTCCTGATCTTTGCACCCTTTACTTACTTTGTATTCTCATGTCAATAGTGTGACTTTGTTCCTTAGTTTGCGGAATTTAGTCCAAAGAAGAGGTGGGTTTGTTTGTTTTGCTTTGCAGAAAGTCGTTTTCTTTGTCTGATATAATGCTTGATAATTGAAGTAATCCAAGGAGGTTCCGAGGACCGAATCGTGACAAATTTGTTGGGAATACATTCCTTAGCCAAGGATACTATTTTACTTGTAATAAAAAGGGATCATCGCCATGAAGTTGGTTCCAATCAGTTGATAACGTTAATGCTCTAAAGCGGTCATGATCGCTATGATCACACTGCCAAGTATGTCTCTTGAAGTATTGTAATTTGTGCTTGGAGAATTTAAAGATTCCAAAAATAGGACAGTGGTAGCGTATATTTTGGCTAAAAAATAGATCACCAACACCACTAATTACCATATGATTTTTATAACACACGAAAATTAGATCCAACAAAGACGACAAACTTTCAGTAAAGTGAGCTGTTTTAGTTATGGTTTGATGTAAGGAGAACTGTCTACAAAGTTATACTATTTTACTTGATTGTTGGCTATTTAGAAGATTAAAAACAAAATCTCCAGTAATTATAATATCTTTTATACCAGTATCTAATAAATGAAAGGAATCTTCAAATAGAATCAGAGTTAGGAGGTCTATAGAAAAGACCAAAAGTTACATGTTTATGTTTGATAATAAGTTCAATCCAGATACATTCAGTGTCATTGGGTTCAAGGTCTGGACTCCGTTTGTAATGTAGTCCTATTTTATGTATATCATAACGCAGCCATGATTATCATAGTGTCTGTCTTTCTTTTCCGGTTTATTAAATGAACCGATTGATATATTGATAGGAGTCGATGAAGATGGACCAGGATTTGGATGAATATCTCCACAACAGATCAAAAAGGTATAAAGCCACACTGTTAAGACACATAGATTAGATGCATATCGACAATCTAATTGAAAAAAAACTACATGTCACGTAAATTTTGCTCCAGCTATGGAAGATTTTCTGCAAATATAGTGAGGGGATTTGCGAGTTTCTGCTTCATTGTATTTGGTAGTCCAGAGTATAGTGTAAGTAGCAGCAGTGCAGGTTTGTAACCATATGAGGAACATGACATGGAAAAATAGAGAAAATGTGAGCATGCAACGGTATTTGGGCATGACACTGACTAAATAGTCCGTATTGAACTTTTTAAGTGAAAGACGAGAGAAGCAGAATAAACAGTTCAGCCAGTGCCATGCCCAACTGCAACATTGATGCTCTGCTTAGCGAAAATGGTATCGATGTACGCCCCAAAACCTCGTGACAAATTTATGCTAACATTGGAAAACAAAAAGATGACAAAGTAAAGTGTGGAAGAACATTGAGTATGGAGGATAGGAAGTAATATAAACCAAGTGTTGACCACGGAGTTTAGTTATAAATAAAATTTTAGCCATACTGTACTTAGGAGCAGGATTGCGTGCAAGAGCAACTTGAAATTTTACCTCATGAAGTCAATCTTTCCCTCAGGTATTCCATAATAGTATGAACACACATCCTCTCCTAAAAAGACAAGGAGTTCATTTAAGATCAGTTCATTTTTAAGTTTGTGTACCGAGTGATAAAATAACACGTCTACCTGCCATTTTGATAGACGGTCGTTCGTGTAAAGAAAAAAATATAGTAAAATAATTTACAGTAACGCACTTCACAGTTTTAAGAAAAAAGTTTGATTTGTTAAACAATGAAGAGTTGGGTTATCGCGGTACTTTTGGGTTTAGAACCAATTTCAAAGCAACAAACGTATTTAGTCAGTATATCTGTAGGTTAGTATATCTGTAGATGTCATTTTAAAGCTATACAGGTAACGTAATTCACATCTTGTCTTGAATTCTCTGTTGTCCAAGTTACATTTTGTTTGATTTGATTCTTTACGTCTCAGGCAACAGCTATGGTCATGTCGATACGGTCAGTTCACCTTACCACACATTTTCTTGGGCAAGCTTCACTAAGGGGTTAACCATTACTTCGTGCACATACTTTCGCTTGTAACTGACAACAACCCTTCTTAAATCAGCGGAAGGAGGAGAATGACCATACAAATTATTTTATGATCAATCTCCACGAATCTATGGGATCAGGCTGGGATCGAACTAGCGTGCCCTGGATCTGCAGTCAGATGCGTTACCGTCTGCGCTAACGAGCCTGGTCCAAAATAGTCAGTGGGTAAGATCAGGAAATACCACAATCACAAACTGCAGACAAACCCATGGCACCGCGAGGAAGAGCCACTCTACAATCACGAGACACCGGGAAGACAAATTAGACAAAGCAACCAGCTTTCTCTTCCCCATCAAGATGACTGCGAAACTAGAATGGACATAAAGTAACGCACATCAAAACATAGAACAATTACAGAATCCGACAATTGGGGTAACCAACAACAACAGAACCACCGCCTTAGAACGGACAGCAGCCTAAGCCACTGGGGGGCTTAAATACACTTTACTAATACCAAATCTTCGCCCTAGAGCTGCATGTATATAATCAAAGGTGATTAAAGTTAAACGTTTATTTGATACACTGATAAAACATGTTTACATCACCCTATTAGTTATTCTAGTTTGTCCATTTGGTCTTTTTGGCCTTACTAATGTGGGAGTTCCATTTCATGTTGTCAGACAGTGTGACACCCAGGTATGGATTGTCAGGAACCTGCTGTAGGAGGTTTAACACAACATTCTGCATTCTGCAGACACAAATGCTGACAATTGCTATTCTTTGTGAGGCATGTAGTCGAATGGAACCAGCTGGATACAGAAGTTGTTCGTGCTGAGACAGTCGAGAGCTTTAGAGAAGCTCTCACACGGTGTTACAGTTACTAGAAAACGCCGCTTTCTCCCCCGGTGTATAACGCTGTAACTAGCCCTATACTGTACAAAGCAGAAGCAGAATTGGACTTTGTGAAAGCCTTTGATAGATACACATTATAGTGTGTGTATCACGTCGAGTGGATGTGGTCATACCATCGGATCGCCGGGCCAACCTACAGTGCCTGGATATCTTCAAACTAGCTGTCCAGTCCACATTCATAGTATAAAGTTTCCAAGAACTGTACAGTGTATATACATGTTGAATTTTTACATATAATATTATTAATTCAAGTGTAAATACATTTTGAAACGAATGGCGTCACGCGAGTGGAAGCTACTAATACCTTGTCGATATGTCTGCCTAGCGGATTTAGACGAGTTAGCCTACTGAAGTTGAAATTGATGGATTCCTTTGAACCGCGACCACGTATATACCAGACTCAGAGACTAAAATCACTTCAGGGATAGAGCACCAATATGCTGAACTAAACCAATACTGGGGAGTTCGATTGAAAGGCAGCAAAGTTGCGGATTTTACTCGGGTCTCCCTAAAAAGCGTCAAGAGGCTTTTAAACAATTTTTATGCTTAAAATGAGAAAATAAGATTAAATTTGATAAATTTTGACATATAAATGTATCTCAGCCCCAGTTATAAGCACTTGCAATACATATAAGGCTCCCAAATTGATGTCATAATTTCTGGTTGTTCGCTAAACAAAGCGTCAAGAGATTTGTCCTGAGCGACAAGAAGAATTAACAACATATTTAATTAGTGTTTTACAAATAACATTATACCTAACAAGAAAAGAAAGAAATATTTGTTGTTCATGTATCATTTTCTATATATCTATCATTTTGAAAGCCCACATATTTGAAAAATAGAGCTCCTGGTGATTGAGCTCGAGCGCTAGTCCAAGCGTCAAGAGAAATGTCATGAGTCAAAGCTATTTGGTGTATTAACTATAATATACCTGAAAATGTTTAATTTATATATATACCCCCTTTCCCATCGACTTTTTTGGATAAAACCCGCTAGATATTTGAAACATAGCCACCCAAAAGGGAAGCGGCAAGTAAAATGTGTCACATTTGAAGAGTCAAGAGAAGCGACAAGAAAATTGCGCTACATTTGAAGCGTCAAGAGAAATGTCATGAGACAAATCTATATGATGTATTAACTCAAATATACCTGAAAATGTTCAATTTATATATGCCCCCTTTCTCCATGGACCTTGTAAACTGCGTCCTATTTGAAATGTCAAGAGAACGACAAGAAAAAAAACGCACAACATTTGAAGCGTCAAGAGAAGCGACAAGAAAATTGCGCCACATTTAAAGCGTCAAGAGAAATGTCATGAGACAAATCTATATGATGTATTAACTAAAATATACCTGAAAATGTTCAATTTATATATGCCCCCTTTCTCCATGGACCTTGTAAACTGCGTCCTATTTGAAGTGTCAAGAGATGCTGCAGGTAAAATGTCTCTTATTTGAAGTGTCAAGAGAAGCGACAAGAAAATTGCGCCACAATTGAAGCGTCAAGAGAAATGTCATGAGACAAAGCTATATGATGTATTAACTAAAATATACCTGAAAATGTTCAATTGATATATGGCCCCTTTCTCCATGGACCTTGTAAACTGCGTCCTATTTGAAATGTCAAGAGAAGCGACAAGAAAAAACGCACAACATTTGAAGCGTCAAGAGAAGCGACAAGAAAATTGGGCCACATTTGAAACGTCAAGAGAAGCGACAAAAAATCGCGCTACATTTGAAGCGTCAAGAGAAATGTCATGATACAAAGCTGTATGGTGTATTGACTAAAATATACGACGATGATGATGAGGTCTATGACCTCCCCGTAATCAGCCTGTGCAGTTTGTTTGGTTTCGTGAGCCTCCATGGGCTCAGGATCGTTACTGTTAAAATGTGCAGTTTCGCCTTCTCTATTATCGTTTTTGTGCGAAAACTCAATTTGTACGTCGTTTTATTGAGTTTTGCGTCTGATATGCAGCTTAAGATTTCTTGTTAAAGTTCTGCAAGTGTTTCCTCATCGTTGAGGGCCTTTTTTCTAGTATGAAATTGGCCGCTGTATTGACTGCTTGCGCTGTGAACCATTTTACATTTTAAGTGTCAAGAGAAGCGACAAGAAAAATGCTCCACATTTCAAGTGTCTAGAGAAGCGACAAGAAAAATGCGCCACATTTGAAGCGTCAAGAAAAGCTTTTACATTTTAAGTGCCAAGAGAAGCGACAAGAAAAATGCTCCACATTTCAAGTGTCTAGTGTCAGTTTTCACAGTTATCACAACAAATTGTTTAGAAGTGTAAAATAATATGGATTTATCAAACTGGTTTAAAAAAAACAAAAAAAAAACACATGAATAAATCTGGTCTCGTCACGAGAAAAAATGTCTTTCTGAGAATGTGAAGATAATCGGCGCAAAACTAACCTGCCCAATCCGGTCCGTGCCTTTGTTATTTGCTTATTGGAAAGTATCATAATACTCAAGCGACTATAGCAAAGGCTCTGATTAGACTCATATCTGGTCTTCTTACAAGCGAAATTTCGAACTTATCGCTAGCCTCTGTGGCTGGGCAGGCTGCTAATGGCAATGACCTGGTAAAGCGATTTGGTTTTATCTAATAAGCTTTGAAAAAAATATAAAAAACATGAATAAACAAATAGCAATAAAAATAAAGCTTCTTTAATAATCGGGCTAAAAACTGTCTTTGGGGGTTGTGTAAAACAACGACACAAATCAGTCTGCGTAGTCTGATCCATGTATATGTAATTATTTCAAAATCATTACAGTCCGTGCATATTATAACGTTTTTCTGTTGCCAATACGTATAGGTCTTGAGCGTAGACCCAGACTGATTTGCGCTCTTGTTTTTCGAGCACGCACTGAAGTGTACGAGTGTTATATTTATACTCATCGCGACAAAACCGGTTATTATTATCATATATTACTATCCTATCATAGGATGTGTGTGTGTGTGTGGGGGGGGGTCAGTAGAAAATACCCTCATTAGAGAGGGGGGGGGGGCTAACTGTCATTTGGAAAAAAAACAGAAATATTTCATAAAATTCATTTCCCGTAAGACGTATTTTTCATTCACAAGCCAACACGCGCCACCCATTAAGGTAATTACTGTCACTCAGCTTTGAGTTGATACGGCTAACTAAGCACAACTTAAAGCTGGCCGTTTGGTTAATTGGGTAAGCCAATATTTCTCTTGACGCTAAATAGCGTAGCTTGGATGCTGATTTAGTGAACGATGTCGTTTCTGTCAGGTTTCTCTTTTTCAGTTTAGTAATAATATTTTGGAGTATACTCAAGTGCTAAAAAGTGTTTCTTAAAATTTAACCATATTTACAATTGTGATAAATTCTTGTAGGCAAATTGTTGGATTATAACAACTCTTAGGATTTTACAAGGTAAGGGATGAAACAAGTTTGCACACCTAAAACGACTAGCTATATTACATACAACATTACATTCCAAAACCAAAGGTATTCAACCTGAGTATATAAAAACAAAGCTAATTACCGTAGCAACAATCTTATATTCTTTTCTAGTTCGTAACTTCTCTTGACGCTCAGTCTAAAGCTAATTACCGTAGCAACAATCTTATATTCTTTTCTAGTTCGTAACTTCTCTTGACGCTCAGTCTATTTTCTTCTTGTCGCTCGATGCGAGAAAACCTGTTTTCGGGGGTTTGCGAACAGTAAAGGCGCAGACCAGTCTGTGCATCCCGCGCAGTCTGATCAGCGCCTTTTTTATTCGCTTGTTGGAAACTATCATATCTTAACTTGCTACCAGCGAAATTTAAATTTTCTAGTTAGTCTCTGTAGCTTAGGAGACTAGTTTGGGTCATTTCTGCAGTATTAAATATCTCTTGTCTCTCAGGACTTTTTCTTGTCGCTTCAGATTAAGCTCTCGAGGTGGGCGCACGTTCCAATTTATAAGAGCTTATATTTCATCTGTTTTGAGATTATTATTATATAAATGATAAGTATCATTTTATAAATTAAAAAATCGGATAGGTTTTATGTTAAAATATTAAATGGTCGTTAGCTTGTGTCTCAAGAGATTTCTCGTGACGTTATCTTTTCTTGTTGCTTACTTTAGTCTTAGCGACTAAAGCAGCAATTTCAGCGATATGTGAGTCTTCAAATGTCTATGAATATATCTAAGAAATGGAAAGTGATGAGCAACTTCGTTTTAATATCTTGATGATACATTACTTTGTAACTTATTGTAAATTATTCTTGTCGCTAAGGAGATATCTCTTGACGCTAATAGTTTAGCGCACTGGCAAAACTTAAGGGGGTTAATTGATAGTTACTTGCAATGTGACTGCATTTACTAAAATATAAACACTCGTACATGTAAAATATGATTGATTTTTCTATGCAACATACATAAAATTGCATTATAATGCTTATAAAATCCTCTTGACGCTTCGTGTCACTTCTTGTCGCTTCTTGACACTTCTTGTCGCTTTTTAGGGAGACCGTTTTACTCCAAGTGTTCTAACATTAGATTAATCGAGCAGGCCCCAAAATTACTTCCGGGTATTGCGTGTAACTCGCCTGTCAAAATGTAAGTAGCATATTTTAAAGAAATTAACGAATTAATCTGCCTTCATGGAATTGATTTTATTGTTATTTTATCTCTACTTTCAGGTCTAAAGTCACATTCAAGATAACTCTCACCTCTGACCCAAAACTTCCTTATAAAGTGTGAGTATGCGTTTCTTGATGTGGTTTTAGGATGGGAGGGGTAACCGCTTTTGACATAGTACAAGCAGCTGTCTATCTTCATTGTTTACACATGCAAAGAATGAAATATTTGAATTATCAAAATGGTGAAATTTAAATGAATTAGCATTTCTCGGGTCCGTGTATTCACCGGATCGGGCCTAATCACCGGATCTGACCGGATCGGGCCCGAAATTGGCCTATTCCTTTGCTTAACTGATTGTTTTTTCGTTACAAGAATGATGTGCATAAAATATTATGTATTTAGTGCAATTTGTATGCACTTGAATATATAAATATTGATATAAACGGCAAAAAAAAACATACTCAACGGACCCTTTTTGCAATGGTCAGCTATCAACACCTGTTGTGTTTTACATAAAATGACATGCGCAGGTCTATCCTTTGTTCAGTATAAAGAAATCAATTTTCCTAAAATTAAAACAAGCCATTTTTGGTACAGACGTCATTGATTTGATCCTAAAAATACTTTACAACATAAGATAATTATATCATAGCATTATTGACCATTTTTGGGCCCGATCCGGTCAGATAGTAGCTATTGTCTCCGACCTTGATGATCTAGACATCATTATTATGATCATATACATACTTTATAAACATAATAATAATAATTAAAAATGTTTTAAAAATGAGCTAAATAGCCAATTTCGGGCCCCATCCGGTCCGATCCGGTCAGATCCGGTCATTAGGTCCGATCCGGTGAATACACAGACCGGCATTTCTCTTAAGTCTGGCAGTGTCTTTAGAAATTGAATGTAAAATGTCACATATGGTTGCTGATTTATCAAGAAGGTAAGATAAAGACAAAAGATAAAGATAAAGAAGCCTTATTTAACGTCGCTTATAATGTAACAGACAACATTAGCTCATGAGCTATTCTGCGACATAACAATTATATCTTTAACAGATACTTACCTGTCTTTATCTCCCTAGCACAACCCCTTTTATGCGAGCGTCAGCAAGGGAGCTGCTAGTACCATTTTTTACACCTTTGGTATGGTGCGGCCGCGGGATTCGAACCCACGACCTCCCGCTCCGAAAGCGGACGCTCTACCAACTGAGCTATCGAGGCGGTAGTGGCTTAATGGCATTCAGCGTGTTGCAGAATTGTTCATTCCATATGGTTCCCCAATTAGACTCGTAAGGAATCTACAGCTAGCCAGTAACGCATTGCTCATCCTAGTTAGGTTTTACAAGACTTGTCCAGACCTTAGGTTTTCATGGGCAGATCCAGTGGGGGCCAGGAATCTTTGTTCTAACATCCCTCACCTGAGCAACTCGGTTTAAGGATTTTCATGGCTCCAATCGTCTGACCTACTTATACTTATTTGTTATCCTGTGTGGCAATTCCTGGGACATTGCAGGGGTTTCATTAAGAGGAGGGAGGCGGGGATTTCCCCCTTCTACTCAGGCATGTTTCCCCTGCTACTTTTGATAAATTTGTATAGAGTCTTTAGGCAAATACTGTCAAATCACCCGCCTACTTTGCCTTGATACCCGGATGCCAAAAAAGTTAATGAAACCCCTGACATTGAATCAAATCCAGGTCCAGACTCCTGTAATGGCTCTTCACATTTCCCATGTGGGGTATGTGATGCCGATGTTGGATGGGAGGACCGTGGGATTTGTTGCGATACTTGCAATATCTGGTATCACATTGACTGTCAGGGCATGTCCTCAACATGTCCTCTTGAATAAATCATCGGGTAAAAATATCGTATGGGAATGCATGAAATGTGGAATGCCAAACTTTTCCACATCTTTATTTGATACTACAGCTTCTCCGGAAACCCATAATAGATTTGATTCTTTATCTTCACTGTCCGACCCTGAAAGTCCGATACCAGATATAATTGCCCCCCCCCCCCCCCACTGCAGCTTCATCCCCTATAGTACAGGGGCCTATGGAAGCTAAAGGGAAGGCAACCAAGGCTGCCTTAAACCATCCACTCAGAATTTTGGTTATGAATTGTCAGTCAATAAAGAACAAGAAGGCTGAACTTCATACAATTATCGACTCGGCAAAACCAGACATCATCTTGGGGAATGAGTCTTGGTTAACCCCTGATATCAAAAACTCAGAAATTTTCCCAGAGTCTTTTGATGCAGTTCGGAAAGACAGAGCAAGTGATGCCCATGGTGGTGTCTTTATTGCTTTCAAGCGTGACTTGCTCTGTACTGAAACTCCGGAACTGGACACCAACTGTGAAATAGTTTGGTGTAAGATGAACATTATTGGATGCAGGACTTTGTACCTTGGTTCTTTTTATCGGCCCCCCGACAAGATTGATAATGATTACCTTGAGGAGTTTAATTCATCCTTATCTCGGATTATGTCTAACAGAAATGCACATGTTCTGATTGGAGGAGATTTTAATTGCGGTGATATAGAGTGGAGTCACATGAAAGTACCTCAAGGGGTGCAAAAAAGACAGTCTCAGCAACAACTTTTGGACATTATAGGGGAGCACTGTCTTACTCAAGTCGTAGATATACCAACGCGCAATGATAAAACTCTTGACCTGCTATTTACGAATTTCCCAACTCCTGTGAATAGAGTCAAGGGGATGCCCCCGATCGGCAAAGCTGATCACGACATTGTGTACGTAGAATATGACATTAAGGCTAAAAGGTTAAAACAGGCATCAAGAAAGATCTATCTCTATAAACGTGCAGATATGGTCGGACTTAAAGACCACATGACCCAATTTAAGGACGCGTACCTTTCTGAAGACCACAGTCACATGTCAATTAATGACATGTGGGTCAAATTCAAAACAGGCTTTGTAGAGGCTGTTGAAAGGTTTATCCCATCAAAAATGACCAAAACAAAATACTCTGTGCCATGGATCGATTTAACGATCAAACGGCTTGTAAAGAAAAGAAATAAGCTTTACCTTCGTGCTCGTAAATCCAAGGACCCTGATGTCAAGATTCATTATAAGCGGTTCAGAGCACATGTACAGAAGGTATTGAGAGATGCCTATTGGAAATACGTTTCCAATATATTTACGTTTGAGAACGACAGCTCAGATCCCGATACTCCTAAGCCTGAAAAGATAAAAAAGTTTTGGTCATTTGTCAAATCTCTTAAAAAAGACGCGTGTGGGATCGCATCACTCAGAGAAACGGAATTCTTAAGACAGATACAAAGGAAAAAGCCAATATATGTAACCGGCAGTTTCAATCAGCCTTCACACGTGAAGGCGACTCTGACCCGCCCTCTAAAGGGGCTAGTCCGTTCTCCCCCATGGGGGACATAACAGTTGACCCGAAAGGGGTCGCCAAACTGTTGGACGGACTAAATGTACATAAAGCACCTGGCCCGGATGGACTGAATGCCAGAGTGCTTAAAGAGTGTAGCAATGAGATCTCTCCAATACTGGCACTTATCTTTAATGAGTCCTTAGCTCGGGGGATGTACCAGATGAGTGGCGACAAGCTAATGTTTCCCCGGTCTTTAAAAAAGGTGAAAATATGACGCTGCTAATTACAGACCGGTGTCGCTCACATGCATCTGCTGCAAAACCCTAGAGCATATATTAGTCAGTAACATCAACAAGCACTTAGCCTTAGATAGCATACTTGCTGACTGTCAGCATGGTTTCCGAAGTCAGAGGTCCTGCGAGACCCAGTTAGTCCAGTTTGTGCACGATATCATCAGCAACCTGGATGGCTCTGTGAATCGTGGACACAAGCAGACAGATTTGATCATAATGGATTTCGCAAAGGCCTTTGATAAGGTACCACACAGGAGGCTATTACACAAATTGGACTATTATGGGATAAGAGGGTCCACCCACAAGTGGATCAACTCATGGCTCTCTGGGCGCACTCAAAAAGTAGTATTAGATGGTCAAGCCTCAGATCCAGTCCCAGTGTTATCCGGTGTACCCCAAGGATCAGTTTTAGGGCCGATCCTGTTCCTTATTTTTATAAACGACCTGCCGGATAACATCAGGTCTTCTGTTCACCTGTTCGCGGACGACTGTGTCCTGTATAGAAACATTCATTCGATTCAAGACTGTTTTATACTGCAGGAAGACCTCACTAGCTTAGGACAATGGGAAGCCGATTGGCAAATGAAGTTCAATGTAGCCAAATGTCACTCTATGAGAGTGACTCGGCATCAGCATCACAAACAGATTCTCTTTGATTACTCCCTTCACAACCAAACTTTGGAAAACGTTCAGTCAGCAAAATACCTTGGCATAACCATCTCTGATAATATGGATTGGGGTCAACACATTTCAGAAATTTCTTCCAAAGCAACTAAGACACTTGGTTTCCTTCGCAGGAATTTGGCTTTTGCACCTCGGAGTACTAAGGAAGTTGCATACAAAACTTGGTTCGGCCTAAACTAGAGTATGCAGCACACATTTGGAGCCCTTACTCAAAACTTCAGATTAATCAGGTAGAGAAAGTTCAGAGGACAGCAGCCCGTTGGACCTGCAGGAGATGGTGTAACACAAGTAGTGTCGGCGAGATGCTTGATGAGCTTGAGTGGCCATCTCTTGAGGCCCGTAGGGATCAGTCCTCCCTGCTTCTCTTTCATAAGATACATTCTGGTGCTGTGTCTATAGAAAAAGACAAGTACCTGACCCCTGCTTGCAGTTTGAAATCTACCAGGTCATCACACAGTGCCCAATATTGTAGATACCAGACATACAGTGATGCCCTGAAGAACTCTTTTTTCCCCCGGACTATACCACAGTGGAATAGTCTTTCTCCTTCGGCGGTCAATTCCCAGACTGCTGAGGAGTTTAGGGCACTCCTCATTTAGTTAAAAACACAGCCGAAAGATTTTTTTGTTTTTTTGTTTTGTTTTTGTATTTTTGTTTTGTTTTTGTTTTTTCTTCAAAATTCCAAAATTGCACTCCCTGGCGTAATGATTAAAATTTGATCGTGCCAGTATTAAGAGAAAGAAAGGAAAGACCTCCCCCCGCAAAACCTTTGTTTCTTTACAAATACTGGCATCCACCCCCCTCAAGAAGCTAATTGGGCCTCTCAGAAATCGGTTGATGACTAAAAAAGTTTTCAGGCATTTTCTTGATCCATTCATGGGTTTGGCATATTTTCATCTACATCTATACTTTAATTGCTGCCTGTCAATCCTGACTAGGGGGAGGGTCGTAACTAAGGTTGTGAGAACTTGTGATCCAACCCCATTGCTGTTTGGCAATAAAATATGTTTAAACTAATCCTGACTATTATAGCGCAGGTGGTGCTGCGAAGAAAGAAAATTGGAAGGAATATAAATAAGGAGAAAAATAAAGAAAGGTAGAAGCTTAGTAAAGTTTTGCCAGGTCTCTGCCAGCATAGCACAAGGAAGTCAGTAAAACTCTCACATAAATTAATAAGGCCAAATAAAAAAAATAGGTGTGTTTGGGGTAACGGTCTGAAGTTTTTGGAGTAGGCACACATTTTTTTTTTCTGGAAAAAAAAACATAATTTTGTGCCTTTCTAAATGCATAAAATTATATATTTTACTCCAGAAAACCTGAAAAAATTCTTTGTTTGAACCATTTCACCAGTAAATTTAGGTTGCGTCTGGCTAGCCTAAATGCAGGTATTTTTTTATTTGGCCTAAGAGTGTCTGGAGATCAGCCTCCTGAAAATTATGTCCAGATAATGTAGGGAAATATTTGCAGGGGTGTAAAATTTCTCTCGCCTGCTTGCATTGGCCTGAGTAAACTACTAAACTTCAGGTTCTGTCTAGTAGAATACCTGCCAAACTTACTGGCAAGTGCATTTTCTGACATGTGAATGCATTTTATCCTTTATCAGAGACAAAAGAAAAGTAAAAACACAGATCCTCATCTTTTATATTGTGTTTATATCAGACTGTTACAACTAGGCATGCACATTTTTTTACTGGTTGCTATTAACTCCACAGCAGCCGCCTTTCCGAAGAATTTATTTGTGGAACCTCCTCTATATGTGGAGTCATTAGTACCACATTTGCTGTCAAATTTAAATTGTCACAGGAGACATTAGATCGCTTTAGGGGATGGAAACAGGGGGAGGAGATAATTAGAGTCTGAGCGTGTCATAAAGCAAATAGAGAAAAAGGAAACCTCAGCAGAAAAAAAATGATAAAAAACACAATTTAAGATGTGTAACCTTTAAACATGCACAAAAACAGTGAAAAAAAGTATGAAATTTATAAATGTTTATCAATATGATAAAAGTACATGTATGATCAGTCCTTAAGGGTGAGTGATAGTGTAATAAGGGCAAGTAGCTTTTTCCATTCATTGGAATAGTCCTGCAGAGCGAGTGAGTAGAAAAATAATTTTACACCCAGGGCCCTGATTTGGGTCAAAAGTTGTATTTTCTTATCCATTAATTTAAACATGTGTTTTGGATGCTTGAAATAACGGTCTCAGGGGACAAAAATTCCACTCGTCTGCTTGTAATTACGAGTGAAATCTAGAAAGGACGAGTAACTCTTCCCAAGCACTCGTCCTGTAGGATGAGTGCTTTGGGAAGAATAACTTGAGGAAGTCATATTATATATTACTCCCTTATGTTCTTTATTGCATACACTTTTAAAGGACAAGTGCATGTGTTTGCAGGACGAGTGAAAATTGTAAGTCACTTGTCCTACAGGACAAGTACAATATTAAAATATTTTTGTCCCCTGGGTCTCGTGAGACATCTCATCTGGTTTATCTTCCAATAAGGGAATATTTCAAGAAATCACAATTTGCACTAAGTTTGACTCAGTGATATTTTCAGCAATCTTGGTATTGCAGTGAACCAGTTTGTAACCAAAAAGCAGAATTGACCCTTTTTTGGTAAATAAAAATTGTAAATACACACTAAACATAGCAGGTTCAGCCTTGATATGGCAATATTATAATTGGGCCGTGACATGATATTTCCAACAATGTGGTATGTGCTACCAGCAAAGGCTCAGATCAGCCTGCTCATAGGTGCAGTCTGATCAGAGCCTGTGCAAGTCGCTGGAACATTCAATGACTGTTAAGCTACTGAACGAACGTCATTTGGAGTTCCTAAGCTTTACAGGAGGCTGCAAATGCTCGTATGAGTCTACACTTGTCAAAATGCAACATCGTTGGAAATCACATGTCACGGCTCATATATATTTTACAGACTCAGTGTTCCAGAAGCCACACCATTCACAGCTGTGTTGAAGTTTGCAGCAGAAGAGGTAATCTATTCTACCTTATAATTCAAATTCAATCTCTGTCAGAATCCCATATATCTCAAACCTCTGTAGTGAAAAAACAGGGGTGTTGCATAACGCAAGCTCTATGTGGCGCTTTGCTATGCAATGGTATTTTACAAAATAGCACATCGTAAGATTCGTAACCCTACATAACTACTCTTGAGCAGTCTCGCGGAAAGCGCTATGTAAAAGGAACGTTCCATAGGCTTTGTGCTTATGCATATCATGAGCGTGTGGTTGTTTACATTCTGATACAGTATTGAGTATGTCACAGCACCGGTGTCGCTGAGTCGGCGTTTGTGTAAACATTTCACCATTTGAAGAATGACTCAAAGTCTCGTCAAGAACATCATTGGTAATGTGGCATCGAGCTATTAAGTCAATCTAGTGATGGAAATTCCTAATATAACCGAAACTACATAAATTGGCACATTTTCACTTTTCGCCATTGGGTATCTGCAATACTTATTTAAAAAATGTCACATAGTTGGGAAGTTTTTTTGATTGGCCAGATATTTTTCTATTCTGGAGAGCTCGGAGCTAATCAGAAGGTGTCAGGAAAAGTCGGTATGAAATTACCTATGAACTGCTACAAAATAGAGCTTTTTTTAGGTGTTATCATTGCATAAAGTTAAGAAAGTGCTACATAGCTCTAAATTGAAAAGCTGGCGTTATGCAACTCTCGCCTAGTTTAACAGGATTTTATTTCTTTCTAGATTTCTAACCCTTGTCATGCTGAATGTTTTTTTGTACCACACTCTTGCCAAATTTTATCGTGTTAACCTACACCATTCCAGTTAAAAACATATATTTACAATCCAGGTGGAAAACCGTGGATTCTGGTCAGATAGCTTCTGATGAAGCATTTATCTTTGATATAGATCTACAGTGTTTTCAAAAAAGGGTAATCCAAATTCATCAGGACAAGGGTTTTAATGCACTTCCACTCCAGCATAAATACATTAACCCTTAAGTTAGCTCACCATTCACAACTTGTATCAATGCTCTTCTTGTCTGCTATGCTTTTAGGTAGCCTATATTGCAAACAGTATCAACCCAGAGTAGACTGCTCCCAAGGGGAGTAATGTGAGCAGGGTTCATACTGTTTGCTTCCTTGAACAAAAATCCATTCTGAAGTGCGCTTGATTATTTGCAGATGTAAAAAGCTGACTGCATTTTTACAACGGAACAAAAGTGGCGGGATAACAGTTAACATATTATCATGGATAAAAGCTGTATCTGTTTGCCAATGATACGGTTTACTCTCTTTTACTAGGGAGAGCAGTGGCTCAGTGGTAGAGTGCTTGACTCGAGACCGAAGGGCCGCGGGTTCGAGCCTCACCGGCGTCATTGCGTTGTGTCCTTGAGCAAGAACATTAATCCTAGCTTAGTACTGGTTCAACCCAGGAAGACCCGTCCCTTTATAACTGAAAGATTGTTGATGGGACGTAAAGAATCAAATCAAACAAACAAACAAACTCTCTTTTACCAAGATGCATGTACCATCTAACATAAAAAGAATGTGAGCCATGGCATGAGATTTCCAACAATGTGGTATATGCGACCAGCAAAGGCTCAGACCAGCCTGCGCATACGCGCAGTCTGATCAGAGCCTTTGCTAGTCGCTTGAATATTCTGTGACTCTTAGGCTACTGACCAACAGCATTTGGAGTTTCTAAGCTTAAAAGGAGGCTGTACAGCTTGTCTGAGTCTACACTTTTCAAAATGTCACATTGTTGGAAATCTCATGTCATGGCTCATGTTGTAACTCACCTGCATATGCTACAGATATACATTAACTCTTTGCCTTCTGGGTAAATTTTCATGCTTTTTTGATGTCTGCTGATTTTTTTCTAAATCAATTTTATCAAAATTTCTTTCAGGAATACCATCAGAGTATGCCAAACATTTTGGATCCAGACCAGGTCCGACGTTTTGTCGGGTACGTCTAATCTGGGTTCAAACTGTTTGCAAAGGCTACCAATTGTTTATTTATTTCTGCCAAATATTTACATTTTATGTCAGTAACATAAGTCAAGATATAAGAAAAGATTTTAGCATAAAGTTGTCAATATATTCTTATCCATCAGTTTTAACATATGTTTTGGGTGCTCTAAAGAACCATCTCATTGAGGTTGTGATGAGAAGAAATGCTATATATACTAAAATGTTAGGACTGGACCAAGTGTTTCAATGTCTGCTGATAACATTTGCAAACTGTTTGGACCCAGATCAGACCTGACAAAATGTCTGGCCTGATCTGGATCCAAACTGTTCAACACTCTGATGGTATTCCTGAAATAATTTTTCGAAAAAGTTGATTTTGAAAAAAAATCAGCAGACGACAAAATAGCAGGAGGCAAAAACTTAATGCTGCATGTTTTATCTGATTTATTTCCAGTTTAAAGTCCCTGCTGCCACGAGTGCTATCATCACAAATGATGGAATAGGAATAAACCCAGCTCAAAGTGCAGGTAATCATAGTTCAAGATAAGCTAAAATTTTGAATGTAAAATTGTGATTTTTTTATTATCCATTATTCTAAAATATATGTTTTAGGTACTTAAAAGAACCGTCTCAGTGAGACCGTTCTTTTGAGTACCCACAACATATATTTTGGTTGAAAAATAAAGAGAATGTATTGTACTCCACAGGGATTTTCCTACCCCTTTGAGCCTGGGGCCAGGGGAACATGATTTTGGGAAGAGTTACACATACATCTACCGAATTGGGAAAAATTAAAGCTGATCATGCCGTTCATATTTAATATTTTACTAAATAAAACTCAAAATTCTAAATAAAATGTATTGCTTCATTTTGATCATAACCTTCCATGCAGATTTTTGTGAGGTACAAACGGCTTCTCAAATCCAAAATTTTCAAGTTTCAATTTGTATTATTGCAAGAAATTGGGAAATTTATTCACAAATCTTGCGAAAATTTAGCTTATTTTTGAATTGGGAAGGGGGTCTGTATTCGGCCCCAACAATGGCCTAGGAAAATCCCTGCTCTGAAGCAACTTATATTCAATGTACAGGTTCAAATCATTCTGAAAAAAGAAAATGAAAAGTGATAACATACTATCATCTGAAAAGTATAGTTGATGCAATAGAAATTAAATGTATCTGAGTATTCTAACTTCTATGGATTTATTGAATAACTGAAGGGCCATGAGTTAGTCCCAGTCAAGCTGCTGCTGTAGAGATTCTTCACTTCTAAAATGGGTTTCAAGTAGGACAGTTGACGTTTGCAATTACACACAACTTTGACCCATGAAGTAGGTTAGGGTCCAAAAATTTTTTTGTCTTCTGAAAGTGGTCATGTCATTTGTAATTGGATTCTTTACATCCCAGTCAACATTTCAGTCATGTTGGGACGTGTCTTCCGTTGTTGAACCAGTACTAAGCAGGGAATAATGTCTTTGCAGTGCCGCCGGTGAGGCTCGATTCAGCAACCCTTCGATCTCAAGTCAAGCACTCTACCATTGAGCCACTGCCCTTCCCAAAAAGGTCATGTCATCAAATTGAATTGAAGGAAGATTAAAACAACATGCAACCAAGCACCGGTGTCACTGTGTTGTGTCCCTGAGAAAGCTAAATATAGCCTTGCTAAGTAAATGTTCAACCCAGGAAGACCCTTCCCAACATAACTGAAAAATTGCTGACTGGGACATAAAGAATAAAATCAAACAAACAAAAACATGCAACCAAACCACTTGCCTATAGTAGCACCTTCTGGAATGGGGTCAATGATCAAAGCTGAAAAAAATTCAGAAAGTTGTCATTTTGCATTATCAAATTAAATAGTCTGAAAGACAAACTTTAAGCAAAAACTTAACCTTACATGCACCCTTTGACCTCTTAGGTGAATTTGAATGGTAAAATATTATTTTTTGATCTCATTATGTTGCCAAAAAAAATTATATATTTGACATACTTAAGTTTAGACCTCCCCTGGACTTAACACATTTCAGAAGCAGAATTCATATTTTGAGGCAGGATTTGTTGGGTTTTTTTCGAAGAAGCAGAATTTGTCTTTTCTTTAAATTATCCTTTGTCAGGAGTTAAAAATCAACAAAAAGCATTTTTACTTATTGTTAGCTCTTTTCATTCTGATGGGCTATGTATATGTAGATCGTTAGAAAACAGTGCAAACCCTGATAAAATGCCACCTCACATGGCATAATTTCATCTGGGTCTTCACAGTTTGTCAAAGTAACAGTTTACCAGTATCCAGAATGAAAAGGGTTTTTCAAAAGATATGTTTATGGATGATTAAAACATCTCGCAGAGATGGTTCAAATTGCTTTTTTTTGGCATTTCTATCAATTTCTGTTGTTTTTTATTTATCTTATTTTGCATTTCTATTACATTGTTTTGTATTTCTACTGCTTTCTTTTGCATGTTTATTATTTTCATTTGTACTTTCTTTCAAGGTTGGCAAAATGCCGGCAAATAAGCATATTTGCCATGCCAGTGGCATTTACCTGGAAATACCGGGAAATACTGGCAAATAATGGAAATACTGGCAAATATGATTTACAACCCTCCACTTTTAGATTATTTATAATACGTTATTTGACTTATTACTTCATTTCTACTAGTCCATCAGGCTACCAGCTAAATTATCTTAGTTTAAAGTCTAATTAAGTCTAATTCTGTAAACATTATTAAAATTGAATTAGTGAAATTTAGAAGAAAAAAAAACCCTGTTTCTTTCAACCAAAGTACTCATCAGTTGGCTTGTGCATAGTTACAGATAAGGTTGGGTTAGTGACCCTTATTTGTACTATTAATTAATTAAAGACACCCCTGTTTGTGGTCACCTGGACTCTAATTGTCTTTAGTTAAAATATGAAGTTAAAGTTGGGTATTTGGATGAGTGACCCTTATCTGTACAATAGCTCAATTAAAGACACAACTGTTTCTGGCCACCTGGACTTTAATTGTCTTTTATTAAAATATGAAGTCAATCATGACATCCTATTGTTCATCCTTGCCCCTGGCTATATAATAAACCTGCATAAGGTTTGCTAGAGATGTGTTGTTTTAACAATTTATGACAGGCACAGGTGTCAAACAATTTCCAGATACACAGGTAAATTTTGTCCCAATTGAAAGGTCAAATTAGAATCTTCCCTTGTCCTGCTGAACCCAGAATTAACCCTTGTCCTATTGAATACGCTTTTGAAAACACTAGATCCTGGTCAGCTGGTTTATTTCAGAAGCCACAGGATCCACACTGTTTTCCACACTAATTGAAAATAAGCTGAACAGGATAAAATTCGGGTAAGGTTACTGTGTAGAATATAAAGTATTCAGCATGATACGGGCTAAAGTTACTATTTATTGTTGAAAATTATTTCAAAATTTCAGTCTAAGATTCATTTTTGGCTGTTTAACATGTTTAATGTATTCAAAGGTTTTATGCCGATACTGTGGCCTCATATTCAATGTTTGCATTTTCATTCATTTAGTTAAATTATACTATTTTAAGTCAACTTCCTAAAGATATCTGCTGCATTTTACAGCAATAAAATTATATTTGCCAGTATATCGCGGCAATAAAGTTATATTTGCCAGTATTTGCCACTTGAGCCTTATTTGCCAGGCCGGGAAATACCGGTAAATTCCACCGGTAAATACAGGGGGTGGAATTTTCCGCCCAACCTTGCTTTCTTTTGCATTTCTTTACTTTCTTTAGCATTTCTTTACTTTCATTTGCATTTCTTTACTTTCATTTGCATTTCTGTACTTACTTTTGCATTTCTTTACTTTCTTTAGCATTTCGTTACTTTCATTTGCATTTCTGTACTTTCTTTTGCATTTCTTTACTTTCTTTAGCATTTCTTTACATTCATTTGCATTTCTGTACTTTCTTTTGCATTTCTTTACTTTCTTTTGCATTTCTTTACTTCCTTTTGTATTTCTTTACTTTCTTTTGTATTTCTACTCCTTTGTTTGCATTTCTATAACAATCTTTTGCATTTTGCCATGCCTTTCTATTACTTTATTTTGCATTTCTGTTACTTTTATATTTCCATTATTTTCTTTTGAATTTCTATTACTTTCTTTTGCCTTTCTATTACTTCCTTTTGTATTTCTATTACTTTCTTTTGCATTTCTATTACTTTCATTTCAGGCAATGTTTTCTTGAAGCACGGAGCAGAATTGAGACTTATACCACGTGACAGAGTAGGAAGAGGAGATTGACCCCATCATCGATTCTAGGACTAACAAATTATTTATTTTCATAATGATCAGTAGACCGTGATTGGACTGGCTGCATGTATAGACAACTTTTACTTTGTGCCAAGAACCAACTCCCGAAATAGGGCATTGGCAAACAGTGAGGACCAGTATGAAACAAGATATTGTAGAAAGCAGCATCTCATCATGGTTTAAACACTTAAAGCGCCAATCACGACTGCAGCAGACGACAAATTTTGCATCATCTTTCCTAGTTTTCTACAAAAATGAGATATGATATTTCATGAGAATCATCTGCCAGCAGACGATTCTCATGAAAAATCATGCCTTATTTGTTATTTTTGAAAAAGTGGCAAAATTTGAAATTGTCGTCTGCTGCAAAGTCTAGGTGGTGCTTTATGGGTTAACTGTGTTATTTACCAAAACCAATTATATGGAATCCTGCCGATTAATTGGATTAATATAGAAAAGTGTAGTACATAAAGATTAGGTGACCTTCCACCACTTGCAATATCCCAACAAACAATGAAATGAAGCAAGCTGGAAGATCTTATTTGACACAAATAGGTTTAGCATAACTTCAAAGTCTCTTCAAATAAACTACATCAGTTAGACATATATGTAGGAATTGATATTTGGGGGTAATTTGGGTATCATTCTCTTCCATTTTTCTTTAAGCATTTAGTGCAGGTATGTATTGGAAGCATGTTGTCATGCAGATACGAATAAGTTTTTTTGTTTGGTTTGGTGCTTTAACGTTCCAGTCATCAGCTTATGTCATGTTGGGACACCCAGTTCACCTAACCAGACTTTTTTCCTGGCAAGCTTGACTAAGCGGTTCCGCATCAAACTCATGAGCCCTGAATCAGCAGTCAGACATGTATCTATAGTCAGACACATTACTGACTGCCCTACGCGACCCGGCAATACCAATAAGTAAAATACATGCTTATGTGGAATGGGGATATTTTAAAATCATCAACACAAGCTTTTTCTTTAGAAGTAAGCAATCATGTATCTTTACATCACATGAAATGAATCTGAAATTTTATCTCATTACAATGCTTTCTTTAGTTTATCGAACCCTTTATTACTCAAGCTTTTTTCACATTTTATAAGAAGCATTTTTATAGAATAAGTATTTTATAACACTAAATGGGTTCCATTTGTACAGATTAGCGCATCATAGTGCAAGTTATCAGTTTACTGAATACATGTAATTATCATAGGTTTAGATAAACAAAAAAAATCAGCGTAAAATTGTAAATATTTTCTTACCCATAGTTTTTAGCATATGTTTTGGGTGCTCAAAAGAACCGTCTCATTGAGACTGTTCTTTTGAGTACCCACAACATATGTTTTGGTTGAGAAATAAGAAAAATTAATTTTCTGGTATGCACTTTTTACTGAAGGCCCGAGTTATTTAATGGCTATCTGGTTAAAAGATGATTTATTTGGGGATATTGATGGATAGGCAATATTTTGAGTGTTTGTATTGCCCCTGCTACAGCTGGTGCCACAAATATTGGGAAAAACATGGGTGAAAGTTTTCAGGATTAATCCTGAATTCAGGATTTTGAGGCTGACTTTCCATAGAAAGTCAGCCTCAAAATGCTGAATTAGGCAGGTTTTGATAGCTTCTCTGATTAGTTTTCAGATGATCTAAACACAATTAACTGTTTAAACACGAAATTATTCATTTTTGTGGGCATCCTGCAAGTTTTAAAATTTGAATTTCTAAAGTTCAGGATTTGGGAAATTTTGAACTTTCACCCACGGAAAAAAACAATTTGCAAAAATTACTACTCACTTTTTAAGAAATATTATCATTGTACTATAGACCATTTTTGCATCATGCACATTATAATTGTTACTTGAAGACAATTTCTGGAACCATGCTTAGACTTTGTGTTCTTTGTTTGGCAAGGTGTCCGACAGTTTATGCTAGTCTTCTTTTGTTATTGATATGCTGGGGGTTGTTCTCAGTTTTACAAATAAAGTAATTTTTCTTTAAGGCTATAGATTTCATAATTTTGGGGAAAAAAATTTCCAAGCAACATCCACTATATTAATTCTATACAATTTCGAATTTCTTTAGATACTGGATTTGAACCGATATTGATGCAAAAATGTGTGATAATCTTCAAAATTACACCATCACTATTAGGGAGCACAATGGCTCAGTGGAAGAGATGGTAGAGTGCTTGACTCGAGACCAAGGTGTTGCAGGTTCGAGCCTCGCGGTGTCACTGTGTTGTGTCCTTGAGCAAGACACATTAATCCTTGCTTAGTACTGGTTCAGTCCAGGAAGACCTGTGCCCACATAATTGAAAAATTGTTGAATGGGACGTAAATAATCAAATCAAACAAACAAACAAAAAACATTACTATTAAAACACCACCAAAAGTTTACAGCAGAATTTTTTTTATATTTTGTAGAAACCAAAAAGTTTTTTTTTATTACATGTGAATCATCTGCTGGCAGACAATTCACATGATAAATCAAGCATTATTCTCCCCAAAATTCAAGAAAAATATCACAAAATTTGTTCTAATGTTCTTTGAACATTTTTCAAAGAAACCCATCCCAATGAGTAGCACAACATCATAATTTTCTTTGAGTTTCCTGCTTGTTGAAGCTTAAGAACTCTTGTCATGCTCAACTAAGCATAAAATTTTTACTGCTCATAAAAATTAAAATGCTGAAAAATAAAGATGTTTCTTCCTTTACAACCCTCAGCTGTTGTAATTCTCATGTTATTTAATAAATGTTGAAATGCCAACAATTGTTGGCATTTTAACATCTATGAGCATGATAGATTCATGCTCAGTTAAGCTGAGCATGAAAGACATTTTATAACCTCGTGGCCAGCTGAATGTTTGAGGACTTTTTTGGTACATCAGGCCAGCTCTACTCAGCATATTGCAAACTGTAGTAAAGGACAGACAAACTCAAAAACCACATTTTGTGGATCTTTACACGAACATTGTTGTCTTTTGCTATTAATTTTCCATCTTATTTTCGTGATTCATTAATGTAGCGTTAATCTGACAATGACTACTTTATTGTCTATGAAATGTTAATGGACTAAGGAAAATAAAAAGAACACAAGTGTATTATGGAGTGTATTTTGATTTTTATAGGCACAGTTATGAATACAGTATATCATAAGCAATTTTATCACAAAATAGGGAAGTACAGTAAACATTCTAAAATTTCAAACATTTTCTCTTTCTGTTCTCAAAATGTCAGTTATCAGAGCTGGAACTCTCAAAATGCCTCTCAGAATGGCAAACAGGGAAGACCCTGATCAGAGTGCTTCTTCAGAAGCAGTCTGATCTGGATCTGCACTGTATGTCTAGACCTTTTTAAGGCAGGTAACTTCTTGTGGTGATCAAATTTTAGAAACTTAACCGTAGTGCCAAACCAACTTTTAGCTGTGTATTTCTGATTTATCTCCCTTATGACTATCAAAATAAAGAGAATGGGTATGGTAAATGTTCTAAAGTTTGAAACACTTTTCTCTGTCTGTTCTCAAATAAAATTTTGGTTATTGGTGCTGGAATTCACAAAATTTACCGACTGATTTATCTCCCTTATCACTACCCTATTCTCTTTTAGTTCTCAAATAAAATGTTGTTTAACAGGGCTGGAACTCACAAAATGTCACTCGGAATAAAAAAAAAAACAGGGAAGACCCTGATCAGACTGCTTCTTCAGAAGCAGTCTGATCTGGGTCTGCACTGTAAGTCTAGGCCTTTTTAAGGCAGGCAATTCCTTGTGGTGTTCGAAATTTTAAAACCTTTATCCTAGTGCCAAGCCAACCTTTAGCTGTGTATTTCAGATTTATCTACCTTATCTCTACCAAAATAAAGATTGTGGGTACGCTAAATGTTCTAATATTTCAAACACTTTTCTCTTGTTGTTCTCAAATAAAATGTTGGTTAACAGGGCTGCATTTCACAAAATGCATGTCAGAATAGCAAACAGGGAAGACACTGATCAGACTGCTTCTTCAGATAATGAATTAATTTCTACAGCCATTCTCCTCCCTTCCACTGATTCAAGAAGGGTAATTGTCAGTCCCAAAATTGAGATGTAAATGAAAGCTCAGGCCACAATAAAGGCCCTTTGTGGTTTTCCAGTTGAAAGGATGATTTGTTTGATTTGAGGTTTTACCTCCCAGTCAGCAGCTATGGTCATGTGGAGACGGTCAGCTCACCTAACCACACTTTTTTCTGGGCAAGCTTGACTAAGTGGGTAACCTGTACTTCGTGAACATACGTTCGCTTGTAATTCACAACCCTTCATGAATCAGCAGAAGGAGGAGAATGACCATAGAAATTATTTCATGATCAATTTCGAAAGTATGAGGCGAGTACTGGGCGAGGATCAAAGTCACAGCTCCTGGATCTGCAGTCTGACTCACTACAGACTGTGCTATGAGGCCCCATGTTTAAATGATGACATTCTGTAGATGGCATAAGTACCAAAACATCATGACCTGGCCCATATGTTTAGGATCAAATTTTTACACTCTTAAAAATTAAGCTTAATAAATAGAGAATAGTAAACTGTGATTCCGTGATATAACCTTCCGGTGATGTTTTCAATGAAAAATAAAAAACGAAGAAAAAAAACACAAAAAAATACTCATATTTAACGAACGTGCAAGCACCATGACAGGGAGAAAAAAAATACAGCTCAGATGTAAATATTTGGCTGGTGTCTGATCTAGGTATATTAACATTGGATCAGCAGTGTCGATTTTTATGTAGTATGCCGTAAAATCTTCAAAACTCCGAAATTCCTCTAAACTAGACATGGATGGATCTATATGGTGAGTCGGATTTTCCACTCATAAATGTTTTGTGCATGTGTTTTGAAAAAAGTAGTTCTGACAAAATATATCAACACTAGGAGTGATGATATCAAAAAGCTATATCATCACTAGTGAGATATTTCACTCCTCAAAGATATTAAAATTATTTCACTGCAAACAATAGGAAATTAATGCTAGGTATATATTTTTATCATGCAAAAGAATCTGTGGGTGACATAACCCAAAATTGGACTTAACTACCTAGCCTGATAGAGTCCCAATTGTGACCACATGAAAACAATCTTTAGTCCTTGCTTCCCATTAGGTTCAGAGTAGTCTCTGATTACACTGGACAGATGCCCAAGCTGATCTGAGTCTCTGTTGGGTATCAAGCCATGATGTCGAGTCTGTCATGCTCTGGCTTATATAACCTGGGTCATACGTAACATAGGCCAGGGAAATTTCAGGTAAATTATAATGAAGGTGTTTTAAAATGAAACTTTGTGTCATGTCTGACCCATAGGTCCAGAAAGCCACATTATTAGCTTTAAATTTTGTTTATTTTCCTATCCATCAGTTAAAACATGTTTATATATCTCATAGCATTGTCATGCATTTGATCTCAAAAAGTAGCATTTTACAGAGAATACTTGCAGTTAAAATCTATCACACTAGGCCACAGTATACCTAGAACATATCGTATCCTTTTAGGCACTTAATTGCAGAAGAGAAATACAGGTAAAGTTTTCATGCAAACTAGGACAAGACATACAGAAAATGTTCTAAAAACTTAAAACACTAGTTGCTTGTCAAAAAGGATTAGACAAACAGTGCTGTGCAGACCCACATCAGACTGCTTCTTATTTATTACACATTTTTACTTTTTTCATCCAATCATGTTTAGTTTAACACTGTTGCTAATGACCCAAAGGGTTGATGCGTCGTTAAGCACAAAACAAACAAAATCAGACTGCTTCTTAAGATGCAGTCTGATCAGGGTCTTCCCTGCTTGATATTGTAACAAGCACTTTTTGAATTACAACCCCGAAAACCAACACTTATTTGGGAACAGAAAGAGAAATGTGTTTCAAAATTTATCAACAGTCACCATACCAATAATCCTTTTGTAAATGCCAATTATTATATTGCATCCTTCACATACACTTGCACACATGTATAAAGAAAAGAAAAATATCACAAATAATGCTGAGACCACAAAATGATTGACCCAGTTCATGGGATTTTGGTACTTATCGCTTTTTGTGAGCAGGGAAGACACAAAAGCCTACACATCCCCACAGTCTTGCCAGAGCCTTTGCTGGTACACAATATAGGGATGCAGGTGAAGGTCCAGACTTGAGTTTACGCCTTTAGGGTCGCTAGACATACTCAGTAACACCAGGTGTGACCCATTCTGTACCCACTGCATTCATCATTAGGCGTGACCCATTCTGTACCCATTGCATTCATCATTGATGAATGCAGTGGGAACTGAATGGGTCAGCCTGGTGTTACAGAGTATGTGATGAATGTCATGGGTACCGAATGGTTCAGGCCTGGTGTTACAGAGTATGTGATGAATGCAGTGGGTACGGAATGGGTCACGTCTGGTGTTACCATGTACATGATGAATGCAGTGGGTACAGAATGGGTCACGCCTGGTGTAACTGAATATGTGTTGAATGCAGTGGGTAGGGAATGGGTCATGCCTGGTAATATGGATTATGTGATGAATGCAGTGGGTATGGAATCTGTCACTCCTGGTGTTACCAAGTATGTGATGAATGCAGTGGGTACTGAATGGGTCATGCCTGTTGTTACCAAGTATGTGATGATTGCAGTGGGTACTGAATGGGTCACGCCTGGTGTTACTGAGTATGTGATGAATGCAGTGGGTACAGAATGGGTCACACCTGGTGTTATTGAGTATGTGATGAATGCAGTGGGTACAGAATGGGTCATGCCTAGTGTTACCGAGTATGTGATGAATGCAGTGGGTACGGAATGGGTCATGCCTGTTGTTACCAAGTATGTGATGATTGCAGTGGGTACTGAATGGGTCACGCCTGGTGTTACTGAGTATGAATGAATGCAGTGGGTACAGAATGGGTCAAGCCGGGTGTTACCGAGTATGTGATAAATGCAGTGGGTATGGAATGGGTCACGCCTGGTGCTACTGAGTATGTGATAAATGCAGTGGGTATGGAATGGGTCATGCCTGGGAATACTGAGTATGTGACGAATGCAGTGGGTACAGAATGGGTCATGCCTGGTGTTACCAAGTATGTGATGAATGCAGTGGGTTTGGAATGGGTCACGCCTGGTGTTACTGAATATGTGCTGAATGCAGTGGGTATAGAATGGGTCATGCCTGGTGTTATGGAGTATGTGATGAATGCAGTGGGTACGGAATGGGTCATGCCTGGTGTTACCAAGTATGTGATGAATGCAGTGGGTATGGAATGGGTCACACTATGTGTTACCGATTATGTGATGAATGCAGTGGGAACTGAATGGGTCACGCCTGGTGTTACCGAGTATGTGATGAATGCAGTTGGTACTGAATGGGTCACGCCTGGTGTTACCAAGTATGTGATGAAAGCAGTGGGTACTGAATGGGTCACGCCTGGTGTTACTGAGTATGTGATGAATGCAGTGGGAACTGAATGGGTCACGCCTGGTGTTACCGAGTATGTGATGAATGCAGTGGGTACTGAATGGGTCATGCCTGGTGTTACTGAATATGTGTTGAATGCAGTGGGTAAGGAATGGGTCACGCCTGGTGTTACCGAGTATGTGATGGATGCAGTGGGTACAGAATGGGTCACGCCTGGTGTTACTGAGTATGTGATGAATGTAGTGGGTATGGAATGGGTCATGCCTAGTGTAACCAAGTATGTAATGAAAGCAGTGGGTACGGAATGGGTCATGCCTGGTGTTACAGAGTATGTGATAAATGCAATGGGTACGGAATGGGTCACGCCTGGTGTTACCGAGTATGTGATGAATGCAGTGGGTAAGGGAATGTGTCTTGCCTAGTGTTACCAAGTATGTGATGAAAGCAGTGGGTACAGAATGGGTCATGCCTGGTGTTACCAAGTATGTGATGAATGCAGTAGGTAAGGAATGGGTCACGCCTGGTGTTACTGAGTATGTGATGAATGCAGTGGGTACAGAATGGGTCACACCTGGTGTTATTGAGTATGCGATGAATGCAGTGGGTACAGAATGGGTCATGCCTAGTGTTACCGAGTATGTGATGAATGCAGTGGGTATGGAATGGGTCATGCCTGGTGTTACTGAGTATGTGATGAATGCAGTGGGTACAGAATGGGTCACACCTGGTGTTATTGAGTATGTGATGAATGCAGTGGGTACAGAATGGGTCATGCCTAGTGTTACCGAGGATGGTCACTAGATTTCTGTGCCTTATGTTTTGAGAATGACTCATCCTACATGTCATCGGTACCAGAATTTCATGAATTAGCTCAATAATCAAAATAAGAGCTGTTGCATTTAAGGCCAACATTGAGGCTCACCATGATAGCGTTTAGCACCTATCAGTTATAATTGTTAAACCAATACCTTCACATTGATACCATCTGATGATGATAAGATTAGACCAACATGTACACAGAGCTGTGTTTGGAATCATGACCAATTAAAAAGACTGATAAGCTAACCAGAGAAATTCATCTGAAGCAGTTGTTGGTGGATTCTATGCTTTGCTTATCATTTGACAAACCAGTGACTGACAACTGCCCTATTTTAGTTTTGAAAAAAAATGTACAAGATTGAAAAAATCGAGCTGTACCCACCTGATTTCAATCGAGGTGCAACTGATTGAAAAACATATTAATTTTAATGAGTACCAAAAAAAGACACATTCGGTCAGCCTGAAAACCCATCGTGTCCAATCAGAGTGTTTGCGGCCTGAATCAACGAACCATGGGGTTTTAAACGTTTAAGATATCGTTGATTAGACAGCGAAAATGATCAGACTGGGCTGAAACATAGGCTGTGATTAACAAAGTGAAACCTGACCAGACTGTTGGACTGACCCCTAGATCAATTTAAGTCTCCATATTTGCTCAAGCATATTTGATTGATTTAAAGCTTAGTTCACCGTTAGTGCCGAAAAAAGTATTTAGTCAAGGTACCGTTCATGCATGTACGTGTGCATGATCGTGCATGTATGCGGCAGTAACACATTTTCATAATTTTCCCAAGACTTAAAATGCTTGTTTTATCTTTCAAATGTTGACAATAAATTAATTTTTTTCAGAAATAACAGTCATCTCATGAGAAAAAGTTGTTTGAAATCTGCTAATAACGAAGATGCACATCAGGCTATGCATCCGCACCGTTGGTTCTGTGCATGCAACTTATAAGAATATTGAGAATGAATTGAGCCACGCTCCAAAGACAAGTGCTCTGGCAAAATTTAAATAGCCTGGGATCCAGTCTGATCACTTTTCTTCTTTTTTATTGTTCCGTTTCTTGGTCAAAATTACTCGAAGTCAATAACGGACTACCGATACCTTTGATGTATCTTTCTATTGTCTTTTTTAGAATCTTAGCATAAGAAAGAAAATATTGCCACAATATTGACGACTGGGCCCAGGCTGAGTCCAGGACCTTTCAGTGGATTTGTTGGACATGCAAGATGCACAGATTTACCCCTTTTCCCACCAGTCAGACACTTTTGTTTCGTCTTTCTTGTCTGATTATGTTCTTAGGTATCAAATATTGCAAAATACCCAGATAAGATTGCTCCCTAAGGATCAGTCCGATCCGGGTTCATAGTGATTGCTTCCACGATCATAATAAAAGTCTAGCCTGAATTACACTTGAATATCTGCAACAGATGTTAAAAGCAGACAACATTTAGGACAAACAATTTAGCTGAAAAGGAGTTAATTCATTGCATGCTGGGTAATTTATCGTACTTCTCACTTTTTCAAAATTAGTTAAGAGTGCATACCAAAAATTTATTTTTCTTATTTCTCAACTAAAACATATGTAGTGGGTACTCAAAAGAACCCCAGAACATATGTTAAAACTGATGGGTAAGAAAATATTCACAATTTTACGCTCAAAAATGTGTTTATCTAAACCTATGAAGACAGTGGGTCAGGCATCAGACTAAATCTAAACTTTTGATCAATAGGCCGATGCCTGCATGATGCTTGTCTTTGGAGGGAAACACAGTGGCTCGACTAGTGGTTTTCTAGAAGTTAAAAAATTTAGGAAAGCTACCTTAGTGTCTTTTTGTTTGTTTGTTTTGTTGCATTACATCCCAATCAACAGCTATGGTCATGTCAGGATGACCAGTTCACATAACCAAACTTTTTCCTGGGCAAGCTTGAACAAGAGGTTGACCAGTACTTTGTGCACATACTTTCGCTTGTAACTGACAACAATCCATCTTGAATGATTCAGCAGGAGGGAGGAGAATGACCATAGAAAATATTTAATGATCAATCTCCACGAAAGTATGGTACCGAGCTGGAATCGAACTTGCGACCCCTGGAACTGCTATCAGACACGCATCTGTAGTCAGACACGCCACGTTATCGACTGCGCTCCGCGGCCCGGTCTACCTTAGTGTCAACCTTTTTGGATCCAGATCAGCTCCGACCCTCTGCCGGGCTTGATACGGGTTCAAATGGTTTGCAAATGCTATCAGCACATGCAAAACATCCCCGTTTGTATGGAAAAGGTTAAATAGTACATGTATTGTATTGTCTGCATCAATACGAACAGTTTGTGATTGTTTGGATTACACATGCGTAGAAAGCATGCACACCAATATAGTGGGGTTAGAGGCCGCCTATATTTTGTCCTCATTGGGCAGCAAAGACATTGGCGAAACTACATAGACGACAGGCTTGTCTTAGCCTTTGCTGTTTGCATGTATATGTGATAATATATAAATATCTGGCTTATATGTATGTGAATTGTGAGGCCACAAAACATAGTTAGATTGTGGTTCTTATAATCACATGGCAACGCAAAAATGTTCCATAACTGGAGTTTATTATGAAAAGTAACAATCAAGTTCATCTCTCTGAATTCTGAGTAAAAGAGGTGATACAGAGGTTGAAATTTCAAGTTCGGGATTTGTCATTTGTATTATAAAGATCAATCATTGTCTCATCGTACGTTTCTAATCTCGTGACGCTCGATGATTATTATCTTGTATTTCAAACTCACACTACAAAGTACCGGCATCTAAACGCATAATTTTCGTTTTTTGCCACTGTTCGTACCCCTTGCATTTAAACTTCTAAACTCAAAATGTTAAGTTTCTATTTCAATACTTTGATTGAAACCAATTTTCTAACTACTGAAGAAAAATTTAATTGCTTACTTTTGACCAAATATAATATATGTAAAACATCACCATCCAAAATAAAACATATGCATCACATGACAAAAATTAACAAAGTAACCTCTGCAGCAAACCATGATCAGCCTGTACATAGAATGCCAAAAACTAGCAGTTCCATGTCTTTGCTGCGTGCTCAGTTGGTAGCTAATAATAATTGGTTTCCCTATATGGACAGTGTACCTGGCACACCGAATAGATTACCAGGTGGCTGATCAGAGTCGCCAATCATTTATTCATGAATATTAATCATTTTGGTGTTATTTTTCACTGAATGATTAGATAATAGAACATGTGTAATATGCCTTCACAGTAAACAGTTGGAGGTAAGACAGTAGGCAGCCAATAATTATCATTAATTAGTGACCACTGTTACAATTATGGAGCAAAGATGTGTTTCCCTGGGGAAGCAATGTTTGCCTTTAAAGTATAGTTTGCCTCCATGAGATTTCCTTCTGGTTGTAATTGATTGCAAACTCTACAAATCTTTGAGGGACATGTATATTTAAGGATGTTATGTTCACTAGGCCTAATTCCTGATGGTGAAGTATATATAAACCATCTCATGAGACTCATAGACCCAGATAAAGAAATTTTAAGAGCATAAAATTGTAAGTATTTTCTTACCAATCAATTTAAACATATGTTTTGGGTGCTCAAAAGAACCATCTCATTAAGACGGTTCTTTTGAGTACCCACAACATATGTTTTGGATGAGAAATAAAGAAAACAGATCTCCAGTACACACTCTTATCTGAAGACCTGAGACTGTCACTTATTGAATTGGTGAGCAGAGAAAACTCAGACAAGCCTGCATATTATGTTCAGTCTTCCAAAAGCCATCTCTAATGGCAAATGCTAAGATTAATCCTTTATTTGCTAAAGATCCCTATATGGGTAATCTGACAGACTGAATGAATTGCATCTTAATTTGGGAACTCTAAACTGTGACCCCTTTCTATGTAAAGTGAGCCATCCCAGGCTTATTGTATCACAACAGATGGCAGAATATAAAATGTAAAGGCACAAGAGGGCTCAGATAGTATAAAAGACATGTTAAGTAGCGATACAAGCCAATTGTCTATGAAAGAATAGAAATAAAAATAAGAATGCCAAATTTTTGAATAATATGTTCCCATTATAAGGATGTGAGCTGTTAAGGGAGGTAAAATAACATTATGTCAATAGATATAAAACAAAGAATTCTCTCTGGAGAGTGGTTTCATGGTTGTCATAGTGAAGGTCAAGGTCATAAACCACACTTCAGTATTGTTGTAATTGTTTTAACCCTTAAAGCGCCAAGAAAAAAAATGCATCTGAAAATGTTGTCTGCTTAAGTTGTCTGCTGCATATAATTTCCTAACATTACTGACCAATTAAGTAAGTAAGCAAACAGTGTGGACCCAGAACAGACTGCTTCTATAGGAGCAGTCTGATCTGGGTCCACAATGTTTGCCATAGAGGCTTCTTAAACATTTCAGCAGACAAGAAAAGCAGACAACTTTTGTTGCAATTGGCCCATTAAGGGTTAAATGAAAAATACAAACAATGCAGCATTTCATAGTTTAACAATCAATAGACTTGAATACAATTTTCACTAATTTGGACACATGCGTAAGCAAACAGTGTAATCACAGATCCGATAGCTCCTTTAGGCGCTGTCTGATCTGTGTTTACACTGTTTCCCAGTCAATCACTACCTTTTACGCACCTTTTCAGTTTGAAAAATAGACTAGGATGAATTTTATGATATATATGGGGATAAGTTAAGAGTACTAATATTTAAGGAAATATGGTACAAGGGTTGGCGACAAGTGTGAGGTGATCAGAATCACAAACAAGAAAAAACCAACCCTGTTCAATTACACCCTCCATGGGGTTGGGCTAAAAGAAACTGATTCTGCTAAATACTTGGGGGTCAATATCTCACGTGACTTGTCGTGGGCGAAGCACATCAACCAAATCACAATGAAAACCAATAACTCATTGGGCGAAGCACATCAACCAAATCACAATGAAAACCAATAACTCATTAAAATTCATTAAACGCAACATCCAGACCAATAACCCTAAACTAAAAGAGTCAGCATACAAGACATACGTCCGTCCCTTAGTTGAATATGCGGCCTCTGTATGGGACCCCTGGCAGAAAAAATACATAAACAAAATTGAAATGATCCAACACAGGGCCATAAGATACATATTCAATGATCATAGCTTCACTAGTAGTGTAAGTAATATGTTATCTAAGCTTAACCTTCCAACACTTGAGAAACGCAGACAAATTTCATCTCTCACTATGTTTTATAAAATCAAGCATCACTTAGTTAATATTCCATTTCCAGGCAATATTCAGCCATCCATGAGATCCAGATATACATTTCCTCGATCTAGGATAAACATTCATAGATACTCATTTTTTCCCAGAACTGCTAAACTTTGGAACAATCTCCCACCTGACCTTTGTAATAGTCCTGACCTCGGATCATTCCGAGCAGGGCTCCTCAAAACTCTTTAAAAAAAACTGATAAAAACTCATCATCCTCTTATTCATCAATTTCAACCTCATTAAACATTTTCATTACCTATAATACAAACACCATTCATGATGCCTTTCTCTTGTTCTTCTACATAGTCATGTTGATTTCTCAGCTCAAAAACCAGAAAATAACAAAATTCTAAAATCTTGTGAATAAAAAAATGTTTTTGATTTTATTTCTTTTTTTCGAAACCGTCATTTGCGCACGCTGCGCACTCCATGTAATACTCACTAGAGGTGTTTGGAGTACCTGGCAGATTCAATATTTAAAGACAATAATGTACAAGGCCTAGGGCTAATGACCCAATATTTAGAGAAAATAACATAACAGTTCTAGTGACCCAATATTTAGCTACAATGTTGGCAACCCAAATCTTTAAGGATAGTAAGGTACAACGGTCGGTTGGTGACCAAATACTTAGGTACAATATTGGTGCCCTTTATTTAAGAACAATAGGTACAAGGGTTGGTGACCAAATACTTAGTACAATATTGGCGCTCTATATATAAGGATAGTAAGGTACAAGGGTTGGTGACCCAATATATCCGTACAATTTTGGCAACCCAAATATTTAGGGATAGTATAGTACAAGGGTTAGTGACCAAATATTTAAGTGCAATGTTTGCATCCCTATATTTAAGGATAGTAAGGTACAAGGGTTGGTGATCAAATACTTAGGTACCATATTGGTGCCCTATATATAAGAATAGTAAGTACAAGGGTTGGTGACCCCATATTTAGGTACAATGTTGGCGCTGTATATTGAAGGATAGTAAGGTACATTGATAAGTGACCAAATACTAAAGTACAATATTGGCGCCCAATATTTAATGATAGTAAGGTACAAAGGTTGGTGACCCAATATTTCCGTACAATGTTGGCAACCCGAATATTTAGGTATAGTACAAGGGTTAGTGACCAAATATTTAAGTGCAATGTTTGCGTCCCTATATTTAAGGAAAGTAAGGTACAAGGGTTTGGGTGACCAAATATTTAGGAAAGATGTGGTAAAAGACAAGCCAATATTTAGGGGTTTGGTGATCAAGTTATTTTAGAGACACTATGGTACAAGGGTGGGCAATAGTACGAAAGTTTACAGACAAACAAATGGAAACTCAGACTCCTATATAGCACCTTGATTAAGCAGGTGAAGCTAAACACAAACAATATGAGTCTCATAGGGAGAAAACCTACCTCCATGTCAGCTTCCACTTTCCTGATCAGCTACAGAGACTAGCTAATACATTGAAAATAGAACAGGTTTACTCACCAGGTGGCTCTTATAACAATCAACATCAACAAAAACATTAAAACTGTTGCAAATCTGGCCCCGAGGTTATAAAACTTTTTCATGCTCAACCAATAAAAGCATGAAATTTGTTCTGGTCATGAATTTTAAAATGCCAGAACAAATGACATTGCCTGCTGTTCTGAACAACAAGAATGCCTCATTTGTTTATATTTTGATACTTATGAAATTTCATGCTAAGGCCAAATAAAAAAAATAAGTATCTTCTTGGTAACGGGTCTGAAAACTTTAGGTAGGGTAGGCACACATTTTTTTACTTTCTTTTTCAGTAAACAAATATAATTTTATGCATTTTGAAAGGCACTTAGCCTTTCAAAATGCATAAAATTATATTAGTTTGCAGAAAACCTGAAAAAGGTTCTAGCTTGCACCAGAAAATTTTGGTAGGGTCAGGTTACCCTAAACTCAGATATTTTTTTATTTGACCTAATGGAGATAACACAAGTTCATGCTCATGTGAGCTGCGCATGAAAGAAGTTTGAATAATCTCTGTGCCTGTTTTTGCTATTATAAACAACAACAAAGATATATACAAAAATAAAATAATTGGTAAAACAAGTATTGCTGTTTTAAATATAAAAGATTGTAATTGCTGTTAAATATAACAAAAAATGCACCAATATCATTTGGGCCTCGTTGCGACAAACCCTGTCTTCAGGGTTTCCCGCAAAGCGAGACTCAAACCAGTCTCCTCAGCTACAGAGACTAGCTAGAAAATTGAAAGTTCACCTGTAGCAAGATTAAATATGATACATTCAAAAAAGCAACTAACAAAGGTGCTGATCAGACTGTGCGGATGTGCAGGCTGGTCTGCACCTGTGTTGTTCCCAAACCCTCGAAGACAGGTTTTCTCGCATCCAAGCCCATTTAACAATACTTAGGTATAACATTATTTGCGGAAAAAATGACGACTGCAGGGAATGCAACATATATGTTTTTTATGTGGTCAACCTATTTTTTAAATTTTGCCAAATCAAACTTGCATCAACTCATTTCATTCCGGATACCTGCAAACAGCTTTGTCAGCAAACAGCTAAGACCCAGAGGAAAAGCTCAACAATTTAACTTTTTTTCCGAGGTCTGCACAATTTGAGAAGATAAACCGTCAGGACAGAAATTAATCATAATTTAGAAATTTCTACCTGCCATCCCTTTAAGTACAAAATGGGGTGGGGGGGCAATTCCAACAGGCCTTGGAAAATCTATCAGAATGAAAAGGGTTAATATTATCAATGAAGGGATCCAATTTCTCACTTGATAACTTGCTACATGCTGTAGCACTCATGTAAGATACTCAATTTAACCGAAACATTCAGACATCTTTGCTTCTTACCATAATATTTACAACCAGGCAACTAGCATGTTAGCGAAGAGGTAGTTCATGAACTCGAATTTGAAGTTATAGCTGTCATGCAAATATGAAAAATTCGCAGCAGAGTGAAAGGAATCGAAATACTGATTGGCAGTTTGAGATGTTTAAAAGAGGTAAAGACAATTGACATTATACTTGGAAAATGTAAATTTCCAAATAGTTTTCTCCCTTACTTTCAGTAACATATGTTGAAGGTACACATGGGAATTGCCTCTAAGAGGCAATTCCAATGTGTACCTACAACACATGTCTTTTCAAGAAATGAGTTTTTTCACCATAAGCTTTTTTAAACAAATTCTCAACCACTTTCATTTATACAAAGAAATGAGCATGTAGAAATGAACAACTTATCATGTAGTTTGTCATGCACCTGGATAACAATAATAGACTGTCTATTTTATGCTTCTGGCAGTTTATCTTTAGATGCTTCATGGAAGTAAATTGCTAAATTGCTAGCTGCGTTGTTGTAAACATGACTATTTGACTACCCATTATTTAAAGAGAGGATCTTCCATGAGTACTGATATGTTATTTGATTTATTAAATGAGCTGGGGAAAAGAGATAAAACGTGAGTTTAAAAGAATGGCAAACAGACTAGAATCTTAGTTGAATGACCTGGATCTTAGCTATTTGCTCGGTCCTACTTGTCCCAATATCTTGGACGAACATGGTAACCAGGAATATTCTTGAGGACATCTTGTGTGGGTCTTTCCTGTTTTCTAATGTCCCAAGTTTGGGACTAGGCACTAATTACATGTAGTTAAATGAGCAATTTAAAGGAATGTTCATAACCATATCACAGTAATTCTTTGGCTTCTGGACTGCTCCTAAGGGAGCTGTCTGATATGGGTCTATATAATATTGTTTGCAATATGGACTGCAAAAGTATGGTGCTGTCCTACCAGCCGAGAGTGACAGTGACGTCGTGTTTTGCTTACTATTGTTAAGTAAAATATTAACTTGAACACTCGTCTTGAGCTTACGGTAATCGATATACCAATTGTGTATTAATCCTATCCTGCAGATAGGATTAATACACAAGTGATGTATCAATTCTAAGTCCCTGATAACATTGTAAACAAAACATGACATCACTGTCACTCTTGGCTGGCAGGACAGTACAGGAGCAGATAAGAGAGCAGAGGACAATTATTATTGGAAATGGCGGGAAAAGAGTTTTAATGGCAGCAACTGGGAAAACTAAAATGTATCTATCAATTATTTACCATATTCTCCTATAAAATACACTATATTCTCCTATAAAATACACTAGGTAACCTTTCTACTCTCTAATATGATTTAGGGGATAACTGTATTCCAAATTTTCATTTGGGGAGGTATATTGCAGGAGACACAGTTGGAATTTCGTTTTATGGCTCCACTCACACATCTCGGTATAACATTACTTCCAAATAGTGAGTATGATCAGGAAATACCACAATCACAAACTGCAGACGAACCCGTGGCATCTTGAGGAAGAGCCACACACCAATCACAAGACACCATGAAGACAAACAAACAGTGTTGTGCCTAGAGTGTGGCTTTGCGGGATTCCCTCGATTTTACCACCAATGTCCCTTAAAAACGCACCCAGCGTGGGCCTAAGGCCGCACCTTGAAAATCTGCTTATTTTTTGCTGTTTACTACTATTTACATATTTAGTGTAACCTAATAAAGGGAGGTAATTAGTGCAATTTAGACAAGCACATGATAAATGTTGCATTGGATATTGATTTCTCAACCAGTCCAATACACAACAAAAATGGCGGAAAACTTGAATTTCATAGCAGAAGGCCAGAAAAAGCTATTTTGATAAAGAAATAGTAAATTTGCTGGTGAATTCAAAACTAGGGCAATGGCAGAAACTACTTCACTGTCATCTACACCCCTTCTCAAGCCAAAACTATCGAAATCGAGCTCAAATTTAAATAAAAAATGAACAGAAATTTCCAGATAACTATTCAATTTAACAGGTAAAATTTGAAAGATTTGGTGTGTGCTTCAGAATTTGTGAATGTCCCCCTGAAATTCAGGTAGAGGGACACTTGTGTCCCCTAGAAATCTTGTCCTAGGCACAACACTGAACAAAAGAACCCTATATCTGGTAATATGCCTCCCAAAATGGAAATTTTGAAAATGGCTATCCCAATTATAATGCACATCAGTGCTTATTTACCATTAAAATCTTTGTTTTTGTCCCAAAATGGAGAGTTGCAAGCTGGATGTCATCTAACCAAATGGGATATAACTAATGACATCAAACTATTTCTTTCTAAAATCACTATAAATCCAGAAATTTTCGCGAGAATTTTATTTTCGTGAATAGCGTTAAAGACATACTTGGGACACTAAAAATTCAAGACTAGGGCATGATTTACCTATATCAGTAATCAACAGTGTCATTTCGTGATATCGCGAAGATTTCATTTTCACGAAAATAAAACCCTCGCAAAAATTTCTGAATTTACAGTATCCAAACATTGCATTACAATAGCAAGTGCTAAGAATAAAGAGTACTGCCACCGATAGGAGAGTCTGCCCTCATTCATGTAAAGTCTGGTAAACTGTGGCTCCATCTCAGGATCATCCCATATCATATCTTCATAGTGGGTCTCTGGTCTGAATTTCAGAACATTAAAATTCTTTAATGTTGTTTCCTGGCTTCTACAAAACTGTTGTCTGTGACACTCTAGTAATCATCCTGTAAAAGATAATGATCATCTGAAAGTTCAAAATTTCCAAAATCCTGAACTTTAGAAATTCAAATTTTCAAACTTGCAGGATGCCTACAAAAAATATTAATTTCATGTTTAAATGGTTAAATGTGTTTAGATAATCTCAAAATTAATCAGATAAGCTATTATAATATCCCTAATTCAGCTTTTGAGGCTGACTTTCTATGGAAAGTCAGCCTCAAAATCCTGAAATCAGGATTAATCCTGAAATTTTTCACCCATCGACTTGTTCCAGCCTCCAGTTAACAGGAAGTAATTGTACAATAATTTTCTAACTTGTCAATGGAAACATATATCGTGGGTTCTCAAAAGAACCCTCTCAATGAGATGGTTCTTTTGGGCACCCATAAAACATGTTCACCTTTTCAATTTGAGTTTTGCCAAAAACTTGTTTCCTGGGTGTTTGTGTGTTATCTCTTGAAAGATTGAGAGGATTTTATTCCCATTTTGTACACAGGTACATTGACCATATCATTTATTACAAATCAAAACCCCCATTTTCGTTACACTTGACAAATTATTATGGTCCTTTTTCAAGAATAATATGTCCAGGCAGGGGCATCCATGTCATACTGACTCATTCATAGTAAACAGTAAATTTTAACCCCTTCATTGCCGTATATAAGTGCACGCTATATGCCGGGGGAAAATAAGGATATTTTGATGTTATTATTGTGTTGCATATAATTTCATATAAAATCATAACTAATGTAGGGATTTACACCAAAATTTTTTCCTTCTTGCTTCAGACATTTGGGCCAATGTCTGAAATAATGTTTTCTAGTGATAGCATGTCATAAAAATAATTTTTCAACAGCTGAAAATACATGAATGTCTACTTTCGTTTTCAACATCATTGTTTTGGAATGGTTGGAAAACAATGGTTCAAAAATGTGTGAATGACAATCATTTTCCTCATTTACCATTTCTGATTCCAATTAATAACTATTGTCATCCCTATACGAGCCATTATAGACTTCCAAAATAATTTCTACTTCCAAGAAACACGACAAACTAATGCCATCACCAGCTGCTATCTTTGTAAAAAAAAGTTCTTCATCAAAAGTGCCTTTTCCCCCATAAAAAGCAAGCTACAAAAGCCATTTTGGCAGCGGAGTATTGAGATACATCTTGAAAAGTTAACTATATCAGTCTAGAACAGAGAAGGATAATTGAGTTTCGTCCATTTTTCCAGATTATTTAAACCATAACATATTCATCACAAACTAAACTTGTGTGTTTGGTGTATGGGATGTGATTTTCCCAACAAACTACACTTGTGGTAAGGCAGTGAAAGGGGTTAATGTTTTAATTGCTAAGTGGTATTAAATTAACTCATTTTATCAAGAGAGTATCAAAAATACTTTTTTCTAAATTCATGAGTCATAGTGGAAGGACTTACCCACTCATCTGAGTCTACTCCCTCCGCTAGATCCTGCTCCATGGGTCCATCTTTTACCTCCAATTTACCCGTTATAGCAGAAAGAAGCTGAAAGCGCAAATAATCAGTATCATTTAACTCTTTGACTGCTTCAAGGGTCATATAGGCAAGTTTATATAAAATTCAAGGACTTTTCAAGGACTTCTAAAAGACTTTCCTACTGTTTTCAGGGACAGAAAACTTTGGAAAAATACTAATTTACAAGTTAAAATTCAACTTCGGAAATGCTAGACTGCATTTCTAAAGATATTGGTTTTAGAAAATTTTCATAAAATTGTGGTGCCTTTATTCGGTGCAGCAAATAAAAGCATACAAGTTTATACTGATTAGGGTCTCCAAAGACAGTGTTAAATCCTCCTGTAAATGGAAAAATTCATGGACTTTTCAAGGCCTTTGAGTTGTTGTTTTGTTGCTTTACATCCCAAGTCAACAGCTATGGTCATGGCGAGACGGTCAGTTCAAACCAGACTCTTTCCTGGGCAAACTTGAACAAGCAGTTAACCAGTACTTTGTGCACATACTTTCGCTTGTTACTGACAACAACCCTTCTTGAATGATTCAGTGGAAGGGAGGAGAATGACCGTGGAAACTGTTTCATAATCAATCTCCACGAAAGTATGGGACCAAGCCGGGATCGAACTTGCGACCCCTGGATCTGCAGTCATACTCACATCTGATGCCAGACACGTTACTGACTGCGATACGCGGCCCAGTAAGGCCTTTGAGTGTTTTTCAAGTACTTTTCAAGGCAAATTTAATTTTCAAGGACTTTTCAAGACAGTCCTGCATATTCAAGTACTTTTCAAGCCTGTGCGAAACCTGTGCTTGTTTTTTTTTTTTATCTTTTTGTTGTCGTCTGCTGACTTTACAACATTAACTTTTTTGAAAAATTCTTTCTAAAACACTATCAAAGTGTCAAACGATTATGGTGATTCTACCCAAATGCTCAGACTCACCTGAGCTTCGGCTGTTTGGATGTAGGTGAAGCTCAGACTAAAATTAAGACCTCTGGTCCCACCTAAGTCAGCATGGGTCTTTATAGGAGGCTTATGTACATATGCAATATGAACCAAAATCTCATGTACTCATCTACATGTATTTGTTTGTTTGTTTTGTTGCTTTATGTCCCAGTAAACAGCTGTGGTCATGTCGGGATAATCAGTTTACCTAACCACACTTTTTCCTGGGAAAGCTTGAACAAGCGGTTAACCAGTAATTTGTGCACATACTTTCGCTTGTAACTGAAAACAACCCTTTTTGAATGAATCAGCAGAAGGGAGGAGAATGGCCATAGAAATTATTTCACTATCAAGCTCCACTAAAAGTATGGGACGGGACCGGGATAGAACTCGCAACTCCTGGATCTGCAGTCAGACACGCATCTGTAGCCAGACAAGTTACCGACTGCGCTACATGGCCCGGTACTGGTCTATTTGGATTCAGGGATTATAACCTTATTTTTGCATTTTACTTGGCTTCCAAATGGTAAATACACAAGCCCTGAGTAAAGAACATTGTGTATCTCCTGGCTAGTAGTCATAAGTATCCCTGTCTGTCACTGGGGAAACCAAGGCTACATTCCCCAACAGTGAGCATATTCTTTTGATCCATATGTTGAAATTAATAAAGACCTTTAGCCTCACATAATAGTCAGCATGGGTGTTAAAAGGAGGCTTTTGCGTATATGCAATAAATGAGCCGCGACATGAGATTTCTAAAAATTAGGTATGTGTGACCAGCAAAAGCTCAGATCAGCCTTCCCATATGTGCAGTCTGATCGGAGCCTTTGCCAATCGCTTAAATATTCTACGACACTTAGGCTTCCGACAGAACATTTGGAGTTTCTAAGCTTAAAAAGAGGCTGCACAGGCTTGTCTGAGTCTACACTTGTCAAAAAGCCACATTGTTGGAATTCACATGTCCTGGATCAAATACCAGAATCTTGTGAGTAGGTTCATTTGAGCTGTGACATGAGATTTCCAACAATGTGGAATGTGCGACCAGCAAAGCCTCAGATCAGCCTGCGCATAAGCGCAGTCTGATCAGAGCCTTTGCTAGTCGCTTGAATATTCTATGAGTGTTAAGCTACTGGGCAAACATCATTTGGAGTGTCGAAAGTTAGTAGGAAGCTTTACAGGCTCATCTGAGTCTACACATGTCAAAATGCCACATTGTTGGAAATCACATGTGGCGGCTCAAATACCAGAAATAGTAAGTGAATATGATCAGGAAATAACACAATCACAAACCGCAGACAACCCCATGGCACCGCGAGGAAGAGCCACTCAACCATCACAAGACACCAGGAAGACAAATTAAGCAAAGCAACCAGCTCTCTCTTCCCCATCAAGATGATTGCAATACTAAAATGGACATAAAGTAACGTACAACAAAACATAGAACAATTACAGATTCCCACAATGGGAGTAAAAATAAACAACTAGAGGACCTGAAGGTCCTGAGGCGCTCACCTGATCTCCTTAATAATGTTAAAATAGGTCAAGGTCAACTACAGCTTATAATGGAACGAATTTTGTTTTTACCATACACATTTTGGTCAAGTGACCTAAACAATCTAATGAATAATCCATCAAACAGCCCAGTGATTTCTGAGAAAAAGATGTTTAGATAGGTATGTGGCAGTCCAAATGAGTGGCCTTGGATAAAAGGTCACATGTCAGATTGACATTTGGTACTTAATAAACCATTGTCTCAATAGGTTTAACTATTATGAATTCGGCTCAGTTATAGAAAATGAACATTTTTAGATTTTCTCCATATAAATGCATTAGGAATCAAATTTGACCTTGCCATAAAGTAAGTCAAGGTCAACCTAGATTCATCATTTGTGCTTACCTGGTAGAGCCCACATCCACGATCCTACATACCAAGTCTCAAAGTCAATGGCCTTTTGGTTCCAGAGAAGAAGAGATTTAAAGAGTTTTTACCATATATGGGCATGGTGGTCATGTTAGTCATGTGACCATAACAATTTTTATAAGTTTTGGCTAACCAATCATAAGGAGTTCTCATATGAAATTTGGTTTCAATTGGCCAAGAATTGTCTGAGAAAACTATGTTTAATATGTTGTTGGGACTACAATATAAACGACCTTGGCTGAAAGGTCAAAGATCAACCTTGACCTTTGAAACTTATTTATAGACACTAGATTGAACATATCAAGGGAGAATAATGACTTTGGCTTCCACAGCATTCAAAAAATCAACTTTTCAAAAAATTTCCCATTCAAATGCATTAGGAAGCAAACTTGACCTTGATTTTAAGTAGGTCAAGGTCACCATTGGATCATCATTTGAACAAACTTGGTAGGCCCCACATCCCCAATACTACATACCAAGTCTCAAGGTCACCGACCTTCTGGTTCTGGAGAAGAAGATTTTTAAAAGGTTTTTACCATATATGGAAGTGGCGGCCATCTTTGTCATGTGACCAAAATATTTTGTTTAAATTTTGACTGACTTATCATAAGGAGTCTTTACATGAAATTTGAGCTCAATTGGGCCAATGGTTTGTGAGAAAACTATGTTTTAATATATTGATGGGACCACAATATGAGCGACCTTGGCTGAAAGAGCAAAGGTCAACCTTGACCTTTGAAACTTATTTATAGCCATTGTCTCATTAGTTTCAACATATCAAGTAAGAATAATCACTTTGGCTTTAACAGTATTCAAAAAATCAACTTTTCGAAAAAATTCCCATTTAAATCTATTAGAAAGCAAATTTGACCTTGACGTTAAGTAGGTCAAGGTCAAGCTAGGATCATTATTTGAACAAACTTGGTAGGCCCCACATCCCTGATGCTACATACCAAGTCCCAAGGTCATCGACCTTCTGGTTCTGGAGAAGAAGATTTTTAAAGGGTTTTTACCATATATGGGCATGGCGGCCATCTTGGTCATGTGACCAGGAACATTTTAACAAACTTTCGTTCCCCCATCCTAAGGAGTCTCCATATGAATTTTGAGTTCAATTGGCCCAGTGGTTTTAGAGGAGAAGATGTTTGAAAATGTTGACGGACGGACGGACGGACGACGGACGCCGGACGCCGGAGTCACTGGTATACTAATAGCTCACCTCGGAGCCTTCGGCTCAGGTGAGCTAAAAAGTCAACAACAACAGAACCACCGCCTTAGAACGGACAGCAGCCTAAGCCTCCGAGGGGCTTTAATGCATTTGCCCTAGATTCTGCAGTTGTTGAAGTTCAAGAAATGTTCAGCTCGCATGGAAGCCTTCTAACTTGTTGAATTGGTTGTACTAACCTCTTCTTTCTTCTGTTCATCAGTTTTGTAAGTCTCTGGGTTATAACTGTCGTACTTCTGGGGTTTAGGGGCCTGCACTGGGGCTTCACTTACTGAAAGTTAAAATACAGAAAATACAGCAGTTCTCACTTCCAAACAGACCATAAATATTTAGAGTAGAGGCTCAGTGGTAGAGTGCTTGACGTTTGTTCTTTGAAGCTTCATCAATATTCTAATTGTTCATAAAATTTATATTAAATGTTTTATTGATACATGTAGTTTGTCACAGTTGAAAAATAGAAAAAAATATTTACATAGTACCATGAACCATTTGTGTACTAATGAATCTCCCATCTGGTTTGATGCAATGGGATGGTCAATGCACATATCAAGTGGTCACAGATTATAGTTTCCAAATTAAGATGTAGTTGATGTACTTTGATTCCTGGAACCAAATGAGTGCAGACACAGATGAAATGCAGCATTCTATGATATTTAATCAGAGTCTTTACTGTTTACCAATGTACCTGTTTAGGGGTTTCCAGTATGTCACTCAAATGTGACACTCCATTTATTCTGTGTTTTGATTTTTTCTAACTCAATATAAAAAAAGTGAGTATGATCAAGAAATACCACAATCACAAACCGTAGACAAACACAACCATCACGAGACACCAAGAAGACAAACTAAGCAAAGCAACCAGCTCTCTCTTCCCCATCAAGATGATTGCTAAACTAAAATGGACATAAAGTAACGTACAGCAAAACATAGAACAATAAGAGACTCCCATAATGAGAGTAACAATAAACAAAAAGTCAACAACAACAGAACCACCGCCTTAGAACGAACAGCAACTTAACCCACAAGGGAGTTTAAATGCATTTTACTGGTACCAAATCTTTGCCCTAGATTCTGCTGTTGTTGAAGCACAAGAAAAGTTCATAAAGCATGTGTATCCTGTAGACTACAAAAAATATATTTGTTGTATACAAACAACAAAGGCACAGATCAGCCTACACAGTGGCAAAATCTGATCAGTGCCTTTGTTATTCACTGAAATTTTTAAAATATGATAACTGTACTTGCTACATAATACATCTTAAGTTTCAAGATTCTAGTTAGTCTCTGTAGTTCAGCAAATCCCTTAAAGTATTACCATGTCACAATCCCAGAGACCAGGCTCCGAGGTTATAAAACTTTTTTCATGCTCAACTCAACTAAGCACAAAATTTCAACTGCTCATAAAAACTAAAATAACGACAAATGAAGAAGTTTCTTGCTGTAAGTCTCTCAGATGTTGTATTTATCATGCTAATAAATGTCAAAATGCCAACAATTGTTGGCATTTTAACATTTATGAGCAGGATAAATATCGTGCCTGGAAAAAGCACGAAATTAAAATTTTATCCGGCTCATAAATTTTAAAATGCCAAAAAGCTAAACTAACTTACAAAGTTTCATGTCTGAGGGTCTTAAGCTTATCTTCTTCGGCTGTGTGTTAGCACCATTCAACCATTCACTGCTAGTCATGGTTGGTACCCCTTCTTCTGGTATATCAGGGAACAAGTCATCTTGGAAATACTCAGGCTGCAATTAACATTATAGATGATCCAATTAAGTTCTATTAATTTAAATTCATTTTGTGTTCTCGAAAACAAATAATATTGGCTTTGTTGTGAAAAAATCAATCAGCTGTGAATTAATTTATTTGCCATCATTTACACAAGATTGTATCCATGGCTCGCACTAAAACTAAATTTGGATCTTAAACAACAAAAGCTCAATTTTTTTCTTCAACTAGACCTCCTGATCCCCTTTGCGATAAGTAGCAATATATCATGTGCCAGCTTATACTTTGTCTATGGAAAACAAAGAAAAATAGGTGGCTGGATATCCAACTAATGCTAAAAAAAGACAAGTTGTGTGTAAAATTCCAAATTTATATACTGAACAAAAAAAGAAATTTTACACTTTTTAAATAGAAACTTAACCAACTTAACGCAAACTCATTACTTTAAAAAAGTATACATATATAAAGGCCACACGTCTGACAAGACAATCATGCAAAAAAGTTTCAAAGTTGATCATTTGTTCCTGAATAACGTTGAAAAAACATCATACTGTTTTTAAGTCTGGAAGATTATCATGATGATATTTTGTATATGTAAACACTATTCAGGAATCTTTCGACTCAGAACATCCAAAATCAACTAATGATGTCCGTGAAGAATATTGTACTAATGCTACGTGTATGTCAAAATGAGCGTAAGAAGGCTTTTGGCAAGTAGCCCCCATACCAAGAGTAATATGCACGGCAAAGATGTTAGGTTGCTCTCACATTATTGCTCATAGCCTGGTAAGATGGTTTGAGCAGACAGGAATATCTATCGATGCACTGAATTTACACGACGCAAGAAAACAATGCCAAGACAAGACCATTAAAATTATTTTTGATGTGTGATTTTTTTCATTTTGTCCCCTTACTCATTTCCAACGCTATGAGGCAAACACACGATGTTGCAGCTGTGTTTAAATTACACAGATCTACTGAGAATTGAACACCAATAAATTTGATATGATTTGTTTTACATAGGATAGGTATTAGTGGAGTTATTACTGATTAAAGTAAGTGTAAAGTTCTTTTTTTGTTCAGTATATGTCTGACCTTTGCTCTAGGGACAGTGAATGAAATGGGTTCTAACGTATTCTGTGTGAGTCTCCATACTCTAGCAAACTCCACCTGCCTCACATCACAGGTGCTCTTTGGCATCAATGCTATACCCTGGTGTAATCCCTCTGGTGTTGTTGTTGATAAGGCAAACAGATGGGGAAACTCTTCGGAGATCTCAAAGGCAAGAAGGCTGTTGTCTCCCTAGAAAAATGAAAATGAACTATGTTAAAAATGAAATGTGTTATAAAAGGGACAATTTTACAAAGGAATTGTTCATTTTTCTATATTATTACTTGGTAAAATTCCATATTTAAAAATTTGGAAGCCACAACATAACATTTTCATATACATGTAATTCAAAGATAAAACAAATTGGGAGCCACAATATGACCTTGTTATATCCAAATTTGTGTTATTTAAGAAATGATTTCAATTTTTGAAATGTTCATGGAATCATGAATAGTGAACACTTTGGGCCTCTTGCTTCGGGCTTCATTTTAACTTTGCAAGAGACCCGAGGTATTCATGATTTCATGAACATTCCAAAAATTGAATTTATTGCTTATATATACATTTTATTTTATATTTATTATATAAAATTATTTTTAATTGAGGAATTAAAACAGTTTTGCATTTAAAATACAATCCTATTAACAGTTTTGTCAGAGTGATAAACGGAAAAGCGGAACAGCCAGCTTGAATACGGACAGCCAATGCAGCATACAAGAAGCTTGATTTGCATGAGCGACTCGGATGTGGCTCCTTGTCAATCACGACACCAGTGGCACTTCTGGCGAATAAGTTCGATGTTCAAAGTGGATTGCAAGTGCAAGTGAGCTTGGCAGCTGTCAATCAAATTTGTGTCTTTCATGAGGCTATAAATGGTTGTAAAAACTCAAGATTCAAAAGGCTTGCTTCGAAAATGTCAATATAACAAGGTGTGTTATAAAAGGACTACACTGTGTTTGAAAAGCATTCTGAGCAGATAGATTTGATTTTTTCCTATCCATGACTGTCTCATCCAGGCTCATCTGAGACATGGCTGCTCACAAATGTGATAAGTACCAAAATTATGTATGCTGGCTCAAATGTAGAAATACAAAAAAGGACAATATCATCTCTGTTAACCCTGGTAACACAGATGAATTATTCCATACGTTTTGATACATTCAACTAGGGGTAGGCTGTACAAAATTAATGTTTGTTTGTTTGATTTGATTCTTTACGTCTCATCAACAATCTTTCAGTTATGAAGGGACGGGTCTTCCTTGGTTGAACCAGTACTAAGCTGGGATTAATGTTCTAGCTCAAGGACACAACGCACTGACTCCGGTGAACCGGCGGCCCCTCGGCCTCGAGTCAAATACTCTACCACTGAGCCACTGCGCTCCCGCTCAAATGTAGAAATACAAAAAGGACAAGATCATCTCTTACCTTGGACCATGTTAAACCCTGTTAACACGGGTGAATTATTCCATTCATTTGATACAATCAACTTGGGTAGGTTGTACAAAATTAATGATGAGTTATAGCAATAAGGCAATAATGAACATTGTATTTCTCTTGCAGAAAAATTGCGAATATTGTCAGGAAGCAAGGTCAGTGGTTGGAGTATTGGATTTAAGCTTTACCAAATAGGTCATTTCATTTACTGGAATCAACTCATTAATAGTTAACCTTCCTTACTTTGTTTGCTATTCTCACATACTACATCCAGGCCTCCAGATAAGAGTGTGTATTGGAAAACTATTTTCTTTGTTTCTCATCCAAAACATATATTGTGGGTGCTCAAAAGAACCGTCTCAATGTGACAGTTCTTTTGAGCTGCACAGGGTTCATACAGACTTGACAGAACTAAATTCCCCGACATTTCCCTGACTTTTCCCTGACGCCAATCCAAATTTCCCTGACATAAACTGTACTCGCCTGAGAAACTTGGTTTTATACAAACATTTGTGTATATTATAGTTTTCAGCTCTTTTTTTTCAATTTTTGAGTGATTATTTTGAACTTTGCAAAGTTTCTATTCAAGCTTTTCAGCATGTGTATTATGTAAATAACTATGTTTTCAACAAAGAAATTTACAGATTGTCAAATTACTATATGTTAGAAAATTGCTGTCTTCTTTCAAAAATTTGGATGTTGACCTCTAAATTTAACTTCCTCTACAGCCACCCGTAATACAACCAGTATTAAAGGAAAGCATTTTTAGCTGGATGTGGAATATTTCATTGTTAAAGCTATGATGTTCAAAAAAAGGTTTTTGATAAAATTCCACTAAAGCCCTGAAAACAGCAAATTGTTGACAACAGACGACACATGACAGACTGTGAGTGATCAGAACAGCTCATTTTGAGCACAAATGACCTGTCATCCCCGGCAGTGGTGGCAACCAATTTGAACCACTATGCATGATTGCTACATACTAAATATAGAAGCTGTAGGCTTCATGGTATCAGAGAAGATTTTTTAAAATTATTCCCCACTTAAGATACGGTAAGTCTATGGAAGCTAATGATCTCAGGGTGTGGCCAATTTTGACCGTTGGGGCATGGTTGGCATGATTTATGTAGGGGACTACCAAACATTGCTACATACTAAGTATATAAGCTGTGAGCCTAATTGTTATAGAATAGAAGATTTTTAAAGTTTTTCCCATTATAAGTCTATGCGAGCTATTGATCTCCAGGGGTGAGACAAGTTTGCACCCAAGGGGCTTGATTAGCAGGATTTATGTAGGGGACCACTAGACATTGCTATACATACTAGCTGAGGGCCTCATGGTTTCATAGAAGAATTTTTATGTTATTTCCATTACAAGTCTATGGAAGTTATTGATCCACGTTTGGACCACAGGGGCTTGATTGGCAGGATTTATGTTGTGGAGCACTAGATGTTGCTACATACTAAATATACGCGAGGGCTGTCCAAGTAAATCGTGGACTTTTGTTATAACACATGACTGTGTACAAGTACCTCTTTGATATTTAAAGGCTGTGTTTATATACATATGTGAAACATCTTGTCTAAATATGGATGGAATCGCAGTTTAGATAACAAATATATGAACCTTTACTTGACGGTATGTCAGCGTGAGTAGCGCACGTCAAAATATTTTCAAAGAAACTCATCTGGGCCAAAAGGTAGTGTACATTTAATCACATTTCGATGTTGTATTTCAAATAATGCATAACCACATCAGCTAGTAACTATGCAGGGTAAAGTGTTGAAAATTTGAAACGTTTGTGGCCATTCGCATTGATTTTATAAAATATTTTACACACCTATTACATTTCTATTTTTCAGAAAAAGCTAACGTTATGAAATCGGTACGGCACAAAAATTAGACTTTCAATATTTTTGGGCTAATTAAACACATAAGACTACATTCTTTTAATGTTAAATGATTGGTAGAACTGACACTAGTATCTTAAAATGGATTTCGTGTAAAATTATTTTAGTAATGTCACAAAAATAAGCTCCTTTTTGTCAATTTAACAGAACACATGCAATTTTTCTGTTAGTTATTTTAATGGTAAAAAGGTTATCTTGTATTAAATCTAAAATATCTCGCTTGTTTGTGTGCTTAACATACCTAAACTAACTATATAGTCATTACTTGAACCAGGGATACTTACTCAACAAATAGATTACAATTTTCGTTACCATTTAAGCTTATATAAAAAGAGTATAGTTAAAACATTTGACCAACCCTCTTTGAAAATACAGTAAAATAATTTGTGACTTGCTACGCATACGCTGAGGCACCCTCAAGTAAAAGTTCATAGCTTTGTTATCTAAACTCTGATTTCATCCATATTTGTAGAAAATGTGTCTTAGATGTATATAAACATATCATACAAATTTCATAGAATTCCTGGTAGACAGTCTCATTTTATAACAAAAGTCTACGATTTACTGGGACAACCCTCGTATATGGTTTATGAGAAGAAGATTTTTAAAGTTTCTCCCATAATAAGTCTATCGAAGCTATAATATTGATCCCCAGGGTGAGGCCAGTTTTGACCACAGGGTCTTGATTGGCAGGATTTATGTAGGCAACCACTAGCCATTACTACATACTACAGTGAAAACCCTCTATAGCAACATTCTTTATAACCGCAAAATTCTTTACAGTGTCAATTGTATTTGTACAAATGTACCAGTTTAGCTTGGATTTGAATTCATTACAACAGAAATTCATTTTATTATCAAATTATTTGGGAACAAACAGTGTCTTTGTAAAGAGGGTTGACTGTAAATATATAAGCTGTGGGGCTCATGGTTTTAAAAGATTCTTTAAAAAGTTTTTCCCATTATATGTCTATGGAAGCTGTATGTTGCCATCATCCATGGCAACCTGAGTTCCATTCCAATCAGCCCAAAAACCTTATGTAGCCTTTCCCTCTACCTGATGATGCTTTACATGAAATTTAATTGCATATGGCCGACTGACAGTAGAGAAATACTTCTCTGAAAATGTGAATGGACAGCAGGCGGATGGATGGATTAGTGCCATACTTATACCTAACTTGAGTCTTTGGCTCAGGTGAGCTTAAAAGGCAGTTGAGGAGGCAAGATGAGCCAAATCCTTCCATTTTCTTATATCTAAATAATCTAGAAGCTATCAAAATGCATGATTTAGTTGTATCCAAAATGTAAAGAAAACTGCCCCTCGTCATTTTCTGTTTCTCATCACTTGATACAAACTGGAAATTGTAAAATTCCCTGACATAGAAAACATTCATTTTTCCCTGAATCAACATAAAATTCCCTGGCAATTCCCTGACCTTGAAAAAATTAAAATTTCCTCGACATTTCCCTGAAACGTATGAACCCTGGAGCACCCAAAACACATGTTTAAATTGATTGATAAGAAAATAATTACAATTTTACACTCATAAAATTTCCTTATCTGGATCTATGTACATCTATGTAAAAGGATTCTTACCCTTCCAGTTAAGAACATAGTTGAGGTGCCTTCATCATAATATGGTATAAGAATAGATGGTGAGTTGTCCAGAGGCAAAGAATAGAGCGGTGAGCCCAGGGTTTCTACACTGTACACTTGTAATTGTCGGACACTCATTCTGTTAATAAATAATTAATCAAAATTCCATGAGCAAACAAAGTCAATGCATACCAAGAATAAATTTGGAATCTCATCATACATCCATGCAACCACCAAGTTAGCATTTAATTCCAATGAAACATCTAAAGATAAGCTGTCAAAAGCATAAAATAGGCAGTCTAGTATTGTCATCCAGGTACAAGACAAACTACATAAAAACTTGTTCATCTCTACATGTGCATTTTAGGGAAACAATGAAAGTAGTTGAGAATTTGTAAGAAAAGCTTATGGCTAAACACTTAATTATTGGAAAGACATTTGTTGTCGGTACACATTGGAATTGCCTCTATGAGTACCATGTGTACCAATAACATATGTTTCTAAAAATAATGAAAACTATTTGAAAATTTACACTTAGCAAGTATCATGTCCATTGTCGTTGCCTCTTTTAAACATCCCAAACTGCCAATCAGTATTAAAATACCTGTTACTCTACAGCAAATTGTTTATATTTGTATGACAGCTTTATCTCCTAATTTGAGTCTTACTCTACCAAGGAAAATTTTTGGTTTCATTTGTTTGATTTGAGTTCAGTAAAACCTGTGTAAAATGGCCACTCTAAAAAAGATTGAAAATTGGTTTTCAAAACCAATTATCGCTTAATGAAGGTCAAAAGTATTGCAGATTGCTCCAAGGGTAGCATTCTGAAATACTTTTCACCTTCATTAAGCTACCATTTGTCATTAAGATCTTTGTTTTGTCTATTTTTGAGTGGCTGCTTTACACAATACACAGGTTTTACTGTATGCACTGTTGGCAATTCCATCAATTCATTTATAATCATTATAAGTGAGTCAAATGAACTAACTTGTTCAAGTTCAAGAATAAGTAACAGTAAATCAGAGTTGGAGTAATTAAAATTGTAATTGTAATTAATTGTAATTTTATTACATTTTCTAAAGTAATTGCATGTAATTGTAATTAAGACACTTCTTTAATTACAGTAATTGAGTGTAATTAATTACATGGTCAAAAATGGGAGTAATTTACAATTACTTTCAATTACTTTTTAATTCCTTTTCAGATCAGTTATGAACTTCAGTTACCTAAGATATTCATAGATACTTAAATACTGCTAAATGAATTGTTCTTGGGCTATGCAAATGCATATATCATTTGCTGTACTCAATATATGAAAAGTTGAAAGCAACATGAAACAAATACGAATTGGAACTATAGTTATGCTAGTATAGGCATAAAATGGAATATAACAATTTTACCACAGACACAGGTTGTATGTTACCTCTACTATTTTGAAAATATCCCTTTTTAAGCAAATTATGTATTCTTTGTACATCTGACAATCAACCTATAATAGTTAAGTTACCAAAACAAAGGAGGTGTGAAAATCTCAACAATAGTATTTACTCAGACAATAGTGTTGGTTAGTGAATTGACACTTTGAATGTATTTTGTTAAATTTTCACACCTAGGATCAGCACATTCATATGCCAAGGTGCATGACCCAATCTATCCACTACATTTTTTAAAACCCTTAAACTGCTCATTTGCCATTTTCAATAATAATAATAATAATAATAATAATAATAATAAAAATAATAATAATAATGATAAAATTGATATTAATAAAATGTGATTTAGAAAATTAAATTGGATTTCACTCATTCAGTGAACCTTGGACCTATCGTTGTTGATATAATAACAAAAAAGAAAAAGAAACTGAAATAGATGATCCAGTAGTGACCGAACTTGCGACCTCTTGCTTGCAAAGCTAGTATTTCAACACACTTGTAATATTTTAGTTTGTCACTATCTGATGTTTCTTTAAGTACTTTTTTGCCAACTTACATGTCTCATAGGGCCACACAGATTTTTTATCAACACTTTTTGAAAACAGTTATTCTCTGGCATTTAAACAAATTTTACAAAATAGTTTCCATGGTTTAAATTCCACAGTTGTAAGGCTTTTCTCAGGCCAATGTGTATTCCTGATCTTTGCTTTGCACTTAAAAGCAAACTTTTGCAATTTACCCCCAAAAAATAAAATAATAATTTCTGTATTTTCTCTTGTGTGATCATGTCATCAACCAAAAAAAACAACAACAACTGATTTTGTACATTTAATTTCTTTTAAGTTGCACCACTTGTCAATAATTTAATACAAGCAGTCCTCAAAATAAAACCAACCTTATAGACATGTATTGAGTTTAGAATGCCAAGGTTACTCAGACTTTTTAGGGAGACTGGAGTTTTAACTCATTTCAAATTCTCTGATATTAAAATCTGATGAAACTATTAAAGTGGCAGTGAAATGTAATTGTAATGTAATTAATTACATTTGGTAAAGTAATTGTATGTAATTAATTACTTTGCTCAAAAGCCATGTAATTGTAATTTAATTGAACAAATTCCAATGTTATTGTAATTAATTAATTACTTTTCAAAGTTATTGACCCCAAGTCTGCAGTAAATAGTGCAGGTATGCCAATATTTAGGATAAATAAGGTAGATTTACTAAAAATACCCCAAACACTCTATACTACCTACCTGTCAAATCCAGAGACAAATAAATACTTCATATTGAGGGTCCACACAACTCGAGCCCCACGACTGCCCTCAGGGCCCACACCTTCCTATGAGAAGAAAAAATATAAATTCTTCTGTAATAATCCTTTTTATCACATGAGGTCATATCTGGGAGTGTTATAACACCATGTATTAGAATTGATAAACCACTAGTAGTTTACGTAATTAGTAAAGTTATGTAATGACTAATGATGATCATAAAAACATTGCAAATATACTTACAACCATGTAACCACCAAGTTAGCATTTCATTACAACGAAACATCTAAAGATAAGCTGTCAAAAGCATAAAATAGGCAGTCTAGTATTGTCATCCAGGGACAAGACAAACTACATAAACTTGTTCATTTTTACATGTGCATTTCAGTGAAGCAATGAAAGTAGTTTAGAATTTGTTAAGAAAAGCTTATAGTTAAACACTTAATTAATGGAAAGACATATGTTGTTGGTACACATTCGAATTGCCTCTATGAGGCAATTCCCATGTGTACCAATAACAATGTTACTGAAAATAAGGAAAACTATTTGAAAATTTACACTTAGCAAGTATCATGTCCATTGTCTTTGCGTCTTTTAAACATCCCAAACTGCCAAACAGTATTAAAATACTTACTCTACAGCAATTTGTTTATATTTGTATGACAGCTTTATCTCCTAATTTGAGTCCATTAACTACCTCTTTGCTAACCTGCTACTTGCCTGGTTGTAGCATCAATAAAAATTTACCAGTGACTCGCATACACTTAACACAGGACATTATTTGGTTCAATCTGGACAGAGAAATACTGTTATGTAAAAATTGCACAAATAACAGACAATGGTGTATATCAAGAAACTTGACATCACATATTTACATCTTCTCCAGCGAAAGTTTCGTTGTATTTACGTTTCAACGAACCCCTCGCTTCACGACCCTCAAAATCTATTATAAGCGTAGATTAATCGGCAAATCAAAATGCCAGGAAGGATTTTTCAAAAATTCCTTCTTGCCAATCAGATTTATCATAGCAACTTATCGGCAGCTAATATACACTGATTGTTAATCTCCATAAGTCCAGATAAGCAAAGCTTTTGATCATAATTTATTTCTTTTTCTTCTATTCATCATTTCAAAAATATGTTTTAGGTGCTCAAAAGAACCATCTTATGTGAGGGTTCTTTTGAGTACCTGAAACTTATGTTTTAATTGTGAAATAAGAAAACTGAATGTAAGTCAATAACGCACTCGTATCTGGAGACCTGGTCTCGTGAATCAACATGTGTCTTATGACGTACTCGATCAGAGCAAACTCCACCTGTGAGCCCAAGGGTTAAAATAGCGTAACCCTTGGTAGGACAAGATGACATATTTACTGTTTCTATATTAAGTAGTTTCTTGCTTCATGTATTTAAAATATTTGTTGGCTAATAGCATAGGACACAGCTGGTCCCCAGATGAGAGTGTGTGACTGAAAATTATTTCTTTATTTCTCAACCAAAACATATGTTGTGGGTGCTCAAAAGAACCGTCTTGATGAGACGGTGCTTTTGAGCACCCAAAACACATGTTTGAACTAATAGATAAGAAAATAATGGCAATTTTACACTTAGTTTTTTTGCTTAACTGGCCCTATGCTCTGACACTTCCACACAAAGTCTAACACACTACCTACTGAACCATTGTGGCTCCTCTATCTTCCTTCTGGTCTGATAAAATAAACTTGGGATGGTCCATTGTATATTGAGGGGTCATAGGTTGTAATTTCATTTTTGTCTAAATAGCAAACAGTATAGTCCTTGATGTAACACAATGTTTATGGCATTTTATCTGCTCTTCTCTGTTTGCCAAAGTACGCATTTAGGAGTCTCCAGCAGCCCTCAAGATAAGAGTGCGTATTGGAAAACTATTTTCATTATAACTCATCCAAAACATATGTTGTTGGTACTCAAAGAACAGTCTTCTTTTGAGCACCCAAAACAGATGTTTAAATTGATGGGTAAGAAAATATTTAAAATTTACGCTCATAAATTTTTCTTATCTGGATCTATGTCCAGTATACAAAGGGTTAATTTGTTGCTTATCAAATTCCAAGCTTTTTGCCAAAACCAACACTTGTATAATGGCAAACATTTGAACAGACTAGTGAAAAAAAACAAGCATAATGCTTTCTTCGCTAGAGGTGACTTTGTTATAAAGCTGATAACCTTTGCAAACAGTTTGGACCCAGATAAAGACTGACATTCTGTCAGTCCTGATCTTGATCCACCTCATTTGGCACTCAGACATTGTTCCTGAAAGAAATTTTTGAAAAAGTTAATTAGGGAAACAGTCAGCAGATGATAGCAAAAGCATGGAAAATAACCCAGCATGCAAAAAGATAATGTATTAAAATTTACCTTTATAGGTTCCAGTGAGTTTCTAGGATCAAATATTCTAATTTTTCCATCTTTACACACTGTAGCAAGATATCGACCATCAGGGCTCCATTCTGCACAGAATATCTAACAGAGAAAAATTGACAAACATAAAATGAGCCGCGACATGTGATTTCCAACAATGTGGCATTTCAACAAGTGTAGACTCTGCAACCTCCTTTTAAGGTTAAAAACTCTAAATGGTGTTCAGTCAGTAGCTTAACAATTATAGAATACTCAAGCTACTAGCAAAGGCTCTGATCAGACTGCGTGTATGCGCAGGCTGATCTGAGGCTTTGCTGGTCGCTCATACCACATTGTTGGAAATCTCATGTTCTGCTTCAAATTAGATGAATAAGTCTGAATTAAATTTCTTATTTATCATCCAAAACATGGGTTTTAAGACCTAAGGCTCAAAATATTTACTTTAATGGGACAATGTCTAGTTGCTATATTTCATAGTTTTTAGGTAACATGACTACAGATAAAATGCTGTAAGTCTTTATAAGCTCTCTTATTTCTTTTATAAAACATTTATCATTTGGAATACAAAAAGTTTAAAACAGCTCTAAAAATGTTCCCTGTGTGTGTATATCAGAGTATGTGTGGTTATAATATCCATTTTGTTTATCATATACACATGATAAGGTATTATGTCAAGTTTATCTGTGTCATCTTTATTAATAGGGTCTCGTATCAAAAAATGGCAATGTAATTTCAGTAATTGAACTATGTTGCCACAGGCAGAATTTTTTCTTCTGAAACCAAAGTTTGAAGCACATCAACTGCTGTGCATAACAAAAATAAGAAAACTGCATATTGTATAACCTGTATTTCAAAATCCTACAATAAAAGACAAGATATCAGACCTGGTCTGGACGACAACTTATGTCTAGTTTAACTGTGTTGTCCTGTAAGTCCCATATCTTGAGAGAGAGAGATCAAAGCTGATAATAAAAGTATAAGAAAAGTATAGTATAAGATAAAGTGACAGACCTGGTCTGGATGACAAGTTATGTCTAGTTTAACTGTGTTGTCCTGTAAGTCCCATATCTTGAGAGAGAGATCAAAAGCTGATAATAAAAGTTTTAGAAAAGTATAGTAAAAGATAAAGTGACAGACCTGGTCTGGATGACAACTTATGTCTAGTTTAACTGTGTTGTCCTGTAAGTCCCATATCTTGAGAGAGAGATCATAAGCTGATAATAAAAGTATAAGAAAAGTATAGTTAAAGATAAAGTGACAGACCTGGTCTGTATGACAAGTTATGTCTAGTTTAACTGTGTTGTCCTGTAAATCCCATATCTTGAGAGAGAGAGATCAAAAGCTGATAATAAAAGTATAAGAAAAGTATAGTAAAAGATAAAGTGACAGACCTGGCCCCGAGGTTATAAAACTTTTTTTCAATCTCAGCTCAAACTCAGACTCAAGAGTCTGACAGGCCCCCTAGCAGACTCTCATGAAATTAAAGGTTTTTTATAAAGGCTATTTAAGGCAAAATAAAGGTTGTTTCCTTGAAACTCTAGCAAAAATAAAGAGCAAATAAACATCAAATTTTCTAGTATTTTTATCGGATCCTGGTCTTTAAATCCATGCAGGCTTTCAAGTGCCCATCAACAGAAAAGTAGGGAGAAAGAAGGGCTAAAAATTTGGAAAAAGTAGGGATTATCGTCATAAAAAAGTAGGGAAAGAAGGGCTTTTCCAAATTTAAAATTCATTACAACGAGCTGTTTGATATAAGTAATTTCAGATTAAATGAGCAGGATAATACCTGTGACAATAGTACTAGGCAAACAGAGAGACTTTTACGTTAAACCAAAAAAAATGGAGACGTGAAGCGGCATACTCTCTGAATAAACATAGAAGTTAATTTATAAATTCCGAGCGAGCAAAGCGAGCGAGGAAAAATTTTCTGGATTTTTACGCGTAAATGACATTTTAGAGTGACTAAGTAGGGATAGTAGGGCATTTTCATGAAAAAGTAGGGAAAAGTAGGAGCAGATCAAAAAGTAGGGAAAATAGGAAAAGTAGGGCCCACTTGAAAGCCTGTCCATGTTATGATAGATGATGGTATGAAAGAGGTGCAGCAAATCCTTAGCCAATAAATTTATAGCCTATTAATAACAAATCAATAGGGAAATACTCATGTCGCTCACTGCTTTGTTGAAAGCCTCATTTTAACTCAAGGCTTGTGTTAAGCAGTGTTCGATTGAAAAATAAAACATATATTTTCTCATCTGGAAGGGGGGTCCGGGGGTTCTCCCCAGAAAAATTTTGAAAACCAAGAAAGCAGAAGAAGCCATCTCTGGTCACTTTGTAAGGACAATTTCACCTTCAGTAAATGAAAAATTTCAGGATATTGCTCCCATTTATTGTATGCTCTTTTTTAAATATAAAATTTAGACAGATATGCATATTGTCTGTGTTAACACTGTTTAGATGTGATGACATTAGAAAATCAGGACATTATTCAAAAGTCAATAAACCCAATAGATGCTATCCATTAATATTTGTTGGTGCAGTTATTGCAGTTGGTAGCATGTCCAACCTAATGTCTGGAGTTTTGCTGGCTCTATTCTCAGGTCAGGCACATTCTTTCATCAGTTGTCAGTTACTAAGTGAAAGATGAGCACTGAGTACTAGTGAAAGGATTTTAGGAAATGGGTGGTCAGAATCAACCATTCATTCTGACTTTACCTCAGCTGGTTAGCATGGATGTAAAGCAAGAAATCAACCCAATGCATTTATATTTATCTTACCTCACTCTTTTTTTTATTGCTGCCGTACCTGAATCCTCAGAAAAATTGACTGTTAGAGTCACCCTGATGCAAGAGGTAGGTATGGACATAATGGTCTGAGGATGAGTACAGCTAAAGATGTCACAGACATTACTTGTCAACATAGGTATGGTCCATTTCTTATGTTCTAACTGATCTTTCAAAATTTAAAGGTTTATTAATCAAAATAAAGGTTATTAAAGGTTTTTCAGCCAAATTAAAGGTTTTAAAGGATTGCAACCAAATTAAAGGTTTCTAAAGGTTTTAAAGGTTCCACTAGGAGGCCTGGTCTGAGTTTGAGCTCACCTGAGTCTGAGTTTAAAATCGAGGTTATAAAACTGTCCGAGTGCGATCTCAGTTGAGCTTGAGCTCGAGTCTGAGGCTATCCTTGAGATTGTTTGTTGTTGTTGACGTAAGCGGTCTTTTAGAACTTTTTGATGTTAAAAAAAAAATTATTCCGGGAATTTTTGTGCTTTTGCGTGCCGTCTGATGACAGAAATGGAGTCAGAACAAGAAAAAAGCGTCGATGCAAAGAAGACAGAAAAGAAGAAAGGAGAGAGAAAGTCATGGGAGGAGAAAGATGACATATGTTTAATAATAGAAGTTTTGGAAAGGGAGCACCTTTTGTTTGGAGAAATAAAAGGGTCGGGTGGCAAATCTATACAGAGAAAGCGACAGGATGCTTGGCAAGATGTCACAGACATCTTAAATTCGTACGATCTTTTACCCTATCTGTTTATACATAGGCCTAGATCAATAGCAATAAAGAATATAGTATAGCTCTACTTACCAGCGCTCTCTCTAATGTTGAAGTCGAATTAATCCTTTATTCCTCATGTTTAAACACTTTAAAATCCTACTTAGTATGAATGCACTTTAAATCACAACACCGTTTGATTACTGTTGACGAATTGTCAACGCAATACCTTATGTGACGTCACAATATCTGTGGTTGCATATCAGTAATTGTTTTGCATGCATTGACAGCATTTGAATGAATATCCTCTTTCAGCATATTGCCTTTAACACACAATGTATATATACTTCACGGACGGATCCAGAAAATTATTTTGGGGGTGGGGGAGGCTTATGTAGCCGACATGTATGGAAAAATCGGAGTACCCCCCCCCCCCCAACACACACACTGTGCTTTAGACCTAGTGGTGTACAGCTTCAGTCTAGGGTGGGTACAACACAGTTTAACTCATTTAAACCCGATATATACCCTGGAAAATTGAGGGGTCCGCACACCCCCACCTGGAGCGCAGTGGCTTAGTGGTAGAGTGCTCGACTCAAGACCGAGGGGCCGTGGGTTCAAGCCTAACCGGCGTCACTGCGTTGTGTCCTTGAGTAAGACACATTATTCCTAGCCCCAGGGGGGTACTCTAAATTTGACCCCAAAAAATGACCCGAGCCTAGGTATGTATGAAAATATCAGAGTACCCCCCCCCCCCCCCCCCCCCCCCACTGGGTTCCTAGCTAAGTACTGGTTCAACCCAGGAAGACTCGTTGAACAGTTCCTTCATAACTGAAAGATTGTTGATGGGACGTAAAGAATCAAATCAAACAAACATCCCCACCCTGGCTCTGGATCACGCATGTCTACTTGAGCCCAACTCGGTATCGATGCTTATCTGAGAAATAGTTCATTATAAGTTGAAGGTGTTAGGGGAGTTAATGGGTTGGTGTGAAACAAGAATTGTAGAATATGATGATTCCATAATTAAACTTAGACAAAGTGTTCAAGGTTTAGACCTCCAGCACTAACTTAATTATATAAAAGAGGTTGCATTGTATTCACTGTAGGAGCAGAAGAGAACTATTGTTGCTCCACGTTATTTCATCGCATAATTTAGCCTGTCTTGTAACACTGATGTGACGCCGTTTTCCCAGCATGGCGCCATCGTGGCACAACCGGACCGAATCTGCCAGATGATGTGTGTGTGTGTGGGGGGGGGGGGGGGGGGGGGGATACTTTCAATTTTTGTTCATATAAAGCCTTTGACCAAGCATCTACTGTTTACCCTTAAAATATCGGGCATATCATGCATACCCAAAAAATATTTGAAATTTTGTAGCCCCCAAAAATATTCCCATTTTGTGCCTTGACTACAAGATAATGCCAAAAATGTATAGAAACGATCGACCCCTAACACCCCCCCCCACACACACACACACACATACATGCGTCCCTCCCTTTTCCTATATTAGTCCAATATTGTAATGACCGCCAAAAATATTCACAATTCTTCATTCCCTGAAAAATATTCATTTTTCTGAAACATCACCCCCCCCCTCAAAAAAAAAAAATGAATGAAAACTAAAAAAAATAAAATAAAAAAAAATCAAATTTTTGGACCCAAAAATGGTCGGTTTACGTATACATGTATGTCGAATATCGGAGAAAACCACAACCCCATCCCAACTTTTGATCCTAACCGGCATTTACCAGGACATCACCGCAGCGCAGTATGGCTATGCTGACATGAACCAACCAGGAATTACACGGTGCATAACCATATCGGACTCTATCTGTGCAGCACGGGCTCTATCTGTGCAGCCCAGACTCTATCTGTGCTTGAGTCGGACTCTAATTGTGAAAACAAACATTGACATGTCATCTAACGAAGCGTAAAACGTTGGGAAAAGCTTGTTAGTGAAAGGTTCCATAGCCACCACAGGACAACTTCTAAATAAATCATGAATATTTCGCTGGCAGTTTACTGTCAAATAGTTCAGTGCCTGTACTGTCACGATGGCCCACAATTACCGTGTTGCTGTCCAGTTCCTTCGTAAAAGGTAAACACTTGTCATTTATTCACAAACAAGGTGCAGATCTCCGTCAACGAGTCGCTACCAGTATTCAAAATAAATATTGATGTCCAAATTATATCAAAGATCTGTACAAATTCAAATTAGTAAGGCTTTAAACAGTTGTTTAAGTCGACACTGGGCTACACTCTACCCTCAATCACCAGCTATTCGACGTGAAATAAAACCCCAAAATAAACATTGGGCTAAATACCCACATAAACTGGAAGAGTGGAGCTTCAGAATTCCCATGCACATACTGCTTTACTATATAAGACGTATTTCAGATGATTTTTTACCGTTTTGTATACCCCTCTTACCTTTGCACAGATAATGTCTGATATTAGCACAGATAGAGTCCGGAAAACACAGATAGAGTCCTGTCTTCACAGATGGAGTCCTGTCTTCACAGATGGAGTCCGATATGGTTACGCACCGTAAATTAACCAGTGCTAGATTTATCAATTTGGGTAACATCGGTAATGTGATGTGATGTTCACTTTATTTTTTAGCAGTGTCCCAGTTAAGCATGGTATGTATACCGCTGTGCTTGATAGCAGTGGACCATGGCCACATCTGTGAGAATGGCGCTTTTTAAAAATACCTGGATTCTCTAACCCACCTCTACACCTTCCCCTCTCACCCCTCACCTGCAATCATGCTGGATACACTAAAGACATGATGAGTCGATGACCAACCACCATAATGTATAATCAATTCTTTCTCTTCTTCCTCAGAAGAAACATAACAGTGAAAAGGGACATTGAAGAAGTAAAGAAAAAGTACCAAAATATCAAGCAGAGGAGTATGTATATATTTTCCCGCATTCGATCTAGAAATGTTTTAAATACTCTCATTATGATTTTGATTTCTTTTTTTAAATTAATTAACTCCCATCTTATTCCACAGGAAATCCATTATTTGATATTGGCCCTGACTCGAGATACATGTAACTTGTCTTCGGGGGTTTGCCAACAACAAAGGTGCAGACCAGCCTGCACGTTAGCGCAGTCTGGCCAGCCTCTTTGTTAGCTGCTTATTTGATAGTATCATATCTAGACTTGCTACGAGCGAAATGTTAATTGTCTATCTAGTCTCTGTAGCTGAGTAGGCTGATTTTAATAGCACTTTGTTAGAAACCCCAAAGACAGGTTTTGTCGCGTTGTGGCCCATATTACGATGACTTTGTTAGTCGTTGCAGTTTAAATAGCAAAATTATATGGAATGCCTGAGTTTCACATAAATAAAACGCGGTCTTTCTGCAGCGCAGGAATTTATTTAAGATCGCAACTATAATAATTAATGAACCTTTTTCTGTATATCATTTGTTTTCAAGATTATTCCTGAAATAACATTTTCTCTAACACAATCTAACTGGTTAGTACGAATTTCATTTATACCTGCTTGAAAAAAATGCAAATGATCGGTCAGAACTTTCGATTAGTGTATATACACCGGTATAAATCTGTTACAGTGAAAGAAAAGATCGACAGAATTAGACGGGCGATGAAACAGACAGGAGGAGGACCTCCCCCTTCCTATCTCACTCCAGGAGAATTAGTCTTTTGGGAGCGGATGTGTGACCGGCCTTCAGTTCAGGGTATCACCGGTGGTGTCGATACCGATGCAACAGGCACGTACACTAGTGAGATAGCTATCATAATGCATAAAATATAATGCCAATAAATTAACAAGTATATTATATATATATATATAATCCAATTTTGACACCTGAAGGATCAAAAATTGCATGCATCTACATAGTATCACCTGAAGGTTAGATCGGGTTGTAACAGTAAATTTCGGCTGTCCATGCCATCGAGGTTCAATGGATATACTACTACACATGTAGCTGTAGTTCATGCTGATTTCCATTTCACGTACTTCACCATATAGAATCGTCTGACTTTTGATCCTTCAGAGGTTAAAATCGGACTATACTCAGCTGATCAAGTACTGAAAACTGCTGTATAATTTGAAGCAAGGCAATTTGCTTATTATTTTCTTTCCAACAGCAAAAGCAGAATGCCAAAATAGAGTATTTCTTAAGTGCCAAACTTGCACTGTACATTTAATACATTGAACTTGATAGTAACATATTACACCTTTCTTTTACAATATCTAAAAATATGATTCAGGCAGAGCGTCCGTCTGTGGAGTGAGAAATCCAGGGTTCAAACCCCACAACTGCCGTGCAGTGTCCTTGAACAAGACACTTTAAGCTCCATAAACTACTGGTAAATAGCCACGAAGCGTTGGCTTTATCACAACTTAAACGAAAAATCCCCAGGGGGGTACTCTCATTTTTTCTGCATACGTAGACTCGGACCCAGCATCTGTCCTTCACCCCCAAAAAATATCAGGAATTTCAAGCACCCCAAAAATATATTTGAAATTTTAGCAACCCAAAAAATTTGCCCCAATTCTGTATTTTGACCTTAAGAAAAAAGGCCTTAAAATGCATAGAAATGACCTCTAAATATAGTTCAATTTTGTGATGACCCCAAAAAATATCCAGAAAATTTTCATACCCCAAAAAATATGTATTTTTCTGAAAACCCCAAAATTCAAAATTTTGAACCCAAAAAAATGGACCGAACCTACGTATGTATGAAAATATCAGGTTACCACCCCCCCCCCCCCCCCCACCCCCCTGTGGAAAAATCATTAACCAGGCTGTTAAGCTGGGGAATTGCATTTTTGACATCGCCACTGTTCCCACTGTGATTTGAGTGAGGCTTAGGCTACATCCTGGCTTTGACAAGCAATAAGTCAATATCCCCATTATTCCCGACATCATAGGGACTGTGTTAACAATTGACTTCTGCTGTTGGTTATATAAATATTGTAAAAAGTAACAAAACACATATGTTTTGCAATTCCAGATCATATTGAGCCTTCATCGTCTTCCACCAGCCTAGATGTCCTAGATAACAGTACAGATAGTGCAGAACCTGTCAAAGAGGTCTCAGAATGTGATCGGCATGGTAATATATAGCTATCAATATGGCACTTAAAACAAAAGATGTATAAAATTGGCAAAAAACTGATTCCTTTGTATTGTTCTGAAATTGGTTTAAATTTTTAAAACCTTCTGAATCAACTGGCAAAAATTTGTCACCTATTGTACTGGTAATAATCAAAGATACGGTTTTTCCTTCATTACTTCCTGACAGCAGTTCAAAGTTGATCAATGAACAGGAGATCAAACTTTCCACTGCCTTAACTACTATACATTACACCTTTACTTGTTGGGACGATTTGATCCTTTACTTCCACTGAAAGAGTTCAAGGTCAAGTATGGAGGGTCAACTACTTACCAGCATTAAGTGCACATTCTTACACTTTGTTCTTGAATCAGCTGCATAAAACCGATCGCCAGCTGCATATATTCACTTGTCAACCAATGAAAAGCGACGTTACGTAATGACGTCGGGTTTGCGACATTATATTGCAGGATATACTGTCGCAAATTTATGACGTTATCCAATCAGACGTCGCGTTGCTTATGCAAGTGCATTAGAAAGTTCTTTAAACAAAATTGCCTTTAGCAATATAAGCTGTTTTTTGTTGCTTTCTACCCTACCATTCCTTTAAAATGCAAAGTGTTTTAATTGTATTGAAATGTACCACACTAATACAATAGGATCTAGGAGTAAGCATCTTTCGTGATTCAATTCTTCGTACCAGATGTTAACTCGCCTAAGACACATGGCAATCAAGATAGGTCGGCGGTCAAAATATCCGCATTGTTTTTGAGAGCTTCTTGGTTCGGTTAATACTGGTATCATCGGTTCCGTCACAGTTCCAAATTACGGAGCCGAGCCTGATTATCATAGAAGTGTGTGTGTGTGGGGGGGGGGGGGGGGGGGGGGGGGGGGGGGCTGATGCCGCTGTCTCAGTCCTACTACCAACTGATAACGACAGTGAAGAATTTTTAGTAGGACCGAGAAGGACCGTGATGAATTGATACATTGTGGGACGAAATGCGAGGTGAACACAGTTTTAAGGTATTACTAGTGCGCTGCCGTCACGACTAAGGCCTTTTTGTAAAGCACGCTACGAAAAAGGCTATATTTGCATGTTTTGTGGGGTAGGCATTAGAGTCGTAAACTAAGGCGGATATGGTACTCTAGCCTTATCTATTACAGGACTTATTTCGTCGAGGGGGGGGGGGGGGGGCATTTTTTTAATTGGATTTGTGACAATAGTGCGTGATTTTTTTTGTGGGATAGTGTGTAAGGGATTTGGCCTGAGCCGGGGCTTTGGGTCTTTGACGGAATTTTAGGGTAACTTACACAATTCGGCATTCTTTTATTGAATGGGAGGGAACTACTTGTATTTTGGGCAAGGATATGTAGGTAGGACATGCTCCAATCCAGATGGGAGGGGGAGGAAGGGGTCCAGACCCCTAAAAATCACAAGTTATATGATTTTCTATAGGGAATAAGCAAATGGACCCCCCCCCTCCCCTCGGAACAAGTTGGACCCCCTCTGCAATCTTAGAAAATTATAGTCTACTTTGAAATTAAACAATTGGACTTTTGTAAAATATAAAAATGAGGAATAAAAAACTACAAAAAAGAGTGAGAGAGTGTCACAACAAAAACACACTTTTTTCTATGGCAGATGGACCTAGACACCCCTGTCGAAAATTCCTGGATCCGCACATGTAGGGAAAAAATACGTTAAATTATGTTTTGGTTACTATTAAACTGCCAAAAATAAGGTATTGTATCCAGAAATGTCCCAAAATGTTTAACATAGCCGGTACAGCAATAACCTACTTGTTCCTTTTCATAAACTTGAGAAAATACTCTTGACGTACATAATTTGCATTTTAGTCAAATAAAAAAAATGCGTTCAATTTGTCTGAAAAAATATTCCAGCTTTGAAGCTGTTTAATGAAATAACCTGCTTTCCTGGCGGGAGAAAAAGTAAATCTTCAAATAAAAAGCAGCCCCCCCCCAAGGGGGGAGCGGGGCTACTCCCATTTTTTCTTCATACGTAGGCTCGGGCCCAGCATCTACCGTTCACCCCCAAGCATCAAAAAAAAAATATTTGAAATTTTGGAAACCCCCAAAAATATCCCTGATTCTGTACCTTGACCTTAAGAAAAGACCCTAAAATGCATAGACCACTAATCATAGTTCAATTTTGTGATGACCCCAAAAATATCCACAAAATCTTCTTACCCCGAAAATATTAATTTTACTGAAAACCCTCAAAAATATTGAATTCAAAATTTTGAACCCCCCAAAAATGACCCGAGCCTACGTATGTATGAAAATATCAGAGTACCCCCCCCCCCCCCCCCCCCGGGCCCCTCCCTACCCCACTTTATCGAAAATGCAATTCCCTGAAGTTAAACCAATGCGTCAATTACAAGACTGTTCAATTGTAATTACTGGTGCTAAAATGGATCTAATCAGATTCTTTGTCATTGATGGGGATCGGGGGAGATTGAACATTACAGAGGCCCTCCCAGGGGGGGGGGGGGGGGGGGGAGGGGGTACCTGTTCCCTTGTTCCCCTGAAATAAATTGGCTTGTTCCCCTGTTCCCCCAAAATCGAGAATTTGTTTTCTTATGTTCCCTGTTCCCCAAAATTGTCTTTGTTCCCATATTCTTCTCAAAATTTGACCTTTGTTCCCCTGTTCCCCTGAAATAAATACCATTTTTTCCATGTTCCCCCAAACCCCTGGGAAGGCCTCATTACAGGGAAAAGTACATTTAGAATTTGAGGCGGAACAGAAGAGGCAAGGACTTGTCATGTGTGAGTTTTGTCAGAAGCTCTTGGTGTATACTTCTAGCCCCCAGGGCATGGCGGAGGAAAACAGGGGGAATGGCTGTATTTCATTTTTGCACCATACATGTAGTCTATGATTGTTCTTTTTATCAAAAATAGCAGTAGAAAATTAGTACTGTTCAGTCCGCTTGAGAACAGAGCGGTTCTCAAATTCGACTGTCTTTCCCCTCAGACCCGCAGAGTGTATTGGACACAAATGTATAGTGCATAGATCTAGTAATTTCGACATTTGTATCCAGGGATGGGGTGGAGGGGGGGGGCGCTTGCTGACCAGTGGGTTGTGTACGGATGCGTGAACTAAAAATAGAAAGAGTAGATCTACTTTTTCTAGCAAGGAAGTGTGCAGCGTTATAATAAATTAGGGCAAAAGGGGGGGGGGTGTAGGAAAAGTTTTTTTTTCAAATTAAAGAGAGTGCAAGCGTTTTAATTCACTAAATTGGAAAGAGGGGTATCAATTTCAAAATGATGAACATACTGTTTAGGGTAAGTTCTGCGATCCTTTGTTACGCAAGGGTACACAGTTGACCAGTAAGCACCCCCCTCCCCCCTAATTTAATTTGGTACGCCTCAAAAACAGTTGTTCAAATTATAGAAAGCCTTTAACAAGTAAATGTCTACGCAAACTATGACGTCACTTTATAAGACAGTTTAGCCAATGGGCCAGGGTTTATTTCAGTACTTTTCGGAAAACCGATATCATTTTTATCATATTCTTGAGAAAGCTGTTTTGACATCATCAGCAGCTCTTCCAGCTGGAAATTTAATATGCTGGGATGCCAGTCGACTGATCCGTTCTGCAACATCTCGGATACAACGCCCAGCTGTAGTTCTTGAAAGATTCAGGCTGTCCCCAATCAGCAGATGCATCGACCTGGTCGCCAAAAAAACGAAGACACAGAAGAAGCTGCAGAAGAGGGGGGACTGTTTCTCTGGGTGGGACGCTGAAGAGCGACAGGTATGATCTGCTCCAATATATATATAATGGTTGGTGGCTTGAATCTGTAGCGCCTAAAAACTTCTCCCTCATCTAAATCCTCCAGTGGATTCGAACGATCTTTAAAAACATGCGGTCTACGCATCAAAATTTGTCTTCGTCTGCGTTCTTGTCGGACGTGCGCGGCCATTTTGGATTTCGAGACTGACGCTGAGCAAGCGCACGTGCTTGCTCAAGATTATGACGTTTTGAGCTCAACGTCAGACTCAACGTTGAGCACGAAAACCATCTCAAACGTTTTATAACCTCGGTAATGAACTCAGACTCAGGAACGTACTCACCATGAGTCTGAGATTGATCTCCAAAAGTTTTATAACCTCGGGGCCTGGTCTGGATGACAAGTTATGTCTAGTTTAACTGTGTTGTCCTGTAAATCCCATATCTTGAGAGAGAGAGATCATTAGCTGATAATAAAAGTATAAGAGAAGTATAGTAAAAGATAAAGTGACAGACCTGGTCTGGATGACAACTTATGTCTAGTTTAACTGTGTTGTCCTGTAAGTCCCATATCTTGAGAGAGAGAGATCATTAGCTGATAATAAAAGTATAAGAAAAGTATAGTAAAAGATAAAGTGACAGACCTGGTCTGGATGACAAGTTATGTCTAGTTTAACTGTGTTGTCCTGTAAGTCCCATATCTTGAGAGAGAGAGATCAAAAGCTGATAATAAAAGTATAAGAAAAGTATAGTAAAAGATAAAGTGACAGACCTGGTCTGGATGACAAGTTATGTCTAGTTTAACTGTGTTGTCCTGTAAATCCCATATCTTGAGAGAGAGAGATCATTAGCTGATAATAAAAGTATAAGAGAAGTATAGTAAAAGATAAAGTGACAGACCTGGTCTGGATGACAACTTATGTCTAGTTTAACTGTGTTGTCCTGTAAATCCCACATCTTGAGAGAGAGAGATCATTAGCTGATAATAAAAGTATAAGAAAAGTATAGTAAAAGATAAAGTGACAGACCTGGTCTGGATGACAAGTTATGTCTAGTTTAACTGTGTTGTCCTGTAAATCCCATATCTTGAGAGAGAGATCATTAGCTGATAATAAAAGTATAAGAAAAGTATAGTAAAAGATAAAGTGACAGACCTGGTCTGGATGACAAGTTATGTCTAGTTTAACTGTGTTGTCCTGTAAGTCCCATATCTTGAGAGAGAGAGATCAAAAGCTGATAATAAAAGTATAAGAAAAGTATAGTAAAAGATAAAGTGACAGACCTGGTCTGGATGACAAGTTATGTCTAGTTTAACTGTGTTGTCCTGTAAATCCCATATCTTGAGAGAGAGATCATTAGCTGATAATAAAAGTATAAGAAAAGTATAGTAAAAGATAAAGTGACAGACCTGGTCTGGATGACAAGTTATGTCTAGTTTAACTGTGTTGTCCTGTAAATCCCATATCTTGAGAGAGAGATCATTAGCTGATAATAAAAGTATAAGAAAAGTATAGTAAAAGATAAAGTGACAGACCTGGTCTGGATGACAAGTTATGTCTAGTTTAACTGTGTTGTCCTGTAAATCCCATATCTTGAGAGAGAGATCATTAGCTGATAATAAAAGTATAAGAAAAGTATAGTAAAAGATAAAGTGACAGACCTGGTCTGGATGACAAGTTATGTCTAGTTTAACTGTGTTGTCCTGTAAATCCCATATCTTGAGAGAGAGATCATTAGCTGATAATAAAAGTATAAGAAAAGTATAGTAAAAGATAAAGTGACAGACCTGGTCTGGATGACAAGTTATGTCTAGTTTAACAGTGTTGTCTTGTAAGTCCCATATCTTGAGAGTGAGATCATAAGCTGATGTGACAATAATATCTCTAGCTAGCGGATGGAATCGTACAAAATACATCTTCTCTGTATGAGCTGTAAATATAAGCCACATCTTAAAAAACTTGCTTTTTGTGTACGCAAAGATTTACTTTTGTTGTTAGCAAAAGCGTCTTTTTGTCATATATGAAAGCATGCTTTTGTTGTCTACAAACAACAAAGGTGGTGATCAGACTGTGCATGTGCACAGTCTGATCAGCACCTTTGTTGTTTGATAGAGATCATAAACTGATCTGACAATAATATCTCTAGCTAGTGGATGGAATCGTACAAAGTGCATCTTCTCTGTATGAGCTGTAAAATATAAGCCACAACTTAGAAAACTTGCTTTTTGTCCAATTTTGTGTGTATGCAAAGGCTTGCTTTTGTTGTTTGCAAAAACGTTTTTTGTTTTTTTTTTTGGGGGGGGGGGGGGTTTATCAAATATGAAAACATGTTTTTTTTGTTTGCAAACAACAGAGGCGGTGATCAGACTGTGCATTGATCAGCACCTTTGTTGTTTGATAGAGATGATAAGCTGATGTGACCATAATATCTCTAGCTAACAGATGGATTCATACAAAATACAGCTTCTCTGTACCTTTACAGCTGTAAATATAAGCAACATCTTAGAAAACTGGCTTTTTGTGTACGAAAAAACTTGCTTTAATTTGAGCCACAGCATGTGATTCCCACCAATGTGGCAAGTTTACAGTAGTTGACTCAGACGAGCCTGTGCAACCTCCTTTTAAGCTAAGAAACTCCAAATGATGTTTGGTCAGTAGCTTAACAGTCATAGAATATTCAAGAGACCAGCATAGGCTCTGATCAGACTGTACGTATGTGCAGGCTGATCTGAGGCCTTGCTGGTCGCACATACAACATTATTGGAAATCTCATGTCGCAGCTCATTTGTCTTCTTGTCATATATGAAAGCCTGCTTTTGTTGTATACAAACAACAGATGTGGTGATCAGACTGTGCACATGCACAGTCTGATCAGCACCTTTGTTGTTTGATGTCAGGAAAATATAATAGCTATGTAGGCATCCTTATAATTTTCAAGATTTGAGCTAGTCTCTGCAGCTGAGCAAGCGGATGCTAGTGTAACCAGCTCAAAAACACAGATGACAAGTATTCTTGTAGCCCTGCTCCTATAAATTATATGATATGTGTACAAAAATAGGGACATAACAAACTACATTATGTCTTCATAGGACATGAATGCCCATACCTTATGTATTCTATTACAAAAAAAATTAATTAACCCCTTTTTAGACCAATGGACTTTTCCATAAAGTTTGATACACCTAAGTCAGGATGGTCCATTGTATATATTGAGGGAGAACAGTTATTATTGCCAAAAAAATGTGAATTTCTTCCTCTGAAGAAAAACTATTTCCCAGCAATCAGATCCCTATACATTTCTAAAAGTACTCATTTAAGGGCTTTTAGTCAACAAATGGTTAAAGAGCCATAACTCTGCTCAAAGAGGTTTAATAGTCTTGTAACCTTGTAACTAACAAAGTGCACTGCCTCATTTAATTATGCATATACAGTAAAACCTGTGTAAAATGGCCACTCAAAAATAGATAAAACAAAAATCTTAATGACAAATGGTAGCTTAATGAAGGTCAAAAGTATTGCAGAATGCTCCCCTTGGAGCATTCTGCAATTCTTTTGACCTGCATTAAGCGATATTTGATCTTGAAAAAACAATTTTTGTTTTTTTTTAGATTGGCTGTTTTAGACAGTTTTTACTGTATCCCTAATGTTTCAAGAGTTTAGGTGGAAGATTCAACACCAAGTTTTAAATGTCAATTTTCACCAATTTTACCATATACAGTTAAGTTGGAAAACAAGGCATCAATCATATTCAGCTAATCTCAATCTACACTGTTTTCACAAGAGGAATGACTCAATGCTCAGCAGAACAAGGGATACTACTCTAGGTGACTTACCCAAGCCCCAAGATGAGAGTGTGTAATTGAAAATTATTTTTTCTATTTCTCAACCAAAACGTATGTTGTGGGTACTCAAAAGAACCGTCTGAATTAGACGGTTCTTTTGAGCACCTAAAACAAATGTTTAAAATGATGGATAAGAAAATATTTACAATTGACATATGACCTCACATCTGGGATTGATATAACGCCATGCAATAAAATCGATAAACCTCTAGTGGTTTACAGATTTTTGTGAAAGGTTATGACGTCCATAACAACGTCGCGTACATAATGACAAAATTTTAACCTTTTAACGCCAGAAATGAGATTTCAAAGTAATTTTAATGCCATATGATAAATAGAATCTAACATTCCTGCTCCTGTATTATTAAATTTATTAAACATGTTGCGAAAAAGAGAAAAAATGCTCAGCAAGCCTCACATTTTATCTCTTTTCCCCAACTCATTTAATAAAATCAATAAAACTTGAACACTCATACTCATGAACACTCTATTTATATGCTGTATTTTTTTTATTATCTGGGCTATGCTTACCCATAATATATGACTGAGGTTCTGTGAGAGTTTCTGTGAGGCCAGACTCGGGTATCTCCCAGATATATATTTTGGCATTCTCACACCCTGTAAAAGAATGAAAGGAAGGCTTTACAATTTTTTACTCATCATCTTTTCAGTCATCAATATAATCAATGATATTCAATCAATAATCTAAAAGCTATAATCAAATCTGATCAAAAAGAATATGGATAATGTATAATAATATACAACACTGTTTGGGTAATGAGCAATAATAAATGACCTTATTCCCATGCTGTTTTCTGTGAAAAAGGCTTTACACAGTTATCAAAAACTTCATAAACCATTTTCTATTGCAGACACCCAGAGTTAATTGCTAGATTCATTGTTGGTTTGAAAACTCTTCTGCAACAGGGAATACTAGAGCCAGTATCTAATGATAATTTAGTTTATAAATTCAAAAGAATCATTGGAAAGCCTTTTACCTGATCTTTCCAAAAAGATATTACATTTGAAGTGAGTGAGCTATAACACTGACACCATGCCTGTTTATAAACCCAATATAATGATCAAACATGCTTTTCTATGCATTCACATCTGCTGGACCCCAAGGGTGGTGTTGAAACCCGAGCCTGAAAGGCGAGGGTTTTAACGACCCCAGAGGGGTCTAGCAGATGTTAGTGTATGAGAAAACCATGTTTGATCATTATTATTGCATAAAGTCGTTTTCACTTGAAAACTTGCGAAAAACACTTAAAAAAGTTCAATTTTTGTATTACTATAATGGCATGAAAAAGCATGAAGAAAATGGTAGGTTTTGAAAACGCCTGTTCCAGAGCAACGACTTACGTCATTCTAATGTCACTAAATTACACTAATTTCTATGCACATTACTGTTGATGACATCAATTTTCGTGACGGCCTAAAATGCGTATATGTGAAGAACAAAAGCTGTGCATCAACAGCATGTGAATTGCCTGATTAATACATAGATTTTTAACCTGTTAAAACATAGCTGTTAATAGTGTGCAACACGGCTTTTTATGCAATAATATACAATTATTGACTTCAATGAGGTAGACATAAGGATTTATCTACCCGAAAAAGTGATAATTCACCGAGACTGCTAGGCCGAGGTGAATATCACTTTTAAGGGTAGATAAATCCTTATGTCTACCTAAATTGAAGTCAATAACTGTTTTGTTATATGACTTTTCATTTAAGAATGAAAATTTAGCTACTTTCACTTTCATTGTTAAAGACATGTTCAACCTTTGTTCTAAGACATCTAAGGACTTTCTCACAAGTTTTAGCAGCTGTTATTAAAATATTTTAATGTAGGATTTTGCATTTTCAAATGTATATTAATTCTCTTAATGGGGAATATAAAATGTTATCATAAAACTGTTTTTACAGTTTATTTATTCAAACAAAGATAAAAAAAGCAAACAAAACAAAACAAAACTGTTGTAAAAATTCATGAAAGTCTTTAATTTACCTGTTGCGAGGTGAAACAGCAAATCATGTCAATTTCATGCAGCACATGCTAGTTTCACACTTGTCATGCTATTTTTAGCTCTCTAGAGGGTAATATTGCAGAAGTGTCAAAAATATTAACTTCTGGAAACTAGTTTGAGCTGGTTTTCATGCAATATTAACTTGTGGATTGGTCTAGACCAGTTTCCAGGTAGACATAAAGATTTATGAAGACAAATTGGGCCAATCAGGAGACAAGATTCTTACCAGTCATATAACAATCACAGTTGATAACTTTTGTTTCCTCTTTAGTTCAGGCTTGAGACTCCATGACTACACAGACTTCAATTTTCTTCGCATGATATGTAATAGAAATGGTTTTCTATCACATACCATGCATAAGACATGGTCACATGGGTAATATTAATATGATGGTTAAAGATACATGAGCATGTATCCATGAACAGGTATTTTACTGACCTACCAACTAAAATCCTTTGAGCATTGAATGGATCCCAGATCATGTCATTGACTTTGCTGCCGTTCTGTATCACAGGAATACCAGTGTCCGGTAACCGACCTGGCTTGTCAAACTGAAACAGTGCATGAATCATATTTTAATATCTGTCATAACTGAATAAAATGGTTATATAAGCCAGGACATGATGAGCATGTGCAGATCCAGAGGCAATGGGTCCTGACCCCCACCCCCCACCCCTGTAAAATCACAGAGCTATAGGATTTCTTATAAAATACTAGTCTAAGTCGGGATCAGCAATCAAGCCAGCATTCAATGTTCAGCCATCATTGGCCCACCAGCGAAACACCATTTAGATGTGTTTCGCTGGCGGGCCAGTGATGGCCTCTTTTTTGTGGTATTTTGATCCTCTCTCTCCATATCAAAAAAAAAATTGTCAAAGATGGAACCCCTCCAACAAAACTTTCTGGATCTGCGCATGATGAGATTTTGTACTAATGACATAACAGACTACTTGTGCAACCACACTGTCTAACCAAATGCCTCAATAACAAAGTATGGAAGAAGGGAGAGGCTCAGACTGATAGCCCCACAAGATGTCTAATAGAAGTGGCCATGTCTATGAAATTATTTCAGTGATATGGGCCAGCACTCTCACCTTACATATATCTACATAAAGTAGATTTCGCACCGCTTGTAGAATATAATCAACTGCTTCAGAAAGTCAACTCTTTGGCTCAGTGATTAGAGCATTGGTCTTGAACTGGGGCGGCTTGGATTCGATTCCAAGCCAGGGTGTGGAAATATTTTCAGCTATGGTTTGCACTAGTTGCGGCTATCATGTTGTAAGATGGGGGTGCTCAAATCAAGGATTGGCCTCTACATTTGTATTTCGCTATAAAGGCTTTCCCTCATCATAAATGATGACTTCCTTGAAAAGGGGGAGTGCTATGGACCAGCACTCTCACCTTACATATCTACATTAGATTTCAAATAGCTTCTAGAATATGATCAATCCATTCTCCGATTCCCAGCCAGGGTGTGGGAATATTTTCAGCTATGGTTTGCATTAGTTGCGGCTATCATGTTGCAAGATCAGAATCAAGCCAGCGGTTCAGGAGATATGGAGTGACCACAAATTATGTACATGTGATATTCAACCTCCTACTTTCACTTTTGAACTTGGTACCTCAAACCTTTGTATGTTGACTTTTTCATCCAAAATAATTGCATAACAGCTCATCAGGGCATCGTTTTGTTGAGAAATCAGAAATATAATTAACTGGATATGTCTCTAACATTATTATCATAATTATGGTTTTGTTTGTTTGTTCTGTTTGTTTGATTTGATTCTTTACGTCCCATCAACAATCTTTCAGTTAAACAGGGACGGGTCTTCCTGGGTTGAACCAGTATTAAGCTAGGATAACTGTGTCTTGCTCAAGGATCGCAACGCAGTGACGCCGGTGAGGCTCGAACCCCCGGCCCCTCAGTCTCGAGTCAAGCACTCTACCACTAAGCCACTGCGCTCCCATAATTATGGTAAACCTACCTCTAATATGCCTATTAAACCTCCAGAACCTTCAATAGGGACGGCACATCTTTTGGAATTAGCATAAAACAGATTGCTCTCCCCTGGAAGTGTCCGACAGAGACGACGTATGTTGACAATGTGTGTGCTAGGATGTTCTGTAGTTCCCTTGAGATATTTACATTTGGACTGGTGTAGGGCTACAAAAATATCGAAACAATTTAACATCTATTTCAATGTCACTCATTATAAAAATGATTCTTTCATTATGACATTGAATTCAAATCATGAGAGATTGGTACTTTTGTCTAATGTTTAGCAACTCTTCATTAAGTGCTAAATTTCTAATACGGGCTGATCCGAATGATGATCTGGACTCAAACAATCCAATAAATTTGGTGAAGAAACAAAACAAAAAGTTGCTTTAGGCTCTAGGAGCAGATCTGGGACTATTCTTTTGCAAATGATATTCCATTCCTGTCCAGAAAATTCAGTTCTGGCTCTTAGGTAATAAAACTTCTTTTCATGTTCAGCACAACTGGACATAAAATTTCAACTGCTCATAAAACTAAAGTGTGTTTTTATGTTATATGTATAGCATTGGCTGAAAACATTAAACGTGCATGAAAAAATAAAGGAGTATTTTATATATATTTATTTTGTATTCTAATTCAGTGTTGACAGCATCAGTATTTATGTCATGACAACCTACAATCAACTGTGTTCAATTTTAAGTTGAATGGAAAAACATTTCAAAGATAAGAGAGAAATTTAACCATAAAACCTTACCTGCAAAAGTTTTGGCTGCTTTACTGGGTTCTTTTGGAATGTCATTTTGGACTGGTTCTGGAATCTTTTCTTCTGTTTTTACAACTGGCTTCAAAGCTATATCCATGAAAGGCTCTCTAACCGGTTCAGGTTCTTTGACTGATACAGCTTCTCTGACTGGTTCAGCAGTATTTGTTACAGTGCTCTTTACAGGTTCAGAAACTTCATTAACCTATGGAAGAAAGGTGCAACCATGTCAAAACTTAAGTCAAAAAAGGGCCATAACTCAGACAAAATTCTGCAGATTATCTCAAAATTCAATCTTGACCTGTATTTCACAATGCTTTACCCTTCTGTAAACTTCGCATGAAATTGATACATTCCTTCATAAGTTATTTTACAGAAACCAAAAGTGTGATGTTGACGATGATGCAGACAGAGACATGATCCCTATGTTTTCAAGAAAAAGGAGCACAAAAAATAGAGAAAAGTAAACCTACCATCCAGATATGTTGTCCACACATATTGTATCCAGGCTTTTAGACTAACAACATTGTTACTATCTTATGTTCTCATACATTTAGCTTAACATCAGCAGTGCAAAAAGGGGAAATGTAAACTCACATGAAAGTCTGCTCTTACCATACAGATATTATTGACCAGACAAATTGTGTATAGTCCTATAGACTAACAAGGTTGTTACAATCTCATGTTCCCATACCTTAGGCTTAACATCAGGTTCTGCAGCACTGGACTTCTTTGGGGTGACCTTCACCTGTGGCTGTGACCTTGACCTTTTTGATGGGTTTAGACTCATTAGGCCAACCTGAAATTAAGTCCATTTTATAATATAAATCTTTGAATGAAATGCTCTTTGATAACCATTTTCAATTTTTGCTAGAAACCCTGATTTTGATGCATGCGTACAACAAAGGTGCAGACCAGCCTGTGCATCCGCACAGTCTGATCAGCTCCTTTGTTATTCGCTTTCTGGAAAGTGTAATGTTGCATTTGCTACATGTAAAGTTTAAAGTCTCTAGCTAGTCTCTGTAGCTCAGTAGGTTAGTTTGAGCTTACTAGATCTCAAACCCCCAAGACAGGTTTTTCTTGCAACTTGGCCCATATAATTTGCTTTGGTGCATTTCTTGCAATTAGCAAATAACAACTATCTTTTGTCACACATTTGGTGATTTCTTTGGTGCATTTTTGTACCATCAAATCACTAGAATTTTGATCATTTAAGATTACCATAATATGTTGGTTTATAGAGGAATTGTACCCATTAAGAGTTGCAAGCCTGTTCTGAATTTCGATAAAGCCTTTTTATAAAACATCTAATCAGTATCTGCACCTTTGTGCCATATCAATTTATTCAGCAATACATGGGTTAAAACTGACTTTGAAACAGTCATTATACAATAGATGCATTTTTTAGGTCAACATCAGGATTTGTCAACCCAAGAACAGTGATGTTCACCGCGACGAAGCCGTGGTGAACATCACTTTCAAGGGTTTACTAATCTGACATTAACCTCAAAAGAATGTACCAAATGATTTGTTTTATGACAATTGTTTTGTTATATGTTTGATGTTTTCCTAATTTCATATCAAGTCTTTTCATATAAATTTACTCAAGTTAGATGTTCATAGTGCACTGAAAACAGCTTATTTCAACAATTGCATTGCAAGTATCTGAAACTCTTATGAGTTGTGCAAAAGAATTGCATTTTTTAAATTACTGTTCTCATATATGATCAAATTCTTAATTCAAAACCTTTGACCCGTGAAATTTACATAAGAAATCACGATAGTCTGTTTTTATCCCTCTCTTGAAATGAAAAATCATGTCAGTTTTTCAATATCTATTTTAGCTGTCAGGCAGCAGTTTAGCCATATCTAATTTTAGCTGTCTGGCAGCATTGACAAATCTTATGTCAACCTGTCCTGGGCTAAATTTAGCTCATCACTGGTAGATATCAAGATCTGTCACAACCAGTGATAGCTAGTTTCAGCCAATCAGAGGAGGTCTTTTATAGGAGTCATATATCAAATTAGATTCAAATGCACTTGCAGATGTCTGATAACTTACAAAATTTGCACCAGTATATCCTGCAATGTACTGCCTGAAGCTGGACATCATTGCATAACTTCGCTTTTCATTGGCTAGAAAGTGGTTTAACATACACATGTACTACATTTTCGTTGTCTGGTTGATTGCAAAATATTACTATATGTAGTATATGCATTAGAATGGGGATAACCATATTCAAAATTTTCATTTGGGGAGGTACGAGGGTTGTCCCAGTAAGTCGTAGACTTTTGCTAAAACACGGAACTGTGTATCAGGAATTCTATGAAATTTGTATGATATTTTAATATACATCTCATAAACATTTTGTACAAATATGGGTGGAATCACAGTTTAGATAACTAAGTTATGAACTTTTTCTTGACTGTGTATCAGCGTGTGCGGAGCACGTCACAAATTATTTTGCTATAATTTCAGAGAGGGGTGGTCAAATGTTTTGTCTATGCTCCTTTTATATAAGCTTTTATGGTATCAAATATTGCCATTTATTTGATAAGTAAGTCTTCCTAGTTCAAGTAATGACTAAGTATTTAGTTTAGGTATGTTTAGCAAACAAACAAGCGCGAGTTTAGAGTTCATAGGAGGCAACATATTTACTATCAAAATAATTGACAGCAAAATAGCATGTGTTCAGTTAAAATGACTAAAAGGAGCGTGTTTTTCGGTATTACTAAAATAGTTTTGCATGAAATACAGTTTACAATACTAGTGGCCACCCAGCCAGTTAGTTAACATTAGAAGAACGTGATTTTGTGAGTGTAATTAGCCACACTATATTGAAAGTCTATTTTTTGCTCCATACAGTTCTTATAACGCTAGTATTTTTTAAAAATAAAAATGTATTAGGCATGATAAATCTCCAATAAAACCAATGCCGATGGCTGTAAATGTTTCAAATTTTCAACACTATACCTTGAATAGTCCCTTATTGAGTTGGTTATACATTGTGTGAAATACAACTGCGAAATTAAATTGAATGTAGACTTATATTTCGACTAGATGAATTTTATTACAAAAGTTTCGACGTGCTCCGCACACGCCGAGACACAGTCAAGAAAAAGTTCATAACTTAGTTATCTAAACTGTGATTCCACCCATATTTGTGCAAAATGTTTATGTGATGTATATAAAAATAACATACGGATTTCATTGAATTCCTGATACACAGTCTCATGTTATAACAAAAGTCTACGACTTTCTGGGACAACCCTCGTATATCATCAGATATATGTTTGGAAATCAGTTTTTACATTACCACCATATAATTAGCAGAACAGGAGTAAAGAGTAAATCCACTAGCTTCATGTGTGAAAGTTCAAAATGTCCAAAATCCTGAACTTTTGAAACTCCAATCTTAAAAGTTGCAGTATGCCCACTAAATATTCACAATTTCAAGTTTAAATGATCAGTTGCCTTTAGACAGGCTGTATATAAACAGGAAAACCTATTATTATTTCCACAATTCAGCATTTTGAGGCTGACTTTCTATGGAAAGTCAGCCTCAAAATCCTGAATTCATGAATAATCCTAAAAACTTTCACCCATGTAGCTTACCTTGGCATTCTGTCCATCAAACCACTGACTAGCATCCAGAGCTGCCTCTCCACATTTGGTATCAGGAAATAAATCATCATGGAAGTCTTTATATTGCTGCAAAATAATCGTTCCATAAGCAAATACAGAAGATGTTTTACAGCTCATACTGTGATAAATACTGTGTGAAAGTTCAAAATTTCCAAAATCCTGTACTTTTGAAAATCAAATCTTAAACCTTGCAGTATGCTTATACAGTACCTCACACTGTACAGTGTAAACATGACCTATAACCTCAAAAAATCAATAATCCAATGGGAGTCTGTATGTATCTGTATTTGTTTACGTCCACGGCGTGGAAGTTTTTCTGCACAGTGTGTAGTACTGTATAAATATCAACAATTTCAAGTTTAAATGGTCAATTGTCTTTAGATAAACTGATATTAAATCAAAGAAACTATAATAATCTGCCTAATTCAGGATTTTGAGGCTGACTTTCGGTGGAAAGTCAGCCTCAAAATCCTGAATTCAGGAATAATCCTGAAAGCTTTCACTAATAAATAAAGCAGCCTTATAAGTCAAAGTAAATTGGGGGTACAATGGAATCAGTTTCAGGAATGTATTTCTGTCAGAGAAGTTTTTCCCATATAATATTTCATATGAAACAAGAGGGTCATGAGGCCCACAATTGCTCACCCCTGTCTTGGCTCACGAAGAGATGAACGTTTTAAAATAAATATATATTTATAACTCTAGCAGCAATATTTTCATAGAAAACCTGAAAAGATGCATTATGAGAAAACCTGTTTTTGCTGCTTGGGAACAACAAAAGTACTCTAAAAGTATGATAGCTAAACTTTCAACATACCCAATTTCAATACTCTAGTTATTTGTTTGTTTGGTTTGATTCTTTATGCCCCAGTCAACAGCTATGGTCATGTCGCCACAGTCAGTTCACCTAGCCACATTTTTTTCCTGGGCAAGCCTGACTAATACCCCTATTCCACACAGGCGACGAATCCCACAAATTGCCAAGAATCGACAAATTTTAGGATTCGTAGCTGAATCGTAATCATAATCAGTTGATGAAGTTCTTAACTGAATCCTATAGTCCGTAGACAGTTCTTACAATTCTTAAGTCAATCGGGAATTAGTAGCCAAAGTTTTGAATGGTTCAAAACTTTGGCCACAAACTCCCCAATTCAAAAAATGGTAGTTGACTCATAAAGTGGTGCATTCTTAAGCATCGTAACCAAATTGTAATTGATTCTGAGGCATTCTTAGGCTTTCGTAGGTACTCTAAACTCATATGGGGGGATTCGGAAGATTTAGACAAGGAATAAAACCAAGGAAGAAATAGCAGAAGGTGGTCTCCTTGGAGAAACTACCCTGTCATGCGCATGTGAGCCAGTCGAAAAATTGGAAACAGATGTGGCAGACTCAGGAGAACAATCAAGATCAGTCTGTGACTCCTGGCTGGTGATGTTGTCAATGGTGAACTAGCATTTTTATCCAGGTCAAAGAGTCAAGGCCAGGGCTGCTCTCCTTTGACAAAGTGGTTTTCTTCTAGCTATATCAGCAGCTGTTTTTGACACTCAAGTTGTAGCGTCAATACTTCATTCAACATTCATTTTGGAACTAATGCCCTAGAAGCATGGATGGGGCCTTTCTTATACCTATTGTGAGAGAAAATACCATGAATTGTCAAAAGTAAACCCTAATTTTTGTTTATTCGTGCCCGATTCGTACATGCATTTGGCGTAATCTTAACTAATTCTTTACTTTCTTGCAGCATTTTCAAATAGATTATAGCACATCATAGCGAATTAGTCACAGAATTGTGGTGATTAAGGCCGGATTCCACAAATATTTGGAAGTGTTTCTTACCTGTTTCGTAACTTAATCAAAGAACATCAAGGAAGAGTTGAAAAATTTACAATTCTTCACGAATCCTAATATTTTTTGATTCTTGATGATTTATGGGATTTGTGGTCTGTGTGGAATAAGGGCATAAGGGTTAACCAGTACTTTGTGCACATACTTTCGTTTGTAACTGACAACAACCCTTCTTGAATCAGCGGAAGAGAGGAGAATGGCCATAGAAATTATTTTATGATCAATCTCAGCGAAAGTATGGGACCGGATGGGGATCAAACTTGTGACCCCTTAATCTGCAGTCAAACATATTACCGTTATATTCTAGTTATTCTCTGCAGCTAATTAGCAGGTTGGCTTGAGCCTTACCTGGTTACCAACCCCCAAGAAAACTTTTCTTGCATAATGGCTCAGATATTTTCATCATATGGGCCTCAATGCGACAAAACCAGTCTTTGGGGTTTTTGACAAAGCAAGATTAATACCAGCCTCCTCAGCTACAGACACTAGCTAGAACAGTGAAATTTCACCTGTAGCAAGTTAGGATAAGACACTTTCTAAGAAGAAAATAAAAAAAGGCGCTGATCAGTCTGCATGGATGAGCAGGCTGGTCTGCGCCTTTGCTGTTTTCAAAAACCCGAAGACAGTGTTTCTCGCGTCGAGGTCCATATGTTAACTCATCCCCTTGGAACAATATTAGACAAAGGGAGAATACTGTTCTGTATATGAACCAATAGTCTAATAACTTCCCCTTCTAACAACCGTATATTAACTCACCCTTCTTGGAACAATATATGGCAAAGGGACAATACTGTTCTGTATAAGAACCAACAGTCTGTTTACTTCCCCTTCCATCACATTGACAGCCCTCTTAGGTATAAGAGTAGCTCCCTTAATCTGCTCACTTCTTTCTATGGCATCTGGAATGTATAGGAAATATAACTCATAGACCAATAGGCAAAAGTTTTTCACTTTGTGGAGTCAGATATTGGGAGTTAAATGGATTTTATTATTTCAACAAGTATTCCAAAGGGAATTTATTCAAACATTAATATATTTTTTACTATTCTATGTTTAAAAATTTATGTCACATGGCCTTTGTAAAGAAACAAGTAAATAATTATATGCACTAAACTATGTCTTCATTAATAAGCCGCGACATGAAATTTCCAACAATGTGGTATGAGCGACCAGTAAAGGTTCAGACCAGCCTGCATATACATGCTGTCTGATCAGAGCATTTGCTAGTCGCTTGAATATTCTATGACTGTTTTACTACTGACTGAACAGCATTTGGAGTTTCCAAACTTAAAAGGAGGCTGCACAGGCTCATCTGAGTCTTTACTTACAGGGCTTCAGATAAGAGGGGGTAAAGTGTATTTTAGCATTGATTTTTTTGGAATTCAGCATTGAAAATTAAATTGAAGGGTAAAAAAACACTTTGCAGTTTGAGGTTTCAGTGCTGATACACCAATTGTATAAATTTTGGAAGTTTTCCTAAAACCCCAACATGTATTTGATACATGCAACTTTTCTTCCAAACATGTTAAGCAAATATTGGGTCTTTTTACAAGGCTCTGCATTTTATGCAAATTGATATTTTAAATATGGAGTAAAATACTCATTTAATTAAAAACTAGGGGGTGAAATACCCATTGATGTAAATCCTTATCTAGACCACTGCACTTATCAAAATGCCACATCGTTGGAAATCACGTGTCACGGCTTATTTGTAAGTTAACCAACAAAGACTAACATTATGATCAATAGTCAGGGACAACTTCATTTCCAGTCCCCCAAAGGATATTAGGAACCTGATAATATAGAGAGATCAATCAAGGCAAGGTAACCAAGGCTAGCTTAACTTATTTTATTGGTTCTGGAGTAAAATTTTCAATTGGTTGAAAAGTGGCCTAGGCAGAAAGATTGTCCCAAGTGAACCCAATGTACAACTGCAGAAAGATTGCCCCATGTGAACCCAATGCACAACTGATTTTATTGGTTCTGGAGTAAAAAATTAATTGACTGAAAAGTCACCTTGGCAGAGCAATTGCCCCATGTGAACCCAATGTTACTTACTCTGGGTGAAGGATGGGTCTGATGTTGATACTTCCATATATGCCCAACTTGTGTCAGCCTGAAATGAATCATTATCTCAAATAACCCTTTGTATTCAGGGAAACCCCTAAATGGGTACTTTTGCAAACTGTGAAGACCTAGATAAAATGCAGCATAATGCTGCATTTTATCAAGGTCTGCATTGTTTGCTAAGATTAAAACAACCTTCAGGGACAGTAATACATCAAATAAAATATTCAACCTGTGACCCCTTACAGTACAAAATGGGCAGTCTCATTTTTACTGTATCTATATGTAATGGGAAAAATCCATCAGAATACAAAGGGATAAAGAAAAAATGATAAGTTAACCCTTCTTACTTCTTTTATTATCCAACTATGCCAAAATTAGCCAGATAGATAAGGACCCGCTGTGGTGTAGTGGATAAACCATTGGCATTGTACCCTGGTGTCCTAAGTTCGATCCCAGGATCCTCCAGTCTGTGGAAAGCTGTGTCCCCCATCCCCATAATTATGACAGTGGCTGTTGGTGAGAGGTTAAACACAAACTCACTCACTCAAACACAGAGCTAGGAGAAATCAATCAATTGCTGGCTTTCATTTTACTTCTTTTTTTCATATTTGCAAAAAATAAAACTAACCCTGTGATTTCAAAAAAAATAGGTGTACATCTATCATGTATATTATCTTATTCTAACGCACTTGATTTTGTAATGCGACATCTGGTTGGATAACGTCAAAATACTGTCAGAAATAGTTTAACGTCATTAATTACGTCACATATTGTTAGGTGATATGCAACTTTTGCAGCTTGCAACGCTCCAATTTTAGACGAAACTGCAGAAAAACATTAGAATGGGGATAACCTTATTCAAAATTTTCATTTGGGTAGGTATATCGTCGGATATATGGTCGGAAATCAGGTTTACAGCTCCACTCGCGCATCACTGTCAAACTTAATTCCTGACCGTATATCCGACGATATACTTCCCCAAATGAAAATTTTGAATACAGTTATCCCCTAATTGTGTGTTGGGTGTTTTGTGTTAGATCCTTGTTTTGGGGTGGCATTCTTGGTGTCCTTTCTAGTTTAGCAATCATCTTGCTGAGAAAGAGGGAGCTGATTGCTTTACTTTAATTGTGTTGTGTCTGTCTCAGCCTGTCTGCATCGCTTCCTCATAAAGCCATTGATTGTGACATTTCCTGGGCATGCTCTTTTTGAGGGTATAACAGGGTGACTCACCTTTCCAACAAGAAGTAGCATATTGGTATCTTCATCAAATAATGGCATCAAAACTCTGGAATATCCAAAAAGTAATTTTCAAAATAATTGAGCTGCGACATGTGATTTCCAACAATGTGGCATATTGACAAGTGTTGACTCAGACAAGCATGTGCAGCCTCATTTTATGCCTAGAAACTCCATATGATGTTTAGTCAGTAGCTTAACACTCATAGAATATACAAGCGACTAGCAAAGGCTCTAATCGTCCTGCGCATATGCACATTTTTGGAAATCTCATGTCGCGGCTCAAAATTTATGTCAACATCAACAAGACCATTCTTAACTTTAATACTAAGGAATCCCAATTTTCCTATAAACATGTGGACTAAAATATAAAAATCAAACTTAGCTGTACGAGGGGACTGAAACAGTTGTCCCAAGGATCACAGTTTGGCATCACAAGGCTTGCCTAAGGAATAGATTGTTCAATCTTTCTCTCACAGCTATGATAGTTTCTTTTTCTTGCATACCTTTCAGGTTTTTTTTTTTGTAAAGTGGAATTTTAAATGGTATCACTTGAAAACCATATGCCTGACATTCAACAAAAACAATGTACAGACCACACAGGGCCTCCAATTTCAATGAGAATTTCTAAAATATCAGATATTCTTATCTGGTGTGCATGAAAATATCATATTAATCATCCAAGCCATTGCCATTGATAATTTGGATCAACCCATGAGATAATGCTACTTATCATAATTATATTAGTTTTGAGTGACCGCAAGGTGGTTAAGTCAATGTTTAAAAGTACACCTAACAAAATTTCTAATTGGTCACTTTTCAAACTCATTATTTGGGCCTCGACGCGAGAAAACCTGTCTTCGGGGGTTTGCGAACAACACAGGCGCAGACCAGCCTGCGCATCCGCGCAGTCTGATCAGCGCCTTTGTTATTCGCGTTTTGGAAAGTACCATATCTAAGCTTGCTATAAGCGAAGTTTCAGTTTTCTAGCTAGTCTCTGTAGCTGAGGAGACTGGTTTTAGTCTGGCTTTGTCGGAAACCCCGAAGACAGGTTTTGTCGCGACGAGGCCCATTTCTGACTAATCGCTAGTAACATCGAAACGAATCTTTGCCTATAGATGTGCAGTTTAATGGGCAAAAGTTTAGTGGTCTTTCAGAAAAGTTGACTTTGAATCCATGTTTCTTTTGGTTAAAAATGCAAAAATATGCTTTTTTGAAGAAAAATGGTTTTGAGTGAAGTTTTATATCAAATTAAAGTGCAGTTGGTAATAAACTGGTCTAGTCGACGTCAAAAAAAGCAAGCACTTGAAATTTTGACTGAAGTAGATTTTTTACGCATTTTTTAAAATATCACATTTTTCAAGATTTTTGTAATTCATTAGTAGCTCGTGCTAAATTTGTTGTATGTATTTTATTTTATCTGAACAAATTAGCTCATACAGAATAGAACTTGATTCGTCTATTTTGTGATGACAAACATTTCACTGCTGCTGCGCACTTCGGGTTTGAATGTAAAACTTAAAAAGTCAATTTTACGGTACTTTGCACTGTTTTTTTTAATTTCTAAAATAGAACAGTGACGTCTAGTAGTAATGAATAATCACTGAAAATTTCAATACCATGTCGCAGATAATAAGGCATACAGAATAGTGCAAACTCCCTATGTAAATTGCATGCATAAAGCTGAATTTCTATGATTTAGTTGCTGGTAGTTGTTTGTCTTCATGTTATTACGTAACAGAAAAGAGCAGTCTGATTGAAGCAAATCATTTAAAGGGTGTTCGACTTTAATCACAACAGTCAGAAACATCTGCAAACAAACAAAAATTCAAATGGATGGCGTCTCTGTGGAATATTTCATATTGTAGAAAAAAATGTGACTCTTTGAAATGAGGGTACCTTTACTTCAGCATCATCTGTACAAGAAGTACCGTTAATTTTTAAATGAAATGACCTGCAGAGTCTTGGCAAAGCCTTGGTTGATTTATAGAAGCATGAAGTTTGCATAACCGAAACTTACTTTCAAAACTACCGTAAAATGTAAGGTGACCAAATTAGAAACTTTGCTCAGTGTACATGCTCAGTTATCCAGTGTGACTAGAAGTTTAATTCAGATCTCAGTCTCTATCTACTTCCATACGTGTTGTGTATTTCCATCCTATAAGCTCACCGAGAGCCTTCGGCTCAGGTGAGCTAATAACACCTGGAGACCTGATATTATAATGAAAGTCTATCATACCCTGTATTATTGTCTCGTTCCTGTGTTGTAAGTGATGATTCCAGGTTCCTAGTGTCCCATAATTTTACTTCTCTCTGACGACTCTAAAATATTAACAAATGTATTATTGAACTTTTTGGTTACTGTAAAGGCGGCACCTCATGAATGCGTAACTCGGACTGGTCAACTGTAGACATGGGTAAAGCTGAAAATGAGGTGTAATTTTATTCGAAGGTAACTGTATCATTGTACCAAAACACCTTAGTAAAGACAGTAATTATTTTAACTTTAAAACACCAGCAAAATAACTACATTTGAAAGTGTCTGTTTATTGTTTAACATATGTATAGATGTAAACAGTGTGGACCCAGATCAGACTGCTCCTATAGGAGCAGTCTGATCTGGATCTACACTGTTTGTTAAAGAGACTTCAATATGTTTCAGCAGGCAACAAAAACATACGACTTTTTGTGATACGCGCTTTAAGGGTTAATACATGTGAGGTCAGTGTATATACAGTCAGGACTTTCATGGAATGCACACACGTTTGCACGGCCCTAAAAGCTTATTAACTCTTTACCAAATTATAAATAAAACCTGATTTCCCTTCCTTAGAAGATGAAATAGCCGAACCATCCCCAGATATGAATATTAAAGTTGCCCCCTTCACAGTTAGGGAAAAGTCTATTAATATCAGCCGATTAGAAAATGACTTATATTGTGGTAATAGGGGACCTTAACTATTTCCTTGCTAGCTGTGACTTTTGTCGTCTGCTGATGACTTTTGCAAACAATCTTGACCAGGGGCGGATCCAGGATTTCTTGAAAGGGTGTCGAACTTTAGGAAGGGGGTTTGATTTGTTAACTTTACCTGATTATTTGTTATTTTTCCTGATTTTTCTGAAATTCACCATGAAAATGAAATCATTTTGTCTCAAATGGGGATATAAAGGATGTTACACTCATGATCATTTCTTATGAAATTTATTAAACGAGCTAATATGAAATGATCACAAGTGTAAAATTCTGTTTATCATATGACCTTATAAATGTGATTTTATCGCATTCAAGGAGTTTACTTCAATGAAAATTTGCATTGTTATAATGTATGTTGCCATGATGTTACTTGTTCCCGCTGAAAGTGTTATGTAACATGTGGTTACAACATTATTTATGACATGAAGTTATCCACTGAATAATGGTTAAGTCATATGATAAATATTTTTTTATTACTACTTCAATTTGAACTGAAACTTCTGTAAGTAAACAGTGGAGAACCTGATTAGCTGCTGAATATTACAGCTTTTGATCTGGGTTTGTTTACTTATATTCAAAAAATAGGTTACCAGGTTTTATATGGGTTGAACAAGTGGTCATGTATTATATTTTTTAACACATTTAAACATGTTACATGAATTCGAAAGGACTACAAGTGTGAGATTCAAAATGTGATTATTTCAGTGGGTAATTTTTTCATTGTTGTGGATAAATCAAAGATAATTTAGGAAACAAATATACAAATTCAATACACTCCAAATTACATTTCAATAATGATTATATTTGGAAAATGAATGTTACCCAACTGATGCATTGCCTAACTTTCATCACACTTTACGTCTATATTCCAACTTACCATACTGCAGCCTGTGGTGATAAGAAAATCCTGATCTCCCATCCAAACAACCCGTGAGTCACGATTACTCTGGTGGCCATTACATTCCTATCAATATAGAAATGAATGCACTTAAGAATTTCTAGCGATAAGGCGAGCAATCTCCCTAAACGAGACGTTCGGTTTATTTTGTTGAAATAACGACTGGGGAAACTAGGCACATTCATGATTCAACAAATATATATAGACGGGCCGTCGATGCACCATTGCCCCCGATTTCGTATATTTAAAACGGGATTTTCTTAATGCATGTAATAAATCAACTTCTTATTGAATGAGAATTTATTTCGATCATCAACTGTTCTTGTTATTCAGTAACATATATGGGAACTAGACCGTTAAACAAGGGTACCAATCGCCCTATCACGCTATGTAGTAGTAAAACTATTTATACAGTTGATGTACAATAAAAACGACCATCTTGCAAAGTGGTGTAATCTTTGTCAGATATTTGATGTCTTCTTTCGCTTATACAACCGCTTTCCCCCCCAAGACCCAAGACGCCCTTTACATATGTTATATATTTGTATAGCGACATTTAATTGTCCAAAGGGCATCTTGGGTCTAGGGGGGCAAAGCATCTAAAAACAAACTGAAAGACGCCAGTTTCATCTTTTCAGTGACAAACGTCACATTTTTTAAGTATATTTTGTACGCATGCGCAGAAGGAATACCGCAAAGTTTCGAAAATGAAGGGCACTTATATCCTTAATATTTTAGCACTTTTACTTTTTGAAAATCTGCAAGGGATTTACTAAAACTCTCGTCTAAACGGCACCCAGTCTAAAGACGTAAAATGATGGGTGGTAGTAGAAGGCGCAAGTTTTAACGGTTTTGTAAATGAAGAATCGCTTTGAAACCTATTTTAATGCTTTCTATGAAAATTTTACTACCGGAACAGACCAATATTAAAAACATTAGGGCAATTTGAAAATTAAGGTTTTGTAATCATGTCAACTAGGGAAAATATACGCCTTATCGCTAGAGCTCCTTTAATCTATTTGATAATACAAACATGCAATGATAAATTGACCTGAATCACAGTTCTATAATGATATAAGTCACGACATGTGATTTCCAACAATTGGTATTTTGACATGTGTAGACTCAGACAAGCCTGTGTAGCCTCCTTCAGGAGACAAAAATTCCTCTCGTCCATTCGTAATTACGAGTGAAATCTAGAAAGGACAAGTAATTCTTCCCAAAGCACTTGTCCTGCAGGATATGTCCTTTGAAAAGAGCTACTCGAGGAAGTCATATTACTCCCTTGTGTCCTTTATTGCATATGCTTTTAAACGACAAGTGCATGTGTTTTCAGAACGAGTGAAAATATTTTTGTCCCCTGCCTCCTTTTAAGCTTAGAAACTCCAAACGATGTGCGGTCAGTGGCCTAGTAAGTGTCATAGAATACTCAAGCGACTAGCAAAGGCTCTGATCAGTCTGCACATATGCAGCGGCTGGTCTGAGCCTTTGCTGGTCACACATACCACACTGTTGGGAATCTAATGTTGCAGCTCATATTTAGTTATTATACTTAACAGTTAGAGAGTGGATAATAAAAGCACTGATCAGACTGTGTGCATGTGCAGGTTTGTCTGTACCTTTGGTCAGGCCTTTAGTTAAGAGTGAGTAACAGAAGAATTACTTTTCTTATTTCAAGATGGTCCTTTTGAGCACCCAAAACATAAGCTAAAAATTATGGGTAAGAAAATATTCACAATTTATTGCTGGTGTTTGCTTGCAACAAAATTGGGTTTTCTGGCAATGAGACCTAAATGCTGCACTTATTAGCTGAGCACCATATCAAATGCTTCAAAGAAGCCACAGATTCAGATAAACAACATTTTTGAGCGTAAAATTGTAAATCTTTTCTTACCGATCAGTTTTAACATATGTTTTTGGTGCTCAAAAGAGCCGTCTCATTGAAACAGTTCTTTCGAGTACCCACAACATATGTTTTAGTTAGTTGAAAAATAAGAAAGATTTTTTTGGTACACACTCTTAAATTAAGGCCTAGAAGAAGCTAAAGAAAATAAAGATTTTTCAGGTAGATCAAAAGGAATCCCTTAAATGCACCGCCCCTGTTTGCTAACAGCATAATGTTCTATCAAAATTTGAATTAAAATGAAAATTACCACCCAATAACCCTAAACCATTTGGTTTAAATGAGTTAAACAGACTGTTAAAAATTTGGACTTGTATAAAAGTAGAGAGCATACCTGTGCAACAGAAGACGACCTTGGATCTAATACTCTTAATTTCTTGTCTTTACAAGTTGTTGCTATCAATGTACTGTTGCCATGCCAACATAGACTCTGTATCTGATCATCATGGCAACTTATATCTGAAAAAGGTTTACGGAGATTAATATTCACATTATATACTTTAACAGTTAAATGTTTTAAAATAGTTATCAAACATTGTTTACAATACATTAATGTTTGACAGCATGGATTTTTTTCGGGTGTTCTCAATGGCCGAAATTCGGCCCCATTCCCAATGGAATTTAGGTGCTTTTTCCATATTTTGAAAAAAATCCCTCATCAAAAAAAAATCTTAAAAGATTGGGATTTTCATTCAGTCACCACACACACAACTGTCACAAGCTACATGGTGACAATCTACTACCATTGCATCTTATTTCTCCTTCAATTTTTTTTATGGCAAAAGTATGTGTAATAGCGAATTTGTTTTTTATTGACCAAAAATGACATAATTGTGTACACGTACTATTAACAAATTTCCCAATTTAGGGTTTTATCACGCTAATGTTCCCAATATCAAAGGCCTTAGGGTCCCTTCCCAAAATTGCAAAAATTATACCTGATCAATTCCCTCGGAAGATGATTCGAAAACCCAGGCTTTGATCTCAATTTTCAACATCTCCCTCAAGACCAGGATCAGGCAGCTCTTACAAGAGCTGCCTGATCTGGGTCAGCTCTGTTTACAAAAGCATTAAAAGGTGTCTCTATGAGGTAAAGAGTTAAGGAGATGATGTTTTTCAAAACTGACAAAGAACTAGATTAGGCGTACAACTAGCTTAATGATTTTTCGCTGATTTTACTATCAAAATTTTATTTAGCTTGACCTATGATCATGGCCACCAATCCAGCTCCTTCATTGCATATACCAGTTGGATTAAACTTTCTGTTTCCTAATTTTGAGAGCAAAAATAATAAATTAGGCAATGCTTTTTGATGAGACACTCATTGAACTTTTTACACTGATATCGGTTTTAAGAGGATATTCTGCTTCATAGTTTAAAATGTTTTGTAATGAAGAAAAATGACAGCTTTGCAACTTCAACACAGTTTCTAGAATCACTTTATGTGACAGGGCACACTATTAAGGTATGAAGGTAAACATCATGGCCATTTAAAAGCAATTTTGGATTTCTTAAAATTTTGCATTGGTTAGAAAAAATAACGATTTTGTTGAATTTTAGGTCCATCTCATTCACTGAAAACAGGTGCCCCTTCTTCATAACACAGTATTGATTTTATGCGATGAAGGAGCTGGACTGGTGAAGCTTTAAAAGATCACTATAAATGGAAATTTATTTTTGTATTGTATAAAATGGAAACCATTGCCTTTAATTCAAACTACTGGTAACTCCAAGTTAAGGCTCTGACTCCAGGGATGAATCATCAATTTTTGTACAGGAAACGTCAGGGTACAAAAATATTTCAATATTGCACTTATCCTGCAGGCCGAGTGACTTACAATTTTCACTCGTCCTCCAAACACATGGACTTGTGCTTTAAAAGCTTATGCAATAAAGAATACAAGGGAGTAATTTGTAATATGACTTCCTCGAGTAATTCTTCCCAAAGCACTCTTCCTGTAGGACGAGTGCTTTGGGAAGAATTACTTGTCCTTTCTAGATTTCACTCGTAATAACGAGTGGACAAGTGGAATTTTTGTCCCCTGACCATGTAAATTTGTAATTTGGCAAACACTGATGACCGCAAAGAAATGACACAGAATGCAGCATTTCATCTAGGCCAATACTATTTGCTAAGATAAAACTTGGGAATGGAAACACATGTTAATTTGTTAGTTCTACCCTGTGACCCCTTGATTTATTTAATGAACCATCCTAAATTCATTATATTAATCATGATTGGAGAGGCCATCAGTATACAATTTTACCCCTTAAAGTGCAAATCACAACAAAGTTGACTGCTTTTGTTACCTGCTGAAATGTTTTAGAAGCCTTTTTGGCAAACAGTGTAAACCCAGATCAGACTGCTCCTATAGAAGCAGTCTGATCTGGAGCCACACTGTTTGCCCCTAAACTAACATTAGGTAAATTATGTTTGCAAAAATATGCAGCAGACAACTTTAGCAGGCACCATTTTCAAATGAATTTTTGCAGGTGCTTTATGGGTTAAAAGTTAATTACTGATTCTATAAAACTTTGTTGACTGAGTATCTGTTTCTAAGACTGTCCCAACATGACTGAAATATTTTGACTAGGACATAAAAACTGAGTATTTGTTTCTAAGACTGTCCTTACCTATTTTCTCCTCCCCAGAGTCAACATCAAAAACCTTGACACATTTAGACACAGAAGCTGCGAGTACCCCACTGGCTACAGGACTCCAGGCCACAGACTCAATCCTCTTCTCCTGCCCTGGCAGAGTGGCAGCATGATTCAAGGTAGCTATACTCTCTGACAATCTTTCCTCCTCAGGCAGACACCAGACCTTGACCTGCAGGTAAGACAGGGTTCATAAAGGCAAGTATGAGTAAAATTCAAGGACTTTTCAAGGCATTCTAAAGACTTACAGTTTTTAAGGACTTTAAGTTTATGAAAAATCCTGATTTAAGTATTAAAATTCTACTTCGGAAGTGCTAGACTGAGATAATGGAGACATTAGTACTGGAAAATTAGCATAAAATTATTATGCCTATATTTGGTGCAGCATATGCTGCACCAAATAAAGGCACAACGATTTTATACTAATTTAGGTCTCTATCTACAGTGCTAATTCCTACTGAAAATAGTAGAGTTCAAGGACTTTTCAAGGCTTTTGAGTGATTTTCCAGTACTTTTCAATGCAGATTTAATTTTCAAGGCATTTTCAAGAAAGCCATCTAAATTCAAGTACTTTTCAAGCCTGGGCGAACCCTGTAAAAGATTAAGCGATACCAGATAAGGATGCTTTATCCTAGGATAAAAATTCTCATCTTATGATGTCACGTCTGGGAGTAATATAATGCCATGTATTAAAATCGATCAACCACAAGTGGTTTACATATTTAGTGACATTATGTAATAACAATGTTGAATATATATGGCAAAATCTTAAGCCTTTTGAACACCTAAAGAGTAGTCATATCAAAATAAGTTTTATTGTCATATGATAAATATAATCTTACATTCATGCAAACTTCTGTTCTATGGCTTACAGACAAGTTAACCTACAGATCAGAAAGAATCAGTCCAAACCTGTCTACCGAAAAACTAAAGCATCAATATTATGAGGGTCTGGATGGGGTATAATGATTAGTAAATAATGGCCCTTGAGCCAAAAAAATAATGAATAGTGAATAATGAGTGCCTAAAAATAATTAATAATCCTATTTTTTAATGAATAAAAGAAAAAAATAATGAATAGTAAATAATCAGATTTTATGAACTATGGGTCTTATTTTAATGAATAACCCAGAATTTTAATGAGATGAATAATAGGCTAAACTTGTACCAGACCCCCCATCAAGACCCTCATATTATCTGTTCAGAGAGGTTATCACTTAGATTTCACCTGTTACTGCTAAGACACTTAAAAAAAATAATTAACACGTTATCACCAAGATTGCATTTCTCATATTTCTTACTGTGTTATCATTACAACTTACTGTGTTATCTGCTGAGCAAGTTGCTAGGAGACTATCATCGAAGGGACTAAAACACATGTCTGTAACAAAATCTGAAAAAAATTTAAGACAATAACATGATGGATAGTAAAAATGTTAATAAGAATTATGAAAATAGAAATATTCAAATGGTTAACCCTTAAAGCGCATAGAAAAAATTTATCTGTAAATGTCATCTGCTGAAAGCGTCTGCTGTAAAGAATTGCCTTACATTACCGACAAAATAAGTATAGAAGCAAACAGCATGGACCCATAACAGACTGCTCCTAAAGGAGCAGTCTGACCTGGGTACACACTGTTTGCCATAGAGGCTTCTTAAACATTTCAGCAGACGAGAAAAGCAGATGACTTGTGTTACGATTGGCGCATTAAGGGTTAATATGTTAATATTCTAAAAATAGAACACTAGTTGCCTGCCAAAAAGACCTAGATAAACAGTGCAGACCCAGATCAGACTGCTTCAGAAGAGGCAGACTTATCAGGGTCTTCCCTGAATGCTATTCACTGGTATTCAGAGGCACTTTGTAAATTCCATCCCTGATAAACAACATTATAGTTGAGAACAGAAAGAAAAAATGTTAGAAATTTTTTAACATTTTCAGTGGTCAATATGGTTATAAAATAAATTATAAATGAAAATTGAATAATTCAAATGGTGAATAGTCATGTTGTGCCTTCTAATCACAATGCTTATTAACTTCTTGCTTTTATGTGCAGTATGGATGTCTTTATCGATGCCATAGTGTCTCTAAACAAATGGCATTTATTTGCCAATTATAATGTTATACTTTGCAAAGTGTGGGTTTAACACCGTTAAACAGACTTCAACAATCTGACAAATATTTATTTGATTATTTGTGTAGCATGAATACACTAATTCTTAGAGTTGTTAATGATTTTAAGTATTTTTTAAGAAAAACTGAATCTACAGCATATACCATATCACACCATAGAGAAATCCTAAACTATTCATATTAATAGACTTTTCACTTACTGTTAAGGTGGCAACTTTAATATTCATATCTGGGTGTGGTTCGGCTATTTCATCTGCTAAGGAAGGGAAATCAGGTTCTTTTTATAATTTGGTGAAGAGTCAATAAGCTTTTTGGGCCACGCAAACGTGCGTGCATTTCATGAAAATCCTAACTGTATACACACTGAACTTACATTTAACCCTTAAAGGGCATAATCACAAAATGTATGTTTTTTTGTCGTGCACTAAAATATTTGAAGCCTCATAGACAAACAGTGTGGACCCAGATGTTTGCCTCTATGCTTATGTTAAATAGACATTTTCTGATGCAGTTTTTTTGCTGGCATTTTAAGGACTAAACAATGTGTTTTGCGTCTATACTGAGGTAATGGAGCAATATGAAATTGATACAGTTACTTTTGAATAAAACAACGCCTCATTTTCAGCTTTTACCTATGTCTAAGGTTGACCAGTTCTTATCATGCATTCATGAGGCCCCACCTTTACAGTGAGCAAAAAGTTCAAAAATACAATATCACACAATAGAGAAAGCCTAAACTATTCATACCTGAATGAGCACTGAGTGACGGTAATGACTGACCAATTCTTCCTGTGGTCTGCAGCGGTAAAATTCCCACATTACCATTGGAAGCTGAAGAAAAAAAGAAATTGTTATACATGTCGATGTACATTGTAAATTAAACATTTTTTAAGCTTAAATTGTTATTATTTTCTTTTCCTTTGTTTGTTTGATTTGATTCTTTACATCCCAGTCAACAATCTTTCAGTTATGTCTGGTTTGAACCAGTACTAAGCAAGGATTAATGTGCCTTGCCCAAGGACACAAGGCAGTGACACCAGTGAGGCTCGAACCCACATTTTCCTATCCATCCGTTTAAACATATGTAATGTAAACTCAAAAGAACGGTCTCATGGAGACGGTTCTTTTGAGTACCCACAACATATGCTTTGGTTGAGAAAGAAGAATCATTTTTAATTCCCACATTACCATTTGAAGCCCAAGAACAGAAATCATTGATCCAGGTAAGTAAAATTAATTTGAGTTTAAAATTCACCCATCAGTTTAATCCAACAGTTTAAAGGGGACAGCAACATTGAAAGCAAGTGCATCAAAAAAGAAAGCCCTTATTATATCATGTGATATGTCGTAAACCCAATCAAAATCAAATGAAAAAAGAAAGTTACAGATGTTAGTATAATATATAATTGAAGGCAATGGAAGGCAGCCATGTTTAGGGTGTGTGATGTCAAACAGCCCTAATTAAATATGCATATTTTAACATAAGAAAAATTACATCTTGATTAGCAGGCTAATTGTTATAATAATGGGCCTTGATATGACTTTGTTGCATGGGAACAACATAGGTGCAGACCAACCTGCACATTCGTGTAGTATGATCTGCACCTTTGCTATTCACTAGCTGGTAAGTATCAAAATCCAACTTGCTCCATGTGAAATTTCAAATCTCTAGGTAGTCTCTGTAGCTGAGTCGCCTAATTTGGGCCTTACTTGGTCAGAAAACCTGAATACAGGCTTTCTTGTGACCAGGCCCCGAGGTTATAAAACTCTTTTCATGCTCAACTCAACTGAGAACGAAATTTCAACTGCTCATAAAAACCAAAATACCGACAAATGAAGAAGTTTCTTGCTTTAAGTCTCTCAGATGTTGTATTTATCATGCCAATAAATTTTAAAATGCCAACAATTGTTGGCACTTTAACATTTATGAGCAGGATAAATTTCGTGCTCAGCTGAGTTGAGCATGGAAAAAGTTTTATAACCTCGAGGCCAGGCCCATATAGTCTACATTACCTCCTGAATCTGTATTAAATGCCATGTAACGGCAACTAGCTGTAAGGACCTCAGACAGTTTCCTATTCAATCTGCCCAAATTTTGACAGCCTGTGGCTTGGATAATGCATAACTGACAACTATAGTTTTGTGCTTAAATCAAACCCTTAAATTTAGTGAACCTAGCAATATAAAAATATTTTGAAAATATTGCATAACTATGCCAGGAATTTAGGGTTTAGGGGGTTGGGATAATCTTTGTGACCAAATTTCATTTCACAGAAAGTCAAAGATTCGTCGAGTTTTCACCTAAATACATGTAAATATTATGTTTGCAGCATAAAAATTGAGACGAAAGTGATGGGTTTGCATAAAATTCGGGTTGAGAAGATTACATTGTTTCATCTAAAGAAGTGTGCTGTCAATGATTTTTGACTATTACCTGTAATGTTTCAAGTTCATCCAGTTGACTTGTGCACTGAGGTGTATCATATCTGCATACTGTATAAATCATAGTCTAGATAAACACAGATGTTGAGCGTAAAATCGTTAATATTTTTCTTACACACCAGATTTTATCTACAATTTGGTGCTTAAAAGAACCGTCTCATTGTGACGGTTCTTTTGAGTACCCACAACATATGTTTTGGTTGAGAAATGAGACAACTAATTACTTTGTAAGCACTCATAACTAAAGCTCTGATACATGCCATTTACCTACAGGTCTTTACAAATTAAGTTTCTAATAAGGTTTTATAATAAAGCGTTTTTGAGCATTTTGACATCGTTCCCCCCCCCCCCCCCCCCCCCCCCCCGTGACCAATCATGCCGTTTTTATATGATGTGTGAAATGTAAAACTACAACTGTATGCAAAAGGATTAGTTTGGTCACTGGGGGGGGGGGGGGAAAGCACTTCAGTAAAACTTTTTCTATTTTCTATATGTTGGATAGCAAAAACAGAGTTTTCAGCCCATATTTTTCAATAGGTACTTGTCCAATGAGAAAACGGCTTTTGTGGATAAGTCGAGGATTGAACCTGCTATCTTTCTCATAGAAAAAATATCATTTTCTTTGAAACTTTTCTCTGGTCATTTTTATGGGCAATCCTTCATTAAGACTGTCCGAGGTCCTTTGATTGCCACATGACTGCATCAACCTAACTAAAGGCAGCTCCAAGATTAATATAGTCTACATTACCTCCTGAATCTGTATTGAATGCCATGTAACGACAACTAGCTGTAATATGATTGCCACACGACTGCATCAACCTATCAACAGGCAGCTCCAAGATCGTGTCCTGAAAAACACAATAACATCAGAATGTTTGGTTACTGTTCTAAAATTTTGAACACTATAGATGTCTGCCAAAACAGCCTAGACAAACAGTGAAGAAACCCAGATCAGACTACATCTGAAGAAGCAGTCTGCTCAGGGTCTTCCCTGTTTGTTAATCTGACATCCTTTTATGAATTCCAGCCCTGAAAACCAATATATTTTATTTGAGAAAAGTGCTAAAAAACATAGAAAGTTTATTGTACACTTTTTCTTTTGGCCAAGGCAGACAGATTTGTTTTCATTTTCTGGTCCAATGGGACAACCTATTCCCTGAATGTAGCTCTTCCAGAAAAAAAATACTCAAAAAAATGTTCTACTATACTCTCCATATTCTTCAGATAAAATATATGGGCCTCGTCGCTACTAAACCTGTCTTCGGGAAAGTTTGGGATTTACGACAAAACAAGTCTCAAACCTGTCTCCCCAGCTACAGAGACTAGGGCTGCAACGATTCAGTTAGCTCACGATACGATACGTATCACGATATTTGCCTCACGATACGATACGTATTGCGATACATTTTCAACAACATTAGAGCCTTAGAAATAACATAGATTTATGACATTAGGAGAAGTAAATACTCAAATATTAACCCTTGCCATGCTGGATGTTTGTATGTACACCACTCTACCCCAGTTTTTATCAAACTCATTTAAAATATTTCAACAGTGTAAACAGTGTATATTTAGATCAGCTGGATTCTCAAAAGCCAGCTGATCTTGTTCTACACTGTTTCAAAACAGGATATATCAAGAGTTTAGCATGGAAAAGGGTTTACTGATTAAAGCAGAACAATTAAGTGGGAAAATGGTAACATTCCTTTTGTACAAAAACATATTTTTTAAATATTCATTTTTAATATATAACACTAAGTGCTGTATCGTAAGCATATCGCGAACTGACCTCACGATACGATACGCGTATCGTCAGAAAACGTATCGCGATACGATACGATTTCAATGAATCGTTGCAGCTCTAACAGAGACTAGCTAGAAAATTGAAAAATTTGCTTGTAGCAAGTGAAGATGTGATACTTTCCAATAAGCTAATAACTAAGGCTCTGATCAGTCTGCCTGGATGCGCAGACTGGTCTGCCGCCTTTGTTGTTTGCAAACCCCCAAAGACCATGTAGGGACATCATCCACATCAGTGGGACCCCTTCCAGGTAGCTGGCTAGCTGCATGCATAGCAGATCTCACACCTGATCTCCAGGTGCTCCTTTCTTGAGGGTCAACTGTCACGAAAATTTCCTGAAACTTACTTCTTTCTTTGGGTATCTTGGTGCTGCATTTTTGTACTTGGATACTTTAAACCGCCAAGCCATCTTGACACATTAGCAGTTCCTGTAAAATTAACACAAGGTTTTAAAAATAAATTCAGCATAAAATTGTAAATACTTTCTAACCCATAATTTTTAGCATATATTTTGGGTGCTCAAAGAACCATCTCATATGTTTTAGTTGAGAAATAAGAAAATTATTTTCCTCTTACCCATTATTAACTAAAGGCCTGTTAAGAGATCAAGAATTTATACTAAGACACACTTATAACACTGCAATGCTTTATTTTGATAATATAATTTACCAAGGGAACTTAGAATTGACAATTTGTTATACCCGCTTTTTCTTTAGAAAAAAGGGTATATTAATTTCGTACCAAAGTCAGTCCGTCGGTCCGTCTGTTCATCCGTCACGTTTCTTGTAAATGTATCTCCTCCTAAACCATTAGAGGTAGCAACTTCAAACTTTGTAGCTGAATAGGTCACATGATGTAGAGGGTACTGGGCAACATTTTGCGTGACCTTGACCCCAGGGTCAAAGGTCAAATAATGTATTTTCTTGTAAATGAATCTCCTCCTAAACAGTTAGAGGTTGCAACTTCAAACTTTGTAGCTGAATAGGTCAAATGATGTAGAAGGTACTGGGCAACATTTTGTGTGACCTTGACCCCAAGGTCATATATTGAATTTTCTTGTAAATGCATCTCTTCCTAAACCTTTTGACGTAGTAACTTCAAAGTCTGTAGGTGCATAGGTCACATGATGCAGAGGGCACTGGGCAACATTTTGTGTGACCCAAAGGTCAAGGTCAAATAATGTATTTTCTTGTAAATATATCTTCTCCTTAACCGCGGGATGTAGCAATTTCAAACTTTGCTGGTGCATAGGTCATATGATGGTGAGGGTACTGGACATTGTTTCGTGTGACATTGACCCCAAGGTCAAGGTCAAACTAGAATTGTCAGAGGATCTGACTATAGCCCCGCTGCAGTGCCTTGCGGCAGTGCCTTGCGGCAGTGCCTTGCATGAAGTAAAAGGCCAGAGTGTCTCAGGATATTGAGTGGTAACATAATTCTGACATCAATCAAGGGCCATAACTCTCTTACAAATTTGCGAAAAATGATGTGTGACAATCTCAACATAGATCTTGTCAATATGAATGCATATATAAAATTTGGTAAAATTCTGTCCATTTTTTCTGAGATATTGAAAGGAAATGAACTTTTGGCGTAAATCAAGGGCCAACCCAAGCTAGATCTTGATAATATGAATGCATGCATAAAATTTGGTGAAGTTCTGTCAATTTGTTCTCAAGATATTGAGCGGAAACAAAATTTTTGCGCAAATCAAGGGCCATAACTCTGGTACAAATGTGCGAGATATGTCAGGTGACAATCCCAATGTAGATCTTGTCAATAAGAATGCATATATAAAATTTGGTGATATTCTGTCAATTAGTTCTCAAGATATTGAGTGGAAATGAAATTTTGGCATAAATCAAGGGCCATAACTCTGGTACAAATGAGCGAAAAATAACATCTAACAATCCCAAGCTAGATCTTGTCAATATGAATGCATATATAAAATTTGGTGAAATTCTGTCTATTTGTTCTCAAGATATTGAGCGGAAACGAAATTTTGGTGTAAATCAAGGGCCATAACTCTGGTACAAGTTTGGGAAAAATTACATGTAACAATCCCAAGCTAGATCATGTCAATATCAATGCACATACAAAATTTGGATAAATTCTACATAAGAGTTCTCAAGATATTGAGCGGAAACAAAATTATGACTGACGGACGGACGAACGGACGGACGGAATGACAGACAACCCAAATCCAATATAGCCCCCGAAACAAAATTATGACGGAGGGACGGACGGACGAAGGCAAGTAATGACAGACAACCCAAACCCAATATAGCCCCCACTTTTTCAAAGCGGGGCTATAATAATGTATTTTGATGTAGTAACTTCAAACTCTGAAGGTGCAGAAGTCACATGATGTAGAGGGCAACATTTTGTGAGACCTTGACCTGAAGGTCAAGGTCAAATAATGTATGTTCTTGTAAATGCATCTTCTCCTTAACCATGGGATGTAGCAGCATCAAACTTTGCTGGTGCATCGGTCACATGATGTAGAGGGTACTGGGCATAATTTGTGTGACCTTGACCCGCTTGAAGGTCAAATAATGTATTTTCTTGGTAATGCATCTTCTTATCAACTTCAAACTTTGCAGGTACATAGGTCACATGATGTAGAGGACAATGCTTCATGTGACCTTGACCTTGGGTCAAATCAAATCAAATATTTCTTTTAAATGCATTTCCTCTTAAACCGTTGGACCAGCAGCAGCTTCAAACTTTGCAGGTGCATAGGTGATGTAAATGATACTGGGCAACGTTTCATGTTTGTCCTTGACCTAAGTGAAATAATATACTTTCTTGAAAATGAATCTCCTCCTAAAGCGTTGGATGTAGCAACTTCAAACTTTGCAGATAATTTGGTTAGATCAAAAGCGGGTATTTGCGATGGTGTACCATCGACTGAAGTCTAGTTTTTGTTTGTGTTGATGATTTATGTCCCAGTCAACCATTTTCTTTCAAGTTTGGATGCTATCTGAATTTCCTCTCTTCCTGAGTTGAACCAGTGCTAAGCAGATGATTAACTGTCTTGCTCAAAAACACAACACACTGACTCAATGAGTCTCAAACAGAGACCCTTCAGTCTCAAGTCTAACACTATGCCACTGAGCCTGGGTCGTGACTGCGCTCCATGATTTCCCTTTTTAGCAAATAAATTCCTTGATCCATCTGCAGGAAAATTGGTTCATTGTATATATCAAGAGTTCAAAGTTCAGAAATTTTCAAATTAAGATTTCAGCACCTGACAATGGCGTAGGAAGAACGCTGAAAAGGTAACGCACATCAAAGGGAGACAACTGGATCAAGCAGTTATTGTCTTCAATTACATCCCTTTTCAAAATGGGAACTCTTAAAGGAACAAATTTGCTCCAAAGGGAGCAAATTCTTTCCTTAAAGAGCAGTTCCTTATGGTATGGAAAATCACTTTTACCACATTAGGTGACCCCCTTGAATGTTACTATTTTTAATATGCCTGTGCGTAACTGCATAATGGGGGCTACGCCAATGCCTGTGCTCAGTATCTGATGGCTGTTTTTATCTAAGCAGACCCTGATGGTATTCTCAACATCTCATCAAAATACCATTTTCAACCTTAGTTATAAGCATACATGCTGAGCACTGTAAGCATCAGGGGTGTGGAAATACCATGCCCGACTTGTCCGACCTGGTCCCCTTGCATTTAGGACAAGTAAGAAATTTATTTTTACTTGTCCTGCGACAAGTACAAAGAAAGCTAATACAATTCTATAATATTTTTTATTAATGATTACAAACTTACATGTTGTTTGTTCCGTCCTTTATCCCCTACTGGTGAAACTTACATGTAGGAGTGAAAACAGTGTGGATCCTGATCAGCTCAGAAGCCAGCTGATCTAGATTTACACTATTTACAATGTACAGTTTATATTTGTTTTCATACTGTTTTAGAAAGCATTTACACATTGTTTCAGCACAGTAAGGTAGGTATAAGCAAATCTATTTTTTTGGACAAGTAAAATTTTCTTTGGACAAGTACATTATGGCCATTTACTTGTCCTTGGACAAGTAGAAAATTTTACTATTTCCACACCCCTGAGCATATACTGAATACTTGAAGGGTTGTTTGCACTATATGAATTTCTGATTTCCAGTTGGTCATGTGGTGCAATGCCATTGGTAGCTTGGATGAAAAACTACCGATCTTGATAGGCAGGCTTCTTCAGAAGCCAACTGGTCTGGATCTACCATTTTTTTTTCAGGAGGATATGGATTTTAAAAATGATAGGTGAAGAGAGTACTTATTAGGTTAAATGTGGTAAAATGTTATTTATTGCCTGTTTGTTTATATACAGTCATGTATGTTTATCCCCATGTTTTTTAAAAAGCGACAGGGATATTGCAATCCACTCTGTCTGTCGGCTTGTCCGTCACTCTATCTCCTCCTAAACCATTGGACGAAATCTAACCAAATTTCGTGTGTGAGTTGCTAACATGAATGGGGCGTGCAACAGCACAATTTTTTTTGCAATCAAGTTCCAATCAAAAATGTAGACGCTAGAGCGGTCACAACATTATCCATCAATTTTTAAGATGCTCAAGGGGAGCTAACTCCAAAATAGGTGATGGGATCTTGACGAAATTCAAACTCATCCAAGCTTTAATAGTTGTCCTTATTATATGCAAGAATGAAGAAGATCCATTCAAAATTGAAAGCACTATAGTGGTTGCAACATTTCTCCCATTATAAGTCTAATTTCGAACCCATTCAAGATTTTATGGTTGTCCTTGTTACCTGCAAGAATAAAGAACAACAAAGCAAAAATGAAGGAGCTAGAGTGGTCACAAGATTTTCCCCATTACAACCGTATGGGAGTTATCTGTTGCCATGGAAACCAGAGTTCTGATCCGATCTTACCCAAAACCTAATGCAGTCAATCCCCCACCCCAATGATGCTCCTGATGAAATTTGATTACAATCGGCCGGCTGGTTTCAGAGATATTCATGTTTAAAAGTGTGGACGGACGGATGCACAGAGGGACGCCGGCTCGAGTCCCATACTGTAAGCTCACCCTGAGCCTTCGGCTCTGGTGAGCTAAAAATGAAGGAGCTAGAGTGGTCACAACATTGTTCATTAATTTTTCTCCGAAGTCAGTAATGGAATCTTGTTGAAATTCAAATTCATCCAAGCTTTAAAAGTTGTCCTTATTGTATACGCAAGAATGAGGAATATCCATTCAAAATTGAAAGCACTAGAGTGGTCACAAAATTTCTCCCATTATAAGTCTATGTGGATTTTTCCAGACGCTCAAGGGCAGCTAACTCATGTCCCTGGTCGGATCCTGCCAAATTTTGAACCCATTCGAGATTTTATGGTTGTCCTTGTTACCTGCAAGAATAAAGAACAACAAAGCAAAAATGAAGGAGCTAGAGTGGTCACAAGATTTTCCCCATTATAACCCTATGGGAGCTATCTGTTGACATGGAAACCAGAGTTCTGATCCGATCTTAACCAAAACCTAATGCAGTCAATCCCCCACCCAAATGATGCTCCTGATGAAATTTGATTATGATTGCCCAGCTGGTTTCAGAGATATTCATGTTTGAAAGTGTGGACGGACGCAGGGACGGACGGACGTACGGACGCCGGCTCGAGTCCCATACCATAAGCTCACCCTGAACCTTCGGCTCTGGTGAGCTAAAAACAGATTTGGTGTGTGAGTTGCTCACATGAATGGAGCGTGCAACAGCACAATTTTTTTGGCCCCGCCCCCTGGTGCCCTGGGGCGGGGCTAAAAGGCCAAATATCATTAAATCTCAATTACAAACTTTAAGTCAATTTCAAAGATTTTTAAACCAAACTTTGTGTGTCTCCTCACAAATAAAACATATCAGACAGGATTTTCATTTGGTCCTCTTGGTCATGCCCCAGGGTTTTGGACTTGGGGGTGCTGGGGGTCAAAAGTTTAATTTTCTGAACATTTTGCAATTGGCAAAGATGGTAATCAGTAGCGCAAACCGTGATTAACTTAGCGATAATCACAAGAACCCTTAAAAGGACTAAACAATCACAGGCTGATTTAATATCAAGAAGCAGACTGACCTGACAATAGTGTTGCAGTTACCTTGCGATGTTGTGAATGTGATTGTCTCAGAACAAAATAATCTCACACCAACTGTTTTCACTGGGTGAGGTATTTGAACAAGCCTTAGATAAAGATTAAGAAGCCTTATTTAACGTCACTTATAATGAAAAAGCTAGACAGCATTAGCTCATGAGCTATTCTGCTACTTTGCAATATCTTTAACAGATACTTACCAGCCTTACTCCTAGCACATCCCCTTTTTATGCAAGAGTCAGCAAGGGAGCTGCTAGTACCATTTTTACACCTTTGGTATGGTGTGGTCTTTATTTGAACCTGTGACCTCCAGCTCCGAAAGCGGACGCTCTACCAGCTGAGCTATCGGAGCGGTATCAAGCCTTGCAGGGTTGAGTTAATAGACCAGTAATCTTTTGATCTGTTTGAGGTAGCTTAAGTTGGCGATCAATCATATTGAACACATACCCTCTGGCATCTGGTGATGCAGTTAAGGGAATTTTTAGAATGTCAGCAGAAAAAAAGATAGGAGGAAAAGAGTCACACCAAAATAGGCATGAAAAATTACTAAAAATGCACTGGATTCGCAATTTCTAAGAACTCTTTTTCTTTAGCCAGCAATAATAATTCAATTCTTCTTCCGTATTGTAGTAATTTATTGAGCTAGGTAGTGGACAGAGGCAACTCCTCCAGTACTTTACCGGACTATAGACAAGTCCAAACACTAAGTCACAAATCAATATCATCCGGAACACTACGGTCTTTATTCGAAAGCTGTTGGCAGTAAACTGTTGTTTATTGTTTGTCAAAATTGACCCGAGACATATGAATATTCAATGACCTTTTACTCAGTCTTCGTGAATCTTCGTAAAAAGTGTGCTTGAGATTGTTCTATTATTACTAATCTGAATGAAATTTATCAGAATTCCCTGATAGCCTAGTGGATAGTCTTGCGTTTGGCACTCAAAAGATGTGGGTTCGAGTCCAGTGGCATTTAAGTATATTTTTTTCATTTTTTTTTTCGATTTGCTAGTTTTTTTTGTCTTTATTCTTGATTGTGTGCACAACTGGATACATTTATTTGAATTTGGCATGTGTTTATGTAACAAATACAGCACCGTGAATAATTTCAATAAGCCTACATGTGAATAACTCTGCACGCTGAATATTTTTCGAGACTTTTGTTATCATCTGCTGACTTTTGATCAAAATTAACTTTTTCAAAAATCTTTCAGGATCACTATCAGAGTGTCAAATGGTCTATATCCAGATCAGAACCGACGTTCTGTCGGTACTGAACTGGGTCCAAACTATTCGCAAATGTTATCAGCTGACAAGGAAAGAGTGGGAATAATGAATACAAAAGTGGCTAAATACAAATGAAAGACATAAAGCTCATTACAAGATTATGTAAAAATTACGAACAATATTAACTTAAAAAAGAAAGCAATTTGACAATTATATAAAAAAAAAGGTTCCTTCCAAGTTTCGATCCAGGTATGCTTGATTTGTAATTAGTCAACTAACCACTAGGCTATCAGACCATTTGCATTAACAAATTGACATTATCTTCATATTCTCTGTAAAAGCGTGACCAAGATCGAAGTACTCCAGGAAAACGCACGAACATCACAAAGATTTTGGCGAAAATTAATCAGTCTCAGGTCAATTTTGACAGACTATATCTGTATTGAACACGACAATATGTCTTCAATGACTACTCAACAAGAACCCCAGGATGTGTCACAAAGATGCTAGATGACCTTGAATGGGAGTCACTGGAAGTAAGAAGACACGACAGACTCAGCATGCTCTACAGAATGCAGCATAATTTGGTAGACATACCTGCCAACAGATACCTGAGCTCTAGTGACAGCCGAACCAGAGGGACAGTCAAGTTCTTTTAAGAAAGAATCAGCGACACAACCTACTCCAACTCCTTCTACCCAAGGACTGCAAGAGAATGGAACAAATTGCCATCCAGAGTTGTGTCTGCAGCCTCCCTGGAAGAATTCAGGTTATCCCTACGGGTGTGACCTGCTCCATCACTGGTATTAGAGGAGTCACTGTACATAGTTTTAACCAGCTTTTAGTTTTATCAACCTGTACATAGTCTATTTGGGGCGTGCTGAAGCCATCACACTACCTTGCCCAGCAGAGCTAATTACGGTCTAGGAAGATCCCAGCTCTTTACCAGGAAGAAGAAGAAGAAGAAGAACAGCACATCTTTTATAGCAATTTAAAACAAAATTATTTCATAAAAAAAACAAAAAAAACAATTCCAACAACTGGTTCCCATAGTTTGATCATTGACCTATCAAATGATGAGTTTTTTCACGTATTTTATTGTCAATTAATTAATATATCAGAGTTTGAAATGCATCATTGGACCAAAACACCAGAGCGGGGACCTGTCAAAAAAAAATTAAAACTAATAAAATTAATTATTTTTCGCAAAAAAAATTATTGTAAATCATTATCCGATACTTATTTTACATATTCAAACCAAAACCTAGAGCTAAAATATCGTTTAAGATGCTTTTTTCTCACGAAAATGATGGCTCAGCTCAATGGACACTGCATTGAGCGGAAGGTTTTTTTGCCCACCACAATAAAGAGTCACATGGTCAAAATTGTTATCACATGGTCAATACGCCCGGATAAAAACAATAACATTGGACTGGTCTATTGTGAGTAGGGGTGACTATTGCAGCCAAAAATGACTATTGCGATAGTATTGACATTGCAGGAAGTATCATTGCAATACTATTACTATTGTGGACTACCATTGCAATACTATTGTCTGAAACATTTATGCTTGTTTAAAGGAGAAAATTAAGGAAAATGGTAGGACTTATCTGCACGTACAGGTACCAATTTATGAAAAGAAACAAGAGAAAATTTCAGAATATTGTAAAAGTCTACAAATTTTACTGTAATGCATGGGAGGCAACAACATATACATCCTATTGCTACTTAACATTCTTTTTGGGCCTAACCAAGCAATATATTAAAGTGAAAATCCCTATGTCTAAGAACTATTGAAACTATTGCGATAGTGAAAAGACTATTGCCGATACTATTGACATTGCCACTTTTCTATCGATGCAGTAACATTGCCTAGGTTACTATTGTGATGTATCGATAGTCCGATGTATTGTTACATCCCTAATTGTGAGTAGGATAGACCTGTTACTGGGTAGTATAAAGCAGGAGGAATGTAGGGGTTGAGTGATTCATGTGCTGGACATGTTTACAGCAGAAATGAGACAGACTCCATTGAATGCAGACCTAGAAAAGCTAAGTTCCTCTGCCCTCCTGCCTAGTACCAAGGGTTAAATTTGCACTTATATTATATTAGACCTTTCAAATATTACATTAGTATTCACACTTGAATGAATGGATCTTCAAGTAAACCAAAATGCCGATGATGCTCTATAGACAGCTATCGGTGCATTTATCAGCGCCTCTGAGTCCAGTTACCGGACCATTCAGTACACCACATCAGTATAATTTTGATTTGTTTATCAATTGTCATGCTCGGGAGGGCGTCAGGCAGTATACGCAGTGATTCATTTACAATTTTGGGCTTATGGGTCCTGGGACTCACTGTTTCCAATATCAATGCGTCCCAACTCGGCAACTGCAAACTTATGAGTCCAAAACACTATTTTTAATGACAAGTCTGCAATACTATTGCATCCCGGGACTCGCCGGGACTCGCTGAAATAAAAACTTATGCGCAAAAGATGCAGGATGCGCAGGTAACAAAATCACTGTATACGAGATAGATTAGGGTATTAAGGATATTCATCTGGCCAATATGGCGTGGTGGCTAAAATCTGCGGGTGCTTTGAATTTTGCGCTGTAACAAGAATGATGTCCAATTTCGCTCTGAATTTCAGAAATAATCATAAGATATTTGTAATATAGTTTACAATTTTGTTGCTGAATGAAATATACACAAACAGTAAATAAGTCAAATATTACCTTGAACTTGGTCAATTTTTGCACACAGAATTCTCCTATTTTCCTCCATCAGAAATTTAAGTTTTTTGCGCAAACATGTAAGTTGTTATGTGATCTAGTACGGCTGGAATTTAAATTTAACAAAATTTAATTCAAAATGTCACTTTTCTTGCTAATCCGATAACACCTAACACTCATATATAATAGCCATTGACAATAATATACATGAGTGATTTAAAAAAAATGCATCCAAAGTGTGACATTGGGGGTCAAATTTCAAAATTGCTCTATCATTATCCTTTTTTACGTCATCCTAACCAGGGAACATCAAAATTTCAGAAACAAATACTGGTTTAAGTACAAAATTTAGGACAATGCTTTAAATTTAATACATTAATCAATTTTTCATTATTATTTTACAATTCTATAAGCTACTTTTAGCTTGATTATAAACAACACAGGTATGCAGAATTGTAAATATTTTCTCATGAACTGATGAAGTACTTATGAATACACATTTTCAAAGTAAAATTTAATCTTTCGCTCAAAATTTGCACTTGTAATAAAATCTTATGTGAAAATACACCCCTGGATTTTCACTGTGTAGAGGAAAAAGTTTTTCTTATTAAAATAATAAGCATGATTTTTTGTTAAAAATTGATTTTTGGTAACAAGTAGGGTAAAAGAAAAACATAGAGCAAATTTCATTTGAATATATAGGATATAAAACCTATTAAACACATTAACATATGTTGGTAAAGGAATGTGTTACACTTGTGACAAAATCAGAAGAGGGAGTTTTTTCCTTTGAATTTTTGATCTCTTATAGATTTTATATAGGATGAAGTGAATTGGCTTCATGGAAATTGATTAAAATATATCAAAACATAAATCAATTCTCTTTTTTTAGCACAAAACTTTAAAAAATGAACTATTCAGATTTGTTTATTAAGCATAGTAAGTAGTTATAAAATGTTAATGATCAGAAAACAGTTGACAGCACTCATTGTGGGATAAGTTATCAATTGAATGAATGATTTGAATGATACCATTTCTTGCAATTCTAAAGAATCTGTAACAAAGTTAAGGCTTAAATAGAAAGAAATAATTGTGTTACACTTGTGACAATAAAACAAGGGAACTGATTATGTCACTTTTGTCTTTTCTTATTATTTATACTTTATATAATCTACTATAGTATGTACAACTGAGCATCTTTTTTGGTTTTCTTCTGTAAATTCCTGTAAATATTTTTTGAATTGTGAAAAATACCTTTCCCTCCTTGTGAGTGTATAACTCTATCCGTTTTGTTTACACCATTTTGCGTTTTCTTTGTATCGAAAGAGTGAATAACTACCCTAAAATACCAAAAAGTATCAAATTAATTGTTGAATAGATCATCCTTTGACCAAACACAAGAAAAAGTGAGATGAAGTCAATCCATAATATATGTTACACTTGTGACACAAATCACATTTTAAAGTCTTCCTGTCTAAATCAAGCTATAGTCTGGTTTGAGACTGTCTGATTTCTTCATTGTTGAATTTAGCATGATTCCTATCCTTGAATGTAGCTCAAGGATGGCCAGCTTCATAATGAAACTAGTATATGGGCTTGGGGAAGCGTCATTCCTGCTGGACCGTAACTAGTATTGACTACACATTTGGTGAAGTTGTTGACTTATTGCTGTGTTTAAATTATATTTATGCATTCAAGAATTATTAAAAAGACAAAAGAAGTAATATTTCATTTAAAATTTGCCATGTATATGCATTCATCGCATTTTCCTAAAATGTGTTACACTTGTGACATCAGTTAAAATCATGCCACGAAGTCAGCAGCTTAAGGATTTCATCACAATTCCTCATAATGTTTTTTGGGGGCTCCCTTGACCAGAAGAACAGCAAAAAAGCTATGAAATGCAAAACAAATTAAAATGCTGATGATTGAAACCTTAAATGTTACACTTGTGACATATCTGGGTGGTTTTATTCAGTACTGGCTACATAAAATTATACTTGCTGTTTTATAGGCAAGTTGGTTCCTTTAGATAGCTAAAGACTGCTAGTCATTAAAACAGCATTCCTTATGAATAAAGCTTTGCATATTTTACGAGGCAATTCACTTTACTCCAATCATATGAAATTCTGTATGATAAAAATTTGAAAGGTTGTGTTTATAAAAGATTACAAATTTCCGATTTATCTGGTTTAAAAAAGATGAAAAGATTATTTTCTCACAGCTTTTATGCTATATTTCAACTGCAATTCACCATTTGACTATACATGAATAGTGTTTAATTCAATTTACAGTTGAATCGTAGGTAAGGGAAAAAATGTCACAAAAAAGTGTTACCCTTGTGACAATTTTGATGACATTTTTCCATGTAATTTTTGAACGGAACATTCTAAAGAGATGAAACTTGGCATGATGCAAGAAAAACATTAATTACATATCTTAAAATTAATTTTAACAATAAATCTGCTTTAGATAGTCTATAAACATTGATTAAAGAAATGGATGCATTATTTTTGAAATCACCCACATGTCAGTTATACAGGTAAGTAAGTTTACATACAAGTCCACTAATCTATCTCCTCCTTCGGCAAATACAATAAATAAAAAAAACATGAGCGGATATTCGTGTATAATGGAGCTTTTTAGTTTCTGTAAAGGCGGTAACGTTAATATTCATATCTGGGCATGGTTCGGCTCTTTCATCTGCTCAAAAAGGGAAATCAGGTTCTATCAATTGGTAAAGAGTTATTAAGTTGTTTTAGCCATGCAAACAAGCGTGATTTCATGAAAATCCTGACCTTATATACACTGAACTTACGTTTATTAACTCTTTAAGTGTATATTACAAAAAATCGTATGCCTATGTCGTCTGCTAGAATATTTGAAGACCCTTCGATATACAGTGTAGATCCAGATCAGACTGCTTCTATAGGATCAGTCTGGTCTGGGTCCACACTGTATGCTTCTATATTTATGTTAACCATTAAACAGACAATTTTGGGATGCAGTTATTTTGCTGGTGTTTTAAGGGTTAATTCATATGATTTGTGTCTTCGCTGAGGTGTTCTGGCGCAAGATGATAGCTACTTTCGAATAAAACCACGCCTCATTTTCAGCTATTACCTATGTCTTTAGAAGGTTGACCAGTCCTAATTTCCCATTCATGAGGTGCCGCTGTTACAGTATCCCAAAAGTCCTATAATAGGTAATATAGTGTTCTCTGGTCACTATCTATATTTTGCACTCTGAGAGTTATTTTATAAAAACCCCGGAGAATGCTATTCGATGGGCCAATGACATGACTTCAATTACCTGTGGGCGCTTCAGAAGGCTATTATTTCCAATTAATATAGAACATATTTCTCTTAAGATCACTTTTGTCTCAGCAACATAGGTTAACAAATAGTTAAGATTAAGGCCATATTTTAAATAAAATTTCCTATCTTTTGGCAGTCTTCATTGCTTGCAAATTACTGATTTTGGTGTTTCCAGCCTTTAACGTGTTAATGTTCAAAGAGGTTGTGGTAGGTTTAGCGTTCCGAACAAGCACTACTCTAATTCTTACTTGAGTGTTTGGTACTTGTTGCATTTATACATAGAACCTCCTTTGAATGCCGACAGACCTTTCCAGCAAAGCCGGTGATCTCAAATTTGGTGTGGGTCAATGACTGAGAAGCGAAATGTCAGGCAAGTCTATGCATTTGTACAGGCTCGCCTAAGCTTTTGTTGCTCTATAATGAGAGAGGTGTCATACTCTTATGTGCTGGCTCATTTATGGTGTGTGCGTTTTACAGAGCTTTTATAGCGCAAATTCTGAAGCCATTTCATCTTACAAAACAGAGCTCTACCTTGGCAGGGTTTTAGCGTCTAATTGTGAATACTTCCATATCTATCGGTCCAAACATTTGTGTTGGGTGATTAAAAGAACCGTCTTCTTGAAACGGTTTGTTTGAGAAGCCACAACATATGTTTACTTGAGAAATAAGAAAATAAAGATTTAATGGTGCACTATTGGCAAGGGCCTGCTTAATGTGAGTCTGCATTCCCTGAGTTGATTCTGATCAGCCTGAGCATCATCACAGTCCTACCATAAGCAATTGGGGATGATTAGCAAATGCCACACTCACAGACAACAGACCGAGACAGACATGGCAACAAGTGGAAGAGACACAAGGTAATTGCAGCCATACAACAGCAAGTACAGTAAAGCAACCAGCTGTCTCTTGTTCATCCAGACGATTGCAATAATATATACTTAATTAAGTAAGTGCACTTAAGACAAATGCCTTTTTTCAGTTTCTAAGGACCTTAATTTGCTTAAGCAGTCAACAGAGACTCTATCAGACTGGAGGTATCTGCAGGATTCCACATGTAAAACTTGAGCATGACTTTATTTTCATTTGTGGGAGCTGCTTTCTGCATTTCTGCATTATATTATACTTCCCTTTATACAATCACTGTCAACTAAGCTCTAGGATCTGATGCGATATGTGTTTAACTAAATGTGCTTGTACGAAGTCCAAAATCAGTCTGGTCACCTTTACTGTAGAATGGAATGTGTGAGCTGGTACCAAAAGAGGTGACGGCTAAGCTGCTACATTTTTCTTTTTATTTAACCTTGCACTTTCTCTTTTAAAAAACTTTCTGTGTTGCTCTATTCATTGTCCGAAACAATACAAATTTATAGACTAAAGCTTTTGAGGCCCCTCTACCAGTAGTTGCTTAGCTTCCACTAAAACCTCTTGTTTTTCAGTGCATGGAGTCTAACTGGTGAATTTATTGTTCCTGCATTAAGTGATGTGTCGTTTTCAGTGTGTTGCACAATGAGGACTATGGTCATCAGTCTGGCAGTTTGCACACACGTTCACTTCATTGTCGTTCATTGACATTAAAAAAAAACGCTGTGTCATTTTTTGCGTTAAACGTCAATTCCTGTATTGAAACGTATATCACGCACTGATATAAAATGTTTATTTTATTTATTGCCTAAGCTTTTCTTCAATTTCTTAATTTGATTATAACCTTTGGCATTAATAGTCAAATTGAATCCAAGGCTGTGAAAGCTCACACACTCTTATGTAAGCATTCCTTTCCATTGAATCCAGTGAGCAGGCATCATGCCACAGACGATCTATTGGTGTAAATGAGAAGCTAAATGAGCAATCGAACAACAATCTCCGAATTTTGAAACATCTAAGAAAATGAGAGTACTTGTAATTGCGTAGTCGATGGGGTGCCATCGAAAGAACCCCACATTCTCAAAGAAATTTAATGATAATTGACCTATTGACTATACCTCAAGGTCACAAGTTTGACCATAGGGTGAACATTTAACTTGTATTCCGTTCTGCTCATCATCCCCTTCAATGTGATATGCCACACGACCATTTTGGAAAAAAATTTGACCCCAAGCAACCCCAAGTCCCACCCCCTGGAGTATGACCCAAGCGACATTTCTTTTATTTTTGTGAACAAACATAAAGTTTGGTATAAAAATCTTTGAAATTGACTTTTCAAATATGACAGTTGACCTTTTAACCCTCCCTGGGATGGCCAAAAAAAAGTGCTATCGCACACCCCACTCATATGAAAATCTTGCACATCAAACTTGGTTGGATTTCGACCAATGGTTAAGGAGGATAGAGCATAACAGACGGACGGACACACGGGCAGAGGCGATTACAATACCCCCTTTAAAAAGGGGTGGTGATAATAAAGAGGAACACCATGTTACATGCACTAATTGGATTCCGCTTTATATTCATACTAGGAAGCCCGTAATAAATATGTATTACAATTATACATGTAGGTATTATTTGTATTTTCCTATTCAGGATATGGATTGGTAGCCCTGTCTACAGGTGTAGATAAACATGTACATTACGCCTGGTGTCGGCTATTATATGAGTGTTATGTACTATCGGATTAGCAAGAAAAGTGACATTTTGAATTAAATTTTGTTAAATTTAAATTCCAGCTGTACTAGATCACATATCACACTACATGTTTGTGCAAAAAACTTAAATTTCTGATAGAGGAAAATAGGAGAAGTCTGTGTGCAAAAATTTGTAGTGGAGGGCTCCGTTCTATTCTATTCCAGTCGGCTTGCACCGGTTATGTCTCGCTCGGTATTCGAGGTGTTCCGAAAGGGATGGAGCTATAAAAAGGACAACATCTCGTGGTAGAAGACGAGACTAGCTAGAGCCGTGCGAGGAGATAGACGTCAAGACGATAAAACTACAAAGAATTACCATAGCCTAGCGGCCGTATACCTATAGGATAGGTAAGATTACTATATTGGTGGCAGCGGTAATCTGGAGAAACGTCGCCTATCGTCAGAACACGTGTGGTATTCTTGAAATTTTGAAATTTGCAAGTGGCCTTTCCCGCCATTTCCCGCTTCCATCGTCAATTTGCACTCGTCTGTCTCCTAAAGAAATTGCACTGGCCATCCATTCAAACTTGATACACTAGTCCAAAGCCCACAACAGCGTCGTCCCTGAAAAAAGCCTAAAAAAAAAAAAAGGAAAAAAAAAAAAGAATGGTTATTTTGTGTTGCTACTTCCTGTCTCAAAATGGACCCTGAGCACAGAATTGCTGTGAATTTTGCCACCCCCAGAGAGCTGCGAATCATACCTGGTATTGGTGACAAATTAGCTAAGGCCATTGTTGAAGTGAGACTGCGGCAAGGCAATGTGACAGCCCCTTTGCTTTCAAGCATCTTGAGAAAAAGGATTCCAGAGGACATCCTGGCATGTTTAGACTTCAGGCAAAATCCCGACTATGACACAGTGATGAGCAACAGGACGACGGCTATGGTGCAGACAGTTTGGACTACGATGATGGTTCCAAGGCACAGTGGACAGAAGAAGACGTGTACAGGTCACAGATAAAAGATGAAATAAAGAACAGACTATGGCCAGACGGTTCAATGTTCCCAATGGATCGAGGCGCATTCGGTGGGCCAGGAGCACCTTCTGTCCCATGGACTATGCCCTCATACAAGACGGCAACAGGCATGCAAGAAGATCTTATTCATCCAGGTTCAATCTTTCCAAAACAAAGAACAAAGAGTCACACAGATGACAGACCACAAAGTCCACAAGTCAGACGAAAATTAAATCTTGAATATTCTGAGGAGTCTGAGGGTGCAGAGAAAAAGCAAAAATCATCAGAAATGGATAAAGACCCAAAAGCAACAAAACAGAAGACCTCTGCAGATGACAGTGCTACAGACAAACAAGCGCAGCTTTCAGATGATAAAAGTAATAAAAACAAGCACTCACTTTCAGAAAAAAGTCATCCAAAAAACACAAGTCACATTCAAGTTCTGAAAACAAAAAACACAAAAACAAGCACCAGCTTTCAGAAAATAGTGAGAATTCAAAACATACTAAACTCCAGCTGATAAGTTTTTAGACCTAATTTTTCGCAATAACTTTTTTATCTTCATTTTTAGCAAAATGTGTTCGCGATGAAAAGCATTCAGGAACATCTCCGCCAACTTCTCCAAATGGTTCCAGCATCCTAGATGCTGCAGGTTCCTCTGTGCTTAGATGCACTTTTTGAACATTTTAAGCAAAGCGCAAATAAACCAAGTCCAAGATGTCAGTCAAAAAGTTACATAGCACCGCCCTAATTCAACTACTAAAGCGATGGATGGCTTGTTCAAATATAATAGAAATCGCGCCTGATTTGCTCGTGCATTAAACTAGTGGGGTCATCTCAAACCGTTCATTTCATAGCACGTGCATAAGAGAAAAAAATGCACGCAATGCGATAACCCAGCCTTTGTTCATACAAATGAGCCTGCTTTAAGTTGATTCTACATATGAAGTGTAAATTCTGAGTATGTTAACGGCATTTTTGTTATGCACAGCCTTTGAAGAACGGGATATGCACCGCTTCCGAATATTTTTTGAAACTATCCCTTTCTGTCATGCCTATACGAATTATACCTGTCATTAACAGACTTAGAAATTTAGGACGAATTCAATTTATTGCAAAATCTTCATCTATATACACAAAAATCTGTTTGTGCCACAAGCACAAGACCTTTTGGAGAAGTTAGCGGAAAGTCTCCTTTACAACTTTCGTCGCGAACACATTTTGCTAAAATTGAAGATAAAAAAGTTATTGCGAAAAATTAAGTCTAAAAACTTACCAGCTGGAGTTTAGTTCAGCTGAGAGTAGCTCCGATGAAATTCAAAAGAAACATAAGCATAAGAAATCACACAAAAAAGATCAATATAAGTCTTCTAAATCCAGGCATAGGAGTTCAAGAAAAAAGAAGCAAAAGAAACATTCATCATCATCATCGTCTTCATCGTCAACGGAAGATTCAGACTCAGATTCAGATTTAAAGAAGAAAAAACATAAGAAGTCAAAGAAACATCGGCATGAAACTTCATCTTCCTCGTCATCTTCGTCATCATCTTCGTCATCATCTGAAGATTCCCACTCAGATTCTGACTCAAAACGTGTATCCAAAAAGAAGAAGAGCCAAAAGAAATCAGCCATTCGTACTTTGCCAAAACAGCTGCAATATGATGGTAAGAGCAACTGGCTACCCTTCAAGCATAGATTTACAAAGTATGCAGAATCGTCAGATTGGACGGCTGAAGAATGCTTAGACTGTTTAATTTGGTGCTTAACTGGAAAAGCAGCGGACTTTTGTGCCACCTTAATGGAAAGAACAAAACATCTATCATACAGAAAATTGTTAAAAAAATTGGATGAAAGATTTGGTGATAGAGAGTTACCAGCTTCAGCGCAAGTGCGGTTCCAACAGGCAACCCAAAAGAAAGATGAATCTCTAGAAGACTGGGCGGACCGGGTGTTGACCCTGTCTGGTAAAGCATTTAAAGATTTGCCAGAAAAGTATAGCAATCAACAGGCCGTAGCTAGATTCTGCCAGGGATTAAGAGATGCTGAGGCGGGCCACCATGTTTGCATGAAAAAGTCATTGAGTATTGAGGATGCGTTGAATGAGATCAGATTATACCAGCACACAAAAGATGCTATATATGGCCATAAGACAGACCGTAATGTTTCTTCAAGAGTCACGGCTGAAGATTATGACACAGATATTCCTCAAGTCTGTGCCATGGCTGATCGGAAACCCAAGGCTAGCCAGAATTCTTTGGAAGACAAAATTGAGAAACTTCAAGAAAATATGGCACAGTTATTGTGACAGCAAGCTAGTTTGAGACGGAGGCCTAAGAATAGACTTCGCCCAGAAGACAGTATCTGTTACTTGTGTAATGAAAAGGGTCATTTTAGAAGGGATTGCCCAAAACAGCATCAGCTAGATTTAAACAAACCCGGGACGAGCCAGGGGGCCAAGGCTCGGACCCAAAGCAAAGAAGGCCCACAGAAGAACTAACAGGCAACAGTTCCAGAAGTCAGACATCAAAAGTGAAGCAGAAAGATCAAGCCACTATGTTTCCATCGCATGATGGCAACATAGACAACTCAACTCAGTTTCATCAAGAACTTTTCACAGTTGGCAGATCCATTATACAGAGTGGTGGGGAAGAAGAAATTCCAGTGGACAGACGAACAACAGCAAGCTTTTGACAACTTGAAAGAGGCGTTGACTAGTCCACCAGTACTTGCCCTTCCAAACACACAGGATTCCTTTATCCTAGACTGTGATGCATCCAACGAAGCCATTGGAGCTGAACTACTGCAAGTTCAGGGAGGTGAAGAGAAAGCTATCGCATACGGTAGTTATGCTCTCACAAAAGAACAACGACGCTACTGTACTACAAGAAAAGAATTATTGGCAATGGTGAGGTTTTGTAGACATTTTAGACACCATTTATTAGGTAAACAATTTATTATACGGACTGACCATTCAAGTTTAACTTGGTTATTGCGATTTAAAGAGCCGCAGGGACAGTTGGCGAGATGGATGGAAGAGTTATCCCAATATGACATGGTTTTGGAACATCGATCGGGAGTTAAACATACAAATGCCGATGCACTATCCAGGATTCCATGCCAAGAGATACAGTGTGATAATTTTATTCCAGGAGTAAAGCCAAGTGACCTACCCTGTGGAGGTTGCAGTTACTGCATAAAGGCTGATAGCCAATGGGGACACTTTGCAAGGGAAGTTGACGACGCAGTTCCATTGACGTCACAAGGTACTTCTAGAGCCACGAGACAATTGGGAGTCTCTAGGGAGCCGGAGGTTATGGTTGACGGTCATGGGGGATTGGCGCACCCATTGGTTGGTGGTGATACATCTTTGAGTGTGGAACAGAACTCCAAGAAGCAGCAGTCGTGTCACAGGATATCAGCAGAGACCGTTGGTGTCGGGGCGAATGACCAGGTAATCAAGAATGGCAAGCCAGCCCGTTATGATGGTTTATCTTATACGGTGGAGAATCAGTCTACACAGAAGACAACAAAAGCTGACTGGGGAATAACCAGATCATTGTCTAGCGAAGAGCCATTTATAGAAATTCTATCCAAAGAGGGTACAGTTAGTGTCAATTTGATCGGTAGAAATAACCGTGTATTAGTCTGTGGTGTAAATGAACAAAAGAAACCTATTCAGTGTTGTTGGGGTTTAGATGTTGCAGAATTACAGAAACAACAAAGGAGGGATGATACACTCACATTTCTTTTGGATTGGTTAGATTCCAAACAGGTTCCTTCTGAAGCAGACCTTTTTATTGCAAGCCCTGCTGGGAAGTACTGCTGGTTGGCCAAAGAAGAGTTTCTCATCATTGATGGACTTCTATATCATCAGAGAGCTGACAAAGGGGATAAAGACTTGGTAGTACCGGAAAACTTGAAGCAAGAAGCTATCCGCCTTAACCATGATCTTCCCTCTTCAGGACATCAAGGTATAGAAAGGACAAAAGCCAGGATCAAAGAAAAATTCTTCTGGTATGGCATGGGAAAGGATATTACTGAGTATGTGGTCTCTTGTGACGTTTGCAACAAGAACAAGAAAAGCCGCATCAAGGGACGACTACCCATGCATGAGTATCAAGCAGGAGCACCAATGGAAAGGGTACATATTGACTTCTTAGGACCTCTTCCCAAAACTCCAAGAGGAAATGAGCACATCTTGATGATGGTGGATCAGTTCACCAAGTGGGTGGAGTGTGTACCATTACCTTCAAAAACAGCAGAGGTGACGGCAAAAGCAGCAATTGACGGTTTCTTCTCCCGGTTCGGGTATCCATTCCAGATATTCTCTGACCAGGGGCGGAACTTCGAATCAAAACTATTTACAGCCCTCTGCGAAGCATTAGAGATCCACAAAGCAAGGACAACTCCGTATAGAGCGTCCTCGAATGGTCAAGTAGAACGATACAACAGAACTTTGATGGATGCGGTCAGATGTTTCATCAGGGACTCGCAAGATCAGTGGGATCTTCACCTACAACAGATTGCGGGAGCTCTCAGAAGTTCAGTGAATCGTAGAACAGGTTATACGGCGAACAAAATGATGTTGGGATGTGAGGTGAACACACCAGCCTATTTGATGTTCCCATTACCTGCTGAAGAACACAAAGATATTGACCAGTTTGTGGCAAAGTTAACGCGCAACATCCAAACAGCTCATAATGCTGCAAGAACCCAGCTGAAAACAACATTGAAGCGTATGAAGAGGGACTACGATTTAAGAGGAGTCGTCAAGAGAAATTACCAGGCAAAAGACATCGTCTATCTCTTAGATACGGCCGTTTTGAAGGGAAATTGTAGAAAATTAAGTTCACTGTGGAAGGGTCCAGCCATAGTGATAGAAAGACTATCAGCAGCATTGTTCCGGGTCCAGCTGAGAAAGAGCATGTTCGTGGCAAATCACGACAGATTGAAGCCATGCAAAGACAGAAAACTACCAGATTGGATCAAGAAATGGCAGGACAACCCCAATGGCACTCAGATCAGTGATGTCGATGATTCTACGGTCTATTGCCTATGCAGAGAACCATGGCAGGGTAGATTCATGATACAGTGCGATGGATGTGATGAATGGTTCCATGGAGCATGTGTGGATATCACTCCAACAGAGGCGCTGTCTATTGATGAGTACCAGTGTGGGAAATGTAAAAGAAATTTGTAAACTACTGTTTTTCCCTGTTGACAATTGTAATTATCTGACAATTGTAATAATCAGTCTCTTCTTTATACCTTCAGATTCTGCAACATGGCAGCTAAACAAGAAAATACCACTCAACTCCTACCTAAGTTCATCAGGACCCTGAGAGAGATGACGGACAGAAAAGAGCTCTACAGCAGCAGGTCCATCATCAACGACATGATGTTGTGTGTAACAGCTACTCAGGGGATGAGGTTGGAGGCCCTCGAAGGACAGGCTGATCTGGCACGTCAGCAGAACAACAAGCAATGGTTGAAGAACGTTGCAAGAGATGCGGATACTCTCCAGTTCCACGGTTGTGACTGGATCAACCAACATTTGTATGCTCTTCCGCAGACAAGTAAGAAGCCATCGAAGATGCCTGCCACCGGTCCATCCAGGGACATCCGCCTTGGACAGGACCCGACCATACAGAGGCGTGTAGATGATGCTCTTGCGGATGAGCCAATGGACTACTCCATCACAGCCGAGGAAGAGGAGAAGTTGTTTGCAGTATCCACCGAGGGCCAAGACTCGCCAACAATCGAGGAGTTTGATGTGGACGTCTTGATGTCAGATGTCAGCGGTTGCCCATCACCACAGAAGGAGGCTCTCGTCAGCAGCATTGTTGCCCAGAGTCCTCAGCCATCAGCAGAGACCAGTTGCCTCGTCAGCAGCATTGTTGCCGAGGAAACTGTTGCTCGAAAGTCGACAAGATCGCCAGTGAGATTCCCAAAGAATGAGTCGAGGAAGAAGACTACAAAGGAAAAGACGGCGTCGGAGAGAAATCATCGCCCAAGCGCCACCAAGCCAGGCCACCCTGTAGGACTTCGCCCAGAAAGAGGCCTTTGTCTCCAAGTCGGTCAAGAAGAGACCATAAACAGAGAAGGAGGTCTCCAAGCAGGTCACCACAAAGGAGGAGGGAAAGCCCAAGACGTCGACCAAGGTCACCATACCGCCAGAGACGTCAGGTGAGCCAAAAGCGACATGTGTCCCGGAGGGTAGAGTACGCTTCAAAGCGAGATCAGCCAGGCTCCGGAAATCCGATGTCACTGATAGTCAAAGCTTCATCATTGCCTAGAAGAGGTCCAAAGAAAGACACAAGACCAGCCCAAGTGAACAGGCAAGTTGAGATTTGTCCTGTAGTCAAGTGCAGCAGCGAAGTTTCAAGGATGCATGCAGCTACGCATCTTCCGGGGATCTTCGATGATAAACTTGAACCTACAGAAGAGCTCATGAGAAGGAGGATCAGCGTCCTAAAGATCTGCGAGAGTCGCCTACTAGGCTCCGTCTCCAATTTAAGCGGACTAGTGGATTATGTTAATGACTTGAAGCAAGTTCGTCGTGGAAAGTGTCAAGTCTCGATGCGCCAGACGAAAGCCATGGAAGCCATGTGCCATCTTCAGGGTTGTTCCGTTCCAAAGGAGTTCACTTTGGTCCCAGCAAATTCACCGGCATCTCTTCTACACTGGAGGATTTTGTTAGTCATAGTTGCCTGCTTGTCTGAGCGTGACAGACAAGATCTCATCACCAGGCACCCGCCCAGCTCTACATGGAAGGAGGAAGAAGAGGACCTACCGGAGGGAATTGACAGCCATTTCCACCTGGATAGGTCAAGGGCCGCTCTAGGAAAACCAAGAGCTTCTGTTGAAGACCTATGTAAGCATGTCCGTCCTGATAGGCAATTCCGATTCAAGTTAACCGGAGGAGTCATCATATTTTGTGATCCTGAGACATATCCGTCGAGTGAGGAGGTACAGCACCTCACCCAAGCAGGATACAAGATAGCGATCGGACTGCATCCAAAGTATCTGGATTCAAGTACAGAGGCAGCTTTCCCAGCTTTCCAGCGTTGTTTGTCGATGCCAGAGGTTGGAGTGTTGGGAGAGGTCGGGTTGGACTATACAGCGGATCCATCCATGTGGCCCAAGCAGCATGCGGTATTGGAAAGAGTTCTGGAGCACCTCCAGCCCTCGCATGTCCTTGTTCTTCACGCGAGAGGAATGATGTCTGGTCAACCAGAAGGCACATATATACAGCTCCTATATCAGTTGAAAGGAGTGGTCCCACGGGAGTAAAAGATCCACCTTCACTGCTTCGGAGGAAATCGTGATACCATGGACCAGTGGCAACGAGTGTTCCCTAACACCCACTTCGGTTTCACAGGAATGGTACAGCATTTCAGCCATGACAGTAAGGAGGCCCTGAGACAGCTTCAGGAAGACAAACTGCTGTTGGAGACAGATGCTCCCTACTTCAGGATCGGTGGAAGAGCCCACTCATCACCTGCCTTGATTGGGATGGTTGCAGATATGGTTGCCAAGATCAGAGGCCAGACCTGGAAGCAAGTCTTAGAGTATGCCTCGCGCAATGCGAGTCGACTCTATCAGATGTTAGCGTAGAGGTGACAGTTGTCAATTACTGTAGACAGCTTTGCACTGAGTACTGTTTATCTGCTGGTAGCTTGCCCAGGAATAGTGCATGAGGATTAACTGACCGGCTAACATGACCATAGCATTGTGGATGTGGCCGTAAATCGAATATCTTTCCCAGCATTGGGGCCGATAATGCAGAATGGTGATCCTCCCCAGCATTGGGGCGGATAATGAAGAATGCTAGCACGAAGATGTGTCCCAGAGCCTTCAAATAAAGAGGGGAGGAGTGTAGTGGAGGGCTCCGTTCTATTCTATTCCAGTCGGCTTGCACCGGTTATGTCCGGCTCGGTATTCGAGGTGTTCCGAATGGGATGGAGCTATAAAAAGGACAACATCTCGTGGTAGAAGACGAGACTAGCTAGAGCTGTGCGAGGAGATAGACGTCAAGACGATAAAACTACAAAGAAGCGCAGAATTACCATAGCCTAGCGGCCGTATACCTATAGGATAGGTAAGATTACTATAAATTGACCAAGTTCAAGGTAATATTTGACTTATTTACTGTTTGTGTATATTTCATTCAGCAACAAAATTGTAAACTATATTACAAATATCTTGTGATTATTTCTGAAATTCAGAGCGAAATTGGACATTGTTCTTGTGACAGCGCAAAATTCAAAGCACCCGCAGATTCTAGCCACCACGCCATATTGATTTTTGACATTGTCCTTAACTGGCTGACTGATAGCACTGAATTCAGGGCCATATGATGGATTTTTATTTTATGTTATCATATAGCCCTGATTTTTTAAGCCTCTATCTTTTCCCTTACTGTTAGCGTGGACGTAAACCAAGTTGAAAACACATTTCCAAACAGTGTCTTCCTCAAACACTACTCCATTTTGTATGTTTATAGGTTTATCTATATGTTGCTATTTGGTTTGCCGCTGAAGCATACCTGATTAGTTCTAAAAAGATAAAATACTCCTGTCCACACAGAATGTTTACACTATTTGTTTTCAAAACATGGCGTCATTTTTGTCTTCTGAGCTGAAGAGCATGCTTTTTCTGTGGGAAACTAAAGTCATGCACGAATTTGTTTTGGTATTTTATGTACCGACAATGACCCGTTCACTTTCCGTTTTCTGAATACACAGATGTTTTAACAACATTAAATACCAAAATCAGACTTATATAATGTTTTCTTTTACCTTCCTTATTATCATAATTGGCCAAAAATTGATCATACCTGGTCTGTTGAGATTAAAATAATCCAATACCATCTCACCATACATTGTACATATAGATATTTGCAAAAAAGATGACCAATTACCAATCTAACTGGAGCCGCTTTTTACCAATTTGTTGACATCGAGAACTACCCAGTTGGATTAGCCTGGGTTCCAGTCTGATCATTTTTTCTTCTTTTTTATTTTTCCGTTCCTTGGTCAAAAAACGAACTCAATAACAGACAACCGATACTTTTGATATCAATAACAGACAACCGATACTTTTGATGTCTTATCTTTTTATTATCTTAATTATTGGAATATTTAGCACATGAAATATTGACAAAAAATAAATTGACAAAACAAAAACCAATATTGACGACTGGACCCAGGCTACAGTTGGATATGTACAAACTGTGTCCGAGGAGTTCTTAATGGCAATGGATGGGATCCTTTTTTGTGCATACAGGTTGATTTTTATGGTGACCTCTCTCACTATTTGTAATAGGTTTTCTTTTAATATCTGATGAATGTCAACGAATAAAGGTCAATCTTCAACCTAGTATGCAAATTTTTCACCCTGGTTCTGTATTCCGACGGATGTCACTGGATAGAAAATTGACTATTTTCAGATAAGGAATTCCCCCACTTCCACTTACAGGAAATACATAGAAAAAAAATGCCAAATGATTTTGCATATTCAAATAATGACATCATTCTACAATTCTAATCTTAAACCATTGCGCACATGTTCAAAACGAAGGTCAAAACACCCAATGTCTCTATATAAGATTCACGTGGCGCCTTAAAAACGATGGGCACCAATTGTGTGTATTGACTGATAGCCTAATTGAACATAAGCGTGTGCAAGTAAAGCTATTCAGCTTGCAGCAAGGTTAGCCATGATATAAAAAATATTTTCCTTCACTAATATCTTATTGATCACTGTGCAAAAGTAATTTGATTCTGATCTTTCTAATCCATCGCATCTTGTCGTAAACAAGCTGACCCCCTCTCGGTTCAGAGGTCAATGTACTCTTGCGTTAGCTTGCTTCTTTTGGCGGGAAACTTGTCACGTGAGCACATGATCAGAATAACAACTGTCCGCCATGTTGGAAAAGTCCATTTTCAGTCTGATTATGACATTTTGGGACATGACAAAGCTTCCTTTCCGAAAATTGGATTTATATAGTGTAATATGGGTGGGGTATGTGATTGTTAAGGATTTCTGTCAAGTAAGTATCTCATTTTCTTTGGCATGCTATATTAAATTGAAATCAAACCATTCTTGGAAATCGACTTTCATTTTCTGAAATAGGTCACTACTCGTTATAAATTAATAGAAAATAGGGGGCGCTACAATGCACAATAATACAGAAACGAGACTGCTGCGAGCGTACCAACATTGAGTAAGTTAACAGAATCGATAACTAACAATTTTGCGCTGATTTTCAAAATTCAAACACCTACTTGTTTCTTATATTGTGCAAAATCCACTGTTAATGTTATTCTTATAATGTACTGAGTTTTTGAAAAAGTGCTGACATCCCTTACCTAGTCATGGGGAGTATGACCAGTACGTTTTTTTTATAATATATTCTCAACGTTTTAATAAGTTCGTCTCATCAATTTAACATCCGAAATTTATCGCAAAAAACGTCATCATCCCTAACTCGTGAAAAGCATGCAAAATGGCTGCGATGTGCCGAAAAACAACAACAAGAACATAATATTACAGATTGCATTGATCGTGTCACAAAAACGAAGCAAATGGTAACATTTTTATAACTTTGGTTGTGTATGTAAAACACATGAAGAAGTCTGAATGGTTGGATTGTCAAAGAAACGAGTTTTTCCCAAAACAAAAGGGGATTCCATCACTGGTCAAGATAGAGCACAAAAACACTGCGACTTTAGATTCAGCCAGATCGAAAAAAAATCTAAAGTCGCAGTTCTGCAACTAGCTGACTGAGTGCTAATCAACGCCCACTTTTACTCAACTTTTTATTGATGGGAAAACGCCTCCCAATTTGAATCGTTTTCAAAAACAAAATCTCTTTAAAATGGTCAGTCAGATAATAAGCTCTTTTCACATCTAATCTTTGACATATGACTGCACCTGCTTATCGTTTTCTTTTTCTTTTCCAGGTTTGTTATCACTTCCTACTTTTTGTTTTGAAGTTTCGCTCTCACGGCCTGCTTGTATAAAGAAAATTTAACCAAATTTATGAAACCGGCTTATGACCGGTGCAGCTAGGACGCACATGAGTACGGCCCGTAGAAACGGCATTCGTCAAAACTCGGATGTTTCCGTCACGTCCGTAACTCTAACATTACCTCGTCTGTATGAAGTAGGTTGATATGCGTCTACTCCTCTACCAAAAATAAAGAGGCTCTCGTCCGGCGATTTACCACTTTCGCGCGTCTAAAGCAAAATCTTATGAACGCTAGATTTAGACAAAATTATGAGTAATTCAATGATAGAAAAGCCAAGTTTCCATTTTTAGAAAATTATTTAAAGGTTTAAATTATAAAATATGGACAAAGAGCAAAATTAGACTTTGTACGAAAATGGGAGTATGTATGTACGTCACAACAAGTTCACGTGATACGTCGTATTCAAAATGTCTGCCCCCGTCGCAAAAAAGACAATCAACAGACGGGAAATGATAAATAGGCATATTTTACCATAGCTTCACGATTTAATTTGAGGAAATAAACGTTGGTCATTTTCGTCACAAACAAATTCAGCAGCCCCACGCACCTGCTTGATAATAAAACTGAATGAAGCACAGTATTTTCAATTAGCTTTCACTCGATGCCATTATCTACGTTCTTTCGATGCTTTCAGCAGTGCAATTAATATGGCACTCATTGGCATTCGCTGATCCAGATGTGTGTGTGGTGGTGGTGGGAAGGGGTGTGGGGCAAGGAGTCCGGACCTCTCTGGAAAATCACAATATTGGACCCCACCCCCCTCTGTAAACAGTTGGACCCCCTGGAATCTTGGAAAAAGTAGGAACATTGGTTGGCCACTAAATGAAACATCAGTCAGTCTGGTCTAAATCGCCCAGGGATTTTCTCCAAGACTTAGACTAGCCAGCAGACATTGCCAGGAAACTGGCTTAATTCACTGCTTTATAGTATATCCTAATGGACAATCCCGGGGGGTGGGGTATTTTGATACATACGTAGGCTCGGGCCATTGTTGGGGGTCTAAAATTTTTAGTTTCAATATTTTGGGGTTTTTCAGAAAAATTAATATTCTTTGGGGTATGAATATTTTGTAGATATTTAAAATTGGACTAGTTTTAGGGGTCTTTTCTATGTATTTCTGGGTCTTTTCTTAAGGTAAATGTACATAATGAGTATAGTTTTTGGGGTTGCAAAAATTTCAAATATTTTCCTGATATTCCCAATATTGTATTTGGTAAACGGTAGATGCTGAGCCCAAGCCTACATAGAAAAAATGAGAGTACCCGCACTGGGGGACCAATCCAGTGGTGTATCCAGAGTGGGCTCGTGCGACCCCCCACCCCCCCCCCCCCCCCCCCACACACACACACACACACTTGAGACAGGGAACGGCCATATTATTATGTAAATAAAAATAAATAAAAAAGTGGGGAGAGCCGGGATTCGAACCAGCGTGAGAAAAATACATTGGTTTAGGAGACCTGGACGTTATCGACCGCGCTACTGTGGCGCTAATGTCAATCCTATTCTTAACCAAAATGTGTTATGTTATGTCTCTTGATGTATTTACCTGCTTATAAGACCGACCCATAGTAAATGGTTTCATAGTTTATAAAAAAAAAAATAAGATTGTATGGAGCAAAATAATTTTTGTTGTCTATTATTATTTATTGAAACCACACTTTCTCAAAAGCTTTTGTTGTGGGTGCTGAAAAGAACGTCTCAATGAGATGGTCTTGACATTTTTTGTACTTATTTATCTATTTATTTATCTATCTATTTATTCACATTCATGTATAATTGTTCACATTTTTTTTATTCATGTGCAAGTTGTTCATATGCTCTTAAGTACTTTTGCAATGTTGAAAAGATGGCCATATATATGTTGTTAAGCGGGAGATGACGTCACATCATTTGACCTTACCTTAGTCACCCTTTGGCATACAATGTTAAAATGTATAAGTACTAGTATGCAAAATTTGATTAAAATATATGTGTAGTTCAAGATATTGAGCATGACCGGCCAAAATTATGCTTGGCAAACCCTCACCACCAAATTGCCTGCCAGTGACGTAAAATAAAGAATATGCAAAATTTGATCAAAAAATACCATGGCATGTGGTTCAAGAGTTATGAGCATTTTCACTTACTGACTACAACCTGCTAAAACTATTAAATACAATTTCTAACAGAAATTCTAGTCATTTCATGCAGACAATCAGCTTGTATCGAGTAAAGATATCTGTCAATATAGTATGTTATAGTTAACTTTTGTACAATCATAATCTGGTATAAAATAGTCATAGATAGTTGTTTTTGTAATGGACAAAGATCCAAGGGAAATAACTCAAAGAGTATAAATGACAGAGTTACTATTCTTGCACTCTGCACGTTGACTCCTGTTGGTTGATACTTGTATAAAGTTTCGTGAATATAGCTTAAGCGGTTTCAAGTTATAGAGAGGACACGATTTGTGACAGACAGATGGACAGACAGACAGACGGACGCACGGGGAAAAAAAATGTCTCCCGACCCTGAAGGCCATAGAAAAGAATGTGTGTTTCAGGTTACATGAATTTTGGAAATAGGGACATCTAAGGTAGATCTACAAAAATATTTTTATTTTGTTAAAAAAGTGTTTACATGGTGAGACTGCAGTGGTCTAGATAAGGATTTGGACCAATGGGTTTTCCACACCCTACTTTTTTAATTTAATGAGTATTTTACTCCATATTTAAAATATCAAATTGCAGAAAATGCAAAGCCTTGTAAAAAGACCCAATGTTTGCTTAATATATTTTAAAGAAAAGTTGCTTGTATCAAATACATGTTGCGTTTTAGGAAAACTGCCAAGATTTATACAATAGGTGTATATTAAATAGTTTTTTCTTACTAAGAATGAAAGATTTCACCACATAAATTGAATATCAGCACTGAAACCTCAAACTGCAAAGGGTACTTTTACCCTTTAGTTTAATTTTCAATGCTGAATTACAAAAAATCAATGCTGAAATACCCTTTACCCCCTCTTGTCTGGAGCCCCGAGACTGATTGAACTGGGAAATCCCGTAAATAAAGATTTAGGGACAAAAAAATTCAGTGTTTATGCTACCATTTGAAAACAAAAAAAAGAAAAGTAAGTAATTAACTTAAATTTTAGAATATTTTTTTCTTGGTTTATATAAAAAATATCACACCCACCCTCCTTAAATTTAGGGGGGGGGGGAGATCTTTTAAAAACTGGGGGAAATCCCCCTGTCAAGAATGAACACTAAAAATTAGGCAGTCTGGTATCTGAAAGATTTTTTATTTATTTTAGGCCTAAATGACAACCATCAAATCTGTGGTTTGGGCAGTGACTGCACACAGAAGCTATAAGTTTGGTCCTTATGTCACTTCTGTAGCATCAAAAGCTAACAATGTTATTACAGGATTTTCAACGGAATGCCCCCCTCCCAACCCCTGGGTCGAGACATGTACAAAATAGGGCACTATGTGATGACCTGCTAACTTTTCAGCTGTAAGCAGAGTTCAATTACTTGTCAATAGAGAGTCAGAGTCTTTTTGAAGAGAAGCCAAGATGATACCTAATGGCCTGACAAGAGATGACCCCTCAAGCATTCCACAGTCTCTACCCCTAGTTAGTAAATCATAAGATGTATATTGTTTGTATACCAGTTAGTTTTTGGAGCAATATCATGTTGAACACACATTGGTCAACTATTGGACCGATATTGGTTTAGTCAGCAGGCCAATACTTTACCATCATTTGGTCCATATAGCATGCTTATCCGCAAGATGTTGTAAACAACATTTGACTGAGTGAAATAGTTTTGCCATCGGCATAAAGTCAGACTGATATTGCCATAGAAGTTTTCCATTCAACAAAATGACTAAATTTATTAGGGTACATGTATCTAGTTTCTACTGGTCCAGGACTACCAGGCAGATTTTATTTACATACATGTGTGAAAGTTACAAACTTTCAAAATCCTGAACTTAGGAAATTAAAATCTCAAAACTTGCAATCTACCTACAAAATATTAAATGGTCAGTAATGAATTGTCTTTTTAAACTGAACTGAAATCGGATCAGCTACTTTAAAGCTGCATAGTCTGTAACTTTTGATCTTTTAATTTTTGAAAGAATATTTCTACTTTTCAAGATCACAGTAAAAAACTAAAATTCAAGTATACATTTTACCAATGTCGTAAATCTTTACAAATTATCAGTATCAAAACAACAGCATTCATGTTAAAACTTGACTGTCTATAACTATTGGAGGGACGCAAATAATTACCAACAAGAAAAAACACACACCTGTTTTTATAAGATAATTCACTTTTCCATGCAGTTTTCAGCTATAGTGAACAGATTTATTGTGAAAAATGAACTTATTTCTGCTTTTACAAATGATTTAATAAGATAATAAATTTTTTCGAAAAATGTTCATAGTTGCAGACTTAGTCTCTTTAATCTGCCTATGGAAAGTCAGCCTCAAAATCTTGAATTCAGGAATAATCCTGAAAACTCAATGATGTATTTAAACATCTGCTGATGTATGGCTTTACACATCAGCATGGCCAGCACTGATCCCTTTTTCATTTTCAGATCTAGCACTAGACAGTTATCACATCTATCATGAGTTTTAGGGCTCTAGTTTAGTGGCTTTTTGAGATAAAATCATTCTGTTTGAAATTATTTTGAAGAAAGATTATCATATTTTGATATAGAAACAACAGATCAGACTTTTTCTGAGAAAAAGACTTTTAAAACCACTTTATACACAGAATCTTACTGTTTTCATAGGGGTACATGTATAAAACCTCTTGCATTTTGGTAAAATCAAAGGTTATCAATTATTTTAACTCTGAGTTTTGTTCCTCAGAGATTGAGATTGACCTTAATTTACAAGGGAGACAGCTTGTTATATTTCCTAAATGCTTTTCAAAAATGTTATATTTTGACAGAATTTTTTGTAGCATTTTTATGTTTTTCATATTTTTGAATTAAAACAAAGCATCAGATCAGACTGCTAGCACTGGGGTTCGAACCCAGACATACCTCCAGGTGCTTACATATCATAACCTGAGGCTGTTCTGCCAATTGAACTATACTAACTTGTCAAAATCTGAGCTTTTTAAGAAAAGTTTCCAAGATTTGAAATGAGACACAGCTTGTATCTTTCTCCCTTCTCTATGGGTTTGCCTAAACGAAAGGTCCTCCCTTGTACGTTAAATTTGTGATCTTGCCAATTTCTTAACAATTTAAATCCCATAGTGAATTCCTGAAATAATGATATGTCTGCATCTAGGTAGTGCCTAAGTTCATATTAAGTTAAAATATATGTTTTGGGTGTTCGAAAAAAAAATCTCATCAAGACGGTTCTTTTGAGTATCAAAATTCAGTATTTTTAGGTTAAATTTCTATGGAAAGTCAGACTCAAAATCTCGTAAACAGGGCTAACACTGATCCCTTCCAGATCAAGCACTAGCCAGATATCACATCTGGGCCAATTTCTCATCCTAATCCTCTCCTTTTCTCTTCCTTCATTATCATAGGTCCAGATTAAGGAACTTTTTATGTGTAAAATTGTAACTATTTATATATAATTTTACTTCCATCAGAATTTGAACCTGGAACCCTCACTCAAAAAGTGAGTATGTTTTCTATTACACCACGAAAGCTAATTTTGTTGTACTGGCTAGATTTCTATTTTTGTTAATATAATTGAAGCATCCAAATCAGTTTCCAGCTGCCAACTTTTTTTACTTCCACCAGGATTTGAACCTGGAACCCTCACTCCAAGAGAGAGTATGTTTTCTATTACACCACAGAAGCTAAATTTGTTGTACTGGCTAGATTTCTATTTTTGTTACTATAATTGATTCATCCAAATCAGTTTCCAGCTGCCCAACTTTGTACTTCCACCAGGATTTGAACGGAATCGAGACAGTTCACCGACAGGACAGTTCACCGACACGCATTTTGAAGACAGTTCACCGACAGAATTGAAGACAGTTCACCGACAGAATTGAAGACAGTTCATCGACAAATTTTATATTGTATTTATATGGAATGCCACAATTTTCATCATTTATTGATGTTATAATGAACGAAGGCATAATATAAAGCTAATTAAATTACCTATTTGCTATTGCAACATGATTTTATAATACATGCATTCAACTGCCTATATAGCGATCATTACATTGTCTGTGCGAAAATACGTCTTATATCACTAACGTAAAATAACTATATAAAAAAAGGTAGTCCTGAACAAATCTGTTTAAATATTCAAAGGGAATGCTTTGAATTGCTGGCAAATTTCATCAAAAATAATGTACGATTGGCTATAGGATCACATCAATATAGCTTCATGTAGCAATCAAATGTCTGCCCATTTATCATTAATCAGACAAACAAAATATCGCTTTCTCAACAAATTATATCAACATATCACCTCAAATCATAACTCATCAACATTTCTTCACAATAATCAATTATATTTTTGAGCCATATGTCAATAGCGTGATAAAAAAAGTGTCGATGAACTGTCTTCAAAAGTGTCGGTGAACTGTCTTCAAATCTGTCGGTGAACTGTCTTCAAAAATCGTGTCGGTGAATTGTCTTGTCGGTGAACTGTCTTGCTCCCATTTGAACCTGGAGCCCTCACTCCAAGAGTGAGTATGTTTCCTATTACACCATGGAAGCTTATTGTGTTGAAATGGCTAGATTTCACTAAAGTAGTGTCAGCATCAAGGCTTTTATTACATTACAATGCTCTAAATTAAAAGATAGTTGGTTACAATGAGTTCAACTCTTAATTTTAAAATTCAACATAGGTTTTATTAATAAAAATGTGAAAGTTTTATGATTTTGATAATGAAAAATGGCTTTTTATTTTTTTTCAACATTCAATATGCATTGAATTTCATTAATTACAGAGAAAATGCCATTTTAAATTTCCATTCATACTCTCTTGCTGGAGAAAATTTGAAGGAATTAAGTGTCAAAATTATTTTCTATAATATAAAATTAAATGTGAATATTTTCAAATTCTTGCCAAATGATTTAAAGCACATTGTGTAAATAGTGTATCTAAAGCATAACTAGAAATGTGTCAATGTTGATTTTGTTTGATTTGATTCTTTACGCCCCAGTCAACAATCCTTCAGTTACGTTGGGACGGATCTTCCTGGGTTGAACCAGAACTAAGCTAGGATTAATGTTCTTGCTCAAGGACACAACGCAGTGACGCCGGTGAAGCTCGAACCCGCGGCCCTTCGGTCTCGAGTCAAGCACTCTACCACTGAGCCACTGCGCTCCCTGAAAAAATTATTGAATGTGTCTTAAAGAATCAAAACAAAACATGTTATGTAACACTGGTGACTTATCCAGGGGTCCTATAGTTCAATCCCCGGATGAGACTGAGCTGTGACTGTGTCTCCATGACCTTAGAGCTCTGCTGCCTGCTGGTGGGATGTTAAACACACACTTTTTCAAAATTGAAACTGCTCGGGGGGGGGGGGGTAGGTCCCGGGATAGGTATGTTGCGTTGTCGTCCTTGAGCAAAACACATTTATCCTAGCTTAGTATTGGTTCAACTCGGGAAGACCCGAGCTTAGTATTGGTTCAACTCGGGAAGACCCGAGTAAACAGTTAACAAACAAAAGTATGTGCGGGCAGTCTTCTTGTGAATCTCCTTATCTGTCAATGCAAGGGAAAACGTGAAATCTGTTTCACTCGATATTTGGCAGCACAAATATTTGTTGGCGTTCAAACCTTGTAAAAACTGTTACTCACTACATGACAATATGGCAAACATCAACATTATAGTAGTTGCAGCTATTGATAGAAAGTATTTTGCCATTATTTTTGCGAAGCGAGACCGTTGTTGTGGCCGCCATTTTTAAAAGCGAAAGTAGTTCCAATATGGCGACGTCCGATATACAGCCGAGTCAATGACGAAGGCTCTCGTAGTCATACGAGGTTTGCCGAATGGTAGAAACGGGTGCGTTTACTAACCGGAATGGACCGAAACGCACCGGAACGGACCGGAATGGACAGGAACGGACCTCAAAACTCACCATAAAATTCATTTTTAAGTGTACTTGACAAGAAATTTTGGTAAAGTAATGTAATATATCAAATATCTTCGGTGCGCAGACAGTTTGAATGCAAAAAATGTTTTCTAAAATAGTTTCTGTCTTACCCTGATATTCAAGTACCTTACTATTTAGGGCTTACTTACACCGGTCACCTATAAAGCATGAATGTGTATGCAATAAAGACCACTGCATTCCTTTTTCATAGTGTGTGCATATTTCTATTGTAGAAAAATCATTTTCGATGAAGTGATTGTCAAAGCACTCAAATAACGAAATACTGTACCAGCAAACATGCATATATTGGTCCCATATGGGCTATTTATGTGGGGCTACCCAGATGGTTCTCACAGAGAACCTCTTATGTCTTGGCATATGCATCACTATTTGTAAAGACCAGACACTTTCATGTGAGCATTGGTATGGGGACTATAATGTACACAGCTGCCATTTGATCAGACTTATTTCTCGGCACTTATTTCTATAGAATGTGCATCTTCAACATGAACTGACACAATTTAAATGGGTACACGACAACCATGTAACAAACCACTGACGATGCTCAAATGCACTTCGAAAGGTGAAATATCATTAGAAACTGAAGTTCCGAGATAAATTATGGTAAAATAATAAATTTATTTGCATAAAACAAATTAATTTTGATATCCATTCCGGTTATGGAGGCCCATTCCGGTGCATTCCGGTCCATTCCGGTGCGTTCCGGTCCATTCCTGTTAATATACGCACCGCGTAGAAACCACTGGAACTACTTATTTACATCTAAAAATAGCATTTTTACAGTAGTACCACGACATCGAAGTAATGACCCTCGATTAACTCAATGCATCTACCGTTACAGTCGCGCTTCAACGCGTTTTGTGGAAGTATATATAGTATGACCATGCACATTCTATAATAGATACCAGAGGTAGAAACACCCCCCCCCCCAAAACCACCTCCAAACAATCCCAAGCCACATTATTAATACACAGAGGTTGTTTTTGTGATGGCAGTGGCTAGAGGCACGGAGCCGTACCCCTAGCCTGGGAGGCTGGGAATACGGATCCGTACTCCTAGCCTGGGATGCTAGAGGTACGGACCCGTACCCCTAGTATATTCTACTATGTCAGGCTACAGGTACAGACATATAACCCTGATGAGAAGTTTTCATGAATATAAGTGTTCGAAAAATTACCTTGTTGTCCCCAGCAAGTCGCCATTTGCAATGCGAGATAACTCTGTATAGTAAATATAAAAACGAAACACGAATTCGGAAATGGGACAAGTGGTGCGGGATTTATATTGTGTTGTTGTTATTTTTATTATTATTATTATTATTATTATTATTATTATTATTATCCTATAAAAGGAAGATTAACCTCGAAAGGAAATATTTTTTGTGAAATGATACAACCTGTCAGGGTCCGTGGAAACACCCCAGACCACCTCTAAACCATCCCAAACCACTTTCTTTACACCCAGAATGTGTTTTTGTGGTAGTATCAATAATTGAAGAAAAGATTTAAAAGCATTTTTATTACGTTGACCTGCCATGTTAGCCCCAAACCACCGCAAACCACATCTAAACATCCAGAATTTGCATCAGTGATACTATCAATAACTTCAGAACAAATGTAAAAGCGGTGTTATGCGCTCTACACCCATTTTGGAATGTGCTGCAAAACGGATAGATAGATAGATAGATAGATAGATAGATAGATAGATAGATAGATAGATAGAAAGATAGATAGATAGATAGATAGATAGATAGATAGATAGATAGATAGATAGATAGATAGATATGTAAAATTGTATTTTCTAAATTAACGTAGATTTTGGGTGCTCAAAAGAACCGTCTCATCGAGAATACTCTTTTAAGCATCAACTATATGTCTAAAATGACTAGAGAATAATTGATCAACGCATTATATACCCCACTAAACATAAAAAACGGGCCAGGGTCGGCCCGCCAATGAAATGCCATTTGAATGGCGTTTTGCTAGCGGACCGATATTCGTCCGACATTGTGTGCTGGCTGGGTTTATTTGTTAGGACCGTTAATATTTTAGATCCTTAAGGTGCTTAAGTTACTTCTAAGTACGAACACAAATAATAAAATTATACGGACGGACGAACGGACAGGTGGTGTGTAAAATTGTATTTGCTATCACTTTTAACGTTAATTTTGGGTGCTCAAAAGAACCGTCGCTACATGAGCATGAGCACCCTCGCTAATGACACAAGCCGAAAGTGAAAACAGCAAAAACAAAGCATGAATAACAAGTTTTACTTTAATAATAATAATAATAATAATAATAATAATAATAATAATAATAACAACACAACATAAATCCCACGCCACTTGTCACAAATCCGAATTCGTGTATCGTTTTTATATTTACTATACAGAGTTATTCCACATTGCAAATGGCGACTTACTGGATTTGTATTGCATAACACAACAACAAGGTATTTTCTAACACTTATAATCATAATATTTTAGATTTTCTCATCAGGGTTATATGTCTGTACCTGTAGCCTGACATAGTAGAATATACTAGGGGTACGGGTCCGTACCCCTAGCCTTCGAGACTAGGGGTACGGATCCGTATCCCTAGCCTCCCTGGATCCGTACCTCTAGCCACTGCCTTTTGTGATAGTGTAAATACTTGAAGAACAAATTTAAAAGCATTTTTATTACGTCGACCTGCATGTTAGCCCTAAACCACCCCAAACCACCACCAAACCACATAAAACCACCCCAAACCAACTCGGACCAGTCTCTCTGGACACAAACAAGCTAACCTATCTCCCCGATGCACACACGCACACACTCTCTGATAATAAGACTCTCTCTCTCTCTCTCTCTCTCTCTCTCTCTCTCTCTCTCTCTCTCTCTCTCTCTCTCTCTCTCTCTCTCTCTCTCTCAAAATTTGTAAGAACTAACCCAAAGGCATTCGACAAAATTCAGCTGAAAATTAAAAAACAACCAACAGCTTCGTGAAATCTTTGCTGATCCCAAACAAGACGACTCTCTGACATCAAAGTATAGTGCACAACAAAGATCAAGCGCCTTCAATAATCTGTTACACACCACAACAAATGACTCAAATCTATTCTTCCAGCTCATCAATGGGCTAACATGGCAGGTCGACGTAATAAAAACGCTTTTACATTGTTCTGAAGTTATTGATAATATCACAGATGCAAGTTCTGGGTGTTTAGGATGTGGTTTGGGTGGTTAAGAAGTGGTTTGGAGTAATTTGGTGGTGGTTTGGGATGGTTTGGTGCTAACATGGCAGGTCGACGTAATAAAAATGCTTTTAAATTTGTTCTTCAATTATTGATACTATCACAAAAACAAATTCTGAGTGTTAAGAATGTGGTTTGGGGTGGTTTAGAGATGTTTTTGGGTGTTTCTACAGACCCCGAAAAGTATGATGCATACTGCAGGTCAATTAACCCACAGCACCGCGAGGAAGAGCCACAGACTACGAACAGTCACAAGACATGAGGAAGACAATGGATTCAAAGCTTACCAGCTCTCTCTTCCTCGTCATGGATCCTCCGTGTCCTCGCCAAGATGATTGCAAAAAGTTCTAGAAAGGCCATAAATAAATGCATAACAAAACAAATACCAACACAGAACCACCACAAACAATATGAGGTACATAAAACTGTATTTACATTTTCAAAGCAAGCCTTTAATGAATCTTTAGATTTTTTGCAACCGTTCATAGCCTCATGAATGACATACATTTCATTGACAGCTGCCAAGCTCACTTGCCCGTGCAATACGCTTCGAACATCGAATTCACTCGCCAGAAGTGACACTTAACAGTGTTGTGATTGACAGCAAGCCACACCTGAGTCGCACATGCAAAACAAGCCTCTTGTTTGCTCCATTGGCTGTCCGTGTTCACACTGGCTGTTCTGCTTTTCCGTTTTACACTCTCCATGACTCCATCAAAACCGTTAATAGAGCACTCTACAATTACATATCTTGAAAATACAAAACTGCTTTTTTTCCTAAACTATTAACACAGTGTAGGACCGGAAGTGTACGGTATTTGTGCTTGTACATTCTTTTGAGATTGTACATCGACGGATAAGTTATTTGTGCAATGAAGCGAGGGGGAGGTTGACAAGAAGTTTCTCTTTTTTCAAACGCCTTTCATTCTAAGTGGAATTCTGGTGGATGGAAATTAGGTTACACAGGCTGAGCTATCGATTTCCACTATTCGATTTTTTTCATTAAATCCGAAAGTTTCACAAAACAACGAAAATCACGCTATCACCTGGTTTCGTCCGAGTTTCAGTGTCTTTGCAAGCTCGATATCTTCAACCAGACATTTGTTTATTTCAGTTTTTCACTATTTTTCACATTTTTAGTAATCTGTAAACTTAGTTTATAGGCTTGTTTATCGATGCATACAATAAAACTGTCATGGGAGGGGTTTTTGTTTGCACTGTTTAATTCCATATTTGTACGGTTATTTGAACGGCAATTACAAAAATTAGCATTGAAACCGATGACCTACTTAGCATTTTTACCTCATTGTGAGAATAAACTCACATACACTTGATAGTGCCGTTCATTTTTATTGCTGTTTTTTGTTCTTGACATATAAAGTTTCAAAAGGATACTCGATAACATCTCAAAAACGGCGTCTATTTTATGTCAGATGTTTTCACAATTCTTATCTTGACATGATTAAAGTCTTTTCGTTGCGAAACCGTGACTTTGAATAACATGTACATGCACCTGAAATGTCCCCGAGTCATTACGCAAACAATGCCGATACTTTATTTCACAGAAAAATAATCAAAACTGACAAAAACTACAAATCTGCTTAACGTTTCCAAGCGACCGCCTTGCACAAATAACTTATCCGTCGATGTACGATCTCAAAAGAATGTACAAGCACAAATACCGTACACTTCCGGTCCTACACTGTGATTAATGATTTCTTTATTTTAGATATTTATGATAAAATGTAAGCAATTAATAAATTCAATTTCGGAATGTTCGGGAATCATGAATACTCAGTGACGTCAGGGACGGTATATTGAAGGGACTGGGTTCTTACCTAGTTTACCAATATTATTGTCTACGCGTGAATCGGGTATACGCCGAGATAAATACCTTTCTGCTGCCATATTCAAAAAGGCTGTTCATAGCGATGAACCATAGGAAAGTTTTCAATATTAAAATCGTGAATATTCATTTTAAATGGAGAAAATGCTTACGGAATATAAGAGAATAAGTTGGTAAGTATATCTCATATTTATTATGTTGGAATAAAATCACTGTATAGTGGTTAATTTTCGTGTTAATTTGGACAAATTCCGTTGTGTACAATCCGCCATCTTGAAATGATAACTCTTCCAATTTTACCACCAAAGTTGTCGGTTCTAAAGCTAATTAATGTGAGTAATTTGGATATATTTGACACTTGATACATAAAGTACACATATTTCCTTACCAGAATATCGAATTTTTAGCAAAAATAAAATAAAGCCATGCAGTTAAAATGCTAGCAAAATCGTCTTTTTTTCGTATTTTCACATAACAAAATGGCGGAAATGTCAGAAACCTAAACATTGCCTCTAATGTACAACAGGAATTTAAACACATTGCAGAGTTTAAAAGCGTGAAAAACATATCTTAAATAATATAAAAGATGCTTTGTCAACCATAGATACACTTCATTTTAATCCCTTAAGCGTTTGGTTAACAATTAACATGGGATTTGGTAGGGTGTCTATGAGCAGTAATTATTTCCGCGACTGCGTTAAAATATCTCTTCAACCAAATCGTCTAACTTTTGAAGCGATTTTCTCAACAACTGACAATGAATTAATAGCCAATTAACAGATTTATGTCACAAGAATTAAATAATAATACCAAATTTCTATTTAAATTACATTATTTAACCCATTTACGCTGAATGGAATTTCCCACTCCAGTCAATTGGACCAGTCCATTTTCGTTTTAAGGGGTGTTGGGTAGCATTTTTCATTTTTATAGAACGTTCTGTAAGAATAAGCGAACAGTGGATACCCTGATCAGGCGCTGTGTTCTGCGGTTGCTGATCTGGGTCTGCACTATTTGCCTATGTTTTACAAAAAGGACACTAGGATTTTTGCCTTATTCCTTACTTTGTTTTCCATGTCCGCGTAGTGTAGGAAGGCCTGATGCGTGTTCTTTTTTTTCTTGGGTATTTTTTCCTGAGAATACTAGATTGTTTGGTATCAAATTGTAGCTGGAGAAATTCTCAGTTTAGGGGCATTAAATTCACTTTACTACCGTTACCCCCAAGTTGCTGGAACATAAGGAAAAAAGTATGCGTACATGTATGGATCTCAATATTTGTAAAGTGGTCAGTCAAATTATCAGATTTACCTGTATTTCGACGCGGCAATCATAGGGAAACAATTATTAGCAAATCTATTGCAGTTTCATATCCAGGTAATTTTATGATCCATGGTGACGTCCACTCGTCCCACGAACTCTCAGTTACCAGAATCCACAATCAACCTGGCTGTTCAACCATCAACGCCTATATAAACCAGGATGTCAATGTAGAGTGTAAATACACGTTTGGTTTTTAATCTTCATCGAGTTTATCTGACCAGTGACCTATATTAGACCTTATATAGGTCACTGATCTAATTTGGACCGTCTGACACCGCACATGCACAATTTTAAATCCTTGTCAATGATGTCTGCATAACGGATTTGGACAAGTACCCACATTGAAGATAAAGTTGACCCAGTATACATACTGGGTCCGAGACGTCCAAAATCGATTTCATTTCTTAAATGAATCAACAACAACAGAACCACCACCTTAGAACGGCCTAAGTCACAGGGGACCTTGTTTGTTGCCAAGTCGGCCCCAATGATTCGCTGGGCCCACGTTGGTAGTTAGTGGAAATGTGGGCGTCAATATACCAACGTTGGACCAACATTGAACCGATGCAATTGAGCTAATTTCATACAGAGTATTTCGAACACGTTCTGATTAGCTCCGAGCCCTCCTGAATAGAAAAATATTTAGCCAATCAAAAACACTTCCCAATAACGTGACTCTTTTCAGGGGTTAGAGCCTACGTCATAGCATGGATGTTGCAAACACGTAGTATGGCGCCATCTTTGATTTACACGGTAAGTTTTTCCCTTCATAAAATTATACAAATTTATAAGTGTCTGTCAAAACTAAGCAGTGCATGCGGTGCCTCACATCCCACTTGGATCGAACATATAATGATCACGCCCAGAAATGCCGTTGCCTTTGCAATCATTCACCCACAAATATCGAAGCGGGACACACTATAGGATAATATTACCAGTCACCCGCTTCGATATTTGTGGGTGAATGATTATAAAGGCAACGGCATTTCTGCGCATGACCATTATATATTCTGTTCAAGTGGGATGTTAGGCACCGCCTGCACTGCTTAGTTCAGACAGACACTAATTTGTATAAATTTACGAAGGGAAAAAACTTACCTTGTAAATCAAAGATGGCGTCATACTACGTGTTTACAGCATCCATGCCATGACGTAGGCTGTTACCCCTGGTATATATTTAAATTTATAAGCATTGCAGATACCCAATGCCGACAAGTGAAAACGTGCGATTTATGTAGTTTTCTGTTATATTATGACTTTCTATCGCTAGATTGACTTGATAGCTCGATGACACATTATCAATGATGTTTTGACAAGATTTTGAGTCATTCTTCAAATGTTGAAATGTTTACATAAACACCGACTCAGTCAGTGACACCAGTGCTGTGGCGTATGCAATATATACAAGCCTGTTTGCTTACAAAACAGAATTTATTTTGGTGTTTTGATGCTGGCCTCGAGGCTGCTCGGTCTCGTGGTAACGGAACAAATTTCGATTGGCTGAGGTAGTCATGTGATATAAGTACGTGCGACTTGAGTCCCCATGGCAATCCGTAAAAGTACGGAAGGCCTATGAAATCAGCTACAACATCAACTATTTCTCTCACAAGCTTTATTAAACAACGATGAAATAAATTGCAAAAATCCTCTGTGTTGATAAAAAAAAATCAGGACAATGGTTTTTATTTATTAAACAACAATAAAATATTTCAAAAATCTTCTGTGTTTATATTCTGCATAATGATTTTTACCGTTAGACTGGTTTTGGTTTTCCACGCTGGATTATTTGCGCATGTAAGCAAGTCCATGTACCTAGATACATGGATATATATAGACATGTATTCTGCGTGCGTAATGAGATATTCTTTATAATAACTTGGATCTTTCAACGCTGTATTATTTGTGCATATTGCGTACGTACTGTATGCAGAAATTCTATGTAACAATCTGAATACCAAATACTTCCAGTACTTGATTATTTGTGCATTTGCACAAATCCAAAGTAGAGACGTGGATTACTTGATTATTCAAGGACATTGAATAATCCAAATTCACTATTAGGAATTTCTGCACATGTACGCAAAAACCTTCCACGTCTCTACTAAAGATTAGCGTATATGCGAAAATATTTACACTTTCGAAGCAATCCTATAATGAATCTTTATATTTTTGCAACCGCCCATAGCCTCATGGAATACACAAATTTGGTTGACAGCTAACAAGCTCACTTGCCAGTGCAATACGATTCGAACATCGAACTTATTCGCCAGAAGTGATACTGGTGTTGTGATTGACAGCGAGCTACACCCGAGTCGCACGTGCAAAACACGCCTCTTGTTTGCTCCATTGGCTATCCGTGTTCAAGCCTCCGGGGAGGGGGACTACCTATATATGACATAATACGGATGCACGTGTCGAATAGCCCCCTTTTTCAGCACTGCCAGGTATACGATAAGCCCCCTTTTTCTAAGTTTCTAAGAAAAAGTATATGACTGACCCAGTTTTTCATCATTGTTAAATAAACGGTCCCATTTTCTGACATCCCTGTTTGAAAATACTCATATTTTTGCTCAGATATTCAGCTCAGAAACCAAAATTGTAATACTTTTATTTTTTTGTAAACTTTGTTTACAGACAGCAAAGAGGGTATATAAAAATCAAAGAACAGTATATGAATATGTAAACATTTTGTTCAATCAAGTATATGAATAGGTCATTTTTTCGAAAACCAGGTATATGATTAGGGTAGGTTTCAAATTACTGGCTTGCACACCCATACCAAAATTACCCGCAAGCTACCCCCCCCCCCCCCCCCCCGAGGTTCAAACTGGCTGTTTAGCTTTTCCATTTTACACTCGGACTTAACCGTTAATAGGATTAAATTTTATTACAAATTAACTGTTTTAATTCCTTAGTTAAAAATCATTTTTATATTTTAGATATATATAATAAAATGTAAATATAAGCAATTAATTCAAGTTTTGGAATGTTCATGAAATCATGAATACTTCGATTCTCTTGCAATGTTAACGTGAAGCCGTTCGGGTTTCACTTACTTTGCAAGAGACCCGAAGTATTCATGATTCCATGAACATTCTAAAACTTGAATTCATTTCTTAGATAATCCAGTGCTGGAAGACTTTGCTATCCAAAATCACTATTAGTAATTTTTGCGTATGTACGCAAAAAGCTTCCACGTCTCTACTAATTATTTTCATCTATGCGCAAAAAGCAACAAGTGGTTGGTTTAAACATATTGCATTTGTTTACTTTGTACATAGAACAACATATAAAGACATAAAAAATATACAGTATACAAATGGGATTCAGAAGACAAATGATTGTTATACAAAAATAGCTAGTGAGTATGATCAGGAAATACCGCAATCACAAACTGCAGACAAACCCATGGCACCGCGAGGAAGAGTCACACAGCAATCACGCCACGGTAGGTCCAGCTACAGATAAGCATCAGGCACCAATACACCGATTAAGGCTTTACGTCAGAGCCGTCGTAGAGTCTGAGGCCTGACCCACCGTCGTGCAATTAAAGAGGAAACCATAACTATAAACCATGATTGGGTTTAAAACTAGGCATGCAGACTGTCGCATGATATCCAAGTTATATCCAACCCTTATATAACGTTTTACTATCTTTTTGAATTGATCACTATAATTAGGTTTTCCAACAATTCGTTTGAATTTATAAACTAAATCACCATAAAATATAGGTTCTGATATGCCCTGTTGCAGAAGAGTTTTTAACCCAATGTTTTATTTAACAATCAACTCTGAGTTTCTGTGGTAGAATTTAGAAAATGCTTTTCGAATTTTATGATATCTATAACCTTGTTTTAACAACTTAGCAGTTAAAAATAAGACTCTGTTGTTGAAGTCATCAACATTAGACCACACTCTGGCAAAACGAATAAGCTGAGAAATATATACACCATAGGAAGGAGAGCGAGGAACATCTCCATCAAGAAAGGGAAAATTTACTATTTCAAAATTAAAACCATCTCGTTTAAGTCCAAAAACGGAGCTTCAGTATCAGAAGAATTCGTCTTATTCCACTGAAGTTCAGTAGGATATATCTGACCTACCATTTGTTCAAAATAAGGATTATCAATATTAAGTAAGTCATCTAAATATCTGGAAGCGGAGTTAAAAGCTTCAATAATATCAGTTTGATTATTGTCTGATAGAGACAACATGAAGTCTCTCTCATAACAAAACAAAAACAAATCTGCAACAAGAATAGCGCAATTGGTACCCATTGGAATACCTACAATTTGTCAATATAATTTCGAGCCAAATCTTATAAATGTATTGTCCAAAAGATAATGGAGAGCATCACACATTTTCTGACGTGACTACAATTTATATCGTTTAGATTGTTCAGAAGTAAAAATGCATTTTTATCATTACAAGCCCAATAAAGTGAGCCCTCTCTGTTAAATGTTTGTTCAATTAATTCTGTTAGTTTTTGTTTGATCAGATTATGAGGCAATGTAGCAAAGAGAGTAGAGAAATCATATGTAGACAAACTAGATGCTAGAAAACCTCTAGACTTTAAGTTATTAAGAATTTCGCCTGAATTTTTAATAGACCAAAATAAATTTTTACCATTCCTTTCATAAACTGTTGTGCAATATTTAATGACATGGTTTTTAATCGCAGTGAGGCAAGAAGTCAAAAGAATAGACAACTCAAATAATTCAATAGTGGGTGTTTTGCATCCTGCGCAAAAACTCCAGGTATGGAATACATATATACCTGATTAGACACATGTTAAAAGAATTTTATGTTTTAAAGTACATTATATCAGGCCAATGTTGCATTTGCGTGGGCGAGGAAATACATTTAAATGTAAAGTTATGTAACTGATTCGATTCCAATCACGTTTAGGTTCCAATTACGTTTATAATTGTTAAACAAGTTAAATATGCATGTAGTTGACACATGGTGTCAGTAACAAAACTATTTGATAAGAATTCGACACGTTGGAACGGTCGGTAAACCACAGAAATGCGTGAGTTTACCAACACTTTACCCACATTATAATTCAAAATAATTATTGCAAATTGCTTAATATGAATTCATGAAGATAAGTACAACCTACAGAAACTAAAAATAAATTTATTAAAGTCTTATATGTTTTTTTTTCATTTTTACAATTTTTAACGTTTCCTGTTTATCTTTTGAAAATGCATCATCAAAAATTAACATCTATAAGAAATAATATTTTCTTCGAATAAGTGCTTAATGCAGTTCCAAGGACGTATTCAAACACGAAAAGCTCCCTCAAGCTACATATGCAGTAGGAGTAACATAATTGTGCCACTAACACAATGGCCATGCATCTTCTAAAAAGGTGGCACATAAATTTTACAAAATTTGACAAATATTTTAATATAAAAATGAATTAATTTCTAAATAAAAGTATACAAATTTTATTTTACAAACGTGGGTATGCCATGGAACCGACAATGACCAAACGTTGGCCCGACGTGGAGCCATCGTATTGGTTCAACGTTGAGCCCACGAGCAAAGTTGCGTTTGGCACATAGGGATTGCCAACGTTGGGCTCACAAAGTGATTGTTGACTGTCAACATTTTGCCCACGTGGGCCTAACATATCAATGTTATCTGGGCCTTGAGAGAAACATGTTTTATGCGCTGCATATTCCATTCTTTCCTAAATCGAACCTGATGCCTAATGCTTATCTGTGGCTGGACCCACCTTGGTTCAACTTGAGGTTTTCTTTAGCTCTGACTATCTGTGTGTCATGAGCCATTCTCTTTGTTTCATCATGGTGTGTTAATTTGATTAGAGTGTTTCTCCATGATGATACATTGCATTAGTTAGAATTTCTTCCACATGAGCTGAACATTTCTTGTACTTCAACAACAGCAGAATCTAGGGCGAAGATTTGGTACCAGTAAAATGCATTTAAGCCCCTCGGTGGTTTAGGCTGCTGTCCGTTCTAAGGCGGTGGTTCTGTTGTTGTTGACTTTTTTGTTTATTGTTACTTCCTTTGTGGGTGTCTGTAATTGTTCTATGTTTTGTTGTACGTTACTTTATGTTCTTAAAAGGGTATCCCTTGGAAGCATAGACTGCACTAAAGAACTGAAACTAGAGTGTGCATATTTCCTGAGCCAGACTAGCTAGTTTCTGCCATTTAGGCGTCATCAGTGACCCTCTAATAGTTTCAAAGTTCCACAATGAAACCCATAATCCCAAAGGACAAGAAAATAAGATATACACTATAGTGATTTATGTCCATTCTAGTATTGCAATCAGCTTGATGTCAAAGAGAGAACTGGTTGCTTTGCTTGATTTGTCTTCCTGGTGTCTTGTGATGGTTGAGTGGCACTTCCTCGCTGTGCCATGGGTTGTCTGCGGATTGTGATTGTGGTATTTCCTTGTCATACTCACTTATATTTTTTATCATACTTTTTTAAACAATTCGCATCTTTCATGTTAATTGCTTCGATCAGACTTGTAACATCCAGATATTTGGACGATATCTTAAACATTAATAATGTTTTTTTTGACAGTATGGTAAGTCAAATATACCCTTCAGAGCTCCAACTTAATAAAGCTAATATCTCTGATACCGAAGCCGCGTTTTTAGACTTGCATTTGTCAATTTCTAATGATATTGTTTCTACCAAAATTTATGTTAAACGTGACGAATTTGAATTTGAAATTGTCAATTTCCCATTTTTAGATGGTGATGTTCCTCGCTCTACATCCTATGGAATCTAAATCTCTCAACTTATTCGTTTTGCTAGAGCATCTACCCATGTTGCTGACTTCAACACTCACAACAAATTGTTAACTCAGAAACGTCTAAAACGAGGCTATCGGTATCATAAACTTCACAAAACCTATTCTAAATCTTATAGATGATACTATGATACTATGTACAGACATACTGACAAAAAAAAGTTTTCCTGTTTATATTGGGCTTAAGGGGTCTTTCATGCAAACCAAATATCTATATGTCTTGATCCACATCTGAATTAAGGGTGAGGTTGGTGCCGTTAAACCAGTTTAAGCCCTCTAGTAACATATTTTACTGACCATTCCAAGGCGGTACTTCTTTTGTGGATCTTTTATGTTTTTGTTCTGTCTTGTGTTTGCTATGCCTTTGTGTGCGTCTGTTTATATGTGCTTTGTGGTCACCTGCTGGGAAAGGGCTGACCTCTTGGCTCTCGTTTGTGGTGTCTGCTGTGAGTTTGTCACTTTCCCATTGGTATCCTTGGTCAGGTGTGGTACTTGATTGTATCGATTCCTGATCTTTGCACCCTTACTTACTTTTAAAGCTAGAAGTACATGAGATTTAAAAAAGGAAGTGAAGTAAGTAAGTAAGTCTTAATCGCTTTGCAAATTAATCTCTTTTTCTTAAAAAATGTGAAAAAACGTTTCTGTGAATTACGTTACTATAACTTTACTTAACACAGAAGAAATGTCAAAGTGCATAATATACCGTCTGATGATATTATTGTTTTCTTATCAAATAATCAGTTTCAGTAAATTAGTACACAAGTACAACACATAACAGTTGCCATATCGTCAAAACAAGGATTTCAAAGATATTCCCTAAGTGCACCCTCTCTCCCTATCATATAAATTGTGAAGACACTCACCACATTAAAACAATATATGCAAAGTAATCCGCATAAAAACCAAAAATGATATGAATGAAAGCTTAGTTTGGTTCTACGAGTACATCACAATTTTGTCAAAATTTGACAGGCATGTCACTGAATATTTAGATGCTTTGTTTGTTTTCCCAACCATAGCAACCAATGAAATACTTTGTGGCTTCCTACGCAACTTGGTTTCATACATTGGTAGGAAGGGGTCACAAATAGATTTACATTTTATTTATGTCGCCGAAGACAGGTGTTTACACATTTCCAATAATAGTCCAAAAACCTCAATGAATCATATACTGTTGTTGACAAAAATGAATCAAAAGTATTTTGTTTTATTAAAAGTAAAAAAAAAAGTAAGTTGATTTACAGAGTCTTATCACACCAACATTAAATTGAAGTTCATTAAAATACGTTTCCACTATAAAAAGACTGACTATAACATTAATGTATTACAGCAGACTGCATGCTTGGTGGTAAACCCAATCACGGTTGGCAACTTTGCTTTCCTCTTTAGTTGCACGCCGGTGGGTCAGACTTCAGACTCTCTGATGGTTCCCACTTAAAGACTTATCTGTTGATGAGATGGTAGGGGCCTGATGCTATGGCTGTTGTCAGGCCCACCAGCGTTAAATTGTTGGATTTCTTTTGCTCGGGTATTCAGTTTTATTTACTGTTGAGTTCTTATCTATGCTTTATATCCTTTTTATATCTTGATTTATATGTTCTAGGAGATGATGCATTGATAAGTTAGGGGTCTTTCATGCAAACAAAACATCTATGTGTCCTGATCCACTTCTGAACTAAGGGTGAAGTTGGTGCACCGTTACACCAGTTTAAGCCCTCCAGTAAAATATTTTTACTGACCGTTCCAAGGTGATGCTTCTTTTGTGGATCATTTATATTATTTCTGTCATGTTTTGTCTTGCTTTCATGTACGTCTATTTGTTGATGCCTTGTGGTCACCTGCTGGGAAAGGGCTGACCTCTTGGCTCTCGTTTTGTGATGTCTAATTGTGACGTTGTCACTTTCCGATTAGTATTCTGGGTCAGGTGTGGTGCTTGACTGTATCGATTCTGATCTTTGCCCTCTTTCTTTCTTTTACTACCGTATTCCTGTTCGGTTATTTGAGTATATCTAATAAAAGGTGATTAACATTCTTTGGGTGAGTGTGAGATGTCAAGGTCATGCCCATGTGATATGTTTAACCTTGACATTTAGTTCCTTTGTTTTAAAAGTAGGCGGGACCAAAGGGCAATAAGGAGGGTCGCGTTGACAGTCACATGACTGACTGTACCGTTAGAATATGACGTGATTATTTTTAATAAGTTACTGTGCAAATGGATTACCGTTGTCTCGCCATTCTGAGAAAATCGGCTGGCTAAATGAAAGCAGGTGTTTTTTTGTTTAAATTTCAAGACTTGCAGTTTTAAGGGTGTCACTGATGAGACCAAAATGTCTGAAGCTAGCTACATGTATTTGCATACTTTACACTTTTAGTTGTTTGGTGCATTTTAACTAAATACATTTACATGTAGTTAACTGCTGAAACGTCAAAACTGTCACTCATTCACCAGGACCTGAAGTTGGGTAAATTAGTCCCTAGCTCTGACAAGAGAAGTTAACTTAACAACACAATGATCCACAACTTCATCGGAGGAAATTACAGTTTCTGGGAGAGCGTTTTAACACCGATAATAATAGTCTGTAGAAAGAAGCTGCCTTTATAAATAAATATCTTTGCCAGCTGTAGGAGTCTGAAATTCCATTGACTATTACTTATTTCGTCAATGTAAAGAGGTAGGCAAAGATCAGGAATCGACACAATTAAGTACCACACCTGACCCTGGACACCATTTGGGAAAGTGACAAAAACGCACAAGAGAGCCAAAAAGTTAGCCCTTTCCATCATAATTCATCAATCATATTTTCGAGCCATGCGTAAATGCGCATAATACAAATGTGTCAATGAATTGTCTTCAATTTTGTCGGTAAACTGTCTTCAATTCTGTCGGTAGCCGTGAATTGTATTGTCGGTGAACTGGCTTGGTGTTGAATATTAAAGAAAGTTTGGGCGCATTGATGTACGTTGTGGTTTGTTTTAAAGGGTCATACTCGAAAGGATGTTAAAGAGATCCGAAGTACAGATCCGAAAATTAACAGCTAGATTGAATCAAATTATAAGAAACCAGACAATATCATGCTACTTTTGCATACAATTTAATAATATGAATATAGTTTTGTTTTTTGATAGCAAAGTTAAAAAAAACAAATCAATAGATAAATAAATCAAAACGCATTATTTTTTCCTTTCGGAGATACAGGCTGCTGCAACAAAATGGCTGCTTTTAGAGAGGCATGTTGCAACCTTGGGAAGGATATAGGTCTTTTAAGACTCACCTTTCGGTGTCAACAATACAATGTCATTAAAGTTGACCTACACATTAGCCATTCTAAATCGCTGCCTTACTTGGCAAGGCTAAATTCTGCTGCAGGTAAGTTTAACTGTTATCATGTGCTGCTCATTTCGGCCACTGGTCTGACACACAGACACTTGGGGTCAGTAGAGAAAACAAGGCCCCCCCCCCAACCTTCATCCCCCATTAACTTTTGCATTCTTGCATTTTTTCATTTAAAATATGATATTTTGTATGCTTGAAGTTATACAGGTGTTAGAAAAAATGACCTAGAACATATGGAAAACATTTGAAAAAAAATGCATATTGCTCACAATGATAGAAAAAACACAAGATAAACAACTTCGGCTTTGCAATTTCGAACCCCCATCGCCGTCAAAAGTGCAATGCGCTCGTAATACTAAACAAACACACAAAACTCTTTCACCGATCAATTCTATATACATTTATCTACTTCCCGATATAGGTAGCTTTCTCTAAGTCTATCGCTTACCTGCTAAATATGACGAACAAAATCAAAACAAACAATTTCAACCATTAATCACAACTTCTTGGCACGCTAAAAGTACTGGTTTCCTGCTTTAAATTGCGTCTCGTTGAGGCCGGTAAAAAAATAGTAGGTTAAAGTACTTCCCCTTTGAAGACTGGTTCTCGTTTTCAAACAAAGCAAACTACCAAAACGAGAACCAGTTTTCAAAGATCTTCAAAGGGGAAGTACTTTAACCTACTATTTTTTTACCGGCCTCAACGAGACGCAATTTAAAGCAGGAAACCAGTACTTTTAGCGTGCCAAGAAGTTGTGATTAATGGTTGAAATTGTTTGTTTTGATTTTGTTCGTCATATTTAGCAGGTAAGCGATAGACTTAGAGAAAGCTACCTGTATCGGGAAGTAGATAAATGTATATAGAATTGATCGGTGAAAGAGTTTTGTGTGTTTGTTTAGTATTACGAGCGCATTGCACTTTTGACGGCGATGGGGGTTCGAAATTGCAAAGCCGAAGTTGTTTATCTTGTGTTTTTTCTATCATTGTGAGCAATATGCATTTTTTTCAAATGTTTTCCATATGTTCTAGGTCATTTTTTCTAACACCTGTATAACTTCAAGCATACAAAATATCATATTTTAAATGAAAAAATGCAAGAATGCAAAAGTTGATGGGGGATGAAGGTTGGGGGGGGGGGGCCTTGTTTTTCTCTACTGACCTCTGTCACGTATACCGAGGGCCATCCGTGTATGTGCATGGTAGTGTAATTTAAAAGTAGACTTCTAATAAGAAATAAGTTCACACAGCATTATTTATTCAGACTAGTAACTCAACATCAACACATAGTCAAAACAGCAACCATTTTAAATGCCACTCTCTACTTAAGCATTATGCAGTTAGACATAACATTTCCCAAAAACAGAGGGTTTCCACATAGGAAAGCACTAAGCCTAAACCACAAAGTTTTTCCACACAGGACTGCACAAAGCTTTGACACTAAGTCTTTTGAATAATGACACGAAGTCGAAAGCACTAAGCTGGTCTATGTCAACTACATAATCACTGCATGACAACGCTCAACAATGAGTTTGAGTCCCAAATAAAATGGCCACCTGAAAACAATGTAAGTACACTAAGTCTATTGTCCATCAATGTTCAAGTAAAAACAAATATTAATTTTAAAGAAATCAGATCACCCTTTGATCTAAGGCTGCTAAAAGCTATCATATTTATATGGCATTTGCTATAGAGACAGTATTCAACTAACTGTACAGTATAATCCCAATTAACTGTACAGAACATTTGAATACTATAAATGTGCTACACAAACTATATACACATGCTTGTACAGCATATTTGCAACTCATGTACAACATTATCACATTCAGATCATGTAAATTATTTGGGATATTTGCAACTAACTGTACAGTACACTCTCAATCAACTGTACATCAACTTGCTATAAACTGTACAGTACACCAGCAATCAACTGTACACTAAACTTGCAATAAACTGTACAGTACACTAGCAATCAACTGTACACCATGATTGCCATAATCTGTACATATAATCGCAATCAATTGTACAGTAAAATCTCAATTAACCGTACAAAATAATCGCAATCACCTGTACACAATGTAGACCCCGAATACAGTACTTAAAATACCCGCCACAAGTATATCATAACCATATGCGGACCACGCAAATATTTTACAAGTTTTTGACCGATATGTTCTCTGCAATCACCCTAGACTTCTGTAAAGTTTGCACTTAAAAATCATATCTGAAGCTAGTCTATTCACAAGAATATTTCAGTTCAATTTGATATTCAGACTGTCACTGCTCTGTGCACTAGCTAAGTGCAAATATATGAATAAAATTTGCATCATGTGCAGGGCAAAGTCATAACATAAGTCTACTTACAGAAATCACAGCCGTCTCTCTATATATTTCCATATATCACTATTCAAATTTTTGTCCCAAATCACATTTTCATCTGCACTGTTCAAAAACTAAACCAGGAATGATTATAATAATACAGTTACTAATTATTCACTCACAATTTCTCACCTGTTTTCTTAACACTTTTACAGGTAAATAATTCTCACCTAGCCACTACTGACCACTAATTACATAATTAAAACTGTATTCAGCTATACTGTGAACTACCATTTAGGGCACTGCATATGCTCACTGTTCACCTACAGGTTGTGTCCTAAAGTTAAAAATACAATTTAAAACCACATGTCATCATATTTGTGACAACCTCAAGTGTCTGTGGTCTGACAGTCACTCTGTTTTACAGTTCCTACCTGGCGGATGCAGGCGGGGGTACATGGGCAATTGCTGTTAAGCGTTATATGTTTCTTAAAAGAAAAAAGGACAGTTGGTAATGTGTCTGACAGGAGATGCAGGGGTCGCAAGTTCAATTCCGGCATGGTCCCAAAATCAAGCAGATAAAAGAGGTTTTGGGTCGTATCGGCCGTGGGTCATTGCGGACGCGAGTCGTTTCGGCCTGGTCATTTCTGCCTGGGTTGTTTCCCTATTTTGGTGAGTTGTTTTGGCGGAATATACCTAGACCCATCCCCCCCCCCCTCCAAGGATGGGCATTTTTTTCACCAGCAGCTCTAACCGGTTTAGGTCTAAGATTAGGCCTAAGAATGGATTTTCTGTTATGTCCCATTCTTAGGCCTAATATTTTGGGTCACATTTTGTTCAAATAGGAACACTCTAACATTTGACTCAAACTCTTATAAAAAGACCAATTTGTCTGGTGTAAAAATTGTTGTAATAGTAAGTCCCTTACCTCTATACTGGGATAATTGGTTTTCGCCAACGTAAGCAGATATGGCTATGAGGATAGCAAAACAAAATACAACCTGACTAGAAAATGATTTTATCATAAAATTTCAACCTTTTATAACAATGTGCGATATCTTAGACCATCAAAATATGTTATTTAATTTTCAAATACCTTGATTTGTTTGTGCACCGGTTTTTCTGCCACTTTGAAAATAGTAATCTATTTTCGACAACTCTTGTTGACCTGAAAAAAGAGGCCTCAAAAAGGGTTGGATAGACGAAAATTCAATAGATGTTATGAGACAAACCATTTTTTTCATTCAATGAATATACATTATTGTGAATCTTCTATCAATTAATTTATTGTAATCAAAAATATTTCAGTCATGTTTTTTTTCTATACTCAATTCAAATTCAGATTGATTTGAACCCCTAGGTTCATTGTGGTGCTACCACACAGACAGTAAATGAAAAAGTAAACATAAAAACTTTCTTTTATGTACTTGAGGGATACATCAAGCTATTGCAGGCGAAAGATTGATATAATTTAACAAAAAATCATTTTTAAATATATGGTCCGTACAGCTGCTTATTAGCCATACCATTGTTTCTGAGTCTTAACATTAATAAGAACCCCCTTATGATAAAATCAATTATTTTCACCACTTAGGACCCCAATACATCACTGAGTTTTCTTACCTCCATTGTGATGATGTCAACAGAAATGAGGATTAAGGAAGCAATGTATTTAATGAATAAAACATATCAGGATCATAATTTAAAGATTGGGGTTAAAAAGAATTAGTGACAATGGCGGGAAAACATTGATGCAGATATGTGACCATTATTTTACCACTCAAATATGCATTTTCTTACTGCTAAAACATCTAAACGGACAGCTTATCTTTTGTCCTTGAAAACCCCCTTTTCAGAATGAGCCTGTGATCTCACACAAGTGAAAAAACGGTGGGAATGTTCAATTGGCGAAATTACATTCTTGGCGAAATTAGCTTACTCCACTATAGTTGATGCTCACACAAAAATATGTTCAAAATATTGAAAATCCACTTTTGTAGAAGCAAATAATGATTTGTTTTCAAAAAAGTCTCCAAAACACTTATGTTCAACACAATGACATCACAGTTTTATGAATGGGCGAGGTCCTCCATGAAAAAGCATGCAGTGACCATTGGCTGTTTTACCTGTCACATGTCACATGCCAACTCAGCAGATTTTAACATGTGACCCAAACAGCCAATGGTCACTGCATGCTTTTTTCATGGAGGACTCAGCCATTCATAAAACTGTGATGTCATTGTGTTGAACATATGTGTTTTGGAGACTTTTTTGTAAACAAATCATTATTTGCTTCTACAAAAGTGGATTTTCAATATTTTTGACATATTTTTGTGTGAGCATCAACTAGAGGTAAGGGACTTACTATTACAACAATTTTTACACCAGACAAATTGGTCTTTTTATAAGAGTTTGAGTCAAATGTTAGAGTGTTCCTATTTGAACAAAGTGTGACCCAAAGTATTAGGCCTAAGAATGGGACATAACAGAAAATCCATTCTTAGGCCTAATCTTAGACCTATAACCGGTTATGTCCGCCCCGGATAATACTCCAGAAGTGGTCAATACCGGTCGATTGAAAAATTGAGATTTTAGTGGTCATTTGAAAAAAAGGTATGTCTTTTTGGTTTTTACTTTAGTGGAATTCATTAAAATGTTATAGTTGATCTGAGTGCTAAAACTGTTGTCCCTGTGAAGGGGTCAAATGTAGCATTTACTTTTCAATCTTAGCATTTAAATATAAAAGGAAATGTGCCCCCTACCGTTTATGTGTGTTGGTTACTCTTTGCAAGTTAGTATCATCTGCTGATAACCTTTGCAAACAGTTTGGACCCAGATCAAGGCTAATAAATATTTTACCTGTTGTTTGATACTATGATATGCTATTATTTGTTAAAGAATTCTTTGAAAGATCTGATTTTGGGAAAAAAAACAGCAGACATCAAAATAGCAACCAACATTAACCAGCATGCAAAGAGTGTATCTCTGAAGTTTGACTTAGAAAGGTGTGAAACTGCTATCAAAACAACTGGTCCTTTATATAAACATCTTGAATTAGGTGTTAGTCCTAATCTTTTAAAAGTGTTAAATTAACCATAGTCCTGATGAGCACAGATATGCCCCCTGTTGTTTCAGAATAAGCCATAGTTTTCAATGCAGTCTGCGTATAATTGTAACTAATGATAAGTGTTGTTCGATTATAGGATTTTCATAATCGATTATCGAAAATAATCGTTCAGGAGTTTTTGATTGATGATCGATTATAATCAAAACTTATCAAATGAAAGGGAAACACAGATTCCATCCCATAGAATGTCTACCCTTGTACTGCTTGAAACTCTTATCTTGATAAAAATTGTTAGCGTCAGTGTCATGCTATTTTATGTACAGTATCAAATACCACAACTGGTCCTGACAGCAAACTCAAATTAACAGCCATTGGCATTTTAAACCCTTTATACACTTATGGATTTTTCCTCTGGTTTGAAAGAATAAACTTGGGAAGGTCCATTGTAAACATCAAGGGGTCACAGGTTATCATTCCCAAATAAATATTTCTTTCTCTGAATATCTTTTATGTCCTTATTTGCAAACAGTGTACACCCTGATGAAATGCCTCATTTTGTGGCATTTCATTTAAGTTTTCACTCTTTTTAGGAGTCATTAGCATACAACAGGTTAAGATTGCACTGAAGACTTCTTAGTCATGACTTTAAAGGGGACAGAATACACAGCAAACCAGGCTACAGTTTATTTCTATATTCCTCACATTCTATAAACCTTTGAATTTATGGATTGCACTTTCTTGCAGCAACGTTGCAAATTTTGAATAGTAGCCTACAAAAGGGTCAGGTGTGAAGCTTTTCGATTATAATCGATTATTACCAAACACAATCGATTAGTAGAATCGAAAGACATTTTCAATTGATCATCGATTATAATCGATCATCGATACAACACTACTAATGATAAATGCAATTTGAACCAAACTGGTTGGAAAGTTTAATTTAGAAGTGCATGGTTATTCACCAGAAAAAGGGTGAAAATTATATCAGATGGATTGTTGACACAAATTTTAATTCACAAGAGGAAAAAAACAAAATCAATGACCACTGGCTCAATTATGAACTATTTATTTGAGTAATTTTAATTCAGATGCAAGAACTATTAGCAATATGTTGCCTTGCATTGGACAATGGTTTACCAGTATCAGATAATATGAAAGCATTAGGATGAACACTTTATGTCACAAAAGTACCCTACATAGAATTTTAGATCTTTTATACCATTTTTGTAGATGGCAAGGGTTATGACAGTGCCCTAGATAAGCTTTTGGGTCAATTGAGTAATTTGGGTATAGTGTTTCCCCAGCCCCCAAATATGGCATGGTAAAGTTTCCAGGAAAAGGGCACTTTAAGCGTGTGACAACAGGCTACGAGGGCACTTTTGAACGTGCAGCGACAGGTTAAGAGGGCATTTTTTAACGCATGGCGACAGGCTAAGAGGGTACTTTTTTAGCCAAAGTTGGAAATTGAATATGATATTGCCAAATAAAATTTATGTCCCTTAGCATGATGCAGCTGTTATATGTCCTTTTTAAATGCAAACTATACTTCTTAATTAATTGTTGAATGGCAGTTTCTGGACACCTATTAATGAGCACACACTTCTTTTCTTTTTTTTTAATTCTTAAAATTTATCAGAATCATATTATTATGGGAATCATTTTTTTTTCTTTAATAGCCAAGATCACTCCTTAAGTTTTTAACCAGACTGCCTTTCTTTCCAGTTTTTGTTTTGACAATTTTACTTCTGCCTTAAATTGTTCATGCAGTGGTTCAAATTCACACTTCATTTTTAATATTTGCTTATTTGGGTATTATCATCAAAGTGATGTCAGGTAATTAGTGACCATTGTAAAAGGATTAACACTGAGTAAAATATTGTAACAGCAGGTGTCTTCTTTACTACTTCAGGCTTCAAACTGAAAAAAACTGTAACTTCCTTAGTGTTTGTCAGATTCTCATGATTTCTTTACCAAAATGTGGGCCATTTTATGTAGTTTTAGAAAAGGGGCATGGTGCTGGAAAAAGGGGCATGGCGCGGCGCCATGCTAAAACTGGCTAGGGGAAACACTAGGGTATTTACGCAACGTTACGTGGTTATCCTCAATTGCGTACTTGCAAAAACAATTGCACATTTTCATATTTTTTACGCCACATTTTTTTCTTCTGTGATTACACATTTTCTTATTGCATGAAGCCATCGGGAATGTGCTTGCATATTTATACACTCCCATCGTCTGCCTTTCTAAAGTATCAAACTAGCGGATTTTATTGTACCTGAAGCAAATCTCATCCCCTCGTTGACATTCGAGCTTGTACACTTTGCAAAAGTTTCACTTTCATCATAGTGTTTTTCCATGAAATACTGGACTGGGCAACAATATTTTCATTAAACTGGAGTTATATTGAGCACTCGCTGGTAAAAAAAAAATCAATACCTGACTGGTATTTGTTTATTACCCAAATGGAAATGAAATGGACCAAATGGTACGCAATGACATTGCATGTAATTGCATACCGATCGTTAGAATTGCTTTTAGGTACGCACACATTTCATTTTAATTGCTTTTTTGAGGATTTTAATTGCGTATTTACGCAAATAGGCTGCTTATCTAGGGTGCTGTTATGAGCTATATGTTTCTATGACTAATATTGACTATATTCACACAGATACACATAAGCCTTATTTAGTAGATCAGAAAGCACGCTAAGCTTGCAGTAGCAACTGAACAACATTAACAATTATGTCTAAAGGACAGAGGCATATGTGGGTACATTTGTATGCCTATGATTTAATCGACCCAGTCAACCACTTCAATCGACCAGTAATGACCTGTTAAAACCAATAACGATATAATGGATATGAGTATTGACCGCCTTTTTGCCAACCTTGCCACCCTATATTTTACAATATAAATGAGACTGGTCATAATTATAAGTTCTCTTTTATGATGTATTAGGGGTGCAACGATACGCCAAAATCCGTATTGCGATATATATTGTGATACACCTGGTATCTTTATTTCTGTCTATTACTGCCCCTAGTTCAGTATATAGGGAGCGCAGTGGCTCAGTGGTAGAGTGCTTGACTCGAGACCGAGGGGCCGCGTGTTCGAGCCTCACCGGCGTAACTGCGTTGTGGTCCTTGAGCAAGACACATTTATTCTAGCTTAGTACTGGTTCAATCCAGGAAGACCCGTCTCTGTTTAACTGAAAGATTGTTGATGGGACGACATATAGAATCAAATCAAACAAGCTAGTTCAGTATTATAATATAATTCAAGGGTCATGAAATTTTCATCTATTACACACTGTCATAATTTCAGCTAAGTCCTCCTGTCCCTCGGCTGCTTTTCAAGGAGAAATGATCGAATTTGTGCCTTCCCTTTTAGATATTTCACTACAATAATTTGTGTTTGTCTGTCTGCCATCTTTTTGAAACCAAAAGTAGCTGTTGCCGGTTGGTCTAATTTGCAACACAAACAGGTGTATGTACAAGTTTTAACAATAAAGTGTAGGTATTTGAAATGCGGAAATAACTTGAAGGGGTGGATAGAAAATGTGTAGACTATAAACAATATGTTATGGCTCCCATTGATGTCTGTCATACAGAATAAACATCTTCCAATTCTTGAAAGTCGGCGATATGCTGTTAGACACAGTCAACGTATGTTTAGTTTGTCTCAGGAATTTTACCACAGCGTCTTTTTTTCCCTTTTTTACGCTTCCGGTTTTGAAAAAAAAAACCCCGATTTTCGGGAAATTTCAAAGCCAATAATGGATATTTTCCTGCAAGTTTTAGATGAAAACTGGCTTGATCATTGATGACACATGGGGAAGGCTTTTGTACCGGTACAGTCAAAAGTGTATCGCGATGAGATATTTATTTAGAGTGAATCGAGGTTTACCGGTATATCGTTGCACCCCTATGATGTATCATACTAGCCTGTGTAGCGCTGCAGTCTAAAAAGAATCCTACACAGTTGAAAAAAGCGTAAGCTTCTTTATAAACTCTCCACTCACGGAGTCAAAGGTAAAACCCTTAACTGGATAGGCTCCTTTCTTGGGGGCCGAACCCAGGCTGTAGTGCTTGAAGGGGAGTGCTCTTCAGGTGTACCTGTGTTATTAGGCGTACCCCAGGGCTCAGTACGTGGCCCACTACTCTTCTTGCTAGTACATGCAGAAATGACCTCCTGGTAAATATCCAATCACAGCCTCACAGGTAGGGCTGGCAGCCTGGCACGATTAATCAAAATATCGGTTAATCTGTCCATATACAATAGAAAAACCATTAGCGTTTTGCAGGGTTTATGAATAAAGTCCTTGCCACTGTGGTTTATTGGCATTTTCCGTAATAATCTGGCATTTTTCGGAAAAAATCTTAACAAACATTAACTTGGTAAAATTATCCAGAACAGTAAAAATATTACTTCATTCATGTTTGATGCATCTTTAACAATCCAACACACTTATTATCCCCACGCTTTTTTAAAAAAGCGATGGGGATATTGCAATCGCCTCCGTCCGTCTGTCTCCTCCTAAACCATTAGACGAAGTCCAACCAAATTTGGTGTGTGTATGCTCAAATGAATGGGGTGTGCAAGGGCACATTTTTTTTTTGGCCCTGCCCCCTTGGGCCCTGGGGAGGGGCCAAAAGGTAAAATAGTATTAAATATCATTAAATTTCAACTACAAAGTCAATTTCAAAGATTTTTAAACCAAACTTTGTGTGTCTACTCACAAATGAAAGATATAAAACAAATCAGACGGGATTTTCATTTTGCCTTCTGGGTCATGCCCCAGGGGTGGGACTTTGGGGTACCATGGGGGTTTGGCGGGGTCAAAATTTTTTTTTTCGGAAATTCAACCAGAGTTGGTGTGTAGGGCTGGCTAATAGAGGCCACAATGCTAATCGATAATCGGTCCTTGCATTTCGATATATAACCGATTAGTAATCGCTCAAACTTGACAGAGGGTCTCGGAACGTTTTGACAACTCTTGCATGGTCAATGACATTGATTTCCCCATCATTTCGCAAAACAACACTAAATAGCACGTGTTATATATTCAAAAGATAATAGGTTTTAAATAAAAAGTGGCACCTTTGCTCAAAACAAGTCGTCATCCACTCTGTTGGAAGAAAAATGACTTGCTAATTGGCAAAGTCGGTAATATTGAATTCGCAGTCCGCCATTGTATGTCGTATAGAGTTCCGCCGCTGACTTTCAAGCTATAAAGACAGGAAGGGTAGTTTCACGACACGCCCCACAGGCAAAGTGCCTGGTTATAAAAATGTGATAAAGAAGGGCTTACTATTTACAGCAACCGGCATGCTGGCACAATACCAGCAAGGCGGCGGTGGCCTGTTTAGGTGGTGGGGAAAACCAGAGAGCCTGGAGAAAAACCACCCGCGCTTGAACGGAACAGGCAAACCGTGTAGACATAACTAAGCACAAGTGCAGAGACATTGGTGTACCTGATGGGATTGGAGTCCCAAACAGACAAGCTGCCCAAGGGGATGGGTCCACGGGAACTACCCTTTTGGGTCACTGCACCATTGCCAGTCAGACCTTGATATTTTGGCGGCATGCCCCAGTCCCGCCTATTTCAGAAACACCAGGAACCACCATCAAGGCACTGACTGACCACACAGTGTGCAGAGAAAGCTCTCACTCAATCTCATGGCTGCAAGTTCCCGCCAAGTCCAGCACTACCCCACCCATTCGCCTCCCACAGCAAGAAAACTTAACACTCGAATTTTCACCTAAAATAACAAACGTAGTTAAAATAAAGATGATAAAGGTAAAAGTGAACACCTAGGCATCAATTAAAAGTAAAATTAATTAAAAACAACCACCAAAGTGCATTAAAATAAATGAAAATTCACGCTGCAGAAAAAAAACACGTCCGGGTAGGCTGGACTCGATTGACCCATATTGTTGTTAATTTCATTGTTGTTGTTAATTTCACAATGTGTGACGTCATACAAAAGGAAGTCAAGCATGCATGACACGAACACCTTTGTGTAAAATAAGTCCCGCTGTAAACGTCGGTAAAATTGAAAGCTTCTAAACTTGAATTTAACCGCGGAGAAAAACAACTTTCATGCTAGATTATTCATCTGATGAATTTTCGTGATTTTGTACTACTTTATTTAAAACAGAGGAGCGTAGGTAAAACTTTTTCTAACAATCAGTTGTTGTTAGGCTGCAGAGTACAACGTTTTACTACTTCGTTACAGCAAATTATTAGCATCTACTGTTTATGACAATGCACTTCAGGGCACTTCCGGTTTAAACAGAAAATAAAAGGAGGCAATTACGCTTGGATTTTAATTGCATAAATAGACAGAACATCCATTAAAAGTAACCGATTTTTGAATTTTCATATCGATAATCGTTTTTCTTCTGTATATCGACCGATTAACCGATATTTCGATTAATCGTGCCAGCCCTATTGGTGTGTGAGTATACTTACCTGGTACAGAGGAAACCGTGATCAACAAGGCGGTTCCTCCAGCAGAAGGCCTTTCCATTGCACTTTGGTTGGGCTAACGGCTGCGATTGTCCCAAATGTGGACAACTCGGGTACGCAATTTATAAGTGTGGGGGTCTGCGTACGTGCTAACCCCTGTTTTTTTTTCGTTTTGTCTCAGTTGAGGAAAGACGTGATTTCTTTACTCAGTGATTCACAGGAATTTTCGTGGATTTTTCGGATAGTTTCGCTCTAAAACCGTTTGTGCACTTTAGCTATATACTTTTCTATTAACCGGTTTAATGGCACCAACCTCACCCTTAATTCAGATGTGGATCAAGATGTGGTTATGTGTAAGTCAATTTCAAATATTTTTAAACCAAACTTTGTGTGTCTTCTCACAAATGAAAGATATAAAACCTATTAGACTGGATTTTGGTTTGGGACTTGCTGGGGGGTCAAAAATTTAATTTTCTGAGCATTGTCATGTAGCATATCAAATTAAAGAGGATGAACAGTAGCCCAGGATACACTGAAAAATTTTACCCTACAATGAAACTGGTGACCTTGAGATGGGGCCAAAGGGTCAATTACAATTACATTTCTTCGAGAACGTGGGGATTTGCGATGGCCCACCATCGAATGTGTTCTAGCGTTCAATTGGGAATTGTATCAACTGTCGACTGTGCCAGTTACCTTGGGGTAAGTATAACAAGTGACCGGTGTTGGAATACACACATTAATCAAATGTTGAGTATGCCTCCACCGGGTGGAACCCTTATACAAAGAAATCATTTATCAAATAGAAATGATCCCTTGAAGGGCTGCACGGGGGGTCTCAAAGAATTACTCCCCATATGATAGCATTTCTGCGATGCTGAGTAACCTGGGCTGCCACTGGAGATGGCTAGCTGCCTCAGGATAACCAAATTTCCACAGGTGACAAATCATCTATATTGACACATATGTTGGAGTTGTGGTTGTAGAACAGGTATTCTACAAGATATGTATTTGATTGTAGCTCAGGATAAGGACGTAAATGAGTTGAACATAGATAATTTCCTAGACCGAAAAATCATGCCATTTAGCGAATTTATTCAGTCCAAGATTTCACTGCTATGGGTACTCAAAAGAAATTCTCAATGAGGCGCTGTTCTTTTGAGCACCCAAAACACTTATTTAAACTGATGGATAACAGGCCTTTAGATTTATGGTGGGCTCGGGTCATTTTCCCATGATTTCAAAATATGGCCCATCACTTTCCAAGGCAGTGGACCCATCCTTTTTAGTTGTGAAAAAATCTCTTTTTAATAAAAATAGTCATCTTACAGCAAGTCTACGAACTTTACAAAACAGAAAGAACATGTAGGTTGTCAATACAGTAAAACATGTCTTAAGCAGCCACTCAAAAAAGACAAAACAAAGATCTTAATAACAAATGGTAGCTAAATGAAGGTCGAAAGGATTGCAGAATGCTCCCCTTGGAGCATTCTGCAATACTTTTTACCTGCATTAAGCGATAAATGGTCTTCTTTTTTGAGTGGCCGCTTAAGACAGGTTTTACTGTTGTAATCAGTATTCAATATACATATATGCTTACAAGTGTCTGTGTCAGTGTGTAGGTAAGCCCTAAAATAAAAATTGTGTGTTTCAGGTTACCCGACAGTGCTAATTTTTTGCCCATGACCCTAATGTTTTTAAGCATAAATTAGAGGATTTCCAAGGGATTTCCCAGGGCGGCGATCTTGTTTCCCCAACTTACCCATGTAAAAACTTTTAACAAAATAAAAATATTTTCCTACCTTACGTCCCTATTTTAAAATTTCATGTAACGTGAAAAGCACATTTTTTATCCCCCGGCCCAAAAAGGATTGGGGGATATAGCGATCAGCCTGGCGTCCGTCCGTCTGTCCGTCTGTCCGTCCGTAGACAAAAGCTTGTGCGCTCAATAACTTTTATACCCTTTGAGATATTTTGATAATATTTGGTAGGCATGTATATCGGGTCAAGACGGTGTGTCGCGTGCAAGAATGGTTGCTCTCCCTTGCTGGCCTTTTGAGTTATCTCTCTTGAATGAACTTTATAAGGGGAAGCTTGTGCGCTCAATAACTTTTATACCCTTTGAGATATTTTGATAATATTTGGTAGGCATGTATATCGGGTCAAGACGGTGTGTCGCGTGCAAGAATGGTTGCTCTCCCTTGCTGGCCTTTTGAGTTATCTCTCTTGAATGAACTTTATAAGGGGAAGCTTGTGCGCTCAATAACTTTCATACCCTTTGAGATATTTTGATAATATTTGGTAGGCATGTATATCGGGTCAAGACGGTGTGTCGCGTGCAAGAATGGTTACTCTCCTTTAATGGACTTTTGAGCTATCTCCCTTGAGTGAAATTTAAATTTTATAGGGGGAAGCATGTGCACTTTATAACTTTAATACCCTTTGAGATATTTTGATAATATTTGGCATGCATGTATATCAGGTGCAGACGGTGTGTTGCGTGCAAGAATGGTTGCTCTCCTTTAATGTTTTTTGAGTTATCTCCCTTGAATGAACTTTATAGGGGGAAGCTTGTGCGCTCAATAACTTTAATATCCTTTGAGATATTTTGATAATATATGGTATACAGTCGAACTTTGGTCGCTCGAACTCGCTTGTCTCGAACACCAGGGATCGCTCGAACTCGTTCGTCGGTCCCGGCGATTTCCCTATACATTTAATGTGAAAATGCACCCCAGGCTCGAACAGCGATGGCTCGAACTCTCGAACTCAAAGCACGGTCCGCAGGGCGATTTTTCATGTAAAAACGCTATGATGGCTCGAACCAAATATTTCTTTACATCAATCAGTCACACACTTGATTTAAATTCATTATTATTTTCATAAGCGCTCTGTGACAATGATGATTTTACCCTTGGGTTACCTAACTGACGAGCGGAACGTGTGAAGCAATTAGCGGCAATTTATCAGATCAAAGATTTGAGTAAGTTCTCACTTGTCACCGCTTAGTAGGGCGGCCCAAAATAATTAAAGACAATTAATGAGATGTTTTGTAATCAAGATTTCACGTGTCAAAATGAGTAAAACATGCCTGGCTGGATAAAGACAGGCATCAGATTGTGTGGCGGTAAAGTCTGATCCGCGTCTTGGTTGTTAACATCCTGGGGAGTTTGTCATTTTTTCATGTTTTTATTCGTTGTTATTAATTGAAACTTGCACATAGTGAATAAATAATAAGAAACAAACTTGTTTTTTCTTTTATTGTTCTAAGGGAAACGATAAACAACGGAACATAAACTGTGTAGCGAGTAGCGACACATAAACAGGAACATTCACCCACAAGAAGACAAAAACGGTACAGCTTACTCGATAGCAAATGCATTGATCAGCCTGCGCATATGCGCATGCTGATAAATGTATTTACTATAAACAGGTTCATCTGCTTACACATGCAGCTTATCATTTTAACTCTAGCGTGCAAAGGGTTATTGATCAGTGACAGATGTCACGTGCTCTTTGCAACTTTGGTCGAAAAAAATGTGGTGTCCGTGATGACATAAAGTACTCAAGCACCAGCTTGAAAATTGTCAGGCTAGGTATCGCTCGAACACATGGATGGGTCGAACTCGCACCGATGGTCCCGACGAGTTCGAGCCATCGAAGTTCGACTGTATATGTATAATAGGTCAAGGGGGTGTCTTGCATTCAAGAATTGTTGTTCTCCCTTGCTGGACTTATAAGTTATCTCCCTTGAATGAACTTTATAGGAGGAAGCTTGTGCACTCAATAACTTTAATACCCTTTGAGATATTTTTATGATCTTTGGTAGACATATATATAAGGTGAAAACGGTGTGTCACATGCAAGAATGGTTGTTCTCCCTTACAGCCCTTTGAGTTATCTCCCTTGAATGAACTTTTGTGCTCAATGACTCATATCATTTGAGATATTTTGATGATATTTAGTATACATATATATCAGGTCAAGACAGCTCCCGCTTGTTATCCTTTAGAGTTACTTCTCTTGAATGAACTTTATAGGGAAAGCTTGTGCACTCAATATCTCTTATACACTTAGAGATATTTTAATGATATTTGGTATACATAAATATCAGGTGAAGACAGTGTATCTTGTGCAATAATGGTTGCTCCCCTAACTGTCCTTTTGAATTTTCTCCCTTGGTGTATCACCTGCAGGCATGATTGCTTTTAGATTACAATTTAAATAAAATTGGTTATGTCTGGTCAGGAAGGTGTGTTACATGCAATTATGGTTGTCCCAGTCATATAGCTTTGAGATATTCTGGTTTGATAAAATTTGATATAGATACAGAGTGACTCAAGATGTATTACATATACCGATGACAACTTAACTATTCTACTTAGCTATTATGTATGTAGTTACTTAGAAATTATTCCTTGCTTTCAGTTTTAGGTATTCTCTTTATCATTTCATTATTCTCGTTAATTTTTACTGGCACCTTCAAAGCATCCACAATACAACATTATTATATGTTGGTCATACACACTTGTTCACACCTTCTGCTCTGAACACCAAACATTCCAGGTGTTTCAATGATTTTTCATATGCATATTTTTTCTGTTATAGGTATTAAGCAAAACAAAACTGTCATTTGTACATGTCACACATGGACCCTTTCCAGACACAAAACACCATAGTATTTATTCCATATTTGCTTATCTATAACAATTCACCTGTGCTTACTCAGTTATATCTCTGGACCTCTAGTTTTGTGTTTGGGTTATCTCCCACGAACAAATTTTATTCGTGAAACTTTGTGCTCTTAATAACTTTTATATCTTTTAAGAGTTTAATGGTGTTAAGTATAAATATATCTTTGAGTCACAGTGTGTTGTTCGGTTTAAGAATGATTGCTCTTTAGGGCTTACATTTTAACGTACCTCCCTTGGATGAATTTAATGGTAAAAATGAAGTCTCTACAGTCAGCCTTCCACTTTTGTTCGCAGTGACACTCAGTATTATCACATCAAATATATATACTTGGTTGGCTGCTTGTAACTGCATATCAATTACTTTTTGGTCGGGGGATTTGCCATCTCCTCTGATGGCTATTTTTTTTTTGGCCTAAAGTATACCACCCAAATGTCAACTGTGGTTAGTTTGATATGCTTGGGCCCATCATTTCAGAAAATGACCCACTTTTTTTTCCTCCTTTGGTCAATTGGCCCACAAATCTTGAAAAAACCTGAAGCCCTGGGATAGGAAGGTCTCACAACTTTACTCTCCCAAATTTTTGCTTGTTATCTGGACCTATGTTATTTCACTTCCTATTTTTCCAGGATGTTTGTTAAAAAGGCCAGCTTCAGTGTCCAGTGTGCCAATATTTTCACGTGGTATCCATGGTAGTGACAACAGACACAAGCAAGACTACTACAAAGTTCTTGGGGTCAATAAAAATGCAGATGCTAAGGATATTAAGAAGGCTTACTATCAGGTAAGGCCAAATAAAAAAAATAAGTGTGTTTCGGGTAACAGGTCTGAAAGTTTCAGGAAGGGTAGGGCCGGTATTTAATTATTATTTTTTTTATTATCATTTTGCCTTTCAAAATAAATAAAATTATATTTTTTTCAGAAAACCTGGAAAAAATTCTAGGTTTCACCAGCAAATTTAGGTAGGGTCGGATTACCCTAAACATGAGTATTTTTTATTTGGCCTAATTAAACAGTATCCCCTGCTTAGAACTGGTTCAACCCAGTAAGACAGGAAATCGCCCCGACAAGACTGTTATGTTGTTGAGAGGAACTTTAAACATCAACACGATCATAAGATATTTATAAAAGTTTAATTTCTTATTTAAACAAATTATTTGCTTATCATTAGACATTTTTTCTGTACTCAACTCCTTTCTTGCTAGTGGCGACTTTTGTTGTCTGCTGATAACTTTGCGAACAGTTCGTACCCAGATCAGGACGGACATTTTGTAGGTCCTGACAAATGTCTCCAAACCATATGACACTCGTATAGTGATCTTGAAATAATTTTTTGAAGAAGTTGAGCCACACCTGATTAGCACATGCAAAACAAGCTTCTTGTTTTCTTCATTGGCTGTCTGCTTTTACATGGATGGAGTTCACGAGTTAACCATGGACACTATAGTTGCTCTTCTGACTGTCAGCTCCACCATTGGCTGTCTGCTTTTACATGGATGGAGTTCACGAGTTAACCATGGACACTATAGTTGCTCTTCTGACTGTCAGCTCCACCATTGGCTGTTCTGCCTTTTCGTTTTACATGGCAATGAAACAGCTAATATGATAACATGTTATATACAAAACTGTTTTGTTTTCTAAATTATAAATAATTATAATAAAATGTAAATATAGGTATTATATCAATTTTTGGTCAGTTCATGGAAACTTGAACACGTCGAGACCCGATGTGTTCATGATTCCATGAACAAACCAAAAATTGAATTTAAGGTTTTAAAAGAACACATCTGCACATATGCAATGACGAAAAGGAGTCATTATTTAATATTAACCTTTTGGAGACGGGGAAACCCTTAAATGTGTACTTTGGCAAACAGTGAAGACCCAGATAAAATGTGACATAATGCACAGTGGCTCAGTAGTAAAGTGCTTGACTTGAGACCAAAGGACTGCGGGTTCAAGCCTCAGCGGCGTCACTGTGTTGTGTCTTTGAGCAAGACAGATTTATCCTTGCTTTGTACTGGTTCAACCCAGGAAGACCTGTCCCGACATAACTGAAAATTTGTTGACTGGGACATAAAGAATGAAATCAAACAAACAATCAGGGTCTGCACTGTTTTCTAAGGCAAACAAACTTTTAAAGAAATACAATGTTGTTTTGAGTTTATTACCCGTGACCACTCAATATATCAGGCCTTTAGTTAAAAAAGTGTACCAAAAAAATTATTTTCTTATTTCTCAACCAAAACATATGTTGAGGGTACTCAAAAGAAGCGTCTCAATGAGACAGTTCTTTTGAGCCCCCAGAACATATGCTAAAAATTATGGGTAAGAAAATATTTACAATTTTACACTGAAAATATTTTTTATCTAAACCTATGGATATATACAATGGACCAAACTGACTTTTATCATCTTTATAACTGTATCAAACTTAATATGGAAAAGTCCATTGATCTTAAATGTGTTGGTACTTGATAGGCAGGCTCAATATTCAGATATGATCTCTTCTATTAACAGTTGGCCAAGAAATTCCACCCAGATGTCTGCAAAAGTGATCCCAATGCTGCCAAAAAGTTTCAAGAAGTCTCTGAAGCTTATGAGGTAGGTCAAAGCCACATTACACACTTTCACCCATGTTAGCTCGCCTGAGGCAGACTTGGTTTGATCATTTTAGAGTACTCACAGTATGCCAGAACGGCTGCGGTAGGTCAAATATGAGCAACATCACACAAATTCACCTATGTCCATATTTAGCTCCCCTGGAGCAAAGCTCAGCTTATGGTATAGTATGTTGTCGGTCGTCTGTCTTGTAAGCTTTTCACATTTTTGTCATCTCCTGAACTGTACGTGGAAATGAGATGAAACTTTATGTGAATCATAAAGGCAATTTGAGGATTAACAATAGCTTAAATGGTTAAATTCTGATATCCAAGATGGCCGTCATCCAAGCAACCGACTACATTCCTTGAACCATGTTTGAGTGAACAGAATTTCAGTTGGACGCATCAAGGCAAGAGATTCAGAATAGCTAAATTTGTTCCATTCCAATATTCAAGATATCATCTGTGGCAGCCATATTGAAATTCTCTAAACAACATCTCGTGAACCTTATGGCCAATTGAAACCATACCTATTGGTATGCTTCGCCTCAACATGGAGATTCTTGAAGTCTTTGACTAGAGCCTCACTGAAGACACTGTTTTGTGTTCTTGAGAAAGACACATTCTCACTGCTTGGTACTACCGGGCTCCGAAGTGCTGTCAGTAATGAGTCTGACTGCAGATCCTGGGGGCATGGGTTTTCTCCCGTCCCGGTCCCATACTTTCTTGGAGATTGATCATGAAATAATTTCTACAGTCATTTTCCTCCCGCTGATTCAAGAAGGGTTGTTTTCAGTTACAAGCAAAAGTATATGTGTACATGAAGTACTGGTTAACCGCTTAGTCAAGCTTGTGGTTAGGTTTGAACTGACTGTCTCCACATGACTATAGCTGTTGACTGGGATGGAAAACATCAAAACAAACAAAAAACAAAACTGCTTGGTACTGGAAAACATGACTGACTGAAAAATTGCTGATTACAATGTAAAGGATCAACTCAAACAAATATATTAATTTTAAAGTTCTGGACTAATACCGCCTAAGTAAACAAAGTTAAACCAGATCAGACCTCGAGGTTATAAAACTTCTCATGCTCAACTGAGCATAGAATTAAACATGCTCATAAATGTTAAAATGCCAACAATTGTTGGCATTTTAACATTTATTAGCATGATAAATACAACATATAAGAGTTTGAAAGCAAGAAAAGTCTTTTTTTCTCTCAGCATTTTAGTTTTTATGAGCATATGGAAATCCATGCTCAGTTGAGTTGAGCACGAAAAAAAGTTTTATAACCTCAGGCCTGGCCATATTTCCTTTGATTAACTTCAAGAGGTGGGTAATATTTGAACTTGTTTAGGTTTTTAGGATACCCATACTTCTGTGGGGAGATAAACAGACTCATTTTAGTAAGAATAACAAGTCAGGACCCTAGGTAAGAGTGCATGATTTAGAAAAAAATGTTTCTCAACCAAAACGTATGTTGTGGGTTACTCAGGACCGTCTCAATGAGACGGTTCTTTTGAGCATTGAGACGGTTCTTTTGAGTACCCAAAACATATGTTAAAACTGATGGGTACGTTAATATTCACAATTTTATGCTAAAAATGTTTGTCTGGATATGAGGAGTTAAGGTGTCTGATTATCTATGGTACTCTAGCCATAGGTCAAGATAGACAATTTTTTGAGCATAAAATGGTGAATACTCTTTTACCAATCAGTTCTTACATCTGGTTTTAGTGCCCAAAAGAACCATCTCAGAGAGACTGTTCTTTTGAGTACCCACAACATATGTTTTGGTTAAGAAGAAAACGAATCATCAATAACATGCTCATACCTAGGGGTCTTCTAGCATCTCTTACACTTTTGTAGGTGCTGAGTGACCAGACTAAGAGACAACAGTATGATACCTTTGGTATGGCAGGAGGACCAGGAATGGGGTCTCCAAGACCAGGGGCAGGACCCTCGGGATTTCAAGGTTTCCAAGGTAATGGAACACACACCTTTGCATAAACTTTGGGCATCATGAAAGATTAGTTGTATTACTAAAATGTTACAACACAAGAAATAAAGTTTTTTCTGGTACACCATATAAAGATATCGGAGATTTTACTGGGTACAGAATATTAGAATCTATCATGAATGTGAAGGTGGGATGAAAAATCTATTCTGAGGATCACCAATTTGCATCACCAGGCAAAAATCACAGGGATGTTCCTAGGCCTGATTTGGGGCCAAATATAGGTCCCTTCCCAATTCAAACATGAGCAAAAACTTTCCAAAAATGATGTATATCATTCCCAATTTCTTAGTTCTACATTTTGGTGAAACTTTCATGAAAATCTGAACAAAAATAGTAAAATTACAGATGCATGAAAATTTGCATAAAAATGAATTCACATTTTTGTGCAAATTTTCATGAGTTTGCAAGGTGTGCATGTGGTACAGCTTTACACTGCTAGTTTCTTATATATGATTTTTAATCCATTTAAAATGGCAGTCCAGTTCTTTTAGACTGCATCAAAATACCCAATTTTGATGGCTCAAATGATATTTTCCCAAATTCCACAGGCCCCTGGCGGACTCTAGAAAGGTAGCAAAACTAGCATTGCTATAGTGGTTTCTTACTTTACTTGCAGGATTTGAGAACTTCCATGGCAGTATAGACCCAGAAGAACTGTTTAGACAAATGTTTGGTCAGGCTGGCTTTAGAATGGGTAGATTTGGTGATGCAGAGGACTATGAGGAATCCAAGTTTGGCTTTGCTCCTGCATCTGAGGTATAGTTGACTCCGTTGATAACATGGGTGAAGGTTTTCAGGATTAATCCTGAATTCAGGATTTTGAGGCTGACTTTCCAAAGAAAGTCGGCCGCAAAATGCTGCATTAAGGAGATTATAAAAGCTTCTGTGATTAGTTTTCAGATAATCTAAAAGCAATTAATCATTTTAAATTTAAATTATCCATTTTTGTAGACATCCTGCAAGTTTTAAAATTTGAATTTCTAAAGTTCAGGATTTTGGAAATTTTGAACTTTCACCAATGTGATAATCCATTGGTTAAGATATACAAAATTTTTGAGCATAAATTTGTAAATATTTTCTTATCCATAAGATATAACATTTCTTTTGAGTACCCACAACATATGTTTTGGTATAGAAATAAGAAAAAAGAATTTTCAATTACACATTCTTATCTGAGGACCTTTAATCTTTGCAAGAAACTTTGGGCTTCATCTGACACTCTGGCTGTATTTCTGAATGATTTTGTCAAAAATTTGATTTAGAGAAAAAAGTCACTAGATGACATAAAAGCATAGAAAATTACCCAGCTGTTGACTAGATGGATAAATCAAAACCAATTGCTTGTTTGTAGTTCTGACAATGGTGTATGGTCATTTTGAAAAAAGGTTCAACAATTTGAATATAAAAGTTTGAGTCCCAAAAGGTGATAATCTGCTAAAGCTGACATGAGAATCAAGCTGTTTTGTCAGAAATGAAGCAGACAGGGCGCTATCTACATGTCTGTAGTGAAAAAATTAGGATTATTCGTGAATTCAGAATTTGGACCACAGAAAGTCAGCCTCATAATCCTGAGTTATAATATTTTTCGATGATTTAATTTCAGTTTATCATAAGAAATTCAACCAAATGTCTTTGTATCTGTTAATAATTTGTTTGTATCTGTTAATATTTGTTGGCATACCCGTGATTTTATTTGGCCATTTTTATGGCCTTATAATGGGAGTCATTCCCAATCCAACAATGGCCTTTATTTTCCCAATTTCATTTATTTTAGCACTTATTTTCCCAATTTTAATAAAATATTTTCCCAAATGTGAAGGAAAAGGCAGCTTCCTAAAATCCCAAATAAAATCACTGCATACTGAAAGATAAGATTTTTAATCTCTGATGTTCACGAGTTCAGAAATTTTAATCTTTCACCCATGTATCTAGTCTTTAATATTTATTTCTACAGATAACGATGGATCTGTCTTTCCAAGAAGCGGCCCGAGGTGTGAACAAGGAGACTTACATCAATGTCAAAGGAACCTGTCCTAAATGTGGCGGGAAGAAAGCAGAGCCAGGCACTAAGGCTACACCATGTGGACAGTGTAATGGTACAGGCATGGTCAGTATGGCAGAGCTTTGATGTGATGCTTCATCTGTCCAGATAGGCAAACATTCTCAGTAGGGCTGCCACGTTTACGAAATTTGGTAAACGTTTACACGAGTTCTAGTAACTGAAACGATTCTGTTTACACATAACTTCCAGATTGATTTTTTTTATTATACCGCTCCGTAAAATTGCCAATATTTTCCCTAAGAAACCCTTTGAAAAATGTACCTTGTAGAATATTCGAAATTGTTTCTGGTTGGGTGTTGTGATAGAACTCATTTCAAGTAAATGGAAAGTGATTGCATCATGTGCAGACTCGTACATTACGGACATTTTCTTCAGTTGCAAACGTGTAATTAATAAGTGGACACACACGCAAGACATAACTGCGAATAGTCACATACTCTTCAATAAACATGCGGACAGGAAGTAAACAAAAAAAAAGTCACATGCTTCTCTTAAATAACTGCTTAAAATGCAGGAATATAAATGTTCCAAGCAGTGGCTGAGTGAGACAATATTCGGGACATTTTATGGTCCGTTGAGCATGTCCGCCGTAATTTCTAATTGCAGTAGATAGTACTAGATACTTTATCAGATACAGAGGAATCTGAGAAAACTAACAATCTGATTGATGTTCCAGATCGATATGTGACGTATCACTGTTTAAGAGAATATTGTTTATTAGGAAATGCTATTAATAAACCACGATGCTGGTCACGTGCTAAAGTTTGTGTAAACGGTAGGTCAATTTTGTAAATACTTATTGCAGAAACATGAAACAGTGCCGTTTACATGTGTGAACGTGACAGCCCTAATTCTCAGTGAACACTTGTGAATATTTTCTTACTCATCAGTTGTAACAGGTGTTTTGAATGCTCGAAAGAACCGTCTCATTGAGACGGTTCTTTTGAGAACCCATAACATGTTTTGGTTGAGAAATAAGAAAGTTAAGTTTTCTTTATACGTTCTTATCTAGAAGCTCGGTGATTTACCATAAAAGTAACATTGGAAGACATTTTGGAAGAAATACGTTATTTAGCACATGGGTTTTGAATAATTTTATAAAGGTACATGATCTCAGGACCTGCTATAATGAGGCTTTTTAATGTGGATTGATGCATATTGCCTTGTATTTGGTATGTACCTTCAATATACTTGCATAATTTGTGCATGTCACCATGTGAGTAGGCCTCTGGTGAGATGCATGTATAAGCAGGTCTGTCTGAAAACTTGTTGAAAGTGACATTCAGCTCCAAACAAAAAAATTCAGAATATATCACAACTCAAATCTTTAGTAAATAGTCATGACCATTACTTGGAATTTAACTCTGCATGTTGGAAAATTTTTCATACATCTTTGTCCTCTGCTGCTGATTTTTTTTTTCAAAAGCAACTTTTTTTGAAAAAATATTTCATACCACCAGAGTGTCAATTTGGATCCAGATCAGGCCCAACATTTGATCTAGGTCCAAACTGTTTGCAGAGGTAATCAGCAAACTACACCAGTCTGCAAAGTTAGGGGACCAAAATCCACTCTTTGGCACGTAATTATGAGTGAAATCTAGAAAGGACGAGTAATTCTTCCCAAGCACTCGTCCTGTAGGAAGAGTGCTTTGGAAAGAATTACTCAAGGAAGTCATATTACATATTACTCCCTTATGTTCTTTATTGCATACGCTTTTAAAGGACAAGTTCATGTGTTTGCAGGACGAGTGAAAATTGTAAGTCACTCGTCCTGCAGCATAACTGCAATATTGAAATATTTTTATCCCCTGAAAGTGTTAAATATTGCTCAATTGTTGCAGGAAACTATTAGCACAGGGCCATTCGTAATGAGAACAACGTGTAGAGCATGTCATGGAACTCGTGTCATTATAAAGAATAAGTGTTCAGAGTGTAAAGGCAAGGGAAAGATGATTTTCAGAAGGAAAGTTGTCGTACCTGTCCCTTCAGGTAAGAAAATCATTGGGAACCCAGAGGCTCAGTGGTAGAGTATTCGACTTGAGATGATCGACTTGAGATGAAGAGCTCCCTGGTAGGAGCCTCAGCTTAGGCGTTCAGGGTTCACACAGGCTTGAAAAGTACTTGACTTTAGAGGACTTTCTTGAAAAGTCCTTGAAAATTAAATTTTCCTTGAAAAGTACTTGAAATTCATTCAAAAGTTTTGAAAAGTCCTTGAATTCTACTATTTTCTGTAGGACTTAGCACTGTTGATAAAAGACCTAGATAAGTATAAAATTGTTGTGCCTTTATTTGGTGCAGCATATGCTGCACCAAATATAGTCACAGCAATTTTATACTGATTTTCAAGTACTTATGTCTACATTATCTCAGTCTAGCATTTCTGAAGTAGAATTTAACACTTAAATCAGTATTTTTCATTAACTTTAAGTCCTTGAAAACTGTAGGATAGTCTTTATAAGTCCTTGAAAAGTCTTTGAAATTTACTCAAACTTGCCTGTATGAATCCTGGCATTGTGCTGTGTCCTTAAGCAAAACACTTTATTCTTACTGCTTAGTATGGTGCATTCCTTTTTGCATTCCCAGTTAAAACACAATTTTGAGTAGTACATGGGGTCATGTTGTGGCTCGCAATTTAGCTTCTCTTATTTATTGTAATCGGCTAGCCCATATATACAGATCTAGGTTATACTGCAGCCATTGCGAATCCTTTGGGAATCACATTGTTATATTTTCATGCAGTATTTGTTTTTTACATCCCAGTCAACAGCTAAGGTCATGTCGAGAGGGTCAGTTCCCCTATAAACCTCACTTTTTTTCCGAGCAAGCTTGACTGAGAGGTTAACCAGTACTTCGTGCATATATACTTTCGCTTGTGACTGACAACAACCCTTCTTGAATTGGCAGAAGAAATCATTCAATATAATGCAAGTCATTATTCAGGTATTGCTTAACCACATACTGCTCACTATGGGACAATGGAGCAAATGTTCATTTGCTAAAATATAATTAATATATATTTTTGCAGATCCCCTTATTACCACATTATTACTTCGCATGGCAGTATTCACTCTTTGTCTGCTAATAGCCTTTGCAAACAGTTTTGATCCAGATCAGGCCAGACAAAATGTCTGGCCTGATCCGGATCAAAACTGTTTGGTACTGATGGTATTTTTGAAAGATTTTATTTGAATGCTAATTTTGAAAAAAATATCAGTAGAAGACAAAAAATGATGCAAAATTAGCCAGCATGCAGAGTTAATCCTTAAAGCACCAAGAAAAAAATGCATCTGAAAATGTCATCTGCTGAAGTCGTCTGCTGCAAATAATTGCCATACATTACTGACGAATTAAGTATTGAAGCAAACAGTGGGGACCCAGAACAGACTGCTTCTATAGGGACAGTCTGATCTGGGTCCACACTGTTTGCCATAGAGGTGTCTTAATACGAGAAAAGCAACCGACTTTTGTTGCGATTGGCGCATTAAGGGTTAACAGGTAATTGCTCTCTGTTCTAGGTATTGAAGATGGACAGACAATACGAATGCAAGTAGCAGATACAGAGCTATTTGTAACTTTTAGGGTAAGTTTACTATTTTTCCTAACACAGATGATTTCAAGATTCTGTGTGATTTTATCAAAAAATGTCAATCACCATTGGTGATGTATCTGTTTTCTAATTGACTCCGCTTATGTCAGTTGACTATTGAGAGGAGCACAGTGGCTCAACTGGTAGATAGTTAGACTGAGGATTTAAGGGTTGCTAGTTCGAGACAGAGTCACAGGGCTTCAGATTTTTTTCAAGATTGGTGGGCTGAAGTGACCCATGGAGCAAAAAAATGGTGGGTCCAAGCCTATCAAACTCACCACAGTTGACATTTGGGCAGTATACTTTACCTACACACTGACACAGACACTTGTATGCATATATTTGTTTATTACCCAACCGTCTATATACGGAGTAATTGTCTATTTTTTGCTACGTCATGAGTCACTGAACTATTCCACTACTATAGACTGGCACTATACCATGGGCCTGGTTTCCCGCCTCTCTGTTACAAACACACAGGGGCTTATCGACATGCGCGACAACAATGCACGTATGGTTTGTTTAGGAAAGGAGACGTTATGCAACAATGGTGAAAATAAAGCATGGTTTGGCAACTGTAAACTCCAATAACTCTGTTGTTTATGGTCAGAAACATAAAGTGTGGGTACTCGTTTTCTTAGTTAGAACGAGCGGAACATTTTGAGACCAAAATTGAGCAGATTTGGTGAAATTTTCTGTTTTGCAACAAAACCGCATCGTCTACAGCAACTCCATTCACGAAACACAGAAGTATTTCATCAAAAGGGTTGGGTAATAAAACAGTTATTCAGGGTGCCCACCCGTCAGGGAAATTTGGTTTTTCTTCAAGGTCAGGGAAAAGTCAGGGAATTCTGTAAAACGGTCAGGGAAATTAGAAAATCTTCAAAAGTCAGGAAAAAGTCAGGGAATTTTAAAATCATGCTTGGTTAACCCCTCAAAAATTAAACAAACAAATATGAGATGATGACTTTAATAGTGTTAGGCCGAATATAATATGCAATCCAGTTGTTCTAATATATATATATATCTTTTGGCTAGGAACTGTTATTATAATCTAAAACCTAATTTTTGGTCACATTGTTTTAACACCTGAGTTAAAGGCTCAAGTTAGATATGATAATGAGTATATTGATAGTCTGTTGTCGTTGTCTGCTTCCATTTTCAAAGGAGTACATATCAGTTCTGATCAAATTTAATGTAAATCTGAATCACATACGGTAGCTAGGGGAAAGGCTGCCATGGGTAACAAAAAGCTCCCATACAACGCCCTAGATAAGCTTTTGGGTGCAAAACAATTGCGTAATTATACCCGCTTTTTTCTTTAGAAAAAAAGGGTATATTAATTTCATGTCAAAGTCGGTCCGTCGTCCGTCCGTCTGTCTGTCCGTCTGTCCGTCCGTGCGTACGTCCGTCCGTCACGTTTCTTGTAAATGTATCTCCTCCTAAACCGTTAGAGGTAGCAACTTCAAACTTTGTATGTGAAAAGGTCACATGATGTAGAGGGTACTGGGCGACATTTCGTGTGACCTTGACCCCAAGGTCAAGGTCAAAGGTCAAATATTGTATTTTCTTGTAATTGAATCTCCTCCTAAACGGTTAGACGTAGCATCTTCAAACTTTGTAGCTGAATAGGTCACATGATGTAGAGGGTACTGGGCAACATTTTGTGTGACCTTGACCCAAAGGTCAAGGTCAAAGGTCAAATGTTGAATTTTCTTGTAAATGCATCTCCTCCTAAACATTTTGACATAGCAACTTCAAACTTTGTAGCTGAAAAGGTCACATGATGTAAAGGTTCCTGGGCAACATTTTGTGTGACCTTGACCCTAAGGTCAAGGTCAAAGATCAAATAATGTATTTTCTTGTAAATGTATCTCCTCCTAAACGGTTAGACCTAGCAACTTCAAACTTTGTAGCTGGATAGGTCACATGATGTAGAGGGTACTGGGCAACATTTTGTGTGACCTTGACCCCAAGGTCAAGGTCAAAGGTCAAATATTGAATTTTCTTGTAAATGCTTCTCCTCCTAAAGCTTTTGACGTAGTAACTTCAAACTCTGTAGGTGCATAGGTCACATGATGTAGAGGGCACTGGGCAACATTTAGTGTGACCTTGACCTGAAGGTCAAGGTCAAATAATGTACTTTCTTGTAAATGCATCTTCTCCTAAATTGTTGGACGTAGCAACTTCAAACTTTGCAGGTGCAAATGTCATATGATTTGGAGGGCACTAGACATCATTTGGTGTGACCTTGACCCATAGGTCAAGGTCATATAGTGTATTTTTTGTAAATGCTTCTTCTCCTTAACCATTGGACATAGCAACTTCAAACTTTACAGATGCATAGGTCATTTTATGTTGAAGGTACTGAGCAACGTTTTGTGTGACCTTGACCCCAAGGTAAAGGTTATAGGTCAAAAAGCGGGTATTTGCGATGGTGTACCATCGACTTCTGCTCTAGTTTCATATTTTTTTACGCCACGTTTTTTCTGTGATTACACGTTTTCTTATTGCTTGAAGCCATCGGGAATGTGCTTGCATATTTATTCACTCCCATCGTCTGCCTTTCTAAAGTATCAAACTAGCGGACTTTATTGTACCTGAAGCAAATCTCATCCCCTTGTTGACATTTGTTGCAAAGTTTCACTTTCATCATAGTGTTTTTCCTTGAATACTGGACTGGGCATCGATATTTTATTCATAAACTGGAGTTATATTGCGCCCTCGCTAGTAAAAATAAAATCAATACCCGACTGGCATTTGTTTATTACCAAAATGGAAATGAAATGGACCAAATGGTACGCAATGACATCGCATGTAATTGCATACCGATCGTTAGAATTGCTTTTCGGTACGCACGCATTTCATTTTAATTGCTTTTTTGAGGATTTAATTGCGAATTTACGCAAATACGCTGCTTATCTAGGGTGCTGCCCATAGACTTACTTTCAAAATCTTCTCTGAAGTGGCTGGAGCCATAAGCCCCACAGCTTGTTGATATAATTTGTAGCAATATCTAGTGGTCTCCTACCAATCAAACCCCTGGGCTCCAAACTGGCCACACCCTGGGGGCCATTATCTTATGTTGACTATAAATAGAAAAAAAAACAAACTCTAAAACCATGAGGCCCACAGCTTATATATTAAGCACATGTAGCAATGTTTAGTGATCCCCTACATAAATCTTGCCAACCATGTCCCTGGGGTCCAAATTGCCCTTGTCCTGGGGGTGTTTGCTCCCATTTACACCTGGCGAAATTCCCCAAACAGCTCAAGTAAGCTGTATAACATATTAACAAAATTTTGATTTAAACACATATTTCTGATGTAAAAATCATACAGTTTAAGGATTTAGTTTGATTAATGTCAGTATTTATAAAATGCGGGCGTATCAATAAAATGCAGGCGAAGGGGAGGAGGTGTGCGCGAAAGCGCGGTAAAATGGTCAGGGAAAAATGAATTTTGGTCAGGGAAAAGTCAGGGAATTTCATTTCAGACTAAGAGTGGGCACCCTGTTATTTCATGCCTGTTTGTAGTATAGTCAAACTATTTCCCCTCGGTACCATGGACGACCTGATGCACTATTGCACTCGGCCTTGTGCAATAGTGCATCATGTCGTCCACAGCACCTCGGGGTAATAGTTTTGACTTAACTACAAACAGCATGAAATAACTGTATAATATTGACTGCTGATTTTACAGACTGTCAGTATAACCTGTCTTAAGTGGCCACTAAAAAAAGAAGACCAATTATCGCTTAATGCAGGTCAAAAGTATTGCAGACTCTTTTTTAGTGGCTTCTTAAAATATGTTTTACTGTATGCCAATACTACCTACATGTACTTTCTGTTTTCTGGAGTTCATAGACTCGCTGTAAGATGACTATTTTTATTAAAGTGAGATTTTTTCACAGCTAAAAATGATGGGTCCACTGGGCCCACTGCCTTGGAAAGTGATGGGCCATATTTTGTAATCATGGGACAATGACCCGAGCACACCATAAATCTGAAGGCCTGGAGTCACTGTGTTGTCCTTGAGCAAGACACTTTATTTGCTGCTTAATTTAGGGGTAGGAAAGTTGAAGTTTATCTCCCAACACTTGTGTGATTTCCATATTTTTTTTCTGACAATATTTGACTTGGTATTGTTTTTGAATATCCAAGTTAACTTGTTCATTAGCATCAGATATGTGCAAAAACGGCTGCGGATCTACCCATCCCTAAACCCCCCAATCGGAAGTGGCAAACCAGTTATTTTTAAGCATGTCTCTAGTCCGATTAAATGTTCTTTTTTTATATTTTATACAAGATAGTATATCCTGTCAGACAATGACATATAAGCCTACATGTAAGTCTTTAAAACGCTTTGCCTACTAATGTTGTCTGCTGATAACCTTTGCAAACAGTTTGGACCCAGATCAGGCCTGACAAAATGTCAGGCCTGATCTGGACACTCAGGTGGTATTCCTGAAAGATTTTTTTTTTAAAAAGTTGATTTTTAACAAAAATCATCAGATGACGAAAAAGCATGCAAAATTACCCAGGAGGCAAAGAGCAAATCAGGACAGAGGCTCTTTCCTGAGTGAATGATGGCTAAAATCTATTGTGGTAAAAAAATTACAAACTTTTCTTGAATCGCTTTTCAGGTTGCCAAAAGTCGTAATTTCCGACGTGAAGGAGCAGATGTTCATAGTGAGGTGTCACTCAGTCTTTCACAAGCTGTATTGGGCGGAACGATACGTGTGCCAGGAATTTATGATGATATTTTATTAAATGTAGGTTGATCATCCGTTCATTCTATGCTGTGCCCTTTTAGCAATTGAAACATTTTTCACTCATCTGTGCCGAAGGCTCAAGAAGAGTTTGCACAGGCTTGAAATGTGCTAAAAGTGCTTGAATATAGAGAGCATTCTTGAAAAGTCCTTGAAAATCAATCTTAAAGCTTGAAAAGTCCTTGAATTTTACTATTTGCTGTAAGACTTAATCCTATTAATTGAGTCCTTTAAGTAGTGAAAAATTGCTTTACCTTTATTTGGACCAGAAAATTGCTGCTAATTTATATGCTTATTTCTCTATTATCTCAATCTTGCAAATTTTTAATGTGTAAATTAGTATTTTTCGTAAACTTTAAAAAAACAAAGCCCCACAGCCTATATATTTACTATGGAGCAGTGTTTAGTGGTCCCCTACATAAATCCTGCCAACCACACTCCTATGGTCCAAATTTTGCCATGCTCAGTGGGTTACTGACTCCCAAAATTTCATAATGAAAAAAAAATATTTCCTGAAATCAGGAGGCCAACACTTGAGATGAGTGCTACATTAAACCTCTTGTTTCAATTCTGGGTGCAAAATCCCATGGGCCTATACAGGGGACAAAAAATCCACTCTTCTGTTATTACGAGTGAAATCTAGAAAGGACGAATGATTCTACCCAAGGAAGTCCTTAGGATGAGTGCTTTGGGAAGAATTACTGGAGGAAGTCATTACTCCAATATATTCTTTATTGCATACACTTTTAAAGGACAAGTGCATGGGTTTGCAGGAGGAGTGAAAATTGTAAGTCACTCGTCCTGCAGGACAAGTGCAATATTGAAATATTTTTGTCCCCTGCTATACTTTCCATGCTTTCAAGCTCATCTGAGCACAAAGTGAGCTTTTAGGATTGTAAACTCTCTGGTATCTGTCAGTCAACAATGGTATCGTTTGATATTTCTTAAACCACTGGTTGGAATTCCACATAACTTCACAGGAATGATCCTTGAATGATCCTCTTTCAAAGTTGTTCAAAGTTTTAAGAGGGATAAAAACTGAAAAAGTTTCCTGGTCAAAAATCAGGGTGGGAAATTGCATGTTTTTGTGGTATCCTGCATGGACCCCTGTTTTCTTCCTATATATATATATTGCCTTATAATATATATATCGGTAAAACTTGAAAAAATATTCATGTCAAAAGTTATTGGTCTGATTTAAAAAAAATTTGGGTACAAATTAACCTTGGATGACCATCAACTTAGATTGTTCAAATTTATCTGATCTGTTGCCAGGGGGTGAGGCCAGGCCCCCGGGTTATAAAACTTTTCCAATGCTCAACTCAGCTGAGCACGAAATTTATCCTGCTTATAAATGTTAAGGACCTCTGACACTTTGATAGGGTATCTGCCTATTTTTCAGATGCTTCCCAAAACTTCAATATGCATAAGATGTCACTGGTTTCCTTTTGGATAGGACGCTTGATGTATTATGAATGAATTATGGTTATAATTAGACAGGCAAACCCATACAACGAAACCGGAGACCCTACGGAAGGGGGTAGGGGTTGCAAAATTTGACTTCACCAAAACATTTAGAAATCAATTATTTTTACCTGTAAGGGTATTATATCATCAATACAGGATTACAAATCACAGTGAAAGCATTTTGAAGTCCAAAATCATGAGCATTTTAGTGATTATTTTTGTTGTTGCTTTTTCTATCTGATTTGTTAAAAAAATATTTTGAGGTGCAACTGTAGTCCATATTCAACCTTGATGACAATGTATTTACCTGGTGCAATATTATGCAGCAACGCACTATAACCATTCATCCATGCATAAAGTACACCTAGTCAAAGGCCATGTAGTTTATGTGTATTGGATAGATACAGTATTAGTGCAAAATAATCTACCAACTGAACTTAGCAAAAGGACAGTTTTCATAATCTATTGAAAAATATGCTAATAAAGTTGTAATATTTTATGACTAATGGGTTATGGTAAGGAAGCTTACTTGTACTAACTATTTCATTATACTGGGAAAAAAGATTTTCAAGAGAGCACACCAAAATCCAAATGCTAATGTTCGGGCTCGCCCAGTCGTCACAATTTGGGCTGTGGGATATCATTCCCCCCCAAGTTCCAGCTAGCTTTTCACATATATTATGTAAAATATGGGAACACACTTACGTGCAAAAGGATTAGTTGGAACTCGGGGGGAATGATGTTTTAAAAATATTTTTCTATTTCCTATATGTATAATGCAAAAAGTGACCATTTTAGCCCCAAAATAAAGCCGTACATTCATGGAAATAGGAAATGAAATGCAATATCATAAAATAGGGACCAACAGCAAGCTTATATATGAAGATGGAAGCATTTGATCGACTTCAATTTCTATCAAAATTATAGGCAGCGATACACTGTGATTCCCATTACCACCGTCAGAGGTCCTTTGACATTTATCAGCATGATAAATACAACATCTGAGAAACTTAAAGCAAGAAACTTCTTCATTTGTTGATATTTTAGTTTTATGAGCAGTTGAAATTTCATGCTCAGTTAAGTTGAGCATGAAAAAAGTTTTATAACCTCGGGGGCCAGGCCAAATTGTTAACAGGGATATAAAGCATCAACACAAAAGAAAACTCAGTGAACTTTCTCACCAAGACCAGGGCGGCGTAGCGCAGTCGGTAACGTGTCTGACGGCAGATCCAGGGGTCCTGAGTTCGATCCCGGCCCGGTCCCATACTTTTGTGGAGATTGATCATGAAATAATTTCTATGGTCATTCTCCTCCCTTCCGCTGATTCATTCAAGAAGGGCTGTTGTCAGTTACAAGCGAAAGTATTTGCACCAAGTACAGGTTAACTGCTTGTTCAAGCTTGCACAGGAAAAAGTGTGGTTAGGTGAACTGGCTGTCTTGCCATGACCATAGCTGTTAACAACAAAACAAACAAACCTAACTAGAGTTATGAGTGGAGCGCAGTGGCTCAGTGGTAGAGTGCTTGACTCAAGACCGAGTGGCCCCAGGTTCGAGCCTCACGGGCGTCACTGCGTTGTGTCCTTGAGCAAGACACATTTATCCTAGCTTAGTACTGGTTCAACTCAGGAAGACCTGTCCCTTTATAACTGAAAGCTTGTTGAGGGGGCATAAAGAATCAAATCAAACAAAACAAACCAACAAAGTAATGAAGGGATAAACAAAAATAGACCCTCATCTGTTGTCCAGCTTTGAGTAACAACTTTTTGTTGACTTTCTTTTTGTTAGATACCAGCTGGTACTCAGTCACACGATAGAATACGATTGGTGGGGAAAGGAATGAGTCGAGTGAACAGTTATGGTTATGGAGATCATTATTTTCATGTAAAAATAAAAGTTCCTGTGTAAGTATAGACCATATTTGCAATGATTATGAACCATAGGTCCAGATGAACAAAATGTTTGAGTGTAAAATTGAGAATATTTTCTAATCCATCAGTTTTCACATTTGTTTTAGGTGCTGAAAAGAACCATCTCAGTGAGATGGTTCTGAGAACCCACAACCTAAGCGATAGTTATACAATGGGTTGTCGGCCTGTACGTGGAAATAATTCACAAGCTTTAGCGAGTGGATTATCTCACGTACATGTGGACAAACATGGTATACCTATTTTATACCACCTACATCAGTGTAGATCTTGTACATTACAAGATATTTCATGCTTAAGTTGGTAAGGGTGGTATAATGGTGGATAATAAGAAGATTAATTGTTAATCATGCATTTTTATCAAGAGGCGCCAGGCCTTATTAACTTGTTGCATGATGCAGCTGGGTAACTTTGCATTTTTTTTGTTGTCTGCTGAATGTTTTGAACAATATTTTTTTCAAAAATATTCTTTCAGGACAGTTTGGGTCCAGATCAGGCCGGACATTTTGTAGGGCTAGATCTGGGTCCAAACTGTTTGAAAAGGTTAATAGCAGCCGACAAAGACAGGTATTCACTAGTGCAGCTGGCAAAGTTAACCATAACTTAATCAGGGTTCGCACATGCTTGTAAAGTACTTGAATATACAGAACTGTCTTGAAAAGTCCTTGAAAATTAAATTAGCCTTGAAAGGTACTTGAAAAACACTCAAAGGTCTTGAAAAGTATAGAATTTTGCCATTTACAGGAGGATTCAACAGTGTTTTTGGAAACCTAAATCAGTATAAAATTGCGGTGCCTTTATTTGGTGCAGCATATGCTGCACCAAATAAAGGCTTCACAATTTTATATTAATTATCTTAAGCTAATATCTTTAGTAATGGACTCTAGCATTTCAGAAGTAGAATTTTAACGTGTAAATCAGTATTTTCTTAAGTTTTCAGTCCTTGAAAACATTAGAAAAGTCTTTTAGGAGTCCTTGAAAAGACCTTGAATTTTACACAATCTTGCCATGTGCATGAAGTCATTCATTAACCCTTTCCATGGTAGTGGCAACTCGTGTCACCTCCTGATAACCTATTGAGAACAGTTTGGACCCAGATCAAGAGCAACACTGATTGTGTTCCTGAAAGAATTTTAAAAAAGTTAATTTTGAAAAAAAAAGAAAGTCATGAGACGACAACAAAATGTTTGAAAATTACCCAGCATGCAAAGTTATCACGCATGCAAAGTTTTCTAGTGGGACCAGCAATATAGGTTTGGTGTGAAAATCCATTCTTGCATAGATACCTATTGGTATCTATAGCTGTTTTAACCCATTGTCAAATGAACGAAAATCGATGTTCAAATCAGGAGATTAAAGTGCTGTTTGAACATGGGTTTGAACTTGAAAATACTTAAATGAGCACTGAGTTATCTACATGAAGCTATATATACGGAAAGCGTTGCGGACCAGACTTTTCATTTTGCCGATACTTTTGTTCACAAAACATTGCGTACGATTATGATTTGACGACGATATGACGTTCGAAAGTTTACAGCCGACTCCATTTTGTTCAGAGAAATTCAGTGTTAGATATTTTAATGTTTTAACAGCGTTTCCAATGTGAATTTCATTGGAATAAGGTAAATTATGCAAGAATAACAATTACACGCGTTTGTTTCATTGCATTTACACTTGCAGGGTTCTTCCGGAGATGTTTGAGCACTCAGCCTATCAGCCTCATGTTCAAACAGCTTCCTGGGGATCCGGCAGACACTCAGCCTATCAGCCTCATGTTCAAACAGCTTCCTGGGGATCCGGCAAATGTTAATGCATGGAAAAAACATGTGTGATCGCTATATCCACTACCATGCTTTGAGAGTTCAAATTAATGCAAAACAACTTTGCGTTATTCAAATGTCAGAGTAGACTTTTTGAGATTGTAATCATTAATGTTTAAATCTGCATTCTTCTTAATTATACATTGTAACACTCCTTGAAGACTGCAGGAGAGATACTCAGTGGTTCTTGAATTTTACTAACCTTGAGCATATGAACCCTTTACGTGTTTATCTTAGCCTCTGTTATGATATGGGCCTCACCGTGAGAAAACCTGTCTTCGGGGTTTCTCACAAAACTGGTTTCAAACCAGTCTCTCAGCTACAGAGGCTAGCTAGAAAAATGAAAATTTACCTGTAGCAAGTTTACATATGATACTTGATAAAAAGAAAACAACAAAGGCGCTGATCAGACTGCGCGAATGCACAGGCTGGTCTGCGCCAGTGTTGTTCGCAACCCCCCAAAGACAGGTTTTCTCACGACGAGGCCCATATAATAGAAAGTGTATTGTTTTTGTAGGCGGTTAACACCTGAACAGAAAGCTCTATTACTCAGCTTTGCTGAAACAGAGGCAGGGGTGGAAGGCACAATAAATGATTTAGTCAAGACTGAAAAAGGTAAGACTCATAGGTCTTGAAAAAAAAAGAGCAATAAATGTGAATATTTTCTTATCCATAAGTTGAAACATATGTTATGGGTGCTCAAAAGAACCGTCTCATTGAGACGGTTCTTTTGAGTACCCACAACATATGTTTTGGTTGAGAAATGAGAAAATTAATTTTTAATTAGGAACTTATCTAGAAGTCTGTAAACTTGATATGGTTCAAAAATATTTCAAAATAGCACTTGTCCTTGAGGGGGAGTGACTTTATAATTTTCACTCGTCCTCAATGCACATGCACTTGTCCTTTAAAAGTGTATGCAATAAAGAACATAAGAAAGCTATATGTAATATGACTTCCTCGAGTAATTCTTCCCAAAGCACTCGTCCTTTAGGATGAGTGCTTTGGGAAAACTACTTGTCCTGTCTAGATTTCACTTGTAATTACGAGCTGACGAGTGGAATTTTTGTCCCCTTTACTGTCACAATGCTATCCAATCAGAGGGGAGTGCAGTGGCACAGTGGTAGAGTGTTTGACTCGAGACCGAGAGACTGCGGTTTCGAGCCTCACCAGCGTCACTGCGTTGTGGGCCTTGAGCAATACACATTTATCCTAGCTTATTACTGGTTCAACCCAGGAAGACCCGTCTCTGTTTAACTGAAAGATTGTTGATGGGACGTAAAGAATCAAATCAAACAAAAAAAAACAAACAAAAAACATCCAATCAGACATTGCCTTACAAAAGCAAGTACATTATAACTTTTTTCAAGCACTGGGTTAAGAGAAACCTGCACAGCTGCAGTCTAATCCTGTTGCACTCAGACCGACCAAAACTATTTGGAGTTGGAGTTTTGGACGGTCTGAGTGCAAGAGTGCTTAAAAAAGAGTTTGACTCAGGCTGATTGATCTCACTCCTGTAAGTGGCTTGTTAATCAACCTGTCCACTTTCTGTCTTTTCAGAGAGTGATATGAGGAAGCAAGCCACTACAGGGGAGACAATCTCCAGTCAGGGATCAGATAACGAGGAATCATTCTTTGGAAAAATTAAACGTAAACTCTTTGGCTGACATTGGTCTACTTTAGGATGTCAATTTTATTTAAAGGTTAGTTTTATTTTGGGCTATTACCATGAATTATCATATGACGTCGCGTCTGGGAGTGAAATAACGCCTTGCATTAAAATCGATAAACCACTAGTGGTTTATAGATTTATGGGAAACGTTATGACGTCCATAACAACGATGCAATCATAATGACAAAATTTTAACGTTTTTACGCCAGAAATGAGATTTCAAAGTATGTGTCATATGATAAATAGAATCTAACATTGGTGCTCTTGTATTATTGAATTTATCACTCATTGCGAAAAAGAGATTAAATGCTCGGCAAGCCTCCCATTTTATCTCTTTTCCCCAGCTCGTTAAATAAATTCAATAAAACATGAGCACTCATGTAAGATCCTCTATTTATAGCATGAATATCTATGCTTTATTTTTGTTACACCTGCTTGTAGCAGGGTGTGACATTGGAGTTCATCGATCATCTGTCCGTTGGCAGTTTTCATGTCAAAAAATTACATTTGAGTGTGTTTTACTGCAGCAGTGATAGTTAGTGTGTAGTAATAGGCCCCGACCGATGTACACACCTGAGGGGACTATAGATTTGCCCCCTATCTGTCCATCCATCTGTCTGCCTGCACCCATGAATAGACCCATGTTGGCTACTCTGAATTTGTGAAAATCCTCTCACAATATCTTATAAATTCATAGTTTGACATTGTAAAATTTGTTTACGGAATAAACCTCATTTGAATATTAAGGGGGCTAATAAAGTCGAGATGCAGTTTATTCCGTAAGTTTAACTGGTCAGGCTCCCAGATAAGAGTGAGTAACTGAAAATTATTGTTCTTGTTTCTCAATCAAAACATATTTCAATGAGACAGTTCTTTTGAGCACCCAAAGCATATATGTTTAAACTGATGGATAAGAAAATATTCACAGTTTTACGCATTTATTTTTGGCTTAACTGGCCTTATGACTTGTTGGGTAATTTTTTCCTGGTTGTCTACTTTTTCTGGCATAGAAAATACCCAACAAGTATCTGTCTGTCTGTCCGCTGAAATCTGGATACCGAGATAACTAAAAAACTATTCAAGGTAGCTTCATGAAACCTGGTATTTGAACAGGTGGCAATGTGCTGAGTATGCATGTAATTTTATTTGGTTGTTGCTTGAAAATTGTGGTTGCTATGGTAACAGATAACCAGTAGGGGACTTATATGTTGCGGGCAACAATTGCTTGTTGTCCTTGGCAAACTCTTAGAGCACACAATGTGTAATATAACTTTTTCATGCTCAACTCAGCTGAGCATGAAATTTATCCTGCTCATAAATGTTAAAATGTCAACAATTGTTGGCATTTTAACATTTATTAGCATGGTAAGGACAACATTTGAGAGACTTAAAGCTATAAACTTCTTCATTTGTCAGTATTTTAGTTTTTATGAGCAGTTGAAATTTCATGCTCACTTGAGTTGAGCATGAAAAGAGTTTTATAACCTCGGGGCCTGGTGACCATGCCATACCTTTCTTGCTCAAGTAATTTTGTCACATCAATCTACACTTAATAGAACATTTTTGTGCAGCAATGATAGCTGTGAGTGTCAAACCTTGCATAGATATTTTCTTCGGCATACTCTTTGAGCAATCACTGTGACCATGTGACATTGACCTACCTTTCACGCTTCAGTGACTTTGACATAAATCTTGACTTTACCTCATGGGTGTGACACAGCCTTCTGAGGAATTCTTGTTTTGCAAGACAGCTAAATATTTCCTTGCTAGTGGCGACTTTTGCTGTACAGTAAAACCTGTGTAAAACGGCCCATCTCAAAAAGACCAAAAATTGGTTTTCAAGACCAATTATCGCTTAATGCAGGTCAAAAGTATTGCATTCTGCAATATTTTTTATCTTCATTAAGCTACCATTTGTCATTAAGATCTCTGTTTTTTCTTTTTTGAGTGGTCATTTTACACAGGTTTTACTGTACTGACAACCTTAAAACTGTTCTTTGTAAACAGTTGGACCCAGATCAGGACCAACAATCCAGACTGTTTGACTTTCTTATATATAGTGTTTAGGAATGGAAAAACTAAAGCAATAAGATATAACACAGATTTATTTATTCATAATTGAATAGAGAAGTAGCCACAACATAAAGGCATCCAGATAAGATTATGTACTTATAAAAAAAATCTTATTGTCCACAAAAACATGTTTTGAGAACTGTCTCATTTGGACCAGTCTTGAATAGGTACCCACAAACTCAAGAGAACTTATTTTTATGGTTCTTTTGAGCATTTGTTTCGATTCTTTACATCCCAGCCAACAATTTTTCTGTGATGTAGGGACTGGTCTTCCTGGGTTGAACCAGTACTAAGCAGCAGATGAAGTGCCTTGCTCATGGACATAATAAACACAGTGACTCTTGGTGACTCTTGGTGGCGAGACTCAAACTAGCAACCCTTAGATCCCCAGTCTAACACTCTACCAACTGAGCAGCTCCATTTTCTTTTGAGTGCCTAAAGCTTATGTTTAAATTGATGAGATGCATAAGAAATTAGGTTTTAAGATATGATGTTAAGTGTTTTTCAATACTTCAGGTTTAGAGGCTTTCATAGATGAACAGGGCTTCATCCCACAGATCAGAGAAATTCTAAAGAATAAACAATATAAAGCAAGTGAAACAGCAGAAACTACAAGTAATGACATCAATGACATTTCTAATGAAACTGCGCGAGATGCGGCCAAGGACAATACTAGTTCTGAGGAAACTGCAAGTGATGTTGTCAATGCTGAAACTGTTAATGATGCGGCCAAGGACAATATTAGTTCTGAGCAAAATGCCAGTGATGATGTCAAGGCTAATGATGCTGAAACTAAGAATGATGCGTCCAGTGACAATACTGAATCTGCTGACATTTCAGAGAGTGACAGCTCAGACATTGAAAACGGCATGGCAGAACAAGTCTCAAAATCTAAATCATGATCTTCCATAGGTCCAGAAAAGGAAATTTTATCTGCGTAAAATTTTAATTTTTTTCTTACCCATTAATTTGAACATGTGTTTCGGGTGCTCAAAAGAACCGTCTCATTGAGACGGTTCTTTTGAGTACCCACAACATATGTTTTGGATGAGAAATAAAGAAATTAATTTTCCAATACGCACTCTTATCTGGAGGCCTGATCTTCAGTTGATTAAGGATAGGATCAGCTTGTTCGTTGTTGCATGTAGGGTTTAATCCTCTGTGAGCGCAAGTCAAAAGAAGGTGGATGCTTCACCCTAGATGAAAGCGGAGGTATAGTTTGGATACCGTGTCATGAATCCAGATATTAAGCCAAAATTTTGAGGGTATAATATTGAATATTTTCTTATCCATCAGTTTAAACATTTGTTTTGGGTGCTTCAAAGAACCATCTCACTGAGACAGATCTTTTGAGTACCCACAACATATGTTTTAGTCAAGTAATAAGAAAACAAAGAAAAAAAAATGGAATACATACTTTATCTGGAGGCCTTTTGTCTGTCAGAGTTCCCACAAGCTCTGGAAATCATGATACACCTGGAAAATCACTAAAAAAGTTCCAATGGAATTTGAAAAAATCTGAATAATCATGGAAAAATCATGGAATTTTGTGAAATAATTTGACGAAACCACCAGTAGCCAGAAAACTAGCTGTCGGACACAAGTGTTTCCGACAGCTAGTTTTCTGGCTACTGATGGTTTCAAGTTTTAATTATTTCCAAATGCATGCATGGTCTACAAGCATGCTGTTGTTGCTGCATTCCGCATTTATGCTCAGCGTGGTGAAGATGCTGCTTAAAGGGGCGGTTGGAAGCTGTGCATTAAATAGTCATGGAAATTACATTGTCGATCATGGAATTGTGATTTTGAATTTCTGTGGGAACCCTGGTCTGTACAAAGCCATATATCCATAGCCATATGTCAGATTTGATGCACTTTGAATCTAAGTAAACCAGCACACGAAATTGTGGTACTTGTAACATGTATCTAATAAATAGAGAATACTAGGTGAGTGTCTTTTGATATCAAGTTTACCAGGCAAGGCTTTGAGAACGCTTGTTGACATCGCGAGGCTTGCCGAGCGATTTAACAAGCATTCTCAAAGCCGAGCCTGGTAAACTTGATATCAAAAGACGCGAACCTGGTATTCTATTTATCAGTTTACCCATTGTTGAACTCTCCGAACTAGCGATTATGACGTAATTTTCGATTTTTGTGTTGATTCAGCGTCATTAGCGACGTCATTCAAAAAGTGCAACGTCATCATGACCTGATAAAGGCAACATGCCGTGAGATAGACAACGTTTATCAGGCAACGCACAGCAATGCAGTTGGTATGAGAGGTAACTGATAAAGGCCAATACTGACATAATCAGCGAAGCTAGAGATCTAGTCATCCATACTTTTTGTATGCCAGCAGCCAAGGATCTGTCAAGTTCACCAGGGTTTGCACAGGCTTTAAAGGTACTTGAATTTAGAGGGCTTTCTTGAAAAGTCCTTGAAAATTAAATCTGCTGTGAAAAGAATTGGAAAATCTGACAATCAAAAGCCTTAAGAAGTCCTCGAATATATGTAGGACAGACCTAAATCAGTATAAAACTGTTGTACCTTTATTTGGTGCAACATATGCTGCACCAAATAAAGTCACAACGATTTTATACTAATTCTCTAGTACTAATTTCTCCATTATCTCAGTTTAGCATTTCCGAAGTAGTATTTTAACACTTAGATATGTATTTTTCATAAAATTTAGTCCTTGAAAAACTTTAGGGAAGTCTTTTAGTAGTCCTTAAATCCTTGAATTTTACTCAAACCTGCCTGTATGACCCCTGTTCATGCATATGCGCAGACTCGCCCGAGTCTGCTGACCATGGATGTGATAAGGTCCAAAATCTGGTGCACTGGCCAAAATTATTATTGCCTTTGTCGCCATAAATATACTGATATTAACATTATACATACCTGTTTATGATACAATTAGTTACATACAGTGTGAGAGAGAAAACTAGATCATTTTAGGGTTCCCCTTTCCTAACCCATATTTTCTAGGCCACAAGGCTACAAAACCTGTCTTAGGGGCAGGTGGTGGTGCGGGGGAGGGGGGGGGGGCACACCGATGAATTGATTAACAAGTGTGATACTTTCAAATAAGGGAATAATGATAAAGGTGCTGATCAGACTGCATTGAAGCCCAGGCTGGTCTGCACCTATGTTGTTTGCAAACCTCCGAAGACAGGCTTTCTTGCCTTGAGGTCCTTCTCTCAGTAGATGACATCTTCATGGGTGGAAGTTTTCAGGATTATTCCTGAATTCAGGACTTTCCACAGAAAGTCAGCTTAAAAATGCTAATGGTAGGATTCAATAGCTTCTCTGATTTGTTTTCAGTTCATCTTTGGATAATTGGCCATTTAAACTTGAAATTATCAACACTTTGTAGGCATACAGCAAGTTTTAAGATTTGTATTTCGAAAGTTCAGGACTTTTTAAATCTTTAACTTTCACCCATACGTCTTCTTTATGCAGTGTCAGTTGTGTAACCGGTAGATGGTGTATTTGAAATGGCTATCGTTTTACAACTGACCACTTTCTTTAGCCATAGTCCTTGCATAGCATTAACAAAGACATATAAGGGCCCAATAAAAATGCCCACCTAAGGCAACTCGGCCTTGGTATTAATGTTTTATTTAAGACGTTCAAAGAGAAATTATGTTAACATTGATTTTTAGAAAGATAAAACTTGCCATTGTACAGTTTATTGAAGGTGATTCATCTTGGAAACTCCTATTATATATTTAAACATGTTGAACTTTATAAAAAATATATATATTGCAACCTAGTACTTAATGTGAAGAGTTATGTTTGTTTGATTTGATTTACGTCCCATCAACAATCTTTCAGTCATGTAGGGACAGGTCTTCCTGGGTTGAACCAGTACTAAGCTAGGATTAATGTGTCTTGCTCAAGGACACAAGGCAGTGACGCCGGTGAGGCATGATCCCGCGGCCCATGGGTCTCGAGTCAAACACTCTACCACTGAGCTCCGAAGAGTTATGTTCCTTAGAAAAGAGATATACTGTATTCATGGGTGAAAGTTCAAAATTTCCAAAATCCTGAACTTTGGAAATTCAAATGTTAAAACTTGCAGTATGCCTTCAAAATAGTAACATTTCAAGTTTATATGGTTAATTGTCTTTAGATCAACTGCAAATATATCAGAAAAGCTATTATATCCAGCTTAATTCAGTATTTTGAGGCTGACTTTCTTTGGAAAGTCAGCCTCAAAACCCTGAATTCAGGAATAATCATGATTACTTTCATCCATGTGTATTTGACCTACTAGACACCCAGGCCTCTATAAGTGCTTGCTAAGTGCTTTATGGATTGTTATCAGGCCTTTAGTTAAGAGTGTGAAGCAAAAAATTGAATTTCTTATTTCTCAACCAAAACATGTGTTGTGGGTAATCAAAAGAACCGTCTCAATGAGACAGTTCTTTTGAGCACCCTAAACATATGTCAAAACTTATGGGTAAGAAAATATTTACAATTTTAGGCTCAAAATTCTGAGGTGTTATGTACTGTACTGAAGGGGAGGGGACATACAGTAAAACCCGTGTAAAACAGCCACTCTCAAAAAGACCAAAAAAATGTTTTTCAAGGCCAATTATCGCTTAATGCAGGTCAAAGTGTCGCAGAATGCTCAGTCTGCAATACTTTCGACCTTCATTAAGCTACCAGTTGTCATTAAGACCTTTTTTTTGTGACAAAACTTTTGTCTATTTTTGAGTGGCCTTTTTACACAGGTTTTACTGTAGTGATTTTGGTACTGATCCTTTCTGCAGAGCTTTCTTGTGTGCAAGATATCTAATAGGGAGCACAGTGGCTCAGTGGTAGAGTGCTTGACTGGAGACGGCGGGGCTGTGGATTTGAGCCTCACCGCCGTCACTACGTTGTGTCCTTGAGCAAGACACATTAATTCTAGCTTAGTACTGGTTCAATCCAAGAGGACCCGCCCCTTTATATCTGAAAGATTGTTGATGGGATGTAAAGAATCAGATAAAACAAAACAAGATATCTTATCAAGGGAATAAAGTTTTGCATGGATATAACATTTGGGCATGATGAAGACTTGATTATAAAGGTTAGGGTGACCTTGCCCTAATTTTCAAGATCAAAGCATAGCAATGTAGGTAATCAGATCATATGTCAGACTACTGAAGGGGTGGTTATTCTGCATTAACTAGGATGGCATAAAAAAGGAAAAGCAGTAATGTAGTTGAAAATATTATCAGTGCTTCATGAGATAAAGTGAAAATGAAAATTTCAAACAGTTACGCATAAAGTGATTAAAAGCTTAAGTTGACCGTAACTTTTGAACTACTGGGCATAGAACTCTGATATTTCACATCTGAATACCAGGCCTCCAGATAAGAGTGCGTATTGGAAAATTATTTTCTTTATTTCTCATCCAAAACATATGTGATGGGTACTCAAAAGAACCGTCTTAATGAGACGGTTCTTTTGAGCACACAAAACACATGTTTCAATTAATGGGTAAGAAAATAATTAAATTTTAAGCAAATATAATTTCCTTATCTGGATGTATGTGAATTCCATGTGGGACCTTTACAAGCATACCAAAATATTCAACATTGACCTACTTTTAAAAATAACTGAATAATTGTTCAGTATAGAGGGAGCCCAGTGGCTCAGTGGTAGAGTGCTTGACAATAGACTGAAGGGCGGCGGGTTCGAGCCTCACTGGCGTCACTGCGTTGTGGTCCTTGAGCAAGACACATTTATCCTAACTTAGTACTGGTTCAACCCAGGAAGACCCATCCCTGGTTATCTGAAAGATTGTTGATGGGACATAAAGAGTCAAATCAAACAAATGGGGAGCGCAGTGGCAGAGTGCTTGACTCGAGACCGAGGGGCCGCGGGTTCGAGTCTCACCAGAGTCACTGTGTTGTGGTCCTTGAGCAAGACTCATTTATCCTAGCTTAGTACTGGTTCAACCCAGGAAGACATAGGTCCAGATAAGGAAATTTTATATGCGTAAAATTTTAATTATTTCCTTACCCATTAATTTTAACATGTGTTTTGGGTGCTAAAAAGAACCGTCTCGTTGAGACGGTTCTTTTGAGTACCACAACATATGTTTTGGATGAGAAATAAAGAAAATAATTTTCCAATACACACTCTTATCTGGAGGCCTGGGAAGACCTGTCCCGGTTTAAGTGAAAGATTGTTGATGGTACGTACAGAATCAAATCAAACAAACAAATAGCTCTTCTACGAATAGCAAATATTCCAGGAGCATCCGTGTTTCACTAACACATCTTGCTTTTGCTTTGAAAGAACAATTGAGCCCGGACATGTGATTTCCAACAAAGTTGCATTTTGACAAGTGTTGAGTCAGACGAGCTTGTACAGCCTCCTTTTAAGCTTAGAAGCGGCCAGTAGCCTAAGAATAATAGAATATTCAAGCGACTAGCAAAGGCTCTGATCAGACTCATACACAGACGAGCTTGTGCAGCCTCCTTTTAAGCTTAGAAACGGCCAGTAGCCTAAGAATAATAGAATATTCAAGCGACTAGCAAAGGCTCTGATCAGACTGCGCATATGCGCAGGCTGGTCTGAGCCTTTGCTGGTCGCACATATTACATTGTTGGAAATCTCATGTTGCAGCTGAATTATGTTGTTACGTCTGAGTAAGTTTGGCTACTTTTGGTGTAAAATTTTTGCTGATTTCCCTTTATCTCATTCAAAAGGTACACTGTTGGTGCTAACGCATCTCCGCGAGACAAGTTTGCTTGTGTACCAACAATATGCTTTGGTCCAGTGATGTGAGAAATTAATCCAAAACATTGAAATATTTTATCCCTCAAAATATAGGTTGTTGCTGTTCAGAAGAACCATCTCAAGGAGATCATTCTTTTGAGTACTAGCAACATGTGTTTTGTTCAAGTGAAAAGAAAATATTCTGTCAGTAAAACACATTCTAACACAGCTCGTCTATGGAGTCAATGCTAAAAGAGTGTGATATATCAAACACTAATTCACAGCTTTGAAAGGGAGAGGAAAGTGTATGCTAGCTGACGTCATTTGTTACTGGAAAATGATGTCATTCATGGTGTTAGATGGTGTAATGTCCTTTTTACGCTTGAAAGACGTTACAAATACATGTACAAGTGCAGATCCAGAGGGGGGAACAGGGGGTCCAGACCCCCCCCCCTGGAAAATCACAAGTTATATGGGTTTCTATAGGGAATAAGCAATCCGCGCATGATGTAAACATATGTGACTCGTCACGCGAAAAGGGACGAGTTGGGTGTCATATAGTGAAATTCACTTTTTCCGCTTTTTGAATAGAGAATTTTATGACGAATCAAGAAATATTAACATGTTGGTGGGTTCTTGATCATTTTGGGTCTCAAAATTTCCAAAGAAGATGGGTACCGCCCTGAAGCGTCACAATTTTTCTATTGACGTTATTGTAACGTTACATGTACATAATAAAATCCAGCAGATTAACACGCGTTATAAAATATTGCAAAAGGACGTTACAATGTACTTGTTGTAATCAATTTTCTTTTCTCTTTTTCTATTTATCATTCCTCTCATTCTTCCTCCTCTATTTCTTCTTCAAATTTCGCACCAGTTATTTTTCTAGCCTTCAACTACACTATAGTGTCAAAACTTAGTCAACTTTTAGAAAAATCACACTGACATGTTTCATGTGTTGTTTAAAAATTATTTTCCTCGCTGTTAATCCATCAAACTTGATAAAAAAAGGATACCATTGGAAAGAAAATTGAAAAACGCGATAAACAAAATTTTTTCATTAGCCAAGGTCTCTTACTTCCTGAAAAAAAGATAATCATAGTAAAACTGCAAAATACTGAAAAACTGATTTTCGTTGACGTCAACATGTGTACATTTACTACATTATCAGTTGAATTAAGCAAATATTAGAATGCGTATACATTGTTATGCTATTTCCACCAGTTTTCCACCAGTTTTCTGTTAGTATATTGTTTATTGTCGCCCGTCTTTCAGAGAAAGTGATGAGCATAGCATTAGTGGTGTGTTGTTGTGGTGCGTGGTTCTGCTCGGGTGCCATGTGTGTGCAGCTCCTCCTACAGTTTAAGTGTATAGATAGGTTTGAATCTTGCCATTGCTTACAGATCATACAGATGCGCAAGTGGTTTATATACAATATTCAGTCACATTGTTTTCAGTCACTTTTTTAGTCGTGACCATCGTCTCCTACCAATGTCTCATGATATTGATTGTTGGTATGTGCATGAGATTTTAATATGATTCTCAAATCTATTTTGTCACTATTTTATCTTTTGCACTTAAACACTAGTTTGAACTTGCATACAATGAGCATGTGATAAGTGTTTATAAAAAAAATCACCTATACGATTTATACTGATTGTTTGAAACTTTGCATGTACAGTTGCTGGACATAAGTATTCGCCTACTTCTGACGTCGCCTTTTAAATTAGTGTGATTCCAGTTTTTTGCAAAAATTATTGTCGCAAAACTATAGAACCTACAATCATGAAAAAGGTACCAAATGAAAGTGAATTGATTTAGGCAATAAACATATTTATTGTAGCTTCCTGGTGTGAATTGTTTTTGCATGGTAGTCGTTTAAAGACAAAGACAAATTAAAATTTCATTTTTCGGTGACGTTAACGTCAGCGTCAATGGGAATCGTGAAATTTGAATGTTTACGTCCACTTTAAACGCGTTCTCCTTGAGAACCAAAAGCGTAATTATCTTAATATTTTTTTTTTTTTGCTATTTTCTATTGGCTTTTCATCCGTGTAAGTTTTGTAAAAGTGCACCAATTCACTTCGTCACAAGTAGGCGAATAATTATGTCCCGTTGTCACTACGGCGGCATTTTCTTTTTGCATGTACACTAAGGATATCCTAAAATAAAAAGTCACACGCTCCAATTTCTTTTGTTCACACATGTTCAAAATCGAGAAAAGATGCTTTGTTATTAATTTGCATATGCTTTCCGATTCCTAGTAAATTTAAGCACACACTGGGCATATAAGGATTGTCAATTTAACAATTGTTTTTTTAGTTAAAATTGCTGGTTCATTTCCTTTTGGTGCCGTGGTTCAACCAGAAGAGATTTGAAGAGCTTTGGCAAATGTAGTAGCTATGGTCATATCATATAAATATTTCCAATACCCATGTCATCCAACCCTTCCCCCCTCTTTTTTTTATTAACACTTTATTCTCCCCAGGAGAGGACCATCCCTCTGCATGCCTAACAAGTCATGCTTTATGATGGACATCCGTTTCGCAACAGTTGTGCACAACCCCGTAGCAGCCGTTCAGCTGTTTGGTGTGTAGAAACTTACCATGTCAGCCTCTTCCTGCTTTTTATTTATTGAAGGATCGTTGTAGCTTGGCAATATGTTATGGAGTTTCTTTATGATGCTTAAAAATATATAATTACAACCTAACAAGTGCACTGTCATTCAAAACTACAGTAGTACCACAACCTCTAAGTAATGACCCTCGATTCACTCAATGCATTTACTGTTACAGTCGCGCTTCAAAGCGTTTTGTGGAAGTATAAACAGCCTGGAAATAGGACTTGTGAAGATGGTGTATTCCGTTGCACACTAAACTAACAAGACTGAACTAAGTGACTAGAATCGTGTTTCCGCCAATTGGGGCATGAATGCATAATGGGCATGGTTACATACGATGGGTTGAATGGCCCCTCCGCACAGAGCTGCTAAACCGACCGGTTAACAGTTTGGAAGGTTCCATGTCTGTCCAGGCAAAGTATTTCGGGTCAGATCGTCGCTGGTACATGCATATACATATGCGAAGCTCTTCGGGACTGTTTCGCGTTCATATCAATGTTAAAAGCGTCATTCAATATCCGGCAGGTAAGCGTAAATTTACTCCGCCTAGTTTTGGGAAGGAATTGTAAACGGCATTGTCGTGAAGATGTAGCCCCGCTACCCTTAGTCCCACAGGTGCCGTAGCTGCATAACGGTATTTTTTCTTATTTATGACGGAGGGGAATTAAATAATTTGTTTGGAAGATGCAGATACTATTGGTCTGTCAATATTCTTTTGTCTAAAGCAAAAAAAGTATATAAAAAAGCCTAAAAAGAAGCAAAAATTAAATTGGAATACCGACGCTCGGAATCGAACTTGGGCCGTTCGCGTGAGAGTCAGGTATCGTAGCCCCTACACCATTGCAGAAATTTTAAAGAGTTTGTTTATGATTATTTCCAATCACATGGCATAATCATGATTTTTTTGTCTTTTAGTTCCCAAAAGCCATTTTGAAATTTTCACTAAAAACTTCTCATGCTTCTGCTGTACTCATAATACACTTGATTATTCGTTAAAGAAAAACTGTAGCAACAATTTGTTCTTACCCGATGACATCATAAATACGTCATCAGATAAACTAAAATCTTGCCACGGCTTGGGAAAACAAATAAATTTTCACTTTTCGTAAAATACTTGATGTCGTGAGTAGTAATTGAAATTAAGGTAAAGAAGCTGGATTGCGATTACAACTATTTTGAAAGAAGTCTACTATTTTAACTTAATATTAAGGACATCGTTTTTTTTTTTCAGAAAATTTGTAAAATGCTGAAAACTTCCATGTGAGATTATGAAAAATCAAGAGTGGTGACATATCCTTTTTATTTCATAAATTGACAGTCCATACATAAAACAAGCTGTATGCAAAGAATTAAAAAGATTTTAATGTGGGAAGTATTACCCGCGACTGCCCTTAAATATGTAGGCCTAAACTATGTAAACCAGATGAGTAATAGATCTTAATCATAAACTGAACTGCGTGGACGATTCTCGACCCAACTTTCACTTTCGAACATTCAAAAGGGACATTTAATATCATACAAAATGTTTGACAGTCTGGTGGCAGAAAACCTCAACATGAAAAACACTTTTGATCCGGTTTTATAACAAGCTAAACTTATCTTTGAAACACGCCTAGGTGTGCTGTTTTTGCGCAACGCGACGTTAACTTTAAGACATATTTTCTCGAAATGACGTCGTCCACCCAACTCGTACCTTTTTGCGTGACGGGTCACATATGCAACATAGTCTAAGTACTGGTGGGAGTTCTTCAGTGCAATGGTGGAAAGTTGGAAGAAGCTGAAGGCTTCAAATGTGTTTTCCTCATTTATTGTGTGTTAGAATCCAAATTGATCAGCTCTAGCAGTGAATTGTTGAGTAATAATTCACTGTTTGTCGTTCAGTTGTACGAAGATAAATCACTTGCGCTCAGCGCTAGTGATTTGATCTTCTTTACAACTGACCTCCAAACAGTGATTATTACTCAACATTTCACTGTTAGAGCTGATCTATCTCTTAAATATAGACTTAACCTTTTTGATATCGACAAGTTATAAATATGTACTTTAGATTAATAGAGGCATTTCACCAGGGTCTACACTGTTTGCTGAGACAAAAACTCAAGAGAAAGAAATACAATATTATTTGGAAAATTTAACCAGTGGCCCCTCAGTATATACAATGGACCATCTCAAGTTTATTGTATCAAACCAGAAGGAAAAATCCATTTGGACCAAAAGGGTTAAATATAGTTTTATTTAGATGGATACTTTTGTTTTGTATGGTTCTGTGATAAATAAACGTCATTGTTTTTAGCCTTTGTCTTTCTGAACCCTGATAAACAAAGTAGAGCCAGACCAGCTGGCTTCAAATGTTAGATGCAGCAGTTCGAGATCGCACCTGCTTTCCAGTCAGTCTGTAACCCTTTGTATGCTAATGGATTCTTCCTTCTGGTTTGATGCAATAAACTTGGGATAGTCCATTGAACATATATAGGGGTTTCAGGTTATAATTAAAAAAAAAAATATTGTATAGGTTTGTCTGAAGATATTTTTTACCTTTACAAACAGTGTAGACCCTGATGAAATGCAGCATTATGCTGTATTTCATCTGGGTCTTCACTGTTTGCAAAACTACTTGTTTAGGGTTTCCTGAATACAAAGGGTTAAAAGTTTCCCCTGCTAATGATTTTTTGATACTCTAATTCAGGCTTTCAAGCAGGCCCTACTTTTCACTACTTTTTAGCTCACCTGTCACGTAGTAACAAGGTGAGCTTTTGTGATCGGTCTTTGTCCGTCGGCCGTCCCTCTGTCGTCCGTTAACAATTGACTTAAACGATAACTTCCTAAACCCCTGGTCTAATTTTGAAATAATTTCACACAAATGATCCTTGGGTGGCCCTCTACCAAAATGTTCAAATGGTTCTGGTCTGTTGCATATCTAGGTCACAGAGGCTCAAAATAGATTTTCGAGATGAAAACTTTAAAAATCTTCTTGTCTGAAACCAGAAAGCCTGAAGCCTTGATATTTGGTATCTAGCATCACCTAGTGGACCTCTACCAAGTTTGTTAGAATTATAGCCCTAGGGCCAAAAATGGCTCAGCCCCGGGGGTCACATGTTTTACATAGGCTTATATAGGGAAAATGTGAAAAAATCTTCTTGTCTGAAACCACAAGGCCTAGAGCCTTGATATTTGGTATGTAGCATCACCAAGTGGACCTCAACCCAGTTTGTTCAAATTATATCTCTGGGGCCAAAAATGGCCCTGCCCCGGGGTCACATGTTTAACATAGGCTTATATAGGGAAAAAGTGAAAAAATCTTCTTGTCTGAAACCAGAAGTCCTAGACAATTGATATTTGGTATTTAGCATCACCTAGTGGACCTCTTCCAGGTTTGTTCAAATTATATCCTTTTGGCCAAAAATGGCCCCGTCCCGGGGTCATATGTTTTACATAGGCTTATATAGGGAAAATGTGAAAAAATCTTCTTGTCTGAAACCACAGGGCCTAAAGCCTTGATATTTGGTATGTACCATCACCTAGTGGACCCTCTACCAAGTTTGTTCAAATTATAGCTCTCCGGCCAAAATGGCCCCGCCCCGGGGGTCACATGTTTTACATAGGCTTATATAGGGAAAACATGAAAAAAAATTCTTGTCTGGAACCAGAAGTTTGTTCAAATTATAGACCTCAAGCTAAAAATGGCCATCCCAGGAGTCACATGTTTTACATAGGCTTATATAGGGGAAATGTGAAAAATTTTCTCGGCTATAGCAGCACCTAGTGGACCTCTACCAAGTTTATTCAAATTATACTCCTGGGGCCAGAAATGGCCCCGCCCCGGAGTCAAATGTTTTACATAGGCTTATATAGGGAAAACGTGAAAAAATCTTTTTGTCTGAAACCAGAAGGCCTAGCCTATTGTTAATTGGTATTTAGCATCACCAAGTAGACCTCTACCAAGTTTGTTCAAATTATAGCCCTTGGGCCAAAAATGGCCCCGCCCTGGGGGTCACATGTTTTACATAGGCTTATATAGGGAAAATGTGTTCTTGTCTGAAACCACAAGGCCTAGAGCCTTGTATTTGGTATGAAGCATCACCTAGTAGACCTTTTGCATGTTTGTTGGAATTAAAGCCCTGGGGCCAAAAATGGCCCCACCCTGGGGGTCACTTGTTCTACATAGGCTTATATAGGGAAAATGTGAAAATTTTCTCGGCTGAAACCACTGGGCCTAAAGCCTTGATATTTGGTATGTAGCATCACCTAGTGGACCTCTACCAAGTTTATTCAAATTATACCCCTGGGGCCAGAAATGGCCCCGCCCCGGTGTCAAATGTTTTACATAGGCTTATATAGGGAAAACGTGAAAAAATCTTCTTGTCTGAAACCACAAGGCCTAGAGCCTTGATATTTGGTATGTAGCATCACCAAGTGGACCTCAACCCAGTTTGTTCAAATTATATCTCTGGGGCCAAAAATGGCCCTGCCCCGGGGTCACATGTTTAACATAGGCTTATATAGGGAAAAAGTGAAAAAATCTTCTTGTCTGAAACCAGAAGTCCTAGACAATTGATATTTGGTATTTAGCATCACCTAGTGGACCTCTTCCAAGTTTGTTCAAATTATATCCTTTTGGCCAAAAATGGCCCCGTCCCGGGGTCATATGTTTTACATAGGCTTATATAGGGAAAATGTGAAAAAATCTTCTTGTCTGAAACCACAGGGCCTAAAGCCTTGATATTTGGTATGTACCATCACCTAGTGGACCTCTACCAAGTTTGTTCAAATTATAGCTCTCCGGCCAAAAATGGCCCCGCCCCGGGGGTCACATGTTTTACAGAGGCTTATATAGGGAAAACATGAAAAAAAATTCTTGTCTGGAACCAGAAGTTTGTTCAAATTATAGACCTCAAGCTAAAAATGGCCATCCCAGGAGTCACATGTTTTACATAGGCTTATATAGGGGAAATGTGAAAAATTTTCTCGGCTATAGCAGCACCTAGTGGACCTCTACCAAGTTTATTCAAATTATACTCCTGGGGCCAGAAATGGCCCCGCCCCGGAGTCAAATGTTTTACATAGGCTTATATAGGGAAAACGTGAAAAAATCTTTTTGTCTGAAACCAGAAGGCCTAGCCTATTGTTAATTGGTATTTAGCATCACCAAGTAGACCTCTACCAAGTTTGTTCAAATTATAGCCCTTGGGCCAAAAATGGCCCCGCCCTGGGGGTCACATGTTTTACATAGGCTTATATAGGGAAAATGTGTTCTTGTCTGAAACCACAAGGCCTAGAGCCTTGTATTTGGTATGAAGCATCACCTAGTAGACCTTTTGCATGTTTGTTGGAATTAAAGCCCTGGGGCCAAAAATGGCCCCACCCTGGGGGTCACTTGTTCTACATAGGCTTATATAGGGAAAATGTGAAAATTTTCTCGGCTGAAACCACTGGGCCTAAAGCCTTGATATTTGGTATGTAGCATCACCTAGTGGACCTCTACCAAGTTTATTCAAATTATACCCCTGGGGCCAGAAATGGCCCCGCCCCGGTGTCAAATGTTTTACATAGGCTTATATAGGGAAAACGTGAAAAAATCTTCTTGTCTGAAACCACAAGGCCTAGAGCCTTGATATTTGGTATGTAGCATCACCAAGTGGACCTCAACCCAGTTTGTTCAAATTATATCTCTGGGGCCAAAAATGGCCCTGCCCCGGGGTCACATGTTTAACATAGGCTTATATAGGGAAAAAGTGAAAAAATCTTCTTGTCTGAAACCAGAAGTCCTAGACAATTGATATTTGGTATTTAGCATCACCTAGTGGACCTCTTCCAAGTTTGTTCAAATTATATCCTTTTGGCCAAAAATGGCCCCGTCCCGGGGTCATATGTTTTACATAGGCTTATATAGGGAAAATGTGAAAAAATCTTCTTGTCTGAAACCACAGGGCCTAAAGCCTTGATATTTGGTATGTACCATCACCTAGTGGACCTCTACCAAGTTTGTTCAAATTATAGCTCTCCGGCCAAAAATGGCCCCGCCCAGGGGGTCACATGTTTTACATAGGCTTATATAGGGAAAACATGAAAAAAATTCTTGTCTGGAACCAGAAGTTTGTTCAAATTATAGACCTCAAGCTAAAAATGGCCATCCCAGGAGTCACATGTTTTACATAGGCTTATATAGGGGAAATGTGAAAAATTTTCTCGGCTATAGCAGCACCTAGTGGACCTCTACCAAGTTTATTCAAATTATACTCCTGGGGCCAGAAATGGCCCCGCCCCGGAGTCAAATGTTTTACATAGGCTTATATAGGGAAAACGTGAAAAAATCCTTTTGTCTGAAACCAGAAGGCCTAGCCTATTGTTAATTGGTATTTAGCATCACCAAGTAGACCTCTACCAAGTTTGTTCAAATTATAGCCCTTGGGCCAAAAATGGCCCCGCCCTGGGGGTCACATGTTTTACATAGGCTTATATAGGGAAAATGTGTTCTTGTCTGAAACCACAAGGCCTAGAGCCTTGTATTTGGTATGAAGCATCACCTAGTAGACCTTTTGCATGTTTGTTGGAATTAAAGCCCTGGGGCCAAAAATGGCCCCACCCTGGGGGTCACTTGTTCTACATAGGCTTATATAGGGAAAATGTGAAAATTTTCTCGGCTGAAACCACTGGGCCTAAAGCCTTGATATTTGGTATGTAGCATCACCTAGTAGACCTCTACCAAGTTTATTCAAATTATACCCCTGGGGCCAGAAATGGCCCCGCCCCGGTGTCAAATGTTTTACATAGGCTTATATAGGGAAAACGTGAAAAAATCTTCTTGTCTGAAACCTGACGGCCTAGACTATTGATAATTGGTATTTAGCATCACCTAGTGGACCTCTACCAAGTTTGTTCAAATTATAGCCCTTGGGCCAAAAATGGCCCGCCCCGGGGGTCACATGTTTTACATAGGCTTATATAGGGAAAATGTGAAAAAATCTTCCTTGTCTGAAACCACAAGGCCTAGAGCCTTGATATTTGATATGTAGCATCACCTAGTGGACCTCTACCAAGTTTGTTCAAATTATAGACCTTAGGCCAAAAATGTCCCCGCCCAGGGGGTCAAATGTTTGACATAGGTTTATATAGGGAAAACAAGAAAAAATCTTCTTGTCTGGAACCAGAAAGCCTAGACTATTGATATTTGGTATTTAGCATCACCTAGTGAACCTCTACCAAGTTTGTTCAAATTATAGACCTCGGGCCAGAAATGGCCCCACCCAGGGGGTCACATCTGCTACATAGGCTTATATAGGGAAAATGTGAAAAAATCTTCTTGTCTGAAACCACAGGGCCTAAATCCTTGATATTTGGTATGTAGCATCACCTAGCGGACCCCTACCAAGTTTGTTCAAATTATACTCCTGGGGCCAGAAATGGCCCCGCCCTGGGGTCAAATGTTTTACATAATGCTTATATAGGGAAAAGTGAAAAAATCTTCTTGTCTGAAACCAGAAGACCTAGACTATTGATAATTCGTTTTTAGCATCAACTAGTGGACCTCTAACAAGTTTGTTCAAATTATAGCCCTTGGGCCAAAAATGGCCGGCCCCGGGGGTCACATGTTTTACTTAGGCTTATATAGGGTAAATGTGAAAAAATCTTCTTGTCTAAAACCACAAGGCCTAGAGCCTTGATATTTGGTATGTAGTATCACCTAGTGGACCGTTTGCATGTTTGTTGGAATTGTAGCCCTGGGGCCAAAAATGGCCCCATATTTGGGTTAAATATACATAGGCACCGTCCCGAGGATCACATGTTCTACATTGGCTTATATAGGGAAAATGTGAAAAAATCTTCTTGTCTGAAACCACAAGGCCTAGAGCCTTGATATTTGATATGTAGCATCACCTAGTGGACCTCTACCAAGTTTGTTCAAATTATAGACCTTAGGCCAAAAATGTCCCCGCCCAGGGGGTCAAATATTTGACATAGGTTTATATAGGGAAAACAAGAAAAAATCTTCTTGTCTGAAACCAGAAAGCCTAGACTATTGATATTTGGTATTTAGCATCACCTAGTGAACCTCTACCAAGTTTGTTCAAATTATAGACCTCGGGCCAGAAATGGCCCCACCCAGGGGTCACATCTGCTACATAGGCTTATATAGGGAAAATGTGAAAAAATCTTCTTGTCTGAAACCACAGGGCCAAGAGCCTTGATTTTTGTTATTTAGCATCACCAATTGGACCTCTACCAAGTTTGTTCAAATAATGACCCTGGGGTCAAAAATGATCCTGTCCTGGGGTCACATGTTTTAGATAGGATTATGTAGGGAAGACAAGACACCACCTAGTTGACCTCTTCAAAGTGTGATAAAATCTAGACCCTGGGGCACAAAATCGGCCTGCTCGGGGGTCACATGTTTCCCAGAGGCCCATCTAGGGAAAACATGAAAAAAATTTCTTGTCTGAAACCACAAGGGCTAGAGCCTTAATATTTGGTATGTAGAAAATTTTTGTGTGTGATGAGGGGAGGGGGTGGGGTCTTGTTATGTCCTCAATGAGGCCAGCTTGATTGCCCTCCACCAAAAAGGATATATATATATATATTTGTAATGAGCTTAAATCTGAATATATTGAAGTTTTAGATCCCAATGACATACAGCTAAGGCATATAGTTGCAGGTCCACAATGTGAAACAAGCCATCTTAGTTCTTTGCTGGATATTTTACTTAAACCATTTCTTACAAAAGTGGAGGGCTATTTAAGAGATGACATACACTTTCTCAATTTCATACCCAAAAAGGTATCAGAACACACGCAACTTGTTTCTTTTGACATTGTCAGTCTATATTCAAACATCCCGCATGATTTGGGCCTAGAAACTATTTCATTTTGGTTAGATAAATTCCCAGAGTTAATAGCAAATCGCTTTAACAAAGCATTTATCACTGAAGCTTTGAAAATTGTATTAGAAAACAATATATTTTCATTTAACAATAACTATTTTAAGCAAATAAAAGGTACTGCTATGGGAACTAAAGTAGCCCCTACCTATGCAACACTTGTTCTAGCATTTTTAGAAGAAGAAATGTATAAAACAGTTAAGATTGAAAAGGGTGAAAACTTCGCAAAATATATTAAAGAACAATGGAAAAGATTTCTAGATGATTGTTTCATATTTTGGGAACGATCTATGACTGACTTTACTTATTTTGAAAGTGTTTTAAACTCCTTACATCCAGATATTAAATTTAAAGTGCAGAAAAGTGCTGAAAAGCTTCCATTTTTGGATATAATGGTGATAAAATGTGGGACTTCTATAATAACGGACATTTACTTCAAAAGCACTGACTCAAAACAATATCTTAATTTCAATTCTTGCCATCCAAAAACAACTAAAACAAACATTCCATTCTCACTTGCACGTAGAATTTGTACTATTGTTTCTGATTCAAATATGCTGAAAATACGTCTACAAGAACTTGCGTCTACTTTAAGAAGCAGACATTATCCAGACCAAGTTATTAAAACAGGCATTTTGAAAGCTATTAAGATCCCAAGAAACACTTTATTAAACACACATAAAGAGGTAGGAATAAACATCACTCCGTTTATTTCTACATATAACCCAAAAAAAGGGAAGTATTTGGTATATTAAAAGCAAATATGAATATTTTTAAGCAAGACGATACAATGAACAGAATAATGACAAATACCAAATTCATAAAAGGCAAACGCCAACTTCCAAATCTAAGACGCATTTTAATGAAATCAGAATTTAATGAAAATAATACACCACCTTGTGTGAGCAAATGCAATGAGCCAAGGTGTGGTCTTTGTAAAAGTATTATTGAGGGATCATGTTTAAAATTAAAAGATAAAACTTTTCATGTAAAAGAAAATATGAACTGCACTGTAAGAAATGTTCTTTATGTACTAATATGCAATGGTTGTAAAGAGTTTTACATAGGCCAGACAGGTGATAAGTTAAGGAACCGGAAAACGGTACATGAACAACAGATTAGAGACCCATCAACAAGACAAATGCCTGTCAGCAAACATATTGATAACTGTTGTAAAACACAACCAAAATTCTCTATTTTTCCGTTTTATAAATTTCAAACAGATGATGTTTCAGCTAGGTTAGCCAAAGAACGTTATTTAATTTATGTGTATTCTCCAAAACTAAACATGTTTTGATGACGTTACAATTTATACGTATTTGCGTACACATATTTGCGTACACATGTGTACGCATATTTTGTTAATGACGTCGCTAGGAAACTGCGCATATTTCGACGCCATTAACGTTAAACTTATTTTGATGACGTTACAAATATAGCGTACGTTGTGTACACATGTGTACGCATATTTTAGTAGTGACCTTGCTAAGAAGCAACACATATTTTGACGCCATTATTGCACTATTGCCCTGAAGATAAGAAACCGATTTGCAATAATAAAAATAGTAAAAAAATCATCCATGTGCTTATGTTGTTTAATTTTTTCATATATATATATATATAAACAGACATTTTCTATAAAGAAACAGACAGCAAACAGTATTTGTTGTTCTCTTCTTGTCATCCGAGGCATACAAAAATGAATATACCGTATAATCTTGCACGTAGACTGAAAACAATTATTTCTGAAGAAAATGTTCTCATAAATAGAATGACAGAACTGAAATCATTTTTACTTAAACAAAATTACCCAGAAAGCTTGATTGACGGGGGGATAGCGAAAGCCATGAATTTGGACAAAAACACATTAAGAACTATTAAAAATAAAACAGATGACAAGGTTATCCCCTATGTCTCAACACACAACCCAAAAAATCCAGAAATATACAAAGTCATTCAGTTTAATCTTCCCATTTTAAAAGAAGATCCTAAAATGAACGACATACTGTCAAATTTTAAGATAATCAAAAGCAAAAGGCAGCCAAACAATTTGAAACGACTGCTAACAAAAGCGAAATTCAGTTACAGTGACCATCACGAAGTTAAACGGTGTCATAAACCTAACTGTGGCCTCTGTGTACACCTAATAGAAGGGGACGCATTTGAATTTAAATGCGGACGAAAATTTTATGTACACGAATCCATGACGTGTGCAGTTAAGAATGTTTTGTATGTCATAAAATGCGGGGGCTGTGGCGAAGAATACATAGGCCAAACTGGAGACTTTCTAAGAAAACGAGTCACAGTTCACAACCAACAAATTAGAGACCCCAAGACAAGAATGCTTTACGTCAGTGGACACATAGATATATGTGCCCAATTAATTCCAAAATATACGATATTCCCCTTCTATAAAATGTATTCTGAAAGTGTGTCATTTCGATGCGCCAAGGAGAATTATTTCATTAACCTGCTAAAACCTAAGTTAAATAGATTACCTTAATCCGTGCCATCAAAATATGCTTTGCTAGGTAATTTCCAAGTAGATAAATATGAGCGGGCCATCATCGGCCCGCTATCGAAAAACGGGCCACTATCGGCCCACTATCGAAAAACGGGCAATCAGCGGCCCGCCACCGAAAAACGGGCCACTATCGGCCCACCAGCAAAATGCCATATCGATTGCATTTGGCTGGCGGGCCAATAGTGGCCCGAGATTGAGTGCTGGATGAGTTATTAATGGCATTTTTAATTACGTTACTTACACAAACTTGTGCCTTTTTGGATAAGGCGGTATTGTTATTATATTATAATAATCGGCCCGCCATCGAAAAACGGGCCGATATCGGCCTACTATCGAAAAACGGGCCATCAGCGGCCCGCCACCGAAACACGGGCCACTATCGGCCCACTAGCAAAATGCCATTTCAATTGCATTTTGCTGGCGGGCCAATAGTGGCCCGAGATTGAGTGCTGGATGAGTTATTAATGGCATTCTAAATTACGTTACTTACACAAAGAAACTTGTGCCTTTATGGAAAAGGCGGTATTGTTATTATATTATATTGTATTGTATTGTACTATTTATGGCGTTGCAAACGGAACGTTACATTGCATCATGGGAACGTTACGTTGCAATATGGGAACGTAGCGTTGCATTATGGGAAAGTAACGTTACTAACGTCGTTTCTATGCAACGTCATATCAAACTCCTGATGATCTGTATAACAGTGAAACCGGTAGAGGAATAGAAAATTATGTTTAAAAAATTGTGTAATCGGACTTAATCTTGTTTTATATATATATATATATATATATATGGTATCTATAGATAATTTGTCATTTTGTTGACGTCATCATTTGTTCTGACGCGAAAACAATATTAGCAACATATTAATTTTAATTATTTACCCCCTAATATTAAATTTGGTGCATTTCGACTTAAATTAGCAAACAAAATGCAAGAAAGTACTGATCGCCATAGATTCCATTGGACATAACGTTTAAATTGCACTAACACAATATATGCTATTTTGATGGCGTCATAATAACGTCCAGACATGAAACTCAGAAGTGTTACCAGGTGATTTTCATAATTAAGTTATCCCCTAAAGTTTGATTTGGTATAGGTCACCATAAATCAGCATCAAATTTGCAGAGAAGTCCCGATCGCCCCTGACTATATATAGGAAAATGTATTAGTACTGTGAGACCTATTATAGGATTCAGTTGTGTCAGTTAAAAAATATTTTTTAGCTTGATATTGAAATTTTGCAGTTGGCAAATTTAGCTACTGGCCTATCTAGAGAGTGATTATCAAATGCGTGGATCAGACTGCGGATGCGCATTCTGGTCTGCGCTTTTGTTGTTCTCTTGCAACAAAATCTGGTCTTTCGCGACCTCAAAACCGAAAGCTCCTCTCGACCTTCACTGGTGAACTGATTGTGGCCCGCTTTTAGATGTTTACTTGATTCATACCAAAGTTCCATATCGGTGTTGGGCTTTCGTCTGCACTCCATCTGCGAAAAATGCGCTTTCTGTTCGCAGGATGCCGACTTGATAGTGCAAACAAGCACAAAGACCGCAAACTATGGCAAGCCATTTTACTATTAATTTAGAAATGTAGATCTCTACTTTATCATATAAGATATATAATATAGGATATAAGATAACTGATATCCTATATAAGATATCTTATATCCTGTATAAGATATCTTATATGCGATATAAGATATCTTATATCCTATATTAAATATCTTAGATGTTATATAAGATATCTTATATAAGATATCTCATATAGGATATAAGATATCTTATATAAGATATCTTATATAGGATATAAGATATCTGAATTGCCAAACTATATAAGAGATCTTATATGCTATATAAGATATCTTATATCTCATTTAAGATATCTTATATGCTATATATAAGATATCTTATATAGTTTGTAAAATAAGATATCTTTTATATTTTGGTAAATAAGATATCTTATGTATTATATAAGATATCTTATATGCAATATAAGATATCTTATATGCGATATAAGGTATCTTATATAGCATATAAGATATAATAAATACAAAAAAAGTATAAGATATCTTATATCGCACATAAGATATCATATATGCAATATAAGATACCTTATATAGGATATAAGATATCTTATATAGTTTGGCAATTGAGATATCTTTTATGTGATATAAGATGTCATATATAAGATATCTCATAGGATATAAGATATCTTATATGCGATATAAGATATCTTATATGTGATATAAGATATCTTATATGCAATAAAAGATATCTTATATAGGATATAAGATATCTTATACATATAAGTTATCTTATTTAATATATATGATATCTCATATAATAAATAATATATAAGATATCTCATATAATATAAGATATCTTATATAATAAAGTAGATATCAACATTCCATAATAAATAGTAAAATGGCTTGCCATAGCAAACTGATTGCCGTCTTAGATTCTCGGAGATCCTAGACTTTCCCCTTCTTTGCAAATCAAAATCTGGTCGCACTTACTGCAAAACCTTTGTTTTTTCACTTATTGGAAAGAATTATATCTAAACTTGGTACTGGCCAAATTTCAGATTTCTAGGTAGCCTCTGTAGCCTAGCAGGCTGGTTTGGGTATGACCTTCCCGGAAACCCCGAATTCACATATCCGTAAAGACGCCAGAAAACCTGCCTTCGAAACTTCCGCCCAAGTAAGACTCAGACAAGCCTTTGCAGCTACAGAGACTAGCTAGAATCTTGTAATTTTCAGTGTTATAGGTGCTCTAAGTTATTGTAATTTCCAGAGATCATTTATCAAAGACACTGATCATATTGTGCAGAGATGTAGGAAGAGTTGCGCTTACAAGGAATCCTCTCATTGTCAATGCGGACAGATAGACGAAGAGACGAAACCATCTGATAAGTCTCCTTCAACATACATCGGGGAAGCAATTAAAGAAATATCCGGCTTACCGTGAATTTATTTACTATAAATAATTCCATATAAAAGAGGGTCTGGATGGGGTATAATGATTAGTGAATAATGGCCCTTTTTTATAATGAATAGTGAATAATGAGATAAAAAAAAATAATGAATAGTGAATAATGAGGGCCTAAAAATAATGAATAATCCTATTTTCTTAATGAATTGAAGAAAAATTAATGAAAAGTGAATTATCAGATTTCTTTGCCACCTTTCTTACCTTTAATGAATAATTGGTAAAATTTTAATGAGATGAAAAATCGGCTAAATTTTTAATGAATAGTGAATACCAGACCCCCCCCCCCCCACCATCCAGACCCACAAAAAATACCCAAGATTATGTACTGTACATGTCACATTGGAAAAACAAGCTAAATGCACTGAATTAACTCCTCACATGCTAGTGACGCCAGCTGATAACCGATCCCAGTTGGACCCAGACCAGGCCCGACAAAATCTGGGTCCAAACTGTTTGACACTTTGATGGTGTTCCTGAAATCAGCAAACGACACTGTCCGTTATTCAATCTCTGCATTTTGTCACGTAAATCTGACCAAGTAAATACATGTCATTTATACACAAGGGCGATTTTGGCTTTGCAGTTTGAAGCCGACAAAGACTATTTCAACTACAGACATCAAAGGTCATGTCAAACTTATTTCTCGTGTTGTGGGCACTCCTATGAAACGCCTCTCCAAGGCGAGTCTATCAAGTAGATCGGAGGGTACACAACATAGGCTTGTATATGGTGGTTACCAGTATCCTATATCCCTGAAAGTGAACAGGAAAGTATCCAATATCCCTTTAAGTAAATTGGAAAATATCCCCTTAGTTATATTTCCTAAATATCCTATATCCCTGGAAGTAAACAAAAATATCCCTGAAATTACCAACACAAAATACGAATACAGTAACATTTTGTCATATACATGTACATAGTTCATGTTATGGTTTTGTGTTCTAAAACTTCGCGCTAACTAATTGCTATTGAGTGTTTTATTTCATCGACTATACTTTTCCATACACATCTTCAAGTTAGCAAAACAGACGCTAAACATCGATCCGTTTAGGTCATCAATTTATGTTTTGCCTCAAAATATCTTCCTACACTTGCAGTATATCACCCTTACAGTTATAAGCTCATATGAACCGAAGGCTCAAGCACATCGTCATCTTCGATATCCATTCACATGTTGATAAAGTCTAACTCTTATTTCAGTTGGTCAATTGTCTTGCCTTGTTTTTAAGCAACTCTCCATTTCTGCAACTATGAGCTTTAAGATTATATATATGCATGTAATATGTAGCAAAGTATAGTGGTCCCCTACCTAATTTGTGCCAATTAAGCCCCTGTCAATAGCTTCTACAGACTCTAATTTGAGAAAACTAAAAAACTCTGAAATCATGATGCCCACAGCTTATACATATATTACTAGGTCCTGAAGGACAATCAGTAGTGAGTCTGTTTGTAGATCCAGGAGCCATGAGTTTGATCCTGGCCTGGTCCCAGACTTTCGTCTAGTTTGATCAGGAAATATTTTCTACCATCGTTCCCCTTCCGCTGATTCAAGAAGGGTTGGTGTCAGTAACAAGCAAATGTATGTGCGAGAAGCACTGGCGCTAACGCTTTAGTCAAGCTTGACCAAGAAATGCGTGGTTAGTTTATCTGACTATCCTGACATGACCATAGCTGGGACATGAAACCACAAACCCAAATAAAACATCTTAACTATTTACTTTGTAGTAATGCTACATAAATCCTGTCAATCATGCACATGGAGTCCAATATTGGTCACATCCCTTCGATAAACTTAAAATGGAAATAACTTAAAACTTAGTGAGGCCCACAGTTTAAACATTTAATATTTAGCAATATCTAGTGGCGCCCTTCATAAATCCTGCCAACCATGCCCCTGAGGACTACAGTCAGGTGCCAAATTAAAGTTCACAAAGTGAATTTCAAGGCAAAAAATAATGCTTATTTTTAACACTTATAATACTTTAAATCGAAAAGAAAATATTTACAGCATTAGTAATGCTTATGTTTGGATACATCATTATCTTCCCTATCATTACAAATGTTCAGAAAATTTTACTCCATACTGGAGGTGGTTGCCTAGCAACAAGACAAAAACGCCAAATTTGCCCTATGTAGTTCATTAAAACAATCGCCATGGCAACCAGACATTCAATACTTACTTGAGTTTAAGCTATAAGATGTAGGACTTATTGATGTATTTATGTGTGGTTTTATTTTAATTTCTATCAATAACAAAGTACAAAAATCAACATTTCCATATAAAATTGATCGCAAAAAGGGTGAATTTTAGAGTTTAATATAAAAATACCGCATTTTTGTTTCCATGACAACATCATTTTGAATGCATCATTCTAACTTTTTAAAGACATTTTATTGACAAATTATCTTTGTTTTAAAGTCTGAGGTATAACTTGAAGTACATGTGACTTTTAAACTTGTGTAATTATTAATATTTGTCCACCACACCCCAATTTTAGGAAATTTGAATCTTGACAGATTTTATTATTTTTTTGCATTTTATATTGTTTAGCTATAAAAGAAAGACTAGCAAATAACCTTTTGATGGTCAATATATAGAAAAATATGTTTTCTTGGAGTAGCATTAAAAATAATATTGGAAATTCATTCCTTGCAACCATGGCAACCACCAAAATGAGCATACTAGTGGCTTTTTAGCTATTTTTATTGGTTGCTAGGCAACAATATGCAAAACAGTGAACAACAATTATATTGTGAACATTTGAAGGCTTGCTCCTATCTTCCCATTTATGTATTTGGCAAGTCCATATTATGGATAAAATTGAAATAAAGAAGAAATAAAAGTCTAAATTTCCCATAAATTTATGCACTTTTTTAAATTTGTGAACTTTAATTTGGCACATAAGTGTAGATTGGTCATGTCCAAGGAATCATTAGCTTCCATACACTTATAATCAGAAAAACAACTTTAAAAATGCTTCTCTGAAACGATGTGGCACACAGATATATAAGATATTCAGTTTATAGCAAGGTTTTGTAGTCCACTACATAAGCCCTGCTAACTGTTTCCCTTAGGTTTGTATTGGTCTTGCCTCAGGAGTCTTTGGCTTCAAAAGACATGTTATGGTGAAAACTTTAAAAAATCTTATTCTCTTAAATCATGAGACAAAGCTTCTATACTTAAACGCAAAAGAAACGCAACTCTTTCAAAAAAAACAGTAGTTTCTTCTTTTTCATTAAAAAATACTGCCAGCGATAATGTAATCGCTAAGTATCGTTATTCGCCTTGTTTACAGCACCAAAATCAGACCGCTGTGACTTATGGTTGGCAAGCTGCAACGAGAAATGTAAGACAACCCCCATTTTTAAAGTCACAAAGTTAAAAAATTGTGCCTATTTTGCGAAAAAACGTTTTAAACCAATATCGGTTTTTGAAAGCAAAAGGATAGACAAAATCAAATCAGGTATTTTTATGTTTCTGTCAACGTCCATTTTGTCAAAATGACGTCTTTATGTTTTTCGTAATTGGCCACTTTTATCCAAACGAATATCAATAATCGAAAACTTTTAATGTCACCATATAGCCCTCACTACATTGCATAGAAGACATAAGTATCGCGACATGATCGAACAAAATGCGTCTGTTTATGACTGTTTTTTTAAAAAAGAAGGTTGACGTCAATAAAGAAACGCAGCGACTGGTAGCGTTGATAATCAATAATTTGTAAACCGTTTTACAGTTTTTCTTTAGTTAAAGCTGCATACTCTGTAACTATGAACATTTTTCCAAAAATTTTATTTTCTTTTAGATCATTTGTAAAAGTAGAATTAAACTATGTTTTCACTATAAAAATGTTCAGTACAGCTGAAAACTGCATGGAAAAATGAATTATCAAATAGGTGTTTTTTTTCTCTTGTTGGTAATTATTTGCGTCCCTCCAATGATTCAAGACCGTTGAATTTTAACATAAATGCAGTTGTTTTGATAGTGATAACTTGTTAAGATTTACGAAAATGGTAAAATGTTTACCTGAATTTGAGTATTTTTACTGTGTTCTTGAATAATAAAAACATTATTTTTAAAATTAGAAGATAAAAATTTACAGACTATGCAGCTTTAAGACATCTGGCTATCAGATCAAGCTGTTTGTTTTCAAATTGAATGAGACGTCACTTTTTAGACTCCATTTGTTGAAATTTACTGACGTCATTTTAACGTCAGAATAGAAATCGTGAGCAAAACCATTTTACGGCAAATCATTACTCAATGTGCAGGAACACAGAATATAATTAAGAAATTAGCCTCATATGATCCATGTGGAAAAAAGTGGATTGAAAACGGTTGCGTTTCTTTTGCGTTTAAGTATATATCTGTTGTATTGTTTAGTAGTACCCTTTAAATACAATTCGTACCAACCATATCCTGGATGTGTAGGTTATGCATGGTACATACATTCTCAGTTTGAATATGGCTGTGACCTTGGTATTAGAATATCACCTTAGATCTTTTATATATCACGTTGTCTTGTTATGCTAAGTGATTCGGTAGTTGGTTAAAGGAATTGCAAATTATCCTCCGGCATCAAGTTTTCAATTGCAAAGTGGCCTATGACCTTAACCTTGGATCGTCTTGTCGCGGAGGACACCTTTTTGAGTGATATGATAATATGTCGATGGGTATGAATGTTTAAAGAATGTTATCATCGCCTGTCACCTTGACTGTACAGACTAGGGTTTGTACACGATACATCATCGTGTTATGCTGGACATAAGTGTCCTGTGATATGATAATCAAAAGAAGGATTGTTCTCTTAAAACAAAATTTTCCTGTAAGAATACCACTTGATAATAGTCTTCGACCTTGCCCTTGCACTTATATATTTGAATTATCCACTGGTTATGTTGCACACCTGCACCAAGTGATATGAAAACCGAAGGAGGATGTGCAAGTTATGTTCCTGTGACCATGGTCTTTGCGTACTGATCTGGGTCATATAAATGGCACATCGTCTTGTTGTGGCTGAAACGTGTACCATAATGTAAGTCAGTTTGACCAGGAAAAGCCAGAATCAGAGACCGTTGATCATCCTCGGAAAGGTGAAGAAAGACACAAAACACAGACAGCCATAACACAATTAAACTAGAGTATCCAACCGAACTAGAAAGGAAAAGAGCCACACTATAAAACAATTAAGGACTCAACACAAAATGCCACACAAATCTGAGGAAAAACAAGCAATGGATAAGGAATTTTGATCCGAGTAGAGTCAACTATATACCGTATGAGGTCATAAACGCTACACGTCTAACCAATATACCTCCACCTCCTTCAACATGTTTGGCGAGGGTATCATAAGTGCATTTGCGTTACAATTAATACTCTGTCTAAAGGTGCGGGCCAAGATAAACTTGCAATGTCTTGTACCCCGGCATCCAATTTAGGTTACCTTGCACCCCCAGAACAATTTTTCATGGGTGCCAAATTGTTCATTGAGACCCCCTGGATGGGAAACGAAGGTGTCCTCAAAAAAAATTGGTTTGGGCTATGTGAAATTGCATGGTGTCTATGGCAACCCATAGCGAATTTGAGAAGGGGGGTCTGCCTACAAAATTACTCATATCTCAGCTGTTACTTATCCTTGACTACTAAACTTAATACCAAATTAAAGCTTAGACATAGGCCTATTATCCCCTTGTTGCATATGCAAATTATCTAATTTGCATATTCATAAATATTTATGAAAACATTAAAAATGTGGTTCACGGATGGGGGTATACGTACAAGATCAATAATATCTCAGCTGCTTTTAGTTGTAGATTACTAAAATTTGTACTAAAAAAGCTAAGACATAGGTCTTTCATTCCATAGTCAAATATGCAACGTACCATAATTGCATAATTTGCATATTCATGAATATTAATAAAAACGCTAAAAAATAAGGGAAAATCAAAACAAATTTAAATAGGCTGATTTCATCCCAATATTGTCGTTGTTGCATGTTTTTATATAATCAATGTTACAATTGGACAGGTCCAATCATTCAGTGGTCCTATATGAATATTGTCTCATTTGAATATTCATGAAAATGCATGAAAACTTGAAATTGTTTAGGGAAAATCGCGTAAAAACTATAAGCCTAGGGGAGGGGTTAAGGTACGATCTATCCTGCACTCCTTGGGCCTTTTAAATTCATGCCAAATAGTTCAGTGGGACCCTCAGAATGTGAAACGAAGTTCTCATTAAAAGAAATTTGGCATGAGCTACGTGAAAATGCATGGTTTCCATGGCAACCTCATATGTTTCTCGAGATTGGGGAGTTGGCCTACAAATTCAATCATATCTAGGTTTCTACTAATCCTAGAACACTAAAATTGGTGTCAAATTAAAGCTTAGACACATGTCTTTCTTCCTGTGGTCATATTTGTAAATAATCTAATTTGCATATTTATGAATATTAATGAAAACCTACAAAAATGAAGTAAAATCATAAAAAAAACATAAATGAACATATTTCAGCACAAAAACATCATCAAACCACCATTGTTGCCAGTTTTTATATCCTCAGTGATTCAATTTGATAAGTTCTTTCATCCAGTGGTCCTGTATGGAAATTATCTCATTTGCATATTCATGAATATAAGTGAAATCTTAAAAATGAGGGGAAAAAAAACATGGGTAAACTATAGTATGCAACGGGGTAATCAGACCTAAATTGAACACATAGGAAATTTTATTATGGGCGTAAATTTGTCCAATAGGACCACTTAAATGCAAAAAAAAATATTGTCCTCAAAAATAAATGTTCTTTGGGTTTTTGAAATTTCATGGTTTCCATGGCAACCCATTATGCTGACTGTAAACAATGAGGGTATACGTACAAAAAATACTCATATCTTAACAACATCTCATCCTAGATTACTAAACATGGTACCAAGCTAATCCCTGAACATAGCAGTTTAATTTGGTAGTTAGATATGCATATTATCTAATATCAATATTTATGAATATTAAAGAAAAGTTTAGAAATGAGAGATAAAATCTCAGAAAAAGTTAAGGGGTTTAAGTATAAAATTACCAATATCTCAGCTGCTATGCATCCTAGTGTATAAAACTTGGTGCCAAATCAATGCTTAGACATAATACTTTTACCTTAAGTTCAACTTTGAAAAATAGTTAACATAAATAATATGAATTTTAATTAAAACAGAAGAAATAAACGAAAAATCGCGGAAAAATCAAGGGGGGGGGTACTTACAAATCTAATAATATCTCAATTGCTATATGCCCTAAAGTACCAAAATTGGTTTTAAACTAATGTTTAGACAATAGTATGTTTAACAAATCATCAAATTTTAAAATGGTCATATTATAATATTCATGAATATTGATGAATCCATGAGCATTTTGAGAAAAATACTCGAAAATGAAGGGGATATACCAACAAAATTACTCATATCTCAGCAGCTTATAGTACTTACGTAGCTAACAAGGTGTCAACTTATTGCTATGATACAGCCCTTTATCCCAATGGTAATATTTGCCAAGATGTCGCATTTACATATTCATGAAAATTAATATAAACATTAGAATAAAGAGAAAAATTGCCAAAAAATGGATGGGGTATACCTACAAAATTACCAATATCTAAGCTGCTAATTGCCCTAGAGTAGCAAACAATATACTTAATTTAAGTCTATGCATAACAGTTTTACCTAGTGAGAACATATAAGAATTAACTTATTTGTTTAACATCAATATAAATAAAAACTTTAAAAATACAAGAAAAAAAATTGTATACAAATTGATAGCAGTGTACCTACAAAATTACTCAGATCTCAGCTGCTATAAATCTTATACTTTTTTTTCTTTTACTCAAAAACACTTAGGATTATGCTGTTTGATATGGTACCAAGCTTGCTACTATTGGGCAATCGAAAGCTAAGATATGAATCACTTTGTAGGTATACCCCCTTAATTTTCCTGTATTTTCCCCTAATTTCTCATGTTTCCAACATTATTCATGAGAATTTAAATTTGATGTGTTATAAATTGGATTATTTTGGTAAACATGTTGTGTCTATGCATTGACTTAAAATCAGGTTTGGCACTATTGGGCACTTAACTACTGAGATATGAGTAATTTTGGAAGTGCACCCCCTTGATTTTTCAGCAATTTTCTTTCATTTCTTCTGTTTTCATTAAAATTCACGAATATTCATGATAAACATTTTTTCATATTATACCTTATGGTAAAATTACATTGTCTAAGCATTAAATTGGCACTAGGTTTAATACACTGGAACACATGGTAGGTGAAATATTTGTCATTTTATATGTACATCCCTTAATTTTTCTAAGATTTTTTTCTTTCATTACAAAAGTTTTCATTAATATTCATGAATATGCAAATGAGATAATTTCCATATAGGACCACTGGATGAAAGAACGTATCAAATTGAATCACTGAGGATATAAAAACTGGCAACAATGGTGGTTTGATGATGTTTTTGTGCTGATATATGTTCATTTATGTTTTTTTTTTATGATTTTGCTTCATTTTTGTAGGTTTTCATTAATATTCATAAACATGCAAATTAGATTATTTACAAATCTGACCACAGGAAGAAAGACATGTGTCTAAGCTTTAATTTGACACCAATTTAAGTGCTCTAGGATAAGTAGAACCCTAGATATGATTGAATTTGTAGGCCTACCCCTAATCTCAAGAATCATATAAGAGGTTGCCATGGAAACCATGCATTTTCTCGTAGCCCATACCAAATTTCTTTTGAGGAGAACTTCGTTTCACATTCTGAGGGTCTCACTGAAGAATTTAGCATGAATTTAAAAGGTCCTAAGAGTGCAGGATAGATCGTACCTTAACCCCTTCCCTAGGCTTATAGTTTTTACGTGATTTCCCCTTGTTTTTTTTAAAGTTTTCACGCATTTTCATGAATATTCAAATGAGATAATATTCACATAGGACCACTGAATGATTGGACCTGTCCAATTGTAACACTGATTATATTAAAACATGCAACAATGACAATATTGGGATGAAATCAGCCTATTTATATTTGTAGCGATTTTCCCTTATTTTTTAGCGTTTCCATTAATATTCATGAATATGCAAATTGTGCAAATATGGTTTGTTGCATATTTGACCATAGAATGAAAGGCCTATGTCTTAGCTTTATTTTAGTACAAATTTTAGTAATCTACAACTAAAAGCAGCTGAGATATTATTGATCTTGTACGTATACCCCCATTCGTAACCCCATTTTTAATGTTTCATAAATATTTATGAATATACAAATTAGACAATTTGCATATGCAACAAGGGGATAATAGGCCTATGTCTAAGCTTTAATTTGGTATTAAGTTTAGTAGTCTAGGATAAGTAACAGCTGAGATATGAGTAATTTTGTAGGCAGACCCCCCTTCTCAAATTATGGATGGGTTGCCATAGAAACCATGCAATTTCACATAGCCCAAACCAAATTTTTTTTTAGGACACTTTCGTTTCCCATCCAGGGGGTCCCAATGAACAATTTGGCGCCCATGAAAAATTGTCCTGGGGGGGGGGGGGGGGGGGGGGGGGGGCAAGGTAACCTAAATTGGATGCCGGGGTATTGAACATACAGCTTTTTCGCCTTACTGTGTTTCCAGGTTATAAGTGACGCCCGTGTTTCTCTTTTAAACATCTTTAAATTGAACTTAGAAGAACGGCACTAATACGAAAATCTATTACGCAAATCTCACTCGTCATCATTTTGACGCAACTGTAAAAGTCTATAGGGGTCCTAGACCGTGCCATATTGAAAGCAGGCAAATATAAGGCTTAAGCATGAAACACGCATGTACATGTAGCACCTTCGATTTCAATTCATTGACTCTTTTTGCCTTCGAGGTAATTTGTCATGGTTTTGTCGTCTGCTGATATTTTTTATTAAAATCAGTTTGTTTCTTGTTTTTTTTTCTAAAATGATCTTTCGGGAATATCTGTAGAGTGCCAAGCAGTTTGGATCCAGATCATGCCCGACGTTTTGTCGGGCCTGATCTGGGTCCATATTGTTTGCAAAGGTAATCAGCAGACGACACTATATATAGTAAGTAAAGAGTTTATGACGACAATTCAAGTAAATTAGAGTTGACGAGAAATAGCCAATTGGGGATATACATTAAACTTAAAGAGCATCAAATATTTGCCTGCTAAAGCTATTTCACTGATAAATTTGTCAACAGCCCAAGGCAAGTTCAGGTTTAAATCGTTGGGCATTATCTGGATCCATACTGTTTGATAACCTACTTGTATTCCTGAAAGACATATTTTTAGGAAACACTTATCTCGAAAGACAAATTCAACCATTATTAAGGTTCAGACAATACTGTTACTTGATTCGTTTTTTTTTAACACAGGCCATTTCAATGCATCGGCTTTAGAAGTACAGTGAAGTTTATGAGTCCGTATAAGCAGTGAATCATAGCCTAATGCATGAAGATTGGGCCAGTTAGGCAATTTAGCGTGAAGTTGCGATTGCCTTTATCAGTTTAAACACGTGTTTTGGGGTGCTCAAAAGAACCATAACATCGAGACGGTTGTTTTGAGCACACACAACATGTTTTGGCTGAAAAATAGGAAAAATAATTTTCTGTTACGCACTCTTAACTGTGGGACTGACGAATTGCCTCCACTGACCTGTATAAGCCATGTTTTCTTTATATCGCTAGTTTCATTTGGGGACTAATTCAAAGAAGAGCAGCAAAAACACACCAAAATTCCATCTAATCAGCAGCCTATACAAAAACTCATATTTATGTGGAAAAAATAAAGAATTTCTAGCGATAAGGCGAGCAATCTCCCTAATACCCCTATTCCACACAGGCCCCGAATCCCACGAATTGACAAATATTTGGATTCTTGGCTGAATCATACTCAGTTCGTGAAGATCTTAACTGATTCGCCCAGTCCCTAGTGAGATCTTGCAATTCGTAGGTCTATCGGGAATTCGGCTCAAAAGTTTTGAACTGTTCAAAACTTTGGCCACGAATTCCCCGATTCGAAAAATCGTGCGTGATTCGTACCAAATTCCTAAGGCATTCTTGGATATCGTAACTGAATCGTAATCGATTCGGAGGCAATTTTTCATTGTTTTGGTCATTCGTAGCTTCTCTTAGCTCATTCGTGGGGAATCGGGAGATTAAGCCAAGCAAAAAAAACAAGGAAGAGATAGTGGAAGGATTTTCCCTAAGGTAAATTACCCCGTCTCACGCATGTGAGCAGTCCTAGAAGTTGAAACAGATTTGGCAGATTCTGGAGCACAATCAGGATCAGTCAGTAGCTCCTGGCTGGTGATTTTGCCAATGGCGAACTGCCATATTTTTCCAAGTCAAAGAGTCTGGGTCAGGGCCTCTCGACTTTAACGTAGTTGTTTTCTTCTAGCTATATAAGAAGCCGTTTTCAACACTCAAGTTGCAGGATCAATTCTACTACTGCTTTACGAGGAACATTCATTTCGGAACTGATGCCCCAAAGCATGTACCGGCCTTTTTATAACTATCGTGAGAGAAGATCTCGCGAATCGTGTCGAATCGTCGCGGATTTCTGTTAATTCGTGCCCAATTCGTGCTGCATTCCGCATATTCTTAACTGATTCGTAATTGATTCCTTAACTTTCGTGCAGCATGTTCTAATGTTATTATGCTAATCGTAATGAATTCTTGCGCGATTCCAGCCGAAATGAGCCGATCCCCCCGAATATTCGTAACGACATCGTATCTGAATCGGGACTGACTCGTAGAGCATCACGATTGGAGAAATTTTTTTAATGAAATCCCCCCCCCCCCCCCCCCCCCCCGAATAAATAAAATATCAATTCGTGGCGATTCGGGCGATTCGTGGCCTGTGTGGAATAGGGGTATTATACGTTCGTTTTATTTTGTTGAAATGACGACCTGAGAAACTAGGCTTATTTAACAAATATATATAGACGAGCCGTCGATGCACCATTGCCCCCGAATTTGTATATTTAAAATGGTGTTTCTTTAATGCATGTAATAACTCTACTTCTTATTGAATGAGAATTTATTTCGATCATCAGCTGTGCTTGTTATTCAGTAACATATATGGGAACCAGACCGTTAAACAAAGGTAAACAGTCGTCCTATCACGCTATGTACAGTAAAACTATTTATACAGTTGATGTACAATAAAAACGACCATCTTGCAAAGTGGTCTATGTTTGTCAGATATGTGATGTCTTCTTTCGCTTATACAACCCCTTCCCCCCCCCCCCCCCTAGACGTCCTTTACATATGTTATATATGTGTATAGCGACATTTAATTGTCCAAAGGGCATCTTGGGTCTAGGGGGGGGGGGGGGGGGGGGGGGGAAGCATCTAAAAACAAACTGAAAGACGCCAGTTTCATCTTTTCAATAACAAACGTCACAATTTAAAGTATATTTCGTACGCATGCGCAGAAGGAATACCGCAGTTTTGGAAATGAAGGGCACATATATCCTTAATATTTTAGCACTTTTACTTTTTGAAAACCTGCAAAGGATTTACTAAAACTCTAGTCTAAACGGCACCCAGTCTAAAGACGTAAAATGGGGGTGGGAGTAGAAAGTGCACGTTTTCACGGCTTTGTAAATGATGAATCGCTTTGAAACCTATTTTGATACTTTCTATGCATGTTTTACTACCGAAAAATACCAATTTTAAAAACATTAGGGCAATTTGAAAAGGACGTGTAACGGTTTTGTATTACAAATGGCCCACTTTTACAGTAAAAAATCGATTGTAAAGAAATCCCTCTAAAATATTACCAAATGATACCTAAGAGTCTCTAGTTTAATGTCCACGATTTATTTTCTTCATTAAAATGTATTTTTATGATAAATTTTGGGGTTAAATGCATGCCCTATCAACCACACTTAACACTAAGTCTATGGTAAAACCAAACACCCTCGTGCACTTCGTGACTCAATTACATACATGTCCACATGCGGAACCGGATAAAACCATTTCTCATTTTATTGTGCATATAATATTACACCATAAAATGGTAACTCTGAGCCGGTTCCGCATGTGGCAAATACTGTAAAAAGACTTTTTCTGCAATTTTTATCCTGAAATGTACTATTCAATTCATACTTATCAAAGCACTGAGAGTACTAAAATCACTGGAGGGACGTAAGATTCCCGTACAAAATTGGAATACAATGTACATATTAGCAAGCTCGTATCAATATTATTTCTTATAAACAGTCCTCGGATATATTGCGTTTGAAAAGCAAATACAACAACATTTCAGTAAATGCGAGTCTTATTTGAGAGAGAGAGAGAGAGAGAGAGAGAGAGAGAGAGAGAGATAGAGATAGATAGAGAGAGAGACCAGCGGAGAGAGAAGGTGCAAGGAGAGAGTTTGATATGCCCCCTTCTTCAACTGATACATAGATTTCTGGAGACAGTTCTTTGGTACAATCTGCTTTTAAAAAAGACAGCTCACCGCCACTTTTGTTTTGGCATGGCCCATTGCTTTGAATTAAGATTGTCAAAAATGGCAAATTATGTGATCATTCTTTGGAGCATGAGGAAAAAAGATAAATTATTGGTATTATCAAATTACAGGGCAGACACTGTTTAATATGGCCATACTAGAGTAGTTAGGAATGGAAAGTATATAACATTAGATAGAGTTGTCCCCACCCACTTAAAGGAGTTATGTGACGCTGGTGATCTTGGAATTAAGGTCAATTTGACCGAATTCTAGTCATTCATTAAAGTCTTCCCAATGAGCTATCTGTGTCAGTTTGGTAAAAATCTGGTCATTGGTTAGGAAGATAGAGTACAGACAAGCCTTTTTTATATATGTCCCTGGTGACCTTGTAAATAAGGTTGAGGTCACCAAAATCTTATAATTCGTTTTGGCTGTCCCAGATAAGTATCTGTGCAAGTTTCGATGAAATTCATCTAGCGGTTCATAAGGTAGAGAAAAAAGCTACTTCACAGCACAGATATAGGAATCATTTGATATGATTCCAAAATTTTGATAGAACTGTGTCAGTTTAATGGTAATATTATTAAAGTGAGGTTATTTGAACAAAAAGGAGCTGGTGTGATGTATAAAAATGCACACTCTCAATATATATTGTAACTGACCCTCAAAACTAACACCTATCTATATTTTTTGAAGTTCGTAACTTCTCATGTACATATATGATGTATATAGGTGGCGCAGATTTTGTCGCAAATAAACCAATGTAATTCTTTGATTTAGTTTTGTTCTTTTCAATTCATTGTTATTTATGCAAGAAAGCATGTATAAAAACAGCCAAAGGCCTGAATGCGAACGCCACAAGCATTTTATTCATAATGAGTGTAATGCGCTTTTCATGCCAACATGTGCACAATATCTGTGCTAAACTGTTTGTTTCCTCAACGAATATCGCTCTCGTAAAGTGTTTGCTAAAATAATGCAGTATATATACAACAACCACTTATCTGCAGATGGTAAATAGTCACTGGTACCAGCAAACACATACATTTAATATTCAAGGATCGGATTACTCTATTTTAGATGTTTATTCACCTTTATCAAAACACAATGTATTTTGTTCAAACGGTTCCGAAATCCCTGCATTGACGGAAGTTGTCACCCTTGAAATAGATGTCTGCACCACAAACGCTTGAAACATGACTAAGTGTTTTAATGCTCTACGTCACTGCTCTACGTTACAGTGAACCATATTTCAGTCATGACGTTTCCTCGGTTGAACATGTATTTCTCAATAAAGATGAAGGGTCTTGCACAATGACACAAAACATATGTTTCTTAGGGATTGTGAACTGTGAATCCTTAGTTACACATAAGATAATAGGTAAGTAATATAGACCACAGCGCTATCACGACTGTTGGATATCTGAGCTGGGACACGCGTAAAATATGAAGCAGATATGCATTATGTACATGTAACCTATGACCGCCTGCTTTGACATGGCCTTAAAGTATTCATTTATTCTGCATGTTCATCCACAAAGGTGCACAGTTTTGTGAATTAATCTTATAATCGAATCAGGTGTTTGGAAGATACGTCACAGACACAAATGTGTGACATACAGACGAACTGACAGATGAACAGACAGATATACAACACTCACATGTATCTAATTAATAATTGTGGCTGTGAGCAAAAAAGTGTTCAAAGCTTCCATTATCATTTCTGTTGCTTTATAACTATTTATATTCATGTTTCATTCTAATCCAGCAAAAAAAAGTAATGTAATGCCGCATTTAACATGTTACATGCACGCTTGTGTACATGTCGTACTGATTATATTGATATGAATAAACCGGAATAGGCTTGTTCGAGCTATTGATTAACTGAAAAAAGGCAATAAAACACTAAATGTTCAATATATATTACACCTAAAAACAACATATCATCAAGGTAATCGTAAACACAATATTTAGTCAAGTTTTAGCATAATTTTTAATTAATGATGGTAGTGTTAGCTCAAATTACGACATAGGCATGACGAGCATAAACATACACATGTTTGGTATTATGTTTGAGGTCAGTTTGCTTGTTGCATCTTAAAAAATATCCACATTCATGAACAAACCTCTGTTTATACACACTAGTGAGAAACTTTATTTCATGTGACTGCATATGCCGTCGTTAATTCAAAAACATGCTCATATAAAAGGGCAAAGATCAAACCACCATATATTCAAATTTCAGCCAAATCCATCGTGGGCCAAAAAACGGCCAAACCGTTACACGTCCTTTAGGTTTTGTACTCCTGTCAACTAGCGAAAATATACGCCTTATCGCTAGAGCTCCTTCAATTACGCGGTATATATCTAAATTCTTTTCTCTAATTAATTTTTCATTTAAAATCACCATGACAGAATAATTAGTAAAAAACGGATGTCCCTTAAGTCCTGGAAACACTAGGGGAGACCGGGGCAAAATGATCCACTTTTTTTTAAAATATTTTTTCCTGCTTTTATGACTGGATATATCTTATTGCTTTTAAATGTATAATACACTGTCAAGTATTAGCTACAACTTGAGAAAAAGAAAACTAGGCATAAAGTGACATTATTGCTTGAAGTCAAGCATTCAAATTGTGTGGTCAGCTGTATCATTTTGCCCCGTGCACGGGGCAAAATGATACAGTAAACGGGGCAAAATGATACAGTAAGACTTTTCTCATCTCAGATTCAAATATTCAAGACGTAGCACAGAAATAACTATAAACACAATTAATCAATTTATAATGCTACATATCGCCACGGAAATATGATTGAACATGAACAGTTTTCTGAATTTCTGAGTCAAATTTGTTACCATTCATGTTTTATGTTTTGCCACGGGGCAAAATGATACAGTTGACCACCCATTTTTAATATTCTGAAAAATAAATTGGTACTTTTCTGACATAGCAGTATCATTTAAATTTCTTGTGATAGGAATAGACAGTTTCGATAAAAAATATTTTGAAAATGCTTTAAAATAGAGTCAAATTAGATTATTTGAGACTGTTTCATTTTGCCCCAACCACGCTGTATCATTTTGCCCCAGTGACCTCTTGTTTACTGTTCTCGTAACAATTCAAAAATACGACACCCCACAATAGTTCTGATTATTTGGAGACATATCAGTATCTATATATTTCAATTTACACGATGCAATTAAAATGTATATCCACCACATTTTTCGCAATCATAAAATAACTGATACCTTCGAAATTTACTCAGGGTGCCTCAAAAGTCAATTGTTTATATAAAAAGGTTAATTTGCTCTGTTTTGGCCGAGCCTTTCTTATAATATGGCGGATTTCAAAATGCGCATTCAGTTTGAGTAAGTAACGTCATATATGGCATCATCGTTTGAAAAATCGCGCTGTTTCATTTTGCCCCATGTATCAATTTGCCCCGGTCTCCCCTATAGTATTAGTATATTATTCTACTCTGTATTGTTGATTTTTGAGGAAAATTGCAATATCCTGGAATTGAACAAATTATCCCATATCCCTGGAAGTAAAATGGATAGTATCCTATATTCCTGGAAGTAAAATGGCAAATATTCTGTATCCCTAAAACCCCTATACAAGCCTCACAACATTTTGTCAATGCCAAAAACAATTAGGTCGATACGACATAAATTTGGATGTCTATACGATCTTCGGTCGAAAAAAGTGCGATTTTAATGAGAAAATTCCTTGCGAAATAAATCTTGAAACGTATAGAGTTATTCCATGTCCGTCTGCTTTTTTTCGACGAATTTGAGACAAAATGACGCCAATCGAATGTCAAACCAATTATAGTGTCGACCTTATGTCGCATTCAACCAAACATATATTTTGACCAAATGTCATAGAAGCAACCCGCAGAATATGCTTTCTGGAGAATAAAAGAAAACTGTACTTCATATTACTTTAGTTACAAGCTGATTGGTTGAAAATGTAGAAAAATAATGAATGAAAATTACAGATTAATGGATTAGTTAGTAAATTATTTCCAGGTAAGAAGACAACTTTTTTTAACCAACATCTAGCACATTAGGCAACGATACGACGTACATGTACAAACAGTAAGTCTCATATAACATGCGTGCGCCTATCCAGGAATTATCGTCAGGGGGTGGGGGTCCGGGACATACTGACAACTCAAGTTGACCTTTTTTAGTTTTTTTTACAGTGGGGTCCAATGGTTTATTTCAAGGAAAACTATACTTTCCAAAGTTCCAGGGGGGCGGAATCCAACATTTTCCAGGGGAGATCCAACTTTTTCCTGGAGGGGTTTGGGTCAGTTTGCTTATTCCAATTGAAACTTATAGAACTCGTGTTATCGCAAATGCTCATGCTCTGTTCGCCTATTCATTAAAAATGCGTGTCTACGTCTTCTAAATTTAGCAAAGGCTCTGTCAAGACTGCTCAAATGTGCAGACTCGTCTGAGCTTTCGTTTCTCGCACAAGCAATAAAACGCACTGTAGTTTGCGTGATGCACTTAAGTTTTGAATGAGAGTAGTAAAGACTCTGGACAGACATTTTGTGCAGACTCGTCTGAGATTACCGGTGCTCACACATGCAATAAAACCATCGTCCATTGCATGTTTATGTCTACTAAATGTACTCAACTGCTGCAAAGGCGAGACTGCGCTAATGCCTATGTAATAAACCCTGATATGTTGCATTGCTAAGTATCTGCTTACTACCAGTAGAATCGTCAGCTGATAACTTTTGCAAACAGTTTGGAACCAAAATATGTTTGACACTCTGATGGTAAACCTGAAAAGTTGATCTGAAAAGAAATATCGACAGACGACAAAAAATGCGGTCTTCCTATTTCAATTTTGAATGACTGCAATACCAAACTTACCCTTTAACTGGGAGCCAAAGACACACAAAATCCACGTGAGTTTTTAGTTTTTCTTTCGTGGAAAAGATTAAAAAATCTCTGCAACACACAGGAGTAATCGATGTACTGAAAGCAAAAACAACCAGCTCTCTTTTCATCGTCAAGATGATTGCAACACTAGAAATGACACTATGTATTGTATAACCACCTTGGCCAGATGTACCTCATTGACGTTTCATATGTTTCACTCTTCTGAAAAGTATCCTATCTCTCTATCTTTGTTCACACTGTGTATGTGGTTTAAATGGCTATAAACATTGTACTGATGTTTAATGCTGAATAAATTATTTGTTTGTTATTTGTTTGTTTGTTATTGAGATGCTTCTCAAGAACTACATTATTGTGTAAATTATTTGTGTAGGCTATAAACATTATTATATGTTTAATGCTGAATAAAATATATTGTATAACAAACTAACAAAACAAAGGCCAGACAAAGAACCCACACAAACAATGAGAGCAACAATAAACAATGAATTAACAACAGAACCACCGCCATAGCATGAACAGCAGCCTAAGCTTATATGCAAGTTACTGATACCAATCTTCATCCTAGAATCAATTAGCGTAATCACACAAAAATGTTAATTTGCTTACATTATACAAACAGCCTTAAATGGCATTGTTTTTTTGAAAATGTGATCTGCTCAACACAGACCCCAGGGGGTAGGGTACTCTGATATATTCATACATAGGTAGACTTAACCAAATTTGGGGGGGGAAGGTGTAAACAAGAAAAGATATGGCATTAAGTGCCATATCAATGAACTCGGCTTTAGCAGATAAAGAGTTCGTTCTTTCATTACATTACAAGCTACATGTGAGTACAAGTATCAACAAACCGAATGATGTACACAAACACAATCAATCAATTTTTCACTCAATCAATCAATCATTTTTACATAAACAACAATGAAACCTCCCTCCGTGATGAAACTATCTCCAGGTATTTATTCAAAGAAGGAGTCTTATAAGACAGAATCGCACAAGGCAAATCTCATCGTTTAAGTTGAGGCCTTTAACTGCTCATATACGCATGTAAAGAACTTATAGAGCATGGTTTTTGGCTCTGTATTTTAAAACAGAATAGACCTTGAGATTATCGAAATTTGCTTTATTTATCAGACGCCTATATAATGTTTAAAGCCGCGAGAACCCCGACTTTGTTAAAAGCAGGGACCACCCTGAGCGCCTGCGCAGTCCCATCGGCGCCTTTGTTTTTACATGTAGATTCAAATGTATGATAAAAGTCAGGAAAACCGTCAGGTTTGATCAATTTTAAACTCTTTGTCAAACCAGATCTGGGACCAAACTTTCTGCTTATGTTATCAGCAGAGGCTCGCTGATAGCAATGTTTAATATCAAAGAAGCCGCTATGGGTTCTGTTACACGACGTGGTAGCAATGACCATCGGTCACTGCCTTGACGCTGGAAAGCGGATGTAGCACATTCATTAAACATAGGTTTCCGGCCGTGGGTAGTTTCGGCTGGGTCGTTTTCGGTCTGGTTTTAGGGTGGGTCGTTTCGGCATTTTCTGATAGGATCTGATTGTTTTATAAACTTGCCAAAGTTCCGACTGCATTGATTTTTCCACGAAATCGTACATGCGCGCATTCTCGCAAGAGCGTTCACTAGTACAAAATAACCAAACAAAACTGGGTTCTTTTCTGAAATAATTATTGTGTTCACAAATAGGTGCTGACTTTCTTTTATTTATTTATTTTTTTTTTATAAATTTCCAAAGATCCGTCTGCATTAAACACTACCCAGGCCGAGTACCGAAAGCTCAAGAACAGACTGCACATGCGTGCATACCAGCAAGAACACTTACAGGGAAATAACTAACAACAATCGGGCAAATAATGTTTGTGGACAAAAATATGTACTGAAAAGAGAGAATTCCAGATCCAACTCTATTAAACACTTGAACACTTGGAGTTTGCTTCTGTACTAACATAAGCAAATAAAGTTATCAACTATGTGCAGCAGACGACTTAAGCAGGCATCATTTGGACGAACATATGGGCCGAAAATTAGGTGCATAGACCCACTTGATGGCTGTGCATGCATGATTACTTCACACATGTTAAATGCATTACGGTATCTGCCGCATTTATGTTTATATGAACAGCGTACACGCAGGAAGAATACAGAGACCGAAATATAGTGGATGGCTGCGCTTTCATGTTTAAAGGGTGTGATAAATTAAATGAGCTGGCCCAAATACTATAACATTTACAAAAAATCTAATCAAGGAACGATGTGAAAGCGCCAGGTCATTCAGTTTATGACATGTATGCGTGACTGAGATATATCCTTATGCAATGACCAGCACGTGCACACTGCTGTTGGTTATACATGTAAGGTATGATAGCTCAACTTGCGACATCAAATTTCTGATAACTAACTATAGCCCCTGTATTAAACAGAGTAGTCTTTTAAAATTCTGAAAGGCAGGTTTTATCATGAAACGGCTTATTTCCATTCATTGGAATACACTACGAGGCGTGGTTGACCTGATTAACAGCGTATATTCATACGCGCATCACGCTGGTACGCAGTGTCCATTCATAGAAAACAATTAGATAAGAGTTACTGTTCCTGAAATGACCGAATAACCGTTAAAAAGTGACACGTGAGCTTCCCAGTTTGCAAAGACACCATTAACTCAGTAAAAGTTCAACTTTCGAATGAAAATCGGCAACAAAAGACATATTTTTGAATAACTGCACTGTGGTTTATGTTTCACTCACTATCATTTCAAAGCAAACAGCCATTTTAACACGAACTATTTCTTTAAAGTGTAGAAATTTCGAAAACAGATATAACTCTCTAGAATAGCTGATGTTGAACAAATCCCGAGTTTCAAAAAAATTCAATATGATTTTTGGGTTAGGGGGTCAAGAATTAATATAATTTGAGGTAAGAAGGTTTTTGGAGGTAATTCCTGTGAATTAAATGGTCGTTTTGTAAGGTCAATGTACAGAATGGGTATAATTTGTGGATTGATAAAATTTAAAATAATTTTGGTATGCTTGATATTCCTGATATATATGTCTGGGTAAATAGTAGGTGCTGGGATCAAGCCTACTTATCAAGGAAACTTTAGAGTACCCCCCCCCCCCCCCCCCCCGACTTGGGACACAGACAACGTTAACAATGGACAATGGCATACTAATACCTTTTCAGTCTTTTATGAAAGCTTTTTTTAAACTGAAAAGAAGGTGAGAGTTAAAATACAGTGATTTATTGTAACATTTTTTGCCGTAAAACGTTAATCACACATTTTTACATATTTTTTTTAAATAAACAATAAAAACGGCCTACAGTGTTTTCCAAAAGTCTTTGCATACAGCTCCTTTACTTATACTTTCTGCGTATTTTCAAAAGTACGAGATTTTTGTATTCGAATCCGCCAACCACTTTTTTCCCAACTTGGGATTGAATGTTTAAAGAAATCGGCCAGAAATAGCTAACCATTCAAAAACAATTGAGCCAAGATCTTACAGAAGGGAACTTCTGGCACTAAAAGTCAAAAGTGAGATATTTACAGAGAAAGAAATACCTAGCTGTTGTGAACAATTACAGAAAATTTGACGAGATTATCTTTACAAATAACAACGATATATGAGCGTTTAAACTGGTATAGATGACCCGTTTTAAACATGACGTCACTTAACGTTGTTAATGACGTTCTGACGTCAACACCATTGTCTTAGCATATGACGCCAATACAAAGACGCTAGCAGCAATCTTTCAAGAATGCTCCATGTGTCTGTAAATTTAATGTGTATGCAATTGCATAAACTGACCTAGACTGTACAAATAGCCCACATACTTACATCCCGTGTTTACAAAAGCAATTGAAATAAGGTACCCTGTTTTAAAGGAAGTGTGTAGTCCATATGCACAGCTGTTGTCATGGCAACGTACATTATACGTGTCAAAGTCAATTTATTTTATCAGAACTGTTTTTGCGCCTTTGATTGTATTACATGTTAGAAGCAATTTTGCTGTATTGTAAGAACATGCAAAATCTTGAAAATTTAGACGTTTTTGAAATTTTGATTTCACAAAAACTGCTAAAATGCTTGAAGAACCCTTTTGGCAGATCTGCGTTCAGTTATTGTAAAGGTACTTCACTTCTCCACCGAATGCACTATTGCTTTTATTGCAAACATTTATATAACATCAAAGAAAATAGTAATTTCTTACCAGATGTCTGCGCGTTCATTGCTTTTTTTTATTTGAATCTAGACTGGTTCTCTCCCTTTAATAGCATGTCAGCATATTAAGAGAGGTAAAGTCTAGTAGCCATTGTAAAGATATGTAGTATAACTTGCAAGTTTATAACATTCTCAAGTGTTATTCCTCTCAGATACCTGCAGTAGTTGTTAGATAGATCTTGTTGTATTCAAACTTATATAAAGTTCTATTACCATATCATAGTTGTTCTGAGTCTCTCAGCCCACAATTATTACATGGTGTCAGAAGTTAATTGGATTAACTAATTATTGATTGGATTAACTAATTAACATTAAAATGGCTAAAAATCTACATCCTCCAGAAAAGTTGTTGTTAACTGGAAATTTGAAAGATAATTACAGGAAATTCAAGCAACAATTTCAGATTTACTTAACTGCAGCTGGAATCAACAATTTCAGATTTACTTAACTGCAGCTGGAATAAGTAAATTCAGAAGATGAAGTGAAGTGTGCCACATTATTACATGTCATAGGGCCTGATGCGCTTGAAATTTTCAATATGTTTAGCTGGGATCAAGAAGGTGACAATCCAGGGGATGACAAGAAATTAGACAAAGTCTTGTCAAAGTTTGAGAAATACTGCAACCTTAAGAGTAGCCTTAGAGTAACCTTCGGGAGAATCAGAACTCCGGGTTTTATCAAAATCGTGTGAATTTGGAGACTTAACAGATTCCCTCATCAACGACAGACTCGTCTGTGGTGTAATAAAAGACTCTGTATGAAGCAGATTATTGTGGGAAACATAATTAATCCTGCAGAAAGCAATAGATATTTGCCGTGCAGCAGAAACTTCAACTCAGTAGATGTAAGTAATTCAAAGTACTTCAAGTGGAGCCACTGGTAGCAATGTGGACGTTGTTTAAAAAGAAAATTGTGAAAAGCAAGTCCCTGAAAAGTACAGACAAAAAGCCAGCTGGATCACCAATAAAACAGAAATGTGGAAAATGTGGGTATAAACATGAACCACATAAGTGCCAAGCTTTTGGTAAACTTTGTCATAAATGTAAAAAGAAGAACCATTTTTCTACAGTGTGTAAAAACAAGAAAATGCATGAACTGCAAAAAAATAACTATGACTCAGACATATATTTAGACTCAGTAGAAACTGATCAGAATGTGAAAGACTGGAAAGTAAACTTGAAAATATATGATAAAACAGACAACATGAAACTTGATGCCGGTGCACAGTGCAAATATTGTCATATCATGTCTATAAAAAGATTAGCCATAAGCCACTTAAAGCATCAAAATCAAGATAAGTATCACACTCAGGTCATAGATTAAACACTGTGGGGAAAGTTACTTTGCTTGTTTCTACTAAAAACAAGTACATTCCACTGGAATTTGAAATTGCGAAGGTCAAATCGATGCTAATATTATGCTGCGAATTTCGCATGCAAAATGCTTAGATATTTATGATCATCATTTTTAGGGTTTTTAATGTTTTCTTTCATAAAATAACCCTGGTCCTGCTGAACCCGCAATTATCCATATTTAGAAACACTGGAGACCCAGAGCAGCTGGCTTCTTATGTTGCCATCTGATCAGGATCTGTGCTGTTTTCCACTCTAATTGAATTACATGCTTTCAAATGAATTGATGCATGTTAACAGGATACAAATTAAAGGGGAAATATATAATAATAAAACTAATATTCAGCAGGAGAAGGGCTAAGCAATATGCGCCATTTTTAGGAAGTATATATTTGGCGTCAATTAATAAGCTTTCTTAAATCATTAGTTTGGCTTTCATAAGCCAGTGAGAACATTCTTACTTTCTTGTTGTGGTCATTGTCTGCTTATCAAACCTGCTAACTCTTTTTATAATCTTTATTTCTCAAAAATAGGATGTAAGCAGTTTGGAAATTAATAGCTTTGGTCAATTAGCCCTTAAGACTGAAAATCGGACTCTTAGCAGGTTTCTTGTCCAAACATATTTAACAGGTATTGTTATGCTTGATGACCACAGCAAAGAAATGAGATGTTTTCAAAACAAATCAATTTACTTATTTTTACTTCAAAGAAGAAAGGTGATAAATGCCTAATCACAAGTTTTAGAATTTAACATGCCACATTGGGCAGAGAAAAAAAGAAATAATTAAGAAAAGCACACTGTACGAGCAGGAAAGGATTTTCCACTTCTCGCAGTTTTAGTTTTGGAATACCAACGCAATACTGGCAGTCAAAATTGTAATTTTTAGGAGTACCAAATTTAAAGTGGACAATTTAGTTTTTTAAGAAAATTATCTGGAACGGACTTCCTTCCTTGTGAAGTTGGATAACCAAAAGCTAACTTTGAACACAAAGTTTACTTATTATTGTTTTGGATTGAAGTTTGTCATACTTATTGAACTTGTTGAAAAGAAAAAAAAACTACAAATTAAATATTATTATAATTAGCTGACGTTCCTTGTACATTTTTAGTTAAGACTATTAGAACCTTTATGCCAACGAACTTTATGAGCATAATACTAATCCTAGGGCTTAAAGCAAGTTTGGAATTGAATTTAATTTCTAGACTATACAGCTTAAATTTAAAAAGTAAGACAGCTACATCAGAAGAAATCCTTGACAGTTATAGCGATGTTTTTGAAGGACTGGGTTGTTTACCAACAGAGGAGTATAAAATTCGTTTGGATAAACTTATTATAAATCCACCAAGAAAAAATCCATATGCACTGAAAAATAAAGTGAAAAATGAACTGTACAGACTAGAGAAAATGAATGTCATTAAAAAAAAGTCACAGAACCTATAGAATGGGTGAATTCTTTAGTTGTTGTAGAGAAACCGAACAAGAGTGTTAGATTGTGCTTAGATCCCAGAGAACTAAACAAACGCATTTTAAGACAACATTTTCCTATGAAAACAGTGGAAGAAGTCGCAGCCAAAGTTAAGAATGCAAAAGTCTACAGCGTTCTTGATGCATCGAATGGTTTTTGGCAGATGCGTTTGACAAAAGACAATCAGAAATATACATGTTCAACTCTCCTTTTGGAAGATATTAATATTTGCATTTACCATTTGGTATTAAAAGCTCAAGTGAGGTTTTTCAAAGGAAAATCTCTCAAATATAAGAAAACTTTGACGGTTGTGAGGTGATTGCAGATAATATCTTGATATGGGGTCAAGATAAAGAAGAACATAATAGACGTCTTTGTGCAGTTCTAGAACGGATAAGACAAGCTAATATGAAGCTGAACAGAGACAAATGCAAAATATGGCTTTCAGAAGCTGCATACGTTGGACACACATTTGGACCTGATGGTTTGAAGCCTAGTTGTGAGAAATTGAGAGCTATAATGGAAATTCCAGAGCCCCAGAACAGAACAGAACTTCAAAGATTTATGGGAACTGTTAATTATCTTGGAAAATTCATTTCCAATCTATCAGGAATAAACCAACCGCTAAGACAACTCTGGCAAAAAGACATTGCTTGGCATTTGGAGGAAGCTCAGCATCAAAGCTTTGATGAGCTCAAAAGAGCTATCACCACTGCACCTGTTTTAGCATATTATGATGAGAAAGAAGATATAGTGCTATCTGTGGACAGTTCAAAAGATGCACTAGGCGCGTGTGATCTTCAAAATGGACATCTAATTGCATATGCTTCAATATCTCTAAATAAATGTGAAAAGAACCATGCACAGATAGAGAAAGAGATGGCAGCAATAGTATTCGGAGCAACCAAATTTCAGGAATACATTTATGCGAAAGGACATATACATGTTGAAACGGATCACAGTCCTTTATAAAGTATTATCAAGAAACCTTTACCTCAAATGTCACCTAGAATACAAAGAATGATGTTGAAGGTACAGAAATACAATTTGAAAGTACAGTATAAAAGGGGACGAGAATTTTACATAGCTGCTACGTTAAACAGAGCATGCATAAGTAAAGATGAAACTCCCATCTGTGATGAGAATTATAGTGTATTCTCCATAGAAAACTTGCCATGCTCACAGTCAAAACTTTCTGAATTGAAGGCAGAAACACTCAAAGACATGGAATTAAATATCCTTAAGGAAACTGTTTCACAGGGATGGCCCAAGAACAAGAGACAGATAAATCCACAGATAACTCGATATTGGAACTTTCGAGACGAAATTTCATATTTTGATGGATTACTGCTTAAGGGTGAAAAAGTGATAGTTCCAAGATCAATGCAAACATCTGTAATTGAGCAAATACACCAGAAAAGTCACCTGGGTATAAATAAGTGCATAAACAGATTTAAAGACGCTTGTTCTTTTGGTTTGGAATGAGTGCGCAATTCAAGGACATTATTAGTCAATGTTCAATTTGCGATGAATTTAGAGGAACGCAGCATAAAGAACCAATGTTACCGCATGAAATTCCAACAAAACCATGGAAATATGTGCAACAGATTTGTTAGAGCTAGACAAGGATACATATATTGTCATAGCTGATAACTTTTCTAAGTTCTTCGAAGTAAAGAACATTTCTAGCAGTTCCAGCAAAACTGTTATAAATAATCTTAAAGAAAACTTTTCCAGATATGGAATTCCGGTCATACTTAAGAGTGACAATGGTCCCGCTTACTCGAGCAGTGAGTTTAGAGACTTTGCTAACAGTTATGGATTTGAACATATTACTTCATCTCCAAGATATTCTCAAAGTATGGGATTTAAAGAGAAATATGTACAAATATGTAAGAATCTACTGAAAAGTCAAAGAAGAGTAACTCTGAAAAGCTTCTAAATCCTCAGTACGATGGACTAAAAGTACAAAATGCGCTGAAAGAAAAAAAAGCATACACAGAAATACTATTATGATCATGGAGCTAAACCATTGCATCAGCTCAACCCAGATGATCAGATTGGGGTACAACCGAAAATAAACGGGAACCTGCTACAGTTGAATGGGAAGCCAAGAACGAGGGCAAAAGCTAAGAAGAAACCGGCGACATCTTATGAAAACGACTGAAAATCGCTCTGACGAACTGAAATCTTCTATGATTGCCAGCAAGAAGTGTCCAATAGCAATAATTCAAGTTCAGATGAACAATCTTCAAATACTATTCAAAGAAATACACATCAAGCGGCAGAGAAGTGAAATTGATGATTCAAAGAAATACACATCAAGCGGCAGAGAAGTGAAATTGATGATTCAAAGAAATACACATCAAGCGGCAGAGAAGTGAAATTACCCAAACGATTTGAAGATTATTCCATGATGAGGTGATTCTGAAACTGGATTATATTGTGTCAGTGAATAAATGGGGCACAATAATCCCCACATGATCAAGTTAGTGGTAAAGATACATAATCTTTACGAGAGGTACTATGGTAAAGCATAGAATTATCAGGTGTACTTATAATGTCTTGTAAGGTACATCCGTCTGAGCCATTAGGCACCTTTTCTCTAGATTTGGCAGAAGATGAGAAAAATTCTTGTTTTCTGCATGAAAATCTTTTTCTTAAGAAAGCCAACTCTGGTAATTGAATGGTTTATTTTGTATACAAGGAAATAGACAGAATCCCAGGTTTAATGTAAACCATTAATTCCCTCCTTACTGATAACAGTGATAATATTCTTTGAGCAAACAGCTCACAGACCTAAGATACTGATAAAACCACTTTCATTGAAGAAATACATCAATCCTTGATTATATAGATAAACTGGCCTCAGGATTTGTAACAGAAACTGTGAGAACATTGTTCAACTAAAACTTTGATAGACTGCTGCAAACGTACAGAAGTACAGATCATCACTGAAACTTAAAATTTTCAAATTTAATAACTATAATTAATCAAAATCTTAAAGAGAGAGATGTAAAGATATGTAGTATATCTTGCAAGTCTATAACATTCTCAAGTGCTATGCCTCTCAGATACCTGCAGTAGTTGTTAGATAGATCTTGTTGTATTCATACCTATATAAAGTTCTATTACCATATCATAGTTGTTCTGAGTGTCTCAGCCCACAAATATTACAGCCATTGCGCCTACGTATTGCATACACACTGACGTCATGAGTGACGTGGTATTGGAAAAGCATTTTTAAACAAGCCATTTTATTAAGTATATTTTGTTCTGGGAGTTTATATATTTTTTTCTTTTACTAAATAATTATCAAATTATAGCAACTGAAAAATATTGCAGCTTGTGTTGAAAAAATTCTTTTCTGGAGCAAGAGCAGTCGCATGACTTGTTGCAGTCGGCCATGGCCGGCTGCTTATATAAACATCATTCAAAACACACATCAAAGTCGTGTTTTTACCAAACCTTTATGCCGTGCTCATGCTATATTTTGTCCGCTGCCGAACAACGAGTGGGGTACCAAAAATCGTGGGTTGACCTACAGCGCGAAGTAAACTGTCCGCGAAATCTGTAGCGCTACCTATAGCGCGAGGCAAGCTTGTTTACGAATTTAATTTTCACAAAGAAGGCATCAATTTGCCCTTTCGCTCATATAAACCCAATAAGTATTATCTTTTCAAAAAAGCTGGCGAAAGTTAAACGTCCCAAAGTCAAAACGTTCCTGATTGGCAAAGAGTGCGAGCAAACTTCACATCAGTAAACGTACTTATGTGATTGTCATCCACATCTGATCACATAGAATTACTATGAATTCAGGAACTGTCTTATGACGGTCATGACAAACAGGTTTTATGCCCCCAAAGTGAGGCATATAGTAATCAAACTGCCAGTCCTTAGTGTCCTAAGTGTTTGAGTGTTCATATCATATCCGGAGTATATCTCCTATATTATTTTAGGTAGGAATGCCAAAATTCGTGTCTTAATACATCTAGGGCCATTGAGCGTCACACACCATCACCACTGCCATCAGATCTAGAAAAATCGTGCCACGAGCATAAATTCTAGGAATCCCAAATTTGGTTTGTAAACAGTAACAAATCACAGTTCAGATGTTAATAATTAGAGCTTAGAATAAATCTACATGGACAAGCCCTAGAAGTTCAAAATGGAAGCATGCAGTGGGCAAGAATACATACAATGATAGGGCTAAACGACCGCCAGCTTTTTTGAAAAGCTAATACTTGTAAATAAATACACGTTACCTATCGTAATATGCGCTATATGTACGTAGGGAACCAATCTAATGATTCGAATCGGCATTTTACCGGTGTTAGGACCGTTTCACCGACTACAGGATTAGACTGGTTCTCTCCTTTTAATAGCTTGTCTGCATATTAAGACAGGTAACTACTAGCCGCCATTGTGCCTACGTATAGCATACACACTGACGTCATGAGTGACGTGGTATTGAAAAATACCCTTGACATAAAGTGCATTTTTTAAACAAGCCGTTTTATTAAAAGTAAGTAATGGTGCAAAGATCAGGAATCGATACAATCAAGTACCACATTAAGTTTATTTTGTTCTGGGAGTTTATATATTTTTCTTTTACTTTATTATCAAATTATAGCAACTGAAAAAAATACTGAAGTTTGTGTTGAAAAATCTTTTTTGAAGCATGCGCAGTCGGATGATTGCGGTCAGCCATGGCTGGCCGCTTATATAAACTTCAATCAAAACATACATCAAATTCAGGTTTTGACCAAACCTTTATGCCTTGCTCATGCTATATTTTATTTGCTGCCGAACAACTAGCGGGGTACCAAATATCATGGGTAGTCTTACAGCGCAAAGTAAACTGTCCATGAAATATGTAGGGCTACCTATAGCGCGAGGCAAGCTCGTTTGCAAATTTAATTTTCACGTCAACTTATATAACGCAATAAGTATTAGCTTTTCGAAAAAGTTGGCGAAAGTGAAACGTCCCAATGTCAAAACGTCCTTGATTGGCAAAGAGTGCGAGCGAACTTCTCATCAATAAACGTACTTATATGATTGTCATCCACATCTGATCACATAGAATTACTATGAATTCAGGCACTGTCTTATGACGGTCATGACAAACAGGTTTTATGCCCCCATAAGGGAGGCATTCAGTAAACAAACTGCCTGTCCTTAGTGTCCTAAGTGTTTGAGTGTTCATATCATATCCGGAGTATATCTCCTATATTATTTTAGGTAGGAATGCCAAAATTCGTGTCTTAATGCATTTAGGTTCATTGGGCGTCACGCACCTTAACCACTGCCATCAGACCTAGAAAAATCGTGTCAGTAGCATAAATCCTAGGAATCCCAAATTTGGTTTGTGAACACATCTTGGAGGTCACGGAGTCTGTACATATACGGTTAAGCGACCACTGTGACCTTGATTTTCTGGCATAGGTTTTAAGAAAAATGTGCTGTCTAGCGTTTTCAAATGATTTTCCATAAATGTGTCGCATGCTAGATACATTACCATAACATACAATGCATAAGCCGGGTGCTTTCAAAAGATCAAGCAACATCCTCGCTTGAAGCATGAGTTAAATGGTAACAAATCACAGTTCAGATGTTAATTATCAGAGCTTAGAATAAATCTACATGTACAAGCTCTAGAAGTTCAAAATGGAAGCATGCAGTGGACAAGAATACATACAATGATAGGGCTAATCGACCGCCAGCTTTTTTGAAAAGCTAATACATGGTAGGATTCTCTACTTGTAATGAAATAGGCGTTACCAGGGACGGACTTGATTTAACAACGTTTAGAGTACTCGGTGTACGCCAGAACAGCCACCTAAACAAGTAAAACTGGGTACTTTGGAGTACTCCGGAATAAATCAAGCGATACAAAATATTTCCTCGCATGCAGGCAGTGATCCGCCATCTTTTTTGGGACAGGTCACATGACTGTTCTGTCTACACCATCTTGGAAGACGGAGTACTCCGGCGTACCCCAGCACAGATGTTCCAGCACACTTGATTTCTGTTCTGCCTGTTCGGCGTGGAAGGAGTAAAGAGAACAGGGGCGGACTTGATTTAGCAATTTTTAGAGTACTCGGTGTACGCCAGAACAGCCACATAAACAAGTAAAACTGGGCACTTTGGAGTACTCCCGAATAAATCAAGCGATGCAAATATTTCCACACATGCTGGCAGTGCTCCGCCATCTTGTTTTGGAACAGGTCACGTGACTGTTCTGTCTACACCACCTCGGAATACGGAGTACTCCGGGGTACGCCAGCACAGATGTTCCAGCACACTTGATTTCTGTTCTGCCTGTTCGGAGTGGAAGGAGTAACGGGAACAACTAAATCAAGTCTGCCCCAGCTAAATCAAGTCTGCCCTAGTCGTTATATGCCTAGCGGAAGTGGAGCTTTATCAACGAGGGGAACCAATCTACTACAGGATTGGACATGGCGTACTCACGGTATATAGACGCAAAGGAGCCTATCGGTTCAAAACTGCTTTTCCTGAGCCCTATCCGCTCCAGAAAAGGTGCCTATCAACTAAAAACAAGCTTAGCGATAGACAGTGACATCAAAAGGTAAGTAAAATAATAAGTTCCATTACCTACATGAAGAAAAGGGCAATGCAACTGACCAACAGAGAAGCTATAAGACAAAAATCAAACAGCCACACGTTCATTGATGATGCTGATTTTTTATAACGTGACACACTCTTCATTGCGTCGACGTCCACAGACGATTACACAACAAAGAAAACAAACTTTTTCGAACAGTTTGGGCTGTTCTCGCAATTGTTTTTTGGTATTTTGTAAAGAATTTATGTGGGAAAATGACTTATATGCATTTCACAGACAGAATTATACGTTATTCTCTCTATAAATGGCATGGAAAAGAGAATAATCTGGCTAGGGATCCTATTTGTCTTTGGCTAAGGAGCCTTTATGGTTACTTGCTACGGATCCTATATGCTGTTTCTTACTTTTATAACCTATAGGCTCCCATGGCACTAAGTTGAAAACATATAGGCTCCTGTGCCACGGGTACAGCTCATTATCATGTGCCATAAACTGTCATTTTTCTCTCAACGTATTGGCTCCTAAAAGCAAACCAGACGCTCTAAGTAAGGTGGTGGAACATAAAACATTTTCTGCTGTGGTGTAGGCTGGCAAAATTGACTGAATTGTTTAGTTTTGCTTCATTTTCAAACGCAAACTAAATCGCCCAAAACAGAGCAGTCATTTTTTGTTTAACTTTGTAGACGTGATTTGATATCAGCCTTATCATATGTTTCAAAATCCATCAAGTGAGAGACTTAAAAGTCCCGTGACGTTTTATTTTATGTCACTTTCATTGTAAATAATCTAATAATGGCCCAGATTTAAATGATCTCCTCTCCCCATGTCTTGTTTTTTGGCGGATAGGCTCCTTTTCTGGAGCGGATATGGCCCAGGAAAAGCAGTTGTTCACGGATAGGCTCCTTTGCGTCTATATACCGTGGTACTGGTCCTTCTGGATTAATGCCGATGGTGGGGAACAAGACATTTCGTCGACAGAACAATTCGTCGACACATATTTTGAGACAACACGTCGACAGATCGTGAGACAACTCGTTGGCACTTTAGGAGACAACTTCTTCTTCTTCTGATCTGTATAAGCCTCCTCTGTCTAGGAGCACCCCTGGTATAACAGGGTAAAATTGTCTGTAGTTTAAGGGCTGCCCAAACAAAAATATTTTTTAACAGATCGCTAAGAAACCGTTAAGCAGCCACTAATAAACCGCAGATTCATGGTTTTTTAAAGCGATCCTACAGCGGGCTATTTAATGGACCGCTTGCCGGATCGCAATTTGCATTTTCTGCTTTGCGATCCTTTCTTGAATCGCGGTTCATCAGTGGTTTGGTAGTGAGCCTCTTGCGGTCTATTAAAATAAAAAAAAATGAGATCAGAAATGGAGCGATCTATCAGCGGTCTGTTAAGTCAGACATTTTAGTAAACAGGAGCTAAGCGGTCCGATTGCGGTTATTTAACTTAGTCTAAATAAAGTTGCAGTTTTATAGCGGTTTGTTAACTTACGAACAAAACCTGAGCGATCTTAAAATGGTTTATTAACTCAGAGATTTGATTGTCAATATGTTATAGGTCTGCTGACTTGGAAATGGATGTCCATATTGTACTTAATGGCACCCACCATTCTGCTGGAGACAATTTTTGTATATACATGTTTTTAATACAAATGTGATCCGATTACGATAAAAAATTACACCTGGTCAAGCTATTTATTTGTGATCATGCAGTTTTGTTTGATTTGTTGGCCGGGATATGGTTAAATATTCCAGGAATTACCTCTGCATACAATTAAAGGAAGATGATCGGTGAATAACTAAGTTTGAAATATTGCGTTTTACTCAAATCCAGTTATTTTTTGGTTTCCCTAGCTAATATAATCGATGAACCCTTATGATGCGGTGAGACACAATTTACAAATTAGGTCAAGGACTGGAGACAAAGCTTTTTGTGAAAGCTTATACTTGTTATAAATATACACTTCTCCTACTGATAAGACAGTGGTAAGCTTACACAGACAATTTCTAGCAGCTTATTTAAGACTGTTTTCAATTAAGACTGTTCTCAATATATTTATATAGTATATATATATTTGTCTCCACAAAGGTATCTTTGTTTTATAAAAGCTAAAACTTGTTATAAAATAGAAATTCCAGGCGTGAGAAAAAAGTAAAAAATAAACATTGTAGTAAACAAAGTTGTAGTTTCTGATTGGTCTGACTTAAGTGCGCCAAAAATATTGGTTTAATTTCATTGGCTGTAGAATTAAATGGTCAGAAGGTAAGAACTACCTCCGATACAGAAAATAGTTCAACCTGAAAAGCTATTGCAAATTAACTGAATTTTTATAATGCCATAAGTTTAATTATCCAAAACCAATAAGTATTAAATTAACAAATACAGTAGAATCTACATTCAACTACGGAGCATTAATTAAATTGTGAACATTTAAAAACTAAATTGGCACAGATCAATACGCAGATAAAGATGGCCGCCTTCATTGAACAACAACATGGATTTTTATAAGACAAAGAAAAATACAATCTACATGGAATCCTTACGAAATTTTGAATAAGGTAGCTGTGTCCCTATCGTTGTGGATATAATAATCAATATGCCAATGTGACAGACAATGGTCAATGCGATGTAAGTCGATGAGATTGAAAATATTTTTTGTTCGCTCAATCGCTGTCTCATTCCGTTGGCCCTAGCCTTCTTTCTTCAGATTCTGCAACACCCCCTCGCGAGGATTACATGCAAATCTCCAAGTTGCAGGCTCGAACATGTTGAACCTGTATGCAAATCTTTAAAATTTCTCTCTATCGGCCTGTAAGTATCTGTTTTTGTTGAAATCGATCTGTGACTTTTCGCCCCAAAGCCAGTTCGAGTTCGCTCTCTTATCAGCGGTTCCGGGTCATTTCGGCTCATAACAAAATCGGCCAATAGCAATTTCGGCCTATAAATTTAATGTCAACCCAGATTTCAATGCCGCAAAAGAAATTGTATATTATTGAAAATATATGAAATTGATAAAAAGAGTAATGATAGGGCCAATTAAGCAAAAATAGTTTGCGTAAAATTGCGATTATTTTCTTATCCATCAGTTTACACATGTGTTTTGGGTGCTCAAAAGAACCGTCTCATCGAGACAGTTCATTTGAGTACCCACAACATGTTTTGGTTGAAAAATACAAAAAAAAAATCAGTAACACACTCTTAACTGGGGGCCTGAGGAATAGTGAGAAAAAATCTGAAAATAGATAAACTTGAAAAACTTCTAGGCTAGAACCTGCCAGTCCTCGGAGCATTTTATAATTTGGCCTCAGCGTGAGAAAACCGGTCTTCATGGTTTCCGACCAGGTCCTACATAAACCAGTCTGCTCATCTGCAGAGACTAACTAGAAAATTGAAATTGTGCTTGTAGCAAATCTAGATATGATACTTTCCAATAAGCAAAGAACGAGGGTGCTAATGAGACTGTACAGATGTGCATGCTGATCTGCGCCTTTGTTTTTCTCGACCCTAATTTGGACCAATCCATTTCCAGTTTTAGGGTTGTTGGGTGCTATCATACAGAGTCAGGAATCTTTCTTTCTCTATATACTGCCAGACCCTCCTTTCGAGTATTATTGGCAGGTGTACTTTGTACACTCCAGGTTGCAGGATGAAAGCCTAAAAGTAACCATATCTAAATTACCGCAGGGTTCTTTAGCCTGCACAGTGGGTGACTTTCCCTGCACAGGATACATCCAGTTAACGTCCCGATCCGAAGGATGATTTACCAAGACGAACCTGCAGCACTTGCAACGCAATGATAGGGCCATGATCAGACAGATCTGCAGTATCAAGCCAGAGGATGTGGCCAGGGTAAGGTCAAGCGAGCTACTGGCAAAGCTTCAGCTTGAGGATCTCAACCTCATTTTGAGAGAGAGAAGGCTTCGCTGGTTTGGGCATGTGGCGCGTTCGAGTGGTGCAATCAGTACAGCATATGATATTCAGATTGACGGCAAGCGGGGGGGCAGGGAGGCCCAAGCAAACATGGAAGAAACTGACAGGTAAAGACTGCCGTGAGTGGAAGCTCACCATAGTTGACCCTCAAGAAAGGAGCACCTGGAGATCAGGTGTGAGATCTGCTATGCGTGAAGCCAGCCAGTTACCTGGAAAGGGGCCCACTGATGTGGATGATGCCCCTGCACCTGCACGTTAATCAAAAATCCGATTATGATATGATGATATACATTTGTAAGTGTCATCCCTGCAAATTGACACTAAGGAAAGCATATTCTGACACCTAAACTTTTCCTAGCACCAGAGGGCAGGCAAGTGCACTACCCATTGAGCTACCACTCAGCCTACTACAACTCCTGTAGAAGAAAGGTAACTGGTTATCTCATACTAAGTACACGAGCCTCACCGGCGTCACTGCGTTGTGGTCCTTGAGCAAGACACATTTATCCTAGCTTAATACTGGTTCAACCCAGGAAGACCCGTCCCGATATAACTGAAAGATTGTTGATGGGACGTAAAGAATCAAATCAAATCAAATACTAAGTACACACGTGCCCCCGAGTCAAGATGTACCAGAGTCAGCTCATACCCTATTTTTGGTAACTCACACCTTATAGTCAACTCATCCCCAAGCCAACTTGTACCAGTTATTTTATACCTTTTTTGGGCTAGTATTAGGTTATTGCTACCTATTTCAGGGTAGTGATATCATGTAGGCCTCAATTTTTCATTAAATATTAGTATATTCTTGCACAACCGCAATGATCTACACTCGATTTTTGGAGAGAAGCCTAAAGGTTATTACCCATTGAGTGTATTACAGCATTTTGGTGTGTGTCAAATAAATGTATGGTGTGAAAGAAAATCTCTTTTCCACCTTTAACTTCTTTAAAGGTAAATTTTGACAGTCTGTAAAAACTTTCACACTTCATCAAGTTTACAAAACACCTGATTCAGTACGTTGTCTGCTGATTACCGCAAAAAGTTTGGACCCAAATCACAGGCCCAAAATCATCAGGCCTGATCTATGTCCAAGCTGATTGACACTCCGGTGGTATTTAAGATTAGCTCTACCTGTAACCAGCCTGCCCAGCTGCAGAGACTATCAATTATCTTGAATATTTTGAAGGTAGCAAATGAATTTGTATTGTATTATAGAAGCTGAGACCAAAAAATGTGCTTATTTGTTAGTTGGTTTGTTGAAGTTGATGGTTTATGACCCAGTCAATATTTTTCAGTTAATCTTAGTATGTACAAAATTAATAAAACCCTGCTTTTTAATTTCACTGTATGCGTAGGGTATGTCGCATGGTCATATTAAAGTGTGGAAAAATGAAAATCAACACAGCTGTGTCACTGTAAAATGTTTTGGATATATTCCTTTGTTCCGATATTAAACATTTATAACAACAGGGAAACAAAATGATCTATGTAAAAGGGCCAAAATAATGTTGACAGCAGCAGGAAGTGATGAAAGACGCATTATGAACATAGTATTGGTGCGATCTGAGAGTGGTTTATTTCAGCGATCTGAGAGCGGTCCATTAAGTAGTAAAACGATCTGAGAGCAGTCTGTTAAAGCGATCTGAGAGCGGTCCATTAAGTATTAGAGTGGTCTGAGAGCGGTCTATTAATAATTGGAGCGATCCGAAAGCGGTCTATTATTTGCGGTTTTATAGCGGTTTATTAGATAGGGTATGGTTTTGTAGTGGTTTGTCAGTGGGTTTTTAGCGATTCATTATTATTATAATTAGCGGTCTGTTAGCTCATTTGCATGTGAAATTTTACCACTATAAAACCACAAACAAACCATAGTTTGTCTGCGGTGCATTAGAGCGGTTTATTGGGCCATTTTTTTTTTGTTTGGGTGTGATTTTAATTAGAAATATGTTCCCCCAGATTAAGCGGTACCTCCCGTGAAGCCATCTTCTAGATTAGGAAGGAGAGATAATAGTAAGTGAGTATGATCAGGAAATACCACAATCACAAACTGCAGACAACCCCGTGGCACCGCGAGGAAGAGCCGCTCAACCATCACGAGACACCAGGAAGACAAAGTAAGCAAAGCAATCAGCTCTCTCTTCCCCAACAAGATGATTGCAATACTAGAATGGACATAAAGTAACGTACAACAAAACATAGAACAATTACAGACTCCCACAATGGGAGTAACAATAAACAAAAAGTCAACAACAACAGAACCACCGCCTTAGAACGGACAGCAGCCTAAGCCACCGGGGGGCTTAAATGCATTTTACTGGTACCAAATCTTCGCCCTAGATTCTGCTTCTCTCTTATTATATAGTTTATAACACAGGTTTCTGGAATGCTTCTCAGTTTCAAGTATACCACCGGGCAACGTAGTGCATTCGGCAACGTGTCTGGCAACAGATGCGAGTCTGACTGCAGATCCAGGGATCGCGAGTTTGATCCCGGCCCAGTACCATACTTTTGTGGAGATTGATCACGAAATAATTTCTACGGTCATTCTCCTCCCTTCTGCTGAACCCAGTGACCTATATATAGGTCACAGGCGGAACCTTTCACGAAGGGTTGTCAGCCACAAGCGAAAGTATGTGCACGAAGTACTGGTTAACTGCTTGTTCAAGCTTGTCCAGGAAAAAGTGTGGTTAGGTGAACTGACCATCCCGCAATGACCATAGCTGTTGACTTGGGGCGTAAAGCAACAAAACAAACAAACAATTTCAAGTATAATGTCACTGTTGTCAAACAGATGGGAAAACTTTCTGCTGTCGATTATCAACTGGACCAGACCTGCTTTTGCGGAGAACGCATTTTTCCTGTCTCATCTCCAGTATGGTATTTAACAACTCGTCGACACCTTTATTCTAAGTCAGTTGACCAGTAAATGGGCCTCGGCGCGAGAAAACCTGTCTTCGGTGGTCTGCGAATAACACAGGCACAGACCAGCCTGCGCATCCGCGCAGTCTGATCAGCGCCTTTGTTATTCGCTTTTTGGAAAGTATCATATCTAGGCTTGCTACAAGCAATATTTCAAATTTCTAGATAGTCTGTGTAGCTTAGGAGACTGGTTTGAGTCCCGCTTTTACGGAAACCCCGAAGACAGGTTTTCTCGCGATGAGGCCCAAATGATAATTGCTATAATTGGGTAATTTTAAGACAGTTTATCTACATAAATGACCATTTTTCATAAAAAAATGAACATAAATACTAACACCAGACAATTTTGAAGCACCTTAACTTTTATGAACAAAGGAACCATGAACATTTTGTATAACACTGGGCTAGTAAGAAACTCAAACGGAGGGTTTTATCGCAACGTGACTCATGTTTAAATTGCTCAGATCATTGTGATTTCAAAATGTAGCATGTTTTTGTAAGTACATATATGTAGTAGAGGGTTTGCAAAACATTAAACAATATAGGGATCAAATATGTTTTTCTATGCTTTAACATCTGCTGGACCCCGAGGGTGGTGTTGAAACCCGAGCCACAAGTGCCTGAAAGTTTTAACGACCTCCGAGGGGTCTAGCAGATGTTAGTGTATAGAAAACCATGTATGATGGTTTTTATTGCATAAAGTCAATTTGTCACTTGAAAACTTAATAAGAACGCTTCAAAAAGTTCATTTTTGTATTACTATGGTGGCGCGCAAAAGCATGAAGGATTCGTAGGCTTTGAAAACGCCTATTTCAGAGCAAAGACTTACGGCATCATAACGTCACTAAATTCCGTTCATTTCTATGCATGACGTCAATTTTTGTGACGGCCTAGAATGTGTATATGTAAAGTACAAAAGCCGTGCATCAACAGCACGTGAATTTTCTGATTAATACATGGGGTTTTGCCAGTTAAAACATGGCTGTTAATAGCGTGCGACACAGCTTTTTATGCAATAATATAGAGATCAAACATGTTTTATGCATTAACGCCAGCAGTACCCCAAGGGTGGTGTTGAAACCCGAGCCTGAGGGGTCTAGCAGATGTTAGTGTAGCATTAACATGTTTGATCGTTATTATTGCATAGAGTCATTTTGTCACTTGAAAACTTTGGAAAAACGCTTCGAAAAGTTCATTTATGTATTACTATAATGGCGCGCAAAAACATGAAGGATTCGTAGATTTTGAAAGAGCCTGTTCCAGAGCAAAGGCTTACGTCATCATAACGTCACTACATTCCGTCCATTTCTATGCACGTTACTGATGACGTCAATTTTTGTGACGGCCTAGAATGCGTATATGAAAAGTACAAAAGCCGTGCATCAACAGCACTTGAATTGTCTGATTAATACATGGGCTTTTGCCAGTTAAAACATGGCTGTTAATAGTGTGTGACACGGATTTTTATGCAATGTCGTATCACCCTCGATGCAACGTGGTCATATATAGTGATTTGATTACGTCGCATCGATGTTGATACGATGTTGTTAATTTCGAGAACGAAGTTTCCATGTAGTTACTTAAGAGTGTTTATATTCTATAAACTAATATATCTACGTTTGTTTGTTTTAATTTGATTATCTTGTTTATTGCTCCTGTGAATAAAATGATGAATAACTTATATGGCTTCCTTTTAATGTCTTGATTGAGTTAACACTTAAAGTCCCAGTCAACAATGTCAGTCATGCCTGGACTCCTCCTAGAGATAGACAGACACAGAGAGAGAAAACAAGAATGGGGTAGACAAGTAAGAAATAGGGCAAAGATCAGGAATCGATACAATCAAGCACCACACCTGACCCAGGATACCAATGGGAAAGTGACAACGTCACAATGAAACATCATAAAAGAGAGCCAAGAGGTCAACCCTTTCCCAGCAGGTGACCACAAGGCATCAACAAACAGACGTGCATGAAAGCATAACAAAACAAGACAGAAATAACATAAATGAATCGAAAAGAAGCACCCCCTTGGAACGGTCAGTAAAATATTTTACTCGAGGGGTTAAACCGGATTAACGGTGCACCAACCTTAACCCTAGCATGCAAAAGTAGATAAGTACAGGACGTTTGCAAAAGAATGTGTCATTAAACAATAGTGGGCTTTTCTTCTTATGAAAAATGCATAAACCTTGCTAATTCTACTTTTAATCATTATGTACTTTATATTAAACTAGCACAGAATACACTGCAATGTAGGAGGTTGGTTCTAGAGAACTTCATTACTGTCATTAATTTCTTATTCGGTAGAAAATGCATTTTTTGGGCTTAGGCCCTGGGTTTTTGGGCTGCTGAACATCTTTTCCCTCGTGTGCCAGCACGCCACTTTCATACCGTGTGTAAAATATGGTAACACATATACAAGCAAAAGCTTTTGCTGGCACACAGGGGGTGGGGAATGATATTTTAAAAAATGTTTTCTGATTTCTATATATTTTAATGTAAAACTGATTGTTCAACCCAAAATTTTACATCTTTGAAAGCATATAATATCGAAAATGGATTTCACTGCCATAAAGTACTCAGGTAAGGGTAGCTTCATGGTGCAGAAAGAGACGATTGACAAACTTTTATTTTTACTGAAAACCATAGGCATTTACCCATATCAAGTGTCAATGATCCTTTACAAGTACATCAAGACCCAGTTGAGTATCACTGTGGTTATACAGCTTACTTGCAAATCTTTAATTTTGACAGACAAGAAGATCAGAGTCAGAGGCAAGTGTTTTCAATTTCAGTGTTTTCAATGGATCATGAAATGAGGCACCTTATCAACTTGTTTACTCTGTATAAATCTTCCATAGAGCATAATATAGAACTACTGGTTATCCCATTCTACCTATAGTCCACTTTCCTTCTTTTGAATGCAACAGCTAATGATATGGCTGCAAAAACTGAGAAATCATAGGTTTTACATTATTTTAAGACATGCTTCAATGTACTGACATCAAAAAACAACCAACTGCAAACATAATTGATGGCAATGTCCAACTTCATATTCTTTCTCTTATACCAGATAACTTTCAAGGTGTAACAGAAATTGTTTCAGACGGTCTGCCAAAACCATCAAGAGTCAACATTGTAACTAAAGAAAACTTAAAAAAGTTCTTTGGGCGCAGCAAATTACTATTATTCTAAGACCCGAGGACTTAAGCACCAAAAGACTGGATAGGTTCCATGGCAAATGATGCAAAAAAGCAGCCTATCAAATTTTCTGTTTGACCAATGTCAGAAATCTTAAAGTATTCTTAGAGGTACACGGTAGAGACATAGATTTTGCAAAATCAGAGCAAAGTTATCATTTGACTAGCACGAATGCAGAGGCAGCTGCAGTTAGATTGCTCTTGCCACTTTACAGGAAGAGATATATACCAGAGTCATACTCAATTGTATGCATATATGTGAAATGGCATTAAACCCATATTCTATCAGGTGTTTGATCCCATGACACTGACATGCTATTTCTGCTTTTGAAGAATGCTAAGGATTCAAGTTTGGCTGAGTCAAGTTGTTTGACGCTGGCACTGGCCACACATACAAAGAAAATTAAGTCTTTTGATGGCTAAAGAGGAGGATCACACGAAATGCTTATAAGTGATGTTTGTCACAATTACCAATTTTAAAAAGTAATCTTAATTAATGTAACACATATAACACCATAGGAAGCTGTATATTTGTTAAAAAATCTTTTTTTATGTATCAAAGGTATTCAGCATGCAAACTACATGAATAATTCAAATAAATAGATAGTTTTATGTCTTCTTTCTGTTTCTCAGACTGTCAATTCATTTATTCTTAAATTAATATGGTAACATACGTATCATACCATTACAGGCTAACCCCCTAGTTAATAGAGTGCAAACATCTCTTATTTGATGCAGCTTGAATTGTTCTTTAAGGTAGAATATGTTTGCACAATTCCCAAAGGGGTGGAGAGGAAGGAACAGGGTTGTACTCAGTTTGCAGTCCTAATACAATGCCATGATTCTACTGGTTGTGATGAAATGGGTGATTATTTTGCAATAGAAGCAGACACAATGATAGACATTGTGAGGGTGACTTGAATAAAGATTGTTTTTGAATAATCTTATTTAAGAGGAATATTTATTAATTTGTGTCATTTAAATGAGAACTATTATTTTCTATCTATATGTCTATATATTTAAATATTATAGGCATTAGGAAATATGTGATTAAAAAGGTTATATATAACATAGGTAACACAATTCCAAGGGCTTGTTATCAGCAATGACTATAATTACTAAGACTAAGACACCAGAGGCTAGAGATTAATAGGAAAACATGTCAAAAACGGTAATTTTCTGAAATATCATCTCTTATTTCCAAGAAAATTTCCTAGCTCATTCATTATGCCATGTAACATACGTTACATACTTTAATAAGTGCTCTGATCCTGATGTCAAACTTGAAAATGTATGATTCTTTATTGCATTAGCAAGACAGTGTCAAAAATGTAAGATATTCACGAGCGTCAAATATTTTCATATATTTTTCTTCAATAATAGATACCAAAATTGGATACTTTGAATTGGGGATAGGGTTGTTTAATAGCTCATATAAAACAATGTATTTGAGATAGAAAAGCAAACTTTGTTTTGTCTATTAGTCAAATAAGTATTTTAGTAAACTAAGATTTAAAACACTTGTAAAAATGCACAAATCGTCTGTAAAATGAATGATGTTAGTCAAGATTTCAACTTTCAAAGGGAAATTTAATCTATGTAACGCATATAACACCATTGAAGGCTGTAATATTGTTAAAAAAGGCTGCTTTTATGTAGCTTAGGCATCCAGCTTGCAAACTACATAAGAAATTTGAATAATTAGATGGTTTAATGTCTTCTTTCTGTAGCTCAAACTTTCATTTTGATTTTTTCCTTAGTTTGTTACAGTAACATATGTAACAGGCTGTCAGAGACTAACGCCCCGGAGCACAGAGTGCAAACATCTCTTAAAAAATGCGGCTTGAAATTTTCTTTAAGATAGGATATGTCTGCAAAATTCCCTAGGGGGGGGAGCAGGACCTTTTTTAGCTCGAAGTCTAAGATGGGCGTTTTCTCGTGGTAATTCATGCGCGGATCCAGAGGGGGGACAAGGAGTCGTATCTAGTAGATCTATTTCCACAAGTGCCTGATTGCTAGGCAACCATGACTAACTTGTATATGTAAATGGCCATATCTAACATTGCGAACAATTAAAATTTAACGGATTAGTTTAAGAAATAGATCAGCTCCAGCAGTGAATTGTTGAGTAATAATTCACTGTTTGGAGGTCAGTCGTAAAGAAGATCAAATCATGAGCGCGCAGCGCGAGTGATTTATCTTCGCACAACTGACCGACAAACAGTGAATTATTACTCAACAATTCACGCAGTGGGGCTGATCTATTTCGATTCTAACACACAATAAACGACGAAAACAAATTTGAAGTCTTCAGCTTCTTCCAACTTTCCGCCATTGCACTGAAGAACTCCCACCAATATTTAGACTACGTCGCATACGTTTACATGTAATTGTAACGTCTTTCAAGCGTAAAAATGACGTTACACCGTCTAATGCCATGAATGACGTCATTTTCCAGTGACGTCAGCTATCACACACTTTTGCAGTGAATTATTATCCGATATATCACAGTTTGTTACCGTTGGCTCTATAGGCCAGGTGTGTTAGAATAATGGATAAACTATGTTCAGATAAATAATAATAATTTACGAACCAAGCTAAGCAACATGCGACCTCACTTTCTGACACAATTTTGGACACGCTGCTGCATGCCGAATAAGTTATGCCACATAATGAATACATTTGCCATGTTTTATTGGTACAAACTCTTGCTTTATAAGGAAATTCTCTCTTTTTATTGGATGACCCTCGTATAGACGGGACACCATCAAAAATGGTGAATTTTCATAATTAAATGGTAAAAACTCCTGAAGACACTGGTGTGATACGAATCATTATCGAACTTGAAGAAGAGAATATTGTACTAAACACTATGACCAAGTTTCATAAAGTTCTGATAAAAACTATTCGACTTAGAGAGCGGGCGTCATTGGGTGACGCAATGACAGACGTACGTACAGACAGACGGACGGAAAGGTGTAACACTAGTCTCACACTAAAAACAATATTAGTCTCACACTAAAATAAGCTTTAGATCCTTACGGTACACCATACAAAATGCCCTTTGACATTGGACAGAGCACCGAGCCTAGGTAGTTTGCCTATATAGCCCTATGTTGAGGTGAATGGCCTAATGAACAAATACGTTCTAAGCGCGAAGGTGTAATGAGATTGTTGTGGGGAATTGGATTTCAACGTAAAAGAATTTATTCAACAGTGTGATTTTACATCAGACAATCAAAAAATAATTATGAAAGGGAGTGAGTTCGAGCCTCCCTGGCGTCACTACGTTGTGTCCGTGAGCAAGAAATATTAATCCTTGCTTAGTTCTGGTTCATCCCAGGAAGTCCCGTCCCGACATAACTGAAAAAATGTTAACTGGGGTGTCAAGAATTAAATCAAACATACAGACAATTATGCAAGGTAAACATTGAGCGTATATGTTGCATGCTGCGCCTTCACTTATGGAATATACATTTCAGTACTACACACTGTGCAGATAAACTTCCAAGCCGTTGATGTAAACAAATACAGATACATACAGACTTCCATTGGATTATTGATTTTTTGAGGTTATAGGTCATGTTTATGCTGTACAATGTGAGGTACTGTTTGGCTAAACTTCATGATTATTGATATTATTAGATATGGGCGTAGCGTCTTGTCCCACCTTACCGCTATGAAATAAGGACGGAAATCGTGCCTCTATGCAGTTGCACTCCATTTGGTCAAAAATATTATGTCGATAGTGATGTTTAACGTCCCAGTCAACATTTTTGAGACATGTCGGAAGTGAAAAACATAGATTTTTCACGAGTAGCGCTTGCGCATGGGCCTTCTCCATTTTCGAATGTGATACATAGTATGTACTTCTTAGTTTTCCAACCACACTCTACCCCTGATTTCTTCAGTTTCTGAGTGTTAATTAAGTGTGATGTCCACTTATGTTGTAATACCCTCTGAGAGCAGGTGTCTTTTGTCAGTAGTTTATTGATTTTTTTCCGTCAGCCTAGGAAAATGGTGATTAATTTGTAACCTGATACCTGAAATTCCAGGTATTGTCTAGTGTGTTTCTTTGTTCTTTTCAAACTTATTTTTATTTGTCAGTCAAAAGCAAGCTGCTTATGAATTTTACACTAAAAATATTTTTTCAATCGTTTTATTATGATAAAAAATATGGATTTTGTAGTATAGACTATGTTTATAATTACTTGGAAAAATGCAGAGCTGGTTTACTGTAGAGACTGACCACATTTAATTAGTGCTAATTGAATGTATTGCTCTTAACATCATGGGAGGCAAATGAACAAATGGAATTCTTTGAGCCAAGAGACTGTACACAGTATGAAACATGTACTTGCTCATTTGTCAATATAACGAATATAGACATCCATAAGATTAATTTATACAAATTGAAGTGTCCACTAATCACATTAAAGTGTACCGCAACATGAGAAAATATACATTTGGGAACAATTTTGAAAAAGAAAACATCGATTTCAAAATTTCATTTGTGTGGGCAATGTCAGAATAATCTAAGATAGAGCACTTTCTTGCATTAAAATAACTATATTTTTTGTCAGTTTAACTATTAAATGTGGTTTGCAATAATAGGACCCAGTATACTGAGTCCGAGGCAATACTGATCAAATCATTAAACGTTTGATAGAAGAGGGTCTGGATGGGGTATAATGATTAGTGAATAATGGCCTTATTTTATAATGAATAGTGAATAATGAGCCAAAAAATAATGAATAGTGAATAATGAGGGCCTAAAAGATAATGAATAATCCTATTTTTTTAATAAATAGAAAACAAAATTAATGAATAGTGAATATTCATATTTTAATGAATAATGAATAATGCTAAAAAATAAAAAAAAAATCATCAATGCATTTTTGCCTATGCTTGTAAAAGATTGACCCCCTTTGTACTTGACTGGTTATCATATAACTACACTATAACAACCACAAATGATAGGTAATTGTACAATTTATAAAAGGGAGCGCAGTGCGTCAGTGGTAGAGTGCTTGACTTGAGACCGAAGGGTAGTGGGTTCGAGCCTCACGGGCGTCACTGCGTTGTGGTCCTTGAGTAAGACACATTTATCCTAGCTTAGTACTGGCTAAACCCAGGAAGAACCGTCCCGCATAACTGAGAGATTGTTGAGTGGACGTAAAGAAACAAATCAAAACAACAAACAAACAAAACAATTTGTAAAACCCAGTCAACTAAGGGACATAATTTAGCGAGAATCAGTACAAAATGGCATCTGAAATAGAGATCAAAACAGAAAAGTCCCAAAAACTCAAGAAAAAGACACAGGAAGTAATCATGGGGTTCCTGTTATGCTCACGTTCTATAATACTCATTGCAAAACTGTGAAAGAAAAAAGTAGGTCCAGAGTGTGTATAAATTCCAAAGAACGCAAAAATTTAATGAGTTTTTGCAGGCATATTATTGGGCCCCAGGGGTTTTGGGGATCTGAGGAGAAGGGCTATTTAACGTTAAGGTATTTAAGGTAACGTTTGGACGTTTACGTCGGACATCACCCTGCCCACGCGCTAATTTCATACATGTATAACGTATCAGTTGTAAACAACTAATTATGACCTCTCGACAAAAATATTTACATCAATATTGAGAGATTACATTCTGCTGTTTTATGTGTGTAAAACCGTACAATATTTTTTACATTTATTTTGGTGTAACAAATATTTTTACATTTACTTTGGTGTAACAAATATTTTTTACATTTACTTTGGTGTAACATTACACCTACCTAATCTCTAAACATACATGTCAGCTATCACCTTATTTATGTAAGTGTGTTGTAGTGTATGCACCTAACCCTTATTCTTATATGCGTCAGATATAACTCGAGGTGACACATACAGGTCGCTACAGAAAGTCGACTATCACTGGTAGTTAAATCGTCTTTCCAACAACGCCATATAAAATCACAACAACTTAAAATCTAGCTGCTAAAATTGTTTTTCACCTATCGGTCCCTGGTAAATCTTTCAGCATACCATTATAGTTTTATGTGCAGGCCCGACATGGCCTGTGACTACTTTTGTTCGAAATAACCCGACGAGTCCATCCGGACAGCTTTTACTATAGCCGCAAGAATGGTCCCATCAGATTTTTAGGCATTACACATGTGCGTAGCTTCATACGCAAGTGCGTAACAATCGCTATTTTCACCGAAAAAACGGGACTTTATTGATAACACCCGAAAGAACTCATACACGGAATGCTGGCCGATTCAACAGACGACAAAATAGAAAATGAGTGACTTATTATTTCAATACAATGTGACATGCTAGAGACATCGCGATTCAATGCAATAACGCGAATCGCCATCGCCCTGTCATGTACAATTTCAACACAGTAAAAATATATATAACTTCACGTACCTTTTATAATAATGAATAGCGTCTCTATATCAAACCTTTCAACGGTATGTTTAAAATGTCCCCTAACAAGAATGGGGAATTCCATCCTTTATATATTGAAAAATGCACAAGATTTCCATGATATTCAAGAAAAGTAACGAAATCGTGCAAGCGTTGATAAATATAGACACAATGAATTTCATCTCAGACAAACCGACCTTTTATTGGGACTATTAGTAGAAAAGGTACCGTATCATGGTTCGAATAGGTGACCAGGTGCATACCTAAACCTTTGCGTATTTGTGCGTATACGCAACCATCACTGATTCTGTTGTTCCATCTATTCTGCATCGTAACACACATATTTCATAATGTGTATACAATTACTGGTTTTGGTGAAACTTTGCACAATTTAGAAGATCATGGAACAGTGTGTAGCAGAGTGCAAGAACCATAACTCTTACTCTTTTACGTTATCGTACATAATTTTTTTCAATTTTTCATAGGGGCTGCTCATTCTTTAAGTGTCAGGGTGGGTGGGGGGCTAAGATGTAGGGGGTCATATGAATATTCATGTGGCTAGTAGGGGGTTGCCATTAACTTTGGCTTCCCAGCGGGGGTGGTCATGTTTAAATTGTTCCAATAAAATCATTAAAAAAATTCCTCGCTTGCTTCGCTCGCTCGTTTTTTTTTATAAATTAAACTCTTATCAGGCCACTTAATTTCTCAGTTTGCAAAAGTTATTCTGTTTTTGTGGTTTTATTGTTACAGTTTTTAGCATGCTGATTTTGTTAGAAAATTATTAATCAGGCTTTCAGATAGGTCCTACTTTTCACTGTGTTACTATATTTCCCTACTTTTTCTTGAAAGTGTCCTATTCACTCTAAAATGTCATTTACACTATAAAAATTCATAGATTTTTCCGCCATCGCTTTGCTCGCTAGAATCTTAAAACATATATAACTATATTTTTAAGCATTATTTGAAAGATTGGTATTTTAATGAATAATTGGTCTTATTTTAATGAATAATCCAAAATTTTAATGAGATGAATGATGGGCTAAATTTTTAATGAATAGTGAATACCAGACCCCCCTATCCCCCCCCCCCCCCCATCAAGACCCTCATAGAATTGGTCCGTTATTTTTATTTTTTACATTCGGTTTTATAACCGTTTCAAATATAATTCCACTGTTATATCAGAAATGGAGAAAAAAAACGTGAAAACTGAAGTGTCTTGGACTCAATATACTATGCAAGTAGAATCCTACCAATCAACTGTGTTCAATACATACAGTATATTATGTTCTCTGAAAATTCAGTAATTATATCATAAATTCAATCTTATTCAACCAGTCAGCCATGCCCATGGGCGGATCCAGAGGGGGGGGACAGGGGGTCCGGACCCCCCCCCCCCCCCCTAAAAAATCACAAAAATATAGGGTTTCTTAGCAATACTGGTCTGGATCCTCTGAAAATCACAAAGCTGCCATACCAGCATTCCATGGTGGGCCATCATCGGCACGCCAGCGAAAAGCCATTTCAATGGCGTTTCGCTGGCGGGCCAATGATGGCCCAATTAAAGCGGTATTTGGATCCTCTATCCCCCCATCAACTAAAAAAAACTTTATCAAATTTGGTCCACCTCTGACAAAACTTTCTGGATCCGCGCATGATGCCCATTTATTCAAGCTCATTTAAGAGCTCACTAAGTTTAATAATATTTATGGGTTAAACATGCACGATTGTACATAGGCCCACTGTATTCAAGTTTATATATAAATTAAGCAAATTGATCTTATTTTTTTGGCAATGCTGCGGCAAACCAGGGTGGTTTAATAGAATTTACTAAGTTTATGGCAAAGCTGTGGCACTAGGATTTCATAAATACAAGTTTATGGTGAAGTTCTGGCAAACACCAGATAAAATTCCAAGTTTGCGGCACACCTCTGGCAAGGTAATACACAAGTTTAAAGTTTGTGGCAATGTATTGGCAAGTTTTCTGAAATTTGATACTTTCTGGCAGTGTTATGGCAATTTACCACTAGTGGCAAAGTTGTTTGCCATAACCTAGCCACTAGCGGCAAAGATCGGTACAGTTCTCTGGCACAGAATTCCTTTGCCACAAGGCTGCTGTAACCTTGTGGCAACACTGCGGCGAAGAATCTTTTTCATAAGGGTGCGTCTCCAAGATGGTCTCAGACCTTGGATGGGCGTCATTGCAATACAGAAGAAGAGTGGACCGATTGACAACACTATACAAAATACAGCACGGATTGGTGGAGCTAGACACTGATGTAGTTCGCCCAAGTGACAAACGCACCAGAGGTCAGCACAGACTTTACCAGCCAGCTGCCAAGTTGTCCATCTACAAGAACTCCTTCTTCCCACGGACCATCCGGGAATGGAACCTCCTTCCAACATCAGTCACTGATGCCACCACCATAGAAGAGTTCAGAGTCGGCCTGAGACATGCCCTACCGGCCCTCCATCAGTAACCATGTCGCCATGCCTATTTTGACTGAACATACGGTGATTTTAACTTTTGGAAAGATGCGGCTGTCTCTTTCCCCTCTCACTGGTCAACAGTACATTCTTTTGAAGAATACTGACTAATACTTGGAAGAAGAAGAAGAAGAAGAAGAAGAAGAAGAAGAAGAAGAATAAGAAGCCAAACATATCTTGTTTCCAGAAACGTCGCAGCACTTTTAAGGATCGATAGGAAGGTATTTTTAGAACTATTTTGTCTGTATAGAGATAGCACGAAAAGCTTGACAATCATTCACAGTGTCACCAAACCACGTGGTGTGTGACGTAAATTTTTGGTACCACCGGCAGCTAAATCATCAACAAGAAGCATCGCCTCGGAACTTCAATCAATCGTAAGTATTTTATTTTCCAGCCGATTTTAACGACATATAGCCTATTCTAAGGGGAAAAGTGAGTTCTTTACAACGGTGTTAATGGATTTGTCACCAGATTAATACTTTAGGCCTGAAAACGAGGCAAATGTCCAGAAAATGTGAAAAACACCGTGCAACCACGGCAAGCCAGTCCCGGGACATTTGCCTCGTTTTCAGGCCTAAAGTATTAATCTGGTGACAAATCCATTAACACCGTTGTAAAGAACTCACTTTTCCCCTTAGAATAGGCTATATGTCGTTGAAATCGGCTGGAAAATAAAATACTTACGATTGATTGAAGTTCCGATGCGATGCTTCTTGTTGATGATTTAGCTGCCGGTGGTACCAAAAATTTACGTCACACACCACGTGGTTTGGTGACACTGATTCATAACATCAAAAAAAAAAAAAAAAAAAAAAAAAAAAAAAAAAAAAATAGAAAAAAAAATCTTAGACGTCAAAAGATAGAATAATTTGGAGAAGGCCACCAAAAAGTAGGGTCGGTAGGGTTTCCTGAAGCAAGATCTTTTTGCTAAATGTAAAATGAAGAGGCTGAGGCTTCTAATACCATCCATGGTGGGGTATTGTGTCCTTGAGCAAGACAAACAGATTGGATCAAGATCAGGCCCGACAAGGTAGCTGGCTCAGCAGCATATACCTGTAAGTGCTGCAGCGCCCCTAGTGGCTTTGTGTACTGGTGAAAACCATTGTTGAGTTGTCTCGATTTCAGATGGTGTAGCTCTGCTCGGACCCAGTTATATGTTATTTTGGGTCCGAGATAATAATAATAATAATAATAATAATAATAATAATAATAATAATAATAAATATAATAATAATAATAATAACTTGGACCCACTGGTGACCCTAAAATGCGTAAAGGACTCATTTTCGCGTAAAGTACTCCTTTTCGCGAAAAGGACCTTTATTTTTGCGAAAAGGACTTTTTTATGGCTGAAACTATTTATTAGGATTATGTTTGATATTTAATGTTATAAAACTGAAGTTAAACGTTATAAAAAAATCAATATATGCATTAGAAATCGTTTTTAAAACGATATTTCACAGAAATGGCAGAAATAGTCACTTACGAAAAGGATTTTCATTATTAAGAAAAGGACTTTGTATCTGGTCTATTTTTTTTCTTATTTATTTATTTAATTAATTTGATTTGAATAATAGTAAGCAAGCAGATATCTAGTGTTCAAAAATATAACCCGAAAAAACATCTGTGTTCGATACATTATATAGCCTAGCTTGCGAAAAGGACTGTCTACCGTCTGAGACTATGTTTGAATATCCATGTCCGTTTGCGTGCTATTGTTTTTAAGGAATACAGTAGAAATTAGTATTGTCTAAATAAATCAAACCTCCAGATGTCAAATATTGAGTATTTGAGACAATTGCACCATAAAAAGATGAATTTGCAAAGGACTCATTTCCGCGTAAAGGAGTTTTATTCTTACGAAAAGGACCTCGTTTTTCGGCTTTGCGTAAAGGACTTGATCTTCATATAATTACGTTCACGAAAAAAGCCTGGATTTGGACGATTTATAATGCCTAGTAATAAATTACTACCCTGAGTTATATTTATAGATGATCTTAATAGGTAAGCATTTTGCGAAAATGAAGCATAAGCATATCGAGTTATTGATACGTTTAGCATTATAGAGCAACAATTACCAAAACGAATGATCGAAAACCTAAGTTAAGGTACTAGGCCTGAATTGCCGAAACGGCCTACGTGGATATAAATTATGCATCAAGAATGGGAATACAGATTCTTGATCAAACTTAAAGAAATAAGAACCTTAAAGTGTTATTTTAATTTTAGAACCTTAAAGTGTTATTTTAATTTTATTTGCTAAGAGAAAGAATAAAATCGCTTTTGACAAAACATATAACGATTCATCGTCCAGCGAAATACTGCAACGAACCCTCAAAACTGTAGGATAAAATAGGAAATCTTTGAAATTTTATGACTTTGCCTGTTGAAAAATGATGCTTTCTATACAAGAAATAAATTGCATGAAAATGTGCCAGAAGTCACCGAATTGCACCGATTTTTCAAAATTTTACCAGGGGAGCACCGCGCTTGCCACCTACGGTGATTGCGTTCATACATTATGTTCTTCAAAAACAGTCACACCAAACTCAAACTCGTTGCTACGGCCCTGAGTATAGATTGAAATTATACTGACAGACTTTAAAAACGCAACACTTGGATAACAGCTTTAATGTATGTCTCAAAAAAGAAGGCAGAACAATTCTTTTGATTGTATGTTAAAGAGCATTCATTTGTAAGTAAAACATGGAAAACTTGTCCAACTAAGATGAAGTGTATGCATTAAGATGTAAACTTTTTGAGATAGGGGTCAACTGTTTCATGTGACCAAATGTTATGAATGAAATATTCCCTAATTCTTTAAATCAAGAGACACTAGAAGCATCAAATTTGTATCATGGACTTTGTTAGTCATCGAGGAATCACTCTCATATTGATTGGCAGGTCCGCAATACAGCGTATTTGCGTAAATGGCGTTTATCTGGGTGTACCATTTCATTCAATAGCTTAAAATCTCCTCAACTTAAGAAATGTTTAAATTGCTAAATTCATACGGAGCAAATAATGTCGTCCAGTTTAGTTGTACAATTAAAACTAAAGTGTTTCCTGAAGAAGCCAACTCATGATGACATTATCGAAGCAAAGGAAGTTTACATTCAACAGTCTTTTGGAAGATATAAGGGTAAGTTAGTGTTGCGTAATTAAAGTCCGTCAGTATATATTTTCGTTATGGTGAAACACACATGCGCTGTCGTTATGAACTTTGGCCGAAAGAATAATTAAATTATAATAAATTTAATTTCATTGCAGTAGACATGTGCCTGTTGCGCTTCAGGCCTACAACCCCGAGGCCCGAAGTTCAAATCCTGGAACTTTTTTTATTGAAGTAAGAACGGTATAAGTACGATCCCTGCTGAAGTCAGGACCGCTTTTAAAACTATTAAATAACATTTGAGGTTCTTTTTCTTTCTTTTTTTTTCAGACTTTTACATAAATATTTTTGCGTGCATTGGAAATATGAGACTCATTATTTAATGTTTTCGCTAAGTTCGAATCAACTCCTACCTCAAAGCAGTGAGGGTTCTAGCGAGAATGTGCCCATGCGCAGACTCATATGAGACTTCGCTGCTCGAGAGGCATATACGGTTATCGAAAATTGTTATTTATATTTTTTCAGTGTTATATTTTATTACAGCGCCCATTTCTATCCAGTTTTAAAAGTAGTGAGGGTTCTAGCGAGAATGTGCCTATGCACAGACTCGTTTGAGCCTTCGCTGCTCGAGAGGATAAGTCTTATATTTCGTCATTCCGTCCACAATCATCTGCTTCTAATTATATGTTTAGATAAACACCATTTTTGAGGGTATAATTGTTAATATTTTCTTACACATCAATTTTAACTTATGTTTTGGGTACTCAAAAGAAACGTCTCATTGAGACGGTTCTTTTGAGTACCCGCAATATAAGTTTTGGTTAAGAAATAAGAAAATTACTTTTCGTTACGCACTCTCAACTAAAGGTCTGTTCTAATGTCGTCTGCTGATAGTATTTATAATACGTTTTAGCCCAGATAAAATGTCGGGACTGATCTACATAACTCATGTTTGACACAAGCATGCAGCAACGGACGATAAAATAGTAGTCAACAACCAAATAAGCCGCTCTTTTCATCCCTTACCTTGTTAGGTTAATATGTTAATTGGCCATTGTAACGTTTTGTATAGCATCAATGCTATAGCTTACCTATGACCTTACATATTTACATACTGCATGCTTCAGTAACGCGCATCTCTTGTTATTGCCAGTTCTTATTCAGGTACTCATTAAAGTAGATGTATGTATACAACACGCTGTGTTGAGTTCTTTATTGAGCTTTACTAATACATTCTAAGACAGTACCCCAAGAAACGAAACATGGTGTTCAGAAGTGAAATTTAATAAACATTTTGAAAACAGTTCGATCTAGAAATTTGGAATTTATATGCACAAATTGTGACAATGGAATTAGCAGGAATAACACCACCCTCTATGCGATGGGACGATACAAACTTGCCAGAGCAGTGGGAGAAATTTATGAGACACACTGCATTAATGTTTTCTGGACCTCTTAAAGCTAAAACAGAGGAAGAAAAAGTGTCATATTTGTTACTATGGGTTGGCGACAAAGGGAGAGATATTCGTCATACCTGGACTGACATATCGGCAGACGACGCCAAGAAACTGGATACGTTTTATGAACGTTTTAAGAAGCACGTCAGACCGACGTTAAACCCTATATTTGCTCGTTACCAGTTTAATAACGAAATACAGGGAAGTGAAGCCATTGATTCGTTTGTCACGAGATTACGATTGAAGTCGAAAGATTGTGACTATCATGATCCTGACGAAATGATACGGGACAGAATTGTGTTTGGGACTAACTCACCCAAAATACGTGAGAAACTCATTAACGTTGGAAGAGACTTAACGTTACAAAAAGCTATTCAGATTGGGCAAAATTACGAATACGCCCAGGAGCAGATGTAGCAGATGACACCTAATGACGTTCACATGGTCAAACCGAAGGCCAAGAGACGAGTCAAACGTTCGAACCGATCTGGTACTACGATGGGTCAGCGACAGTCGTATGGGGCCACGGGTTACACACCACAGGGCTACGAACCACAGACGGGGACGAACAAGACGAGACGTGAACAGGAAGCTAAGTGCACAAATTGTGGATATGACGCTCATAAGTCAAATGAAGTGTGTCCTGCCAAAGGACAAATTTGCAGAAAGTGCAATAAACTTAATCATTTTCAACGCGTGTGTAGATCAAAATCAGTGCATGAAGTGAAAAGTGACCAATTTCAGTCTGAGGAATCGGATTTGGATTCGGATTTTTATGTTGATACGGTAAATAAATCTTTTTCTCATTACGATCAAGCTTTTACCACAATAAACATCGGTCATAAGAAAACGCCCATTAAGTTTAAAATTGACACAGGTTCACAAGTAAACATCATTCCGTTGAGCACTTTTCGTGAACTAAATATCAAGCACCCGCTATTACCTCCTGAAACTCAGCTTTCTTCATATACGGGTAACCCTTTAAATGTCAGAGGCACAATTAATCTGAATTGTCGGTATAAGGCCAAGCAAATTGAAACGTTGTTTTACGTTGTAGAAACAAGTAGAACTCCGTTGATGAGCCTTAAAACTTCACTTGATTTAAGTCTGATACAACTCATTTACTCGGTTGACAATCCCGGTGGTTCAAATGAGATTTGTACCAAAGAACAAATTATGCGCGAATATCCAGACCTATTCAAAGGCGTGGGTCTGATCCCTGGTGATGTAGAGTTGCATTTGAAGCCAGATGCAGTTCCAGTAATTAATGCACCCAGGCGAATCCCTGTTGCGTTACGTGAAAGGTTTAGGACTGAACTTACGCGTATGGAAAACGCAGGCATCGTTGCTAAAGTTACAGGTCCGACAGATTGGGTCAATTCTTTTGTAATTGTTGAAAAACCCAAGACAAAAAGCCTTAGAATATGCTTAGACCCAAAAGCATTGAATGACGCGATCCGCAGACCGCATTACCCTATGCGAACGTTCGATGAGGTATTGTCAGAGCTGTCAGAAGCTGCCTACTTCTCAGTTCTCGATGCCACAAGCGGTTATTGGAGCTTGAAGCTTGAAGATAAGTCTTCATATCTGACCACGTTTAACACACCTTTTGGACGCTATCGCTATTTGCGCGTCCCATTTGGTCTCAACTGCTCTCAGGATGTTTTTCAGCGAAAAATAGACGAGACGTTTGAAGGCATGGCTGGTGTCACAGCAATCGTTGACGATATACTTGTATTCGGTAAAACAAGGGCTGAACATGACCAAAACTTGCGTAAAGTCTTGACACGTGCTCACGAACGAGGGATTAAGCTGAACGCGGATAAGCTGAAAATTGGAGTTACAGAAGTTCGCTATTTTGGCAATATTCTGACCCAAAATGGTTTGAAAATTGATGACAAAAAACTCTCTGCGATTAGACAAATGGATGCTCCAAAGGACAGATCAGAGCTAGAGACGATATTAGGTATGGTGACGTATCTTACACGTTTTGCACCAAACTTAGCTACCTTGACTGCTCCACTTAGAAACTTACTTAACAAGGACGTTGAATTTGTTTGGAATGAATCTCATGACGAGGCTTTCCAAAAAATCAAAGACGTACTGACGGACAGTCCTGTACTAGCGTACTTTAACCCAAAGCTTGACGTTACGCTGCAGGTTGACGCGTCCAAATACGGACTTGGCGCGACGTTACTACAAGAAGGTAGACCAGTCTCATACGCATCCAAAACGTTGACACAAACCGAGATAGGCTATGCGCAGATAGAGAAAGAAATGTTGGGAATTCTCTTCGGGGCAAAGAGATTTCACGAGTATATATACGGTAGACGCGTGACAGTGGAATCTGATGCGAAGCCACTTTCATCCATTGCTAAGAAACCTCTCAGTAGTGCACCTTTAAGGTTACAACGCATACTGTTACAGCTTCAAAGATATGATCTCGACATTAAGCATGTTAGTGGTCGTGACATACCTTTAGCAGACACCCTTAGCAGAAAATTTCTACCTGATACTTATCCTGAATTGTCAGAAGGCTTGGACTTACACGTTCATACAGTTTTCTCGACAATATCCGTTTCTGACCGTAAGCTTGAACAGGTTAGACAAGCAACGCGAAACGATGTGCAATTCCAAACTTTAAAGGGTACAATTCTTGACGGATGGCCTGAGACAAGAAAAATGTGTCCACCATCAATCTTAGAGTATTGGAATCACAGAGACGAATTATCAGTAGCAGACGACATAATCATTAGAGCACAGAAGATAGTAATACCTACTTCGCTTCAACTCGACATGACACAGGCTGTGCATGAATCACACATGGGTGTGGAAAAAAGTCTGCAGCGTGCTAAAGATATAATGTTTTGGCCACGCATGACAAGTGACATAACAGACTTTGTGTTGAAATGCGACATTTGTCTTCAATACAGAGCATCAAACACTTATAAAGTAGCCACTGGTTTCGTCTGTGAGGGTTCATAATAATTGTGAATTGCCTGTGGGTATTTACAATATTTGTGAATGCTTGGTTTGGGTAAGACGCAGGTGTTCAGCCAGGTGCAGTGTTGACATCTGTGATTGACATGTTTATGTTTTTATAGGGAATTCTGACACCAGTTTGTTATTGTTTTTCAAATGTCATATTTATTAGCCTGTCAATTTTGATGGGATGTTTTAACACTTTCAAAAGGTCATGATGACAGATGTTACTTGGTTTAGTAAAATTACATAAGCCCAATAAATAGATTGTGTCAATTCTGACATTGATTGGCAGGATTGCGCAATACATTTAATCATATGACCTTTGGGGAATTGCACAACTGGTGTGACTATGAGTCACTTTTGTATCTTCTGATTGGTTGATATAAATGGAAGCTTACCTATGTAGAGGGCGCTATATAGTAAACTTGAAATATGATTGGTTAGTGATGATGTCATTAGGTGGCGCTGTGGTCAGCTTCTATCACGTGACTTCATGGTATATAAGATGAAACCCAGTGGCAGAGCTTCAGATTTCGGAACTTTGGGTTATAGATAGTTTCTTGAAGTATTTAGTTGGACTTAAGAAGATTTAATAAAATTATAAAATTGTGAAAGTTGTTACTGAAATTTTACAAGACTTAGAAATTCTAAAGAGACTTTTAAAACACAACGCGAACTTGAAGATTAGAATCAACTACTACCTTACATCTGGGACGTTTTTGGTGCCTACTAGACCAGGATTTCGAACTTTGTTTTCGTGGACACATTGTGAAGAACAGAGAGGAACAGGAACAGTTTGTGAACAGATTGTGATTGAAGATATAGTTAACTAGTGATTGGTGGATTTTTTCTTGACACGGTAGGGCTTGTCATTTTATTCTTATTTAAGTAACAGTCAGCTAACCACATTTGAAATTATTTTATCATGGAACCTGAGAATGACACAGGTGTTGAGGGTGTGTTTCAATATTTGGCTAGGGAAATGGCCAATGTCTCATCTGCATTAAACGCACAGGGCGTCTCTCAAATTGTGCAATGTTTTGATGGCAATCCTAAAAATTTTCGTGATTGGGTTAAACAGATTGAAAAGTATTGTAAATTAACTGGTTTGCCTGAAGCTAGGAAGAGATTGATTGCATATCAATCTAGTAAGGGGGCTGTTAGCGGATTTATCAATAGGTACATGGAAGCTTTCCCACAGAGTACATGGGCTGAATTAAAAACAGAATTAGCAAATAAATTTTCTGATGTTACTGATAGCAGATATGCACTTAGTCTGCTTAGATCCATTAGGCAAAAACCTGGGGAAAACATTCAATTATATGCTGAACGTATATTGAGTTTGGCTGAAGAAGCATTCGTAGGTCAAGGTGGGGATGTTGTTGAGCGACAACTGATCGATACCTTTGTGGACGGCTTGGTTGGCAATGATGCATTAAAAATGAAAATTTTGCGTGATAATCCAGATACCTTGCAGGGGGCAATTGCTACTGCTACAAAAGAACAAAATTTAAGGGCCAGAGCAAATTTATCATCACATTATCATTCTCCTTATAAATCAGACAGAAAAGAAAAACCTATGGAAATTGATCATTATAGACCTTTAAGGTGTTTCAAATGTAAGAAAACAGGTCATTCATCTAAAACATGTAGGAATGTACACATATTAAATGATGCAAAGCGTAAAAACCCAAATATCATATGCTGGGGCTGTGGCCAAGAAGGTCACATACTGCGATTATGAAAACAAGATAGTTATGGACGGACTGAAAGACCTAGGACAGGTCAAGAATACAGACGGACACAGCAGGAAAACTAGACAGCTCCTTGCATGTTGAAGCCGATGCAAGGGGTAGAAATAAAAGAATGTCAGAAAATATTCCAACTTATAAAATAACTTTGGCGGGGAGTCCAAATTCTTGTGTAATTAAAATTGGTAAAACTAAATTTAGGTCTCTTGTTGATACAGGAGCTGAGGTTTCTTTAATGCATCGTAGGGTTTATGATTCACTGTTAGTAAAACCTAAACTGCAATTTAAGAGGATAAATTTATCTGGTGTAAGTGGTGGTGCTTTGAAAATAGATGGTTGTATAAATTTGAAGTTTACCATTTGGGGTATTGAAATGCAACATATGTTCTATGTGGTAAAAGACATGAGTAGAAATTTGATTTTGGGTACAGACTGGTTACGTCAGCATGGAGTCCGGATATATTATGATTTAGGTTGTATGAGAATTGAGAATAAGAGATATGTTAACCTTGAGGAGGATATCCATGTTTCGTCAATAGCTAGGATTAAGTATAACACGGTGTTAAAACCACATTCTGCAACTATATGTTATGCAAAGGTCAGACCGAATCCAGATCTTCCGGTCGGGGTTGATTATCAGATTTCTGCAGTAAAGAAAGGCTTCACTTGTAGAGAACCAGGGTTAGAAGTAGTTGATTCTGTTAGTAGATTAGGAAAAGATAGAAGTATCCCTATATTAGTGACCAATAGTACTGGTAAATTTATTAGAATCAGAAGGCATGGGCCTATAGCAAAAGTTGAACAGTTGACAGGTCAGGAGTTAGCAGAGGTTAACTCTGTAATTAAGGGTCAGAAGTTTGACTCTACGATGGATTTGAAGAATTTACATGTAGCTGATAAGTATAGAGATAACATAGAACCCCTTATTTCAAGAAATTCTGATTTATTTGCTAGTAAGGATACTGAACTTGGACATACAGACACTGTCAGAATGAAAATTGATACAGGGAGTGCTGATCCAATTAAGTTAAGACCTTATCGGACACCTCTAAATAACAGGAAAATTATTGATGAAACTATTGATGAGATGCTTGACGCAAAAGTTATTAGAAGATCTAGATCACCCTGGAGTTTTCCAGTTGTGATTGTTGATAAAAAGGACGGTTCAAAAATATTTTGCGTTGATTTTAGGAAGTTGAATCAGGTGACAAAGAAAAATTCTTACCCTCTCCCTGTAATTGATGACATTTTGGCTTTGCTGGGGAAGGCAAAATATTTTACTTCCCTTGATTTAAAGAGTGGGTATTGGCAGGTCTTGATGAATGAATCAGACAAGGTAAGACAGCCTTTGCTTGTCATCGGGGTCTTTTCGAGTTCAATGTCATGCCGTTTGGTCTTTTGAATGCTCCAGCAGTTTTTCAGGAGTTGATGTCGGTGGTTTTGCAAGGTCTCGGTGATTTTGCTATTGCATATCTTGATGATATATTGGTTTTTAGTCCGACTTTGGAGGATCATTTACAGCATTTGGATACAATCTTTGATAGGTTGCGGAAGCATGACTTGAAACTAAAGTTGAAGAAATGTAATTTCTTGGAGTCTGAGACAAATTATCTTGGTTTCATTATTGGCAAAGATGGAATCAAACCTGATCCTAAGAAGGTGGAGGCTGTAAGATCTCTCCCTATTCCCACTTGTGTTAGAGAGGTTAGGTCGTTCATTGGCATGAGTTCCTACTATCGTAGATTCATTCCAAACTTTTCAGAAATAGCTGAACCTATCATTGCTTTGACAAAGAAACATGCACATTACAAATGGTCTGCAAAACATGATGAGGCTTTTCAGTATTTGAAGGATAGTCTCTCGGTTGTTCCATTGTTGGCTTACCCAGATACAAACAAACCGTACACACTGTACACAGATGCCAGTGGAACATGTATTGGTGCTTGTCTCACACAGTCATGTGATGTGGCAGAGGACATTATACCAAATGTATCCAACGAGAAGCCTATTTACTATCTTTCACATAAGTTGAGTAAGACACAGTGCAAATGGTCTACTGTTGAGAAGGAGGCATATGCTATCCATTTTGCCTTACAGAAATTGGACCATTATTTACGTGGTGCACAGTTTGTCATTAAGACTGACCACAAACCTCTTAAATATCTGCTGGAGTCACCTATGCAGAACAAGAAGATAAAGTTATGGGCATTGAGCATGGCTGGTTACAATTGTACGATTGAGTACATAGCAGGCACAACTAACACCTGTGCTGACCTGCTCTCAAGAAGACCAGATGAGCCAGGTCGCTGTCAAGAAGAAAACTTGACAGAGGAGTTGGATCTAGATGTGAATGACAATATTTTCCAAGTTGATGTCATTAACTCCAACGAATTTGAACCAAAGAAATTCGCAAGCCGTGATGTCCCTTTTGATGATTCTTTGGTTAAACCAGATGATTGCTTGCCCGGACTTGACATGATTAGTGAACAAAATAAGGATGATGAGCTTCTGGAGCTCAAGACAATACTTGTGCATGGAGAACCTAGTAAAGAGGTACAACGTAGATATCTTGTAGTAGATAATGTAGTGTATTATTTGACTGACCCTGATGGTGATACTGTTTTGAGGTTGTATGTTCCCAAACATCTTAGAGCTCTTGTTGTTAAGCAGTATCATGATGATAATGGGCATATGGGTGTGCAAAAGACTTTTGATTGTATTAGGCAGAAGTATTTTCGGCCAAATTTGTTTAAAGAGTTGTATCAGTATGTTTCTAGTTGTACAGTTTGTCAGGCTAGATCTTTGCAGAAGATAAGACAGCCTTTGCAGGAAACAGACATACCGCCCTATCCAATGGCAAAACTTTCGCTTGATTTGTCAGGACCCTATCCTAAAACAATGTCTGGCAATAAGTACATCATTGCTTTTGTGGATTGGTTCAGTGGCTGGCCTGAGGCTTTTGCAGTTCCTGATAAGACTGCTGATACTGTTGCACATCTGTTGATTGAGGAAATATTTCCAAGATTTGGATGTCCCTTGCAAATTGTAACTGATAATGGGTCGGAAAATGTAAATAAGGTTGTACAAGAAACAATGAGGTCACTGAATATACACCATGTTCAAACTAGTGTGTATCATCCTCAGAGCAATGCAAAGGTGGAAAGATTTCATAGGACACTTCATGATGTTCTTTCAAAGAAACTGTCTGAGAATCAGCAGACATGGGATTTATTTTTGAATCAGGCTTTGGCTGCTATTCGGTTCAACATCAGTGTTTCTTCCAAGTTTTCACCTTTCTTCTTGCTGTACAACAGAGATGTTGTTTTGCCGGTTGATAATCTAATGAAACCTCGCCGGAAATATCAAGGGGAAGAACTCCATCAGATAGCCCTTCAAGAACAACATAAATCATTTACATTAGTCAGAAAACATTTGAAGAAAGCTAAGAAAACACAGGCCAAATACGCTGATAGAGGAACAAAGAAGATCGAGTTCCAAGTTAATGATACTGGCTACTATAAGAATAATCAGAGAAAAGGCAAGCTTGATTGTAAATGGAAACCCTATTATCGCATCATTGAAAAGACTGGACCAGCATCCTATGTCATCAAGAACCAGCTAGATGGATCTACCAGTAGAGTCCATGCAGAAATGCTAAGAGCTGCCAATATTGATGAATGGGTTATTCCAACGTCCACTGATGGAAGGCCATTACGCAAAACAGCGTATGTCATTCCACCTGAAGATTCTTCAGATGAAGAATCCAGTGATACAGACCAAGAGGGTCCATATGAAAAGCTCGCCAAGAAATATCAGAAGGAAAGAGATGATTCAGACGAAGAAGACAACATTCCATTGATGGAATTAGCAAAGCGTCTGAAAGCTAGGGATGCCATGAAACAGGAAGAAAATGAGGAATCAAATAGGGATTCTAGTGTAGATGAATCTAGGGGTAGTGTAGAACAATCAATTGATTTTGACCCTGAGGTAGATTCTGGTTCTGAGACTGAGTCCTATTTTGATGCTGACGATGCAATGTCCGTAGATGGGGTTGATATATGTACATTAAGTAACCTTGAACTTGGGGACAAAGCATCACCAGAAAATGATAGTAAAAATTAAGTTAACAACAGTAAGTGATAAGTAAACAAGAACACCACGCAATTGTTTACAGGGATATTTGACATTCTATAAATGTTAAGGCTTCAAAGATAATAAGCAATTTGTATATTTGGCTTTAATTTTAAAGTCGTCAAGTTAATTTACTTGCAAATTGTTTAAGTAGGTGGTATTTCCTAATAATTTATGGATTTTATTTTTGTGTGTATTTTCAGGTTGTAACCACAGTTACAACATGGGTCACACAGTCTTAACCATCTTTGCATTAATCGGCTACACCTCATGTTTAGTGGTACATGAAAATGTAGTTTTTCATAAAACTAATGAAGTATCTTTAAACCATGCGCGTTGGTTAGTGACATTCATTCATGATTTAAGACCTTTTGAAGTATTTATAAATAAAATAAGCAAAGACTTAGAATCTTCAAATGAAATAATGCTGACTTTGACAGAGTGGTATAGACAGCATAACTTTATGACATATCATTCTACTTTTAAACGCTTGAATGATGAAATAGGTTTATTGAACGATACATATAAGACAGTTAAAGATAATTTTGTAGACTATCAAACATTACAATCAGATCACGAGAGATCTAAGCGTTCTTTACTGCCAATTGTAGGTCAGGCAATGAGTCTGTTATTTGGAACAGTCTCTGACTTAGATTTAGAGATGATTCAAAGGTCGGTACATGACCTTGCCACAAATCAGGAAAGTATTATTCATAATCTAGAACAAAGTATGACACTATTGAACCTGTCTAGGATTCAGATAGCTGAAAATCGTCGAGCTATTATGGATTTAGTTGAGTGTGTTATGAACCTTGACGATAAGATTAAAGAATTGGCAACTTATACAACTACACACTTTGTAAGACTAGAACAATTCGTGAACACATATTTTCAATTCAAACTAATACTTGAAGAAATAAGACAGTCAACACAAAATGCTTTCATTTATATAGAGAATCTTCGAACTGAGTTGAATATGCTATCTTTGAGTCATTTATCACCTAGTACAATTTCGCCTAAGAATTTAAGAGCATTACTTTTGGATGTTAAAGACAAATTACCTGTATCTATGCAACTTCCAGCAGATCCTGAAAGCAATATTTGGTATTTTTATAACACTTTGACATGTACAGCATATTTAGATGGACATAAAATATTAATTGTTCTTACAATACCTTTGTTGGATCGCAAGGAAATTTACGAAATTTATAAAATTCATAATTTACCCTTACCTAAAAATCAAAAGTTGACTTCAGAGGCTAAAACTTTAAATGCAGTTGCTAAATATGATATTTCTGCTGAAGCATTGATGATTAATGAAGACAGGACGAAATATACTTTGTTGTCTGGAAAAGATTATTATGCATGTAACAACAGGTACATGCCATTTTGTAATCCAAAAAGTCCAATTTATCAAATTAATTTGAGTAAGTCTTGTGTTATTGCTTTGTTTTTAAAGAATAAGGAGAATGTCCAACGCGATTGTAAAAGTATGGTTTATTTGAACTCTAGATTGCCCATTGCGGAGTATGTACACTCAGGTGTTTGGATTGTTGCGACTTCAGATGTTATGAAATTTACCATTGTTTGCCAAGATCGGTCCGGCATGCAGGGTGAAGTTGTTGTGCATCCACCCCTGGGTGTGATAAGATTAAATATGACTTGTGGGGCTGCAAATGATTATTTGAGTTTACCCCCCTATTATGAGAAAAAGGTTAGAGGTCATATTTGGGATGCTTGGGGTTCATTGCTTAAATTGAGAAATATAACACACTTTTCTCTTTGGGAAAATTTTACATCTAATTTCCCTAATTTGACTACAATTGAGATTTCAAATGACTTAATGAATTTAAGAGAGATTGCCATGCCTGCTTTTATTGATTATGTGCACAATTATAGGAAGGTAGATGAGCACCGTGGGTCAGTTTCTAGTTGGTCATTTGTTGTGATGATTTTTGGCACATGTGTCTTCATTTTGATACTGATTTTCATGTATAAGAAGTGCTTTCATGAGAAAGTGAAAGTCTATTTTGGTGAGAGGTTAGCTGATTGTTGTGGTAATAAGAATGTTGTGACGAGTTCCTTGTCAGTTGTTGAGAATGGGTTGGTGTCGTCGGAGCATGACGAGATTGTTAGGCGCAAATCAGGAAGGCAACCTACTTCCGCACCAGACCAGAAGGAAGCGAAGGTGTTATTGGCTTCGCTGGAGAATATGAAGAAATAAGTTGTGTTTGAAAGAGAAAGATGGCCATGAATAACATAGAGAAACTTTGACTTAAAGTGTACACAGAACTTTACTATGAGTCCATGGTAGTGCCATGGTGAAGATATGATGACATGAAGATATGTAAATAGTTATTGATAATGTGTGTAATTCCAGTCATTTAATATGAAGTTTGGTGGCTGGTGAAGATATAAATATGCTTACTATGATGTGTACAAAAATATGCACTGTAAAGACTGATAAGAAGGACGTATATGACTTTGAGATGCATAAGAAGGAATACAGTAAGGGACCTTTTCACCTCAAGTATCATCGAGTTTATATGAAACATAATGACCTTTAAAATCCAACCAGTTTCCAAAGTAATGACAGATAACAGGTCAAATCAAGATTTTGTTGACAGCTTTGAAATGGTGACCTTTAAATGTCAAACAATTAATGACATTTACACATAGTGACCTTTTGTAAACAACAGCTAATAAACTTTGGATTTTATACATTGGAGACATACCAGTCAGTTATTCTAAAGAAGTAAATTAACATTGTACAGTTATGGATAAGCTGTATAACATTCAGCAACTAAAAGAGTGTTTTGGACAGCAAACAAAATTCTATATACTGGATATCAGCAAAGCAATTAAACTTTTGGAAGAAATTGAACAGAGTTTAGACGACACCTTAATTTGGAAATTTCAAGCAGAGAACAATATTCATTTGAAATATACTCCTATGGAGGAACCAACTGAATGTAACAGACAGGAGGATAACAACTTTGTATTTTACCATGGAACTGGGGAGCAGGATGATCCAATACAGATAGACTAGCCGCGGAGGAGTGAAGATGAACCTTATTGTATATTGACTGTATTACTTGATGGACAGAGAATAGGATTATTATATGTGTGGTGCATGTTTTTGATTTTGTATATGAGATTTTATGCGAAGTGGGGTCTTCAAAGCAATTGTCTGCTTTGTGGTCTGATCAACCATTTTGTAGGCATTGGGCTGTCTCATGATGTGCTCCATTGGAAAAGCTTGGCATGCATATGTCTATCTCTGCAATCTGTAGGGAGGCATATATATATGTATATGTTAACTTGACGGGAAGATGCAGTGGAGTGACAATTGACCCTATTGTGCATGAGATTCGTAATGTGTATATATGATTAGTTAAGATTTGACATTGTGTTGTGAATTCACTTGGGATTTATTGGATCGTAAATTTGCTTGTGGCGTCTGTGTGCTCTTGAGAGTTTGGGACAGTTGCACACTCGATGGGGTGGCCAACCATTGAGTGGACACAAGGTTCTCTGGAGTGCGCTGTAACATGCAGATGTTTGTTGTAAATAGTACTTTGATGATGCATATGTATTGATTATGTTTAGTAGTTATAGGATGATTTGTGCATGCTAGTATTTTATTTATAAAGTGGTATGTATGTGAGTGAGTGTGAGAGTGTGTGTGGATGTCATTTGTATATATGGTGTATGAGAGATGAGCTTGGAGAGTTTCACTTAATTGAAAAATTAAGTCAAACTCTTAAGGTTTGGGCGTGTATAAAGTAGCCACTGGTTTCGTCTGTGAGGGTTCATAATAATTGTGAATTGCCTGTGGGTATTTACAATATTTGTGAATGCTTGGTTTGGGTAAGACGCAGGTGTTCAGCCAGGTGCAGTGTTGACATCTGTGATTGACATGTTTATGTTTTTATAGGGAATTCTGACACCAGTTTGTTATTGTTTTTCAAATGTCATATTTATTAGCCTGTCAATTTTGATGGGATGTTTTAACACTTTCAAAAGGTCATGATGACAGATGTTACTTAGTTTAGTAAAATTACATAAGCCCAATAAATAGATTGTGTCAATTCTGACATTGATTGGCAGGATTGCGCAATACATTTAATCATATGACCTTTGGGGAATTGCGCAACTGGTGTGACTATGAGTCACTTTTGTATCTTCTGATTGGTTGATATAAATGGAAGCTTACCTATGTAGAGGGCGCTATATAGTAAACTTGAAATATGATTGGTTAGTGATGATGTCATTAGGTGGCGCTGTGGTCAGCTTCTATCACGTGACTTCATAGTATATAAGATGAAACCCAGTGGCAGAGCTTCAGATTTCGGAACTTTGGGTTATAGATAGTTTCTTGAAGTATTTAGTTGGACTTAAGAAGATTTAATAAAATTATAAAATTGTGAAAGTTGTTACTGAAATTTTACAAGACTTAGAAATTCTAAAGAGACTTTTAAAACACAACGCGAACTTGAAGATTAGAATCAACTACTACCTTACACACTAAACAACCTTTGCAATCACACCAAATTCCGGACAGACCTTGGCAGGTTGCAGGGACAGACGTGTTTACATTTGACAACAAAGACTACTTGGTTACAGTAGACTATTTTAGCAGATATTTTGAGGTAGATTTACTTCCTAGTACTACAAGTATCTCAATCATACGAAAGCTAAAGACTATATACGCTCGACATGGCATTGTCGAAAAGCTCGTATGCGATAATGCTAGTTATTACACGTCTGAAGCTTTCAATTCCTTTGCACAGGAATGGAATTTTCGAGTTGTACATAGTTCTCCACGTTTCCCTCAAAGTAATGGCCTTTTGGAGAAGACAGTTAGCATCGTAAAACGCATATTTAAGAAGGCTAGAGATAGCAAAAAGGATCCCTATCTTGCAATATTAACATACCGCACAACGCCTCTGAAATCATGTGAATTGTCTCCATCAGAATTATGCATGTCGCGACGATTGAGATCCAATTTGCCATGCACAAACGATCGCTTGAAACCGCAGCCACTTAAATTGAATGATGTGCGAAAAAAGTTGTCAGCTAATCGTGAAAGCAGAAGAAATTTCACGACAGATCTGCAAAACACTTATCTTCTTTGCAAAAAGGTGATAAAGTGCGTGTTAAAATATTTGACAAACTATGGAAGCCTGCTGTTATAACAGACCAGCACAGCAACCGCTCATACATTTTGCAAACGCATGATTGCAATGTTTACCGCAGAAATCGAAAATTCATTCACAAGTCAAAAGACCAAACACGTGAGGACAGCGACCTCATGCCGCTCCTGAAATCTCAGGAAAAAAGTTGTGAATTGTCAGGAATGCCGACGAGTCAAGGGCACAGCGAAATAACAGAGCCTCCGCAATTTATTACTTCGCGAGAGATAAACCCCCCTTCGAAACTTGACTCTGACAGATATATCACTAGGTCTGGGAGGAAGGTCATTCCCAACAAATATTTAAGTGATCCAGTGTGGCATAAGTAATTTTGATAGTAATGAAAAAAGATAACAGAAGTGTAGAGTTTGTTTCACACGTGTGTGGTGTAAACAATTTTGACATTTCTCACTAGAAATTTATTTGTTTTGTACCCAGGCTGTAATTGACACTAAGAACAGTTAAAGATTAAAAAACTGTGATGCTGTGTTATAGATAAAAACGATCAGATTTTGTTTTCTGGAACATTACCGTAGCTTATCAGATACATGGACATTGGTTTAGAAATCAATGAGACAACAATACCGTAGTGAATAATATAAATGGACATTGGTTTAGAAATCAATGAGGACATCTTTTTAAACAAGGGGAATGTAACGTTTTGTATAGCATCAATGCTATAGCTTACCTATGACCTTACATATTTACATACTGCATGCTTCAGTAACGCGCTTCTCTTGTTGTTGCCAGTTCTTATTCAGGTACTCATTAAAGTAGATGTATGTATACAACACGCTGTGTTGAGTTCTTTATTGAGCTTTACTAATACATTCTAAGACAGTACCCCAAGAAACGAAACAGCCATGTTTATTGTCAATGTGTCAAAGAATATGATAATCTGTTTATTCTGGTTGATTTTGAATACATGGACTTTAATTGGGGACACGCGTGCGGTATGATAAATTGAAATTAACCATGAAAAGATTGCACAGCTAGCTAGTAGGACTAGACGCATAAAATATTTTCTTCATATGCATGTACATGCCGCCAGCAGTGAACACTCTTGCGAGAATGCGCATTTGTATAGGCTCGACTTAGCCTTCGCTGCTCGCATTTATGTAAGCTCTTTTGATTTAAACTGTCTCGTCCACAAATATTCGTTTAGCTTCTTGCATCTTCTGGTCCGGTTTAAATGTGATTACTGATAACACTCAGAATGGTTATGTTGCAGAGGGTACGAAACTTAAAACGACTTTGAATCGTCGTTGATACAGCGTAGCTCTGACGCTTTATGCATGGCGATGAAGATTCGTTTAGCTTTTTGCATCTTCCGGTCCGTTTTAGTTGTGATTGGTGGTAACACTTAGAATGGTTATATTCCAGAGAGAACGAGACTTAAAGACACATATTTTGTGATATATGGAATCATTAGTGAATTTACTGATAAGGGAAATTTTACATCGCTTCCAGGTCAATTTCAATATCTCACTTTATTGAGGGGGCTCCAAGGGGGACTTACCTGTAAATTTGATCAGGGTTTATCCACAGCTAAGAATTTATCTTGCTTGAAGGAGATTTTGTCTCTCAATTCAAATAGGAAAGAGAAGAGACTTGAACACAAATTATTTATTTAAATAAATATTTTTATTTGTTTTTTTTTTCTTGAATTAAATATTATTTCCACAGATTCGCTGATGTCCCATTATTATTATCATCTTTGTCTGAAATGCAAAGGTGCAATACATTAACCCTTTGACTGCTGAGTGTAGTGCCATAATGCTCAGCCCTAGATGAAATGCCGAGTTTTGTGGCATTTAATCAGGGTCTACACTGATTGCTATTATACATTATTGGGCCTTGTCACAATGCGGGAGAAAATAATACTTATTGAATAAAATATCATTGACGGCTCAGACAAGCTTTCACCCCTGTGCAGACTTGTTAGGGCATTTGCTGGTTTGAGTCAAATACCAAACCGAACATCCACTTTATGCATTTCCAATATGTACCTTTTTCAAATGTGCTGGTCCATTTTTTTATTCGGAGAAAATGCTATTTTCTGTATATAAAGTTTGAAGAAACTATTTGCTTTACTTCATTTTCCCTTTATGATACTTTTTGCCTGTCATTGTCATCTGCTGATTACTGTTACGAGCAAATAAAATGCTTTTGGATCAAAATTGGGCCCAGGAAGATGTCGGGCCTGATCTGAATTAAAACTGTTTAACACTTATCAGGGGCATTCTTACTGTTATTATAGCCAACTTATAACATCAACATACAGTTTGGACCCAGATCAGGCTGGACAAATAATATCTGGTCTGGACTGGATTGAAGCTGTTTGATTTTTTTTTCTGATTTCTTCTCAAAAAAACAAAAAAATAGAGTAAAATAAATACATCAGCAGACGACAAAAATGCATGAAAAAGTTCCCGATATGCAACCAAGGCCTTTTCACATCAGACAGAAAAAAACTTACTGTTACTTTAGCAATAAAAAAATGATAATATTTACCTGAAACATCCTGGTGTGACGAGCAGTACAGACACAGATCAGACACTGTGGAGTGTGGCATCTGATCAGGGTCTCTACTGATCGCTTTCAGACTGCTCTGTCAATGTTTGTTTTTATCAAATCGATAAAGATGGAAAAATCCATTTTGCACAAATTGATTAATATGATACAATTATTTTATGGGGCAAAGATGATGCACCAGTATCTTACATCTATTGTTTTTTGCCTTTATTTCTTATTTCATCTTTTCAAGAGAAATATTCAAAATATTCTTTTCTTCTTTTTTTCTTTTTAAAATGTTCAAAAAATTCTTTTTTTTCTAATGTCCAATAATATTGTAAACATCACCTGTTTGGTTCAGCTAGATCGATCATTTTATTCTTTCTTTATAAGCATTTACCTAAACCCTTCAAGGGGCCTCTTTATCACCCATGCAGTGAATTCATAATCACCTCATTATAGCTGTCCTTTGATCTTCCCAGTATGACCCCTGGAGAGAGTCATAATGAGTGGTACCACTATTATTGCTCAAATTTCTATCCCTTTAAAACGACTTTGAATTGTCATGGATACAGCATACCTCTGATGCTGTATGCATCGTAATTGAAGATTCGTTTTATTAAACTTGGCCTATTTCATTTGTCTTTTGCTATAGAATTTTACAAAGACATCATAACAGTAATCATGCATTATTGACGCAAGTTGTATTTCGGTAATTTAAAGCTTTCCGAAATATTGATATATTTTCTTTCTGTGGTTCGTCAGAGTCTTTGTTGCTCTACTATGTTGCTCTACTATGCCAAACTTTCCATATCTCGATGTGCTCAGTTATGCTTCATTTTCGTAAATTGCTAAACTATTAAGATCATCTATAAATATAACTCATGGAAGTTATTTATTACCAGGCATTATAAATCGTCCAAGGTCCAGGCTCTTTTCATGAACGTAATATATGTAGATCAAGTCCTTTACCCAAAACCGAAAAACCGGGTCCTTTTCGTAAGAATAAAACTCCTTTACGTGGAATTGAGTCCTTTTCAAATTCAACTTTTTATGGTGCAATTGTCTCAAATACTCAATATTCGACATCTGGAGATTTGATTTATTCAGACAATACTAAGTTCTACTGTATTCCTAAAAATAATAGCATGCAAACGGACGTGGATATTCAAACATAGTATCAGACGGTATCGAAGTGCTTATTGCAAGGCTATATAATGTATCGGAATCCGGGTCGTTTCGCCCCAGATCCTGTTCGCCCCCTAGACGTTTCGCCCCAGCGGCGTTTCGCCCCAGGTCGTTTCGCCCCTGGTCGTTTCGCACCCCTAGTCGTTTCGCCCGTGGTCGATTCGCCCCAAGAAGAAAAATTAGCCTGTTTGGTTGAAAATCTATGTGAATAGTTAATGCAAATATATTTGCCATGCTAATGTAGTTTAACAGTTAAAAATCTTCAACACTTTAGGATGAGTAGACTAGGATGGATAAAGATTATGTGCACTTTTTTTTTCGTATACTTATCGCATATGCGATTATACCTAAGGTTATATCAATAATATTACCTTTCATCTGATATATTCAGCATGGCCATATAAAGCTAGGTCTAATTGTTGGCCAAAGTCTCCATCTTAATCCATACGTTTTATGTGTGATCAACATGGGCTCAGCCTCTGTAGATGAGTCTATGTTATTCGGCAATAATCTTGTATCAAATGCTCACGTTATGGTTTAGTTACACATTTCAGCCAGGAAGATTTTATTACGGTTTTGAGGTCTGAAAATTCTGAGTTCTCGTCATGTAGACCATTTTAATTATCGCACATGCCGTTTATCGCACAATCCGTTTCCCCCATATATATGCAAACATATTTGAAATTAATTACAAATGGGTTTGCGCATCAGGATAGATTGCACAAACGGCGGCGACTGATCTGTAACGTTTGATCCCAAAATGCTCGGTAATGGAATCCGTTTGTTCCATGTCTAAAAAAGAAGTGACAGACTCGTAAAATGCTACATTATGTGTATATTAATATGAAATCTGCTTGGAGTTAAGTGGTTTATAAGATTATTTTGTGTTGGTTATGAAATATACAAACAGGAGCTCAATGGGCGAAGGCTCCGTCCAGTCTGCGCGTGTGCACAGGTTTGTCAAAGCCTTCGTTGATCAAGTATGACTCGAAAGAAAATACAAGTATTGCTTCGAGAGTATGATCAGATTAAAAAAAACGTACATTCACCGAAGACGTAAACGCGCATCACCGACATATTGAAGTTTAATTGATCAATCAAATTTTAATTGAAGCTGATTGATTGGCGTGTGTCTTCGACACCCTAGTCTTAATCCCGTTAATGAGCCACAGATTAAAGATAATCCGGCCGCACGCTTACTTTAATTAGAGACAATTAACGTCCAATTACTTTAACTGGTTGATCAGTCCCTTTACTTTATGCACTAATGAGCAGATCAGTGCCACCCTGCGTATTGGAGCAGGGGTGAAGGAAATATAAGATTAATTTTTATGCTATATTTTATTAGTATTTTTTTGTAAGCATTGTATTTTGTTGTCACGGTCTATCCTAGTCATGTTTATAATATTTATGCACTACACTCTTCTCAAACTGTTTTTTCATGGACACCTGCACCATTGAGCCTGCACCATACCATTAATAAGCAAATAATCTATAGCAGTGTGGATCACGATCAGATGTCTTTTGATATACAAAAAGAGATAAATCAGGGTTCCAAAAGGCTTAATTGCTATCCTTATTACCGAAGCGTGTTTTAAATTATTATCATATAATAATGCTTAAAATATCTTTATGAAGTGTATAACAGAATAAAGGGATTAAAAAAATGTGGTTAAAAAAGTGGGGCGAAACGACTTTGGTCTTGGGGCGAAACGACTAGGGTATAGGGGCGAAACGTCTAGGCATCAAATTTGGGGCGAAACGACTAGGGGCGAAACGACTAGGGGCGAACTGGTCTTGGGGCGAAACGACTTGTTACCATGTATCGTGCACTGGTGCTTTTTCTGATCATATTTTTGAACACTTGATATCTGCTTGATTACTATTATGCAAATCAAATAAATAAATAATTAATTAAATAAATAATTAAATGAACGAATAAATAAATATATAAATAAGAAAAAAATTTAGATCAGATACAAAGTCCTTTTCTTAATAATGAAACTCCTTTTCGTAAGTCACTATTTCTGCCATTTCAGTGAAAAATCGTTTCAAAAAACGATTTCTACTGCATAATATTGATAGATTAATATCGTTTACTTTCAGTTTTATAATACTAAATATCAAACATAATCCTAATAAATAGTTTTACCCATAATAAAAGTCCTTTTCGCAAAAATAAAAGTCCTTTTCGCGAAAAGGAGTCCTTTACGCGAAAAGGAGTCCTTTGCGCATTTTAGGGTCACCGTCCACTTGTATGCTATTTTGAGTCCGAGATTATAATAATAATAATAATAATAATAATAATAATAATAATAATAATAATAATAAATTACATTTTGTCACGTTTGATTATTCGAGGTTACAACTTTGTCGGATCATTTAGTGCCGATCATTTCGTCCTTGACAAGAAAGAGCAAAATGTCAGACGAATGGCTTCCCAGTTTTGCAGAAAGTTTTTGTACAGCTTTGGGGGTTGTGGTGCCCATGATGTGTAACTATGCGTTAAAAAGACCATTTTTAACAGGTATTTACATCAATGGAGCCATATATTTGGGCGGCATTTGGGATTCGAGACTGTTCTGCTTAGGGCTGTCACGATATGCCAAAAGCGTATCGCGATATTGGGATATGTGGCAAGCATATTGCAATAATACCACGATAAATTGTCCAAAAATGTCAAAGAGACATTTTGGGTTAAAATGACAAGAGTATTGAAGCGAGATTGAATTTTTAAACCCAGTCTTTACCATGTATGCTCAACAAGACTCGGAGGCATCAAATTCCCTACAATATATAGCTTGCAATAATATTGATCTTGTGATGATACTGGCCTCGACTAAATGAAATGGATATAGCCACCTTGATCTTACCTTGCACCTTTTTGGTAGAACTACTTGGAGGCACTGGTGAAAGGGGTCATGGTTGGGCTGACCTGAGCATCCACAGCTTTTTGTTTTGATTTCATAACCATTACCATCTGGCTAGTGGGTGCTGCTGATTGAGATGCAAACTTAAATTTGTTGTTCTGCCAATATACTTTACTGCCACAGATATACACTGTATAGAGTGTCCCTGATGCCAGCCATCAAATTTTAAACTTAAATTTGAACCTTTTTGTACCACAACTATATTCTTTTCAAACAACTTTATTTGCATGAGTTTTTATACCTTTCTTCTGACATTCCAATGGAAAACTAAATAATCTTGTGTTTCTTTTTATAGTAACAACGATATATTGCGATACGTTTTCCGTATCGATATATTGTACCTTTTCAGACTAATATCGCAATATACCAATAAACCGATATATCGTGACAGCCCTAGTTCTGCTCAGTCTGAAAGCGTGCCGACCTACATATAGGGGAGATTCGGGTAATCTCGGACATGGCGGTACATCTACATCATGTACACGCTGCATTCAAGCTTGACTACTATAGCGGGGGGGGGGGGGGGGGGGGGTTGATGCATAAGAAAAAGAGAGAATGATAGGAAAGTTAGAAGCATAGTTGATAGAAAGCCAGAAAAAAATGTAGTTTTGGCCAATGCATGTTCCACTCTTCAATCCTCAACCAAACTGCCTTCCCTGAGGGTACCAGGACACACGAAGTCCCCGACAGCATAGCTTGAGGGTATCACAAGAGTGTACTTGCATCGCCGGGCCAGACAGCTTAGATTGACAGACTAAGTAGCTAGGGCTGGGACGATATATCAATACGCATCGATACGGCCAGTTCGCCCCTAGTCGTTTCGCCCCTGGTCGTTTCGCCCCAAATTTGATGCCTAGACGTTTCGCCCCTACACCCTAGTCGTTTCGCCCCACTTTATTTTTTTACCCTAGTCGTTTCGCCCCTCTATTTTTTAACTCCTTTATCATCAAGATATTTAAGCATTATTAAAATATGATAATAATTTAATTTTAACAATGAAAACGCTTCAGTAATAATTAATTTTAACAATGAACACGCTTCAGTAATAATGATAGCAATTAAGCCTTGTGGAACCCAGATCTATCTCTTTTTGTATATCAAAAGCCATCTGATCAGGATCCACACTGCTATAAATTATTATCTGATAATTGGTATGGTGCAGGCTCGAGGGTGCAGGTGTCCATGAAAAAAGTTTGGGAGGAGTGTAGTGCATAAATGTAATAAGCATGACTATGATAAATCGTGATAACAAAATGCAATCCTTGCCAAAAATAGGCCTAACTAATAAAATAATTTTATATTCCCTTCACCTCTGCGCCAATACGCAGGGTGGCAGCGCTCTGCTCAACACATTAAGAAAAGGGACTGATCAACCAGTTTAAGTAATTGGACGTTAATTGCCTCTAATTAAAGTAAGTATGCGACCGGATAATCTTTAATTTGTAAGCCATTAATGGGATTAAGACTAGGGTGTCGAAAACACACACCAATCAATCAGCTGCAATTAAAATTTGATGATCAATTTAACTTTGATATGTTGGTGACGTGCTTTGACTTCGTCGATGAACGTTCGTTTGTGCGGTATGTCCTCCGTATCTACAATGTTTATCATGATCCGCTAATGTTTATATAAAGTATTTCAGTAATTTTATGTATATCATGACAGGCAGTGTAGACAGTCATGACGTGTGGCAATATGCGATATGTCAGCTGTATCAACATTTTGGACTTCAATTTCCACCCAAGTTATAATCTCAAAAAGTGTTAGGTACGGAAATAATACCACGCATTGGCTGAAAACATAGGAATCACGCCAGCATCCAATCTTGTGGCACTATCGGCCCGCCGGTGAAACGCCATTCGAATGACATTTCGCTGGCGGGCCGATAGTGGCACGATTTTACATGCTTACTGGGAAGTGGGCGGGCAATGGGCTAAGTAATGAGTTCATTAAATGGTTTGATCCTTTGATTTATGCCGCGGTTCATTCTTCATTAAGCTGGACAAGTTTTAAACTGCTTATCCGGATGCTTTCGATTGCAAAAACGTTGATCTTGGAGAGCAGGAATTTACGATCCTGATATAAATAAGTAAAAAATTGCAGTTTTGTCGAAATTAATGACCAACGTAGGTCAAAGGATAGACGGCCTAATTGTTGTCCATGATGTTTGTTTGTTTGAATTTTTGCAATTAGTGAATTAAACTGATGAAAAGTGATATCTTATCATTATTTCGTGTAAAATTAGCGTTATTCGTTTTAACCCATTGGAAAGAGACATGGAAACACTTTTGCCATGTGCAAGATTCTACAAATGTCTTCTGCATAGTTTGTCATAATTGCAAGATATAATATTGCTTTACGTTGCAGAGTCGTTAGATGAATTGAATCATTTTGAATGTAATCAATTTCAAATATGTTTCCATTATCTTTATAATGGGGAAAACGGATTGTGCGATAAACGGAATGCGCAATAGTTAAAATGGTCTACATGACGAGAACTCAGAATTTTCAGACCTCAAAACAAAAAACAATAACCCACCCCTAGAAATTTCTACCTGGCAGAAATTAGTAACTAAACCATAACATGAGTATTTGATACAAGTTTATTGCTGAATAACATAGACTCATCTACTGAGCCCATTTTGATCGCATATAAAACGTATGGATTAAAACGGAGACTTAGACCACAAATTAGACCTAACTTTATATAGCCAAGGAAGCTGGATATATCAGAAAATATCTTTGTCATGAGAAGTTATATGATTGATATTACTTTGGGTATAATCGCATATGCAATAAAAATTCTCATGAACCGGTACAATAGCTTTATGCGAAAAAAATGTGCACATAATCTTCATCCAGCCAAAAGAGTTGAAGATTTTAACTGTTAAACTACATTACTACTGGCGTAAAACATTTCAAATATATTTGCCCTAACTATATACATGGATTTCAACAAAATAGGTTGATATTTCTTCTTGGGGCGAATCGACCAGGGGCGAAACGACTAGGGGGGCGAAACGACCAGGGGCGAAACGACCTGGGACGAAACGCCGCTGGGGAGAAACGTCTAGGGGGCGAACTGGATCTGGGGCGAAACGACCCGGATTCGTCTGAATAGTGTGGATTACATGCTTCACTACACAAAGACATGTAAATTCAGCATATATGCCAAATTAATGGTCAATTTTCCAAAAAGAGTGACAAAAATATTTGTCATATTGAATGATTTGCAAATGGAATAGAAAAAGTGAAAACTTTTGATCAATACACTACAGGAATACTGCTTTTAAGTGTTGCTGTATCATTGTCGATATATCGTGATACGTATCGTATCGCATTACATGTATCGCGATACGTATCGTATCGAATGACAGCCGTATCGTCCCAGCCCTATTAGTAGCTCCCGTTTGAAGGATACCAAACTGGGAGCCTCAGCCACATTGGCTGGTAGGGAATTCCAACGACAAATAGTTCTGGGGAAAAAGCTGAATTTATAATAGTCGCTGGAGACTGGGGTCTGTCGGTAAACTCGGACATTATCAGTTTTCATTAAATAAATCAATAAAAATGCATTGTTGTGTTTTCTCTTTTTTTGCACCCACCCTATTACCGGATCGTTATGCTTATTTATATCGAGATGAGTGCCATGTGGCCATTGCCAGATGACGTTTCTAGACGGATAAAAGCACAATAAATTAGTCACTTTGCATGTCTGCAGTCAGTTGGAAAGAATCTGTACCTGTACTCATAAAGCGTTTTCAGCAAGGAAGAAAACAAAAAATGAACTCAATAAACCTCATCATGAAACAGACAGCTACGGTACTTAACCGAGCCACGCCTATGAGGAATGTCTTGGGGGGGGGGTCCGATAGTTTGTGAAACAACTACTGACAAGGATACGGGGATGCGGGTCCGTACCTGCACGTAAATGTAGTAACAGTTATTTTACCAACAAAAACACGTGTTGAAGTTTCACTTTGCTTCGTCCGCCATCTTTGATCATCTGTATTTACTGTCACACTATTCAAACAAGTATAAGCTTACACAAAAGGTATAAGATTTTTAACGGACAAGAGTGAAAAATCATAACTAGATCTAGATATAATTTCTCTTACTTTATTCCATTTATTTTTCTTAACCTTATTTTTTCAATAAGGCCATGAATAAAGGTAATTCATTTCAGAGGGAACTAACTATCGCATCAGTGAATTGACGCAGGGTTTGAGGTTCTTTAATTGATGTTTATCCCAATGTTCTTTTTAAATTTATTGTTATCTGTCTATTTGATTATTAACCGTATGGTAAATACCAATTTGCACTTTCATTGAAGTTAGCAAACGGCGATTGCAGGTGCATTGTTTAATTGCTTTCATACTATCTATCTATCTATCTATCTATCTATCTATCTATCTATCTATCTATCTATCTGTCTGTCTGTCTACCACCAGCACCAGTAAAACACATGGGGCGATGGTGATCCGAAATTATTCAAAATAAAACAGCTAAAAACATGGCCCGATATAACATGCCAGCACGGGAAGTTCTTCACAGCACCGTCCGCCAATGAGACGGTTCTTTTTGAGCACCCAAAAGCTTAAGACCAAATAAGCACACAAAATTAGACCACTGTCGAACGTCAGTCAAACGCATGGGCTGATGGTGGCCCGATAATAGCATGCTAACACAGGACGTTTTTCACAACACATCAGCTATGTATGACTATTTAGCTCTATGAAATGTGGTGCTCAGAAATTTATGATAGGGATCCAACATCAGTTGGGCGTATTCATGCGCAAATCCAGGGGGGGGGGGGGGGGACAGGGGCTCCGGACCTCAACCCTAAAAATCATAGGAAGATTAGGGTTTCTTAGCAATACTGGTCAGGATCCCTGAAAAAATACAAAGCTACAAAGCCACCAATGTTGGGCCATCATTGGCACGCCAGCGAAAAGCCATTTATGTTCTGCTAGTTTATTCCAGACCAGTCTTTTTAGTAAACAGTGTGGACCCAGATTAAACTGTTGTCCTAAGAGCAGTCTGATCCAGGCCCACAATGTTTGTCTGTAGGTAGAAATTATCCATTGACTTTAGCATAAGTTGCATTTTCCTTATATAACGACCCATATGTCGTCTACTAGTTCGTTGCTGAAAGACGTCTTTTTAGCAATCAATGTGGACCCAGATCTCCTAGGAGCAGTCTGATCTGGGTCCCAAATGTTTGCACGGTTGAGGTAAGCTTAACTTGCATTTCCCTGACATAACCACCCATAAGCCGTCTTTGTAGCAAACAGTGTGGACCCGTATCAAACAACTCTCATAGGAGCAGCCTGAACCGGGTTTGCAATGTTTGCCTGTCTGTAAGACGTCTTTGTAGCAAAAAGTGTGGACCCAAATCCGACTGCTCTCCTAGGAACAGTCTGATCAGGGTCCACGGCGAAATTAGCTGTTGGCGTAGCAGATGACTCCAGCAGACGTTAATTTTAGATGCATTTCCGCGATCGAGTCGATCAACCTATGAAGATCCATTTGTAACGTCTCAGTAGCAAATAGAGTGGACCGAGATCAGACTGTTATCATAGGAGCAGTCTGATCTTGTTCAACACTGTTTTTCTTTATTTTCGATGCATTTCCGCGATTGAGTCTTTCAGCCTAAGCATATCCATTTGTAACGTCTCTCTAGCAAACAGCCTGGATCCAGATCAGACTGTTATCGTAGGAGCAGTCTGATTTTGTTCAACTCTGTCTTTATGCTTAATAGTCATTTCCTTTTTAGACCATATCAGTTACTTTAAAAAAGGCTCAGAGTCTTCTTATAAAGCTATGTCCGAATGTCCAAAGATACCAGTAAGGCCCACTGCCGTTGTTCCAGTAATGAGTCTCTTTGAAAGCCATGATTAAAAATGAATTCACACTACAGACTATGTGAGCTTATTTGACACTGCTCACTCATCAGCTGCCAACGAGTAGTTTAATTGGTTCCTTTAATTGAAGATGAGAGGATAATTGATTTGTTACATTTGAGTAATGTTTTTATGCCCCCGCCATTTATAATATATCATCACCCTTCAGGCCTTGTCCGTACGTACATACATACGTACATCCCGTACATCCTGTCCCCTACATACGAAAAATGGTTTCCGGGCGATATCTTTTGAATACATCGGTGTATTGGATTCATATTTCATACACAGGTATATAATCATAAAATACAGGTCAAATTCGATAACAGACAAAAACAACCAATTGTAATCAGAGTTATGGCCCTTGATCTCTGTACGAAAAATGGTTTCCAGGCGATATCTTTTGAAAACATTGGTGAATTGGATTCATATTTCATACAAAGGTATATAATCATAAAATACAGGTCAAGTTCGATTACGGATAAAATCCACCAATTATTATCAGAGTTATGGCCCTTCATCTCCATATGAAAAATGGTTTCCGGGCGATATCTTTTGAATACATTGGTGTATTGGATTCATATTTCATACACAGGTATATAATCATAAAATACAGGTCAAGTTCGATTATGGATAAAATCCACCGATTATTATCAGAGTTATGGCCCTTTGTTAAATGACAATGCCCTATTTATGCGAATTTGGCAAAAGCGGGGGCATCCGTGTCCCATGGACACATTTCTAGTTTTTTTTACTTTACCGTTATTTTTTTTTTCACCTTTTGTATAAGCGTATACTTAATTGTTTGAATAGTGTGACGCATGACAGAGTTCCAGATTAGCCTGCCTTTGAGGATCAAAGATGGCGGACAAAGCAAAGTGAAACTACAACATGAGTTTTTGATGGTAAAATAATGCTACTACATATACGTGCAGGTACGGACCCGTATCCCTAGACTTGTCTGAAATTTTTTCACAAATACCGGACCACGAGACATTCCTTATAGCTGAGGTTCGGGGTCCGGTACCAGACCCCTAGAATCAGTGTCTATGGGTCCGGTACTGGACCCGTAGCCCCGCAGTCTAAGGTTCCGGTACCGGACCCGGAGACAGTGCCAAAAGAAATAGAACACTCTTGATATTGTTAAACTTAATACATGTATCTGGTGACATTCAATTAAACCCTGGTCCAGGAAATGGTTCAGTCTTTCCCTGTGGATGCTGTTAGCTGCCAGTTACTTGGTCGCAGCTAGGAGTGTGTTGTACAAACTGTAGTATCTGGTATCACAAATCATGCGAAGACATAAGTACAAGGGACATGTCATACTTGGGAAGAAGCAACGTAGTGTGGCACTGTTGCAAATGCAACAGTATGAATGTTGACAACTTCACATACAACAGCTATGAACTATATACTACAAATATGTTTCAGCCACTAAGTGAATTGGACGTGACAATCGATTCAGTACACTAAAACCTGGCATTTAGTCCACTACATACTAGCAGCCCACGGAGGGCCTCAGTGTCAGACAGATCAGGAAAGTCTTCAGTCAGTGACAGCCAAACTGGTGTAACGTTTTTATATATACGTATACAACGGAGCGGTACACAATATTCACAATGTATAGATATATTAATTTTCCGTGGGTTCCCTTACCCTGTCTGATTAGAAACTAAAGTATAAAAGGAACGATCATCAAATAATTGGGCATATATATCAATCACACATTAATCAACGGTATGGGTTCAACCTGTTCCCTGATCAAAACTCCCAGTGAGCCTCTATGATCCTTTCAGGTTCTAGGAGCCCACCTGTCTCGACTTTATATTCAAGACACTGGGTCCACCTTCAACTCTTAGAGCAATACTAGAACAACAGTCTCAGGTTTTCGCAATGATCCCAATGAGACTAGTGCTGCCAGTATTTGCCCAAGGGGCAGAGTTAGCTTGTATTATTACCTATTGTATATGCAAATACGATGTGCTCAACACGACGTCAATTCACCGACTCCATTTTACCCGCGTGCGCGGTATTTATACTGGCTCAGTAGGAAGAATCCATTTTAGAGGTGTGGCCGTGTGCATTAGCGTTTAAAATCAATCCCAATTAAGATAAAAACATGATATTAACTAAGAGATGCAGTTTTACCAAACGAACTTAAAGCTTTTGATTACTTGTTTCCATGGAAACGCAACCCAGGACCCCATGTTCCTCAGAATGTGATTGCCTTGCTATTCATTGTGCCCCAAGCGCTTTATCCAAGCGTCTACATGTGACTAAGATGATCAACAATGGCTGCGCCCAGCAAGTTGTCATTTCCTGGTTCAGAAATGCGTGTTTTATAGGCTTTAAGCTTAAGAAATGACCAAAATTGAATGAGTAATGATTATTAAATGAACAGAGGAGACTGGTCATAATCTGTGACATCAGGTAATGGGCTTATGACTGTTCTTGGCCTTTGTAGATATTGTTTACCCGCATTTTCGTCACACTACCCACGCCTCCCATTTCATGCGTGGCGCATGCATCAACTAAAAACAAAAACATCCTAAGTGTAACCCAGCTTTAATTGACAACTCAGTCAATGTCTATTAAACATTTTTTTTAAAAACCTTAATACTTTTTTAAGGTAATCAATGAAAGGATACTGTCATCAATGGCTCTCCTGTACATCTTACTTGCCATGCCCATTGACCAAATGAGAATAGAACTCATATTTGTTCTCACATCCCTTTCCACACATATTACACAGAAATGGGTCCCCATGGCTGTGCCAACCGCGATGTAAGGTGGAGAGAATATCGTCATCAAAAGTGATGCCACATGGTTCGCATCGATGACCAGACACTTGTACACCACTATCCTGTTTTTGGACCATCGGCTTACGAACATGGCTTACTGACTCTCTGACCTTGCTGTCCAACTTTGGCTTCTTCACCTCAACCTCCTTTGCTTCACTGTCCTTCAATCTCTTGGGGGCTCTTACTTTTTCCGGTTCTGTAGGCTTCCTGATTGTCCTACCAATTTCCAGTTCATCAGCCTTCTCTTTAGTGAACTTAATTGTCTTATCAATATCTGAAGTCTCAGATTCAGAACTTGAATCACTTGATTCCTCCTCGTAATCCAATTGGATGACAGGGTCACTATCCCACTCATCGCATCCAGTTTTAGAGTTCTCTGGCTTCTCTACACTAGTGAGCTCTTAACTGCTCGTCTCAGCTGAAGATGTTTCAGTAGCTGAAACAGGATGAAACTTCGTGACATGTTTGTTATCCCCACGCTTTTTTAAAAAAGCCAAGGGGCTATTGTTATCGCCTCCGTCCGTCCGTCCGTCCGTCCGTTATGCTATCTCCTAAACCATTGGACGAAATTCAACAAAATTTGGTGTGTGAGTTACTCACATGAATGGGGCGCGCAATTTAGATTTTTTTTTGGCCCCGCCCCCTGGGGCCCTGGGGAGGGGTCAAAAGGTCAAATATCATTTAATTTCAATTACAAAGTCAATTTCAAAGATTTTTATTCCAAACTTTGTGTGTGTTCTCACTAATGAAAGATACAAAACATATCAGACCGGTTTTTTATTCTGCCGCCTGGGTCATGCCCTAGGGGTGGGACTTGGGGCTACTTAGGGGCCTAAATCAAATTCGTCCTGCTGTCTGTCAGTTATGCTATCTCCTCCTAAACCATTGGACGAAATTAAACCAAATTTCGCTTGTGAGTTACTCACATGTATGAGGCGCGCAACGTAAAAAAAAAATTTTTGGCCCCGCCCCCTGGGGCCTTGGGAGGGGTCAAAAGGTCAAATATCATTTAATTTCAATTACAAAGTCAATTTCAAAGATTTTTAATCCAAACTTTGTGTGTGTTCTCACAAATGAAAGATACAAAACATATCAGACGGGTTTTTTATTCTGTCGCCTGGGTCATGCCCTAGGGGTGGGACTTGGGGGTATTTAGGGGCCAAAATCAAATTCCATCCTGCTGTCTGTCCGTTATGCTATCTCCTCCTAAACCATTGGACGAAATTAAAATAAATTTGGTGTGTGAGTTACTCACATGAATGGGACCTGCAACATAAAAAAATTATTTGACCCCGCCCCCTGGGGCCCTAGGGAGGGGTCAAAAGGTCAAATATCATTTAATTTCAATTACAAAGTCAATTTCAAAGATTTTTATTCCAAACTTTGTGTGTGTTCTCACAAATGAAAGATACAAAACATATCAGACGGGATTTGAATTCTGTTGCCTGGGTCATACCCCAGGAACGGGACTTTGGGGCACTGGGGGTGCCCAGGGGGTCAATTTTTTTTTTTTTCAAACATGGTCATGTGGCATATCAAATCGACGGGGATGACAAGCAGAACAGAATGCAAGTAAAATTTTCATCTGAGGGTCAAACTGGTGACCTTGGGGCGAGGTCAAAAGGTCAAATATCATTAACATGTCAAATTCAAAGATTCTTATACCAAACTCTTTGTATGTGTTCTCACAAATAAAGGATAGAAAACATATTGAACAGAATTTTCATTCTGTTGCCAGAGTCATGCCCCTGGGTGGGACTTGTGGGTGCTGGGGGGAGTCAAAAACTTTAGCGTGGGGATTTGCGATGGCGCCCCAGCGACTGCGCGCTCTAGTTCAGATTTGCTTTCTTAGTAAACAAGCTCTTGCAAACACTGCACTCCAGATTCTTTTGCAGCTTTGGCTTCCCGCACTGTCTTGTGTGTGCCAGATAGTCTTCCCATCTGACGTCTTTCTTGCAACTTGGACATAGGGAGTACTTCCTAGGTGTAATCTTAGTTAGTGGCATCTCGCTGGAAATAGAAAAGACAGATAAATAGTCTCGGAGCCATCTGGGCTTTCTGACAACCCTTTTGTGTCTGGTTTCAACTACGGGCTCGTTATCTGTCTCAGAAAATTCAGATTGTTCATGAGGAGGGTCAGCTGTTTCAGCATGTGCTTCGGCATGCTTAAACACTTCCCTGCCTTCAGATTCATCTCTTAAAATTTGATTTCTGACTTTACAACCCTATCAATATGAATGGTAGCTACTGCCCCATTTCTACCACAGTTTATTTTCAGCAACACTTCAGTTAGGATTTCTATGACCTCAAAGGGTCCCCTCCAAAAGGAAGTAAACTTATATGTCTGTCCTGTTTTCTTAACAGGGAAAGTACACCAAAACCCTGTCATCAACATTAAAATTCTCATAGGAAAACTTTTTATCTTGAATTTTCTTTTGCCTTGCAATTGCTGAACCTGTGGTCTCCCTAACAAACTTATGTACAGACTCTAACCTTTCTTGCAATTCCCAGACCCATAAATTTGTTGGCTCACGTTTTACATTTGGTGGCATTTCATATATCAGATCAAGTGGGGTTTTTGTATTACGACAGAACATAAGCATGTTTGGGCTTAGTCCTGTACTTTCATGATCTGCTGCCCTATAGGCCATCATAATATAGGGGAGAAGAAGGTCCCAATTAGAGTGATTGTCGTCTATGTAAGCACGCAACATTGAACAGAGCGTTTTGGTTAAATCGCTCTACCATACCATCAGATTTTGGATGTTATGGCGTGGTACGCGTTTTGTCAATTTCAAGTAATTGGCACATTTCTGAGAATAAACAACTTTCTAACTGACGTCCTTGATCAGAATGAATTCGGTCAGAAATTTCAAATCTGGTGAACACTTCCTCAACCATAATTCTTGCCACTGTAGCAGCTTCCATATTTTTCATTGGAAAACTCTCTGTCCATTTGGTTAAATAATCAGAGACTACTAGCACATATTTGTTGTCACGTTCTGTGATTGGAAGCTCTCCCAGTATATCAACTGCTATCCTTTCCATTGGATAACCACTTCTGCCCACTTGCATAGGTGCTCTCTTGGTTGGAATAGGTTCTTTACATTTCTGGCATGTTATACAGCCTGTCACGTAGGATTTCACATCCTGGCTTCACCCTGGCCAATAATAATTTTGTCTTATCTTACTTAAGGTTTTATTTATCCCTAGATGACCGGAAGTTTGAACATCATGTGCAAAATTCAGCACAATCCTCCTATGTGATTGTGGCACTATCACCTGGGCTGTAACAGTATTAGTTGCTGAGTCTTCATATCTCCGTACAAGCTTTTGATCTTATTTTTCTAGGTTCTTCCATTGACCATATAATGCCTTGAAGAAATAACTCCCCATTGATATGGCTCTGGTGTCTGGCTTGATTCCCTTCTCTAACCAATTCTTGAGCAGAGAAATATCTCGATCACTGTCCTGAATCGCTTTTAGATCAAATACTTCTGGGTTGGATGACCCAACCACATTGACAGAATAACTGGTTTCATCATTTACACCACACTGCTTGCAGGGAATCAGACTGACACCATCAGCATTTTGGTGAAGCCTTCCTGGTCTGTGTTCAACTTTCATGTCATAAGATGACAATGTCTCTATCCAGCGAGCAATCTGTCCTTCTGGGTTTTTGAAGTTCATGAGCCATCTTAAAGAGCTGTGATCTGTCCTTACCAAAAAGTTCTTCCCATATAGGTAGTGCTTGAAATGCTTTACAAATGTCACCAGTGCTAATAACTGATTCCTGGTTACACAATGTGCACGTTCAGACTTTGTTAAGGTCCTGCTTGCAAATGCAATGGCATGTTCCTCTCCATGGATTTTCTGTGAAATAACAGCCCCAATACTTTGATCATAAGCATCCACATCAAGAATAAAGCCATGATTAAAATCAGGATGAGCCAGTACAGGAGCATTCACTAGTTTTGTTTTCAAAGTTTGAAATGCATTTTGGCACTCCTTTGTCCATTTGAACCTAACTCCCTTTTGTGTAAGTTTGTGTAGTGGTTTTGCTATTGCTGAGAATCTGAAGATAAATCTATGATAATAACTACAGAAGCCCAGAAAAGATCTGACTTCTTTCACGGTTGTGGGGTCTGGCCAGTTTTGAACACATTCTGTTTTCTTGGGGTCTGTGCTTATACCATCTTCTGATATAATGTGTCCCAAGAAATCCACTCTTTTAGCAAACAGCTGACACTTCCTGGCTTTTAGTTTCAGGCCTGCTTCCTGAAGTCTATCAAGAACTTCAAGATTTTTCACCATGTCCTCAAATGTCTTTCCACAAACTATCATATCATCCAGATAAACCAAACATGTTTCCCAGTGAAGACCCGCTAAAACTATCTCCATAAGCCTCTCAAATGTGGCTGGTGCATTGCACAAACCAAAGGGGAGCACTTTAAACTCAAAGAGTCCTTTTCTGCTAATGAAAGCTGTTTTCTTCCTATCATCTTTATCTAATTCGACTTGCCAATATCCTGAGTTCATATCTAAGCAGGAGAACCACTTGGAACCTGCTAACTGATCTAGTGATTCGTCTATCCGTGGAAGGGGGTAGGCATCCTTTATTGTTACATCATTGAGCCGGCGGTAGTCGATGCAGAACCTCCTGCTCCCATTTTCCCATTTTTGGATGGAGTTATTACATCCTTTTCTAACATGTTATCTATTTGCTCATCCATTTCTTTCTGCATGTGATAAGGAACTCATCTTAAAGGCTGCTTTATGGGCTGTGCATCCTTAGTTGGTATTCTGTGGTTCAAGACTCCAGTTCTCCCAATGTCAGTGTCATTTTCCGAGAACACTAAGGAATACTTGCTCAATAAACTGGCCACTTTCTTCTGTTGATCTTTACTCATTCCATCCACTGTTCGCTGATAAAGATCACTGAAGTGACTGGGTACATGCTTTGGAATAGAAATCTTTGATTTTACACTTTGCACCTCAATACCAGAACTTGCTTGTGCTATGTTTGTCCCAGGATAAATTTGACACATTTCATCTGTAATGTTCATTACACGCACAGGTATTTCATTCTGACTATATGATAATGATTTTGCCACTAATGCACTACCTTTATCAAGAAAGCTTTGTGCAGGCTCAATAATACAGTCTTCCTTCTTCAAGTGTTGAATCAGTCATTGACGCATTGATTATTCTTTCTGACCTAGGCGGTATTTGAACCATATCTTTTGCAACTATTCTACAACATCCAATGTAACCTACATGGTCCAGTTTGATGGTTTCATTTCGAACTATGAGGTTTCCTTGAGCAATATCAATTTTACAATTGTTCCTATCAAGAAAATCAAGACCAAGGATTGCCTCATTATCTATATCGGCAATGATCACATCCATATAACATGATGATTTAGAAACCTTAATGTGCACTTTGGATTTGCCTTTCACTCCTATTGGGTTTCCTGATGCTGTGAATATGTGAATGAAGATTCACCTATTACTTCCCAAACTCTGCTGGAAATAATAGTGAGGGTTGCTCCAGTGTCTACTAAACTGCCCAATGGTTTGCCATCTACATACGCAGTTAAGAACAATCCAGAGCTCTTCTTTCCTGAAACTTTGACCCCTTCCTCATCAAGGGTTTCATTTTCTTTCTTCAGGGCTCCAGACTCTGATTGCTTTTGCTTAAGTCCCTCTGAATATGGTCTGTAGATCCACAAGAATAGCATCTTCTCCGAAATGGTCTTCTTTCTGGTGATCTTGGCGCTCCCTGATTTGTTTTCCATTGGCCATATGGTCTGTAACGCCTGCATTCAGGCCTTTGTGATTTGAGAGATTTTACTTCATCCTGCAGGAGCTTCAGTGTTTCAGCCAACTGTTCCATATTAGTGCTGGTACTATCACTCTTCTCTTGTGCTTTTGTTTCTGAAGTATTGGCGGAAAATAGATAACCCTGACCTTTTTGTTTCTTGCGATCTGTCCGGTCATATGCTTCTAGTTCAACTGCATGCGTAACAGCATCATTCAAATCACTAGGCCTAGCTTGTTTCATTCTCAATCTTATGTCAGAGCTGTGCAAGGCATCAATAAACTGCTCCTTTGCCAGTGTTTCTCTGACATCACATGGTGCAGTTTGATAAGCAAGGTTTGTTAGCCTTCTGATATCCTGTCCCAAAGCAGAAAGAGTTTCTGATGCAGTTTGTTTTCTTTCTCTTAACTGCACTCTATATAGTTCTGTTTGATTAGGTGGAGCGAAGCGTTCCTCCAATGCTTTCACTAGTTTGTCATAGTCCTTTGACTGAGTAGATATATTTCCAAAGACACCCTGGGCTTGGCCTCTAAGAGACACAGCTAAGTAAAACCTCTTTTCTGTTTGGTTCCAATTATTAATTTCAGCCACTGCATCATAATGAGCTCTATAATCCAACCAGGAGCCTGTCCCATCAAAGGTTGCTGGCTCTACTCTTACGCTCCCGCTTGTCTGTGGTTTGGGCCCAACTATTTTTGGTGCTGAGGTTTTTGACTCTTCGCTAACACTTACACTTGCTTGTGGTTTGGGCTCTATTATTCTGGGTGTTGAGGTTACTGGATAATTTGCAGTTTCTCTCATCCTACCTGTTCCAGCCTGCGGCGCTGTCAATGGGGTAAAAGCACCTCCTATACTTCTTTCATCATATAAATTCAACATGGGGGGTTCCTTTGTTTCAAAGTGAACCCTTCGGCCTCTGGGTAAATCTGGAAGATGCCTCCTTGGTTTCTCTTCACTTGACGGCTCCTTAGTGGCTCCTTCTTCCTGTTGAACCTCTAACTGACTAAGCTCACGTTCTAATGAAAATATCTTATTTTGAAGAAGGCTGGCCTGATTCTTTTTTCTCATGACTTCAAGCCGTTTGCCAAATACTCTCATTGAGGTTCCAAACCTATCTGTATGGTCCACTCCTCCATCATTCAAAAGTTATTAAGGGCTTGAGCTCGTGATATTTGTAGAATATCAATATCCCACAAACGCTGTCCACCACTGTAACGGTTTTATATATACGTATACAACGGAGCGGTACACAATATTCACAATGTATAGATATATTAATTTTCCGTGGGTTCCCTTACCCTGTCTGATTAGAAACTAAAGTATAAAAAGAACGATCATCAAATATCAATCACACATTAATCAACGGTATGGGTTCAACCTGTTCCCTGATCAAAACTCCCAATGAGCCTCTATGATCCTTTCAGGTTCTAGGAGCCCACCTGTCTGGCTCCTGCTTCTTGCCTTTATATTCAAGACACTGGGTCCACCTTCAACTCTTAGAGCAATACTAGAACAACAGTCTCAGGTTTCGCAATGATCCCAATGAGACTAGTGCTGCCAGTATTTGCTCAAGGGGCAGAGTTAGCTTGTATTATTACCTATTGTATATGCAAATACAATGTGCTCAACACGACGTCAATTCACCGACTCTCCATTTTACCCGCGTGCGCCGTATTTATACTGGCTCAGTAGGAAGAAACCATTTGAGAGGTGTGGCAGGTTGTACCCATATAATGATTCCTGTTATTCTCACGTGTATTAGCGTTAAAAATCAATTCCAATTAAGATAAAAACATGATATTAACTATGAGATGCAGTTTTACCATATGAACTTAAAGCTTTTGATTACTTGTTTCCAGGACCCCATGTTCCTCAGAATGTGATTGCCTTGCTATTCATTGTGCCTCAAGCGCTTGATCCAAGCGTTTACATGTAACTAAGATGATCAACAATGGCTGCGCCCAGCAAGTTGTCATTTCCTGGTTCAGAAATGCGTGTTTTATAGGCTTTAAGCTTAAGAAATGACCAAAATGGAATGAGTAATGATTATTAAATGAACGGAGGAGACTGGTCATAATCTGTGACATCAGGTAATGGGCTTATGACTGTTCTTGGCCTTTGTAGATATTGTTTACCCGCATTTTCGTCACACTGGAGCTGACAAGTCAAACCATACCGAACTACCTAAAATGTCAAACCTAAGACTTTTAACAGTGAACTGTTGCAGCATCCGAGAAAATAAATCTGAATTTACAGCAGCTCTTGATTATATCAAACCTGACATTATTTGCGGGACCGAGTCTGGGCTCAGAGGTATCAAACCTGGAAAAGACCCAGATAAAGACGCTATAAAGTCCAGTGAAATTTTCCCGACAAACCTCTACATACATAGAAACGACAGAGGAAACCGAGGGGGAGGAGTATTCACAGGAGTACGGAAAGGACTAGTAGCAACTGAACAACCTGAACTTGTAACAGAATGTGAAATAGAATGGACCAAGGTCGGACTCAAAAATAATAAAGATTTGTACCTTTCATCCTTCTACATGCTTCATCGCAATATGAACGATATAATCAATCTAAATGATTCACTCAAAAAACTTTCAAACTCCAAGAAAAGTAAACATTATACTCGCAGGAGATTTTAACTGCCCCGACATTGATTGGGAAAATCTAGTTGTTAAGCAGGGAGCAGCTGGCAGAGAAATACAACAAGCTTTAGTGGACCTTTCAATTGAACATGGACTCACCCAAATACATAATGAACCCACACGCTATGGACCTAGTATTTACGAATAATCCTTCATTGGTGAAGAGTTCATATGCAGGTATAAGTGACCACGCGATGGTAGTAACTGACCTTGATATACACCCAAAATGTGTCACACAAAAACCACGGAAAATCTACATATACTCCAAGGCAGACTGGGATTCAATAAATTCTGAAACTAAAAAACTTTCCAAAGATATTATCACAGATTATGAATCTGGAAAAAATGTTGAAGATTTATGGATTATGTTCAAAACTAAGACTTTTGAAATAATGGACAAATTCATTCCTACAAAAATATGAAAGGGAGGAGATCAGTCTCATGGTTAAGCTACAAGCTCCGACGTATGACTAGGAGAAAAGCACACCTCAAAAACATGCAAAAAAATCTAAACAGTGGACAGAATTTAAATCATTGCAACGTCAATGTAAGAAAGCATTCAAAGAAGCGGAAGTAAATCACATCAATGATGTCATCAACAAAGGACTGCAAAATAAAAATAGCAAGCCGTTTTGGAGATATGTTATATCAAGGAAACAGGACAAAATTGGTATAATTTCACTGCTCAAAAACTCGGGTCTCTATTCAGTGAAAGTAAAGAAAAAGCTCAAATATTAGTAGAACAGTTCAGATCTGTATTCACAATAGAAGATTCTTCGGACATGCCGCATATGGAAAAACAGTATCGACATAAACTTCCAGACTTAACTATCAAAACAGAAGGTGTTGAAAACTTTTTGAAGAACATTGTTACTTCTAAAGCATGTGGACCTGATAACATCCCAAATATTATTCTAAAAAATTGTGCAGTCCAGTTAGCTCCGGGCCTAAGAACTGTATTTTAGTTGTCGGTAGACAGTGGAACTTAACCTAAAGACTGGATAAATGCAAACATATCACCGGTGTTCAAAAAAGGAGATGTTCATATGGTGGAAAACTACCGGCCTGTGTCATTGACTTCAGTATCGTGTAAACTTCTTGAACATATAATTTGTAAACATTTGTTAGATCACTTAGAGAAGAATAAAATTCTGACAAATTTAAACCATGGATTTAGAGCAGGATATTCTTGTGAAACACAGCTCCTAACTACAATGCATGATCTTCTAAGGAACAATGACAAAGGACTCCAAACGGATATGGTCATATTAGACTTTTCCAAAGCATTCGATACAGTACCCAACAGGAAACTGTTACATAAACTTGTAAAATATGGAATTAATGGAAACATACATAATTGGCTCGAGATGTTCTTGACAAAACGACACATGCAGGGTTTCAGCTGGACTGAAATTCGCTTCGGACATTTTGTCCGAGCAGCCCCAATATTGTTCGGACATTTGGAAATTTTTTTGGACATTTTTTCAGACACTCATTTTACCACCATAAACCGAAAATGCTATCTGCCCTTCTCATAATGAAACAAGGGGTAGTTTTGCTACCATTTCGGATGGTAGGTGCGGCCTGATTGATTGGCTGGCTTTTTATTTAATGAGGCGACTGGAGCTTGCTGATCGGTGGAAGTGGGTGGGGTACCGTACTGTTTTTTGCTGCTATTTTCGGCCGCTGCACGACTCGTTAGTCACGGAAAGTGGCTGTTCAGGTAATGATGGAGCGGGCAAACTGTTTTGGGGCATAAAAAACCTTGAGTTCCCGATGTTTCTTGGTGGCAATTAAGTTTTTTAGTCATTTTATCGGCGAATGCCAATGCAAATATGCTGTCCGCTTCGAGATGAAATCGAGGTAAGAAGTTTACAGGATGCAATAGACCAATCAGGCGTCGCGTAACAAAACTTCTTGACTGGTTTGCTTTAGTGAATAAGTATTTTAAGGGTAAAATTATGCGAACCAGCCTACCGCTTACAGAAATTTGGACAATCAGCGATTGTTTTATAAAACAAAAATACTATTGCATCACTGTGCATTACCGTACAGTATGCACTTCTGAAAATCGTCTCGGACAAACTGTCCAAACTGGACAGCAAACTCTCAGACATCTGGAACTATTTTCGGACTATGTCCGATGGCCGACGCCAAACTGAATCCCTGACATGTGTGTAGTCGTGGATGGAGATTTTTCTGATTCCATTACCGTTGACTCTGGAGTACCTCAAGGGACAGTTTTAGGTCCACTTCTCTTCCTCTGTCACATAAACAACCTACCAGATTGTGTCAAGTCCCAAGTTAGATTGTTCGCGGACGATTGTCTGCTATATAGGACAATAAATTCTCAAAGTGACCACCTAACATTCCAGAAAGGTCTTGAAGCACTTGAAAAGTGGGTGAGTGACTGGGGTATGAGATTTAATGCCAAAAAATGTTACCTAATGAGTTTCAACGGTAGATCCAGCCATTTCTCTACACTGAATAACCATATACTACAGAAAGTTAACAGAACCCCTACCTCGGAATCTTAATATCAGAGGATCTTAAATGGGAACCTCATCTCATCAAAATTACCAAAAAAGCAAATAAGCTTTCCTAAAACGGAACCTTAGACACTGTCGAGAACCCTGTAGAAAAACAGCATATATATCGTTAGTTCGTTCAGTACTTGAATATGGATCAATAGTTTGGGATCCTTATTATGTAAAGGACATTAATAGAATTGAGAAAATCCAGCGCGAAGCAGTACGTTTTATATCTGGAGACTACGATACACGTGAACCTGGATATATCTCCAAAATGCTGAAAGATCAAGATCTTCCATCACTTCAAGACAGAAGGATGGCAGCTTATAAGATTAACATTCTTCTACAAAGTGGTCGAGGGGCTAGTGCCCGCAATATCTCCAGATGCTTTCCTAAAACCGCAAAGGCCAAAACGCCAAATTCATGCAAAAAAATTTCAAGGCTTTGATTCTAAAAACATTGTAGAAATTCATCAATCCAAAAACACCAAATCTTTCAAAGTTGAGCAGTCAAACACAGTGCAATATAGCAGTTCTTTTTCATTAAAACAGTGAGAGACTGGAACAGCCTAGAAGAAGCTATAGTGTGCAGGGATTCAGTGGAGGGCTTTGTTTCAGCCCTACATTCTAGAGACTAATATTCTGGAACATATAAACACTCTCTCTCTCCGGCGCATTTAATGCCGTAACAGGCCCTGCACTGTATAAATATAAATACAGATACAGGTCTCCTTTGAAAGCCAACAAGTTTAAAATGAGCCACTTCTGCACATAGCCATTGTGAGATTCCCAATGATCGTATGGCAACAAAAAACAGCCAACGCATACAGAGTTGTTTAGGCCAGAATTTTTTTATTAGTTGATTTACAAACCCGCCGACTGTAATTTTCCCGAAAGTGCAAAAAAAATAAAATTAATAAAAATATTTTTTTATTTTATTCCATCCGCCGACTCTAAATATTATTCGTTTCGTTAAAAATAAAAATGGATTGCGAGATCGATTCACCCAACACGATACGCATTTATTTAAATTCTAGCGCATATCATGTACGAAAAACAAAATAAGCAATACGCATTTGATGTTTTTCCAGAGCGTCATATTTTGTTTTTGTTGTTTACACGGTAGGAAAAAGTTAGAGGATATCCGAATTTGTTTCTCTTCGGGCATGTTCGTTTTGTTACGGAGGCATCGCAAATCTTCGTAAACGTATTCGCCATCAAATGAAAACATGTCTAAGTCTCCGTCGGATCGATAGTGCAGTTTGCGGAAACCATCGAGAACCGCGAGGTTGTTGTGTAACACACAGTTTTACTTTCGGTTTCACAACACGCTTTCTGCAAAATGCTACGGAAGAAAGTTATCGAAATAAAGCAATCCAAGCGTGTTTGCCTTCTTGTAATAGTGTACAGTATTTTCTTCAAATATCTCTGAAATCCAGCGGTCTTTTCCTTTTAGAAAAAAAGTATCAGGAGACCTGTGTTTGCGAGAATCGAATACACAAAATCCAAACAAGTACTGGCTTATACAAAAGTAATTCGGTCTGTCTAATGACTAAAAAAATATTTCAGATCATTTTATGTAGCGTCAAGTTCTGATCAAATATTTTGATTTCAACAAAACCCCTCACCCACCTACCCCTCCCAAAGCAGACAATAGCCACTAAAAGGGCACTCGTAATGCTCATATTTGCACTATTTTTTTACAAAAAAGTAGTCTCCTCCTGCACCCCTTGTCCCCTCTGCGGCTTTGTCCTGCTTAACCCAACACCTATTTTGCCAAATAAAAATTGTTATCTTACCTTTTGCTTTCTTGATAGTAGACTAGGAAGACAAGCAGTTAGCTCGGGCGCAATTAAACGGCCTCTTGAAATAGCTTAATCGTTTCTTGGTGTATGATTTTTTAAGACAAAAAGTCAGTACTCCAAAAAATTTCTCGTTACTCCTTTTTATACCCCGCCACTAAAGTGTGGCGAGGTATTATGTTATACCCTTCAGTGTCTGTCCGTCCGTCCGTCCGTCCGTCCGTCCGTCCGTCCGCACCATTTCCGATCGATAACTTGAGTATTTATTCACGGAATTTTTTCAAATTTTGCATACATATTGTTACCGGCGATGAGTGGTATGGGATTGTTAATGGGCAAAATCCGTCCATTTTTAACGGAGTTACTGCCCTTTTTCGTATTGGAAAAATGGTTTCTGGCCTGTTATTCCTTTACTATTCATGATATCTGAATGAAACTTCACAGATATGTTGCACATCAAAGGTTATATATTCTGACTAAGGACCGTCACTCTGACCTTCACAGTTTGTGAGTTATCCGCCCTTGATAGGTCTGAAAAAAGGTTTTTGACCTATTGTTCCTTTACTATGTGGAATATCTGAATATAACTTCACAGATATGTTTCACATCAAAGGTAACATATTGTGACTAAGAACCGTCACTCTTACCTTTCCCGTTTGTGAGTTATCCGCCCTTGATTGAATTAAAAAATGTTTTTTACCCGTAGTTCCTTTACTATGTGGAATATTTAAATGAAACTTTACAGATATGTTTCACATCAAAGGTTACATACTGTGACAAAGAACCATCACTCTTACCTTTCCAGTTCATGAGTTATCTGCCCTTGATTGATCTGAAAAATGGTTTTTGACCTGTAGTTCATTTACTATATGGAATATCTGAATGAAACTTCACAGATATGTTGATCATCAAAGGTTACATATTGTGACTAAGGATCTTCACTCTTACCTTTCCAGTTCATGAGTTATCTACCCTTGATTGATCTGAAAAATGGTTTTTGACCTGTAGTTCATTTACTATATAGAATATCTGAATGAAACTTCACAGATATGTTGAACATCAAAGGTTACATATTTTTAGTAAGGACCGTCACCCTTACCTTTCCAGTTCATGAGTTATCCGCCCTTGATTGATCTGAAAAATGGTTTTTGACCTGTAGTTCATTTACTATATGGAGTATCTGAATGAAACTTCACAGATATGTTGACCATCAAAGGTTACATATTGTGACTAAGGACGTCATATCACTGTCTATCTCAGTTCTGTTGCTATTTAGGCATTATATCTCTCACAAAATAACTTTTGGTGCCCCCAGCAGTGGCGGGGTATTACGCAGTGCTTGCGGTGCTTTTATTTAAAAAAATGGACGAGTACTGTACTCTGTTAAAAATAAAGCTTATCTAAAACCCTGGACCCAACTTTGGTTACCGGCGTGTATAGATTTAACGTTATAAGAAGGAAATCCAGTAGACTGGTATCTAGAAATCCAGTGTTTTGAAACCGGCACTGGTTATTTTACATGAAGCAGGCAACCAGTATTTCTTCCTATTTTCAATATGACCGTTAACGACAACGATTTTTAGTTCTGAAATTCGAGTGCTTTACTATTGAGGTACTTAATAAAAAGCATTACATCAAGTCAGTTTGAAATCAACCATCGGAAATGAAGTATCTAAATTATTCGAAGATGACCAAGTTTCTGTTTTATCGGTATTCACCGGAGACTCCGAGAGAGGGAGAACCAAGTGAACTGTTCTGCGGAGCTGGAGACACCGTTTAGTCAGTTATCCATGAAATGAAACATAAATAGGAGCGCCTTAAGAATCTGTCCGCCACTCAAATTAGTGTTTAAAATAGGACATTTATTGGGCGGACAGATTCTATAGTCTAGCCTGCCAATCATCACAATGGTAGCGGGTCAAGTCGTCTCTTAGTCAACTCATCCCCCTAGGTCAACTCGTTCTCTGGTGCATTTGGCCCTGTCTCGTTAGTTATGCACCAGTCATTTGTATCCACTGTTCCCCCACCTACAGGGATGGGCGGGGATAATGACTTTTCACTTTTCAGAGCCCTAGTATGAGGCTTTGAGTGATTTTCCAGTACTTTTCAAGGCAGATTTAATTTCCAAGGACTTTTCAAGAAAGCCCTCTGAATTCAAGTACTTTTTAAGCCTGTGCGAACTCTGTGGTTTATATTATCAAACTTCTAGTCAGTCTTATCTAGTCAGTCTGTCATGATGATGAAGTTTTCAGATGGTCATCTGCAAACACTGTAGATCCCGATCAGACTTCTCCTAGAGGAGCATTATGGTTAGGATCTACAAGGTTTGCCATTTTGTCTGGGGTTTTTTATAGAGTGACACTGTTATAACTGATAACTGACTGTTGGTTTTACACCTTATTGTTTTACTGTTTGTTCTCGGAATATCTGGAAAAAAAAATTTTAAGAAAAAAAATCTCTTTTTTTATTTTTTTATTATCGACTGATCATTTTCAGAGCTTTTTTTTTTTTTTTTTTTCGTCCCCCCGACCCTAAATCTGAAATTTTTTTCCCGTAAATCAACTAATTAAAAAATTCTGGCCTTATTACACATGCAGAATGTTTTATTTTCGCCAAAAAGTAAAAAAAATCTCAATAAACCTAAAAAACAGTTGTGTCCGAATTTACCATGGCCTTAATATGGGCAAAGGGTAAACTCGGACAAGCATTGTTTACCTTTTTAAGCATATGTTGTTGGACCTCCAGAGCAAAGTAATAAGGTTGCAAAGATCAGGAATCGATACAATCAAGTACCACACCTGACCCAGGATACCAATGGGAAAGTGACAAACTCACAGAAGACACCACAAACGAGAGCCAAGAGGTCAGCCCTTTCCCAGCAGGTGACCACAAAGCACATATAAACAGACGCGCACAAAACATAGCCAACACAAGACAGAACAAAAACATAAAAGATCCACAAAAGAAGTACCGCCTTGGAACGGTCAGTAAAATATTTTACTGGAGGGCTTAAACCGGTTTAACGGCGCCAACCTCACCCTTAATTCAGATGTGGATCAAGACACATAAATATTTGGTTTGCATGAAAGACCCCTAACTTATCAATGCATCATCTCCTAAAACATATAAATCAAGATATAACAAGGAGATAAAGCAAGGATAAGGACTCAACAGTAAATTAAACTGAATACCGGAGTAAAAGAAATCGACACTAGGCTACATGTAAAATATGTTACAAACAACTTAAAATAATATTCCTTAACTGCTGTATTGCATTATTCAAAGGGTACCCGCCGATTTGGTGACATAATGATGACAACAACAACAACGGCAATTATATGTATGTGTGCTTGACTCTTAGGTTTTTTAACAAAAACATTTTGATGCCTGTATCTGAAACATCATGAAATGCATTGTTCCTCAAAACAATAGCCAAAATGCATTGTTCAATTATAGGGTTTTGCGTTAGCTATCAATATTTAAAAAAAAAATCATCGAGTGTCCGAGGTTACCCTAACACTGTCTGAGTTTAGCCACAGCATACATATTGACTTTAATACTACTTTATAATCAGTTTATGGCTAGAAACCAGTCTATTGTCAAGCGGTAACTGTGCGTTTGGTAGCCTGCTACATATACAATAATATGTTATTAGCATACAGAGGCCTGGGAAAGGAGTGTGACTGTCTGACAACCAGCTAATCGAAAACCTGTCCGAGATTACCCTAATCTCCCCTATACTGTTGCCATAAAGTTAAGCATATTCCATTTGACAGCACCACTTCGGTTTTAGGAACGGTATGAACGGAAACTTTTGAGAGATACCAAAAATTTATTATAGTAGACAATTAAAGCCGAAAGCCCAAACAGGCTTACACCACTTCTACAGAGCGGTATGAAGTTTTAGAATATCATGGCATGGCAGACCGTCACCTCACATGACTTAAAACCATTAGAAATCATCCAAAAGAAGGCTTTTCCTCAAGGCACCTATCATTTCCAGCAGAGAGGCTCTAGAAGTTGCTTCCGGAATTCCACCCATCGATCTGCGTCTTACTGTTTCAATCAGAGAAGTTGCAAAAATAAATGCAAAGAGCACAGATCATCCCCTCAAGCTTCAACTAAATCAATGTATAGAACAAGATCCAGGGTCAAGATTCATTGGGCATCTTAACCTTGCTTTATGTCAGGCAACAGAGATGCACCAAACTACAAACATTAGCATCAGTATGATTCAACCTGAACCAGCCTACATTCCAGGTGTCCTCGTCAGATCTATTTTACAGCCTGATTACTGGAGTCAGTTGGGATCCTCGAAATATAGATCATCAGCACAACAAGAAATGGGTCAAAATATTGTCCATGAACTTCTTTCAGATGCCCCAGATAGATCAAGTTTTGCTTTCATCTATGGCTCATGTCTTGACAATCCAGGACCTTGTGGAGCTGGTGCTGTGATATTCCTTCCAGATGATCCCAATGGGTTAGAACTAACCAGGCCGGTAGCAGCAAGAGGGTCTATTCTCTTGGCAGAACTTATGGTTTTAGAACTTGCTGTCTCTTAGAAAATTTCTGACTTTTCCTCGTCACTACAAATCTTCTCTGATAGTCAATCAGCAGTTGGAATCCTTAAACTGAACTGGGCTAGTACTAATTACACTGTTCTTATTCTTATATCACAAATCAAGTCTCTCCTTCAACAATTACAATCAACAGCCCTAGATGCAGTGATTTTGTTACCTGTGCATCCTGCATCTTTTGCGCATAATTTTGTCTCTGGGATGCAAAGTCCCAGGGTGCAATATTATTGCAGACTTGTCATTAAAAATAGTGGTCTGGACTCATAAGTTTGCAGTTGGACAAATTGATATGGGTAGCAGCGAGTCCCGGGACCCATAAGCCCAAAATTGTAAATGAACCACAGTAGATGTTTCAATACACTGGACGCCAGGACATGCTACTATTGCTGGAAATGAGATCGCTGACAGGCTAGCAAAAGATGCTGCACATCATGTCTCAGAGATGCCTGTCGATACCTCTATTGTCACCATTCAGGACATCAAGAACTCCTCAAAAAAGTCAATTGTATCTAAATGGCAGCCGCGCTGGGACATTTCTGAGGCTGGCAGATTTCTCCTCACCTTCAAGCCACTGGTTGATAGCAAACAGTACTTAGATTGGCCTGGGTCAGGTGTGGTACATGATTGTATCAATTCCTGATCTTTGCACCCTTATTACTTCTAAGGATCTCTTTCCTACCATTCTTCAACTACGTTCTGAATGTGTTTGTGGTGAAATAGAGACTGTACAGCACTTTATTCTTGAATGTCCTCTATACGAAGATAAGGGCAAGCGTCAGAAACTTCAGAAGAATCTTTTCCTTCTACTTGGCATTCCTCATCTGGATATGGATCTGCTCCTTGGTTATAGTGAAAATGAAAATATTTCTGGTTGGAAAGAGTGTCATTTGTGAACTGGGACAATACATTGCCAATACTGGTCGTCTTTTTAGCAGACTTGCTGATGGGATTGCACCACTATAATCTGTTTACCGTATCAAAACACTGAATCTCTTAAATTACATTTGTGGAAATTTTACATTTGAGACATTTAATCTACATGCGAGAGAATCTACACTCGAGAAGATTGTGCCACAAGGCCTTATACAGAATAAGGATTTGATAAAGAAAAGCAGTGAAATCTCTGACTTGTTTATAGGCTGCAAACACCTTACAAAAATTACCCGTACATTTTACAAAATTCAGTAAAAACAGCATGGAGGCCAAGAGTTGGCAAAACTTTTACAATAAGACGGTGATAGTTGTAATTTCTTCAAGACTTTCTCTTTGGAGCATACACTTTCAGGATCTGGTGCAAAAAGTCATGAAATGGCTCACTATAATCCACTACTTCCAGTTTATGTTGTGTATAGCATTCACACTTGGCATATTTTCATCATTAAATTCACTGGGTACATGCGACCAAGACATGAAATCCTGTCCCACTCCTGCAGTAGAGTCTAGCGAAATTCACAATGGTTTTGATACGGCTGGTTCCCTGTTTCAAACAAGTCAGCCGAGCTTGTGACACACATGTTCGATAGGAATAAAGTCCAGCAACAAGCTCGGCCATGGAAGGCTAGCGATGTTCTGTTGATTTTTGTATTCCTGGATGATGCGAGTACAGTGAGGTCTTGCAATGTCATCTCGGAGCACCATGTTCTGGCCATCTAGCCAGTCCAAGGGTGGCCTAACACCAGATTCCAGGATTTCGTCCTATAACTTTTGAGAGTTAGCCACCTTGTAGCATGTGGTCGTCAGATAATGCATCATGTACCATAATGCTTCAGCAACCATTCCTTGCACTAAAGAATCAATGTAGACCATTTACTTTTTCTAATACTCTATGTTCTTTCAAAGGTCTGCTTACAACACTCTGAGACACGTTAAATACCCTTGCAATGTCATCTTGTTTCATACCAACATTCCTAATGGCAATTTTACACATTGTGTCCTCTTTCTTCTTTGGTGATTCATCCAACATGCGCGTTTTAAGGCTAGTTCATGACTCAACAGCAAAAAAATAATACTTCTTGCATATCAACTCCTGGACAGTACTGTTTGGCCAGCTTCCCGTTCATGGACAGCAGTGAATGAAACTAATCGAACTTATCCAAAGTTGGTAGCCAAAATACAAGTGTACATGTCGAATAAAACACAAAACTCAAATTATTTTTCATTTCTTTGAAAATCGGGATCGTATGAAAATATGCTTAAAAGTTTATGGTAATAGTATAGTTTATTTTTTTAAATTCATCCTCGGTGGAGATTTTCATAAATAATTTTTATTTAAAATCATCACATAGACTAAAATCAATAAGTGGAACGAATATACTTTTGATTTTATTGCTATTTTTATATATTGCTTGCAGTGGGTCTGAAAACCCAGCCGAGTGAATCAAGGTTTCAGTTGCTTTTTTATTTGAAATTTGAGAAGTTGAGAAGTCTACAAGCGAGTTTGGCACACATTCTGAAAACAAAAGATAATTGAAGAAAAAGTTTAAGGTGGAGATGTAGTTTTAGGCCTTTTCGGTCATATTTTATCCTGTCTTTTTCACTCTATCACAGTAAAAATGAATCAGTATTTTGGAATTTTCTCCTTTCAATTGACTAGATAAAAAATATAAATGTCGAAGTACTAAAACCAGTATCGGATAGCTTACCAATATTGTGGTGGGCTTTCTATCAAAACAAACACTTTGGTAAAAAATAAACTAATGACTCTTATGTTGATGTTTTCCTATATACATCCCCTCTGTTGATTTGAACTATATAGGAAATTATGGTGCACTGTCATGCGTAATGAAGGTAAACAGTCCTTAAATATATCAGTGTTCTGCCAAGACTTTGAAACTACGGGGCCAATGGCCCCTTAGCTATGAAAAAGTGGGGCCATTTCCAAATTCTACTGGGCCATAGATAAACAATTCAGAATAACAAGTGTTAAGTATTTACTGACCCTTGATCAAAGGTTAGCCAAATTTTTTGGAAAGATGGTTTTTCAGTTTTTCCTTTCCGCTGGTGCTGGGCTGATGGGTTCGGCTGATCTGATGCAGCTGATGTTTCACTTTCATTGGGATTTTGAACAGATTTGTCCTCTGCAGTATTATCTAATGGACAATCAGTTAAAGAACTTGTAGAAGACAATGTTTCTTGACGTTCGCCACCGTCAATGTCCACAATTTTTTTTTTTTTTTTTACTTCGCAAAGAAGTCAAACATCGTCCTTTTCCTATGTGAGGCCTTTTTATGATCTAGTGCAAGGGCCTAATGAAACAACGCATACGATTGGTTGAGACTTGCTCAGGTAACGCAATGAACCAATCAGGTTCGCCGATTCACCTGCCTAACAACGGCTTAGCAACAAAAACAGCTGTTTCCGATACAGCGGTTACGAACTGATTCACGCCATTACTTTATGGATAAATGGACGGTTCTGCCCTACGGAAAAACGGACGCGCTGAGCGGCCCATCTATGGGAATTTTTCTGCACCATATGGATTTTTCAAGTGCCAAGGGCGCGGCCTTGGCCTCGGCAGAACACTGAATATATTCATTGTTCGTATTATATGCACACAACTGATATATGCACCAGTTATTCATTTTGTAATCACTAAACCACCAGCTATGGGGAATAGCGGGATGGTCAGCATTTCCTTTTCCTGTGCAGCATCTTAGCTGGGATATTCACAATCCTTCCTTAGTGGTTACAAATGATGGCTCTCAAATGGCGTTTGGGTGTACAAAGTAACATGGTTATGGGGCTTTTATGCCAGAGGAGAAAGTAATCTATGGTAAAGACCCGTCTCTAGATTTGCCATGGAAAACCCTTGAAATACGCGGTTAAAATCTACCGAGTATTCCGGCGGCGTTTTTAAGGTTTCCATGGCAGTTGATGGCAAATAAACCAACAACAAAAAATTGTGGAAATTAATGAAATGCCATAGATTTTTGCCGGTGATTCCATGGAAGTTAAGTGGATTCCATGGAACAATGCCGTAAATTCTATGGAAATATGCAGTTAATTCCATGGAATGTTTCCGTAGATTTTAGGGAAATATGCTGTTGATTCCATGGAAAGTTTCCGTAGATTCTATGGAAAATCTTCCATCAATTCCACGGAAAATTTCCACAAAACAGAGCAGAACAGTTTCTCACCAATGTACTCATTGGCTCAATATGACTGAAACATTGTTAATTGAAATCTTATTCACATTTGATAATACCATTAAATTTTAAGTGAATAAAAATTGAAAAAAATGAGCAAATAAGATTATTGTCCATAAGGCAGAAACATATTTTCGAAAAGCACACTAACAAAAACAACATTGAACAGATATACATTGTTTGATGATGGGTGGGGTATAGGCTCCTAGGAGCCATTTAATGATTATCCAAAACAAAGTTGAGTATCACTCACGTGAATAAACCAGGCAATGCTATGGCAATATTGAAACCATAATACATTTATGGCATGGAAGAGAAATCAAATTAGCCTTAAATACAGGTCAACCTCGTTATGTCAAACTAGCCTATCTCGAATACACGGCCTATGTCGAAGTGATCTTCCATTCCCGAATTTTTCCCCTATATTGCACTGTAATTCGACCTTGCTTATGTCAAACTAGGTTATCATGAAAACTCGGCTATTTCGAAGCGATTTTTCATTCCATAAAGCCAATTTTCCCTTTGTTTACCACTGCTTGTATTGAAGTGGTCAAAAAGTGAAACGGTCCAATGACAAACAAAGTAATTTACCTGATTGATCGAACAATAGCCTTAATTTCAGCCCAAATAATCCATTGTTGCAAGTAATCGCCAATTAGTTATAGTGTGTTGTTAATTGATCAGCTGTTTGTGTAGATAACTGACCCGATTGACCTTGACATGACCACTCAGGTGTGTTCGATTGGAGCATCAGAAAATTAGCGGTCCCTACTTAATATTGTTCATCGGTGTCTTTTGAACAGTCTTTAGATTGCTGTGAGATATTTCGATATTAAAGGGTGTAATATTTCTTCATGTGAAGACTCTGATAAGACTGCAAGAGTGCAGCCTAATCTGATTCAGCTAGAATATCTGTGGTTCTGCTCCGACAAAATTGACGTTTTTTTCAGTGATGTGTGCTGCAAAGATCTCCGTTTTAGCTATCTATATGCTCTCGTATATGGAGATATTAACTTGTTTTGTTTGATGTTTGCTTATTATATTTTATTATGTAATTAAAATGGAAATAAAACAACTCAAAAGATTTTTCTTTTGTCTTTATTTCAATCCAGTTTTGAGTAGAAACAGTTTTACTACGTCTGTACTGCAAATGTATATCGTAGGAAATCTGGTTCAACAAAATTCAACATGTATACTGTATTTTGGTTACGTCACATTTTGGCTATGTCGAACTTCGGATAACTCGAAGTATTTTCTCCATTCCCTTGGACTTTGAGATAACGAGGTTGACCTGTAATATCAGAAATTGAAATAAACAACATACCAAAAATGTGCTTCCCTCCAAATTGAATCAAAACAGGAAGTGATGTCACTTTTTTTTCCATAGAAAATTGCCATGATTCTTTTCCATGGAATCTATGGCTATCTATCTACTGCCTACACAATAGGTACTTGTGCCAACTGATATTGTCAGCATTGGCTCTTAAACAAAGATGCTGATCTGAGTAGGCAGCTATACAGGCTGACCTGTGACTTTATTGTTTGCAAATATATAAGAGATTTTCACTTAACCTTGCAGAATTCATATTTTCCTTCTGATCCAGTTATAGTCTTAAATATCACATAGAAAGCACCAAAACAGGGTGGGTTGCTAGGTAAAGCCTGCATTTTGTTTTAAAGTCTACTTTTGATTGTCATTGACAACACCCAATGTGCTTTATGTAAAAATGTACCTCTTTGGTATTGACCACTGCTAACAAATGAAATTAGAAAATCACCACTGAGTACAAAGATATAGCTGAATGCAAGGCCTGTACTTAATAACAATAAATATTATCAATATCTCAAGGCACTCATTCACACTTTTTGAAAGAAATTTAAAGTCATTTGTTCAATGCTCTCAGGTACCAGAATAAAACTAAGTCATTTTCCATTCCAAAAATTGACAAAGTTATTTTGCCGTTCATTTTTGGCTCTGAAAATTTGTTAAGTCCATTTTCCACGGCATAAAATATGAAGTCCATGGCCAAAAGCCAATTATCCATAGAAAAAAAGTCAAACCACGGAAAAAATGCCATTAATTCCGTGGAAAACAAATCCATAGAAAACGTTTTCTACGGAAAGTTACTTATTTCGTAGAATCTACAGCAGTTTTCTATGGAATCCACGGCAAATTTGATGATTTTCTGTGGAATCTGTAGAAAATTTGACAAATTCCATGGAAAACATCGAAGTGCCATGGCAAATCTAGAGACGGGGACCTACATAGACACATTTTTTAAAAATTAAATTGTCTTTATGTTTGATTGCGACGATCTAGGGTAGCGATGCTAAGGTCATGATAATACTTCATACAATTGGCATCATGTAAACAGCGCTCCAGATAGCGTCCGTACAGACGTACATTATGGGTCCGTTTTCGCCCAATACAGATAGAGTTGGAAATTAGTATGTACCGATTACGGGTGTGTTTTTGCCTGTACGGTACTTTTTTACCAGTAACCCGTAGTTTTCATCCATTTCAAATCAGAAGACGCTTGAAATTTAAACTGATTTGTGAATCTATCAAATTTAATGCGTTCAGAAATCAAGATTCAACTTGCCGGACTGCTTATCGGTGTTTAAATAGAAACTCCCATATGTTCAGTTGCGACCCCTTACCATGTCTTCCTTACATGTTTTCAGAATAATATGTGCACAGAGACAGGGGTGTGGAAAAAGTAAAATTTTCTACTTGTCGAGGGACAAGTAAATGACCATAACGTACTTGTCCAAAGAAAATTTTACTTGTTCGATAGTACAGATTAGCTTATACCTTATACAATTTACACTTTCGAACACAGTATGAAACCATGCAGATATTAACTCTCTTGTAACAGTGTAGATCCAGATCAGCTGGCTTCTAAAGAAGCCAGCTGATCAGGATCCACACTGTTTTCAATGCAACATGTGAGCTCATAATAATTAATCAAAATATGAAATACAAAATTTCATGCGCAGATCCAGGAATTTTCGTCAGAGGGGGTCCAGGTCAGACTGACAAAAAAAAGCTCTGACGTTTTTTTTTTTTTTTTTTTTTTTTTTTTTTTTTTTTTTTTTTTTTTTTTTAGTCCTCAGCTTATTTCACTGAAGTCAAATGGTCAATTTCAAAGAAATCTATCATTTTTCAAGGTTCCAGAGGGGGTCCAACATTTTCCAGGGGGGGTCCAACTTTTTCCAGGGGGGGTCCAATTGCTTATTCCCTATAGAAACCCATATAACTTGTGATTTTCCAGGGGGGTCCGGACCCCCTGTCCCCTCCTCTGGATCCGCACTTGAATTTTATTCACTTTATAGCAGATATTGCACTTGTCCAAAGACAAGTAAATTGAAATTTTCAGCTTGTCCTGAATAAAATTGGGACCAGGCCTGACAAGTCGGGCATGGTATTTTCACAGCCCTGCGCAGAGACCACTCTCAGGGAGTTTGCTATCAGATTGATCTGAACCAGTCAATGTTGTTGTTGTTATTGGCCCTTTGGCCAAAGTATCTCTTAGGTATATTCGATTCTCGGTAGATATAGCTATTCCTAGTAAAATCTCTCAAGTATGTAGACATGGTAGAAACTGAAAGTAGGAATTTCTCGGATTTAGAAGTGCAGCATGTTTACAGATGGCAATAAAACAATCATCCCTGTTCTAATATTCTTGCCTACTTGCATTTATATAGGGACATCACTGTTTTGATTGATGGGTGATCAAACTGTACATGAAGACATAAACAGCCTTACTCGTTTTAAATACAAGTGCAAGCTTTCATAAAAAAAATTGGCTAAGCCAAAATTAATACATGTACGGATTGAAAATAGCTGATACAGATCAAGTTTCATTTGGACCAGTGCCGGTACTGATGGTAGTCAAAATTATCTAGAGCACTGTGTCATGCTACAAGGTCTGTTCCGATCAAGTCAGGTAAATGCTTTCTTTTCACTGAACGGTACATAAAAATCAAGCAGTATCTAAGGCCTAAATGAAATATATGTGTGGTTCCTGTTGCATACCAATAAATTTTAGGGTAGGTAGGTAGGTAGGGAAATTTTTAAATTTTGTTATAACATTTAACAAAGAAAATAGTAACGAAATCTGAAAAAGTGCCCATTTTAGGTATTTTTTCTCCAAAGACCATTTTAATGTTTAGGGTAGGGTTAAAAAAAATAGGGTAGGTAGGCAACAGGAACCACACATATATTTCATTTAAGCCTAATGGTAACACAAACCCCAAAAATTTGTCACACTTTTATTTCTAATTTGACAATTAGGAGTTTTACACAATTGCGTTTTAGAATAGTACTCCATAAATTTGGTGAACACAATAAAATGAACTATTGGTGTCTTTCAACTCATTAAACAGTATTCTTTTGGAACGTTGCATTTATCATTTAAACATGATTACGCAGGAAAAGTGATTAACTGTCCCATGCAGCCATCACATCAACACTGTGCTAGTTTTGCTTAATTGCTAAAGCAAAGGACAGGGGGAACAGGAAACAAATATATTTATAATGGGTCAGGGAAGATATCACTGCGATGGGTTAAAAAATCAATATTATATATATATATATTTCTTAAGTTTAAGGTTTGATCAGATTATCTGCACTTTATCTTATTTACCCCACATGTTGCTGGACTTAGACAAATTGAAATGATATTTTATATAATCTAATTCAAAATTTTAGAAAAAAATATGAAGAGGGCATTGCGTTCCTGGGTCTCTCATCTGAGGTTCAAAAGATGTTTAAAGAAATATAGTATGGACGACAGACGCACAACATACAAAGACCAATCACAATAGCACACCTTGTTCCCTTGGATCTGATGAGCTAAAAAAGCAACACTTTCCAGTCGGGAAAACATATGTCATTACCTCTATGTGTATATCTATGTGAAACCCTTTAAATATGATAGATAATTTCGAAACACATGTTCTGCATGACTCTGCAAAGAGCTATTTTATGTAACATAGAGGATCTCACAAAATAAATCCACCATATCAATAAATATGCATTCCCATGCCATGCCCAGAACAGCACATATACTGTCAGTCAAACTTCGGTGGAAGTTAGGCATAAAATCCCTGACAATAACTGAAATACGGTAAATGTTCTAAAATTTCGAACACTTTTCTCTTTCTGTTCTCAAATAAAAGGTTGGTTTTCAGGGCTGGAATTCACAAATTTCTTGTCAGAGTAGCAAATAGGGAAGACCCTGATCAGACTGCTTCTTCAGAAGCTGTCTGATCTGGGTCTGCCCTATTTGTCTAGGCCTTTTTGGAAGGTAGCTAGTGTTCGAAATTTTAGAGCATTTACCGTACCTGTTAAAGAAACTGCTTGCTTAAAAGACATTTACAGGTATTTTATATACCAACCATGCATAGAGTTTTAGATATCCATCAGCAACTCCAGATATGAGCTAGTGTTTCCCCTAGCCAGTTTTAGCATGGCGCCGCTTTTCTCTAGCACCATGCCCTTTTTTCCAGCGTCATGCCCCTTTTCTAAAACTACATAAAATGGCCCACATTTTGGTAAAAAATCTTGAGAATCTGACAAAAACTAAGGAAGTTAGTTTTTTTTCAGTTTGAAGCCTGAAGTAGTAAAGAAGACACCTGCTGTTACAATTTTTTACTCAGTGTTAATCCTTTTACAATGGTCACTAATTAATTACCTGACATCACTTTGATGACAATACCCAAATAAGCAAATATTAAAAATGAAGTGTGAATTTGAACCACTGCATGAATGTATATGTATAAATGTTGTATCCTCATGGGCTTCATTGCCTATTGGAATTTTCAAATAAACCATCATCATCATCATGAACAATTTAAGGCAGAAGTAAAATTGTCAAAACAAAAAACTGGAAAGAAAGGCAGTCTGGTTAAAAACTTAAGGAGTGATCTTGGCTATTAAAGAAAAAAAAATGATTCCCATAATTATATGATTCTGATAAATTTTAAGAATTAAAAAAAGAAAGAAAAGAAGTGTGTGCTCATAAATAGATGTCCAGAAACTGCCATTCAACAATTAATTAAGAAGTATAGTTTGCATTTAAAAAGGACATATAACAGCTGCATCATGCTAAGGGACATAAATTTTATTTGGCAATATCATAATCAATTTCCAACTTGGGCTAAAAATGCCCTCTTTACCTGTCGCTGCACGTTCAAAAGTGCCCTCGTAGCCTGTTGTCACACGCTTAAAGTGCCCTTTTCCTGGAAGCTTTACCATGCCCTTTTTGGGGGCTGGGGGAAACACTATGAGCACTCTCTAAGGACCAGGTCCTGAGGTTATGAAACTATTTTCATGCTCAAATGAACTGAGCATGATTTTCAACAGCTCATGAAAATGATATGCTGAGAATGTAGAATATTCTTGCTTTTAAACTCTCAGATATTGTATTTTTAATGCTTATAAATGTTAAAATGCCAACCAATGTTGGCTTTTTTATATATTTATGAACATGATCAATTCCATTCTCATTTGGGTTGAGTATGAAAAATATAATACCGGGCCCAGGTAATATGGGGTCATTAATTTCATCCCTCACATGTTTATATACATGTTTTGATTTGTTTTTTCTTACGCTTACCTTTAAATTGTGTTATTATGTACGCAGGGTTCCCACAAGCTCTGGAAATCATGGAAAAACAGGAAATTTACTAAAAAAAGTTCCATGCATGGAAAAATCATGGAATTTGAAAAAACCTGAATAATCCTGGAAAAATCATGGAATTTTGTGAAAAAGTTAAAACTTGAAACCACCAGCAGCCAGAAAACTAGCTGTCAGACACACAAAACTTGTGTGTCTGACAGCTAGTTTTCTGGCTACTGGTGGTTTGTGTGTCTGACAGCTGATAAGCCGATTAATCTAATTATAGCCTATTGCTTTAGTGTGACGTAATGAAGATGATAAGGAGACACTGATCCGAAAATGAGGATGCCATTAACAGTCAGCTGATCATGGAAACTCGGCGTAAAAACGTGAATAAAGATGGAATTTGTTTACTTGGTCCTAGACCGATTGATCCTAAACAAAGGATTATTACCGGGCCGCGTAGCGCAGTCAGTAACGTGTCTGGCAACAGATTTGAGTCTGACTGCAGATCCAGGGATCGGGAGGTCGATCCCGGCCCGGTCCCATAATTTCGTGGAGATTGATCATGAAATAATTTCTACGGTCATTCTCCTCCCTTCCACTGAATCATTCAAGAAGGGTTGTTGTCAGTTACAAGCGAAAGTATGTGCACGAAGTACTGGTTAACTGCTTGTTCAAGCTTGCCCAGGAGAAAGTGTGGTTAGGCGAACTGACCGTCCCGCCATGACCATAGCTGTTGACTTGGGACGTAAAGCAACAAAACAAACAAACAAAACAAACAAAGGATTATCGTTTTCAAACACAGAGATGAAACTGAAGTGTCAAAAATATTGCTTAATTTCAAAGGAGATGACGTGTTTTCTCGGATGTGATGTGTTTATCGCACGGATGTATAGCCAAAATTTTCTCATCAAAAATTGAAATCAGGAATGTAAAATACAGAACATTTAAAGTTCCCACCTTATCTTCACTCCATTTTTACTACTCCCAAATTATCTTCATGTTCAGAATCCCATTTTTCACTCATCACAATATTTTCCATACAGTCAATACATGCTGCTGTCTGCTCTATTGACCACTGACTAAGTAGGTCACATGATGGGAATTTTCCATTCTATACTATTCGAAAAAAATTAAGCAACATGTTCATGGGGTACTTATGCCCTCAGTGTCAAAAGGTGTCATTTCATTTAAAGGGCATGTATGAGGATCATATTGGTTGTATTCATAATGGTTGAGACACACCAAGTAACATGCTGAGGGCAGTAAAAGTTTTTTTCTTGGCTAGACTATTTCATTTAACCAGAAACATGAATAATAGTTGCAATGGCTAGTACTAAGGTTGGGTGACAGATTCTTCTGTCCTGAATTTGTGTGTGTGTGTGTGGGGGGGGGGGGGGGTGTAGATAAACAATAGCAGGCCTCCAGATAAGAGTGCGTAACTGAAAATTATTTTTCTTATTCCTCAACCAAAACATATGTTGTGGGTACCCAAAAGAACCGTCTCGATGAGATGGTTCATCGAGACGAATCTTTTGAGCACCCAAAACACATGTTTAAACTGATGGATAAGAAAATATTCGCAATTTTACACAAATTATATTTGCTTAACTGGCCCCTATGAGATAGTAAATCAAACACACACTTACCAGGCTGTCAATGTGTTATTCTAGTTTCTAAAATTTCAAGTTGTTTCAATAGCTGAGTATCACCTTAGGTGCCTAATTTTTTACGAACAGTATTGATGACATAGTCCACATGAACACCGTTGAGTGACCTATCTTTGAGGCTGGTTCTGACACTTTGTTGCAATGGTAAAAAAACAAAAGTAGCAACTTCAAACTTTGTAGCTGAATAGGTCACATGATGTAGAGGTCAAGGTCAAATATTGAAGTTTCTTGTAAATGCATCTCCCCCTAAACCTTTTGACGTAGTAACTTCAAACTCTGTAGGTGCATAAGTCACATGATGTAGAGGGCACTGGGAAATGACCCCAAGGTGAAGGTCAAACAATATATTTTCTTGTACATGTGTATCTTAACCATGGGATGTAGCAAAATCAAACTTTGCTGGTGCATAGGTCACATGATGTCGAGGGTACTGTGCAACATTTTGTGTGACCTTGACCTTGGGATCAAGGTCAAATAATGTATTTTCTTGGTAATGCATCTCCTTAACCATTGGCCGTAGCAACTTCAAACTTTGGAGGTACATAGGTCACATGATGTAGAGGGAAATGCTTCAAGGCCAAGCCAAATATTTCTTGTAAATGCATTACCTCCTAAACCTTTGGACATAGAAGCTTCAAACTTTGCAGAAACATAGGTCATATGATGTAAAGGATACTGGGCAACATTTCGTCTTTGTGCTTGACCTAAGCTCAAGGTCAAAAGCGAAATAACGTACTTTCTTGTAAATTAACTCTTCCTAAACCGTTGGACGTACCAACTTCAAACTTTGCAGATGTGTTGGTTAGATCAAAAGCAGGTATTTGCGATGGTGTACATTCGACTGAAGTCGAGTTTAATCTTCATTATATGTCAGTTTTGAAAGCTCAGCCTCGACAACGTATTTCCAAAACATTTACCTGTATGTCAGCTACCAGTCCGTGTAAAAACTGGGTCTGAGATGCAGAGTCCCATAGGTCCAGATAAGCAAAATATTTTAGCCTAAAATTGTAATTATTTTCTTATCTAGCAATCTTAACATATGTTTTGGGTGCTCAAAAGAACCTTCTCATTGAGATTTTTTTTGAGTACCCACAATATATGTTTTGGTTAAGAAAAATGGAAAGTAATTTTCAGTTACGCACATTTTCCGGAGACCAGGCAGACCTCTGAATAAGTGTGCATAATCCAAAATAAATTTCTTGTTTCACAAACTAAACATAAGCTGTGGGTACTCAAAAGAGCCATCTCATTTAGACCGTTCTTTTGAGCACCGAAAACATATGCTAAAACTGATGAATAAAATAAAGTTATTCATGATTTTAGGCTCAGAAAAGAATGTGTGCATCTGCCATCTGGACATGTGTATTCAGGACTTTAGTTAAGGGTGCGTACCAAAATTTAATTTTCATATTTCTCAACCAAAACATATGTTGTGGGTACTCAAAAGAACTGTTAAAATGAGACGGTTCTTTTGAGCAGCTAAAACATATGTTAAAACTGAAGGGTAAGAAAATATTTACATTTTTTCGCTGAAAAATTTTGTTTATCTAAACCTGTGTGTATTTTTAGGACCTCAATATCATATCATTGGTGCAGCGATAGGATATGGGATAGGTCACCAAGCTACTAGAATTATGGATGAAGTACAAAGGAAAAATCTATTACATATGGAGGACTATATGAGACAGTACCCAGAGAGATTTGCAGACTTACAACCAAGTAGGTAGCATGTGTGGATCCAGAGGGAGTAACAGGAGTTTGGACCCCCATGGAAAATCACACAGCTTTAGGGTTTCTTAGCAATACTGGTCCTGATTCCCTGAAAAATCACAAAGCTATCAAGCTAGCATTCAATCATGGGCCAGCAACAGTCCACCAGCGAAACACCATTTCGCTGGTGGACCGATGATGGCCTGCTTTTAGTGGTATTAAGATCTTCTCTCCCCCCTCATCAACTAAAAACAAACGTCAATGTGCCGGGCCATGTAGCGCAGTCGGTAACGAGTCTGGCTACAGATGCGTGTCTGACTGCAGATCCAGGGGTCGCGATTCGATCCCGGTCCGGTCCCATACTTTCGTGGAGATTGATCATGAAATGATTTCTACGGTCATTCTCCTCCCTTCCGCTGATTCATTCAAGAAGGGTTGTTGTCAGTTACAAGCGAAAGTATGTGCACGAATTACTGGTTAACCGCTTGTTCAAGCCTGCCGAAGAAAAAGTGTGGTTAGGTGAACTGACCGTCCCGCAATGACCATAGCTGTTGACTTGGGACGTAAAGCAACATAACAAACAAACAAACGTCAATGTTGAGTTGACCCCCCCTCTGACAAAATTTTGTTTTGTTTTGATGGCATAGAATCATGGGTGTTGACTGTTGTAATACAGTAAAACCTGTGTAAAACGGACACTCTCAAAAAGTCAGAAAATTGGTTTACAAGATCAAACATCGCTTAATGCCTTATCGCCTAGGCCTTTTCTGCCCATCTCTAGGCGCCATATTTCGGCCCCATTCCCAATCAAAAATAGCCACCTCTTTTCCCAATATAGTCTGGCAGAATTTGGGTGAATTTTAGGAGAACATGGAACTTGATTTTAAACTTTTTTTCTTTGTTGATTCTGGTAGTGCATACATTGTCTTTGAAAAATCCGAGTGATGCCACTCTGGCATCATTGAGCATTTCGATATATTCAAGATGGCGTCCAAGATGGAGGCCAATTATAAGTGTAAATATTGTAAGATATGGAAAAATGACTCAAACTCATTTTCTTTCTTAAATTGCTAGCTATGAAGTTGGAATCGGATTGAAGACACTTAGCTTGTAACCAGATAAAAAATAAAAATGAGAATGCAGACAAGATGGCCGCCAAGATGGCAGTTTACTACAAAAATATGAAAAAATGAACCCTAAGATTTGCATACAAAATGTTTATTTTATTGATTCTTGAATTGCAAACATTATCGTTGTAACATCCAAGTGATGCTATTCATGCATCATTCAGAATTGGATATGTTCAAGATGGCGTCCAGGATGGTAGCCAACAAGTTTTACAAATTTGAGGGAGCAGGGCACTACCTGTAGGCATGTCTGATGGGTTTGACACAGACCAGATGCCTTACCTGATAGAGCAGCTCTTTACAAATTCGCGTATATGAATATATGAACCCAGCATGCATGTCTGATAGAGTTGCACTGTTCAAGCTGGCATATCTGAGAGTGACACCGTGTCAGCAGACATGTCTGATATAATGGCACCGCTGTACAGGTAGCACCAAACTACATCCTTCTTCCATCTGAACTGGGCTAGTAAAATGTCGGTTGCACTGGCAATTGACCAGCAGGCAATACCTATAGTGAGGTACCATTCTAACAGGCATGATCTATAGTGAGGAACCACACCAACAGGCAGTGCTGATAATGAGGCACCACACGAGAAGACATGGTCTATAGTGAGGCACCACACCAGAATTGATGGCTGATAATGAGGCACCGTACGAGAAGGCATGGCCTATAGTGGGCACCACACCAGAAGGCATGGCTGATAATGAGGCACCTCACCAGAAGGCATGGCCTATAGTGAGACAACAAACCAGTAGGCATGGCTGATAGTGAGGTACCACACCAGAATGCATGGCCTATAATGAGGCACCACACTAGAAGGCATGACCTATAGTGAGGTACCACACCAACAGGCATTGCTTATAGTGAGACAACACACCAACAGGCATGGCTGATAGTAAGCACCACACCGGAAGGCATGGCCTTTAGCGAGGCACCACACTAGAAAGCATGGCCTATAGTAAGGTACCACACCAACAGACATGGCTGATAGTGAGGCACCACATCAGATGGTATGGTCTTTAGCGAGGCATCACACCAGCAGGCACGGCTGATAGTGAGACACCATATCAATAGATCCAATTTATGGCAGATAGAGAAGCACAACGCCAGCAGACATGCAGGATTGAGTTACAAAAGATCGGCATGGTGATTGAGTGGCAACGATCCAGCAAGCATCCATCTTGCAGCAGCACCCGCCAGTGTGCATGTCTGTTCTACTTGCACCAGACCAGCAGTCCAACCATCATTCCCACAGGGTCAGCAGACATATTTACCATTAAGCATGTTTGATTATGTGGCACAGGCCCAGTACACATGTCTGAAACCAAGCATTTTTGTTCTGTAACAGCTTCACGAGACTAGTAGGCCTGTTGCAGCACCCATGGCTTTAGAATTTGCTCTAAAACAGCAGGCATATGTGTTGCAGTTGCACTCGACCACCTGGCATGTCGGTTACAATTGCCTTCTAACAACATGCATGTCTGTTAGAGTTGCATCTCACCAGCAGATATATTTGAATCAGTTGCAACTGACTAGCAAGCATATCTGTAGTTGTGGGTGCTGAACCAGCAGGTATGTCTGTGACACTTGCCTCAGACCCACAGGAATGTGCCTATGGTCGTACTGTTAGGGTTTTTTTTTTGAAGGTTTGTAGTTTTTCTTATCTGTAACTCGTTATTGCTTGTCTAGTTACCCGTTGTCGGCGAGTATGGTTTATCTTAGAAATTCCTGACTCCTTCCCCCTATTGAATTTACATCCTTGCAGACAGTGTTAGTTCTGCTTCCCCTGCATGTGCGCATACTGGTTTTAGGCCTGTCCCTCTTCCCCTTGTCCCTGGGCGGTGTGGTGGCGCATTCTCCGTGGTAGCTTCCGGGGATTGGTCCCTGCCTTGCTTGGATTATTGGCAGGATGGGATTTGCCCCTCTTGAGGCAAATCCGGGCGGGGGTGGGGCCTTTGGGTCAACATCAAGCTCTCTCTCCCTCTTTCTCTCTCTCTCTCTAGCCCTTTTCTCTCTGGTCCTTGTCCGTGTCCTTGGGGACTTTTGGAGTCTCTTGGGGTCCTTGTGGCCATTTTGGCCTCGTCCTTTGACCTGCCTGTCTTTTGGATCCGTGGGCACTGGGATGGTTTGGTGGTTTGGGTCCGTGGGCCTCTGATTCCCCTTTGACCGGGTTGTCTCTGGTGGGCCGTTGTGGCCCACTGATTCTGGTGGGCCCGTCGGCCCTCTTTCCCTGTTAGCCCGGGTCTCGTCGTTTTATCGGTGGTCCTTTGTCCCTCTTGGTTCTGTATCTCTGTGCCCATGTGGTCCTGGTAGGCCATTGGATTTGTGTCTACTGAGTCCCTTTCTCTTCTCGGCGGGCCCATATTGGGCCCTGTCGGCCCGCTCATGTTTGTTGTCTCTTTTCCGTGGTCTTCCCCATTGTGGGTTGGCTGGTCTGGGTGGTTGGTCCCTGTAGTCTTGTGTGGCCGTTGGTCGTCGGCCCTTTGGTCGGGGCCGACGTTCGTCTTGGCCCCTCTTGTATATGTTGTTTTCCTCGCATGTCCCGGCTCCAATCGGCGTCCTCTTGCTTGTATGTTAGTGTGGCTCCACCGACTTCTTCTTCAGCAAAGCAGAGGTCGGTCTCGTCCTCTTATTATTCTATTTTTATGTTCTTGATATTTTTAGAATGCTTCGTTCTGCTTCAGCTTCTTGCTACCTTTTGTGGAAATCACTGACTGTGTCAATGATTGTTTTCGGGGTATATAATTCGCGCCCTGCGGGCGCTTGGGGAGTTCTAATGCTTATTTTGAGTCGTTGTTTAAAACGCTAAGGAATATTCCATGTTTGATTTAAAGAATATGTGTGCGCGCTTTTGCTTATTATGCTTTGTTAATAAAATAAATAGTCAAAATAGCTTCGATTTTGGTGATCATTTGCATGTACATTGAATCTCCTCATGCGGATTAGACTTAGACTGTTCTATGAAGCAAGAGACGATTCAAATGAGTAGTTAATATAGTTATAAATAAAGAAGAAAGCTTCACGGTCGAAATTTAACAGTACCCAACCAATGGGCTGGTAAACACGATTGCACCAGACCATCAGGCATGTATGTTACAGTTGCACCTGACCAGCAGTCATGTCTTCATAATTTGCTTACTATCTGCATGCGTGTCTGTTACAGTTTCATCTTATCAGCATCCATGTATATTACATTTGTACCAGACCATCAACCATGTCTGTAACAATTACATCTGACCATTTGTCATGCCTTTCACAGTTGCACCTAACTAGCAGTCATGTCTGTTAAATTTGCACCTACAAGCATGCATGTCTGATACACTGGTCCAGCAATATTGTTATAGCAATATCCAACCATCTGTGCTATATGTTGCACTTGTACAAGACTAGTATATAATAGAAGAAATGGTTGTTACAATTGCACTGAACCAGCAGGCCTGTATTTTAGTTACAACCAACCAGCAGTCAAGATGGTAACGAACATCTTCATAAGTAAATTGTATTTTCTCCCTTTTTTGTAATTTTATCCATCCATCTATATACCACTTTACAGCTGAACATTTTTCCGCATATTGATTCAAAAAGGTTTGTACTTTGAGCAAACATTCTGTCACAAAGTTTTTAGTGATATCAACCATTCAATATACCCTGGCATTAATCTTGTTTTGACAGAATGTTTGCCCATTTTTTTTCCGCGCAGTCTATCATAGCACAACCCATGTGATTACCCACCCTGTTATTGCTGCCATCTTCGACATCATCTTGAATATTTAACAACGCTGAAAACAACCCCAACATTCCAGTCAAATTCCCCAAATACAACCGCTGTTGAAAACTATCAGAAAATAGTTATTAACATCGATTTTGATTTCAGGTTATATTTTGGTTTAAAATGGCGGCCATCTTGGACACCATCTTAACTATTTCAAACTTTCTGAACTAAACCAATGTTGCATTTTAATCTTTTGCATCATTAGGCCTCTAAACTTGCATAAAAAGTCAAAATTAAATTGCTTTTTATTGAGTTTGTTGGTCAGATAGGTCTTAGCAGCCTAACTGGTGGCCATCTTGGATGCCATCTTTAATGTTTCAAACCTCTGAATCAAACCAATGTTCCATTTTAATCGTTTGTATCATTTAGTCTCTAAACATCCATAAAATGAAAACTAAAATAGGTTTTATCGAGTTTGTTGGTCATATAGGTATTGGGAGCCTAATTGGCGGCCATCTTGGACGCCATCTTTAATATTTCAACCCTCTGAATCAAACGAATGTTCCATTTAAATCGTTTGTATCATTTAACCTCTAAACATCCATGAAAATAAAAAATAAAATTGTTTTCATCGAGTATGTTGGTCATATAGGTCGTAGGAGCCTAACTGACGGCCATCTTGGACGCCATCTTTTATATTTCAAAACGCTCAATGATGCCAGAGTGGCATCAGTTGGATTCATCAAGTACAATGCCTACACAACAAGAATCAACAAAGAAAAAAACTTTAAAATCAAGTTCCAGGTCATTTTGGATTTCTACTGGACTAATACCATGTCTGATTTTCTCATTTTTTTAGAGACCACTACTACTTATGAGAAACACTGACCCATATCAGATTGATACTTAAACACTTGGGCTTAAGTGGTATGCTTGGCATAATACCATCTAAAATAATTTGATTATATTCTGCTACCCTTGTAATGTTCTATGTCGTTAATTTCTTCCAATTTTGATGTTAAATGGATCTATTTTTCCCAATTTTGGCCAGGGGCCTTTTTATCAAAATTGCTGGAAAAGGCCCTGATTCTGCAATATTTTTGACTTTCATTAAGCTACCATTTGTCATTAAGACCTTTGTTTTGTCTATTTTTGTGTGGCGGTTTAACACAGGGTTTACTGTACTGTATATTCAGAAATTTTGGCGAATAGAGTTAAACACTAACATTTCATGACTGAAACGCGAGTTACTGTGACTAAATTGCCACAAAAATGGATTCAGTAAAACAGGCTTATAAAGTTCTACATTTTATTTTACAACATTTTCAACCCAGGTTCTATTGGTGAACATCAATCAGTTGTTCGAAATTTTAGAAAAGTTGTTTTGGCTTGACTCCGTTTAGGTCATACAAGAGTCATGCATTCATACTTACTATAAGGTGAAGAGCATCCACAATGTGTTGGTTGCGATGCACCATTCACTGTACGTCACTTCCTTTTGGAGTGTGGCGATTTTGCACAAGTAAGAAATAATTGCTTCCATGTTGATAACATGAAACAGTTATTTCAAGATATACATATAGATAATATTATGACATTTTAAGACAAATAAATCTTTTTTAACAAAATCTAAGTGCTATTTTTAAAATCATGTTTTGTTTTACATTTGTTTCAGACCATAATATAGATTCTTTAATGCTGTATTCTGTTCAGTTAAAGAACATGTACAGTTATCTGAATAGCTCTTTGAAACTGTCAGATATTGTACGTGGTCTCTCCTGTCAACAATCGTATTGCAACAAATTATCATTATACAAACTCATCATCATCATTCCTTTTATTTTATCTTATAATTTTTTTTCTTTTTCCATCCACATCATGTTTAGTTTAATACAGTCTGACGCTAATGACCCTAAAGGGTTGATGCGTCGTTAAGCATCAAACAAACAAACAAACAACCCAGGTTCTTTAGAATCAAGATCTAATAGTTCAGTCTAAAATTCGTTTGTAAATATTTACATAATTTCTGTTTACTTTGGAAAAAAAAAATTCAGAAAAGTTGACAAGTACAGGAATTTTGTGAAGAAAAGGGTTTGACACTTTGATTAGGGGTAATTTGGTATGCTGAATCCAAAAACCAATGTTGGCAAGGTGAGAAATGACGTCTTAATGACCTAATTTGCATATTTTCCAAATGGCCACCAAAAATCATGGAATTTGACATATTACTGAAACATTTTTTTTGACAATGTTTTTTTATTCAAAATCATTAGTATTATGTCCTAAGAAGGTTTAACCCTTAGATTACATGGTTATGGTGGCAATTTACATAATTATTCCAGGCTATTACTGTATTCATGGTAATAAATGCCGGTTTAGTCTATAAAATCATATATAAACTTGCCTTATTCTGTATCCTGCAATTTAAATGCAAGTTTTATTCATAGCATGATTTTGGACTGTTTTGTGAGACCACCTAAATGGGGGAAAATATTGCCTTAAAGAATAAATTCATTTGAGCTATGTGAAATTGCATGGTTTCAATGGCAAGGCATAATGCGCTTCTAAAGAATGGGGGTGTCCTTACAAAAGTACTCATATCTCAGCAGCAGCTCATACCGACTTTTACTCAGCACCAACTGAATGTTAAGACATAGGACTTTCATTCGATGTTCAGATACGCAAATTATATAATTTACATATTCATGAATATAAATGAAAACATTATAAATAAGAGAAAAATCGTAAAAAAAAAATAAGGGGGTGTACATGCAAAATTATCTACATCTTAACTGCTTACTATCCATTACTACCAGCCTTGGTACCAATTTGATGCTAATTGCATGTTTACTAAATGGCCCAATATGCAAATTATCTAAAAATTGTATTCATGAATTATTATATTAATTGAAATATTAGAAATGAGAAAAATTAGAGAACAATGAATAGAATGAACTTAAAAAATAACTCTCATATTACAGCTGCTATTTATCTTATATTTCATACTCGCTTACTTTTTAAACTTGTTCCCAAATTAAAGTCCAGGAAAAGTTCTATTATAGTGTTGTTTGTTTAATTTGTTTATTAATGATTAATTTTTGAAGTTACAACGTTATTGATTCGTTTTCAATTTTTCTTTAGTTTTCTATAATTTTCATCAATATTCATGAATAAGTTTGTTAAATGATTTGTATATCTGACCATTTGAATAAAAAAACTATGCCGTTGAATTCTAGTTTCCAAAAATGTTTTACTTGATAATGTTTTATGAAAGCATTGTGGAGTTATGATGCCATACTACCAATTTACCAAATGCCCTTCGTAGGTTGTGGGTACTCAAAAGAGCCGTTCTTTTGAGCACCAAAAACATACGTTAAAATCCATGGGTAAGAAAATATTCACAATTTTGCACTCAAAATTTTTGTTTAGTACCTATGTCACACTGGTAAATGTATACGTCAATTTGATGGTATACGCTTATTGCCGGTACTTCATAGACCGGAAGTGGTACATATTGGTGTAAATACTATATAGAAAAACATGCCATATGCCTAAAGGACTATAGAATTAGATCATTTTTAAGTTTTCGGCATGCACATGATGATTTATGTAAGCATTTAGGAATAGATTCGAGTTCTAAATGATCGGTACTCGAATATATTCCTTAATGCTTACATAAATTGCCATGTACATACTGAATACTTAAGAATGATTGAAATCTATAGTCCTTTAGGCATATGATATGTTTTTCTATATAGTATTAACACCAATATCTACCACTTCCGGTCTATGAAGTACCAGCAATACGCGTAAATACCACCAAATCGACATATAAATTTACCAGTGTATGAGTTTGTATTTTTTTGTATTTCAGGCGATAAGAAATGGAAGGATGTAATTCAAGATTGGCACCCATACAGATGATCATCTCATAAACACACCGGATAGGTGGCAATCAAAAACACTCTTAACAATGGACGAACTCAGATAAAAAATGGCTAGAAACAGCGTTTTTGAATGCCATTTGTCGCCAGTTGGGCGACAAATGGCAATTGAAAACTGTTTCTAACGATTTTTTATCCTTGTTCGTCGATAGTATTAACGTTTTCGATTGCCGCCTATCCGGTGTGCTAAAGACTTTTATTTAGTGTACAAAAAATTTTGTTTAACTGTTTAAAACTAAAGGGAGATAACAGGTGAATGTCAGGAGTGAATTTGGACATTTATTTGAATAATCTCCATTGAAAAAAACATGGAAATCATGAGAAGAAATGTTACCTTAGTGAACGTGGAAATCATGAGAAGAAATGTTACCTTAGTGTTATCATAGATTGTTGCAGTCAATAAATGTGCTTAATTCTAAAAGATATTGTTTTATCAGATGCCCAGACAACCAAATATTACTTTCTTTCCTATCAGTACAGGTTTAGATAAAAACAATTTTTTAGCTTAAAATTGTAAATAATTTCTTACCCATCAGTTTTAACATATGTTTTGGGTGCTTGAAAGAACCATCTCATTGGGACGGTTCTTTTGAGTACCCACAACATATACTTTGTTTGATTTGATTCTTTAGGTCCCATCAACAATCTTTCAGTTAAACAGGGACAAGTCTTCCTGGGTTGAACCAGTACTAAGCTATGATAAATGTCTCTTGCTCAAGGACCACAATGCAGTGATGCCGGTGAGGCTCGAACCCCCGACCTCTCCGTCTCGAGTCAAGCACTCTACCACTGAGCCACTGCTCTCCCTTTCAACATATACTGACTGACAAAAGAAAAGCTACATCCTGATTTTGTAGCACTGATGAAAAGCTATAAACATGCTATATTTGTAAGTAAAATTTGAAGTCTAGAGTCCAGGTCATGTTAAGCATTGCTATGTCTGCAGTTTATCCATGATGTTTGACGTTATGACATCATTTGCTAAAAAGAGGTTTTACAGCCACCACACCTAATAGGTGATCATGATGGTAAAAAACATAACAGGCTTAGTGAGTGGCACAAAGTTTAAGAAAACCATCATATCATTACATGGAATTCTGCCAACTCATGTCTACGCCAAATTTAAAACTGACGTTTTTTTATTTTTCATGAATACCTCACAATGGCGAGGGATATATGGATAAAATTGCACATGCCAATTCTTTGCAACATGTGTAAGCAATATCTGTCTGGTAGTGTTAAATGGTGACATTCGTTTTGATGTTACTGAAGATGTTTACGTCAAACTTCACATACTATCTGCGTGTCAGAATCAAATTGTAGGCAATGCAAATTTGTGTCAAAACCCATGATTTATAATCATGCTTATTTGTCATTATTATTGATCTCTTTCAGAAAACATATCATGTGCATGTCTCTTTGAATTATTAACAAAAACTAAGGAAAAACAATGTCAGTTTTTAAAATTTGATTTCCACCATTATACAATTGATGCATTCTTTTGAGGTTAACATCAGGATTTGTCAACCCGAGAAAGTGATGTCCACCGAGGCGAAGAGCCTCGGTGGACATCACTTTCTCGGGTTGACAAATCCTGATGTTAACCTCAAAAGAATGCATCAATTGTTTTGTTATATGACTTTTTATGCTGTTTTTTATTCTTAAAAGTAGAAAATGATGGTCATGGATGTTAAAGTCATAAAAGCACATCGAGTTGAATGGAATTCTATTATTTTCTTTTCATATGAGCAACAAAATGTCTGTAACATCAAGAAAATGAATAAGCATTAAATGAAAATTTTATTTTGTGAGCTGCTTAGCAAGAAAACCTGTTTTTCCAACCAGGTCCAATTTAGGAAGAAGCAGGAGTTTTCTATTTACACTGTAAGCGGCAAAACCAAAGGCTCTGATTAGTTGAGCGGTTACTGAGCAACTGATCTGTGCCTTAGTTTTTTGCATCCGCAAAAACAGGTTTTCTTATGATTTAGCTCAAAAATAAAAAATAAATCAACTTGAACTTAAATGTTCACATAGCTGTTTAGCACACAAGTTATTTATTCCTTTGGTTTTGTCCAAAGCAGAATGATGCCTTGCTATTTGAATTATCACAGTTTTATCGTATCACAGTATGCAAAATTAACAGTATCCGTACTAAGGGGAGTATTTTATAATAATTTTGGAATCTTGGTCTTCTAATTGCCTTAAAATATAAATCATTGGTACTGAAGGTGCTTCCTATGAGTACATACAATTCATTTTTGTATGGAGAAAAAGCAAAATTAATTCTAAATTACATTATGCAACAGAATGACCTTTGTAAGGTTACTGTCATCTAACTTATTTGTTAGAATGGAAATTGTAATTGATCGTTACATTTGAACAGCCACTGAACATCGGCACAGGGAAATTCATCAATGAATTTTGGTTCAATTGATTTATGACTGGTTGACTATGGTACTGCACAGGCATTTGAGGGGCAGTAGGTTGAGTGTGATACTGCATGGGTGGTTGAGGTATAGCTTTTGGGGGAGATGGAGTCATGTCTCGTGTGTTGATCGTTTTCATAATGTCTTCAAAACCGGCATCATCTTGAAGTTCTGTCATAACTTCATTCATCTGGGCATTAGACAGGGGTTCAAATGTAACTTTGTTCGTATCAAAATCAACGGTTTCTGCTGCTGGAATCATAGTTGTGATGTTGCTTCCCATATTTTCGTTATCGGGTTTAGACTTCTTTGGCTGTATACATGTACGTAGGCTCTCAGAAATGGTATCAGACATCCGTCTTTTAATACTTTGGTCTGTGTACCCAGTGTAGGTTTTCAAAGAGGTCTCTGATTTATGTCCAGTTACGCTCATAATATGTCGACCTGAAAAAAGTGATGAATAATACAGTAAAACCTGTTTTAAGCGGTCACTCCAAAGAAGACCAAAAATGGGTTTTGAGACAGATAATCGCTTAATGCAGGGCAAAAGTATAGCAGAATGCTTCTGCTTCTACAATACTTTCGACCTGCTTTAAGCTACCATCTGCCTTTAAGACTTTTGTTTTGTCCATTTTTGAGTGGCCTTTTAAGACAGGGTTTTCTGTAAATATGTGCGCCCTGTCACAAGAAACAAATCAGACTGAACAGAGACTAGCCAGAATGAAAATTTTGTAAATAAGAGGTTTCACACTCACTACTAATACAGTAAACATGCTGTCTAGACAGTTTATATGACATAATATGCAGACTGATCTGCACCTTTATTGTTTGCTACTAGATAATAATATAGGTGTTTTCTTCAGAATGTGGCTCTAAATTATATCAATTTAGTATCACTTCTGTCAAGACCCTTTAAAGTGCATGCCAAATATGTTAAACTTTTTAATTGATTTTTTTTCATTTATGCATGTTTTCATTGAGCTTGAACCATTTTATCTGTTATACATATACTTCTCTTAATCGTCTATCAGGCTACATATACTTTTACGAAAAAGGGCTGTTCATAGGCAGATATCAGGAGGAGGAACAGAAGGCCTAATAACCCCTTTGAAAATCACAAGGTGACCATACAAATAAGCATTTAACATGACTTAATAGATGCTTAAAAGAACCGTCTAATTGCGTCTAATTGCAGTAAGAGACGGTTCTTTTGAGTACCCACATTTTCGTTGAGAACTACCTTAACAATAAATCATGTTCATTTATCCACTCTTAGCTGAAGTTATCTGGAGGCCTGGTTTAGGAATTTAAAAACGTACAAAAAAAGTCGGTTGGTTTTAGACCCCCCATATAATTTTCTGGATCCGCAAATGCTTATAATTTAAATCAACAGTACCTGCAAACTGTTTGCTGTCAAGAATGTGCACTGAGGTAGCTCTCAAGCTGTGGTTCGTGTAGCGAGTTGATAGACCAGCACTGTCACTGATTGTTGGCATCATGTTGGCTATCTTGTTATGACCGATAGGTGCATTCTCATACCATTTCGTATCTCCCTTACCAGGCCACTGGAACAGTCTGGAACATTTTGGATTAAGTTGTTTCTTGTATTTGATGAATGACTTCACAGGGCAAAGGTCATCTGTTCTGTCAAGGGAAAAAAGAAAGAAATGAACATGACAGCATCAAAAATAAACCTTCAAATTGATAGTGTATAAAATGGACGTCCCTGAAATGTACACACAAAAAGGTTAATATCATGTTTGTCAAATCGCTTATCAAAGGCAGTCATTCCTCCTCCAGCATGCTAAAATTAGCAAAAAAATACACAAACTTAGATAACATGGCGGTAAAAATAATTAAATAGAAAAGGACATACATGTACTGCACAATTGTAACAACTAGCCCTGAGGTCATAAAACTTTTAACATGCTCAATGCAACTGCTTATGCAATATGAACTATTCATAAAATTAAAACGCTGAAAATTAAACATTTTCTTGCTTTCAAACTCTTAGATTGATTTATCATGCTAATTAATGTTAAAATCCCACTAATCAATGACATTTTAACATTTATGAGCAGGATACATTGTCACACTCAGTCAAGTTGAGCATGAAAAAAGTTATAAAACATTGGTCCCTATTACTAGAAACTGTCAACTTTGATACAATATTGTTTGTTTGTTTGATTCTTTACGTCCCATCAACAATCTTTCAGTTAAACAGGGACGGGTCTTTCTGGGTCGAATCAGTACTAAGCTAGGATAAAAGGGTCTTGCTCAAGGACCACAATGCAGTGACGCCGGTGAGGCTCGAATCCGAGGCCCCTCGGTCTCGAGTCAAGCACTCTACCACTATACCTGTATACTTAATTTGTCAGTAATGCTAGGCAATTATTTGCAGCAGACGACTTCAGCAGACCACATTTTCTGATGCAATTTTTTCCGGGCGCTTTAAGGGTTAAAATATCATTACTATGGACAAATTGCGAAAAATTACCTTTCTTTGCATACATTCTCCCGTCAGTGCTGTTTGGGTCATATTGATGATTTTTCGTTAGTTTGTCACCTTTCATAAAGATGTACATATCTCCATTTGAGTCAGTTGTGGCTGCAAAATCCTTAATGTTCAGCGTAGAAAGATTCTCCCTCCCTCTGCGGCCAAAATATAACATAATGTCTACAAATACTTTTTGTTGTAGCTTAATGCGATCCTGGATATCAAAATAAGAATACATCTTCATTAGATCAGCATCTTGCATCAGGGGATAATGGTTTATTCCTCCCTTGCCATCTCTCTTCAAATCTTTGGTTACAGCAATAAACATGTCTTTAGATTTTCTAAATTCTGAACCATTAATTATGTCTTTGTCATTGAGATGCCTTTTGATTCCATAACGAATGGAGTTCAGAGATGTTCTCTGATACTTTTCGCCATTCTGTTGCCTTGCCTCAGCATAGAACTGGGAAAGATATGAATCCAAATCTGAGGAAGATGCTTGCTCAAAGTTTTCTGGCAGTCCTTTCTCCTTTAAGTACAGGCGAAAAACTTTCACTGCACCATTAGTAGTTCTCCGTGTGCTTGCAGCATCTTTTTCAATCAGCAGCATATCCAAGTCACTATCCGTAAGGCTAGCAAACCTATCATTTTGTTTATTTCTTTCAGTAGTTTCAGCCTCCATATTTGCCATTTGTAGCAGACTACATAAAATCCACAACAATAACTCATGATATGAAAATTATTTTGATTGGCTGAAGTTTCTGTACCGGAAATTTTCATTGGTCAAAAGGTTAGAATAAATGAGCTAAGGACAGGTTAACATGTTATTTGTCAAGCTTGCCTGAGAGCTAAAAATAGCTGACATTAGATTTTTCACTCAACAGAGAGCTAAATTTAGCCAGCATGATCAAGCATGTGCTTTTGTACAAAGCTAATGCAGGCAGTTTCAGCCAATTAGAGGAGGTCTTTTATGGGAGTCATATAACAATAAATTTTGTCGGACAGAAAATTTCGAAGTACAATTAAAAGCCATTAAAAGTAAAAAATAATTTGTATTTTCATTTATTACCTTATATATAAACATTTATATAACATGGCTATGAATTTAGATGTAGCATTTCTTTTGTCAGTCAGTATATGTTTTGATTAAGAAATGCGAAAATTAATGTTTTGGTAAACTAAAGGCCTTCATCAGTTTAATCATGGTTTGTATGCTCAAACAAGATGGGCTTTTTAACATGGATGAAAGTTTTCTATATTCCTGCCTAATTTGGAGTTTTGAAGCTGATTTAATATCAGTTTTAAACATGTAAAGATAAATAGACCAGACCATTTAAACTTTAATTATAAATGATTTGCATGTACACAGAAAGTTTTAGGATTTGCATTTTAAAAATCCAGGACTTGAAATTTTGAACTTTCATCCATGCATTAAGTACCAAAAACATATTTTTATGCCCCCAAAGGAACTTTGGGAGGCATATAGTAATCGCACTATCCGTCTGTCAGTCCGTCCGTCCCGCTTTCGTGTCCGGTCCATATCTCCTATATTCTTTGAGGTAGGAATTCCAAATTTGGTGTGTGGATACATCTTGGGATGGCGGAGTGTCGCGTACCATTTTCGGGTCACTGTGACTTTGACCTTGACCTCTGACCTAGTTTTTAGAATAATCGTGTCCGGAGCATATCTCTTATATTATTTGAGGTAGGAATCTCAAATTTGGTGTGTGGATGCATCTTGGGATGACAAAGTGTCGCGTACCATAATTGGGTCACTGTGACCTTGAACTTGACCTCTGACCTAGTTTCTAGAAACTGCATTGAGTCTTGTGCATATCTCCTATATTCTTTGAGATAGGAATTCCAAATTTGGTGTGTAAATGCATCTTGGGATGACAGGGTGCCACATGCTATTTTTGGGTCACTGTGACCTTGTCCTCTGACCTAGTTTTAAGAATTATTGTGTCCGGAGCATATCTCTTATATTCTTTGAGGTAGGAATTCCAAATTTGGTGTGTGGATGTATCTTGGGATAGCGGAGTGTCATGTACCATTTTCGGGTCACTGTGACCTTGACCTCTGACCTAGTCTTTAGAATAATCGTGTCCGGAGCATATCTCTGTTATTATTTGAGGTAGGAATCTCAAATTTGGTGTGTGGATGCATCTTGGGATGATGAAGTATCGCTTACCATTATTGGGTCACTGTGACCTTGAAATTGACCTCTGACCTAGTTTCTTGGAACTGCATTGAGTCTGGTGCATATCCTATATTCTGCGAGATTGGAATTCCAAATTTGGTGTGTAAACGCAGCTAGGGAAGACGGGGTGTCACATACCATTTTTGGGTCACTGTGACTTGACCTCTGACCTAGTTTTAAGAATTATTGTGTCCCGAGCATATCTCTTATATTCTTTGAGTTAGGAATTCCAAATTTGTTGTGTGGATGTATCTTGGGATAGCGGAGTGTCATGTACCATTTTCAGGTCACTGTGACCTTGACCTGACCTAGTTTTTAGAATAATCATGTCCAAAGCATATCTCTTATATTATTTGAGGTAGGAATCTCCAATTTGGTGTGTGGATGCATCTTTGGATGGCGAAGTGTCGTGTTCCATAATTATGTCACTGTGAACTTGAACTCTGACCTAGTTTCTAGAAACTGCATTGAGTCTTGTGCATATCTCCTATATTCTTTGAGATAGGAATTCCAAATTTGGTATGTAAATGCATCTTGGGATGCCTGAGTGTCACAAACCATTTTTGGGTCACTGTGACCTTGATCTCTGATCTAGTTTTGAGATTTATTGTGTCCAGAGCATATCTACTATATTATTCGATGTAGGAATCTCAAATTTGGGGTGGTGATTCCTCTTGGGATGGCAGAGTGGTGCATACCATTTTGAGTCACCTTGACATTGACTTCTGGCCTCATTTCTAGGTTTTTCGTGCTATATTACAGTTAACTTTCCTCAAATGTGTCTTATGCTAGACCAATTCCTTTGGGGGCATTTGTCACGTGTTTGTGACATTTCTTGTTTGGTTGATAAATAAGAAAATTAATTTGCAGTAAATTGCCAATAATTTCCTGTTGTTGTTGGTTGTGTTTAATGTCCCACCAGCATCTAAGGACATTATGGAGACGGGGCCACAGCTTAGTCTCATCGAAATGACTGAAGAAGCCAGTGGTTGAACCTGTGATTCTGTGACCCCTCCCTGGTTTACAAGTTTTACTAAACTTGCTTTTTTATGTTTTTCACATTGATTTTTGTGACAACACATACTACAGCAATGTCAGTGATAAAACTCAATTTTTAGCTCACCTGAGCAGAAGGCTCATGGGTGAGCTTATAGTATTCCAGTCACTCCTGCATCAGTCCGTCCGATGTCTGTCCGTCCGTCAACATTTTCAAACATCTTCTCCGAAACCACTGGGCCAATTAAACTCAAATTTCATATGGAGACTCCTTAGGACCCGATAATGAAAGTTTGTTCCAATGGTCCTGGTCACATGACCAAGATGGCCACCACGCCCATATATGGTAAAAACCCTTTAAAAATCTTCTCTAGAACCAGAAGGCTTATGACCTTGGGACTAGATATGTAGCATTGGGAATGTGGGTTCTACCAAGGTCAAATTTGCTTCCTAATGCATTTAGTTAGGTTAGGTTAATCCTGGTTTGATATTTAGACTGCAGATAGTTTACAGTTCCTGGGGTCAGCTGCAGTTGGCTTGTCCTCACATCAAAGAGTCAGCCAAGCCAGAAAGGCTACCAGCAGGCCTCGAGAGGTTGCTAGCAGCGCCTATCACGGATTCTGTAGAGAAACTCAGGTCCTCTAGTTTTATCTTTTTCACATTGATTTTCAGTGATAACTTTTTTATTTTTAATTTTAGCAAACCCTGTTTGCATTGAAAGTTGTGGAGAAAAAAAAAAGTTGTCACCAAAAATCAATGTGAAAAACATAAAAAAATCAAGTTTTTTTATCTGTCAGTCAAAAACCATTTCTTAGAACCTATTGATCAGATTTGATGCATTCTTGGAAGAAATGATAAGTACCGCGAAGGGTCAATATAATATGGGCCTCGACTCGACAAAACCTGTCTTCATGGTTTCATGAACGGTCATGCTTAAACTAGCTTGCTTGGCTACAGAGATTAGCTAGAAAATTGAAATTTAGCTTGTAGCAAGTTTTGATATGGTACTTTCCAATAAGCAAATGACAATGGCACTGATCAGACTGCGCATCTGCTGGTCTGCACCTTTATTGTTCCCAAACACCGAAGACAGGGTTTTCTTGTGTCAGAATCGTCTCTTTAACACTTGAGTAAGTGCCCTTGACTTAGTCTTAAAATGTAATTATAGTACAAAGGCAAAGGCTATATTGGCACAAGCGAGGTTTTAATATGGCAATGGTCCGGCGTAGGTGGTGTCCTCCATTCACATTTTCAAATAAGTTGGGGATTTTTCCTACCTTTCTGAAGTCCGGGCCAGGGGCCTGTTGGATTTGGAAAAAATCATTTGGACCATCAAACTTGGGAAAATTTGGTACGTCTATAAGAACTGGAACGCCATTTTAGATGGATTAAAAAACGTAAAAGATATTAGAAGTATAAAGCTGTAACATATTTTGTTGCTTTAAACAGCCAAAACGAGTTAAGTTCACCAATTGCAGCCAATTTTTGTCCCAACATTTTTTTGGCTTAGAATGTCATTTTTATGTTATTTTTTTTATTTATTGGTATAGGTCAATTAGATAATGTCTAAAAAAAAGTGTGCATCCAAATATTCATCTCATTCAGCCTCACAAAGAGCACCACTGAATTTGAATGTGAACTACGTTACTGTGATGAAGTATACTTGTACATAAGTTCGATTCCATGCAGAATTCTGGTTGCCATGGCAATCAAAAGGAAAAACTTGAAAAAAATCTTCTTCACAAAAAATAATGGTCAGATTTCAAAATAATTTGGTACAAATGGTCCTTGGGTGACCCTCTACCAAAATTGTTCAATTTTTTGGATTGTAAAAAAACATGGCCACCAGGGGACGGGGCCTATTTCTAGCTCACCTGAGCAATTGGCTCATGGTGAGCTATTGTGTTTGTTGGATGTCCATCGTCCCTCGTGTGTCGTGCTTCCTCAACAATTTCTTCAAAGGACATCTCCTCCTTAACTACCGGCTGGATTTGGCCCAAACTTGGCAGAAATGGTCTTTATAGGGCCCTCTTTAATAATTGCTCAAATGGTTCCAGTCCATTGCATATCTAGGTCACACAGGCTAAAGATAGATTTTCCAGATAAAAACTTTAAAAATCTTCTTGTCTAAAACCACAAGGCCTAGAGCCTTGATATTTGTTATGTAACATCACCTAGTGGACCTCTACAAAATTTGTTCAAATTATGTCCCTGGGGTCCAAAAATGGCCCCGCCCTGGGTTTTACATGTTTACTTAGGCTTATATAGGGAAAACATGAAAAAATCTTCTTGTCTGAAATCACAAGGCATAGAACCTTGACATTTGGTATGTATCATTACCTAGTGGTCTCTACCAAGTTTGTTCAAACTATGATCCTGAGCGCCCTGGGTTCACATGTTTTACATAGGCTTATATAGGGAAAACATGAAAATATCTTCTTGGCATAGAGTCTTGATATTTGGTATGTATATCATCACCTAGTGGACCTCTACTAAGTTTGTTCAAACTATGTCTGGCCCTGCCTTGGGGGTCACGTTTTACATAGGCTCATATAGGGAAAACATGAAAAAAGATTCTTGTCTGAAACCATCAGGCCAAAAGCCTTGATATTTGGTTTGTAGCATCACCTAATGGACCTATACCAAATTTGTTCAAATTATGCTCCTGGGTTCAAAATTGGTCCCAACAGGCATTCACATATTTTACATATAAGCCTGTAGGCTTATATAGGGAAAACATAAAATTTTAGAACTTCTTTTCTGAAACCACAAGACCGTTAGGGTTGATGTTTGGTATGTAGCCTTGCCTAATGGACCTCTACCAAGTTTGTTCAAAAACATGAAAAATCTTATCTGAAACGCAAGGCCTAGAGCATTGATATTTAGTATGTAGCATCATCTACTGGATCTCTACCAAATTTGTTAAAATTATGGCCCTGGGGCCAAAATGACCACCGCAGGTGTCACAAGGGAAGTGGCCAGCATTCAACAGATATCTCAATATATAAGCTTTAAACAAATTCAAGTTAGTGCTTCAAGGCCACTTGGCCCTCTTGTAAACTTTAGAGATATTGGTTTGATGTCTGTCATTCTGTACGTATGTCTGATTTTCCATCCTCAGACATAACTAGGTAGCCAATGGATGGAATTTCATGAAACTTATACTGAATATATATGAGCCGCAACATGTGATTTCCAACAATTTGTCATTTTGACAAGTGTAGACTCAGACAAGCCTGTGCAGCCTCCTTTTAAGCGTAGAAATTCCAAATGATGTTCAGTCAGTAGCTTAACTCCCGTGGAATATTCTAGCGACTTGCAAAGGCTCTGATCAGACTGCGCGTATGCGCAGGCTGGTCTGAGCATTTGCTGGTCGCACATACCACATTGTTGGAAATTTCATGTCACGGCTCATATGGCCATGGGGAAATTATGCTAGTGAAGATTTATCAGAATGTCATCAGTTACAGCAGTGTTATTGCACTTTGTTGGCCTTAATTTCAACACTTTTTTTGTCCTCAGCCATAACAAGGTAACCTATGGATGGAATTTCAAAAACTTATACTGAATATACATAACCATAGTGTGGTTATGCACATGCAGTTTGTCGGGGATATAGCAGAGTAATTGCCCATTGATTGCCTAAATATCAAATATTTTTCCCATCCTCAGCCAGAACTAGGTATTGAACCAATGTATATAAATTCATGAAACTCATACTGAATATATATGACCATGGTGAGGCTATGCATGTGAAGTTTTATTGCCGGGTCGTCAGTTATAGCAGAGTGATTGCTCTTTTGATTGGCCCATTTAATTTTGGAGGGGGATATCAATTCGTTGTCGAATTTCGCTTGTTAAATTTTTCTCCTTAAAAAAACTACTCGTCAGATTTCAAATATTTTCAAACGAGTGGTCTTTCGGTGACCCTCAACCAAAGTTGTTCAAATTATTTTGATTGGTTGAAAAACATGGCTGCCAGGGTGCATGGCCTATCTTTACCTTTGATTATTTTGTTTTGTAATATTGTTAGGGAGACAAATCTTGCAAATGTGGTTGTTTTGTAATGTAGAGTTTTTTCCTTGATTTCTGGGATTTCTTTGTATTCTAATGGATTTTCCCATATAGATAGCTACAATAAAGATGGGATTGTCTATGATATGTTTTAAGGGTCACAGGTTGACTTTCCTAATCAATATCTACTTCTGTTTCTGAATATTGCATTTATCAAAGAAAACACTGCTTTATGCAACATTTCATCTGGGTCTTCACTGTTTGACAGAACTTCCCTTTAAGGGGTTTCCAGTACACAAAGGGTTAATTCCCAATCATCAGATGAGTTCAAAGTATGCCCCTAGGGAAAAAAGTGGCCCGCCTTTTGGATCACATGTTTTACATAGGCCTATTAAAAATCTTGTCCAAAACCACTCTAGGCCTAGAGGCTTGACAATTTAATGTTTAAATAATCATCTAGTGAACCTGTACCAATATGATCTTAAAAGGGTTATCACTTGGAAGCAAGGAATGCACCAAAGAACTGAAACTAGAGCGTACAAATTTTCTGCGCCAGACTAGCTAGTTTCGGCCATTTAGGCCTCATGAGTGACCCTCTAATGGTTTCAAAGTTCCGCAATGAAACCCATGATCCAAAAGGACCAGAAAATAAAATCTACACTATAGTGAAGGGCAGGGAGACGTTCTACCGCCGCCACACAGTCCCAATCACCAACTGTAGTGAAGTCAAATATGTTCTTAAAAAGGTTATCCCTTGGAAGCAAAGAATGCACTAAAGAACTGAAACTAGAGTGTACAAAAGTTTCTGGGCCAGACTAGCTAGTTTGGGCCATTTAGGCCTCATGAGTGACCCTCTAATAGTTTCAAAGTTCCGCAATAAAACCCATGATCCAAAAGGACCAGACAATAAAATCTACACTATAATGAAGGGCAGGGAGACGTTCTACCGCCGCCACACAGTCCCAATCACCAGCTGTAGTGAAGTCAAATATGTTCTTAAAAAGGTTATCCCTTGGAAGCAAAGAATGCACCAAAGAACTGAAACTAGAGTGTACAAATTTTCTGGGCCAGACTAGCTAGTTTGGGCCATTTAGGCCTCATCAGTGATCATCTAATAGTTTCAAAGTTCCGCAATGAAACCCATGATCCAAAAGGACCAGACAATAAAATCTACACTATAATGAAGGGCAGGGAGACGTTCTACCGCTGCCACACAGTCCCAATCACCAACTGTAGTTAAGTCAAATATGTTCTTAAAAAGATTATCCCTTGGAAGCAAAGAATGCACCAAAGAACTGAAACTAGAGTGTACAAATTTTCAAAGTTGTTCAAATTATGCCTCTGGGGGCCCAAAATGCCTCCCTGTGGAGGTCACTGATACATGTTTTCCTTATTAGACTAATATAAAGTTAAGTTGAGGTTCTACATCCTGTCAATTTTGTCAACTTAATCCATGTTGAGGAATAATGAAACTGCTGATCTATCAAAATTCATAGTTGGACTTTGAGAGGAGCTATGCTTTCATATACCTTTAACAGTCATTCTCAGGCGAGTGACCGAGGGCACTCTTGTTTGGTATTAACCCTATATATCTAGACCTTAAGATAAAGGTGCTTAATAAAAAAAAAATTAATTTTCAACAAAAATATGTTGGGGCTCAAAAGGACTTTCTCAGTGAGAATGTGCTTCTGAGGACCTTTATCAAATGTTTTAACTTTCCTTTTTTAGTTTTGGTTTGTTGGTTTACGTCCCAGTCTATGGTCATGTGGGGATGGTCAGTTCACCTAAACGCACTTTCCTGGGCAAGCTTGAACAAGCGGTTAACCAGTACTTCATGCACATACTTTCGCTAATGTAGCTGACTACAGCCTTTCTTTAATGAATCAGCGGGAGGGAGGAGAATGACTGTAGAAATTGCTTCATGATCAATGGGACCGGGCTGGGATCCATCTCATGACCCCTGGATCTGCAGTCAGACATGCATCTGTAGTCAGACACGTTGTATGCACCTTTTTTGTTCAACTGGATTGTACTATCTATGTTTGTCTTTCTCTTAAAGAGATCCTGTTATGTTTTGTTCATTCATTTGCTTTATCATGTCATCACATATTCAGGATTTGTTGTTTCTGGTGTACTTATCGATTCTTACACTCGTAAATGTATACGTCGATTTGCTGGTATTTACGCCTATTGCCGGTACTTCATAGACCAATAGTGGTAGATATTGGTGTTAATACTATATAGAAAAACATGCCATATGCCAAAGGGACTATAGACTTCAATCATTTTTAAGTATTCAGTATGTGCATGGTGATTTATGTAAGCATTTAGGAATAGATTCGAGTAACGATCATACAGATCGGTACTCAAATCTATTCCTAAATGCTTACATAAATCGCCATCTGCTAGCCGAATACTTAAAGACATATGCGGCTATTTCCAATGCGCAACTTTTCCGCGTCTGCAAACGGGGAAAGTTGTCTGGGTCCTGTCTTTCGACCCTTAACGGATTCGGATCAATACAGCTTCCGATATTCTTATGTCATATTGGTGTTCCGACATTTTCTTCACAAAATAACTAATTAAAGTGTGTTCGAAATATCTATTGACATCTTTTCAGAACTGAACGTCTCAGCACTAAAGACAGATAAATGTAGCTCAGTCGAAATCAAACGACGTACACAATAACCCTGGTTACGAATACGATAGTGGCCGAGTCTATACTATTTGTATGGATATTTAGAGCGGCGCACGACCTGACCTCGTGGCCTAGTGGTTAGCGCGCCTGGCTACAAAGCCAGAGAACCAGGATCGATTCCCAGATGCGCACATATTTTCAGTGTGTTTTTCTTTCTTTTTTAACATTTTAATGCTAAATTACTTCATATACTAGTAAAATGGCATCATCAAAACGACCGAAATGGTCATCCCCGAACTTTTATATTGAATTACGCATGAAACCTATGGGGGTGGGGTTAAATTTGGCCCTCTAGAAAGAGAATTAGTTCGGTGACCCCAGATTTTTATTCTTTTTTCTGAAAGGTATTATAATAGTCCATGAATTAAAAATAAATTTTCAAGATTTTCAATGTCAGATTTTTTAATACATGATTTATTCTAAAAACAAATTCCATTTTTCGACGAATTGCCAAAATATATAATGCAGTATCTTGTCACAGCATGGGGTAACAAGTAAACATGCACATTTTCTTAAAAGTTTGAGGTCATGGGCAGTAATTTAAGTTAAAAGAAAGAAGCTGGGTGAAGATTACAACCGTTTTAGCTCGATAATTAGGACTAGTATTATTATTTTATATTTCTAGAAAATTGGTCAAATGCTGTAAACTTCAATATGAGATTCTGAAAAAATAAGCACGGTGACATATCCTTTTTATTTCATAAATGGATAGCCCATGCATAAAACAAACTGTATGCAAAGTATTTAAAATATTTCAATGTGGGAAGTATTTAGTAGCATATGTCCTTAAAAAGGATCTAATTTTATAGTCCTTTAGGCATATGGCATGTTTTTCTATATAGTATTACCGCCAATATCTACCACTTCCGGTCTTTAAGGTACCGGCAATAAGCGTAAATACCACCAAATGGACGTATACATTTACCAGTGTGTGTACTGATCCATTCTGTCTGTCTGTCTCTCTCTCTCTCTCTCTCTCTTATGTCTGTTTCATTCTTTGACTCTGTCATATGTTATCACAAATTCAGGATACGTCTGTTGTTTCTGGTATACACAGAACTCCCTGAAAATATATTTGTCTTCCTCCACTATGCTGTTATATCTCTCTCCATGTGTGCATGTGTCACTGCTACAGTCACTGACCTTACATGGAGGTCGAGTTAGTTTCTTAGCTTGTTTCATTAAACATATATCACCCATAGAACACCTCACCAAGAACATGTGCAGATCTGTCGTCCTTCTGTTATGCCGATCATCTGAAAAGGGTTCACATTGTTAATTTACATACAGAGGCTATTTTGTTTTTCATGCGCGGATCAAGAGGAGGTCAGACCCCTCTGAGAAAGGTTGCTGAATTGAGTCTGTTGCTTTAAATAAATAATTGCAAATAGAATTTGATATTGAGTGTGGATGGGATTTACATTATGTGTCCCTATAGGTTTGTATTTTATAGATAAGGCCAGAATTTTTTTATTAGTTGATTTACGAACCCTCCTACTGTAATTTACTGGAAAGTAGAAAAAAAAACTAAAATTATTTTTCTTATTTTATCCTCAGACTCTGATCATTATTGGTTTCGTTGAAAAAAATATTTTGAGGTTCCGTTTGTGTATTTTCGAGAGTGCCACTGTTAAAAGTGAAAGTTCTATGCAGAAAAATTATGAAATATTTAATACAGACTGTTGGTTTACTTTATTAGATTTATTGCTTGTTCTGGAGATATTAAATATAAATAAAGCTCAGACAATGACCAGTTTACTGGTCATCTGGTCATTGTCAGAGCTTTTTTTTCGTCCCCTGGACCCTAAATCGGAAAAAAAAATTCCCATAAATCAAATAATAAAAAAGTTCTGGCCTAAAAACAAATTTGGGGTTTAAAAACAAGTAGAAAAGGCAGTAAATACTGAAAAAAGATTATCAATTCCCTATGTTCTTATGTCTTTTACCGTTGGTTGATTATGACCAGTGTTGGTTGTGCAATTTTCTTGCCATTCTAATTTGTTTTTAATTGTCTAACAATCTATTGAGAATTCAAATACACTAATTGCAACCATATTATAATGTAAGCCATGAAAACACTTTTCATTATTTGATGTTGGAATGTGTAGATTTTCTTCATATGTATTTAAGAGATAGACTGTATATAGCTATCTTAATAGCATATACCAGTAAATACAGTCTGTTTGGTGACAGTTATTTAAAGTTTCCTAACATTTCCTAGTAATAAATTTATCATCATCATCATCGGCATTTAAAATAACATGCAGATGCAGGAGCATCATCCACATCAGTAGGCTCCTTTCCAGGTAGCTGGCTGGCTGCACGCATGGCAGATCTCACACTGGATCTCCACACATTTAAACACTTTAAATAAAATATTCAGGGAGATCCTACAATTAAGAGAAACAGCAAACTCATTTTAAGTCTATCTCTTTATTATATATGACATTATGCCATAAAGTGCGACAATGCTCATGCCTCATTGTTTAATCTTATTAAAGATTTCTTGACAATTCACTGAGCTTGAAAAAAGTAATTTAATTGACATATCCTGTATGTGTATGCACAGGAGCTTGACGTTGAATTTTTTCTATTCTTGTATAGCCTTTACGTAGTAAAGGAAAGGTAGGACACTCTGCTGCTGCACAAATTGTTTCTGCGTGAATTACACCGTTATTATTTAGCTTACAATCACGTGCACATACCCTTTAAATAAACAATTGCATGTTCTATCCTCCGCCCTACATAAGAAGTTTGCCACACTCATGGTTTAATTGTCATTTTGTTTTTTTCGGTGAACTGTGATTGTATTCATGTGATGGGTGCACGGCCATCTTTGTTGTGTTATGTACATACATCGGAGCATTCTCGGGAGAATGCGTATTGTCATTTGATTGGTCGAGATGATGAGAACATACTGTCATCATGTATTGACCAATCAGATATCACTTTATATTTGCTCGATTTATGCACACAAAGCAACAAAGATGGCGGTGCACCCATCACATGAATACAATCACACTTCATTTAAAAAACGAATTTACAATGAAACCGTGAATTTTGATCAGAGCTGATATATGGCAGAATATAGATCATTCAATTGTTTATTCAAAGCATATACATACATGCTTGTAAGCTGAGTAATAATGGTGTAATTCACCCAGAAACAATTTGTGCAGCAGCGGAGTGTCCTACCTTCCCTTTACTATGTAAAGGGTATACAAGTATAGAAAAAAATCAACGTCCAGCTCCTGTGTGATTATTTTCTAAACCCTTGTCATGCTGAACCCTCAATTTATCTGCTTTTAAAAAACACACTGTAAATTCAGCTATATCAGCTGATTTCTTACGCTTCTGCCAGAAACCATACTTATTCCCACTCTGATTAAAAATACCTGCTTACAATTGGCAATCATTATGTTAACAGGAAAAAATTTGGGAGGAGTGTTGTAAAATAAATAATCAACATGACAAGCGTTAACTATTCCACCAGTAGCACTAATTTTGGAATGAGAATATACCTGAATACTGATCTGCTTTTGTGCTGCTCTCTGACATATAAACTGCCTGGCCAAAAACAGCACTAGCCTTCGCCAGTCGAGGATCTATACCTTCTTTTGCTTTAGCATCAACCTTGTCCTCTCTTGAACCATGGAAAAAGAAACATTCGTTCACTTCGGCATATAAAGTGTCCTTCCATTTTGAATCCAAATTCATGTAAGTTAAAGGCTCACCATGGCTGGTTCCCTTGATTTTGCTCAAAGGTAAAAATATACTATCTGAAAGGAAACATAGTCGATCTTCAGGGTTCCCACAAGCTCTGAAAATCATGGAAAACCTGGAAAATCACTAAAAAAAGTTCTATGCATGGAAAAATCATGGAATTAAAAAAAACCTGAATAATCATGGAAAAATCATGGAATTTTGTGAAATAATTTGATGAACTTTGAGAAGATGATACCACGACCAAATTGCTTGTATGGCTAAGGTAGTATGATTGTTCTTTCAAATGGAGCTCTTATGCATACGTTTGCTTTCTTAACTTATGATGGGTTTATGTATTACATAAATTGTTGTTATGTTATCATATTTTGTTAATGTCGGTAAACCTTGTTGTTATACTCCGCTTGGGGTCCTGGATAAACATTAGACTTAAAGTCTGTAATTGTTCTATGTTTTGTTGTATGTTACTTTATGTCCTTTCTAGTTTTGCAATCATCTTGATGGGGAAGAGAGAGCCGGTTGCTTTGCTTATTTTGTCTTCCTGGTGTCTTGTGATGGTTGTGTGGCTCTTCCTCGTGGTGCAATGAGTTTGCAGTTTGTGTTTGTGGTATTTCCTGATCATACTCACTTACTATTTTTCACTTGCAATAGATGAAAAACATTTAAAAATGAAGTTTTACTTGGTGTTTTTGTCATTTTTCCCATATGGTGTTCTGGTTCAGGTATGGTACTTGATTGCATTGATTCCTGATCTTTGCCTTCCTCTCTATTTTAGGTACCTATCAAAGCATTATAATGTGTTTTGAAAACATCTAACGTTTTCAACAAACTCCACTAATAGTCTTGCTCTTCACCTAACAGTAAGTAAATACAGTTAAGTCCCTTTATAACACTATGTTTGGGGTCCATGGATATAGCTAGACCATGTTAATATAAGTGAATTGTGTTTATCCCTGTAGTGCCAGGTGTATCATATATGCTACATTCTTCTTTTTTGGTGCCTTGACCAGGATATTGACTTGAAAGTGAAGTTAAACTGGTAGAAAGACAGTTAAGATGTTAGGCAACGAGAATAAAGCATTTCAGTTGAGACCATTTGTCCTAAATGGGTTTTATCAGCCACTAAAGTTCACCAAAGTTCAAAAACGAAAACGTATAATATATGATACATTGGGCATTAAAAATCAAAAATAAGAATTGAGATATTGACTTCACCTTTTCAGATAAACATGATATATATACTCTTATAAATTCTTTTTCTTACACCAAATTGTCACCCAAAAAGGTTTCCTGAAATTATAATTAGAACTTGAGTTATTCACCTTTAAAAAAATCATGTCACGAAAACTTAATGCCCAATGTAGCATATATGCTACATGCCAATCTCGGCAACCTTTGACCTCAACACAAATTCAGACCCTGATTTCTGTTCGATTTCCCAAAGCAAGTATCTGGGTGGAAAATAAATATTTTCTGATAGTGCATTCTATGTTTGGGCACTAGAGGGTTATTATAAAGGTACAATGTAGCAACTCATTTACAGACAAATATGTTCACTTTTCCAAAAATTCCTTTGTAGAGTTGGACATGGTAAAATATATTTGTGAGCCACAATGTTGCAGTGTTAATTACAAATATGCGGTATAACAAGGTGTGTTATGATGGGACTGCAATGTACAGTCATTTGGCTGTCACATATAAACTAAATGTACACATGGGCGGATCCAAAGGGGGGACAGGGGGTCAGGACCCCCTGAAAAATCACAGAAATATAGGGTTTCCTAGCAATATTGATCCGGATCCCCTGAAAAATCACAAAGCTACAAAGCCAAAATTCAATGTTGGGTCATCATGGGCCTGCCAGCGAAACGCCATTTAAATGGGGTTTCACTGGCCGGCCGATGATGGCCCATTTATAGTGATATTTGGATCCTCTATCCCCTAACCAAATTAAAAAACAAAAACAAAAAAACGTTATCAAATTTTGCCCCCTTTGACAAAACTTTCTGGATCCGCGCACGGTACATGTAATACCTTCTCCAGCGTGATGAAATAAATCCTGTTGCATCTGTTTGTAATTTTCATATAATGTCAGATTTTCAACTCGCTGAATTTTCGTCACCTTCAGTTTATTGTATCCTAGTTCTTTCAGTCCTACAGCATCATGTCCATATCCATGTTTGTCACCTAACCACGTGCTTTTAACAAGCCCTTCTAATGCAGCGAAAGTAGCTCTATCAACATCAACAAGTGTGTAGAAGGATTTTCCTTTCTCTTGAATTTTCCATGTTTTTATGCTTTTGTCGCTTGTATACTTTGTCCAGTATGCGGGCGGGCAAATTTCAGAGGTGTACATATACATACAAAACTCTGGCGTGTTCCTTGCTGGGATAGTAGCGCTTCTTTTTAATAGTGTAACATCTTCAGTTGATAAACCAGAGGCTCCTGTGCTATTCTGATGATCACTGGTATTTGGAAACGGCCTATTATACGAGATACTATCTTTAGGCTTTGGAGCAACAGGTGGTGGTTTAGAAGCCTTTGTCTGTCTACGCCTTGGAGCAACTAATGGTCGTATAGACGGCAGAGGCTTTTGTGATGTTGGTTTATCAGCTGAGCTATCTTTTGATCCATCAGTGCCATGGGCTTGACATGTCTGTTGGAACACCTGAGAATCAGAACGCCATAAATAGAGAATACTAGGTGAGTGTCTTTTGATATCAAGTTTAGCAGGCAAGGCCTTGAGAACGCTTGTTGATATCACGAGGCTCGCCGAGCAATTCAACATGCATTCTCAAAGCCGAGCCTGGTAAACTTGATATCAAAAGACGCGAACCTGGTATAGTATTTATCAGTTTACCCATTGTTAAACACTCTTCAAACTAGCGATTATGACGTAATTTTTTATTTCTGTGTTGATTCAGCGTCATTGGCGACGTCATTCAAAAAGTGCAACGTCATCATGACCTGATAAAGGTAACATGCCGTGAGATAGGAAACGTTTATTTGGTTATGTTGAAACAATTCAGTTAACATTAGGGGTGACTGGTTATTTGTTATTTGACCTATACAAACTATAATAAATACAAGTATTAGCTTTTCAAAAAAGCTGGCGGTCGTTTAGCCCTATCATTGTATGTATTCTTGCCCACTGCATGCTTCCATTTTGAACTTCTAGAGCTTGTACATGTAGATTTATTCTAAGCTCTGATTATTAACATCTGAACTGTGATTTGTTACCATCTAACACATGCTTCAAGCGAGGATGTTGCTTGATCTTTTGAAAGCACCCAGCTTATGCATGGTATGTTATGGTAATGTATCTAGCATGAGACACATTTATGGAAAATCATTTGACAACACTAGACAGCACATTTTTCTTAAAACTGATGCCAGAAAATCAAGGTTACAGTGGTCCCTTAACTGTATATGTACAGACTCCGTGACCCCCAAGATGTGTCCACAAACCAAATTTGGGATTCCTAGGATTTATGCTACTGACACGATTTTTCTAGATCTGATGGCAGTGGTAAAGGTGCGTGACGCTCCATGACCCTAAATGCATTAAGACACGAATTTAGGCATTCCTACCTAAAATAATATTGGAGATATACTCCGGATATGATATGAACACTCAAACACTTAGGACACTAAGGACAGGCAGTTTGATTACTATATGCCTCCCTTTGTGGTCATAAAACCTGTTTGTCATGACCGTCATAAGACAGTGCCTGAATTCATAGTAATTCTATGTGATCAGATGTGGATGACAATCATATAAGTACGTTTACTGATGTGAAGCTCGCTCGCACTCTTTGCCAATCAAGGACGTTTTGACTTTGGGACGTTTCACTTTCACCAGCTTTTTTGAAAAGCTGATACTTATTGCGTTTATATAAGCGGGCCTAAATTCGCAAACGAGCTTGCCTCGCGCTATAGGTAGCCCTACAGATTTCACGGACAGTTTACTTCGCGTTATATGTCAACCCATGCTATTTGGTACCCCACTCGTTGTTCGGCAGCTAATAAAATATAGCCTGAGCACGGCATAAAGGTTTGGTCAAAACTTAAATTTGATGTATGTTTTGATTGAAGTTTAAATAAGCGGCCGGCCATGGCCGACCGCAATAAAGTTTTCCTTTTTTAGGTAAGAAATAGGGTCTAAGTATACCTAACACTTCTATTACGGTGTGATAGAAGCAGGCTATTGCAACAACATAGTAGTGTTTGCCTGTAGATTTCCAGTTGGGACAGTTTGCAATTTTGTCACATTACAGCAATTGCACACATTGTAAATAACCCACCCATATGCTTTAATATCTCCCCTCGTCTCATTAAACGTGATTTATACGGAGGACTCCGTTTTAATGCATTGGGCGAGTTCGAATATGATCTCAAAGACGTTCATTCTCGCGAGACCTGACGATACCTCATCTAGATCTTTCGCATTTCGCCCTTTGCATCATGAGTAACTAGCGATATTTGGCTAGTCCCGTTCAAATCTCGCATTGCGGTAGTGACAGAATTAATCGTTAAAATAGCAAAAAGTTAAATTTTTGACAGTTTATCATTTCTCTTTTAGTCAATATTTTCTGGATGTAAAGCTCCGAGTCACGCAAGCAGTGATCGCATAATATATTTTTAATAAAAATGGCGGCTCAATCCCAGTGTGCACCGAGCGAAAGGCGACAGGTTTGTTCGTGCTAGCGGACTTCCTGTGCGACAATGCAAAGACGTTCGTATAATAAATTTATTTTATACAAGAAAGGGTTTATTCTATACAAGAAAGCGTCCTGGGAAAGGCACCCTAGAGTACCACTGCACTCGAACAGCCCAATCATCATGTGGTGGTTGCAGTCGACGAGTGCACAAATAGTGTACCTAGCTGTAAATAAGGTATTATTTTGGTCGTTTTTTTTATTTCTATAAATTATTATCACTTATAAATACAGCTGTGTATTTGCTTAGCAAAATTACCCCCAAGAGTGCGTTTATCGTGGAAAACATCACAGACCCTGATGGTACGCCGCAAAACGCATCTGGGTCTTCTCTGTTTCTAAGCTAAATGTTCTCTTTATATTGGTGATCATTTGTATAATGCGTTAACCCTGTTTCAAGAAGTGCATACACTAAATTTTGTATTGTATCAAATTGGATTGAGAGTGACGATTCTGCTAAAGTTAAAGCAGACAAATCTATGTTACTCAACGTATTTTATATGAGCCAGTGAATTTAAAAACCAACTAAATGGCCTATGCAGCTGGCAAAGACACATATTATCCCAGCCTGATTGATGATTTTGCAGTCACATGGCAAACAATGGACCCAAAAACTACAAGATGACTGAACACACTGAATAGGTGCCCAGGCTGATCAGAGATATCTGAGTTCACATAACAAAAACGACCTCTACATCGACCTGACATGCGCTCAGTTTAATCAGTCTTGCCGTACCACTTACTAACCTGAGTCTTTGTTGAGGCTAAATAGAAAAAAATACTGTGTTTTGGGTAACTGGGTTAAAAATTTAAGGTAGGGTAGGCACAAATGTATATTTTTTAAATCATTTTTTTTCTGGAAAAAAACCGTTATCCATTTTGAAAGGCATTCCCCATTCACAATGCATAAAATTGTATTTTTTCCAGAAAACCGGATAAAAACTTCTAGGTTTCACCAGTAAATTTAGGTAGGGTTGGGTTACACTTAACACAGGTATTTTTTATTTGGCCTGAGCACATCTGTTTCGTATATGTTTGGTTTCTTTGTGTACTGCCACATTTTCCAACAAACCTGAAGATTTTTCTTTAGTGAATCCTCCTTCTTGTGGACACAGATATAAATTGTCATCCTAGTATCAGCATTATCGTTTGCAAATTCTGCTATAGCCTGAAGCATATTCTTTGAAGTAACTTCTGGTGGATACATGAGATAACCTGTACCAATTGTTGGAAAGCATACTGTTCTGGATTTATCCTCTTGGGCTTGGTGTAGACAGGCAAGAACTAGTTTCCTGAACAACTGAAACAAAGTGTTTGACAAGATTTTCAAATATGTCTGCCACTTTTTATTATTACCGCCATCTGCTGCAACACAGTGTTTTAGGGGAGGATAGCTGTTTTCTGTTTTCATGTTGTCTGTTTATCTGTCAGTCCATCTGTTTTTCCATCCATACAAAAGGTTTTGGTTTTTCCTTCATATCTTAGCAATTAAAAAGTCAGAAATGGAAATTCATCAAATTTTGCATCCACATTGATATTGATAGGACGTGCATTTGTAACACAAAAGAAGGGCTAGTATTCATTTATTTAGAGTAACTTTATAATTCTATATACTGTTAAGATAGTGCATGTATGAGAAATTCAACTCCTTCATTCCCATGCTTTGTTTACACAATGGAGACACACTGAACATTTGCATGAACATGTTTGATACCAAGAAATACCAAGAAGATACCAAGAAATACCAAGAAACAATTTTGACAAAATGGCAGCATGTTTTTCACTTTCCTTTCTCCTAAGAATTTTGGGTATGCAGATAGTGCATACATAATGGATTGAACTTGTACCAGAGATTTTTGCTGTTGGCGTCTGATACTTTGTATACATTATGTAGACACATCGAATATTTTCATGGAGAAGATTGGTGCCTAAAATGATTCTAATAAAAAATGACAGCTTATTGAACTTAGCATTGTTTTTTTTTAAATGACAGCATTTTGAACTTAGCTATTTTTAAGTCTTGATGTTGGCATCTAATACTTTGCAGTAACTAATTGAATTTTCACTGACCCTTACCGTATGGGGGTATATTAAAGCATTGCTTTTTGGCACTTTTTCCCATTTAGTTCACTAGATTTATGTGTTTGAACATACTTTTGGAGCTATGCATTAGGTTGAACGTCTTTAATGAGACTTGGGTATGTAAAGACCAGATGAAAAAAAGCAAACCAACAAACACATCATTATCCTGCTGTGTGTTTATATTTTATTGTTTCCCTGAGATGATACATTGCATAAATTAAGAATCAAGCCTCCATCCATCTTTTACATAAGCAAAACAACAACATCAATATTTAATACATACATGTATGTTTAAAAAATCAGCATTATCCATGTTAAAATTCGGATCTAGACGTTTAGCAGGAAACGTAAAAAGAAACATTACTTAAAAGTAAGTATGATCAGGAAATACCTTAATCACACACCGCAGACCAACCCATGGCACCGTGAGGAAGAGTCACAGAACTTTTACAATACAAGGCATATGTAACACAATAAAAGCAAAGCAAACAGCTCTCCCTTCCTCTTCAAGATGGTTGCAAAACTAGAAAGGACACAAAGCAATGCACAACAAAACAAAGACAAACACAGAACCCCGACAACCAATTGGAAGCACACCAAATAACAGATCAACAACAACAGAACCACCGCCTTAGAAGGGACAGCAGCCCAAGCCACCAGGGGCCTTAAATGCATTTTACTTGTACCAAATCTTCGCCTTAGATTCTGTTGTTGTTAAAACACAAAATTGTTTAGCTCCCGTTGAGGCTTCTAAACTAATACAGTGTATCATCACAGAGAAACAATAAAATCAAATTAACACACTATGAAGAAACAAAGAAAAAACAACTTTTTTAAGGTTCTGATTGAGTGTATCATAAATTCTTGCACACCGGATAAGTATATCTGAGATTTTACCATGAGATAGAAAATCTTATCTTACTCATTCTATCTTACCCAGGACGTCAAGTAACGTCATCATGTGAAATTGCATCTTAGCGTATTCAGGGGCTTCTGGAACCTTATTTAAAAAATAAATAAGCAAAAAAAACTGTGGTGAGCAAGAAAACGAATTCATTATTCGTTTGAGGGTAGGATAGAAAAATCTGTCCCTCTTGATCACCATTTGTCAGCAGCCTCAAAGCAAACGGCGATCCTTGCGACAGATTTTTCTATCCTACCCTCACAATTTCAAAATCAAAGTCAGTCACGTTTATCATAAATTTTGGTAGAAACAATATTATTAGAAATTGACAAATGCAAGTCTAAAAACGCGGCTTTGGTATCAGAGGTATTAGCTTTATTAAGTTGGAGCTCCGAAGGGTATATTTGACTTACCATATTGTCTAAATAATCATTATCAATGTTTAAAATATCGTCCAAATATCTGGATGTAGTGTTAAAAGCATCAATAATATCAGCTTGCTTATCATCAGAAAGAGACATCATAAAGTTCCTCTCATAACAAAACAGGAATGAATCGGCAAACAGTGAAGCACAATTAGTGCTCATAGGAATCCCAACTACTTGTCTACTCATATACAACTTAGTGAGAAATCGAATAAAAAAGTTGTCCAACAAAAAGGTCAGCGCATCCCATACATTTTGACAAGACAATGCATGATGTTTTCAGGTTTTTCCGATAGTAAAAAATGCGTTTCTGTCATTACATGCAAGGTAAGGAGAGCCTTCTCTATTGATGTTTTTTTTCAATAAGATCAATAAGTTTATCTTACTGGCCGTTCCAAGGCGGTACTTCTTTTGAGGATCTTTTATGTTTTTGTTCTGTCTTGTGTTTGCTATGTCTTTGTGTGCGTCTGTTTATATGTGCTTTGTGGTCACCTGCTGGGAAAGGGCTGACCTCTTGGCTCTCGTTTGTGGTGTCTACTGGGAGTCTGTCACTTTCCCATTGGTATCCTGGGTCGGGTGTGGTACTTGATTGTATCGATTCCTGATCTTTGCACCCTACTTACTTTAATTATATTATGAGGTAGAGTCGTGTAAAGAGTAGAAAACTCATAAGTTGACAAACTGGTCCCATTGAAATCTCTCTCTAGCTTTAAGTTTATCTAAAATTTCACCTGAATTTTTAATAGGCCAAAATAGATTTTAACCCGCTCTCTCATATACTTTTTCACAGTACTTGATAATATGTTTTAACAGCTGTGAGACATGATGTTAACAATTTAGAAAGTTCTGTTTTCGTACAAGAACTAGAATTAGCAATATTTCGTACAAGAACTAGAATTAGCAATAAATTTTGCTTTATGGGGTTTTTATGGCGTTTAGGTAACCAGGACAACGTAGGAACTTTATCTTGGTTTTCTTTAGCTTTGACACCAAAATGTAGGACTGTATGACAACCATGCCCATCGACAACCACCCTTTCACTCAAAGAAGGCTGTAATTTAGAGGCATTGGATTCAACAAGCTCACGCTTAAGAGTATGAATATAATACAATCGTCAAACAACTTACCATCTCTGGTGGTTGTGATTCCTTAGGAGGGCGATCATATCTTGGTAACGCCCCACAGTAGATGTGTTTACATGGTAATCCACCTGAACCGAGGACAGCTATTTCTCCATGTTGTATGCCATTTGGATATTTCTCATCAACTTCTGTTTGTAGACTTGGACCAGCCATGTCGAGAACATAATGACTCAATGTTCCATCTCTCATCTTTATCTTTCTTGTACTTGTTGTAACCACAACATCATGCTTAAAGAACAAATTGTTTATCTATTGCCAAAAGACACCATAAGAGAATGTTTGGTATGTAGCTGAGAAACACTGTGAATTTTCTTGAAACAACAATCTTGTGACTAACTAAGGGTTTTGTGCAAAAATGCAAATATCATATGGCTGTCCATAAATAAGAAAGTAAAGGCCTCTGAATCTGTGTGAGCCTAACCTAGAAAGCCATCATAGGCACAAATCTACTGAAAGAAATTTAGGATAGGACATAGTTATTACAGAGACCTGAGCCAATGACAAACAATAAATGAGTAAAAATCTAGAAAAACGGATCCTTCAGAAATAGAGAGAACCTATAATAAGAAAACAGCCGGCTCGCTTTTATTCTGTCTGTTCATGAGAACTAATGGAAAGTGTGACGATTCTCATGCCCCTAGCACTGGTTTAAGCGGTATTCTGCTTTCCACCAGAACCCAATATACCTGAAGGACCAGAATGTGAAAAAAAATCAACACTACATGATTTTGATTTTGTTTATAACTATGCAGATTTTCAATCATATCTGAGTTCTATCCTACTCTTTTAAAACGTTTGATTATCTTTTTAAATCTATCGGAAGAAGTAACATTTACAAGCTTGAAATCGTCAACTAAATAACCATGTTGAAGAGTTTTCCAACGAATATCAAATAAGCAATCAACTCTAGATGTCTCATATAATTTAGATGTGGTTGAAAGTCTATGATATCATTAGCATTATTTAAGAAATTGAGCAGTTAAACATTTATTTCCATTGAAGACATCATTATTTTCTGGACATACCCTTGCAAAACAAAGAAAATACAGACTTACTTAGATGGATATGTTTATGAATGAACTCTCATGTTATAAAACTTTCTGCTTGTGATTTGAAACTTGTATTATAACCGTCTGTAAACTAACCTCCTGTTCTGTAATATTTCCAATGATCAATCTAACTGTTAGACCATGAATTGTTACAGCACATATCTCTCTGTCAGATGCATCTACAATGGCAACAGCACATAACCTGATCACTTGGCTAAAAATGAAGGCTTTCTTACCCAGGCTGTCACGTGATGGCTACACACATTGGTTGTATTGGAACTCACGCACATGGTCGTCAAGTGACGCCATGGTTATGTTAAAGTGACGTCATCATGACAAAGTGCATCTTTGCGTATTCGGGGACTTCTGGAAGCGTATTTTAAAATAAAAAAACAGTGGTGAGCAAGAAAAAGTATCCATTATTGGTGTGAGGGTAGGATAGAAAATCGGTCCCTTGTGATCACCATTTGTCATCACTCGGCAAAGTAAGTAAAGGTGCAAAGATCAGGAATCGATACAATCAAGTACCACACCTGACCCAGGATACCAATGGGAAAGTGACAAACTCACAGAAGACACCACAAACGAGAGCCAAGAGGTCAGCCCTTTCCCAGCAGGTGACCAAAAAGCACATATAAACAGACGCGCACAAAGACATAGCAAACACAAGACAGAACAAAAACATAAAAGATCCACAAAAGAAGTACCGCCTTGGAACGGTCAGTAAAATATTTACTGGAGGGCTTAAACCGGTTTAACAGCGCCAACCTCACCCTTAATTCAGATGTGGATCAAGACACATAGATATTTGGTTTGCGTGAAAGACCCCTAACTTATCAATGCATCATCTCCTAAAACATATAAATCAAGATATAACAAGGAGATAAAGCAAGGATAAGGACTCAACAGTAAATTAAACTGAATACCGGAGCAAAAGAAATCCAACAGGTAAATCCCGGTGGGCCCGACAAACAGCCAAAGCATCAGGCCCCTTCCATCTCATCAATAGATAAGTCTTTAATTAGGAACCATCATAGAGTCTGAAGTCTGACCCACCGGCGTGCAATTAAAGAGGAAAGCAAAGTTGCCAACCGTGATTGGGTTGACTACCAAGCATGCAGTCTGTTGCAATACATTAATGTTATAGCCAATCTTTTTAAGCCTCTTAATGCCAAATGGTGCTCCTTGGGACAGATTTTTCTATGCTACCCTCACACTTGTGATAGATTCTTATATTGTATAGGTTAAAGCTGCATAGTCTGTAACTTTGGATCTTTTATTTTTAGAACTAATGTTTCTGTTTTTCAAGAACACAGTAAAAAAACTAAAATTCAGGTATACATTTTACCAATTTCGTAAATCTTAACAAATTATCAGTATCAAAACAACAGCATTTATGTTAAAATTAACTGTCTATAATTAATGGAGGGACGCAAATAATTACCAACACACCTGTTTTTATAAGATAATTCACCTTTCCGTGCAGTTTTCAGCTATAGTGAACAGATTTATTGTGAAAACATAACTTAGTTCTACTTTTACAAATGATTTAAAAAGAAAATAAAAAAAATCGAAAAAATGTTCATAGTTGTAGACTTAGTCTCTTTAGCCATGTGTTACGAACTTCTGGACTATCACATACAAATTAACATTCAATTTGTTAGCATTTTAAATACTTTCAATTTCGTATTCTATATAAGATAACTGCCTTAGTATATAATGATCACAATGATAAATCAAGTATGCTTAGTTATTACACTTTATCTACTGTAGTCCAAGTTTGAGTTCTGAACGAAATATGACGATTCTATTCCTGGCGCGTAATGTGAGGGATCAGATTGAATGACTGCCATATATTTAGAAAAGGGACATTCTTATTGGATAAAAACATCCTCGTCAATACACTGGTAAAGTCACATTATGATTATCTAGAAGAGGCTGCATTATTAAAAATTTCAACCTATCATCATAAATCAATAAATTTACCTTAACAAAAAGTAATATATTTCAAAGTGTTTTGGCCATTTAGTGAAATAGGAAGCCCATAAAATAGCTAGCAATTACATTTCCATTTTATAATAAAGTGTTATTTAGAGATTAATAGACCCAAAACTAGGCATATCAGCCCGGAGTATCTGTCACAGGCTAAATGTTAAGGTGAGAGAAATATGAGAGAATGTGTTTTTAGTTTTTTCTGTATTATAGTATGGGAGTCTGGATGGAAGAGTCTGAAATAAGGTTTAGAAGAATAAATTCATTTTAAAAGTTTAATTTGACATTTTTTAAAGTCCTATGTCCCAAGATGTTTTGCCCAGTATTCAATGGCTTTGGGATAAAAGTTTGGATATAGGATTTTGTATTATTGCATAGGATTGTTTTGACTTTAGATCGGTAATTTCAACAACTTGAGATATAATCACATCTAAGCAGGTATAAATCTTTGATGTTTTGACACTTATTAGCAAACACAGCTGTAAGGGGTCTACTAGCCAGCCTTTGGCTTCTCATAAACAATTAGTGTTAATTGAGGAAAGGGTTGTCACCTCATGAGTTGTTGATAACAATCTCTCACCCATTAAGCAGATTGGCTTCTAGCATAGTTGTGGCACAGGTCCGCAGTGAATTTTAAAATTAATTTCATTGGTTATAATTAGAGAATTGTTTGGTTGGTTAATTGTTATAGTTAATTTTATTGGCTGTTTTCAGACCTAGGGAGTTTTGCTGGGACCCAGATTGTGGGTTCATGAGTCAGTCTTAACCTGGGAATGGAACTATAAAGATCTTGCTTTTAAACTGAACAATAGGGTTTTACATTGTAGACTCTATGCAGACCGTTTGATTTTGGTTTTCTGTTTTAGGGACTTATAAATCTTTGTATAGCCTATACAAGCAGTTGGAAACTAGAAAATGTTTAGTCTAGATCTTTCCTTTAAACTGGGGACATAGGATATTACATTGTGGACTGGGCAAATTAATCTTGGAAAAATATATATAGTTGGTGACAGAAGTAAAGTGAAATATTTGATATTTTTAGGGACCTCGCGTTTTTATTAAAGACAAAATTAGAACATTGTTATTTACAGGAAAAGTGAACTTTAGGAATAATCATAGGAGGACAGTGAAATTCAAGGACTTAATTGTGAGAAAATGTGGTAATATCAATTAGTGGAAAATTTAGGACAGTAATAATAAAATTCAACAGTCTGCATCCATCGCGTTTTAGGAACATTTTGCATTTATTAAAATTATAGAAATTTCAACCATCTCAAGTGTTTACTTCTAGTTAGTGCTATTTAAGGACTGCGTCACAGGGTACCGAAAGGGGAGAGACATTGAGACAAATCAAAATCATATTCTAAATTTCTGGAGGGAGTTCTGGGTACTGCCTATCTTGAGTTGATTCCCCAAATTTAGTCAAGCGAGTGCGTTCACCCAGTCTCATCTCCAGACAGAAACAGGGGACTTAAACTCGCAAACCCCTAGATCCCCTTTTCGCGCCTGGTGACATATCTGTGTTTACTTAAGGCCTAAGGGCAAATACGGAGTGCCAGGCCAATATGACTGGCAGTCACGTTTTTAACTTTATATTACATGTTTACCCATTGGCCTTTACTTAGTGGCGATGTGAATGTCGTTATTTATGCCGCTGATGCTGCACGCGAGGGCCAATATGGGTTCACGGGAGGGCCGATATGGGTTCATGTAAGCGGACTGTTAAGCCTGTCTTACACAGAACACATGGCTTATACGGTTGGCCATCCGTATTAACCGTACATACAACCGAACTAACTGTGGCCTTATCCGAGTTACACTCGGACAATTTGAGTGTGTCCGTGAAAGCCATGTATGATTTTTAAAACTTTTAAAAATCTGACACGGGTGCCATGTCCGTGTAGAATCGCATTAGCGATCATACAAGACCGTGAGAGACCGTGTTAGACCGTATGAGACATATACAACCGCACATGAAGTCCACTCCATGAGTGAGCTCAGCCGGTTTTATAGGATCCCCATACGACCAATAGAGTTTCATACGATCGCCATACGACCAATACAGTTTCATACCATCGCCATACGACCGATACCCTTCAAGTACGAATTATACATGGTCATCTACCATTTTTATACTTTCTCTGTTGAAAGTTCGAAAATTTTGTGAAGCCAATCCATCAAATGAGTCAATTTTATATCAAAACATACACGAATGTGTGATAATTCGAGAATAACTCGAACAAAAGTCGGTGGGACCGTATGTAAACCCTGTAAATGTCAAGTTAATTGAGTAAAAGTCGTGTTTAATAGTACTAGGCCGTAACAGACCGTACTAGACCGTACTTGGAACCGTGCAACAATCGTATGAAAATCGTTTTGCAAATCGTGTTCAAACGGTGCAAAAACTTTGCTTGATTGAGTATATCCATGCTTTGTTCGTACATACTCGTGCTATATTCGAGTCTAAATCGTACCAACTCATCTCCAGGCACGGTAGGAGCTCAATACTCATACCAGTCAACGCGTGTATAACAGAGTATACCGTAATGGAACCGTGTGCCCAACCGCGTTCTGTGTGAGACAGGCTTTATGGGTTTGGAATCAAGAGCAGTATCAGCCTGGGTAACTAAGCATTTTGTTACTATTTTAGTAAAACATGTAATAAATATACATATACATTTAGAACACAGGAACATATTGTGTGTCTGATCACCATTTAGCATCATGGTGATTGGTAAAGCCTGTCTCACACAGAACACACGGCTTATTCGGTTGGCCATCCGTGTAAACCGTACATACAACCGAACCAACCGTGACCTTATCCATGTTACACTCGGGCCATTCGAGTATATGCGTGAAAGCCATGTATGATTTTTAAAAATTTTAAAAAACTGACATGGGTGCCCTGTCCGTGTAAAATAGTATAAGAGATCGTACAAGACCGTGAGACACCTTGTGAGACCGTATATACAACCCCACATGAGGGCAACTCCGCGAGTGAGCTCAAGCGGTTTTATACGATCGCCACACGGCCAATACGGTTTCATACGATCGCCATACGACCAATACGGTTCAAGTACGAATTATACATGTGCATCTGGCATTTTTATACTTTCTTTGTTGAAACTTCGAAAATTTTTGGCCATCAAAATCAGTCAATTTTATATCAAAACATACAAAGATATGTGTTAATTCGAGCATAACTCGAACAAAAGTCGGTGGGACCGTATGTTAACCCTGTAAATGTCCAGTTGATCAAATAAAAGTCGTGTTTAATCGTACAAGCCCATAACAGACCGTACTAGACCGTACTTGGAACCGTACAACAATTGTATAAAAATCGTTTTGCAAATCGTGTTCAAACCGTGAAAAGCCTTGCTTGAGCGAGTATATCCGTGCTTTGTTCGTACATACTCGTGCTATAGTCGAGTCTAAATCGTACCACTAATCTCCAGGCACGGTAGGAGCTCAATACTCGTACCAGTCAACGCGTGTATAACCGAGTATACTGTAATGGAACCATGTGCCCAACCGCGTTCTGTGTGAGACAGGCTTTATGGGTTTGGAATCAAGAGCAGTATCAGCCTGGGTAACTAAGCATTTTGTTACTATTTTTAGTAAAACATGCAATAAATATACATATACATTTAGAACACAGGAACATATTGTGTGTCTGATCACCATTTAGCATCATGGTGTTTGGTAAGTGATGACAAACATTAGACCTTTTCCTTGAGACTTGTGAATTCAATATCAGATTTGAGATTCTCTTGGGGCATATAACATATCTTTTGAATGAAATAAAGACTACTTATACTACGTTTTGTTAGCTCATAACTTACCAAACGTTGACGTTTGACAACGTGCAACAAATGCTCTAAAAGAAGCCGTGTCACTTGGGTATATGATACATCTAACATCAACTAGCCCAGTGTCTTTGTGTCGCTGTTGAAACTGTTCTACACACGAAAACATAGTTTTGGCCACGATTTCCTTAGGATATTTATTGAGTCCAGTACCTATTGCTGGAAAGGCTATAGACGTGTGGCCTGACTTAGATGCTTTTGAAAGACATTTATAAACTAGTCTCTTCAGATCCTACAAAAAGAAAAGCAAACCAGACTATACACCAAAGTGAGTTAGTGTTGTTGAAGATTTATTTTTGTTTTGTTATGAGAGAGACTTCCTTTTGTCTCTTTCTGACAATAATCAAGCTGATATTATGGAAGGATTTACCCCCGCTTCAATATATATAGTTGACTTACATAATATAGAGAGGTTGCACAAGCCAAAATTTTGTAAGATTATTCTCCCTTTATCCACCATATTGGAGACAATAACCAGGGTTATGTACAAAATTTTAATCATTTTTATCATGTGAAATCGTAGTGGTAAAAAGAGTCTGAATTTTGGAACTTCAATATGTTTGATCTTAAGGCTTATTAACATTGAATAATTAAGGTTTTATTTTAGTTTTCCAGTGGATAAAGAAAAAACAATGTGCTAAAAGTACATTAAGATAGAGTTGAAAACATCATTTAGTGTCTCCAGCAAGAAAGATAACTCTAGGTGTATCCTCTTTATTGATAATCCATATGTTGAACAAATGGTTAGTCAGATATATCCCACAGAGCTTCTCCTCCCATAATATGCTATAAAAATATCCGTAACCTTCATATTTTTCATTAGATTTTGATAAAGTTTATGGCACATTGTATGGTATAATATGGGCTAGTATTTCAGTTCACTTGGTATCAACTTTAATGATTTAAGTCTTCAATGCAAGATTAAAAGTGTTGAGACTTTAATCAAAGTCTTTGTTTTGAGGGCCTAATGGTTCAAAAGCATTCGAAATAATTTTTTTTCTCTAAAATTAGTTAAAGTTTGATCAAATAAGCACCAGCAGTGTAATATAAGAGCCAGCTTAACATATTTTGGCACATATCGCATATATGCGAAAAAGCCCCTAAGGCTCGATGTCTAAAGTTTGGTCAGTTTTATCATCTACATCCATACTTTGTATGTGCGAGCAGTGAAGGCTCTTTGGCACAGGTTCGTCTGAGCCACCGTCGCTCGACAATGCGATAAGGACCAACATAATAATTGGGCCGCGACATGAGAAAACCTGTCTTAGGGATTTCCGTCAAAGTGAGATTCAAACCAGTCTGCTCAGCTACAGAGACTAGCTAGAAAGTTGAAATTTCACCTGTAGCATGTTTGTACGTGATACTTTCAAAAAAGCGAAAAACAAAGGCGCTGATCAGACTGCGCGGGTGCGCAGGCTGGTCTGCGCCTGTGTTTTTCGCACACCCCCGATGACAGGTTTTCTCGCGTTGATGCCCATTATCATGTGCTGTCGCATATATACCTTTCGCGTTTCTTCGCCATTCCATGTTTTGCAGCAAACATGATACACTTCCTTACATCGCAGCTTGCCGCCACCAGTAACTGCTATATCACCGTATGTAACCCCCTTTGGATATTTCCTGTTGCATTCATCCTGTAGCTCGTCCCCAGCTTCCTTTAGCAGGCCTTTTGAAACGCCACCAGCCTTCAAATTCAGTTCTGTAGAAGTTGTGTTTACAACAACATCGACCTGTATCAGATAAGTCCATAATCACGGGTGGTAATGTCGTAAGGGGCGATCAAAAGTTATGCAAACGGTCGCCTTACGAGAGCGTACGGATATGAGTGACGGGATGAAAATAAAATAAGCAAACCAGGTAAGTTAGCTACTTCTACATTTATTTCAATGTTTGCAGATTAATATTCAGAAATCAGGCAATGCTATTCCCAAAAGTTATCATTTTTGTATAATGGGAAGAGATAGCGGAAGTTGAAAACCGAGTAGTCTAAAAATCAATTTCTCCTGGACGAGGGTGTGTTGATTTTTTGGTGTTGATCTTAAATAAACATGGTTTAGGGGCTTTTTAACATGTTTTATGGCAGGTTTAGTGACACAAATATACATTACATGAATTTTCTTTTATGCCTTATTAGCGTTGAGTCAAAATCGGGTTCAAAATGTTGACATAGACTAAATAGAAAAAAATCATGACTTACGACATTGACTCCCCCTTACGAGTCAGTTAACCCTTACGAGTCAGTATAGTAAACGCCCTTCATCTGATAGACAACGGATTACTCTTAAGTGTCTGCTATAAAATTCTTAGTCTAGCGCTTGCACATTATCAGTACATGATAGAGGGTCTCAATGGGGTACCTTTGAAATCGCTTATCAGTAAAATTTGGGCCCCATAGATCCCATAGGACCTCTGACACTTTGATAGGGTATCTGCCTAATTTGCAGATGCATCCCAAAACTTCCCCATGCATAAGATATCACTGGTATCCTTTTGAATATGACGCTTGATGTATTAGGAACGAATTAAGGTTATAATTAGACAGGCAGACCTCTGCAACAAAACAGGAGACGCTACCAAAGGGGGAAGGGGTTGCACAATTTGATTTCACCAAGACATTTAGAAATCAATTATTTTCACGTGTAAGGGTATTATATCATCAATTCTTGATTACAAATCACAGTGAAAGTATTTTAAAGTCTAAAATCATGAGCATTTTAATGAATTTTTTCTATCTGATTTGTTTAGAATTATTTGTAAGTGCAACTGTAGTCCATATTCAACCTTGATGACAATGTATTTACCTCGTGCAATATTATGGATATATCAGAGTACCCCCCCCCCCCCACATCTGGGTGTGTCAATCAGTGCATGTGTCTGACTGTAGTATCGCTCGAGCATGTGAAAAAAAGAGTACTTACATTACATAAGCTTTGCTGAAGTGATGTCAACTGACTAACCACCGGAAATCCAGCACAGTGACATCCCATTGATAGATGTTTGTGCAGTGTTTAAAACGTCCCACCAACACATACGGTCATATGGAGACTGGACCCAGGCATAAATTCTCATCCGACAGACTGGTGAAGCCGGGGATCTAACCTGCAACCCCCGGTTCATCCACTACACCATGGCAGCTCCTAGATGTATGAGGTGATGTTTAAGCAGACCCGGGGAAAATATAAACGACACTGTAAGTAAGTAAGGGTGCAAAGATCAGGAATCAATACAATCAAGTACCACAATTGACCTAGGATACCAATGGGAAATTGACAAACTCACAGTTAGACACCACAAACGAGAGCCAAGAGGTCACTTCTTTCCCAGCAGGTGACCACAAAGCACATATAAACAGACGCGCACAAAGACATAGCAAATACAAGACAGAACAAAAACATAAAAGATCCACAAAAGAAGTACCGCCTTGGAACGGTAAGTGCTAGCAGAGGAGTTGGGGTATAGGAAAGAGTTTGGTTGTGGTTGTGCACTCAGATTTGTCGCAATTGCATTTTAGATCTGTTCAAATCCATGCATGTTAAAATACCAGGTTTCGTAGCAAAATCCCTTGGGATACACCACCACCCAATAATTACCCACACGTCCAGTGGAAGGTGTGTGAGGGAGGGGGTCTATGTTCATTGTTTTCTGGCTAAATTATCAGGTCGGCTTACAATCCACTGACTACTTCGCTCCACACCCCTTCTTCAAAATATATGTATCAAACATGGCCCAAAAACATTTAAATTTGAGTATACCCCACCTCCGAAACTATTCCTAGTCTCAGCCTTAGCCTAAGAGTGGCCCAAACATGACCACCCCCCCCCCCACGAAAAAATCCCATTTAGTAGCAACCCACACACCCCTCCCGCCCCCAGCAAAAAATAAAGAAAAAATACAGAAAATCACCAAGTGAAAACATGCCTATTGGTTGGGGCAGTGGAGGGGGGAGCTATATTCAAAAGTTTCAGTCTACAGTATTAGTTCACCCCTCAACTATACATTTCTAGGATGCACCCCACTGCACACAAAATATTTCTATCTTACCTCAACCTTAATGAGAGCCTAAAATGACCCAAACATCCCCATTCAATGGCAAACCCCTCCCCCACACCTCACAGGCACAATTATAATACTATCCAAAACTTTGTTAATCACAAAATCGGGTTGAACCAGTACCAAGCAATTAATCAAGTATTTGTTTGAAGCCACAGAGCAGCGCCTTTGCTGAGGCTTGAACCCGCAACCCCCAAGCTCGCCAATTAGTCACAACACTCCTCAATATAATCAACTTGGAATTGAGCCATTCCATGTGAAAATGCGTCTTAGGGATTTCTAGGCTGACCAGGTAAAATTCAAAACAGCCTCCTCAGCCACAGAAACAAGCTGCATCATTGACATTCTAATTTTAGCATGATTAGGCTGGCTTTAACATCAGTAGATATCCTGCTATCAAAGAAGCGAAATAATGGATGCTGTTCAGACTGCACAGGCAGGCTGATCTGCGCCTTTGTTGGTCGCTATTGACATTAAGCAGGTTTTTGCATGACGAGGCTAAATTGAATTTAAGATCAGTGACACGTCATGCATCACAACGAAAATATTTTCTTAAATTTATCTGTTCTACTTTTCTCTTTGGATTATCCAAGTTTATTCGTCTTGTAAGGGGTATCATACCGTTAGGGGCAACCAATGTCGTAAGGGGTAATGGGCACCAAAAACTCGTCACAGACACAAAGTGACGTCAAGAAGATGGTGTATATGGCTTATGCTTGAAAAATAAGTTGGAAAGGATATCATGTTTTACAAAAATAAAGCATTTAAGAACATAATTGAACAGAACACCTTCATTAGCAACCACTAAAATGATATTATGCGTACACCTTACTCAGGAGAAAGTATATCATTCGTTAGATGTAAACTTTCTTACATCAGATTCTTTTGCCTCTTGTACAGAATTGGACATTATTGGGAATAGCATCCTCCGTTTCCTTATATTAGGCTCCAAAACGGTAAAAACAGTTAAAACGGGACTACTCACATAGCTGGTTCTATTGTTTATTGGTCCCGTAGCTCATGTCCGGATGATCTCGTAAAGATTTCATTTGCATAACCGTTCAATTGCCCCTTACGACATTACCACCCTTGATAATGCCTCAGTTACATTGCAACGGGTATCGTACGATTCATTTGTCTACGATGTTCGGTACAATTTGTCAGGCATCATAGGTAGCTCTAAGCTACAAAGTTTGTGTTTACATACGATCACCCTGTGATTTCTTTCGTCGACAGAACGGGACAGTCCTTACATAGACATTGCGGAGCTCGTACGGAAACAGCACAGTCATCATGCAGTCATCGTGTAGTTGTATAATAGGGCGAGAATCCTCACACTGGTAAATGTATACGTCGATTTGGTGGTATTTACGCGTATTGCCGGTACTTCATAGACCGGAAGTGGTAGATATTGGTGTTAATACTGTATAGAAAAACCTGCCATATGCCTAAAAGTACCCGGTACTCGAATCTATTCCTAAATGCTTACATAAATCGCCATGCACATACTGAATACTTAAAAATGGTCTAATTCTATAGTCCTTTAGGCATATGGCATGTTTTTCTATACAGTATTAACACCAACATCTACCACTTCCGGTCTATGAAGTACCGGCAATATGCGTAAATACCAGCAAATCGACGTATACATTTAACAGTGTGATCCTAATGTATGTAAAAGCCTATGGGGACGGAATAGCCTGATGAGTGTGAAATGGTAAAAGGCTAATGACACATTGATAGGCAGATAAAACAAGACTCAGTATCAGAAAACAAGACATCAGCAAAAATACCTTGGATAATATTGTTAGCTGTAAACATCCTGCATCCTTCTGCTGCATCAGTAAAAATACCTTTTGATGACAGTGTTAGCCAATCGCAACAAAAGTCGTCTGCTTTTCTCGTCTGCAGAAATGTTTAAGAAGCCTCTATGGCAAAAAAGTGGACCCAGATTAGACTGCTCCTCTGGTCTGGGTCCACGTTGTTTGCTTCTATACTTAATTCGTCAGTAATGTTAGGCAATATTTTGCAGCAGACGACTTCAGCAGACGACATTTTCAGATGCATTTTTTTCTTGGCGATTTAAGGGTTAAAAAAGCTGATGCTAGCATCAATTCCAATTTTATTTTTACCCTACTTTGATAGGTTGGTGGCAACAAGTAAAACGATGGGCTAACTTTGTTCCTATGTTAACCCTATGGAAAAAGATGCTGACCTCAACAACTTGGCATGGTTAACCTGATTACAGGGAAAAATGCTAACTTGCTTCATCTGATGACGGTGAAAATGCTGACTGGCATAAAATCAAAATTCCATGGTTAGCCTGATGACTGTGGGGGGGGGGGGGGGGGGCTGACTAGAGACTCTATGACGGTTCCGACTTAAAGACTTATCTATTGATGAGATGGTAGGAGCCTGGTGCTTTGGCTTTTGTCAGGCAACAAATGGTACCTTTTGTATGTCAACAACATCGGTATACTGGTCAGAATACGGGGGAGGGGGGGAGAAATCTGCAGTCTTAACAGCCATACACTGTTTTACAGGATATGACACTACCAGTGTGTTTGTGTCACAGAAAAGTCGCTCCTATCAACCCGTACAGAAACCCTCTCCTCCAGTGCATCCAAATTCTAAGCACGGAAACTGCTCTGAGGTGTTCATCAGTGACATGGAAGCTCTCACACATGTGCTATTTATCTAAATTGAATAGATAGAGGATCTTACATGAGTGCTCATGTTTTATTGAATTTATTAAACGAGTTGGGGAAAAGAGATAAAATGCGAGGCTTGCCGAGCATTTTATCTCTTTTTCGCAATGAGTTTAATAAATTCAATAATACAAGCGCACGAATGTTAGATTCTATTTATCATATGACATTTGAATTTCTTTGAAATCTCTTTTCTCGCGTAAAAAACGTTATAATTTTGTCATTATGTACGCAAAGTTGTTATGGACGTCATAACGTTTCCCAAAAATCGATAAACCACTAGTGGTTTACAGATTTTATTGCATGGCGTTATTTCACTCCCTGATATGCTGAAGTATATGCTTCTAAAAAAAGTACCATAGCCATAAAAATACGCTGAGTGTTTCAAATGACATGGAGCTTACAACCACCCTGTCATTCTGTCCTCGAGATGTACATACGCAGAGTAAACTATCAAGTCCTTGTCTAGACACACTCCCATGAAAACAAACCAGACCTTCTAGATCTGGACAAAAGTGGGTGGAAAATAAATGGGAAGGAAATTTAGTACGACTAGGTGAACAACTCATCGACAATTCGTGTGAGCAGAATGTTGAGGGGGTGCAGATCAGGATAGGGATGATGATGATGATGATGATGATGATGATGATGATGATGATGATGATGATGATGATGATGATGATGATGATGATGATGATGATGATGATGATGATAAGGGTGTTGAGATGAAAACTATGATAGATGAAGTCTAATGAAGATGAATCTGATTAGGGTTAATAAACTGCATGGATAGAATCTTTGAACCCAAGAAAAGTACGCGAAGAGGTGCTAGTTTGACAAGAAACTGCTCTATATAAATTTCATCTGATGATTTTTCTTTGAATTTTAGATGTTTTACTCGTATATAAAGCTATGTGTTACATACTTTCCATGTGTATTATGTTAACCATACTTGACGCCTCTATAAAGAACCAGAAGGTTTATGGTATTATATGTATTGAAATATTTTCTCGGCAAAAGTGCCACAGAATTAAATTTGATAATTTTTTGTGATATGGGGTTACCATGATCAACATTCAATAACTCAAAAAGTATGTAAGATAGAAATATATTTTCTGCAGTTTCGTAAAGCTGAATAAATACCCTTCAATACTATGATAAATTAGTTACCACATTCTAATTTAAAAAAAAAATAAGCCAGACTATATTGGATTATATTGGATTCATTAATCATTTTATATAGGGTTAATGAAAAAATACAACATATGTAACATCGAGGGCGATTGTATTTGTTTCCAAATGCGCATATCTGCAGTAATAGTTTAATTCTATGATATGACCAATTTGAAAATTTACTTTATCTTTTGCACTTTTCTGAAGTCATGTAATTTGCACAAATTATCAAAAGTTTTGAGGGGTAACGTACATGTATGTTACAGCCTGTTACAGGGTAACACTGCCATTGCCAGAGGGCTACCATATTGCAAACCCCTTGCGGGATAAATCTGATGAAGAGTAATAAGCTGAATGGGAAAAAATCTTTAAACCTTTGGATATTGTGCGAAGAGCGGCTAGCTTGGCAAGACACTGCTCCAAAACTTCTACCTGATGGTTATTCTTTGATCTTTAAATGTTTACTGATATATTACACTGTATGTCGCACGCTTTGTGTGTTTATTATGTTAACCATGTTAAGGTCTTTACAGAAGACGAGAGGGTTTATGGTGTTCCATGTATTTTGTTATGTCCTCGGCAAAGGAGCCGCAGAATTTCATTAGACATTTTTGTGTGATATGGAGTAACCATGTTTAACATTCAATAACTTCAAAAGTGTATTAGATAGAAACATAATATTTGCAGTTTCGTAAAGGTAAATAAATACCCGTTAGTACTATAATAAATTGCTGAGCATATATAATCTTTTCATTTTTAAGACGAACTATATTAGATACATTTTTTTTTTCATTTGTAAGGGGTTTAAATAAAAAATGAAACATAGGTTACACCGGGGGTGACCATATTTGTTTTCAAAGGTCCATATCGGCGATGCGGTAATAGATTACATGTACTTCGATGATATAACCATTTTGGAATTCCTACCTTATCTTTTGCACTTTTCTGAAGTCTTATAATTTATGTAACTTATCAAATATTGTGTGGGGTAACGTATGTAACATGCTGTTACAAGTTAACGCTGTCATTGTCAGAGGGCTAACATGTTGCAAAATCCTTGAAAGAGACTGGGCTTTTAGAAAAAATATGATCTACAAAATCCCCCCTGCGGTGGGAGGGGGGTGGGTAAACCATATCTAGCGAGCGACCTATGATATTAGCTATTCAAATAATTAAGTAGAACAGGTTTGCTGACAGGGTTTCACGAAGCTAACAATAATAAATTTACCTGCTGTTTCCCAATCTCATCTTTCACCACTGACACGGTCACAGAACCAAATGTTCTGGAGTTATTGCCTGCATCTGCTGTAAAATAAAATGAATAATACATGTGCCGATCCAGACCCCACCCTGAAAAATCACAAAAATATAGGGTGTCTTAGCACTTCTGGTCCAGATTCACTGAAAAATTACTAGCCTACCGAGCCAGCAAACAATGTTGGACCATCATCAGCACGCCAGCGAAACGCCATCTAAATGTGTTTATTTTTATAATCAAATTATATTCCTGAAAGGCTTAAATATCCGTGATCTCGGTGCCACTAACATGTATTTACTTCTTTTAATGCATGAAATGACATCTACAAGTTATTTAGCTTCACTGTCAACAATTTCAACTTAGATGAAATGTAATAACAAGAGTGCCCTAGGGCCCTGGATCGCTCACCTGAGTCCTGGCACATAAGATGATGTATTGGCATGTGGCCAAAGAGATATCTTTTAAAGATATTTCTATTTTTTCTTTGGTAGCCGTGTTGTTCACATTAGCTAAACATTCTGATCAATTTTGGCAGAAGTCATTATGAGGAACATTTCTGTTAAGTTATTTTGAATTTAGACCACTCACTGACTTGATTCAGGAGGAGAGGTCATTTAAAGATATTTCTTATCTATAGCTCTGGTGGCCTTTCTGTTTAGTGCTTCCAGACCATTTGTGCATTTATGATAGTGGGCATTATGCCAAACATTTCTGTGAAATTACATTGAATTTGGAATAGAGGTTCAAGAGGAAATGCAGAAGACATTTCTTATCTAGAGCTCAGGTGGCCCCTTTGTTCAGCGGAGCAAAACCTTTATGTGCAGTTTTTAACAAGGGCTTTGTGAGGTACAATTCTGTGAAATTACTTTGAATTTTGACTAATGGTTCAGTAGATTACGCTGAAAGACATTTTTCTAGAGCTCTGGTAGCCTCTTTGTTTGGTGGAGCGCAACCACTTGTGCAATGTTTGTAAAGTGCATCATGAGGAATAGTTCTGTGAAATTATTTTGAATTTGGACCAGTGAATCATGAGGAGATGTCGTTTAAAGGCATTTCTAATCTACAGCTCTGGCGGCCCCTTTGTTCGACAGAGCGGAACCATTTGCACAATTTTGGTAGAGTGCATCATTAGGACCATCCTGTGAAATTATTTTCAATTTGGACCAGTGATTTAAGAGATGCCCTTTAAAGACATTTATTATCTAGAGCTCTGACCGCCCCTTTGTTCAGCCGGGCAGAACCATAAGTGCAATTTTGGTAGAAGGCATCACTGGGAACAACTCTGTGAAATTATTTTGAATATGGACCATTGGTTCAGGAGGAGATGCCTTTTAAATATATTTCTTATCTGGAGCTCTGGCGGCCCTTTTGTTATACGGAGTGGAACCTTTTGTGCATTTTCGGTAGACGGTATCAAGAGGAACAATTCTGTGAAATAATTTTGAATTTGGACGAGTGGTTCAAGAGGAGATGTCGTTTAAAGATATTTCTTATCTTGGGCTCTGGCGGCCCTTTTGTTTAGCGGGGGATGCCGGCAATCTTGGTCATGTGACCATTAACATTTGTTATAAACATTAACATTTTTTATATGTCTACTCCCCTCAACTTAAGGAGTCTCCATATGAAATTTGATTTTAATTGGCCTAGTGGTTTCTGCGAAAAGTATGTTTTAATATATATTGTTGGGACTCCAATATTAGCGACCTTGACTGAAAGGCCAAATGTCAACCTTGACCTTTGGAACTTATTTATAGCCGTTGCCTCATTAGGTTTAACATATCAAGCTTTGGCTTCAACAGTATTAAAAATCAACTTTTCACAAATTTTCCAATTTAAATGCATTAGTAAGCAAATTTAGCCTTGATGTTTAGCAAGTCAAGGTCAACCTAGGATCATCATTTAAACAAACTTAGTAGGCCCGTATTCCAAATGTTACATACCAAGTCCCAAGGTCATCGGTCTTCTGGTTCTAGAGAAGTAAATTTTAAAGGGTTTTTACCATATAGGTATGTTGGCCATCTTGGACAATTAATATAAGTTTTGACTAACTTATCGTAAAGAGTCTTCATATGAAATTTGAGTTCAGTCGGCCTAATGATTTATGAGAAAACTATGTTTTAATACTTTGATAGGACTCCAAAATAAGCGACCTTGGCTGAAAGGTAAAAGGTCAACCTTGACCTTTGGAACTTATTTATAGCCAGTGTCACATTAGGTTAAACATATCAAGTGAGAATAATGACTTTGGCTTCAATAGTTTTCAAATAAAAAAACTTTTCAAAGCTTTCCCATTTAAATGTATTAGGAAGCAAATTTGACCTTGACGTTAAGTAGGTCAAGGTCAACCTTGGATCATCATTTGAACAACTTGGTAGGCCCCGCATTCCCAATGTTACATACCAAATTCCAAGGTCACCAGCCTTCTGGTTGTGGAGAAGAAGATTTTGAAAGGGGTTTGACCATATATGGGCATGGCGGCCATTTTGGTATTGTGACCAAAACCATTTGAACAAACCCTCATTTCCGCATCCTAAGGTGGCTGGAGTCAATATTTCCTGAAGTACTGTACTGTGTCTACACTTTACCCCTGTGTAGTTGAGGATGTATCTATATGAAATTTGAATTTAGTTGGCCCAGTGGTTTAAATGAGAAAGATATTTGAAAGTGTTGACGGACGCCAAGTGGACGCTGGAGTCACTGGTATACTAGTATTAGCTCATCCATGAGCCTTCGGTTCAGGTGAGCTTACAATAATTGATTACAAACACAAATATTGCCTCATATCCAATGTAACACACACAACATTTTACTTCAATAATTTACAAACGCTTGATTCTATCTGGATTTCTAGAAAATGTTTTCTTTCTAAGTTTCCACCCTCCACACAGCATTTCAGTAACTTGTTGATATTTATCTAAATGAACCTGATTTAATGCGGACAAATTCATGTAGCTAGTACTACGTTACTATTTTTCATAATGAGTCCACACATAAATAAATCCCTGGTTGCTTTAAAATAACTGATAGGGTTTCTTTCAATTTAAAGATTAGTTATGCAAACATCTAAATCTGTATTCGCTTTATAGGCTCAGTTGTATACTGAAGTATGTTCAGACAAATATATATAATCATATGATATATTTCTAGTTATATATGTTACTTTAGCAAATTTTACAGATTAAGGGAAGGTATCTTAGTTGTGTTACATCAGACCAATCATTTTCTTGGTTTATGAGTTTTATAAAATAAGTAGTAATGGATGACACTCTGGACCCAAAATTTTTTAAGCCTGAAAAGAACTTAGAATTTTTCAGGCTAAAAATTTTGGGTCCAGAGATGTCTATCCTTGTAGGCTTGAGGGACTAGCTGTGAATAACTTAGTTTATTTTAGGGGAAATTCTGGTTGGGCCTATGATTGTAATAGTTTTCTGGGCTATTTGGAAATTACTTAGTTTATTTTTGGGATTATTCTGCTTGGGCCTATGATTATGATAGTTTCCTGGGCTGTTGGGAAATAACTTAGTTTATTTGAGGCCTATTCTGGTCTATGATTGTGATTATGATAAGCTCCTGGTCATATCCACTGGTTGGCTTGTGATTATAATAGTTTCCTGGGCTATTGGGAAATAACTTAGTTTATTTGAGGTCTATTCTGGTCTATGATTGTGATTATGATAAGCTCCTGGTCATATCCACTGGTTGGGTTGTGATTATAATAGTTTCCTGGGCTTTTGGGGAATAACTTAGTTTATTTTTGACTGCTTTGTAATAGTTTACTGGGTTGTTTGGAAATAACTTAGTTTATTTTTGGGATTATTCTGGTTGGGTCTATGATTGTGATAGTTTCTTGGGCTATTGAGAATAACTTAATTTATTTTTGACTGCTTTGTAATAGTTTCCTGGTCATATCTACTGGTTGGCTTGTGATTGTAATAGTTTCCTGGGCTATTGAGAAATAACTTAGTTTATTTTTTGAGGTCTATTCTGGCTGATCAATGATAATGATAGGTTTCTGGTCATATCCACTGGTTGGCTTGTGATTATGATAGTTTCCTGGGCTGTTGGGAAATAACTTAGTCATTTTAAGGGGGAGAAAGATTCTGCTGTGATGATATATAAAAAAACTTAGTCAAATTCAGCTTTGAAAGTAACTTAGTCAATTTATCTAGAGTAAGTGTGTACTTAGATATGATTAGGATGCTTGAAAGTATTTAAGAATCACACTTTTTTTCAGATTCTTGCAATAAGTCGTATTTGATAGCTAGTATCTATCTTATGATTAAGTTAGAGCTTCTGTTGATATCTTAGATAATCATCATTGGCATGTAATAGTACTGGGGTTTAATGATCAGATGTTGATGAATGTGTCCATATCGCTTGAGATGTGGATACAATGTGGACCTTCACATGTAAAATGTGGATGCAATGTGGATCCACCACATCTCCACATTTTGAATGTGGATATAATGTGGAGCAATGTGGATGTATTGTGGAGCAATGTGGATTCCCACATTTCAAATGTGAATAAATGCAGATATATTGTGGGTCAGAATAATGGAGATTTACGTTCATTCTTGGATAAATACGAATTATATGTGGACCGCCACACTTAAAATGTGGATCCACCACATCTCCACATCTCCACAATGTGGAGTTTCCACACCTACACATTTGACAATTTGACTTGTACCCTCTCTCCAATCAATCCCTGGTAGCTTTGAGCGTTGAGCTGTGAATAACTTTTTGGGCCATTCTGGCTGGTGTATGAATGTGATAATTTCCAGCTTTGAAAATAACTTAGTCATTTTAGTGGAATAAAGGTCCTACTGTTATGATATATAAAATAACTATGTAAAATCCATGAGTCCAAATTGTATATTGTATTTCTGTTGGTAGTTGAATTGCCATAAACAGAAAATTGTTTTCTCTCTTTCTTCTTCCATGATATTACACTTGCAGATAAAATAACTCTTATGGATGTGATAAGATAGCAATTGTTCTCAGCTTTTATAGGGTGAAAAAAATTTGAAAATCGGTCTAGGCAAACTCAAGTTATTGCGAAAATATGATTTTTACTTTTTTTAGAAATCTGGTTCTTGCTTTTTTCATGCCAATTAATTATCTCCCATTAATAAAAAATTTCACGGTAATAAATATACAAAATTTGTAATATCTCGGGTATTTTTTATCCGATTTACTTCAAATTTTTACCATAAAATAGCTCTTATATTCAAGTTATCGATTTTACATACTATAAGACATGATAACTATTATGGGATAGTGTAACATTGAGACACCATTTCAAACTTAATCTGTGATAGGATTACTTTATATATGAATCGCAAATATTTGCTTATTAAGTCAGTAGAGATATATGTTGAACAAAAATAACAGACCGCTGGTACTCTATACATCCGCCGAGGCCCGTAGAGAAGCTTTGTGCTTCAGAAACTGTTGAATATGCATTTAAAAAGGTAGAGCAGCTTCGGCTGTTTAAGGGCGCCAACCTTCGGGTTGGAGTGGCTCCGCCTCAAATTCTCTGGTCCATAGAGACATGCAGGAATTTGACTTGTATTTGAGACAGTTTCAATCGCCAGGGATTCCGAGGTTAGGATAGTACTGGGGGATTAATGGTGCTGTTTATACAGTGCCTGATACTTCTTGCTAATTTTTCAAAAATTGTAGTCTCGCCTGCACTTTAGACTAGCAATAATTGTAGTCTCGCCTGACACTTTGTGAAAAAATTCATATAGTTTTGCTTGTCAAATTTTTTTTGCTAGTGATTTCTATTGCCACATGGTGAAAATTTCAGTAGTTTGGCTTATAGAAAATATTTGATCAGATGAAAAATTCAATTTGCATATCAAAATAATTTGAGAACTAGTAATCTTGACTGAGGATTTTTTCTGAACTTATGGAAAATATTCGATCGGATGAAAAAAATCAAATAGTGATTACGCTTGATGAAACAATTTTGTGAAATTTCACCTGTTGATTTCAGAAAATCTGGGTTTTTCCCACAGTATAAAAAGCTGATTTATTTTGCTATTGGTATAAATAGGGTTGGTCTGATTGACAATCCTTATTGTTCTTTGAACACTTAAAGAAGAAGAATGGATATCTCAGCAAGACAGAAAAATACAAGCTGCAATAATGATATGAAAACACCTGCATCTAAAAGATCAACTAAATATTATATGAGCTATGCACAAATTCGATATCTCATGAAAAGGCTGAGTACAGCGTTGGATAGTAAACTCAAGCAAGGAAGACCACCAAAGTACTGTAGAATGTGCCATAGAGAGCTTTGTAAGCTGATAGGAAACCAACTAGAAAGAATGCCATTAGAGAAGAAATATATGAAGGGAAGAAATATTATGGAGCAGAGATGTGATAAAAGAAAGAATTTTTCTTCTGCAAAAGAGAACAGCAAAACAAGAAAATGCAGTCCTCTCTCAAGTGTTGCAGCAAAAGAGATACATGCAAATAATAAAGAGTAGAAAATGTCATATTTTTGTGAGAAATATTGACAAAACTGTGGGATTTTATGTCACTACAAGTATAAAAGGACACAATCAGAGAGAAGCTATTCATTTACCAAAACGATTTCAATGGGTCAACATCAGTGTCCAAAGTGTGAACGACAGTTTGCAAGATCAGACAGTTTGAGACGACATCTGACAAGTGGTATCTGTAGTGAAGATATGGAGTCAGAAACAATGTCAGAAAATGAAGACTCTACTATGTCTGAAGAATCGGATGCAGGGACTTCTAGAAGTCATCAAAAGGAAGATATCTTTGGGAAATATACAGACAAAGATTATGGTATTCATGACGAAAGTGATACAGACTTTACTGATGAAGATGATGAAGACCAACATTATTCTAGAAAAAAGAGTAAGTTTGATCCTTGGAAAACTTTTGTTGGTGGAGCTCATAGATACCTACAAGACACTTTCAATGAAGGTGTACAGCATACAGTAGAGAAACATCCAGACATTGACACAGATGAAGCAGAGGAGGTCACATTTAATAAACTAGAACCTAGATACAGAGCAGAGGTCATTGATCGCTACAAGCGCTTCCTTAAAGTATCTAAGGCCATGAAGAAAGACCCCTTGCACAAGAAGATAACAGCTACAGCAAAGAGACTACGAGATGATGATGAGTTTGATGAGGATGAAGCATTGAGATATGCTATTAAAAAACGAAGATACCTTTTGGATGGAAAACTTGAAGAATACGACCCACCATCCTATTCATTAGATGAAGGTGATGAATCAGGCTCATTACAGCAGAGTTCAGGGTCAAAATATGCACCAAGTCAGCTGCAACAGAACAACTCTGGATCAAGATATACTCAAAGTCAACTAGGCTCTGGATCAATGTTTAAAACATTCTAATTGAATTCTACTTTGTATTATGGCAAATATTCTTTAATTTCTCATATTGTAAACAATGAACAGAGGGATGGCCCTAATCCTCTGTCATTGTAATCAGTTATAGTTAGCGGGGCAATAAAGTTATAGAAATGTTCACCAGTCTTTGTTGTTCTTTCATTAAAAAATCAGTAGTAGTAAGCTTGAGACGACTAGCTATACACTAGTTAACGCTACAGAGTGATGCCTCTAGGAGATAAGGTCTTGATTGACCAAGAGACTCTAAAGACGCATAGAACTTAGTAGCCTTGACTATTACACACACCATATATCACCACATACTATACTATATAAAATGACTAAGTTATTTTCAAAGCTGAATTTGACTAAGTTATTTTCAAAGCTGGAAATTATCACATTCATACACTAGTCAGAATGGCCCAAAAAGTTATTCACAGCTCAATGCTCAAGGCTACCAGGGATTGATTGGAGAGAGGGTACAAGTCAAATTGTCAAATGTGTAGGTGTGGAAACTCAACATTGTGGAGATGTGGAGATGTTGTGGATCCACATTGTGGAGATGTGGAGATGTGGTGGATCCACATTTTAAGTGTGGCGGTCCACATATAATTCGTATTTATCCAAGAATGAACGTAAATCTCCATTATTCTGACCCACAGTATATCTGCATTTATTCACATTTGAAATGTGGGAATCCACATTGCTCCACAATACATCCACATTGCTCCACATTATATCCACATTCAAAATGTGGAGATGTGGTGGATCCACATTGCATCCACATTTTACATGTGAAGGTCCACATTGTATCCACATCTCAAGCGATATGGACACATTCATCAACATCTGATCATTAAACCCCAGTACTATTACATGTCAATGATGATTATCTAAGATATCAACAGAAGCTCTAACTTAATCATAAGATAGATACTAGCTATCAAATACGACTTCATGCAAGAATCTGAAAAAAGTGTAATTCTTAAATACTTTCAAGCATCCTAATCATATCTAAGTACACACTTACTCTAGATAAATTGACTAAGTTACTTTCAAAGCTGAATTTGACTAAGTTTTTTTATATATCATCACAGCAGAATCTTTATCCCCCTTAAAATGACTAAGTTATTTCCCAACAGCCCAGGAAACTATCATAATCACAAGCCAACCAGTGGATATGGCCAGAAACCTATCATTATCATTGATCAGCCAGAATAGACCTCAAAAAATAAACTAAGTTATTTCTCAATAGCCCAGGAAACTATTACAATCACAAGCCAACCAGTAGATATGACCAGGAAACTATTACAAAGCAGTCAAAAATAAACTAAGTTATTCTCAATAGCCCAAGAAACTATCACAATCATAGACCCAACCAGAATAATCCCAAAAATAAACTAAGTTATTTCCCAACAACCCAGTAAACTATTACAAAGCAGTCAAATATAAACTAAGTTATTCCCCAAAAGCCCAGGAAACTATTATAATCACAACCCAACCAGTGGATATGACCAGGAGCTTATCATAATCACAATCATAGACCAGAATAGACCTCAAATAAACTAAGTAATTTCCAAATAGCCCAGAAAACTATTACAATCATAGGCCCAACCAGAATTTCCCCTAAAATAAACTAAGTTATTCACAGCTAGTCCCTCAAGCCTACAAGGATAGACATCTCTGGACCCAAAATTTTTAGCCTGAAAAGGCTTAAAAAAATTTGGGTCCAGAGTGTCATCCATTACTACTAATATAGCCGAGCACAAATTAACAAGCAAAATATTGTTGTTGTTTTAATCTAAACAAAAATATGAATGTCCATATTTAGGTGTTACATCGTATTATAATTGGGCCTTGACGCGAGAAAACCTGTCTTCGGGGGTTTGCGAACAACACATGCGCAGACCAGCCTGCGCATCCGCGCAGTCTGATCAGCGCCTTTGTTATTCGCTTTTTGGAAAGTATCAAATGTAAACTTGCTACAGGTGAAATTTCAATTTTCTAGCTAGTCTTTGTAGCTGAGGAGACTATTTTGAAACTCGCTTTGTCGGAAACCCCGAAGACAGGTCCACGACGAGGCCCAATTTTATAGTACCATTATCTGATCTCTTGTTCAAACTCTCGTTCTCCTCGCTTGAGTCACTGTCTACTGCATCACTCAACGACCTAACACTATCTGTGTCTGACATATTCTTTGCCTTTTATTAAACCATGGGTCTATCCTGAAATAAAGAAAATAGGTTTGTTAAATGCCAGGGGTCAAGTTGTTTAAAAACAAACCCTAGTAAATGATGCCACACAGCCAGAATGTACATTCTCAGGCTCTATTGACCCATCAGTCGAGCGCCATTCAAATTGCGTTTCGCATGTGGGCCGATAGTAGCCCAATGTTATATATGCTTACTGGTATTTGAGCGAATCTCTGTTTTCATTTTTTTGCCAATCTCTCACCAAATATATGTTTGTTTTCGCAGCATCATTCTCTTCAGCTAGCATGTCCAAGTGATTTATTTCCCACCAGACCGACTTTATATAGTAAAGCTATTGTTTGTATGGGTATACATTTTTACCTTGTACATACAGGTTGCGTTTTGTGCGAAAATAAGAACAAATAAGATGGCATCTGAAAAATGCGAAATTTCATCGCAGAAACATTTCTGTCCAAAAGTGACCCCCCCCCCCCCCCCCCACATTTGCACCTTAAGCCGGTGCTGGGGGCCTGAGAATTGTAGCACTTTCCATTAGTTCTCATGAACAGAATCAATAAAACCGAGTCTGCTGTTTTCTTTTATTGTAGGTTCTCTGTATTTCTGAAGAATCTGTTTTTTCCAGATAGATTATTTACATTATAGTAAAAATAGGGGAAATCTTGGGTTGGGTAAAAATTGACAATTTTAACTATTTCCCCTTAAAATCGAGTGTGTGAACTTGGCTTGGAGAATGGAGTCAATGGTATGGAAATCAATTCCAAACATGGAGTGGCATTGCCAAGTATGTTTGGTATTCAACCCCAATCCCAATGTCTACCACTGAATGTTGATATTGAATGTTAAGTTAGTGTTGAATGCTAAGCCTGGGAATGCTAAGTCTTGGATTCAATCCCAAACATGGTATTCAATGCATGACAACATTCACAAGTATATGTGATATTTATTCCCAATGTTGACATTCAATGTCAAGCCTGGGGTCCAATCCCAAACTTTGTATTTAACGCTTCAATGCAATGTTCGCTTGGTATTAAATGCATCTTTTGGGATTGAATCCCAATCCGTTAAGTTAAATCTAATTCAAAATTAAAGTGTTACACTTTGACATTTATCGGGTAAAAAAAGGCGAGTGTGAGAAGCTAAAATTCCATGAATCCAACATTACGATTGAATACCAGGCTTGAGATCCAAGAATAAAAAGTACACTAATTTACCTTGGAAATTCACTGCCAATACCAAACTTGGGATTCAAAACCAATGTTAGGATTGAATACCAGGCTTGAGATCCAAGAAAAAAAGTACACTAATTTACCTTAAAAATTCACTGCCAATCCCTAACTTGGGATTCAAAACCAACATTGGGATTTAATACCAAGCTTGAGATTGAATACCAAACATGCTTGTTAATGTCATTCTTGCTTGTTAAATCCAAACCTGGAATTGAATTCCACACCCCAGACTCCATACGCTAAGCGAGTAAAATATCATTTTCTGTTCTATTTTTAATAGGTAACGTGTATAACAAAGTTAAAGACAAACAAATATTTCTTAATTTTAGAAACTTTACATCACTGGGCAGTTTTATTTCATTAAAAAGGGAAGATGTGTTTAATAGACGTGAAATAACCATTTTTTCCAAAATAAAACTTATCAGTTCTTATTAAGAGGCTATGTGAATATGCATGTATATATTTATTCTTTAAACTTTTATATTTCTTCAAGCATAAAACAAACACACATTCTTTGCTAATTTTCTCCGTTTTATGTTATAGAATATATAAACTAATAAAATGATAAATTTAATGGAACATCTCATTCTCTTGTTCTGTCAAATATGTTAAAGTAACATATATAACTAAAGAAATATATACCATGATTATATATTTGTCTCAACTGTTTCAGTATACTTTTGAGCCTTAAAACCTGAACAGATTTAGATGTTTGCATTTTTCTTTTAACTGAAAAAAATTCTAATTAGCTATTCAAAAGCAACCAAAGCTTTATATCAAACCAGTCCACACTTACAAGACTCGTTAATAGTAAATAACAGAGTTTCATTATCAAATCAGGTTCATTTATGATCAAATATCTATGAATTACTGAAACGCTGTGTGGATGGTGGAGACTTTGTTGTTGTTCCTGTTGGTTATAGGAGTTTTGTTTTGGGCCATTGTTTTCTAATTTGTTCTTGATGCCCTTTTTCGTTCAGCAATCATCTTGCTGAAGAGGACGGCCAGTTGCTTTACTTTAAATAATTCGTGGCTATCTGTGTCCATTCCTCATGGTGCCATGTGTCGGTCGGCAGTCTGTAACTGTGACATTTTCTAGTCATTTTCTCTTGTAGAAAGCATATGTTTGCTGGCAATCCAGATAACATCAAGCCTTAAATATTTGAAGTAAAATGGTGTTTATGTTACAACACATATCTGGCAATATATATGTCTGTAATCATTTAGACTTTAAAAAGAGTGGCTTTTGCTGAAGCAATATAAACCTTAAAAGTGAATGTTTGGTATTTAAAAATTAAACATTTCAGTTACACTTATGTGTGGTGGAAATCATTCATACAATTTGGGTTTTATAAAAATAGTAAAAACCTATTTTGGTCGATTAAAAATTCAGGTGAAATTTTAGATAAACTTAAAGCTAGAGATTTCAATGCGACCAGTTTGTCTACTTATGATTTTTCTACTCTTTACACTACTTTACCTCATAATTTAATTAAAGATAAACTTATTGATCTTATTGAAAGTACCTTCCAGAGAGAAGGCTCTCCTTTACATTGCATGTAGTGACAGAAATGCATTTTTTACTTCAGAGAAGCCTAAAAAATATCATGCATGGTCGTGTCAAAATGTATGCGATGCGCTGACCTTTTTGTTGGACAACATTTTTATTCGATTTGGCACCAAGCTCTATAGACAAGTTGTTGGGATTCCTATGGGCACTAATTGTGCTCCCCTGGTTGCAGATTTATTCCTGTTTTGTTATGAAAGGGACTTTATGATGTCTCTTTCTGATGATAAGCAGGCTGATGTTATTGATGCGTTTAACACTACTTCCAGATATTTGGACGATATTTTAAATATTAATAATGTTTATTTTGACAATATGGTTAGTCAAATATACCCTTCAGAGCTCCAACTTAATAAAGCCAATGCCTCTGATACCGAAGCCGCATTTTTAGACTTGCATTTGTCAATTTCTAATGATATTGTTTCTACCAAAATTTATGACAAACGTGACGACTTTGATTTTGAAATTGTCAATTTCCCATTTTTAGATGGTGATGTTCCTCGTTCTACATCCTATGGAGTCTATATCTCTCAACTCATTTGTTTTGCTAGAGCATCTAGCTATGTTGCTGACTTCAACATTCGCAATAAATTGTTAACTCAGAAACTTCTTAAACAAGGCTATCGGTATCATAAACTTCGCAAAACATTTTCAAAATTTTATAGACGATACTATGATTTGATTTCTAAATTCCAAGTTGGACTTAAATCTCTCTTGCGCCAAGGACTTTCGGAACCTGATTTCTATGGTGACTTGGTGTATAAGTTGATGAAGATTGTTGGCTCTAATAATTTTTCAGCGCAGTTCATTAAAATAATTTCCCATTATAAAAAGATTGGCTATAACATTAACGTATTGCAACAGACTGCATGCTTGGTAGTCAACCCAATCACGGTTGGCAACTTTGCTTTCCTCTTTAAATGCACGCCAGTTCCGACTTAAAGAAAACTTAAAGACTTATCTATTGATGAGATGGTAGGGGCCTGATGCTTTGGCTGTTTGTCGGACCCACCGGGGTTTACCTGTTGGATTTCTTTTGCTCCGGTATTCAGTTTAATTTACTGTTGAGTCCTTATCCTTGCTTTATCTCCTTGTTATATCTTGATTTATATGTTTTAGGAGATGATGCATTGATAAGTTAGGGGTCTTTCATGCAAACCAAATATCTATGTGTCTTGATCCACATCTGAATTAAGGGTGAGGTTGGCGCCGTTAAACCGGTTTAAGCCCTCCAGTAAAATATTTTACTGACCGTTCCAAGGCGGTGCTTCTTTTGTGGATCTTTTATGTTTTTGTTCTGTCTTGTGTTTGCTATGTTTTGTGCGCGTCTGTTTATATGTGCTTTGTGGTCACCTGCTGGGAAAGGGCTGACCTCTTGGCTCTCGTTTGTGGTGTCTTCTGTGAGTTTGTCACTTTCCCATTGGTATCCTGGGTCAGGTGTGGTACTTGATTGTATCGATTCCTGATCTTTGCACCATTACTTACTTTATAATGGCAATGCAGTGATCACAAATGATGCGATCATATCCTAGGAATATCTTCAATTTGTATTTATGATACCATTTTAAATATATAAAACTTCAACAGACAGAATAAAGTTTTGGCCATATTTGACCAGGTGCTATTCAAAGTACTGGTTAATAGATTTTACAAGTATTTTTAGAGCGCTGGAGATGTTATAGTAAAATTGCAGTCATAAGATCATACTAAGTTTAAGCAATTAGTGCTAAAATAGCCACTGTTGATTTCTGCCATAGCACCATTGCAGTAGGTGAGTCCCATTTTAAAAAATTATTGCTCAAGTCCTGTAAATTGATTACTTTGTATAGCAGCGTTTCATCTACAACAAATAATAGATGAATGAAAACAACATAATATATAGAGACAAAGGGCATATCAACTGTTAAAAGAAAACTTAATAATAACATGGAAGCACAGTAAAGAAGGCGCTCTATTTAGTATCATAACCATCATCAACAATAGACTCACATAATTTGCCAAGAAAGTATGCATAAACTTAACAATAATATTGTCTGCATGTTTAATTTATCTGCCATTTTCTTTATATCAATAGTCTCTTTGAGATATATGTATTTTGCTTTGAAAAAAAAATTGATACATCTCAGATAGTGATATAACATTTCTTTATTTTCAATTGCGCTATATGTTAGTATAATATAGAATAGCATGTTTTGAATAGCATATTATTCGTTGAATATGCCATCTAAAAGTAGGGAGTGCAATGGTTCAGTGGTAGAGTGCTGGTCAGTGCTTGTCTCAAGATCGAGGGGTTGCGGTTTTGATCCTCATCAGCATCACAGCATTGTGTTCTTGAGCAAATTACATTAATCCTTGCTTATTGCCTGTTTAACCAAGGCAGACCTGTCCAGACATAACTAAAAACGTTGGCTGGGACGTACAGAATTAAATCAAACAAACAAACTATCTCAAAGTGTCTTTGACAGTAGCATAAGTATGAAATTTGCTTCTATTAGATAAACTGTCAATATATACCAGACATTTAGTATCACTTAGCAAAATGGTACATATTTTATGAGAACTACTTGGTTCTAAGGGCTGGGTGGCAGTTGCCATGAGGACTTATTGTTGGCGTAAAAACTTGATAGTGTTCTCCTGAATAAAATATATCTAAACAGATTCTATCCCATATGCTGTTAAGCTCTATAGACAAAAAGCAAACGTCTGCAAATACTTTCTGGCCATTCTGGCATATATGTTCAATCAAGTCCTGTACTAGACATTTGTCTGCTCAAGGTACTGATTAATGAAGTCTTAGCATTAAGAAATGTCTACAATACTAACAATACATTGGAGCTTTTCCAACTAATTAACAGACATGTATCTGTATCAAATTTATTAAATAGACATTTAGAATAACTTCAGGCCTGTTTCAATGCTTTGCAAAGTTGTAGAGCCAGGCAAAACAACGATAAATGAGTATTCTCTCTCTTTTTTTTTGGTTTTGTTATATATTACCAACATAAATTACATATGTTATTACCAAACTGGTTACTCTGTAGATACTAAAATACTATGACCGCAACGATATGTATGCTGGGTGCTAATTGTGAGATAGAAACATTACTATTTCCAAAAACTTCAGGTTGTTTTTTTATATTACATGGAGGAATTCATTATCTAACGTATCACTTCTTGATTTGGACGTATACTTGGAATGACTTACAGTTCTTAGAGTTGTAAGTTAGCTTTTGTGACTTGGTGTTATGAACATAGCTGTTGTAGTCAATAGATGATTACCAATGCAAAACAATGAAGGCTTATAAAATTGTTTATGGACCCTATTACTATATTCCTCCTTGCTTTTTGTTTATTTCATCTGAATTGAGCTGCTGGCTGTGAAGGGAAATGTCTTGTAAATGTCATTCAATGCATAAAGAAAAGAACCAAATACATGGTAGTATCAGAGATAAAAGAATCATTTAATCTTTTTTTTCTTAAACATTATTTGATTATGAAAAATAAATATGTATTAAAATGTAATTAAACCAATTCCGAAAACATCAACAACATTTTATGTGCTTTAAAAGTAAGTTTCCCCTTTAAGGAATTATGCTTTTGTTAAAGTTGAATCTCATTCATATGATATGTTTAAAAAGATGATTTTCTCACAATATATGTATTTTTGACACATAGATTGTAGTCAATTTCATTTTCACCCAATATGTTCTGAACTCATAAACGCGGGTAGTCCTAGCATTATACAAAAATATTTTTTTAAAAAGTAACGTATATAACAGAAATACCAAGTACCTTAACTAATAATTATCATCTGCTAGTAAGTTGTATTCAATTCAAAGAGCATGATGTTATGTAAAAAAACGAAACGAATGATAATAACACTTTAATAGGAGTTCCGCTATTATTAAATGGTAACGTATTTGATTTGACTGTGCATGGTAATGCATCTATTTATACAGAGCCACTATGCATTAGATTTGCCGTATGCACTTCAAAAAGTAAATATCTGTCAAACATTATTTTTTAATTCTATAAATAAACCAAGACTTTGCCGAGACTCTACAAGTCATCTTATTTCAAAATGTCTCGTTCGTCTCGCACAGACAAACTCTGAGTAAAGGTTGCCTCATTTAGAAAAAATAACACCTTTTACAACAATATTAATTATTCCATAGACACATTACCCATTTACATGTTTGAATGCCATCATTTAAGATAAATATGAATCAAAAGTTTTGACACACTCGGACTGTCATTTTTTTCCGTAATAACATGAATGCAGGCGCTATCAGCAGCTTAATCTAAGAAATTCAGCTTTCAGCATACACTTAAGGTACAAACTTTGTGCTGCTCTGTACGCTATATTATCTGCTGTACGAGATTGACATTTTCAGCGATTATTCATTTTTACTCTAAGCCACTATTCTTCTTTTGAAAAGTAAAATACCTTGGATAAATGCGGTAAAATTAATTGTAAAAAATTCACAATGAAACCGGAAGTGTGGAAATAGTCGTGAAAGATTTACCGCCGCAGGATAGACTGATCGAGATCTGTTGGGTTTTCTCTACCATGTTCAGATAAAATAAAAGACATAGAACGATTTTAATGTGTCCTACTGAGGATTTTCAGAAATCTCGAAAATGTTATTTTTATTTATTATTTTTAAAGGTTCGTAAAAATCTGCTGTAACTCAAATTTCAAATGTTTGGTGTTTTTTATGTCACCTAGACCGGTTTGTAAACACCTGCACTTTAATTTGTCAAAAATGCACCCAATACTATTTTTACACCCAAAACATTGATTTTTACATTTTTGAACCCCAAAATTGTAAAATGAATGAAAATTATCCCAAAACACCTCTTAACTTTGGTCCATTGGAATGCTCATGATTAGATTAAAATTTATTCAATAACATTGGTGCCTTTGTTAGAAAAAAAATGAGTCTGTAAAGTGTTCGTTTATAAGTTTGCTTAAGTGTATTATGTGGTTGACAAAATTTAATGCACAAAACACCCTCTCCACAGGTCTTTAGGCAGCATGTGGTAAAATAAATATTGGAAATATATATTAAAGTAAGTAACATATATAACAGTTATCAAAAGTGTAAAGTATTTAAACCTTATTGGTAGTTTTATCGGTAAAATCAAATGTTTAACACACAGACTGAAATCATACAAGTATATATAGCTTCTTTTGTGATATACGAGGGGCATTTGGAAAGTTCTTAGCATAGCATCATAACTCCACGATGCGTTGATAAAATGCTATCAAATAAAATAATACATTTTTGGAAACAAGAACTCAACGGCTACTTGATGTTTTAATTTTTGTAAAAAAAGGACTCGGCGTGCATGTGCAGCTCATGCTCAAAATGAGTAGGGTTTATACACTGGCTGGAATTTTAAGCAAAAATATTTGTAAAAAAAAAAAAACGAAGGAAATTTGGGGACCTTATTTACAATCATGGTTTGACAAATTAACAATTTGGTGCCAACTTATTTTTATTAAAATATATTATGCTATCACTGCTTGCACGACTTACACCTTTACATTCAGAAAATGTTGACTAATAAAGAAATGGTTACCTTTAAAACAATGGACTTCTTTCGATTTTTCTTTATACTTTTACTATAAATTGTGTCACGCACAGGAGCACGAAAATGCCTATTTGGTATATGTTTTGCTTTATTTGTAGCAAACAATGCATAAAAATCATTTCGTCGCGCAAAAAGTGTGGCTTGTTTAGTTCTGTATTCAAGAACATTATTCCTAACAACACTACCCCTACTTTTCAAGAAGTGGGTGGGGTAACTTAACCCCTCACATTTTGTCGATGGCATTAGAACTTATCATGGTATCGCATTAACCATCACAAAATTGATTGATTTCTACTCTCAAGTAATTTTTACTTTTTGGTTTGCCACCGTTTTCAATTAATTGAGATGAACCAGAACGTCAACTCATAGCTAAACGAACTCTGTCCCATGGGAACATTATAAGAGTTATCTTCCCTTTTTTTTGGTTTACAAAATTTCTTTTGGTTTCAATACAAACAACATAAAGTGTGCATGGCAAAAAAAACCAAGGCACGGCATTTTAACTACTTTCGGTTATGTTTTTCTAAAAATATGTTCATTGTGACATGCGAGTTTTAGTAAAAAAAAAAAAATAGCACATTGGTTTGCTTTCTAGATGGTTTTGGTATTGCGGTTCCGGTATTTAGTTATAAGAAACATCAAACTCAGTCATCAATTGTATAATAGCTGTACTAGATTGTGGACTGCCAAATGGTACAAAATTAGCTAATTTCATGTACTATTGTTAATGTTCCGCACACTTTTCAAAAGATAAAATGTTTTATTTTCCACTGAAATTTTGCGTTTTCCAGTATACAAACAGTAGATGTTTCGAACCTGCATTATAATATCCTCATGAAATTTGTGCCATAACATAGAAGAAATTTAGCTCTTTAAAATGATACTAAACATGATAGCGTTTGTAAATCGGTTACCGAGATAAAAGACCATGCGAAGAACTTTCCAAATGCCCCTCGTATATGAATGCAAAAAAAAAGTGGCCGTGTGTAAACTGGGGCTTTGTATTCAAAGAGCTGTTGCTAACAAACTAATGCAGATAGAATGCACAAACTGGTTTAATTTATTAGCTCACAGTGCTTTCATTTTTGGATGGATCTTCATCATTCTTGCAGGTATCAAGGACAACTATTAAAGCTTCAATTTGTTTGATTTTCAACCACACTTGACCACCAACTATAGAGTTAGCTGCCTTTGAGTGTCTAAAATATCGCTCTATAATGTCTTGATCATTCTAGCGCATTCATTTTTCATTTGATCTTCTTCAATCTTGTAGGTAACCAGGACATACATTAAAGTATGGATGAGTTTAAACTTTGGTCAGATCTCATCATTGACTATGGAGTTATCTGCTCTGAGCATCTGAAAAATATAGTTTCACCAGGTTTCCTCCGAAATTTTATTCAGATCTTTTTAATACTTGCAGTTAACCAGAACTGGCATAATATCTTGAGTGTTTGAATTTATTCCTGATCACTGTTTCAAGTTCAGAGTTACCTGTCTTTGAGCATCCTAAATTATGGTGTCTCCAAGCATTATGCTGGCTTCCAGGTGAGCGATCGTTGCCCATTCGGCCACTTTATGCAACCGCTTTAAGCCTATTATGAAATCAAATTGAGTAAAACTACAAAAACCACTGATGTTTCAAAGATGCATAGTAATGAGGCGAATCTATATAAACAAGTAAAGATGGCGTATTCACTTCCATGTGCACATGCAGTATTCTGTGGTAGGATCATAATAGCTGCAAACTGAGACTACCTGTATGCCCCAAAACAAGGTAAACTCGCCAGTGTTTGTTTACAACGATTCTCGTCTATCTTTGAAACATCAGAATGAAGGGGAACATTGACAGCAAACGTCAACAGTCAATATTATGATTTTTAGGGAGTAATATTAATAAAGTAACGCATGTAACACCTAAGAACATCAGAATACGTTTAAAAAAACGTTATTATAACGCATTAACAGAATGTATGAAAAAAATCAACATTTGAAAAACTTAGATGCAATATAACCCAAGATAGGTTGGTTTTTCACTCAGTTCTATATAGTTCAAAATTTATTAGCCATCTTGAATGGCGGCCAATTTGAAGACTTTCGTCGGCCTAATTTTTTTATACACCCACCTCGACTGAAGACTACTCACATTTACCTACCCAAAACAAGCATCAAAATTGCTGGCCAAGATCATGAATGGTAAACCAAAATTTTGACACTTCCTGAAATTTTGATTCCAGACTAATTCACACCTTTAAGGGGCAATTTCGGATAATGTCCACGTGCACCATTCCTGCGGCGGAAAAAGAGGAAATTTATCTGGGTCCCTTCTTTCGACCATTTCCAAATTCGCATCAATACAGTTTTTATATACGCTAACGTCAGATGAGTATTTCCGCATTTTCTGGACAAAATAAAGTGACTAAAATGTGTCCGAAATATCTATTGACCCGTTATTATAATTCAAATACTGATAAATAGATCTGGCGGAATCAAACAATATGGACACGTTTTTTTTTTGTACAGTCACTTTTGGTTACATCAACAATAATTCTCCAAATGCTAAAATATCTTTTCTCTAGTCTGCCATGTAATACAAAATTTGTTTGGAAGCGAAAGAATAGTACCTTCTCTTATTCTAAAACTCCAAAGCTTGTGTTTTGTGTGAGCATGAAATAGGGAAAAACAAAAATAAATGGCGATTTTGGACATTTCAGGTGGCATTTTGAGAAGAGGGTTTAAACTCACGTCCATGCAAACTTAATATGAAGACTTAGGAAATACAACGAGCATTTAGTGGCTTTCTAAAAGCCCAGTCTTTCAGGGTGAAACGTAAAAAATATCAATTATTACATAATTTTGTAAATAAAATCACTTTCAAAAAATTGTTTGCTGATGTAACATTTCGTGTCTTGTCTAAATGTACTTAAACTCAATTATATTGACAGTAAGAAGAGTGCCACCAGTTGGAAAACGAATATTAACGAGTTGGGAACAATGCGGGGACCAATCAGTATGCTAAAACATTGAACACAAATAAAAAATATCGATTTTAAATGTTGGGGTATTTATGGTGTCCTGTATGTTACTTTTGAGAAAATCGATAAATAAACGTATCTAAGCACTTTATCTTTAAAAAATTGGCGCCCTTTTTGTCACGTGGGTATAAGCAACTGAAATATATTGTATGCATTGTGGCTGTCTGGTTGAAGGTTGGAGGGGGATGAAAATACCCCAGTGTTATTTTAACATGAAGTTACGTCTTGTCCAGAGAGTAACTGCCTGGTTGTTCATTTAAGTGAAGCTAAAACATGCAAAGGAACCAACATATGAAGTGTTGCATCTCTGTACATGTTGTTCATGCACAGAAAAAAATTATTTAGCGGAGAATGCTTATCAAATCGAGACTAATATAAAATGATGTAACTGGGACAATATCTTCTTGTGTCTCCGTTACAGTCAAATTTATAAAGGCAAATATTCAATAGAGATCTACCTCATATATGAGGATGTGATGCTGAATTCTGCGTAAATGCTGTTAGTCAATCCACTGATGGTCTTTTCAGGTATGTATGTTTACAGTTACTTTAAATAAAGCCAAATATATTGAGCGTAACAAAGACGCAATTAAAAGGTGTCCTGTTACATCTCTAACGCATTTTATGTAATTTATTGATGACAATAACTCCATTATATCTTTGAAACTCTTCTTTAAAACAGGAATGCTGAAACTGATCTAGTCATAGTATAGTTTTGTTATTTTGTAGCTGCAGTTCTATTCAAATACCCAATTTCAGCAAAGATGTAATGAAGACTCCATGATTCGTTTCCAATTACATCACAAATGTTTAAGTTCACCCTTTAGTTTTGTGGTAATAAATAGGTATTGTATAACTATTAAATATACCAAGAGAATGATTCCTAAAAACAGTACTAACCAAAACATGAAAAAGTGATTTTTTTGTAAAATAAAACAGGTAGCGCGGAGATGTAATGAAGACTCCATAATTTATTGTCCACTTACATCACAAGTTACACCTTAGTCTTGTGTAAACAAACATTTATTGTTTAGCAGTTAAATACAACAAGTATTAGCTTTACAAAAAAGCTGGCGGTCGTTTAGCCCTATCACTGTATGTATTATTGCACAATGCCAGTGCCGGACTGGGGGGAGGCTGGGGGCACGTACCCCTACCCCCCACGAAGAGGCCGCGGTGAGTGTCCTAAAAAAATTTCGCGCATTTATATGTACGGTAATGGTTTGGTGGTGTTTGGGGTGGTTTGGGGTGGTTTGGGGGTATTTCAAGGCCGTAGGTTTCCAAAAAAGAAATTTAGCTCATTATATGTGCGGTGATGGTTTGGTGGTGTTTGGGGTGTTTTTGGGTGGTTTGGGGTGTTTTGGGTAGGTTTGGGTATTTCGAGGCCGTAGGTTTCCAAAAAAGAAATTTAGCGCATTATATGTACGGTGATGCTTTGGTGTGGTTGGTTTTGGGTGGTTATGGGTGTTTCAATGGACCGCACGACGGCTATGCTTACAGATCAAATTCGAACAGATTCACGGACAGTTCTGCCTCGCGCTGTAGGTTAACCCACGATATTTGGTACCCCGCTCGTTGTTCGGCAGCGCATAAAAACTAGCCTGAGCACGGCATAAAGGTTCGGTCAAAACCTGAATTTGATGTATTTTTAGCACAAAGTTTATATATACGGCCGGCCACGGCCGACCGTAACAAGATAATGATTTCTAAAATCAGTACATGTGTAGTTCAAAAAAATGAAAAAAGGGGTATCATTTTGTTCATAAGCCATTTTAGCGTGTCGTAAAGCGTTACATCATTAATTTACATGAATATAAAGTCCCGCAGGCGCCGTTACAGGCGATCCTCCGTGTGGTATGGGGCCTCGGGAGGGGGGGGGGGTAACCTTAGGGTAATTTTGGTACGGGTGTGCGGGCCAGTTTTTTTAAACCTACCCCAATCATTTACCTGAGCTTCGAAAAAATGACCTATTCATATACTTGATTGAACAAAATGTTTACATATTCATATACTGTTAATGTTATTTGATTTTTATATACCCTCTTTGCTGTCTGTAAACAAAGTTAACAAATGATTATTACAATTTTGGTTTCTGAGCTGAATATCTGAGCAAAATTATGTGTATTTTCATAAACAGGGATGTCAGAAAATTGGACCATTCATATAACAATGATGAAAAACTGGGTCAGTCATATACTTTTCTTAGAAAAATTGGGGCTTATTGTATACCTGCAAAGGTGCACATCCGTACTATGTTACCCCCCCCCCCCCCCGAGTATGGGGCCTTTATACACTAACCGTTCAATACCTGGGCCCGGAATTACAATGCCGCCTTAAAGTTAAGCAAGACTTAAGTAAAGTATTGATTTTTCAGGATGCGAAAAATAACGTTTCAAACCGATTAAAATCAAAATACTTTCATTTTTTCTGAAGATCACAATGAAATCTTTGACCACAAATACTGCCTCGATCCAGGCAATTTATTTAGCAATTAATCCTATAGCATGTTGAAATATCAATACTCAACTTAAGTCTTCCTTAACTTTAAGGAGGCATTGTAATTCTGGGCCCTGAATGTTATCTTATGGTCTCTTATCCACGGGTGGTAAACCTAGGAACTACCACGAAAAAATAGAATAAATTTGGGGAAAGTTGGTCCGATGCTCAGTGGGGAAACACGAATCAAAAGAAAGAAAATAACTTTCCATAAAAATTTTGGGCTAGAGGGGACGCTGAAACACATTTACACGGAACTGCATTGTCGGATTTCACCATTGTTTGTTCTTAGTTGTAAAATAAAACAAAAATGAACGTGACACCAACCTTTCTTTATCCAATTTTCGGCCGGGAAACTACCACGACGTGTCCCGGATGTGGCTTGGGAACAAATTTGCGTTAACACAATTTCGTGGTAGTTCCTAGGTTTACCACCCGTGTTATCCGTTATTTAAGAAAATACCAATGTTTTAAATAGTCATTTTAGTTGAAAACAAGAGGAGTTTGTGAACATATTTTAACATGGTAGGCCTACCACAAAAGCAAAAAAGATTTGTATCATTATAGCTTGTCCTATTATTTCGCTTTCAGGTCAACTCCAACTTTCGATTTCCATTTAAAATGCACTGACATGTAGCCTTGTTCAGGCATGAAAGTTGCTTTCAGTTTTGATTTGAAGATATGAGAAGAAACACTGAGAAAAGAAAAGAAAAAACAACAACAAAAACGACTGCTGGTCGATCTAAAAAAAAGTCCTTCCCGAATTATCTCTAATAAAGCCAAAATTACCCAAAATCAATCCGTGTGTTTACACCTTACCTCCAAAAATAGTGTAATTTAGATTTACTTATTATAGATCTGTAAATAATTTACATAGATAAAAGTTCTAACACGCTCTTAGAAACGGTGAACTTCTGGATTGGCGGTGAACTGTTACAGAATAAATTGACGGTTTTAGCCTTTTGTGTGTTGTCGCTTAAATAGTTAGTGTAAACAATATTTTATAAGCTTAAATATTTGCGATGCAAATGTTATACTGGAACCCCAGGAGGAGGTACTCTGGTAATTTCATACATGCGGAGGCTCGGGTCATTTTTTTTTATTTCAAAATTTTGAATTTCATTATTTTTTGGGTTTTCAGAAAAATGAATATTATGTTGGGTATGGAGATTTTGTGGATATTTTTTGGGGGTCATCACAAAATTGGACTATATTTAGGTGTCATTTCTATGCACATTAGGGTCGTTTCTTAAGGTTAAGGTACAGAAAGGGGGATATTTTTGGGGGTTGGTTAAATTTCAAATATATTTGTGGGGGGGGGGGGGGTTGCTTGAAATTCCTGTATAATTTTTTTTTTTATCTTTTTTTTTTGGTGAACGGTAGGAGCTGGGTCCGAACCTACGTATGAAGAAAAAATGAGAGTACCCCCGCCCCCCTGGACTGGAACCCCCTAAACTATGTGGTGTCGCTTTTCTTTTTATTCCCTATAAATGTAAGGTTATCCAAAGCTTATTTATGGATATCCATAATTTATTTTTCAGTATGGCGTGCCGTTTAACTTTTAATTCCCTATTTGGGTGAATGTTTAACTATGGAACTTTTTGTGTTTTTGTGGCGTACCTCAGCTCTCGTCTTTAACATCCCTTCAATTTAGGCGTTATTTGTTAAATATATACATGCTCTTGTTACACAAAATTTTGCATGTCATATATAGGGTTATATTCATTAAAATGTAAGGTGGCAAAAAGAAGGCTCTATACAAGCCTATATTATGGTATAATGTCCAACTTTTGAAATTTAGAATTTGCATTCATTTTTCTTATACATTTGTTACACATGATAACTAGTTTTGTCGTATACTGCAATCACATTATCTTTTGATCTTATAAAGAGTCTTTTCAAGAAAAAAACATTAACAGAACATTTAAAAAATCTAAGTTTTTTGTCAATCCGCTGATATTGAGTCCATACTGTTATATCTTCAATAAGACCTCCCTACATTTGAATTAGACACGGTTGAACATCCAGTATATTCATATTACTTTTTAAATGGTTAAAAGTATAGATTGAGCTGTAGCAAAAGAATGTAAAAAAATACTGAATAGTTTATGTTAACTGACAAAATGTGTCTTGTTACATTAACTGTGTGTCCAAAGTGCGAGTTTTAGGGTTATCCATACCTGAACATTTTACCATCATTAGCATGCTAACAGCTCAATTTCCCATACTATTGACAGCACCGGTGTCTGATGAGATTAATCATCTTGTAATTTACACTAAAAACACAAAACGGCCCATACCGCTACTGTCAATTCTGTTACTTTCTATGCTATTGTGTGTAATGGTGTGGACATTTGTATGCTTACCTGCAATTATTTACACGCCCTTGCACATTGTTGTTGGAGTTTTGATGTGTATTTGATTACTTGTATGTCATTTCACACAATACTCTTTACTTATGTCTCATTAGCATGTAAATTACCAATGTTATTTCCATAAATGAACATTCAGTCAGACCCCACCACTGCTGTTATTATGTTTTTCTGGTATCTTTTGAAAAATATTTCTTGTAAAACGCTTAGATTATGTCATAAAAAATTTATTTATTGAAACGTGTTAATCTTTTTCAAGCATAAACGTTTTATATTGTTACAAGACTGCCTGTAGTAGCTAAGTAGTTAGACCATTACGGCTGCCATTTAGCGATGTTGCAACTGTCCATTTGATTACAAATGAAGAGGGAAATGATTTTTTCAAACAGAAAAAAACAATTGCTGTACTTTCTGTCATGATTAATGTAGAACCGGACTTATCAGCATGTGTCTGAAAAGTTACCATCTTTTGATATGTTAAATAAGAGCTCAAAACTCATCTATTTTGACAAAAATAACATGACCTTACTGGCCTTTTAAAACAGGTTATTTTATTTTAAAAATTGTAACCAACCGCCCCGGTAGCTCAGAATAGACGAGACAAAACAGGAAACTCTTAATCTGTTTTATTACAGTCGATCACAAACCGTAGATGGATATACAGTTATTTAATCGGGTCTGAAAATAAATGGTGTACTCGTATACCACTGTGATAAAATATTGGATGAAAAGTGTCATGGAAATTCTATATGAATTCGGGCTTATTAGAGGGTCACTGATGAGGCCTCTTAAATACATTTTACAGGCGCCTCTTAAATACATTTTACAGGCACCAAACCTTCACCCTAGACTCTGTTGTTAAATAATGACACAAGAAATTGTGATGGGAGGGAGCACCTTAAAAATTGACCAGGGTCAGGTCAATGATCATTAAAACCAAAAAGGCAGAAGCGAAAATTAAAGAACTACTCAAAGATATATATATTAAATATATAAAAATATATATATATATAAAAAGAGCCAATATACGACGTGTACTGCATCAGTCGTCATCAATATCAGCGCTTCCTGAACATCCTTTTTTGGGGATGACTCAGTGGCGAATTTGGTAGCGTTGGTGTCTGGTGTAGTGCTAGGCGGTGTTGCCGAGGTCGTGGGTTTGAATCTCGCTAGAGGCAAAATATTTACGGCATCTATCGGCTCAGTTGATTCACTATATCCCTCTGTATTTATCTATTGTCTGAGTCTGCATCAGTTTCTGATCCTGTGTAGCTCGAAATCAGGGCCGTAGGAATAGGGGGGGCACGGAGGAGCCGGCATGGAGGAGCCGTGCCCCCCCCCCCCAATAATTTGCACAAATATGCCCCCCCCCCCCCCAAAAAAAAAAAAATTAAAAAAAAAATTTATGTGTGCCCCCCCCAAAAAAAATTTATGTGTGCCCCCCCCCCCCCCCCCCCCCCCCCCCCCCCCCCCAATCTGTAATTGCTTCCTACGGGCCTGCCGAAAGCAATGATGTTTGTGAAATTATATTTCCGCACTTCTGATATTTATCTAATTTCACTTGTATCCTTGGATCAATCAGGTTTTCACTTGCGAACGAAATAGATGCCATCCATTGAAAAAGAGCCAATATACGACGTGTAGTGCATCAGTCGTCATCAATATCAGCGCTTCCTGAACATCCTGGGGATCACTTAGTGGCGCAGTTGGTAGCGTTGGTGTCTGGTGTAGTGTTAGGCAGTGTTGCCGAGGTCGTGGGTTCGAATCTCGCTAGAGGCAAAATATTTACAGCATCTATCGGCTCAGTTGATTCACTATATCCCTATATATATATATTGAAAAAATAAGTTGACGTCACACGTTTTTGTTTTAATTACAACTATTTTAAATAATGTGTCAACGCGTTTCGCTCAGCTCATATATATGTATGATATACCCTCACGAAGTTAGATAAGATGACTGACATCTTATTATGAAACATTCATTTAATTCTACAAAAGCAGTTCTGTGTATTCTATGGATAACACGTTTACTTTCTGAAGAGCAAAAGAGGGCACGTCTTTCTTTTGCGATTTACATGTTGAAGCTATATATCCGAGTGTGTCAAGAATAAATTTTCTAACCTTGTAATGGGTAACACACGTTGGATACAATTTTTAGACTACCAGAGAAGGCAGTAATAAAATGTGGGCCACTAAATCTACCAAAGACCTTCTACTGACAGGTGAACAATGAGTATGCAGAAGGTTATGTATGTGGTCTACTATACAATTTCCGGTTGCAGTGCTAAATGGTAAAGGTGATACTGTTTTATTCTACAGGGATATAGCGTTGAAAACAATCAAGCACTATTTTCAAAAACGATGGCCGAAGAATGTACTTAAATATGTCAAACTTCTTCATGACAATGTCCAATTTCAGAAGGTCACCAATGTAACATTATAAAGTAACTGTCTTGTCCCATCCACCTTATTCTCCACAAATTGTCAAATGTGACCACTTCATATTCCCCTATATACAAAATATGCTAGCTTGTGGGAAATATTCACGTGGTTTTTCTGCGGAACCTACTGTTTTTCAGTGCCTAAAGGGTAGATCACAAAATGACTGTCAAAAGATATTCTCAAAGTAGATTAAAAGACTGTAACTTTGAACAGCATTCGATGGTGAATTTATTGAAGGAATGAATTTTTTTTAAAAAAAAATCATATTTTTATTGTTTGTTACTGATTCTGGACCCAAAGGACACTACTTAAAGATCATCCCTCGTATTTTCAAAATAGCACATGAAATTTGCAGAGTTCAGTTTACTTGTTTTAGTTCGGTGTATGTGAACTTGATTGGTTAAAAGACAATGAACACAAGATAATAGCAACACCAGCTCAAAAAAAGATATTTAGATATGTACTTAAATACTAAACAATGACAGATATCATTATTCAAAAGGGCACCTTAAAGGTTAGCGAGAACCAGTTAGGGCTTGATGAACAATCAATGATCAGGATTAACTACTACGAGGGGTGATCAGAAAGTTCGCGGAAAAGTGCTATTAAATCGCATTGCTTTTATCGATTGCAATGAAAATGCATAGATTAAAACTACTATTCATAGCAAGTTGAATGAAATTAAAATTTAGAAAATGTGACGTCAGACATATGAGCACCAGGCGCCGCTGTGACGTCACTTCGCTGGAACCGGCCGATATGTACCCCTGGGTTGCTTCTCAGGGCTAAAACTCGTAGTCGTGTTTGAATTGATTGGTATTTTTAACAGAAAGTAATGTTCGTCATTCATTGAACATAATATGAATAATTTTATGTTTTTCCGCTGCGCTTTGTATTCAAATTAATAGGTTTCAGTCCGAAGGGCAGGCTTAAAATGCGTCAATTTTTCGAGTTTTTGAAAATTATAAATAAAAAACTTATTTTCTTGTCAGTGTTCATCACAATAATTATAATATCGGGCTTAACTATCAATATTAGATCTACTGTCCTGAAAAAGGGTGTTTGTCAAAGTGTGTAAAGAGTTTATTTTAAGGAATTGACTTGCCAAAACAAGCAATGGGTTCATAGAAGTTGAATGCTTTGCCTTTTTGACAGTACTGTTATTCATTCCGATTTAGAACGTCATCCGTTAGAAATAAATCTTTGAAAGTTTGCATAGAAGATGAGTAAGTATGTCGTTAAATATGCATGGAACGCAATATGGGCTATCACAGCATAACAAAATTTTACAAAACGTTGAAGTTTCATTGGTTGTTTAGTAAAACGTCAAAATGCAACATAAAATGGGCCGGTTGGCGCTAGATAGCGTTGCCTTGACGACAACTGTAACACACGTAGAAGACTTACATCAAGCATGTTGTAACCGATCAACTGCATATGTGTTGCAGTATTATGTGCTGTAATTCCAGCTCTATTGATCAAACAATGTAGAAATGGCAACTATTTTCCGCGAACTTTCTGATCAACCCTCGTATATCTGTTAATATGACATGGCCAGTCCCTCTTACCAAATAATGCTTTTAAAGAGTATTTTACTAGTATATTAGGTATATAAGGATCCTCGGTGATCATTAGTCAGACAAACTTATGTTTTATATTTCAAATAAATACCATTAAAAATGACAGATCTTTTTTCGTCAAGTTTTGAAGATTTGGGTAAGAAATACATTTCATCTTCTACTTTGAACAGCATTACTCAATTTACAGATTCTTTTTTCTGGTTCAATTTGATAATACCTTCTCTTTTTGATTTCTAAATTGTGTGATGGAATTCTGAATTAACATAAAAAAGTAAGTGAGTATGATCAGGAAATACCACAATCACAAACTGCAGACAACCCCGTGGCACAGCGAGGAAGAGCCGCTCAACCATCACGAGACACCAGGAAGACAAATTAAGCAAAGCAACAAGCTCTCTGTTTGTGGTCAAGTGTATGTATTTATTCTTTTGTTTTATATTTGTTTTAAATGCTCTATAAGTTCTTAATTTATTTCCAGCACTATGCTGATTTCTTTGATCATAAAATAATTAAATTTTTTATACCTCAGACCCAGTATATGGGTCTGAGTTTAAACCAAACCTTGTCATACACAGATTTTAATAGTAATCTGCCCAGTAAAACCATTCCATGCTTTGTTTTCAGATGTCTCAATATTGACGTCTTGTTTCTGAATATCAACAACCAATGCCGTAAAAGTTAAGCTCTTTTTTGATGATTATAATCAAATTGATTGCCACAGCTAACGGTGACTAAGAGTATGGTTCCAAAAATAATAAGCTTTGATAGTACATATATACATCGAACTGAAGTTATAAGTAGCAAACTTACATTTTTGGCACCTGTTCAGGAAGTACAAATTGCCCTTACAAAATTTCAATTCCATAACGAAATCCAACGCTTTGTCGAGACTCTGCAAATTATGCATTTCAAAGTGACAGGTAGATCTTGCACACACGAAGTCGGAGTAAAGGTACCATAACTTCAAAAAGCCACACTTTTTAGTATGATATAAATATTCCTCAGGTTAGTTATCCATTTATATTTTTATAAGTCTGAAGTTGTTTTAAAATAACAGCAGTGATATAAGATGAAAAGAGTCAAAAGTTTTGTAACAATTTAACTCTCCATTTCTCTTCTACGTTAACATGAAGCCAGCCACCATCAGCAGCTTAGTCAGAGAGTTTTAGTTAACCATGCAATTTGCATACTTTCTTTCTTCTGATATTTCTAAACGTCTATTGAGGACTTTCTTTCTTTTTTTCTCTTAATACTGGCACGATCAAATTATGATCATTACGCCAGGGAGTGCAATTTTGGAATTTTGAAGAAAAAACAAAAACAAAACAAAAAATCAAAAACAAAACAAAAAAACAAAAAAAATCTTTCGGCTGTGTTTTTAACTAAATGAGGAGTGCCCTAAACTCCTCAGCAGTCTGGGAATTGACCACCGAAGGAGAAAGACTATTCCACTGTGGTATAGTCCGGGGGGGGGGGGGGGGGGGAGAGTTCTTCAGGGCATCACTGTATGTCTGGTATCTACAATATTGGGCACTGTGTGATGACCTGGTAGATTTCAAACTGCGAGCAGGGGTCAGGTACTTGTCTTTTTCTATAGACACAGCACCAGAATGTATCTTATGAAAGAGAAGCAGGGAGGACTGATCCCTACGGGCCTCAAGAGATGGCCACTCAAGCTCATCAAGCATCTCGCCGACACTACTTGTGTTACGCCATCTCCTGCAGGTCCAACAGGCTGCTGTCCTCTGAACTTTCTCTACCTGATGAATCTGAAGTTTTGAGTAAGGGCTCCAAATGGGTGCTGCATACTCTAGTTTAGGCCGAACCAAAGTTTTGTATGCAACTTCCTTAGTACTCCGATGTGCAAAAGCCAAATTCCTGCGAAGGAAACCAAGTGTCTTAGTTGCTTTGGAAGAAATTACTGAAATGTGTTGACCCCAATCCATATTTTCAGAGATGGTTATGCCAAGGTATTTTGCTGACTGAACGTTTTCCAAAGTTTGGTTGTGAAGGGAGTAATCAAAGAGAATCTGTTTGTGATGCTGATGCCGAGTCACGCTCATAGAGTGACATTTGGCCACATTGAACTTCATTTGCCAATCGGCTTCCCATTGTTCTAAGCTAGTGAGGTCTTCCTGCAGTATAAAACAGTCCTGAATCGAATGAATGTTTCTGTACAGGACACAGTCGTCCGGGAACAGGCGAACAGAAGACCTGATGTTATCCGGCAGGTCGTTTATAAAAATAAGGAACAGGATCGGCCCTAAAACTGATCCTTGGGGTACACCGGATAACACTGGGACTGGATCTGAGGCTTGGCCATCTAATACTACTTTTTGAGTGCGCCCAGAGAGCCATGAGTTGATCCACTTGTGGGTGGACCCTCTTATCCCATAATAGTCCAATTTGTGTAATAGCCTCCTGTGTGGTACCTTATCAAAGGCCTTTGCGAAATCCATTATGATCAAATCTGTCTGCTTGTGTCCACGATTCACAGCGCCAGCCAGGTTGTTGATGATATCGTGCACAAACTGGACCAACTGGGTCTCGCAGGACCTCTGACTTTGGAGACCATGCTGACAGTCAGCAAGTATGCTATCTAAGGCTAAGTGCTTGTTGATGTTACTGACTAATATATGCTCTAGGGTTTTGCAGCAGATGCATGTGAGCGACACCGGTCTGTAATTAGCAGCATCATATTTTTCACCTTTTTTTAAAGACCGGAGAAACATTAGCTTGTCGCCACTCATCTGGTACATCGCCCTGAGCTAAGGACTCATTAAAGATAAGTGCCAGTATTGGAGAGATCTTATTGCTACACTCTTTAATCACTCTGGCATTCAATCCATCCGGGCCAGGTGCTTTATGTACATTTAGTCCGTCCAACAGTTTTGCGACCCCTTTTGGGTCAACTGTTATGTCCCCCATGGGGTAGAACAGGCTAGCCCCTTTAGAGGGTGGGTCAGAGTCGCCTTTGCGTGTGAAGGCTGATTGAAACTGCCGGTTACATATATTGGCTTTTTTCCTTTGTATTTGTCTTAAGAATTCCGTTTTCTCTGAGTGATGCGATCCCAAAGGCGTCTTTTTTAAGAGATTTGACAAATGACCAAAACTTTTTTATCTTTTCAGGCTTAGGAGTATTTGGGATCTGAGCTGTCATTCTCAAACGTAAATATATTGGAAACGTATTTCCAATAGGCATCTCTCAATACCTTCTGTACATGTGCTCTGAACCGCTTTTAATGAATCTTGACATCAGGGTCCTTGGATTTACGAGCACGAAGGTAAAGCTTATTTCTTTTCCTTACAAGCCGTTTGATCGTTAAGTCGATCCATGGCACAGAGTATTTTGTTTTGGTCATTTTTGATGGGATAAACCTTTCAACAGCCTCTACAAAGTCTGTTTTGAATTTGACCCACATGTCATTAACTGACATGTGACTGTGGTCTTCAGAAAGGTCACGTCCTTAAATTGGGTCATGTGGTCTTTAAGTCCGACCATATCTGCATGTTTATAGATAGATCTTTCTTGATGCCTGTTTTAACCTTTTAGCCTTAATGTCATATTCTACGTACACAATGTCGTTATCAGCTTTGACTTAAGAAGTGTATTCCATATACCAATTGCCAAGGGGGTTAGCTGAAATAAAAGATAAGTAAAGTTGGCAGGATGAGTTTGTACAGTGCGAAAAAGAGGGTTAGTTTAGTTAAAAGATAAAAACAGAATATGTTGATTTAGGGGGACACATGCACCACCTGGCAAACAGAATGACTTAACAGACCATACATATTTTGCATTGCTCTGGGGTGCCTAGATTTGCCGGAAAGACTCGAATTACCGGAAAGACCACCGAAATACCGGAAAGACCAAAGAGTAATAGCGAATTAAAATACGATATGATAGCCACTTAGTTTATGCTAAGTAAATTAAACTGTTTGGGTCGAAAACATTTTGTATGTTTAATGCCTAATTAAAGGACCCTTGTTAACACCAATAACTAACAATCCAAACAACATACATAATTAGTAAACGTGAACATACCAACATGTGAATAGTTGACACTGCATTTTTTTCAAACTTATTGAATGACTTGTTTACTAAGATACGTTTTGTAATTTTGAAATAAACTTATAAAATTATAAACAGCATATACTTTTATTAATAAATAAAAGTTATCACTGAAGAACCAATCAATATTTCCCTGATATTCTTTGGTCTTTCCGGTATTTCGGCGGTCTTTCGGGTAATTCGAGTCTTTCCGGTAAATCTAGGTACCGATTGCTCTGTACACTTTATTTTCTGCGGCATGGCAATGAAATTTTCAGCATTTTTTTATTTTGAACTAACGTGGCTGTCCTTCTTAAAATTTTAAATCAATCTTTGACGTGTGCCATTTAAATGACCTTTAAAGTTTCACGTTAAAAACGGAAGTAGACACCTGTCTTGAAAAATTATGGTAAGAAAATGGGCTGATCAAGTGATTGTGTTTGGCCAAACATGATAACATGAAATAAAACATGTTAAATGATTTTAATATGTGCAGCTGATGATTTCAAAAATATCTGAAAATGCGGAAAATGAGCTTAAAATGTGCATAAAAATCTGTTATAATCAAAACTTTAAGTGTTTGGTGTTTTTTTTAAAGTCGGCTAGACAGATTTGTAATCACCTAGCTGTACTCCATTCGATAAAAACTGCGCTCAAAACGCTTATTTTCTTCAAAAAAGTTTGTTTTTGCATTTTTTAGCCCAAAAATCGTGAAGTGATAACTTCGTTAAAATCTCAGTGTATAATTAATCCAAATTTCAAATGGTTTCCGCTGAGCACATCATCTTCATAATATTCCTGGAACAGTTCAGAAATCTCAATAAAGGTGTTTCAAATACTTTTTACGCAAGAACTCCATTGGGATCTAAGAAAATATTTCGCTTTAAAATCATTGCGTTTCTTTCTCCGATAGGTCTACGCCCATTGTCATATGATTTTGTTTTCAACGGTGTACAAATTGACTATCAAAACCATGTGGATTAGTGTATTTACGTGTCCTTTACCTTGCACAATAATTTAGCCAATGAAACCGGTGAATCCTGGAGGTGTGCGTAACCTGGCTACCGGCTTCCTGAATTTTACAAGTAAGCCAAGAGCCAGCGTGAAAAAAAGAAGTGGAACTTTTCCAGCTTTGTAAATAATGTTTCATACTCTTGTTTCATTGCGAGATTCACTATTTGTAGTGATGTGATTAATTATTGAGTGTAGCAGATGTACACATTGTAATACAACGTCAACAAATCGTAATTTAGTCTGCAGGAACAGTTGATATAACATGTCAACGTTGACCTTCGCGTAATTTTGAAACAAGTACTAGTTTTCTTGAAAGTAGGGTGTCAACAGCATTTTTTTGGAAGTTTATTGTCGAAAACACAACGATTTAAGATAACTAAATGCTTAGTATCGGTATTAATATAATAATAATTAATATTTTACAACAAAAAAAAAATGAAAAAAAAACAGCAAAATTTTAGTCAGATCCCTGGAGATGAATATCTGCATGTCCCCCACATGGTCTAGGCACAGGGACCTGTATCATGTTTTTTTAGTTTTAGGACCATTTTAGTATATATGTTGTCAATATGATACAGGTCCCAATATGTATACAAAAATGTCCCTAAAACTGAAAAAACATGATACATGTCCGGAATGATGTCCCTGTGGGTCTTGGTATATATATTTGTACCCAGTGGGGGGGGGGGGGGGGGGGGGGGGGTGGGGGTACTCTCATTTCCATTTTTTCTTCATAGTTAGACTCGGGCCCAGCATCTACCCTTCACCCCCCAAAAATATAGGGAATTTCAAGCACCCCAAAAAAGTATTTGAAATTTTAGCAACCCTAAAAAATATCCCCCATTCTGTACCTTGAAGACTCTAAAATGCGTAGAAATGACCCTTAAATAAAGTCCAATTTTGTGATGACCCCAAAAAAGTAACCACAAAATCTTCATACTCCAAAAAATATTTATTTTTTTGAAACCCCCAAAAATCTTGAAATTCAAAATTTTGAACCCCAAAAAAAGACCCGGGCCTACATATGTATGAAAATATCAGAGTGCCCCCTCCCCCTGCGGGGGTATATACTAATACACTTCTACAGTCTACTGCCTTGCAGTATTAGCCAGCTTTTACAGCGTTTTTGGTAGAAGCAGGCTTTTACAGCGACATGGTAGAGTCCAGCCACCTGGGTTCGATTTCCGGCTGGGGCAGGCTGAAATAGTTTCGCTGTACAACAATGGTGCCCACCTTAAATAACCCATCCTATGACATAAATATCTCCCTTGGTCTCATTTTCACATTATTCCTGTACCAAGAAATTCATAGAAGAAATTTCAAATTGGAGGGGGTGAATGTGACAGGGTCTAGGTATATACTAATACGCTTCTTCTGCCTTGTGATAGAAGTTGACTTTGACAGTGATGAGGTAGTGTCTTTGCCTGTAGATCCAGCGACCTGGGTTCGATTCCCAGCTGTGGCAGGCTGAAATATTTTCGCTCTACAACACCAGTACACATACTAGAGCACAACACTCAAAGAAGCTCCAGCAGTATCCAGCCAAATCAGATACATTCAAATACAGCTTTTTCCCAAGGACAATCCCGGCAAGTAACTCTTTACCAGCTACTATATTCAACACCAATGCTTCGCAGCAAACGACAATTACATACATCGCATAAAAGTATGCAGCAGACGCCCTAAGCAGACGACATTAGAATAACATTGCGAAAATCACTTATAGATCGATGCTATCGCAAAGCGTCAACAATTCACTTAATATAGCAGCTAATTGACACATAAATTTCACAATTTCATTTAAATCAGGCTTGGCCGAATGAATATTTTAAAATAAAGTAAAAGTATATTTACCATGACAAAATCTCCTAGAGAGTAATGGTATTGGAGAACAGAGTAAAAGAGCGACCTGCTCAACTACCACAAGCCGACCTGCTCAACTACCACACACCTGTGATTATACTTTGACTGCAATGGGTCAAACAACTGCACTACAATTAATAACAAAAGCGTTCTGGCTTTGGACATGTTTTCACAGACCTCACGTGAAAAGCAGGAAAACTATAAGGATGGACTTTATTACATACTACAAGATTCGTTTCAGGCACAGCCATAACAGGAATAAAACTCCCCAAAATCAAGGGTAAAATATAAAAACATGATAGCCAGCCATATACACATAATGGCCTCATTAATCTTAACTCCAACAGAGGTCAAATAAGGGAACTATCTGAAAATGAAGCTCCCCTACCCGACTATATGCAGCAGAAACCAAAGTGCATCCCCACCAAATCGAGCAAAGCCCCATGCTTTCTATGAACAGCTTTATATAATAAAAAGTACCTGGTCAATGGGAAAAGAGATGGGAAAGGGATGTGACACCTTGACCCCAAGGTCAAGGTCAATTAATGTATTTATTTAATGTATCTCCTCCTAAACTGTTAGAGATAGCAACTTCAAACTTTGTATATGAATAGGTCACATGATGTAGAGGGTACTGGGCAATATCTTGTATGACCTTAATCCCAAGGTCAAGGTCAAATAATGTATTTTCACGTAAATGTATCTCCTAAACCGTTAGAGGTAGGTCACATGATGTAAAGGATACTGCACATTATTTCATGTGACCTTGATCCAGTGGTCAAGGTCAGAGGTCAAATAATGTATTTTCTTCCTAAACCTTTGGACATAGCAACTTAAAACTTTGCAGGTGAATAGGTCACATGATGTAGAGGGTGCTGGGCAATTGTGACCTTAATTCCAAAGTCATGGTCATGGCTTGTTGCTATTGGTCCTTATTCTTGATCAGCATTTTACCCATTGGGAGCAGTCTGATCAGTGTTCATATTGTTTGCTTCCATGAAAAATCTAGTCTGAAGTCAACTCATATCTATCACAACTCCCTAATTTCCCAAACGTCTCCCTATTTTCCATGTCCCCAAAGTTGAGGGCTAGCTTGATAAGTGCACTTTACATCTGCATACAATGTACAAGGGGTGATCAGAAAGTTTGCAGAAAAGTGCTATTAAATTGCATTGCTTTTATGGATTGCAATGAAAATTCATAGATATAAACTACTATTCATAGAAAGTTTACTGAAATTAAAATTTAGAAAATATCACGTCAGATGTGAGAGCACGAGACGCCTCTGTGAAGTCACTTCACTGGAACCGGCCCATCTGTACTCTTGGTTGATTCTCAGGGCTAAAACTCATAGTTGGGCATGTTCAAAAATAATGAAGCTTTTCACTTTATGGCATCCTATGCATACGTTTGCCTAGATTTTAAGGACCAAACATTGCTAAAATATGTGTTATTGTCCCTGTGTTCATCATGCAAAATTTTATTAAAATCGACCAAGTAATACAAAATTTATGCCAGTAAAACTAGCTAAAAAACTAAGGAGTGTAACACCTTTTGCGTGACATTTTTTTCATTACTGAATTTCACTTGTGCATTTATACAAAACTGTGGATGTTGCTATACTTATTGGCCAACTTTGTGATTACCCATTCTTTCAACTTAAGGAAAATAGGAAAATCATGCCTTTTCATTATTACCTATGTTATTTTTTATGCATTTTCCAACAGGACTAGTCTGAAATTCAGGTGCAGTAAAAATGAAAAGATTTTGCCCAGAGTTAATTTGACATGAATATTTGAAAAGATTATAACCTATAATGTGGTCTGCAGCACTGACCAATCTTAATACATTTTATTTCAAGTTTTACAGCTGCTTTATAAGCACTCATAAAAGAATGAGCAGAACTGGTTGTAGAGCACCCTTTAAATTAAGGAGTGTAACACTTGACATTTCAAGCCTCATAACCTTTTCCATGGTTATGTTTTGTGAGCAAATATGCCTCAAATGAAAAGTGTTTGACCCATAATAGAGATTCATACAGTGTGAGTTTTTATCTCAGTCTTAATTTCCTTCATATCATCCATAAAAGCCACTAAGGAGCGTAACACTTTCTTGCAAAACACTTCTGTGGGTTATTTCTATACCAGTAGCAGTATAATTTCAATTTATTTACCATTATTACTATAGAGCAATGTCCCTCTGACAATTTTAGTAGCACCATTTTATGTTCAAAGTGTAAATAAAGCTGTACTGCATTGAAATCACCTAAAAATTGGTGATTTTGACAATCCATTTTCTTGAAATTTTACCTATCTAGCATTCAGGACAACATTTATTCTTGAAAATCACGTGTTCTGATAAATATAAAAAGATAAAAATGACCAATATAATCCTATTTTCTAACCAAGTTAATGTTTTGGTATGACATCACGACACAAAGTGCTACAGACTCCTTAGTGATCTTTGTTGTAATGCCTTTTAAGAGCTTTTTTCTTTTCCAAACCAGCAACAGTTCACTTTTAATTGACCCTGACCATTCATTTCCAAGATTTAGAACATTTCTTTTGATGCATTTCTTTGAATCCTGATTAGCATTTGGGGTAAATCATTTAGAAACTTAATATCAATGGACCTTTTTGATTGGTGCATGATGGGAGTATCAATATCAGAAACTGGTATGCAACCATACTTTTTTTTTTATTCCCTTTGGCAGCTAGTTAAATGATATTTAATGTATGTGACATACGGAAAAGTGTTCAATTGCTAAAATTATAAGAGAACAAAATATTATTTGCAATTAGTTTAAGCCTTTAGAGAAAGAACATTCAACATATCTTAACACACTAATTCAAGATCTTGGGGAGACAATTTTTGTTTGTGCTGTAACACTGATAATGAGATTCCTGTATAGTAGAAAGGAAATTGTGTCATTTAATGTAAAAGCTAGAATTTATAGGTTTTTGAAGACCTAAGAATTTGTACAAAATGTTACACTCCTTAGTATTAGATCAGACATTTCTATACAAAAAGGCCAATAATCTGCAATAAAATCATGTTAACACTATGCAAGGGAAGTCACTTCTTTGTTTGCCATACTATATTTATGTCTTAGCCCTGTTAGTTCCAAATTCTGACTCATAAACAAATCAAAATAAGGAGTGTAACACATTTTCTGAATATTTTGCTCATTTTTGTACATAGATTACCATTACATCCATGCTTACATATCACATATTGATTTGTAGCTTAGTTTTCTTACCATGTATTATCATTTCAACGCAAATTTTATTGAGATTCAGTCACCTGTTTTAAAAATATGAACATTTTGAGAGCTCTTCTACTAAAATAATGAGGCAAAATGACAGTAAAATAAGAAATTTTTGTTCAATTAGGCAATTCAATTTGGTAAAAATCACTCGTCCACATGCTGTTAAGTAATGGGAATTTCAAGACATTTCATCAAGATTTCCTAAAAACACAACCTACACAGAATATAGCCATAATTAACAATTTTTGCAAAAAAAATCCTGAAAGTAAATGTTCAGAAAATTTATATTTTTGCTGCTATTTTCTAAACTTAAATAATTTTGAAAACTTTAAGTATCCCCAATTTGTTTGGAGTAACAATTTTACCTATGACAACAGTTTCATTTTTCACCCCCAATGTCACGCTTTGGCTTAATAATTTTGAACATGCCCAGTTGTGTTTGAATTGATTGGTATTATTAACGTAAAGTAATGTTCCGTCATTCTTTGAACATAATATGAGGCTTTTATGTTATTCCGCTGTGCTGTGCATTCAAATTAATAGGTTTCAGTCCGAAGGGCAGGCCTTAAATGCGTCAATTTTTTGAGTTTAGGTAAATTTTAAACAAAAAACTAATTTTCTTGTCAGTGTTCATCACAATAATTATATTAATGGACTTAACTATCAATATTAGATCTGATGTCCTGAAAAGGGTTTTTTTCGAAGTGTGTAAATAGTTTATTTTAAAGAAGTGACATGCCAAAACAGGCAATGGGTTCATAGAAGTTTTGCCTTTTGACAGTACTGTTATTAGTTTTGATTTAGAACACCATCAGTTAAATATAAATTTTTGAAAGTTTGCATAGAAGAGGAGAATATAATTATGTTGTCATATATGCATGGAAAGCAATATGGGCTATCACAGCATAACACAATTTTTCAAAACGTTGAAGTTAAATTGGTATAGTAAAACTTCAAAATGCAACTTCAAATGGGCCGGTTAGCGCTATATAGCGTTGCCTTGATGACAGCTGTGATGCTCGTAGACCACTAACATCAAGTATGTTGTAACCAATCAGCTGCATATGTGTTGCAGTATTAGGTGCTGTAATTCCAGCTCTATTGATCAAACAATGTAGAAATGGCAATTTTTTTCCGCAAACCTTCTGATCACCCCTCGTACATGCAAAAGGAGTGCAGTGGCTCAGTGGTAGAGTCCTTGACTCGAGACAGGGACCACGAGTTCGAGCCGCACCGGCGTCACTGCGTTGTGTCCTTGAGCTAACACATTAATCCCATCTTAGTACTGGTTCAACCCAGGAAGACCCGTCTCTTTAAAACTGAAAGATTGTTGATGGGACATAATGAATCAAATAAAAAAACAATGTATATACAAGAGCAGGCAACATTTTCAGGACAAATAAAATAGTTGTGGGGTAAGGGTTAATTGCAATCTGATTAAAACCCGATCTAGCCACAGCTAGCTACCAGCGGACATAGTAAGCGTAGATCGGGTTTTCATCAGATTGGGGTTAATTGATGATTTAATGGTTTTTTCTTCTCATTTTCTTACTTACAAGGTAAAACATTGTGAGCTATGACAAACCCATCAGATTCCTCTCCATTCCCAGTGATCGAGACTGTGCCCCTAGGTGACCACCTCCCACAGTCAGAGAAAGTTGTCTATAGGAGGAACCCAGTCATTGATGGGGTCATTGACTTCACTGGTGGATCTATGGGTAAGTATTCTGACAGTATTAAGGCCAAATTAAAAATACCTGTGTTTAGGGTAACCTGAGCCTACCTAAATTTACGGGTGAAACCTAGAATTTTTTTCAGGTTTTCTGGAAAAAATATAATTTTATGCATTTTGAAAGGCAAAATTGCCTTTCAAAATGCATAAAATTTATTTTTTTCCAGAAAAAAAAAATAATTAAAAAAAAATATGTGTGCCTACCCTACCTAAAATTTTCAGACCCGTTACCAGAAACACACTTATTTTTTTTGTTTGGCCTAAGCAAGTGTCTGTTTTAACTCTTAATACCTGCTAGTAATGACTTTTGTTGTTCGCTGATGACAAACTGTTGAGCCCCGATCTGGACCCAGACTGTTTTGGCAATCTGATGGTATTCCTAAAAGGTTAAAAATATTTTTGAAGAATTGATTTTCAGTAGAAGACAAAAACAAACAAAAAACTTGCAAAAATTGAGATCCAGCATGTTTTTTTCCATGCATTTTAAACATTTGCAGGTCCAAAGGCAGATGTTAAAAACCAAGAGTGAATATCTAAGTTTTCAACATCACCCAAGGGACCTGGTAAATATTAACCCTTTACTCCATAGGCTATTTTTAGATTGTGACATCATTTTCTATTTTTAGACAACCTGGAAAAAATTCAAGAACATTTTAAAAGTTAAGTTATGAATTTTTTTTTTAAAATATAATAGAAAATGGAGCATTTGCTCCAAAAGAGCAAATGCTCCATTTTCCATAATATTTTCAAATACATGATATTTCAAAAGAGTCAAAAGGCGTTACTATGGAGTAAAGAGTTGAAGCATTGAAACCAATGTTTGATTGTTATTATTGCATAAATTCAGTCAATCGGTGATCTATATATTCAGCTAAATTAACGAAAACTAAGTCACTGTATTGTGTTGCCATTTCACAGTCAACAGGTTGTTGAACCTTTTCATTGATTTTCATGTTAAACTAAAGGGCCAAACCATTATAAGGGCAATAAACAGGTCAGATTTAAGGTACCAAATATGTGCATTAACAGCTCATAACTTACCTTGTTAATACATGGGTTTGTGCTGGTTAAAACATGACAGTGTAATTTGTATAGCATGCTCTAATAAATACTGATTTTATATAAATTGGGCCTCTACGCGACAAAATCTGTCTTCCGGGTTTCCGATCAAGCGAGTTTCAAACCAGTCTCCTCAGCTACAGAGACTAGCTAGAACGTTGAAATTTCACCTGTAGCAAGTTTACATATAATATTTTTCAAAAAGTGAATAACAAAGGTGCTGATCAGACTGCGCGGATGCGCAGGCTGGTCTGCGCCTGTGTTGTTCTCAAAACCCTGAAGACAGGTTTTCTCGCGTCGAAGCCCAATTAGTACATGTATTTCGCTTTGGCCTAAACAATATTTTCTTTGTTCTTTCAGGTGCTGTAGCCTCAGTTTATGTTGGCCAGTCACTGGATACAGTCAAAGTTAAAATGCAGACTTTTCCATCACTCTACAAAAATGCATATGACTGCTTCATAAAAACATACAAACAGGATGGGATTTCAAGGGGACTGTATGCCGGCACTGTGCCTGCCCTAGCAGCCAATGTTGCGGAAAACTCAGTTCTGTTCTTATTTTATGGGATCTGTCAGAAATGCATGTCGTTTCTAATTCGTAAAGATGTGAAACATTTAAATCCATTTGAAAATGCAGTCTCGGGAGGAACTGCAGCCTTTTTCTCCTCGTTTACTTTGTGTCCGACAGAACTTGTGAAATGTCGTCTACAGGCTATGCGAGAAATGGCTTCTCAAGGGAAACTCGAGGGTGGTCTGGAGAGATTAAAAATGTAAGTCTAATTTGCATATCAGGGTTCTTCCTAAGCCAGAGGAATCCCCTTTTGCAACTGAAGGCTAGGTTTTTTTTTTCCAACTTTTAAATATTGGTCTATTTTGTTCTCTGTCTTTTCCTCATAAAGCCATGGGCTGGTCTGCAGTCTGCATAGGTCCAGTTAAGCAAAACATTTGAGCGTAAAGTTGTAATTATTTTCTTACCCAGCACTCTAAACATATGATTTGGGTGCTCAAAAGAACCGTGTCATTGAGACGGTCGTTTTGAGTACTCACAACATATGTTTTAGTTGAGAAATAAGAATAATAATTTTCAGTTACACACTCTTATCTGGAGGCCTGAGTATGTGATTGCAGCATTTCCTGGTCATACGTGTACTCACTTACTTTTTAAACATATTCCAAAAAAGCAATGAAATAATTATAAAGTAAAAAGATTTATGGTCAGAATTAGCACTACATGTAGTTTAAAGCAATATATGTACACATATCTGTCTTAAGCAATCAAATCTTGTTTTTCATTTAACAATCATCTGTCTGTCTGAAGTATGAGCATTGGGCACCAGTGCATAGTTAGGCTTCTCTTTCCTGAAATTCAAAAAAAATATCATTACTTCTCACATGTTTACTTAAATTAAAAGGAGCATTTTATTTTTATTGTTTATCCTGGGGCATATATAGCAATATAATAACATTTGTTGAAATTTATAAATCCCTATTTGCTTGCATATTTACTATTATTTATTAATGGTATGTAATGGTGACCTAAACAGCCTTGCATACACATGTAAATGGCTAAATCTAAAGCTTTGCAAGCCAAAACCGTGATTTTAATGTTGTTTAGTTCCATATGAAAAATATATCCAATATTTGTGCTTCAGTATTATTGAGTTTATTAAACTTGTTGTGATAATGGTCTGTAAAGCCTCACATTTTATCCCTTTCTTCAACTCTTTAATAAATTTGATAATACATGAGCACCTATGTAAGGTCCCCTATGATGGTACCAGGGTAAGACTTACCTTTGCCTCTATTTTTCAGGATTAATTGATATTGAAAAAAAAATAATGAGAGAGAGACAGACAGACAGATGGTTTCTTTACTTTAATTGTGTTGTGGTTGTCTGACTGTCTGTATTCTGTGTCCCTGCTTCATGGTGCCATGAGTAGGTCTTGCAGTCTGTGGTTGTAGCATTTTCTGGTCATAGTCACTTACTTTTTAATAATGTAGTCAGAAATCAAAACAATGATTCAGAAATGAATAGTTCTGTATTTTTCCTTTGAGTCTATACAGTGAGCCACTTTAGTAACGCACCACTTATAAAATGTAAAATTTCTCGGAAAAGAAATGTGATATTTTTATTTTGAGACTACCACCGTAAAGCGCATCTATATTTGCATTAGCCATTGAATTTTCATTGTGATCAGATTAGAATCAAAGGAGAAAATGGATTTTAAAGTGCACTACCCTCAAAACACCATTTCACATTGCATTATCTCGAATGAAACTCAGATCACATTGCACTTTTTCAGGGTCAAATTTCTGCTATGCCAGATATAAGAGCCGGATTATTCTTGGCAATATCTAAGACTGGTATGTGATTGTTAACTTCATAGTTTTTTTTAATGTTTTACTATTTTGGTTCCCAGCTGACCAAGGTTTGAAAAAAGTTGGTTTTAGTACTTTTAAAGTTAGTTAAAATTTCGTATGATTCTGAGTAAACTAGTTATCAAAACAATTCTTTTATGATTGCATTTAAAACAACCATGTATCCGCCGTTTATTTTCGTAAAAAAATTAATGGATGTATTGGCGTTATGGTGTTGACGTTAGTGATGACGTAGCTACTACCAAGGCTATAAGACATGTCAATGATAAGATGTTTTAGTGTTTTGATACTTCTATGTCCACAAGTGACTCATTACAAAATATATTTGCGAAGAAAACCCAGTTTGATTATTGTAACTGACGTTAATATGATGTTAAAACGAGCATTTCTTCAAAAAGTAACGGTGTTACTAAATTTAACGACCAAAAAAGGGGGTTTTACTTGAATTAATAAATTGTTTTTGGTGTTTTTCTGTCACAACGATCACCATGGATTATGCCTGGCACAAAACAAAAATAGAAAATATAGCCGTTCCGCTTGCACGTGCAATTTACAAAATTTGTCAAAATTGCCTTTGAGTTTCAGAATGATTCGCATGAGTGATTCCAATAAATTTTTTTCGATGTTATCAAACAGATAAAATGCCAATAAATAGAATATCATAGAGAATGTTCGATTCCAGCATTTTTGTCTAAAATGTGGGCCCTGAAAAAATTGTGCATAACTAAAGTGGCTCACTGTAATCCCACTATACAGCATAAATCACCGCTGCCAGATATCACTGATATAGAGGATATTTACTTTCTTGATGTGAATACCAAATATATTTCATCCAGTGTGTTGAGAACATTAGAATTTTCACGAGTGCGTAGAAGGAGTGGAAATTTTGATGTCCTTAATGCCCAGGTCACACATTCACTGATCACCTCGCCGGTTCCACTACGGATAAAATCCCACGTATGATCACGGAAATGACAATTTCCGTAGTCCGACACAAATGCACAACGCAAGTACTACTACGTATGATTACGGATGCAATACGGACATATACGGACTAATACGGATTGGCAGGGATGATGCAGGATCGTATCCGTGGCTAATCCTGCGTCAAATCTGTGAATGTGTGACCTGGGCATAACTCATGAGATGACATATATTTGGTATTTACTGAAATAAAGTAAATTTTCTTTTTATGTTATACTTTTTATAAGATTTTCGCTTAATCCATTAACCATACTTCAAGCCCAATCCGAAATATACTGAACAAAAGTGAAAACGCTACACTACAATTATCTATATTTTACAAGAAAGTATTGTACAAAAAGTATTTACTAAAGCTTAATAATGTTGCCCAGGCATCCAGCAAACGATTCGTCGAAACTTCACCAGTTTGTCTCGTTTGATGTATGAGTTATGCTCCTTTATGTGTTTAAAGCTTTATTCACTGAAATTTGCTATTGCGCATGCGCAAATTAAAATTGTTATGCTTATCAAAATGGGTCTTAATTGTGTTGCATAAAAACACAAGAAAACTGCTTAATCACTTGAAACAAGCTCAGAAATCAATTTCGAATTAAGCAAATTTGTAAAATATTGATTTAAGGATTTCTGAAGGCCTAAATTGTGTTAGATTTCCGTTCAAATTGGCAACCTGAAAAAATGGACCCCTGTCACATTTAAATGGCTTTCATGTGTTTCCTCATGACAACATCCTTAAAACTTTTACTGTTATGCATTACCCAGTATTTGAACATTAAGATACACTTTCAATTGCATTCTTGGTTTGCATAGTTTTGTATGTAGATTGCAAACAATTCAGGTGTAGCGTTTTCACTTTTGTTCAGTATATAAAAGAAGACAAAGGAATATTTGTGACAGAATACCTGGATCAATCCATAGTCATGGGGACTTATAGATAAAAGAAATTTATTCAACGCCAAAGTGCGATACAAGTGATATCATAAGTGATGTCATTTATGTTTGATGACCTTACGTATCATAGGTTACATGCATTGCCTCACTCACTGTAGTGGGAGGTGCTGAAAATGCAAAATCAACAAATTTCAGCAAATCTGAATTATTTTGGTACCAAAATGTTTCTCATGTTCTAACTAAGAAAATGCCTACCCACACTTTATGTTTTTATTCACTAATAAGAAAGCTATAGGCATTTGAACTTTCGAAGTGGGCTGCATTAAGTGAATGGAAAACTCAGAGGTAATCATAAAAACGCTACAGTTAAAATATAGGCTGACATCAATCACTAGAGATTGATATCATATCATTTCACTAGTGATTGATATAACTTTTATTTGTTTTTGATGTGCATTGATTTCACTGCTAAGTATAAAAAAATCTTTTTTATTCTACCATACATCAGTCATTCGCATATTATGCAGCCAAATTTGTGTCCTTATGAATGTTTTTCTTTTTTCCAAAAACAAAGCAAAAACAACAAAAATTGAAAGGGAATGCACTGTACACATATATGTTTAAACTGTTGGATAAGAAATTAATCACTTTTTTATGATACATAGATCCAGATAAGGGAAATTTTTATGGGCATAAAATTGTAATTACTTTCTTACCCATTAATTTTTACATGTGTTTTGGGTGCTCAAAAGAACCGTCTCATTGAGACGGTTCTTTTGAGTACCCACAATATATGTTTTGGTTGAGAAATAAAGAAAATAGTTTTCCAATACGCACTCTTATCTGGAGTCCTGTGATAAAAAAAAGTTTTCTCATCTCGACCTACGGTTGACTATTATTTCTTTTTCTCTTTGAGAGGGCCTTTTGGGCTGACCAAAGAGATTCTCCACCAGGAGGGTGTACGAGGGTTGTTTAAAGGTCTGACTGCAACGTTTATGAGAGAAATTCCTGGCTATTTCTTCTTCTTTGGAGGGTACGAGATATCAAGATACATGCTCACACCTAAAGGGAAAAGTAAAGACGACATAGGTACATGTAGGCTGAGTGTACATACCATATGGGCCTCGATGCAAGAATACCTAACTTTGTTGCATGCAAGCAACAAGGGTGCAGACCAGCCTGCGCATCTGCACAGTCTGTTCAGCACCTTTTTTCAGAACTTTAGTTAAGAGTGCGTAACAGAAAAATAAATTTCTTATTTTACAACCAAAACACACGTTGTGGGTACTCAAAAGAAGCGTCTTAATGAGACGCTTCTTTTGGGCACCCAAAACATATGCTAAAAATTATGGGTAAGAAAATGTTTACAATTTTACGCTGAAAATTTTTTGTTTATCAAAACTTGTGTTTGTTTTTCGTTTTCTGAAAAGTACAGTAGTCAAACATGCTCCATGCAAAATTTCAATATTGTAGCTAGTCTCTGTCACTGAGCAAATTTGTTTGATCTTTACTTGGTCACAAGCCCCGAAGACAGGTTTTCTCACATTGAGGCCCATATTTATCCTTACTATATACAGTAAAACCTGTGTAAAAACTGCCACTCTCAAAAAGACCAAAAAAATGGTTTTCAATACCAATTATCACTTAATGCAGGTCAAAAGTATTGCAGAATGCTACAAGGGGAGCATTCTGCAATACTTTTGACCTTCATTAAGCTACCAATTGTTATTAAGATCTTTGTTTTGTCTATTTTTGAGTGGCTGTTTTACACAGGTTTCACTATACCATATTTCTCTTATTGAGATACATGCTCACACCAAAAGGGAAGAGTTACTATGACATAGGTGGGCTAAATGGAGTTTTCATATTTATCCTAAACCCTTTACCTCATACAGACGCCTTTTGATGGTTTTGCAAACCGAGCAGACCCATATCAGGCAGCTCTTAAAAGAGCTGCCTGATCAGGGTCTACTCTTTTTGCTTATGGAAATATGATAAGATATGATCCTACACTAGCGGATATGACAAGTTATGTCTTTGTTCTATGTACAAAAGTGAAAATTTATTTAATGAATTATTCATAGATGGTGGAGCTTAGCATGAATATTCATGAGGGAAAGGGTTAATATAAACCATATTTCCCTTTACGGTAATGTTCTAAAATTTCTAACTCTTATCTCTTTCTGTTTTTAAAAGAAATGTTGGTTATCAGGGCTGGTAGCAACACTGCATGTCAGAATAGCAAACAAGAAAAAATTATCATAAATTCAAGTTCAAACTGTGATGATCTAGACCCAGGGAATATTTCTGGGATGAGCCCAAACCATTTTTGAAAAAAGCTATGAGTGATAGAGTAATTCTGATTTCATTTTTGGCTGGGCCCCATACATAAACCATTCAAATCTGGTGTTCGTTATGTTGTAAGGTGGATATAAAGGTTTCTTGGGCCCATAATTTTTACAAATGGCCCATCAAATTTAAAATGGCCCCTCAAAATCTTGATTTTTGCCTGCAAATGAATGGGACATGGGCCATTGGCCCATTTTCATTGCCCATTCATATTCTGGCCCAGAAATATCCCTGAGACCTATCATGCAAAATTATACCCACTGATGTGGATCCAATGTGTTTGGAATAAACTTTCATAGTCTTCAGCAGATATTTCCATTTATCAGGAATTAATTAATTTTCACAAGCCAAGGGTTCTAAGTATGGAAGGAAGTGAACATAGTACCCTTTACTTGCATTACTGAAAGTTTTCAGGATTATTCCTGAATTCAGGATTTTGAGGCTGACTTTCCACAGAAAGTCAGCCCCAAAATCCTGAATTAGGCAAATTCTATAATGGCTTCTTTGGTATAATTTCAGTTTATCTAAAGACAATTGACCATTTAAACTTGAAATTGTTGATATTTGCAGACATACTGCAAGTTTTAAGATTTGATTTTCAAAAGTTCAGGATTTTGGAAATTTTGAACTTTCACCCATGTACTTGGCTTGTAAAACCAGAATTGATTTACAACCAGGCAAGTAGCAGGTAAGCAAAGAGGTAGTTCATTGACTCAAAATAGGAGATAAAGCTGTCAAACAATTTGCTGTAAAGTAACAGATATTTTAATACTGATTGGCTGTTTGGAATGTTTAAAAGAGGCAAAGACAATGGACATGTTACTTGACAAGTGTACATTTCCAAATAGTTTTCCTTATTTTGAGTAACATATGTTGTAGGTTTTTGAAACTGCCTCCATCATATATGTAGGTACACATTGTAATTGCCTCATAGAGGCAATTTCAATGTGTACCCACAACATATGTCTTTTCAATAAATGAATTTTTCACCATAAGCTTTTAAAACAAATTCTCACCCACTTTCATTGATTCAGTGAAACGAGCATGTAGAAATGAACAAGTTTTCATGTAGTTTGCCATGCACCTGGATGACAATGATAGACAGCCTATTTTATGCTACTGACAGCTTGTCTTGAGATGTTTCATTGGACAGGGTTCGCACAAGCTTGAAAAGTACTTGAACCCTGTTGGAGTATATTGCTAAATTTGAAGTTGCATATTTGTAACAAGAGTCTTCTTGCATATTTGTAACAAGAGTCTTATGCTTTTCAGGTCCACTGTATACTATCATATCTGGTGGCTTTGGAGGAGTGGCCTTGTGGGTGGCCATCTTTCCTGCTGATGTGGTGAAATCTAGAGTACAAGTAGAAAGTACAGCTGGTACCCTGGAACCAACATTTAGAGCTGTTATAAGACAAGTCTTTAAGGAAGAAGGTAAAATCAAATTATCAGACAGTAGAGGGTACAGCTGGTACCCTGAAACCATAATTTAGAACTGTTATAAGACAAGTCTTTAAGGAAGAAGGGAAGATCATGTTATCAGATGTATATTTACCGTCAGTGGTGAGTACAGCTGGTTCCCTGGAGCTGTCGATTCGAGCTGTTATCTGACAAGTCTTTAAGGGAGAAGGTAGGATCAAGTTATCAGGTGTATATTTACAGTCAGTAGAGAGTTCAGCTGGTACCTTTGAGCCATCATTTAGAGTTGTTATTGGACAAGTCTTTAACTAGATTTACCCTGAAAAATAATACTGAACATTAGATTTCTTTGGAATTACTGTCGTTTATAACATGGATTTGGTTATATTTCATGGTCATCTAGAATTCCTTGGTAAAATTGTCCCTTTATCAGACCTCCAATTCGAAAACTTTTTTCTTTATTTCTCATCCAAAACATATGTTGTGGGTACTAAAAAGAACCGTCTCAATGAGACGGTTCCTTTGAGCACACACAACACATGTTTAAATTGATGGGTAAGAAAATAATAACAATTTTACGCTCATAAAATTTCCTTATCTGGACCTATGTTTATAACAGGGTCCATTCGTAGGGACCCCAACATTGCATTATAAAGGGACTGAACTGTATTTTGGATGGAAAAAAATTCTCTGCCTATAATTATAGTTCAATAAATTACTGTATGTTATTTTATATTGCTTTATCAGGGGACAAAAATATTTCAATATTGCACTTGTCCTGCAGGATGAGTGACTTACAATTTTCACTCGTCCTGCAAACACATGCACTTGTCCTTAAAAGCGTATGCAATAAAGATCATAAGGGAGTAATATGCAATATGACTTCCTCAAGTAATTCTTCCCAAAGCACTTGTTCTATAGGACGAGTGCTTAAGGAAGAATTACTCATCCCTTCTAGATTTCATTCGTAATTACGAGCGGACAATATGCAATATGACTTCCTCGAGTAATTCTTCCCAAAGCACTCGTCCTACAGGACGAGTGCTTTGGGAAGAATTACTCGTTCACTCGTAATTACGAGCGGACAAGTGGAATTTTTGTCCCTGGCTTTATGTTGATTTATGTTTTTCTTTTTCAGGTATTTTGGCATTATACAAAGGTCTGGGTCCAACTGTTTTACGTACATTTCCTGCTACAGGAGCATTATTCTTAGCTTATGAGACTACCAAAAAATGGTTAGGAGTTGCAGCAGACAAGTTGTTGTGATAAAAGAAGCTCATGTTAAATTTTGAACCCTTAATACGCCAATCGCAACAAAAGTTGTCTGCTTTTCTCGTCTGTTGAAATGTTTTAGAAGCCTCTATGGCAAACAGTATGGACCCAGATCAGACTGCTCCTTTTGGAGCAGTCTGTTCTGGGTCCACACTGATTGCTTCTATACTTAATTTGTCAGTAATGCTAGGCTTTTATTTGCAGCAGACGACTTCAGCAGACAACATTTTCAGATGCATTTTTTTTCTTGGCACTTTAAGGGTTATAATCATATACGATAGATGTTCTAAAATTTTGAACACTTTTCTTTCTGTTCTCAAACAAAATGTTTGTTTTCAGGGCTGGAATTCACAAAATACTTGACAGAATAGCAAACAGGGAAGATCAGAAGCAGTCTGCCCTATTTGTCTAGGCCATTTTGACAAGCAAAAAGTGTTCCAAAATTTTGAGCATTTACATGGGTGAAAGATTTCAGGATTAATCCTGAATTCAGGATTTTGAGGCTGACTTTCCATAGAAAGTCAGCCTCAAAATGCTGAATTAGGCAGATTATAATATCTTCTCTTATTAGTTTTTTGATTTTCTAAACACAATTAATCATTTAAATTTGAAATCATTCATTTTTGTAGGCATCCTGCAAGTTTTAAAATTTGAATTTCTAAAGTTCAGGATTTTAGAAATTTTGAACTTTCACCCATTCGTTTACCATATATCATGTAAATGAGATTATTCATCAACCACGTCATGTGGAAATTGACCATTTAAACTTGTTATTGTAAATATTTTATAGGCATACACTCAAGTTTTTTAAAATTTGATTTCTCAAGTTCAGGATTTTTGGAAATTTTGAACTTTCACCCTTTCATATCACAGGCCTTTAGTTAAGAGTGTGTACCAAAAAAATATTTTTTCTTATTTCTCAACCAAAACATATGTTGTGGGTACTCAAAAGAACCATCTCAATGAGACGGTTCTGTTGAGCACCTAAACATATGTTCAAACTGATGAATTAGAAAATATTTACAATTTTATGCTCAAAAATTTTGTATATCTAAACCTATGATATAATATGTGATAAGTCCCAAAATTTCATGGACTAGCTCATATTAGAAAGAAACACAGGTCCAGATAAGGATTTTTTATGAGTGTAGAATTGTAATTATGTTCTTACCTATCAATTTAAACATGTATTTTGAGTGCTCGAAAGAACTCTCTCATAGAGACGGTTCTTTTGAGTACCCAAAATATATGTTTAGTTGAGAAATAAGAATAATACTGTTCAATCACACTTTCTTATCTGGAGGCCTGGGAAAATACTTGTCATGTTAAGTTTGGTGCTTATATATTACTGCAGGGAACATAGTACTCATATTCGGCAGCTTATTATCATGTATGGTTTGGTGCTTATATATTTCTGTGGGGAGTATGATCAAAGTTCAGGGATTTTCCTACCATTCTGAAGACGAAATTTGGGCATAAAGCATTTGGACCATTAAAATTGGGAAAAATTGATACTGTCTAAAAGAACTTGACCACCAATTTAAATAGATTAAAATAAGCAGTATAAAGCTTAGCTGTGACATATTTGCTCTTTTAATTGACCTTCATAAAACTAAGAAAATTTAAATAAAAATGTGAATGAAAACATGTTTTCATTCACATTTTTATGCAAATTTTCAATGATCTGTAACTTTGCTATTTTTGCTCGGATTTTCATGAAAGGGGGAGTTCCACCCTATATGGAATTTACATAGGGTTCTGCCCACGCACAGAATTTTAAAAAATTTTGTAGAAAGATTGTCTATTACATGTGTGTTCCATTAGTAAGATTTTTTCCCATTCATCTATTTTAGTTGTTAAATTTAAATAATTTTAATTTTTAAAATTAAATAAATAAACACCCTAATTAAAAGTGGCCCTAGGCGACAAGATTTTTGATTTATTCAGCCTAATTTATTCTCAATATGATGCCTAGTAATTTGTTATTATGTATGAACCATACATGTATTTTAATGTATAGAATAAACAAGTCCACATCAAATTTTGTTTGAATGTACCCCTAAATTTAACTTTTTGAAAATATTTTCAACAAATTAAATTGTCAATTTTGCCTAGTTGCTGTTCTTGTCAACCTATGAAATTTATATCAAATTTGTCAAAACATGTGGTTGTCATAATCATAAAATCTCAAGAAAAAATAAAACCGGTAAAATGAAGTTTTCTGAATTTCAATCTTAATGGTCAAAATTGTGCAGAATGTAAAAATCAAGACTTTTAGTAAACTTCCAGCAGTATGCTCAATTTACAGAAAGTTCTGTTCTGCACAGGCATAGATCTTGATGATATTATGCAAATTGGCTGTTGGGCTTAAAAGTATTTTGCTTTCTATCGCTTTTCATTGGTTGATTACAACACTAGGTATTGTGTAGTATGTGATTATAGGGTTACCCCCCCAAAAGCTGCCAAATTTACATCTATTAGAGATCAGAATTTCTAAAATTGATAATTATTAGAATAATCTGTGAGTTCTAGCTTATGTGTGCGGTACACACATTACCATATATATCACATAAAATGGTTGAAGTAATTTTTCTTTTAGAATATTTTTTCAAATTCAGCTGTACAAATTATATCAACAATGTTTGGGGTTTCATTATGGAGTGTTACAGTTCTTGTCAACCTTTCCCATCTATAATGTATAAGGATAATATTCACAAGATTTTAAGCCCGGAAATATATTTGTTTGAATGGCGAGTCAGACTTTTGTTAATTGAAGAACTATTATTGAATTCATTATAAATATTTATGACCAGTTTTACAGAAGCGTTTAGTATGTCAGCATTATGATTTTGAGGTTATTTGAGAATCAAATTCGTGATTCTATAACCACGAAGGAAATAACAGCACAAAGACTGTTTCACCTCGTCTTATGCCAGATGTTCAGTATATGTATAAATTTAAATGTTCGCTAAGTGTTTCTTAATACTTGAAAATCCATTAATAATCTTAAAAAGTATCATTTTTATTTTCATAAACTCCATTTCTATTTATTAGAGCAGTTTTAAAACTTTTGTTGGAATATTAATGATTTTAAATGGGGTTTATGATAAGTATTTTGGATACTCTTTTGAAATGTTTTGGCGGATAGAACTTAATGCAGGAGAAATAACCACAATCAATACCAATTAAGATACAATGCAATTCAAATAAGAATCTGTAAACCATTCATTAAAATGTAAACATTGATTGACTAAGGGACTGCAAAATAAGGATACTATTTAAATAATTTGGGGAAATGGATCATTCCATAATAGAAATAAACTATAAAGTTTTAAAACTTAAGACTCAGTTTCACTCAGTCTCTGCATGACACTAAATGGAAAATGCTGCAGGTCGCATGCCTCCTAGCACTGGCTTAAATGGTCTTCTACTTTCTGCTGAAATAACTATTCCAGAAGGACCAGAATATGAAAATACAACACTTTATCAATGTACGGGGAAAGTTTAGCCCGATACAAAGACAGCTGGTGTGAAATCCAAGTGCTCTGAAAAAAGAACCTACCAAAATAGTGAGAACTTACACTTTTTCTTAAACACTTGACTTGGTTTCACTAAGTTAATGAGAGTTAATGAGAAGTATGCACATAGTCCTTAACCAATTTACCCTCAATATTTGATTCGTAGGGACATAAGATAAAGGAAATTCTAGGTGCAACAGGAATATAGAATGTTGATGGAGACAATGAAATACCTAGCATAAATTCTAATCTGTTTGAATTTTTTTCATTGGCCTTAAAGACATTAAGAACATAAACACTTGTTGGCTTCAGTCCAAAAATAATTTGGAAACCAGTGGAAGATCAATTCACAAATGATACCTGCTGGACATCCACCCATAAAGCTAAGATCTAGACTGAGTGCTACTTATCAAGTGCTGCTTACAGAAATGCTAGTTTTATGCTATTTTATTAGCTAAAACTTCTGACACCAACAAATTATTGGACCTAATTTGGATGAAGATACTAAATAGTGATAATCAATACGTTTTTAGAATCATACTGGTGGAAAAACTGCGGTTTGTAAGACCTAACTGGATTATTTTATTTGAAATCACTTATGAATCAAAACTGACTTAACTCATTTCATGCAAATTATAACACTTTTACCGGCGTCCAAATTTTATGAAAATTTACATGCATAAAGAGAATGTATTTGACCTACGTTTCTGAAAATATTATGGGTTGACAAAAACTGGAACATGATAAATATTAGGACAGAAATCCCTATAGACACTAACTTAGTGTTCAATATGTGGATAATTCAAATTTTGATGGGTCAGAAAAAATTATCTAGATGTATTCCTATACATTAATGGTAGTAAGGTATACCCTGGGAAGTCTTCTTTTATATTCCATTCAAAGAATGTAGCAGTCAACAATGTTAATGATTTGAGACTGATATTTAATAGGTCATATATTAGTACAGAGAGGGTGTACATCAAGGTGCCACCCTGTGGCATAACAACGTTTGAGGAATAAAATAATTTCATTTTTTTAGTTGTTTTACCGTAGGTATTCAACGTACAAAATATTATCCAAATCCATGCGTGGGCAGATTTGGAACTCCCCCTTTCCACCAAAATGTAGAACTACGAAATTGGGAATGATATACACCATTTTGGGAAATGTTTGCTCATTTTTGAATTGGGAAGGGGCCGATATTTGTCCCGGAATCAGGCCTAGGAAAATCCCTGCAGTTATAATGGTTTGTGATAGTGGAAATAAAGGAATAGTGCAGTCCCCTTTATAACATTATGTTTGGGGTCCATAGGAATGGACCCTGTTATAAGTGAAAATTGTCATAGAGACAATTTTACAAAGGAATTAATGGGAAATGACCATTTGCAATTTTACAAAGAAATTATAGGACAATAACCATTTTATGGTCATTTTCCTATAATTCCTTAGTAAAATTCCAAGGTAAAAATAATGGGAGCCACCATATGACCGTGTTATATCCAAATCATTGTTGTAATGAGGTAATTAATAAGGGGACTGCACTGTACAAAGATTGTTGCTGGATGAAAGTTTTCAGTTTAATGAAAAAATGTTTTCCAAAAATTCTTTTCATATAACACTTTTCAATAAAATGCAAAAATAGGAATGGACCCTGTCATAAGTGAACAATGTTATACAAGGCCTTTAACCCTTGGAGGTCAAGAAATCCCTAAACGGGTACTTTGGCAAGCAATGAAGCCCAGATGAAATACCGCATAATGCGGCATTTCATCAGTGTCTACACTGTTTGCTAGGAAAAATCAATCTTCAGGGAAAGAAATATATTTTTTTGTTGAAAATATAACCTGTGACCCCTCAATATATACAATGGGACATCCTGACTTAGCTGTATCAAACTTTATGGGAAATTCCATTGGTACAAAAAAAGGTTAAAGTGGTCTTAAGATTAGATTTTGTTTCATACAAACTAAAAATTAACAGAATTAACTGAACTTATAAATGCCAAATTCATTATTCTAGCTAGTCTCTGTAGCTGAGCTGGCTGAATTGAGCCTTTACGGGTAGTAAACCCTAAAGCCAGGTTTTCTCACAATGGGACAAACGTATCATAAATTTGCTTTTTGACAATCTTAAATGAACATCAAAATCGGGTAGACATAAAAGAATTGGCTGCTATGACAATAGTGAAATGACATTATACAGTGTGCAAGGATATTATATTTCCATGCAGCAAATGTATTGCTGCTTTACACTTGTTGAATGAGTGATTCAAAAATTGTAAATTGACTTGTTTAATTAAGCTGTAAGCTGTACAGGACCTTAGTTAAGAGTGTGTACCAAAAAAATAATTTTCTTATTTCTCAACCAAAACATATGTTGTGGGTGCTCAAAAGAATCGTCTCAATGAGACGGTTCTTTTGAGCACCCAAAACACATGCTAGAAATTATGGGTAAGAAAATATTTACAATTTTACGCTGAAAATTTTGTTTATCTAAACCTGTGGCTGTATCCTTGTTCTAAAATGTGTGATTCATAGAAATTTTCTCAAACTATTTATCCTCCCCCCTCCATTCACATAATACTGAAATAAGTGCTTAACAAAAATTATAGAAAAATCAAAAGATCACTTGGTTAGCATGTTTCTCCCAATTTACAGTTGGAGAGAGGGTGCATAGTTTTCCTCTGAAGTCACTGTTTTAATTATTCACTTGCTTCAATTCTGTTCATATGAAACTTGTGTTCTTAAACAAGATTTTTGTCATTTGTTCAATGGAAAATAATGCATGCATTCTAGAATACCTTTATTTTTTTAAATGTTTTTTAAACATACTGTTTTAACCATGTTTTTGCACTTTGGAGAAAACCCCTACATCACTATTAAATATATGTTTGTTTATATTTACACAGCACTATGTTGAACAAATGCATTTTGATAAATAAATCACTTGTTTTTTGTTGAATGTTTACACAACATTTTGTGAACAAAAAACTTTATTGTTTGTGTGATGATTGTAGCATTTTAATGTCTGTTTTACAAACAAATCTCTCGAGTGTTTGTGTGTGTTGTACTCAGCATTTCATTTAAACAGCAGAATCTCATTCTTTAATTTTTAGCATGTTGAGTAATTTTCCATGCTTTTTTGTTGTCTGCAAAGCCTTCAATGCTAGAGTAGGGCTGCAGATGAAGACTCTGGCAAAAAATTAGGCATCATGATCCAGTCCCACTAGATAGCTGTGTACGCATTTTTAAAGAATGACCTTATGCATATGGGATGTGTACGACTGCTAGTCCCATATTTACTGAACAGCAAAAGAAACGCATACTTTAATTACTGGCTATTTTGTATGAATTGGGTGTTAAATAATAATCTTATGATATGAAAGGGGGCCTGGAAATCTATTGACAACGAAACAAGCCAAAAAAAAAAATGCTGGTCGCAGTGCTGGTAGACTCTGCAGTCAGAAAGGACATATGCAGGTTCCTGCAGTTTAAAGGTTATACTGGTGGGAACTCCCCCTCCCCCATCTGTATTGCTGAACAAATTTGATACTTTGTTGTTTTATGTGCTGTTATGGAAATAAAGTGTTTGTTAAAATTGATTCTTTACATCCCAATCAACAATTTTACAGTCATGTGGGGACAGGTCTTCTTTGGTTGAACCAGAACTAAGCAGAGGATAAATAGCCTTGCTGAAGGACACAGCCCAGCACCCCCTGTGAGGACCTCGATCTTAGGTCAAGCACTCTTCCACTGAGCTACTGCGCTCCTCAATCAAGTGTATTCTGTTAAAGTTAAGAAGGTTATATTTACATATAAAATATATATGGAAAATACATTTATGGTATAGCAGAAGATTAATGGTTTGTTGTCAATGACCAAAATGTAGGATATTTTCTTATCCCTCAGTGAAAACAATGAGCCAGTTAACTTTGTATGCTAGGGCATTTTTCATCCTTTTGTTGTCTGCTGACTTTAGCTCGCTCAAGGCGAGCTATTGTTGGGCGAGCTCTTGTGATCCTATGATGTCCGTCGTCAGTCAACAATTTGCTTTAAACAACATATCCTCCTAATTCACTGGGTAGATTATCACTGAACTTCACAGGAATGATCCTTGGTTGGTCCACTTTCAAATATATTCAAAGAATACAGTTCCATGCAGAATTCTGCTTGCCATGGCAACCAAAAGGAAAAACAAAAATCTTCTTTGTTAAAAACCACTGGTCAGAACTCAAAATAATTTGGTAGAAATTGTCCTTGGGTGACCCTCTACCAAAGTTGGTCAAATTATTTTGATTGTGTAATAAAAAGGATCTTGTAAGGGAGACAACACATGCAAATGTGGTTGTATAATTATTAGTAGAGTTTTTCCCCTTGATTGAAATTTTTATCTGGGTCTTCACGGTTTGCTAAACTAACGGTCTAGGGGTTTTTAGTACACACAGGGTAATTCCCCAGTATCAAGACAAGGTCGATCAAATTATGCCACTGGTTGCATCATCTAGTGAACCTCTATAATGTTTGTTCAAATTATGCCTTTGGGGGCCAAAAATGGCCCTGTCACAGAGGTCACATATTTTGCTTAGACTTATATAAAGAAAAATTTGAGGTTCTACATCCTGTTAATTTTGTCAACTTAATCCATGTAAACTGCTGATGTATCAAAAATCAGAGCTGGACTTTTAGATGAGTTTTGCTTTCCTAAACATGTACCTTTATAACAGTCATTCTCAGGTGAGCGGCCCAGGGCTCTCTTGTTTAAAAAATTACTTTTTCAAAAAATTCATTCAGAAACACTATCAGAGCGTCAAAGGTTTGGATCCAGATCAGGACCAACATTCTGTCCATCCTGATCTTGGTCCAAACTGTTTGAAAAAGTTATCACATGGGTGAAAGTTTTCAGGATTAATCCTGAATTCAGGATTTTGAGGCTGACTTTCCATAGAAAGTCAGCCTCAAAATGCTGAATTATGGAGATTATAGTAGCTTCCCTGATTAATTTTTAGATTATCTAAACACAATTTACCCTTTAAACATAAAATTATTCATTTTTGTAGGCATCTAGCAGGTTTAAAAATTTGAATTTCTAAAATTCAGGATTTTGGAAATATTGAAATTTCTCCCATGTCATAAGTCGGCTCTGGTAAGAAAAAGTTCCTAAGATTTTGGTACTTGTCGCTCCAGTGAGCAGCCCATGCTTGAACAAGTCTGCACACTCAGGCAGTCTCATCAGAGCCTTCACTGTTCTCATTCACAACAAATTAAGGTTAAATGGGTGAAGTTTTCAGGATTATTCCTGAATTCAGGATTTTGAGGCAGACTTTCCATTTTGAGGCTGACTTTCCACAGAAAGTCGGCCTCAAAATCCTGAATTAAGTAGATTATAATAGCTTTTCTGATTTACTTATAGTTGATCTTAATCCAATCGACAGTTACAACTTGAAATCTTGATATTTTATTGGCTAGTTTTAAGATTTTGAATTTCAAAAGTTAGGGATTTTGAAAATTTTGAACTTTCACCAATAAGGATAAGGAACACTCCGACGACCAAAAGCTTGACTGCTTGTCCCACTGGATAGCTCTGCATGCAAAATTAACCCTTTATGTACTAATGGATTCTCCCTTCTGATTTGATAAACATGGGATGGTTCATTGTTTTGTTAGATTTGATTCTCTACGTCCCATCAACAATCTTTCAGTTATAAAGGGACGGGTCTTCCTGGGTTGAACCAGTACTAAGCTAGGATTAATGTCTTGCTCAAGGATACAAAGCAGTGACGCCGGTGAGGCTCGAACCCCCGGCCTCGAGTCAAGTACTCTACCATTGAGCCACTGCGCTCCCGGATGATTCATTGTATATATCGAGGGGTCACAGGTTATAATTTCTGAATAAAGTTGTATTAATTTCTCTGAAGATGGTTTTAGTCTTAGCAAACAGCTTGGACCCTGATGAAATATCACATTTTGTGGCTTTCATCTGGGTTTAACTGTTTGCTAATGTACACATTTAGAAGTCACATGGGTGAAAGCTTTCAGGATTATGAGGCTGACTTTCCATAGAAAGTCAGCCTCAAAATGCTTAATTAGGGAGATTATAATAGGTTTTCCTGTTTATATACAGTTTGTCTAAAGGCAATTGATCATTTTAACTTGAAATTTTGATTATTAATGCCACCATTTCACCAAGGATTGTTTTTTCCGATCAGCCCAATCTGGACCAGATTGTCCCCGATCAATCAATCTTTTAATCTGCCTGATGGTCGTCCTGAATTGCCTCATATCGCCCAGCTTTTTTTGACCTGATTGAGTCCCGACTATATTAACGAATCAAGTCGACTTTTTTGCCAGCTAGGGAAAGCCATGTACCAATAATCCGTGCCGGGGCTTGTTTTTGCTCTTAAATTCGTTCTACCAGGGCACAGTAAAATGGTATTACATTAGGAAATATGCTGAGTAGAAGGCCAAGAGAAAATTTCCAAAAAGAAGTAAACGAGAGTTTTTAAAGGGCTTTTAATTGTGTTTTTGTTTCAGTACCCTTTTTTTAGACAAAGTGTCTAATTTTTAACAACATTATATTGGTTAATATTCTCTGGTATTGGTATTAATTTTTAATCTATAATAATTCATAGTGATTTTGAGTAAATATAGAACCATATCTTGCTGTTGTATTTAGTAACTATCGATTCTTTGTGACACCCTTTGCACGATCCTCGGCAGAGAGCTGCAGAGGGTATATGAAAGCTCCCGAGGGTAGCAGAGAGCTCCAGACGGTACACGAAAGCTCCAGAGGGCAGGCAAGACAAGGCGACCTTGAAAAAGACCCTCAGACGACCAGCGGCCGACAGGTTTTGATCGGCTACTGTTTTTGAACATGTGTAGAAACAGTAGCCGATCACTTTTTCGGTACCCGACTCTCGTAGGACTGAGGCGATTGCGCCAGACCTTTCCAGGTGATTGCCCGTGATTGTCCGCAAGTTCCCGATTGTTTCGCCGATATGCGGCCGATCAACCAAAAATATTGATCGGGTACTATCGAAACCAAATTAATCCTTGGTGAAATGGGGGTATAAGTGGGCATACTGCAAGATTCAAGATTGGAGTTTCAAAAGTTCAGGATTTTGGAAATTTCGAACTTTCACCCATGAAGTCACCAACAACCAAAGGATTAAAGATTGACTTTAGGCATATAGAACCTCAAACTCTTTGCCTCCTAGTGTTGCCTGCTAATGACCTTTGCAAACAGTTTGGACCCAGATCAGGCCCAACATAAAAGCGGGCCTGATCTGGATCTACTTGCTGTATTCCTGAAAGATTTTTTTCGAAAAAGTGTAATTTAGAAAAAAATCAGAGGACAAAAAACGATAAAAAATTACCCAGTAGACAAAGATTTAACAGGCTCCATGGTTGTGCTCATCTGCCAAGGACAAGGGATATGTATACGGCCAAGACAGGAGCTATAAATAGAAAGACATGAGCTATAAATAGAACAACATTCTTTGATTAAACTGATATCTTTATTCTCCAACTGTTGGTCCAGAAATGTTAACATTAACAGCTTACAAAAGTAACAAAGTTATTGCAGTAAAAAATCCTAAAACTACTTTAACCCTTAATGCACCAATCGCAACAAAAGTCGACTGCTGAAATGTTTAAGAAGCCTCTATGGCAAACAGTGTGGACCCAGATCAGACTGCTCCTATAGGAGCAGTCTGTTCTGGGTCCACGCTGTTTGCTTCTATACTTAATTCGTCGGTAATGTAAGCAGTATTTGCAGCAGACGACTTCAGAAGACAACATTTGCAGATACATTTTTTTTCTTGGTGCTTTAAGGGTTAATCTTTGCCTGTCAGTGTTGTCTGCTGATATCCTTTGAAATCAGTTTGGACCCTCATCAGGACCCACAAAAGTCGATCCCGACCGGCATCCAAACTGTTTGACACTTTGATGGTTTTCTTGGAAGTAAATTTTGAGAAAAAAAATTCAGCAGACGACATCAAACATATCCAAGGATGCAGTTAAATTTTCAATAATCTACTCAAAAGATGTCTGTGTTACAAAATCCTGTCTGGAGCATCTTATCTGGGTCTGCACTGGGTTGGCTATGAGCTTAGGTGGGTAAGACGAATCCAGTAGTGACTAAGCATTGGTACAATTTGTATACACCACATATAGGTATTATTACGGAGCTAAATATGTGCCATGACAATGGCTAGATTATTGTGTTACCCCTGTCTATCTGTCAAATCAAAGACAGCTGCTCTGTAAGTCGAATAGTTTTCATCAAATTTTTATGTAACATGGTCACAATGTTTAGTGCCAAAATATCTTCCTCAAACTTGATAATTATCCATATCACTCTATGCCTTCAGGAGTTAGTGACCATTTTTCATGAAATTATTAAGTCCAGTGACTTTGAGGAAAACGAAGATTTTAACCTTGACTTCAAGGTCACAACCCGGGATTGGGGATGGCCTGAAGTATATCTATTAAATTCCTGAAAGGGTTTGGATAATATAGCTATTTAACCTTAAAAGCAAATGCTTTGACTTTTATATGAAAATTCTAAATCTGTGGCCTTGACCTCAAAGTCACAACCCAGGGTGAGGATGGCCTGAAGTTTATCTATGAAATTATGTCCACCATTATGCTATACAAAAATGAAATTCCTGAAAGGGTTTTGATAATAGTCATGTAACTTTAAAAGCAAACACTTTGACTTTTATATGAAAATTCTAAATCTGTGGCCTTGACCTCAAAGTCACAACCCAGGGTGAGGATGGGCTGAAGTTTATCTATGAAATTATGTCTACAATCATGCCATACAAAAATGAAATTCCTGAAAGGGTCTTGATAATATAGCCATTTAAACTTTAAAGCAAACGCTTCGACTTTCATATGAAGATTCTAAATCTGGAACCTTCAGGAGTTATGGCCCTTTGTATATGATAATTCACCATTTGAAACAATGTCCGCTCTCCAAGGCAGATCCTATTGATCAGAATATTATGAAACTTGGTCACATTGTTTAGTACCATGGTGTCTTCTTACAGTTTGATAATGGTCCAACTATGCTTTGAGGAGTTATGGTTCTTTGTATATGAAAATTCACCATTTGAAACAATGTCTGCTCTCCAAGTTGAATAGGTTTGATTGCCTTTTATTCATGAAATTCATGAAAATTCACCATTTTTGATGGTGTGTCTTTAAGTCCAGTAATTTTGATTACACATTATGAAATTAGTTCACAATGTTTAATACCATGATGTCTTTCTCGAGTTTGATAATGGTCTATATGGCTTTATGCCAACATGTTATTGTCCTTTGTTGATGAAAAAATCACAATTTCTATGATGTACTGTCTCCAAATCATGTAATTTTGATCAGAACTGTATCAAACTTATTCACAATATTAAGTACCATAAAAGCACCGCAAGCACTGCGTAATACCCCGCCACTGCTGGGGGCACCAAAAGTTATTTTGTGAGATATATAATGCCTAAATAGCAACAGAACTGAGATAGACAGTGATATGATGTCCTTAGTCACAATATGTAACCTTTGATGGTCAACATATCTGTGAAGTTTCATTCAGATACTCCATATAGTAAATGAACTACAGGTCAAAAACCATTTTTCAGATCAATCAAGGGCGGATAACTCATGAACTGGAAAGGTAAGGGTGACGGTCCTTACTAAAAATATGTAACCTTTGATGTTCAACATATCTGTGAAGTTTCATTCAGATATTCCATATAGTAAATGAACTACAAGGTCAAAAACCATTTTTCAGATCAATCAAGGGTGGATAACTCATGAACTGGAAAGGTAAGAGTGAAGATCCTTAGTCACAATATGTAACCTTTGATGATCAACATATCTGTGAAGTTTCATTCAGATATTCCATATAGTAAATGAACTACAGGTCAAAAACCATTTTTCAGATCAATCAAGGGCAGATAACTCATGAACTGGAAAGGTAAGAGTGATGGTTCTTTGTCACAGTATGTAACCTTTGATGTGAAACATATCTGTAAAGTTTCATTTAAATATTCCACATAGTAAAGGAACTACGGGTAAAAAACATTTTTTAATTCAATCAAGGGCGGATAACTCACAAACGGGAAAGGTAAGAGTGACGGTTCTTAGTCACAATATGTTACCTTTGATGTGAAACATATCTGTGAAGTTATATTCAGATATTCCACATAGTAAAGGAACAATAGGTAAAAAACCTTTTTTCAGACCTATCAAGGGCGGATAACTCACAAACTGGGAAGGTCAGAGTGACGGTCCTTAGTCACAATATGTAACCTTTGATGTGCAACATATCTGTGAAGTTTCATTCAGATATCATGAATAGTAAAGGAATAACAGGCCAGAAACCATTTTTCCAATACGAAAAAGGGCAGTAACTCCGTTAAAAATGGACGGATTTTGCCCATTAACAATCCCATACCACTCATCGCCGATAACAATATGTATGCAAAATTTGAAAAAATTCCATGAATAAATACTCAAGTTATCGATCGGAAATGGTGAGCACGGACGGACGGACGGACGGACGGACAGACGGACGGACGGACAGACACCGAAGGGTATAACATAATACCTCGCCACACTTTAGTGGCGGGGTATAAAAATGTCTTTCCCAAGTTCTAACAGTATATATTGCAATATCCCCCTTTGTTCATGAAATGTTGCCATCATTTGCAATGTTTATAATTTCAAATGGACCTTAAGGAAACTTGGACACAATGCTTAACATCAGAATGTCTTGCTCAAGTTTCAAAATGATCCACATCACCTTGTGGCTTCCAGAGTGATTGCCCTTTGTTCATAAAAAAATGTCTTGTGTGCTTTTGTTTGCGAGAATATGCAAATTTTGCAACAGGGAGGCATCTTTGTCCACTGGACACATTTCTAGTTTGATGTGGAATCCATTTATAAAATTTCAAAACCCTAACTATAATTTTTTGAACAGATGCACAAACAAAAAGACGGACAAGCCCAAAGCAATATGCCCCCTCAACGGCATAAAAACTATATAACCCACATACTTCATATGTTGGAGTATAAAAATAGACCATGCCAGTCAAGGGTCTCCCCAATTATCTAATCATTGCATCTATAGATGGACATACGGAGGAACACAATATAATAGTCTCCTTCCACTATCGTCTAGAAACAAAAACTTTATGCCCTATATTTTTTACCTAATGTATAATAGCAGTGTTGTTTGAAAATCTAAACAAAGTTAACAATGAACAAAAACTATTATTGCAGAAAGTATTGCAAGGGTGAAAGAACGAAAACTATTATTGCGATAGTAATGCAAGGGTGAAAGCTTTCAGGATTACCTGTATTCCTGAATAAGTCAGTATTTTAAACTTGAAAATAGAGGAACTTACATGAGTGATCATTATTAAACGACTTGCTTAATAATTTTCATATGAAATGATCACTCATGTGAATTGGTGCGTTTCTGTTTTTATCATATTACCTTTTAAATGTGATTTTATCTAAAATGTCTGCTTTTTGATGTCTTCTCTATTTACTCGAGTGCACTTCAGACTATTTTTTTTCATGGGAGCAAACAATATGGACCCAGATCAGACTGCTCCCAAGCCCTTGGGAGCAGTCTGATCTGGGTCCATATTGTTTAAGATACGAAAAGAAGCAGAAGAGAGAGCAGACGACGAGTCCTGACTGGCCTGAAAAGGGTGAATATGGAATGAGGAAATTACAATGACATCAGAACTATTCTGAAAGCTACAATATTGAATGCAATTGGTCACAATCATATTAGAAAGAGGCAATACACCATCTTATTCCAAGAAATTTGGGCTTTGTGCCAGACAATTAACCACATCCTTGTAAATATCACATGGGCCACGACGCGAGAAAACCTGTCTTCAGGGTTTTCGACAGTGATATTCAAACCAGCCTACTCAGCTACAGAGACTAGCTGGAAAATTGAAATTTCGCTCGTAGCAAGTATTGATATAATACTATCCAATATGTGAATAATAAAGGCGCTGATCAGACTGCGCATTTGCGCAGGCTGGTCTGCCTTTGTTGTTCGCGAACCCCCGAAGACATGTTTTCTCGCATCAAGGCCACATTCAGTATGAATGACCATCTCGAAAGATTTTGGTACTTATCACATATACTAGGCCAAAAAAGAAACGCCGCATATAAAACATACATTATATATGGGCGATTCTTCACCAATCTCTCGCAAACGATTTGTCACAGTTTGAGCGCTGATTCTAGGATTATGAGTTCCTGGGGTTGTCCTAGCTATCATTGTCACCGGGCGAAATTGATTCAGCAGTTTAAACCCACGTTTTGATCGATCTTGACGTCGCGTCATTTGACGATGACGTCATGAATGCGCACGGTCTGACATTGTTCCAAATTGTCAGAAACGTTCCCTGAGACGTTCGATTGTCTTTGTATGGCATCGACATTGTTGGGCTATCACCGATGGCGACACGTTAGCTTGTAACATTCTTTTCACCTTTTAGCGTTCAGCATGTGTCCGTTTTGGCAGTGTAAATTATCAATGTGTAGTCTTTGATTTTAAATTTTTAAATGTTTTCACGCAAATTGGATATTAGACTGGTGATTTCAGTATTTATTACATGTGTAAATCTAAATAAAATGAATGTGCACGTGAAAAACTTGAAAATAAAAAGACAGCCAGTACACTGGTTTGGGTTGACTGAGCTCAATAAAACAATGGGAATAATGCGTGGCAGGAATAGTAGCGAAACGTAGATAGCGAATGAAATTTTGTAACTCTCATTTAACACGCAATATTTTTAATCTTTATATGCGGCGTTTCTTTTTTGGCCTAGTATATGTCACTTACAGCATGCATGCACAGCTACAGTAGAACTTCAATGGCTCGAACACCCTTGGGACCATGAAAAATAGTTCTAGCCAAGGGTAGTTCCAGCCATCCAGGTTGGATTAAGCATAGAATTACCTGTAGCGATCATGATGCTAGTTCTAGCCAGCCCAGGTGAATGAGCCAACAGAGTTCGAACCATTGAAGTTCTAATGTATCAAGTAAAGGTCCAAGTTCTGGTTTTAGCCTTCCTCTACTTCCATACTTTGTTTTATGCTAGAAGCAAAGGCTCTGTTGAGACTGTACAGGTTAGTCTGTGTCTTCGCTGCTTGCCAATGCAATATGTACCAAAATCTTTCGAGCTGGCTGATGTAATGATTCAGATCACTCAGTTTTTTTTAACCCTTTGCGGTAACATGATCTACTAAATTGAGTGAAAAATATATGAATGATAAACATTTAAACTATTAAGTGTCCATTCTCTTATAAGCCTATACAGCTCTTCGGATACTCAGGCTTACAGGGTCCAGTCTACACTGTTTTCAAAAGTGGACAAAATTTTCTGAAAAACCTACGCACACATTGCACTTATTAGGTATAATATGTGGGCTGCGACGCGAGAAAACCTGTCTTCGGGGTTTCTGACAAAGTGAGATTCAAACCAGCCTGCTCAGCTACAGAGACTAGCTAGAAAATTGAAATTTTGCTAGTAGCAAGTTCATATATGATATTTTCCAATCAGGGAAAAACAAAGGCGCTGATCAGACTGCGCAAACACCCAGGCTTGTCTGCTCCTTTGTTATACGCAAACCCCTGAAGACAGGTTTTCTCGGGTTGAGGCCCATATGTAATAATGGCACTGTCTTTAAAGAATGAAGCATGATTATGAATATGATAATTATGTTGGTCATATGATCAACACTACAGGTAGTTTAAAAACCTTTATCAGTCATGTGTACAAATAATCTTGGGGGTCTTAATGGGGTACCTCTGAAATCAGTAATCTGCAAAATTTCGGTAAAAAAATTGGTAATGGGTAATTTTTAGGTCAAAAATTCGGTAATCAGTAAAATTTCGGTAAACAAATCAGTAATCAGTTATCTTTTGGCTAAAAATTTGGTAGTCAGTTAAATTTAGGTATGCGGCTTTCATGAACCAAATACAAGAAATTATTTATAAATCAGGGATCAAGCTAGGGGGCGATTAGGGCGAAATAGTCACCCTAGGGGCCGAAATTTCGCCCTAAATGGGACCCAGGGAGAAGTGGGAGTCTCCCTAAAAAAAAAAAAAAAAAAAAAAAAAAAAAATTTTTTTTTTTTTTTTAGGGAGACTCATTTTCATTCTGTCACCACACAAATGCAAGCTATGGTGACATTATCAAACAATCTACTACCACTGCATCGTGTTTCTCTTTCCATTAAATGGCAATAGTATGTGTAATGGCTAATTTGCTTCTATATCGACAGAAAATGCCGTAATTTTGCGCTATAACTTCTCCCTAATTTTCCTGCAGGGAGAAGTCACTTCTCCCTAAAATTCTGGGCCAGCTTGGTTCATGAGACAAATGCAAGAAATGATCTTGCAGCAGCTTCTGTCTTGCTTCATGACAAATCCATGGAGGTTTTCAAGGCAGGGATTTCATGCCACATAAACCTAAACTTCCAAGATCAAGATGCTTTTATCCAGCTTTTAACCAATCTTGGGCCATTCACCATGTGCATATAGTTTTAAACAACAGTGAGACAATGCTGGTTTCACTGGTTTTGCACTTTAATGGGAAGAAGAAGAAGAATCATATGTTAATTGTGCAGGCATCTCAAGGCTGCCTTGCAGCTCTCTTGAAACTTCCAAAAATAATCATGTTAAAAATTCTTCTTACGATGTTGCGACAGCCTTGTGACCTTTGCAATTCATATGACGGTCTCGAGTCTGCAGCATGAATCTCTCCAAAATGTGGTTCTTAATAGGTGTATGGCTAACGCATGGCTGGTTTAAAATGATTTTTGCAAGAAGCAGAGGACAACTGTGCTTAGATCATGAGCCTGCCTACTGTAAAAATGGAGCAGATTAACACATACTTTATCGAATTTGCTAACCGTTAAACTGCGTCATTCCGATATTTGGTATTTTTTCACATTAAATTGGCTAGTCATTATATTTTTCGACAAAATTTGCTAATCTCTTGCAATGCTCATTCCGTTATTTGGTAAAATTTCCTTAGAAAATCGCCTATCATTAAATTTTATTAAGGGCCATAATTGGCTAGTCATTAAATTTTAGGGCCATAATTTGCTAATCAGTAAGCCCCATTGACACCCTCAATTATATCATTAAAATAAAAAAAACAAAAACAACCACATGATCAATAAAAGCTAAATATAAAATTTGGAGTCAATTGCCCTAATAATTGATGACCAATGTGAGCCAATGCTATGAGCACATAGCCAAGTTGAGCAATTGGCCAACAATATGGCCTGTTGGCTTGGTGAAACAAAAACATGGCACAAATTGTTTGTTTGTTTGGCCGTGGCTAGCCAACGCTACCGTTTGTTTTATTTATCTACCCTAAATATTTAGACAGCTAGTCCTGGTCATGAGGTTCTAAATCATATTTTCATGCTCATCAACTGAGCATGAAAATTCAATCGGTCATAAAAAACTAAAATGCTGACAAATAAAGATTTTTCTTGCTTTAAAACTTTCAGATGTTGTATTTATTCTGTTTATAAATGTTAAAGTGACTTCACCAGCCGTGAGTCTCGAACTAGCAACCTTTTGATCCCCAGTCTAGCGTTCTACCAAATGAGCCAATGCTCATCAACAGTCTTATCAGCTATTATTCTGTGAGAATTGATATAATTGAGCCACCAACATGAGATTTCCAACAATGTGGTATGTGCGACCAGCAAAGCCTCAAACCAGCCTGTGCATACGTGCAGTATGATCAGAGCCTTTGCTAGTGGTTTGAATATCCTATGATTCTTAGGCCACTGACCTAACATCATTTGGAATTTGTAAGCTGAAAAGGAGGCTGCACAGGCTCGTTTAAGTCTACACTTGTCAAAATACCACATTGTTGGAAATCACATGTCATGGCTTATATTCACATTGTGGATCTAAGGTTTCCTATTATTTAGGGTAGATACATATGCCACCATCAACCACATGCACAGCAGGGTAATTTTTTCTCGAAACGAATAAAACAATTGTGTGTGCATGAAAACAGGTGAGAAACAGGCATTTTTAAAAGAACAAAGTAAACAGTAACAATTTTGGCCAACCAATAAAATATTGGTACTCATCACTTCTGCATACATCCATTGTTGTAATGGTCAAGGGCAGGTAACCAGTAAGACTCAATGCCTAATTTTGGGCATGAACCATTATCTGCTGTCACGTTTGAGGGGTGACATGAGAAAAACAACATTGTTATGCGACTCCTTTAAAAGACCTCCTCTGATTGGCTGAACCTAGCTTTCACTAGTGGTGACAGATCTGTGATGAGCTAAATGTGGAACTGAAATGAGCAATAATGAAACCAGTTGATAAAGACCCACACTTTCTTTGATCAACACAACAAAGTGAATCCATATTAATAATGAAATTGCACTCACAACATAAAAAAGAACTCATCCGTGCCTAGCTCTTTCCTTGCTAGTAGCAACTTTTGTCATCTGCTGATTACCTTTGCAATCAGTTTGGATCCAGATCAGGACCCACAGAATGTCGGTTCTGATCTGTTGAACACTCTAATAGTGTTCCTGAAAAAATTTGTTAAAAAATAAATTTGAAAAAAAGTCAGTATATGACAACAAATGCTTGAAAATTTCCCAGCATGCAAAGAGTTATAAGAGCATGTGTTCTAATTGGGTGAATGTGATAAGTACCAAATTCTCACGAGCTGGCCCCTATAAAGCACCAATAAATGTTATATACAGCATAATTTTCTACAGTCTACTATAAACTAATTTCATTTTCTACTAAAAATATTGGGCATAAAAGGCACTATCTACAATGTGTACATAAGTCCAGAAAAAAGAAAATGAGCGTAAAAATGCAATTTTTTTCTTATCCATCAGTTTAAAAATTTGTTTTGAGTGCTCAAACGAACTGTCTCATTGAGACGGTTCTTTTGAGTACTCACAACATGTTTTGATATAGAAATAAGACTAGAGGACCTGAAGGTCCTGAGGCGCTCACCTGATCTTCTTAATAATGTTAAAATAGGTCAAGGTTAACTACAGCTTATTATGGAACACATTTTGTTTTTACCATATACATTTTGGTCAAGTGACCTAAACAATCTAATGAATAATCCATTAAACAGCCCAGTGATTTCTGAGAAAAAGATGTTTAGATAGGTATGTGGCAGTCCAAATGAGTGGCCTTGGATAAAAGGTCACAGGTCAGCTTGATATTTGGTACTTAATTAACCATTGTCTCAATAGGTTTAACTTTAATGAATTCGGCTCAGTTATAGAAAATGAACATTTTAAGATTTTCTTCATATAAATGCATAAGGAATCAAATTTGACCTTGCCATCAAGTAAGTCAAGGTCAATCTAGATTCATCATTTGTGCTAACCTGGTAGGCCCACATCCCCAATCCTACATACCAAGTCCCAAAGTCAATGGCCTTTTGGTTCCAGAGAAGAAGAGATTTAAAGAGTTTTTACCATTTATGGGCATGGTGGCCATGTTAGTCATGTGACCATAACAATTTGTATAAGATTTGGCTTACCAATCATAAGGAGTTATCATATGAAATTTGGTTTCAATTGGCCAAGAATTATCTGAGAAAACTATGTTTTGATATGTTGATGGGACTCCAATATAAGCCACCTTTGCTGAAAGGTCAAAGATCAACCTTGACCTTTGAAACTTATTTATAGCCACTAGATTGAACATATCAAGTGAGAATAATGACTTTGGCTTCCACAGTATTCAAAAAATCAACTTTTCAATTCAATTTTCCATTCAAATGCATTAGGAAGCAAACTTGACCTTGACGTTACGTAGGTCAAGGTCATCCTAGGATCATCATTTGAACAATTTTGGTAGGCCCCACATCCCCAACACTACATACCAAGTCTCAAGGTCACTGGCCTTCTGGTTCTGGAGAAGAAGATTTTTAAAAGGTTTTTACCATATATGGGCGTGGCGGCCATCTTTGTCATGTGACCAAAATATTTTGTATAAATTTTGGCTGACTTATCATAAGGAGTCTTCATATGAAATTTGAGCTCAATTGGGCCAATGGTTTGTGAGGAAACTATGTTTTAATATATTGATGGGACCACTTGACCTTTGAAACTTATTTATAGCCATTGTCTCATTAGTTTCAACATATCAAGTAAGAATAATCACTTTGGCTTAAACAGTATTCAAAAAATCAACTTTTCAAAAAAATTCCCATTTAAATCTATTAGGAAGAAAATTTGACCTTGGCGTTAAGTAGGTCAAGGTCAACCTAGGATCATTGTTTGAACAAACTTGGTAGGTCCCACATCCCTGATGCTACATACCAAGTCCCAAGGTCATCGGCCATCTGGTTCTGGAGAAGAAGATTTTTAAAGGGTTTTTACCATATATGGGCATGGCGGCCATCTTGGTCATGTGACCAGGAACATTTGAACAAACTTTCGTTCCCCCATCCTAAGGAGTCTCCATATGAAATTTGAGTTCAATTGGCCCAGTGGTTTCAGAGGAGAAGATGTTTGAAAATGTTGACGGACGGACGACGGATGCCAGAGTCACTGGTATACTAATAGCTCACCTCGGAGCCTTCGGCTCAGGTGAGCTAAAAATTAATTTACAAACTCTTATTTAGAGGCCTGCTGGTTTCTTTTAAATTGGTTTATATAAATGTACAATGTATAAAAATTGTACTATTGGTGTGTTTGTTTGATTTGTTACTTTACATACCAGTCAAAAACATTTCCAGTCATATTGGGCAATTTCCTAGCTTTAGCCAGTATTTATCACATGATGGGGCTCCTAGGAGTGATATAACGCCATGCGATAAAAACGATAAACCACTAGTGGTTTACAGATCTAGTAACGTATTGTAATGACATCCATTATAATGTTGAGTAAAAAGCGGCAAAACCTTCAACTTTTTCATGCCAAAAACAAATTTTTATGCAATTTTTGTTTGTTTAATTTGATTCTTTACGTTCCAGTCAACAATCTTTCAGTTATGTCAGGACAGGTCTTCCTGGGTTGAACCAGCACTAAGCTAGGATTAATGTGTCTTGCTCAAGGACACATCACAGTGAGACTTGAACCCACGGCCCTTCGGTCTCAAGTGAAGCACTATACTACTGAGCCACTACGCTCCAAATTAAGTAATTTTAATGTCATGTGATAAATAGAATCTAACATTCGTGCTCTTGCATCACATAAACATGTTGCGAAAATGAGATACAATGCTTGGCAAGCCTCACATTTTATCCCTTTTCCCCAACTTGTTTAATAAATTCAAAAAAAACAGGAGCACTCATGTAAGATCCTTTATTTAGCAATGAGGATAAAGTATCTTGCTCAACTGCTCATGAACAAGACTTCACGCCTATGGTGGGATTCTGACTCACGACCTCTTGGTCACATGTCTGTCACTCTATCAAATGAGCATTCACTGGTATGAACTGAACTTTATGTAATACTAAAATGCTATATAAGATATACATGTACAAACAAATCTGGAAAAAAAATAAATGCAAAATTAAAATAACCTGACATAAAATCAATTATTACCCAACCGTCTATATAAGGAGTAATTGTCTATTTATTGCTATGTCATGAGTCACTGAACTATTGAACAGTCAATAAAGTGCATTAAGAGGCTATTTTGGCCCCCCTATGAGGTCAAAAAATAAAAGTTGCTCTTCACAAGTTTCTTCTTATTAGTTAATTAGAACAATAGCCAAAGTGTTAATGTCTGGTATTGATTCGACTTTTACAGTTGCTATGGTAACAAAAATGGCCGCCAAACTAGGCTGAAACTAGGAAAACAACCATTTTGGAGCAAATTGGAGGCATATAACAGAAAAATTAATATAGAGCACAAGCAAATACCAAAAAAATATTTTAACAGATGATAAAATTATCACGGCACACAAAATATTAAAAGGTTTTTTTGGTATTTGCTTGTGCTGATATCTAATTCTTAAAAAATCGGTCTCAAAAGCCTCAAATTTGGCCTAATATGGCTTTTTCTCTATTTTAAGCCTAGTTCGGCGGCCATTTTTGGTTACCATAGCAACCGATAAAAGTAAAATAAATGCCAAAATTTTACACTTTGGCTATTCTTCTAATAAACCAATACGATGCAATTGGTGAAAAGCAACTTTCAGTTTTTGGCTCCAGAGGGGGCCAAAATAGCCACTTAATGCACATACCCCTTTGACTATTGACTGGCACTATACCATGGCCTGGTTTCCCTCTTCTCTGTTAAAAACACACAGGCGCTTATCGACATGTGTGACGACGATGCGCGTACAGTTCCTTTATGAAAGGAAACGTTATGCAACAATGGTGAAAATAAGGCATAGTTTGGCAACTTTAAACTCCAATAACTCCATTGTTTATGGTCAGAAACATAAAGTGTGGGTACTCGTTTTTCTTAATTGGAACGAGCGGAACATTTTGAAACCAAAATTGAGCAGATTTGGTAAAATTTTCTGTTTTGCAACAAAACCGCATCGTCTACAGCAACTCCATTCAAGTATTTCATCAATTGGGTTGGGTAATAAAACAGTTATTTCATGCCTGTTTGTAGTATAGTCAAACTATTACCCCTCGGTACCATGGACGACCAGATGCACTATTGCACTCGGCCTTCGGCCTCGTGCAATAGTGCATCAGGTCGCCCATGTTACCTCGAGGTAATAGTTTTGACTATACTACAAACAGGCATGAAAGAACTATATTATAAAACTAAACAAAAAATGTTTAACTCAAATACAGGCATGAACTAAGCTCTATGTAATACTAAAATGCTATATAACATATACTTGTACAAACAAATCTGGGACAAAATTGACACAAAAACAAAATAAAATGAACCTGAAATAGAATCAATTATAAAACTAAACAAAAAATGTTTAACTCAAATAGTGGCATGTATAAAAAGTAAGGAAAGGAAACTAAAAACGTCAATTTAACTCAAGAAACGTAATTAATGAGCCTCATCATGAAAAAAACTTTTTTCATAGTTTGCTAACAGATTAGACCCTATCCTCTCTGCTAAGCTACATAGACTACCTTGAAACAAGGATTTTTAACGTTTTGTTATACCCCCCGCAAACTCCCCCGCAAACTTTGTTTGTGGTGGGTATACTGTTTTCACGTTGTCCGTGCGTCCGTCCGTAAGTTTTGTTTCCTTAATATCTTGAAGAGTCATCGCTGGATTTTCATCAAACCTTGCAAACATGTTCATATATGCAAGACAAATACTTTAAACAAAAAAGTAAGGGTTAGGGGCCAATTCCAATAGAGTTATTTCCCTTTGTAGTTCTAAATGGCTTTTAATATAGGGTTTTGTGCTTATGCTATTATAGGCCATACTTGGGCCGATCAACTCCTACCACAGCTTTTGATGGAACAATTTGATACTTTTCCTATACAATGTAGACACATTGAACATATGCATGAAGGAGTTTGGTTCAGAAAAAATATTTTTTGACAAAATGACAGCTGTGAGAACTTAGACAACTTTCCTCTAATAAGGCTTTGTATATGCATAGATGGTGCCTTCATGGGCCAATCAACTCCTACCACAGCTTTTGATGGAGCAATTTGATAATTTGCCTATACAATGTAGACACATTGAACATGTGCATAAAGGAGTTTGGTACAGAAAAAATAATTTTTGACAAAATGACAGCTGTGAGAACTTAAGACAATTTTTTTCCCTAATAAGGGTTTTGTATATGCATAGATGGTGCCTTCATGGGCCAATCAACTCCTACCACAGCTTTTGATGGAGCAATTTGATACTTTGCCTATACAATGTAGACACATTGAACATGTGCATGAAGGAGTTTGGTACAGAAAAAATAATTTTTGACAAAATGACAGCTGTGAGAACTTAGACAATTTTTCCCTAATAAGGGTTTTGTATATGCATAGATGGTGCCTTCATGGGCCGATCAACTCCTACTACAGCTTTTAATGGAACAATTTGATACTTTGCCTATACAATGTAGACAAATTGAACATGTGCATGAAGGAATTTGGTTCAAAAAAGAATTTTTGACAAAATGAAAGCAGTGAGAACTTAGACAATTTTTCCCTAATAAGGTGTTTGTTTATGCAACAATGGTGCCTTTATGGGCCAATCAACTCCTAACACAGATTTCGATGGAGCAATTTGATATTTTGCCTATACAATGTAGACACATTGAACAAATGCATTAAGGAGTTAGGTTCAGAAAAAATAATTTTTGACACAATGACAGCTGTGAGAACGTAGACAATTATTCCCTTATATGGCTTTTGTATATGCATGGATAGTGCCTTTATGGGCTGATCAACTCCTACCACAGCTTTTGATGGAGTAATTTGCTACTTTGCCGATACAATGTAGACTCATTGAAAATTTGCATGAAGGAGTTTATAATTTTTGTTTGTTTGCACAGATTCTACGGAAATCTTTTCAAAACTAAGCTCTGCTGGTTTGAACTATAACTTGCCAAGTTTTTTCACTGACTCTTACTGTGAGGGGGGTATCTAATAAGCATTGCTTATTGACTTTTTTTCATTTGATTTGATTCTTTATGTCCCAGTCAACAATTTTTCAGTTATGTCGAGATGGTTCATCCTGGGTTGAACCAGTACTTAGCAAGGATTAAAGTAGAATTTTAGATGTAGAAGGTATAGATACTATACTGGCCTCATAACGAGAAAACTTGTCTTCTGTTTTGTGAAGAGGAAAGGCACAAACTAGCCTGATCAGCTACAGAGACTAACAAAGGCAAATTCAGTAAAAAAACAACTAATTTATAAAACTAAATTATATTTTTTTCATTTCCATGGGGAATTTTAAGAAAAATTAGATAAAATCAGCAAATCGAACCCACCAATATACATATGAACCCCCTTCCCAGAAATCCTGGTTCCGCCTGAATAGCTAGAATATAAAACAAATCATGTTGTTTTCATGCAACAAAATCAGGTTTTCTTGTGATGAGGCCAGTACTATGTAGGCAGTGAATAACAATGGCGCTTATCAGCTTGAACAGATGTACAGGTTTAGATCAACAAAATATTTCAGCATACAATTGAGCACAGATCTGACAAAGGGTCCTTCATTTCAAATGCTTTTGTAAACACGGGATGTGCGTATGTGGGCTATTTTTGCAGTCTTATTATTGCATACACATCAAATTTACAGAATCAAGAAGCTTTCTTGAAATATTGCTCCTAGCGTCTTTGTATTAGCATATTATGTTAACACAATGGCGTTGATGTCAGAACGTCATTAACAACGTTAAGTTACGTCATGTTTAAAACACATCATATATACGAGTTGAAACGCTCATATATTTGTTATTTGTATAGATAATCTCTTCAAATTTTCTGAAATTGTTCACAACACCTAGGTCTTTCTTTCTCTGTAAATATCTCTCCTTTGCCTTTTATTGCCAGAAAGTCCCTTTTGTCAGATCTTGGCTCAATTGTAAATATTTTCTTACCCACCATTTTTAACATATGTTTTGGGTGCTCAAAAGAACCGTCTCAATGAGACGGTTCTTTTGAGAACCCACATATGTTTTGGTTGAGAAGTAAGAAAATAATTTTTTGTTACACATTCTTAACTAAAGGCCTGAATGTGCAAGCTGATCTGCACCTTTGTTTTTCGGTCATAGCACAAAATAGTTTTCTCATGGTGTGGCTCATATTAAATGACTCTACATCCAACAGTGCTTGCGATAAAAAATTCAGTCTATGTTTAACTGACAGAGATCAGCAGGAATGAAAAAAGTCAATAAGCAATGCTTATTAGATACCCCCCGCACAGTAAGAGTCAGAGAAAATACTTGTCAAGTTATAGTTCAAACCAGCAGACTTTAGTTTTGAAAAGAAGATTTCAGTATAATATGTGCAAACAAAAATTATAACACTCCTTCATGCATATGTTCAATGTGTCTACATTGTATCGGCAAAATATCAAATTGCTCCATTAAAAGCTGTGGTAGAAGTTGATTGGCCTATTAAGGCACCATCTATGCATATACAAAAGCCAAATTAGGGACAAATTGTCTAAGTTCTCACAGCTGTCATTTTGTCAAAAATTATTTTTTCTGAACCAAACTCCTTCATGCATATGTTCAATGTGCTTACATTGTATCAGCAAAGTATCAAATTGCTCCATCAAAAGCTGTGGTAGGAGTTGATCGGCCCATGAAGGCACCATCTATGCATATACAAAAGCCCTATTAGGGAAATATTGTCTAAGTACTCACAGCTGTCATTTTGTCAAAAATTATTTTTTCTAAACCAAACTCCTACATGCATATGTTCTATGTGTCTTCATTGTATAGGAAAAGTATCAAATTGCTCCATCAAAAGCTGTGGTAGGAGTTGATCGGCCCATAAAGGCACCATCTATGCATATACAAAAGCCCTATTAAGGAAATATTGTCTAAGTTCTCACAGCTGTCATTTTGTCAAAAATTATTTTTTCAAAACCAAACTCCTTCATGCATATGTTCAATGTGCTTACATTGTATAGGAAAAGTATCAAATTTTTCCATCAAAAGCTGTGGTAGGAGTTGATGGGCCCATGTATGGCCTATAATAGCATAAGCATAAAACCCTATATTAAAAGCCATTTAGAACTACAAAGGGAAATAACTCTGATAGAATTGGCCCCTAGCCCTTACTTTTTTGTCTAAAAAATTTGTCTTGCAACGGACGCACGGACAACGTGAAAACAGTATACCCCCTACAAACAAAGTTTGCGGGGGGTATAATTAAACAACTTGTGTCAGAATCAAATTATTTCCATACCTGTGAGGCACTATAGGGATCAAACATGGATTTTCATGCATTAACTTAGACCTGGTGAACGTTAATGCATTGAAAAACAATGTATGATCGTAATTATTGCATAAAACAAACAATATATATTCTAAATGTATGAAAAGTATGGCACTATATTTTGTCACAGTTTCAGTCACAAGGTGGTTGGACATTTTCATTAATACTCATGCAGAGTTAACACAGGCAAGATTGTGTAAAACTCAAGGACTTTTTAAGGACTTCTAAAAGACTTTTCTGCTGTTTTCAAGGACTGATTTACACGTTAAAATTCTACTTCGGAAATTTAGAGTCCATTACTAAAGATATTAATTTAAGAAAATTAGTATAAAATTGTGGTGCCTTTATTTGCTGCACCAAATAAAGGCACCACAATTTGATACTAATTTAGATCTCCAAAAATACTGTTGAATCCTCCTGTAAATGGTAAAATTCAAGGAGTTTTCAATGCCTTTGAGTGTTTTTCAAGTACTTTTCAAAGCAAATTTAATTTTCAAGGACTTTTCAATACTATCCGGTATATTCAAGTACTTTCAAGCCTGTGCGAACCCTGTGATAGTTAAAAGAGTTTGGCACTGATTTTATGCAATAATATTTATATTGGTCATCAAAAATTTTGCACATATGTTCCTTTGGTCCCAAGATTTATAAACTTACATTTATCTGTTGAAAAAAAGGTCAACAGCCCAGTGGGACATTCTTCCTACACATGTAGAAGGAAGCAGGCTGAAATTAAACACCTTCGGACAGGTAAAAAATCCACTGTAAATCCTTATCTAGAGCACTGGTAGTAAAAAGAAAAAGAATTAAGAAATATGTAACAGCAGTATAGACCTACTCTACAAATTCTACTACTTGATACATTGTAAACAGGTTCTACTTCACTAGTTTTGTTAATTGGTTTTGTTTCGTTCTTTACATCTCAGTCAACAGCTATGGTCATGTTGAGACAGACAGTTCACCTAGCCACTCTTTTTCTTGAGCAAGCTTGACTATAATAAGTGGTTAACCAGAACTTCTTGCACATACTTTCGCTTGAAACTGACAACGACCCTTCTTGAATCAGGGAGAGGAGAAGAGTGACCATAGAAATTATTTCATGACCAAACTCCACGAAAGTATGGAACCGGGTAGGGATCAAACTCACAACCCTTGGATCTGCAGTGGGACTGGCTATAGACTGCACTTTGAGGCCCCGCATACTTTACTAGTCAATTCAGACTTTGCCCATTGTTTTTGCTTGGAAAGCATTTTCATAAAGCAAATCAGGGATGTTAGGACAGAGACCCTTGTTTTTTTTAACAAGGTATTGTCCCCACAATATGGGCTTATTCACTAGAAAACCTGTCTTCGGGTTTCCAACAAAGCCACACTCAATCCAGTCTGATCAGCTTCAAAGACTAGCTAAAAAATTGATATTTCACCAGTAGCAAGTTTAGGTATGCTACTTTCCAATAAGCGAATAACAAAGGCGCTGATCAGACTGCGCGTATGCGCAGGCTGGTCTGCGCCTTTGTTGTTCGCAAACTCCTGAAGACAGGTTTTCTCTTGCACAGGCCCATATCATGAAATCATAACTATAGGTCAAGATAAACACAATTTTTTGAGCGTAAAATTATCAATGTTTTCTTACCCATCAGTTTTGACAGATGTTTTGAGTGCTCTTAAGACCCGTCTTATAGTGACAATTCTTTCGAGTTCCCACAACATATATTTTTGTTGAGAAATAAGAAAATTATTTTTAATTATGCACCTTTAACTAGAGGCATGCATTACATTGAACTCTTAGGGACCAGTAAAGTAGAAGTGTTCCATTGTAAACTCAAATTAAAATTACAAATAAATGTACACACTATTATAATGTAAAACAAACATGGTTTTAAAATGGCAGTGTAAAAACATATAAACATCAAAGACAATTCTATTACATGTACATTTCCATTGATCTGTGTCGAATTCAGGCCAAAAAATGTCATGTTTCCAGAAACCCTACTTTTTTGGGGACATACTCTAAATTTTCCGCAGACGTCCGAGAATTTTCTATTTTTAAGATATCATCAGGGACGTATATAATATACGTCCGTGATATTATAAATGATTTTTTATGCTTTCCTATCGATAATTTTTTTAAAAAAGTATTGCCTACCTACAGACCTTAATAAAATATTGAGACATTTCCGGAAACATTTACATTTTTGCCTTAAATACATGCATGATTTAATATAAAGATATTTAACTCTTATACCACAACTAATTTTGTCCTGAAAAAGTTGTCTGCTTTTTAGGTCTGCTACATATATTCAAGTGCACATCAGACTAGATTTTTTCATGCAAGCAAACACTATGAACCCTGAGAAGACTGCTCCCTTGGGAGCAGTCTGATCTGGGTCCATATTGTTTGCAATATAGGCTACCCAGAATATAAGCAGACGAGAGAAGCAGACGACAAAAGTCATGATTGGTTGGCTAAGGGTTAAGATCCACAATACTAAAATCAATGTCAGTTCTGTGTTTATCCTATTCAGACAGACTGGCTTGAGCAAATGATGTTCACCTTGGTCATGCCTTGAAATTATTAACTTTTTTCATGCTCAACTCAGCTGAGCATGAAATTTATCATGCTCATAAATGTTAAAATGCCAAAAATTGTTGGCATTTTAACATTTATTAGCATGATAAATACAACATCTGAGAGACTTAAAGCAGGGAATTTCTTTATTTATCGGCATTTTAGTTTTTATGAGTAGTTGAAATTTCATGCTCAGTTGAGTTGAGCTTGAAAAAGGTTTTATAACCTTGAGGCCTGGTTGAATATTAATGTTAAATGCAGTAAGGTAACACAAAAAAATATGTGTGTTTCAGGTTACATGAAGTTTTAATAAAATAGGGACAGTAGGTAGGAAAATAGTTTAAATTTTCTAAGTTTTTACAGGGAGGAGGGGGGGGGGGGTGGGGCAAAAAATTTGGAACAGCCGGGTAACGTAAAACATGCATTTTTTTTAAACCTGAGTATCATAATTAAGACAAAGAATAAGGTAGTATGGTTGTCAGTAAACAGCACTGTATTGTACTACAAACCACCAATATTAGGTAATGGACATGCATTTGTTTTTGCTAAAATAAAATTTCTGGTATGTATAAACATATAAGCATGTGTGCCAAACATCACATTCTAATTAGCAAACATTTGGATGCTTAAAAATTGGGACCCCAAAATTCTTAGAAATAATTTCTGCATAATATGACATGAGATTTCCAACAAAATGGTATAATAAGCAACCAGCAAAGACTGAGATCAGCCTGCGCATACAGACAAGTCTGATCACAGCCTTTGCTAGTCAATGTATTAAGCTACTGAACAAACATCATTTGGAGTTTCCAAGCTTAAAACGAGGCTGCACAGGCTTGTCTGAGTCTATCTATGTCAAAATGCCACATTGTTGGAAATCATATGTCGCGGCTCATATGTCTTTTTTTCTGCAGCATACTAGAAACACTTGAAGATATGCCATCAATTTTTAATCAATGAAACCAAGAGCATCCTCTGAATTATCTCCTATGGATTTTTTGTGACTTATTTCCCATGAAATTTAATTCAATTGTGCTTCATTCAACTGTCATGCAAATTATCTACCATAGAATTATTAAATGCAAATTGTCTTCCAAATAATGATTAAATGCAAATTATCTCCGATAGAATGATTAAATGCAAATTATCTCCCATAGAATGATTAAATGCAAATTATCTCCCATGGAATGATTAAATGCAAATTGTCTCCCATAGAATGATTAAATGCAAATTATCTCACATAGAATGATTAATATTCTAATCTTTGTTTCATGCAAATGCCTCATATGGAATGTAAATCCAATTATGTTTCATGTGGAATTAATAATCCACCATGGAATGTGATTCCAATTATTTTTCTTTTGAGTTACCTCCCATGGAATGTAATTCCTTATGAGCTAACTTAACTAATTACTGATATCCAGACCCCCACCCAGACACTAATGACAAATACAGGAAACGGCACTTTAACAATTTACAGTGCTTTAAAATAACGTGTGCAAAAAGATTAACCCTTTAAACAGGGTGGGTAGTCACGTTATTTGTTTGGATACACTGCTCCGAAAAATGTCCGAATTCTTTTCCACAATGATGTTTTAAGCGAAATTAAGTAGATTTCTCCAAATTTTTTCATCGTTACCCAGAAAGTTATATTCTGTTTTCCAGTCCACATTTTTCCAAATCTAACAATGCCAGGATATCCCTCATAAAGCTTCTTACTTTGAGTACAGACTCTGTCACAAAATTTTTAGTGGCGAAGATCAAGCCTGAATTATGGAAATAAACTGCATGGACGACATTTATTTTGTTTGTGACGGAATCTGTGCTCAAGGTAAGAAGCTTTATGAGTGATATCCTGGTAGAGTTTGATCGAGTAAAATGTGGGCTGGAAAATGGTGTATAACTTTCTGGGTATGGATGAGAAAACATAGAGAAATCTACTTACATTCGATAAGAATATCCATGCAGTGTATTCAAACATCCGTGTAGTTGAGAGGATCCTGGAATATGCACTAGCATATGACCTGTTCCTCGGTAACACATGTTTCAAGAAACGTGACAGTCACCTCATCACATACAGGTCCGGTAATACAGCAACCCAGATAGACTTCATGTTATTTCGAAAGAGCCTGCGCAAACTTGTTATGGATGTGAAGGTGATTCCTGGAGAGGAGGTTGCTCTGCAGCATCAGCTCCTTGTGTGCGACATGATGATTGATATGCCGCCCAAAATTAAGCGCAAATTCACCCCACGTCCAAAAGTGTGGAAGCTCAGAGATCCTCAAACGTGTAGCCGATTCCAGGAAGTCTTCAAGGCACATGTGCCCGCTGTGGAAACTGAAGCGGCTACTACTACTGAGGAAATCTGGGCGAAACTCAAGACAGGTTTGCTGAAGACAACAGAGGAGGTGTGCGGCACAACAAAGCCCCACCGATGGCGACGTGAAACTTGGTGGTGGAATAAGGAAGTAGATGATGCCATCACAGCCAAGCGCCAAGCTTTCAAAGCATGGAAGGCTGGCAAATGCACACGAGCATCATATAACACTGCCAAGCGCATCTCCAGACGTGTGGTGCACCATGCACGCCACGAAGCAGACAAGGTGGTCTATGAGGGCATTGACCACAAGTCGTCTGAAATCTTCCGCCTTGCCAACCAGATGAGGAAAGAGAATGTTGATGTTGTAGGCGAAAAGCCAGTGAAGAATGACACTGGGGAAATGTCAATGAGTGAGGAGGCAAAGCAGAATGCATGGGCTGAACATTATGAAAGGCTTCTCAACGTTGAATTTGATTGGGACCCTGATCACCTGTCCAATGAACCTCCGTTAGAAGGCCCGCCTATCCCAATCACTATTGACATGGTGAAGAAGGCCATCTCAAAGATGAAGTCGGGCAAAGCTGCAGGTCCATCAGGCATAGTGGTGGAGATGATCAAGGCAGCAGGTGATACAGGGGCCACCATGATCCGAGATCTTGCTACTGCGATTATCCGTGATGGCAAGGTCCCAACTGACTGGGAGGAGAGTTTCATTGTCTGCCTTTACAAGGGCAAGGGTGATGCTTTGGATAGAGGCAACTATCGAGGCCTCAAGCTGACTGAGCAGGCCATGAAGATCCTAGAGAGGATTGTCGATGGTCTCATAAGACAGGTGGTGTCTATTGACGACTCCCAGTTTGGCTTTGTCCCAGGAAGAGGCACTACAGATGCAATCTTTGTGGTCCGGCAGCTGCAGGAGAAATACTTAGCAGTGAACAAGAGGCTTTATATGGCCTTCGTGGACCTAGAGAAAGCATTTGACCGTGTCCCTCGGAAGGTTATCTGGTGGGCCCTGAGAAAGCTAGGCGTTGAGGAATGGATTGTTCGTTTAGTCCAGGGAATGTACGCTAATGCACGAAGCCGGGTTCGTGTTGGCGAGGGTTTCAGCAAAGAGTTTGAGGTGAAGGTCGGGGTCCATCAGGGATCCGTACTCAGTCCCTTGCTCTTCATCATTGTGCTGGAGGCCTTGTCACGTGAGTTTCGGGCTGGTGTTCCCTGGGAGGACCTATATGCAGATGATCTTGTCATCATTGCTGACTCCCTAGAGGAATGTGTCAGGAGGCTCTTGATATGGAAAGAAGCCATGGAGAAGAAGGGACTGAGGGTGAATGCAGGAAAGACAAAAGTCATGATCTGTGGTACAGGCCTGGACCTCTTGCAGAGTTCAGGCGAATACCCATGCGCTGTCTGTCGTACAGGAGTAGGCAACAACAGCATCTACTGCAATGGCTGCAAACTTTGGGTGCATAAGAAATGCAGTGGGCTACAAAGACTGACACCAAATCCTGATTATAGGTGTGCACGGTGCATGGGAAATGCTCGCCCTATTGACGGCAGACCACAGAGTGAAGTCCAGGTTGGACCTGATAAGCTTGAGGTGGTAGCTTCCTTCTGCTACCTAGGTGACATGCTTTCTGCTGGTGGAGGCTGTGAAATGGCGGTCACTACTCGTGTGAAAACTGCCTGGAAGAAGTTCAGGGAGCTACTACCAGTTCTCACATCCCGCCTCCTCTCTTACAAGACCCGTGGCCTTGTGTACAGCTCTTGCGTGCGGAGCGCCATGCTCCATGCCAGTGAAACTTGGCCACTTACCAAGACAAACCTGCAGCGCTTGCAACGCTATGATAGGGCCATGATCAGACAGATCTGCAGTATCAAGCCAGAGGATGTGGCCAGGGTAAGGTCAAACGAGCTACTGGCAAAGCTTCAGCTTGAGGACCTCGACCTCATTTTGAGAGAGAGAAGGCTTCGCTGGTTTGGGCATGTGGCGCGTTCCAGTGGTGCAATCAGAACAGCATATGATATGCAGATTGACGGCAAGCGGGGGGCAGGGAGGCCCAAGCAAACATGGAAGAAACTGACAGAGAAAGACTGCCGTGAGTGGAAGCTCACAACAGTTGACCCTCAAGAAAGGAGCACCTGGAGATCAGGTGTGAGATCTGCTATGCGTGCAGCTAGCCAGTTACCTGGAAAGGGGCCCACTGATGTGGATGATGCCCCTGCACCTGCACGTTAATCAAAAATCTGATTATGATATGATATGATGTAGTGTATCCAAACAAAAACCACGTGACTACCCACTCTGTTTAAAGCACCACCAAAAATTTATCTGTAAATGCTGTCTGCTTAAGTCATCTGCTGCATATATTTCCAAACATTACTGACAAATGTAAGCATAGAGGATCTACACTGTTTGTCAAAAAGGCTTTTAATAATGTTTAAGCAGGCAACAAAACAGACAACATTTCTTGTGAACTTGTGATTGGTGCTTTAAGGGTTAAACTCAAATCAATATGAAAGGGTGGATTCATATAATTATAAAATCATAGGAACCACATAAAATTATTGACTCTGATCAGGGTCTGCACTGTTCACTTTTGCCATTCAACAAAATGTTCAGAATGTTAGAACAGTTGCAATACATACTTGCAGAAAACCTGACTGGGGATTTAAAAAAAAAAATTCATGCGTAACTCAGCTGAGCATGAAATTTATCCTGCTCATAAATGTTAAAATGCCAACAACTGCAATTTTAAATGGACAAAACATATAAGAAAGAAGCAGTGTAAAGCTGTAGCATATTTGTTGCTCTAATTGCCCAAGATTCATAAAAGCTCATGAAAATTTGCATAAAGAAATAGAATGAAAACATGCTTTTATTCACATTTTTATGCAAATGTTCATGCAGCTGTAACTTTGTTGCTAAATTTGTTCTGATTTTCATGAAATTTTCACCAAAATATATAACTATGAAATTGGGAATGATATTCACCATTTTGGAAAGTTTTGTTCATTTTTGAATCAGGCCTAGTAAAATCCCCGATTTGCATCAAGCGAGTTAAGTGAGTAGCAAAAGCACTAATCAGTAATCAAGGATAGGTAAGCTGGTCTTTATCTTTGTTATACATGAACAAAATCAGCTTTCCTTGAGAGGAGGCCTATTCTATAGCACCATTACTAAAGATCCAGGAATAAACACATTTTTGAGCTTAAAAGTGTGAATATATTCTTTAATATCTATCAATTCTAAAATTTGTTTTGGGTGTTCTAAAGAACCGTCTCATAGAGAAAGTTCTGTAGAGTACCCACAACATGTTTGGGTAGGATAAAAAGAAAAAAACTTTTTAACACCCTCTTATCTATATAGCACCATTACATTACTCTAAAACACATTTCCAGATAGTACATGTAAAAGGTAATGGGGAAAATTAATAGGGATAATAAAAGAATTATCCCAATCTACAGCCCATAATAATAAAACAGATCCTTTAAGTACCCAATGATAGCATCTCAATTTGCTTCATTCAGTGAGTATAATAAACATGTTCAGGGTAAAATACACCGTCAGAGTTCTCACTAGGATTTTGAAAATAGGAGTAAAAATGTTGTCTACCAGAAAAGTTTGGAGTTTAACCATACTTTTCAATTGAGTCAGAATAAAAAAAAGTTTGAATAAAATAATCCAAATTTGGAGTTAATGAGAACTGAGTGACACCATATTTCATTTGGAAAAGGGACACTTGTCGTTATTTGTGCAAAGGTCCTGATTGGCAAAAATGTTGAGCACAAAATTGCAATTATTTCTTAGTCTAATTATATGTTTTTGTGCTCATTGAGCTAGTTCTTTTAAGCACCAAAAACATGTTTTCAAAGATATATATATTTTGTTTTTATTTGGATACTTAATGTTATCTCACTTATAATGACCATCATAACTCATGGCACAAAAGTAAAACCTGTTTAAAGCGGCCACTTTCAAAAAGACCAAAAATTGTTTTCAAGACCAAGACCAATTACCGCTTAATGCAGGTCAAAAGTATTGCCGAATTCTGCAATACTTTCAACCTGCATTAAGCTACCTTTTGTCATCAAGATCTTTGTTTTGTCTATTTTTGAGTGGCTGTTTTATGCAGGTTTTACTGTATATCACCTTTTTTTGGCTGAAAAAAACACAACAAACAGTATCTTATTTAGGGCTAATCAATTAGCCTTAATATCTATCAGAACCTATGCCAATTTCTGAACACATCCACAGGTAACTGTGTACTGTAAATCCGGAAATTTTCGCGATAATTTTATTTTGGCGAATGACATTAAAAGACATATTTGCGATGTTTAAAATTCGTGACTAGGGCATGATTAACAAATATCAGTGAACGACAGAATGATTTCTTCATTTCGCGAAGATTTTATTTTCACGAAATTTCGCAAAAATAAAATTTCCGGATTTACAGTAATCAATCTTCTTCACATCACAGCATTTCACGATTCCTCTCAGGCAGGCTACTAATGAACCTGTCTCAATATAAAGCACTTTGTGAAAACATTCACACCGAAATGTATGGCACATCAAGTCAGCGTAAAAACAATTATTTCGGTATAGGTGTGAAAATCTTTGTCAAGTCACGGAATTACTGAACTTATCTGGATAAAACACTGCTGTTTCCACTTCCAAAATTACCTAACATATGACGATCAATCTTGAATAATTTAACTGTAAAATGGGGTTTACTCTAGATCCATCTTAACTTAGCAGAAAAATGATCTACCATGCCTAAACCCTGAACACACGTGGCTGTCTCTCTTGTTCTCGTATAACTCGCTCTTCATCAGAAAAGTGCCAAAAGTTCACAGCATTGTCCCTTTCAAAAGAAGTTGTTTGCTTCATCTCTCATCTCAACCAGACTTCACTGGTTAAACTGGAATCCTCGACCACGCCCAATGACTGGAAAGAAAATTTAGAAATAACATTTTTGACCATTTATGCTTTGCATCCCATTAATAGGATATCTGTGTTTACAGCAAACCTAGATGAGATGCCACCATCCCAAGTGGTCTCCACCTGCAGGGATTTTCCTACTTTTCTGAAGTCGGGGCCAGAGGCCTGTTGCTTGCTTGTTTTGTTGCTTTACGTCCCAAGTCAACAGCTATGGTCATGGCGGGACGGTCAGTTCACCTAACCACACTTTTTCCTGGGCAGGCTTGAAAAGCGGTTAACCAGTAATTCGTGCACATGGGCAAGTTTAAAAAAAATGTGACCAAAGTGTGACATTGGGGTTCAAAAATAAACATTATGTCAGAGCTTTCTTTTTTGTAACATAAGTTTCCTTATATCCTGAATTTTGACAAATTTTAAGTTTTTTGTAAATAGTATTTATAGTTTTCTTTTATCAACCTCTTGATTTAGATGATTAAGAGTTTTTTACCAAAATTTAGCTATTCTATTCAAGGTCATAAAAACATCAAGTAAATGATTTAAGTCCTGAAATTTTGACCTAATATGATGAAATGGATATTATAAACCATGTTTTGCATCAAAACTGCCGTGTTTAAAACATGTTTGTGAAATTAATGATACTTTTTATAAAATTTGGCAAGAATTTTCCAGCACCTAGAGCTTAAAGTTTTTAAATCTTTGATATTAAAGCCCACATTAAAAGAAAACTCATTGATTTGCAGACGTTAGGATCTATAGAAGAAGAAAACATTAGCCTTTTTGGGTCTGGATGTCTAGCTTTCTAGTGCTGGACATTATAAAATCACTGTGTTATGAAAGAAAATGTTACACTCCTGACATTCATTGTTATTTATTTATTTCAAAGATAAAATATCATTTCTTCTGTTACCAAGCAACTGCTTAAAATGATCTCATATGATTGTGGGGTTTTCATATGACATCCAAATGACATACACGTGGTGGTTACCACTATTAAAGCCATTTTTAATGGTTGGGTCAGAAAATATTTGCCAGACGAGGAATTCACCCATTATTCTCCAGCTATTATGAGAAAATAAGGTGACAACAGCATGATTTAAATGCTGTAAACTGTTGTTTATGAACTGCTTTAAAAGACCAAAAATGAACAATAAACTTCAGAAAAAGCAGTCTGAAGTAACACAAGTATAAAACTATCTGAATTATTACACCCCTGACCGGTACAAGTATGTTGATGTAGACAGTCTATATTTCATACATACTATATATTTCTGAAATATCAGGCTTATTTTGGTAACAAATAGTGTGATGGTATACTATTTTTCACAGCATTATATAGTGCTTTTGATGAAAGTTGATAACTTAACTGCTGTTTATCTTGAAATACTCAAGATCATCAGCGCTAAAAAACTTGTCTTGATAGAATATTCAATCAAAATGTAGAGCCTTCCTACTTATTAGAACATTGTATACACTTTTAGTTTAAAATATTTAAAAAAAAATACTGCTAAAGGATTTTAACAAAAAAACAGACTTCGAACTATCAAGTAAACAAAAGTGAAAGTTGTTACACTCCTGACATGAAAAGTTAGAAGTATTTATCTTGATCCATGAACTTTTTTCATCACTATAAATGACAGTCAGTCTCATATGATGATATTTTCTATTTTGTCATCTCAACTAGATTAGTTTTTACCTTTTCCCTATATATTTCTTTACTCTTTCTTAAGCGGATTTCTTGGTTCCTTGGTCTTGAGCCGAGAAAATCCCTACCCCCTTAAGTTTTCTCATTGATTTCCTGATACAAGAAAGTTTTATAACTGGCTTTCCAATTTCTAATTGATGCTGAGGCCATTCATTGAAAGGCCTCTTAGATTAGAAGGTTTAGTAAAGATATATCTAAATTACATATAAAAATGTCAGGAGTGTAACAATTTGTATACATTATCATTATCAACATGTAAATACATTATTAAGAAGTTTTTATCATTATTTGATGGTTTCATTTGTAAGGCAAAGGAATAATCTAAAGGTGAAAAAAACACTGACCACTATCTTTCTATTTATGCATATTTTTTTATACCTACAAAATGGCTATTATATTAAAAATTGGCGTTTTTACAAAAAATAACTGGCTTTTTTTGTTATAGAATGAGAGAAACAAGTTTCCAGTGCTAGAACAATGTCTGCATTATCGCAATATTTGGTTGCTTTGAGCTAAAATCATGTATTTCATCACCTACAGTGTAGAACATGCAACAAAAGTACAGGTGTTACACTCCTGACATCATAAATCAGGCTCTGTGAAGAAATTCAATCCTCTGATGCCGCAAGTAAATTTTGCTGATTAACTGGAGTGGGGATATGTTCTTGGAAAACAGAAAAATATAGGTATTGGGCAGCATACAGAAAGATGGTGAGAAGGTAAACACAATGTGTTACACTCCTGACATCAGTGGGTTGTTAAATTTGAAGAAACGCATACCCATGTGAAATGAAGTTAGGATCAAAATCCGAGCTTCAGTTGATGTTGCACATGTCTGTTTGTGGTGTGACCAAGTTACATATATGTAGCATGTATAGTCAACTTGTAGCAGTTAATATTGGAAGAAGCATTGTTTTTTTGCCTCATGTAAATTTTGAAGGGCATGTTTCCAAAATGACATGTTATATCAATAGGTAGATTATATAAAGAGCCCTGCTTTATGTACGTTATCTACAACATGTCAATTTATGATATACAAAAGCTTAAACTGGTGTAATATCACTATGTTTACTAATATATTCCTTAAAACATTCACATGGTGAAAAAATGTCACACAAAAAGCGTTACACTCCTGACATTTTGGGGTGGTTTTAATGACATATCTTTTTTATTTGTCATTGGATTTATTTCAAATTTGGCAACAAATAAATGGGTATCAAAACACACCTTTGAGGGATTAATTTAAATAAAAATAGTCCATATTAAGAGCATGGGGATAAAAAAATTGAATGGTCACATTTTTTTTAAACTTGCCCACATACTTTCGCTTGTAACTGACAACAACCCTTCTTGAATAAATCAGCGGAAGGGAGGAGAATGACCGTAGAAATAATTTCATGATCAATCTCCACGAAAGTATGGGACCGGATCAGGATCCAGAGGCCTGTTGAATTTGGGAAAATATCATTTGGACCATCAAAGTTGGGAAAACTTGATGCAGTCTAAAAGAACTGGACCACCATTTTAAATTGATTAAAAACCATGGATATAAGAAATTAGCAGTGCACACTTTTTCCTGAGCAGGCTTGAACAAGCGGTTAACCAGTAATTCGTGCACATTCTTTCGCTTGTAACTGACAACAACCCTACTTGAATAAATCAGCGGAAGGGAGGAGAATGACCGTAGAAATAATTTCATGATCAATCTCCACGAAAGTATGGGACCGGATCGGGATCCAGAGGCCTGTTGAATTTGGGAAAATATCATTTGGACCATCAAAGTTGGGAAAACTTGATGCAGTCTAAAAGAACTGGACCACCATTTTAAATTGATTAAAAACCATGGATATAAGAAATTAGCAGTGTAGAGCTGTAACATATTTGTTGCTCTAATTGCCCTTCATAAAATCTCATGAAAATTTGCATAACAATGTGAAGGAAACATGTTTTCATTCAAAATTTAGTGCATCTGTAACTTTGCTATTTTTGTTAGGATTTTCTAAAATTTCATGGAATTTTCACCAAAATGTAGAAGTAAGAAATTGGGAATGACATGCATCATTTTGGGAAGTCTTTGCTCATTTTTTAAATCAGGCCTAGGAAAACCCCTGACTTGGTAGACTGGAATCAGTACCAACAATTTAGGCAATGATCAAATTCTATATCTGAAACCCAGTGCCAAAGAAAAAAGCTTATTTCCCTCTCAAATAGTAGAAACACTTTTTCCATACTGTTTGATATTCAATTTCTCAACAGATTATTTGAAAAGTGGGGTTAGATTGGCTATTTTGAGAGTAGTAGTTATGCATGAAATTATAAACAAGAATAAACAAAACCTAATTGAATAGACTACAAAAGTCTATCCACTCTCCACTGTTTGCTATTGTATTATTTGAGAAAAACGAAACAAAAAAATTCATCAGGGCCTATTTAATCTTAAAATTTAGCACATAGCAATTGTAGCTAGTTATACTTAACAAAGGTGCTGATCAGATTCCACCAGTGCACAGGCAGGTCTGCCTTTGTTGTTCACATGCAACAAAATCAGGTTTTCTTGCGACAAGGCCATATTAAGATTTTTTGACGGCAAAAAAAACCACTATAAGGTAGGTGGGCTAAAAGTTATAAAGTATTAAATACATTTATAAAAAAAAATAGCTTCTATCTATAGAATTTTGGCCAATATGACACATCTCTTATCAAATTTGACATGGATTTTGGGGGTAAAAGGCTCCCAAGTCGAAATTAGGAAATGATTATCAAAAAAAAATTTAATATTAACAAAATTTATCCTCATAGTCCTTTGTCTTTGTGCAAATTGACCACCAGTCAGTTTCACTGGTTAAGGGAGAAGTGGAAATCATCTTGAAATAAAATATAAGCTTTCTTCGTTTTGAAACTAAGAAAAAATGATGCTATATTTCATTGGGAATGTGGCTAATTTCTTTACCTCAGAAAAAGCAGAAAATCCCCTAAACAAAAAAAAATCACTAACATAGGGCCTGCTAAGCAAATATTTTCAGCGAAAAATTGCGATTATTTACTTATCCATCAGTTAAAACATGTGTTTTGGGCGCTCAAAAGAACCGTCTCAGTGAGACGCTTCTTGTGAGTACCCACAACATATGTTTTGGTTGAGAAATAATAAAAAAATAATTTTCCCTTACACACCCTTATCTGGGGGCCTGCACTACTCACATATACTCTTATTGATTGAAGGATCTGTTGGATTTGTGCTTCTACTTGTCATGGTCTGACCACTAGATTCTTTCTTGGGAGATTCTTTAATCAACCTCTCCTTGAAATTTCTCAACACCTGTCCAGTACCCACATTGCCACCTCTTTCTTGCACCACTTGTGAAAACCTAGCATTACTACCAATACCTAACATTGATTTTAGCTTCTGGCTTTGTTCCATTAAGATATGTCTGTTGTATGAATGTTCCGAGTTAGATCTGAGTAAGAAATCGGACTCAACACCGGAGTCATCAACTCCTTCTCCTGAATCCTCTGATAAACTGGAATCCTGAGAGTTTGTCCTCTGAATTGAACTAACTGGCGGCAGCTTAGCAAACAAAGCTTCTAATCTTAGTGATTCTGAACATTTCTCACTTGTTGTTGAATTCTTCTGTCTTTCTCTGTGATCAGTGTTACCTGTACCAACTTTAGAATTTACAACATGTTCGTATTCTACATCCTTCTTTTCCTGAAATTCTCGCACTTTAGTTGCATGGCAGTAACATAATCCGGCCTCTGATATGGGACACTCAGCTGTAGGCATTTGGATTTCTTTATCTACTGACTTAGCCCAATTAACAATATCCCTAAACTTCTGATTTTCCTCATTTACATTATGTATATCATTTTCTACAAGAAATGTTTTCAGATCATCATTTACATCCTGTTCTGCTTGAGAAAGGTTAGTTACTGAAGATCCTCTGGTAACAGTTTTGGAACCATCAGAGGACTGGTCTTTTCTCATAGCATCCAAATATTGTTTCAGTTTTCTACCAGCTGGACTACAACCATCCCTAATTTCCTCTGAATATTTAGGCTTTAATGCTGTATATTTGACACTATTTTCATGGTCTGATATATCAGAGTCCACAAGCTGTTTGGAACTGTCTACATCTAGAGTACTATCTATCAGGAATTCTTTATTCACACTACCAGAAGAAGACACAGCCTCTAACATCACATGTCTATCATCACTCATCTCATCTGAAATGTCCTTTTGATCTTCAACTAATCTTGATTCCACACATTCAACACGAGTCCTACTGGTTTTGATTTCATCTTCATCTCTTTCCCTACTCAACTCGTTGCCGTTAGTTTCTGTCGTAGTTTCTTTATTAATGTCACATTCCACAGCTGTGTGGCACAAGAAATCCTCTATCTCTTGCATGATGGTCTTCAGTGAGGCGATAAATTCCTGGGACTTTTTAGCACCTATCAATCTCCTACCATCTCCTGATTCATGGCACCTGAAACATACATAGAGAATACTACTGTCCTGCCAGCAAAGAGTGACAGTGAAGTCATGCTTTGTTTACAAAGTTATCAGGGACTTATAATCTGTAGATCACTTGTGTATTAATCCTATCCACAGGATAGGATTAATACACAAGTGATCTATTGATTCGCGTCAGCTCAAGTGAAGTGTATGCATTCTAGTTTTACTTGGCAATTGTAAACAAAGAATTACGTCACTCTCACTCTTGGTTAGCTTGACAGTAGGTGAGAGTCTTTTGATATCAAGTTACCAGGCAAGGCTTCGAGAACGCTTGTTGACATCGCGAGGCATGCCAAGCAATTCAACATGCGTTCTCGACGCCGAGCCTGGTAAACTTGATATCAAAAGACGCAACCTGGTATTCTATTTATCAGCTTACCAAGTTGATTGACTCTTCAAACTAGTGAATATGACGTAATGATCAATTTTTTGTGTCGATTCAGCGTCATTGGCGACGTCATTCAAAGGTGCAATGTCATCATGACCTGATAAAGACATATGCTGTGAGATGGACAACGTTTATCAGGCAACGTGCAATGCTGCAGTTAATATGAATGGTAGCTGATAAATCCAGATAAACAGATATTGTTATAAGTTTTCAAACACTTTCCTTGATTACATTAAATGTTCTAAATTTTCTAACACTTTTCTCAATTACTTCAAAATGTTCTAAAATTTCAAACAGTTTCTCTTTTTGTTCTAAAATAAAATAACGTTAATCAGGGCTGGAATTCACAAAATGGTTGTCAGAATAGCAAACAGAGAAGACCTTGATCAGGCAGCTTCTTTAAAAGCAGTCTGATCTAAAGAAGCAGTCGGATCTGGGTCTGAACTGTTTTTCTAAGCTTTTTTAGCAGGAAACAAACTTTCTAAAATTTAGAACATTTACTGTACCATTAAACTGTAATTATTTCCTGTTACATCCATTTAAACATTTGTTTTGGGTGCTCAAAAGAACCATTTCACTGAGACGAATCATTTGAGTATACACAACTTATGTTTTGGTTGATAAATAAAGTGATTTTTATTCACACACTATTACATAGTGAAAGTTTAAAATTTCCAAAATCCTGAATTTTTAAAACTCCAATCTTAAAACTTGCGGTATGCCAACTTCAATTTTAATGGTCAATTGTGTTTAGATAGACTGTATCTAAATAGAAAAACCTATTGTAATCTTCCTAATTCAGCATTTTGAGGCTGACCTTCTATGGAAAGTCAGCCTCAAAATCCTGAATTCAGGAATAATCTCGAAAACTTTCACCAATGCTCTTAGTTACAGGCCTTCCTGAAAGAACAACAAGAGGGCCCTTGAGCCCTGAGTTGCTCACCTGAGAATGACTGATCAGTGGAGTGGAACCATTTGTGAAATTTTGGTAGAGTGCATCATTAGGAACAATTTTGTGAAATTATTTTAAATTTGGGTCAGTGGTTCAGAAGATGTCATTTAAAAGATTCCTTATCTAGAGCTATGGCAGTCCTCCTGTTTAGTGCAGCAGAACTATTTATGCAATTTTGAAAGGGGGCACCATGGGGAATATTCATGTGAAGTTATATGGAATTTGGGCCAGTGGTTCAAAAGTAGATGTCGTTTAAAGACATTTCTTATCTAGAGCTCTGACAGCCCTGTTTTTCAGCAGACCCAAACCATTTATGCAATTTTGGTAGAAGGTATCATGTGGAAAAATTCTGTAAAATAATTTTGAATTTGGACCAGTGGTTCAGGAGGAAATGCCCTTATCTGGATATCTGGCAGCCCTTTTGTTCAGTCGAGCGTAACCATTTGTGCAATTTTGGTAGAGGGTATCTAGAGGAACAATTCTGTGAAATTATTTTGAATTTGGTTCAGGAGGAGATGTGGTTTAAGATTTCTTATCTGGAGCTCTGGCGGCCCTCCTGTTCGGTGGAGCAGAACCACATATGCAATTTTAAAAGAGGGCATCATGGGGAACATTCATGTGAAGTTATATGAAATTTAGACCAGTGGCTCAGGAGAGATGTCGTTTAAAGACATTTCTTATCCAGAACTCTAGCAGCCCCTTTGTTAAGTGGACTGGAACCATTTGTGCAATATTGGAAGAAGGCAACATAAGGAACAACCCTGTGAAATTATTTTGAATTTGGACCAGTGGTTCAGGAAGAAATGCTGTTTAAAGGTATTTCTTATCTGTTGCTCTGGGGGCCCTCGTGTTCAGTAGAGCCATACCATTTATGCAATTTTGAAAGAGGGCATCATGGGGAACATTCATGTGAAATTATATAAAATTTGACCAGTGGTTCAAGAGATGTTGTTTAAAGATCTTTATTATCTGGAGCTTTGGCGGCCCATTTGTTCAGTGGAGCGGAACCATTTGTGCAATTTTGGTAAAGGGCATTATGAGAAACAATTCTGTGAAATTATTTTGAATTTGGACCTGTGGTTCAGGAGGAAATGCCTTTTAAAAGATATTTCATAATATCTGGAGCTCTTGGGGCCCTTTTGTTCAGCAGAGCGGAACCATTTGGGTAGAAGGCATCATGAGGAACAATTCTGTGAAATTATTTTGAATTTGGACCAGTGGTTCAGGAGGAGATGTGTGACCAGGGGTTCGTGGGGGCGGCCCGCTTTTGCGCGAAATGGGGAATTAAGCTCGTGCAGGCCGCACTGATCCCACTAGCTCGCAGTTACTTTCCCTTGAACTGCGAGCAGGCTGATCGACAGATTTTCGGTTTAAGTGTGAAGTCGGGCCTGATCATAGGCCATAGAAACACAAGTCTGTTGATGTCTATTTCTTAATTTATTTTGTTTCTTATTTTCTCTAGCTCTTCCAATAACAAATAACAAGTTCTCCACAATAATTATTATAAAGTTCTCCACAATACAAAGTTCTATTCTAATTCTTCTTATACTAAGTTCTATAGTAAGCTTATGATAATGAACTCTGATTTTGAACTCGAAATAGCCACAACTAGGCACTAAAGTTTAAGGTCTGTAGCTGACCAGTGCACTAGCATTTCACCATAACTAGAAATTAGATGTTTACGCTTCGACTGCCTAAATTTAACTCCAAGAAAATTACCAAAATGGAAACCAGCAAGGCTCACTCATGCCGACCTGTCAATCAAAATATGTTAACTTTTTTATAATTGGTTGATCTAAAATGATCAAAAACTTTTAGACATGAGATGAAATGAGTTACTTAAGATGCCTGCCCAGTTGAAGATTAAACACCTGTGAAAGAATCTTAAATTAATCCCAAGGTGATTTCCTGTTTTGGTCTGAAATATGTTTTCTCAACTTGGTAAGGTGTGAAAATATTAAAAGTTTTATATGCAAAATAAGCAAAATGAGAAAACTGTTTGTACATGAAAGCTGATTAGTGATTAAGACCTTTTAGTGACCACCTGTCAGGTGTGTGAATATCCTGTTTCTCTAAACTTCAAAATCTTGCTTTTGCAAGCCAATATTAATCAAATTTTATGAAAGACGAAAAAATGAAAAATAAAATGAAGTCCTTTAATTCTCTAGAATTGTGCAAATTCTATCAATGGAAATAACCCATATACCTATAAGCATTTTGTAACTAAATAGCACACTGTCACATATTACCCCTCCTTCAAATAAGATTGTCCTCAATCTTGAAATCTTATAATGAGAAGAGTAATATTGACAAAATTATCTTATCAATTCATAACTATAATAAACACAATTTTATATATTCCGCATACACTCAACTCACAGATTGGCGCCAATCACTCACACCAGATTCACACATATATTTCACACATATTTTTTTTTCTTTTTATCTATATACAAACATATAAATTGACATACAGCAACATTTCATGCTGAAGCTGGATGTCACAATAACCACATTATGAACTTAAAACTAAACTGATTATAGCTAGTAAATTCAACTAAACTTATCATAGCTAATAATTCTACTTAACTTATCATAGCTAATAATTCCAAAATTATCCTATGGTTATTCTAACATACCTATCACCAGTATATTGGTTAAAACAAGACTTTGTACATCTTGTCAACTTAAATTTGCAGTTGAATCAGGTGTTGTTCTATTAATGTTTTCTGTTGTTGATGTGTTTTATCATATTAAAACCATACTAGGATTTAGCCTACAATGTTAAGGTGACATTGCTGTATTTGAAGCAATTTCTTCAAATAGTAGCAGTGGCACTTAATGCCAACATAGTACTGTGATGCGATTCAAAGAACTGGTCACACTTACTGAAACAGAAAGGTTTTACCGATAATTGCTAAATTTTGCAGACAACATTTACCAGACTTAAGAATAATTGTCCATTTTGAGACATCAAACTCAATTTTGTCAATTTAATTTATGCACTACCACTATTATTTAGAGGTAACTTTTGAGCACTTCTTCTAAATATTTCGCACATTCAGTGCAGTGTAGACCAGCCTAAATCTGTTGATATTATCACTTTTGTTCTGTGCATCAGTTGTGAATAAAATTGTGTATATTTTAGCATAAACTTGTGCACATTAACTATATAATAATGGCACCAATCAAGCATCATGCTCCATGGCAATGTTCTCAGAGCACATGTTCCCAAGTTCAACCCAATACATTTAATAAGCCTTCAGTTTCCCTAGTAGCCCCTATAGATAATTATGGTCATGTATTTGTGCAAATAGAACAAAAACAAATTCAGGCACTTTTCGACAGTGGGGCATCCATATCATGTATCAGTCAGCATTTACTACACAAAAATTTTAAGAATCCAGAGTTATCAAGCAGTACATATACAGATATTCTTGGTGTTTGTGGTGAAGTTCATCCCGTCCTTGGTACTGTCAATTTGTCCTTTACTATAGATGATTATGCATTTGAACATACTTTTCATGTTTTTTCGAAGCTGCATAAGCCAATTATAATTGGTAGAGACTTTATGAAAAAGGAAAAGATTCAGCTTGATTTTGGTACGGACAGTATTACTGTACAGCAAGACTCTGGACATGTTTTTTCAATAGCCCTTATGCCTGACCGTCCCGCAAAAACTGCCCTAGCTAAGACCATAGATTCTCTGGTTATTCCGCCTCAATCTGAATACGTCTTTCCTGTCAAGATTAATAAATTTCAAGATGGTGAAACTGTTATTTGTGAGCCGCCAAAGTACTTAGCCAAAGACGAGGTTGCTGGTGGGAAATGTCTCACCACAGTTTCAGGTGGCAAGGGACTTTATCGGCTCATGAACCCTACTCTTCTGCCTGTTTTTATAAAGCCAAACTCGACTGTTGCTGTTGTCACAGAAATAATTAATAAAGACACTCAGCGGGTTACAGATACACACCCACATGCAGACACAGATCAGGCTGACACACAATTCTACACCTCACATGCACACAGCACTAGCAGTACTACAGATCAGTATGACAACATGGCACATTTCCCCTTTTCCGGGGTTCACAACATAAATACTGAATTAGATGCAAAGTCATTGTCTGATGAACAGTATATAGCTATTGCCAAGGAAATTGGCATAAACCTTGATGAGTCAGATCTGACCGATGAGCAGAAACACAAATTATACATATTTCTTGGTCAGAATCGTAAGGTATTTGCAAAAGACTTTTCTGAATTAGGCAAAACACACATGCATGCACACAGAATAGAAACATTTGACAACAGACCAGTCAGTAAGGCACCATATCGGCAAAGCCCTGAAATGAGGCGTGAGACAGAAAGACAAACAAAACAGATGCTTGAGGATGGTATTATTGAAGAATCCAATTCACCTTGGCACGCCCCAATTTTGTTGGTTCGTAAGAAAAATAATGAGTGGAGGTTCGCTGTAGACTATCGTGGTTTGAATAGCATTACAGAGCCCATGTCATTCCCCCTTCCCCATATTTCGGATGTTTTCGACACCTTAGCTGATGCGAAAGCAGAGGTTTTCACAGTCCTTGACCTCAAGTCTTGATTTTGGCAGTTGCCCCTGGACCCCGCCACGGCCCATAAGAGTGCTTTTATTACTCATCAAGGGGTCTACCAGTTCACGCGCCTCCCCTTTGGTTTGATGAATGCACCTGTAATGTTCCAGGCCTTGATGACTAAGGTTCTTCGGAACCTGAATTGGAAAATTGCCCTGGTTTATATTGACGATGTTCTTATCTTCAGTAAAAACTTTGACCAGCATCTTGAGCATTTGGAACTTGTTTTTTCGAACCTCAGGGCAGCTAATTTGACTTTACAACCCTCTAAATGTAGATTCGCAGCTGCTGAAATTGAATATCTTGGTTTTCTGATATCTAGGTCAGGAATTCGGACCAATCTATCGAAAACTTCAGCTATTGACACCTTTCCCCAGCCCAAGACCGCTAAAAAGGTTAAATCATTTCTTGGCATGACCTCATATTATCGGAAATTTGTCAAAGATTATGCCCACATAGCTTCACCACTTACAGCCTTGTTAAAGAAAGATGTAAAGTTTAATTGGACACCACAATGTGAAAAAGCATTTCAAACACTTAAAGACGCACTTACTTCAGCACCAATTCTAGCTTTCCCGCAATTTGACAGACCATTCATACTGGCAACTGACGCATCAGAACATGCAATGGGCTATGTACTCAGCCAATTAGGAGATGATGGAAAGGAGCACCCTATAGCGTATGGAGGCAGAGCTCTACATAATCATGAACTCATATGGCATATCACCGACAAGGAGGGTCTTGCGCTTGTAGAGGCCGTAAAACAATACTGGCCCTATTTAGCCAATACCTCCTTTACAGTGTACACAGATAATATTTCTGTGAAGTGGCTCAAGCAGATCAAAAACTTTTAGACATGAGATGAAATGAGTTACTTAAGATGCCTGCCCAGTTGAAGATTAAACACCTGTGAAAGCATCTTAAATTAATCCCAAGGTGATTTCCTGTTTTGGTCTGAAATATGTTTTCTCAACTTGATAAGGTGTGAAAATATTAAAAGTTTTATATGCAAAATAAGCAAAATGAGAAAACTGTTTGTACATGAAAGCTGATTAGTGATTAAGACCTTTTAGTGACCACCTGTCAGGTGTGTGAATATCCTGTTTCTCTAAACTTCAAAATCTTGCTTTTGCAAGCCAAAATTAATCAAATTTTATGAAAGGACGAAAAAATGAAAAATAAAATGAAGTCCTTTAATTCTCTAGAATTGTGCAAATTCTATCAATGGAAATAACCCATATACCTATAAGCATTTTGTAACTAAATAGCACACTGTCACAGATTCCTTTTAAAGATATTTCTTACCTGGAGCTCTGGCGGCCCTTTTCTTCAGCGGAGCGGAACCATTTATGCAATTTTGGTATAGGGCATTATGAGGAAAAATTCTATGAATTTATTTCAAATTTGGGCCAGTGGTTCAGGAGATGTTGTTTAAAATATTTCTTATCTGGAGCTCTGGCGGCCCTTGAGTTCAGTGGAGTGGAACAATTTATGCACCTAAGGTAGAGGGCATTATGGGGAGCATTCATGTGAAGTTGTTTTAAATTTGGACCAGTGATTCAGGAGGAGATGTTGTTTAAAAAAAAAGTTTAAGCACGACAGATGACGCAGGACGAATGACGGACAAAGACCGATCACAATAGCTCACCTTGAGCCTTCGGCTCAGGTGAGCTAAAAAGGAATATCAAGAATTTTTTGGAGTACTGACTTTTGTCATAAAAAAACATACACCAAGAAACAATAAAGCTATGTCAACAGGCCACTTACTTGCGCCTGAGCTAACTGTTTGTTTTCCTAGTCTACTAACAAGAGAGCAAACGGTATAATAGGATTCGGTTTAGCAGGATAAAGTCGCAGAGGGGACAAGGGGTGGCGGGAAAATATTTTTGGTAAAAATATTGCAAAAAGGAGCATTATGAGTGCCCCTTTAGTGGCTATTGTCTGCTTTGGGAGGGGGAGGTGGGTGAGGAGTTTTGTTGAAACCAAAATATTGGACTAGAACTTGACGCTACTTAAAATGATCTGAAAGATTTTTTTAGTCATTAGATAGACCGAAATACTTTTGAATAAGCCAGTACTTATTTGGATTTTGTGAAAACACAGGTCTCCTGATACTTTTCTAAAAAGAAAAAGTGGCTGGATATCAGAGATATTTGCAGAAAATACTGTACACTATCACAAGAAAGCAAACACGCTTGGATGGCTTTATTTCTATAACTTTCTTACATAGCATTTTGCAGACAGCATGTTGTGAAGCCGAAAGTAAAACTGTGTATTACATAGCAACCTTGTGGTTTCCGATGGTTTCTGCAAGCTGCACTATTGATCTGACTGAGACTTAGATGTGTTTTCATTAAATGGAGAATGCGTTTTACGAAGATTTGCGATGCCTCCATAATAAAACGAAACATGCCCTAAGAGAAACAAATTCGGATTTCCTCTAAATTTTCCTACCATGCAAACAAGAACCAAAATATGACATTTCAGACGTTACCCTCTGGGAAAACATTAAATGCATAATGATTATTTTGTTTTTCGTGCACGGTACGCACTAGAATTTATCTAAATCCGTATCCTGTCAAATATTTTCGTAATTTTCGCAGCATGCAAGCTTATCTAAAGCCCTGTATGGCAATTCCTGAGTAAATAGCTAGGAAAAGTATTGGCTAGCCGTCCGCTATTTTTTTATAACTATATCGACTAGTGTTGTGACGATTAATCGAAATAATCAATTAATTAGTAAGTAGAGCTGCTATCAGTAGATATCGACTGAAATTTTCCACAATCGATGAAATCTGAATTCTATCATTGGTAAGCAAATCTAAGGGACCCCTTGCATAAAATGTGTTTATAAAAAAATTTTAAATGTCTAGAAACATTCTTACACAAGTCAGCATTGATTAAGGCCAATATAACATTCTAAATAAGACCATCACCTACACTGGGACACCTGATAACTTCATTAAATGGACTTGGAGCTCTTTAAAATGCAGTAAATGCCTTATTCAATAGAACAAATATGTCTAAAAGTAATACATAAAGCACAAAATAATGCTAAAGACTCATAGGGACTATAGCATGGCCATGTGCACATATAACAAGTTTGTTTTATGGAAATTACTGTTTTTTGTAAAGTGAATATAGTTTTCGATTGTATAATCGATAATCAATCGGCCAGTGTATTCCAATAATCGATAGTGATTTCATGTCCGATACCCAACACTAATATCGACATAAGGGATAAAAATAAATACTTTACCATGTTTATTTTGACCTAACGAGTGTCCTGACATTTTTTCACTACATTAAAATATTTTAATAACAGTTGCTAGAACTTGTAAGAAAGTCCTTAGAAGTCTTAGATCTAAAGGTTGAACATGTCTTTAACAACAAAAGTCAAAGTAACAAAATTTACACTCTTAAATGAAAAGTCATATAACAAAACAGTTATTGACTTCCATTTCGGTAGACATAAGGATTTATCTACCCTTAAAAGTGATATTCACCTCGGCCTAGCGGCCTCGGTGAAATATCACTTTTTCGGGTAGATAAATACTTTTGTTATATGACTGGAGAGAATCCTGTCTCCTGATTGGCCCTATTTGTCTTCATAAATCTCTATGTCTACCTGAAAACTGGTCTAAACTGGCTCAGAAGGTGATATAGCATGAAATCCAGCTCAAACCAGTTTCCAGAAGTTAATATTTTTGACACTTCTGCAATATCACCCTCTAGAGAGCTAAAAATTGCATGATGAGTATAAAACTAGCATGTGCTGCATGAAATTGACATGATTTACTGTTTCACATCCCAACAGGTAAACTAAAGACTTTCATGAATTTTAACAACTGTTTTGTTTGTTCATTTATCTTTGTTTGAATAAACAAAATGTAAAAAAAAGTTTTATGATTAAATTTTACATTCCACATTCAGAGAATTAACATACATTTCAAATTGAAAAATACTACATTAAAATATTTTAATAACAGTTGATAAAACTTGTTAGAAAATCCTTAGGTTGAAGATTGACTTCAACAACAAAAGTGAGAGTAGAAAATTTTCATTATAAGTTGAAAAGTCATATAACAAAACAGTTATTGACTTCCATTTCGGTAGACATAAGGATTTATCTACCCTTAAAAGTGATATTCACCTCGGCCTAAGGCCTCGGTGAATTATCACTTTTTCGGGTAGATAAATCCTTATGTCTACCTCATTGAAGTCAATAATTGTATAATATTTCATGTACATTTCTGCATATGATTTACATAAAAAGTCAAGCCTTCTTCTTGCCCAATATCAAGAAAAGATGAAATGAGCCGCGACATGTGATTTCCAACAATGTGGCATTTTGACAAGTGTAGACTCAGACGAGCCTCTGCAACTCCCTTTTAAGCTTAGAAAATCCAAATCGTATTCAGTCAGTAGCTTAACAGTCATGGAGTATTCAAGTGACTAGCATAGTCTCTGATCAGACTGCGCATATGCGCAGGCTGATCTGAGGCTTTGCTGGTTGCACATACCACATTGTTGGAAATCTCATGTCACGGCTCAAATATCAAATTGTGTGAAAGAAGCCATAATTAACCATTATAAGCCTAGGGTCCTTTTATAGGACAAAGGCAAACAGTGAAGAACCAGATCAGATGTGCATAATACATAATGCTGCATCTGATCAGGGTCTCCAATATCCATGTTTTCCTTACAGTTATTCTTTTAAAATTTGGATCCACCTGATAACCTTTAAAGTGGAAATGGACAGCACCACTTGTTAATAATGGAAAATCCCATCCGGCTTTAATGAGTTAACCCTTAAAGCACCAAGAAAAAAATGCATCTGAAAATGTCGTCTGCTGAAGTCGTCTGCGTCATATAATTGCCTAAGATTACTGACGAATTAAGTATAGAATCACACAACGTAGACCCAGAACAGACTGCTCCTAAAGGAGCAGTCTGATCTGGGTCCACACTGTTTGCTATTGAGGCTTCTTAAACATTTCAGCAGACGAGAAATGCAGACAACTTTAGTTGCGATTGGCGCATTAAGGGTTAACCCTTTTCCTGCTCTGGTCTCTCATCTGCTTATAATCTTAGGAAGCCTATATTTGTAACAATATGGACCCAGATAAGACTTCTACCAGGAGAGCAGTCTGATCAGGGTTCATAGTTTTTGCTTCCAAGACAAAATTTAGCATGAAGTACACTTGAATATATGCAGTAGAGGATATTTTTAGGACCAAAAAAAACTATCGGCGTGGGAAGGGTTAACATAAATGCACATCCTGATACGGAGGAAATATCACTTTACATAACCCTTTCCTTGCTAGTGGCTACCTTTGTTGTCCATCGATGATCTTTGCAAACAGTTTGGACCTAGATCAGGATCAACAGAATGTTGATCCTGATCTGGGTCTAAGCTGTTTGGCACTCTTGATTATGTTTTTTTTTTTTTTTTTTTTTGAAAAAGCTACTTTTGAAAAAAAGTTGGAAGAAACCAAAAGCGTTAAAAATTACCCAGCATGCAAAGATTTAAATATTTTTCATACATCCCTATTCTTGGTCACGTTCAGACAGTCACTTGATGAAGTATTAAAGTAGAGGAGTAAAGAATGGAGAGGCTAAAATTAATATTACTAGTTTACCTTTTGTCTGTGAGTTGCCACGCTCAAGCGCCTACAATAAGGCATCTAAGTGCGAAACTGAATAGGTTACACAGGCAAACTAACATGCTTCAAGAAGATATAGATGATATTTGGAATGTACTTTCTGATGTTGCAAGTAACAGCCCCAATGCGGATACAAATCAAACAACTCTTGACAACAGCTCAACAAATGAAATGTTCCAGCTTTTAAATGCTTCAATAGGGAATATGAATGGTTTAAAACTTGAAGTCAAGCAATTGGTGAAGTATGCAAGGAATGGGCTCAGAAATGAAAAAGCCCATATTCGAGATGCTATGGTGAAATTAACTAATTCTCAGAATGAATTACAGTCTAAGACAACTAAGGAAATTGCTGACTTTAAAATCTTGCTTCACATGCAACGTCAGCTGATAGATGAACTGACAGTTAAAGTTGAAGGCAATAAAGAGCAACAGCACATAATACACAACCTTACACAAGACCATAAGGATGAGTTAGAGGAAAACAAAGCTGAAATTAAAGTATGTAATGATAAATTAACAAGTGTGGAACAGGTGCTAGATGGTGTGATACAAGAACTGAAAGGTGTGGAACAAGTAGCGGATGGTAATAAGAAACTAATTTCATCCGAGAAGAATAGAATCAATCAGATACTCTTGCAGGTTGCTGAATGTGATGTTGGCTGGGTCAGATTTCTAAATCATTGTTACTTCTTCAGCTCTGAGGCAACAACATGGGACAAAGCTATGGAGTTCTGTCAAAACAATAATGGTTCCTTGCTTGAGATTGATATTGATGTTGAGGTTCAGTTCATTTTAGACATACCTACAGCTGCAAATCGTTTTTGGCTTGGAGCGAATGACAGATCAGAGGAGGGACAGTTTACATGGCAGAGTAGTAAGAGGCCTGTGCTGCCACATCTCTGGTATAAAAATGAGCCAAACAACGGTGGAAATAATGAAGACTGTGTCGAGATTTATATACATCATGAAGGAAAGTTGAATGATAATACATGCAGTAGAACTTTAAATTTTGTTTGTGAAAAAAATATCAGATACAAGCTAAGCTAAAAGACAACACCAGATATAAACTTTGTTTGTTTGTTTGGTTTGTGGTTTAATGTTCCAGTCAGAGGTATTGTCAAGATGGTTAGTTGACCTACCATTTTTTTCATGGGCAAGCTTAGACTATGCGATTAACCAGTACTCCATGCACATACTTTCGCTTTTAACCTTGAATCAGCAGAAGGAGAACAATGACCATAGAAAATATTCTTTGATCAATCTATACAATACATGGGGCTGGCCTTCGATTGAACTCATGACCCCTTGGATAGCAATCGGACTCGCTACAGATTGCGCTACAGGGCCACATGAAGGTGGAACTTGACTTTTTGGTACATATCTATATAATAGTCAATGTCACATTATGTTTATTCTTTGTATGCTGGGTAATTTTTCGTGCTTTTTTAGTTGCCTGCAGATTTTTTCAACATTAAAAAAAAATTCTTTGAGGAATAAGAGTGTCCAACAGTTTGGGTCCAGATTGGGCCCGATGTTTTGTCAGGCCTGATCTGGGTCCAAGCTGTCAGTCAATGAGCCAATGACACTAGTAGGCCAAAAAGTAAACATATATTGTATTTTCTAGATTACTGCTGACAGAAAATTCACTTAAAAAGAAAAAAAAATGCAAAAAATTCATGTGCTGCATATGTGATTAGTGCTATAAATGTATAGGTCATGAAAAAAATTCTGAGCTTTAAATTGTGTATATTTTCTTATTTATCAGTTTATATACGTGTTTTGTGTGCTAAAAAGAATAAATAGCTTCACAGAGACTGTTCTTTTGAGTACGAACAAGATATCATTTTGTTTGAGAAAAAAAGTAAATAAATTTTTCTATTAAAGCTGCCTAGTCTGTAACTTTTGATATTCTAATTTTGGAAATTAAGTTTCTATTTTTCAAGAATACAGTAAAAATACTTAAATTCAGGTAAACATTTTATCATTTTCATAAATTTTAACAAATTATATCTATCAAAACAACAGTTTTTATGTTAAAAATCAACTGTCTAGAATAATTGGAGGGACGTAAATAATTCCTAGCAAGAGAAAACTCACCTGTTTTTATTAAATAATTTGCTGTTCCATGCAGCTTTCAGCTGTACTGAACATATTTATTGTGAAAACATAACTGAATTCTATTTTTTACAAATAATTTAAAAAGGAAATATTTTTTTCGAAAAATGTTTACAGTTACAGATCTAGTCTCTTTAAGCACTCTTACCAGGGTTCCCACAGAAATTTAAAAACACAATTCAATGATTTTTCCATGATCAACAATATATTATGCAATTTCCATGACTAATTTAATGTACAGCCTCCAATTTCTCCTTTAGCAGCATCTTCACCACACTACGCATAAATGTGGAATGCAGCAACACTAATGTATACTCCTCAAAATAATTGAAGGACCAATGCTATCAATTATAACATTGATGCATTTTGTGTAGGACATATTTTGAAAACCAATTTTACGATCTAGCCTACATTTTTTGGACATCTTTGGGGCCCAATTGCCAAGTGAAACGGCAAAAAGAAAATGGTAGAAAATGTTACTAACAAGGATTTTTTTTGTCATTTTGAAACTTGACCTGAAGGCATTGGAATGTCATCTTTGTGTGTGATCCATGGACCACAGAACTGCATGAAATGAATGAAAAATGCTTTTAGATGCTGAAATCTCTGTTTTCACATGATTGTATGGTCTTTTAATCCCGTCGACACCATCCACCTCTTCCTATGAGAGAGAATGGCCCCTTTTGGCTGTGGCGTAATGGCCAGTGTATGGGTTCAGACAACTGGTTTTGGCGTTTGTCTGTGACAATCTTTAAACAATTTGCCGGGACATCTTTCTAACACTCAAAGGCAAAGAATGACGATTGAAAATCTGATTCTTAATGGCTAAGTACACACATTGTTTTCAGAAAGCAAAACAATGTCAAAACTCCATTGTCAGATATGAAAATGCTTACTTCCCAGTATAATGAAAATGTTTGAAGAAAATTTTTGCATGTAAGCTGGACTGTTTAAAACAAAGTTTAATTTAATGTCACTTTCATTCTACTCGATTGACCACAGAAAAATTTCTTTACCCCACCCACTGCCTTTTTAAAGTGTGTTTTTGAGGGTATGTGCATTTGAGACACAGTTATGGCAGAATTGGGCATGGAAATCAGTAATAATGCTTCTTGACTTATGGGCATTAAGGATAGAAAGATTTGGGCCAAATTTTACAGAATTTAAATGTTTGAGCAAATTATACCCGCATTCTAAAATCTTGGTCCTTTAATTATTTTGAGGAGTATATTTAAATATTAAGCATGCTTGTAGACCAAGTCCATGCATGCATTTTGAAATAATTAATACTTAAAACCACCAGTAGCCAGAAAACTAGCTGTCAGACACACAATGTGTGTCTGACAGCTAGTTTTCTGGCTACTAATGTGTGTCTGACAGCTAGTTTTCTGGCTACTGGTGGTTTCGTCAAATTATTTCACAAAATTCCATGATTTTTCCATGATTATTCAGGGTTTTTCAAATTCCATGATTTTTCCATGCATGGAACTTTTTTGGTGATTTTCCAGGTTTTCCATGATTTCAAGAGCCTGTGGGAACCCTGTTATCATGAATGCAGACCTTACCTGTGAGAAGACTTGTTCTGAATCTTCTAAACTCAACCCTTTATTTACAAATGATACAGATGAAACAATTTTTTATTTTTTTTTATTTTTGTTTTGCTTGAGTAAAGAGGATCAGTTCACCTAAAGAGTACTTTAATAGGACACAAACTTTCACTTGTAACTGACAACAGCCCATCTTGAATAAGCAGAAGGAGATTTTGTTTGTTTGATTTGATTCTTTACGTCCCATCAACAATCTTTCAGTTAAACAGAGACGGGTCTTTCTGGGTTGAACCAGTACTAAGCTAGGATAAATGTGTCTTGCTCAAGGACCACAAAGCAGTGACACCGGTGAGGCTCGAACCCGCAGCCCCTCAGTCTCAAGTCAAGCACTCTACCACTGAGCCACTGCGCTCCCCAGAAGGAGGAGAATGTCCATAATTTTTTTCACGATTAATTTCAACTAATGTTTGGGACCAGGCCAAGATCAAATTCTCGTAGTTAGAAACATTAGTAACTGTGCTCCTGAGCCCTGTGACACACTTGTCAAATCTTCTTTCATTTTGGAGAAAAAATAAGGCTTGACATATGATTCGCATGAAATGTCAATTTTTACTTGGTTTCTTTAAAGAGACTAGGTCTGTAACTATGAACATTTTTCGAAAAATTTTCTTTTCTTTTTAAATCATTTGTAAAAATAGAATTAAGTTATGTTTTCACAATAAACATGTTCAGTACAGCTGAAAACTGCATGGAAAAGTGAATTATCTGATAAAAACAGGTGTTTTTCTCTTGTTTGTAATTATTTACGTCCCTCCAATAATTCTAGACAGTTGATTTTTAACATAAATGCTGTTGTTTTGATAGTGATAATTTGTTAAGATTTACGAAAATGGTAAAATGTTTACCTGAATTTGAGTATTTTACTGTATTCTTGAAAAATAGAAACTTTATTTCTAAAATTAGAAGATCAAAAGTTACAGACTATGCAGCTTTAAACAGGAACAAAAGTTGAAAATGTCCTCTACTGCAAATATCAAAATCTCAACAGCTGGTACCCTTTTTTTCTGTATTCCCATGCTACAATTAACCCTTATGGTACCAATCACAACAAAATTCCTTTACTGTGGTGCCTGATGAAATGTTTTAGAAGCCTTTATAACGAACAGTGTGGACCCAGATCAGACTGTTCCTACAGGAACAGTCTGATCTGGATCCACACTGTTTGCTTTTACACTTAATTTATCAATATTTTTAGAAGATATAAGCAGCAAAAGAGATTTTCAGATGCTATTTTTGCAGGTGCTTTAAGAGTAAGCATGTTAAATCCTTGTCTACACCTGTTTGAGGGTCTGGATGGGGTATAATGATTAGTGAATAATGGCCCTTTTTCATAATGAATAGTGAATAATGAGCCAAAAAAAATGAATAGTGAATAATGAGGGCCTAAAAAATAATGAATAATCCTATTTTTTTAATGAATTGAAGAAAAAAATTAATGAATAGTGAAAAATCAGATTTCTTTGCCACCTTTCTTACTTTTAATGAATAATTGGTCTTATTTTAATGAATAACCCAAAATTTTAAGGAGATGAATAATGGGCTAAATTTTTAATGAATAGTGAATACCAGACCCCCCCCCCCCCCCCCCCCCATCCAGACCCTCCTGTTTGCACCATGTTTGAAATTCTTCTTGATCATAATAATGCCACTCTCTTAAATCAGGCCTTAAAAACAGACTTATTTCTTGAATCTTCATCCGGATATGTGTCAGTCAAAATATGTGTGTGTATACCTTAAGTGCAAACTTTTTTCCCTGCATGTTGTTCAATAATTCTATAACCCTTAACCTCAAAGACACCTTTGACACAGAGCAGACCCAGATCAGGCAGCTCTTGTATGAGCTGCCTGATCAGGATCTACTCAGTTTGCTTATGGAAATTTGGTTAATCTCATCATACACTAGTGGACCTGACAAGTAATTTATTTGTTCTATGTACCTGCATGAAAGTTAACTTATATATACTTATTCATAGTGGGTGGAGCCTAACATGAATATTCATGATAGAAGATCGGTCATCTTATCACACTGCATTAAATTCTGATAGATGGCATTCTTCAATAACTGACCCATCTGATTTGCGCATAGTGGGTACATGTGACATAGTATACTTGTTTACCGAATACGTCACAAGTCATGTGATACACTCATTTTTCAGTTCTGGACGTATGGATTAGGAGAAAATAATTTTTATGAAAGTATTTGGCTGGACTGGGGTTTGAGCCCAGGACCCTAGTATTGCAGACTATATTAGCCAGATTACAAATATGACTCTACCAGCATAATTACAGTAAAACCTGTCTTAAGCAGCCACACAAAAAGAAGACCAAACATTGTTTTTCAAGACCAATTATCGCTTAATGCAGGACAAAAGCATTGCAGAATGCTCTAAGGGGAGCATTCTGCAATACTTTTTGACCTTCATTAAGCTACATTTTCCATTAAGACCTTTTGTTTTGTCTATTTTTGAGTGGGGGCTTAAGACAGGTTTACTGTACTTTGTAGATAGAATATCAAGTGATAATATACAATTGTGCATATAAGCACAAATTTTTGCATAAGATTAGAATTCTTTTTAATCCACCAATTTAAACATGTTTTGATTGCAGTAAAGAACAATCTCGATGAGACGGTACATTTACGTACCCACAACAAATGTTTGGGTACATGGTGGTAGTAATATTGATCACACACTACCTGGATACCTGGAAAAATCACAGAAGTGCCCCCAACCCCCTCTCCTATGAAGATAATCTCCATGCACAGCTCTGGTAAAAAACATTTTTAAGATAGAAATAACCCTTGATTTATCCTTTTTTGAAAACAGTGTAGATCCAGATCAAGATGAAGCCATCTAATCAGGATTGTTTACTCTGAACAATAAGACATGATTACAAATGGAATGCTGCAGGTAAACAGGATTTAAATTTTTGGGAGAAGTGTAGTATATAAAAATTCAGCATGACAAGGGTTAAAAATCTTTCTGCTGGCTCTTGTCAACAATTTTTAAATTTGATTACAATGTGGCAAAACTATGTAATGCCAAATTACAAGAATTTGAATGCAAATTTTTTCCCTAGTTCTGTTACATGCCTGGCACTTATTGCTTCCCAGATGTTCCAGGTGTCAGGTTTTTTGTTGCTTAACACCTTGCATATTGGGTATTTTTTCATGCTTTAGTTGTCATCTACTGACTTTTTCAAAATTACCTTTTCATTAGAAGCCTTTCAGGAACATTATCAGCGTGTCAAACAGTTTGGACCCAGATCAGGACCGACATTCTGTCGGGCCTGATCTGGGTCCAAACTGTTTGCAAAGGTTACGAGCAGACGACAAAAGAAGCTAATAGGAAGGAAAGGATTAACTGACAATTATTGATAGCAATCTTATTTTTGTATCAAACTGCACCCTCAGCCTTGTGAATAATAATGAATTCTTCCATCTAGTTCCATACAATGGGCCTGGAATAGTTCATTGCACATATCAAGGTAGCCTGTCTTCAGGCCCTGTATTAAGACAGCTTACTGAAAGTTCTATAACTACTACAGAGATAGTTTTATGATACTTTATTACTTCCCCATTGCTCAGAATACAGTAAATAAGACAGTCAGTGATTTTTTTTCCAGAGGTGTATATGCTTGAATATGTATACCCACATATTTCAAATATTTTTCTATTTACTGGTCTGATACCAGTCTAATATCAAGGAGTCACAGAATAAAATTGCCAAATTAAGATGCACTTCAGCCTCATCATAGCAAACAGTACAGACCCTGATGAAATGCCATGTTATGCAGCATTTAATCGGGGTCTTTACTGTTTGCCAAATAAACTGTTTACGGGTTTCCTGAATACAAAGGTTTAAATGAGAAAGGGGTAGTCATAGATCCAGATAACAAAATTTTATCAGCGTAAAATTGCCCATCAACATGTGTTTTGGGTACTCAAAAGAACCGTCTCATTGAGACGGTTCTTTTGAGTACCCACAACATATGTTTTGGATGAGAAATAAAGAAAAAAATTTCCAATACGCACTCTTATCTGGGGGTCTGGTAGTAATTTTTGTATGCTGGGTAATTAACTTTTGTTAATTCATTTTGATGTATCCACAACACACGTCTCCGGAGGAACGTACAACTGACGTTAACGCATCTCAACTATGTTGGGTTACACTGGTTCTACAATTTTCTGGAGTCATGTCGCGACAGTGTGAGTATGCACATCACTCCTATTGGAGAGAAAAACTTTCCACTTAATTACTTTGTTAGCCATAAGCATGGCAGAATGCTTAGTTGCCAACTAAATTTTGTACTGTAAAAAAAATTAACTTGCTTTTTTTGTTGTCTGCTGATTTTATTTCAAAAATTCATGGTTTCAAAAAATCGTTCATTTTTTATATGAATGAGCTGTCAGCAGTATCAAGTTTTTTTTTAGTATTTAACAACAACAAGAGGGCCCATGGGCCCTTGATATCGCTCACCTGAATCCTTGTCAGGAGGAGAGAATTTTTATATAGTACAATTCCCATTATCCAAAACTTAAGTCCGTCTTCCGTATCATTCAGATCATATCCAAAGCCTATCAAGTCACAAAGTTCAATCAAATTATACTTATCTGCACAATTCAATGTCTGACCTTTTTACCCAACCCAAAAGACCAGGGGTGTGCATAATGCAGGCTTTCCAGCAGCAGCTTTGAAAAAACTAGGAGAAAACTAGGAAAATTATTTACAAAAAAATAGGAAAAAAATAGGAAAATCTAGGAAGTTTGAGGCAAAAACTAGGAATTATTTGTTTACCCTTTTACTTTTCCCTACCTGATTACCACAGTAACTGTACACATTCATACTACAACTAAGTTTTCTTCTGCTATCAACAGTAAGAAAGACAGCAAAGGTTTCAGGAATCGATATAATCAAGTAACAAATTCTCAATAAACATCACAAACAAGAGCCAAGAGGCCAGCCCCTAGCAGACTCATGAAATTAAAGGATTTTTATATAGGCTATTTTAGGCACAAAAGGTTGTTTCACTGATAATCTAACAAAAATAAGGAGCAAATTAGTATTAAATTTTCTAGCATTCTTAGTAGATCCTGGTCTTAAAACCCGGCTACTGCTGATAGATGATGGTATGTTAGTGGTACAGCAAATCCTTAGCCAACTGTATGCTAAACATGTGACCCCTTGGGGCAGGTCCATTTTTGACCCCCGGTATAATTTGAACAAACTCGGTAGTGGTCCTGTAGATGAAGCTACATACCAACAAATATCAAGACTCTAGGCATTGTGGTTTCAGGCAAGAGGATTTTTTCATGTTTTCCCTATATAAGCCTATGAAAAACATGTGACCCCTGTGGCGGGCCATTTTTGGCCCCAGGAGCATAATTTGAACAAACTAGGTAGAGGTCCATTAGATGATGCTTCATACAAAATATCAAGACTCTGTAAAACATGACCCCCGGGGCGGGCCATTTTTGCCCCAGGGGTACAATCTGAACAAACATGGTAGAGGTCCACTTGGTGATGCTACATACCAAATATCAAGGCTCCAGGCCTTATGGTTTCAGACAAGAAGATTTTTAAAGTTTTCATCTTTGAAAATCTTTTTTTAGCCTCTGTGACCTTGATATGCAAAAGACCAGAACCATTTGAGCAATTTTTGTAGAGGGCCACCCAAGGATCGTTTGTGTGAAATTATTTTAAAATTGAGTCAGGGGTTTAGGAGGAGTTGTCATTTAAGTCAATTGTTAACGGACGACGACAGACGAGGACCGATCACAAAAGCTCACCTTGTCACTATGTGATAGGTGAGCTAATAAAAAGGTACCAAGTTAGCAATTAATTTGTTGAAACATTACCTGTTAACTGTAAATATGACAAAATATGAAGACACCATTTCATGCATAAACAAAATGAAAACTGTTTTTTTTCTTTTATCATATGACGTCGCGTCTGGGAGTGAAATAACGCCATGCAATAAAATCGATAAACCACTAAACTCCAGCTGTTAAGTTTTTAGACTTAATTTTTCGCAATAACTTTTTTGTCTTCAATTTTAGCAAAATGTGTTCGCGATGAAAGTTGTAGAGGAAGATTTCCGCCAACTTCTCCAAAAGGTCTTGTGTTTGTGGCACAAACAGATTTTTGAGTATATATACTGAACCGAAGTTCTAAGTAGCCACTTTTCAATTTCTTTTTTTCTGACAAAGCCCTAGTGATATTGAAATGAAATTTTGCCCAAGTATTTGCATTGTAATGGACTAAAGCTAAGCGTTGTTTTGGAAGACTTTTCTATCACTTCACGATTTTTGGGTTCAAAAATGCAAAAATCAACTTTTTGAAGAAAATAAGCGTTTTAGTGCAGTTTTTATCGACATCAAATTCAGGTGATTGCAAACTTGCCTAGTGGACTTGAAAAAACAACAAACACTTGACATTTTGCTTATGACAGATTTTTTATAAATTTTTAAAAAATTTATAATTTTCCAAATGTTCCGAAAATTTCGGAAATCATCAGCTGCACATACTAAAATCATTGTATGTGTTTTATTTTATGTTAATATGTTTGACAAAACACCATGCAACTTGATAAGCCCGTTTTCTAACGATAATTTTTACTAATTTGGTATCCACTTCCGATTTTAGCGTGAAACTTCAAAGGTCATTTAAGTGGCATTTGTTAAAGATTTCTTTTGAATTTTAAGCAGAACAGTGACGCCAATCCATAATGAAGTACCCGTGAAAATTGCACTGCTGTGACGCAGATAATAAAGCGTACAGCGCAATGCAAAGTGTGTATGCAAACTGCATGGTTAAGCTCAACATCCTTTGATTAAGTTGTTGACCGTGGCTGTCTTCATGTTAACGTAGAAGAGAAATGGAGTGTTCAATTGTCAAAAAAACTTTTGATTCTTTTCATCTTATATCACAGCTGTTATAAACATCTTCAAACTAATTAAAACATAAATGGATAACGTATCTGATGAATAGTTTATATCACACTAAAAAGTGTGACTTTTTGAAATGATAGTACCTTTACTCTGACCTTGTCTGTGCAAGGTCTACCAGTCATTTCAAAATGACATAATATGCAGAATCTCGACAAAGCCTTGGACCTTTTTATAGAATTCAAATTTTGTGAGAGTGAGTTTTACTTTCTGAACTGGAGCAAAAATTGTATGGTGGCTACTTATAACTTCAGTTCAGTGTAGATGAAGATTTTGCAGTAAATTGAATTCGTCCTAAATTTCTAAGTCTTTTATTGACAGGTGTAATTCGTATAGGCGTGACAGAAAGGGGTAATTTCAAAACATATTCGGAAGCGGTGCATATCCCGTTCTTCAAAGGCTGTGCATAATATAAAACTGCCTTTAACATACTCAGAATTACCGTGCATATGCAGAATCAACTTAAAGCAGGCTCATTTGTAGGAACAAAGGCTGGGTTATCACATGACATGCATTTTTTCTCTTATGCACGTGCTATGGAATGAACGGTTATGAGATGACCCTTCCAGCTTAATGCACGAGCGAATCATGCGCGATTTCTATTATTATTTGAACAAGCCATCCATCGCTTAAGTAATTGAATTAGGGCGGTGCAATGTAATTTTTTGACTGACATCTTGGACTTAGTCTATTTGCGCTTTGCTCAAAATGTTCAAAGAGCGCATCTAAGCACAGAGGAACCTGCAGCATCTAGGATGCTGGAACCATTTGAAGAAGTTGGCGGAGATGTTCCTGAATACTTTTCATCGCGAACACATTTTACTAAAATTGAAGATAAAAAAGTTATTGCGAAAAATTAAGTCTAAAAACTTAACAGCTGGAGTTTAGTGGTTTATAGATTTACGGGAAACGTTATGACGTCCATAACAACATTGAGTACATAATGACAAAATTATAACGTTTTTACAGCAGAAATGAGATTTCAAAGTATTTGTCATATGATAATTAGAATCTAGCATTCGTGCTCTTGTATAATTGAATTTATTAAAACTCGTTGCGAAAAAGAGATAAAATGCTCAGCAAGCCTCGTATTTTATCTCTTTTCCCCCAACTCATTTAATAAATTCAATAAAACATGAGCACTCATGTAAGATCCTCTATACAAAACTATTTCCAAAATCAACTTTATGAAGTTCATCACCTGTTGTTCTCATAGCCTGGTAAATTACCAATCATTATCAACAATCAAGCAGACCTCCAGATAAGGGTGCGTATCGGAAAATTATTTTCTTTATTTCTCATTTAAACATATGTTGTGGGTACTCAAAAGAACCGTCTCAATGAGACAGTTCTTTTGAGCACCCAAAACACATGTTTAGATTAATAGGTAAGAAAATAATTAAAATTTTACGCAAATAAAATTTCCTTATCTGGACCTATGATCAAGTATTAAAACACATAGAATTGCATGTCAAATGTTTCACAAGGATCAAATTTAAGAGTTTTTGACACTTGCTTAAAATAGCAAGTGTGTATTTTTTTCCACTTGCTAAGGCCAGAATTTTTTATTAGTTGATTCACAAACCCTCCAAGAAAAAATTAATTTCTAAAATAATTTTTGATTTGATCTGCCGACTCTAAATATTATTTGTTTCCTTGAAAAAAATAACATATTTTTGAGAATGAAACTGTTAAAAGTGATTGTCCTATCCAGATTTTAAGAAAAATTATTAAACAAAAAAAGTTATCGAAATGACCAGTCAACTGGTCATTTTCAGACATTTTTCCCCCCCGCCCCCGACCATAAATCTGAAAAACAAAAACATAAACCAACTAATAAAAAATATCTGGCCTAAAGGTGTTAGTCAGAAAGTGTTTTTGTGCAGTTATATCACAAATTTAAAATTCCAATTTTGTATAGATTGTCACACAAGTTATTCTGACTGCCATCTTTTCCCATATAAGGTTACATTGCATACAGTGTGGATCCAGATCAGCCAGCTTGACATCTTAATCAAATTCATTTTAGCTTTTTTTTGTAGAGGGTCACCCGGGGACAGAGTTTATTTAAAACTGGCCAGGTGGTAAGGGGGTTTTGTCATTCATAGCAAATCGTTGATGGCGGGCAATGTACATTCAGGGTTCATACAGGCAAGTTTGATTAAAATTCAAGGACTTTTCAAGGATTTTTAAGACTTTCCTACAGTTTTCAAGGACTAAAGGTTTATGGATTTAAAGATTTAAGTGTAAAAAATTTTACTTCAGAAATGCTAGACTGAGATAATGGGAGAAATTAGTAATAGAAATTTGTATAAAATTGTTGTGCCTTTATTTGGTGCAGCATATGCTGCACCAATTAAAGGCACAACAATTTTTTAATGATTAAGGTCTATGTCGCTGTGCTAAGTCCTACAGAAAATAGTAGAATTCAAGGACATTTCAAGGCTTTAGAATGATTTTCCAGTACTTTTCAAGGCAGATTTAATTCTCAAGGACTTTTCCAGAAAGCCCTCTAAATTCAAGTACTTTTCAAGCCTTTGGGAACCTTGAAATTGTCATCATTATGATTTTTGGACTTATTTATCTAAAGCCCTTCTCTTACCTGGAAATCAATTTTTTGGTCACATGATCAAAGCCTGTGACTGGTTCGGCCAAAGGGCCCCACTGCGTAGCGCATCTCTTTGCATCACTTCTACCAATATCTTCCATCAGATGGTTTATTGTATCTAAATAAATATAAGCAAACATTTTGAGTGTTTTTTATTAATTGATACTTTATGTCCCAGTCAACAAATTTTCCGTTATATCTGTAGGGGTCTTCCTGGGTTGAACCAGTACTAAGCAAGGATTAATGTGTCTCATTTTGAGTGCAAAATTGTCTCACAAGTTCACAACCATCTCTGCTGAGGGACAAAGTAGGTATGTAAATGAGTCAAGTTTCAAAAATCTTAAACTTTTGAAATTCAAATCTTTAAACTTGCAGTATGACTACAATCTATACTGACGTCAACAAAAAACGCCTCACTCATTATCACTGATTTCTTAGCGGTGATAAAAGAAAATGAACAGCGACGCACTTCTTCTTTATGTAGAGGTTGGGCCATGTTGGAAAATGACTAATTTGATATGCAGGTGACGCGTTATTCCGATGACGTCATACAGGCTCAACGTACACATGACGGCATTGTGCATCGATCGCTTATGATTTCAATTTGAATTTGCACCCAGTTTATGCCGTAAATGTTTTGCTAATCAAAGAACAAATTTGGATCATTTTTTCAAACAATTGTGCTTGCGAGTAATAACTTTATAAAATTATGACGTCATATTTAAGACAAAATGTAAGGTCCGTTTACGAAACTTGCCAACATTCTCGTTTTCTTTTAATTAATGAAAAAAATGATAAGGGGGTACATTAGGTAATGTACACAGAATATGCCTACGTAAAATTACTTTATTTAAGATAAGCTGTAACGCCCAGTGGCCAGTCGTTGGTCTACGTTAACGTCATCCACAACGGACATCTGGAACACATGCCAGATTACGTTTTCTCCGCAATCGTCGCTGGTTAAAGACTAAAGAGTTTTGCAAAGTATTCGTAACAATCTTTTCACCCACTTTGCAGAGTCATGACATTTAAGTTTTACTGAAATGCACGGCGAAAAGGTCGGTGGGGTAAGTTGTTTCTTTCAGTAGACGCATACAAACATTGTCTGAACACTATAAATGCATTTTTGGTAAAATAGAGACAGTTTTAAAATGGTAAAACACGTTTTTCCTGTCAATGGATTGTGTCTGGAAACAAAGCAAATGTGGCTAAAACTTTGTGTCGCACAAAATGGTGACCCCTGTCTCAAACCGAGGTCGTTTTCTCAGCCTCAAATATTCTTTCAGCATTTTTGTTTTCATGAGATACACTTGACTGGTAAGATGTTATAATGCACTAAAATTCATAACTTAAGTCTGATCAGTCTAGGAGATATTCACGTTTATTTTTAGATGAGGCGTTTTTTCTTGACGTCAGTATATCAACAATCTTAAATTTAAATGGCTCATTATCTGATGATAAATCAAAGACTGAAGCTATCAGAATATGCCAAATTCAGGATTTTAAGAATGATTTTCTATGCAGGGTTAATCCGAGCCCAAAATGATGATGGGCCCTTAAATGGGCCAATGGCCCATATCCCATTCAAATACATGCAAATTTCCAAATTTTAATGGGACATTTGAAATTTTTATGGGCCCTTTGCAAAATTTGATGGGCCCAAGAATCCCTAATATCCACATTAGAGCATGATTGATATGAGATTTGAAGAGCTTGTATATGGGGCCGAGCCAAAATTAAAGTCCATTTTAGCAAAACATTAATAGTTTTCTCACAAAATGGATCGGGCCCATCCCAGGATTAACCATGTCTATGGAAAGTCTTCTCAAGATCCTGAATTCTATGGAAAGTCAACCTCATGATCCTTTATTCTATGAAAACTCAGCCTAAAGATACTAAATTTCTATGGAAAGTCAGCCTCATGATCCTTTATTCTTAGGTAAGTCAGCCTCAAGATCCTGAATTCTATGGAAAGGCAGCCTCAAGATCCTGAATTCTATGGAAAGTCAGGTTCATGATCCTTTATTCTTTGGTAAGTCAGCCTCAAGATATTAAATTTCTATGGAAAGGCAGCCTCAAGATCCTGAATTCTATGGCAAGTCAGCCTCATGTTCCTTTATTCTTTGGTAAGTCAGCCTCAAGATCCTGAATTCTATGAAAAGTCAGCCTCAAAATCCTGAATTTGATGGAAAGTCAGCCTCAAGATCCCGAATTCTATGGAAAGTCAGCCTCAATATCCTAAAGTTTATGGAAAGTCAGCCTCAAGCTCCTGAATTCTATAGATGGAAAGTCAGCCTAAAGAAACTGAATTCTATGGAAAGTCAGCCTAAAGATCCTGAATTCTATAGAAGGTCAGCTTCAAAATCCTGAATTCTATAGAAGGTCAGCCTTAAGATCCTGAATTCGATAGAAAGTCAGTCTCAAAATCCTGATTTCAATAGAAAGTCAGCCTCAAAATCCTGAATTCTATAGAAGGTCAGCCTTAAGATCCTGAATTCTATAGAAAGTCATTCTAAAAATCCTGAATTCAATAGAAAGTCAGCCTCAAAATCCTGAATTCTATAGAAGGTCAGCCTTAAGATCCTGATTTCTATAGAAAGTCAGTCTCAAAATCCTGAATTCAATAGAAAGCCAGCCTTAAGATCCTGAATTTATGGTCAGTCAGCCTCAAGATCCTGTATTTCTATGGAAAGTCAGTCTCAAGATCCTATTCAATAGAAAGTAAGTCTCAATTTCCTGAATTCTATGAAAAGTCAGCCTCAAGATCCTAAATTTTTATGGAAAGTCAGCTTCAAGATCCTGAATTCTTTGAAAAGTCAGACACCAGATCCTGATTCCTATGGAAAGTTAGCCTCAAGATCTTGATGGCTATGGGAAGTCAGACTCAAAATCCTGAATTTTTATAGAAACTCAGCCTCAAAAGCCTGAATTCAGTACTGTAAGAATCCTAAAAACAGTCGCCCGTAAATATTTTTTAGTCTTACCGGCTCCATTCTTTAAGCTGATAGTTGTACAGCTCTCCTTGACTCTTGCCAGGAACATTGTGTCTTCCACGTTATTGGAACTCCTGTTATTTGGTCGTCTTTCAATGTTGGCCCTTCTGGCAATGGATCTCTCTTCTGCCTCTTTCTCTACAAAATTAAAAGGGCAAACAAATTTTAAACTCTTTGCATTCTGGATAATTTTTCATTCTTTTGTTGTCGTCTGCTGACTTTTCAAAATGAACTTTTTCAAAAAGTTATTTCAGTAACACAATCAGAGTGTCAAATGATTTGGATCCAGATCAGTAATTGACCGCCAATTTAAATAGATTAAAATTAGCAGTATAAAGCTTACATGTAGCTGTGACATATTAGCTGCTTTAATTGTCCATTATAAAACTCATGAAAATTTGTATATAAAATTACCCCGGCATCCAATTTAGGTTACCTTGCACCCCGCCCCCAGGATAATTTTTCATGGATGCCAAAATGTTCATTGGGACCCCTTGGATGGGAAACGAAGGTGTCCTCAAAAAAAAATTGGTTTGGGCTATGTGAAATTGCATGGTTTCTATGCCAACCCATAGCGAATTTGAGAAGGGGGGTCTGCCTATAAAATTACTCATATCTCAGCTGTTACTTATCCTAGACTACTAAACTTAATACCAAATTAAAGCTTAGACATATGCCTATTATCCACTTGTTGCATATGGAAATTATCTAATTTGCATATTCATAAATATTTATGAAAACATTAAAAATGTGTTTCACGAATGGGGGTATATGTACAAGATCAATAATATCTCAGCTGCTTTTAGTCGTAGAGTACTAAAAGGGGGAGTTCCACCCTATACGGAATTTACATAGGGTTCTGCCCACGCACAGAATTTGATAGAATTTTGTAGAAAGATTGTCTACTACATGTGTGTTCCATTTGTGAGATATTTACCCATTCATCTATTTCAGTTGTTAAAATTTGAATAATTTTAAATTTTAAAATTAAATAAATGGACACCCTATTTAAAAGTGGCCATATGCGAAAATATTTTTGATTTTTCTGCCTAATTTATTCTTAACATGATGCCTAGTAATTTGTAATTATGTATGTACCATACATATATTACAATGTATAAAATGAACAAGTCCACGTCAAATTTTGTTTGAAGGTAACCCTAAATTTAACATTTTGAAAATATTTTCAACAAACTAAATTGTCAGTTTTGCCTAGTTGCTGTTCTTGTCAACCTATGAAATTTATATCAAATTTGTCCACACATGTGTTTGTTATAATCAAAAAATCTGAAGAAAAAATAAAACCGGTAAAATGAAGTTTTCTGAATTTCAATCTTAATGGTAAAAATTTTGCAGAATGTAAAAAACAAGACTTTATGTAAACTTCCAGCAGAATGCTCAATTTACATAGAGTTCTGTTCTGCACAGGCATTATTATGCAAATTGACTGTTTGGCTATAAGTATTTTGTTTTTTATCGCTTTTTATTGGTTTATTACAACATTTGGTATTGTGTAGTATGTGATTATAGAGGTACCCCCCCCCCCCCCCCAAAAAAAAAGCAGCACAATTTACATCTATCAGAAATCAGAATTTCTAAAATTGATAATTATTAGAATAATCTGTGAGTTCTAGCTTATGTGTGCGGTACACACATTATCATATCTATCACATAAAATGGTTAGAATCATGTTTCCTTTTGAATATTTACTCAAATTCAGCTGTACAAATTATAACACAAATGTTCGGGTCTTCATTATGGCGTGTTACAGTTCTTGTCAACCTTTCCCATCTATAATGTATAAGGATAATATTCACAAGAATTGAAGCCCGGAAATATATTTGTTTGAATGGTGAGTCAGACTTTTGTTAAATGAATAAATATTATTGAATTCATTATAAATATTTATGCCCGGTTTCACAAAAGTGTTTAGTATATCAGCATTATGGTTATGAGGTCATTTAAGAATCAAATTCGTGATTCTATAACCACGATGGAAATAACAGCACAAAGACTGTTTCACCTCATCTAATGCCAGATGTTCTGTATGTATATATTCATAAATTCGCTAAGTGTTTCGCAATGTTTGAAAATCCATTTATAATCTTAAAAAGTATCATTTTTATTTTTATCAACTCCATTTCTATTTATTAGAGCAGTTTGAAAACTTTTGTTGGAATATTAATGATTTTAAATGGGGTTTATGATAAGTATTTATGATACTCTTTTGAAATGTTTTGGCGGATAGAACTTAATGCAGGAGAAATAACCACAATCAATACCAATTAAGATACAATGCAATTCAAAAAAGATTCTGTAAACCATTCATTAAAATGTACACATTGGTTGACTAAGGGACTGCAAAATAAGGATACTATTTGAATAATGTGGGAAAACGGATCATTTCATACTAGAAATAAACTATAAAATTTTAAAACTTAAGACTCAGTTTCGCTCAGGCTCTGCATGACACTAAATGGAAAGTGCTGCAGCTCGCGTGCCTCCTAGCACTGGCTTAAATGGTCTTCTACTTTCTGCTGAAACTAAATATTCCAGAAGGACCAGAATATGAAAATACAACACTTTATCAATGTAAGGGGGAAAGTTTCCCCCGATACAAAGACAGCTGGTGTGAAATCCCAAGTTCTCTGAAAAAAGAACCTACCAAAATAGTGAGAACGTACACTAATTCTTAAACACTTGACCTGGTTTCACTATGTTTGTGAGAGTTAATGAGAAGTATGCACATAGTCCTGAACCAATTTACCCTCAATATTTGATTCGGAGGGACATAAGATAGAGGAAATTCTAGGTGCAACAGGAACATAGAATGTAGATAAGACGATGAATTACCTAGCATTAATCCTAATCTTTATTGATTTTTTTCATTGGCTAAAAAGCATTAAGAGCATAAACACCTTTTGGCCCCAGTCCAAAAATAATTTGGAAACCAGTGGAAGATCAATTCACAAATGGCATGGACCACGCTAGGGGGCGACTTGAGCGAAATTTTCGCTTTTTTCTGCAGCACTTCGCCTTGAAAACTTGGAAAAGAGAAGTGATTTCGCTTTTAAATTTAAAGAAATATTTACCTTAGCATGCTAAGAGTTAATTTAGTGACCGTCAATAAAGATAATCCGTAAATAAAGTACCCTCTCAACGGGTGTAAAACAGCTGTTTTGTCCATCTGATTATTGATTTTCTGACACTCCACCGAGCCAATTGCAAGCGGCCAGGTGTGAAGGGCACTTATTCACATTGTCATTATTGGAGTCGTTCCTTTATGTCAAATGACGTAATGAACATTTTCTCTTGGAAAGGCTCAAGTGAAAGATCAAAGACTTAGACCGATGACATGAATAGCTCCAGATAAGTTGGTCTTGCAGATAGCCAGATAAATTCAATGACTTCAAGATAAAAGTGTCAATTTTAAAAAAAGAAAAGTCTTGATTTTACAATCATGTTTTGCTATCCATCCATCCATCCTTATATATCTATCTATCTATCTATCTATCTATCTATCTATCTATCTATCTATCTATCTATCTATCTATCTATCTATCTATCTATCTATCAATCTATCTATCTATCTATCTACCTACCTACCTATCTATCTCCCTCCCTCCCTCCCTCCCTCCCTCCATCCATCCATCCATCCATCCATCTATCTATCTATCTATCTATCTATCTATCTATCTATCTATCTATCTATCTATCTATCTATCTATCTATCCATCCATCCATCCATCCATCCATCCATCCATTCTCCATCCATTCATCCATAGCATAGACAGTCCAGCCACCAAGGGGAAAAGATAATGAAAATAGAAGATCCTATTTCTTCTATATTCCAAAAGTTCTTTAAGTTCTCTTATGAACTAATGTATAGTATTGACAGGCCTTTGTAATCCGTTTGGGGTAAACGCTCTCACTTCTCCCTAGGATCAGCAAACTTCTCCCTAAAATTCTTGGAGGGAGAAGTCACTTCTCCCTAAAATTCTGGGCCAGCTTGGTCCCTGAAATGGTACCTGCTGGACACCCACCCGTACACATAAGTTCTAGACCGAGTGCTACTTATCAAGTGCTGCTTACAGAAATGCCAGTTTTATGCTATTTTATTAGCTAAAACTTCTGACAACGACAAATTATTGGACCTTATTTGGATGAAGATACTAAATAGTGATAGTCAATACGTTTTTAGTATAATACTGGTGGAAAAAACTGCGGTTTGTAAGACCTAATTGGAATATTTTATTTGAAATCACTTATGAATCAAAACTGACTTAACTCATTTCATGCAAATTATAACACTTTTACCGGTGTCCAAATTTTATGAAAATTTACATGCATAAAGAAGATGTATTTGACCTACTTTTCTGAAAATATTATGGGTTGACAAAAACTGGAACATGGTAAATATTAGGACATAATCCCCTATAGACACTAACTTTATTGTTCAAATTGTTGATAATTCAAATTTTGATGGGTCAGAAAAAAATTATCTAGATGTACTCATATACATTAATGGTAGTAAGGTATACCCTGGGAAGTCTTCTTTTATATTCCAATCAAAGGATGTAGCAGTCAACAATGTTAATGATTTGAGACTGATATTTAGTAGGTCATATATTAGTACAAAGAGGGTGTACTTCAAGGTGTCCCCCTGTGGCCTAACAGCGTTCGAGGAATAAAATCATTTCATTTTTGTAGTTGATATACTGTAGGTATTCAACATACAAAATATTATCCAAATCCATGCGTGGGCAGATTTGGAACTCCCCCTTTGTACTAAAATAAAGCTAAGACATTGGCCTTTCATTCCATGGTCAAATATGCAATGTACCTTATTTGCATAATTTGCATATTCATGAATATTAATAAAAACGCAAAAAAATAAGGGAAAATCATTACAAATATAAATAAGCTGATTTCATCCCAATATTGTCATTATTGCATGTTTTAATATAATCAATGTTACAATTTGACATGGCCAATCATCCAGTGGTCCTATATGAATATTATCTCATTTGAATATTCATGAAAATGCATGAAAACTTAAAAAATGAGGGAAATTCACGTAAAAACTATAAGCCTAGGGGAGGGGTTAAGGTACGATCTATCCTGCACTCCTAGGGCCTTTTAAATTCATGCCAAACTGTTCAGTGGGACCCTCAGAATGTGAAATGAAGTTCTCCTTACAAGAAATTAGGTATGGGCTACGTGAAAATGCATGGTTTCCATGGCAACTGCTTATATGATTCTCGAGATTTGGGGGTAGGCCTACAAATTCAATCATATCTAGGGTTCTACTTATCCTAGAGCACTAAAATTGGTGTCAAATTAAAGCTTAGACACATGTCTTTCTTCCTGTGGTCAGATTTGTAAATCATCTAATTTGCATATTTATGAATGTTAATGAAAATCTACAAAAATGAAGTAAAATCATAAAAAAAAAACATAAATGAACATATTTCAGCACAAACACATCATCGAACCACCATTGTTGCCAGTTTTTATATCCTCAGTGATTCAATTTGATAAGTTCTTTCATCCAGTGGTCCTATATGAAAATTATCTCTTGGTCCTATATGAAAATGATCTCATTTGCTTATTCATGAATATGAAATCTTAAAATGATGGAAAAAAGCATGGGTAAACTATAGTATGCAACGGGGGTAATCAGACCTAAATTGAACACATCAGACATTTTATTATGGGCATTAATTTGTCCAGTAGGACCACTTAAATGTAAAAAAATATTGTCCTCAAAAATAAATGTTATTTGGGTTTTTGAAATTTCATGGTTTCCATGGCAACCCATTATGCCGACTGTAAAGAATGGGGGTATACGTACAAAAATGCTCATATCTTAACATTTCATCCTAGATTACTAAACTTGGTACCAAACTAATTCCTGGACATAGCAGTTTAATTTGGTAGTTAGATATGCAAATTATCTAATATCCATATTCATGAATATTAATGAAAACTTAAGAAATGAGAGATAAAATCTCAGAAAAATTAAGGGGTGTATGTATGAAATTACCAATATCTCAGCTGCTATGCATCCGAGTGTATCAAACTTGGTGCCAAGTCAATGCTTAGACATAATACTTTTACCTTAAGTTCAGCTTTGAATAATAGTTACCATAAATAATAATGAATTTTAATTAAGACAGAAGAAACAAATGAAAAATCGCGGAAAAATAAAGGGGGTGTACTTACAAATCTAATAATATCTCAATTGCTAAGTGCCCTAGAGTACCAAAATTGGTTTTAAACTAATGCTGAGACAATAGAATGTTTAACAAATCATCAAATTTTAAAATGGTCATATTATAATATTCATGAATATTGATGAAACCATGAGCATTTTGAGAATAATATTTGAAAATGAAGAGGATATACCTACAAAATTACTCATATCTCAGCAGCTTATAGCCCTTACGTAGCATACAAGGTGCCAACTTATTGCTATGATACAGCCCTTTATCTCAATGGTAATATTTGCCAGTTGTCGCATTTACATATTCACAGGCCCCCTAGTGGAACCTTTAAAACCTTTAAAAACCTATAATTTGGTTGCAATCCTTTAAAACCTTTAATTTGGCTGAAAAACCTTTAATAACCTTTATTTTGATTAATAAACCTTTAAATTTTGCATTATCAGTTTGAACATAAGAAATAGACCATAAGTATGTTGAAAAGCATCTTGAGCTTTTCAGAAAGCTGTATTCATCCTCTTACCATTGTCTCTAATTGTCAACCTACTTCTTGCACCAGCTGGGTGACTTATAGTGGTCTTAAGGTCAATTTTTCTGAGGCTTCAGATAAGGCAGCAATAAAAAAAATAGTGAGGTAAGGTAAATATAAATGCTTTTGGGTTGATTTCTTGCTTTACATCCATGTAATGTCGGAATGACTAGTTGATCATAACCACCCTTTTCCTAGGCAGGCTTAACCAGAATCCTTTCACAAGTAATTGAACATGTATTCATTGCTCATCTTTCACTAGTAACTGACAATATTATAGTGAAAGATTGTGCCCAATCTGGGAATAGAGCCTGCAAAACTCCCGACATTAGGATGGACACGCTACAAACTGCAATAACTGGGATGGCAAATATTAATGGTTATCATCAATTGGGTTTATTGACTTCTGAATAATGTGCTGATTTTCTAATGTCACTGTCTAAGAATGTCAAGTCTACACACAAGACTAGTACAGTCATGCATATCTTTCTAAATTTAAATTGAAAAGGGCATACAATATCATACTCTGAAATTGTTAATTTACTGAAGGTTAAATTGCCATTAAAAATGACCAGAGATGACCTCTTGCTTTATTGGTTTTCAAAATTTTACGAGGGAGGACCCCCAGCCCACCTTCAAGATTTGAAAATACATGATTTATTTTTTCAATCTGACACTGCTCAACACAAGCCTTAGTTTAAAGTGAGGTTTTCAAACTAGAGAGTAAAAAACATGAGTAACAGCTGAGATATGAGTAATTTTATAGGCAGACCCCCCTTCTCAAATTCGCTATGGGTTGGCATAGAAACCATGCAATTTCACATAGCCCAAACCAAAAATTTTTTGAGGACACCTTCGTTTCCCATCCAGGGGGTCCCAATGAACAATTTGGCACCCATGAAAAATTGTCTTGGGGGGGGGGGGGGGGGGGGGGGGGGGGGGGGGGGGGGGTGCAAGGTAACCTAAATTGGATGCCGGGGTAAATGTGAATGAAAACAAGTTTACATTCACATTTTTATGCAAATTTTCATGGATCTGTAACTTTTCTATTTTTGCTCAGATTTTCATGAAATTTCCACCGGTCAACTGTCACTTCGCTGAGCATTTTCGTCATGAAGCAACTCCTATGGTGCGCCACATGCTAATATCGGCCACTTGATGCTAACAGCACAGGGAGCATAGCATGATTTTCTTTTGCTCAGATTTTCATGAAATTTCCACCAAAATGTAGAACTAAGAAATTGGGAATGGTATAAACCATTTTGGGAAGTATTTGCTCAGTTTTGAATTGGGAAGGGGCCAATATTTGGCCCCGAATCAGGCCTAGGAAAATCCCTGAAGTCTGAGCAATTGCCATGTCTGATCTGAGTCTTCCCTGGGTGCAACTGTCACTTCACCGAGCATTTTCGTTATGAAACTCCTATGTTGCACCATCTGCTTACATGGGTGAAAGCTCAAATTTCCAAAGTCCTGAACTTTAGAAATTGAAATTTTTAAACTTGCAGGATGCTCACAAAAATGAATAACTTCATGTTTAAATGGTCAATTGTGTTTAGATAATCTGAAAATGAATCGGAGAAGCTATTATAATCTCCCTACTTCAGCATTTGAGGCTGACTTTCTATGGAAAGTCAGCCTCAAAATCCTGAATTCAGGATTAATCCTGAAAACTTTCACCCATATGCTTACCTGATTTTACTTTCAATTGCGTGTCCTTTGCCAGCTGCACATTCAGACGAGTGCCACCAACTTCCCACCTATTTATCTCCCTTATTGCTCTCTCACATGCTTCCAGGGTGTAGTAACGCACAAAGCTGAAATGAAAAAAACCCTCTTGTTCTACTGTATCTCTGCATTCATCCAAGCTAGATGAAGCTTTTAATTATCAAAGACATATTACTTTAAAACATGGACAAGCATTTTGGACTAAAGAGGGAGAAGATATGTCATTCTATTCTACAATATGGATTTGTAAAATATGTTACAGTAAATATAGGCTGATATCAATCGCATATCATTTCACTAGTGATTGATATCACTTTTATTTGTTTTTGGTATGCATTGATTTCACTGCTAAGCATAGATGGTTGAAATACCACCTTTTATTTTATGCTTAGCAGTGAAAAACAAGTTTTTAAATGATGGATATTACGAAACCATTCACTACGCGGTGAAGCTCAAACCAGCAACCCTTTGATCCCCAGTCTTATGCTCCACCAATTGAGCCACTGCTATCTGCATCTAGTTTGGTTCCAGATGGCTTAGCCTTTTATACGCCAGTCCTTTCTTTAAGAGTGTTTAAAAAAAATAGTTCTCATTTGGCAATCAAAACATATGCTGTGGGTACTCAAAAGAACCGTCTCAATGAGACCGTTGCTTTGAGCACCCAAGCATATGTTAAAACGGATGGGTAAGAAAATATTTACGCTCAAAAAGTTTGTTTATCTAAACCTGTGCACTTACCCATAAGCAAATATTTCTGATTTGTCAACCAAAACATATGTTGTGGGTACTCAAAAGAACCGTCTCAACGAGACCGTTTTTTCCAGCACCCAGAGCATATGTTTAAACGGATGGGTAAGAAAATATTTACACTTTCACTCTCAAAAATTTTGTTTATCTAAACCTGCGCACTTACCCATAAGCGAATGCTCCTGGTCTCTCATTCTGAACGACAAATATATCAGCAACATTCCCACACTTTTCAAACAAATCCTTTAACTCATGCTAAAATAAGAAATAAAAAACATATCTACTCAGGGATTTTTTTTTTGCAAGTTTGGGAAGGGGCCCTAGAGCCTTTCAGATTGAGAAAATAAGTGTGGCAAACCCTTAAATTGGGAAATTTGTTGTAGTGCACAATATGTCATTTTTGGTCAATAAAAAAAACAAATTCAATTTAGCTATTACACATACTATTGCCATTAAATTGAAGGTGAATGTCACCATGTAGCTTGTGTGTGTGTTGACTGAATGCAAATCCCATTCTTCAAAAAAAAAAAAAAAAAAAAAAAATTGAGGATTGTTTTTTTTTCTTCAAAATTGGGGAAAAAAGGCACCTTAGTTCCGTTGGAATGGGCCAAAATTTCTGCTTCTGAGAACACATTAAAATCCCTGCTACTTTACAATTAATTGAAACCTGATTCCGCGCACATATGTGCTGGTTTTGCTTATCACAAATGTTAACAGCGAAAGCTCAGGAGAGCATGTGCATTTGTGCAATCTCGTCAGGGTCTCGCTGCTCAATAACTCAAAGTTTTGAAGTGGATTAAGACTAAGGCCGAAAAATCTAGACATCTACGTACTCCCACTAATTAGCTGTGCATGTGTGCTTTAAATATGCGAACATTAATTTTATATGAGTTTGACGGTTTTCTAAGTTCACCAAAAACGCGCACGCGATAAGCGTAATAAAATAACTCTATACATCCGTCAAATTCAGGTTTGATAATGACTATTCCTACGGTATCATCTTTATTCGCAAACTGGAACATTTTTTCAAACAACAACGACACTGGTGAGCCTGACACAGCGTCCTCATGAGTCCCTGCTAAAAGATTACACACATTAAATGATTCCAGTGGATCATCACACGTACGCACAGGCGCACAAACCAAGATATACATTGATTTTTTTCATGCTTCTGCATCGTGCTTTACATTGAGCTGTTAAGGAAACGAGCCAGTTTATGAGATTATAGTGCGTCTCGCACATGCGACCAGCGAAGGCTCAGACGAGCCTGCACATCCGCAAGGTCTTGCGGGGGCCTTAACTGCTCACATACATAGAAGGAATGTAGATGAAGGTGCATGTCTAAAGCATGTGCGGATCCAGAGGGGGGGGGGGGGGGCAGGGGGTCCGGACCCCCCCCCCTCGAAAATCACAAAAATGTAGGTTTTTTAGCAATACTGATCGGGATCTCCTTAAAATCTTAAAGAAACCAAGCCAGCATTCAATATTGGGCCATAATAATCACGCCAGCAAAATGACATTTAAATGGCCTTTTGCTGGCGGGCCGATGATGGCCCGCTAATAGTGGTACAGTATTTGGATCATTCCTCCCCCATCAAACTAAAAACAAGAAGTTTAAAACATTGTCAAAGTTGGACCCCCTCTGACAAGTTTGACATTTAAACAGGAATCGCGACATCTTATCAGGGTTTGCTTTATTTACCCCATTCCGTATGTACCTTGTTGCAAGAAACTCGTCTTTGTTGCATGGCGCAGATCAGCCTGCGCATCCGCGCAGACCTATCTATTAGCTCTAGAAAGTATGATAGTAAAACAAAATCAACCCTCAGACATGCGTGCGCGGAGCCAGACAATTCCAACATAGGAGGGGAACAAATGACAACTTGTGATTTTCCAGCACAGGGGGGGGGGGGGGTCCTGACCCCCTGCTCTCCCCCCACCCCCACCTCCTGTCTCTGCCCGTGTCAGAGTTTCAAACAGTATGAATTCACATTAGTAAGACATCTTTTCGGGCCTGGTCAATTCACAAATTGTCTGCTAATGATACCAGCTGACGTCAAGGGCAAAGACACAAAGACAGCATGATTCTTTTTAAGATCAAAGAGACCGCTCACTTTATTTCCGGCCATGTGTTTTGGGGTCGCACGTGGTGGCCTTGACGCAAGAAAATGTACATGACACATTAAGCTAAGCAATTTTCTTGTGTCCTGTTTGTGGGACATGTAAACAGTGGCCCAGATCAGAATTTTGAGGCGTCTGGACAGGGTCGCCACTGTTTGCTTACATTGCTTAAATCAAAATTTAAATAAAAACAATGACGACTAAAAGGGAAATGAGCTGTTGGATCTATACATGCACGGATCCAGAAAGTTTTGTCAGAGGAGGTCTAACTTTTACGTTTTTTTTGTGTTTTTAGTAAGGATCCAAAATTCCACTATAAGCGGGCCATAAACGGCCCTCAAGCGAAACGCCATTTAAATGGCGTTTCCCTGGCGGGCCGATGATGGCCCAACATTGAATGCTGGATTGGTAGCTTTGTGATTTTAAGGGGATCTGGACCAGTATTGCTAAGGAACCCTATATTTTTGTAATTTTCCAGGGGGGTCCTGACCCGTCCCCCTCTGGATCCGCACATGCTATAGGTTCTGCTGTTCAGGACACAAGATAGCGTGGTGTTAAAATAGCAGTGCAAAGACTAGCATGCGCATCCAACACTGTTTTCGGCTGTTTAAGAGCAAGCTGATCATGTTAAGTCTCCACAAGAATATATTAAAATGGAATACGACATCACGGTGAAGACTCGAACCAATCTGTGCAGAAATATAGGTGTTAATACAAAGCCTTTAAATGGAGTAAGCATTTGCAAAAACGTAAGCTGTGGGTCTTTTTACAATGCAAAGGCAGAGAAATGAACGGAGCGTTCAGCGTTCCAGTTGTCCATATTGTTGTCATTTTCATTTACTGTTTTCATTCGGAACACGCACTGATCAAATCAATGCATGAGTGCATGAGTAGTATTGAGAACGTCTAACCTGTTGGACTAAGAAATGTACGCTAAGATCATAAAAATTGTCTTGTCTAGTTTTTTAAACAGTTGCATTCTCGAGGGTTCTAAGAAACTACGAATCTACTGCTTTTACTTGTATCATGACTCAAAACTAAAGCTGTGATACGTATATACGTGTGATATCGCCAGGTATATCTCGTTGCATGTAAGTCTTAGCGAGAAAACGGCACAGTAGGTGATTGTCGTGACTTTTTGTTTGGTTGTTTATTTTACTATTAAGAATGTTAGTTTAAATGAAAATACTAATCAAACATTCAATATGTGAAGAGGCTAAAAGGATACACAGAAATTCCTCCCTCTTTGGCAATTTTTGCATGTTTTTGGCCCTGCATTTCAATCTTCAATATTTCATTTTATTAGTTCCTACAGTACCGTTTTTCAGAAAAATAATTTCTATTAGTTGGTACACAGCGAAAAATAATTATTTTTTACTGTATGATCAAATACAAGATTTACTGTACTGTATTTGAAAATTATTTTCCTTTAATATTTCTCAAACAAACCATTCAGTCGGTTCTTTTGATCACCCAAAACACATGTTTAATCCTTTACTCCATAGGCTTTTTTCAGATCATGACATCATTGTCTATTTTCAGACAACATTGAAAAAACTCAAGAAACATTAAAAAGAGCAAATGCTCCATTTTCCATAATATTTTCAGATATATGATATTTCGAAGGCGTCAAAATGTGTTTTCATGGAGTAAAGGGTTAAGCAGATGGATAAGAAAATAATAACGATTTTACGCAAAATGTTTTTGCTGTAATGTAACTATAGTTACAGCTCTATGGCTACTCACCCTCCTGGTCTCTGGGTTTATATGCCCCACAAATACAGAATAGAATCTTTCACCCATCCTTTCAGTGTCACTCTTTCTGAAAAACAAAAAAAGCAGGTGTTACAGTTAATCAGGGATTTTTTTGCAATTTTGGGAAGGGGCCCTAGGGCCTTTCAGATTGGGAAAATTAGCGTGGTAAACCCCTAAATTGGAAAATTTGTGTTAATTTCGGCATTTTCGGTCAAATAAAAAAGGAATTAGCTATTACATATACTATTGACATTAAAGTGAAGGAGAAATACAAGATGCAATGGTAATAGAACTTCGCCAAGTAGCTTGCGTGTGTGGTGACTGAATGAAAATGCTGAAAAAATCAATAAAAAAATCATTTTTTTTGTAGATTGGGATTAATTTTTTCAAAATTGGGAAAAAAGTGAAGAAGTTCCAGCAAACATAATGGACTCATAATGATCTATCAGTTTCTAGTCAGAATAACAGTTGTTTAAAACGGCTGAACAAATTCTCTTTTTGAGTATGTTCTGCTCATCTTTTTGATTTCTATATCAAAGTCTCTAGTCGGTTAGACATATTGGAAATTGGAAATAAAACTGAACTGAACCCAGTTGGTTTGTGTTGTTATTTTATTCTTGCAACTAAATAAGACATACAGTGTTTACCTCTGATGTTTTATTGGGGCTACATGTACAATCAAAATTTGCAATTAATAATGCACCTATGGCCTTGGAATAATCAACTGTTCAACAGAAAATATATTATGAAAAATACACAGTGATTTGAGGAAAAAAAATTATATGTCCCCCAAAATTTTCAAATGACTGCCAAAATTGAATTTCAGGGGGAAGGTGTCCCCCAAATAAAAGATCAGAGGGAAAACACTGATCCCATCTGACATAGGTCCAGATAGGTAAACATGTTCAGTGTGAATTTGTAATTATTTTCTTACCAGATAATATTCATATTTATTATATAACTAAGCAAAAAGACCGATTTTCATTGGCTTATTTTGTTTTGTTTTTGTTTGATTTGATTCTTTACGTCCACTCAACAATCTTTCAGTTATGCGGGACGGTCTTCCTGGGTTGAACCAGTACTAAGCTAGGATAAATGTGTCTTGCTCAAGGAACACAACGCAGTGACGCCGGTGAGGCTCGAACCCGTGGCCCTTCGGTCTCGAGTCAAGCACTCTACCACTGAGCCACTGCGCTCCCTTTTCATTGGCTTAGAACGCTCACATGGCCAGTCTATTTATTGTCATATTCACTGGCTGGCGCGCGCTTGCCGGTGAATATTAGTTACTAAAATTAGACTCCTTGTGTTTTTTTTTCCGTTCCGGTTCTGCTTTTCTAAAGCGTCAATAATTATCCTATCGTAGTTGTCGAGAACGCAACAAATCATGCACTGGAGCTGATCTATTTCGATTTTATTGCACAATAAATGACGAAAACAAATTTGAACTCGTCAGCGTCTTCCAACTTTCCGCCTTTGCACTGAAGAACTCCCGCCAATACTTGGACCATGTCGCATACGTTAGCATGTATTTGTAACGTCTTTCAAGCGTAAAAAAAACGTTACACTGTCTAACGCCATGAATGACGTAAGCTATCACACATTTTTCCTGCACTTTCAAAGCTGTGAATTATTACACTATTTTAACATTTGCTATACAGCAAGGCGTGCTAGAATTCTTGTTAGTAAATGTTGAATGATGACACTCATGCACAACATATATAAAATAGTAAACTGGTGGTCTTATCTAGGTCTGCACTGTTTCTGCTAAATGCTTGACTGTCCCAAAACTTGTATATATAAGTTCAGTATTTTTTTCCAGGTGCAATGATGCCTGTACATCTTTTTCTAAATGTTGTATAATAAAACAATTATTGACTAATTGGATATGATGTGATATCGACCAGAGTAACCAATATTGACCGAGGCGAAGCCAATATTGGTATACTCTGGTCGATATCACATCATATCCAATGCCTCATTAGTTAATAATTGTATAATGTTTTGGGTGCTCAAAAGAACCGTCTCATTGAGACAGTTCTTTTGAGTAATAAGCACCCTCATCATATGTTTTGGTTGAGAAATAAGAAAAATAATTTTCCAGTAAGCACTCTTATCTGGAGGTCTGATCTGAGAAAGGAGTGTACCTGAAAATATCAAAAGATATACCATTGCATCAGAAAGCGTGGTAGCTCAGTGGTTAGGCACCTGCCTCTGGTGCTTGAGGTCCCAAGTTCAATCCCCTCTCGTGTCAAGGAAAATTTCCGTGTCGGAAAACACTATCTTTCTACCTTTCTTTTGCAGGGATGACACTAGTTGTGTATTTTCTTTCCAGGATACATGCATCGTCTTTCCGATCGGGATGTTAACTGGATGTCCTCTGTGCAGGGAAAGTCACCCCCTGTGCAGGTTAAAGAAGTTCTGAACCCTTTGGTAATTTCAATATGGTTACTTGTAGGCTTGAGAAAAACATTTATGTTCGGCTACTCCATTCAGGACTCTAAGCGCACCATCTGAACTCGATTACTTGTGTGTTAATTCTTCTAAAAGAAGATACAGCGAGAATCAATACCGAGAGATAACTACAGCCAATTGGGGCTTAGCTACAACCAACCAACCAACCAGCAACCCGGAGTGTACAAAGTAGAGGCCCCCAGGGGGGTCTGTGCTCCCTTGATCCCTGAAAAAAATGCATTGATCTCCCCAGATCCCTGAAAATAATTGCCACGGCTCCCTAAAAGTATTTTGCCTTTGCTCCCCAAATCCCTAAAAATAGACCAGCATCTCCCCAGATCCCCAAAAATATAAGTAATTTCTCCCTAAAATGTATTTTTCTTTTCGTAGGATTAAAATTACATACTAAAAAACTATGAAGCTATACAAGAGCGCATGACTTAACGATAACTTAATATTTTGCCTTTTACATGTAAAGACAGGGCTTAATCATATTTCAATAAAATGCATGGTATATGGCTCAAAGTATGAGGCCATTCAGGCCTCGAAATATCTGAAAATAGGCACTTGCCCTGCATCACAAAATTTATTTGCATACATGGGGAAAATTTAATTTTCAGTAGAAATATCAAAATATTCACTTGCCCTGCAGCCTGAGCCACTGGTAAATACGAGCGGACGAGTACTATTTTCGAGCCCTGCCATTCCTTCAAATGCTGTTGCTGTACCTGGTAGAGTGGGCATGGCGGAATGCTCTCTAGATTTGATTTTTTTAATTAGAGACAGACCATTTTTTTCTGGTTGGGGGGCAGGAGCTGATTTTTTCCAACAGCTTAAACTAGATTTTTTCTAGACAAAGTCAAAGTATTTTTTTGTAATCAAATTTTCTACAATTGCTATTAGCCCCTATACACTTGTTTAGCTTCAGTTTCATTAAATAAGTATATATCTGATCAGCATTCTTAAGTTTTCTTATAAAAATGAGCTTATTATCTAAAAAGAGGATTGCATAGCAGGTGCATAGGTAGCACTGTAACAATCCGCAGCCAGACTCGTGCTAGGGGGGTCCGGGGGCATGCTCCTCCGCGAAAATTTTGATAAAAATAGTGCGATCTGGTGCAATCTGGGCATTCCAAAGTATGCTATTACCAAGCTAAAAATCAACAATTTTAAGGTTAATAAATGAATAACAACAATAATTGCCATATTTTTTCTGAGGTCAATCTAGATGTACATGTTATACGAAAATAAGTACATTTAGGATTTACAAGGGTGGTCTGGGGGACCATCCCCCCAGAAGCAGAAGAAATTTTAAAAAATCAAACAAAATGGAGGCTTTCCCTTTATTTTTTTTGGCTTTTTGGCAGGGCTCCCTAGATCCCCAAAACTATGAGCTTGCTCCCCAGCTCCCCTAAAATAATAACCAGTGCTCCCAAGATCCCTGAAAATAAATAGCCATTCTCCCCAGATCCCCAAAACCCCTGGGGGCCCCAAAGTAGAACAGTACACCTGCCAATACTCAAAAGAAATTCTACTGCTGTAACTTGAGCAAGTTTTCTTAGAACATGAGGATAAGTTTAGAAGAGACATATAGTAATCTTACCTATCCTATAGGTATACGGCCGCTAGGCTATGGTAATTCTGCGCTTCTTTGTAATTTTATTGTCTTGACGTCTATCTCTTCGCACGGCTCTAGCTAGTCTCGTCTTCTATACTTCCACAAAACGCTTTGAGGCGTGACTTTAACGGTAGATGCATTGAATTAATCGAGGGTCATTACTTAGAGGTCGTGGTAGAAGTGTACCACGAGATGTTGTCCTTTTATAGCTCCATCCCATTCGGAATACCTCGAATACCTAGCCGGACATAACCGGTGCAAGCCGACTGGAATAGAATAGAACGGAGCCTCCACTACACTCCTCCCCTCTTTATTTGTAGGCTCTGGGACACATCTTCGTGCTAGCATTCTTCATTATCCGTCCCAATGCTGGGGAGGATCTCCATTCTGCATTATCGGCCCCAATGCCTGGGAAGATATTTCGTCGATTTACAGCCACATCCACAATGCTATGGTCATGTTAGCCGGTCAGTTAATCCTCCTGCACTATTCCTGGGCAAGCTACCAGCAGATAACCAGTACTCAAGTGCAAAGCTGTCTACAGTAACTGACAACTGTCACCTCTACGCTGACATCTGGTAGAGTCGACTCGCATTGCGCGAGGCATACTCTAAGACTTCCTTTAGGTCTGGTCTCTGATCTTGGCAACCATATCTGCAAACATTCCAATCAAGGCAGGTGATGAGTGGGCTCTTCCACCAATCCTGAAGTAGGGAGCATCTGTCTCCAACAACAGTTTATCTTCCTGAAGCTGTCTCAGGGCCTCCTTACTGTCATGGCTGAAATGTTGAACCATTCCTGTAAAACCGAAGTGGGTGTTAGGGAACACTCGTTGCCACTGGTCCATGGTATCACGATTTCCTCCGAAGCAGTGAAGGTGGATCTTTTGCTCCCGTGAGACCACTCCTTTCAACTGATATAGGAGCTGTATATATGTGCCTTCTGGTTGACCAGACATCATTCCTCTCGCGTGAAGAACAAGGACATGCGAGGGCTGGAGGTGCTCCAGAACTCTGTCCAATACCGCATGCTGCTTGGGCCACATGGATGGATCCGCTGTATAGTCCAATCCGACCTCTCCCAACGCTCCAACCTCTGGCATCGACAAACAACGCTGGAAAGCTGGGAAAGCTGCCTCTGTACTTGAATCCAGATACTTTGGATGCAGTTTGATCGCTATCTTGTATCCTGCTTGGGTGAGGTGTTGTACCTCCTCGCTTGACGGATAGGTCTTAGGATCACAAAATATGATGACTCCTCCGGTTAACTTGAATCAAAATTGCATATCAGGACAGACATGCTTACAAAGGTCTTCAACAGAAGCTCTTGGTTTTCCTAGAGCGGCCCTTGACCTGTCCAGGTGGAAATGGCTATCAATTCCCTCCGGTAGGTCCTCTTCTTCCTCCTTCCATGTAGAGCTAGGCGGGTGCCTGGTGATGAGATCTTGCCTGTCACGCTCAGACAAGCAGGCAACTATGACTAACAAAATCCTCCAGTGCAGAAGATATGCCGGTGAATTTGCTGGGACCAAAGTGAACTCCTCTGGAACGGAACAACCCTGAAGATGGCACATGGCTTCCATGGCTTTCGTCTGGCGCATCGAGACTTGACACTTTCCACGACGAACTTGCTTCAAGTCATTAACGTAATCCACTAGTCCGCTTAAATTGGAGACGGAGCCTAGTAGACGACTCTTGCAGATCTTCAGGACGCTGATCCTCCTTCTCATGAGCTCTTCTGTAGGTTCAAGTTGATCATCGAAGATCCCCGGAAGATGCGTAGCTGCATGCATCCTCGAAACTTTGCTGCTGCACTTGACTACAGGACAAATCTCAACTTGCCTGTTCACTTGGGCTGGTCTTGCGTCTTTCTTTGGACCTCTTCTGGGCGATGATGAAGCTTTGACTATCAGTGACATCGGATTTCCGGAGCCTGGCTGATCTCGCTTTGAAGCATACTCTACCCTCCGGGACACATGTCGCTTTGGGCTCACCCGACGTCTCTGGGGGTATGGTGACCTTGGTCGACGTCTTGGACTTTCCCTCCTCCTTTGTGGTGACCTGCTTGGAGACCTCCTTCTCTGTTTATGGTCTCTTCTTGACCTACTGGGAGACAAAGGCCTCTTTCTGGGCGAAGTCCTACGGGGTGGCCTGGCTTGGTCGCGCTTGGGCAATGACTTTCTTTCCGACGCCGTCTTTTCCTGAGAAGTCTTCTTCATCGAATCTTCCTTTGGGAATCTCACTGGAGATCTTGTCAACTTCTTTCAAGAAACAGTTTCCTCGGCAACAATGCTGCTGACGAGGCAACTGGTCTCTGCTGATGGCTGAGGACTCTGGGCAACAATGCTGCTGACGAGAGCCTCCTTCTGTGGTGATGGGCAACCGCTGACATCAGACATCAAGACGTCCACATCAAACTCCTCGATTGTTGGCGAGTCTTGGCCCTCGGTGGATACAGCAAACAACTTCTCCTCTTCCTCGGCTGTGATGGAGTAGTCCATTGGCTCATCCGCAAGAGCATCTTCTACACGCCTCTGTATGGTGGGGTCCTGTCCAAGGCGGATGTCCCTGGATAGACCGGTGGCAGGCATCTTCGATGGCTTCTTGCTTGTCTGCGGAAGAGCATACAAATGTTGATTTATCCAGTCACGACCGTGGAACTGGAGAGTATCCGCATCTCTTGCAACAGTCTTCAACCATTGATTGTTGTTCTGCTGACGTGCCAGATCAGCCTGTCCTTCGAGGGTCTCCAACCTCATCCCCTGAGTCGCTGTTAAACATATCAGCTCGTTGATGATGGATCTGCTGCTGTAAAGCTCTTTTCTTTCCGTCATCTCTCTCAGGGTCCTGATGAACTTTGGTAGGAGTTGAGTGGTGTTTTCTTTGTTTGCTGCCATGTTGCAGAATCTGAAGGTATAAAGAAGATACTGATTATTACAATTGTCAGATAATTACAATTGTCAACAAAGAAAAACAGTAGTTTACAAATTTCTTTTACATTTCCCACACTGGTACTCATCAATAGACAGCGCCTCTGTTTGAGTGATATCCACACATGCTCCATGGAACCATTCATCACATCCATCGCACTGTATCATGAATCTACCCTGCCGTTCTCTGCATAGGCAATAGACCGTAGAATCATCGACATCACTGATCTGAGTGCCATTGGGATTGTCCTGCCAATTCTTGATCCAATCTGGTAGTTTTCTGTCTTTGCATGGCTTCAATCTGTCGTGATTTGCCACGAACATGCTCTTTCTCAGCTGGACCCGGAACAATGCTGCTGATAGTCTTTCTATCAATATGGCTGGACCCTTCCACGGTGAACTTAATTTCCTACAGTTTCCCTTCAATACGGCCGTATCTAAAAGATAGACGATGTCTTTCCCCTGGTTATTTCTCTTGACGACTCCTCTTAAATCGTAGTCCCTCTTCATACGTTTCAATGTTGTTTTCAGCTGGGTTCTTGGAGCATTATGAGCTGTCTGGATGTTGCGCGTTAACTTTGCCACAAATTGGTCAATATCTTCGTGTTCTTCAGCAAGTAATGGGAACATCAAATAGGCTGGTGTGTTCACCTCACGTCCCAACATCATTTTGTTCGCCATATAACGTGTTCTACGATTCACTGAACTTCGGAGTGCTCCCGCAATCTGTTGCAGGTGAAGATCCCACTGATCTTGCAAGTCCCTGATGAAACATCTGACCGCATCCATCAAAGTTCTGTTATATCGTTCCACTTGACCATTTGAGGACGCTCTGTATGGAGTTGTCCTTGCTTTGTGGATCTCTAATGCTTCGCAGAGGGCTGTAAATAGTTTTGATTCGAAGTTTTGCCCCTGGTCAGAGAATATCTGGAATGGATACCCGAACCTAGAGAAGAAACCGTCAATCACTGCTTTTGCCGTCACCTCTGCTGTCTGTGAAGGTAATGGTACACACTCCACCCACTTGGTGAACTGATCCACCATCATCAAGATGTGCTCATTTCCTCCACCATCATCAAGATGTGCTCATTTCCTCTTGGAGTTTTGGGTAGAGGTCCTAAGAAGTCTATATGTACTCTTTCCATTGGTGCTCCTGCTTGATACTCATGCGTGGGTAGTCGCCCCTTGATGCTGCTTTTCTTGTTCTTATTGCACATGTCAAAAGAGACCACATACTCAGTAATATCTTTTCCCATGCCATACCAGAAGAATTTTTCTTTGATCCTGGCTTTTGTTCTTTCTATACCTTGATGTCCTGAAGAGGGAAGATCATGGTTAAGGCTTCTTAATAGCTTCTTGCTTCAAGTTTTCCGGTACTACCAAGTCTTTATCCCCTTTGTCAGCTCTCTGATGATATAGAAGTCCACCAATGATAAGAAACTCTTCTTTGGCTAACCAGTAGTATTTCCCAGCAGAGCTTGCAATAAAAAGGTCTGCTTCAGAAGGAACCTGTTTGGAATCTAACCAATCCAAAAGAAATGTGAGTGTATCATCCCTCCTTTGTTGTTTCTGTAATTCTGCAACATCTAAACCCCAACAACACTGAATAGGTTTCTTTTGTTCATTTACACCACAGACTAATACACGGTTATTTCTACCGATCAAGTTGACACTAACTGTACCCTCTTTGGATAGAATTTCTATAAATGGCTCTTCGCTAGACAATGATCTGGTTATTCCCCAGTCAGCTTTTGTTGTCTTCTGTATAGACTAATTTTCCACCGTATAAGATAAACCATCATAACAGGCTGGCTTGCCATTCTTGACTACCTGGTCATTCGCCCCGACACCTACGGTCTCCGCTGATATCCTGTGACACGACTGCTGCTTCTTGGAGTTCTGTTTCACACTCAAAGATGTATCACCACCAACCAATGGGTGCGCCAATCCCCCATGACCGTCATCCTTAACCTCTGGCTTCCCAGAGACTCCCAATTGTCTCATGGCTCTAGAAGTACCTTGTGACGTCAATGGAACTGCGTCGTCAACTTCCCTTGCAAAGTGTCCCCATTGGCTATCAGCCTTTACGGAGTAACTGCAACCTCCACAGGGTAGGTCACTTGGCTTTACTCCTGGAATGAAATTATCACACTGTATCTCTTGGCAGGGAATCCTGGATAGTGCATCGGCATTTGTATGTTTAACTCCCAATCGATGTTCCAAAACCATGTCATATTGGGATAACTCTTCCATCCATCTCGCCAATTGTCCCTGCGGCTCTTTAAATCGCAATAACCAAGTTAAACTTGAATGGTCAGTCCGTATAATAAATTGTTTACCTAATAAATGGTGTCTAAAATGTCTACAAAACCTCGCCATTGCCAATAATTCTTTTCTTGTAGTACAGTTGCGTCGTTGTTCTTTTGTGAGAGCATAACTACCGTATGCGATAGCTTTCTCTTCACCTCCCTGAACTTGCAGTAGTTCAGCTCCAATGGCTTTGTTGGATGCATCACAGTCTAGGATAAAGGAATCCTGTGTGTTTGGAAGGGCAAGTACTGGTGGACTAGTCAGCGCCTTTTTCAAGTTGTCAAAAGCTTGCTGTTGTTCGTCTGTCCACTGGAATTTCTTCTTCCCAACCACTCTGTATAATGGATCTGCCAACTGTGAAAAGTTCTTGATGAAACTTCTGTGATAGTTTGCCAGTCCCATAAACCGTTCCACATCCTTCGAACATGCAGGTACAGGCCATAATGCTACGGACTGTATATCTGCGTCTGTCACTGACAGTTTGTCGTTGCTGATCAGCCTGCCTAGGAATTCGACTTCTTTTTGGAAGAAAATGCATTTTTTGGGTTTCAATTTTAGACCAAATTTCCGGAAAGGCTTCAATGCTGCATCTAGATTTTCTAGATGATCATCAAAGCTTTTCCCCATGATTAAGATATCATCTAAGAAAGCAAGCAAAAATAGTAAGTGAGTATGATCAGGAAATACCACAATCACAAACTGCAGACAACCCCATGGCATCGCGAGGAAGAGCCGCTCAAGTCTTCCAATTCAGACCCCTGAGTACCAGGTTCATGACTCGAGCATAACTCGCTGGCGCATTGCACAATCCAAACCCCATTTTTACGTGCTCAAATAGGCCGTATCTTGTGTGAAATGCAGTTTTATGTCGATCTTCAGGTTTGATGTTAATCTGCCAGTAAGCAGAATTAGCGTCTAACCTAGAAAACCACACATTTCCAGCCAAAGTATCGAGACAGTCATCAACCAGGGGCAGGGGAAACACATCTTTTACTGTTACCTTATTTAGACCCCTATAGTCAATACACCAATGTACACTACCATCACGTTTCCTGATGAGGACTGGTGATGATGCCCAATCTGAAGCGGATTCTTTAATTACACCAGCCTCCAGCATTTTCTTTAGATGAGCTTCTTCATCCACAAAGCAGACTGGGGTCCGGGGCATGCGTTGCTTGATTGGTCTCGCATCTCCTGTGTCGATACCATGCTCTATATCTGTAAAGGTACCTAAGTCTAATTCACTTTTGGCGAAGACGTCTTCATGCTCGTTCAACAATGCTGCTAAACGAGATTGTTCACTTGCAGACAGATGCTCTGTAGATGCCTTGTAAGTCTCAGACAAATGCTCTGGTACTGGATCAGCTTGGTCTTTTTTCTCTGAAACTTGACAAACATTACTGGTTGTGCATTCTTCTTCTTCTGGCAAGAATTCCGCAACTGTAGAAGCTGTGGCAACTTCTTTACCTTTACGAAGTAGCTTATACCTGTCTGTGCAATTGAAAATGCAAACAACTGGGTCTGTGCCAGCTGAGCACACTAATCTTGGTCCGAAAATTTTTTCTGATTGAATTGGTTCCACTACGTAGTCTGACATCTGTTGATCCATAGCACACTTCACCTGAGCAGCAGAATTTGGAGGAATCACTATTCGCTTGGCTATAGTTACTCTGGCTACCTTTGGATTAGCATTCTCTTCTCCTGTGTTCATCATGATCTCATGGCCTTTAAACACAAACTTTTGTTTACCCATGTCAATTATTGCATCACCTTCTCTCATTATATCTACACCAAACAGCATATCCTGTTCTATTGGAGCTACATAGACGGGTCCCCTATAATAGTTGTTACCTATTTTTAATTTGACCAGTCCAGCCACAAAGCCTTTCATGGATAACTGTCGACCTGCTGTGTCTAGGCGTACATCATAAAGTTTTTTGGGCGGTATACGGAGTGACTGGTAAACTTTATCAGAGATGATAGTAACTTCTGCTGCAGAATCTATAACTGCCTCCACCAAAGAGTTATCTATCCGAACTGGAATCGTGAACTTTGATATGGACTTTAACATGCATACCTTCACATGACTGGTTTCGGACTTCAACTTCTGCTTGCTATCTTCTTCTTGTGTTGTTGGACCACAATGCTGCGGGCCAACAGTAGAGTTGTCTATGTTGCCATCATGCGATGGAAAAATAGTGGCTTGATCTTTCTGCTTCACTTCTGATGTCTGACTTCTGGAACTGTTGCCTGTTAGTTCTTATGTGGGCCTTCTTTGCTTTGGGTCCGAGCCTTGGCCCCCTGGCTCGTCCCGGGTTTGTTTAAATCCAGCTGTTGCTGTTTTGGGCAATCCCTTCTAAAATGACCCTTTTCATTACACAAGTAACAGATACTGTCTTCTGGGCGAAGTCTATTCTTAGGCCTCCGTCTTAAACTAGCTTGCTGTCCCAATAACTGTGCCATATTTTCTTGGAGTTTCTCAATTTTGTCTTCCAAAGAATTCTGGCTAGCCTTGGGTTTCCGATCAGCCATGGCACAGACTTGAAGAACATCTGTGTCATAATCTTCAGCCGTGACTCTTGAAGAAACATTACGGTCTGTCTTATGGCCATATATATAGCATCTTTTATGTGCTGGTACAATCTGATCTCATTCAACGCATCCTCAATACTCAAAGACTTTTTCATGCAAACATGGTGACCGCCTCAGCATCTCTTAATCCCTGGCAGAATCTAGCTACGGCCTGTTGATTGCTATACTTTTCTGGCAAATCTTTAAACGCTTTGCCAGACAGGGTCAACACTCGGTCCGCCCAGCCTTCTAGAGATTCATCTTTCTTCTGGGTTGCCTGTTGGAACCGCACTTGCGCTGAAGCTGGCAACTCTCTATCACCAAATCTTTCATCTAATTTTTTCAACAATTTTCTGTATGAAAGATGTTTTGTTCTTTCCATTAAGGTGGCACAAAAGTCCGCTGCTTTTCCAGTTAAGCACCAAATTAAACAATCTAGGCACTCTTCAGCTGTCCAATCTGACGATTCTGCGTATTTTGTGAATCTATGCTTGAAGGGTAGCCAGTTGCTCTTACCATCATATTGCAGCTGTTTTGGCAAAGTACGAATGGCTGATTTCTTTTGGCTCTTCTTCTTTTTGGACACATGTTTTGAGTCAGAATCTGAGTCGGAATCTTCAGATGATGACGAAGATGACGAGGAAGATGATGTTTCATGTCGATGTTTCTTTGACTTCTTATGTTTTGTCTTCTTTTTTAAATCCGAATCTGGGTCTGAATCTTCGGTTGACGATGAAGATGAATGTTTCTTTTGATTCTTTTTCCTTGAACTCCTATGCCTGGGTTTAGAAAACTTATATTGATCTTTTTTGTTTGATTTCTTATGTTTATGTTTCTTTTGAATATCATCGGAGCTACTCTCAGATGAACTGGTATCTTCTGAACTCTCACTATTTTCTGAAAGCTGGTGCTTGTTTCTGTGTTTTTTGTTTTCAGAACTTGAATGTGACTTGTGTTTTTTGGATGACTTTTTTTCTGAAAGTGAGCGCTTGTTTTTACTACTTTTGATATCTGAAAGCTGTTTGTCTGGAGCACTGTCATCTGCAGAGGTCTTCTGTTTTGTTGCTTTTTGGTCTTTATCCATTTTTGTTGATTTTTGCCTTTTCTCTGCACCCTCAGACTCCTCAGAATATTCAAGATTTAATTTTCGTCTGACTTGTGGACTTTGTGATCTGTCATCTGTGTGACTCTTTGTTCTTTGTTTTGGAAAGATTGAACCTGGATGAATAAGATCTTCTTGCATGCCTGTTACCGTCTTGTATGAGGGCATAGTCCATGGGACAGAAGGTGCTCCTGGCCCACCGAATGTGCCTTACTCCATTGGGAACGTTGAACCGTCTGGCCATAGTCTGTTCTTTATTTCATCTTTTATCTGTGACCTGTACACGTCTTCTTCTGTCCACTGTGCCTTGGAACCATCATCGTAGTCCAAACTGTCTGCACCATAGCCGTCGTCCTGTTGCTCATCCGCTGTGTCATGGTCGGGATTTTGCCTGAAGTCTAAACACGCAAGGGTATCCTCTGGAATCCTTTTTCTCAAGATGCTTGAGAGCAAAGGGGCTGTCACATTGCCTTGCCACAGTCTCACTTCAACAATGGCCTTAGCTAATTTGTCACCAATCCCAGGTATGATTCGCAGCTCTCTGGGGGTGGCAAAATTCACAGCAATTCTGTGTTCAGGGTCCATTTTGAGACAGGAAGTAGCAACACAAAATAACCAGTTTTTTCAGGCTCTTTTCAGGGACAACGCTGTTGTGGGCTTTGGACTAGTGTATCAGGTTTGAATGGATGGCCAGTGCAATTTCTTTAGGAGACAGGCGAGTGCAAATTGACGATGGAAGCGGGAAATGGCGGGAAAGGCCACTTGCAAATTTCAAAATTTCAAGAATACCACACCTGCTGTGACGATAGGCGACGTTTCTCCAGATTACCACTGCCACCAATATAGTAATCTTACCTATCCTATAGGCTATGGTAATTCTGCACTTCTTTGTAGTTTTATCGTCTTGACGTCTATCTCCTCACACGGCTCTAGCTAGTCTCGTCTTCTACCACGAGATGTTGTCCTTTTATAGCTCCATCCCATTCGGAACACCTCGAATACCGAGCCAGACATAACCGTTGCAAGCTGACTGGAATAGAATAGAATGGAGCCTCCACTACATTAGACCTAAGATTAGGCCTAAGAATGGATTTTTCTGTTATGCCCCATTCTTAGGCCTAATATTTTGGGTCACATTTTGTTCAAATAGCAACACTCTATTATTTGCTCAAAAGTTTATATATGGAATAATATTTCTGGTGGAAAAATTTATTGTAATAGTAAGTCCCTTACCTCTAGTTGGTGCTCACAAAAGTATGTCCAAAATATTGAAAATCCACTTTTGTAGCAGCAAATAATGATTTGCTTACAAAAAATAGTTCAAAAACACATATGCTGACACAGTGACATCATAGTTTTATGAATGACTGAAGCCTTGTGGGTAAAATGCATGAAGAGAAACCTGTAAGCCCATTGGCTGATGGTCATTTGACCATAACTGATAATCACATGATATATCTGATGATGTGGCTCACTGATTCCTGTCTCCAAATTTAAAGCACTAAGAGACAGGGAACCAGATTGACCCTAAATGGAAGCTAAAGGTCGGGAGATACATGTGTTTTGAAACTTTGTTGATCTTTCTGGTTTGTACACTTTTATGTTTAATTATTCTCACGCATTTTATTTCATTTATATGTGCAGTATTTGCCCTAAGTTTATAGAGCATGTAGAAATGAAGGAACTATGAATAAATTCTTACAACTTTATTTGTAAACAAACTGTAGTGTAAACAATTACTAATTTTGCTTCTATTGTACACAAAAACCATAACCTAGTTTGACCATGATGAAAGCGTGGTAGCTCAGTGGTTTGGCACTTGCCTCTGGTGCTAGAGGTCCCAGGTTCGATTCCCGATCGCGGCGAGAAAAATTTCGGTGTCCGAACACGCTTTCTCTAGTGTCATTTGCAGGGATGACGCTAGATAAGTGCATCGTCCTTCGGATCGGGACGTTTACTGGATGTCCCCTGTGCAGGGAAAGTCACCCCCTGTGCAGGTTAAAGAACCCTACGGTAATTTAGATATGGTTACTTGTAGGCTTTCATCCTGCAACCCGGAGTGTACAAAGTACACCTGCCGATAATACTCGAAAGAGGGTCTGGCAGTATATAGAGAAAGAAAGAAACTTACAAACTAGGTTATGGTCCAAGAACTACCACTACATATGGTTACTTGTAGGCTTGAGAAAAACATTTATGTTCAGCTACTCCATTCAGGACTCTAAGCGCACCATCTTAACTCAATTACTTGTGTGTTAATTCTTCCGGTCCGTGTATTCACCGGATCGGGCCTACTCACCAGACCTGACAGGATCGGACCCGAAATTGGCTATTTAGCTCCTTTTTAAAACATATTTATTATTATTATGTTTGTAAACTATGTGTATGATCATAATAATGATGTCTGGATCATGAAGGTCGGAGACGATAGCTACTATCTGACCGGATCGGGCTCAAAAATGGTCAAATAACGTTATGATATAATTATCTTATGTTTGTAAAGTAAACACAACAGGTGTGAATTGATAGCTGACCATTGCACAAAGGGCCCGTTGAGTATGTTTTTGCAGTTTTTATTAATATTAATATATTCAAATGGATATAAATTGCATTAAATACATTATTCTTTTATATACATCATTCTTGTAAAGAAAAATAAAAAACAGTTAAGCAAAGGAATAGGCCAATTTCGGGCCCGATCCGGTGATTAGGCCCGATCCGGTGAATACACGGACCCTAATTCTTCTAAGAAATGATACAGCGAGAATCAATACCGAGAGATAACTACAGCCAATTGGGGCTTAGCTACAACCAACCAGCAACCCGGAGTGTACAAAGTAGAACTGTACACCTGCCAATACTCAAAAGAAATTCTACTGCTGTAACTTGAGCAAGTTTTCTTAGAACATGATGATAAGTTTAGAAGAGACACTTATTTTTCGAAATTGTGAGCCGTCGAATTTAGGTGAAATCGAGTAACAACACTCTGAAGAACAAAGGCAAGATACCTTCAAAAATATTTCCCCATGCAACAACACAGTAGCTGCACGAAATTGCTAGAGACAAATTCCCTTCATAATTAGTCAATTAAACTCACCATTAAACAGCTAAAAGGTCATTACCCTTCTGTATTTATTTATATGCCCCGGCCACGCACTGGTCCATGGTCGGGTATGAAAGCCATGACCGCGCCGCGCCGAAAATTGCCGCGCCAGAAAATTATTTTTCCTTTCTCGAAGCACAAAGAGGTATAATTCCATTTTTTTTTCGCTATATCAACTGCAAATAGTATTATTAACAATTGCCAATAAAAAATATTAGTTTTCCCGAAATTATGATTTTATAAGCAATTTGACATGTGCCAGGGGTATGAAAGACCCTGCCGCGCCGTGCCGTGCCACTTTATGATCCATTGATTAACAGTTAGATTATAACGACTTCTTAAATCACTTTTGATGAAAGAATTACTAAAAAGAAATTTGTGAACTTCAATAAGCGCGACATTAATTTTTGTTACTGAAAATCCTAAAAAACCTACAATGAAAATTGGATTAGTATCTATATTGATACCTACCGTTCGTGTGTACGTTCAAAGCTGCTGCGTTAGCAACTATGGCTGAGTCTTTGATTCTCGCTCACAGTCAAGGAAGGTTAGTTTATTTATTTATTTATTTATTTATTTATTTATTTATTTATTTATTTATTTATTTATTTATTTATTTATTTATTTATTTATTTATTTATTCATTTATTTATTTATTTATTTATCTATTTTAGTTAAGGCATAGCAAATGCGCGGATGCGTCGGCTGGTCTGCACTTTTGTTTTTCCCTAACCCCCGCGGACAACTATTCTTGCATCAAGGTCCATATATTTTTCAATAAAATTATAATTTGTATTTCGAACGCCCAAGTTCCGAGTTATATTTGAAAAATGCGAACCTGCATTATGCAGCAGGTATTAATATAGTTGAAGTTGCTTGAATGCAAATAAGTGGTGTGAAGTGACATTTGGAATTGGAAATCGTAATTTTTACATTTCGTGACGGAACTTATGTTGAAATAAGGCGTATGTTAACGGGACCATTTATATATGAGTATTGATATAAATATTATTTTATCTTTTCAGATACCTTGCAGAGCATTTCAACCGATGAGATGGGATAGATGTTCTTTACAAACCTGAGGCTGAAATCTACGAGTTGTATGACCTGATTCCAACCAACATCTGCGATTATAAAGTAAGTTTGCTTTATAATTACTTGTGATAAAAGCGCGATTTAATATGCATATGTTCCCAGTGTTGGCAAAGACGAGCATGCGCATATGTGCAGTCTCGCCATAGCCTCTACTGCTGCTTTATACAAGATGATAGAATATTAACCACGTCGCTCACATAATTGCCATCCAACCAAAATGTTTTTGCATTGTATCTATATTTTTGCAGTGAAGGCTTAGGCGAGTTTGCGCATACGAACAGTCTCGCAAGAGCCATTCCAGTCTGTTAACTCAATATTGTAGATAGATATACAAGTTAGAAAATTAAGCACACCCTAATATATTGTTCCTTATCAATACTAGTCCGGATCCCCTGAAATATCACAAAGCTTCCAAGCCAGCATTCAATGTTCTGCCATCAAAGGCATGCCAGCGAAATGCCATTAACATGGCGTTTCGCTTGCGGGGCGACGATGACCCGATTTTAGTGGTATTTGTTTCAGCGTTCCTTTGCAGTAACAGTCAAAAAAGTTGAACCCCTCTGAAAAAACTTTCCAGGACCGTGCCAGCGAAACGCCATTAACATGGAGGATTTTAGTGGAAAGCAAACAACACAGTAGGAGTATCTACGGTGATGCTTGAATCACCAACCCCATTATCTCAAGTTTATCACTCTTACAATGAGCCGCTGTACTCCCCTGATTTAATATTAAATGACAACCAAAGTAGTGCGAAATGGCCAAGAACTATTCTAGAAAAGTTCTAGAATTTTCTAGAACTATGGTCAAGAACTGCTCTGTAACTGCTCTAGATATGTTCTAGAATGTTTATGGGACAGATGTAGAAAGTTAAATGGGACAATTTTGTTCTACAATTGCTCTAGCCAAGGTCAAAAGATTTGTTCAAGTAAAGTTCCAGAAAAATTATAAAGATATTTCCTAGAACTGTTGTAGAACACTTCAAATTTGTTCTAGAACAGTTCCGGAACAAATCTTTAGAACTTTTATGAACAACTGTAGAACATCCCTCAAAAAATGTCCCATTTAACGTTTTAAATATGTCTCTGATTTTTTCTAGATTATTTTTAAAATGGTTCAAGAACAATTCCAGAAATGTTGTAATGGTTTGTTCTAGAACTGTTCTAGAACTGATCTAGAACAAACCATTATTATTTTTCTGGAACAATTATAGAACATCCCTCAAAAAATGTCCCATTTAACGTTCTATAAATGTCTCTGAATTATTCTAGAACATTTTTAGAATGGTTTCACAACAATTTTAGAAATGTTCTAATAGTTTGTTGCAGAACTGTTCTAGAAGAAACCTTGGTTTGTTCTAGAACTGTTCCAGAACAAGCCTTTAGAAGCCTTCTGGAACAATTGTAGAACACCTCTCCCAAAGATGTCCCATAAAGGGTTCAATAAATGTCTCTGAATTATTCTAGTAGATAGTTAAAATGGCCATGGTCAGGAATGTCATTGAACAGAAGGCACATTTCCCTAGCCCTAGTAGATCATTTGGAAATATGATTCTGCGAAATGCCACTTATTATATCTGAAATACTGTTAACAAATTTGGGTAAAACCCAAAAAACTAATACCAAAGTGTATTTCATACTCATGCAGGTGACTCAATAAAAATAATAAACATCAACCAAGGAATAATTATTATTTAAAAAAACAAACATAACAGAGGCCCTACGTTGGCCTGAATGTTGTCAGTTGTCGCCACCCTGTTACCCCACCCATTTCAAAACACTTCCATGCGTTTCAGCTTGGAAGGCTGCAGTGACAATTGACATTAAAAACTGTGTCACGGGCCTACTCACTGTCTCCGACAATACACTACTATCATGTTTGCCATCTAAGAGTTGCCAAAAAATGTTTTTGGAAGAGCCTCCATATTATCCCTCCAATTCTGGCAGCGGTGTTTTCCCATCATCTATCTGGCTATGACATGCTTGTTCTAGAAATGTTCTTAAATGTTCTAAAAATGTTCTAGAACTTTTGAGAACATTTCTAGAACTTGTTGGTTCTACAAAAGTACTAAATAAGTTCTAGAACTTAATTTGAATAGTAAATCGAAAACAATTCTCTAACTTATTTTCCCTTTGAGAAGTTCCAAAAATGTTCTAGAATTATTAGTATATTTCCAGAATTAACTAGTTCTAAAAAGTAAGACAAATGTTCTAGAACTTAATTTGAATCATTTTCAAAAGTTTCTTTCAACTTATTTTGTTCCTGAAAAGTTCTAAAATTGTCTATATAATATTATTAGAACATTTGTAGAACTTATTGGTTCTTGATTTGTTCTAAAATGTTCTAGACTATTTCAATAACAGTTTTAAAGAACATATTCTAGAACAGTTGTAGAACAAGAGTTCTAGAACAAGCATATTTACCTGGTTAAGAACAGTTCTAGGACAGTATCAAATCTCCAATTTTTAGAAAAAAAATTTGCAGGGGTTAGTCTACACAGATACCTGCTCTGATCTGAGCGGTGAAGTTTCAATGTGATTATTGAATGTTTGTAGCTTGTGATAAGGATTCCTAGACTGGTATCAGACCAGTAAATAGAATAATAGTAAAATATAAAGCATTCGCCTAACCAAACACTACCTCTATGTGCCAGTTTACACTGAATGTGTATTTTGGCCATTGGAAGTTACAGAGCTTTCGGTAAGCATAACCTGAAGCCCCAGCATAGGGATCATAATCACTCCAATCGGATAAGAATGCATGCGTAATTATTAAACAAAAAAGTGCATCTAAATGTAAATTTTGACCCAGACATTTCAAAGATAGGGTGAGACTAATTAGTAGCATGTGTACAGTTACTCAGAAGGTAACAGTTATTTTAAATCGAATAGCTACTTAATGTTTTATTGACATTGAACAGAAAACTGATACTTCACCCATCTTTTAATTTTATGTGTTACTTGATGTACTCATCTCACTTTTGAGATTAAAATTTATCAAAACTTGAATACTGCATCTTGGGTGGTTTCCTAGGAATTAATAGGGCAGTAATTCATGAGGAAAACTGGGCAAACTATCCTTTTAAAAGGAAACTTTATTAGACATATCACATTGAGCTCATATTGTACACCTAACTCACGTGTGGCTCCTAAATGGGGTAGCCTCCAAGTGGCAGGAGCTGGACATCAAACAAAAAAGACTTTATGACACTATCCCATTAAACATATAAGAGGGCCACCATCGGCCCGCCGCGAAACGACAGTCGAATGTTTCGCTAGTGGGTCGAGGATAAATAAAGAAAACGCTGTAACTGGGATATGGTCTTTGGTGAATCATTTTCCTTTGATGACTAATTGCCCCACAGGTAAGTTTAAGTCCCATCCATTCAGAGTTAGAAACTTATAAACTTATACATGTATTTATATTTTGAATGCATCTCACAAAGCTTCTGTTATATTAAATCATTCTAATAGTAATTAAATTATAATGCAGTGTGTCAAATGAAAACAAAGTGTAATCACAACTGGTGTCAAATCAATATAGACCGCTCAACATAAAAGGGGCCTATTGAGTGTTTTGGGGTCTGTTTTGCCGTTTTTATTAATGAAAACATTATTTCCCAAAACAGGAAAAGAAAAATAAGAACCATTATTCGTTCTTATCATCATTTCTACTTAAAAAACATGATACTCGGGTCAGGTAATTTTCAGAAAACTGGGAAATACTACCTAATGCAAGTGGAACGGCGCGGCGCGGCAGGGTCTTTCATAAACCTGGCACATGTCAAATTGCTTATAAAATCATAATGTCGGGAAAACTAATATTTTTTTTTATTGGCAATTGTTAATAATACTGTTTGCAGTTGATATAGCGAAAAAAATTTGGAATTATACCTCTTTGTGCTTCGAGAAGGGAAAAATAAATTTCTGGCGCGGCAATTTTCGGCGCGGCCGCGCGGCGCGGTCATGGCTTTCATACCCGACCCTGATCCATAGCCGCTCTTGACGGTAGAATAGAACGATCTTGATTTATTCCCGCCAGATAGAATCGAACAGAACAAGTTCCTGCTACCACTCCCCCCCCCCGGTGGGTGAGTGGGTGGTATTTGGGTGGGTCGGTAGGTAGGTAGGGGTTTCTAGTCAACTCTTCCCTAAGTCAACTCTTCCCTAAGTCAAATCTTACACATTTTTGGTCAACTCGTACCTGAGCTTTTGTCAACTCGTACCATCCTGGGCCAACTCGTACCCGAGTAAAAAAAAAATCGGGTCGTGTAGAGTAGGTTCTAGTCTGACGGGGGGGGGGGGGGGTAAGCCGAGGTTCGGGTCAGCCTGCTCAAGCAGACAGACAGACAGACAGATCGACAGATAGACGGATGTCGGTGTGTTCAATTAGCGCCTTTTTTGCCTTTATTGGCTAATTTTTGCGCAGCCTAATCAGAGTCTTCTACTCTGTTATCGGTAGCTTTCTTTAAATGGCACTGACAATAACAATGAATTTATTGCGCTAGCACATCCACAATGAATGGTATTGACAGACATATAAAATTGATATGCAATTTACATAAGGCAATGAAATTTAAGGTATTGGAGCAATGGTGATGATCTAACAATTCCAGTTAAAGTAAGTAATAATGCAAAGATCAGGAATCAAGTACCACACCTGACCCAGGATATCAATGGGAAAGCGACAAACTGACAGTTAGACACCACAAACTAGAGCCAAGAGGTCAACCCTTTCCCAGCAGGTGACCACAAAGCACATGTAAAGAGACGCACACAAAGGCATAGCAAATACAAGACAGAAAAGCATAAAAGATCCACAAAAGAAGTACCGCCTTAGAACGGTCAGTAAAATATTTTACTGGAGGGCTTAAACTGGTTTCACGGCGCCAACCTCACCCTTAATTCAGATGTGGATCAAGACACATCATCGCTTCAGTGCTATAGTGTTCTATCTACCATTGCACATGTTTTGAGAAAAATGAGTTTGAAAATTTTAGCATCCTGATTGTTGATGCCTTATTTAGCACAGACCTTTGAATCATACCAGAGGGTTAAAATATATACATACAGTGTAAATGTCCTTGGTTTGAAGAAATTTTTACAGTAATATGGACTTTATGGGCATTTTACAGTTTGCAGATAGAACATTATGCCCTAAAAATCACCTTCTGCGTTCAGTGCTATAGTGTTGTATATTTTCCTACAGCTTATTATTCTGTTTATGGAGTCAATTCATGTACTAGTCTGAACAGAAATGACTATTTGTATCTAAAAGTAGCAGATTTAGTCATTTATTTGGCATAACAGTAACAAACCGCACGGCTAATGCCATTAAAATTTATGGAAGGGAGGTAATCTATTTCTACAGTTATTTTTTTCTGTCAATGGGGTCAATTTGTATAATATTTTAGACTGAACTGATTATTTAGACCTAAAAGTAGCAGATTCAACCATTGGTTTGTAATAACATCGACAAAATACTTCAATTAAAGCAGTTTAGATATGTGTAAGGGAGATAATCTGTTTCTACAGCTTATTATTCTGTCCCTGGATCAATTTGCGTTATCACAGTGTAGGACCAGAAGTGTACGGTATTTGTGCTTGTACATTCTTTTGAGATTGTACATCGACGGATAAGTTATTTGTGCAATGAAGCGAGGGGTAGGTTGACAAGAAGTTTCTCTTTTTTCAAACGCCTTTCATTCTAAGTGGAATTCTGGTGGATGGAAATTAGGTTACACAGGCTGAGCTATCGATTTCCACTATTCGATTTTTTTCATTAAATCCGAAAGTTTCACAAAACAACGAAAATCACGCTATCACCTGGTTTCGTCCGAGTTTCAGTGTCTTTGCAAGCTCGATATCTTCAACCAGACATTTGTTTATTTCAGTTTTTCACTATTTTTCACATTTTTAGTAATCTGTAAACTTAGTTTATAGGCTTGTTTATCGATGCATACAATAAAACTGTCATGGGAGGGGTTTTTGTTTGCACTGTTTAATTCCATATTTGTACGGTTATTTGAACGGCAATTGAACCGGTATTTGGAAATTGCCATAAAAATTTGTACAGTCATCTGCAGCCCTATACCTCTGTAAGAAAGCGTATTTGTGATAAAAAAAAAACTCTTTTAGTAGCTGATCATAAAATATATGCCAGAGAATATCTTGAATAATGATTCAAGTTATGTGAAGTCCTAAAATGAATCTTGAACGTAAGTTTAATACAACACTCTGATTCCAAATCTTGGATACCTCTCCAAACTTCAATATTTGGGTGCATCCATGTTTAGCTCCCCTGAGCTATACTTAGGGGGAGCTATTACTATGGTCAGTGTCCGGCGTTCGGTGTCCGTTAACCTTTCCTTTAAATGACTTCTTCTCTGAAACTACTGGCCCCGGGGTGATTTGGTTCAAATTTGGTCACAAGCATTATTGGGTGAAGGGCTTACAGATTTTTACAAATGGTGAGGCCCCGCCCCCTTAAGGAGCCAGGAGGGGCCCCAAAAGGGGTATTTTTTGGACAAATTTAAAAAAAATCTTCTTCTCAAGAACCGGCTATCCAGGAGCCTTAATATTTGGCATGTAGCATCTATAGGAGGAGGACTTTCAAGTTTGTTCAAATGAAAGTGTTGCGAATTGTAAAGGTCATGCAAGGGGACTTCAAGGCTTCATATTCCCGAATTGTAAACCAGTATTTTTCAAATTTAAAAAAAAACTTCTTCTAAAGAATTAGTAGTCCAATAGTATAAATAATTTGGTGTAAAGCATATTTAGGTGAAGGACTTTCAAGTTTGTACAAATAAAGGAACATGTATGACCGGAGTTATGGCCCCTTTTCCGGCAAAATATGCTGTTTTTGAGTTTGTTAACACCCTACAAGCCACATTTTTTAGCAATCTTTATTAAATTTGAACAAAACGTGTATGGCCATAAGATCTCGCTCAGGTTCGGTTTTGGGTTTGATCGTACAAGTATGAATAGAGTAATGGCCCCTTTTTCGGCAAAATATGCTGTTTTTGAGTTCGTTAACACTTTAGAAGTCACATTTATTTAGCAATCTTAATTAAACTTTAAACAAATATGTATTGCCATAAGACCTCGCTCAAGTTCAATTTTTGGTTGGATAGCACATGTATGACTAGAATTATGGCCCCTTATTTGGCAAAACGAGCTGGTTTTTTTTCGGATTTCTCAATCAGTGTTTAATGAACTTATAGAAAATATGTGTGGCAAAAAGACCTGGACCAAGTTAGATTTTGGGTATAATTGCACATGTTTGACCAGAGTTATGGCCCCTTATTCAGCAAAAATGCTGTTTTTTAGTTCGTTAACACTCGAAGTCACATTTCTTAAGCAATCTTAATTAAACTTATAGAAAATATGTATGGTAATAAGACATTGCTCAGGTTCTACTTAGGGTTGGATCGCACATGTATGACTAGAGTTATGGCCCCTTATTCGGCAAAAGATGATGGTTTTGCGTTCGTTAACACTCTAGAAGCCTCATTTTTAAAGCAATGTTAATTAAATTTTGACAAATGATGAATGGCAATGAGATATTGGTCAAGTTCGACTTTGGGTGTGATTGCACATATATATCTAGAGTTATTGTCCCTTATTCAGCAAAATAAGCTGTTTGGGACTTGTTAACGCTCACGCAGCTTCATTTGGCACTTGATCGGGTCATTATGACCAGTGGTACTCAGGTGAGCGATATAAGGGCCACCATAGCCACCATAGCCCTCTTGTCATAGAAAAACCTCATTAATTCCCATGACTGACTTTAATCTAATATCACTAGTCTTTCCTTCAAGTTTGTACGTGATAGATTGCTGGGCCGTCCCAGTTGGCTTTTGTGCACTGTGGGATATTCTGGTCTACTACAGTCAGTTGCTTATTATCCTAGTTCATGGGGCAGTATAGTTGCCTGTAACATTTGTTCTGGCCAACACTGCCAGACCCATGTATAGCCTGTTGTTGAACGTGGCCATTGTGCTTCGAATACCAGTGCGCGACGTGACGTCACGATTGATGACGTCATCATACGCACACCTGACGTTATGTGCGAATGGCTAACAAGACGTACCAGGTATATACCGAATTTCATCTGTCTAGCATGTAAACTGATTGCGCTATAGAAAAAGTCCAATTCCTAATTGGATGACCCTCGTATGATCTAAACATCTGGCAATACAATTAAGAGGATTTGTCCCCGGATGACTTGCATCATACTCAGATCTAATTCCAAACGCCTATGTACGTATCAACTGGCCAGATAAAACTTTCAGTCAATTGAATCGCGTTATTATTGCCGGACTCTGTGTTTTATAAACTATAATTTCAGCCTAGATTTCTTTTGGCTGAGGGTTTTCGCCATTTTCAGACCGAAATGCAGGCTCCAATGCAATGGGAGTCATAGTATTAGGAAAGGGGATAATTTTTCCAAGGGGATCAACTATTTCATTACACTGGCACTTGAAATTTAGCAGTTTAACTTGCTGCCATTACGATATACCATGATATTATAACTTTAACGTCTGTACTTTGAAAGCGACAACCCTTTATCTATTTAATTATGACTAACAAAAGAAATAAAATGCGTTTTCTGAAAATTAGCTTACCCAAATTACTGTACAAACTAATGACAGATACCTGTACAAACGCAAAGTTGACTTTTGCAAATACCCCGTACAAAAATTAGCATTGAAACCGATGACCTACTTAGCATTTTTACCTCATTGTGAGAATAAACTCACATACACTTGATAGTGCCGTTCATTTTTATTGCTGTTTTTTGTTCTTGACATATAAAGTTTCAAAAGGATACTCGATAACATTTAAAAACGGCGTCCATTTTATGTCAGATGTTTTCACAATTCTTATGTTGACATGATTAAAGTCTTTTCGTTGCGAAACCGTGACTTTGAATAACATGTACATGCACCTGAAATGTCCCCGAGTCATTACGCAAACAATGCCGATACTTTATTTCACAGAAAAATAATCAAAACTGACATAAACTACAAATCTGCTTACCGTTTCCAAGCGACCGCCTTGCACAAATAACTTATCCGTCGATGTACAATCTCAAAAGAATGTACAAGCACAAATACCGTACACTTCCGGTCCTACACTGTGGTTATATTTTTGACTGAGCGGATTATTTGGCCCCAAATGTAGCCGATATAGCTATTACTGTGGCGTCAGAAACTCAGTTGACACCGTTTTTCTTTTTTAAAATGTCTTTAATGATATCATTTCGGACTGAAATTTTGCACATGTATATAATATACCACTGCCTGATATACAATTGCATGTTTGAACATTTAAGATTGGAAAATAAGTCTGGAATCTCGTGTAAAATAAAATAACAGTCGTTTTCGATTTAGAAAACTCCTCATTTCCCCCATTGTATTTCATATGGGTAGCACGTGATTTCTACAGTTCAATGATTACTATGTTTACTTTCGTATATGGGGTTGTGTGATAAAGAAAACGGTCACTAGCAGGATAACTCTTGGTGTGTCTACATACTCACTGCAAATTCTTTGAAGAGACTGCGCAAATAACAATTCTGTCTGAGTTATATCATATTTCACGTAAAATCAAATTTCGGATCTTGCTTTCTAAGTGTTCATGGAAAAAATACATAAAGCAAATGGACTGCGACTGAGAAAAACTGTCTGCAGTGATTTGTAACAATTAAGGCGCAGATCAGCCTGCGCATCCCCACAGTCTCATTAGCAACTTTGTTATCTGCTTTTTGGAAGTTATATCTACACTAGCTCCGAGCGAAACTTCAATTTTCTTGCTAGCCTGTTAAGCTGACGAGACTGGTTTGAGACTTGCTTCATCGGAAACCAAGAAGACAGATTTTCTCGCGTCGCGACCTTGTATATTTCTGTTGCTTGCTCGACAGTTCTAGGACAAATATAACAAGTACAACAGATAAAAATATTTAGAAGATAGTGCTGAAGCTATACATCATATATGTTAACGTGAGTCACATTATTTGGCTGTGCTCTACATCGTCTAATACACAAGTCATTCGTAACTACAGCCCACAGAGCGGGGGAACGGCGGGAACTTTGAGTTTCTGGTTGCAGGTCCCTGGCATGACCCTGTACTAACAGCTCATTTGCCCGGCTGGAGCGTCGTTACAAATGACTGGTGGGCATAATTTATTTCGCCTTTATGCACTAGTCATTTGTGACCACTGTCCCCCCCCCCCAAGCCGAGGGGACTTTGATTTTGTGTCTGCAGTTCCCAATAGTAACAACCACACTGTGGGGACAGCTAGCTGGCAAAACCATGACAGTTCGCTCCCGCAGTCTGCTATTATACTGCACTGCCATGGATGCCTATATCTATCAAACACCTACATTTCCTTTGCATTGTGGAGACAATGTAAAATCACAGCACATTTGCCAGGCTATCCCCGCTCTGCTAAGGGGCTTGGGTGAAGCAGTGGTTACAAATGACTGGTGCATAATTTATGCATTATCCTATGGTGCACTTCACACGAAAATTTAGTTTTCAGCCAACCCCCCCCCCCCCCCTAAAAATATGTTGACCCCAAAAACAAAATATGACATCCACTGAGATATTTTTCAACCTATTTCCAAGTACATTCCCACCCCATCACTAGTTTCCCTTTCTGACCTCAACTGTTAAAGGGCTGAACAAGCATTACTTTTATTTGATGAGTCTATTTTCATTTGGATCACGCCTACCGGGTCAGCCCTGTGATGTTTTCCTCTTATCAGTTTTGTTGCCCGGAATTACGATGCATATTTTGCATTGCCTGGTGTCAACAAATCAGTATTTGGAATAAACAGAAATTTAATAAAACAAGTTGGAAAATTGTTTAAAATCTGATGATCAGAGGGATAAAACTTTCAAGGAGCAGGGAACACAGAAAAACAAGATTTTGAATTGAGGAACAACGGAAAACAGCGATTCATTTCATAGGAACAAGTGGATGGGTACCCACTGGGAAGGCCTCAATATTTTCTTGTATGCCAAAATTCAATGAGCCCAAACTATGGCCATAATTTGCATTTGGTGGAACTATTTTGATATGATAAGAAACCCTTCTCCTAACACGTTACTTCGTCTTGCAAAACTGTATAATTATTCATCGATAGTCAACTAAAGGCAGTGATCCGTACAAAGGTGCGTTTAGGGTAAATTAAAAAATGCAGATGCTCAAATGAGGACAAATTCCATCATATTTAGCCCATATGGCAATACCTTTTGTAACGAAAAAAATATCACAAATTAGGCGGTGTAAAGGTGTATTAAAGTCTGATATTTATTCTGCGATTAGTCTGCACATATAAAATTAAACGCAAAAAAGCGATGTTCACTGAATTCCTGTACGCACTATAGTTCGTCAGAAGACCGACAGACCGCTCCAATTTAGGAAAATTTAAATTTATGTAAGCGAGGTAACTGCAATTTTTAGCAATTTCCCGAAGGAAAATGACTGTACGTAGATAGAACAGTATGCCACTGAACTCACCCAGTCACGTGACATAATCATAATTGGCCATTGGATGAAAATCACTTAGAACACTATAGCACTGAACGAAATTGCCTTTTTGTAGATGGAACAGAAAAGCACAGCAATTTTAAGCATTCTGGGAAGAGATAGGCAAGTGAAACCTTCACCAGTAGATAGAACATTTGATTCCCTTTCCAACGGTATGCATAACTCATTATTGATCAAAATGTCACTTAGAACTATAGCACTGAAGCGACGACATAGATATTTGGTTTGCATGAAAGACCCCTAACTTATCAATGCATCATCTCTTAAAACATATAAATCAAGATATAACAAGGAGATAAAGCAAGGATAAGGACTCAACAGTAAATAAAACTGAATACCAGAGCAAAATAAATCCAACAGGTAAACCCCGGTCAAAGTTTCTCGCATATCATGCAAAGATCTTATAAAAATTAATGTGATCATTAATTTTACAATGATATTATTTTTACTATTAAGTAAACCATACAAATATTTTCTTTTATTAAAACATACAAGTAGGCCCATTTATGGCTATATTTTCTCCAATTTAAGAATAAAAGCTTCCCAAAATGGCTTATATGATGGACATTCTTACAAGGAATGCTGCTCATTTTCTATTGATCCTGTATTGCAAACTTTACAGATCCTATCATGTCTAGGGATACCAGTGTATCTACCTTTCGACAGTCAGATTATGAGCACTGATTCTATTTTTTGCCAAAACTGATCTATTTGATCTATAACTTATAGTATCTACATACTGTGCACGTGTTTGAATTTTGTATAGTTTGAATTGTGTATATGTTTTTGAAAAAATCTAATTGAGAACTATTGAGTATTGAAGAATCTTGTTCTTGTAATGCAATGTCACGTATCCGTTGTTGTATACTTTTCTATATAAAGGGATCATATTTACTGGATCAGAGTTAAAAAAGAATAACCCAGTACACTAGTGTTTTTTTTTTTTACTTTTTAACCTATAAATTTGATTGTTCAGTCAAAGAATACATTTTATTGACAATAGATTTTTGTGATGTGATAATATGCAGCAAAATACTTAGGGGTCACCATTGCGGACGACCTCTCATCGACCAAACATATCGATATTACCACAAAAAGGCAAACCAAACTCTTGGCTTCCTTAAAAGAAATATCCGGGTCCATAACAAGGACCTAAAATCAGTCGCATACAAAACTCTTGTAAGGCCTCAGTTGGAGTACGCTTCAACAGTATGGTATCCTAACACCACTACAGATATAAATAAAGTGGAAGTAGTCAAAAGAAGGGCTGCAAGGTGGGCTACAAGATACTACATATACACCTCTAGTGTCACTGCTATGCTAAAGTACATAAACTGTCGCATTGATAGCCGACTCATGGTGATGTATAAGGTCACATACGACCTTGTAGCTATCCCTGCATCACTTTATCTTGTTCGAAACACCAGAACATCAAGGCACATCCACTCACTTGCATAGAGACATATCCAGACTCCCAAAGACTATTACAGGTTCACATTCTTTACCAGAACTATCATCCATTGGAATGCCCTCCCTGCCAACATACCGACCCTTCCCACCCTGGTACAGTTTAGCAGTGCTGTCCGCCGGGTGACCCATGTGTCCCCCTAAATACCAACCCCTGGTTTTATCTTTTATCTAAACTAACACTCCTTCTTGCTCTGTGAAGACTCATCTCACTCCTTTTCTATCACTTTGTTTCAACTAACCCCCTCAGCACTTGGTATTCCTGAATACCAGTCTGATGTCCCCCACTGTGGTAAGATGTAATGGAAGAAAGAAAGAACGATCTTCCCAAAAATTAATGGCCGCCATCTGCACTTTTGATTTCAGGGGTAATCTACCCTATTCAACTCTACATGCAGCGTTTGTGGCCTAATAATGTACACCCAGGATCTCTTTAATGAATTTCATATGCATATATTCAAATGGTTCCTAGTCATTTAGAGTGGTTTCTAAACCCAAAATTTCGCTGCAATATAGAATGATAGCGCCAACTAAAGAGTCAAACATTTTCTCTAGTAAAGGATTATTCAGTCAGATCGACTTTTTAATCTTAAAATGCTTTTCTACTCTTTTCCATTAACAATTTACTGGAGCTACCAATATGCCCAGAATACTTAATAGTCACCCTAAATAACAGTATGATTTAACTGTTTCAAGAATAAAGTCTTTGTATTTAAATGTATTTACATGTGATTTTCCATTATAATTAAATACCAAAACTTTTGATTTTTCATGATCAACATCTAATTTCCAGTCAATGCAAAATTCATTAAAAACATCTAGAGACCTTTGTTATCCATTTTCAGAATTTGACAGTAGCATAATGTCATCAGTATAAAGAAGGGGGTTAACTGATATATTTTTTATCACAACTGGATCACAGTTAGAAATATTAATTTTTTAACTAGATTATCTATAAAGGAATTAAATAAAAGGGGGCTCAACACATTTTCTTGCTTTACACCACAAGTTGAGAAGAACTCTTTTCCAACTCCATTGGAAAAATTGATTCTACATCTTTAAATGACCATGTGCATGTGTCCAGCGGGGCTAAAAGTATAATCTCCATATACATCCATATTTTGAGCACCGATGGCTCTGACGAGTATGTGAATTCAGTGCGCAGGCTCGCCTGTGCCTTAGTTATTTGACAATGCGAAAAGCACAAAAATCTCAAGTGCTCTGTTTTTAATTCCGAAGATAGCAGATTTTTTAGCTGGCACTTTGAAAATATTACAAGAAGATCTTTTGAAACTGCTCATTTCAAAATACATGTAATTCAGCAGACGACAAAACAATTTGCAAATTTTTTCTGAGTCATCACCTTGTATGCAAGCAGCGGAGGCACAGATGAGGCTGCATTTAAGGTTTTAAATACTACAAACCAGATTATTACGTTGCTTTTGCCGTATAAAGATTGTACGTTTCTTTTAACTATGCGAATTTACAGTCAGGCCATGTAAATTTCTTATCAGAAGAGGCCGTGAGTCGTGAGTGCCCTAAAAATTCTCGCTTTATATGATATTGCGAGTATATACGGTAATGCATATTTGGGAAAACACATAATATTGTCTGCTGAAACAAAAGGTGGCCGTGGGGCATAGACAGGGCTGTGAGTGTGACCGAGGCTTGTAAATGAAAGGATTTTAAATCTCCTGTAGTCTGTTCGCGGAGGATAAAACACTTTTGTACCCAGCATGCTCAGTTACAACAAATATAGGGCCCCTCGTTACAAAGAATAGCTAAATGCAATTTGAATTGCGCGTATAGCAAGGTTAGTTATTAACTTTTTAGAAAGCGAATAACAGACTACTTGGGTGCTCAGACTGATCTGCGCATTTATTGTTGCAAAATCAGATTGTTTTTTGTTGTTGTTTTTAACGACGCACTGATAGGGTTGTTATGTGCTTTGTTACTGTAAAATGTGAAAATTAACACCAATATATGATGGCAGTTGAGTTGCCACCCATTTTGGTGTACATTTAGACACACTTTTCTTACTAAAACAACCTATACTTGAGCTCACCAAAATTGGTTTTAAGTTGTAAACACGATTTATTTTACAGTGTGACCTATTTCTTCATTTACTTTATTTTGTAAGAGTGAGCGTCGTATTGGCTTTTGCTGATCAAATTACGCAATATTGTACTGTATTTTACCCGTTATTTCTGCGGTTAATTAAGTGCAGAATTCGTTAAAGGCTCAATAAATTTTACCATTTTGCTTCTGCCTTGATTAATGCATTAGTTAAGGGCTTAAAACTACCCGAATATAGGTATATATAAACGAAGGTACGAGTCGACTTAGACCTGTACGAGTTGACTAAGGTACGAGTTGACCAAAACTGGATGCGAGTTGACTAAGGTACGAGTTGACTAAGGTATGAGTTGACCAGTTACCGTAGATTGGTTCCCCACGTTGATAAAGCTCCACTTCCGCTACGCATATGACGTTTGGTAACTAGTAATTTTTTACATAGATTGGTTCCCCACGTTGATAAAGCTCCACTTCCGCTACGCATATGACGTTTGGTAACTAGTAATTTTTTACAAGTAGAGAATCCCACTCATCCGACTGCGCATGCTCCAGAAAGAGCATCTGTTTACATCCTGGGTCAATTTCGCACATCAAAATGAGAAATGAACATGTACTGAAAACTGAGAAGATTTGCCGCACTTTCTTTTCGATACAAAGCCTTTCAAATATTGCTATTATTGGTAATTTCGATTTTAATAATTTTTTCAATGTCATTAGATTTTGATGTAATCGATTAACGTTACCTGCCCAAATAGCGCAAGTGGTAGCGCTTTAGCTTAACGAGGTAAGGGTCCAATGATCGAAACCCACGCACCTAATTTTTTTTCTTCCGCATATGATATTTTTTCAAGTAGAGAACCTGCGCATGCTCCAGAAAGAGCGTCTGTTAACAAGCAAAGGTGTTGAAAAAGTTCATAAATAGGCCAGGTATTATATGAAGTCAGTGTGACCCAAATTCAATTAAATTTTTTACTATATAAAAGGCACAGAAAGTGGCTCATACTAACTTACTATCCAATGATGCAAACCATGTTTCAAGGTCACCAGTCTTGTGGTTCATGTAAAGAAGGTTTAAAGGGTATTCACTACCTAAAAATAGTATGTGAGCATGATCAGGAAATACCACAATCACAAACAGCAGACAACCCAATGGCACTGCAAGGAAGAGACACACAACCATCAAGAGACACCAGGAAGACAAACTAATACATCCGTGGACCATCGTGGCTACAGCATGGGATAGAAACAGGGCTGTGGAAATACCATGCCCGACCTGTCCGACCTGGTCCCATTTCATTCAGGACAAGTTGAAAATTTCAATTTACTTGTCCTTGGACAAGTGCAAAACTTGTATAAAGTTAATAAAATTTTGTATTTCATATTTTGATTAATTATTATGAGTTCACATGTTTCATTGAAAACAGTGTGGATCCTGATCAGCTGGCTTCTTCAGAAGCCAGCTGATCTGGATCTACGCTGTTTTCAAGAGAGTTGATATCTGCATGGTTTCATACTGTTTTCAAAAGTGTAAATTGTTTAAGCACAGAAAGGTATAAGCTAATCTGTACTATCAGACATGTAAAATTTTCGTTGAACAAGTACATTATGGCTATTTACTTGTCCCTGGACAAGTAGACAATTTTACTATTTCCACACCCCTGGATAGAAATGTATAGAACTCCCGTAAAACAAAAATCTGCACCCTGCAGAGCGTGTCTGCATGGTCTGTGGAAAGAGCGCACAAGAGGTCCGAAGGATCGAATCCACAAAAAGATCAGACATCAACGCCAAAGCATTGCTCGCCAAATATGGGGGCATTAATGTAGAGAGTGGCGTTAGGCTTAAATGAAATATATGTGTGGTTCCTGTTGCCTACCTACCCTAATTTTTTTTAACCCTATATACCCTAAACAATAAAATGGTCTTTGGAGAAAAAAATGGGCACTTTTTCAATTTCTGTCACTATTTTCTTTGTTAAATGTTATAACAAAATTTATTAATTTCCCTACCTACCTACCCTAAATTTTCTTGGCATGAAACAGGAACCACACATATATTTCATTTAGGCCTTATGTGTAGAAACTGTTACTCGAAATTACAGAACCTCGATCAAAGATGTAGACTTTTTTATGAGGAGTGCCAACGAAATGCAAGGATAGTGATGCGTGCTAATACTAAAAGAATGATGCGCTCCTCTCCTCTCTCTGAAAATGTTGGACCCCCTCTGGATCCTTGAGAAAGTATAGTTTTCTCTGCAATAAAACCATTGCCCCCCCCTCTGTAAAATAAGGTGAGGACTAAAAAACGTCTCAGTCTGGACTCACCCCCCCCCCCTGTCAAAAATTCCTGGATCCGCGCATGATATTATACATGCTTTAAAGTCAAATTACGGGGGTCGCGCACATGCGTTCCTTTTTCGCCACGCTCCCTAACTGTGAATGATGACCATCCCGCCCCCTCCCCTAAAATATCCACAATTTTATCATAGATCCCATAAAATATTTATTCAATCTGAACCCCCTAAAATTATTGAAATTAAAAGATAGACCCCCTCCTTAAAAAAGGTCCGAGTCCACATAGGCTACGAAATGTCAGAGTAGCCCCCATCCGATCGGAAATCCCCGACACAGGCATGCACGGACCCAGGAAGTGTTGTTAGAGGGAGTCCAATTTATCTTTGACAACTTTTTTATGGTGAGAATCCAAATACCTTTCAAGGTGTATCACCATCGGCCAATTTCAATGGCGTTTCGCTAGCGGCCGAATAATGGCCCAACATTGAATTCTGACTTGCCTTTGAGATTTTCAAGTGGATCCAGACGAGTATTGCTAAATAAATCCTATAGCTTTGTGATTTTGCTGGGCCCGGAGCCCCGGCCCCCTCTGGATCCGCGCATGGATAGTTTTCCTCGTAACCTGGCTTATTTAATGAACATGAGACAGAGGGGCCGCGGGTTCGAGCCTCACAGGCGTCACTGCGTTGTGTCCTTGAGCAAGACACATTAATCATAGCTTAGTACCGGTTCAACCCAGGAAGACCCATCCCTACATAACTGAAAGATTGTTGATGGGACGTAAGGATCAAATCAAACAAATCTCCTTCGCAATGCTGTGCTCCGGAAACATAAACTTCTTTTAACACCAAACACATTATTCAGAATACAGGCACAGAGGATTTTGTAATAATATAGTGGTGTTTAATAATGAGAGAATGGTCGACATTGTTGCGTTGGTACAAGGTCGCCCACATTTCCACCAACTACCATTGTGGGCCCAACGTATCTTTGCTATCTGTGTAGTGACCCCAAACACAAAATATGACGTCCGCTGATATTGTTCACGAATTCCAAGCATACTCGCACCTGGGTGAGAAAGGGGGGGGGGGGGGGGGGGGTACTCTGATATTTTCAAACATACGTAGGCCCGGACCATTTTTGGGGTTAACTTTTTGGTGTTTTGTGACGACCCCAAAAGATATCCACAAAATCTTCATACCCCAAAAACTATACATTTTTCTGAAAACCCTCAAAGGTATTGAAATTCAAAATTTTGAACCCCAAAATGGTGCGAGCCCACGTATGAATGAAAATATTATAGTACCCCCCCCCCCTCCACCCTCTCCTCGCAGATAGAAACAGGGGCCGGGGTCGTCCGGACTCAAATAACAGAAAAAACTCTGATAAGGGTGTTTTTTGTTGGTTTTTTTTTGCAACTATATTTTTTTACGGTTCAAAAGGGTCGAAACATTTATCGGGGGGGGGGGGGGGGGGGGGGGGTGCAACTTTTTATTATTATTTCTTTTTTTTTTTTGGGGGGGGGGTTGGGGGGTGCAAATCCTTATTTCTATAGAAACCTATATAACTTGTGATTTTTCGGGGGGAGGGGGGGAGTCCGGACCACCTATCCCTCTCTGGATTCGGGCATGGGTAAGAAATAAGTAATTGCCCACTTCCCTGTCACGGATTGAGCTTTCTGAAAGTCTCAGAAGGTTTACCGGCCGGCGCAGTCGGTAACATGTCTGACTACTGTTTTTTTTTTGTTTTTGTTTTTTTTTCGGGGATGGGGGGGGGGGGGGGGGGGGGGGGGCAAATGCTTATTTCCAACGAAACTTAAAGAACTTGTGATTATTATTTATTTTTATTTATTTATTTATTTTTTTTTTGGGGGGGGGTGTCCGGACCACCTATCCCCCTCTGGATCCGCACATCGGTTAGAAATAAGTAATTGCCCACTTCCCCGTCACGGAATGAGTTTTGTAGGTGCAAATTGAAAGTCTCATAAGTGTTTCCCCTGTGAACATTTGAAATTCCAGAAAATAGTTGTACCGGGCCGCGTTGCGTCTGACTAGATGCGGGGTAACTGTATTTTTGTTTATTTTCGGGTGGCGGGGGATGCTTATTTCCATAGAAACCCATAGAACGTGTGATTTTTTAGGGGGATGGGGGGATGCTTATTTCTATAGAAACCCATAGAACATGTGATTTTTTAGGGGGATGGGGGGGGGGGGTAGGGTCCGGACCACCTAACCCCCTCTGGATCCACGCATCCAGTGTTGGGTTGGGGATGCTTATTTCTATAGGAACCTATAGATCTTGTAATTTTTCAGTTGCCATATTCCTGATAATAGAACAAAATAAACTTTATAAAAAAATCCAATCCGCACGTACAATTGGGCCACTATCGGCCCGCCAACGAACAACCATCCGCAGGTGACGGTTCGTCGGCGGGCCGATAGTGGCTCGTGATGGGATGCTAGCTTGGAGCAGTTGTTTAAAAATCGCAAATGCACTTTTTATTCAATACCGCAGATGGACTCAAGACGCCACAGGTATTTTCCAATACTACGTATTTTTCCATTACTACGTCAGTGTATATGCCTATAAATAGACGCAATGGCGTTTAGTAGTTACCTGTCTTAATATGCTGACAAGCTATTAAAGGGAGAGAACCAGTCTATTTTTTACAAGTAGAGAATCCCACTCATCCGACTGCGCATGCTCCAGAAAGAGCATCTTTTTACATCCTGGGTCAATTTCGCACATCAAAATGAGAAATGAACATGTACTGAAAACTGAGAAGATTTGCCGCACTTTCTTTTCGATACAAAGCCTTTCAAATATTGCTGTTATTGGTAATTTCGATTTCAATAATTTTTTCAATGTCATTAGATTTTGATGTAATCGATTAACGATACCTGCCCAAATAGCGCAAGTGGTAGCGCTTTAATTTAACGAGGTAAGGGTCCAATGATCGAAACCCACACACCTAATTTTTTTTCTTCCGCATATGATATTTTTTCAAGTAGAGAACCTGCGCATGCTCGAGAAAGAGCGTCTGTTAACAAGCAAAGGTGTTGAAAAAGTTCATAAATAGGCCAGGTATTATATGAAGTCAGTGTGACCCAAATTCAATTAAATTTTTTACTATATAAAAGGCACAGAAAGTGGCTCATACTCACTTACTATCTAATGATGCAAACCATGTTTCAAGGTCACCAGTCTTGTGGTTCATGTAAAGAAGGTTTAAAGGGTATTCACTACCTAAAAATAGTATGTGAGCATGATCTAGAAATACCACAATCACAAACAGCAGACAACCCCGTGGCACTGCAAGGAAGAGACACACAACCATCAAGAGACACCAGGAAGACAAACTAATACATCCGTGGATCATCGTGGCTACAGCATGGGATAGAAACAGGGCTGTGGAAATACCATGCCCGACTTGTCCGACCTGGTCCCATTTCATTCAGGACAAGTTGAAAATTTCATTTTACTTGTCCTTGGACAAGTGCAAAACTTGTATAAAGTTAATAAAATTTTGTACTTCATATTTTGATTAATTATTATGAGTTCACATGTTTCATTGAAAACAGTGTGGATCCTGATCAGCTGGCTTCTTCAGAAGCCAGCTGATCTGGATCTACGCTGTTTTCAAGAGAGTTGATATCTGCATGGTTTCATACTGTTTTCAAAAGTGTAAATTGTTTAAGCACAGAAAGGTATAAGCTAATCTGTACTATCGGACAAGTAAAATTTTCGTTGGACAAGTACATTATGGCTATTTACTTGTCCCTGGACAAGTAGAAAATTTTACTATTTCCACACCCCTGGATAGAAATGTATAGAACTCCCGTAAAACAAAAATCTGAACCCTGCAGAGCGTGTCTGCATGGTCTGTGGAAAGAGCGCACAAGAGGTCCGAAGGATCGAATCCACAAAAAGATCAGACATCAACGCCAAAGCATTGCTCGCCAAATATGGGGGCATTAATGTAGAGAGTGGCGTTAGGCTTAAATGAAATATATGTGTGGTTCCTGTTGCCTACCTACCCTAATTTTTTTTAACCCTATATACCCTAAACAATAAAATGGTCTTTGGAGAAAAAAATGGGCACTTTTTCAATTTCTGTCACTATTTTCTTTGTTAAATGTTATAACAAAATTTATTAATTTCCCTACCTACCTACCCTAAATTTTCTTGGCATGAAACAGGAACCACACATATATTTCATTTAGGCCTTATGTGTAGAAACTGTTACTCGAAATTACAGAACCTCGATCAAAGATGTAGACTTTTTTATGAGGAGTGCCAACGAAATGCAAGGATAGTAATGCGTGCTAATACTAAAAGAATGATGCGCTCCTCTCCTCTCTCTGAAAATGTTGGACCCCCTCTGGATCCTTGAGAAAGTATAGTTTTCTCTGCAATAAAACCATTGCCCCCCCCCTCTGTAAAATAAGCTGAGGACTAAAAAACGTCTCAGTCTGGACTCCCCCCCCCCTGTCAAAAATTCCTGGATCCGCGCATGATATTATACACGCTTAGGGATGTCTGTTACAACGCAAGGTGGTTCTGGACGACAATTCGTTACGGGTCCCGGACGAAATATTATTAAATACAGGTTTGTGTTATTGAATGTGTATCGTTTTTGGGAGACTTAAGAGAAAATAAACCACAAGTATCTTATTTCGTCCTTGTATATTTGTCCACGACACTTATCTAAACTTAATTATTCCCGTAGAGCATGGCGACTGTATCTTGTTAACGCGTATATGATACATTATTATTCTTAAAACTGTAGTTTACTACCACACATGTCCGCATATCCTTATTTAGTACTTTCACTTTCGGTTTCTTTGAACATTTTGTGACTTGATATGATAAGACATTGCATTGTCCATCAGATAGGCCAAGAAAGATTTTTCTTATTAATCTGCTTACTATAGAGGAAGACGTTTTTAAAACCAAAACGAATGTACTGCAGTCATTTTTCCTTGTTACAGATGTGTAACGACTGCAAATATTTTGTTACAGGTTATTGTTGACAGCGTCACAGGTGGAGACGACAGTGATGAATTTATTAAGTATATCTGACACCGAAGAAACTTCTGTTTTGACCGAGGGTTAAATGTTATTTAGTTATGTCATTGAACAGGAAGTTTTAGAATGTAATGAGAGTGAAAACATGGATTTGAATATGTGCAAAACACTAAGTACATATACATTCTTAGAAGAAAGTGTTCCTGACCCATCTTCTAAAATTAATTAAGATACTTTTGTTTAATCAATTAATACCACCCAGTCAAATACTGAGGCCCAGGGGGTCTTTGCTCCCTTGCTCCCTTAAAATAATATATTGATCTCCCCAAATCCCTGAAAAAATTTCCTCAGCTCCCTGAAAGTATTTTTGCCACTGCTCCCCAATCCCTAAAAATAATTCAACTTCTCCCCCAAATTCCCCAAAATAAAATCAATTCTCCCTGAAATGTATTTTTATCTCCATATGATTAAATTCACATACTTAAAAGCTGCGAAGCTAAGCATAATGCATTTTACACGTAAAAACAGGGCTGAGTTCAACTTTGAGAGGGTTCGCAGGCGTTTGTTGTTCTGGTACCCATCTTTATTGGTAATGTCTACCTGTAAAACCTGGCACCCGGTACAAAGAGCGCTCAACAGCACTCACATCATTGAACTCGCCTCTGGTTTTGTATAGTTTGTGCGTATACCAAACCCAGATATCAGGCGAATGTTTACAGAGCCAGTGGTCTTCTGTTCTTCTTTTTATCTCTCTAAAGCAAGATTTCCCAGCGTTTATTCGGTAATGAACCCTCCCAACTATTTATAAAAAAAACCTACACTACTCCACTTAATATACTGTATCAAATTGTTGACGTTGTACAATTGGACGTTGCTTTAAATAACAATGGATTTTGGAGGGACGCAGTGGCTCAGTGGTAGATTGTTTGAGTCGAGACTGAGGAGTTGCAAGTTCGAGCTTCACCGTCGTCACTGCGTTGTGTTCTTGAGCTAGACACATAAACCCTTTCTTAATACTGGTTCAACCTAGGAAGACCCATCCTGACATAACTGAAAAATTGTTGACTCAGACGTTAAGAGTCAAATCAAAACAAACAAATAACTATTAGATGTTTGTTTATTAATATGTTGTATTTTCAAGAGCTTTATCTAAGAATAAAAATCATTCGGTGGGAGGTCGCACAATGCTGAACTACTCCTTCAGGCGTTGAATAGGGTTCAGGGCAGTATTTACATCTTCTCAAGTGTTCATAAAAGAAAGAAAAATGTCGTCTCACACCTGTTACAGAAAAACTGACGTTGTCTATTGCCAGTTACACAGTCGTCTCTAACCAGTAACATTAGAAAAAATGAAATTTTGAGGTTTTCAGTTTTCTTTGAAGAAGGACATGTTAAAATTGACTGAATAATCATGTGAGATCTATTGCCTGCCCATTTATGCTTATTTCATAATGGGAACGCAAGTAATTAATCACAAATTACACATTTTTGAAGTTTCTGTTCCAGACCAGAGTTTTGCAATTTAACAACAAATATCTATGGTGTTTGTACTTCTAATGTAGAACTTACAAACACTTATATGACAGAAATGATTTAAAATAGCCAAACACACTATATTATCATTCTCTGCGACGTCTGTGTGTGTTGCCCCTTTCCACTGTCGTCCAAAACCCTAAGTCTGTCATCTAAAACCCGTTACCTGTCGTCCAGCACTGGTAAGCAGTCGTCATAGGCCCGTAACGAATTGTCGTCCAGAACCACCTTGCGTTGTAACAGACATCCCTAAGCGTGTTATACATGCTTTAAAGTCAAATTACGGGGGTCGCGCACATGCGTTCCTTTTTCGCCACGCTCCCTAACTGTGAATGATGACCATCCCGCCCCCTCCCCTAAAATATCCACAATTTTATCATAGATCCCATAAAATATTTATTTAATCTGAACCCCCTAAAATTGTTGAAATTTAAAGATAGACCCCCTCCTTAAAAAAGGTCCGAGTCCACATAGGCTACGAAATGTCAGAGTAGCCCCCATCCGATCGGAAATTCCCGACACAGGCATGCACGGACCCAAGAAGTGTTGTTAGAGGGAGTCCAATTTATCTTTAACAACTTTTTTATGGTGAGAATCCAAATACCTTTCAAGGTGTATCACCATCGGCCAATTTCAATGGCGTTTCGCTAGCGGCCGAATTAATGGCCCAACATTGAATTCTGACTTGCCTTTGAGATTTTCAAGTGGATCCAGACGAGTATTGCTAAATAAATCCTATAGCTTTGTGATTTTGCTGGGCCCGGAGCCCCGGCCCCCTCTGGATCCGCGCATGGATAGTTTTCCTCGTAACCTGGCTTATTTAATGAACATGAGACAGAGGGGCCGCGGGTTCGAGCCTCACAGGCGTCACTGCGTTGTGTCCTTGAGCAAGACACATTAATCATAGCTTAGTACCGGTTCAACCCAGGAAGACCCATCCCTACATAACTGAAAGATTGTTGATGGGACGTAAGGATCAAATCAAACAAATCTCCTTCGCAATGCTGTGCTCCGGAAACATTAACTTCTTTTAACACCAAACACATTATTCAGAATACAGGCACAGAGGATTTTGTAATAATATAGTGGTGTTTAATAATGAGAGAATGGTCGACATTGTTGCGTTGGTACAAGGTCGCCCACATTTCCACCAACTACCATTGTGGGCCCAACGTATCTTTGCTATCTGTGTAGTGACCCCAAACACAAAATATGACGTCCGCTGATATTATTCACGAATTCCAAGCATACTCGCACCTGGGTGAGAAAGGGGGGGGGGGGTACTCTGATATTTTCAAACATACGTAGGCCCGGACCATTTTTGGGGTTAACTTTTTGGTGTTTTGTGATGACCCCAAAAGATATCCACAAAATCTTCATACCCCAAAAACTATACATTTTTCTGAAAACCCTCAAAGGTATTGAAATTCAAAATTTTGAACCCCAAAATGGTGCGAGCCCACGTATGAATGAAATATTATAGTACCCCCCCCCCTCCACCCTCTCCTCGCAGATAGAAACAGGGGCCGGGGGCGTCCAGACTCAAATAACAGAAAAAAACTCTGATAAGGGTGTTTTTTGTTGGTTTTTTTTGCAACTATATTTTTTTACGGTTCAAAAGGGTCGAAACATTTATCGGGGGGGGGGGGGGTGCAACTTTTTATTATTATTTCTTCTTTTTTTTTGGGGGGGGGGGGGTTGGGGGGTGCAAATCCTTATTTCTATAGAAACCTATATAACTTCTGATTTTTCGGGGGGAGGGGGGGGAGTCCGGACCACCTATCCCTCTCTGGATTCGGGCACGGGTAAGAAATAAGTAATTGCCCACTTCCCTGTCACGGATTGAGTTTTCTGAAAGTCTCAGAAGGTTTACCGGCCGGCGCAGTCGGTAACATGTCTGACTACTGTTTTTTTTTTTTTTTTTTTTTTTTTTTTCGGGGATGGGGGGGGGGGGGGGGGGGCAAATGCTTATTTCCAACGAAACTTAAAGAACTTGTGATTATTATTTATTTTTATTTATTTATTTATCATTTTTTTTTTTGGTGGGGGGGGGGGGGGTGTCCGGACCACCTATCCCCCTCTGGATCCGCACATCGGTTAGAAATAAGTAATTGCCCACTTCCCCGTCACGGAATGAGTTTTGTAGGTGCAAACTGAAAGTCTCATAAGTGTTTCCCCTGTAAACATTTGAAATTCCAGAAAATAGTTGTACCGGGCCGCGTTGCGTCTGACTAGATGTGGGGTAACTGTATTTTTGTTTATTTTCGGGTGGCGGGGGATGCTTATTTCCATAGAAACCCATAGAACATGTGATTTTTTAGGGGGATGGGGGATGCTTATTTCTATAGAAACCCATAGAACATGTGATTTTTTAGGGGGATGGGGGGTAGGGTCGGGACCACCTAACCCCCTCTGGATCCACGCATCCAGTGTTGGGTTGGGGATGCTTATTTCTATAGGAACCTATAGATCTTGTAATTTTTCAGTTGCCATATTCCTGATAATAGAACAAAATAAACTTTATAAAAAAATCCAATCCGCACGTACAATTGGGCCACTATCGGCCCGCCAACGAACAACCATCCGCAGGTGACGGTTCGTCGGCGGGCCGATAGTGGCTCGTGATGGGATGCTAGCTTGGAGCAGTTGTTTAAAAATCGCAAATGCACTTTTTATTCAATACCGCAGATGGACTCAAGACGCCACAGGTATTTTCCAATACTACGTATTTTTCCATTACTACGTCAGTGTATATGCCTATAAATAGACGCAATGGCGTTTAGTAGTTACCTGTCTTAATATGCTGACAAGCTATTAAAGGGAGAGAACCAGTCTACAGTTACCGTAGGTAGCTATATAGGTAGGTAGGTAGGTAGGTAGGTAGGTAGGAAGGTGACATGTACTAGGACTCAGGATAGTAGCACTGTACTTAGTGACATGAACTGGTACTATTATGGTAGTGTACTGTCCTCTAGTGGCATGCACTGGGACTAATGGCAGTGTACTGGCCTCTAGTGACAGGTACTGGGACTAATTATAGTAGTACTGTACTCTAGAAGATAGTGACGCGTACTGGGACTAATGATGCTATAATGGTAGTGTACTGTCCTCTAGTGACATGTCCTGGGACTCAGGGTAGTAGTACTTACCTCTAGTGAAATGTACTGGGACTAATGGTAGTAGTACTATACTCTAGTGACACGTACTGGGACTAATGGTAGTGTACTGGCCTCAAGTGACAGGTACCGGGACTAAGGCTAGTAGTATTGTCCCCTAGTGACAGGTACTGGGACTCAGGATAGTAATACTGTCCCCTAGTGACACGTACTGGGCTTTATGGTAGTAGTAATTCTGTACTCTAGTGGCAGGTTCTAATACTAATGGTAGTGTACTAGCCTCTAGTGACAGGTAATGGGACTCAGGGTCGTAGTACTGACCTCTATTGACATGTACTGGGACTTTGAGTTTTAGTACTGCCCTCTTGTGGTAAATACTGGAATTTATGGTAGAAGTCCTGGCCTCTGGTGGTAGATACTGGGACTAATAGTAGTAGTAGTACTGACTAATGGTAGTAGCACTGATCATTAGTAGTATTAGTAGTAACACTGATCCTTAGTGGTAGATACATGGACCCAGGGTAGTGTGCTGACCTCTAGTGACAGATATTGGGATTAAGACTAGTGGTACTGACCTTTAGTGGTCAGTACTACTAGCTTAAGTCCAAGTATCTGCCACATGAGGACAGTACACATCACTGAGGCATAGTTACTACTGCTAGAGGTCAGGCCTACTACAATGAATCCCAGTATCTGACACATGAAGTCAGCACACATACCTGAGACCAAGTATCTACTGTGAGAGGTCAGTACTACTACATTGAGTCTTAGGTTTTGACTCAATTAGGTCAGTACACATCCCTTAAGCCAAGTATCTACTGATAGATGTCAGTACTACTACATTGAGTCCAATTATAAGACACAATAAGTCAGTGCACATGACTGAGGCCAAGTATCTACTGCTAGAGGTCATTACTTTTAACTTGAGTCCCAGTATCTGACACAATTAGGTCAGTACACATGACTGAGGCCAAGTATCTACTGCTAGAGGTCAGTACTACTACCTTGAGTCCCAGTATTTAACTCAATGAGGTCAGTACATATCCCTGAAGCCAAGTATCTATTGCTAGTGGTCAGTACTACTATATTGAGTTCAATTATAAGACACAATAAGTCAGTACACATGACTGAGGCCAAGTTTGTATTGCTAGAGGTCAGTCCAACTAAATTGAGTCCCAGTATCTGACACTAGGAGCCAAGTCTATCCTGATAGAGGTCAGTATTACTACATTGAGTCCCAGTATCTGACACTCGAAGTCACTACACATTCCTGAGGTCAAGCATATCCTGCTAGAGGTCAGAACTACTTCATTGAGTCCCAGTAACTGACACATGAAGTCAGTATACATCCCTGAGCCCAAGTATCTACTTCTAGAGGTCAGTACTACTACCTAGAGGTCAATACACATCACTGAGCACAATCCTGAGTTCTAGTATCTACTGTTAGAGGTCAGTAATGCTATCTTGAGCCCCAGTTTCTGACACTAGAATCTAGTACACATCCCTGAGGCCAAATGCATCCTGCTAGAGGTCAGTACTACTACATTGAGTCCCATTATCTGACGCTAGAAGTCAGTACACATCCCTGAGGTCAAGTATATTCTGCTAGAGGTCAGTACTACTGCATTGAAACCCGGTATCTGACACAATGATGTCAATACATATCACTGTGGCCAAGTATTTACTGCTTGAGGTTGAGTCCAAATATCTGACACATGAAGTCAGTACACATCACTGAGGCCAAATACCTACTGCTAGAGGTCAGTACTACTATCTTGAGTCCCAGTATCTCACACAATGATGTCAGTACCCACCACTGAGGCCAAGGTTCTATTGCTAGAGGTCAGTACTACTACATGGAGTCTCAGTATCTGACACTTAAAGTCAGTTCACATCCACGAGGGCAAGTATATCCTGCTAGAGGTCAGTTCTACTACATTGAATCCCAGTATCTGGCACATGAAGTCAGTACATATCCCTGAGGTCAAGTATATCCTGCTAGAGGTCAGAACTACTACCTCGAGTCCAAGTATCTGAAACATGAGGTCAGTACACATCCCTGAGGCCAAATATCTACTGCTAGAGGTCAGTACTACTATGAGTACCAGTACCTGTCACAATCAGTACATTATCCTGAGTCCCAGAACCTGCCGCAAGAGGTCTGTACTGCATGATATAATACATTTATATGGCCGTGGGTTGGTCTGCTGTATGTGATTGTGGTATTTCCTGATCATACTCACTTCCCTTTTAGTCCTCTTTGGTGCGAATAAGCATGTATACAAGTGAGTCGCCAGGAATGAGCCTTGTGGTAGAAGAGATGGCATATTACTAATGTAGACAATCAACAACAAAGGCCAAGGGACTGTTTCTTGTCATGTGGTGCGCCTGATGTGACTTCTGTAGCCTTGGAATGAATGCCTTCTAGTACCACTTCCTGTTGTCTATGGGTGAGAAAGTCAGCAATTCCCTCTGAACCTATAGTGATGTAGCTTCTCAAGCAGGCACTGGTATGGCGTTTTATCGAAACCTTTGCTGAAAACCAACAGTATGGCATAAATCTGTTCCCCATCGTTGCTGCAGTCGATCCAGTATAATTCAGACTGGATAGTTATTGTAACATGCACTGCATATTAGAACTGTGACGACTTTGAATTTGAAATCGTCAATTTCCCATTTTAGATGGCGATGTTCCTCGCTCTACATCCTATGGAGTCTATATCTCTCAATGCATTCGTTTTGTTAAAGCATCTAGCCATGTTGATGACTTCAACACTCACAATAAATGGTTGACTCAGAAACTTCTTAAACAAGGCTATCGGTATCATAAACTTCGCAAAACCTTTTCTAAATTTTATAGACAATGCTATGATTTGATATCTAAAATAGTAAGTGAGTATAAATTCCAATTCAGACTTAAATCTCTCTTGTGCCAAGGACTTTCGGAAGCTGAATTCTATGGTGACTTGGTGTATAAATTGAAGAAGATTGTTGGCTATAATAATTTTTCAGCACAGTTCATTAAAATAATTTCCCAGTATAAAAAGATTGGCTATAGCATTAATGTATTGCAACAGACTGCATGCTAGAAGATCAACCAAATCATGGTTGGCAACTTTGGTTTCCTCTTAAATTGCAAGCCTGTGGGTTGGACTTCAGACTATATGACGGTTCTGACTTAAAGACTTATCTATTGATGAGATGGTAGGGGCCTGGTGCTTTGGCTGTTTGTCCGGCCCACCGGGGTTTACCTGTTGGATATCTTTTGCTCTGGTATTCAGTTTTATTTACTGTTGAGTCCTAATCTTTGCTTTATCTCCTTTTTATATCTTGATTTACGAGGGTCATTTTTTATGTTCGTAGAATCGGGCTGTATCTCTACAAATATAGAATTTAAGGTACCATAAGTATATATACTTTGAAAGGTCTAGCTTTTGTCTATCAACTGATATAAATTTTACATCATTAGCGCTTAGTTCGGTCAAGATATATAGCTTTGAATAGGGCTAATAAAGGACACTGGTCGAAATACATGCCATTTAAACCACGCAGCAAGCATGAAATAAGACGCTGTTAAGTTCCATTCGCTATGGTGATATAAGCATTTTTCAAGCCATTTTTTTTCTTTGCACCATCAAAATTAATTATTCAAACGCTAATCGTAGACAAGTGCAGCAAAACTAAAAGCATGTCGTTTGCTCTTATAGAACAATTTTAAAACACCCACCAATATACCAAAATAATCACAGTCAAGTGCTAGTTATTATATCTGTTAAAATTACGATTGTGGACAAATTTTAAAATTTCTTCTGGTTTTGCATAACACATAATATACTCAATCATTCGTCAGCAGTTATACTGATATATCGATTTAAGCGTGTAACTGAAAACTTCCGGTACTGGCATACCCCCATGTTATAAAAATAGGGTGGGGTAGATCAACCTGGCGTAGAAAACACAATAACAATCGGATCTGCATAATTTTTCTCATTGCAGTTATTTCAAAATCTGTTAAGAGGCACAAAAACAGTTTTAATGTATTTTCTACGTAAAGTAACGCTCTATGACGTCATTTATATATAAAATAAGGGATTTAGCACCCCCTAGGCTATTTATTTTGCAGTTCATTTCTAATAAAACAAAAATATTAACCTTGTTTTAGGGTGTAAGTTACCATAACACTTCCATCTACCATATAAACAAGAAAAAATAAAATACTACTTAACAGCTAACATATTAAGCCACATTCAAAAGCCCGTATCCAACTTCCACTTGTGTCAATTTTTTACAATAAAAGTTTATATGCCTAGTGTTCAATCTGCTGAGGTTCCAAACAAATCTTCCATATCCAATAATTGCTGCGCATTTGCTTTAATGTTTATATAATATTGTAGCACGTGGTGTCCTTGATCTGCAGCCATATTTTCAGAAGCTGTGTATGGCTATGAACCCATTTTCATGCAATTATTTCTATCGTTCTGTCAGAGACTAAGTCCATAAATGTCACATTTTTTACCATATTTCCAGTGTGCGATATATAGGTATGTCTTTGCCTCTTTGGGGTCATTGAAGTGATGCATTTTAGAATAATTTTGGGCTGCATGTATAGATAAAAGCTCAATCTTTCCAAATATATGCATGATGTATGCATTTACTTCCGCCGTTTTCATTAAATCTACCTTTCTACGGACATAAAAAACGTCCCTCGTATAGGTATGTCTTTGCCTCTTAGAAGGCATTAAAGTAATGTATTTTGAAATGATTTAAGGTTGCACGTATAGATAAAAGCTCAATCTTTCCAAATATATGCATGATGTATGCATTTACTTTCGCCGTTTTCATTAAATCTACTTCTCTACGAACATAAAAAACATTCCTCGTATATATTCTTGGGGATGATACATTGATAAGTTAGGGGTCTTTCATGCAAACCAAAAATCTATGTGTCTTGATCCACATCTGAACTAAGGGTGAGGTTGGTGCGCCGTGAAACCGGGTTAAGCCCTCCAGTAAAATATTTTTACAGAGCGTTCCAAGGCGGTGCTTCTTTTGTGGATCATTTATGTTATTTTTGTCTTGTTTTTGTTATGCTTTTAGTGCATACTGTTTATTGATGCCTTGTGGTCACCTGATGGGAAAAGGCTGACCTCTTTCATTTTTGTTTATGATGTCTAATTGTGAAGTTGTCACTTTCCCATTGGTATCCTGAGTCAGGTGTGGTGTATCAATTCCTGGTCTTTGCCCTTTTTCTTACTTCCAAAAGTAAGGAAATATGATCAGGAAATACCACAATCACACACTGCAGACCAACACAAGCCTATAATTGTCATTATTCAGAAATTTCAATGTAGAATAAAAAGCAAATGAAGTACTAATGTCACTCTGCCAACATTTATTAACAATTTTGTTTACAGTTGCTTTCCAAATATTCCTTCAACCGGGTTCTCCAAATGTTCATGAATACCACCAAAAATTGTAAGTGCGTATGATCAGGAAATACTACAATCACAAACCGCAGACAACCCCGTGGCACCGCGAGGAAGAGTAGCTCAACCATCACGAGACACCAGGAAGACAAATTAAGCAAAGCAACCAGCTCTCTCTTCCCCATCAAGATGATTGCAGTACTAGAATGGACATAAAGTAACGTACAACAAAACGTAGAACAATTACAGACTCCCACAATGGGAGTTACAATAAACAAACAGTCAACAACAACAGAACCACCGCCTTGGAACGGACAGCAGCCTAAGCCACCAGGGGGCTTAAATGCATTTTACTGGTACCAAATCTTCGCCCTAGATTCTGCTGTTGTTGAAGTACAAGAAATGTTCAGCTCGCATGGAGGCCATCTAACTAATGCAATGTATCATCATGGAGAAACACTCTAATCAAATTAACACACCATTATGAAACAAAGAAAAGGGCTCACGACTCACAGATAGGCAGAGCTAAAGAAAACCTGAAGTTGAACCACGGTGGGTACAGCTACAGATAAGCATCAGGCACCAACCTACCGATTAAAGCTTTACGTCAGAGCTGTCATAGAGTCTGAGGCCTGACCCAACGTCGTGCAATTGAAGAGGAAACCATAGCTATAAACCGTGATTGGGTTTAAAACTAGGCATGCAGACTGTCACATGATATCCAAAATATATGCAACCCTTATATAACGTTTTACTATCTTTTTGAATTGATCACTAAAATTAGGTTTTCCAACAATTTGTTTGAATTTATAAACTAAATCACCATAGAAAATAGGTTCTGATATGCCCTGTTGCAGAAGAGTTTTAACCCAATGTTGTACTTAGCAATTAACTCTGAGTGTATGTGGTATAATTTAGAAAATGCTTTTCGAATTTTATGATATCTATAACCTTGTCATCAACATTAGAACACACTCTAGCAAGACGAATAAACTGAGAAATATATACGCCATAGGAAGGAGAGCGAGGAACATCTCCATCAAGAAATGGAAAATTTACTATTTCAAAATTAAACCATCATGTTTATCATAAATTTTAGAAGAAACTATGCCATTTGTTATTGACAAGTTCAAGTCCAAAACGGGAGGTTCAGTATCAAAAGAAGTGGCTTTATTTAACTTAAGTTCAGTGGGATATATCTGACCTAACATTTGTTCAAAATAAGGATTATCAATATTAAGAAAGTCATCTAAATATCTGGAGGTTGGGTTGAAAGCTTCAATAATAACAGTTTGATTATTTTCTGACAGAGACAACATAAAGTCTCTCTCATAACAAAACAAAAACAAATCTGCAACAAGAGGAGCACAATTAGTACCCATTGGAATACCTACAATTTGTCTATATAATTTCGAGCCAAATCTTATAAATATATTGTCCAAAAGATAATGGAGCGCATCACACATTTTCTGACATGACTGCAATTTATATCTTAGGTTGTTCAGAAGTAAAAAAGGCATTTTTATCATTACAAGCCAAGTGAGCCCCTCTCTGTTAAATGTTTGTTCAATTAATTCTGTTAGTTTTTCTTTGATTAGATAATGAGGCAATGTAGTATAGAGAGAAGAGAAATCATATGTAGACAAATCAGATGCTAGAAAACCTCTAGACTTCCAATTTATTAAGAATTTCACCTGAATTTTTAATAGACCAAAATAATTTTTACCATTTCTTTCATAAACTGCTGTGCACTATTTAATGGCATGGTTTTAATCGCAGTGAGGCAAGAAGCTCGTTCATTGTTACATTAGGTATGTCACTGCCTTTAACAATTTGAGTAATAATAATAACTTCATACTTATTTAACTTATGGTACTGAGTATCAAAATTCATACCCTCCTTGCCCTCTGTTAACTGTTCAAAGTGCTGCTTGAATCCATCCAGTATTTCTTGGCTTCCAGTATATTTATCATTTCCTTTGTATAAGTCCAAAATAAAGTAATTGCCTTTGTTTCTTTGTTTTTATACTAGCTAATGGAAAGTTTTTGAGTTCTTCTCACCATTATGTTGTTCTTATCTTTCTCTGTTCTATTTGCTACTTAGATTCTACAAGCACGACTGAATTCTTTTTTGAGATGTTTCTTTTCTTGTAGATGACGTGTTTCATATAGATTAAAACTGTTCATGGCCATGATTTGCTTATTTAGATTTCGTAGCTTTTGCAGCGCATTGCTGGTTTCAAGAGTCCAGACTTTTAAGTTTGGCTTTGTCCCACTCCTCTTGTTTTGGTTGTTTTTTTTTTCATTCAAGAAGAGTTGTTATCAGTTACAAGTGAAATTATGTGCACAAAGTACTGGTTAACTGTTTAGTCAAGCTTGCCCAGTAAAAATGTGTGGTTAGATGAGCTGGCCATCCTGACATGACCATAGCTGTAACAGTTGACTGGGACGTTAAGCATGAAACCAAACAAAAATTTTGATGCGAAGACATCATCCCTGAATTTTGGTCCTGGGTTCAGGCTAACCTCCTAAATTCTCAATTTCTTACAGTTTTTTCGATCAGATCAACACTTAATCTAGCAATGTTATGCCATATTAAACTCCTTAATGGCACTGCATCCCTGATACTCATATTACCTGAAAGTATAACGAGCAAGTACCCCTCCATGTCTGATGTGGACATTTCTACTGCAGGAGTAGCTAAACTCCTTTCAAACTTAAATGTGTCCAAGGCAGCTGGCCAGGATTCTGTCAGACCTATAGTACTGAAAGAACACAGTCAGGTTATCACATCAGTGATTTCAATAATATTTCAAACATCATCTGACAATGGTACTGTTTTTTTATAGACTGGAAAAAGGCTCAAGTATGCCGGCTCTTCAAAAAAGGTTACAACAAGGACCTAGTAAATAACCACCCGATATCACTTACATGCATATTATGTAAAACAATGGAGCACATTATTACATCTGATCCAACTTGTGTATGTAAACACCTAAATCTGAAAAAACATACTTTATGACCTCCTGCACGGTTTCCGTGAAAAAGGATCATGTGGAACACAACTAATTGAGGTCCTCCACTAGCTGAATTAGTTGTGTTCCACATGATCCTTTTAATTAAATTAATTTAATTAGAAACATAACCTCAGGTAAAAACAGTCAGATATTATATTACTATACTTCAGCAAGGCCTTCGATAAGGTAAACCATCTCAAGCTTCTTTACAAAGTTCAAGTGCATGGTGGTCAAGGTAAGACACTTGAGTGAATTGAATCCTTCCTAATTGGGAGAACATAGTGTGTGGTCCTCTACTGAACTTCCGGTTTCTTCTGGAGTTCCACAAGGGTCAGTCTTGGGTCCATACTGTTTCTACTCTATTCAATGACCTGCCCGACAATATGCAATCCCATGTCCATCTATTCGCAGATGCCACTGCAGTGTACTTGACAGCCCAAGGTCAGGAAGACACAGATATCATTCAAAATGAACTAAATGTATATTACAAGAGTGGGAAAAGCATGGGATATGGTGTTTAATACATCCAAGTGTCAGGTCCTCCACATAGCCGATCAAAAAGAAGTACACTCTGCATGGACAAGTCCTTGACTCCATAGATCATGCATGGTACCTTGGTGTCGATATTTCATGCAAACCAAATATCTATGTGTCTTGATCCACATCTGAATTAAGGGTGAGGTTGGCGCGTCGTTAAACCGGTTTAAGCCCTCCAGTAAAATATTTTAATGACCGTTCGAAGGCGGTACTTCTTTTGTGGATCTTTCATGTTTTTGTTCTGTCTTATGTTTGCTATGTCTTTGTGCCCGTCTGTTTACATGTGCTTTGTGGCCACCTGTTGGGAAAGGGCTGACCTCATGGCTCTCGTTTGTGGTGTCTAACTGTGAGTTTGTAACTGTCCCATTGGTATCCTGGGTCAGGTGTGGTACTTGATTTTATCGACTCCTGATCTTTGCACCCTTACTTACTTTTAAACTTGGGCTATCACATCAACCGCATCCCACCTAACACTTAAAAAGTTTAGGGTTCCTTAAAAGAAATACCAAAACCAAACATCCTTAAATATGCGAGGCAGCATATAAAGTAAGTAAGTAAGTAAGTAAGTAAGTAAGTAAGTAAGGGTGCAAAGCCACATTTAGACTTCAGGTTGAATAAGTATCATCTGTTTGGAGTCTGTGTACACTAAAAAGACATTGATAAGGTAGAGATGATTCAGAGAAGGGCCACTCGTTGGATTCTCGGCTCCTACTCTTCTTACCAAAGTATCACGGAACTCCAACAACAATTGATCCTGAGGACGCTGGAACACTTTTACAGAGGAGGGTGACGTGGATGCTAAGGTCATAATGTTGTACAAAATGATACATGGCCTGGTTGCCATACCTATGCCTTCATACTTTGAACAACCCATGCGATCTACACGCTATACTCGCCATCCCCTTGCACTTCGTCAGATTCATACTACAGCAAATTATTATAAATTTTCCTTCTTCTCCCCAACTGTTGTTTATTGGAATCAACTTCTAGCCCATTTAGTACTACTGCCAACTCTGAATCAGTTCAGTGTGGCAGTGCAGGAGCATAACAACCACATCCCATAACTCAACAGAAGCTGTTTTAATTTAATCTGTTTTATCTCTTCTTGTATATTTACTTTTAAATAATCTGAAAAAAAAAACGGATTATTCAGAAATAGAGATAACCTATAACATAAGAAGACCAGTAACGGATCCAGAGGTGGTTCAGGGGGATCCCTCGAACCCCCAGTCTCGGTTTTAAATATCCTATGAAAATGAAATAACTTGGTCTAAATGAGACCAAACTATTCCATTTTCAAGGGATATTTAGGAAAAATCAGAGAAATCAGCGAAAGCGAACCCCCACACCTTTATTATATATAGGACCCCCTTTCTAGAAATTCTGGATCCGCCCCTGTTATTTTTATACTCTTGTTTGTCGGAAAATAGCTCTTGTAGCTAATGTTATTTGTTTATGGAAACCGACGTTAAATAAAGTTTCTTGTATCTTGTATCTTGTATCTTGTATCTGAAACAGCAGACTCGGTTTTATTTGTTCTTTACTTTGACTTACACTTAGTACCGTGGCAGTAAGACGTAATCAAACCTGCACGTAATCCTTGCGAGGCGATGTTGCATAATTAAAGAAAATAAGAAAAAAAGGTTCTGGACAATGGTGCCGGCTTTTATCCTACCCTACCGGAGACGAAAAGTTAGAACACTAAATCAAGTCCATCCCTTGTATTGTTGACTTCCGGTAAAATGTCTGAGAAAAACACTCTGTTTTCGCTCTCTGCTAGTCGGTTAGGCTATGTTGTCATGTCCTTCCCGGCGTTTGGGACACTCTTTGCAATCATATGGTCAATTTTGTTTAATTTTGAAGGCTCGACGGCTACACATTGCAAGGTAAATTGACTGTAGTTGCACCGCTGGAAACAAGTATTGATTTTCATTAAAAGTGTAGTGACAGTGCCATTCCTAACAGCCTCGCTGTTGGGTTAACTCTTTAGCGACATGGTTAGAGTGGCTGACTGTCACGCAGGAGTTCTGGGTTCGAATCCTGGCGGACCCAGATATTTTCCCCTTGGAATTACTACACTGGTGGCAGCGGTAATTCGGGAGCGCCTGAGTCGGCCTCTGGGAGCGGTAGCGGGATCCCCTAGGTTGTGGTTGATGCCCGGCTCCCAGGAAATAAAAGGGGGAAGAATGTAGTGACAGTGCCATTCCTAACAGCCTCGCTGTTGGGTTAACTCTTTAGCGACATGGTTAGAGTGGCTGACTGTCACGCTAGCACTGAAATCAGGGCGATATGATGGATTTTTATTTTATGTTATCATATAGCCCTGATTTTTTAAGCCTCTATCTTTTCCCTTACTGTTATCGCGGACGTAAACCAAGTTGAAAACACATTTCCAAACAGTGTCTTCCTCTAACACTACTCCATTTTGTATGTTTATAGGTTTATCTATATTTTGCTATTTAGTTTGCCGCTGATGCATACCTGATTAGTTCTAAAAAGATAAAATACTCCTGTCCACACAGAATGTTTACACTATTTGTTTTCAAAACATGGCGTCATTTTTGTCTTCTGAGCTGAAGAGCATGCTTTTTTTGTGGGAAACTAAAGTCACGCACGAATTTGTTTTGGTATTTTATGTACCGACAATGACCCGTTCACTTTCCGTTTTCTGAATACACAGACGTTTTTACAACCTTAAATACCAAAATGTTTTCTTTTACCTTCCTTATTATTATAATTGGCCTAAAATGATCATACCTGGTCTGTTGAGATTAAAAGAATCCAATACCATCTCACCATACATTTGTTACATGTAGATATTTGCAAAAAAGATGACCAATTAACGACTTAACTGGGGCCGCCTTTTACCAATTTGTTGACATCGAGAACTACCCAGTTGGATATGTACAAACTGTGTCCGAGGAGTTCTTAATGGCAATGGATGGGATCCTTTTTGTGCATACAGGTTGATTTTTATGGTGACCTCTCTCACCATTTGTTATAGGTTTTCTTTTAATATCTTGATGAATGTCAACGAATATAGGTCAATCTTCAACCTAGTATGCAAATTTTTCACCCTGGTTCTGTATTCCGACGGATGTCACTGGATAGAAAATTGACTATTTTCAGATTAGGAATTCCCCCACTTCCGCAAACAGGAAATACATAGAAAAAATGCCAAATGATTTTGCATATTCAAACAATGACATCATTCTACAAGTCTAATCTTAAACCATTGCGCACATGTTAAAAAAAAAGGTCAAAACACCCAATGTCTCTATATAAGATTCACGTGGTGCTTTAAAACGATGGGCACCAACTGTGTGTATTGACTGATAGCCTATTTGAACATAAGTGTGTACTAGTAAAGCTATTCAGCTTGCAGCAAGGTTAGCCATGATATAAAAATATTTTCCTTCACTAATATCTTACTGATCACTGTGCAAAAGTAATTTGATTCTGATCTTTCCAATCCATCGCTTCTTGTCGTAAACAAGCTGACCCCTCTCAGTTCAGAGGTCAATGTACTCTTGCGTTAGCTTGCTACTTTTGGCGGGAAACTTGTCACGTGAGCACATGATCAGAATAACAATTGTCCGCCATGTTGGAAAAGTCCATTTTCGGTCTGATTATGACATTTTGGGACATGACAAAGCTTCCTTTCCGAAAATTGGATTTATATAGTGTAATATGGGTGGGGTATGTGATTGTTAAGGATTTCTGTCAAGTAAATATCTCATTTTCTTTGGCATGCTATATTAAATTGAAATAAAACTATTCTTAGAAATCGACTTTCATTTTCTGAAATAGGTCATTACTCGTTATAAATTCATAGAAAATAGGTGGCGCTACAATGCACAATAATACAGATACGAGACTGCTGTGAGCGTACCAACATTGAGTAAGTTAACAGAATCAATAACTTTAACAATTTTGCGCTGATTTTCACAATTCAAACACCTACTTGTTTCTTATAATGTCCAAAATCCACTGTTAATGTTATTCTAAAAATGTTGTTGTTGTTGTTCTGAGTTTTGAAAAAGCGATGACATCCCTTACCTAGTCATGGGGAGTATAACCAGTACCGGGTTTTATTATAATATTTCTCAAACGTTTTAATAAGTTCGTCTCATCAATTTAACATCCGAAATTTATCGCAAAAACGTCATTACCCCTAGCTCGTGAAAAGCATGCAAAATGGCTGCGATGAGCCGAAAAACAACAACAAGAACATAATATTACAGATTGCACCGATCGTGTCACAGAAACAAAGTCAATGGTAACATTTTTATAACTTTGGTTGTGTATGTAAAACACATGAAGAAGTCTGAATGGTTGGATTGTCAAGGAAACGAGTTTTTCCCAAAACAAAAGGGGACTCCATCACTGGTCAAGATAGAGCACAAAAACACTGCGACTTTAGATTCAGCCAGATCGAAAAACAAATCTAAAGTCGCAGTTCTGCAACTAACTGTCACGCAGGAGTTCTGGGTTCGAATCCTGGCGGACCCAGATATTTTCCCCTTGGAATTACTACAAAAGGCTTACTCACTGTTGTCATACCACTACGGCAATTTGGGTTTCGTCACTAATTCCGGTGTTAAGGTAACTTTCTCATCATTTTCACCTTCTTCATTTAATCACAGATAAACACCCAAAAATGCTTGAGTTCTGATTGATTTTTGTTCATCAAAGGACCGGGTACTGGTCAACTCGTACCTAAGTCAACTCGTACCTTAGTCAACTCGTACCCATTTTTGGTCAACTTGTACCTTAGTTAACTCGTACCTAAGTCAACTCGTACCTTAGATTATTTATAATAGAATATGAAAGAGTTTTATGGCGTTGTCTAAGAACGTTACTCATGACAAAAGCAAAATGAAAGTTTTGTTACGATTTAGACGAATTCTAAAGGAGCGTTCAATTACAAATGGGTAATACAGTATACTGCCCATGTGTTTTCCTCGCTCTTACAAATTACAGTAGATGAAGAAATAGCTAGGCTCTACATTGTAAAAGAAATAAGTCACTTAACACCCATTTTGGTGGCAGCTGGACTGCCACTGGTCTTGACGTATTTAACGTATGAGCTGTTTTGTAATAACAGGGATAACTGTTAAACAACTATCACTGGTTAAATGTTAGCCTCTGGTAGCGTCGTCTTAGTATGAAAGTGTAGCTAAATGGACATCAAAAATGGGTGGCAACTATGCAGCCACCTCTTTTAGTGTTAACTCACAAGGATAGCACATTGCACACTTATCATTGCAAATAGCACTGGTCCCATCGAAATCATAAAATCTGGTTTTGTTGCATGCAAACAATAAAGGTACAGACTCGGTGAGATAGACCGATCAGAGCATCCAAGCAGTCTGATCAGCGCATTTGATATTCAATCTCAAAAACTTTAATAGCTGAACTTGCTATGCGCATTATTCAAATTGAACCTAGCCTTTGTAACTTGGCATGCTGGATGTGTCCTTATAGGGTAGCTAACCCCTGAATATATGTTTTCTCGTGGCGCGGGTTTTGTGTACATAAAGCCGCTTTACAGACACGTGCTGGTGATTGGTAGGGTGTGAAAAACAGTACAATGATTGTATGTGATTGTATTAATTAAATTGTAATTCGAAATTACGGTAAATGTTCTAAAATTACGAACACTAAAAAATAATTATTTTTTCCGCTGTTCGTAATTTTAGAAATTACGTTTCAGAAAAAGTGCTAGTGTTCGTAATTTTAGAATGTGGTCTTTAGCATAAGCAAAAACGGTATATATGCATGTAAAAATGTGGTAGAAAATTGTCGAAAACACGGCGATATGATTCTGCGCTATCTACTCATTATTCTTTTCAACCGCCGCTGAATTCTTGCAGCTGTCCACCGCGTGCGTTAATTACCAAATCGAGAGCCAGGCACGTGCATGTTATGTCACTCAATTTACTTACAAGTTGTAAAAGTCCACTTATTTAACCTCGGACTACCGATGAATCGCTACACTTTCGTACCAAAACGCTTTCGCTTGCTCTCCATCTGCGCAATTAAAATAAATGCCGTTTATAATGTAATCTCGTCGATCAGAATTTTTTGCAAAGATATACACGAAACTTTGAAATACGTAGACGAGTTCTCAGAGTTGAAAAAATGACGAAATTCAAAAAGAACACACATCTCTCTCTCTCTCTCTCTCTCTCTCTCTCTCTACTTGTCGATTTGTCGATGCACTTTGATTTTCCCGAAAGGATGTGCATGTACCAGTCTCTCTCCCTTTCTCTCTCTATTTACATATGCAAAAACGGTTTGGATCCAGATCAGACCCGAATGGAATTCAAGACTGAATGTTTAGTCAATTTAAAAATTTGTGCATGCGATAGAAAGTATGCAAAGTGTCGTACAAAAGCCGATGCGCACGATAAAATGGGTTTTCAGTATATCTCAATAAGTGTATACATTGTCCGGTCCCATGCGCGGATCCAGAGGGGGGACAGGGGGTCCGGACCACCCCCCCCCCCCCCCCCCCCCCCCCCCCGAAAAATCACAAAAATATAGAATTTCTTAGCAATACTGGACCAGATCCCCTGTAATTCTCAAAACTAACAATCCAGCATTCAACGTTGGGCCAGCGAAATGCCATTTAAAGGTGTTTCGATGGCGAGCCGATGATGGCCCGCTTTTAGTGATATTTGGATCCTCTCTCTCTTCAAAAAGAAGAACAGTTCGGATCCAGATCTGATCCGAATGGAATTCAGGAAAGACTGTTTCGTCAATTTAAACATTTGGCCATGCGATTGAAAGCATGCAAAGCATCAATACTGTCGAATATCCGACTTTGTCGTGCAAAAGCCGATGCGCACGAGAAGCATCTCCAAGTATCATTTTCAGCACCGATACTTATGTTTCGAGATTACAAGAGATTCGTATGCAAGCGCTAGTCTCTCTCTCTCTCTCTCTCTCTCTCTCTCTCTCTCTCTCTCAGTTTGCACATAGTTTGGATCCAGAAGATCTCCGACGTATTGCCAAATCAAATCAGGGGCAAACAGGATACCAAGAATTAATCATGTAAGCGAACGTTCGACTTTGCGTCCGATGCCTCGGAAAAATATAATCGAGCCGTGACATGAGATTTCCAACAATCAGCAAAGCCTCAGATCAGCCTGCGCATATGCACAGTTTGATCAGAGCCTTTGCTACGTAGTCGCTTGAATATTATATGAGTGTTAAGCTACTGACTGAAAATCGTTTGGAATTTGCAAGCTTAAAAGGAGGCTGCACAGGCTCGTCTGAGTCTACACTCGTCAAAATGCCACATTGTGTCGCGGCTCAATTCGAGCCGATGCGTACGATACGCTGGGTGGTACATTCATATCTCTTAGAAAAGGAAAAATTCAGACAAGTACCACAAATCAAGTTTTTTATGCATGCAGTGCGCCGTTTCATGCTCGAGTTCATTGAATTTTTTTTTCAGGCAAACCCATGAAAAGGAGACACAGCTATGCAATTATGTTTTGAGTGCTAAGTCCGCTTTCGTGCGCCCAAAGCGACCGCGTGCTACCCGAGTCTTAAAACAACAACAACACGTGGTCTGATAGTCGGCTTCTTTGATCTCAAACACATGTCCGTGAACCATTACCCTGTCTTTTTGTCTGCGGCTGATATACTATTAGCAGTGCTGAACCCAGCCCCCCGCCCCCCCCCCCCCCCCCCCCCCCCCCCCCCCCCCCCCCCCCCCCCCCCCCCGAGAAGCTGTGACAAACTAATTTTTAGCGGACAGTTTGGGCCCAGATCTGGCCCGACAAAATGTTAATGTTTTGTTCTAGAAACAAAGGTGCTGATAAGACTGCGTATGCGGTATGCAGGCTGATCTTCTTATGTAACAAAGTCGGGGTACATACATCTACAGACGTGTGGTAAATAAAGCGATTTCTGAGATGTCAGGCGCTGGCGATTTTCCGCGGGTGCACAGGCTCGTCTGAGCCTTCGCTGCTCGCATAGCTGACTTGTTTCATGAAATTAAATATGTAAATAATAAATTCATCAAGATGCAGAATCGTGCCACAATCAATTTATTTCTTGGTACATGTATGTGCGTACATTATACCGGTAATGCACTCGTAGGACCCTCAATGTGCAGTTTCATGAGGACAAACAGACACGCCGCGATTGGCTCAACAGTTTGTTAAAATGTTCCATTTTGAGGAATTTGATTTTTTTGATTGATAGGAATAGCCATTATTACATGTACTTAGAAAACCGCTGACAAGTATTTTAAGTATTTTAAAGTCAACGTACGTAGATGTCTAGAATTTTTATTTGGCTAGAGTCTTCATCCACTTTAAACTTTGTTAGTGAACGAGACCCTGACGAGATTGTGCAAACACACATATTTAAGCCTTAAGTTAACTCTCTTCGGGGCTGGTATTTTAGAGAAAAAAAACGAGTACGTGTCACAGCACACTATATATGCGTTTGTCAACGTGCATAATTCACGTCATCTTCACCAGCGAGGGTTTCGTCGTATCTAAGATAGCGAATCGCGACCCTTGGTATGACAAGATGAATTCACGTGCAATTAGCTGAATCGCGGCCTTTGGTCAGTAATAAAAAATGATCTCAGCCATTTGGGTGGATACATATACTCAATAGGGTTAGTCAAAGCAGTTTCGGAATCGTTGCAGGAACTTGTCCGTGCATCAAGTTCGTCAATGCTGGTGACCTTGAATAATGTATAATGTATAACGTCGCGCGCTGGCATGCGAAATAGAACGCCACATGCCAGATTACAAATCTAAGTAGAATGGAACATTCCAAATGCCGCTACCGCTCACGTGCTGTACGGTAGAAGTATACCGAACACAGATGGGACAAACAGGTAAACGGACATCGATTTTCCGCGGAAAATAAGGTGTGTTCGTAATTTTAGAAATTCACTTTTCCGAAAAAAGTCAGTGTTCGATCTTTTAGGATGTTTTAAAAATTATTTTCGGCGATAATTTTAGGTGTTCGTAATTTTAGAGTGTTCGAAATTTTAGAACATTTACCGTAACATTGTCTGACAGTGTAAAACTTGACTAATAAAAAAAAATAGTAAATCTTATTGAAGGAAATTCGGAATTGCAATGTAAAAACATGAAATCTTTGTGGTTTATAACTGATTAAAACATTTTAAGAATAAACCCAGCTCACGTCAGAGGGTTTGGTTCTTTTAATTTAGAAAGTCCAGGTGAATCTCTCATCATGCAGTCTCACCTGAGCCTTCGCTACTTGCCACTTAAATGACTCCAAATTTGCTTTTTGTTTTGTCGTCTGCTGACTTATTTTGAAATGAGTAATTCAAAATATCTTCTAATATTTTAGTGCTAGTTAAAAAAAACACTGCATGCTATCATAGCAGATCTATGTCCGAAATTCAAAACTGTGTGTACACGAGCAGCGAAGACCCTGCGGAGCTGTCATTATATAAAGGGCTAGGATATTGGAACAGGCAGATCCGAAAGTCCCCTAATCGCAGCCTCACAGGTTTTTTTTTAATATTTGAACAGGCTGGCCCGAATCTCTCCTTATTGCAGATGGCAAAACTGAGTTAATTTGGTCGTTCAAACATCGACCCATAGGGAAAAGGAAAGGGAACCCCTGGGGGGGGGTACTCTGATATTTTCATACATACGTAGGCTCGGTCCATTTTTTAGGGTCAAATCTTTGAATTTCAAAAAAATTTTGGGTTTTCAGAAAAATGAATACTTTTTGGGATATGAACATTTTGTGGATATTTTTTTGGGGTCATCCCAAAATTGGACTAGTTTTAGGGGTTATTTCTATGTATTTTAGGGTCTTTTCTTAAGGTAAATATACAGTATCGGGATTTTTTTTTGGTTGAAAAAATTTCAAATATTTTTTGGGGTGCTTCAAATTTCTGATATTTTTTTTGGGTGAACGGTAGATGCTGGGTCCGAGCCTACATATGCAGAAAAAAATAGAGGACCCCCCCCCCCCCCCCCCCCCCCCCCCTGGGAAAGGAACTTGCCACAGCTGGCTTGAGCCTCGTCTGATCGCAAATACTAAATTGTGATGAATATGTATGATTGAACAAGCTCCCAGAACGCCGCCCCATTGGCATAACAGTTGGGATCTTTGAACAGGCTGGCCCGAACCAAACCTCAGCACAGATAGTAAATTTTGATGTTTTAGTGTTTGGAAAGGCTTGTTAGGACATAGACTTACCAAACTCTCCGTCTATCATGCTCTACCCTGCCCCGTTTTTGACTCGGGTACGAGTTGACTTGGGGTAGGTACGAGTTGACCAAAGGTTAGGTACGAGTTGACCAAAAATGGGTACGAGTTGACTTAGGTACGAGTTGACTAAGGTACGAGTTGACTAGAAACCAAAGGACCTCGGACAGTCTTAATGAAAGATTGCCCATAAAAATGGCCAGAAAAAGTTTCAAAGAAAACGATAGTTTTTCTATAAAAAAGATAGTAGATTCAACTCTAGAATTATCTGCAAAAGAGTTTTTCTCATTGGACAAGTTCCTATTAAAAACTATGGGTTGAATACCTTGTTTTTGCTATTCAACATATATAGAAAATAGAAAGGATTTACTGGAGTGCTGGGGTGGCATGTATCAGGGCTTTAGTTATGATTGCGTACCATTAATTGTCTTATTTCTCAATCAAAACATACGTTGTGGGTTCTCAAAAGAAATGTCACAATGAGACAGTTCTTTTAAGCACCATATTATAGCTTAAATCTGATGAGTAAAAAAAATATTTAAAATTTAAGCTCAAAAAGTGTGTTTATCTAAACTCTGATGTATGCAGGTATGATACACCTGAGTGAATATGTCAAACTGGCTGAACACTGAACTTGAAACTCAACAGACTTGACTTGATCCTGAGTTTGTTTTTCTACTGCTGCGGGTGTCCCAGGTACTGGGGTAGGCAGCAAGTGGCGAGAGTGTCTAACACCCAATCCCCACGCCTCTCTGTTCAGTGGATCGATGCTGCCAAGGCTGCACATTTTCATGTCAGTCTTAACACATTCAGACCAGGTCTTTTTAGGTCTCCCTCTTCTTCTGGCGCTAGGAATTGTCATACTTGTGATGGAGTATATGCATGAAGAGGAGCGTGCAACATGTCCATACCATCTCAAACGCCTAGTGCGGAGAGCTGCTGTCACCTACACTCCTAACAATGCACAGAGTGTGTCCGCGGACACTTCGTCATCATCTCTGACTCCGCATATCCAGCGGACCATTGATCTGTCTTTCCGGCGAAGCTGCTGCAAGTCTGGCGCAGTAGGTGCCGAGGTTTCACTACAATGTAATAGGGCAGAACGTACACAGGCGTTGAAGACCTTCCCGCGGGTCCTTATGGACACATGCTTGGATGTCAGAATAGGAAGAAGCCTTTTAAACTTTCCCCAGGCAGTTCTACATCTGGTGACGATGGTAAGCTTGCATCCTCCGCCTGCACACAGCATGTCTCCAAGGTAGCAAAAGTTGGATTCCACGTCCAGTTGTGTTCCATCCACATCTACCTGTGTGACAAGTCTATTGTCAACCTGTCGAGCCTGATCACAGCATCTTGGACAAACGTAGTCTAGATCCTCAGCCAGGCTTCTAACACCACTGCACTTCTTGTGCACCCAATACATTGCGAGCACTGGATAGAGTTCACACTAACACCACCGACAGACTGCACAGGGGAACACTCCAGAGTCGTGAAGAAGGTCAAGCCCCGGTCCCGAGACCATGAGCTTTGTCTTCTTCATGTTGACTCAGTCCCTTGCGTTCCATACCCTCTCTCCTAGACTAGCTCCAGTCCTTAAAACAATTTTTCATCAATGTGTCATATAATATACTTGTAGCCAGTCTAACTCTGATGGCTCTGTTTTAAGACAGAGCCATCAGAGATAGACTAGCTACAAGTATATGATATCACACATTGGTTTTGTTTGTTTGTTTTGTAGCTTTACGTCCCAAGTCAACAGCTATGGTCATTGCGGGACGGTCAGTTCACCTAACAGCACTTTTTCCTGGGCAGGCTTGAACAAGCGGTTAACCAGTAATTCGTGCACATACTTTCGCTTGTAACTGACAACAACCCTTCTTGAATGAATCAGCGAAAAGGAGGAGAATGACCGTAGAAATCATTTCATGATCAATCTCCACAAAAGTATGGGACCGGACCGGGATCGAACTCTCGACCCCTGAATCTGCAGTCAGACACGCATCTGTAGCCAGACACGTTACCGACTGCGCTACGTGGCCCGGCATTCACACATTGGTGAAAAATTGTTTTAAGGACTGGAGCCAGTCTACCTCTTTCCATACCTTCAACCTTGCAATGCATTCTTCAAGTGAGTCTGCCATTACAGCAAGGTTCTCAGAATACAGAAGCTCCCAAGGCACACCAGTACGGAACTGGTGCAACAGAGCTTCCAGCACAGGTATGAAAAGCAAGGAGCTGAGAACAGATCCATGATGCACACCAACTCCAACCCCTAACTCCTTGCTGTACTGATCGTTGATATGGACGCGACTTTTGACATCCGTATACATGCCCTGGATGACACGTACAGCCCACTCCTCCACTCCCAAACTCCTCAAGGCCCACCAAAGAACTTTCCTGGGTACTCGGTCGAAAGCCTTCTCCAGATCAACAAAGGCGAAGTAAAGTGGCTTGTTTGCAGGGATGTACTTCTCTTGCAATTGGCGGATGATGAAGATGGCATCAGTGGTGCCACAACCCGGCATAAAGCCAAACTGCATGGCGTCAATGTCCACCATCTCTCGAATAAAGGAGTCCAGCACACGCTCGAGCAACTTCATAACCTGATCCGTTAGTTTCAGGCAGCGATAGTTTCCCCGCTCCAGAGCATCACCTTTACCCTTGTAAAGGTTCAAGATGAAACTTTCTTGCCAGTCTTTAGGAATCACGCCATTGCAGAAGACCACCTCCGTTAGCTGTGTCAACAACTCTATGCCCACCTCACCCGCAGCTTTCAGCATCTCTGCAATGATACCAGAAGGGCCTGCAGCTTTGCCTCACTTCATCTTTCTAAGGGCTTTGCGAATAAGATCCTTCGTGACTGATGGTGGTGGACCTTCCACAGGAGCGACCTCCGGAAGCAGGTCGCTCTCCCAATCAAACTCAACATTCAGTAGTCTAGCGTAGTGTTCAACCCAAGCCTTCATTTTCTCCTCATCACTGAGAGACAGTTCACCAGCGTCATTTCTAACACATTTCTCGCAACAACATCCTGATTTGTTTTGTCCATCTGCTTGGCAAGTTTGAAGATCCCAGTGTCGTTAGGTGCGATGTTCGAGAATTTTTCTCTCTCAGCCACAGACTTGGCTTGCCAGACCACGCGCTTTGCCAAACGTTTCGCCTCGTTGTTGGCCGCTTGCACATCTTCTGCCTCCCACGTCTGACCGGCTTTAGCCAGGGCTATGTGCCTCTTGAAACATTCTCACTTCTTCTTGACTGCTTCTTCAACCTTGTCATCCCACCACCAAGTTTCCCTTTTCCATTGATGCTTCATTAAGGTAATTGTCAAAAGGTAATTGTCAAAAGTTATGGACAGCATACATAATTTAGAAGAAGTGATGAAATCTTCTCAACCTGAATTTTATGCAAACGCAACACTTTCGTCTAGTTTTATGCCCCAAACATTATATTTCCATGTATTTAGGTGAATACCCGGCGAAACTTTGACTTTCTTTGAAATAAAATTTGGTAAAAAAAAATACCCCCACCACATAAACCCTAATGTCCTGGCATAATTATGCAATATATTCCAAATATTTTTATTTTTTTAGGTACACTAAATGTAAGGGTTTGAATTAAGCACAAAAATATAGTTGTCAAATATACATTATCCCAGCCACAGGCTGTCAAAATTTGAGCAGATTGAATAGGAGACTGTCAGAGGTCCTTCACATTATATCTTTAAGCATCAAAATTATATGAAAACTCTTATGTTTGATGTCTAGGCATGAAATAACTACTTTCGGTTATGTCATCGTGGATAATTAATCAATGACAAAACCGTAAAATTATGACTAAACCATAATTGACAATTTTTTAAAATAGCTGTAAAAAAACACATTTAAAATCTGATTTTATCTCAGTTTTTGCCAGCAGCACTGAGGTTGTTAACTAGAGGATGTAATCTCTAAGCAAACATATTCGAAAGTTCTCAGTTTTGTCAGCCTTTATTTGAAGGTAATTTTACTAGAACACCAGAGTGGGTGATGAACCTCAAATTGCTGTAGTACAGTGCTCCAGATAATTTTGACTACCATCAGTATGGGTACTGGTCCAAATGAAACTTGATCCGTACCCGTACATGTATTAATTTTGGCTTAGCCAAATTTTTAACGAAAGCTTATCCTTGTAATTAAAAGGGGTCACGTTGCTGCTGTCTTCAATTACAGTTTGATTACCCACCAATGAAAACAGCGATGTCTCTATTTATATAAACGCATAGGCAAGGATATTGGAACAGGGATGATTGTTTTTATTGCCATCGGTAAACATGCTACTCTTCCGAGAAATTTCTAATTTCACTTTCAACTTTGACGGGTTCACATGAAACTGATAGCAAACTCCCCGAGAGTGGCTTCTGCACATATATTATTCTGAAAACATGTGTTCTTCAAGGAGACATGGCAAGGGGACACAACTAAACATTAGGGAGTTTGTATTGAGGCAAAAATAAAACATCGATAAACAGTCCATCAAGTTGATTCTGGATTTCAGAACGTGTTAATTCAAAAACGAGTTCAATTATCAAACGTCTACTGATTCGAATTGGATGAGAAATAAGGGTTGCCGGTAAAAACGTACGGTACAAGCAAAAACACACCCATAATTGATCATCTATTTTAATTTTAAGGTTCTGGAGTTGTCAAAAATGTATCACGATACATATTGTATCGTGAGGCATATATCATGATACATATTGTATCGTGAGGTAACTATCGTTGCAGCCCTAATATCCCGTAAAACCCGGTAAAAAACGCACTGCTATTCCCCTCGCTGTTTTGGCGGGAATCAAAAGCTCGGCATATCCATGGCACTACCGAGACACCTCGAAGGTAAAATCACGGTACTTTAGCCCCGCTATGCCCCAACTATCCCGGGCCCTTGGGGGGACGTGGTTGCAAATGACTGGTGCATTATGCTCACTATGATATTTTTGTAAAATCAGGCCTCTAGATAAGAGAGTATTCAAAAAATAATTTTCTTATTACTCAACCAAAACATATTTGGTGGGTACACAAAAGAACCATCTCTATGAGACGGTTCATTTCAGCACCCAAAGCAAACATTAAAGCTGATGAATGATAAAATATTCAAAATTTAATGCTGAAAATGTTTGCCTATCTGGACCCACACCAGGTAGGCGGCAATCAAAAAGGCTCTTAACAATCGACAGATTGGATCAAAATATCGCTAAAAACAGTGGTTTCGATTGCCATTTGTCGCCAGTCGGGCGACAAATGGCACTCAAAACTCTGTTTTTAGCTATTTTTGATCTATGTTCCTTGATAGTATTAATGTTTTCGATTTCCCCCTACCCGTTGTGGGACCTATGTATAAAATAGTGTCCTAATTTAGCTTTGCCCTTGTGACATACAGTGCTGTTGACCTTGAATTCTTCCAGGTAACCAACTTCCTACCATCCATCAGTGCGGCCATAGGAGGTTTTACTCCCCAGCGATACATCTGGAGGATATGTATTACCCTTCACGCAGCTCCCCGCTTCTTCTATGCTGCAGGATATTATAACTGGTTCAACCAGGTTCACATGGGTAAGTGGTACATAGGTCAAGATAATATGGGCCGCAACGCTAGAAGTCTTCGAGGGTTTTGGAACAACACAGGCATAGACCAGGCTGTGCATCAGCGTAGTCTGATCAGTGCCTTTGTTATTCCGTTTTTGGAAAGTATTATATGTAAACTTGCTACAGTTGAAATTTCAATTTTCTAGCTAGTCTCTGTAGCTGAGGAGACTGTTTTGAAACTCGCTTTGTCGGAAACCCTGAAGACAGGATTTCTCGCGACAAGGTCCAACTAAAACCAAGTAAATGTAAGCATGACAAGATAATGCCACAGTCACACACTGCAGACCAACCCACGGCACTGCGAAGAAGAGACACAGAACACTAACAGTCACAAGACAGCAAGAACACAATTCAAGTAAAGCAACCAGCTCTCTCTTCCTTGGCCTCATGATTGCAAAACTAAAAAGGACACTAAGTACTGTATTACAAAACAGATCAAACACAAAATCTCCACAAATCTCTAGAGCAAAAGTAAACAATCCCTCAACAACCACAGAACCACCTCCTTAGACAGCAGCCAAATTGATTAAAAAAAGATTTTACTGACCAAATTGTCGCCCTAGATTCTGCTGTTGTCAAATCACATAAATTGTTTTGCTCAGGTAGAGATTTCCTATCTCATGCAATCTATCATCACAGGGAAACAATCAAATCAAATTAACATACTGTGATGAAACAAAGAAAATGGCTAGCAACTCACAGGCAGTCAAAGCTAAAGAATAACCCTAGTTGAGACACTGTGCAAGCCATATACAAACATAAGGCTCCACGGTGGGCCCAGCCAAATACAAACATCAGATCCTGACCCACCTATGAAAATTTTAGTAAGGGTTGCATGTCATGGAGTCTGAGGCCTGACCCACCATTGTGTAATTAAAGAGGAAACCATAGCAAAAAACCATGATTAGAACCAGGCATGCAGACTGTCACATAATGTCCATGCTTTATCCCTCTCGTTTATAAGGCTTGATCTTGCAGTGGGTCAATAGTGCCATGCCTTTTATACTGTCCGGCACTAATGACCCACAAGGGTTGATACTTCATTAAGCACCACTTAACAAACCATTCTACTGTATATATATATATTTAATATATTTATAGCCCCGCTTTGAAAAAGGGAGGCTATACTGGATTTTGGTTGTCTGTCATTCTGTCAGTCAGTCTCTCCATCCATCATACTCAATATCTTGAAAATAGATGGATGGAATTTCACCAAATTTTGTATTATATTGACAAGATCTAGGTTGGGATTGTTGCGCATCATTTTTTTATGCATTTGTAATAGAGTTAAGGCCCTTGATTGAGGTCAGAATTTTGTTCAGAATTTTGTTTACTTTATCTCGATATTTTCAGGGCACCATGACACCGCCTACAAACTATTAGTGAAGATCGCTATACTACTGCATTGTATAGAGAACTTTGTGCTGGTCACTCTGACAAGTGTGTCTTCGAGTGAAAATTTAAGTGAGTATTTGCAAGTGTGTAATATATGAACTCTTTTCTTGCTACATGTACTGTCCTGCCAGCCAAGAGTGACAGTGACATCATGTTTTGTTAACAAAGTTATCAGGGACTTATAATCAATCGATCACTTGTGTATTAATCCTATCCACAGGATAGGATTAATAAACAAGTAATCTATCGATTTGCGTTAGCTCAAGTGAAGTGTACACGTTAGTGTTTTACTTAACCATTGTAAACAAAATATTACGTCACTGTCACTCTTGGTTGGCACGACAGTAGGTGGCAGCTGATAACCTTTGCAAACAGATTGGACCCAGATCAAGACTGTCAGAATGACGGCCCTGGTCAGGATCTCCGATGATCCTGATCTGGATGTAAATCATTTGTTACTCCGATAGTGTTTCTGAAATAATTTTTTGAAAAGTTAAATTTGAAAAAAAAAGCAGACGAATGCAAAAGCATGAAAAATTACCCAGCATGCAAAGAGTTGAGGTTGTACAATTATTTTACTCCATATTTTGAGATTCAGTTAAGAAATAGATCAGCTCCAGCAGTGAATTGTTGAGTAATAATTCACTGTTTGGAGGTCAGTTGTAAAGAAGATCAAATCACGAGCGCGCAGCGCGAGTGATTTATCTTCGCACAACTGACCGACAAACAGTGCATTATTACTCAACAATTCACGCAATGGTGCTGATTTATTTCGATTCTAACACACAATAGACGACGTAAACACATTCGAAGTCTTCAGCTTCTTCCAACTTTCCGCCATTGCACTGAAGAACTCCCGCCAATACTTAGACTACGTCGCATACGTTTACATGTAATTGTAACGTCTTTCAAGCGTGAAAACGACGTTACACCGTCTAACGCCATGAATGACGTCATTTTCCAGTGATATCAGCTATCACACACTTTAGCTGTGAATTATTGTCCGATATATCACAGTTTCTTACCGTTGGCTCTATAGGCGAGGTGTGTTAGAATTAGTATTTTATCATAGGGCCAGTTAAGCAAAACATTTCAGTGTAAAATTGCGATTATTTTCTTATCCATCTGTTTAAACATGTCTTTTGAGTACCCACAACATATGTTTTGGTTGGGAAATAAGAAAAATAAATTTCATTTTACGAACTCTTACTTGGGGGCCTGTTTGTCATAGCCAAGCAAACAAAATGTTGCTTTTTTTCTTTCAAGAAAGCATCTTATTGTAAAGCTAATGGATAATTGTATTGTTTGCTTCAATCAAAGTAAGAAAGCGGTAAAACATCAGGAATCGATACAATCAAGTACTACACCTGACCCAGGATACAAATGGGAAAGTGACAACTTCACAATTAGACATCATAAACGAGAGCCAAGAGGTCAGCCCTTTCCCAGCAGGTGACCCCAAGGCATCAATAAACAGACGCGCATGAAAGCATAACAAAAACAAGATAGAAATAACATAAATGATCCACAAAAGAAGCACCCCCTTGGAACTGTCAGTAAAAATATTTTACTGGAGGGCTTAAACCAGTTTCACGGTGTCAACCTCGCCCTAAATTCTGATGTGGACCAGGACACATTTGGGAAAATGACAAAACACAACAGACATGAAAGCCAAGAGGTCAGCCCTTTCCCAGCAGGTGACCACAAGGCTACAAGGAACAGACTCTACAGCACAACACACACCAACATGAAGCAACAAAAACAATCCACAAAAGAAGTACCGCTTTGGAACGGTCAGTAAAAAATACTTTTACTGGAGGGCTTAAAAACTGTTTCATGGCGCGCCAACCCTTATCATACTGGAAAAATAGAGGTACCACATCATCCTCAACTTTTATCCAATTACCTTAAGAATACCACTATTAGCATATAAGTTGAGGAGCACAGTAGCTCAGTGGCAGATTGATAAGGCCTGAAACGAGGGGTGGCTGGTTCAAGAATCACGAGAGGCACTACATTGTGTCCTTGAGCAAGACACTTTATCCTCTGCTTAGTACTGTTTCAAACAAGGAAGACAGGAAAATATCCTGACATGACTGAAACATTGCTGAGTGGAGCATAAAGCATCAACATAAACAAGCAAAAGTTTCAAGTAGATATGAAAGCAAGTTGTATCATGATCAGCTAGCTTCTCAGAAGTCAGCTGGTCTGGTTCTGCACTGTTTTTAAAACTGTAATATATCCGGATATGATATTGCCTTTTTTAAAAAATAAAAGCATCTGTGATAATGGAATTGTATTGTTTGCTTCATTTAACCCTAACCTTACTGGATACATTAACGTACTACATCCCTCCCAATTTAAATCCAATTACCTTAAGATTCCAGAGAGGAAAGCAGATTGGATACTGATCAGCTGGCTTCTCAGGAGTCAGCTGATCTGGCCTGGAGGTTATAAAACTGGAGTTCATTCTCAAACTCAAAATAAAGCGCAATGATTGGCTACTTGCGGACACAAAATAAAGCGCAATTATTGGCTGCATGCGGACACATGTCCGCAAACAGCCAATCATTGCGCTTTATTTTGAGTTTGAGACTGTACCTCGAGGCCTGGATCTGCACTGTTTCAAAACATGATATATCCAGGTTTAATGGGGTAAGGGTAAATCCTTTTACTGCTGAACCTGGATTTATACTTTTTAGAAAACACTGTAGATCCAGATCAGCTGGCTTCTGATGAAGACATCTGCAGGGTTCATACGCGTCAGGGAAATGTCAGGGAAATTTAAATTTTTTCAAGGTCAGGGAATTGTCAGGGAATTATATGTTGTGTCAGGGAAAATGAATGTTTTCTAAAATGTCAGGGAAATGTCAGGGAATTTTAAAATTTCCAATTTGTATCAAATGATAATAAACAGAAAATGACTTGGGCAGTTTTCTTAACATTTTAGGTATAAGCTAAATCATATTGATAGCTTCTAGATTGCTTTAAACATAAGAAGATTGGAGGATTTGGTTCCCCATGTCTCCTCAACTTCCTTTTTAGATCACCTGAGCCAAAGGCTGATAGTGAGGTATTAGCATGGCAATAGTTCGGCATCCCTAATCCATCAGTCTGTCCATTGGTGGTTGTCCATTCACATTTCAAAGAAGTATGGCTCTTATGTCAGTTGACCAAATGTAATCAAATTTCAAGTAAAGCATCACCAGATAGAGGGAAAGACAACATAAGGTTTTTGGACTGATTGGATTGGAACTTGTTTTCATGAATAATGGCAACATATAGCCCCCATGGCTAGAATTATATTGGGAAAACTTTAAAAGTCTTTTCTGAAACTCTAAGACCCACATGTTATATTAGTATGAAGTAATGTCTAGTGCCCGTTTAGTAGTCCCTACATAAATCCTACCAATCAAGCCCCTTGGGTCAAAACTGGCCATATCCTGTCATTCCTGTTGATCAATAGCTTCCATAGACTTATTTTAGGAGAAACTTAAAAAAAATCTCTTGAAACCATAATATTTTAGTATGCAACATCTAGTGCTCCACAACATAGATCCTGCCAATCAAGCCCCTAGAATCAAAACTGGCACACCCTGTGGATCAATATCTCCCATAGACTTATAATGGGAAAAACATAAAAAATATCTCCTCCAAAACCGTGAGGTTATATCTTATATATTTAGCATGTCCAGTGGTCCCCTACATTACTCCTGCCAATCAAGCCCCTTTGGGTGAAAACTTGCCATGCACATGGGGATCATTAGCTCGCATAGACTTATAATTGGAAAAACTTTAAAAAATCTTTTATTACATTACCATAAGGCCAACAGCTTATATACTTAGTACATGTATATAGCAATGTTTTGTGGTCCCCTACATATATCCTGCCAACCATGTCCCTGGGTTCTAAATTGACCAAACCCTCAGGGTCTTTAGCTTCCATAGATTTACTGGGGAATAACACTTAAAAATCTTTGAAACCATGAACCTACAGCTTCTATATTTAATATGTAGTAATACATAGTGGTTAACTATGTAAAACATGCCAACCATGCCCTTGGGACCACAAGTTAAATTTGGTCGACACCACACCCGGGGGTCTTTGCTCCCATGGGGCTTGATTGGTAGGATTTATGTAAGGACCACTAGACATTACTACATAAAAAAGATACTCTAAAAAAGCTTCAGAAACCATAAAATCAGCGGTTTAGGCTCATTACTTACTTTCATTTCAGTCTCTTGTTAGCTCACCTAAGCACTTTTGTACTCAAATTGATATGTTCTGATCACTCAAAGTCCCTCCTGTGTTGTTCACTGTCAACAATTTGCTATATTCAGGGCTTTAGTGGCATATTATCAAAACCTTTTCTGAACATTGTAGCTTTTACAATAAAATATTCCACATTCTGCTAAATTGCTTTCGTCTTATAATGGTTGCATTTTGGCTGGCTGTAGAGGAGATTAAATTTAGAGGTCAACATCCAAACTTTTCAAAGAAGACAGCAGTTTTTAACATACAGTATAGTAATGTGACAATCTGTAAATTTCTTTGTCGAAAACATAGTTATTTACTATACTCATGCTGAAAAGCTTTAATAAAAACTTGCATAGTTCAAAATAATCACTCAAAATTGAGAAAAAGCTTAAAACTGTAGCTATAGACAAAGGTTTGAATAAAACCAAGTTTCTCTGGCGAATACAGTAATGTCAGGGAAATTTGGATTTGCGTCAGGGAAAAGTCAGGGAAATGTCAGGGATTTTTGTTTTGCAAAGTCTGTATGAACCCTGATCTGATCAGGATCAAATGATCAAAACTGATTTCAAATCTGATTTAAAATACCTGCTTACAAATGGGCTAACAGGAAAAACAGGCTAACAGGAAAAAAACTGGGAAGGAGTATAATACATAGAGGATCTTATATGAGTGCTTATGGTTTATTGAATTTATTAAACAAGTTGGGGAAAAGTGATAAAATGTGAGGCTTGCCAAGCATTTTATCACTTTTTCACAACAAGTTTAATAAATTCAATAAAACAGGAGCAGGAATATTGGATTCTATTTATCACATGACATTAAAATTACTTAAAATCTCATTTTTGGCCTGAAATCGTAAAGATTTTGCCACTTTTACACAGCGTTAAAATGGACATAATTATGTAATGCTTCTAAATCTGTAAACCACTAGTGGTTTATCGATTTTATTGAACAGCAATATATCACTCCAGACTCAACGTCATGTGATAAATAAAAATATTCAGCATGGCAAGAGTTAAATAGTGTTACCCATTTCTTTATCTATTGATTTCAGGTATTCATGAAACCTCGTTTATTCTCTTCATCATCTGTTCTCAACTATACATGATCTTAACTTGTTATCTGTGCAAGTGGGTACGGGATAGTACCGGTCTCAGAAGAGATAAACAGGTAATCTACTCAACTATACATGGTCATAATTTGTTATCTGTGCAAGTGGGTACGGGATAGTACCGGTCTCAGAAGAGATAAACAGGTAATCTACTCAACTATACATGATCTTAACTTGTTTCCTGTGCAAGTTGGTAAGGGATAGTACTGGTCTCAGAAGAGATAAACAGGTAATCTCCTCAACTATACATGATGTTAACTTGTTTCCTGGTCAAGTGGGTAAGGGATAGTACCAGTCTCAGAAGAGATAAACAGGTTATCTACTCAGATAAGTTAAATGGCTGCAGACAGTTTAAACAAAGCTGTGGACTTGCTCTTTGGTCTTGCTCTTTGCAATAACGATAACCCGACCATGGTTTCATCTATATGAAGACTCTTCAGGGGATAAACCTGTTGTGGGTTGACTCTAATAGTCAAGTGACGCTTGGAGAATACTAACCTGCTTTATATAGTGGAGGAAAACGGCTCCAAAAATGGCTTTCTGGCTCTCCAAAACGGCTTAGGAGCCGTTTTGGGAGCCCTGGGCTTCTGGAACTGCCAAAGGCAGCAAACAGGCTCTCAAAACCGGCTTTCAAATGACTGCTTCCTCACGTGACTCAGATAGCCGCTTCAGTGGGCTTCTGGAGCCGCTTTGAGTGTTAAGACAGCAGATGTGCTCTTTAAGATTGCTGCAAAACAAGTGTATTGTTTTTGTGCCACTTGGAGCTTTTAGAGTCCACAGTGTGGTTTGAGGCGGTTGTTTTGGATTGGTGTTCCAAAAACAGTTTCCTTGCTCCCCAAAATGGCTTGGGAGCCATTTTGGGAGCCCTGGGCTCCTGGAGCCGCCAAAGGAAGCAAACAGGCTCTCAAAACCAGCTCTAAAACAATTGCTCCCTCACGTGACTCAGAACGCCGCTTCAGTAGGCTTCTCGGGCCGCTTTGAGTGTTAAGACAGCAGATGTGCTCTCTACAGATCGCTACAAAACGAGTGTATCTTTTTTGTGCCACCTGGAGCTTGTAGAGTCGACTCTGTGGTTAAATGAGGCGATTGTTTTGGACTGGTGTTCCTGGTCTTAGCTTGCCACCCATTGCTCGACTACCAAGACCTTATAATTGCCTGATGTGGCCTAAGATGGCCAACATAGACATAAACAATGTAGACAGTCGAATACAAGACTGGTCATTCAAGACTGACATGCTAAGTTTATGAAGAGCAGTGACGCTAAACCAGTCAGCATCTGTGTAATATTTATGAGACACCTTTTGTGGTGTTTTCAAATTATTAGGCTGAGGTGTGTTTACACCATGTAGATTGGTCCTGTGGAGCATTGACATGTGTTGCCCTGCGATGTATTTGGATAGACATCAACACCAGGAAAGATAAATATAGGGAAAATGACTGCAGGTGGCGGACATCTAATCCAAACACATCTCTGACCCAATTTCAGCTCGATAAGCTAATTCTGTATGGTGCATTAAACGCCTGTGGCCTTGGGTTAGTCCTGTCTCCTTCTGCACATGTTGGCAGTGGAAACCATGGTGATATGGTGCTGATCCACCATGGTTAGAGACATGACAAGGTAACCTACTCAACTTTACATGATCTGAACTTGTTTCCTGTGGAAGTGGGTACGCGATAGTATAAGTCTCAGAAGAGATAAACAGGTAATCTACTCAACTCTACATGATCTTTACATGTTTCCTGTGCAAGTGGGTACTGGATAGTACCGGTCTCAGAAGAGATAAACAGGTAATCTACTCAACTATACATGATCTTAACTTGTTTCCTGTGCAAGTGGGTATGGGATAGTACTGGTCTCAGAAGAGATAAACAGGATATCTACTCAACTATACATGATCTTAACTTGTTACCTGTGCAAGTGGGTAAGGGATAGTACTGGTCTCAGAAGAGATAAACAGGTAATCAACTCAACTATACATGATCTTAACTTGTTTCCTGTGCAAGTGGGTACGGGATAGTACTGGTCTCAGAAGAGATAAACAGGCAATCTCCTCAACTATACATGATCTTAACTTGTTTCCTGTGCAAGTGGGTAAGGGATAGTACTGGTCTCAGAAGAGATAAACAGGCAATCTCCTCAACTATACATGTACATGGCTTTAACTTGTTGCCTTCAAGAAGAAATATGTCGAATGAAGTTTTCCTAGATATAATTGTCACTTTGTTTATAATGGTTGAAATTTTGGAAATTAACTAGCAAAACTAAGTACATAATTCTAGCAGTCCAGTAAAGATAAAACTAAGGGATAAGCTATAGAAGAAGGTTTTGCATTTCCTCTAAATATAATTAAGACAGAAATGCCAAATCACACAGTTAAAATTCCTTATTCTGAGGCTATAAATATTCTGGGTAGGAAGGATCTAAAGTCGGAGGGATATAGTTTTGGCTGCCTCCGTCCATTCTGTTCATCCCTCGTTCTTTCCCTCCCTCTTTCTGTCCCTCCGGAACCATATCCCAGTACCTATTGGTCAGATTTGATGCATTCTTGGTTTAAATGATTAGTATGATGGACAGTCTATATCCTATAACTTTCTTCAAAATGGACTCATTAACACTTGTTATTACCCTTGACTTTGTATAGGTAATAATAATGCAAAAGCTATATTAGCTTTTTTTTATCATTGGATGTCCGTCGTCAGTCATGCGTCGTCTGTCATCATCAATTGCTTCAAATGTCATCTCCTTCTTCATTCAACCCTTCGTCGCGTGATATAAATTAGATAAATTTGTCTTGTTCTTACATCTCATCTCTAATGCTTGAGTGATTTCCTTTTTTTCTTTCAAAATTTGACGGTAAAATACTAAAATAAGATTGTCTCTTAGAATCCAATGAGTGTTTTTATCGCCTTTTCACAACTTGTTTAATAAACTCAATAACACAGGAGCACTCCTGTAATATCCTGTACAGTAAAACCTGTCTTAAGCTACCCCTCAAAAAGAAGACAAAATTGGTTTTTAAGACTGATCATCGCTTAATGCAGGTCAAAAGTGTTGCAGAATGCTCCAAGAGGAGCATTCTGCAATACTTTCTACCTTCATTTAGCTACCATTTGTCGTTAAGATCTTTCTTTTGTCTATTTTTGAGTGACCGCTTAAGGTTTTACTCTATATTTATCATTTTCAGGATGACTTATCGTACAAGTATAAAAAGATTCTCACTGTTTTTAACATCAGTTGCTTCCTGTTTGCGACCTATCTCTACTTCCGACACAACTCGTATTGTGAACCATTAGGTGAGTACAACATGCCACATAGGACTAAAGTAAAATAAAATGCATTTGGAAATGCCATGTGCTGTAGTCATCTGCTGTATGTAAATGCTTATGTTGAGCGTACAAACAGTGTGGACCCTGATCAGACTGCTCCTATAGGAGCAGTCTCATCTAGCTCCACAGTGTTTGTTGTAGAGACATTTTAAAAGTATTAGAGGACAACTTATAGCAGACAACATTGAGTCGTGATTAGCTGCCTAAGAGTTAAGTGCTGGGGAGCGTCTATACCCACTGTATATATGTTACCTAGTTTTGTATTCCTTTTACTTATTTTTTTTCGGCTTATTTCTCAGTAACTTATCTGACTGCACTATCACATGGCTCAGCAGTGGTAGAGTGCTTGACTTGAGATCGAGGGGTTGCCGGTTCAAGCCTCACCAGAGACACTTTGTTGTGTCCTTGAGCAAGACACTTTATCCTCTGCTTAGTACTGGTTCAACCCAGGAAGATCTGTCTCAACATGACTGAAAAATTGTTGACTTGGATGTAAAGAATCAAAACAAACAAAACACAATATGTTTTTAATAGTGTATTTGTGGTGTGTTACATCATAAACTTTGTTAACTATACTGAACCACACTTCAAATGCAAAATCAAACAGAAGCTTTAATATTACATATATTTTTCATCCATTGTATCGCAATTTTATTAAAAATTAAAACACTTATTTATGAAAATGAAAGTAGAACTTCATCGGCCATTATTCCCTTTCAATCATAACCTGATTGGGTGAATGTCTGCCATAACCCCTGACCGGTACAATGATTTCGGCAAGACCTCGTATATTAATTTAAGTTACATTCCTGAAACATTTTGCGTCGGAAGTGTGGGTCAGTATATATTACCCTGAAGAAGAAGCCGATATGGGAAACGTTGCATATGTAAATTGGACAATATTTTATGTTGGTGTTGAATAATTTATAAACTATGACACTTATTTGTACACCCTGTAAAGACACCGAGACTGGACAGATGGTTTTAGCTAGACTCTTAGCTGTAGGCTTGAAGAAACATGGAGCTCTGGCCTTCCTTCTGAGTGCACAGTGAAGATTAGTTGGACATTCTTGATATCCAGGCTGATCCAAGTCTTTAATGAGTAAACAAGTCATTTTTGTCATGCTGATTTATAATACAGGCCACAGTGTTTGTTAGAAATTGTGTTTTTCTTGGTTTCAGCCTTTTTTTAATTTGATTTTCCATGTATTGTGCTTAAACAATTAAGTTAAAGCTGGCCTTTCAGACATAGAAAAAAATGGTCATTACGAGGCCCAATTATAGGAAAGAATTTTTTTTTTGTATTTATTATTGTGTAAACTATTACTAAAACTCTCTTACTTGTCAAACCTCCAAGAATAAAATTTTGAGAGATTGAACCCAGATGAAAACAAAAAAGCTAGTGAAATAGAATAATTTGGGCCAGCACCAAGATTTTGTTACTAAGATTTTGTTACTTATCGCATATGCGCAACAAATCTGACGTTTTCAGCATGGCTAGAGTAGGTCTAATGTTTGATCTGAATCTTACTCTATTTCCATACCTCATGTTTGCGATAAGAGAAGGCTCAAGTGAGTCTAGGCTCATGTTCAGACTCATCTGAGCCTGCACTGAACACTGATGCAATAAGTAAGTACCAAAATCTTGTGTGCAAGCCCTTTTATCCATAGGTCCAGTTAAGCAAAAAAATTTTAGTGTAAAATTGTAAATATTTTCTCGCCCATCATTTTAAGCATATATTTTGGGTGCTCAAAAGAATCGTCTCATTGAGACGGTTCTTTTGAGTACCCACAACATATGTTTGGGTTGAGAAATAAGAAAAATAATTTTCAGTTACACACTCTTATCTGGAGGCCTATTTTATCTTCTTGTTTGTATGGCTTTATTTGCAGTTTATTCATGGTTTGCACTGTGCGAATACCTGACAGTATTTTCCAACATTTTATTCCACGGAACTGCGACCATAGACATGAGAGAATACACATTCGGGATTGTCCTTTCAGAACTGTTATACAAGAGGAGATAACCCATGCTAGCTTGAATCCAACTATGAAACAGGAGAAGATAATCTACAAATGAGCCAGATCATACAAAGATAGCATTTACTCATACTGTATTTATCGTAGTCCCACAAACAAAATCACTCTTGTCCAATCTCCCACAACTAAGTGAGGTTTACCCTACAGTTAGTGGATTTAACTCTTTGCATGCTGGGTAATTTTGCATGCTTTTTGTCGTCTGCTGATTTTATCAAAATCATCTTTTTCAAAAAATTCTTTCAGGAATACCATTTGAGTGTCAAACAATTTGGATCCAGATCAGGCCGGACATCTTGTCGGGCCTTATCTGGGTTCAAACTGGTTGCAAAGGTCATTGGCAGACGACACTAGCAGACAAAGGGTTGAAGTGGGCGTAGTTTTCAGATGGGTGAATTGGGTCGCGCCTCAAGATGCCTTCAGTGCAGATCCAGGGGTCGCCTGTTCGATCCTGGCCCAGTCCCATACTTTCGTGGTAATTGATCATGAAATAATATCTACGGTCATCTCCTTCTCCGCTGATTCAAGAAGGGGTGTTGTCAGTTACAAGTGGAAAGTATGTGCACGAAATACTGGTTAACTGCTTAGTCAAGCTAGCCCAGGAAAAAGTGTGGTTAGGTGAACTGACCGTCTCGACATGACCATAGCTGACTGAGATGTAAAGAATCAATGAAACAAAAAAATAAGATTTTAACAGGTCTGGTTGATTACTTAATGAGGTGTTAAAATGGAGTGACATGGTGGCAACCAATCGGAATTGCGTTGGTCAATTACGTAGAATCAGACCTCGGATGTACATCGATGATCTACTTTGATAACATGACGCTGACGTTACATAACATGACGCTGACCTCATGGGAACCATGCCAACACAATAACAAGTGTGATTGCAGCAAAACAAACCGTTATAAATGAAGCTTATGTTTTTTCAATAAAATATCGCTATAGCGATATTTTATTGAAAAATACATAAACTTCAATTATTCTGCTAATTAAACTTTTTGGGCAATCAGAAAAATGGATTTTAATAGGGCTGAATGAACCCATGTTCTACAGAACTCATTTTCCTTACGCCGGTTCCGGCTAACATAATGGAGCTTTTTTGTACATAGTACTATGTGTAATGTGCCATTTGCCTTACGTACACCCGAGGCTTGATTTTCCCGATTGGATGGCAACCAATGAACACCCTGATCAGCCTGCTACTACAGATTCATCAGGTGGATCTATCTGAACATTTTGAGTAAATGCTTTGTCAATATTGTATCTCAGAGTGCAGTTTGTACACTAACCACACAATCTATAACTGCTGTTCAAACCACCAGTCTTCCTGCTGTTTATATAATCAGTCTTCCTCCCTATACAAATTAACACACTTATCTGATTGTAGTGAAATGAAGATTCAGGCAAGTGTGTGCTTGCGCAGGTCTCATCAGAGACTTCACTGAAGATCCTGACAAAAAGTATGGAAGCAGATGAGGACTCTGACCAAAATTTGGACCTCTGGACCAGCTGAATGTTTCAGCATTGGCATTTATTGGCATATACCACAAGTACTGAAATCTCATATAATGACAATAGATATGAAACATATCAAACAGGATTTTAGTTTGAAGGCCTGGGTCCAATCCCCTGAGAGGACTTTGGGCCAAAAATGAACTTTTTTTTGAATTTGGTCATATTGGATATCACATTAATGGAAATGAAACATACGACAACATTATATGCAAATATTTTGCCCTTACACACAATTGACCCCTGTGTTGGGGTCAAAAGGTCAAAACATTTTTTTTTAATTTGCCTTGTTTTTACTTATTCTTTTCACTTTTGCCATATTTTGTTAAGTTTCAACCAAATAGTTATTCTTTATAAGAATGTTGTATATGAAACATAGAACAGAATGCAATCTAGATATTAACCTTACACACCGCTGACCTCTTGGTTTGAGTTTAAAGTTCAAATACATGCATCAAAATTTTGCATTTAAGTATATTTTTATATACTTTCACATGTTGACACTAAAACCAAGGGTGTACTACATAATTAGTTGTGACCTGCATGGTATTCATTTGTAGGAGAAATGGGATTTCTATTTTGTGATTTACTCTTTTCTCTAAAATAACCTTTCGTTGGGGGATAAAATTAGACGGATTTGCCTTGTTTTGATTTATTCTTTTCACTTTTGCCATATTTTGTTAAGTTTTAATCAAATAGTTATTCTTTGTAATTTCACGGGTGAAAGTTTTCAGGATTATTCCTGAATTCAGGATTTTGAGGCTGACTTTCCACAGAAAGTCAGCCTCAAAATGCTGAACTAGACAGATTTTAATTGTAGCTTCTCTGATTTATTTCAGTTCATCTTTGGGCAATTGACCATTTAAACTTGAAATTGTTAACACTTTGTAGGCATACAATAAATTTTAAGATTTGAATTTCGAAAGTTCAGGATTTTTGAAATTTTGAACTTTCACCCATGTAATTTTTGTGTTCACTCTTACTAGTCAGTGTCTTCTGTTGATAAATTTTGCAAACAGTTTGGACCCAGATCAGCCCAACCAAATGTCATGCTTGATCTGCATCCAAATGGTTTGTCACTCTGACGTATGATATTTCTGAAAGAACTTTTTGAAAACATTTATTTTGAAAAAATCATACAAAGAGTATTAAACATCAACATTACTATGTGTAGCACTTCTAGATAAGAGTGTGTAATTAAGAATTTTTTCTTAATTCTTATGCAAAACATATGTTGTGTATGTCTGCTTAAGTTGTCTGCTGCATCTGGGTCCACCCTGTTTGACCAAGAGGCTTCTAAATCATTTCAGCAGACGACAAAAGCAGACAATTTTTGTTGTAATTGGCGCTTTTAGCATTTATCACACCTATCCAGGGCTCTGTTTCACTAACTTCTTATAATTTCTTTGTATTTCAGCTTGTTTTGGTAGCTGATTAAGGAAACTTAGGAAATATATTAGACTGGCTCAAGTCCTGAAAACATTTTTTCATCAATTTGTCATTTCATAAATACTTGGAGCTAGTCTAACTCTGATGGCTCTTTTTTAAAAAAAGGCCATCAGAGAACAGAGCCATCAGAGTTAGACTAGCTCCGAGTATATGAAATGACACATGGATGGAAAAATGTTTTAAGGACTGGAGCCAGTCTAGAAATATGTAAGAAATAGTTGCAGTTCATTATGCAAGTGCATAAGTAACATTTTTCCTTCAAAAAGACAGTATAAATCAAGTATATTGTGCATATGTCCAGCGGCTGTGAGCTGCTTAAAACTGCTTTAAGTTGACAGCTGCATAAAACCATTTGTCATCCAATGAAAAGCCATGTTACATAAGGATGGCAAATTTGCAACAGTATATCAAAGGATATACTATCGGGCCTGGCTCGGGTTCAGTGTGTGAAAAATTATTGGACTTAACAGGGCCCTGATATAATGTTAACTATATTTACTCTAAATGCTTTGACACATTATCCAACAACTCATCCTAAAATTTGAAGACATCCACTTTACAGCCGTCTTGACTTGTGTTGAACATAGAAATACAGTGGTAAATCCAATAAAAATCTGATCAGAGACATACAGGGCCACGAAGCGCAGTCGGTAATGTGTCTGGCAACAGATGCGAGTCTAACTGCAGATCCGGGGGTCGCCAGTTCGATCCGGTCTCATACTTTCGTGGAGATCGATCATGAAATAATTTCTACGGTCATTCTCCTCCATTCCGCTGATTCAAGAAGGGTTGTTGTCAGTTACAAGCAAAAGTATGTCCACAAAGTAGTGGTTAACTGCTTGTTCAAGCTTGCCCAGGAAAAAGTGTGGTTAGGTGAACTGACCGTCCCACCATGACCATAGCTGTTGACTTGGGATGTAAAGCAAGAAAACAAACAAACTGATCAGAGACATAGGAGCAATATAATCTGGTTTTACACACGTTTGTGAAGACCTCTCAAAATATTTCGGGCAAGTATGGTAATATGTTGTATTATATGAGCCGCAACCCCAGAAAATGAGTCTTAGGGGTTTGTGACAAGGTAGAGCTCAACTATAAAAACTAGCCACATGGGTGAAAGTTAAAAATTTAAAAAATCCGGAACTTTCAAAATTCTAATCTTAAAACTTGCTGTATGCAAGTATTAACAATTTCAAGTTTTAAAGGCCAACTGCCCACAGATGAACTGAAGAAAAAAAATCAGAGAAGCTATAAAAATCTGCCTAATCTAGCATTCCACAGAAAGTCAGCCTCAAAATCCTGAATTCAGGAATAATCCTGAAAACTTTCACCCATGTAGCCAGAAGATTGACATTTAGCATATATCAACTTTTACTATTATACTCTCCAGAGTGCTAATATCAAAGGTGCTGATTAGACTGCGTTGTTCACATACAACAAAGTAAAGGGATGCGCAGGCTGGTCTGTGCCTTTCTTGTTTACAACAAAGTAAGGTTTCCAAGCATTGAGGCCCATGTAACCATTATAATTTTTATTGGTATATTTTAGTGTGGTAATATTATTTCATATTATGTAACCATTTTGATGTTGTGTCATATTGGAAAAAATTATACTTGTAATGTGCCATAAATAAATTATATCTTAGATTCTTTGTGTATTGGATTCTTTTTTCAACTAAGTCCTTAACCCATATAAGCCTAGCGTCCTTTTTGTGGGACATAGGCAAACAGTGTAAACCCAGATCATACGCCGCAAAATGCGGCTTCTGATCAGGGTCTTAACTGTTTGCTTACAGGATGTTCCATCAGAATTTTGAATGAAAATGAAAAATACCACCCAACAACCCTTAAAACAGAAATGGACTGGTCCAATTGATGAGCGGGAAATTTGATTTGGCTTAAATATTGTAGATACAGTTAAATCTTGTTAACTCAAAGTCCACTGAACCAGGGTTTTCTCATTGAGTTATCATTAGTTTGAGCTAAAAGGAGTTAGTTTGTAAAAGGTATTTGGCCCCAAAAAGAGATTGTTTTCTGTACTACCAAAACAGGGTTCGCACAGGCTTGTAAAGTACTCAAATTTAGAGGACTTTCTTGAAAATTAAATTTGCCTTGAAAAGTACTGGAAAATCACTCAAAAGCCTTGAAAAGTCCTTGAATTCTACTATTTTCTGTAGGACTTAGCACTGTTGATAAGAGACCTAAATCAGTATAAAATTGTTTTGCCTTTATTTGGTGCAGCATATGCTGCACCAAATAAAGGCAAAACAATTTCATACTCATTTTCTAGTACTAATTTCTCCATTATCTCAGTCTAGCATTTTCGAAGAAGAATTTTAACACTTCGATCAGTATTTTTTCCCTATTTTTTAGCCCTTGAAGACTGTTAAATGGTCTTGAGAAGTCCTTGAATTTTACTCAAACTTCCCTGTATGAACCCTGCAAAAGATGCATTGTGGGTACTTAATCTTTCCATTCTGTGTCATCTGTGGAGCTACTGTGGTGTAGTGGATAAACTACTCACCTTGTAAACCAGGGGTCATGGGTTTGATCCCCGGCTCCAACAACAGCCTGTGGAATGTGACTTTTCGTCTCTGTATGAGCTCAGCTCAACTGTTGGTGGGATGTTAAACACAAACACGTGTGTCGTCTGATGATAATCTATGCAAACAGTCAGGACTGACAGAATTTAATCTGTCCGTGGTCTGAATCCAAACTGTTTGACACTGATAGTGTTCCTGAATTATTTAAAAAAAAGTTAACTTTGAAAAAAGTCAGCAGACGACAACAAAAGCATGAAAAATTATCCAGCATGCAGAGTTAATGGCATGCCTCTTCTTTACTGATGGAATTGCCAACCCAAATTGATACAAGTAGTTTGATTCTCGCACACCAGATCGGAATTTCCATTGTTTTCCTATCTCACATACCCGTAACCCTCTGTGGGAAAGATAGAAAACTAACAGCCCAACATTGGCCGCATGTCGATCCGAAACATATTGTAATGTTAAAATGACTTCAGCATGTCGCATCTCACTGTATTCAGAATTTTCTGGAAGTCTTTTTCATGTTTTTTTTCCAATGTTAAATGAGGTATTTAGTGGTGAACAAGAAAAAGAATTTATTATTCATGTCATAGAAAAATCCATCCCTCAGGATCACCATTTGCCATCACTCGGCAAGCCTTGTGATGCCAAATGGTGATCCTTGCGACACCTTTTTCTATCCCAACACACTCATGATGGATTCTTTTAATGTTCACTATATTTTGTGGAGTCATAGGTTAAAACTTGCAGATTCCATATTATCTGTTCCCATATAGTCATTTTATCAGGATAGCAAATGATGCTAAGGTTACACTGTCAGTGGAGCGCAGTGGTAGAGTGCTCAAATTGAGATTGAGTGGTGGCTGGTTCAAGTTTCACTGGAGGCACTGTATTGTGTCCTTGAGCAAATCCTCTAATCCTTTGCTTAACACTGATTCAAACCCAGTAAATGTCCTGATATGACTTATAAATTGACTTGGAAGTATAGTGTCAACTCAAACACTGTCAATGTAACCAAGTTCAGAAGCTTCAAATTAATCCAATTACTGATCAGACTAGGGTAAATGCTCTAAAATTTCAAGCACTACTCCTTCTCTCAGCATATATTTAGCTCACAAGAGCTATTGGAATCCGTCAATGTCCTTCATCCGTCAACAATTTGCTTTAAATGACAACCCCTCCTATACCACTAGACCAATTTTAACCAAACTTCACTGGAATGATCTTTAGGTGACCCTACCTGAAGCGCTCACCTGATCTCCTTAATAATGTTAAAATAGGTCAAGGTCAACTTAGGCTTATTATTCAAACAAAATTTTGTTTTACCATATATGGGAATTGGCCATTTTGATCAAGTGACCTAAAAATAATATCATATTTATATTGTTTTATCTGCTGAAATTTGAGTTCAAACAGCCCAGTGAGTTTTGAGAAAAAGATGCTTAGATATGTATAAGGCAGTTCAATATGAGTGGCCTTGGATGAAAGGTCAAAGGTCAGCTTGACCTTTGGTGCTTATATAAAACCAGTGTCTCAATATTTATCATTTTTGGCAAGTATTATGATTTCCGCTTAAACAGTTATGTAGAAAAATGAACATTTCAAGATTTTTCAAATTTGGCCTTGACGTAAAAAAGATCAAGGTCAACCCAGATTTATCATTTGTGCAAACCTGGTAGGGCCCAGATCCCCAATGCTATGTACCAAGTCCCAAGGCCATTGGCCTTTTGGTTCCAGAGGAGAAGATATTTAAAGGGTTTTTACCCTATATGGGCATGGCCCCCATCTTGGTGACATGACCATTAACATTTGGTTCAAATTTACTCCACTCAACTTAAGGAGTGTCCATATGAAATTTGAGCTCAATTGGCGAAGTGGTTTCTGAGAAAACTGTGTTTTAATATATTGATGGGCCTCCAATATGAGTAACCTTGGCTGAAAGGTCAACCTTGACCTTTGGCATTGCCTCTTAATATATCAAGTGAGAACAATGACTTTGCTTCAACAGTATTAAAAAAAATCAACTTTCAAAAAAAATCCCATTTAAATGCATTAGGAAGCAAATTTGACCTTCATGTTAAGTAGGTCAAGGTCAACCTAGGATCATCATTTGAACAAACTTGGTAGGCCCCACATCCAAAATGTTACATACCAAGCTCCAAGGTCATCAGCCTTCTGGTTCTGGAGAAGAAGATTTTTAAAGCGTTTTTACTATATATGGGCATGTCAGCCATTTTGGTCATGTGACATAAACATTTTGCATAAATCTTGGCTAACTTATTGTAAGGAGTCTTCATATGAAATTTGAGTTCAATTGGCCCAATGGTTTCTGAGAAAACTATATTTTAATATATTGATGGGACTCCAATATGAGCGGCCTTGGCTGAAAGGTCAACCTTGACCTTTGGAACTTATTTATAGCCATTGTCACATAAGATAAAGTGAGAATAATGACTTAGGCTTCAATAGTTTTCAAAAAATCAACTTTTCAAAAATTTCCCCATTTAAATGCATTAGAAACAAATTTGACCTTGACGTTAAGTAGGTCAAGGTCGACCCAGGATCATCATTTGAACAAACTTGGTAGGCCCCACATCCCAAATGCTACATACCAAGTCCCAAGGTCATCGGCTTTCTGGTTCTGGAAAAGAAGATTTTTTAAAGGGTTTTTACCATTTATGGGCATGACGGCCATCTTGGTCATGTGACCAGGACCATTTGTACAAACTTTCGTTCCCCTATCCTAAGGAGTCTCCATATGAAATTTGAGTTCAATTGGCCCAGTGGTTTCAGAGGAGATGTTTGAAAATGTTGACGGATGGACGGACGGACGCCGGAGTCACTGGTATAATTATAGCTCACCTCGAAGCCTTCGGCTCAGGCGAGCTAAAATAGCTAAAAGAATTTTGATCCATCAAAAAACATGGCCACCAGGGGGTGGCTTTTCACAATAACAAAGACTTTAAAAATCTTCTCTGAAACTGGTGGTCAGATTTCAAGATAATTTGTAATTTATATTGAACCTACCAAAATAGCCAAAGGGAATTTGATCCGTCAAAAAGTGTGGTCGCCAGCGGGCTTACCTATTTCATGTGAGTGTTTAAGGGTCAACCTGACCCTCTTGTTTATAAAATAGCAGTTATCAGGGCTTGAATCAACAAAATGCTTGTCTAAATAGCAAGCAGGGAAGACCCTGATCAGACTGCTTCTGAAACTGATCTGGGTCAGCGCTGTTTGTCAAGGCCTTTTTTACAGGCAACTACTGTTTGAAATTTTGTCAAGGCCTTTTTTTACAGGCAACTACTGTTGAAATTTTGTCAAGGGCTCGAGGCCTTTTTGGCAGGCAACTACCGTTTGAAATTCTAGAACATTTACTGTATAATGTAAAAAGCACAACACATTTTTATTTTCACAGTTTATTGATCTACATCTATACTTTAGTTTTCTACTGTAAACTCTTCACCATATAAAACAATAAATAACAAAATATCAAAAATATACTAATTTACCCTTACAAAACCTTTTGAAGACTAATAAACATATGCCACAGGCTCCCAAGCAGGCTTCATCAAAAATAATGTTTTTCATTATAAAGCCTATTTTGGTCAAATAAATGGCTTTAGGTAAATATTTAAACCCTTTCCTGCCAATCATGACTTTTGTCATCTGCTCTCCCATCTCCTCATGTTCTTAGGTAGTCCATATTGCAAACAATATGGATCAAGATCAGACTGTTCCCTTGGGAGCAGTCTGATCAGGGTTCATAGTGCTTGTTTACATGATGAAATCTTGTCTAATAGACACATGAATATATATGCAGATGTAAAATGTAGACAACATTTACATGACAAAAAGTATTTTCAGTTACCTCTCATATTAACTGGAGTGTTGCATGTTGCCTGATAAACATTGTCTATCTCACAGCATGTGCCTTTAGCAGGTCATGATGACGTTGCACTTTTTGTATGACGTTGCCAATGACGCTGAATCGACACAAAAATCAATCATTACGTCATATTGGCTAGTTCGAAGAGTGAATCAACTTGGTAAGCTAATAAATAGGATGCCAGGTTCCCAGTTTACCAGGCTCAGCTTCGAGAATGCATGTTGAATCGCTCGACAAGCTTCACGATGTCAACAAGTGTTCTCAAAGTCTTTCCTGGTAAACTTGATATCAAAAGACACTCACCTAGTATTCTCTATTTGGTGGGATAAGTGGTAAAAGGTGTACGTGCACACAAATGTTCAAAATATAAAACCTGTGCAATTTTGCACACTTTTCATATTTTGAACATTTTCTGCAATTGCAACAGTAAACAGAACTACAGTAAAACCTGTGTAAAACAACCTTTTTCAAAAAGACCTAAAATTGGTTTTCAAGGCTAATTATCGCTTCGCTTAATGCAGGTCAAAAGTATTGCAGAATGTTCCAAGGGGAGCATTCTGCAAAACTTTCGACCTTCATTAAGCTAGCATCTGTCATTAAGATCTTTGTTTTGTCTATTTTTGAGTGACCATTTTACACAGGTTTAACTGTATCACATACATTATAAGCATTATAAAGCCCCTTCACAACAAAAGTTGTCTGATTCCTCGTCTGCTGAAGTGTTTAAGAAGCCTCTTGGTCAAACAGTGTAGACCCAGATCAGACTGCTCCTAATAAGACTGCTCCTGTAGGAGCAGTCTGATCTGGGTCCACACTGTTTACTTCTACAATTACATTAGTTAGCAATTCATGCATGTTTAGCAGACAACTTAAGCAGACATCTTCATCAGATCTCAAATCACTCTGAGTTATGTTGTGAGTAGACAAACAATAACACTAGGAAATAAATGGTTAAACCCTTTGCAGACCAATGGAATTGTACATAAAATTTGATACTGTTGAGTCAAGATATATGGAGGGGTGGCAGGCTATAATATTCAAATAAAATGGAAGATAGATTTTGTCTATTTAGCAAACAGTGTTGACCCTGATGAAATGCTGCTTTGTGCAGCAATTCATCTGGGTCTTCACTGTTTGTCAGAAATACTAATGCCATGTAGAGGTTTCCAGTCTCCAAAGGGTTAATTCATGGAATGTTTTGTTTTGTTGCTTTACGTCCCAAGTCAACAGCTATGATCATGGCAGGACGGTCAGTTCACCTAGCAACAATTTATGGAATGTTAAAACAAACAAAACACACACAACAAAACAATATATAAGCGTAGCTTGCCTGGTAAACACTACCTTAACAATTACATTTAAAATGGGGATCCACCAAGTAGCAATGTTATGCTACATCTCTTGTTTATGAATTTTGGGTGACTTTTACTGCAAACAAAATATGGACCCAGATCAGACGGCTCCCTTAGTAGCAGTCTGATCGGGGTTCATAGTGTTTGCTTCCATTATAAAATTAATCTGAAGTGCATTTGAATATATGCAGCAGATGTAATTGGCAGACAGCATATTCTGGACAAAAAATAGCAGAATAAGGGTTCAGTTCATGTCTTAGACTGGGGTCCTCATTATCATAGACCAGGCCCCAAGGTTATAAAACTTTTTCCATGCTCAGCTCAACTGAGCAGGAAATTTCAACTGCTCATAAAAACTAAAATGCCTACAAATAAAGAAGCATCTTGCTTTAAGTCTCTAACATGCTGTATTTATCATGCTAATAAATGTTAAAATGCCAACAATTGTTGTCATTTTTGCATTTATGAGCAGATAAATTTTGTGCTCAGCTGAGTTGAGCATGAATAAAGTTTTATAACCTGAAGGCCTGGTGAGATTTGGTAAAGACTGTAACATTACGAACAGTATTTTTGTAAAAGGAAAAGTACGAGTTAACCCATAAAGCGCCACCTACAATTTGCAGTATATGACAATTTCGAATTTTGCTGTTTTTTTTTCAAAAATAACAAATAAGGTATGATATTTCATGAGAATCATCGAAAAATAGGAAAGATGTCACAAAATTTGTTGTCTGCTGTATTTGTGATTGGCGCTTTAAGAGTTAATTACATGGATCAGACCTGTCGCTGATCACTCCCGTTAAGTTTAGTGGAAATTGGGCTAGAATTTTTCACTGAATAGACCCCTTTCCCATTATCGGATTTTACCTGTATCACGTGATATCAGCTGACCAGTCCAACAATTGGACTACTTCCGGTATATGAAGCTGCAAAAACTTACTACTAATTTTGCATGCATTTCACATATATTCATGACGGTTAAAACACCAAACAAAAGGAAAATGGCAATTATATTTATCACAATTATATATGATGACAAAGAGAATTAATTTTATTTCAAATTTATCCAATTTACACTGAACGAAGCCTTGAATACTTTCATTCAAGTGGTATGATTTCCACAATTATTTCCGCTGCTGCTGACGACGGTCCTGATGAGATGACGTGTTTCCCTGCGGGTCTACACTATGTATTAATTTTCCCAACAATGTCTAAAATAACACAGAAATCGGTGTGTCTTTATGCGGCCTTTTCCGAGAAAGGATGACTTGATCTCGGGTGATATATCGCCATATTTGGGAACTTTTCCATATGGGAGAATTTATGGATAGTGTAGACCCGCGAGGAACGCTGTTCTTACTTTTTAGAAGTTGCAGAAATAGAGTGAATCCTCGACAGCTCGAACCCTGGTACATCTGTCGAATAGAATATATGACACATTGGATTCCGAATATAGGGTATATTTCTTAAGATGCAATATTTCGTGGGTACTCAAAAGAACCGTCTCAGCAAAACGCTTGTTTTTTGTGTATTCAAACGCATATTTTTTTGTAAGACTCCGACCGAGTGTAAGATTAGAGGAGAATAATAACTTTTTTATTCAATATTATTTGCAAAACAAACTCCTTTTAGCTCAAAGTACTGAAAGATCGCTGATTAACGTCTGAAACCCGCGCGCACTTAGAGTTGAAAAGAATTGAAAATTTAAATGGGTCCCTATTTGTAGAGAACCAGTTACATAAAGGCATAGGTTTTGAAATTTGGGACCGTATATGCGTACTAAACTGAATGTCGGGTAACTCACATCCCTCCTTGGTAAAATTGTTATTGCATTTGTAAACGTATGGGTGCCGAATGCTAATAGAAACTTTTAAAACGTTTTTTTTTTTTCTACAGTATCTGTTTACAGAGCTTGGCGTTGTAAATCATTTCGGGACATTTACAGATTTAATTATTAAATTACTTGAAGAAATTTCGGGTCGAATTTCTATAGATGTCTAATTTCATCTAAATTTTAAAAAAAAACCCAGCAATATGTTTTTGGGCCACTGAATGTACGCACCAAACATTCCAATCCACTGTAGTCTAGCTATAAGGAACTCAAGAAGGAAACCGCTCCTTTTCTTATTCTCGAAAAAAGATAAATTTATATTTTCATATACATTTTATAAGTCTTCCTTATTTTTTTCTATACATGTAATAAGTGCAAAATATACTTTGATTTCGAACTATTATAAAATCGGCGCAGATTAAAGCACATGTATTTGAAATACATGCCAACTAATTTTACAAACTAACATCCATAACTCAGACGGATTTGGGCAAATACACAGTCTCACCAGGCCATTCGCTGCTCGCGCATCATAGAATTGCGGTAGACAGAAACTCTGACAAAAATGAAGACTCTAGTCTCACCAGATACTCATGCATGCCTACCACCAGATAGGCGTGCATAGTCGCTCATGCATGTTAAATATATTGACTGAGCATATGCGATAAATGATAAAATCTCATCAAATAAACCTCAATTCATAGATCCATAATTTCATCATTTCCCGTCTTTGGTATATAAACAACGTCTACTAGTACGGATGCGCAGACTCTAGAGAGCGCACAAACTCGCGCGAGTCTTCGCTGCTCGCACACACCAGGGTCTTTCTAGTAGAACCACACACACACACACACACACACACACACACACACACACACACACACACACACACTATGGATGTAGATGAAAACTCAGCCTCAACTGAGCCCCGCTGGATAAGTTTATGTGGGCGTTTTAAAGGCGTTTACATATATGTGATTTGTAGACGTCTAGCTGGGCTTTGAGCAACTTCAAAGAAAGCGACGCGTGCCGAAGTTCTAGAGACACGTGTGCAAGATATTATTGTTTTCAAAGGGCCCCTGGGCACTTATTGAAGAGGATGCAATTTGGGCCAGCACAAAATAAAAAGCATCTTATCACGGAGTGGACAGTGTACAAATGCTCGAAAGAACGTTATTGCTTCGAGACAAATGTAACCATAAATGACCATAGTGACACGCAAGCTTGTCAGACTCTTCAATTAATAATTGCCTTTTTTTTATTTCATTAAATTTTTAATCGATAGAAGTCCTATAAATTGAGATCAACGGTTAGTATATGTTGCTTTATATACCGGAAGTAGTCCAATTGCTGGACTGGCCAGCCGATGTCACGTGATACAGGTAAAATCCGATAATGGGAAACTCCTCTATTGGGCTGACATTTAGACAGAAGTAGAAGGAAAAAGCACTAAACCAGTTTATCATATGAAGTCAAGTCTGGGAGTGATATAACGCCAATGCAATAAAATCGATAAACCACTAGTGGTTTACAGATTTTCGGGAAAAGTTATGACATCCATAACAACCTTGCATACATAATGACAAAATTATAACATTTTTACGACAGAAATGAGATTTCAAAGTAATTTTAATGTCATATGATAAGTAGAATCTAATATTCATGCTCTTTTATTATTGAATTTATTAAACTTGTTGTGAAAAAGTGATAAAATGCTTGGCAAGCCTCACATTTTATCCCTTTTCCTCATCTTATTTAATAAATTCAATAAAACATGAGCACTCATGTAACATCCTCTTTTTATCTTTCTACTTGCGGTAGGAGATATAAAAGGGTTAATATAAGTATGGAAATTTGATTGCTGTCCTTTTTTTTTACTACAGTTTTTCTTTGAATACAACATTTTTTTAGGTTTTAAATGGAGTAAGACTACTCTATCTGTTAAAGCTACAAAGACCAGCTAAAATGCTGAAAATTGGACTAACAAGCACAGTTATAGAATACATGTAATCTGAACAGCGAATCACAATGGTGCTGAGCAGAATGAGCGGATGGACACCCGGTTCCTAAGACTTCTAAAATACTCTCCTATGGTTTTCAATGGCTACTTGTTAAGGAAAAATACTGATTTACACATTAAAATTCTATTTCAGAAGTGCTAGAATAATTTCTTTGTTTGGTTTGATGCTTTACGTCTCAGTCAACAGCCATGGTCATGTTGGAACTGTCAGTTCACCTAACCACACTTTTTCCCGAGCAAGCTTGACTAAGCAGTTGACCAGTACTTCGAGCACATACTTTCGCTTGTAACTGACAACAACCCTTCTTGAATCAGCGGAAGGGAGAAGAATGGTCACAGAAATTATTTCCTGATCAATCTTCGCGAAAGTATGGGACTGGGCTGTGATAGAACCCGCAACCCCTGGATCTGCAGTCGGACACGTTACCGACTGCCCTACGTGGCCCTGTAATGCTAGAATTAGATGATGAAGAAATTAGTACTAGAAAAAATAGTATAAAATTGTGTATTTGGCGCAGCATATAAAGGTACAACAATTCTATACTGATTTAGGTCTCTAACAATATTGATAAGTCTACAGAAAATAGTAAAGTTCAAAGACTTTTCAAGGCCTTAGAATGATTTTCCAATGTTTTTTTTAGGGCTAATTTATATTTGAAGGGCTTTTCAATAAAGCCCTTTATATTCAAGTACTTTTCAAGCCTGTGCGAACCCTGGCTTAGGCTGGTCTGCACCTTTGTTGTTCCCATGCAATAAAAAAGGTTTTCTAGCAACATGGCACACACATGACATTTCCTTAGAAGAGGCAGAAAAACGTCCCTGAAAAAATCACCTGCTTATTTTGATTTTAAATCTTAACTCTTTGCCTTCTGGGAAATTTTCATGCTTTTTTGTCGGCTGCTGACTTTTTTCAAAATCAACATTTTAAAAAAAATTCTTTCAGGAATACCATCAGTGTCAAACAGTTTGGATCCAGTTCAGGCAGACATTTTGTTAGGCCTGATCTGGGTCCAAACTTTATGCCAATGGTTATCAGCAGAGGACACTAGTAGACAAAGACCCATATGGCATATCACAAAAATTAATTCATACAGAACATATTTAAACAACAGTTAACAAAAACATGGATATAAAAATAACAATCTAAACATTTTACAGATTAACATTTATAGTTATGTCATTCTAAACCTTTATTTTGTACCACACTCCTTCAAAATATGTATCCAAATCCATTTAACTCTAAACATGCTAGTGCCATCTGCTGATAGCATTTGCAAGCAGTTTGAACCTAGATCAGGCCTGGTCTGAATCCAAACTATTTAACACTCTTATTGTATTCCTGAAAGAATTTAAAAACATTTTTTTTAAATCAGATGGAAAAAAGCATTAAGTATTACCCAGGATGCAAATAGATAATCATTCATTTTAATACTGACAATGGCGCAAGTACGGTTATCTCTGCCTACTGGGAAAATTTGCATGCTTTTTGTCATCTGCTGATTTTTTAAAAGTCAACTGTTTGGAAAAATTCTTTCAGGAATACCATCAGAGTGTCAAACTGTTTGGATCCAGATCAGACCCGAAATTTTGTCGGGCCTGATCTGGGTCCAAACTGTTTGCAAAGGTTATCAGCAGATGACATTAGTAGGCAAAGAGATAACTTAATCACAATATGAGACAGATGAAATATCACAAAGAATATCTGTTGTCAAAATATTTCTTGTTAAACTGACTGTATATATTCAGAGAGACAAAAAGTACATTGCATGTTTTCTCTCTTAATATATTCCATGGATTTAGCCAGAAACATTTTGTATAGAATAAAAACATAAACTAAATTGCCTCCATTGTACAAATGTATACTCAACAAAAAAAGTTAAGGAAATTGTGTTCTAGGGGCTATGACAAAAGATTTAAAACATTTAAAGACTTTTGAATTTCACAATAGTATAATGTGACCATATTTCTTTATAATGCTGCTTTATCTGGGTCTGTAGCGCCCATAGCAACTTAGTAAATCCATTTCAAAGTTGACTGGTCTTCACTCCATTTTTCGCAAAAATTCAATTTAAGGAGCAAACACAGATTTCCATGCATTAACGTTCGCCAGGTCCCTCGGGAGATGGAGATGTTTAAACCTAAGGCGACAGATCAGGTGCTTATAGAGGTACACTTGATCCGTCCAGTGTACATGGATGAGGTGCTGAGGTATGTTGTACTGCTTTTTTGTGTGAAAACCAGCGACAGTACCAGGCCTAAGATGACAATGCCAGAATAAACCTCACTAGAATCAGAAAAAACAATGTTGTGCGCATTGACTGGTCATGTATCTCATCAGACATGTATAAAATTTTAACATGTCTTTGAAAATTTTGGGCAGAGGGTCCAACGCATAATAATGGCATCAAGAAACCCCCAGCTTTTCGGTGCAGTGTTGCATAAGATATTGATGCTGATCCCTCAGCACCAAATCACCGGCATTCAGAGTATGCGAAACCGGTGCTAGTCCTAATTTGCCGCTGACTGGGGACACACTCGTTACTGATGAAAGCATTCTCATCTACGAAATTCGATGTTTAAGGCTATCAAGTTAATTTCATGTGCGTTCAAAGGAATTGCATTTCAAGTTTTAAAAATTTGCATGTTTTTCAAGTGTTTATGAGGGAATACACTGTAGTCATTTTTGCGAAAAATGACTTTGACCCCTGGGTTACTCGACACTGTGCCACACCAAAAGTATTGATGCTAGCAAATTAAAGCAAACATTTTTATCAACCAATAACATGTATCTAAACAAATAAATAAAAAATTAATGAGTATTTGCTTTAGTGTTCTTATGTTGCATGGTTTTCTGAGATTTCCTTAACTTTTTTTGTTGAGTATATATGGCAGTGCTCTCTCTTGGTACATAATGAGCGAAACTGCATTCAAGTTGGAAATTGTCATTTGAAGGGGGTTAGGATTAAAAAGTTAGTTTTAAATTGTTTATTTCACTCTGCTAACAAATTTTCCTAAAGTGAACTTTAAAAACAGTCCTCTCCTAGACATGTAGGTCCAACCAAATGGAGTCAACCCTGATCAGACAACTGTAAAATTAATTGTTTAATTTTTAGGATATTAAGTTTGACAAGAATATGAGATGTCCAAATATTTAGACATACTTTAATTTTTCTACCAATACCAATGTAAGGATGAAATAATATTAACATTTGCTGTTTACCATTACCATTATCACTGCTGATCTGGATCTACACTGTTTTCTAAGATGATATACAGTAGAACCTGTCTTAAGCGGCCACTCAAAAATAGACGAAACAAAGGTCTTAATGACAAATGGTAGCTTAATGAAGGTTGAAAGTATTGCAGAATGCTCCCCTTGGAGCATACTACAATACTTTTGACCTGTATTAAGCGATAATGGGTCTTAAAACCCATTTTTAGTCTTTCCTTTAAGTGGCCACTTAAGGCTGGTTTTACTGTATTCAGTGTCATCAGGATAAACGTTAAAAGAAAGTCATGTCCCCAGGCTCCCTTGGTGCAGATCCTAATGACTCATTTTGTTGGTTTGGCCATGCAACTGCTCATCTATTTTAATTAATCTATTGCAAAGGAATTTAATCCCATGTAAAGACCTATAAATCCCATGTAAAGACCTATAACTTCCATGTAAAGACCTATAAATTGTTTCATATATAAATGTATAAACACAACACTGCATATTTGTAAACTATATATAACAACAATTTCACATAGTTCTAAAATAATGAATTCAATACAAACCCCAAATCTCTCCAAAAAATGAAATAAAAAATTAACAAGAGGGCCCTGGATCGCTCACCCAAGTCCTGGTTCATGAGGAGATGAAGTTAAAATACAAATCTATTTTTAGCTCTAGCAGCAATCATTCGAAGATTCTTTTGTATTTACCTCTGGCAGCCATTTTGTTCAGCAGAGCGGAATCGTTTATGCAATTTTGGTAAAAGGTATTATGGGGAACATTCATGTGAAATTATTTTAAATTTGGACTGGTGGTACGGGAAGAGATGTAGTTTAAAGATTCCCATAATAGCTCTGGTGGCCATTTTGTTCTTTGCAGCGGTACCATTTGTGCAATTTCGGTACAGGGCATTATGAGGAAAATATTTATGAAATTATTTTAGATCTGTACCAGTTGTTGAGGAGGTATTGTTGAAAGATTTTTTTTCTATTTTTAGCTCTGGTGGCCATTTTATTCACCGGAGTGGAACATTTTGTGCAATTTGTGAAATTATTTTAAATTTGGACCAGCCGTTCAGGAGATGTAGTTTAAAGATTTTTTATATTTTAAGCTTGTTTTGTTTGAGGTTTTACATCCCCAGGGTTTTTTCTCAGCATTTTGAGAACATGACCCGACCCCCAGAATTAGGAATAATACAAAAATGAGAAAAACTCTCAACATATAGCAGTAATATAATCAAATAAAAAAATAAAAAATCAATTGTTTACATTTAAGCACATTCTCAAATTTGGAAAGCAAAAATACAAAACCGGCAAAAAAAACCCTGGTTCCAGTCAATAGCTACGGTCATACGTCAAGATGATCAGCTCACCTAACCACACTTTTTCCTGGGCAAGCTTGGCTAATCCGTTTACCAGTTCTTTGTGCACATACTTTCGCTTGTAACTGACAACAAAACTTCTTGAATCAGCAGAATGACCGTAGAAATTATTTCATGATCAATCTGCACTAAATTATAGGACTGGACCGGGATCAACACGCGACCCCTGGATCTGCAGTTGGACTGGCTACTGACTGTGCTATGGGGCCCGGTGGCAGCTAGATTGCTTGGCGGAGCCAAACCAGTTGTGCAATTTTAAGAGATGGTGTTATAGGGAACAATCATCATGAATCATGTGAACTGATTTTCTATTTGGACCAGAGGTTCAGGAGATGCTGTTTAAAGATTTGCCTATTTTTAGCTCTGGTGGCCATTTTGTTAGGCAGAGTGAACAATTTGTGCAGTTTTGGTAGAAGACATTATGGGGGAACATTTATGTGAAATTATTTCAAATTCTGACCAGTGGTTCAGTAGGAGAAGTTGTTTTAAGAGAGTTTATGGAGAACAGACAAAGACCTATCACAATAGCTCACCTTGGGCTCTGGTGAGCTAAAAATAGTATCACAAATATTATTATCTAATGCCTTGCAATTTCTCAACATAACATTAAAATAATACTGAGTATATGTTCAGGCTAATGCCTGTGATTGTCAAAAGTTAACAAATTTTTTTCAATAAGCACTTATACACTCCTATTAGCACATACTGCATACTTTATCAGTTGTTCTCATTATCACACCGGATTGAAAGCAATCAAAAACGTTAATACTATCGACGAACATAGATAAAATATCGTTAGAAACAGAGTTATAGATTGCCATTTGTTACCTGACTGTCGACAAATGGCAATCAAAAACACTGTTTCTAGCGATTTTTGTTCTATGTTCATGAATTGTTAAAAGCTTTTCGATTCAGATTGCCACCTACCCGTTGTGATTATATGAACTTCTGATATTCAGTCAATCCAAAGGTGTAATAGCATTTACAATATGGATTTATCCCATGGATATAAAAGTGTAGATCCTGATCAGCTGGCTTCATAAGAAGCCAGCTGATCTTGGTCTACACTTTTTACAATGGAGGGTATAGAATGTTTGCTTTGTTTTTGTTGAGGCTTTATGTCCCAGTCAACAATTTTTCAGTCATGTTGGACGATTTCCTGTCTTCCTGGGTGGAACCAGTACTAAGCAGCGGATAAATGTGTCTTGCTCAAGGACATTACACAGTGACTTTGGTGAGTCACAAACTAGCAACCCTTCGATCCCAAGTCAAATGCTCTACCAACTGAGCCACTGCGATGTATAGAATGAATAAAGTATTACATGTGTATTTGAAAAATACATTTTAAGCTAAAGACGAGGGATGATCCAAAAGTTCTGATCGTTGCCTTGTAGCTTTGTCCAGAGACATTTTTGAGAGGCATACTATGCACCATTCAAACGATCAAGTTATTACCTTTATAATGATGCTAATATTTTATCGCTGTACTGTTTTTATTAATAATTACAGCACATTTAATATGGTCCACTCCATACCACTGGCCTTTTTTCATATTATAGAATAATGATAATATTTGAATCTGAATCTTTCAAGCCCAGCATCTTTAAAACTACAAAGTAAAACTGTATTGTCTTTTTACTTTTTTTACTTGTAATGTCCATTCAAATGTTTGAATGGCGACATGCTATGTCGATCCAATATTTAAAGCTCAATGCGGAATTCTTATGACGTCATTGAAATTGACAACTACGTCATTTTTAATACATTGCAAAATTTTCATTTCCAAGAATATTCTATTCTTGTCTATCAATTTGGACTTAAAACATGCAGAGCCAAATTTTGGCAAACTATTTAAGACCAATACTTTTTTTATTACAAAATATCTCAATCTCAAATGGAATATTGTAAGAAGTTATAATTTTTATCGAAAAAATGACTCATTTTAAATAAGAATTTTCAAAATTGTTATTGGTTTCAGATAGATGCTTTGTGCTCAATTTAATCCCATATTGCAACATTTTACGATATAGTGCATCTTTGGACAATTAATTGGGTTTTATTTTTAGATATACACATACAAATTTGTGTACCTCCGAATATTGACCTAATTTGTGTACTCGTTTTAATTTTCTTATGTGGGTTACTATCAGTTTCCGAAGATCCCGATAATTCATAATTGCTTCAGACAAAAGTCAGTTCATCTTCTTTATCTAAAACAATTTTTACCTTTAATACAGCTGTTGTTACCGTAGTAAGGGCCGGTCAAAACTTCAAGCGGTCCAAAATTTGATTATAAATGACAGTTGCATAGCTATACATTCAAGGGCCTAGAAAACTCTAATCTTATAGAAAGTTTGCCATATCTTCAGAACATATTGGCTTACGGGTGATCATTGAGCAGCCTTAAAAACGAAATGCTGAGACTGCACTTGTCAAAATTGTGACGTCTCTAACATGCAGTCTGCTTGATAGGTCAGTGCATTGAGGGCATGACTGTTTTGGGATAGATTTCCGGTCGCGCCTTCAAGTAACATAAAACATGTCAAAGCAGTGTATAGACAAAGAATATATTATTATGTGGTAGACTTTTCAGGCATGTTGCATAGCAGGTTACAGAGATATCACACCAGGATCAGAACTTTAAGATCATCCCTCCTATGGTTTACTGTTCTAATGCTGACCTGAAACTAGAATTGTCTCTTTGAGATAGCTCTTTTGTATCTTCAATATCAAATTTTGTATAGTAACAGTCATAAATATACCCTCTTAGCCCTTAATGCGCCAATCACAACAAAAGTCGTCTGCTTTTCTCGTCTGCTGAAATGTTTAAGAAGCCTCTATGGCAAACAGTGTTGACCCAGATCAGACTGCTCCTATGAGCAGTCTGTTTTGGGTCCACATTGTTTGCTTCTATACTTAATTCATCAGTAATGTTAGGCAAGTATTTGCGGCAGACGACTTCAGCATACGACATTTTCAGATACATTTTTTTCTTGGCGCTTTAAGGGTTAACTAGATTTCTGATCAAAATAAGGCACTTTTAGAAAGCTATGACTACTAGTACTTATTCATCTTTAAATGGTGGTTTCTGTAGCTCTTCTGTAGGTAACACTGTAAAACTGTAATCCCTAAAGTCAGCTATACATACGCCATGGAATGCTATGTTGGATATCACCGTGATATATTCTCCTATCGCAAACCAGGAGTACACTGAAAGAAATCAAGCCAGGACTTTTGGTTTTGAAACTTTTTCGTGCTAAACTCAACTGAGCAAGAAATTTCAACTGCTCACAAAAACTAAAATGCAGAAAATGAGAATTTTTTGCTTTAAAACTCTTAGATGCTGAGTTCATCCTGCTGATAAATGTTTAATGCCATCAAATGCTTACAGTTTAACATTTATCAGCAGGATAAATGCATGCTCAATTATGTTGAGCATGAAAAAGTTTTATATCCTCAAGGCAAGGAATACATTAGGACTAAATACATGTATATGGGCCTTGTCATCAGAGTTTGCAGCCAGGGTTAGCAACTCAGCTTCAAAACCTAGTTACAACACTGGAAAATTTTGCATGTAATCATTATGCTTTCCATAATGCACATTAAAAAGGTGTTAGTCAGATTGCCCTGATGCACTGGCTGGTCTGCACCAGTGCATGCAACAAAATCAGGATTCAACATATGTTTTTATTTCCACCTTATATCATCATACAAAGCTAACATAAAACAACAGCTTAGTTACTACAATGAAATAATGGTCCCTAGCCAATATTGGTTATACAAATGTTTTTTTTTCATGTTAATTGTTATAAAGAATATGGCAAAAATATGAACCATGAAATTAAGGAACTGTACTATATTTATTTGGTTAATCAAGATGTCATACAGAATCATTAGACCAAGCATTACATCAATCCACCTTACAATTTTCAATATGTTGGGCAGATTCTCAAAAATACTATTTACATGGATTAAAGGGGCATAACTCTAAAAAAACATTATGAACAGAGCTGTGCCACACCAAATGATGCTATTGTTCAAGGGGAGTTAAATAAAACTATCTTAAATAGTATTTAACTTCAAGAGTAGACACAATTTTGACACAGATAGCAGACAAAATGACACATAACTAAAACAATATGATGAGTAATGGCTCTTGAACTCTGCTACTGGCTTTAATTAGAGATGAATACAAGACCACTGCCGCCTTAACAGGTAAATCGGCCTGGTGTCTCCATATTGGCGCGAGGGCTTTTACGCGTTGGAGGCCACATTTGCACGCAAGTCTTGAATTCGGGGCGACATGAATGACTTCATTTTTTACACTGAGGGTGCACACCAGGGCTGATATGGGTACAGGGGAGGGCCGGTATGGGTTCAGGTAAGCCAGCTGTAATGGATTCCGAATCATGAGCAGTATGAGCCCGGGTAACCAAGCATTTTGTTACTATTTTAAGTAAAACATGTAATAAAAGCAATAATCTGAGGCTGGACTTACCTTTTGGTTCACAATATTTATTATGGCGGAAGAAGAGGTAGACAGATGCAAGGAATACACTTATATTCACTGTCATAAATATCACTTTGTTGCGTAGACATCTTCTATCCTGAAAATACAAGGATATTTGCTTATAACCATAGGTTTAGATAAACAAAATTTTGAAGCGTAAACTTGTAAAATTTTTCTTACCCATCATTTTTATCATATGTTTTGGGTGCTCAAAAGAACCGTCTCATTGAGACGGTTCTTTTGAGTACCCACAACATATGTTTTGGATAAGAAATAAGAAAATTAATTTTTTGGTACTGTTATAACACAAATGTTCTAAAATTTTAAACACTTTTCTCCTTATGTCCTTAAACAAAACGTTGGTTATCAGGCTGGAATTCACAAAATGCTTGTCAGAATAGCAAACCGGGAAGACCCTTATTAGACTGCTTCTTCAGAAGCAGTCTGATCTGGGTCTGCACTATTTGTCTTGGACTTTTTTTTGCAGGTAGCTATTGTCCTGCCAGCCAAGAGTGACAGTTACGTCATGTTTTGTTTACAAAGTTATCAGGGACTTAGAATTGATTGATCATTTATGAATTAATCCTATCCACAGGATAGGATTAATACGCAAGTGATCTATCGATTCATGTTAGCGCAAGTCAGTGGGGTGTACCAGTTAATATTTGACTCTAATATTTTAATCTCTTTTCATGATTGATTATATCAGGGATGGCATAGGTTTAGATAAACAAAAATTTTGCATGTCAAATTGTCAATATTTTCTTACCCATCTGATTTAACATATGTGTTGGGAGCTCAAAAGAACCGTCTCATCGAGACGGTTCTTTTGAGTCCCCACAACATATGTTCTGGTTGAGAAATAAGAAAATTAAATTTTTGATACACACTCTTAACTAAAGGCCCTGGATGGTGCTTCATGGTGTCTGAAGGCTATAGCTTGGATGGAAAATTTCAGGTACCCAAATCTCCATATTGACAGGCATTGATGGATTTTCAGTTTGGTGGTCTAAAGTTGTGGCAAGATTATTTTCAAGCCCTAGATATTTCTGAGGTGAATTCTAACTGGGAATAAAGTTAAATCATATCTAAACATAGCATTGTCAAATTTTTCCATAGATAGCTCATAAAGCAATCAATGAAATTCTTTGAGACATACCGATGTTAGTGTTTTTCTGTCAAGAGCACTAGCTCACAAGTTTCTGGATGTATTGAGGAAACAAAATCCCACTGCCTCATTTCGCTGCTAGTGACACTGATTACCACCTGTGATAAGGTAGCATGAGATTGTCACCATAGGGCCAGTTAAGCAAATTTTTTGAGTGTAAAATTGCCATTATTTTCTTATCTATCATTTTAAACATGATGTGTTTTGGGTGCTCAAAATAACCGTCTCATCGAGACGGTTCTTTTGAGTACCCACAACATATGTTTTGGTTGAGAAAACAAATTAATAATTTTCAGTTATGCTCTCTTTTCTGGAGGCCAATATAATAACAGCTTACTAACATCATCTGTGGCATTGATGTAGCCTGACTTGTGGGTCCAGTATATAAGGCAGCATGAGATTATCATGTAGAGCTGTCACAATATAACTGTATACTTATATCATCTTAGACATTGATGTAGCCAGACTTGTGGGTCCAGTATATAAGGCAGCATGAGATTATCATGTAGAGTTTTCATAATATAACAGTATACTTACATCATCTGCGACGTTGGTGTAGCCTGACTTGTGGGTCCAGTATATAAGGCAGCACGAGATAATCGTGTAGAGTTGTCACAATATAACAGTATACTAACATCATCTGTGACATTGGTGTAGCCTGACTTGTGGGTCCAGTATATAAGGCAGCATGAGATTATCATGTAAAGCTGTCATAATATAACAGTATACTAACATCATCTGTGACATTGGTGTAGCATGACTTGTGGGCCCAGTATATAAGGCAGCATGAGTTTATCATGTAGAATTGTCACAAAATAACAGTAGGCTTACATCGTCTGTGACATTGATGTAGCCAGACTTGTGGGTCCAGTATATAAGGCAGCATGAGATTGTCATGTAGAGTAGTCACAATATAACAGTAGACTTACATCATCTACGCCATTGATGTAGCCTGACTTGTGGGTCCAGTATATAAGGCAGCATGAGATTATCATGTAGAGTAGTCACAATATAACAGTAGACTTACATCATCTACGCCATTGATGTAGCCTGACTTGTGGGTCCAGTATATAAGGCAGCATGAGATTATCATGTAGAGTAGTCACAATATAACAGTAGACTTACAACATCTGTGACATTAATGTAGCCTGACTTGTGGGTCCAGTATATAAGGTAGCATGAGATTATCATGTAGAGTAGTCACAATATAACAGTAGACTTACATCATCTACGCCATTGATGTAGCCTGACTTGTGGGTCCAGTATATAAGGCAGCATGAGATTATCATGTAGAGTAGTCACAATATAACAGTATACTTACAACATCTGTGACATTAATGTAGCCAGACTTGTGGGTGCAGTATATAAGGCAGCATGAGATTATCATGTTGAGTAGTCACAATATAACAGTAGACTTACATCATCTGTGACATTAATGTAGCCAGACTTGTGGGTACATTATATAAGGCAGCATGAGATTATCATGTAGAGTAGTCACAATATAACAGTAGACTTACATCATAGTAGTCACAATATATCAGTAGACTTTCAACATCTGTGACATTGATGTAGCCAGACTTGTGGGTCCAGTATATAAGGCAGCATGAGATTATCATGTAGAGTAGTCACAATATAACAGTAGACTTACATCATCTGTGACATAAATGTAGCCAGACTTGTGGGTTCAGTATATAAGGCAGCATGAAATTATCATGTAGAGTAGTCACAATATAACAGTATACTAACAACATCTGTGACATTGATGTAGCCTGACTTGTGGGTCCAGTATATAAGGCAGCACAAGATTATCATGAAGTTGTCACAATATAACAGTATACTTACATCATCTATGAAATTGATGTTGCCTGACTTGTAGGTCCAGTATATAAGGCAGCATGAGATTATCATGTAGAGTTATCACAATATAACAGTATACTTACATCATCTGTGCCATTGATGTAGCCAGACTTGTGGGTCCAGTATATAAGGTAGCATGAGATTATCATGTAGAGTTGTCACAATATAACTGTATACTTACATCATCTGTGACATTGATGTAGCCCAACTTGTGGGTCCAGTATATAAGGCAGCATGATATTATCATGTAGAGTTGTCACAGTATAACAGTATACTTACATCATCTGTGACATTGGTGTAGCCCGACTTGTGGGTCCAGTATATAAGGCAGCATAACATTATCATGTAGAGTTGTCACAATATAACAGTATACTTACATCATCTGTGACATTGATGTAGCCTGACTTGTGGGTCCAGTATATAAGGCAGCATAAGATTATCATGTAATAGTATACCTACATCATATGTGACATTGATGTAGCCAGACTTGTGGTCCAGTATATAAGGCAGCATGAGATTATCATGTAGAGTTGTCACAATATAACTGTATACTTACATCATCTGTACCATTGAAGTAGCCTGACTTGTGGGTCCAGTATATAAGGCAGCATGAGATTATCATGTAGAGTTGTCACAATATAACTGTATACTTACATCATCTGTGCCATTGAAGTAGCCTGACTTGTGGGTCCAGTATATAAGGCAGCATGAGATTATCATGTAGAATTGTCACAATATAACTGTATACTTACATCATATGTGCCATTGATGTAGCCTGACTTGTGGGTCCAGTATATAAGGCAGCATGAGATTATCATGTAGAGTTGTCACAATATAACAGTATACTTACATCATCTGTGACATTGATGTAGCCTGACTTCTGGGTCAAGTATATAAGGCAGCATGAGATTATCATGTAGAGTTGTCACAATATAACAGTATACTTACATCATCTGTGACATTAATGTAGCCAGACTTGTGGGTCCAGTACATAAGGCAGCATGAGATTATCATGTAGAATTGTCACAATATAACAGTATGCTTACATCATCTGTGACATTGATGTAGCATGCCTTGTGGGTCCAGTTTATAAGGAAGCATGAGATTATCTTGTTGAGTTGTCACAATATAACAGTATGCTTACATCATCTGTGACATTGATGTAGCCTGACTTGTGGGTTCAGTATATAAGGCAGCATGAGATTATCATGTAGAGTTGTCACAATATAACAGTATGCTTACATCATCTGTGACATTGATGTAGCCTGCCTTGTGGGTTCAGTATATAAGGCAGCATGAGATTATCATGTTGAGTTGTCACAATATAACAGTATACTTACATCATCTGTGACATTGATGTAGCCTGACTTGTGGGTCCAGTATATAAGGCAGCATGAGATTATCATGTAGAGTTGTCACAATATAACAGTATACTTACATCATCTGTGACATTGTTGTAGCCTGACTTGTAGGTCCAGTATAAAAGGCAGCATGAGATTATCATGTAGAATTGTCACATTATAACAGTATACTTACATCATCTGTGACATTGATGTAGCCTGACTTGTGGGTCCAGTATAGAAGGCAGCATGAGATTATCATATAGAGTTGTCACAATATAACTGTATACTTACATCATCTGTGCCATTGATGTAGCCTGACTTGTGGGTCCAGTTTATAAGGAAGCATGAGATTATCATGTAGAGTTGTCACAATATAACAGTATACTTACATCATCTGTGACATTGATGTAGCCAGACTTGTGGGTCCAGTATATAAGGCAGCATGAGATTATCATGTAGAGGTGTCACAATATAACAGTATACTTACATCATCTGTGCCATTGATGTATCCTGACTTGTGGGTCCAGTATATAAGGCAGCATGAGATTATCATGTAGAGTTGTCACAATATAACTGTATACTTACATCATCTGTGACATTAATGTAGCCAGACTTGTGGGTTCAGTATATAAGGCAGCATAAGATTATCATGTAGAGTTGTCACAATATAATTGTATGCTTACATCATCTGTGATATTGATGTAGCCAGACTTGTGGGTCCAGTATATAAGGCAGCATGAGATTATCATGTAGAGTTGTCACAATATAACAGTATACTTACATCATCTGTGACATTGATGTAGCCAGACTTGTGGGTCCAGTATATAAGGCAGCATGAGATTATCATGTAGAGTAGTCACAATATAACAGTATACTGACATCATCTGTGACATTAATGTAGCCAGACTTGTGGGTCCAGTATATAAGGTAGCATGAGATTATCATGTAGAGTTGTCACAATTTAACAGTTAACTAACATCATCTGTGACATTAATGTAGCCTGACTTGTGGGTCCAGTATATAAGGCAGCATGAGATTATCATGTAGAACTGTCACAATATAACAGTATACTTACATCATCTGTGACATTGATGTAGCCCGACTTGTGGGTCCAGTATATAAGGCAGCATGAGATTATCATGTAGAGTTGTGAACATACTATGAAGATAATGAAAGAATTCTCATGTATGGCTGAAAGAAAACAGAATCATGTCAGTTAAACAAAAATTTTCAGCATAAAAATGTAAGTATTTTCTTACCCATCAGTTTTAACATATGTTTTGGGTACTCAAAAGAACTGTCTCATTGAGACAGTTCTTTGGAGTACCCACAACATTTGTTTTGGTTGAGAAATAAGAAAATTAAATTTCTATTATGCACTCTTAACTAAAGTCCTGAATGTCTTGATGAACAATTAGGGGACACATTTATAATCAAATATTTCATTTAAGGAGGTAACTATATCGTTGGATATATAGTCGGAAATCTATTTTAAAAGATTTTGCTTATCTGGAGCTATGATGTCATCATTCATCATATTACAAATATAGGAGTTTTATCATGATGTCATGTTTCTAGTTTGTTTGTTTATTTTGATGGCTTTACATTTCAGTCCACAATCTTTCAGTCATGTTGGGACAATTTCCCATCTTCCTGGGTTGAACCAGTACTAAGCAGCAGATAAAGTGTCCTGCTAAAAAGCAAATCACAGGATCGCAGCTGGTGGTGAGTCTCGTACTAGCATCCCTTCGATTCCTAGTTTAACGCTCTACCAACGGGGCCACTGTGCTCTGCAATGTTGATATGTACAAGTATTAAGAATGATAATACACAAGCGTATTTAATATAGTTACGTTACGTACATGTAACAATGTCACATTCACTTATTGCATTTGGATATCATACATCTGTCTGTCTGTTATACTATCTCTTCCCATACCAATCCAACCAAATTTGCTGAGTGACTTGTTTACTCCAGTACATGTAAGGTGTGCACGAGCACATTTGAGCAGTGACATGTGATTTCCAACAATGTGGCATTTTGACATGTGTAGACTCAGATGAGCCTGTGCAGCCTCCTTTTAAGCTTAGAAACTCTAAATAATGTTCAGTCCGTAGCTTAACACTCATAGAATATTCAAGCGACAAGCAAAGGCTCTGATCAGACTGCGCATATGCGCAGGCTGATCTGATGTTTTGCTGGTCGCACATACCACATTGTTGGAAATCTCATGTCGCGGCTCACTTTTTTTTGGCCCCTAAAGTCCTGAAAGTAGAGGACGTGGTGAGGGGTCCAAATAATCAGCCTAGGGATGGGTCATTGCATGCTACACGTATCAACTGCATGTTTCTAGATCACTATTTTCTATAGAAAGTTTGCCTCAACATCCCGAATTCAGTTTTAACATTATATTTTAATTGTGTTTGCAGTACATTGCAGTCGATAAATTTTCAGTCATGTCAGGATGTTTCCTGCCTTTTGGGGTAAATCCCAGATTTCAGTAATCATTCTAAAATCTTTCACCCATGAATCTAAAAATGTACATTATGGGTCCTCAAAAGAATCGTCTTAGCTAGTTTTTTTTTGCGTACCCATTTATACATCTCTGAGCTGATTGATCACACAGTTTGTATATCTGACTTAAATACAGCAGATGACAAAAATTCCATTCGTCCGCTCGTAATTACAAGTGAAACCTAGAAAGGACGTGTAATTCTTCCAAGAACGAGTGCTTTGGGAAGAATTACTTAAGGAAGTCATATTAAATATAACTCCCTTATGTTCTTTATTGCATAGGCTTTTGAAGGGCAAGTACATGTGTTTGCAGGATGAGTGAAAATTGTAAGTCACTCGTCCTGCAGGACAAGTGCAATATTGAAATATTTTTGTCTCCTGCACATTATATACTGTAAATTCAGAAATTTTTGCATTAATTTTATTTTCGCCAATACTGCCAAGACATATTTGCCATGTTAAAAATTCACTTCTAGGCCATAACTTATCTACCTCCGTAAACAACAGAGCGATTTCGCCATTTTGCGAGAGTTTTACTTTCGCAAAACTTTCCGGATGCAAAGTTTCCCAAAAATAAGACCCTCATGAAAATTTTCAAACTTACGGAAATTTTCAGTAGATGACACACAAGTTAGTGTCACCAAAGCTAAATTCTCTATGATGTGACAAAGAATGGCCACTTTAACGAGTTGCTGATATCGAACTTTATGTAAGCCCATGTTGACTCCACTCAGCCATTGATAGTAACATCCCACCAGCAGGAACCGTAACCCTGTGTGTAGAGCTATACATATCCTCCATACATATCTTTGGGGGGTGAATCCTCCAATAGCAGAACTGATAGATGGTAGAAAATTATAAACCTGCAAAATAAAGCAAACTCTGTTTGTGAACACCAGCACTGCTAGTTGACAATTCAGCTTTTCTATTTGCTTACCAATGCTGTTTGCTGATAACCTTTGCAAACAATTTGGATCCAGATCAGGCTGGACAAAATGTTGGGCCTGATCTGGATCCAAACTATTTGACACACTAATGGTATTCCTGAATTTTTTCTTCCTAAAGAGTTTATTTTTAAAAAATCAGCAAACGACATATATCCAGTATGAAAACAGTTAAAATGTTGCCTGCTGATGTTGTCCGCTACATTTTTTTTTTACTTGAAGTACAGATCAACTATTTTCTCTCTATTTACGACAATTGTTGTCTGCTCTCTCTTCTGCTTATGTACTTTGAAACAATATGGACCCAGATCAGACTGCTCCTGAAGGAGCAGTCTGATCAGGGTTCATAGTGTTTGCTTCTGTGATAAAATTAGCATTGAGACTCAATTCGAGTGCATTTAATGTACACAGCAGATGTAATAAGCATACAACATTATCTGAATAAAAAAATATCAGCATATAGTTTAATTTAACTTGCATGCAAACAGTATGCACCCAGATCAGCCTGCTTGGGAGCGGTATAATCTGGCAGCGTAAGGTTTGCTATAATATAGGTTTAACAGAAGATACATGTCACATTAGTCACCAATGGCGGTGAACAAGTTAGTTATAGTACACATGTGTCCTATTTGTTTGAGTTAATGGTTTAGGTACCTGTCAACAATTTTTCATTCATGCCGCGAGGTTTCCTCAGTTGAACCAGAACTAAGCAGAGATAAAATGTCTTGCCCAAGGACACAAAACAGTGAGTGCCTCAGGTGCTCAAACCAGCAGTGATTTTATTTGGGATTTTGGGAAGCTACCTTTTCCTACACATTTGGGAAAATATTTTATTAAAATTGGGAAAATAAGAGCTAAAATACATGAAATTGGGAAAATAAAGGCCATTTTTGGATTGGGAATGACTCCAATATACGGCCTCAAAAATGGCCAAATAAAATCACTGAACCAGTAACCCCTCAATATCATCAGACACTCTAACACTGGGCCAGTGAACTCCGCACATGTGTTCTATAATCAATTATCAGGCCATTAGTTAATAGTGCGAAACAGAAAAATGATTTTCTAATTTCTGTGACCATATCTAGTGGGTACATATTCTAGAACCTTACCTAACTGTAGTACTGATGGTACCCAGCATGAGCGCAACTACCCAGTCGCCCCTGCTCCAATGCATGTGTCACCCATCCAGCTACTAACCGAGCTCTTTGTTGCTTAACTTCGCAACATTGGTCTGACACACTACGCGTCGCTGTAAAAGCTAGCTCATACAGCAAGGCTGTATGTGTGTCTTATATACCTGTGGTACCCATTACCACTACACCACTCCCTCCTTTTTTCTTTAGGAGTCAGAGTTGTCCTTGCATGAGCTCGTCAAACACTTCCGACACCATTGTAGTACTGATGGTACCCAGCATGAGCGCAACTACCCAGTCGCCCCTGCTCCAATGCCTGGGTCACCCATCCAGCTACTAACCGAGCTCTTTGTTGCTTAACTTCGCAACATTGGTCTGACACACTACGCGTCGCTGTAAAAGCTAGCTCATACAGCAAGGCTGTATGTGTGTCTTATATACCTGTGGTACCCATTACCACTACATAACTCTGCTGGGTAATTTTCAGTTTATATTTATGTTGTTGTTTGCTGACTATTTTCAGAATCAGCTTTTCAGAAAATTCTTTAAAAAAAATAGGAAATGTGGATGAATCATGAACAAGAAAAACTATAACATGTGTTACATGTTATAAACGGCGTTGTTAAAAGGTTCTTATGAGTAATAATAGATGAAGGATAATAATGAAGTTTTTTTCACAATAAGATATACATTAAAGCAGCTTTGAATTGAGTCATTAAATGCTTGACGTTTCGCTAACACATAAACTATTCAATCAGACGGTGATGGGGAAGCAAGCTTTTGTGAAAGCTTATGCTTGTTTTCAAACCACAGCGTCACCGAGACCCTTCGATTATGAATACATAAATATTAGACTTCTTCCTTAACATAACTGCTTAGTATTAACAGCAAAGTAGTTATGTTGTAGATTTCTTCTGTTTGTGGACCCTGCCAACAAGGCAGCCAGATATTTGTGTCTTTATCATTAAACATACAGTTTATATATCTCGCAATCAGTTGTGTGTCACACACTAAAAACAGCTTTGAATACAATCCCCTTGATTCATAAATATCGACAGGAGGCTTATGTTTAAACATGGAATGGCATGGAGCCATAGTGTAACGGTATTAGGAGTTGTGTGTGGCGTATTAATTCATTTATTAAAAATCTTTTTATAAGTGAAATTCATAGTCCCTTCTCTAAGAAGTCAGAAGATGACCTCTATGTGACTGGGTATTGATCACAGAAAATCAAAAGTCATAAATAATCTTTTTATGCATTTTTAAGAAGACCCTATAATGAACATCTGATCTAATTTTCAGGTCGATATTTGCATTTAAAATACCATTTTGATGCTTGCAAACTTTGGTACCGGAATTTGGTCCCAGTCCCGGGTATTGGTCCTGGCTTTTATTCCTTCCCAAAAATGATCTTTAATGAAAATCAATACTTGTTATCTTCAGTCTTATGAAAACCAATAATACTTGTCCGCGCGGAAAGAAAAAGCCGAAAGTTCGTGACTTCAAAAATAATATCCCATGCATTTTCCTCCTTTAGATGGAAATAAATCAAACCCCAGTCATGAATTTGCAGGTGATAGGAAAAATCTACTATCATGATGATGCTTCCGCAATTGACACATGTATGCCTCAATGACATCGAAACAACAAATCGAATGACCTATTTTCCGTGTTTTTCCATTAATCTTTCTCAAGTGAGATAATTTTCTCTGCTTATTCATATTTTCTGCTTGCAGGCCTATTGTCGGTTCTGTTTGTTTGTTTTACATTTTCTTGCTCCTATTTTCTAATAAAATGAAAAGTTTGTTTCTGTTTTTTGGTGAAACGAAACAGTTTAACCACACACACTGATAAATATAGAAAGAATGACGTCACAATGATTTATAAAATCTACAGAAAATCAAAACTTTGCTGGTTTACATGTAAATTGCCAAATCAAAATCATAACACGTTCAACATTAATCCTTGCTCTGCACACAGATTTATGGGCGGGCCCCCAGATTTTTTTTCTCAACCGAAACATATGTTGTAGGTACGCATAAGAACCGTTTGTATGAGACGGTTCTTTTGAGCACCCAAAACACATGTCTAAACTGATACCGCAATTCTATGCCAACATTTTTGCTTAACTGGCCCTATGTATGGGTATTAGAATTGTTGGATAACCAAATAATTTGACTGAAATTATCAGGATTTTCTAAATAATCTGTATATTCTGTTGGTTTTGGGTGCTTAAAAGAACCATCTCATTGAGACGGTTCCTTTGAGGTTCCATAACATATGCATGGGTGAAAGTTCAAAATTTGCAACATCCTGAACTTCAGAAATCAAGTTCTAAAATTAGCAACTTATTTAAAATACAAGTATAATTTCATCTGATTAATGGCAGGCTTTCTATGGTCCGAAATTCTGCCACAAATCTTTATTTCTGGAATAATCTTAAAAACTTCAAACTTTATACCATGCATATCTTTTGGTTAAGAAATTAAAATATAACAAAATACTCTTTAATTACATTATATTCTCTGTTATTGAGCAGTAACACTTTACATGATGTACAGAAACATTTGAAATATATATAAAAGTTAACCTGCTCCATTTTAGTTTTTTGCAGATACTTGTATTTAACCCTTGCCATGATGAATATTTATATTTACTACACTCTTTCGCATTTTCTGTCCTTGTTATCCTTTTTCTTCTTATGACTCCTTAAAATGTGATATCAAGACCCAGATGAAATTACACATAATGATATGTGACATTTCATCAAGGTCTACACTTTCTGTCAAAATATGTGATAGTCAGAGAAAATTATATAATTTTCAATTGGAAATATTTACCAGTGACCCCTTCAATATGAATTCATTGGACTACATGTATCTCAAGTGCTAACCAAAAGGAAGAATCAATTAGTGTTAAAAGTGGAAAACAATGTAGATCCTGATAAGATGACCTTTGCCATAATCCAGCTGAACTGGATCTACAGTGTTTTCAAAAGCACTCACCCGAGTGCAGCATGACAAGGGTTAACAAACAGGCACATGTACATATACATATAGTATTAACTTTTTGATGCCAGAAAACTGTCCAAACAGTTTGGATCCAGATCTGGCCACACAGAATATTGTTTTTGCCCTTCATCCAGACTGTTTGAAATTATGATTGTTTTTATAAATGATATTTTGAAAAAGACAGCTTTAATTTTTTTTACATGTCAGTAACATCGTTTTATTGTACATATATTATTTGCAAATTGTTTTTGTTCCTAATCTCTTCTAACAGAAAGTCAGGCTGGATCTGGAGCCAAACTGTTTGGCACACTAAAGGCCAAAAGAAAAATATGCATTGTTTCCAATTACATGTCCAAAATTTTTAGGATCGCTACATGTAGGTAGGCAAACTTTTTTTATACAAAATATTTTTTTTTTGTATTGAAAAAGTATGAAAATCCTTAAAGATAGTCTAAACATAGACATTAAAATCCAGAAAGTCTTCAAAAAAGTTTGAGTAGGCACCAAAATATTAGGGTGGGTAGGGTAACCGGAAACAAGACATTTTCTTATTTTTTTCCTATTCAATTTGACAATAAACCGCAGAAACATGGTCCGCATTATTGTGTAAAAAGTGATTTAATTAATTTTCAAGGCCGACAGAAGTGAGCAAATAATAAACCATCCATGTTTGAGCAGTCTGATCAGGGACTATTCGTTCGCTGGTTTCTTTCAGAGGAGGCCTCTAGGTAGATAACTGAGTTGTTTGACTTGATTCTTTACATCCCATCAACAATCTTTCAGTTATATAGGGATGGGTCTTATTTTCTTGTTTACCAACCAAAAGATGTAGTGGGTACTCAAAAGAACCACCTCAATAAGATGGTTCTATTTGAGCACCAAAAGTAAACTTTTAAAAAGTATTCACTATTTTACCATCAATAAAAAATAGATTTACACACTTATCTGGCGACAAAGACCGAAGATTATAAACATTTTTCATTCTCATCTCAACTTACATGTAGCATGAAATTGATCCTGCTCATAAATGTTATAATGCCAAAAACTGTCAATATTCTTAAAGTTATGAGCAGGAAAAATATCAGATATGAGAGTTTTAAGTGGTATTTTAATTGGCCTTGTGAGCAAATTAAATTTCATGCTCAGCAGATTTGAGCATGAAATAAATGTTATAACCTCAGACCCTGAACTTACACCCAGTATATTGATTAGTCATGTGGTTAACTTAAGCAATGTATAAGGATTAGTCCCGAGATTATAAAAACTTTTCATGCTTTTCTCAGCTGAGCACAAACTTTATCAGGCTCATAAGTGACTAAGTGTTATAATGCCACATTTATTGGCATTTTAACAGTTATAACATACCTGTAGGTTTTGATAAACACAATTTTCGAGCGAAAAATTATAAATATTTCTTACCCATCAGTTTTAACATATTTTTTGGGTGCTCAAAAGAACCGTCTCATTGAGACTTCTTTTGAGTACCCACACCATATGTTTTGGTTGAGAAATAAGAATGAGGTATGTATTGATCCAAATTTGGAGTTTCTGCGCAGGGCGCAAAACATCCTGTGGTGGAATTTTTGCTTATGTTTTCACTGAAAAGCTGTTTTCGTGGATTATCTGCGTACAGCGCAAAAATCCATTTGTACAGGATTGGAGTTTGTGCGTAGATACGCAGAAGGCTACTAGCTATTTGGATCATTTCTGCGCACGCAAAGTTGGAGTTTTGCGCCCATACGAAATCTTGATCTTAAAATGAAAATTATCAAAGTATTCCATGCTGGAGTATTTGCGCATTTAGAGATATAATTACCACTGATTAAAACAAATGATAAGTTGATCATTTTCGCCGGATATTATCTGCGCACGTACGCAGATATTCCCCATTATGATTTTGGTCTTCCAACGCTGGATTTTTTGCGCATATGACCAAGAACATAGACACATGGATGTATTCTGCGTACGTACGCAGATATTCCTAATAATTATTTTTCTTCCAATGCTGGATTACTTGCGCAAGTACATAGACAATTGGATGTATTCTGCGTACGTACGCAGATATTCCTAATAATGATTTTGAACATCCAACGCTGGATTATCTGCGCATATGAGCAAGTACCTCATAGAGACATGGATGTATTCTGCGTACGTACGCAGATATTCCTAATACAGATTTTGAACGTCCAACGCTGGATTATCTGCGCATGTGAGCAAGTATCTCATAGAGACATGGATGTATTCTGCGTACGTACGCAGATATGCCTAATAATGATTTGAACGTCCAACGCTGGATTATTTCATATCACTATATGAGCGAAAACCTCACAGAGACATGAGTGTATTCTGCGTACGTACGCAAAAAACTTCCACGTCTCTATTAAGATTTGCGTATATGCACAAATAATCCAGCGTTGGAAGACTTTGTTATCCAAAATCACTATTAGGAATTTCTGCGCACGTTCGCAAAACACTTCCACGTCTCTATTAAGGATTTGCGTATATGCGCAAATAATCCAGTGTTGGAAGGCTTTGTTATCCAAAATCATAATTAGGAATTTCTGCGAATGAACGCAAAAAAAACTTCCACGTCTCTATTAAGGATTTGCATATATGCGCAAATAATCCAGTGTTGGAAGACTGTTATCCAAAATCATAATTAGGAATTTCTGCGCATGTACGCAAAAAACTTCCACGTCTCTATTAAGGATTTGCGTATATGCGCAAATAATCCAGTGTTGGAAGACTTTGTTATCCAAAATCATAATGAGGATTTTCTGCGCATGTACGCAAAAATCTTCCACGTCTCTACTAAGGATTTGCGTATATGCGCAAAAAATCCAACATATGATAATTATAAAAAGCTCAAATAATCCAATAGTGGATTTTTTGCGCCCTGCGCAAAAACTCCAGGTATGGAATACGTATATACCTGGAATATTACATTTTTGGTGCACACTTTTAACTTAAGTCCTGGTTATAAGCATGGTTTGAAAGCAACCTAAAGTCTATTTTCAACATTTTTATGAGCATTTGAAATTTCATGCTTAGTTGAGGCGAGCATGAAAAACATATTTTAACCTCTAGGCCTTTATTCATGCAATATGTACAATATGAAAGGAAAGAATCTATTTTTGAATCGCTCACTGACTTGAATCTTATCACACTAATATTAAAAAGTCTCTTTTTCAGTTTGTTACGTTTTCCTACTTGGGAGTTTTACATTTATTTAATTCTAATTAGGAAATGAGATCTCATGCTCAGCAGATTTGAGCATGAAAAAATGTTATAGCCCCAGACCCTGAACTTGCACCCTGTATATTGATTAGTCCTGTGGTTAACTTAGGCAAGGTATATGGATTAGTCCTAAGGTTTTAAAACTTTTTTCATGCTCATCTTAACTGAGCATAAATTATATCAGGCTCATAAGTGTTAAAATGCCAACAATTATTGGCATTTAACAACTATAAGCATGGTAAAGACAATGTCTGAGAGTTTGAAAGCAAAACATGTATTTTCAACATTTCAGTTTTATGAGCATTTCAAATTTCATGCTCAAGTTGTTCATGAAAAAAGTGTCAGAAACAGTCATATCTTTAAACACTTGTATGCACTTTGCATTCAGTTCATCAGGTGAAAGAATCACATTGTCAGTGTTGTAAAGATGGGGTAAAACCTGCGGAAGTGATGGTCCTGAAAGTTTTGGTTGAGGTTTGGGGTCAGTTACACTAAATATCACAGCAGATTTATTCGCTTTCTTTAGTTTCTCAAGAAATGATGCAGTATCTGCAAAGTGAACTGGCTGTTGGTCAACGACAATGTCTTGAAGCTGTACATGAAAATTTTCTCCCTTCGGAAGGAAATTTCTTGTATAACAACTGCTTCCACCTGAAAAAAATTCAAAAATAAGACTTTTTATTCAAAACATCTTCATGAGAAAAAACTTCAAATTACTCATGCCACACACAAGCAAGTCTGGGGGAAGGATCAGTTGACAAATTTATCGATTAAATACACACATCCTTCTGATCCTTAATTTTTTAATGATTATTTTTACTAATGCAATTTAATCCATTACATAGTTTTGGTGCTCAAAAGAACCGTCTCACTTAGATGTATTTTGGTTTAGTACCGCAATATGGGTAGCTATTACTCTTCTAATGCCATTAAATTGCTAGGGAATCCGATGCAATGGTAGTTGATTGTCACCCTGTTGTTTATGTGATTAATGTCAATCAGATAATTTTTTGAATAAGCAAATCGATTTTCATATTTTTTTTTCAAACTGGGGAAAAAAAGTCACCTAAATTACATTGCTAAAGGGGTGCGACCACTCGAAAAGAAGAACAAAAATTGGTTTTCAAGACAGATTATCGCTTAATGCAGGTCAAAAGTATTGCAGAATGCTCCAAGGGGAGCATTCTGCAATACTTTCAACTTTCATTAAGCTACTATTTGTCATTAAGAGCTTTGTTTTGTCTATTTTTGAGTGGCGGCTTGCGACTGAATGAGGTACCAGTCAGAGTCTGGTGATGACTCAAATAGTTTTTGCAATATATTACCTTCTTGGTGTAGTTCTGGTACCAGGTGCATGGGTCAGAGGTACAAGAAACTTTGTTGAATCCAAGACGGGTGCAAGTTTCGGCTTTGAACAGGAGGGCAGCTACATGGGTGCACGTTTCTCCTTGCCTGAAATAAAAATAAAATATATTCAAAGGGCCATCTTAACTTTTTATATACAGGGAAACACCTCAGACGGCACTTTAACAAACATTATAGACCCAGATGAAATGCGGCTTAATGTGGAATTTGATCAGGGTCTCAGATAAAGAATGTACGAATTTTTGAAAATTAGATTTATGACCCTAGATATATACAATGGACTATCCTACTTTCATTGTATCAATCCATAAGTATACAAAGAGTAAATAGCTACTCTTTTTACCTTTCAATGGGGAATGCGTTAACTCATGTAGGTACTGATTCCCTATTTAAGGGCATAAAGCAGAACTGTAAATTGCAAAAGTGACATGAACATCTTTGACAAAACGATGTGACATGCAAGCTGTCTGGTCAAGCTGCTGTAGTTCTTTTTGCGGGCACTGACAGGCTTTCTCCACATTTTAAAAAACAGACTCCAGCCGTTAAGACTGCTGACATGAAATATTTGTGGCAATTTCGTGCCCAGTGTTACTGTGTGGTTAGCAAACTCAGATTAAACACTACTAGTTTTTTGACTGTACAATGTTCTGGGGTGTCAGTTGTCAGGCCGGGCACACACAACCCCTGCCTTGTGAGAGTGATCCTAATATTGGCTGGGGAGTACCGTCATGACTGTACAACTCAATCAAACAGAACAGATTTCTTTGCTGTATGCAGATATATGCCATTGCTGGTTTGTTAAAGTAAAATATATAGAATGCTCACCCTGCCATACAGGTATGGTGCACTGTGAGAATGTTGCATCCGACTTGTCACTTCATGGGGTGTGTCTGTCAGAGCTTGAGCGGGAGCTTGAGACCTCATCACTTTTGCCTTCATTGCCTTCAGCAACAATGTGTTACTGACCTCCAGTAGGTAGCATGTTCTCACCCAGCCGTTGAAAAATTGCTGATATGCTTCGAGGGAACTGTAAGCTTTCATTGTCTCTCGGGTGTATGAACCAGGCGAATCTATCAAGTACACATAGATCTATATTTGTCGTTATTGTTGTCGTTGTTGTTATTTGTCCGAACTCCACCGCTGGCCATTTTGAAACATCGTCAACCCACTCACTAGAAATCAGAAAGGGGTCACCCTTTTTCTACATTCTCAATACCAATGTCCTTAAGTTTTTCTTCGTACCGTCTCTTTGCAGTCTTTGACAAGTTCTTGAAGTACTCACTCATTGTTTTACCGCTATTTTCACAGAATAAACAACGCATTTTACTGTTGAATGTAACCACGAAAAACAATATGGCTGTGTAATGTTTTTTGCCCTACATTCGTTGGTGACTAGATATACCGGAAAGACCCGAATTACCAGAAAGACCGCCGAAATACCGGAAAGACCAAAGAATAATAGGGAATTAAAATATGCTATCCAGTTTAAATTTAAATGCTTAGTTATGTATTAACCTGTTTGGGGACTAAAGTATGTTGTATGTTTATTTCCAATATGATTATATCGTTTTAAATATTTAACCCTCTATTCGAATCTTGTTTATTCAAAGTAATGACAAATTGGATTAAGGCCCAATTAAAGGACCCTTGATAACTTATAATCCCAATCAACGTGTCAATAATGGGAATTAACCAGCCTAATTAAAGGACCCCTGTTAACACCAAGACCTAACAATCCAATCAATGTAAATGATAAATGATAAGTAAAGGTGGACATACCAGTAATTGAATAGTTGACACCGCAAATTTAAATATGTTTTATTTGAATTTTGAAATAAACTTTTTAGATTTTTATTCTGTAATGTCCAATTTCTGTATTGTCCATTATATATAAGCAAAATATACATTTTATTATATTCCTTAATCAATAATCACCAATCAATGTTTTCTTATTATTCTTTGGTCTTTCCGGTATTTCGGCGGTCCTTCCGGTAATTCGGGTCTTTACGGTAAATCTAGGTACCGCGTGATTCTATAAATAAATTGGGTTTACACGTCCTGAAAAAATACGTATAGAGTCTACTTATTTAAGAATTTCTTATCTATAGTTATGAATTTATCAATAATTTCGCCCCAGAAAACCACTGACAACACACAATTGGAAATATTTTCTTTGTAGAAATATTAATTAACAATTCTAAATTAGACCTTTAGACCAGCTGACGAGAGTGAAATTTAGGCACGGTCCGTGGGGAGAGCAGGTGTTGAACATCCGACATTTACACTGAAAAGACACCCCGTTTTAGACGTTTTAAATACTCTTTTAATAAGAAAAGTCTACATTTGTTTTTACTTTACCCTTTGAAAAACGAAACATTTAATCAAAACGTTATTCATTGAAACAATAACTTTGATCACACCCCTCTTCGGAAGAGTCCATTTCAAAACCAATTACAATTATAGGCTAAGTAACCACTGTCTCATAAATGAACTAATATTAGTTACTTATGCATTAATAAGTAACGCCGTAGAAAAAAAGAAATGAAACATAAATGCCCGACTATTGGTGTCACCCGAATAACAGTCACATCTTGTATTGAACCAGTGCATAGAAACGAATGTAAATAAACTCTTACACGACATGCTGTCCGTACAGACGCCTCATAGTCATAAAGAATAGACCAAAGTACACCAAAAAATGCTCCAAATAACGGAAAAAAGATAGCAACAAGGCCTAAAACACGCATAGAAACTCGAAGCATTTTTGTTGCTTTTGATTTTTAGCAACTCCCCAGCCGTATGGAGCCCTCGGATGGTGAAAGTATAAAGGCCGAGACCAACACCCAGGACCCGGGACCAAAGTTTACAAGCTTATAAACATAAAACTGGATCACATGTTCATTAATGGGTCTTCTTTAAAATTCAATAAAGATTTTTATGACTCTTGATTCGTTTCGTTTTAATTAATGAAACTCATAGCCTGCCTGTCAACACGTCGATCACCCACTGCATGCTACTCCACACATCCACCGAATCCGGGACGTTTCGCCCCCAAACCATTTCCTCCCCTAGTCGTTTCGCCCCCAAGACGTTTCCCCCCTGGTCGTTTCCCCCCTGGTCGTTTCGCCCTCATTAGTCGTTTCGCCCCATTAGTCGTTTCGCCCCCATAGTCGATTCACTCCTAGTATATAAAAGAAGTTCTGACGTGTCTAATCTGGGTCTAAACTGTTTGCATACGGCCCAGAGCCATTGCAGCTAATATACCTAAAGTAGAGACGTAGATGGGGATGATATATAGACCTTTAGTCCAACTAGTTTGCTGTGCATGCACGTTTCAAGAGTAATCTGTACTCAAGTACCAAAACATGAACTTGCACGCCTTTAAAATACGTGGCGAGTTTTTGCCGTATGCAAACAGTTTAGACCCAGATTAGACAAGGTTCCAATTGGAGCGAGATAAAATCGAGTTTGAATTTCAGTGCATGTTTCTGGCTGCGCGATTTTCAATCCAGTAGAATATTTGTGGAGAGAAACTGAATAAAATTATGCAAATTAAACATGTTAAAGATAGGAAGAAAAATTTAGCATATTCTGTTTATTTATTTTTTTTCTATAGAAATAGACTCAGTCTTAGCAAAGTTATTAACTTAAATTAAAGAACGCTTAAACCGTTGAATACATGATAGGCTTAGAGAAGGAAACTTTAGGAGAATAAAACTGTCATGATATTCTCACCCATCAATTTTAACATGTGTTATGAGTGCAAAAGAACCGTCTCGATGAGTTGGGTTGGACGAGACCAAAACGTTTATACATTTTTGCATTGACGTTAACTTAACGATTAATCCATTTTTGACTTGGCGTTAATAATTATTTTTTAATGATTAATTAAAATAACTTTTAAATCAAAACCTAAGCATATAACCACACTAGATAGATGCGTCGGCACGCTTAATAATCTTACTCCGTCATATATCTGAACTGTAAAATTTCTATGTCGCAAATGGATAATCCAGTAGCTACGGCTGTTTAGCCGTGTACTGCACCCTGATTGTGGAATGTTATCAAAATGCTCATAAGAAAACGCAATGTGGCTACATATCTACTGGGTCTAGAAGTATTAATTTTTGCCTGAATTATCATCTACGTCGTTACTGTATGTATGCGAGCAAATGCTCTGACGAGACTGCGCAGGCGAGCAGGCTCGTCTGAGCGTTCACTATTCAAATTTTTAAATATAAACTAGCACATTTAATTTCACAATATCGACTCCTTAACGCGTACTTTTGCAAAAGATCCAGATGAAATGCCGCATAATGTGACATTTCATCAGGGTCTACACTGTTTGTAAAGACAAAAATGATCTACATAGAAAGAAAATGTTTTTTGTTTGTTTTGTCGGACACGCTCATGGCAGGAATGTCGCAGGCACGCGACATTCAATAAACACTGAATCTATCAATAATCGATAATTGATAATCGTGTGATATTTGTTTATCCAATTATCACCCTTAATGAGTTAAGTGAATTATCTTAATGGCTCGTCGACAATTTTGATGGTTACCATTTTGATAGTATTGTTTGTATTGGCCAATATTTGGTCTGAGTCTTCATCTGCTACCATGTTTTGTGTATACGAACAGCGAAGGCTCTGGCCAGACTATGCAGATGCCTGGCTCGTCTGAGCATTCGCTGCTCGCCGATGTAAATTTTAAAATCCTAAATCATGTTACTGGATTTCTTACAGTGTATTAAAATTGAAAGATCTCAAACTTTATCAATGAAATGTTACCTTCTATAAACAAGGCGCCGTCGGATCGGGGTCCGTATTCTTTGTATTTCCCCAAATATTATATCTTCATGAAATACCTTTAGCGACCTTGGTTCTCACTGTCTGCAAACATTATTTTATCAATTTTACAAAATAGGCACATCTCTGAACTTTATAGAGTCCGACCAGACGCTGCGTGACGCAACACCTGGTCTGGGTCTGCTGCCGTCTGCAATGTTCGCCAAGTTTGACAAACTGCAAACCTCGGGAAAGACAAAGAAACTGCCGGAGTAAGTGAGTTTGTGTTAAACGTCCCACCAACAGCTCAGTAGGTCATATGGAGACGAGGACACGACTTAGAGCCTCGTACGACGGACTGTAGGGGCCGGGGATCGAACTCATGACCGCTGGGTACAAGGCGAGTGGATTGCATATCCACTATAACACGGCGACTGTATATGGTTATCTATATCTACATCTAATAGTTGAGTATCGCCTGTCACCATTGACCAGTGATCCTATCAATAACCCACAAAACAGTTGAAGATTTGTATTTTTATTATTTTAAAATTAATTTACCATGCAAATTTATGTTAAATTTCTATTAAACATATATATATATATAAAGGTAACGTATAGCATCCTGGGGTAGCATGCGGTATTCTGTGGTAATCAGACCGACCTCGCCCATTCATCTAGTCTGCCTATCGCTCCGCCCGCCCGTCTGTCCATTCATCCATCCATCCATCCACCTAGCTATATATGACAAATAAATAATTTTAAAAAATGGGGGCGAAACGACTAGGGAGGAAATGGTATTGGGGGCGAAACGACTAGGGTATGTGGGGCGAAACGACTAGGGTTGAAAATAGTGGCGAAACGACTAGGGGGGAAACGACTAGGGGGGAAACGTCTTGGGGGCGAAACGTCTTGTTACCCATCCACCCACCCCCGACCGACCGACCCAACCACCCACCCACCTCACCACACCCCACCCAACCTCACCCCACCCAACCCAACTCAACCCAACCCGTCCCCACCCACCCCACCCCACCTGAGGCTTATAAAGCACAAATACAAACAAAGAAAAAATGTCCAGATTTGACAAAGGATTGGCGGAATAGACTTACTATCTATACTTTGCAATTTATCCAGATTGAAATTACTACAGTTTAGTCTCAATAACTCAAACCATTCTTACTCTAAGTATCTGCTTAATAAAACAACACACGGGAGAGCCAAGAGGTCAGTCCTTTCCCAACAGGTGACCACAAGGCTGCAAGCTAGGAACAGTCAATACATTACAACGAAGATAAACGTGAAACATAAATAACTAAAATGATCTATTAGAGAAGCATCGCCTTGGAACGGTCGGTAAGGGTTTAAACGTGTTAAATTACTGTACCAACCTCACCCATAGTTCTGATATGGATAAAGACACATAAAGGAAAGTGACAAAACACAAGAAAACAACACACAATTTTGTCTATATAGCCTGTCAAAAGTTATTTGATGGGTACTGAAGAGATATGAGGGTCTGGATGGGGTATAATGATTAGAGAATAATGGCCTTCTTTCTACAATGAATAGTGAATAATGAGCAAAAAATAATGAATAGTGAATAGTGAGGGCCTAAAAATAACGAATAATCCTATTTTTTTTTTAATGATTAGAAGTAAAAATTAAAGGGGACGGCAACCCTGATGATTACTATGTTTTACATGAAAGATCTTAATAAACCATGAATTTTGATACCAGTTTCATCTTAATCGGTTGAAAATGTGGAGGTTGTGGGCGCTTGAATAATTGCAAATGGAGTGTAGTGGGAGTGGCCATATTGTAGGCTTAGTGACGTCACTCAGCCTACTTAAATATGCGTAATCAGTATAATAGGCAAACCAATAGATTATTTGCATTAATCTTTAATGAAACATTTTCCTTATGTATAAAGCTGCATATCTGCTGAAACACAGAATGTGAAAGTAGTGATAGCTAAAGAATTAAGCAGTTAAAAAATCTGAAAACTAATTAAATATTCAAAATGGCAGCTAAATGTTGGCCATATTGAATTCTTTAAATGTCCATAACTTGCCCATTTTTCAACCAATTTTGACGATACTTGTATTAAAATTCGTGGTTCAAAGAGCTCTTTCTGATAAAACATACTTATCATTAGGGTTGCTGTCCCCTTTAATGAATAGTGAATGATCAGATTTTAATGAATAATGCTAAAACTCATTTTGTCGCGTCGCAGCCCATTTTATTCTTACAAAATAATTTTAATGAGTAATTGGTCTTATTTTAATGAATAACCCAAAATATCTAATGAGGTGAATAATGGGCTAAATTTTAATGATTAGTGAAAACCAGACCCGCCCCCATTATCCAGACCCTCAGATATGGTGAGGTATTTTAGTGCAGCATATCGTTGGATAGGAAATAATACACAAAAATATGTTTTGGCTATATTCTTTCCTTTCCAGATCATTTTGTCTACTCATTACTCAGAAGTGTCATGTGTTTTTTTTAACTAAAGTCGATTTCATGTATTATAATCAAAGCACACTAGACAGTAGAAAACGCCAACTGTATGAATAACAAATCGAATCTCGACTCGAATAATATAAAATTCAACCATAGATTTGGGATGTTAAACGCTTGTAGTGACTTATTGTCGCCATTCAGGGCAGACACGAAGCCAAGGAAGGCATAATCTTTTCAGGGAGCGCATCGTAGCACACTCGTGACCAAGTGGTGGTGGTTTTAATCCTACTGTCGGCGCGGTGTTGCGTCCTTGAGCAAGACATATATCCTCACTTCTTAGTACTGGCTCAACCAAGTAAAACATTCCTACATGACTGAAAATTGTTGATTGGGGCGTAACAAGCATCAACTCAAACCACAAACTATTCTTTTTCGTAGTTTAATGAATCGGTCCTGAATGTCGACAATAAGCCACGAAAAGCGTGTAACATCCCAAATCTATGGTTTAATTATATATTATTCGGAGTCAAGATTCATGTCACATTCATGACCTATAAGTGGGCCTCGATGCAAGAAAACATAACTTCGGGGTTTGTGACTAGGCACAGCTTAATCCAGCGTGCTTAGCTATAGAGACCAGCTGGAATAATTTAATTTTGCATGTACTGCAAGTTTAGCGATTGTACCACCAAGAGAGCGCACACCAGACTGCACAAAGGCACAGGCTGGTCTGCGCCTTTGTTGCTCGTATGCAACAAAATCAGATTTTCTTGCGACTTGCCCCTTAATATCAATGGTATATTTATTGAAGACATTGAAAGAAATGCATTAAATGTATCGGAATATTTAGTACGCTCAGGTAATATTATATTATAACATCTTTTCATCACTTAATTCGCTGGTTTAAAGGTTCAAGCTGACCCTTTGTTACCACCGATGCAATCACCTGTGAAGGTCTTGCCTCATTATACAAGTCCATATTCTACCACATCGACCCCACTTTTATGGGGACCCACCGATAAGGTTTTCAATGATTTTATACAGCATGTGTGTACATACATTTAGTTTAAAATCAAAAGTGGTCTTAAGTGCATTTGAATATATCCAAACAGACGGTATTTTCAGGATGAAAAATATTGGCGGGAACTGCAGCCGTTATTCATCTACATTTTCCCATCCGTTTTCGGGATATGCTTGACATTATAGAACATGCCTTATGTGACTCTAAAATATTTTTTTAAAATGTTGTTACTTCAAATTTTGAATGGCTCATAAAGGGCTTAAGGAACATTATAGAGGCTTGTATAGGGGTTTTAGGGATACAGAATATTTGTCATTTTACTTCCAGGGATATAGGATACTATCCATTTTACTTACAGGGATATGGGATACAGTGTTCAATATTTTGGTTACTTTCAGATATATTGAATATTTAGGAAAATTAATTATAGGGATATTTGCCAGTTTATAAGGGATACTTGCCTGCTTACTTCACGGGATATGGGATATTTGGTACCCCCTATACAAGCCTCATTATAAATTTCATAAACGGTTACAATTTTGCAAAATTAAGCTTGCGAGAAAAATTATAAAGCAGGCATCCAGATTACAATTTTTCGCACACATTTATATGATTTCATTCATATTTTCACGTAAAATCCGATTACTTTCGCTTCTTACTTCATCTGCTGCGGAAATTCGATTCACAGTCAATTCAAAAAGCGCTATCGTTAGATAAAAAAAAATACCATCCTTACCAACTTTAGCAAGAAATATTTACTAATGTCTCCTACTATATGCATGCAATATGTTTGTATTCATGTAAATTCATTTATGCCTCATATATTACATGTATAACCATTATTATTTACCTCATGTTGCCGATGTACTTGGACTGAGAGAAATAAAGAATGATTTGATTTGTTAATTAGCAGATTTGTATTAGAACTTTGAAACATGCTGATCTTACTTGATGAAACGGAAGCTAACATGCCTAAAAGGGCCTAATTGCAATTATAAAAAATACTTTTTATGGTTACAAAGAATAAATGCTTTCAATTTGTCTGATTTTTTTCTTGTTTTAAGCTGCTGGAAAAAGCAGCCCTTCTCCCCACCAGAAAAACAAATGGCCTGTCCATAATTAAAAATCAAACCTAGAGAGCATTTCTCTATACTTACTCTATCAGGAACAGCAACAGTATGTTAGGAATGGTCTCATACATTAGAGCTATATATCATGTATTCATTAAAATAATTGTATGCCATGTATTCCATGGCTAAGCCTTGTCTTCTTGTATGACACAAATATTAAGTGAACATTAAGTCATGCCCTTGTGTACTAAAGCTTCATAGTTTTTAAGTATGTGAATTTAATCCTAGTGAAAGAAAAAAATAGGGAGATTTGGCTTATATTTTTGGGGATTTGGGGAGAAGCTGAGCTTTTTTAGGGATTTGAGGAGCAAAGGCAAAATGCTTTTAGTTTCAAGCTTCAAGTTTATTGTATTTTTTTCAGGCTTACAATAGCAAACAAGATGAGATGCATGTACAACATTTCAAATATTTCAGCATGGCGGTAACTTTACAGTTGGACTACTGACAGTCGTTTACTTTTCTTGGATTTAATTCCATATCATGTCTGCAACTGTCGCCAGTCTAAATGTAGTTGTTGTTTTACATGAAAGAACTACTAGCTCGCAGCAGCTTTTATAAATTCCCATTTAGGAAGCCGAGGAAATTATTTTCAGGGATTTAGGGAGATCAATGCATTATTTTCGGGGATTATGGGAGCACAGACCCCTGGGAGCCTCTGTATTGTTTTGTGTTGCATTGGCTTGACGAGACGGCCATGTCGGAACGTTTCCTGGACTGAACCAAGTACAACTGAAGCAGAGCATAAAGTGTGCTACCCAAGGTCACAACGCAGAGCCTCCAATGAGGCTCGAACCAGCGACCGCCTAGCCACTTGTCTGATTTGAATGTATATATTTGGTTAGCCCAATTTTCAAATTCGTTACTTGCGGAATTCCTAAAATAGTTGGTGCCTAAATTGCTTAGGTGAGGTTTAACAATGTGTAGCAACTGGTGCACGACTTGCCGCAGTCTGATCTGTGCAAACACTTTTTGTTAATGTCCCAATTTTGAGGACGCTAGATTTAAACGCTGTATTTATTTCTACATTTGTATTTTTGCAAGTGCGTGTGTTGCGTTTTAAAATAGTCAGTAGATTTAATCTGAAATTCGAAACGTGTTCTGTTTTATTTCTCTTTTATCATACTGTATAAGAACATAGAAAAGATGAGGCGGCGCAAGATGTTTCTGAATACCACAATAAATAGTGCGACCACAGTCCCTGACTGACCACTTTACCACGGTGAAAGTTCGGTGAATTCAAGGCTATCTCGTTTCATTTTTATGGCTTTTCGCGACGAAATGAAACCATGTACGACTTATTGCCTTAATATGGGCGTTGGTCACGGGTTAGTTAAAGCAACGATAAGAGAGAAAAACAAAAGGCAAAGATGATCCGATTAATTACGCACAAGATATGCGGTTTCCTTGTTCTACTATATTTGTATGATTGATTGAAAAGCACTCTTTGAGACGGGTGAAGGAATCGGGTGCAAAACTTAGGAAAATTAGGCAAAGTATCGTAAGTAAAACTTAATGACATAATAATTTGATATGGACGCATCAAAAAGCTTTTAGGGCTAGGCATTTGTAGAGATCGAAGGCTCAGGTCTGAAATCGCCTTATGATCAGGGTCTCCACTTTACGATATCAGAATCAATTAATATGATTTAGTTCTATTGATAAGCAATGAACGACTGTCTGTGTACCCATGAGAGTTTATCAGGGTATTTTGCTAGCATGTGCATCTATGTACTTTTTGGTGCGTCCTAGCCCTTGTACAATTACGGTTGTTGAATGTTTGACCTGAAGACTTCATTGTTGAGTTTTACCAGCCATCAAAATTACAATCGAACCAGCGATTTTGGTCGTTTATGACAATTAAAACATTTTCGTAATTATTTGATTGGATAATAAATCTCAACATAATTATAACAACTGTCATAGTCGTATTGAAATGCGTCTTAGATTTTTCTTTAAACCTAAATAGCAGAAATACTAGAATACCTCTATGAGAGTGGGCGGTACTTATAGAAATAGTATCTTTTCTTTCAATAAATGAATAAATGAATGGGACAGCACACGGGTCTTCCGTACTTATCGCATCGACGAGCAATGATGGCTGAGATGATCCTGCGCATATGAAAATGCATGCGCGGATCCAGAAAGTTTTGTCAGAGGGGGTCCAACTTTGGCAAGGGTTTTTTTTAGAGGATAAAGACGATCCAAGCTAAATACTACTGAAAGCGGGCCATCATAGGCCCGCCAGCGAAAAGACATTTAAAAATAATTAAAAGGCCGCATAAACATGCCATTTAAATGGCGGGTCGATAATGGCCCAAAATTGAAAGCTGGCTTGGTAGCTTTGTGATTATCAGGGGATCCAAACCAGTATTGCTAAACAACCCTATATTTTTGTGATTTTTAGGGGATCTATCCCCCTGTCCCCCTCTGGATCCTCCCATGAAATAGAGGAAGCCTCAGATCGTAAATGAGAAAAGTCTACCTATAGCTTCACTGGGTAAGCAGTCACCATGAGCGTTAAAATGAGGCGCATGCGCATATGTGATAAGTACCAACGTCTCTTGTACTGTCCCATTTTAGCTTTGCATTTTTCTCTCAGTTTTATCTTAGAATTTTCTAATATATAATTTTCAGCAACAATTTTAAAATTTGTTAAATCGTTTTCAGCTCAAACTAGCAAACTTCTAATTACTAACTGTCCAAATCTAAAGCTCTCACACTAGACTTCACCTTATATACTATTAAGTCACGTGATAGAAGCCGACAACAGCGCCATCTAATGACACCATTATTAACAAATTAATTTAAGTTATCACTAAAGCTCCCCCTACATATGTAAGCTTCTATTTATATCAACCAATAAGAAGATACTAAAGTGAGTCATAATTATACCAATTGTGCAATGCCCCTATGGTCATATGCTTGGATGTATTGCAAAATCCTGCCAATCAAAGTCAAGCTTGACACAATCTATGCAATATTACGAGTAATAACAAACTGGTGTCAAAATTCCTTAACAAAATATAAACATGCCAATCATAAGTGCCAGTACAACCCTTGTTATGGAAACCTGCAATGAAACTAAAACAACCATTTACAAATATTGAACATCACACAGCAGTGGATTTACAAATATTGGGAATCGTCTCATGTAAAGGCTTATATTTTATATACGCCCATTTCTTATAGCACTTTGCTTAATCGCAATGAAGCGAAATTCTCCAAGGTCATCTCTCATATACCATATATACAAAGAAATATTAACACGCTCACTCACATACTTAACACTACAACCAACATATCAATAAAATTACACCCATGCAACCAATCATCATGAAAATAAGCTTATTCAATACACGTCCAGCATCAAAGCACACAATATCATAACATTTATAAAACTATTTACATATGAGCATTCACATGTGACAGCACACACACACAGGATAATTCTATGCCCATCAATGGTTGACAATTATGTCCTTAAAAGGGTATCCTTTGGAAGCAAAGACTGCACCAAAGAACTGAAACTAGAGTGTGCATATTTCCTGGGCCAGACTAGCTAGTTTCCGCCACCCAGGCTTCATCAGTAACCCCATCAAGCGTTTGGTCATCCTTTACAAACGTCACAAGCAAATACTACCATCCGAATAATCTCCAGTGATTTACACATAATGAATCTATTTCACACTATGGTCAATTGCCACTCCACCGCATCTAGTCTAGATAATATGCATTATGTAGAGACAGAAATGTACATGCCAAACATTTAAAATGGAGTACAGAGTGTAGCAACACCATCCTCACCCAATAGTTTACCAGATTACAAAATGAGCAGTGGGTTAAGAAACCCCACTATGTATAAAACCGCTCATGCACAAAATTAAAAAAAAATATGGACCACATATATGATAACCCTATCCAATCTTTATATATGATAAATTTTCTATGTACAATAAGGTTCGTCTTCACTCCTCTGCATCTCATCTATTTGAATTGTATCATCATGATCCTCGGTTCCATGGTAAAATACGCTGTTACCCCAATATCTAAATCAGCAGGAATATCTTCAGATATTGGTTCATCTGCAGATACAGAGTAACGTCTTCCTTGAAGATTAAATGTCCACCTGCTTCCACATTTGTAGCGGTGTCCCATGTGCGGATCCAGACAGTGGGTCCAGACAGGGGGTCTGGTCGGAAAACACAAAACTTGTTGGGTATGTCTTACGTCGCATGACGTCATGGCGCCACAGCACCAAGATGTATGGCATCACTACGTAACGTCCTGCGTGACATTATTGGAGAAAAGAAGAGAGTGGAATAAACATATGAAATGAGCGGAACTAAACTTGTCTTAAACATTTCAAACAAGCTAGAGTAGACACAGGCGTACTTCTGGTTAACCAGGCGCAGTTTATGTCCCACATTTTGGTGCCGTGACCAGGATAACGAGACAAACTACGTAACGTCCTGCGTGACGTTGTTGGAGAAAATAAGATAGTAGAATAAACATATGAAAACGAGCAGATCCAAACTTGTCTTTAACATTTCAAACAGGCTAGAGTAGCCACAGGTGCACTTCTGGTTTACCTGGCACAGTTTATGTCCCACAAAGCTATAGGGGTTAAAACAATACTGTCCCGATCTCCTGGAAAAATCACAAAGCTACCAAGCCAACGTTCAATGTAAGGCCATCATCTGCCCGCCAATGAAAGCTATTTAAATGGCATTTCACTGGTTGGCCAATGTTGTCCCACTTTTAGTGGTAATTGGATCCTCTCTCCCCTCATCAGTTTAGGAAACTGATCTGACTGTTGATTGTAATTATAACCGAATACTAGTATCCATTATCCAATATTGAAATGAAGAAATATATGAAATACCACTGAAAGGTGCTAGGATGAGTCAATTCTGACCGTGATAGAGGTTTTAAGATGTGTACCTGTTTAATGGCAATTGCTGTAAAATGTCTGCTCCTAGATGTTTAGATATACACAATAAATACTATTGTAATTAACTTAGCAGATGAATAAATGATCTGTGAAAATTAAATCAGTACATAATGAAATATTTACTTTTGATTATGTAAATTGTTCAAAATCATGAACATACACTTTAAGGTGAGGGTGATCCCGCCCATAACGGTGGTACAATTCGAATTTCGACAGCTCTAAGAACTGTTAAAATCGAATTGAAATCGGAATACATTGAATATAAAGCCCCTCCAAGTGGGCCATCAGTTTTGTTAAGAAATGAATTCGATTTTTGGAAGGTTCATGGAACCATGAATACTTCGGGTCTCTTGCAAAGTAAGCGAAGCCCGAAGAGCTTCACGCTATCTTTGCAAGAGACCCGAAGTATTCATGGTTATATGAACCTTCCAAAAATTGAATTTATTGCTTATATTTACATTTTAGTATAGATATCTAAAACATACTTTTTTTTCTTAATTTAGGAATTTAAACAGTTTTGTATTTAAAGTATAATCGTATTGACGGTGTAGTCGTAGTGTAAAACGGAAAAGCGGAACCGAGCCAGTGTGAAGGAGCAAACAAGAGGCTTGTTTCGCACGTGCGACTCAGGGGTGGCTTGCTGTCAATCACAACACCAGTGTCACATCTGGCAAATAAATTCGGTGTTCGAAGCGAATTGCATGGGCAAGTGAGCTTGGCAGATGTCAATCAATTGTTTTGTAATTCATGAGGCTATGAACGGTTTCAAAAATCTAAAGATTGATTAAAGGATTGCTTTTAAATTGTAAATATTGCAGAATATATAGGATTTTTATAGCTCTTACAAGTAGATTATTAGCTTTGAACAGTATATGGCTCCTTTTATACCTCTCTTAATAGAGACCTCAAATGAACAACGTTTTAATGTCAATTTAACTCCAATTATTGAGTGAGAGAAATCTCTCCGTTTATATAAATGCTATCGATTTCCAATCGACAGATTTATCTGTCATAAAGTTTCATATTTTGATAGAAATAAGACCAAGCCATTTTGTTGTTTCTCCTAGTCTAACAATAAACTATCATTTCAATGAAGATTGTTTGATATCAAAACACTCGAAAAAATCTTAATTCAGCCGTGCTAGAAGAAAACATCTATTTCATCATATTCGGTGGAACACTTTCATTAATCAGAGAATTTAAAGAAATTTATTTATTTCATCTGATTTGATTGATTGATTCTTTAACATCATTTTTGTCTCAGAAAATCCTGAAATTTGAGCAAAATTTTAGGAGATAATACTATCCACTACTATTCCAACGAACAGTATCAGGCCCCGAGGTTATAAAACTTTTTTCATGCTTAACTCAGCTGAGCACGAAATTTATCATGCTCATAAATGTTAAAATGCCAACATTTGTTAAGTACTCAGATGTTGTATTTATCATGCTAATAAACAGTTGTAAGCATTTTAACATTTATGAGCAGGATAAATTTCGTGCTCTGCTTGGATTCTTTCTATAACCTCGGGGTGTTTTACTTCGAATTATAAGTAGTTCGAATTTAAATGAGTTATTATCTCGTTCGAAGATCTAGGACCAGATTTTTAATTCGAGTTATAAGTAGTTCGAATTTAATCGTTATCTTCTCGATAATTCGAAGATCTAGGTCCAGTGTTATAGTAGTTCGAATTTAATGGAGTTATTTTCTCGTTTATTCGAAGATCTGGGGACTAGGATTTTACTTCGAGTTATACGTAGTTCTAATTAAAAAGAGTCATCAAGTAAACTAATAAGTAACGAGAAAAATTACAAGTTTCTGAAACATATTTTCTATGTGCTTAAAAGGAACGTCTCACTGACACCGTTTCAGTTTACCCGGAAATTAGTTGTGTGGGCGGGCACTCAGAGCAAACCTAACTTGACTTCACTAAGCTTGCATATAACAGTAAAATTTATTCTGAAATTGGAACTATTGGACGCTTAAAATTCTTGTAGATCTTGCTTATTACACGCTCTCTTTTAAAAATACTTGGCGATGATGCTTTGCATGATCGGATCACGAAGGTGCTGAAGTTCGCGTAGGACTGATCAGCTCTTACATTGCCTACAAAAACGCAAGCGTGCTCTTTTCAAGAGACAAGGCCACTTTGTGGCAGCATAAAGACATAGTCACATAGAAACTTAATCTTAAGACGAAACAGGCTTAATATTGTCATAAAAGTATAGCGGATGAAAAACATAAAACAAACCTATGCAAATATATAAACTATTGATACAGCCATTATAGCAGATCATTTAACAAATCTTCTTGGATATGATACAAATGGGTATATTATAATGGTAAGTGAATTGTAACGTGAATTGTAACGTGTAGCAGTGATGGAAACTTATGTTTTCTCTTCTGGATGGGATATTTGTCATGTAATCAGAAATGCATAATTTTTTGCGGGTAACAGTATAGAGGCATAGAATCGGCTAAATCAGGCCTCTAGATAAGGCTGCGTAACTGAAAACTATTTTTTTTTCTTTTTTTTCTCAATCAAAACATATGTTGTGGGTACTCAGACGGTTCTTTTGAGCACCAGAATACATGTTAATACTAGTGGATAAAAACATAATCACAATTTACGCTGAATTTTTTTAACCAATTTGAAATGAGCATTTTAACTAAATAAATATGTGTTTGTTTGTTTGTTTTGTTGCTTTACGTCCCAATCAACAACCAAAAAATATTTATTTTATGCCATTAACACTGTACTTAATTAGAATATGAATGGTTTGAAAATAAAAATCTATTTAGCGCCGAAACGTTATTATATTTAATCGTATTTTGTAAAAGAACAGCAGTTAAAAAAGAAAAGAAATCTCTTTGCTTGTTCCAACAATACTCAAATTAATAATCTTATCATAATGATACAAAATAATGTATATTTGAGCCAATTCTTGAGATTTTGGTACTTTTGCGTGTGTATTTTAAATTCATTTTTGAACATGTTGTCAATTCTTTTTGAAAAGTAATGGCGTATCGAAATAGACAAGAGGCTTAAAGTTTGGCCGGAGCATTCATCCACATCCATAAACATACTTTGCGTATGCGAACTGCTCATAATATAAGCCTCCGCTATTCTTCCCTGAAAAAGTACCAAAATAGTGAGTATGGTGAACTGGCTATAAGTAAATGACGAGTATTCAATCTGAATGGCACACTCTAGAGGAGGACATCAATTTACGTTGTAATACATGCCTGTACCAAATGTTCTCTGCCGTGCTATGTTTTTCTCTTATTGTGATAAAGTTCTGTCGAGAGTGTCTTGATTAGTAATGGGTGGTGATCTACATACAGTCTCGACACATTTCAGCCAACTTTATGCCGTGTGGATTTATCGTTAGTCGAAAATTAACACATTTAAAGACTTAACGTTTCTAATTTTAAATAGAACTTGTGTCCCAATACCTTTAAGTATTTTTTATGCTTGTTAGATTTCATACTACATATAACTGCTTTATATGCTAACAATATCAGCAAGTCAGGCTATAGTAATCCTAGTTTATTGTCAAATGTCTCACTGCCCCCTAGTATAAAAAAGCAAACAGAGATTATAGAAACGTGTTTCATTAAGTTTGGCTGAGGTTTAATTAATTTGCCATCAATTTCATCATATTCTGTCGATGGATACATTTATCTATATATGTGATTCATTAAGTTTGACTGAGAGTTAATCTAATTTTCCATCGTTTCACAATTTTCTGTCCATGGCTTGCAAAAACAGCAACAGCAACCACAGCATTTATTATGTTTGACTGAGAGTAAATGAATTTGACATTGTTCCCTCAGATTGGGTCCATAGCTTTCATAATAATGTACATTTGATCATTATATGTGTTTCATTTTGTCTGGCTGTGTATCATTAAGTTAGCCATACGTTCTATCAGAATGGGTCCATAGCTTTCACAATAATGTACATTTGATCATTATATGTGTTTTATAAGGCTTAGCCAAAGCTTATGTATAGTGTTTGGTGTCCATTCTCGTTTTGCAACCGTCTCGCTGCGGAAGAGGGGGCTTGCTGCATTGCTTTATTTGTCACCCTGTTGTCATGTAGCTGTTAATGTTTTGTGACTCTACCTCGCGGTGCCATGGGTTGGTCTGCAGTATGTGATTGTGGTATTTCCCGACTTTTTAAACCGCCGTTTATTATCATTTTTAAAGATTTTTAGTTACATATTTTATATAAAATTATGTTTAAGGGTTATAATTTAAATGTGCAGATCTGAGACATTAATAATTTATTGTATTACTAGAAAAGGCCCTGCGAAAAGGGGAGGGGGGGGGGGGTAAAGTTTTCTTTTAGCAAAGAATGAAAACAATTCTAAGCTTGGCCAAGAATTCCATGTGTCCTCATAAAAATTAAAAATTAGAACCATTGTTAGCATTTTAAAATCTAAGGGCAGGATAAAGAATAGCGAAATTCTGATATGAGTCATGGCGATAACTCTGTTGTAAATTATATACCTAGCTATTTCTATCAACCTTACTCAAACATAAGGCAGAAATGACCCAGGGCCAAATTGATCCAGGGCCGAAATGACACAGGGTTAAAGCAGCCCGTGTAGCCTACCATAACGCACTTAATTTGTTCTAAACAAAGTCACTTGTGACAACCCATGTACCGTAATGCGCTACTTTAGTACTAATCGAAGGCACATAACCAATATTATTTTGTGGATGTACAAATGTACAAATGTACCATATGTACCATATTACTATAGTTCTGATAAAAGTCACTGCACCGTGTGACCTGTTGTTCACAAAAAATACCCAATCGCTGCAATGAAGTTGGGAAAACAATCTATCAGAGCAGAAAAAATGAATTCTACAATATTGTAGCAAAAGAATTCATATTTTCCGAAAAAAATGCAACTGGCATATAACTAAAAGAAAACGGAAGGGGGAAAATGGAAAATGTGGGGATCGAACGCGTAACCATTTGAGCCTTTTCGCCAGTTGGAAGTTCATGTGTACAATCATCATTGTAGCGATATTACTTTGTGTCTACGCAGGAAATCCCAAAATTCCCTAAATTAAAGTTCATTTGAAAAATATTAAAATCGAAATTATCAAAAACAACACTATTGTAAAGACTTGGTATCCAAATAATGCAGTAAATCTTCTCTGTTTCCCCGGTTATCCTGTTATTTTAGTAGTTTGCCACTGACGTATTACTCGTCGATATTTACCTGATCCAGACCATTATCATAAACATACTTCACAGCCAATTGAGCATCTAATTATATCTTCGGCTTTCATCGTATATATTTATACGGAAATGCATGTGGTACTTAGTATATACCGCTGAAAAGCTCAATTAGCTATCGGTTGCCAGAGTGGCTTGAAATGGGTAGACATTTATCTTATTTTTCTGCATTTCTTTGACATAAAAACTTACGTATCTGATGCTATGCTGACAAACCACACAATTACGGGAATGAGTTATCAGCCAATTATTTTATAGCAATAGCACGACTACGTTTATTTCCGTTATTGCTCAGAACATACCGATTACACTCGGTCCCTCAAGAAAAATATATGTTCAGTGTAAATAATGTAAAAAAAAAAATAATTTATTCATGAATAAAGGTCAGGATCAGGTTAATTTTAAAAGGCGAAAATTCTCGAAAAGGTAGATGTATTGAATTAACATTTTATGTAATATTTTGACTGGTTACAAAACACACGACGTGATTCATCCATTTTGGTTGAAAGTTACTCAATTTCTAATCGGTTTCGCTCTTTAGAGAAGTTGTGAAAGTATAATTACACAAACGGCAGTGCTTTCCTAGCTACAGGGTAAATGAAAAGTTAAAATTAAGTATTATACAAGGTACTCGTTGGCATGTGCGTACAGCGATGATTCAAATAAGTTTATGCATCCGCACAGTCTGATCAGAGTCGTAGTTTTCCGCCTGAATAAGCGCTGTACCACTGACTACCTATAGAGCGCCCATCGAAGACTCTGATCAGACTGCGCAGATGCGCAGGCTGATCTGAGTCTTCGATGGGTACACATGCCAACTTGCGCCATTTGCTGAAAACCGGCTCAGTAATTTGATTGAGAGTTACTTAATCCGTCATCGACATGCATTAAGTCTGATTAAGTCTGCTCTTCCTACAAATTTGAAAATACATACTCGAGATAAGTATTGAAAAAACTTCGAATTAAGTGTTCTTTATTTACGACCGCCTCAGTCGATTAGGAAATATCAAACTTCATTTAGAGCCGGGTACAAGAATGCAAACTTCTTAAGACACGCAAATTGTTGTAATATTGACAAAGGTACGTAAATATGTGGTCTTGTTAGGGCCTTCATTTTCATTATATCTTTGCCTGGGTTGTGCACGAATATAAACGCGAACATTGAACATTCTGACCAGCCTGTGCTGGTCTGAATGTTCAATGGTCCCCATGGTAAAAGGTACATTCGCATGGTACCCGGTTCGTTTGTCAACCAGTAGCAAGGAACAATCTACCCATTGTTATGGCGAAAATAAGTATACTACTATGATATAAACTCATTATTCTGGTATTATTTGCTCGAAATGAGAGAGCGATATTTTAAATACTTGTTTGATTTTATCTTTTTATGAAGGCATAAAGTTGTTGACCCAAGACAAGTGACTTTTAATAGTTTAGAAACAATTTCAAATTGTTTATTAATCGATTGTTGTCTGTCCTGAGTTATTATGTTCAATAGTCATCGGTTTAGAAGAGTGATTATCTTTCTATCTGGATAATAAATGGGATGCTATTCTATTAAAATAAACTCTGACTACAAGAAAGCAAGGCAAAATGGTAAGTCGGCGTTTGATAGTGGTTAGGGCATGAGTTACGCGAATTGAATTGTCTAATTCTCTTGTACGAATAACGTACATACATAGGTTCATTCATACGAAAAAAGCTGCATAAAACCTGAATATTTAATGCGAACAACAAATGCTCAGACCAGCCTTGAGATTATCACGTTTGTTATTCGCTCTCTCAAAGTACAATATCTAAACTTTCTATATCCAATGTTTCAATATTTCATCTAGTCTCTGTATCTGAGCTGATAGGTTTCAACATTACAATATTCTATCTAGTCTCTGTATCTGAGCAGATAGGTTTCAGCGTTCCAATAAGAGTATCCTTCATATGTATTGTTGTGGGACAAGGAAATCCCACCCGAGGACCAGAATAATTCGTCAGAAACGAGGCTCTGCCGAGTTTCTGACGAAATTATTCAGGCCGAGGGTGGGATTTTCTTGTCCCACAACAATACATCATGATGGATACTTTTTCTCGCCCACTTTGTGACTTTTTAAGGTTTTATATGAATTCTGTCAGTTCCGCATAGTTTTTTAGTTTTTTGCGTTTGTTCCAATCTAAAAAATAATTTCACCAAAGAATATTCCAGATGCAGAAATGGGTGTAAACATAGTTTAGCACCTAAAAACGGACGCGAAATAGCATTTCAAGCGTCGGGTTTGTTTTTATTGGGGTTTGAAACTAACTTTGGTATCAGTATCTATTGACAAAGACGTCGTGGCGCCAAACTGTGTCAATAACGTGCGCCACATTGTTGTTGCATTTTAGTGACGTCAGAAATGTTTTTGACGTCATTCAACAATGCTAAAATAGCGGACGCACTAACTATTGCCGTTTTGATATTTTTACATAATGTTAAGGCGTGAATTGCTCTGAAAACAGCCTAAATTGCTATAATTCGAAGTCACGTGGATGGGATAAGCAGGTCATGTGGATGGGATAAGCAGGTCACGTGGATGGGATAAAGAAATATCGCACGGCGTTTTGCCTATGGAACAGTTTGTCTTTAGCGATAAGTGGGCGAGAATATTCTATCTAGTCTCTGTATCTGAGCAGATAGGTTTCAGCATCACAGTATTCATCTAAGCAGAAAGGCCTCAACATTACAATATTCTATCTAGTCTTTGTATCTGAGCAGATAGGTTTCAACATCACAGTATTCATCTAAGCAGATAGGTTTCAACATAACAATATTCTATCTAGTCTCTGTATCTGAGCAGATAGGTTTCAACATCACAGTATTCATCTAAGCAGATAGGTTTCAACATTATAATATTCTATCTAGTCTAAGTATCTGAGCAGATAGGTTTCAACATTACAATATTCTATCTAGTCTAAGTATCTGAGCAGATAGGTTTCAACATTACAATATTCCATCTAGTCTCTGTATCTGAGCAGATAGGTTTCAACATTACAATATTCCATCTAGTCTCTGTATCTGAGCAGATAGGTTTCAACATTACAATATTCTATCTAGTCTCTGTATCTGAGCAAATAGGTTTCAACATTACAATGCTCTATCTAGTCTCTGTATCTGAGCGGATAGGTTTCAACGTTACAATATTCCATCTAATCTCAGTATCTGAGCAGATAGGTTTCAAAGTTACAATATTCTAACTAGTCTCTGTATCTGAGCAGACAGTCTTCAACGTTTCAATATTCTATCTAGTCTCTGTATCTGAGCAGATAGGTTTCAACATTACAATGCTCTATCTAGTCTCTGTATCTGAGCAGATAGGTTTCAACGTTTCAATATTCTATCCAGTCGCTGTATCTGAGCGGATAGGTTTCAATATTCTATCTAGTCTCTGTATCTGAACAGATAGAATTCAACGTTTCAATATTCTATCTACCATATAGTCTCTGAATCTAAGTAGATAGGTTTCAACGTTTCAATATTCTATCTACCATATAGTCTCTGAATCTAAGTAGATAGGTTTCAACGTTTCAATATTCTATCTAGTCGCTGTATCTGAGCAGATAGGTTTCAACGTTTCAATATTCTATCTAGTCGCTGTATCTAAGCAGATAGGTTTCAACGTTTCAACATTCTATCTAGTCGCTGTATCTGAGCAGATAGGTTTCAACGTCTCAATATTCTACCTAGACTCTGTATCTGAGCAGATAGGTTTCAAAGTTACAATATTCTATCTAATCTCTGTATCTGAGCAGACAGGTTTCAACATTTCAATATTCTATCTAGTCGCGGTATTTGACGGATATGTTTCAACATTACAATGCTCTATCGAGTCTCTGTATCTAAGCAGATAGGTTTCAACGTTTCAATATTCTATCTAGCAGATAGGTTTCAACGTTTCAATATTCTATCTTGTCTCTGTATCTGAGCAGATAGGTTTCAAAGTTACAATATTCTATCTAGTCTCTGTATCTGAGCATATAGGTTTCAACATTACAATATTCTGTCTAGTCTCTGTATTTTAACGTAGATAAGAGTCCAATCTCCATTTGCCGTTGTCCGATTAAAAGCAGTTGTTCTGCTATTACTTTGTTATTGCACAATCCTTGGGTCTGCACTATATCACTATGTGAGTTCCCCCGTCTGTAGGCCTGCCTATTACCAGTTAGTAAAATTGCTCATAATTCTCGAACCACATTACATATTATGATCACATTTGCATACAGATTAATTTTAATGTTAAGCATGTGTAACAACATTTTATGATGGACGAGGGTTTGCTGCCGGTTTTTGTCAGTTAGTGAAAATGCTCATAATGCTTGAACGTCATGGAATATTTGGATCAAATTTTGCATACTTACTTATTTTAACATATTTTTTTATCATCCAAAGTAACTTGTATTAATTTATATATGGGCCGATTGTATAAGCAAGTATCTTTATCAAGGGACATAACGCAGTCTAGCAAAAATGCACAAACTACATATGTTTATCAATGATATTTAAAATGGAACAAGTCCATTTATTGCACTATCATTGGTTCTGTACTATAATCACTATGGGAGTCTTGCACGACCCTTGGTCTGTACTATAATCTTGCATGACCCTTGTGTTTGAATTATAATCACTATATGAGTCCGTCCCTCTGTTCTGTTCGTGGTCAGTTAGTGAAAATGCTCATCACGGGGTCAGCTGATTCGTGACTCATTTAACGTTTGGTACTGGTTTTGTGGTTTAGCATGAAACGTAACCTTTTTATAGTTTCGAAATCATTTTAATGAGGAAAAGAGCTGGCACTTTTCTGTCTTGTTGCTTTGTACTTTGTACATGTACGTGTATATGTGTCTTATTAGTTTGTATATCTTTTATAGTGTCTGTATGTGCTTCTGGCTGAGGTCTGATAAATGAGTGAATAATTTGCTGGTCAGTTCACGTACATGTAGTGTGTTTATGCTTGGAACGTCGCTCACTTTGTTGATATTTCTAAAGTTTTGTGTTCTCTTTTTGGTGATTTATGTGTATTTTATAAAGAAAACAGGTTGGTATGTGGTCTGTGACTGGGGCATTTTAGCCAGTTGGATTTATCAACTAATTAATTCAATGTTCAATGGTAAAAATTGTTCCATAATACGTTCTTTTTCTTCTTTTATTTTGTATTGTCCGCTTAATTTAGCGCCTAATGTATTGTCAAGTTCCTTGTGACGAAATGTCAAAGGTCAAGCCCCATAAATCAAGAGAGCCCACACACTTGCGATTTTGAAGGAGTGAAGCAAAGAAAACTGATTATTTTCCTCTAATTTAGCGAAATCTTTATAATTGTTTGAGGTTAATCGGCAGTTAAGTTGCACATTGTTCAACCAAGTAAATACAGTAACAATTGGAATCGTGTCAGCAACAAGACAAACGAGCAAGCCCAAGAAAAAAGGTCATATCATATATGCTATCAGCAAGGGCCCAGGCGAGCTCTCTAGGTAGTCTATGAGCTGCTAATGGCTTTGCTGTCCACAAGTGGAATTTCGTAGACCATGTTTTTATTAGAGGCATAAAAGCGTATCATCTAACAAGCTTTTTGAAACATGTAAGCCCTCTGGCGGTTGGGGTGTTTGGGTGTTACAGCGTGTTAATTACGTTACCCCTCAATTTATTAAAAAAAAGACATGAAATATGTAATTAAACCTGAACTATTTAAATTGACAAAAAAAATTGAAATTGACCATTTCAAAACTTTCTTATCCGCCCTCAAATAGTAAAATAGCTTAACTTGATACATGCTGAATTTCAATATTTTAGCTAGTCTATGTGGCATAGCAGGCTGATCTGAGCCTTATATGACGATGTAATTGCGAGTTGACCCTCGAGAAAACATATTGAGCGATATACTGCTATATTCATGCTAGTCTGACAAGTCTACACTATACGCTAAATTGGCAGCTTACAGGCTGGATGTTTCATTAATTAAGAAATCGTGGGAGTAATTGGTAAAATTCATTACGGTTTCCGCTGCAAAATTATATATAGAAACAGAAGGCGGGGCAATTGCCATGTATAGCGGATACCAACAATTAAACCACTTCGATTTGGGGAAAAAGCGGTCCGCGCCTGGGATACTTTCAAAATCAAAATTTCAGAAAAAAACATTAGTTAGTTCAAAATCTTCCCAAACTTGCTATTGGATTATATTCTCCTGTTTGTAAATGTTTAGTAATTGGAGGGTCCGTTGTCTTGTGCTACGTTTAAATGGGAAAAGGTGTCCTACATTTTTTTCTAATTAGTGCAGTAACTAGCAAATTAATGAGTAAGAAAACATGTTTTAAGCTATGTAAGCTATTTTTTTCCTACGGCTACCTTACAGTATACATATTTTATTTCATGTGAACGTGTTTATACCAGCTTGCTCCATCCTGAATTCGTTACGCAGAGCTTTTAATGTAATGCAGCTGTAAAAGCATGTCTTACAATTATCAAACTGCTATTTAAGGTAACATAATATTGGCGCAGTCTGATCAGGCCCCAAGGTTATAAACTTTTTCCATGCTCATCTCAGCTGAGCACGAAATTTATTAGCATGAAAAACACAACATGTGTGAGGTTGAAAGCTAGAAAAGTCAGTATTTCAGTATTTTAATTTTTTATGAGCAGTTGAAATTTCATGCTCAGCTGAGTTGAGCATAACCTCGGTGCCAGTGATTTTTGCTATAGAATTAAAGCTATGAGTGCTATATCCAAAATATCGAGCCATAAGCTACGGTAAATGTTCTAAAATTTCGAACACTTGTTGCCTCTACTAGATTAGACATGCAGAGCAAACACACCCTGACAGTCTATTACCTGATTGCTATTCTGACAAGCAAAGTTTGTGAATTCAAGCCGTGATAATCTACATTTTCAGAATTAAAAAAAAAACCCTAAACAAACCTGACATCTTAGAAGCAGTTTGATCAGGGTCTTCCCTGTTTTCAATTATGACAAGAATTAAGTGAATTCAAGCCCTGATAAACACAATTTGATTTGAGAATTGAAAAATAAAATGTTCGAAATCGTAACATTCTAAAATTTCGTACAGTAGTTGCCTGCCATAAATGCTTAGATAAACAGGTCGGACACAGATTAGACTGCTTGATCCGGATATTTCCTGTTAGCGATTCTGACAAGCATTTTGTGAATTCAAGCCCTTATAACCAACATTTTATTTGAGAATTGACAAGTGTTCGATTTTTTTAACATTTTAAAATTTCGAACAGCAGTTGCCTGCAGCAAAAGCCTAGACAAACATGACAGAACCATATTTGGGCCAGGATCTTCCAAATTGGCTATTCTGACAAACATTTTGTGAATTCCAACCCTGACAACCATCTTTTTATGTGTTCGAAATTTTAGATTTTTATCGCAGGCTCTGTAGCTGAGCTGATATCCGCATGCGTTACCATGTCATCAACCTAGAATACAGATATGTTTCTCACGTTGATGTCCACTGTCGTCGGGGTTTCCAGCCAATTAAGTCAGACTCAAACCAGTCTGCTCAGTTACAGAGACTAGCTAGATTATTTAAACGTTGCACGTAGCATGCTTAGCTATTATGCTTTACAGAGAGCGAATAACAAAGGCGCAGACCAGACTGCGCAGACGCACAGGCTGATATGCGTCTTTGCTGTTCGCATACAACAAAGTCAGGTTTTTCTCGCGGTCGATGGCCATATATTTTCGGAGCTCAGCCATATATACGTATATCTTACTGTTTATTTTGCCTGACAAATAAAATGCAGCATGGACGAGTGATTGACAATCTGCAGCAAATCACGTGACATGAAGAATGGCATATAAGGTTTTGCGGTGCAATGATTTAAAAGAGAGTGTCTTCTAGCAGACAAGCTAAACGTCTTATTATTGCAGGATCTTATAAAATTTCCAAGGGTAAGTGAATCGCTTGATAGTTAGCTACAGTGCAGACTGGTAATAGTAATTGATATTAACAAAAATATATTGCAAGTTGATGTTTGCTGAGTCTGATCTCTATCTTCGCTAAATATCACTTTTATATAAAGTAATTATTTTTGTTTGTTCTTGTTTTTACATTTTTTCAAAATCTTTTTCGCATCTTCACATGTACATGTAACATTTGTACTAGTGATAGACTGTCACGCAGCAGCAGCAGCAGCAGCAGCAATAACAACAACAACAACAACACCACCACCACCAACAACAACAACAAACAACAACAACAACAACAACAACAACAACACAAACAAACAACAACAACATATATAAACTATTTATGCCGTGCTGAATGTATCATGAATATTTTAGTTATTTATAAGACCTGGATTTTTGTCATCTTCCAAATTATTTCCTTTAACGAGTATTGATTTGTTTGTTTGATATGGTTATTTACGTCCCAATCAACAATTTTTCAGTAATGTCGGGACTTGTCCTCCTGGGTTGAACCAGTACTAAGCAAGGATAAATGTGTCTTGCTCAAGGAAACAACACAGTGACGCCGGTGAGGCTCGAACCCGCGGACCCTCGTTCTCGAGTCAAGCACTCTACCACTGAGCCACTGTGCTCCCATTACGAGTATTGAAATATGTTGCTTTCTGGGTCTTCGCTGTATGTTGAAGTCTATGTGACGTTACATAAATGGGCCAATTTTCCACTTGAAATCTAACGCTGGTGTTGCAAAAAATGGGAGACAGATTTTACGTGGGGAATTTATGTTATTCAAATAAAATTACCTGAAAGAAAATTGGTAGTGTTATTTCCAGTGTTTAATGACATACACGAAAATAAGATTGCTGAACCAACGAAATTGAAGACGAATTTGAAGTAACTGAATGATTCTAAATTGTCGCTGTTTTGCATGTGAAAAAAACAGAGTGGTCTATAAGTGCAGAAAAATTTTAATAGGACAATTTTACGCTATAAACAGAAACAAGTTAAATGTAACCGATATAGATAATGTTGACTTGGGGTTAATTACGCGGTTTCTCGTCTTTCTTACACTTTTAAGTGTTGTTTTGGCATGCAACATGCAAATTTATCAAAACAATAATTATATAAGATCACATGAAAGTGGTACGTATAGCTTAAGTTGGCCAGTGGGGCAACAAGGATGCATAGCCTCGCCAGATTATTCACTAGTGACACTCATAAACTATTGAAGGTAGATAATCATTGCCAGAGAGTCTGTTCCCTGAGGCGCATGCGCTTGTAAAGTAGGGAAGAAGACAAAGATCACGCATCGATACAATCAAGTACCGCACCTGACCCAGGACACCATATGAGCCAGTGCATGAGATTTCCAACAATGTGGTATTAGCGACCCGCAAAGCCTCAGATCAGCCTGCGCATACGCGCAGTCTGATCTGAGCCTTTGCTAGTCGCTTGAGTATTCTATGATTGATAAGCTACTGACTGAACACCATTTGAGTTTCTAAGCTTAAAAAGGTGGCTACCCAGGCTTGTCCGAGTCTACACATGTCAAAATGCCACATTGTTGGAAATCTCATGCACTGGCTCAATTATGGGAAAGAGACAAAAACACAAGAAAACATCAAACACAAGAGAGCTAAGAGGTCAGCCCTTTCAAAGCAGGTGACCACAAGACAAGACAGTTACACAAAGGCAATCACAAATAGAGGATCTTACATGAGTGCTCATGTTTTATTGAATTTATTAAACGAGTTGGGAAAAAGAGATAAAATGCGAGGCTTGCCGAGCATTTTATCTCTTTTTCGCAACGAGTTTAATAAATTCAATAATACAAGAGCACAAATGTTAGATTCTATTTATCATATGACAAATTCTTTGAAATCCCATTTCTGGCGTAAAAACGTTATGATTTTGTCATCATGTACGCAACGTTGTTATGGACGTAATAACGTTTCCCGTAAATCGATAAACCACTAGTGGTTTACAGATTTTATTGCATGGCGTTATTTCACTCCCAGACGCGACGTCATATGATAAATAACAAATAGGATCCACAAAAGAAGCACCGCCTTGGAACGGTCAATAAGAAAATTACTGGAGGGCTTAAACATGTTTGACGGTACCAATCTCGCCCTTATTGTGGATCAAGACACATAGGTGTTTGGTTCGCATGACAGATCCCTAACTTATCGATGTATCACAAATTGATATATAAAAGTAGATACAGCAAAGATAAGGACTCAGCAGTACATACAACTGATTACTGGAGTAAAAGAAATCCAACATTTAAACCCGGGATGGCCCCACCACAGACACAGCATCAGGCCCCAAACCTCTCACATACAGATAAATCTTTAAGTAGGAACCGCCATGCAGTCTGAGGTCCGACCCGACGGCGTGCAATTAAAGAGGAAAGCAAAGCTGCCAACCGTCGTTAGATTGACTACCAAGCATGCAATCTGCTGCAGTGCATGAATGTTACAGCCAATATTTTTATAATGAGAAATTATTTTAATTAGCTGTGCTGAAAAATTGTTACTGGCTACACCTTTCTATAGTGGATACCTATAAACCAGCACATTAGCAAAAAAGTGAAGACCCAGATGTAATGCCACATCAAGCGGCTTTTCATCAGCGATTGCACTGTTCAACAGAAATACACCATAATTTAGAAATTTCGACCTCTTCGATTGAAGTCCTGTCTTTAAGGATGGCATCTGACAATTCCATGGATATATAAATAATTGAATTAATCATTTCATAATCATAAAGATTTTATTGCAGACTTTAAGCCATCCAGTGATTTCTACTGACCGTTTCAAGTTAGTATTGTCTTTTCGTGGATCCTTTTCATTATTTATGTTTCGCGTTTTTCTTTGTTATACTGTTATGTCTGTTCCGTGCAACCTTGTGACCACTTGCTGAGAAAGGGCTGACCTCTTGGCTCTCTTGTGTGTGATGTTTACTTTCCCATATATATTGTGTCCTCGGTCAGGCGTGGTACTTGATTGTATCGATTTCTGATCTTTGTCTTCTCCTTTATTTTTAAAAAATAAGGCCAGCAACCAGCATGCTTAGCGCTTTTCCATATATTTATTTTGACTTGATTATGGTGCAAGTTATCTTCATAGGAATTATTTACACTCAGTGGATTTTCTGACGGTCGTCCGCTGGGTGACAATTTGAAATAATTTTGGGGACCAGAGTAACAACAACAACAACAACAACAACAACAACAACAACAACAACAACAACAACAACAACAACAACAACAACAACAACAACAACAACAACAACAACAACAACAACAACAACAACAACAACAACAACAACAACAACAACAACAACAACAACAACAACAAATAAACACTGTACCTTTTTACAACAACTTTTAACAACTATGCGTTCTAACATATGCGCCTTTTAACAACACCAAAAAGTGAGTATGATCAGGAAATACCACAATCACACACTGCAGACAAATTGGTCTGCAGTGTGAGATTGTGGCATTTGCTGGTCCTACTTACTTACATTTTGACAAAACTCCTTTTGATATTGAGGGCTTAGTGATTTTTACATTTGCGTTGAATGGAACAATGATTCATCTAGAAATTGAGAAGTAACGTATTATATGACGGTCTGTATGGGAGTTAATTGATCAAGGAAAACATGGCTATATGTTTACAGATCAGAGAGCAATCAGCCAAAATTCAGATAAAAATAGATGCGACAGATATAAAATAAGTTATGATAAAAATAGAGGCGTTAAACATAAAGTAAAGTCAAAAATATTTAAAGAGAATTGCAAAATGAAAATAAGATTTTAAACGCGGTTCACTGATCACTGATACAAAAAACCATAGATAGTTTAATCTTCTTTTGTATTCCTCGGTTGCTGTTTCCAAGTCTTGGTGGAATTTTGTCACAAAAGATTTCTTTGTTACAGGTAGGGCAATGGACAATCAAGGCTAGTTTGTGATGGGTGTTGTTTGTGAGAGAGGAACAGAATATAGAATATCCTGGTTTATCTGGGCTATCTTGTTTGATACGTTACAAAGAGGTAAGATACTCGTATAATTTTAACCCTTAATGCGCCAATCGCAACAAAAGTCGTCTGCGTTTCTCGTCTGCTGAAATGTTTAAAAGCCTCTATGGCAAACAGTGTGGACCCAGATCAGACTGCTCCTATAGGAGCAGTCTATTATGTGTCCACACTGTTTGCTTCTATACTTAATGTGTCTGTAATGTTAGGTAATTACTTGCAGACGATTTCAGCAGACGACATTTTCAGATGCATTTTTTCTTGGCGCTTTAAGGGCTAATTAGCATTTTAGCAACTACATGTTTCTACCTCTTCAAAAAAAGCTTTAAATTTTAATTCTGTCAACAAATGTTTTGGATGAGTTTTTCTTACCAATGGTTTTTGAAATTCAGAAAGATTTAAAGAAAATGAAGTAACATTTTGTTTTCAGTGTCAATAGTATAAGTATAGTATAAGACTCGATGCTTGAGCTTATAAGATATTAAATATGTTCCCTTTTAACGTCAGGTTTGGTTAATACAACTTCATATTGGCTGAGGAGGGAGTTATTGTATTTATTTTCTTATTTATTAACCTCAATTTATTTGTAAAATCGTATATTAACCCATATATATATATAGCGCGTCTTAAATGGGATATTTTCACACATGCAGTTATGGCCTATGTTTGCGCATCTCGTCACTGTTTGTTTATGAAAATCATTTTGCTCTGAAAACAAACCAATCTCATTTAAACGAAAAGTTAACTATCCCAAAAAGAATAGAATCTTGTTGTAATGCAGACTATCTTTAAATAATCTTAAGAGACAGTTATATGTTATAGTTTGGCAAATCCTTAAAAAGACATAATGGACGATCCCATCTTTTTGTATGAATCTATATGTGTGAATCCATCGGTATACAAAGGAGAGAAATCTTACTATGGTGCACTCAGTAACATGAAGCCTACATTTTACAAGGTTATTCTATAATGCGATTTAACTGACTGACTTCCAACTTCTAGTATTTCCAACTGGCTGACAACATGAAGACATTCTTGGCACCATACATTCTTTGGATATACGAGTAAGCAACTATTTATAAAAAACGCGCGAATTAGTTGGGCAATTTCGTGTTAAAGTGACTTTATTTCTTATATGTACTAAGAGTTCCTTTGCAACCTTGAAATTCTCAAATTTCTACTATTTCTATTGGCTACGACTATAACGACAGCTCTTTAATCTCTTAAAATAAAGAATCTGCTAATAAAGTTTTCATTACATACATAGTGGGATAAATATACTTGGATCCACATGTCCCTCCTGAAACAAGGATCGCCCCTCGTTCTAACAAGTGGTATAGTTTGAGGCTAAACTTTCTCCAGTGAGTACTGGCTCAAACCTATGATGGGTAAGGTATCCTCGTTCTTACATGTGGTATAGCTTGATGCTAACATTTCTCTAGTGAGTACTGGCTCAAACATATGAGGGATAAGGATACCTTATCCCTCATATGTTTGAGCCAGTACTCACTGGAAAAGTGTTAGCCTCAAGCTATACCACTTGTTAGGACGAGGGGCTATCCTTGTGTCAGGAGTTGTAACACTTATATAGTCATTTATTAGCCTGTAACAGTATTTGTTCTGGCTTTGAGTCTAGGAATAGCTCAACAAAATCACCCTGTGACCACTTATTGAAATGAGGCGATGCCAACGAACACTACAGCACAAAAAGTGGCTTATCTACAAACTTTATTGGCTAGCATAGAAATTGTCACAAGCTTGGTGGAATCAATTGATATATTTAACACATGTTTGAGAAAATTCCTTTGTCAAACAGGGCCATTAGACCGTAATAATATTTTGAAGATTTTAGGACAGAAATAAAGTATGATCGTTCCTGCTCGGGCTTGCATTGTTTCAAAACAATAAATTATGGTCTTTACTTTCTGCTAAGATGTATGTTTTCATGTGGTTTTGTTAGTAAAGCACTGAATGTTTGTTCATTTGATACATAGTATAGTTTTATTACTCCTCCAAGCCTGAACGATCATGTGCATTTCTAGCTTTCAGTGAAAGTTTGAAAAAAATCTGTGATATCGTGTTTTATTGCATTCCATAACCCCGCGAAACCTCTGAAGTGCATTAATATGCAATATAACACCTTTCATAAGGTGCCAGTGACGTAATTCATATATCTGTTGAAGGAGTTTGTCCTTCAGTAAAAGTGCAAATGGCGCTCAGAAACTGTGCGCTTATAGGTCTAGACTGGCTGACCTCACGATATGCTCGTCAAGGGAGCATATTGTGTTGGAAGCTCATTGTGGCTTTATTAAAGCTGCATACTCTGTAACTATGAACATTTTTCGAAAATTTTTATTTTCTTTTTTAATCATTTGTAAAAGTAGAATTAAGCTATGATTTTGCAATAAAAAGGTTCAGTACAGCTGAAAACTGCATGGAAAAGTGAATTATCTTATCAAATAGGTGTATTTTTCTCTTGTTGGTAATTATTTGCGTCCCTCCAATAATTCTAGACCGTTGAATTTTAACATAAATGCAGTTGTTTTGATAGTGATAAGTTGTTAAGATTTACGAAAATGGTAAAATGTTTACCTGAATTCGAGTATTTGCACTGTGTTCTTGAAAAATAAAAACATTATTTTCAAAATTAGAAGACCAAAAGTTACAGACTATGCAGCTTTAATGGACCATAAGGAAATTTTATCTTTGGACTGCATGTTGCTTTATCCTTACATTTACATGTTTGCAATTTAATAGAAATTTAAAATTACTCATCGTATATTCCAGCTGAATGACCAGATTTACATGTTAATATATGTTGCCTGATCAGGTCATTTTATACTTGACCCACTCAAATACTTATCGAGTACCAAGCGTTACAATGGCAAAACTGCTAATCAGTTGTAAATATATTCAGCAGTATTTGGGATAAGCGCAATTTTCTAATGATAGTACTTGATATTTATTGTTAATTTAGTTGTTTAATATGAAACTTACACTGTTATGTTCCTCTGAGTGTTCGACGACAGATGTCAGTTTAAGACAATGACCCAAGTGTGCAAGATGTATACGGATACATCAATAACCTCTTATATCGAAAAGCACCCATCTATTATATACAAATATAAGCATATGAGAATAACGAATGCGAACTATGAACAGCGGCCCAAGAGCAGGTTTGCTATTCACCGTTTCCGCCCCAGGTCAACTGGTTCCATAGAGTACTATGTCATTCACAGATATGCTTTAAGCTTTCGTTGATAGTTGACTAGAACCAGTTTAAGACAAGCTGGTACTTATCGAACGGGTGTTCTATTATTTGTGCTTTTGTCAAGTATCACATACCATGCATTCTGATCAACGCATTTGCTGCGTGCAGAGTAAATAGTGTAATCCATATTTAGACATATGCCAGCGAATGTGATAGTGAAACGTGTGCGTTAAGCTCGTTGATTATTTTCAAACTATGGTATACACTTAGACCGCTTATTGACACCCGAGTAGATACATTTCCTGTGACACGGATTCTTATTAAGACTTCATGGATTTCGACAGGGAGGAAATATTATCCCTTCATTATATGTATAATTTATATGAGACATCACAGCATGATTCAATTACTTTGAACAAGATGGGTTGAGACTACTGAACATTAAATATGACCTCTATTAAGCGTAAATATTAATACACGGTGTGGAGACGAGACTGGATTCACATCTGTGAGGTACCAACGAAACATAGTATCAACGTATTTGCATATTCTGCTCATGTTCATTGTTACCATGCTTTACCAAATTACCATGGCTCACGTCTGGAAAGCAGTTTAGTCAAATTTACTGAAACTGTAATTTTTCAAAGCTGTCAGAAAAATCCTTATGACACTAAAATTTTAATTTATATTTTGCATATGTCAACTATTTCATTGGATAAGTATTTGGCAAACTTGATTTAATGACTTCATTTAACATTGAAGACCCCACGAATAAGTGAAATCTGATACAAGGCCCTTTACACCCACCATTAACCATAGCACAGCCTTTTGATATATTCACTGAGCGATTTTGTTACCGACCATTTTAAAAAAAGATACTGTTTCATAAATTAAAGGATTCCTACTTTACGTATATATTGATAAATATCTCGTATTTTATTGAGCCGTGCTATGATACAATAACAGCATTTTAGTTCATGTTATCTTAAGTCATTATTCAAATTTGGATGTGCAGCAAGCGAGTGGGCACCAGATTTCTATAGTTGGTACTTCCACACTTTGTGTGTGCGAACAGCGAACACTCATGCGAGACTGTGCGTTGCACAGGCTCGCATGAGTTTTCACTGGTCTTCTTTTTGATAAGTACCTGTATTACGAAATTGTTCCGAGTTACTTTTTAAATGCAAGAGCTTATAATTTACGTGAAAATCAGATCGTTTTTTGTCACCATATGATTAATGACATTAAATGAAGGCACCGGCTGCACAAAGGTCCTTGTCATTAATGTTTGTGAACCCCACAGTGTAGTGGTGTAAACACTGCTCGTGACCAAGTGATCTAATTTGGACCACACGTAGGTAGCCACCTCGTGGTCGCCGACGCACGCCAACATTTGAAACCACACAGCTTGATAATAATTTACATCTTTGAATTTTTGTCGACCACATTCATGACATTAAAGAGACTTAGTCTGCAACTATGAACAATTTATCGAAATTTTTTATTTTCTTTTTAAATCATTTGTAAAAGTAGAATTAAGTTATGTTTTCACAATAAATATGTTCACTACAGCTGAAAACTGCACGGAAAAGTGAATTATCTGATAAAAACAGGTGTGTTGGTAATTATTTGCGATCCTCCAATAATTATAGACAGTTTATTTTAACATAAATGTTGTTGTTTTGATACTGATAATTTGTGAAGATTTACGAAATCGGTAAAATGTATACCTGAATTTTAGTTTTTTTTACTGTGTTCTTGCAAAATAGAAACATTAGTTCTAAAATCAAAAGATCAAAAGTTACAGACTATGCAGCTTTAAAGAATAGAAAGTATGGTACTGTCATGTAAACACACCGGAAGAAATCGTATACAGCGTAATTGGTGCACTTTTCTGAATGATCACCAGTGCTATAACTATTTGTGTTACACCATTCTGTCATTCTGAAGACATGCCACTGTCTATAAAAGTAAGAAAGACAGCAATGATCTGGAATCGATACAATCAAGTACCACACCTGTCCAATGATACCAAATGGGAAAGTAATAAAATAACAATAAACATCCTAAACATCCTAAACATGAGCCAAGAGGTCAGCTCCTTCCCTTCAGGCGACCACAATGCAACAACGAACAGACGCGAAAGCACGACAAACAAAAGACACAAACAACACAAACGATCCACAAAAGAAGCACCGCCCCAAAAAGGTCAGCAAAATATTTCACTGGAGGGCTTATACCGGTTTCACGGCGCGCCAACCCCACCTCCAGCCCAGATGTGGACCAAGACACACATATGCCCGGCCCGCATGAAAGACCCCCAACCCATCCATGCATCATCTCCCAGAACACACAAACCAAGACACAAAAAGGAGACAAAGCAAAGACAAGGACCCAACAGCACACAAAACCGAATATCAGAGCAAAAGAAATCCAACAGGCAAACCCCGGTGGACCTGACAACAGCCAAAGCATCAGATCCCCACCATCCCATCAACAGACAAGTCTTCAAGTCAGAACCATCATAGAGTCTGAAGTCCGACCCACTAGAGTACAATTAAAGAGAAAAGCAAAGTTGCCAACCGTGATTGGGCCGACCACGAAGCACCCAGTCCAATACAACACATTAATGTTATGGCTAATCCTTCTAGAAAATAAAAACATGTCTTTAAGACTATTGTGTTAACAGATGGAGGCCATTTTCGTTTTCATGTTAATTTTTAGGATAATTATATGCAAGGAGTGCCTCTTTTTGGCCTAAAGGTAGCGAAGGATTGATGTTTACTTTGGCTGCTGAGGAAACCTTGCTGTGTGATAACCTTTACGAAATGGTTACATACTGAAGAGAAACCTTACGAAACCTATAAAAAAAATTCAACAATATTTTTTTTAAAAATATAAAAGTAAAAGCAAACAAACATAAACACACAACAACAAAAAACCCGGAAAGAATAGGAAGTAGAAGTAGAAGAAGAGAAAATAAACAACAATCGAATCCCAGCCATTAGGTCCTTTCTGACCACAGTTGATATTGGAGTGGCAAAAAGACCAGAAGAAAACATGTAATCGGGCTTTCTAACCAAGTTAGACTCAAATCAGTATGTTCAGCTATCACAAATCACGTATTTCGCCTCGATAAATATTCAAGCAGCGAATCAGAATAATGTTTGTTTGATTGAGATAAGGCTTAAAGTTCCAGTCAACAATAATTCAGTCATGTCGGGACTCATCCCAGGGGGAGAGAGTGAAATGGGAAAGGAGGAATGGGACATACTAAAAGGCTTCACCCAAATTTGCTATAAGTATGGCAAATTTCATCGTGTCAACAACCCAAATATGACTGAATCATCTCTCTGAAAGCTGCAGCAGAGACCGCACCACCCTACCACCCATAAAACCCAGCAGAATGATACTGATCATTTGCGATGGTGCCCTGGCCGATCTCCGTCTTTTCTGACGCGACTCAATCTAATATGACAGAGAGCATTCATTACATGATGATCTAAAATGATTTGACATGGAAGAAAGAGAAATCAAAAGATCTCAATATTACTCTGACCTTGGGGACAATACAGGTTGCTCTCTTTGAAGCGATATTTTGGGCGATATCAAGATATAAAGGATGTTTTCTTCCTTTGAGACACTGTTTGAATGTGCGTGGGCGGCTATCAGAGAGGCTAGTGTGCCATATTTTAGAATAATCTATACGCTGTTTTGGGATCAGAGAAGGCTCAGGCGAGTCTGCGTGGCCGCAGACTCGCCAGAGCCTTCGCTGATTGCCCATGTGAAGTTCCATTTTCAAAAGAGCTGGTTTTCTTTTTTTCTTTTTGTAAGCAAGTATACGATGGTTCGTTCATACGACTAAATAGCAAATTATAGAGTATTCATGAATACAGACATACATTTTAGTAACGTAATTAATACGAGTAGAGAACGTTGCTCAATTGATAGCTCTTAAACATAAGAAAAGGCACCTATGGGCACGTATATACATATCAACTTAAAAAGCTAACGTTATCTATTTTGACAACGTATGTTTATATTCTTACATCGATAAGTTAGGGATCTTTCATGCGAACCAAACATCAATTAATTTGTCTTGATCCACATCAGAAATAAAGGTGAGGCTGGTACCAGGAAACTATACTGAAACAATAAAGTTATGTCCACCTGACGTTTATGTCTGTCAGTTCCAAATGTATGAACGCATTTCATTCAATTTTTCATATTACCAACTCTGATCTTTTAGAAACGTTTTGCACCTAAGAAACATTCATTTGATAATCAGTAGAGCCACTGACAAAGCAGCGAACACGAGTACCCTTAAAATCAAAAGTCACAGCATCAATCGCTGGTGTGTCCGTCATAACCCTAAACCGACCAAGCACATTAATACATTACTGAGCAAACTCTCTAGTAAGATGTTATGCGTGCTAGTTGTATGCATTGCTTTTACGACCACAGCCATTAATCTGTAACATATTCTGACGTCACAAAACATCGATCACGAGTGTGAGTGAAAACACCCGGAAATTTCATTTTGGTCCAGAATTTGGATAATCAACAGTACCATGAAAATAGGACGTTTCTTTTTTGTTTGAGTATAGTTAGCTAAAGTCATCCAGTATATAATTTTGACCGTTCCAAGGCGGTGCTTCTTTTGTGGATCCTTTTTGTTATTTATGTTTCGGTTCTGTCATGCTGTCTTGTCTGTTCATTACAGCCTTGTGATCACCTGCTGGGAAAGGGCAAACCTCTTGGCTCTCTTGTATTTGATGTTTTCTTCTGCTTTTGTCACTTTCCCATGTGGTGTCCTGGTTCAGGTGTTTTTCTTGATTGTATCAATTCCTGTTCTTTGCCTTCTTCCTTACTTTGGTGTAAAACCATAATATTAAGTGTGGCATGTACTTTTTTAATCCCAAGACTATCTTCCAGCTTTCAGAATTTTTATACGATTGGAATAGCATCTGAAATGTCTTATGGCAGACCTTTAGATAAGTCTTATTCTTCTGATTTCACAACCAAAGCATTTGCTATTGGTATTCAAAAGAGCCGTATCAATTAGATATTTTTGAGCACCAAACTATTGGTACCGTTTTACACGCAAACTGTTTGCTGATCTGGACTTTTGGGGAGTTATTCGCTCAATGATATTTTGATTTTTTTTGTTAAGAAAATTCCATATAAATGTCTAAGAGAACAATTTTTTGATACCTATAGGACACGGTATTTTTTTTCTGTAATTTTCAATGTCCATTTAACACACACACACACACACACACACACACACACACACACACACACACACACACACACACACACACACACACACACACACACACACACACACACACACACACACACACAGCTCTTGGTTCCAATTGCTTCTAGCCCTTGTTTCAATTGCTTCTCGAAGGATGTCCGTACGTACGGTCCTCTGTGAAATACGTAAATGGCTTTATAAAAAATTCTTGATTCGCGCATGTGTATCCCAGTAAGCAAATGAAAGGGGGTCATTCGGAACTCGTCGACCATTTAATTACCGTGCCACGTTTCGGAAAACTCCCAGCATGATGGGTTTACATTCAAATTTTGCATTGTCATGACTGCTGGGAATAACTCAGATACAATTTAATGCTTTGGAGTGTTTTCTTTACTGAACTTCATATAACTACATTATAATGTTATTATATGGAATTCCATTAGACTTATCTGTTGTAGGAATTATTAAGTGTCCACTCACCTACTTACTTTTCTAAAAATAAATATTGAACATCATTATGACTTGCAATAAGCATATATATTCCCCAAGAATGGGCAGTCATGGAAAAAAAAGATTAAATAGTTTCTGCATATGGCCTAAAAAATTAATATAAATGCCTTCCTTGAAAGCAAAACTTTGAACAACTGAACTTCAAGAAAAACAACAACCAAAACAAAAAGACAAAAACAATAGCAACACCAGCATCAACAGAATCTAAACTGTTCAAAACATGCGCGGATCCAGAGGGGGGCAGGGGGTCTGGACACCCCCCCTAGAAAATCACAAAAATATTGTTTTATTATCAATACTGGCCCGGATTTATTGCTAAAAACGATACTATATAGATCATCTGTCCTCCCTTCATCAACAAAAAAAAATCCAAATAACGTTGTCTGAGTTGGACCCCCTCTGACAAAACTTTCTGGATCCGCGCATGCAAAATAAGACTAAAGGCGTAATACAATTTTTTTAAAGTACCATTTACATGTCTCTCAGTTGAAAAAAAAGCATGATACTCGTAAGTTATTCTGGATACCAGCTTATCTGTGGATACATATGCATGGTATTGCTTAACAGGAAACCAATCTTCTTGAATCTAGTTCAGTATAAATCATATTTTTACTCGTATATAAATATTAAAATATCGTTAAGTAAACTAAAATCTTTTATTTGCCTTTATAAGTTTATTATTGACAGTTCGTATTAAGAGTTAATAAACTTGAATTAGAATTTAATTCTTCGATGACTCTGATTTTTTTCTTGACCATTTCAAGAGGCCATTTGCAATTAATATTAAAATCTATAAAATTGAAATCGTAATCCGCGCACCTGTCTTAGAAGTGTTTATCCTTTAAAAGGCCAAAAGAAATAAAAAAACATTTGCTAAAGGCAACATATCAGAAAAAAATCTGATATGGTAAAAGAATTTTCTTCAAATTATGTAGAAATTAATCAGTATCTCTTTAATTAACTTTTAAGCCTTATACCATCTTAGTATGCTGAATTTTATCAAACTATTTCACTTCCTAATGATTGGTATAAAATTACCCACAGAGTGGCAAATAGTGTAGACATTGATCAAACTGCTCGATTTAGTGCAATTTGATCATTGTCTACACTGTTAACTTTCGCCTACCCTATCAAAATATGGGAAATGTGTTTGATTTCTTTTTTTACCAAAAAGGCCTACAGTTTGATGTTCTGAGAAAGCGTGGAGTACACTTGCTAGGTTTTCACTGATTAGGGAGTAACTCAAGGTTGGGTCTGGTTAACATAGACATATTTTTTGCTTGGCCTAACCAACCAGAATAAATACTCTGAGTGTCCTAAGTGGCATTAACAGAGTATTAAATAGCCAGTTTTGGTAACATTACACTAAGCAACCATGTCATCAAAATTCCTTACCGAGAGGCATCAGTTCTATTTATATAAAACAAATTGATAATACAAAACAATCAGAAAGTAACACACACACACACACACACACACACACACACACACACACACACACACACACACACACGCGCGCGCGCGCGCGCACGCACACACCAGGTAATCTGACAACATTTTACGTGGCTGACTGACATAGTGTGGCGTAGTTTAATTTGGACGGTTTATCAATATTAAACGCTATTTGAAATTATTTTACTATTTGCATAAGGGATACTCTTAAAGGAAAGAATATTCTTTCCTTTAATAGAAGCACGTTTTAAGACGTGGTCTCCTCTGCGTTGAAACATACTCTACCGCTCGAAAAATTGTTTTTGGCGATACTGATATACAAACATACTAAGGTTGTGGGTCCATTACTTCCTTATTTTGTACATGTACAACTGATTTCGAAAAAGTATTCCGCGGTCTCATGTTTTGGCGATGCCAAAAGGGCAAAATAAAAAATACCTGTCTAGGCACCATTAACCACAGGAGCTTGAATGTCTGTCCTTATATAACTTCTATAGCCTCAAAACCAAAAGCTCATAATGTCGCTATAGTGATCTTCTATCTGAAAGCATTTTGCAGGCTTTTAAGACATAACTATTTACAAAGCAAAGTATTATATACTGAACCAGCAGTTTGCCTGGTACATTATAGGCATAGCTTTGATGTCATTGCTTTTAATACACACACGAATGTAAGAGGTATGACATACGCTAACACATTGTCCGCAAAATTTATACCCAAAATATTTTTTTATGAGTGATACGTCTAATGTTATGGAGCAAACGTTTTGCAAAATGGGTGCGAAACGATAAACTTTGAAGTTGTTTGTCTAGAAACTGCAAATAGTACATGAAATATATGTAGGACTATATAAATGTTTTCCATGTTTAATTTCCGAATAGATGTACACAGGTACGAAATACCAATAATTTTGTTCAAATTTGCTCTAAATGTTGAAAGTATTTTAGGAAATCACTTAAAGTGAATTCCGTACATACCATTAGGCTGAAACGCATGCTGACTATCTTTGCTTCCGAAGGATAACCTTTTAAAGATAATACTTTTTTCTAGTTTTGCAATCATCTTGATGGGGAAGAGAGAGCTGGTTGCTTTATATATCTACTTTTGTGTCTTCTGATGTATCGTGACTGTTAGTGTTCACTGTGCTGTGGGTTGGTCTGCAGTGTGTGATTGTGGTATTTCGAGATCATAATCACTTCACTGCAGCTAGTGGTTGCATTGGGGCTGTATGGCGGCGGTAGAACGTCCCTCTGCTATTCACTATAATGTAGATTTTATTTTCTCGTCCTCTGGAATCATGGTTTCCAGTGTGGAACTTTGAAACCGTTAGAGGGTCACTGATGAGGCCTAAGTGACCGCAACTAGCTAGTCTAGTAAACTTGCATAATCTACATTTCAGTTCTTTGGTGTATCCATTGCTTTCGGAGGACAAACTTTATAAAAACATATTTCAAAACAACAACAATAACAACGAAAAAGATTTCTAATGTAACTAAAAGTTAAGAATGTGACCAATACGTCTCTACATTATATTAATCGAAAACTAAAACAATTATTAACATGTATCATTACATTATTGGAGGTGAAGACAATCTCTGAAAGGGCTTGATGGATCAAGTCCTTTATCCAGTACGCAGGAATTCGCCCAAATTAAATCTGTCGATCTTAACAATCGACGAACGCGGATCAAAAATAGCTAGAAAAAGTGTTTTCGATTGCTATTTGTCCCCAGTCGAGCGGTAGATGGCAATCGAAAACTATGTTTCTAACTATTTTTGATCCGCGTTCGTCGATAGTATTGACGTTTCGATTGCCAGTGTGTGTATTTCCGGTGTGTATAATGCAAGGCAAATGTTATTGCCAAATGATTTCAGTTCACGCAAATCACTATGGTCAAGGAAGAAATGAATTAATTATGATATTGTTTTCTTTTTCTGTATTTTTCATTTTCATTTAAATTTTGACTATATGAGTCTCAATAGATATGTTTTCACAGCACCTAAATCACTGACAAAATTCCCCTTTAAAATTAAACACAAGGGGTTGCTGTTCAAAGACTGATTAAGTATCGATTTACAAACATTGATTTTAGAGTAACATTTGGGAATGGGTCATAGATAAGTGGACTATCCATACGACCTTTTTGAGGTCTCTAAAATTCTACATTTGTAGATACTCACTGAAAGAGTATTTTGTTATGTTCTTTGCATGCTGGGTAATTTTTCATTGTTTTGTTATCGTCTGGCTGCTGACTTTTTAAAATTTATTTTTTACTTCAAAACATTCTTTAAGGAACCCTATTACAGCGTCAAGCGTTTTTTGGTTTCAAATTGTTTGCAAAGGTTATCAAGTCGCCACTAGCAAGGAAAGAATGAATGCCAAGATAAATGCTTTCTTGAAACAAAATATCACCATTCTTAGTTGAAAAAGGAACAACAAATTAACTGGAATTGGGGTTATGGTTAATAAATTAAGACATTATATAAACGAACAAGAAACGGCTCCTGTGTCAGGCACCTCAAAAGTCATAATGCGATGTAATCAAGCTGTGCACCCCACTGTTGCAAGTCTAGGATCATTGCTTTTGGCGTCAGTGGAGTTTCTACGAACACTGGATTTAAGACAGTTTAATTGAGACATCAATTATCCACATATGATTTAACCACTATGTACTAGCATTTGAATATCATTTACTGCGGATGTTGCAACTGCTGCTATAGTAACAAAAAAAACTACTAAGTACTTTCGACAATGTCTCTTCTCTATTTACAGCTTAATGTCAGTGTTCTAGGTCAGCGCTGACGTTAACTTCCAGTCCAACGTTGTCGAAGTTTACGTCTTTTGGTTATCATAAGGTTGACAATGTCTCTTCTCTATTTACAGCTTTATGCCAGTGTTCTGGGTCAGCGCTGACGTTAACTTCCAGTCCAACGTTGTCGAAGTTTACGTCTTTTGGTTATCATAAGGTTGACAATGTCTCTTCTCTATTTACAGCTTAATGTCAGTGTTCTAGGTCAGCGCTGACGTTAACTTCCAGTCCAACGTTGTCGAAGTTTACGTCTATTGGTTATCACCAGGTTGACAATGTCTCTTCTCTATTTACAGCTTTATGCCAGTGTTCTGGTTCAGCGTTGACGTTAACTGCCAGTCCTACGTTGTCAAAGTTTACGTCTATTGGTTATCATCAAGTTGACAATGTCTCTTCTCTATTTACAGCTTTATGCCAGTGTTCTGGTTCAGCGTTGACGTTAACTGCCAGTCCTACGTTGTCGAAGTTTACGTCTATTGGTTATCCGGACACTGATTATGTTAAGTAAGTTATTTGGGTAGTTTGTCGCTTATGGGGCTCTTCGATGCTGCCAAATGAGCATGTTCATCAATCTATATGCCTTACCTTGTTATTTGCCGTTGCTAACGTTGATTTAATATTGTCTAAATACCTTACAGTAACTATATCGCTCACAAAACTACTATCCCATTAGGCTTGACAATAGTCACCACTGACATCTTCACGACTTGATCTTGATAGATACCTCCGAGAGTTTAATTATTTTGTTGGCTGTCTTGTAGCGAAAGAGATCGTTCTGCCAATTATATTCTTGCTTAAATATTGTGCTTAATGTTTGTGTTAGTGTGTATTCTTAATTTGGGTGCCATGAGCGGATATGTCTGTGATAAGGGAAGTTCCAGGTTTTATTCCATTGTTTTCTCAGTACTTCAGTGTTGTATCACCAGCTTAAAGATTCACTTCACACCACCCTTACCAACTTAAACACCAACAGTCTCATAATGTGCAAGGTAAAATTTAAAATATCTAAACCATGGGTTTCCTCCAGTTTGGAAGATGTTCCATTCGCAAAAGCTCTTGAATTATCTCCACATACAGGCGGTCAAGCCATGGTATATATAGTACATACATTACAACATTTATCCCTATGGAAATCTTTGCAACAAAACGTAGCTAGATTTGCAGACGGGATGTTTGGATAAACGTTTATATAAATGAGCCTCATGGCGAGAATACATGTCTTTTATATTGGCTACCAGTTACAACAAGTCTGACTTTCTGCAATCAATCCAATCCAGACCTTCGTGTAGGGACGTTTTCCTTGGTTAAACCAGGACTAGACATTGAGGATAAATTGTCTTACTCAAGGAAATTTTGTTATTGGAACCCACAAACTCTTGGTCACGAGTCTGGCACTCTATCAACTAAGGAATGTTTCTAAGCAATTCAAGTGATGCAAACTCTACTGATCAGTGTATAACTATTAGTTTTTTAATTATGATAACTTATGTCATGTATGTATTTATTTTTCAGTGATTTGTCGTGTGAATGGTTGATAGATTCTGGAGTTGCTGGTCAACTAGTCATGATATACTCTGATCACTATAACATACCATGTATTTTAAATGATAATCTAAATATTTATGACGGTAAGTATTCGCCAACAATTTTGCATTAGGTATACGTGAAGATGATCACAAAGTAAGAAGATAATGCATCACCCAGTGTTAAAACAAAACACACAAAATACATTTTTTATAAATATCAACGTTAAAAGGATGAGATCAATCTAAGGTAAGAATATGTTACGTTTATAGTAGCGAACAACTCTTCGTCCAAACATTAAAAGTAAAGAAGAAGGCAAATATCAGGAATCAATACAATTAAGTACTTAACCTTACCCGAGACACCATATGGGAAAGTGAATAAAACATAAGGAAACATAACACACAAGAGAGCCAAGAGGCAAGCTCTTTAACCTTTCTATAAAACTATTAGGTTCTTACAGCTAAATTGGGACGGTTCATTACATAAATGGGTTGCAGATTATAATTGCTAAATAATATAATTTCTAAATAATTAAGCATTTCTATCCATAAGGAATATTTACATCACAAACTGTGCAGTCCCAGGTGAAGTACTATCATCTTGGTCTTCACTACTTGCCAAAGTACCAGTTTCAGTATAGAGCGATTTAGAACGGACAGCAGTAAAATCAACACCCTATTAATCCATATAAGCCTAGTGTCCTTTTTGTGGGACATCGGCAAACAGTGCAAAACCAGATCAGACGCCCCAAAACGCGGAGTCTGATCAGGTTCTCCACTGTTTGCTTACAGAAGTTTCTTTTAAAATTTGCATAAAAATGAAACTAAATTCAACCCAACAACCCAAAAATTGGAAATGGACTCGTCCAATCGATAAGGATGGGAAAAATACATTAGTCATTGATTGGTTAATGTGGTTATTAACTCTTTCATTGCCTGTGGCGACATTTGATGTCTGCTGATAACCATTGCAAACAGTTTGACCGTTTGACACTCTGATACTGTACTTAAAGAATTTTTCAATAAGTTAGTGATGCACGACAACAAAAGGATGAAACATTACCTAGAATGCAAATAGTTAAAACACGTTAATTGAATTGTTCAGTTTGTGTATAATTTACCTTACTTCAGCAATCAGCACATTTGATTTTTTTTCATAAATATATCATTCCATTGAAATGACAGAATTGTATGCGCTCTGATACATCAAACATTGTATATAAGTCAACCGATATAAGTGTACCGTTTACTCAGAATGTTTTCTCTTTCTGCTTTAGGTTCAACAACGTCAGACTCGTCACTGGGCACCAATCTTTGTGGAACTGATCTCTCAACGGCCGAATATGTGTCAACAGGACGTTACATTCTAGTCACTTTTACGTCGGATAGCTCCGGTGTTAGTCAAGGTTTTCAAATGACATATTTAAGTGTTCCAGATACATGTGAGTAACTATGAGCCATATCTTGGGATGATGGTATTTGAACACAAAGGTCGAGTTTTAAGTGAAACATTTAGGATCATAAAATGTGAATATTTCTCATCCATCAGTTTTATACCATTCTGTTTGCATTTGTTATAAAGTCATATAGTAAACGGCAATCGGAACTGCCTCGGCCAATTCCGCAAACTTCCGTGGAATCAGACCAAGGATGTACATCGAGGATCTACTTTGATAACGCGGGTGATAACGTGACGCCGTCGTTATATAACATGACGCTGACGTCACAGAAACCATGTTAACACAATAACAAGTGTGATTGCAGCAAAACAAACGGCTTAAATGAAGTGTATGTTTTTCAATAAAATATAGGCTTAGCTATAGCGATATCTTATTAAAAAACATAAACTTCATTTATTCTGCTGATTAAACCTTTTGGATAATCAGAATAATCGATTTTAATAGAGCTGAACTCGCATGCTACAGAACTGATTTTCCATACGCAAGTTCTGGCTAACAAAATGGAGCTTTTTGGTACATAGTACTACGCGTAATACTCCTTGCATACACCGGAGTCATGATTCGATTGTCGAATTGTGGCGGACTTTCCGGAATGAGTAAACGGATGAGGCAGCATATTGTAATGGCTATAACTGGAATTATTTTCAATCTGGTTGGATGCATTCTGATTGTAAAAAGAGCGTTATTATGGGCCTTTGTATCAAACATAGTAGGTTTACACAAGATTTACACCAAATTATGACTGAACATGAATGTAAAGTAAGTAATACATCGCCTTACTGATCTCTATCAACTCTTTGTTAGTCAAGGTTACATGAGCCACTTCCGGGATCGCTTACATTGCACGCTACATACGAGGGGCATTTGGAAAGTTCTTAGCATGGTCTTTTATCTCAGCAACTGATTTACAAACCCTATCATGTTTGGTATCACTTTAAAGAGCTATCTATGTCTATGTTATGGCACAAATTTCATGAGGATATTATAAGGCAGGTACGAGAATTAACATCGTGAATACATGTACTGTTTGTATACTGGAAAACTCAAAATTTCAGTGGAAAATATATCATTTTACCTTTTGAAAAGTGTGCTGAACATTAACAATAGTTCATGAAATTAGATAATTTTGTACCATTTGGTAGGCCACAATCTGGTACAGTTATCATACAATTGGTGAACGACTTGGACGTTTCTAATAACCAAATACCAGAACAGCAATACCAAAACCGTCTAGAAAGCAAGGCAATTTGCTATTTTTTTCGACTTAAAATCGCATGTCACAATGCAGTTATTTTGAAAATATATAACCGACAGCAGTTTAAAAATGCAATGCGTTGGTATTTTTGTCAAGCACACGTTATACTCTTTGTATTGAAACCCAAAGTAATTTTGTAAACCAGAACAAAGGGGGGATAACTCTTATAATATTCCCATGGGGAAGAGTTGGTTTAGCTATGAGTTGACTTTCTGGTTCATTTCAATTGAAAACGGTGGCAAACAAACAAGTAAAATACCTTGAGAGTAGAAATCAATCAATTATGTGACGGTTAACGAGATACCATGATAAGTTCTAATGCCATCGACAAAATATGAGGGGTTAAGTTACCCCAACCACTTCTTGATAAGTAGGGGTAGTGTTATTAGGAGTAATTTTCTTGAATACAGAACTAAACAAGCCACACTTTTTGAGCGACGAAATGATGTGTATGCATTGTTCGCTACAGTTTCATGCTCCTGTAGTGACACAATTTATAGTAAAAGTATAAAAAAAATCGAAAAAAGTCCTATTTTTGAAGGTTTACCATTTTTCTATAAGTCAACATTTTTTTTAATGTAAATGTGTAAGTCATGCAAGCAGTGATCGCATAATATGTTTAAATAAAAATTAAGTTGGCACCAAATCGTTAATTTTCAATCCATGATCGTAAATACGGTCTCCAATTTTCCTTCGTTTTTTTTTTATAAATATTTTGCCTAGAATTTCAGCCAGTGTATAAACCCTTCTCATTTTGAGCATGCGCTGCACGTGCACGCCGAGTCCTTTTTCGACAAAAATTATACCATCAAGTAGCCATTGAATTCTAGTTTCCCAAAATGTATTATTGGATACCATTTATCAACGCATTGTAGAGTTATTATGTCATGCTAAGAACTTTCCAAATGCCCCTCGTATTGTTCTATTTAGATAGACACTAGATAACACTACAAAATTGTTACTGAACACACAAACTTCTTTTACGAGGGTCATCCATTAAAAAGAATGAGACTTTTTCTATAGCGCAGTGAATATACATGCTAGGCTTATGAAATTTCTTTCAAAGCTAGCTCGTCTTTTTGGCTGTTCACATGTACCATATTCGACATTTTACATAGTTCCAATTTTTGTTGCTAGGCAACATTAGAAGACTGGGTAAACATGCGTGGACGGCTCACTATAGGTGGCTACCATAGCAACAGATTAAGATGTATAGATTATTTTTCTACTAGTGCTAATACATGCTCATGCAATCTGTCTATAGCCAATAGGTGAAAGTAATGTTTCAGATTATTGAGCCGTTACCATGGAAACATAGCTTAAACAAATCAAGTTTTCAAGAAATATCTGGTATTTTCCCTGACCTCTTGACTTTAAAAGTTAATTTCAAATAGTCGAAGGCAATTAAAGTGAACATAGTTCTGTTCATGTATACTTGATAACAATAAGCTACAGATAACGATACATTTTGTGGGATATCCTTCACCTACATAGTTACCATAGCAACACACAAAATCAAGTAAATCGGTTGCTAGGCAACCAAAATAAAGGACATGCATACTTGGTTTATCTTTTATAGCATTTTATGTAACACTAAGATTGTTTAGTAGAAGAAATTACATCAAGAGGTTATATTCTATCTACTATGAGTGAAAATAAAAGGTCTTCAATAACCGTAGGTATTCAAAAAATAATGTAAACGTGGCCATGCGTCTTCAAGTCCTTCCACAAAACATCCCGTCACTTTGGCAACTGATCAATCACAAACATATTGTTTATATTCTTGAATTGCTAAGATGTCATACGATCATTATGTTGAATTTTAACTGAATGCACACACAGGTTTTTCATACTATGAAGAAAGTCTCATTCTTTATTGGATGACCCTCGTATTTGGCCCTTTCAGATTGCCTTTTTAAATGCTCAATTTTTCAACCAGGAATAAAGAATGTCAAACAAAATGGTCGCAGATAAAAACTGCTTCAATATAACTTGAACTTGTTATTTAACCCATATAAGCCTAGCGTCCCTTTTGTGAGACATAGGTAACTAATGCAGACCTAGATCAGACGCCAAAGAACGCGACGTCTGATCAGGGTTTCACCTGTTTGCTATCAGAATGTTCTATCAAAATTTGAATAGAAATACCACCCAGCATCCCTTAAAGCAGAAATGGACTGTTCCAATTGAAAATGGTGGGAAATTCCATAACGCATAAATGGGTTTACTAGAGCTATTTGGTTACTTTCTATAGCAAATCATTAATTGGTAAATGAACTTGTATCCACAAAAAAGTACAAGTTGGCATGTGCGCATAGTGAGGATTCAAATAAGTCTGCACATTTGCACTAACTGATCAGAGTCATAGTTGTCCGCCTGAAGAAACGTTTGACACTTGGCAACCCATAGAGCGCCTATTGAAGGCTCTTATCAGAGGCTGGTTGAGTCTTCGGTGAGCACACGCCAACTTGTACCTTTTGCTGGAGACTGGCTCATAGGTAGATAGGTTTTGTTATTTCACGCACAAGGCTTGCTGTGTTGTGTTTTGCTCAAGGTCACAACACAGTGACTCCACCTGTGGTGAATCTCGAATTATTTACTCTTCGATCCCCAGTCAAACGCTCTAACAACTGAGCTAATGTGCATCCATAAGTAGACTGAACACAAGTGAAAGCGCTACACTACAATATTTTGTATTTTGGGAGAAAGTATTGGACAAAAAGTATTCAATAAAGCTTAATAATGTTTCCCAGACATCCTGCAAACGATAAGTAGAAACTCCACCAATTTACCTCTTTTGGTGTCTTGAGTTATGTTCCTTTTTGTGTTTTAAGCTTTTTTCACTGAATTTTGCAATTGCGCATGCGCAAAAAAGATTGTTATGCATTTCAGAATTGGTCATAATTATATTGCATAAAAACACAAGAAAACTGACTAATCTTTTGAAACAAGCTCAGAAATCAATTTCAAATTTATCAAATTTGTAAAAAATTGTAAATTGTCTCCCTTTGACAAAAAACAAATAGGGAATATTAAATGTTTGGTAATCTTCGATTTATCACGATTTTCGATAGTTTTCTTTTGCCAAATTCAGTAGACTTATCAGCACATTTTGCGATCATTTTTCGACTAGTAATGTCATCAGACTAAGATTTTCCTATGAAGATTTCAGTGTAACAAATTTTGGCAATTTGATGAAAACCCCACTTTTTAAGATTACTTTTCTAAACGATCGAAACACACTTGTCTGATAAGTCACTCACATTTCTGGTTGTCACATGTCTAGACTACCATTTCGTTCAGTTGGATCTGGTTGATAGTGGTTTTCTGAAGGCCTAAACTGTGTGAGATTTCTGTTCAAATTTGTAACCTGAAAAATTGGACCCCGTCACATTTAAATGTTTTCTCGTGACAACAGCTCTAAAACGTTTACTGTTGTGCATAGTCTAGTATTTAAACATTCAGAAACACTTTCATTTGCTTGGCAAACAATTCAGGTGTAGCATTTTCACTTTTGTTCAGTATAGGATAGATCAGATCATCAGCTGTGTGATTCCATTTTATAAATAATTATTTAACACTTAAAAAATTACACTTTCTATTTCCAGCTGGTAGTGGATGCACATCAGAGTATCAATTAAATGCTTCAAGCACTCCACAATATCTCACATCAGAGGGCTTTCCAGGAAGATACTCCAGGTACGCATGCGTAGTCTTGTTTTCTTTTATGAATAAATAAGTATTGGTAATTTTGTTATTCACTAAACCAAGAACAAGCATTAAAAATTGGAAAAAGGGAGCACAAAACAAGTAACAAACAGCAAAAGAATCACTGAGATCCATGAGGTAAAAGTATGTATCGCATATGCATGTGGGAACTCTTTAAACACCCATGCACAGCTTTCTGGCCTGCTAGGGGCATGCTCTTTTGGCATGGGTCTCCATTTTCTTCCGTATGATATACATGTACAAATGTTTTAAAGAGATTGCGCTTGTGTGAAGGCTCGTCTGACCCTTGACTCCTCGTCGATGTGTTGAGTAGAACATATTATGTGCTGGCTCATATTCCTTTTAGGCTTTACAAGAGAAAATAAATTAAGGTGATTTGAATGAAATAACAAACATTGATGAATCAAAAGATATGTCACACATTTGAGGTTTGCTGTATTTAGAAATGACATTTACAGTATAAATGGTTTGTAATTTTAGTGACAGTGCATGCCGGTGGGTTATAGTAGCACCTGGTTCTACGTCAACAGTCGACGTTGAATTGACGTTCAGCGACATAGAACCTGACAGCTCTTGTGACTATGACAAGATGATCGTCTATGCAGGTATGTGATGGGTTGCGTTCGAGACTAGTATGTGTCATGGGTATTACTTGACTTTTCGCGTACTGTAAAGGCGGCAACTTTAATATTCACATCTGGGCGTGCTTCGGCTATTTCACCTGCTAAGGAAGGGAAATCAGGTTCTATTTACAATTTGATAAAGAATGAATAAGTTGTTTGGACCGCGCAAACGTTCGTGCATTTCATGAAAATCCTAACCGTATACACACTGAACTCACATTTATTAACCCTTAAAGTGCATTATCACAAAATGTATGTTTTTGTCGTCCACTAAAATATTTGAAGCATCATAGACAAACAGTGTGGACCCAGATCAGACTGCTCCTGTAGGAGCAGTCTGATCTGGGTCAACAATGTTTGCCTCCCTGCTTATGTTGAATAGACATTTTCAGATGCAGTTATTTTGCTGGCGTTTTAAGGACTAAATAATGACTGAGGTAATGGCACAAGATGATACAGTTATTTTTGAATAAAACTACGCCTCCTATTCAGCTTTTACCTATGTCAAAGGTTGACTAGTCCTAATTGCGCATTCATGAGGCGCCGCCTTTACAGTAAGCGAAAAGTCAAGTTATAGTGAGATAACACAGCCATTGAAATCCTCACAAGTATATTGGGGTATTGCTGGTGCACTCTTTAGCATAATGGACTGGTAATCAGACGGTTATCAATTGGGCCGCGGCATGTGATTTCCAACAATGTGGTGTTTTGACATGTGTAGACTCAGACAAGCCTGTGCAGCCTCCTTTTAAGCTTATAAACTCCAAATAATGTTCTGTCAGTAGCTTAATACTCACAAAATATTTAAGCGACTAGCAAAGGCTCTGATCAGACTGCGCATATGCGCAGGCTGGTCTGAGCCTTTGCTGGTCGCATATACCACATTTTTGGAAATCACATGCCGGGGCTTAATTGCGATGGGGTTACAATTTTATCCGGCCGGATTCAGTAGGATTGCTGTCGGTTATTGACAACAAGAATTGAATAGTGATTGATGTGTTTTATAGCCACAATCAATGCAAACAAAACGGGTTACATGTATATATCAAATAATTAGGTGCAATACCAAAGGCAATAATTGGTCTTCTAATTTTAGCATTATCGTCGCCTGTCACCAAATGAAAATGTGCAGAATCCTTGGTTTCTGTTATACTATAGTATACATATATATACTATATGGTATATAGACGACACACTCCAAAGCCGCCTTAAAAATTATGTAGCTGTGCTTGACTATTGTCAAATTATGGAAGTTGTCGAAATTAAATCACTCATATCGAATCTGACACTTGTTATTTTGATTTCTAGATGTACACATACCAGTATATGTCAAGTTGTAAATGTATATATATTATGTAATTGCATGGATTATGTATAGGTTATCTTATGTTTTGTATTCCATATTATTGGAGGGAGTTTTTGGGTTCTATGAATAAACCTAAATTTGTTGGTATTGACATTTTCAGACTGCAATTTCCTTTCATCGACCTCAAATAGGTGCGTGTTATGGAATATATACCACGCTGAATACGCTGATCATTTTGCTTCTGATTGGCTGATAACAAAAGAAAGTGAGCATCACAGGCAAAGAAAACATAAACTCTATAACCTTGAAAACTTTCATGCAGATTCTTTACCATTATTATAGTATTTCCTGTACCACATCCTGTCATTTATAGAAATACGATAAAATTAATCTAAAAATGACACTCAAATGTAAAATAGAAGAAACGTAAATAGCGGTCGAAAGGAAGTTCCAACAATACTATAGCTCAACCACGCGGATTTGGAACGCTCTTCCAAAAGATACTAAGAACTCGTCATCTGTTGAATCCTTTAACCCTTAAAGCGCCACCTATAATTTGTAGCAGACGACAATTTCAAATTTTGCCCGTTTTTCAAAATAACAAATAAGGCATGATATTTCAAGAGAATCGTCTGCTGGCAGACGATTCTCTTGAAATATCGTACCTTATTTTTTCTGAAAATTGGGAAAATGTTACAAAATTTGTCGTCTGCTGCAGTCTTGATTGGCGCTTTAAGGGTTAAAAACAAACTTAACATCAACATTACAAAACCACCACTTTATTACCATTCTGGTTCGCGACTAGGACAAATATACCATGCCAGCATACAACTGAAGTGTAGCTCAAAAATTAATCTTTTCCAATATCATTGACAGTCCAATGTGTCAATGTGGTGAAATTGAAAACACTTCACACTTTGTCTTATACCGCAATCACTTTAGACAACTTAGGCATGAGTTGCTAAATAGAGTCTCAACATTCTTTTTCTTATATGGTCGTACTGATCTGTCAGATGATTAAAATACAAAAATCTTTTCAGTGGTGCAACACTTTATATTAAAATGAAAACGCCTGACCAATAGAAAATAGAACGTTATACAAATAATCTGGAATTACATGAATTACAACAAACGTGGAATTCAAGTTGCCGTTGTGTGTACAGTTGCCTCTGCCTGTAAGCTTCCATGGATATTTTACATTCTGCTTACATTTTTTGTATTATCTAAAATATCATACACATTTATAGTCCTTAATGAGTTACGTTGCAATAAAGATCTTGCCTCCCAAATATCAGTTAGAGGGCTCACCAAACGCAGTATCGCAGGTAAACATTATACTACAAATGTAAAATTTACACTACAAATAATTGAAATCCTTGCTTTATCTATTATAATATCTTGGCTCTATGTTCTATTGGTCGTTTCAGGCGACGTCCATCCAAACCCAGGCCCATTGTCAGCATCTTCTTCTAACAGTTCTTTGAATACGACTTATATATCATCCTCACTTCTCAGCTCATTGAATCTTTCCAGTCACCTTTCATTTGTGCACTATAATGTCCAAAGCATAGTGCCCAAGCTTGATTTGCTGAGTTCTGAATTATTTGATTTTGACATCTTATCATTTTCAGAAACCTGGCTGAATCCATCTGTAAGTTTGAATGATCTACATATTCAGTCTTTTAATAAACCCGAACGGAAAGATCGAGTGGGCGATAGCCATGGGGGCGTACTAGTATATGTTAAGGACAATATTCATTATCGTCGACGACACGAATTAGAAATTTTGGGACTCGAAAATATATGGATTGAGCTTAGCTTTAAGCACAAACGTGTACTATTCGGCCTATTTTACAGACCACCAAATTCTGATCAACTCTATTACAATTCTTTGGAAGATTCAATTCACCTGGCGATAGATACTGGAATCGATGATGTTATCATCACCGGCGACCTTAATTTTAATATGTCAAATCCACAGTCAGCTCGCAAAATCCAAAGCCTAAGTGAACAATTTTCTCTCCGTCAATGTATTTCAGAGCCAACTCATTTTACTGAACATTCGTCATCACTTATTGATATTCTGCTACTTACTAAGACTAATCATCTTATTCTTAGCGGTGTCGGGGACCCTTTTTTACAACAAGATGTGCGTTATCATTGTCCTATTTACGGAATTTTTAATTTCGCAAAGCCAAAACAGAAATCATACACTCGACATATTTGGAAATATGAACAAGGGGACTATGTTACTTTGAAATATTTGGCTAATACGTTTGATTGGAACTCTTTAAAACACGAAGATATAAATATTTACTCCGCAAACATAACTGAAAAAATACTGGAAATATCAAAATTGTGTATACCAAATAAAATCATAAGAATCAGACCGTCTGAACCAACATGGATGAATTCATCAATTAAGAAGCTTATCAGGAAAAGAAAACGTGCATTTCGGAAAGCAAAACGCTCACAAATCACCAGCTCATTGGGCTAAATTCAAACAAATAAGAAACGATGTTGTCACTGCTATTCGACAATCTAAAAAGTCCCTCTTAGACAATTCGGCCAATAAATTAAAAAATAATACACTCACTTCAAGAGACTGGTGGACAACCCTTAAATCATTTATTTCTCCTGATAATAAATCGTCTATTCCTCCCTTGGACCAAGATGGCACTATATATTCAGAGGATTTTGATAAAGCCAACGTTTTAAATGATTTCTTTTGTAAACAAACTATGTTAAATGATGAAAATGTATCCCTTCCTGAATTGCCTCTATTCGATGGTGTTGGATTAAGCAATATTGTTGTTACCTGTGATGAAGTTGAATCGGTTCTTAAAGCTCTTCCCATTGGTAAAGCTACGGGCCCAGATGGAATCAACAATTGTATACTCAGAGAATTGGCTCACGAGCTCTCACCTCCTCTATGTTCTTTATTTAATCAATCCCTTATCTTAGGTATCGTCCCAGACATTTGGAAAGAAGCACATGTGTGTCCTATTCCAAAGGGTGGTGACAGAACAGCTGTCTCAAACTATCGTCCTATCTCGTTGTTGAGTAACATAAATAAAGTCCTTGAACGAATTGTTTTTAAACATTTGTATAACCACTTTCTTGAAAATGATATCTTAACACCCTTACAGTCTGGTTTTATTCCTGATGACTCAACTGTGAACCACTTACTTTTCCTATATAATGCATTTTGTAAAGCTTTGGATGCTGGCAAAGAGGTCCGAGTTATCTTTTGTGACATTAGTAAGGCCTTTGATCGAGTTTGGCATGCAGGTCTTATACATAAACTAAGGGCAGCTGGTATCTCTGGAAATCTTTTGGATTGGTTTACCAACTATCTCTTCAAACGTAGACAGAGAGTTGTGCTACCTTGGGTTGAGTCCTTATGGACCTTCATTAAAGCAGGTGTCCCTCAAGGTTCTATATTAGGACCATTATTATTCTTACTCTTTATTAATGATATTGTTAATGAGATCCATGCAAATATTCGGCTTTTCGCTGATGATACAAGTTTATATCTTATTGTGGAACATCCAGATGTCACAGCACAATTACTAAACATAGACCTTGAGACAATAGCTAAATGGGCCAAATTGTGGCTTGTGACTTTTAACCCTTCTTAAAGCGAATCTCTTCTTATATCTCGAAAGGTTAATGTTCCTATCCATCCACCTATCTTCATGCATAATCAACAATTAACTGAAGTCACCTTTCACAAACATTTGGGTTTACATATATCAAAAGACTGTACGTGGCACGAACAAATCGAAAATATTAAGGAAAAGGCTTGGTTCCGAATTAACATTATGCGTAAATTTGATTTCTTACTGGATCGTAAATCATTAGAAACAATTTATTTTTCTTTTATCAGGCCAATACTTGAATACGGAGATGTTGTTTGGGATAATTGCACTCAGCAAGAAAAACAAGATATAGAACAAATCCAAATTGAAGCAGCCAGAATAGTTACTGGCACGACAAAATTAGTTTCAATTAATTCTTTATATGAGGAAACAGGCTGGGAAACCCTCGAAACACGCCAAAAGAATCATAAGCTTACTCTCTTCTTCAAAATGATTAATGGCCTATCTCCTCAATACCTTTTAGATCTTGTTCCTGCAACTATTGACAGCTCCTCGAACTATAATTTACGCAATTCTAATAATATTTATCTAGTCAATGCACGTACTGCTCTTTACTATAACTCTTTTCTTCCATCAGTAGTTCGTGACTGGAATAACATACCAGATGATCGTAGAAATGTAGACTCTGTGATAGCATTTAAGAATGTTCTCAGCCGTGACAAACCTATAGTTCCTAAACATTATCTTTTTGGAAATAGGAAAGAACAAATCCTTCACACACGCCTCAGAACAAATTGTAGTGTCTTAAACAATGATTTATACATGAAAAACATAATTGACTCTCCACTCTGTCGGTGCAACAATATTGAAACAGTAAAACATTTCTTTCTCGACTGCCCTAACTATAACAATCAAAGGATTACTTTGATGCAAACTGTTTCACGTTTCTGTGCAATAACACTGGATACTCTGCTCTACGGTAATAGCACTCTCTCTCTACAGGCAAATAGTGACATATTTGAAGCAGTACAACTCTTTTTGAAACAAACTAACGTACAAATACGTCACTGAAAGTGTCCCTCCAGGAATAAAATGTGTAAATATGTTACTAGAAGCTTGGAGGCATACTCTTATATTATATGTAGTTAATTTAAATTACTGAGCTGCATCCCGGAGCTCAATTCCCTACCACCCAACCTCTTGCATTTCCAACCTCTATCTTTGTTATCTTCATGATATATTTCTTTCCTCTACATACTTTCTCATCTTTTCTTAAATCCTCGTTACTATATTGCTACCACTTCATGTTTGAAATATTAAATGCCATGTATGTAGTACAATATATTTATGTCTTAGGAGATGAACTAAATAAGCTCTTGCTTTCGTTCTACTCCTATTTATAATGTTTGTAAATATTGTACATGTATGTATCTATTTGTGAAATAAATATGTTTAAACCAAATAATCTGGAAAAACGGATCCCTCAGAAATAGAGAGAACCTTCTTTATAAGAAAACAGCAGACTTGGCTTATTAAGTCTGTTCATGAGAACTAATGGAAAGTGCAATAATTCTCACGCCCCCTAGCACTGGCGAAAGTGGTATCCTGCTTTCTGTCAGAACCCAATATTCATGAAGGACCAGAATATGAAAAAAAACATCAACACTATATAGAGGATATTTACTTTTTTGAGGTGAAAACCAAATATATTTCATCAAGTGTGTTGAAAACATCAGAATTTTCATGAGTGTGCAGCACAAATGAAAATTTCAATGTTTTCAACTCACGAGATGAAATATATTTGGTATTTACTAAAAAAAGTAAATTTTCTTTTTATTTTATTCTTTTTAGAAGATTTACAGTTAATCAATTTGTTAACCATGCCTTATCACAATTATGTAAAAGAAGACAAAGTAGTATTTGTGACAGAATACCTGGATCAATCTTCATGATCTATAGTCATCAGGACTTACAGATAAAAAGAAATTTATTCAGCGTCAAAGTGCGAAATAAGTGACGTCATAGGCGACGTCATAATTTGTTGATGACGTTGCGTAGCATAAGTTACATGCATTGCCTCACTCACTGAAGCAGGAGGTGTTGAAAATGCAAAATCGAAAAATTTCAGCAAATCTGAACAATTTTGGTACCAAAATGTTCCTCATGTTCTAACTTGGAAAATGCCTACCCACACTTGATGTTTTTGTTCACAAATAAGAAAATTATAGGCGTTTGAACTTTCGAAGTGAGCTGCATTAAGTGAATGGAAAAGTCAGAGGTGATCTAAAAAACGCTACAGTGAAAATATAGGCTGATATCAATCACTAGTGATTGATATCATATCATTTCACTAGTGATTGATATCACTTTTATTTGTTTTTGATATGCATTGATTTCACTGCTAAGTATAAAATAAATCGATATATCTATCAAAACTGTATCAAATTTGAAAGTTCTACCATAATGCATGCATACATACAATTAAACAAAATTAATTTTTATCTGATACTTACTTGCGGGTATGCACATGTCAAATAGTATTTTATCCAGCAATCTACATGTTCTTTATGTATCCAGTTTACCCCCCCCCCCCCCCCAAAAAAAAATAAATAAAATAAAAAAATAAAATAAATAAATAAATATGATTTGACCTTCAATTCCCTGTGCAGTCCTTAAAAGCTATCTACAATACTTAATATTAAACAGCTATAAAGTCCGACCTGTCTCACTACATAAATGACAATTACACATAATAGTAATGTGAACTCTTAGGATACAGATTCGAATAAATCATTTGACTTTCTTCAGAATCCCATTTGTATAGTGATTGTATTATGATTCTTATATTTTTACAAATAAAGTTTAAACCAAAGGAAATCCTATGCAGTAACAGAACTTCCTTGCGGTTGGCTGGCGAATGTGTTTTGTTACTTTCTTAGATGAACGGCCAAGATTAGACAAGGGGCCTTTATGCTTCAGTGGGTATTAGGGCCTGCTATGTTGACCTCGCAGAATATAGAAGATGGACGTAGATCATACCCCAGGGGGATCTAATTTTTCTTCATACGTAGGCTTGGACCCGGCATTTACTGTTGACCCCAAAAAATATCTGGAATATCAGGTATACCCCAAAAAGTATTTGAAATTTTAGCAACCCAAAAACAGTATCCCCATTCTGCACCTTTACCTTAAGAAAAGGCCCTAAAAATCATTGAAATGACCCCTAAAATGACCAGTCCATTTTGGATAACTCCCCAAAACATCCACAAAATCTTCATACCCCCCCCCCCCCAAAAAAAAAAAAATATATATTTTCTGACCCCGAAATATTGAAAATCAAGATTTTGACCCCCTCCCCCTCCCAAAAAAAAAATAATAAATAAATAAAAAAGATGGTCTAAGCCTACGTATATATGAACATATCAGAGAACCCCCACCCCCTGTGGTTATAGCCTACTTTCTTTTCGCTCCCCCTTTTGCCATTTAGAGATGATCGTGAGGCAGGTAGGTAGGATGGTTAAACAAAGGAAAATTTCAAGTTTGGCTAAACACTTGGACCCCCCCCCACCCCCGTAGAATTTTCGTTATCCCATAAGCAAATAGTCTCACTGAACTTGCAAGCAAAGCTGAATAGTGGGACCAGAGGCATAATGTTTTGTCTGAGCCTTATTTGTTATTCTGCATGCGAGCAGTGAAGGTTATGGTGATACTGCGCAAGCACACATGCTGGTCCAATGCTTCATGTGCTGGCTAAATGAGTAACTTAATAAACATTTACCAGTAAATCCGTTTTTCATACAATTTACTACCATGAACTCAGTTAATAAGTGCGCATCTTGATCAGCTGGTTTTTCAGACGCTATCTGATCTAGAGCTGCATTGTTCATAAAGGATCAACAGGACAAGGGCTAAAGATGATGGGTGTTATCAATATTACCCTCTTTATAAGGCAGACATAACTACCAGTAATAGTTTAATATAAATCGTCTGGGTCATTATGTCTTAATTAATTCTATTTCAAGGCTCTTCACAAAGGTCAAAACGATATTATTAACCCTTAAAGCGCCAATCGCAACAAAAGTCGTCTGCTTTTCTCGTCTGCTGAAATGTTTAAGAAGCCTCTATGGCAAACAGCGTGGACCCAGATCAGACTGCTCCTATAGGAGCAGTCTGTTCTGGGTCCACACTGTTTGCCTCTATACTTAACTCATCAGTAATGTTAGGCAATTATTTGCAGCAGACGACTTCAGCAGGCGACATTTTCAGATGCATTTTTTTTCTTGGCGCTTTAAGGGTTGATAAGGGGCGGGTGCAATTTATAACTGTAAATACAAGCGGGATCATTTTTATCCTTTACAATTTAGTTAATTGATGTCTTTATAAGTGCTGACATCAAGTTAAATCCTTTAGGTATGGTATTGTCACGCATTTATTGTAACATGGAATGTACCCTATCATTATCTTACCTCATTAATTTGAGCAAAGGAATTGTAAAAATCAGAAAAGTGTTTTACAAGAGTAAAACATCGCAAGAAGAGTTCAAGTCATGTAAAAATGTCACTTTGTTCTGATCAAAATGCTTATACGTGTATTTAAGCAATACCATTTGTGAGTTTTTGAAATAAAGCCTACGAGCTATATTATTTTGGGGGTAGACAATCTTGCATCATATGATGAAACAAAAAAAAAGCTCTTATAGCTCACAGACAGTCACAGCTAAAGACCCCCGGCAAGTTGAGACACAATGGGCCCAGCAAAACACAAGCATCAGGCATCAAGCCACTAATAAAAGTTTTAGCTTAAGGTCAACATTGAGTCTGATGCCTGATCCACCATCTGCAATTAAAGAGGAAACCATAGCTATAAACAGTAATTGGGTTTTATTAAATAATAAATCTAAAAATGATCAAACTTGGTACCAACGTAAATGCTTCTGTTTCAATGACAAATATATATTTAGCGTGTCATGTGACTGAAAAAAAACAATTAAAAGGTTATCCCAGGAAACATTTCATCTAAACCGGATCAAAGTGGCACCGGCGGAAAAGGTGTTAAAAAGTAAAAATCATGCTTAATTATATAGAAGGTCAAGTAATAAATTAGTTTGTAATGTTACAGAGCACGATTTTTTTCAGTGCTGTTCATTGAATATTTTTCACAAGTGAGAAGTAAGTTCCCTAATTTATCAGTTACTTTGATCTTGACTGCAGGTCTGTACATCTGTGTGTTATCTGTTCTGTAAGTATGTTACTGGATCAAACTGGCACCAGTAAAGTCAAAATGATAAATTACTCTGTACATGTATATAGTACAATTAGGTTGTGTAATATATCAATTGGTAATGTTACAGCACATAATTATTTGCAGCTACAGTAAAACCTGTCTAAAACGACCACTACCAAAAATGTGGTTTTCAAGACCAATTATCGCTTAATGCAGGTCAAAAGTATTTCAGAATGCTCTAAGGGGAACATTCTGCAAAACTTTCGACTTTCATTAAGCTACCACTTGTCATTTAGATCTTTGTTTTGTCTATTTTTGAGTGGCCGTTTAAGACTGGTTTTACTTAGGTTATTCGTGCAGCTGAAACCTTAACCTGTATATGCCTAGCGTCTTTTTGTGCGTGTCAAAGGCTTACAGTGCAGACCTGGATAGTCTCAACTGTTTGCTCACAGAATGCATTTTCAAATTTGAATAAAACTGAAAAAAAAACACACCACCCAACAACCCTTCAAATGGAAAGAACTGGTCTGGTCCAATTGATGAGTGGGAAATTTCATTCAACTTAAATGGGTTCATCTCTAATACTATATAACATACTTCCGTTTTGTTTGTAGGAAGCTACATCTGTGAGAATTCAGTTCTGTTCACGGACTGTTCATCAAGGACCAGCGCTGACGCTAACGTCACGGTGTATTCTTCACCAACAAATAGTGTTCTAGTAATATTCACGTCTGATGCCACAGACAATTATTACGGTTTCGTCTTAAAATATACTGCTAACATACCGACGACAACTGAGTCTACAACCACTACAACTACTACGACGACAACTACTACTACGACAACTACAACTCAGGCTCCAGTTGTTGTCATATCAAATTCTTCACAAATCGAAACTGGTATGTACACTCTAAAATCTTAGAAATTTCCAGACCCTATCATTTGATAACATTTTTTATTCGTTGCTAAGGCCAGAATTTTTTTTATTAGTTGATTTACAAACCCTCCTACTGTAATTTCCGGAAAGTAGATAAAAATAAATTTTTAATTCAAAAAATATTTTTTTATTCTATCCGCCAACTTGTTTAGTTGAAAAAAATAATATATTTTTGAGGTTCTGCCAGTGTATTTTTGAGAGTGACACTGTTAAAGTGATTGTCTTGTCAAGATTTTTAGGAAAATGATGAAATATATACAGATATAATACAGACTATTGGTTTACCTTACTAGTTTTACTGTTTTTTCTGGAGATATAAACAAGCTCTGAAAACAAAAAAAAAAGCTCTGAAAATGACCAGTTAACTGGTCATTTTCAGAGCTTTTTATTTTTTTTTCGCCCCCCCCCCCCCCGACCCTAAATCTGAAAAAAAATCCCGTAAATCAACTAATAAAAATATTCTGGCCTAAACTACAAGCAGCCTCAGTTCCCATCAAACGTTTGGATATATTGTTGCATGCCTAAACAGTTATGCCACCTGAATGATACCAACTCTACATTATAATGAAAATCCCTCTATTTATTGGATGACCCTAGTACTTCTAAATCTGACGCTTAAAGCACTAATTATTACTAGAGCAGACGACATATTTTGTAACAACTTCTTCGTTTTGGGGTACATTAAGACATGACAAAATCAAATGAAACTTATTAAAAATCAAAACACTTTTTTGTGATAGTCATAACATTCTACTTTTGCATTGATAGTAATAAAAAGAAATTTACATTATCCTTTAATAAATGAGCCGTGACATGAGATTTCCAACAATTTGGTATGTGCGACCAGCAAAGGCTCAGACCAGCCTGCACATACGCGCAGACTGATCAGAGCCTTTGCTGGTCGCTTAAATATTCTATGACTGTCAAACTACTGACCGAACCTCATTTGAGGTTTCTTAGCTTAATAGGAGGCTGCACAGGCTCATCTGAATCTACACTTGTCAAAATACTACATTGTTGGAAATCACGTGCCACAGCTAAAATTCAATTCAGTATATGGAACCATTGAAATCTAGAGAGGTAATGTGATGCCTTTAAGTAGTAACCGATTGAAGCGCAGGGCTGAAATCCAACTGTTTAAACCAACTACTGTAAGATGTCTGCCCTCTAGAGGTTTGTATAAAAGCAATGTTGTTGTAATTACCTTAGCAGATGAAGAAAGAATTTGTGTAAATTTTGCTTCCCTTGATGCAAATTTGGGTGGGGCTTTTTAATCTATCCCACTCTTCTATTCTCTCTCCATCTCTCTGGGAGGAGTCCCTACATGACTGAAATGTTGTTGACTGAAACTTAAAACCTTAACTAGATCGATACACTATAAGTTATGTTTATTGATTGATTGACAAATGGAATAAATAGAAGAACAAGGATTATTTTCTCTTTTCTTTTTCAGTCACTGAGCAGAACATTCCTTTACTTGTGGTGAGCGCTGTGTCAGGTGCAGGCGCCGTTCTGGTAGTACTAGCAGTGATCAAGTTTATCAAATATGTCAAATCTCCAAAGAAATCCAAGAAAGGTGTTCGGACAGTACAATCTATAGCCCCCTTACCTGGGAGAAGAGGAACCACGACCTACACATCTGTTCAACCAGCTAGTGTACTCTCATTCGTATAGCAAAACAAATATGAAAGACAATTAATTAGCATCAATGCGTAAAAACCCTGTCTTTGAAATTGCAGCCAACACCCAAATCTATCTGTTTACTTGTAGATACAAGCTAATATCTTAAAATTTCTGTAGCAAGTTTAATTATTGTCTGAAAGTCAATAACGAATGTATAGATATGCACAGGCTGGATTTCACCTTTTGCCATTTTCATAGATGCAAAAGAACATTTTTTTCTTGCACACCGGATCAGGATTTACTGTTTTTACACATACCCCATACCAACATGTGGGAAAGATGAAAATCGAACAGCCGCACGTTGGAAGACAAGTGACATCATTGTTATGTCAAAGTGACCTCAGTGTGTTATGTCGCATCTCAGCGTAATCAGGAACTTCTAATATGAAAATGTGGTTGGTGAGCAAAAAAAAAGAATCCATTAATCGAGTGAGGATGGGATAGAAAAAAACCCATCCCTTGCAATCTCTGATTCTCATTTCTCAGCAAGCCTCGTGATGCCAAACTGTGATCATCAGGACAGATTTTTCTATCCCATCCCAACACTCATGATAGATTCTTGTAATCTCACAAAGTGGCTCATATTATCATTGCAAATATAATACAAAAATAGGCTGACATTATGGTGGGTAATTATGTGGTTTATGGTATAGGACTCTTGTTGTAATTAAAGTCAGTGTCAGTAGATAATATTATTAACTGACTTGGAACAGATTGGCCTACTGAAACAAAAAGTTCAGTTCAGAAAGATAAAATTTAGATGTCCACATCGTTTTTGGACATTCTGTGGGTAGCTTTGAGTTACTCCTTCATGTGAGCTGATCCCCAAAAAGGACGAATCAAGCATTTAAACCTAAGCATTTTGCCACCTGATTATCCATCAATGTTAGTCTGTGTTGTTTTTCCTTTGTGATAGTCAAATGAATGTTGAAACTGACTAGACTGTTTGTACATACTTCTAATTATTTTTTGTCATTTTGAGGCTGGACCTCTATATCTTGTTCTCAAAATTCACTGCCCTTTCCATTTTATTCTATGCAATGTCTTTAAAACTTTGTGATATTTTAGATATGTGGTTAATCTTTAAAAATGGAATATTGAAAAATCTTGTGTTTTAAGCTGTTATTTACTTATCTTCGATTCGTTTTATTATTATCTAATTTACTAATTTTAGAGCTCATAGACTATATTCAAGCTTCCATTTTCTTGGAAATTCTCCCAATTCATTTGTATTGTTGCTAGGATAAGGCAGAGTATGGTAGTGACTATCTTAATGATTATGTTGACAAATCAAACATCACTAAAAAGGATTACAAAAAAACAGCAGTAAAAAGGCATTTGTACAGAGCCACATCATCAAATTTTGTAATATTGCAGAAAATGTGTACCAGACATGTTTCCCAATATCATGTCAATAGTAAATTCTATGAATGTTAAATATTCCCTTTTCTGCAAATAAGATATCAATATTAGCTCATTATATGTGATCTTTGTTGTAATGTATTTTACCTGATCATACAGTTTCTTAAGCAGATATCTAAACTAGATACCTTAGAACCTGTTAAACAAGGGTGTTGCCAAAACTCTCATCAAGTATATAACCAAGCAGTGATTCACTTCAATTGCATACCTTTACAAAATAACTACTCTTTACTCGTAAAGAGAAGAATTTGCTTTTTACCCTTTGTATTCATATGGATTTTCCCATACATATTGATACAATAAGTATGGGACTGCAAATTGAGTACTTTAAGGGGTCACACACGCAATTTTCAAAATTATGATGTATTTCTGTCCATGAAGGTTGTTTTAATCTTAGCAAACAGTTCAGACCTGATCCAATGCAACTTTATGCTGTATTTCATCTGGGTCTTCACTGGTTGCCAAAGTACCTGTTTATGGGTTTCCAGTATACAAAGGGTTAAGCAAGGGTGTTGCCAGAACACTCATCAAAGGGAGAGTATGAAATCAAACAGTGATTCTCTTCAATTAAAATTGCTTCCCTTTTCAAAATGTCTACTCTTTAAGGGAAGAATTTGCTCCCGGAGGTAGCGAATTTTTTCCTTAAAGAGCTGTATGTTATGGCATGGAAAAATTCCCTTTATGAGTTGTATGTTATGGCATGGAAAACCACTACTCATTAGGTGATGTGACTTGAATTGTGAAGTTGTCACTTTCCCATTGGTATCCTGGGTCAGGTGTGGCGCTTGATTGTATCAATTCTTGATATTTCTTACTTTGAATGTAAACAATTTCACTATACATTTGCATTCTGGTGTGTTTTGGGCACTGATTGGGTGTCAAAATAATAAATGACTTATTCAAGAAGAATGGCGTCTTGGTACCTTACATTCACAAGTGATAACATGACCTTCAATCTCAAAAGTCAATACTCCTTTACAGCTTTGCAGGTCTTTTTATATATTTGTGTATTCCAAACTGCTGGATGCTGATCATCTGGGAATTGTGTACTATGCTATATGCAAAATAAATTTAGCGATTGTTTTGTATGGATGAGCCCATCCACATTAGATCCAAAGTTTCATATTTTGTCATGAAGATACAAGTGCCGGTCATCTGACAAGCATTTCCGTTTAAAAAATTACACAATTACCAAACGCAGTGATTGAGCTAAAGTGACGTTAAGTTTTAAGACTAGTGGGCATTTCTGATCATTGGGAGAAGCCCAAACCATTTCCAAGCGTTTGTTTGGTCACTGAAAACCAAAAAGCACAGCAAATGCCGCAATTTGCTAAACTTTTTTAGAGAATTAAGGGACCAAGTTTTCACAATTTGAAGTTTTTATTAATGCTTTTACAATATCGCCTTTAAAAGGTATTTTAGTCGGTATTTCTTGAACTACATTGACAAGTATGACTGTTTGATCGCTTCTAACACATTCAGACAAATAATGTTGAATGAAACATCTTCATGGCTACAGAGCACAGGCCGTAAGATAAAATCTAAAGACACCGTTGTGTCGCACCATTTTACTGTAACTTAAAGGCATATAATCCTGTCCAATAGATATCATTGAAGGATTAACTGATAAGGGATAGTTTCAATAACTAACAAAATTAAAGAGGCCTCAAGAGGGGACTTACCAGTATAAAACACAATTGTTTTCACTAAGATAAAGATCAATATTTCATCAGAAAATACCATATCCCTTCTGGGGACCACTTTATTGCCCTAGTAAGGACATCTTAATCACCTCATTATGAGTGTCCGTTGATCTAACCAGTATGACCCCCTGGAGAATGTAATAATGAGTGGTAAAACTAAGATTGCTCAGAATTTTACCTCTTTAAGGTTTTAATCAACCATAAGATGAGTTACATTGTAAGCCTATGGTATCTTTGTAAACCGATTCTCTGTTGAATTGAAACACCAATAATCATTAGAAGTTTAATCAAATAATAACTATGTTTGGATGTCATTGACGGCAGCTGATGTTTTCAGCTTGAAATCTCTATCACATCTGTCACATAACCAATAGCTTTTATAGGCGTATGGTGCATGAGGAAGATGAAATACCACCAAACGAAAATCCACAATATAATCATTTTAGCATTACTTACAACAGGTGTGAATTTTGTGTACTGATCCCCTTCTGTCCCCAAATGCTAATTTAAAGGATGGCGTCTCTTTATTCGTGGTTTCGTTTGCCTAAAATCCTGTTCTGGCCATTGTCATTGAAATTAATCGATACTGCACAAAGATGAGCAAAATAAGATATAAAACATAAGAAATTGCTAAATATGTTGTGCATAGTATACTACTAAGGTATCAAGATTTTTCAAATGTGTTCAATCAAAATAAACATGTATGCTCTCATTCATTGGGTCTTCAGGTCTGAATTTTACTGATTAGTGTATGATGAAGGCGCTGATAAGACTGTAGAGATACGCAGGGTTGTCTGGGCCTTCATTGCATGCATATGCTTGAAGATTAGAAACTCATTAATCAGCCCATCCAATGGCCTATTATTATTACTAGGAATTGACAAATCATAGATTATAACCTAGTAATGGTACCAAGAAAGAAATAAGAACAGGCAGATTAACTTTGTAGTATAGAAGCAATTATGCCCAGCACTCAGTTTTCTCTTTCCCTTCCTTAGAGAGATGACTGTAATGTTGGAAAAACTATACTTAGTCTTTGGTTTTCACATTTATTGTAAATTCAGAATTTTTTGCGAGGTTTTATTTTTGCAAAACTTCACATGCTAAGTTTCCAGAATATTAAAACCCTCTCGAAATCAGTCTTCCATTTAGTGATGTAAGTAAATCATGTCAAAGTCTAGAATTTTTAATGTCACAAATATGTTTTCTACCAATATTGTGAAAGTATTTTTTTTTGTGAAATGTTTTGAATTTAAACTATGTCAAGGTCTATCTTTTTATCATGTCACATTTTCTACAATTGAGCCGTGACATGAGATTCCCAACAATGTGGTATTTGCGACCAGCAAAGCCTCAGATCAGCCTGCGCATACGCGCAGACTGATCAGAGCCTTTGCTTGGTACTTGAATTTTATATGAGTGTTAAGCTACTGACTGAACATCATTTGAAGGTTCAAAGCTTAAAAGGAGGCTGTACAAACATGTCTGAGTCTACATTGGTCAAAATGCCACATTGTTGGAAATCACATGTTGCGGCTCAATTATTGTTACTCTTGTTACATGCTTTAGGTAAACATTTTATTATTTTGTTTACAATCTTTACACTTGATAAGTAAATGGTCTGGACTTAATGATTCAACTTTCTTTTCTATTAATTAATTCCTTGTTAAAACTTATTTTCTTATCAATTACGTTATATTTGAAATACACATGTATATATGATGTACATATTTGTATTAATTTAAAGTATTCAGATGTTTATAGTCATTCTATTATGCTATGTGATCATATTCATTAATATTTAAGCAGGGTATGGGTTAACATTTAAACCAGAGCTGTTATTATTCAACTATTAGGTCACTCTATCGTCACGTGATATGCAATGTCCCAGTCTCTTGTAAAACTAATGGAGATAGGAACCAGTTTGGAGGCGTGGCTAGACAGTGTCAGACCTAATACTTGAATAATAGACAAGAGTGAGATAAGCTCTCAGCAAACCCTCCGGGAAGTAACTACCTATATATGACATAGTGCGGATGTGCGGCACGAATAGCCCCCTTTTTCAGCGCTGCCAGGTATATGGATATATGTGGTGATTCCATAGGAATTCAATTTCTTAAACAGGTATCAAAGATTAATGGTTAAATTCGGGATCAGAAAGTCGGACCAAAACTCTGAATTCAGACATTATCTAATAAACTGGAAATTAATGGATAAACAACAATTAGTCCTGAGGAAACTTAAATCCCGACTTCATCAAACCAGTGCGTTGCATCTAACTCAAAGTTAAGGCATAACCCATGTATTGAGAAAAATGGTTCGTAACCCCTGAATTCAGGCATTATCCAGAAAACTGAAAATATTTACAACAATAAGTCTTTGGAAAATCAAATCATGAATGCAACAAACCTGAAGGTATTATGCGTAATTCAGACTTTTGAGCTAAGGTTTAAAGAAACAAAATTCTTTATGCCAAAAAGGATTTGGGGCTGACTTTCTATGGCAAATCGTGAATAAGGGATAATACTGAAAATTTCAACCATGCCAAAAGCTTATTTGATATTCAAGTCATAGCTCAAATATAATGTAATAATACAATAGCTAAAAAGTGCTGACTGAATAATAATTTCATTCTCTTTGGTGCAAGCAATATTTAAGCCAGTTCTTGAGATTTGGGTACTTATTGCAGCAAAGGCTCAGAAGAACATGCATATCTATGCAGTCTGTCCAGAGCTTTAGCTGCTCACTCACAAAGTAGGGACAAAGATGAATTTTATGTTTATAGAATGAATTTATTTATATGTGATAACACACCTACCAAACTCTCTGATGCTAAAACACTGATTGAATATAAAACCCAACTGCCCTAGGAAGAAAAAAAACATGGGTAATGTCATGCTACAGCCCTTGGATTACTATGTTTATGGTATAAATATGAGGTCGGAGAGTTCTTTCGTTTTGTCAGTTTTAATTTTTGTGTAATGAAAATGTTTGGATTCTGGTACACCGTCATTAATTTATGCAAAAAGTAAATCTGACAGAGAGAACTTTCTGACCTCATATTTAAACCATAAATATAGGAATCCATAGACTATTGCATGGCGTTCCCTGAATATTGATTCTCTTCCTAAGCCAGTTCGTGTTCATATTTAACCAGCAGTTGAGCATCAGAGCACTTGGTTGCATGGATAAGTGCCAACATCTCATGAACTGGCTCATTTCTTTTCATGTATGTATGTCTTGTTAATCATGTCCTTTAATAAAATGCTCATTATCATTAAATTTGTGCCAGTGCATGAGATTTCCAACAATGTGGTATGTGCGACCAGCAAAGCCTCAGATCACCCTGCGTGTACGTGCAGTCTGATCAGAGCCTTTGCTAGTCGCTTGAGTATTCTATGATTGTTTAGCTACTGGCTGAACACCATTTGGAGTTTCTAAGCTTAAAATGACGCTGCAGAGGCTCGTCCCAGTCTACACATGTCAAAATGCCACATTGTTAGAAATCTCATGCATTTGCTCATTTATTATTAATACCTCATTGCTATCTGTAAATAAAATCTACACAAAAATATGGTTTATTTATTGCTGCTTTTTTAAAACCTCATCCTGGAGACAACTGACTGATACAATTGCAAATGTAAGGTCTGGGAGCGCAGTGGCTCAGTTGGTAAAGCCCAAGTACAATACTTGGAATCGAAGGGTTGCTAGTTCAGACTCATCAGTAACTGTATTGTGGCAGGCAATTGGTTTTATGCATATTTAATAAGAGTTGTGTGACGTCACACAGCCTCTAAATAGCCGCCTTCCTTGGCTCCCCATTTTCTACTACTAGTATACAATGATCTGTAGCTCTCTTAGTTTCCGTCCCACTTTGATTCGGTTTGCAGCAGATTGCATGGTTAAATAAGGGCTTGCAATTAAGGTTTACATAGCTTCAGTGCTGATATTCCCTTTAACTAATGCATAAGAATGGGAACAACAAAATTAAAATCTTCATTCAGGGAAATATACTCAACGTCAGTGAAAAGTTACCAGTAAATCACATACACTTAACATGGGACAATATTTGGTCCATTCTGAGCGAAGAACGGCGGATACTTCAACGCTCAATTTTATGGCATAGAGTCCCATGCATCACCACTATGCAAAACTGTATCCATCACACCCAAATGCAATATAATCATTCCTTGATGGACTCCTGTAGTTTCCATTGCATTGTATAGGAAAATGCAAATTTTTGGTGCTACCTTAAAGTTTAATCCTCATTTTTCGCGTTTAATGGAATAACCTAAGCCATTTTGGTGGCGTTTTCAATGCTAATGTCTAGGGCATGTCCTGATATGTTGTCTTCTGAAAATGATGATTTTGAATTCTTAAAAACTACGAAAAACTAAAAATGCACGTGCATCACGTGTACCATAGTTCCAGGGCTCGTGTGACTGTTTTATCTCTCCAGACAAGCTTGTCGTTGACCAGAAACATGAACGAAAGAGTAGCCAAAGAGCCTTATTATATATTTTCCGAAATATCGAAATTTCAATACTGGTAACTTTTCATTGACGCTGAGTATATATGGTCAGGTATATAGTGGAAATTATGTTTTATGGCAATGTACATATGTCATAAAACATAATTTCTAAAGCAAGCTGTATGACACACCTCCTCAATGAAGATTGTGCAGACAGTTATCTCCTAATTGTGCAGTTTGTGCCCTGTTATCTTTGTAGAAACCAATTAACTTTGCCACCATAAGGCAAAAGCCTGAAGTTGCAACAATAAGTTAGTATGGTAATAATTCTTTTTCAAAATCCCCTTTCCCAGCAATATGAGAAAAGTAAGTAAGAGTACGAAGATCAGGAATCGATACAATCAAGTACCACACCTGACCCAGGATACCAATGGGAAAGTGACAAACTCACAGTTAGACACCACAAACGAGAGTCAAGAGGTCAACACTTTCCCAGCAGGTGACCACAAGGCACAAATAAAAAGACGCACACAAAGCATAGCAAACACAAGGCAGACAAAAAACACAAAAAAAATCCACAAATAAAGTACCGCCTTGGAACCTTCAATAAACCCAAGTTTTTATTCAACCTAATTTCAATGTCACATCCAATACTGTTAACCACTTTATACTTTTAAAGAAAGGCATACTGATGCAGTTTAGTTTTGGTAGTTTCTCAATTTAATACCCTTTTAAGTTATTTGCTATTCTCAAAAGAGCTACTTTTAAGTAAAAAAATATGCTCCCTATGAAACTGAATTCAAAACTGTATTTTCCTGCCTCATAAAACTGTATTTTCCTGCCTCATAAAACTGTATTTTCCTGCCTCATAAAACTGTATTTTCCTGCCTCATATTTTAGCATTTTTATTTTAACGCCAATAGCTCCAAATTAAAATACCCATCAAAAATAAGTGTTTTAAAGTACCAACAATGATCCAGTGTTGAATGCCTGCTGTACTCTATTTAAAACCAACCATTTCTGTAGGATAAATCTTTGAAGTTATAGCACTGTTTTAAATAGGAATACAAACAGAGGATGAATTTAAAGATGTGTTAGGCTTATTAATGTAGTCCTAGCTTTGGCCCAGAAATGGAACGAATGTGGTGGCTATTACACATTATCAAAAGACAAAAAGAAACCATCATTGGTGAATAGTGGAGACAGAAAATTCTCATCCTGAGGCTCCACCATTACAGTGGAAAATAAAGCTCTGTGAATATTTTCAATTGGAATGGTAGATCCAAGGTTTTAATTTTTAATCTGTTTTCTCACATACCATCCAATTTTACCATTTGGCAAGTCTCCATTACTGGGACTGGCGGAAGAATACATTGGTTAGAAACTGAAGGAGATGGATTTATTCTTAGTCAGTAAATTACTGGATTATTGGATCTTTTCATGATTGGTATGTAAGAAATACTGTGTACATAACAAAAACAGATACTGGTAACTGTACACTACAATCCCCCACCCCAGCCAAAAAAACAGAAATTCAATGCAGAAATGATACCAAGTTTATTTCAGATCCGAAGCATAATAGATGTTTTTATACTTGTACTGTCTTCCAAAGACCAGCTTAAAGACATACATGAAGTTTCAAAACGGTACAAATAAACAAGAAATCACAACCCTTTAACCCTTTCCCTTCATGAATATTCATGCTAAGCTCCACCCACAATGAATAATTATATAAATAAATTTTCAAGTTTATACATAGAACAAAGAAAGTACTTGTCAGGCCCACTAGTGCAGGCTCATATCTCATCATATTTCCACAAACAGAGTTGGCCCTGATCAAGCAGCTCTTACAAGAGCTGCCTGATCTGGGTCTGCTCTGTTTGCAAAAGCGATGAAAGGCATCTCTTAGTCTATGAGGTTAAGCCTAAAGGGTTAAGCATGCCTAAATATGAGATTAGCCGCTATGTCATGAGAAAAACTGCTCTATTGTCGTCGAATACCAAAGGTGCAGACTATTCTGCATAACCACACAGTCTGATCACCATCTTTGTTATTTCCTCTTTCTGGAAGTTACTTTATTTGTGCGGCTGCATCTAAAATTTCACTGTTCTAGCTGTTTTTGTAGCCCTTATCTAATGCACGGCAGTCTGTGGTTACATTAAGTAATGCTGAAAAGTGTTGAGCAAAATGCAGAAGCAATACCAATTCAAAAAACTCTCATGTGACTGCAATTTAAATCCTCTTTCAGCTCCTCTTTTGAGAAAACATTTCTTCATCACGTTTGAGCAAAATATGGAAGGAACCAGTTTAAGAAACTGTCACGTAACTGCCATTCCACCGCCTTCCATATCAACCTGCAAAGAAAAGAATAAAGAAAGATATATAACTCTTGGAATGATGGGTAATTTTGCATGCTTTTTGCCATCTGCTGATTTCACCAAAACCAACTTTATACTGGGACTGTGTGGCAGTGGCAGAACGTCTCCCTGCCCTTCACTATAGTGAAAATTGACCCTACCTCACCTCAGCTTTCGTACTATTTTGTCGTTCTAGTCAAAAGCAGGACAGGGAATAACAATAATAATGCAAAACCAGCTAGATTCTTTGCTTTTTTCTTTGTTTTACGGACCCTGCCGACCCATTTTTTTTAAAAGTGGAAAAATAAAACATTTTTTTTTCAATTTTATGTTTTATGTTGTTCTGACGAAAAAACAAGACCATCAAACTGTTGCAGAGGAACAGATAAACCATGTTTTGAAGCAATTAAGTTTGTGAAAAAAGTAATTGTTTTCCAAAGAATGGTGTAACAGAAAGCAATCAAATTTTGGGAAGAAACAAAAGAAAAAAGAAATCTCATATTGAGATTTGTCTCATATTCAGATATGCATACATCTCAAAAGTACCTGGGATGTGTACCATAATAGTGTGCAGATCTGGGCCTTTAATCTGAGGAAACTAACCTCATCGGGAGAATCTCTATCATCAATCATATCTGTGTCTAGTTCATCGTCGTTGGTATCACTCTCATCATCGTCATCATCACCATCATCCTCGTCCTCCTCATCTTCATCTTCCAGATGCTGTAACGATATGGAGAATACTGAGTGAGTGTCTTTTGATATCAAGTTTACCAGGCAAGGCTTTGAGAACGCATGTTGACATCGCGAGGCTTGCCGAGCGATTCAACATGCGTTCTCAAAGCCGAGCCTGGTAAACTTGATATCAAAAGACGCGTACCTGGTATTCTATTTATCAGTTTACCCATTGTTGAACACTCTTCAAACTAGCGAAAATGACGTTATTTTTGATTTTTGTGTTGATTCAGCGTCATTAGCGACGTCATCCAACAAGTGCAAGGGCATCATGACCTGATAAAGGTAACATGCATTGAGATAGGAAACGCTTATTAGGTTATGTTGAAACAATTTAGACAATACTAGGGGTGACTGATAAAAGGGGTTTATCAACTGAGCCAGTGCAAGAGATTTCCAACAATTTGACATTGTGACAAGTGCAGACTCCGACGAGCCTCTGCAGCCTCCTTTTAAGCTTAGAAACTCCAAATGATGTTCAGTCAGTAGCTTAACAATCATAGAATACTCAAGCAACTAGCAAAGGCTCTGATCTGACTGCGCGTATGCGCAGGCTGATCTGAGCCTTTGCTGGTTGCACACACCACATTGTTGGAAATCTCATGCACTGGCTCATTATTATATTACGTTTTTTTGGCGGAAAATCGGCATATTGTAAATGAAAAACATTAAAAAATCGGCACATTATTGGCGGTAAACTCCGAAAAAATGGCATGTTTAGGCAGGCACAGTGCAATAGAATTGGTGAGAGAAATACAAAGGAACAATACTTTTTCCGAACCGACTGAGCTACAAAGTGGGGGTGTGTGTTATGCATAATATCATGTTACGCAACACTCGGCAAAAAATGGTACCCTTTCATACAAAGGGTATCCAGATACCTTTTAAATTATTCATTTAATAAATGATGTGGGTACTTACTGGACACATCTCGTGTGGAGCTTTATTCTCGTAGTACATTTACAACAAAGAAAGAAAAGCCTTTTCATCCACAGACTACCATACTACACCTACGGTAAATGTTAAAAAAAATCGAACACTAGTTGGCTACAAAAAAAGGTCTAGACAAACAGCATAGACCCAGATCAGACTCAGAGTCTTTTCTGTTTGTTAAACTGACATTCTTTTATGAATTCAGGCCCTGATAACCAACATTTTATTTAAGAACAGAAAGAGAAAAGTGTTAGAAATTTTAGAACATTTACCATAAACGTAATAATGAATCCATAGTATTAATGAAACTAGAAATCATGTTTGTGAAACACTGTGCCCCAAAAGATGGTGCTCATTAAAAAAAAGGCCAAAACTCTAATTTGTTTGTTTGTTTGATTTTATTCTTTACGTCCACTCAACAATCTTTCAGTTATGCGGGACGGTCTTCCTGGGTTGAACCAGTACTAAGCTAGGATAAATGTGTCTTGCTCAAGGACCACAACGCAGTGACGCCGGTGAGGCTCGAACCCGCGGCCCTTCGGTCTAGAGTCAAGCACTCTACCACTGAGCCACTGCGCTCCCTACCAAAACTCTAATAACAGTTAATATAATTTCTTCAAAGTTAATCAGAAAATCCACTCATCATCTGTGATAAAGGCACTAAATTTCTAGACTGTAGTTCTTATAGTTTATCCTGCTAACAAGGTAGATGTGTTAGTGAACCAGGGGCAACAACTCTGTAATGAACTGATATAGCGGATCTTACACTCGTGATCATTTCATATGAAATTTATTAGCCTTCGACGAGTTTAATAAATTTAATATGAAATGATCACAAGTGTGTGATTCTATTTATCATATGACCTTTTAAATGCGGTTTTATCACACTGTGAAGTTTGTTCATTTTAATGAAAATTTGCATTGTTGACTTGGACGTCGTCATGCCATTACTTGTTCCAGCCGAAAGTGTTATGCAACGTGTGGTCATAACATTATTTATGACATGACGTTATCCACTGAATAACAGTAACGTCATATGATAAATAAAATTATGTCACTTTTCATTAAAATGTACTACACATCTTAGTTTACTTAGTACATTCTTGGTCATGTAGGTCTGATGTTGGAAAATTGCCGAAACATGATGCGCAACGCAATCAGCCCTCCACCCAAATCAGCAAAACTTACATGATTTCCAAAGCCTACGTCAAGTAATGCGAGTCACGGACATGACTGAAACATCAGAGGTTTGCAGATTGCCCTCTACACAGCAAAATGAATGCACAACTAGGAAAGACATAAAATATTACATTATAAAACCAGCAATAATGTGACATTGAAACAGCTCAGTTTTAACTTACTTCTGCTGCAGTTTTGCCAATTGGTACAATGTTGTCATCCTTTTTAGATATGCTTTCAATCTGAAATAAAGAAGAACTATTTATCTCCATAGGTCCAGATAGACAAACAATTGCAGGGTAAAATCGTAAAGATTTGCTTATCCATCAGTTCTAACATTTGTTTTGGATGCTCAAAAGAACCGTCTCATTGAGATGGTTCTTTTGATTACCTACAACATATGTTTAGGTTGAGAACTAAGAGAATCATTTTTGATCAAGCACTCTTATCTAGAGGCCTGTAAACGCTTTGTATTCTGATGGGTTTTCCCATACATATTGATACCAATCGTGTAGCCAGAACGCTGAAAAGTTACGCACATCAAAGGGAGACTACTGGATCAAGCAATGATTCGCTTCAATTGCGTCCCTTTTCAAAATGCGAATTTCTCTTAAAAGGAAGAATTCGCTCCCAGAGAGAGTGGAGCAGTTCCTTATGGTATGGAAAATCACTTATATCACATTAAGTGACCTCCCTTGAATGTTACTATTTTTATTATGCATATGCGTAACCTGCGTAATGGGTGCTACGCCAATGGATACAATAAGTATGTGATAGCCCATTTTGTATTTTAAGGGGTCTGACCATCACAAGTAGAAGTTTTTAAATTCTGATGTACATGTATTTCTGTCCCTGAAGGTTGTTTTAATCTTAGCAAACAGTGCAGACCCTAGTGAAATGCAGCATTATGCTGCATTTCATCTATGTCTTCACGGTTTGCAATAATTCCCCATTTATGTGTTTCCAGTATACAATAGGTTGGGTAGCCAACTCAGAACTACCATAATGAATTTTTTTTTTTATTTTACCAGGACCTAAAAATATGTTTAAGTTTCCTTTGTGAATAGTTGTCTGATGTTCAGAGTGGGTAGGATTTGAAAAAAGCATATGACTTTTCAGTAAAAACTTGGGGGTTATAGTCAGGAAGCTAAAAATAGTTTAATTCTCGGGACCGCACTTCCGGTTAGCAACAGTTGCCAAGGCTCGCCGAATATGACAACGACGCCATTTTGTTTTTTATCGATTTTGATTTTTGCGTTTCCCGCAAGATAATCTTCAATAATGGCCAAATCGTAGTTTGCAGTAGGTTGCCACAAGCATAACACGATGAAAGACAAGAAAATACAGAGTTAAAGCTTCCCAAATAATAATGACAAACGCTTAGAAATATCGGTCTTTGCCGTCAGGTTAGTAACTTACGGGAATCCGCTGGCACTATTATGTCAACAGTTAAGCAACAAGACTGTTAGACAACAAAAGAACATTTCAGTACTGATATGTTAATCACGCATAGACAATAAAGCATAGACAATTAATCTGAATAATAATAATAACTCAAAACACTCAGTCAATGAGGGTGATGGATGGATAGACGGATAGACGGATAGATACAGTAGATAGATAGATAGATAGATAGATAGATAGATAGATAGGCAGGCAGGCAGGCAGGCAGGCAGGCAGGCAGGCAGGCAGACAGACAGACAGACAGACAGACAGACAGACAGACAGATAGATAGATAGATAGATAGATAGATAGAAGAGAATATTGGTTAATTGGTTACTGAGAGGACCTGACCTGAACTTTCAGTGCAAAGTGAGTACATTATGGGTATGGACTTTTGATGTCAGAATGTCAGGCCTGATCTGGGTCCAAATATTTTGAAAAGGTTATCAGCAGATGACAATGTCAAGTAAAGGTTTAACGCAGAGTCAAAATATATCTGTTCAACTTGTCATAACCGTGTCAAACAGTCTGGACCCCGATAAGGCCTGGACAGAATGTCGGTCCTGATCTTGGTCCAAACTATTTAAAGAGTTATCAGCAGATGACAATGTCATGTAAAATTTAACGCAAAGTTTAAACATATCGGTTCAACTTCAGCTTGTCATAACTTATAAAGTGTCAAACAGTCAGGACCCTGATAAGGCCCTGACAGAATATCGGCCTGATCTGGGTCCAAATTGTTTGCAAAGGGTTATCAGCAGATGACAATGTCATGTAAATGTTTAACGCATTGTTAAAATATATCGGTTCAACTTCAGGTTGTCATAACCTTTAAAGTGTCAAACAGTCTGGACCCTGATAAGGCCTTGACAGAATGTCAAGCCTGATCTGGGTCCAAATTGTTTGCAAAGGGTTATCAGCAGATGACAAAGTCAGGTAAAGGTTTAACGCAAAGTCAAAATATATCTGTTCAACTTGTCATAACCTTTAAAGTGTCAAACAGTCTGGACCCCGATAAGGCCTGGACAGAATGTCGGTCCTGATCTGGGGCCAAACTGTTTGCAAAGAGTTATCAGCAGATGACAATGTCATGTAAATGTTAAACGCATTGTTAAGATATATCGGTTCATCTTCAGCTTGTCATAACCTTTAAAGTGTCAAACAGTCTGGACCCCGATAAGGCCTTGACAGAATATAGGCCTGATCTGGGTCAAAATTGTTTGCAAAGGGTTATCAGCAGATGACAATGTCATGTAAATATTTAATGCATTGTTAAAATATATTGGTTCAACTTCAGCTTGTTATAACCTTTAAAGTGTCAAACAGTCTGGACCCTGATAAGGCCTTGACAGAATGTTGAGCCTGATCTAGGTCCAAATTGTTGCAAAGGGTTATCAACAGATGACAAAGTCAGGTAAAGGTTTAACGCAAAGTTAAAATACATCGGTTCAGCTTCAACTTGTCATAACCTCTAAAGTGCCAAACAGTTTGGACTCCTATCAGGTCCGGACAGAATGTCGAGACTGATCTAGGTCCAATTTGTTTGAAAGGGTTATTAGCAGATGACGATGTCATGTAATGGTTTAATGCAAAGTTAAAATACATCGGTTCAACTTCAACTTGACATAGCCTCTAAAGTGTCAAACAGTTTGGACCCCTATCAGGTCCGGACAGAATGTCAGGCCTGATCTGGGTCCAAATTGTTTGAAAGGGTTATCAGCATGTAAAGGTTTAGCGCAAAAATAAAATACATCGGTTCAACTTCACATTGTCATCTGCTGATAACCTTTGCAAACAGTTTGGACCCCAATCAGGCCTGAACAGAATGTTGGGCCTGATCTGGGTCCAAACCGTTTGCAAAGGTTATCAGCAGATGACATGTCAGGTAAAGTTTTAATTCAAAAGGTAAGATACAATGGATTTGACCCAAAGTTGTCAGAACCTGGAAAAACATTTTTTATTTGATTCTTTACGTCCAATCAACAATCTTTCAGTTATATAGGGACAGGCCTCCATGGGTTGAACCAGTACTAAGCTAAGATAAATGTGTCTTGCTCAAGGACCACAACACAGTGAACTACATTGATTTCCCAATAACAGGGTGCCCTGTGACTTTTGGTGTCAAAAACATAGGTATGCCCTAGAAATATAGGTACATGTACATTTGTATCTGGCCACCAGAAATATCGGATAATACAGAATGCATATGTATACATAGGTTTAGATAAACACATTTTTGAGCGTAAAATTGTGAATATTTTCTCACCCATCAGTTTTAACATATGTTTTGGGTGCTCAAAAGACCCGTCTCATTGAGATGGTTCTTTTGAGTACCCACAACATATGCTTTGGTTGAGAAATAAGATAAATAATTTTTTGGTACACACTCTTATCTAAAGGCCTGCATATAGTCACATGCACACTGAAGAAACCAAAGTAGATTAAAAGTTTTTTCCACCAACTGTTTGTCTGTTTGAAATATGCTTGTCCAGCCTCTGTTACATTCATTTGGAAAACATTCAGTCTGCAAAATATCTTGGCATAACACTTTATTAAGGAGAATATGGATTGGGGTCAACATATCTCTGATATTTCATCCAAAGCAACTAAAACTTTAGGTTTTCCCTTGCAGGAACTTTGCTTTCGCACCTAGGAGTACTAAGGAGGTTGCATACAAAACTTTGGTATGCCCTAAACTGGAGTATGCAGCATCTATTTGGAGCCCATACTGTAAACTTCAGATTCAACAGGTGGAGAAGGTACTGGGGATGGCAGCCTACTGGACCTGCAGGAGGTAGCGCAACACTAGTAGTGTTGGTGAGATGCTCAATGAGCTGCAATGGCCAACTCTGGAGGCCCGGAGGGATCAATCCTCTCTGTTTTTCTTCCACAAGATTCATTGTGGAACAATGTTTATTGATAAAGATAAGTACTTGACCCCGTCTCAAAGAACAAGATCTACCAGGTCATCACACAACTCAGAGTATTGCAGGCCGCAGACTTATAGTGATGCCCTGACTGTTCTTTTTACCCCAAGGATTATTCCCAATTGGAATAGTCTGGATCCAACTGTGGTCGCAGCTGAGACCATGGAGGAGTTCAGGGCACTCATTTAAATGACTCAGCTTGTGTTGTCAATGGGAAATCCTGAGTCAAGAACTTAGGACCAAAAATAAGCTGATCATGTTTTTCAAGATTGTGCATGGGCTCATAGACTATATACTCAAAGTCCATATTCTCACAGTAAACCATTATTTCAGTATAAATGAATCACACCACCATCTATCAGCATTCCAGCCATTGTGGCTGAGTCTCCGGTTTGGTACCTTTCAACAGGGAGCTCTCTAAAATATCATTCTAAACATAATAGGGCTGGCCAGATGTAAGTAAAACTTAGCCATGTCCTTGTGCTATGCTAGGGGGGACTTCATGGGCCCTGGCACCTCCAAGGAAGCTAGACTGTCAGACAGGATTGAAGGTATGAAATGCATCTGGTGAAACTTAATATGACTCAAACTTTTATTTTCTTCTACCTTTCCAATCAAATCTCCATTTTTTTGTTTCACTTCTTACTTTCCTATCATTTCTCTCTTTATTCTTTTCTAAAAGTCCCAACCACCCGCGCTACAGAATTCAAGATTGATTGTAGCGTGTAACATGTAGATACCACGGGCTACTGGGTCAAGAAGCCTATAGGATGATTTTAACCATTTACTTTTAGCACACGTCAATTGCCTTTGATATAAACAAATTGACCTTGTAAACCAAGCGCACCACCTAAACTTGATTACTTGTGTGTTAATTCTACTAAGAGAAGATACAGTGAGAACCAATACCGAGAGATTACTACAGCCAATTGGGGCTTAGCTACAAGCAACCTACCAACTTGTTAACCAGGGATCGCAGGTTCGATACCAGGCTTCACCAGTCTGTCAGATGAGACTTTAAGCAGTGACCCCGTCACTGGTGTTTGGTGGTACGTTAAACACAGGCAAACACAGGTTATGACCGTCAACAAAACAATATCCTGAAACAGCCACATTGATATGGTGACAAAAAGGGCAAACCAGACCATCTCCTTTCTACAGAGAAACCTGTCATCATGTCCAAAGGCTATAAAAGAAGCCAGTTACAAGACCCTCATGAGACCTCAGCTGGAGTATGGGGTTACAGTCTGAGACCCATCTATAAAGACCGGCACCAAGTGCCACCAACAAGGTCGAAGCTGTCCAGAGACGCGCAGCAAGATTCTGCCAGAATGATTATCGCTGAACAAGCAGCCTCACCTCCATGATTAAGAATCTTGGATGGGAAGATCTGCAACATCGCCGTGAGCAGTGAAAAACAATCATGATGTACCCAATGGTCAGTAAGCTCATCGACATCCATGCTGAGAACTATCTAACTCATTCCCGCACATCAACGGTCTACCAGAGGCCACAGGATCTGATTCCTGGTACCTTACTGCTCTGTGAATGCCTACAAAAGCTTTTCCTTTCCCCGAACTCTACGTCTCTGGAACTCCCTGCCTGTCTCCGCAGTTACAGCACTGTCACTTGATACCTTAAAGGGCTGCGTTGGCGTTGGACCAGTCCTCTAAGCCAGACAAGATGTTTTTAACCTGTATGAAGAACGTTCCTTCACACATGTGCATATAGTTTAACACAGTGCGACTATGCTCAAGATTGGGCCCAGCACTTTTTTGGAAGATGAGATGAAGAATATCTAAAAGACCACGAAAACTCATGACAATTGAATATATAAAGCAATTAGAGAATTTGTTTATCTAGATCTACCCAGGATTGGTATTCTTCCTCGAGCTCTGAAAGCTCGTTTTCGTCGTCACATGGCTTGTCCACAGTAAACCAAAGCTGATCAACTGCTGAAGGAATTAGACTTGGGAACAAGGGCGCTGACATGTTTCAGATGTGGGCGAATAGTGAGAGATTCGCATCTATATTTAAAACTCTTTTGTTTATTTTAAGATTTATCTCTTTTTTTATTGCAGACGAAATATAAAATTTAGTTATTTATGCATTTTAATCAAATAGTTCAATAAAAGAGTCACTGCGACTGAGGTAATATTATATACGAGTTTCTAATCCTAGCTTTAGTTTGACGTCTATTTCCTGTTTACATCCATCACGTGTAACCTGTCAATGGTTTATTTAATTTAAATTATTGCCTTAAGAGACATAAATGAATTTCGATCATGGCCAATAAATTACCAAGCAATCTACCACAACTCCAGAATTTAATCAAAAGAGATCCAGGCTCGTACAAAGATGAGGTATTTACCAATGTCATAGGTTTTCGCGGGGGTAAATGTCTGTGGAATCTGCAGGTAGAGGAAAGATTTTTATTTATAGATATACTATAAATTTATAGTACATCTAATATGAAATAGGTGCGACCTAACTGCAACCAACCAATGGTTAATAGCAGTTGGCTTTAATGATTCACCTGCTGGGAGAGGGCTGACCTCTTGGCTCTTGTTTGTGGTGTCTAACTGTTAGTTTATCACTGCCCCACTGGATTCCTGATCTTTGCACCCTTACTTACTTTGTGTAAATGTACGACCAAATCCCCTGGACACCCCTGCTCATTTTAGTACAGGGAGACATAATAAAGATAAAAAATGGTCATTTGTCGAATCTCTTAAAAAAGACGCGTTTGGGATCGCATCACTCAGAGAAAATGGAATTCTTAATACAGATCTATACAAAGGAAAAAGCCAATATATGCTATAGGCAGTTTTAATCAGCCTTCACAGGCGAAGGCGACTCTGACCCGCCCTCTAAAGGGGCTAGTCCGTTCTCCCCCATGGGGGACATAACAGTTGACCCGAAAGGGGCCGCCAAGCTGTTGGACGAACTACATGTTTTGTTTTTTTCTTCAAAATTCCAAAGCCGCACTCCCTGGTGTAATGATCAAAATTTTATCGTGTCAGTACTATAAGAAAGAAAGAAATCCTCGGACCCCCATGTTTTTGAAATGCTGCAAGCTCAAGATTTATTGGTGTTATTTGTACAATTTTTATGATACAGGCTGTTCTTTGATTAAAAGGAGGTCCATGCAGGGAATCAATGCATGAATAGTCAGTCTCCAATACGCGGATCCAGGATTTTTTTTTTTTTTTTTTTTGGGGGGGGGGGGGGGGGCTGCCTGAAAACAACCCTGACATTTTTTTAGTACTCAACTTTAATGTTTTACAGTTATAGAGAGGAGGTCCCGGATCCGTACATGTCCCCATAGTTCCGAGAGGCTGATTCTAGGGGGTGGGGTACTCATATATTTTTATACATATGAATAGTCCCATAGCCCTCTTTGCAAAAAGTGGGAGTGTCGCCATACTAACGAATTTAGCCTCCTTCAAAAATGAGAGTCCCAGCACCAAAATTAAGGGTTCAGGACTGCCAATCAGCAGTTAGTAAGAGCTCTGACGATGCTATGTTCTTGCACTTCTTTGTTAGTACGCAGCTCATGGGAGCGCAGTGGGTCAGTGGTAGAGTGTTTGAACCGAGACTACGGGCCGCTGCGGGCTCGAACCTCACCGGCGTCACTGTGTTATGTCCTTGAGCAAGAACATTAATCCTAGCTAAGCACTGGTTCAACCCACGAAGATCCGTCCGTAGATAACTGAAAGAGTGTTGATGGGACTTAAAGAATCAAACCAAACAAAGTTCGCAGCTCATCCTCTTTAACTTTAACTTTTGTATAATAATAAATGATTTTTTACTTTCTGGTTTAAAACAATTACGAACTTGGGATAGTCCATTGTATGGAAAAAGGATGTCAGGTAAACTTTTCTAAAATATTGTATATTTGTACCTGGAACTCTTTTTTACCATAGCTAACAGACCCTGGTGAAATGCAGCATGATGTTGGTTTTCAATTTTGAATCTGGTCTTCTCTGTTTGTAAAAGTACTCCCGATTAGCGATTACAAATGAGTTATGCTTACAATGCACAATTCGTATCTCTGGTGGACACATATAAGCCCCTGTTCTTAAATATATTTTGGCATCTGCAGTTTCGTCATATGATTTTCCAGAGTGTCCGGACAAGTATTTATAAGAAAGTTTATACATAATGCTTTGTTATTTTCCAGAGTGGATGGGAGTGTTCATTAATAGCCGTATATAATAATAGAAGATATATGGGCCTCGATGCGACAAACAATGTCTTATTAAGATTCAAATCAGCTTGCTCAGCTACGGTGACTAGCTGGAAAAAATAAAATTTCGCTTGAAGAAAATTCAGATATGATGCTTTCCAAAAGGCGAATAACAAAGGCGCAGATCGGCCGGCGCCGGTCAGCGCCTTTGCTGTTCGCACCCTCGGCGCCAAAGACAAGTTTTCTTGCATTAAGGGCCCTATGTTAACACCATTACATGGCATGTTTTTTGTTTAGATGGCCTCTAAATCCAGAGATCGAAGAGTAGGTGGGCACGCAAAACACGTATACGTCTATGAACGCACATCGGCTGATGGCTGGTGATCTTTGGTAGAATGCATAGTCTCCATGCGGGGATCTAGGAAATTTTGTCAGGGTGTGTGTGTGTGTGTGTGGGGGGGGGGGGTAGTCTGACGGCCTGAAAACAGCCTGGACAACGTTTTTTTTTTGTTTTTTGTTTTTTTTTAGTCCTCAACTTATTTTACAGTTTACAGAGGGGGTCCAATGGTTTTATTACAGAGAAAACTATACTTTTCAAAGGATCGAGGGAGTCCAACTTTTCTAAGGGGGGGGGGGGGGGGTCCAGGGTCCAAGTGTTAATTTCTATAGAAACCCATATAACTTGTGATTTTCCGGGGGGGGGGGGGGGGGGGTCCGGACCCCCCATCACCCCCTCTGGATCCGCAAATGGTCTCATCGCCGGTTAACTCTACCTCACTACTTGTGTAAACTACCCGGTAGGGTAAAGTCGGGTAAATTCGGACACTATTTGCAAACAATGCCAATCCAGATGAGACGGCTCCTTATGAGCCGTCACATCAGGAGTTTCACTATTTGCTTAGGTAATTTATTTTTATTCCAGTATTTGAAATATGAAACAAACAAGGTTGTTGTCCGAAATTAGCCGTCTGTCCTAATATACCCGACTTTACTCTATACATTTTACCTCCATGGATATGCCATAATGGTATAGGACCTACTACTGTGTCCAATAATTTTGTTACTGTCAGGGATATTGGATATTCAGAAAAAAATATGGGGATATTTGCCAGTTCATGAGGGATACTTGCCTGTTTACTTCAAGGAATATTGTTACCCCCCCCCCCCCCCCCCCCCCCCTCTATACAAGCCTCTACAATACATGGGTATTTTGTGAGCGCAACTCCTCATACAGTCATTCGGTTGTTGTTGATTCACAGTTTAATCAATGTTCCTCCCATTTATTTATTCTCCGTCTCTGATTCTTGCTTTGTTATGTATTTACCTCTGTGCCCTCTCTAGTTTTGCAAACATCTTGACGAGGAAGATGGAGATGGCTGCTTTATTTAGTTGTCCAACCGATGTCTAAGCTTTGGTCTGTGGCTCTTTCTAACGTTACTGTGGGTTGGTCTGCATTGTAAGATTGTGGTATTTCCTGATCATACTGCATGCACGGACCAAGCAAATATCGTCGGGGGAGCGGGGGGGGGGGGGGGTGGGGTCCAGGCCCATCCGCCACAAGTTTTTTCAGTCATCAACTTAATTTACGGTCCTTTTTAAAGAAAACTATAGTTTTCCAAGACTCCAGAGAGGGTCCAACATTTTCCGGGGGGGGGGGGGGGTCAAACTTTACCCCAGGGGGAGGGGGGTCAAAGTATAAGAATCCAAATAACTTGTGATTTTCCTGGGGGTGGGATTCGGACCCCCTCTCCCCCTCTGGATCCTCGCATGAAAACTCACTCTTCAGATGTTTTGCTCATGGTTTGAAGATGTGCATGTCATGTGCTTTGGACATTATCGTCAAATTATTTTCTCTGTCACTTTTTTATGAACTTGTGATCCAATTACAGGTTGAAATTTGCATTTTAGATACGATTTTGATGCTCCCCGAATTTGGTCCCCAAGTCTGGGGCGTTGGCAACTGTTGGGGAGTTTGTCCTTTGTGTTACAATGACGTGACGTCATTTACATTTTAAATGACGCAATGGATTGCAAAAACAACAACAATGAATTGACAGCAAGTTGAAGTTAAGGAAATCGCTTCCACATGTTTTATCGGACGTTTTATCAAACGAAAATAAAAGAGTTTGTGACGGAAAGGGTATTGTCGCAAAAAAGACTGCAGTATTGAAGTGACTTATTTCATGTGTTATGATCCGTCGAAATGGAAATGAAAAGTTTGTCGGAGCGGTTTCCGTTTGGAAAAAAATCGCAACAGATCCTCTAGAATAAGGTTTGTTTTATTTCTAACAAGTGGCGATGGAAGCATTGCTCTGAGTGTTTAATTAAGCAAGATAGTTGTATTCAGTGCGGAAATACACCGGAAACAACCTCCAGGCTCCAGTAGCCGGAAGTTGCTTTGACGGTCGAAAAAGTATGGCCTAGTATGTAGAAGTGGGTGGGGTATGTCACTGAAAAAAAGAATGTCTAATCGTAAAAGCAACCAACTCTCGTGTTGGCAGCCTTCGGCTGCCAACACTCGCTGGTTGGTTGCTATAAATGCATAGAAAAATCGTTCTATAAATTTATAGATATAACAGAAGGATCGTCCCAAAATTGGTTTAAATGAAAACCGCATTCCGATTGTTCACAAATGCGTTTAGGGTTAAAGAAACACTATTGCGCCGTTTTTTCTGGCACAGGATGTGTAAAATGCGAAAGAGGCTGCATGCCAAAAAGCATGTCATCGCTAGTTTTCCCGTTTCAATGTGTCTTTTTTACTGAAATAGCTAATAAAAAGCAGAAAATTTGTTGATATTCTGGAACAGAGCCTTTCTCAAACTCGTTTGTGCGCCATCTTTAAATTCCGTAGACTGGTTTACAATAAATTAGATACTGCGGCTGACCTCAATAAGTATGGTCTTCCAGAAAAGAGTTTTTTCTCCTGCCAACTAACTGCCAATGTAATATGGTTGCTTAAAATGACATATGCCCCTTTTGGACATGAGTGGCCCAATTAAATATGTACATCTAACTGCTTTCAAATGAGAACTATTAAAACATAAAACGGATCCGGAATTATGCCAGCCAATTTATCTGGAGCCCACCTCAAGATTCCTGGGATCGTGTTGCACGTGTAATTATACCTGTTCAATGCGATAGTTGCACGCGCAAAGTAACACTATTTCATAACTTATTGATTATTTAACAGCAAGCTAGACAGTTAAGTCACAGTATTGTCCATGCTCGCATGTGCAACCTCAGACTGTACTTGATCTTATCCTTTAACATTCTGAAAGGGCTTTTGACAACACGGTTTTTTCTCAGCATTTTGGGAACATGACCCGACCCCTAGAATTGGGAATTTTCACGTCGTTTTATACAAAATTGGGAAAAAACACACCCTATAATAAAAACAAAAATATCAAGTATTTCGTTTATTCAACTTCTTACTCTTCACTGACTCATAAGCAAATTCTGAAATCTGATTTACAATCTGATTTACCATTTGTTGTGGGTGCTCAAAAGAACCCTCTTATTAAGATGGTTCTTTTGAGTACTCACAACATATGTTTTGCTTGAGAAATATAAGAATATTTTTTCTAAACAGCACTCTTATCTAGAGGCCTGGAAAGGTTAAACTTAAAAGTAATATAGGCCTAATAATATAGGCTAATGACCATTAATGATTTAAACAAATTAAAACCACAACTGGCTTATTTTGTACTGTCTGTGCCAATCCACATCAATCCACTGGGACCCATCAGACGATTGATTGTCATCGCTGCTGTCATGATTTGAATGAGTGTCATCACACTGAGAAGGTACACCAGCGGATGTCGACGGACAATTTTTTGTGGAAGCAGACGATTCGGCAATTTCGGCCGATGCTTCTACTTTTTCGGTCTGTTTGGGGGTGATATTTGCAGAATTCTCCGATGCTAATGCTTGCTGACGAAAAAGCACATCTATTTTTTTACTTGACTCTGTTTTTTTTAGTTTCTTTCTGTAATATTTCGTATTGTGCGACATCGCGAAAATATGTTACAAGCTTTTTCTTTTTTTGTTATGAGAAAGGTGCCCCGTTTAATCTAAATTAATACGCCAGAGTAGGGTACCAGTAAAATAAACCATGTGTGTTTTGGTACCGGCACCTTGCTGAATTGCCGCAAAGGGACGTTACCGTTTGGGAGTTTGCAATATTTGGTTATTTCCCTTATATCATTCGGACTGTTCGGACCCGCTCTTTCAACCACAAACATAAACATCGTAAAATGGCGATATTTTGTTATTTTTTCTCCCGTTTTTTTTTGTTCCTTGAATTGGGAATTTTCTTATTCAAATTGGGAAAAAAACATACTTTTTGGCATTGGGAACACGACCGATTATCGGTCGTCAAAACGGGCCGAAAAAAACCCTGGACAAAATGATTGTGCCAACCACTAACTTTTACAGTAGATCTTCTTCAGCTCAAAAACATTTTTGACCATGAAATATGTTCAAGATAGGGTAGTTTGAGCCACAGAGAGTTAATAATTGCACCAGATCCGGATGCTTTATAAGGATAATATTTTTGACCTCGTAGTTTTACTACGGTCAGTTTTTTCATTTTTGTGACGAGGAATCATGTTAACCACTGGACCAGTCTAGATCCAGCCTCATCACGTGATCAAGCAAATTCAAAATGGAGGACCTAAGTGTGGAAGTTGATAAAACTTAAAAAGTAATAAAATGTCAACAAGTTTGGGCAAAATTAAGAGCTTGTAGCCTGCATTGATGGTGACAATTAATGTATATTATGTTTTCTCAAAAAATAGGCATTTAAAATAAAATTATAATGTACATAATGAATTCTTACCTTATCGATGTTCATTCATCCAAATATCGCGTTGCGGTTTTTGCTATGCACGATTTTCACGCAATTTTACCTGGTGATTCTATAAATATATAGAACGATTTTTCTATGCATTTATAGATGTACTATAAATTTATAGTATATCTATAAATAAAAATCTTTCCTCTACCTGATCTGTAGGTGGTGAGTTGGACAGAAATGCCTGGGTGCCTGAGGTTGTTTGAGAGCCAGACAAGGGCTTCTGGTTTCTAGACCCACATCGGCGACAAAGCCACAACATTTTCCTCCTGACACATGCACATGCAGTGACCATTGATACAAGAAGTATACGTTTCGTTTCAAGGTTGAGACGATGACTACTATCTGACCGAATCGGGCCCAAAAATGGTCAAATAGCTCTATGATATAATTATCTTAGGCTTGCAAAGTGTGTATACATCATTCTTGCAAAGAAAAATATTCAGTTAAGCAAAAAAAAAAATTGCCGGGCCGCGTAGCGCAGTCGGTAACTTGTCTGGCTACAGATGCGTGTCTGACTGCAGATCCAGGGGTCGCGAGTTCGATCCCGGTCCGGTCCCATACTTTCGTAGAGATAGATCGTGAAATGATTTCTACGGTCATTCTCCTCCCTTCCGCTGATTCATTCAAGAAGGGTTTTTGTCAGTTACAAACGAAAGTATGTGCACGAAGTACTGGTTAACCGCTTGTTCACGCCTGCCCAGGAAAAAGTGTGGTTAGGTGAACTGACCGTCCCGCAATGACCATAGCTGTTGACTTGGGACGTAAAGCAACAAAACAAACAAACAGTTAAGCAAAGGAATATGCCAATTTCGGGCCCGATCCGGTCCGATCATGTCGGATCCGGTGATTAGGCCCAATCAGGTGAATACACGGACCCCACTATGACTATCTTATAGAAAAGTATTTATGTTCAATGGCATTTTCTGCTTTTACAAGGCACCACTTGTACCATGAAAAAATTACAAAATGGAATTTTATTCATATTTTGATGGAAAAACACAGTTTTTACAAATATTTCTTGGCTTTGTATTTTTTTTTTGGGGGGGGGGGGTTGGGCAGGTGGACAAATCACTGCCTCTTTTACCTGTGATCAGCATAACTAGTATATTACGTAGATTATTGGAAAGTATTATTAAAAATGAAGTCATGTAACATTGCAAGGACAGAAATATTTTCAAAGACTCAATATGGGTTCAGAGAGAAAAGTGGTCACACTTCAAGGTCATGGAATTCTGCGGCGGGGGATATGGCTATCCTTCAGATTGCTGTCTTGTTTAAACTTGTGTTTTGGGTGCTCAAAAAAACGTCTCATTGAGACGGTTCTTTTGAGTACCCACAAAATATGTTTTTTGTCCTGACAAAGGTAAGACCGAAACGTGTCGACTTTAATAAATTATCAGGTTGGAATAACTTCTATTTTGATCTGATTATAGTTCAATTAATCTAAAATAGACCAATTTATCTGTTAAATTGAATTTTTAACAAAATCAGCTGGCAAATTTATAAAAAAAGTGTTTTCTGCAAAAATTTCCTCAATGAAAAATCAAAACTTTTACACTATCAAGATAGCATCAACAAAGGCTACAGTTTGGCTGGAGAATGATTTTGCAATATTTTGGCAACACCTGTGCAGAACATATAAAGCATTATTTCAGTGTTTTAAGTAGACAAATCAGTCTATTTTAGATCAGTTGAACTATTATAGATCAAAATAGAAGTGTTCCCAACCTGATTATGTTACTTACAGTTGATTATTGTTGGTTCTGTTTTCTCCCTATTCTCCTGAACATATGTTTTAGTTGAGAAATAAGAAAAATAGTTTTTGGTTGCCCTATTATCTGGGGGCCTGATAGATGGATAGATTTTCATTTATAATCCCAATTATTATTTACATGTCGGACTGGTCTATGTGTTTCAGTTTCTACAGCAGTACCGCCACTACCAGTCCATGCTTCAGATCTTTCAGCTGAAACCATCGCAGTACACAAAAACATTGGATGAACTTCTCATATTCCTAGCACAGGTAAGAAAGTGAGGAAATGCACCACCCCTCAAACCCAGATATGCGTGGTTTTGTGTTGTTTTTTTTGTTTTAGGAAGGGGCTTGGTAGGGTGGCATTTTTTTATATTTCAAAACTCCCTCCTTCCCCACAAGTCTGCCACAACCTGATGGACAATTTTAAAAATAATCACCAATTTTTCAAAAAGTTTCATTGTAAACCTTTATTGGATATGGTTTTAAGAATATGCAGTCAGTTTCAGTTTCATAAGGCTAGCCAGAAGGCTTCCTCGGTACTGTGACCCAGGGGTAAAGCATTCGGTTTCACTCCTTTTATCCTAATGAAAGGAGTGAAATGGAATGTTTTACCGCTGGGTTACCAAGAATGGCCAGAAGACTGAGTGTTGAAAGTTTTCAATTTATTAGCTGATTCTCAACCATTAAAGCACCTGCAAATGCAAAATATAATCCAAGAACATGATTAAAACCAGAACTCTTCTTTTTTGTTTATGTCTATTGCATAAACTACCTTGTTTTAACCCTTAAAGCGCCAATCACGACTGCAGCAGACGGCAAATTTTGTGACATTTTTCCCAATTTTCGACAAAAATAAGGTATTATATTACATGAGAATCGTCTGCCAGCAGAGGATTCTCATGAAATATCGTGCCTTATTGTTATTTTTTAAAAAGCGGCAAAATTTTAAATTGTCGTCTGCTGCATATATTAGGTGGCGCTTTAAGGGTTAACTCTTTTCCTGCCAGCACCAACTATTATCTTTGCAAACTGTTTGGGCCTAGATCAGGCCCAACATTTTATTGGGCCTGATCTGGATCCAAACTGTTTGACAAAAGTCAGCAGATGCCCAAGAAATCATGAAAAATTACCCAGCATGGAAAGAGGTAAATTTAGACATTGATATTTTTTGCTTGCAGAATCAATAGTAAGATATTTTCAATGTCTGAACAAAATGTTATTCTAAAGCTCTTTTATATCTTATAATGTCAAAACACCGGAAACTGTAGTAACTGTTAATGAACTTAATAGCACCTGAAACTGTTAATAATAAAAATAAATAAGGGTTTGCAAGCTTAAGGCTCAAGACCTATATATCAAAATCCCTTCAAACTTTTAAAGGGCCAAAATTAGGCCTTTGCCTCTATATGCCTTCAGCTTAGGCCAAATAAAAAAAAATACCTGTGTTTAGGGTAACCCAACCTAAATTTACTGGTGAAACCTAGGATTTGTTCCAGGTTTTATGGAAAAAATATACAATTTTATGCATTTTAAAAGGCGAAATGCCTTTCAAAATGCATAGCACTATATATTTTTCCAGAAAAAAAAATTGAAAAAATGTGTGTGCCTACCCTACCAAAAAATTTCAGATCCGTTACCCCAAACACACTAATTTTTATATTTGGCCTAAATATACAGATTTAGAGGGATATTGATAAAATAACAAAATAAAGTGGACAAAATAAAGCGAATACTTGGTGAGTATCTTTTGATATCAAGGTTACCAGACAAGGCTTCGAGAATGAATGTTGAATCGGGAGGCTCTGTCTGAATATATCATATCATATTTACATTTCCACTGCGAATCTTAGAATGAACCTTTACATTTGAGATGTGGTTCATACCTTCATGAACAAATCAATTAAAGCCACACCCACATACGCCCCATTTGAGCGGGCAAACGTCAAGTACATCCAATAACGTTGCTTGTTTACTGACGTTTGTGTGACGTTGAACAGGTATTGCCATGACGTTAAGCGCGGAAATTTGGCACTTTGGCTATTCCAAACCCTATGTTATGTCTGATTTAATTCAAAATATCTGGAAAACCAGCCAAGTTAGGTGAAAATTGAAAAATGATACTTGACTGATAATATAAAATGTAAATATAAGTAATAAATTCAATTTTTCGAATGTTCATGGAATCATGAATACTTCGGGTCTCTTGCAAAGTTAATGTGAAGCCCTTTGGGCAGGACCAGGGCTTCACTTACTTTGCACGAGACCCGAAGTATTCATGATTCCATGAACATTCGAAAAATTGAATTCATTTCTTAAATAATCATAATCGGATTTTTGATTAACGTGCCGGTGCAGATGCATCATCCACATCAGTGGGCCCCTTTCCAGGTAACTGGCTAGCTGCACGCATAGCAGATATCACACCTGATATCCAGGTGCTCCTTTCTTGAGGGTCAACTGTGGTGAGCTTCCACTCACGGCAGTCTCTCTCTGTCAGTTTCTTCCATGTATGCTTGGGCCTCCCTGCCCCCCGCTTGCAGTCAATCTGCATATCATATGCTGTTCTGATTGCACCACTCGAACGCTCCACATGCCCAAACCAGCAAAGCCTTCTCTCTCAAAATGAGGTCGAGGTCCTCAAGCTGAAGCTTTGCCAGTAGCTCGCTTGACCTTACCCTGGCCACATCCTCTGGCTTGATACTGCAGATCTGTCTGATTTTGACACTTATAAGATATAAAAGAATAATGGCATGAATAATACTGTTGCATAGTTAATGATAAAATCTTAACATTTCGCCCCAAAGATGCAATTATAAAGTCTTTTTAATGTCATATTGATAAGTAGAATCTAACATTACTGAATTTATTGAACTTGCTGCAAAAGAGCAATAAATGCTCAGCAAGCTTCACATTTTATCGCTTTTTCACAAAATGTTTAATAAATTCAACAATACATGAGCACTCTGAACAGGGATTTTTTTGTGTTCTCATGGGCCGAATTCGGCCCCTGTCCAAATGGAAATTAGGTGTCTTTTTTCCCAATTTAAAACAAAAAATTCCAATCTTATTTTTTTTTTTTTTATTTAAATTTTTATTCAATCACCAGACACAAGCTACATGGTGACGATCTACTACCATTGCATTCTTATTTCTCCTTCCATTTAATTAAAATAGCTAATTTGTTTTCTTAATTGACTGAAAATGCCCCAATTGTCCATTATAACAAATTTCTCTATTTAGGGGTTTAACAGTATAATTTCCCCAATCTGAAAGGCTCTAGGGCCCCTTCACAAAATTGAAAAAAAATCCCTGACTCATGTAAGATCTATATATTCCACAGGTTGCCCACTGTTATCCAGAGGATATGAAAAATTACCCACAGGAAATAAAAGACATGCTGCACACACAGTCATCTACTCTCGACAGGACTATGAGAATGGTAACATGCGTGTATCTGGAAAATTTCTTCAAGGGGGTCCTGAAAACTTTATTTGATCATCAATATATTTTACAGAGCCATATGGACCTCCCTCGAGAAGCAATTGGACCCAAGGGGTCCAATTGCTTCTCAAGGCGGTCCATACCTGTATTTCTAAGGAAACCTATGGCCACTTGTGATTTTCTAGGGGGTCCAGAGCCCCTGTTCCCAACTCTGGATCGGCCCATGGGTAAACATAAAATGAGCAACTGTTTAACAAAACAAAAAAATGACATGTGTCCTTGATCTACATTTCATGCTCCAGTGATTTTATCACAAACATATGTATGTCAAGTCTAACATAATAAAAAGTGAGAAGTCTAACATATTAAAAAATGAGTTTGTCTGATGCATTGTAATTTTCCTAAAAGATATATACTGGTATGTACTCTTCAAGCACATGCTATAGTGGTTGGACAATAAGCATGGACTTCACGATGGACCGGTGTTTACAATCGATCGCTCATCAAAGTCACAGTGACGATGCTGATTGGATTGTCAATTATAGGAGAGCAATGCCTACCTGTTTGTAAAATTTTGCAGTGTTCTATTTTTGGGTTTTGTGGTGACATGAAACCTGCATCATTCTTGTAGAGCTATTCATGAACACTGTGACCTTCAGACTCTCTCGGTTACATAATATCTTGTCCACAAATAGATTTAACTTTGCCCTGCTGCAGCTCATTACCCTTGCATACAATTGTAACAGATCAGTTTGTCCCGAAATAAACGCAAAAAATTGCAGGCTTGCAGCTATTTCGAACCCAGAACATCTTTAATGGTCTGACTGGCGATGTTCTTAAAGTAGTCTTGATACTTTGTACATGACAAAAATATGAAACTTATCTAGCATGCAAAGAGTGACTGGTTTCTGCAACAGTCAAAAAATGTTTTATCGGCTTTGAAATTAATACCGCTTTGATCTTATACCTCTAAAAACACCGATCATGACAAATTGCAATGTATACTTTTAGAATTTCAGGGAGAAAATATACCTTGATATTGCACATGAATCTTCTACCATCAGACAGTTCACATGAAATATCGTTCCTTATTTGATTTCTAAGACAAAAATGTTGTCTGTTTTTTTTTTTTTTTTTTTTTTGCTTTATTATCACGATGTGTGATAACTGTCAGCGGTAAGAGATGAAAGATCTTTCTACACATACCCAGGAAAGAAGCAATTTAAATGGATACATGATGCAGCAGACAATTCACATGAAATGTCGTTCCTTTTTTGGTTTCTATTAAAAGACAGCAACAAACTTTAAAAGTGTTGTTTGTTTAATATGATCAGCTTTATTATCCAGTAAGAAATGTATGATATGGAACACGTCATTCTTATTCAGACAGACATTTCGAACTGTCTCTTAATTTTCCGCAAATAGATTTGTCGTTTTAACTTTGCCTGCTGGCGCTATTACCCTTGCATACAATTTTATTAACAGATCAGTTTGTCCCGAACGTGGCACAAAAAGATTGCCGCTAATAACCCTTGCAAACAGTTTGAACCCAGATCAGACCCAACCAAACGTCTGTAGCTGTCTGGTGATGGTCCTAAAATAGTCTTTATATTGACAAAACTATGCAAACTTATCCAGCATGCAAAGAGTTACTAGTTTCTATAAATAATTATGCAACAGTCAGTCAGTGTCAAAAAACTTTTAATCTGGAGCTTGAAAAGACCGCTTTGATCTTAACCCTCAAAACGCCGATCATGACAAATTGCACTGTGTAGTGTACATACTTTTGTGATGTATTGCTTCGATTTCAGGGAGAAAATAGACCTTGATATTTCATATGAATCATCTACCAGCAGACAATTTACATGAAATGTCGTTCCTTATTCGAAACTTTAAAAATGTTTTTTGTTTTTTGTGGAAAGCTTTATTATCGCGTAAGAAATGTGTGAAATGTCTACACAGACCCAGGAAATTTATTCGATACATGATAAGGTTATATGCTGTGAAATAAGGTTATATGCTGCGGATTATACGAGGCAGTTAAAACTGTGCACCAAGTTACACAACACGTACCCTGATATTTGTGATCTATGACACGCCAAAAGCATCTATTTTTGAAGCACTGACACGTTACATTTACAGTGACCCTTCCCTTTACAGACAGGTAGGCGTTGCTTTCCTCTTGCGGTTGAATATTTGAATCCAATCAGGATCGACCATGTGACTTTTTGATGAGCTGCTGACAATCGTTGTGCTCGCGCTCGTGAATCGGTTTGTCCATGGTCGTGTTCCAAGCCCTGTATGACTCTGGGTCCTTTACCTACTTTTACACTCCATTGGCTTTGTTATCTCACCAAGATGAGCTATTGTGATCAAAAGTAAAACTATCTGAGCACGTATTTCCAGACATTGACAGTGAGAAATACATTATTTCAAACAGCAAGAAATTACCTGACTTATATATTTGTGCACCATCTGTACTCTGTAGTTATAAAATGACATTTCTGGAATAGCTGGAATTCAGAAATTGATGTAGAATTCACAACTGATAGAGAAATGTTGTGCATTTATAACAGCAGGTGGAATACGATGTTTGTGTGCTAAAATAGAGGATCTACAAATTAAAATTTCTGACAATATACCTTCCAAATGAAAATTTTGAAAACAGTTATCCCCTAATTTTATGCATATACTTTATACATGGATGGTCTATTAATTTGAGTGTCAAACAGGTTGGATCCAGATAAGGCCCAACAATTTGTCGGGCCTTATCTGGGTCCAAACTCTTTGCAAAGGTTATTAGTAGACGGTTAAAGTTGCTGCTAGCAAGGAAAGAGTTAAGCTATTGTTTGTTTGTTTGATTTGATCCTTTACGTCCCAGTTAACAATTTTTCAGTTATGTCTGGACAGGTCTTCCTGGGTTTAACCAGTACTAAGCAAAGATAAATGTGTCTTGCTCTAGGACACAACACAGTGATGCCGATGAGGCTCGAACCCGTGGCCCCTCGATCTCGAGTAAAGCACTCTACCACTGAGCCACTGTGCTCCCGTTAAGCTATTGTATTGTCTGCAAGGTGACATAAGGATCAAATAAAAATGTCATTTTTGTTTCAGACTTTATGTAAAGCTTTAATCTTACTGAGGAACAAGGGTCTGATCTCTGCCACAAGTGTACTAGAACTGTTCTTTGAAATGTTCCGATGTCAGGACAAACTCCTCAGGAAGACGCTATATACCTATATTGTCAATGATATCAAGACCGTTAACCAGAACCATAAAAACACAAAACTGAATACGGTAAGTTTGGCAGGACAAACTCTTCAGAAAGACGCTATATACCTATATTGTCAATGATATTAAGACAGTTAACCAGAACCATAAAAACACAAAACTGAATACGGTAAGTTTGGCAGGACAAACTCTTCAGAAAGACGCTATATACCTATATTGTCAATGATATCAAGACCGTTAACCAGAACCATAAGAACACAAAACTGAATACGGTAAGTTTAGAAATTCCCTGGCCCTGGCCTTAGAAAAGAGATTTATCAATTAACTCTCATATTAACTGCCTTGTTGCACATTGACCTGATAAACGTTGCCTATCTCACGGAAGTCATGATGACATTGCACTTTTTATGACGTCGTCAATGAAATTGAATGGACACAACAAATCTATAAATACTTCATTATCTCTAGTTTGAACAGTGAATCAGCTTGTAAACTGATAAATAGAATACCAGGTTTGCATCTTTTGATATCAAGTTTACCAGGCTCGGTTTTGAGAATGCATGTTGAATTGCTAGGCAAGCCTCCCGATGTCAACAAGCCTCAAAGCCTTGCCTGGTAAACTTGATATCAAGAGACACTCACCTAGTATTCTCTTTATCCAGACTACACCATTTTCCTGAATATTCAGACACATAAACCAGAGCATAAAGTGTAGGGTTTATACTATTTGACATTCCAGCACTAACTTTTGAACACCTCATCAGATTGTATTATAATGCCTTTATGAACTGATAACATGGATGAAATTATTCAGGGTTATTCCAGAAATCAGGATTTTGAATTACTGAATCCGGCTGTTTATTGTAGCTTTTCTGATTTTTTTTAGTTTGTGTAAAGACAATTGACCATTTCAGCTTGAAGTTTTTAATATTTTGTAAGCATACTGTAAGTTTAAAGATTTGAATGTCTTATTCTCAGGGTTTTGTAAATTTTATACTTTCATCCATGAATGTAAAAACAACGTATGGTAGTATTTTTCTTGTTTCTCATTGTATTTCATTATAGGTGTCTGGATGAGTACCACAAAACATGTTACGAGCTTAATCAGATTTTGGTTGCAAAAAAGGGTTCAACACAGTTTGGTCTATAATAGAGCAAACATGATAGGAAAAAAAATCAGTTTTTTATTTAGTCAAATGAAAAATATATAGGGCTCAACTGAGCTCTATTTTCCCACCCTACATTTTTTTCTTCATTTTATCGTAGAATATCCCAAGTTCGTGGGTATCCCAAGTTCGTGACATCAATATTCATGCGCTGTATCTGCGTGTCTTTGCCGCTGTAATCATTCTAAAAGTAAAAAACTATTTTCAATTGTCAACTCACTTCCCTAAATAGTATCGGCTCGAAAATGCCTTTCAAACAGGTATAGTAAATGCAATCATGATGCAATGTTCACAAACTATTGATTTATTCTTATTCCCAATTTTGTCTAGTCTCTAAACGGCCAAAAATAGACAAAAAATAAAAATTTCACTTACTCCAAACGTGTCTGCAATTTGTTTACAGTATGGCGGTCAAGGTCATATGTTTTCCGGGAATAGTAAGGCCAAAGGCATTTTTATTATTGGGTTGTTGTAACTTGGGGGTGCTTATCAATGCATACCAGAATTAGCATGAAAGTTAAAAAAAATGGCTGATCTCCTAGATTGCTATAAAATGTGACAAAATAATTTAGCATTATATTGTACTTGCCAAAATCTTGAGCAATATTTTTGGCCATATTTAATGGGAAAATAGTGTCATTGTTGGCTATTGTGTGCATTGCCAGTCTAATAGGAAAGAACGACTGATTTACTCAAATGGTTGCAATTACTTAATCAATACTCAGTTTAATTGGAAATGAAATCATCATTATTTTTCTCTAATTTTTTTAATGCATGATTGCAATCATTATTTGAAGCAATAACTTGCATTTTCCTTTTATATCAACCAAATATTTAATTTGTGTGGCCTAATTGTGAAGAGGGAATTACCAGACCAGTGACATCAAGAACTTACAATACTCAAGATGGCCGCTCATGCTACAATACACATGTTTGTAAACAAAACGATTTAATAAATTCCTTGCCGTTTTCAATTCCAATTTTGATTCACATATAGGGGAAAATAATAAAAACTCATGTTAAGGTAAGAATTTACACATTCTTTTAATTTCCAATCTTAGAAGCTATCTCTGATTGCTTAAGCCCACGGACTTAGGATAGTCGTGGATACTAATATTTATGCTTCAATCTTCTTAAAGATGAGAGGGTATTTTGCTTAATATATGTGACCCCTATAATGGAGCATCAGAAATGTTATTGCATAAAACTAGATGGAATAAACCATCAGACAATAAAAAGTTAAGCTGGAAGAGTTCATCAGTCAAAACAGAGCTTGGTGTAAGAATCCATCGGTTATGAAAGGGCTTACTTACTAAGATGGTTGGAGGATATCAGTGGCTCAGTGACTGCACAACTTGAGATGAGGGGGTTACTGCCTCAAGTCTCACTTGAGGTTTGTTGATTGTTCCTTGAGTATTGGTTCGAAGCAGGAAATGGCTGGACATGACTGAAAAATTGTCGACTGGGACGTAAAGATTAAACTCAAACAAACAAAAACAAAATGGAAAGATCCATTAGTTAAGAGAGACTATTTTAATTGCTTATGCACAAGAACCGTTTTCATTTTCAGACTCTACAGAACTTCATGTACACAATGCTGAAAGATAACAATGCTGTGGCTGCCAAAATGTCTCTGGTAAGTAAGATGATATTTACAGACTCTACAGAACCTCATGTACACAATTATAATTTTGAATATGAGTTGATATAGATGTGCCATAACTCTCTTCATGCTAGTGGTGACTTTTTTGGTCTGCTGATAACTTTTGCAAACATTTTGGACCCAGATCTGGATCCAAATGGTTTGACACTCTGATTGCGTTCCTGAAAGACTTTTTTTGAAATAGTTAATTTTGAAATTAGTCAGCAGACAACATCAAGAGCATGAAAAATTACCTAGCCTGTCTTCAGGCCCTGTATTAAGACATCTAACTGAAAGTTCTATAACTACTACAGAGATAAATATATGATACTTTATTACTTCCTCATTGCTCAGAATACAGTAAATAAGACAGTCAGTGAAAATTTTTCAGAGTTGTATATGCATGTGCACAAATTTTACTATTTTTCTATTTAATGGTCTGATACCAGTCTAAAAATTACCCAGCATGCAGAGCAGACCTTTAGTTAAGAGTGAGTAACAGAAAAATAGATTTCTTATTTCTCAACCAAAACATTTGTTGTGAGTACACAAAAGAACCATCTCAATGAGACGGTTCTTTTAGGCACCCAAAACATATGCTAAGATCTATGGGTAAGAAAATATTTACAATTTTACGCTGAAAACATTTGTTTATCTTATTCTGTGATGCAGAGTTAATATGTTTTTATTTCTCCAGGATGTAATGATAGAGCTCTACAAACGAAATATCTGGAATGATGCTAAGACAGTTAATGTTATAACAACAGCCTGCTTCTCCAAAGTCACTAAGGTATGGTGTGGGGAAGTCTTTAGCGCTGGAAGGATAAGAGGGGTATCCAAGGGAGTTCCTTTTCCAAAATTTGGAGCTGAATATGGGCACAATTTTAAAATTGGGAATTTTAATTCTAAAATTGGGCCAAATAAAAAAAATAGCTGTGTTCAGGGTAACCTGACCCTTCCTAAATGTACTGGTGAAATCTAGATTTTTTTCCGGTTTTCTGGGAAATAAAATGTTAATTTATGCATTTTGAAAGGCGAAATGCCTTTCCAAATGCATAAAATTATATTTTTATCCAGAAAAAAAATAATTAAAAAAAATGTGTGCCTACCCTACCTCAAATTTTCAGACCCGTTACTCAAAAGACTCTTATTTTTTTATTTGGCCTTACCATAGAAGCATTATTTATTGAGCACATATCACTGATGACCTTAATCTTAAGCTTATGGACCTATATTTTATATTTTATTGATTGTGACCTTCATATTCATTTCTATTGTAGCAGGAATTTTCCTAGGCCTGATTTTGGGCCGAATATCTGCCCCTTCTCAATTAAAAAATGAGCATAAACTTTCCAAAATGATGCATACATCTGATTATTCCCAATTTCTTCGTTCTACATTTTTATGCAAAATTTCATGAAAATGCGAACAAAAATATGCATGAAATTTTGCATAAAAATGTGAATGAAAAATTCTTTTCATTCACTTATTTATGCGAATTTTCATGAGTTTTTAGGATGGGCAATTAAAGTAACAAATATGTTACAGCTTTACACTGCTAATTCCTTGTATGCCATGTAGTCCGGCAGTATTCGGGTGAATTTTAGGGGGACCTGGAACTTGATTTTAAACTTTTTTTCTTTGTTGATTCTGGTAGTGCATACATTGTCCTTGAAAAATCCGAGTGATGCCACTCTGGCATCATTGAGCATTTCGATATATCCAAGATGGCGTCCAAGATGGAGGACAATTATAAGAGAAAAATTGTGTGATACGGAAAATAATGTCTCAAACCCATTTTCTTTCTTAAATTGTTGCTATGAAGTTGGAATCTAACTGATGAAACTAGCTTGTAACCAAATAAAATAAGAATGTGGACAAGATGGCCGCCAAGATGGCCGTTTATCACAAAAAGTATTAGAAAATCTTCCCTGAGACCGACAAAGTCCAGGGATTTGCATGCAAAATGCTTATTTTACTGATTCTTGAATTACAGACATCATCCTTGTGATCCCAGTGATGCTATCACTCAGCATTTGACATATTTAAGATGGAGTCCAATATCGTAGCCAACAAATTTTTCAAACCCGTGGGAGCGGCACCCTACATGTAGGCATAATGATGGATTTGTAACAGACCAGATACCTTTACAAACACACATATCTGAATAAACAAACCTGGTATGCGTGTAAAATAGAGTTGCACTGTAAATGCAGGCATATCTGAGAATGGCACCAGGGCCCAAAATTACAATGCTTCCTTAAAATTAAGGAAGACTTAAGTTAAGTATTGATTAAAATAACGTTTCGAACTAATTAAAATCAGAATAGTTTCTTGTTTTTCTGTAGATCACAATGGTGTCTTTGACCATACGTACTGCATCGATCCTGGCAATTTATTAAACATTTAATGTAACATTTTGAAATATCAATCCTTCGCTTAAGTCGTCCTTAACTTTAAGGAAGCATTGTAATTTTGGGCCCAGGTCAGCAAACATGTCTGATGTGATGACACCTCTGTACAAGTAGCACCATATTTTTAGCCATCCTTCATTTTGCACTCAACTAGTAAAAATGTCGGTTGCAGTGGCAACTGACCGGCAGACATGGCCTATAGTGAGGTACCACACCAATGGGCATGGTTGATAATGAGGGACCACACCAGAAGGCATGGCCTATAGTGAGGCTCCACACCAGCAGGCATGGCTGATAGTGAGACACCATACACGCAGGTATGGCAAATAGAGATTCACAACACCAGCAAGCATGCAGGAATGAGTGGTTAAAGATTGGCAGGCATACTGATTGAGTGGTAAAAGATCGGCAGGCATATTGATTGAGTGGCAACGGTCCAGCAAGCACCCATCTTGCACATCACTCAACCAGTAGGCATGTTTGAACAGCAGTGGTGTTTGTGGAAGTTACACTAGGCTAAATACACATTTGTTGCAGCTGCAGCAAGATTGCAATGGAGTCTCACTGGACCAGCAGGCATGTATCTTGCATTGACAACGTAGCAATAGTCTTGCCTACTAAAGTTTCACAGTTTAAGTTGGCATGTCTGATGGAGGGGCATCGATCAAGCAGCTTGTCTCTTTGATTTTCAAAGGAGACATGTCTGGTTGAATGGTAACAAGTTCTCAGGCATATCTGTTGAAGTTTCATCGAACGGCATCCATGTACTGCCACTAGGCTATCACATCAGACATTCTTACCAGCACGCATGCAAATTATGTGGTACTGAAACAGCACACATGTATGCCTGTTGCCAAGACGCAGGATCTGCAGGCATGTGTGTTTGTTACATCACACCAGCAATAATGTATGCTACAATTGCACCCGACTAACAGGAATGCTGGGTACTTATGCGTTGGATCAGTGTGCAATTCTGTTATACTTGTACCAGACCAGCAACCCAGCCATTATTGCCACAGGGACAGTAGACATCTTTACCCTATCCATGTTTGATTAAGCACACATGTATGAAACCAAGCCTCCAGACCAGCAGTTATATATGTAACAGCTTCACCAGACTACCAGGCCTGTTGCAGTACCCATGTCTTTAAACTTTGCTCTGAAACAGCAGGCATGTTTGTGACAGTTGCACCAAGCCATTTGGCACATCAAATACAAGCATTTGTAAGATTGTAAGATTTGCAAACACATTTGTAGTTGTGGGGCTGTGCCAGCAGGTATGTCTGTAACACTTGCCTCAGACCCGCAGTTATGTCTACTATGCTTGTACCCGACCAATGGGTTGTTAAGCACAATTGCACCAGACTATCAGTCATGTATGTTACAGTAGCACCTGACCAGCAGTCATGTCTTTATATGTTGCATACAATCAGCATGCATGTCTCTTACAGTTTCATCTTATCAGCATCCATGAATGTTATATTTGCACCCAGCCATCAGCCATGTCTGTAACAATTGCATCTGACCATTTGTCATGTCTTTAACAGTTGCACCTAACTAGCAGTCATGTTTGTTAAACTTGCACCTACACGCATGCATGTCTGAAAAATTTGCACCGGACCAGTACTAGTATTCATATTTGTTATAGAAATATCCAACCATCTGTGCTGTCTGTTGCACTTGCACCAGACTAGTATAGTAGTAATGGTTGTTACAACTGCATTGGACCAACAGGCCTGTATTTTACAGTTTCTCCTAAGCAGCAGGAATGTCTTTAATGGTTACACCCAACCAGCAGTCATGATGGTAATTAACATCTGCAGCGTGCAGATATATCTCTTACTCGTTGGTTTGTTGACACACTGCACTCCATAAGTAAATAGTATTTCCTTTTTTTTGGTAATTTTATTTTTTAGCAATCCATCCATAAACTACTTTCAATCTGATTTTTTCTGCATATTGATTAAAAAAAGGTGTGTGCTTTGAGCAAGCACGCTGTCACAGAGTTTTCGGTGATATCGTTCGTTCAGCATACCCTGGCATTTATCACTTCATTATTTCTTGACAAAATGTTTGCCCAAAGTAGGAACTTTTATGAGAATAATATGATATTAAGGTTTGTATTATCAGATCCAGCCAAAAGTAGTCTTGAAAGTAGTGCATGGATTGATGGATACGATTACCAAAACAAAGACACATAAAAAACATTACCATTATGAAAAAATAAGTCCGTTATTTTTTTCAGTGCAGTGTATAATAAAAACCCATGTGATTCCACAATATACACCCTGCTATTTCTGCCATCTTGGACGACATCTTGGATATTTTACAAAGCTGAAACACAACGACATCATGTCAGTCAAATTCGCCGAATGCAACTACTGTTGAAAACTATCAGAAAAAAGGTTATTAACTGTGATTCTGATTTCAAGTGGGATTTCGCTTTAAAATGGCAGCCATCTTGGACACCATCGTAAATAGCTCAACCCTCTGAAACAAACAATGTTCCATTTTAATCATTTGTATCATTTAGACTCTAAAAAGCCATACAAAGTCAACATTAAAATGCTTTTTATTGCATTTTTTGGTCAGATAAGTCTTAGGGGACTAAATGACGGCCATCTTTGGCGCCATCTTTAATATTTCAACCTTCTGAATCGAATCAATGTTCCATTTTCATTGTCTGTATCATTTAGCCTCTAAACATCCATAAAAAGTCAAAATTAGAGCTCTTTTTATCGAACCTGTTGGTCAGATAGGTGTTAGGAGCATAACTGACGGCCATCTTAGGCGCCATCTTTAATTTTTCAAAACGCTCAATGATGCCAGAGTGGCATCAGTTGGATTCATCATGTACAATGTCTGAACAACAAGAATCCGTGAAGAAAAAAACTTTAAAATCAAGTTCCAGGTCATTCTTGTTTTCTACCGGACTAATGGTTTTAATCCATTTAAAATGGGGGTCTGGTTCTTTTAGCCTGCCTCAAGTTTTCCCAATTTTGATTGTCCAAATACTTTTTTCCCAAGTTCAACAGTGGCGCTGACTTGAGAAAGGTCAGCCAAGTTCAACAGTGGCGCTGACTTCAGAAAGGTAGGAAAATCCCTGTGTAGTTTGTTCAAGTTTGAAATAATGATGTTTATAAATGAAGCCAGATAATGAATCTATGCTGATTGGTCCTACAAGGAACCAGGCTCTGATAGTGGGGTGTGGGGGGGGGGCAATTGTATGATTTTGACTCTTTTCTTGTTGCAGTACTGATACACCTGCATGTTAATAAAAAATGTGGTGATGATATGATGAGTGAAGTCCCGTTAAACCGCTATGTTTTCTGTCCATAAGAATGGACCATGTTATAAGTGAATTTTGTTATAAATGGACACTTTTACAACAAAATCATAGAAAAATGACCATGAAAGAAAGATGAAAGATAAATTGACTGGTCATTTTTCTATAATTCCTTTGTAAAATTCCATGATAAAATATTTTTGGGAGCCACATGACAGTCAGGGTGCCCACTGGTCAGGGAAACGTCAGGAAAATTTGTTTTTCCTTGTCAGGGAAATCTGTAAAATGGCCAGGGAAATTAGAAAATCTTCAAAAATCTTATAAAGGGACACTTTTACAGCATAATCATAGAAAAATGACCATGAAAGATAGATTGAAATGGTTATTTTCCTATAATTCCTTTGTAAAATTCCATCGTAAATATATTTTTTGGAGCCACAACATGACAGACTCAGTGGTGTATCTGAATCTGTGTGATAATGAGATGTGTTATAAAGGGGTTGCACAGTATTTGGTATAATAATGAGCTGTGACGCGTGATTTCCAACAATGTGGCATTTTGACAAGTGTAGACTCAGACAAGCCTGTGCAACCCCAATTTAAGCTTAGAAACTCCAAATTGTACTCAGTCAGTAGCTTAACAGTCATAGAATATTCAAGCTACAAGCAAAGGCTCTGATCAGACTGCGTGATGTGCAGGCTGATCTGAGACTTTGCTGGTTGTACATATCACATTGTTGGAAATCTCATGTGGCGGCTCATATTTTATCTTCCAGCTGTTAGTGGCAGCTATCAAGTTTTTCCTAGGAAAGGATGCTGATGAAGAGGAGGAGAGTGGAAGTGAGTCAGAGGTATGTTAACTCCCTTCTCAGAACAATGGAATGTTCAGTAAAGCTACATACAATAAAGTAAGAATGGTCCATTGTTTATATTGAGGGGGTCATAGGTTATGATTTCTAAAAAAATATTATTTTTTATGCCCCAAAAGGAACTTTGGGAGGCATATAGTAATCACACTGTCCGTCCGTCAGTCCCGCTTCGTGTCCGGTGCATATCTCCTATATTCTTTGAGATAGGTATTCCAAATTTGGTGTGTGGATGCATCTTGGGATGGCACAGTGTCACGTACCATTGTCAGGTCACTGTGACCTTGACCTTGACATCTTACCTAGTTTTTAGATTAATCGTGTCCGGAGCATATCTCTTATATTATTTGAGGTAGGAATCTCAAATTTTGTGTGTGGATGTATCTTGGGATGACTAAGTGTCGTGTACGATAATGTGGAAACTGTGACCTTGAACTTGACCTCTGACCTAGTTTCTAGAAACTGCATTGAGTCTCGTGCATATCTCCTATATTCTTTGAGATAGGAATTCCAAATTTGGTGTGTAAATGCATCTTGGGATGACACCGTGCCACATACCATTTTTGGGTTACTGTGACCTTGACCATGACCTCTGACCTAGTTTTAAGAATTATTGTGTCCGGAGCATATCTCATATTCTTTGAGGGAGGTATTCCAAATTTGGTTGTGGATGCATCTTGGGATGCAAAGTGTCACATTCCATTTTCGGGTCACTGTGACCTTGACCTCTGACTTATCTTTGAGAATAATCATGTCCGGAGCATATCTTTATACTATTTGAGGTAGGAATCTCAAATTTAGTGTGTGGATGCATCTTGAGATGACAAAGTGTCGCATACCATAATTGGGTCACTGTGACCTTGAACTTGACCTCTGACCTACTTTCTTGAAACTGCATTGAGTCTGGTGCGTATCTCCTATTCTTTGAGATAGGAATTCCAAATTTGGTGTGTAAATGCATCTTGGGATGACAGTGTCACATACCATTTTTAGGTCACTGTGACCTTGACCTCTGACCTAGTTTTAAGAATTATTGTGTCCGGTGCATATCGCTTATATTCTTTGTGGTAGCAATTCCAAATTTGCTGTGTGGATGCATCTTGGGATAACAAAGTCTTGCATTTCATTTTCAGGTCACTGTGACCTTGACCTCTGACCTAGTTTTTAGACTAATCATGTCCAGAGCACATCTCTTATATTATATAAGGTAGGAATCTCAAATTTGGTGTGGATGCTTCTTGGAATGACAATGTGTCGCATACCATAATTGGGTCACTGTGACCTTGAACTTGACTTCTGACTTAGTTTCTAGAAACTGCATTGAGTCTGGTGCATATATCCTATTCTTTGAGACAGGAATACCAAATTCGATGTGTAAATGCGAGGTGTCACATACCATTTTCGGGTCACTTTGACCTTGACCTTAACCTCTGACCTAGTTTTTATATTTTTTTGTGTCTGTGACATATCTCTAATATTCTTTGAGGTAGGAATTCCAAATTTGGTGTGTATATGCATCTTAGGATGGCAGAGTGTAACATTCCATTTTAGAGTCACTGTGCCCTTGACCTCTGACCGAGTTTTAAGAATTATTGTGTCCTGAGCATATCTCTTATATTATTTGAGATAGGAATCCCAAATTTGGTGTGTGGATGCATCTTGGGATGATGGAGTGTCGTGTACCATTTATGGGTCACTATGACTTTGACCTCTGACCTAGTTTTTAGAATAATCGTGTCCTGAGCATATCTCTTATATTGTTGAAGGTAGGAATCCCAAATTTGGTGTGTGGATGTATTTTGGATGGCGGAGTGTCACATACCATTTTCGGGTTACTTTGACCTTTGACCAAGTTTATAGAATAATCGTGTCCAGAACATATCTCTTATATTATTTGAAATGGGACTCCCAAATTTAGTGTGTGGATGCATCTTGGGATGGTGGAGTGTCCTGTACCATTTACGGGTCACTGTGACCTTAAACTTGACATCTGACCTCGGTTTTAGAATAATTATATCTGGAGCATATCTCTTTTATTATTTGAGGTAGGAATCCCAAATTTGGAGTGTAAATGCATATTGGAATGGAGGATTGTCCTGATCCATTTTCCAGTCACTGTGACCTTCACGTTTGACCTAGTTTCTAGAGTCGGCATTTCTTTGAGGTAGGAATTCCAAATTTGGTATGTGGATGCTTCTTGGGATGGCCAAGTGTTGCATACCATTTTTGGGTCACTGTGACCTTGACTTCTGACCTAGTTTTTAGAATTATCATGTTCGGAGCATTTGTTCTATATTATTTGAGCTAGGAATCCCAAATTTGGTGTATGGTTGCATCTTTGGATGGCAGAGTGCCATGTATCAGTTTTGTGACCTTGACCTAATTTCTAGAATAATCCTGACAGGAGCATATCTCATATATTATTCGAGGGAGGAATCCCAAATTTGCTGTATGGATACATCTTTGAATGCTGATGTGTCGCATACAATTTGTAGTCACTGTGATCTTAACCTATGACATAGTTTCAAGAATAATCGTGTCTGGAGCATATCTCCTATATTATTTGATGTAGGAATCCCAAATTTGGTGTGTTGATTCCTCTTGGGATCGCGGAGTGGTGCATATCATTTTGGGTCACTTTGATCTTAACATTGACTTCTGGCCTCATTCTAGTTTTTCGTGTCTGGAGCATATCTCCTATATTACAGCTAACTTTCCTAAAATGTGTCTTATGCTAGCTAATTCCTTTGGGGGCATTCGTCACATGACTGTGACATTTCTTGTTCTTTCTCCAAAGATTGATTTTGTCTTAGCAAAACAGTGGAGGCCCTGGTGAAATGCTGCATACAGTAAAATCTGTCTTAAGCAGCGACTCAAAAAGATGACCAAAATTGGTTTTCAAGATCGATTATCGCTTAATGCAGGTCAAAAGTATTGCAGAATGCTTCAAGAGCATATAGCATCACATAATAAACCTTTACCAAGTTTGTTCAAATTATGCTCCTAGGGTCTAAAATACCCCACCCCTCCCCAGGTCACATGTTTTACATAGGCTTATATAGGGAAAACATGAAAAAAACTTTTTGTCTGAAATCATAAGGCCTAGAGCCTTGATATTTGGTATGTTGCATCACCGAGTGGAACTCTACCAAGTTTGTTCAAATTATGCCCCTGGGGTCAAAAAGGCCCGCCCCAGGTGTCACCAGGGACATGGTCAGCTTTCAACAGATTCCTATATGTAAGCCTCAAGCAAACTCAGGTGAGCGATTAATGGCCACTTGGCCATCTTGTTTGTGTCTTGTGTTTCTCATTCTTTCGTGTCTGTTCATTGCTGCCTTGTGGTCACCAGCTGGGAAACGACTGACCTCTAGGCTCTTGTTGGTGATGTTATTGTATTTTTGTTATTTTCCCATGTGGTGTCCTGGGTCATGTGTGGTACTTTATTGTATCATTTCCTGATCTTTGCCATCTTTTTACTTTCTTTGATTTTGAAGGCACTGTTTCCAAATGACCATTTTCCAGAGATAATTCTGGCTCTGACAGAATATTATGATTCAGCCAAACTGATAAGAAATTGTGAATTTTCAGTGGGAAATTTTAGCAAAATCCTTAGCTAAATAACATTTTGCTATTATTTTTATGCCCCCAAAATAACTTTGGGAGGCATATAGTAATCGCACTGTCCATCTGTCCATCAGTCTGTCCGTAGGTCCATCCGTCCATCCGTCCCGCTTTCGTGTCCGGTCCATATCTCCTATATTCTTTGAGGTAGGAATTCCAACTTTGGTGTGTGGATGCATCTTGGGATGGCGGAGTGTCGGGTACCATTTTCGGGTCACTGTGGCCTTGACCTCTGACCTAGTTTTTAGAATAATCGTGTCCGGAGCATATCTCTTCTATTATTGGAGGTAGGAATCTCAAATTTGGTGTGTGGATGCATCTTGGGATGACGAAGTGTCGAGTACCATAATTGGGTCACTGTGACCTTGAACTTGACCTCTGACCTAGTTTCTAGAAACTGCATTGAGTCTGTTGCATATCTCCTATATTCTTTGAGGTAGGAATTCCAAATTTGGTGTGTGGATACATCTTGGGATGACAGAGTTTCACATAGCATTTTTGGGTCACTGTGGCCTTGACCTTGACCTCTGACCTAGTTTTTAGAATAATCGTGTCCTGAGCATATCTCTTATATTATTTGAGGTAGGAATTTCAAATTTGGTGTGTGGATGCATCTTGGGATGACGAAGTGTCGCGTACCATAATTGGGTCACTGTGACCTTGAACTTGACCTCTGACCTAGTTTTTAGAATAATCGTGTCTGGAGCATATCTCATATTATTTGAGGTAGGAATTTCAAATTTGGTGTGTGGATGCATCTTGGGATGACAAAGTGTTGCGTACCATAATTGGGTCACTGTGACCTTGAACTTGACCTCTGACCTAGTTTTTAGAATAATCGTGTCCATAGCATATCTCTTATATTACTTGAGATAGGAATCTCAAATTTGGTGTGTGGATGCATCTTGGACTGACAAAGTGTCGCATACCATAATTGGGTCACTGTGATCTTGAACTTTACCTCTGACCTAGTTTCTAGATTCTGCATTGAGTCTGGTGCATATCTCCTATATTCTTTGAGATAGGAATTCCAACTTTGGTCTGTAAATACATCTTGGGATGACGGGGTGTCACATACCATTTTTAGGTCAATGTGACCTTGACCTCCGACCTAGTTTTAAGAATTATTGTGTTCAGCGCATATCTCTTATATTTTTTGAGTGAGGAATTCCAAATTTGGTGTGTGGATGCATCTTGGGATAGTGGAGTGTCATGTACCATTTTTGGGTCACTGTGACCTTGACCTCTGACCTAGTTTTAGATTAATCTTGTCCAGAGCATATCTCTTATATTATTTGATATAGGAATCTCAAATTTGGTGTGTGGATGCATCTTGGACTGACGAAGTGTCGCATACCATAATTGGGTCACTGTGATCTTGAACTTGACCTCTGACCTAGTTTCTAGATTCTGCATTGAGTCTGGTGCATATCTCCTATATTCTTTGAGATAGGAATTCCAACTTTGGTGTGTAAATACATCTTGGGATGACGGGGTGTCACATACCATTTTTAGGTCAATGTGACCTTGACCTCCGACTTAGTTTTAAGAATTATTGTGTTCCGAGCATATCTCTTATATTCTTTGAGTGAGGAATTCCAAATTTGGTGTGTGGATGCATCTTGGGATAGCGGAGTGTCATGTACCATTTTTGGGTCACTGTGACTTTGACCTCTGACCTAGTTTAAGATTAATCTTGTCCAGAGCATATCTCTTATATTATTTGAGGTAGGAATCTCAAATTTGGTGTGTGGATGCATCTTGGACTGACGAAGTGCCGCATACCATAATTGGGTGGTTGTGATCTTGAACTTGACCTCTGACCTAGTTTCTAGAAACTTCATTGAGTCTGGTGCATATGTCCTATATTCTTTGAGATAGGAATTCCAACTTTGGTGTGTAAATACATCTTGGGATAACGGGGTGTCGCGTACCATTTTTAGGTCAATGTGACCTTGACCTCCGACCTAGTCTAAAGACTTATTGTGTCCCAAGCATATCTCTTATATTCTTTGAGTGAGGAATTCCAAATTTGCTGTGTGGATGCAACTTGGGATAGCGGAGTGTCATGTACCATGTTTGGGTCACTGTGACCTTGACCTCTGACCTAGTTTTAGATTAATCATGCCGAGAGCATATCTCTTATATTATTTGAGGTAGGAATCTCAAATTTGGTGTTTGGATGCATCTTGGGATGAGGAAGTGTCGCTTACCATAATTAAGTCACTGTAACCTTGAACTTGACCTCTGACCTAGTTTCTAGAAACTGGTGCATATCTCCTATATTCTTTGAAATAGAAATTCCAAATTGGGTATGTAAATGCATCTTGGGATGCCTGAGTGTCACAAACTATTTTTGGGTCATTGTGACCTTGACCTCTGACCTAGTTTTCAAGAATTATTGTGTCCAGAGCATATCTGCTTTATTATTTGATGTAGGAATCCCAAATTTGGGGTGGTGATTCCTCTTTGGATGGCGGAGTGGTGCATACCATTATGAGTCATTTGACTATGACATTGACTTCTGGCCTCATTTCTAGGTTTTTTGTGTTATATTACAGCTATCTTTCCTCATATGTGATTTATGCTAGACCAATTCCTTTGGGGGCATTCATCACGTGTTTGTGACATTTCTTGTTTTTTCTCCCATTAGGTCAATTTCAATGAGATTTTTGGCAGAACAAGGAGCAAATCTGATTCTCCCAATATATGTACCAAAAATAATTCCTGCTAGCAGGTATAATTGAATCCACATTTGATATCATAATGATTTTTTAAAAAATATTTTTTTATCTTTAATTTTTTTTACCTTTGATTTCTATTTTCCGGCCAGTTCATTAGCATGATTCATATGTAACAATTAATGCACTGACTGCTTTTAGTTATACAGTGAGGATCCTGATCAGATGCACTTTTCTAAAGCTGCTGCCTCCAGATAAGAGTGTGTAATGGAAAATTATTTTTCTTATTTCTCAACCGAAAGGAATTGTCTCAATGAGCACAACACTTTCACAAAACACCTGTTTAAATTGATGGGTAGAGTAAGAAAGTTACAACTTTACCTAAAAAAATTACCTTATCTGGATTAAGCCTGTTCTTAATCTACACTACAGTACAACCTGTGTAAAATGGCCATTCAAAATAGACAAAATAAAGATCTTAATGACAAATGGTAGCTTAATGAAGGTCGAATGTATTGCAGAATGCTCCCCTTACACAGGTATTACTGTATTTTCAAATGAGATATATCTGCAAGACAAGTATAAACATTGTAAGTGACAGCTCATTTTATCATTTTCGTAATGTAGGAAGAAGAAAAAGATCCACAGACATTGAGGTTAGGACACAGAGTTGGAAAGAAGACTAGAAAAAGACAGAAGAAACTTGACAGAGCCTTAACAAGTCTCAAGGTACAATAAATGTTAAAAAATTTCTAACACTAGTTGCCTGCCAAAAAGGCCTAGACAAACAGTGCAGACCCAGATCAGACTGCTTCTGAAGAAGCAGTCTGATCAGGATCTTCCCTGTTTGCCATTCTGACAAGCATTTTGTAAGTTCCAGACCTGAAAACCAACAATTTATTTGAGATTTGAAAAAGAAAAGTGTTCGGAAAATTTTAGAACATTTACCGTTTAGAAGTAAGAATAGGCTCCTTAACCCTTGCAATGCTGAATCTTTTTCTGTACGACACTCATCCCCAATGTAATCCTGTTAAACTGAAGCATTTAAGTTGTAAGCATGTTTTTTTTCAGTCAGAGTGGAAAAAACAGTGTGGATCCTGATCAGATGGCTTTGAGAGAAGCCAGCTGACCTGGATCTACAGTGTTTTCAAAATGGTTTATAACAATCCACCATGAGAGTCCATGTAGGATAGAGATATCTCACCTAAGGGGTCAGCATTTTAATTCCGCCCCTGGTGAGATTTCTCTATCCTACATGGACATGCTCATGAAGGATTGTTATAGACCCACTTTGAAAAAGGGGGGCTTTATAGGATTTAGGTTGTCTGTCATTCCGTCCATTCGTTCGTCCGTTAGTCCGTCCGTTCATTCGTTCGTCATAATTTTTCATTTTCCGCTCAATATCTTTAGAACCCTTTTATAGAATTTGTCCAAATTTTGTATGTGCATTGATATTGACATGATCTAGCTTGGGATTGTTACAGGTCATTTTTCCCACATTTGTACCAGAGTTATGGCCCTTTATTTACTCAAAAATTTCATTTCCGCTTAATATCTTGAGAACTATTGGACATATTTTCACCAAATTTTATATATGCATTGACATTGACATGATCTAGCTTGGTATAGTTACACGTCATTTTTCAGATATTTGTAATAGAGTAATGGCCCTTGATTTATGCTGATATTTCGTTTCCACTCAAAATCTTGAGAACCAATTGGTAGATTTTCACCAAATCTTATATATGCATTCATTTTGACAAGATCTAGCTTGGGACTGTAACACAACTTTTTTCAGATAAATGTAGGAGAGTTATGGCCCCTTGTTTACGCCAAAATTTTGTTTCCGCTCTATATCTTGAGAACAAATTGGTAGATTTTCACAAAATTTTATATATGCATTTATATTGACAAGATCTAGCTTGGGATTGTTAACGTCATTTTTCGCACATTTGTACTAGACTTATGGCCATTGATTTACGCCAAAATTTCGCTTCTGCTCAATATCTTGAGAACAAAATGGTAGATTTTCACCAAATTTTATATATGCATTCATATTGACAATATCTAGTTTGGGATTGTTACCCGTAATTTTTCGCACATTTGTACCAGAGTTGTGGCCTTTGATTTACGCCAAAATTTCCTTTCTGCTCATTATCTCGGGAACAAATTGGCTGATTTTCACCAAATTTTATATATGTATTCATATTGACAAGATCTAGCCTGGGAATGATGCATGTCATTTTTCGAAGATTTGTACCAAGCCAACATTTCATTTCCGTTCAATATCTTGAGAACAAATGGACCGAATTTTACCAAACTTTATATGACTATTAATACTGACAAGATCTAAGTTGGGATTGTTAGCTGTCATATTTCGCAAATTTGTATATGCATTCATCTTGGCAGGATCTAGCTTGGGATTGTTACACATTTTTTGAATATTTGTACTAGAGGTATGGCCCTTGATTTACACCAAAATTTCATTTCCGCTCAATATCTTGAGAACAAATTGACAGATTTTCACCAAATCTTATATATGCATTCATATTGACAAGATCTAGCTTGGGATTATTACATGTCATTTTTTGCACATTTGTACCAGTGTTATTGCCTTTGATTTGCGTCAAAATTTTGTTTCCATTCAATATCTTGGGAACAAATGGACAGAATCACCAAATTTTATATATGCATTCATATTGAAAAGATCTACATTGGGATTGTTACACATCATTTTTCCCACATTTATATCAGAGTTATGGCCCTGGATTTACACCAAAAACATCGTTTCCATTCTATATCTTGAGAACAAATGGACCGAATTTCACCAAACTTTATAATAACTCTTAATACTGACAAGATCTACGTTGGGATTGTCAGCTGTCATTTTTCTCAAATTTTTAAGAGAGTTATGGCTCTGATTGATGTCAGAATTTTGTTACCACTCAATATTCTGAGAAACTCTGGCCTTTTACTCCATGCAAAGCACTGCAGCGGCACTATAGTCAGATTCTCTGACAATTCTAGTTTTTCTCCCACCTTCCAAGGTTTTTGTCGGAACATAAAGCGTAAAAAAATTTGAAAATTTTAGCTTTTTACTTGTTGGATTTACATTATTTCCGAGTTCACATATGTTTTTAGCGAGTATTAAAATGGGTGGAAACATAGTTTGCACCTTGTTATTGTCTGGAAAACATGACTGGATCATTAGTTAAGCTGCAAAATAAAATCCTGCTAGGCTCCCTTGACATTAGCCTTACAATGCCATTATCGCCACGTGGTGCACGTTTTATATTAACTTTAGATGACATCAGTAAGTGACGCTTACCATTGCTTGGTGCCTTTGAGTTACTTAGCCGCAATACATTGGTCATTTGAATACTTTTTTCTGAAAAAAGAATATTTTACTCTGCCCATGTGAGAAAGCAGTCACAAGGTCATGCAAGATAGAAACTACTTAAATGAGCTGACAGCCTATCTTGTATGGGCAAAGGTGGAAGAAAAATCCAGGCTCAGCAGCACAAGGGCTAAGTTGAAGATGCATATAATGCTTTTCTAGTCAATGGTCAGTCTTGTTACATCTTTGATACCTATGGTATGAAATCTTGCAATCAATCTACCAATTTGTTAGCCAATGAAAAGTCCTGTTACATCTATGATAAAGAAATATGATGGTATTCTAACCAATAAAAAGTCTTTTAATTAATATATGTTGTATGATTTAATGTCCATTTTAGAGACATAAGAAGAAAGCAGCTGAAACTTTCAATTTAGCCAATAAAAAATCCCTTTACAACTTTGATAAAGGAATGTGATGCCATTTTATCCAATAGAAAGTCTTGTTTCAAATGTTTCATGATTTGCCATCTATTTCAGAGACACAAGAAACAGAAAAAGAAAGCAGAAACTTTCAATTTTTCTGCCATTCATCTGATACATGATCCACAAGGTAACCAACTCATGAGACTTTAGTACTTATGGCACATTTTTATATGATAAAATTTTCAGCGTACCATTGTAAATATTGTTTTTACCCATCGTTTTTAACATATGTTATGGTTGAGAAATAAGAAAATTGAACTTTAGTTACACACTCTTAGCTAAAGGCCTGCAGGCCTATGGCAAAGGCCTGATTTTTTCAATTTATAAAGGTTTTCTATTGTTAATTGGTCAATCAGTTAATCATATAGGAGTCCATATGTTCATTATTCTTTCATAAAGTACCTTTATTGAGTGTCATTCCTGGCACATAGTGTATTAATGGATGATATGCTGCTTTCTGATCCTTCACACCTGGGTCAACACTGTTTGTAATTGAGCCAGCATATGAGATTTTGGTACTTACCAGTAATGCACAAATGTCTTCTTTAAATGCCCATATTGACATACACAGTGGGGGAAAGAGATCTAAATTTTGGTCTTCGTCTATACAGTCGAATCTGGTAAATTCAAAGTCCTAAGGACTAGTGATTTTTTTGAACTATCGAAAGTTTGAATTATAGGCAGGTAGACAAAAATATGTAAGGCCCAAAAATTATTATTATGAGTCTCCCTGAGACGTTTCTTCTACACACCATAAACACATGTTTTTATAGGCAGTTATCTAAATAGGTCATAAATAGGTCCTTATCTGTCCCAAAATTTATTTTGAATTAGCGAGTATTTCAAAAAATTGGAGTTTGAATTTTTCGAGTTTTTACTGCATCTACGTACATACATACTTTGTGTATACAAGAAGGGAAGACTCAGGCAGGAACCTTCATTGCTTGATAAAAGAACCAAAATATTACAGAGGAGCATGATGGCTCAGTGGTAAAGTTTTAGACCTGAGATTGAGACTTACCACAGGCATTGCATTGTGTCTTTGAGCAAGACACTTTATCCCCTGCTTAGTACTGGCTCAACCCAAGAAGACAGTAAAACGTCCTCACATGACTGCAACTGTTGACTGTGATGTAAAGCATCAACACAAACAAACAAAACTTAAATCTCATGTGGTGGCTGTCTCAAAATGTACTTTATTATTCTTGCTGAGGCCAAATGAAAAATATCTGTGTTTGCTGCAACCCCACCCTACCTAAATTTGCTGGTGAAACCTAGAATTTTTTCCTGTTTTCTGGAAAAAAAATATAATTTTATGCATTTTGAAAGGCCAGATGCCTTTCAAAATGCATAAAATTATATTTTTTTCCAGAAAAAAAAATATTAAAAATAATGTGACTGCCTACTCTACCTAAAATTTTCAGACCTGTTACCCTAAACGCCCTTAATGTTTTATTTGGCCTGAGCTATTTCTATAATATTTTTCAGGTTTTTGCGAAAAATTATTCCATCAGCTTGAAAAAACTACAGAAAGGTTTGAGGTGAAGGTCATGATGATTGACCTAATTTCAAGACTTATTGGTATTCATCAGGTATTGCAGTAGTTTCCTCTTTATTTTTACTACAATACAGTCATATTTGTCAAGTGTTTGAGGTTTCCATGTGGGGAACAGCATGAAAATTTCCATTTTTTATCATTTAAGCAGAGTTTTTTAAGTGTTTTTGTGTATGGTACTAAGTCATGCACATTTCTTCGGGTGAGATTTTGGAAATTTCCATCTTGCAAAGTGGTATATTTTTATCAGATGTGTGATGTGTTCTTTGGCTTGTACAACCCCTTTCACCCCCTAGACCCAAGACGCCCTTTACATATGTTGTATATGTTTATAGCGACATATCACTGTCCAAAGGGCATCTTGGGTCTAGGGGGGGAAGCATCTAAAACAAACTGAAAGACACCAATTTTATCTTTCCAATGACAAACATCACAGTTTTAAGTGTATATTGTATTCATGCGCAGAAGGAATACCGTAAAGTTTTGGAAATGAAGAGCACTTCTATCCTTAACATTTTAGCACTTTTACTTTTGGAAAACTAGCAAAGCATTTACTCAAAGTTTGGTCTAAATGGCACCCAGTATAAAGATGTAAAATGAGGGGCGGGAGTAGAAAGCACAAGTTTTCACGGCTTTGTAAATGGTGAATCGTTTGAAACGTTTTTTTTTTTATGCTTACTATGCATATTTCACTGCTGAACCACACCAATTTTAAAAACATCAGGGCAATTTGAATTTGGTGTTTGTAATCATGTAAACTAGGGAAAATATACGCTTTTCGCTAGAACTCCTTAGCTGTGGACAGGTAGGCATGACCTCTGTCACGGCTGCCTGAAAGCTAAAAATAGTTTGGGATTCCTGACATTAGATTTTTCACATACCAGAGGGCTAAATTTAGCAAGCACGATCAAGCATGAGCTTGTGTAGAAAGATGTTGCAGGCAGTTTCAGCCAATGAGAGAAGGACTTTGCTGGCAGTCATATAACAAAAGTTGTTAGTAATTTTGTTATAAAAGACACATTCTTGCATAAATACCTATGCTCTATGAAACCAATGTCAAATGAATGAAAATCCATGTATGAATCATGAGGTTCCCATCCTTTTTGAACATTGTTATTTTTCTTGACAATACCTAAAATGACCCCCCCCAAAAAAAACACTTCACAATGCCTAAATGAGTCCCAAGTTGTTTTCATGATGAAACACTTGAAATGATTGTGACGGAGCTGGCCTCCAGATAAGAGTGTGTAACAGAAAATTATTTTTCTTATTTCTAAACCAAAACATATGTTGTGGGCACTCAAAAGAACCGTCTCAATGGGACAATTCTTTTGAGCACCCAAGACACATGTTTAAACTGATGGCTAAAAAAATAATCACAATTTTACGCTAAATCTTTTTGCTTAACTTGCCATATGCTGAGGCTGTTCATTTTGCTGATGCTTTTGTTCCCGAAAACATAGCATGCAACTATGACATTGTGACGACGTTAGGCCATTCAAAAATTTGCAAGCTGACGTCATTTTATGAAGAGAAATCCAGTGTAAGAAAATGGATATTTTTATGTTTTAAATAGCTGATGCTTCAGTGCAATTTTGGTTGGAATACGGTAAATATACAAGAATAATGATCATTAATACCCCCTTGAGAGATGTTTGAATACTAGGACAAGGGGTTTTGTTTTCAGAACCTGGCAAATGTTAAATGCATGAAAAACGCGTTTGATAATTATATTGCATCTAACCTTAGAAGTATTCAATTTCACAAACTTGTATACACATGTACATTTTTGTATTGAAATCCGAACTTGATATTATGGTCCTGATGTGGTATATACCTAGTCACATGTTGGTTTTTAGGTCCCTAGCTAAGAGTGTGTAATAAAAGAATTGATGGGTTTTGATCTTTTTCAGCTGTTCGTATTCAACTTCTATCCCTACATACAGAGATTTCTTCAACCTCATCAGAGAGGTAGGTGCTGTTTACTTGATATTATAATAACTGAAAATTTCTGAAATAGAAAACTGAAATGTGTCGCTGTGATTGAGATTTTTTCAGGGGGGGGGGGCAGGTGTTTATGCCCTCATGTCAGTTGTTAGATCTTTGTCTGCTAGTGTTGTTTGCTGAAAACATTTGCAAACAGTTTTACTCAGATCAGGTATAATGATGAGCGTGGTGGTAGAGTGTTAGACTTGACGTGAAGGGTTGCTGGTTTTAAACTCCCTCAGTTTGGAGACACAGTGTTGTTTCCTTGAGCAAGACACTTAATCCTCTGCCAGGAAGACAGGAAATCGTCCTGGCATGACTGCAAAATTGTTCACTGGAATGTAAAGCATCAATACAAACAAACAAAATAACCACATGATGGAATTGATACTAAGTAAAGAATAATAACCATGAGTCCTATTTATTTCAGATGTTACCAGGCTTTTACTATACAGTGCCCAGGCTAGTCATGAATTAGTTCCACCAGAGGTAAGATATTTACTCACTTAAAACAACAGGTTTTTGTCGTCTTCTGATAATCTTTGCTAACAGTTTGGAACCAGATCAGGACTGACAGAACATTGATTCTAATCTGAATCCAAACTGTTTGACACTCTGATAGTGTTCCTGAAATAATTTTGGAAAAGTCAGCAGATGACAACAAAAGCATGTAAATACCCAGCATGCAAATAGTTATTCAATACAATTTAGATAAAGCTTCATTTTTGACACATTGAGGAAGGGTTGGTTGATTGGTTTAGAGGTTGTACGTCCCAGTCAACAGCTATGGTCATTTTCAGGCAGCCAGTTCACCTAACCACTTTTTTCCTGGACAAGCTTGACTATTTCATGCACATACTTTCACTAGTAAATGACAAGAACCCTTCTTGAATTAGCGGAAGGAGGAGAATGACGGTAGAAATTTTTCATGATCAGTCTCAACTAAAGTATGGGGCCAGGCCAGGATCTAACTGGTTCGGTATTGAGGAAGGGATATAAAACTTGCTTGCAGCCAAATTCTTGTTGGTTCTACTATATGATTTATTTCTTTACAAAACACATTGGCACTACTGAACTTAAGAGGCAATTCAAATAAGAACTAAACTAATATTTTCAATTAAAACATTTTATTATGTCAAACCTTGCAATGGCTAACAGTTAATATATAAAGAAAGTATTTTAACCCTTCCAGTCACAAATTTTGTCATGAAAATGTTGTCTGCTTTTTATGTCTGCTGTATATTATCCAAGGGCACTTCAGATTAGATTTTATCATGGATCAAACAATATTAACCCTGATCAGACTGCTCCCATTGGGAGCAGTCTGATCTGAGTCCATACTGTTTACAATATGGGCTACCTACGAACGTAAGCTGACAAGAAGAGCAAATGCAAAAGTCTTGAATTGCGGGCTATGGGTTAAAACATTTTATGTCATACCTTACAATAGCTAAATCAAAATATAAACATAGTAATTTTAATTGGAGTACTGTTCTCTGAAGATCTGTTGAAAGTGACACTAGATCGTCAGCACAGTGGTCTACCATCTTACCACTGCGCTTATTTGACAAGACGAATCTAAATGATAATAGAACAATATGTTCATTATAAGCAAACTGTGTTACCCGTTTACGTCAACGGTCGAAGTCCACCTATAAAAACATGCTCTGACGTCACTTTCAATTTATCTCTCGACTACAGTATAGCAATATGTTAAACCAAATTATTTTTTTGCAGATTACTGAAGGAGTTATCAAGACAATAGCTAATAATTTCATCACAGATAGGAACTCTGGTGAGGTGATGGCAGTAGGTCTGAATGCAGTGAGAGAAATATGTGCGAGGTGTCCTCTAGCTATAGAAGAAGATCTACTTCAAGATCTAGCACAGTATAAGAATCATAAAGTTAAAGGTATTGGATATACTTAGTGAGAACAACATATGGAAAAATTTAAATACAAATGTAATGGCTATTATGTTTAAGTAATACACAGAACATGTAATGTCAAATTTCAGTTGTTTGGGAGTTACCAATTTTAAACAAGATATCAGAATGCATTCAACAATTTAGGATCACCACATTGTGCAGAAACTCATGTATTGCAATTTTTATTGAAGCAAATTTTCTTTGGCAAATTCTATAAATATTGACAGTTAAACGCGTAGTATTCTGAATTCTGGTAGAATCCAATACTCTGAATAGACTGTAAATAGCTAATATACCCCCCTCCCCTCAAGGGGGATTTTGTACACAATTATTTTCCGAAACTACATTATAAAATATGTTTGCCCTCTGACAGTTGGGGCATTACCGTGTAACAGCCATGTTAACTATGTTACCCTATAACAGCTTCAAATCCAATGTGTAAATACAAATATATACCTAGTTCTTATTTATCAACATGCTGATTGTCTTAAAAGCACTTAATCAAATGCAGCAAACAGGCCAGTATGCGTTAAAACAATCAACACCTTTTTTGTTGCAGTTATACACTTTACCTACTTTCAAATATACTACTATTTAGTGCTGTGCTATCACTAGACCATGGGCTGCCAAAATACCTCTGAGGGACAGTGTTGTACAGTATGATTTTCTAAAACCTCATTACATGTATATAAGTCACAAAATAATGCATGTTAGCTCTTTATGGGTTGAGGACTTTCAATGTTATAGCAAAGTTTACTATGTTACCCTGAAATTAAAGGAATTCCTATAGTGTAACTATCAAATTATTCCTTATTCTTACATATCACTATTATGATTATTATCAGAAAAAATTGATATCTTGTAATTGAAAGTGAATGACTAGCAGTATAATGTTAACTAATATAGGCACCTTTTATTACTGTTTCATACGTTACTTTTAAATACAATATTTTAGTGCAATAATAGCATTATATGAGTTTAAACTCTAGTGGGTGTAAAATTGTATTTGACGGCTCGATAATGGGAGAAATAATGAATTTAGTCTTTTTTAACATAATATATAAGTGAGATGAAACTCTGACAAATGCATGAGTGATGAAAAGGAAGAAACTTGAACTCAAAGCACACTAATTGCCATTTTCAACTGGGCCTTGTCACCAGAAAACCTGTCCTCGGTGGTTTGCGAACAACAATGGTGCAGAACAGCCTGTGCATCCGCGCAGTCTGATCAGCACCTTTGTTATTCACTTATTGTAAAGTATCATATCCAGAATTGATACAAATGAAATTTCAATTTTCTAGGTAGTCTCTGTGGCTGAGAGGGCTGATTTGAGTCTAGGAAATCGGAAAGACAGGTTTTCTCGCGTCGCCCAATTTAGAGTTTTTTTATTAGTAGAAAAAATATCGCAAACTTCCTATTTCATTACAGCTGTGATGATGGCTGCGAGGTCATTGATAGTGTTATATAGAAAAGTGAATCCAGAGCTACTCCACAGAAAAGATAAGGTTTGTTCATTTTTATCATTACGTAACATCGCCTTTCCTTGGCTGGCAAGTAGTTTTATGCAGCAGGTGGCATGTGGTTTTATGCAGCTGGTAGCTGCTGGCTGTATGCTCAACATACAACATTTTTACAGTCTTTTTGAAGGAAAATGTTACTAGTGCTTTAGAATGCTGATAACTATATTCAAAACAGTTATCCCCTAAATGCAGGCTCAGACAAGTCTTGTCAAACTCACTGTATGCATACAAAAACAAGGGATATGCCCCAAAACCGAGCTTTAGGCATATGCAACAATTACCAATATGATCTCATGAACATGGTTATTTTGTTAACAGATTGATATATGGTGCTCATTGGAGCACTTGTACTAATTATGGTTAATTCATTAAACAATATGAGTTAACAAATGAGATTTTTAGACTTGAATATATAATGTTCAGGGTTTGGGAGATTTTTAACTTTCACCCAAGCATATGTTGTAGTGTTGGCTCATGTACTTGAGAAGATTGCTAGAAGATGGAGTGAGAGTTGAAGCCTTTTTTACCCAAATCCTCACAACCAACATTGTAGCTAAGAGAAAACTTTAGAATACAGATCTTACATCGCTATAGGCAAATATTTCACTGTTACAAGAGTCAGGTTTTATGTATTGATTGAAATCTGTTTCTCTTAAATGTTAAGTCTAGAGAATGTGGCATAAAATTGAGTATGAACATTCCAATTACATCTAAATGTTAATTTTACATCATTTCAGGGATGCACCCATATGCACTGTTGATATGCAATTTATCTTCATCTATTTTCCTTACAGGGTAAACCAACAGAATCAGCTCAAGAATTAAGAGTTCTCCAATATGGTGAGAAGAACACCAAAGACTTTATTGTTGGCACCGAGGCTTTACCAGAGACAGAGGCTGTGGAAGAGGAGAAGGCTAGGGAGGGAGATGGCTGGGAGTCATGTAGTGATGAAGATGATGATGATAGTGACGGTGAATGGATAGACGTACACCATTCCTCTGATGAAGAGCAGGTATATATGTTACTGGGTTAACACTTTCATCGAAACCTAAGGAGCAAGATGGCTGGGAGTCATGTAGCGATGAGTAGGAGGATGATAGTGACGGTGAATGGATAGATGTCCATCATTCCTCCGATGAAGAGCAGGTATGTATGTAACTGGGTTAACACTTTCATTGAAACCTAAGGAGCAAGATGGCTTGGAGTCATGTAGTGATGAGGACGACAATGATAGTGATGGTAAATGGATAGACGTACATCATTCCTCTGATGAAGAGCAGGTATGTATGTAACTGGGTTAACACTTGTATTGCAATTCATGGTTAGAAAATTGCATGCTTGTCAACTGATAGATGTGAATTGGTATAACACTTTCGTTACAATGTGGTGATGAAATGGTTGTATCAATTATATTCTTTGAAAAAGAAGCTGTGGTGTTGTATTTGATAAACAACTCCCCTTGTAAACCAGGGGTCACAGGTTAGATATCTGGTTTCTCCATATTGTTGGATGAGACTTTACGATGTGGCCCGATCTCAATATGACCTTAGCTGGTGGTAAAATGTCAAACAAACAATAATCTTGAAAATGCTGATATTTTTCCGTTTGTTTAGGAATGATTAATATTTGTTATACAAGGTTGCTGGTCAAAATTTCGAAATAAATTTGATTTCATTTTGTGGCTTTAAAATACCAAAGCAGGAAGACTCTGATGAGATGTGGCAGCTCACATCTGGGTCTTCACTGCTTGCTTATGTCCCATTTATGGAATCCTATTCAAGCATTTACGGTTTATTTGCATTATTAAATTGCTTTTTGATAAATTCGTTCTCACTCAGTCCTCAATGTTCACATTGAGAAGTTCAAGTTATTGTTTTTCCTTGCTTTCTCAATTAGAATTCTCAATGTGCACATAGAGAAAGCTTGAGACCTTAGGTATATTGGGCCTACAGCCAAAACTGTGAGCAGCCTGGGCATATGCCTAGACTGCTCACAGTCTTTGCTGGGCACAAGGTCTAAATGCTTTTTATTGCACAAGCCAATATATTTCCAGGCTGATGAGTCTTTGGTGCCAGATTCTGTAGAAGAGAGACAGAAGAAGGCTCAGACAATCTCTAGCTCTCGGATCTTAGGACCGGACGAATTCAAGATAATTCAACAGAGACAGGCTATGAAGGAAGTTGAGGGTCTGAAGGCTGGAGGAAGAAATGCCAAGAAGAGAAAGAGGGAGGAAGAGGAAGAAACAGAGAGAAGGTGAGGAAGTTACAGGAATCAGGAATTTAAATGAGTGAAGGGAGTTGTGGATAAAGTAGATTAAAGCTCGTAAGGTAGTAGAGAGTATGAAGGCTGGAGGAAGAAATGTCAAGAAGAGAAAGAGAGAGAAAGAGGAGGAAACAGAAAGAAGGTGAGGAAGTTATGGGATTTAGGAAGTTAAAGGAGTGAAGGGAGTTGATGGTAAAGTAGATTAAGGCTTGTAAGGTAGTTGAGGGTATGAAGGCTGGAGGAAGAAATGCCAAGAAGAGAAAGAGGGAGGAAGAGGAAGAAACGGAGAGAAGGTGAGGAAGTTATGGGAATTGGGAAGTTAAATGAGTGAAGGGAGTTGTGGGTAAAGTAGATTAAAGATTGTAAGGTAGTTGAGGGTATGAAGGCTGGAGGAAGTAATCTCAAGAAGAGAAAGAGAAATGAAGAGGAAGAAACAGAGACAAGGTGAGGAAGTTATCGGAATAAGGAAGTTAAATGAGTGAAGGAAATTGTGGGTAAAGTAGATTAAAGCTTGTAAGGTAGTAGATGGTCTGAAGGCTGGAGGAAGAAATGTCAAGAAGAGAAAGAGAGAGGAAGAGGAAGAAACAGAGAGAAGGTGGGGAAGTTATGGGAATTGGGAAGTTAAATATGTGAAGGGAGTTATGGGTAAAGTAGATTAAAGCTTGTAAGGTAGTAGATGGTCTGAAGGCTGGAGCAAGAAATGTCAAGAAGAGAAAGAGAGAGGAAGAAGAAGAAACAGAGAGAAGGTGAGGAAGTTATGGGAATGGAGAGGTAAATGAGTGAAGGGAGTTGTGGGTAAAGTAGATTAAAGCTTGTAAGGTAGTTGAGGGTGTGAAGGCTGGAGGAAAAAATGCCAAGAAGAGAAAGCAAGAGGTGGAAGAAACAGAAAGGAGGTGAGGAAGTTATGGGATTTGGGAAGTTAAAGAGGGTGAAGGGAGTTGTGGGTAAAGGAGATTAAAGCTTGTAAGGTAGTTGAGGGTATGAAGGCTGGAGGAAGAAATGCCAAGAAGAGAAAGCAAGAGGTGGAAGAAACAGAAAGGAGGTGAGGAAGTAGGAATTGGAAAGTTAAATGAGTGAAGGGAGTGTGGGTAAAGGAGCTTAATGAGTTATAGAAAGTTGAAGGCTGGAAGGAGAAATTTCCAAAGTTGGTGGTGGATGGAGGCGTTTTTGAGACGTAATTATGTGATTTGTGGCATTAGCTGGCCAGGGAATACACGATTTTCGTGACTATTTAATGCCCTAACGTGGTCTCAGATTTGGACCGACAAAGGCATAGACAATGTAACGTGCCTAATGTTACAAAATGTTTATGGTAGGAGACAAACAATGAACTTCTATATATGAGGTTAACTTTTTATTTTTTTGATGTTTAGTGCATCGATTGTGTTTGGGTCATATGCAAGAATAGTGTCCTCTGTATTTTTACATGACATCAAAACTGCAGCGTGTTGGTTACCATTGTAACATACATCATTTTTAAAAAACTAAAATGTTTTAGAAATGCTCATTATGAACATGGTGGTTATATAATTTGAGTCTTGATAATAAATCTTGAGGAACACCTAGGAAGACATATAATTGTAGACATAATATACATTTACAAGAACAAGCATCAAGAAATGAATATCAATACATTGCTGCAACCAGAATTAATAAATATATAGTGTTAAAAAGCTAACCATGGAAGTAAAAACTGTGTAAACCAGAAAATTAGAACCCCTTTTTAAAACGCTAAATCTTGCATTTTCATAAAATGAACTCAAGTCGAAATATGGCATTATAACATTTCTATGTAAAGTACATTAATCAATAAAAACAATAAGCAACATATCTTTGTTGAGTCAAATGTTATAAGACTTTCAAAACGTTTCATGTGATTTGGGACAACCAATATATTATTTTCTGTATTTATTTCTTGTTTGCAAAGAGCTATATGCACTTATCATTTGGGCCTTGATGTGAGAAAACCTGTCTTCATGGTCAGGGGACAAAAAATCCACTCGTCCACTCATAATTACGAGTGAAATCTAGAAAGGACCAGTAATTCTTCCCAAAGCATTTGTAGGACGAGTGCTTTGGAAAGAATTATGGGGGGAAGTCATATTACATATTACTTCCTTATGTTCTTTACTGCATACACTTTTAAAGGACAAGTGCATGTGTTTGCAGGATGAGTGAAAATTGTAAAGTCACTTGTCCTGCAGGACAAGCACACTATTTTAATATTTATGTCCCCTGAGGGTTTGTGAACAACAAAGGCCCAGACCAACCTGCGCATCTGCTTAGACTGATCAGTGCCTTTGTTATTCACTGTTAGGTAAATATCATATCTAAACTTGCTAGTAGTTGCTACAAGCAAATTTTTCAATTTTCTTGTTTCTGTAACTGAGAATACTGGTTTGTGTTTTTTTTGTAGGAGACCCCGAAGACAGGTTTTGTTACATTGATGCCCATTTTATGATGGTTATTAAGTGTAGCTTGGCATTGGTTGATTGTAAATTTGGTGAGAAACACAAAATTATTTTTAAAAGAAATATTTGACAGTCAAAACAATTTTCAAGACCTATTCAACAGTTGTATGCATTCCATTCCTTGGCAGAAAATTATTTTTTCTTAATAATTATTTATTTCAGAGGTGAATTGCTAAGACTATCAATGATAGAAAATGTACATAAGAAAAAAGCTCATGATAAAGATTCTAGATTGGCTACAGTCATGGTGAGTTATAAAAACACACAGGTTTTGATAAACAAAAAAAATTCAGTGTACAATTGTAAATATTTTCTTTGCCATCATTTTTAACATATGTTTTGGGTGCTCAAAAGAACCGGTTTCATTGAGATGGTTCTTTTGAGTACCCACAACATATGTTTTGGTTGAGAAATAAGAAAATTGATTTTTTGTTAAAGACCTGAAAACTTCTTGTTTTGTTACCTGCCCTCTCAGTATATCGTATGTAATGGGATTAATTCTTTTGATTAGCCACAACATACATTTTTGGTTGAGAAATAATAAAAAATATTTTTTTTTATGCTCTCTTATCTATGGCCCTGAGTATGATATAAGATATGGTCATGACACTAGAAATCTTGATTTGAGGGGTTTATGATAATATAAGAACAAATAAAAAGAAGTATTTAACCCTTTGTATATGGGAAACCCCTAAACTGGTACTTTTACAAACAGTGAAGACCCAGATGAAATGCCGCATTATGCAGCATTTTAACAGGATCTTCACTGTTTGTTAAAGGTAAAAAAAATACAATATTTTTTTTGAAAAATATAACCTGACACCCCTAGATATGTACAATGGACTATCCCAGGTCTATTGTATCATACCAGAAGGAAGAATCCATTAGTATACAAAGGGTTGAGCTAGGTCTTTAAGTGATCATTACAAAATGCACATGTGATTAGCTACCCTGAGCCAAAGGCTCAAGTGAGGTATTAGTTTGGCAATGGCAGGGTTTTACAGGACGCAATAACCATGCGTCCTATACGCATAAATCATTAGGTAGGACCCGTCAATTCACCTTACCTGCGTCCGCTGGGACGCAGATGTGTTTGTTGTGCCTTTCATTAAAATCCCAAATTCCAAAGTTATTTCGTAACGATTCGAGTTTTCCCATATTTACAGGCTATCTATAAATAAATAGGACAGGTGCTCTTGTTTTAGACTGCTGCACTGACGACCAGTTAAAACATCCATGCAAACATCGGCCGTGAAAAAAAGTCGTAAAATACCATGCTTTCTCTCAGGTCCGCTCTGCTAAAAAGCATGGAAAACGTTGTCCATCACTATCTTTATGTATTGATTTTTTTCATAGTGTGAATAATCAGACAACTCAGCCGACCGCTCAAGCGTGATGGGCAATTATCTTGACAGTTTTCATTCTTTTGTATATGCCAAATTACGTAACATTTTCACTTGGAAAGGCTCAAGTCGGCAAAGAGATCAAAGATACCAGAGACTTCAGATAAGTGGAGACTTGTAGACAGATAGATAGAATACAATGACAGCAATTAAGATCATGTGTATTTCAAATTTACCAACCAAATTTTCAGAATGGAAAGCAAGTAGCAGTCTGATCAGTGACTGTTTTTTTTTGTGTTTTTTTATCTCAATTAGAGAACAGTCTGACCAGAGTCTGTTTTTTTCTGTCTTCTGGATGCAGCAATCTATCACTTCTCCCTATTTTCTGAAACTTCTCCCTATTTGTACTGGAGAGAGAAGTCACTTCTTCTCCCTAGATTTAAGGGCTAGCTTATAGGGACAAGTTAAACTTTTGTAAAAAAAGCGTATAGGATTGTGTTTCACTGATGGTAATATGTGGCCCTCAAAAATTTCAAATGGCCCCCCAAAAATCGGAAGGGGGCCAAACATGGCCCTCAAAATTACTGACCTGGGGACAACACAGTCACACTGAGCCTTCACGGAAGGATGTACTATTTTCCTAAATTCGAAGCTTATATAAAAAGATGGGACCCCCAATTTCAATGATGGGACCCCCATCATATTCAAAGTTGAGTCCCAAGGACCCCCAAACATTCAACTTGATGTAAAACCCTGCAATGGTCTCTAAGTAAAAGTCAGTTGGCCAATTTTTATCAAATTTTATGTGAAGCATAATCAGGTAGGGGGAAAGGCTGCATAGGGGTTTTGGGCTGATTGGATTTGAACTCTGCTTTCCATGGAAACATATAGCTCCCAAAGACTTATAACGGATAAAACTTAAAAAAAAAATCTTCATTTCTGAAACCATAGAGCCACAACTTATATATTTGGTATGTAGCAATGTCTAGTGGTCTCCTACATAAATCCTGCCAATCATGCTCATTGGGTCCAAACTATAGCATCCATAGACTAATAATGGGGGAAATCTTAAAAAAATCTTCTTTTCTGAAACCATTAGACACACAGCTTATATATTTAGTATATAGAAATATCTAGTGGTCCCCTACATAAACTTTGCCAACCATGCACCTGTCATCCAAATTGGCCACTAGCTCTTATAGACTTACAATGGATAAAAACTTTTTAAAATCTTCTCTAAAATCATGAGTCCCACTACTTCTATATTTAGTATTTAGCAGTGCATAGTGGTCCCCATCATTAATCCTGCCAACCATGCCCCTGAGCTCCAAATTGGCCATGCCCAGTGGTCATGAGCTCCAATAGACTCAAAATTAAAAAAAAAAAAAAAAAAAAATCTACTCTTAAACCATGAGGCCATTTGCTCAGGTGAGTGGTATAGGTGCATCAAGCCATAACTCTTTCCTTGCTAGCAGTGACTTCTGGCATCTGTTGATAACATTTGCAGCTCAGGACAGAGAAAATGTCAGTCCTGATCTGAGATAAAACAATAAATAATTGTATTGCAGTATTGTATTGTATTGATCTGGATCCAAACTGTTTGACATGCTGATTGTATTCCTGAAATGAATTTTTGAAAATGTAAATCAGCAGATGACAAAAAATGATGAAAAATTACCCAGCATGCAAAGTAAATTAGCAGATGACAAAAAAATGTGAAATATTACCCAGCATGACAAGTAAATTAGCAGATGAAAAAAAAATGAAAAATTACCAAGCATGCAAAGAGTTTTTTTCTTTTGCTAGGCTGGTAGACAAGATCGTGAAAAGTTTGGAAAGGGTCCACAGAGGATGAATCCCCACGCCAGTACCAGTAATAAAGACAAGAGAAAGAATAAAGCTTTTATGATGGTCAAACATAAAGTATTGAAGAAAAAGACAAAGAGATCTTTCAAAGATAAACAGGTACTGATATATGTGAATAGCAGTGGTGTAGATTTTTTAAACTAAGCTAATGCTTGTTTCATAAGAAAATTTTACACACTTAAGCATGGGTGAAAGTTTTCAGGATTGTTCCTGAATTCAGGATTTTGAGGCTGACTTTCTCTGGAAAGTCAGCCTCAAAATCCTGAATTTGGCAGATTCTAATAGTTTCTTTGGTTTATTTTCAATTTATCTAAAGATATTTGACTGTTTAAACTTGAAATTGTTGATATTTATAGGCATACTGTAAGTTTTAAGATATGATTTTCAAGAGTTCAGGATTTTAGAAATTTCGAACTTTCACCTATGCTTAAGTCACTTATAGACTATATGAAAATCATATATATATGAGCCAAGATCTCACAGAAGGGACCTTCTGGCAATCAAAATCAAAAGTGAGATATTTACAGAGAAAGAAAGACCTAGCTGTTATGAACAATTAAAGAAAATTTGAAGAGATTATCTTTACGAATAACAAAGATATGAGCGTTTCAACTGGTATAGGTAATGTGTTTTAAACATGATGTCACTTAACGTTGTTAATGACGCTCTGGCGTCAACACCATTGTGTTTACGTATGACGCTAAAACAAAGACGCTAGGAGCAATATTTCAAGAATGCTCCAGGTTTCTGTAAATTTGATGTGTATGCAATTGCATAGACTGCACAAATAGCCCACATACGCTCGTCCCATGTTTACAAAAGCATTTGTAATGAGGTACCTGTTTTAAAGGTAATGTATAGTCCATATGCACCGCTGTTGCCATGGCAACATACATTATACGTATCACTTAATTTTATCAGAACTATTTGCGGCTTTGATTGTATTACATGTTAGCAGCAATTTGACTCTATTTTAAGAACATGCAAAATCTTGAAAATTTAGACTTTTGAAATATTGATTACAGAAAAACTGCTAAAAATGCCCGAAGGTCCCTTTTGTCAGATCCACCCTCATATATATTTTGTGACCATGAAGAGAGTTACATTAGATTGGGGATTTAGGAAAAATACGTTTCACATTATGTAGCTCCAATCTTGGCTATCTAATTACCAGGCCGCGTAGCGCAGTCGGTAACGTGTCTGGCAACAGATGCGAGTCTGACTGCAGATCCAGGGGTGGCGAGTTCGATCCCGGCCCGGTCCCATACTTTCGTGGAGATTGATCATGAAATATTTTCTATGGTCATTCTCCTCCCTTCTGCTGAATCATTCAAGAAGGGTTGTTGTCAGTTACAAGCGAAAGTATGTGCACGAAGTACTGGTTAACTGCTTGTTCAAGCTTGCCCAGGAAAAAGTGTGGTTAGGTGAACTGACCGTCCGGCAATGACCATAGCTGTTGACTTGGGACGTAAAGCAAACAAACAAACAAACAAACTTGGCTATCTAAAAAGCTAGTGCTTGTTTACTTTCTAATGGGTTTCACCAACAAGCATGCTGTAGACAAAAGCAATTTACTATATGGAATGGGTGAATGAACTTTGACATCTGAAAATGCCTTTGATTTAGACACATGTAATTATTTGATATCTCCTGCAATAAAAAAAAATCAGATCAGGTGTGAGATCAGCTACCTGGATGATGACCTTGCACCTGAATGTTAATAGAAAAAATCTAATGTTGATGATGATGATTTTTATGCTGAAAGAATTTTTTAAAACCTTAAGAACCTACAGTAGGTAAAACCTAACATAACCTTAATGATATTTTCCCACAGCAATAGTCATACTCTTAACTTACATTAGTCAGTTATGTTATATCCCTATTCCACACAGCCCCCCGAATCCCACGAATCGACACAAATTGACAAATATTTGGATTCGTAGCTGAATCATACTCAGTTCGTGAAGATCTTAACTGATTGGCACAGTCCATAGTGAGTTCTTGCAATTTGTAGGTCTATCGGGAATTCGGCTCAAAAGTTTTGAACTGTTCAAAACATTGGCCACGAATTCCTCGATTCGAAAAATCGCGCGTGATTAGTACCAAATTCCTAAGGCATTCTTGGCCATTATAACTGAATCGTAATTGATTCGGAGGCGTTTTTGGGCATTCGTAGCTACTCTTAGCCCATTCATGGGGAATCGGGAGATTAAGCCAAGCAGTAAAACCAAGGAAGAGATAGTAGAAGGATTTTCCCTACGATTAATTACCCCGTCGTGTGCATGTGAGCAGTCCTAGAAGTTGAGACAGATTTGGAAGATTCTGTAGCACAGTCAGGATCAGTCAGTAGCTCCTGGCTGGTGATTTTGCCAATGGCGAACTGCCATATTTTTCCTAGTCAATGAGTCAGGGTCAGGGCCTCTCGACTTTAACATAGTTGTTTTCTTCTAGCTATATAAGAAGCCATTTTCAACACTCCAGTTGCAGGATCAATTCTACAGCTGCTTTACGAGGAACATTCATTTTGGAACTGATGACATGAAGCATGTACTGGCCTTTTTTATAGCTATCGTGAGAGAAAATCTCTCGAATCATGGAGAATCCTTGCGGATTTTTGTTAATTCGTGCCCAATTTGTGCTGCATTCGGCATATTCTTAACTGATTTGTAATTGATTCCTTAACTTTCGTGCAGCATGTTCTAATGTTATTTTGCTAATCGTAATGAATTCTTGCGCGATTCCAGCCAAATTGAGTCGATTCCCCAGAATATTCCTAACAATATCGTATCTGATCCGGGACTGACTTGTAGAACATCACAATTGGAGAAAAAAATTTAATGAAACCTCACGAATCCCCCCAAATAAAAAAATCAATTTGTGGCGATAAGAGGGATTCGTGGCCTGTGTGGAATAGGGGTATTAGCAAATGTTTGCAGTAGACGACTTTTGCTGGCTCCATAAGTGTTAAATAAGATATTGTTTATTGTTTTTTTTTTGTAGATTGCTCTTAGGAATGCCTTATTGAAGAGACAGAAATCAAAGAGATAGTAGGAGATAGATTTTGAAAATAAATTTAAAAATGTGCAACATTTGAGAGTCAGTTTGATTTTAGCACCTGTACTCACAGGTTTAGATAAACATTTTTTTCTGTGTAAAACTGTCAATATTTTCTTACCCAACATTTTTAACATATATGTTTTGGGTGCTAAAAAGAACTGTCTCATTGAGAGTACCCACAACATATGTTTTGATTGAGAAATAAGAAAATTAACATTTGTTACACACTCTTAACTAAAGCCCTGCCTGTACTTGATAGTGGCGCACAGTGGCTCAGTTGGTAGAGCATTAGGCTGGGGATAGAAGGGTTGCTAGTTTTAGACCCACCAGAGGAAGCTATTATATCCCATGCTTTGTATAGGTTCAAGCCAGGAATACAGGAAAACATCCCAACATGACTGAAAAATTGTTGACTGGGAAGTAAAGCAATAACTCAAACAAACAAACAAACAAACAAAACATTATTACTCATAGGTCCAGATAAGGATTGTTTGTGCACCTAAAATTTCATTTATTTGCTTAACCATCAATTTAAACATGTGTTTTGGATACTCAAAAGAACCGTCTCATTGAGACGGTTCCGTTGAGTACCCACAACATATGTTTTGGTTGATAAATAAGAAAAATGTATTTCAAATAAGCATCTTATCTGGAGGCCCGTTACTTGACAGAAATGGGATAATTGAACAGATGACCACGGATCACCGACCAGCATTCAGAGTGCAGTGGCTCAGTTGGTGAAGTGTTAGACAAGGGATCAAAGGGTTGTTCACATTTTGCTAGTTCGAGACTCACGGCCAGTGAAGTCACTGTGTTGCATTGGTGTAGCTTCCATTACCCAGTTATGCACATGCATAATAAAAATAGTAACATTCAAGGGAGGTCACCTTATGCGGTGAAAGTGATTTTCCATACCATAAGGAACTGCTCTTAAAAGAAAGAATTTGCTCCAGCTTGGAGCAAATTCTTAACTTTAAGAGAAGTTTGCAATTTAGAAAAGGACCCAATTGAAGAGAATCACTGCTAGATCCAATAGTCTCCCTTTGATGTGGCTATCTTTTTTTTTGTTCTTGCTACGCCATTGTGTTTTGTCTGAGAGCAAGACACTTTATCTGCTACTTAGTACTTGTTCAACCCAGGAAGACAGTAAATCGTCTGGATGTGACTGAAAACTTGTGGACTGGGATGTAAAGCATCAAGCAAACAAACAGAGACCAACGTTTGGCACCAAGTAGAAGTGACACTAGAACTCATGCAAATCAAGCAACCAGTCACATAAGCAAGAGACTGAGGGTTTGGGAGTTCCAGCCTCACCGGCGTCACTGTGTTGTGTCCTTGAGCAAGACGCATTAATCCTAGCTTAGTACTGGTTCAACACACGGCAGGAAGACCAGTCCCAACATAACTTAACAATTGTTGACTGGTATGTAAATATCAAATCAAACCATCAGTCGCATAAGGAAGAGTACAATAAACAAAGTAACCTGCAATGGATGTCAAATTTAAGAGTGCATAATTGAAAAAAAAAAATCTTTATTTCTTTACCAAAGTATATGTTGTGGGTAGTCAAAACAACCGTCTTGATGAGACGGTTCTTTTGAGCACCCAAAACATATGTTGAAACTGATAGATTAGGAAAAACCACAATTTATGCTCAAAAGTTTTGCTTTACTGGAAAAATGACTTTGCCACATATTTTCCCAGAAACAGAGAAATATATAGTTTTGTCCACACATTCAAAATCGTATATCTCTAAAGTCAGTTGGTCAATTTTGATCAAATTTCATGTAAAGCACCATCAGGCAGGGGGAAAGGCTGCATGAGGTTTTTGGGCTGATTGGATTGGAACTCTGGTTGCATTGGTGACATATAGCTCCCATAGACTTATCATGGGAAAACTTAAAAAATCTTCTCTGAAATAATGAGTCCCACAGTTTATATATTTGGTATGTAGCAGCGTCTATGTGTCTCCCACATAAATCCTGCCAGTCAAGCCACTGGGGTCCAAACTGCTCTTGCCCCGTGGATCAAGAGTTCCCATAGACTTATAATGGGAAAACAACTTAAAATATTCTTTTCTGAAACCATGAGGTCCACAGCTTATATATTTAGTATGTAGCAATGTCTAGTGGTCCCCAACATAAATCCTGCCAACCATACCCCTAGGGTCTAAACTTGCCCCGCCCTGGGGATCAAGAGTTTCCATAGACGTATAATAGTGCACGGACATGTGTACTCCCGTGGGATTTTTTTGGAGAAAGCAAACCACTATGTTAACTTTGATTGTTATACCCTAGGCTATACAAAACCGGTTGTTGGCACTTCTGAAAATGTGGCAGAGCCAGATTATGACGTCATCAAAATGGCGGCCATCTTGAATGTTAATATGAATCTACTTTGCTTCATAATTACCGTAATATTGGGTCGATTTCAAATTTTTAAGTATCAAATTGTTTAAAATTATAGGTGCTATCTACTCACACCTCAAAAAATGGTTGAGCTGAATGATGACATCATCAAAATGGCGGCCACCTTGAATGTTAATACAAATCTACTTTGCTTCATAATTACCATAATAGTGGGTCGATTTCAAATGTTTAGGTATCAAAATGTTCAAAATGATAAGTGCTATCTACTCACATCTAAAAAATGGCTGAGCTAAATGATGATGTCACTAAATGTGATCAGTGATGTGATATCTATTCACCTCTAAAATATGGCAGAGCCTAGTTATTCCGCCATCAAAACGGCAGCCATATTTTATTCATTGAAAATCTACATTGCCTAATAGTATTTTATGGATTTTCTAATAAATAGATTGTATCTTGTGTTTTAAACAGGGTCAATATTTAAAGCTTAGACCACATAAGGTTCAGAGGGCTATCTATTAGTGTCAACGCAATATTAATACATGCTGATGACATGTAATAGAACAAGATTTGTTACATATCACCAGTAACTGAGTCCTCATCAATGCTTTGATCATCTAACATAAGATTGTTACAAGATTCGTCCTCAGTTCCACAAGTACACAAATCAGTACAAAACAGTCTGTTGCTTTTGCATTTGCATCTTAGTATTGTGCACTTTGTTTTTTATGTACAGCCACATTTCACTAGCTGTTATATTTCCTCAGGAGCTGGATCCATGGTAGTCATTAATACATGAGAGAATTCCCAGCATCTTCTCTCCATCCATATTCTGGCGGTGATGGTATATTTGGATTAGCAACAGTGTCATTATACCAGACAATACATTGATAGTGTGCTCTTTTGATAGCCTGAATTAGAGCTGCCTTTGTTGGTGGTCGCCTCTCACCCTCCGCTTGCTTAGGTTGAAAGATCCACCACCTTAACTCATTGACAGTATAACTAAGGTCGTGTTTGGCTGATAAAGCAGACAAACATAGTGTTCAAATTGTCTTACAATGTGGTCTTCAAAAACTGCCTGCTTGCCAAGATCTGCTAATACCTGTTTCATTCCTATATCACAATCCTTAAATGCTTTCCAAAAAGATGAACTTCTTGTTCATGCTACAGTTACAGTGATATCAGTACCAGAAACTGAATGTAGACCGGGGAGATACTGGGTGTTCAAGTCCCACAAGAGCTAAATAGATTGGCCAAAGTTGAATTTTCCTCTGTCTGTTCCCAGTGCCATTCATGAAAATAGTCTCCCTTGGAAATTCTGGGTATCTTCTTGGGCAAAGCACAAATACATATGTGTCCAGTGATAAAATGTCCATTCTGTCCATTCTGTTGCACCATTTTGCCTTGCATAAACGGCATGGAGTATCAGTTTCTTCTTTACTTCTGCTGAGATGATTTACATCCCATCCCTATGTGATGCCTCTGTTTAGTTTGCCATGCAATGGTATACAATTTGTTCTCTTTTGAGAATTCCAGCAATTCTTTTGACTAAAATACTGTAAGCTCATCCTTTGTTGCTGTGTGAGATAACAGCTTCTTCCGTGGAACATTTGAAATATTTGTAGTGTCTGTGATGTGATATGCCACAGGGTAAGAATCACCGAGCCACAAATGCCTTGTTGCTGACTTAAGTGATTCTGGAATGTCATACCTGTCAAACACAATTAGGTTATTCATCATTTTGTCTTTGTATCAGCGCAATGACATGAACTCACCCATCTTTGCACGTCTTAATCCAGCTAGGTTTGTCCATTGACTGAACGTCAGCCATAGTATCACTTGTTTTGTTGCGGTTTATCAAGACGTGCAACATCAGAGGTCTCTGAACTATACATCTTTTCTAATATGTCCATTAATATACTCTTAGCAGAGTTTGCAGCATTGTGCTGTCTGCAACAAACAGTGATCTTGGCACAGCTCATAAATTACTTAAGCACCCCTTAAGGTGCATACCAGGGCAAGACTTTGCAGCATTTCTCGCAAATAACCATCTGTTTTCTTTAAATTATAAAACTTTGTTTGATATTGCTACATGTACATTTTTAAAGAGGCAGACCAAGTTTGAAGCCAAACCTTTTGCTCTGGTGCCCAAATGTTCACTTGTTCCGTTTTGATACGTTCTTGAATGAAGGTTTTCATCTTTGCAACCCCAACCTCTTCAATAAGGCATATATCATGTATTATTTTCTCTAACATTACATCTTTTGTAACCAGATTTATTGTATCATTTTCTGGATAGCCAAATGGATTTATAAATCGTTCTATGGTGCTGACAAGCTTTTGAGCGTTCTTTGTTAGCTTTTTTTCAAAATCGCCTGTGACAGATCATTGAGGGTGTTTTTATTTACACCCGGTTTCCATTGCTAAATTCTGACCATATATCTGGATATGTTCTATCAAGCTGTGACATCTCTGCTAGACATTTGGGAATCATCCTGGCATAATTGAGCTTGTCCAGTGCGAAAAAGTACTTAACAAATTCCTCTAAAGCAGAGAGATGCAATGCTTAAATGCCAGTTCATACAGCTCTAATACACAAACACATAACTAACCATATGCATATACTGCCTGGTTGCTTTATGCATATGTTTCACTTGGGGATTTGACTCACATTCCTTCATCTTTTCAAGTTCCTCATGCGATTCAAGATGATGACTTTTAACGCCATCAGCAGCACGGATATTGTGGTATGTCATTTGTAATGAAGACATGCTCAAAATAAACTGGTCAAAATAAGTTACGCTCCATGTCAGTTTTTTTCCTTAGACATACTGTTAAATTCCTGAAGTTTAGTTGTTTATTTCAATAATGTCTAAACCAATTGAGAACTCTAACTCAAGTCAAGTTACTCAACAATATCTTAGGTGTAATTACACAAAGTTTCAATTGAAAATACTAAATGATTTTTATATGTGCTTAGTTTTCCGAGGGTACCAATATTTTTGCAAATTTTACTATAGGAACGACAGGGAAAACGGGATATTTGCTGAAAAGTGTGAAGCCTTGCTTTTCCTTGTTGCAAATGTAATATTATACATGCGAGGTACCACAATAATAATACTGAGTATCAGATAGCTTAACTCTCATGGACATTGCGCTTGTCTGTAACGACAGTCACTTTCATACATTGTATTTTCACTGTTAGTATATCTGCAACTGCAGAAATAGCCCCTAAGTTCTGACAAGAAACGGATTGTTATTGTGTGTGTCATTCTTGCTCATTATACATTCTACAGCATTATAATGACAATTTTCAATTGAAAAATGCGTTTGTGCTTTTAGTGATTTAGTTGTCTCAGTGCTTTGATTATGCCCCTATTTATTCTTATAATGTTCAGCTCACAGATAAACGCACCTATTATAGTTTTCTCTTGGATAAAAATAACTACTTACAAAGTTTAATATATCCTCTTATTCGCCCAAATTTTGTTTCGGAGAATGGCACTGCCAATCTCTTGATTTGCAGCTCTCCAAGCGTTTACGAGACAAATGCCTAGGTTATTTCAATAAAAAAAATCCTTAAAATCTACTAAATGTATCATTTGTGTACTATGTACTGTTCTTTTGTCTTTTTTATGCAATACTAACTTTTTGACTGACATAGAACCGACAAAGTAATCTCCTACTCTTACAGTAATGATGAATTTTTCTCAAATTAAGCTTTTGACAGGCGCCATATTGATGATGTCATAACTGGTGTCTGCCACGATTCCAGGGCTGCCAACAACCATTTTCGTCCTCACCATACATCCCAAAAACAAAATATATTAGTCGTTTGCTTTCTTCAAAAAATTCCCACGGGACCTAAAAACACGACACTATAATGGGAAAAACTTTAAAAAATCTTCTCTGAAACCTTGGAACAAATAGCTTATATATTTAGTATGTAGCAATATCTAGTGGTTCCCTACATAAATCCTGCCAACCATACCCCTGGGGTCTAAACTTGCCCCACTCAAGAGTTTCCATAGACTTATAATAGGAAAAAAACTTAAAAATCTTCTTTTCTGAAACCATGAGGCCCACAGCTGATATATTTAGTATGTAGCAATGTCTTGTGGTCCCCTACATAAATTCTGCCAATCAAGCCCATCAGGTCTAAACTGGTCTGTCGCGGGGATCTAGATTTTGCATAGACTTATGATGGGATAAACTTTAAAAATCTTCTCTGAAACCTTGATGCAAATAACTTATATATTTAGTATGTAGCAATATCTAGTTGTCCCTACATAAATCCTGCCAACTTTACCCCTAGGGTCTAAACTTGCCCTGCCCTGAGGATCAAGAGTTTCCATAGACGTATAATGTGAAAAACTTAAAAAAAAATCTTCACTGAAACCATTAGACCCACAGCTTATATTTAGTATTTAGCATTGTTTATTGGTCTTCTACATAAATCCTGCCAACCATGTCCCTGGGGTCCAAATTGGCCACACCTCAAAAGTAAGTCTTAAGTTCCCATAGACTTATCATGGGACAATGCTTTTCTAAAGCCATGAGGTCCTTAGCTTACATATTTAGTATATTGCAATGCTTAGTGTTCTTATACATAAACCTTATCTTCCAATCATGCGCCTAGGGTCCAAAGTGGCGACTCCAAGGGAGTCATTTGCTTCAATAGACTTAGAAAAAAACCTGTTAAAACTGCTGAAACCATGAGACCATCAACCAAGGTGAGAGATAAAGGCTCATTGAACTTCTTGTTGTGTGTCCCCAAAGCAAGCACATGGGTGAAAGTTGTCAGGATTAATCCTGAATTCAGGATTTTGAGGCTGACTTTCCATAGAAAGTCAGCCTCAAAATGCTGAATTAAGCATACCTTTTGTCTACCCTTTGTCATCGTGGTAAGGCATATTATAATAGCTTCTCTGATAAGTTTTCAGATTATCTAAACACAATCATTTAAACTTAAAATTATTCATTTTTGTAGGCATCCGGCAAGTTTTAAAATTTGAATTTCTAAAGTTCAGGTTTTGGGGAATTTTGAACTTTCACCCATGCATATTCCATGACGTATATCCCACTCTTATAATGTTTGATTATCTTTTAGAATTGATAAGGAAAAGAACTCTTCTGCGCTTTGAAAAAGTGGGGGCTTTATTGGATTTGGGTTGTCTGTCATTCTGTCTGTCCGTTCGTCAGTCCGTCATAATTTCGTTTCCTCTCAATGTCTTGAGAACTCTTTGATAGAATTTATCCAAATTTTGTATGTGCATTGATATTGACATGATCTAGCTTGGGATTGTTACATGTCATTTTCCCCAAATTTGTACCAGAGCTTTGGCCCTTGATTTACGACAAAATTTCGTTTCCCCTCAATATCTTTAGAACAAATTGACAGAATTTCACTAAATTTTAAATATGCATTCATATTGACAAGATCTAGCTTGGGATTGTTACACGTTATTTTTCGCTCATTTGTACCAGAGTTATGGCCCTTGATTTATGAAAAAAAAATGTTTCCGCATAATATCTTGAGAACTAATCGACAGAATTTCACCATATTTTAAATATGCATTTATATTGACAAGACCTACGTAGGGATTGTCACACGACATTTGTACCAGAGTTATGGCCCTTTATTTGCACCGAAATTCCGTTTCCGCTCAAATCTTGAGAACAAATCGTCATAAGTTCACCAATTTTTATATGATTTCATATTGACAAGATCTTTAGGATTGTTACATGTCATTTTTTAGCACATTTGTACCAGAGTTATGGCCCTTGATTTATACCTAATTTCAGCTAAATATCTTGAGAACTTATTGACAGAATTTCACAAAATTTTATATATGCATATATATTGACAAGATCTACGTTGGGATTGACACACTTAATTTTTTACACATTTGTACCAGAGTAATGGCCCTTGATTTACGCCAGAATGTTGTTTCCACTCAATATCTTGAGAACAAATTGACAGAATTTCACCAAATTTTATATATGCCTTCATATTAACAAGTTCTACCTTTGGATTGGTACTCTTCATTTTTTGCAAATTTGTACCAGAGTTATGGCCCTTGATTTACGCCAAAGTTTCATTTCAGCTCAAATTGATAGAATATCACCAAATTTTATATATGCATTCATATTGACAAGATCTAGTTTGTAACATAGCTATTGCCCTTGATTGATGTCAGAATTTGTTTCGGCTTAATATCTTTATATTTTCCTGCTTGCAGCTAAATATCTTTAGAACTTGGCCTTTTTCATATATAAAAGCACTGCAGCGGGGCTATAGTCAGATTCTCTGACAATTCTAGTTGTTTTTGATTTATGAACTTAATCTCCAACGTTCAATAAATATCTCTATCTTCTTACTGGAGTAGGAAGGGATAATAATGTCGACCCTGACGAGAATGTTGCATGTTTGTGGCTGGAATTGAAAAAAGGGTGTCTGTGATAATAGTCTTTTTGTGAAAGCAAAACGTGACCTAGAGATGTTGCCTCCAACCCATTGCGCATTAGACCTATATATAGATATGACTTCAAGCAGACCATGCGATGGTGAATCTAGAAAATGAACCAACTTGAAAAAATTGACTGGCAAGAAGGTACAGATGAACCAGAAGTTTTTTGGAAGTGCTTGACAGTAATCCCGGACGCATGCAACTAATTAGCAGTGTGTGCAAGATGAAATACATGTCGATGAGATGCAAATGTTTGAGAGCATCTCTGAAATGCACACCAGCTTGTTGATGTGATGCCACTGACTGCACAAATACTACAAATGCTACTTAAAATAGATCCGCTATAGCAATAATTATTGTGAAATATTACACTGAGTTAACTGCCAACAGTGAATTATCACCCAGCAACTTACACAAAATAGCTGATCTATTTTGATTGTAATATAGATGAAATGACCAAAAGGTAAGTGAGCATGACCAGGAACTACCACAATCACACACTGCAAACCAACCAACGGCACCGTGAGAAAGAATCATATAGCACTCGCAGCAACACGACAGCAGGAATACAATTAAAGAAAAAAACTATCTCATCCTTAGCAAGTATAGATGATTTTAAAATAAAACTGAAACGAAGTACAGCATAAAAAACAAGGGCCATACACAAAAACCCACAATCAATGGAATCAACAATAAACTGTGACTCAACAACAACATAACCACCACCTTAGAACGGACAGCAGCCGAAGTCACATGCATTTTACTGGCACCAAATCTTGACCCTAGATTATGCTGTTGTTAAAACACAACAAGTGTTGGATCGAATAGAGGCTGTCTAACGTATGCAATGCATATTAATCACAGAGACAAAGGCACTATGGTGAAACAAAGAAAATGGCTTACGATTCACAGAAAGTCAGAACTAAAGAAAACCTCAATTGAAGCCCGGTGGTCCAGCCAAATACAAGCATCAGGCACCAACCCACCGATGAAAGTTTTAGGCATCTACCATCATGTGATTAAATAGGAAATCATGACAATAAACCAAGATTGGATTTACAATTAGGCCAAATGCAGCTATGGAAAACATATTTGAGCCTCGTCAAGAGAAAATCTGTTTTCAGGGTATCCGACCAGGTATGACTCAAGTTGGCTTGCTCAGCTACAGAGCTTAGAGTCTTGAAGATTAGTAGCTAATCAGTGTACAACATAAGTGATAGTCAGACAGCATAGATGTGAAAACCGATCAGTGCCAATGCTGTTCATATATGCTTAAAGCAGATTTTCTTCTTACCGTGGCCCAATACGAAATCTAAGAGATTTTTGCTGCTAGTTTACAATTGGATGACTTATTATCTTCATTGATGATGTTTGCTGTACTCATACATTCTACTCACTTATGTGATTTTTGTTGTTGTTTAATGGATATGTTGGGTATGCTGATTACAAACAAATATAATTTTCCATGCATTTTACGCAAACTATGCACTTAAGTGACCTTCATTGTAGCTATACTACATGTGTATTAATTTTACTATGCACTGCTTGAATTTGCTTCTAACCATTCACATGCAGTGTATATATAATGTATATATAATTTTGTGTTGTTGGATTGGTATGATCCTGATAATAATACAGTATTGATTTTACGAAAATTTGCACTTCGATGACCTTTAACCTTGCACGGGCATACTCAGTTCTTATCAATGCAACATGTATCTTAAAGAGACTAGATCTGTAACTATGAACAATTTTCGAAAAAAAAAAATCTTTTTAAATCATTTGTAAAAATAGAATTAAGTTATGTTTTCACAATAAATATGTTCAGTACAGCTGAAAGCTGCATGAAACAGTCAATTATCTAATAAAAACAGGTGATTTTTCTCTTGTCAGGAATTATTTACGTCCCTCCAATAATTCTAGACAGTTGATTTTTAACATAAATGCTGTTGTTTTGATAGATATAATTTGTTAAAATTTATGAAAATGGTAAAATGTTTACCTGAGTTTGAGTATTTTACTGTATTCTTGAAAAATAGAAACTTTATTTCCAAAATTAGAATATCAAAAGTTACAGACTATGCAGCTTTAAGTACGTAGCCTACATCCTGGATAGTTTTAGTGAGTTTAATTTCTCTCATATGGTTAGAAGATGACATAAAAAAGGAATGTTTGTCTATTTTCGTGTTATTTTGCACCCAGTTGACCTTTGAACTAATTCTGAGACTCAGTGACATTTTCAGACTTGGCACCCACCCCTATCGGTTTTTACTACAGATATAGGGACATAATTAGCATGGATGCCAGCTTCTACTCAATTTTTTCATCAAAAGTGAAAATAAGTATCCTTTATTGAAATGGATAGCGAACTGATAACGGTCTTCACTGTTGGCCAAAGTATCCAGAATGAAAAGCATTGAAGCAAACTTTTGCAATTAAAAATGATGATTGGTACTGTCCTGCCAGCCAAGAGTGACAGTGTCTTGTTTACAAAGTTATCATAGACTTATCATCGATATAACACTTGTGTATTAATCCTATCCGCAGGATAGGATTAATACACAAGTGATCTATCGATTAGCGTTAGCTCAAGTGGAGTGTACATATTTAAATTTACTTAACAATTGTAAACAAAATATTACGTCACTGTCACTATTGGCTGGCACGACAGTATATGCCTCAATGACGAAGCATTTCAATTTTTAAGTAACTTGCTATTGCCTTCCCGTCTGGGAGCATATGGCAAACGGTATATTTTCAAATGTTTCTGATATTCAATAAAACTGGTCAATGGCGCTTTGTTCGATCCTTTTGTTTCGTTCACACCACTAATGTGAAAGTTCGATTAAACACACTTGCAATAACAATTAGCACCCAAGAGTATACCTCTGATCAATTATGAAATCCGGAAGATAATATTATTATGTATAAATGGACCGCTTAAAGCGCCAAGAAAAAAAAAATGCATCTGAAAATGTCTTCTGCTGAAGTCGTCTGCTGCAAATAATTGCCTAACATTACTGATGAATTAAGCATAGAAGCAAGCAGCGTTGACCCAGAACAGACTGCTCCTATAGGAGCAGTCTGATCTGGGTCCACACTGTTTGCCATAGAGGCCTTTTAAACATTTCAGCAGACGAGAAAAGCAGACGACTTTTGTTGCGATTGGCGCATTAAGGGTTAAATTGGCCTTACCCAGCCAGCAAACAGTTGGGCCACTTTCGATCCGCCAACAAAATGCCATTTAAAATGGCGGATAGAAAGTGACCCGCTTTTACTCGCTACTGGGTATGTTCTGCTCAGACTAAACTTTAAGGAAGCTGGGTTAAACGTTTTTCTATGCTTTATTAAATGTCTCCTGCAAAAAGATTTTTTCCAGATATATCTGTTTAAAACAGAGATTTATTTTTATTTAAAAAATCGGCTTAGGAAAATCCTTTGCATGAACATGAATCCCCCTTAAATGAATAATGGATCATCCGAATGAATGCTTTCAAGGATGGTAGATCTCAGGGTGCATGGGTAGAATATATTGAAACACTATAGCAATGAACGAAATAGATTTTTTGTAGATAGAACAGAAAAGCACCGCGAATTTAAGCTTACTTTGAGGAATCATTACCAGTAGTCCGATTCACTCAATTTTGACCAAAATGCCACTTAGAACTCTATATAGCACTAATGTGACGCGCATGCTATGCTTAGAACGCACATAATATTGTCTGTGTCCCTTTGAAGATTTGTCTTGACACGTCCCAACTTTAATATGTAAATTCAAGGTAAATTGGAACAGTAAACAGCTGCAAATTATTTATGAAATTGACTTTGTTATAATGTTGATCTTCGCAGTCTCTCAGAATTGTTTCGAACAGGAAAATGCTTGGATAAACGCGAATTGTTTTGGAATACATGCTTGGTAATAATGTAAGTCATGCTCAGGGAATGTTTATTTTCGGCCACATTTGCTTACATGTGCTCTAATACGAGCTATCAAAAAGTCAGAGCTCAGCACCATCGAGATAATATGGAACCCAGTTTCAGAGCTATCTTCGGCAAGAGAACAATCCCTGTATGTCGAATCACTTTATATCAATGGTAGCTTGGACAGACTGCAGCAAGAAGGCAGGCTATTTGTGCGGCCAAGTTAAAAGTTTGTCAAAAGGCAAATTTGAATAAATTAAGAGTTTCACCATGGTATAGCGCGACTTAATATTCAAGGGATCGCTGGTTCGAGCCTCTCCAGACGGACTGCATTGTGTCGTAGAGCAAGGCACATTATCCTTTGCTTAGCGCTGGGACATGATTGAACAATTGTTGGCTTGGACGTAAAGCACCAACTCTAAACAAAACGATCACCAAGATACAGATTAAAGACAGCGCTAGCATTGATCTCAATGGCAAACTCTGAGAATGGCGCCAGTATTTGACCCGTGACATATCAAAACCAACAAAACCAGTTAGCCCACCGAAGACTCAGATCAGCCTAGGCATCCGATCCGCCGAGTACGTTCAGTCTTCACTGTGAGCTCAATTGGTATAGCTAATGATCCAAGCTTTCCTCATGCGGACAGTGAAGACTGGGCTGATACCCACTGACAGGTTATCTGAGTATTCGCTGGATGTACAAGCAGGCAGTTGGCAGGAAGAGGCCGTGAAGCCTGAGCTTCAACATCATATGTGCCTCGGCGTGAAAACCCCTTACTCTGTTGCTTGCAAACAACAAAGGTGAAGACCAGCCTGCGCATCCGCGCAGTCTGATCAGCGCCTTTGTTTTTCGCTATCTGAAAAGTAAAATTACAATTCTCCAAATGTTTTTGGTGGGCTTCAACATGATAAACCTCTGGCTACGCCGCTGACAAGCATTTTCTTTGGTTTGTTATGTTGCGGCTCAACAGGGTCATCGAAAGTATTACTTGCTCTTAAGACACCCTCCATTTGCAGACTGTTTTGATGACGCCCAGTGAAGGTTCCAGATCTATAGCCTTTTAAGAATAGTGCAAGATTTGCGATTTCGGTCATAGTTTGGCGCAATCCCGCAATGATACATTTTTTTTCTAATTAAAAATATGATTGTGGGCTACCACAATTCGCCATATTTAGAATTTAGAAACTAGAAGATAAATTATTAGGGGTGTGTGTTGGTGTAAAATCATTGCACAAACCAGACGGTTCCTTTGACGGTTCGCACATACATGAGTACATGTATTAGTGCGTTTGAACCAGTGTTTAGCCGAGGACATAGTTATTATCGCCCACCAATGGGAGATTGCTGAAACGAGCAGTGGGTCTTTTCAAAATGGGGGCTTCTCTTGAAGGATTTGCTCCCTGAGTAAGAGCAGTCCGATTGCATTTCATCATAAGACGATCTCTCTTAAATGTGCACAAAATATTAAGCAGGTGCATGTTAAATGCAATGGGCGCTACGCATGTATTAACAGCTTAGTCCCTCGAGCAGGTTGAACAAGTCCATGGTGTGTCGCGCGCGCATGCGCCAAGGGCCATTTATCGTACTAGGGCTCCTTAGATTTTGGATTAACTAGCCACGTCTTTAACCACTTATAATAAAAAGTCATTCTACTAATGCCCTTCATTGAGTCTTTTTAAATCAAATAACTATATAAGACATCTTAAGTCAACTGAAATAATCTTACTTTAAAAGTTCACCTTGCAATTGTACAGACACAAGAGTTTCCTGAGTGGTTTGAACACTAATCCAAAATGTCTGGCCTCATGTGCGGATCAAGAGGGGGGTGGGGACCGGGGGTCCGGATTCCCTCTGAAAAATCACAAAATATACGGTTTCTTAACAATTCTGGTCCAGATCCCCTGAAAAATTACGAAGCTACCGAGCCAGCATTCAATGTTAGGCCATCATCAGCACGCCAGCGAAACGCCATTAAAATGGAGTTTCGCTACCGGGCCGATGATGGCCTGCCTATAGTGGACCCCCTCTGACAAAATTTTCTGGATCCACGCATGGGCCCAAGGTTATAAAACTTTTCATGCTCAACATAACTGAGCATGACATTTCAAAATCACACTAAAGGTAAATTACTGAAAAATAAAAAAAATGTTCTTGATGAGAACTCTCAGATTTTGTTTTTTATTTTCTCCAGCTAATAAATGTTAAAATGCCAACAATTGTTTGGATTTTAACATCTATCAGCAGGTTGAATTCCATGCTCAGCTCAGCTGAGCTTGAAAATGTTTTATAACCTCAAGGCCTGGTGTTACTCGGGCTTAGTCCAGAGGGAGCTGGTTGATTTGCTAAGTTTGTCTTCCTGGTGTCTCGTGATGGTTGTGTGGCTCTTCCTCGCGGTGCCATGTGTTTGTCTGCGGTTTGTGATTGTGGTATTTCCTGATCATACTCACTTACTATTTTAGTCCCCATCCCCCACTCTCTCTCTATCTCTCTCGTCGTCTCTGTCTCTGTCTCTGTCTCTCTCTCTCTCTCTCTCTCAGATCAAATGTCACAGAGTGCGGCATTTGGGCGCTGTGGTTTGGGACCGAAACAGGACGCATCGACAATTCCGGCTAGGCTTTATGCTGCATCTGCAACGGTACCAAAACAATATATTGTTGAAATTCGCACACGTGACCGTTAAATGTAAATTTCACTGGACGAATCCGTCAGTGAAGAGCAGACATTTTAAATATGTACTCAAGCAAAATTGCAATTTGATTGCTTTTGTTTGATTTGATTCTCTACGTCCCAGTCAACAATTTTTCAGTTATGTCGGGACGGGTCATCCTGGGTTGAACCAGTACTAAGCAGAAATCCCATATACACTTAAGGAATAAAGAAACGCAACAATCACTTCAAATCATTGTAAACATAAAATGTAATGCAAGTAATTTGTGTAGATGATGGTATTTTTTACCATAAAAAACAACATGTATCCGTCACGTTACAGTAGGTTAAGCCACAACGTCGATTACGTATGCCGGCTAGCATGCGCGTAATCATCCTGACCCCCAGTAGAAAACTGTGAAACATGGTCAATAAAAGTCATTTTTCTATCAAAAACCGGTTTGTTGTTTCCATAACCAATTTGGGGATACAGGAAATAATCAGCTTTCAACCTAACGTTATGATTTCAAACGCTAAAACGTCATTAACGTCAAGTCCCAATATTGCGATAATTGTGGTAAAATTCTGTTCCTCTTCAGTTTTATTCAATAAAAGCACATTTACAGCAATAATTATGACTTTAGAATGTTTAGACGTCAATAAAATGTGTATTATGACTTCAAAATTTATTATTCTTCCCCTGAAAAATCATAAAGCTACCAAGCCAGCATTCAATGTTGGACCATCATCGGCACGCCAGTGAAAGGCGTTTCGCTGGCGTGCCGAAGATGGCCCGCCTATTGTAATATTTGGATCCTCTCTCCCCTCATCAACTAAAAAAACAACAATTTTAAAAAACGTTGTCAAAGTTTGGCCCCCTCTGACTAAACTTTCTGGATCCGAGCATGGACCTGATTTTTCTTAAATTGTATATATATCGCAAATGTATAAGTATTTCGGCTAAATGGTTGAACATTTTTCACCTCGTTTCAGGCTTTTGCCTTAATATATAATGCTTAGTACAAAAAGGTCTGGTAATCATCCTTGGCCCAGCCTGACAAAGTGGGTTGAGAAGGATTTTTGAAATTAAGACTGATCTTTACTATTATTTCTGTTCATCCGAACATTTTGTACTTAGAAATAAAATGCACTTTAATTGTTTACGACAAGTCCCTATTGTGACCTAATGTTCTAGGATTAGCGCTATTAAGTCCTTGCTTACCAAGATTAGGATTAATATAACACGACATCGTGGCGGGGAACAAACCAGCATGATTGTAAACACGTTTGCTGTCGTTAAAATTGATTATAGTTTGAAAATGGATTGTGTTTTTAGTGAAGGCGCTATTTTATTGGTACTGATTTCTTGAAGGTATAAAATTAAATTATTTGTCTGAATACATTTATTACACAGAACCAGTGCATTCCTGATTTATTGTGGAAATATTTTATACATGTATTTTTGATTAAACTGCTTTACAAATCGCTTACCATTTGCATTTCTTGAAGCATAATTGCTGGTTTGAAGCTTCTATCGTTTCCTGATCCGACCTAAATAAGCATTATTCTGGATATTCGTGAACAAGTACTTAGGTACAACAGTGTTGACCCAGGTGAACTGCCACATAATGTAACATTTTATCAGGGTCTGCATTGTTTGCTTAGATAAAAACAATCTTCAAGGACAAAAATCTTGAAATTATGTGAAGTATTTTCCGCATCAATATGTATTAAAAACAAAATCTGAATGAGAAAGGTCAATAACTCACGACATCAGATTGTCTGTGCCTCCGAAATTACTTGGATAAAATACGCGCGTTTTCTATTCCAATGGAGTGATACATAAAATGGATGCATTGTGGCACATGGGCTTGAAGTTATAATTTTGGGTGATTTAAGGCATTGGGAAGCGTGATATATGCTTTTAAATGTCGGAAGTTCGGCTATTCATAGATTTGAAAAAAGTCTTGAAATCGAGTATAAGAAAAATGACTGTATAAGAAAAATCGATTGTATCGATTCCAGATCTTTGCACCCATAATTACTTTTTTCATGACCTTGATTTCTGTGTCCGACCTTTGTTTTTTTCTATAAATCACTTTTGTCAAAATTTTCATGTTTTTCATTGGCTGTTATTTTCTCGAAATTTTTGGATGGAATTATAGAAGTGTCCCCTAAGCATCAGACAAGGTAGATATATTTCATAAATTCAAGCACTTGTGCATTGTGGTATATTTTTGAGAGGGCAGGTTACAATTGCAAATTGATATTGCTAGTAGTAATGGGTGCCACTCTGGGGCCATATTTTAAAGCAGCACCCATGACTACTATTGCTCTTATATCACAGCTTCTTTATCTGGTCACAGTGTTAATCCGGATGGGATGCCATATTGCTCCCATCTCAAACTTTATCCCTCAATCAGCAATGGGACGTAATCGGAAAAGTTACTTGTCAGAACCCCCTTTTTTGACATCTCGTTATTTCCCCTGCATCGCTGTACCTGGTCTAAGTAGGCCCACAGGTGTTCTGCTGTGCTTACAGAGACACTGTGTACCGAGGGAATCCCAGGTGTCCAGCGGCGGTCGTATTAACGACTGGTAAAGCAATACACATGCATGTCTCATAGGATTAATGTTTCTGATTAGTTGGCTTAATATATACAGCAAGTTTATTTATATTTATATGATAATCAGTTATCAAACTTACACAAAATATATGAATCATTTTCGCAATGCAAGACGCGGTTTTTGGCCAGTAACTGCGACACTTGCAGATTGGGATATTAAGTAAAAGTTAACAAAAATATAAATAAATAAATAATCAGATATTTTGAACATTTGTTAACCATGCAAATCCATATCAGTCTCCACAGAATCATTTATTCATCTTTAATTCACTGACAGGGCAAAGTTTAAAACAAAGGAAACGATAAGTATACTGGGATTTAAAATACTGTGTCTCAAACTGGTATACACTGTTTGGTAATGCACCCATACGCGAGTCTCCAAGCAGACCTTGAAAGGATTGAAGCAAGTTTGCATCTAATCATATGCAAAAAAAGCTATGCACCTATCCACTTTCTAAATCTGAAATTTCACGCATTGCTCGAACCGACTGTATATATGTAATAGCACTTTATTGTAACTTTGTATATAGGTTGTTTTGTTTGTGTTGATGCTAAACGTCTCAGTCAACAATTTTTCAGTCATGTCGGGATGATTTCCTGTACTCCTGGGTTTTAACCAGTATTGTATAGATGAAATTTAAGTGTCTAGCTCAAATAATCATAAAAATGGTGTTTATCTCGTATATAATATGCGAACGGTACATTCAGATTGCTTTTGCTTTAAACATGTTATGCGATTGTAAGCCGAGACACTATTTTAGGCCTTATATAACATATATTAAAATATTGTCGTAAATTTTCCATAAATAAAAAAAACCCATTGGAATCTCTAGTGTGATTATAAACAGGCATAAGTAATTATTTTTATTTTATATTTTGTCAGAATAACAAGCTGAACCAAGATGTCGGAAGGCCAAACATCACTAGGTCTAAGGTCTGCCGGTCTGGATTCGCTGTCACGTGGAACCAGTAGCAGAGAGAGCCGCCATGTTCGGCTCCAAGACACGCCTGAGTATATCCCGATGCTTAACAAGGGAATGCTATACCAGATGGGATGTAACACACCTCCCATAGGACAGACACGCAAACCGAAAAATGATACAGGGACGTTGGAAGATGAGGACAAAGTAGAGTTAATGGATATTGAAGCTGATACGACCAGTAGTGCTAATGGCTTGTTTGGTGGTATAAGTTTACAGTCAGCTGCTAAATTGATAGTCGCGTCAAAGAGGGCGGTCAAACGAGCAAAATCAAGATGCGGACAACGAGCCGCTAAGAAGTTACTGAAACAAGCAAGCAGTAATGGTGAATTATTTAGATATTATAATTTAACAGACATGCACAATAAGATAAAAAGGCAAAGGCAGATGCGACTGGCTTTTCTACAGAAACAATTTCTTGACGAATTGCCAGTTCTTGCTGAGAGATCAGTTAAAGAACATCTTGCAAAAAGAATTGAAGTTTTAGAGAAGTTAAAAAAGAACTCGTTTATGACAGAGAGCAAGCAGTTACTCGTAGAAAACCTAGAACATTACGAGCGACCGAATTCAAGGGTTCTGACTCGTAGGCAGAGTCAGTTGCGAAAAAGTATAGACCTTTCCAATGTGACCCTTGAAACAATAATGAGAGATATAAAACCCCCAGAACTTACACCCACTAAAGAAGATCTCGAAAAACTGTTAGCTGTTGCTAAAAGTCGGGAGAAAATCGAAGTGGATCTTGATCTCCCAAGTGACAGGTTAAAGCGGTTGAGCGAGTTGAAACAAAATGTTAATAAAATAAATGACAAGTTTAAGTCTCTTAGGAACAAGAAAGGAAACGGAAATCAAAAGCTAGATGACGAAGAAGCAAAAGAGAAAGAATTCTACGCACCATCAAGATTTATTAAAAATGGAATGGTGAGTACTCGCATTTGAGCTGCGTTCCCCCTTTAATTGTACGACGCTGGGTCAGTCCTCAAACTCAATGATGATCCTGAACAACAAACTTTCAACAGTGGGAAGTTGTCTGATTTTTGTCGTCGTTTTTCTTTATTTCTATGGTTTCCTCTTTATTTTCTTTATTTGTCTCTAATTTTATTTCATATTTAATTACAGTCACAAACACAAATACAGAACTGAAAGAGTTTTGAATTTTTGATGAACTCTCTCATCGACCCTCTTCCATCTTTCCTTGTTTCAGGTTTTCTAAATATAGGTGGTTAAAAGAATTGAATACATATTGTCGAAACCCAATATCTCTAACATATGTCTCCTAATTTAAAGGTCATAAATTATTTTACCATATTCCTCAGTGGAAAAAAATAATACCATATTCTAATAGGCACTCATGCTCCCACAGGCAACTGATCGGCATGTCCCCCTTTAATTGGACGACGCTGGATCAGTCCTCAAACTCAATGATGACTCTGGGCTACACACTTTCATCGGTGGGAAGTTGCCTGATGCGTGACTTTGACTGGGCCCACGGAGGCTCACCTAGGGGTTTTCTTCAGCTTTGACGGTCTGTGAGTTAAAAGTCATTTTCTTTGTTTCATCATAGTACGTTAATTTGATTTGATTGTTTCACTGTGATGATGCTTTGCATTAGTTAGGAAACATCTTTTGCGAGCTTAAAAGGCAGCATAATCTAGTCTGAATATTTGGCCAGTAAAATATATTTGATCTCCCACCCCGGTGGGTGGCCTTGGCTGCTGTCCGTACTTAGGCAATGATTCTGTTGTTGTATTTTACTCGTTGTTTGTTGTTGCTATCATTGGCTGTTGGGCCTTTGTTTTGGGGTTCTTGGTGTCCTTTCTAGTTAGCTATGTTGAACCGCAAATTTCACACTTCGTAAATTGCTTACTGTGAAGAATTGGTACCAATTCCTCAGATCACGTGAAAACTGGTACCAATACGTTGCAATTTTCGTACCAATATCTCACACTTTGTGAAAAATATGCACGAAGTTTAATTTTATATAGCATATATGCTTATTCCTCACGTCACCCCCCCCCCCCCCCCCCCCGCTACACACACACAAATCTGCTGCATTTTGCATTCGATTCCAATTCGTCACAATTTTGTCACTCACATCTGTGACGATTAAGTATCAGTTCTTCACATCTGTGATAATTTGGCACCAATTTTTCACATGTGTGTGGATTTGGTGCCAGTTCTCACACGTGTGAGTTTTGATACCAAGTTTTTAGATGTAATGATTTGATACTAATTTTTAACACATGCGATGATTTGGTCCCGATTCTTTAGATTTGTGAAAAATAGGTACCAATTCTTCACATCTGAGAAAAAGTACCAGTTTTCACACGTTGAAAATATAAAATGTGAAATTTTGAGTAAAATTTTTTACACCTCAAAAATTATCGAAATTGACCATACGTTAATTTCACATTTGCCAAAAGTGATGTATTGGTACAAATTCTTCACATCGTGTGACATTTACGTAGTGTGAAAGGACGTGTAACGGTTTGGCCGTTTTATGGCCCACGATGGATTTGACTGAAATTTAAATATATGGTGGTTTGATCTTTGCCCTTTCACATGAGCATGTTTTTGAATTAACGACGGCATATGCAGTCACATGAATTAAAGTTTCTCACTAGTGTGTATAAACAGAGGTTTGTTCATGAATGTGGATATTTTTAAAGATGCAACAAGCAAACTGACCTCAAACATAATACCAAACATGCGTGTGTTTATACTCGTCATGTCTATGTCATAATTAGAGCTAACACTACCATCATTAATCAAAAATTGTGCTAAAACTTGGCTAAATACTGTGTTTACGATTACCTTGATGATATGTTGTTTTTTTTAGGTGTAATAAACATTGAACATTTAGTGTTTTATCGCCTTTTCCAGTTAATCAATAGCTCAAACAAGCCCATTCCGGTTTATTCATATCAATATAATCAGTACGACATGTACACAAGCGTGCATGTAACATGTTAAACGCGGCATTACATGCGCAACCTTTTTTTGCTGGATTGGTATGAAACATGAATATAAATTATAGTTATAAAGCCACAGAAATGATAATGGAAGCTTTGAACACCTTTTTTGCTCACAGCCACAATTATTAAAAATATACATGTGAGTGTTGTATATCTGTCTGTTCATCCGTCTGTCCGTCTGTATGTCACACTTTTGTGTCTGTGACGTATCTTCCAAACGCCTGATTCGATCATAAGATTAATTCACAAAACTGTGCACCTTTTGGATGTACATGCAGAATAAATGAATACTTTAAGGCCATATCAAAGCAGGCGGTCATAAGTTACATGTACAGAATGCATATCTGCTCCATATTTTTCGCATGTCCCAGCTCAGATATTCAACAGTCGTGATAGCGCTGTGGTCTATATTACTTACGTATTATCTTACGTGTGACTAAGGGGTCGCAGTTCACAATCCTGAAGAAACATATGTTTTGTGTCATTGTGCAAGACCCTTCATCTTTATTGCGTAATACATGTTCAACCGAGGAAACGTCATGACTGAAATATGGTTCACTGTAACGTAGAGCAATGGCGTAGTGCATTAAAACACTTAGTCATGTGTGGTGCATACATGTACATCTATTTCAAGGGTGACAACTTCCGTTTGTTTTTGTTTTGTTTGATTTGATTCTTTACGTCCCATCAACAATCTTTCAGTTATAAAGGGACGGGTCTTCCTGAGTTGAACCAGTACTAAGCTAGGATTAATGTTCTTGCTCAAGGACACAACGCGGTGACGCTGGTGAGGCAGGAGCCCGCGGCCTCTTGGTCTCAAGTCAAGCACCACTGAGCCACTGCATCCCAACATCTTCCGTCAAAGCAGGGATTTCTGAACCGTTTGAACAACCTACATTGTGTTTTGATAAAGGTGAATGAACAACTAAAATAGAGTATTTTGATCCTTGAATATTAAATGTATGTGTCTGTTGGTATCAGTGACTGTTTACCATCTGCAGATAAGTGGTTGTTATTATACTGCATTATTTTAGCAAACACTTTACGAGAGCGATATTCATTGAGGAAACAAACAGTTTAGCACAGATATTGTGCACATGTAAGCATGAAAAGCGCATTGCACTCACAATGAATAAAATGCTTGTGGCGTTCGCATTCAGGCCATTGGCTGTTTTTATAATGCTTTCTTGCATAAATAACAATGAATTGAAAAGAACAAAACTAAATCAAAGAATTACATTGGTTTATTTGCGACAATATCTGCGCCACCTATAAACATCATATATGCACATGAGAAGTTACTAACTTCAAAAAATATAGATAGGTGTTAGCTTTGAGGGTCAGCTACAATATATGTCGAGAATGTGCATTTGTATACATCACACCAGCTCCCGTTTGTCCAAATAACCTCCCTTTAATAATATAACCAGTAAACTGACACAGTTCCATCAAAATTTTGGAATCATATCAAATGTTTCCAATATCTGTGCTGTGAAGTAGCGTTTTGCTCTACCTTATGAACCGCTAGATGAATTTCACCGAAACTTGCACAGATACTTAACTGGGACAGCCAAAACGAATTATAAGATTTTGGTGACCTCGACCTTATTTACAAGGTCACCAGGTACATATATATAAAAAAGGCTTGTCTGTACTCTATCTTCCTAACCAATGGCCAGACTTTGACCAAACTGACACAGATTATTCATTGGGAAGACCTTAACGAATGACTAGAATTCGGTAGTATTGACCTTAATTCCAAGATCACCAGCGTCACATGACTCCCTTAGGTGGGTGGGGGACAACTTCATCTAATGTAATATACTTTCCATTCCTTACTACTCTAGTATGGCCATATTAAACAGTGTCTGCCCTGTAATTTGAGAATACCAATAATTGATTATTTTTTCTTCATGCTCCAAAGAATGATCACATAATTTGCCATTTTTGACAATCTTAATTCAAAGCAATGGGCCATGTCGAAACAAAAGTGGCGGTGAGCTGTCTTTTTAAAAGCAGATTGTACTAAAGAACTGTCTCCAGAAATCTTTGAATCAGTTAAAGAAGGGGGCACATCAAACTCTCTCCTTGCACCTTCTCTCTCCGCTGGTCTCTCTCTCTCAAATAAGACTCGCATTTACTGAAATGTTGTTGTATTTGCTTTTCAAACGCAATATATCTAAAGACTGTTTGTAAGAAGTAATATTGATACGAACATGCTAACTCCATTTTTTGGCCGGGAATCTTACGTCTCTCCAGTGATTTTAGTACTTTCAGTGCTTTGATAAGTATGAATTGAATAGTACATTTCAGGATAAAATTTGCAGAAAAAGTCTTTTTACGGTATTTTCCACATGCGGAACCGACTCAGAGTTACCATTTTATGATGTAATATTATATGCACAATAAAATGAGAAATAGTTTTATCCGGTTCCGCATGTGGACATGTATGTAATGGAGTCACGAAGTACACGAGGGTGTTTGGTTTTACCATAGACCTAGTGTTAAGTGTGGTTGATAGGGCATGCATTTAACCCCAAAATTTATCATAAAAATACATTTTAATGAAGGAAATAAATTGTGGACATTAAACAAGAGACTCTTAGGTATCATTTGGTAATATTTAGGAGGGATTTCTTTACAATCGATTTTTTACTGTAAAAGTGGGCCATTTGTAATACAAAACCGTTACACGTCCTTTGCAGTTCAACATAGCTATCATCTTACTAAGGAAGAGGGAGCTGGTCACTTTACTGTAATTGTGTTGTGGCTGTCTATGTTTTGTGTCACTTCCTCATGGTGCCATGGGTTGGTCTGTGGTTTGTGATCCTGGTCATAATCCCTTACTCTTTACTTCGTCTACCAGACCATTAATTAAGAGTGAACAACAGAAAAAAATTCCCTTATTTCTCAACCAAAACATATGTTGTGGGTACTCAAAAGAACCGTCTCATTAAGACGGTTCTTTTGAGCACCCAAAGCACATGCTAAAAGATATGAGTAAGAAACAGTAACAATTTTACGCTGAAATATTTTATCTAAACCTGTGGTCTGCGTACGCTTTGTCATCGCATACACATACACGTGCCCATTCACATTTACTGGTCAGTCATTTAGTGTACTTTCAGCTCATCAATTTTCAGTTTGGCATTTAAAAAAACAAAAATAAAATGTCAGACAAAACTTTCTGGTTTGAGATAATTAGAGTCAATCATTCAAAACAGGTGATACATTCGAGATGCTTGTATTACAACTAATACTAATCCAAAAGTTCCACAAAAGTTAGTAAAATAACATATAAGAGCACTTTGTTTACGTTTTTTCAAGTCAATTCATCCTACCTGTCATACTTGGTTCTAGGTGTTCAAGCTGGCCAAATTCAAGTAAATAGTTGGTTTATTTACTTGACTTATTTACTGATTTTCAACAACAAAATATAAACTTTAATATGAATATCTTGATTATTTAATATGTAATTCAGAACAAGAGTGCCCTTCTTAACCCTTAAAGCGCCAAGAAAAAATGCATCTGAAAATGTCGTCTGCTGCAAATAATTGCCTAACATTACTGATGAGTTAAGTAAAGAAGCAACTAGCGTGTACCCAGAAGAGACTGCTCTTATAGGAGCAGTCTGATCTGGGTCCACACTGTTCGCAATAGAGGTTTCTTATCATTTCAGCAGACGAGAAAAGCAGACAACATTTCTTGCGATTGGCGTATTAAGGGTTTTAAAATATAAAGCACCTATGAGTTATATTGACATATAGAAATATCTTAACCATTGTCCAGGACTTATCCCTTTTTGAAAACAATGTAGATCCAGATCAGCTGGCTTCTCGTGAAGCCATCTGACCAGGATCCACACTATTTTCAGTTCTGATTGAAAAAAACATGCTTTTAACTGGTATGCCGCATGCTAACAGGGTAAAAATTGGTAAGGGGTGCATTATATAAAACTATCTGTCACGTCAACGTTTATCTGTCTTGTTTCTTATAGGCATTGACGTTCTTCCGACGTTATGTCCGGATTGTTGTTATCGTTCAACAGTGGATCAAGATGATAATGACGTAAGTATTTCTTTTTCAACCCTCAAATGTGGATGCCAGTTACTGTATATTCGGAAAATTTCGCGAAGGTTTTATTTTCGCGAAACTTCGCGGATGCGGAGTTTCACGAAAATAAAACCTTCGCGAAATGACGAAATCACTCTGTTGTTCACTGATGTAGGTAAATCAAGTCCAAGTCTCGAATTATAAACTTGGCAAATATGTCTTTTAGCGCTATTCGCGAAAATATAATTCTCGCGAAAATTTTAATTTTTGAATTTACAGGACCAAGTGTACATTACAGATGGTTTGAAATGGATGGATGGTAGGAGGAGAGTACAGCTGTCTTGATGTCTTTTATCAGTAAATATTAAGGCAATTTTACGTTTCCTTATTTTTCAAATACTTTAAAGAATTTAATATCCGTTTTAATAGTTTACTTGCTCATTTATCTTGTATCAGTAAAAAAAATTTGACACTTCTCTATCAAGACCACTATAACAGGTGCACGTGGACTGTCAGTTAAAAGGACCAACCCATATGCTTTAAAACATATCCCTCAGATACCCAGGATATTCAATGTCTTCTTTTCAGCTTGCGAATTTCTTCTTATAAATGGTGTAAAATTAGACGTGAATGTTTTTGCAGATCAATTCATTGTTTGTTTTTTTCAGAAGAGGCCTCCTCCTCCCAGTCACTGATATTCATCACCGTTTTATAATTGGATGGTGGTGTTTGTGTAATTTTGTCTGCTAAAATATATTGAATGGATCTATTTAATTAAACAATATTATCATATTAAGTCGCGTCTAGGAGTAATATAACGCCATGCTTTAAAATCGATAAACCACTATTGGGACCAAACATGTTTTTCTAAGCATTAACATCTGCTGGACCCCGAGAGTGATGTTGAAACCCGAGCCTGAAAGGCGAGGGTTTTAACGACCTCCGAGGGGACCAGCAGATGTTAATGCATCAGAAAACCATGTATGATCGTTATTATTGCATGAAGTCATTTTGTCACTTGAAAACATTGGAAAAACGCTTCGAAAAGTTCATTTTTGTATTACTATAATGGCGCGCAAAAACATGAAGGATTCATAGGTTTTGAAAACGCCTGATCCGGAGCATAGACTTACGTCATCTTAACGTCACTAAATTACGTTCATTCCTATGCGCTTTACTGTTGATGACATCAATTTTTGTGACGGCCCAAAGAATGGGTATATGTATTAAAGGATTAAAAGTATTAAAGGCGTGCATCAACAGCACGTTAATTGCCTGATTAACACATGGGATTTTGCTGGTTAAAACATGGCTGTTAATAGCGTGCGATAGGCTTTTTATGTAATAATAGTGGTTAACAGATTTTGGTAACGTTAAGAAATGACGTCCATAACAACGTCGCTTATATTTGCCAAAATGTTGACGTTTTCACACCAGAAGCGCGCTTATAAGATAATTGTTTAAAAGTCGTATGAGAAATAGAATCTAACATTCGTGGTCCTATGTTATTGGATTGATGCTACTCGTTGCGGAAAAGTGATAAAATGCTCGGTAAGCCTAACATTTGATCTCTTTTCCTCAACTCGTTTAATAAATTCAATAAAACTTGATCACTCAAGTAAGATCCTCTATATACAAAATGTGCTCTTATTTCTTCAGGAAGCAGTTTGACTTTGAAAAAGAACTGAAGTCATTTGTTGACATAGCATCTGATATTGAACATCAAACTATTTCATCTAGCATGATGGAGTTTGGCCTCTCGTTCGACAGGAAATATTACAAGGCCAATACAGAGGTGAGTTCATGGTGATTGACTGAGGTAACCCATTTATGTGTAGAGTCCGCAAAAAGGTGAAACAGAAAACTGTGTAGACCCTGATGAAATGGCGCTATCTTTGGCACCCCATTAGGGTTCGCACTGTGTACTATCATCAAATCAATTTTCAACAACGAAAGTATATTTTTGAAATTCCGACCAGCAACGGAATCTAAGGCGACAATTTGGCGCCAGTAAAATGCATTGACCCCCTCCCCCACGGTGGCTTAGGCTGCTATGCGTTCTAAGGCGGCGGTTCCGGTGTTGTTGATTCATTGTTTAATGTTCCTTCTATTGTTTGTGGGTGTTTGTTTGGTCCTTGTTTGTTATGCATTAATTAGTTTCCTTTCTAGTTTTGCAATCATCTTGACGAGGAAACAAGAGCTGGTTTACTTTACTTTAATAGTCTTATTGGTGTCTTGTGACTGTTAGTGTTCTGTGGCTTTTCCACACGGAGCCATGGGTGGGTCTGCAGTGTGTAATTGTGGTATTTCTTGGTAATACTCACTTACTTTTAGAATTTGAAGGTTTTAATAGAGGTAAACGGATTATTTGAATGTGCAAATTTCTATTTCGTTGAAAACGAAATAGAAATTTGCACACTCAATTAATGAAATGGCGCTATCTTTTGCATCCCATTAGGACAACGAAAGTATATTGTTGAAGTTCTATGAAATAAAATGAAATTCAAATTTTCGCCACTCATCAAATATCTATATTTTTCACTTCACATGATGGAATATTTGTCATATGCATTCCAAAAACTTGAATCTCCTAAATATGATGTTTATTGAGGCTTTAACTCACTGTGGTCATACTACTACGACAATTTGGGGTTCATCACCCACTCCGGTGTTATAGTAAAATTACCTTCAAATAAAGGCTGACAAAAATAAGAACTTTTGAATATGTTTGCTCCGAGATTGCATCCTCTAGTTAACAACCTCTGTGTTGTCTTGCTAAAACGGAGATAAAATCAGATTTTAAATGTGTTTTTACAGTTATATTAAAAATTGACAATTACGGTTTAGTCATAATTATACGGTTTTGTCATTGATTAATTATCCACGATGACAAAACCGTAATTAGTTATTTCATGCCTAGACATCAAATGTTAAAGTTTTCATATATTTTTAAAGCTAAAGGATACAATGTGAATTTGATGAAAAAAAAATCAATTGGAACCTAAGCATATGGGGCGTTTATCTGTGATTAAATGAAGATATTGAACATGATGAGAAAGTTATCTTAACACCGGAACAAGTGACGAAACCCAAAATGCCGCAGTAGTATTACCACAGTGTTAACTATTATGTAATGCTATACAATTCCCTAACTACTATTATTTTCTTCAGATTTCATTGAGTTCAGAACACAGAAAGATTCTCACCACCAGATCTAATTGGAGGACTAAATCTATGATCAAACAGGTAATACATCGATTATTGTAAAATCGCTACTTTATATGTGCTAAAATTTTAACTTTTGTTTTACTCATTACAACAATTTGCCTATTTTGAGCAAAAAATTAGTAATATTATTGCCTCCATTATATATATATGAATTTCCAGGGGTGGAGAGGGGGCGGGTTTGGACCCCCTGTCCCCCTCTGTATCTGTATAGTCCTCCTTGTACTGACGTGTGACGAAGGTTCGGATCAGTCCTGGTCCCGATGTTATAAAACTTATTTTATGCTTAACTCAACTGAGCATGAATTTTCACCTAGTAAAAAACTATAATGCTAAATTTTTTTTTTTTTTTTTTGTTTTTTTTTAAATCATGCTTTCAAACTTTCAGATGTTGTATTTATTATGCTAATATAGGTTAAAATGCCAACACTTATTGGCATTTTAATTTGATGAATATGCTCAGTTGAGTTTAGCACGATAAAAGTTTTATTACCTTGGGGCCTGGTTGTATTCTTCATCTAAGACTCTAAATGCATTTAAATGTGATAATGTTGCTTTTATATAGAGCATCTAATATCGACACCAAACATTTGAATTTTGTTTGCATTACATTATTTTTGTAGTTTATTAAAATTTATCATAAGACGTCGTATCGCGCCTGGGATTGATACAACGTCATGCATTTAAAATCGATATAAATTTTACATCATCAGAGGTCCATAATAACGTCGCGTACATAATGAACAATTCTTAACGTTTTCACGCTTAAATGCGATTTTTAAATTATTACAGTGGGAAATGCAGAGGGGACTCAGGTGGTTCACTTGGATACCCTCCCCCTCCCCCCCCCCCCCCGTTTTTAAATATCCTATGAGACCAAATTATTTAATTTTCATGGGATATTTAAGAAAAATGAGATAAAATCAGCAAAACGACCCCAACACCTTTAAACATATGAACCCTCTTTCCAGAAATCCTGGATTCGCCTCTGTATTATAATGTCATAGGATAAAAGAATTTAACATTCGTTTTCCTGTATTATTGGATTTATTAAACTTCTTGCTAAAAGCAACAAAATGAGCGACAAGCACCGCATAGTTAAGATTTGCTAAACATAGGACCTTAAACCCTTTCATACCTTATACACATAAATGGGTAATTTTTCAAACAATGAAGATCTGGATGAAATATCGTATTTGGAAGCATATCATCGGGTCTGCACCGTTTCTTCAACACACTTTTCAGGAGCTAAAATGTGCCGCATTTGGAATCATAACCAGTGTACCCTACCTATATACAATATGAAATCCTGCCTTTAAAGTACCAAACTGTATGGCAAGCTTTCTCAAGACTCAAATAAGAAAGAAAATAACGGAGGAAATGTATTATTGTGGATTTCAGGTCATGAATGGTCTCCAATCATTACGTTCATTATCAGAGTACCCCAGCCATACACAACAAAAACTCTGCCAGGTGGCCTGGTATCAAACGTAAGTATTAGTTTCGTAATAAACATGTACATTTTTAGATTTGATTCTTTGAAAACATCAGTTCCAATCTTGATTATACAGATGCCAGTAAAATAATTGGGTCCACTCTTCCAAGGCCAGACTATGATCAGTAAATACCAAGTTCACAGGTCATAGATTAATCAACAGCACCTGGGGAAATGACATCAGGACTTAGAGAAACAAAAACACAGTCATAAAAACAAGAATACAGTTCACGAAAGGCAGCCTACTCTCTATTCCTCAGTGAGAGGATTACAAAACTCGAAAGAATACAAAACCAGGAACAAACACAAAATTCCCAGCATAATAATATTTTATCTGTTCTCCTGATTACTGTAGATTTTAAAATTTAAAAAAGTGAGTTTCAGTAGATACCAAATGTTAAAAGTGAGTTTCAGTAGATACCAAATGTTGTTGCAGACGTTTGTATGCGTCGCATTTTCGTTGAAATTGTTTTTTTAACCAATGATCGAATCAGTTATACAACATGGCCTTATCCTCTGAAAAATAGCAATGTCAAATGAAATGTATTTATAGCGTTTTAATGCATAAAACATACAGAATTCGTATTCACAACTTAAAAGTACAATTAAAAGTCTACATTTACATGACCTTGCAAAATAGAAGTATGTTAAATTTGTATTCTCCACACTTTTATATTTCAGAATAGGACCAAAGAAACTGATTATACGACAAGGCCACCATGCGGAAGCATTCTACTTCATACTATCTGGCACAGGTAAAGTTTGTAGCATGTTTAAGATGAAATCTGGAAAAGGCATTATAACACACTCACAAAAAGGGAGAAAGGATCACTGGTGTGGCAAATACCCACCGTCAAACACCAGACAAGACACATCTTATGTACTGCTAAAACAAGTACACAAATAAAGAGCGTGAACTTAGAAGAGACGATAGTTTTCTATCTAGAAAGGAATTAAGATATAATGCTATGTTCTTCTCCCAAGAGTAATTCTAATAATATCGAAGAAGAATGAAACAATTCGTATTCCAAAGACATTTGTCTAGTGTCAGCTGACATAAGTAAGTAAGAAGGCAACTATCAGGAATTGATGAATTCAAGTACCACACCTAAGTCATGTAAATAAAGTTTGGCTATTAAAACATAAGGCCAAATAGAAATGGTTATAACCAGTAAATGTCCTGATTAGTGGCCATAACCTATCAAATGTACCCGAGTGGAAGAGATTTCAGAACAGACATTTGAGCCGGGACATGAGATTTCCAACAATGTGGTATGTGCGACCAGCAAAGCCTCAGACCAGCCTGCGCATAAGCGCAGTCTGATCACAGCCTTTGCTAGTCGCTTGGATATTCCCTGAGTGTAATGATACTGACTGAACATCATTTGGAGTTTCAAAGCTTAAAAGGAGGATGCACAGGCTCGTCAGAGTCTACACTTGTCAAAATACCACATTGTTGGAAATCACATGGTGCAGCTCATTTACTGATGAATGAGGAAAAGATAAAAAAACAACAACAAATTAATCAACTTACACTTACTACCAAGCATAATGTTTCCAAAGCTGAACGGACAAGCATTAGAGAACATTTCTAGGTAAAATGTAAAATCCCTTAACAAAGAGGGCATCACATTGAAAAAGATACTATACATTTACCACTTTTTAATTGAAAATTCTTGCAATGCAATAATCAACAAAATGAACTACTGATGTTACCAAGAGAAAAAGGTAAAGCTATTCACCAACCCGAAAATACAGAAATAAATTAACCCTGCACACCAGATCAAAGTTTCCATTGTTTGTACCCATATAAGAGAATTCTACCTCACATACCCCTTACCAACCTGTGGGAAGGATAACAACGAACAGCTGCAAGTGGGAAGACAAATGCCTTTATTATTATGTTAAAGCTGCGTCATCATATTGTGTCAAATCTCAGCGTAATCACGAACTTCTGGGAGCTTTTATAAGAAACAAAAATGCAAAATTTAATGATGAGCAAGATAAAGAATCTATTATTTGTGTGAGGATGTGATTGGAAAATTATGTTAAGCTTAGAATCTCCAAATGATGTTTGATCAGTAACTTAGCATTTACAGAATATTCAAGCGACTAGCAAAGGCTCTGATCAGACTGTGCATATGCGCAGGTTGATCTGAGGTTTTGCTGGTCACACATACCACATCGTTGGAAATCTCATGCCGCGGCTCATTTGGAGTTTCTAAGGTTAAAACGAGCCTTCACAGACTCGTCTTAGTCTACACTTGTAAAAATGCCACATTGTTGGAAATCACATGCCACGGCTCATTTGTTCTAACATATAAATCTTTTAATCATTCTAGTCGACTTCTTCTTTTTCAGCATTTGTAAAGAAGATGACACAAGACCCTGTTACAGGTGAATCAAAAGCTACAGTCGCAGCCAGACTTACAAGAGGACATAGCTTCGGGGTATGTTTATCGCCTCAGTAAGAAGAGTTCAACATTTCAACAACCCCTCGTTTCTTAATAAAACATATGTCAGGGTAATTAAAAGAGCTCCCACCCGCCCCTGGGTATTACTAATGAGTGCCCACGACATATGATTTACTTGAATGAGACGAAATAGTCATATTCTATCGCTAGTAAAGCTAGCTCTATTGGGAAGCAAGTGATTATGCATGCGCAGATGCAGAAAATTTTGCCAGAGGTGGTCCAACTTTGACAAGTTATTATTTTTTGAGAGAGGATCCAAATACCACAATTATAAGTGGGCTATCATGGGCCAGCCAGCGAAACGCCGTTAAAATGGCGTTTCCCTGGCATGCCGATGATGGCCCAAAATTGAATGCTGGCTTGTTAGCTTTGTGATTTTTCAGAGAATCCGAACCATTGTTGCTAAGAAACCCTATATTTTTTATTTTTCAGGGGGGGGGGGGGGGGTCCGGATCCCATGTCCCCCCCTCCCTCTGGATACGCGCATGGTATGACCAAGAAATGTCACAATCACATACCACACAGACCAACCCATGGCATACCTAGAGCAGCACACTGAAAGCCACAAGCCATGAAAAACACAAGAAGATCCTGTATCTCCCTCCACACACAAAATGATCTAGTCTGGCCCAGAACACTTGTACACTTTACACTTTCCATTCCTTGGTGTATTCTTTGATCCCAAAGGATAACATTTTAAGAACATATTTGACTTCACTACAGCTGGTGAGTGGGACTGTGTGTCCGCGGTGAAACGTCTCCATGTGTTTCACTATAGCGTAGATTTCATTTTCCTATGTTTTGGGAGCATAGTATGGAAGAAGGCAAAGATCAACATGTATCAAACGATTCTCTTAGAGTTTATAAACTAAATCACCATAACATACTGGCTCCGATATATCTTGATGCAAAGGAGTTTTCAAGGCAAACATTGTATTCAATAATTAACTCTGAGTGTCTGCTGAATAATTTAGAAAGTAATTTACCAAGTTTGCGGCATAGATTGTTTTAGTAACTTAGCAGTCAGAATTGGTTCAGTTGTTGATGTCATGAACATTAGAACATACTTTCACAAAAAGATTAAGCTGTTAAATGTATTCACAATAAGAAGGGGACCAAGCGTGAAACATCTCTGTCCAAAAAAGGGAAATACCACATTTCAGAATTATTATCATGGTGTATAGTAAGTTTCAGATAAAGGTATGTCTTTTGTGAGGCTTGTATAGGGGGGGGGGGGTCTAATATTACATAACACATGAAGTAAATAGGCAAGTATCCCTTATAAACTGGCAAACTTCACACCCACGAAGATTTGCAAAAATAAATCCTTCTTGAAATGACGAAATCACTTGGCCTTTTACTAATGCAACTGAAATTATACTTCAGTTGTAAAGTTTAGCGTTGCAAATATGGCTTTTAACGCTATTTGCGAAAATTAATTTTAATGAATTTTTTTGAAGTTACAGTAAACTACTCGCATCTTAAATAAATGTTATAACAAAATTCTTCTCTTGGTATTGACAACTAAATTATTTAAAGTTGATTTATCTAATTAAAGATAAACACTTTAATTTGAGCCGACATGTTATTTCTAACAATGTGGCATTTTGACAAGTAAAAATTCAGACCAGCCTGTGCAGCCTCCTTATAAGCTTAGAAACTCCAAACGATGTTCAGTCAGTAGCTAAATATTCATAGAATATTCAAGCGACTAGCAAAGGCTCTGACCAGACTGCGCGTATGCACAGGCTGATCTGAGGCTTTGCTGGTCGCACATATCACATTGTTGGAAATCTCATATCGTGGCTCATTTGATTTGTTCATATAAATGCATTTTAGTTTCAAGCAAGCCATCTGGACTTAAGCAAAAAGAGCCAAAAGCCTTAAAACGATTTAGAAAGGCCACAATTACAGATCAAAGACAACAATTACATACAGATAAACCCATAGAATCACTTTGAATTCATAGTGAGTATGATCAGGAAACACTACAATCATAAATTGTAGACAAACTCATGGCACAGCCAATGCAAAAGTAAACAACAACAGCATCAACAACAACAACAACAACAACAACAACAACAACAACAACAACAACAACAAACGAGACGCTGCGTGCCAAGCCTAAGACAATCATTTAGCACCCACCAAGAGATTTAAGTTTTAGTCAGGGTTGTATATAACTTTAATTTCATGCGACAGTCTGCATGCCTGATATTAAACACAATCACAGTTTATGGCTATGGTTTTCTCTTTAATTGCACGACGGTGGGTCAGGCTTCAGACTCACTGACGGCTCTGACGTAAAGCTTTAATCGGTGGGTTGATGTCTGATGCTTATCTGTAGCTGGGCCAACTGTGGCTCAACGTGAGGTTTTCGTTAGCTCTGACTTTCTTTGAGTCGTGAGCCTTTTTCTTTGTTTTATCATAGTGTGTTAATTTGATTAAATTGTTTCTCCATGATGATACATTGCAATAGTTGGGAAGCCTCCATGGGAGCTCAACAATTTTGTGCTTCAACAACAGCAGAATCTAAGGCTAAGATTTGGCACCAGTAAAATGCATTTTAGCCCCCACCCCCAGTGGCTTAGGCTGCTGTCCGTTCTTAAGTTGTGGTTCTTTTATTGTTGATTCGTTATTGACTGTTACTCCCATTGTGGAAATCTGTAATTGTTCTATATTTTGTTGTGCGTTACTTTATGTCCATTCTTGTTTTGCAATCATCTTGATGGGGAAGAGAGAGCTTGTTGCTTTGCTAAGTTTGTCTTCCTAGTGTATCGTGATTGTTGTGTGGCTCTTCCTCTCGATTCCATCAGTTTTTCTGCGGTTTGTGATTGTGGTATTTCCTGATCATACTCACATTTTTTTGTTATCTGTGCGTGAGCCCTGCAAAAAAATGAAGCCATAACTTTAAAATCATTACTATGATGTTGCTACATTTTTACAGTTCTCATGGGAAGATGGGGTAGGAATACATAATGACTTTTAACTAGTTGCTTTACAAATGTACATATTCTGTAGTTTTATATTGTAGAAACACATTGCTTTCTAGTACATTTCATAGAAAACGTTGAAGCATTCTTTACACTGCTTTTAGATGAAATTAGTCTTCTTTATCACATTTAATTTGCAATACATATTTTGCAGATTAGAAATGCACTACTCTAGAATATAAATACCCTGCATTGTGGTCATCTAAATGTTAAATTGAGTAAGCTTCAAATAGAAAAGAATATGAATTGTTAGCTAGTTTTATAACACTTTATGCTGATAAGCTCCCAAGCTACCAGTATCCCAATAGAACCAAACAGTTTTTTCATCAAAGTGAAAATCATTTGATTAAATTGTACTGAGGTGCATTTGCAGAAGCCTGATGTACAAATGCTTTAAGAGGCATTATTGCACCTTTCATTAATATTGTGGTTGATTAGGGACTAACTTTGCCTTATCCCACGGTGTGATTGTAACTGGAAGCTGCCCATCGGGCCTGCAGATGCCTGGCACGAGCTCACTCAGCATCTCACTACGATACTCTTTCATTGACTCCAACCAGACGGCTGTTCCATCTAACATATAGCATTCGTGCCTCAGCCTCTGACATTGACTAGTCTTTGATGTCTTCGGGTGGCCTCTTAACTAGTAACATCACCCCAAACAGTGGTGGTACTCATTACTACCACACTATTCCAATGTTTCACGTCAAATATCTCGCAATACACAGCGTGCAAAAGCAGGTGTTGCAACCAGCAAGTCATTGCATGGTTTTGCGTCTGCATGGGAGATAATTCACTCGCTAAAGCTCGTAAATTATCTCCACATACAGGCGTACAAATCATACATTTACTTGCACATTGTTAAATATTCGATATATGATAAAATAGTTACATTTATGACTAAGGTATGAGAGCAGTTATTGCTGCTACAAAAGCTTTACCCATTTCCCAGCTAAGCTGTCAATATAATAAATTAATGAGCCGCGACATGTGATTTCAAACAATGTGGCATTTTGACATGTATAGACTCAGACGAGCTTGTGCAGCCTCCTTTAAAGCTTAGAAACTCCAAATTCTGTTCAGTCAGTAGCTTAACTTTCATAGAACATTTGAGCTACTGGCAAAGGCTCTGATCAGACTGCGCGTATGCGCAGGCTGATCTGAGGCTTTGCTGGTGGCACATACCACATTGTTAGAAATCTCATGTCACGGCCCAATTATTATCTTCAATCCGTAGTTTTTAATATATTTGTGATATAGCGTTAACAAATAAGTTTACAAGTATACAATAAATGATTCCTGTACATTTAAACATAACTTACTTGCACTGTTGCACTATCGAAATCTAATATAAATATCTCTTTATTTCTTGAGTATATTAAAAATTAGCTTTGGTTTCTTTTGAAACGCTTCTTAATATGTTAAGTTTTACTTGCAACTGTAGTATTATTATAGTATTGAACTATCGCTTAAGTAGAGTCATTTAAATTGCTTGACGGCCAAATAATTTAAGGTGTATACTATATATATATATATATATATATATATATATATATATATATATATATATATATATATATATATATATATATTCAGTATGTTAGTCCGTCAGTCTGTTACCAGTTAGAAAAAATCTCCATTATTCAGAAACTACTTTTTTTTCTCAAACAGATGAGCATTGATATTAAAATCGATAATTTGTGCTGCACTTCAAATTCAGTTATACAGAAATTATATTTAACCCTGATAACACGACCAGTCTGTTGAAGGTCAGCTTTCCAGTATGGCTTGGTGTTTAGTTTTATTGTTTAACTTCTTGTTGTGTTTTTCCATACATCTTTGTGTATAGGCTCTGCAATTTCCAGTATCGCATATCACAAATCAATCACGGCACCATGAGAAAGTTTATGTAATATATAGAGGATATTCAAATTTTTGGAATGAATATGCCATTTATTTCATCGAGTGAAGTGAAAAATGCATATTTCATGAGTGGCGAAATTCCAAAAAAATGAATTTTCTTTTTATTATATACAATTTTAAGCGTGACAGATATTTTTGCACTAAATGTCGCCATACACGTTCGCACATTACGTCTTTTAAATGATGACGTTGCATAACGTTCAATGTTGGCAAAACTGAAACCCATAAGAGCATGAGTAGAGAAAGTGAAAATTTCAGCAAATCCCGACAAAGTTATTACCAAAATATTCATTGCGATCTAACTAAGAAAATGAATACCCACACTTTGTGTTTTTGGCCACTTATAAGAAAGTTACAGGCGTTTGAAGTTCTGAAGTGGGCTCAAGCAAGCCAATGGAGAAAGCAGAGGACATCCAATTTCACCCGTGAAATTACAACTTATATTTTCAGGGCTGTGAAATACAGCTTTTTATATTTTCACGGCTGTGAAATACAGCTTTTTAAAAATATGCATTATATTTAATACATATTTTCCTGTATTTCATTACTTTGTATTTAATAAAACAAAATGCTCTTAAGATTTTCAGGCCTCCAGGTAAGAGTGCGTATTGGAAAACCATTTTCTTTATTTCTCATCCAAAACATATGTTGTGGGTACTCAAAAGAACCGTCTCAATGAGACGGTTCTTTTGAGCACACTAAACACATGTTTTAATTAATGGGTAAGAAAATAATTACAATTTTACGCTACTAAAATTTCCTTATCAGATCTATGAATATACGTTTACAAATGCTACTTTTACAATTGCCACTTTATTGTCTGCAGGAAATAGGATTATTGTTCAATACCCTTCGTACTGCAACGGTGGAGAGTGCGACACCTATGGAGTTGCTAGTCATCGGAAAAGAGGATTTTATCCGTATATTCATGAAAGCAGATAATCCTGATGATGAACCAGACCACATCAAATTTCTCAGGTGTGTCTTGTAATAGGTCTAGTATGCATAGCAAACTTAGCACTTATATAAAGCGCCAATCACGACTGCAGCAGACGACAAATTTTGCGACATCTTTCTTAATTTTCGAAAAAAAATAAGGCATGATATTTCATGAGAATTGTCTGTCAGCAGACAATTCTCACGAAATATCATGCCTTATTTGTTATTTTTGAAAAAGCAGCAAAATTTGACATTGACGTCTGCTGCAAATTATGGATGGCGCTTTATGGGTTAGCACAATGAAAATGTATAATAGTAAATGGTGTTTTGGAACCAAAACAGACTCTCAAACAAATAGTCTTAACAAGTTGTTTAAGACTGATGAATAGAGATAAGTTAAATAGAGAATACTAGGTGAATGTCTTTTGATATCAAGTTTCCCAGGCAAGGCTTTGAGAATGCTTGTTGACATCGTGAGGCTTGTCGAGCAATTCACAAGCGTTCTCAAAGCAGAGCGTGGTAAACTTGATATCAAAAGACGCGAGCCTGGTATTCTGTATATCAGTTTACCATTTTTTTCACTCTTCAAACTAGCGATTATGACATAATTTTGATTTTTGTGTCGATTCAGTGTCATTGTCGACGTCATTCAAAAAGTACAACGTCATCATGACTTGATAAAGGCACATGCCGTGAGATAGACAAAAATTATCAGGCAACGTGCAGCAATGCGGTTAATTTGAGAGGTAATTGATAAATCAAAATATCAAACCTTTTATTTATATTCCAATGATTTACATCATATATCTCACAAAGCACAAAGTGAAATGCATGCTGGTGTAAAAAGAAAGTTATTGTATATTCTGTGCATATGTACAGAAGATAATCCACCCACTAAAGCTTGTGGATTAACGTCTCGTATAGGCGCACTCACAAAAGAAGAACTTACACTTACTCTATAGGTAACTTTGTCAAATGAATTTTGGCAGATATTATATTCTATCGAAGTTGGAATTATACACTATCTGTTTTTGGTTCCACGCTGTGTTCAGAGCAATAAATGTCACAATAATTGATCATAAACCAGTGCATGCCAAAAACTGGACATCAAATCCTAAGATAAGCTATAACTTTTATAAGGATGGTCACTGTCTTGAGGCCCAAGCAAGTATCAGGCACCCGAACAAGAAAGCATATCTCACAGTTGTAATCAGTTGTGTTTCCATATTTTAAATGAATGAATTTGATGAAAGTTTTAAATTTCGTGAAAGTGCCTCCCTGACGCAAAGCCTGTTTGAAATGTTATAACTTTGCCCAGTCAGCATGAGTTTAGGGCCACTATCGGCCCATTAGCGAAACGCCATTTTAATGGCGTTTCGCTGGTGGTCAGATGGTGGTCTGATAGTAGCCCACTTTATATCCTTACTAAGTGATGTTCCATAGAGGAGAATGTGGCTCAAATTGCCACGCCATTTCTTGACAAGGTTGTTATGTAATATGTAGTTTAAATTGTGTATTGTTATGATATTGCAGACAAATTCCTTTCATAAAGAACTGGCCACTGGAATTACTCAGGGAAGAACCTGGAGCCTGTTTGGTACACTATTTCAAGTAAGTTCTCATTACATATGGGCCTAGTGATTTTTTTAGTATGTATAGCTGTATAATAAACATAAATTGAATAACAAATGTGCTGATTAGACTGTATGGGTGTGCAGACTGTATTGCTGTGGGTTGGCCTGCAGTTTGTGATTGTGGTATTTCCTGATCATACTCACTTACTTTTTGCGTCTTTGTTGTTCACACACAACAAAAGCTACTCACAACCTGGCTTATATATATAATACAGTTTTCAGATATAAGGTAAAGGATTGCCTTTCTAAAACAACTATAATGTTATAGATCTATAAGTTCGGATTTTGGCTTTTTGTAAAATTATCAGCGTGTTGAGAATTGCACTTTGTCGTGAAGAGGCAAGTGCTGAGTGGTAGCAAATTGTGATGTCGAAGGATATAATTTCCGATTCTTGCATATCCTCATTTTTATCTTAACCCATTTAAAGCTGATCGAATGGAATTTCCAGCTCTTATCATTTGGACCTTATCCATTTCCATTTTAAGGGTTGTTGATTGGTGTTTTTCAGGGCTAGACTTTAAAATCTGTCCTTGATTACTCGTCTGGTTCATTGAATGTACATTACTGGGAAGTTATAGTACAAAAGTAGCTTCTATAATGATGGTTAGGGTTACGTTAGGGTTAGTGGTACTGCTTGGTATAATAACAATATATCACTTGCTTTTCAGACGTGGAGCTTTGATAACAGAAAATGACAAACACAGTGAATGGATCTATGTCATTATGTCGGTAAGCTTCATGAAACTCATATAACACAGTTAACCTTTTCAAAACAATAGCATTTTACATAAAGCTACATAAATTAAAGTCAAGATGATTCATTGTATACATTGAAAATTCACAGGTTGTAATCTTCAAACAAATTGTCTCGCTACCCTTGAAGATCGATTTGATCTATGCACATGCGCGAATCCAGAAAGTTTTGCCAGAGGGGGTCCAACTCTGACAATGTTTTTTTTAGATAATGAGGGAGGGAGGATCTATATACCACAAAAAGTGGGCCATGATCGGCCCGCCAGCAAAACACCATTAAAATGGCGTTTCGCTGGCGGGCGGATAATGGCACAACATTGAATGCTGGCTTGGTTTTTCAGGGGTTCTGGACCAGTATTGCTAAGAAACCCTATATTTTTGTGATTTTTCAGGGGGAGGGGGGTCCGGACCCCCTGTTTTCCCCTCTGGATCCGCCCATGATGCAAATAGTGCAGACCTTGATGAAATTCTGCATCTTGTGGTAAATCATCTGGATCTTGACTGTTTGTCAAGGTACACGTCTAGAAGTTTCTGGTCTACAAAGGTTTAAGCCCTACTTAACATTCTCCTGCAAACATTTTGCAAGTAAAAATAACAGGGTTTTTTCAACAAATTTGGGAAAGGGCCCCTGGCCAAAACTGGGGAAAAATGATCGACTTAACACTGAAATTGAGGAAATTAAAGACATTGATCATAACAAGGGTAGCAAAATATATCCTCAAAATCAAGTTATTTAAGATTGTATTATGTCAAGCATACCACTTAAGCACAAGTGTTTAAGTATCATTCCGATATGGGTCATTGTTTCTCATAAGTAGTAGTGGTCTCTTAAAAAGAAAATAATAATATTTTTATTACTTTTCTTAATTGGGAAAATAGACATGATATTGGGAAAAAGGTGGCTATTTTCGATTGGGAATGAGGCCGAAATTCGTCACCTAGAGAAGGGCAAAAAATCCCTTAAATAAGTTTAGAATATAATACCAAATCTCTCAAATTGGTATAATTTCTGGCTGCTCTTTTTCTGAGTATCAACTGCTCACCTTGTAATTGGTTCCTGTTGTTAAACAACAGAGACAAAATCAGAGCTTGTCAAATCAGTTTATATTTTTACCTGCGTCGCTTTAGCGAAAGCAGGTCTAGTAATGGGTCCACTCCGTCCGTCCGTCCGTCTGTCCGTCCGTCCTTCCGTCTGTCCGTCCGTCCGTCCGTCCGTCTGTCCGTCCGAAACACTTTAGGGGTACCAAGTTTGTGTAATCTGTAACAGTTACTCCAAAAGTTTTTATTTCTTTTCATTTAAACTTTGCCAAATGATTGTTCACATATTGAAGATGTGCACCTCCTATTTTGTGCAGGTTTCATAATTTTTTTTTTCATTTTTGAGGGGTGTTGAACTTAGACATTTGGCCGTCCGCAACACTTTAGGGGTACCAAGTTTGTGTAATCTGTAACTCCAAAAGTTTTTATTCCTTTTCATTCAAACTTTGCCTAATGATTGTTCACATATTGAAGATGTGCACCTTCTATTTTGTGCATGTTTCATAATTTCTTTTTCGTTTTTGAGATGTGTTGAACTTAGACATTTTTTCATCTGAAATGCTAAAGGGGGTTCCTAGTTTGTGTAATCTGCAACTCCATCAGTATTCATTCCTTTATATTCAAACTTTACATGATGATTTTTCACACATTGAAGATGTGCACCTCCCATTTTGTGCACATTTCATATTTTCTTTCTTATTTTTGATCGGTGTTGAACTTAGACATTTGTCCATCAGAAATGCTTAGGGGGTGCCTAGTTTGTGTAATCTGCAACTCCAACAGTATTCATTACTAAATATTCAAACTTTGCTTTATGGTTGTTTACACATTGAAGATGTGCACCTCCTATTTTGTGCAAATTTCATTTTTTTCACTTTTTTGACAGATGTTGAACTTAGACATTTTCAAGCAGTTTTCATTCCTTTTTATTCAAACTTTGTGTTATGATTGTTCATACATTGAACATGTATGCAAAGTTCAAATATACAGGAATGAAATCAGATAACATCCAAATTTCACAATGTAATCGACAGTAGGTGACTTAACAATTTCTAAGTTAAACACTCAAAAATATAATATCAAATAAGAATAAATATAGGGTGTACATGTCATAATGTCAGGTCTGTAGCGGTACCTGAGAAATTTTAGTGTTTCATTTTCAAATGTCAATTGATTCTTGGGTCAATTCATCCCGTAGTTTATTAATGAAATAGCTCCGTATAACGATCTATTAATGTACGAGTTAAACGTGAATTATTTCGCCCCAAAATGGTAGGTATAATTCATGATTTGGTTACCTCGAACTACTGATAACTCGACATATTTTGCTCAGTCCCTTGAAATTCGAGGTATCGAGAGTAGACTGGAAAACCAGCCAAGTAAGGTGAAAATTGAAATCTGATACTTGGCTGATAATAAAAAAAAGTAAATGTAAGAAATAAACTCAATTTTTGGAAGGTTAATGGAATCATGAATACTTCGGGTATCTTGCAAACTGGCTTCACTTACTTTGCAAGAGACCCGAAGTATTCATGATTCCATTGATCTCTCAAAAATTGAATTCATTTCTTAATTTTATTATTAATTTGGAGTAGTACATTTCTGATTATTATAATATATATAAATTTTAAATTATTTTGGTATCAGAATATTACCTATATTAACAAAAAAATAACACTGCTGAGAAGCTGTATTATAAATTTTGACAATTCTCCCATTTATAAGACATTTGATAAAACTTCATTCTTTTTACTATTAATCATGTACTAGGTAATATTATGCCAACACCCATTTAAGCCATTGTATATGAAATGTCTGTAAAATATTACCACTAAACATAATATGTCATATCACATGTTTTAGGGTTCGTGTGAAGTGTTGAAAAAGCTGCGTGGTGTGAAAGGTCGAACTCCAACAGAGCTACGTCCAAAATCTCATCCTTATACTGATATCATGTTACCACAGCTGGGAATGCCCAATAATCGTAAGCTACTTTAAGTTCATACTTTTTTTTTCCAAAAGGTCCCACAGGTTAGGATAAACAAAACTTTTCAGCGTAAACTTGTAGAATTTTCTTACCCCTAATTTTAGCAAGTGTTTGGGTGCTCAAAAGAACCGATTACTTGAGTACCCGCAGAATGCTCTGCAAACCTTTTGACCTTCACTAAGCTGCCGTTTGTCATTAAGATCTTTGTTTTGTCTATTTTTTGATTGGCTGTTTTAAACAGGTTTTACTGTATACTAATTAACATTTCTCATGCTAGTATTCAGTATACTAACTAGTCATTGTCGATGAACCGGCTGGAATGAGCCTTAATTGACCCCAAGCTTCTAAGAGATTTTCTTGCGAAATAGCTTTTTTATATAAGGACAAGCTCATGTAAGAACTGTACTTGTTTCATAGGCAGCTAGAGAAGTACAGTAAACCCTGTCTTAGGCACCCACTCAAAAATAGACAAAGCAAAGATCTTAATGAAAAATGGTAGCTTACTGAAGGTCGAAAGTATTGCAGAATGCTCCCATGGAGCATTCTGCAATACTTTTGACCTGCATTAAGCGATAATCGGTCTTGAGAACCAATCTTGGTCTATTTGAGAGTTGTCAATTTAGACAAGTTTTACTGTGTATCAAATTTGCGTTATGAGTCTGGGCATGGAAAACATCAAAATAAATTATCATGTGCGCCAAGCCAGGCTGGTCTCATCAACCCAACTACACCAGAGTATTCACCCTGGGCTCAATCATAATGGGGCTCAGGAATCATTGTCTATTCATGCGCAAAGCAAGAACTGTAATCTGATCAGTAGCAACAGATGCGTAGGCTAATCTGAATATTTACTGGACATTTACATCATCTTATTGTTTTGTTTGGTTTCATTCATAGGCACGTATGCTATTATGCGTTTATTATATTATTTGTAATGAAGCAGTCTATATGAAATATTTAGATGTACATGTACTTCCTTTGAATCACTTCCTTTATATATTTAAAATTTTCCTCCTCAGAAGTGAAAAATAAAATTCTAAAGAACTTGCAGAAATTATGACCCTCAATAAATAGTGCTGTACTTTTGAAATAAATTTAATCTATTTAAAACATAGCCACCAGGTGTTATGGCTAGTTTGCCTTATGCAAAAACATGTTCAGATTTTAAAAATATTTTGCTGAAATGTGAACTGCTTATCATCTGCTAATTTTTTTTTTTTTAAAGTTTTTCGCATTGATTTTCATGGACAACTGATTTCAGCTAAATGTGTCCGTGATGAAAATTGTAGAGAAGACGTAGCGCCTGCTTCTCTTAAATGTTTCTAACATTCAAGAGAGCCATTTGGCCCTTTTTGGACATCTTTTGTAGTTTTTAGTTTTTATAAATTTATAGGCCCTTTTACTGGTAAAAAACTAAATGTTTTTTTGTTAAATTTAAATAGACCCAAAGATTGATACCGGCAGAAAGAAGAATGATAAAGTGTTGATAAATCCAGAACTATACAGATCTATGACTGATTACTACGATGGCTTGAGACGGGTAGGTGACAACCCAGCCAGCATGCAGTCTGAGGCCGCAATCAGCCCACCAGCAAAACGCCATTAGAATGACATTTAGCTGGTGGACTGATAGTTACCATCTTATACATGCTTACTGGGTTTTCTTATGAAATAACCATTGATTACAAAGGCATATTTTCTAGATGAGGCAAGTTTTCTGATACAAAGAAAATTGTCTCTTATTTCTTTGTTAATAGATTTGTTATGATGCTTATTGAAACCATTTTGAAAAAAATATGTCACTGTAGAGTATGACCCGGACATGCTATAATCACACACTGCAGATCACTTTTTACCATCACATGGCAAAATGATATGGCAAACTGATATGACACACTGTGACCCTTAGGATTGGTCTTCTGCCAGACCCAAAATTGCTATTATATATACTTTTATGAATTCCATATTCGTTTCAATAACCTATTTACTGTTCATGAAAAGATAGTTTGAATATAACGACAAAATACTAAATCAAATTTTAAACTTTTTACATTGATTGCTCAATTTTCACGAGTCATATAAACATATTGAGCATATGATGGCATCTCTTTTTACAGAACTTGCAGTCTGGTGTGACAAACGTGTCTACCCTGTGACTAGGTAGCTAAATTCCACGCATTTGATGAATATATATGAACAATTGATGAGAAATACTGCTTATTATAGTCGTTTTCCTTTAATGTGCGTAACTATTACAGCGTTTGACAGTAATGAAGGATAGACAATGAAGTTTATTGTTTACGCTATACATGCAGTTGCAAAATATATAAGATAATTAATATCACCCTATATATCAGAGCAGCCCTAATTACGGATATAGAAATGGATTTATAAAAAAGAAAGAAATACTGAGTATATAATTAGTTAAAAGAAATTTTATTTCAGAAAAATAGTTGTACAATTATATATCATCTGTTAATACAAGGTATAAGATTAGAACGAAAGTAACATGCGCGGATCCAGAACATTTTGTAAGAGGGGGTCCAACTTTGACAACATTCTTTTTTCTTTTTTTTGTTGATAAAGGGAGGGAGGATCAAAATACCACTATAAGCAGGCCATCATCGGCTCGCCAGTGTTTCACTGGTGTGCGGATGAAGGGCCAACATTAAATGCTGGCTTGGTAGCTTTGAGAATTTTGAGAATAACAGGGGATCAGGACCAAGATTGCTATGAAACCCTATTTTTTTGTTTTATCAGGGGTGTCCGGACCCCATGTTCCCTCTCCCCTGGATCTGTGCATGAGTAATGCTACTTATATATTGAAACATAATCTTGGTAAGCTGATAGTGGCCCACTTTACGGCTAACCCTTTGTGTACCAGTGACTCCTAAATGCGCACTGTCACAAACAGTGTGGATCCAGATGAAATGCCCAATGATGCGGCATTTCACCAGGGTCTATACTGATTGCTAAGACAAAAATGATATTCAGAGAAAAATACGAATTTTATCTGGAAGTAACCCCTCCATATACAATGTTCCATCCTGCCTATAATGTAAAAAGCTTTATGGAAAATGCCATTTGCCTGATTATGGTTATTGAAAAAAAATATGAAAAAATGTTGATGATTCTGGATTCAGAAACTGATATATGAGAAAAAGAAGGACGAAGAAGTTGTGCTTAATGAGAGCATAAACAACAGCCTACCCAGGCTTCCAGAACAGAAGGATAAACAAATGCCAAAGCTGTTTTTACGATCTGCATCCGCCTGTAAAGTTCGCTTTGACGATAACCCTATTGATGAGTATCAACGTACCAAGGGGAAAACTGATGGTGACATACGTCGTCATGAGCCTCCAGAATATAAAATGAAGCCATTTGAACATGAGAATAAACGGAGGCCATCATCAAGATCTAAATTCGACGAGAACACACCAAAAATAGCAACGGATCATTTTGTATGTTGGTGTGCCGATTGATGTGGTGTGATGAAAAGTAACACGTGGAATTGAGCAGAACTAATACTCCTGGCCCTAAGGTTATAAAACTTTTTCTGAGCATGAAATTAACCCGGCTCATAAATGTTAAAATGCAAACAATTGTTGGCATTTAAAATTTATTAGTAGGGTAAATGCACACCTTGAGTCCTTCGAAGCAAGAAAAATATGCATGTTCAGCGTTTGAGTTTTATGAGTAGTTGAAATTTCGTATTCAGTTGAGTTGAGCATGAAAAAAAGTTTTATAACCTTGAGGCCTGTTTGAACTGAACATAACATTTTTTTGATGTTTGAACTAACGATGATCTAACAATATTGAAGTATTAAGTGATATCATAACAAATAACTTTATTGTGATTATGTTGTTGATGATGATGCTGATAATGATATAAAATTAAGAAAGTAACAGCCAATTTAGGTCAAGAAGCAACTAAAACCCAGTTACTTTTGTTTGATTTGGTTCTTGTCAACAAGTTATGTCAGATGTCTCTTCCTGGGTTGAATCAGTACTAAGCAAGCATAAATGTGTCTTGCTCAAGGACAAGACGCATGACGCCGGTAAGGCTCAAAACCGCAACCACTCGATCTCAAGTCAAGCACTCTACCACTTAGACACTGCGCCCTCTAACACTCATATTACTTGAAATTGTGTTTGTAAAGCCATGTATATATAAGCATATATTTATCACATGAATACCAGATGCATTCCATTATTAATATCCATTCGATGAGTCGATTTCCAATTTCAGGGTTGTGGGTGTAGGGTTTCATTTCTTTTCAAATTCCACAGAACGCTCTATAAGCAAACAGTAATTTCCCTGACCAGAGGCCGCATTGTAGGTCATCTGCTCTGGGTCTGTGCGGTTTACCTCTTGCTTATTAGAAGGACGCTTGGCTTTTATGTGATAACTACACTGAACTGAAGTTATAAGTAGCCACCATACAATTTTTGCTCCCGTTCAGAAAGTAAAAATCGCTCTCACAAAATTTAAATTCTGTAATAAGGTCCAAGGTCTTGACAAGACTCTGCAAATATGTCATTTCACGATGATCGGTAGACCTTGCACAGACGTGGTCCGAGTAAAGGTACCATCATTTCAAAAGTCACACTTTTTAGTGCGATATAAAGTATTCATAAGATACGTTATCCATTATATTTTAATTAGTTTGAAGATGTTTATAATAGCTGTGATATAAGATTAAAATAATCAAAAGTTTTTTTATACAATTGAACACTCCATTTCTTTTCTACGTTAAAATGAAGACAGCCACGGTCAACAACTTGATCAAAAGATTTTTAGCTTAACCATGCAGCTTGCATGCCCACTTTTCATTGCTCTGTACGCTTTATTATCTGCGGCACAGCATTTCAATTTTCAGGGGTTCTTCATTTTGAATTGACGTCACTGTTCTGCTTAAAAATTAAAAGAAATCTTTAACAAATGTCATTTAAATGACCTTTGAATTTACACGTTAAAATGGAAAGTGGATACCAAATTAGTAAAAAATATCGTTAGAAAATTGGCTCATCAAAATGCATTGTGTTTTGTCAAACATATTAACATAAAATAAAACACATACAATGATTTTAGTTTGTGCAGCTGATGATTTCTGAAAATTTCGGAAATTTCCGAAAATTATCAATTTTTAAAAAATCATAAAAAAAATCTGTCATAAGCAAAATGTCAAGTGTTTGATGTTTTTTCAAGTCGACTAGGCAGGTTTGCAACCACCTGTAGTTGAATTTGATACAAACTGCACTCAAAACGCTTATTTTCTTCAAAAAGTTAATTTTTGCATTTTTGAACCCAAAAACCGTAAAGTGATAGAAAACTCTTCCTAAACACCGCTTAACTTTAGTCCATAACAATGCACATACTTGGGCAAAAATTCATTTCATTATCACTAGGGCTTAGTCAGAAAAAAAGAAATTGAAAAGTGGCTACTTAGAACTTCGGTTCAGTGTATATAAACTTGTCTTGACGCCTATGCCACAATATCATATGGCTGGAGCTAAAAACTATCTTGTTTATAGGAAACTACGGACCAGATAACTCAAAGCTATATATGGTCCATTTTTCTTAATTAACGTTTTTGATAAAACTTTCTTATTTTTCAGTCCTTTATATGGAGAACGGTAGTTCGGAATAGCCAGTCAAATGTAAATTTCTTGTTGTATAGTTGTTGTTGTATACCTAAATATTGTCATATTTGCATAGAAGTTAGAGCATAGGAGTTTGATATTTATTGCATAAATCAACGCTTAATACTAAAAAAGCAAAATAAGTATAAACAGGAAACGCTACAATCACAGATCACACAGGCCATCCTACGACACCTTGAGAAAGAGACACCGAACAATGACAGCCACATGACAACACGATTACAATTGAAGTACAGCAACAAGCTCTCTCTTTTTAAATGAGACTCTACAAATGCGCCAGAGCCCCAGCCAGAGCCTTCACTACCTACTTGTACAAAGTATGGACGAAGATTGATTCTCAGACAAAACTTTTACCATCCAGGCATCCAGATAAACAAAATTATTAGGCCTTAAATATTGTTAATATTTTCTTATTTATCAGCTTAAATATGTGTTTTGTGTGCTCAAAAGAAGCGTCTAATTGATACGGTTCTATAGCATACCAACAACATATGGTTTGGTTCAGAAAAAATGAAAATTTTTTATTACACAGTCATTTCTGAATGCATGTATACTTAAAAGCAAAAGAAACGCAACTGTTTTCAATCCACTTTTTCTTCCACATGGATCACACGAGGCTAATTTCTTAATAATATCCTGTGTTCCTGCGCATTGAGTAATGATTTGCCGTAAAAAAGGTCTGCTCACGATTTCCATTCTGACGTTATAATGATGTCAATAAATTTCAACAAATGGAGTCTAAAAAAGTGAATTTGAAACCAAACAGCTTGATCTGATAGCCAGGTGTCTTACCTAAAGAAAAACAGTAAAGCGGTTTGCAAGTTTTTGATTATCAACGCTACCAGTCGCTGCGTTGCTGCGTTTCTTTACTGACGTCAACCTACTTTTTTTTAAAACAGTCATTACAGACGCATTTTGTTTGATCATGTCGCGATACTTATGTCTTCTATGCAAAGTATTGAGGGCTATATGGTGACATTAAAAGTTTTTGATTATTGATATTCGTTTGAATAAAAATGGCCAATTACACAAAAAAATAGAGACGTCATTTTGACAAAATGGACGTTGACAAAAACAAAAAAGTACCTGATTTGATTTTGTCTACCCTTTTGCTTTCAAAAACCGATATTGGTTTAAAACGTTTTTCGCAAAATAGGCACAATTTTTGAACTTTGTGACTTTGAAAATGGGGGTTGCCTTACATTTCTCGTTGAGCTCAACCATAAGTCACAGCGGTCTGATTTTGGTGCTGTATGCAAGGCAAAAATAACGATACTTAGAGATTACATTATCGCTGATTGAATTGTTTGATCAAAAAGAGGAAACTACTGTTTTAGAAAGAGTTGTGTTTCTTTTGCGTTTAAGTATATCATACCCTGTATCTTTACTAGATATCTGTACATAGACGCTCATAATATAACATATAGTAACTTTTAGCATATGTGATAAGTTCCATACATGAGACGAGTGAGAATTAGACTATTGCTTATGATAAAGTAAAAGTATAATAATTGGTTGATCGCTAAATGAGCCAGTTAGAGAGATTTTTGATGCATTTGCAAGAGATAGCTATTTTTCTGTTGTGTTTTCGTTGTTGTGCTTACAACTTGTTTTAGTGCATCTTGTGAAACATATTCTGTTAAACATTGTGTTTGGATTTTAACAAGAACATTTTGAGTTATATTTACTGTAATCATTTTCATTATTCCACCTTACAAGTATTTACTTTTATATGAAAGACACGTTACATATAGTGTATGCACCAAGGATCATTGTTATATGACTGGAGAGAATCCTGTTTACTGATTGGCCCAATTTGTCTTCATAAATCTCTATATCTACCTCAAAACTGGTCTAAACTGGCTCAGAAGGTGATATAGATTGAAATCCAGCTCAAACTAGTTTCCAGAAGTTAATATTTTTGACACTTCTGCTATATCACCCTCTAGAGAGCTAAAAATAGAATGATGAGTATAAAACTAGGATGTGCTGCATGAAATTGACATGATTTGCTGTTTCACATCCCAACAGGTAAACTAAAGACTTTCATGAATTTTAACAACTGTTTTGTTATGTTTTGTTTGTTCATTTATCTTTGTTTGAATGAACAAAATGTAAAAAAAAGTTTTATTATTCAATTTTACATTCCACATTTAGAGAATTAATAAACATTTCAAATTGCAAAATACTACATTAAAATATTTTAATAACAGTTGATAAAACTTGTAAGAAAGTCCTTAGGTTGAAGGTTGACTTCAGCAACAAAAGTGAAAGTAGAACATTTTCATTCAAAGTTGAAACATCATATAACAAAAAAGTTATTGACTTCAATTTCGGTAGACATGAGGATTTATCTACCCTTAAAAGTGATATTCACCTCGGCCTAGCGGCCTCGGTGAATTATCACTTTTTCGGATAGATAAATCCTTATGTCTACCTCATTGAAGTCAATAATTGTATATTATCTTTCTTCTTTCATTTGAAGCCTTAATCAGCATGATTGCATTGCTATTATTTTGCTTTTTATATTTCATACACTGGTCATTTGAAGTCACATCCCTCGGGGATGGGGAATAGCAGGGGATTTTGGGGTTAACTGTATTCAAAAATATTCATTTGTGGAGGTATATCGTCAGATATACCATCGGAAATTTAGTTTTACGGCGACGTGTTAAATGAAAATTTTGAATAATCATGGTTATCCCCATTCTAATGCACTTCTGCAGTTTCGTCTCAAATTGGAGGGTTGCAAGCTGCATAAAGCCGCACGTCATCCAACGAAATGTGACGTAATTTATGACACCAAATTATTTCCGACAGTATATTGCAGTATATACTGTCACAAATTTTTGACGTCATCCAATCATATGTTGTGTTACAAAAGCAGGTGTATCAGAATAATCATCCTATCTGCAAAGTCCAAATAATAGCATTTCACAGACGCTAAGTACAACGATCACTTAATGGTTGGCTTATTGTTAACATATTTATTTAGGTGGTATTTTTGGCATATAAATGTGGCATATCTCTGTACTTTTCATTGTTTTAACTAAGGGTGAATTTGTGTTAACGTTTGGTCAGCAAAATAATATTTTGTCTACTTGTAGTTTAAGTTTAATTATCTTTTTGAGACGTATTAACCCATATTAGCATAGCGTGCTTTTTGTGGGACATAGACAAACAGTGCAGAACCAGATCAACCGCCACATAACGTGACGTCTGATCAGGGTCTCAACTGTTCGCTTACAGATTGTTCTCTTAAATTTAAATGAAAATGAAAAATACCACTGAACAACCCTTAAATAGGAAAACTGGTCCAATTTATCAAAGTGGGAAATTCCATTTGACTTAAATGGTTAAGAAGCTAATGGACCAGACCACAGTTCTCTCAACATTACTGTTTAGGGCTTTCTCAGCGGTGGCCGCTGTTACTTCTAAAGTGTGGTGTTATTTTCATTTACTTGTTGGTTTGTATTACTTTCCCTCGTAGAATTTTAAGTGTTACACTTAGTTTATGTTGTAGAGTAACACCTGCGTAAAACGGTCACTAAAAATAGACAGAACAAAGATCTTAATGACAAATGGTAGCTTAATAAAGATCGAACGTATTGCAGAACGCTACCCATTGGAGCAATACTTTTGACCTGCATTAAGCGATAATATGTAATGAAAACCAATTTTTGGTCGTTTTTAGAGTGGCCATTTTACACAGGTTTTACTGTAGTTGTATAACGTATCATTGTGTACACAAGCTCTGAACAATCTTTTGTGTTTGCTTCTGATTGTGTGCTGTGTTTATGTCCAAACTTTTAGTACCTTGTTTACGCAACTTCTCTGACAGTTTAATGCCGATTCTTTTGAAATTTAACAGATGTTTAGTCATGGACTGAAGATGTGCATGTAGTTCCGATATTATCCTCAGATTATTTTTGTTACTTTCACAATTTGATTTATAAACTATCAAAGTGAATATATAATGTGAATTTAGTTTACACAGCTCCTCCAATAATTTTTTATGCTCATCATTCTGAAACTTTACAGGAGTTTTGGTCAAGGTATGAAAGTTAGCATGTAATTTGGAAATAATCCTGAGATTTTTTGTCACTTTTTTGTCATTTTTACACGTTATAACTATCAAAGTAAATAGATAGTGGGTACCCTTCCTACAGTTTTATGTATCTTCGTTATAGATGTTTTGGCGATAGTCTAAAGATGTGGGTGTGATTTTGATATGATCCTCGGATTAATTTGCCCCTTTTATCATATGTTGAACTTAGTCTATTACTACCAAAGTGAATATATAGTGGGTACCTTGTGTGCGCAGCTCCTACAATATTATGCTGATTATTTTGAGACGTTACAGCTATTGTGGTCATCGTCTGTAGATTTGCATATGGTTAGGATAAAATACTCACATTAATTTTTCTTACTTTTTTATCAATGAGCCGCAACATAAGGTCTCCAACAATGTGGTATTTTTACATGAATAGAAACTCCAAATGCTGTTTGGTCAGTAGCCTAACAGTTCAATAATATTCGAGCCACTAGCAAAGGCTCTGATCAGACTGCGCCTATGCACAATGCCATTTCTTTTGAAATTGTACATATGTTCTGAAATGTGCATTTGGTTTGTTTATTATCTGTAACTTATTTATTTTGCTTTTTTTTCGCAAAGCTAATTTAGTTATATTTTTTCGCGTAAAACCCTCAGCATTTTTAAGGACCTGATTACTGTCAAAATTCACTTACTTTTTCACAGATAGTTAATGTGTACCTTATGTGTGTAACCCAATTACACTTTTATGTGCATTCTCATTTATGCTTCCTAAGCAAGCTTCTTTTCAATACTATATAAGTTTAAGCTTACTCATTTTAACCTACTCATTTTAAGGTTGATTTAATGATATCTTCATATATTAAAGAGAAACACTTAGAGGCAAGGACATAAACTCTCTGAATTTGCTTGTTATCCTTTCTAAAAAGGCTGTTGAAAATATATGATGTGTGCTTTTTAATTCCAATGCGATATTGATTTTATTGACACCCACCACTGAAAAAGTTGGATAGGCCGAGTTGTCATGAAAACATCTTGTAGTAGTAATTATAATGGGAAATTGTATATTTGATATGAACTCAAGAGTAATACAGTTTAACGTCCTTGACATGACACATTTTAAGCGTAAAATATTTGACTTTTTTCACTCTTACTCACCAGTGGGTGCCCAAAAAACTCATTGACGCGGTTCTTTTGGGTAGGTACCAGTATAGGCTGAGATACAAGTTTGAATTAATTCACTACTATGCCCTCTTATCTGGAGGCGTGGGCATAACATCCCATATCTTATACTGCATGTTATTAATTTACTACACTGCATGGATTACTGTTTTGGTTTCTTTATTGGTCAGTCAATATTGACTTGGTGCCAACATTATTGATCTGAGGTCAGCTGTATTAAGCTAAGGTCAACTTGGTAGGGCACAGACATATGAGCCGTGACATGTGATTTCCAACAATGTGGCATTTTGACAAGTGTAGACTTATACCAGCATGTGCAGCCTGCTTTTAAGCTTAGAAACTCCAAATGATGTTCAGTCAGGCTGATCTGATGCTTTGCTGGTCGCACGTACCACATTGTTGGTTTTTTTTTAATAAAAAAGTAATTTATCAAGTGATTTCGCATTGGCCCAGTAACAAAACTGAGGTCCACTGTATTTGCCCGAGGCCTGCCTCGGGCCAATACAGGTAACCTGGGTCCTGTAGCTGGGACAATACAAACTCGCTTGATTAGCAACATAATATTAATAGGATTCGAGTTATCCAACCTAAACTGTGCAGTTTAGAGAAACATTGTTATATAGATCTATCAATATAACTGTGGCCCTCATTTTCAGAGAGTTCCTTCCAGAACTGACCTGCGAGCGACCTATCGGCCTGGTTCACTAGACATTGCTCGCGAGGAGAGCAAGTGGTCACATGAAGATGTCTTTATCAAAGTGGAACTACTATACGCCAAGAATACGTTTGTATGTGTTGTTTTTAAATAAATAACTTCATCAATAAGCATATTATCATGGCTATATATTGTTAGCTCGCTTGTGATTGGGTAAATCTAAATACAGCTTACTGTCTAAGGCTACAGTATGCGGTATCTGATCTAGAACCACACTGCATAGTTACAAAGCCTCGAGTTAGCTCTTGACGGCATGTTTTCCTGACTGAGCTGAAACTTTATTTGTGATGTATCAGTTCAGCATGGTGATTATGAATTGCTAAAGTCGTTTCATTTGGATATCCTAGACGAGCCTGTGTAGGCTTTTTTTAAGCTTAATAACTCCAAATCTGTTCGATCAGTAGCTCAACACTTATAGGATATGCAAGCGACTAGCAAAGGCTCTGATCAGACTGCGTATAAGCGCAGGCTGATCTGAGCCTTTGCTGGTTGCACAATCATCATTGTTGGAAATCTCACGTCCAGCTCATGTATAAAACTCAAGTTGATTTTTAGATATGAGAATGTTGAGAATGCCCTTGAAGCAACACCTGTGTGATAGATATCACTTATTCTGAACAGGCACAAACATTGTTTTAAACATTTCACATCATGTTTTTTGATTAAATTACAAGAACCACCAAAATGATTAATTTAGGTTTTTGATTTAAACAAATATAAAATGGGTATACATATAATTATCATTGGGTGAAGTAGAGTAATTTTAGATAGGTTATTTCAGGCAAATCACGTCAGAATAAATCTTTGTGCGGAAATTGCAATATATGCATATTTGTGCCAGCCAAACCCATACATTTTAATTACTTTATTTTCTAGGGTTTAAACACTCTGAGGTATTGCATGGATGCTGAAGACGAGGTATTTGATCTTAACAACGATATGGACCCGCCTATATTGTCACTGGTAAGTTTATGGACCCGCCTATATTGTCACTGGTAAGTTTATGGACCCCCTATAATGTCACTGGTAAGTTTATGGACCCCCTATATTGTCAATGATAAGCGTATTAAAGAGACAAGGTATGTAACTATGAACATTTTTGAATTTTTTAAAAAAAATCTTTTTAAATCATTTGTAAAAATAGGATTAAGTTATGTTTTCACAATAAATATGTTCAGTACAGCTGAAAACTGCATGGAAAGTGAATTATCTAATAAAACAGGTGTTTTTCTCTAGTGAGTAATTATTAACGTCCCTCCAATAATTCTAGACAGTTGCTTTTTAACATAAATGTTGTTGTTTTGATTGTGATAATTTGCTAAGATTTAAGTATAGGTAAAATGTTTACCTGAATTTGAGTATTTTTATTGCATTCTTGAAAAATAGAAACTTTATTTCTAAAATTTGAAAATCAAAAGTTACAGAGTATGCAGCTTTAACACATCTTTATTGACACTGGTAAGTTTATGGACCTGCCTATATTGTCACTGGTAAGTTTCTGAACTCACCTGTAATATTGTCACTGGTAAGTTTATGGACCCGCCTATATTGTCATTGGTAAGTTTATGGCCCAAATATTGTCAACGGTAGATTAACAAACTCGCCTTTATCGACACTGGTAAGTTTATATACCTGCCTATATTGTCACTGGTAAGTTTATGGATACATAGTATATTGTCACTGGTAAGTTTATGGACTGGCCTATAGATTAATTGTACTGTGCCATAATCGATTTCGCCAGATTGCTAAAATACATACAGTTGTTGTGATATATGCCCTGCGTGCCAAATAAGGCTTCTTTTAGACGTTGAGACTAGAAACTTGATATATGTGTATTGCCGGGAAAACTGCAATTTGCGGTGGTTGTGTTGTTGTTGTTAGGTCATTGTCTATTTATAGCCATAAACACCAAAATGAGTGTAAGCCAAGCTAAGACTCCGACCCAGACAGTCTGATCAAAACTGAGCTGGTGCCTAGTCTGATCTGAGTCTTCTCGTGGTATTTCTCGTGTTATGATGCATTTAGTTATGGTTCTGTGATGTAGTTTTTGTGTTCTTTCTGGTTTTGCAATCTTCTAGATGAGGAAAAGGAAGCTAGTTGCTTTTATAATGCTTTAATTTTACCCTTCTTTTCAAGTGGATGTCTTTGTGTTTTAGTGGCTCTTCTTTTGCAATGGGTTTGTCCATTACCTATGATCGAGGCATTTCCTGGTAATACTCTCGCCTATTTTTCAATGCAGTTTCGTTCCTCAAACAACAAATACAACAACAACAATAACAACTACAATAACAACAAACAAAACAAACAAACAACAACAACAATCACACAAACAAATCAAACACTAAAATCTTACAAACACCAAAAACAGAGTTCTGTTGTAAGATTTTGTAAAACCTTTACACAAGGATATTTTATACTCCATATATATACTCCTTACCCAAAAAAGCCACCTTGCTCTCACGTCACAGTTAGTCATTGCGTTGTGAAGAGTCTAGCAAAAGGTACAAGTTGGCATTTACGCACAATTCAGACTCAGATCAACCTTGGCATACTGGCAGTCTGATCAGAGTCTTCAATTGGCGCTCTATAGGTAGCCAACGGTCAATCATTTTTCAGGCGGAAAACTAAGACTACAATCAGACTGTGCGGATACATAGACTGACTTGAATTTTCGCTGTAACCACATGCCAACTTGTACCTTAATCTAGATACACTTTAAATTCGGACATTTTCGCGAGCGTTTTATTTTTGCGAAACTTCGCATATGCGAAGTTTAGTGTAAATAAGACGCTCGCGAAACAGCGAAATCACCCTGTGTTAGATGATATAGGTAACTCATGCCCTAGTAGTGAATTTTAATGTCGCAAGTATCTTTTAACGTCATTCAAAGAAATAAAATTCCCATCAAAATTTCCGAATTTATATACACTATCACAATCTGGTCTGAACGTGTTTTTATTTGAAGAGAGACTGTCCCAGTACCTGGACGATTGTTGCTTGAGTGCAGTCATCTAGTGGGACCTGGCCCAACCAACCTGATATGTTTGATAAATTTATCCTTTGGAGTACAGAACTCTTAGATTGCGAGAGCACCATTGGGGTAAAGTGGTTTTTAAGCTAACTTCTTGGCTCACAGGAGTCTGAACTGGTGGCTAAACCTTTTCATTTTGCTCAAGAGGTGCACATTTGAAGTGTTTATGATTCATCCTTTCATTCTCGATACCTGTAATCAGGCACTCTGGCAAACAGTGAAGACCTTGATAAAATGTCACGCATGGCTGCACTGTTTGTTGAGATAAAAACAATCTACATAGACAGACATAAAGAAAGGGGTATGTGCATAAAGGGGGTATTTTGCCCCCCTTTAGAGCCCAAAACTGAAAATTGCTTTTCACCAATTTTTTTTGGCTGGTTTATTAGAAGAATAACTGAAGTGTTAAATTTCAGCATTTAATTAAATTCTACCGTTGCTATGATAACAAAAATGGCCTACAAAATAGGCTTAAAACAGAGAAATTGCCATTCTGGACCAAATTTAAGGCTTTTGGAGACAGATATTTTAAGAATTAGATATCACCGCAGCTAAATAACAAAAATCCTTTTAATACGTTGAGTGCTGTGGTAATTCTCATCTTCTGTTAAAACATCTTTTTGGTATTTGCTTGTGCTCTATGTTAATTTCTCTGTCATACCTCTCAATTTTGCTCCAAAATGGTCAATTTCCTGTTTTCAGCCTATTTTGGCGGTCATTTGTTGTTACCATAGCAAAAATAAAAAGTCAAAGTTATTTTAGACTTTTATACTTTTGTTATTTTTCTTATTAACTAATAAGAGCAAATTGGTGAAAAACTATTTTTATAATTTAGCCTCATAGGAGGGCCAAAAAGCCCCTTAATGCACGTGACTCTTTATGCTGGCTTCCACTTAAATTCAAAATGGACAATTCCTTTCTTATTGTATCAATATTGTAATAATCCATCAGAATGAAAAGGGTATTTAAGAAGAAACATCTATCTTCTTTACTGGCAGTGATCAAAACTGATCATTTCGCTAGGGAGGGATAATTTAGAAATTTGAAAAAAAAACAAAAAAACAACAAAAAACAATTAAAAAACACTTTTGGCTGCGTTTTGAAAAATTATGAGAGCCCTAAAGTCCTATATGTAGTCGCTACCAAGATAGAGTATTCTAACATGGAGTTTTTTGGGGAGGGGGGGAGTGGAGAGAATCAATGTGCTTCAATGATCAAGGCCACAAGATAAAAATGTGCTATTGAAAATTATTTTTCTTATTTCTTAACAAAAACATGTGTTGTGGGTACTCAAAAGAACCGTCACATTGAGACAGTTCTTTTGAGCACCAAGAGCATATGTTTAAGCTGACAGGTAAGAAAATAATGACAATTTTACACTGAAATTAAATTGCTTAAATGGTAATATGATGATCCGTTTTATTCTAGGTAAGCTGTGGAGCAGAGGTGATTATGCTGTCCAAGAAAGTATTCCTAAAGTACGCAGACCAAAAATGTCGGACAGATGTTCGTGAGCAAATAAAGGTGTACCCAACGGAAGATATATTACAAGAAAACATGCAGAATGAGGCAGATTGGAGTTTATTTAAGAGTACCTTGTTAGAGACTCAACTCAAGGACAGGAAACTGAGAGAGAGGCTGCACACGCAAAGCATGTCAGGCCTAGTCTAGACATTTGTATACTGAAGGACTATTCCATCTAGCCATTCAGAACTCCTCGGTCAATTCCGTTAATTGGGCCTTGGTGTTCTGAATGCCATCTAGCCTGATATAGTGCAGTATTGGTGCTCTGTCGAACAGTCAATTTCACACTACGTAAATTTCTCTCTGTGAAGAGTTGGTACCAATTCCTCACAGCGTGTGAAGAGTTGTTACCAATTCATCACGTATTTTATACCAATATTTCTCACGTGTGAGAGAAATACACTGGTAGTCAAATTTTATGTAGCAATAATGTGTATTCCTCACATCGATAAAATACTCCCTAAAGCTACTGCATTTTGCGTTCCATTCCAATTCTTCACACGCATACCATAGTTGGTAGATGCAGACAACAAATTGAGATTCTTCTCATGTGTGAGGATTTAGTACTGGTTCCTCACACATGTGAAGTATTGGTACCACTTCTTCTCATGTGTGGGGAATGGGTACCAATTTTTCACATGTAAGAGCAATTAGTACCAATTTGTCACATGTGTTAGGTATTGGTACCAATTTTTCACACGTCAGAAAATATCAACATGAGAAATTTGAGCACAAATTTTAGACCCCAAGAGGTGAGCCTTTTTGTAAAAAGTTTTTGTGAATATTAACCGAGGAACAATAAGCCTAACCTAAGCTTAATGCATTGCAATAGCTAGGAAGACTCCATGTGAGCTTAACATTTTTTTTGTATATTAACAACATAAGAATCTAGGGTTAAGATTTGGCGCCGGTAAAATGCATTTAAGCCCCCACCCGCCCCTGGTGGCTTAGGTTGCTGTCCATTCTAAGGCGGTGGTTCTGTTGTTGTTGATTTATTGTTTATGTACCTACCATTGTTTGTGGGGATTTTGTGTTGGTCTTTGTTTTGGTATGTATTTCTTTATGTCCTTTCTAGTTTTGCAATCATCTTGATGAGGGAGAGAGAGCTGGTGGCTTTGCTTTTATTGCTTTTTGGATGTCAAGTTACTGTAAATGTCCTGTAGTTCTTTCTAACGGTGCCGTGGATGGGTCTGCAGTTTTTTTTTTATTGTAGTACTTCCTGATCATACTCACTTTCTTCTTGATAATATTGCAATTGATATGCTGTGATGGGTGAGGTGTTTGTTTTATTCGATATAAGCATGATAGCTTACTTATATCCAGATATTATACTAAATGGAACTTCCTTATCGATTGAAAGAGTTCACTACAAATTTAAGTCGGCCAGATTAATGTATAGTTTTCCTTTCTGTTTCATTTTAACCCGTTATTTACACTGTACAGTAAAACCTGTGTTAAATGGCCACTCTCAAAAAGACAGAAAATTGGTTTCAAGTCCAATTATCGCTTAATGCAGGTCAAAAGTTTTGAAGAATGCTCCAAGGGGACCTTCATTAAGCTACCATTTGTCATTAAGATCTTGTCTATTTTTGAGTGTCCGTTTTACACAGGTTTTACTGTATTTATTCAAACGACTCTTAAATGCATTATGTGGCATTTAGTCATGACATATACTGTTTGCTAAGGTAAAAATAGTCTTCAGAGAAAGAAATACAATTTTTATTTGGAGATTATAACCTGCAAACCCCTCAGTATATACACCGCATCATCCCAAGTTAATTGTATCAAAATACAAATGTATAATGGAGAGTCCATAAGTGCATAAAAGGTTCATTAAAAATCCTGTGGTGAGGTTTATCAGACACCATGGTCTGTGGCATCTGACCTAGTTCTGCACTGTTTGCCTATGACTCTTAAAAAGGATAGGTTAATAAATAAAAGTACCAACTTTCGTTAAGTTCAGTCATGTCAATAAAGCCAATTATTTTATTGTATATTACATATTTTATAAAAATACTTTTTAAGAAGTTGTTGTTGTTGTTGATGATCTGTTTGCATTACAGTAAATCATTTGGTTTTTGGCGGGCATTTTATAAAGTGCTATTGGCGGTATAAACAAAAATCGCCAAAATATGACACCGTGAAATACAGTTTTGAATCCAGTAACACAACAAGCAATACATGAACATATACACCCTTAGTGTGTTGGTATCTATATCAATAAACCAGCTTCTGCAGTGTAGAGTCGACTTCAACGCCTTAAAAGAGGCTACTATTAAAGGAAAGAATATGCTCCCCATTGGGAGCATATTCTTTCCTTTAAGAGTAGCCCTTATGAAAATAGAAAATAACATTAAAGGGCACTTAATTTAGAGACCGCCAAAATATACCAGTCTTTTAAAACCGCTAAATTTTGATGCCGCAAATACTAAGTGTCTTACAGTATCTCGCTGCATATGGCTGCCAGTTGAGGATTATTTGAATATCTTTTATACTTAAGAAATAGATCAGCTCCAGCAGTGAATTGTTGAGTAATAATTCACTGTTTGGAGGTCAGTCGTAAAGAAGATCAAATCACGAGTGCGCAGCGCGAGTGATTTATCTTCATACAACTTACCGACAAACAGTGAATTATTACTCAACAATTCACGCACTGGAGCTGATCTATTTCGATTCTAACACTCAATAAAAGACGAAAACACATTCGAAGTATTCAGCTTCTTCCAACTTTCCGCCATTGCAATGAAGAACTCCCGCCAATACTTAGACTACGTCGCATACGTTTACATGTAATTGTAACATCTTTCAAGCGTAAAAACGACGTTACATCGTCTAACGCTATGAATGACGTCATTTTCCAGTGATGTTAGCTATCACACACTTTTGCGGTGAATTATTGTCCGATATATCACAGTTTGTTACCGTTGGCTCTATAGGCGAGGTGTGTTAGAATTTTATTTTTGGGGGTAAATGGATGTTTTACTAATTTTAGTCTGTATTTATGTATAAAGAGGTTTGAATCTTTTGCACCACTAGAAAGATGATGTTTTTTGCCAAATTCTGGTTTGGCAAAAATGACTGCTGGCTGTTATAAGCGACCAGAGACCAGCGAGGTATGAGCTCTGACGATCCTGCCACTTTTTGGACCCTAACCAAAACCTTCCCTGCTCAGAGAGAGAGAGAGAGGGAGAGTGTGTGTGTGTGAGAGAGAGAGAGAGAGAGAGAGAGAGAGAGAGAGAGAGAGAGAGAGAGAGAGCAGAACTTGTAATTTTAGGGGCTGGTGCAGATAGAGGGACAATTACAATTGGAATCCCTGGAAACAGTGGCTATAGAGGTTTCCTTAAAAAATACTGGTACAAACCCCCCTCAAGAAGTTTCTCTAGGGAGGTTCGTCTGGCTCTTCATGAAAAAAACGCTGATGACTAAAACAATACCAATTCTGACGAATTTATTAGATCCGCCCATGAAGTTTTGACCGTGTATGCGTGTTATCACACCAAGTGATCCTGGTGATCTATAAGACAAAAATGTGTTCCATACCATCAAATTTTCGTACACTAAAAGTCACAAGCGCCATTATCTAACTTGATAAAAACCGTTTTATCTAAAATGGGATGTTAAGCCTGTATGCAATGTATACATATCTGCAGGAAGTAAAAAAATAATTTTATCATGCAAATATTTGTCCATATATTGAACTATGTGATACAACAGACGTGCAAATTAGCCTGAACGTCAGCGTAGTCTGACCAGCACCATTGTTATTCGTTGTAGGGAAGATTGAACTCTGCATGCTGGTCAAATTTTCATGCTTTTGCTGTCTTCTGCTGATTTTTTAGAAAAAATATTTTAATCAAATCATTCTTTCAGTGTCAAACCGTTTGGATCAAGATCAGGGCCGACATCAAACTGTTTGCAAAGGTTTACAGCAGACGACATACTGTAACTAGTCCCTGCAGCTGTATGTATGTATGTATGTATGTATGTATGAGGGTTGTCCCAGTTAATCGTGGACTTTTGATATAAAACGAGATTGTCTATCGGGAATTCTATAAAATTTGCATGATATATAGAGGATCTTACATGAGTGCTCATGTTTTATTGAATTTATTAAACGAGTTGGGGAAAAGAGATAAAATGCGAGGCTTGCCGAGAATTTTATCTCTTTTTTGCAACGAGTTTTATAAATTCAATAAAACACGAGCACGAATGTTAGAGTCTATTTATCATATGGCATTAAGATTACTTTGAAGCCACATTTCTGGCGTAAAAACGCCATAATTTTGTTATTATGTACGCAACGTTGTTATGGACGTCATTACGTTTCCCGTAAATCTATAAACCACTAGTGGTTTATCGATTTTATTGCATGGTGTTATTTCACTCCCATACGCGACGTCATATGATAAACTAATATACATCTACGACACATTTTCTACAAATATGGATGAATTCACAGTTTCGATAACAAAGTTATGAACCGTTACTCGAGGGTATTTCTGCGTATGCGGAGCACGTCGCACATTATTTTGCTGTATTTTCAGAGAGGGGTGGTCAAATGTTTTGACTCTACTCTTTTTAAATAAGCTTAAATGGTGACAAATATTGCAATATATATGTTGAGTAAGTCTCCCTGGTTCCAGTAAAGACTTAATAGTTAGTTTATATATGTTAAGCAGTCAAACAAGCCCGATATTTTAGGTTTAATAAGAGACAACATATTTACCATTTAAATAACTTACAGAAAAAGAGCATGCGTTCCGTTAAATTGGCGAAAATGAGCTTGTCTTTGTGATATTACTAAAATATTTTTACACAATATCCATTTTACGACACTAGTGACTCTTTGACCAATCATTTAACATTAAAAGAATGTAGTTTTATGTGATTTATTAGCTAAAAATTGTTGACAGTCTAATTATTGCGCTGTACCGTTTTTTTTTAACTTTAGCATTTCCTGAAAAATAAAAATGTAGTATGTATGTAAAATCGTTTATAAATTCAATGAGAATGGCCATGAAACGTGTCAAATTTTCAACACTTTACCTTGCATGATTACTAGTTGATGTGGTAATGCATTGTTTAAAAAAAAAACAAAAGCGAAATTTGATTGAATGTACACTTCCTTTTCGACTAGAATAGTTTCATTACAAAAAAATTGACGTGCGCCGCTCACGCCGACATACCGTCAAGTAAAGGTACATAAAATTGTTATCTAAACTGCGATTTCACCCATATTTACACAAAAAGGTCCCCATAAGTATATAAACACATCATGAAAATATGATAGAATTACTGGTACAAAGTCTCGTGTTATAACAAAAGTCCACGATTTACTGGGACAACCCTCGTATGTATGTATGTATGTATGTATGTATGTATGTATGTATGTATGTATGAGCATTACATGGTCAGAAAATCCCAAATGGACGTTTTCTCTAATCTAGCACTTTTAATATCATCAAGTCAAATACATACTATACCTGTACGTCCTATGTTTGAAAAGGATTATGGACATCACAACATGACAAAACAAAGAAAATAGCAGGTGCACTCATCAAAGACTCTGATTGAATATTATTTGTTTTACTTATGCCATGGGCACTCAAAAACCTACATTTTCGAGCACCCCAGAACAAGTGTTTAAACTGATGGATAAGGCAATAATCAGTTTACCAGATTTTATTTAAAGCGATATTTTATTGACCCCCCCCTCCTCCCCGAAAAAAAAATTCAGGTTATAGATCATACATTACAATTATAAAGGAATTAAGTGGGAACGAGCGCAGCGAGTGAAACACTTAATTCCTTTATAATTGTAATATAGGATCTGTGACCTACTTATACATTTGTAGTTTTCTCCTCCCTTTCCTTTGGAAATGGTCGCATTGACCACCTAACAGATTTACTTCATAGATGGTACAAATATTGACAAAATATGTGATTAAGTTGGCCATAAATGTAAATATCTGTGCTGATTGGTTGTGAAGCACAGGAAGGGGCGGAGTAAACTAGACTTATTCGATTTGGGTAATCAGAATAATGGATTTTAATAGGACTGAACACACATGTAATAGTATGCCAATTCCGGCTAATAAAATTCAGCTTTTTCATACGTAGTACTACGCCTTACATGTACCCGAGACTTGATTCACGAATTAAGCTGAAATTTTCTGATTGGGGTGAGCCCCAGATGAAGCTTGGCTTGTGAACAAATCTCTCGGTTGAGGCCACATTATCCCCTGCTCAATTCTCAACTTAACTTTAATTCCATATTTCTCTACCAACAGTTATAGATAGTGTTAAGATTTTTTCTGTCGTTCTGTCACGTCTTGCCGCCATGAGCCAATGGCAATAATCCTATCTTGTTGTGACAAAATATTTGATTGGTTATGAAGTTATGAAGTTAAATGCAAGTTTACATAAGCTAGAGAAAAAACTGTTTTTGTCTGAAACAGTAAGGCATAGAGCCTGGATAGCTGACATAGAGGTCCTCTAGCAAGTGCGTTCAAATGATCATAGTTTACTAGCTGGTACCCAAGTTCCAATATAAATTTAGGCTGTGATTGGTTTTTAATAAGGAAAAAGACAGAAAGCCGAGAGAACAACTATAGTTCATAAGGTTGATGCTTGAACAAAATAGAGATATAAAAGCAGAGGGTGCACTGATCGATTTCGTATTGTGAAAGGGATTTTCTGACAGTATTAGTCTAGCTCCTAGACCTTGATGTGTTTGTCAATTTTACTTTACGTTTCATTCATTATAAATTGATTTCATATAGCCAGTCTCATCTCTTTCTCTCTTTGACATCAACACCTACTCACAAATATTGCTATCATAGAGGAAAGAGGGAGATTAAAGAAATTATTATTTCAAAATGAAATTATCATTTATAAAAAAGAATATGATATCAGACTAGTAGCTAGTCTATGACAGTATAAATACAGGCCTTAAGACAAGATGGCTTGTGTCAATACATGTAATTCTGATTTTTAATACATCGTTGGTTGAAGATTTTCGAAAAAATTTTCAAGAATACAATCAAAGGGTCAAAGAGTTTGGATCTGGATCAGGCCCGACATTTTGTCGGGCCTGATCTGGAGCCAAACTGTTTGCAAAGGTTATCAGCAGACGACACTAGTGAATAGAGTTAAAAAGGCGTTGTTTTCGGAAAGGTGAATTGTGTCGTTTTCCCTTTCTTTGTAGTTGTTGGCAATTCCTGATTGTAAGCTATTATGTTTTTGCGAAATACAGTAAAACCTGTCTTAAAGGCATATATTCCAGTCCAATGGAGATCATTAGCGGGTTGCCTGATAAGGGACAGTTTCAGTACCTCACTGGAATAAAGGGACCCAAAGATAGGACTTTCCTGTATAAAACAAAAACATTTTCACTTAAGGTAAATATCAATATTTTATCAGAAAATAAACCCTTCACGGGACCACTTTATTACCCCCTGGAAGGAAGTCGTAATCACCTAAAAAGAATAACCTTTGATCTTCCTGGGGTTTGCCCCAGGTAGTGGTACATGTACCACTTTTATTTTCTTAGAATCTAGGCCACTTAAAAAAAGACAGAACAAAGGTTTTGATTTTAATTTTTTACGTCCCAGTCAACACTTTTTCAGTTATGTCGGGGTTGAAACAGTACTAAGCATGGATTAATGTGTCTTGCTCAAGGTCACAACACAGTGCCGCCGGTGAGGCTCGAACCCACAACCCCTCGGTCTCGAGCTCGGTCTCAAGACAACCACTCTACCACTGAGCCACTGCGCCCCCAAAAGGTCTTAATGGTTAAAGGAAGCTTATTGAAGGTCGAAAGTATGGAGCATTCTGCAATACTTTTGACCTGCATTAAGCGATGATCGGTTTTGGTCTTCTTTTAGACAGGATTTACTGCAGCCACAAATTAAAGCCAAAATGTTTTGTTTATTAAAGAGACTAAGTCTGCAACTATGAATATTTTTCGAAAAAATTTCTTTTCTTTTTAAATCATTTGTAAAAGCAGAATTAAGTTAAGTTTTCGCAATAAATCTGTTCACTATAGCTGAAAACTGCATGGAAAAGTAAATTATCTTATAAACACAGTTGTTTTTTCCCTTGTTGGTAATTATTTGCGTCCCCCCAATAATTATGGACAGTCAAGTTTTAACATAAATGCTGCTGTTTTGATACTGATAATTTGTAAAGATTTACGAAATTGGTGAAATGTATACCTGAATTTGAGTTTTTTTTTACTTTTTTTTTGAAAAATAGAAACATTATTTCAAAAATTAAAAGATCAAAAGTTACAGACTAAGCAGTTTTTAAGTATCTAGACCTATGTCTAATATCTTTAAAACCGTTCGTAATCTAGAAGTCCCTGGTTGATACCTGCGAAAAACAAATCGTGGCGAAAATCTATTTGATTCCAAGAAGTAGTAAAGCAGTTGCTTTGATTCGTCTATATATTATATGAGCCGCGACATGAGATTTCCAACACTGTGGTATGTGCGACCAGCAAAGCCTCAGATCAGCCTGCGCATACGCGCAGTCTGATCGGAGCCTTTGCTAGTCGCTTGAATATTCTATGAGTGTTAAGCCACTGACTGAACATCATTTGGAGTTTCTTAGCTTAAAAGGAGGCTGCACAGGCTCATCTGAGTCTACACTTGTCAAAATGCCACATTATTGGAAATCACATGTCACGGCTCATATGCTATGCCAGTGCTACTATTTTTCGTCACTAAGTTCTCTCTCCATCATTCATCTATGGAGATACTGCTTTACTGTCTTGACTTCTGTCTCCTGTTTCGTAGAGTTTGAAAATTCAGATTTTTTGTGAGGGTTCTATTTTCGCGAAAATTCGCGGATGCGAAGTTTTGCGAAAATAGAACCCTAGCGAAATTACTCTGCCGTTTACGGGTGTAGGTAAACTATGCTCCAGTCGCAAAATGTAACCGCGCAAATATATACTAGAGGACTTTGAAAACGCATCACCATATTTTTGCACTTTCCTTGCAAACCGTATATGCGATTGAAAAGTTACTCGCAGGTTTTAATGTGCAACCCAGACTTGCTATGAGTCAGTTGTTAATTTGACTGCACTATCACGCGACGTTGCTGATGCCGTCACATGGGTACATACAGCATCCATCACCTTTCTGCACAGTCAGTTGAAGTTTTTTGATTATTTTTGTGTTTAAGCTGTGGCGTGTATGATACCATATCACCAAAAGAGTTTATAGACTTTTTCTAATCAAAAGTAATTGATAACTTCAATATTTCAAAAATAAACGTCAAATTTGAACATAAATTTACAGCTCCTTTTAGAAACATCTCCATAAGTTACCTTTATGCACGCGTTCATTACTGATATTGACTACATACACTGATAATCATGAGGGGAAGACGTTTTGATGTAAATCATGGCAGAAGGTCTGCTGTCATGTGATCGAGAGCGTCTTAAAAATTTACGTTAACGTCACTTGCATATAATACAAAAAACACGTGATACAAGTGTTATTTATAATCTGTCATTTGTGTATGCCCTTAGCCAAAGCCGTACGTATAAATAACGAAACTTTGAAAGGCCCAAGATGTCGAATTTTATTACTAGACTATAGTAATCAGGGTGGGTGGGGTATGTCGGTACTTTAAAGGGGTGTAAATATGAGCATACCGAACCGTCAATGCATTACGAATCGTTTAATGATGAATGTGCAATCGTAAAAGAAGCCCAGGACGCAAATCTGTTGAGTCAGGAGTTAAAACTAACGCGTGTTAACTTGCAGCTGAATTGGTGTCCTTCAAACTCGACCACCCATGTCTTAAAATGGATACATTTTCAATACCTTAAAGTTAATTCACAGCCATGAATTTTCTAGGACACACTACAGGCTGGTCAGACTATGATATGCAATAACAGTAATTATTATCTCGCTGACATTATCAGGGTGTGTGAAATAAAGAATTTAATCTGGGTGATGCGTTTACAAAGTCCTTAAGTATATTTTAATGCTATTCGCGAAATTAAAATCTGGTGGAACTTTAAAAATTTACAGCATTAAGCCCTAGACACCAGAGTTAGTTCCATTGTAATAACTGCACATTTACTGGAGTAATTGAGATGTATAAAACAAGGAAAATGAAATAAAATCACGGTATGACCAATATCAGTGATACACTGCTCGAAATATTTAAAGGAACACTGTGTTTTTTGCCATTGATCAAAATACAAATGCACTCATAGTCTGACTCATAGCGAAAGTTGGATTAATAAGGCAAACACATGTTAGTCCTGTGATTAGTTTGGTTACCTATCAAGGATGATGCTTGTTGATAAAAATAAAGTAATCCTTTCCCAGAAATCTCCATGGATCGCTTTATGTAAAAATGGAATTTTGTTAAAAATACCCCTTTTTTCAAAACCAAATTTTAAGACGAATTTTTCAATCAAGCCCAACAGCAGCATCATTTCTGTACAGCCAATAGCCTTTTAATGTTGCAGATATCATTAGGTTACGCTATTAACAAATTAAGAAGATTCTACAGAGTTCCAGAAAAAATCATCATTTTCAAGAAAATTACAAAATTAAAGCCATGAACTTAAGCAGCGATTGTTTTATCAAAAGCTTTTATTGATTCAAGACTTTGACTATCGTAGCGAAAATGGCAAAATAAACTGGGTCTCTGCCTTATTGTCTTGTGAAATGCATTACTTGTCTATTGGACAGGGGTTAACATTATAACCTATGATGGAAAAATATCAGGTGTTCCTTTAAATATTTTTAGCAGTGTATATTATCCCATTCTTATTATACTTGTATTTATCTGGGCCCGGAATTACAATGCCTCCTTAAAGTTAAGACAGACTTAAGTTAAGTATTGATATTTCAACATGCTATATTAAATGCTAAATAAGTTGCCTGGATCGATGCAGTACTTGTGTTCAGAGATAATATTGTGATCTACAGAAAAAAGGAAACTATTTTGATTTTAATCAGTTTGAAACGTTATTTTTCGCATCCTGAAAAATCAATACTTAACATAAGTCTTCCTTAACTTTAAGGAGGCATTGTAATTCTGGGCCCTGTTCTACAAAGGATTCATATCATGGAACGCTACGTATTAACGGGTCAAAGAATGGTGCACCACCACTTTGACGGTTCTTCACGTTCGTTGTTGTTTGCAGACTTCCTGTCACTGTTCGAATATCCACTCCCTGGAATCACCGCCTGGTAATTTCGGCTTGCCCGATTCTCACTCGGTGACACGTTGCTGTATCTCGGTGATACGTTGCTATAACTCGGTGATACGTTGCTATAACTCGGATAAACATTGTCTTTCCTCGTATATGACGGAACTGTACCGCTGTGATACTGCGAACGAATTGACGTTTTTCTATGCCATCTGCCGCCAGCGTACCGACGCACACGGACGCTCGTTCCTCCGTTGGTGGAATTCAATTTACTAGGGTCAATGAAATACGTTTGTCGCACTGTTATTCTGTTACATTTCCCCAGTCTTTCTAGCTCTCTGAAGACCCATAATCGTCGGTTGTCGGCAGTCACCCATTTTCCATCTCTTTTCATGACTCTTATGGTCGGTATGTCAGAAATAAGGCACCGACCTTCACATAGATCATCTAGTGTTTCTCCAATTAAAGTAGCTCCATGGTCACTTTTTTCGTCAAAGTAATTGTTAATGTTCTCTTGGGAAAACATAATATCCGATGGCTTTAATCGCATCATTTTGTCAATGTCAGATTCTCTTCTATTTGAATATGAAATCAGCTGGGTCAAGTATGAAATCAGCGGGGTCAAGTTAGCAGTGGCAATAACAGCAGCACAAAATTGTCAAGTTAGCAGCAATATTGCTGCTAACTTGACCATTTTTGCTGATGCTACTGCAACCCAGCTTCCCAAGGGGGGTACTCGCCCCAAAAAATATCAGGAATTTCAAGCACCCCAAAAAAATATTTGGAATTTTAGTAACCCAAAAAATATCCCAATTCTGTACCTTGACCTTAAAAAAGGACCCTAAAATGCACAGAAATGACCCTCAAACTAGCCCAATTTTGTTATGACCCCAAAAAAATATCCACAAAATTTTCATACCCCCAAAAAATATTCATTTTTCTGAAAACCCCCAAAAATGATGAAATTCAGAATTTTGAACCACAAAAAATAGTCCGAGCCTACGTATGTGTGAAAATATCAGAGTACCCTCCTTGGGCCCAACTTAAGGGATCGATCTATCAAGATGACACTTGAAAGCACGATTTTATAAGTTAAAACTAGGAGATAGTCGAAATTGAGCATTTATATAAAGCATATGTGTAGGTGTTTAGAATCAAATTTTTTGAGGGGGAAATCGTGATTAATCTCGTATCAATCATTTTTAACATGGGTTTTGGGTACTCAAAAGAAACGTCTCGTTTAAGTGCCCACAACAGATGTATTTGGTGAGGAAAATAATCTTACTTACATGTACGCACTTTTATCTGGGGACTGCTATGTCCAAATTACGACATGACACGTATATCGTCGAAATTTCAATATGACATGTGAAATTTCGATCCGATTTATAAGCAAATTTAAAAACAAATCGAACTTTCAAGAAATCATCTCGAATTTTAATTTGTGTTTTCTAAATTTTGCTTTCATACTTATTTACGTATATTTTAATCCAAACACTACTTCATGACTGTTAAAAACAATGCGTGGTAATCTTAGAAGAAACAGCTTGCATGAACAGTGCCAGGTTAAATTTGCATGCATCATATTTGCGACAAACGCAGACCTAGACCGACCTTTGCGTACGTATGTGTACAGCCACACTGGGCTCTATTTCAACTAATATCATTGGTCAGGCGCACAGATCCTAGCAGGACAGTACCAACGCGTACTTCCTGGTCTTGTTCAGTTTTCTGAAGTTGTGACTTTTTCTCAAGATAGTGGTTTGTACCTGTATTTAGGTAAGTAATGTCGTGTACTTTGCGTTTTCTGAAAATCGGACATACATTTATCGGAATAGAAACTGAAAGTAGTTATTCAAACAGTCAGTATCTAATGCACGACCCTTGGGTCTGATCTATAATCACTTTGTGATCATTCTGCAGGAAATGACCAATTTACTCTCCACACATTACTTCTGGCACTGGATTAATCTACGTTCACCACGGGTCGGGCATATTACTGTCAGTTGATTCGAATTTTCAGTATCATGATAACTGTAGAATGTATTCGAATAACTTTACTTTCAGTTTAAATTCCGATATGAGTACGGCGTGCAACATATTGTGTCTTCGTTTTTTCGATTTTACTTTTTGTCATGCATGACGACTTATCTGGCCTTTTTCAAAAGCTAAGTTTTGTCTTAGACTCTTAGACAACGTTTTTTAGTTGATAAGGGGAGGTAGATATCCAAATACCACTATAAGTGGGCCTTTATCGGCCCGCTCGCGAAACGCCATTTAACGGCGTTTCGCTGGCGTGCCGATGATGGCCCAACATTGAGTGCTGGCTTAGTAGATTTGTGATTTTCAGGGGATCCGGAGCTGTATTGCTAAGAAACCCTATAAGTTTGTGATTTTTCACGAGGGGGGGGGGGTCCGGACCCCCTGTCCCTCCTCTGGATCCGCACATGAACAACATGTGACAATAATGTCGGAAATACGAATGATGTCAGGAAAACTGAAAATGCAGTTACCCGAGCATTATTCAAATTTCAGTTGAAAGTTCAAGATTATGTTTACAGCATAGCATATCAAAATACAGACACCGAATCATACAAAAGGTCATATATCAACAAGTACTAATATCTCGAGTGCTGGCCCTTTATTTTTTATGAACTGATAACTTCATGATCTTTTATTGTTACATTTTTATCTATTCTGATAAATATTTCTCATAGTCCAATCAATCCATTTTGCAAAACTTATTTTAACACTCTCCCTTTTTAGAAATGATACTTTCAATTTTGATAGATATGCTATATATAATATACGCAGTTGTTTTATACCCAAGTTTTATTTCTCTCAATTTGAGAAAAAGAAAAAGGCTAGTGAAAATGCTGCGGTTAAAGCCTTCAGATATAATGTATTCTCAGGCATCGATCAGCAACAGATTTAAAGCAAGAAGCCTACATAGGGATAAATTAATTGGCGAAACCCTAGATGATATATGTGAAGGTCGATCTAGCATTACTGAAATACCCCAAATAAGCGTTATGGAAAAAGATGGACGCTGGGTGACCGCTGACAATAGGCGACTGTGGATCTTTAGAGAACTTGAAAGACTAGGAAAGTGTGGGGATATATCAGTCTGCCAAGTGTACAGTATAGATCCGAAAAAGATGAATTCAACGAACGGTGGCGTAAGCGTTCATGTTAGACGTTTTCCTGGCGGAATGTGGCATTACAAACCGTCTGCTCGTTAGTGACCGTTTAAGTTTTACAGCTGTGATATATACATTCAGTCAGACAGTCTGGGGACCAGAGGGGCCTACCATGCACCCCTCAGGATCTATTGCAATTGTGACATCTGGACATGTTCCAAAGAACTGAAGTGTCAAGATCAACGTTTTCTAGGTACCAACAACAACCTGTTCTTAATGTTTTCGCGGTTGGCCATTGGCTTAAACTCTTTCCACTCCATATTGGTAGGAGCAATCCAACCAATATATGTGTATATGGCTAGCTTATTCTAGTAGCTACATATTAGGTCTAAAAGATAAGCATTTTGATGAAATTATAAGGTATTATGGCTAATGCTGCTTGCCCTACCCCTATCGACTAGACACGTAGACATTTTTGACTCCTTAACTCATTACATCCTGTGTAATTCTTCACGCTTATTTGGCGTCAACTTTTTTTCGAAATCATCTATTTTGAAAAAATCTTTCAGGAATACCATCAGAGTGTGAACTAGTTTGGATCCAGATCAGGCCCGACATTTTGACGGGCCTGATCTGGATCCGAACTGTTTGCAAAAGTTATCAGCAGACGACACAAGGAGACAAAAAGGTAAAGTTATTCATTTACAATATGTCTATGTCGCTTCTCATTGAATAGCAAATACATTAAACTTGTCAAAAAGAATAACATATGCATTAAACCTTTTATTAAGAATAGCGAATGCTTTAAACTTGTTATTGAGAATAGCAAATACATTAAGATTGTTATTAAGAATAGCAAATACATTAAACTTGTTATTAAGAATAGCAAATGCATTAAACCTTTTATTAAAAATAGTAAATGCATTAAACTTGTAATTAAGAATAGCAAATACATTATGCTTATTGTTTAGAATAGAATATACATTAAATTTGCAATTAAAATAGCAAATAAACTTGATATTAAGAATAACAAATACATTAAGCTTGTTATTAAGAATAGCAAATACATTAAACTTGTTATTAAGAATAGCAAATGCATTAAACTTGTAAAGAATAGCAAATGCATTAAACTTGTTCTTAAGAACAGTAAATACATTAAGCTTGTTATTAAGAATAGCTAATACATTAAACTTGTTATCAAGAATAGGAAATACATTAAACCTGTTATTAAGAAGAAGGTACTAAACTTATATGTATTTGAGGTTGATACTTATAATCCGTTAAACATTACATACCCGAAAAAAGGTCTAGGAAAACAGTGTAGAAACAGACGAGATTGCTCAGCCATGTCAACTGGATCTACACATTTTGTTTACTCCTTTTTTTCCCAATCTCAATATTTCAGTTTTTGCCGGATTTGCCAAACACCCCTGTTTAACACAATGCACTCTTCACAATTGAAAGTGGAATAGTTTACCCATAGGCGAACAACAAAGGCGTTGATCAGACTGCGCGGATGCGCAAGCTGGTCTGCGCCTTTGCTGTTCGCAAATCCCCGAAGATGTTGTGGCCCAAATACAATGTAGTTTCACAACACAATTTTGTGCAATAAAGGCTAGGGCGAGCCTACGCAAATGCACAGACTCGCCAGAACCTTTGCTACTCTCATAAACAAAGTATGGATGTTGGTAAAGACTCAAACACAATTGAGCCGTAACATGTGATTTCCAACAATGTGGTATTTTGACAAGTGTAGACTCAGACGAACCTGTGCAGCCTCCTTTTAAGCTTAGAAACTCAAAATGATGTTCGGCCAGTAGCTTACCACTCATAGAATATTCAAACGATTAGCAATGGCTCTGATCAGACTGCGCGTATGCGCAGGCTGGTCTGAGCCTTTGTTGGTCGCACATACCACATTGTTGGAAATCTCATGCCACGGCTCAATTGTATTTAGGCCTCTAGCCAAACTGACAGTTTGGGCGTTTCAAAAAAGCTTGCGATCTTTAAGCACTATTTTCTATGCGTAACAACAGTCGAATATTTTATGAAAGTTGTGCATATAGGGCATATACTGGCTGAGTGGTGAAGCAATTTAATAAGCAATTTGAGCTAGTGCATGAGATTTCCAACAATGTGGTATGTGCGACCAGCAAAGCCTCAGATCAGCCTGTGCATACGCGCAGTCTGGTCAGAACCTTTGCTAGTCGCTTCAGTATTGTATGGTTGTGAAACTACCGACTGAACTGAACATTTGGAGTGTCTAAGCTTAAAATGAGGCTGCAGAGGCTCGTCCGAGTCTACACTTGTCAAAAAGTCAAATTGTTGGAAATCACATTTCGCGGATCATTTAATACAGAGCTTGCAATGCATGTGATTGGCTATCGCCTTCCTAATGCATATCCGGCACTCATAAAAATTGCCTGTGTGCGAAAGGCGGAGCGTGAAGATATCAGTACGTAAAATTAGTTTCTAGCAGGTGATTAGCAATAAAAATTTGTAAGCCTATAAAACCACGTTTTTAATTTAAAAAATGGCTTGCAATCTTTCAGCGATTTGCTTAAAAGTTGGCTGTTTTCTACATGTACCTGAGATCGGTGTTACTCTCTTTCTTTCCATACTGCTTTCTGTCAACTATGAAGGCAGATTTGTGTCAAGAGTGACAGTGACGTAATATTTTGTTTACAAATGTTAAGTAAAACATATTCGAACACACCTCGCCTATGGAGCCGTGCACATCTCTTAGATGGGTCGTGCTCCAAGTTACTCGGGACATGACCACTCTGTGAGGCGGTACATGGTTAGTCCACGTGAAGCGGATCAAAGCCCCCTGTGTGGTGGGTTGTACATGTAGCAATTGTTGGAAACAATTGCGCCCTAATACATGTGAAGTTTATCGTACTGATTCACATGTATGTGACCGGTCATTCCCTAAAGCAAGGCATGCTTTTCCCCCTACAAGATGGGTTGTGACCATCCACTTTGGGTCATGTCACGGTCCCCTTGTTAGGAATCGATACAATCAAGCACCACACCTGACCCAGGATACCAATGGGAAAGTGACAACTTCACAATTATATATCACAAACGAGAGCCAAGAGCTCAGCCCTTTCACAGCGGGTGACCACAAGGCACCAATAAACAGACGCGCATGAAAGCATAACAAAAACAAGACAAAAATAACATAAATAATCCACACAATCTTGGAACGGTCAGTAAAAAGCTGCAAACGGTCAGTAAAAATATTTTACTGGAGGGCTTAAACCGGCATTAAAAGTGCATTCCACTGTAATTATGAATTAAATGCGTGTGGCCTTCGCAGTCAGGCCATTGATTATTGTGTTGTAAACGCTTTTTTGTATAAATAAAATTGAATTAAAACGAAAGAACAAATACATTGATTTACCTGACGATGATATCTGGACCCCCTATATATATATTGTATATGTACATCAGAAGTTACTAGCTTCAAAATGTAGCTAGGTGTTAACTTTGAGCGTCTGTTACAATATAAGTTGATCTATTGCATTTGTAGACATTACATCAGCCCCTTTTGTTCAAATAATCTCACTTTAACAATATTACTGGAAAACTGACACAGTTCTGTCAAAATTGTTGAATATTAAATGATTCCAATATCTGTGCCATGATGTAGTTTTTTTGTCTATGCTCTGACGTATTAACGTTTAGTTGGGTTTATCTAAACTTGCACAGATACTTATCTGGGACAGTACAAACAAATTGATAGATTTAGGTGACATTGACCTAACTTTCAAGGTCACCAGGGTTAAATATGACTCTGCGTAAAAAAGCTTGCCTGTACTCTATCTTAATAACCAATAGCCAGAGTTTGGCCAAACTGACACATACACCACATTGGGAAGACCTTAATGAATGACTGTGATTCGGTAGCGTTGACCTTAATTTCAAGATCACTAGGGTAATATAACTCCATTAAGTGGGTGGGGGCAACTCCATTTAATGTTATTACATTTTTACTAACTCCCCTAGTTTGGCAATAATTTAACAGTGTCTACCCTGTAATATAACTTGACTTTTCGCTTACTGTAAAGGCGGCGCCTAATGAATGCATAATTAGGACTAGTCAACCTTAGGCATAGGTAAAAGCTGAAAAGGAGGCGTGGATTTATTTAAAAGTAACTATATCATCTTACAAGTGCCGTGGATCACCTCAGTCATTATTTAGTCCTTAAAACGCCAGCAAAATAACTGCATCTGAAAATGTCTATTTAACATAAGTAGGGAGGATAACATTGTGGACCCAGATCAGACTGCTCCTACAGGACAAAAACTTGTCTTACCGTTGTAAAATCGTCACTGTTTTTTCCGAAAATGCGTTATAATGTTTAAACAATCTTTGTATGCGTCTGCTGAACAAAAAAAAACTTACCCCAACCACCTTTTTGCAACGGTAAGACAAGTTTTTTCTAGTCAAAGGATTGTGTCTGGAAACAAAGCAAAAGTGGCTAAAATCCCGTGTCACACGAAACTGGTAACCCCTGTCTCAAACCGAGGTTGTTTCCTCAGCCTAAAATATTCTTACTGCAATTGTCATTCCGGATGAGGCGTTTTTTTGTTGACGTCATTATATATTGTATTCCGTTTTCGGACTGTCATCTAAAATCTTTCCAGTGATTTTCAGTACTCTCGGTGCTTTGATAAGCAGGAATTGAATGGTACATTTCAGGCTAAAAATTGCAGAAAAAGTCTTTTTACGGTATTTGCTGCATGCGGAACCGACTGACAGTTACCATTTTATGGTGTAAAATTATCAGCCCAATAACATGAGAAATAGTTGTATCCGGTTCCGCATGCAGACATGTACTGTCCTGCCAGTCAAGAGTGACAGTGGCGTCATGCTTTGTTTACAAAGTTATCAGGGACTTAGAACCAATAGATAGATCACTTGTGTATTAATCTTATCCGCGGCTAGATTTAATACACAAGTGATCTATCGATTCGCGTTAGCTCAAGTAAAGTGTACAAGTTAGTGTTTAGCTTAGCAATTGTAAACAAAGTATTACGTCACTGTCACTATTGGTTGGAACGACAGTATGTAATTGAGCCACGAAGTACACGAGGGTGTTTGGTTTTACCATATACTTAGTGTTAAGTGTAGTTGATAGGACATGCGTTAAAACATAAAAAAATATCATAAAAATACATTTTAATGAAGAAAATGAACTGTGGACATTAAACTAGAGATTCCAGGGTATCATTTGGTACTATTTTAGGGGGATTTCTTTACAATCGATTTTTTACTGTAAAAGTGGGCAATTTGTAATAAAACCGTTACAAGTCCTTTTGTCCTGAAATACCACTCAATTCGTGCTTATCAAAGCACTAAGAGTACTGAAAATCACTGGAAAGACTTCTGATGCTAGTCCGAAAACGTAATACAATATGCATATTGCCTCGAGGTTATAAAGCTTGAGTTAATTCTCAGACTCAAAATAAAGCGCAATGATTGGCTGCTTGCGGACACATGTCCGCAAGCAGCCAATCATTGCGCTTTATTTTGAGTCTGAGACTGTACTCAAGTTTTATAACCTCGAGGCAATATCTAACTCGTATCAATATAATTATTTTTTACAAACAGTCTTTGGATATCTAAGTAAATGGAAGTCATATGAGAGTCTTAGAGAGAGAGAGAGAGAGAGAGAGAGAGAGAGAGAGCAAGAGTGGGGACATACAGACACACAAACAGACAGGTAGATATACAGACAAAGAATGGCGGAGAGTGTGTGAAAGGAGAGAGATGAATATGCCTGCGCACTTTTTATTAACCGATACACTGATTTCTGAAAACAGTCCTTTCGTATGCTCTATTTTTATGAAGACACTTACCGCCATTTTTGTTTCGGCATGGTTCGTTGCTTTTATATAACTTTGTCAAAATGTATGTAAAAGTATTACTTGACTTTTTGCTTTCTGTAAAGGCGGCACCTCATGAATGCGTAATTAGGACTGGTCAACCTTAGACATAGGTGAAAGCTGAAAATGAGGCGTGGTTTTATTCAAAAGTAACTGTATCATCTTGCGCCATTACCTCAATATAGACACAAAATACATTATTTAGTCCTTTAAACGCCAGCGAAATAACTGCATTTGAAAATGTCTATGTAACATAGGCAAAGAGGCAAACATTGTGGACCCAGATCAGACTGCTCCTACAGGAGCAGTCTGATCTGGGTCCACACTGTTTGACTGTGAGGCTTCAAATATTTTAGTGGACGACAAAAACATACATTTTGTGGTTATGCGCTTTAAGGGTTAATAAATGTGAGTTCAGTGTGTATACGGTTAGGATTTTCATGAAATGCATGCACGTTTGCGCGGCTCAAAAGCTTATTAACTCTTTACCAAATTATAAATAAAACCTGATTTCCCTTCCAAAGCAGATGGAATAGCCGAACCACACCCAGGTATGAATATTAAAGTTGCCGCCTTTACAGTAAGCGAAAAGTCAAGTAATATATGATCGTTCTTTAAAGCATGAGGGATAATTACATCAATGATTGGTATTTTTGTATTACAGGGTAGACACTGTTTAATATATTGCCAAACTAGGGGAGTTAGGATTGAAAAGTATATAACATTAGATGGTTGCCCCCCACACCCACTTAATGGAGTTATGTGACCCTGGTGATCTTGGAATTAAGGTCAACGCTACCGAATCACATTCATTCATTAAGGTCTTCCCAATGTTGTGTATGTGTCATATTTAACCCTGGTGATCTTGAAAAGTAGCTCAATGTCACCAAAATCTAACAATTTGTTTTACTGTCCCAGATAAGTATCTGTGCAAGTTTAGATACATGTACAATGCAACTGACCGTAAATACGCTAGAGCATAGACAAAAACTACGCCACAGCACAGATATCGGAATCATTTATTATTCAACAATTTAGAAAGAACTGTGTCATGGAAAAGGCTAAGGACATACATAAATGACAGATTGTGCATAAAAAACGCTTGTAGCATGTGAATTTTGTATTGTGCAAGTGACGTTAACGTAATTTTTAAAGATTTTCTGGATCACATGACAGCAAATCTCCTGCCATGATTAACATCAAAACGTCTTCCCCACATGATCGTCAGTGTATGTCGTCAATATCAGTAATGAAATCATGCATATAGTTAACTTATGGAGATGTTTCTAAAAAGGAGCTGTAAATTGATGTTCAAATTTGACGTTTATTTTCGAAATATTGAAGTAATCAATTACTTTAAATAAGAAGAAGTCTATAAACTATGTTGCTGGTATCATACACCCCACAGTTTAAACACAAAAATAATCAAAAAGCTTCAACTGACTATGCAGAAAGGTGCTAGGTGCTGGATGCTGTATGTACCCATGTGACGTCATCAGCAGCGTAGTTGTGATAGTGCAGTCAAATTAACGACTGATTCATACCATTTCTGAATTGCACATTAAAACATGCGAGTAACTTTTCAATCGCATATACGGTTTGCAAGAAAAGTGCAAATATATGGTGAAGCGTTTTCAAAGTCCTCTAGTATATAAAGCAATAACCAAATCAATAGGAATGGAAAGTAAATAAAACGAGAAAAAATCTTCTTTGGTTGTTGAAAACAGGTTGTGCCAGCATAGCCCTGATATTTATGCTCTCTAATTAGTTAAGTGTTTTTATAGACACAATCAGGCTGCAAAAACAAGTATATATCAAAACCACACCTTTCCCTAAAGCCATAGAACTCGGTTTACATGTTAAGAGGTGTTTCTATGTTTTGTTGTTTATTTTACCACTGGTGTATACCCTGTTTGTAATACTGTTCTTCGCATCATGTTTTTTTTTCCATTTATTTTATTAAGTACTCTAGTACCTTGTGTCATTCCTTTAAATGGAGAGGGGTTTTTTTTAGGTTAAAGGTTTACATGACATCAGTTTAGGAATTTATGCACCAACATTAAACCGTTCACTTTCAGATTACTGCATTTATAGATGTTCTACACAAACAATAAAAAAAAACATACCTGTAAAGGCATGCTCATAATAGGAAAATTGCAATGTAACTCCATGATTTCCCTAACTTTTGAAAGTCTAGACCAGTGGTCTGTTGAATTTAGAGAAACACCATTTGGACCATCGAAATTGGGCAAACTTGACAAAATCTAAATTTCTGTCTTAAAGAACTTGATCTCCATTTTTAATTGGTTTAAAACCAAAATGAATCACCGGTGTATGCATCAAAATGTGTATGAAAACATCTAGACCTTAATTGGCTTAGACAAGCTAAAGTAGACACTTGTGTTGCACCAAGGTCAATTTTCAGAATTGCTTTAATTTTCAAAATCTGTAAGCTGTGTTCATTGTGCATATTATATCAAAGCATTATCCTTGCTGCAGGCCCCATAAAATTACAGGCCATTATATACTGGTACCTATGTGGGTCTACAGACTACACATATCTGAACATAACACGCTGTTTTAAGACAGTATATCTTGCCTTCAGACAACATTACTGTTCATTAAGTCCTGACAATCTGTCAACATCCAAAGTTGAAGACAAAAAATATAACCGTTTGAAAGAAGAAAAAATACCACGTAAGAGCGCAAGTACCATTTAAAGCAATAACGGTGTTTTTTTTTTAATTTACCAGTATAATATATAAATAGCAGCTGAGTATGTTTAAAATTCCTTTTACATGATATGGTTGAAATAGAAAGTATTGTTTCAGTTACTAAACTGGCGTCTTTATGATCGGAGCAGCAACTTTTATATGCAGCAGGGCTACGGATTATACATAGTGTAAGTCTAAACTGCACTAAGAAGAATGTTAATTGTAAAATTTAAACAGGGCCAGGCAGTACCATGTTCATTTTTATCCGTTTTTATAATCATTTCTGCTACGTTGATTTGATCATCGCATTCAAGTTATACCGTGTACATGATCATTTCTATCAAAGATGAAAATTATTAGAATTGGAAATTTATAGATAAAATCTTTGACAGATATCTGAATCTGTATAATGTTAGGTCATGTTGCCAGCAAGAGAGTGCCTTAAATCCCAGTAAAATTTGTGAAAAATGAGATTTTCGTCTGAATAATCAGGAAAAAAACGGATCCTTCAGAAATAGAGAGAACATACAATATAAGAAAACAGCAGACTCGGTTTTATTGAGTCTGTTCATCAGAAGTTGAGAACTAATGTAAAGTGCAACAATTCTTACGCCCCCTATTACCGGCTTTTCAGCGGAATTCGTGAATATGATCTCGGAAGCCAAACTGCCGAGAAAAAAAAAACTATCTCAAGAACCACATCAGATCCAAGATTCTTGATAACACCACAAGAATAGCTCGATTTGGGTTGTTCTCTGCACTTTATTTTGAATAAAATCCGTTAGGTATAACGAGAGATATTTCAAAATCGTACCTTGAATGGAGGGTTTTTCGTAAACAAATTTCGCGTTCCTTATCAAATGGCCACGTGGATTCCCCACACTAATATGGTTTTAAATAGCTTTTATAAAGACAGTTCTTGTTGTAGACAACATTGTTTCTTTCGTACTTTCAGTTTCGATTCCAAACAACAACTTTCGGAAAATACTTACCTTTACTGCCATGGGGAAAACCACATTTTTTCATCGTTAATAACGACATATCGTTGATATCGTGCCGATAGACTGGCTTAAAAAGTGACATATCGTCGAATAAGTGCTCAATGTGATATGATTGTATGGAGCTGCGTTTTCTGTGATTATAATATATTAACTATTTTGTGCTGGCACATAATCTAGCACAGGTTGTGTTGTTCGTTTAATATTACACAAAAGCACACTATTGAACAGAAGTGTGTTACTTTGACGAAATGATGCGATTAAAGCCATCGGAAATTATGTTCTCCCAAGAAAACATTAATAATTACTTCGACAAAAGAAGTGACCATGGAACAAGATTAATTGGAGAAACACTAGACGATCTGTGTGAAGGTCGGTGCCTTATTACTGACATACCGACCATACGAGTCATGAACAGGGATGGAAAATGGGTGACAGCCGACAACCGACGATTATGGGTATTCAGAGAACTAGAACGACTGGGGAAATGTGACGAAATACTTGTGAGGCAAACTTATTACATTGATCCTAGGAAACTTAACTCCTACAACGGAGGAACGAGCGTTCGTGTGCGCCGGTACGCCGGCGGCAGATGGCATAATAAACCGTCAGCAATTCGTTCTCGGCCAAAAACAAATGCCACTCTAACGACTCTTCAACGAAATTCCACCAATTTACAATCAAACAGTTTTGCGACAAGTACTTATGAGAGACAGAAACATAATATTACTAAGCCATTAACGCCAAATGTTTATGGGACGTCGCACACCTCCCCGACTGAGATCAATAGCACTTACGAAAGCAGAGGCGGATTTAAGGCACGTAGTGTTTCTAAACCGTTAACGTCACATGCAATTGGGGCGTCGCACATCACGCCGACTGAGATCAGTAGCACCGACGAAAGCAGCAGTGGATCTGAGACTAGTAGTGTTTCTAAGCAGTTCACACATGCTTCTATCGCACCTCGTACAACGTCTATTGAGAGGAACAGCGCCTACCGCAACTATGACGTCAGCAGGTGCGATATTGCTACGTCAACGCCACAATATGCTTCTGGAGCGTCCCGCACAACGAATTTGGCTGACGGGAACAACGCATTTAGGTACGATCGTACAAGGACTCTAAATAGCTCTTATGAAGTTGCGATTTCGGACAATTCGAGGGACATATTCACAAGTCGGAATGACCGTGTTTTTCCAAGAGAAAACGAGGTACAGGTTAATCGAATTCTCCAGACGAGGGGCAACTCTAGTAGATATCCCAATAGCGATAGGGGACCAGTAAAGAGTAACGAAGCTAGCATACACGTCGATTTTCGAGACGAAGAAACTAAATGTCCATGCACTATTCTTTAACCCATAACGCGCCACCAATAATTTGCAGCAAACGACCATTTCAAATTTTGCTGTTACAATGTAGGCATGATATTTCATGCGATCGTCTCAGTGCTGGCCTGACGATTCTCATGAGACATCATTACCTTTTTTTTCTCGAAAATTAGGAAAGATGTCACAAATTTGTCGTCTGCTGCGCTTTAAGGGTTAACCTTTTTTTAGGCCTATTTGGTCAATAACCTTAAAGCAAAAGTCTGGTAATTACATTTTTTTTTTACTTTTACTTTTGCTTTAGTAACGAAAATATGATGTGATTAAACAGCAATTTGAATGATGGACAAAGTATTTTCGATAACGGGATACATTTTGGAGGGTACTATTTGAGATTGTTTAAAACGTCTTTGAATGTGTACACAACAGTGATAACATTGCACAGCCGGTGTCTTAGAAAAGTAAATAAGGGTTCAAAGATCAGGAATCAATACAATCAAGTACCACCCAGGATATCAAAGGGAAAGTGACAAACTCACATTTATACATGTACACTACAAACAGATGTGCTTGACAGATCTGGGCCCGAAATTACAAGGCCTCCTTAAAGTTAAGGAAGACTAACATATTGATATTTCAACATTCTATATTAAATGCTAAATAAATTGCCTGTATCGATGTAGTACGTGTGGTCAAAGATATTGTGATCTACAGAAAAAAATGAAACTTTTTTGATTTTAATAAGTTTGAAACGTTATTTTTCGCATCCTGAATAATCAATACTTAACTTAAGTATTCCTTTACTTTAATACAATACAATACAATATACAATACAATATATTTATTCAGCAATCAAACATCTATAACAATGTTTATAGCCTACAAAACAAATACAAGTGAGAAGTTCTTCGTACATTCAAATTGAACAATAATACAATCGTAATCTTGTTTACAGAGGAGCAGAAGATCAAAGATTTTGTATTTCCAATTATTAATCTGTTATGGATTTAGAACAGATATTCTCAATTCTTGAGCAGAGAATATAAATTTTGCTATGCTCAATGTTACCTGTTTTGAATTTGACAGCATAAGTTGGTCAAATTTGTTCAAATTTGGCCAGTGACAAAAACAAGGTTTGCAAAATTTTCTTCTTAGCTCTGTATAATGGAGCACACAAGTAGAAAGTGATATTCACTTTCTATTTGTGACATATTACAACATTTACAAATTCGTTCATCACGTGGTACATTTTCATATCTTCCACGTTCAATGTGGAGCTCGTGTGAAGATAACCTAAATCGTGTTAAAACTATTTTGTATTTTTTTTTCTGTAATAAAATCTAAGTAGCTTTCAAATGCACATTCATGTTTGTATCTCGCATAGGTGATCAATCTATTTGAATTGTTGATTTCAGCATACCATGATTGTGAATAAGAGTCGTATATTCTTTGTTTAATAGCATTTAAAGGGATGGTGATATCAGTCTGATGATGCCAAATATATGAAAAACCTAAATTATTTAACATAGATTTAATATGCGATGCCCAGTTACTACCATTATAAGTATTGCCGCTGTCTGCGTCTTCTTTTAGCATTGTATATATTCGTTTTGGTAAAAATGTATCACTGCTTTTTAAGAGTTTCGCCCGATACTTTATCATGTTGAACTTGCGCTGTATAATGAAGGGGACTCGTCCAAGTTCACCATACAGGCCACTAAGATTCGTTGATTTTTTAACATTAAGCACCCAGCGACAAAACTTAGAATGGATAGCCTCTTCGTCTTTGGCATTGTGGATTCCCCAGATTTCCGAGCTATAGTTAGTAAAGAACCAACAAGAGTATTAAACAGTTTACATTGTTCCGCTATTGGTATATCTATTTGTCTAAACAATGAAAAAAGATTATGTAGTGCATACGATGCATGTTGTGCTAGCCTTTTTGGGGTTCGAAACCAGTTTCCATTTTTAAAGAAATGAACAACCAAATATTTAAATGAGTCTACAACCTCAAGTTTGGTATTATTAAGGAACAGTCACAGCTAGTGTGACGACCCCTTTCAAATATCATAACTTTGGTCTTCTTGGTATTAACTTTCAAACCCCATATTCCACAATAAAGTTCTATGTCATGTAACAGTGATTGTAATGTTTAACACAACAGCATCATCTGCATAAAGAATCATGAAGAGGACAAGTTCATTAGTTGTAAATACATTTTCAAGATTGCTATTCATGTTGTCAATAAGATCATTAATAAACATCATAAAAAGAAGAGGGAGGCATTGTAATTCCGGGCCCAGAGCATTTTAGGGAAGGTGACAAACAATAGTTTGGACTTTTGCTTTGAAGACAGATGCGCTTGACTGAACAGAGCACTTTAGGGAAGGCGATGAACAAAGTTGGGGCCTTTGCTTACCATTAAAATAGTAAAGACGTTGCTAGCTGTTTACATGTATGAGCCATGACATGAGAAAACCAACAAAATAAATGTGTTCTGAGTGAAGACTCATCCCAGCCACCATACAATCTCAGGCCACTATTGGCCCGCCAGCGAAACGCCATTTCAATGGCGTTTCGCTGGCGGGTCGATAGTGGCCTGCCGTTATGTGCTTACTGGGATATCAGCATGGGTATCCGCCCTGGATTGTTATGCGCTCAGTCATTGCTATGCGCTCAGTAGATAACTAAGGACGAAGCTGCTGATTTCATGCGGACAGGGAGTACTCAGATGAGCTGATGCTTTGACTGATCTGAGTTCTCGGGTGGCGCACATTCACAGTGTTGGTTTTCTCCTGTCGCGGCTCATATATACTATGAATCAAAAGAAGTTCTACTTCAAATGTTATTCAAAGAAAATTTAATGCACTCATTTTTTTCAAGTTGTTTACGATATTGTACCTGATTTCAATTGACCCAAGTTCGAACCTCAATTATCGACTCAAACATTATGGAATAAAATTCCCGCCGATACTCTATGCATACAAGTTTGTTTTTGTATGTTGGTAATCTCATTTTACTTTGTAAATTGTGTCATTATAATATGCAAATTGCCATTTAGTAGTCGTTTCACTCGTATTTAGATTCAGATCATGTCATTTCTCGGTTTTAAAAAGGCAGAACTAGGTTGTAAATAGGCAGAACTAGGTTGTCATGAAGCAGGACTGGATTGTCATAATACAAAAGTGAAAATGCTAAGTTTTTTGACGCCAGAGGGCGCACCGAATTATCGGAAATTAATAATTTCTCCCAAACAAGTAGCACTCGTCGCAAACGGTGTTATGGGTGATTTCTTTTACCTAGAAATTACCCCTATGTATTTTTTGTTTGATTTGATTCTTTACGTCCCAATCAACAATCTTTCAGTTACGTTGGGACGGATCTTCCCGGGGCCCCCCAGGGGTTTTGGGGATCTGGGGAGAATGGCTATTTATTTTCATGGAGCTGGGGAGCACTGGTAATTATTTCAGGGGATCTAGGGAGCAAGCTCTTATTTTTGGGGATCTAGGGAGCCTTGCCAAAAAGCAAAAAATAAAGGAAAAGCCTCCATTTTGTTTGAATTTTTAAAAATTTCTTCTGCTTCTGGGGGCTAGCCCCCCAGACCCCCCTTCTAAATGCTGTTTTTATTCCAAAAATTACTTTTTATGGTTAAAAAATAAATGCTTTCACTAAAGTCTCTAAAAATATCTAGTTTAAGCTGTTGGAAAAAAATCAGCCCCTGCCCCCAAAAAGAAAAACAAATGGCCTGTCTCTAATTTTAAAAAATCTAATCGAATGAGCATTCCTCCGAGTCTACTCTACCAGGTACAGCAACAATGTTTCAAGGGTGGCCTCATACTTTGAGCCATTTATCATGCATTTCATTGAAATAATTATATGTCATTTATTCCATGGCTATTATATGTCATGTATTCCATGGTTAAGCCCTGTCTTTACATGTATAAGGCAAAAAATTAAGTGATCATTAAGTCATGCGCTATTATATAGCTTAAAAGTTTTCAAGTATGTGATTTTATTCCTACGGAAAGAAAATACATTTTAGGGAGAATTGGCTTATATTTTTTGGGATTTGGGGAGAAGCTGAACTATTTTTAGGGATTTTGGGAGCAGGGCAAATAATTTTAGGGAGAAGAGGAAATTATTTTCAGGGAGTTGGGGAGATCAATGTATTATTTTTAGGGATCTAGGGTGCACATACCCCCCTGGGGGCCTCCTTCCTGGGTTGAAGGATAAATGTGTCTTGGTCAAGGACACAACGCTGTGACACCTGTGAGGCTTGAGAAAACTTCGTCCCGTCCCGCCAAGCTTGGACACAAACAACATATGTAGATCTATTACTGGGTCATTCATTCATTCCCGCCTCACATCCGGACAAGCTTGGACACATCAATATATGAGCTGCAACACGTGATGTCCAACAATGTGGCATTTTGACATAAATAGACTCAGATGAGCCTGTGTAGCCTCATTTTAAGCTTAGGCAGTTCATGTGAATATTCAAGCACCTGTCAAAGGCTCTGACCAGACTGTGCAAGCTGGTCTGAGCCTCCCTGATCGCACATATCACATTGTTGGAAATCTCATGTCACAGCTGGGAGCGCAATGGCTCAGTGGTAGAGTGCTTGACTCGAGACAGAGCAGCCACGGGTTAGAGCCTCGCTGGAGTCACTGCGTTGTGTCCTTTAGCAAGACACATTAATCCTAGCTTAGTACTGGTTCAACCCAGGAAGATCTGTCCCTTTATATCTGAAAGATGGTTGATGGGACGTAAAGAATCAAATCAAACAAACAAAAATCATGTAATAGCTCATTTTATGTAACATGTTTATATATATCCATACTTGTCTTGACTCAGTTTACCTCCCTTAATTTTTCAAGCTGACATATATATAATATATTTTCATGTTGTAATGAGAGCTGATGCATTTATAAAGTATCTTTTTTCTACAACTGAATTGACCGTTTGTCTATATGAAAAAAAAAGAAATTTCAACGATATGAGAAAAAAGGCGTCATTTCAGTCAACTCATATATATTTGAAAAATTATAGTTATTTAGGCGATATAATACGCCATTTGTCGGTTAAATGTTTTATTGTTGCCGCAGCCAAGGCCGCGTGTTCCAAGAGGCTCCCGTGGTGTAGTGGATAAGCGCTATGCCTTGTAAACCAGGGGTCGCAGGTTCGATTCCCGGCTTCTCCATAAAACCACATAAAACCACTTTCGGTGAGCCTTCGGGTGCTCCCGTCACATAATAAACACACAAATCATAAACCCTCCCGGCGGTACTGGTTTCTACCCAGGGAAAGCCACAAAAAGTTTTGAGAAGCCCCCGTGGTGTAGTGGATAAGTGCTATGCCTTGTAAACCAGGGGTCGCAGGTTCGATTCCCGGCTTCTCCATAAAACCATAAAAACACATAAAACCACTTTCGGTGAGCCTTCGGGTGCTCCCGTCATATAATAAACACACAAATCATAAACCCTCCCGGCGGTACTGGTTTCTACCCAGGGAAAGCCACAAAAAAGAGGCTCGCAGGTTCGATTCCCGGCTTCTCCATAAAACCATAACAAGAAAAACTATAACATGTGTTACATGTTATAAACGGCGTTGTTGAAAGGTTCTTATGAGTAATAATAGATGAAGAATAATAATGAAGTTTTTTTTCGCAATGAGATATACATTAAAGCGGCTTTGAAATGATTCATTAAATGCTTGACGTTTCGCTAATAAACCATTCAATCAGACGGTGATGGGGAAGCAAGCTTTTGTGAATACTTGTTATCATCAGTCTTTTATGAAAACCAATACTTGTCCGCGGGGAAAGAAAAAGTTAGACTGCATTACGTCCCTTGATATACAGTATTCTAAAAAAGAACAAGAAAAACTATGACTTCTCAAGTTGAAAGAATAATACCCCATGCATTTTCCTCCTTTTTGATGGAAAGAAACACAACCCCAGCCATGAGTTTGCGGGTGATAGGAAAAATCTACTAGCATGCCAGTAGCAAAATAAAGAAAGATGATGATTGCTTCCGCGTTTGACACAACATCGAAACAAACCTCAGGTGAAACCAATCGAATGACCTATTTTCCGCGTTTTGCCTTTAATATTTCTTAGGTTATTTTCTTTGCTTATTCATATTTTCTGCGTGTATGCCTGTTGTACGTTCTGTTTGTTTGTTTAACTTTTTTTTCTTGCTCCTATTTTCTAATAAAATGAAAAGTTTGTTTCTGTTTTATCGTGGCACTGTTTTATCGCACACTGCTAAATATAGAATGAATGACGTCACAATGATTTACAGAATAGTCCTTTAAATACTTATTTAATATACTTATTTAAGAATTTCGTATCTATAGTAATGAATTATCAACAAGTTCGCCCCAGAAAACCGCTGCTAACACATAATTAGAAATATTTTCTTGGTAGAAATATTAATTACAATTATAAGTTATTCTAAGTTAGACCATTAGACCTGCTGGCGAGTGTGAAAATAGGTACAGTCCGTGGGTATAACAGGGGTTGAACATCCGACATTTACACTGAAAAGACACCCGATTTTAGACGTTTTAAATACTCTTTTAATAAGAGAAGTCTACGTTTGATTTTACTTTACCCTTGGAAAAACGAAAAATTTAAACAAAACATTATTCATTGAACAATAACTATGATCACACCCCTCTTCGGAATAGTCCATTTCAAAACCAATTACAATTATAGGCTAAGTAACCACTGTTTCATAAATGAACTAATATTAGTTACTTATGCATTAATAAGTAACGCCGTAGAAAAAACACATAAAACCACTTTCGGTGAGCCTTCGGGTGCTCCCGTCATATAATAAACAAACAAATCATAACCCTCCCGGCGGTACTGGTTTCTACCCAGGGAAAGCCACAAAAAAAGAGGCGAATACCCCGTGGTGTAGTGGATAAGTGCTATGTCTTGTAAACCAGGGGTCGCTGGTTCGATTCCCGGCTTCTCCATAAAACCACTTTCGGTTGAGCCTTCGGGAGTTCCCGCCATATAATAAACACACAAATCATAAACCCTCCCGGCCCAGTACTGGTTACTACCCATGGAAAAGCCACAAAAAAAGAGTTGAATACCGTGGTGTAGTGGATAAGCGCTATGCCTTGTAAACCAGGGGTCGCAGGTTCGAATCCCGGCTTCTCCATAAAACCACTTTCGGTCGAGCCTTAGGGAGTTCCCGTCATATAATAAACACACAAATCATAAACCCTCCCGGCCCAGTACTGGTTTCTACCCATGGAAAAGCCACAAAAAAAAATTTTTTAGAGGCGAATACCAGTTGAGCCTGGCAGTCGGGTGCTCCTGGACATTAAATGAAAAACAAACCAACCCAGACCAATACTGGTTACAGCCAATGAGTGGCCACAAAAACAGTATCATCCAGAGGGGTGGGTTCGACAGAGAGACAGAGACTCCTGACATTGAAAATCATAAGATGTATAGGTTTCCATAGGAATAAGCAAATGGACCCTTACCTCAAGGAAAAAATTAACCGGCCCATATAATTTTTTAGCTTCCTTTAAAATAGACAAATTGGACCCCGCCCCACCCCCATCCTCTGTAAAATAAGTAATTATTAAAAGAAACAACAACACCAAATGAACAGATTTGTGCCTGGTGAGACTGTGTCTTTGGTGGTCGAAAATGCGACAAGTACAACATGAGGGTGTCAATAGGGTTTACTGAATAGCAAATAATGGCCCTAAAATTTATCAATTAACGAATTTCGTCCCTAAAATTTAACGGTTAGCGAATTTTTAGGATTAATTTTACAGAATAGCGGAATGAGGGATGCTAATGATTAGCGAATGTTGGCCTAAAAATATAATAATTAGCGATTTTGGGTTAAAAATTACCGAATAGCGGAATGGGGCGTTTCAACGGTTAGCGAATTTGATGGAAAAAAGTTATTCCATGTCGCTCTACAGTAACCCGTCTTAATGGTCTATCCGCAGTTGTCCGATTGCCCTTCATGGTCAATCAATTAATATGAAGTATGAAAACTTTATAGACATAGATACATGTACCATTGAGCACACAGCGAAAACTGATCAGACTTGGTTGATACAGATCAAGGCTGATCTACTGGGTGAAAGAGATCACTTAACCCTGAAGCCATTGATTGGAGGCTTAGTTCGCCGCCGTTAGTGCTGAAAAAAGTTAAGTCAAACTACCGTTCAAGCACGTTCATGTGACAGTAACTTACTTTTAATAATTTGGCAATGCATTGTATACGAGAAACCCCATAATGGATAATTTTATAAACAGTGAAGACACAGATGAAATGCCACATTATGCGGCATTTCATCAAGGTCTATACTGTTTGTTGGGTAAAAAAGATCTTCAGACGAAAACAAACAAACACTACTTTTAAAAACTATAACCTGACACCCCAAGGTATGTACAGTGGCCTATCCAAAGTTTATTGTATCAAACCAGAAGGTAAGATCCATTTGTATACACAATAAACAGTTGGAGGTAAGAAGTGGCCGGCTTGTCATTTATTAGTGACCATGGAGCAAATATATGTTTCCCTTGCCTTAGGAATTAAAGCGCAAACAAAAACTGTATCTGAAAATGGCATCTGCTAAAGTTATCTGCTGCATATAAGCATACAGGCAGATTGTGTGGACCCATATCAGACTCTCCTACATCAGGAACAGTCTGATCTGCACAGTTTGTCAATGAGGCTTCTAAAACATTCCCAAAGACGACAAATGCAGATTTTTTGTTGCGATTGCCGCTTTAATGCTTAAATGCTTATATTGTGACTTATTTTGTATCTAATTTACACTTTGTTGCATAGTAACATTCAGTATACAATAAAGCCACAACTCCTGACAAAGAATTAATCGTTATATATCTGCATGTCATTTGCATCAGGTAGTCTAAAAAATTAGTTCTTATCGCCCAAATGGCATGTCTTCTAAGATATAATACAGATTTTGTCAAATTTTTACTGATTACTAATTTTGGGGTCACTTTTTTACTGATTAGCGATTTGGGGGCTTTTTTACTGATTAGCGATCTGTGGGCCTAAATTATACTGATTAGCGATTTTAGAGGTACCCCATTAAGACCCTCCAAAATCCCTTGTGCTGGCTCATTTGGCTCCAGAAACAGGTCAATTCTCGATAGTTCGAGGCATGGGTGGATCCGTAGGTGGGATATGGGGTAGGGGACAGGGGTCTGAACCCCTTGGAAGATCAGACAGTTATAGGGCTCCTTAGCGATACTGGTCACCCCCCGGATATCACAAAACTTCCAAGCCAGCATCCTTGATGTTCGGCCATCATTGGTCCACCTAAATGGCGTTTTGCTGACAATTTAAATGGCGTCTCGCTGGCGGGCCAATGATGATACACTTTTTATGATAATTGAATCCCCTCTCTCCTCATCAACTATAAAAAACGTTGTCAGAGTTGGACCGCTCTGAAAAAAACTTGATCTGCGCATGCTTGACTTTTCTTCTTCAAATTGTCAATAGTTTGAATTAAAGTCATAACAGTTTGAATTAAAGTCATAACTGTTTATAGTATATGACCATCTACATCTTAGGGATTAACCATCGACAATATTTAGTTTGTCTAGATGCCAAAATTCTGAGCTTTCATCGACGTCCATTCGGTGAGAAGGCTCTATCGAGATTCCACTTTTGCACAGACTCATCTCAGCCTTCTTCGTTCGCTATTGTGCTAAGTTCGAAATTTCATGATATAAGATCCTGGTGACGGGATGTAAATAAATGCTAAGAAGGTGTTCCCTTTTTATACATGTAGAAAGGTTTGGCTTCATTGTTTGAAGACAGATCATATGGCATACAAGCCGTCTTCTAAATATGTTGTGGGTACCTCCTCCATGCGCGCATCCAGTGTAGGGGGTCAAACGGCTCCGACTCTGGCAACTTTTTTCAGTTGATGAGGGGAGAGATGATCTAAATACCTTTTTAGTGGGCCATCATCGGCCCGCCAGCGAAACGCCATTTAAATGGCGTTATGTCCTTTCGCTGGCGGGTTGATCATGGCTGCTGGAATAGTCTCCTTTCATCATTCATATATGTAATCGTGTCCGCCCGTATTTGGAGATAATCCACAAGCTTTAGCGAGTGAATTATCTTACATACAGGTTAGATATTTTATACCACATACATCAGTGTAGACCTTGTACATAATGAGATATTGTGCTAAAGTTGGTATACTGGGCTAATTTCTAATCTTTTCTTAAAATCTTAACTTGTATTTCTACTAGGTTGCTTCCCTTTAAACTTAAGACATTTTCATTTTTGTAATGTTTTCGTTGATATTCATTTGTGTTAAGGTTCATTTAAATGAGTTTAAATTTATGACATTCTACATGGATGTTTTAGCAAGAAATTTATCTTGCATCCTATAACAAACGTTTAATAGGAGGACAAAAATTGAAACCAACAAGTCTTGAATTTTTCGATATATTTATTTAAAAATATGCCAAAAGTAAGGAAGAGGGCAAAGATCAGGAATCGAAACAATCAAGTATCACATTTTCGGATAAAGCATTCAGTCAAAATGACTCCTGGCACCGTTTTCCGAAATTAATCGATGAGCTCCGAAAAAGGGATATCCTATAAATTATAAATGAAAGCGCGCCCTCTGGCGTCAAAATATATAGAATAGAAATACGCGCGGTATTACCGACAATATTCAATGCTTCAAATGCTTGTTTCATGTCACTTTATTATGTAGTTTATGCTATTTATAGTTTACTTTGTACTATTTTTTAATTCTTAAGCAACATCCGTTGATCAAAGCTGTTATAATAAGGCAATTCACGTGATAAAATGACATAATTTACGAAATAAAATTACAATCTTAAAAAACAAAAACTAAATTAGACACATAGAGTATCGGCGGGAATTTTATTCCATAAAACATAGCGTCAGATCTGAGGTAAAGGTCTATTCCACGCGCAACATGTTAAGTGTTGGGTTGCAACATTGAAAAGCTGGGACACATTCAGGCATTTAGTTGAGAGTACGTACCAGAAAAATAATTTTCTTATTTTTCAACCAAAACATATGTTGTGGGTACTCAAAAGAACCGTCTCAATGAGACGGTTCTTTTGAGCACCCACAAACATATGCTAAAATTATGGGTAAGCAAATATTAACACTTTTACACTGAATTTTTTATGTAAACCTAAGCACTTTCTTTTGATGCATAGTAAAGCAGTCTGAACCTTACAAATTAGTACCTTTCTATAACGTCTACAAGACATCCCTTGCCATTTCTGCCACCCTAGACAAAACATTCCACTTTATGGTAGAAGAAAAACACCCCATTTTATTGATGTGCATTCTAATTGCTACTGGTGTTAATATTCTTCACTGGAGTGATGGGAGATCAAAGTTAGTTTCCCATTTATAAACTCACTGAAGGAGCAGTCTGATGCCACTGAAATTCAGCATCTTTAAATTTATTTGCTCATGTAGGTACAAAAAAGCATTCATAGTTCGATAAGTATTCAGCTTTAATCATATTTGATTTAATGTTATACACCCTCATAGATGTTGCGAGAAAACCTGATTTTGTTGCGTGACAACCACCGCACATCCTTTGTAATTTGATCTCTGGAAATTGAAATAACTATACTCAACTACAAAAGAAACCCATCAGTCATTTCTCGAGGCACTTATGGAAATCAGAATTAAGAAATGAAAATATATTTATACCATATTCCGTAGCAATCCGTTCTTCATCATTTCATTGAATAATGCAACAGTTTTACTTAAATCTGTTCATGATATTTGCCAGTGTTTAGACAAGGGGTCATTTTCAAAAATGACAAGTTTTTCACTTGAGAATGAATATCTCGTTCTCGTCTAAATCAGTGCACTTGAGTTAAATTCGTCCAAAAACAGATATGACCAGTAATAACTGCCTCATAAAGAGGTCGAACCAAAAGCATGTGGCGCCGCACACCGTTCTTGGGAATCCACGCCCACTCTTAATGGAGAGCAACCTGAAGCTGTCGAAGATTCCGAGGTTGCATTGAACGATCCCAGATGCGTCGCCAGAGCTCATCCAACAACTGCTATATCGTATTAAGATCCGGGCTTACTTAACTTACGCGGTTTGTTTTGGCTGCTACACACACTTGATTGCCTCGTCAGAGAGGGACATACCGGTTATTGGACGAAGTGAAATGATTAAGACTAGAACCCGAGTGAAAATCAATTGTCTGAAACTTGTCATTTTTAGAAATTACCCCTTGTCTATACACTGGCGTACAGCATGAACGGGTTTAAGTAAAACTGTTACATTATTCAATAATTTGATGCATTATTGATTGTTAAAGAATATAGTATAAAATATATTTTGATTTCTTAATTATTTTACCATAATTGTCCTAAAAAGTGACTGATGGGTTTCTTTTGTAGTTGAGTATATATTTAAACTTACTAAAGGCAAACATTTGATATGAAAGCTTGCAGACTGGAATGAAGCTGTTAAACCGGATGATAGGTTTCCATGCAACACATTTAACGAATTATGATTTCTGTGTCCTGTGAATATGACCAGAATGGTATTGCTAGTAAATTTGTTTTAGTCTTTACATTTTAAATAAATTCAAACGTTTCGTGCAAACTTCAAGCTCTAGAGGCCCTGCTCTTTAATATTTTTTTCCATGTGAGATTATAAGAATCCATAATGAGTGTAAGGGTGGGATAGATAAATACGTCCCGAGGATCACTGATTGGCATCACAAGACTTGCCGAGTGATGACAAATGGTGATCGCGAGGGACGGATTTTTCTATCTCACCCTCACACGAATAATGGAATATTTTTCTTGCTCACCACTAAATACCTCATTTTATATTGGAAGAAAACCCATGGAAAAGACTTCCAGAAAATCCTGAGTACGCTGAGATCTATGCGACATGGTGACGTAATTTTAACATTAAAATGCCGTCACGGATCGACGTGCGGTCAGCGTGCGGCCGACGTGCGGCTGTAAGTTTTTTTTTTATATCTTTCCCACGGGCTGGCACGGGTGTGTGAGACAGGAAAAAACAACGGAAATCCCGATCTAGTGTTCGAGAAACAGCTTCCAAGTCCTCGATTATAAGAAACTATCCTTTATCAGAAATAGAATAGGATAAATCCTAGGGCTTCCCTTCGCAGATGTCCGCATTTGTATTACATATGTTTGGTTATGACCTTTGACTCAAAGAACATATCAGAGCTCTGAAACATTCGTTGTCATCTACACACCAAAACTGTATTATACCATGATGTGTCATATTTTTCTTTCAAATTTTATATTTACTGGCAAAACGATGTGGTGTCGTATTGTGTGTCAAACACCTGAAACTATCTCTTTTTTGTCGGTAAATGGTAAAGCTTGAAAACATGCCAGATTGTGTTGTTTTGCGGCAAAACCACAGTCGTGTTGTTTGGCTGCACAGCGTGCCATGCTTTTCGTTCAAAGTCGCGTTATATTGAGCACTAATTCTAGTTCATGCACAGCTACCGAGTTGTCTATACTTTTGACTTTTTGCCTCACTGCGATTAAAAACCATTTTTTTTTGTACAACAGTTTATGAAAGAAATGGTAAAATTTATTTTGGTCCATTAAAAATTCAGGTGAATTTCTTAATAAATTAAAATCTCGAGGGTAGAATCTAGCATCTAGTTTGTCTACATTCTCTATACTACGTTGCCTCATATTATATTCAAAGAAAAAACTAACGGAATTAATTGAACAACCTAACCATTACAAGTTGTGGTCATGTCAGAAATTGTGTGACGCTCTCAATTATCTTTTGGACAATATAATTATAAGATTTGGCTCGAAATTATATAGACAAATTGTAGGTATTCCAATGGGTATTTATTGTGCTCCTCTTGCTTCAGATTTGTTTTTGTTTTGTTATGAGAGAGACTTCATGTTGACTCTGTCTGACACTAACCAAACTGATATTATTGAAGCTTTTAACTCCATCTCCAGATATTCAGATGACTTACTTGATATTGATAATCCTTTTTTTGAACAAATGATAGGTCAGATATATCCTACTGAACTTACTTTTAAATAAGACAGCATCTTCTGATACTGAAGCTCCGTTTTTAAACGTGAACCTGTCCATAACAAATGACAAAGTTTCTTCTAAAATTTATGATAAACGGGATGATTTTAATTTTGAAATAGTAACTTTCTCATTTCTTGATGGAGATGACTTCAACAACAGAAACCTATTTGTGACTGCTAAGTTATTAAAACAAGGTTATAGATATCATAAAATTCGAAAAGCATTTTCTAAATTCTCCCACAGACACTCAGAGTTCATTGTTAAATACAACATTGGGTTAAAAACTCTTCTGAAGCAAGGCATATCAGTACCTATACGCTATGGTGATTTAGTTTATAAATTCAAATAATTGTTGGAAAATCAATTTTTAGAGATCAGTTCAAAAATATCGTTAAACGTTATATAAAGGTTGGATATAGCTTGGATGTGATGCGACAGTCTGCATGCCTAGTTTTAAACCACATCAGGTTTCCTCTTTAATTGCACGACGGTGGGTGAGGCCTCAGACTCATTGACGACCCTGACGTAAAGCTTTAATCGGTGGGTTGGTGCCTGATGCTTATCTGTAGCTAGGCCCACCGTGGCTCAACTTGAGGTTTTCTATAGCTCAGACTATCTGTGAGTCGTGAGCCCTTTTCTTTGTTTCATCATGGTGTGTTAATTTGATTAGAGTGTTTCTCCATGATCATACATTATAATAGTTAGAAGGCCTCCATGCGAGCTGAACATTTTTTGTACTTCAACAACGTTAGAATCTAGGGCGAAGATCGGGCTTGGGCTGCTGTCTGTGGTGATGGTTCAATTGTTTATTAATTAGTTGTTGATTGTTAATCAGGTTGTGGGAGTCTTAAATGTTGTATGCGTTTCATCCTAGCTTGATTGTCCTTTAGTCTTTAGCTAAGACGCCCTCTCATGCATATGTATTCTCCAACAAAGTTCTTACCAAGGGCAGTAAACACCTCCTAACCCCGTGGAGGTTGTTACTATGTATTATTTTGTTGTTGTTATATTTATTTTGTTGTCTGTAATGAGTACAGTGAAGTCGCTTGTTCTAATCAGACACATTTTGTGTATGTTTGGGACAAGCACTACATTTATTTGTATACATTGGTTTACGTGACTAAATTTGTTCTTATGTTTAATGGTATAAAATTTGTACTTGCCGTTACATATCACAGTAGCCATTTAGCGCATATTCGTCTAAAGGGATACAGTTTACAAAAGTCAATAGAGTTCCTTCTGAATCCCTTTTGTATAAAACTTGTAACTATTCATTTTAGTGCTTGTAATTTTGCTATTGTGTATTTATACAAAGAAATAGAGTTTAAACCAAATGTTGTATGTTTTGTTGTACGTTACTCTATGTCCGTTCTAGTTTTGAAATCATCTTGATGGGGAAGAGTGAGCTGGTTGCTTTGCTTTGTTTGTCTTCCCGGTGTCTCGTGATTGTTGTGTGACTCTCGCGGCTCCATGGGTTTGTCTGCAGTTTGTGATTTTGGTATTTCCTGGATATACTCTAACATTTTTTACCGTTTATCGACAAGAAACGCGACAATTTTGCATGTGTCAAGACCTTTGAGGATGAATAATGAAAGCTGTTTTATTTTTAATTTAGTCCCTAATAAGTGTCACACACAAGATTTCAAAACAATCACATGACTGTCAAGCTACTAATGGGGTACAACTATACTTTTTCTATGAAGGAAAATAAATTTGAACATACGTTATCTGAAAATGATCTCTTGTAGCCCAATCAAATAAGCAAATTGAATATAGTGCATTATTTTAACTATTTGATGCATCTATGAAGGATGAATGAGCACACCAGCAAAATTATTACCATTATAACTAGTACTCAATAGATCCCCGCCTGTTTTGTGCTGAACCCAAACATCATCATTCTCAAGTAGAGAGAAAATGAACGTATTGGAGGAGCAATCATCATAAAGATCATCACCTCCCAAGACCGTCCCCATTTCAACAGTATTTTTCAAAAGGGCTAGATGAATAAAGTGACCCGCACCCGAACAGCCTTCTACGCTGAAAAGGTATGTTCCATTTATTTTGGCGGTAAATGTACCGTGTCGCATATCGTAGTTATTGTCAAGATCTACAAGAACTTTGTCATAGATTATTGGTTGATTTGGTCCAGGTGTTACATCTTTTGTCATCCTCACCATGAACGCCTGTCGTGAGATCCGACCTGAAACACAGATACAAATTACTTATTAACTTGAGTGGGGTAAAATTGCATGCAGCCTATCCATTATTATAAAGATAATAACTTTACGATAAATGAAATCCACGATTCTGAAGCAGAGGACTAAAATATATCCCCAAAATTAATAATGACTTTAAACTGTATCACGCCTACCAAACGCTCGAATGCTCAACATCTAGTTGAATATTAAAAACAATTCCTCCAGGAAGAGAATCAAAAAATGGGAAATGCCATGCAACAGACTATGCATTCCTACGTTTGTGGTATAAATTTGAGGTCAGAAAGTTCTCTCGTTTTGTCAGATTTACATTTTGCGTAAAATAGGTGTACCAGAATTCAACAGGAACGTGTTTATCGCGCGAAAAGTAAATGGTCTAGGGGCCAAACTGATATATACTTAAAAGCAAAAGTAACTTAACTCTTTGAACTATCGAATATATCTTTACTGTTTTTGATTTTAACCCAATTAAATATTGCAATAAGTTGCTGGTACCCGCCTTAACCTAATTCACTAAAAACAACTTAGGTAAATTAATCTTCTTTCGAGTTATCTGTGAATCTAAAAAGCACAAAATCAGCATTTCCTAAAAAATCCAAAGTAAACCTAAGATTTGAACAAGCTATTTTAAGGGTCATCGATTGCCCATTAAAAATACTGCAAGACATTTTGTTTTGGCGTATAGTTTGTTTTTGGCAACGTCTTAAAGTTGGTTCACTTTGAAATTATCTCCCTTTGTATTAAAACAATAGTAAACTTTAGTGGCATCTAAAAGCTTTATCTTAGATGGCATTTGAATTTTTTAATCAGCGATTTGTTGTGATCTCTGCCCTAAGTATGTGACAAGATAATCTGATAAAAATTCCCATCAGTTTGGAAGAAACACGGCAAACGATTTCTTATGGGAAATTCCATTGAAAGCACTGTAAAGTTCACAAAAAGGGGTATGTACGTAAAACACAACTCTAATTTGTGTTACTCTAAGGTTGATTCGCGCTGATTTAACTTCAAACAACAACTCAAGAGCCTGTCTTGCAAACTGGTTCTTTAAAGTTGAAAATTGTCCAATCGCAAAGCTACAGTAACACATCAAAATTGATGCATTTTGGAAAAGTTTATTTTGCCCCCCTTGTCTCTTTCATTAGGGCATTGTGGTTGCATTTATGACAGCAAAAAACATAAAATTCAACTGTCAATGACTAATTGATTGAACTTTAATATGAATCGAACACATTTAAAATACCACTCACCAATGCCTAGAAAAGGTATATATTATAACAGTGTAAAGTTACTTTTGGTTTTAAGTACAAGTATATATGGGCTATTTTGCGAGTTTGTTGCACCCCCCCCCCCAGGAAGAAAAACTTGGTTACTATTTTCAGTTAGGGACATGTCTTTGGGCCTTAGAAACCCATGTTTTACTAACTTTTCTGTGGTCAGATTTCTGTAAATGACCTGTAATTCATGTTACTCTACTAACATTGAAAATAGTAGTACTCAAAATACAAGAATAATAGGATATTTTACAAAAGTATCAATGAAATTATTTGAACTTTAAATGGTTGATCGTGTCATAAACATCAATTGCAGACATCTGTGAGATGTATTTCTGCTCATCAGTGTTACGTACGTTACATTTTATACAAAATTGCAGATAATGACTTTAGAGATTGCATATAAGAATGAATCATGTTCCCACACCTCAGGAAAAAAAGCTTGGTTACTATTTTCAGTCAGAGACATGTCCTAGGGCCTTAGAAACTGATGTTTTTTCTACGTTTATTTTTGTCAGTCGTCTGTAAAAGGCCTGTAATCAATGTTACCCTAATAACATTAAAATACCAACAAAAAAGACAAGACCAATAGGATATTTTCAAATAGCATTAATAAAATTATTTGAGCTTTACACATTTTAGCTAGACATAAATATCAATTGTAAACATCTGTGATATGTACTTCTGTTCTCCAGAGTTACTTATGTTACATTTTTTTATGAAATTGCAGATAATAATTTAAAAGATTGCATATCAGTATAAACCATGTTCCACAACCATAAATGTGTAATAAAGATTTCGATTCTAATGATGAATTTTCATTTTCACATATTTGAAGCAATTTATAAATTGCAACTGGCGATAAAATGTAGTAAAATAAATATTGCAAGATGCTTATAAGAGTCTCACTTCTACTGGCGTACACATTTTATTTTCGTCCGTTTACATTGCACTGGGATGGACACTGTCCCCTTTCATCTGTTTCACAATGAAATTAAATAGCGACTAAACCAATAGGTTGAACTACCACAGATATTTAATTTCTGTCAATATATAAATAAGGTAACATAGGTAACAAAATGATGTTTGGCATATATGGATAAAGATGATAGAATTTGTGGAGAATAGACTCAAATTTTTTGCCTTGCAAGCTAAAATTTAAGTCTACTCTCAACATGTTTTAATAACATCAATTACAGAAAAATTATTCTAAATAAACACTAATATAAGAGTTTTGTATGTCTGGTTCTGTTACTGTGATATGGCTATTTGCATTTTTTGTCAATGGTTCATGGCAATATACATGACATTTACTTCAAGATTCAAATATTGGACTGAAGATATCATATATCAATTAATAATTAAAAGTAAAAATACCAAAGCAATATTTCCTGCATCTAGTGGCAGGACAGAGATGATAGTGCTGAGTGTATTCCAGTGAAGGGGCTCTCTGTTGATTTTATACAGAGAAAGCCAAATCTTAAAACTAATAAAGTTCTGGTTAAGCCTTCTTTTAACAAGAGCGAATGGGTAACAGATTAGTCAGATTTGATGATTAGCTGTTTTACAAATTATATACCTTTTACACTAAATGTATATGTAAGGTAAGTCAATAAAATATGAAACAGCACACTGCCATAATTTTAGATTAAATATATTTTTGCTGCAAGTGCTGGCTTGAAAAAACTATGTTTGCTAAAAAGTGAGTATGACCAGGAAATGTCACAATCGCAGACGTCAGACTAACCAACAGTACTGTGAAGAAGAGACACAGAACATTTTAGGTATTGACTGCATTTTGCTATACATGTAATCTAAAATTTCTAACTCATTTTTTTAAAGACTGCACACATGATATCAACCAAAGTATTATTAGAACAGAAGTAGCATGGTTAATACCCAAATGTACCTAATATTTTGTAGATTTAGCCTAAACAGGGTTTCTTATATGTTTAATACATTTAATTTTCACTGTTGGCAATTACAACAAATAACAACAATGTTTCATCTGTCACAATTGCAATCTTCTCTACTTTTGTTAAGCACGCTTCTTTTATATCATATTGTAATGCTTATTATTTTATTATATTATATAGCAATTTTGAAAGAAATTATTTTGTTTGTTAATTATGAAAAGTTAAGGTAAAGCCATACTTATAGACTGACCAACATAGTATGTGGTAACACTAATTACAAAGCTATAGATATATTTCATGGTAACATTAATTGCAAATCTTTTGTCAGCTATTGGATCTTTTTGAAAGTCCATTTTCAGGAGTTACAACTTGAATCATGAACATGACACAACATAATTCAGTAACATGGTTTGAATCTCTGAAGCTCACAGATTAAATTGTCAAATGATTGTCAATTAAAAAAATGTGTCACAACTAACATGCAGCTATTGGCTTTCTTACATTGTTAATAATGTAGTTTTATGTTGTTTTATGCATGTTGGAGTTATTTGTGACAATTATACATGTTTGCACATGATCTATGAAATGAAAAGTATACGACTTACGGTCAGCTTGTTGGTTTCAAAGATTTACTGAATTAAGCTTGTTGTAGGCAGAACCATCCGAAAATGTGAATAATACTGCGGATTACAGCTTGTAGACAGCATTTTAGTCATAAACTGACTTATTCTTGTACCCACTTGTTAATACTAACATCGTTTGAGGGCTCTCTTGTCTACAGTGAAAGGAAATCATTTCCATTTAATTTTGAGGGTAGTGACATATTAAGATTACAAATATTTAGTACTGTATGGTGCCAGTTACAAGTGCTAGCTAATCTCGTATATTGCACTGGTTAATACATGTAATATGATACTGTAATATAAAGACAAACCTTATATGCAACAAATCACTAATTCAGCAAACCGTTATGGTTGAAAAACAGATTTATTATATATTAGGATGGCGAGCACCCCAACTAAGGGATTGTTTTCTACATCATGCAAATCAGAAATATTAAAACCATTAATTATGTTTGTAAATTTGTATTAGATAAATCTTTCATGATGAAATTTCTCAAAACACGAGACATGACTTCTAATTAACTGATGAAAGACTGGGTATACACTGAAGCTGTCAGCTGATCCAATGTGGTGAATGACAGCTGTGTGCATAGCATGTTAACATCGTTGAATAACCTTATTAAGAGGCTTTGTCACCAAAAGACCAATCAAGACACACTTACCCTAATAGGATGTTTTCCTATAGTATCAATGAACTTATTTGAGCTTTAAATGTTTGACCTAGACATAAACACGAATCGCAGACATCTGTGAGATAGGTTTCTGCTCGTCAGCGTGACGTATGTTACGTTTTATACAAAATTGCAGATGACTTTTTAATTGCATATTAGAACAAAACATGTTCCCCAACCTTAATTTTATAATGTTAGTCTCTTTACCATTTTAACATATTTGCAGCTGTTTATAACTTGTAACTGTAATGAAATAAATATTTAAATACGCTTATTAGCATTTAATTTGTACTGGCTTACATATTTTCTATCCTGATTTTATATGGTAACGTAATTTACAGGCCTATTATGAGTTTGACAACAGGAAACGTAATAAACATTCAGTCCAATATTTGAATCATGAAGTAGATATTATGTTTATTGTTATGAACCATTGATAAAAAATCTGCAAACTGTCATATCAAACAGAATCGATAAAAATTGCAAAACTCTCTTATTGTATTGTTTATTTAGACTAATTTGACTACAATTGAAGTTATTAAACAAAAGATAGAGAGTAGACTCAAATATAACCTTGTCAACAGGCTATGTCGTCAGGCTAAGGAAGAATTTGAGTCTACTTTCCACACTCTAGTGTTTTTATCTATTTATGTAAAGGACAATGCTGTTACATACGTTACCTTTTATATATTAACAGCAACAAACTTTCCATCATCATTGACTCTGTGTATTAAATTATTATTTCATTTCACTGTGACATAGATGAAAGAAGACATTGTACATTCCAATTCAATGGAAATCAGGTCAGATAGAAAATATGTACGCCAGTAGAAGTAACGTGCTAATAAGCATATTTAAACGTTTATTTTGCTATCTCTATCGCCAGTTACAAGTTATAAGTAGCTTTTATATGTAAGAATGGACATTCATCACTTGAATAGAGATCTTTATCACATGTTTAAGGTTGGGGAACATGGTTTATTCTAATAAGTAATCTATAAAGTCATAATATGCAATTTCATAAAAAATGTAACATAAGTAACTCTGATCAGCAGAAATACACTCCACAGGTGTCTCAAATTGGTGTTTAAGTCTAGCTCGAACATGTAAAGCTCAACTAATTCTTAAATATTATTGGAAAATATCCCATCAGTCTTGTATTTTGTGTTGCTATTTTAAAGTCAGTAGGTTATATTGATTACAGGCCATTTGCATACAACTGACTGAAGAAATCTTAGAAAATCATGGGTTTCTAAGGCCACAAGACATGTCCCTGACTAAAAATAGTAACCATGCGTTTTTTCCTGCCATTAGGAAACATGGTTCATTCGCATATGCAATCTATAAAGTCATTATCTGCAATTTCGTATTAGATGTAACATACGTTACGCTGTTGAGCGAAAATATATCTTACAGGTGTCTGCAATTGATGTTTATGAGTAGATCAACCATTTAAAGTTCAAATAATTTCATTGATATTTTTTGTAAAATATTTTATTAGTCTTGTATTTTGTATACTACCATTTTCTATGTTAGTAGAGTAACGTTGGTTACAGGCCATTTACAGAAAATTGACCACAGAAAAGTTAGTAAAACATGGGTATCCAAGGCCCCAAGACATTTCCCTGACTGAAAATAGTGACCAAGTTTTTCTTCCTGGGGGTGCAACAGAACTCAAAATTTGAGATTCAGCCCCTACACTAAAATGTGACCTAATGAGAATACTTTCTGAGCTCGTATTTATACCACAAACGCAGGAATCCATAGGCTGTTGCATGACATTCACCGATTTTTGATTATCTTCATAGAGCAGTTGTTTTTAATACTCAAACAGATGTTGAGCATTCGAGCGTTTGGTAGGCGTGTGTATTGTAAAAAAAATCATGGAAACCTTTTCGAAAGGTCTTGTGAATCTTCAAAACCATTTTTAAAACTCTTCATGATTTAAATGACATTGATGATAAAAACCAAAATGCTAAAAAACCCATCTTAAAATTCCAACGAAGAGTTTAAAATTATGCAAATTAGCATATAAGCCCCGCCCACAATATTGTTTCCAGATGACTTTTTCGAAATGTCATATTTTATGTAGTGCAAATTCTAAGCAATGAAAACAGCACAATTAAGCTTTTGTATGGAAATGTTGTATTTTATCATATTGAATCATTATCAGCAAATAAAAAATAAAATATTATTTAAATAAATGAAATATATTTAATTTAATATTTCAAAAAGCTCAAATGACGTCATATGAGCCTCTCGCATATTTTTATCTAATTAAATTTTGAAACCTTCATGACTTGGTAACAATTTTGAATTTTTTGATGGGACTTTCGACATTCTGTTTCTTTCATTACTGGCTTTTCTATCAATAGGAGTTTAAAAAACCAGTTTTTGAAGGTTCATAAGACCTTTAAGATTAACAAAAATATGCAAAAATTGTAGCTCTCGTTCACAGCCATCTTGAATATAGTATGTTAAGACATTATGTTTAGCTTTTTATATCAGAAATAAATGTGGGGATCTTTGATACAGATGGTCTGCTAAAAACAGTTATCATAACAGATGACTGGAGGCTGATATTACACCCTGTAGGTATTTTGTATTTTTTCTGTGTGGTCATCTTAAAAACCATAAAAATGGCAGATGGACCAAAATATCGAGTGTTAACATCTTGAGTCTTAATAAGGAGGGTCCAATGAACAGTATAATACTAGTCCTAGAGAGCCCTTAGTGGGATGCATGGTGACCCCTCCTGGCCCTTGAACTAACAGCCTCGTTTGACCCAGTTAGTCGCCATAAATTGTTCAGAGTTTTCTCCATTATTTTGAACGCGTGCCTGCATGCGGCACCATAGCTTTCAATTTGGATGGACTACCAACTTTGCCATTATTTTCTAAAGCCCATCACAACTGACTGAGTCAAAGGCTTTGGTTAATTTGACAAAGGTAATGTAAGGTCCACACTAATTTGACAAAGGTAATGTAAGGTCCACACTAATTTGACAAAGGTAATGTAAGGTCCACACTAATTTGACAAAGGTAATGTAAGGTCCACACTAATTTGACAAAGGTAATGTAAGGTCCACACTAATTTGACAAAGGTAATGTAAGGTCCACACTAATTTGACAAAGGTAATGTAAGGTCCACACTTTGCTTGTGACACTTTTCTTGAAAGTAAGTAAGAAGGCAAAGATCAAGACTTGATACAATCAAGTACCACACCTAACCCAGGACACCACATGAAAAAGTTACAAAAAACACAAGTTAACATCACACACAAGAGAGCCAAGAGGTTAGCCCTTTCCCAGCAGGTGTCCACAAGGCTGCAATAAACAGACAAGAATGAATGACAACTACGAAAAATAAATAACAAAGATGATCTACAAAATTAGCACTGCCTTGGAAAGGTCAGTAAAAACATTTCTACTCGAGGGCTTACACTAGTTTTACGGTAAAAACCTCACTTTTATTTCAGATGTGGGTCAAGACAAACAGATGTTTGGTTCGCTTGAATGATCCCTAACTTATCGATGTATCATCTATTAAATGCAAATCAAGATTTAAAAAGGAGACAAAACAAAGATAATGACTCACCAGTATATACATCTAAATACCAGAGTAAAAGAAATCCAACAGCTATCTTCAAGTTGCCTATCATGTCTATCGTTCCTCTGACCATCCTGAACCTACACTGACTTACTGGTATAAGTCCAGTCTGGTCAAAATGCGCATTCAAGCAATTTAATAAAATTTTTGCAAGTATCTTTCCAGCAATTGATACGAGAGAGGCGCCTCTGTGGTTGATACAGACTTGGTTGGTGCGTGATACTTGGCCTTGGTTGGGCCAACCGTAGCTCAACTAGAGGTTTTCTTTATCTCTGACTATCTACAAGTCATTAGCCCTTTTCTTTGTTTCATCATAGTGTGTTAATTTGATTAGATTGTTTCTCTGTGATGATGCATTGCATTAGTTAGGAAGCCTTCATTCGAGCTAAACAATTTTATCAACAACAGAATTAGGGCGGTGATTTGGCGCCAGTAAAATGCATTTAAGCGCCCCCCACCCCGGTCACTTAGACCGCTGTTCCTTGGTCTATGTTTTGGTATGTGTTGCTTTATATCCTTTCTAGTCTTTGAATCATCTTGACGACTGTCAGTTTTTTCTGCCATTGGTAGTCAATTAACTTTATAGACTATGCCAGGAATTGCATCTGTGCCTGGACATACATATACAAAGATGGACGCCGGCTCAAGTCCTATCCTATAAGTTTACCTTGTTCAAATTATTATCAACATACAAAAATATTGATATAGTCTAGCGTTAAAATGCAAATAAGAGTGCTAGAAAACACGTTTGTGGGCACTTTTACGGCATGAAAGGCAACAGTGCTTAGGTTACAAAGGGACATGTCCTCTTTCATTTTTTGCCTGTTGCCCAAACGAGAGATCATTATTAAGGTCAATAAATGAGGTCAAAGGTCAAAAGGTGCAAAAGTATGTATACCATATCAAACATAGTACTTAAGCATCAAATACACTGGCATTTTGCTGCAAATAATTTCAACTAACTGTAATACTGATGCCTACTTAGATAAATCGTTGAAATTTAATTGTCTGCAAACACAGCTCTCTGTTCGTTTTTTTGTATGTGCAGGTATTGCATAGTGTCTGGATTGGTTATGTACATTTGCGATTGTTATCACTTTTTTACAAAAACACTCAATAAAACTCTCAGTAATACAATCTAACATATTTTTAATAGAATATAAAACTGTCACTGTGCACTGATCAGTCTGCACTTGTTGCACTGTATTTATTGACATCGGCTGCGCATCTGATGTTGATAAACACAGCACACCAAATGCATCTTTTACACTCAGAAAACAAAACTAATTACACTCTTTTGTGTGACCTTCTGTGTCATCGCAAATACAGCTTGATCAATTAAAATCATTCAATATTATCATTTATTAAAAGGAAGGAAGAGAGCAAAGATCAGGAATCGATACAATCAAGTACCACACCTGATCCAGGACACCGAATGTGAAAGTGAAAAAAGCACAAAAAACATCACAAACAGGAAAGCCAATAGGTCAGCCCTTTCCAAACATGTGACCACTAGGCTTCAAGAAACGGACATCTAGTATTGGCAAAGACAAAGACAAACAACAAATAACAAAAAATATCCACAAAAGAAACACCACCTTTGAACTGTCAGTAAGAAAATGGCTCCAGGGCTTAAACTAGTTTTACTGTACCAGCCTCGCCATTAGTTATGTAGTGGATTAGGACTCATAGATGTTTGGTTTGCATGAAAGATCCCTAACTTATCTATGAATCATCTCCTAAATACCAGAGCAAAGCAATTAAAAAATTAAACCCTGGTGAGCCGACAACAGACGCAGCATAGACACCAACCATATCATCTATAAAATAATCTTTAAGCCGGAATCCTCAAAGTTTGAAACGTCATGCAACAAGCAACTCGTTTGATGATCAGATGTACATCATTTATTATACATTGTTTAAAAACAAGAAGATGTCTGCTCTTGGTGATGATGTGTGTGACAGCTGAACGATGGGAGCACCGTGACAACAGCAACATAGATGTAAATGACAGATTAAAATTGGTGAACCTCAAACACCTTTCGCAGGAAAAGAGGGTTAATTACCACATACCTTGATATTTAAGTTTCATGTCTGCATTCCACATAGCTAAGTTAAAGCTTAGTACTGAGAGTCATAAGGATACTTCAGAAGAGGCTTCCACTTCTTGCGATTTTAGGCCATCTAGGTGATCATTACCACCTCTAGATAAATCACTCTGCATATTTTGCCTACAAACTTCAAGGGAGGACTTAAACCAAATGATGGCATTATCTAAGTCAAAATAGATTATGTCATAGGTATATTTTGATTTAAAGATGCGGGTCAGGCTGGCAGCAATGTATGATTTTGCTGCAGAAGATTTCCTTTTCCTTCATACATGGGGAAAAATTTTTTATTTAGGCGTTTTGGAAAAACATAGCGAATCAGAAGATGTTCCGCCACACGAATTGTCTCTCCAGAAAATTGCTTTTTAACTTAGGCTTGGCTTCAAAAATCTAGAAATTTATACATTGAAAGCATTATAGGAGCGTTACACCGATTTGTTCCTTGCTATGGGGAAGCATCTGGGTCATATCCAGCCAATCGTAGGCGTTTTAAGCTGCACTTGAATCTCAAATGCCAGGGTGGGGGTGGGTAACAGTTTGTTCCACAATTGAATCCATGTGAACCGCTTTTAATGTTCCCTTTGAAATCAGCCAGCAAAATAGTCCAACTTCTGAAGAAAAGTGTTGATGAACCATCAGAAAGCCTAGAATCAGAATCGGTTTAGAATAAAACTACCATCATGTTTTAGAGTCTGGGTATATGTATATGTAGATCATAATTGACGCAAGGAAATAGTATCCTCAAACAGCAGCAATAACTGCTTGGGTTGACACAGAAAACACAGCAATTTGCATACCCACAAGTCTCTATGTGTTTCTTAGACTGCTGTGTATAGTTAACGATTCAGCAGAGTATAAGGATGAAGATCTCTCAGATGCGCAGATGTGTCTTGAGCATTACACAAGACGTGATGTTTGGAGTTTCAGAAGCGAAAATATGAACCCCAAGGCAAATGGGATTAGTGTCATCAATACACCAGGCAACACGATCAAAGGAACTTGTTTATCTGCGACATTGAATGCAATGAGTATGTTTCAATACGAACGACTTTAAATAGCAACATGGATTCTAAAGAGTTGTTATTGTTTGTAGAGATTCAGATGTTTTATGGTTTATGTCAGGGATGAAGAGTCAGGGATGAAGAAGGCTCCCATGTTTGTGCCTGTCCATAAAACAAAATGGGATGCTGCCTCACGATCTGTATTTTCAGCTGTCCATGCTGTAAATTGCTGTACTACAGTAAGTCAGTTCGCTGGGCATGGCAAGGTGACATCATGGAAAGCATTTGACTATAACAGTCAGCTGACAGGTTTAAGATATGAGCAGCTAACAAATGAAACAGTAGATAACGTTGAGAAATGTGTCTGCAAAGTATATGACCCATCAACTGTGATCACCAACTGCGAGTGTTTTTGTTTAATAAGGGAAAAGACCCAGATAGGCTTCCTTCTACATCTGATGCATTAAAACTCCACATAAAACGAGCCCATTATCAGACAACTATATGTTTGAATGCTACAGTTCCGTCCCCAAAGCACATTGATTGAGAAACTCGTTGATGGTTGCGAGACCCATACAACAACCAATTAAAACAAAAACTGTTGCTTTTAGAACCTAAAGTATGTACGCATTTGTTGCAATGCAGCTGCAAGGTGTGTGCAACAAGATGGTGCAAATGTAGATCTTATAATCTCATATGTCTACCATCTTGCGGTTGTGTTTCTATTACATGTGACAATATACTGAATGCTGTGAAAGAGTCAGATACTGAGGATGAATTGTAAAGTAGAAAACTTATTTATAAGTTAATATAATAAGAGTTGAAAGATATCAGTTTCAATTGTATATCTATATATGACATTCAAGATAGTTTACTGTCGATTTCCCTATAAAACTTTATATGCGAAAGTTGCATAGGGTGCTTTAGGGACCTGACCACACATAAAATGCACAGTGTGACCTTTGACCCTGATAATAGACTTCAAATGAGGGTATTAGACTTCAAATAAGACAAGGTCATTTTAAAACTGGTTGCTGCTTTTTAAAAGCCCAGGTACGTTTTATCCAAAAAAAATGTAAACACAAATTCGTAATAACCCTTAGATGATGATTCTGAAATTGCACTTGATGACCTTTGATCCGCATAATTTCCTTTTATGAGGTCATAAAAATTGAAACAAATGATACACCAATTAAAACAAAGTCAGTGATATTGATCAGACAAGTCACAACGAATCCCATCAATATCAGTTCAAATCATTATTTTACATGTATGAAATCACGAATTTAATATACACTTAGTGACTTTTTGACCCTTTCGTGACCTTATATAGGATCAGGATGCTGTGTAAATTGGACGCATTTTAATATTCCAGTAATGTTCGGTTAGTTCGATAAACCAATTTGCCCTTTATTTTGCGAAACGACCATATATACCAAAGGACCTCGGACAGTCTTCATGAAGGATTGCCCATAAAAATGACCAGAGAAAAGTTTCAAAGAAAATGATATTTTTTCTATGAGAAGATAGTAGGTTCAATCATCGACTTATCCACAAAAGCCGTTTTCTCATTGGACAAGTACCTATTGAAAAATATAGGCTGAAAACTCTGTTTTTTGCTATTCACATATAGAAAATAGAAAAAGTTTTACTGAAGTGCTTTCCCCCCCGTGACCAAACTAATCCTTTTGCATACAGTTGTAGTTTTACATTTCACACATCATATATAAACGGCATGATTGGTCACGGGGGGGGGGGGGGACGATGTCAAAATGCTCAAAAACGCTTTATTATAAAACCTTATTAGAAACTTATTTTGTAAAGACCTGTAGGTAAATGGCATGTATCAGAGCTTTAGTTATGAGTGCTTACAAAGTAATTAATTGTCTCATTTCTCAACCAAAACATATGTTGTGGGTACTCAAAAGAACCGTCGCAATGAGACGGTTCTTTTAAGCAGCAAATTATAGTTAAAATCTGATGTGTTAGAAAAATATTAACGATTTTACGCTTAACATCTGTGTTTATCTAGACTATGATTTATACAGTATGCAGATATGATACACCTCAGTGCACAAGTCAACTGGATGAACTTGAAACATTACAGGTAATAGTCAAAAGTCATTGACAGCACACTTCTTTAGATGAAACAATGTAATCTTCTCAACCCGAATTTTATGCAAACGCATCACTTTTGTCTCAATTTTTATGCCGCAAACATAATATTTACGTGTATTTAGGTGAATACTCGACGAATCTTTGACTTTCTGTGAGACGAAATTTGGTCACAAAGATTACCCCTACCCCCTAAACCCTAAATTCCTGGCATAGTTATGCAATATTTTCAAAATATTTTTATATTGCTAGGTTCACTAAATGTAAGGGTTTTATTTAAGCACAAAACTATAGTTGTCAGTTATGCATTATCCTAGCCACAGGCTGTCAAAATTTGGGCAGATTGAATAGGAAACTGTCCGAGGTCCTTGCAAATTAAACTCGCCACAATATAATGCACCTGATGACCTTTGACCCCAATTGTGACCTTATTTGGGGGTTTCCATTTGGGCAACAGGGCAAAATTTAGCTCAGGAGTATTTGCTTATATCGATAAGCCTAGTGGCACCTTATGCCCCAAAAGTGCCCATACCTCGAAAAAAATATCTCTGAAAACAACTGTCTAATATTGGTTCTTTAAAAAAGCCCAAAGTACGCTAAATGGTGTTACAAACTCACCTAAGAGAGTCCATTGGGATGTGTGCATAAATTTATGTGTCATGAGCTATATTTCGTTAAATTGGGATTCCTGCTGGTTTTCACAATCAGAAGTAGTTTTTTTCTCTCAAAATATGCCATTTTGTCAAAGGATTCATTGCTTTTTCGTTTCACAGTATTATACAGATAACATGTATACTGCGGTTTAGATGAAAAAAAGTTTCGCGGGGGGGGGGGGGGGGGGGATTTTGAATGCCCAAAGTTTACAAATAAACATTTTTCATCAAAATATTTACACATGGTTTCCTAGCAACTTTTTGATTTAGCGACCTAGTCTTTTGACTGATGGCGTAAAACTCTGAAGTTATCAAATATTTTGAACCAGAAAAAATATCAACGAAAAGGCGTGAAATTTTATTGGCGTCCAGTATACATACCTGCTGACATTTTTAAAGCAGTCAAATCTCGTTTCAAGCCCTCCACAGTTCTATTCAGCGCACGGACCTCGGCAACTAATGTTTCTGCTCCATCCTCAAGTATAATTCCTTGACTATTTCCTGTAGTATAAAAACGAAGATAAAATGGACAATTCTTGGAAAATTAAACACTGTGCCCAGTACATCAAATGGGGTAATGACATAATCTGCACTTACAAATCAAGCCCAAGATGGCAGCTTGCCATGGGAATTTCGTAAAAGAAATGTACAATAAGTCGGTATGGGCAAAGACTCACAAGATTCGGACAAACGTCTCACAGGTTGGATTAGATAAGCAACAGCAGAGGCATCAGAATGAAAGTAATAGTTATTAATTGTGTGGCTTAAACCAGTATAACAGTCTGGAACCACTATATGTATTCAGCAATTTTATAATCAGTTCTATACACAGAGAATCATAAAGGACATCTAAATTCTTACGTAATAAGGCAATGACAACCCATACATCAATTAAGTTGGTAGAAGCAGGGGTCTAAGATTAACGAACAATAATTTTTTCATGACATTTGTATTCTTATTAAAGTAAAGTTTCAAATTTTAATTCCAGACTTAACAACAGAGGTACCAAGAGGCAACAATTACATTTGATGGCATCAAGTCAGTTCAGTAAAAAACACTCGAATATGGAAAAAAATCGAAACAAAAAAATCTGTGAAATAGAATTTAATGTCTAGTTGGGAAAGCCTCGGTTGCAAGTACTCTTTGTTTTTCAGTGGCAGCTGTCTATAATCAAATTTACTCTAAATTATCCACCAATCAGAAACAATCTTACATCTGCAAGTCTGCTGTCTATGCTCGTTGAAACGGACTATCTAAAATATCCACCAATCAGAAACAAATTTTCATCTGCAAGTCTGCCATTGTCTTGCGCAGGCGCAATACTAAAGATACTAAACAGTATTTGATGAAATGCTTCCGGTCGATGACAATGGTAGGACAGAGGCGTATGCATGTATTCTGGGTACTCGAGAGAGCAGTCACAAAGAGACGGTTCTTTCGAGTACTCACAACATATGCTCAGGGGAAGATTAGTATATGAGATGATGTGGCCCGGGGTTGTGTGTCCTGGCCACTCGGAAAGGTACAGCGTTGCGTAACTACTTCGAGTGACCATGACATGGATCCTCGACCTAGGTTGTATGTAGATGAGCATTGACAATATAAATACAATGCAAATTAGCACAATTATATGGTTGTGGTATCTGTGACTTGTAAATAACATCCCTGCAGGGTGTACATATGTAGCTGCTAATTAAAAAATGTATTAATGCTTGTACTATTAAGATACCTCTTGATGATGGTAATAACTATATATGAATACTGCCAAATTTGGACAGTAAGATGTAACAGTATTAAATTCACCCTATAAGTGTGATCATGAAATAATTCTGATGGTTGACACGAGGGATATACACACAAACTTACTGATGGAAAAATTGTGTATGGATGTGGTCCCTATTCCCGTGAAGAATTATGTTATCGCCAGTATAGGAATTTTAAACTGTGAACTTCTGTGAATTTTTATATATTAACTTTTATGGCTACTACAAGAACTTTATTATTACGCTTATTTTAACGTGGTTTTTAAAAAAAGTCCCATTATAAACTCAGCTTTAAATAAGTTGTTGAGCCTAACCAGGCTGAGGCCCTCACAACAACAACAACAATGGCAAGTCTGCTATCTATGCTCATTGAAACGGACTATAATTTCAAGAAAATCACAGCAGTTTTCTTCGGGTCCTGTTTAAAAGATTTCCATTCTGTCTGGAATTGCATGTTTATAAAACAAAACGCAAAACTTTTTCAACATAATCACCTTTTGTTTGAAATATGTTGGGGCTATTTGTTTTGTAGTATCCGGCTCAACCCGGGTTTCCCATTTCACCCGGTTGTGTCTAAAAGCTGTAACCGAATCGATTTTGGCCGAACCTACTGAACTTACCGAATATTCGCGGTTTTAACCTATTGATTATAGGTATGAGATTTTCTTTATATCCCTTTAAGTTTTTGGCCAATATCTCTGTATCCTTAAAACCCCTTCCAGTGCCTCACTAAGAATAAAGGTATCGTCGAGTTGTCTCATAAAGTGTCGCCGAATTGTCTTAAGATCTGTCGACGAGTTGTCTCAAAAAACGTGTCGCCTTCGGCGACATTCCGGTATATTTCGGTATGTTCTGCCACCAAGTTTCTTTGTAGTAACTATAAATAGCCTACGCATGTAGATAAATACAACGGTCTATATATAGATGCCAGATTAATAGCATTAAAAAAAGCTTAGAACCATCGCATGGAGTTTTACAGTTATTTAAGAAGAATGTTTTTAGGGGAGACTGGGGCTAGTACGGCCTGGGGGCATGTTCGGCAGTGGCTATATTTAGCATGTGAACTATGATATGGGGCCGGGAAACATATTTGGAAATTACTTGTGACGAGTTTGTCTACATGAGTAGGCCTACACAATGGCTGCATTGTTGAAGGGATGATTGATATTGTACCAGAAAACTCGTATTCTTGCATGATTAGTAAATTTTTCATAGTAATTTCTGCTTTTAATTCCTTTCTTTCTATCTTTACTGGTTTCGCTCATACTTGAGCATTACACCAGAGATTGCGAATTTGGAAATTTTGATAAAATAAAAAACAAAGACAACTCAAAAACAAAACAAAAACAACACAAAAAACACAAAAACTTTTGGCTGAATTTTTGTTTAAGTAAGGAGTGCCCTAAACTCCTCTGTGGACTGGGTATTGGCCACAGAAGGAGACAGACTATTCCAATGTGGAATAGTTCGGGGGAAAAAGGAAAATTCTTCAGGGCATCATTATATGTCTGGTGTCTGCGGTATTGAGCACTATGTGATGATCTCGTAGTTTTCAAACGGTGAGCAGGGGTCATATACTTGTCTTTTTCAATAAACACAGCTCCACAATGAATCTTGTGAATGAGAAACAAGGAGGACTGGTCCCTCTGGGACTCAAGAGATGGCCATTCAAGCTCACCAAGCATTACGCCGACACTACCCATCTCCTGCAGGTCCAGCGGGCTGCTGTCCTCTGAACTTTCTCAATCTGATTGTTCTGAAGTTTCGAATGAGGGCTCCAAATGGGTGCTGCATACTCTAGTTTAGGCCGAACCAAAGTTTTGTATGCAATTTCCTTAGTACTCCTAGGTGCAAAAGCCAAGATCCTGCGAAGGAAACCAAGTGTCTTAGTTGCTTTGGAAGAGATTTCTGAGACATGTTGACCCCAATCCATGTTATCAGTAATGGTGATACCAAGGTATTTTGCCGACTGAAAATTTTCCAAAGTTTGATTGTGTAGTGAGTAGTCGAAGAGAATTTGTTTGTGATGCTGAATAAAATTTCATTTGCCAATCGGCTTCCCACTGTCCTTAGCTGGTGAGGTCTTCTTGCAAGGCCAAACAATCCTGAAGTGAATGTATATTCCTATACAGGACACAATCGTCTGCGAACAGGCGAACAGAAGACCTGATGTTATCCAGCAGATCATTTATGAAGATGAGGAACAGGACCGGGCCTAGGACCGATCCCTGGGGCACACCGGATAGCACTGGGACTGGATCTGAGGCTTGGCAATATAAAATAACTTGTTGAGTGCGCCCAGAGAGCCACGAATTGATCCACTTGTGGGTGGATCCTCTAATCCCATAATATTTCAATTTGTGAAATATCCTCCTGTGTGGAACCTTGTCAAAGGCCTTAGCAAAATCCATTATGATTAAATCTGTCTGTTTGTGCCCACGATTCACAGCCCCATCCAAGTTGCTGATGATGTTGTGCGCAAACTGGACCAACTAGGTTTCACAAGACCTCTGACTTCGGAAAAGATGTGTTAAGATTCTGATTTAAATTCTATATTTTTTATTACGAAAGGATTATGTGCTTTGATATAAAACATTGTCAATTTCTTCTCCTGCATCTTAAAAGGAGCTGTCACGTGATATTTGGAAATAGTCTGTCAGGGGCAAGTTCGGCCACTTAAGTCGGTGCAAGTTCAGTCCATAGCCAAACTTGCTCCACACTTACAAAAATACATGCCATTATTATTATTATTATTATTATTTTCTATTTTATTTTGATTTTACACTAAAACGAGATGTATTCAAAGATTGGAAAGAAATAGTTAAAAAAACCCTCTAAACCAATACAAACCTAGCGCCTTCCTCTGACCCATTGGTACACAGTAAAGACCAAGATCAGACACAACAGAGTAAGGAGTCTGATCATGGTCTCCACTGATTGTTTACAGATTATAAAATTTGATGAAAGTTACTACCCAATAGCCCTTTGATTCCAAACTGGTTCGTCCGATTGATAAAGGTGGGACATTTTATTTGGCATTAATGGGTTAGGCAGGCCCAAGAGCAATTCAACGAATAAATTGGCCCAAAAAGCAAGACGATAACTTGGACAATTTAATACGACATTTTAAGCCAAATTTTTGTTCAATTTGTATTCCGAAGAACCAACTTGGATAGTCCATATGTTAGGTTAATGTCGTTACATATTCTTGACCCTTTGCAATTCCAACTACAGAAGTTTGACTGTATAATATTGGCCTTTGTCGAACTTTCCCCGAGGGGTGGCCGAACTTACCCCATTGCGGGGCAAGTTCGGCCACCATGGCCTGATCTCCTTAAATGAAGGTTACCCTTTATCGTATAGAGACACATGTTGTGGGTTACCGGGACAGGTACCGCCCTATTGTGCCTTACTTAAATATATAGGTTTCATAGACCTAGATTTAATAGTCTTTCGAAAACTGTACATTTTCTAAAATGGGGCCGAACTAGCCCCGGTCTCCCCTAGTGTTTTTTCTATCGCATTTGCCGAAGCCACTATTTTCAGTGTTTCATGTGTTTCAAGCTCTGAGTATTTTTGTCTTAGTTAACGATTTGTACATAGGTGAGACATTGGAAGCAAATTAAACTCAGCAAATATGCACATTCCAGTAAGACTCTGCTCATAAACACACTGCATAGTGGTAGAGATAACCTCCGCCCCAACCGTATTCCTCAATCGAAGTCAATGCACATAATGCGTAGGGGGCATATTGTAACTGACCCATCTACATTTAGTTATTTCATTACTTTAGCCCAGAAAATCCGAAGGCTCCACGTTTGATCTGTATTCAAGCTCAGTGGTAAGGCAGTGATTCATTTACAATTTTGGGCTTATGGGTCCTGGGACTCGCTGTTTCCCCATATCAATGAGTCCCAACTGCAAACTTATGAGTTCAGAACACTATTTTTAATGACAAGTCTGCAATACTATTGCATCCTGGGACCCTGCTGAAATAAAATTTTTGCATCCCAGAGACAAAATTATGAGCAAAAGATACAGGATGCGCAGGTAACAAAATCACTGGTCAGGTCTCTAATTGGCCTTTTCGTTTTTGGAAGCAATCACGATTCCAAAGTTTATCAACATCGCTCACGCAATGGTGGAATTTTGGAAGTAGCTTGATTGACGGGGAGTTTGAGAAAGAACAGTAAAAGACACTGCTGCTGGGGAGTAATCAACTTGCTTATGGAACAGGCCCGAATCGAACACTTTTAATCCTTTTATTTAATATTAAACATGAAATATACAAAATATACCATAACTCCAAACATTCTTAGATATGAACTACTTATAATACTGCAATAGTGTAACAGGGGCTTTGAAACCTACGCAGTCAGATCAATGCATAAACTTACACTTCTCTTTTACAATGCAACTCCTCCACCAACTGACTTTCCAGACTAATTACAAATTTTCACTGTGTCCCTACAACAGGCGTACAATACACCTTATCCCTTTGATCTGCAAAAGACATCGTTCACATACTCTGAGTCAAACTTTCACGTTGGCAACCTTCAATTTTTTACCTCATCCAATCAATCAACATCTAACACCAGTCTTTTGTGCATAAAAACATCTTCCAATTACAGCAGGACTTTAAATGTATGTTCTCCTTTGAATGCCGCTGAATATCTTTTTTAAAGATATTTCTTGTTCGTTCTAGTCTCTTTTGCTATTTTGTTTTCTTTTGTAAATGAGTCTCATTTTGGACATAGCCGCCTTGTTTGCGTCTATCAGCGTCTACATTGAGGACGGATCTGCATTATGCATCAGAATACATCTTGAATCTTAATGAGCAGTTTTAAAAGGTGCATCAAATATACTCACCTATATGTTGGCTAAGCAAAACTTCACATGCCGTATTCATCCTAGTTAGTGATACCAAGTTTATATATTTAGACGTAGCTCTTCTTGTTGAGATTTTAAAGGGAAGATTCTATCATTTAAGGACTATTGGAGCAAACACTGTGCACTTGTAACACGTCACTTGTTCATTTTGTAGACAAACTATCTCGAGCTCAAGTGGGACAAATCGGTTCCTGTATTTCATTATAGCTATATAAATTATAAATAAGGCAGTTCCTTCTGAGCACAAACACACCATTGCTACTTAGAATTAGAAAAAAAAAACAGTAGAATTTACATATCGAATTGAACTGATGTTAAAGGTTTGATAATGTATTGGGCCTTCTTTGACCGAAACGTCTACGTCAGTATGTGGTGCCAAAACTTTGTCACATAAAGCTTTGCTAATAATATTGGACCTTCTCTGTCCTACCCTACCCTATCATACCGTACTACTTTAACTTCTTGTAATTTTAGTTATTTCCCACCCTGGTTTTGATGGCATATTTGGTTCTTGTTGCATCAGTTACTGGTCATCGATTCTTGCAATATTGATATTACTAGAAAAGAGCCCACGCAAGCGCGGAAATATTTCATGATTGTCAATTTACCTTTATTTTGCATTTAAAAAAGCTGAAACTTGTATCCCCCTTTCATGTGTGTTAATTTTGCACAGCTTTATGAAATCTGAAACTTGTATTGGCGATTCTAGTCGCCGAAATGACCATGGGCCCAAATAGGTATGGGCCGAAATGACCCGAAACCGGCGAGTTTTAATTTTTTTAACAAAAGCTGATACTTGTAAACATGATTATGCTTATATCTTCTCATCTTGAAAATCACTAAAAATCTTCAGCGAGGTGACTTTTACTATATTTGTTTTCCTCCAAACAATGCCAAAAATCGCTCAAATCCAGGTTCTTATTTCTGAACAATGCACTTTTTTAAACAAATTTTATTGATAGCGTCATTGAAACTTAGGATTATTGAGCGTGAGTCAGAGAAAGGTGTCTTGAACTTTCATAACTCTAGTTGCCATCAATGGTAGTAATTAACTATTTTATAGAAGTTCTGTTTGTTTTGTTACTGTTTTGTGAGTCCCCCCCCAAAAGTCTGTACTTGTTTAAAGCTAGTGTCAATTTAAGTTTATACTAAGGTCTGCTGATTATTATAGTTTAGTGTTGTGTTGGTTACTCGTACTGTCCAAAAATAGGGACAATGTCGGAAAAATTAGTCTGCAATTTTTTAAGTGGTAGCTGCCCAAACCAATAAATGAGTGGTTTTCACACTCAAAATGCAAAGAAATACAATATTTAAGGAAATTTTTGTATACCAAATTATCTTCTTCAAAGGCAAACCTGGAAATGTCGTTACTTTTCGTGGTTAAAAAACAAACTTTTTCTCCTTATTTTTCTTCCAACTTCTGATTGGGAATTTTACTGTGCCAATTGGGAAAAAGGAGGTGTTTCGCCTTTGGGAGTGGGGCCGAATTTCGCCCCCCAAAATGGCCTGAAAAGGAACACTGATGCCGAAATGGTTTGGATTGATTGGTGTTTTACGTCCCGGTAAACAATTTTTCAGTCATGTTGAGACGGAGCCACTTCTTCCTGGGTATTATTAGTACTTTGGGAAGGTGAAAGTGCCTTTCTCAAGGACACTACACAGCGGTCGTGGGGTTCGAACTCGGGGCCTCTAGGTCCCGAGTCCGACGCTCTACCACTGAGCCACCGCGCCTCCATATGCCGAAATACACTTCCCTTTTTACGACCATTATAGGCGAAACGGAGCGGTCTGGGGCGAAGTATTTCGCCGATTTGCCCTCAAACTGGAACCCTGCTTGTACCTGAAAGCTAACATATAAAATTTGGGTTTGATTGGCCCATCAATTTCCGAGAAAAGCCAGTTTTAATTTTCATATACGTAAATGACCTTTAGCCAAGGTCAAGAAATGACCTCGGCCTTCAATACTCACAATTCTTCATTATTTCAGTTGGTTTCAGGTCAGAGGCTGAAATATTTGTGAAAAAATCAACAGCTTTCACTTTTTCCTGTAGAAAAGCCTAAGTTAACAAATTTGACCTTGTTGTAAAATTGGTCAAGGTCAACCGTAGGTCATCATTTGAACAAAGTATGATGGGCAGAGTCACCACTGCTACATACCAAGTTTCGTGGAAATTGGTTCACCGGTTCCGGGGAAGAAGATTTTTGAAGGGTTTTTACCATATATGGGCGTGGCGGCCATCTTGGTCATGTGACCCAGATGCAACAAACAAACTTTCGTTCCCCCTACCCAAAGAGGCTCCACATAAAATTTGTCTTTGATTGGTCAAATGGTTTCCGAGAAGAAGATGTTTGAAATTGTTGACGACAACGGACCATGGGCATCCTACCTATAAGCTGACATATGCTGCTAAGGTGAGCTAAAAACAAATTCAACCTCAAGCCCTCACCAGTAGCTTGCACCTGACCGTTCTAAGGTGGTGATTTTGGTGTAGTTCTTACTTCGTTATTTGCATACCTGTCAACTTTTTGAAATCTTAAAGAGTGAGATTGCGCGCGACGCCCTTAAAATGGTTATTTTCTGCTCGCATTTACCGCGCGGACCAATTTTACCAAATTTTTTAGGAGTGAGATTTATTTTTTTCTAAGAACCAAAAAGGGATTATTGGGCCGAAATGACCATGGGCCGAAATGACCCGGAACCGACGATTTTTTTTTTATTTTCTTTTTACAAAAGCTGATACTTGTAAATGCGGTTATGTTTATTTCTTCTCGTCAAGAAAATCACAGAAAAACTTCAGCGAGGCGCCTTTTACTAATAATATTTGATAGCGTCATTGCCTACCGTGATATAAGTGGTACGACCAAGCCAATCGATGTAAACAGTACATTATGCGCAGCGACCTTGACACTTAGGATTATTAAGCGCGTGTCGAAGAAAGGTGTGATGATTACCGCGACTAATAATCAGTTTTGATAAGGGATTATTTAAAATTACAGCCATATCTTTTTTTCTTTGGCGAGTTTGGCGGCGTTTTCCCCATTGTTGTTTATAATATGGCCGACTTGACACAGCATAATACACATATACATATGACATATACACAAAAATTCGGAACGCTTCGGTCATCTCCATTCAGTTTGTATTGGAAACCCAATCGATCTAAAAATAGTGACGCGTGACCATGAACGTGACAAACACTAAATATAGAAACATTCGCCAGAGGGCGCAGTTCTTTTAGAAAACACACTTAATTCCAAAATTCTCTAAATCTATGCTAAATGAAAACTCATCCTAACCGAGATTATCAATGAAAGCAATATCTTAAAGTAACAGTAAAGAAATCAAGCATGAAAATGACCTCGATTTTTCAGTTTATGCGGTAATTCGTTTATTTAGTATTATAGATACTGGACAAAAATCATCTTGATACTAAATACAATGATCAGCTGGGCACCTATATTTTATATCGACCGTAGAGTTAAAATATCCATATTATACTGGTCCAAGATGTTATGAATAAACATTTTGAGGTGGAAGATTGTATTCTGCTTGATTTATACGCGGAAACCAGTTTGACTGCTGTCCGTTCTATGAAGGTGGTTCTGTTGTTGTTGATTCGTTGTTGATTTTACTGCCATTGTGGGATTCTGTAATTATTTTATGTGTTGTTGTGCGTTACTTTCTGTCCGTTCTAGTTTTGCAATCATCTTGATGGGGAAGAGAGAGCTGGTTCCTTTGTTTTGTTTGTCTTCCTTGTGTCTCGTGATTGTTGTGTGGCTCTTCCTCACGATGCTACGGGTTTGTCTGCAGTTTATGAGTGTGGTATTTCCTGATCATACTCATTTACTTTTTTAAGAGCGACCACATATCGTGCCAGGGTTTGGGTTCATGTTCAAGTTTCCCCTGAGTCATACAAAATTCTTCAGTGAACAGCTTTCTCCAACTATGGCTAAATCAGCAATGATAATTGTCAGTTAACGATTAAACAATATGCAGTTTGTTTTTGTTTGATTTGATTCTTTACGTCCCATAAACAATCTTTCAGTTAAACAGGGACAGGTCTTCCTCGGTTGAACCAGTATTAAGCTAGAATAAATGTGTCTTGCTCAAGAAACACAACGCAGTGACGTCATTGAGGCTCGAACCCGCGACCTTTCAGTCTCGAGTCAAGCACTCTACCACTGAGCCACTGCGCTCTCCCCCCCCAAAAAAAAACAAACAAACAAACAAACAAACAAAAACAATATGCAGTGATATCTGGCTAGATGCATCAAGCATTTAAACTTATTTGGGCACACTATGGTTAGTTAACTCCATCATGACCAGCTTTTCACTGTGGTGAGGTTGGCGCTGTAAACTGGTTTTAGCCCCCCAGTAAAGGCTATTTTACTGACCGTTTCAAGATGGTGCTTCTTTTGTGGAGCATTTTAGTTATTTGTGTTTCGTGTTTTTCGTGTTGTCTTGTCTGTTCATTGTAGCCTTGTTGTCACCTGCTGGCAAAGGGCTGACCACTTGGCTCTCTTTGTGTGATGTTTTATTATGAATTTGTTACTTTCCCATGTTGTCTCCTGAGTCATGTTTACTCTCAAAACAAACAGAATAAACTGATCATTTACTGGTTGGTACACAGTGACCACTTATGACACTTATCTTTATAAACTTGGCAAGCTTTCCTTTTTAAAGGAAATTCCATTTTCAATTATAAAAGAAAATGTTAGATTATTGAATAAATACCTGCACAGAGCAAAACCAGCGACACTAGCAGAAACATTGATTAATATTCTCAACGTGGGACAAACAGGATACTGTCGGTAAAAACAGATTTTATTTACTTTAAATATACATTTTGGCCTCATATCTGTTTTTCTTATCAGATAAGCATGTCACGATATTAGAGGACTGTCCCAAAGTATTGTTGACACTGCTTATATCCGTTTATGTTCTCTTTCATTCCATTTAGGCGAAATATAAAGTATTTTCATCTAAACTTCTTAATTTGGGAAACAAGGTATACTACCTTGAGGTATCCATATATATTATGTACTTGTATATATGCCTCAACATCAGTCTTCAGCGCGCCTTACATGTACACCATAACCATGTTTATTTCTTAGTATTATATCTTAAAGCAATAGAGATAAAACTTAACAACATAATAAGCGTGTGATGGCAAGCACAGACCTAAGCGCTTTCCCTTTATTCATAAGACAAATTTAATAACAATAAATTTACAGCCAGCCAGCTGCCAATCAATCCAAAAATATAGTTTCGCATTCCACTTGGTAGATGAACGAACATCAAGTTTGGTTTTATCATTGCTTAGGCTACAACAAAGCAGTCCATGGTTCAAAACGCAGCATAGACTCAACATCAACACATCCATAAATCCAATTTCTCAATTTTACAGATTATCTGAAACAAAAACACACCTAAAACCCAATCAAATATAATATTAAGGCAATATTTCATTGAACGGTTTCAACCTTTTGCAATATTTTTAAAATCTACATAATGAACCATTTTTCGAACAATAAATGGGGGTGGGTGGGTTGGTAATCGCACATACAACCAACATAAATTAATCCTTTGGTCTGTTTAGCCTCGAATGACCGTTCAACATCGCAAACGATTGTTTATCGCCTTGCTGAACACTAATTGCACTTAATCAAGAGATTCTTGACCTTAAATAAGCTAAACTAAGTAAATTTAACGATTTTTTCCTGACAAAGACTAGTCGATAACCCAGGTACAGAAGAAGTAGGAGATGACATAATTTACTCTAGTTGGTTTGAATGCCTATACCATGATTTATTTTACTGACCGTTCCAGGGCGGTACTTCTTTCGTGGATCTTTAATGTTGTTTTTTTTTGTCGTGTGTTTGCTATGCCTTTGTGTGCGTCTGTTTATATGTGCTTTGTGGCCACCTGCTGGGAAATGCCTGACCTCTTGGTTCTCAAATGTGGTGTTTAACTGTGAGTTTGTCACTTTCGGATTGGTATCCTGGGTCAGGTGTTGTACTTGATTGTATAGATTCCTGATCTTTGCACCCTTACTTACTTTGAAATCTAAATTACATGGTGGACTTTAATCTCTCTTGCGCCAAGACCTTTTAGTGACTTAGTGTATAAGTTAAAGAATATTGTTGGCTCTAATAATTTTTCAGCGAAGTTTGCTAAAATCTATTCTCATTATAAAAATATTGGCTATAACATTAATGTATTGCAACAGACTGCACGATTGGTGATCAACCCAATCACATTTGGCAACTTTGCTTACCCCTTTAATTGCACACCGGTGGGTCGGACTTCAGACTCTATGACAGTTCTGACTTAGTTGGCATATCTTATGTCCAGGAAACACAGCAGTTTGAAAGATTAAGAAATAGTTTGTTGTCATCTTCTCACAAGAACTCATCCCAGTTTTTCGGTACGACAGTTATTGGATGGACAGACATGCCAGTGGGTGTCATCTCCTCGTTTTTCCCTTGTTGATGCTCGCTTGTGGTGCCCAACTGTGATTTTGTCACTTTCCCTTTGGTATCCTGGGTCAGGTGTGGTACTTGATTGTATCGATTCCTGATCTTTGCACCCTTACTTACTTTAAACTGTCTACCTAACATATGCTGTACACTAAATCCACTCGATCAACTGCACAAAAAGTAGATATTTCGTAACATTTTAAAACATCGTTTGTATACTGCTCACCGAACAGTGCTAGCCCCTACACCTTTAAGTATCTGAACAACGGAGGCTCCATCCAAAATGACAACATTGACTCCAAGTGCGAAATCTTTAACAGGAGGACCAAATGCCTCGAAGCCAGTCAGTAGCTTCACAACCAAAACTATGAGGCATACCAGGCACCCCCCCACAAAAATGTAACGTTATCATACCCACATAAAATGGACTGGCGTAGACTAACTAATGTTTGGTATGGTTCGTTTATGGGAAGTGAGACACTTGAAATATACATATACAGTTCACTGACAGTTTGGAGACAGTCCATCGACAGACAGTGATATAAGGTCTGTGAGCTCAAGCACTGCAGAATATATATGTCTGCCCACCTGTTTGTCTGTCTGTCTGTTTGTCTATCAAAAAGGTATAGTGCCCTTGGCAAGTGACCTTTATATAAGCTACGTCACTGCCTTGGCTTAAAACATAACTTTTTCAGAGACGCCCGCAAGTCAAATCAATCCAAATTGGTCAACACAAAGAAAATATGTGGTTGTGACTTTGGACCACCCTGGTAGCTCAGGTGGTGAGCGCGTCTGTCCAGTGTTCCAAGGGCTTTGAACTTGAGCAAAAAAACTGATTGCATGTCTGTCCGTCTGCCACAAGCTTCTATCCTCTTTTCTTAAAACTTGACTTTTAAGTCTAATAACAATTTTACATATGTTAAGCGTATACAGAGTTTTTTTGTGAAAGCTTGTACTTGTAAATAAAACATCCAGTTAAAAGAAACCTTCTGCGCATGCGCATCTAAACAGGTCTGTAGGTCCCTATATCATGTATTGAAGACATGCTTTGATCCTTTGATAGGGGCATAGGGTTTTTGCATAGTTTACAATAACAGAGAAACAGAATACCAATCTTTGTACAAAATTCAAATTTTATGCGCATGCGCAGCAATTAAAGAGTGAAGAGGTCTAAACTACAGACAATTAACATCAGTTCTGCCACATTTTATTATTCTACAGCCAACATGACCCCATCTTTAAAGTCAAACTGTATGAAAGCTCAATGATAACAGCCTTAAATCAGAAAAATGCTTTGCGCATGCGCAGTAGGCATTTCCCAATGTGGTTCTATATCCTTTTCTGCTTAGTCAGTCATGGTCTACAACTGCGCCAAATTTCATGCTTGTATCCGGAATAGCACAGTCAGGCCAAAATTTGGCTCTTAGCCGCCTAGCTTAGGTTAGAGACAAACAAAGGTACATAATTGAGCCGATGCATGTGTTTTCCAACAATGCGGCATTTTGACAAGTGTAGACTCAAACTAGATTGTGCAGCCTCCTTTTAAGCTTAAAAACTTCAGATGATATTTGATCAGTAGCTTAACACTCATAGAATATTCGAGCAATTTGCAAAGATCTGATTAGACAGCGCGTATTCGCAGGCTGATATTAGGCTTTGCTGGTCGCACATACCACATTGTTGGAAATCTCATGTCGCGGCTGAACTATAACAGCATAAAAACGTTTTAAGTAACACCATCAGCTCTCTCTCTCTCTCTCTCTCTCTCTCTCTAAGCGAGATTATCTCAAAACTAGAAAGGACACAAAAAATATATCACAAAACCACCAGAAAACATAAAATCCACACACACGATAGAGGCAACAACAAACAATGAACCAAAAATATATAACAGAATCATTACCATTGAGCATACATCAACCGCAGAGACTAGAAGGCTAAAAATACATTAAAAGTGCATATAATATTCGTTCTTGATTATGCTATCGTCTTATTGCTCAAATTGTTTAGATCCTGTCAAGACTTCATGACTTATTCAATATATCATCATATATAAACTATCAAATCAAATTAATGAAATGTGATAAAGCAAAGATAATTGTCTCTTAATCGCAGACAGCCTACTAGTTTATACACGATGTAACAATTAGGTGAACATTTTACGCCATTGAAAAAGTAAGCGAGTATGACTGGGAAATTTCACAATCACACACCTCATACCTACCAACGGCACCATGAGAAAAAAAAATCCACAGAAGATTTACAGTAACAAGACATCAGAAAGACAAAACTAAAAATGATATTTACGAAACACTATGCCCCCAAACCTTTGCTTGTCAAGAAGAGTTCATAACACACAAGAGTCACCTTAAGTTTTAAGATAGATAGCTTTATCTCCAAGTCCAAAAGGCTATGAAGCCCATGAGGATACAAACAACATATACAATAAGATGACATCCTAACAAAGACAGTGAAAACAGTAATAGTCATAATTAAACAACTGTATTTAGTAGAGTGGATAGATATGACATTTGTTGCTTTGACCTAATATTCTCAGTTTCGTGGAGAAGGTGTTCAAAGTCCTAGTTCTGATTGCAAGTTGGATATCTCAAAGAGATAAGTCCAACAAGCAACCACAACAAGCATCGTTTAACAGTTGGCTGCAGCTTGGGTTGCCATTTGAGGCTGTGTATGATAGTAAAATATTTTCTTACAAACAGTGTAGAAACCAGAACGGATCCTGACCAGCTAGTTTGTCATAAGCCAGCTAGTCTGGATCTGTGCTGGTTTTAAGACAATATATCTGCGAAGAATGCTCAAAGTGGGAGAGTGCTGCCCGTGGAGTGCTGGCAGTTGTTTCGTTGAAACTACTTCATATCCGTATTCCACATACAAATATATTAACCTCTATATAAAGATATCTGCCATGTATGTGCACTTTTTATTATCTTCATGAGAAAGCACTGTTACTATTCAACAAGGAGATTTCGACAGGAGATATACATGTAATATGTAAAGATACTTAATTTCAATTTATCAGTAGATCCTTCAGTTGTTGAAAGTTATAACGGTTTTGGGATTTACCATAAACGAATTGTGGAATAGTAACTGTTTTTCACCCATTTTATGTCAACCGGAACCTTTATCAATTGGACTATTCCATTTCAGTTTTATGACATATGTTGAATAGCGTTTTACATTTTTTTTAATATTATATTTCGTAAACAAACAGTAAAGAATCTGATCGACGCTGCATCTTGCGACTTCTGATCTAGTTATGTACTGTTTACCGATGTCCCACAAAAGACCATGAGGCGAATAAGGGTTAGGTAACCCCCCTTGTGTAATTCTATTATAGATAGTAGGTATATAATTCATCATCCTCTATCAGCTGATCTAATTTGAACTAAAAAAATTCGCCCAGTTATCAGCTGACAAAGTTTGAACCTGCTAGCTATAAAATGTTTCTAGATACATGTTTCTTTATTAAAAGTTTCAATGCTCAAATTAACAAAGGGCAATAACTTAAAAATAAAATATATATTTTTTTAATTTCACCAGGTAATCTACTAATCATCTTCTACCAACTGACCATGTTTGAAGCCGCTACTGTGTTTCCAGAACGTAAGTGACCCCCGCTTTTTGCTAATTATTCTTTAATGGTGATTTAAATTGAAAAATAAATTAAAGAGAAGAATTTAGATATAGACCGCGTAATTGAATTAATTATTTCCACATAAATGTGAGTTTTTGTATAGGCTGGGATTAGATGGAATTTTGGTGTGTTTTTGCCGCTCCTCTTTGAATTAGTCCCCAAGTGAACCTAACGATATAAATAAAACATGGCTTATACGGGTCATTGGAGGTAATTTGTCAGTCTTACAGATAAGAATGCGTCACAGAAAATTATTTTTCGTATTTCTCAACCAAAAATATTTGCAAAAAATATTTGGTGTGTACTCAAAACAACCATCTCGATAATACGGTTCTTTTGAGCACCCAAAACACGTGTTTAAACTGATGAAGACAGTGGCAGCTTCACGCTAAAATTGCTTAACTGGACAAATCTTTGCGCATTAGGCTGTGATTCACTGCTTATACTGCCTTATAAACTTCACTGTACATCTAAAACCGATGCATTGAAAAAGCGATTCAAGTAATAATATTGTCTAAACCTTAAATGCTGGGTTCCTGTTGTCATCTGCTGAATTTTCTTTCGAGATAATTATTTTCTAAAACTATGTCTTTCAGGAATACAAGTAGGTTTTCAAGCAGTATGGATCCAGATAATGCCCAACATTTTAGACTGCACTTGGCTTTGGCTGTTGACAAAGTTTATCAGCGAAATATCTTAAGCAGGCAAATATTTGATGCTCAAGAAGTTTAAACTATATCCCTGATTCGCTATTTCTCGTCAACTCTCTAAGGACCTCGGACAGTCTTAGTGAAGGATTGCCCATAAAAATGACCAGAGAAAAGTTTCAAAGAAAATGATATTTTTTCTATGAAAAAGATGGTAGGTTCAACCCTCGACTTATCCACAAAAGCCGTTTCCTCATTGGACAAGTACCAATTGAAAAATATGGGTTGAAAACTCCGTTTTTGCTATTCAACATATTGAAAATAGAAAAAGTTTTACTGAGGTGCTTTCCACCCCGTGACCAAACTAATCCTTTTGCATACAGTTGTAGTTTTACATTTCACACATCATATAAAAACGGCATGTTTGGTCACGGGGGGGAACGCTGTCAAAATGCTCAAAAACACTATATTATGAAAACTTATTAGAAACTTATTTTGTAAAAACCTGTAGGTAAATATCAATTTGCAATGGCATATATCAGGGCTTTAGTTATGAGTGCTTACAAAGACATAAATTGCCTCATTTCTCAACCAAAACATTATGTTGTGGGTACTCAAAAGAACCGTCGCAATGAGACGGTTCTTTAAGCACAAAAATTATAGGTTAAATCTGATCTGTAAGAAACTATTACAATTTTACGCTAAAAAGCTGTGTTTATCTAGACTATGATTTATACAGTATACAGATATGATACACCTTAGTGCACAAGTCGAACTGGTTGAACTCGCAGCATTACAGGTAATAGTCAAAAGTAATTGACAGCACACTTCTTTAGACGAAACAATGAAATCTTCTCAACCCGAATTTTATGCAAACGCATCACTTTTGTCTCAAGTTTTATGCCGCAAACATTACATTAACATGTATTTAGGTGAATACTCGACGAAACTTTGACTTTCTGTAAAATAAAATTTGGTCACAAAAAATACCCCCACCCCCTAAACCCTTAAGTCCTGGCATAATTATGCAATATTTTCAAAATATTTTTATTTTGTTAGATGCACTAAATGTAAGGGTTTTATTTAAGCACACAACTATAGTTGTCAGTTATGCATTATGCCAGCCACAGGCTGTCAAAATATGGGCAGATTGAATAGGAAACTGTCCGAGGTCCTTTGCTTGTTTTGTCGTCATAAACTCTTTACTTACTAGGGTCGTCTGCTGATAACCTTTGCAAACAATTTAGAACCAGATCAGACCCGACGGGCATGATCTGGATCCAAACTGCTTGACACTCTACTGATATTACCGATTTTTTTAGAAAAAAAAAAAAACAACGACAAAAAAATGATTTTGAAAAAAATATATATCAGCAGACGACAAAACCATGGCAAATTACCTCGTAGGCAAAAAGAGTCGATGAATTGAAATGGAAGGTGCTACATGTACATGCAGGTTTCATGGCGTTACCGCCTACATTTAGCCTCAACTTCAGATTAACGTCATTTTTTATGAATTATATACCCAGGGACAAACATTTATAAACGTGCCTTACCCTTAATTGTCCCTCTTTAGACATCCTCTTAAACACGAAAACCCTTTCAATTAAGCATGCCTACACAACGAAAACAGTACTGTTATTGAGTTGTAAACGTCATTATAACAACGACGTTAGTTGTTATCATGACCCTACTTTCGCTTCAAATGCTCAATGGAGACGACCTTAATTCTTTTCAGAAAGGCTGATTCGACCAAGCTGGAAAACAAAGGACTTTAAAAAACCGATGCTGTATCAATTTTGTATTGCCAATAATGCAGTTGAAACACGTTTTTGACCCCTCTCTTGTTTAAAGTAATGAACGACGCAGTAGACATCCAATTCCAGGAATATCTATATCCGCTGATTCAACAAAAATCTATTTCGCAAACCTCACTCATCATCACTTTGACACACACACGCACGCACACACGCAATTGTAAAAGTCTATATGGGTCCTAGACCGTGCCGTATTAAAGGCAAGCAAATATAAGGCTTAAGCATGAAACCAGCATGTACATGTAGCACCTTCCATTTCAATTCATCGACTCTTTTTGCCTACGAGGTAATTTGCCATGGTTTTGTCATCTGCTGATATTTGTTTTCAAAATCAGTTTTTTTGCTGTTGTTTTTTCTATTTTTTTTCCGGAAATATCAGAAGAGTGTCAAGCAGTTTGGATCCAGATCATGCACGTCAGGTCTGATCTGGGCAAAGGTTATTAGCAGACGACACTAGTAAGTAAAGAGTTTATGACGACCATTCAAGCAAATTAAAGAGTTGACGAGAAATAGCGAATCAGGGATATACATTAATCTTCAAGAGCATCAAATATTTGCCTGTTTAAGATATTTTGCTGATAAATTTTGTCAACAGCCGAAGCCAAGTTCAGGCTAAAATGTTGGGCATTATCTGGATCCATACTGTTTGAAAACCTACTTGTATTCCTGAAAGACATATTTTTAGAAAATAATTATCTCGAAAGAAAATTCAGCAGAGGACAACAACAACCTGGCATTTAAGGTTTAGACAATACTATTACTTGAATTGCTTGTTTACACAGGCCATTTAAATGCATCGGTTTTAGATGTACAGTGAAGTTTATAAGTCAGTATAAGCAGTGAATCATAGCCTAATGCGCAAAGATTTGTCCAGTTAAGCAATTTTAGCGTGAAGCTGCGACTGTCTTCATCAGTTTAAACCCGTGTTTTGGGTGCTCAAAAGAACCGCATCATCGAGACGGTTGTTTTGACTACACACCAAATATTTTTTGCAATTTTTTTTGGTTGAGAAATAGGAAAAATAATTTTCTGTTGCGCACTCTTATCTGTAGGACTGAAAAAATACCTCCACTGACCCGTATAAGCCATGTTTTATTTATATCGCAGCCTATACAAAAACTCACATTTATGTGGAAAAAAATTAATTCAATTACGCGGTCTATATCTAAATTCATTTATCTAATTTACTTTTCAATTAAAATCACCATTAAAGAATAATAAGCAAAAAGGGGGTCACTTAAGTCCTGGAAACACTATAGCTTATATGGACAACAATAAATCTGATCAGTTTGCTCGTCCGTCTGTCTGTCTGTCTGTCTATCTGGCTGTGTTGATGCTTGAAATCCCCGCAAAAATTTCAGTAATATCTGGACGATTTTATGTTCCAGTATACTAAACAACCGATGGACTGTCTTGGTCAAGAACACAACACCGTGAGTCCAGTGTAGCACCCGTTAGTGTAAACGCTCCCGTTAGTGTAAACGTTGACAATAATGGGAGATATCTCTCCCATTACTGTAAACAGGACTATGTTTACACTAAGCGGCGACAATGCAGACCCCAAACACAGTATCAAACGTTATTGTCAACATTATAGAAAAAACGTAATTTCAAGAGATGATCATTTATCGCAGACATATGAGCAGCCGACTTTGTGACATCGACTCAGTCTAAACTAAGTTCCAGTGAGTTTGCCTTACATCTTGATAACTATTTGAATCACGAATAGTAAGTATTATCTTGACCTGTGCATATTCAATATTGTAAAACAACATTATGACAACAGCGTTGCACCCGACAAGACACCAAATACAACAGTGGCGGATCTAGAGGGGTTCAGGGGGTCCACTCGAACCCGCTCCCTGCCCCCCCCCCCCCCCCCCCCGTTTATTAATATCTTAAGAAAATGTAATAATTTGTTCTCAAAGCGTTTCATTTCCATGGGATATTTAAGAAAAGGGAGATAAGATCAGAAAAGCGAACCGCGGCCATTTCTACCTTATGAGCCCCCTTTCCAGAAATCCTGGATCCGCCGCAATCGAATATAAGGAAAGTGATGATTTGCATTTTCCGTATATTACATAGTTAATCTACAAATGCATATTTGTTTCTCGCCAATTCCAAGCAATGCTCATAGGGGAATCAGGCTATTGTACTGCCAAAGCGAAATTAGCGAACAGTGCAGACCCATGAGAGAGGAGATTGAAGGTGACGTCTCATCGGAGTCTGACTGTTTCTACCGTAGTACTACCGTATTGAATAATAGTCCAGCTCAATACAATAGAAAATATAATGGTGACAATATGTGCATTCCACATAGCTAATTACATGTAGTTTATCATACATGTAATATGGACATTTTGGTGGAAATGGGTGGGGGGAGGATCCATATATTGTGGGTTTCAGCTTCAAACAACGTTGATCATGATCAGACTCCTTCAAAAACCAGACAAATATGGGTATACACCAACACTCAAGGGAGTGGTATGGCATTAGAGCTTTTCAGTTAACTACGAGATAGATACTTTGGGCGTGTTCCGATAATAGGCCATTTTAATACGTTAAAAGTGATTAATTGGCCTGTGAATATGAAACTTGTTGATTGCAAGTAAGTATGACCTGAAGTTTGTCCTAAATTAATACAGGTCACTCTGACCTATATTTCATAGTTAAATAAGTTTGCCATTTCTTTTTAAGGACCCAAAAATCTATCATTAAACGTAAGGAAATAAAAACCGACATTTTTAACAAAAAGCGTTGATATCGCACATATTATCGTCACAAGCTCCCGTTAGTGTAAACGTTAATAATAACGGGAGAGATCACTCCCGTTACTGTCAACGTTTACACTAATGGTACCGTTATTGTAAACGCGTTTACAGTAACGAGAGCGATATCTTCCGTTATTGTCAACGTTTAAAATAACGGGAGCGTTTACACTAACGGGTGCTACAGTACAGTGAGTCTCGAATCAGCAACCTATCGATCCATTGTCTACGCTCAGGTGTTGCAGGAATCAAATGCGTCATTGGACCAAAAAATATCGTACCCTAGATATTGGCCCAAGCCCTGTGTTTCAAAAAGAATTGGTAGTGGCGATCTTTCAAACAGTTTTGTGTCATAATTTCAATGTTGACACCAAAACACACGTCGTTGCGTCCGACTTGAACAGATTTTCGGACACACTCATCTGGCTACAAACGATCGATTGGTACGACAGCGGCTCATCGAAAAGCATTCTTCGATTTTCAAAACACCTCTTAAAATGCGAGTATTTGATAACAAAATAAGAAAACACGCTGCTACTTACATGAATCGAGTCTCGCTTATGCATTGTAGGAAATCCCTCTAATGAATTTATTATCATTGCATTTTACGATAAAGGAGCTGGATTGGTGGCCGTGACTGTACAAATAAGTGTAACTTTACACCAAATCATCGATGGCAGCTGAACTGCCACTCTTTGATGTAGTCTTTCGACTGATTTCAACTACTTTAAAAAGCTATGGTCTGGTCGAATGTTTTGAACCGGAAACTTTTAGATAAAACAATAACAGGTAGAAATGTTAAACATTAATTACTTTAGATATGCTAGCTGCAAATTGTTTTAGTATGCTTAAAATATGTTTTCAGCAAAAGGGTTGGCAGCTGAACTGCCACTTCTTTTGGTGTTAATTTACACTAATATTTACAGTGTGCAGTTATTTTGAGCAGAATGTTTGGGTTTGCAGGGTGCTCAAGTACTGGATAAGTATTGGTTCTCAGCACAAATGTGTAAATACAGTTTTTTTTTTTTGTAAAATGGCCAAGGCTTCTAGATTAAGGTTAATAAGTTTAATGTATATCCCACAATTTGTATTTAAATCTGGATTAATGCAATAAAATTAAAGGTGAATGTTTGTTCATATGACCCGAAACAGCCGAAAAGGTATCGTTTTACCTTTGTCATCCAAGTCAATATTATAATCACAGGTTTAGATAAACACAATTTTGAGCGTAAACTTGTAAGTATGTTCTTACCCGTCAGTTTTAACATATGTTTTGGGTGCCCAAAAGAACCGTCTCATTGAGACGGTTCTTTTGAGTACCCACAACATATGGTTTGGTTGAGAAATAAGAAAATTAGTTTTTCGAAACGCACTCTTAACTAAAGTCCTGAATTAATATATTTCAGTAATTTGGAGATGCTTTTTGTGCATTAGGGTTTTTAACAATCTGAAATGTTACATTATCATAATTATGATGTCGCGTCTGGTAGTAAAATAACGCCATGCGTTAAAATCGATAAACCACTCGTGGTTTACACATTTTGAGAACTTCATAAATTGACCGTGGACGTCCATAACAACGTCGTGTATATTTGACAAAATCTTGATGTTTTCACAAGAAAAACGCGATAACAAAACTATTTAAACGAATTATGATAAATAAAATCTAACATTCGTTTTCTTGCTTTATTGAAGGAGATGCCATCTCTGTGATTTTTGCATATAATTCTCGTGACTATAATGGACATACATATGAACAATTCAAAAACATATCTAATGGTGTTCACCCAGGGCAAAGGGGAGATAAATTTGACTGGACATAACTACCCTTAATATCAGTTGCAGGGCTAAAACAGTTTTCTATAAATTCCACAACTGGTTTTTACCATCAAAGATTTACCATCAAAGAATGTAAAATAGACTTATCTAACAATACCTGATTCCATCTGTTTGATCAGTATACTTGCGCACTATTTACGCGTACAAAATGCATTTAATTGTAAATAGCCGAATGGGGATGCTTCAATGTTTTTAGTATAAATGTATGCTCCCAAACTTGACCCTGAAAATAATTTAAAAGGTAAACGTATAATATTGAAATTACTTAATATGTTTTAGTGGGAAGCTGAGTCAATTTGACTCGTTGCGAAAAAGCGATATCATGCTCGCATTGTATCACTTTTTCCGACTCATTTAATAAATTGAATAAAACATGAGCACTCATGTAAAATCCTCTATATGAAAGGAATTCGATGTTGTCCATACCTCTCTGATGAATCAAAGCGCATAAATGAAGAAATGAGGATCTTACATCAGTGTTCAAGATTTATTTAATAAATTGAGGAAAATAGATAAAATGCGAGGCTTGTAGAGCATTGTATCTCACTTTCGCAACACGTTTAATAAATTAAATGATACAGGAGCACGAATGTAAGATTCTATTTATCACATGACATTAATTTACTTAAAACCGCATTTTTGCCGTGAAAACGTCGATATGTGTCACTCTTTAACACAACGTTTACAATGGACGTCTTTGTTTAACGTTTCTAAACTTGTAAACTACTAGTGGTCTATAGATTTTATTGCATGGCGTTATATCACTCCCAGACGCGATATCATGTGATAAGAAGAAAATGTGGAAATCTTGAGTTCCGTTTTCTTCGTAATGGCTTAACGGGTGTTAAAAATTAATCCTTTATTAAATACAATTAATCCGCACATGTATATTAAATATAGTTATTATTTTCAATTTAATATTTGATAACATACATGTTAATTTAACCCTGGTATAAAGGTAATTATTTGTCAACGAGACATTAAAATATTTAACTTGTACTTGATCAAAGAATTAAATAAAAAGGAATTAAATGCTTTCATCCAGTTTATTTTAAATATCCCATACATATTAGAATTTATGGACATAGTCATATTGGAAACTTTATAACGGATTTACCACATGTTGCATTCTGCTACATGTATCTATTGCTGTGAAATCATTGGATAGTTGGGTTTATTCAGGCCTCCAGATAAAAGTGCGTATTGGAAAATTATTTTCTTTATTTCTCATCCAAAACATACGTTGTGGATACTCAAAAGAACCGTCTCAATGAGACGGTTCTTTTTAGCACCCAAAACACATGTTAAAATTAATGGGTAAGGAAATAATCAAAATTTTACGCATATAAAATTTCCTTATCTGGACCTATGTAAATTATTTAACTGAAATGGTTGTCTAGAAAATGTGAATCGTGTATTGTTTAGAGAATTCTGGTTCAGCCTCCTTTTGGATATGGAGGTAGCCCGGATGCCAAAAATCGGTTGGGGAACACCGCGGAATGCTAGAGTGCGGACAATAAGTGAAACTTCGCGGCAGGATTCTCACCATGGCTCGCTGACGTCGATTGATACCACAAGAAGATCGCCAGCGCCTGCGATGAAGGATGCAGGAAGGAAAGAGTCCCTGCGGATGTTCTCAGATGCTGCATTATTGGGTAGGTTATGTTTTAATCCCTTTTATTTCTTCTGCATTATCTCATAGCTTTAACATTACCCATACATCATTTCAATACAGCCACCCCTTAAACCACCAACAAAAACTGCATCTGAAAAAAATCGATAAGCCATTTGTGGTTTACTTAAGACGTCTGTTGCATACATTTGCTAAGCTTAATAGCTTATTTTATTTAAGAAGATTAAACACGATTCTGACTTGACATCTTGCCATTTATGTTGTGTGTAAAAAAGCGTTTGATTTGGCATGAGATTGCACAAGGTAAAGACAGTGAGAAGATCATCCGTACATTTTATTGAGTAAAAAAAATATAACTTGCAAAAAACCAGCTTTGGTCGGGATTCGAACCAGGGACTCTGTCCTTGAAATCCCTTTGCTCTATCGACACACCTATGGTATTACTTCACTTTTCGCTTTCTGTAAAGGCGGCGCCTCATGAATGCGTAATTAGGACTGGTCTACTTTAGGCATAGGTAAAAGCTGAAAAGGAGGCGTGGTTTTATTCAAAAGTAACTGTATCATCTTGTGCCACAACCTCATTCATTATAGAGTCTTTAAAACGCTAACAAAATAACTGCATCTGAAAATGTCTATTTAACATAAGCAGGGAGGCAAACATTGTGGACCCAGATCAGACTGCTCCTACAGGAGCAGTCTGATCTGGGTTCACACTGTTTATCCATGAGGCTTCAAATAGTTTAGTGGACAACAAAAACATACATTTTGTGATTATGTGCTATAAGGGTTAATAAATGTGAGTTCAGTGTGTATACGGTTAGGATTTTCATGAAATGCACGCACATTTGCGCGGCTCAAAAAGCTTTTTAACTCTTTACCAAATTATAAATAAAACCTGATTTCCCTTCCTTAGCAGATGAAATAGCCAAACCACACCCAGATATGAATATTAAAGTTGCCGCCTTTACATAAAGCGAAAAGTCAAGTGATAGGCGATGTACCTCAGATGTCAATTAAGTATTTAAAGTGACCATAATTGTAGCACAACTTACGTAATTTATCGAAACTTCCCGATAGTATACGGTTTGCTCTCGATTGCTATTTTTTTCTGAGTCATCCGACTTTTATTCATGCATAAAGATCACAGGGTGGGTAGTCACGTGGTTTTTGCTTGGATACACTGTACGGATGTTCGAATACACTGTGCGGACATTCTGATCGAATGTAGGTAGATTTCTCTATGTTTTCTCATCTATACCCAGAAAGTTATACACCATTTTCCAGTCCACATTTTCCCCTATCAAACGCTACCAGGATAGCATCTTTAAGCTTCTTACTTTGAGTACTAACTCTGTCACAAATGTTGTCCGTACAGCTTATTTCCAAATTCAGGCCCGATCTTCGCCGCTAAAAAAAATGTGACAGAGTCTGTACTCAAAGTAAGAAGCCTTATGAGGATATCCTGGCATCGTTAGATCGGGAAAAATGGGGGCTGGAAAATGGTGTATAACTTTCTGTGTAAAGATGAAAAAACACGCAGAAATGATTGTTTCAAGGTGGCTACCATGAAAGAAGACAAATGCCTTATAGTGTAATATCAGCCCCCTACCATCTGTTATGCTTACTTTTGAGAGTGGACCAATTATGTTTTAGATCCTCAAATCCACTTCTGTTATAAAACGCTAAATATATGGTCTTAACATACTATATTTAATATAATTAAAAATACAACATATTTAAAAAATTAAAAATACAAATTTTGCATATTTTCATTAATCATAAAAAGTTTCTATGAGTTTATACAATACAAATTATAATTATATGTTTAAGCCATTATTAATTTTGGAGATATATTTACTGTCCGCATTAGGTTGAAGTATTTTATTTAATGCAAAAGCATCATCTTCATAATAATGGATAGGCTGTAGACAAGGTTACCCCATCCATTTTAATTAGTAGACATTTGTTTCTTGTAAATAAACATAACTACACTTCTGTATGCAGCTTTTGCTCTGGCATTGAAATGAATTTAACTTAGTTGTATTCAGAATCATCATTTTATTGCAGCATAGATTTTTGAACGTTTATTAGGGCCAATAAGGGTGTAGCATGCGTTACATTCTACACCAAACTAAACAAAAGGGACATCTGAGTCCGAAATAGCCTCTGCAGAATATGTACAATGCATTTCTAACAAATGGGTCCATGCTTTGTATATACCTATTAGAAATACAAACTGCGGTGATTATTTTGCAATAATCACAAAATCCTTTTCATAATTATTGTCAGACTTCTCTGATTCTGACAGGCCATAATTGTCAATCAACACCTTTGGCATGCAGTCTCCATCAAACCAAAGGAACATCATATTGCTATCACCATCTGTCAGCCATCCATGTTCATTTGTTGGATATGAAACTTCCATTATGAGGGTATCTGTCCCCCTCTAAATAGCCATGTTGCACATATTACTTTAGAGAGTCGTGGTACATGTAGTATAAATTGACTATATTTAAACCAAATTCCAAAAATTGATATTTTGAGAGGAATAGAATGTTTTTCGTTAGGCAATGGATGAAGTTAGAACTGATAAAAGAAGTTCAGAATATGCAAATGTTATTTATAACATTACTGAAAGTATCTGTATCTGAAGATTAATCTATTTCGAATGCTCATAGCTTGAGATGTTTTTTCTTAAAACATTTATTATTTCTTCTAACAAAATCAATAAAGTAATAGTAGCTAAGACAGAGAGAATAATAAATAATAAAACTATCAAAACCACCATTATATCTTACTTTCTAATCAATTCTATTTTATCATTACTATTATGCTTTTTTGTGGTTTAATAGAGTGCAGAACAATATTGCAGTACTCCATATTTGTGGCAGCCTGCGGGCATTTCACTGATATGTATACACATGCCCATAAGTGTATGAAAGTGTGTATGGGTCAGGACTTTGTAGATCACGACAAAGGGTAGCCTAGCCTACTTTAACTGCATACTCATACCCTACATCTACTCTGACCCAACCCATACTGAGATACACACCCCACACACGCCTATTCTTACTATAATACCCATATGGATATGGGTAGATATGAGCAGGGATAGGGCAGAATATGAGTTTGGATGTGTATGTGCGAGTTCACATGTATGATAGAATAGCAGCACCCTACTCTACCATACCCTGGCAAGCCCTACTCACATTCTGCCCATCGTTACTACTCAAATTCAAATTCTACCCTATTCCAAATCAAACTCAATCTACTTTACTGCTGCACTGCGCTTCCCTTCCTTTACTAAACCTTGCCTTACCCTATCCTACCCATAAACTCTTCCTAACTTGTCCTGCCAGGCCCTACCCTATCCTTTCTATCCATACTGATGTGAGATGGGTTATATTATGGTAGAGAGGGACGGGGTAGGGTTACATAATGATTATGGGTTGGTCACTGGTATATAACATAAATAATAATTGAGCCAGTGCATGAGATTTCGAACAATGTGGTATGTGCGACCAGCAAAGCCTCATATCAGCCTGCGCATACGCGCAGACTAATCAGAGCCTTTGCTAGTCGCATGAATATTTTATGAGTGTTAAGCTACTGACTGAACATCATTTGTAGTTCCTAAGCTCAAAAGGGGTCTGCACAGGCTCGTCTGAGTTTACACTTGTCAAAATGCCACATTGTTGGAAATCACATGTCACGGAACCGGGCCCCGTAGCGCAGTCGGTAACGTGTCCGGCTACAGATGCGTGTCTGACTGCAGATCCAGGGGTCGCGAGTTCGATCTCGGCCCGGTCTTATAATTTCGTGGAGATTGATCATGAAATAATTTCTACGGTCATTCTCCTCCCTTCCGCTGATTCATTCAAGAAGCGTTGTTGTCAGTTACAAGCGAAAGTATGTGCACAAATTACTGGTTAACCGCTTGTTCAAGCCTGCCCAGGAAAACGTGTGGTTAGGTGAACTGACCGTCCCGCAATGACCATAGCTGTTGACTTGGGACGTAAACAAACAAAACCAACCAACCAACAACATGTCACGGCTCATATATTATACATTATATGTAAAGATTGGATAACATAGGAGAAGGTAGGTGGTTGTAGGTTTGGTTATGTAGAGTTGGTGATGACTATGGGTATGATGTGGTAGTTGAGTGTAAGGTGGGATAGCGTAGGATATAAAGGGCAGCGCAATCATCTGTAAGTAAGGATAAAGAGTAAGGCATCCATATGGTAGGTTGTGAGGGCAGGGTAGTGCAGGATTAGTTAAGCTAAGAGATGGGAGGGTATGGTTGTGTAGAATGGAGAAGAGCAGTGAAAGGTAAATCAACCAGAACATAGACATTTGGAATCATGTAAATTTATTTCTGCCATTTGTCTCTTCTTTTTAAAGAAGATAAAGTGAAGCTTCAGTTTCTTTGGAATATCTTATTATTACTGGCTTTTATAATTGGCTACTTCAAATCGTTTACTTGTTACTTCTAGGTTATGCCTAAATACTTGTTACTTCTAGGTTTTGCCTAAATATTTGTTACTTCTAGGTTTTGCCTAAATATTTGTTACTTCTAGGTTTTGCCTAAATACTTGTTACTTCTAGGTTTTGCCTAAATACATATGTTAGGTTCAAACATTTAAAATGTTGATAGGACTCTTAAATAATAGAAATTAATGAGCATTTAAATGTATCAAAGTCAGTTGTACGGAGAATAAATTTACACTCATTTCAAGCAGAAGTCATAATAATATTGCATGTTATGTATGTTAAACATTTTCCAATAAATAAATGAAATACATTCAAACGAAATTTGGAGTCATTTTATTATTGTGTTTATGTTGCTATTAACATAGAGTTGAACAGAAGCGAATAATTCTAATTAAAACATTCAGAATATATCAACATATTATAAATATATTTCTTACTTTGTTTTGCTAAGTACAGTTATATTTTAATATCTAGTGAAACAATATGCAATCAAAGTTTGATAAAGCAACAGTTTGATGAGGCTACGGTGTAAGATATTTGAAACTCTAAAGATTGATGAACAGTCCCATACCGGTATGTCGCTAATGTTATGTGCCCACTCTGTATATTGCGACATGTCTCAGCTGTGTGTGTGCTTTTAGCATTTGGGAATGTATCAGACTTGAAAAAGTTACAAATATTTATCATTTTTGTTACAATTAACAGCTGAATTTCATGTTTTATTACATTAAAGTGGCCTTTCTGATATGCATTTTACAGTGTGCTACTAGGTCTAAAGTTCAAATACTGGCTCTTTCTACACAATAGAAAAACACTACTTGCTGTTGTGAAAGACAATAGACTTCGAGCTAAAAAAAGGTCCTGCTCCCCCCACCCTCATAGGGAATTTTGCAGACATATCCTAACTTGAAGAAAATTTCAAGCCGCATCTTTTAAGAGATGTTTGCACTCTGTGCTCCGGGGCGTTAGTCTCTGACAGCCTGTTACATATGTTACTGTAACAAACTCAGGAAAAAATCAAAATGAAAGTTTGAGCTACAGATAGAAGACATTAAACCATCTAATTATTCAAATTTCTTATGTAGTTTGCAAGCTGGATGCCTAAGCTACATAAAAGCAGCATTTTAAACAAAATTTCAGCCTTCAATGGTGTTATATGCGTTACATAGATTAAATTTCCCTTTGAAAGTTGGAATTGTGACTAACATCATTCATTTTACAGACAATTTGTGCATTTTTACAAGTGTTTTTAATTTTAGTTTACTAAAATACTCATTTGACTAAAAGAAAAAAAAACAAAGTTTGCTTTTCTATCTCAAATACATTGTTTTATATGAGCTATTAAACAACCCCAATTTTAAGTATCCAATTTTGGTATCTATTATTGAGGAAAAATATGTGAAAATATTTGACGCTTGTGGATATCTTACATTTTTGGCACTGTCTTGCTAATGCAATAAAGAATCATACATTTGCAAGTTTGAAATCAGGATCAGAGCACTTATTAAAGTATGTAACGTATGTTACATGGCATATTGAATGAGCTAGGAAATTTTCTTGGAAGTAAGAGATAATATTTCATTAAAAAAATGTTTTTCACATGTTTTCCTATTAATCTCTAGCCTCTGGTGCCTTAGTCTAAGTAATTACAGTCATTGCTGATAACAAGCCCATGGAATTGAGTTACCTATGTTATATATAACCTTTTTAATCACATATTTCCTTATGCCTATGATATTAAAATATATAGACATATAGATAGAAAATAATAGTTCTCATTTAAATGACACAATTTAAAAATATTCCTATTAAATAAAATTATTCAAAAACAATCTTTATTCAAGTCACCCTCACAATGTCTATCATTGTGTCTGCTTCTATGGCAAAATAATCACCCATTTCATCACAACCAGTAGAATCATGGCATTGTATTAGGACTGCAAACTGAGTACAATCCTGTTCCTCTCCACCCCTTTGGGAAGTGTGCAGACATATCCTACCTTAAAGAACAATTCAAGCTGCATCAAATAAGAGATGTTTGCACTCCATTAACTAGGGGTTTAGCCTGTAATGGTATGATACGTATGTTACCATATCAATTTAAGGATAAATGAATTAAAAGTCTGAGAAACAGAAAGAAGACATAAAACTATCTATTTATTTGAATTATTCACATAGCTTTGCATGCTGAATACCTTTGATACATAGTGCTGCTTTTATGTGTTACATTAATTAAGATTACTTTTTAAAATTGGTAATTGTGACAAACATCACTTATAAGCATTTTGTGTGATCCTCCTCTTTTGCCATCAAAAGACTTAATTTTCTTTGTATATGTGGCCAGTGCCAGCGTCAAACAACTTGACTCAGCCAAACTTGAATCCTTAGCATTCTTCAAAAGCAGAAACAGCATGTCAGTGTCATGGGATCAAACACCTGATTAAATATAGGTTTGATGCAATTTCACATATATGCATACAATGGAGTATGACTCTGGTATATATCTCTTCCTGTGAAGTGGCAAGAGCAATCTAACTGCAGCTACATCTGCATCCGTGCTAGTCAAATGATGACTTTGCTCTGATTTTGCAAAATCTATGTCTCTACCGTGTACCTCTAAGAATACTTTAAGATTTCTGACATTGGTCGAACAGAAATTTGATAGGCTGCTTTTTTGCATCATTTGCCATGGAACCTATCCAGTCTTTTGATGCTTAAGTCCTCAGGTATTAGATCAATAGTATTTTGCTGCGCCCAAAGAACTTTATAAATTTTCTTTAGTAACTACAATGTTGACTCTTGATGGTTTGGGCAGACCATCTGAAACAATTTCTGTTACACATTGAAAGTTATCTGGTATAAGAGAAAGAATTTGAAGTTGGGCATTGCCATCAATTATGTTTGCAGTAGGTTGTTTTTTTATGTCAGTACATTAAAGCATGTCTTAAAATAATGTAAAACCTAAGATTTCTCAGTTTTTACAGCCATATCATTAGCTGTTGCATTCAAAAGAAGGAAAGTGGACCATAGGTAGAATGGGATAACCAGTAGTTCTATATTATGCTCTATGGAAGATTTATACAGAGTAAACAAGTTGATAAGGTGCCTCATTTCATGATCCATTGAAAACACTGAAATTGAAAACACTTGCCTCTGACTGTGTAATTAAAAAGGATGTCACGACAATGCCCTTGCTCATTTATTATGACGAGTTATATATGTTACATCCTTTAATAAGCGCTCTTATCTTAGAAACTTAGTGAATCATTGTATTGAAAGGGTCTATTTGCGCTCTGTTCATCCTGCATTTCATTGCTTTACCTGCTGTGATACATCTGAAGGGAAAGAGTTACCTCAGTTTCAGCACTTCAGAAGTACTAAGACTTCAAATAAGTTTTTGAATGCTTGGGGAAAGATAATAAGTGCAGAGACATTATTAGATGAAAATATGTGGGTTGCATGTATAGAAAGGCTACATTTATAAAAGTTAACCAGCTAAGATATGAAGATATGATTCTTTATCACAGAAATATTAAGGTACATCAGTCCAGGTACTCATTGCTCTTAATGGCATAGTTTTCCTCTTTGTAAAGCTTTAGTCTTTTTCCTACTTGCAGAGTATCACTTCAAACACATACTCAAAGAGCCAACTATTAGGAATTCATATCAGTTTCCGAATGTTCCAAGCCATAAATGGCAAAATTGGAAAGTTGATAATGGCTCAACAATTTTGAGTGGACTGGTGGTAAAATTGAATAACAGTAAATGATTGAAATATTGTGTGATGATTTTACTAGTTGCAAGGAGGCGTGTAATAATAATGATTACCACAGAAGCAGACAACGACAAACGTTTAACATGAGTGTTGAATCGATGAGAAATAGTTTGGACCATTTCATTTATTGTATTTTCTTGTAAAAATGAAAGACTATCTTTTCTATTTGTGGCTCTATATTTAGCATTATATGCACCGTATTAGGAAATGTGTCCAAAAGGCCATTGATAACATCTGTAAAAACAGTCCATGGGCTTGATAATCAGAAATGAATTAATATAATTTCTAGTGTTTTGGCACCAAAGACTTATAAGTACACATTAAGTGTCCTGATCTTAAACTTAATGACATCTTGCAGATATATGAGCAAGACAGACTAAGAAAATGAAAAATATCCACATGCTGTAATCACTTTCATGTGTTTTACTTAAACGGTAATAACAAAATTCGCTTCTCTGTAAAACTGGGAGTAGGGCTGTGTATTAGCTCCTATAAGACAATATATTTAAGATAGAAAAGCAAACTTATTTTTTCCTATTCATCAATTGAGTATATGTTTGTAAAATCTATTAAAACAGTTTGAAACCAAGTCATAGAAGTTGTTTATCTAAGTGACGATAGCCACAATTATAGCTTTTAAATTATAATTAGGTTCATGTAACGCACATAACACCACAGTTAGCCGTATTAATGTTAAACAGCTTCCATATGTAGTAAAGACATCCAGTATAAAGACTATAAGAATGTCAATTTATTAGATAATTTTAATGTCTTCTTTTAGTAGCTCAAACATTCAAATTTCTTATTCTCAAATTAATATAGTAACATATGTAACAAGCTGTTACAGGCTAACGCCCCGACTTACAGAGTGCAAACATTTCTTATTAAATGCACCTTGAATGGTTACATAAGATGTAATTTGTCTGCAGAATTCCAAAGGGGATTAGGATGGAGCAGGCCCTTACTCAGCTTGATGTCAAAATACTGTTTGATGGTTTAACTTATCAAACTAACATATGTAACGCTCTCTGATCTTTAAAACTTGATGACAACTAGCAGATATATAAGTATTTATCATAGGAGCCAGTTTAAAATCCCTAAACAATGTAAGATTTCCAACAGCTGCAAGTTTTTTTCACAATTTTAGCGCAAACTTTCAAACTACATTTCCTTTATTTGATATAGTAACGCATGTAACATGCTGTTTCAGACTAACACCCCAACAGAGAGAGTGCAAACATCCCTTATTCGATGCAGCTTGAGTTGTACTATAAAAAGGAATATGTCTGCAAAGTTCCCTTGAGGAGATTAAAACATTTTAGGCATATCTTACGTAAAGACAATGAGCTTGCTCATTTATTACATCAGGTAACATATGTTACAGCCTCCGATATTAAAACAAATTGCAACAAACTTGCAGATTTATGAGTCTTTTCATATAAGTAAATAAATCCCAAACAATGATACACATTCATCAACTGCAAATATTTTTTTAACTATTTTTACTTTAGTTTTAAATTCAAACATTTCACCTTAAAACTGGGTAGGGGTAGGGTTGTTTAATTGCTTATCCCAGAAAAAATATTCAAGCTAGGGAAACAAACTTTAATTTTTCTGTTAGCCAATTGCATAAGCTAGTCAGACATGGTTAAAAACATTTTGCAAAACACACAGAGAGATTGTGAATGTAAATGATGTTAGCCACACTTGCAAATTTTAATGTGTTATCTGATTTATGTAACGCATATGACACCTTAGGAAGCGGCAATTTTGTTCAAATGGCTGTCATATGTAGTCAAGATATCCAGTATGCAGACTATATGAATGATTTTAAAAAATAAATATTTTAATGTCTTTAATTTGTAGCCCAAACTTTCAATTTACTTTTTCTTAGTTTGATTAAGTAACGTATGTTACAGGCTCTTACAGCCTAACTTCCCGGAGCACAGAGTGCAAACATCTCTTAAAAGACTCGGCTTTCAATGCTCTACAAGATAGGATATGTCTGCAAAATTCTCTAGGGGGGGGGGGGAGCAAACCCATTCTCAGCCATCCGTCTACAAATCAATTTTCTATTGGGTAAATGCAAAGAATAGACCCAATTGAAAATAAAACATCGTACCGATTATAAAGAGGCTATTTTGGACTCAGTCATATCATGTCTAGTTTGATGAATTTGATGTGCAGTGTAATGCATGTTACACCTTAAGGGCCCATATAAACCTTCAAAAATGTATTTCGTAGCATATGATGATTCTAAAGACAACCAAGTAAACTTCATTTCAATATCATCGCGATAGATGCATGCAGAAGTGTTGTTTTGTTTATTTACAGGAAAGTGTGTCCACTTATTAAAATGGGTGGGATAGCCTTGTATGCAGTCTATTAATTATTATGAAAATGATGACTTTGTGATAAATGAAATACTCCATGACTATTATAAATGCTGACATTAAATATATCTCCAAAATTAAATAATGACTGAAACATGTAACTATGGTAAAATAAAGACTTTAGAGTAGTTTACGAACGTCGAAACCTGTCTTAAACGGTCACTCAAAAATAGACAAAACAAATGTCTTAAAGCCATATTATTACTTAATATAGGTCAATGGAACTGGTCAATAATACTTTTGACCTGCATTAAGCGATTATCGGTCTTAAAAACCTGTTTTTGTTTTTTGAGTGGCCGCTTAAGACAGGTTTACTGTACATCTAACTTCACCAGGTCAACACCAGAAGAAAATGGCGACGCAAGGCAAGTTGTTACATTTACGTCAGAAGATAAGAAAAGAAAGTTTCTTGCAGCCAGGAGGAATGAAGAAAGTGTTGAATGCCCCGAGTATCCTGAACGCCTTCAAATCCGAAGTTTCGGTGAGTGCGAAACTATTGCACGAATTTTTACCGTACACTGAGTGTTTGTTTGTGTTGGTTGTGATCTACGTCCCAGTCAACAATTTTTTAGTAATGTCGTGATGATTTCCTGTCTTCTTGGGTTTAACCAATACTAAGCAATAGATAAAGTGTCTTGCTCAAGTTATTGTACTGTTCAGAGTACCGTCCATCAAGTGATAATTAAAAATGAACGATCGATCGAAAATGTACATTACCTTAGATCATATTAACAACTGAGTGATCTGTCTTTTGATAAAATTGTGTAACTATGGATGAAATAATACATGAAATATTAAGTCCAATTTTGCGTTAGATACTATAAAGTGTATACATTTTGTATCTGAAGTTTAATCTCCTATGACGATTGTGATTTATATCACTCTTTTTTTAACCCTTAAAGCGCCAAGAAAAACTGCATCTGAAAATGTCGTCTGCTGAAGTCGTCTGCTGCAAATAATTGCCTAACATTACTGACGAATTAAGTATAGAAGCAAACAGCGTGGACCCAGAACAGACTGCTCCTATATGAGCAGTCTGATCTGGGTCCACATTGTTTGCCATAGAGGCTTCTTAAACATTTCAGCAGGCGAGAAAGCAGACGACTTTTGTTGCGATTGGCGCATTAAGGGTTAATACGATTATTGTATATCTTTTCAGGTAAGGTTATTATTCTGAAATGTATCATTATTCAAAGAAAAAACCCATCATCAATGTAACTGCGCATAACGTTTTGGCTGACCTCATATAAAAATGGCTGATTATTTGGATCATTTGGATATCGTATAAGTATAAATTGCGATTATTTAATTACTTATCAGTTTAATGTGATCGTACTTTTGCTTACCCACAACATTTGTTTTTGTAGTTGACAAATAAGCAAAATAATTTGCAATCATGTATTCTTATCTATAAAGACCTTTTATATTACAATGCGTCCTCAAAGTTAGGACGGCTTAAGTTAAGCATTGATATTTCAACATGTTTTATTAAACGTTTAATAAATTTCAATAATCGATGCAGTACATGTACGTATGATCAAATATATCATTATTATATAAAAATGAAACTATTTTGATTTTAATAAGTTCGAAACGTTATTTTTCGCATCCTAAAAATCAATACTTAACTTAAGGCTTCCTTAACTTTAAGGAGGCATTTTAATTTTTGGCCCTAGTGTGGACCGTCTATTGCAATAGTTACTTATGCATGTACACTGCAATGTACATATTGGTAAGATTTAGATGAATCTCATTATTAGCAAGGCGGGGGTCCCGCCATGCTTACTTTTATGGTTTTCAATTGTTGCTGTATCTTTCATCGCCGAATTTTCCTTCCGATTTTGCTGTTTTGTTTTTGACGTAAAACAATTAGATCTATTAAAATTAAATTTGTTTATCATTAAATGACAAAAATGGGTGCTAATGAATAAATTGATTGCATAAAAGTTAATAAATACGGCGCACTATTTTAGTAAAAACAATTAAAATGTGTATTTTTACGTAATATTTTCGGATTTGAAGGTATTGTTTCCTTTAGATTATTTGGTTATGCCGAACCAAATTGGGCCAAACCTACGACAATAGCCAAATGGGTCCGGACCGAATCTATGGAAAATGGGGAGTAATAAAAGCCAGGACCAATGCCCGGTACCAAAATTTATTGGCATCAAAATGTTATTTAAGGGCAATTGCGGGTAAAACTTCCTACATTACAATCTTTTTAATTCTTTGCATACAGCTTCTTTTAAGTATGGACTGTCAATTTATGAAATATAAAGGATATGTCACCATGCTCGATTTTTCATAAGTTTTCAGCATTTTACAAATTTTCTGAAAAAAAAAAAACATGTCCGTAATATTTAGTTTAAATAGTTGTTATCGTCATCCAGCATCTTTACTTCAAGCTTTTAGGAAAAGTGAAAATGTATCTGTTTTTCCAAGCCGTGACAAGATAGATACTGAGATATATTTTGGTAATTCCCCTAAAATAGGAATACGTTTTTTAGATTAAATTGTATATAAAAAAATCTGGAGTTAACAATCTTAAAGTTTTGTTTTTATTTCATAGACTTTTATGTTACCTTTTAGAAAAAATAATAAAAAATGGGATAACCAAACTAATTTCCTTTCGGGGAGCAAAATTTACACCTACCCCCACAAATTTTGAAGATAATTCGATATAAAACGTTATGGAGTGTACTTTTTGCCATTTATATCAATTCATATTACTTGCATGAAGTAATTCATTATTATAAAGCTTAAAAAGAAGAAGAAAAAAATAATGTCTAATAGGTGCCCACCAAGGAATCGACCCTGGTCCACTGGTTCAAGAGTCCAACGTGCTAACCACTAGGCGACGAGGTCAGATCATGCCCCGCCCAAATTAACCGTATAATATTATATTGGCCATACAATCTGAGTACCGGCCATATTTGTAACATGCAAATATGAAGAAAAGATTGGATCATTTGCTCTTTATAGGGTCTTCTTAAAATGCATAATGTTTTTTTAAACTAACATTTCAGTAAAATTAATAACACAAATATTGACAATGTCAGACATTTTAGACGCATGACTTGTTATTGAGATATTGACGATATCAAGCAAATATAGGCTCAACAGAATTTTTTTTGATCATAATCTTTTTCTTCTTTTTTTCGTTCCATTATATGTAAAGGTCCCACAGGTTTTGAAAAAAAAAATGAATCCATCGAAATTCTTCCACAAATTTAGCTAGGGACCAGCTCGAGACCAATCTCGGACTAAAATTGTCATTGAGGGCAATGAGGGTAATACCTCCCACATAAACTCTTTTTGCATACAGTTTGTTTTATGTATCGACATAAAAAGGATATGTCACTACGCTGAGCTTTTCATAATCCCACATGGAAGTTTTCAGCATTTTACAAAATTTCTGGAAAAAAACCCAAGTCATTAATATAAAGCTAAACTATCTGTAATCGCCATCCAGCTTCTTTATTTAATTTTAATTATTACTCACGATATCAAGTTTTTTAGAAAATATGAAAATCTAATTGTTTTTCGAAGCCGTGACAAGATACTGATCTATATCTCATTTTTTCCTTCTCTCTTTGTGTTGCTTGATGTTATAGCTATACAAAATCAAACGAGATAAAGCTTAATGAGTCTTATTTTTGTTTGACAAAAATATTTTTGTGATGATAAGTCATGCCCTCTATTTCCTACTGTAACAATAATATTTTCTTATTTCTAAACATATGCATTTGTATTTACCATCTGATTGGATGTTTATATTAATATCTAGACATGTACGCATTGAAAAATATAACATTGTCCAACTCTAAATACAATGCCATATTGTATTTATTCATCCAAACCTGTTATTTGAATTAATCAGCTTTATTGGGCGGCATAACATTATTATTTTTTAAATATTTTTGTAATGCAGTACATAAAACCCAGTTCTAGTTTGTTTTCATATAGAAAATAAAGTAAGGTTTTCATTCAGCAAAAAAATGATATTATTTCTTAAAGAGTTTCCTCATACAGACTTCATAAACATGTGTAACAGTAGTGAAATGTGCGTTACACGAGTGATTTTTTTCTGTTACAGGAGGAAATAACCAAGCATATTATATGGAAATAAGGTTTTTGTATTAAACAAAAACATTTATTGAAAAAACATTAACGCAAACAAATCAAATAATATGCTTACTTAAATTGAATAAACAAATTCACTTCCAACACAATTTTATTCAGCTTGCTTCGAAAATAGTATGTTACATGAAGGAATTTTTTAGTATCAGGAGTGAATTTTGCTATATTTAGTCATTGCCCATATTTGTACTGCTAAACTGCGATATTAAGTTAACATATTACATAGCAAATATTTTTTTTTTAAGAATTGAGAAAATTTACATAATTAAAAACGTATTTCTAAGCTACTAGTTGCTTACACAATTCACAATTTTATAAGCTTAACATTAAATAATATTTCTTCCCTCATGTAACATTTTTATCTCTCCTGTAACGTTACATGAGTAATATATTAATAGTTAATCTGTAAATAAACATAAAAGGAGTACATTGACATCCATGGCGGTCCAAATTAAGAAACTCTACACTAAAACAATGTGTATCCAAATTCTCCAACAACAAAATTATTTCAGACATAAAATATATCACCGTTACATTACGGACCATATGCATAAATTACACACCTACCTGCAAGCCTAAAAATTGATATTTCATGTCAATTAATAGAAAATGTTATTCGTTTCAATTTTCACGCTGACAGGAAATGGCCACTCTTCAAAATGGAGTTGGGGAGTAACTATTGTATCTCTGGGAGGCTGTATCAAAGTTTGGCCGATGAGTTAGATATCTAGTTGTCAGTAAAACACAGTATTATATTTTTGAAATGCACATTAAAACATAAAACTATAATCAACAAAAAGAAATTAGTAAAAATAATAGCTTATGAGTCTCCTGTGCTTCAAAAAACACAGATAAACTTGTCTGGCTACAATGAAAACGTGTCGTTTTGGCCGGTTTAAACCTTAAAAAAATATCTTTATAAGATCTTTCAATCAGAATCAAATACATCAACATGACAGATAAAGATAGTTTTAACATTCTAGGGCAAGAATTGGGCCACGGTGCGTTCTGTTTTCGAGTAAATTGTAAAACTCAAGAATTTCGACGAAAATAAATTATGACTCATAAAATTTTGTGATCAGTTACCATTCATATTAACTGCAGCGTTGCACGTTGCCGGAATACAGCATGTGCCTTTATTAGGTCATGACGACGTTGCACTTTTTGAATGACGTCGCTAATGACGCTGAATCAACACACAAATTGAAAATTGCGTCATAATCACTCGTTTGAAGGGTAAAACAATGGGTAAACTGATAATTTGCGTCTTTCGATATCAAGTTTTTAGGCTCAGCTTTGAGAACGCATGTTGAATCGCTCGGCAAGCCTCGCGATATCAAAAAGCGTTCTCAAAGCCCTGTCTGGTAAACTTAAAATCAAAAGACACTCACCTAGTATTCCATAGATGGCTCCTTTCTAGTTTTACACTGAGGAAGGGGAACTGGTTACTTTACCTCAATTGTGCTCTTGCTGTCGACGTGCTGTCGATTTTTAGTGTCACTTCTTTGCGATGCCTTAGGTTGGCCTGTGGTATGTGATTGTGGTATTTGTGTTTTTCTTATCCATTAGTTTAAACATTTTGAGTAGCCACAACATATGTTTTAATTGAGAAATAAAAAGAATAATTACACATTTATCTAGATGCTGGGAGATCCTTCCGCGTTTTCATGGTGACTTATTTGAATGTTCCATTCATGACCAACGTAATGATATTTAAGGTGATGTTACAAATGCTAATGTTTTTTTATAACCTGGTGTCTTTTCTTTCAAATTAAAATTAGCTAATGGATAAAATATACATACGTACATGTACTTTAAATGTGTAGATTACAAACAATTAAACAAAAACATTATTCAGTACAATAAAGTGCATCGCTCCGTGTAGAAAATATCATGCTATTAAAATGATGCCAGAAATGAATTAAAAGGTATTGTTCGACATTGATGGTTCGACAGCGTATTTTCGTAATATGAGTAAGGAATTGATCTCTGGATGAGTAGGCCTCTTTGGGCTGCAGAAAGAAACTCAAAGGTGATAGGGTTTACTTTAAATTTACCATTTAGTGCACTGTTTGTGTTTGTTTAGGGTAGGAACACACATTGTTAAAACCATGAACATTCATGCTAAAACAAGCCGTGTTGTTCACATGAGTCTCTGAGTCTCCAAAATTTGCTTCGCAGTAGTCTAATCATAGACTTTTCATTATTTGTTAGCAGTATGAAGCATACTGGAATCCAGCTCCTTGACAGAGATTTCGCCTTTTCTGGATTTGCGCATTTGCTCTTGCCCTCATTGTATAATCAGATTATGGTTGGCTGTGTTATGACACGGCTCCTGTTTCATAGTACCACATACGAACAAAGAATGAGTTTAAGTTTTTGTAGGTACAAATTTATAAGAGCTGGTATCCAGCATAAGGAACAAGTTTGCATGTACGCACAACGAAAATACAAACCAGTCTGTGCAGTCGCACAGTCTGATCATAGTCATAGCTTTCTACATGGAGAACCATCGAATCCTTGGCTACCCATAGAGTGCCCTTTGAAGACTCTGATCAAACTGCGCGGATGCGCAGGCTGATCTGAGTCTTCGATGGAAGCACATGCCAACTTGTACATTTCGCTGGATACCTGCTCAATGGAGTGCAAATATAGACTTGTTTGTTATACAATAAATAGAGTTTCCGTGAGAATTCAGTGTGAAAAACGCCTTGTGATTCTTATACTTATTGCATATGTAAGCAGCGCCTGTGTAGCTACAAAGAACATTCTCGTTAGAGCCTTCGCTGTTTGCATACACAAAATATCGAAGTATATGAAAGCTTAAGCCAAAGATATACGTCTAGCTGCGTATACGTATTTACTCTTTGTCTACTAGTGTCGTCTGCTGATAAGTCTGGAAAGCAGTTTGGATTCAGATCAGGCTCGACAAAATGTCGGGCCTGATCTGGATTCAAACTGTTTGCCACTCTAATGGTATTCCTGAAAGAAAATTTCGAAAAAAGTGATTTTGAAAGATCAGCAGACAACAAAAACATGCAAATTACCCAGGAAGCAAAGCGTTAAAATTGACTCACGCATGTGCAATAAGTACTTTTATCTGACGCACTGCCATACTAAAGCTGCTGTGCTTTAAACTGAGAAAAATATTTCCGTTTTGGTTTGGATGTCTATATGTTCGTCTGGAGGTTTTGAGGAGGCTGTGTACTGGATAATCAGACCTTTGCAAATTCTGTGTACTCATGTAAACTGGATATATACTTAGTGCACACATGTATGCAATTATTAATGGCATGTATTGATGTATCGACGAGGGTTTAAGAAAGTTTTCAGCATCTTTATTAGTGACTAGTGTTATTGCAGTTCAATATTATTGTAATTAAACAAGGAAGAGCGTCAACAATAGTAACCCAAACAATAGATTCTTTAGTGCTATAGCTAAAAGTCAAAACTGACGGGTTTAAATGCATACTTGAAATTGCTCATTATGTAAGCGGTGATATAAGACGCCATCTTAAATTTTAAAAAAATCTATCATTTTTATAGATCTTATTTCTACATGTACGTCAAGGCCATAAAGGTTGCTTCATTCACACCAGATAGGCGGCAATCGAAAACGCTCTGAACATTGACGAACGCGGATCAAAAATCGCTAGAAACAGTGTTTTCGATTGCTATTTGTCGGCAGTCGGGCGACAGATGGCAATCGAAAACTCTGTTTCTAATGATTTTTGATGTACATGCGTCGACAGTATTAACGTTTTCGATTGCCGCTTATCTGGTGTGATATTGACGGACGAAAAATTCGGAGTAAATCATATTGCCATACCATTGATACTTCACATCCCAGTCAACACTTTTCAGTCTTTTGGGAATTTTTTCTGGGTTGCACCAGCATAAAACAGTAAATAAAGTGTTTTGCGCAAGGACACCAAACAGTGCCTCTTTTGAAGCTCAAGCCAGTCTGGCAATATACAGGTACCACTGAGCCAATGAGCAATGTTTGCCAAGTTACAAAATCAGAATACATGCATTATTGTAAAGCATGACTTAGAACAAGGCACTTATCATAAAATGAGTCACGACATGTGACCTCCGACAATGTGGCATTTTGACAGGTGTAGATTCAGACAAGCCTGTGCAGCCTCATTTTAAGCTTAGAAACTCCAAAATAGCTTAACAGTCATAGAATATTTAAGCGACTAGCAAAGGCTCTGATCAGCTGGCTGGTCTGAGCCTTTGCTGTTCGCGCTTTACACATTGTTGGAATTCTCATGTCACGGCTCAAATACATTTAATTCCCGGTTTTAAAAGCTGCAACTGTGATTTGAAATTATTATCATTCACTTACACTGGTATGTGCTCAAAACTCGGAAATTGGAAAAAGCAAACGTTGAATATAAAATAATAATTCTGGTCGGGCAAATTGAAATTTTCGGAAATTAAAACGTAATGCTGCATGGGTAACATCAAGATACAGTTTATGTCCAATGGCGCGGAAAACGCTCCTGACATGGGCCAGTCCGTATATACATACACTAATATTCGCGTGAAAAAGATTCAAACGATAAAGCAGTACCTTCAGTTTCAATTTGTTTACTAATGTGACAACCGAAAGTGTGTAAAAAGTAAAAAAAAGTGAGACATTTTAAAAAATAAGTTATGGCATCTTTATAAGATAATTTATAGATTTCCATTTTCATTGTAACGCTTTACACCTAGATTTGCCAATATGTAACCGTCGTTTTTGGTAACGTTTATGCTTTGTTTGGGGGTAAAACAAAACGTCTGGCGATTTTTAACTCATTGGGAGCGTCTTAATTTTAAAAATGCTTTATGTTTCTTAGCAGTAAAAGACAATCTGTATTGTGCAAACCATATCATTTTGAATAAACGGGAAAATTAATACTATTTGCACCATGAAGATAATGTTTTATGTATAATTGTAGGGACATTAATTGTTCTACCTGACGTCAACTATCGAACTGGTATGTGAGTTTTCGAAATAGGGAGAGGATTTTCAGCTGATCTAATACAATGCATATGAAAAATGTTATTTTAATAATTACGTACGAGCCTGGTATTCACCATGAACCAGGATATGAAATCTATCGCGAGAGCAGTTATCATATTTGGAATTGAAATATTATTGATAATGCCACTAAGACAATCATGAGATTTAATAGTTTGAAATAGATATGGAATTTCAAGTTATAATATTTACATTTTCGAAGCAATCCTTAAATGAATCCTTAGATTTTTGCAACCTTTCATAGCCTCATGCTTTACACAAATTTGATTGACAGCTGCCAAGCTCACTTGCCCGTGCAATATGCTTCGGACATCGGACACATTCGCCAGAAGTGACACTGGTGTTGTGATTGACAGCGAGCCTAACCGAGTCGCAAGTGCAAGCAAGCCTCATGTTTGCTCCATTGGCTATCAGTGTTCAAGCTGGCTGTTCCGCTTTTCCGTTTTACACTCCGACAAAACCGTTAAAACGATTATGTTTTAATACAATACTGCTGTGATTCACAAATTAAAAATATTTTTATATATTAGATATTCATAATAAAATGTAAATATAAAAATAAATTCAATATTTGATCTGTTCATGGAATCATGAATACTTCGGTCTCTTGCAAAGTTAACGTGAAGCTTTCACTTACTTTGCAAGAGATACGAAGTATTCATGATTCCATGAACATTCCCAAAAATTGAATTCATTTCTTAAATAAACCTATCGACTTAAGAGTAGTAATAAAATTGACAAATTAAATGCAAATTAGGTTATTGGTATATGCTCAGTTCTACATAGAAAAACTGCCAGTGATATCGAATATGACATTAAATAACTTGAATACAACATAAGACACCGGCTAAGAAAGACACCTTGACGTACATCAGGAGCAATAAAAAATAGAGAATAATTAATGAAAACAGTAACAACAGGTGTATGCCCTAGAACTAACATCAGCCTTAGTCATAAGGGCCCTCTGTATGCATAGCACACATAAACTATGGTAGTAGGTGACGTTTAAGATCAAACAATTGATATCTATCGTTTAAACTAAGTTTTAATGAATGACTAAAGATGGGACAATGGAATCATATTATCTTAAGACAAAAGTCAATTGATGATTAGACAAATAAACTAAAAATTCTAAAAATACATTATCATTCTGAATGACAAATTTAGAATTTTCGGATATGAATAAACGAACAGCCATTTATAGTAGATTGATAGCCAAGTGACACTGAAGGTGTGATCAAATTATCATAATTAATTGGATTTTGACTTACTTAAAATTTGGAAGAAAATATATAAAACTAAAATATTTACATGTAATGCAAAGTTGTCTGACTTGCAATCACTATCAGGATGAAAGGATAACACACTAGAGAAAGTAAGGCATCATTTAGGTGCCAATCAACTTGCTAGTATTGACTAATAATTGACAATGACACTCCGTTTATCGAGTAGATTAAGTGATTTATTTGATGATGAAGAGGAAGAGAAAAAGGAGATAATTGTCAAGAGAGCCCCTGAACAACACATCAAGAAACTCAGCGAAATTGAAACAACAGTTGATGAAGAGGTAATTTTAAATTCAATCATTTTAGACTAGCTTATATTCTTTGACTTTTCGCTTACTGTAAAGGCGGCGCCTCATGAATGCGTAATTAGGACTGGTCAACCTTAAACATAGCTAAAAGCTGAAAATGAGGCGTGGTTTTATTCAAAAGTAGCTGTATCATCTTGTGCCGTTATCTCAGTATAGATGCCAAACACATTATTTAGTCCTTTAAACGCAAGCAAAATAGCCGCATCTGAAAATGTCTATTTAACATAAGCATAGATGCAAACATTGTGGACCTAGATCAGACTGCTCCTACAGGAGCAGTCTTATAGTGTAGGCCGCTGTGTCGAAATTTGGGCTCCCGTGGGAATTTTGGGGTAAAAGTAATTAATGGCGATTTTCAACTAGAGAAATATATGAAGTTTAACGAAAACGATGTTTCCAATTTTTTCTTGCAGTATTAACGTCACAGTGACGTCACAAAATGACGTACCGTATTTTCGCATAAATTAAACAGTTTATATCTGCTAGTGCTGTATACACCTAAATTAATTGCATTGTAATGTTGTTTATTGCGTTGAAGTGGTTGAAAACGTCGATAGGAGGACCAAAATGAAAATGGATTCAACGTGGACTTCAATTTACGTCAAATTGGCGTTGATTTGATGTCAGTATGCAGCAAAAAATATTGTGTACAGAAATATAATTCTGGAAAGATTGTGTGTGCCTTGCGATTTAAATCAAATGTTAGCATAAATTTATGTTTATAGCTAAGTTTTTTTAAACATGTTAGCTCTCTGACGGTTGGGTGTTTGGCTGTTACAGCATGTTAACTACGTTACCCCTCAATTGTTTAAAACACAAATAATGTAAATAAGGTTGTTAAGGTAGTACTGGTATAATCAAATTGGCCAAACATTCATTTATTGTGCGAGAACATTTCATTTCCTGCAAATAATTATGATTAAGTTATTAGGGCCCATTGTAATGTCATTTATGTTACATTTAAACTACCCCTCCCCCTCTAAAACCATTGAAATGTTGTTAAATAGTTTCCTTTAATAAGCTTCTCATTTAACATTCATGTGTTAACTTTATGTTCCAAAAAACAATTAATGGGACATTTTTAACTGCAAGCAGCTTGTTTTTATAAAAAAAACCTTTAAGAGTTATATGCTGTTTAATATGATACCACCGAAAAGCACGTTAAATAAGGTAAGAATATTTTCATTCTAAAATTGTATGTAATGCTGTATAAAAACCTTAAAACACCATGTATGAGCATTATATTGAAATTCAATAGTAAATGCTGTAACCAACATCGTTTCTGGTGTTAATTATCTTTTTATTATTTGTGTGGCAATATGTAACGTATATTACAGCTTTCAAGACTGTATATGACTTGCTTTATTCCTTATATTATACGTTATATGGTATTTGATATTATTTAAAAAAGCAAGTAAGTATGAATAGGAAATACCACAATCACACACTGCAGACCAACACATGGTTCCATGAGGAAGAGCGACAGAACACTAACAGCCACAAGACATCAGGAACACAATTTAAGTAAAGCAACCAACTCTCTTTTCCCCATAAAGGTGATTGCAACACTAGAAGGACACAAAATACTGAATAACAAAACAAGGACCAAACACAAAACCCCCACAAACAATGGGAGCAACAATAAGCAATGGATCAACAAAACAAAACCACCGGCCTAGAACGGACAGCTGCCTAAGCCACTGCAGCGGGAGGGGGGGGGGCTTAAATGTTTTTTACTGGTACCAAATCTTAGTCCTAGATTATGTTGTTGTTAAAGCACAACAATTGTTTGGTTCACATGGAAAATGAATTGTTTTGTTATAGATATCCAGGTTCCTGTTTGTCTGAAAAAAGTATCAATTCACCCATGCAACATTTGCAAAATATTATATTTTTTTATCTTTTTATATCTTCAAAAAATGATTTGCCCAAAATTATAGATTTCAAAACTCATAAGCAAATAAAATGATAGCTCTCAAGACCAGTGCTTAGAAGTATACATTCCCAGTTTCTGTCAAATTTGTTAAAATAACATATAAAGCTGTATAAAGTATATCATAATGCCCCATGTTTATCAAAAATGTTGTCAAAGACGATATATAATTGAGCCTGAAAAGCTAATATATCAGGGTGAATTTAGAGATTTGTTTTGTAGTATTTATCTGGAGAAATCTAAGTTAAATTGAAATAATTATAATCAGTAAAATCAATCACTCTATAACTGTTTACAGTTGTTCAAATTATGGGTACACGTAATCAGTTACGTTGCATGATACAGGCTAGATTCCATGTATCCGTGTTTATTTAGGTCCAATTACCATATAATAGTAACCCTTCTAATTACTAAATGTTTTCAGGGAGGTATGCATTGAAACTGCCTGTAATCAGTTATTGTTTAAAGAGACTGTCGCCAAATCAATTTGTATCCTGGCATCTAGTTGCGTATGCAGATGGTGAGGCATTACTGAGGCTTTTGAATAAATTCAAGTTTATATTCAACATAGTTTTCGTTGTTTAATTAACGAAACTGTCAATCACATCAACTTAGTTCTTCTGGTCACTTGCTCAACTAATAATGGGAAAATAGTGGTGAGTTTTACTCTAAGTCAATGATCACATTAGATATTACCATATTCAAGGTAACTAGTTAAAGGTCAATTGTTACTTCAATACCAATTTAAATACAAATTTTATCAGCCCAAATTATGTCTGGCCAAATTTGATCAGGTGACATTAAAGTTATTGTAAAATAGATTTTACAATGTTCTTTTAGAATGCTGGATAGAAAAGTGAAATTTTTAATAAGATAGTGCAAGTATAAGCTCTCACTTAGTTTAAGCAATACATGCTCACATACCTGAACTAACTGTGACTTTGACAAAATATTACAGGAACATTGTAAAGATGGTAAATGGAATAATAAAGAGTTATATGTGTATTAAACATTTGAATAAGCTGTAAACTCACCAGGATATAGATTTAAAAGAAGCACACAAAAATGTTAGCTGTTCTAGCTAATGTCAGCATTTAGAGGACACTCTACTCAGTCGCCAATGATAGACTCACTTGCAAAGTACCAAAATCAAATGGGCTAAATCCTTTTAATTATTCTTTCCATTACTACTGTTAATCTATTTTGTTTGATTTTAAATATGCAAAGAAGTAATTGGATGTTTTTTTGTATCTATCGTAATGTTCACATTTGATTGGCTAAATATCAAAATGATATTATCTGAAACAAAATTCAACTTCAAGACTAAATCTAATTGATAGAATTATGCAAAACAAATACCAATACTTTATTTAGGTCCATTAATATAGCAATGGCTACAGTATATGCTATACTAACAATGCCAGGGAGCCTTTTTAGGTGATAAACCATTTTCTTTCAAATGTATGACTATCATGAACCATTAGAACAAATGCTGTCTGTTCAATGCTTCACAAGAAGAGAACAAGACAGAATGGAAGATAAGTGTAAAATGCTCTTTAAACTTCTCTCATTATGCATTTTACCAACATAAATGGTATTCTTACTTCACCAAACTAGACATCCTTCTTCAGATATAAAGCGATTATAACGATATGAATAGGCTTGGTGTGTGTCATACTTGTATTTTGGGAAATAGTCGTCAAGTTTCCAAAACACTTCAGTTTATTGTTTCAAAAGACAAGGATCAAGGTCACAATTTAGACCTAGGTCTGAATAACTTATTTTTTTTTAACGAATTCTGAGTAAGTTTTTGTCTTTATCAATACCGTAGGTGTTATCAATATTAGGGTTACACAATGCGTGATAGATCTTACTTACTTTAAGCTACTTCATGCTTAATATTATTGTGTCATCTAAAATTAGGTGTAGTCAGTGAAGAAAAGCGTCTTTTTATATATCATTTCATGTGTAAAATGAAGCAAACACACGAGTGTCAGTGAGATAAAAGATATCATTTTTGCATTAAAGTAACATTAATGGATCATAAAATAAGCAGCATCTAAAATGCTGTTTATAAATTTGATAAAATACACGGACTTGAAATGATGTTTTATGTGATTTAGGCTTACATTTCTTCCCTTAATATCAATGCTTTGTTGATATTTCAGTTAATGGCAATTACTGGCAGTTAAATGACAGTAGATAAACCACTAGCAGTGTAAACTCATACATGGCTGTTTTTGCTTTAACATAAGTCATTAAAGGAAAGTAAAGTACATAACAGTAATAACAGGTCTTTTTATTTGATAGAATCATATTGCTAGTCATTTGAATACAATTGAAAGTCTAAGCTTCTATTGTCACGTAGGAATAAGGAACAATTTGATAGGAATTCCTATTATTTCAGGGTAACGAAGCAACTCTGTAACCGCTATAGAGTTAATTTACATTGTTCTGTGGCTTATATATTTTGGTTTTAGAAAGATGTAGTGTACAAAAACTCTCCCTCAGGGGTATTTTGGCAGCCTATCGTTTAGTGATAGTACTACATTAAGTAGTAATACATTTGCAGTAAGTAACATATATAACTGTCATTTCATAGAGGTGTATTGTTTAAACGCATACTTGCTGTTTGCTGCTATTTGATAAATGCTTTTAATGCAATCAGCATGTCGATAAATAAGAATTAGATATAACTTGGTATTTGCACAATATGATTTGAAATTACAATACAGTAACGTAGTTAACATGACTGTTACAGGTCAGAGAGCTAACATGTGTCATTTTGTATCTTATATCATGTAGTTTTAGTAAAGCATATATTGTACAATATTACAGCAGTGGGAGAGGAGGGTCTATTAGCATATTGTGATCTAATGTCATTTGAGTTTCACTATAACATACTTTTCATTTTGACACTGACGTCATTTTTTTCCCCTTTTGACATCATTTTGAAGTTAAAGTAATCTCTTTAAAATTCTGAGTCAGATTTAATGCTCCAAATACAATATATCGCCAGTAGTAATACCATAGCTGATCAAACAGTACATGTTTGCGCCAGCTGGGACTCATAATGCTCAATTTTCAAGCCCTAAATAAGCCAAAAATGGATACATACTTTCTGACGTCATCATGACGTTAAAACGGCAAGAAAAAATTGGAAACATCTCTTTTCTTAAACAGGATACATTTGTCTACAAGAAAATGTATGTTTGACACTTTTACCCAAAAATTCCCACGGAATTACACAGCGGCCTAGACTATTATCTAGGTCCGCACTGTTTGTCTATGAGTGGACACTAAAACATACATTTTGTGATTATGCACTTTAAGGGTTAATAAATGTGAGTCCAGTGTGTATACGGTTAGGATTGTCATGAAATGCACGCACGTTTGCGAGGCCCAAAAAGCTTATTAACTCTAAATTGTTACCAAATTATAAATAGAACCTGATTTCCCTACCTAAGTAGATGAAATAGCCAAACATCGCCCAGATATGACTATTAAAGTTGCCGCCTTTACAGTAGGCGAAAAGTCTATAAATACATAACCGAAATATCAGGATTTATGCTCCTTTCTGCCCAATAAAAGATTGAATTCAATTATCACATGAGTGAAATAACTCCAAGCAATAAAATCGATAAACCACTAGTGGTTTACATATTTTCGGGAAACGTTATGACGTCCATAACAATGTTGCATACATAATGACAAAATTATAACGTTTTTACTGCAGAAATAACATTTCAAAGTAATCTTAATGTCATATGATAAATAGAATCTATCATTCATGCTCTTGTTTTATTGAATTTATTAAACTCGTTGCGAATAAGAGATAAAATGTTCGACAAGCCTCACATTTTATCTCTTTTCCCCATCTCGTTTAATAGATTTAATAAAACATGAGCACTCATGTAAGTTCCTCTATTTATTGCATGCCTGGTACATGTAATAATTTCGGATACCACTTTGAATGAGAATAAAATACTAATTGTGAGTATGAAGGTTGGTCCCAATGATATCCGTTTGGCGCAACAACAGAATCTAGGGTGGCTTTTTGGCACCTGTAAAATGTATTTAAGTCCCCCGGTGGCTTAGGCTGTGGTCCGTTCTAAGGTGGTGGTTCTGTTGTTTTTTTTTTATCTCATGTTAAATGTACTTCCCATTGTTTGTGGGGGTTCTTTTTTTTGTCTTCGTTTTGGTATGCATTACGTTGTGTCCTTTCTAGTTTTGCAATCATCTTGAAGAGGAAGAGAGAGTTTTGCTTTTACTGTCTTACAGATGTCTTTTTACTGTAAATGTTCTGTGGCTCTTCCTTCCGGTTACGTGGGTTGGTCTGCAGTATGTGGTTGTGGTATTTCCTAGTCATACTAATTTACTTTTTGGTCAGGCACACAGGGGTTTAGCTGTTGGATTTATTTTGCTCCTGTATTCAGTTGTATACATCGTGTTGAGTCCATATCTTTGTTGTACCTTCTTTTTATATCTTGATTTGTATGTTCTTGGAGATGATGCATAAATAAGTAAGGGGTATTTTATGCAAACCAAACATCTATGTGTATTGATCCATATCAGAATTAAGGGTGAGTTTAGTACTGTAATATATACGTATGTTTAAGCCATCCAGTTAATTTCTTTACTGAGCGATCCAAGAGGAGGTTATTTGTACTTTTTGTTATTTATGTTTCAAGTTTATCTTTTATCAAGTCTTGTCTGTTCCTTGCAGCATTGTAATCACCTGCCGGGAAAGGGCTGACCTCTTGGCTCTCATGTGTGTGATATTCCTTGTGATTTTGTCATTTCCACATATGGTGTCTCAGGTCAGGTGTGGTACTTGGTTGTATTGATTTCTGATCTTTACCCTCTTCTTTACTTTTGTGAATGATGATAAATGATGATTACAAGGTTTGATTGGTTGGCTTGAATCTTTACGTCCCAGTCAACAGCTATGGTCATGTCGGGACGGTCAGTTCACCTAACCACACTTTTTCTTGGGCAAGTTAATAATACTTCGTGCACATATTTTCGCTTGTAACTGACAACAACCCTCGGGAGGAGAATGGCAATGATCAATCTCCATGAAATTATGGTACCGGGCCGGGATCAACCTCGCGACTCCTGGATCGGCAGGCAGACACGTATCTGTGGTCAGACACCTTCCCGACTGCGGTACGAAAGGGGCTGTGATTTTATTTCTTGCTCTACTTTCACTTCTGCATTTGAATTCTAGGTAAGTTTCCCAATATGCTGAGATGTGACAATATATGTTGACGTCATTTTAACACTACAATGAAGTCACTTGACATTACAATGGAGTCATACAACCAATGTCGAGACAATATGTGGCATAAGGGGTGATATAACATGGATGATATTATAAGAATCTATCGTAAGTGTGAAGATGAGATAGAAAAAAATATGATCAGTTTTTTCTATCCCAGCATCTTGTGTTCATTGTGCAAAGCCAGATGGAACAGTTCGTTAATTTAAGTCACACGTAGATTTTCGATCATGCTGTGACCCGTGTAAGACCAGTCATGCGATACACTTGCAGGTGATTCTCATCTATGATCTGAGCGCACGACAATCTTAGAGATTCTGAACAGTGACTTGGTAAAGATTGGCTTCAGAGAGTTCAAAGAGTGTTTTCGAAAACCTGATTCCGCAGTTGATGATAGAAAAGGGCATATACGTGTCTATAAAATCAGAACGATAATGTGCCCCAGCTCATGCAATTTTAATCTTTATTGAAAAGGCGAACAAAGCCAAAATCGACCATGTGCCCCAGCTCATGCAATTTTAGTCTATATTAAAAAGGCGACCAAAGCCAAAATCGACCATGTGCCCGAGCTCATGCAATTTTAGTCTGTATTGAAAGGGCGAACAAAGCCAAGATCGACCATTTACCCCAGCTCATGCAATTTTAGTCTGTATTGGAAAAGCGAACAAAGCCGAAATCGACCATGTGCCCCAGCTCATGCAATGTAAGTGTTTATTGAAAAGGCGAACGAAGCCAAAATCGACTATGTGCCCAAGCTTATGCAATTTTAGTCTATATTAAAAAGGCGACCAAAGCCAAAATCGACCATGTGCCCGAGCTCATGCAATTTTAGTCTATATTGAAAGGGCGAACAAAGCCAAGATCGACCATTTACCCCAGCTCATGCAATTTTAGTCTGTATTGAAAAAGCGAACAAAGCCGAAATCGACCATGTGCCCCAGCTCATGCAATGTAAGTGTTTATTGAAAAGGCGAACGAAGCCAAAATCGACTATGTGCCCAAGCTTATGCAATTTTAGTCTATATTAAAAAGGCGACCAAAGCCAAAATCGACCATGTGCCCGAGCTCATGCAATTTTAGTCTATATTGAAAGGGCGAACAAAGCCAAGATCGACCATTTACCCCAGCTCATGCAATTTTAGTCTGTATTGAAAAGGCGAACAAAGCCCAAATCGACCATGTGCCCCAGCTCATGCAATGTAAGTGTTTATTGAAAAGGCGAACGAAGCCAAAATCTACTATGTGCCCAACCTTATGCAATTTTAGTCTATATTAAAAAGGCGACCAAAGCCAAAATTGACCATGTGCCCGAGCTCATGCAATTTTAGTCTATATTGAAAGGGCGAACAAAGCAAAAATCGACCATGTGCCCCAGCTCATGCAATGTAAGTGTTTATTGAAAAGGCAAACGAAGCCAAAATCGACCATGTGCCCCAGCTCATGCAATTTAAGACTTGATTGAAAAGGCGAACAGAGCCAAGATCAACCATGTGACCCAGCTGATGCAATTTTAGTCTATGTTGAAAAGGCGAACAAAGCAAAAATCGACCATTTACCCCAGCTTATGCAATTTTAGTCTGTATTGAAAAGGCGAACGAAGCCAAAATCGACTATGTGCCCCAGCTTATGCAATTTTAGTATATATGGAAAAGGCGACCAAAGCCAAAATCGACCATGTGCCCCAGCTCATGCAATTTAAGACTTGATTGAAAAGGCGAACAGAGCCAAGATCAACCATGTGACCCAGCTCATGCAATTTTAGTCTATATTGAAAAGGCGAACAATGCCAAAATCGACCATGTACCCCAGCTCATGCAATTTTAGTCTTTATTGAAAAAGCGATTCGGAACAAAGTCAAAATCGACCATGTGCCCCAGCTTATGCAATTTTAGTCTTTATTGAAAAGGTGAACAAAGCCAAAATTGACCATGTGCCCCATCTCATGCAATTTTAGTCTATATTGAAAAGGTGAACAAAGCCAAAATTGGCCATATGCCCCAGCTTATGCAATTTTAGTCTTTATTGGAAAGGCGAAAAAAGCCAAAATCGACCATGTGCCCCAGCTCATGCCATTTTAGTCTTTATTGAAAAGGCGAACAAATTCAAAATCGACCATGTGCCCCAGCTCATGCAATTTTAGTCTTTAATGAAAAGGCCAACAAAGCCATCTTGGCATTGTTCGCCTTTTCAATAAGACTAAAATTGCCTGAGATGGGGCACATGGTCATTCTGATTTTATTACAACCTATCATAGAATGCTGCTTATGCGTGTATCCAAATTATCTTAAAAGGCAAATTAAAGGTAAATTCCAAAGGCTGCTCAGTAACAATCCTGACAATTCTTACATCCTGAGGATTTTTTCATAAAACGCACAATTCTGTAATCACACTCTCCGGTGTGAAAAGGGCTTCAGTAAAAATTGTTTTCGTATAATGTTTCTCTACGTCTCGACATCTCCACTACAGGTAAATTCAAAATGGTTTTCGTGCAGCCTTGCCTCGAGGGTAAAAAAATTGAGTTCATTTTCAGACTCAAAATAAAGCGCAATGATTGGCTGCTTGCTGACACGTGTCCACAAGCAGCCATTCCCTGCGCTTTATTTTGAGTCTGTACTCAAGTTTTATAACCTCGAGGCCAGGCATTTCATCCAGATACTCAAAAATGATATGAGCCGTGGCAAGAGATTTCCAACAATGTGGTATTTTGACATTACTAGACTCAGGCGAGCCTGTGCAGCTTCATTTTAAGCTTAGAAACTCCATATGCTGTTCGGTCAGAAGCTTAAAATCCATAGAATATTCAAGCGACTAGCAAATTCTTTGATCAGGCTGCGCGTATGCATATTTGAACCGACACTTTGTACTGATTTAATTTTCACAGATCATTCCTTCGTCTGCTATAAAGTTAATAACAGCAGTATTTAATGCTTCTATCTAAACATCTGGGGGCTGACAATTACAGTAAAGGACATTAAACAGAGGGACATTAACCTGCATAATGGATATTTTTTTTTTATATCAATCAGCAGTCAGAGCAAAGCAAATTGGAAAGATATGACTATTAAAAGAAAAAAGTATTTTGTTCTTCAATAAGTTTCAATTGATTTTGCTATGTCTTATTGCACCCAAAATGAAAATAGGTTGTTACAAAATATGTCGTCTGCTATACTAATAGATCTAGTTAGTGCTTTAAGGGTTAAATTTTAGAAATAATTATTTAACATCAGCCTGTGTATCAAATAACACTCATCAATGTACATACTGCTTAAACTATTACTCTGAAACATTGTGTTTTATACCATTATCAAGGATTTACAATTTCGTTCTTGTAGTGTGTGAGCAGGTCATAGTGCTTCCAGCCCATTTGTTTGGAGCTCATTGACCTGAAACATGGCTATCCTCCAGAGGCAAGAGGAAGCAATTAATTACAGAGTAATTGAAGAGATTTCACAAACATTTAACGGGGTATTTTTCCTACCATAGTGTAAGCTCTATAATAAATGCATTTGAAAAAAATGTGAATTTTCACTTTAATGAAACAGGTCTAAACTCGGGTTTCCTAAAACGTTAAACAGGAAAAAAACCTACGTCATAGCGCAGATACCAGGGCCCGGAATTACAATGCCTCCTTAAAGTTAAGGAAGACTTAAGTTAAGTATTGATTTTCTAGGATGCAAAACATAACGTTTAAAATTGATTAAATCAAAAGTTTTTTTTCTGAAGATCACAATGATATCTTTGACCACAAGTACCACATCGATCAAGGCAATTTATTTAGCATTTGATATAGCATGTCGAAATATCAATACTTAACTTAAGTTTTGCTTAACTTTCAGGAGGCATTGTAATTCCGGGTCCTGAAGCCTTCATTTAGTGGTCTTCTTTAAATTACAATGAATGTCTACCAAATTCAAAACAGTTTTTACGTGATGTCTGACAAGACACCTGGTCCCGCAATTGATCTGATTTTGCCAAAAAGATGCACTAGGACGATTTTAGCAGAGACACCCGCTTCAAAATATGTAACAATGTGCTCTACTTTTTCCGTTTGATATGACAAGAAAAGCATGATTCGACGCGCCAATGCATCGCGTTGGTGTAAATATGCTTTAAATGTTTTTAATAGTGGTTTGTACATGTACCCGTCAATATCATCTAAAATTAAGAATAAGAATACGCTGTTAACTTGATAAAAGAGGCGAACAATGCAGGTTGCTCAGTAAGATGGGGTCAAAAGTCTCCAATAGTACAAAAGCCATGCTAAAAGACAGACCACAAAACAACCAATCTAACGAAAAGGGGGTAAAGATCAGGCAAGATTTATGCGATGAGTCGGCCTACCTTAATTTCATGAATTGACACAGTAAGGGTTTTATCATGGTGGGGTTCATATAGTTGCTTGAAATACAGATCTATTCAATCAGATCAAATCTGACACGTTTGTATAAATTGATCTTTTATTATCCTGCTATTGTCATGTAAGATTAAAGCGTTTAAAGGTTAATGATATATTTTAGACTATTTATTGAATTTTAAACCATCGTCATCGTCTATAGCTATTGATACGACTGTCGTGCTAAATGAAAATGTGTTTGGCATTAGTTGTATATGCACAAACCAGACTGAAAAACGCACAGTTGAATTTGAGCATTTCCTGGTGTCCTATTAGGCTAATGGTATAACAGATGCTAGTGAAAATTTGGAAACATAAAAACTATGGGCCCTGAGAACGGGTCTGGCCATAGTAAAACACTTGTAAATATATACCGCGACGGCCCCTTCTTGTAATCAATGAGCGGTGCTTTATACTTTAGTTCAAAATCATAGCTTATTGCATCATAGTACAATAAATTTTGTGAACTAGAATCAAAAGTAAACATCTTTTAAAAATAAATTTATTAAGCCACTTCAAGAAGAAGGGCACTTACCTAGGATATTATACAATTATTGACTAATGAGGCATTGGATATGATGTGATATCGACCAGAGAATACCAATATTGACCGAGGCGAAAGCCGAAAGCCTCGGTCAATATTGGTATTCTCTGGTCGATATCACATCATATCCAATGCCTCATTAGTCAATAACTGTTTTATTATATAACATTTAGAGAAAGATGTACAGGTATCATTGCACCTGAAAAAATACTGAACTTATATACGAGTTTTGGAAAAGTAAAGCATATAGCAGAATCAGTGCAGACCTAGATAAGACCACCCATTTACTAGTTCATATATGTTGTGCATGAGTGTCATCATTCAACATTTACTCACAAAACTTCTAACACTCCTCGCCTATAGAAACAGTGTTAAAATAGTGTGATACATCAAACAATAATTCACAGCTTTGAAAGCGCAGGGAAAATGTGTGATAGCTGACGTCATTTGTTACTCGAAAATGACGTCATTCATGGCGTTAGACGGTGTAACGTCGTTTTTGCGCTTAAAAGACGTTACAAATACATGTAAACGTATGCGACGTGGTCTAAGTATTGGCGGGAGTTCTTCAAGTCTAATTTTAGAAACTAATATTCACCGGCAAGCGCGCGCCAGCCAGTGAATATGACAATATATTGACTGGCCACGTGAGCGCTTTAAGCCAATGAAAATCGGTCTTTTTACTTAGTTATATAATAATTTACCATATCAACGTATACTACAACTGCACGACTACATGTATTTAGCGTATTTGTGATAGCAGGGTCGTTGTAAGAGAATGAAATTTTCGCGGAAACCATTGTGAAAATTTCAGAGTTATTCCTGAATTTACGATTTTTGAGTCAGCCTGCAATTCATGAATTAAGCAAAATTTATTAGCATTTTTGTTTCCGAATTTGATTTCCTTAGATATTATTGAAGCTCTTTATCATGATATAAAATGATGGACTTTAGTTAAGAGTGCGTAACGAAAATTTAACTTTTTATTTTTCAACCAAAACATATGCTGTGGGTACTCAAAAGAACCGTCTCAATGAGACCGTTCTTTTGAGCACCCAAAACATATGCTAAAAATTATGGGTAAGAAAATATTCACAATTTTACACTGAAAAAAAAACTGTGAAATGTTAGCATCCATGCAAGCATATACAGTAAAACCTACATAATTTGAACTCAGCTTGTTCGAACTACTTGCTAATTCTAATTAAACTTAGTTCACAATTAATTCAGAGAATAAAACCTGTTATGCACTTGTTTAAGTATTGTTTATAAAAACAACTTTGGAACAAAAGATGAAAATATTAATTTTAGGGGTTTATATATTCTTTCACATCTACCAACCTATAATTTGAGCTACTGATAATTCGAAAAAACCTCTAGTTCTTAAGACTTCCAATTTACGAGAGTCTACTGTATATCTAAGGCCAGATTTTTTTATTAGTTGATTAACGGGAAAAAAAATCAGATTTAGGGTCGGGGAGACAAAAAAAAGCTATGAAAATGACAAGTTAACTGGTCATTTTCAGAGCTTTATTTTTTTAGAGCTTTTTTTGAATATCTCCAGAAAAAAAACAGTAAATCTAGTGAGGTAAACTTTAATCTTTATGTATTTCATCATTTTCTTAAAAATCTGGACAGGACAATCACTTTTAACAGTGTCACTCTCAAAAATAACAAGACAGAACCTCAAAAAAATATCACTTTTTTAACCAAACAAATAATATTTAGAGTCGGTGGATAAAATAAAAAAAAAAAATAGATTTTTTTAAATTTTTTTCCTACTTTCCGGAAAATTACAGTAGGAGGGTTCGTAAATCAACTAATAAAAAATTTCTGGCCCAAGATTCCATGTGAATATCGTTTCCCATGCCTTTGAAGCAATATGATAAAGTGCCTTTTCGAAATAATCGGACCCAGACTAATACTTTCAATTGCAAATCAAAATCAGAAAAGAACAACTTTTAATATACTTGGAGAGCAAATATTGGTTTCTTTCTTTAAATACAGACACCTTTTATATTAATAAATGCGAACAAGGTTTTGTTTTGAAACGATAACAAATCCAAAGACCCTCCCTTTGACGTATATTTACTCACTAATTCATTTCGTTGTGTTCTCACAGTGTACTAATTTGCCTTTCGCTATTTCTGAACTCGGAAAAAGTCGTGTTTGGCTTGAGGTCAAGTGATGCAAAAAGGTGTTTGAGTACTTTTTAATAAGTTCGATCATGATGAGCGATTCAAAATTAAATTTTCGCAGCTGCAAATACTACCGACCGACCGACCGATCGCCTCAATTGCCCGCCCACTCGCCCGCCTACTTAATCGTTGGCAAATTTAAAGTCATGTACATTTGCCATTTACGAGGGTAATCCAATAAATAGAGGGAGTTTATTTCCTTATAATGTAAGAGTTTGCACCATTTAAACATCACAAATGAAACCATTAGATGGCATAACTTGTTCAGCATGCAACAATATATGAAAAGGTTTGATTGAAAGTGAGGTCGCTTGCTACTTAGCAACGAAAAAGTGCTACTAAAGCTTACCTGGCTCAACAAACTACATGTATGCCCCCCTTATATTATGGTTACAGTTGTGATGTTTAAATGGTACAAACTCTTACGTTATAAGGATATTCCCTCTTTTTATTGGATGACCCTTGTAAAGGGTACACATGTAAGAGGTACTAATTTCGTGGGCTATCAACCGGAAGCATAAGTTGTGTACTAACACCTTACAATTCATATTGGTTAAGAGAAGTTCCTGGTCCCGATGGGCCTCACTGGATGGCCATTGAAGTTCACCGAGGATTTCTCAGCCAAAACGAGTTAAGTTCACCAATTCGGTCATTTTTTTTGTGTTAATCCCATTTTATCACATAACATTGTATTTCTACTGCTTTAAGGTTTATGATTTTAGTTTCGGGTTATGGCTTAACAGTCAAGTAAAAAAAAGCAATGAAAGTGGTGAATAGTCCTTCCTTACGACGTTTATCAACAGCAAGTGTCCCCCCAAATCACCAAAAATGCTGTTCCATCGACATAGTATGTAAATGCTCATATGGTTGTTTTTATAAGCAGTTTTCAACAATATGTTATTGACAAATACGTATACCTTTCATTTAATGTCTCTCATTTTATTCAAAAGTGAATAAAATGCATTGATGAATAATGCCCCACAATCTAATGTGAATTACGTTACCAGTTTTACCATCTAAAAAATTAAAACAATGCAAGTTAAGCTTACTTTCGTGGAGATTGATCATGAAATAATTTCTACGGTCATTCTCCTCCCTTCCGCTGATTTATTCAAGAAGGGTTGTTGTCAGTTGCAAACGAAAGTATATGCACAAATTACTGGTTAACCGCTTGCTCAAGCCTGCCCAGGAAAAAGTGTGGTTAAGTGAACTGACCGTCCCGCAATGACCATAGCTGTTGACATGGGACGTAAAGCAACAAAAACAAACAAACAAAAACATCTCTATGTTAAGAGGATTAATATGTATATGGACAATAGAAACGAATTTGGTGAAACATTTGTATATTTTTCGACGAAAAAAATATATCTGAGGTTGTTGAAAAATCAGCAGCTTTGTGAATTACGTTACCCTATGTGTATCATTTGTATAAGACGAAATATTAATATCGAAATTGAAGACACTGTAAGAACTGTAACGTAGCTATATAACAAACCATACAAGAACTTTACAAGAAGTTGTTTGCATAGAGGAAAAGAAGTTGAAACATAAATTTGTGTATTACTTTACTGTGAATTACGTGACTACAGTTTTACTAAAATCCAAAATACATCTCTAAATGCATACCCTAGCTGAATATGTTTGTTTTTAATCAAAGCAAATCTGTCCCAGTTGATAAGAATCAATTTAAACCATATTACAGTTGTCATTTTGTATTAACACGGATTTTACATATATGCTCTAGGTACATTAACTCTCCTATTCATGTATTTTACAAAGATACTCATCATATCAGCACAACATATGCAAAGTGATCTATATGAAACCAAAAGTGAATAGTGTACATCTATGAGAGATTGTTCATAAGGTTTTATAAATGAGCTCGATTTACATAGGTAACGTAATTCACATTCTACAAAAAATCTCTTTTCAGTTCAGTCATAAGGCCAAAGGCAACAAATCGACAGTGATTCTAAGCTTCTGACTCGTTGTTCAGTTGTTATTTTCTTTATTTCAAACCATTTTTATCTCGTTGCTGCTACCACTGGAGGTTTGTTTGTGAGTGTATGTGTACACTTTGAAATTGGCACTCTCGCTTTGGCATCCTGGTCTATTCAAGTTGATCACAGTGAGCTCAAATAATCTCATGACTTACTATGTTAACTTTTATAGTTTATATGATAAATAAAATGGTCAACTTGAATTTATAACTTCTTGTTTTCAACTGGTTAATGACACGTACACATGTATCTATTCCATTTACCTATAATTATGTTATGCATCAACCAACTGTAGCAATTGTGTCACGGCACCTAATGTCCAGTTGGTTACAGTGTGTAAAAGGCTGTCCTTAATGATTATAATTGACACCTTGTACGCAAGGTAAATCCGAGTGACTGGCTAGTTAAAACTGCTCAGACTTACCACGCCTCCTATAGCCCATCAAATCAAAATCAAATAAACTTTATTTCACCCAAGCGTGATGGTGGGTGTCAGAATAACATCTAACGGGGATTACAGAACCGTGTAGACCCCTGCCAGAAGGCAGTAAGGATGCATCCAGCTGGAGGGATCTACATTGTTCTGTACAAAAGTGATTCTACGGTTTTTATAGAATCAGTACTTTCGGAATATTTAAAAATATCTATCTATCTATCTATCTATCTATCTATCTATCTATCTATCTATCTATCTATCTATCTATCGATCGATCGATCGATCTATCTATCTATCTATCTATCTACCTATCTATCGACTTATCGATCGTTCAATCGACACTTAAGTTTTTCATATACAAGAGTACTTGCACAATTTGCGGCCCCAATTCAAAAAAATGCCAAAATTGATGGCTCGCCTTCAGGTGTCTGTTCCTGAAACATGTACATGTATTTTATTTTAATATTCTGTCTTTTCTGCTCCCAACTTACTGTTTTGTTTACTCATTTTTCAGCTAGATGTAAAATCTTATTCTGAGTTGATACCCCATTGAAGAGTTTGTGCCGAAGTATATCAACCTGATATACTGGACATAACCTCAACCTGGGGGAACAGTTGTATACAATACATTGCCTCTTACTCTGTGCAAATCTCATACGTCTTGCTTTATCTCTTAACTGACTACCACCCTGAATATTCTTTGTATATTTCCTCATATGTCATGTTATGACCTGAGTGAAAAATAAAGCGATTTGTATTTGTAAAAAAAGAGCAAATGGGCTATGTGAATTTCGTTACATTGAATATTTTGCTACTTTTCTGTGAGGGGTGTAACTTTGTGAATGATGCACTCTTAGCTTTTTGTAAAACTGTACATGAAAAGACATTTATGCATTCTGCATTTTCAGAGTTTGTAGTGAGACACAATACGTTTTCAAATATATGGAATGTATAAAATCATTTTTTTCTTTTATCATATTTAAAAGTGTAATTCCAACACTATGAATAAAACCAAATACAACGGCAAAGAATGATGTAAAAAGTGTTAAGCAACAAAGTTTAACTTGAACCTGATATTTTGCAGAATAGTGTATGTATCTATGCAGGAAATAAGACACGAGTACAATGTATGTGAATTACGTTACCGACCTATTGGCACACTGTTCTTTACACAAGAGTACAATTTATTATTTGCAGTACCAAAAACGAATTTAATTTTAGATATTTATCATCTTCTGTTTCAAAACTAATAGAACTTTTTCTGACCAACTCTTCAAAATTGATAGATACATGTACTTATAGAATTACAATTGAACTCGACTGTCATTACATGTACATAACAAATATGCTTTGACCATGCTGAATAGCAAAATATGTACATAATAGGCTTTTTTGACCAACACGAGATCCAAGTAGAAATGAATACTACAGAAGCTCTTAAATATGTCAGTCTTGTAAGAAATATGGTATGTACAAGTATATTTAATCACAGTAAAGTAGTTCATATTGAAATTCAGTGGTGCTCTTTGTGAGGCTAAATAATTGAACTTTTTGGATGTACATATTTTTAGACATCATAATCTACTTGACCAATAGCAAATAAGTAAAAGTAACATAAAAATGAAAATCTAAGCAAAAATATTTATGGGACAAAAATTGGCCAAAATTGGTGAACTTTGCTCGTTTGGCTAGTCTACGACAGTAATTGCATTTCACGATGATCATTCGATATCAAAATGTTTCACAAGATATACATGTAGTGTTTGCACATTTTGCTGGTGGGCGGGTGGTCGCCACAAATACAATGACTAAACACATTACCCCAATACACACTGGTAGCAGCAGAACAACAGAATCGCCGCCTTAAAACGTAGAGCAGTCACATACACCGGGATGTGAGGGGAAGTGTGGGGGCGAGGAGGGAGCTGCAAATCACTTTGTCAAATAGTCGCCCTCCAAAATCTCCCTGTACATGCATATTCAATGCTTTATTTTACGATTACCTTGACTGCTACGTATTAGAACAGAAAGCAAGTACCGTTTTTTCCATGTGAGTAACATTTTTCGTATAACGAACAGCACACCCGAGATAGGATAACTTTTCGATGTCTGGAAATAAGACGTTACAATTCGTTACAATTCTAAAAACATAACTTAACCCTTGATGCGCCAATCACAACAAAATTTGTCTGCTTTTCCCGTCTGCTGAAATGTTTAAGAAGCCTCTATGACAAACAGTGTGGACCCAGATCAGACTGCTCCTATAGGAGCAGTCTGTACTGGGTCCACGCTGTTTGCTTCTATACTTAATTCACCAGTAATGTTAGGCAATTATTTGCAGCAGACGACTTCAGCAGACGGCATTTTCAGATTCATTTTTTTCTTGGCGCTTTAAGGGTTGATAACTGTAGAAAATCTTCTATCAGTACCATTTATCGTTCAAACCAAAAAGGGAAGCATTTTAAAATGAAATAACATTTTACATGTGTTAAATGTACGAAAAATATAATATGAGTAACATTTCTGTGTGTAATGTTTACAAAACTAACCCCTATGAAGTAACAGTTTATAAATCATCTAACAGCCGTGCACATTGTGTGTCCCTGCAAACGTGCGTGTTAGCGTGTTTTTGTATACGAGTATGTGCAAGCGTTTTGCAAGTGCTTGCGTATGTGATACGTACGTACGGCGTACGTAAATGGGTAAGAATGAACGTACGCATGTATGGATGTATGCATGCGTGTGTGTGTGCATGCATACATGCATGTATTCGTACGTGGGTGCGTGCGTGCGCGCATGTGTGTGTGCGTGCGTATGTGCGTGCGTCCGTCACATGTATGTATGCATGTATGTATGTATGTATGTATGTATGTATGTATGTATGCATTGGTACATGTAAACATAAAACACTTATAATACCAGCCGACCGTTAAAGGTTCTGAACAAATATTTATGTTTCTATTCATGAAATGGACATTTTATGTCGCATTGAAGTAATTTAGAATGATTCGGAAATACTTGATTGTATCGAAATGGGCTTTTAATAGTTTACAATAGTCGGAATGGATTTATGGAGAAATCTAAACCGGAGAAAATATAAATATCCCACATATCGGTTGAAGCGTTTTGATAAGGTTTTTTGAGAGTGTGCCGTGCAAAAAATGCAACTTGAAACAAAAGGAAAAAAACAAAACAAACTATAAACCGTTTCTTTGGATATAGAACATAAATTGTGATGATTGGAATATATTTATACAGTAAAGCCTCGAATATTCGAACTTCGATTTTTCGAAATACTCTCTAATTCGAAATAAGCTTGAGACACGATTGATTCAGAGCATATGGCCTATTTATTTACTGTTTTGATAACAGTCTATATTAAAGCATACGTTTTGGGCGCGTAAAAGAAACGTTAAATTGAGAGACGTTTCTTTTACACACCCCCAAAACTTATGTTCGATAGAAAAAGACTGATAATGCTTATTGTTGGGGGTTATATATTTTATGTCTACCTCCCTGAAATTCGAACGACTGATAATTCGAAATAAGACCTCTGGTCCTGGGGTCTTCGAATATACGAGATTCGGCCGTTTTCTTCATAGTATAAGCTACAATTTCAGCGTTGGATAGCTCCAGAAAAGATGTCAGAACTACTGATTTATTTGCAGTTACTGTGGATTGTAGATCAAAATTTTACTTAGTGTCAATTCTGCTGGAGTCGTTTGATCAGTTTTGTTGTTTTACAGCCTCAATAGATTTTTTGTGTAGTTTAAAACTAAAAAATAAACACACTTAAAAGTTATCAAGTGTCCTAGGATATAGAAGGATGCTTGAGCGTGCACTACTCGTATCCAACATAAACTGAAAGGTATCACGTATCCAAAGATAGAGAAGGATGCTTAAGCGTGCACTACTAGTTATGATACGGTATCCAACATAAACTGAAAGGTATCACGTGGTGTCTTAAAATATAGAAGGATGCTTGGGCGTGCATTGCTCGTATCCAACATAAACCGAAAGGTATCACGTGCCTTAACATTTGGAAGGATGTTTGAGCGTGCATTACTCGTATTCAACATAAACTGAAAGGTATCACGTGTCTTAAGATATTGAAGGATGCTTGAGCGTGCATTACTCGTATGATACGGTATCCAACATAAACTGAAAGGTATCACGTGGTGTCTTAAAATATAGAGGGATGCTTGGGCGTGCATTGCTCGTATAGAACACAAACCGAGAGGTATCACGTGTCTTAACATATAGAAGGATATTAAGCGTGCATTACTATACGGTATCCAACATAAACTGAAAGTATCACTCGTCTTAAGATATAGAAGGGTGCTTGAGCGTGCATTGTTCGTATCCAACATAAACTGAAGGTATCGCGTGTCCTAAGATATATACATGTAGGCATGATTGAGCGTGCATTACTCATATCAAACAGAAACTGAAGGTATCACGTGTCTTTAGATATAGAATGATGCTTGCGAGTGCATTACTCGTATCCAACAAAAACTGAAAGGTATCACGTGTCCTAAGATATAGAAGGATGCTTGAGTTTGCATTACTCGTATCCAACATAAACTGAAGGGTATCACGTGTCCTAGGATATAGAAGGATGCTTGAGAGAGCATTACTCGTATCGAACATAAACTGAAAGGTATCACGTGTCCTAAGATATAGAAGGATGTTTGAGCATGCATTACTTGTATCCTACATAAACTGAAAGGTATCACGTGTCCAAAGATATAGAAGGATGTTTGAGCATGCATTACTCGTATCCAACATAAACTGAAAGGTATCATGTGTCCTTAGATATAGAAGGATGTTTGAGGGTGCATTACTCGTAAACAACATAAACTGAAAGGTATCATGTGTCCTTAGATATAGAAGGATGTTTGAGGGTGCATTACTCGTAAACAACATAAACTGAAAGGTATCACGTGTCCTAAGAAATAGAAGGATGCTTGAGCGTGCATTACTCGTATCCAACATAAACTGAAAGGTATCACGTGTCCTAAGGTATAGAAGGATGCTTGAGCATGCATTGCTCGTATCCAACACAAACTGAAAGGTATCACGTGCCCTAAGATATAGAAGGATGCTTGAGCGTGCACTACTCGTATCCAACACAAACTGAAAGGTATCACGTGTCTTAAGATATAGAAGGATGCTTTAGAATGCATAACTCGTATCCAACACAAACTGAAAGGTATCACGTGTCCTAGGATATAGGAGGATGCTTGAGCGTGCATTACTCGTATCCAAAATAAACTGAAGGGTATCACGTGTCCTAAGATATAGAAGGATGCTTGAGTGTACATTACTCCTATCCAACACAAATTGAAAGGTATCACGTTCCCTAAGATATAAAAGGATGCTTGAGCTTGCATTACTCGTATCCAACATAAACTGAAAGGTATGACGTGTCCAAAGATAGAGAAGGATGTTTGAGCTTGCATTACTCGTATTCAACATAAACTGAAAGGTATGACGTGTCTTATGAAGCGTAAGGATGTTTGCGCTTACATTATTCGTATAATTGAGGCAATATCCAACATAAGATGCATGTTTGCATGTGCTTGCAGCGAAAATTAACACCAGTCTGCCTGGTGTTCTGCCAGAATAAACGTTGGACCCCTGACTATCCATAAAGCGCCATCAAATACTCTGACCAGACTGCGCGGCCGTGCAGGCAAATATGAGTCTTCGACGGGCGCACATGTCAACTTGTACCTTTTGTCAGACTTTTGTTTGACAGCCCCCACTGCCATGGATCCGCGCATTTTTTGATGTAAACACTTTTTTACCTGAACCAATATCCTCTTCCGTATTGGTGTAAGAACTGCTTGCTTGATTTATAGCATGACTGCATGGACTTGTAGGCTGACAAGGCTCATCTGAACATGAGCTGCAGGGTCGTCTTTTGACATTTACTGTTTATGTATTTCACAGAAGAGAACTGAGAAAAGTGTTTAGCTTAACCTCTGGATTGCTTTTGTTACTTTCTTTCCATCATTTTAAAGCTTGAACTGACAAATGTGGATATTACAGGGTATACACGTGATGTACCAGCGGCCATCAGACCTGGAAAGATTATTTCATGAAAATTAATGGAAATTAATATTAAATGCGTCCATTTAAATGAATTTGTAAGCACATTAAGCTCAGCAAGTGTATTCCTTAAAGGGAATTAATCCGGTGTGTTCTAGTGATTATTGATATGAAAGCACGCACTCCAAGCGTTTTAACTTTCATGAAAAGACAATCTATAGTGAGGAGAAAACGCACGGATTCGGAACAGATAATCGAAATCACAAAACCTCGAGTTGATGTAAGACTATACTTATTATGTTTTATTTCTGTATAAAAGGTTTTGATACTACAGGCAAATGGATGGACCATCAAATGAGATTATTATGCGAGCAGTGACGGCTCATGCGAGACTGCGTAAATGCACAGTCTCGACAGAGCTCTCACTGCTCGCAAATACAAGGTGTGGAGGTAGATGATGGCTTTGACCAAAATATAGTCATGGTGTACCACTGACTAGCTTTAAAAGAGCGACTGTACCCACAGGAGCTTGAAGTTCGATCCTTATATTACTTCTAAACCCCGAAACCGAAAATGTATTTTGAGCTTTTGGTTTTGAGGCTATATAGGTGATTTAAAGACAGAACTTTAAGCTCCTGTGCTGTACCATGATCCCAAATGTAACTGTTACTACAGATAAACATAAAAAAATTGAGGCGTAAAATGTTACTATATATATTCTTATGCATCAGTTATAACATTTATTTTGGATGTTCATATTCATCATTATCCTGGTAATGAGTTGAAATCCAGATTGAAATGTCGAAAACCTATTCATTGAGACGATTCTTTTAAGTACCCACAACATATGCTTTGTATGAGAAATAAGAAAAAAGATTACCTACTCTAACCTAGAGGCTTGAATTTAAATTATTGTATCCAAACGAAGTCCAATCCTGCCTTAAGCATGTTGCAAATTTTGAAACTTTTAAGATGATTTAAAGTGTTTAGATGCAGCTTTGGTTCAAAGTCTTTCTGGCGAGAAAAATGACCAAATCCATTCTTCAATAAGCAAATGCAAAGGAGTATTTTTAGATAGGAGACAGAGATTTTTTTTAAAATCTTAAAACAACGAAGCTTTTATTTATGCCTTTAAGGACCTCTGACGGTGGTAATGGGAATAACAATGTATCGCTGACTATAATTTTGATAAAAATAAAGTCGATCAAATGCTTCCATCTTCATATATAAGCTCGCTGTTGGTCTCTATTTTATGATTTTGCATTTGATTTCCTATTTCCATAAATGTCCTGCTTTGTTTTTGGGCTAAAATGGTCACTTTTTGTATTATACATATTGGAAATAGAAAAATATTTTTAAAACATCATTCCACCCCCCCCCCCCCCTCCCCGAGTCCCAACTAATCCTTTTGCACGTAAGCGTGTTCTCATATTTTACATAATATATGTGAAAAACCAGTTGGAACTCGGGGCACAGCCCAAAATGTGACGACTGGAAGAGCCTGAACGTTAGCATTTGGATTTTTGGTGTGCTCGCTTGAAAATATTTTTTCCAGTATAATGAAATAATTAGTACAAGTGAGCTTCCTTTTCACAACCCTTTAGTCATAGAATATTACAACGTTTTAGCATGATCTTCTTTAGATTATGAAAATTGTCATTTTACTAAATTCAGTTGGTACATTATTTTGCACATATACTGTATCTATCCAATACACATAAACTACATGGCCATTGACTAGGTTACTTTACGCATCGCTGAATGGTTAAAGTAATACCATGGGCTGTCCGTCTGTACGTGGGGATAATCCACGAGCTTTAGCGAGTGGATTATCTTACGTACAGGCGGACAAATATGGTATAACTATTTTATGCCACCTACTTCAGTGCAGACTTTGCACAGCACGAGATATTTCGTGCTAAAGTTGGTTAGGGTGGTATAAAGTACATTGCTGCATAATATTGCACCAGGTAAATACATTGTCATCAAGGTTGAATATGGACTACAGTTGCACTTCAAAATATTTCTTAACAAATCAGATAGAAAAACAACAACAACAAAAATGATAATTAAAATGCTCATGATTTTAGACTTTAAAATACGTTCACTGTGATTTGTAATCGATTATTGATGATATAATACCCTTACACGTGAAAACAATTGATTTCTAAATGTTTGGTGAAGTCAAATTTTGCAACCCCTACCCCCTTTGGAAGCGTCTCCTGTTTTGTCGTAGGAATCTGCCGTTCTTATTATAACATTAATTCGTTCCTAATACATCAAGCGTCCTATTCAAAAGGATGCCATGGATATCTTATGCATGGGGAAATTTTGGGAAGCATCTGAAAAATAGGCAGATACCCTATCAAATTGTCAGTGGTCCTTCATTGTTATTTTGAACACGCATGTTGTTTTGGTACCCTTCTAGTAAACATATAAAAGCGACCCACTATCGACCAAACAGCTAATCGCCATTGGATGGCGTTATGTTGGTGGGCCGAAAGTGGCCCGAGATGGCATGCTGGCTGGGCTGGTTTGATTTAGTTCTTGTGCAACAAAATTCAGATGACAAAATATTGACCAAGCTAGGCAGAGAACGGTCCTGATGTGGCTTTCTTCAATAATTCTTCAAACGGGTTAGGCCTCGAGGATATAAAGTTTTTTTTTGTGCTGAACACAACTGAGCATGAAATTTCAAATGTTCATAAAATCAAAAATGCTTACAAATTAAGAATTTTCTTGCTTTCAGACACTCAGATCTTGTATTTATCATGCTCATCAATGTTAAAATACCATCAATTGTTGGCATTTTAACATTTATGAGCACGGTAAATTACATGCTCACTTGAGTTGAGCACGAAAAAAGGTTTATAACCTCGGGCCCTGACCATTGCAAAACACGGTCAAATGAGCTTGAAGTTTATTTACGGAATAAATAATTAAATTATTCCTGTCTGATACCACATAACCAAGAGCCTTGGAATTCAGAATGTACCATCTGCCAAAGTTTGTTAAATTATGGGTCTAGGGCAACACATAGTCCCACGTCGGATTCACTTGAATAACATAGACTATAAATATGGAAACATAAACAATCCACAAGACCTATAGATTTTATATTTGGCATGTAGCACCACTTAGTAGCCCTCAATCAAGTAGGAGATTTAGGGCCACTTTGGCCATTTATTGTAATCTGCTGCGTGTTGAAAACGCGTATCGTGACAAGATTCGTTCTCTGATTTAAACAGCATAAACTTATCTTGATTTTTAAAGCATACGTCAAGATTTGCCCGCCGATTTGTGAACCTATCCATATACTTATATCGCAATTTGCTTTATCATTTGTGATCCTATCTTAATTCTACACGTCAAGGACAGAAAAAGAAACGGTTTAAGCCGCCGTGAAGGGCAGTGGCTATTATAATTGCGCTCCGACATGATATTTCCAAAAATGTGGTATGTGCGACCAGCAAAGCCTCAGACCAGCCTGCGCATACGCGCAGACTGATCAGAGCCTTTGCTAGCCGCTTGAATATTCCATGGGCGTTAAGCTACTGACTGGACATCATTTCGAGTTTCTAAGCTTAACAGGAGGCTGCACAGGCTCGTCTGAGTCTACACTTGTCACAATGCCACAATGCTGGAAATCACATGTCGTGGCTCAATTGTGTTGCCTTCAGACAAACAATAAGACAAACCTTGATACATGTACATCTTTCTCTCATAACATGCTCGGAAAAGGCAATGGGACATACAGGCTGCGATCAGCCTGTGCAAATGCATATAAGTAAAAAGATTCTCATTTATTACCACTATATAGAACCGTGGTAAACCTTTTAGTGCAAATCGAGAGACCAGGCCCCAAGGTTATAAAACTTTTTTCATACTCAACTCAGCTGAGAGCGAAATTTATCCTGCCCATAAATGTTAAAATGCCAACAAGTGTAGGCTTTTTAACATTTATTAACATGACAAATACAACATCTGAGACTTAAAGCAAGAAACTTTTTTATTTGTCGGTAATTGACTTTTTAACGGCAGTTGAAATTTCGTGCTCAGTTAAGTTGAGCAGGAAAAAAGGGCCTGCTATAACACTGCTGCTGCGTTTTGGTTCGCAAACTCTCGAATGGATTTTTTCTTGCACTGTAATTGACTCTTTCATGCCTTATGAAATATCCCGCTCTTATCAATTGGACGAATGCATTTAGCGTTAAAGGTGTGTTGGGTAGTAATTTACAGTTTCATTCAATTTTAAACGTATATTATGTAGGCAAACAGTGCAGAACCTGATCAGACGCCGCGTTCTGCGGCGTCTGATCTGGTTCTGTGCTGTTTGCCAATGTCCCATAAAATGGACGCTAGACTTATATGGGATAAAGTTTGTCCGGACCCGATAAAATCCGATAAAATCTCAAAAGTGGGGAAAGCTTATCAGTCATCTCCTACTTGAGTGGCATAGTTTTCATAATAGGCCACTTTACCTTGATATGATTGATAAGCCATGTAGGCACTCTATTTTTTAAATACGCATACATTACAGCTTACCGCCTAAAATACCACCAATAATTCTGATGGATTTATCCAGAATATTGATACAATAAGTATTGGGGAGTCCATGTTGTGTTTTAAGGAATCACAACTCAAAATTTCTAAAAAAAATGTCTATATGTCCCTTAAAATTGTTTTTAGCTTTGCAAGCACTGCAGACCCAGATGAAATGCGCATAGCGCGGCATTTCATCTGGGTCTTTACTGTTTGTAACTGTACCTGTTTATTGGTATCGAGAAAGAAAACGGTTAAGCAATTGCATGTTTAGGAGGCCAAAATATCATATAACAAAGTAGCAGTTTAAATAAAAAATGACCTGTACTAGACAAACACCTGCAAGCAATTATGTTAAGCATATGGTTGTTTGCTTTATACAAATTTGGCTGTACATTTCATCATACTGTAAAAGACAGTTGTATATTTTCATTAATTGGTACCCTTCCCCAACGTTGATGTATGTGAGGAAACCTATTATGTCAAACTGTCATTAATATTCTATTTTCAGCCATTCACCAAGTTTCGTCGAGTAGCACGTGCAGTAAAGCTGCTTATACAAGTCTGCCATGTTTGCAAGAGGTAAAATATTACACTACTTTTATTAAAATTTTATTCAAATATAAATGAAGTGCAGTCATTAGTACTCGTCCGTTTTCATAAGCCGATAGTCTACTGGACTAGAGGTTTCACAAACTGAGGACAAGAGCAGGCACTCGATTTTTGTTTCATTGGTGTCACGTCACAGGGTGCAGAAAAATCCCAAATGTGGAAATCGGATCTGACCCATTGGTTCTAAAGGCAAACATTCCGCTGCTTAAATAGATTCGTCCCCGAATCTGCTTGGAACCACACTGTTACTCTGGAATATTTACATATACGCCCGAGGTGGGAATCGAACCTGGACCGCTGGATCTTACCACGTCGCTGTAAAATATTGCAGTATTTGTAAATATACCAGTTGTTTAACATCAGTTCTGGAACTACCCAGAGCTGAAGTTGGACCTTGTGATATAAAGTATATACTATTGTGTTTTTTACATTTTCTCAGTTAGCTAGTCCAAAGCATATTTTCTGATACGAGTACATGGGTTCGGAAGTACACATATCCAAGGGTGCGCCTCTTGACGCTGAATGGACTTTCTCATCGTTATCATTTTGATGAGTTAGTTTCCAATTTTTAAAACTCTTTCCCTCATGAATAATCATCGTAAGCTTCACCCACTATGAACAATTATATAAACAAACTTTGACGTTTGAACACAGAGCAAAGAAATTACTTGTCAGGTCTATTAGTGTAGGATCATTTCTAATCATATCACTTAAGCAAACAGAGTAGACCCAGATCAAGCAAGCTCTTACAAGAGCTGCCAGATCTGGGTCTACTCTGTTTGCAAAAGTGTTAAAAGGCGTCTCTATGAGTTGATGGTAAAAGAGTTGTTTGTAGTAATTTTCAAAACTTTCACTTATATTTCACTTTTAATACAATCTTCGGCAAGCAGACAGTTGTAATCCTGATCCGACGCCGGGTGTGGCCTCTGGTCTTGGTCCGCACGGTTTGTATATGGCTCATAGAAAGGACTCGAGACTTACATGGGTTAAAAAGATTTGTGTTATTTAACCCTTTCCTTGCTTGTGGTGACTTTTGACGTCTGCATATAACATTTGCAAACATTTTGGACCCAGAACAGGACCGAAATTCTGAAGGTCCTGATCTGGATCCAAACCGTTGGACACTCTCATAGTATTCTTGAAAGAATTCTTTTGAAAAAGACAGTTTTGAAAAAAGTAAGCAGACGACAAACAATTACCCCCTAAGGAGCATGTGCTATATGTCTAGACATTAGTCTGACAAATTTTTCCATACTTTGTACATGTATATGGAGATTTGACCCTCCCTGCTCGACTATGAGACAATCGCCAAAATACCATGAGCTTTATCAAATCAAGTTGCCACTCTGTTCAACTCAGACTCAGACTTAGTCTTAGAAAATATGAAAATCCTAATAGGTTCACTTGATCCATGGGCTTTAAATAACATGTTCGTATTTGCTTCAGTTTGTTGGAGGACATGGTGTCACAGGAAGCATGGTTTGCTCTTGTTGATAACCTAGCAGCGGCTGCCGCTCTCTCACAGGACAAGAAGAAGGGGCGGGCCTTTGTTACTTTTCTGCCCAATGAGAACAAAGAACTCAGCTTTGACGTCACAGAGTTCATGCGTCACAAGAAGGCAGAGGTATGTCTAATAAGAAATGCCTTTAATTTAACATTCTAAGCTTTTCTCCTTTCTAGGAACCATTTCTATTATGATGAATATACATGTAGTATGCAAGATGAAGAAACAAGTGTGAATGGGCAGGTATGGCATGTCAATGTAACATTGAATGTTATGGTTATCAATGATATGCTATGCCGCCAAATACTACATTTTTGTGTATGGTATACTTGTAAATAATAGACTTATCGTTGCGCCCTGAATTGGTCTGTGGTGTGTGATTGTGGCACTTCCTGGTCATACTTTTCTTTCACTGGTAGTGGCTAAAACGACCAATTGCAGCGTCTAATAGAAGTTAACTTTAAGGGCCAAGACACTCTACCATTATGACCTCATAAAATGTGAACTGGACCATCATGCCCTGGTTATAAAACTTTTTTCACACTCAACTCAGCTGAGCATGAATTTCAACTGCTAATAGCAAGAAAATGCCAACGATTGTTGGCCTTTTAACATTTGTGAGCAGAATAAATTTCATCCTCTGTTGAGCGAGAATGAAAACAGTTTTATAACCTCTCCAACTGGCTATGAATTTTCTCAGCATAAAAGTGTTGAAATGCCTTTACTCAAATAAATTAAAGTACAATTTTATTTGACGACGCTTAATGACCAAATTTGGTAATTGAGCCGCGACATGAGATTTCCAACAATGTGGTATGTGCGACCAGCAAAGGCTCAGACCAGCCTGCGCATACGCGCAGTCTGGTCAGAGCCTTTGCTTGTCGCTTGCATATTCTATTAGTGTTAAGCTACTGACTGAACATCATTTGGAGTTTCTAAGCTTAAAGGAGGCTGCACAGGCTCGTCTGAGTCTACACTTGTCAAAATGCCACATCGTTGGAAATCACATGTCACGGCTCAATTGTTTTAATTCCAGGACTATCTAACGGATGAGATTCGAAGTATTATGAGGCAGCGACCAGGGACTAGAACAGAAGAACAGATTATTGAGGTGAATGAGCCAATAATCTTAATATATAGAGAATACTGGGTGAGTGTCTTTTGATATCAGGTTTACCGGGCAAGGCTTTGAGAATGCTTGTTGACATTGCGAGGCTTGCCGAGCGATTCAACATGCGTTCTCAAACCCGAGCTTGGTAAACTTGATATCAAAAGACGCGAACCTGGTATTCTATTTATCAGTTTACCCATTGTTGAACACTCTTCAAACTAGCGATTATGACGTATTTTTTTATTTTTGTGTTGATTCAGCGTCATTAGCGACGTCATTCAAAAAGTGCAACGTCATCATGACCTGATAAAGGTTACATGCCGTGAGATAGGAAACGTTTATTAGGTTATGTTGAAACAATTCAGTTAATATTAGGGGTGACTGATAAAATATCCACTTGTCTAAGAGCCGTAAATCATCATTTTAATTATGTCATGAGACGAGAGATTATCCCTCTTAAACAACCTAAGAAATGCATTCGACATTCAATGTTTCAGACACCTTTAGAGCTTTTGCAATTTGTTTGATGTTCTCTTTGTCGTCTCTCTAAAATATCTGGTGGATGCATGTATCCCATTCTATTCTGGGATATGACTATTCTGACACAGTTATAAATGAATCAAATCTAGATATGTCTGTAATGCTGGTATAATTCTTCTCCAGTGCCATAGTTCTTGATGAATGGCTGTGTTTAGATCTAGTCCTTTGTTGAGTTGATAAAAAGCGTTGGTACACCACATTCTACATACTTTGCTTCATGGATTCTGCAATAATTTGTGTTGTCAATCAGGCTTGGTGAATTCCTTTCAAGGAACGGTAGAACACAGTCTTCTTGCGGTCGTATTCCATTTGATTTGAGATATTAGTAGATAGCTTGATCTCTTCTTTTACATACACATATAGGCACTGGAGAATTATGCACAAAGGAGTTAGGGTCATGAGATACAATATCAAGAGACTTAGCCACATAGAACTTTATAGCCTTGCCTTTCACACATACACTTAGGCGCTAGAGAATTATGCACAATGGAATTGGGGTCATACGATACAAGACCAAGAAACTAAGCCACGAAGAACCATATAGCCTTGTCTTTTACACACACACACACACACACACACACACACACACACACACACACACACACACACACAGACGCTATAGAATTATGCACAAATGAGTTGGGGTTATGAGATACAAGACCAAGAGTCTACGACATATAGAACTGTATAGACTTGTCTTTTACACACACACGTAAACGCTAGAGAATTATGCACAAATAAATTGGATACATTAATTACAAGACCAAAAGACTAAGCCACACAGAACTTTCTATCCTTGCTTTTCACACACACACATAGGCGCTATAGAATTATGCACAAAGGAGTTGAGGTTATGAGATACAAGACCAAGAGACTAAGACACATAAAAAATTAAAGCCTTGTCTTTTACACATACAAACGCACACACTCAGGCGCCAGGGAATTATGCACAAAGGAGTTTGGGTCATTAGATACAAGACCAAGAGTCTAAGACACAAGGAACTTTATAGCCTTGTCTTTTTTACACACAAACATAGGCGCTATAGAATCATGCACAAACGAATTGGGGTCATTATATACAAGACCAAAAGAAAAAAGCCACATAGAACTTTTTACCCTGCCTTATACATATAAACATAGGCGCTAGAGAATTATGCTCAAAGAAGTTGGAGTCTTGAGATACAAGTCAAAGAGATTAAGACACCTGGAACTTTATAGCCTTGTCTTTTACACATACACATCTGCGCTAGCGTATTATGCACAAAGGAGTTGGGGTCATAAGATACAAGACCAAGAGACTCAGACACATAGAACTCTACCAGACCTGTTTCATGTTATTTGAAAAGATTTGAATTTCACTTTTTGCAGTGGCATATAAATAAAACATACAAATTTTGCTTTTCATGCATAACGGACTTGTCCCTGGTATTGCCAAATAGACGAGATGACAAGGTAAAACATAACCATAACAAAGCGGTCCAAAAACCATCCCCAACCCCACCCCTTTAGCTACTTTTAAGAACTAAAACGGGTGTATCTTCTACAAAAATACGCATGTATGTGTGAGATTTTATTTTAAGTTTAGAGGAATATTTAGTCTTTTAATAATTCAAATGAGTAACAGCCTATGTGTGCCTGTTTTTACTTGAAATCTGGGCTTAATAAGTTCTTCCATACAAGTGCCCAAATGGGTATATATCATGTATAACATGTGTCTTGTAAGAATTTTGAATTACAAATTCTCAAAGTTCATAGCAGACTTAATTTCTTAGATATTTTAGTATATCGCCAATAAAACTGATCACCAAATATTACATTTGAATATTTTGCATACAATTTAGTGTTGCTATGAAACTGTAAACCCTAAAATTTGACGTTCAAGTTGCTTCCAAAAAGTAATATCCAACATAAATGTTTTATTTTCTAACAAAACAAACTGTAGTCATTTATGTACAATACAGTCAAACCTCGATTATTCGAAGTGCCAGGGACCGCAGGAATCCTTTCGAATAATCGGTAGTTCGAATGATCGAAAACGGGAGTTTTCGGATATTTTCAGAAAAGCTCGGACCTTTCATAGAACGTCATTGTTTTGCCAGAGTTCGCAACCTAAACTCGTGTTTTCCGTGATGTAATTATATAATCGGAATATCTGTCAAAGCATTGAAGAAAATGAGCTTCTTGGATGCTGTGGTCCCATCGTCTCTTATGCTTTGCAGGTCTAAGAACATCGAAAAGAAAGAAAATCCGATCTGTATTGACATCTACTACATGTATATACATGTAACAACATCGATAACAACAATGAAATTAAAGGTTAAATGTAAATTGACGAACCATTTACTGACGAAATACTGTCTCCTTTTTAATCGCCCTAATGTCATAAGGTCTCCATTCCAGCTAGCACACAGCGTCGGGCCATCAACGGCCCACCAGCGATAGGCCATTGAGATAGCATATCGCTGGCAGGCCGTTGGTGGCCCGACGTTGTGTGCTTTTTGGTATGCAAAATTATTTTATTTCAGTGAAAACATACGATTTGGGTGTTTAAAAGAACCGTCTCGTTAAGCATCCAAACCTAGGTTTTGGTTGTTTTCCCTCAATCATAAAATTGTGTTTTAGGCATTTAAAAGAAATGTTTCGATGAGACGGTTCTTTTGAGCACCCAAAACACATGTCCGTGATATTCGTCTAATATTGAAATTGTTATTTTTGTTGTACAAAGTCGGTGCGCTTGGTGTGTTCGCTTAATGTACACTGGTCAAGAATAAATCAAAGGATGCGAGACGATCAAATTAAAATCAATTTTAGCTCATTTATGCCCCTAATTAGACATTTACAAAAGCATCAAACACAACCATCATTGCAGACGACCTTAATAAAAGACACCATTTACTCACTTTACGGTTCATCGCGTAATAGTGTGAACGTTAATCCGGTGTCAATTACCTGTTGCAACTTTGTTTGCTAAATCACTCAGGTGTGTAAATCGAACTCGACCAAACAAAGAAATCATGATCACCATGCGTGACTTTTGGACTTCGAATCTTGAAGGGTAATTTAATAGCAACTTGTTCAATCGGGACCGACGAATCACTTCGAAAAATTGAATTTTTCGGATAATTGAAATTCGAATAATTGGTAGTTTTATTGCAATAGATAATAGAGAAAAAAGTCGGGACTGGCCATCGTCTTCGAATAACCCAGTAGTTTCGGATAATCGGCGTTCGGATAACCGAGATTTGACTGTATATAAAAAGGTTCCAAAAGAAAAACTGCATATCTTTTAGAGAAATTGATCGAGAAACTTAGTATATTTGGTTTCAGACAGCATTTTAAACGCTTAAAACTTGACTACTCATCTGCAGAGACTGTTTTAAACCAGAAAATAAAAATTGAAAACTGGTTTTGTAATGACGGCGTATTTCTGGAGGTCAGACTCACCGATGGAAATCAATTATTGCTAAAGACAACGAGAATGAAATGAGGAACAGCATTTTCAAATTGGTTCAAATAAACATGAAACACCTCTTGTATAGCCTTGTCTTTTACACAAAAAACATAGACGCTAGGATTTTATGCACAGCGGAGTTGGGGTCATTAGATACAAGACCAAGAGACTATGATACATAGAACTTTATAGCCGTGTCTTTTACACATACACATAGACACTAGAGAATTATGCACAGCGGAGTTGGGGTCATGAGATACAAGACCAAGAGACTATGATACATAGAACTTTATAGCCGTGTCTTTTACACATACACATAGGCACTAGAGAATTATGCACAGCGGAGTTGGCGTCATGAGATACAAGACCAAGAGACTATGATACATAGAACTTTATAGCCTTGTATTTTACACATACACATAGGCACTAGAGAATTATGCACAGCGGAGTTGGGGTCATGAGATACAAGACCAAGAGACTATGATACATAGAACTTTATAGCCTTGTATTTTACACATACACATAGGCACTAGAGAATTATGCACAGCGGAGTTGGCGTCATGAGATACAAGACCAAGAGACTATGATACATAGAACTTTATAGCCTTGTATTTTACACATACACATAGGCACTAGAGAATTATGCACAGCGGAGTTGGGGTCATGAGATACAAGACCAAGAGTATGATACACAGACGTTAATGGCTTCAAATATTGTTCACATATATTTATAACATAAAATTTACTCTCTACTCCAAAGTTATTTTCAAAGATATTTTATATATTCATCACAGCCATCAGTAAATACCAAAATTACAGCGCAGTCAGATATATATTTAACTAAATTATCTTTATAATTGTAAACTATTATATCAAAGTTAAAACAAACTAAGTCACTCAAGCTTATGAGAATTCTGGGAATTTTAGCCTAAAAGAAAACAAACAAAGGAAGTAAGGATGCAAAGATAAGAAATCGATACAATCATGTACCACCGACTTGAAAGTCCCAGTCCCCAGAGTAGCATCCATTATTTATGATTCGTGTTTCGTTGTTTGTTTTCAGGTTGTCAGATGTTTGAAGGGACTTTGTAAACCATTTAATGAGTACCCATTTTCAGTCCAGAAGGAAATCATACAGAAAGCCTTCTACGATAAGTAAATATCTTTTTTTATATTTCCTTCATAAAGTGTTATTGACAGAGTTAATTGTTGTTGGTCTATTGTTTAATGTACTTCTCGTTGTTTGTAAGAGTTCTGTATTGTCTTTGTTAAGTCATGCATTGCTTTGTATTCATTCTAGTCTTGCAATCATCTTGAAGAGAAAGAGAAAGTTGGTTGCTTTGCTATTATTGACTTACACGTGTATTGTTTCTATAAATGGTCTGTGGCTCTCCCTTACGGTGCAGCGGGTTGGTCTGCAGTGTGTGATTGTGGTATTTCCTGATCATACCCACTTACATTTTAAGAGTGCTTACCAAAATCTAATTTTCTTATTTCTAAACAAAAACATATATTGTGGGAATTCAAAAGAACCGTCTCAATGAGACGTTCTTTTAAGCACAAAAAAATGATGTGTAAGAAAAATATTTATAATTATACGCAAAAAAGTTTGTTTATCTAAACCTATGGTTTTTAATATTGACAGGGGTTTGCCTTATCAGGGACGTCTATTACTGTCAACATGGTTTAGTTTATCCCTGTTTGCTTATTGGAATATGGTATATCTGATCCTACACTAGCGGACCTGACAAGATTTTCTTTGTCCTATGTACCAACATGAAAGTTTATTTATATAATTATTCATAGTGGGAGTAGCCTAGCATGAATATTCATGAAGGAAAGGGTTAAATTCGGCAGAAACATGCTTAGTTAGTGAGCTAAATGGCCATACGTTTTGGTGCTCGTATGTGCATACCATACATAACCAATACTGTTCAGTTAATTATTTTGAAATTAAAACTTAGATCGAAATCACCACTGCAGCAAACAAGCCATTTTATGACACATTGCGTAGCTCTATTACGCAGTTACGCACGTGCGTTATACAATTAGTAACAGTCAAGGGAGGTCACATTATGTGATAAAAGTGATTTCCATGCCATAAGGAACTGCTCTTAAAGGAAAGAATTGGCTCCCTCATTATATTTCATTATTCTTATCACCGTCTTTAATTATTATTTTCTCCACTCATTATTTCAATTATTCTTATCGCCGTCTTAAATTATTATTTCCTACACTCATTATTTTAATTATTCATATAACTGTCTTAAATTATTATTTCTTACACTCATTATTTCAGATATGGAAGGAACCGAGTTATTTTAAGAAGAGGTCTACCTCCTGATGGTGTCTATTTTGTCCTGTCAGGCCAGCGTAAGAAAACATAATATGATTATCAAAGTTGCATAAAAGTTATTCCGCTTTTAACGATGTGCTTTAGTTAAGAAAGTAGTGATTTGCTGCTTAATACATCACTAGCTGGAAATCAGTCATAAAAAGCAAATGAATCACGCGCCCAAAGCACGAGTATTTTTTTACTTATGATGGACCGACAGACAGTGATATATTAGCCAGCACAAACATCTTCCGATTCTACAACACAAAAAAAAACGAAAGAATGTAGAATAATTTCAGATTCTATAACGATTTCAACATCTCAAACAGAGCTTTAGAATTTCCAGTAAGTCTTGTTTGAACCAAAATGCGTAGTTTAGCGCATGTTTTGAACGTTCATTAGTTGTAAAAACGACGTTACACCGTCTGACGTCAATTTAGGATAAGTGGCGCCATGCAAGCCGAAACGGCGCTTAATGCCGCTAAATAACATCACACTAGTCAGACCATTGATTTGTTACACAAAATATCATTAGATTTTACCAAATACTATATGAGCCAGTGCATGAGATTTCCAACAATTTGGTATGTGCGACCAGCAAAGGCTCAGACCAGCCTGCGCATACGCGCAGACTGATCAGAGCCTTTGCTTGTCGCTTGAATATTCTATGACTGATGAGCTACTGACTGAACATTGTTTGGAGTTTCTAAGCTTAACAGGAGGCTGCAGAGGCTCGTCTGAGTCTACACTTGTCAAAATGTCTAATTGTTGGAAATCTCATGCCGCGGCTCATATAGGAACGGTGTGTTATAATTGGCTGTGCGCATGGCATAGACTATTCTCTAGTTTGGTTAGAGCTTGAATAGAGACATTGGAAAACAAACAGATACACACAGGCTAACACGAAGAACTGCCTGGTTTAAGATTAATGTAGTGTAACCGAAAAAAAAAATGCCCGACATCAGTCTCACTTGGACGAACGTTCGGCCTGACCTGGGTTCAACTGCCATACACGATCCGAAATGTATACAAATGGCATTATTATTTACTGAAATTGTACCTCGCATTTAGAGAGCTCTGTGACTTGTAAAAGTTCGCCGATTCTGGACACCATGGCGTGGTCTGTAGTAGAGTAGTCACAAAGTCAAAACACCGGGAAAACTGGTTAATAAAAAGTAGGCAGTGAGGGTTTTGGATTGTTTCTCTGTAATGATATCTGGAATGAGTCGGGAAACATCCATACAAACCACCCGAGTTACTCATGTGGTTTGAGTGCCTGTGAGCTTGGGCAAAAAAATTTATGCATTCCTGTCTGTCTGTCTGCCACAAAGGTTTCTAACAGACAGACTGTCACAAACCTACGTTGCCCATCGCGTAATGCATGGCGTGTGCAGAGAGAGGCGTCACCAAGTCAATTGGCCAATACAAAGAAAGTAGTTGGTGGTGATTTGAGACCACTCGGGTGGTTCATGTGGTTAGAGCGCCAGAGCAGTGTTCAGAGGGCTGAGAGATTGAGAAGCAATATCTGCCTGTCTGTCTGCCGTACTAGTGTCTGTCTGTTTGTCTGTCTGTCACAAACCTATGTTGCCCCTTGCTTAAAACAAGTCTTGTTCAAGAGATGTCCCAAAGTCAAAAGTAGGTGGTGGTAGTTTTGGACCACCAGGGTAGTTAGGTGGTTATACCGCCTGACAATTGGCTGTGAGCTCGAGAAGCAAAATCTACCTGTCTGCGTGTCTGTCTGCGTGTTTGTCACAAACCTACGTTGCTCTATGGTTAAGAAATGACTTGTTCAGAATAATTTTATAACCAACCTTTTTGTTAAAGCTTATACTTGTACTATTTTAAGGTTGATAGCGCAGAACTTAATTTAGTTTCTGACCAGAATGCGTATACGTGAAGGCCCATGATCAAACAATATTTGCTTGCATAATATATATAGAGGATCTTACATGAGCGCTCATGTTTTATTGAATTTATTAAACGAGTTGGGGAAAAGAGATGAAATTCGAGGCTTGCCGAGCATTTTATCTCTTTAATCGCAACGAGTTTAATAAATTCAATAATGCAAGAGCACGAATGTTAGATTCTATTTATCATATGACATTAAAATTACTTGAAATCTCATTTCTATCATAAAAACGTTATATTTGTGTCATTATGTACGCAACATTGTTATGGCCGTCATAATGTTTCCCAAAAATCAATAAGCAACTAGTGGATTATCGATTTTATTGCATGGCGTTATTTCACTCCCATGATAAATTTAAACGTGTGGTCGCACGGGCGTGATAAATAATGAACTGAACGTAAACGAGTGAAAGGCATATAAAGAAGTGAATGTGCCCATGAAATAGTATGGTTGTCAAACTAAATCATATATCAGGTAATGTCAATCTATCTTTCATATTGATCTGCTAATGTCACGCAATAGGTGGGTTTCTAATTTCACCAGACAATATCAAATTTTCATGCTCAATTAGAACAGTCGAACTTCGGTCGTAAAATCTTTCATAGTGTACTACAGTCAAACATTGCGTCATTGAAAATCTGTTGAGAGGTCCCTCCAATAGATATTACCAACTGCATTTTTACCTTTTAAAGAATGGTTCAACAGAATATATTTTGATGCCGACTTAGGATTTTTCAGAAGATAAGTTGAAAGTGACGTCAGAACTTCAGCTAAGTGGTTTATTATCTTACCACTGCGCTCAGCTGACAACAACAAATTGTAATGATCTAAAGAACAATGTGTACACTATTAGCGAAACTGTGTTGCTCGTTTACAACTATGGACTTAATCTTACTTATCATAACATGCTCTGACGTCACTGTTAATTTATATTCCGCCTGCAGAACCAGCTCGACATCACTGTGCAAATATCCAACTCTACTTATAAACATGATAAAGTAAAGTAAACCTGTGTAAAACGGCCACTCTCAAAAAGACATAAAAATGGGTTTTCAAGACCAATTATAGCTTAATGCAGGTCAAAAGTATTGCAGAATGCTCCAAGGGGAGTATTCTGCAATACGTTTGACCTTTATTCAGCTACCATTTGTCATTAAGATCTTTGTTTTGTCTATTTTTGAGTGGCCGTTTTACACAGGCTTTACTGTATAAATACTAACAATACATATTCCTATGAGTTTAGCATGAAACAACAGCAAAACAACAACAAAAACAGCATTTAGAATCTTCAATTAAATTAAAACATCAATTCATCAAGCTAAAATGAAATGATGACGTAAAAAGCAAATATAAAACAAAACAGAAAGCTTGTTGAACGATCCCTATTTCCTATGATCAAAGAAATTTGAAAGAGTGAACTCAACGCACCACTAAATAGAACAATAGAAATGACTTGCCTTGGTTAAAAACAAAACCACTTTTAAAACTATAATTGACTTTTACGTAGTGGTTGTGGTATGTGAGGCGATTCGTGTCATAGTAAAAGTAGACTCTCATTTATTTGACTCCTGGTAACTCGAAAAAAACTATTTAAGTCGGAGTATACTGATATATTAGACTAGGATCACCAGGTAAATTTTTGAATAATTAATTAACCCTTATTGTTACACATCTCTGGTAATAACACGTGATATATCAACCAATAATTCACAGTTTTGAAAGCACGAGGAGAGCGCGTGCTAGCTGACATCATTTGTTTTTGCAAAATGACGTCACCATGGCGTTAGACGTTGTAACGCCGTTTTTACGCTTGAAAGACGTTACAAATACATGTACACGTATGCGACGTATTCTAACTATTGGTGGGAAGTATTCAGTGCAATGGCGGAAAGTTTGAAGAAGCTGAAGACTTCAAAATTGTTTTCGTCATTTATTGTGCGTTAGAATCGAATTAGATCAGCTCTAGTGGTGAATTGTTGTGTAATAATTCACTGCTTGTTGGTCAGTTGTTAGAAGATAAATCACTGGCGCTGCGCGCTCATGATTTGATCTTCTTTACAACTGACCTCAGTTGTTAGAAGATAAATCACTGGCGCTGCGCGCTCGTGATTTGATCTTCTTTACAACTGACCTCCAAACAGTGATTTATTAAACAACAATTCACTGCTAGATCTGATCTTTTCTTGATCATATGACGTCGCGTAAACGTCATGCAATACAATCGATAAGCCACTAGTGGTTTGTATATTTTCTGGAAGCGTTATGACGACCAAAACAACGTTGCGTACATAATGGCAAAATGATAACGTTTTTACGACAGAAATGAGATTTCAAAGTAATCTTAATGTCATATTTATATGATAAATAGAATCTAACATTCGACCTCTTGTATTTCTAAATTTATTAAACTCGGCAACCCTCGCAATTTACACATGAGCACTCATGCAAGATCCTCTATATCACCAGGTAAAATTTTGAATAATTATCTAACCCTTATCATGCTATGATCTAGATATTTAGTGCACTGCACACTTTTCCTATTTTTATCCAATTCGCGCTGGTTTCCATTTTGTGTTGATTCTTTACGTCCAAGTGAACAATTTTTCAGTCATGTTTGGACTCCAGTTCCTGTCTCCCTGGGTTATACTAATACTAAGCAGAAAATAGTACTGTAATAGTAAAACATGTGTAAAACGGCCACTCAAAGTAGACAAAACTATGATCTTTATGACAAATTGTAGCTTAATGAAGGTCGAAAGCATTGCAAAATATATTAGATATTTATAATAAATGTAAATATAAGAAATAAATTCAATTTTTAGAATGTTCATGGAATCATGAATACTTCGGGTCTCTTGCATTTTGTTAACGTGAAGCCACTTTGCAAGAGACCCGAAGTATTCATGATTCCATGAACATTCCAAAAATCGAATTCATTTCTTAAATATATTTACGATTTTTTCATTGAGCTTCATTATGACTTCATTATGATCATTATTCATAATCCCCATTGACTACGTTCTTGCACTTTAAGTGCTTCTGCACAGAAAGATAACCATTGGTATCACACCGTACACCAGCAAATATAATCCAATTATATGCATCATGCTTGTAACATATCATGCACCTGCACTCTCTGAAACAAGCAATATGTAATGCTAAACATTACCATTTCAATCTATGACATGTATTATAAGGTACATTTTAATATAAATAGGTTTGGCGTAGCAAATTATGAAAAGAAACTGGACATGAGGCTTTTATTCATTGAGTTGAAATCATTATGGTAAAAACATGAGAGCTTAGTGGAAAAGTGGGCACATGAAAAAATGGGTCTTACACATACAAGTCAGTGCAGGACAAAACCTACAGAATATTTGTGTTTCCAGCAATGAAGTCTGTTGTCAATCCAGTTAAAACAGAGCCTTTGTTGTGCACTCAGAGGGAGATAAGGACTCAAATCAGCTTGAGCATTGGCGTAGCTCCCATTACGCAGTTACGTACGTGCGTAGTAAAATAGTAACGTTCAAGGGAGGTCACCCAATGTGCAAATAGTAATTTTCCATATTATAAGGAGCTACTCATAAAGAAAAGAATTCGCTCCCTCTGGGAGCAAATTCTTTCCATTAAGAGAAGTTCCCATCTTGAAAAGGGACGAAATTAAAGAGATTCATTGCTTGATCTAGTAGTCTCCCTTTGATGCGCGTTCAGCGTTCTGGCTACGCCATTGCTGAGCTTTACCTCTTGTTTGCTGGACTCACAAGTAATTTCCTTGGGTTTGTCATATCAAAATGGTCATAGTTTAAGTTAAATAATTCTTAAAGCGTGTGTGGACAACTACTTCCCAGTGTATTCTGGGCTCATAATTAGGGCCTACAATCAGTTTTGAGTGTTAAGTGATTTCTAAGCTCGGTAATGATATTGAAATATTTAGCTCTTTCCTTTCTAGCAGCGATTTTGTCGTCTGCTGATAACCTTTGCAAACCGTTTGACACTCTAATAGTGTTCCTGAAAGACTTTTGTTATGAAAAATTAAATTTTGAAAAAAAGAGACGACAAAACAAAAAATTCAAACAACTTAACCAATTATAAATATGACCTGATCTCTTCTCTTGGGCAGATACTATTCTGCCAGCCAAGAGTGACAGTGACGTCATGTTTTGTTTACAAACTTACAAGGGATTTAGAATCGATAGGATTAATGCACAAGTGATATATCGATTCGCGTTAGCTCAAGTGGAGTGTACAAGTTAATGTTTTACTAAAGAATTGTAAACAAACTAGTACGTCACTGTCACTCTTGGTTGGCACAACAGTAAAATAGTCGAATCACGCCCAGATATGAATATTAAAATTGCCGCCTATACAGCAAATAGCTTAATAAAATTGAGCCGTGGCACTTGATTTCCAACAATTTGACATTTTGACAAGTGTAGACACGGACAAGCCTCTGCAGCCTCCTTTTTAGCTTAGAAACTCCAAATAATGTTCAGTCGGTAGCTTAACAATCATAGAATACTGAAGCGACAAGCAAAGGCTCTGATCAGACTGCGCGTATGCGCAGGCTGGTCTGAGGCTTTGCTGGTCGCACATACCAAATTGTTGGAAATCTCATGCACTGGCTCAAATATGATATAATGTTTCATTGTCATCTACAGAAAACATGAAACAATACTAGCGGTTGCAATCTTGACTTTCATTTACCCCCAAACTGTTTGTGCATGGGGAGTGGGTCTCTAGAAGCATGGGTATACACGCATAGGCTTTTTATCCGGGTTACTATGCGCAAAACACCCTTATTCATATACATGTAATCTGAAATTTTAATAAAGGGGACCGCATTCGAAGAGACATTTCCTTCCTTTTTGGGAGTCGTAAAATGTCAGCTACAGAGTCGAGCCATAAGCTTGCGTTTGTATTGTTATTTCTCTATACTGTACAAGCAGCGACGGTATTTTACTAGACAAATGCTTTGGTCAATTGTTTCTATTGCTTAAGCAGACTGAACTAGAAAATAAAACATAGAAAGGTATTTTTTCCTGTTTGCTGTTCCTTTTGCATCTGATAGCTTCTATTGAAACAGAGTTATTAAAATATGTGTGCCAAATCTTGATAAAGTGACACTTATCGCATTAATTCATTCTTGGCAGGTATCAAGAGGGCATAGTGGTCTATGCTTTTATTTTAGCCATCATTAGCATTTCTTATTTATGTATGCTATCAGTGAACACTAACGATAAAGTGCGTGTGAGCGGGCTCGTCTGGGCCTTCGCTGGTCAAGTATGTGACAAGGTGCTGGCTCAATGATATATCTTTTTATCATGGAAAATCCATTTTTCATTAATGTGTCGAGTTTGCCATTGAAGAAAACGCTTGGTAATGTTCATGGAGATCTGATGTGTATCTTAACAAACCGATCTATATCTTCGTTATTTGTTTACTTTACTTACCTCTAAATATGTTTGCTTACAAGTCAGGTCCTGAGCCCGATACACGGGTGGGCAATCTAATGCACTTTAAGCACTCAACTTAAGGGCCCTTCAGAAAAGCGGCCGCTCAAAGTCTATCAGATTATCAGAGGATTTCTAATATGACTTTATTACGATGTAAGATATCGGTTGTTTTTTCTGATAAAACGGATTAATATGTAATTGATTAACCTTTAGATGCAGAGTTATTTACAAGTTAAAATTGTGAACGTTGTAAAATATTTTAACAGTTTTAAAATACGTGTTTGATTTAACCCATATAAGTATAGCGTCCTTTTTGTGGGACATAGCCAAACAGTGTGGACCCAGACCAGACGCCGCAGAACGTGGCGTCTGATCAGGGTCTCCACTGTTTGATATTTTTTGACATTAATCCATATAAGCCTCGCGTCCTTTTTGTGGGACATAGGCAAACAGTGCGGACCAGACCAGGTCAGGGTCTCCACTGTTTCTTTCTGAATGTTCTATCAAAATTTGAATAAGAATGAAAAATACCACCCAGCAGCCCTTAAAACAGAAATGGACTGTTCTTATAACTGGGCTAACAATTGACTGTGGTGCAATTTTCATCGTGTCTGCGGTCTGATTGGATTTTATGAAACAATAGATTTACTGAACACTTGATGATAAACATGATAAACTGAACACATAGTTTCTAGTGATATTCAACTAAGAATTTCAGCTGTTGCCATTGGCGGAATATTCGTCCTTAAAAATTATCATATGAAAATCTGTTTTTTTTTTCCAGCTCTTTTAAATTATATCTTCTGCGAAATTCAATCTAGTTTGGTGTTAGCATTTTTTCTTTGTCTTTCAAACGATCTTATACAAATCCAGTTTGTTGTTTGCATTTTTTGTTCTCTTTCAAATGATTGTATTCAAATCCAGTTTGTTGTTTACATTTCCTTTATCATTTTTAAATGATCTTATCCAAATCAAGTGTGTTGTTTACATTACCTTTACATGTATCTCTTTTAAATGATCGTAACCAAATCGAGTATGCTGTTTACATTTCCTTTATCTCTTTTAAATGATTGTAACCAAATCGAGTATGTTGTTTATATTTCCTTTAACTCTTTTAAATGATCGTAACCAAATCGAGTAAGTTGTTTACATTTCCTTCATCGTTTTTAAATGATCGTAACCAAATCGAGTAAGTTGTTTACATTTCCTTCATCGTTTTTAAATGATCGTAACCAAATCGAGTAAGCTGTTTACATTTCCTTCATCGTTTTTAAATGATCGTAACCAAATCGAGTAAGCTGTTTACATTTCCTTCATCGTTTTAAAATGATCTTATCCAAATCGAATCTGTCGTTTACATTTTTTTATCTTTTGAAAATGGTATAATCCAAATCGAGTCTGTTGTTTACATTTTAACCCCTTTTAAATCATCGGATGCAAATCGAGTATATTGCTAACATTTCCTTTATCTCCTTGTATAAATACAAGTCTAGTTTGTTGTTTAAATTTCCTTTAACTCTTTTAAATGATCTTATCCAAATCGAGTATGTTGCTTACATTTCCTTTATCTTATTTAAATGATGCTTTGCAAACGGAGTCTGATGTTTAAATTTTACATTTACTTAATCCTCGCCGTGAGACAACCTGATTTTGCTTCATGCGAATAACAAAGGCGCAGATCAGCCTGCACATCAGCCTGATCAGCGTTATAGTTATTCGTCCTCTGAAAAGTAAGATATCTAAATTTGCTTCATGCAGGATTTCAATATTCTACTTATCAAATATAGCTAAACAGACTGGTTTGAGTCCAACTTAGTCGTAAACCCTGAAGACAGGTTCTCACGTCAAGACATATTTCTCTCAACGAGTCTGATGCTGCCAGTTGTGTTTATACTAAAGCATCACTTACTGGGTACTGTTGTCCTGTTAACGGTGGTGATCCTGTTATTGTTTGGACATTCTTAGTTTCTCATAGTATTACTTGACTTTTCGCTTACTGTAAAGGCGGCGCCTCATGAATGCGTAATTAGGACTGGTCATCCTTAGACATAGGTGAAAGCTGAAAATGAGGCGTGGTTTTATTCAAAAGTAACTGTATCATCTTGCGTCACAACTTCAATATAGACGCAAAATACATTATTTAGTCCTTTAAACGCATGCAAAATAACTGCATCTGAAAATGTCTATGTAACATAGGCAAAGAGGCAAACATTGTGGACCCAGATCAGACTGCTCCTACAGGAGCAGTCTGATCTGGGTCCACACTGTTTGTCTATGAGGCTTCAAATATTTTAGTGGACGACAAAAACATACATTTTGTAATTATGCGCTTTAAGGGTTGATAAATGTGAGTTCAATGTGTATACGGTTAGGAGTTTCATGAAATGCACGCACGTTTGCTGGCCACAAAAAGCTTATTAACTCTTTACCAAATTATAAATAGAACCTGATTTCCCTTACTTAGCAGATGAAATAGCCGAACCACGCCCAGATATGAATATTAAAGTTGCCGCCTTTACAGTAAGCGAAAAGCCAAGTAATAACACTCGTCCTTTGTGTGCGGTTCTGTGCTTGGCACCAGTTTGTGGTATGATACTTTGGCTATCATCTCACTATAGGAAGGTTTGACATTTCAGAAGTCATTAACCTAAGGCCTTCTTCTTCTTCTCCTTTTTTTTCTTCTTGTCATTATACACATTGTTTTTTCTTTCAGTTGTTGAAAAACCAGAAGGAAAGAAGCAACCGACAGACATAGAAGCTGGAGAAAAATTTGGGGTAAGTTAGTATATGTGTACGAAACCATGAATGAATACATGGTCAGCTTCACATTATTTGTCACGGAGTCTGGTACAGCTACCCGCCATATGAACCGCCTTTTGACAAATCCGTCTCCTGAATTCGCGACCATCCTCATGGAGCCTCTTGACATATAAATAATATACACTGCCATTACCAATTTATCATTTTTCATATTTTTTTAATTCATTGTAGCATAATAAAATGTATCAGTATAAAACTGAACTTGCAAATATTGTTTGTCTTTTGATTCTTTTCAATTAACCCTAAATTAGCAAATTCTGTTTTACATCAGCTAAAGCACTGCTTTTAAGCTACACATGTACCAGGATTTGAGTAAACTGCCTTTCGTGGCTTGCAAACATTGCAGTAAAATTTAGATCTTAACGCAAAATGTATTTTACCTGTATGAATAGAGGGGTATCTCTATGGTGTGTCTAATCGTTTTGAAGATACGACGATATGCTCTTAATCAGTTTTGACATACGACTCCACGCTCTTATCACAAAAAAGATTAAATTATTCCCATTTATATAAATACATAATGCAGCAAGCTATATTAAAATGCATAAACAAGCTACTAGATAATCCATTATGTAAAGAAGGTTTTTAGAGATATAAGTATTGTGTCTATATTGAGTAGTGCAGGCGATATAGTTCCTTGACAACATTTGTTTTTGATGCAAAAAAATTAAAACATTTTAGCATATGGATTTTCAAATTATTCCTTGTTCCATTTAAGAGTTGCTGGGTGGTATTTTCCATTTTTAACTTAAACTTAATTTTATCGTCCTGTTAGCAAACAGTGGAGACCCTGATCAGACGCTGCAGAATCAGCGTCAATTTGGGTTCACACCATTTGGTAATATCCCATCAAAGGATTTACGTACATGTACAAGTGAAACGTAGTTCTGATGAAAAGATACGTAAACCAAAGCTGATATATAGGGCAGGAAATGTCAGTTTTAATAACTCTTTAAAGTTTGAATTTTCTAAAAAGGAATCTCCTAGCTGATGAGCTAGGATAAAACTGCATTCGGGAAAGTCCGTCACAATTCCAGAATCGAATCATGGTTCGGGTCATTCGGGAAAGTCCGCCACAATTCGAGAATCGAATCATGGCTCGGGTGTATGTAAGGAGCATTACGCGTAGTATTATGTATCGAAAAGCTCCATTTTGTTAGCCGGAACTGGCGCATGGAAAATTAGTTCTGTAGCATGTGGGTTCAGCTCTATTAAAATCGATTATTCTGATCATCTGAAAAGTTTAATCAGCAGAATAAAATGAAATTTATGATTGTTTGTTTTTCAATGAAATATCGCTATACCGATATTTTATTGAAAAAACAAAACAAACATAAACTTCATTTAAGGCGTTTGGTGTGCAGCTTTCACACTTAGTATTGTGTTTACATTGTTTCTGTGCCGTAGGTTGGATATGATACTTTGTAATATGCGAATACCAAAGGCGCTGATCAGACTGCGCGGACGCGCAGGCTGGTCTGCGCCTTTGTTGTTCGCAAAGCCCCAAAGACAGGTTTTTTTCGCATCGAGGCCCAATTATGTAGATGCAGGTGAAGACCCAGACCAAAACTTAGAAATTCAGCACCTCTCATTACGCCAGCATTGAGCATTTAAAGGAGGCTTCGCGAGTATGGGATAATACCGAAAATGTACGTACTGCGGCCCATATGTATTTAGACAGGTGAGGTCCAGGAAGGGGGGTCCCAGTATCCCATATCCCTTTAACTATTTTGAAATATATCCCATACCCCTAAAATAAATATGGCAAATATCCCCAAAATTCATAAAGCAATGTATCCGCATATCCCTAAAATTGATCCAAGTATCCCGTATCCCTTTAAATATTTACAAAAATATCCCGTATCCCTTTAATTTTTGGTCAATATCCCTGTGCATATACCTAGGGGTACTGATTTCACGGAGTAGACAATTTGGGGTGTCTCAATGTAATTATTACTTTTATTTTCATCAATAGGAGGAAGATTTGGTATGTGGATCATCAAGAAGAGCTACTGTCTTAACTAAACACGAGGTGGAAATACTCTTTCTGCACAGATTTGTAAGTAACGTTAAGTCAGTGCCTATTTTATAGTTAGATAAAACTATATATGGACAGGCGCCTGCGAATTTGATACAAATGACATCTGCACAAAAGCCTATTAAAATCGCGCATGCTGACGTACTCAGCTGAACTTGAGGTCCACATTTTTTTCTCAAACTTTATATACATGAAATTTGGTCAGGGAAAGGTCAGGTCAGTGAAAAATCATGGAATGTCATTGAGAACTAAGAGTGGGCACCCTGTATTAGATAAAGTTCCGCGTCAACAATTTTCCAGTCATGTCGGGCGTTTTCCTGTCTTTTAGGTTAAATTAGTACCAAGTTTAATCTCAATTACTGGTTTAAATGTTTGTACAAGTTTCATGTTTTGTAGCAGCAAATTAGACTACTCACTTGCGTTTATTTTTTTAAACACATTGTCAGCTCATTCCCGAAAATACTGGTAAAATGCATCTAATTGTGGAGAAATTGTATCCCTAAAAAGGATACCAGTGATTATGCAATATTTTGAAATTGTACTTCTGTTGTAAAATTTGCGATAAACACAACACACAGTTTGTATCTTTTCAACATTAATGTTCATTTAGAGCACTGAGAAGGACAGGCCCCGAGGTTATAAAACTTTTTTCATGCTCAACTCAGCTGAGCACGAAATTTCAACTGCTTATAAAAACTAAAATACCGACAAATGAAGAAGTTTCTTGCTTTTAGTCTCTCAGATATTGTATTTATCCTGCTAATAAATGTTAGAATGCCAACAACTGTTGGCATTTTAACATTTATGGACAGGACAAATTTCGTGCTCAGCTGAGTTGAGCATGAATCAAGTTTATTAACCTCGGGGCCTGGTTTTCATAATGGCAAAACTTTTCGTTTTTTCGCCTCTTTCCTCAAATTTATTTGCTATTATTTATTAATTTGGGAAGTGATATAATCTGGTACATAAAAGATGAGCGTTATCAATATCAATATTCAAATTCCTGGGTGCACTCATATCTCCGTTTACATTTGAAAAGCAAAAAGATATAGATAAAAGGATGACTGGTTGATTTATTTCAATACAAACATATCGAAACAGGCAATAACCGGTGAAGTTGACATTTCATGGAGACGTTAATATCATTGTCACTTAACTCTTTTATCAAAAATCAATTTGTCATATTGGCTTATTTTGTTAACCGTTCAATAAATTTCTGTCGCAGACAGACACAAAGAAATTAATGTTTATTTTACATACGCATTGAGCGCTTTTAAGAACGTTAATTTTTAATATGGGTAAATAAATAAACACGCTCTAAGACGAATTACATTAAAGTTAATCCAGGATAAGAGTGCGTAAATAAAATTATTTTTCTTATTTCTCAAGTAAAACATATGTTGTGGTACTCAAAAGAACCGTCTCAATGAGACGGTTCTTTCGAGCACCCAAAACAAATGTTTAAACTGATGGATAAGAAAATATTCACAGTTTTATGCTCAAGCATTTTGTTTATTTCGACCTGTTAACCTGTTATTATCATTGGATAAAAGGATTGCTAGGATCACGGACGTCTAAATATCATAGACAAGGAACGAACATTCTTAGAGCAACAAACCTTATTCTGTGTATTGCAGCTGTGTGTCTGTCTGTCCGTGCTCTCAGTGTTTGTGTATGTTTTAATAAGTGCATTTTTCTGGTGTTACGAGGGGATGCGCGTGTAAGTTATTACATGTTGTATGGTCCGTACGTATGTTTACGGGCAGATAATCCACCAGTGTTAACGAGTGGATTATCGCACACTCGTACTGACGCTAAAACCATACAATATCGTGTTTGTAGCATAAACATTCACCTGGGCATTCTGCATAACCGGATATTCGAAGTTTAACACTGGAGTGTCTATGAAAAGTGCGACAGCTATCGTTTACAGTACAAGTATCTACTACGACAGAGACAGACAGACAGACATATAAACAAAACACCTACTCCCAGTTAAGCCATCATGTACATGACAGACGAGGAATAACATATTTATATACATGACAGTTAATACGTTGTGTGCTAGAATTCTCAACAGGCTCGTCGAGTCAAAACAACGTCGTATCAACATCAATTCATAAGTTTAATTAAACTAGGTATGACTGCGTTTGATCTTTTGAATTTTCTAAAATTCAGATCAAGATTTGCACTATAGTGATACTACACTGTTATAGTGTATTCCTCCAGTGTTTTAGTTAAATTACCTAAATAAAGGCTGACAAAAATAAGAACTTTTGAATACGTTTTCTTCGAGGTTACATCCTGTAATAAACAATCGCTGCGTTGTTTTTCCAAAACGGAAATAAAGCCATATCTTAAACGTGTTTTCAGTTCTATGAAAAAATGTACATTACGGTTTAGTCATAATTGTATGGTTTTGCTATAGATAAATTACCCACGATGACAAAACCGTAGTTTGTTATTTCATAATTAGGCATGAAACGTCAAAGGATTTTATCAAATTTTAAAGCTAAACGATACAATGTGAATTTGATGAACAAATATCAATTGGAACCCAGGCATGTCGGGACATTAATCTGTGATTAAATAAAGAAATTGAACATGATGAAAAAGTTACCTTTACACCGATATAAGTGACGATACCCAGATTGCCGGTGCAGTTTGACCACAGTGATTTTAGAGAAAAAATAAAAGGATTGCCTAGAGATGCAAGAATTGCTAACAGTAAATTCAAGTGCGCGTGAAATAAAGTAAAAAACATAAGATAACCAAAACTTTATGACCACCCATAGAGCGCATAGCGAATACAGTAAAACCTGTGTAAAACGGCCACTCAAAAATAGACAAAGCAAAGATCTTAATGACAAATGGTAGCTTAATGAAGGTCGAAAGTATTGCAGAATGCTCCTCCTCTTGGAGCATTCTGCAATACTTTTGACCTGCATTAAGCGATAATTGGTCTTGAATTACCAATTTTCGGTCTTTTTGAGAGCGGCTGTTTTACTCAGGTTTTACTGTACTTTAATCAGACTGTGCAGATGCGCAGGTTTATCTGAGTCTTATCTGAATCTTTGCTTGGCGCGCATACCAAGTTATAACTTTTGTTGTGTCCAGACTCAATTTTAACTTCTTGGGTCCCAATGATTCTTCAAACAGACAGCGAAAACTCTGATAAGACTGAGCGGGTGCACATACTTGGCGGATATGCCAAGTTGTACATTTTTATTCAAAGGTGCTGTGCCTTGGCTTATTGATAAGGTCAGTCACAGCGAGTGGTGGCGAGTCATTCAGCTGCTGGAGCTTTTTCTATCTGGTCTTCTTCAAATCAGCCCTCTCGCTCTCCTGTAATAAATGGGCCTTCACGCGAGAAAACATGTATTTGTTGTTTTCCGCAAAGTGCAACTCAAACCAGTCAATACAATACAATACATTTAGTTTAAACTTTTATTTCATTTTTGTATAACAACATGTGTAAATATAGTACAATAACTTCACATACATATCATTTCGAAATACAAAAAAGGGATTCAGAAGAAAGTCTATTGACTTTTGTAAATCTGTTTCCCAGCTATTCAATATTAGAACTACAATAGACGTATGACTTGAATTGACATTAGAATGTAAAGACAATACAGCAAAAACTGGATAATTCGAACTGGAATTATCCAGGTTTAGATGTATATATTGTAATGTTGAAACTGCTGTTTAATACAAAGCATGAATTTCGATTTTGCGAAGGGGAATGAATATCTTACAAATTACAGTTATCTTTGTTGTCTCCACTGGGGTTGGAGATGAGTAATTCTAAGGGGGTAGGGGGTTGATGGTCATTGCCTCTATGTACCCAGCTTGCAGAATAGTCGTCAAACCAACTAATTGTGAATGTACCAGTATTTTGAATAATATGATATTGTTGAGGACATTCTGATATGATTTTTGCAAATGTGGTGTGTTATTTGAGCATCGCTATATGTGTGCACAAACGTATTTTAAATGGTACTATTACTTCAGACATTGAGGTATGTTTCATACAAATGCAATGCTTTATTGGAACATTAATATGTATATTCAAAGCGTTTTGACTTAATTATAAATTCTTGTACTGCTTCAAATATCTGCTTGTTTTGATCAAAAGTTAGTGATATATCACCACAGAGTAGAACGTTAAGATTAGGTTGACAGATATCAGACACTGAGTTTATTAAGTCTCGTCTAAGGTCTGTGAACTGATGACATACAAATAAGAAATGATGAGTATCTTCTATATCACCACAAGTACAATAGGGACTATCAACTATATTTTTTGAATGCAGGTGTTGACGGAGAGGACTGCATGCAGTTCTTAGTCTAGCATGATAGATTTGACCGAGTCTTTTACCCGTGTTATAGTATCGGGGTGGTGTGATCAAGTTAGGATTCAGTCTGTTTTTGAAGATGTTAAGGCTTGGAGAATTGCGAGTTTGCTCTGGAAGTTCATTCCAATCGCGGACAGCAGAGGGCAAGAAAGATGTATAGTAAAGACGAGAATTCGTATGCAATGTTTGTAGATCTGAAGAGTTACGTAAAGGGTATGTTGACACACTGCCAACAGTAGCAGGCACAAGAGACGCAAGATAATCAGGGCAAAGTCCATTTTTCATTTTATAAAACATTGTTAGCTTATGAGTTTTCCTTCTTGATCCCAGTGTTTCCCAGCCTGTTTCCGTATGTAGAGAATCGATGGAGGCTAACTTAGTTGCACCAGTAACTATTCTAGCAGCTTCATTTTGGATTTTGTCTAATTCATTTGATTCGTATTGTGTGCAATTATTCCACACAACGTCAGCATATTCTAGAAGTGGACGTATAAAGGAGAAGTAGATAGTCTGAAGAGATTTCCTGTCTAGTTGAAATTTTAGTTTACGCATTGTATTGATACGCTTCCATGCTTTGGATTTGACTAGTTCAAGATGTTCATGCCAAGTGCAATCATTTGAAAAGACGATACCAAGGTGCTTATGAGAGTTAACTTCGGCAATTTGGGTTTGATTCAACAGAACTGGAGGATGATATGGTTTATTACATTTCCTAGAGAGGAGGATACACTCTGATTTTATAGGATTAAATGTCACTAGCCATTTTTCTGCCCAGCGATGGATTTTCGCCAGATCCAAATTTAACTGTTCAGCTGCCTGTATGGGGTCATCAACAATGATATACAAGCTAGTATCGTCAGCAAAAAGCCTAATAGATGAGTTAATGTCTACAACAATGTCATTAATATATAAGAGAAACAGGAGAGGTCCAAGAATAGAGCCTTGAGGAACTCCAGCTTTAACTGAAGTCCAAGAAGAATTTACACCAGGCAAAACAACCCGTTGTTTCCTGTCAGTTAGATAATCAGAGAACCAAGTCAGCAACGATCCAGAAACACCTGCAGATTTGAGTTTAAAAAGAAGACCTTTATGCCAAACTCTATCAAAAGCTTTACTTATATCACAGAATATGGCGCGAACTTCCTTGCCCTCATCGAGAGCTTTACAGAATGTGTTGTAAATATCTATTAACTGATTTACAGTAGAATCACCTAGGACAAAACCGGATTGAAAGGGTGTAATGACGTTATTGTCTCGAAAGAAGTTGAAAAGGTATTTATGCACAATTTTTTCCAAAACTTTGCTGACTGTACTTAGAAGAGAGATTGGCCTGTAATTGGACACATCAGATGGGTCATTTTTCTTATGGATTGGTGTAACATTAGCCTGTTTCCAAATATTTGGCACACTTCCAGAATTTAGAGAGAAGGTAAAAAGATCAGAGAGAGGAAGAGCAAGTGGTTGAGCAAGTTCTTTGAGAAGTCGATTATTTATAAGATCAGGTCCAGCAGCTTTGCCAGTAGGAAGTGATTTTAATGTGTCTCTGACCTCTTCAGGTGTAACAATGATAGAGTCTAGTTTGTATGTGGTATTAGTCACTGTTTGAGGAAGGGTTGCTTGACTTTCGTCTAACAGAGTTTGCTCAGTGAAAAAAGTGTTCAAGATATTTGCTTTATCCTTATCCTCAGTGTAGATCTGTCCATTCTTGTTCAATGGTGGTATGAAATCAGCCTGCTCAGGTTTAATAAAGTGTTTTAATGTTTTCCACCAGTTATTCTGTTTGGTGTTCGGACTTGCCAAATTTTCAGTTAACTTATTTAATACTTCTTTTTTTGATTTACGAATTTCGCTTGTTACTAGATTTTTAAACTGTTTATATGCTTCGAAGTGGTTAATATTATTAGATTTCTTGTATTTGTCGTATAGTCTTTTCTTTTTCCTTATGAGTTTCTTGACGTGTGTTGTTAACCAGGCGGGGTCAGTTTTGCGTGTATTTATTAACCTGTTAGGCACATGCTTATTTGCAAGGGTAGTTATTCTTTCAGTGATGTTTTCCGCGTAAGTGTTGATGTTTTCGCTTTTTAAAGTTTGCCAGTCAGTTTGAAATAGGTCATTTGAAAATGCTTGGTAGTTACCCCTATCATATATGAATACCCTGCGTTTGTATAAAGGTGCTGATGGTTTACGAAACGTTAAAACACAGAATACAGGGCAATGGTACCTGATGTTTTGCTCAAGAAATGGTTCGCCAACACCGCTTAATAATATAGTGTTCCTGTTGGAGGTAAGGATTAAATCAATGAGTTTATAGTCGGAAAGTCTAACAGATTGAAATTAGCTATGTATAGCCCTTAACCGACTGCTCAGCTACAGAGACTAGCTAGAATATCGAAATTTTGCTTGGATCAAGTGGAGTCATAAAACTCACCAGAAAGCGAATAACAGCAATGCGGATGCGCAGTATGGTCTGTGACTTTGTTGTTCGCTTACTAATATCAGGTTTTCTCGCGTCAAGGGCCCAATTGCAAATGTCATTTGTACTCAATCACCCACCCCATAAAGGAGGACCTAAGTCAAAATTGCTTATAGGCAAAATCTGACTTATTTAAAGACATATGATACTGCAACAGTTGTACATGTAGCTGAATCAAGAAAATGTTGTAACAGGATCATGCAGGGGTTGTGACTTAGCTAGATAGACGTCTGAATTCTAAAACGTTGTACAATTTGTGATATTTGAAAGAAGTTTTCCTTTATATGTAAAGTTGATTATTAGAATATCGCTAATATTCTAGGAAACTGAACAATTAACGCCTGTCAATAACTTTTTTTTATTGTCTGACAACGTTGTATTGTCTGACCAAGTTGACCTGAGACTGATTAATTTCTGCCTAAATGTTTGTGATCTTTGTGCGTTTTCGTGAAGTACTTAAGGCTTAAGATACTGTCCATTCATTAATACATATGGTCTAATCAGACCTACATTTAAAGCCACAGACTCCCTCAGACTTGAGGGAATCTTTCTCAAGCATATACCGTTATGACAATGTTGTTAATATAAACTCAACTCCAAGAAACCCATGAAGCAGATCCTTATCAGATATTTTACTACAGTTTCTCACAGAGAACCAAAAACCCTTATCAAGCTGAGCACACAAACAAGAAGGTCATTTTTTAAGATTCCCAAACTGTAGACACATCTGAGCTAAACATGCAATGTGCAAGTCCGAAAATTTGAGAGAAAAAGGTAGCCCTTTTTATAGCAATCACTGCCCATAAGAGTTGAAATGCTTTTGTTTGCACCAGTTCATTGCAATTTACCTGGCTCAACAGGTTTCTTTGCTATATAGCAGTTGCATGTCGTCTGCTGACAGCCTTTATAAGAGTTTGAACCCAAATCAGCCCAACGAAACTGGTTGACACTCTTGTGGTATTCTTGAAGGCTTCTTGGCTCACCTGAGCCCAAGGCTCATGGCTGAGCTAATAGTATACCAATGACTCCGGCGTCCGTCCGTCCGGCGTTCGTCAACATTTTTCAAACATCTTCTCCTCTGAAACCACTGGGCCAATTAAACGCAAATTTCATATGGAGACTCCTTATGATTGGTTAGTCAAAATTTGTATAAATTGTTATGGTCACATGACTAATATGGCCCCCAAGCCTATATATGGTAAAAACTATTTAAATATCTTCTTCTCTGGAACCAAAACGCCAATGTCATTGGGACTTACTATGTAGCATTGATGATGCGTCCCTACCAGGTGTGCACAAATGATGAATCTAGGTTAACCTTGACCTACTTTATGGCAAAGTCAAATTTGATTCCCAATGCATTTATAAAGGGAAAATCTTAAAATGTTCATTTTTCTATAACTGTTTTAGCCGAAATCATAATACCTGTGAGAAATGTTCAACCTAATGAGACAATGGAATACTAAATGCCAAGCCGGCCTGTGACCTTTAATCCAAGGCCACACACATTTAGACCACCACATACCTATCTAAACATCTTTTCATCAGAATTCACTGGGCTGTTAGATTGTTTAGGTTACTGGACCAAAATGGCTGCAACCCCCATATATATGGTAAAACAAATTTTTTTTTTATTATAAGCTGTAGTTGACCTTGACCTGTTTAGATCAGTTGAGCGCCGCAGGACCTTCAGGTCCTCTAGTTTTAACATGGTTTATGCTGAATAAAAAGTCAACGGATGACAACAAAAGCATGAAAAATATCCAACATGCAAATATTTTAGCATTGATCAACCTGAACAATGTATAATCTGACCAGTGAATGTGTGTCAGCTAAGAGATACTGGTGTATTGTAGTAAAATTAGAAGATGTGCAGAATGATGGGGTGAGCAACCATACTTATTACATGGTTGAGCAATCACAAGGCTCTGACAAGCATGGACATCCACATGCAGTCTAGTCAGGCCCTCCGACCCCCCCCCCTCACACACACACAGCAAGGTAGTAAGGCAATGCCAGGGTGATTATTTAGGCACTGGTATGTCATCCCTGCCAGTATCCATTTCTGTACAGTGTAGATCTGGATTTGACTCGTTGCTGTCCACACATATTAATAACATTTAATAATACATTAAAAATGAGTTTCCTAGTAAATCTGTTGCACTGGAATCTGACCCAAGAACGTTCAGATGTTATAATTGTTAATGCTTGTGATGTTGAATGTCTTATGTTTTACACTCTTCCTAAGTTTTTATCAGAATGTATTTTCAATCAGAGTGGAAACAGTGTGGATCCTGATCAGATATGAATACAACAGAAGCCAGGTGATTTTTATTTAAATATACTGAACGAAAGTGAAAATGCTACACTTCAATAGTTTATCTTTTGTGAGAAAGTATTGAACAAAACGTATTTACTGAAGCTTAATAATGTTTCCCAGACATCCAGCTAACGATTCGCTGAAACTCCATTAATTTGTCTCTTTTGATGTCTGAGTTTTGTTCTTTCTTGTGTTTTAAGCTTTATTCACTAAATTTTGTAATTGCGAATGCGCAATAAAAGATTATCATGCTTTTCAGAATGGGTCATAATTGTGTTACTTGAAACAAGCTCGGAAATCAATTACGAATTTATCAAATTTGTAAAAAAATGTAAATTGTCTCCCTTTGACAATAGCGAATAGGGAATATTAAATGTTTGGTAATCTTCGAATTAATAACGGATTTATCACGATTTTCAAAATTTTCTTTGGCCAAATCAGGGAGACCTAACAGCACATTGTTTCTGCCATTTCTTGACTAGAAACATCCTCAGACTAAGATGCAACAACACATTGATTTTCCTGTGGAGATTTCAGTTTTAAAATTTCAAGCTTGTCAATTTGATGAGAAACCTGCTTTTTAAGATAGCTTTTCTAAACAATCAAAACACACTTGTGGTAAGTCCTTCACATTTATGGTTCTCACATGTCTAGACTACCATTCCGTGCTGTCGGATCTGGTTGGTAGTGGATTTCTGAAGGTCTAAACCATGTGAGACTTCTGTTCAAATTTGCAACCTGAAAAATTGGACCCCTGTCACATTTAAATGACTTTTGCGTGTTTCCTCGTGACAACATCCGCAAAACTTTTACTTTTATGCATAACCCAGTCTTTGAATATTCAGATACACTTTCATTTGCTTTACTGGCATGCATCATTTTGTATATGAATAGCAAACAATTCAGGTGTAGCGTTTTCACTTTTTTTTCAGTTTATTTAAAAAAGATGAATCCGGGGTTAGCAGGACAAGTATTAAGGGTAATGAATGCATGGCAGTAAGTGATGTTTGATTTCTGTCTCTGAAGATGCCACATTCTGTACTATTAGTTATAGATATCCATAAACAAAAAAGGGGTTAACAATAAAACAAAATTAAAGAATCAAGCCGCTGCTAAAATATTTCTATTTGGTGAATGTAGCACTTGAAGGAAGTATTTCAGGCATACTGAAGCAAACACAATTTTTCGCAGCTACAGGAAACGCCATGTTAAAATGCAAGTCTTTGAATTATTAAATCGCCTTGAAATATTTGCATTGACACTTTTCCATTGGTATCCTGGGTCAGGTGTGGTGCTTGATTGTATCGATTCCTGATCTTTGCCCTCTTTCTTACTTTGGTATTATATTTGAGTCATCTATGGACAGCTTCTTTAAGAAAAGTGAAGAAATGTATCTGAAATTTCATCATCCCCTCCAATCTGGATTGATTTTTTAAGAATTAAGATTTAACTAAAAAATCTATTCCAAGAAATAATCTCAGTCGTCATTTAGCCCTTAAACATCTAATTACAGCAAAATACACCTGAATTTGTCATCTGTTGAAATGTTTCAGTAGCATTTTGACAAACAGTGTAGACCCAGATAAAACTATTCCATTAGCAACACCCTCACTGTTTGATCATATACTAATATAAGTCAAATAATGCAAATATGCAGCACATGAGTAAAGCAGGTCACATTTCGATTGTTTTACAGATGCTTAAAATTACCACAATGATAGGACCAGCAGACATGCTGTTGTTGAAACTCCACAACATTGGAACTATGATGTCAGTGTGAATGGTGGTGATGCAATTTCTAACTGAACAAAATCAAATTTAAGTCAAATCAAATTAAAATATGATCAAATGAAATCCATCTACGAATGTATGGGACCGGACCGGGATCGAACTTGCAACCCCTGGATCTGCAGTCAGACATGCATCATGGATGCTTGAGCTAGAAAAATATTATCTGCATCTTGCAGAATCTGAAAATATACAAGTTGTTTAACATCTTTTCTGGAACTTGTCAAAGCTAAAGTTGGAGCTTGTGGTATAAAGTATATATATGACAGCAGCAAAATTTAGGCACATACACATATTATTTTTTTGTTGAAAAATTCACAAAATAAAAACATAACACTAGACTCATAACCAAACCTTGCATGGACGAAGATGCTTGAGCTAGAAAATGTTCAGTGAGAGAGATGAAATAGTTTTGTCAATGAATCTGATCTAGAATAAACAACCTAGCACACTCCACTGCAGACATAATGACCTTTGGAATTTCTTCCAGCTGTGAGTCGAAAACCAACTGAAATCTTGGGAAGTGGATTAAAATTAGAGTTTGTAATGGCCTAGTGGTCAGTTCGAGATCGCACATTCTTAGGTCGAATCGTGAAAAAATCTTATTTTTTAACTGTCAAATCAAATAGTATGCATTCTTATTTTTAAATAATATTGTTCTTATACATGTATTTTATGTCATCTTACGTATAACTTAGGATTTTTATTTGTATTAAGTCGCTTATGTACGTGTATTCATTTTCCCAGGATTTCTCATGGGTGTTTATTACGTAGGCGCTACATGTGTATTTGATGGGTAAACGTATGCCATATTCACATGTAAAATATACACTAATGCACAAAATCATGCAGAAAAAAATGAACAAGCAACCAAATGAATGAACACAAAAAGATACAAAGTCATAGATTGAAACGGTCACAAATTCAAAGCCACAACTTTTGAATTCTAACGACTGACTGGTATCCATTAGGCTACCAAGGAATTGAATAATTATTGCATTCAGATAAGTTACTGTACATGTATCACAATCTTAAGCGTACTTTCACGATGGTTCCCGAAGATTTGGTGACAGGTCATTGAATATTCATATTTATCAGTCACCCCTAATATTAACTGAATTGTTTCAACATAACCTAATAAAAGTTTCCTATCTCACGGCATGTTACCTTTATCAGGTCATGATGACGTTGCAATTTTTGAATGACGTCGCTAATGACGCTGAATCAACACAAAAATAAAAAATTACGCCATAATCGCTAGTTTGAAGAGTGTTCAACAATGGGTAAACTAATAAATAGAATACAAGGTTCGCGTCTTTTGATATTAAGTTTACCAGGCTTGGCTTTGAGAACGCATGTTGAATCGCTCGGCAAGCCTCGCGATGTCAACAAGCATTCTCAAAGCCTTGCCTGGTAAACCTGATATCAAAAGACACTCGCCTAGTATTCTCTATGTCTCAGATCAATATTGTCAGGCAATATATCCTGGTGTTTTATCTAAAACATTGAATTAGTTTAAAGCTATATTTCTCTTTTGGTAAACAGTTTGGGCTTAAAGCAAACATGCCTGTCTTGATCTAGATCCTGCATCAGCTCTAACAATCCTGCAATGTTATTGTCCAAAAGCTTGCAGTTTTGAAATATTAGCCAGTCATACCTTTAACCAAAATTATCAAACTTATTGTTTGCGTTTCTATTTTTTTCACCCCGCCTTATAGGTATTAGTGAATTAAATGTACCCAATAACCTGAGCAGTCAGGTGTGTCATTATATCATCAATTTTCTTATTACCAGGAGTTGCCATATATATTTAATTAAGTGTACATAATCCATAAATACGTTTAAGTATTGTTATGAATATACTGCTCAACAAAAGTTTAGCACGGATGAATAAAAATTAAGATTTATTTGAGCAAATGATATAAAGTTATAAAATATCTGGTGAAATGATGGTTTGGTATGTGATAAAGTTGAGGAAGCAATTGGTGTACTTTAGTTAGATTTCTATTGCGTCGTTCGTTGCTTTAAACAAGAGAGGGGTCAAAAACTTGTTTCAACTCCATTAATGGCAATACAAAATTGGTGCAGCATCGGTTTAAAAAGTCTTTTGTTTTCAAGCGTGGTCGAATTGGCCATTCTGAAAAAAAGATTAAGGTCGTCTCCATTGAGCATAAGTAGCAAACGTTGAGTCTTGAAAACAACTAACGTCGTTGTTATAATGACGTTTACAAGTCAAAAACAGTACTGTTTTCGCTGTGTATGCATGCTCAATTGAAAAGGTTTTCGTGTTTAAGAGGATTCCAAAAGAGAGACAGTTTAGGGAAAAGCAAGTTTATAAACTTTTGTCTCATTCTTTTTAATTCATAAAAAGTGACGTTAATCTGAAGTTGAGGCTAAATTAAGGCGATAACGCTATCTAAAGAATACGTTTTCAAATGACCAACTAACAGACATGTTCCGGGTGCTTGTATTAATCTAACATCAAACAGTTTACTTGATCTCTTGATTAAGTTCTCTGAAAAGTCAAGAAGTGTAAAAATGCCATTTTAACGTCATAATTAAACGGTAAAAAGTGGCATAAACGGGTATCAGATTTTGTCGTAATTAACGTTTATTATCATTATGAACCTTTGGCTTTACTCTAGAATCAAACAAATTAATTTCAGATGTAGACGTATATCCTTTGCATACCCATGACATCAAATCTAAAGTCGATCCACTGACGCCTAACTAGATTACCATTTGCCTGGCGGACACGAAAAAACGTGAATTTCAAGATCCCCATCCATGTTGATTACATTAAATAAAATGGTTCATGTTCATTCAAAGTGGGGCATCGTATTAAAATCCGTGCTAAACTTTTGTTCAGCAGTATATAATTCGTATACGCTTCCTTAGTTAAGCTTTTAAGCAGAATACCGTTTAACTTATTGCAACATTGGTGTTGCATCTTTCTTTAATAAGCTCAGTATAAATTAAAGATTCACCAGCGAACCGTATACTTTCGGGAAGGTTCGATAAATTACGTAAATCATGTTACAGTTGTGATCACTATAAATATCTCATCTATAAACAATCATGTTACAGTTGTGATCACTATAAATATCTCATCTATAAACAATCATGTTACAGTTGTGATCACTATAAATATCTCATCTGTAAACAATCATGTTACAGTTGTGATCACTATAAATATCTCATCTATAAACAAGAAATATCTTTAAAAAATATACGAAGAAGTGAAAGAAAACATGTTTGATATGAGTATCATGAGAAATTAAATGCAAATGACGCACATTTAATATAGTAAGTGAATATGATCAGGAAATACCACAATCACAAACTGCAGACAAACCCATGGCACCGCGAGGAAGAGCAACACGACAAACAGGAGACACATGAAGACAAACTAACTAAAGCAACCAGCTCTTGTCTCCTCATCAAGATGATTGAAAAACCAGAATGGACACAAAGTAACGCACAACAAAACACAGAACAGCTACAGAGCCCCACAACAGGAGCAACCCATTTTTTCGCTCTTTTTGCGACTAGTGTAAAAACAATGGTTGTGTGCTACCTTAATAATTATCATGCGATCTATAAATATCGACAATCTTACATACGGAAGAATGTTCGTGCCGTTAATTCAAAAATATCTGCAGACATTATTGACATTCTCGCGTTCTAACTATCATACTTTCAGCGTCAACGTAGAAAGCATGCTTAAAACTAATGGTCTAGGGGCCAAATCTCAAATTTTGAGTTCTGTTGCACCCCCCAGGAAGAAAAAGTTGGTTACTATTTTCAGTCAGGGACATGTCTGGGGGTCTCAGAAACCCATGTTTTACTAAGTTTTCTGTGGTCAATTTTCTGTAAATGGCTTGTAATCACCGTTACCCCACAAACATCGACAATAACATTACACAAAATACAAAACTAATAATATATTTTATAATAGTATCAATGGCTTTATTTGTGGTTTAAATGTTTAACATAGTCATAAAAATCAATTGCAGACATTTGTGAGATGCATTGCAACTGGCCAGCGTAACGTATGTTACATTTTATACGAAATTGCAGATAATGACTTTATAGATTGCATTTAAGAATGAACCATGTTCCCCAGCCACAGGAAGAGACACTTGGTAACTATTTTCAGTCTGGGACATGTCTTGAGGTATTCGAAACCCATGTTTTACTATGTTTTCTTTAGTAATTTTCTGTAAATGACCTGTAATTAATGTTACCCTACTAACATTAAAATAGCAGTACACAAAATATAAGACTAATATGATGTTTTCAAAAGTATAAATGAAATTATTTGAAATTTACATGTTTCAGCTAGTCATAAACATCAATTGCATACATGTGTGAGATGTAGTTTTGGTTGTCAAAGTTACTTATGTTACATTTTTACGAAATTGCAGATAATGACTTTATAGATTGCATATTAGAAAAAACCATTGCCCCCAACCTTAAATGTGTATTAATGATCTCTATTCTAATTATGAATTTCCATTTCACATATTTTAGGCTATTTGCAACTTGTAACTGGCAATAGAGGTCGAAAATAAATATTTAAGTTTGTTTATGAGCATGTCACTTCTAATATCGCGTAGAGATTTTCTATCTGACAATTTACATTGCATTGGAATGTACAATGTCTCCTTCACCACTTTCACGATGAAACGAAATAATAACTATAAACAAATTCAACTACGATAGATAGTCTGTTGCTGTTAATATATATCAGGTAACGTAGGTAACAACATTGCCCCTTGCATAAATGGATAAAAATACTAATTTAAAAGTGTGGAAAGTAGACTCATATTTTACCTGGGCCTGACAACAAGCCAGGCTCAGAATATATTTGAGTCTTCTCTCCATATATTATTTAAATATTTTCAATTATGGACAAATTATTCTAAATAAACACTTGATCGATTACTTTACTTTGATATGACAGTTTACAGGTTTTTAATCAATGGTACATGACAATATGTATAATATCTACTACATAATTCAAATATTGGACTGAATTTTTTACTACGTTTCTTGTGGTCTGTTTAATTACTACGTTTTCTATTGTGAACGTTTCAAAATAGGCTTGTAAAGTACGTTACCTAATAAATGAGGATAGAAAATTTGTAAGCTAATAAACATATTTATAAATTAATTTCACTACACTCACAAGTCATTAACAGCTTCAAATATGTAAGAATTGAAATTTAGTATTAGAATATATATCTACATTATGAATTTAAGGTTGGGGAACATGTTTTGTTCTAAAATGCAATCAACAAAGTCATTATTTGCAATTTAGTATACAACGTAACATAAGTAACGCTGACGAGCAGAAACATATTTCACAGATGCCTACAATTGATGTTTCTGTCTAGCTCAAATCAGTAAAGCTAAAATAAGTTCATTGATACTATTAAAAATATCCTTCTAGGGAAGTGTGTCTTGGCTGGCCTTTTGTTGACTAAGGCTCTTAACAAGGTTATTCACTGATATATACACATGCTATGGAAGAATCTGTCATTCATTATATTGCAGCAGCTAATAGCTTGAGTGTACATCCAGTCTTTTATCAGTTAATCTGAGGCCATGTCTATGTTTGGAGAAATTATATCACGAAATGTTTATCTTATACAAATTTACAAACATAATCGATTGGTTTAATGTCCGATTTGCTTGATGTAGAAAAATCTTTAAGGTGGGAAACTCGCCTGTCGTTACATATAAACAATGCATCTGTGATTTAACAATATTAGTTTGCTGAAACAGTGATTCGTTGCATATAAGGTTGGCATTTACATTTCAGTTATCTAATACACGTATAAACCAGTGCAATATGTGAGATAAGCTTGTAATTTGTAACATACTCATAATTTGTAATCTTAATATGGCATTACACTTAAAATAAAAACTGAAATACTTTCCTTTAACCAGAAACAGCCCTCAAACAATGTTAGTATTAACAAATATATACAAGGATATGGGTGCAATAATGAGTCAGTTTATGACTAAAATTATGTTTACGAGCTGTTGTTTGCAGTATTGCTCACAATTTTTGATGGTTTTGCAAACAATAAGGCTATTTCAGTAAATCTTTGAAACCAACAAACTGAGCATAAGTCTCTTACCCCTCATGTGTAAACATGTATCAGTGTTACAAATAGCTCAATATCACACAAAAGTGCAAAAAAGAAAGAATAAAGAACTTCCTTGTGAATAATGTAAGAAAGCTAACAGCTTCGTATGAGTTGTGGCACTACTTTTCAACCGACACTCATTTGACAATTTACTCTGAGTGATTCAGAAATTCAAACCATGTTGTTGAATTACAGTGAGTCAAGTTTATGATTAAAGCTTTAGAATAACTCCTCAAAATGGACTTATAAAGCTTCACTAACAGAAAAAAAAACATTTGCAATTAATGTTAACATGAAATAGCTTTGTAATTAATGGTACCACGTAATATGCTTTTAAGTCTATGCGTATCGCTCAGGATGCTTTACCTCAAACTTGAATGGATAACAAACAAAATAATGTCTTTCGAAATTTCTGTATATATAATAAGATAATAAGCATTTTACAATATGATATAACGAAATTGTGTTCAACAAGAGAATAGACGATTGCAATTGTGACATGCCTAGGGATACATTGATTTTTTTTTCAAAATATAATTGTCAACAGTGAAAACTTATGTATTAAGCACAAAAGAAAAAAAAAGTAAATGCTTGATCTACAAAGCATTAGGTACATTTTGGTATAAACCGTGATTGATAGAGGAATTTTAGATTATAGCAAAATGCAGCCAAGACCTAAAATGTATTGTGTTTATTCCTCAGGGTACCTTTGTTTGATCTACAGTCTGCGATTGTGACATTTCATGGTCATTCTCACTTTTTAGCAAACATAGTTTTTTTTCAGGCATGATAAAATACTTCTACTAGCAAAAAGGAGCAAGTTATCGCAGGAAAACATATTTAAACTAAAATAATGACAGCGTGCTGTTACATATGTTATGGGCTTGACAAATATATGCATAAAGTGTGATGGGTTAATATCTTGTAAAACAGTGAATCGTCACATTTGACCAATTTGTTACCCATTCAACGAAGGATCAGCCAGAACATTACTAGTTTTAAGATGTGGCCTCTGTGTATAGTCGACAGAAAGCCCCTGCTCTGGAAGACATCCACACTATCCTAATGCCTTGGCACCAGATGCAGGAAAATTGCTTTTCTATTTAAATTTATTTACTGAGGTACGGTATATTCAGAAAAAAAATATTTGAATCATAAAGTAAATATCAGGTTTATTGCTATGAACCATTGATAAAAAATCTGCAAATTACCATACATGTATCAAAGTAACAGGATCAAACAAAATTACAAAACCCTCTTAGATTATCGTTTATTTTAAATATTTTGTCTATTATTGAAGTTATTAAAATATGTTGAGAGTAGACTCTGTGTGTCGTCAGGCTTAGGTAAAAATATGAGTCTACTCTCCACAATTTTTAGTATATCCATTTATGCAAAACACCATTGTTGTTACCTACGTTACCTTATTTATATATTGACAGAAACTAAATGTCTATGGTAGTAAAACTTGTTTTTTTATAACTGTTATTTCATTTCATTGTGACAGAGATGAATGAAGATACTGTCAATTCCAATGCAATGAATATGGTTGAAATAGAAAATCTGTATGCCAGTAGAAATGATATTTTAAAATTTATTTTGCTACAAATTATCTCCAGTTACAAATTATAAATAGATTCAAATATGGAAAAAATGGAAATTCATCATTAGAATAGGGATCTTTATCGCACATTTAAGGTTAGGAACATGGTTTATTATAATATGCAATATATACAGTTATTATCTGTAATTTCGTAAAAAAATGTAACATAAGTAACTCTGACGAGCAGAAATACATATTACAGATGTCTGCTATTGATGCCTATGTCTAGCTTAAAACATGAAAAGCTCAAATAATTCCATTAATACTATTGTAAACTATCCTAGTTTTCTTGTATTTTGTTTACTGCTATTTTCAAAATTAGGGTAACATTGATTACAGTTCGCTTACAGAAAACTAACAATAGAAAACTTACTAAAACATGGGTTTCTATAGTCCCAAGACATGTCCCAGACTGAAAATAGTAACCAAGCTCTTCTTCCTGTGGCTGGGGAATATGGTGCATTGTTATGCAATCTTTAAAGTCATTATCTGCAATTTCGTATAAAATGTAACATACGTAACGCTGATGAGCGGTAAAACATCCCACAGATGTCTGCAATTAATGTTTATGACTAGATCAAACATTTAAATCTCAAATAAATTCATTGATACTATTATAAGATATATTAATAGTCTTGTATTTTGTGTACTGCTATTTTCAATGTTTGTGGGGTAACGTTGATTACAGACCATTTACAGAAAATTGACCACAGAAAACTTAGTAAAACATGGGTTTCTAAGGCCCCCAGACATGTCCCTGACTGAAAATAGTAAAGAACTTTTTCTTCCTGGGGGGTGCAACAAACTCGCAAAATAGCCCATATATATCAGTTTGGCCCCTACACTATAATAGAAAAGTGCAAAAAATAAACATTTCATACGACTAAACCGTTTTTAATAGCCCAATAACAATTTTATGACATGTACTTTCTTCCATATAGAGATCAAGTCAGCTTTTCTAGGTCGACAATGAAATTATAAGACTTCGTCTAAGAAAAGTTATATTCTGTTCGATTGTCTAACTTCAACAATAACAGTTAGAAAAAGTATTGTTTATCACTGCAGAAATGTTGGCATCAAATTGTTTTAGTTGGAATAAAAGTGTTAATTTACACCAAAAAGGACAGCAGCTTAGCTGCCACCTATATAGTGTTACTGAGTTGCCTGTGCTTTTAATGCTGATTTATCTGCAACAGCACCGTCTGATCGGCGTATTTGTTATTCACACTCTAGAAAGCATGAAAACTTTTTATATAGCTAGTTTTCCGCGAAACCAATACTTTTTGTATAGATCAGGAGAGATGCAGCACATCAATGCAGATTCTCCTGAGCCTTCATACTATAGTACTATTCGTACATAGCAGTATTCAAAGGTTAAAGCTTAAACAGTCAGGTGCATAACTTCCAAAAGTTAATAAATATATCACTTAAAGCAGTTAACTTTTTTAGCAACAAAAACAAAAGTAACTTGTTTGAGTGAAACTGTCTTTTTTCATCTTCATATTCCGGAGTTACCACAATTTTCACGGCCATGTGGGTAATTTTATCTGAAAGACCTATTACATAGCTTTACGATTATGCAATAAAATTGTGTACACATCGTCTAGAAATTTGTACGCAAGGTCATTGAAGATCAGAAAAATTAACTACTTTTTAACTTGAATAAGTTATATTTTTGACGGACTAAAATTTGACCTTGGCGTAAATCATTTCAGATGTAACCTAAATAAGTTACTTTCGAAAGCCTCACTTTGAACTCATTGTTGAAAAGACACAATTTTAACTTTTCCAAGTGATATATATTGTAACTTTTACAGGTTATGCCCCTGACTGTTAAATGTGTTCATCGTGATCCCAATACACATTTGAGCCAGTGTCCTGCAAAACGTACACGTTGGCATTGGCGTTCATTGAATGCGCTCATTGAAGACTCTGATCAGCCTGCGCACATGCGCAGTCTGATCAGAGTCTTCAATTGGCACTCTATGGGTAGACAAGATTCCAACGTTTCTTCCGGCGGAAAACTAAGAATCTGATCAGACTGTGTGGATGAGCAGATTGATTTTAATCTTCAATGAACTCACATACCAACGTGTACCTTATTCTGTATACCGATTATTAATTTTATTGTTGTTTTCCAGGATTACAGAATAATCTTCAACATGTCAGTAGATTCCTACGATCCTAAGAACCTCCAAGTCTGCAAGTAAGTGTCAAATTTACCAAATCAATTTAAAACAAAAAAGAGTAAGTATGACTGACCAGGAAATGGCACATACTACCCATGGCACATGAGAACCGCACCGGGTAGGGGGCAATGGAAAACGCTCTTTACAATCGATAAACGCGGATCAAAAATCGCAAGAAAAGGTTTTTCCGATCGGCATTTGTCGCCAGTCGGACGACAAATGGCAATCGAAAACTCTGTTTCTAATTTTTTTTATCTACGTTCGTCGATAATATTAACGTTTTTGATTGCCGCCTACCCGGTGTAAGAACACAGACTAACAAACAAAGACGCACACACGATTAAAGTAACGCAACTAGGGCTCTCTGCCTCAGTCAGATGATTGCGAAACTAGAAATGACGTAAAGAACTATACCTCTTAACCAGGACCACCAACTTACAATAACATTATTGCATTTGCGAGACTCACCAGAGCCTTTGCTGCTCGTATACACAAAATATAAAGAAAAATAATAACCCAGACAAAACTTCAGACCTCTAGCCAGCAGGGCTCTTGTGCATATGCGATAAGTATCAAAATTTTATATTCTGAACCATATATGTTGCTGGTACCTCCAAATATCCTTGATTTGCAACTCTCTCTGCAGGGAAATCATTTATATCATGAAAACACTTAAGATGGACCAATCTCTATTTCCGTCTAACTCCTTGCTCAAATCAACGGCGTAGTCAGAACGCAGAAAAAAATACGCACATCAAAGATAGACTACTGGATCAAGCAATTATTCACTTCATTTGCGTCCCTTTGCAAAATTGGAACTTCTCTTAAAGGAAAGAATTTGCTCCTATAGGGAGCGAATTCTTTGCTTTATGAGCAGTTCCTTATATAGTATGAAAAATGGGTACTACGTCAATGCAAATATAGAAAATAGCATCGTTACATCCCTTTTGTTTTGTTGATTTCAGAAATGACGTCGTCTTTCAGCATTTCCCTCTTCAGAAACTCATAGACAATCCAGGGACATGGAGTGCCTTAAAATACAAGTAAGTTTTATTTATGGATAAAGAGGATCTTACATGAGTGCTAATGTTTTATTGAATTTATTAAACGGGTTGAGTAAAAGAGCAAATGCTCAGCAAGCCGAGCATTTTATCTCTTTTTCGGAACACGTTTAATACAGCAACAGGAATGTTAGATTCTATTATCATTTGACATTAAATTAATTAAAAATCGCATTTTGGATGAAAACGTCAAGTTTTTGTCATCTGTTACGCAGCGTTATACATTACGTCACGTTATGAAATATGTTAACCACTAGTGGTTTTTCGATTTTATTGCATGGTGTTTTAACACCTTTAGACGCGACGTCAGGTGATAAATCAAAATAATCAACAAAGTAGATTATTAACTATATAGTAAGAGAAATCAACTTGGCTCTGTGGAATAGTTTCATTAAATTCTTAAAGGTACAACATGCTGTGGCTTTAGCAGTATCCTGCTTTCTTATACCTGATCGCAATAACTCCATTGGAAACCATATATACACAGTAGTCAAAGGATAAAAGCATGAAAAAGGAAAACGAGATGTTATTGGATAATAAAAATGATTTAAGAAAAATAATCTTCAAGAGGCCTGGTAACCATTTTTAATATCACTCTTTTCCAGCGCAGGACGAGTGTTGCTTATTATATGTGTAAACATTTGACTCTTAGATTAACCATTTTTATGTTTTAGAAATAAAACAATTGTACCCTTCTGCTATCATATAAATATATACCACACTACAAAATAGTACATAAATTTGCCAGTAAGAATGGAGTTGATAAATTAAAGAGTTTCTGCCAATATGGAAACGTGTCTTTCTCATTAAAGCTGAAAACACAATTACAAGATCTTATCTAAAGGGGAAAGGGTCAAGGGTCAAAGCCAAGGGTCAAGGTCTTAAAGCTTACAATATTGTATTGTGATGTTTCCCAGTTGTATTTGTGTAATTTATTACTCCAATAGTATTTTCTGTATTTATTCAGGTATGGCCGACTGATAGTCAAGGATAGCAATGATATTGAATGGATCTATGTCATCAAGTCTGTAAGTATTTCACAATCTAGGTCTGAGCTTATAAAACTTTTTCATGCTCAACTCAACTGAGTACGAAATTGTTGGCATTTTAACATTTATTACCAGGATAATAGCAATATCTGAGTGTTTGAAGGCAAGCAAAGATCTTTATTCTTCAATTTTGTAGTTATTATGAGCAGTTAAAAGTACAAACTCAGTTGAGTTGAGCATGAAAAGGTTTTATATCCTTGGGACCTAGAATACCACATACACCACACCAAGCATACAGCATCGAGCCATACTCAGCCCACTAGTGTAGCACTATCTCTGTTGGGTCTAGAGATCCGTTTTCATATTCTTACTAGGACGTTTCACTCCTGCAATTGTTGGCATTTTAACATTTTACAACATCTGATAGGCTTAAAGCAAGAAACTCCTTTATTTGTCGGTATTTTAGTTTTTATGAGCAGTTGAAGTTTCGATCTCAGTTTAGTTGAGCATGAAAAAAGTTTATAACCTTGGGGCATGGTAGCTTTACTTTAATTGTATCATTACTGTCTTGTGGGTGTCAGAGTTATGTGTCTCCTCCTTACAATGCCATGTTTTATTACATTTATTAAACAAGTCGGGGAAAAGTGATAAAATGTGAGGCTTGCCAAGCATTTTATCCCTTTTTGGCAAAAAGATTAATAAATTTATTCTTGCATGAATACCTATTTGTATATCTTTGTTTTAACCCATTATCAAATGAAAGAAAATCCATGTTCAAATCAGGAGATTCACGTGCTGTTTGAACATGGGTTGAAATTTGAAGATACTTAAAATGAGCCCTGAGCAATTTTCATGAACTGTGGTTTTGGTATATCATGGTCATACTCAATGCTTAAGGGCTAAGCTTTAGGCTCCTCGGCTGCTCTCTATTCTAAGAAGGCTGTTCTGTTATTGTTGATTCAATGTGTTATGTTACTGCCATCGTGTGTATGATTTTGCGCTTGGTTTTTGTTCTGTTATGTAATACGTTTTGTCCTTTAATTGTTTTTAAATTACCTCACTGAGGAAAATAGAGCTAGCTGTTTGTTTTGTGTTCCTACTGTTGTGTGACTGTTTTTTTTTATCTGTGCCTCTGTGACATGATTCCCTCAGTTGATCTGTGTTTTGAAAATACAGAGAATGCTAGGTGAGTCTCTTTTGATATCAAGTTTACCAGGCAAGGCTTTGAGAATACTTGTTGACATCGCGAGGCTTGCCAGGTGATTCAACAAGCGTTCTCGAAGCCAAAAATAGTAAGTGAGTATGATCAGGAAATACCACAATCACAAACCGCAGACAACCCCATGGCACCGCGAGGAAGAGCCGCTGAACCATCACGAGACACCAGGATGACAAATTAAGTAAATCAACCAGCCAATTCTTCCCCATAAAGATGATTGCAATACTAGAATGGACATAAAGTAACATACAACAAACATAGAACAATTACAGCCTCCCACAATGGGAGTAACAATAAACACAAAGTCAACAACAACAGAACCACCGCCTTAGAAGGGACAGCAGCCTAAGCCACCGGGGGGCCCAAATGCATTTTACTGGGGGGGGGCCCAAATGCATTTTACTGGTACCAAATCTTCGCCCTAGATTCTGCTGTTGTGTAAGTCCAAGAAATGTTCAGCTCGCATGGAGGCCATCTAACTAATGCAATGTATCATCACGGAGAAACACTCTAATCAAATTAACACACCATGATGAAACAAAGAAAAGGGCTCATGACTCACAGATAGTCAGAGCTAAAGAAAACCTCAAGTTGAGCCACGGTGGGTCCAGCTACAGATAAGCATCAGGCACCAACCCACCGATTAAAGCTTCACGTCAGAGCCGCCATAGAGTCTGAGGCCTGACCCACCGTCGTGCAATTAAAGAGGAAACCATAGCTATAAACCGTGATTGGGTTTAAAACCAGGCATGCAGACTGTCGCATGATAAACTTGATATCAAAAGACAGGAATCTGGTATCTATTTATCAGCTGACCAGTTGATTTACTCTTCAAACTAGCGAATATGACGTAATGATCTAATTTTTGTGTCGAATCAGCGTCATTAGCGACGTCATTCAAAAAATGCAACGTCATCATGAGCTGATAAAGGCACATGCCATCAGATAGACAATGTTTATCAGGCAACGTCAGCAATGCAGCTAATATGAGAGGTAACTGATAAGTGGCAATTCCTAGTTATTCTCAGTTGCTTTTTGTATGTTGTCACTTGTTTTTGTGAGGAGAATATTTTAACCTAATAGATCTAGTTGATTTTTAATTGCAGGGAGAAGCTAGAGTGTTAAAACATCTAGAACCTGGGCGGGTGGATGTAAAGTCAAGGAGGAAGAAAATCCAACAGTATATTTTGATTTATTTTATAATTGCAGGGAGAAGCTAGAGTTAAAAAACATCTTGAACCTGGGTGGGTGGATGTAAAGTCAAGAAGGAAGAAAATCCAACAGTATATTTTGATTTATTTTATAATTGCAGGGAGAAGCTAGAGTGTAAAAACATCTAGAACCTGGGCGGGTGGATGTAAAGTCAAGAAGGAAGAAAATCCAACAGTTTATTTTGATTTGAATTTTAATTGCAGGGAGAAGCTATCGTGTTAAAACATCTAGAACCAGGGCGGGTGGATGTAAAGTCAAGGAGGAAGAAAATCCAACAAATGATGGAAGAACAGTCACCGTATCACAAGAAAAAGAAAATACTAGACTTCATAGCTGATGGAACATCAAGTAAGTTTCATTTCTTTACAGTGGGCAAATTATCATATACTAAGGCTCTATCATAGACCTTAAAAGATTCTGTGTGAAGCAATGCAAGTGATTAGAAGTGAGGCACTTTATCTAAAGTACATGATCTAGTGCATTATTATTGACTGAGTAATCCATAAAATAGTTTTGATCTCTATTACAAAGTTTTTTAAGTACTCATTACTTGCCTTTGATAGAAAATAAGTCAAATAATTCAGTATCATTCCTTTTGAGATGAATGTTTTGTTTGTTTTTTTTTTTATTTGATTCTTTATGTCCCATCAACAATTTTTCAGTTAAACAGGGATGGGTCTTCCTGGTTGAACCAGTACTAAGCTAGGATAAATGTGTCTTGCTAAAGGAAGAGATAAATGCAGTAAATCTAAAAAAGTTATCATATTAGCTGGAATTTCGAGTTTCCTGAATAACACTTACAAAAGTCATCAGTATTTGAAAGGTTACCATCTCTAACCCTTTGTAAATGGGAAACCCCTTAAAAGGTACTTTACACAAACAGTGAAGACCCAGATGAAATGCTGCATGATGCGGCATTTCATCAGACTCTACACTGTTTGTAAAGGTAACAAAGATCTTTAGATGAAAGAATAAATTAATTATTAAAAAAATTAACCTGACACCCCTATACATGTACAATGGAATATCCTAAGTTTACTGTATCAAACCAGAGGGAAGAATCCATTAGTATATAAAGGGTTAATTTGATTTGGGCCAGCTCAGTATAAGGCTATGATTCTAAAGCCACACTTTAATGGTGTATGCGTAACTATCTAGTGAAGTTATTTGCCTAAATTGTTAAACACGAACCTTTATCTATCTCCTGCAATATGTATGCATGCTTTGGAGGGTCTGGTGAGACTGTGCTGGTGCGCAGTGTCGTCTGAGCCTTCGATGATCACATGTGCAAATTTTGCTAAAATCTGAGTTGGTCAGCCAATTTTGCTTTTTTCTCAGTTTTAATAACTTGCATTGTCATGCCTATAGCAATAATTCGAATGACCTAAAATATCTAGTTTAGAAAAATACTAATACTAATAAGCATGTAATATTTAACATGGCATGTTCTAATCTTCTTTTATAGTGACGATTAACCTTTTAACACTTAAGCTATACATGTGGGTAACCGATACATTCTTCAACAGCAATGTTGAATGAAATCTACCTACAAGTATACTACAATAATTGTTAACATTCAAAGTACAGAAAATATGACTAGTAAGATGGATCCTTTGAAAATATAGAACACCTAGTTAAGTCTGTTATCGAAAGATAATGAAAGGAAAACAACTTTTGCACTCATAGGCACTGTGAAAGGGATATTTCGCTTTCAGATACCTTTTCAAATAACCTAGAAAACCTGAAAAATGAAAAAATAAATACAACCTATGTCTGTGGTATTACTAGGGAAAACTTCATTATTGTAGCACAAATTCCATTAATTCAATCTTTAAGTTATCTGGAAAGACAGAAGGCAGCACAAAATAAAGAATTCAGTTTTAGCTTGGTACTGTTTTACTGTCCTCAACAGTAAATATACAAGTGTCAAACTGAAACTGTCACTGAAACAAACAGTTAACTCTTTTAATCAATGAAATATTTAAAGAGAAACTCTAAAGTACAGCTTCTATGATACGTGATTTAGAAAGGTCATAGCAAGGCTGACAAAGTAAGATCAGGAATCGATAAATCAAGTACCACACCTGACCCAGGACACCACGTGGGAAAGTAACAAAATCGCAATAAACGTCAGAAACAAGAGCCAAGAGGTCAGCCCCTTCCCTTCAGGTGACCACAAGGCAGCAATGAACAGACGCGAACGCATGACTAACACAAGACATAAATAACACAAATGATGCACAAAAGAAGAACCACCTTGAAACGGTCTGTATAAATATTTTACTGGAGGGCTTAAACTGGTTTCACGGTGCGCCAACCTCTCCCTTAGTTCAGATGTGGATCAAGACACACAGATGTTTAGTTTGCATGAAAGAACCCTAACTTATCCATGCATCATCTCATAGAAATATAAATCAAGATCTAAAAAGGAGATAAAGCAAAGATACGGACTCAACAGTACATAAAACTGAATTCCAGAGCAAAAATATCCAACAGGTAAACCCCATGTGGGCCAGACAACAGCCAAAGCATCAGGCCCCAATTAGTCTTTTATCAACCCTTTACCTCATGGAGACACCTTTTGATGCCTTTGAAATACTATGTTTCTGGGAATGTTATGAAAAATTGATGGAAATTGTGGAAATACATAGCTATGCATTTGAAAATTTAATGGAAAATCGAGGATTTGCTCAAAGGAGCAAATGCTCGATTTTCCATAACATTTTCAAAAGTATTCAAAACTTTAGTTAAATTGTTTTTGAATTTCTTTCAATATTTTCTGAAAATAGAAATTGATGATATGATCTAAAATAAGCCAATGGAGTAAAGGGTTAAACTATTTATCTCATATCGCATGTACTAATCAAAGGACACACTTACTTATGCATTCAAACAAAATGCTTTAATAGCTTATTCTAATGTTCTAGGGCGATCAACCTACTCACCCTCTAACTATAACCCAGGACTTAGAAGATCATTGTCTATCACTGCCTACCCACCAACACATCGATCCTGTTTTGGCGATTCAACTTTTAGAAGCATTATAGATACACCACATGAGGAGCGACGTGTAAGCACGTGCAGGCCAAGTGTAAGACGAGATCGGCCCATGACAACGATGCCAAGACGACGTGTGAATATTTATGATGATAAGGAAAACGAAAATCCTAATTCTAGATCACATCTGCCAGGTCTGCTTGCCTTTTTGGCAAATATTTGAATTGCCTATGTAATAGTTATACCATAGTTTGTCCGCATGTACGTAGAGTTAATCCACGAGCTTAAGCTTTAACCCATGGATTATCTCACGTACATGTGGACAGATCATGACATCACTATTTTTCACTATCTGCATAAGTGTAGACATTATACCTCATGTGATAGTTTGTGCTAAAGCTTTTAAGGGTGGTAAAAAACTATGAAACCACATGTAAATTGTTCACTGAGGAAGTTTTCGATAGTTTAGTAATTATCGCAAATTTAAGCAGCGAAGCCTCAGACCAGCCTTCACAAATGTGTAGACTTGCCAGAGCCTTTGCAGCTTGTCCAAACAATATATGGATGTAGTTTAAGACTAAGGCCAAACTTTAGACCTCTACGAGGGATGTTCGAAATGAATTGCTTATTGTCCTATATCTTGATATCCACGTGGGGCACGATAAAAACTAATATATACCTATCTAGGTTTATTCAAGGTCTACACAACGGTGTATAAATGTACATGTTAGATTAAATGTAAGGCATAAAATTTGCCATATTAATACACTTAGTCTTTGACCACTGTAGTAAAAATGGTTGGTAGAAGCGTCGACCAGAAATATGAAATATGGGCTTACATCAAAGCTCGCTCAAAACTTGGTTGTTCTTTGAAGCAGCTGATGACTGAACTTTCTACTACTTAAGGACCTTCTTGTGTGTCTTATGACACAGTTAGGAGCTGGAAAAATTAATTTGAATCTGGTGTAGAGTCCATCAAAAATCCACCAAAATCAGGTAGGCCAAAATTTGCATCTCGTTAAGAAATTGTTTCAAAAATAAAGGAAATCATTGAAGGGGATATCAGATTTACAGTTCGTGATATTGCATGAAAAGTAGGCATATCACTATCAACGGTTCACTTTATTTTGAAGAAGCATTTGAAAGTCCTAAAAGATTTTTGCTAGATGGATGCCACATCTGTTGACTGATGAACAAAACAGACAACGGGTTAAAGTGGTCGAAAAGATGCTTCAAATGTTTTAAACTTGTGACAAAAAGCAGTTTGCCAATGTCGTCACAGGTGATGAAAATTGGGTCTATTATTTTGAGCCCGCCAGAAAGTTTAGCTATAAAATCTGGGCCTCCAAACATAGCAGACGCCCAATAATTGCCAAACTATCTTTGAGTGCAAGGAAGGTTTGGTATGCAATTTTCTTCTCTGGTGAAGGAGTCGCGATAAAAGTGCCGATGGAAAATGGCAAAAAACATCACCATAGAGAACTACAAAGACATAGTACTGGAGAAGCCGAAAAACATTATCAGAAACGACGCCCTGTCTCTGGATTTAAACATATCCCTCTTCTACATGGCAATGTCCCTGCTCTTGCCTTCGAAATAGTTATGGCGTTTTGGAAGAAAGAATAAGTAACTGTTTTGCCTCACCTCCCATATTCCCTAGATCTTGCCCTATCTGATTTCTTCATGTTTCCGAAATTGAAATAATTCCTTGCTGGGCGGAAATACTAGTCCTGACAGGCTCTTGGATCTGCTATTCATCAGTACCTTATTACTGTGCCCAATTCAGCTTACATTGACGCCTTCAAGAAGTGGATACATCGGTTGAAGCTTTGCATTTCTGGCCACGGAGAGTTCTTTGATGGCATGGAATGAGCACTTTTGGGCTTACTTGAAATTTGAAGTCTCCAGATAGAAATAAGCAATTCTTTTCGAACATCCCTCGTAGGCAGGCTGATTATGTCAGCATGGGCACTTAATGTGCTTACTCACTCTTTCAGCATGAGATTGAATTTTTCTCAAAGGTAAAGATACAAATACATGGCGAACATTACGTTGAGTTTTGAAAATGAATCCATAGGATTTAGGGATGTTGTAAAGCAATAAATGTATCCATGTGCCATTGTTGAAAATAATCAATTACATTATAAATACATTAATTTGTTATTGAGCAGTAAAACAGCTGCTTTTAGCCTCTAATGTACTTCATACATACAAATGGCGAGATCAGTGTAAATACATGATACTTAAATTAACTTTTAACTTGCTAGTTGGGTAAATACTTTTCGCGAATTTAATTGTTACGCCATATCTACGAGGGACATCCAATAAAGAATGAGACTTTCTTTATAGTCTGAAAATCTGTGTGTGCATTAAGTTAGAACTCACCATAATAATAGTATACTGAACAGGAAAAGAAACGCATATTTTGCATATTTGGTATAGTGTATAAATTGGGGTTTAAATACTGATCTAATAATATGCAATGGTATCAATGATGCATGGAACATGTGTATTATCAAATGCATCACAAATGGATAGCTCATTTGAATAAATATAATAAAGGGGGGGGTAACTCTGGGTGTAACGAAATAGCTAATAATAAAGGCGACTTCCGAGATGGTGTATGCCTAAAACCACTAAACGGATTTGAATGAAAATCACTCTGCGTGATAATCTGGACATACAGACTACTCATCAAGATAAAATTGTCCGGAATTCTTCAAGGTGGACCATTGTGACCCAGTTACTTTATTGGACAATTGACCGGAAGTGTGCTTAAGACAGGCAAGAAAGTGTCCAAACATTTGTTTTAAATGGTTCTGTTGGACAGTTCCTTACTTGACGTCAATCATACTGTGCCAGATTTTCTTACACCCCAAAGATTCCAGTGGTTAACAATACCAATGCAAAAAATGCAAAAATGAAGATTTTTTGGATTAACGGTATAAATCCTACAGCAATTAATTTTAAAGTTTTATGCTGTTTTCTTATCTGTTACATTATGTTCTCGTGACTTGCAATGAAATCGGATTCAAATCATGTCTTTTCCAATTTACGGCACTGTTTTTGCGATTTTTGCATTAATTAACAAAATATAATAATTAACCGTGTAATGAGAAAAAAAAGTGGTCTGGAACGAGCACATGAATCCGTTCAAATATGTTCATATCATTCAAGGTAAAATTTAATAAGAGTTTCTGGTATTAAATGGATATTGGATAATATGCGTTTCTTTTGCTGTCAAGTATATGACATCTTAGCAATTCAGGAATAGAAACTATATGTTTGTGATTGATCAGTTGCCATAGTAACAGGATGTTTTGTGGAAGGACCTGAAGACGCATGGCCACGTTTATATTAATTTTTGCATATCCATGGTCATTCAAAGTCTTTCATTTTCGATTACAGATAGAATTTAACCTCTTGATATCAATTCTTCAACTGAACCATCTAAGTGTTACATAAAATGCTATAAAAAACCCAAATATGCATATCCTTTATGTTGGTTGCCTAGCAACGAATTTACTTGATTTTTTATAAACACACTACTTTGCGTTGCCATGGTAACTATGTTAGCGATGTATATCCTACAAAAAGTATGGGCATGTGCAGCTGATTGTAATTTATGTTACATGAACAAAACCCTGTTCACTTTAATTGCCTTTGAATATTTGATATTAACTTTTAAAGTCAAGAGGCCAGCGAAAAATATCAGATATTTCTTGGAAACTTGATTTTTTAAGCTTTGTTTCCATGGTAACAGATGAAGACTCTGGAACATTACTTTTACCTGTTGGTTATAGACAGATTACATGAGCATGTACAAGTTTTAGTAGAAAAATAAACTATACATCTCAATCTGTTGCCATGGTGACCACATATAGTGAGCTGTCCACGCGTGTTCGAAAAGCTTTCAAATGTTGCCTAGCAACAAAAAATGGAACTATGTAGCACGTCGAGTATGGAACATATGAACAGCCAAAAAGACGTGTTACCTTTGAATGCGATTTCATATGTCTAGCATGTTAATTCACTACGCTATAACAAAAGTCTCATTCTTTATTAGATGGCCCTCGTATTGCCAGATTTTGGACAACACTCTTTCTAGAAATAACTGTAAGCACAGTAGACAGTAGTTGGTTATGTTTGAAAAGTATATTTTCCTTTAAAAAAAAATGTTGGTTTATTTAGTTTATAATTCAAAAATATGTTTTTAAATATTTTATTGACGTGTGTACGATAAATATTTGTCTCCTGATTTATAAAATAAAAAACATGCACAGACATATTATTTTACTTATGGACACGTACTGTTTCTATAGCTTGCTTTAAAAGGGTTTTCCCTTATTGTGGAATGTTTATTTCTCTTTGAACTTCACAAATACTATTCAAAGTTATTTTAAAAATCTTTCTGTACTTTGCATAAAAAAATATTGGACTAATCTGCATAATCTGCATAAAAGTGTTTCCTTACTTGTGTTTCCTAGTTAGTGAAAATATATTTCCATATAGTTCACAGAACTTACTTTCCTAGTTTCTGAACACCTGAATTTGAATATATGTTCTCAATGGATGAGACAAATTTTGTTTTCATGGCTTCAATTGAAATAGGTTTCCTCATTATATTGTTCATATAGCCCTTAAATCAGCATCTACTCGAAACAGTGCTGTATCACATAAAGAAAGGCCTAAATCTACGAAACCAGACCTAACCTTACAACTTGACACTGAGAAAGATGATGATGCTGAAAATGTTGACGAAACTGTTATACTTGTGAATGGTGATGAAATAAAGGCTATTGACAGCAGAGATGAAGAACCAGACCTACTCAGCAGTAGAAGTCAGTCATCAAGGAGAGAGAAACTTGACATCAGTATAAGACCTAAAACAGTTCCAGCTAATGGTCGATCTCGGTAAGAAAAAACCCTTTTTGACAAATGAAAGTTCACTTAAAATTGATACAGTAAACTCAGGGTGGTCAATTTTATCATTTGAGGAGTCATATTTAATGATTTCTAAATAGCATTGTATTTTTTTCGTTGAGCATATTTTCATTTTAAATAAATCTAAAGCGGTTATTGACTTTTAGGGACATTGCTTTTATCGCTGATATACAGTAAAACCTGTGTAAAACGTCCACTCTCAAAAAGACCACAAATTGGTTTTCAAGACCACTTTTTGCTTAATGCAGGTCAAAAGTATATCAGAAATAATAAGTGAGTATGATCAGGAAATACCACAATCACAAACTGCAGACAAACCCGTTGCATTGTGAGGAAGAGTCACGCAACAAGGGGAGCATTCTGCAATACTTTCGACCTTATGTCATTAAGATCTTCGTTTGTCCACTTTTGAGTGGTCGTTTTACACAGGTTTTCTGTACATGCATTTGACTAACATCTTTGGTTTAAACAATATTTTATTAAGATAATTTACATGTAGACAGATATAACATCTTTAAGGCATAATTATATTTCTTTCAAAAGGAAATATATTTATTAATGCTACATTTTATAAGATACAGAAATTTAAAGACTTTGTCCTGTAATTGTTTTTTATCAAATGTTAACAAAACATGTATCTATCATATAATAAGCGCTTAAAAACTGTAAAAGAAATTGTATTAATTTTTAATGCTTTCCTGTTGTGAAAATTTTGTTATATTATGTTGTCGTTGCTACATGCATAGTATGATAGTGCCAGTGTATACTAATCAGTTTATGATATTACTACTAACAAAGTCACCTGCTAATACCTAAATTTCTCCCTTACAAATAAATACCTTACTGATATTTGAGAATAAAAATCATCCTAATCAGCACTTCTAATATTCTGTTTATCATATGACGTCGCGTCTGGGAGTGAAATAACGCCATGCAATAAAATCTGTAAACCACTAGTGGTTTATCAATTTACGGGAAACGTTATGACGTCCATAACAACGTTGCGTACAGAATGACAAAATTATAACGTTTTTACGCCAGAAATGAGATTTCAAAGTATTTGTCATATGATAAATAGAATCTAACATTCGTGCTCTTGTATTATTGAATTTATGAAACTCGTTGCGAAAAAGAGATAAAATGCTCGGCAAGCCTCGCATTTTATCCATTTTCCCCAACTCGTTTAATAAATTCAATAAAACATGAGCACTCATGTAAGATCCTCTATTTAACCAAACAGTCTGGATAACGTTGAAGCATAGCTACTTTGATTTCCATTTAGCCACTTAAGAAGCAGATACAAAGCAGCTTTATCTCTTTATAAGTAAACCCAAATATAAAGTATCATTAGATGAGATGAAAACCACATTTACATGTAAATTTCAATCTTTTTATAGTAGTTTCAATTCTATTCTGCAAAACATAGAAAGTATATTCTAATACTAATTGAAATTTCATGTCTGCAAACTGCAATTGCATATTGTCTGCTGGAATTAAGTGAGTCTCATTGCTTTGTTTGTCTTCCTGGTGGCTCGTGATTGTTGTGTGGCTCTTTCTCACTATGCAATGGATTTGTCTAAGTTTTTGTGATTGTGGTATTTCCTGATCATACTCACTTACTATTACTAGTGTGTCTTCTTGGCATTTCACTTCCAGTCTGTGCTTTATCTGATTTAGTGGCTTGAGAAGAGGAGGTTCTCATTGTTGTCTTATGTTTTTCTTTAGAGAGAAACTTTTACTTAAAATGTATCCATACAAGTCAGATGACTATGATATATTCAGTAGACTAAACAGAATAGATGGTAACAGTAAAATGCTCTTCCTCGCGGTGCCATGGGCTGGTCTGCAGTGTGTTATTGTGGTATTACCTGATCATACTCACTTGCTTTTTTGACTTTTTTAATGTCTAAGTACTCTGTTGGGCTCAAAACATTGAATTTCTTTCTGTTTTATTAATGTTTTTTTTTTGATGTTCAAGTAATATGCAACAACAACAGTACCACAGCAAACTGTTGTTTTACATTTACTTCAGATTGAGTTTTTCTTAAATTAAGCTTGTTACTTTGCTAATTCTATTTTTACCTGTAAATGAGATTCGTTGTTCTTTTTCCGTTGTTCTTTTTCCGTTTAGAGTCACATCTATGCTATGATATGTGAGTGTAGTATTTCCTTCATGTATTTACTTATCTATCCAATGCTAGCTGTATTTGCTAACCTTTGTCACTGCTTTGTAGTTAAACCTAGATATGCCATAAAAATTTCTAAGCCCTGTGGAGTATTAACCTGGGTGCTAGATTCTCATGAGACTAACAGAATATAATTGTAATACAATATTGTTAAAAATATTTTCTACCAAAAAAGATAAAGGGTCTGTTAAAGGAGCAAGTGATTATTGTTTAATTACTTGATGGGTATTTTATTTAATTTTTCATTGATTTATTTTAATTTGGAAAATGGGGTTCACTATTATTACAAATGCTTTGGAAAGCTTGAAAACAGCAGGTTCCGTTTGATTATGTTTGTTCATGGGTGACAGGCCTCCAGATGAGAGTGCCTATTGGAAAATTGTTTTCTTTATTTCTCATCCAAAACATATGTTGTGGGTACTCAAAAGAACCATCTCAATGAGACGGTTCTTTTGAGCACCCAAAACACATGTTTAAATTAATGGGTAAGAAAATAGTTAAAAATATACGCAAGTAAAATTTCCTAATCTGGATCTATGGGGTAATAATTGAAAGTACAACAACTGCGATATATCTTGGCTAGGATTGAAGAATTAGAAACATATACTTAAAATACAAGTCAGGTGATAACAAATATTCAGTAGACAAGCAGAATAAATCAAACTATACAATATTTTGTAAGGGAGAATAGGCAGAAATAGAGAAAGGGGCACAGACTCTTGTCTTTTAAGGTATATCAAAACACCTACACCCAGATCTGGAGTGAAGCGGCTCTCTCTCCGGCCGGATACAGAGAACAGTATTATGCTACCTCCATTTGTACAGATAGAAACACTTCACCCTGGGCAAACATTTGTAAGTATATAATCTTTATAGTATTTACACTTTATATTCTAATGTTTTTTACCATACATGCTGATACAAAAGGTATGGGATGTCCATTTTGCACTTTTTGGGGTCAACACTACAATTTTCTGAATTATGGTGTATTTCTGTCCTTTAATGTTTGTTTTTATCTCAGCAGTCAGTGCAAACCCTGATAAAATACAGCATTTCATCTGGTCTCAACTGTTTGCATAAAGGATTCTTTAAGGGGTTTCCTGTTTACAAAGGGTAAAAACCCGTAATGGATATAGTTTATTGCTAAGAATGCCAATAAAACAGGAGTCAATTATAAAAAAAGTTGTTTTATTTGTTTGTCAACAACAAAGAAACAGGATACCGGTATTGTGCTCTTTAGATAACAGATGCATAACAGATGTACTTGTGTAATATTTCCAGATTATTTCAATCTATGTACCTTATTGGGAGTGATTGACCTTACACTGTTGTAAATACTTCAACCAGTTTTCTTGTAATTTCTCGCTGATAACCCTGCTGTATGGCTTGATTTTATGACCTCTTCCACACCTAGTATGAATGACTTCTTACATACGCATGTCAATTGGCTGAGATTAAAATGAATAGATATGGGTATGATTAAATAATCGGGAAGTAAGTCTGCAATGCACATATTTCACATATAAGCAGGCAAAAGGAGCTTTAGCATAGGTTGTGCTACATATAGCCTACTTTAGCATTTATACTCTGAATATCATAAGACCACTTATCATGAGGTTCAATTTAAGCAGATCATCAACAGATTTCAAACGAAATGTACTAAATTCGCTTTAGTATGACCAGAAAATGCAAGATCAATGACCATAAACCCAGTCATGGCCTATGAGGGAAGTACGAAAGAAGGCAAATATCAGGAATCGATATAATCAAGTACCACACCTGACCAAGGACACCACATGGGAGAGTGACAAAAACACGAGAAAACATCACACACAAGAGAGCCAAGAGGCTAGCCCTTTCCCAACACCGTGACCACAAGGCTGCAATGGACAGACAATACAGCATGACAGACATGAAACAAAAACAATCAAAAGAATTCACAAAAGAAGGACCACCTTGGAACAGTCACTAATTATTTTATTGGAGGGCTTAAACTAGTTTCCAGGTACCAACCGCACCCTTATTTCTGATGTGGATCAAGACAAAAGATGTTTGGTTAGCATGAATGATCCCTAACTTATTCATGTATCATCTGCTAGTAAATAAAAATCGAGATTTTAAAAGGAGATAAAACAAGGACTCAACAGTATATACAACTGAATACCAGAGTAAAAGAAATCCAACAGATAACCACCAGCATTAGAGACATAAGCATACAGATAAACAATAAGATTATTGGTTTTGGCGTCTCACCAGTAAGATAACTGTACATAAAAGCAATTAAAGTAAAGCAACCAGCTCTTTCTTCCTCAGCGAGTTGTTAACAAAACCAGAAAGAGTACAAATAACTGTATCGCAAAACATGTACCAAACCTACACACAATAAGAGCTGCAACAAACGTTGAAATAACAATAACAAAATATACACATTAAAACAGACAGCAACCACTAGGGGTGGGTAAGTGTACTAGATATGTTTTACTGGTGAAAATATTCTGCTGTTGACAAAACACACATATTAATAAAAACCACACTGACTGTAATCAAACGTGTCCTATCATTTTACGATATTTTCATAAAAAGAACCACTCTGTGTGACTCATTATGAACACAGGAGCTTGACGTTGATATGTTTTCTTTACTTGTATACCCTCTATGTAGTAGAGGGAAGGACGGTCACTTCGCTGATGCACAAATTGTTTTTGGGTGAACTACACCGTTTTTATTCAGGTAACAATCTCGTGCGTATACCATTCAATAAACAATTGCATGCTCTATCCTCCGCCTTATATCAGAAGTTTGCCACATTCACGGTTTTATTGTCATTGTGTTTTTTCTGTGAAATCTGATTTTAGCCGTGTGATGCGTGCACGGCCATCTTTGTTGTTTTGTTCTCTTGTATTGCGCAAGTATCACAGCAAATGTATAGTGTCATCTGATTGGTCCAGATCATTAGAACATTCTGTCATTATGTATTGACCAATCAGATGACACTATACATTTGCTGTGATACTTGCGCAAAAGAAGAGAACAAAACAACAAAGATGGCCGTGCACGCATCACACGGCTAAAATCAGATTTCACAGAAAAAACAAAATGACAATAAAACCGTGAATGTGGCAAACTTCTGATATAGGGCGGAGGATAGAGCATGCAATTGTTTATTGAATGGTATACGCACGAGATTGTAACCTGAATAATAACGGTGTAATTCACCCAAAAACAATTTGTGCATCAGCGAAGTGACCGTCCTTCCCTCTACTACGTAGAGGGTATACACAAGTAAATAAAAAATATCAACGTCAAGCTCCTGTGATTATGAACACTCAAAACGAGTATACAGATATCTATATATAGTAAAGAATCAACTAAAAATGAACCATTTTCGTCATATTAGGAATTAAATGTCTATGTCTTTTAAAACATTTTTTGATTATCTTTATATTGTTTTAGGGCCTTCGTTCATGTTTAGAAATGGATGAAAGAGGACCGTCAGTCAGTCTGGTAAATATTCTTTACTTATCTCTTTCATTTACGTTGAAAAAAAGGAATATGTTTTATCTGCAATGGACATTTAAGAAAACGATCAGCTCAAACAGTGAATTGTTGAGTAACAACTAACTGTTTTGAGGTCATTTGTAAAGAAGATCAAATCATGAGCACGCAGCGCAAGTGGTTTATCTTTGTACAACTGACCGACAAACAGTAAATTATCAACGTTTCTTGCATAGATACCTATTTGTATAACAGTTTTAACCCATTGTCAAATGAACGAAAATCCATGTTCAAATCAGGAGATTCACGTGTTGTTTGGACATGGGTTTGAACTTGAATATACTTAAAATGAGCCCAAGGTTATTTATGGAAAGCGTTGCGGACCAGACTGATTATTTCGCCGATGCTTTTGTTCGCGAAAACGTTGCATACGGCTATGACGTTGTGACGACGTTAAGACGTTCGAAAGTTTACAGTTGACGCCATTTTGTTTAGAGAAATTTCGTGTAAGAAAATGGATATTTCAATGTTTAAGCAGCATTTTCAGTGCGAACTTGGTTGGAATAAGGTAAAATATGCAAGAATAACGATCACACATGTTTGCCAGGTCCTTTGGAAGATGTTTGAATACTCTGCCTAACAGCCTTGTGATCAAACAGCTTCCTCCAGACCCAGCAAATGTTAATGCATGAACAAACATGTGTGATGCCTATATTCACGCACTATAGCTGATCTATTTCGATTCTAACTCACAATAAACGACGAAACCACATTTGAAGTCTCCAGCTTCGTCCAACTTTCTGCAAACCTTCAATAGTTAGACTGTTTCGCATAAGTTTACATGTATTTTAACGTCTTTCAAGCGTCAGAACGACGTTACACGGTCTAACGCCGTCATTTTGCAGTGGTAATTGATGTCATCTAGCGCTGGTTTTCCTCGCGCTTTCAAAGCTGTGACTTTGTTGTTTTAATATTACACGATTTTTTGGCATTGACTAAATAGGCGAGGTGTGTTAGAATTGTATTTTTTACATATCATGTACAATCATACAAGCTTATTTTCAAATAGAGATTGTTCGAATAGAAAAAAATGATTAAGTAACCAGATTAATACTGTAAGGTAATTAGGTTTTCCTATTTATGTACATTCAGAGGCGACCAGTGATTATTAAACATTCATGTTAGATCCTCTATTTAGCAGCCAATTTCTCAATATGGGCATATTTTAACCAGAATAACGCTAGAATAAATACTTATCCACATCGGTCATTTACTTATTATGAAAACATAAATAAGGGACGCTTCAAATTAGTACTACAGTTGTTAGCTGAAATAAACAAAATAAAAAAGTGAAATAAGTGTTATCAGTAAGGGGATTACAAAGCTATGAACTTGTACTTTAAATCATTACATATTTAGCTTGTTTGACAATGCAACATTAATCATTATTCTATTCTTACTGTATCAAAGGCCTTGTATAATCTCTCGATTCTTGGGCCCAAATGAAGTTGATGAATCGAATGCATATAATATATTAGGATACTGACATATGACATAGCTATTGGAGACGGATACATTCACTAAACAAAAATTTGGGATTAGAACCCAGTCATTTTCCCGTATTCTTGCATTATTCACAGCTTATTATTTTTCCAGTAAACAATTTCTCCTTGTAGGTTAGTGGAGAATGTGAAGATTTAGTGATTAATAAGAAAGTCTTCATCAAACATTGTGATGATGTCCTGTACAGTCTCGAACTTTAGTATTATGCTTAGGCTTTAAGTTTTCACTAAACAATTTCTGCTTGTAGGTTAGTGGAGACTGTGAAGTTTTAGCCATTAATAAGAAGTTTTTCATGAAACACTGTGATGATGCCCTATACAGTCTTATACGACTCAAGGTAAGATCTTAGTGGAAACGATTATTCTTTATGCTCGACTTTATTTAAAGTTGTTACACTTGCAGGCTTGTTCGTTTGATTTCCTTCAATAACAACATTGAAAAGTAAGTAAGGGTGTAAAGATCACGAATAAATACAATTAAGTACACACCTGACTCAGGATACCAAAAGGAAAGTAACAAACTCACAATTAGACACCACAAACGAGAGCCAAGAGGTCAGCCCTTTCCCAGCAAGTGAACACAAGACACATATAAACAGATGCGTACAAAGGCATAGCAAACACAAGACAGAAAAAGACATAAAAGATCCACAAAAGAAGTACCGCCTTGGAATAGTCAGTAAAATATTTTACAGGAGGGTTTAAACCGGTTTAACGGTGCACCAACCTCACCCTTAGTTCAGATGTGGATCAAGACACATAGATGTTTGGTTTGTGTGAAAGACCCCTGACTAATCAATTCATCAATTCCTAGAGCATATAAATCAAGATATAAAAAGGAAATGAAGCAAAACTAGGGACTCAACAGAAAATAAAACTGAATACCAGAGCAAAAGAAATCCAACAGGTACACCCCGGTGGGCCCGACAAACAGCCAAAGCATCAGGCCCCTACATCTCATCAATAGATATGTCTTTAAGTCAAACCCGTCATAGAGTCTGAAGTCCGACCCACTGGCGTGCAATTAAAGAGGAAAGCAAAGTTGCCAACCGTGATTGGATTGACCACCAAGCATGCAGTCTGTTACAATACATTAATATTATAGCCATTCTTTTTATAATGGGAAATTATTTTAATGAACTGTGCTGAAAATTATTTGAGCCAACAATCTTCTTCAATTTATACACCAATTCACCATAGAGTTCAGGTTCTGAAAGACCAGGGCCATTCATTAATTATAAATAAGGAAAATTGATTCCAAATAGAAACAGAAATTGCATCACATGCATTAGAAAAGCAATGATACAAAGCATACATTAAACAAAGACATTTAAATTATCAAGTTGCTAAAAATCAAAGATGTGGGACCAGATTTACCCCCACATACATTTAACAATGTCGTTAAAACTATAATTAGCAAACATTATAGATAGGGGGCCATTTTACAGGGAGACAGCGAGGGAAGGTGGGTAGTTTTGTGCAATTTTGATTATTTTTCTACCTTTTTTCCAGAATTGATTTATGTGAGAGGGCTCCCTTTATAAACAAATAGGAGCAACACCATCGCCTTTTCACAAAGGACAACTCAATCGGTCAAATCCATCTTTAAAAATACTCCCAGTTGTCTCCCTTTGACCATAAATAAATAAACTTAATCACGGTTAAGAGCAAATTCGAGTATTTCTCATGCATACCATTCCTGCTGCAGGGACCAGGGAAAGTTGTCTGGGTCCCGTCTTTCTGACCTTTTACAAACCAGTTATTATAAATGATTGTCTCAGTGCCAAATACTGATAAATAGATCTGGAGAAATCAAACAATATACAAAAATTCCAATTTATACTGTGTATGCGAATACGCATATGACCAGTACTCGGATTGTGTGTCCAATATATACAGTTAATTTGGGCAGCGCAAGATCTGACCTCGTGTTTAGCGCATCCAACTTTGGAACCAGCGGTCACCAAGTCATTACTCTACAAACCGGCAAGCATCATGATGCCAAAAGGTCATCAGGGGGACATATTTTTTTTATCCCACCCTCACACTTATGATATATTCTTGTAATCTGTTTCAGGCCAAGCCATTCCCCTCTCAGACAGAACTAGTCGACAGATTAGATGCCAACATGCAATGGGAAGAGTTTAAACAGGAAACCCTCAAAGACTTTTTAAGGCACCGTGTTAGAGTATCCCGATAACGTTGGTTCTACAACATTGTTCATTAACTATAATAGTGCTATGTCAGTTGCCGTCTTATAGCTGTTCCACTCTGAGTGGACAAAACTCAATGGAGGTTTAGCTACTGAGTGCTATACATGGGCGGATCCAAAGTCCTGACCTCTTGAAAAGTCACGAATAGCTATAGGTTTACTTTGAAATACTGGTACGGACCCCCCCCCTCGAGAAGGAGGTTCATACAACACTCTGTGAAATAGGTTGATGACTAAGAATGCGTTGCCAGGACCCCCACTGAAGAAATATTCTGGATTCGCCCATGCTGTATGTCAAAGCTATTTATAGAGGTTTTCTTAAACTCAATTATACGTGGGTCATCCAATAAAGAATGAGACTTTTTCTATAGTACAGTGAATTTACATGCTAGACTTATGAAATCTCGTTCAACGCTAGCATGTCTTTTTGGCTATTCACATGAACGATATTCGTCGAGTTACACAGTTCCAACTTTTGTTGCTAGGCAACATTAGAAGACTAGGCAAACGTCCGTGGCCAGCTCAGTATAGGTGGTCACCATGGCAACAGGTTAAAATGTATAGTTTATTTTTCTATGAATACTTATATATGCTCATGCAATATATCTATAACCAATAGCAGGAAGTAATGTTTCAGAGTCTTGAGCTGTTACCATGGAAATCCGTCCCGCAATGACCATAGCTGTTGACTTGGGACGTAAAGCAACAAAACAAACAAAGTTACCATGGAAACAAAGCTTAAAAAATCAGGTTTTTAAGTCTAGAGGATCTGACGGTCCTGAAGCGCTCACCTGATCTCCTGAATAATGTTAAAATAGGTCAAGATCAACTACGGCTTATAATGAAACATATTTCGTTTTATGGGGGTTGCGGCCATTTCAGTCAAGTGGCCTAAAACAATCTAATGAATACTCCATCAAACAGCCCAGTGATTTCTGAGGAAAAGATGTTTAGATAGGTATGTTGCAGTCCAAATGAGTGACCTTGGAAAAAAGGTCACAGGTCAGCTTGACATTTGGTACTTATATAAAACCATTGTCTCATTAGGTTTAACATTTCTTGCAAGTATTATGATTTCGGCCTAAACAGTTATATAAAAATGAACATTTCAAGATTTTTCCTATATAAATGCATTAGGAATCAAATTTGGCCTTGCCATAATGTTGGTCAAGGTCAACCTAGATTCATCATTTGTGCAAATCTGGTAGGGCCCACATCCCCAACGCTACATACCAAGTCCCAATGCCATTGGCCTTTTGGTTCCAGAGAAGAAGATATTTAAAGGGTTTTTACCATATATGGGCATGGTGACCATCTTACGACCTTGGCTGAAAAGTTAAAGGTCAACCTTGACCTTTGAAACTTATTTATAGCCATTGTCTCATTAGGTTTAACATATCAAGTGAAAATAGTGACTTTGGCTTCAACAGTATTCAAAAAATCAAATTTAAAAAAAAATCCCATTTAAATGCATTAGGAAGCAAATTTGACCTTGACGTTAAGTAGGTCAAGGCCAACTTAGGATCATCATTTGAACAAACTTGATAGGCCCCACAGCCCCAATGCTTCATACCAAGTCCCAAGGTCACTCTCCTTCTGGTTCTGGAGAAGAAGATTTTTAAAGAGTTTTTAACATATATGGGCATGGCAGCCATTTTGGTCATGTGACCAAAATATTTTGTTTAAATTTTGTCTAACTTAGCATAAGGAGGCTTCACATGAAATTCGAGTTCAATTGGGCCAATGGTTTGTGAGAAAACTATGTTTTTATATATTGATGGGACCAAATATGAGCGACTTTGCTAAAAGGTCAAAGGTCAACCTTGACCTTTGGAACTTATTTATAGCCATTGTCTCATTATGTTAAACAAATCAAGTGAGAATAATGACTAAGGCTTCTACAGTTGTCATAAAAATCAACTTTTCAAAAAAAAATCCAATGTAAATACATTAAAAAGCAAATTTGACCTTGACGTTAAGTAGGTCACGGTCAATTTAGGATCATCATTTGAACAAACTTGGTAGGCCCCATTAGGTTGCCTCATTAGGTTAAACAAATCAAGTGAGAATAATGACTAAGGCTTCTACAGTTGTCATAAAAATCAACTTTTCAAAAAAAATCCAATGTAAATACATTAAGAAGCAAATTTGACCTTGACGTTAAGTTAATTAGGTCACGGTCAATTTAGGATCATCATTTGAACAAACTTGGTAGGCCCCACATCCCCAATGCTACATACCAAGTTCCAAGGTCAGCGGCCTTCTGGTTCTGGAGAAGAATTTTTTTAAAGGTTTTTTTTTCATATATGGGCGTGTGACCAGGACCATTTGAACAAACTTTCGTTCCCGCGTCCTAAGGAGTCTCCATATGAAATTTGAGTTCAATTGGCCCAGTGGTTTCAGAGGAGAAGATGTTTGAAAATGTTGACGGACCGACGTACGGACAGACGCCGGAGTCACTGGTATACTATTAGCTCATCCATGAGCCTTTTGGCTCAGGTGAGCTAAAAAAACTGGTATTTGCCACTGACCTCATGACTTATAACGTTAATATCAAATAGTCAAAGACAATTTAAGTGAACAGTGTTCTGTTCATCTATACCTAATTATAATCAGCTGCACGAAGCGATACATTTTGTGGGATATCCTTCACTAACATGGTTACCATAGCAAAGTAAAGTAGAGTGTTTATAAAAAATCGAGTAAATCGGTTGCTAGGCAACCAAAATGAAGGTTATGCATAAATAGTTATTCTTCCATTGCATTTTATGTAACACTAAGCTTGTTCAGTAGAAAAATTATATCAATAGGTTAAATGCTACATATGAGCGAAAATAAATGACGTTGGTTTACACTGGATATGCAAAAAAATAGTGTAAACGTGGCCATGCATCTTCAAGTCCTTCTACAAAACATTCCGTTACTATGGCAACTGATCAATCACAAGCATATTGTTTATATTGTCGAATTGCTACGATGTTATACTATTAGTATAATGAATTTTGACTAAATACACACATAGATTTTCTAACTATGAAGAAAGTCTCATTCTTTATTGGATGACCCTCGTAGCTCAACACTTGCTTTTTCTGGTCAGAAAATACATTTTATGCTCATAACAATATATGTTTTGTTTTATTTATGGGTAGTACGTACTCTAGTTCAGACATGGCCACATACCTATGAAGACTAAACTCACTAAAGGTCTGTGTTGTTTCCAGTTTGTGATCTAGGATTGTGGCATTTCCTGGTCAAATACACTCGTTTTGTTAAGTACTGAAAAACACTTACATTATTTGGCGCTAATAGTATAAATAAAAATCGCCAAAATATGAGACAACGAAATAGTTTTGAATACAGTTACACAATAAGCAATAAATGAACACACATGATTAGTCATGTTAGAAAGTTGGCATCTGTATCGTCAAAAAGTAAGTGAGTATGCTCACTAAATACCACAATCATAAACTGCAGACTAACCCACAGCACCGTGAGGAAGCCACAGGACATTTAAAGTTACAAGAGATCCGAAAGACAATAAAAGCAAAGCAACCAGCAAACCTATATTTGATCAGTAGAGTATTTCAACATAGAGGAAACCACATCTTAAAAGAGGCTACTATTACAAGAAAGAACATGCTTCCCATAGGAACCATGTTTTATGCTTTACAAGTAGCCCCTTGGAGAATAGAAAATGAGTAAATGACACTAAATTGAGAAACCACCAAAATTCAACTACGCCAATATGTCAGTATTTTAAAATCGCCTAATGTTGATGCTGCTGAAATAAAGTGTTTTACAGAAACAGATATTTGAAGAAAAAACCCCAGCTGGAAAGAAAAACTAATTACTATATCACTAAAGCAGGATCAAACACAATCCCAAGTGAATACGACAAGACCACACATTAAATAACAACACATAGCCCAGCAAAGAAGAGACACAGAACAAATTAACAACACGGCAGCAATTATACAATTACAGCAAAGCAGCCAGCCCTCTCTTCCCCAGGTAGACGCCTGCAAAACTAGAAATGGCACAAAGTACTACACCATAGAACAACGACCAAACTCACCCAACACACACTATTTAGGAGCAACAACAATGAATACACACCAGAACTACCACCTTAGAACAGACAGCAGGCGAAGTAAGTCGTGGGGCGCACAATGGGAGCAACAACAAACAATGAATCGACAAGAGAGCCATCTGTTTTCATAAACAGTAATTTTCTACACACAAGCCTTTTTACTATTGTAGATTTGAGTGTTTTTTTTATTATTATTACTGATTGCTGTTAAGAGGCAATTTCAACTTTGAAAAGTGAAATCAGCTGGATCCTACTGGATCTTCTATTCTATTTCTCCCCGCTGCCACTTCAGGGATATTTCTAGATATTCCTAATACAACAAAACATATTTTATGTGGTCTGTGAGAGAAAGGCGCCAAATACTGCACAACAAAACAAGAACCAAACATAATAACGCACATAGGATGGGGAGCAACAATAAACCATGAATCGACAATAGAACCACTGCACTAGAAAAGAAACCCAAATCAACTAGCATACTGTGATGAAACAAAGAAAAGGGCTCTGAGCAGCTAAACAAAACCCTTGGTTGAGCTACGGTGGGCCAAGAAAAAGTCAAGCATCAAGCACTGACCCACTGATGAAGGAGGTATTGCCAATTCTCTTAGGGACCACATACGGATTCGAAATACCCACTTCTAGAAACAGGAGTTGGCTGGCGAGCTGGAGCAGTGTACATAAAAAAGTGGAAATGACCAACAAGTGCAACAGCCATAGATCACAGAAAACAAAAAATGACAAGAAAATATTACAATCACAGACCTAGTGCTTGCTGAACCATTGCCCATTGCTTTCAGGTATGTGCATAAAACAGGTGAATGTGACGACGCAATGTCCCAAGAATCAAGTGATTATGATCAGTACATGCCACAATAACAGACCAACAAATGACACAGACTTGAATATAGCATCACAAAGAAGTAAGTTGGACCATTATTCGCTGCAACAAGTGGTCAGATATCAGACCATCCTCACTGCATACAGGGGTGTCTGAGTTCTGACCAATACCCACTGCACTCGGTTCAGACAACCGCACACAAGGGTTTGGGAATTCAGACCGCCCTACACTACATAAAGGGGTTTACGAGTTCAGATCACCACACTGCGTGCAGGGGTTTGCTAGTTTAGACCATAGCACACTGCATACAGGGGTTTATGAGATCAGACCACCACACACTGCATACATCGGCTTGCGAGTTCTGAGCATCAGCCACTGCATGCAGTGATTTGGGAGGTTAGACTACTGCATGCAGGGTTTGACCACCATCCATTGCATGCAGTGATTTTTGATTTCTGATCACTATCCACTGCATCCATGCCATGCTGTCTTGTCTGTTTGTTCATTGCAGCCTTGTGGTCACCTGCTGGGAAAGGGCTGACCTCTTGGTTCCTTTGTGTGTGTGATGTTTTCTTGTGTTTTTGTCACTTTCCCAAATGGTGTCCAGTGTCAGGTGTGGTATTTGATTGTATCAATTCCTGATCGCTGACTTCTTCCTTACTTGTAGGCCTTGAGCTGGCTATAGACCCCCCTCCCCCCCCCCCCAGGGGGAATTTTGTACACTATGATTTTCTGAAACTACATTATATAAGACACAAAATAAAAGATGTTAGCCCTCTGAGAGTGGCAGCGTTAACGTGTAACATCACGTTATATACGTTACCCCCCAAAATAGCATTAAATGTCCCTGATAATGCCTCAACCATGACATGTTCGTACATATTTGCATGCTGACACAGGTTTATGATCTTCTTATAACACAGTTACATATTTTTCGTATTAATTTTATAAATATCTGAGCTATTACCGTTATATACGTTACTTAATGTTTCCTGCGTTATTTCAGAGTATCGGTATGGTATTTATTGAATATACTTGTATTAAATCTGTCACAGAATATATTTAAGACTGCTACTTAAATGATTTAAGTTCTTTATTATGGTCGCTTTCACTATTTTTCAGGCCCATGTTATGTATGTTACCTTCAAAATAGCATTAAACATTCTAGTTAATGTCTCTCACAAGCCCTGTTTATACTTATTTGCATGCTGGCACAGGTTTATGTACTTCTTCTAACAAGGTTTACCTATTTTAAGTATTCATTTAATAAATGCCCCGAGCTTTAACTGTTATGTGTGTTACCAAATGATACATAAGCTATTCTGAGTATCTGTATAGCAGTTGTTGACTATACATGTATAAAGTCTGTCAGAGAATCTAAGAAATGGACAGCTCAGTTCTGGGCAGGGTATATGGATATAATTCAGATGGTGTTCACACTGATTAGGGCTACAAAGAAAACAACTTTGAATTGCATGTCAGCTATATCTGTATGCATTGTTCCCAATGTTAATTGCAAACGATCACAACAGATACGCACAATATGTACCTGTGTAACTGATTACACATATAAATTTATCTGATACACATCGCAGATGCAAAGAACTTCTCGAACAAAATGGGTTTATTGTGACACGACCATTGGTTCTTTGCTTGAGAAATGCTTTTGAGATAGCTATGAGGCAAATAATAAAGAGGTATTATAGGCTTCAGCAACTAGAACTACGCTTCGTACTACAGATGGAATGGTGTATTACTCATCACATCAGAGCTCAATATATTGAAACAACTCTTCAATGCACTGAAATGAAATACGAATACTAGAGGCAGTTTCAGGCTTCACCAATCCTTTAAGTTCTAGTTTTGAAGACAATGAACTGTGCTTTTTTGTCTTTCGGTGTTCCTGCTAAGCCTGGCATAGCTAATATCTTATTGAGGCTGATGACATTGGCAGGAAGGCTGTTGCAGACTGCATTGAACCACTTTTAGTTCAAAAATCTGTCTTTCACAACCCCATAAAATGCTACAAGCTAATAAAGTTTTGAGGTTTGCGAGGTCAAGCAAGAAGATATTGTCCAATTTACAAAACATATAAACAGCCAGCAGCTAAGGGCTTAAAGGAGCGTCTTTGGTCAGCATGACGTCTTTCTATTGGACATATTATTGACCTTGAGTTGACACTTCGGTTCCTTCTGGGACCTGTACCATGGTCACTGTCAACTCCTGAAAGAATTTCCAACAAAACTGCCAAGTCCAAACTTCTGCATGGCTTGCAATCACACATTAAACCAACATTAGATTGGCCATGTAGTGCTGCACATAACTTTGATGTTAATGCCATAACTACAGAGCATAATAGCTTTTCCTGTCACCTTCAAGGATCTGATGGCAACAATATTCAACCAGGCACTAAAGGCAGGGCATGTTGGTTTTGTCACTTATAAATAGCAGCAGTCCATAAAGTCTCAGAAACGTCTTAGAAACATTCAAGTGGGGGGAGGGGGTCTCTATCAGTATAAATGGCAGCAGTCTATAAAGTCTTAAATTTCTAGTGGGGGAGGGGTTCTCTATCAGTAACAAATGTTACACGTTAACGCTGCCACTCTCAGAGGGCTAACATCTCCATGTACACATATACTGATAGAGAACTATCATTACCTGAGTGTTTTGTTCAACACTGGTGTATGCAACAAAAGGTGCACCTTCTGAATGTCAACAACATTGGCAAGGATATGGGGAAGAGATCTACTGTAATACATTGTTTAACAGATTGTGACACTACCAATGTGCCGATGTGTTAGTACCACAGAAAGGTTGTTCCTACCAAACTGATAGAGAACCCCTCTCCCACTAGTTCATCAACATTCTAAGCAGGGTAGGAAAACAAATAAAGAACTGCTCTAGGCACTCATCGGTGATATGAAGCCCTAACATGTGCTATTTATGTAATTGTGAATAAGCTGCAGTACGACATGTTTCTGAAAAGAGTACCAAAGCCATACACATATACTTACTATTTCAAATGGCATGAAAATGAGATTACCTCCACCCTGCTTTTCTGTCCTTAAGATGTACATACAGAGATTGAACTATCAAGTTTTTCCCATGAAAACAAGTGAGCCTATTCAGATATGGACAAAATGTGTGTAAAATAAATGGGAAGGAAATCAAGTACCTCTGGGTGAAAGAAAACTTGATTGTACCCTAACAAAAGAGCCACAGAATTATATTTTACATTTTGTGTGATATGGGGTTACCATGTTCAAAACTCAACAACTCGAACCATATAAAAGATAGAAAAATAATATTTGCAGTTTCCAAAAGGTACATAAACATACTTTAATACAAAATGAGTTAGTAAGCACGTTCACATTAAAAAAAATATCAAACTATATTAGTTTCATAAATCATTTCTATAGGAATAATGAAAAAAGTAACATACGTAACACTTTGGGGTGAATATTTGTTTTCAAAGGTCCATATCTGTGATGCAAAAATAGCTTATGTGGATGATATAGCCAATTTGTAAATCTTACCTTATGGTTTGCACTTTTCAGATGTCATGTCATTTACTAAAACTATCAAAGATGTTGATGGGTAATATATATAATTGGCTGTTACAAGGTAATAGTGCCATTACCAGAATGCTAGCATATTGCAAAATCCTTGCAAGATGAATCTGATAGAGGATTAATATGCTGTTTAGAAAAATTCTTTAAACACTTGGATAATATACAAAGATTTGCTCTATAACTTCTACCTGATGGGGTTTCTTTGATCTTTTAAGTTGTTACTCGCATATTGCACTGTATGTTACAAACTTTCCATGAGTATTATGTTAACTATATTTGATGTCTCTATAAAAGAAAAGAGGGTTTATGGTAGTTTATGTTTTGAGTTACTTACCCAGCAAATGAGCCAGAGTAAAAAGAAGTACATGGACCTGTGCCAGCATGCCAATACGTACAAGCAGGTCGTGTTGGAGACCATATCTTAAACGTTTAATGCTATTCAGAGAGTAACGTATGTAACCTGGGCTGTAAAATAGTGTAAGACACCATAATAAGGAACTTTAATTCATTTGAATAGCAGCCTTATAGATTTACTACATTCACTGATGGATGTAATACATGTATAGTCAATAACTGCCATACTGATACTTGGAAATAACATATGAAACACTAAGTAACATATACAACGGCAAAAACTCAAGAAATTTATAAAATAAATGCTGAAATTATGTAACTGTGTTATAAGAAGTTCTTAAACCTGTGCCAGACTTCAAAAAAAGTCTGAATATGTCATGTTGGAGGCATTTTCAGGAAAATTTAATGTTATTTTGTGGGTAACGTACGTAACATGATGTTACCCGCTAACGCTGCCACTCTCAGAGGGCTAACATATTTCATTTTGTGGCCTTTATAATGTAGTATCTAGAAATCATAATGTACGAAATTCCCCCTGGGGGAGGTGGGGTCTATAGCCAGCGCGAGGTCTAGAGAATTACATTTTACATTTTTGTGTGATATGGGGGTACCATGTTCAACATCTAATAACTCAAAAATTATATAAGATAGAAAAGTAATGTTTGCAGTTTTGAAAAGGTTATTAAAAAAATTTTAATATGATACCAAATTAATGAACATAAACTGGTTTCAATAAAATTTAAGACAAACTACATTAGATGCATTTATCATTTAAAAGGGGGTTCAATTAAAAAATGTAACATACACTACATCCTGGGTGACTTTATTTGTTTTCAAATGTCAAAATCTGTGGCCTAGTAATAGCTTACTTAGAAAATATAACCAATTTGGTAATCTTACCTCATCTTTTGCACTTTTCTGAAGTCTTAAAAAGAATTTTAATTATCAAATATTTTGTAGGGTAACGTATGTAACAGGCTGTTACAGCTTAACGCTGCCATTGTCAGAGGGCTAACATGTTGCAAAATCCTTGCAAGACATTGGGCTTTAAGAAAAATATGGTCTACAAAATTCCCCCTGGGGGGGAGGTAAACCATATCCAGCCAGTGGCCTATTGACTTCGTTTACAGGGTTCATACAGGCGAGTTCGTGTAAAATTTAAGGACTTTTCAAGGACTTCTAAAAGACTTTCCTCATGTTTTCAAGGACTGAAAACTTATGAAAATACTGGTGTACACGTTAAAAGTCTACTTCTGAAATGCTTAAGTCCATTACTAAAGATATTAGTTTAAGAAAATAAGTGTAAAATTATGGCAAATGCTGCACCAAATAAAGGCACCACAAATTTATACTGATTCAGGCCTCCAAAAATAGTGTTGAATCTTCTTGCAAATGGTAAAATTCAAGGATTTTTCAAGTGTTTATCAATTACTTTTCAAGGCAACTTTTATTTCCAAGGACTTTTCAAGACAGTCCTGTAAATTCATGTACTTTTCAAGCCTTTGCAACTGTTGTCTGAAGCACAGGAAATATTCTATCCATTTCAAGTTAATTATGAGGAAAAATGTCTTCATTTTGTGCTATAGATTTTAAGGCTGTTAATATAGCAAAAACAAGGTATACGATGGCGTTAATTCCCTTAGCAAAAAGCCATGCCCCCTGGCTGCCTATGTTTTATTAAGGGATCTGGATCAACTTGACCTGTATTTTATGATAACATACATGTGCATGAAATATGAATCCAATACACCAACGTATTCAAAAGATATCGCCTGGAAACCATTTTTATACTGAAATCAAGGGCCATTACTCTGATAATAATTGGTTGATTTTATCCTTAATCGAACTTGACCTGTATTTTATGATTATATACCTGTGTATGAAATATGAACCATTTCACCAATGTATTCAAAAGATATCGCCAGGAAACCATTTTTCGTACTGAGATCAAGGGCCATAACTCTGATGATACTTGGTGGATTTTGTCCATAATCAAACTTGACCTGTATTTTATGATAATATACCTGTGTATGTAATATGAATCCAATACACCAACGTTTTCAAAAGATATCACCCGGAAACCATTTTTCGTACGTACGGGACAGGACGTACGGGACGTACGTACGTACGGACAAGGGTGATGCTATATGCCCCCCCCCCATTATAAATGGCGGGGGTATAAAAACATAAGGGAAACTAAATTCTAATCAGCAGTTTCAGAGAAGTTTTTTAAAAGTTTCCTAAACTGCAGTAAGCGACGCCCACTGTCTGCCATGTTTTTATGGATCAATTATTTTAGCTTGTTTAGGTAAAGGGTCACATAAGAAACATTCCTGCAAAGTTTAGTGAAAATTGGCCCAGTGGTATATGATTTGCATGACAACCCATGACACAGTAGCTCACTTAACTTCTTTGTGCTGTGAGCTAACTGTACTTGCCTGAAGGATGTGTCGTGAAACTAACCTTCCCATTTTGTGGCTAGAAGGTGAGTGCCGATAAATTAATGAGGGAACACTTCAACATACATAACCAGCTTTAGAGATTGCAGTTAAAGACTCTGGTGTCTGACACTTACCAATCTGCATTGAAGGACGCCTACAATACCTTTGTGTAAATTGAAGATATAGAATGCCTACACTAATTTTGTGTAAATTGAGGGTCTTTTACAAAATTTTAAGTGCCAATATTCAACTATCTCTAAAAGGCCCACTATTGCATAGACGGTGTATCTAACCTGAATAATTATAATAATAGTTTCATTCACATATGTTTTAATTTCCAATTTCTTACTTTTTATGTCCCAGTCAACATTTTTCAGTCATAAATGGACATTTCTTTGTAGGTTGAACCAGTTCTATGCAGAGAAATTGTCTTGTTCAAGGACACATTGCAGTGCCTCCAGTGAGGCTTGAACCTGCGACCCCTAGATCTCAAGTCAAGCATTCTACCAAGTGAAGCTTGAACCTGCAACCCCTAGATCTCAAGTCAAGCACTCTTCCAAGTGAGGCTTGAACCCGCAACCCCTAGATCTCAAGTCAAGCACTCTACCACGGCGCTCCTCATAACAAGTTTTCAATGATCTTCAACTTTACTCAAGCCTCACAAGACCGACATGGGAGTTTTTTCTGGTAGCATTTTGTCTAATCCTATTCATTTAAAATACCAATAAACAACTTTTGTAAACAGTGAAGACTCGCATAAGGCTGCATTCAGTCACGATCTGCACTGTTTGCAAATATAAAAACAAATCTTAAAGATAGAAATGCATTATATACCAAGCACAAGTGAAAACGCAACACTACAATATTTTATTTTTGTGACAAAGCATTGAACAAAAAGTAATAATGTTTCCTAGACAACCAGCAAACGATTCGTAGAAACTCCATCAATTTTTCTTTCTTGATGTCTGAGTTATGTTCCTTTTTGTGTTTTAAGCTTTATTCCCTGAATTTTGCAATTGTATATGCTCAAAAAAGTTTGTTTTGCTTATCAGAATTGGACATACTTGTGTTGCTTTAAAACACAAGAAAACTGACTTATTACTTGAAACAAGCTCAGAAATCACTTTCAAATTATCAAATTTGTACATTATCTCCCTTTGACAAAAACAAATAGGGAATATTAAATGTTTGGTATTCTGCGATTTAAACTTTCTTTTGCCAAATCAGTTAGACCTATCAGCACATAGTTCCTTCCATTTCTCGACTTGCAATGTTCTTAGACTAATATGCAACAACACATTGATTCTCCTATGAAGATTTCAGTAATAACGTTTCAAGTTTGGCAATTTGATAAAAAACTTGCTTTTCCAAATTGATTTTCCATACGATCAAAACACACTTGTGATAAGTCCTTGACATTTCTGGTTGTCGTATGTCCAGACTACTATTTCGTGCAGCCAGACTTGGTTGGAAGTCAATTTCTGAAGGCCTAAACTGTGTGAGATTTCTGTTCGAATTTGCAACCTGAAAATGTGGACCCCTGTCACATTTAAATTGCTTTTATGTCTTTCCTCATGACAACATTCGTAAAATTTTTACTGTTATACATATTCCAGTCATTGAATATTAAGATACACTTTCATTCCCTTTACTGGCTTGCATCATTTTGTATATAAATGGCAACAATTCAGGTGTATGGTTTTCACTTTTGTTAAGTATAATTTAGAAATAGTTTTACCTGTGACCCCTTAAGATCCAAAATGACCAATTCCATACTTATTCTATCAACATGCATGGGAAAAGCCATAAAAATTAAAGGGATTAAACAGCAAACTCAGTGATGAGTGCTAATGTACATAACAATACTCTACTGGAAAAGTTATTTATATTTTAATGGCATAAACAATATTTACAGCATTTAAAATGACTGGTAACATTTACATAAGTGCACCAATGTATGGCAAAATCAATCAAAACATATGCGCACCCAGCAAAGACTCTAGGATCAGTCTGGGCATCTACCAGCTCTGATCGGTATTGGCTTTGCAGCGTAGGTTACAATTAGAACATTGCTCCTTAATTCAGGGGTAGTAACAGTCCAAGATTCTCAATCAGGAAAATCTTTCAGCTCAATCCTGAACTTGGCCAAAAAAGTTCAGAAATCACCAATAAAATGTTTAAAAGAACAAAACATCCATAGAAAGAATTCGGTCTATGCTTATCTTATGGTAAATATCTGATTAAAAGATCATGATAGGTTCTGATAACAAATTACAGCAATAATATATTTGATCTAATATGCAAAATGCATGAGGGCTAAATCAGGAAATCCTGTTTAATCCTGAACTTTATCACCCCTGTTAATTAGTGCTAGGTAATTTTGCATGCTTTATATTGTCTGCTATTTTTTTCGAAATCAATTTTGACGATCAGAGCATCAAACAGTTTGGAACAAGATCAAGCCTGATGTTTTGTCTGGCCAGATCTGTTTCCAAAGGCTATCTGCAATAGACACTAGTAGACACTCTTAACTGAATTGCTTGAATGTCAAGGCTGATCGGAGTCTTTTCCAAATTAACCATTAATTTTGTTAGTTTTATTCCTGAACTAGCTATTATCCATCGCATGTGCACATAACAATAACATCTTCTCATCAAAAATGCCTTCACAAAGTGTTTTTTTAAAACAAACACTAATAGTTTTTCCTATATCAGCTCAAAAACTTAGGGTGTAGTGAATCATTAGATATAATGAAAAGTCCAGTACGTGAGATGTTGTTTCATTTAAATATATTTCATTGCTCATGCTATACCCTCTATTTAAACTATAATATATTATCATGGGTGAAAGTTCAAAATTTCCAAAATCCTGAACTTTAGAAATTCAAAACTTAAAACTTAGATTATGTCTACAATACAGTAGAAATATCAAGGTTAACTTGTCAAATGTCTTTTAATAAACTGAAAATAAATCAGAGAATCAATAACAATCTTCCTAATTCAGTGTTTTGAGGCTGACTTTCCTTTTAAGGAAAGTCAGCCTCAAAATCCTGAACTCAGGATTAATCCTGAAAATTTTCACCCAATAGTTATATTAATTCTTTCCTTCATGAATACTCATGTTAAGCTCCACTTACTATGAATAATTATGTATAAAATAAACTTTCACGTTTGGACATAGAGAAAACTTTTTTGTCAGGTTCACTTGTGTAGGATCATATCTAATCATATTTCCATAACTAAACAGTGTGATCCTGATCAGCAAGCTCTTACGGATCTGGGTCTGCTCTGTTTTCAAGAGTTAAAAGGCGTCATTATGAGGTAAAAGGCCAATGTTACTGTGTTGTGTGTCAACTATGCTATAAACGTGAAGTGTACTTACTGAACAGAAACAAGAATCATAGTCAGTATTAGTACGTAAGGAGACAAAAATCATTAATCGATACAATGAAGTACCACACTGAGTATGAGTAAACATACAGTAAAACCTGTCTTAAGTAGCCACTCAAAAATAGACAAAACAAAGCTCTTAATGACAAATGGTAGCTTAATGAAGGTAAAAAATAATTCAGAATGCTCCCCTTGGAGAGCATTCTGCAATACTTTGGATCTGCATTAAGCGATAACGTGTCTAGAATACCATTTTTGGTCTATTTGAGAGTGCCTGTTTTAGACAGGTTTTACTGTACTTTCATATTTGGAGTGGTTCCGCTAGCATTTCATCTGCTCAAATAGAGAATAGGAATTTTTAATTTGGTAAATAGTAGATAAGTTGTTTGAGCAACGCAGACATGCGAGCAATTCATAAAAATACCGACCATATTTAAACTGAAAATCACATTTATTAACCCTTAGAGCGCCAGTTACAACAAAAGTTGTCTGCTTTTGTCGCCTGCTATTCTTCTTTTGAATTATGACTCCTTGACAGTGTAGATCCAAATCAGATTGCTCCTGTAGGAGCAGTCTGATCTTAGTCCACTCTGTTTGCCATATGCCTGATGTTTAGGGTGCTAATTCTCATTGAGTTTACTGCTACTCTCAGAAACTGAATGAACCATGCCTCATTTACAATTTACCCATGTCAAAAGTAGACCCGTCCTAATTATGCAATCATAAAGTGCAGCCTATACAGTGACCCAATAGCTTAATAATATTTACTGTAAATTCAAAATATTCTGAAAAACAAATATTTTCACAAATAACGTTAAACGACATATTGCAATGTTAAAAATTCATGACTGGAGCATGATTTACCAACATCAGAGAATGACAGGTAGTGATTTTACAATTTCCCCAGGGTTTAAAATAACTCTCCCGAAAATTTCTGAATTTATAGTAATAGAGTGCCAACCTCTACGAAGTTACACTCTTAACAGTGTGAAAAAAGAGGTTCCGGTCGCTAGAGTGTCTTGAATAAACTTTCCAAAACTTCTAACCAGTCATGTGTGTTTTTATCAATATTCTGGAAAGTAATAAGCACTATATCAATTTCAATTGCCTTTCTGAATAGGCCAGTATATCAGTAAACATTAACACAAAAAAGGCTAAGCATAAGGCTTTGACGAATACAGGTACCCTCATTTTCAAAATTACAAGAATCTGCATTGGATGGTGGGGTATGTTTTGATTCTATGGCCAACAGCAACAACTGCCATATTGTGTTTCACTGTGTCAGAAACCCCAAAGACAGGTTTTGTTGCGAAGTGGCCCACATGACATTGTGTCTTAAAGTGATAGAACACCTTGTATTAAAATTGATAAACCAATAATGGTCAACATATTTAGCAGTGTTATGTAATAACACACATAGCAACGTCACTTATATATGGCAAAATCTTAATGTATTCATGATAAACACATGATTTCAAAGATTTTTTAATGTTGTGTGTTAAAATGAATCTTACATTTGTGCTTGTGCATTCTAGAATTTATTAAACCCTTTCATTAAACTGAACTTGTTTAATAAATTCAGTAAAATATGAGCACACATGTAAGATCCTCTATTTTGAAATAATTAATCCATCTTCCAATGTGGTACCCACAACATATGTTCATTAAGAGAAGAAAATATGTCTCTGGGGTCTGTGACCACCCTTGTCAATTATAGAGACTTGCTAGAATAGTGAATTTTGCATGAAGAAAGTTTTGTTATTTAGTATACTGAAAAAAACAACAAAAGCCCTGATCAAACTGCGCCTTTGTTGTTTGCACGCAACAAAATCAGACTTTCTTGCATCAGGGTCAATATCAATTTAGCACACTAAAGATAACATTGTTTGCTTTATGCTCCAGTCAACAACTTTTCAAAAGTCATGCCAGGATGATATTCTGTCTTCATGGCTTGAACAAGTACAAAGCAGAGGTTAAACTGTCTTGCTCTAGGACACAAAGCAGAGCCTCCAGTGGGTATCAAACCAGCGACCCTTCAATCTCAAGTCTAACACTCTACCACGTACTGAGCCACCGCACTCCTAGATAATAATGTACTTGCATTGAAAACTGCCACATCTAAACAATAACAAATAATATAAAACTCATATGACTTTCAGGGACAATATATGTACCTAAGACTAACCCTTTGTATACTAATAGAGTCTAAAATAAACCAGGAATAGTCCGTTGGACATATCTAGGGGTGTCAAGTTATAATTTAAAAAAATATATTGTATTCTTTTGTTTAAATATCTTTTTACCTTTACAAATAGTGTAGACCCAGATAAATGCAGCATCATGCTGCATTTCATCGGAGTCTTCACTGTTTGCAAAAGTATGTGTTAGGAAATACAGAGGGTTAATATCCTAAATAAGTAGTTGATAATAAGTTGTTGTTTTTTATGTAAAAAATCTGAAAATATAATTTAATTTAGTAATATTATGTTATTAATCAAGTAATTTCGTAATGGCCTAGTTACAGGTCAGAGGTCAGCTGCTTTGGCCCCAGCAGGCTTTCAAGTGCCCTTCAACAAAAAGTAGGGAAAAAGTAGGGACAAAGAATTAGAAAAAGTAGTGAAAAAGGAGGGATTATCGGTGTAAAAAAGTAGGGATAGCAGGGTTTTCCAAGTACAAAAATCTTCACAATGATTTGTTAGATATACAAAATTCAACACTGAATAAGCAGGTCAAGAGCTGTAGTGCTCAGAGAGACTTTTTGGGGTCAAAAATTAAATGTTATTATGTTTTAGTGGTCGACTCCCTGAGGAACACTAAGATTAATTTTTAAATTTCTGGATTCTTATGTGTAAATGACATATTAGAGTGAAAATGTAGGGATAGTAGGTCATTTCAAGAAAAAGTAGGGAAAAGTAGGAGCATATAGAAAAGTAGGGAAAAGTAGGAAAAAAAGGAAAAGTAGGGCCCGCTTGAAAGCCTTCCCCGATCAAAAGGCAGAGGGCCATTGGACCTGCAAACGGGTCAAAACAAAATCACTTGATTAATGACATTGTTATTATAGCACTTTTATGGGCACATGTGTCTACATCATACTGGTTTTACCTCGGCTTAATACAGCAGACCCAAGATCAATACTGATGACCTCTACATAACAGATATTTTGATAGAATAAACTGTACGGTAAATGTTCTAAAATTTCGAACACTCTAAAATTACGAACACCTAAAATTATCACCGAAAATAATTTTTAAAACATCCTAAAAAATCGAACACTGCCCTTTTTAGGAAAAGTGAATTTCTAAAATTACGAACACACGTTATTTTCGGCAGAAATCGATGTCCGTTTATCTGTTTGTCCCATCTGTGTTCGGTATACTTCTACCGTACAGCATTTGAGCGGTATCGACATTTGGAAGGTTCCATTCTACTTAAATGGGTAATCTGGCACGTGACGTTCTATTTCGCATGCCAGCGCGCGACGTTATACATTATTCAAGGTCACCAGCATTGACGAACTTGATGCACGGACAAGTTCCTGCAACGATTCTGAAACTGCTTTGACTAACCCTTTTGAGTATATGTATCCACCCAAATGGCTGAGATCATTATTTATGACCAGAGGTCGCGATTCAGCTAATTGTACGTGAAACACGCATAGTGTGCTGTGACACGTACTCGTTTTGAGAGTTGCGGAAAATGAGACGATCACTTAGGAGAATGAAATAAGTTGATGTATAGTGATTGCCGTGGACGTTTGGAACACAAGGGGTCATTCGGTTTCGTGCAAAATGCAGAGAAAATCGTGCAAGTCGCATGGTTTTTTCTCACCGAGACATCCAATGCGGAAAATAAAGCCATCGTACAGTATATTTAATATTTACCGACATGCCTGCAAGAACTCGCACGTGGTCATCATCTCATTTTTATTCACGGTACATTACCGTTAACTTAAGGCTTAAATATGTGTGATTCTCAGGTTATCCGACGGACACGCCCTCCCCTCCCCTCCCTTTTAAGCATTTTAAAGGATTTCCCAGTTCAGCAATATGTCCAAGCAGGGCACTTCTATCATTCTAATTCTATGCGTGTGCTCTTTTCTTGAACACAGCTTGGACCCGAGCATGAAATCAATTTGCGCGGAGCCCCATATGAGCTTGTAAAGACCCTGCTGGTACTTATGACAGATGTGATCAGCGAAGGCTCATGAGAGCATGTGTGTTTGTACAATCTTGTCAGGGTCTCGCTCACTAACAAAGTTTAATTCAAGACATCTACGTATATTATCTTTAAACTACTTGTCAGCGGTTTTAATCAAATTCCTCAAACAAACTGTTGAGCCGATCGCGGCGTCTGTTTGTCCTCATGAAACTGCACATGCCTCACAATGAAGCACTGGTCGGGGGCTAACTTCTGGCACCAGTTTCGAGCCCGTCCGTGAAAGTGACCCGCGCAAGTTTTAGGCCGGGTTCGGCTACTGTGGCCTAATGGGGCCTAATGGGAAGATCAGCTTTTGTACGACACTGCATACTTTCTATCGCATGCACAAATTTTTAAATTGATGAAACATTCTTTCTTGAATTCCATTCGGGTCTGATCTGGATCTAAAACGTTTTTGTAAATGTAAATAGAGAGAGAAAGAGAGAGAGAGACTGGTACATGCACATCATTTCGGGAAAATCAAAGTGCATAGACAGATCGACAAGGAGAGAGAGAGAGAGAGAGAGAGAGAGAGAGAGAGAGAGAGAGAGAGAGAGAGAGAGAGAGAGAGAGAGAGAGATGTGTGTTCTTTTTGAATTTCGTCATTTTTTTAACTCTGAGAACTCGTCTACGTATTTCAAAGCTTCGTGTATATCTTTGCAAAAGATTCTGATCGACGAGATGTCCTTGAGTGACTGTATTACATTGTAAACGGCATTTGCGCAGATGGAGAGCAAGCGAAAGCGTTTTTGTTTTCTGAAGGAAGAACGAAAGTGTAGCGATTCATCGGTAGTCCGAGGTTAAATAAGTAGACTTTTACGACTTGTAAGTAAATTGAGTGACATAACATGCACGTGCCTGGCTCTCGACTTGGCAATTACCGCACGTGCTGGACATTTTAATGACTCAGTCCGCGGTTGAAAAGAAAAATGAAAAGATAGCGCAGAATCATATCGCCGTGTTTTCAACACGTAACCATCGTTTCTACCACATTTTACATGCATATATACCGTTTTTGCTCATGCTAAAAACCACATTCTAAAATTACGAACACAAGCACTTTTTCTGAAACGTAATTTCTAAAATTACGAACAGCAGAAAAATTAATTATTTTTTAGTGTTCGAAATTTTAGAACATTTACCGTAATATGATAAAAAAAGTTTAGCACTAACAATGAGTATTACCCCTGTTTTGTCTGATGGAACCTTCCATGCTGTACTATACAATAAAGATTTCATTGCATGATATTGCTGTTGAAGACAAAAGAAAGTGATATTAGGCTGAAAAGGTTAAACAATAAGTAGTCTTGATATATTTCAATTGAATCAAATGGCAAGCAGTTGATTCACTTAAAATATCTATTTTTATTTTCTACGGAAAATAAATATTGCAAATTTGTCATTTGTAGCAGTTGTTCGTTGGATGTTTTTCTAGTAGTGGATCCACACTTAGCCCTTTTCTTTCTGATGGATTATCCCATACATATTGATTTCATAAGTATGGAATTTCTCATTTTGTATTTAAGGGGTCACAGGTAGTAATTTCTATAAACTGATGCATTTCTGTCTGTGAAGATTTTTTTATCTTTAGAAAACAGTGTAGACCCTGATGAAATGCACCTGTGGCATTTCATCTGGGTCTTCACCATTTGCCAAAGTACATGTTTACCAGTATCCAGAATGAAAAGGGTTAACATCTAGCTGTCCTCTTTTAAAATCCATCATAATGCACACTTCCTTGGTCTGGACAGCTTATATCTAATGTATACATTAGCGGATACAGAGAGAGAAGGACAGGGGGTCCAGACCTCCCTGGAAAATCACAAATGCTATAGCTTTCTATAGGAATAAGCATTAGGACCCCCTGGAAAAAACTTGAACCAACCTGGAAAATTATATCTCAGAATTATTAGTGGTCTTGGTGATGGAATTTGTTAGTTTGATTTGATTCTGTTAAAAGAGGACAACCTGCGGCCCCTCAGTCTCGAATCCAGCACTCTACCACTGAACAAATGCGCTCCCTTTGGTGATGGAATGCCATGTTTTTAATAAAAGAAGAAATGTGTCACAATGTGACAAATGCTCCCAACCACACGATTTTTCTAGAATTGAGGTCCATGTCACAGTGACCCGTCATTATGCGACCACAAGGTGTATCCATACACCAAATTTTGGGATCCATACCTCAAATAATATTGGAGATATGCTCCGGACACAATTTTTCTAGAATTGAGGCCAGAGGTCAAGGTCACAGTGACCCGAAAATAGTATGCGACATACTATATATAGTATATAGTATACTCCGGGACCCCAAGGTGTATCCACACATCGAATTCGGGATTGCTACCTCAAATAACATAGGAGATATGCTTTGGACATGAATAAGGCTCAGACGGACGAATACAGAGACAGACTGTTCAAAAACTATATGCCACCAAAGCCGACTTTGGGGGCATAAAAAAATTGGGTATGAAGTCTCGCCAAGAATGTCAGCTATCGTAAGTCCGAACCTATTTGTTGCAAAAGTTTAAATTACCTTTGAATGCATATATTCTTTCCTACACAGCTTGCATACAGCCAAATTGAGTTGTTGCCGCCCCTTCGACTATAGTTTCCAAAACCCAAAATGATCCCATAGATACACTCGTGCATTGTTACCAGGATATGGGAAAAGTCTGTTAGCCTGTTCGGCCATGATAAACTTTCAAATGTAGAGTCAAACACGGAGAAAAAACCCTTGATAGGTACAAATAAAAGGCTATTTAAAAGCATGATGTATGATTAAAACAGAAATATATTGCATTTAAAATACATTTGGTTAATAAATTTTTAATATTCAAATGCATTTAACAAAGTTTTAGGATTTACGCAAAACGAAAATGAAACTAGATTTTTAGTTATGGACATAGCTAGAGTTTACAGGAAACTTCTGAAGGTTTTAATTTTTAATCTGAAGTTGAAGATATGGATGGAGCGCTTAGTTTTGGGGCATTTTCGACCAATCTTTGAATATAATTGATTAATCTTTCTACCACTAGTTTCTGGCTCAGTCCTTGTCATAACTATTTGTTTATTACATAATGGAGCTCAGTGGTAGAGTGTTTGACTCGAGATTGAGGGGTTGTAGGTTCAAGCCTCATTGGAGACACTGTGTTGTTTCCTTGAGCAAGACACTTTATCCTCTGCTCATTCCTGTTTCAACCCAGGAAGACCCTGTCCCGACATAACTGAATTGTTGACAGGGAGGTAAAGAACCAAAACAAACAAAAACATAATGAAAAGGAAAATTGCTTCTCTTAACTTCATCATCCTAATGCCCTCTCACTCAGTCTGGAGCAGCTTATATTTGATATAGCACAACTTATTGTTCATATTTTCAAACAAAAAAATGATAGTATAATAAAAATCTCAATGAAAAACATTTGAGCCGTGACATGTGATTTCCAACAATGTGGCATTCTGACAAGTGTAGACTCAAATGAGCTTGTGCAGCCTCCTTTTAAGCTTAGAAACTTCAAAAGATGTTCAGTCAGTAGCTTACCAGCCATAGAATATTCAAGCAACTAGCAAAGGCTCTGATCAGACTGCGCATATGCACAGGCTGATCTGGGGCTTCCCTGGTCACACATACTACATTGTTGGAAATCTCATGTAGGGCTCAATTTTGTTGTTGGTGCTCATTGGAAGAGTCTTGACGAGTACCCACAACATATATTTATTCAGAGAAATAAGAATATTGATTAGAAATCTGTTTGTCCCTCTTAAAATGAAAAATAAATACACCAAGGACAAATTGTTCTTCCCTTAATTTCATTGTAATGCACTCTCCCTTGGTTCGAAGCAGCTTATATTTGAGCCTCGACGCGAGAAAAAACTGTCTTCAGGGGTTTGCGAGCAACAAAGGTGCAGACCAGCCTGCGCATCCGTACAGTCTGAGCAGCACCTTTGATATTGGCTTATTGGAAAGTATCGTATCAAAACTGGCTACAAGCAAAATTTCACTATTCTTGCTATTCTCTGTAGCTGAGCAGGCTGGTTTTAATCTCATTTTGTGGGAAATCCCAAAAACAGGTTTTCTCGCGTCACGGCCAATTTGATATAGCACAAAGAACTTATCATAGCCCTTCATAAGATATTTTCAACCAATAAAATGGTGTTTTATTTCTTAATTCTCCATCATAGGTCCATATTAGCAAATTTTGAGCGTAAAATTGTAATCATTTTCTAATCCAACAATTCAAACAAGTGTTTTGGGTACTCAAAAGAACCGTCTTATTTTGACGGTTCTTTTGAGTAACCACAACATATGTTTTAGGTAATAATTTTCAAATATGCTCTCTTATCTGGATGCCTACCCATGTAAAACATTTGTTGTGGATGCTCATTGGAAGCATCTCATTGAGCAATCACAACATATGTTTATTAACAGAAACAACAAATGCTGGAACCCCTCTTATTAAAGGCTATGATGAGAATCTCCTTATTAATTTAAATAATTTCCTAGTTCAGTGTCCTGTCACTGGTAACCAAATGTTGGTACTCCTCTTATTATAGGCTATGATGAGAATCTCCTAATTAATTTAAATAATTTTCCTAGTTCAGTGTCCTGTCACTGGTAACCAAAGGGAACAACAAGATCTTCTTTATGCTCAACTTGTACTTGTTTCATGGCTTGTGAAGCCTTCAAGGTAGCTGTAGTTATCTGAAAGCATTTAATATAAGAATCAAACAAGGCTTTTCATGCATTAACACGGGTTTAGATAAACAAAAAAATTCAGCTTAAATTTGTCAATATCTTCTTACCCATAATGTCTCATTGAGATGGTTCTTTTGAGTACCCACAAAATATGTTTTGGTTGAGGAATAAGAAAATTAATTTTCTGTTATGCACTCTTCACTAAAGCACTGCATTTACTTTCACCATAATGGTTATTTCTAGCATAAGTCATTCAAAAAAAACTATGAAGGCTACCCTGCAAGATTGATCACAATATTTCTCTATATTTTTCTGTCACTGTAAGTATACAATAATCACCACTTATAATACGTCTTGTCATTGTATGAAAGAAAGGAAGAATGAATGAGCTAGATGCATGATCAAACATCTTGGTATGCCACCCTGTGCTAAAAGGTTTAATTGTTACAGGATTAATAGACTGAGGGAGAAGTTAAAAACTGAGGGCAAATCCAGAGGTTTTTAACATCTCACATGAAACCTGGCAAAATGGATTGCATTAATTCAACATCATATCAATCAAACTTACGAAAAGTGTTGGCGCTATAATTTGTAGCCGTTTCACAGCCAACAGATTTTTGTTTGTTTGTTTTGATTCTTTACCTCCCATCAACAATCTTCCAGTTATATAGGGACGAGTCTTCCTGGGTTGAACCAGTACTAAGGTAGGATAAATGTGTCTTGCTTAAGGGCGCTGGTGAGGCTCGAACCCGCGGCCCTTCGGTCTCGAGTCAAGCACTCTACCACTGAGCCACTGCGCTTTCTACAGGCAACAGGTGGTTGGACTTTTTCATTAAGTTTAAGTTTCATGTTCTAGAGCAATATACAAGAGGGATGAACAGATTAGCTGTTGTAAAATATAGTGGCAGTGAATAAGTTTGTTTATCAAATTCATGCATTAAAAGCACATGAATTGCCCTGTTAATACATGGGTTTGTGCTGGTTGAAACATGACTGATAAAAGCGTGTGGAACTGATTTTATGCCATAATGAAAAATATGATCATTTAGAGAGAAAAAATATTTGAGAAATAGATCAGCTCTAGCAGTGAACTGTTGTATAATAATTTACTGTTTGGAGGTCAGTTGTAAAGATCAAATCAAGAGCGTGCAGCGTGAGTGATTTATCTTCGTACAACTGACTGACAAACAGTGAATTATTATTCAACAATTCACGCACAAGAGCTGATCTATTTTGATTCTAACACACAATAAACAACAAAAACATATTTGAAGTCTTCAGCTTCATCCAACTTTCCACCATTGCACTGAAGAAATTTCGCCAATAGTTGGACTGTGTTGCATACGTTTACGTGAATATGTAACGTCTTTCAAGCATTAAAAGGACGTTACACCGTCTAACGCCATGATTGATGTCATTTTGCAGAAACAATTGATGTCAGCTAGTGCGCACTTTCCATGCGCTTTCAAAACTGTGACTATATCATTTTATATAACACGTTTTTTAGCATTAGCTCTATAGGCGAGGTGTGTTAGAATATAGGACAAATACACATGTTTATAATAGCTGAAGTTATTTGAAAGTAGAAATGTGTCCATGGGACACGGATGCCCCCGCTGTTGCCAAATTCTTATAAATAAAAAATTGTCATTAACAAAGGGCAATAACTCCTTAAAGCATGGTGCCATATAGACCATTATCAAACTTGAAGAAAACATCATGGTACTAAACAATGTGACAAAGTTTTATAGAATTCTGATCAAAACTATTCGACTTAGAGAGCATACATCGTTTAAAACGGTGAATTTTCATAAACAAAGGACCATAACTGCTGAAAGCATGGTGCGATATGGACCATTATCAAACTTGAAGAAGACATCACGGTACTTAACAATGTGACCAAGATTCATAAAATTCTGATAAAAAATATTCGACTTAGAGAGTGGACATCGTTTAAAATGATGAATTTTCATAAACAAAGGGCCATAACTCTTGAAAGCCTGATGCGATATGGACCATAATCGAACTTGAAGAAGACATTATGGTACTAAACAATGTGACCAAGTTTCATAAAATTCTGATAAAAAATATTCAACTTAGAGAGCGGGCATCGTTTCAAACGGTGAATTTTCATAAACAAAGTGCCATGACTCTTGAAAGCAGGGTGCGATACGGACCATAATCAAACTTAAAGAAGCCATCATGGTACTAAACTATGTGACCAAGTTTCATAAAATTCTGATAAAAAACATTCGAGTTAGAGAGCGGACGTCGTTTAAAACGGTGAATTTTCATAAACAAAGGTCCATAACTCTTGAAAGCCTGGTGCGATATGGACCATTATGGAACTTGAAAAAGACTTTATGGTACTACACAATGTGACCAAGTTTCATAAAATTCTGATAAAAAATATTCGAGTTAGAGAGTGGACGTCCTCGGGACAGACGTACGTACGTATGTAAAGTACGTACGTACGGACGGACAGGGGTAACACTAAATGCCCCGGCAATTTTCATGGCGGGGGCATAAAAATTGAAAGCAAAGTACTGAAAAGGAAAGAACCATTGCATGTTACTGATTACTTGTCTCGTAAACCAAAAATCACAGTAGGGGACAAAAATTACACTCATCCGCTTGTAATTTCGGGGGAAATCTAGAAAGGACGAGTAATTCTTCCCAAAGCACTCGTCCTGTAGGATGAGTGCTTTGTAAAGAATAACTCGAAGAAGTCAGATTACATTGTATTCCCTTATGTTCTTTATTGCAGACGCTTTTAAAGGACAAGTGCATTGGTTTGCAGGACTAGTGAAAATTGTAAGTCAATGTAATGTGCAATGTTTAAATATTTTTGTCCCCTGCACAGGTTAGACCAACAGTTACTGCTCCTCTAGTCCAGACTTGGGGTCAATTACTTTGGAAAAGTAATTAATTACTTACAATTACATTGGAAATTGTTCAATTAAATTACAATTACAATTACATGGCTTTTGAGCAAAGTAATTAATTACATACAATTACTTTGCCAAATGTAATTAATTACATTACAATTACATTTCACTGCCACTTAGATAGCTTCATCAGATTTTAATTTCAGAGATATTTGAAATGAGTTAAAATCTCCTAAAAAGTCTGAGTAACCTTGATATTCTTAATTCAATATATGTCTATTAGGTTGATTTTATTTTTTCCTCTTGTATCAAATTATTGTCAAGTGATGCAACTTAAAAGAAATGAAATGTACAAAATCAGCTGTTGTTTTCGTGATTGAGACAAGAGACAATACAGAAACCATTATTATTTTTTGTTTGGGGGGATAAATTGCCAAAGTTCTCAAACTAGCTGTTAACCGCAGAACCGCAGAACAAAGTTCAGGAATACACATTGGCTTGAGAAAAATCTTACAACTGTAGACAATAAACCATGGAAATTATTTTGTAAAACTAGCTTAAATGCCTGAAAATTGTCGTGTTGTTAAAAAATCTGTGCGGACCTATGATTTCTGAAAGTTGGCAAAAAAGTACAAAAAGAAATATCAGATAGTGACAAACTAAAATATTACTAGCCTGTTTAAATGCTGGCTTGGCAAGCAAGTGGGCGCTAGTTCGGTCACCGCTGGAACATCTATTTTATTTTTATTTTTTGTTATCATATCAACAATGATGGGCCCGAGGTCACTGAATGAGTGAAATTCAATTTAATTTTCTGAATCACATTTTATGATTATTAATTTATGATGATGATGATGATGATGATGATGATGATGATGATGATGATGATGATGATGATGATTATTATTATTATTATTATTATTATTATTAAAAATGTCAAAATGAGCAGTTCAGTTTAAGGGCTTTAAATAGTGTACTGGATAGATTGGGTCATGCACCTTAGCATATGAGTGTGTTGATCCTAGGTGTGAAAATTTAACAAAATGCCTTCAAGGAGTCAATTCACTAACCAACACTATTGTCTGAGTAAATACTATTGTTGAGATTTTCACACCTTCTTTGTTTTTGTATTGTTTTGGTAACTTTGACTAATAAAGGTTGATTGTCACAAAGCCATATCTTTTATAAGCAGATGGACAAAGAATAAATAATTTGCTTAATAAAGGAATAGTAGAAGTAACATACAGTTTGTGTCTGCAGTAAATTGTTATATTCTATTTTTATGTCTATAGATACTAGCATGACTAGTCCCAATTCTCATTTGTTTCATGTTGCATTCAACAAGTACAGCAAATGATATATTCATTTACAAAGCCCAAGAACAATTCATTTAACTGTATTTTAAGTTTCTATGATCTTCTTTAGTAACTGCATGAAGTTCATAACTGATCTGAAAAGTAATTAAAAAGTAATTGAAAGTAATTGTTAATTACACCCATTTTTGGCCATGTAATTAATTACATTCAATTACTGTAATTAAAGAAATGTTTTAATTACAATTACATGCAATTACTTTAGAAAATGTAATTAAATTACAATTAATTACAATTACAATTTTAATTACCCCAACTCTGCTCTGGTCTGTGGGATAAGAATTTGAGATGTGACCCTGAACCCCTAATGACCTAAGTTCTTGGTGGGACATTAAAAATCATCACATAAAACATGGGTGAAAGTTCTAAATTTCCAAAATCCTGAACTTTCGAAACTCCGATCATAAAATTCACAATTTGAAGTTTAAATGGTCAATTGTCTTTAGACAGACGGAATATAAATCAGAGAACCTATTATTATCTCCCTAATTCAGCATTTTGAGGCTGACTTTCTATGGAAAGTCAGCCTCAAAATCCTGAATTCAGGAATAATCCTGAAAACTTTCACCCATGTAAAAAGGCTCTGCAGAACCTACCATATCTATATCTGCAGTAGAGATTGGTTGTGAGGCTAGCACTATCTGTGGGGCGGATACACCATTTGGCATGGGTAGTTTGTACTGGCGACCTCGACTAGAGCTGGCTAGCACCGCGTTCACTCTGTTACTGTAATAGACAAAAACATAGACACATGGGTGAAAATCAAAAATTCAAAAATCCTGAACTTTGGAAATTTAAATTTTAAAACTAGCAGGATGCCTACAAAAATAGATAATTTAAAGTTAAACTGATTAATAGTGTTTAGATAATCTGAAAACTATCAGAGATCCTGAAAACTTTCACCCATGTAGACAACTAACACCAAGCAAACAGCAAAGGCACAGACAACCCTGCACATATGCACAGTCTGATCAGTGCCTTTGATGTTCATTTTCTGGAAAGAACAATGGCTAAATTTGCTACATGCAAAGCTTCAACATTCAAGTTAATCTCTGTAGCTAAGTAGACCAATTTGAATCTTACATGGTTGGAAACCCCACAGATAGGTTTTCTCCGGTTGCTACCCATATAATAGCTATAAACTTGCTTCTCAACCAAAACATATGTTGTGTGAACTCAAAAGAACCCTCTCAATGAGACGGTTAGCATATGAACTTTGGTATGTGCTTAATGTTGTAGCCCTCTATAAATAAAGTCTTTACTTGCTTCATTACTAAATTACATACTTAGAAAATTTCTGAATCATTATTCTATCTTTTTACTGTAGCCTATATAGTTCTAAGACAAGTTTCCTAGCAACATAGCTACGGACATCATGAAATTGTTGTTCTTTGAACACATATTTCTATAATTGATATCACCTGCAGTTAACATTTTGTGCACTCAGGACTTTAGTTAAGAGTGCAAAACAGAAAAATAATTTTCTTATTTCTCATCCAAAACATTTTTTGTGGTTTCTCAAAAGAACAGTCTCAATGAGACAGTTCTTTTGAGCACCCAAAACATATGCTAAATATTATAGGTAAGAAAATATTTACAGTTTTACGCTGAAAATTTTTGTTTATCTAAACCTGTGACAATGATGGGTTCTACTACCTGATATGATAAAACATTCTTGATATAGTTCATTGTATATGTATCCAGGAGTCACAGGCTATAATTTCCAACTAAAATTGTATTTCTTACTTTGGAGAAGTCTTGGCAAACAGTTTGGACCCCGATGAAATGCGATGTTATCAGGTCCCCAGATAAGAGTGCGTAACTGATGGATAAGAAAAAAATGACAATTTTACGCTGAAATTTTTTGCTTAACTGGCCCTATGATGTTATGCAGCATTTCATCTGGGTCTTCACTGTTTGCCAAAGTACCTGTTTAGGGGCTTCAAGTATAAAAAGGGTTAAGGTTACATCATATAGGTACAAAGCATAACATTATAAAGCACTTCAGAGCGAAAAATGGTTTTCCTGACACAGCATATTTGACATGGGTGAAAGTTCAAATTTCCAAAATCCTGAACTTTAGAAAATCAGAATTTAAAACTTGCTGTATGCCTCCAAAATATTCCAAGTTAAAGGGTCAAATACCTTTAGATAAACTAAAGCTAAATCATAAAAGCTATTATTTCTTGCAGAATTCAGCATTTTGAGGCTGACTTTCTATGGGAAGTCAGCCTGGAAAGTCAGCCTCAAAATGCTGAATTCAGGAATAATCCTGAAAACTTTCACCCAAGTTTTGAGTCCCAGACTCCAAAAACCCATATCTCGGACCGCCTGTGGAAAAACTAGACCCCGAAGCAAACAGTGAAAAGCATGTAAAAACATCTAATTTTCAGAAATCTATATTAAAGATGCAAAGCATTTTGAGTTCAACACACATTCATACATGCCATAAAATGTGGACTGAAATCTATGAGATAAACCAAAATTTTATGGGAGATTTGATAAAATTCTGTGAGATTTCCACAAAAAATCAATTTGGAACTCCCCCAAAATAACAAAACAAGTAGCCCAATGGGCAACCATCGCTCACCATGGAGCCAGCATAATGTTTGGAGACACCATAATTTACGATGCTCAAACGCAGATAACTCTGAACTTAAAACAGTGACCAGGAATAAATTCAAAAACATAAGACATTATGCCGGTTCTAGTTAGCTGCAAGTATTAAAAAGATCTGAATAAAAATTGCATTTGAAACCTGGTGAAAGTGTAGTTTCCAGATACTCCAAGGCAGCTAACTCTGTAGTCAGTTATGGGATCTGAACGAAATTCAAACTCATCCATACTTTTATGTATGTCCTGGTAACCTACAGGGATGAAGAAAATCAAATGAAAAATGAAGGTGCTAGAGAGGTCACAACATTATATAGTTATATTTTAGATGCTCAAGGGCAGCTAACTCTGTAGCTGGTGGATGGGTGTGGCGGAAAATCAAACTCATTCAAACTTTTATGGAAGTCCTTGTTACCTACAAATGAGAAAGATCCATTCAAAAATGAAGGTGCTAGAGTGGTCACAACAGATCTCCCATTGTAAGTCTATGCAGATTTTTTATGATGCTCAAGGGAAGTTAACTCCACAGTGTAAAGTTGGTTCTACTTTAAATAAAACTCATCCAAGCTTTTATGGTTGTCCTTGTTACCTGCAAGAATGAAGAAGATCCAATCAAAAATGAAGGAGCTAGAGTGGTCACAACATTATTCATTAATTTTTAAGATGCTCAAGGGGAAGCTAACTCCAAAATAAAAATATGTGATAGGATCTTGATGAAATTCAAACTCATCCAAACTTTATAGTTGTCTTTATTGTATGCAAGAATGAAGAAGATTCATTCAAAATTGAAAGCACTATAGTGGTTGCAATATTTCTCCCATTGTAAGTCTATAGGGATTTTTCCTAACGCTCAAGGGCAGGTAACTCATAAGCCCCTGGCCCAATCCTGCTAAATTTCAAACCCATCCGAAATATTATGGGTTTACTTGTTGCCTGCAAGAATGAAGAAGATACAATCAAAAATGAAGGAGCTAGAGTGGTCACAACATTATTCATTAATTTTTAAGATGCTAAAGGGTAAGCTAACTCCAAAATAAAAATATGTGATAGGATCTTGATGAAATTCAAACTCATCCAAGCTTTATAGTTGTCTTTATTGTATGCAAGAATGAAGAAGATTCATTCAAAATTGAAAGCACTAGAGTGGTTGCAATAATTCTCCCATTGTAAGTCTATAGGGATTTTTCCTAATGCTCAAGGGCAGGTAACTCATAAGCCCCTAGCCGGATCCTGCTAAATTTCAAACCCATCCGAAATATTATGGGTTTACTTGTTGCCTGCAAGAATGAAGAAGATACAATAAAAAATGAATGAGCTAGAGTGGTCACAACATTATTCATTAATTTTTAAGATGCTCAAGGGGAGCTAACTCCAAAATGAGTGATGGGATCTTGACGAAATTCATCCTCATCCAAGCTTTAATAGTTGTTCTTATTGTATGCAAGAATGAGGAAGATCCATTCAAAATTGAAAGAACTAGAGTGGTCACAACATTTCTCCCATTATAAGTTAATGGGGATTTTCCAAACTCTCAAGGGCAGGTTACTCATAAGTCCCTCGTCGGATCCTGCTGAATTTCGAACCCATCCTAATATTATGGGTTTACTTGTTGCCTGCAAGAATGAAGAAGATCCAATCAAAAATGAAGGAGCTAGAGTGGTCACAACATTATTCATTAATTTTTCTGACACTCAAGGGCAGCTAACTCCGAAGTCAGCAATGAGATCTTGCCAAAATTCAAAATTATCCAAGCTTTAATAGTTGTCCTTATTGTATGCAAGAATGAGGAAGATCCATTTAAAATTGAAAGCACTAGAGTGGTCACAATATTTCTCCCATTATAAGTCTATGGGGATTTTTCCAAGCGCTCAAGGGCAGGTAACTCACAAGTCTCTGGTCCGATCCTGCTGAATTTCGAACCCATCCGAGATATTATTGATTTACTTGTTGCCTGCAAGAATGACGAAGATCCAATCAAAAATGAAGGAGCTAGAGTGGTCACAACAATATTCATTAATTTTTCTGACGCTCAAGGGCAGCTTACTCCAAAGTCAGTGATGGAATCTTGCCGAAATTCAAACCCATCCAAGCTTTTATGGTTGGTCTTCTTATCTGCAAGAATGAAGAAGATCCAACCAAAAATGAAGGTAATAGAGTAGTCACAACATTTCTCCCATTATAAGTCTATGGGGATTTTTTCCAGACGCTCAAGGGCAGCTAACTCATAAGTCCCTGGTCGGATCCTGCCAAATTTCGAATCCATTCGAGATTTTATGGTTGTCCTTGTTACCTGCAAGAATAAAGAAGAACAAATCAAAAATGAAGGAGCTAGAGTGGTCACAAGATTTTCCCCATTATAACCCTATAGGAGCTATCTGTTGCCATAGAAACCAGAGTTCTGATTTGATCTTACCCAAAACCTAATGCAGTCAATCCCCCACCCCAATGATGCTCCTGATGAAATTTGATTATAATTGGCCAGCTGGTTTTAGAGATATTCATGTTTGAAAGTGTGGACGCACGGATGCACAGGCGGACGCCGGCTCGAGTCCCATACTATAAGCTCACCCTGAGCCTTCAGCTCTGGTGAGCTAAAAAGCCTTTATTTTAATGTAAGAATTTCAAACTTGTTTTTGCTTGATTTGATTTTTTACGTCCCATCAACAATCTTTCAGTTTAACAGGGACGGGTCTTCCTGGGTTGAACCAGTACTAAGCTAGGATATATATGTCTTGCTCAAGGACCACAACGCAGTGACACCAGTGAGGCTCGAACCCACGACCCCTCAGTCAAGCACTCTACCACTGAGCCACTGCGCTCCCTGTAAGAAACTTGTGATAAACAGAATAAAGCGGGATTTATGATTATTTCTTTATAAAAATGTGTTTTTAGATGGTCTGAAAATTCTGTGAGTATGGGAATCGGCATCCAGAAGAGCCAAATTCTGTAAGATTTAATCTCACAGTGTGAGGTATGGCATGTATGCACATTTGAATAGCTGATTCTTTTGAAGTATTAACAGAAACTACCTCGAAAACGTTTTCATCATTTTATGAAAAAAATGAGGTTTTTCATTCCAAGAGGGCCATAATCGCTAACCTGAATTCTTAGCCAAGGAGGCACTTTTTGTTAAAGCATAATAGAATAACTTGAGTAACTTTGTAAAAGGGCAATATAAGGGACATAGAGTGTCATATATTTGATTGATGAAAAACATCTGTGTGTATATTGTCCCTACTTGGGGATATATATTAAAATTGTGCAGAAAACATATGCTGTGGGTACTCAAAAGAACCTTCTCAATACACGGTTCTTTTGAGCACTTAATACAAATGTTAAAACTGACAGAAAAGAAAATATTCAAACATTTACCAGGACTTTAGTCAAGAGTGTGTAACAGAAAATAATTTTCTTATTTCTCCACCAAAACATATGTCGTGGGTACCCAAAAGAACCGTCTCAATGAGACGGTTCTTTTGAGCACCCAAAACATATGCTAAAAATATGGGTAAGAAAATATTTACAATTTTGAGCTGAAATTTTTTGTTTATTTAAAGACATAGAAAATTTAGCAATAATACTGGTACCACTCATTATGATTCTCTCCAGGGGTCATACTGGACAGATCAAAGGCTAATCTTTATTAGGTGATTATGACTTCCTTAAAGGGGGCAATAAAGTGGTCCCATGAAGGGATTAGGTAATTTCTGATAAAATATTGATCTTTATCTTAGTGAAAGAAATTGTGTTGTATACAGGTAAGTTTGTTTTGTTTTTATTTGATTCTTTACGTCCACTCAACAATCTTTCAGTTATGCGGGACGGTTCTTCCTGGGTTTAACCAGTACTAAGCTAGGATAAATGTGTCTTGCTCAAGGACCACAACGCAGTGACGCCGGTGAGGCTCGAACCCGCTACCCTTCGGTCTCGAGTCAAGCACTCTACCACTGAGCCACTGCGCTCCCGTATACAGGTAAGACCCCTCTTGAGGCCCCTTTAAGTTTGTGAGATACTGAAACTGTCCCTTATCAGTAAATTCAATAATGATTCCATATATCACAAAATATATGCCTTTAAACCTATGCTCATATTGTTTACCTGGACCTATATATTACCTATATTGTCTTGCTCTATCATGATATTCATTATGTTCCATACCCTGGGTCTCTATGGCTGCTACATCTATCACGTCACTGCAATGAAAAAAAAACATTATGAGTATCTATAGTTTTCCCTGTAAGTTCAAAAGTTCAATTTCATAATAAACCTACTGAAGAATGTTATGAGCATTCAAAATACTTGGCCTCAACATTTGCACCCAAATTCTCTTCACAATCACTATTTAAACTGACTGATTTACATTATGACACAATCACCTGTGAGAGTGACTCATTACTAATGTTACTTAAATCACTGATCAGCAAACTTTCTATCCAAATCAGCTGGATTAATGATTCTTTTTCCCCCTTCATCATTTCCAAGAAAGGTGAATCTTACAAAAAGGTATTTTAGCTAAATTGTCAGGCAAATGTGATCATAGCAACCCACTGTTCAAATAAGTGCTCGGACTGTCCAATGAAAACAAAAACAAAATTCAAGCACTATAAACCCTTTAATACCAATGGAATTTTCCATAAAGCTTGATACAGTTAAGCCAGGACGGTTAATTGTATATATTGTGGGGTCACAGGTTATAATTTCCAAAAAAAAGTATTACATTTCTTTCTCTGAAGACTGATTTTGACTTAACAAACAGTGCAGCCTCTGATGAAATGTCACATTATACAGGGTACATCACATCATCTGGTTCTTCACTGTTTGCCACTAGTTAAGGAAATAAAAGGCAATTAATTGATTTATCCACTTCACCTGGTGACAACTATTTGTTTTGATTCTTTACGTGCAGTCAACAATTTTTTAAGTCATGTCGGGATGGGTCTTACAGGGTTCAACCAGTACTAGTCAGAGGATATAGTGTTTTACTTAAGGACATAGTGCAGTGTCTGTGGTGAGGCTCAAACCCGCCACCCCTTCATCTCCAGTCAAGCACTCTAACACTGAGGCATCAATTTAGTTATGATTGTATAATAAAAGCACCGCATGCACTGCATAATACCCCGACACTGCTGGGGCACCAAAAGTTATTTTGTGAGATATATAATGCTTAAATAGCAACAGAACTGAGATAGACAGTGATATGACGTCCTTAGTCACAATATGTAACCTTTGATGGTCAACATATCTGTGAAGTTTCATTCAGATATTTCATATAGTAAAGGAACTACAGGTCAAAAACATTTTCCAGATTAATCAAGGGCGGATAACTCATGAACTGGAAAGGTAAGAGTGACGGTCCTTCGTTGTGCTGTTCAACATATCTGTGAAGTTTCATTCAGATATCATCAACAGTAAAAGAATAACAGGCCAGAAACCATTTTTTAAAGGGAGAAAGGGCAGTAACTCCATCGAAAGTGGTCGGATTTTGCCCATTAACAATCCCATACCACTCATCCTCAATAACAATATGTATGCAAAATTTGAAAAAATTCTGTGCCTAAATATCGATGGGAAACAGTGAGCACAGGTGGATGAAATGAACTACAGGTCAAAAACCAATTCTCAGATCAATCAAGGGTGGATAACTCACAATCTGGAAAGGTAAGAGTGACGATCCTTAACCACAATATGTCACCTTTGATGGTCAACATATCTGTGAAGTTTCATTCAGATACTCCATATAGTAAATGAACTACAGGTCAAAAACCATTTTTCAGATCAATCAAGGGCGGATAACTCATGAACTGGAAAGGTAAGGGTGACGGTCCTTACTAAAAATATGTAACCTTTGATTCTCAACATATCTGTGAAGTTTCATTCAGATATTCCATATAGTAAAAGAAACTACAGGCCAAAAACCAATTCTCACGTCAATCAAGGGTGGATAACTCACAATCTGGAAAGGTAAGAGTGACGATCCTTAGTCACAATATGTAACCTTTGATGATCAACATATCTGCTGTGAAGTTTCATTCAGATTATATAGTAAATGAACTACAGGTCAAAAACCATTTTTCAGATCAATCAAAGGCAGATAACTCATGAACTGGAAAGGTAAGAGTGATGGTTCTTTGTCACAGTATGTAACCTTTGACGTGAAACATATCTGTAAAGTTTCATTTAAATATTCCACATAGTAAAGGAACTACGGGTAAAAAACATTTTTTAATTCAATCAAGGGCGGATAACTCACAAACGGGAAAGGTAATAGTGACGGTTCTTAGTCACAATATGTTACCTTTGATGTGAAACATATCTGTGAAGTTATATTCAGATATTCCACATAGTAAAGGAACAATAGGTCAAAAATCTTTTTTCAGACCTATCAAGGGCGGATAACTCACAAACTGGGAAGGTCAGAGTGACGGTCCTTAGTCACAATATGTAACCTTTGATGTGCAACATATCTGTGAAGTTTCATTCAGATATCATGAACAGTAAAGAAAAAACAGGCCAGAAACCATTTTTCCAATACGAAAAAGAGCAGTAACTCCGTTAAAAATGAACGGATTTTGCCCATTAACAATCCCATACCACTCATCGCCGATAACAATATGTATGCAAAATTTGAAAAAATTCCGTGAATAAATACTCAAGTTATCGATCGGAAATGGTGAGCACGGACGGACGGACGGACAGACAGACGGACAGACACCGAAAGGTATAACATAATACCCCGACACTAAAGTGTGGCAGGGTATAAAAATGGCATTGATAGTTACATGTCATATACATATATATATATATATTTTTTTTTCATTGTTGTTGCTTTATTCTCCCCGTCAATTTGGTGCGTAGGGGGTCAGGGAGGACCATCCCCCTCTCACACCTTGCAAACTACAATTTTTTTATTAATAAAACCAATGTATTAAAATGTATTATATATAGCCTTTTGCTTACTGTAAAGGCAGCAACTTAAATATTCATGTCTGATCGTGGCTCGGCTGTTTCATTTACTAAGGAAGGGAAATAAGGTTTTATTTATAATTTAGTAAAGAGTTAATAAGGCCGTGCAAATGTAAGCATTTCATGAAAGTCCAGACTTTATATACTCTGACCTCCTGTTACGTGTCAGATATGCCAGTGTTAACAGAAGACAGCATGCTGCAGTTTAAGATACATGTACTTACCTTGCTGTTTTATGTAAAATTCTAGATAATGCCGACTCTTCGTCTCCTTTGGGTTGTGAATTGGGAACAGGGGTGACAGCTGAATCACTGTAAAAAACAGAAAAAAGCATCAAGAAATATAGGTTCAGATAAAACACACATTTGAACATAAAATTGTAAATGAGCCAGTGCATGAAATTTCCAACAAAGTGGTATGTGCGACCAGCAAAACCTCAGATCAGCCTGCGCATATGTGCAGTCTGATCAGAGCCTTTGCTAGTCGCTTGAGTATTCTATGATTGTTAAGCTACTGACTGAACACCATTTAGAGTTTCTAAGCTTAAAAGGAGGCTGCACAGGCTCCTCTGTGTCTATACATGTCAAAATGCCTCATTGTTGGAAATCTCTTGCAACGGCTCAAATATTTTCTTATCTATCAGTTAAACCATTTGTTTTGGGTGCTCAAAAGAACCGTCTCGTCGAGACAGTTCTTTTATTAAGCACCCACAACATATGTTTTGGTTGAGAAATAAGAAAATTAATTTTCAATTACACACTCCTGAATAAAAGTAAGGAAGAAGGCAAAGATCAGGAATCCATACAATCAAATACCACACCTGACCCAGGACACCATATGGGAAAGTGGCAAAAGCACAAGAAAGCATCATACAAAAGAGCCAATAGGTCAGCCCTTCGCCTGCAGGTGACCACAAGGCTGCAAGGAACAGACAAGACTGTATGACTCGAAACACAAATGACAAAAAGGATCCACAAAAGAAGCACGGCCTTGGAACAGTCAGTAAGAAAATTATTTGAGGGCTTAAACATGTTTGACGGTACAGTACCAACCTCACCCTTATTTCTGATGTGGATCAAGACAGATAGACGTTTGTTTCTCATGAAACCCTTATCTTGCTGAAAAAAAAACATATACCCAGGGTTCAAGCTGGGCCCTGACAGTTGGGAGAAGTGACTTCTACCTCCAGGAAAATTAGGGAAAAGTGACAGTTAGAAAGGGAGAAGTTATAGTGCAAAATTACACAATTTTCTGTCAGCTTAGAAGCAAATTAGCCATAACACATACTATTGCCATTAAATGGAAAGAGTAGTATGATGTAGTGGTAGTAGATTGTCACCACAGATTGCATTTGTGTGGTGACAGAATAAATGAGTCTCCCTAAAAATAACTCCCACTTCTCCCTGGGTCCCATTTAAGGCGAACTTTCGGCCCCTAGGGCGACTATTTTGCCCTATTGACCCCTAGCTTGTTCCTTGTAATATTCCTAGAATTGCCCAGTCAATGACATGCCATCTCAATCTCCTCACATTGAAGGCTTTAGACCCTGTGGGGTGAGCAAATGTGCTCTTGCATGCCCGGCTTGTGTAGCCAACTCACTCAATAAATTTGGTTTCATTCGATCCAGTGGTTATAAGGAGGAAAAAACAGCACTATTGAAGGACAGAAGCAATAACAATATCCCTGGATCTTTAAATTAATGTTGTTTTTTGTGTGTTTTTTTACTTTTCTTAATTGGGAAAAACAAACATGGAATTGTGAAAAAAGGTGGCTGTTTTCGATTGGGAATGGGGCCAAAATGAGGTCCCTTGAGAACTTTTAGGCAGAAAATCCCCTGTAATCTAAAGTTAGCATGTTGGATATTTTCATGACCTACACTCTTCCCACGTTCTCCAATTAACTTGCAGAACTCCAGTTATTACACAGGTTTAGATAAACAAATATTTGCAGCATAAAATTGTAAATATTTTCTTACCCATTAATTTTAGCATATGTTTTGGGTGCTCAAAAGAACCGTCTCATTGAGAGGGTTCTTTTGAGTACACACAACATATGTTTTGGTTGAGAAATAAGAAAAAAAATTCTGCTATGCACTCATAACTTAAGGCCTGTATTCAAGGTTGGGCGGAAAATTCCACCCCCGCTATTTACCGGTGAAATTTACCGGTATTTCCCGGCATGGCAAATAAGGCTCAAGTGGCAAATACTGGCAAATAATGGCAAATATAACTTTTTTGCCGCGAAATACTGGAAAATATGATTTTTAGCTGTAAAATGCAGCAGATATCTTAAGGAAGTTGACTTAAAATAGTAAAATTTAACTAAATGAGTGAAAATGTAAGTATTTAATATGAGGCTACAGTATCAGCATATAACCTTTGAACACATTTAAACCTGTTTAAACAACCAAAAATGAATCTTAGACTGAAATTTTGAAATATCTTTTTAACAATAAATAGTATCTTTAGCCCGTATCATGCTTAATATTTTATGTACAACACAGTAACACTTCTCCCAAATTTTATCCTGTTCAGCTAAAATCTGTATTTCAATTAGTGTGGAAAATGGTGTAGATCCTGATAAGATTGCATCTAAAAGAAATCAGCTGATCAGGATCTAGTGTTTTCATAAACAGATTCAACAGGACAAGGGTTAATTCTGGGTTCAGCAGGACAAGGGTAAATTCTAAATGGGGACACAATTTACCTGTGCATCTGGCAATTGTTTGACACCTGTGCCTGTCATAAACTGTTAAAACAACACATCTCCAACAAACCTTTTTCAAGTGGATACTGTATAGCCAGGGGCAAGGATGAACAATAGGATGTCATGATTGACTTCATATTTTAACTTAAGACAATTTAAGTCCAGGTGACCACAACCATGGGTGTCTTTAATTAAGTTATAGTACAGAAAAGGGTCACTCATCCAAATACCAAACCTTAACTTCATATTTTAACTTAAGACAATTAAAGTCCAGGTGACCACAAACAGGGGTATCTTTAATTGATTAGTACAGATAAGGGTCACTCACCCAACAGTTATCTGCAGCTATGCACAAGCCAACTGATGAGTACGAAACGTTTTTTTTTTCTTCCTCTAAAATTCACTTTATTTAATTAAAATGTTTAAAGAATTAGACTTATACCTTTAACTAAGATCATTGAGCTGTTAGCCTGATAAACTAGTAGAAATGAAATATCATGTCAAATAACCTCTATTATTGAACTTACCAATCCAAATGTGGAGGGTTGTAAATCATATTTGACAGTATTTTCCATTATTTGCCAGTATTTCCCGGTATTTCCCGGTAAATGCCACTGGCATGGCAAATTTGCTTATTTGCCGGCATTTTGCCAACCTTGCCTGTATTAGCATGTATTAGCAAGCAGAGTGCAAAACAATATGGGTATATCCAGGTTAAGCATGGTCATTAATTATTACATTTTCAGTTTACTTACTGGCTAGGAATATAAGGATGACTGTTGGCTGGATTTATCAATGGATCAGTTTCTTGTGGAGATCCTGTCTGAAATAGAGGAACGCATAGAATAATTCAAGATTAATGATGGAACTAAAGAATCATGGGACTACTATACTAAATAAGCTGAACACTTAATTCAAAACAACTTGGTTTCCTTGGCAGGGACTTGGTTTTTGGACTTGTATGTAAAAGCACAAAACTTTGGTTTGACCTTAACACGAATTTTGTATCCTTACTCTAAAACACAGATTAACCAGATTGCATGAACAATTAAGTTCAGAGGATGACAGCCCTTAGGACCTGCAGGAGGCGCTGGCAAAACAAAAGTAGTGTTGCAGGATTTAAGTTAAGTGTGTAGCAGAAAAATAATTTTCTTATTTCTCAACCAAAACATAAGTTGTGAGTACTCAAAAGAACCATCTCAATGAGACAGTTCTTTTGAGCATCCAAAACATATGCGCGGATCCAGGAATTTTCGTCAGGGGGGTCCAGGTCAGTCAGACAAAAAAAGCTCTGACATTTTTTTTGGGGGGTTTTTTTAGTCCTCAGCTTATTTTACAGAAGTCAAATGGTCAATTTCAAAGAAATCTATCATTTTTCAAGGTTCCAGAGGGGTTCCAACATTTTCGAGGGGGGGGGCCAACTTTTCCAGGGGGGGGGGGCCAATTGCTTATTCCCTATAGAAACCCATATAACTTGTGATTTTCCAGGGGGGTCCGTACCCCCTGTCCCCCCTCTGGATCTGCACTTGTGGTGTTGCTGATGAGCTTGAGCACAGGCCTGGATTATCCCTTAAAGTAAACTGTTCAGCTATGCATGGAATAGATGGAAAAAAATCATTGAAATGGCTAACTCTTTCCTGTGCTTCAGACAACAGCGGGTTGTTGTAAACAAAAAGAAGCCAGATTAGGCTCCAGTTTCTAGTGTCCCACAGGGCTTCTTGGTCCTTTGCTGAGCCTGCTCTCATTATAATCAACACCTCAACAGATATTGAGTCATATATATATATATATATATATATATATATATATATATATATATATATATATATATATATATATATATATATATATATATATATATATATATATATATATATATATATATATATATATATATATATATATATATATATATATATATATAAGGCTTTTAGCTGATGATTATGTCTGCTATCATGAAATTAAGGAAGAGGAGGACACAGTGAAACTACAGAATGTTATTGACTGATTAGGATGCTGGGCAAGGAAATTCCAACCAGTCAAAGGGCACTTACGAACACTAGTCGCTATTGACTTAAAAATTGTTATAGCTATGGTTTCCTCTTGAATTGCACGATGGTGGATCAGGCCTCAGACTCAATGACGGCCCTGATGTAAAGCTTTAATCTGTTGGTTGGTGCCCGGGTTGCTTGTCATTGGCTGGGCCCACCTTAGCTCAACTTTTTAGCTCTCATGAGCCCTTTTCTTTGATTCATCATAGTGTGTCAATTTGATTCGATTGTTTCTCTGTGACGATATATTGCATTAGTTAAAAAGCCTCCATGCGAGCTAAACAATTTGTATTTTAACAACAACAGAATCTAGGACGAAGATTTGGTGCCGGTAAAATGCATTTAAGCCCCCTGGTGGCTTAGCCTGCAGTCTGTTCTAAGGCAGTGGTTCTGTTGTTGTTGATCAATTGTTTAATGTGTTATGTCGCTGAATTAATAACCAAAGTTCATTAGTGTGAGTTTAATCAGCCATTACTCTAGTATTACATTACAGATATAACGTTAGTAACGTTACGTTAGAAACGACGTCGTCTATAATTAGAAAGTCTATAAATATCACAATAGTCAATATCACATTCCTCCCTAATTTTAAAAGAAGAAGCTTATATAAAAGTTAAAACTAATGTTACAGTTGTGTTTAAAGAAATTATATATAAAGGAAATAAGTAAATGTTAAAAGTTATATGAACAGTTTTATATTACTTGGACTTTATGTTGGTTCAAAGTTCTGTCTCTCTATTTTTAAAGCCTACAACATAGTCTTTTAGTTTATATGGTAGTCTTCGTGTTCTTTGTGGTTGTTGCCTTCTCAAAGGTTCTTGTTGCCTGTTATGTTGTATTCTTACTTCAACATCGTGTTGCTGGTTTCCATTCTCCTGGTTTTCGTAACCCTCTTGCATCGCTTCATTCTCTCTCTCATTTCTTCCCGCCTGTGTAGGAATCACCTCGTCTGTGTTAGGGATTCTTACCTTGCTGGGTCTGGATGAGCGCAGCAAGCGTTCTCGCCAGCCTCTGCTCCTATCTTCATGAAACAACTTAAACTTTGAAGCATCTCTCTGCATGGTACGTCCATCTGATTTCCTCTTTGCCTCTATTGTCGATCCGCTTATCCCAATTATGAAATAGAATTCTTTTTCACAAGCTGACGACCATTTATTTTGCTTTTTCTTCTTCAGCAGAACTCTGTCACCAATCTTAAATTGGTGCTTCTCAACTTTTGGATTTCTATGTTGATTATTCCATTTCTGCTTGTACTGTTTGTCTCTTTTGGTTATCTCTCTTTCCATTTTGTGATAGTTTCTACTGATGGAAAAAGAGCCATAATCAAGTTTGGTTCTGACATTTCTTTTCATAAGGGCTTCATATGGAGAGTATCCTGTAGCTGGATGCGGTGTTGATCTGTAACCCATTAGCATGTACTGTATTGCAGAGTTGCTTGATCTCCCTTCACTGTGTGCTATTTGTTCTGTCTTATTCAGCACCTTCATAAAGCTTTCTGCCTCTCCATTTGCCCGCGGGTGCTCTGGGGTAACTCTGTGGTGCTTAAAACCCATTTCACTGGCAAAGTTTCTAAAATCAAAGGAGTTGAATGGTGGTCCATTGTCTGATTCGAGTCTCTCAGGTATTCCATGCATTGCGAATACCTTTCTCAGTCTATCACATGTAACCTTGCACGAGGTTGATGTTACTTGCTCGACCACTGGAAATCTTGTCCGCTTATCTATGATCACTAAATTGTAGTGACCATCTGGGTAAGGTCCACCGAAATCAACAGACAATGTATGCCAAGCTGTTTCTGGTATGTCTGATGGTTTCACTGGTTCCTGTCTGTGTTCAGTAGTGCATATCTGACATTCAAAGCATTTTGATACCGCGTCTTCGACCATGCTGTTGAGTCTTGGAAACCAATACTTGGCCCGAAGCATCTGTTTTGTTTTCGTCATCCCAAAATGTCCCATGCTGTGGGCAGCTGTTATAACTTTTTTCTGTAATCTCTCTGGAATTACTATCTGTCTACAACGTAGAAGCAGTCCTTTGGCTTTGCACAGTTCATGCCTTATCAGGAAATAAGGCTTTATTTCAGGCCTATCCTTGTGGTTTTCCCAGTCATTTTGCTTCATTATTTTCAAGATTTCTTGCAGGACTGGATCTGAGGATGTTGCTTCTTTTATGCTTTTCATAACTACCCCGTGTTCATTGCTGACTATCAAATTTATCGTTTTCTCTGTGTCATCTTTTCCAGTTTCAGGTAGTGGATGTCGCGACAAATAGTCCAGGGGATCTGCTGCATCCTTGCCTGGTTCATACACAAGCTCATAGTCAACATCCTGCATTTCCATGATCCATTTCTCTATTCTGGGAGGTAGTTTTGTACAGGATTTGTTGAACATGGGGATCAGCGGTTTGTGAGAGGTCATGATCGTGAATCTTGGCGCTCCTAGAAGGTACATGCTGAACCTTGATTTTGCCCATTTCACGGCCAACGCATCCTTTTCTGTCTGGCTATATCGTTTTTCCGCACTGGTCATCGATCTGCTTATATAATGAACAGGCTGTAATCCCTTTGCTGTCCTCTGGAATAACCCAGCAGATAGTCCTTCGTGGAAGCTAGCTTCTGTGCGAATAACTATTGGTTTTCTTGGGTCAAAAAATGCCATGGTATCATCACTTGTTATACTGTCTTTTAATCTTTTAAAAGCTGCATCTTCTTCAGGGCCCCATGAGAAGGGAACGTCTTGACTGGTTAGTCTCCTCAATGGTGCTGTAAGAACTGAGTAGCATGGAATGAACTTTGATAAGTAACCAATCATGCCGAGAAAGCTTTTCACCTCATCTCTTGATCCAGGTGGCTTGCATTCTTTCACTGCTATTACTTTCTCTTGTGTCGGTTTCAGCCCCTTATTTGTAAATCTATAGCCATAGAATTCAAGCTCTTGAACTCCAAAAAGACATTTCTCTTTATTGAAAGTAATGCCAAAGTCTCTTGCTCGCTGTAGGACTGTCTCTAGCGTTTTATTATGCTCAGCTATTGTGGTACCACCTATCAAGATGTCATCTCTTTGGTTTAGACAATGGGGAATATCTCCAAAAATTCTATACATTGCTTCGTCAAATAAGTCTTGCGATGACTTTGCCCCGAATATTAATCTTTTGGGTCTCATATTTCCCCATGGTGTACTAAATGTAGCGAGAGCTCTTGAGTCAGGGTGAAGGACCAGTTGGTGGTAACCTTGCTTCAAGTCCATTTTTGAGAAAATTGTGCAGTCATGAAACTTACATGTGAAATCTTCCACGACTGGCGATTGTGAAATTCTGTTTCTCTCCATTTGTTTGTTCAGGACTCTCAAGTCGACACTGGCTCTGATCATATGTGGCTCTAAGCTGTCTTTATTTACTTTGGAGTATCTTGGCTTTGGCTGCACAACCAGCGGTGAACACCAAGTCACTGGTTCCCCTGGTTCAACTTTCTCAAATATCTCTTCTTTGACACATTCTTCAAGCCATTTCCTCAGAGGTTCTTGCAAGTAATAGGGAACAGGTCGAGGTTTCTGTGCAACTGGTGTAGCGTCTGGTTTCATAGAAAACTTGACCAAAAAATCCTCATTGTTTTTCTTGTCGAAAATTTTCCCAATACCCTTGAATACCTCCTCATGTGGTTGCAATATGGTCTCTATACCAGACTTTGCCTTGTTGTCTAATATAGATTTGACAGCTTTGCTGTCTGTTCGTCGCAGTTCATTTGATTCTTTAAGACTTCCATCTGGTCTTATCTCCAACATGCCAAGTTCAATAAGCGTCCTCCTTCCCAACAGTGGTGGTGAGTTAATTTTGCCTTTTACAACCACGAATGTGGTGTCAGTCCCTCTTGTTTCATTCCGAGCTGTTGCCTTAAACTCGCCGGACACATGCAGTTCGTTCTGTAGCGTGCTTAATCTAGTGCTACTGTCATGAAGAGCTAAGTTTTCATATGATTTACGTTTCAATGCTTTGTAATGGTATTCGTCCATCACATTGACGTCTGCTCCACTGTCAGGTTCCATATGGACAATTACATCATTTATGACAATTGGCACAGTTTTTTCAAAGTCACTAACCTTGTTTACTTTAATCTTTCCTATTGTTAGATGTCTCACAGTTTCATCTATGAAATGAGGGTCTCCGTCGTCGTCACTTTCAGTATCATCAGTCTCGGATTCGTTTGTTGCTCGTCTGACGTCTCTCCTGTCTCTCCTGTTGTCCGTAAATTGGTTCCCCCGTTTTCGCAGTATCTCTTTTGATGACATGCAAACAGCAGAAAAATGATTTGGTCTTCCACATTTGCTACAGAATTTACCATAAGCTGGACAAAGTTCCTTTTGCATTGGATGTGTTTTCCCACAATATTTGCATGTTTTATTTGACTCTTTTTGTCTAGCGTCACTTAGACTCTTGCTTTTCTCCTTTTTGCGCTTACCAATCTTTGAAATACTGTTTGAGTTTTGCCTACCCATAACTTCTACTTGTTCAGAGGTATCCTCAAGAACCTGCATTTCTGCCAAAGTTTCTTTTAATGTCCATTTCTTATTCAGTACTCTGCGTACAAGATCTGTATTGTCAGTTGTTTGGATAATATGCTCCAATATTCTCTCGTCGTCATCATGGAAATCACAGCTCTTGGATTTCTCTCTCAATCGGGCTGCATATGACACTGTACCTTCTCCTGCATGTGGCTTCATTTTCAGAAATAAATATCTGGCATAGTGTACATTTTTCTTTGGGGAAAAATAGTTACTCAACTTACTTTGCAATTTAGCATACACATCACCATCTTCAGAATCTTGCAGACTCTTCTCTAATCTCCTTATTTCTGCACCTCCGTAGATGAGCATGGCATCTTTCTTATCAGCTGCGTCGCTGATGCGGAAAAATCGCATTTCTCGCTCCAATTCCTCCAGCCAGTCATCCCATTTTTCTCCCGTTGCTATGTGGTCTTCATCCACAGTAAACGGTTTTATCCTTAAATTCCTTCCTCCTTCAGCCATTATGCAAGGCTGATTCTCTAGGATGTGAAGCAAATAGTCTCACTAAAAAAATATGTTTCTATCCTCGTCGCCAATGTTATGTCGCTGAATTAATAACCAAAGTTCATTAGTGTGAGTTTAATCAGCCATTACTCTAGTATTACATTACAGATATAACGTTAGTAACGTTACGTTAGAAACGACGTCGTCTATAATTAGAAAGTCTATAAATATCACAATAGTCAATATCACATAATGTATTTCCCATTGTTTGAAGGGGTTCTGTGTTTGACTTTGTTTTTGGTATGCACTATACTTTGTTGTGTCCTTTTTAGTTTTGCAATCATCTTGAAGAGGAACGAAGAGAGAACTGGTTGCTTTGCTTTTATTGTCACACGGATGTCTTTTACTGTAAATGTTCTGTGGTTCTTCCTCACCGTGCCGTAGGTTGGTCTGCAGTGTTATTTCCTAATCAAACTTGCTTACTTTTTTTTGTGTAACTATGCAGACTAAGCTTCTCTGTCGAAAAGTGCATGCTCTATTACTTAGTAGTTTAAATTGCACTGATTCTGGCCTGATCCTTCTCTAAGCATAAGACTGCACTCTCACTTGGCCTTAATTTGTCATTGCCATTGGATTTGGTGGTTCAGCTTCCAGTCTCTGAAGTCTGACAGTGTTAGGCTCCAATGTGACTGATCACAGAACCTGCAGAAATTCCACCATGTCATTCCACGAAACGGTTCTACTTTGAATCTTCAGACCCATAGTGATACCTCATAATTCTTAGAGTCACTTGGAAAACAGCTTTCACAGCATCCCATGCTAATCTTTGAGAGCTGAACTTTTCTCAGTTCAGTAACATTGCTCACATGATCAAAATATTTCAGCAGCAAATTTTAACAAGAAAAATGAGTAACAATACATGTGAACAAATAAATAATTCAAAACTTATCAGATATTGTACAAATATTTCATTGCGTGATAAAGATGCAACTGAAAAATACTTTTAGACAATTGATGTTTTAATGAAAAAAGAAAGTAAACATGTTGCTGCTGAATCAAAAGATGGCGGCGCCCATGTTTCATAAATCTGCAAACATTCAGCGACAAATTTTACAAATTCTGTGGAGGGATAGATTGTCTTACCGAAAATGTTCCATCCTGAAAAAGTCCATTAAAGCCTTTCTTCAAAGTGAAATCAAAGATGGCTCAAAACAGAGAGTCATTGCCGAGGTAAACAGATGCCGGTAGCTTTTTTACCGGTCCCTAGATTTACCGGAAAGACCCGAATTACCGGAAAGACCACCGAAATACCGGAAAGACCAAAGAATAATAGGGAAATATTGATATGCCCTTCGCCAATTAAGAAGACTATAATTGATTATTGAATATTGTTAATATTTGAGTATCTAGTATATATTTAGTATATATGTTATAATTTGTTATATATATTTTGATATTTTTAATTCATTTTTATTACCATTTTGTCTTGAAAACATGAGTTGAAAAAAAGATAAGAAGATTTCCTTTTCCAAATTACCGAAAATATACATCTTAAATTAAATACGTCAAAATCATATTATAGAATAGTTGTGTGTTTGGCGAAATGTGATTTGTGACAAAATAAAGCTGGCATATACATGGCATAACCATACATCGACTTACCGAAACGGAGGCTCGAAAGTTAAAATACCAAAAAGGCATAACATATGCGGATATATAAGAATCATTGACCAAAGTTTAAAATATAAGAATCATAAACTGAGCTTCAAAGTTCAAACGTTACTTTAGTTTTTTTCCCCAAAAAATATTTGAAATTTTAGCATAAAAAATATCCCCCATTCTTTACCTTGCCCATAAGAAAAGACCCTAAAGTGCATAGAAATGACACCTATGCTAATAATTCGGCTCAAAATGACTGAATTATTATTGTCGGACAATAAAATGATTTACAAATAGTAATAGTTAAAAACAAAAATTCCTACACAAATAAGGCTAGTAAAATCAATACAGGAAATAACCCCCTATTATTCTTTGGTCTTTCCGGTATTTCGGTGGTCTTTCCGGTAATTCGGGTCTTTCCGGTAAGTCTAGGGACCCCTTTTTTACGTTTCGCTCCTGAAAGTTTCGTACTTAGATGATTCGCTCCAAAATGGTTCGCTGCCACATTGGGGCAGGGCAGTCGATTTGCGGAAAAAAATTCAAATTGGAATGAGTGATACTTACATATTTGTCACCCCCGGGTTGACACCCTGCTTGGAATTCATGGTTGCTGTCAGTAGTCCTGTCACTCAGTAGCGATAACAATGGTTGGGTGCAGGACAACTCGGCCCAAAACCAACTCGGCCCATGCCAACTCGGCCCACATAAAACTCGGCCCATGCTAACTCGGCCCAAGATGCAAAACTCGGCCAATGCCAACTCGGCCCAATTTAAGTGTTATAAATAGACAACCCGTCCCACATTTTAGAGGGATTGAAATATTTAACTGCAAGATTCTGCTCGCCCCTTCACGTTAGCCTTAAAATTAAATATGCTTACCCGTTTGTGCATACTTCATACCTTCATACCTTCATACCGCTTTGTTGAAGTGGTGTAAGCCCTAAAGGGCTTGTCTACTTCTTCAGTTTGATTACTGAATGTTATCAAGGTTAACAGCGCAGACACAAACAACAAATTGCAAGTTGACGTATCTCGTAAGAGGCCACGCTGTCATAGTCAATATACCGCACGTTCAAATGAGCGTAGGCGTAAATTCGGAACCTAACTGGTCTGAGCATACCAACTCCTTTTTATATCTCAAAAGACCGTCATGGTACTAGCAAGCAGTGTGGATCCTCATGAAATGACGCATCATGCGGCATTTTTCTGGGTCTTCACTGTTTGCCAAATTATATATTTAAATGTGAAAAAAAATAGTGCGAGGCTAGAAGCATAAATCCACAGTTCCATACTCTATGTTTGATAGCAGCGACGACTGCGCAGGCTTGTCTGATCATTCTCTGCTCGTTGATGGGATAAGTACGAACATTTCAGACATAATGAACACTTTGACATTCGCAAATGAATCAATTCGGAAAACAAAAAGAAGAATTTAATAGAATTTTGAATGCCTCTGTAAGAACAAAAAAGCCGTCATCCGACAAAGTGTTGCCGCATGCTCAAATATACTGGTTATAGACACTGATTTCACACATTTGCGATTCATTAAGGCTGAACATTGCCAGTGATCAATATCATTACGCCAATAATATTAAGATGATTAAAGGTGTGCATCAATTGACTCTTCGTCCAAACATGCATATCTTCTTAATTGATCACTCGAAGCAATATTTTTATTTGTATTTTCTTTCGAGTTGATCATGGGGGGGGGGGGGGGGGGGGTTCAAGGCCCGACGGCCAGAATACAGGATCCGCACATGGGACCAACACACACACACGCATGCACACACACACATGTACAGACAGACACATGAATGTTCATGCACAGGCAGACGGATAGACATATGTGTACATTTATAGACAGCTAACTAAAAGACATATTAAGAGAGGTTTAATAGAACATGCATATGCATTTACATAGATTATGTCAGAAACATACATGCTTGTGCATATGGAGGCATACATGCGCGTGTCATTATCTTTAAAATTCCCATGAAAATGAAATAACTTGGTCTCATCGAGACCAATAATAAAAATGGGGGGGGGGGTGGCAAACTAGATCCGCCACCGCTTAAACGTGTATGCTAATGCACAGGCAGTGTGGTTGCATCATACATGAGCATGCAACTCATATGTACTTCAAAAAGTATATGGGCCAAGTTGTCTTATGAATTTGGGCCGAGTTGTCTTATAAACTTGGGACGAGTTTTATGTGGGCCGAGTTGGTATGGGCCGAGTTGGTTTTGGGCCGAGTTGTCCGTATTTCCATGGATTGGCCTCCTATCTGTCAGAGTGCAATTATTTTTGAATCCATATTTCTCCAATAAATATGCCTTAATTTTACAAAGGTCTTTAATTTTTGAATAAATAATACATTAATGGTGTCAATTCAAATGTTAGTTGACTTTGGTAAAGTCAAATATTTAAGAAATATTTATTCCAATGTTACGCATCGACAGACATTTTGAAACTCCGACATTGATTTTCAGCTGACCCTGCAAGGGTGCACTAATTATACCCGCTTTTTTCTTTAGAAAAAAAGGGTATATTAATTTGTGTCAAAGTCCGTCCGTCGTCCGTCCGTCCGTGCGTACGTCCCTCTGTCACGTTTCTTGTAAATGTATCTCCTCCTAAACCGTTAGTGGTAGCAACTTCAAACTTTGTAGTTGAATAGGTCACATGATGTAGAGGGTACTGGGCAACATTTTGTGTGACCTTGACCCCAAGGTCAAGGCCAAAGGTCAAATATTGTATTTTCTTGTAAATGTATCTCCTCCTAAACGGTTAGACATAGCAACTTCAAACTTTGTAGCTGAATAGGTCACATGATGTAGAGGGTACTAGGCAACATTTTTTGTGACCTTGACCCCAAGGTCAAGGTCAAAGGTCAAAATTTGAATTTTCTTGTAAATGCATCTCCTCCTTAAATCTTTTGACGTAGCAACTTCAATCTTTGTAGCTGAAAAGGTCACATAATGTAGAGGGTACTGGGCAACATTTTGTATGACCTTGACCCCAAGGTCAAGGTCAAAGATCAAATAATGTATTTTCTTGTAAATGTATCTCTTCCTAAACGGTTAGACATAGCAACTTCAAACTTTGTAGCTGAATAGGTCACATGGTGTAGAAGGTACTGGGCAATGTCTCATGTGACCTTGACCCCAAGGTCAAAGGTCAAATATTGAATTTTCTTGTAAATGCTTCTCCTCCTAAAGCTTTTGACGTAGTAACTTCTAACTCTGTAGGTGCATAGGTTTCATGATATAGAGGGCACTGGGCAACATTTAGTGTGACCTTGACCTGAAGGTCAAGGTCAAATAATGTACTTTCTTGTAAATGCATCTTCTCCTAAACTGTTGGACGTACCAATTTCAAATTTTGCAGATGCAAAGGTCATAAGATTTGGAGGGCACTGGACAACATTTGGTGTGAACTTGACTCATAGGTCATGGTCATATAGTGTATTTTTTGTAAATGCTTCTTCTCCCTAACCATTGGACATAGCAACTTCAAACTTTACAGGTGCATAGGTCATATTATGTTGAAGGTACTGAGCTACATTTTGTGTGACCTTGACCCCAAGGTAAAGGTTATAGGTTAAAAAGCGGGTATTTGCGATGGTGTACCATCAACTTCTGCTCTAGTTTAAATATTCATTATAAATCAAGCAATGAAACAACTGCAAAGATTTTTTTCGCAATCACAGAGGATAAATATATAAATAGAAATGAGATCATGCAAAAATATCAGGTATTTTCGGCAGTTCATAAGGTCAGAACCTTGCTCAAAGATTGGCCAACTTTGAGATCGTTTTTCTCCAGAAATTTAATAGAGCACTGAAAGTTACTAGTACCAGGCTTTTCTCAAGGGCTTCCCCAACAAGATAAACTTAAATTTAGTATCCTAGACTTTAGCACATCTGTGGGCAAATGGTATTTATAGCAGTACTATCACGAGGAGAGTGCATGTAAACTATACGGCAAAGCGTCCAAACCGCGGGAATGTATATTGGACAATACACAATTGCGGTTTATCAGCTGATCGATTTTTGACAGAAAAATATACCAATTGAAAATTTTTGAACTAGTGTAGCTTTATTATTTCTTGATGGGTTTCATAATTTAAACATCATTTTCTTTGTCATTCATTCTACTTTTAGCCCGTGTTTTCAGATTTGAAAAATTTCAACTAAAATTCATTGTTATCGCTACACTCAGTTCATCATCATCAAAGTTCATTTTAAGTGTAAAAGGTGTTTGTTGGTGTTCATTTCTGAGACTGATGGTATATCTCAAGCCTTTAGTTAAGAATGCGTAACAGAAAATTATTATTTTTATTTCTCAACCAAATGGAGCGAGCCAGTCGTCATAGAAAGAAAAAACCCAAACCGAAACATATGTTGAGGATACTCAAACATTTGTCAAAAGAACCATCTCAATGAGACAGTTCTTTTGGGCACATGTTAAAGCTAATGTGTAAGAAAATATTTACAATTTTACGTTTATCTAAACCTGTGTATCATCTGCATTGCAGTACTTAACATTTTTTTCTTCAATTTTGGGCAAATCTCTTTATTTTTTTTTGTGAGTATCTTTAAAATTTCCAATTTTCATAGCCCCTAATAAACACCCATCCCCCACTTTGTAAATGGGAATAATTTAATGAATGCCTGGGCTATTATGAAAGTGAATAGGGTACCTATTTTTCCTGATTTTTTTACATTGTATAAATACTTCTATTTTATTAACATGCCTTTTGATACATTGTAAGAGTGCGTAATATGTATAAATTTTCTTATTTCTCAAAAACATATGCTGTGGGCACTCAAAGGAATAGTCTCAATGAGACGGTTCTTCATATTTAAACTTATGGATAAGAAAATATTAACGTTTTTTTTTTTCGCTCAAATTTTTTAATATTCTTTATCTAGACCTATGATTAAAATTTGAGCCGCCGCATGAGATTTCTTACAATGTGGTATGTGCGAACAGCAAAGCCTCAGATCAGCCTGCGCATACGCACAGTCTGATAAGAGCCTTTGCTTGACGCTTGAATATTCTATGAGTGTCAAGCTTCTGACTGAACACCATTTGGAGTTTTTTAAGCTTCAAAGGAGGCTGCATAGGCTCGTCTGAGTCTACTCTTGTCGAAATGCGGCATTGTTGGAAATCACATGTCTCGGCTCATTTATCATTTTAACAGGGTTGGCTGAAGTCGTTGAGAAGACAGAAGAAGAATACATTCTTCCATCTGAATGACGGGTCCTGTCAAAGAAGCCTCCAGGTAGTCTCAGATACAGAACTTTGTCCAAGGTAATGTATCACTTGCTTGAGTTGGTGCTTTCAGGCCTGTAAAAAAATTATTTGAGCCGTGGTATGAGATTTCTAACAATGTGGCAATTTGACATGTGTAGACTTGGACGAGGCTCTGCAGCATCCTTTTAAGCTTAGAAACTCCAAATGGTGTACAGTCAGAAGCTTAACAATCAAAGAATACTCAAGCAATTAGCAAGGCTCTGATTAGACTGCGCAGGCTGATCTGAGGCTTTGCTGGTCGCCCATACCACATTGTTGGAAATCTCATGCACTGGCTCATTTTTTATTTCTCAATCAAAACATATGTTGTGGGGCCCAGTCTCGTAGTTTCATGGAGATTGATCCTGAAATAATTTCTACAGTCATTCTCCTCCCTTCTGCTGATTCAAGAAGGATTGTTGTCAGTTACAAGGGAAAGTATGTGCACAAAGAACTAGTCATATTATAACCTCATAATCACTGTCAAGCTTGCCCTGGCCCCAGGAAAAAAGTGTGGTAAGGCGAACTGACCATCCCGAGATGACCATAGCTGTTGACTGGAAAGTTAAGCATCAAACCAAACAAACAAATATGTTGTGGGTACTCAAAAGAACAGTCTCAAAGAGACGGCTCTTTTGAGCACCTAGAAGATATATATTACAACAGATGGGTGAGAAAATATTCACAATTTTTCGCTATAAACCTGTATGCTTTACATCCCAGTTAATAGTTTATCAGTCATTATCATGTTGTTATTTTCCTGGTTTTTAAAAGTAATAAGCAACAAGGATAGTGTGTCTTGCTTGACCCTTTCCTTCATGAATATTCATGCTAGGCTCCACCCACTCAGGCCTTCAGATTTATGGTGGGCCTGGGTCATTGTCCCATATTTTCAAAATATGGCCCATCACTTTCCAAGGCAGTGGACCCATCCTTTTTAGTTGTGAAAAAATCTCGCTTTAATAAAAAATATTCATCATACAGCAAGTCTACGAACTCCACAAAACAGATTGTACATGAGATTGTCAATACAGTAAAACATGTCTTAAGCAGCCACTCAAAAAAAGAAAAAACAGAGATCTTTAAAATAACAAATGGTAGTTTAATGAAAGTTGAAAGGATTGCAGAATGCTGCATTACTTTTGACCTGCATTAAGCAATAATAGGTCTCCTTTTTTGAGTGGCCGCTAAGATAGATTTTACTGTATAATCAGTAGTCAATATACATATATGCATACAAGTGGCTGTGTCAGTTTGTAGGTAAAGTATACTACCCGAATGTCAACTGTGGTTAGTTTGATATGCTTGGGCCCATCATTTCAGAAAATGACCCACCATTTTTTGCTCCATGGGTCACTTCGACCCACCAATCTTGAAAAAAATCTGAAGCCCTGCCCACTATGAATAATTATATATGTAAATAAACTTTCACGTTGGTACATAGAACAAAGAAATTACTTGTCTGAGGTCCACCAGTGTAGGATCAGGTATATCATATTTCTATAAGCAAACAGAGTAGACCCTGATCAGGCAGCTAAAAGAGCTGCCTGATCTGGGTCTGCTTTGTTTGCAAACGTGTTAAAAGGTGTCTCTAGACTATGAGGTAAAAGGTTAAGCTAGGAAGGTATACATGTTTAATCTAATGAGCCAGGGCTTCAGATTTCTTTCAAGATTGGAGCGCCAAAGTGACCATTGGAGCTAAAAATGGTGAGTCATTTTCTGAAATGATGGGTCCAAGCATATTAAACTAACCACAGTTGACATTTGGGTTGAAAACTTAACCTACACACTAACACAGACACTCATATATGCATATATGTATATTGACTGCTGATTATACAGTTAAACCTGTCTTAAGCGACCACTCAAAAAAGGAGACCAATTATCGCTTAATGCAGGTCAAAAGTATTGCAGAATGCTCCAAGGGGAGCATTCTGCAATACTTTCGACCTTCATGAAGCTATCATTTGTTATTAAGATCTTTGTTTTGTCTTTTTTGAGCCCCTTTCTGCAATCCTTTCGACCTTCATTAAGCTATCATTTGTTATTAAGATCTTTGTTTTGTCTTTTTTGAGCCCCTGCTTAAGACATGTTTTACTGTATTGACTACACACATGTAGTTTCTGTTTTGTGGAGTTCGTAGACACGCTGTAAGATGAATATTTTTTATTAAAGTGAGAATTTTTCACAAGTAAAAAGGGTGGGTCCATTGGGCACACTACCTTGGAAAGTGATGGGCCATATTTTGAAACCATGGGACAATGACCTAGGCCCACCATAAATCTGAAGGCCTGACGCGAAATTGGTTATAGATAAGTACCAAAGGTCACGGTTTACCTTGATTTCTATTTTGCAGTGAGCTTTGTTATGGGAGCAGTGTAAGGGTAGAAGGAGATCTGGTTCCTAGTCCAGCTAAAGGACAGAGTATAGAATTACAAGCATCCAGGGTACAAGTTCATGGACTCTGTGACAGTCAGGTAAAGACAGAGATTTCTTTAGTGTCATAATACTCATATACTCATATACATATAGCACGGTCCCTAAATTTACCGGAAAGACCCGAATTACCGTAAAGACCGCCGACTTACCGGAAAGACCAAAGAATAATAGGGAATTAAAATATGCTATCCACTAAGTTTATGTTTAGTAATGTATTGACATGTTTGGGGCTAAAAGTATTTTTTTTTGCCACCTTTACTGATCATTTACATTGATTGGGTTGTTAGTTCTTGGTGTTAACAAGGGTCCTTTAATTAAGCTGGTTAATTCCCCTTATTGACACGTTGATTGGGATTATTATTAGTTATCAGTAGGGGTTAACAATCACTACTGCACATAAAACCCATTAAATTCCGTTAAAAGTCCATAAAAATGCCATTAATAATCAAATTCCTGTTAAAATCATCCATTACTTTTCGTTTCTTAAAATTAATGGTTTTGTGTGTTCGGTCATTAATATTCATTATAATGGCCATTAATTCAGCGGTAACGGCCATTAAAGAGCAAGTAAAATCATTAATTTTTTATTAATTTACACCTTCTGTATTATTAATGACCATTAAAAGAAATAATGGTCCATTAATTTTCGTTTTGTGATGTTTTAATGCCCATGAATTTGCATTCTGTAATGGCCATTACAAAAAGTAATGACCATTAAAACCTTTCGTGTCTATTGATGGCATTAAAAAGTAGTAAGTTTGCATGTTTGATATTTTAATGGCCATTAAATATATAAATATGCAATTCATTAGCATTAGAAAGCAGTGAAATATCGGGAACCAATATTTATACGAAACAATGTGCCATTATTTAAGTGGTAATGGCCATTAATTTAATTCAAGAGCAAGTATGATCATTAAAATACCATTAATTTTTACCCTTGGTATGAAATGATGACCATTAAAATTTAATGGGCCATTATTTTCTGTTTTATGGTGATTTAATGCCCATGAATTTGCAGTATTAATGGCCATTACAAAAACTAATTGCCATGAAAACCCCATTACATGTCTAATAATGGCCATGAAAGATGTGTTCATGAATTTTAAATTACTGAAGTTTGGAGATCAATATTTTCATGGCGATTAATTTTTGGGACTGAACATCTTAACACATTAATTTTTTAATAATGGCCATCAATAAAAAGATCATCAGAGTATTTGATATTGTCCATTATTTGTACACTCATGTAAAGGTTAGTTTTTAACATTATCATTTTACAGCCTTCAAAACTTGCTGCACATTGCATCCATAGGTATGTTTGTGTAATGAAGATCTCCACCATTCAGTGCTTGTAAATTAAAATTGCCACATTTCTTGTTTCATGAAGAAATTGCCTGTGTGATTAAACTGAAATTTCAGGAAGACAAAGAAAATTACCTCGAGAAATGCTGTAGGAAAATGAGTTTTAAAGGCAAACTCTATTAATTTCATCGAAAATCATAACATATCCTGGAGAAATGCTGGAGAAATTTCTCCAGCATTTATCCAGGAAATTTTAAAGCTTATCAAGGAGATTGTGGGCCTTTGTTACCTTTTCAGACACAAACCAATCTGCTCTCCTACCTAGCATAGGTAGAGCCTTGAAACAGGATTTAGCAACTGCAAGAATACATAGGATATAGGAAAATATGCATTTGGGAGCCATGACCATGCTTTATTGAAATAATGAAATCCGTGATACAGTGAGGGGAGTTTTAATGAGGTACACTGGTAATCAATTGGTAATCAATTTTAAACTTGTAGCACAAACATGTATTCTATGGATCTTGCATTTGTAGAAATTTTGTGCATAATTTAACATTCCAAACAGTTCTATAATTCTAAGTTATGTATGCTACCAAACCCTGCTTGTCCATCAACAACATGTGTATTACTGCTTCTGAGTACAAGCACAATCACCATGGAAGCGGGAACCCGCGAGGTGCGAGTAGTATGGGGATTGAAATTTTCAGTCAGGCGTCTCATAAATTTAAGCACTACTTGGTTAGCAGGCTTCGACCACCATGCCTATAAGTCTGAACAAAGAAGAGAAGTAATAAAAAGAGTTAGTGTATTTTTGAAGAAAATACAAAATCCAAGCCATTAATTTAGCCTAAATGAGTTTTGAGCAGGATTTAATGGTCATTAAAGTTGCATCTAATGGATCTAATCTAATTTCATGCCAATTATTTATCCAAACTATTTATTAATGGCCATTAGTTTTGAATTAATATGGTTTTCTTTTTATGTGACTGTGTCCTAAGAAGGATTCAACTTGGCCAATAACATTTACACTCAAAATTCATTTCCATGTAAAAGAATGCAACATTTCTCAATAGAATCAGAAAGAAAAAAAAAAGACTTTATTCTAAACGCTCTTGATGAGGCTTCATTAAGACTGTTGGTGTGCCTAATGTGTAAAGCCATTTGATCATGTCTTAGACCTTACTTATTGGATATATGCTGTATCATTATCATCCCCTTTAACAAATTTCATAACGTTTCAAACTATGTTTTTATGTCACAAAACCGAATATCCAGATGAATTAAGTTTTCAAAAAAAAAAACATACCAACAGGTAAATGCTATATGTAACAATGGGATAGAATTTGACAATTATAATGAGAAGTACACAATTTAATGTTTAAAGATGTCTCTAAAATCGTGAAAATACCATACTTTATTTTTACAATTATCTTAATAAAAAATTTTGTTTTACTTTCTGACTGAGAAAAATGATCAAAACATACAATAATTCTAATAAACACATTTAATGGCCATTAAAATCACTTAAACAAGAGTTGCAAATTAGAGTAGCTCCCCTTGAAAAATCTTATTTTTTCACAAAAGATTAATATGATATACAAAAATGATTTAAGACATATTTTTTCTGAAATATTATATTTATTAATTTATCAGAATTTCTGATCTCTATTATTAACATACAGCAAGGTTGTGCCCTAAATTTATCAAAATGTATATGTGTTGCATTCACCAATGGTAATTATATTTTCATCAATATATAGAAGGATTCAGAAATAAAAAGGTAACATTAACTTGTTAATTGGCCTGTTTATCTCTTAAGATGACAGGGGACTTAAACCAAAGTCCAGCAAGATTCTTGCTTGTCTTTCCTGCTTCTAAATGAGAAACAAGAAGCAGCACAAGAAATAGAATCTTGAAAACATTGCAGTGGGCATAAGAGAAAATTAATGACCATTAACATATTTTTATTAGAAATTTGTCATGCTTATCTAATGGCCATTAAATTATGCATTTAATGCCCATTAATATGCTGTTGATTTAAAAGAATGATGCCCATTATTTTCTATCCAATATACTAATGGGTAATTAATGCCCATAAATTTGTAGTTACATTTTCTGTTATAATGGCCATTATAAATAAAAAGCCATTAATAATGGTTCTAATAATGGCCAAAATTTTCATGGCCATGAAAAATAGACCATATTAATGGGCATTAAAATTAACCAGCAACAATTTTAATGGGAGGTTTTAAAGGCCATTAATTTTCATACACTAAAAATAATGCTTAAATGATGCTCATTATTTTTTTCAATTAATGGTTTGAGTTAATGGTATTTTGACAGATTTTCAGTTTTGAAAGTGCATTTTACCATTAAAATTGACCATTAATAGGACCATTTTTAATGGGAAATTTTAATGGGGGCCATTAATGGGATTTTAATGGGAGTTTATGCAGTAGTGAATGGTCCTTTAATTGGGCCTTCATCCAATTTATCATTTCATTGAATAAACAAGATTCGAAAAGGGGGGTAAATATTTAAACGATACAATTATATTGGCAATAAACAAACAAAATACTTTTAGCCCCAAATAGTTTAATAGCATATTTTAATTCCCTATTATTCTTTGGTCTTTCCGGTATTTCGGTGGTCTTTCCGGTAATTCAAGTCTTTCCGGTAAATCTAGGCACCCCATATAGCATAGGCCCTGCATGGCTTTTACTTACACAAACATTTGTATTGCTACATAAAAATATCTGCCTATCAATTATTCATATATTTGCCTATAAAAATCCAAATGGCTGAAAAATAATATTGGATGGGTACTCAGGTATTTCAGCGCATCATCACAATCACAAAGCCATAATTTGTTATTGTAAAACTTTAGCAGGTTCATTTGATGCCCTCTTAAGACAGAGTTAGAAATTTAAACAGTGTAAACCCAGATCAGACTGCTCCTTGAGCAGTCTGGTCTGGGTTTAAGCTGTTTGATCAAGCTTATCTGTCTGTTTATCTGAATCTTAATTAAAGGTATTCCTATATATGGTAATTACTTTCCTGAGATACGAAAATTAGGTCATTTTAGCATGTTTAAAACTTAATGTCTTGAGCCTTAAATGACTTAAGGATCAAGTTGTGACTAGTTTTATCAACTGTGAAATGACTGGCATGAATAAGAGGGGTGTTTAATAAAGTTTTTTTTCCTAATTCTTCTCAGAACTATAATACATATTGTATTAGATGTTCAAATTAGTTAGGTAGTGGTTTGTAATGATGCCTACATGTGTAACAACCTCACATTTACTTATGAATGTCAATATCTTGACAGTTTTGGTATAATTTCAAAGTAAGTTTAGTGTGATATGAATTTTTTTTCATGCTCTATTAATATTGAATTCATTAACCCTTTGTATATTAATGGATTCTTCTTTCTGGTTTGATACAGTAAACTTGGGATAGTCCATCATACATATCTAGTGGTGTCTGAGGTTATAATTTTCAAAATAATATTGTTTCTTTTGTCTAAAGATCTTTTTTACCTTTTCAAACAGTGTGGACCCTTATGAAATGCGGCATAGTGCTGCATTTCATATAAATGTCTTCACTGTTTGCAAAAGTACTTGGTTAGGGGTTTCCCGAATACATACACATTATTACTTTAGTAACTTGATCTGATGGGTTGGATCAAGTCGAGTGGCTGTGCCAGGAACGATCTGATCATACGAGAGGTAGTCGAGTGTGATCCTGTTGTTCCTGGCACAGCCATGAGACATGATCCGACCCACCAGATCAAGTTACTAAAGTAATAATGTTTTTATTATATACCTACATAAAAACAACAACAAACACTTCAGTTTAAGCCCTGTTCTCACTGTCCCGGTTTAAGGTGCCGGTTCATCCCTGTTTGATGATCCGGGATGAACCGTGGTGAACCGTGTCACAACCGTGGCGGCACCGCGGACAACCTTGGAGATCCGGGATGAACCGTGTGAACCGGCTCATGTCCCCGGTTGTTTTAAAATGTTTAAAACAACCGGCACTCACCGGGAGTAACCGGGAAGGCTGTCAAATACCGTGATAAACCGGGAAGACGCCGGGAGCAACCGTGTCTCCACCGGGACGGCGTCGGGGCGATACCGGCGCAATCCGGGAACATCCGTGTCTCCACCGTGATAAACCGTGCGGTTCCACTGCCTATGTATATGTAATAAAATGCAAAATAAAAATGAAAAGACACTCCAGCTGCCCCTAAAATGAAAGTGGATTCATCCAAATGATAAGGATGGGAAAGTCCATTCGTCACAAGTTGGTTAAATTTCAGCAGTATAAATGTGCTCATTTACAAAGCTTATGAATAAATGCACTTATAGTTACTGAAGATCAAGCATATATGAGCCACGACATGAGCTTTCCAACAATGTGGTAGTTGCCATTAGCAAGCCTCAGATCAGCCTGCGCCTATGCGCAGTCTGATCAGAGCCTTTGCTAGTCCCTTGATTATTCTATGACTGTTAAGCTACATGTACTGACCGAACAACTTTTAAGCTGAATTGGGGACTGCACAGGCTTGTCTGAGTTTACACTTCTCAAAATATCACATTGTTGGAAATTTCATGCCCCGCTCAAAGTGTTTATATATTTTTAGGAAAAAGCAATACAATCAGGGCCTAGAATTACAATGTATCCTTAAAGTAAAGGAGTACTTAAGTTCAGTGTTGAATTTCCAGGATGCGAAAAATAAAGAAACCAAAATAGTTTCATTTTTTCTGTAGATCACAATGATATCTTTGACCATGAGTACTGCATCAGTCGTGGCAATTTATTTAGCATTTAATGTACATGTTGAAGTATCAATACTTAAATTAAGTCTTCCTGAACTTTAAGGGGGCATTGTAATTCTGGGCCCAGATCAACAACATTTAAACCTCGTCGTAAGAAAACAGGTCTGCTTCTGCTTATTTGTCATGCAAATGAGCTGCGAGGTTACAAGGCATTTGCTTTCGCTACACAGACCATGATTCCTCTAGTAACTCGTATATGGCTGTGCAGTCCAATTTGTGTCATAACTGTTATGCGATAGGGACAGAAATTAACTGATGTAACTCCACGTTTTTATCCTGGTTTTATAGTGTAGAGTAGCACCGGGGCGCAACCGTGGCCCTACCGGCATGTAACCGTGGCGCAACCGGCAGTTACCGGGGCATCACCGTAAACAACCTGGGTAACACCGGGGTATACCGGCACGAACCGTGGCTCCACCATGCTGCACCGTAAGTGCTCCGTGGTGAACCGGGGATCAACCGGCATCTTGCTTTCTCGAGAACCGGGGCTATACCGGGGTAACGTCGGCAAGGTGAGAACGCAATTTATTTTTTATGAAATGTGTCCTGATGCATCACGGTATACCGGCTGTCCTGCATCGGGATGAACCGTCGCTACATCCGCACAGTGAGAATGGGGCTTTAGCAATAAACTCAACAAAATTATAATATTGATACCCTGTGATGCGACGTTGCAACGCCATAGCAAATACCATCACGCTAATTTTTTGTATAAACATGTTACGGCAGAGAAGGAAAATACCTGTTCGACACTTGTTTAATTCCTTTTTTTTAATACAAAAAAAAATATTAAAGGCTAATCGCTGGAGCATCATATAGAGCTGTGATTTTAGTGATTAATATGGTTATCGCCCATTCAGAGTTCGCTGTCAGGTGCTGGGTTTTATGCTTGTGAGGTGGGTAAAACATGGAGGATGGTGATGCGAAAAAATATCACGTTAGTAGCGTGATACAAGAATTTGTATTTTCGAGTCCCAAAAAGGGTTGTATTAGATGTATTTCATGGCAGGTATATAATAAAAAGGGTTTACCACTTTGGAAGAAATACAAGGTGGCCAACAAAGTCTCTCATCTTATCATTTCTTTCCAACCAATTTTATAAATTCACTTATAATGGTCACTCATCATTCATGTTAGATCCTCTCTTTGATTCATGCAGGACTATCCATTTATATATAAAGGGATTGCCACCCCTGATTTTCTGCGAGGCTACCCACATCTCCGACCAAGGATGGATTACAACAGTTGTCTTCTGAGAGTAAGAAATGCTGCATCCATGGCTGTTCATAAGTTCTTTCAGGTAAGGTTTTAACCCTTAGGCCCCCAAACAGGTTTAGATAAACAAAACCAATGAGCGTAAAATTGTAAATATTTTCTTACCTATCAGGGTTAACATATGTTTTTGGTGCTCAAAAGAACCGTCTCATTGAGAGGGTTCTTTTGAGTACCCACAACATATTATGTTTTCGTTGAGAAAAAGGAAAATTATTTTTTCCTAACATGCTTTTAACTAAAGGCTTGGGCCCCAGTCACAAGTTTTGTCATTTGTTCTTCTTGTCTACTGTTAAAGGTAGCCTATATTGTAAACAATATTGACTCAGATCAGACTGCTGCCTTGATCAGAGTTCATATTGTTTGCTTCCATGAAAAAATCTAGTCTGAAGTACATTTGAATTTATGCAGCAGACGTAAAAAGTAGATGACATTTTCTAGACAATTAAAAGAAAGTAGTTGTAGATTGAGGGTAAGTGCACTTAGGCTAACACATTTGACCAATCTCAAATATGGAGTTTACCTTTAACTCTGTCCTTGCTAGTGGCGACTTTTTTCGTCTGCTGATAGCCTTTGCAAACAGTTTGGATCCAGATCAGGGCAGACAGAATGTTGGTCCTGATCTTATCCAGACCATTTGATACTCTGATAGTGTTCCTGAAAGATTTTTGTTGTTGTTGGAGTGCAACAAAACCATGGTTTCTCAAAACGCTTTCTATGCTAGTGACTTCTAGATGTGTAAACTTTGAACAGTGTAGACCCACATGAAATGCTGCATTACGGGTCTACACTGTTTGCAAGGACAAAAATAAATCTTCAGAGAAAATATTACAATTTTATTTGGAAATTATAACCTGTGACCCCTCAATATACAATGGACCATCCCAGGTTTATTCCATCAAACCAGAAGTGTGTAAAGGGATGATAAAGCCTGTATTAATAGGTGAGCAAGTGCCTACAATCACTTCCATTGTCAATATAGTACATGTATTGTATATGTTCTAAAATTAAGAACCCTACTCTTTTTCTGTTCTCAAATAAAATTTTGGTTATCAGGGCTGGGAATCACAAAATGCTTGTCAAAATAGCAAACTGTGTCTTCAGAAGCAGTCTGATCTGGGTCTGAACCGTTTGTCTGCCTTCTTGGCAGGCTAGTATTGTTAGAAACTTGTGCTTTGGGAGACTGATTTTTTAAGAAGTAGATATCAGCACAGCTGAACACCAAAAAACCCCATTTTAATACAGGGTTGGCACAGGCTTGAAAAGTACTTGAATATACAGGACTGTCTTGAATAGTCCTTGAAAATTAACTTTGCCTTGAAAAGTACTTGAAAAACACTCCAAGGCCTTGAAAAGTCCTTGAATTTTACCATTTACAGAAATTCAACACTGTTTTTGGAGACCAAAATCAGTATAAAATTGTGGTCCCTTTATTTGGTGCAGCGTATGCTGCACGCTGCACCAAATAAAGGGACCACAATTTTATACTATTTTTCTAAAGCTGATATCTTAAGAAATGGACTCTAGCATGTCTGAAATAGAATTGTAACCTGTAAATCAGTATTTCCATAATTTTTCAGTCCTTGAAAACTGTAGAAAAGTCTTTTAGAAGTCCTTGAAAGGTCCTTGAATTTTACACAAACTTGCCTGTATGAACCTTGTAATATGTTGTGTGCCATGATAATTCTTTATCTGACATCTGTTAAAATATCATTTTGGTTTCTGCTTGTGCTCTGTACAGGTATGTGGTCACTCTCCCATTTTTAGCCTATTTCAGTGACCATTTTTGTTTAATACCATAGCAACAGTAAAAGTCAAATTAATACCAGACTTTTACACAGGGACTATTGTTCTAATAAACTAAAAAGAATTTGGTGAATAGCAATTTTTCCTTTATGGCCTCATAGGGGGCCCAAAATAACCTCTTCATGCACATACAGTAAAACCTGTCTTAAGCGGCCACTCAAAAATAGACAAAACAAAGATCTTGATGAGAAATGGTAGCTTAATAAAGGTCTAAAGTATTGCAGAATGCTCCAACAGAGCATTCTGCAATGCTTTTGACCTGCATTAAGCGATGATCGGTCTTGAAAACCAATTTTGGTCTCCTTTCTGAATGACCGCTTAAGACAGGTTTTACTGTAGCTCTTTATTTGATTCCGTTTTCAGGAGAATCAGTTTATGTTCATCCACACACCTACTATAACATCCAATGACTGTGAGGGTGCCGGAGAAGTGTTCACTGTTCAGGTAAGCTTAGTATATAGAAATGGGCACTGTGAGCTTCAAATATTTGAATTTAAGCTTACTTTAATCATCTTTATATCCCTTAAATACTTTCCCTGCTGGGTAATTTTGCATCCTTTTTATACCCCACCACTTGAAAAGTGAGGGGTATTATGGTATACCCTCCATTCAGAAAATTGCGTTGAGTGTCTGTCCGTCACCATTTCATTTTCGCTCTCTATCTTTAGGATTTTTTGACCGGTTTTCTTTAAACTTTATATAAGAGTTGATATTGGAGCGGAGTGTTTTGGAATTTTTTTGTAGATGGATAGATATTGTCAAATAAGCTAAGAGTTGTTGCCCTTGTTTTATGTTGAAAATTGGTTTCCATGCTCTATCTTGGGCAATTTTTGGCCGATTCTCTTCAAACTTTGTATGTAAGTTGATATTGGGGAGGAGTGGTTTGAGATCATAGATGGGTACATTTTGTCAAATAATCACAGAGTATTGCCTTTTATTTATGTAGAAAATTGGTTTCTGTGCTCTATCTTGAGCATTATTTGATCAATTTAATGAGAGTTGATATAAGCAAGGAGTGTTTTGGGATTGCAAATCGTTTAGTTTTGTCAAAAAACTACAGAATTACAGCCTTTGATTTGAAAATCTGATGAAATTTTGTATATAAGATCCTGGTTGAGACAACTGCTTTTAATTTTTCATAAATATGGCCCTTGATTTATGGATTGTCTTTGTAATAAAAATATTTCATGGCGGGGATGGATGCATGCCTGAAGCTTTCATTTTCGTCTGCTTACCAGCTTTTTCCAAAAAAAAAATTCAGGAATACCATCAGAGTGTCAAACAATTTGGATCCAGATCAGACCTGATGTTTTGTCCAAACTGTTTGCAAAAATTATCAGCAGACGACTCATAGTTGGTTCAAAAGCTCCTTGGAGCTTATGTTTATGTTATATGTCTCGCTGACTCAAATTAAATCTGGTCTTGTCTTGACTCTAGTTGGTAAAAAGTTAAGCTGTAATGATTACAGCTATATGATTATGCCAAGTCAAAATTGAAGAAAAACCAGTTTAAAACTTACATTTACTCTTTAAGTGGTAAAATGATGAGCTGGACTCATTGATCCTGTTTATCAGTGAATAATTGGCACATCCTGGGCCGTCGCAAAATATGATCTCTTCATCACTAACATGCTTAGAAGCCATGTCACCATCATCATATCATATCATCATAATCGGATTTTTGATTAACCTGCAGGATGTTAATATGTACTAATTGCAAACCAAGTGCTAAAAATATTTAAAGTGTTATACTTATGTAGGAACTGGAATTTTCTTTATTTCACTGAAACAATCAAACAGTTGAAAAAAGTTAACGTTTAATGTTTTCATTGATTGAAAAGATATACCAGAGGCAATTTCAATGTGGACCTTATAAAAAAGGGAAACTACTTTGATATTTATACATGTCAAGTATCATCGTCATTGTAGGCCTTCAGATAAGAGTGCATATTTGAAAATTAATTTTCCCTTTTTTCAACCAAAACATATGTTTTGGTATTCAAAAGAACCGTCTTATTGAGACGGTTCTTTTGAGCACCCAAACCAAATGTTTAATCTCAGGAATAAGAAAATATTTTCAATTTTATTCATTTTTCTTGCTGACAAGACTTTAGATAAGAGTGCGTATTGAAAAACTATTTTTCTTATTTCTCAACCAAAACATATGTTGTGGATACTCAAAAGAACCGTCTCAATGAGACGGTTCTTTTGAGCACCCAAAACATATGTTAAAACTGATGGGTAAGAAAATATTTACAATTTTATGCTCAAATATTTTGTTCTTCTAAACCTGTGGCTGATATGTAAATGTATTATATTCTTGATCCAGGGTCCAGTAAGTGATAGCAAAGAGAACAAGAGCAGTGACGCAGAAGATGACCAAGACAGCAAATATTTCTTCGGACATCCTGTGTTCCTAACCGTGTCAGGACAGTTACACTTAGAGGCAATAACAGGGTAAGACCAGAATTTATTTATTATTTGATTTACAAACCCTCCTACTGTAATTTTCCGAAAGTAGAAACAAATTTTTTTCTATTTTTTAGTTTTAAATTTTATCCGCCGGCTCTAAATATTATTTGTGTTGTTGAAAAAAATAATATATTTTTGAGGTTCTGTCTGTGTATTTTTGAGAGAGACACTGTTTAAAATGATTGTCCTATGCAGATTTTTAGGAAAATTATGAAATATTTAAAGATTTAATACAGACTGTTGGTTTACTTTACTAGTTTTACTGTTTGTTTTGGAGATATTAAAAAAAAGCTATGAAATTGACAAGTCAACCGGTCATTTTCAGAGCTTTTTAATTTTTTTGTCTGTCCCCCACCCCCCCCCCCCCCCCCCGACCCTAAATCTGAAAAAATTTCCTGTAAATCAACTAATAAAAAAGTTCTGGCCTAAGCAGCATTACTAGTACGTAAAGAGTGGTTTCTCACAATAATGAAAAGTCCTTGGTACCTCCTTCTGTGTTAATTAGTTTTCTTTAATAAAAATACAATGTGCAAACGTTTCCATTTTTATGAGTACACTAACCTTATTAATATCATGCAAGAATGAGTTAATTAGTGTTTATCAATATCATATGACGTTACGATTATTCAGTGGATAATGTCATGTCATAAGTAATTTTATGACCACACATTACATAACATTTTCGGCGCGAACAAGTAACGCCATGACGACTTCAGTGACAACAATGCAAATTTCATTGAAATAAACACACTTTGAAGGCGAAAAAATTGCATTTGAAAAGTCGTATGATAAACAGGATCTTACACGAGTGACCATTTCATATTACATTTATTAAACTCGCCAAAGGCTCGTTTTATAAATTTCATATGAAATGATCACTCGTGTAAGATCCTCTATTTAAAAGCATTTGATACCTGTCTTTTGCTGTAACAATAGTAGGAAATGAACAACATGTTAAATGTGTGCAAAATTGCACAGGTTTCATGTTTTATACATTTTACATGGTTGTACATAGGTTTAGATAAACAAAATTTTGGAGCTTAAAATTTTAAATATCTTCTAATCCATCACTTTGAACACATGTTTTCAGTGCTCAAAAGAACCGTCTCATTGAGACGGTTCTTTTGAGTACCCACAACATATGTTTTGGTTCAGAAATAAGAAATTATTTTTTGGTACGCACTCTTAACTAAAGGCCTGTTGTACATTTACAAATTAGTCTCAACTATTCAATCATTGCTAGTTTGCTTTATATTATAGAGCTTTTAAGCAAGCCTACAGCTTTGGTCCCACATTCCGAGCTGAGAATGCCAAGGGACGTCATCACCTCTGTGAGTTCTACATGATAGAGGCTGAAATAGCATTTACTCAGACTTTAGAATGTATCATGAAGGTTAGTTAAAGAACATGTTCCACACTTTTCTATTTATTCTGTGAATCCTGGGTTAGGGTAAAGATATGCAAGAACAGACCTCACCATGGCTTTGAGGGGTGGATAGAAAGTCAGTTATTCACGATCTCTGTTTGTCATCCCTCAGCATACCTTGTAATGTCCAATGGCAGATGGAATTTTTATATCAGCCACTCACACCCATAAAAGATTGTATGTGCTTCGTCCCGAGAAAACCTGTCTTCGCATCCGTGTAGTCTGATCAGCGCCTTTATTGTTCCATTATTTGAGAGTATGATATTAAACTTGCTAATAGTGAAATTTCAATTTTCTAGCTAGTCTCCGTAGCTGCATCTCCCTTTGTCAGAAACCTTGAAGATAGGTTTTCTCGTGTCAAAGCCCATATAATGCTTTGACATAGCAATGACGTCACTTTACAACCAAATGCCTGACTTCTTATACAACCAATGTAAAGACAAGTGATGTCTGGGTTGAGATAATGATGGGGAGATAATAAACAGCTTGCAATACTGCATCAGGTCATCCACAGCACCGAGGGGTAATAGTTTGACTATACTACAAACAGGCATAAAATAATCGTTTGATGACATTAAACTTTTAAAATAATTAGCAATTTAGCAGTGTCCCAAAATTTGAAATGCTATAGATTATGCGTTATTGTTGCAAAACAAAAAAAATTGTCTTGTCTGCTCAATTTTGGTCTCAAGGTGTTCCAATTTTTCTAACTCATGCTTCTGATCATATATATCAAAGTTATTGGAAGTTTAAAGTGGCCAGACCATGCCTCATATATCCACCATTATTACATAACATCCCCTGACAAAAACAAACCATACGGATGTCGGCTTCATGCTTGTCAATAATGGCCTTTAATTAATGCAAAGCAGGAAAATCATGTCATGTTTTAATCCGGTCTATATACAAAATTATTCACCAGTATATATACTGACCCACACTTCCAACACAAAATGTTTCAGTAGTGTAACTTTAATTAATGTACGAGGTCTTGCCGAAATCATTGTACCGATCAGGCAATATGGCAGACATTCACCCAAATAGGTTATGATTAAAAAGAAATGATTGACCTATGAAGTTCTACTTTCATTTTCATAAATAAGTGTTTTAATTTTTGATAAAATTGCGTTACAATGGATGATACAATATATGTTATATTAAAGGTTCTGTTTGATTTTGCGTTAGAAGTGTGGTTCAGTATAGTTCAGTAACTTGTGACATAGTATACAGTTATTTCATGCCTGTTTGTAGTAAAGTCTAAACTTTACCCCCAGGTGCCATGGATGATCTGATGCACTATTGCATGAGTCTGAAGGCCAATGCATTAGTGCATCAGGTAGTCCACGGTACCGAGGGGTAGTAGTTTGACTATACTACAAACAGGCATGAAATAATTGTTTTATTACCCAACCCATTTGATGAAATACTTAGCAGCGTTCCTTGAATGGAGTTGTTGTAGAAGATGCAGTTTTGTTGTAAAAAAGAAATTTTCACCTAATCTGCTCAATTTTGGTCTCAAAATGTTCGTTCTAACTAAGAAAACCAGTACCCGCACTTTATGTTTCTGACCATTAACAACAAAGTTATTTGAGTTCCATGTTGTCAAACCATGCCTTATTTCCATCATTGCTGCATAACGTCGCCTGGCGTAAACAAGCCGTATGCACATTGTCGCGCATGTCGATGAGCGCCTGGGTATTTTAACAGCGAAGCGGGAAACCAGGCCATTGTATAGTCCCAGTCCATATCCAAAACTATTGCCCAGTCAATAGTTCAGTGACACATGACATAGCCAAAAATAGACAATTCCTCTGTATATAGACGGTTGGGTAATCATAAACTAGACTATTACTATTTATATAGAGAGTTGGGTAATAAGAATTTTTATACCCCGATAAAATCTCATATCTTTTTAACACTTGTGTAAGAAACATGCGCAGATCCAGAAAGTTTTGCCAGAAGGGGTTCAATTCTGATAACGTTTTTTTAATAGCATTCAAAACAATGCTTACCAATGCAAATTGCACTAAAAGGGGGCCATCATCGGCCCGCCTGCAAAACACCATTTAAATGGTGTTTCTCTGGCAGGCTGATGATGGCCCAACATTGAATGCTGGCTTGGTAGCTTTGTAATTTTTCTGGGGATCCAGACCATTATTGCTTAGAAACCCTATATTTTTGTGATTCTTCAGGGGAGGTCTGTACCCCTTGTCCCCCCCTCTGGATCCCTGCATGGGAAAAAGGGATATTACATCTAGATCATAAGATCTTATAGAATTATTTGTCTCAGGCTTTCTATTTGAGTACAACACATTTTATTCGGAAATGGGAAGACTTGTCAGTTTTCTTTCTTTTTTTGTTTGTTTGTTTAGTTTGATTCTTCATGTCCTGGTCAGTCATGTTGGGATGAGTCTTCCTGGGTTGAACCAGTACTAAGCAATGGATGAAGTGCTTTGCTCAACAACACAGCACAGTGACTCCACCTGTGGTGAGGCTCAAACTAACAACCCTTCGATCTCTAGTCTAATACTCTACTAATTGAACCACTGCACCCCCCACAATTTTCATTGGAATATAAAGATACCTTAGCATGTGTAATTGAACCAAGATGCATAGGGCCAGTTAGGCAAATAAAATTTAGCAGGAAATTGTGATTATTTTCTAATCCATCAGTTAAAACATGTGTTTTGGGTGCTCAAAAGAACCGTCTCATGGAGACAGTTCTTTTGAGTACCCACAACATATGTTTCGGTTGAGAAATAACAAAAATAATTTTCAGTTACACACTCTTATCTGGGGGCCTGAAGATGTGTCTGTTGTTTGCAGGTTATGGAAGAGCTTCTTAAGAGTATAACAGCTGATGTTATTTCACAGACCGGAGAAGATGTAGATTACTATAGAAATGTTATACCAGATAATAGAGTGCATCTTGCTGAAGAATTATGTAAAAATAATTTTGAAAGGTTTGTTTTGACATTCCCCACTAAAATGGCTTCATTTCAGTATAATCCCCCCATTTTGTGGGATTTTTTCAAGCGTTTTTCCTTTTTTGTCCACATAGGCAGGACTTTAGTCATAAGTGCGTAACGAAAAACTTATTTTCATATTCGCAACCAAAACATATGTTGTGGGTACTCAAAAGAACTGTCTCAATGAGAAGGTTCTTTTGAGCACCCAAAACATATGTTAAAGTTGGTAGGTAAGAAAATATTTACAATTTTACGCAGAAAATGTTTGTGTATCCAAACCTGAGACATAGGTCTAGTAAGCACAATATTTTGGGTGTAAAATTGTGACTATTACCTTACTCATCAGTTTTAACATTTGTTTTCCATGCTCAAAACAGCGTCTCATTGAGACCATTCTTTTGAGTACCCACAACAAATGTTTTAGTGGAGAAATAAGAAAAATATATTTTAATTAAACATTCTTATCACAAAGCCTGTTTCCAGTTAAGATTGCCTTAGGCAGAAAAATTTATTTACCCTTTACCCTTTATTTACCCTTGTTGAAATACAGTAAAACCTGTTTAAAATGGCCACTCTCAAAAAGACCAAAAATTGGTTTTCAAGACCAATTATCGCTTTCATGCAAGTCGAAAGTATTGCCAAATGCTCCAAGGGGGGCATTTGTCAATACTTTCAACCTACATTAAGCTACCATTCAGGCCCCCTAGTGGAACCTTTAAAACCTTTAGAAACCTTTAATTTGGTTGCAATCCTTTAAAACCTTTAATTTGGCTGAAAAACCTTTAATAACCTTTATTTTGATTAATTAACCTTTAAATTTTGCAAGATCAGTTTGAACATAAGAAATAGACCATACATATGTTGACAAGTTGAAGTAATCTCTGTGACATCTTGAGCTTTTCAGAAAGAGACCATTGTGTCTATGTCTACCTCTTGCACCAGGGTGACTCTAATTGTCAAATTTTCTGAAGCTTCAGATTAGGCAGCAATAAAAAAAAGAGTGAGGTAAGGTAAATATAAATGCTTTTGGGTTGATTTCTTGCTTTACATCCATTCAAAACAGCTGAGGTAATGTCGGAATGACTAATTGATCCTAACAACCCTTTTCCTAGACTGGCTTAACCCATATCCTTTTACAAGTACTCAGTGCTTATCTTTCACTAGTAAGGCTAACTGACAACTAGTGAAAGAATGTGCCCTACCTGGGAAAAGAACCTGCAAAAACTCAAAACATTTGGTTGGACACCCTACAATGTACCACCTGCAATACATGCGCCAATGAATATTTATGGATATCATCTATTGGGTTATTTGACTTCTGAATAATGTCCTGATTTTCTAATGTCATTGTCTAAGGTTGTCAAATCTAAACAGTGTTATCTACACCCCAAGACTAATACAGACAATATGCATCTACATCTATGTTGTACATGCTGTCCATCACACTTGACGATTAAAGCGCGGGTGGTTGCATATCTGTCTAAATTTTATATTTAAAAAAAGAGCATACAATAAATGGGAGCAATATCCTCTGAAATTGTTCATTTACTGAAGGTAAAATTGTCCTTACAAAATATCCAGAGATGGCTTCTCCTACTTTCTTGGTTTTCAAAATTTTGCGGGGGAGGACCCCGGTACCCCCCTTCCAGATTACATTATGTGTGTTATATAGAAAATATGTGATTTATTTTGTCAATTAAACAATGCCCACACATTGTAGTAGTGGTTTTCTATTGATATGTGATCAATGGGCTATACATTTATTGCCTAATGGTTTGCTGCACCCCTTTCATACCTTCATCTATACATGTTACATGGGTTTAAAAGATCGGGATCCAATAAAATACTAGAAAATTTGATGTTAATTTGCTCTTTATTTTTGTTAGAATTTCAATGAAACAACCTTTATTTTGCTTAAAATAGCCTTTATAAAAAGCCTTTAATTTCATGAGAGTCTGCTAGGGGGCTTGTACCATTTGTCATTAAGATACAGTAAAACATGTCTTAAGCGGTCACTCAAAAAGATGACCGAAATTGGTTTTCTGAAGTCCAATTTTTTGAAAATAAGTTAATAAAAAAATCGCAGATCACAAAAGAGGATTCAAAATAATGCAGCATGAAAAGAGTAAACTACCGTTAGTTTGGTTGAGTGGTAAGATAATATATTATGAATCTTTAGATTTTTGCACCGTTCATAGCCTCATGAATGACATAATTTTGATTGACAGCTGCCAAGCTCACTTGCCAGTGCCATATGCTTCGAACATTGAATTCATTTGCCAGAAGGTACACTGGTGTTGTCATTGACAGCGAGCCACACCTGAGTCACACATGCAAAACAAGCTTCTTGTTTGCTCCATTGGCTGTCCGCGTTCACTCTGGCTGTTTCGCTTTTCCGTTTTACACTCCAACAAAGCCATTAATACAATTTCATATTAAAATACAAAACTGTTTTGTTTCCTAAATTATAAATAATTTCTATAATTCAGATATTTATAATAAAATGTAAATATAAGCAATTAATTCAATCTTTGGAATGTTCATGGAATCATGAATACTTCGGGTCTCTTGCAAAGTTAACTCTGGAAGAGACCCGAAGTATTAATGATTCCATTAACATTCCGAAAAATCGAATTCATTTCTTAATGAAAACAATATTTGAACAAGTTCAGTGCAGTCCCTATGTAACACACCTTGTTGTAACACCGGTTTGAATATACAGTAAAACCTGTCTTAAGCGGCCAGTCGAAAAGAAGACCAAAATTGGTTTTCAAGACCGATAATTGATTAATGCAGGCCAAAAGTATTGTAGAATGCCCCAAAAGAGCATTCAGCATTACTTTCCACCTTCATTAAGCTACAATTTGTCTTTAAGACCTTTGTTTAGTCTATTTTTGAGTGGCCGCAACAGGGTCATGTTGTGGCTCCCAAATTTTTTTACCATGGAAATTTACAAAGGAATTATAGCAAAATGACCATGTATAGTGTTATAAAGGGACTGCACTATAGGTGACAATCAAAGGCCCATATACATGGGTGAAAGTTTTCAGGATCAATCCTGAATTCAGGATTTTGAGGCTGACTTTCCACAGAAAGTCAGCCTCAAAATACTGAATTAAGGAGATTATAATAGCTTTTTTGAGTAGTTTTCAGATTATCTAAACACAATTAATCATTTTAACTTTAAATTATCTATTTTTGTAGGCATCCTGCAAGTTTTAAAATTTGAATTACTAAATTTCAGGATTTTGGAAAATTTGAATTTTCACCCATGCATATAACCTGTGTATAATGCCTGCACGCACTCCAGTTCTGATCGTTTACATTTATATTGAATAAATCCACTTTTCAAGATTCATTGTTTATTTTGTTAGGCTGTCATATACAGACGGAATCAAAATACTGGAGAAAAACAACAAGAATTTTGAGTTTAAAGTCTCAGTAAGTATGTTTATAATCATAGGATATTGAAGCTATAGTTTTGTCCTAACTTCCAAGGCAGCAAAGACATCAAATTGAAATATTTCAGTTTTTTTTTCAATAGAAAATTATGAAATTTGACTGACATGAACATTATGTATTTTGAAGCGAACATCAGAAAACTTGTACTGTAAATTCGGAAATTTTCGCGAGGACTTTATTTTCGCGAAACTTCGCATATGCGAAGTTTCGTGAAAATAAAACCCTCGCGAAATGGCAAAATCACTCTGTCGTTTATTGATATAGGTAAATCTTGCCTTAATCACGAATTTCTCTCATCACTAATATGTCTTTTAATACTATTCGAGAAAATAAAATTCTCGCGAAAATTTCCGAATCTACAGTATCTAATTTCAGTCAGGTAAGGTCAGAATCGTCACAATCGGAAATCACAAATCTAACACACACGTTTACCAACAAACTGTTGCTCATTAAATAATGATCTGTTCCTAAAACACATATCTGACTCTCCTTTATGCAAGTGTGGTAGCGTTGAAAACACTCAACATTTCTTCTTAAGATGCCCTCAATACAATGAACGCAGAACATTGCTCTTTAACAAGGTCTCCAAGCACCAGCCAGTTTCTCTTAATTTGCTACTATATGGAAGTAGTTCACTTCCATGTGAAGCCAATGTTTCCATCTTTCAAATGGTACATAAGTACATATCAGACACTAAGCCTTTTACTTAGATGTCCATCTCAATTGCTCTTATCCTAAGGACACAATAAGAATGAAGATGTAGTATGTGAGGGTATCCACTATTGCAATTTGCCTATCGCATATAGGCCTGGCCTGATATCGGTGTTCCCCTCCTCCCTCTCCAACCAACATTTGTACATCCTATTTTTCATTTATTATCAAAGCTTATTTATTTTCAATGATAACAAATATGCCTAAAACTGAGTCCTGCTTAATACATTGGATACTTAAAGTGTCTTGCTTAAGACTTGAATCATTTAATCATAAATTCCATCCGTGGACTTGCACTATGGCATGCTGAAAGGGACATATTCAATAAGCACTATATTTGTTAGCATTGACTGATTTCTATAATATATTGTACATTATACGATATGATCTGCCTTCCACTTACATCTTACTTTGCATTGGAGAAGAACTATATAAGCTACTTGCTTCCGTTCTTATCCTCATCTTATTGTTTCAATTTGTATTTCCCATGTACAAATTAGTTTGAATAAAATATGTTTAAACCAATCGTCACAAATACCTCACTAGGTTAGGTTTTCAAAAGTGAGCATGATTCAATATATCGTGTCAGCTCCAGCAAAATATATCACAGCAGGACGATGTCATTGCATTGAGTGTAAATAACGCCTAATCATGTTGATTGAAATGTTTTTCCATTCTTGCACTAACGTCTGCTGAAGTTTTATTTTTTTTTTAAAACACTGTCAGGCCTCCAGATAAGAGTGCACATTAGAAAACTTTTTTTCTTTATTTCCCATCCAAAACATATGTTGTGGGTACTCAAAAGAACCGTCTCAATGAGACGATTCTTTTGAGCACTCAAAACACATGTTTAAATTGATTGGTTAGAAAATATTTACAAGTTTTGCTAAAAAAAACCCTGCTTTACTGGCCCAGTGTGGGAGCGCAGTTGCTCAGTGGTAGAGTGCTTGACTCGAGACCGAAGGGCCGCGGGTTCGAGCCTCACCAGCGTCACTGTGTTGTTGTCCTTGAGCAAGACACATTTATCCTAGCTTAGTACTGGTTTAACCCAGGAAGACCCGTCCCTATTTAACTGAAAGATTGTTGATGGGACGTAAAGAATCAAATCAAACAAAACTGGCCCAGTGCACTGTAGATTCAAATCAACTAGCTTCTGATGAAGCCACCTGATCAGGATCCACAGTGTTTTTCACTCTGTTTGAAAATACATGCTTACAAATAGAATGCTGTAGGTTAACAGGGAAAAAATGGGAGAAGTGTAGTTTATAAAAGAAATTTAATAGCTTTGACGGTAGTGAGTTAGATTGAGTTTTAAAAATTCACTAGATTATAGGTTGGTTTGGATAACCAGTTTAGTCCTTATGTAGCTACATGTTTTTATTATGGTCTGTCTCTCCCTACCACTTGGAGACCATATGACAAAAAAACCAACTTTTGGGTTAGATGACTGAAAAGAAGTTGAAATTATGTCACTTTCCAAATTATGATTCAGCAAATATTTTTATTACGCAACCATTCTACTATATACGTGTACAGTAAAACTTCTTGGCCACTCAAAAATAGACAAAACAAAGATCTTAATGACAAATGGTAGCTTAATGCAGGAACATTCTGCAATACTTTTGACCTACATTAAGTAATAATTGGTCTTCAAAACCAATTATTGGTCTTTTTGACAGTGGCTGTTTAGTCAGGTTTTACTGTACAGTGTTTTTGTCTAGTTTGATCCAGCTTCCAAAGCATGAGATATCGAACAAAGACAAAAGAAGAGAAATTTCAGCAGCCAATATTTCTTATTTTCTCCTCAGTAACAAAATAGTTTGTGCATTTTTCTGAAAAACTTGTCTTAATAATGCTCAAACCTGACTTAATAATTTATAAAGCATTTTGACTTTGTGTGCAGTTCTTTGTCAAAGCTATCTTTATTGGAACTGTGGCTATGGGTGATAATACATCAGATCATTACCAGTACCTCAGGGTGATATATTGTAATAGTACTGTTGCCACCAAAACGTAAGTGAGTTTGATCATGAAATACCACAATCACACACACATCAACATCATCATATCATAATCGGATTTTTGATTAACCTGCAGGTGCAGGGGCATCATCCACATCAGTGGGCCCCCTTCCAGGTAACTGGCTAGCTGCACGCATAGCAGATCTCACACCTGATCTCCAGGTGCTCCTTTCGTGAGGGTCAACTGTCGTGAGCTTCCACTCATGGCAGTCTTTCTCTGTCAGTTTCTTCCATGTTAGCTTGGGCCTCCCTGCCCCTGGCCTGCCATCAATCTGTATATCACATGCTGTTCTGACTGCACCACTAAAATGCTGCGCGTGCCCAAACCAGTGAAGCCATCTCTCTCAAAAAGAGGTTGAGGTCCTCAAGCTCAAGCTTTGCCAGTAGTTTGCTTGGCCTTACCGTGGCCTCATCCTCTGGTTTGATACTGCAGAGCTGTCTGAACATGGCCCTGTCATTGCGTTGCAGACACTGCAGGTTCGTCTTAGTCAGTGGCCAAGTTTCACTGGCATGGAGCATGGCACTCCTTTTTGTTTTATCTATTTTTGAGTGGCCGTTCTACACAGGTTTACTGTACCAGATCTTCGCTCTAGATTCTGTTGTTGTTAAACCACAAAAAACACATGTTTTGGTTATATAATATTGTAATATTTATATTTCGATTTGTTGATTGCAAAAGATGTTTATTTCTTGACAGTGGGGCAGTGATCTACAGAAGGAGCATGAACAATATTTGGTGCATCATTGTGATAAAATACACCAGTGTTTGTAACAGACTTTCCCGCCACTATCAAACCATTCTATTCTAAAGCTAATTGTTTATTTCTTGACAGTGGGGCAGTGATCTACAGAAGGAATATGAACAATATTTGGTGCAGCATTGTGATAATACACCAGTGTTTGTAACAGACTTTCCCGCCACTATCAAACTATTCTATTCTTAAGCTTATTGTTTATTTCTTGACAGTGGGGTTGTGATCTACAGAAAGAACTTGAACAATATTTGGTGCAGCATTGTGATAATACACCAGTGTTTGTAACAGACTTTCCCGCCACTATCAAACCGTTTTATTCTAAAGCTAATTGTTTATTTCTTGACAGTGGGGATGTGATCTACAGAAAGAACTTGAACAATATTTGGTGCAGCATTGTGATAATACACCAGTGTTTGTAACAGACTTTCCCGCCACTATCAAACCATTTTATTCTAAAGCTAATTGTTTATTTCTTGACAGTGGGGATGTGATCTACAGAAAGAACTTGAACAATATTTGGTGCAGCATTGTGATAATACACCAGTGTTTGTAACAGACTTTCCCGCCACTATCAAACCATTCTATTCTAAAGCTAATTGTTTATTTCTTGACAGTGGGGTTGTGATCTACAGAAGGAGCATGAACAATATTTGGTGCAGCATTGTGATAATACACCAGTATTTATAACAGACTTTCCCGCCACTATCAAACCATTCTATTCTAAAGCTAATTCAGATGGTGAAACGGTAGGTTACTTCTTTTGGTCTACAGTAAAACCTATGTAAAAAGACCACTCAAAAATAGAGAAAACAAAGGTCTTAATGACAAATGGTAGCTTAAATTTATGAAGGTCGAAAGTATTGCAGAATGCTCCCTTTGGAGCATTCTGCAATACTTGTGACCTGCATTAAGTGATAATTGGTCTTGAAAACCAATTTTTTGGTCTTTTTGAGAGTGGCTGTTTTACACAGGTTTTACTGAACTTCTAATCACTTTATTGAAACTTTTGGGACATAAAACACATTGCATTTCAGGCCTCAAGTTAATAGTGTGTAATTAAAATGAATTATTTCTCAACCAAAACATATGTTGTGAGAACTCAAAGAACAGCCTCAATGAGATGGTTCTTTTGATTACCCAAAACATATGTTAAAAATGATGGGTAACAATTTAATTTTACTAACAATTTTATGCTAAATTTTTTTGTTAGTCTTGATCGTAAATATTATTCTTGCATTGATACCTATGGCAGGCCCACAGATAATAGTGTGTAACTGACAATTATTTTTCTTATTTCTCAACCAAAACATATGTTGTTGGTACTCAACAGAACCGTCTCAATGAGAAGGTTTCTTTTGAGCACCCAAAACACATTTTAAACTGATGGATTAGAAAATAATCGCAATTTTAAGCTAAAATATTTTGCTTAACTCGCTCTATGCTATGGGCTTAGCTGTTTGAAGCCATTGTCAAATGAATGAAAATTCAAGTTCAGGGCATGAAGTTCATGTGCTATTTGCTCATAAAAAGTAAAACTATTTACATATAAGTTTTGACTTCACTATGCTTAAAATAAGCCCTGAATTATTTGAATGGTATTACAGAGGAAAGCATGTTACCCAGTCAGATCATTTTGCCAATGCTTTAGCTCTTGAATATATTGTGTGCGGTTATGATATTATGATATTCCAAAGTTTGCAAGCTGATACCTTTTGTATAGAGAGATTTTTTGGAAGGATATTTTAATGTTTTAGCCCTGTTTTCAGTGTGATTTTGTTAAGAATCATGGATAATTTTCAAGAAAAACGATCACACATGTTTGTTTCATGGCATTAACACTTGTCATGCCCCTCGGGAGGTGTTTGATTACTCCGCATGGCAGCCTCAGTTTCAAACGCCTTCTTCAGGATGCTAAAAAGATTGATGCAAGAAAAAAACATGTGTGATCCTTTTACTGATTATAATTTACAAGTGTTTGTTTCCCTGGTCCACTCAATTTTAGATGTTTCAGGGGATTTTCTGCTTTTCTCTAGGGGCCAAAAATTCAGCCCCATTCCCAATCGAAAATAGCCACCTTTTTTTACTATTTTTTTTAGACTCCACCACTACTAATGAGAAACAATGACCCATATCAGAATGATACTTAAACACTTGTGCTAAAGTAGTATGCTTGACATAATACAATCTAAAATAACTTGATTTTGATGATATATTCTGCTCCCCTTGTTATGTTATATGTAGTTAATTTCTCCAAATTTTGATGTTAAGTTGATCATTTTTTCCCAATTTTGGCCAGGAGCCTTTTCTCAAAATTGCTGGAAAAGGCCATGTGTTTGCTCCTCAATCTCATAAAATAGATTCCGATTCTCTGGGTTTCCCCAAGAATCCTGGGAGGGTCCTTTCTTTTTATCAATTTTCTGTTTTTATTTTATTTAAGGTTGCAGCAGTAGATTTGCTGGTTCCTGGCTGTGGTGAACTGTTTGGTGGCAGCCTCAGAGAAGACGAATACCAGACTCTGAAAACAAGAATGGATACCCATGGACTTACAAAACATTATGAGTGGTAGGTTAACCCTTAAAGCGCCAATCACGACTGCAGCAGACGCCAAATTTTGCCACATCTTTCCTAGTTTTCCACAAAAATAAGGTATGATATTTCATGAGAATCGTCTGCCAGCAGATGATTCTCATGAAATATAATGCCTTATTTGTTATTTTTGAAAAGGCAGCAAAATTTGAAACTGTTGCAAATTATAGGTGGCGCTTAAGGGTTACAAATATACATCAGGACCTGAGGTTATAAAAACTTTTTTTTGTGCTCAACTCAACTGAGCATGAAATTTATCATGCTCATAAATGTTAAAATGTCAACAATTGTTGGCATTTTAATTATACCCCCGGTACGAAGTATATAGGGGGTATATAGTTTTTGCCTTTTCTGTAATTATGTTTGTTTGTTTGTCTGTTTGTTTGTTTGTCTGTAAACTTTTTTTTTCGTCAAAGATTTCTCAGCAACTACTTGGGTTAGAGTTCTGAAATTTGGTACAAGGCTTGATAGTGATGAGTTGTATTGTGTAACAAAAGAACAGCCACATATTGCTTATCAGTCCCTTTATTTGTTCATTTTTCTTTCTCTCCAATGGAAAAAATTTTCGTCAAAGATTTCTCAGAAACTACTTGGGTTAGGATTCTGAAATTTGGTACAAGGCTTGATAGTGATGAGTTGTATTGTGTAACAAAAGGACAGCCACATATTGCTTATCAGTCCCTTTATTTGTTCATTTTTCTTTCTCTCCAATGGAAAAATTTTTCGTCAAAGATTTCTCAGCAACTACTTGGGTTAGGATTCTGAAATTTGGTACAAAGCTTGATAGTGATGAGTTGTATTGTGTAACAAAAGAACAGCCACATATTGCTTATCAGTCCCTTTATTTGTTTATTTTTCTTTCTCTCCAATGGAAAAATGTTTCGTCAAAGATTTCTCAGCAACTACTTGGGTTAGGATTCTGAAATTTGGTACAAAGCTTGATAGTGATGAGTTGTATTGTGTAACAAAAGAACAGCCACATATTGCTTATCAGTCCCTTTATTTGTTTTTTTTTCTTTCTCTCTTTTCTCTGAAAGTGTTACAACCTCTGATGGCTACCGCCGGGGGTATGTGAGCTTTGCTCACTTCTTGCTATATTAATTATGAGCATGATAAATACAACATCTGAGCATATGAAAGCAAGAAAAGTATTTCTTTTTAAGCATTTTAGATTTTATGAGCATTTAAAATTCCATGCTCAGTTGTGTTGAGCATGAAAAAAGTTTTATAACCTTGGGGCCTGGTTAAATCTACAGTATTAAATTTTGTCTGAAATTTTAACATTAACTCATTATGAACCAATAACAATGGCAGACAATAGATTTTGTGATATCTATCTTGATTTTCAGGGGAATAAGGCTTGAAATTTCATATGAATCATCTACCAAGAGACAATTCATGTGAAATGTCAACACAAACTTGTTTTTTTTAAGAAAAGTGACAAAATTTGAAAATGTCATCTGTTGCAAATTCTAGATGGCGTTTTATGGGTTAGTTTTCTGACCAAAAGTTCAGATAAGCTCTACAGACTAAGATTAGACACTCCAAAAGTAGCAATCTGATTTGGATCTTCACTGTTTGCCATACCAAATTGTGTAGATCTAATGTATCATGTCTACAACTTTTGTACTCAAATGATTGGGTCAGCAGGCTAAAGATGTAAGCAGAGAAGGCATAGTACAATTGTAACTGCCTTGGCCAATTCTGTGGAATCAGACCTCGGGTGTACATGGAGGATCTACTTTCATAATAAGACGCTGACACTACATAACATGACGCTGACATCACAGATATTATGCCAACACAATTACAAGTGTGATTGCAGTAAAACAAACAGTTATAAATGAAGTTTATGTTTTTTCAATAAAATATAGCTATTGCGATATTTTATTATCGCTATAGCGATATTTTATTGAAAAATACATAAACTTAATTTATTCTGCTGATTAAACGTTTTGGGTATTCAGAAAAGTGGATTTTAAAGCTGCATACTCTGTAACTGCGAACATTTTTCGAATTGTTTTATTTTCTTTTTAAATCATTTGTAAAAATAGAATTAAGCTATGTTTTCACAATAAAAATGTTCAGTACAGCTGAAAACTGCATGGAAAAGTGAATTATCTTATCAAATAGGTGTGTTTTTCTCTTGTTGGTAATTATTTGCGTCCCTCCAATAATTCAAGAGCGTTGAATTTTAGCATAAATGTAGTTGTTTTTATAGTGATAACTTGTTAAGATTTACAAAAATGGTAAAATGTTTACCTGAATTTGAGTATTTTTACTGTGCTCTTGAAAAATAAAAACATTATTTTTAAAAGTAGAAGATCAAAAGTTACAGACTATGCAGCTTTAATAGGGCTGAACCCACATGCTACAGAACTAGTTTTCTTTACACCCGTCCCTTCAAACAAAATGGAGCTTTTTCGTACATAGCACTGTGCATAATGCGCCTTTACGTACACCCAAGGCTTGATTCGATTCTTGAATTGTGCCGGACTTTCCTGATTGAGAAGGTATAGTTGGACTGTGCATATAACCCTTATAAAATACCATTACATAGGATTTTGGTTATTTATTATAAAGCAGCTAAGGTTCTGTAGGCTAGACCAGCATGCACCTGGGTGCAGTCTTGCCAGAGCATCTCTGCTGGCATGCACAAAATGTGGGTTTAGATAAAGGCTCAGATTAAGATTTAGACCTTTAGTCCCACTGGCTAGCTGCTGCCCATGCATCTTTAACCCATATAAGCCTAGAATCCTTTTTATGGAACATAGGCAAACAGTACAGATCCAGATCAGACACTGCAATAATGCAGTGTCTGATCAGGATCTTCACTGTTTGCTTACAGAAAAAAGAAAAACACCATCCAACACGCCCTGAAACTGGAAGTGGCTCATTCTACTGATAAGGGTAGGCAAGTGGCAAGTCCATTTTGTTTAACCCATATTAGCATAACATCCTTTTGATGGGACATCGGCATACAGTGCAAAACTAGATCAGACGCCGCAAAACACGGCAGGTTCTCCACTATTTGCTTACAGAAGTTTCTCTAAAAATTTGAATAAAAATGATAAAAAACACCCAACAACCCTAAAATTGGAAATGGACTTGTCCAATTAATAAGGATGGGACAATACATTCAGCATAAATGGGATGAATGGATTAAATCATTATACAATAAGTAAGAAAGTCTCAGTCTCGTGCTGACCAATATCAAGGTGGCCAATCACGTGGTCAGCATGATGGGGTTCACGGATTTCCTGAAACAGTTAAATCGTTCATAACTTTCGAAATACTGGGTCAAATTTCATGCGGTAAAGTGCAAAAGCTCCCTCATATTTTTCTGCACAAGACTGTATCAAAGTTTCTCCTAGGTTCGGTGTAGTTTCCAAGACTACCTCGAACAACTGTAGAAAAAAACGGAAAATTCTCCCAAATTTGGTTCACACTTCAGTTGGTCCAGGTTATCTAGAAAACTGCAGCGAACCCAGGAGAAATTTTTACACAGTCTTGTGCAGACAAATTTAAGGTTAGTTTTGCATGAAATTTGACTTACTATAACGAAAGTGATGAACGATTTTCCTTACCTGTGATGTCTGATTACTGGTTCGTAAAGTCTGTGAGCCCCATCAGGCAGACCACGTGATTGGCCACCTAGAATATCTGAAGTTGATACATGTTTATCATTTTGCAGGTACCTGGACTTGAGGAAGTTTGGATCTGTGCCACATGGAGGATTTGGAATGGGATTTGAACGATATCTTCAATTTCTTCTTGGAATACCAAATATCAAGGACACTATACCATTTCCTAGGTGGTCTATGCAGTGTAAGCTTTGATCAGCCAGAGCTATGAACTTACTGCATACAGAGTTTGGGATAGTTTAACTCTTTCCTTGCTAGCAGTGACTTTCCTCGATCTGCTGATATCATTGGCGTAGCTCCCATTAGGCAAATTATGCATGTGGGTAATAAAAATCGTAACATTCAAGGGAGGTCACCTAATGTGGTAAAAGTGATTTTCCATACAAAAAAGGAACTGCTCTTAAAGGAAAGAATTTGCTCCCTGTGGGAGCGAATTCTTTCCTTTATGAGAAGTTCCCATTATGAAAAAGATCGTAATTAAGAGAATTACTGCTTGATCCAGTAATCTCCCTTTGATGTGTGTAACATTTTCATCGTTCTGACCACGCCATTGGATATTCTTTGCAAACAGTTTTGACCCAGATCAGGACCGATGACGATCTGAATCCAAATTGTTGTACTCTCTGATAGTGTTCTTGAAAGAATTTTTTGAAAAAGTTAATTTCGAAAAATTTCAGCAGAAGATGAAAAAATCGTGAAAAATTACAAACTTGCAAAGAGTTAAACAGCTGGACAAAAATAATGAAATCTGAGTGATGGCTAGATAGGTGTGAAAGAGTATGTCTGTTCATTAATTTATCTGGTTTCCTCATATTTCACACTACTGACATATGCCAACATGTGAGACAACCTGCCTTATTGGTTTTTGCCCAGGTAAGGCTTAAACCATCCAGCTCAGCTACAGAGACTAGCTAGAACATTCATTTTTGGACAATAGAAGATATTTTGTTTAGGGAAGGTTGCAATGATATCACGTGTATAGACTTAAGGCTCCTAGGAGGATACAATAAAAATATTAGCATGGATGAAAGTTTTCAGGATTATTCTTGAATTCAGGATTTTGAGACTGACTATGGAAAGTCAGCCTCAAAATGCTGAAATAGACAGATTATTATAGCTTCTCTGATTTATTTTCAGTTCATCTTAGGACATTTGACCATTTTACTTGAAATTATTAATGATTTGTTGGCATACAGCAAGTTTTAAGATTTGAATTTCAAAAGTTCAGGATTTTGGAAAATTTTAACTTTCACCCATGTATTAGCAAGAATGCTCAAAATGAGCTTATAGTCATCCTGATGGAATTCATCAGGTACTCGCACAGACTTTAAATTAAGCTGATCGTATGTATGTGCACCCCATGGCTAAAACTTTTCTGGATTAATCCTGAATTCAGGATTTTGAGGCTGACTTTCCATAGAAAGTATGCCTCAAAATGCTGAATTAAGGTGATTATAATAGCGCATGAGATTAGTTTTCAAATGATCTAAACACAATTAATCATTTTAACTTTAATTATCCATTTTTGTTAGTTTTAAAATTTGAATTTTAAAAGTTCAGGATTTTGGAAATTTTGAACTTTCACCTATGGCAGCAGAGTTACAATAGTTTTGCAGTAAGTGAAGAAGCACAAGAGATGATTGCACAATGAGTTCATAGGCAGTGGAAGAATGCCATAAAAGACAAACAACTACAACAACAAAAACAACAACAAAAACATTTTTTTGCATATTGCAGGTTTAACAATTTTATTTTTTGAGAGTGTGAATAACAAAGGCAGGGGACAAAATTCCACTCGTCTGCTTGTTATTATGAGTGAAATCTAGAAAGGACGAGTATTTCTTCCCAAAGCACTCGTCCTACAGGACGAGTACTTTGAGAAGAATTACTCTTCCTTTCTAGTTTCACCCTAAAATCTGAGGGTGAAACTAGCATTTTCTGAGTATTGACTGTGAAATATTTTTGTCAGTATATGGGATCCAGTTATGAATTTGACTGGGTAAATTTAACAGTGATATAAGGAACTTTAATTTATAAGTCATATTACTCCCTTATGTTCTTTATTGTATATGATTTTAAAGGACAAGTACATGTGTTTGTAGGATGAGTGAAAATTGTAAATCATTCCTCCTGCAGGACAAGTGCAATATTGAAATATTTTTGTCCCCCCAAAAAAATGCTGATCAGACTGTGTATATACAGGCTGGTCTGCATCTTTGTTATGCTTCATTTACATTAAGACCAACAGTTGACTGACTAAATTTTTTCATGTTGATCAGCCGATAAATAATAAATAGTCTGCCGACTGGAGTAGATACATTAAAAACATACACACTGATTACCTTTATCAACCACAAAGTTTTCGTATTGGCGACTGTCACCGGATGATAGGCTGACTGCATTTACCTGTTGGACAGCGTACAATGAGATGGCGGAGGATAGGCAGACTGTCGGGCAACTCATCAAATGACCAATTAATTACCGAATCCCAACAAAAGTAGGCCAATTAAAAAAATATATAACTGGCTTGTTATATTTATCCAGCACAAAATCAATCAACTATTGGCAGATTCGCATTTGGAGTTAATGTAACCAGTTTTATTAGCATGCATACTCAGTGTTTCTACCAATGAGGCCAATTTGGCATAAGCATTGACCTTTTCTAATATTTTTGCAATACAGAAAAGTGTATAATGTAAATATAGGGAACACACATGGTATTACATGCATTAACATTTGCCCAGTCCCAAGCATCTCCCGAGGAACCCCGTAAGTGTTGATGCAATGAAAAAAATGTGTGATTGTTATTCTTGCATATTTTACCTTATACCAACCAAATTCGCCCTATTAATGCTGCTAAAATATTTAAATATCTATTTTCTAACTTTGGATTTTCTTTAAGCAAAATATCGTCAGCTGTGAACTTTGGAAAGCTATAACATTGTCACAACGTCATTGTCGTACGCAACTTTTTCGCAATCAGTCTTGTCCGCAACACTTTCCAATTAATGTCATGTAAATAACTTGTGGCATATTTTAAGCATTTTGAAGTTTAAACCCATGTTCAAACAGCATGTGAGGCTCCTGATTTGAACATGGATTTTTGTTCATTTGACAATGGGTTAAAACAGGTATATGAATAGGTATCTATGCAAGAACTTTGATTGATATTACACTATTTAATGTGTATCTAAACCTTAAACCTGTTTAAAGTGTGAAATAACCATTTTTATGATGAAGGCCTCAAAATGTATCCTTTAGCAAAATAAAATGGCGAATTTCATCTGGGTCTGCACCATTTGTTAAGTTATAACAGTTTTCAGAGATATAAAAACATCATACTTGGAAAATATGACATGTGACCCCTTTGGGTAATCCCAATCTTATTGTATCAATCTGTATGAGAGAATCCATTAGTATATAAAGGGTTGATAGAACAGTGGTTGGCCTGGATGTAATAGGGCCCGAGGGTATAAAACTTTTTTTATACTCAACTCAGCTGAGCACTAGATCTATCCTGCTCATAAATGTTAATATGCCAACATTTGTTGGCATTTTAAAATGTATTAGCATGATAGATACAACATCTGAGAGTCTTAAAGCAAGAAACTTCTTTGTTTGTTGGTATTTTAGTTCTTATGAGCAGTTGAAATTTCTTGCTTAGTTGAATTGAGCATGAAAAAAGTTTTATAACATCTAGGTTGGATATATGTCTTTAAAAGCTATTAAAGATGTACTCTATTCTATTCTATTCTATTCTATGTACAATGAGAATAAATCATTTCTCACAGAATAGCAAATAAATTTGTTTATATTAAGAATGTGTTTTTTTTTGTTTTAGGCCAGAATTTTTTCATTAGATTTACAAACCCTCCTACTGTAATTTTGCGGAAAGAAGAAAAAAAATTCTAAATTTTTTTTTTATTTTATCCGCCGACGCTAACTATTATTTGCTTCGTTGAAAAAAAAATGTTTTTGGATTCTGTCTGTATATTTTTGAGAGTGACTAAAAGTGATTGTCCTATCCAGATTTTTAGGAAAATTATGATATATTTAAAGATTTAGTACAGACTGTTGGTTTACCTTACTAGTTTTACTGTTTGTTCTGGAGATATTAAAAAAAAGGCTCTGAAAATGACCAGTCAACTGGTCATTTTCAGAGCTTTTTTTTCCTCCCCCCCACCCTAAATCTGAAAAAAAAATCCTGTAAATCAACTAACAAAAAAAATCTGTCCTTATTCATTTAGTATAATAGTGCACTTGATGTTTTTATAGTACAAAAAAATGTCATTGGGAAAGTCCGTTTCAAACATATAGGCTCAATCGATAGCTTCTTCTTTTGAATGTTTTAATAGCCTCAACAAATGCTGGGTTCTATTCTGACCACCTAGATGCTACTTGTTTTAGTAGCAAGGGCTATACTTCATGCTGCAATAAAAAATACTCAAGGCTATTATTACACATTGCTGTGCCATCTCGTGATTAATTAACAACCTATTTTCAAAAACCAAGGTTGACTTAATCATTAAAAGATGATGACAATTGCAGGCCTCTAAATATCTTAAAATAGCCACTTGCCTTGCATCACAAAAATATTGGCATACATTGGAAAAATTTAATTTTTACTAGAAATTTCAAAATAATCACTTGCCCTGCAGCCTGAGGCACTCGTAAATACGAGCGGACAAGTGTTATTTTTGAGCCCTGACTTGCTAATGACTTATAAATCCCATATTTTAAATGGAAGGATTCAGTAGACTGTACATTGCATGTATTCTGCTTGACTGATTAGTACACAGACTTAAAGAGACTAAGTCTGCAACTATGAACATTTTTTGAAAAAAATTTCTTTTCTTTTTAAATCATTTGTAAAAGCAGAATTAAGTTAAGTTTTCACAATAAATCTGTTCACTATAGCTGAAAACTGCATGGAAAAAGTGAATTATCGTATAAAACAGGTGTTTTTCCTCTTGTTGGTAATTATTTGCGTCCCTCCAATAATTATAGACAGTGAATTTTAACATAAATGCTGTTGTTGTGATACTAATAATTTGTTAAGATTTACGAAATTGGTAAAATGTATACATGCATTTTAGTTTTTTACTGTGATTTTGAAAAATAGAAACATTATTTCAAAAATTAAAAGATCAAAAATTACAGACTATGCAGCTTTAAGAAAAATACTACAGTATACGATCTTGCAAATCTAGCGTGACCATGACACGTTTAATTTTAACCTGAGTTGTAATACATCACCTGCTCCCTGCTGAATAAAATTGGAAGACTACCATCTTGAAAATCTCCCTCATTGAGTCTACTTCAGAATTTCAAATGTCTGTGACTTTTATTATTAGTATAGTGAACGAAAACATAATATGTGGGTACGCACATTCTTAATTAGATCATAAGAAACAATTTTTGGTTCCAAATTTATTTGTGTTTTCAGGCCTTTAGTTAAGTGTGTGTTTCAAAAAATTAATTTTCTTATTTCTCAACCAAAACATATGTTATGAATACTCAAAAGAAACGTCTCAATGAGACGGTTCTTTTGAGCATCCAAAACATATGTTAAAACTGTTGGGTAAGAAAATATTCACAATTTTAGGCTAAAAAAGTTTGTTTATCTAAACCTGTGATTTTCTAGAACTTTTTGTTTTTTTGTACCTGGAGCACATGGTTTCAGTGTTGGAAAACAGAAACATTATGCAAAGTCATTTATCAGTGTTTATGACGCCAAAAATGCAGACAACCGCTATGTTTGTCAAATTGTAAATCATAAAAAGAAATTCCATTTTTGTCTTGTGTATGACATGCATTCATCTCATCAAAAACTAGCGTCAGCTAAAGAGTTCCAGCCAAAGAGATTCATCAGATAAATCTTGACAAAAATTACAGATTTTATTTGTTTGATAAATCCTGGTATTTTCCTATCAAACACATAATATTAGTCTTTATTCTGAAAAGGAAAAAACATTTAGCAAAAACAGCTTATCTTCGTATAAACTACAAAAATTACAAGTGGAAAATACAAAGACGATCTTCATGTATACAAATGAAAAGTTACTGGTCACTAGTACAAGAATTGTTTAACACACATACACACACATTTGCGCGCGCACACAAACACACGTTTGCACATAAAAATTGTATTTATCTCCTACCTTTAGATAGAGGTGCATAATTATACCTAATGTACCTATTTCTCAACCAAAACATATGTTGTGGGTACTCAAAAGAAGCATCTAAATGAGACTATAACATTTCACCATGAGTGTCAATATCCCGAGGGGGGGGGGGGGGGTATTGGATTGGACAAGGCTTGCTGAGTCTGAGGGTGAGATTTACATATCCAACATGGATAAGGGTTGGGATTTTCCTCTTCCAACGTAAACACCAATGATCGATTATTTTTCTCACATACCATTTGGTGATGTACTGTATAATATTTGTTGGTGACATCACAGTTCATGATTAGAAAGGAGCACACTATAAAAAGGTCAACTTGTTGACAGCCAGAAATATCACAAAATAGCAATTAAACAGCAATCTAAACAATGAAAATAGGGTTGTTTCATTAAAATGGATTTGCTAGAACAACCTTATAAACAACTTTAAGTTAATTTGTTGAGAAAAAACAATTTTCATTTTACACATCCCCATCGACACGACTCTCGGGCATGATTCATTGTCCAACATGATGAAATTGGCCAATCACAATGCATTCAATGTGTTTAAAGCATTTGAATAAATGTTTGAAAAGAAACTGCTCAGTTTATACGATGTGTGCTTTAATCATTGTAATTTCAATGTTGAAACATTTCCTATATCAACAATCCAACTTTCGGTTTTAGTAAGAATACAGTCATGCACCTAAAATATGTAGTGTAGGTTATCTCGCATTAGCAACGGAGCTTGTGTAGCTTATCTTGCATTAGTAATACTTATCTCACATGGGTAGAGATTTGGGATAGATTTTGCTGACAACTACCTAACAGAGGATCTTGTATGCAATGGTATGTGAGAAAGAAATTTCTTACGTGAGCTGACTATCTTACATAGACAAAGGTGGGAGAATAAATGTTCTTTTGAGCACCAAGCGATACACAAGAAGGTTACATATGTACATACATACATACGAGCAAGAATACAATAGGGAATCTATCAGGCCACGAGGTTTAATATGCCCAACTCAGCTGAGCCCGAAATTTATCCTGCTCATAAATGTTAAAATGCCAACAATTGTAAGGCAATTAAACATTTATTAACATGATAAATACAATATCTAAAAGACTTAAAGCAAGAAACTTCTTGATTTGTCTGTATTTTATGCCATGGGTTGGTCTGCAGTGTGTGATTGTGGCATTTCCTGATGCTTACTTTTGGAAAGGACACAAAGAACGATACATCACAAAATCAAGACAAAATCGGCGTTTTTTGCCATCTGCTCTTACCTTTGCAAACAGTTTGGACCAAGATCAGGACCAAAATTAAGATCAGGACCAAAATCAAGACAAACGCTGCGTTTTTTTGCCATCTGCTCTTACCTTTGCAAACAGTTTGGACCAAGATCAGGACCGACAGAATGTCGGTCCTGATCTGGATCCAAATCATTTGACAATCTGATACTGATCTTCAATTTTTGTCTTTTGAAAAAAGTTAATTTTGAAAATGTGACAGTGTATCTGAATTTTTGATTTTGAAAAAGTTAATTTTGAAAATGTAGCAGACTACAACAAAAGCTTGAGAAATAACCCAGCATGCAAATAATCAACGCATCAACACAGAAAGAACTAACAACATAACTACGTCCATTAGCATGCACAGCGCTTATTCAACAGCTGAGATGTGTTTTAGGAATGAACTGTCCGATTGTTTATCTTCACAACTCTAATGAATTTGTCAGATTTTAAGTAGTTTTCAAGAAAATTACAAACTATTTACTGGTGTGTTTCTTTTTTTGTTGGATATAGTATATACACTCATATTTAACAAAATATACTAAAAGTTGTTTTGACTTCACTTTGAAAAGCAAGTGAATGTGTGTATATCCAGGTTAATCAGTCGTTGTTGGACCCACAAATCAGTTGTTGGTTGTCATGTGGCTACATGTACTCATACAAATTGTCACTTTTCATTGGTTAGCTGGTACCGGTGAACAATGTCACAGTATTGAGCTTTGTATGAAGTACTTGTTATGAGTAATTCATTTTGTTTGGCATTATATACCAAAGCGGTGGGAGATTTTAAGATTTTACTGTCTGCAATCAGGAGAGATTCGTTTTGCATGTCCTTTGACCAGACACATATATCATCTGAGCTGTAAGTTATATAACTGTTTTCATTCCTGTCAACTGTAACACCTTGTGGTACTCTTCTATCGACACTGACTGTATTCACCAACTGTCCAGTAGCTGCTTGTAGAACTGTTATAGCCATCTTATGTCTATCTGTAACTATTACAGTATCACTGTCGGATCCAAAGTTGACTGTAAGAAAACGTGGATAGCGAAATCGTCTTCCTGTAGAATCAGTCAAGGCTGTCCAGATTACTTTTCCTCGTGAACTGACCATCTTCACTGCACGGGGTTTTAGCGGAGATGTATGACAGGTTATTATCAGATTTCCTTTGTAGGCACACATTCCCCAGACAAAGCAATCCAGCTTGACAGTGCGTTTTAGAAGTAGTTGGTTGCTAGAGATGTCTAAGATGTATATTTCTCTGTTTGGCATACTGATGGCAGCTTCTGAATCATTTATGACAGCGACATCTTTTCCCTTTCCATCCAACTGTATGAAGGACAGTAGTCGTCCATCGGGTGACATAAGCTTCACCTTAAAATTATTGTTGTCTAGAAGAATCATGTTTCCATTATTTGTTATATCTATTGCTGCTATACAACAATCTCTTGTATCCCCACTGACTTTCACTGTCACTGGTTTCAATCTCGCAGCGTTTATTCCCACCGTACTACCGGCAGTGTTGGCTGGAGACTGCTCAGGCCTTTTTCTTACAATTATATTATCTGCTGTCTTAAGAATGGATTTTGGCTTCATGGGTTGGTCAGCTTCGATAGACGCATCATCTGCTTCATCATCGGAGGAACCAACAGTAGGATGATCTCCTTCTTGTAGATGCGCTCCAAAGGGGAAATTAATTTCGGGATATTCTGAATCACAATCATATTTGGATAAGCTGACTGAAATATCTCCTAGTTGTTTGTGTGATTCAGCCAGTTGTTTTATTTCGTTAAAGGTACATGTTAAATCAATCTGAGCTAAGTCCAGGCTTTCTATTCTCCCCAATGCATGAAATATGCTATCACCTTGTGAACTTAGTTGCAAAAATCTAGCTGGATCTCCCTTCTTCTCTTTGCGTTGTAAATCTTCATAAACTGAATTAATCAGTGAATTGATATCTTCAATTTCAGATTCATTTCCCTCCAAAATGTGCCTTTGATCCTCGTAGTTAACTTCTAGACTTTCATTAAACTCTTGAAAACTTTTACCAACTTCTTCAATAATTCTATCATGTGTAGCTTTTGCAGAATCCTGCATTATTTTTTTCTTTTCCCGTAACTCATTAATATTGGACTTCACTGAATGTTGAAGATGGGCTATGTAGTTTAACAGCTGACTAACACCATTGCTAAATTCGTTTTCTTCAGTCGAAAGATCAAACTTTTTACAAGCCTTCTCAATAGGCACAGCATTACAACTCTTATGATCTGTAGACATGCAATATTTGCAGAGAAATAATTTATCATCGAGACAATATTTATCTTTTTGTTCACTTTCGTGTTTGTCGCATAACCAGTATCTTACAGGTTTGTCTGCCTGGCAGGAGGGCATGTCAGCACCTCGAAGGATCTTATGACGCTCTGTCGCTGCGAGTCGACGGTGTGTATTAAGACAGTTTTGACAATAGAACTCTACACATTTAGGACAATAACCTACAACCTCTCTCATAGTGTCATCTTTAAAGCAGGGGTCGCAGTAACGGTCCATGTTCTTTGACTGATTGGATTTTTCCATGTCTGAAATAATATATACGATAAGACTGACATTTACTGATGTTGATAAAAATGCATCACACTAATTTGCTGTTTTCTTTGCAATAGTTTAAGATAATGGACTTTAAGTTGACATCACGGCGTCGTAGTATTCTGATGGCGTCAAACAGGCCCAACCGCACTCTGTTGTTGATATTTTGCAAACTTGCCATTATCAAATTTTAGAACAATTTTTCAAACAGCCATGCTACTAGTATTACCTTTATCAATGTATGACGTCATATTTAAAACCATTGTTGAAACTTGACGATGTTCTCGATTTAGCTTAAGAAACGGAAGAAATGATAAGGAATTACATTAATTGATGGACCAAGAATATGCCAACATGAAAGAATGTTAATAAATGAGGCCCTCCCAGGGGTTTTGGGAACAGGGGAACAGGGCATTTATTTCAAAGCAACAGGGGAACAAAAGTCAAATTTTGAGGGGAACAGGGGAACAAAGCAAAATTGGGAAACAGGGAATAAGAAAATAAATTCGATTTTTTAAGGAACAGGGGAACAAGCCAATTTATTTCAGAAGAGCAAGGGAACTGGTACCCCCTCCCTTGGAGGGCCCCATAAATATGAGCTGTCACGTTCAATGACCAATTTATGGTTTATGTTAACGTTAGCCAAAACGGTCATCTGGAATACTAATTAGGTTGTGATCACAGACCTGTAATTGTAAAAAAGGCAGTGATTGCCTCAAAAGGTGGGCGGAAGCTCACGGCAGAATGTTTAAGTTGTAAAGTGTTTCGTGATTGGTCAATAATAAACCTACAGGAAAGAAATCATATTTATTAGACCGGAATATATTTTTAGAAAAAAAAGACCTTGCATTTTTGGTTTTTATTTCATGAAATTTTTCTCACATGTAGGGTTCCCATCTTCAGGAACCAAAAAGTGGTAAAACCGGGTGGTCACCATGGTATCTCATTCTTGTTTATGATTGAACTAGGTCCAGTCTGTAATTCTATGACAACCTCATTGTGATTTAGGAGTTGTGACGACGGACCACAGTTTACTTAAAACGCTATAATGGAGGTATATGGAAAGTAAGTAAGGGTGCAAAGATCAGGAATCGATACCATCAAGTACCACACTTGACCCAAGTGACAAATTCACAGTTATACACCACAAACAAGAGCCAAGAGGTCAGCCCTTTCCCAGCAGGTGACCACAAATCACATAGCAAACACAAGACAGAAAAAAAACATAAATTATCCACACAAGAAGCACCGCCTTGGAACGGTCAGTAAAATATTTTACTGGAGGGCTAAAACCGGTTGAAAGGCGCCAACCTCACCCCTAATTCAGATGTGAATCAAGACACATAGATATTTGGTTTGCACGAAAGACCCCTAACTTATCAATGCATCATCTCCTAAAACATATAAATCAAGATAAAACAAGGAGATAAAGCAAAAATAAGGACTCAACAGTAAATAAAACTGAATACCGGAGCAAAAGAAATCCAACAGGTAAACCCCGATGGGCCCGACAAACAGCCAAAGCATCAGGCCACTACCATCTCATGGAAAATCATTAATTTTACAGGTCTGGACCCTAAATACACTATAGTAATCATCGCTGGTCAAAGAACATAGATATTTGCAAATGCTCCATAACAATAATTTCAATAATTTTACAAAGCCATAAAGTTCATTTATACCCAAATACCATGTGAAAAAATGGGTGGGATAAGTCCTCTCGTTCAGCATAAGTTTAAAGACATTGCCTGAACTTTACAATGGTGAAAGAAATCATTCTTGCCTACGGATTGTGTCTGGAAGCGAAGCAAAAGTGATTAAAATCGCGAGTCCCACGAAAGTGATGATCAGATTGTTGTCTCAACCTGTACTGAGACAATCATACAGCGGTGTTTGTTTCAGGAGATACGCATAATGATAACACATTATAACGCACTAAAACTTACTTTGGTCATTTCAGAGATATTCACGTTTTTCATCAATGTAAGACGTTATTTGTTGACTTCAGTATGATCTGTGAAAACCCGCCTTAATGGCATTTAAGACTTATGTAAAAATCATTTGAAAAACACCAAAAATTAAGAAACTGCCTTAAACCTATTCAGGTGAATAGTAGAATAACACTGGTAATTATTTCTGGTTAAACTTCTTCGTTATCATGCACTATGTTTCCATGGTAACAACTTTACCTTAGCAACTGTCAGAATTTTTAAAGTATGGTCAGACGTTTTCAGATCATGCAAACCTTAGGCAAAAGTAAATCAGCAAAAGTAAATCAACTTATCTGCGAATTCCATTGCACACATGCTGAGGACAATAAAATATACTGACGGACTTTAATAACGCAACACTTGGATAACAGCTTTAATTTATGTCTCGAAAAAGAAGGCAGATCAATAATTTTAATTGTTTGTTAAAGAGCATTCATTTGTGGGTAAAACATGGAAAACTTGTTCAACTAAGATGAACTTTATGCATTAAAATGTAAACTTTTTGAGATAGATGTCAACTGTTTCATGTGACCAAATGTTATGGATGAAAGATTCCCTACTTCTTTAAATCAAGAAACACTAGACGCATCAAATTTGTATCATGGCCTTTGTTAGTCATCGAAAAATCACTCTCGTATTGATTGACTGGTCTGTGAAACAGCTTATCTGAGTATATGACGTTTATCTGGGTGTACCCTTTCATTCAATAGCTTAAATTCTCCTCTACTTACGCGATGTTTAAATGGCTAAATTCAAATGAAGCTAATAACGTCGTCCAGTTTAGTTGTACAATTAAAACTAAAGTGTTTGCTGAAGAAGACAACTCATGATGACATTATCGAAGCAAAAGAAGTTTACATTCAACAGTCTTTTGGAAGATATAAGGGGAAGTTAGTGTTGCGTAATTAAAGTCCGTCAGTATAGTATGTTGGCAAGAAATATCATGTTTTTTATGCACTCGACAAGCCCGCAAACATGAACTTAACTTTGACGTCAATAGTAACGTCATGACGTTTCTGAAGTTGCGTGTTAAAGTTTAGACAGTGAATAGGTTTAAAACCTTATTTCCACGAATAATAGAGATAACTTCATGAAATTTGCAGGATACCTTCTTAACGCTTCGTAGATTAAGTGTGTGTAACAAATTTTGACGACTTTGTCATTTAGGCTGGTTTTCACAGCCTGTGGCTCATATGTAATAATACAATATTGGCAAGCGCACGAAATGGGTATAATATGAGCTGCGACATGTGATTTCCAACAATGTGGCATTTTGACAAGTGTAGACTCAGACCAGCCTGTGCAGCCTCCTTTTAAGCTTAGAAACTCCAAAAGCTGTTTTGTCAGTTGTCTAGCATTCATAGAATATTAGAGCGACTAGCCCAGGCTGTGATCAGACTGCGCGTATGCGCAGGCTGATCTGAGCCTTTGCTGGTCGCTAATACCACATTATTTCAAATCTCATGTCGCGGCTCATATATTGCATGTGCGCAAACGCCTTAAACGCACATGTTGGCTCCAGCGGTTTAAACTAGTTTTGGTTGTGAATCTTAAAAAAAATAATACACCCTTTGTGTATGCTGAATGGTCTAGGGAGACTAAATTACGCTTAGGCCAAACTTCACAGAAAAGCGGTTTTAAAAAACAGCAAAATGAAAATGGCGAGGCAAATTACTTACCTAAAAGCTTATCGCAGAAGGAAAAAATTGTTCCAAATGATATTCTACAAAAATAGTAAGGACATAACTACACGTCAATATACACCATAAATACACTATATTGACAAAAGCTATGTTCTTTGTAAACTGCTATAATATCAAATATCTAAAGCAAAAAAATATGTTTCGATCGATAATCAATACTTTTGATCATCCTTAACAAATTAACTACTACACTTGACCCGATAATGAAAAAAATGTGTCAGTTAATTCGAATCTTTGGGCGTTTAAGTTATTCTTTAAACATGCGTGCTTAGCAAAATCTAGTGGGGTTAGAGACCTTATTTTAATCGGATTCGGAATTTTCAACGGCGCCTTCAAGTTTATGCGTGTTTGAGCGGTGAAATCTACGGTGATATTGCGCTATATTCCAGCGACACATCCGCACCACTGCCACTTATGAAGGGACCCCGCCCCATTCCGCATACCCGCGTATACGATTTTGGTTTCAACGACTAATCAAACAATGTCGGCACATACGACAAGAAATCCGTGTGCTTCTTTAACACTCAACCCCCATTCCACTGGACGGCGATTCCGCTACGATCATGGCGATCAAGAATTTTCTCTAAAATTATTCCAAATCGCCGCGGAAACGTAGACTGCCACACGATTTGGGGACTTGACGCTTCCAGTACGCTTCCAATACGCTTCTACTACGCTTCCGTTACGCTCCTACTACGATCCCACTACGACAATGAAGATCTGGCTGCGCTTAGTCTACGCTGATGACGATGTAGCTGCGACTTCGCTACGACCTTGGCGATGGAGCTACGCTTTCGTTGCGCTTTTGTATCATTTTTTATATAGAATCTGAAATTCCGATACGCTTCTACTACGACCTTGGCGCTTCTCTGCGCCTCTACTGCGCTCTTGCCGTTTCTGTTACGATTCGTGTCATTTTGACTAAAATTTCGAATCGTAGCGGAATCGCCGTCCAGTGGAATGGGGGTTTAATGCAGTGAAGTAAGATTTAAAATATATGTTGCTGGAGCACCCAAAACATATAATATTAAAGTAGTGGATAATAAAATGATCCCATTTTACGCCACAATTTCGCTTATCTGGACCTATGAGTGAAGTTTTGTGTAGGTAATATATGAAGTTACTTTTTCCGACACCACAGGGATAATATTCGAAAACGGCATTTTTTTCGAAATGGAATCGAGCAGTCCTTCAATATATATCATATCTTGAATAATTAAACATTACTGACTTACAAAAAAGTACAGTACCTCAGTCATCATTTAGTTATACGTCATGAAGTCAGTCAAAAATAAATCAAGTATTGGTATAAAATGGTATAACTTTTGATGGCTTTAGGAAAAAAGTTGAATATTAAAGGTTTGTATATGAATCATGGCTGCGCGGTTGAATGACCTTATTACTGATTTATCTGTAACATAAGCCTACTTCTTGTGTTAAAAAATAAACGTGTGTAAACATAAAAAACACTCATCTGATCTTATGTACGATATAAATCTGTAGCTGGGCCCACCGTGGCTCAACTTGAGGTTTTCTTTGGCTCAGACTATCTGTGAGTCGTGAGCCCTTTTCTTTGTTTCATCATGTTGTGTTAATTTGATTAGTGTTTCTCCATGATGATACATTGTAATAGTAAGAAGGCCTCCATGCGAGCTGAACATTTTTGTACTTCAACAACAGCAGAATCTAGGGCGAAGATTTGGTAGCTTAGGCTGCTGTCCGTTCTAAGGCGGTGGTTCTGTTGTTGTTGATTCGTTGTTGATTGTTACTCACGTTGAGGAAGTCTTAACTGTTCTATGTTTTGTTGTACGTTATTTTATGTCCATTCTAGTTTTGCAATCATCTTGGTGGGGAAGAGAGAGGGCTGGTTGCTTTGTTTGGTTGTCTTCCTGGTGTTTTGTGATTGTTATGTGGCTCTTCCTCTTCCTCTTCCTCTGTGCCACGGGTTTGTCTGCGGTTTGTGATTGTGGTGTTTCTTCATCAAACTCCTTTACAATTTAAGATCCTTACTGTTAGTACTAAAATCAACATATCAAGTACTGATAACAAACTTCAGCACAGCGGTCTACTAAAAGAACAATATGTACACTATGAGCGAAACTGTGTTAACTTACCCGTTTTACATCCATGGACGATGTCCACTTCACTTTTAACAGCAGTAGTGTACGAACGACCAGAATGTTTACTTTTTTAACTATCTTCATTGTGATGGATTTTCTCATTCATGTCGATAGAATAAGTATGGAATTGTCCACTTTGTTAGTGCATTACAGGTGGAAATGTCTAAATTACATGTAGGTTTGTTTTTAAAGCTGCATAGTCTGTAACTTTTGATATTTTAATTTTTGAAATAATGTTTCTTTTTTTCAAGAACACAGTAAAAAACTAAAATTCGGGTATATATTTTACCAATTTCGTAAATCTTTACAAATTATCACTATCAAAACAACAGCATTTATGTTAAAAATGACTGTCTATAATTATTGAAGGGTCGCAAATAGTTACCAACAAGAGAAAAACACCATTTTTTATAAGATAATTCACTTTTCCATGCAGTTTTCAGCTATAGTGAACAGATTTATTGTGAAAACTTAATTCTGCTTTTACAAATGATTTGAAAAGAAAAGATTTTTTTTCGAAAAATGTTCATACATGTAGTTGCAGACTTAGTCTCTTTAACTTTGAAAACAGTGCTGACCCTGATGAAATATCGCATTATGCCAAAGTGTCTTCACTCTGCCAAATCACAGGTATCGATATGAAAAGGGTTAAAGGCATGCGCGGATCCAGAGGGGGGGGGGGGGGCAGGGGGTCTGGACCCCCCTGGAAAATCACAAAAATATAGGATTCCTTAGCAATACTAGTCCGGATCCCCTTAAAAATCACAAAACTACCAAGCAAGCATTCAATGTTGGACCATCATCGGCACGCCAGCTTCCTGGCGGGCCGATGATGGCCCGCTTATAGTGGTATCTCGATTCTCCCTCCCATCTTAAACTAAAACAAAAGTGTTGTCAAAGTTGGACCCCCTCTGACAAAACGTTCTGGATCCGCGCATGAGACCCTGATGATATGCCGCTTTATGTCAAAGTGTCTTCACTCTGCCAAATTGCAGGTGCATGCATCAATATGGAAAGAGCTTATATAAAGGTAGCTGACAAACGCCTTCTTTCCCCGTCTTCTTTTCAGTGAGTGTTAACCCATTTATGCCGAATGTATTTTCCCATCCTTATCAATTGGACGAGTCCATTTCCAATTTAGGGTTGTTGGGTGGTATTGTTCATTTTTATTCAAACTTCTGTTTGCAAACAGTGGAAAAATCTCTTCAATTAGCCTGTAGCTAATTACTTTCAGTCGGCACTGGGATCTAGCCATTTCGGGTCAATGAGCTCCTAACAAGTGGACTGGAAGCACTAATACCTGTTTACAAACTACCAGACCAGAATCGTAAATCCTCAATAATTGCAAAAATTCACAATGTTTCAGAGTAATATTTTAAGCATTGTGTGTACATTGATGACTATATTTTAATACATGGGCCGATGTTTGAGTTCTACCCTTAAAGCACTAAAAAAACTAAAGTCGACGACGTATTTTATTATAACTTCATTTTGGGTACAATAAGACATAGCAAAATCAACCGAAACTTATTGAAAAACAAAATACTTTTCTTTTAATAGTCGTAACATTCTAAATTGCTTTTATCTGACTGTTGTTTGTTATTAAAACAGAATATCAATTATCCAATATTGAAATGAAGCAATGTATGGAACCGCTAGCAAGGCGATTCCGTAAGTCATTTAGCTGACCTGAAATAAAGGTTACTGTCCATCTGTTTAATGCCTATTACTGCAATATGGTAGCCCTCAGACATTTAGATAAAGGCAATTATTACTGCTGTAATTAACTTAGCAGATGGAGGAATGATCTATGAAAATTAAATAAGTACATAACGAAATATTTATTTTTGATTTAAGTAAAATGTTCAAACATTTAAAGCGTGGTTTCTTCGTGTTGAGACCCACTTGAGTGTACTGCCCTGCTTTCGTTGTACAACTAGTGGGGGGAATAAAATACAATAGAAAAACTGTCAATAACGAAAACCAGTTAATAACATAAGACAAAAGCTATCTATATTATTAGAGACAGAGTAATTTGTCTTTATTTGTGATCACAAATTGTACTCCAGAAGTTCCTTGATGGGTTAGTTTGGTCAAGGAGTATTTATGGCTGTTCATTTCACGTTGTCAATAAAAACGGAACAGTTCCGATAAGTATCAGTCCGGCAGTGAATATTACGCTTGAATTTGATTGGATCATTTGGCTACCCTCTGTCACTTTCGATTCCAAGATTCGGATTGATAGAGATGGTTCTGTCAACCCTGCGAACTTTTCACAGCAATCTTAATTCAAACTATAGATTTTATTGCTATATGCTTTTCTTGAAATGGAGACTTTGAGATACCGGTTATGATTATCGTTTTCCTACATCCAGCTGGAGACAGAAGCTGCAGTAATGTTAAATGGGCATAGACGCAAGAAAATCTGCTATTCTTGCATAGATATCTATTCGTATAGCTGTTTACACCCGTTGTCAAATGAACGAAAACCCATGTTCAAATCAGGAGATTCGCGTGCTGTTTGAACATGGGTCTGAACTTGAAAATACTTAAAAATGAGCCCTGCATTATTTGCATGACGTTATATACGGAACGCAATGCGGACCAGACTGATCATTTCGCCGATGTTTTTGTTCGCGAAAACGTTGCGTACGGTTATGACGTAATGACGTTCGAAAGTACATAGCCGACGCCATTTTGTTTAGAGAAATCCAGTGTAAGAAAATGGACAATTTAATGTTTTAGCAGCGTTTTCAGTGCGAATTGAGCTGGAATAAGGTAAAATATGCAAGAATAACGATCACACATGTTTTTTCATTGCATTAACACTTGCCGGGTCCCTCGGATGATGTTGAACACTCGGCCTATCGGCCTCGTGTTCAAACAACATCCTCGGGACCCGGCAAATGTTAATGCATGAAAAAACATGTGTGATCCCTATATTGTTGTTTGTTTGTTTTGTTGCTTGACGTCCAATATAATACAATGTCAACAGCTATGGTCATGACGGGACGGTCAGTTCACCTAACCACACCTTTTCCTGGGAAGCTTGAACAAGCAGTTAATCAGTACTTTGTGCACATATTTTCGCTTGTAACTGACAACAACCCTTCTTGAATAATTCAGCGGAAGGGAGGAGAATGACCGTAGAAATTATTTCATGATCAATCTCCACGAAAGTATGGGACCGGGCCGGGATCGAACTCGCTACCGCTATTGTTGTAAGCGAACAACAAAGGCGCAGACCAGCCTGCGCTAACGCGCAGGCTGGTCTGCGCTTTTGTTATTTGCTCTCAGGAAAGAATAATAGCTAAACTTGCTACGTGCAAAAGTTCAATATTATAGCTAGTCTCTGTAGCTAAGCAGGCTAGTTTGAACGTTACATGGTTGCAAGCCTCGAAATCAGATTTTCCAGAGAGGAGACCAAATTAAATTCGTTCCTTCCAGATATGAATTTTCGTGTATCTACATACCAATACCTCAAATTACAATGCCACCTTAAGTTAAATATTACCTTAAAAGTAAGGATTGATATTTCAACATGATATTTCAAATTTTTAATAAATCGTCAGGCTCGGTGCAGTAAATATGTCCAGAGATGTCATTGTCCGTATCAATTTGATCTACAGAATGCATGAAACAATTTTCAAGGTTTGAATTGCTATTTTTTTGTCCTAAAAGCAATAACTTTAAGGAGACATTGCAATATTTGGCTCTGGTATATAACTGTATTGTATTTCTGTTCACAATTAAGCTATTTGGAATGTGTGCGCAAATGTCTGTCATGCGTGTGAAAGGACGAACATTTTTGAAGTACATGTATTAGCAACTACATGTAGTTAATATTTCCATTACCACTATAACTAAGACACATTTATCCTAGCTTAGTACTGGTTAAACCCAGACGGACCCGTCCCTGTTTAACTGAAAGATTGTTGATGGGACGTAAAGATTCAAATCAAACAAACAAACATAACCACAATAACTGAAAGGGATAATTGAGCCACGACATGAGATGTCCAACAACGTGGTATGTGCAACCAGCAAAGGCTCAGACCAGCCTGTGCATACGCGCAGCCTGATCAGAGCCTTTTGCTAGTCGCTTGAATATTATATTAATATTAAGCTACTGACTGAACATCATTTGGAGTTTCTAAGCTTAAAAGGAGGCTGCACAGGCTCGTCTGAGTCTACACTTGTCAAAATGCCACATTGCTGGAAATCACATGTCAAGGCTCATATTACTTGTAAGGCTGAAACCCAGTATAAAGTTATTTATCATATGACGTCGCGTCTGGGAGTGAAATAACGTCATGCAATAAAATCTGTAAACCACTAGTGGTTTATCGATTTTCGGGAAATGTTATGACGTCCATAACAACGTTGCGTATATAATGAAAAAATTATAACGTTTTTATGCGAGAAATGAGATTTCAAAGTATTTGTCATATGATAAATAGAATCTAACACTCGTGCTCCTGTTTTATTAAATTTATTAAACTCGTTGCGAAAAAGTGATAACATGCTCGGCAAGCCTCGCATATTATCACCTTTCCCCAACTCGTTTAATAAATTCAATAAAACATGAGCACTCATGTAAGATCCTCTATTTAGTATCCCAGAGTTCTGCTTTTCTTTTGAGTTATTACATTCCCATAAAAGGGTATCCTAATTTTCAGGACTCTTATTAGCACCTTCCATACCCATTTTAATAGTAAGTTCTCCCCCTATCCACCCCTTTGGACGAATTCTACCAGAAATGGTGATACATACAGAGCATACAAACTCTAAATTGAAGAGCAATTGCAATTTTGACAATTTGCGGTTTACAGAACAACAACAGTCATGATCAGAATGTGCCATGGTATATTGACACAACCTGAATAGAATATTCGCTGTTCTCAGAAATTTAAAATGGTGTGTGGCTCCAATTTGTTCAATAGCGCATTAAGAAAGTGTCAAGCTGTCAATGGAGATGCTCACTTGTAGTGACACCGTGACAGACTATTCATAAATACGTCTTGACCATTCTGACCCGGATTTCCAGAAATCATTTGTGTCTATCGGTTATCATTAAAGAAGATTCGTTTCTTGCTTATCATACTTATGTTTTGTCAGATATTTATGTTGTTTTACAGTTCATTACACGTGATTCATTGGCTGATCAAAATTCAGATCAAATATTCAAGTGAAAAATCACATATGGGACAATATCAGCTGTTATCGGTTTTGTCGGCCCGATTATCTCCCTTGAATATTGACCACTCTCGCAACTTACCTGTTGAAATCTGTGGCATCAATTACACAGAAAAGTATACAAACCTTTAAATAAATTAGTAATAACTAACTTATTATTAAGTTGTCATTATTTTATAAGTTATCAAAAGAAAATTTAATGTTTTATCTTTACGATGATATAAACAAATATGAAATAACTTAATTTTTAGTTTTGTCAAATTGTTCATCTTTTTAACAGGTAAAATCCCATTCATTTCAATGTAAATTGAATGAAAATGCTGAGGGTGAGCATTTTATGACCCAAAAATAATCATATTCTGATATTTTCCCAATTTTTTATAAGTTATAAATGGTATCTCTATCATCCAACAATATCAGCAATATAAGTTTCATAGAAATAAATTACATTTTAGTTCTGTCATTTTTAGGTTGAAAATTGAGTTTAAGCGCCTTCTTGCCAAAGCGGAGAAAATGTCTAAGTTCGAATATTGTGGATCTGTAATGCTTCCGCGATATGCGATATGCTTGTTAGATAATGTTAAGAAATCTTAACAGCATTTTAAAAGAAAGGGGAAACTTGGCTGATTGGGAGACATGATTATGAAAAAAAAAAAATCTTAATTTTAGTAAAATTAAGAAAATAAAAATAACCATATCTTATCGCGGAATTAAAAATAATTTTATTACAAGTTGCTTCAATTATTTTTTTATTTTTTATCTTAAATATAACAATATTATTATTATTATTATTATTATTATTATTATTATTATTATTATTATTATTATTATTATTATTTAACCTTCTGTTATAATTCATTGTTGTGACTGACTCGAGACCGAGAGGCTGCGGGTTCGAGCCTCACTGGCGTCACTGCGTTGTGGTCCTTGAGCAAGACACATTTAACATAGCTTAGTACTAGTTCAACCCAGGAAGACCCGTCCCTGTTAAACTGAAAGATTGTTCATGGGACGTAAAGAATCAAATCAAACAAATTATTTAACCTATTTGCCTATTTATAGCAAAAAATTATTTGAAGAGAATATTCGGACTTCTGTCTCACATCGGATAGGCGGCAATCGAAACTACTTATCCTATCGACGAACGTAGATCAAAATAAAGTTAAAAACAGAGTTTTCGATTGCTATTTTTCGCCCGACTGGTGACAAATGGCAATCGAAAACACTGTTTCTAACCATTTTTGATCTACGTTCGTCGATTGTTAAGAGTGTTTTCGATTGCCACCTATCCGGTGCGATTCTGGTGACAAGCGATTTTGAGAAGCTCAGAACGGGATATCCGATAATCCCAGGTGTCAGATATTCCCTGGGGCTATAGGTCTTATCTTGGTCCTAATAAAATACTGCTTTTACGGTTTTAGAAGAAATAAATAAAACACCCCGCATATCGCTGAAATAAAAATAAAAGTTTTATTTCAAGTTGTTACCATTTTTTTTTTTCATTTTATGTTTAACATTTATTATTATTATTATTATTTAAACACCTATTTATTGCAAAAGAAATATTTTTGAGGTTCTTTATTAATCATTTTTGATCAAATCGCGGCTCATTTTATATATTTTCTTCGGTTTTGTGTAAAAAAAACTTAATGATGTAAAGCTGGCTGAATACGCAGACAATTATGGAAAAGATCAAACTGCCAAAAACATTTCACTTCACAGAAGCAATCATTTTTTGAAGTTGTGTCTTGTCAATTAAAGAAATAGATATTTGATAAAATATAATTGACGGTTTTTCGCACATTATCGAGACGAATGACTAGTCAAATAAACCGCCTTGTTACTCAATTCAAATTGGCATACGGTCATTGTTTCCCTTGCGCAACACCGTTAAATTGTTATGAAAACAATTTTAATAAAAGAAGACAAAACAAACGTATCATTTTAATTGACAACAAACCACTATTCATCATGGCTTCCGTACCTACATTAAGACGCAGATCTGAACTAAATTACAAGACACTTCATCAGGGAGATCCACTGCCTGTACCACAACAGAAAAGAAACATCAACGTTGTTCTTCCAGAGACCTATATTGTAGAGCGATTGGTTTGGCGGAAGAAAAATGACCAGGTAAGCATGATCATAAACCTTCTTTTAAGATTTCAGGATTATCAGCAGACGACACTGGTGGACAAGCATTTAACAAAACCCACGCACAAAAACTTCACCGCCAAATTAAAAATAATGTGTAAATATTTTTCATGCTGATTGTTTTCTCAAAATATTAATTTGAAAATATTCTTTTGAAATAGTATATAAATTTCAAACAATTTGGACCATGATCAGGCTTGACGATTCGAGAGACCTGAGCTGGGTCCAAATTTATCAGCAGACGACACTAGAAAACAAAGTGTTAATAGAACGCCGCCAACAAATGAACACCTCCAAATTAAAAAAAAAAATGCAGATGTCCTTCATAATATTGTGCAAATATTACTAATGTATTTTACCTTGTTTAAATCATTGGTGCTTTGTATTGTTGTATGCTGAATTTTCTTCTTAAAATAGTTTTATGTTATAAAAATCTTTCAAAAAAATTGTCGAATGTCAAACAATTTGAACCCTGAAAGCAAAGAAGACTGCTTCAGATCCATATTACTTTTTAAATTTCTTTAATGTATTCTATATATTGCCAACAATATAGACCCAGATCAGACTGCTCTACATCATTCTGTAAGGTTTATAGTGATTCATATTATTAAAGAAATATAGTCTGTCGTGCACTTTAATAAGTGTTTTGATTAGCCCGTGATGAGACCGATCTGTGTCCACAGAATTTGCCTCTATACTAATATTTAGCATAAATATGCAGCGGACGACTCTCCTGCTCTGTAACCCTAGGTTTAAACACTTCTTGGTAGTTTTTCATGCCAATTTGCTTTTTTAAAGTTACTTTAAAAATATGAGAAATTTAAAGCGTCAAACTGTTTGGACCCAGACCAGGTGCAGCGCCTGACTTTGAGTACAAACATTTTGCGAGGTCGAAGTTTTATAGCCATAGTATCATAAAACATGGCCGCGCACAGCATGGGGGACCATAATTATTAAGGGCCATAAAACGATTAAAGAATGAGGAAAAACATATGTTTTTGTTTATCAATGAACTTGGACTGGTCCCAGTCCTTATTTTCCCCTCCACTGATGGCTTATTATGATTGCAAATTTATATCAATGGTTCAAACTGTGGCCTGTCTACAATGGACTATTCCATCTGGTATATTACTATATACCTAGATGGTTCATTGTTAATAATGAGGGGTCACAGATTAAAGTTTTCAAATGATATGAGCCATGGCATGAGATTTCCAATAATTTGACATTTTGACAAGTGTAGACTCAGACGAGCCTCTGCAGCCTCGTTTTAAGCTTAGAAACTCCAAATGGTATTCACTCAGCAGCGTAACAATCATAGAATACTCAAGCGACTAGCACAGGCTCTGATCAGACAGCGCGTATGCGCAGGCTGTTCTGAGTCTTTGCTGATCGCACATTCCACATTGTTGGAAATCTCATACACTGGCTCAATTATTTTATTTCAGCCTCTGTATTTTTAAAGACATTAAATCATTTCAATCACGAGTCCTGGAAATATTCGACCAGTATATGATTCAAACCGAACTGTTCGCCAATCATACCTACAAACAATAGCGGGAAATGGACATTATCCATGCAGCGTACAATAAATGCGCACATCAGCCAGTACTGGTGTACAGCTGATTTGTACCTCTGTTATTCGCATAAGCATAAATAATGTTTTCTCATGATGCGACTCTTATCATCTCTCTTGGTATAAATCACCACGCGCCTCCTCAGTGCTGTTCTACTTGTTTGTTGTCAATTTGTATTGTAATTGTTGCCAATCATTATAATATGCAATACAAATACTTTGTTCGGCAATACGCATTTAAATATTTTGCAATGTTGTCTATGTATGAAGAATACATTTACAAAGAAGGCAGGAAAGATTCAAACTTAATGTCGAATGAAAACAGCTTGGGCCCAGATCGGACCCTGTAAACGTGGGACCTGCTCTGGATCCGAACTGTTTGAAACTATAATAATGTTCTCGGAAGAGCCAGAACTGTAACTATAATTTTCGCATGGTTGCTTATGATCGGGTTTATACATGTATATATATATATGAGCCGTGGCATGGGATTTCCAACAATGTGGTATGTGCGACCAGCAAAGCCTCAGATCAGCCTGCGCATACGCGCAGTCTGATCAGAGCCTTTGCTAGTTAGCTTGAATATCCTATGTGTGTTAAGCTACTGACTGAACACTATTTGGATTTTCTAACCTTAAAAGGAGTCGGTACAGGCTTGTCTGAGTCTACACTTGTCAAAATGCCACATTGTTGGAAACCTCATGCCACGGCTCAATTATATGATAGGCATTGGGAGAAAAGATAAAATAAAGACCAAGCAAAAATATGATGGTATTCGTTTTAATTTGCTTCAGCCCTTTAAGTGCCAGATTTTGTTTGTTTGTGTCGATTTATACGTCCCAGTCAACAAAATTTCAGTTATATCAGGACGGGTCTTTGTGGGTTGAACCAGTACTGAGCGGCTCGAGTTCGCAAGCACTCTACCACTGAGCAGCTGCGCTCCCATAGATCCTTTTTAATACTCAAGTACTCATATACTGTTTTAAAAACATATTCGAACCCACGAATAGTGGACATACAAGTATTGTATTTGGATAAAAAAAAAAACTATCTTTTTCCAAGTGATTTTAATTAATTGTCATTCATACTCCGATTTGAAATAAAGCTTAAACGCACATTTTATGTTATAACATAAAGGAACAATCGGTGAAATATTTCTGATTAAGTATCGAGATGGTATAGCTATAAACATTCGTCAGCACCTACTGCGAGGCAAATACCATGAATACCTGGACTCAGATACAATCGATTTTGTAATACAGTGGCCACGGTGTAAGGGGGATAATTGACTTATCGATTATCTAGGTGACCAAGAACCATAACCTATCCGTTAAGTCAGGCCATAGTTCTATTTGACAAATTTGTGCGAAGTTTAACCATTTAAGGCACATTGATTTTTCCACTCTTATCAATCGGACCAGTACATGTTTCGTTTTAATGGTGGTTGGGTAGTATGTTTCATTTTAAATTCAAATATTAACAGAACATTCTGTAAGCAATCAGGGAGACCAGATGCCACGTCCTGTGGTGTCTGATCTTGGTCTGCCGCGCTGTGTGCCGCACTGTGTGCCTATGTCGCACACAGAGGACGCTAGGATTGTATGAGTTAATCTGACAGTTTTAATAATATAACAATCTACACTGAACCGAAGTTCTAAGTAGCCACTTTTCAATTTTGTTTTTTCTGACTAAGCCCTAGTGATATTGAAATGATTTTTTGCCCAAGTATGTGCATTGTAACGGACTAAAAGTAAGCGGTGTTTTGGAAGAGTTTTTTTTATCACTTACCGTTTTTTGGGTTCAAAAATGCAAAAATCAACTTTTTGAAGCGTTTTAGCGCAGTTTTTATCGAATTCAAGTACATGTGATTGCAAACCTGCCTAGTCGAGTTGAAAAAACACCAAACACTTGATTTTTTGCTTATGACAGATTTTTTATGAATTCTTAAAAATTGATAATTTTCCGAATTTTCCGAAATTTTCGGAAATCATAAGCTGCACATACTAAAATCATTTTATGTGTTTTATTTTATGTTACTATGTGTGATAAAACACCATGCAACTTGATGAGCTTTTTTTCTAGGATATTTTTAATAATTTGATATCCACTTCCGATTTTAAACGTGAAACTTTAAAGGTCATTTAAATGGCATTTGTTTAATACTTCTTTTCATTTTTAAGCAGAACAGTGACGTCAATTTATAATGAAGACCCCCTGAAAATTGCACTGCTGTGCCGCAGATAATAAAGCGTACAGAGCAATGCAAAGTGGGTATACAAACTGCATTGTTAAGCTAAAACTCCTTTGATTTAGTTGTTGACCGTGGCTGTCTTCGTGTTAACGTAGAAGAGAAATGGAGTGTTCAATTGTCAAACAACTTTTTGATTCTTTTCATCTTATATCACAGCTGTTATAAACGTCTTGAAAATAATTAAAATATAAATGGATAACGTATCTGATGATAGTTTATATCACACTAAAAAGTTTGACTTTTTGAAATGGTGGTACCGTTACTCGAACCTCGTCTGTGCAAGGTCTATCAGTCATTTTGAAATGACATAATTTGCAGAGTCTCGACAAAGCCTTGGACCTTTTTATAGAATTTATATTTTGTTAGAGCGATTTTTACTTTCTGAACGGGAGCAAAAAATTGTTTGGTGGCTACTTATAACTTCGGTTTAGTGTAGTCATAACTTTTAAGTGAATGCAAAACTTAACACTTTGTACACAATTTGAGATTTTCCAATATGATAATATAAGAGTATATGACTGAGAGACTGGGATAGAGAAATCACCGATTGGCATCACGAGGCTATGATGGAGACAAATGAGCCAGGGCATGTGATTTCCAACAATATGGCATTTTGACAGGTGTAGACTCAGACGAGCCTGTGCAGACTCCTTTTAAGCTTAGGAACTTCAAATGGTGTTCAGTCAGTAGCTTAACAATCATAGAATACTCAAGCGACTAGCAAAGGCTCTGATCAGACTGCGCGTATGCGCAGGCTGATCTGAAGCTTTGCTGGTCGCACTTACCACATTGTTGAAAATCTCATGCACTGGCTCAAATGAGATAAAATCAGCAAAGCGAACCCCATACCTTTATACATACGAACCCTCCTTTCAAAGAAATCCTGGATCCGCCCCTGCATATGAGATCAAATGTTTCTTTGATTATTTTAATGAGTGAAAATTGCTAATTTTAGCAGGTATATAAAAATAGCGTTATCTGAAATCCATGATACACAAGTAACAAATAATTGCTTTCAAGAACCTGTTGAAAATCCATGTAGTAATTTCGCATCGTTGCCCTTTAATTATAGTGGTCAATTACTGACAACTTTTCAACACTCCCTGACAATGTTTCTCATTTTTAGGCTTTTAAAGTTTTCTTTATTGAACGCTAGCATCTCTATCAATTATGGTAATTCATATTGTATGCTATTTGTAACAATAAATCACCCGTATGTCCTGGCGTCTATTTAACATGGCTTTTTAATTTTCTTATTTCTCAGCCAAAACATATGTTGTGGGTACTCAAAAGAACCGTCTCGACGAGGCGGTTCTTTTGAGTACCCAAACATGTGTAACAAAATTGTGGGTAAGAAAATATTAACAATTTTACGCTGAAAAAAATGTGTTTATCTAAACCTGTGCAGTGATGAACATTTGTAATTCACTGGAAATGAGCAAAGTACGAAACCTGTGCAGTTTTGCACAGGTTTCATATTTTGCACAATTCCTGCTACTGCAAAAGAAAAAAAAATGCATGCATCTTAAGCTAGGTATTGTGTATTTTAAAGCATGTCGTCAGTTCATTCTCATTTGTAAAATGATTCTGAATTTCTAATGTGCAATCATGTAGAATCATATATTCCATAGATAGCAAATTGAATTAATATTTCATTCATAAGACTATTTCTGGAAATACGCATATCTGATAATGGACAACAACTGTGCACGGCTAATAACTCAGTTAGTTCTCAAAGCCGCCATCTCTACCTTATGGATATTTTAAAGCTGCATAGTCTGTAACTTTTGATATTTTTTTATTTTTTTTATTTTCTTTTTAAATCATTTGTAAAAGTAGAATTAAGTTATGCTTTCACAATTAATCTGTTCGCTGTACTGAAAAATACACGGAAAAGTAAATTATCTTATATAACAGGTGTGTTTTTCTCTTGTTGGTAATTATTTGCGTCCCTCCAATAATTATAGTCAGTTAATTTTAACATAAATGCTGTTGTTTTGATACTGATGATTTGTTCAGATTTACGAAATTGGTCAAATGTATACCTGAATTTTAGTTATTTTACTGTGTTCTTGAAAAATAGAAACATTAGTTCTAAAATTAAAAGATCAAAAGTTACAGACTATGCAGCTTTCAAAATGCTTCTACTAGCTTTTCAATATGGTGTTTTGCAAGCGCATGTACAACCCTTTTTCTAGTGACTCGCAGAAAATTAGTTACAGAGCAGTTATGAATATCAGACCGGCAACATTAGAGTCCTAAATAACATTAGTAGACAAGGCTATATATCAACTCTTCAAGAAACTAAAATATACTTAGGAACGTCCTCGAGACATATACATCAGCTATCTAAATGAAAAGAAATAACCATGGGCAATTTGTTAATTGGTTATGATAAGCACAGGCAGGCGCTTTGTTAGCCTAAAGACGTCCATCATTACCAAGACTTTTATCCCAAATTCTACACCACGTCAACTTATACTCAAATAAAACCATAGTGAAAGCACATGATAACTTTCTATAAAAGCAAATAATATGGGCCTCGACGCATGAGAATCTGTCTTCGGGGTTTGCGAACAACAAAGGCAAAGACCAGCCGGCGCATCCACGCAGACTGCTCAGCGCCTTTTATTATCCACTTTTTGGAAAGTATATTATCTAAACCTGGTACAAGCGAAATTTCGATCATCTAGCTAGTCTCTGTAGCTGAGGAGACTGGTTTGAGTCTCGCTTGATTACACCGTGATAAAGTAAAGCCTCGTTTATATGCTCAATTTGCACCCTGGTGCAAATTTACTCACGGGTGATAAATTGTACCCGGTAGAAAAATTTGCACCCCCTTATGTAGTGTTCATATGCAAGTAAATTGTGTTCATATGTTATTGGCTTTGCTCTTTAAACATATCACAAATGTTTCAGTTTTTCTTTAAGGAGACATTCGATGTGTTAAGTTCAAGATACCGTCATGTGAGAAAAATGCAACTCCATTTGGTTTTATTTGCTTTATTTATTTATACAATATTTAAAGAGGATAATACACCAGTCATTTGTATCCATGGCCCCAACCTACGGGAATAGCCGTGAAATAGCCGGGGTAAGGTGCTGGACAATTACTTTTTGATTGTCCCCGCAGTGCTGGGGAAGTGTGTGGGTTATAACATTTGAACAGCTACCCTGCTGGGAATTTCTGTTGTGTAGGGTGGGGCAAAGAGCAGGGCTGTTACCATCAGATTGTCCCCACAGGGCGAGGCTTATACCAGGGCTCTGGAAAGTGAAAATCATTATCCCCGCCCATCCTCGTAGGTGGGGGAGCAGTGGATACAAATGACTGGTACATAAATGGCACTTTTATTAGCTGTTGCAGCAGTACTGAGTAAATATATGACTATCTGGCCAAGAGTGGTGGACGAACGTAGTGCTTGAGACCTATACATGTACCGATGACCCATGGCTTCCGAATGTAACGGGCTCTGCGAATAGCTGCAACGGAATACGATTGTGCGTTAAGTTGTTTCAACTGAACTGCTGGTGACAGTTTGACTTAGGACTGCGCAGAGCTGGACAATTGAGAACCTCTTCATAATAGCAAAATAAACGTCTTGTGAATGTGTGAAACGGGTTTGGTCTTCAATTGGTGACGAACTGACGAACTCTTCTAAATCTCTGTTACGTTTCCGAAAGGAAATGACTTAACCGAGGTTATCAATGGCTACAAGAGGTTTGGATTCCCAAATTGTGGGGGTAAGATAGAGGGTAGACATATTTCAATTATTGCTCTGTCTGACTATCACGTTGATTACATGAATCGTAAAGGGTGGTACTCCGTTATTATGCAGGGGGATCCTTTTCACCGATGTGATGTATACATCGGATAGCCTGGACTCGTGCATGGCGCCAGGGCTCTGGCAAACTCTGAATTCTTTGCTGAGGTTAGGAAGAGATATTGTTCGGAAATAGAATCGTGCAAATCGAAGCCCATGGACCAGAAATTCTAGTTGTTCTGCGTGGCAATCCGGCATAGCCGATGAAGTAGTGACTACAGAAAGAAGCCACAACCATAAGTTTGATAAAGGGACTATTTATATAGTTTATTTTCATACACATGTACATGTTCATATAGAAAAGATGTTAATTTATCATAATCGAAGATCAAATTGTACATATGTGATAACAAGTTGCGTTCATGTGCGCAATTTGCACCTAGGGGCAAATGTGCACCCGGGAGCTAATTTTCTCCACCATATTTGCACCACCTACAACGGTGGAACAAATTTGCACCCGGGTGCATTTGCATAAAACACCGTTTACATGACCAAAATAACCCCCGGTGCAAATTTACAACCCGGGTGTATATTTGCACCGGGAAGTATATTGTGCATATTCTCATTGTGTTTATTCACAAGGTGCTTAAGAATGTGATAATGAAGAATTCTTTATTAGGGTCTACACTATTTACTAAAGCCTCGTTTATATGCACAATTTGCACCCTGGTGCAAATTTACTCCCAGGTGATAAATTGCACCCAGGGGTAAATTTGCTACCCCTTATGTAGCGTTCATATGTCAATAAATTGTGTTCATATGTTATTGGAATTGCTCTTTAAACATATCACAAATGTTTCAGTTTTACTTTAAGAAGAAATTCGATGTGTTAAAAATGTTTCGATTATTAGTCAGTTCAAGATACCGTCGTGTGAAAAAAATGCGACTTCATTTGGTTTTATTTGCTTTATTTATTTATACAATATTTAAAGAGGATAATACACCAGTCATTTGTATCCACGGCCCCCACCTACGGGGATAGCCGTGAAATAGCCGGGGTAAGGTGCTGGACAATTACTTTTTGATTGTCCCCGCAGTGCTGGGGAAGTGTGTGGGTTATAACATTGGAACAGCTACCCTGCTGGGATTTTCTGTTGTGTAGGGTGGGGCAAAGAGCAGGGTTGTTACCATCAGCTTGTCCCCACAGGGCGAGGCTTATACCAGGGCTCTGGAAAGTGAAAATCATTATTCCCGTAGGTGGGGGAGCAGTAGATACAAATGACTGGTGCATAAATGACACTTATAGAAGCTGTTGCAGCAGTACTAAGTAAATATATGACTATCTGGCCAAGAGAGGTGGACGGACGTAGTGATTGAGACTTATACATGTACTGATGATCCATGGCTTCCGAATGTCAAGGGCTCTACGACAAACTGCGCGAATAGCTGCAACGGAATGCGCGCGTGCGTTAAGTTGTTTCAATTGAACTGCTGGTGACAGTTTGACTTTGTACTGCGCAGAGCTGGACAATTGAGAACCTCTTCGTAATAGCAAAATAAACGTCTTGTGAATGTGTGAAATGCTATTAAGCAGGGGGCGGGGTGGGGGGGGGCATTTTCACTGATGTGTACTTCGGATAGCATGGACTCGTACATGGCGCCAGGGCTCTGGCAAACTCTGATTTCCATTGCTGAGGTTAGGAAGAGATATTGTTCGGAAATTGAATCGTGCAAATCGAAGCCCATAGACCAGAAATTCAAGTTGTTCTGCGTGGCAACCCGGCCTAGCCGATGGAGTAGTGACTACAGAGAGAAACCATGACCTTAAAGCTGCAAAGTCTGTAACTTTTGATCTTCTAATTTTAAAAATAATGTTTTTATTTTTCAAGAACGCAGTAAAAATATTCAAATTCAGGTAAACATTTTACCATTTTCGTAAATCTTTACAAGTTATCACTATCAAAACAATTATAGACTGCTCATAGGCCTTCAACTTTGCGGGTATACTCTAGGGAACACAGGAGTTGGAAATGATTTACAAGTTGCGTATATATGGACAGTTGCTTTTAATTAATCTTGATGGAAAAGGGGTTTGGTTTGTCAAATAGACAAAATACATTCATGACTTAACACACAGCAAATGGCTCAGGTGTGTGTGTGTGTGTGTGTGTGTGTGGGGGGGGGGGGGTGGTTACTCTGATATTTTCTCACATACGTACGCTCGGACCATTTGGGGGGGGGTACACAATCTTGAATGTTTTGGGTAAGGAGATGTTGTGGGTATTTTTGGGGTCATCACAAAACTGGACTGGTTTTAGGGGTCATTTCTGTGTATTCTAGGGTCTTTTCTATAGGTTAATGTACAGAATGGGGATAATTTTTTTTTTTGGGGGGGGGGGGGTGCTAAAATTTCAAATATGTTTTGGGGTATGCCTGCTATTCCAGATATTTTAGGGGGGTTAAACAGTTGATGCAGGGTCCAGGCGTACGTATGAAGAAAAATGAGAGTACCCACGTGGGGCAAATGGTGCTTAACATGGATTCTAAGTAAGAATAAAAAATATCGCATAGGGGCCCGGCACGCTACGTCTGTTTTTTTTCTCATTCTTTGCGTGTGAAGCAGGTATGACCCCCAAACAACAAGACAAAATTTTAAATTTCAAAATAATATCCGGTTACCATTGTAACCAGGATTATTGAATTAGCAATACTAAAATGGACGAATATGTTTACATGTGAAGGCCAAGGTCATCAAATGTACGAGTTCGAATTGTAGAAAAACTGGGATTTTCACATGCTTTGTAACAATAGTTTATACGAAAGATCATAAGAAACCAACAAATATATGGATTAAGAACATCACACCAGTTTACGAAATCAGTCCTCAAATGGATTAAGATATTAGATTAAGATATTAAATTTGAAGGTCAAGTACATCATGTTCATCAAATGTAGAATTAGAGAATTTGGAAAAGCTGGGATTTTCACATATTCTAGATATTTGGATGGATACATGAAAGAAAGTAAATAAAAGGCTGGTCTATGGATAAAGAACAGCACATAATTAAACTTTTAAAACAAAACTCAAATGGATGAAGGAATTCAAATGTGAAGATTAATACGGTCATCAAGGTCATCAAATATATAAATTCTAAATGCAAACAATCTGGGATTTTCACATGTTTTGGAACAATATTTTAACAGGTGCATGCAATATCATTTGAAAACCATTAGTCTATGGAATAAGAACAACGCATCAATTATAAAATGCAATACTCAATAGGATAGACGAATAGATTTGAAGGTCAGGGTCATCAAATGCAGAAATTCAAAATGCGGAAAACTTGGATTTTCACGCGTTTTGGAACAATATTTGGTTAGGTACATGAAAGTTTATAAGGTGACAACTAGTCTATGGAGTAACAATCACACAACAGTTAACAAAAGCAATACTCAAATGGACGGAAATATTTAAAGGCCAAGGTCAAGGCTATTAAAATTAGATTTTGAAAATGTGGAAAACTGGAATTTTTATACGTTTAGGACCAACATTTGGACGGATAAGTGAAAGAAGGTAAACAAACACTGCTCTATGGATATAGAACAACTGAACACATACGTTAACACAAGCAATACTCAAATTGAAGAAGAAATTTAAATGTAAATGTTAATGTCAAGGTCATCAAATTCAGAAATTCAAAATGCTGGAAAATTTGGATCATTACATGTTTTAGAACAATATTTGGAAAGGTGCATGCAAGATTATAAAAAAAACACACACAACTAGTCTATGGATTAAGAACTGCACGTCCGTTAATAAAAACAATACTCAAATAAATTAGTAAAATAAATGTGAAGGTCAATGTCAAGGTCATCAAATGTAGGAATTCAAATTGCAAAATTGGCTCTCGTTTGTGGTGTTCAACTTTGAGTTTGTCACTCCCATTGGTATCCTGGGTCAGGTGTGGTACTTGATTGTATCGATTCCTGATCTTTGCACCCTTACTTACTTTCACATGTTTTGAGGCAATTTGTGGATTGGTACATGAAAAATCATCATAAAAACATCTAGACAATGAAATGAGATTGACGAATTAGTTAAAGAAAGCAATGCTCAAATTAATAAAGTTATTTGTATATGATTGTCAATGTCATCAAACGTTGAAATTCAAAATGTGGAAAAACTGGGATTTTTACATGTTTTGGGACATCCATGAAAGTAAATACAAAAATCACTGGTTTATGCATTAAGAACAGCACTTCAGTTAACAAACACAATACTAAAATGTATGAAGATATCTAAGTGTGAAAGTCAATGTCATCAAATGTAGGATTTCAAAATGTGAACAAAAATGGCATTTCTACATGCTATGGAAATCCATTTCTTGTTGGTTGGTCTTTCTTGCGAATGTTATTTATTAACGCTTAAGCACTTTTCATGAGGTTTTATGTTTTAAGCATGAATTTCGTGAGTATGTGTCTAAATATAGTATAAAGTCACGCTTTTTCTGAGTGAGCTTTAAACAGATTATATATAAGGAATATTAGGTATGTTTAATTCAGTCGACGTTTCTGCTTCACAAAAGTAAGAGGTATTTCTTTTTGTTCGTCAAATCTTTCAATGTAAGATAAATCCCAAAACCGTTATAACTTTCAATAACTGTATGAAATCTTGTGGTAACTTAAATTTAGTACCAAAACATATAGAAACCTCACTGTAGGAATCTCTTGGTTTAATTGTAGATTTTCATATTCAGTTTTCAGTTTATGGATCATGCCTCAGTTTCTGGAATTTTAAGCTTAACATGAAGCTTGAAAATATTTTTTGCATTTTGTGAGATGGTTGTTAGACGGGTTCTGATTCATTGGATTGATTTTTGAGTAAAATTGTTTTCAAGATGCTCTCAAGAGCAACTTATTGATAATGGAAGGTTAAGCATGATGTTAAGTTATAATTCAGTTAAGTGTGTAACATGTCATAACAGTGGTCTTGGAAAGTATTTCCAAGTTTTTCAGGCTGGTACTTAACGGTGGTTATATTGATGGTAATGTTCTGGTTGCTTCATTGGTTGAAAAGACGAGACTGCTCCAACAAGAAGCAAAAGGATGTAGAAGGTATAATGAGCCCGGATATGACAAAAGGTACCTTATGGTTATATTAATCAAAAATCTAGATTATGTTGTCTCTGTCAAGTACGATTACTTAAGAGCATTCCCTGAATATTTAAAGCATTTATTTTCAATATTGAACAATATATGGAGGTTTAAAGCAACAAACGTAATCCGGTTTAAAACGTGCCGTCAAAAAGAACGTTAAACCTAATATGACCTCAGAGTGCTAGTCTCCAGTTGCTTGCTGGTTATTGTTGACTCAGTATAAACATCGAACAAGTATAATGTATTCACGTGCGTTATGCATAAACTATATTGTAAATGCAAATAAAATTGTACGAATTTATACTTGCTAAGTCGTAATATACGCATTTAAAGTGACCCACCCTTCATTATGAGCCCTTGTAAGTGTTATGGCCTAATTGTTGTCATGGAAACAGGCAGCATACAAAACTTTAAATATAATCAGAAATATTTGCTACTTTGATGACATCAACTTTTAGATACATTTTTGTGGTATTTTAAAAGCATGTGAATTTTTCATTTTAGGCGTTTTTAAATGTCTGTGATGTAATAATTTGCTGGAATGTCTTAATGGCCCTTTTCTCAGATCCGCGCTCATATGCATTTCATTTGCTTGTCAAATATTTCAGTCCACCAGCATACTATATGTATATCAGTTTCAGCCTGTAGCTTCAGTAAGTAGTTCACAAGACTCCATTACTGTAAGACTTTCATAAACGGTTCTGGCTAAGTTATTTTCAAGAATAATTTTGCAGCCAATTATTAACTTAAAACCAATTTTATATATTTAAGAGTAGTGGAAAATTTAAATCTTAACTGAACTTTTACATCCGGTAGTATAGGACCTTAAACGTTTGAACATGTGAAAAATTTGTTGTAGATGCTTTGTACTAGGAGAAATTTAGTCATACAAAATTTTGTAAAGAGCACTTTAGTTTTTCTAAGTGGTATAAATTCTATTTTTTTGCAAAACAGAGTAAGCTTAATTTAAAGAGTGAGTAAACACTCCTGGGACGAGAGCATAGAGTTGAGGTTCTATATAAAAAGCTTTTTTGAACGTACAGAAGAGTTAGGGAACTTCCAGGGAACTTTTCTGTAGGTTTAAAATTCTAGCTTGAACATGCCTCTGTGTGAACGTCCTGCTGATCAGAGCATGGAAAAATCCTACCCCCCCCCCCCCCTCCCACAGGGAGTTAGGGTTGGGTAGCCCGCTCGCAGATTAAGGAAAATACAGCACACATATAAACTAAAAAAGGATACAAGGGCGTATTGGGGTATACTTCTGTGAAGTGTTGAGATATGTGAAAACAGCGTTTTTTAACAGGATTTCTAAGTTTTTCAGGCTGGTATGATTGACAGACTGTGGGGCAAGAAGAATTGAAGAATTTGTTGTATATGTGAATTTTGTTTTTGTACGTATCATAAGTAAATAAAAGTAATGTCGAAAATCTGAAGCAGAAGCGGCATTCCAAACAAAACCTGTGTTTTGTTTCTTTTTCTCTAAAGAATATTTTTTTGAATTGTAGATCTGGTTTGCAATGCAGGATCTAACCTTTAGAGTGTTAGAAAAGACAATATTTATTTTCGGACGATCAAAGAGAGGGTGAAAATAACAATATTTAGATGGATAAATGAAAATAAGTAAGACAATTACTGTCCTGCCAGCCAAGAGTGACAGTGACGTCGTGTTTTGTTTACAAATAAACTTGTTCACTCCACTTGAGCTAATGCGAATCGATAGATCACATGTGTATTTATCCTATCTTGTGTTGGATCAGATATATAATATTTCCATAAGCAAACAGAGTAGACCTGATCAGGCAGCTCAGAGCTGCCTCTGTTCGCAAAACCGTTAAAAGTGTCTCTAGGAGGTAAAGGATTAAAGCAAAGCAACCGGCTCTCTCTTCCTCAGCGAGATGATTGCAAAACTAGAAATGACACTAAGAACTTTCCGACCAGACCAGGAACAGACACCAAACCACCATACATAATGGAACCAAATTGTCTACAAAAATAAACTAAAAGTGTGAAAAAATGGATGATTTAGAGAGGCCAATGTGTGTCTTTTAATTTCGATAGCCCTGTATTTATCGCACTCATGTTTATATTGAGAATTTCAAAAGTGAAAATGGAATGCTTATATGACGATACAGATTAATCCTTTGAAACAGATTTTTCTAGACTGCAGCTGGTTCGATGTTTGTCATCATATAACAGAGGTCGCCCGATTGTTGAAACAAGAAGCGATCTAGAAAATTAAACTTCATTTCATTCATAATTGCCTTCCTTTAAACAAGCGAAATATTGACTAAATGTAGTTAACGGAATATCGTTATCTCAAATCGTCTGTCAATAATATTTTGATTGAAAAAAATTGTTTCATAACCGATTCATTTTACATGGTCGATAGCAATTTGTGAATCAGTCTGCTAGGTCATGGCCTCATTTCAAATAATCTCGTTTGTGATTGGTTAACAGTGACATAGGATGATAAAGTGCATTTGTCAGCATTTTGAGAACACGAAAAACGTAGACTTTTCGTTGTCGTTCTTTATGTTGGACAGCTGGAAGCCCACATCACGTTTGTGTCTTTCCAAGCAAGCCATATAGTTTGAAAAATTAGTCAGCGGACGATTTAGGGAGATCTTTCTACCGATCAACGAATGCTCAAACGAATATATGTGTATATTTACAGGGGGGGGGGGGGGGGTCTGCATTTTTGCTGTTCATCTAACTTCCAGATTTATGGCTTCATAGAATACACCATTATACAATTGATGCATTCTTTTGAGGTTAACATCAGGATTTGTCAACCCGAGAACAGTGATGTTCAACGAGGCGAAGCCGAGGCGAACATCACTTCCGAGGGTTGACTAATCCTGATGTTAACCTCAAAAGAATGCATCAATTGTTTTGTTATATGATAATGCGTTTTAAACATTGTAAATAATTTTGATATTTATAGCTTTGGTGAAACTAGACTCACAAGGATTCTCCAATTGAAATTCCTGTTTTTGGCAATTTTCATATATTAGGTACAAAAAGAAATTAGGCAGCTTGAGGAGTTCTGGTGGAATTATTATTTATCACTAAGATCAACTACAAAAAGGTATATCCTTAGAAAATGTTTCAGACTATATTGTTTGGTTTAAACTTGAGAGAAACCTCTATATATTGCTACAGTTAATATACCATCTAACAGAGATTCAACTTTTAATAATGAGTTCTACTTAAAGTTGTTGGATTATATTTTACATTACAATAATTTGGGTAATATTATCTTAACAGGCGATTTCAATGCACATTATGGTACATTACTTGATTTTGTATTTCATGATGACAGTTCGCTAGACAAAATCTACTGTCAACTCCAGACAACTACACACACAACCAAGCTGATTATGATAACAATATAGACTGTCTGGCTATATGGCTTCACTAGATGCACATGCATTTAGTTACTCATATGAAGTAGTTCAAAACTTCATTAAGAAATTTACTTGAAACAGCTAAGGAATCAGTTACTTTCTAATTGTGGAAGAAACACTGTCATAAACGCAAGCATAAAAAATCTTGGATGGATAACAAAGTAAGTGAGACTGCTTTTGCCTAAGATGACCATTGAAAAGTTAGGGTAAGAAAGTATTAAGTAACTCAAGCAATATTGATTTCCGTTAAAGTTTTATTAAGGTAAGAAATTATTATAATAGACGTCGATAAAAGAAACGTACAGAATATATATATATTATAGGGCCTAATCACAGTTAGAAGAGACGCGAAATAATAACCCAAAACATTTTTGGAAAACCTAAAACGACATGAAATGTTCTAACAGAAAACAAGTAATGTAAAAACTATATCTAATTGGACATTTTGAAACATTATATAACCAAATGACGATGGACACAATTTTGATGATGAAATAACTTATTTCTTATCGGATAACTCTACATCACATGGCCTGGACTTTCCATTCACCTGCAAGGAGGTCAGAAATAGGCTATCGAAGAATTAGATAAATAAAGCAGATGGTAATGATTCTATTTCAACTGAAATGCTAAAATATGGCTCTTCCTTTGTAACACTTCCGCTTGTGAAATTGTTCTATTTTATACTAAATAGAACATAATATCCAGAAAAAGTGAGTATGGTCAGGAAATACCACAATCACAAACCGCAGACAAACCAATGGCACCGCGAGGAAGAGCCTCACAACAACCACAAGACACCAATAAGATTTTTAGTTTAGTTTAGTTTATACATATTTTATTGCCACAGATTACAGCAATGGGGTTGGGTCACAAGTTCTCGCAACATTAGTTACGACCCTCCCCCTACATATACAGATCAATCAAAGCATGTAAACATGGCTACAAAACATATCTTCATCTATACAAAATCATAAAGAATAAATAAATAAATAAATAAATAAATAAATAAATAAATAAAGAAATAAATAAATAAATAAATAAATAACTGTCTATGAGTGCATTTTAGAGTGCAGGTTAGCATCATTCAGATCATTAAAGGCAAAAAATCTGTCTGCCAATCCTAGTGGATCGACATCCAAACCGCTTGTCTTCAATTATCTGATATGCGTCTATTGTATTCTTTTCACACTCGTGAAACATTTATTACAATGATCGAATACTCCATGTCAATGTTCACCCAGTTGATGGGTCCACCAGTACTAAGGAGCAGGCCTGCCCCTCCGACATAGGGAAGATTGGGTATAGCAGAAAGTGAGATAAATATACTTGAATTTCCAAGTCAAAAAGAAAAATATGTTTATGTATTGTCAAAACGTTTGGTGCTCTTTATATAATCATGTACTGCTCTAAATAATGTTGAATTAAGTGTGTTGTCAACTATTTCATTTCCGTATAACAATAATTGTGTAGTTAGTGGTTGAAAGTCTCTTGCAGCTTCAAAAAATAGATGACGCTCGTTTCTGTAGTTGTTGCAATGAAAGAAGTAGTGTTCGCTATCCTCTATTTCATTGCACCAATTACAGAGAGGATTTTCACGAAGATGATTGATAAATAAATCATTATTCAGATTGCAACAATTGTTTCTTATTCGAGCATGTATTACTGATAGATATCGGTTTCCTGATGTGAAGTAGTTAGGTACATGTAGTTTAGGAAAAGTAGTAATTTGCAGGTTGTTCTTAAAGGAAGATATTGTTGGCTGATTTTTGAGGCCTTCGTCAAGAGTGTTCCACATTCTGATGGCTGATGGAATACATGATCTTAGTGATATATTAGTTCGAGTAAACGGTGTGGAGAAGTTGTTGTTGTTTCTGAGGGGGTACCCCGAAATTTCACTTACTAATGGGGGAAATAAATCAGTAATATATGATGGAACCAGTCCATTATTTACTTAATACATAAAATGCAGTTTTTGTTGGTGTCTCCTTACTGATAAATTAGTCCATCCACATTCGTTATATAATTTGACTAACGATACTGATCTGGTTAGTCCAGTAACAATATGAGCTGCTTCATTTTGTATTTTTTGAAGAGTGTTAGAGTCTTGTTGTGTGCAGCCATCCCAAACTAATGATGCATACTCTATGGTGGGTAATAAGTGGTATAGATAAATTTGATTTAATGCATTTCTGCTCAGAGAGTATTTGAGTTTGCGCATTATGCCTAATATTTTCGACGCTGTATTTGCAATCTGTTCAATATATGTGTGCCACTGACCGTTTTGGCTGAAAGTTATGCCCAGATGTTTGTGATCTTCGACAAATTTTATTGGAGTGTTATCAAATATCAATTGAGGAAAAGCTTCAAAATATTTAAGAGTAAAAAGAACTGCTTCAGTTTTAAGAGGGTTAAATTTGACTAACCATTGAATGGCCCAAATAGAAAGCATAATGAGATCATGGTTTATAATACCTGCTATGTCTGAGAGGCGTGCTGCAGCATAGAATAGAGAACTGTCATCAGCAAATAATCGTGTTAAACTTAGCAACTGTTTTGCAATATCATTGATATATACTAGAAATAACAGGGGTCCAAGCACTGATCCCTGGGGAACTCCTGCAAGGATGGACTTTATAGTCGAAGCACAGGACTTGAGGGTAACTTTTTGTTTTCTATTAGTTAGATAGCTATTTAACCACTGGAGCAACTTACCATCAATACCATTTTGCCTTAACTTAAATAGCAGACCTCGATGCCAGACTCTATCAAAAGCTTTAGACACATCACAGAAAACTATACAGGAAAACAGGTTATTGTCAAAAGCTTGGCAAATATTATGGTATATATCAATCAGTTGGAAAACTGTAGAATGGTGAGGAAGAAATCCTGACTGGTATTTATATAACAAGTTGTTATCAATTAAAAATTTATACAAGTTCTTGAAAACAATTCTTTCTTGTAGTTTACCAAGACAGCTTAAGAGTGCTACAGGTCGATAATTTGAAGGTAGAGATTTATCACCTTTTTTAAAAATCGGTATAACATTGGCTACTTTCCATGCCTCAGGAAAGATACCTTCATTAAAGGATCTGTTCATAAGAATAGAAAGAGGTTTTGAGATAGATTTAGCGACTCCTTTAAGCGTCCTATGACTAATTCCGTCATCGCCACTTGCCTTATTTATATTCAAAACATTTATTAAATTTTCAATCTCATTTTCAGTGCAGTTTACTGTTGATAGTGAATTGTTTGTAAGTTTTTCAAAAGGGGGTAGTACAGTGTTTTCATCATTAACAGTAGAAATAGAGACAAAGTAATCGTTTAGACAGTCTGCTTTTGCTTCATCAGTGAATGCCCATTGTATTTCGCCCAAAGGAAGGGTAGAAGAGAGAGGAGGGATAGCTGAAGATGAACTGTTGTTTTTAACAAAATGCCTAATAACTTTCCAAAATTTCCTTTTGTCATTATTTTCGAAATCCGTAATAATTAATTCTAAGTTGTTATAAAAAGATTCTTTGGCATATTTTCTTTGATTGTTAACTTTGTTACGAAGACGTTTATATTTAATCCAGTCTGTTATATTACCTGTTTTAACTGCTTTCTATTTTTGCCTATCTCTTTTCCGTGTATTTCGGCGAATCTCAGAGTCATACCATGGTTTGTCATCTTCTCGAACAAGAATAGATTTACAAGGTATGCACACTTTTACAAATTCAATAAAAATATTATTAAAAAGAGTACTTGCGTCATTTACAGAGCCCTGATTTAAACATGTCCAGTCAAATTGGAGTATTTTGTTATTGAGCAATTCAAAGTTTGCATTTTTATATAACCAGACTTTACGAGTAAATGATCTATGCAGAGGGTATTGAAAAGGAAGATAAAGATATGTAGCACTATGATCGCTAATTTCAGGTGGGATTTCTAATATGCCATGATGTAGAAAAGACATGTCGTTATGAATTATGATGGGATCTAGCAGAGCATGTTGTCTTGTGGGTTCAGAGATAACATTATTAAGAGAGTTTAGGATCAGTATATCTTTCAAGTTGTGTACGTTAGGGTTTAAGAGGTCTTCATTCATGTCCCCCACAATAATTACATTATTTGTAATATCTAAAGCCTTTTCGATATTTTTATTTAAAGAATCAAAGAAATTCGCATCAGATGTACGAGGACTGTAAAACGTTCCTATTAAGTAGATTTGCCTATTTACCTTAATTTCTGCCCATATGGATTCATTCCAATAGCCCTCTAGATCAAGTCTACGTTTGTGGACCAGCTCATGAGACAAATAAACCAATACCCCCCCTCCATGATTTGATCTATCCTTTCGGTACGGAGCATCAAATTTATCAGTTAGGATTAGAGAGTCTGATAAAATATTTACATCGAGGTGAGTTTCTGTGAAACATAAAATATCAAAGTCTAAAAAATATTCAGTTATGAAGTCAAATTTGTTACGTATGCTTCTTATGTTACTATGAATAATTGAGAGTGAATGTTCGGTTGTATTTGGACCCGGATTCATCTCTACGTCCCCGGCCTCTAAAATAAGAAAGAGCAGTAAAAGCAATAAGACACATTAAGCATAGCAACCAGCTCTCTCTTCCCCATCAAGATGATTGCGAAACTAGATTAGACATAAAGTAACGTACAACAAAACATAGAACATAGAAACCTGGAATGTTTCTTTAATATATACCATATATAAAAAGGTGACTTCTTTTTTTTTAATTGTACTAATTAAAGAGGTATAAGTCTATTTAGCTGTCTAAGCAAACTATTTACTGGTCTGCTTAAAAATGACTTATAACGCATTTAGAGAACCAGAATTTTTTCAGTCCTTTTGAAGCGGGTTTCAGACCAGATCATAGAACAACTGATCACATTTTGCAAGTAAAACGATAATAAATAAATATGTTTAAAAATTAAAAAAGCCTGAATATGGATGTTCTGATCATTTTGCTAAAGCATTTGACTCTGTGTCAAGGATTTCACTGCTTTATAAGCTAACTAAGACAAAAATTGGAGTAAACTTTTATAAGCTAATCAAAAGCATGTATTCATGTAAAAAATTTACATTAAAATCGGATGACAAGTTAGGACCAGAAAGAGTCTCTTACAGGGGCGTTAAACAAGGCGATGTACAGAGTCCCTTACTTTTCAGAATATATTCTTTAATGATTTATGTGATAGCTTTGATAAAGATTGTTAGCCTGTTTTAATTTGAAGATGTTGATATTATGTTTTTATATGCCGACGATTTACTTATTTGATCTTAGACAAAGACAAAGATGCATGTCTTTTTTATAACAGTACTGTAACAGATGGAAGTTTGAGGTCAATTTAGACAAAGCGAAAACTATTATTTTTAACTAACAGTGGAAAGAAGGAATTCAAAACTGATATAAAATATAACAATACATCAGTTGAACAAGTACATTATTATCAATATCTAGGAGTAAACATATCTTCACAGGTAATCTAAAACAAGACTCACTTGACTTATCAGCAAAAGCAACAAAGGCTTTATTAAGTCTTAGCTAAAAAAATAAAAGAATACAGTACTTTGAGTGTAAAAACTTGATTTTAAATCAAGTTTTAACACTCAAAGTACTGTATTCTTTTATTTTTTAGTTAAGGCTTTATAAAGCCTTTGATGCTTTTGCTGTTTGGCACACTTATCCAGCCAATCGTAACATATGCAGTGGAAATCAGGATTTCTGATTACAAGATAGATTAAATAAATGATAAGTATCCATTTGAATTAGTCCAGTTGAAAACTTGCAAATTCTCTCTAGGAGTTCATAGCAAAAGTAAGTAATGGTGCAAAGATCAGGAATCGATACAATCAAGTACCACACCTGACCCAGGATACCAATGGGAAAGTGACAAACTCACAGAAGACACCACAAACGAGAGTCAAGAGGTCAACCCTTTCCCAGCAGGTGACCACAAAGCACATATAAACAGACGCGCACAAAACATAGCAAACACAAGACAGAACAAAAACATAAAAGATCCACAAAAGAAGAACCGCCTTGGAACGGTCAGTAAAATATTTTACTGGAGGGCTTAAACCGGTTTAACGGCGCCAACCTCACCCTTAATTCAGATGTGGATCAAGACACATAGATATTTGGTTTGCATGAAAGACCCCTAACTTATCAATGCATCATCTCCTAAAACATATAAATCAAGATATAACAAGGAGATAAAGCAAGGATAAGGACTCAACAGTAAATTAAACTGAATACCGGAGCAAAAGAAATCCAACAGGTAAACCCCGGTGGGCCCGACAAACAGCCAAAGCATCAGGCCCCTACCATCTCATCAATAGATAAGTCTTTAAGTCGGAACCATCATAGAGTCTAATTTAGCAACACGATGTAATTTAAGTCAATACCATATTTTGATATCAATATTCAAACTCGTTATCAGGGACTTAGAATTGATAGATCACTCGGATATACTGTCGCAAATTTTTCACCTTATCCAATCAGACGTCGCGTTACAAAATCAAGTGCATTAGAATGTACGTTTCAACCCGACGATTCTCGTTTGTTGTTGCTCCCATTGTGTGTGGGATTTATTTTTAGATCCGTGTTTGTTATGTATTTCTTTTTGTCCTATCTAGTTTTTGCAATCTTTTTGCTAAGGGAAGAGAGAGAGAGAGAGAGAGAGAGAGAGAGAGAGAGAGAGAGAGAGAGAGAGAGAGAGAGAGAGAGAGAGAGAGAGAGAGAGAGGGGGAGAGCTGATTGCTTTACTTTAATTTTGTTTTTACTGTCGTGTGGATGTTTGTGTTTTACATCTCTTCCTTGTTGTGCCGTTGGTTGGGCTGTGGTTTGTGATTATGCTTGTATTTATCGTTAGCTCTGTCTATTGTTTTGAGCCTTTTCTTTGTTTCATCGCAGTTAGTTAATTTGAATTGAATGTTTCATGAATAAATATTAGGGGCCATCAATTCATGCAAGCCTAGCCTTATATGGAATTTAAGATTTGGCCAGCTATACATTTTGGCCCTTGGTGGATGCTATCTGTTATAAGGTTATTATTTCATTGTAAGCTATTTCTCCAAGTGTGCGTGTGTGTGTGTGTATGTGTAGTCCTGGTTTGTTATATAGTTATCTGCGTCCTTTCTATTTTTGTAATCATCTCCCAGAAGAAGAGTTAGGTAGCTTCTTTAGGCCTATCTTATTTCTGTTATTGGTGTGTATGTTTATTTGCTGCTTTTCTATAACTTTTCCTCATAGTGCCATGCATTGGTTCATATCACAGTGATCTGTGAATATGGCTTTTTCTGGTCATACGCATTCGGATTGTTTTTATTTATCGAAGAAACATTTGTTTAGGATCACATTTGAATCATCTACAGAGACGATTCAAATGAACACATAAAGAAATGAGTTCTTGGAGAAATCCTAAATCCAGTGCACGTGGATTGATGACTGTACGGAATAATGTCCATAATCTAACGCTCAACATGAGAATATCAACAATGAACTGTGCGTGACGAGAAGACTCAGATCAGCCTAGGCATCATCTCAGTCGGACCAGAGTCTTTGCTGTTCGTATGAAGAAAGCTTGGTTCCATAGTTACTCACCCAGCGCACAGTAAAGTCTCTGATCAGCCTGGGCGGATGCCCAGGCTGATCTGAGTCTTTGCTGGGCGCAAACACATTTTGTCGGTTTTGGCATGTCATGGCTCATTTGAAGCTCTGATTGTTTTGTTAATACTTGCATTTGAAGACGGCTAACAAATAACTGATGCTTAACAAATTGAGGAGTCGGTTAAAAAGCAGTAATCGATAGGACAGCAGAGTTTGTCCAAAACTAATAAAAGAACAACGAAGTATTAATCTTCGAATCATCTGCCTGCCACCAAACCAACTTATCTTCATTTGAGAAAATAAGTAATCATAGGGCAGAAATCGTTTTCAGAGACGCCAAGCTTTTCTGTGATGTAAGATTTCTGATTATTTACATTCACGTCTCATGGAGTTTAGAAAGTGTTGCAAACGGACTACAATCTGGCCAAATCTACTGTCGTGCCAACCAAGAGTGACGGTGACGTAATACTTTGTTTACAATTGCTAAGTAAAACATTAACATGTACACGCCACTTGAGCTAATACGAATCGATAGATCACTTGAGTATTAATCCTATCCTGCGGATAGGACTAATACATAAGCGATCTATCAATTCTAAGTCCCTGATAACTTTGTAAACAAAATATTACGTCACTGTCACTCTTGGCTGGCAGGACAGTACTATATTTGTATATGTCAGTGTGATTTTGGTTAAGGAGGATCTTAATTTAATGTTTTTAGAGCATGCCTATTGGTATCAGTATGAAAACCATCGCGTTTTGCTCAGGACCAATCAAAAGTGTTGAAATCTGTGTAGAATGAAATTGGTATGAAAACAGACCAATCAGGTGTTGAAATACAAAATATACATGTACTATAGTATTTCTTGTACAGTAAATTCTAATAAAATTTGGAAAAAATGAAAACTCGTCCTACCAATAAGAGTATGCAGGTCCATTTGGCTTAAATGGTACTCATACCAAGACTCCTTATATTTCATAATAATGCGAGTTTTTTCTTCTGTCTTTTAACGTATCGCATTGCAATTAATAGATGATGTTTAAGTTTAATTATTAAAAAGGTTCACAGCAAACATGTAGAGATGCAATATGCCAGGCCTACACAAATTGGAAATTATAACAACACATGTTTTGGCTGAGAATTAAGAAAAATAATTCTTGTTATTTCTCCGCAAAAACATATGTTGCAAATTCTTCTTACTTCTCAGCCAAAGCATATGTTGTGTGTGCTCTAAAGAATGCGTCTCGTTTGTTTTAACTATTGGACGAGAAAATAATTACAATTTTACGCAAATATATTTTTGCTTAACTGGCGCTATGATAAGTCCAACACGTAATAAATTTTGAATGTGTTTTAATGAATGATTGTCTGTCTGCAATACCATGATTCGCAATTATACTTCCTTCGTAAGAAAATATTTTCATTATGCAAGAAATTAATAACTATGGATTCACTCTGTTCATTTTATCACAGAAAGATTTATTTTGCAAATTGAGTTCATTTTGCATGTTGTTATTGCATTCCGGTCTCCAGAAAAGAGAAAAGCATTTAAATAAGATTTCTTATTTTCTCTACCAAAAACATATGTTATGGCTGTCCGGAAGAACCCTTTCGGTGATACGATTCTTTTGAGGAGCCAAAAGTATGATTATGCTGATGAATAAGTGAAAAAACAGTTCACATCTCATTAAGAATGCTGATCTTGACTAAGCCAGCCTTAGTTCAAGCTGTCCGCACCTACCGATCCCGATTTTTTTTTTCAATTTCAGTGAAAAAAATATAATTATTGCGTATTTCTATGATGGATAAGTAAAAATTAGTGGGAGTCCCAAGGGAAGAGTATTAAACCCATAGCATTTGAAATTGACACCTTATAGTTTCCATTCGGAAAACAAAAATGCGAATCTATCTATCAGTGCCAAGCGTTCAGTATACTGATGTAAACCTTCGTTTTCTTTCATAATATAGTTTGCATGATCGAACAGCGATGGCTCTGCTGAGTCTGTGTATTGGCACAGGCTCATTAGAGCCTTCGCTGTTTTTGTATGTCATGAGTACGATTTTTAAAAAAGGTGTTTGAATACCATTCCATCACAACTAGCCCATAACAGCACCTTAATCGTATGTTAATAAGTTTCATCAGCTTAAAGTAAAGGAGCTTATAGACATCTTTTCATTGTTCTGAGTAATTACCTTATTACGATAGACAACATATTTACAGAGATCCCACTGCACCTGTATAATCTATAGGTTCAGATAAACAAAAATTATTAACATAAAAATGTCAATATTTTCTTATCCATCAGTTTAAACATTTGTTTTGGGTGCTCAAAAGAACCGTCTCAATGAGACGGTTCTTTTGAGTACCCACAACATATGTTTTGGTTGAGAAATAAGAAAATTATTTTTTAATTATACTCTCTTATCTTATTACATAAAGCTTAGTTTAGATTCATTCAGTCTCTTCGTTCGTATTTCCTCCTAACAGAGTCACCTGGGACGTTATTGGAATTTTTCTTTAGCATTCCCATTGAGACCTATATTAGGTCCTTGTAGTACTATTGCCTTACCATTCATCGGTTAAGCTCGGGTAGCAATTGGCTGCGTAAGGTTGACAATTAGTTCACCATTTCATCTTATATTTGCGATTAATAATGCGTCACCTAATAAAATGTGACTTTCTACATATGCGAAAACCGATGACCAGAGCAGCATGTGCATTTCACATGCTGACCAGGCCATCCTTTTTATCACAGAATCTTAATCGGTATCGTTCAACGTCATGAAAAATGAACATGCATACTGTGCTTCCACATGTACTACTTGAGGATTTTTCGTATATGTATTGCCATTTTTGCGTAACGACACGGGTTCTAATAAGCATGTCTTGTTTTCATTAAAAATCATAATTATTTCCTCTTTTGGAGACTGGTCGGTATTTAAATGAAACTTCGCACTTTTATTATTTCCTCATAAGCGTGACTTATGGTAAGGTGCTATGTGAGAGATAAATTAACTTGGAAAAAAGCAATAAACGTCTTTGAAGTATAGCTAGTGCCAAGGAACGAGGCAACGTACATGTAGTTATTCTTATCTGTGGATTCAAAGACATAGAATTAGCGAAAATATATCAAATGTGATGATTTTGGGAAGCATGAAGCTTGAAAGAAATAAATTCTAACGTAATTTGAGAGTATAGTGCACAAGTATTGCCACCAGATAAATAGTTCAGAGAATATAATGCATTAGTAATGCCACCAGATGAAAAGCTTAGTTCATCTGGAGGCATTACTGGTCCATTATATAAGATATCATCATGCATCAGGTGTATAATGAATTTAAAGGGACATAATGTTTACAATACATACTAAGTACATCAATAATTTTTTTGGAAATAAATATTATGAGAAAATATTTATTCTAAAAATACGAATGATTATGCCAGAACTATGTTCTCAGTATATAAATACTCATTTTGCGAAATACATTTGTTGAGAAAAAAGTCTTATTTTTTATTCGAAGAGTAGAAATAATCATGTCAGAACTCTAACAGCCTGATTGTCCAAGAACAGAGGAGCATTGGATGAGAGAAACGATAATATCAATATAAATTCTCATAGAACACATATAATAACAATTGAAATGTAATGGGAGAGATTTTGGCTGTAAAATATATTTGGATAGTTTTATTTGAATCTGTGAAACGAGATCATTGGTGTAAATCATATACATTTGGATACAAAGTTTAATTCCATCGAAGACAAGCTGACTGTGATATAAACAGAAAGTGTAAAGAATGAAGCTAACGTTTATTCAGGAGTTAAGTGTTCTCGTGTGTTTGTTTATCAACAGAAGACACATAACAGGTATGTAATGTTTGTATTATACCACAAAACAATAATTTCGTTTGAGCCAGTGTTTGAGATATCCAACAATGTGGTATGTGCGACCAGCAAAGCCTCAGATCAGCCTGCGTATATGCGCAGTCTGATCAGAGCCTTTGCTAGTCGCTTGAGTATACTATCACTGTTAAACTACTGACTGAACATCATTTGGAGTTTCTAAGCTTAAAAGGAGGCTGCAGAGGCTCGTCCGAGTCTACACTTGTCAAAATGTCAAATTGTCGGAAATCTCATGCCGCGGCTCATTATTATTATACCAACACTTCATCATTTACAAATGTAGCTGCTTCAGAGTTTAGTAATCGTTTTATATCACTATATTATAAAATAACATGAATTTTCAATCTCTACCCCCCTTCCCTCAACCCACACCCCACATAAAGTGACGTTGAAGTCTTTAATCTACATGCACAATATCAAAGTATGGTTTATATAGTTTGAATATTAAGCCCTCCCCAACGAAGGTTATTTTCATACAAATCAAGTTTAACATTTTGTAGACCAGATACACTTAAACAGCTTCTATGACAAACAGTGACAAACAAGATGAAATACCACATTATGTGAGCAGTTCACCCGTGCCTATATTATTTGCAAAGTAAAGAAGAAGGCAAAGAGCAGGTATCAATACAATCAAATATCACACCTGACCCGAGACACCATATTGGAAAGCAACACAAACACAAGGAAACACCACACACAAGAGAGCCACAAGAGGTCAGCCTTTCCCAGCAGGTGACCACACGGCTGCAAGGAACAGAGAAGACAGTATGATAGAGACAAATGTAAAATACAAGTTACAAAATGATCCACAAAAGAAGCACCCCCTTCGAACGGTCAGTAAATAAATCAATGGAGGGCTTAAACCTGTTTAACAGTACCAACTTAAAACTTGATTCTAAAGTACATCAAAGCTCGTCGATGCATCATCGCCTTGTACATCGAAGATCCGATCCGCGGGCGTGCAATTTAAGAGGAAAAGCAAAGTTTTCAACCGTGATTGGGTTGACCACCAAGCATGCAGTCTGTCACAATACATTACTGTTTATAGTAAAAAAATATTTAAAAAAACTGCACTGAAAAATTATTAGTGGAAGCAACTTCCTTTAACGTATAGACTTTATACACTAAATTGCCTTTAAGCTCTGGCTCGGAAACCTCCTGGCGGAAGAGAGATTTAAGTCTGACATGGAAATTTAGATAAAATTTAGAAACTGTTTTGTGAAGTTTATGATACAGATAGCATTGTTTAAGGTAAAATCAATCTTCAGAGAAAGAAATAAAATATAACATGTGACTTCACAATATATGCAATGGACCATCCGGACTTTATTGTAGGTAGCTTAATGGAAAAAAAATATTGGTATGAAAAAAGATTAATTTGTATTCAGTTATTTTCTTTCAGATTATTATTTTTGTGTTTACATTTTCATGGTATTTAAGAAGATACATCGTATTTATTGTATTAAAGACAAAAGAACTTTTTGTATGTATCCTTTAAGTCGCGCATTTTACTTGAACTAGTCAACATTTATTTTATTTCATTATACTTCAATGTGTTGGTAGAAATAATAAACATTTGTTTTGGTGGAGGTCTAAGAAAACACCCCCCCCCCCCTCAAAAAAAATTCCAAAATGAAAAAACATCTTATCTTGAGGCCTCATAATATCCTCTGCAGAATGCATCAACTTTAAGGGAAGGGAGGGTGCAAACATTACAAGTTAAGTTAGTGTGACAATTAAATTACACAATCACACACTACAAACCAAAGTAAAATGAAGGCAAATATCAGGAATCGATACAATCACGTACCACACCTGACCCAATGCAACATATGGAAAAGTGACAAAAACACAAGAAAACATCATATACAAGAGAGCCAATATATCAGCCCTTTCCCAGCAGGTTATCACAAGGCTGCAAGTAACAGACAAGTCTGTATAGTAAAGACGAACTTGAAACATAAAAAACAAAAAGGACTTAACATAAAACACCTACAAACAATAAGAGCAACAATTAACAATGAATAAACCTCAGCAAAACCCCCCTGTTATGACGAACAGCAACGGAAGCCACCTGGAGTTTAAATTCATTCTAAAAAATACTTATGCTACAAGCTTATGTTATGTTCATTAATCTTACAGATATTCTGCATTCAGAAAAAGATCAAAGTCTTATTAATGTAAGGGATGTACCGAATGTACATGGCTTAACATCAGTTGCTGTAGCCTCTGGTTAAATATAAAAAAAACTGTCTTGCATCGGGAATGTAAATGAAGATAAAATAAAGGCTTAACATAGCTTATTTTTAATTTTTATTTTGAAGTTACCATCAGCAAATATGCAAAAAAAACACAAAACTTATTGGTTTAAATCCCAACAATTAAATCATTTAGCTAAAAGCTGCTTAAAATGTTAAACAAAAATCTTCCAAATAAACGGATATAGGCTGAAAGGACATTAAAAGCAAATATCAAACATGGGTTCTCAATGCATGTCTGCACACTAAAGCTGTTTTGGTAGGATAAAAAGTTTTAATGTTAAAGGGGATTGATTATATGTGTATATTGGGGCCCGGAATTATAATGCCTCCTTAAAGTTATGCCAGACTTAGGTTTAGTATTGATATTTCAACATGCTATATTAAATGCTAAATAAATTACCTGGATCGATGTGGTATTTGTGGTCATAGATATCATAGTGATGTTAAGAAAAAATAAAACTATTTTGATTTTAATCAGTTTTAAACGTTATGTTTCGCATCCAGGAAAATCAATACTTAACTTAAGTCTTCCTTAACTCTAAGGAGGCATTGTAATTCTCAGCCCTGACCATTATTTGCTAGGTTAAAAATTCTTTGCTTAAAATTTAGTATTTCGGAAATAATGCCTGTTTTTCCCATTTCTACGGTTCAAATGTTTATTTGCCAACTCTTATACTAATATTGACAGCTGTTAATCTTTTTCGATATTGTTTAATACCAGTCGTCAGTTATGTGATTCCATATATATCAAAATGGCTAAACAGTTGTGTCTTAATCATACATCCAGATAAGCAACCATTTTGATCGAAAAAAGCTTTTATTTTCTTAACTATCAGTCTCAACATATGTTTTGGATGTTCAAAAGAATCATCTTACCGAGATGGTTCTTTTGAGCACCCTTAACATATGTTTAGGTGGAGAAATGAGCAATATAATTTAGAATCATCCCTATTATCTTGATTCCCAGTCTTCACAGAGCATTATCTGACTATCTTCCTGTTATTGGAATAATCGCTCGCCATTATTCCTGCGTTTACAAATCAAACTCATTTGTTTACAATAGGAAACCCTCTTATACATTGCTTAGAAGCATTCCAATTAAAAGTTAATGGGAGCCATTTTAGTTTGGCTGTACCGACAAAGCAGAGAAGATTATTAAAAAAAAACTTGACTTTTCGCTTACTGTAAAGGCGGCAACTTTAATATTAATATCTGGGTGTGGTTCGGCTATTTCATCTGCTAAGGAAGGGAAATCAGGTTTTGTTTATAATTTGGTAAAGAGAAAATACGCTTTTTGAGCCGCGCAAACGTGCATGCATTTCATGAAAATCCAACCGTATACACACTAAACTCACATTTATTAACCCTTAAAGCGCATAATCACAAAATGTATGTTTTTGTCGTCCACTGAACCATTTGAAGTCTCATAGATAAACAGTGTGAATCCAGATCTGGGTTCACAATGTTTGCCTCCCTGCTTATGTTAAATAGACATTTTCAGATGCAGTTATTTTGCTGCCGTTTTAAGGACTATATAATGACTGAGGTTGTGGCACAAGATGATACAGTTACTTTTGAATAAATCACGCCTCCTTTTCAGCTTTTACCTATGCCTAAGGTTGACTAGTCCTAATTACGCATTCATGAGTCGCCGCCTTTACAGTAAGCGAAAAGTCAAGTAATACCATGATAGTTGTTCAGTTATAATACCGGATTTCCGTTTCTTAAATGGCAAAATTGCAAAGAATGAGTAAATCAATTAAAAATTGAGGAAACAATCACAAGAACCCATCGCTGATTCAGCGATGCATGCTGTTATATAATCGGTGATACAATTTGATAAGTCTTTTCATCGTGTGATCCTAAATTTAAATTACCTCATTTGCATACTAATGCATATTCATGAAAAATAAAGGAAAAGTCATTGGAAAAACTATTTCCCTGCGTTAAAACACATGATTTCCATGGCAACCAACTAGGAAATCCTAAAGATTTATACCTGCAAAGTTACTCATTTCTCAGCAGCAACTCATTCTAGAATTCAAAACTTGGTACCAAATTATTGTTTTGGCATAGAAATTTTACCTGATGTTCATGAACATGCAAATTATCTATTTCATTAATAAATTGTTTGAAATGAGAGAAAAATCGCAGTAAATTGAGGTGTGTACTACAAAAGTTCCTATATGTCAGCAGCTTACTATCCTAAGCAACCAAACATGACACTTAATTATTGCTAGGACAAAGCGCTCATACCTAAACGGTCTAATTTGCATATTCATGAATATTAATGATACATTTGAAATAAGAGAACAATTTCAGAAAAAATGGGTGTATCTTCAAAAATGTTTATAAATCTCAGCTGCATTTTGCCTTAGTGTACTAAACTTGACACCAAAACTATACTTAATCATCGAGCATTTATTCAGTGGTCTGTCATGCAAATGATCTACGTAATTCTTATATTCAAACCATGAGAAAATTAGAAAAAAGTGTAGAACAATTTTGTTGATATGCCTATAAAATTCTTATATTTCAGTTGCTCATTGCCTAAGTGTACCAACATTGGTATGGAATGAATGCTAAGATGCAATCTGTTTACGTTATGACTAGATATGCATTATATTTAACTATCATAAACATTAATGTTATTGTAAACAATAGAAATGATAGAAAAGTGTTGATAAATCAATAGGGGTACCTACAAAACTACTCACATCTCAGCTGCAAGTTATGTCAATCTTCAGTACTTGATACCTATCCATTAAATAAGTTCGTATTATCAGAAAATACCAAAATCACTTGCGGCAGATCAACCCATGTCACCATGAGGAAGGGACACAGAGCACTAACAGTCACAAAACATAAAGAAGATAATTAAAGTGTACCAACCAGCACTCCCATCCCTATCAAGATGATTGCAAAGCCTAGATTATTATTGCTCAACCTGTTATTTGATATCTAACTCAAATATTTATGCATAATTATGAAACTATTAGAATCGAGAGAAAAATTGCACAAAAATAAAGGGTGTACCCACAAAATAACTATCATCACAGCTACGTATTGCATTAGAGTACTAAAAGAAAGAAAGAGGGCAAAGATCAGGAATCGATAAACCAAGTACCACTATTGACCCAGGGTACCAACGGGAAAGTGACAAACTCACAATTAGCACAAATTTATTGCTAAGACATTTCCCATTTACTGATCATAAAAACTAGGCTCGATTCCTGATCTTTGCCTTCTTACTTACTTTCCAACAATTATTTTAAATTTATAAACTAAATCTACAAAAAATACAAGTTATAATATGCCTTATTTCAGAGGAGTTTGTAAACAAATATGTATTTAGCATCAACTGTGAGAATCGATAACCTTGTTTTTATAACTTAAGTCAAAAATTTGTTTCTGTGGTGGATCCCTCTTATTATTTATGTTTCATTTTTGTCTTTGTTATGCTGTCTTGACTGATTCTTGCAGCCTTGTGATCACCTGCTGGGAATGTGCTGACATATTGGCTCTCTTGTGTATGATATGTCTTCTCGTATGGTGTCAGGTGTGGTACTTGATTGTATCGATTCTTGATCTTTGCCTTCTACTTTACTGTACTTTAAAGACATTTTTTCGCATTCATGGGGTCCCAAATAACATTTTGGCAGATTCATGAATATGCACATGAGATAATATTCATATGGAACCACTGGGTGAATGGGCGTGTCAAATTTTTATCACTGACGATATAACAACATGTAACAATGATGCGAATTATGGTGTGTCGCACCCCTAAATGTGAAAATGTAATAAGGCCCAGTAAATGTGAAAACTTTTAACGCTAAATGTAATAAGGCCCCGTAAATGTGAAAACGTTTAACTGTAAACGTGAAAACAAATATACCTAGTTGCAAAGTTGCAACTAGATATATTTGTTTTCACGTTTACGGTTAAACGTTTTCACACATACCGGACCTTATTACATATAGCGTTAAAAGTTTTCACATTTACCGGGCCTTATTACATTTTCACATTTAGGGGTGCGACAATGGGGATTAAACCAGCTTATTAATGGGTTTAATAATTAACTCATATTTTAAAACGTTTTTATTTATATTCATGAATATGCAAATAAGATAATTTGTATATCTGCAAAGATAAATTGCATGTGAAAACACTTTAATTTGGTACCTGGTAACATTTTAGTAGTCTATGATAAGTAGCAGCTGAGAGATTATTGACTTTATAATAACACCCCCATTCTTGAATCACATTTTCATGTTTTTATAAATGTAGAAGAATATGCAAATTAATTAGTCAATGTGACAAATGGATGAAATGCATATATCAATGCTTTCATCTGGTCCCATGTTTAGCAGTCTGAGGTGAATTTTGTAAGCATAACGCCACTTGAATCCGTCTTTGGTTGCTACGGTAACCAGGCATTTTCACCAGATAGCTGAAACAGGTTTGCTTTTTAAGGACACTTTTGTTCGCATTTAGGGGGTCTTAATGCACGATTTGGCGCCCTTGGGTGCAAGGTAAGCTAAGTTGTCCCCAAGGACTTTTCGTCAAGGAACTCTTCAGATATAATTTTTAAGAATTTGTTAACCAATTAAATTGCTTCATTGTCTGACCGAATTCACGGTGGCTGTTTCGATGTTCTGTTTTAATATTATATGATAAAAGATTAATTGTTAAAATTGTTATAAATCCTAAAGTATTAATACATTCTATATTAGATATATATTATCAAAATGTGAAAATAAAAGATGGATTTTGTTTTTTTAGGATGCTTGCCATGGGTTCAGTTAAAAGTTGACGTGAAACGGCGTCACTCACTTTTGACTGAGCCCATGGCAAACTTAAAAAAACAATTCATTTTATAAATGCTGGTGCCCAATAAAACTTACAAGTTGCCATATGCGCCCATCAAAGACTAGGATCAGACTGTGCGGATTCGTAGGAGTCTTCGATGGGCGTCTATGGGTAGTTAATGGCCGAGCGTTTCTTCATGCTTAAAACTAAGACTCTGATCAAACTGTGCGGATGCGCAGACTAATTTGAATCTTCACTGTACGCACATGCCAATGTGTACTAAATGCTAGATACCAGCTCTTTTACTGACCAAATTTTCTGCTGCGATTCATTTAGAAACTTTAGTTTATGCCTATACATCACAGGGCTTACCCTGGCTCAGAATTTGCTGTTGCCAACACTTCAGCCAAATGGAAAAAGTTGGAGCCAAATGAAATGAACTTTAGCCAAGGTTTTAGCCAGAAAGTAGTATCAAAAAGTTATTTTGTATTTAAATCTTTGCCCGCTAGGGGCGACTTTTATTGTCTGCTGATAAAGGTTGCAAACAGCTTGGATCCAGATCAGGCCCGACAAAATGTAGGGCCTGACCTGGATCCAAACTGTTTGACACCCAGATGGTATTGAAAAAAATCCGGCATCCAAAGTGTAAAATATAGCACAATAATAAAGTATGAAGAAATAATAAATGCAATATTCGAAAATCCAAAATCTGATTAGAAAACACTTTTTTGCAAATATGTAATTTTTGATCCACCTAGACTGTACTCTAGCCAATGACTTATATTTGTAGCCACTCTACATGTTTGGTAGCAAATGGCTACAATGGCTAAAGGCAGGGTGAGCCCTGCATCGAAAAGCAATATTTCCATTCTACTGCCATGTTTACTAAATTGATTGCTGACCTTCACAGGTCTGCCTGTATTAAGGTGAAAAATATGAACACGTATTATGTAGTTCTGTAACTAAGATATTTGAATAATTAACAGAGTCTAAGTTGCAAGACTAATCGATGTTTTACCAAAGCCTTATGCCGGCTTACGTGAAAAATGAACAGATGAGCAAATATAGGATGCACAGAAACAGAAAGCTTGAAGGGCCATCCATTATAGACATCCATTATAGCTTTTAAGCGAGCTGTGGTCCTCACGACCCTTAAATCACAATGAGGCAGCCATAGAATTACATATTGGACCTAGTTCAATCAATAAACAAGAATGAGATACCCCGGTGATCACCACGATATACCTCTTTTTGGCAGCTGATGGTGGGCACCCTATATGGGAGGAACATTTCATTGAAGAATGATCAAAATGCAACTTAGATCCTTTTTTCTAAGCTGCATCTGTTAACTAAATCAACAAACGAACTGAGATGTTGTTCAAAATGCAGCAAATATATTTACGTCTTATAAATAAGATTTTTTTACCATATGTTTATCATCATTATTGACCAATCACGAAACACTTTACAACTTAAATAATAGTGCCTTACTTCCACCCACCTTTTGGGTTAATCACTGTTCTTTTTACATTTATCAGTTATCTCTCACATTAACCGCATTGCTACGCGTTGCCTGATAAACATTGTCTATCTTGTGGCATGTGCCTTTATCAGGCCATGATGACTTTGCACTTTTTTAATGACTTCGCTTATGACGCTGAATCAACACAAAAAACGAAAACTACGTCATTATCGCTAGTTTGAAGAGTGAAACAATGGGTAAACTAATAAATAGAATACCAGGTTCGTGTCTTTTGATATCAAGTTTACCACGCTCGGCTTGGAGAACGCATGGTGAATTGCTCGGAAAGCCTCCCGATGTCAACAAGCGTTCTCAAAGCCTTGCCTGGTAAACTCTATATAAAAAAAAACACACTCACCTAGTAGCCTATTCTCTATTTACAGGTCTGTGACCTGAAGCTATGTACCTATCAATAATATAATTGTATGCTGTAAATTCGGAAATATTTGCGAGAATTTTATTTCCGCGAACAGCGCTAAAAGATATATTCGTGACGTTAAAAAACGCGACTTGGGCATGCTTTTCCTACATCAATAAACGTGTGATTTCGCCATTTTGCGAGGGTTTATTTTCACGAAACTTTTTTCACGATTGATTTTTAAAGTTCTTGCCCGATGGTATCATCACTACGTCATCAGATAAACAGATGATGGAGGCTAAAAAGGTGTGTAGCCAGAGCAGAGAGCGACGCCTCTAGTAAACCATGTATCCAGAAGTCAATACCAAATGAGAAAAAAATATCTAATCATGAAAAACGTTTCTGATTCTGTTTTAAGATAAGTTAAACTTCTTTTTGGACCACCCGTAGGTGTGCTATTTTTGCGTGATGCGACGTTAACTTCAAAACGTATTTTCTCGAAATGACGTCGTCCACCTAATTTGTACGGGCCACGTGTACACATCGAGGTTTTCTTAATTTGTTTCTATTTCCATCTTGGATATAGTTTCTTTGTCATCACTGTTGGACATATCTACGCTTACGCATGGTTAAATTTAGAGTATGGTGCACAGTAGCACACCGTTTTATTTCTGCATCACCAAATTGCTGGACAGATGTGGGAGATTAATGAAATTGCCAGCCACAGTTTTCATTGTTATCTGTTATTGTCAAAAACAAATCAAACCAGACACTTTAGTTGCGAATTTCATATATTTTATCTATGAAATGACAAATAGAACTGTAGTTATCAAAAGCTAATGCATTATAAGCGAAACACAGCCCTCTCCCAAAGGGACATCCCTCAGTGTCTTACTATATCAAGTGGTACTCTATGATGATGAAATGACAGACACGTCCATTTCAAATAGACATAGAGAATACTAGGTGATTGTCTTTTGATATCAAGTTTACCAGGCAAGGCTTTGAGAACGCTTGTTGACATCGCGAGGCTTGCCGAGCGATTCAACGTGCGTTCTCAAAGCCGAGCCTGGTAAACTTGATATTAAAAGACACGAACATGGTATTCTATTTATCAGTTTACCCATTGTTGAACACTCTTTAAACTAGCGATTATGACGTATTTTTTATTTTTGTGTAGATTCAGCGTCATTAGCGACGTCATTCAAAAAGTGCAACGTCATCATGACCTGATAAAGGTAACATGTCGTGAGATAGGAAACGTTTATTAGGTTATGTTGAAACAATTCAGTTAATATAAGGGGTGACTGATAAAAACAGATATGAGATTTTTTTTTATAATTGCAAACATTATGTCTAAAACCACTACGCATAGAGCCTTGATATTTGGTATGTAGCATCAACTAGTGGTCCTTATTTAAGCATTATGTACCAATTATGACTCTGGAACAAAAAGTGTCCCACTAAGGGGTCACCAGGGGCATGGTCATTTCCCGATATATGCCTATATATATGAAGCTTAAATTAAACTCAGGTGAGCGATGCAATGCCACTGAGGCCTTTTTCTATGCGTGTCTATGTTTGTCCGTGCTCTAGTCTCTCTCTCTCTCCCTCTCTCTCTCTCTCTTTGTGTCATTTGATGGACTGTGGTATTTCCTGGTCACGTGATTTTACTCCATATACCCCAGTACCCTTCCGAGTATATGGTTTAACCATTTGGAGACTAGTGACTCATAAGAGAGAACTTTGACAAACAGTGAAGACCCAGATGAAATACTGCAAAAACGATCACCAGAGAAAGAAATTCAGTTCTGTTTATAGATAATAATATGTGACCCATCAATATACACTGCTCAAAATATTTAAAAGAACACCTGATAATTTTCCATAGGTGATGATGTTAACCCCTGTCCAATAGACAAGTAATGCATTTCACTAAACAATAAGGCAGAAACCCAGTTTCTTTTGCCGTTTTTTCCTACGATAAAAGTTTTTGATAAAACAATCGCTGCTTAAGTTCATGGCTTAAATTTTGAAATTTTAATTTTCTTGAATTGATGCTTTTTCTGGAACTCTGCAAAATCTTCCGAATTTGTTAATAGTTCTGCAACATTAAAAGGTTATTTACTCTACAGAAATGCTGCTGCTGTGGTGCCTGATTGAAAAATTCGTCTTAAAATTTGGTTTTGAAAAAAGGGGTATTTTTAACAAAATTCCATTTTTACATAAAGCATTCCATGGAGATTACTGGAAAGGGATTACTTTATCTTTATCAACAAGCATCGTCCTTGATAGGTTACCAAATTAATCACAGGACAAACATGTATTTGCCTTGTTAACCCAACTCTCGCTATGAGTCAGACTATGAGTGCATTTGTATTCTGATCAATGACAAAAAACACAGTGTTCCTTTAAATATTTTGAGCAGTTTATATAATGCTCTATCCCAAGTTTATTGTATCGAACCAGAAGGAAGAATCCAATAGTGCAAAAGGGTTTAAACAATGTTTGCATTCCTAAGACATGTCGGGTGCATGGCACATGAGCGGATCCAGAAAGTTTGTCAGAGGGGCTCCAACTCCGAAAACGTTTTTTTTTTAAATTTATTTTTTTATTTATTTTTTAGTTGAAGAGGGGAGAGAGGATCTAAACACCACTATAAACGGGCCAGCATCGGCCCGCCAGCGAAACGCCATTTAAATGGCGTTTCGCTAGCGTGCCGATGACGGGCTTACATTGAATCTGGCTTGCTAGCTAGGATTCTTGGCCAGTGTTGCTAAGAGACCATATACATGTAATTTTGGGATTTTACAGGGGGGGGGGGGGGTTCCGGACTCTGGACCCCTCCCCTCTGGATCCGCATATGTGACATGAAACAAAATATGCATCTGTCTGTAAATACCTTATTTGTGGGACGATCAAGAATAAATTAAGACTCCCCAGTAGAAGCGCGGTTTGCATATTTGTATATGATCTTCATTCAATCAAGAGCACATTGTCAGGAGAATAACATAATGTTTCTTAATGATTGTCATTGTGTCCTTTATCGACCATTAACAACGATCACTGACCACTTGGACAATATTGGTGTTTTATAATAACACTCTTGGTGCCTGAAGATATAGCAGACTTAACTTGATCGCCGCAAGATACTTTACCCATTAGAACTAACAACAATTCCATATTACCGTTTCCTGGGGAAAGTGTTCTTTAGTTTAAACCTTATTTTAGTTGTTCAATATATACTGTATATAAACTAATACAAAGCAACACCGTAATACTAACATGAACGCAATGGAAGAAAAGGGATTCAGAAAAAAAGTCGCTAAAATTCGCAATTTTCTAGTACATTGTTTGTATTTATGAAATATACGAACTATATAATTTAGTATTATTTTGTTATAAAACGTTGTATATGGCTCCACGGGGTATGGAACCTAAGTCTCTATATCTGTCTAGGCCTCGAGGTTATAATAAAACTTGTGTTTATTCTCAAGATCAGACTCAAAATAAAGCGCGATGATTGGCTGCTTGCGGACACTTGTCCACAAGAAGCCAATCATTGCGCTTTATTTTGAGTCTGAGACTGTAGTTCTATAACCTCGAGGCTTGGTCCTAAGCGCAAACAGGCTCCAGCCCTGCGCTTCTTTTGTAGCCCCAAAATACTTACTTAACTATGATAGTATGGTGCTCAGGTGGGTGGTTCATACCATAAGACAAAGTCGATTACTATGTAGTCTAATAGTACAAATTACCCATGAAGGGAATGGAATTCTGCTATTTGTTGAAAATTATAGTTTCCTTTGTGATAAGAAAAAATTTGATTGTTCGTCAATAGCTGGCATGCTTGTAGTTGCAATATTAAAACCAGGCAATTTTAAACGAAATAAATAATTATGTCTGTCTGTTTTTCTGTCTGTATGGCTGCCCGTCTCTCCCTGTCTCTCTGTTTCTCTCTGTTTCTCTCTCCGTTTCTCTCTCCCTCATATGCAACCACAACGATTCTCCTTTTATATAAAGTTATATTCTATATCTTTTCCATCAGATAAAACGCATTCATAATATCTTGTATCGTCTATCGCTTCCTTCATCGAAAGAACATTCAATAACGCAACGAAGCAAGTTCTATGATTAACTATAGGGCCACATTGTATCATTGATATCATTTTTCTGCTTGTCAATATTCTTTCTGTCGTGTACATGGAAGGTTTCGCTTAATTAGCCAGCTATTGTTGCAGTTAAAAGGCAATGATTCATGAATAGCCATTTAGCCATTTATCAAACTCATTATACCGTACTTCTGTTCATGGGTGTAGCTTACATCTACGAGACCCTCCCAGGGGTTACTCGAGACCCTCCCAGGGGTTACCTGTTCCTATGTTCCCCTGAAATAAATTGGCTTGTTCCCCTGTTCTACTATCGAAAATTTGTTATCTAATATTTCCTGTTCCCAAACATTGTCTTTGTTCCCATGTTCCCCTAAAAACTTAGCTTTGTTCCCCTGTCCCCCAAAAATAAATGCCCTTTCCCCCTGTTCCCTCAAAAAAAACAAGGGAGGGTCTCATATGCGCTAACAGACATTTGCGTACATATTTGAACAGCAAATATGGGATTATTCTGTCCTATTTCGGAAGGCTTTTTGGTGATACACATACAAAATGTGTATGGAAAAGCAATTCTAAAGTGTATAATTCCAATTTTGGTAGGGGGTATATATGATGACATTATCTACTCTAAGACCCCCTTTAAGGTCAACACAAAATCCCAGAAATACCTGGAGAAACAATGTTATATATCAATAACAGCAGAACCATTGTCTTAGAACGGACATCAGTCAGATTAGAATATTTTGTTCTGGCCAAATCTGCAGTTGTCACAAAACTAAAAGTGCTTCGCTCGCGTGGAGGCTTCCTAGCTTGTGCAGTGTATCATCTTAGGGGAAACAATCAAATTTGAAAAAAAGAAAATGGCTCTTGCTACCAACCAGTCTGATTTGAAGGACCCCCCCCCCCCCAAATTGAAATCAATTTTATATATCTTTTTATCTTATGAAAACAGAGTGTTATATATTCAATCTTCTGATGTGTATTTCCTCTGTTCTTTTCGAAAAGTTCTATTAAAACAGGGGGTCGGACCTCCCCCCCCCCCCACTGACAAATCACAAAAATATAGGGTTTCTTAGCAATACTGGTCCAGATCTCCTGAAAATCACAAAGCCAGCATTCAATGCTAGGCCATCATCGACACGCCAGCGAAACGCCATTTCAATGGCGTTTCGCTGGCGGGCCAGTGATGGTCCGCTTATAGTGGTATTTGATCCTCCCTCCCCTCACCTACTAAAAAAGAAAAAAAAGAGAGTTGTCAAAGTTGGACCCCCCTCTGAAAAATCTTTTTGGATCCGCGCACGTGAAGCGTGATATTTTACTTAAAGAAAACGTATGATGGGACATTGTCAAACATGTAGTCTCTAATATTGCACTATTGGAATGCTAGATCTTTTGGAGTGTTAGATACCTTATATATATCTGCATTGTGATTGTAAATGGAAATAGCTTTAGAATTTGTTGAAAGGAGAACACAGCAATACGTTCATGTACGTATAGTTGAATGGGAAATCCCCAAGTTCCACGCACCTTTATTTTTTGCCTCTTACTTCTAAATTGCTGACTGCAATTTATTTACCGTCAGCCTGGATCAAAGTCTCGCTGTATTTTATTGGCATATACTTAATCCTCAGTTTTGCATGCAATTAAAGCAATAAATGAAATAAGCTCTTTTGATGGACAATTACCATTCCCTGTTGATGTCTGATTAACACTGGAGTGTCTCATAAAGCCCCCATAAATCTTAAAGCGGCCAGAACCATCCTTCTATCCAAGAATCATCCTAAATCTATAAATGCATGCATGGTTAGTTTTGGAATAAATGACGATCAGTTAGGAAAAGTAAATGGTGATACAGACAATGTAAGAGTGTGTAAAACTTACTAAGCGTTATGTTGTATAGACATTATGGTTAAATCAATGACATGTTAGTTTTGATTTTGACGCGGATGCGAGAGTAGTAAAGACACAGATGAGTCTGTGTTAGTGATCAGTGTCTCAGCCATAAGAGACATAAAAACAAAAGCAAGAAAAACACGAACTCGACAACCTTCATACATTGCACCGTATAGCCATAAAAGAACATAAAGTAAAATAAAAACTACATCAGTGAAAGATGACCAAGGCGCACTTCGAATCGAACTATAGCCCCTACTATAGTAACTAAAGTTTAATTCGAACACCTATAATCGCTACTAGGCTGACGTCACGAACCTACTAGAGATCAACGGCGAGTCGGAGCACCGTTACTCTTGTAGACTGGCTGGTTCCCTACTCTAGACCTATCTTGCACGATGGGTTCAATATCTAGCACGATGGGTTCAAGATAAAATGATATGTTTTTTGTAAAATAAACCTAGCTGAGCATAATTTTTGGTCCCACTTATTCGTAATTGATTATTAGAAAGCGCTGTGCAGTTTATAACATCCTTTTTTGCCTACGATGAAGAATTGAAGTGGAGCATACAGGGCTATTATTTTTGTTTACTTGCCAACCAACTAAAAGTTCCAACTTTAGTCGTTCGGGTGTAAACGTGCGTGTGCATCTATTACGTAAGAACTATAGTAGGAACTTTAGTTCGACTCGAAATGCGCCCAATTCGTGCCATTTGATGCTTAAAGTTTATTCATCATGTTCGGCAATTTATACTCCGACTATATGGCGACCCCGACCAAACAGTTTCATCGCTGGCATTGGCGTAGCTCCCATTACGCAGCTATGCCCTGCGTTATAAAATAGTAACATTTAAGAGAGGTCACCCAATGTGGTAAAAGTGATTTATCATACCATAAGAAACAGCTCTAAAAGGAAAAAATTTGCTCCCTCTGGGAGCAAATTCTTTACTTTAAGAGAAGTTCGCATTTTGAAAAGGGACGTAATTGAAGAGAATCATTGCTTGATCCAGAAGTCTCCCTTTAATGTGCGTAACGTTTTCAGCGTTCTGGCTACGCCATTAGCTGGGTCCGTGACTGGTGCTTGTTTATGGCGTGGCTCATCGTAGCTCAAAAGCTCTGAATTGCTGTAAGTTAAGAGCTCTTTTTTCGTTTCTCACAGTATGTTAATTTGATTTGGTTGTTTCTCTGTGATGAGACACTGCATAAGTTAGGAAGCCTCTCCACGAGCTAAACAATTGTTGTGCTTTAGCAAAGCGTCACCGCCCCGTCGGGCCGGCCATAGATCCAGATAACGAAATTCTATTAACGTAGAATTGTAAATAGTTTATTACCTATCAATTTAAACATGTGTTTTGGGTGCTCAAAAGAACCGTCTCATTGAGACGGTTCATTTGAGAACCCACAACATGTGTTTTAGATGAGAAATAAAGAAAATAGTTTACCGATACGCATTCTTATCTGGAGGCCTGGATCATGGCATAAGTTATTCATTGTTGCAGTTTCCATTAGATAAGGAGGTTTGTGTTTGGCCTGTTTTGCTATGTGTTTCTTTGTGTCCATTCTTGTTTAGCAATCGTTTCTTGAGGAAGAGAGAGCTGGTTGCTTTACTTGGGAGATTTACGTTTGAGCGGATCCATACTACGAAAGAGCAGATTATTTTTTACGAAAGAGCGGAGAAACATAAGTCAAAAGAGCGGACGATTTTATAATTCAAAAGAGCGCTTTTCCCAGGTAATGACCAGGCAGGTAATAATGAAAGAGGCAAATGGCTGAAACGCTCGTTTGGGCTCCATTTCTTGTGTCCTTCTGATATCGTAGACAGTTTCTGTGAAGATGGACATAATGTCTGCCCTGCCGGAAGATCACCGCTGTTCAAAATATGCAGACTATTTATTTGAAAACTATGCAACATTTCACTCGAAATTCCCTCCAGAAATGTTCACAATTCTACACCGCTCATCCAACATTTTTCGTATTTCTTGAAGTTTTGGTAAAGCTGCAGGTTATGACCTATGTGAGAATGAGAGGAACCATTATTGTTGCACCATATAAAACGATTTTTATGTTGTAATATTACTATATGTCGAACGGAAGGGGTCGTTACTTGGTCATAAACTGGTCAAACCTGGTCATTACCTGGAAAATTCGCTCATTTGTATGATTTTTCAATCCGCTCTTTTGACTGTATGGTTTGCCGCTCATTTCATACTCTGTCACGGTATGATTTCCGCTCAAACGTAATTCGCCCCTTTACTTAAATTGTTAAATTATATTCTTGCTGTTATTGTTATGTGTCTCTTCCTCACGGTGTCTAGGGTTGGTCTGTGGTCTGTGATTGTGGCTTTTTCTGATACCCACTTTCTTTTTTATTTTGGTAATTGTCCTGCTCAGGCAATGTTTTTTTTTTTTCATTTTGTTCTTCTGAGAATGATAGCTTCTCTTTCCCAGTGTTGAGGAAATAATTTGAACCTATTAAATTATTCAAGCTTTCTTGTAGAACGTAGAAATAGACACAGGTCAAAGACTAAACACTTTTAACACTTGTACATAATAGTTTCTAACTCCAACTTATATCATATCTGCTACTACCCCCGCTTTTAACCCCTTTCAGGCCAATCGAATTTTCTATAACGCAATTATTGCACACTGTATATATTCAGGGGTCACATTTTATAATTTCATGAAACATATTGTATTCCTTTTCCAAAGATTGATTTTATCTTAACAAACAGTGCAGATCCTGATGAAATGCCGCCTTATGCGGCATTTCATCTGGGTCTTCACTGTTTGCTAAAGTACCTATTTGCCGTTATCCAGAATGAAAAGGGTTATTGCAACAGACTGCATGTTTGGGGGTCAACCCAATCACGGTTGGCAACTTTGCTTTCCTCTTAAATTGCACGCCGGCGGGTTGAACGTCAGACTCTATGACGATTCCGACTTAAAGTAAGTAAGAGTGCAAAGATCAGGAATCGATACAATCAAGCACCAATAAAGACTTATCTATTGATGTGATGGTTGGGTCTGATACATAGGCTGTTGTCGGGCCCAACGGGGTTTACCTGTTGGATTTCTTTTGCTTCGGTATTCAGTTTTATGTACTGTTGAGTCCTTATCTTTGCTTCATCTCCTTTTTATGTTCTAGGAGATAATTCATGGATAAGTAAGGGATCTTTCGTGCAAACCAAACATCTATGTGTGTTGATCCAGATCTGAACTAAGGGTGAGGTTGGCGCCGTGAAACTAGTCTAAGCCCTCGAGAAAAAATACTTTAAATATTTATTTTTCGTGTTTGCCGGACCCCCTGCCCCACCCCCCTGGTTCCGCCCATGTACAGATTAGTACTATATGTGGCCAGATAAGAGTTTTAGCGTAATATTGTGATTATTTTCTTGCCCATCAACATGTGTTTTGGGTGCTCAAAAATCGTCTAACCGAGACGGCTCTTTGGAGTACCCACAACATATTTTATAGTTAAAAAATAACAAAATTATTTTGATTGACGCAACCTTATCTGCAGGCCTTAAGAACCTCAATAATCATCCCATATAAGATACAGACTTTGATACTATAGGCTATGTGCCCTTTCTGATTATTCGCCCGCCAGACAAATCTTGTATTTTGACAAGGATTTGATTTTATCTAATTTCTATATTATATGCTTATAATATGAGCCAGTGCTTGAGATTTCCAACAATGTGGTATGTGCCACCAGCAAAGCCTCAGATCAGCCTGCGCATACGCGCAGTCTGATCAGAGCCTTTGCTAGTCGAGGGAGTATTATATGATTGTTAAGCTACTGACTGAACACAATTTGGAGTTTCTAAGCTTAAAAAGAGGCTGCAGAGGCTAACCTGAGTCTACACTTGTCAAAATGCCACATTGTTGGAAATCACATGCATATAAGATAAGGAAAATCTTTAGTTCAGCCACGGTAGACCAAGACAAAGACAAACATCAGACACCAACCCACCGATGAAAATATTAGGTCAGTAGATGCCTGAACCACGTCGTGCAATTAAAGAGGAAACCATAGCCAAAACCCGTTATTGGGTTCATAGCCAGGCATGACACGCCGACTGTCGCATATCCCAGTTTTACAAACCATTTATCATAAAACAGCCACTGTTCTTTGAAAAATCAAGTTTAAATTTCAACTTCTAGACTTGCTAGGTAGGCAATGATCAATGGATATTGGCTTTCACTGACATCATCATTTGTATTATGTCAGTTTTATTGAGGAAAATGATGTTTCATGACATTTGCTTTTAAAGGGCAGACGTAATATGTCTGAAATTGTGATTATGGAAAGCTTAAAACTAAGATAATTTATGAATCGTTTGCTTTCGGATGGCCATCTTATTGTGATTATACACTATACTTCTTTCCTAGCGCTTTGTGGACCGGGAGCCCCTAAACGGGTTCTTTGGTAAACAGTGAAGTCCCAGATGAAATGCCGCATGATGCGGCATTTCATCGGGTTCTTCACTGTTTACTAAGACGAAATCGATCCGCAGAGAAAGAAATTATATTTTTTGGAAAATATATAACATGTCACCCTCAATTTACACAATGTATTACTTGACTTTTCGCTTACTGTAAAGGCGGCAACTTTAATATTCATATCTGGGTGTGGTTCGGCTATTTCATCTGCTAAGGAAGGGAAATCAGGTTTTATTTATGATTTGGCCTAGAGTTTATAAGCTTAATAAGCCGCGCAAACGTGCGGTTATTTTGCTGGCGTTTTAAAGGCATATATCACTGTCCATTAGAGATCATAAAAGATTAACTGATAAGGGACAGTTTCAATATCTCACAAAATTAAAGGGGCCTCAAGCGGGGAATTACCTGTATACAGCACAATTTCTTTCACTAAGATAAAGATAAATATTTTATCATAAATTACCTAATCCCTTCATGGGACCACTTTATTGCCCCTGTAGGGAAGTCATAATCACCTCATTATGGCTTTCCTTTTGATCTGCCCAGTATGACCCCTGGAGAGAGTCATAATGAGTGGTACCAGTATTATTGCTCAAATTTCTATGTCTTTAAGGACTAAATAATAACTGAGGTGGTGGCACAAGATGCTACAGTAACTTTTGAATAAAACCACGCCTCCTTTTCAGCTTTACCTATGCCTAAGGTTGACTAGTCCCAATTACGCATTCAGGAGGCGCTGCCTTTGCAGTAAGCGAAAAGTCAAGTTATACCATCCTGACTTTATTGCATGTAGCTTAATGGAAAATTTCATTGGTCGAAAAGGAACTAGAATACCATCATCTCGCCGAGGAACAATGATGTACATGGTAGTTTATATCATATCTGTTCTTGTATATCATGATAGTATGCCAAAGCGATACCAAAATGAATCTCAAGAATTTGAATCAGCAAAAGTACTGAGCTGAACTGAGCATGAAATTTACAAGTGTTTGTGTCATTTTAACATTCATTAGAATAGGCTAGAGTTTGAAAGCAAGTTAAATCTTTATTTGTCTGCACATTAGTTTTATGAGCAGTTATAAGTTCATGCTTTTCATGAGTTGAGTATGAAAAAAGTTTTACATCCTTGTGGCCTTATGTGGATGAAAACTCTGATCGACTCACAATACTTTTTCTTTCTTTTATTATAAATTTTTATACTTTCAAATATTTATTTTAATCATTGTTATTAACCTTTAAGTAATACTTATTTTACATGTAACATACTCGTTACAAATGTTCACTATACGTAGTACAGCAATTGTACATTCTTTAAGAAACATAAAATACATAGATAGTTTATAGCCTTACCCGGCACTAATATCGTTACTAAAGACTTAAATAATTAACTCGGCAACGATCGATTCTACAATAGGAGCATTAAAATATTGTTCTGAACATCTGATGCTCATTTTCTTAGAAAAACTAGAACAATCTAGATCTCAAATAAAGAATGGTTGTGAGGTGTTACACCTCACATCCTTGGCCCAGAATTTAAATGCCCTCTTAAAGTTAATCATTATTTCTAAAATTACATATTAATTTTTGGGCACGACATGCGCGGATCCAGCAAGTTTTGTTAGAGGGGGTCCAACTCTGACAAGTTTTTTTCTTATTGAGGGGAGAGATGAACCAAATGAAAATAAAAGCTGGCCACAATCAACCCACCAACAAAACACCATTTAAATGGCGTTTATCTGGCGGGCCAATGATGGACCAACATTGAATGCTAGCTTGGTAGTTTTGAGATTTCCCATGGGATCTAAGGAACCCTATAACTTTGTGATCCCCGTATGGATCCGCGCATGCACGAAAACTACATGTAACAAATAAATATCCTAAAATTAAACGTTTATCTTGTGTTATGTTGAGCACAATTTGTCATGTTTGTTGCAGAGCATACTGACAGCGTCATATTTGAATGTCAAAATGCGATATTCGGCCTCAGTTCGAATGTCAAAATAGGAACTTTGATGGTCAAAATACGATATTTGATCCCAATTCGAATGTCAAATAGGGATTTTAATGTCAAAATATGATGTTCGGTTCCAATTAGAATGTCAAAAAACGAAAACCGAAAAGCGAAAAACGAAAACCGAAAAGCGAAAATCGAAAAACAAACCAACTTCGTCTTGCTGAAGTAATGTCAATACTTTACTAAAAAGCTTTTACATATTTAGAATAAGAGTCTCCTGTTAAAAATAGTAAGTGAGTATGATCTATAACCCTTGGAGGAACAGAAACCCCTAAACGGATACATTGGCAAACAATAAAATACCGCATAATGCACAGAATATACAGCAAATCAGATAGCCACATTTGCTTAATATCAACTATTCTGAGGTGTTAGTTGAGCATCTTTCGCGTAGAAAATAGTTCGGTCCCTCAGGAGCTCATTGAGAAATAACACATTTTTTTCTTACACGCTCCCATATGCTGCAAACACCATTATCGAACCCACATACAGTTTTTAAACCGTTTAACCCTTAAAGCGCCAATCACGACCAGACAACACATTTTGCGACATCTTTTCTAATTTTTGAAAAAATAAGGCATGAAATTACATGAGAATCGTCTGCCAGCAGACGATTCTAATGAAATATCATGCCTTATTTGTTATTTTTGAAAAAGCAGGAAATTTGAAATTGTCGTCTGCTGCAAAAATAGGTGGCGCTTTAAGGATTAAATTGTCACGATCTGCACGACTTTTATCCTCCGAGGTAAAGACAGCTAAAGAACAGAATCAACATTTAAAAAAACTTCCCAATCGAGAAAAAATAATGTCGGTGTCATATGCAAGCAACAAAGTCACAGTCAGTCTGCATATTCGCACAGTCTGATTAGCGCCGTTGTTTCGGTTACTCAGAATACTTGCTATAGCTTTATTCAGCAGATTAGTGCTAATCACTGTAGCTGAGTATGCTAGGTTGGATTCCAGCATGTCGCAAACCCAAAACAAATATTCGATTAACCTGTTGACGTAGTTCATTTTATGTCGCACTTTTTCTTGTTGACAGCTTTTTCGACTGACAAAAGGACGTTTTTGATCACAGAATACACATTTAGGCGATCGATAACATCAAATTTGTGTTCTACGATCAACGTTTTTACTATCAAAAATGAATTAGTGTGATTGCAATCGCCGACTATCCGTGGGTACACCATTTTGTTCACAAATGCGTTCAGGATCGTCGTCTTCCCGGTATGGGGTAAGGTAAAGGCCAACTATACATACTGTCGTGCCAGCCAAGTGTGACAGTGATGTCATGTTTTGTTTACAAATTATCAGGGACTTATAATCGATATATCACTTGTGTATTAATCCTATCCGCAGGATAGGATTAATACACAATTGATCTATCGATTCGGATTAGTTGAAGTTAATGTTTGATGTTTTACATATAACAACAATTGTAAACAAAATATTACGTCACTGTCACTCTTGGCTGGCACGACAGTACTGAAGGACACAATAGTCGTTAATTTTTCTGAATTTGATTTTAGTGCATCACATAACAAAATTGAGCCAGTGCATGTGATTTCCAACAATTTGACATTTTGACAAGTGTAGACTCAGATGAGCCTCTGCAGCCTCCTTTTAAGCTTTGAAACTCCAAATGACGCTCGGTCAGTAGCTTAACAATCATAGAATACTCAAGCGACAAGCAAAGACTCTGATCAGACTGCGCGTATGCGCAGGCTGGTCTGAGGCTTTGCTGGTCGCACATACCAAATTGTTGGAAATCTCATGCACTGGCTCAATTTTAATGTGAAATCATGTCCCCGAGAGTGCTAGATAAGTAGTTCTGTCTAACAATTCAAAATGAGCCGCGACATGAAATATACAACAATGTTGCATTTTGAAAAGTGTAGACTCGGACGAGCCTATGTAGACTCCTTATAAGCTTAGAAACTACAAATGCTGATCTAAGTAAGTAAGGGTGCAAAGATCAGGAATCGATACAATCAAGTACCACACCTGACCAAGGATACCAATGGGAAAGTGACAAACTCACAGTTAGACACCACAATCGAGAGCCAATAGGTCAGCCCTTTCCCAGCAGGTGACCTCAAGGCACATATAAACAGACGCGCAGAAAAAACCCCATAAAATATCCACAAAAGAAGATACGCCTTGGAAGGGTCAGTAAAATATTTTAATGGAGGGCTTAAACCGGGTTAACGCCCTTAGTTCAGATGTGGATCAAGACACATAGATGTTTGGTTTGCATGAAAGACCCTTACTAAGCCTTTGCTAGTCGCACATACCACATTATTGGAAATCTCATCATTGCGGCTAAAATATAGATTCCGTTCTATATATTTTCGCGATGAATACATTACTTTGTTATAGACACACTTTCAATTATCAATTTATTTTGAACAGTATTATATGTGATCCCGGGGCGGAACCTTTATACCACCATGGGTGACGAAATTTGAACAAACTTGTGTGTTGCTGCTTCGTTGGTGTTTTAGTTTTGGTTTTGCGGTGTGGTTGTGTTGTACCATATTTGATCTTGCAATCAACTTATTAATTTTAAGAGATGGTTGCTTTACTTTGAATGTGCTTTTAATAATTCTATTCTGATGTATTGCTTTTACAACAGCAGAATCTAAGATGAGGATTTGGCCAGTAAAATAATTATGGAGTCACCAATGGCTTCGGCTGCCGGTAGTTTGAAGTTAATGTTTATTCATCATTTATTGTTGCTCCCGTTGTTTGTGGGTCTTTTTGTGTTAATTCCTTGTTTTGTTATGCAGGACTTTTTGTCGAGAGCTTGTTTCTTTACTTTTATTGTCTTTTTGGTGCTATGTGGCTGTTATTGTCTCTTCCTCACGGTGCGTGGGTTGGTCTTCAGTGTGTGATAGTGGCCTTTTCTGGTCATACTCACTTTAGTTTTAGTAGAGGTTATTTAGGTGATTCTACATTCCAAGCATCAAGGCTGTAATGCCCAGGTCACACATTCACGGATCACCACGCCGGTTCCACTACGGGTCAAATCTCACGGATGACCCCGGAAATGCCATTTTCCGTAGTTCGATACGGATGCACAACGGTGTGGCTACGGGTTTCGACGTATCTACCAAGGATAAGATAGAAAAGGAGCCGTTTGGTGACATGATTGATACGGTTTGTTACGGTCTAGTACGGAATGCCACGGTTTAATACGAGAATGACACGGTTAAATACGGAACGACACGTGTCAAGGCGTATGCACTGCGGATGAAGAACGGTTTGCTACGGTCACCTACGGTGCAAGTAAGGGTTAGTACGGATAAGAAGGTTCTGAAGCGGGTTAATACGAACCGCCACGGACCTAACCCGATAACCAGTCCGTACATACAAAACTGCCGCCAGGGCTTGAAAATTCAGATGAGTGATCCAGGGTAACGTGATCCTCTTGTTTTATAACTTTTACTGAATGTAGAAACAAAATTAGTCCTTGGCGATTTGGACAAATTGTGTTAAGAGATGATTGTGATTATAAACTGTCAGTGTTGAGTGGTAAGCAGATAAGAACCTGATCAGACTGCATCATATCAGTTTGAGCCGGGTCTGAACCGTTCCATTTCAGTCACAAATAGTATTGATTCAGGGGGTATTCTCGAGTTTTCTTGCTGCATAGGCTCGGCTCTTGATTCTACTGTTTACCCTAAAAAATACCAATCCCTTCAGGCATACCCCAAAAATATTTGTTATTTTAGCATATCCTAAAATATTATTCCAATTCAGAATCTTTACTTTTAATAGACCTTAATATGACCCACAAAAATAGTGGTGACCCCAACACTATCCACACAAAAATTCACACACCCCAAAATATTCATTTTTCTTAAAATCTCCAAAATTATCCAAATTCAAAATATTGACGCCCAAATGATGGTCAAGCCTATGTGTACATATAAATATCAGAGTACACCCCAAACGTGTGTGTACGTGTTCTGGTGGTGGTCGTCTGTAAAAGTACTGGGCCAGGGCAATAGGGTAAATGATGTAGAAGCATTAAGATCGATGTAACATGTTTATGTCACCAAAATGTTAGGCCTGCTCTAGATCCAAACTGTTTGACACTGGTTGAATTCCTGAAAAAAAAATATTTTAAAACTGGACTTTTTTTCTAAAAAAATCAGCAGGCAACAAAAAAGAGACTCGAATCACCCAGAATGCAAAAAAAAAAAAAACAACACAAAGCTAAGCCTCATCACGAGGGGCGCACAACATTTCAGCTCAACCCATTTCGTCGAATAGACACTGCGTCTAATACGTCAATTGATCTAAAAACTGTCTGTTACGCCTTTTCGTTGAAAAAAGACTTAATGATTTTAGACATTATATCGCACCTTTGTTATTTTTTGTCTTTTTTCGGAAATATTTGCGAGCATTTTATTTTCGCGAATAGTGTTAAAAGACATAGTTGCGACGTTAAAAATTCGCGACTAGGGCATGATTTACCTACATCAGTAAACGATAGAGTAATATTGTCATGTCGCGAGGGTTTTATTTTCACTAAACTTCGCATATGCGCAGTTTCGCAAAAATAAAACTCTCGCGAAAATTTCCAAATTTATAGTATTTAGACGATCTGCCTGTGGTCCGCCATGTTGATTTCACTACATCACAAACATGGAAGAAGTGCAGTTCTATATTAGCAACAGGGACATCCTAAAATAGCATACAAATGCTTTGATTATTCCAAAGATCGTATCTATAAGGAACATACTTACTGGAAGTGTGTAGATAGGAAATGCCAGAGATGTTTGACCAGAAAAAAACGATCAGGTGATAAGAGAAACTAAACACTATATTCATGGGCCAAACCAACCAGATCTGGTGTCTATGTCAAGAATAAAGGACGCTGTATCTTTGGAACCACCATCACGTCTGATTAAATCAAGAATTACAGGATGAGAGCACCAATGAAAGTGTTGGTTATCTACCGCGGCTTGCAACCGTTTAGAATGTGTTTGTCACTGGCAAATAAAGATCAGCCTTCGTAGACCACTTGTCTTTCCTTACCATTATAGGTGTCAACAAAATTTAGACGAAGCAATAGACATTTTTAGACGAATTATGACACTTTTCGACGAAATGTAGACAAAATGCCGTATTCGGCGTAATATCTTTCAGACGAAATGTCCTTAAGACGAAATAGGTTTAGACGAAATGTCATGGATCCCATCACTAGAAACCTGTCTTCAGATGTTTTCTCGCGTCGAGGTCGATGTATACCCTCGTGTAGGTTCTTTTAAACACATTGCAGAAGCGGAGAGTAGTAATGCGTATGTGTCAGCACATGGAAGTTTGGTTCTTCAACCCTTTATGTTCCAATGGATAATCTCATACAGATTTTTATTTATTTTATTTGATAAAATTAAGATGGAATTATTCATTTTATATCTAATTGATATGAGATCACAGGTCACATCTTCCAAATTTTGATGTTTTATGTACCTAAAGATTATTTTTACTTTAACAAAAAGCTCATATCCTGATGAAATGCAGCATTTTGCGGCATTGCATCTGGGTCTTTGCTGTTTGTCAAAGTACTCATTAAGGAGTCAAATGGTTAAACATCCATGTACGGCTATCAATTGTAGCCCAAGACGGGAAGGGCAAACAGTATAGCTCTGTCTCACAAGACGAAATTGAATCTCCTGGGCTCGCTAATTCGATATAAACCATCGTGGACCGTACCTATTCCGTATTTAACCTTGGTATTACGTAGCATTACCGTTAACTACCTTGCTAATCCCTACCTATCCGTAATGCAACTTATTGAGACCGTACCGTTCCGTAACAAATTCGTAGCAAACCTTAGCCAATACGTGGTGTTACCGTAATAGCCCGTATTTAAACCGTAGAAATCTTTGGCGACTTTGAGACTACGAATAAGTAAGAACTTGTACGGTTTAAATACGGACTACAGCGGACCAGTACGTTCTAACACGGTTTAGTAAGGATGTGCTACGGTTGTTTGATCCGTGGTCAAATTTTGAACATGTTCAAAAACTGTCAAGGATGGTCAAGGATGTACAAGTACTACTACGTATGAATACGGATGCAACAAGGAAATCTACGGACCAATACGGATCGCCACGAATGATGCCGGATCGTATCCGTGGCTAATCCAGCGTCCAATCCGTGAATGTGTGACCTGGGCATAAGCTATTTAGTTGTAGAATACAAGGGTTGTATTAGTTATATACATGTATGTTGCACCAGGTATAACCATTTACTTGCCCAGGGCCAACCTTTGAATAAACGTGGTAGACGACCACTAGGTGATGCAACATTCCAAGTACCAAGGCACTAGGTCTTATGATTTATACAATATTATTTTCTATATACATATAAGCATTAATTTTGTTAAACATTATGATCCCCAGAGCGTGGCCTTATTTGGCCCTATGAGCATATATTGTAGAGAGTTGGTAAAGGACTACTAGCAGTTGCCAAATTGTTGTTTCAGACAAGAAGCTTGCTTTTTATGTTTTCTCTATACACGACTTCGTTAAACATTATGTGTTGTCCACTGGGCAGGCCGAGGCCGTCGTTGCTTCCTTGACCACGAGTTGAATAAACTTGGTAGAGGACTACTAGATGATGTTTCTCCAAATTCAAAAGCTCTAGGCCTTTTGGTTTCAAACAATAACTCCCCCATTCCATCATATAAACATTTATTAAACACGTTGTGATCCACAGAGCGTGGCCATATTCCACCACATGATCATATATTGAACAAACTTGTTAGAGGACAAGTAGGTGATGCTATATTCCAAATTGCAAAGCTCTATGTCTTGTAGTTCAGACAAGAAGATTGTTTTGTTTTGTTTATCCTACATTGTATATACGCCCATGTAAAACGTGACTCTGGGACCTGGTCATTTAAGCATCAGAGCCCATATACATGCATTGATATGTTAGGGGTCTTTCATTCAAACCAAATATCTTTGTGCCGTTATCCACATCTGAATTAAGGTGTATGAACAAACTTGACAGAGTACCATAAGGTGATGTTATATACAAAGTATTTTAGCTCTAGGCCTTGTGGAGTCCGAATTGAAGATTTGTTTTTTTTTTAAATCATTATAAAGATCTATTTTAGCTTATTTGATTCAACTTTAAACTATTGTCGAAGAGCACCAAAAGGATAATTCCCGAAGCCAGCCAGAAACTAAAGTGATGTCCCTGGCGACAAACGACGCACGATACAAAACAAACGGCGTGCATCCAACGATCTCAAAAGCTCAACATGAGCACGTTATGCTCAGTTGAGATAATAAAAGCCATATTCATGACACAAAAGGTAAATAATCTCATGTCTATGTATTAAAAGAAATGTCTATGTTCAGCTTTCCATGCAAGCTGAACGTTTCTTGTACTTCAACAACAGCAGAATACAGGGCGAAGATTTGGTACCAGTAAAATGCATTTAAGCCCCCACCCCCCCGGTGGCTTAGGCTGCTGTCCGTACTAAGGCGGTGGTTCTGTTAATGTTGACTTTTTGTTTATTGTTACTCCCATTGTGGGGGTCTGTAATTGTTCTATGTTTTGTTGAACGTTACTTTATGTCCATTCTAGTATTGCAATCATCTTAGTGGGGAAGAGAGAGCTGGTTGCTTTGCTTAATTTGTCTTCCTGGTGTCTCGTCTTGGTTGAGCGGCTCTTCCTCGCGGTGCCACGGGGTTGTCTGCGGATTGTGAGTGTGGTATTTCCTGATCTGATCATACTCACTATTTTTCTAGTAAAACAAATTAAATCTGCCTTGTACGTACTAAATATGTTTAATTGCCGATAAACTGGGTTATGTCTACACTTATGGGACATTTCATTTGTCAACATAGGATTATTTATTAAGTTACATAGATACATTTTTTTCTTTCTTATAATTTGAAATAGGACACTGTTTCAGCCGCAAATCTGCCTACTACGTGTATTTCGGATATTGCTTTCTAAAGAACGGTGAATTTGCAAACGATGTTAGTCTTACGTAACCAGGATCTACATGACTTGCTATGAATGATGCAACATGATACATTGTTTTGCCAGAATATTATTATTTGTAGCTTTATTATTGTTTGTCCGTGTCGATGCATTACGTCATATTCAGCAATTTTCGGTGAAGTCGGGACATTTTCCTGTCTTGCTCAAAGACGCAACATTATGTCTCCGGTGAGTCTCGAATTTCAAAACTACACATGCACGGATCCAGAGAGGGGTGGGGGGGACAGGGTGTCAGGACCCCTCCCCCCCTTGAAAAATCACAAAAGTATAGGGTTTCTTAGCAAAACTGGTCCGGATCCCCTGAAAAATAACAAAGCTGCCAAGCCAGCATTGAATGTTTGGCCATCATCGACACGCCAGCGAAACGTCCGCTTTTAGTGGTTTGTGGATCTTCGCTCCCATCATCAACTAAAAAAACGTTGTCAAAGTTGGACCCCTCTGACAAAATTTTCAGGATCCGCGCATGAATACTGTGTTGCTAATATATTGGATAATACGAAGATAACTGTATAAGAAAGTCACAATCTTTAAGTTAGCCATGTTTTATGAATCACTGTGCAATTTCTTTTAACGCCAAGATTTTGTTTTGAATAAGTGCAGATAGATTTATATTATGTTTTATATTCAGTTGCTATGATATGTCTGGACCGTAATGAGCAATATCCGTGATTTTCAAGTTTATATAAATGGGAAAAAATATTTATAAATAATTGTATCTTTAATGAATAGATAGTTGCAAGTTACAGCTACACAATAAAATAGTACGATATAAGTGAGTATGACAAGGAAATATCACAATCACACACGGTAGACCAGCCCACGGCATCGTGAGGAAGAGCCACAGAACACTTACAGTCACAAGACACCAGGGGTGGACTTGATTTAGCAATTTTAGAGTACGCGGAGTACGCCTGAACAGCCATCTAAAACAAGCAAAACTGGGCGCCTTGGAGTACTCTGGAGTAAATCAAGCGATTACTATTTGAATTGTGAAAAAATAACACAATCCGTTTGCCAAGAAGAAGAAAAAAGAATGACAAAATACACGTGCTTTCAATCCCTTTTACTAATGACCATATTTTTTCAATATGAATAGTTATCAGAACCTATCGGGAAAGACTGAAAAATATCTCAGTACAGTGTAGGCAGTGCTCCGCCATTTTAGTTTGGAACAGGTCACGTGACTGTTCTGTCTGCACCACCTTGGAAGATGGAGTACTCCGGCGTACGCCAGCAAAGGTGTTCCAGCGCACTTGATTTCTGTTCTGCCTGTTCGGAGTGGAAGGAGTAAAGAGAACAGCTAAATCAAGTCTGCCCCAGTTAGGCAATTAAAACAAAGCAACCAGACCCCGAGGTTATAAAACGTGAGTACAGTTTCGAGCTCAAAATAAAGCGCGATGATTGTCTGCTTGCGGACACGCGTCCGCAAGCAGCCAATCAATGCGCTTTATTTGGAGTTTGATTGCAAAACTAGAAAAGGACACTAAATACAACATAGCAAACAAGGACCAAACAGAAGAATCCCAACAAACAATGGGAGCAACAATAAGCAATGGATCAACAACAACAGAACCGTCACCTTAAAACGGACAGCAGCCGAAGCCACTTGGGGCTTAAATTAATTTTTAACTGGTCAATCTTCACCCTAGATACTGTTGTTGTTAAAGCACAAAAATAGTTCAGCGGCACAGAAGATTTCTAACTTATGCAGGGCATCATCACAGAGAGAAACAATGTAATCAAATTAACAAACAATGATGAAACAAAGCAAACTTTGGGCTTAAAAATCACAGTAATAACTAAATAAACGTGAAATGGTTGAAACAATCAGAATCTACACTGTTTCAGCTCAAACGACCGTTCTCAGACGAGACTGAGCCCACGCTGCTCGCATACACCCACAATAGACGATGACGACTCAGACTAACGATAGAACTGCATGCGCGGTTCTAGAAAGTTTTCAAAGAGGCTGGGAGGGTCCTTAAGGTCTAAAGTTTTGACAAAGTATTTTTCTAGTTTTATTTTTTCAGTCATCAACTTATTTTACAGAGGGGAGGAGAGGGGTTTGTACCTGTATTCATAAGAAAACCTATACCCAGTAAACAAAATGGGCCACCAGCGACACGCGTTAAATTAGGGGATAAATGTATTCAAAATTTTCATTTGGGGAGGTATATCGTCGGATATACGGTCGGAAATTTAGTTTTACGGCGACGCGTAGCGGAGCCGTAAAACGTGATTTCCGAACGTATATCCGACGTAAAACCTCCCCAAATGAAAAATTTGAAATACGTTATCCCCATTCTAATGCACTATTAGCATTTTCCCTTCAAAAATATAGTGACAATGTACTTTGTTGCGCCTATACGTATAGCGGCTTCTAGCTGCATAAAACCGCTTGCCAGCTGCATATATTCACTTGTCAACCAATGAAAAGCGACTTTACGTCATGACGTCGGGTTTGTGACAGTATATCGCAGGATATACTGTCGCAAATTAATAATGTTATCCAATCAGACGTCGCGTTGCATTTGTAAGTGCATTAGAATGTCGTTTGACAGGCTGGCCGATGATTGCCCGATACTAAATGCTTGCTTGGTAGCTTTTGGGTCTTAAAGCGGGTCCATACCAGTATTCCTACGGAAACCTACCATTTTTTATTTTCCTGGAGGGGGAGGGGGTCCGAATGCACCCCTTCTGGATCTGCGCAATGAGTTTATAAAATTCAATAATACAGGAACACGAATGTTAGATTCTATTTTTATCATATGACGTCGCGTCTGGGAGTGAAATAACGCCATGCAATAAAATCTGTAAACAACTAGTGGTTTATCGATTTTCGGGAAACGTTGCGTACATAATGACAAAATTATAACGTTTTTACGGCAGAAATGAGATTTCAAAGTAATCTTAATGTCATATGATAAATAGAATCTAACATTCGTGCTCTTGTATTATTGAATTTATTAAACTCGTTGCGAAAAAGAGATAAAATGCTCGGCAAGCCTCGCATTTTATCTCTTTTCCCCAACTCGTTTAATAAATTCAATAAAACATGAGCACTCGTGTAAGATCCTCTATATCATATTCCACTAAAAGTACATTGAATTTGCGTTCGCTAAGCTTTTCCCATACGTATATACGCGACGCATTGCGTAACGTTAAATTTAATGTAAACCACTAGTGGTTTATCGATTTTAATACATAGAGGATATTTACTTATTTGATGTGAATACCAAATATATTTCATATCGTGAGTTGAAACATCAGAATTTTCACTAGTGCGCAGTATTTACTCGGACCCAGTATAGACGGACTGGTCACTGACAAACAGGTAACTGTTGGAAACACTTTGTCGAGGCTGAGCTTTCAATGCTGACGAAAGTTGAAGTTTAAATAATCATATCTCCATTATTTCTCAACATATCTGTGATCAAAAAGCAATGGCTCAATATATTATCTTTATGAGTGTATCATTATATTTATTGAAAGTTAACTGTCTTTATGAATATCGGCAAGAAACCAAGATACCCTTTTTAGCTATTTTTGACACTTTTAGCCAGAAATAAAACTAAGAAGATGTTAAAACTTCAAATATATTTACTATTACTTGTAATATTTCCACTTCGCTTCTTATTATCTCGAGTATTGTTCAGAATCAAGTTTATTGGCTGTAGTGCTTTGAAATAGCGCTAAAATGAAGCCATGACAACATATTTTTGTAATTCCGTCAGTGACCAGTCCGTTTATATTGGGTCCAAGGTATTAACAAAAAAAAGGAAATTTTCTTTTTATTTCATGCTTTTGATAGGCTACATGCAATGTCTCATACACTGAAAATGAAGGTGCTGAAATGCAAAAGAAACTTTTTTAGCAAACCCCAAAAAATATTCGTCACGTTCTAAGAAAAAGCATACCCGCACTTGATGTTTTCGCTCACAAATGAGAAAGTTATGGGCGTTTGAAGTTCTGAAGTGAAATGCATTCAGTGAATGGAAAAGTCAGAGGAAATCCAAAAAATATAGGCTGATATCAATTACTAGTGATTGATATTATATACTTTCACTAGTGATTGGTATCTATTTTATTTGTTTTTGATATGCATTGATTTCACTGCTAAGTATAAAATAAATGGCGTTATATGTATTGCACCTTTGAGTGATATTCCAATGTTCTACATCGAATATCCCACAATGCACAACGTGCATATGCATGCTGGTGCAATAAGGCAGTTATTGTATGGTTGTGCGTATGCACGGGAGATAATCCACTCGCTAAAGCTCGTGGATTATCCTCCCGTACATACGCACAAACCATACAATAACTTACACTTATATCACTCACAAACGCAGCGTCGTGTGATAAGGTATTTCATCAATTTATTCTGTTTATTCAGCATGTCAAGGGTTAAGTAAACGCTGCCCCCAAGTGGAAGGTGCTAGGGTATCAATTGGTTCAATGTTTTGTCAGGATTCGATTACCCTAAATCATATCAGTAGGGCCTTCCTGTCAATTGTAATCCTATTTGCCTTCCTAGGAATATCATAATTCAATTGTCTAGCCAACAGATTTCTTTGGGCGAAAGAATAGATCTTATCATTCCGGTTGGTAGACACACACAAGAAAAGTAAACTTCGTTGCCACGACAGACCTTTTATTGACGAAATATTGTGCCCATTAAAATATATTATAATGCACTTGCTTTTGTAAAGCAACGTCTGATTGGATTACGTCAAATATTTGCGACAGTATATCCTGCGATATACTGTCGGAAATAGTCTGACGTCAATTATTACGTTACATTACACTGGATGACGTGCGGCTTTATGCGGCTTGCAGCTCTTCGATTTGAGAGGAGACTGTAGAAGTGAATTAGAATAACCATATTCCAAATTTTCATATGGGGAGGTATATCGTCGGATTTACGTTCGGAAATCACGTTTTACGGCTCACGTTTTTCAGTTATCCCCAAAATAACAAGACAAGCAAATTCAGAACCCCCCCCCCCCCCCCCCCCCGATGGCTCTTACTCCTGTTCCTACTAAGGTGCTGTTTCTGCTTGTTGAAGTCTATTTTCTTTGTCGTCGCTCCCAGTTTTCTATGGAGGTTTCTGGGATTTTGTGTGCTTTCTAGTTTAGCAATTCACCTTTCCGAAAACCACGCCTACTTTAACTCTTTGTCTACTACTATCCTGCCAGGCAAGAGTGACAGAGACGTCATGTTTTGTTTACAATTGTTAAGTCAAACATTTACCACTTGAGCTAACACGAATCGATAGATCACTTGTGTATTAATCCTATCCGGAGGATAGGATTAATACACAAGTGATTTATTGAAAATACGTCACTGATAACTTCGTAAACAAAATATGACATCACTGTCACTCTTGGTTGGCAGGACAGTAGTATCGTCTATTGGTAACCTTTGTCACAGGTGCTTGGATTTATGAATACTTGTTTCTTTGTCGGATGCTTTGCGATATTCTCTTAAATTTCATCCAAACATTTGAGAAAATAACCAGCCAGGGGAAAAATGAATGAATCATAGAAAAGTCATTTTTCTTATACTCGATTTGAACATTGTTTTCATATCATTTGAACATTGTTTTCATATCATTTGATTATTGGTCTTCTGTCGTTTCAACGCACATTGTATGCTTTCCTAGGGCTAAAACCACTTTAAATCATAATTCCAAGCCCATGTGACCTTTCCAAATAGTTTGGACACATATCAGACCCACAAAAATGTCGTGCCTGATCTGGCTCCTAACGATTTGACACTCTGATAGTGTATCTGAAAGATGTTTTTGAACAGGCTATTTTAAAATAGTCAGCAGAAAACAATATAGGCATGACAAATTACACAACATGCAAAGAGTTAGCTCCGATGGCCCTGGCTGGAGTTCGTTCAATGGTGACGATTCCGACTTTGGATGTTCTTTTAATGTTGCTCCCAGTTAAGTGCAGAGATTTAGTGCTTAGTCCTGGCCCCGAGGTTTTAAAACTATTGTCATGCTTAACTCAAATGAGCACGAAATTTTAACTGCTTTTGGCTCTCAGCCGTTGTATTTATCATGCTCATAAATGTTAAAACGCCAACAAGTGTTGTCATTTTAACATTTATGAGCTGGTTTATTTCGTGCTCGGCGGAGTTGAGCATGAAAAAAGTTTTAAAAACTTGGGACCTGATTTTGTGATATTATTCTTTGTTTCCTTTTCTAACTTGGCATTCTTATCGCCTGTTTGCTATACTATTGGAACCTACCGTTTATGTGTGTCTTTACCTGTGTTCTTATGACTCTTTCTGTTGGTACCAATAGTAAGTTGTGGTATTTTATGGTCATATTTGGGTTGTTTCTGATGTAAGCGAAGTTTCGTGAAAATAAAACCCTCGCGAAATCGCGAAACCACTCTGTCGTTTACTAATATAGCTAAATCATGCCCTAGTTGTGAATTTCTAAAGTTGCAAATATGTCTTTTAAGGCTATTCACGAAAATGAAATTCTCGCGAAAATTTCAAAATTTACAGTAGGTAAGGAGGCAAAGATTCAGAAAACGATAAAATCAAGTACCACACCTGACCAAGGAGACCACACGGGAAACTGACAAAACACATTAAAACATCACACACGAGAGCCAAGAGGTTAGTCTCCCAGCAGGTGACCACAAGGCTGCCATGACCAGACAAGAAAGCAAGGCAAACACGAAACAAAATGTCAATGCTGTCCACATCTTTTACAATACGCTAAAGCAGCAGAGGTGGTTTAGTTTGTCAAAGGGGATTTCCTAAAATCTTATTATGTTGGCTATTTAGAGTATTACACAATCCCAATTTTTTACCAATTATTAATTTGAATGAGCTTTTTGCATGAATTTTCAAGGAGAGTGAAAAATCGTATGGATCCTGATCAGCGCGCGAAAACCCACTGTGGCAACGGGTGAACTACATGTACATCAGAGTATTTATTACGGATAGCCCATTTTTAAATTGTATCCGGGTACTCCATTATGCCACAATATTGTAAGTACGTCTGGCCATCGCTGCTCGTGTTTTGTCCAGATTGTATCACATATTACTTGACTTTTCGCTTACTGTAAAGGCGGCAACTTTAATATTCATACCTGGGTGTGGTTCGGCTATTCCATCTGCTTTGGAAGGGAAATCAGGTTTTATTTATAATTTGGTAAAGAGTTTATAAGCTTTTGAGCCGCGCAAACGTGCATGCATTTCATGAAAATCCTAACCGTATACACACTGAACTCACATTTATAAACCCTTAAAGCGCATAAACATAAAATGTATGTTTTTGTCGTCCACTAAAATATTTGAAGCCTCACAGTCAAACAGTGTGGACCCAGATCAGACTGCTCCTGTAGGAGCAGTCTGATCTGGGTCCACAATGTTTGCCTCTTTGCCTATGTTACATAGACATTTTCAAATGCAGTTATTTCGCTGGCGTTTAAAGGACTAAATAATGTATTTTGTGTCTAAATTGAGGTAATGGCGCAAGATGATACAGTTACTTTTGAATAAAACCACGCCTCATTTTCAGCTTTCACCTATGTCTAAGGTTGACCAGTCCTAATTACGCATTCATGAGGTGCCGCCTTTACAGTAAGCGAAAAGTCAAGTAATACTTTCAGTTCTTTGGTGTGTTCTTTGCTTCCAATGGGTGACCTTTTGAAGAACATATTTATTTTGCGCATATCAAAACATTGCATCTGAAGACACTCATTTTGCAAATGAAATGCAAACAATTCTTATCTCGGTTAGTTCGAGCGCTAAACCTGGTCTGCAAGGCAATTAGCATCACTTTTGCGGTACCTTTGACTTTCTTTGCGTAACAATCAAATAATTGGTCTTGAAATATTCTTGAAATATTTAATTTTTATCATTACTGCTTATTGTGTGATCCTGCAACATTACTTGCTATATGGACAAACACCTTTTTACCATTAACTTATAAAATGAGGGGGCATATTGATTTCGGCTTGTCCGTCATATTTCTTTTATACTTCCAACACTTTGGAATTGTGTGTATGCTAAGGCCTTGACATTTCATATACTGATACCTATTTAAAATTGCTAACGGCACTTGTTTTGTATTATCTATGTCTTGTGTTTGTCATGCTTTCGCGTCTATTCATTGCTGCCTTGTGGTCACCTGCTGGGAAAGGGCTGACCTCTTGGCTCTTGTGTGTCATGTCTAACTGTGATTTTGTCACTTTCCAATGTGGAATCCTGGGTCCGGTGTAGTATTCGATTGTATTGATTCCTGATCTTTGCCCTCTTTCTTACTCTATCTATTTGTTGTCTAAGTTACGATCTTCTATATTTGATTTGTGCTCCTCTGAATTAAATAAGAAAGCAGTCTGGTTAGACGTATCTAAGCTAGAGTCTTGGTTTAGTATACTGATTTGGAATGAAGAGTAGATAACTTGATTACCCCATTAAAATCCTTTTCTGACATTGGCTTGTTTCCAACTTCGGACTAGCTTCACATAAGTATTCTTTGACTTTTCGCTTACTGTAAAGGCGGTGCCTCATGAATGCGTAATTAGGACTCGTTAATTTCAGACATAAGTAAAAGCTGAAAATGAGGCGTGGTTTTATTCAAAAGTAACTGTATCTCAGTATAGACGCAAAACACATTATCTAGTCCTTAAAACGCCTGCAAAATAACTGCATCTGAAAATGTCTATTTAACATAAGCCTAGGGGCAAACATTGTGGACCCAGATCAGACTGCTCCTACAGGAGCAGTCTGATCTGGGTCCACAGTGTTTGTCTATGAGGCTTAAGATATTTTAGTGGACGACCAAAAAACATACATTTTGCGATTATGCGCTTTAAGGGTAAATATATGTGAGTTCAGTGTGTATACGGTTAGGATTTTCATGAAATGCACGCACGTTTGCTCGGCACCAAAAGCTTATTAACTCTTTACCACATTATAAATAAAACCCGATTTCCTTTCCTTAGCACATGAAATAGCCGAACCACGCCCAGATGTGAATATTAAAGTTGCCGCTTTTACAGTAAGCGAAAAGTCTATTAATATACTAAGAGTATTTGACGTGTAGAACAATGGTACCTTAACTTTTTAGTAATTCACTATAATTGTCTCCCATTAACTCATACCTTGTTAGCAGGATGAATAAAATACTGATTGGATATCTGATTAACTTTTGAAATAATTAAAAAAATATATAAGTGTTATGGCCCTTGTCTATGACCACTACCCTTTTGAACAAGCATATATTTCACAAAGATTTATTCTAGATTTCTTACACCAGTTGATAAAGAAGTCAGTTTAAAACTAGCTTTGCGCAAGCATTACCATAGAATTGTGCAAGAGGTATTGCTTACTATACGTAATGCATGTTTGATTTAATGGTTCGAATCAAAATCCCGTTTTTAGATAATTGTAGAATACCACTGATTTTAAAGGAAACTGAAAAAATCATTTTTAAAATAGATTTATTTTTCAGCAAGTATCTTAAAGAGACTAAGTCTGCAACTATAAACATTTTTCAAAAAAAATTCTTTTCTTTTTAAATCATTTGTAAAAGTAGAATTAAGTTTTGTTTTCACAATAAATCTGTTCACTACAGCTGAAAACGGCATGGAAAAATGAATTATCTTATTTAAACAGGTGTTTTTCCCTTGTTGGTAATTATTTGCGTCCCTCCAATAAATGTTAACAGTTACTTTTTAACATAAATTCTGTTGTTTTGATGCTGATAATTTGTTAAGATTTACAATGTATACCTGAATTTGAGTTTTTTTTACTGTATTCTTGAAAAATAGAAACATTGTTTCTAAAATTAAAAGTTCAAAAGTTACAGACTATGCAGCTTTAAGATTCATTCACAAGTGCTCGAAGCTGAATTTTCTTTTGCCTAGAGCACAGCGTAGCATTGAAGCTGACTGGTATGTCTTGATTCAGGTAAATCCTGAACCAAGAGCAACTTTCACGAAAATACAATGTTTAAATTTCACGCAATTTTGAAATCCTTATAAGCCAGTCATGCCACAGTGGTTATAGCTTAAAAATAAAATAATTCATTATTGAATTGATCTTACTTTTGGGGAAAGTAATGATGTGCATCAAAAAATTCTTAACAACATGAGAAGACCCAAAGGCTTTCGTTTAGAGCTTTTGATTAAGTTGGAGAAGTTTATACTTTGTAAAATGCCTTTACATTCAGTGTTGCAACTTTAAAAAAATGTATTTTCGCTTCAGCAATAAACAAATTAAATGTCGAAACAGGGAATTTTGGAATGGACGTAATGCTCTTAATAAATAACCTGATTAGGTTCGATTTTCTGGCCTAGTAGCTGAAGTACTGCTTAACATGCAATCAATTATAATTCAAAGTAGCGATGACTATTTTTGTTGAGTTTTGCCACTGTTTGTTGTGCTTATCTTGTCCGATCTACCGTCTTCACGCATTCATCTGTATAGAGTCTCATTGCATCAATCATTCATGGCATCGTTTCTTTAGAGCTTTCCATTGTCTCGTGTATCAATTGAGCCAGTGCATGTGATTTCCAACAATTTGACATTTTGACAAGTGTAGACTCAGATGAGCCTGTGCAGCCACCTTTTAAGCTTAGAAACTCCAAATGACGCTCGGTCAGTAGCTTAACAATCATTGAATACTCAAGCGACAAGCAAAGGCTCTGATCAGACTGCGCGTATGCGCAGGCTGGTCTGAGGCTTTGCTGGTCGCACATACCAAATTGTTGGAAATCTCATGCACTGGCTCAATTATCATTTAACTCTTTGCATGCTGGGTAGTTTGTCATGCTTTCGTTGTCGGTCTGCTTCTTTAAAAAAAACAACAACATAATTTACGTTTTCAAAAATGTTCCTCCATGAACACTTTCAGGGTGTCTAACAGTTTGGATCAAGATCATGATCGACGTTCTGTTGGTCCTGATCTGGGTCCAAAGTTATCAAGCAAGACAAACGAGATTACAAAGTGATGCTATGGTATATCGTCGTGTGTCACCTTTGTACACTCACATCACCACCAATCAATAAAACAGCAGCAACAGAACCATTGCCTTAGAACGATCAGCAGCCAAGGCCACTGGGGCTTGAATATATCCCAATGGCAAAAGTTTCGCCCTATATTCTACTATTGTTAAAGACATATTTTCCTGTCCAATAGAGATCATTAAAGTGTTAACTGATAAGGGACAGTTTCAGTATCTCACAAAAATAAAGGGGCCTCAAGAAGGGACTTACCTGTATACAACACAATTTCTTTCACTAAGATAAAGCTCAATATCTTATCATAAATTACCTTATCCCTTTAGGGACCCCTTTATTGCCCCTGTCATTATGACTGACCTTTTGATCTGCCCAGTAGGACCCCTGCAGAGAGTCATAATGAGTGGTACCAATATAAATGCTCAAATATTTATGTATTTAAAACAAACATGGAGGCTTCCTTACTTATTTCATGCACTAGTACATGAGAAACAATCAAATCAAATTAGCATACTGTGATGAAACAAAGTAAAGGACACTTAACTCACTGACAGTCAGCGCTATAGAAAATACCCTAGTTGAGTCAAAATTGGACCAGCCAAAGACTAACACCACAACTATACAACTGCTGCAGTTCTTTCTTCTGACGAAAGTAAGAAAGAGGGCAAAGATCAGGAATCGATACAATCAAGCACCATTCCTGACCCAGAATACCAATGGGGAAGTGACAACGTCACAATTAGACATCACAAACGAGAGCCAAGAGGTCAGCCATTTCCAAACAGGTGACAACAAGGCATCAACAAACAGACGTGCATGAAAGCATAACAAAACAGGACAAATAACATTAATGATCCACAAAAGAAGCACCGCCTTGGAAGGGTCAGTAAAAATATTTTACTGGAAGGCTTAAACCGAATTAACGGTGCACCAACCTCACCCTTTGTTCAGATGTGGATCAAGACACATAGATGTTTTGGTTGCATAAAAGACCCCTAACTTATCAATGCATCATCTCCTAGAACATATAAATCAAGATATCAAAAGGAGATAAAACGAAGATAAGGACTCAACAGTAAATAAAACTGAATACCGGAGCAAAAGAAATCCAACAGGTAAACCCCGGTGGGCCTGACAACAGCCAAAGCATCAGGCCCCTACCATCTCATCAATAGATACGTCTTTAAGTCGGAACCGTTATAGAGTCTGAAGTACGACCCACCGGCGTGCATTTAAAGAGAAAAGCAAAGTTAAAAATGTCTCTTTCTGATGTTAAGCAGGCTGATGTTATTGATGCATCTAACACTACTTCTAGTTATTTGGACGATATTTTAAACATTAATAATGTTGATTTCGACAGTAAAATACCCTTCAGAGCTCCAACTTGATAAAGCCAATACCTCTGATACCAAAGCCGCATTTTCAGATTTGCATTTGGCAATTTCTAATGATATTGTTCCTACCAAAATTTATGATAAACGTGACGACTTTGATTTTGAAATTGTCAATTTCCCATTTTTAGATGGTTATGTTCCTCGCTCTACATCCTATGGAGTCTATATATCTCAACTCATTCGTTTTGCTAGAGCATCTAGCTATGTTACTGACTTCAACACTCGCAATAAATTGTTAATTCATAAACTTCTTAAACAAGGCTATCGGTATTATAAACTTCGCAAAACATTTTCTAAATTTTACAGACGATACTATGATTTGATATCTAAATTCCAAGTAGGACTTAAATCTCTCTTGCGTCAAGGACTTTCAGAGCCCGAATTCTATGGTGACTTGGTGTATAAATTGAAGAAGATTGTTGACTCTAATAATTTTTCAGCGCAGATCATTAAAATAATTTCCCATTATAAAAAGATTGGCTATAACATTAATGTATGGCAGTATTAGTTACCGGTCTAACAAATAACTGATGCTAGAGCTGATGCACTACTAGTATTTATGCTGCAACAGGACAGTTCTAATATTTTGCGTGTTGGTTCCGATAATCCAAGATAGAGAAATGTCTGATCCAATTTAGCCGTGTATAAAACAAATATGAAGCAGATCAAAATATATTTAAAATCAATTACCATCGCAGAAATGTTTATGGTCTCAATATATTTATTCCGCGGTCTTGATTCAAGTCGTCACGCAAATATAATAGCAAAGATGGCGGCTCATGGCCTATGGTACGCTTCTGTTATCGACTGTGCTTTCTAATACTAAATCATTGGACGAGTCCATTTTCAAATTTAGCGTTGGTTAGTGTTATTTTGCTATTTTGATAGAATTTTAATAACTCATACTGTAAGAAACAGTTGAGGCCCTCATCAGCCGTTGTGTTTGCGGTCTCTGATCTGGTCCTGTACTGTTTGCCGTTATCCCTTAAGAGGATATGCGTCTATGGGTTAGAGCTCGTATGCAACATGCTAAAATGTTATCCGGCCAGTTCTCAGTAGATACTGCAGCTGTCGAACTCCCCTGCCAAGTGGACAGCTACATGTAACCAGTATTTCCAATATCATTGCATTATATCTTTGTTATACGCTCTCAGTAGCAGCAATGCACTAACACGTTAATACGCGTGCTCAGTAGCTGTTAAAGACATGTTCCGCGACTTTCAATATACACGTTCTGTGGCCACTAAAACAGCTGTAATGAACATTATAGTCTACAGTCGTCGCCATCGACACGATATCTAATATGAAATAGACACACACCTACATGTAATGAGCAACCAACCAATTTGTTCAGCGAGTATGCAGCACAAAGTCAAAGTCAAAATTCTTTTATTTCTCTGGTATACACTGTATACAGCTAGAGATTCAACATAATCTATACACATATAACATTGTAGCATATTTTAGAAAATAGCGGTCACATGAACGTGTATCATAAGTCATAGCATATAATATATATGCATAAACATACTGATCTATTAGACAATTCCTGAACATATTTTTGGAATTGTTATTAAACTTATTCTTACGTATTCTTGTGAGTCGGTATTCGTGTGAGTTAAAACGGACTTAGTGTATAGATTAAAATTGGCTTTAATAATTTTTCAGCGCAGTTTATTTAAAATAATTTCTCATTACAAGAAGATTGGTTATACCATTAATGTATTGCGACAGATTGCATGCTTGGTGGTCAACCCAATCACGGTTGACAACTTTGCTTTCTTCTTTAAATGCACGTCAGCGGGTCGGACCTCAGAGTCTATGACGGTTCTGACTTTAAGACTTATCTATAGATGAGAGGGTTGTGGTCTGATGTTGTTGTATGTAGTCGGGCACACAGGGTTTAGCTGTTGGATTTCTTTTACTCCGGTATTCAGTTGTATGTACTAGTGAATCCTTATCTTTGTTTGATCTCCTTTTTATATCTCGATTTGTATTAACTAGGAGATGATACATCGATAATTTAGGAATCTTTCATGCGAACCAAGCATCTATTTGCTTTGCTCAATATCAGTATTGTCCGATTTTATTAACCTGACACAGGTGCATAATTTCACGGTTAGTGCACAAGATATTTTTACCTTCCGTCGACTTTCGGTATTTACCGTAAGTTTTACAGGAATTTCGCAATTACTTATGCAGATAATGAAACGTTTTGTACCGTCCTACTGACTAGTCAAGTGGTTATGATACAGAGTTTACAACCAAAAGCTCGTGAGTTCGAGTCCATTTGTGTGTGTGTTTTTTTACCTATATTCGATTCGTTTAATTTCATTTATTATAGATGTACAACGACCTCTGAGGAATGAAATTTTGGATCATTCTATTTCAAAAGGTTGATGCGTAACGCGTAAAATGAGCCAGTCTGTCCGAAACATCTTAAGAGATTATTGGAAAATATTGTTCCATATTATAGCCCAAACATATGGTTAAAATGTATTCACTATACCAGTTGTTTGAACTTAAGTTCAGTGGGAAAACGTCTGAAGAAAAGTATGCAGCAAGTCTTGGCACTAAGGCAAAACAGATTTTTTTTAATATCTGCGATTACTTTAAAAATATGTCAAAAGCACAGAGATTCAACTTCACATATCGAGCATACGGTAAACGTTCTCGGTGAGGGTCCTACAAAAATAACAATAACAAATGCAAGTATAGATAAACAGATAACTTTGAAGCGTGACTATATTTACAAAATTGAAAATACGGATCTAGAAATAGGGGTTTCAGGTGTTTTATTACGTATACTATTCTATTTTGAAGCACGTAGATGTTCCCGACAGCTTGGCTCAGTGTATGCGTTAAGCATCAACCTGTTGAATATAATGATCCAAAAGACATTACTCAGAGGTCGTGGTACATCTATAATAATGAAGTTAAACGAATCAAATAAAGAGGTAAAAATACAAAAAAAGAATTTACGTGGACTCGAACTCAGGACCTTTTGGTTGTAAACTCTGTGCCAAAACCACTTGACTAGTCAGTAGTACAGTGCAAGACGTTTCATTATCTGCATAAGTACTTGCAAAATTCTCGTAAAACTTACGGTAAATACCGATAGCTGACGGAAGGCAAATATCTTGTGCACTAACCGTGAAATTATGCACATGTGTCAAGTTAATAAAATCGGACAATAATAAGGGATTAAACTTAAACTAGTTTAATCCCTTCAGTAAAATATGTTTACTGACCGTACCAAGGCGGTCCTTCTCTTGTGGATCCTTTTAGTTATTTATGTTTTGTGTACGTCCTGCTTTCTTATCTGTTCATTGCAGCCTTGGTCACCTCCTGGGAAAGGGCTAACCTCTTGGCGCTCTTCTATGTGATGTTTTCTTGTGTTTTTGTCACTTTCCCGTGTGATGTCCTGGGACGGTGTGGTACTAGATTGTATCGATTCCTGATCTTTGCCTTCTAACTTACTTTAAACTCTGAGTATAAATAAATCACATTTAGTTGTAAAATAATCCTTAAAGCTATTTTGAAGGCGCCAGGGCCATTGAAGTCCATGTTGGATATAATGACGCCTGTTCCTATACAATATGTAACTTGTGATTGCCTCTTTCAAAGGCGCAACAATCCACGTGGCATTTGGCGTTTTAGCACAAGACGTAATCTCTTCTTGACGTCACGTTATGATAATTGTGACGTCATGTCCCGGGGACCACACAGCCGCCTGCTTTAAATGATGATCATTAGCGTTCGAACGAATGCTTCAGTTTTGTGGCTAAAATATAACTTAAAACTGCATAGTCTGTAACTTTTGATCTTTTAATTTTAGAACTAATGTTTCTATTTTTCAAGAACACAGTAAAAAAACTAAAATTCATGTATACATATTACCAATTTCGTAAATCTTAACGAATTATTAGTATTGAAACAACAGTATTTATGCTAAAATTAGCTATCTATAATTATTGGAGGGGCGCAAATAATTACCAACAAGAGAAAAACACCCCTGTATTTATAAGATAATTCACTTTTCCGTGCAGTTTTCAGCTAAAGTAAACAGATTTATTGTGAAAACGTAACTTTATTCTTCTTTTACAAATGATTTAAAAAGAAAATAAAAAAAATCGAAAAATGTTCATAGTTGCAGACTTAGTCTCTTTAAATATCGACAAAACCAGTATCTTCGCGATTCAATTTTTTCTTTGCCAAAAATGATCACGGCACATTTTTCAACGGTAGAATAAGGTTTATTTTTATCCAATCCGACTCCGTATAGATACTGAAGAAAAACTTGCTTTCATACTGCAAGTAGTGAATAGAACAGAACCGCTAATCGTAACAGCAACCTATCCTCGTTGTTGGCCACTTTGCGGCAATAGTTGGTTGGTTGCTATTAGACACTTGATACTAGCGTGGTTAAACTGCTACAAAAAAGAAAACAATCTAAATGGAAATGCTTTCTTCTTCACGTGGCATTGGTCAAACACAATCTATCTTCTACCGATACCTTTCTACGATAGCGAATCGCCAAGATGATCACATTCATATTACGGATGATTCATTTAATCTCTCATATATTGCTTGGCCCTTGCAACGATTTGAATATACGTCACTGATTTTTTGTCCTTACCACTAGCCAGTAGAGTACTCTCCCCCGTTTGGGGGAATCCCCTTCTACTGTCGCGATTTGTTAGTATATAAGCATAAAAAGTATTTACAACAGCAGACTCTATGGTGAAGATTTGGCCTGTAAAATGGATCCCCCCTGCCCCAGGTAGCTTCGGCTGCTGCCCGTTCATGGGTACACTGCACTAAATATTTATGAAATCTGGCCCTGCCTTTTGTGAGGAGAGCATTTACATTACATTAGAGCTAAGATGACGTCATTCATTGACAGGCATTATGGCGTGTTAGTGAAAGATGCGAGCCATAGTCCGTTTTAATGGAGATGGCCAAGGTGATAAATTCCGGTACCATGGGCTTTGCTCCTTCGACCCCCTTGAAGAGCTATCTATACTAGGAAACATGTTATTTCGTAGTATGTCAGTTCAAAAAGATACAGTGCGGGATTGAGCTAGGAAACATATAGTTATTATTCATTGAAACTAACCGGCAAGGATGATATTTTAAAATGAGACCAGTTTGGTATATTGTGTATGTTTAGTTTTCGAACAAGGTGTTTAAATGTTAACATTGTCGTCTATGGCAAACCTAATAGTGGAGTGTAACCTAAAAGGCGCTGATTCTGTTGTTGTTGTTGGTTCATTGTTTATTATTGCTCCCCATGTTTGTGGGGTTTTGTGTTTGGTTCTCGTTTAGTAATGCAGTACTTAGTGTCCTTTCTTGGTTTGCAGTCGTCTCGTTAGGATGAATCCGGTTGTTTATCTTTGGTTATATTCTTGCTGTTGTATGGCTGTAAGTGTATTTTGCCTCTTCCTCATGGTGCCATAGGCTAGTCTGTGGTCTGTGATTGTGGCATTTACTGGCCATACTCACTTGCTTTTGGAAGAGCCTTTGCGTATAGCCCACTTCGCCGTTCCTGTACTTGTAAAGCTTCCCGATGTTTTAAAATGTAGGAATTGTGTCTCTAGTCTAAACAGAAAACAACACGTTTGTTTACATGGTGGCGGCTCTCTGATCAAAACAGAGCATGAAGCAAATTATCAAACAAATCTTGTGTTTTAGCTATTATAGCTTTATTCGCTCTCTAAAACGACATAGACAGAGGGTGCAGTCACAGATAAGACTTTTACCCTTTGTATTCTGATGGATGTTCCCATATATATTGATAGAACAAATATGGGGGCTGCCCTTGTTGTACTCGAAGGGGTCACAGATAGAATTTTCTAAATTTTGATGTATTTCTGTCCCTGAAGATTGTTTTAATCTTAGCATACAGTGCAGACCCTGATGAAACGCAGCATTATGCTGCGTTTCATCTGGATCTTCACTGTTTGCCAAAGCACCCGTTTAGGGATTTCCAGTATACAAAGGGTTAATAGTACAATAAGCTTACATATGGTAATCAAATAAGTTTATTGTTTGCATCTTTCTATCGAAATAATAGTATAGGTTCGGTGGAAATGTTCCGTGAGTTATAGTTTAACACTTTACTTGCCAAAGTCATGTCTACTGTTGATAACCTTTGCAAAAAGTTTGGACCCAGATCACGTCGAGCCTTTACTCCATAATAACGCCTTCTGACGCCTTTGAAATATTAAGTATTTCAAAACTGATATGGACCATAACGTTCGATACTTTGGTGGTATTTCACAAATAATTTTTTGAAAAAAAGTTTGACAAAAGTTGGCGGTGAAAAAAAAAATCGGAAGACGACAAATAAAGCAGATGCAAAATTTCTCAACATACATTGAGTTAAGTGCACCGTTTGACTCTGCTGCACTGGGAGTCAATTACAGTAAATAACATCAGGGGCCTGTTATTGCCGCCACTAACGCAATAAACCGCTCAAAGATTGTGATAATCTAATTGTTCAACAGGCACTTTGCAGAAACCTGAATTAGTGTTTTTATGCTGATCAGTATATTCCCCCAAACCGATTGATATTGTACAGCTATTCGTTCACTGTATCGCTACGTGGTATACAATGTCCCGGTCACATGTAAAGCTAACGTAGGAACCAGTTGTGGGCGTGGCTAAACAGTGACCCATAAGCCGGTTAATACAATGAGCTACAAATGTAGCACACAAGATTTGATAAAATGTACATGTTCTTATTGTTTATGCGTACATTCTTTCTTGTTCGTTTATTCGTTTAGTTGCTTTACGTCCCAAGTCAACAGCTATGGTCATGGTGGGACGGTCAGTTAACCTAACCACACTTATTCCTGGGCAGGCTTGAACAAGCGGTTAACCAGTAATTCGTGCACATACTTTCGCTTGTAACTGACAACAACCCTTCTTGAATGAATCAGCGGAAGGGAGGAGAATGACCGTAGAAATTATTTCATGATCAATCTCCACATTCTTTCTTAATCCTTTGTATACTTGAAACCCCTAAACGGGTACTGTGTCAAACAGTGAAGACCCAGATGATATGCAGCATAATGCTGCATTTTATCTGGGTCGGCACTGTATGCTAAGATTAAAACAACCTTCAGGGACAGAAATACATCATAATTCAGTAGCAAACTCTACCTGTCACCCCTTAAAGTACACAATGGGCAGTCCCATACTTAGTAGCAAATTTTATCTGTGACCCCTTAAAGTACACAATGGGCAGGCCCATCCTTAGTAGTAAATTCTATCTGTGACCCCTTAAAGTACACAATGAGCAGTCCCACACTTATTATATCAATATGTATGGGAAAATCCACCAGAATACAAAGGATTAAAACAGGTATACATAGTAAAGACCTCTGCTCGTTTGTGGCTTCCCATATATTGGTATATGGTCGTGTCACATTATAGGGAATATGTCTTTAGTGTACGTGCGTTATTGTAGGGTTTGTGCTTATGTACTGGAAGATAATCCACGAGCTTTAAATAGCGAGTGGATTATCTCCCGTACATGCGCACATCCATACAATAACTGCCTTATTGCACCAGCATGCATGTGCACTTTGTACATTGTGAAATATTTGATGTAAAAATTAGAACATCAATGAAAGCAGCAATGATGTTTTTCTTGGTTTTCACCTAGAGCATGCTCAAACCAGCAGACAGATACAGAGGCTAGCTAAAAGGTTGAAATTTTGCTAAAGCAGTGGTCGAAATATACAAGATCTTAAATCTGACTAATAATTGTTAGATTTTCTATTTAGTATGTAGAACTTTTAGTACGTAGGACATGACCTTGTGGTCACCTGAAGGGAAAGGGCTGACCTCTTGGCTCTTGTTTGTGATGTTTATTGTGATTTTGTTACTTTCCCATTTGGCATCCTGGGACAGGTGTGGCACTTGATTGCATCGATTCCTGATCCTTGCTGCCTTTCTTTTTTATGTGTATCCTTTCTTGTTGGTAGTCATACACTGATAATCTTCACTGTGTTATTCTGTTGTAAAAGCCAGATTATTCTCTATTATCTAGGTTTATTTAAACAAACGTTTTGAGCGTAAAATTGTAAATATTTCCTTACCCATCGGTTTAAACATATGTTTTGGGTGTTCAAAAGAACCGTCTCATAGAGACGGTTCTTTTGAGTACCCATCACATATGTTTTGGTTGAGAAATAAGAAAAATATTTTTGGGTACGCACTCTTAACTAAAGTCCTGATTAATTTAATTTATTATTATTATTATTGTTATTGTTATTATTATTATTATTATTATTATTACTACTACTACTACTACTACTACTACTATGCATGTATGTATGATAATTTGAACGCATTTTAACATAAGAGGGAAACGCTTGTTGAGTGTTGCGATAAACATACTGACATATCAAACTTTTATTACCCAGAACCAAACTTCAGTATAAGGGTGCCATTTCAGATAAAAGCACACAAAATCAGAATTACGGAAAACGTATTGACTAATCGTTTAGTTTTCTGGGGAAACGCTGAAATATTTGATTGGCATGCCTCTGTTCTACCGTACTAGGCGAGCAAAAAACTCATCAAATTAAATCGCAAATGTTTGAAAAGAGAACAGAATACAATGACAAATTAAGCTCAATGAACACATTCAAAGACCTCAGGAGAATGGAGAGAATGGTGAACGCACCCGCACCCCAAGGTTATAAATAATTTGGAAAAACGGATCCTTTAGATATAGAGAGAATCTACAATATAAGAAAACAGCAGACTCGATTTTATTGAGTCTGTTCATGAGAACTAATGGGAAGTGCAACTATTATCTCGCCCCCTAGCACCGGCTTAAACGGTATTCTGCTTTCTGTCAAGACCCAATATTTCCTGATGAACCAGAATGAAAATCTTTTTCATGCTCAACTCAACTAGGCATGAAGTTTATTCTGCTCATAAATGTTAAAAATGCCAACATTTGGCATTTTTAACAATTATGAGCAGAAAAAATACAGCATCTGGGAGTTTCAAAGCAAGAAAAAAACTCTTTTCACCATTGTATCTTTTATGAGCAGTTTAAATTCTTGTATACTAGAGGGCTTTGATCCATGTTATATCCTGTATTGCTCAAACACTGAGGATGTCAGCGAGATACTTTTATTGCATATCACTGTGGTCTGTCCAGCTTTAAGCGTGTCCTTGAAAATTTATAGTTGTAAAATTAATTTACGAAGATGAAAGAGTAGCCGTTTTAAGACAAGCTAGGGTTGTCGAGTTTGAAGGACACCAATTCAGCTACAAGTAAACCCACTTTAGTTTTGATTCCTGGCTCAACAGATATATGTTCTGGGCTTCTGTGACGATTCCACATTCATCACTGAACGATTCTCAATGTATTAACAGTACGGTATGCTCAAATCAATACCCCTTAAAGATTTCGACATACCCCACCCACTCTGATCGCTATGGTCTAGCAATAAATCTCAACATCTTGAGCCTTTAAAAGTTTTAATATTCATTTAGTTTGGCTTTGTTGGAGGAGTCATATGGCGTATGCAAATTGCACACATGTATAATGCATATATCACGATTGTATAACGTTAATAATGTATTGTGCAGATGACATAAACGTAAGCTTTAAAGACGTTCTCGATCACATGACATCATATCTCTTGGCATGATTTACATATATGCAAGTTAATTATTACTTGTGTTTTAACAACATCAGAACCTAGGGTAAAGTTTTTGCCAGTAAACTATATTCAAGTCCACCGGTGGCCTCAGCTATGTCCGTTTTAAGGCGGTGAATCTGTTGTTGTTTATTCATTATTCAGTTTGCTGTTGCTCCTAAAGTGTACAGTAAAGTCTTAAGCGGCCACTCAAAAAGAAGACCAAAGTTATTTTAAGACTGATTATCGCTCAATGCAAGTCAAAAGTATTTCAGAATGCTCCAATACATTCGACCTGCATTAATCTACCATTTGTCATTAAGTTCTTTGTTTATTCTACTTTTTGAGTGGCCGCTTAAGACATGTTTAACTGTATGTGCTTTCTATGTAGGATCGTTGTTGTGTAATGTAGTTCAAAGTGTCATTTATAGTTTTACAATCATCCTTCTGAGAAACAGAGAGCTATTTGCTTTATTTTAATGGTGTTTTTGATGTCTTGTGGCTATACATGTTCTGTGTCTCTTCCTCGTTGCGCTGGGGTTTGGTCTTTGGTCTCTGATAGTGGCATTTTTCCTGGTCATACTCAGTGATTTTAATTTGTTATTTTTGAACATTGTATGCGATTATACTAGCAAATTAGAACTGGCATATGCATTTTAACAAGGTAATTATATAAAACACGTTGCGTATTGACGAAGTCTATTTAAAATACAGCGATCTAACTGTTTTGAACATTGTACTTTCATTTTTAAATAAAAAACGTAATTTTGGTTTGAAATTCGAACCGCACTTGGAATATATTTTTCAACATTTTTTTACGATTGTACTGAATAGGACATCTCTTTATATTGGTAACAACTTTTAATGTGTCGCCCACCATCTTATTAACAAATTAACCCTTAAAGCGGCAGGAAAAAATGCATCTGAAAATGTCGTCTGCTAAAGTCGTCTGCTGCAAATAATTGCCTAACATTACTGACGAATTAAGTATAGAAGCAATCAGCGTGGACCCAGAACAGACTGCTCCTATAGGAGCAGTCTGATCTTGGTCCACACTATTTGCCATAGAGGCTTCTTAAACATTTCAGCAGACGAGAAAAGCAGACGACTTTTGTTGCGATTGGCGCATTAAGGGTTAATAAGCTATTCTGTAGGAAGAGATAACAGATCTCGCACAGCCTTAATGAAGGAGTGCCCACAAAAATGACCAAAAAATTATTTCCAAGAGAATAGACAATTTCCTGTAGAAAAGGTAGTTGGTTTAGCCCTAGAAATATCCCCAAAATTACAATTTCACCTCGAACAAGTACTGCTGGAAAATTTGGGTTGAAAACAATGTTTCTGCTATTTAACTTGCAAGGAACAGGAAAGATTTGTTGATATATATCGATCGCCGATTCATGCTGTCTTTCGTACTGTGTTGATATGTATACCCACACCCTTGACCAAGCAAGTCCGATGCTGTCAAATGATGTTAACAAATTATTAGCACAGCTCCCCAAGTCACTAATTTGTAAACCTGTAGCTTAAAGCTGCATAGTAGTCTGTAACTTTTGATTTTTTAATTTTAGAAATAATGTTTCTATTTTTCAAGAACACAGCAAAAAACTAAAATTCAGGTATATATTTGACTAGTTTCGTAAATCTTAACAAATTATTAGTATCAAAACAACAGCATTTATGCTAAATATTAACTGTCTTTAATTATTGGAGGGACGCAAAAAAATCACCAACATGAGAAAAACACCTGTTTTATAAGATAAATCACTATTTCATGCAGTTTTCAGCTATGGTGAACAGATTTATTGTTAATTCTACTTTTACAAATGATTTAAAAAGAAAATCGATTTTTTCGAGAAATGTTCATAGTTGCAGACTTAGTCTCTTTAATACTCATTTATAAAGGCATATCCACAATGTAGTGTGATACACCTCAGTGGTCAATCAGGTCAAACTAATTGAACTATAAAACGAACGGATTTTATCTGTGTGTAAAATATACTCAATTACAAAAGAAACCCATCAGTTACTTTTTTTGCAAATATGGAAAAATAACTAAGAATGAATTTTTTTTTATACCATAGCCTTTAACAATCCATTATGCTTCAAAATATCAAATGATGAAATAATTTTACTTTAACCCGTTTATGCTGTACGCCAAGGTATAGACAAGGGGTCATTTCTAAAAATGACAAGTTTCAGACATTTGGTTTTCACTCGAGTTCTCGTCTAAATCAGTTCACTTCGTCCAATAACCGGTATGTCTCTTCCTGACGAGGTCATCGAGTGTGTGTAGAAGCCAAAACAAACCGCGATAGTTTAGTAAGCCCGGATCTCAATCCGATAGAGCAGTTGTTGGATGAGTCTGGCGATGCATCAGGGATCGTTCAATGCAACCTCGGTATATTCGGCAGCTTAACGTTCATTAAGAATGGACGCGGATTCCCAAGGTTGTACGATGTTATATGCTTTCAATTCGACCTCGTTATGATGCAGTTATTGCTGCAGGAGAGATTCATGTTCGTTTTCTGACGAATTTAATTCAAGTGAACTGAATTGGACGAGATAGAGATATTCATTCTCCAGTGAAAAACTTGTCATTTTTGAAAATGACCCCTTGTCTATATACTGGTGTACAGCATGAACGGATTTAAGTAAAACTGTTACATTTTTCAATGAATTGATGCGGAACTGGTTGTTAAGGAATATGAACAGAACAGAACAGAACAGAAATTTTATTTTAGACTTAAGCATACAAGCTCATCGTCATTACATCATATAAACATTTACATAGTGACACGGGCTTGGCCGTGAACATAAACATAACATGAATAAATTGATCGAGAGTGAATTACTTTTGTTGATTGGCTTGTTTTTGTTTAGATAAAAGCAATTTCAAAATGTAAATATTTTGCTTCTTAGAGAGCTACCTTGTATATAGGTCAATTCTTGTCTGGTGCATGGTATGTGGGGGATCGATGATCCAACCGCACCCAATGCACCAGCCACCAATTTACCTGATGCTCAACAAAATGTATTACATGTAACTATATGGTATGAAATCCAACTTATTTTATGAACAAAACACACTTTAACTTTCATAAAGAAAGAAAAAACAAGAAAAAACTATCTGTTTATACAGTCTACTCATTGTTATGGTGTAAACATATTTTCATTTCTTTATTCTGTTTTCCATAATTGCCATGAAGTGACTGATGGGTTTCTTTTGTAGTTGAGTATATTTACGGTAATAGTCAAAAGTTATAGGAAACTATTATTTTCCCAAACGATGAAATATTCTAGATCCGAAGCAAACGCAACACTTTCGTCTCAAGTTTTATGCTGCAAACATTATATTTCCATGTACTTAGATGAATACCTGAAAAAAAAAACATTGGCTTTCTGCAGAAAAAAAACCTTTGGTCGCAAAATATACCCCAACTCCTAAGTTCTAAGATTGTGGCATGCATATGCAATATTTTCCAAATCCATTTATTTTATTAGATGCATTGAATGTCAGGTTTGAATTAAAGCACAAAAATATAGTTGTTAATTGTACATAATCGTAGCCACCGGCTTTCGAAGTTTGGGCATAATCGTGAGAGGTCCTGCACATTGTAATCATTTTACTTACTGTTTTACTGTGTATCTGTGTAGTTTCTCAACTAGAACTATAGTAAATTGTATTAGAAACGTCTTTTGTCAATATTTATCTTATTTCCCTCTCAATGAATATCATAATTTAATTGTCCCACCAACAGATTTCCTTAGGCGAACTGAAAATAGTCTTATCGAATTCAATTGTATATTCGCTTTACAAAGAACTGACGGCTCATTAATTACTGAACAGGCCAGATAATCCACAGGGATCTAGAGACAAAACAAACGATAGAATAACAGACATGGCTTTTGGAAGTTAGAATTTACTTTGCTGTTATGCCTTTAAATAGTATATGGATCTAATGTGACCTACAGTCTTTGGGGTCAAATATTGTAGGTTACACTTGGACCAAAGACCGAATGTTACACCAGATCCACAGATTGTTTAATGGCATAAGACAAATCAGACGCTGATATTTCAAAAGCCATGACACGCGCAGCTATTTTGAAACAGTTATATAAATTAGCTAATATTGACAATGCCAACAAAATGATCTATGCATCCAACAATTATTCAGACCAGACTTAGTATCAGCACAATCAGATAAGAGTATTAAAACTTTTTGACTGTTCCTTGGCAGCACCAAGTACCACGCCGGGAGGGTTTATGGTTTGTATATGTATGTTTTTATGTCTAGAGCACCTGAAGGCTCAACTGGCGGTGGTTCTGGTTTCAAACGTCACAGAGCATAGCCTCATCAGACAGACTGGTGGAGCCGGGGATAAAACTCAGTACTCTTTGATACAAGGCGGGTAGCTATCCACTACATCACGCCAGGTCTTTAATCAGCAGGAAAGATAATTTATGTTTTTATGCAATAAGTGAGCTTACCAGTTTGAGTGGATTACTCTTGGATATTTTCTACATAAGTGAAGGTCGATAGGGTCTTATTATTTGCAGAGTTATTTTCAACATGTCTGTCTGGAAAGAGGTCCAAGCTTGTCTGGAAAGGGCTGATATACTTTGAACTCCCCCCCCCCCACACACACCCCTAGAAAAAAGTATAAAAAATGACGCTGTAAACAACAATTTTAGAAGAGCAGAGTAGGACATTTAGTATGCATAAAGTTAGGCATATATTGTTTGTCTGCAATATGGGTATGCAGTTTTGAGAACCAAATGGTACATTAATATCTATATAGGTCTCAGTAACTATAGTTGGCATAGACTTAAACAAATAGTTCGTACAAAAAGTTACACGAAATAGTCCTGGCCTTGAGGTTATAAAACTGGAGTTCATTCTCAGACTCAAAATAAAGCGCAATGATTGGCTGCTTGCGGACACGTGTCCGCAAGCAGCCAATCATTGCACTTTATTTTGAGTCTGAGACTGTACTCCAGTTTTATAACCACGAGGCCTGGCTACCTCTGTACACAAAATAAATATTTTAACATATCAGTTATTGGTTCTTGTATAAAAACGTGTCAATGTAGAAACGATAATATGTGACGAATAAGATACCGTACCCAAGTGTTGGCTCAAAGGCATTAAGGGATAAAAAAAAACAAATTAAAATGATATATTGGTCTAGACTGTGATTTAAAACAGCTTGATATTTCCAATCTTTTTGACGAACCTTTAAGTCAAATATCTGATGAATTTTGTTGAATCTGAAAATTAAAGTTTCAAAACCAACTTTGCACTTGACAAAAATGTCTCTGTTTAGCCAGTTGTTGATTAATATGACACCGACACGTCTGTCTATGAAGAGATGAGTTGGGGCAAGAGAAGTGCCTAGCTAGTGGCAACTTTTGTCGACTGCTAATAACCTTTGGTAAAGATACTGAAAAACATGAAACAATTTAGATTTGAAACGTTATTTTTCGTATTCTAAGGTAGTACCTAAATTTAAGTAGGCATTATAATTTTGGGCCTTGACTATTAACATATGTGTGAAGCGATACATTCACTGAGTGGATCTTTTAAATAATTCTACAGGCTGCTAAATATAGACAGCAAAGCTCTCTACGTTCATTTCCCTGTAAATTGTCTTCAAAGTTTATGATACAAAAACCTTTTCCATTTGGTACTAATTATGTTTTAAATTCCCCAAGGACAGTTCCATATTTTCTGTGTGTGGATGATGAGTTATTAACTCCTTGTTTTACGATGTTGTGCCGGTTTTAATTACGCAGCGGGCTAGAACGTAGACAGCATATAATTAGATTAAGTCTTCTTCCATGGGACGTTTCATTTGTCATTGGAACAACGAGTTTAGCCGTGACATGTGATTTCCAACAATGTGGCATTTTGACAAGTGTAGACTCAGACGAGCCTGTGCAGCCCCCTTTTAAGCTTAGAAACTTCAAATTATGTTCACTAAGTAGCTTAACACCCATATAATATTCAAGCGACTAGCAAAGGCTCTGATCAGACTGCGCGTATGCGCATGCTGATCTGAGGCTTTGCTGGTCGCACATACCACATTGTTGGAAATCTCATGTCACGGCTCTTTTGTCTTTTGGTAAACGTAGCTCCAGATAAAACAACACGCCAAGCTTATACTTATATTACCTTATTATCAGTTTGTCTAAAAATATGTTTGAAACATAGGTTCAGATAACCAACTTTTTTGAGCGTTAAATTGTGAATATCTTTTTATACCTCAGATAACCAACATTTTTGAGCGTCAAATTGTGAATATTTTCTTTCCCTCAGATAAACAACATTTTTAACGTTAAATTTTGTGACTCCTTTCTTATCCTCAGATAAACAACATTTTTGAGCGTTAAATTGTCAATTTTCTTATCTCTCAGAAAAACAACATTTTTGCACGTTAAAGTGTGACTTCTTCCTTATCCTTCAGATAAACAACATTTTTGAGCGTGAAATTGTGAATATTTTTTATCCCTCAGATGAACAACATTTTTTGAGAGTTAAATTGTGAATACTTTCTTATCCTTCAGATAAACAAGATTTTTGAGCTTTAAATGGTGAATATTTTCAGCTTATCCCTCAGATAAACAAGATTTTTAAGCGTTAAGTTGTGAATATTTTCAGCTTATTCCTCAGATAAACAAGATTTTTGAGCGTTAAATTGTGAATATTTTCAGCTTATCCCTCAGATAAACAAGATTTTGAGCGAACAATATTTTCTTATCCCTCAGATAAATAAGATTTTGAGCGTTAAATTGTGAATATGTTTTGATTGAGAATAAAAGATTTTGATGATAATTTTCAGTTACGCACTCTAACTTGGAGGCCTGGTGAAGTATCTACACTAGATGTTTGTCTACCAGTATACCGAATGGATTTTCCTATCTCTATCAATTGGACGAGTCCAATTCCAATTTTAGGGTTGCTGGGTGGTATTTTTCAATTTTATTCAAATTTTAAAAGAAACCTCTGTTTACAAACAGTGGAGAACCTGATTAGACGCCGCGTTTTGTGGCGTCTGGTCTGGTTTTGCACTGTTTGCCGATGTCCAACAAAAAGGACGCTAGGAAATATGGGTTAAAATGAGATGACTCATATAATTGTGGCTTCTTATCTGAATATCTGTGTATAGCTTTTAAGGTTTAAATGCCTATATTTTGGTATATGAGGGTTCATTAGCGGATTAATTGATAAGGGCCAGATAACATCACCTATATTTGTATTTCAATATCTCACCGGACTTAGGGAGGCTCCAAGGAGGGATTTCCCTGATTATCTACTAAGATAGTTTATCCACATTTAGTATCAATATTTCATCAGAAAATACCGAATCCCTTCAAGGGACCTCTTTATTATCCCCTGCAAGGAATTCATTATCAGCTCATTGTGATAGGCCTTTGATCTGCCTGGCATATAGCTTCTATGGACTAGTGAGTGGTACCACTTTAACTGTGTAAAAACGTATTTCTTAATATTCAACAATCGTTGACTTGTGTGCCAACACAGTGCATCATCTCTCAGTCCTCATTATGAACATAATTGGGCCTCGACGCGACAAAACCTGTCTTCTGGGTATCCAACAAAGCGAGGCTCAAACCTGTCTCCTCGGATACAGAGATTAGCTAGAAAATTGAAGTTTCGCTTGAAGCAAGTTTAGATATGATACTTTCCAAAAAACGAATAACAAAGGCGCTGATCAGACTGCGCGGATGCGCAGGCTGATCTGCACCTTTATTGTTCGCAAACCCCGCAAAACAGGTTTTCTCACATCGAGGCCCATATGCGCTCGTACATGGTACACGACTTGTTCCTTGTAACCTTATGGTCATCTGCTGTGAAAGGGTTGACCTCTTGGCTCACTTGTGTGTGTGTGTTTTCTTGTTATTTTGCCACTTTCTCATATGGTTTTCCGTGTCAGCGATGGTACTTGATTGCATCTATTCCTGATCTTTTCCTTCACCTCTACTTTGAACCTACTCATGACATTTTGCTACTTATGGCATATGCGCAAAATCCGCATTTATACCCTCATGCGGACGTTTTCAATAAACTTGACGTGTAATTTTTAGTTTCTTTGAAATGTTTTGGTTTAGCATGTTTAGTGGCCGCATGTTTCTTGCGTGTTTTCTTTCAATTTATATTCCTCTCTTTTTATCCTATCAATAAGTTTACTTATCTATACGATATTTGTCTGAAGCAATACTGCGATCCTAAGATTCTCTCGGCAACCGTTGTCTTATATTTGCTTAATTTGCATACAACACATGTTTTACAATTATACTTGACAGTTTCGAACCAACACAGCTGAAGCAATCACTGTTATTTACAAAACTTAACAGTCTTATGGGCGCAATTTATTTGTAAATGTTGCTAAACCAGTGTAATTGATATTGCAGGATTGTTTCGAGGAGCATTCAGTATTTAACCATTGTTATGTATAATACGAGCAATTGATTAAAGCTGCATAGTCAGACTCTGTAACTTTTGATATTCTAATTTTGGAAATAAAGTTTCCATTTTTCAAGAATACAGTAAAAATACTCAAATTCGGGTAAACATTTTACCATTTTCATAAATTTTAACAAATTATATCTATCAAAACAACAGCATTTGTGTTAAATGTCAACTGTCTAGAATTATTGGAGGGACGTAAATAATTCCTTACAAGAGAAAAATCACCTGTTTTTATAAGATAATTCACGGTTCCATGCAGCTTGATAATTAATTCACTGTTCCATGCAGCTTTCAGCTGTACTGAACATATTCATTGTGAAAACATAAATTAATTCTTTTTTTACAAATGATTTAAAAATATTTTTTTTTCGAAAAATGTTTATAGTTACAGATCTAGTCTCTTTAAGCTATATATAAACCGTTGCGTGCACGAAAAGCAAAGTAGTACATGTTTATGGTCTGCTGAGGAACATATATACAGGTAGTTTATTTATTCCCTTTGGTCACCTGACTGGGAAAGGGCTGACCTCTTGGCTCTCGTTTGTGATGATAGGGTAGGGTTAGTTTTACCTCATGTGATTTCTTACAATACAATTAAAGAAGTTCCATTCCTCTGGTGTTATACTGATGGTGCTCATCCATTTTGGAGGAGGTGCAGTTTGGATATTGATTGACAACCTTTTTATCCGAGCATAAAATTTGAATGTAATAATTTTCGACAACATTATGTTTTAACGATTGACATACTTGATGGTTCTGATTAATCCTTGTTTTCCAAATGGCAGGTATTCGTCACAAAACTGATAAATAGTCTAAAAAGGTACCTTGTATATTATAATTATTTTTCTGGTCCTCAAAATGATAAAATAGCCCATTTAAATCAAGCAAATCTATAATATTTCTTATGCCTTTTCTTTGCACTTCTTTAATGAAAAGATTTTGTCCTTGGGTTATACTGGAATTGAACCATATCTGACTGAACAGGATATGTTCTACTTTTTCAATGGTAACCGAATTACAGATTGTTTTTCCAACTTACAAGTATATCTTTCCAAAAAGGGTTTCTTAGTTAATATAATAAACTGATTTTTATCAATAATTTTGTTTCCCAAATAATTAAAGCATTTGATTCAACATGCTCTCGATTGACCAAGCCATGACAAAGTCCTTGTAAGCCTCCAGAAATTTCTTCATGACATTGGGTGAAGTCTGCCAGAGACCGAAACCTGTATATAGATCATTTGCAGAGAAGAGAGAGAATAGATTGGCCTTCCATTTCTTGGTGTGCCATACTTCAACGAAACAAATTCTACGATCGCTACTGTTAATTTGGAAATTTTCGCAAGAATTTTATTTTCGGGAAATGCTTTGAAAGATATATTTGCGAAATTAAAGATCACACTTATGGCAGGCTTTACCTATATCAGTAAACAACAGGGCCATTTGACCAGTTCGCTTGGATTCTATAAAAAATAGTAAGTGAGTATGATCAGGAAATATCACAATCACAAACCGCAGACAACCCTTGGGCACCGCGAGGAAGAGCTGCTCAACCATCACGAGACACAAGAAAGACAAATCAAGCAAAGCAACCAGCCCCCTCTTCCCCATCAAGATGATTGCAATACTAGAATGGACATAAGTAACGTACAACAAAACATAGAACAACTACAGACTCCCACAATGGGAGTAACAATAAACAAAAAAGTCAACAACAACAGAACCACCGCCTTAGAACAGACAGCAGCCTAAGCCACTGGGGGGCTTAAATGCATTTTACTGGTACCAAATCTTCGCCCTAGATTCTGCTGTCGTTGAAGTACAAGAAATGTTCAGCTCGCATGAAGGCCATGTAACTAATGCAATGTATCATCATGGAAAAACACTCTAATCAAATTAGCAAACCCTCGCGAAAAATTCCGAATTTACAGTATCCCTGCTGGATACGTCCGCATTGGCTTTTGTTCATATGTGACGAGTACATTTTGTATTTAAATCTTATGTGGTGGCACAAATATTAAGAGTGAATCTAATTTTTGGCCTACATGAAGATTAACTTGAACATAAGAATGGTCTCCTCTCATACACACGGTTGATAAGCCCCCTTTCCGTACGCATATAATATGCGTACGGAAAGGGGGCTTATCAACGAGGGGAGACCAGTCTACCCAAAAATTGTACACCTTAGGAAATGGTATAGTGAAACACCCATAAAATGTATGTTCAAATAGGTACAGAAAATGTTAAAGGCTGTGGTATTGCTAAGGTTGAGAAAATCTGTTGTGTAGACAATTGTATTATGATATTCATTGGCCAAGGAAATCAGATATACAGTGACAGAAAGCGTCTCTTAATATGATTTATTGCAATGAAGGTCTAAGAAAACACAAACTATGTTGATAGGAAATAACCTTTAGATTAGTAAATACAGCATGGGTTAAGAACCCGTTTATGACAGACTCTGTAATGTTCGTGTAGGGTCAGAAAATCTCACTATAATGAAGATTGTCACAGACAGAAGGCTTCTCCTCATACGATGTATTGTACTGTTCCAAGAAAACACCCTTGATGTCACTTCACCCTTTGATATGGGGAAGTAACACTTTTAATACTGACTCGCTAATTTCCAGTAAAGAAAGGTCAATTCCGCAATAAGGTACAAAGCGATGGTGATATACGTTAGTAAACTTCCATGGGCGCGTGTTCGATTCGAGCCTGTTCCATAAGCAAGTTGTGGAAATACTGGCCTCAAATGGATCAGGTGATAACTCACCAGCACCAGTGTCTCTTACTGTTTGAGAAAGAACAGTAAGAGACACTGGTGTTGGGGAGTTATCACCTGATTCATTCGTGGCCAGTATTTCCGCAACTTGCTAATGGAACAGGCCCGAATCGAACACGCGCCCATGGAAGTTTACTAACGCTTATGGTGAAAAACTCTCCGACGATCAAGCTACTTCCAAAATTCCTTTATATACTTTGGATACCCGATTGCTTCTAATAAAAAAAAGGCCAGTTAGAGACCTTACGACTGAGCTGGATACCAGCTTGCATCTGAAAACGAAAAGGCCAATTAGAGACCTTACCACTTAGCTAGAATCTAGATCCAACATGGAGCCTTCGGATAGTCTAGGCTAAGTGTGACGAAATAACTAGATGTAGATGGGTCAGTTTCAAATGCTCCCTAGGCATTATGTGCATTGACTTCGATTGTAGAATACGGTTGTATGACCTATAAATACTGCTGGGGAGGGGGTTATGCATATTTCTTGTGTTTTATGTGCTTCCAATGTGCTTCCAATGTGCTTCCAATGGATCACCTATGTACAAATCGTTAAAAAATACTCAGAGCTTGAAACACATGAAACACTGAAAAGAGTGGTTTCAGCAAATGCAATATTAAAACACTATAAACATTCTTCTTTAATAACTGTAAAACACCATGCGGTGGTTCTAAGCTTTTCAAAAGCTAACCTTGTGTGATATATTGTCCTGATTTGCTTGTTTGATTTGATTCTTAACGTCCGATCAACAATCTTTCAGGTATGTAGGGACGGGTCCTCCTGAGTTGAACCAGTACCAAGCTAGGATAATTAATTGTACTGAAATTTTAAGAAAAAACCGTCGGTACCTTAACAAAGTAGATACCCAGTAGCCACACAACCTTACATGACGTCGCATTGACGTTGATACAACGTTGTTTTGACGTCACCTGACTGCTAGATACAGCCTAGGATGAGGTATAGTCTATAAATAACTCCCTGTGGAGGAGCGGACACGTTCGTGACAATGGAGATCGTCGAAAATGGCCGAGCTACCTACTAGGTTTCTTTCGGCTATCTCCATCATAATGAAACTGTCGGTTGTCAGTTTTGCTATCGGACTACCAATACTGTACGAAAGCTAGTGGCCACAGGGAGAAAGATTCTGCGTCTTATTTAAAACATTTATCAATTAGTTACCACATACCACTGGGAGTGAAATAACATCATGTAATGAAATCGATAAACCACTAGTGGTTTACTGATAAGTGCGTAACGTATTGTCGTCCATTATAACGCTGCGTAAAAGATGGCACAATCTTGACGTTTTCACTCCAAATATGCAATTTTTAAGTAATTTTAATGCCATGTGATAAATAGATTGAATTTATTTAACTCGTTGCGAAAAAGAGATAAAATGTTCGGCAAGTCTCGCATTTTATCTCTTTTCTCCAACTCATTCAGTAAATTCAACAAAACATGAGCACTCATGTAAGTTCCTCTAGGGTAGGGTCGGGTATATTCGGACAGACAGCTAAATTCGGACAGCGACCTTGTTTGTTTCATATTTCAAATTATTATTGGAATAAAAAATAAATTAAGGGGATGTTACGGAAGCCCTGGAGGGACATTTGTACTTATTACTTATCACTTATTACTTACTACTTATTACTTATCACATCATTTTTCACCCCTAAAACGGCGGGAAACCCCATTGTACATTCCCTGTAATAAAACGTAGCTGTAGTGGTAGTAGTTGAAGTAGAAGTATATGTGTATCTGGTGGTGCTGTTTTTGCTGTTTTTGCTGAAGTAGTAGTAGTAGTAGAAGTAGTAGTAGTAGTAGTAGTAGTAATAGTAGTAGTAGTAGTAGTAGTAGTAGTAGTAGTAGTAGAAGTAGTAGCAGCAGCAGCAGTAGTATTAGTGGTGGTAGTGATTGTAGTAGTAGAAGTAGTAGTAGTAGTAGTAGTAGTAGTAGTAGTAGTAGTAGTAGTAGTAGTAGTAGTAGTAGTAGTAGTATATGTTTTAATGGTGTTGCTGTTTTTGCTGTAGTAGTAGTAGTAGTAGTAGTAGTAGTAGTAGTAGTAGTAGTAGTAGTAGTAGTAGTAGTAGTAGTAGTAGTAGTAGTAGTAGTGGAAAAAGCGGTAGTTGTAGTAGTACCACTACTTCAACAACAACTATTTCTACAGTAGAAAATGGTTGTTGTTGAAGTAGTAGTTGTTATAGTTAAATGGCTATATAAAATTCGTAGCTGTAGTAGTAGTAGTAGTTGTTGTTGTTGTTGTATAAGTGGTGGTATTGATTGTAGTAGTAGTAGTAGTAGTAGTAGTAGTAGCAGTACAAGTAGTAGTAGTTGTTGTAGCAGTAGTAGTACTACAGCTACGACTTTTACTAAAGCTATTCTACTAGTACTATTTATTTGTTATTACTTACTATTTATTTGTTATAACTTACTACTTATTTGTTTTTACTTACTACTTATTTGTTTTTACTTACTACTTATTTGTTTTTACTTACTACTTATTTGCTATTACTTACTACTTATTTGTTTTTACTTACTACTTATTTCTTATTACTTACTACTTATTAGTTTTTTAGTTACTACTTATTTGTTATTACTTACTACTTATTTGGTAGTAGTAGTAGTAGTAGTAGTAGTAGTAGTAGTAGTAGTACCATCACTACTACTGCTACTACTACTTCTACTATACAACTACACTACTACTACTACTACAATCAATACCACCACTAATATTACTACTAGTACTCTACTACTTCTACTACTACTGCTACTACTACTACTACAGCAAAAACAGTATCACCAACAACACATTTACTACTACTACTACTACAACAACCACTTATACTACTGCTGCTGCTACTAATACTACTACTACTACTACTACTACTACTACTACTACTACTACTACTACTACTACTACACTACTGCTGGTACTACAACTACTTCTACTACTCCTACTCCTACTACTACTACTACTACTACTACTACTACTACTACTACTACTACTACTACTACTACTACTACAGCAAAAACAAAAACACCAAACTACACTTCTACTACTACTACTACTACTACTACTACTACTAAAGCAAAAACAGCACCACCAACTACACATATACTGCTACGACAACTTCAACTACTACTACTACTACTACTACTACTACAGCTACGGTTATTACAGGGAATGTACAATGGGTTTCCCGCCGTTATAGGCGTGATAAATTATATGATAAGTAATAAGTAGTAAGTAATAAGTGATAAGTAGTAAGTAATAAGTAATAAGTAATAAGTAATAAGTAATAAGTAGTAAGTAATAAGTGATAAGTAATAAGTAAAAATGTCCCTCCAGGGCTTCCGTACGTAGCTTTAGTAGAAATAGAATAAGTTGTTGTAGTAGAAGTGCTTGAGTAGTAAGTAGTCATAGTAGTAGTATATGTGCAGTTGGTGTTGGAGGGACATTTTTACTTAATACTTATCACTTATTACTTACTACTTATTACTTATCACTTATTACTTATTACTTACTACTTATCACTTATTACTTACTACTTATTACTTATCACTTATTACTTATTACTTACTACTTATCACTTATTACTTACTACTTATTACTTATTACTTACTACTTATTACTTATCACCCTATAAGAGGGAGCGCAGTGGCTAAGTAGTAGAGTGCTTGATTCGAGCCGCGGGTTCGAGCCTCACCGTCGTCACTGAGCAAGACAGATTTATCCTAGCTTACTACTTGTACAACCCAGGAAGACCCGTCCCTGTTTAACTGAAAGATTGTTGATTGGACGTAAAGAATCAAATCAAACAATTAAAATCACCCCTATAAGGACGGGAAACTCCATTGTATATTCCCTGTAATAGACGTAGTAGCAATAGTGGTAGTAGTAGTAGTAGTAGTAGTAGTAATAGTAATAGTAGTAGTTTATCGGCAGTTTGTGTAGTAGAAGTAGTAGTAGTAGTAGTAGTAGTAGTAGTAGTAGTAGTAGTAGTAGTAGTAGTAGTAGTGGTAGAATTAGTAGTAGTAGCAGCAGCAGCAGTAGTAGTGTATAAGTAGTAAAAGCAGTAGTAGTAATAGAAGCAGTAGTATAAGTGGTGGTAGTGATTGTAGTAGTAGAAGTAGTAGTAGTAGTAGTAGTAGTAGTAGTAGTAGTAGTAGTAGTAGTAGTAGTAGTAGTAGTTATAATATTAGTGGTGTTATGATTATAGTAGTGGTAGTGTAGTAATAGTTGCATAGTAGTAGCAGTAATAGTAGCAGGTGTAGTGGTGATACTACTGTTGCTACTACTACTTCTTCTGCTACTTCTGCTACTACTAATACTTCTACTACGACTACTAATACTACTACTTCTAAAACATTGACTATAGCTATTCAACTATCCCAAATATTATTACAATAACAGCCCTTTTCAACTACTACAACCACCACTTTTCTACTACTTCTACAGCAAAAACAGCGACACCAACAACACATATACTACTACTACTACTACTACTACTACTACTACTACTACTACTACTACTACCATTCTCACTACCACTACTACTACTACTACTATCACTGCTACTCCCACTACTTCTCCCACTACTTCTACTACTACTGCTACAACTACTTCTACAGCAAAAACAGAAACACCAATAACACATATACTACTACAACTAACACTACTACTGCTACTACTACTACAGCAAAAACAGCAACACCAACTACACATATACTACTACTATGACTACTTACTACTCAAGTACTTCTACTACAACTACTTATTCTACTTCTACTAAAGCTACGCCTATTACGGGGAATGTACGATGGAGTTTCCCACCGTTATAGGGGTGATAAATGAAATGATAAGTAATAAGTAGTAAGTAATAAGTGATAAGTATTAAGTAATAAGTAATAAGTGATAAGTATTAAGTAATAAGTGATAAGTAATAAGTAAAAATGTCCCTCCAGGGCTTCCGTAGGATGTTGCTTTCAAAAGCTCTTACTTGTATGAAGTTTTATCCTGTATAAACAAAACGGCTATCTTATCAAGGAGACGCAGCATGCTTATCAGTCGTGTTTGTGTTACTTCCTGGTTTTATTCGGTTTACAATATTGTGACACCCTGGGTGAACTTTCGAGAAAGAAAAACATTTACATAAACATGAACTACAATTATCCGACTACAATATCGGAAAGTATTTTCGCCCAAATGTACAAATTTCTGGTAGAAAAAATATTTTTCCAAGTTTTGCTTAAAAATTTTTCAAGGTCAAAAGCAAAAGTTGTAAATAGTACCAGAAATACATATATTTGGGTCAAAATAATTTCCCATATTCTAGTTTGGTAGCTGTAGTTCTTGTTTATGTTAACATTTTTATCTAAAATTCACTCAGTTTGCCACAATATTGTAAACGGAATACAACCAGAAAGTAACTGAAAATCGACTGATTAGCATGTTGCTTAGTGCTCAAAAGCTGTATGTTGGGGCGTAAAGTGATCTGTGTGAGATGTTCACACAACAATACAGCCAAAGGTATCCATGTCCTTGATAAAATAGCCATTTTTAATTATACAGGAAAAAGTTCATACAAGTAAGAGCTTTTGAAAGCAACATCTCCTTAACTTAGCAAACAGTGCAAATCCTGATGAGACGGCTCATAAGGAGCCGTCTCATCTGGATTTACGCTTTTTGCAAATGTGTGTCCGGATTTACCTGATGTCTGAGTTTACCCTACTTTACCCTATATATTGACTGCGTAATTCCATACTTAGAAACATTGTCTATGTACTTTCTTCACAGAAGATCAGCTGTAATGGAAATTTTCACAAGAAACCAGCAATATAATTAAAGTTCTGTCTGATCTTGTGCAACTTTTCATTTATCACTTCAGGCAGTCGGATATTTTTCGAAGCAATAGTGGGTAAAGTCAAATTAAAAAACCAAAACAAGATTTTTAAAAAGGGTTTGCCAACTGATTTTATATATTTCAAAAATGTTTTGCCATTTTTCTGACAGTATGTCTAGGAGGATGGTAATTATTCTTGCTAAGTTCTGTTCTAATTTACTTAATTTGTGTTTTAATTAAGAGTGCGATCCAAAACCTTTATTTTCTTATTTCTCAACCAAAATATGTGTTCTGGGTACTGAAAAAAAAACGTCCTAATGAAAATATATGCTAAAACTGATGGGTAAGAAAATATTTACAATTTAACGCTCAAGAATTTTGTCAATCTAAATCTGTGAAACCTTTAAGGAGAAAAAAGGCATTTCCTGATATCATTTTTGTAAAGAAGGCGGGCATTTTCTTGTCGATTTAAATATCGATGGTACATTATATGCTTGTAAAAATGGCTCTGATTTCTCGGTTAATGCACTGTTTGAGCATTGCAGTGGTGCCACAATTAGTGGGGCGGATATGTAACAATTTTGAGAAGAATCGTGCATTTTATGATAAAAGCATGAAACTTGGTACATGGATAGTTGATAACAAAACAAAACAAATAAGGGTCAGTGCCACGCCGAAAATGCCCGCTTATGGCCGCCATCTTGTTTTTCCAAAATGGCCGCCTTTTTTCAACTTATTCATTATAATCTCATTATTTAATTGCAAACATCATGTTTTCTTCAGTTAATTTTACTTAAATAGCCATCAGTTATATCTCAATACCTTAAAATCATCTTTCAATTTTAAAAAAATCAGGATTGAGGCTGTATTTATTCAAGATGGCCGCCACTTTTGTAACTAAAAAGTGCAGTTATATTATAAAACTTTACAAAGTTATAAATTTGTTGCAAATTACTTCTAGCAAGTAGAAATAGTCCCATTAAACAAGTTACTAACTTATCAGCATGGCTTTATTGTTGTGTATTGTTCAAATATGGTATCAAAGATGGCTACCAATGGGCAAATCATAACATACTATCTGCTTTCATTTGGAACTGGAAGAATGTAGCTTGAATTTATGCAAACGATTTTAAAGAATAACTTTATTTAATGGCTTTGAATAAAGAAGAGAGCATCCAACATACCACCCAAGACGGCTGTCAAAGTAGAAATGTTATATGGACACCATTTATAAGGTGGCCGCCATCTTGGTTTTTCCAAAATATGCAGTCTATTTTAAATTGCATTATTTTAAGCTCATACATTTGCAAGCCAATTTGTTGTCTTCATTTATTTCCACTTATTTTGCAGTCAATTATACTAATTTGCCTCAAAATTGTCATTTAGGCTTAGAAAACACAAGATTTAGGGCATAGTCTCAAGGTGGCTGTCACATTTTGCATCCAAAGGGAGCTCAGTGGCTAAATGGTAGAGTGCTTGGCTCGAGACCGAGGGGCCACGGGTTCGAGCCTCACCGACGATGTGTGTTGTGGTCCTTGAACAAGACACATTTATCCTAGCTTAGTACTGGTTTAATCCAGGAAGACCCTTCCCTGTTTAATTGAAAGATTGTTGATGGGACGTAAAGAATAAATTCAAACAAACAAAAACACAATTTGCATTGTCAATAGTGGTGGTATACCAACTTGACAAATTATGAATTTCCATGCAAAATCATTATGCAATTAAGTAGAAATAGCTACACAAACAAGGGACGAACTTATCAGACTTTATTTTTATTTTTTACTTATTATAACATGGTATTCAAGATGGCTTTGTATTTAGTTTTAGAAAAAAAAGAAACGTATTTTTACTTTCTATAGGAACATATTTTGAGGCTGTATGAAGTTATGAAAATGAGTTTCAAGAAATTATCATATTTAATGAATTAGGATAGTAAAGGGGACATCCAACCTGTCATCCATGATGGTTGCCAAATTTGGTTTTAGACACTTATACAGATGTTGCTATTATGTGTGTTCTATATAAAATTGATATGATAAAAATGAGATACAAAGAATTTTTGTACCTATAGCAAACTAAAATTGTCCTTTGTAGAATTGCCATTGCATAAAATATTATTTGTTTGCATCAGATTTTAGTGAAAATTCCTATAAAATCTGTAATAGAGATAACAAAGTTTCTTTTTGACCTTTCTCCTTCTCATCAAGTTACCATAGGCTTAAAAGGCTATATGTCTCCTAAAACTGTAAACAATTTTAAAAAAAATGTACTTAGACCACAACCCTCCGTTTTCACACACATCAACTTTTCAACTTGATCTTGTCAAATGACGTATTTGCTGCAGCCAGCCTTATTAGGTTGTGTTGATGATGTAGCTGGCACTATCATATCTACTTGAAAGTAATCAAAGTTTATATTATTCTGAAGTCAATCCAATATATAATGTTGCAGACATCTTAGTTTATAGCCAACGCTTCCCTAACCAAATGCTTGCTAGTGAGTCGGTATTTGATTCCATAATAGTTAAGTCCAAAAACCTCTTCAGTCTAGTTAGTTGAAACCAAAGCTTTTTGTCTCTTTAGGTATGTAGGGTTTTTAAATGATGATGTTATTTTTTCTCTGTATTTACAGTGATGGTCTTTTACAGCCCAGTGATCTTCAGCTAGGTGCCCCTACCGCATATGCAGTCGAATCCCTGCCCTTGCTGTATCAATTCTTGCTTTTCGTGATTTATTGTTCACTGTGGTTATTCATTGACTAGTTAAACATTCGTCCTATAAATCGTTCTAAGGTAGTAGTGCTGTTGTGGTTCTCATTTTATTATTATTGGTGTAAATGTGGTTTGTATGTACTTTAATATACACGATTGTGAATGATTCTGGTTATGTTAAGGTAGCCTAGTAACTGCCTTCAAGGGGAGAGCTACATCACCACTGTATACTATCTATCTGTATATTTAGTCCACATTTTGATTTTGTAGGAAGAATGTTAGCTCTGATTGTACTAGTTTCTGGTCATTGCTATGATTTTACTTAGTATATAAGCAAAAATGGGAATAACATGTCCTTAATGATGCAGGCCAACAGTCGCTAGGTGAAGAAGCGTTGAAAGAAGCGTGGAAAGAGCATTATGAAGTTACTCAAATTCAAACTCTTTGGAATGCAAAAGGCATGCCAGAGTAAAGCACAGTTGAAGGACTAGCCAGCTGATCAGTACAGGAATTATCACAAAACAATTAGCAGGATGCGTTCTGACAAAGCAGACATATCATCAGCAATTGTCATCCAGATTCTATAGACTACATGCATTTGGGAAACTGGCACAGTCGAGGTGTCTGACCTAATCTGCAACATAATCTCGAGTGTTAGTACAGAGGGAAATTGACAGTATGAACATAGGCAAAGGGGGTGTTCTGATCAGAGGCTTGAAGATAATTAAGCAATTAATAAGGGCGTTAGAGTGCATATTGGAGAGACATGTCAGGCAGAGAGTTGAGATTGACGAGATGCAGTGCAGATTTATGTCAGGCCATGGTGGCACTCCAGTTGCGGTCTTCATTTTAAGCCAGCTACAGAAGCTGCTCATGACTTCTAACAAGCCATTCTACGTCAAATTCATCAACATAGAGAAGGACAACAGGTAGCTAGTGTGCATGCTTTAAATCAACAAGTAGTTGGTGTGATTGATGAATAGCATGATCAAGGACATGAAAAGCAGGACGATAGTTGGTAATTGTCGCAGTGAGAAGTTTTTTGGTGTTGATGTTCATCGTGGCTCTGTTCTGACTCCACTGCTCTTAATTGTTATGCAAGAGGCTCTAATCACAGAATTCAGAACAGACTTCACATAGTTGCTGTTGTACAAATATGATCCAGTGATCAAGGCTGAGTCCATGGAGGAATTGCTAGTGAAATTGGATGCATGGAAGTATTGGAAGGAGAAGGCTCTTCATGTGAACATAATAATATGAAGTCATATACAATTAAAGTCGTCCCTTGTGCTAAAGTGCACCAAATGCCTGTGGCACAACACTACTTAATGATGGAAGATGGAGGTGATAGCACCTGATAATTACTTGAGGTAGGAAATCTGTAACCATATGGACATTCTCTACGCTAGAAACATCCTCGAGCTGCCTGCAGTCATACATTGCAAATGCACATGGCAGAAACACCGTAAACTTCTCAACCTTATGATCATCTGCTACCCTTGACTCGAGACAGGTAGTAATAAACATGCATTCATTGTTTTGTTTATGTTGAGTGTATATTTCCAATACGTCCTTGATTATGAACAGTTCACTAGCATTATACATCCTAGCTTGTGATGTCGAAAACGCCTAATAGCAAAAATGTATAGATTTATTTAGAAAGGACAGTAAAAATCACCAATAAATAGGATTTTACAATTCGGCGGCCATCTTGGATGCCATGCTTGAATTAACAGTTGAGAAAATTTCAAAATTACATATTATATATAAGAAACGAACACTCATTGCTACTAAAGCAAATTTCACTCATACAAATCTCAATAATATATTAATGTATAAAAAACGAAAAAGCATAAAATCATTCTTCTTTGGCAGCCATCTTGGATACCATATTGTATCAAAGCTCTCTTATAAATTGTTCACAAATAACAAAAGCACATTTTGAGCCTTTCTATGCTTGGAACAACTTGAATTTGATGCAATAATCTGAATTAAGTTCATTTTATGATGTTTTCATAAAGCAAGCTTGATGTAACATACAAAAATGGCAGCCATCTTATAAAATGGCGGCCATCTTGGATAATATGCCAATCTACATGTGATTTCAGATAATTACAAATGTTCTATTATTAAAATTCACACTTACACAAGCTTTAAATACAAGTTTATTGCGAAATGATACCCAACGTAACAGGCATTACATGAAAATATATCGCCATTTTGAAATTCAAGATGGCGGCCGTCAAGGTGCATTTCTGGCTTGGCACTGACCCTCAGAAATTTTGATAATTACTAATCTGGCCATGTACCAAGTTTCATGCTTTTATCATAAAGTGCACGATTTTTTCACATATCTGCCCCACTAAATCCCGTTCATAATACTCTTGAAAAACGTACTTGATTGTATCGATTCCTGATCTTTGCAACCTTACTTACTTTTCTTGAAAAACGGATCCTTCCGAAAAAGAGGAAACCTACATAAATTGAAAAAAGACAAACTTTATAGTATTAAGGCCAGACTTTTATGAGTTGATTTACAAAAAATTGTTTCTGTTATTGAAGCCAACAACATTATAACATACTCCCGCAAAACGAATAAGTTGCGAAATGTATACACTATAGAACATCTCCATCAAGAAATAGAAAAATATCTATTTCAAAAATTAGAATCGTCCCGTTTATCATAAATTTTAGATGAAACTATGCCATTTGCTAAGGACAAGTCCAAGTCCAAAAAGTGAGCCTCAGTATCTGAGAAATTAGCCTTATTTAGATCTAACTGAAGTTCAGTGGGATATATCTGACTTACCATTTATTCAAAATAATGATTATCAATATTAAGCAAGTCATCTAGATATCTTGAGGTAGAGTTAAAGTCATCTAAGTCTCCGCTCTTCTGAGACGCTTTAAAACCAGAACCACTGCCGGTTGAGCCTTCGGGAGTTCCTGGACATAGATCCACAAAAAGCATAAACCCACCCGGCCAGTACTGGTACAGCCAAGGAACACGGCCACAAAAACTATTCTTGGTCCAGGAAATAGAACCACAAAAAGCATAAAGCCAGCCGGCCAGTACTGGTATAGCCAAGGAACACGGCCACAAAAACTATTCTAGGTCCAATTGTGCACTCACTATGATGTTTGAAAAGATTCACCTACAGTTGGTTTCGTAGTATACATAGAAGTGTTTTTTTTTCTATTATAGGTGTCGGCGCTGAATGCATATTTCCAGAATATCTACAGAGCCCTATTGACGAGCATGGCGAACCAATGGCATGGCAAACTAAGATGTGGTGGCTTAACTTGCGCAATGATCCTAAACTACGCGAAAAACAGGACGTTTACGTGCAACGTTCACAAATCTGGAGCCAAAAACAAAACAATAGGCGATCATGTGAACGTCCGTCACGTAGAGTTCACCACCGTGCCACGTCATCTACAGCCTCGTTTGGAAACTGTTCTGAGAGATACTTACTTTACAATAGGACTTGCTTGCAAGAGGAGAGCTTTGGAAGATTTCGTGTTATACAGTATGGTCCTGGAAGGTACGTTCCATAAACCTCTATAATAATGGGTTCATCTAAAACCCTTTGTAGATAGGAGACCCCCTAAACGGTTACTATGGCCCACAGTGAAGACCCAGATGAAATGTCGCAAAATGCGGAATTTCATCAGGGTATTTACTGTTTGCTAAGACAAAATCGACATTCAGAGGAAAACATTTTTTTTGAAATCATAACCTTTGACCCCGCAAATATGCAATGATCATCCTGACTTTGTTGTATGTAGGTTAATGGAAAATTCAACTGGTCTTATAAGGGTTGATAACTGTCTCCTTGATATTTGACAGGGTAAGGCTGGCGATCTAGATCAGCTACAGATAATAGTAAGAATTTTTAAATTTTACATGACATAATATAGCAACTGTAAACTTATGATAGCAAATAACAAAAACACTTACCAGACTGTGTCGATGTACGGGTTGATCTAAGCATTTGGTTTTGGAATGCAACACAATTAAATCAGATTTAACGCGAGACGAGATAAACAAACGCCCGGTAAGCGTTCAACTGCCGTAATGTCCACGACCCAAAATGCCAATGCCTCATTAAATAAAGTGAATGGTGACCTTAGTTAATCATTGATAATTCAACATTCTATTTTAAACGTTTAATACATTGCCAGGATCGGTGTAGTACATATGGTCAAAGATGGCAGTGTGATCTACAGAATACATGAACCAAATTTGATTTTAATAGTTTTCGTATCATAAAAAATCAATGCTTAAATAAGGTCGACCTTTACTTTATTTTGGGCCCATGTATCTAATGACTACACTTCTTAATAGTATATAATTTATGCTTTTTCAAGTTGCTCTTTGTGGATTTTGCCCCATTAGCGGAGCTGCTTAGTGAGCAAATTTAGGGAAATACTTCACTTGATGATACAAAGCATGAAATTTACACCATATGTTCTTTACATGACACACATTCAAAAACGATTCCTGGCCACTTCTAATTCGGCCATTTTCAAGATGGCCACCACAAAACAAAATAGCCGACACTTCTCACGAGGATGTATGTAAAAAATTGATCATATCGCAGTTTCTGTTCATCATAGAACAACAAAATTGGTATCCAATTTAAGCTAAATCATTTCCCTTTGGTATAAAGTTCAAATATGCAACTTAATAGATTTACATATTATGCATATTAATGAGTTTATCCTTTTGGCCCAAAAATCGAAATAAAATGCTACAAATTAATCATAATATCACAACCTGTCGCCAGTGTAGATTGTCAAAAGTGATACATATACAGTCTTAAATGTTGCTGCGAAACTATACTTATCAATATATGCACATCAGCTCATTAATATATTTATGAATATTCATATACACTAACTTTATATTCAAATACTAATTTAGGCTGTTTGTTTCTGTTTTCAAGCAGTTTTTGACAATGTGTTTTTATTTCCATGAGAAGATTCTTGGTTCTGTTAAAGATATAGCTTGTTAACTGGTTTTCTATGGCGTAGATAAGGCCCAAAGTAAAATTAGTGCCCCCTGTGGCTTCAGCTTATGTCCCCTTTAGGAGGTAGTTCTGCAATTGTTTGTCCATTTTACTCCGTTTTGTGTGGAGATTTTGAGTTCTTGTTTTGTACTGTAGTACATAGCGTCCTTTCTAGTTTTACAGAAATCTGGATGAGTAAGAGACCTTGCTCTTTACGTGTATTGTGCTCATGCTGTCATGTAGCTGTCAGAGTTCTGTGTTTGTCCCATATGGTGCCATAAGTTGGTATGTGGTCTGTGATTGTTGCATTTCCTAGTCATACTTACTCTCTTTTAGGTGGATAGAGAAGCAATTTCAGAACTTATTCCTATTTTTTTGCCCTAGATCATATTTATTATACTTAATGGCTAACAGTCAATCATCGCGACAAGCTTACCCTGGAACAAATGCATTCTGATGCATACAAAGAGATCATTTTGCCGTTCATAAAATCAAAAAAGCATTCTCTATGATTGCCATAGACCAAACCCACAAGCAAAATATTGCAGTCATGAAAAGTGCCGAGGAGCAGCTATATTGACGACTATTTTCGATATTATTTATCTCATGTTAAGGCTAAAAAGGTGATTTGCCAGCTCTTTTCCAACATAGAAATCAAAACTGTCCTCCATCCTTATTATAAAAAGGTATGCTTCGCTCAGCAGTAAAGTCACAGCTGCTTGACAACTTGAACAAGGTACAAATACAAAATATGAACAGCCAAACGCAGACACTGCGACAATGGATGACACGACTTTTATCAATGTATGATTTAACAAAAAGTCCAAAGTAGCAAAAAATGTCTGATGGTTATGCCGCTGAGTTGATTGTACCTCATACTGAGTATCATGCTTGGAAATACTCCAGATCTGATGTTGTATTTGATATAAATCACCAAAATAGTTTGAAAAGTGAGACACGACAGAAAAGAGGAACCAGAGTTCACAAAAAAACTAGTAACATCAGACCTCCCAAATCATGGAACAACTTCCTTAGATGTGATGACAGCAAAAGCTGAAATATTTGGGTTTCAAGCAGTTAAAGTTATACTTGCTCAAACCAATGCACAGATAATAGTTACAAAAGGAGATGAGACAAAAGAGGTATGTTAGCTCCATGCAATCAGAGGAAGCAGACACTCGTATGTTTGTCCACATAAAGCATGTCTCTTAGTCAGTAAGTCTAATGCTTGTTATTTCAGATATCAATGTTGTTGTACTAGATATAGAAGGTATGCTGATTTGAATATCTACGCTTTGTAGATAGCATTCGGAAAAGGAAGCAATTTTTGATGGATGTCAACTCTTTGTATATGTAAATCACTTGGTTCTCGTGCAAGGCAATTGCCTTTTTTGCATGGGTTAAATTGTTGGGTGTGATACAGTTTCTGCATCTGTTGGCAATGGCAAGAAATCAGCATGGTAGGCATGGAAGGTCGATGATGAATCCACAGAAGTTTTTATGCCTCAGTATTGCTGAAGACACAATATCACAGTCGGAAAAGGATACATAAGAACAGATTGTTGTTTTTATGTACGATTAGTCAAGCATGACTTGCAAGACGGATGAAGCGCTTTTATTTATTATTTGCACGATGCTATCCACCAACACCAGCTGCTATAATAGAGCAGGGTAAGGTAGCCGTTATCAAGGCAGGACGTGTTATGGAGACAATCGACTGTTACTGAATAGTAATTACCATCTCCATCGAATTGGGGATGATCAAAGCAGAACAATGTTTGGATTTCTAAATGGACAGAGTTGTCTGCAATACCCAAAAGTTGTAAGGACATTCAAAAATGTGGTTGTTAAAATAAGAAAGATGGCAAAGACCAGGAAACGATACAATCAAGTTTCACACCTGACCCAGGATACCACATGGAAAAGTAACAAAAATACAATAAAAATCACCAACAAGAGCCAAGAGGTAAGCCCTTTCCTAGCAGGTGACCACAAGGCAGCAATGAACAGACGCCAAAGCATGAGAAACACATGACACAAAAAAAGTCAAATTTGTACGAGAAACTGCAAATGCTATCCTTCAGGCACTGTGTTTATGCAACTGTCAAGAAGATAGGTAGAACTTTACATGTACATGTTTTAATTGTGGGCGATTATGCTTCGACGGTTTCCAGGTATATTTTAAGCAAAATAATTCAGCAAAGGCAAATGTCTATTTCAGTTCAGTATGCTTAAAATAAGCAGCGCTAAATTCATGATATCGATGATCTAATTTGAATAAATAATGGTACATAGACCTAGGAGTGGACCAGACTTTTGATTGTAAAAACAATCAGTGGAAGATCACCACAAACTGAGACTGGATCAATATTCTTTTTAATTTCTAGATTTTTTAGCAAAACAAATGTTATTTATATCCATGAACATTTAATGAGCTAATTTGCATATTGATGTCTTGGAAGAAGGTGCAACGATGGAGCTTTAATTTTGTATGATCTAATGTAGAATAGAAGCTTAGAAATGAATAATGTACAACATGGGAATACTACAAAAATGATATTTGAATTTTTTTAAAGTATTCATGAATATGCTAATGAGCTGCAGTGCAATTATGGTGATTTATAGTATGGCTAAGACAAAGCTTTAGTTATATATTATTTAAAACATTCTTCATTGACCAGAGATTAGGATATGTTTAATTTGAATAAATTTTACTGATTTTTGGCCAAAAAATTAGAACTTGTTAATATTCATCAATATGCAAATCAGTTAATTTGCATATTTGAGCTTTATACAAAAGGACAATGATTTAGCTTCAATTTGATAAAAAAAATTTGTTCTACGATGAAAAGAAACTGAAATATGATCAATTTATCACATACACTACCAAACGAAATGTCGGCCATTTTGTTTTTTGCGGCCATCTTGAAAATGACCGAATATGAAGTGGTCAGGAATTGTTTTTAAATGCGTGAGATGTAATGAACATATGGTGAAAATTTTATGCTTGTATCATCAAGTGAAGTATTTTCTCAGTATCCCGCTCCACTACATGTGATTATTGTTAACAGCGGCCAATTTCTTTTGCCAGCTACCTAACAAGTATATTTGATATCATCTTCAGCTTCGTGTTTTGGTGTCATGACATCCCATTGTGGCTTAATTTATTATATTATTGTCATTACTTCAATAATTCTACTTATCGTCTACAATAATGACAAACCAATATTGGTTTAACCCCTGGCAACGATTTTTGATCGCATAGGAAGCGAAGTTGTCTCGCAATTATTAACTCATCTTTACTTATGCCCTAGGATCCAATCGGAACTGCCTCGGCCAATTCCGCGAAATTCCGTGGAATCAGACCACAGATGTACAGAGGATCTACTTTATAAGGCGGGTGATAAAGTGGCGCTAACGTTATATAAAGTGAAGCTGAGGTCACAGAAACCATGTTAACACAACAACAAGTGTGATTGCAGCAAAACAAACGGTTATAAATATAGGTTAATATGTTTTTTTCAATAAAATATCGGTATAGCGATATTTTAATGAAAATACATAAACTTCATTTATTCTGCTGATTAAATTTTTTCTGATAATCATAATACTCAATTTTGATAGTCAGAGCTGTTTCCACATGCTACAGAACTAATTTTCCACACGCCAGTTCCAGCTAACAAAATGTAGCTTTTTGGTCGATAATACTACGCGTTATGCTCCTTTTTTACACCCCAGTTATGATTCGATTCTAGAATTGTGACGGACTTTCCCGAATGCCCTAGGATCATGATCTTCCAAGACAAAACCAAACAGGAAAAGCTCATGATAAGCATGTGCATGCAATGCATTTGCGTAACTTTCTCGGGAATGGCCAAACTATTTGTCGTAAATTCCGTTAATGCTGGGCAAAGCTAATGCATTTCACACTGGAGTCGATTACCGAGTTAGTATGTTAAAGCGGGTTATCATCGGCCCGCCAGCGAAACGCCATTTAAATGTTGCTGTAAGTGTTCTGTGTCCTCAAGGTGCCATGGATTGGGTCTGCAGAGTGTGATTGTGCCATTTCCTTGTCATACTCAGTTACTTTATTATTTTCTTTAAGAAACTCCAATACCATATCATGTTTAAGTATTTAATACAACTAAGGTCAACTGAGCCGCAACATGAGATTTCCAACAATGTGGTATGTGCGACCAGCAAAGCCTAAAATCAGCATGCGCATATGCGCAGTCTAATCAGAGCCTTTGCTAGTCGCTTGAATACTCTGTTAAGCTACTGAATTAACATCATTTGGAGTTTCTAGGCTTAAAAGGAGACTGCAGATGCTCGTCTGAGTCTAACATGTCAGAATGCCACATTGTTGGAAATCATATGTCATGGCTCAATTAGGTAAGCAAGATACAATAAACCATCGTTTCTAACTATTAAAATGCGCTAATCATAGACAAGGTCAGAGACCTGTAATTATAAAAAGGGCAGTGGTTGGCCGAAACGATGGGTGGAAGCTCAGCACTGTTGCAGCACGTTTTGTAATAATGTAATGATTATTACATTTTGATTTTTTATGTTGCAGCACGTTTTGTAATAATGTAATAATTATTACATTTTGATTTTTTTAAATTACATTTTGCGTTGCGAATGTCGACGCAAAATGTAATAATTTAGATTTTTTATTTCATTTTGCGTCAATCATGTGCAGTTGGTTCAAAATGTAATAATTGTTACATTATGCGTTGATAGTAGGCATACTTTTTTATTACATTTTGCGTAAATGGCATCAGATCGGTTTCAAATGATAAACACTTTGTTTCATGCTATGATAGATGGCATAATTATTCAATTGTTTTGATTTTCGATGAACTATTGATTTTTTTTTTGATTTTTTTTTTGTTTTTTTTATCAATATTGCCGTTGGATTTTGCCTGTTTGTTATCCACCGACGAAGTTAGAGGGATATATTTTTGCGTTGTGTGTGCATCCGTCCGTCCACTTCGTCCGTCCGTCCGCACTTTTGTCCGTCCGGAACCATATCTTAGTACTTATTTGTCATATTAAAATCATTCTTTGTACAAATGATATGTACCATGTACTCACGATATCCTATAAGTTTCGTCAAAACCGACCCTTAAGCACTTGAGTTATGGCCCTTGTTTTAGTAAAGGCATTTATAATGCAAAACCTATATCAGCTATTTTGTATGATGATCTTCACATTTCACCAAAGCTATTATATCTAACAACTTCTCACTATAGACCATAAGAGCTCAGTGCATGTGGCTTAGAATGGCAGTGTCCAAATTGTACCCCACCCCCTTTGACCCCACCTTAGGGGTCAAAGATCAAATATTTAAATTTCGTAATAACTAAGGCAGTTGTCAATATTTTTGCTGAAATTTTGCACGCAGGCAGAGCAGCAATATTTATGAAACATTAGGGATTTTAGTTTGAATGCCTAGGCCCGATCCCCTAGGGTGTACTTAGTGGGTGGGACCGAGGCCAAAATGAATCTTTTTTCGGAATATGGTTATGTTGCATATTAATTTAAGCTGACCATGGTAGAAAATATTTTGCCTACAGACACACCCTTGACCCTGGGATTGGGTCAAAAGGTCAAACCATGTCTTTTTCTGAAAGTAGTCATGTTGCATATCAAATTAAAGGAAATTGAGCACAGAGCACCATGAAAGTAAATATGCTGTCACAACACACACCCTCGACCACATGTGCTTGGGTCAAAATGACTTTTTTTCTTTTCTGAAAGTGATCATGTTGCATATCAAATTAAAGTGGAAGCATTGTAGACCTACATGCAAGGTAAATTTTGGCCTTGTCAATGGGGGTGGATGGAGTAACTCCACATTAGGCTCATGATGGCACATGCATCTTCTTGGTATAGTATTTTGTAAAGTGGTATAATAAGCTTAGTTTGAGTAAAATTTAATGCGCTTCTGATATTAATATAAAATAAAAGATATATAAGAAAATGAATATGTTCAATTTTTCTTTTCCTTTATATTGCTGTATTATGATTTTACCAGTAACATGTGCAGGGATTAGGGTTGTTAAAAGGGTTCCCTAAAATAATTTTGGGGTAAATAATACAAACAAACAATATAAATGTACGTGCTTTAAAATATTTATTGGTTTTAATTAAAGTATTCCTAAAGTTGGTCAATTATCTCAATTATCTGAAAATGGGTTAGTTTTTAGGTCAGAGATCTGTAATCGCAAAACAAGGGCAGTGATTGGTCCAAATAGTCGGTGGAACTTCATCATAATGTTTAAGTTGTAAAGTGTTTCATGATTGGTCAATAATTAACATGCGGGAACGAAATCATATTTATTAGATTGGTATAAATATGCTGTACTTTTGGAAACAATGTTGATTTAGTTTACTGATGTGGCTTAGAAAAAAAGGACCTTGCATTTTGATATTTTCAATGAAATTTTCCTCCCATGTAGGGTGCCCACCTTAAGGGACCAAAATGATGTTAAACATGGCGGTCACTGGGATGTCTCAAGCTCCTGTTTATTGATTGAACTAAGTCCAATCTGTAATTCGATGTCAGCCTAATTGAGATTTAAGAGTTGTGAGGACCACATCTTTAATGGAGGCATATGGAAAACATTTACAGGTCTGGGCCCACAAGGCTCGACATAATTTGCATAGACAAGCCGTGTTTCTTTCTATATAGAATACCAATCACACTGTATATGAATGAACATTCTGACTCAGATGTAACATCCTGGCAGATTATCATTTGACTTGCAGCAGACGATAAATAAGCAGGCGTGAAATTGAGTGTCACGTTGCATACATTCTATTTGTGTTGGTCATGGAAAAGTCTTCGTTGTTACCATTTCTAATATCAACCGGAACAACTCCGTAAATACAATGTCCAACAAAAATAACAAATAACACAACATAAATGCAATCGAACTTGTTGATATTGTATTGGCATGGTGTCTGTGACGTCAGCGTCACACTATCAAAGTAGACCCTGAATTTACATTCGAGGTTTGATTCCGCGGAATTGGCTGAGACAGTTCCGATAGTAGCCTGACGCTGAAGATTAATTCTAAGCATGCTGGGTAATTCAGCAATCTTTTTATGCCCCAAAGGAACTTTGGGAGGCATATAGTAATCACACTGTCCGTCCGTCAGTTCGTCTGTCCGTCCGTCCCACTTCGTGTCAGGTGCATATCTCCTATATTTTCGAGGTAGAAATTCAAAATTCGGTGTGTTGATACATCTTGGGATGGAGGAGTGTCGCGTGACCTTGACCTCTGATCTAGTTTTTAGAATAATAGTGTCCGGAGCATATCTCTTATACTATTTTAGGTAGGAATCTCAAATTTGGTGTGTGGATGCATCTTGGGATGACAAAGTATCGTGTACCATAAATGGGTGACTGCGACCTTTTGCTTTATCTCTGACCTAGTTTCTAGAAACTGCATTGAGTCTGGTGCATTTCTCCTATATTCGTTGAGATAGGATTTCCAAAAATTGATGCGTAAATGCATCTTGGGATGACAGAGTGTCACATACTATTTTCGGGTCACTGTGACCTTGACCTCTGACATAGTTTTTAGAATAATCGTGTATGGAGCATATCTCTTACATTATTTGAGGTAGGAATCTCAAATTTGGTGTGTGGATGCATCTTGCTATGACAAAGTGTCGTGTACCATAATTTGGTCACTGTGACCTTAAACTTGACATTTGACCTCGTTTTTTTTTGAATAATTATATCTGAATTTTTTTTTTATTATTTGAGGTAGGAATCCCAAATTTGGTGTGTGAATGCATCTTGGAATGGCGGATTGTCCCATTCCAATTTTTGGGTCACTGTGACCTTGGCCTCTGTCCTAGTTTCTAGAATCGGCATCGAGTCCAGTGCATAACTTCTATATTCTCTGAGGTAGGAATTCCGAATTTGGTGTGTTGGTGCATCTTCCAATGGCCAAGTGTCACATACCAATATCGGGTCACTGTGACCTTGACCTCTGACCAAGATTTTAGAATAATGATGATTGGATCATTTTCTTCTATATTATTTTAGCTAGCAATCCCAATTTAGTGTGTGGTTGCATCTTAGGATGGCAGGATGTCATTATCAGTTTTGTGACATTGACCTTATTTCTACAATAACCGTTTCAGGAGCATATCTCATATATTATTTGAGGGAGGGATCCCAAATTTGCTTTTATGGATACATCGACGGATGCTGATGTGTCGCATACCATTTTAGGTCACTGTGGTCCTGACCTATGACCTTGTTTTTAGAATAATTGTGTCTGGAGCATATCTCCTATATTATTTGATGTAGGAATCCCGAATTTGGGGTGTTGATTTCTCTTAGGACGGCGGAGTGGTGCATACCATTTTGAGTCACTTTGGCATTGACATTGACTTCTGGCCTCATTTCTAGGGTTTTCGTGTCTGGAGCATATCTCCTATATTACAGCTAATCTTCCTCAAAATTGTCTTATGTTAGACCAACTCCTTTGGGGGCATTCGTCACGTGCTTGTGACAATTCTGCTATGTTTTTCAACATTATAGATCAGGCCCGACCATTAGTCTGATCTTGGTTCAAAATGTGTGCAAGCGTTATTGGCAGACGACAGTAGCAGGCAAAGCGGTAACAGTATGATATCGGAAATCATTCACAGACGACCAAATGTCTGGCCATTGTTTGCAAGCAATCACTTTCATATTACACTTTACATGAGGATATGTTATTATGAAGGTGTGGTTTTTAAATGTGTGGTAGTCATGGTAGTGATGGTGCAGATAATAGATTTGAGCATGGTCCAATCGGAAAATTTCGGCTCAATCCGGGAATCAAGCCTCGGATGTATGTAATGCGTAGTACTATGTATGAAAAAGCTGCATTTTATTAGCCGGAACTTGCGTAAGGAAAAATAGTACTGTTGCATATGGGCTCAGTCCTACTTTTTATTGTGTTGACATGGTTTCTGTGTCGTCAGCGCCGCGTTATTTAAGTAGACCCTCGATGTACATCCGATGTCTGATTCCACGGAATTGGCCGTGTCAGATTGGGGCTTGGTCCAGAGGAAGCACGAAAATATACGACACTGAGATCACTTACAATTAGTGCCCTATCGGGTCTGTGTGTATTTTTGCGTTTGGTCCTTGTTTTGTGGTGCGATTCTTGATTTCGTTTCATGTTTAGCAATCATCTTGCTGCGTAATAGAGAGCTGGTTGCTTTTCTTACATTGTGCTGTGGCTCTCTGTGTTCTGCGTCTTTTCCTCACAATTGCCATGGGTTGCAATTGGTATGCAGTAATGATTGTGGCATTTCCTGGTCATTTTAAGCATTGCGTACTTATAATGAGTTCAAACTGCATCTGTTAACACTAGCTAGCCCACCATTATAATAATGGGCCGCGTCACGAGAAAACCTGTCTTCGGGGGTTCCGACAAAGCGAGTTTCAAACCAGTCTCCTCAGCTACAGAGACTAGCTAGAAAATTCAAATTTCACCTTTAGCAAGTTTTCATATGGTACTTTGCAATAAGCGAATAACGAAGGCGCTGATCAGTCTGCGCGGATGCGCAGGCTGGTCTGCGCCTGTGTTGTTCGCAAACCCCCGAAGACAGGTTTCTCGCGTTGCGACCCATATGAACCACGTTTAACTAGTATACTATCGTGTAGATAATGAACAACTGATGTCCTATCAGACTGCGCGACTGTAAAACTGTTTACATGTATCACATGGAATAGACAATGCGTCTACCAATAAGCATATTCAACCTGAGAGTAAACGCAAATTTTATATTAGCTATCGATAGATGTTGATTTTGTATTCCTGTGACATATTCATAAACAGCCATCCCCTGGTCAATTATTGCAGTATAATCCTCACACGATAATTACCCAATTACATCTCGCAGACGTATGAACGCCCAAACTTCCGGGTAACTGAAAACAATTTCCGGTATTAGCTAGGTGGATTGCGTCAGTTTTTATTTCAGTAGTGCAACACAACCCACGTCAACAAGTTAATAAAGGTTTGACCATTGAAATACCATTATATACTACACCTACATTTTACTAGAAAACCATTGGAACCTAATTAGATTATTGCCAATTTAAATTAGTTATCCCTAATATGTCTGTTTTATTTTCATAAGCCAGCTAAACCCGAAAATTTAACAAATAGAGCCGTGGCATGGGATTTCCAACAATGTGGTATGTGCGACCAGCAAAGCCTCAGATCAGCCCGCGCATACGCGCAGTCTGATCAGAGCCTTTGCTCGTCGTTTGAGTATTCTATGATTGTTAAGTTACTGACTGAACACCATTTGAAGTTTCTTAGCTTAAAAGTAGGCTGCAGAGGCTCGTCCGAGTCTACACATGTCAAAATGCCACATTGTTGGAAATCTCATGCACTGGCTCAATTATTTCATTCTCATTTAAACACAACATTCATGTCTTACAGAAGGACGCTGCAGCCTACAGGGGCATGTATTGTATTTTTCTTAAGTTTTAGGGACCTAGGTATGTATATTGTGACAAGGGCACTGTCGCTTTCAAAAAAAAACCTATGTTGGAAAAGATACAGCATGAAGACAATCATGAGTTCCCAAGAATTCTCACTGTCTGGTAGTACAAATATGATTATTATATAATATCATCTTTATTTGACTCACTAGGGACACTTTCTTTGGTCACAATTGGTCACGAAAGCTCAAAATCGGTCTATTTTCCAGCCGATGTCGATAACGTCATCCAGTCCAAAGCAGTATCTCATCTTGTACATGTAGCAAACGTACTATTTCGTAAATTTTACACAAGTGGCCGCTTTTGCCTAAATGGCAGATACTAGCTAGTCTGGCCCACGAAATATGCACACTCTAGTTTCAGTTCTTTGGTGCAGTAGTTGCTTCCGAAGAATACACTCTTAAGAACATATTATAGTGGTCAATACTCGTTTCATAAAATTTAATGTCATTCGAAATGCGTGAAATTCTTTTTATGCCCTTTATTGTTGTCAATGACTTATTATTTAGCAGCCATTGTTTCATGTTTTTCAGGGATCCAACCTTCCTCTGCCTAAAATTTACCAAACGAAGTGATAACGTCGTACAAGTTTATGAAGGTAGGTAAATAAATACAAACTCATATAGGGTAAAGTCGGGTAAATTCGGACATCACACATTTGCAAACAATGTAAATCCAGATGAGACGGCTCATGATGAGCCGTCTCATTGGGATTTTCACTGTTTGCTTAGTTAACTTATTTTTTTATTCCAATATTTGAAATATGAAACAAACAAGGTCGATGTCCGAATTTAGCTGTCTGTCCGAATATACCCGACTTTACCATAGCACTCAAATGCCAATGTATGAGAATATGCTCATTCCTGAAAGTATTTGTAAAGTACATCTGGATGTCTAATCGGAACTGCCTCGGCCAATTCCGCGAATCAGGCCACGGATGTACATCGAGGATCTGGTGATAACGTGACGCTGACGTCACGAAAACAATGTTCACACAATAACAAGTGTGATTGTAGCAGAAGAAACGGCTTAAATGAAGTTTATGTTTTTGTTGGCATTTTAACATTTATGAGCAGGATAAATTTTGTGCTCAGCTGAGTTGAGCATGAAAAAATGTTTTATAGCCTCGGACCTGCTTTTAAGATTGTGTACGTTCCTTTCTGCTTTCTGCAAATACTCACTTTGTTTTCTGGTGGATTTTCCCATACATATAAAGGCAATAAGGATGAAATAGTCCACTGTATATTTTAAGGGGTCCCAGGTCAGCATTTCCTAGTTATGATGCATTGCTGTCCCCGAGTTTTTGTACCCTAACAAACAGTGTAGAGCCATATGAAATGCCACACACTCATCTGGGTCTTCACTGTTTGTCAAAGTACAGGTTTAGGGGTTTCCAGTATACAAATCGTTTAGCTTCCATACAACATGTTCGTGGAGTCGTTATAAGACAAGCCCAATCGAGAAAGACCGGCACAATTCGAGAATCGAATCAAGTTCATTTGTAAGGAGCATTACGCTTAATACTATGCACGAAAAAGCTCTATTTTGTTAGCCGGAACTGGCGTAAGGAAATTATTTATGTAGCATGTGGGTTCAGTCATATTAAAATCCATTATTCTGATTACCCGAAAAGTTTAATCAGCAAAATAAATGAAGTTTATGTATTTTCCAATAAAATATCCATATAGCGAAATTTTATTGAAAAAAAAAACAACTTTATTCATAACCGTTTGTCTTGCAATTACACTTGTTATTGTGTTGGCATGGTTTCTGTGATAACAGCGTCGCGTTATGTAACGTCAGCGTCACGTTATCAAAGTAGATCCTCGATGTACATCCGAAGTCGAATTCCACGGAATTCATTATAGGCCGAGACAATTCCGATTGAAAACAAGTCATGACTTCTGGAATAGTTCCCCGGGTATACTAGATTATGGCCATCAATAAAAGTTTGATTTAAGACGCGGATTTATGATTGAATGACTTCACTTTGTCAGACCGCGAATGCAAAGCATTATGGAGAACAGACAAATCATAAGCAAAGTGCAACCAATTAACTTATAAATCATTCCGAGCCAATTATGTATTGTCTAGAATATCGATAAGCCCAAGAACATATTGCTGAAACTTTCGATTTAATACCATTGTTTCCGAAAATGGTGCAGGGCTGTTCTATTATTTTCTCCCAACCATGAGCATGCATGTATATTAACTTTTATAATTTATATGCGCAGGAAAAGAACACGAACATCTGAGCTCAATATACACTGTAAATAAATTAGTTTAACCGTGACGGATCCAGAGGGGGTTCAGGGGGTGACATTTTGATAGCTGACATCTGAAATTATTTTCAAATAATCTCAGTGCATCTCAGTCTACCTTTTTTCAACTTTACGCAATGGAAAGACAAGTGTACATCGTATCCATTTACTACCAAAAAACGATGCACATTATGTGTCAGGTTTCTTTAGTAGTTAAATTTACTACCCAACAAGAGAATAACAGAGGCGCTGATCAGACTGCGCGGATGCGCAGGCTGGTCTGCTCCTTTGCTGTTCGCAACCCCCGAAGAGAGGTTTTCAGACTGGTTCTTGATCATATTCACTTGTTGTTTATGTTTGAATGGCGTTCGCTGGTGGACCGATTTCGGTCCGCTTTATACACTTACTGGGTACCAGCACGTAATTGGTGTAACATAAACTGTTTGCTACGCATCTTCTTCAATAATGATATGTACTATAATATGAAACAAATAGTTCATAGATGCTGGCCAAATAGCCATTTCCTGACTCAATCCATTTATTATCCTCACAGGAGGACAGGGCTAATGAAATGCTCTTTCTCCCACTATCAAGACGATCAAACATAACATAAATCTGTTTAAAGAATATCGTTTGTTGGCATTTGCCGTCAATAAACATCATAGATGACGAGACGAGTATATAAGCTGCCAATAAAGCATGCCAAATTTTATTAGGATATGTCCGAGAGATGAAGAGAAAAAAAAACGCAAAATGGTAAAATTCGCAGAATAGAGATTCGCATCATGGTCGTTATTGTCATTTATCTGGGCTTTTCGTCCCCATGCAGATTCGATGCTATTTCCTTTTTTCTAAGATAATTGGTCTACTGTTAGGTTAAGTAAAGTACTCTCGTGTTATGATTATTCATTCTAAGGCTTTTTTAGAACTGCTCAGTTATATGGGCAGCTCCTCCTTTTGAGGATACAGCGTTTTGTCTGTTTTGTGGTCAACATGTTTTTGTTTTAATTTTTGATAAACATTTATTTTATTCACAAAGAGGTCGTCATGGTGACTTATGATAACGATAATGTATTTAATGTGTGGCTCCTATAAGCTAGTGTTACATTTTGAAATAAGTTTTGTCTGAAATATGAGTAATGGCCGACATGAATGTGATATCATATGTTTTTTTTTTCAGTTTTCCGGGCATCAGCCAGATTCCAATTATTGTTTCATTGTGTCAGCTATTAAAAACGTCATAATACAGCCCTCACAGTGTGCGCTACATGTATATCTGATATATCAATTATCACGAAGAAGACTTTTATTTGTCAAGAATGAAAAAGTTGACCTTAAAAGAATCACATTGCGCGCCATGTTTTTACGTTACACCATCACGTCCAGATAATTTGCAAAATTGTTTTGCAGGCCTCTGGATGTAAGCGTGCGTAATCAACTAACAATTTACTTATTTCTCAACCAAAACATATGTTGTGGGTACTCAAAAGAGACATTTCTTTTGAGCATCCAAAACCTGATTTACAAGTTTACAAAACGGATTAACTGGACATATATATGTTCAATATCTGCTAGCTGTGTAGGATTCTAGGGCATTAAGGACATATGCTACTAAATACTTCCCATATTGAAATATTTTCAATACTTTGCATACAGTTTGTTTTATGCATGGGCTATCCATTTATGAAATAAAAAGGATATGTCACCGTGCTTATTTTTTCAGAATCTCATATTGAAGTTTACAGCATTTGACCAATTTTCTAGAAATATAAAATAATAACACTAGTCCTAATTATCGAGCTAAAACGGTTGTATCTTCAGCCAGCTTCTTTCTTTTAACTTAAATTACTGCCCATGACCTCAAACTTTTAAGAAAATGTGCATGTTTACTTGTTATCCCATGCTGTGACAAGATACTGCATGATATATTTTGACAATTCGTCAAAAGATGGAATTTGCTTTTAGAATAAATCATGTATTAAAAAATCTGATATTGAAAATCTTGAAAATTTATTTTTAATTCATGGACTATTATAATACCTTTCAGAAAAAAGAATAAAAATCTGGGGTCACCGAACTAATTCTCTTTCTAGAGGGCAAAATTTAACCCCACCCCCATAGGTTTCATGCGTAATTCAATATAAAAAGTTCGGGGATGACCATTTCGTTCGTTTTGATGATGCCATTTTACTAGCATATGAAGTAATTTAGCATTAAAATGTTAAAAAAGAAAGAAAAAATACACTGAAAATATGTGCGCATCCTGGAATCGATCCTGGTCCTCTGGCTTTGTAGCCAGACACGCTAACCACTAGGCCACGAGGTCAGGTCGTGCGCCACTCTAAATAACCATACAAATAGTTTAGACTCGGCCACTATCGTATTCGTAACCAGGGTTATTGTGTACGTCGTTTGATTTCGACTGAGCTACATTTATCTGTCTTTAGTGCTGAGACGATCAGTTCTGAAAAGATGTCGATAGATATTTCGAACACACTTTAATTAGTTATTTTGTGAAGAAAATGTCGGAACACCGATATGACATAAGAATATCGGAAGCTGAGATTGATCCGAATCCGTTAAGGGTCGAAAGACAGGACCCAGACAACTTTCCCCGTTTGCAGACGCAAGAAAGGTGCGCATTGGAAATAGCCGCATATGTCTTTAATATCAACGTCTGGCTGATTCGATAGAACCGTGTGTCAAAATTGACTGATGAATATAGACACATATCATGCAAAGATATAATCCTTTAAACATATGATTTCGACAACGTTGTGTTTTAGCAATCTGCTTAGCTGATAATCTCCATTTACGGTAGCATTTTGATTGAGTCGATGTCCAGGTAAAGGTACTACTGTGTTTCCAGGCTTAATGTGACCCCCGTTTTTTTGCCGTTTATTCCTTGATGGTTATTTTAATTGAAAAATAAATTAAAGAAACGAATATTGATATAGACCGCGTAATAAGAATTGTTTTCTCACTTAAGAATGAGTTTCTATATAGGCTGGGACTAGATGGAATTTCTGCGTGTTTTTGTTCCTCACCTTTGAATCAGTCCCCAAGTGTACCTTATCGATATATAAATAAACTACCGATCAGAAGTTTAAATTCGTGCATTATCACCCAGGTAAACCGCATGTCTAGATCTCGGAGGGTGTTGGCTATCGGAGGTAAACATTGCGAATATGGATGGACAGGGTCTGTATTTATCCATTTTTATTTCCTATAGAAAGTTTCTTGGAGACGAAAGCAGCAAACATGTTGCTTCTATATTGAATGATAAGGACTCAGAATGCGTTAAATGCTTTTGATCCATGTCCGTAGGACCCTGGGCGACCTTTCAAACGACGATTGTGAAATTTTCAATGAAAAAATGCTATTCGTCTGATCATAGCTGGATTTACATCAACCTTTGACACAATTTGCTTGTGTCGCCACAATTCTATATCATTCTCCTGCATGATTTATAAGAGTCGTGTCTCAAAATGCTATTAAAACATTAATAATTGAAATTTGCTTACGTTGATATCGTTTTGATGGTTAGCAAAATGTTCAGAGGAAACTTGACAGCTGGCATGATTGCTATCGGAGTGACAGTGGTATTGATTTCGGAGATTGATACAAACTGCCGTTCAATTAGTGCCTGAATCTGATATATTTTAAGCATGTCATGATACAAAAAATATGCAATGCTACAAAAAAAAAAGACTACCAGGAGGACGAAATACAGAAGGGAATTTGAGAGGTGTTACAGTTGTGGGGTGTTGTGAAAAGCGCTCATCTTCAGTCGGTGTCATTATGCATGTTTTTGTCTAGTAGTCTGGGATAATATATTTATTTAAATTCTGCATTGATACATTTTTGGTGAAACCAGTATGCTTGATATAGGAAAGGGATATGATGGCTTTGTGGGGTGGGGGCGAGGGTATGGTCCCTGAAAAAAGGCAAGAACATTTGCCATATCTATCCTGGCAACTCAGTGTATTAACAACATGAACAGGGTTACAAAATGCAGGTTCACATTGAGGCGCATTTTGTTGTGTAAATGGAGTGTCAAAATGCGAGGAAACTGTTGGTTAAGATGCCACGTGTACATGATTAGTAAACTTTTGATCCAAAAATATATACATGTATGCCACCCAGACAATTGAAACACCCATAACCACCAGTATACTGATTCGCGACAGAACACTCAAACACACACACAGTCCACTGAAATACATAAACCAGCCAACCCATTGAAACTCACAAACTCCCTATGCAGCTGATACACCCAAACCGCCCAGCCCAGGGAAGCACTCAGACCACTCAGTTCACTGAAATACCCTACTCAAATCCATTTAAACATGCAACTCACCTAGTCCACTGAAACACTTTTCTGTTGCACCGCCCTTTAGGATTCTATTCAATAAAACAAACTTTATCAACATTTACCCCCCCCCCTCCCAAAACCATCAAAAAACAACAACACTTGCAAAAAACACCACAAAAATTAAATGGGTTTCAACAGGGCTCTCTAGTCTAGTCGCCGACCCCCACCCCCTTTCTCAGCCTTTCTTTCTTCATTTTTGCTATGCAACATCTAAAACATTTAAATGGCATTTCGCTGGCGGGCCGATGGTTGCCCGACATTGCGTGCTGCTGGGATTGGGTATGTCCCTGTCTTGTACCGCCATCTAGTAGCTTTGCACTGATACGCTTTCTTTGGTTTTGTAAAATATTAGTGAGAAGAATGCTCATATAAATTACAATAAAATGTTGTGATGTTGAATGCTCATATAAATTACAATAAAATGTTGTGATGTTGCGATGTTGTTATTATCGCCTTATCATGCGCGGATCCAGAAATTTTGTCAGAGGAAGTCCAACTAAAATCTGACACACTTCTTTTTAGATGAATGGAGTGAGGAATCAAAATAACGTACGCGGCCCTAATGTCGTCATAGCCCTAAGGTCGTCAGTTTTCTTTTGGCCTCGCTCTTTTCCGTCCAAATCATCGAAACTTCTTAGAGGGGGCATCATTTGAAAGGAAATTATCTGCCCTATGGATTGATATATAAAGTACAGCTGCCCTATAAAAGGTGTCCGAGTGGTAGGCATTGAAATGGGGGTACCCAATTGCATGCAAAATTTGGAGTCTGTCGAGAGTTGAAGGCGATATTGATATCGATCCGGCGAAACAAAATAACTGTACTGTACGTCTGTCCCACATGAACACATGCGTTTTTTACATGTACAGAAGATATCGAATTAGCAATAATTACGTCCTTTTGGCCGATATGACAACCTCCAACAGAAATAATAGGTTGAAAAGTGAGATGACGACTTTAGGTCCGGCCTGCCGACTTTTGGGCTTCAAGAAAATGAGTGATTTTTATTGCCTGTTTACTCACTTCGTCTCTTCTAAAACAATGATTCGTTTTATGCAACAGTCATTTGTATCTCCACCCCCTTAGGGGCCATGGATACCGGGGACATAGTGGGGCTTAAGTGCCGGTGCTTAACCTCTGATGCATCAGGGCAGTGCCGTAGATGTGCCAGGGTTTTCATTTTACGCTATAATAGCCTGTACGGTCTGGTCAGCTCTTGTTTTCGTTGTCTAAATTGTATATTAAACGCTCATTATTGTCAATTCCTAAATTTCAAGTCTCTGTAGCTGGACAGGTCAGTTTGAATCAGTATAGGTTGCAAACCCCAAAGACATGGTTACTTATAAAGTGGCTCATGTAGAGAAACCACATTCACTACGCCTACGGGGACTATTAACACCAGAATTAAGACATTAAATTTTCTACATATACCCGACCAACACTGTCTCTCATATATTCAGTTTAAGCATACGCCGAACTATATATAGATGTACGCTCATGTATGTTTATAGGATCATCGCCCCCAAGTATACTTCCAAACAACCACCACCATTTAGAACTTCATTGCACATCAAGGACTGCCAATTTCGATACTGAGGGCAACAAAATACCCTAACGACCAGCAGCATGCCCACTAAGACCTTTAATATGCTCTGTAAGCCTACCAATCTTCAATTCCTTGGACCACCAATAAGTCACTTAGAACTTCAATACGTCCCTTCGACCACCTACACCGTCACTCAATTAAACAACACGCCTACGACCGCGAGCATTGCCACTCATACCTTCAGTTCATACCACCAACACCACCACTGAGACCTTCAGTACGTTCCTGGGACCATCAACACTGGCTCTCAGACCACCAGTGTATCCCTAAGACGACCTCCACCACCACTTAAACATATAGTGCACGACTACGACTACCAACGCTATCACTCATGCCTAGAACGCCCATACACCATAGCACCAGCGCTCAGACCACCAGGACGTCTCTGGGACCAAATACACACCCAGTTCGATAAATAAGCACCACCACTCAGACATTTACTGCGCTTATAGGACCACAAAACACCACACATTGTTGACGACCTTAGGGCCTAGTCACTGACGACTTTAGGTCTTGGTGGTCCTAAAGTCGTCAGACAGACCCCTCTTAACAAAATCGGTCTTTTAAAGATATTTTTGGGTGGTTTCAAACCATTTTCTTTAGTTTATCGACTAGCTGGATGATTAAACTACCATCTGCTAAAGTCTATTCTTAGTCAGTGAGTGTCTCCTATCCGGGGCAATCGCTTAAATGCATCAAAGTGACGACTTTAGGGCCGCGTACGTTACCACTAAAAGTGGACCATCATCAGCCCAACAACAAAACGCTGGCGGGGCGATTATTACCCAATATGGAATGCTGGCTTGGTAGCTTTTGATTTTCCAGGGGATCTTGACCAGTATTGCTAAAGAGCCCCAAAGGTTTCCAATTTTCCAGGGTGGGGGGTCAGGACCCTCTGCCACCTCCTCTCTGGATCCCCGCATCTTAATCTTAGTTAAATGCGCAGCTATCGAGTAACGTGAGCATTCGAATTTCTGGACTCTCCGGCGTCACTGTGTTGTGTCCTTGAGCAAGACACATTAATCATTGCTTAGTAACGGTTCAACCCAGGAGTACCCGTCCCGACATAATGAAAAATTGTTAACAAATACCCGTAAAAATATTGAAGATAGTGCAGTTTCGGTGGTAATCCGTTCTGTTATTTTATCTTTTAACGTTTTTAAACTTTGCATAGAAGTACAGGGCCCAGAATTACAATGCCTCCTTAAAGTTAAGGAAGACTTAAGTATTGATATTTCAACATGCTAAATAAATTGCCTGGATAGATGCAGTACTTGCGGTCAAAGATATCATCAGAAAAATGAAACTATTTTGCTTTTAATCAGTTTAAACGTTATTTTTCGCATTCTGAAAATCAATACTTAACTCAGTCAGAAAAATGAAACTATTTTGCTTTTAATCAGCTTAAACGTTATTTTTCGCATTCTGAAAATCAATAGTCAGTCTTCCTTAACTTTAAGGAGGCAGTGTAATTCAGGGCCCAGGTCCTCATATTCCGGTAACAGCAGCCCAAGCCCCACAATGGCATCTTTTTAAACAATATTATTTGAGCGACATGAGATTTCCAACAATGTGGTATGTGTGACTAGCAAAGGCTCAGACCAGCCTGCGCATACGCTCAGTCTGATCAGAGCCTTTGCTTGTCGCTTGAATATTATATGAATATTAAGCTACTGAACGAACATAATTTGGATTTTCTAAGCTTAAGAGAAGGCTACACAGATTGGTCTGAGTCTATTCATGTCAAAATGCCACATTGTTGGAAATCACATGTCGCGGCTCATTTGTCATTCTATAAGAAGCAATAAAGATGAGTTGTTTATCTTTAAGATATTTTTAAAAGTTTCACACCGGATAAGCGGCAATCGAAAACGTTAATACTATCGACGAACATAGATCAAAAATAGTTGGAAACAGGGTTTTTGATTGCCATTTGTCGCCCGATTTTTCGATTGCCATTTGTCGCCCGAATCAAAACACTGTTTCTAGCGATTTCCATATGCATAAAACAACATGTATTTGTAACATGTTATATATTTGTACTTATAAAAACAGATAGCTTCCCATTTCTGTAAAAATCGAATGTTAATTAGATTTTTCTGCCACTATTTGCAGTACGACTTTAAATTATCTTTAGTTCAATAAATGTACCTGGTTGACGCCCTTTTCAGAAAGAGATGGACAATCGGATTGTAAACTAGCTGTTACTCGTTTAGAGTTTGGGTACAATACTTTTTAAACAGATCAAGTTCAGTAGTTTTGTAGATGTGATGTTTGTTCTATCATCTATAATAGAGGCCCTCCTAGTAGGTACATGTACCTGTTCCCTTGTTCTTCTTAAATATTGACTTGTCTCCATGTTTCATATTTTATTTATTCCCTGTTCTCTGACAATTTTGTTTCCCCCAGTTTGGCATTTTCCCTTTCCCTAGAATAAACTGGCTTGTAAAAATACACCCTAACTCGTGAGAGGGCCTCATTTTTACGGCATACAGAAAACTCCTCTCTCAATTCCACGACAAAAATGTTCCCTGCTAGCACGTTATAAAAATTCTTCACCATCGGATCACATACTTGGAATTTGACAGAGGAGGACTGACACTCGCTATCCTTTCATTATATTCTCGTACTGCTCATGATATTTAAAGTAAATTACCAACTACATTAGAGAGAGAGAGAGAGCGAGAGAGAGAGAGAGAGAGAGAGAGAGAGGCAGACAGAGACAGAGAAAGAGAGAGTAGAGAAAGAGAAAGTAGAGAAAGAGAGAGAAGAGAAGAGAGAGTAGAGAAAGAGCAAGTAGAGGAAGAGATAGTAGAGAAAGAGCGAGTAGAGGGAGTGCGAGTAGAGGGGGAGCGAGTAGAGGGAGTGCGAGTAGAGAAGGAGTGCGAGTAGAGAAGGAGTGCGAGTAGAGAAGGAGAGAGTAGAGAAAGAGAGAGTAGAGTAGGAGTTCAAGTAGAGAAGAGAGAGTAGAGACGGAGTGCGAGTAGAGAAGGAGCGCGACAAGAGAAAGAGAGAGTAGAGAAAGAGTGCGAGTAGAGAATTGAGAGTAGAAAAGAGTAGAGGAGTGCGATTGGAAGAGGAGTGCGAGTAGAGAAAGAGAGAGTGGAGAAGGAGTGCGAGTAGAGATAGAGAGAATAGGGAAAGAGTGAGTAGAGATGGAGTGCGAGTAGAGAAGAGAGAGTAGAGAAGGATGGTAGGTAGCGAGGAAAGAGTAGATGAGTGCGAGTAAAGAGGGAGTGCGAGAAGAGAAAAGAGGAGGGCGACTAGAGAAAAGTGTGAGTAGAGAAAGAGAGAGTAGAGGAGTGCGAGTAGAGGGAGTGCGAGTAGAGAAGGAGTGCGAGTAGAGAAAGAGAGAGTAGAGAAGGAGTGCGAGTAGAGAAGAAAGGGTAGAGAAGGAGTGCGAGTAGAGAAGAGAGAGTAGAAGAGTGCGAACAGAGAAGGAGTGCGAGTAGAGAAAGAGAGAGTAGAAAAGGAGTGAGTAGAGAAGGAGTGCGAGTAGAGAAAGAGTGAGTAGAGAAGGACTGCGAGTAGAGAAGGAGTGCGAGTATAGAAGAGAGAGAGTAGAGAAGGAGTGCCAGTAGAGAAAGAGAGAGTAGAGAAGTAGTGCGAGTAGAGAAGAGAGAGTAGAGGAGTGCGAGTAGAGAAAGAGTGCCAGTAGAGAAAGAGAGAGTAGAGAAGTAGTGCGAGTAGAGAAAAGAGAGTAGAGGAGTGCGAGTAGAGTAAGAGAGAGTAGAGAAGGAGTGCGAGTAGAGAAAGATTGCGAGGAGAGAAAGAGGGAATAGAGAAGGAATACGAGGAGAGAAAGAGAGAGTAGAGAAGGAGTGCGAGTAGAGAAAGAGAGAGTGGAGAAGGAGTGCGAGCAGAGAAGAGAGAGTAGAGGAGTGCAAATAGAGAAGGAGTGCGAGTAGAGAAAAGAGGAGGGCGAGTAGAGAAGAAGTGCAAGTAGAGAAAAAGAGAGTAGAGGAGTGCGAGTAGAGGGGAGTGTGAGTAGAGAAGGAGTGCGACTAGAGAAAGAGAGAGTTGAGAAGGAGTGCGAGTAGATACGAGAGAGTAGAGGATTGCGAACAGAGAAGGAGTGCGAGTAGAGAAGAAATGAGTAGACAAGGAGTGAATGGAGAATGAGTGCGAGTAGAGAAGGACTGCGAGTAGAGAAGGATTGCGAGTAGAGAATGAAGTATTGAAAGGGAGGGTAGAGAAAGAGAGAGAGAGCGGGAGTAGAGAAGGAGTGTGAGTAAAAGAAGGAGTGTGAGTAGAGAAGGAGTGCGAGTAGAAAAAGAGAGAGTAGAGAAGGAGTGCGAGTATAGGAGAAGTGCGAGAAGAGAAAGTAGAGAGGGAGTGCGAGTAGAGAAAGAGAGAGAGTGGAGAAGGAGTGGGTAGAGAAAGAGTGTGAGTAGAGAAGGAAGTAGAGAAAGAATGAGTAGAGAAGGATAGCGAGTAGAGGAGGAGTGCGAGTAGAGAAAGAGAGAGAAGAGAAAGAGTGTGGGTAAGGAAGGAGGGAGTAGAGAAAGAGTGTGAATAGAGAAGAGAGAGTAGAAGGGTTGCGATTAAGGAGGAGCGCGAGTAGAGAAGAGAGAGTAGAGGAGTGCAAGTAGAGGGGTGCGAGTAGAAAAAGAGAGAGTAGAGAGGGAGAGCGGGTAGAGAAAGAGAGAGTAGAGAAGGAGTGCGAGTAGAGACAGAGAGAGTAGAGGAGTGCAGATAGAGAGAGTAGAGAAGGAGTGTCAGTAGAGAAAGAGAGAGTAGAGGAGTGCGAGTAGAGAAAGGGAGAGTAGAGAAGGAGTGCGAGTAGAGAAAGAGAGAGTAGAGGAATGCGAGTAGAGAATAAAGTAGAGAGAGAGAGAGAGAGAGAATAGAGAGAGAAACAGAGTAGAGTAGAGAGAGAGACCGAGTAGAGAGACAGACGTAGAGAGAGAGAGACGTAGAGAGAGAGAGAGACAGAGTAGAGAGAGACGTAGAGAGAGAGAGAGACAGGGTAGAGAGAGACTAGAAAGAGAGACAGAGTAGAGAGAGACAAGGAGAATAGAGAGTAGAGAGAGACAAAGAGAATAGAGAGTAGAGAGAGACAAGAGTAGAGAGAGAGAGTAGAGAGTAGAGCGAGTAGAGAATAGAGAGGAGAGCGAGTAGAGAGAGAATAGAGAGAGAGAGATAGAGAGAGCGTAGAGAGCGAGTAGATGGGGAAGAGAGAGCTGTTTGCTTCGCTTAGTTTGTCTTCCTAATGTCTCGTTATTTGATGTGTGGCTCTTCCTCACGGTGCCATGTGTTTGTCTTAAGTTTGTGTTGTGGTATTTCCTGATCATATTCACTTACTATTTTTGTTGTATTGGCTGGGGGTTCGTGTTTATCACTTCGTTATAAACTCTTATATTGTGTCATTTCTAGTTTGGCAATACTCTCACTGAGATAAAGGGAGCTGAATGCTTTGCTTATTGCATTCTGACTTTTGTGCGTATTCCTTATTTGTCTGTGTTCCAGTGTCCCTGTCTCTTGGAGACATGTGTCTGTCTGGGATTGTGGCATTTCCTGCTCATTTACACTTGTTTTAACCCAAAGGCCGTTCTTTAAGGCGGGTTAATTTATGTTGTGTTAATGCAAAAACAACTAGTTTAATTTATGCATCTAGTGAAGAGTGAAGACTGATTACACTGTACAGGTGCTCGTCTAAACAGCTGGTTTACTAATTGCATTGACACTTGATATGTCACCTTCACGAAATGGTATGTGTCCATTGCATTATAGTATAATACTTTGGCGTGTAATGTTACTGCCAGATTGTTTCTTTAATGTGATGCAAAGGGCTAAATAGATATGGTAGGCCAAAACAAACAAAACAAACTAATGCAAAAAAAAAAAAAAAAAAAAAAAAAAAAACACCCATTCAATGTTGAGTAAAAACTTTAACAAATTGGTTTATTTAAACTTGTTTCTCCTTTAATATGTTCCTCGCAAATCGAACCACTTGTTTTTGAAAGTGTTTGAGTTTTACACTTTTGTTTCCGTATGCGAGAGCTTGTTTAATGAGCATGATCAATTTGCTCTTCTCCGAAATCAATGTTAACATGCACAAGCCTTCCCTCCGACAGCTACCCAACATACCTCCGAACGGAAAGCTACCTATAAACATGATACCACCGTCATAAAATTGCAGATAAATAAGTGTTTTGTAAGTATTTTTGAATTGTACTTGACTGATTCATTCCAAAGAGAGGTTATACATTCCAGCGGTGGCTGTGAATCAAGTAAAAATAAAATAATAGATATGAATATTAACTGATGAATTCGAAATATTCGTCCAAATTTAAGCATTTCCGAATTCAAATGCGATTTAAACTCGAACAGATTCAGTTCAAAAACATGTAATGTATTCAGAGTTATCATCATTCTGTATACTATCGACCTATATGTTGTTCTTATCCCTCAAAACGAATCTAAATACAATAAAATCGTCTCAATGCAGACCATGTCCAACCCCAAAATCCTTTGTTTACCTCCGATAGCCAACACCCTCCGAGATCTAGACATGCGGTTTACCTGGGTGATTATGCTCTTGTGATAACTAATATAGAGGCGCAAATGGGTAAATATCTCAAGGAAAAAAACTACGTTATTCTTAATTACAGGGTATTTGGGCCTTACTTCATAATAAGGGATGCTCTCAAAATAAGTTTTAGTTACGCGGTATACATTTACATCCACATGCTAAACGTCGATCGCATTAGTAAGGATTAAAGTCGCTAAATAAAAGAAAAACGGGGGTCACTTTAAACTGGAAACACATTAGTTGGCGCGTGCGCACATCGAAGACTCAGATCAGCCTGCACACCCGTGCAGTCATATCAGAGTCTTTGATGGACGCTCTATGGGTAGCCCAGGGTCCAATGTTATATCAGATGGAAACCGAAGACTCTGATCAGACTAACATGAGCAATCTGATCTTGATCTACACTGTTTCCCATATACTTATATTTGTCAACAATGTTAGCAAATATGTAACAGACGACTCAAGCAGACGTTATTTTTCAGCTTCATTTGTTGTTGGGGCTGAAAAGGGTCAACTGTTCTGGGCTGTCAGCAATACTGTTGCACTATAGCAAACAGAGTAGCCCTTGATCAGACGGACACCGTTATTTACCACCACTTCTGTCCTCTAACAATATCCATAGTTTTGAAACAATTCGCTATAATTATTTAATATGCATGCTAAGTAGCTTAACAATTTTGAGATAATAAGAGAAAATATACCATATATGACAGATGAACAATCTCACACCTGCACACCGGGTAGGCGGCAATCGAAGACGGTAATACTATCGACGAACGTAGATCAAAAATCGATAGAAACAGAGTTTTTGATTGCCATTTGTCGCCCGATTGGCGACAAATGACAATCGAAAACTCTGTTTCTAGCGATTTTTTATCCGCGTTCGTCGATTTTTAAGAGCGTTTTCGATTGCCACCTACCCGGTGTGAATCTAATGCTATATCTGGTCTGTCTTGATATGCAGGTTAAACAAGGAAATATCTTTTTCAGGCCCCGCGATGGATCATAATGACATGAATCTATGTGACGAGAGAGGTTTGAAGCTGGATGAATGGCCTTGGATAGGTAAGAATTGTGGTAATGGGAGAGGTTTGGGCCTAGATGAAAGGCCTTAGTTAGGTAGCATGTGGGGTAATGGGAGAGGTTTGGGCCTGGATGAAAGGCCTTAGTTAGGTAGCATGTGGGGTAATGGGAGAAGTTATGGCCTGGTAGAAAGGCCCTGGATAAGTAAGACGTGTGATGACGAGAGAGGATTGAAGCTGGATAGATGGCCTTGGTAAGGTAAGGCTTCTGGTGATGAGAGAGGTTTGAGGGTGAATGAATGGCCTTGGATAGGTAAGTATTGTGGTGATGGGAGATAAATGGCATTGGCTGTGTAAGCCTTAATGGTGATTGGAGAGGCTTCAGCCTCGATGAATGACCTAGGATAGGAGAGTTCTGAAAGGTTTGAGGCTGGATGAATGCCATTGGATATGTAAGACGTGTGGTGACGAGAGAGGACGAAGTCAAGATAAAAGACATAATATATGCAAGACTTGTGGTAACGAGATAGGTTTGAGGCTGGACGAATGACCTTAGATAGGTAAGACTTATGGTGATTGGAGAGGCTTGAGCCGCGGTGAATGACTTAGGATTGGAGACTTCTGAGAGGTTTTAGACTGGTTAAAAGGCCTTAGATAGGTAATACGTGTGGCGACGAGAGAGGATTGAGCCTAGATAAAAGACCTTAGATAGATAAAACTTGTGGTGATGAGTGAGGTTTGATGCTGGACGAATGGCTTTGGATAGGTAAGACATATGGTGGTGAGAGAGGTTTGAGGCTGGATGAATGGCCTTGGATAGGTAGGACTTGTGGTGATGAGAGAGGTTTGAAGCTGGATGAATGACCTTAGATATATAAGACTTATGGTGATGAGTGAGATTTGATGCTGGATGAATAGCCTTGGATAGGTAGGACTTGTGGTGACAAGAGAGGTTTGAAGCTGGATGAATGACCTTAGATAGATAAAACTTGTGGTGACGAGTGAGGTTTGAGGCTGGACGAATAGCCTTTGATAGATAAAACTTGTGATGATGAGTGAGGTTTGAGGCTGGACGAATACCCTTGATAGGCTAGACTTGTGGTGACGAATTAGATTTGAAAAGCAGGAGAATAAGTGGTAGAGTGTTTGACTTCAGATTGAGAAATTGCTGATTTGAGCCTCACCAGATGTACTGTGTTGTGTCCTATAGCAAGACACTTTATTCTAACTATTAAAATGTTGGCTCAACCTAAGGAGACGCCACGTAATGAATGACAAATTGTTGTCTGGGACGTAAAGCATCAGCTCAAACAAAAATAAAACCAGCCCCAGGAACAGGGTAGGTGCTATTTATAGCACTCATATAGATTGCTTTTGAAAACAGATCAGATCCAATCAATTTATTTACCCTGTTCGTAGGAGGGAAACGGCATGTCAAGCATGGCTGTAGATTTTAATTTAATTTAAAACGGTCTGGCGATCTGTGTTTATATTGAGGCATTGCACCACAGCTAAAGAAAACAAACATGCAGACAAGACTAGTACGAGGGGCATTTGGAAAGTTCTTAGCATGTTTTTTTTTTATCTCAGTAACCAATTTACAAACCCTATCATGTTTGGTATGAGTTTAAAGAGCTATCTTTCCTCTTTGTTATAGCACACATTTCATGAGGATGTTATGATGCAAACACGAAAAATATTATTGTGAATACATGTACTATTTGTATACTGGAAATCGCAAAAATTCAGTTGAAAATATAACTTTTTACCTTTGGAAAAGTGTGCAGAACATTAAGAATCGTTCATGAAATTAGATAATTTTGTAATAGTCGGTAGGCCACAATTTGGTACAATGATCATACGAGGGACGTTTTTTTATGTTCGTAGAAAGGTAGATTTAATGAAAACGGCGAAAGTAAATGCATACATCATGCATATATTTGGAAAGATTGAGCTATTATCTATACATTCATGCAATCTAAAATTATTTCAAAATGCATTACTTTAATGACTTCTAAGAGGCAAAGACATACCTACGAGGGCTGTTCAAATATGAATGCAAGTAGCTTCATAACTTTTTTCATATATATGCTACGACAACATAATAAACGTTTCTATAAAGGACTATATGTCACCTTTAAACTGGCACTAGACCTTAAGAAAAATACAGTATACTTATCGAGCTATAGCCCTTGGAATGAGGGTCACGTTAGTATACTAACAAGCTCACTGTTTCGAACATATACCAGAGATATAGACGAGCGTATAATTCTTCGATTAATCGGTGGAATTTCTTGAAATTTTTAAAGAAGTATCACCATATCATTATATAATGATTCTGTGAAAGTTGCGAAAATCCGACATGCTTTTGTTAAATTACAACGAATTGTTATCATTAAAGTCTCTTTATGTTTGCGAATAAATGGTAAACAAAACACGACCTTTCAGTCTTCAGTAAAACTTATCTTTGACAAAATGCACGAAGTAACATTTAAACTAATTTTAACTCAAAGACAATATGTTGATCGCTCATACTGAGTTGTTGCTACAAATAATTGATGAATAGTGGGTAATTTTTAAGCTCTAAACAAGAATTTTTATTAAGTCAAAAATGCCTTAAGTGAAGGGGTTATAGAATTTATACTTATTTTTGTTATAACATTGTGGCTTTATTCTAAATTTGATCGTAAACTTTAAGTTTGACCACTATATGCAATATTTCCAATGAAATTACTCACCTGTTCTTGAGGACTAGACAGAATGAACATATTCTAATTAATGTAAACACGTCATTAGGAAGCAGAAAAATGCTGAAAAATGATATAAAATGTAATTACTCTGTAAATACAGGACAGCGTGTTTTGAAAACTTCCTTATGACATATTTAGCATGTTTTCAGCAAAACGCAAAGAAAACGGCACAGCGATGTCCATTATTACATCACCAGTAGATAACTCAAAATGACGTTTATCAAAAAAATAATTACGTCACAAACGTGCCTGTTTACTCCAGATTGAAACAGGATTATATTGATTCTTTCCTGCAAGCAAACTTTGTCAATGGACATTAAAGTTGCATCTAAAATTTGGTGCCAGTTTGTCTAGAACTTTCAAAGATATGACACTATACCCGTACATGTACCAAAACTTGCATTGCAATTTGCTTCAGAAAAACTTCAGTATACAGGAATGACCTTTATATAAGGGTGTGTAACTCGAGGAATATAGTAAGTGTTTCTTTATGGTTGGTGTCATTTTAAAGGCGACATATAGTTCTTTTTAGAGAGGTATTACATTTTGTCCTATCATATATGTGAAGAAAGTTATGAATCTACTTGCATTCATATTTGAACAGCCCTCGTATATACCGCACACTGGAAATATGGTAGAAATATGACATTTATGGACTTAGTCTCTGACAGAACGTTAGATACAATTGCATGAAAATGGGTCCATAGCCATACACAGCTTCTGAAAATATGGCTTCTGATCAAGGACACCACGTACTACAATATTATATAAACATTATAGCAAATGCGCAGCAATTATTGGATATGGAAGAGTTGTTTGGAACCTCAGCAAATTGAACAGTAGGCATATAAACTTTTATTGTAAAAAGTTGACACAAGTGGGAGTTGGATACGGGCTTTTGAATGTGGCTTAATATGTTAGCTGTAAAGTAGTTTTATATTTTTTCTTGTTTATATGGTAGATGGAAGTGTTATGGTAACTTTCATCTCAAAACAAGGTTAATACTTTTGTTTTATTAGAAATGAACTGCAAAATAAATAGCCTAGAGGGGTGCTAAAATCCCTTATTTGTATATAAATGACGTCATGGAGCGTTACTATATCTAGAAAATACCCCAAAACTGCTTTTGTGCCTCTTAACAGGTTTTGAAATAACTGCAATAAGAAAATTATGCAGATCCGATTGTTATTGTGTTTTCTACGCGGGGTTGATTTACCCCACCCACTTTTTATAACATGGGGGTATGCCAGTACCGGAAGTTGCCAGTTACAAGCTTAAATCGATACATCAATATAACTGCTGACGAATGATTGAGTACACCATGTGCTATGCAAAACCAGAAGAAATTTTAAAATATGTTCACAATCCTAATTTTAACAGATATAATAACTAGCACTTGACTGTGATTATTTTGGTATACTGATGGGTGTTTTAAAATTGTTACAGAAGAGCAAACAACATGCTTATAGTTTTGCTGCACTTGTCTACGATTAGCGTTGGAATAACTAATTTTGATGGTGCAAAGAAAAAATCTACTTGAAAAATGCTTATATTTAACAGCGTCTAATTTCCTGATGGCTGCGTGGTTAAAATGACACGGATTTTGGCCAGTGTCCTTTTTACGCCCTATTCAAAGCTATATATCTTGACGGAACTAAGCGCTAATGATGTAAAATTTATATCAAGTGATAGACAGGAGCTAGACCTATCAAAATATATATAGTAATGGTACCGTAAATTCTATATTTGTAGAGATACAGCCCGATTCTACGAACATAAAAAATGACCCTCGTACAATTGATGACCGAGTTGGATGTTTCTAATAAATAAATACAGGAACGGCAATACCAAAACCGTTTGGAAAGCAAAGCTTTCACCTGTTTTTACGTCTAAAAATCGCATGTCACAATGCACATATTTTGAACATAAATAAACGACAGTAGTTTAAAAATGTCAATTGTTGGTATTTTTGTCAAGCACACTTTATGCTTTTTGTATTAAAACCAAAAAAATTTTGTAAACCAAAACAAAGGGAAGATAACTCTTAAAATATTCCCATGGGCAGAATGAGTTTTGTTATGAGTTGACCTTCTCGTTCATTTCAATTGAAAACAGTGGCAAACAAAAAAGTAAAAACAGCTTGAGAGTTCTTATGCCATCGACAAATTATGCGGGGTTGAGTTACCCCACCCACTTCTTGAAAAGTAGGGGTAGTGTTATTAGGAATAATTTTCTTGAATACAGAACAAATAAAGCCGCATATTTTGCGTGACGAAATGATTGTTATGCATTGTTGGCTATAAATAAAGCAAATTATATACCCAATACGCCTTTTTCGTGATTCTGTAGTGACACAAATTATGGTAAAAGTATAAAGAAAAATCGAAAAAAGTCCTATTTTTGAAAGTTTACCATTTCCTTATTAGTCAACATTTTCCAAATGTAATGGTGGTGGGCATGCAAGCAGTGATCGCATAATATATATTTTATAAAAAATAAGTTGGCACCAAATCGTTAATTTGTCAGATCATGATCGCAAATAAGGTCACCAATTTTCCCTCGCTTTTTCCAACTAATTTGCTTAAAATTTCCGCCAGTATATAAACCCCTACTCATTTTGAGCATGCGCTGCACGTGCACGCCAAGTCCTTTTTCGTCAAAAATTAAACCATCAAGTAGCCGTTAAATTCTAGTTTCCAAAAATGTATTATTTGATAGCATTTTATCAACGCATTGTGGAGTTATGATGCCATGCTAAGAACTTTGCAAATGACCCTCGTATCTATAGAGCATATTTCTATTCTGGTCGCAAAGATATTTATGAATCTTATTAAAAAGGAATGAATAATACGAGGGGCGTTCAATATGTAATGAAAACAGTCCAGTATATCCCAAAGTTTTATTTTTACACACTTCATGATTACTTTCATTAAAATGTATGTTTCTTGGCTATATAAATGTAAAATTGCAGATGTCCAGCTCCTTATCTTATTTACACAAGCCACTTTCAAGTTAGGGTGCTGAAGTACACTGCGATATGAAATAAAACAATGTTTTCAAAAGTAGATAACTACATGAAAGAGGGATGTTTTCAGTCTGCTTCTTCGTGTGGTAAATATCCATATATTGGTGATCTATACCTGCACAAATTTTTGATATTGCTTTATATTCTATGAAATACTGAGGCTGCCATGTTTGTTAAAATCCTCCTAAATGCTACATTTTCTGACATTCCACTGACAGAGTCGTTTTTTGCGTGAACGAATAAATGGCGAAAATTAATACGAAAATCATTTTAAACATTTTTTCTGGTCGCTTTGATGTTCATTTGATAGTAATACAGAAGATTTTGAAATTTCAATATTTAATCTCAACCATAAAGAACCCTAAGTACGTCATTTGAAATGAGAAAATCACTTAAAAGAATGCAGTCTCTGGTTTACATTGAAATGGATCAGACAAAATACCACGTTTCATCGATGTTTGCATTCGGGTGCATTATTTGGACATAGTTACACGTATTTACATGTATATAATCTGGCTGGCTACATGTAATTTCAGACGATAAAATTATGGGAAAAGAAAATGGCATGCCACTCAGATGAGATACTCCTAGATATTGGTTTCAGTTTAACTGGTCTAGTGCCTATGCACTGTGTGTATTGAAACTTCGATATAATCAAAATTGTCCTTTCCTGGTACAAAGCCACATTTCCGATTTTCCAGAACCGTGCGTATATTTAAGTAACGTCCATTGCTTTAAACGACGTCAACGTAAAAGGGGGTAAAGCAATAAAACCGTTTGCACGGGAAATCGGTACCGGTCAAAAGTTTGTATCTTTATTGCAGATAGAGGGGAAATGAGTCAGAAAACTATGAATATGTGATTCATGCATGTTAAATGTTTGTTTTAGAAAACACAGCATGCCTTTCTACCTTTGTTAAAATGAGTCTTTTCAATTAGGTGGAAAATATATGCAGTGTATATTAGTGTACTTTTTAAAAAGTCTGTTACTTATTAAATCTGGAAAGATAAAATAATGTTTCATGCACCATTATAACGGCGACGCTTTGATCTTTCGTTTGGTATATAGCATAAAATGCTATCTTGTTTGTGGATGGAGTTATTAATGGGTTTTCATTACATATTGAACTCCCCTCGTATGTCCAGATAGGCAAACCTTTTCAGCGTAGAACTGTGAATGTTGTCTTACCAATCAGTTATAACATACGTTGTGGATGCTCAAAAGAACCGTCTCATTGAGACGGTTCTATTATGCACCAACAACACATGTTTTGGTTGAGTAATAAGAAAAATAAATTTTGATTACACGCTATTATCTTGAGTCCCAATTATTGTGATCACTGTTTTATGGCTCTACCCAGGAAAGGTCAAAGGTAACACAGTTGCATTCGGGTGTTATAAAAAAGACAGGTAGTTGTTGAATACATGATATAGGCAACCAACGAAAGCTCAGACATACCTACGCATTTTATCTTCTTAAACCAGTCGTCGGTCCCGATCTGGATTTAAACCGTTTGACACTCCGATAGCGTTCCTGAAATATTTTGAAAACGGTAAGGACGACAAAAAAGCAGAGTTAAGACGACTAAGAAAAAATGAAATGTTTCAATAATTTCAGCTCCGTGGAGAGGCGAGGTTACCAACTGTCCCATCAGTGGAGGATTTAGCTTTAGAACTGTGAACCGACTAACAAATGAGGTATATTCTATACTTGTATCAGCCAAATTTTCACCGAGTTATAATTTTAGAGGGACATTTCCATTATGAATTTATAATATGACAGTCAATTACTAAATTCGCACCAGCAACAATGACAAAACGTCTTCATTGGGCGTGTGTGTGTGTGGGGGGGGGGGTGTGGTGGGGTATTTTCATGCTTGTACTCGTGCAATGGCGAGCAACATGTACCCTTCGGTGAGAAAGTATATGAACCATTATTGCAATAAAGCAACATGGAAAGCAACATTTATAGAGTGGATATTACACCAGCCATTATTCAATATCTAGTTTATAAAACCGGATTATGCATGTTTTCACATATTATAGTTTACTCCGCCCCTTCCTGTGCTTCACAACCAATCAGTTTGCACAGAAATTAGGCCAACTTAATCACATAGTTTGTCAATACTTGCAATAGCTATTAAGTTAATCATTAAGTAAATCCATGAAGTGGTCGATGCGACCATTTCAAAAGGTGCAGTCATTAAAAAGGGGAGAAAACTATAAGTAGGTCATAGATCATATATTACAATTATAAAGAAATTAAGTGGTTCACTCGCTGCGCTCGTTCATCACGAGTACGTTTCTGTTTCTCATGGTGTATTCTAACCAGATGTTTGGACTTTCAAGTTAAGTTTTGAACACGTAACGTTGATTTAGCGTCGCTATGACATACCATTTATTCAATATAGCGTTAACTTATTAATCACGTTATATTCCTTGTTATGAAAAGTATGACCTTATCCACTGAGAAATAGCGATGTGATTTCAGGATTTCTGTGAAGATGAGTGGAGAAGATCTCGACTAGAGATGGACTGTTCCAAAGGAGATGGACTCAACTTTATAGCCCCTAAAGGGAGTTTGTGTAATCCCTTCTCATCTGCTTCAGAAGGTAACAGTCTTTGTTTGGTTTGTTTGTGTTTCTTTTCTTGCAGGTTCAGTTATTATTATATATATGACATCTATAATTAAACAAGGAGATACCGACAGTCAGGTCATAATCATTCTCGCGAGACCTGACGATACCTCATCTAGATCTCTCGCATTTCGCCCTTTGCATTATGGGTAGCTAGCGATATTCGGCTTGTCCCGTTCAATTCTCGTGCTACTGTAGTGGCAGAATTTATTGTTAAAATAGCAAAAAGTCAAATTTTTGACAGTTTACCATTTCTCTTTTAGTCAATATTTTCTGGATGTAAAGCCTTGAGTCATGCAAGCAGTGATTAGTAAAAATGGCGGTTCAATCCCAGTGTGCACAGAGCGAAAGGCGACAGGTTAGTACGTGCTAGCGTGCTTCCTAGTTGCGACAATGAGGTCATAATATGCTTGGTACTAAATTTCAGTTATCAGTGATCTCATACAGTTATTGAGAATTATAACGGTTTGGGGATATACCTTACGTCACTGTCATAAACTGTTTGTGGAATAGTAATAGAATAGCAAATGAGTTTGTAAATAAGAATACAAAGCACCAATAATAGTCGACTGCAGAAATGTTTAAGAAGCCTTTTCAACAATTAGTGTAGACCTATATCAGACTAACCCTGTTTGTATAAGAAGTGGAATATACATGTACAAAAAGCCAATAACAGCAAAATTCGTCTGCTTAAATGTGTAGGAGCGTCTTCAACAAATAGTGTAGGCTCAGATCGGACTGCTCGTATAGGAGCAGTCTGATCTGTGTCTGCACTGTTTGACTATATTCTTAAATTACCGCAAAACCTGTTTAAAACGGCCACTCAAACATAGATAAAACAAAGGCCTTAATGACAACTGGTAGCTAAATGAAGGTCGAAAGTATCGCAAAATGCTCCCTTTGCTTTCTTTGTAGCATTCTGCAGCAATTTTGACCAGCATTAAACAATAGTCGGTCTGGAAAACCATTTTCTTTTCCTTTTGAGAGTGGCCTTTTTACACAGGTTTACTGTAGTCTATAATGTAACATAGGAGTGAGCAGAGAAAATTTTCAGATGCATTTTTGAAAGTGCTTTAAGGGTTAAGCGTTTGTGTTATTACGGAGACCTGTCCTCAGTAAAGCAGAAAAATAACGTTGGAACAATTCAAACGCAAAAATGCCCTTTTTCTACAATAAAATCACCATGTCCACTATTGGCTCATTGCAGGTATTCGTTAACCCTTTGCATACTAATTAATTTAACCACCTGCATTGATGCAATAAACCTGGGATAGTCCATTGTACATATCTAGGGATGCTCGGTTATAATTTTCAAAAAGTATTGTATTCTTTTGTCTGAGAATCTTTTTAACTAAAACAAACAGTGCAGACCCTGGTGAAATGCAGCATCATGCGGATTTCATCTGGGTCTTCACTGTTTGCAAAAGTACTCATTTAGGGGTTTCCAAATACGAAAGGTTATGCGAGTAGTTTGGCCTCAAATCCAGGCTTAAGATGCACGTGGGTGTTCCATGCAGAAATGTATACACCATAAAACCTCTGCAAAATTGCACTTATATTTTACTCCGCCCTTTCCAGTGCTTCACCGCCAATCGGTTTGCACAGAAATTTAAAATTTTAGCCTACTTATGCCTCCGTTACATTTGCCTTACGACGAGTATACGATGCTCCTACGATGTCCAGATCACCGTTTCCGTGCGGCCTCCGCAAGGAGACCTTGCGATCATCGTATGGATTTACGGGCATCGCGTCCTCTACGATTTTGTTTAACTCTGCACAATGACAAATTTGAAAAAAATCGTAAGCCCGTAGGCTGCAGACACATCGCAGTGACATCGTACGATCCTCGTACGGGCACCGCACGGTGATCGTGAGGACAACGCAGGGTTTTAGATTGTCATTTTGGCCCCAAAATGATCGTAGACTCTTGCGATAGTGGTAAGGAGCCCGCAAGGTCGCCGCACGATGCCCTTGCAGGGCCCATAAAATCGCACGGACATCAGACGGTCATCCTGTGGTAACCCCAAGGCGATGGCACAATGATCGTATGGTTGCCTTGCGACGTGTCAGCAATTTCCAGAGGGTATAAATTGGTTATCATCAGCTGTTTGTTTCATTTCAATATTTGTCTTCAGGTGATGTCTCTAAAACCACCACTCAGTATGACTCAATATGGACCCAGTTCAGTTTGCTGATGGAAGCAGTCTAATCAGGGCCCATAGAGTATGCTTCCATGATAAAATTGTATGATGTGCAATTGAAAATATGCACCTAACGTGAAATGCATATATGCAATTTTCAGTATATAAAATGCTGGTTGGATAACGGGTTTTAATAAATGAGATTAGATAAATAAAAAGTCCAGATAATTTTTTGTGATCTATAACTCTGGAATTTGAATTTGAGTTTTACTACAATGAATAAAATATATAGGTCTCGTAGTAAGAACATGCGACTAGTTCGAACATTGAAATTTGAATGTATCTATCTTTTACAAAATGTATTTTACTGAAAACTAATGGCAAATGTGCTGACCAGGCCCGGTGGAATAAAGCGCATTCTGGTCAGTACCTTTGTTGTTCGCATGCAACGACTTCATTTTTGCTTATGACGAAGATTTTATGTGTTGCTGGCCGTAGAGTGCCTGAATAAAACCATAATAAGCGTTTTAGTCTACGCTGAATCTACGAGACGATACAATTAAAGCATCTTTATATTTTCAATTAAAGTGATACTTTTTGAATTATAAAAGTGTACATTAAAAAAGGGGTTGTTGTAATATTCTGTGATTTAAACTTTATGAAAACTGCAGAACTTAAAAATTGACAGTGAAATAGTACACAAACGTATCACGCTGTTCCACACCTTGGGACCATGTTCAATTAAAAACACTAGCCTCTTAGCACGATAACTTTGAAACACAGTTCAAATGGAATCCAAAAATGCACAAAGATGGCCGTTTAAATCCATGGACATAATAACACGACATTTGCACAGTCAGCATACCGACTTCTTGCGACTTCCGCAAGGTCCTCGTATGGGCATCGTGAGATTTATATAGGGAGGTCGTGAAGATAACACGATGATTGTACGATAACCTTGCGGTTGTCGTACGATGTCCGCAAGTTCTTTATATGGTTTTGTCCTAGTTTGCCGCCGAAAGAAATCATAAGGTGATCGTAAGCAATGTAAACACATACGTCGTAGCTTATACCATCCTAAGGTGCCAAAAAAATCATAGGGAAAATCGCAGACAAATAAATTGTACGACGACCGTAGCAAATGTCACCGAGGCATTAATCCCATATTTTGTCAACATGGTCAATATTTGTAATATCTACAAAGTAAATCATTAAGAAAATCCGTGAAGTGGTCAATGCGACCATTTCTAAAGTCGCAGTCATGAAAAAGGGGAGAAAACAATAAGTAGGTCATAGATCATATATTACAATTATTAAGAAATTAAGTGGTTCACTCTCTGGGCTCGTTCCCACTTAATTTCTTTTGTTTAAACAATATTTTATTCAGATAATTTGCATGTTGACAAATATATACAATGTTAATATATTCAGGGTCTGACAGTAAGCTATAAGCTTGTATGTAAGCCATTTCCTGACAAAAAAGTATAAACAACATAAGTAAATAGTATAGAAACATTACAAAGAATGATCAACTAGCGCTACAGGTAGAATATGTAGAGAAAACAAATGAGAAAGATATATATTTAAAGGGAAACAAGAGAGAGAGAGAGAGAGAGAGAGAGAGAGAGAGAGAGGGAGAGGCGATGAGATTCCTTTATAATTGTAATATATGATCCATAACCTATACTTAAGTTGCATGTGAGTGTTCCATTGCAGAACATATGTATATCATGAAACCTCTGCATAAATGCACTTATATCATATCTTGTTCATCTTTAGCAGTAATGCAATCTTAAAATTAGAAAAAAATGCTCAGCTTAAACAATTCAACATGCATTTTAATATGTGAGAATTTCTTTATTTTACAGCAACACGGTTTTACTGCTGGGCAGGATGGAATCAGAAACATCACACATTTCTAGTAGTTGGTCCACACAGGGGAGTGCCACAGTTTTGTCTAGTATGTGTTGACTTTTTCTAAGAGATCAAATTTTTGTCACATTTCTTAGGTCAATGACCATATAACTAAAATTGAGTTATTTGAATCTATTTAAAGGAAATGGTTCTGATTGATTAGAACATTCGTGCGTTCAACCATATATTATAAACAAATTTTGCATGATACACCTCGAAAACGAAATCAAATATTGAAATAAAACGTGTTATATTTAGGTACATGATTAAGTGGCCATTTTCAAACACTGTATAAAACGAATACATTCTTCTCAATTGTTTAATTGTATGAATAGTCAATGCTATAATACGAAATACATTGGGTAATAGATAAAACATTACAATTAATCGCAAACTATTTTTCTGTTTTTAAGTATTTTCTCAGCACATGTCACTTCAGCAAAATATTATTTTACAATATGTACATCTTATAACATATTGATAGTTAGCTATATGGATATTTTATAACTATCTGCCCAGACATTATATAAAAGGGCAATTTCAAATGTACCTTAGTAATTATGTAACGAAGCACGAACATCCCACTCGCTTAAAACCCTTCAGAATAAACGAAAGTATAATTCTTAGATATGAACAAGAAGTGTATTTTTAGAACATTCTGTTTTTCTTCCAGCGTTTTCCAAGAGACATAACCTCAGAATTTAAAGTGATAGTCTACTTTAGTGTATTGTGTCCCATTGAACAAGATGGAATGCCACCAACTGGTATAGAATACCATGAGTTGAAGATGAAAACTATTAGTGAGTTTTTGTACTATTCCAACATGTTTTCTGGGGGATAAGTTTACAATATTTCCAGTTGATTAGACTAATGTGGGTACAGTTACGTATGTTTTTGTTTGTTTGCAAGTACTGCCTTTCATTTCAATTTGTTTTATTCATCTATTCGGTCACTGTATCACCACGTGCTATGTAATGTCTCGGTCTCTAGTAAAGCTAACAGAGATAAGAACCAGTTGGGGGCACGGCTAGACAGTGACACAAGAGCAGAATAATACGTGAGTACATAAGTCGATATTATAAACTTAAAAGTTAAAAACTATTATCTATATATGAGACCATGTCATGGTTAGGAATGCAGTTGGGGATTGGGATGTATTCTTAGGAAAAAGGGAACAAAGGTAAATGTTGAATGAGCAGGGGGAACAATGAACTAATTGGGAACAAAGAACAAATAGAATAATGTAATTTTGGGGAGAAAGAGGAAAAAATAACAGATGAAAACAAGTGAATAAGGGAAAAGATGTTCCATGTATATATGTTATTATATGTTCAATGGAAACTTAGTATTTCTGTTCTAAACAGATGTCATAAGGCCCTAGATAAATTGTGCCTTATATGTTTACAGAATCGAATCATGTATGTATGTATGTATGTATGTATGTATGTATGTATGTATGTATGTATGTATGTATGTATGTATGTATGTATGTATGTAATTTCTAGTTGAACATTCTGTGGCGTCTTATTTGAGCATGCACTGTTTGCTTTTATAATACGTATGAGACACTTGGCTTCAATGGGTTAAGATAGTTATCACAAACATTGGAATTTTGTAAAATATATTTGTTTGTGTTTTATGGTGATTTTAAAAGTAACAGTTATTACCTGCGCATATCAAAACTACACATAAAATATATTAATCCTTTCAGATCCTGAGAAGTGTTTAGATGATGACCCGGTAAGATGTGAACAGATACGTAATAAAGGTGCCTGCAAGAAGGAGGACAAATACGCCATTCATTGCCAGGCCTCCTGTAAAATATGTGGTACATAATGATTTTAAAATAACATTTTTGAGGGAAGAAATGAGAATATTTTCTTACACAACAGTTAAAACATGTGTTGTGGGTGCTCAAAAGAACCATGAGACGGTTCTTTTGAGTCCCCACAACGTATATTTTAGTCTCATTCAGATACGTAATAAAAGTGCCTGCAAGAAGGAGGGCAAGTACGGCATTCACTGCCAGACCTCCTGTAAAATAGGTGGTACATGTTAATTTTAACATAGATTTAGATAAACAATATTTTGTCTTACCTATCAGTTAAAACATGTGTTTTGCGTGCTCAAAAGAACGGTTGTATTGAGACGGTTCTTTAGAGTCTCCACAACATATGTTTTAATTTTGGAATAAATAGAAAAAAACACATTATTATGTATAGCCTTGTTTAACATTAATTTTATTAGCTCTATGTTTACTTCTGTTTGTGCAATTGTTAAAATTCATAAACATTGATATGCGTTATAAGTATAGATTTGATTATGTTTTTTGATAATCCCTAATCATTTCAGATGCATTTTCAAATTCTCTAAAAAATGAAGCTCCACAATTTAAACAAAATATTTTATACACTTCTTGATCTTTGTCTTGAATAGAAATTATTTCTAGACTAGTCAAAATATCTTCATAATATTTGGGCCTCGACGCGAGAAAACCTGTCTTCGATGGTTTGCGAACAGCACAGGCGCAGACCAGCCTGCGCATCCGCGCAGTCTGATCAACGCCTTTGTTATTCGCCTTTTGGAAAGTATTATATGTTAACTTGCTACATGTGAAATTTCAATTTTCTAGCTAGTCTCTGTAGCTGCGGAGACTGCTTTGAAACTCGCTTTGTCGGAAACCCCGAAGACAGGTTTTCTCGCGACGAGGCCCATTTGGTATTGATCACAACTTTGATAATTGCAAGAATTGCTGAGACTTAGGCCTTTGTTTGTATCCCATTGATGAGACCCAATGCCTCAATGGGTTGAAATATGTTCTTTGGTTATCTACATTTGTAAAATACTAACCTACAGAAATATTGAGTCCCTTCCACTTGACTTGACTTGGGTTGGCAGCAATCATTTGAATATGATATAGATAATACTCATTTGATTGTATTGTTTAATTCACACAAATAGTAGAATAAAGAATAGAGCAAAATAATCGCACAGTGGTAGAGAGTATGTTTTGCATGTCTGCATCAAGTCTCATTTATCATTAACTATTTGTAAAATAAGTTTAGTCCCAGCTAGTAAACAGTGTCAGGCCAACATCTGTCCCCCATCGAAACACCATTTAAATGGTAGCGGGCCAAAGTTGCCCGCTTATAGAACAGAACATATAACTTTATAGAAAACTAAACATCTCAGTCAACTCACAGGTGGCGGGGCTTAAGAGATTAGCGCATGCATGCCATGCAGAAGTTACTGTGATAATAATCCCCTCATTTATTGTTTCAGAGGAGAAACAAGAGACGGTCTGCCCATTCTCACCTAAGATACATGGTTCCTGGCTGTTAATTGAGAGATTCCATAAAGAGCACGTGACAATCAACCACACTATGGTTTCTTTCTCCCATTTTGGAAAGTTCGTGTGCAAGGAGAGAAGTTTATTCAGTGAGAATTTGTATAAGACTGTATCATATTTTAGCAATGGATGGTGAGTTTGCTTTCCATATGACGTAGCAATCAAACTGGCTAGTACGTGAGATATTTGTATTATCGTATATCAAATATGCACAAAAGTCACCTTTAAACGCCCTAGAGGTCAAATTATTTCGTCTGAGCCTTCAACAACATCCAAACTTTGTGCATACCATAGTAAAGAAGCTGTTCAGTCAATGCCTGAGTCTTTGTTGCTCGGCAATGTGTTAAGTACCGAACTCGTATGTGATGTTACAAATTATTTATTTGTAGAATAAAGAATTAACATCAGAATGTGTGGTTTTATATACGTATAGTCTTGTATTTGTAACAATCACAGTTTTATTTCTTTTGATAAAATGAATTCATTTAGAAACTGCAACACAATCACCACAATGGATCATCTCAGTAATTCACTAAAGAGCAACATTACCTACAAAAACTTATTAATCTGAACAACAGCAGAATCTAGAGCCAATATTCGATGGCCCTCAGCTATTACCCGATCTAAGGCGGTAGTTCTGTTTTTTGTTGATTCATCGTTCATTGTTTCTCCCATTGTGTTTGGGGATTTGTGTTTGGTCCTTGGATTGTAAGGTAGCGCTTAGTGTCTTTTTAATTTGGCAATCATCTAGGGGAGGCAGAAAGAAATGGATGTTTTAGTTTAAATGTGCTATTGTTGGCTTGTTGCTGTCACTGTTCTATGTCTCTTTCTTGCGGTTCCAAGGGTTGGTCTGTGGTCTGTGACAGTGGCATTTCCTGGTCATACTCAATTGTTTTTGAGCGAATCGTTTCTATGTAAGTTCTTTTTAATAAGTACAGTGTTTATACATCCAGTCTTCTTAGATTTGTCTGTAACAATAGCATGGATTATGCCCTATATTTTCAAGTTTGTGTTGCATGCGCGAACCCAGAAATTTTTGCCAGAAGAGGTCCAATTCTAACAACGTTTTTGTTTTTGTATTTTTAGGGGAGAAAGGATCCAAATATCACTAAAAGCGAGCCATTATCAGCCCGCCAGCGAAACGCCATTTAAATGGCGTTTCACTGGCGTGTCGATGATGGCCCAACATTGAATGCTGGCTTGGTAGCTTTGTGATTTTTCAGGGGATCTGGATCAATATTGCTAAGAAGCCCTATATTTTTGTGGTGTTTCAGGGGGGGGGGGGTCCGGACCCCACTCTGGATCCGCCCATGCCTATATGTTTAAGTTTGTGTTGTGTGTAGATAATGCCTATTTGGATAATACTTTATTGTTACTTCTTGGGAGCACTGTAGTTTAGTTGATGGAGTGCTGAACTCCTCACGAACAGGTTGTGGGCTCAATTTACAACACCAGGGGAGTATTTGTACCTGGGTGTCTCAATTATGGAAATTTCTGACATGATTTAAAAACTGTTGACTGAGACGTAAATCAGTAATTTAATTCTTAGCTTTTTTTCAATATCTTAATTTGGTTCTGGTATATAGTTGGTGGGAACCAGGAACATTACCATTAGCAGTTCTCAGGGTGTCAACAAGACTTATATGTTTCAGTTTTAAAATATTTGCTGAACAAAAGTGAAAATGCTACACCTGAATTGTTTGCCATTTATATACAACATGATGCAAACCAGTTAAGCAAATGAAAGTGTATCGGAATGTTCCAAGATTGGGTTTTGCATAACAGAAAAACTTTTACGGATGTTGTCACGAGAAAAGGCATGAAAGCTATTTAAATGTGACAGGGATCCAATTTTCAGGTTACAAATTTGAACAGAAATCTCACACAGTTTAGGCCTTCAGAAATCTACTACCAACCAGATCTGACTACACGAAATGGTAGCAGAAATGTACAGGTTAAATCACAGTGTGTTTTGATTGTTAATAAAAGCATTTTGAAAAGTTGGGTTTTCATCAAAGGACCTTTGACAGTCTCCTATTCAATCTGCCCAAATTTTGGCAGCCTGTGGCTAGGATAATGCATATTTGACAACTACATTTTTGAGCTTAAATTAAACCCTTATATTTAGTGTACCTAGCACAATAAAATATTTTGAAAATATTGCATGATTATGGCAGGGCATTCGGGTTTAGGGGGTGGGGGTATAGTTTGTGACCAAATTTTATTTCACAGAAAATCAAAGTTTCGCCGGGTATTCACCTAAATACATGGAAATATAATGTTTGGGACATAAAACTTGAGACGCCGGAAGTAACTCGTTTGCATAGAATTCAGGGTGAAAAGATTTCATCACTTCTTCTAAATAAGTAATCTGTCCACAACATTTGACAATTACCTGTTGTGTATCAAGTTGGGCCAGTTTGACAGTTCACTGAGGTGTATCTAACTACATACTGTATATGTCATAGTCAAGATAAGCACACTTTTTTAGCCTAAAAATATAAATATTTTCTTAATCATCAGATTTAACTTATAATTTGGTGCTTAAAAGAACCGTCTCATTGCGACGGTTCTTTTGAGTACCCACAATATATGTTTAGCTGAGAAATAAGGCAATTAACTACTTGGTACACAATAATAACTAAAGCCCTGATACATGCCATTGTAAATTGATATTTACCTACAGGTTTGTACAAAATAAGTTCCTATTAAGTTTTTAGAATAAATTGTTTTTGAGCATTTTGACATTTTTCCCCCCGTGACCAATCATGCTGTTTTTATATGATGTGTGAAATGTAAAACTACAACAGTATGCAAAAGGATTAGTTTGGTCACGGGGGTGAAAGCACTTCAGTAAAACTTTTTCTGTCTTCTATATGTTGAATAGCAAAAACAGAGATTTTAACCCATATATTTAAAAAGGTACTTGTCCAATGAGAAAAACACTTCTACGGAAAATTCGAGAGGTGGACCTACTATCTTTTTGATGGAAAAAACTATCGTTTTCTTTGAAACTTTTTTCTGGCCATTTTTATGGGCAATCCTTCATTAAGACTGTCCGAGGTCCTTGCCAAGCTTGAAATCTTATCACTGAAATCTCCATTGGAAAATCAATTTGTTGTTGCATCTTAGTCTGAGGATATTACTAGTCGAGAAACGGTAGGAACAATGTCTAACTGATTTGGCAAACATAAGTTATCGGAAATTGTGATAAATCAAAGATTACCAAACATTTAATATTACCTATTTTTTTGTCAAGGGGAGACAATTTACAAATTTGATAAATTCGAAATTGATTTCTGAGCTTGTTTCAAGTGATAAGTCAGTTTTCTGGTGTTTTAACGCAACACAAGTATGACCAGTTTTGATAAGCATAACAATCTTTTTTTTGTGCATGCGCAATTGCAAAATTCAGTGAATAAAGCTTAAAACACAAAAAGGAACACAACTCAGACGTCAAAAGAGACAAATTGATGGAGTTTCAACGAATTGTTTGCTGGATTTCTGGTAACATTATTAAGCTTTAGTAAATACTTTTTGTCCAATACTTTGTCAAAAAAATAAAGTATTGTAGAGTAGCATTTTCACTTTTGCTCAGAATATTTTTTTTGTTTTAGTTAAATTAGAATTAGCCTTTAAAGCACCGAATCGTGTAAACAGTGTTTGACTCAATAAGTACACTTGTTGTTATAAGCACGCATGGAGTAATTTATGTGTTGTTAACCCTTTATGTATACAAGCATTTATGTTATTTCATTTTTAAATAGAGGATCTTACATGAGTGTTCATGTTTTATTGAATTTATTAAACAAGTATGGGAAAAGAGATAAATTGTGAGGCTTGCCGAGCATTTGATATGTTTTTCGCAACGAGTTTAATAAATTCTATAAAACATAAGCTTTCATGTAAGATCTTCTATTTAAAAATGACATTAAGATTCCTTTGAAATTTCATTTCTGCTGTAAAACGTTATAATTTTGTCATTATGTACGCAACGTTGCTATGGACGTCATAACGTTTCCCCAAAATATGTAAACCACTAGTGGTTTATCGATTTTATTACATTGCATGGCGTTATATCACTCCCATACACGACGGCATATGATAATATGGATTAATTTTGTAGTTGAAAATGAAAATATACTCTGATCAGCTGGTTTCGTAAGAATCTGACAAGAATTTACACTGCTTTAAAAAGTTACCTCTACAATGTGATTATTATATCAAATAATGTAAAATACATATACACCAATGTTTAAGGTGACTACAAAAGTCCAATTTATCCCAACCCTTTCATTAGTGTCCAGCCAGAACATTTTGTGTTTTATTAAATGTTATTTTGAATGTTATTTTGAATGAAATATATTTATAAAACTAAGATTATCTTTGAAAGCAGCATCTGCATAATTATGTAGAAATTCCTATTTCAGTGCCAGAAGATACACTTGTTTTGAATTCATAAGAAGAAACAACAATATACTACAGTTTAGAGTTGGTAAGCTTTCAATAATTTTATGTATATTTTACTATTTCAATAATTATATTATTGGTAGGCATAATGACTACAGGTATTGAGGCATAATGACTACAGGTATTGAGGCATAATAACTACAGTTATTGAGGCATAATGACTACAAGTATTGAGGCATAATGACTACAGGTATTGCGGCATAATGATTACAGTTATTGAGGCATAATGACAACAGTACATGTAGTCATTATGCCTAACCAATAGTTATTAAAACAGTAAGATAGTACTTTGGTTTTATTCTTGGATATTTTTTCACAAATTCTACATCCACATAGAGCTCTATTGGTATGGATAGCGGTTTGTTGTTGATGAAGTTTTTTTGTTGTTTTTTATATTTTAATTGGCCATTTTACAAGGTTTTACTGTATACCAATCATTATATCAGAAATAGCATTTATATTCAAGATGTAGAATAAATTTCAAGATATACATGATATACCCAAATCCAATAAGTGTGATGAACTTTTACTTCAGGACAGTACACTAATGTGATTTGGGTATATCATGTTTATCTTCAAATTATTCAAATGATATTTCTGCTATAATAATTGGTATACAGTAAAACCTGTGTAAAATGGCCACTCAAAAATAGACAAAATAAAGCTCTTAATGACAAATGGCAGCTCAATGAGGGTTGAAAGTATTGCGGAATGCTCCCTTGTGTCATTCTGCAATACTTTTGATCTGCATAAAGTGATAATTGGTCTTGAAAACCAATTTTCTGTCTTTTTCAGGGTTGCCGTTTCACACAGGTTTTACTGTAGCTTTAAACTTACAGATATGTTTGGATCAGCACATGAGATTTTGGTGCTCATTACACATGCATGAAGTGCTAGGGGCTAATCATCCTCACCTTAAATTTTATACTCTAGCCTAGTAAATTCAACATAAATTCTATCATATAATCAATCTCTGACAACTGCGTCAGAGATTCAACTCTTTGGCTCAGTGGGTAGGTCATTAATTATTCTTGTAGCTGAGGGGCAAAGGTTTGATACCAGCCAGGGTGCCGAGAATTTTTCAGCTATACTTAATACTCGTTGCAAGGTGAAGTGTGGTCCAGCATTGCACTTTATTTCTCCCAAAATTGCTCTCAGTCATCAAAAATGGTGACTTCCTTGAAGTGGGGGGGGGGGGGGTGTGACAGGATGATCACCCTCGCCTTAAATATACCCATGCTAAGAATAAGAAGGCCACCCTGAGATTCATATAAGGTTCGTTTAATTTGTATAGTAATTCGGGGGTCACTTAGAGGCCAACGCTATGTGGATTAAAGCCTTAACACACAGGTCCTGCAAAATTATCAGACTGTTTGAAACAAGGATCATTGACACTTGCTATGGGTAAATGCCTATGGTTTTCAGTAAAAATTAAAGTTTGTCAATCGTCCCTTTCTTCACCTTGAAGCTACCCTGACCTGAGTACCTTATGGCTGTGAAATCCGTTTTCGATATTTAAGGCTTCAAGGATGTAAAATTTTGGGTAGAACAATCAGTTTTACATTAAGATATATAGAAATCCGAAAACATTTTTTAAAATATCATCCCCCCCCCCCCCCCCCCGTGTGCCAGCAAAAGCTTTTGCATGTATATGTGTTACCATATTTTACACATTGTATTGAAGTGGCTTGCTGGCACACGGGGGGGGGGGGAAAGATGTTCAGCAGCCCAAAAACCCAGGGCCTAAGCCCATAAAATGCCTTTTCTACCAAATAAGAAATTAATGACAGTAATTAAGTTCTCTAGAACCAACCTCCTAAATTGCTTTGTATTCTGTGCTAGTTTAATATAAAAAAACTGAAAGATTAAAAGTAGAATTAGCAAGGTTTTATGCATTTTTTATGAGAAAATATATCACTGTTATTAAATGACACATAATTATGCAAACGTCCTGTACTTATATATTTGCATGCTAGGGAATTGTTCATTTTTTTATTTTCGTCTGCTGACGTTCTCCATAATTAAGTTTTTTTTTCAAAATAAACCACCCAGGACCAACCTCAGAGTGTCAAACAGTTTGGATCTAGATCAAGACCGACATTCTGTTGGCCTTCATCTGGGTTCAACTGTTTGCAAAAGGCTATTGGCAGACGACAAAATTATCCACTGGCATGCAAAGAGTTATAACAGGTAAATACTTTAGTGTTCAATATATTGTCTCATATAGGGATATACATGCATATGTATACCATAAATATTCGGACACTTCATTCAACATGCTATGCCCTTTAAACAAAGCAAAATAAATATTCTAAGGATTTAGTTAGAATCAGTTTTACTTCCAATGCTAAATGGGACACTTTCATTCCTTCAAAAATATTTATTTTTTTGTTGAGCTTTCAGCTTTGCATTATTTACGGTACATGTAGTCAATAATGTACAGGTCACTTCTAAATGATCTCTCCAAATTCATTTTATTACAAAACATAGTTTGTTTTTAAAACAATTTCATCAATTATCGTGATTCTTTAATACTCTGCGTATGGTATGTTCAATAGATATCACCATGCAAATAAATCAAGAAAACGTGCAGAAATCACTTTTTAAAGCACTTTTTATTTTCATGAAATTTCAGACCCCTCCCCTTTCTACCCGCCATAACTCTCGAATGCGTAGGTATTTTGCAAATATTTTGCTAACTGGCTTTTGCCATTAGATTCACCTATTGCACTGATACTACATGCACCACACTAGAAATCCATAAGCAGCGCCCTGGGAATCAGAAAAATAGGCGTATAAGGCCCAAACCGTCAATGATCCTTTTCTCTTCTAGCCAGACAATGCCAGCATACCTGCAATATGGCAAGGAACTGTTAGCAAGCTGGTCATGTAATACCCCTTGACTGGCCTTTCGGGTCCCAATTCATCTCCGATTGACCATTCATAGGATAATCTAGGCTGGTGGGTACATGATCGTATCCCTTCCCAGCTGCCACATTTCCTGAATTGGAACACTAGCTGGTTGAATGATGACTATGCATTCCACAAGAGGTGGGGACAGGGTACAACCCAAGGCTTCGTTTAAGCATGCGCAAAATGCTCATAGAATGCATTCATAAAGGTAGCAGTCATGCAAGATATGACTTACAATATATAAATTTGTAACCATAACATGTTCATGTCTGTATTTGTTTTCAACGAAGCCGGTGAATTGGGGTGGCATTCGTTTTAATAGCATGAGCATGTAGACACATAGCAGATTATGTATAATCAATCTATGAAAATTGCGCCAGAGAGTCAAGACTACATAGATGAGCAGCTCCTCTGAGTCTACGCTGGTAGCATATTATGATAAAAGAAGTATCATCATCTGGCTTATTTAAAATTGAATCATTAACCCGAAAAGCACTCACAACAGTTCAACTAAATAGACATCTGCTTAGGTCGTCTGCTGCGTATTTTGCTAACATCATAATACTTATATACATGTAAGTATGGGGTCAATGTGTGAGTTTAAAGGCTACAGATGACACAATCAAACAATTTATGTTGTGTTTGGTGGTTTATGGGTTATCATTACTTACAGGAAAGAGCTATCGATCAGATACCAGTTTAGACACAATGTGTAGATTTGAAGATGATTCTCTACCAGTAAGAGGGAAGCATAGAAGCAAAGTCATGAAGTATCTTATATGCAAGTACATCCAATATATATCACCCAGGTGAACCGCATGTCTAGATTTCGGAGGGTGTTGGCTATCGGAGGTAAACATTGAGATCATGGATGGATAGGGGTTGTATTTATCCGTTTTTATTTCATATTGAAAGTTTCTTGGGGACGAGAGCAGCAAACATGTGGCTTCTATATTGAGTGATAAGGACTCAGAATCTGTTAAATACTTTTGATCCATGTCTGTAGGATTCAGGGCGACTTTTCAAACGGCGAATGTGAATTTTTCAATGAAAAAAGGCTAGTGGTTTGATCATTGCTGGACTTATATCAACCTTTGACACTAATTGCTTGTGCCGCTACCATTCTATATCATTCTCCTGCATGGCTTGTAAGTGTCATGTCCAAAACTGCTATTAAAACTTCAAATTTTGAAAATCGCTTACGTTGCTATCGTTTTGATGGTTAGCAAAATGTTCAGAGGACTAACCTCCGGATGGAACGCTATCCATAAACATGACACCATCGTCATAAAATTGCAAAAAAATAAGTGTTGTACACGTCTGTTTGAATTATATTGGACTGATACATTCCAAAGAGAGGTTAAACATTGCAGCGGTAGTTATGAATCAAGAAAAAATAAAATAATACATATAAATATTAACTGATGAATTCGAAATATTCGTTCAAATCACCGCATTTCCGAATTCAAATGCGATTTAAATTCAAACAGATTCAGTTCAAAAACATGCATTGCTTTCAGAATTCGTGTCATTCTATATACTTACGGCTTATATGTTGATTTTATTCCTTAATGTGGTTCATTATGATATAAAACCATCTCAAAGCAGACCATGTGCAGCCCAAAACTCCTTTGTTTACCTCCGGTAGCCAACACCCTCCGAGATTTGGACATGCGGTTTACCTGGGTGTATATAGAAAAAGTGAATATGGCCAGGAAATACCACATTCACACACTGCAGCTCAACTTAGGACACCATGTGGAAGAGACAAAGAACAATAGCAGTCGCAAGACAGCAGACATCCTTGGTAATCCAGGCGTGACCCATTCCGTACCCACTGCATTCATCAATGCAGTGGGTACGGAATGGGTCACGCCTGGATTACCGAATATGGACAGCAGAAAGACAATGACAGTTAACGAACTGGCTCTCTCCTTCTCATCAAGATGATCGCGAAACTAGAAAGGACACCAGGCACCGCATAACAAAACAAGGACAAAACACAGAACCTTCACAAACAATGGTGGGACACAGCGAAGTTTGTGTCAAAAACAAGTGGGTATGGCTTACACAGATCACAAATCAACCCATGACACCATTAAAAAAACAAGGACACACACATAAAAAAACAACATAAACGTTATTGATAATCTGACGTCTGCTTAACCCTTTAAGCACCAAGAATAAAATGCATCTGAAAATGTCGTCTGCTGAAGTTGTCTGTTGCAAAAAATTGCTTAACATTACTGACGAATTAAGTATAGAAGTATAGAAGCAAACAGCATGGACCCAGAACAGACTGCTCCTAAAGGAGCAGTCTGATCTGGGTTCACACTATTTGCCATAGAGGCTTCTTAAACATTTCAGCAGACGAGAAAAGCAGACGACTTTTGTTGAGATTGACGCTTTAAGGGTTAAACCAAGGTCCTGCCATGTTTTTTTTGCTTTGTCAGTCTTCTCATTGCTGCAGTTATAAGTGTTTGAATTACAGTTGTTGTCAGATTCATAGCTTTTTACACATGTTTGTGATGATAAATAAAAACGTGCATATTACTTACTTAGTTCACAAGGTCACTGGTGCGTTTCATTGTCTTTACTATACCAAACTTATATGTCTTATCGATGAAGAGTACCTTTTATTACCAATGTTTTCAAATGCTAAAATATGTTTCAAAGCAAGTCATCTTATTTAATTCTGCAAAAAAATCACTTTTATGTGTTTATACTAGGAAGTGTTTTGGTTAAATTCTAAGAGCCTGTATAACTAGTTTTCCAAAAATAAAAGTGCCGAAATATATTTAGAATTAAAATGAATGTCAATTGATAATATTAAGGTGCTCTTCCAGTGTATGTGTTCGGAATATGCATAATACATGATGTTTGTCATTAGGAATTTGACGTATTTCTATGTGGTCCAAGATGCATTACCTCTATAGGCCTTTGATGAGCTTTGGACAAAGGGACTTTGCAACATATACACAACACATGTGAAATTCATCTTTGGTCTATGGAGGGAACAGTGCTGTACAAGCTAAAGATGGCATCTAACATATGACAAACGTATACTACATTGCAAGTGCTCACTTGTCATACATATATTGGGCACAAACTGTAACATTATGACTGGGTTCTTGACACAAGAAAACCTGTTAAACGAACAAAGTGGCAGACCAGCCTGCTCATCCATGCATTCTGATCAGCAGCTCCTTTGTTATTCACTTGTATCCGTGGTAAAATAATCTTCCCCCTTTTATAAATTTTGTTCAGTACTGAAAGCCTCTTTTTGTTCGTTATATTAAAATAATTATTGAAGAGAAAGGTAGTACCGGACTCACCGACATATGTTCAAAAGTGTTTTATCTTTTAATATATTATAATATAGACTTATACTTATAATCTAAGACAAAAAAACAATACCTCACCGTTCTTTTTAAAAAGTTATTTGATGTCAAAAACTGCAAAATCGCAGGTTTTTGAAATAAACAAACACAGATTTTGTTAACAAATTAACAAGAAACGCAATTCAGTTTTTTTCAGAACAAATACTACTCACACCAGAGATATAAATAAAAACAAAAAATAGTGAAATAATATGTATTTACACAATTTATTAAGCAAAATCCTAATTAAGTCAAACGAATAAATGCCAAAAAAAACATTAATATTCAAAATAAACATATCAGAGAATGTAACTGGAACAACAAAAAACATATTTTTACAAAGATATTTTCATGAAGAATCTAATGATTGAATAAAAAATATGTGTCACCGTGCTCGTTTTTTTGTTTTGGTGACTTTTCTGAAAAATCCTGAAAAAAATAAAGACTATAATAAGTGTTGTCTCCCCTTTCAGCCACTTTTTTTGTTTGTCTACGCCCTATGTAATATCACTGGGCGGAGACATAGCTATTATTGATTAAGCACTGACAAATGGGCGTAGAAAATGACAAAAAAGATTTTGACCTAGCATATGTTACCCAGCACATTACATTATGATTCTCATTAAAGCATGGCTATAGCATGTCTTGATACTTTGATGCATTCTTACACGTAGGATTTATGTAGCTTTATTCCTGATGCATGGATCTATATGTCATTTAAAGAATAAACTTACAAATATGCAATAAGAGGATAAAACATTCTTTTCCTTGTATTAATGTTTGGCAAGCCTGAATGTGATGTGTTGCAACCAGAACCACACAACGGTGAGGCCTGCAACACATTATCGCACAAGGGCTTGACAAACGTTAATATACAGAAAGGAATGTTATATTGTCATTGTAATATATTATAGGACTTTTTGGGTACTATAAAGGTGGCAACTTTAATTTTCATATCTGGGCGTGGTTCGGTTTTTTCAACTGCTCAAGAATGGAAATCAGGCTCTATCCATTGGTTAAGCGTTTAAAAGTTGCTTGAGCCGCGCAGGTCTGCGTGCATTTCATGAAAGTTCTGTCCGTTAATGCACTAAAACCACATTTATTAACCCTTAAAGCGTATATTACAACACAATCGTATGTTTTATCGTCTATTGGATTATTATGAAGCCTCTTAAACAAACAGTGTAGATCTAGAGCAGACTACTCGTCCGGTCCCATACTTTCGTGGAGATTGATTATGAAATGATTTCTACGATCATTCTCCTCCCTTCCGCTGATTCATTCAAGAAGGGTTGTTGTCAGTTACAAGCGAAAGTATGTGCACGAATTACTGGTTAATCGCTTGTTCTAGCCTGCCCAGGAAAAAGTGTGGTTAGGTGAACTGACCATCCCGCAATGACCATAGCTGTTGACTTGGGACGTAAAGCAACAAAACAAACAAACAAACAAAACCTAGAGCAGTCTGATCTGGGTCCACACTGTTTGCCTCTATACTAATGTTTAACAATAAACAAACACTTTCGAATGTAGTTATAACGCCTCATTTTCAGATTTTACCTATGTCTAAAAAACTAATATGGCAGTCATGAGGTGCCGCCTTTACAGTGTCCAAAAAGTTCTAGAATACTTTCCTTTCAAGCAAAAGCATTTCAAAAAAAAAATGTCCACTGTAACATCGTGAAGCAAACAATAAAACCACACCTTATAGGCGCAATCGAAAACATCAATACTATCGACGATTATAGACCAAAAATAGTTAGAATCATAGTTTTTTTTATTACCATCACTCATCGAACAGGCGACACTTTGCAATCAAAACACTGTTTCTAGCGAGTTTTGATCCGCTGTCGTCAATGGTTAAGAGTGTTTTCGATTGCTCACTATCCGGTGTGGAAACAAACTTTTTTTTCAACAGAAACATGACTGAAAAATGTAGATAACTCCTAGCTCTTGTTTCAGATTGTTTTGCTTACGTATTCATTGTATCAATACACATACCGGATAGGTGGCAATCGAAAACGTTGATGCTATCGACGAACGTAGATCAAATACCGTCAGAAACAGACTTTTTGGATTGCAGTTTGTTTGCCTGACTGGCGACAAATGGAAAATTCTAGCGATTTGCGATCCACGTTCATCGATTGTTCAGAGCCTCCTCTATTGTCGCCTATCCGATGTAATAAAGTAGCGTATCTTATGATAATTGAATATTTTGGTCATTTCTCAATAAAGCATAAGCGACGGTATCTTAACTCGCAGAGGATATCCGTGAGCAGGTTGAAATGGCAATTATGCCCTCTGCAGTCATGTTTTATCGGAAATAAAGCCCGCGGTCAGTGATTGGCCAACGATCAACCAAAATATGACACATTATTAAATAAAATGTACAATTGTCAGCGATTGAAACACCTCAAGTTTCTATAGTAAACACATATCATAAGGTATATAACAATATAAGGATGATACATTCTTCTGTCTATTAACGTTTGCCAAGCCCAAATGAGATAATGTATAGTAGCCTTAACCATGAAGCTGTGAGGGCTGCACCAAGTGCGGATCCAGAGGGGGGGGGCAGGGGGTCCGGAACCCCCTCTGGAAAATCACAAATTAAATGTGTTTCTATAGGGAATAATCAATTGGACATCCCCTGGAAAAAGTTGGACCCCCTGGAAAAAATTGGACCCCACCTGGAGCCTTGAAAAACGATAGATTTCTTTGAAATTGACCATTTGACTTCTGTAAAATAAGCTGAGGACTAAAAAAATCGTTGTCAGAGCTTTTTTGTCAGACTGACCTGGACCCTCCCCCCCCCTGATGAAAATTCCTGGATCCGCGCATCTGTACCATGCTTGCCAACCGTTAATATACAGAAAAGAATGTTATATTATCATATATCTTCCTTTCAGGCACATGCAATTCCAATTAATTTTATTAAAATGTATGCAGAAATGTCCATTTTATTATCATGAAACATGCAACGAAACAAAATAATTTTTTCAACAGTAACATGAAAAAACTCCTAGCCCTTGTATCAGATTGTTTTGGCTACGTCTTCAGTATATAAAAAACACACTAGATAGGCGGCAATCGAAAACGGTAATGCTATCGACGAACGTAGTTAAATATTGTAAGTAACAGAATTTTGGATTGTTGTTTGTAGTCCGATAGGCAACAAATGGCAATCACAAACACTGTTTCTAGCAATTTGTTATCAGCATTCATCGATTGTTTAGACTGTTTTAATTGCTGCCTATCCGGTGTGATAAGGTAATTGAAATAGTTACGTCATTTCTCCATAAAACATTAGTGACCATGTACCTCCATGGGACATAAACATGAGAATGTCACATACACGGCATGTGCACGTCTACAACCCCCCCCCTTTTTTGGGGTTGGGGTGGGTCTTAGGTTAGTGGCAGCATGCAGAAAGAGCAACCGAGACATGTATATAGTATGTATATTTATACGGTCCACAATTTTTAACCATCAAAATACTGAATGACTTCATACTCTGGGTGATGTTTTTAAAAGCTAATACTTGCATTCCTTCTTTTTGTGAAAGCAAAATACTTACAGAATTACGTTTCAAGCATCAAAGAGTTGTCAGGGAAGAATACTATCTACCGTCTTAGAAAATAAGTATTCTCTTTTAAAAACAAGATTCAGGAACGATAACTCTTACACTCTTACTTTTAAGTAAAAGTAAGGTTATCTTTTGACATGGGTCCCGCACTACCTTAAGTATAAATCTGTTTATCATATGACGTCGCATCTGGGAGTGAAATAACGCCATGCAATAAAATATGTAAACCACTAGTGGTTTATCGATTTACGGGAAACGTAATGACGTCCATAACAACGTTGCGCACACAATGACAAAATTATAGCGAGTTTACGTTCAAAGTATGCTTAATATCATATGATAAATAGAATCTAACATTCGTGCTCTTGTATTATTGAATTTATTAAACTCGTTGCGAAAAAGAGATAAAATGCTCGGCAAGCCTCGCATTTTATCTCTTTTCCCCAACTCGTTTAATAAATTCAATAAAACATGAACACTCATGTAAGATCCTCTATGTCATATTTCTTCCATTTTAGTGGATGGTCGTCTATGGGACGAGTTTTGTGGTTTATCGAGTTTAATACCATTCAATGGCACTGTTTATGGTGAATCCTGCAGTGGTACAGTATCAGACTGGGATGATGATGGTTGTGTTATACGAGGAAATTTGGCGCTACGTTCAAACACATGTCGGAATCTTCAACCACCTATGGGTAAATATGCAATCGGAACTACTTCGGCCAATTCCATGGAATCAGACCTCGGATGTATATCGAGGGTCTACTTTGATAACGTAATGCAGACGTCACATAGCGTGACGCTGACGTCACAGAAACCATGCCAATACCATAACAAGTTTGATTGCTGCAAAACAAACGGTTACAACATTCTACAAAATGCTATAAATGAGGTTTAGGTGTGTTTTTCAATAAATATTGCTAAAGCAATATTTTATTGAAAAAAAAACCCCATAACCTTCATTTATTCTGTTGACAGAATAATAAATTTTAATAGAGCAGAACTAACATGCTACAGAACTAATTTTTCTTACGCCAGTTCTGGCTAATAAAATGCAGCTTTTTCATACATAATACTACGCCTTACATACATCCGTGGCTTAAGTCTCAAATTGGGCTGAGATTTTCCAATTGAGTAAATATGAAGTAAACCTACTATAAATCAACAAAAAAGCTTTGAGGCATGACTGCATTTACAGTATTGTAAATAGACCTAGAAATAGGTGTTTCAGGCGTTTACTTACATTTACTATAATATTTTTGACACACACAGCAGTTCCAACCCAACTGTTTCATTCTATGCATTTGTATTAACCTTTTGAAATCGAATGATCCAAAGGTCATTACTCAGAGGTCGTGGTACATCTATTATAATTATCAGTCTAGATAAGGACACTTTTTGAGAGTAAAATTGTCAATACAGTCTCGCACACTAATAAGTTTTGGGTGCCCAAAATAGTTGTCCCAGTGTTTTGGTTGAGAAATACGAAAATGGGGGGGGGGGGGGGTTATAAAATAAATTGAACACCAATAAAGGACACATGTAAGCAAGGGCATCCACCGAGTCAAATGTTTACCATCCCTCAGAAGTAGACATAGGCTCTAAGATGCACTGAGCAAAGGCAAGTTTTTAACAACAGCATATTCTAGAACAATTATTAACAGCATATTCTAGAACGAGTATTAGGCCCCAGGGTTATAAAAGTGAGCAAGGGTGCAAAGATCAGTAACTGATACAATCAAGTACCACATCTGACCCAGGATACCTGACCTAGGCAGAACAGGATTCTCTCCAGTCATATATCAATGTTTAGTGTTGAGTTCCATAAATTCTGCAGACATGTCAAATATTAGGGGACATTTTTAATAGGAAATTTGACTAAGAGATAAGAACATCTTTAAATGCATCCTTCTATTATTAAGAAATATCCATGTTATGACCAGGCCTCCAGATAAGAATGCGTAATGTATTTTTTTCTTATTCCTCAACCAAAACATATGCTGTGGGTACTCAAAAGAACCGTCTCAATGAGAGTCCTCACAACATATGTTTATATTGATAGGTAAGAAAATAATGACACTTTTACGAATATAAATGCTCAACTGGCCTTATGAAGAAGTTTCAATTTGATAATTTCAGACTTTCAGTGCCTGGCGTTGATTCCAGATAGCAGACTAGAAAACTTCCTAATCACAAAGAGCAGAGAAACTGGGGAATATAATTGTTGGGTAAGTGTAATCTTTTTAAACCCATTTAAGCCGAATAGATTTCAAATCTCTATCAATAGGACTAGTCTATTTCAAATTTCAGGGGCGTTGGGTGGTATTTGTCATTTTTATTTCAATTCTAATAGAACACTATCTGAGCAAACAGTGGAGACCCTGATCAGACGCCGCGTTCTGCGGCGTCTGATCTGGGTCTGCACTGTTTACCTGTGTCCCACAAAAAGGACGCTAGGCTTATATGGGTTTACTACACCACTAACACTATGATAAGCACCACGATAAAGATTCCCATTGGGCTTAAAGCACTGATCCTACCCCTATAGCACTCGATAACCATTGACATTTTTCTTCTAATTCAACAAAATTTTCAGTGATAATAAAAAATGCAGTTGGCTACAGCTTTTTATGCAAATCACTCTCTAGACAGTCCAGTGGATGCCTGTTGGTAGGAAAATGCAAAATGTTACATTTTCGAGATTTCACCGAAAAATCAAGTTTTTTCTCCCTTATTTTAAAAGATTAGAAACATAAAATGTGTTTAAGGTACACATTTCTAACCTTTCAATATTCGTTTGAAACCCATTTCTCGCTGATAGGGTATGTTTTGGACACAATACTCATCATTTGAATATTATGCACTTTTCTGTAAAAGCAATATATTGCATTTTCCTACCAACGTGCATCCAAGGCACTGTCTAATCAGTGATTTGCCTAAAAAGCTGTAGCCCACTGCATGTTCGATTACCACTGGAAATTGTATTGAATTTAAAGAAAACATTTGAAAGTTATCTAGTGCCAAAGGGATAGGCTCAGTGGATTGAATCCCAATGGAAATCTCTAGTAGTCATGCTTATCAAAATTTGAGTAGTATAGAATGCATTTAACGCGCTTGTGTTTTTGGTATGTCACTTAGTGATATTGAATACGTATGTCATGTAAACTTATATGAGATTTTGGTTCATATTGTTAGTACAACAACCCTTTTAAGCTGCATGGGCCTGCCTAACCTTATCAGTAGGATTGGCCCAATTCCAGTATTAGGGGAGTTTTGTGGTATTTATCCCTTTTGTCAAATCTTAATTGCCCACTCTGTACACAAACAGTGAAGATCCTGATCATACACAGAGGTCTGTGGCTTCTTATCACGATCTGAACTGTTGGCGTACGTCCAATAGAAAATAAAAAGGACTCAAGGCCTATATGGATTAAATCATGGTTCTGAAGCTATCTTAGATTCTGACCTCTGGTTGCGGCCTAAGTGATAAGTATGGAACTGCTATTAACTAGCATATATGGCGCATTCAGAATCTTTAATTAGCCGAATGAAAAAAATCAAGAACTATTTTTAAAAAATATAATTGGCAGCGATTAAATGAATGAGTTTTTGGTGCAAAACAAGATAAATACTTTTTCAGAAGCTTAATATCATCTAAGCGTAAATATTATTGTCATTTCCGGCCAGCAAAGCAACGTAGTAGCTGCAGTTTTGAGATTGGAAACTTTATTGCCCAGTACGAACTCAGGATAACAAAAGCAGCACATACAACGCAATCACAGTACATTGGAACCATGCAGACACCAACATGATATGTAATTCATTGAAAGAACCATTTGATATAACCGAGGGTCTGCATGTGGTGGTTGGGGAGGGGGTATGGTATTTTCTAATCATTAAATATTAAGCTCTATTTCGCTTATTCCAAATTGTTTCTTAGTTTGTTTGATTTGATTCCTTATGTCCCAGCCAGAAATTTTTCAGCTATGTTGGGATAGATCATCCAGGTTTCCTCTTTAATTGCACTACGTTGGGTCTGGCCTCAAACTCAATGACGGCACTGGCGTAAAGCTTTAATACGTGGGTTGGTTCCTGAAGCTTGTCTGTAGCTGGGCTCACAGTGGCTCAACTTGAGGCTTTCTTTAGCTCTGATTATGTGTATATCGTGAGCCCTTTCCATTGTTTTATCACATAGTGTGTTAATTGTATTAGATTGTTTCTCTATGATGATACAATGCACTAGTGAGGAAGCCTCCATGCAAGCACAATATTGTATGTGCTTCAACAACAGCATGATCTAGGGCGAAGATTTGATACCAGTGCATGCATTTAAGCCCCACCCACAGTGGCTTAGACTGTTGTCTGTTCTAAGGCGGTGGTTCTGATGTTGTCGTTTCGTTGTTGGTTGTCACTCACATTGTGGGATTCTGTAATTTTGCAATCATTTTGATGGGAAAGAGAGAGCTGGTTGGTTTGCTTAGCTTGTCTTGCTGATGTCTCGTAATTATTGTGTGGCTCTTCCTCTTGGTGCCTCAGGTTTGTCTGCAGATTGCGGTATTTCCTGATCATACTATCATTTTACCAGTACTACACAGGGATTAATGTGTCTGGCTCAAGGAAACAACACATTGCGGCCAGTGAGGCTCAAACCCCCAACCTTTCAATCTCAAGTCAAGCAATCTACAAAGAAGCAACTGCGCCCCCACCCCACGAAAAAAATCTTATTTAATCATGTGTTATTATTAAATAGTTATCTCAGGAGTTTTCCTATCGTCTTTTGTCATCATAGGCCAAGCTTGGTTCTGTAATTCTTGCTCTCCAACTTTCCATTTCAGATTATTTGGTTTATTCCCTATTGACAGAAAATGGCGTAAGTTAAGTGCATTGGAATAAGGAATTGAAGGATGAAAGCGATATTAGTTTAGTCAAAATACTTGCTTTTCCTCTGGCAATGTGGGTATGAAGATTCTATTAAAATACTGTTTTGACGTCATAGTGATAACAGTGTGCTCAAAGGGTTTTTGAATCGACTGTGCTTTGCTAGTCTATGCTTTTACGAAGGTCTACACCCAAAAGCACATGTTATTGCTACACATGTGCACTGGGAGTCCAGCTCATATTTGCTTCCAGTGTACGAACTGCTAGGATTGTTTATATTGATGATAGTAATAGTAAGTAATAAATTTTCCAGACCCCAAAAAGTATTTCACTTTGATTATGTGTATTTTTTCACTATTTAATGCCCGTAATGCCATAATGTAATTTTCACACAAAAATGAATTGGACTGTTAGATCTACAATAATAAAATAATTGATTGTATCGATTCCTGATCTTTGCCTTCTTCTTTACTTTTATTCTCTCTATATTTCAGGTTATCACTAGTTTGCTGTGTCAACACTGGAATTGGAGATATAGAGCCATGTATAAACTTGACAGTCCTCAGTGTGTCTCCCTTGCTAGCTCTGCCTGTATATCTGACAGCACACCCGAGGCATTATTATATCTTCGTGATGGTGAGGCTGTTTTTGTAATATTAATCTAGGTAGAGCCATCAATATTAACTGTTATAAGTTGGTGAAATGGCCTATGATATTTATCTAATATGATTGTTTCATATTTAAGTGATTTTAGTGGCTGAATAGGGCATAAAAATGATGTTTCTGATAAAATGCAAAATTGTTTTGATTACAATAAACCTGTAAATTGATAAAGAATAAATCATATATGAGCCAGTGCATGAGATTTCCAACAATGTGGTATGTGCGACCAGCAAATCCTCAGATCAGCTTGCGCATATGCGCAGTCTGATCAGAGCCTTTGCTAGTCGCTTGAGTATTCTATGATTGTTAAGCTACTGACAGGACACTATTTGGAGTTTCTAAGCTTAAAAGGAGACTGCAGGGGCTCGTCTGAGTCTACACTTGTCAAAATGTAAAATTGTTGGAAATATCATGCCACGGCTCATATTTTTTCTCTAAAATCAACTGTATTGAAAGTTGTTTTGAAACAACACAATGCTAGCAAACTGAAATACCTATCTGAATTCTAGGTATTGAACATTATCAGTCTGGTGTATCTGGTTTAGATGCAGGTAGTCTTTTATCCTTTTAATCCTAATTGCAATATAAGTTTTCTTTTTTAAAATAATGAAAAGCAGGAAATCAGTTATTCTGTAATGCACATAAAATTAGGGTTAATAAATTGCTGCTCTCCATAGCTTTCAAATATGTTTGATACAACATTTTTTTACACCTTTAAGTGCCAATCCCAAAAACTGTCTGCTATGGTCGGCTGTTGAATTGTTCATTAGCCTTTTTGACAAACAGTGTAAACCCAGATCAGAATGCTTCTGCAGGTGTATTATGGGACACTTTCGCAGACACTAGAACATGCAACTTTTTTCTGGTTTGATAAGTCAAGCATTTGAATATTTATTCTTGTTTAAACGTTACAACTTTTTCTTGAATTAGCATACATACTACATATGCTTATCCCTTTGCATGCTGAAAACTCATAAATGGTTACTCAAAGGCAAACAGTAAAGACCCAGATGAAATGCCCAACAATGCAGCATTTCATCATGGTCTGCACTATTTGCTTAGACAAAAACGAACTTCATACCTATATTGTATGGTGATTTAGTTCATAAATTCTAAAGAATTGTTGGAAACCCTAATTTAAATGATTAATTCAAAAAGATATTAAAACGTTATATAAAAGTTGGATATAATTTGGAAGGCATGCGACAGTCTGCATGCCTAGTTGTTAACCCAATCACAGATATGGTTTCTTCTTTAATTGCGCGACAGTTGGTCAGGCCTCAGACTCAATGACGGCATTGACGTAAAGCTTTAATGAGATGGTTGATGCCTAATACTTGTCTGTAGCTTGGCCCACCGTGGCTCAACTTGATGTTTTCTTTAGCTCTGACTATCTGTGAGTCATGAGCCTTTTTCTTTGATTCTTCATAGTATGTTTATTTGATTAGATTGTTTCTCTATGATGATACATTGCAGTAGTAAGGAATTCTCCATGCGAGCTTACTTTTTTGTGCTCCAACACCAGCAAAATCTACGGCAAGATTTGGTACTAGTAAAATGCGTTCAAGCCCAACCCTCAGTGGCTTAGGCTGCTGTCCGTTCTAAGGCGGTGGTTCTGTTGTTATTTGATCTTTGTTGATTGTTACTCCAATTGTGGGATTCTGTAATTGTTCTATGTTTTGTTGTTCGTTACTTTGTGTCCATTCTAGTTTTGCAATCATCTTGATGGGAAAGGGAGAGCTGGCTGCTTTGCTTAATTTGTCTTTCTGGTGTCTCGTGATTGTTGTGTGGCTCTTCCTCGCGGTGCCATTTGGGTTTATCTGCAGTTTGTGATTGTGGTATTTCCTGATCATGTTCACTTACTATTTCAGAGAAGGAATTTGGAATTATAACATGCGACCCCTCAAAATATACCATGAGCCATCCGAAGTTAATTGTATCACACCAGACTGAATTCATTAGTACATAAATAGTTAAATGTTCATGTTTTTTGTCTTTCAGAAGAAAAATCTAAAATTTGTAAACATGAACAAACTGCAAGGCCAATGAAAGTGACGTCATCACCATCATTGTCTAACCAGCCAGTGGCGACAACAGGACCCAATACCTGGCCCTATGACATTCCAGAGAACTCAGCGTCTTCCGGTACAGTGTATCAAATGGACGGGGTTTATGTAGAAGGGTCCATAAGGGGCTCAAAGAACAGTTCTGGGAAAAGAAACATTTATACAGCATTAGAACTTACTATTAGTTTAATTTTATTAAATGCTATGTGCACTACGTGACAAAGAACTGTTAACTTAATGAGCCTGGACATGTGATTTCGAACGATGTGACATTTTGACAAGTGTAGCCTCCTTTTAAGCTTAGAAACTCTAAATAATGTTCAGTCGGTAGTTTAACACTCATAAAAACTTCAAGCTACTTACAAAAGCTCTGATAAGACTGCGCGTTTGCCCAGGCTGATCTGAGGCTTTGCTGGTCACACATAATACATTGTTGGAAATCTCATGTTGCGGCTCAAATTACTATTACTGTCAAATCTCATTAATGCACTGTCCTTTACTCTTTCTATACTGGAAACCCTTAATGGAAAACAGTAAGATCCCAGATGAAATGCAGCATGATGCTGCATTTCATCTTGGTCTGCACTGTTTGATAAGATTAAACAAACTACAGGTATAAAAATACATGTACATTATGTGATAATTATAATTTAGAAACCTCTACAATGTTCCTTTGACCCCTTAAAATACGTAATGGGCAATCCCATACTTATTGTATCAATATGTGTGTGAAAATCCATCAAAATACAGAGTTAAGACCAGAAATTTACTTCATTTTATTGGAATTCAAACGTGTTGCTTTTAATGTTTCTAAAAAAACAAAACAGATGATGTAGCTTGGTGTTAATACTTTTAAAATAGTTTTTTTTTCATGATAAAGGCTACTTGGCCGAACTTTTGCAATACAGTGACAGAAAATCATTTGTGCTTAACTAATTTTCCCATTGGAATATTTATCAAAGGAATAGAAATTTAACGGAGTTATCTACCAAAAACTGATTGAAATTATCTGTTAAAACATAGATTTTGGATGCTTTGAAGTACATAGAACATATATTTTAATAGGAATTGATTTTGTAATTAAAAAATATAGGTATGTCCTGTTTGTTTTGCTTCCTTACGTCCCAGTCAATATTTTTGGTCATGCTGGGATGGGTCTTCTTGGGTTGGTCCATTACTAAGCAGCGGATAAAGTATCTTGCTCATAACAAAACACAGTGTCTCAGCCGGCTGGAACTAGCAATCCTTCTATCCCCAGTCAAAAACTCTACCAACTTAGCCTTGCACTTAGCTATCATGCCCTATAAAATTGGACCTTGGCATGAGAAAACCTGTCTTTGAGGTTTCCAAGCAACAAATGCACAGACCAGCCTGTGCATCCGCGCAGACTGATCAGTTCCTTTGTATACTCGCTTTTAGAAAAGTACCATATCTAAACTTGCTACAAGCAAAACTCAATTTTCTAGTTAGTCGCTATAGCTGAGGAGACTGGTTTGAGGCACATTTTGTAGGAAATCCTGAAGACAGGTTTTGTCTCGTCGAGGCCCATATTACACTTTTAATTCGAATCAAGGGGTACTTCAAGTAATCAGAATTTGAATTATCGAGAGGTTTTACTGTATATCTTGTATTTAATGTATTTCAGTATTAGGTTATCAACTACACCTATCTATGACTTCATGCCTGTAAGTTCTGAAAGATGTGTTTGCAATTGTGATAAGTATGGTACTATTACGTGTAGTTACACTAAGTTTGTTTGTTTGGTTCAGGGAAGGGGTGGGGGCAGGGGTCAATCCCCCCCTGGAAAATCACAAAAATATAGGGTTTCTTAGCAATACTGGTCTGGATCCCCTGAAAAATCACAAAGCTACCAAACCAGCATTCAATCTTGGGCCATTATCGGCAGGCCAACGAAACGTCATTTAAATGGCGTTTCGTTGGCGGACCGATGATCGCCCGCTTATAGTGGTTTTGGATCCTCTCATCAACTAAAAAAAAACAATGTCAAAGTTGGACCCCTCTGGCAAATCGTTCAGGATTCGCGCATGTGATTTGGTGCTTAACGTCCCAGTCAACAGCTATGGTAAATTCGGAATGGTCAATTCACCTAACCACACTTTTTTCATGGGCAAGCTTGACTAAGCGGTTAACTAAAATTTTGTGCACATACATTCGGTTGTAACTGACAACAACCCTTCTTGATTCAACGGAAGGGAGGAGAACTACTGTACAATTTACTAAGTGGTTAACCAGTACTTCGTGCAGCTTCATTCGCTTGTAACTAACAACAATCCTTCTTGAATCAGTGGGAGGGAGGAAAATGGCCATAGAAATTATTTCATGATCAATCCCCACATAAGTAAAACTTTTTGTGGCTTTTCCATGAGTAGAAACCAGCACTGGGCCGGGAGGGTTTATGATTTGTGTGTTTATTATATGACGGGAACTCCCGAAGGCTCAACCCGAACTTGCGACTCCTGGATCTGTTTAGTGAGGTTAAACATTTAGCTTTATGAAATATCGAATCGACAGACGATGTAAAGTTTGAGGTAAACTAATGCTGTACTAGACTGATGTCTCTCTTTGAAGTTTACTTTAATAAACTTGCACTTTTTTCACTTATGCCACAGGATGATTGTGTGTATTTCTCATAGTATGTATGAAGCGAGGCTGCAATATTAATTTGCTCATTTAAGCATTCACTTCTCACTAATATGATATACATGTAGTTCCCATTGGATGTAATACATTGGTTGATTGTTTGCCTGCAGAGAAGTATGTATGTGCAAGCTATAGTATGGTTTCTACACCCGTACAGATGATAATTCACTCGCTAAAGCTCGTGGATTATCTTCTGTACAGACTCACAAATCATACAATAAGTTTCTTCTTACTCTAGCATGTATTTGCAGCTTGTTTTTTTGTGATGTATTTGATGTAAAACATTGGAATATCACTAAAAAGATTAATAAATTGCTAGGGTGACGTATATGTGCTTGGTGTGATCTGGAGCTAGATCTATGGATGTTTAAGCCCGTTGGGAGACCTTGTTAATTTTAGATTGTTTACATTTTACAATATACAAAACGTACCAAATACTTTAAAATGTAAGATAGTATATGTAAATATCCAAAACTGTACAAATAAATAATTTTATCCGCTTATGTATATATGTACCATATAATGTTAAGAATGTTGAGTTTTATGTTAGCTAAATCGTGTATGTTGTTATACAATTGTTGTAAAATGTATAAATGGTAATAATAAGTTATTAATAAAGAAATTTACATGACATGGATATTCAAAATTAATTTGACTGTCAAAATAACTGTCAGAGAGCATAAATCGTTATAACCTATACATCTATGAAACAGGGACACAGATCGACACACCACAAAACCGAACCAAACATGAAATCAACAGAAATTGAATGACACCAAATGAACGGATAAATGGTCATATGTCTGAAATCTTACAATCCGTTGTTCCTACGCACAATAAGTTTGCTCAGTTGTTAGAGTGTCCGCTATCGGAGTGAGAGGTCGTGTATTCGACAGGTCGCACCATACAGAGGTATAAAAATGGTACTAGCAGCTCCCTTGCTGACGCTCGCATAGAAAGGGGTTGTGCTGGACAGATAGAGTAAGGCAGGTTATTATGTCGCAATAATAACTTTATAGAGCTTATAATGTTGTCTGTTTCAAATATGCGACATTATATAAACCTTTCTTTACATGTAACTACAGAACAAAAAGCAGAGTGTGTGTATAACCAGGAAATGTCACAATCACACACCACAGACCAAACCACAGTACTTATCGTGATGAAGAGACAAAGAACGACAACAGAAACATGGCATCCAGAATAGACCACAAAACTTAAGCAACCAGCCCTCTCTTCTCAATCGGCATTATACAAAACTAGAAAGAACACAAAGTACTGCATAACAAAACAATGTACTAAGACAAAAAAACAAACAATGGGAGCAGCAACATGTGTGGATCAAGGGGGGACAGGGGATCCGGAACCACCCCCCCCCCCCCTGAAAAATCACAAAAATAAAAGGTTTCTTGGCTATATTGGTCTGGATCTCCTGTAAAACCACAACACTACCAAGCCAACATTCAATATTGTGCCACCATTGGCCCAAAAGCGAAACTCTATTTAAATGGCGTTTCACTGGCGGGCCGATGATGGCCCACTTATATTTGTATTTGGATCTAAAAATACGTGGTCAGAGTTGGACCCTCTGAAAAACTCTGGATCCGCGCATGAGCAATAAACAGTGAATAATCAAGAGCAGAACCAGCTTCAGATATGCTATATACATGTAGGTTATTGGATTTGTATGGAGATAAGTTTTACGGAGAAGCATTGTTTTGGTCTCAAAGATATGCTTGCCTGTCCAGTACACAATAACAATGAGGTCCTCAAAATATATATCTTCATACACAACTATCCAGTAACCTAAATAGTTAAGATTGATCAGTGTATCACAAGCGTTATGGTACTTAATTAAGCAATGGTTTGGTGAAAGAAATTCAAACACATTTCGCTGGATTTAATTTAAGCAATACATGCATGTAAAATGAATAAATAATGAAATCCATACTAATGAGTTAGAATCCCCAAACCTTGGAAAATCACATAGCTATAGGGTTCCATAGCAAAACTGGTCGAGATCCGCTGGAAAATCACAAAGCTAATAATCCAGCATTCAATGCTGGGTTATCATCCGTCCGCTGGCAAAACACCACGTCGCATCAGTGCTATAGTGTTCTATCTACCATTGCACAAGTTTTGAGAAAAATGAGTTTGAAAATTTTAGCATCCTGATTTTTGATGCCTTATTCATCACAGACCTTTGAATCATACCAGAGGGTTAAAATGTATACATACAGTGTAAATGACCTTGGTTTGAAGAAATTTTTACAGTAATATGGAATTTACGGGCATTTTACAGTTTGCAGATAGAACATTATGCCCAAAAAATCGCGTAATGCGTTCAGTGCTATAGTGTTCTATATGTTCCTACAGCTTATTATTCTGGTTATTGAGTCAATTCATATACTAGTCTGAACAAAAAAGATTATTTGTACCTAATAGTAGCAGATTTAGTTATTATTTTGGCATAACAGTAACAAAAAGCACGGATTATGCCATTAAAATTTATGCAAGGGAGGTAATCTGTTTCTACAGTGAATTTTTCTGTCAATGTGGTCAATTTGTATAATATTTTAGACTGATCTGATTATTTGGACCTATAAGTAGCAGATTTAACCATTGTATTGTAATAACATCGACAAAATACTTCAATTAAAGCGGTTTAGATATGTGTAAGGGAGGTAATCTGTTTCTACAGCTTATTATTCTGTCCATGGATCAATTTGCGCTATATTTTGACTGAGCAGATTTTTTGGACCTAAAAGTAGCCGATATAGCCATTAGTTCGTCATAAGACCAACAAACCGCTTCAATTTAGGAAATCTAAATTTATGTAGGGGAGGTAACTGCAATTTTGAGCGATTTTTCCAAGGAAAGTGAATTTATGTAGATAGAACAGTATGACACTGAAGTCACTCAGTCACGTGACATAATTATCATTGGTTATTGGATAAAAATCACTTAGAACACTATAGCACTGAACGAAATTGTCTATTTGTAGATAGAAAAGAAACGCACAGCGATTTTAAGCTTACTGGGAGGAGATGTGCAAATGAAACCTTCACCAGTAGATAGAACATTTGATCCCCTTTCCAACGGTATGCATACCTCATTTTTGACCAAAACGTCACTTAGAACACTAAAGCACTGAAGCGACGACCATTTAAGTTATGACATTTCGTTGGTGGGCCAATGATGGCCCAGTTTCAGTGGTATTTCAATCCTCTCTCTTATCATCAACTACAAATAAATATGGTCAGAGTTGGATACCTCTGACACTCTCTGACAATTGTTTCATGATCCGAGAATGGTTATGAAGGCACATGGGGGGGCAGGTGTTTCCTTAATTGTGTGCTCCTCCTGTTGCAGACTTGTCTGTGTTTAATGAGAGAGACTACATGATGTCTTTTTCTGATATTCAAGCTGATATTATTGAAGTATTTACTTCAATATATCTAGAATAGTAAGTGAGTACATATGATCAGTAAATACCACAATCACAAACTGCAGAAAAACCCCATGGCATCGTCAACAATCATGAGACACCAGGAAGACAAACAAAGTAAAGCAAACAGCTCTCTTCCCCATCACGATGATTGCATAACTAGAATGGACATAAAGTAACACACAACAAAACATAGAACAATTGCAGATTCCCACAACAATGGGAATGACAATCAACAATGAATCAACAACAACAGAACCACGGCTTTAGAGCGAACAGCAGCCTAAGCCACTGGGGCTAAAAACATTTTACTAGTACCAAATCTTCTCTCTAGAAGACTAACTTAATACTGACAATCTAATTTTGAACAAATGGTAAGTCAGCTATATTACACATACCTTCAGAGAAATAAGTCAAATTATTTTGATACTGAAGCTCCCCTTTGTGACTTGGAATTGTTCATAACAAACGGCATAATTCCATCTAAGAAGTATGTGAGTACGATCGGTAAAAACCACAATCACACACTGCAGACCAACCCCACGAGGAAGAGTCACAGAATACTAACATTCACACAACATCAGGAAGACAATAGAAGTAAAGCAACCAGCTCTCTATCTTCCCAATAAAGATGGTTGTAAAACTAAAAAGAACACTAAGTACTTCATTACAAAACAAAGACCAAACACAGAACTCCCACAAACGCTGGGAGCAACAATAAATAATGCATCAAAAACAACAGAGCCACCGCCTTAGAACGGACAGCAGCCTAGGCCACTGAGGTGCTTAAATGCATTTTACAGGTAACAACTATTTGCCCTTAATTCTGTTGTTGATAAAACAAAAAAATCGGTACGCTCGCATGGAGCCTTTCCACTTATGCAATTAATAAAATTAAATATAAATAAAATATAAGATTTACTATAAACCGGATGGTTATAATTTTGAAATATTTTCAGATTTTTGGTCTTGAGATTGGTCTGTAGTTCTTTGTGATTATGGAATGACAACCAAAAGAATAATCTCCTTTTCAAGATTTTACTTTATTCGACGATATTTACACGTTTATGGGCCCATAAGGTAAACTTGCAACTTCCATTATTTTCAAACTCGCTTAGCAACCGACGTTAACGTAACGTCAACGCGACGGTACGTTACGTCGAAGATAAATATAGCGCCCCATAATGCAATATTATAAAATAGTCTATACACTACAAACATTATAGACTTGGATGAGACTGCACAAAATGTGGCATCTCATCTGGGTCCGTATAGTTTTTAAAACATAAGATTGTAAAATAACTAGAAACTCTTCTAACCAGAGATGTTACTCGCTCCCCTTATTAATTCCCCGCTGTGAAGGGTATTGGGGTTATAGGAATGCCCTTTATCTGTCAGTCCAGCAGTCGATCCATCAGTCCACAGGCGCCTGAAGTTTTGTCTTTAAAAATAGTAAGTGGGTATGATCAGGAAACACCACAATCACAAACTGCAGAAAAACCTATGGCACCGCCAGGAAGAGCCACACATCAATCAACAGAAAGACAAACTAAGCAAAGCAACCAGCTCTCTCTTCCCAATCAAGATGATTGCAAAACTAGAATAGACATAGAGTAATGTACAACAAAACACATAGAACAATTACAGACTGCAAAACGCTTTTAGATAGAAGATCACTTTTAGTGATTTCAAAGATATAGCCAGGTGTGCAACTAAGCTCTCGACAGCCATTGAGGGTCTAGTTTCTGGTCGACCACAGTGAATGTTGTGACGGCAACGTAAAAATGTTCGACGTTACATTGATCAAAATGCCGACGTTAGAGGAAACAACAGGGCAATGCCTATTGCAATCATGGATCATAATGTTTTCATTTTGGGCCAAAGTGATAGCATGAAAACTATTTTGATGGGGGAATAAACTAAATTTGAATGGCAATTTATACTGAAAATAACCGCATGTCAGATATTGTAGTCTATCGAAGACAGGGTCCAAGAGCACCTTCAATTATATCATGTCTCCATGTAATGTCTTAGCTTTTACAATAAAAAACTGACACAACTACATAATTACACTGAACCGAAGTTCTATGTAGCCATTTTTCAATTTCTTTTTTCTGACTAAGCCTCAGTGATATTGAAATGAATTTTTGCCCAAGTATGTGCAATGTAATGGACAAAAGTTAAGCGGTGTTTTGGAAGAGTTTTCTATAACTTCACGATTTTTGGGTTCAAAAACGCAAATTTCAACTTTTTGAAGAAAATAAGCATTTTGAGTGCAGTTTTTATCGAATTCAAGTTCAGGTGATTGCAAACCTACCTAGTCGACCTAAAAAACACAAAAAATTGACATTTTTCTTATGACAGATTTTTTTTTATGAATTTATAAAAATTGATAATTTTCCAAATTTTCCGAAATTTTCGGAAATCATCGGCTGCACATACTAAAATCATTGTATGTGTCTTATTTTATGTTAATATGTTTGACAAAACACCATGCAAATTGATGAGCCCATTTTTTAACGATATTCTTTACTTGTTTGGTATCCACTTCCGATTTTAACGTGAAAGTTTAAATGTCATTAAAATGGCATGTGTTAAAGATTTCTTTTAATTTTTTAAGCATTACAGTGACGCCAATTCATAATGAAAAACCCCTGAAAATTGCATTGCAGATAATAAAGCGTACAGAGCAATGCAAAGTGAGTATGCAAACTGCATGGTTAAGCTAAAACTCCTTTGATTAAGTTGTTGACCGTGGCTGTCCTCATGTTAACGTAGAAGAGAAATGGAGAGTTCAATTGTCATAAAAACTTTTGATTCTTTTTATCTTATATCACAGCTGTTATATACATCTTTAAATTAATTGAAATATAAATGGATAACGTATCTGATGAATAGTTTATATAACACTAAAAAGTGTGACTTTTTGATATGATGGATACGGCTCCAAATTAGCCTCATTATTTTACAATATAGCAGAAATCTGTGAAATAGTCTGCCCAGAGACGATTTGCAAAATAACTCCATGAAGACCTGACAGATGTTCGGCTAAGGAATCACCAATGAGTGTTACTTTTAGATATTCTGCAAAAATAGGGGAAAAAAGAAAGACACGTTTTCTCTTTCAAACGGACCAACTGTTGTTAATGCTACCCATTTATCCATGTTAAACTAATAAATACCTTGAAATTCAAGAGAAAGAAAGTATCAATATTGCAAACAGACTATTGCAATACAATCCCCATGCAAGGTACCTGGAGTTCTCTGAAAAGGCACAATTCATTAGAATGACATTTAAGATAAGTGAATGTATAATAATAATTCTATACAATGACAAAGTTAAGCAATGACACATTTGCGAACCCTGCACAATGAACAAACACTCTCTGAGCCTTAGAAAAAATACTATTGGTAAACTCTGTACAACCTGCATAGAGCTGTCTGAAAGACAACGGAAATAATTTGTTCATCATGATAAAGCTCAGCGACTATGTACAGTTAACTTCATATTTACAATCTAAAATGAATACCGCTGGTATATTCCTATTGTTGATTCAAAGATATTGTTTGTCAAAATTGACCCGAGACATATGAATTTTCAATGACCTTTTACGCAGTCTTCGTGAATCTTCGTAAAATGTGTGCTTTAGATTGTTGTACAATTACTAATGTGAATGAAATTAATCACAATTCCCCGATTGCCTAGTGGATAGTCGAGTGTTTTTAGCACTCAAAAGATGTGGGTTCGAGCCCAATAACATTTAAGTATTTTTTTTTCATTTTTTTGCTTGTTTCTTTGTCTTTACTCTTGATTTTGTGCACAACTTGATACAATTATTTGAATTTGGCATGCGTTTATGTAACTAATACAGCACCGTGAATAATTTCAATAAGCCTACATGCGATTAACTCTTTGCACGCTGAATAATTTTGAGACTTTTGTTATCATCTGCTGACTGCTCAAAATTAACTTTACAAAAATTCTTACAGGAACACTATCAGAGTGTCAAATGGTTTCCAGATCAGAACCGACGTTCTTTTGGTACTGAACTGGGTCCAAACCATTTGCAATTGTTAACAGCTGACAAGAAAAGAGCGGGGAACTTAGGGATTTTGTGCACAACTTGATACAATTATTTGAATTTGGCATGCGTTTATGTAACTAATACAGCACCGTGAATAATTTCAATAAGCCTACATGCGATTAACTCTTTGCACGCTGAATAATTTTGAGACTTTTGTTATCATCTGCTGACTGCTCAAAATTAACTTTTTCAAAAATTCTTACAGGAACACTATCAGAGTGTCAAATGGTTTCCAGATCAGAACCAACGTTCTGTTGGTACTGAACTGGGTCCAAACCATTTGCAATTGTTAACAGCTGACAAGAAAAGAGCGGGGAACTTAGGGAATAATGATTACAAAATACAACTGAAAGATGTAAAGTTCATCACAGGATGATGTAAAATATACAAACAATATTAACTTAAAAAAAGAAAGCAATTATATAGAAAAGGTTCTTTCCAAGTTTCGATCCAGGTATGCTTGATTTGTAAGCAGTCAACTAACCACTAGGCTATCAGACCATTTGCATTACTGAATTGACATTATCTTCATATGCTCTGTAAAAGCGTGGCCAAGGTCGGAGTACTCCACGAAAACACACGAATATCACGAAGATTTTTGCGAAAGTTAATTAGTCTAAGGTCAATTTTGGCAGACTATAGATGGGAATCGTTGTAAACAAACACTGGCGAGTTTACCTTGTTTTTGGGCATACAGGTAGTCTCAGTTTACAGTTACAATGAACTTTCTACAGAATACTGCATATGCACGTGGTAGTGAATACGTCATCTTTACCTGTTTATAAGAAATATAGAATCGCCTCATTACTATGCATCTTTGAAACATCAGTCTGCTTATGATCTCTAGTGTAAACCAGGATTAATGCTTTAAGGTTATGTTCCTGTAATACTGACAAATCGGAGGCCTGTGGTCTGTAGACTGAGCTTAAAGTATACAGTTATTTCATGCCTGTTTGTAGTATAGTCAAAACTATTACCCTGAGGTGCCGTGGACGACCTGATGCACTATTGCACGAGGCCGAAGGCCGAGTGCAATAGTGCATCAGGTCGTCCACGGTACCGAGGGGTAATAGTTTGACTGTAGTACAAACAGGCATGAAATAACTGTTTTATTACCCAACCCATTTGATGAAATACTTAGCAGCGTTCCTTGAATGGAGTTGCTGTAGACGATGCGGTTTTATTGCAAAACGGAAAATTTCACCAAATCTGCTCAATTTTGGTCTCAAAATGTTCCCCTCGTTCTAACTAAGAAAACGAGTACCCATACTTTATGTTTCTGACCATAAACAACGGAGTTATTGGAGTTTGAGTTGCCAAACCATGCCTCATTTTCACCATTGTTGCATAACGCCTCCTTTCATAAACGAACCGTACGCGCATCGTCGTCGCGCATGATAATAAGCGCCTATGTGTTTTTAGCAGGGAAGCGGGAAACCAGGCCCATGGTATAGTGCCAGTCTATAGTCTTATTTATTGACCGGTGGAATAGTTCAGTGACCCATGACATAGCAAAAAATAGACAATTATTCCGTATATAGACGGTTGGGTAATAATAACAACTATACAGCAATGTGATTGAATAAATTAATGAAACTGGTAAGTTGAGTTTTTTTTTCTTTAATAAATTAATATAGACTGTGATGGTGGCACATGGAATTATAGAATCATAATTTCCTAACTCTAGCATTCAATGAGATGTTTGTATTTTTCAACTGATATGCATGTCGCCCAGTTATGATCATTTCCATACTGAAAATAATGGTTACCTCCCGACAGATGTGGTAAATCTGAGGACAACACAAGGTCTTGATTATTTTTTACCTTGAAAGATTTCATGGTGTTTTATTTCTAATGGTAAGTAAGACCTGTTGAATCATTCTAAGGGCTAGAAAAAAGAATCTTTTCTCTGTATTGAGGTCTATGGAAAATTAATTGCAGGTTCATAACCTTATACTACCTATGAATTGTACAACAATATCTGCTGTCACATCTTCTTAGCAACACCAAATAAATAATCTGGAAAAAATGGATCCGTCAGAAATAGAGAGGACCTACAATATAAGAAAACAGCAGATTCGGTTTTGAGTCCTTATCTTTACTTTATCTCCTTGTTATATCTTGATTTATTTGTTTTAGGAGATGATGTATTGATAAGTTAGTGGTCTTTCATGCAAACCATATATCTATGTGTCTAGATCCACATCTGAATTAAGGGTGAGGTTGGCGATGTGAAACCGGTTTAAGCCCTCCAGTAAAATATTTTACTGACCGTTCCAAGGCGGCACTTCTTTTGTGGATCTTTTATGTTTTTGTTCTGTCTTATGTTTGCTATGTCTTTGTGCGCGGCTGTTTTTATGTGCTTTGTGGTCACCTGCTGGGAAAGGGCTGACCTTTTGGCTCTCGTTTGTGGTGTCTTACTGTGAGTTTGTCACTTTCTCACTGGTATCCTGGGTCAGGTATGGTCTTGATTGTATCGATTCCTGATCTTTGCACCCTTACTTACTTTATTGAGTCTGTTCGTGAGAACTAATGGAAAGTCAAACACTGTCCACGCCCAATATTGTCGGCTTAAGCGGTATTCAGCTTTCCTTCAGAACCCAAAATTCCTGAAGGACCATAATATGGAAGATATCAACACTATATCGATGTACGGGTAGAAGTTTTACCAACTCCACGCGGCACAACGTCAGCTGTTGCGACCTAAGCAACACCAATTTCGTCTTCTAAACTAATGCAAGATATTTATATAGGCATCTGATCGCCAGTCACCGTGCAGCTGAATCAACTAAAAAAAACATCAGATTTGAAACAAAAAGAACAGACACCCCTTCTAGAGTTATGTGACGAGTATTCATCAGGTTAAGCCATACTTTGTGAATCGAAAACTCAAGTTTGGCTTGAAAATCTCTACAAAATATTCATTTTTTGGCTGATAGCATATTCAAAGAACCCAGCATTACAAAAAATACAAATTTGAACGTGCTATGATATGCCATCACAGGGCATAATACTGACCCGGGGATGTTGAGTAAAGGTGACTCTATCACCCGTTCTCCAAACTGGATTGACTTTGACAACGAAAAGAAACTGTAAGATAATCAGAAAGTACTTTTATATCTTTATGCATCAAACAATATATACCAAATTTTTTCTTGTAGTTTGAACTTAATTTGACTTCCTTGTAAATAAAAAGAATGCAAAAAGAAACAAGCACCAAAAGGTACAGTCAGTATGACTTAAAGAATCAAGCATGGGGGAAAATACCAATAAAATGTCAGGAGTAATAGCTCTGACTTGTTTAACACAATGAGAACTCGTCTTGCAAAACTTCAAACTTTCATTCTATTAAGAAACTGTTCTATGGAATAACCTAACAAAAGGTGCACTATTTTCACGCCACTGATGTGATTATTATGGCACTATTTGAATTAAAGGAACGGCTTAAAATTGACTGTATAAACTTAAAGTCTCTGTGCCTGTTGGTAGGTAGCATAGTTGAAAACGGAAGCAAACTAATAACTAGAATTCCAAGAATCGGATGTGTCGCCTAGCAAAGCAAAAGCCAAACAAGGCAAGGTTGTCGAATTCATATCCCCAGCAAATGGATATTTTAGAGAAATTTTTAAATCACAAATCATAAATATCATATCTCTAACCCCTAAGTTTGCCTTGGGTATCTTACAGATCAAAGTTAAGCGCATATGCAGTTTTCAATGCTTAGTTCAATAAAAAAAACTTATCTGTACAATTTCAATAGCTGACTTCAACATGACCCAGAGGTCAGGGGTGTGTGGTCAAGGTATGTGCTTCAATGCTAGTCTGTACGTCTTTTTTCCCCTTAATTTGATATGCAACAGGACCACATTGAGAATTTTTATTCTTTTTTACCTTTTAATCAAACCTATAGGTTGAGGGTGTGTGTAAGGACAGAAGAATGTGCTTGCATGGTGCCCTTTTCTATACTACCTTTAATTTGATTTACAACATGATTACTTTCAGAAAAAAAAAATGTTTTGACCATTGACCCCACCCCCAGGGATCTATGGTGTGTGTAAGGACAGAATATGTGCTGATATTCAACATGACCAAGTTCTGAAATAGTTGATTTTTGACCTTTTGAAACCATCCCCAGGGTCGGGTGGGTGGGAGGGGGACTTGGGCAACATATTTGCTACCGTGTTGCTGCATTCGTGATTCCCTTTAATTTGATATGCAACATGACCATATTCCGAACAAGTTGGAGTTCTACCTTTTGACCCCCTTCCCCAGGGTCGGGGGGGGGGGGGGGGGTCTGCAGGCAAAATATTTGCTACCATGTGCTGCATTTGTGATTCCATTAACTTTGATATGCAAATTTACCATGTTCTGAAAAAGTTGCATTTTGACCTTTTTAACTCCACCCCAGGGTCATGGGGGCGGGGGATGGGTCTGCGGGTAAATATTTGCTACCACGTTGCTGCATTTGTGATACCATTTAATTTGCTATGCAACATGATAATTTTCTGAAAAGGTATGATTTTGCAATTTTGACCCGACCCATGTAGTTCTGAACAAAGTTGAATTTTGACCTCTATGTGTAAAAATATTTGCTACTATGTTATTGCATGCGACATTCCCTTTAATTTAATATGCAACATCACCAAGTTCTGAAAAAAAATGGATTTTGACCTTTTGACTCCACCCTCAGGCCAGCTGCAAGTAAATAATTTGCTACCATGTTGCTGCATGCGTCATTCCTTTTAATTTGATATGCAAGAAACTCATATTCTGTAAAAGTTGAATTTTGATCTTGTTGCTGCATTCGTGATTTCATTTTCTTTGATATGTAAATTGACCATGTTCTGAAAAAATGTATTTTGACCTTATGACCCCACCCCAGGGTCAGGGGGGGGGGGGGTTACGGGCAAACTATTTGCTTCCTTGCTACCATGCTGCTGCATGTGTCATTCCCTTTATTTTTAAATTATGCAACATGAAAAAGTTTAACTTTGACTTCTGTCCCACCCCCTAAGTCCACCCATCGGGTCGTACACAGGCCTTGATCTAAAATAGCGTTTTATATGTTTTCCTATTTATTTTACCTCTGTCTCCATGCGAAATTTCAGCAAAATATTGACAACTGACTGGGTTATTGCTAAATTTAATATTTGACCTTTGAGCCCACTTAAGGGGTCAGGGGTGTGGGGTATACTTTTAATCTCTGTCATGCTTATCTACAGACACTAGGTAATCACGCTTATACGAGGGGCGTTTTTTATGTTCGTAGAAAGGTAGATTTAATGAAAACGGCGAAAGTAAATGCATACATCATGCATATAGTTGGAAAGATTGAGCTTTTATCGATACTTGCAATATAAAAATATTTCAAAATGCATTACTTTAATGACTTCTTAGAGGCAAAGACATACCTTTATATCGCACACTGGAAATATAGTAGAAATATGACATTTATGGACTTAGTCCCTGACAGGACATTAGAAACAATTGAATGAAAGTGGGTCCATAGCCATACACATCTTCTGAAAATTTGACTGCAGATCAAGGACACCACGTGCTACAATATAATATAAACATTATAGCAAATGCGCAGCAATTGTTGGATATGGAAGATTTGTTTGGAACCTCAGCAATTTGAACAGTAGGCATATAAACTTCTCGTATTGTAAAAAGTTGACACAATAGGCCACTGGCTGGATATGGTTTACCTCCCCCCCCCAGGGGGAATTTTGTAGACCATATTTTTCTGAAAGCCCAATGTCTTGCAAGGATTTTGCAACATGTTAGCCCTCTGACAATGGCAGCGTTAAGCTGTAACAGCCTGTTACATACGTTACCCTACAAAATATTTAATAATTAAAATTCTTTTTAAGACTTCAGAAAAGTGCAAAAGATAAGGTAAGATTTCCAAATTGGTTATATTTTCTAAATAAGCTATTTCTGGGCCACAGATAATGACATTTGAAAACAAATTTAGTCACCCCCGATGTAGTGTATGTTACATTTTATTTTTTTTCATTGAACCCCCTTTTAAATGATAAATGCATCTAATATAGTTTGTCTTAAATTTTATTGAAACCAGTTTATGTTCATTAATTTGGTATTACATTAAAGAATTTTTGTTTACCTTTTCGAAACTGCAAGCATTACGTTTTTATCTTATATACTTTTTGAGTTATTAGATGATGAACAGGGTACCCCCATATCACAGAAAAATGTAAAATGTAATTCTCCAGGCCTCGCGCTGGCTATAGACCCCCCTTCCCCCCAGGGGGAATTTCGTACACTATGATTTCGTGATACTACATTATATAAGCCACAAAATGAAATATGTTAGCCTTCTTAGACTGGCAGCGTTAGCCCGTAACATCATATTACGTACGTTACCCACAAAATAACATTAACTTTTCCTGATAATGTCTCCAACCTGACATATTCACACTTTTTTAAAGTCTGGCACAGGTTTAAGAACTTCTTATAGCACAGTTACATAATTTTAGCATTCATTTTATACATGTCTTGAGTTTTTGCCGTTGTATATGTTACTTAGTGTTTCATATGTTATTTCCAAGTAACAGTATGGCAGTTATTGGCTATACATGTATTACATCCGTCAGTGAATATAGTAAATCTATAAGGCTGCTATTCAAATGAATTTAAGTTACTTATTATGGTGCCTTACACTATTTTACAGCCCAGGTTACATACGTTACTATCTGAATACCATTAAACATTCAAGATATGGTCTCCAACACGACCTGCTTGTACTAATTTGCATGCTGGCACAGGTTCATGTACTTCTTTTTACTCTGGCTCATTTGCTGAGGAAGTAACTCAGAACATAAACTACATAAACCCTCTTTTCTTTTATAGAGACATCAAATATAGTTGGCATAATACTCATGGAAAGTTTATAACATTCAGTGCAATGTGCGAGTAACAACTGAAAAGATCAAAGAAAGCCCATCAGGTAGAAGTTCTAGAGCAAATCTTCATATTTTATCCAAGGGTTTTAAAGATTTTTCCTAAACAACTTATTACTCCTCTTTCAGATTTATCTTGCTAGGCCTTGGAATATGCTAGCACTCTGGCAATGTCACCGTTACCCTGTAACAGCCAATTACATATATTACCCATCAACATCTTTGATAATTTTAGTAAATGACTTCTGAAAAGTGCAAACCATAAGGTAAGATGTCCAAATTGGCTATATCATCCAAGTAAGCTATTTTTGCTTCACAGATATGGACCTTTGAAAACAAATATGCACCCCAAAGTATTATATATGTTACTTTTTTCATCATTCCTATATAAATGATTTATAAAACTAATATAGTTTTATATTTTTAATGTGAATGTGCTTACTAACTCATGTTGTATTAGAGAATGTTAATGTACCTTTTGGAAACTGCAAATAATATGTTTCTATCTTTTATAAGGTTTGAGTTGTTGAGTTTTGAACACGGTAACCCCATATCACACAAAATATGAAAAATAATTCTGTGGCTCTTTTGTTAGGGTACAATCCAGATTTCTTTCACCCACAGGTACTCAATTTCCTTCCCATTTATTTTCCACACATTTTGTCCATATCTGGAAAGCCTCACTTGTTCTCATGGGAAAGACTTGTTAGTTCAATCTTTGTATGTACATCTTAAGGACAGAAAAGCAGGGTGGAGGTAAACTCATGTTCATGTCATTTGAAATAGTCAGTATATGAGTATGCCTTAGATATTTTTTTTCAGAAACATGTTGTACTGCAGCTTATTCACAATTACATAAATAGCACATGTTAGGGCTTCATATCACTAATGAGTATCTAGAGCAATTCTTTATTTGTTTTCCTACCCTTCTTAGAATGTTGATGAACTAGTGGAAGGGGATTTCTCTATCAGTTTGATAGGAATAACCTTTCAGTGGTACTAACATCGGCACATTGGTAGTGTCACAATCTGTTAAACAGTGTATTACTGTAGATCTCTTCCCCCATATTCTGGCCAATGCTGTTGACATTCAGAAGGTGCACCTTTTGTTGCATACACCATTTTTGAACAAAACACCCAGGTTATCCTCTGCGAGAATGTTTGTAAGACTTTATAGACTGTTGCTTATACATTGTATATATGTATCAGTGACAATACCAACATGCATTGCCTTTAGTGCCTGGTTGAATACTGGTGCCATCAGATCCATGAATGTGACAGGAAAAGCTATTATGCTCTGTAGTTATGGCATTAACATCAACGATATGTGCAGCTTTACATTGCCAATCTAATGTTGGTTCAATGTGTGATTGCAAGCCATGCTAAAGTTCGGACTTGTCAGTTTTGGTGGAAATTCTATCAGGAATTGACAGTGACCATGGTACAGGTCCCAGAAGGAATGGCAGTGTCAACTCGAGCTCAACATTATGTCCAATAGAAAGTAGGTCATGCTTACCAAAGACGCTCCTTTAAGCTCTCATCTGGCTGTTTACGTTTTGTAAATTGGGCAATTTTTTCTTGCTTGACCTCGCAAGCATCAAAACTTTATTAGCATTTTATGGGGATGTAAAAGACAGATTTTTTAAACTAAAAGTGAGTCAATGGAGTCTGCAACAGCCTCCCTGCCAATGTCATCAGCCTCAATAAGATCCTTAGCTATGTCAGGCTTAGCAGGCACACCGAAAGACAAAAAGTACAGTTCATTGTCTTCAAAACTAGAACTAAAAGGATTGGTGAAGCCTAAAACTGCCTCTAGTACTCATTCTACTTTGCATCTGAGCAGATTGAATATTTCATTTCAGTGCATTGAAGAGTTGTTTTAATATATTGAGCTCTGATGTGATGAGTAATACACCATTCCATCTGTAGTGCGAAGCGTAGTTCTAGTTGCTGAAGCCTATAATACCTCTTAATTGTTTGCCTGATAGTTATGTTAAAAGCATTTCTCAAGCAAAGAACCAATGGTTGTGACACACTAAACCCATTTTATTCGAGAAGTTATTTGCATCTGCGATGTGTATCAAATTTATGAGTGTAATCAGTTACACAGGTACACATTTGTGTGTACGAGTAGTTGTTGTGATCGTTTGCAATGAACATTGGGAACAAGGCATACAGATAGAGATGACATGCAATTCAAAGTTGTTTTCCTTGTAGCCCTAATCAGTGTCAACAACATCTGAATCATATCCATAGACCTTGCCCAGAACTGAGCTGTTTCACATTTACTGTCTTTCAGAACTTCAGATTTGAATGCATGGTATCTATACTGTTTATGTGAGCAAACAGCTAAGGTTGATTATTAGTTTAAGTCACCACAAATTAATAAGGAACTTCAATTTATTTCAGCCTTATAAATTTTCTAAATTCTCTGACAGACTTTATACATGGTCGTCAATAACTTTTATACGGATACTCAGAATAACTTATGTATAATTTGGTAACACACATAACAGTTAAAGCTCAAGGCATTTATTAAAGGAATACTTAAAATAGGTAAACCTTGTTAAAAGAAGTATATAAACCTGTGCAAGCATGCAAATAAGTATAACCAGGCTTGTTAGAGACATTAACTTAATGTTTAATGCTATTTTGAAGGTAACATACATAACATGGACCTAAAAAATAGTGTAAGCGACCATAATAAAGAACTTTAAATCATTTAAGTAGCAGCCTTATAGAGTTACTATATTCTGTGACAGATGTAATACACGTATTGTCAATAAATACCATACTGATACTCGGAAATAACGCAGGAAACACTAAGTAACGTATACAACGGTAATTACTGAAGACATTTATAAAATTAATACTAAAAATATGTAACTGTGTTATAAGAAGTTCATAAACCTGTGTCAGCATGCAAATATGTACGAACATGTCATGGTTGAGACATTATCAGGGACATTTAATGCTATTTTTTTGGGGGGGGGGGTAACGTATATAACGTGCTGTTACACGTTAACGCTGCCACTCTCAGAGGGCTAACATCTTTTATTTTGTGTCTTATATAATGTTGTTTCAGAAAATCATAGTGTACAAAATTCCCCTGGGGGGGAGGGGGGTCTATAGCCAGCTCAAGGCCTACAAGTGGAAGTTGGATATCGGCTTTTGAATGTTGTGTTTGTTTGTTTTATTTGATTCTTTACGTCCCATCAACAATTTTTCAGTTATAAAGGGACGAGTTTTCCTGGGTTGAACCAGTAATAAGCTAGGATAAATGTGTCTCGCTTAAGGACCACAACGCAGTGACGCCGTTGAGGCTAGAACCCGCGACCCTTCAGTCTCGAGTCAAGCACTCTGCAACTGAGCCATTGCGCTCCCCCTTTTGAATGTGGCTTTATATGTTAGCTGTAAAGTAGCATTATATTTTTTCTTGTTTATATGGTAGATGGAAGTGGTATGGTTACTTTCATCCCAAAACAAGGTTAATACTTTTGTTTTATTAAAAATGAACTGCAAAATAAATAGCCTAGGGGGTGCTGAATACCTTATTTTGTATATAAATGACGTCATGGATCGTTACTATATTTAGAAAATACATTAAAACTGTTTTATGCCTCCCAATAGGTTTTGAAATAATTGCAATAAGAAAATTATGCAGATCGGATTGTTATTGTGTTTTTACGCAGGGTTGATTTACCCCACCCACTTTTTATAACATGGGGGTATGCCAGTACTGGAAGTTGCCAGTTACACGCTTAAATCGACACAACAATATAGTTGCTGACGAATGATTGAGAATATCATGTGCTATGCAAAACCATAAAAAATTTAAAAGGGGTACTTTCATCTGTGCTCACGCATGGATTTTCTTCAAACTTTGCATATTAATAACTCATTATATACAAACTATGAAAACGTATTTATCGAATTAGAGTTAAGAATAAGGCTTAGGAAGCAACCCTGATGTACTCCACCTTTGAGGTGGTACCTGTCTCTAAACTTTCATGTCCTAAATCTATAGTTTTGTTTATTTCTATGATTTGTCATCTAGATTGAATCCAACATACCATGGACAGTATTTTAATACCACGAAACCATTTGGATAAATTATAGTTTACGTTTTCAGAAGAAGTGATTGTAAAATTTCAATATTTTTTTTCAAAAATTTACAAAACATTCAACATTCAATTCAGAAGATGGATATGTTCTAGTCTTTGTCAAGATATCATATTATCACAAAAGCATGCCATATATATACAGCTGATCTGAGCCAAATATCATGAAAATCCAAAACCGGTAACTTTGTTATTTCCTACCTCTTATGGGTATAGGTCAGTTTTAGCAAAATTAATTATTTAGTTCAAATGAATCAATAACTCGACATAAGGAGGTTGTTTTTTTTAATCTAATTCCGCTTTTATTAAAGAAAGACATGTTTAGACAATTTTAAATGATTCAATGGTCAGAAATGCCAAAGGTCATGGCCCTGTGTCCTGGCACTATGGGGCCAAGATAATGTGTATCACTTCCTCAAGTCCTGCATGATATTGTTTAAGAAACATAATATCCTAACAATAACATTTAAAAACAAGAAGACTAAATATTTCCTTTACATCCCAACTGAACTAGAGGAACCACATTTTGGTGCCATGACCAGGATAACGTGTAACAGAGTCTGATCAAAGGTATCGTACAACAGTGTTCTACATGAATAAGTGAGGTCCAGAAACAAAACTGTATGCCTAGAATATACAGCCAGCTAAAGTATGAATTTTCCTTTTTGATTGAAATCAGCATCAGTTTCACAAAACAGAATGAACAGAGAAGATTTAAGCATTAAATTAGCAATACCTTTGAAGCCAAGAGTTATCTGTGACCAAAATGGTTAATTTTAACCAATAGGTTTGACAGGGGGTTATTTTTGTGAATCAGGTTTATTAATGAGTCTTACAATTATAAAATCATAGATATAAGGTTCTTCTCCTGTATGAACTGACTTGTCATAAGGTTTCTCTTCTGTATGAGTTACAATTCTTAATAAAGTTACATATTAAGTGTAACATTGGCTAGATGTAGTTTTAATGTTAGAAACTAGATGTGTTAAGTACAGGCGTCAACATATTGTATCATTTTGGCTAATATTATTTAGTAAGCACTTCATTAAATAAGGATTGTGACACTAAATATCAAAGAATTTTGTTTTTTTCTTTTTCCGATCCATAATAGGGGAAAACACTGAACATAACAATTTCCACCATTAAACGTACTAGCATGACGATTCAAACTAAGCAAGTATTCAAGTATATTTTACACTGAAACATAATTATTGTATTTTTTACATTTCGATGAATAAGGGCCATGTGTTTACATCAAGTAAAAAAATATGTTACCGGTCCTTGAATTTCATGAAATTTGGTCTACATATTCTTAACATATATGGATAGTTTATATGTTGAAATGGTATCTTGACAAAGACCGCAACCCGTAAAAAAGTTAATTCCAAATTTGATTGAATACAAAATATACAGTCGAAAATTTGGATACCATGCTATAAAAATGAATGCCCACCCAATATCCTAATACATACAAAGCCATTTTAAGTAACAGCGAACTAATCAATGATATTATCGCTATTTAATGAAACATTTCTCCGCCCGTTACATGATATGTCAATTACTTTAGAAATTATTATAACTGGGTACCCTAAGGTATTTTAGTACTATCATTCATGACGTCATAAATTAGCAATGGAATTGCATAAAAACTCAAACGCACCATAAATATTAAAGTTATACCCCCAGACAATTGAATAACATAATATTTTTAAAATCCAAGCGTGGGCAGACTCCCATGTTAATTTCCCATACCATGCAAGAGCCCCTTTGTTCACAATCGTAATTGAAACAGATATAATAACTAACATGAATGTGATTTTTTTGGTATATTGATGGGTGTTTTAAACTCATTATAGAAGAGAAAACATCATGCTTATAGTTTTGCTGCACTTGTCTACGATTAGCGTTTGAATAAAATCAATTTTGGTGGTGTAAAGAAATAATCGGCTTGAAAAATGCTTAAATAACCAAAGCGAATGGAACTTAACAGCGTCTATTTCCTCAGGGTTGCGTGGTTAAAATGACACGGATTTCGGCCAGTGTCCTTTTTACGCCCTATTCAAAGCTAAATATCTTGACCGAACTAAGCGCTAATGATATAAAATTTATATCAAGTGATAGACTGGAGCTAGACCTTTCAGAAAATATACAGTTATGATACCGTAACTTCTATATTTGTAGAGATACAGCCCGATTATACGAACATAAAAAATGACCCTCGTAGTTTTGGAGAAAGGTGGAAAAGTTTATTCCACAAAAAGCCAATATTGCTTTTGCAGTAGCCTAAAACTAAGTCAAAAGGGCCATAACTCAGTAAAAAGTTTGCAAATGACCTCCAAATTCACTTACTATTTTTGGTCTGTATTTTACGATGCTTTACCCTTCTGTAAAATTTGAATGAAATTTTTGCATCGCTTCAAAAGTTATTTATCGGAAACCACAATTTAGCCAAAATCTTAATAAAAAGGGACATAATTCAGTCAAAATTTTGCGGATTACCCCCTTTTCGAACATGACATGTAATTAATGATGCTTAACCCTTATGTAAAGTTTGAATGTAATTGATGCACCCCTTCAAAAGTTATTGATCGGAAACAAAAGTGTGAGAAAGCGAACAACGACGACGCCGATGGAGACATGGTCCCTAAATGTCAAACATGCTTCGCAGGCGACGCAAAAAAGACTCCCACTGAATTCTTAGGATCTTAGCAGTGTTGACCGCATATGCATTCTTTCTAGAAGTGTTTAAATCCTTTTTCAAGTCTACCAATTGTTTGTTACCAAGTAGATAATTCAAAGTCCTTTTGACGCTACAAAAAACTTCAATCTATTTGAGGTGTCTAAGTCCCATCTTGACAATAAGTCTGACAATCTATTAGATTGAGAATCTTAAAGCACAAGCTTCAATTGTTATTCATGAATAGCTGCCAAAATGTAATCTCTCTTAAGCAATCTTTCAAAATTTCAACGTTGGTTTTGCCTGAATTACAAAAATGTAACCAATTGACGAATGCTTTCATTATCACAAAATAGTTGGATCGTTTTACCATTAATATTACCTCCCAATAATATCAGGCATATGACAACAGCAAACATTTCAAAAATTGTATATGATCATTCCTTTCTTTAAAATTTGTAGGAAAATAAATATGAAAATATTTTGCAAACCATTAAACCCACATCCATGTAAACAAGAATCCTTTGAACAAATTTCATCTGGCAAACACCATTTTTTTATACAACATGTGTGAAACACCATTGTAGATTGGTAAGTATCGATACCACGACATGACATCTTTCTTATCATACAGTGGCATTTCAACCTGTTGATGTTTTTGCAAGTTTATTTGTCTAGTGATTTCAACCATTTTAACATATACCCGTAAGAGATTAATATTCGTCCTGGTCGAACACAAGCCGCAGTGAAATTAAGCTTGGCCAAAATAGACTGTATTTCTCTACGATAAGCTGTGCTTAAATAGTTGCATAGTCTGTAACTTTTGATATTCTAATTTTGGAAATAAATTTCCTATTTTTCAAGAATACAGTAAAAATACTCAAATTCAGGTAAACATTTTACCATTTTCATAAATTTTAACAAATTATATCTATCAAAACAACAGCATTTATGTTAAAATTCAACCGTCTAGAATTATTGGAGGGACGTAAATAATTCCTAACAAGAGAAAAATCACCTGTTTTTATTAGATAATTCACTGTTCCATGCGGCTCTCAGCTGTACTGAATATATTTATTGTGAAAACATAACTTAATTCTATTTTTACAAATGATTTAAAAGGAAAATATTTGTTTCAAAAAATGTTCATAGTTACAGATCTAGTCTAGTCCGGTAGAAAACAAGAATGACCTGGAACCTGATTTTAAAGTTTTTTTCTTCACGGATTCTTGTTGTTCAGACATTGTACATGATGAATCCAGCTGATGCCACTCTGGCATCATTGAGCGTTTTGAAAAATTAAAGATGGCGTCCAAGATGGCCGTCAGTTATGCTCCTAACACCTATCTGACCAACAGGTTCGATAAAAAGAGCTCTAATCTTAACTTTTTATGGATGTTAAGATGCTAAATGATACAGACAATTAAAATGGAACACTGATTTGATTCAGAAGGTTGAAATATTGAAGATGGCGCCCAATATGGTCGTCATTTAGTCCCCTAAGACCTATCTGACCAAAAACGCAATAAAAAGCATTTTAATGTTGACTTTGTATGGCTTTTAGAGTCTAATTGACACAAATGATTAAAATGGAACATTATTTGATTCAGAAGGTTGAACTGTTTACAATGGTGTCCAAGATGGCCGCCATTTTAATGCCAAATCCCACTTGAAACCAGAATCACAGTTAATAACCTTTTTCTGATAGTTTTCAACGGTAGTTGCATTTGGCGAATTTGACTGGCATGATGTTGTTGTGTTTCAGCGTTGTAAAATATACAAGATGTTGTCCAAGATGACAGAGATAGTAGGATGTATATTGTGGAATCACATGGGTTTTTATTATACACTGCACTGAAAAAAAACGGACTTATTTTTTATCATAATGGTAATGTTTTTGTGTGTCTTTGTTCTAGTAATCGTATCCATCAATCCATGCACTACTTTTAAGACTACCTTTGGCTGACTCTGAACCTTAATATCATATTATTCTCATAAAAGTTCCTACTTTTGGCAAACATTCTGTCAAGAAATAATGAAGTGATAAATGCCAGGGTATGCTAAACGAACGATATCACTGAAAACTCTGTGACAGCGTGCTTGCTCAAAGTACACACCTTTTTTAATCAATATGCTGGAAAAATCAGCTTGAAAGTAGTTTATGGATGGATTGTTAAAAATCAAATTACCAAAAAAAAGGGAAAATACTATTTACTCATGGAGTGCAGTGTATAACAAACCAACGAGTAAGAGATATATCTGCATGCTGCAGATGTTAATTACCATCATGACTGCTGGTTGGGTGTAACCATCACGGACATTTCTGCTGCTTAGGAGAAACTAAAAAATACAGGCCTGTTGGTCAGGTGCAGTTGTAACAACCATTACTACTATACTAGTCTAGTGCAAGTGCAACAGACAGCACCGATGGTTGGATATTTCTATAACAAATATGAATACTAGTACTGGTCCGGTGCAAGTTTTTAAGACATGCATGCGTGTAGGTGCAAGTTTAACAGACTTGACTGATGGTTAGGTGCAACTGTTAAAGACATGACAAATGGTGGGATACAATTGTTACAGACATGGCTGATGGCTGGGTGCAAATATAACATTCATGGATGCTGATAAGATGAAACTGTAAGAGACGTGCATGCTGATTGTATGCAACATATAAAGACATGACTGCTGGTCAGGTGCTACTGTAACATACATGCCTGATGATCTGGTGCAATTGTGCTTAACAGCCCATTGGTCAGGTACAAGCATAGAAGACATAACTACGGGTCTGAGGCAAGTGTAACTGGCATACCTGCTGGCAGTTCTCCACAATTACAAATGTGTTTGCAAATCTTACAGAAATGCATGCTTGTATTCGATGTGCAAAATACCCGGGTGCAACTGTCAAAAACATGCCTGCTGTTTCAGAGCAAAGTTTAAAGACATGGGTACTGCAACAGGCCTGATAGTCTCTTGAAGCTGTTACATATATAACTGCTGGCCTGGAGTCTTGGTTTCAGACATGTGTGCTTAATCAAACATGGAAATGGTAAAGATGTCTACTGACCCGGTGGCAATAATGGCTGGGTTGCTGGTCTGGTACAAGTACAACAGACATGCACACTGATCCAAAGCATGAGTACCCAGCATTCCTGTTAGTCGGGTGCAATTGTAACATACATTATTGCCTGTGTGATGTAACAAACACACATTCCTGCAGATCCTGCCTCTCGGCAACAGACATACACGTGTGCTGTTTCAGTACCACATAATTTGCATGCGTGCTGGTAAGAATGTCTGATGTGATGGCCTGGTGGCAATACATGGATGCCGTTCGATGAAACTTCAACAGATATGGCTGAGAACTTGGTACCATTCAATCAGACATGTCTCCTTTGAAAATCAAAGAGAAAAGCTACTTGATTGATGCCCCTCCATCAGACATGCCAACTTAAACTGTGAAACTTTAGTAGGCAAGATTATTGCTACGTTGTCAATGCAAGATACATGCCTGCTGGTTCAGTGAGACCCCATTGCTATGTCGCTGCAGCTGCAACAAATATGTATTCTGGCCTAGTGTAACTTCCACAAACACCACTGCTGTTCAAACATGCCTACTGGTTGAGTGATGTGCAAGATGGGTGCTTGCTGGACCGTTGCCACTCAATCAATATGCCTGTTGATCTTTTACCACTCATTCCTGCATGCTTGTTGGTGTTGTGTATCTCTATTTGCCATACCTGTGTGTATGGTGTCTCATTATCAGCCGTGCCTGCTGGTGTGGAGCCTCACTATAGGTCATGCCTTCTGGTGTGATGCCTCATTATCAGCCATGCCTTCTGGTGTGTTGTCACACCATAGGCCACGCCTTCTGGTGTGGTCCCTCATCATCAATCATTACCATTGGTGTGGTGCCTCACTATAGGCCATGTCTGGTGGTCAGTTGCCATGCAACCAACATTTTACTAGTTGAGTGCAGATAGGAGGATGTCTACAAATATGGTGCTACTTGTACAGAGGTGTCATCACATCAGACATGTTTGCTGAACTGGGCCCAAAATTACAATGCTTCCTTAAAGTTAAGGACGACTTAAGTGAAGTATTGATATTTCAAAATGCTACATTAAATGTTTAATAAATTGCCAGGATCGATGCAGTATGTATGATCAAAGACACCATTGTGATCTACAGAAAAAAACGAAACTAGTTTGATTTTAATAAATTCAAAACGTTATTTTAATCAATACTTAACTCAAGTCTTCCTTAACTTTAAGGAAGCATTGTAATTTTGGGCCTTGGTGCCTTTCTCAGATATGTCTGCATTTACAGTGCAATTGTATTATACACGCATACCAGGTTGTTTATTCAGATACGTGTGTTTGTAAAGGCATCTGGTCTGTTACAAATTCATCATTATGCCTACATGTAGGTGCCGCTCCCACAATTTGTTGGCTACGATCTTGGACGCCATCTTAAATATGTCAAATGCTGAGTGAATCAGTAAAATAAGCATTCTGCATGCAAATCCCTGCACTTTGTCGGTCTCAGGTAAGATTTTCTTATACTTTTTGTGATAAACTGATTCCAACTTCATAGCAACAACTTAAGAAAGAAAATGGGTTTGAAACATTATTTTCCGTATCACCCCATTTTTCTCTTATAATTGTCCTCTATCTTGGACGCCATCTTGGATATATCGAAATGCTCAATGATGCCAGAGTGGCATCACTCGGATTTTTCAAGGACAATGTATGCACTACCAGAATCAACAAAGAAAAAAGTTTAAAATCAAGTTCCAGGTCATTTTAAAATTTGCCTGAATACTGCCGGACTAGTCTCTTTAACTAATCAATTTCTGAGCAAGCAAATTATTTTATTCAATTTTTCAAGTGTAACCTCAACTACCAGTTTATTTGTGTTAAACAACACTACTACGAAAGGCATAACTGTACTAGGTGGACAAGCTTTCGTTTGTGACTCTTCAATTCCACTGTTCCTAAGAACTGACCCGTAAATGTTGAAAGAAAATTATGCCAAATCAGGAGTGTCTGCAGAAGCTAAATCATCAAGGTAGTTTGATAAACATATACCTATCTGAAACATAAGATAATACAGTGTCACAAAATAAAACTTTTTCCAGATAAAAGATTGTATTGGCCTAGGCAAATATTTATTTGGTGGAATGCTTTTCTGAGATCAACCTTATATAAACGACAACCCCTGCCCTGAAACTTTATAAGTTCTATAAAGCCATCTACCTTGGGATAAATAAAATATATTTTTTACCCAAATACTAAACTTTACTGAAAAAATATTAACTGCAGAGCCTGGTGAAAAGCTAAAGTCCAAAATAACACGCCTTTCAGTAGTATCTTTTAGCCACTCTATTAAGGGGTGAAATGTTCAAAATAAGAAAGAGGGCAAATATCAGGAATCGATACAATCAAGCACCACACCTGACCCAGGATACCAATGGCAAAGTGACAAGGTCACAATTAGACATTATAAACGAGAGACAAGCGGTCAGTCCTTTCCCAGCAGGTGACAACAAGGCATCAACATCACAAACAGACGTGCATGAAAGCATAACAAAACAAGACAGAAATAACATAATGGATCCACAAAAGAAGCACCGCTTTGGAATGGTCCGTAAAAGTATTGTACTGGAGGGCTTAAACCGGTTTAACAGTGCACCAACCTCACCCTTAGTTCAGATCTGGATCAAGACCCATAGATGTTTGGTTTGCATGTAAGACCCCTTACTTATCAATACATCATCTCCTAGAACATATAAATCAAGACATAAAAAGAAGATAAAGCAAAGATAAGGACTCAACAGTAAATAAAACTGAATACAGGAGAAAAAGAAATCCAACAGGTAAACCTCGGTGGGCTTGACAACAAACAAAGCATCAGGCTCTACCATCTCATCAATAGATAAGTCTTTAAGTCGGAACCGCCATAGAGTCTGAAGTCCGGCCCACTGGTGTATAATTAAAGAGGAAAACAAAGTTGCCAACCATGATTGGGTTGACCACCAAGCATGCAGTCTGCTGCAATACATTAATGTTATACCCAATCTTTTTATAATGGGAAATTATTTTAATGAACTGCGCTGAAAAAATATTAGAGCCAACAATATTCTTCAATTTATTCACCAAGTCACTATAAAATTCAGGTTCCGAAAGTCTTTGGCGCAAGAGAGATTTAAGTCCAATTTGGAATTTAGATATCAAATCATAGTATCGTCTATAAAATTAAGAAAAGGTTTCGCAAAGCTTATGATACCAATAAGAAGTTTCTGAGTTAACATTTTTGCAAGTGTTGAAGTCAAGCAACATGGCTAGTTGCTCTAGCAAAACGAATGAGTTGAGAGATATAGAATCCATAGGATGTAGAGCGAGGAACATCATCATCTAAAAATGGGAAATTGGCAATTACAAATTCAAAGACGTGACTTTTATCATAAATTTTGGTAGAAACAATATCATAAGAAATTGACAAATGCAAGTCTAAAAATGCGGCTTTGGTATCAGAGGTATTAGCTTAACTAAGTTGAAGCTCTGAAGGGTATATTTGACTTACCATAGTGTCAAAATAAACATTATTAATGTTTAAAATATTGTCCAAATATCTGGATGTAGTGTTTAAAACATCAATAATATCAGCCTGCTTATCATCAGAAAGTGATATCATACAGTCCCTTTCATAACAAAACTGGAATAAATCTGCAACCAATGGATCACAATTAGTGCCCATATGAATCTTAATTAATTTTCTATGCATCTTGGTGCCAAATCGATTAAAAATGTTGTCCGCGCATCACATACATTTTAACAACACCATGCATGATATTTTTTTGGTTTTTCTGAAGTAAAAAAGAAATGCGTTTCTGTCGTTACATGCAAGGTAAAGGTTATTAAAGGTTCTTTGAATAAGATCAATACGTTTATCTTTACTAAAATGATGCGGTAAAGTAGTGTAAAGAGTAGAAAGATCATAAGTAGACAAACTGGTCGCATTGAAATCTCTAGCTTGAAGTTTATCCAAAATTTCACCTGAATTTTTAATAGACCAAAATAGATTTTTACCAGATCTCTCATATATCTTTTCACAGTACTTGATAACATGTTTTAACAGCTGTAAGACATGAGGTTAACAATTTAAAAGTTATGCGGTCGTGCAAGAACTAGAATTAGCAATATATCTTGCTTTATAGGTTTTTTTATGTAGTTTAGGTAAACAGTACAACGTAGGAACTTTGTCTTGGTTTTCCTTAGCTTTGACACCAAAATGTAGTGCTGTATGGAGAGGATTAGAATGATAAGGGCTCTAAAATTGGACTGATCCTGCTACTATATTACCACAAAATATCCCATTTTTTGTCAAGGATGTGCATGCGGACAACTGGAAGAACATTCAGAATGCTCCAATTTTGCCTTTTCGTTTAGCTAGAAAGTAGCACAAATGTGAGATTGCAGACACAAGCTACCATGGAAAGTGTCTACATGATATGACTTCTTTGGACATTTATTTATTTGATATGCAGAGCAAAACCAAGTTCGATCTTCATCTACTTGCTTGCTGTTTGATTTGTCTCCACTTTTAGATGAACGAAAACTAGCATTTACAGACCATTTCAGTAGATATTTTGACAATTTAGCATTCTCAATTATCTGTGAGCCGTCATCCAAAGATTATTTACCCAGCTCAATCGCCTGCAGCCATGCAGCATAAAAGGCTTTTAGACCTTTATTCACCATCGCGTCAGCGATGGTGATTGATAAGAATCAGACCACAATTATGTCCCTTGATTAGTTGAACACGACCAGGATGTTATTCCACACAAATAGTTCCCTTTTTACTGTGGTGTTAAACTGTCTGTTCATATGAGCATACTGTATTTTAAGTTTATCTGAGCTTGGCAGTTAATAAGCTTTCAGAAAATGTCAAGTCAGTCCTGGTAGCTGGTCATTCAAGGTAAATTTAGACCTATGCACTCCCTTATGGGTGTCTCGAGTGGCCACACAACAGCTATGTCAACAGTACATGTTGTTTACAAGTGAAATTGCTCGAAATCAAGCCGGACTTGCCCTATTGAAACACTTGCCAGAATGATTTCCAAGGCTTGTAGAGTTAGAGCAAAGCTTCAAAAGAAAGCTAAGTTCATCATGTATAACACAGGATGATGTAAGGAATGATTAAATTATATAGTAAAATTAATTTTGGTCTTGTGCCTGATATGAGGGCCCAATGGCTAATCAGTCGGGTGGGGAACTTGTTTATTTTTATATTTTTGAGATGTCAGTGTCCAAAGAATCTCAACATTTGCCAAATAAATGGGAAATAAGCTTGATTTTAAACCTCTAATGATAAATAAAGCCAGAAATATTGAATATTTGGGTTATTATGGGAATTTCCAGCCTCTTGAAAAGTGTCGACAACTAGGACAGTCAGATTTAAGTCCCAACTGCAGCTGATAAATGCATTATTATGCCATCTGGATGGAATATTCCATTGATCAAACATGGGCAGAGCTCAAAAGATATGTTTTCATGTCACCATGCTGCAATGTGATGATTACCGTATTTACCCTAAATAACGGTACACCTTAGCTCCTCACCAGATTAGGTGCACATGTCATACAGGTCAAATTTAGATGCTCCCTGGTATGGTCATGCCTTATTAATGATAATTTCTCTACAGTTTGAATATAGGGGAGTGCAATTCACACCAAACACACTAAAGGGTAATTTTCTAGCAGACCCCCCACCCTGTCTCCACTCTTTTTCTCATTTTCTGTTATAATACTATAAGGCATATTGCACTGCAAGGCATCCCCTTAATGGAGTTCATAGGTCATTATCCATAATTCTTCTATTTTATTGTTGTCAATAAGTCTCCTTCCATCAGTATAATGAGCATCTTTGTCTTTGCTTCAGGTATGATGAAGGTCTGGCCGGGTCGGAGAAGTCTAGATGAGAAAAATGATCCCTCACAGTCTCACATGCTTCTTGACGTACCCTAACTTGATGTGTTGGTTACCAGGTAATACTCTGCTTCCTTCATTCTTATTGTTCTGCTAGCTCTAATCTGAGTGATAGGTGGATCTGAAACCTTGCTGGAGTCTGGATTGGCCTCATTGGATAGATCTGTCTTTGTTTTTGTGCATATTTCCATTATTGACCTGTGTCCGTGTCTTCATTTTGTGTCCTTTCCTGCTTATTGCTTATACTTTCCTGTGCCTTTTGCACACCTATTCTCATTTTGTCTGAATTTGGGGTATTCTAAACAATGAATGACATCATAAACACAGTGACCCTGCCTTTTTAATGACACAGAACTGCATATGCACATGTCATCCAGGAGGCATTACGTATGCCATTGATAATTTGTATCAGCTTTCTGACACCATATTGGGTTTGACTGCTTTGCATTCTTTCCCATCATATACACGGAAACTAAAAGATATCTGATCTTCTTTGGCATTAATATGATAATAATTTAGACTAAAATTCATGTGTTGTGAGTTTTATTTTCATTTTAAAATTTTAATTTAAGATTTAAATCTAAATAAAATTATTAAAATATATGTTTAAAATACTCTATACTTGCTCATTTTATATTTTTCCACTACTTTTTGGCCATGTGGAGAAAGAGAGAGCACATCAAAAATTCAGAATGTCTTTATTTCATTCAAAATTTCAAAAAATAAGTAAAATATTGCATAAATACTGTAGACTTGGCAAGGTAAAAAAATGCACTGTCCGAAGGTCATTTTTTAAAATATGGTACATGTGTTTGAATGGATCCTATACTATGGAATCTTGTTCTATTGTTCTCATAGTAATAGCACATACTCAGTGAAGGTGACATTGATGGCAGATAGGTTCCTTTTTTTAAATCCAGACAAAAAAGAGGGGCTGATAGGAATCAGACCACAATTATGTCCCTTGATTAGTTGAACATGACCAGGATGTTATTCCACACAAATAGTTCCCTTTTTACTGTGGTGTTAAACTGTCTGTTCATATGAGCATACTGTATTTTAAGTTTATCTGAGCTGGGCAGTGAATAAGCTTTCAGAAAATGTCAAGTCAATCCTGGTGGCTGGTCATTCAAGGTAAATTTAGACCTTTGCACTCCCTTATGGGTGTCTCGAGCAGCCACACTACAGCTATGTCAACAGTACATGTTGTTAACAAGTGAAATTGCTCGAAATCAAGCCGGACTTGCCCTATTGAAACACTTGCCAGAATGATTTCCAAGGTTTGTAGAGTTGGAGCAAAGCTTCAAAAGAAAGCTAAGTTCATCATGTATAACACAGGATGATGTAAGGAATGATTAAATTATATAGTAAAATTAATTGTGGTCTCGTGCCTGATACGTTAGTAAGCTTCCATTGGGCGCATGTTCGATTCGGGACTGTTCAATTAGGAAGTTGCGGAAAATGGATCGGGTGTGAACTCTGCAACAGCAGTATCTTTTACTAGTACTGTTCTTTCTCAAACTCCCCATCGATCAAGCTACTTCCAAAATTACACCATTGTGTGTGCGATGTTGATATACTTTGGATACCAGCTTGCTTCTTAAACCGAAAATGTCTATTAGAGACCTCACCACTGAGCTAGAATCCCGATCAAACGTGGACCCTTCGGATATTCTAGACTAAGTGTGACGTAATAACTAGATGTAGATGTGTCAGTTTCAATATTACCCATAGTTATTATGTGCATTATCTTCGATTGAGGAATACTGTGAAATGACCTAATACATACTGCTGGGGAGGGAGTTAACTCTACCATTATACTGTGTGTTCATGAGCAGAGTCTTACTGGAATGTGCATATTTCCTGTGTTTTATTTGCTTCGAATGGATCACCTATGTACGAATCGTTAACTTAAACAAAAAAATACTCAAGGCTTGGAGCACATGAACCACTGAAAAGAGTGGCTTCAGCAAATGCAATATTAAAACACTATAAATGTTCTTCTTAAATAACTGTAAAACGTCATGCGATGGTTCTAAGCATTTTTTAAAGCTAACCTTGTATTCATATGTAGAGTAATAATGTACAATTTTCTACAATAATCGCAATCTACCCTTCCATTCTGGAGATGCTAATACTTCCTCAGAAATAATCTCAAACTCCCAGGCCCCGAGGTTATAAACATTTTCCATGCTCAGCTCAACTTAGCACGAAATTTCAACCGATCATAAAAACTAAAATACCGACAAATGAAGAAATTTCTTGATTTAAGTCTCTCAGATGCTGTATTTATCATGCTAATAAGTGTTAAAATGCCAACAATTGTTGGCATTTTAACACTTATGAGCAGGATAAATTTCGTACTCAGTTGAGTTTAGCATGATAAAAGATTTATAACCTTGAGGCCTGGCTATGAATAACTTAAAATCAAGGTCGTCAAATTTAACCTACTTATTTATATGCTCGTGGGCATGAGGCTTTTTCTGAGGATGACGAACATTATCAGAGGCTTTCGCATTTAATCCAGAATTTTTCTTATGTTTGCTGCGTTTTTCCTACTCTTTTTCTCAGACTTACTATCATCATCGCTGTCCCCAAAGTAACTCCTTGAACCTGAATTCTAGCTTGTGCTGTATAAATCTGACAGTAAACCATGCTCTTTCAGCTGTTTTTGAACTGTATGCCTTAATTTTAGAGTCTGATCTTAACTGCTCAATCGTTTCCATGCCAATTTCATACTCAACGGAAATCTCACTGGAAGCCAGTAACCTTGACCTAACACTGGATTGTTTTACCCGATTTTTTTTTTATCAATCTCACTTTATCAGAACTGTTCACAAGAGTCATACCTCTAAGATTCTGAACCTTCTATCCCTGGGCTTCCAGTTGGCAACGCCAAGTGCCCTTCTGTGTAGCTCACTTCAAATGTAGTTCCACGTCTTTCAACTGCTGCATCTCACACTCCATGGCAAGGATCTACCGATCGCTGTCACCGTCATTCATGAAACCAATACAATAAAGTGGTTTATCGGTTTTATTTCATGGCGTTATTTCACTACCAGACTAATGTATTTATTGCGTTCTTTAATGCGTGTAAAATTTGGCTTGCTTCTGGTGCTATTTCCCCATGCAAGATGTCCACAATAAGATTATATGCACTGTTTGAGAGAATTGTTCGGTTGGAACACCATGGAAACATTTTCGAGCAAATATGGCCCTAAGTTTGCATTATTGAGGCATTAATCAAAGCTGGTTATGGCATCAACACACGTTAATCCAATTAACAAAAGCGTCAGTTCTCAAGATTTTGTTCCTTATCGCATATGCGAGTAGCAATCGGAACTGCCTCGGCCAATTCCGTGGAATCAGATCTCGGATGTACATCGAGGATCTACTTTGATAACGTGACGCTGACGTTACATACCGTGACGCTGACGTCACAGAAACCTTGCCAAACACAACAACACGTGTGATTGCAGCAAAACAAACGGTTATAAATGAAGTTTATGTGATTTTTTTTAGATAAAATATCGCTGTAGTAGTGATATTTTAGTGAAAGGTGCATGAACTTCATTTATCCTGCTGGTTTAACTTTTCGGTTAATCAGAAAAATGGATTTTAATAGGGCTGAACCCACATGCTGCAGAGCTGATTTTGCTTGCTAACAAAATGGAGCTTTTTGTACATAGTACTACGCGTAATGCGCCTTACGTACATCAGAGGCTTGATTCGATTCTCGAATTGTGCCGGACTTTCCCGATTGCTGCTAATAGCTGAGCTCAAGGGGGGGGGGGGGGGGGTGAGCTGTGTTTCCAGAGCTTCAGCTGCTCACACACAAAACCTTAGGACGTCGATAAAGGCTCAGGACTAACTTTATAGATCTCGCCCCATTAGAAAGCTATATGCATCTTTAATTAACACATTTAAGCCGAACCTTATCAGTAGGACGAGTCCATTTCCAATTTAAGGGGTCTTGGTGGTACTTTTCATTTTTATACAATTTTAATAGAACAGTTTTTGTAAGCAAACAGTAGAGACGCTGATCAGACGCCACGTCCTGTTGCCTCTGATCTGGGTCGGCACTGTTTGCATAATTATGTCACACAAAAGACACTAGGCTTATATGGGTTTATAAAAGACTTACATTCTCATAATATTTATGCGATATTACCAAAATCTCATGAACTGGCTCAAAAGTATATTGATTAACGCTTGCATTTTGAATACTACAATAAGATCAAGAACAGGCCTCGGGATAATAAAACGTCCATGCTCATCTCAACTGAGCATGAAATGCATCATGTCCATAAATTTAATAATGCCAAAAATTGTTGGCATTTTAGCATTTATTAGCAGGATGAGTACACAATCCGAGGGTTGTCTTTATAGTTCAGAATTTTGGGTTTTATAAGCAGTTGAAATTTTAGGCTCAGCTGAATTGAACATGAACAAGTTTTTTAACCTCTGCGCCAAGCCAAACCTACATATTATATGTCCATACTTGCTTGTGAAGATCCGCGATGGATCTGATGAGACTGTGCGGATACATGTACCTTTACTTGTCCTAAGAAGAGAATGAGCTGATTGATATAGTACGAGTACCAAAATAAAAAAAATCATGCTCAACTCAAAATACAATGAAATTGCAACTGCTCATAAATGGGCCTCGTCGCGAGAAAACCTATCTTCGGGGTTTCCGACAAAGTGACATTCAAACTAGTCTCCTCAGCTAAAGAGACTAGCTAGAAAATTGAAATTTTACTTGTAGCAAGTTAACTCATTATACTTTCAAAAAAGCGAATAACAAAGGCGCTGTTCAGACTGCGCGGATGCGCAGGCTGGTCTGCGCCTTGGTTGTTCGCAAACACCGAAGACAGGTTTTCTCGCGTCGAGGCCCAAATGCAAAATGGTGAAAATGAAGATTTTTCTTACTTTTAAACTGTCGCGCTTAAGTTTGTATTTGTCCTGATGATAAATGTTAAAATGCCAACAACTGTTTATGAGCAGGATAAATTTCATGCTCTGTTCAGTTGAGCATGAAAAAGTTTTTTAACCTCGTGGGCATGTCGCTACTTTGGAAGAAAACAATTTTGTTATTGTTGTTCGTTGTTTACTTTTTGTTGTTGTTGTTGTTGTTGTTGTTGTTGTTGTTGTTCATCATTAGTTGTTCTTTCAATTGAAACTTTATTGCTGCTTTGATGATCCTATAAATTGTTTTGTCTCTCTGTTTCTCAGTTTTTAAATTATGTCTTGTTAAAATACATTTTGACCTTATAGATTTGATTGTAAGAGGATTAAATAGTTAAAGTACACATTCTTAAACTTGAAATAAAATTCAACGTTTCAACAGCTACTAAAAGGTAGGGTTGCGATTGTCCAACGTTTAATTTAATGACTTGTGAGAGAACTGTTTTCCTTGCAACGGATTAAGAAGTTTTAATTAATTATATTGGAAATTTTGCTATGTGTCAGCGAAATAGTTGAATAATGAAAAGAAACAGCTGAAGTGTTAAAACACTAATACGCATTCAGTTGCACAATAGAGTTTTTCCGGATATTGTTAATGTACTTTCACACATCTTGGTCACGCGCAACTATTGATTTGCCACCGGGAAATAATGACGGATCCCTGGATTTCCCATCGCGATTATGCGAAAGCTATAATATCGACCGCTTATCTTTCCGATATTAGATTAATGTCGCATGCATCTGGTGTCTTGTGTTAGTGAATGTGGAAGTATTCTGGCACAGAAATTAGTTAGTCTTGAGTAAAAATGAGTTTTTTGTCGTGTATCGGTAAAAAGTCTAAAAGGAAAAAGTCTAAAAATAATGAACCTATTGAACGAGATGTTAAGGATAACATTGAAGAAAAAGAAAACGAAACGGTGAGTGAAATCTCTATTACAATTCATCAATAATTCACGGATGATGTTCAATGCATTAGTAACATAAGAACTGTGGGCGTTGTAATAGTTATACCATGGGTTGTCCGCCTGTACGTGGAGATAATCCACGAGCTTTAGTTTAGTGGATTATCTTACGTACATGTGGACAACCCATGATATAACTAGCATTGACTCTGATCAGACAGAGCGGATCTGAGTCTTGCGGGTCGCACAGATAATTTTGGTGATTTTGCAAATCAAATCAAATCAAATTAATTAAATTCAAATCAAATCAAATCAAATCAAATTCAATTACTGTAATTGGTATAAAGTTCTGTCATAGGACTCACATCGGGTAAGAGGCAATCAAAAACGCTCTTAACAGTCGACGAACGCGGATAAAAACGCTAGAAACAGTGTTTTCGATTGTCATTTGTCGCCAGTCGGGCGATAAATGGCAATCGAAAACTCTGTTTCTAACGATTTTATCTACGTTCGTCGATAGTATTGCCGTTTTCGATTGCCGCCTACCCGGTGTAGGACTGTCAACAGTCACATGTGTGCACAAATGTTATGATTTTAATTTTGATTTTACAATGCACCTAACTCCATTATTAACAATAAAATAGGCCATTCTAATAGAAACCTAGTCTTAGGTCTCTGGGTCCGAGTGAAACTACAACCAGTCTGCTTAGCTACATAGACAGTCTATTATCTCGATAACTTGGATTTATTACGTAATGCTAATATCCTTTCTAGAAGGTGAACTACTGTCCATAGGTTTAGATAAACAAAAATTTTCAACGCAAAATTGTAAATATTTTCTTACCCATCATATTTAGGCATATGTTTTTGTGCTCAAAAGAACCGTCTCATTGAGACGGTTCTTTTGTGTACCCACAACATATGTTTTGGTTGAGAAATAAGGAAATAATTTTCCAGTACGCACTCTTATCTGTCATTCTTACTTAGGTCTCTGCGTCCGAGTGAAACTTCAACCAGTCTGCTTAGCCACATAGTCTGTCTATTACATGTATCTCGAAAACTTGGATTTATAACGTAATGCTATTATGCTTTCTAGAAGGTGAACTACACTGAAAACTATGTACAGTCTGATCTGTATTTGTGCTGTCGCATCCCACACACCTTAAACTCTCAAGTATCAAAATAACCATCTTAAAAGCTATCCAAAAGAAAATGAATTACAGTCTTATTGTGGTCTCCTCTTTCGTATCATCTGGAAGGACCCACGTCAAATCTTAACCCAGCAAAAGTCGCTTGCTTTTCTCGTCTGCTGAACTCTATGGCAAACAGTGTGGACCCAGATCAGACTGCTCCCATAGGAGCAGTCTGTTCTGGGTCTACGCTGTTTGCTTCTATACTCAATTTGTCAGTAATGTTAGGCAATTATTTTTAGCAGACGACTTCAGCAGACGACGTTTTAAAATGCATTGTTTTTCTTGGCGCTTTAAGGGTTAAGGGTATCCTGTACGGTCAGTTTATGGGTTTTTTTTTATTTTCTCCAGAATTTGCAATCATTTTAGTCTTTATTTAGAAGACATATACTGTATCTGATCTGGGTCTACTCCGTCTGCTAATAAGTCACTCCAGTAATATTCAGCTATTAATGCGTTAATATAAGTAACACAATGAGCCTCATAATCTGTATGTTTACACTTTCCCTACGACACGGGTGGTAAACCTAGGAACTACCACGAAATTGTGTTAACGTAATTTTGTTCCCAAGCCACATCCGGGACACGTCGTGGTAGTTTCCAGGCCGAAAATTGGATAAAGAAAGGTTGGTGTCACTTTCATTTTTGTTTTATTTTACAACTTAGAACAAACAATGGTGAAATCCGACAATGTGGTTCCGTGTAAGTATGTCTCAGCGTCCCCTCTAGCCCAAAATTTTGTTTGAAAAATTATTTTCTTTCTTTTGGTACGTGTTTCCCCACTGAGCATCGGACCAACTTTCCCCAAAGTTCGAAGGATTTTAGCCCATATCTGTCAAATTGAATGGAATTTGTTATCATTTGACGATGGAAATGATAAAAAGACCCTGAATAAACATTTCTACACAGAAAAAAAATCTGAGCATTTACTCGTAAACGATTCATGCTCCATTCGTGCTGTGTGGTAGTTTCCAGCTCATCGTGGTAGTTAAATGCTATCGTGGTAGTTTCCAAGACTTTGTAGGAATTTAGTAGTAGTTCGCATGAGCAGATTTCCACTATTCATTTATAAAGACAGGGTGTGCGGGCCGAACCTTGAATACTCCTCTTATTCATACGAAGACCTTTTCAAATAACCTTTTGTCAGATAACAAATGACGACTGCCTGAATTTTAATTTTAGTTGGCTATTGAAATGATGAGAAGAATGAAAAGAAGGGATATTCACATTTTTTGTTTTTGAATAAACATGCTTTTTAATTATCAAATAACATGCCCGTTCATCGTCACACTCGCATGTATATAAAAAGTGTCCCAACCCGAGGATATTTCCCTTTTTTCCGAAGCGCAAGTACTAACAATACTTTTGGCCAGTAGTCTTAGCCTGCCATTTTATCTTAAAGCTGACTGAACATGGAACAACGTAGCGAGTGACGCAATTTTTTATATCATTTTTTTTGTCTGTTGCTTGGTCCACCACGGCTCAACTGATGACCTTCTTTTGCTTTAGATTTCCAGAGGTGTTGTTTGGCAGTCCAGGGCATGGTCTCCACCTGTCAAGCATCACCTTAGCTTCCTCATGGTGTTGAAATGTGGTTTATTTGTTTACCGTGGTAATTAATTGACGAGTTCGAGGGTTATCATGCGAAACAAACAACCACTATTATGTTTTGTAACACTTCAGAAACGTATCCTATAAAGTCTTGGAAACTACCACGATAGCATTTTAACTACCACGATGAGCTGGAAACTACCACACAGGACGAACGGGGCATGAATCGTTTACGAGTAAATGCTCAGATTTTTTTTCTGTGCAGGAATGTTTATTCAGGGTCTTTTTATCATTTCCATCGTCAAATGATATCAAATTCCATTCAATTTGACAGATATGTGCTAAAATCCTTCAAACTTTGGGGAAAGTTGGTCCGATGCTCAGTGGGGAAACACGTACCAAAAGAAAGAAAATAACTTTTCAAACAAAATTTTGGGCTAGAGGGGACGCTGAGACATACTTACACGGAACCACATTGTCGGATTTCACCATTGTTTGGTCTAAGTTGTAAAATAAAACAAAAATAAAAGTGACACCAACCTTTCTTTATCCAATTTTCGGCCTGGAAACTACCACGACGTGTCCCGGATGTGGCTTGGGAACAAAATTACGTTAACACAATTTCGTGGTAGTTCCTAGGTTTACCACCCGTGTACGAGTGTCGTTTGGTAATAAACTTTGCAATCAGTTTGGACCCGGATCAGGCCCGGCAATATTCGAGCCTATTCTGGATCCAAGCCGTTTGACACTCTGATTGTTATTCTGAAAGAGTTTTTTGAAAAAGTAAATTTTGGAAAAAAGCAGACGAAAATAAAACATGCAGCTTTTGTCGTCTGCTGATAACCTTTTCAGACTGTTTGGACCCAGACCAGGCCCGACAAAATTTGAGCCTGTTCTGGATACAAGCTGTTTGACACTGTGATTGTTATTATGAAAGATTTTTTGAAAAGTAAATTTTGAAAAATTCAGCAGAGGAAAATAAAGCATGCTACCCTTGTCGTCTGCTGATAACATTTGACAACTATTTGGGCCCAGACCAGGCCCGACAAATTGTCGAGCCTGCACTATATCTAAGCTGTTTGACACTCTGATAGTTATTCTGAAAGAATTTTCAGAACAAGTAAATTTTGAATAAAAAAATCAGCAGACGAAAATAAAGCATGCTACCTTTGTCGTCTTCTGATAACATTTGTAAACTGTTTGGACCCAGATCAGCCTGAGGACCGACAAAACGTCATCCTCTTGAGCCAACCCATTGGCATGTTGTAGTGTAACTGAACAATCTATAGCAGCAGGGGCGGATCCAGGATTTCTGGAAAGGGGGTTCATTATCTATAAAGGGGTCGGGGTTCGCTTTGCTGGTATTTTCTCATTTTTCTTAAATACCCCATGAAAATGAAATAATTAGGTCTCATTGAGACCAAATTATCATGAAAATGAAATAATTAGGTCTCATTGAGACCAAATTATTTCATTTTCATAGGATATTAAAAGATGGGGAAAGGGAGGGGATCGAGCGAACCCCCTGAACCCCCTCTGGATCATGGCCGCCACTGAGCTGAAGAAAATAAAGCATGCAAAAGTTCAAAGAGTTAAAGGTGGGACTATACTTTTGGCATACGGGGCAGAACATGGAATTTTAACCCATTTTAGCCGAATGAATGTTCCATCCTTATCCATTGGGCGGACTACTTATAATGTTAGGGCTGTTGGGAATGCCAAGCTTTGATACGACATTCTGTTGTGTAAGGTACTTTGACAAAGGGTGAAGACCCAGATGAAATGCAACATAAGGTGACATTTCATCAGGGTCTGTACTCGATGGAGGTTTGTAAAATACGTTAATGGCTAAAAACGTTGTCAACCATCTCACGGAATGTTCTGGATCCACCCATGAAATATATGCTCTCTAGATCTGATAATATAATTGTATTATTAAGTCACTGGCACTATCGGGGTTTTAGAATTGCTCTCTGACAATTGCTGATAAAGAGACTAAATGATATTAGTACCCACAAGAGACAGTCTGTTGATTGCTTTGATTGCTTTGACAGGAGGACACGAGTATCAGTAGTATTGACACGGTAACACTACTAATAGACGCTGTGGCACTGACGGCCATCATTATCATCCGATTGGTCGCATTTTTTGCTTGCGGCGCTCTCGCCGCAAGCATTTCTGTCGGAATAGTGATACCCTCCAGCTGGTTGTCTATTTATATAATTTACTGTTAGCATAACGGTCGTGTGTAGGGGGGAACAAGACAGTTCACCAGCAAGGGTAACACTAAGTGTGTAAAGGACCCCTTTACGCTTAAAGGACAATTTTTAATTTTGCATAAAGGACTGTTATTGTTGTGTAACTGTTTCTTAGGTCTATGTATTTTTGATAATATTTTAAAAATGAAATTCATTCTTGTACTACCGAGGACTTGTGGGAAGAAGACGTTTAAAGAACCAATATTTAACCGCAAGTAATGACAACTATCGAAAACGGAAGTTCTGGTAGCATAACGTTGGGCGTAGACTTTTAAGGGTTAAAAAGCGTCCCCAAGTAAACACACCATCAATTGAAAACAAAGCCATCTAAACGAGCGTCACATTATGCGATTATTATCTACACCCTAAAAGAATTAACATGAATTAAGGCACTGCCACATGACAGATAGTTTTATGTGCCCTAAGGGAGGCATACATAATACTAAATTAATAGTAATTAATCTTACTGTTCATACTGAGGGCCTGAGTCTTCACATCGTGTCTGGAGCATACCTACTTTACTGTTAAATGTAGGAACTCCAAATTCGGTATGTCGATGAATCTTAGAGTTCAAAGTGTTGTGTAACATTTTCAAGGTCACTTTTACCTTGACCTCTTGCCTCAGTCATTAATCCGCGCCGCGAAGCGGAAGGGGATTATAGGAATGCCCTTCGCCTGTCGGTCCATCAGTCAGTCCATCAGTCTGTCATTCTGTTCGTAACACTTTCGTGCCTGCTCCATATCTCAGGAACCCTTGGAACGATTTTCATTAAACTCCACTCAAATGTTCCTCTCAGTGAGGCGCTATGCAGAGCACATGATCCGGCTACCTAGACTCAAGGTCAAGGTCACATGTCAAGGTCAAGTGATTTATCCTTGCATTTCGTGTCGGCTCCATATCTTCTGAACCCTTGGGGCGATTTTCATTAAACTTTACCCAAATGTTCCTCTCAGTGAGACGATGTGCAGAGCACATGGCCACATGACCCAGCTACCTAGACACAAGGTCAAGGTCACAGGTCAGTGTCATGTTATTTCCCCTTCAATTAGTGTCCGCTCCATATCTCCTGAATCCTTTGAACAATTTTCATTAAACTTCACTCAAATGTTCCTTTCAGTGAGATAGTGCACACCACATGACCTGCCTACCTAGATTCAAGGCCATGGTCACAGGTCAAAGTCAAGGGATTTACCCTGGAATTGTGTGTCCTTTCCATATCTCCAGAAACCTTAGGGCGATTTTCTTTAAACTTTACCCAAATGTTCCTCTCATTACGACGATGTGCCAAGCAGATAAACCAGCATCCTAGAATCAAGTTTAAGGTCACAGGTCAAGGTCATGTGGTTTACCCTTCAATTCGTGCACGCTCTATATCTCCTGAATCCTTTGAACGATTTTCATTAAATTTCACTCAAATGTTTTATCTCAGTGAGACGTTGTGTCGTGCACATGACCCAGCTACCTAAACTCAAGGCCATGGTCACAGGTCAAGGTCAAATGATTTACCCTTGAATTTCATGTCCGCTCTATATCTCCTGAACCCTAAGGGCGATTTTCATTAAACTTTACCTAAATGTTCCTCTCAGTGGGACGATGTGCAGAGCCCATGACCCAGCTACCTAGACTCAAGGTCACAGGTCAATGTCAAGGGATTTACCCTTGAATTTCGTGTTATCTCCATATCTCAAGAACCCTTAGATTGTTTTTCATTAAACTTTACCCAAATGTCCTCTCGGTGAGTCGATGTGCAGAGCACATGACCCAGCTACCTAGACTCAAGGTCACAGGTCAAGTTAATGTGATTTACTCTTCAAGTCGTGTCTTCTCCATATCTCCTGAATCCTTTGAACGATTTTCATTAAACTTCACTCAAAAGTTCCTCTCAGTAAGACAGTATGCAGAGCACATGACCCAGCTCCCTAGACTCAAGGTCAAGGTCACAGGTCAAGGGATTTACCCTTGAATTTCGTGTCCGCTCCATATCTCTTAAACCCTTTGGTCGATGTCCATTAAACCTCACCCTAATGTTCCTCTCAGTGAGGAATGACGCAGCTACGCCGACTCAAGGTCTAGGTTAAACTTCGAGGTCAGGGAATTTACCCTTGAATTTTGTGTTCTTCAAATCTCCTCAACCATGTGTTAGATTTTCATTAAACATCACTCAAATTTTCCTCTCAGTTCTATACAAAGTCAAGGTCACACTTCAAGGTCATTGGATTAGGCGGTGGGGGAAATGGCTGTCCTTCAGACTGCTCTCGTGTCCTAGAATAATCATGTCCCGAGCATATCTTAGCAAATTTCGTGTTTGGATGCACATCTGAACTAAGGTTAGGTTGGTGCCGTGAAACTGGTTAAAGCCCTCCAGTAAAAATATTTCTACTGACTGTTCCAAGGCGGTGCTTCTTTTGTGGGTCATTTTTGCTATTTATGTTTCCTGTTTTTCATGTTGTCTTGTCTGTTAATTACTGCCTTGTGGCCACCTGCTGGGAAAGGGCTTACCTCTTGGCTCTTGTTTGCGATGTTTTATTGTGTTTTTGTCACTTTCCCATGTGGTATCCTAGGTTAGGTGTGGTACTCGACTGTATCGTTTCTTGATCTTTGCCACGGTTTCATACTTTATGACTTGTTACTGTGGCCTTGGCAGCCTGAAGCCTCCATGTGAGCTGAACATTTTTTGTGCTTCATCAACAGCAGAATCTAGAGAGAAGATTTGGCACCAGTAAAATTAATTTAAGACCCCCTTTGACTTAGGCTGCTGCCCGTTCTAAGGCAGTGGTTCTGTTGTTGTTGGTTAGTACTCCCATTGTGTGATCCTGTTATTTTTCTAGTTTTGTTGTGCGTTACTGTATGTTCATTCTAGTTTTGCAATCATCTAGATGGGGAAGAGAGAGCTGTTTGTTTGGCTAAGTTTGTCTTCCTGGTGTTATGCGGTTGTTGTGTGGCTCTTCCTCGCGGTGTCATGGGTTTGCACGGAGTCTGTGATTGTGGTACTTCCTGATCATACTCACTAACTATTACTAGGCAAGCCCTCCTTTTAAAAAGGAAAACTTATTCAAATACTGTCGATTCTAAGAGTATCGCGCCTGCGCAGACCATGTGATGGCCATAGACCTGTAAATGAAAGAAGGGCAGTGATTGGCTGAAAGAGTGAGAGGAAGGGCTATATTTAAGTTGTAAAGTGTTTCGTGATTGGTCGATAATAAATATACGGAAAACAAATCATATGGAAATTTATTTGCGGCAATTATTGAAAGAACATCTCACAGCAAAAGGGCTATGCAAAATGATAATTTTATCAATGAAATATTCCTCCCATATAGGATGCCCACTTTCGAAGGGGGGTGGGGGGGGGGTTAACCATGGCGGTCGCCAGGGTATCTCATTCTTGTTTATTGATTATAAGGGTCTAATGTGTTCTTTGGCATCCACATCGTGATTAAAGATTTATGAGGATCATAGCTTACTTGTAAGCTATAATTGAGGTTTATGGAAAACATTTACAATGTACATGTCTTGGACTTAATGCGAGGAATGGTCGAAAAACTGCCCCTTACGCTTATTCGAAGGTGTGGGTTGAAGGGGTAACTTTCCCACCCATCCAGTTTTTATAGTACAAATATGGGACCTATTTATGTACCTGCCATCTTAAAATACAGACCTTTTCATATTTTGCGCTTCAAAGTTCCATAACTATTCGTTTATTAGCAGTGATTTTGTTACCTGCGCATAAGTTTTTATTTAAGCGAGTCCCGGGATGCAATAGTATTGCAGACTTGTCATTAAAAATAGTGTTTTAGACTCATACGTTTGCAGTTCGGACTCATTGATATTGGAAACAGCGAGTCCCAGGACCCATAAGCCCAACATTGTAAATGAATCACTGTATTAGTAGAGTCGAAGCGTTGCTGGTTCGAGACTCACTGGAGACAATGTGTTGTGTCCTGTAGTAAGCTACTTTATCCTCTGCTAAGTACTGGTTCAACATAAGAAGATGTGAAATTGTCCCGAAACGTGCTCAAGATACTGTTTAACCATTAAAGCGCCAAGAAAAAATGCATCTGAAAATGTCGTCTGCTGAAGTCGTCTGCTGCAAATAATTGCCTAACAATACTGACAAATTAAGTACAGAAGCAAACAGCGTAGACCTAGAGCAGACTGCTCCTATAGGAGCAGTCTGATCTGGGTCCACACTGTTTGCCATAGAGGCTTCTTAAACATTCCAGCAGACATTAAAGCTGCATAGTCTGTAACTTTTGATCTTTTAATTTTAAAACTAATGTTTCTATTTTTCAAGAATACAGTGAAAAAACTAAAATTCAGGTATACATTTTACCAATTTCGTAAATCTTAACAACTTATCAGTATCAACAACATAAGCATTTATGTTAAAATTGGCTGTCTATAATTATTGGAGGGATGCAAACAATTACCAACAAGAGAAAACACACCTGTTTGTACAAGATAATTCACTTTTCCGTGCAGTTTTCAGCTATAGTGAACAGATTTATTGTGAAAACATATCTCAATTCTACTTTTACAAATGATTTAAAAAGAAATAAAAAAAAATCGAAAAAGGTTCATAGTTGCAGACCTAGTCTCTTTAAGGGTTAATAAACACCCACGTAATCTGGTTACACCTTAGTTGGTGAAAATCCAGTATGTATCCTGCTGGATAAAATTAAATAAAAAATTGATCTGTTTTGATTTGTTGTTGTTGTTTTTACCAGTTAATGATAACAGGTGCACCATATAAAATCTCAGACTTTAATGATAATTCCCTTCGCCGACGAATTTGAATCGATATGGATTTTGCTTAGCTAAAGAAAGCTGTTAGGCTCTCTGTCCTCTCTGGCTTGACTGTAGTCCTTTAGACAAGAATTTTCTTATTCCTCCGAGCTTTGACAACCAAAACATATGTTGTGTGTACTCAAAAGAACCGTCTTACTGAGACGGTTCTTTTGAGCACCCAAAACAAATGTCTTAATTGATGGAGAGGAAATTAATCACAATTTTATGTTCTCCATTTTTCTGATCTGGAACTATGTAAAGGCTGACGGTAAATCAATAGTAGGAATTTTATTTCTTTACTTCCCTGGAAATAATTCTCAGAATGGAACACGGAACGTGACTCATGGATTTAAAATCAGCCGAGTCATAGGGAGAAAAGCCATTGCTCCCAACACATGCTTGATCAAACCAGCGCTTCTATGCAGAGTTGGCTGATTCAAACCTTCTATGTCCAACTACGGAAATGTAAAAGTTGCCCCTTTTTAATTTTGATGAACTAATGGAGATTCTAAAGTAACATAATGGTCTACCGCATCCCTACTACTAAATTGAAGCTTAGTAAGGGCTCTTGGATTGCGGACATGGTCACGAACAATGAATAAAACAATGATCACGCGTTGCTGCATGTGACAACATTATCATTCTATGAGCCATTTGAGACATTATTGCTATAGAATTGCTTAGCCACAGGTGTCATTCTGAAAATAGCTGTATGTTACAACAATTCTTAGCATTTTAACATTTATTATACAGGTAACACAAATTTTCAGCGTAAAATTGTAATATTTTCTTACTCACAATTTTAAGCATATGCTTTGGATCCTCAAAAGAACCGTCTCATTGAGACAGTTCTTTTAGTACCCACAAAATACGTTTTGGTTGAAGAATAGAAAATTATTTTTCTGTTACGCACTCTAACTAAAGGCCTAAGGTAAATATACTGATGAACTTTAAAAACGCAACACTAACTCCCCTTTATGTCTTTAAAAATACAGTTGAATGTAAAATTCCTTTGCTTCGATGATGTCATCATGAATTGGCTATTTCAGCTAACGCTTTTACATTTAGTTTTAATTGTATAGCTTAACCCGACGAGGTAAATGTTTCGTAAAAAAATTGAGTCACTGAAATATTTCTTAAGTAGAGGTGATTTTAAGTCATTGAATGGAAGGGCACAGGCAGATACATGTCAAACAAGCAAATACGCAGGCCTGCAAATCAATAAGAGAGTGATTCATTGATGACTAACGAAGCCCATGACACAAATTTGATACATTTCGTGTTTCCTGATTTTAACGAGTAGGGATGCTTTCACTGATTACATTTTGTCACATGAAACAGTTGACCCCGATCTCATAAAGTTAAAAAGTTTAATGTTTTTAATGGATTTTAATTGGTCATGATTTGCATTCGTTACTCATAAATGAACGCCCTTTAACATACAATCAAAATGATTATCTTGCATTCATTTTTAAGACATAAATTAAAGTGCTATCCAAGTGTTGCGTTTATAAAGTCTGTCAGTATATCATGCTCACAAGAGTTAAGTACCTAAAACTCGAGTGATTCGGTATCGTTTGCGTATTTTTTGCTTGAATAAAATAGTCATGGAGAATAGAGAGCCTAACAGACAACCAACATACATCTTCGGGCCACTATCGGCCCGCCAGCGAAACGCCAATGTATTGTAGGTCGATAGTTGTCCGCTTTTAGATGCTTACTGGGAGTGTTTTCCACGGCGGGGTATAAGTACATGTATCAACAATTCATATATATGCAAATGACTATTTCTGGAAGTCTTTGATTAATAGGATTCCAGCTGTGCATTGATTAGAACAGACAAACCAGCAAAGAACAGGACATCACCAATAATTATTAGTTATCGGATTGGTGTAACATGCGAACACCGAACTTATCGAAATAGATAATACCGCGTCGTTAAATCAATGGTGATAAAACAAACAAGCATTACACCCGCAACAGGGTTCCTTTTTGTACCCAATTTAGCCCAAGGTTGATAGAACTTTTTTTCCATGTTCAGGTTAACGGAGCATGAAATTTATCATACTCATAAATCTTTTTAACCTTTTAAACCTCGGGACCTAGTCTTGTTCAATTTATACCACCTTTACCAACTTAAGCATGGAGTATCACTTGATGTGCAAGGTCTACACTGATGTAGGTGGTATAAAATAGTCATACCATGGGTTGTCCACCTGTACGTAAGATAATCCACTCGCTAAAGCTCGTGGATTATCTCCACGTACAGGCGGACAACCCATGGTATAACTATTACATATAACACTGTATATTTCAGTTTACTGCAGAATTTCACCGACATCAGGAATCGAAACCCCATTCAGCGATGAAAGGGGATACTCTGACAATGATCGTCGGGATCCCCCAAATCCTCACCCTTTATTTAGGTTAGAATCATATCGTCAAACTCAGCTGCAGCGACTAGACTCTTAAAAGTAAATAAGTATGCTTTAACATTATCAAAATGCTACATGTACTCAGACCGCTGAGTCGATAATGTCAATATATCTTCCTTATCGATTTGGTGAGTCACTTTAGGGGTGAGAGTGTGGATGTACTCTTAAAGTGATTTGAGGGTCTAGTAAAAAGGTCTAAAAGTGCTGTAGTTATCCGCTGGTAACTTTACGGCGCACCCATTAAGAAATGGTAGTTTCACAACACCTCGGCATACAGGCATTGTGCCCGGTTAAATAATCAAAAGAAAATAGAGCTTACTATTTATGCTTCGGTTACATTAAGATAGACTTTCGACCGACTAGATTTTTCTGGGGCGGAGTGTTTCATATGAAGATGATCACTTGGTGTGTTTAATATAAAGTCTTTCTATAGGCTGTGTTTATATTCCCCATTGCAGCAAAATGCTGCCAACTTTACCGTCTTTCGCTGCAGCAATATCGCTGCTAACTTTACCGATCTATGAAAATGAAAGACCAATTCTAAGTATTTTCTTTTAATTCAACAAAGAGTTTATAGTTGGTGTGGAAATTTGATTTGAAATAGTTGTTCACAGTTGAACTTGTCAATATAAATCATACATTGGATTTATTAATTAACAATATAACTAAATGACCGTCATGGCCAATTTATAGCCAACATTGAATTATACCAGTTAAGCTTCATTTACGTTGGTTTTATTTAGTTATGCTTCTCAGAAGAGAATCACTATTGCTTCCGCTTGGTTCGTTCATCTATAATAAACAATAACTGACCTGGTTACTTTTTGTGCCACTTTCAACATTTAAATGCCCACAATAAAAAGATATTGCACTCATTTGTTAAAAAATCGTTTTTAAACAAATTAAGCCATGTTTTTAGATTCAAATTTATTTTCACGAGTATGCATAAACGCAAATCATAAAGGTAAGGTGTACATTTGTAGGACATACAATAAATATATCCAGAAACTTTTAGCGCTTCTTTAGACTGATTATAAGCATTACAAACACGGTTTTATTCAGAATAATAGAATTAATACTAAAAATTAAAATTTTGGTGGTTGCCATGGAAACATGCTGACAGTTTGCTTATCCAGCATCCGATTTTCGTCCCGGAACAACTAGGATTTGTTAACATATACCATTAGCTTCAAGATTATATAGGTGTCACTAAATCCCGTTAGGAGGGAGGGTTTCCGCCATTATTTGCCCTTGGACTATCCTTGTCCAATGAGAAATTAAAGCACTTTTGCGGAGAATTCCAGGGCTGAACCTATTATCTTTTTCTTGAAAAAATTATCATTTTCTTTTAAAGAGACTAAGTCTGCAACTATGAACATTTTTCGATTTTTTTTATTTTCTTATTAAATCATTTGTAAAAGTATTAAGTTATGTTTTCACAATAAATCTGTTCACTATAGCTGAAAACTTGAAAACTGGACGGAAAAGTGTATTATCTTATAAAAAACAGGTGTGTTGGTAATTATTGGCGTCCCTCCAATAATTATAGACAGTTAATTTTAACTTAAATACGCTTGTTTAATACTGATAATTTGCTAAGATTTACGAAATTGGTAAAATGTATACCTTTATTTTAGTTTTTTACTGTATTTTTGAAAAATAGAAACATTAGTTCTAAAATTAAAAGATCAAAAGTTACAGACTAAACAGGTTTAAACGTTTCTTTGGCCATTTTTATGGAGAATCCTTCATTAAGACTGTCCGAGGTCCTTTGAAAAAAGACACCAAAAAACAACAACAACAAAAAAAAAAACAGCAGACGATAAACAACCATGAAAAATCACCATGCATCCAATGGTTTAACCGATTTATGCCTAATGGAATTTCCCACCGTTATCAATTGGACGAATCCATTTCGAATATAAGGGTTGTTTGGTGGTAAGTTTCAATTTCATTAAAATTTTAAAAAGTACGTTCTGTAAGCAAACAGTGGAGAACCTGATCAAACACCTCGTTCAGTGGCGTTTGATCTGGTTCTACACTGTTTGCTGCTGTCCCTAAAAAGGACGCTAGGCTTAAATGGGTTAAATACTTATTCTCCAGGAAGTGAAAATGAAATATATATTTTACTACTTTCTGTTTACTCATACACGCTACTAATTTTTTATACACGTAATAACTGTTATTCGCGTAACTGTTATTCGCCAAACTATTGTACTAAAAGATGAATCAGGTATACCTTATCATGCTCTCTCTCTCTCTCTCTCTCTCTCTCTCTCTCTCTCTCTCTCTCTCTTTCAATGGCGTAGCAAGAATGCTGAAAATATTACGCACATCAAAGGGGACTACTGTGTCAAGCAATGATTCTCTTCAATTACGTCCCTTTTCCAAATGGGAACTTTTTTAAAAGGATACTGCATAATGGGAGCGACGCCTCTCTCTCTCTCTCTCTCTCTCTCTCTCGCACACAAACGCACACGCGCCTCTAACACTTTTTACTGCACTATTCTACTCAATGTCCATACTTGTGGGTCATGATTTGGACCTATGACCCCTTAAAATGCACAATTGGCAGTCCCAAAGTTTCTGTATCAATATGTATTGGACAATCCAGAATACAAACGGTTTAGTTGAACTAAATATCAGTTTATTAGACCAGACGACGTGTCCCTTTTGTATTCCTTATAAGTAGCTCACTTGAGCCGTTAGGCTTACAAGGTGAGCTTATAGTATACCCATCGAGCCGGCGTCCGTCCGTTGTCCACCATTTTCAAAGAACCACTGGCAGTCACCACTCGCAGGAGATGACTTATAATATAAGCGCTTGCTTACTGTCAGATCCTGTACCATGATATTTCTGTACTGTAATATACATGTCTAGTTACAAATAAAATATTGTTTAAACCAAAGAACCACTTAGCCAATCAAATCCAAATTTTTATGTGGAGCATCTTTGTGAAGGGGTAACTAATATTTATATAAATGGGCCAGGTAACATTACCAAGATGGCCGCCATACCCATATTTGGTAAAAACCTTAAAAAATATTCTTCTCCAGACCCAGAAGTTCTATGAAACTTGGCATACAGCATCGGACAATCAAGGTCTAAAAAGTTTATATAAATGATGACCCGGTAATGACCTTGACCTATTTTACGGCAAGGTCAAATTTGACCTCCTTTGCGTTTCTTGCTTAAAGTTTCTCAGGAGTTGTATTTATCTTAATGATAAATGTTAAATGCCAACAATTGTTGGCATTTTAACATTTGTGAGCAGAATAGTTTTCGTGCTCAGCTGAGTTGAGTATGAAAAAGTTTTTAACCTCGGGGCCAGGTTTGATAGATTAAAATTGAGTGCGATTGTAACGGTAACGTTAGAATACGTACATTTTAAGCAGTTTATGTTTCAAACATGTTGTCTGCTAATGCTTGAAAGCGTTGGCTATGCTTATTTTGGTTTCCAGGAAGGACAAATGTACCATTAACTCTTTCTTCATGCTCAATTTAACTGAGCACGAGATTTCAATTGCTCAAGAAAGAGGCCAAATGCTTTTTCTTGCTTTAAAACTCTCAGATGCTGTATTTACCCTGCTAATACGAGTAGATGTACAAATGCCATTATGACATTTTTTTAAAACATTTATGAGCACGTTCACCTCCAGCTCACCCGAGTATAGCAGGAATAAAAGCTTTATAACTCCGAAGCTTGGTAACTATTCATAGTTTATTTGACGTTTTTTATCATAGGTAAATGAGGAAAACGAGGTGAAAGAAAATGAAGAAAAAATATCCAAGTCTTCTAAGGTGTCGCTTTACTCAAAGAAGTCAAACACGTCGGATGGACATGATACGAAACTACGAGAGCTCAAGAACGAAAATGAGAAACTACAAGCTGAAGTGGACACATTTAAGGTAAGTTATTTAGGGGATTACTTGGACTTAAACTTGTGTAACTTTCAAGCAAACAGTGTTGAGTACTAGAATTAGGGGATAACTGTATTCAAAATTTTCATTTTGGGGAGGTATATCGTCGGATATACGGTTGGAAATTTAGTTTTACGGCGCCGCGCGAGCGGAGCCGTAAAACGTGATTTCCGAACGTAAATCCGACGATATACCTTCTGAATATGGTTATCCCCATTCTAATGCACTTCTGCAATTTCGTCTCAAATTTGAGTGATGCAAGCCGCATACAGCCGCACGTCACCAAACGAAATGTGACGTAATTAATGACGTCAAATAATTTCCGACAATATATCGCAGGATATACTGTCGCAAATTTTTGACATTATCCAATCAGACGTCGCGTTACAAAAGCAAGTGCATTAGAATGTAGTATTTGAGATAGCAGACTTTAAACTTTAAAGCATTACCAACTTTAACCAATTCTAGTCGGAGTCTGGGGATTTTACTGGCATTTTATTTATTTGAAACCAACTAAAGTCGAATTAACACGATTTCCTTTATCAGTAGAATAAGCTTAATTCTAATTTTAGGGATGTCGTGGTGTTTGTTTAATCAGTGAGTGATTTTTTTCCTTAAATTTTAATAGAACATTCTGTAAAGCAAACAGTGAAGATCCTGAACAGACACCGCATTATGTGGTGTCTTATCTAGGTCTGCACTGTTATATGCACATGAAGTCTCAACGAGGAATTGGGTGTTACACTGTAGCCTGTTTCAGTCATTTAGTTTGATTACTGACAATCCATCGCTCCTTTTCACTTTTTGAGTGTCAACTTTTAAATATGCCCTTATACAACTCCTTATACATCAGTTTAAACATGTGTTTTGGTACTCAAAAGAACCGTCTCATAGAGACGGCTTTGAGACGGTTCTTTTGAGTACCACAACACACCGGTATGTTTTGTTTAAAAATACGAAAATTGAATTTTGATAACTCACTTATATCTGGGGGCCTAATGCCCTACGTTTTCATCTACAGAAGGAGAAAGTGTTATTTGAAGAGGAGTCGAAGAACACAGATGACACCCTAAAGTCCTACATAGAAGACATCCATCGACTAGAGACAAACAATATGAACCTCAAGTCGAAACTTACCCGAAGCGAAGCCGAGGCCGCTAAGGTTACTCTGGAAAATCAAAAATTAATGCAGGTAAGTAACCCTTTATGCACTAATGGATTCTTCCTTCTGGTTTGATACAATAAACTAAGGCTGGTTAATTATATAATTCGAGGGGTCACATGTTATAATTTCCTAATGAAAAATGAAGTGAGTATCATGATCAGATCAGAAAATTCCACAATCGTACACAGCAGGCCAATCCAGAACACCATGAGATAGAACCAGAGAACACTAACAGGAAAAACAATTAAAGAAAAGCACCGGATACCTATTCCCCATCAAGATGATTTCAAAACTAGAAAGAACACCAAGTATTGCTTGATAACCCCCACAATGGGAGCAACAATAAAGAGTGACTCAAAGATATACATCTTTTTTAAATTTCATTAAAATTGTATTTCTTTCTCTGACGATCCTTGCCTTATAAAACTGGTACGCTACCCGATGCAAAACAGCAAAATGATTTTAATCTAATGCTTATTTCTTTTACAAGGACTCCACTTGAGCACCGGCATTGTAGCGCATTCAGGCAACGAATCCGACTGCAGATCCAGGGGTCGCGAGACTACTACTTGCCCCCTCCCCGTTACATTTTTTACTGTTGCCCATCCTATGTTTATGTTTATTATTATTGAATATTTGTTTTAGAAAATTGTGGGAATGGAGGAGAAGCAGGCTATGATGAGCCGAGCAGAGTTGCAGAGCATGATCAGCCAGTTAGAGGAACTGGAGAAGAAAAACTGCGTCAAATCAACAGAGCTGTCTGGCATAAGAACCAACCCGGCCATCTCAGCTGAAGTACATCCACGCAAGAAATTATCCCAGGAAGAGAAACAAATGTCATTTAGGTAGGCCTTGTTGAACCGTAAATCTCTCATTCGTAAACACACCGGATAGGCGGCAATCGAAAGTGCTCTTAACAATCGACGAACGTGGATCAAAAATCGTTAATATAAGTAAGGCCCTTTGTAGCCAGTCGGGCGACAAATGGCAATCAAAAATTCTGTTTCTAACTATTTTTGTAGCATCAACGTTTTCGATTGCCACCTATCCGGTGTGGTAAATTTCACGCCAAAAGGAAGAATTGGTACCAATACGTCACATTTGCCAAATGTGATAGTTACGTATGGTCAATTTTGATAAATTTTGGGGTCTAAAATGTGTGCTCGAATTTCTCATATTAATATATTCCGACGTGTTGGTAAGTGTTAGTCACCCTTGTGAAGAACTGGTGCGAATTTTTCCGGGATGTGAAGAAATGGGTACCAATTCCTTGCACACGTGAAGAATAAGTTGATATTTTCTGATGTGTAAAGAATTGGAAAATATTCATCACACCTTGAGGAGTAGTAGTATCGATTCCTCCTACATGTTTGAAATTATTGGCACCATTTCCTTTTACATGTGAATAATTCGTTTGTTTGATTTGATTTGATTCTTTACGTCCCATCAACAATCTTTCAGTTATATACTGGGTTGAACCAGTACTAAGCTAGGATAAATGTGTCTTGCTCAAGGACCACAACGCAGTGACGCCGGTGAGGCTCGAACCCGCGACCCTTCGGTCTCGAGTCAAGCACTCTACCACTGAGCAACTGCGCTCCTGTGAAGAATTCGTACTAATTTATCTTACATGTGAAGAATTGGTACTAATTCATCTTTAACTTCCTCTTAAATGTGACAAATGGGTAGCAATTCCTCTTACAAGTAAAGAATTGGTACCAATTCCTTACATATGCAAAGAGTAAAATCCACAAAATGTAAGATAAAACCTTGTATTAATTGTGGGAGATTGAACGGGTGCGAATTTTGTTTGTGGGTTCTATGTCACGTGCTACATGTAAGTCGCCGCATTGGTCAGGTATACTCTATGTCATGTGACTTTTAGGTGACATTCTGGGTGTGGCTTGGAAACGTCTATTGTGACCAGAACTAATCTCCATGCTCATTAGAGAAACATAGGAACAATATATTAAAATATACTTTGTCTCTCATTCATTATGTCCTTTTGTGTTGTTATTTTTTCTCTATCAAGGTTGACAAAAGCGGAAGCCCGTCTGAGCCAGTCTGAAGATGAGAACAAAAAACTACGTGAAGATCTCAAGGATATGTTGGCTACACACACAGAACTACAAATGCAGCTAATGCTAGACCAGAAAGAGATAGAAGACATGGTAAATTAAACATAGGCCAAGATAAGGAAACTTTTTAACTTAGAATTGGAATTATTTTCTTACGCATCAATTTTAACAGGTGTTTTGGGTGCTCAAAAGAACCATCTCATTGAGACGGTTCTTTTCAGTACCCACAACATCTGTTTTGTATGAGAAATAAGAAAACAAATTTTTAGTTACACAGTCTTATCTTGAGGCCTGCTAAAATATACTGTATATACCCCACCACATGCGATTTTGGTTCTTACCACATAAGCCCAATATCCTATAATAAACACCCTTGCTGACAAACCTAGTGTGGCTAGAATTGAAAATGTTGGAGTCTTCATCTCTGTTCATACTTTTTTGTATACAAGCAGCGACGGCTTAAGTCTTTACCAATCAACGTTTGCTCGGGAATACGATATAGACTGTTGATTTAGAACGGTCTTGTTCCCCCAATAGGGAATTTTACAGACATATCTTATCATGTAGACAATTTAAGCCATGTCTTTTAAGAGATGTTTGTACTCTGTGCTCCAGGGCGTTAGTCGCAAACAGCCTGTTACCATATCAAATTTAGAAAAATAAAAATAAAAGTTTGAGCTACAGAAAGAAGACATTAAACTGTCTAATTATTTCAATTACTCATAAAGTCTGCATGCTGGCTACCTAAGCTACACATGAAACCTTTTGGATCAAAATTACGGCGGCTTCCTAAGGTGTTATGCGTGTTACTTTAATTAGAATACCCTTTAAAAATGATAGTTGTGACCAATATCATTTACTCTTTACAGCTGATCTGTGCGTTTTATCCAAAATATTTCTGATTATGTTGTACTAAAATACACATTTGGCTTATAGAAAAACTAAAATTTGCTTTTCTATCTTAAATATATTGTCGCATATGAGCAATTTAACAACCATACACCCAATTTTAAGGAGTCCAATTTGGTAGTTATTATTCAAGTAAAAAATATTTGAAAGCAGTTGCTACTTACATATTTGGGATTGTCTTTCTCGCTCATATACTAAAGAATTATAGATTTTTGCAGGTGTAACAAGAAGATCAGAGCACCTGTTCAAGGTTGTAACATGTGTGACATGGCATAATAAATGAACAAGGGCATTGACTTGATGTAAGGGATAATATTTTAGAAATAAAATGAATATTTTTCGCATGTTTTCCTATATAAGTCACTAGCCTCTGGTGCCAAAATCTTAGATATTAATGCATTGATGATTATCAAGCCAATGTATCTTTGTTAAAGATGTTATAAATAAAGTATTTTTCTTAATATTTCTTTATATGTATATTACTAAAATATAGATAGAGCCAAAAGTTTCAAATTTAAACAAGGCAAATCAGTAAATGTTCCCATCAATTGTAAACATTTTAAACTGATCCTTATCCAAGTCATATACAATATCCATTAATTTTGTTTCTCTGGCAAAAAAAATTGTCCATCTCATCTCATCAAAACCAGTAGAATCATTAAACAGTATTTTGACTGCAAACGTAACTTGGAATTCTGCCGACATATATTAAACTTATATCACAGTTTAAGGTGCATTGAATAAGATATGTTTGTAATCTGTAAGCTGGCTATCTAATCAATTAAATTATAATAGACTGCATACAGGATGTCTATACTACATATAAAAGCTTATAAACATTTATATGGCTACCTGTGGTGTTATGCGCATTACATGAACTAAATTATAATGTAGAAGTTAAATTGTGGCCATCATCATTTAGTTGAAAAACTGATTTGCGTTGGTTTCAAACCGTTTTGGATTAGGTTTTACAAACATGTACTTAATTGATGAATATAAAAAGCAAAGTTCTTTATCTAAACTAAATTGTCTTATATGAGCTAATACATAGCCCTGATTCCCAGTGAGGAGCAAATTTTATTATTGCCATTTAAGTAAACACATGTGAAAACAATTGCAGCGTGTGGATATTTTATATTATCTTTGACTGTCTTGCTCATATATCTGCAAGTTGTCACCAAGTTTCTAAGATCGGGACACTTATTAAACATGTAACATTTATATCATAGTGTTATCAATAAGCAATGCAAATATCTGTAATAGATATTTCAGAAAGAACTGTGTACTTATCAATCTCTGGTCATTGGTGCTAATTCATTAGAAATTATATTCATTTCTGATTATCAAGCACATGTACTGTTGTTACAGATGTATCAATGAACTTTTTGACACATTTCCCTATACTGTGCTTAAAATGCGAAATATAGGGGCACAAATAGAAAAGTTAGCTTAACATTTATACAAGAAAATACAATAAATGGTCCTGTTTATTGTAATGGTCAAAACTAATTTTCATCCAAGTAACATTCATATCAAATGTTTGTCAATGTCTGGCTTTTTGGTAATCATCATTATTACCCGACTCCTTCCAACCAGTAGAATCATCACACAGTATTTCAATCATTATCTGCTGTACAATTTTACCACCAGTCCACTATAAATCGACGGGCCATCATCAACTTTACAACAATGCCATTCATGGCTTGGAACATTCGTAAATTGATATAAATGTCTGATAGTTGGTTTTTTGAACATGCATTTCAAGGGATACATTACAAATAGGAGAAAGACTAAAACAATACAAGGAGGTAACAGATGCCATCAAAACCAATGAGTATCTTGACTGATGTACCTTGATATTTCTGTGAAAAAGAGTCGTATCTTAGCTGCCTTACTTTGACTACGATTGCCTTTCCATTCATGCAAAAACAAAATTTCACCTAATAATGTCTCCTAACACTTATTACATTTCCTCAAACATTCAAAAACATCTATTGAGTCTTAGTACTTCTGAAGTGCTGAAAGAGAGGTAACTCTTTCCCTTCATATAAATGAGCTAGATTTATCACAGCAGGTAAAGTGATGTAACGCAGGATGAATAGAGCACAAATTAGACCCTTTCACTTCAACGATTCACTAAAAATAGTAAGTGAGTATGATAAGTATGATACGTTTCTAAGATCAGAGCGCTTATTAAATGATGTAAATTATATCACTTGATGTAATAAATAAGAGAAGTAATTGTCTTGAAATTTTCCTTTTTGATTACATTGTCAGAGGCAAGTGTTCCCAATTTCAACCTTTTCAACAGATCATGAGCGGTCTTATCAACTTAATTACTCTGTAAAACATTTGGACAAATGCACATATCATCTGTAAAAGTAAATGATGTTAGTCACAATTACAATTTTCAAAGGGAAAGTTAACCTATGTAACCAGACATGTGGCCCATTACATGCAAATGTAATTGATTACAATTTCAATTACTTTGGAATTTCATGATTACTGATAACAATTACAATTACTTTTTAAAATGTAATCGATTACAATTACAGATTACATTGCAAAGCAATCATGATTAATTTATGATTACTTATGATTATTTTGAGCAATACATTAACTTTATTTATTTCAAGACTTATAATTAGAATGTTATCCTGAAAAAAGGAAAGCTTAGCTCTAGTTCTCATATCTACCTTCAGATATTAGTAAGCTAGCTGCATGGCTGACTAAATGAAATAGAGAACAATAGTATTCAAAAATCCATGTTATTCTACATATAACTTTGTGCATCTCAGTTTATCTTAATGTGTTTGCAAGATATCCCTGGTACAGCTTGGCCATTCAGTTAGTTTAAAGTTTTTTACCAGGGTTAACATAAAGATTTGACCACTTTTTTAACACAGTTCCATCAATGTGCTTCAAATTTATGTTTCTGTGGAAGAAGATAAAATAATAAATAATAAAAATATATTTCAGTAATGTGTAGTAGCAATAAAATGCATATATTTGTCTGAAGCACAATTAGTTGTTAATGTTGAGAATATCAGCTGGTCTTTCTAGCCTGAGATGAAGATGATAACAGTATATGAAAAATGTAGAGAACATTTAAAAGGCACCAGATCAAACCTGTTTTGTTCTAAACATCTATTCTGTGGGTCCTTGAAAGAATCTTTTGGGAAAAACATTACAGGACCAAATAATGAACTTGGTTAAAAAAATACACTTTTAAATTTGGGTGTTTATTTCGTATCTGGAGCAAAGCATACTGGTTATATACTTTCATAAGCAATTTGGACTTAACCCTTATTTTACTATATTAAAACATATCCACCTGAAAAGTAAATTAGTCCAACTTGCATTATTACCTAATATTTTGACTTCATATGATATTAATCTGATAACAGGATTGTTGTGTTACATCTATGTTTATAAAAGGAATGACAAACTAAAGTAGATCCTGATCTTCTGATCAAACCAGAACTGAAAATGAGATCATATTCAGCAGGAAAATCGTCATGGTTAAGATCACACCAATTGCTTGCCAAAAGGTGTTAAAACAATACTTTCATAAAAGTGTCTTAAGGATTAAATAGAAACTGAAGGATACGGACCTTATTTCATTTGACAGCACAGAAAAAAGTTGACCTGTAATGTCAATCAATTAAAGTTTATTTACATTTTCAGAAAGGTGCAATTGGGCAGAAAAACTAAGACATAAAATATGTATCTTACTACATTATGTCTTAGTCTAGTCTGAGCTTAACTCTTTTTTATCCACCTATAGTTACAAGTACCATTTAAGGGACTTTTTCTTTACTTTTATATTTTTCCCTAAACTCTTAACATGGAAAGGGTCGAGGTAGTTTATAAGATATTCAAATAATTTTGGTAAATACATTTCAGGTGGGTAACTCAATTATTCTGTCTTTGTGAATCCCATAAAAGGCTACCAAGAAATAAAGAAAATAGATAAACTGATATAAGTCTAAATCTTAAAATTATATGCTTTCTTTATATTTTAAGACATTATCAACAATGCATCCCATAACCAGACACTGCATCATGGGTTATCGATCAAAATCTATACTGTTTGTCTTCTAGATCAATTTTTCATTAATAGCTATTAAAGTGTTTCTTCCATCTGACAATTATTTTTCATGAAAAACAAGTTTAATTCCAAAGCTGAAACATACATCTTTGATCAATTTACATTGGTAGCAAATTCACATCATTTGTTTTAAACAGCCATTATTCTCTTAAATCTATTGCTGCTGTTACTCATCATAGTACAATTTAAATCAGTTTATATATTTATGTTTTGTAAAAAAAGCAAAAGTAATCATGAAGTAATCGTAAAGTAATCATGATTACAGGCTATTTTGCAATGTAATCGATTACATTATGATTACTTATAATCATAAAAATCCACGATTACAGATTACTTTATGATTACTTTTTTATCACAGATTACGATTACCTCAACTCTGTATGTAACGTACATAACACCATTTAATGTTGTTTAAAATGATACTTGTATGTAGCTTAGGCATCCAGTTTGCAGACTACATAAGTAAGTTGAATAATTAGTTAGTTTTATGTCTTCTTTCTGTAGCTCAATCTTTCATTTTACTTTTTTTCTTAGTTTGGTACATTAGCGTATTTTTCATGGCTATTACAGGCTAACGCCCTGGCATACAGAGTGCAAACAACTCTTAGAATATGCGGCATGAAATTATTTTAAGATGGGATATATGTCTGCAAAATTCCTTAGGGGGGAAGCAGGACCTTTTTTAAGCTTGAAGTCTAACAGTGCAAAAATCACATACTTGTATATTTATTCTTAGTAATTGGTCACAGCATCTGCTAATCGAATGTACATAAATATAGGATACTGAACAGAATGGCATCGATGTAGATTCTTTACTTTACATACTGCTTGTCAGCCATGGTTACTCTGTGACCCTGACCAGTCTACCTGTCTGCTAGTTGTATACAGTACAATTTCAAGTTAAGAGACTTTCTAGCTGTATCTAGCATACAGAGAGAGAGAGAGAGAGAGAGAGAGAGAGAGAGAGAGAGAGAGAGAGAGAGAGAAGGGGTTCATGACTACTCAAATCTTGAAGTGTGTACGTTTGATTAATGCAAAAAACATGAACACTCAAGTAAGATCCCCTATTTACACGCTATCATATGGAGTCCTGACTATCCTTTTCTGTATTTTTTCAGGATTCTTGTATGGATTACTTCACAGGCGACACAAACAACAGTCCTGAACATAGGTGCTCTTCTTCAAACTTTGACCATGCTGAAAACTTATATCTGAGATTTAAGAATGCTGAAGCAAGCCAGAGTAAACTGAGGGAGGACTACAGTTCACTTCAGACGTCATACAATGAGTTAGAAAAGCGTCTACATGACGCTGAGTGTCAGACACTTAATGCTGAAGAACTTAAGGTGCGCTTAGAAGAGTTGGAATGTGAAAACAAAAGAATAACGGATTCTGATCCAGGGGAAATAAGAAAGCGTTTAAGTAACCAGGAGGCAGAGCAAAATAGATTAAAGGAAGATATGAAAACTTTGGAAGGTGTTTGTGCTACGATTACCTCAAGATTGGACAAACTCACTACGGAAAACAACCAGTTCAAAACCAAACACGATAATATGTTGAAACAGAATAGGAATCAAAAGAATGAGTTGGAAAAGCTACAAAGTGAAATTATCAAATTAAAAGAAGATAACAGAAGGTAAGGTTTAGATTATAAATGTGTAAATCATAGTTTAACAGATCAACCTCACAGGTTTAGATAAACAAACTTTATGAGCGTAAAATTGTAAATACATGCATCTTCTTACATATCAGTTTGAACATATATATTGGGTGTTCAAAAGAACAGTCTCACTGAGACTGTTCTTTTGAGTACCCACAACATATGTATTGGTTGAGAAATAAGAATTTGTTTTATTTTTGTTATTTACTCTTACTTAAGGAGCGGAACCTACTGTACCAAGAGCTAAATTAATAATCATATGTGCAATGTATTCCCCTAGTCATCAATATGCGCTTATGAAAGCTGTATATGTTTATTTGAAGTCAATCAAGTGATAAACATCTTATTATTAGGGGTTGGTACGTAGGCAGGACTTTAGTTAAGTGTGTATCGAAAATTTAATTTTCTTATTTCTCAACCAAAACATATGTTGTGGGTACTAAAAAGAACCGTCTCAATGAACCGGCACTTAAAACATTAAAACTGATGTCCAAGAAAATATTAACATTTTTAGGCTGAAAAATTTTGTTTATCTAAACCTGTGCTTAGGCAACCTGTGATCTACAAATGTGTGTTATTAACATAAGCGTAACTCCCAGTATGCAGTTACACGAGTGCCTCATCAATTGCAAATTATCAAGGGAAATCACATTAATGTAGAAATAGTGTTTTACCAATCAATGAGTTGGAGATCTGTCATGTGAACCAAACATCTGTGATTCTGGATCCGTTTGCAACAGTTAAAAGTGTTTAAGTCTTCCAGTATTTTTATTTTTACTGACCGTACAAAAGAGGTGCTTCTTTTGTTGATCCTTTTTGTTATTTATGATTTATATTTGTTTTTGTTATGCTTTCTGTTCTGTTCCTTGCAGCCTTGTGGTCACCTGCTGGGAAAGGCTGACCTCCTGGCTCTCTTTAGCTTTGTGTTTTCTTGTGTTTTTGTCATTTTCCCAAATGATGTCGCGGGTCATGTGTGAAGAGAAGTTTCGATTTTGAAAAAGTAACGCAATTGATGAGAATCACTGCTCGTTTGAGGAGTCTTTCTTTGATCTGCGAAACTTTTTCCGCGTTGATTGAAAACCTGTTTCTGTGTTCTTAGCCTCTAATTATAAAAAGTAAAAAAAAATAAATAAAAAAAATATAACTTATGAGTTTGTTGATGACTAAACCAACAAAAGGACATCTGTGCCCAGCTAAGACTAAATCAGTCTTGTCATCAAACAAAACAGGTCAAAGTAAGTAATGGTGCAAAGATAAGGAATCGATAAAATCAAGAACCACACCAGTGACAAACTCACAGTTAGACACAACAAACGAGAGCCAAGACGCCAATGTAAACTAAATTGGTAACTAGAAACTCATAGGAATTTCATTGGAATGGTAGCCTAGGTTTACATAGATTAATTTGAAAGCACAATATTGGTGACATCGGGGAACTTTTAAGTGAAGTATTGTAGCATTATTAGGAGCTGGCATGGTGTAGTTAATAAGTCACTCGCCTTGTACCCAAGGTCCCTAGTTCGATCCCTGGTTAGATATCCAACAGGCTGTCGGATTTGACTTTAAACTGTGGCCCTTTAAAACCAAAACCACTGCCGGTTGACCCTTTGGATGCACCCAGACATAAAATAAACCCACACGGCCCAGAAATGGTAAATGCCAAGGAAAAGCCACATAAAGTGTTGTTACAAAATATAAAAAAACGCCAAGACAAACCCACAAAACGTATGGTAACATAATATATAAACGCCAAGAAAAAGCCACAAAAAAGTGTTGTAACATAATATATAAACGCCAAGAAAACCCCACAAAAAAGTATTGTAACATAATACATATATACACCTTTATTGCGTCACTGGGCTGCGTAGCACAGTCGGTTACGTATCTGACTGCTGATACCTGTCAAACTGCAGATCCAGAGGTCGCGAGTTTAATCCAGGCCTGGTCCCATACTTTCGTGGAGATTGATCATGAAATAATTTCTACTGTCATTCTCCTCCCTTCCGCGTGATTTATGAAGGGTTGTTGTTAGGTACAAGCGACAGTATGTGCACGAAGTACTGGTACATGTAAACTGCGTAGTCAAGCTTGCCAAAGAAAAGGAGTGTGGTTAGGTGACTTTACCATGGCTGTTGACTTGGACGTAAAGAATCAAAAAAAAAAACTTTATTGCGTCAAACACTGCGCAAATACAAACGGATGGTTAGCCAACTAGTGTTTTTTGGCTGTTAAAAATATTTGTGAATGTAAAATAACCAAAGCATTGAGTTATTTACTGAAATGTTCTTTTTTCAGACTGTCTGACGAAAATAGGAAACTTTCTCAACAGTTTCAGAAACATAAAGATATAACAAATGGACACGATAACACCGCGAACCTACAGAAAGAGCTAGCTGAGTTACGAGCACAGTATGAAGAAACATTGAATCGGTAATGTTTGCTTAATATAATATAATACACAAGGTCAGAGGTGTAGACACTTTGAACTGAATCACTCCTCCTAATGATATAATAGTGATGCAGGCATAAGTGTTTGCCTGCTAGAGACGAATTTGGTCGCCTGCTGATAACCTGTGCAAACAGTTTGGACCCAGATAATACAAGACAGCACGTCGGACCATATCTCAATCTATTCCATTGACACTCTGATGCTATTTACGAAAGAATATTTTCAATAAAAAGAAAATTAAACCATATCTGAAAACTACGAAAAATATGAAACATTACCTAGCCTACAGAAAGAACTCTATAGATAAGTTACGAGAACAAAATGAAGAAACATTACCTAGCCTACAGTAAGAACTCTATAGATGAGTTACGAGAACAAAATGAAGAAACATTACCTAGCCTACAGAAATAACTCTATAGATGAGTTACGAGAACAAAATGAAGAAACATTACCTAGCCTACAGTAAGAACTCTATAGATGAGTTACGAGAACAAAATGAAGAAACATTACCTAGCCTACAGAAATAACTCTATAGATGAGTTACGAGAACAAAATGAAGAAACATTACCTAGCCTAAAGTAAGAACTCTATAGATGAGTTACGAGAACAAAATGAAGAAACATTTAAGCTCAACTCTTTGCATGCTGCGTAATTTTTTATGCTTCTGTTGTCGTCTCATAGCTTTTTTCAAAATTAACTTTTTCAAACGAGTCTTTCAGGAATACTAGTTGAGTCTTAAAATGTTTAGATTCAGATCAGGATCGACATTCTCTTGGTCCTGATCTGAGTCCAAACTGTTTGCAAAGGTTATCAGCAGATGACAAAATGTCGCCCCAAGCAAGGAAAAAGTTAATGTGATACCAGAACCTACGAAAGAAATTCCAGAGGTGAAGAAATTACAAATTTAAACACAAATTATTTAAACCATAAAAAAGCAGACGCATATTTAAAAGACAGTATCTTCTTGAAAACAGTCAGTTTGACCAGGAAAGCATGCACAAATCCAGAAAGTTTTGTCAGAGGGTTACAACTTTGACAACGTTTTTTTTTTAGTTGATGAGAGGAGAGAGGATCGAAATAGAACTAAAAGAGGGCCATCGGCTCGCCGGCGTAACTTAATTTTATAGGCGTTTCGCTAGCGGGATGATGGCCCAACTTTGAATGCTGGCTTGGTAGCTTTACAATTTTTCAGGGGGACCAGTATTGCTTGGAAACCCTATATTTTTGTGATTTTTCAGGCAGGGTCCCCTCTGGATCTGCACAAGGAAAGCCTTAATCAAAGATCACTTTTCAACTCATGTAGGGATAGAGATGGACCCGAGATAATAATACTTCCTTAAAATTCATGACGATAATAGTTAAGTATTGACTTTACTATACGTAAAATAACATTTCAAACCTATCAAATTCTTTTATACCACATTGTTGTTTTTTACTTATCATTTTCAGTCTCAGTGAAGTAACTTCACAAAAATTCCTCCAACAGAATCGACAGATTAAAACCTTGGATGTTGCTACTATCACCCCAGTGTCATTAGCTCACAGATTTAGAAATGATCTCTACGCCAGTGAATGGTGTACAGCCTATCAGTTCTTTACCGAAAGAATGAAGAGGGATGAAAAACGGACCCTACAGGTTCTGCTAGAACTTTGCACGGTAAGACAGGGCGTACCTATGTGTACGCAAAGACGCCTGTGCGTTCAACTTGACGCTGCAAGTGGAGGGTTTTTAGTTAGAATAAAACCAGTCGACTCATAAGCGTCCGCTCAAAAATAGACAAAAATGGGGGAGCATTCTGCAATACTTTTGATCTGCATTAAGCAATGATCAATATTGAAAACCAATGTTTGTCTTCTTTTTACTGGCCGCTTAAGACAGTATCTACTGTATTAAAATTGGCTTTAAGAAGAATAAATGCAACTCTTAATGTTTATTTGCGCGTCTTGAGGGCTCATTTAAGCCCTTTAAAATGCCCTTAAACCATTTTCTGCCACAGGGCTTCAACCCTGGCCCATACAGGGGGGAAGTACCCCCACCAGACACCTTGAAGAGTGTGTACTCTATAAAATGCCCTAGGAACGCGCCTGTAAGAGTAATCATAATACTTAAAATGCTGGATAGAATTATTTCTAATATTTATATGTGTGATGTCATGTTCTGAAGGTGACAGGCATTTAATGTAAGGACCACGATCCTATATTACCTTCAATAAAAACTTGACGCGAGAAAAACTTAACGTTGTTAAATTCAAACCACGAAGTAGCAGACCATCCTGCGCATTCACTCAGCCTGATCAGCGTCTATGTCATTCTTTCCATGTAAAGTCCAATGGTTAAAATGGTTTCACTCAAAGTTTCAATGTTCTATCTGAGCAAACTGGTTTGGGTCTTACTTTGTGTAAAACAGTCTGGACAGATGTCTGGACTGATCGCAGTCTTTGCTGGGCAAAAGCAAAATGTACATGTTCATACGTTCCATGTAATCGTCGATTGAATGTGATGTTTCACTGGTGGGCCGATGGTGGCTTGCTATGAGAAACCAAGGACCCTCAATTTCAAAGGGACAGGAAACTCAGTGGAGATAAATAATAAAATCTCACTTATGTTGCAGGTCATCAGCTGAAGCAGCTGATATATTTATAGACTGTCCTGAAATTTGGACCACAAAATCCTACCCCTGGTCGATTTTCACTTGAAAACAACCAAGAATGAATGCATCCGAAAAAATAAGCAATGAAAAGTTAATGCAATTTGTCTATTCAAATAATCTGAGATGCTTTTTTAAACATTTTTTTTAGCCAAAACTTTCCATTTACGAACGGAAAAGTGGAGGTTAAAGTACAAATCAATGAAAGGTAATGTGAAATTGCCGGAAAAATGTTGTCTAGGTGGATTCAAAATACGTCACAAACGGGAGTTTTACATATTTATGAAAGAGGAATTTTACTTCTTTTGTCTTACTTCTCATTTTTCTCTAATTCCTTATTTGAAGAAGGCCCTCGTGACACTGAGAAATGTTCCGTCAACCGGACTACCCATTTTTACATTCGAAATACAAGCACCTTTGTAAAGTCTTCATTATTTTCACTGTGTACATGCTAAAAGTCGGAGTTATTTTCGTACTCAATGAATTTAATGATCTATTTTCAGGGCCATTTTTAAAAAAAAGTTGCTGATTTTTTTAAAATCGGTTCTGTTTGTCAAATGGTGCAAAAGAGATTGATTATAAACTAGAAGCTATGCGAAATATACCTTATGTAGAATTTACCTTATGTAGATATAAAGGTGAGAGTGCCTGGCCTGTAACACTTACCATGAGTACTTTCGTTTTTCTTCCAGGAGTCATACCTGTTTTGTAAGCGTGCTGCCCGCCAACAGATTGATACCATCGTTTCATCATTGATCACACCGACGGCTAGTCACTACAGAAGTGGTCAATTCACCAAAAGAAACCAGCAAATGGTATGCGCATTACAATGTTTATAGAATATTTATTCAAAACCTTTGTAAATAATTGTTTTTGCGAGATTAAACGTTTCGGTTCTGAACATACAGTAAAACCTGTGTAAAACGGCCTCTCAAAATAGACAAAACAAAGATCTTTACGACAAATGATAGCTTAATGCAGGTCAAAAGTATCGCAGAATGCTCCAAGGAGCTTAATGAAGGTCGAAAGTATTGCAGAATGCTCCTTGGAGCAAAATTAGTCTTGAACCAATTTTTTGTATTTTTGAGAAAGGCCGTTTTACATAGGTTTTACTGTATATATGTACTGCTTTTGTAAATCTAAATTTTGAGAATTTAAAATGTACATGCAAACCTTTAGGCATTGTAAATAGAATTGATAAGCTGCTTGCGTTTTTGTAAAATAAATGTGTTCAGCATTATTTAATGTTAATTGGTATGTTTGTCAACTCTTGTAAATCATAATACATGTGACTCTTAATATCACATATATCAAATATAAAATAATATGTCAAACTGAATCAGATGAATGCAACTCTCAAATTTGAGTGTATACAAGTATATTGTTAACAAACTTATTACTGGCTATAATATATTTTAAGGTGCATTATCCATCTTTTTTCAGAAATCAGCACTTGACCATATCCCAGAAGAGCTAAAGCGGCGGTTATTTCACTTTCGATATCACCCATCAAAGGAAATGATCAATAGCTCAGTTAAGGTATGATAATTAGTATGTTGTCTTTGGAGTAGCTCCCATTACACCATTATACGCACGTGCGTATTAAAAATAGTAACACTCAAGGGAGCTCACCTAATGTGTATAAGTGATTGTCCATACCTTACGGAATTGCTCTTAAAGGAAATATTCGCTCCCTCTGGGAGCAAATTTTTTCCTTTGAGAGAAGTTCCCATTGAAAAGGGACGTAACTGTAGAGAATCGTTGTCTGATATAGTAGCCTGCCTTTGATGTGCGTAACTTTTTCAGCGTTCTGGCTACGCCTAGGTTGTCATTTGACTCCCCACTATTGGAGTGAGCCTCATTGATAGATAATCTGTCTCCTGGGACACTCAAACATATTTGAAATAGAATGTATCTCAAATGTAATGTATTGTGTATATGATTTGTTGTATACTAGAGGACTTTGTAAACGCATCACCATATTTTTGCAATTTTCTTGCAAACCGTATATGCGACTGAACAGTTACTCGCAGGATTTAATGTGCAACCACGAATCGGTATGAATCAGTTGTTAATTTGACTGCACTATCACGCGACGCTGCTGATGACGTCACATTTGTACATACAGCATCCGAAACCTTTCTGCAGTCAGTTGAAGCTTTTTGATTTTTTTGTTTAAACTGTGGTGCGAATGATACCATATCAGCAACAGAGTTTATAGACTTTTTTTAAAAGTAAACATCAATATTTCGAAAATAAACGTCAAATTTGAACATCAATTTACAGCTCCTTTAAGAGTTATTTTTATGCACACTTTCTTTACTGGTATTGATTACATACACTGACAATCATGTGGGGAAGACGTTTGATGTAAATCATGGCAGGAGATATTCTGTCATGTGATCGAGAATGTCTTAAAAATTTATGTTAACGTCACTTGCACAATACAAAAAAAACGTGATGCAAGCGTAATTTATGCATAATCTGTCATTTGTGTATGCCCTAAACATCTTTCAACAAACCGGACGTAAAAAATCGAAACTTTGAAATGCCCAATATGTTGAATTTTATTACTAGACTATAGTAATTGGAGTGGGTGGGGTATGCCGGTATGTTTAAAGGGGTGTAAATCTGAGCATACTGTAATGTCAAGTAATTTCGAATCGTTCAATGATGAATATGCAATCGTGAAAAAGCCCAGGACGCAAATCTGTTGAATCAGGAATCAAAACTAATGCGTGTTAGCTTGCAGCTGAATTGATGTCCTTCAAAATCCACCACCCCTGTCTTAGCATGGATACTTTTTCAATACCTTAAAGTAAATTTACAACCATGCATTTTCTAGGACACAAATACAAGCTGGTTAGACTATGATATACAATAATTATCTCGCCAACATTCTCAGGGTTTGTGAAATAAAGGATTTAGTCTGGGTGATGCGTTTTCAAAGTCCTTAAGTATACTTTTATTTAAAAACAAAATACTGTTTACACTAAACATATTTACTAGCAGGCCTTACATAAGGGTATGCAATCGAGAATTGATTTTCTTATTTCTCATTTTCCATTTGAGGCATTGTTTGAGAACCCTAAATATAGAGAAAAACAGGTTCATGTCTTTTGATATCAAGTTTACCAGGCAATGCTTCGAGAACGCTTGTTGACATCACGAGACATGCAGAGCTATTCAACATGCGTTCTCGAAGCTGAGCCTGGTAAACATGATATCAAAAGACGCGAACCTGGTATTAAATTTATCAGTTTACAAGTTGATTCACTCTTCATACTAGCGATTATGACGTCATTATTGAGTTTCGTCACGTCTATAGATTGAAGGGTCACAGGTTACAAGTCCTCAACGTGTTGAGATACAGTGGTATATCTAAAACTGGAACTCTTGTTGTAAATACTCCCAGATATAGAATACAGTGGATATCTAAAACCGAAACTCCTGTTGTGAAAAATTTAGCTTTAATACTCCCAGATATAGAATACAGTGGATATCTAAAACAGGAACTCTTGTTGTAAAACATTTAGCTTTAATACTCCCAGATATAGAATACAGTAGATATCTAAAACCGGAACTCTTGTTGTGAAACATTTAGCTTTAATACACCCAGATTTAGAATAACTTTGCTAATCAGGCTGTACAACTGACATGTCATGTCTGCGTCATAGACATTCGAGTTAAACAAAACAGGTTTTCTTGGAGGGGTTTCTGGTCCTAAAAGTGTTAAGCTACAGCTGCTATCTAAAACCGGAAATCTTGTTAGCTTTAAATTTCCCAGATATAAAATAACAAATGTGCTAATCAGACCTTACGATGTAATGACCGCGTCCTAGACATTCACACCAAACAAAACTAGTTTTATTGGAGGGTATTAGAGCAGTGAGAGTTTCTCATGTGTTACTGTGTTTCGTCCTTGAACAAAATACTTTATTCTCATTGCTTAATACCAATCCAACCTGGGAAAATAAAAAAATGTTGACTATGTCATTAGGCAGGAACTCATACAATTTACAATATATCAACTATTTATCTGTTGACAATAATTCTGACCCTTTAATGCGCTATTCAAATTTTCTAGCCACATACAATATTACCCAAATATGTTGACGTGAATAAATTCTTCATGAACACGCGAGAAAAGTGTATATGAAACATGTGCATATATAATTGCACATGTTTCATTTTTTAAACATTTTACGCATTGTACTCCTAAAAATCTGTGCATGCTTAGTTATTTTGCATCATTTTTGTCATCTGAAAATCTTTAGAAAACTCATCAAAATAAATTTTAGGAAGACCGTCAGTGTCGAATAGAGTTGATTAAGAAATAGATCAGCTCCAACAGTGAAGTGTTGAGTAATAATTCACTGCTTGGGGGTCAATTGTAAAGAAGATCAAATCACGAGCACGCAGCGCGAGTGATTTATCCACGTACAACTTACCGACAAACAGTGAAGTCATTTTCCAGTGACGTCAGCTATCACACACTTTGGCTGTGAATTATTTTCCGATATATCACAGTTTTTTAGCGTTTGCTCTATAGGCGAGGTGTGTTAGAATAAAGAACCTGCCCTCACGTAACGTCAGGGTTAGTGGTAAGGTCACATGGCTTCAATCAAAACCTTTATCCATTCTATTTTTCAGGACTTTCTCAACCAAATAGACTACGAAAGGACGAGATTTCTCAGACAAGTCAGTGAGCGAGAACTGAACGAGATTTTACCATACATACGAAAGTGTTTCGAGATTTGTTGGTGCATGGCTACACAAGATCCACCTATGTACCTCCTCTTCAAGGTCAAACATGGCGTTGACCTTGAAAAAGACAAATTTGATAAATACACAATACATGGACGGCGAGTAGATTTTGTGGTCTGGCCAGCGGTTTTCCAAGATGAGGTCGGACCATGTCTACAGAAGGGTGTCATTCAAGCACGTGTTTAATATACATGTATACTATATGTAATTGCTTAAAAGACGGTTGGATCTTGCCTAAATAATAAAGGTTGATTGCTGATACCTGTGTTCTGGGACCAAACTAGTATACACCACTTCTGTCATTCAGTGATAAGAAACCAGATACATGTTAGGCATATGTTTGAGATCATATGGTAAAACTTCAAGTACTTTGGATGCTATAACTGTTTTCATTGGGTGGTAGGGGGGAGGTGGATGGTAACCTGGTAGACTGAATATTATTTTATGATGCACAGTTGATGATCAACCAAGCCTACATTGTATGGAGCAAGAAAAATGCAGAGAACCGCCTGGGTATGTAAAGAAATACGGCTCAAGCCACCTGCTCAGCTTCAGAGACTATTGACTATCTAGACTAATGACATTTTGCAAGTACAGTAGTATACACTGCATGTTGTAGATGTGAACAAATACAGATACATACAGAACCCTATTGGATAATTGATTTTTTGAAGTAAAAAGGTCATGTTTACCCTGTGAAAGTGTAGTACTGCGTAGAATTGCTGAAGATAAACAATTTTAGATCATAATAAACTGAATATTTTCATAACAATCTGAATATTTTCTTATTCAACAATTTTAATATGTGATTTTGGTGCTCAAAAATAACCATTTCATCGAGATAGGCCTTTGAGTACTCACAAGACATGTTTTGCATGCGCGGATACAGAGGGGGGGGGGGGCAGGGGGACAGACCCCCCCCCCCTGAAAAATTGGAATAATACAGGGTTTCTTAGCAATACTGGTCCAGATCCCCTGAAAAATCAAGCCAGCATTCAATGTTAGGCCATCATCGGCCCGCAAGTGAAACGCTATTTAATGGTGTTTCTGAGGCGGGCCGATTATGGCTCGCTTGTAGTGGTATTTTTATCCTCTCTACCCTCATCAACTAAAAAACGTCAGAGTTTGAGCCCTTCTGACAAAACTTTGTGAATCGGCACCTGTTTTGTATTAGATATAAGAAAATTAGTTTTTGCTTATGCCCTATAATCTAAAGGGTTGTGTAACACGTGTGTTGACTGTTCAATTTTCCTGTGAGCGACAAATAAGAGTCTGATCAGTTTAGTGAGCTAAAAGATGGGACCAATCCCCCAAAAATATATCATTTAAATCTCCATTAACCCTTAAAGGGCCAAAGATATATTCCGAAAATGTTGATACAATTTAGTCAGGGTGATCCATGGTATACACTGAGGGTTACAGGTTATAACTTCCAAAAAATATTAAATATCTTTCACTGAAGATCGATTATGTCTTCATAAGCAGTGCAGACCCTGCTGTTATGTTGGCTTGTGAGACATTTCATATGGGTCTACATTGTTTGCCATCATATCTCTTTATGGTTGAACAAGTTCATGCATGGCCTGTTGCTAAGCCGGATACTGGACACACCATTCTTATCAACATCAGCTATACAAAGGCCAATGTCACAGATTTAGAAATCAAATGCTTTTTGTTAACACTTTTATTTATAGGCTTTTCTGAACTAATTCATGTATCTAGCTCATGCTTATCCTAATTTAAATACTGAGTCCCTGCCAGGGATTATGGTACAGGGGAACAAGTGTGCTTATTTCTGGGGAACAAGGTTAACACTATGCAAGGCGATAAAAATCCAGTGGCATGATGAAATTATTGATGTTTAATTATAATAGTAATCTAAAATTGGCGTTATTATGTCGTTTGCCTTTTAAAATAGGTTGGTGTCGTTACTTTTTAAACAATGACCATTTGTATTGGACAGTCAGAGAAGGGGAACACTGTTTTATCTTTAGTTCTCAAATGAAGGTTATGCGGTGGGTCCTTAAGAAAATCATAAAGGCAAGAATATTCTTTTAACCCTTTACCTCATAGGAACACCTTTTAAGGCTTTTGCAAACAGAGCAGACCCAGATTGGGCAGCTGCCTGATCAGGTTCTACTCTGTTTGCTTATGGAAATATGATACATCTGATCCTGCACTAGTAGACCTGACAAGTATTATTTTTGTTCTATGTACCAACATGAAAGTTTATCAAAAAAGTGGAGCCTAGCATGAACAGTCAGAAGAAAAGGGTTAAGGACCTTTAGCATTTCTTAGAGGAGATAAGGAAATTTATATTACTAATACACATTTCGATCTGAAAACAGTATATCACTTAGTATAAATCTAATTATTTTGACGTCCCAGAAATAGAGAGAACTAGGTGTCTTTTGATATGGAGTCCTTCGAGCACGAGGCTCTCACGTGAATCTGGTTCTCTGTTTATCAGTTTTACATATTGGTTCAATTTTCTTACTGTACTGGCGAGTATGACATAATTATCAATCTTCATGTCAATTCAACGTAATCAACGTCTTTCAAAAAAGTGTAACGTCGACGTTGACCTAATAAAGCTAACTGTTGTGAGATAGACAACGTCTATCAGGTCAAAGTGCAACATATAATTTAATATGGGAGGTAACTGATAATTCAGAGCTTGCATGGTACCGCGGGTGGTCTTAGGTGTGATTGTGGTATTTTTCTGATCATAATCACTTACTTCTTGCAATTCAACAAACGTTCTCGACGCCTTGCATTTGGCTGGTAATTTTGACATCAATAGGCACTCATCTACTATTCTCTATTTATAAGTGTGTGTGTGTGTGTGTGTGTGTGTGTGTGTGTGTGTGTGTGTGTGTGTATGTGTGTGTGTGTGTGTGTGTGTGTGTGTGTGTGTGTGTGTTTATTGGGTTACACCATTTATTTATGTATTATTGTTACCATATCTTTATGATGATTCACGTTGTGAGATATTTCAGTTCAGTATGTTTTGTGTTTAAATGTGCTTCAGATTTAGTTTCAGTGATGTATGTCAGTATCATTAAACTGTTTAATATACCTTTAGTTTATGTTTTTCTTTGTTGGTATGAAAAGAAAAAAACATCAGAGGAGATGGTAAGTCGGCCGACTATACGGCAAATGATATAGAGGATATTTCAGGAGTGCTCATGTATTATTGAATTTATAAAACGAGTTGGGTATTGATCAAATGCAAGGCTTGACGAGCATTTCATTGTTTTTTGCAACGAGTTTAATAAATTCAATAATATACACTGAAGCAAACTTATAAACGAACACGTTACATTTTGTATGCTAGTTCAGAAAGTAAATATATGTCATACAAAATTTTAATTCTATAAATAAACCAAGCATTTGCCGAGACTACAAATAATTTCATTTCAAAATGTTTCGTTCGTCTTGCACAGACGAAATCCGAGTAAAGGTATCTTCATTTAAAAAAATAACACTTTTCACAGCAATATTAAATTTCCACCGAAACATTACAGATTTGCATGTTTGATTGTTTGAAGATGCTACAGACTGCCATGATTTAAGATGAGTATGAATCAAAAGTTTTGACACATTCGGACTCATCATTTCTTTTCTGTAATAACATGAAGATAGGCGCTGTTAGTAGCTTAATCTAAGAAATTCGGCTTTAAGCATGCACTTTAGGTACAAACTTTGTACTGCTATGTACGCTTCATTTTCCGCTGTACGGCATTGGCATTTTCAGCGATTATTTATTTTTTACTAGAAGTCACTCTTCTTTTTAGAAAATTAAAAAAAGTCTTTGGGGTATACCTCTAAGGAGGTTTAATATGGAGACACCTAACTTTTGGCGGGAGGTATATTTCTGCCAGCAAGATTTTTCTTGAGACGAGGGAAGAGAAAAAAAGTCACAGGGGACTAGATCAGGGGAATAGGGTGAATGTTCTAGAACATAGACCCCCTCTTATTTCCAAAAGCGACGCCACACTTCCGGCCTTGTGACTTGAGGCATTTTCATGTTACAAATAAATACCACAGATGCCTATCTTCGGTCAACATTTCTGGTAGAATTTGACAAATTTTCTAAGAACTTTGTTCCTGTAAAACCTTGTATTCATTGACTTGCCTTTTGGTATAGAGACTTGTACTGCTAGTCCGTTAGGAGTGAAAAATATGGAATACGTGACCTTTTTACACTGGTAATCCTTTTGGCAATACAAGGCCTTCTTGCAGTTTGGTAAGCCATGCTCGATTACTTATTTTACGATGCGGTTCGAAATAGTGCATCCAAAACTCATCATATATTACTATATTCATGAATAATTTCTGATCATATCTTGGAAATCGTTTTAACAGTTTGCGCGCCGTCCTAACATGCGTGTATTTTTGCTCCTCATTGAGCAAATGTGGGGCCCGCCAAGTGCTTTCCTACTTCATTTTCAAAATATTTCGCTAAAAGCGCAGTGCAAATGCTTTTGAAATGCCAACCATGACCGCAATCTGCTGAGAAGTATATCTTTGCGTCTGATTTTACTAAATATTTTTTATAACAATCTTTGGACTACTTGCAGATTTAGATCTACAATATTTTGGAGCACTTGTAACAGACGCTACGCCTGCACTGAAATCCCTAACCCGTCTGCAAACTGTGGAATTACTAACATAAACAGTACATATGTCAGCATAAATGTCCGTTGAACCTCAGCTAAGTAATGCGCGAGTCTTAATGTCAGCCCTGATTTCGATCTCATTTTCAACGCTTCTCCCAACCATTTTGCTTAACGGCCTATGAGTAGGGTTTGTGCAAAAGTAAATTTCACGAGAGATATTGTGTCTACATGTGCAGTTGATACATCGATTGAAAGGTGTGAGAATGGAGAACACACTCGTATACGTTTTTGGTGCTCAAAAGAACGTCTCATTGAAGCGGTTCTTTTGAACACCAAAAACAAATATTTTGTTTAGAAATAAGAAAACATTTTCATTTACGCATGCTTGCATAGATGTCTATTCGTATAGCTGTTTACACTCTTTGTCAAATGAACGAAAATCCATGTTCAAATCAGGAGATTCACGTGCTGTTTGAACATCCATCCATGGGTCTGAACTTGAACATACTTAAAATGAGCCCTGCATTATTTGCAGGACGTTATACGGAAAGCGTTGCGAACCAGACTGATCATTTCGCCGATGTTTTTGTTCGCGAAAACGTTGCGTACGGTTATGACGTTGTGACGACGTTATGACGTTCCAAAGTACACAGCCAACGCCATTTTGTTTAATGAAATCCAGTGTTAGAAAATGGACAATTAAATGCTTCAGCAGCGTTTTCAGTGCGTAAAATCTGCAAGAATAACGATCTCACACACCGGCCTCGTGTTCAAACAGCATCCTCACGCTGGTAAATGTATACGTCGCTTTGTCAGTATTTACGCGAATTGCTGGTACTTCATAGAGCGGATGTGGTAGGTATTGTCATTTTTATCGGTGTTAATACTATATAGAAAATATGCAATATGCCAATGGGACTATAGAATTCAATCACTTTTAAGTATTCAGTATGTGCATGGCGATTTATGTAAGCATTTAGGAATAGATTCGAGTACCGATCGAATACCTAGCATCCGAATCAGTACTCGAATCTATTCCTAAATGCTTACATAAATCGCCATGTGCTTGCCGACTCATTAAAAATGACCGAATTCTATAGTCCCTTTGGCATAAGGTATGTTTTCTATATGGTATGAACACCAATATCTACTACATCCGGTCTATGAAGTACTAGCTATACACGTAAATACCAGCAAATCGACGTATACATTTACTAGTGTGATCCTCCGGACCCGGCAAATGTAAATGCATGAAAAAAACAACATATGTGATCCCTATAATCTTATCCGGAGGCTAAGAATCACGCATCATTTCTAGCATACCTGCTTTTTATGTCACCTAACAGTTTTCAAAACAACTTTTCAAATGCATGCCTATAAGGTTTGAAAATGTCAAACCTTTTTAACGACAAAGACACACGCGATTTAAAAGTGTCATATTGTCTAAAACGTTTAGAAGAGTTGTCTAACAGGTTTATTGGTCTACGATATGCCATAAGATGACCACTGACCAAAACCCCACCTAGTTCACATAGTTCTTGTAAAATAGTAGTAACACATGCCACCATGTCATCTGATGTACCTGTACAAGTTGTGTTGCGATTAAGAACCACCGTCTTCACTAGGTTATTGTTTACCACCCCTGTCCGAAACATATACTTCAAAATCAAAATGTTTAGCTCTTAAAATCAGTAAAAGAGGGGTGTGCGTGTATTTTGGGAAGCCGTGTTATGGTTATGCATTAAAATTCCTCTTTGTCTATTTAGCGATACCAGGGACACGTCCGTTATTTATGAGAAAGCAAAAGTTATTTACTTTATTTACATGCAACCTCGAAAAATGAAATTCACATTTGTTGAAATAAACACGAAACAGGTCTCGTATACTCAAAAATCAATTGAAGGATATTAAAATTCTTTTGACTTTATTACATTTGAGAAAATAATTTATAAACAGAGTATTTTGTATTTGATAGAACTACCAATGGGCAATTCAGCGGTCATTGGTTACGATACAGTACCACGTCAAATGAAACAACCCTCTTCACCGAAAGTTCACAAGCAACACATTGAACTGGTTATTGCTTATTTTTTAACTCCGATATCAGAAAAGTTTTCACAACCATTTCTCAGTCATTGCGGCTGAATTGCGACCAACATGTGCAGATTTGGCATACCCGATCCAATATGACGACACAATGGCATTAAAACATTGACAACGACTACAAAATGAGGTGTCATACTTAAAATCGAGAGTCAGCAAGGATTTTGGAGCCAATCATTATGGAATACAAACGATAAAAATGGGTTATAATCAGTTTTTAATGTTTGCGACCTTTCGGTATAGAATGTTAAACCATTTGGGACTGTACAACATACTGCATGTGAACCATTGAAGCGTTGCTTAAATTAAGCATCACTTTTAATTGCAGATATCTGGAACTATAAACTGCATGTATAGTTAAGTTTTATTGTGTTGAATGTTACAGATGAAATTGAATCTAAATATCTCCTTTAATTTTTTTTCTGAGTATATCAATGAAGAGGACTCAATGGCCTTACAAGAACAAAACCTTGACAACATTAAGAAGAATCCGCACAACATTATTAGTGCCCAGGTTTATTTAGGTACTCATTGACATAGGTCAAGATAAGGAAACATTTGGAGCGTAAATTAGCATGCGCGGATCCAGAAAGTTTTGTCAGAGTGGGTCCAACTTTGACAACGTTTTATTTTCTTTAGTTGGTGAGCGGAGGGATGATCTAAATACCACAAAAAGTGGGCCATCATCGGCCTGCCAGCGTCACGCCATTTAAATGACGTTTCGCCGGCGTGCCAATGATGGCCGAACATTGAATTCTGGCTTGGTAGCTTCGTGTTTTTTCAGGGGATCCGGACCAGTATTGGTAAGAAACCCTGATTTTTTTGTAATTTTCAGAGGGGGATGTCCGGACCCCCTCTGGATCCGCCCATGATTGAGGGTCTGGATGGGGGGGGGGGGTCTGGTATTCACTATTCATTTAAAATTTAGCCCATTATTCATCTCATTACAATTTTGGGTTATTCATCAAAATAAGACCAATTTTTCATTAAAAGTAAGAAAGGTGGCAAAGAAATCTGATTATTCACTATTCATTATTTTTTTCTTCAATTCATTAAAAAATGGATTATTCATTATCTTTTAGGCCTCATTATTCACTATTCATTATTTTGGCTTATTATTCACTATTCATTATAAAAAGGCCATTATTCACTAATCATTATACCCCATCCAGACCCCATGATTTGTCATTATTTTTATACCGATCAATAATCATTATAACAATTAGGGTATAACTGTTTTTAAAATTTATATATGGGGAGGTATATCCGACTATACTGTTGGAAATTTAGTTTTAAGGTGACGCGCCGCGAGAGGAGCCGTAAAACGTGATTTCCGAACGTATATCCGATGATATATCTCCCCAAATGAAAAGTTTGAATATGGTTATCCCCATTCTAATGGGCTTCTACAGTCTCGTCTTAAATTGGAGCATTGCAAGCCACATAAAGCCGCGCAAGGGCGTACGTCATCCAAACTAGAGGACCTGGCGGTCCTGAAGCGCTCACCTGATCTCCTTAATAATGTTAAAACAGGTCAAGATCAACTACGGCTTATAATGAAACATATTTTGTTTTATTTTTGGTTGAGTGACCTAAAACAATCTAATGAATACTCCATCAAACAGCCCAGTGATATCGGAGTAAAGATGTTAAGATAGTTATGTGGCAATCCAAATGAGTGGCCTTGGATAAAAGGGCACGGATCAGCTTGACATTAGGTACTTATATAAAACCACGGTCTTATTAGGTTAATAATTTCTTGCAAGTATTATGATTTTGTCCCAAACAGTTATAGAAAAAAATAAACATTTCAAGACTTTCCCCATATAAATGCTTTAGTAATCAAATTTGACCTTGCAATAAAGTAGGTCAAGGTCAACCTAGATTCATCATTTGTGCAAATCTGGAAGTGCCCACATCCCCAATGCTACATACCAAGTTCTTTTGGTTCCAGAGAAGAGGATATTTAAAGGGTTTTTTTTATCATATATGGGCATGGTGGCCATCTTGGCCATGTGACCAGTACAATTGGTACAAATTTTGGCTAACCTATGATGAGAAGTCTTCACATGAAACTTGAGTTTAGTTGGTCTAGTGGTTTCTGAGGAAATTATGTTTTAATGTGTTGATGGGACTCCAATATGAGCGACCTTGGCTGAACATTTGAAGGTCAACCTTGACCGTTGAAAGTTCTTTATAACCATTTTCTCATTAGTTTCAACATATCAAGTGAGAATAATGCTTTTTGCTTCAACATTATTCAAAAAATCAACTTTTCAAAAAAATCCCATTTAAATGCATTAGGAAGAAAATTTGACCTTGACGTTAAGCAGGTCAAGGTCAGCTTAGGATCATCATTTGAACAAACTTGGTAGGCCCCACATCCCCAATGCTACATACCAAGTCCCAAAGTCATCGGCCTTCTGTTTCTTGCAAAGATTGTAAAGAGCTTTTACTATATTTGGGCGTGGCAGCCATCTAGGTCATGTGACCAAAATATTTTGCATAAATTTTGGATAACTTATCATAAGGAGTCTTCACATGAAATTTGAGTTCAACTGGGCCTATGGTTTGTGAGAAACTATGTTTTAATATATTGATGGGACTCCATTATGAGTGACCTAAGCTGAAAGGCCAAAGGTCAACCTTGACCTTTGGAACTTATTTATAGTCATTGCCTCATTAGGTTAAACATATCAAGAGAGAATAATGACTAAGGCTTCTACAGTTTTCAAAAACCAACTTTTTAGAAATTTTCCCATTTAAATGCATTAGGAAGCAAATTTGATCTTGACGTTAAGTAGGTCAAGGTCAACCTAGGATCATCATTTGTACAAAATTGGTAGGCCTAACATCTCCAATGCTACATACCAAGTCCCAAGGTCATCGGCCTTCTGGTTCTGGAGAAGAAGACTTTTAAAGGCTTTTTACCATATATGGGCGTGGCGGCCATCTTGGTCATGTGACCAGGACCATTGGTTCAAACTTTCGTTCCCGCATCATAAGGAGTCTCTATAAGAAATTTTAATTTAATTGACCCAGTGGTTTCAGAGGAGATGATGTTTGAAATTGTTGACAGACGGACGGACGCCAGAGTGATTTGGTATACTATTAGCTCAGCCATTAGCCTTCGGCTCAGGTGAGCTAAAAATGTTTAAGAAAAAGATCAGCTCTAGCAGTGAATTGTTGAGAAATAATTCATTGTTTAGAGGTCAGTTGTAAAGAGGATCAAATCACAAGCGCGCAGCCACTGCACTGAAAAATTCCTGCCAATAGTTGGACTGTGTCGCAAACGTTTACAAATATTTGTAACGTCGTTCAAGCGTAAAAACGACGTTACACCGTCTAACGCCATGACTGACGTCATTTATCAGTAGTAATTAATTTTCCTCGCGCTTTTAAAGCTGCGAATTATTGTTTGATATATCACGTTTTTTAGCATTGACTCTAAAGGTGAGGTGTGTTAGAATACTAAATTAATGACGTAAAACTATTTCCGGCAGTATATCGCAGGATATACTGGCGCAATTTTTTGACGTTATCCAATCAGACGTCGCGTTACAAAAGGAAGTACATTAGAAAGAACCTTTTACATGAGACAGAACTTTGAATACCAACAACATACAATTTGGTGTAGAAAGAAGAAGATAATTTTCAGTATGAATTTTTATATGGAGGCTTGCATCAGGCGGCGGCTTGGGAACTTTGTTGGCTTTGCTATTTGGTGGCTCAGTTATAGAAGTTTATAACTGGATCTGATAACAAACAACACCAATATTGTTTCATACATTCTTAAACATCATAATTATGTATAGAACAATAACAAGTCCTGCGCGGATCCAGACGGGGGGGGGGGGGGCAGATAGGGAGGGGGCAGATGGTCCGTACCCCCCCCCCCCCCCCTTGAAAATCACCAAAACATCTTAGCAATACTGGTCTGGATCCCCTAAAAAATTACAAAGCTGCTAAGCCAGCATTCAATATTCGGCCCGCCAACGAAACGCCATTAAATGGGGTTTCGCTGGCGGGCCGATGATGGCCCGCTTTTAGTGGTATGTGGATCATATCTCCCCTCATCAACTTAACTATATACAAAAAAAATGTCAAAGTTGGACCCCTCTGGCAAAACTTTCTGGGTTCACGCATGCAAGACACTTGTAAGACTTAGCAACCATCTCCCAGTCTCTCTTTCTCTCTCTCTCTCTCTCTCTCTCCTCTCTCTCTCTCTCTCTCTCTCTCTCTCTCTTCCCAATCAAGATGATTGCAAAACTAGAACGGAAACAGAGCTCTACACATCAAAACATAGAATGATCACAAAACCCCACAATGGGAGCAACAATTACGTTATAGTCATACAATGAGTTGTCCGTCTGTACGTGGAGATAATCCACGAGCATTAGCGAGTGGATTAGCTCATGTACAGGTGAACAAACATGGTATAACTATTTTATACCACCTACATTAGTGTAGACCAAGCACATCACGCAATCTTTTGTTATAAAGTTGGTAAATGAGGTATAAATCCAAGCCAGTACCACACAAGGTAGTTCATGAAATCCAATTTGAAGAAATTATAAACAATCTGTGGTATAGTGACAGGTAAAATAATAATTGTTTTCCGTTTGAGATGTTTACAGGATACAAAGACAATGGACATGACACTGGGTTAAAGTGTTTCCTTATTTCAAGTAACATTTCTTTGACAGCTTATCTTGATACACTTCATTGGACGATATTCATGGGTGAAAGTTTTCAGTATTATAACTGAATTCAGGATTTTGAGGCTGGCTTTCTGTGGAAAGTCAGCCTCAAAATGCTGAGTTAGGGAGATTTTAATAGCTTTTCTGCTTTATTTTTAGTCTGACTAAAGACAATTGGCCATTTAAACTTGAAAATTGTGAATATTTAGTGGATATATTGTAAGTTTAAGATTGGAATTTAGAAAGTTCAGGATTTTGAAAATTTTAACTTTCTCCCATGGACTAATTGGTAGTTGCATGGTTGTAAAAATGAATCAATAACAGCAGAACAATCACCGAAGAACGGACAGCAGACTTAGCTACTGGGATAGGGCTGAAATGCATAGAACTGGTACCAAATATTCGCCCTTCATATGCCCTATATATAACCGACTATATATTATGCAGTACTTACTCGTTTATGACTGACATGAATGGATGATGCTAGATTCTTGTGTGAAATGGTGCACATATCAACAAACGCTTTAATCGACCCTTTGTATACCAATGGGTTATTCATTCTGGTTTGATACAATAAACTTGGGATAGTCCATTGTACATATCTAGGGGTGTCAGGTTATACTTCTAAAAGAAATATTGTATTCTTTCGTCTGAAGATCTTTTTCGCCTTTACAAACAGTGTAGACCCTGATGAAATGCAGTTTTATGCTGCATTACATCTGGGTCTTCACTGTTTGCAAAAGTACTCGTTTAGGGGTTTCCCGAATACAAAGAATTACATCGCAAAATTGTTATAATTCTCTTACCCATCAATTTAAACAAGTGTTTTGGGGTGTTAGAAAGAATCGTCTCTTTGAGACGGTTCTTTTGAGTACCCATAACACATGAGCCGTGACATGTGATTTCCAAAAATGTGACATTTTGACAAGTGTAGGCTCAGACGAACCTGTGCAGCCTCCGTTTGAGCTTAGAAACTCCAAATTATGCTCAGTCTGTAGCTTAACAGCGACCAGCAAAGGCTCTGATCAGACTGCGAGTATGCGCAGGCTGATCTGAGGCTTTTCTGGTCGCACATACCACATTGTTGGAAATCCCATGCCACGGCTGAATTAAGTTTAGTTAAGGCAATAAGAAAACTAATTTCCAATTTCACATTCTTCTCTGGAGGCTAATAATGACGCACTATTCTTGATTACGCGCCTTTTATGTCAAAAGAATATTTTTCAATACAAGATTGTTAAATGCACACCTGTAAGGTTTGAAACTACCAAACCCGCATATCAAATTTGATACATGAGTTTTAAAAGTAAAACTTTTTATTCTAAGTAGGACATTGTTGCGTAGAAGGTTAAATTGTTTACAATATGCCAGCAGATGACGTCTCTTGTACGCATCGTTTAGTTCTTGTAAAATAGTAGTAACACATGTCACCATGTCTTCTGATGTATCTGTACAAGTTGTGTGGTGATGAAGAACCACCGTCTTCATTATGTAGTTATTAAACATCGCTGTCTGAAAAATGTACTTCAAAATCATATAACATTTTTTATGCTTCATTGAGAATTCGTTTTTTATAGCTTTTATTTCTTCAATACAGCCAGATATTCTCCAACTAGTATTGTAACACACACTGCACCTCTTAGAAACTATGAAAGACTTTGGGTCAACTGTCTGTTTATCACCTTGTTGTGTTTCTTGAAGAGTCTCTAACGCCGCTATGAAATCAATATGGATTAGGAAACGTTTCATGTTTTGTGTTTGATTAATATTGAACCCAACAGGAGCAAACAAACTTGAAGACTTGCTCTCCCATTGTAATATCAGTGTACAATCATAGGGCCCAGGTGCGATCTCCAAAGTTCCCGACGCTCTACAGATACTACATTCAGTGCAGCCAGCACTTAAATGATCGAATTTCCGTGTAAAGACAATGTCTGGTGCATGTATATGATAGAAATACCTTTCGAAATGTCCCTCTTGGATGGTCAAACAATTGCATAAGGACAATATAGATGCACCTACTTCTCTTCGGAACGTTTTGTCGATGATAAGAGGACTATTTATGTCCGCATCTTTCAACTCACTGTTCCTTAACACCTCAATGTAGCCGTATTTTTGAAAAAGTGTATTATTCAGAAGGCTACCATGAACTTCTTTGCAACCTTTACAATCTTGCATTAGCAATTTTATATCGTCTGTCTTTGCAAGAACGGCAAGAAAATCAAATTCCAAGTATTTCTCAAAATTTGTACCCTTTACATTCCTTCTGGTATTTGTTTTCCAAAGCGCTGCTTTCTCTGCCATACTACCACATGGTTCAATCCTAGAAATGTTAAACAACCCTCTTTCATTTATCTTACCCACGATTCTCTCCAGCATTTCTAGCACAGCTGACTGGATATCTTCTATTTCATTACAACTGTAATCAACAGATGACGTCTTCAAAATTTCTTCAAAGAAATTGTTCAGCAAACTTCTTTCATCCATATGTAATCCAATATAATTCATGATATTCTGAAATATATCAACAAAAAAGCTCTCCAGTCCTACTGTCGTGCCAACCAAGGGTGACAGTGGCATAATGTTTTGTTTACAACTTTTAAGTAAAATTTTAACTTGTTCACTCCATTTGACCTTACGCGAACCGATAGATCACTTGTGTATTAATCCTATCCTGCAGATAGGATTAATACACAAGTGATATATCTATTCTAAGCCCCAGATAACTTTGTAAACAAAACATAACGTCACTGTCACTCTTGGCTGGCAGGACAGTAGAAAAGAGCTGTAACACAAATAGCATTCTGTTTGTGGTCGAATACAATCCCTCTTTACCTAAGATAGGTCCTATAATAAATAAGTCAGCTGAATGTTATGTGCACGATCCATGGTGAACGTAGATGAATCAGTATCCGGTGCCAGATGGAATCTTTGGATAGCAAATTGGACGGACAGACGGACTCACAGTGATTATAGATCATACCTACGGGTCGTGCAAAATTTCGACACCAAGTCTTTAAAATTTTGTTTTTATTGATGATTTCGTTTATTTTTCAATTTTAATAGATTTTGTGATTTTCTGCGGATTTCTATGTTTTGAATTCTCCCAGCAGCCTCGTCACATATTTACATACCAGTGGCTGGACAATGTTAAAATGAACAAGTTTGAAATTTAATCCACATATCCACATAATCCACATATCAGTGTGGTTCAAGAGTTATAAGTATTTTTACTGACAACGATCAGCCGGACTGATGCTCAGCAAAGCCTCGTACATCTAAAAAGGGTTATTCACATTATCACTAACTGGTAGCAGAAGGACAGACGGACTCACGCGTTGCGGGTCTTTTATGCCTCCACCCACCTAATAAATGTTTTGTGGCTACCAGCATGCGCGGATCCAGAAAGTTTTGTCAGAGGGTTCCAACTTTGACATTTTTTTTTTTTGTAGTTGATGAGGGTAGGGAGGATCCAAGTACCACTATAAGCGGGCCATCCTCGGCCCGCCAGCGGAACGCCATATAAATGGCGTTTCGCTGGTGTGCCGATTATGGCCCAACATTGAATGCTGGCTTGGCAGCTTTGTGATGGTCAGGGGATCCAACCCAATATTGCTATGAAATTCTATATTTTTGTATTTTTTTCAGAGGGGTCCAGACCCCGTCCCCCCTCCGGATCCGCACATGGCAATTTATGCCTTCACCCACCTAAAAACGTCGTTTTGTGGCTACCAGTGCTGGTCTGGGTGGGTTTATTGTTATGTGCTTTTGTGTTTCTGGTTTAAAATGTCTCTGAAGATGGGGCCGCAGCTTAAAGTCTCATCTGACTGACTGGCGGAGCTGGGTATCAAACGCGATGGTGACGTGTTTTCTGGTTTAAGAGCTGTCCAAGTTGAAATAAAACTCTAGTTATAAACTCCCTGGTGCACATTTTGGATTGCATAATAGCCTAATGACCAGTAGATTATGGAGAGCAGAGATAAGAAACTATCAGTGATTATCTGTCTCTCTGACCAGTAGGTGTGCAAATATGGGGAAGTAAGTGGCGCACTTCGAAAATCGAACTATTGTTCCTTCTATAGTAACTAAAGTTTGATTCGCTACTATAGTCCTACTAGAGATCAACTCTAGTTGATTGTCTGGTTCCCTCATCTAGCCCTATTTAACAACATGGGCTCAAGATCTGTCAGTAGCCTCAAAATAATTTGTTTTAGAAAATAAATACTCGCTGTGCTCTATTGGAGATTTCTCGCCTATTCGCATTGTAATCTGATATACAAGCTAGTTTCGTTGGGGGGATATCTCAAGGTATAAAATATACTGACCATTCAGAAAGAAAATTGTCGATTGGTATGGGTGAGCTAGTGGTATTTTGGTATTTTTATACAAGGCTTAATAGGTGCCTGATGCTTTGGCTGTTTGTCGGGCCCACCGGTTTACCTGTTGGATTTCTTTTGCTCTGGTATTCAGTTTTATTTACTGTTGAGTCCTTATCTTTGCTTTATCTCCTTGTTATATCTTGATTTATATGTTTTAGGAGATGATGCATTGATTAGTTAGGGGTCTTTCATGCAAACCAAATATCTATGTGTCCTGATCCACATCTGAATTAAGGGTGAGGTTGGCGCCGTTAAACTGGTTTAAGCCCTCCAGTAGAATATTTTACTGGCTGTTCCAAGGCAGTACTTATTTTGTGGATTTTTTATGTTTTTGTTCTATCTTGTGTTTGCTATGTCTTTGTGCACGTCTGTTTATATGTGCTTTGTGGTCACCTGCTGGGAAAGGGCTGACCTCTTGGCTCTCGTTTGTGGTGTATAACTGTGAGTTTGACACTTTCCCATTGGTATCCTGGGTCAGGTGTGGTACTTGATTGTATCGATTCCTGATCTTTGCACCCTTTCTTACTTTGGTTTCGTTTGAATGAACCATGCTATCAGAAGGAAAACATGTTTTTAACTGTACGTTGATGTTGTTTTTTGCACAAACGAAAGGCAAAATGAAGGCTGAACAGCTTGGTATTTTTCGCTGCCAACACGTGTACATGTATAATATAATAATCCCACTAGTGTCTATAACCTTGACTTAGATATTCTGACGCAAACAATATTTTGATTATTTACAATTTACCTATACCGTATAGGTAAAATAGTAAATAAACAAAGCATTGTTTGCGACAGGTTATCCCAAGAAGTTCGAATCGCTTACAAACTCAAATGTGCGAATTAAATTTTAATGAACAATGAAGCCGAACCAAAATCAATATCACCAACACCTTTGGCGGAACAGTCACAAGCTTTTGTTGAAACCTTATACTTGTACGTAGGTACTTTGTTACTATACACCGAGTTACGCGGATAACACCATAACAATATAATAAAATAGTCTTGGCCTTACTAGAAAAAAAACTACAACAACAAAGCGACATTTTTAGATTTCACTAGTCCAAATTCAACTATATACTCAGACAGGTGGTCGCCTTAACATACAGGTTAAATAGTAAGCATCCAAGTGATGAAAAACATCCAAGTGATGAATAAGGATTTTCTACACGCAGGTAAGTTTACTTCGAGATGACCCCCATTTTAAGTGACGTAAACCTCAATATACGGTGTATAAATCTATATCAGAATAGGCGAGAAATCTCCATTAGCAGTGCTACTTATTCGTAATTGTTAATAAGAGTAGGCTGTGCAGTTTATGAACATTATTTTTTGTCTACAATGAAGAATTGAAAGGGGGGTATACATTTCTATTCACTTTTTTTACTTGGCAACCAACTAAAGTTCCAACTGCAGCCTTTTGGGTGTAAACGTGCGCGCACCTGTTACGTAATAACTATAGTAAGAACTTTAGTTCGATTCGAAGTGGGCCAATGTCGTAGGTGTTAAAGTGGAAAATATTTATTTATTTACTTAGATGTTTTGATTTGTGGCTGCATTAGATTGTAAAAGTTTTTTTTTATATCTTTTTTAAAAAATTCATGCTGAGTATAATGAATAACGCTGGAAGGGAGTTTTGTTAACGTGGACCATGATTAGATGACGCAGCTTATAAAGAACTGTACCGATCTGGGTTAATAATCTCAAACTGATATATTCAAATAATCTGGGAAAACGAACCTACAAAAGTATATTTAAAAAGCAACAACCAAAACCCAGTAGACTCGGTTTTGTAAAGTCGAATTCTGATATGAAAACTAATTCCTGTATATAACCCTTTTCATTCTGATAGATTTTCCCATACATATTTGTTCAATAAACATGGATTTGCCCATTTTGTAATTTTCTTATATTTAACTCTTTGCATTCGGGGTAATTATTTGCCCATTTTGTATTTTTTTTTAATTTAACTCTTTGCATTCCGGGTAATTGTTAATGATTTTGTTGTCTGTTGACTTATTTCAAAATAAACTTTTTTTTTCAAATAATTCTGTCAGGAACATATTATCGGAAAGGCAAACAGTTTGGATCCAGATCAGGACCGACATTTTGGTCCTGATCTGGATCCAAACTGTTTGCAAAGGTTATCAAAGATGACAAAAGTCGACGGTAAAGAGTTTATTGATTGATTGATTGATTGATTGATTGATTCCCTGCAATATTGAAAACTTAACTCACTGGGTTCCATAACTATACCTTGCTAACAAAATAGTCGCAGACCAGCCTGCTCCTAAAGGAGCAATCAAATCAGAGACAAGTATATCTTTTATTTTATTTATTGATAGCTAGTATGGATAAGACCAATTCACCAATTGGAAGATTCCATTTTAGAAATCCACCACCTAAAGGGGTGAAACATGAAAACATGTTCTACTCTTTAGTACCACTGATGGAGCAGTCAACTCAGGGATAAGATTTTATTTATTTTATTTATTGATAACTAGTACGGATTACGTCAATTAGCCAGCAGAAGATTCCATTTTAGAAATCCAGGATCTTAAGGGAAGAAACACGGAAACATGTTTTCTTTCTAGTACCTCTGGGCATTTCTATTATTATTATTATTATTATTATTATTATTATTATTATTATTATTATTATTATTATTATTATTTTAATATAAAGCATCATAGATATATAAGTAATTTATCTGTTTAAATCCAATAACCCCTTTCTCCCCCCACACAGAGATACTTTTAATCTATTTGATTATCTCATAATCGCTTAGATAAGATTGCTCTTTGATGTGAACTATGGCCTTGAGGACTGTTTATTACAAGCCATCATATTGGAGTACCCCAGTTACATAGAGAGAAAAAATATGTGTCTTTAAGCCATACATGGAATTTAGATAGCAATTCAAAAGTACCAGCAAAGTTTTGTGAAGTTTATGATACCGATAGCCTTGTTTAAGAAGTGTCTGAGTTAACAGTTTATAAAGGCCCATTTATATAGGCCATACAAGAGCTAATATTCATACTTTAACATAGCATTTGGAGTGATCATATAGTATATGCGTTGTGTTTCTTTTCCTTAAAAATAAAGCTTTCATGACTAATACATTGTTTAGACTTTTAATTACAACCCATAAGGCTCACTAAAATTCTCTAATAGTATGAGAGAGAGAGAGAGAGAGAGAGAGAGAGAGAGAGAGAGAGAGAGAGAGAGCATCTTTAATATAAATTGACTTCGTATATAGTTAATATTGTTCTGCCTTCAACACTCTGCCCTAGCTCGCATGGTCAGTGGGAGGATATATATACAATTTCCTATAAAATTCCATCACGTTTTGTTTTCTTTGTTTAAATACTTGCAACCCTAACGAACCTCTGACACTTTGATAGGGTATCAGCCTATTTTTCAGATGCTTCCAAAAACTTCCCTTTGTATTAGATATCACTGGTATCCTTTGAATAGCACGCTTGATGTATAAGGAACGAATGATGTTTTAAAAATATTTTTTTTCTATTTCCTATATGTATAATACAAAAAGTGACCATTTTAGCCCCAAAATATATAGCTGTACATTCATGTAAATAGAATATTAAATGCAAAATCATAAAATAGAGACCAACAACGAGGTTATATATGAAGATGGACACATTTGATCTACTTTGATTTTTATCAAAATTATAGGCAGCGATACACTGTGATTCCCATTACCACCGTCAGAGGTACTTATAACATTTCAAAACAATATGTCATAATAATATGCAGGTGTGTGTGTGTGTGTGTGTGTGTGTGTGTGTGTGTGTGTGTGTGTGTGGGTGTGTTTATTGCTCTCCCAAATTGACGTCTCGTATAAACAATTATGGTTCTCACTCTTTGTAATAAAAGTAACAAAGAAGGCAAAGACCAAGAATCGATACAGTCAAGTACCACACCTAACCCAGGACACCGTGTTAGAAAGTGACAAATACGTATCAGCCTGTCATCTAATTGGGCATCGACGCGAGAAAACCTGTCTTTGGGGATTTGTGAACTACAAGGCGCAGACCAGCCTGAGCGTCGGGGCAGACTGGTCAGCTGTTTTGTAGTTTGCTTTTGGGAAGTACATTATTTAAACTTGCTACAGGTGAAATTTTAATTTTCTAGCCAGTCTCTGTAGCTGAGCAGACTGGTTTGAGTCTCGCTTTGTCAAAAAACCCAAAGACAGGATTGTATGGCTCTTCCTCGCGATGCCATGGGTTTGTCTGCAGTTTGTGATTGTTGTAGTTTCTGATCATACTCACTTACTTTTTTTGTCACGACGAGACCCATTTCATAGCAATAAACTTGCTCCGATGCCAAGAATACATGTGGTGTCACCTTACTGTATGGTAGCGAGTTTGATAAAAAAACAAGAGGAACCTTTTAGCCGAAATAGTTTAAATGCTTTAACTTTTGCTTATCCTACTTCAGCCTTCAAATTCCAACATAGTCATTCTGAGTTTGGCATACTAAACGCCATTAAAGTCACTTGCGCCTGGTCCATTTTCTCACATAAATCAACATAAATCAACATCACATAACTGTTACCCTAAATATTATTTGCACAATGTTGAGCGTCGGTCCAAGTGAGCGTCTATACAGATAACTACGTTTCAAAACTTACTACAAGGTGAGGTTGCAATGCACCATTTACTGAACGTCACTTCCTTTTGTAATGTAGCGATTTCTCATCAATAAGAAATAAATGATTCCATGTTGATAACACAAAACAGTTATTTTAAGATGTACATATTGATATTTTTAAAGAAATAAATATTTTTTATTAAATTTAATCTTTTTTTTTTAAATTGTGTATTATTTTAAGATTTGTGTCACCTTATAATATGTTACATATTATTCCTCTTTTTAAACAGTATCTTAAACCTAAATGACGAAATAACACACGTAATACAGTAAAACCTGTGTAAAATGGTCACTCAAAATAAGACAAAAAAAGATCTTAATGACAAATGGTAGCTTAACAAAAGTCAAAAGTATTGCAGAAGGCTCCCCTTGAACATTCTGCAATACTTGACATGTATTAAGCGATAATTGGTCTTGAAAACCAATTTTAGGTATTTTTGAGAGTGAACGTTTACACAGGTTTTACTGTACTTTATTTCATCCAAACCGTGTTTAATTAAAAACCCACTGACGCTAATAACCCACAAATGTTAAGTAATAGATAAAGGATACTTTTCCGAGGCTTTCTTGTTTAAACAGAAAGCCGAGGAAAAGTATCATTTATTTAGCTTGTAGTATGGCGCAGGCGCAAATAAACACGTGTTACTGACACCTGGCGAAATTTACATTAGCTCCTCCCAGCATCCGGCCTAAGCTGTCAATGATATTACATTTACCTACGGGTTAGTTTGTCACTATTTAGGAAGTTCCCGCCTACATCGCTGTTTAACTAGAATTGGAAGTAAGAGTACGGTTTTAAGCTCCTCCTTCGTCGTATTTCTAGGGTGTCTAATTTAAACATCAGCTAAGATCAAAGAAAAAGGTATCGACCAAACTACAATGCGCTGATAAGCATCTAGAAAACCAACAAACAGACAAGATTTTTTCAAGTTCATGTACCTTCTTCATCATGTTACATATGCACATGCAAAGTTTGAAGTTGCAACGTCCAACAGTTGAAAAGGAGACACAGTAACAAGAAAATAATTATATTAATTGACCTTGGTGTTTAGTTCACACATCCCTCTACATTATGTAACATGTTTTAGACTGTGAGGCAGTATAAGTCGAAGATGCACCATACCGGGGATTTTCGTAGACATATGAGCCATGAGATTTCCAACAATGTGGTATCAGCGACAAGCAAGGGTCAGACCTACCTGCGCATACACGCAGACTGATCAGAGCCTTTGCTGTCGCTTAAATATTCTATGTCTGTTAAGGTACTGACTGAACATGATTTGGAGTTTCTAAGCTTATAAAGAGTCTGCACAGGCTCGTCTGAGGCTATTCTTGTCACAATGGCACATTGTTTGAAATCACATGTCGCGGCTCATATGTACATGCAAGGTTTGAAGTTGCAACGTCCAATGGTTGAAAAGGAGACAGGGTAACAAGAAAAAACATTAATTGACCTTGGTGCCAAGTTCACACAAAGGGTTGTCAGTTCCCTCTACGTTATTAGACATGTTTTAGACTATGAGGCAGAATATGTTGAAGATACACCATACCGTGGATTTTTGTAGACATAATAATAATTGAGCCATGACATGAGATTTCCAACAATGTGCTATGTGCGACCAGCAAAAGCTCAGACCAGCCTGCGCATACGCACAGCCTGATCAGAGTCTTTGCTGTCGCTTAAATAGTCTATGCCTGTTAAGCTACTGACTGAACATCAATTGGATTTTCTAAGTTTAAAAGGAGTCTGCACAGGCTCGTCCGAGTCTACTCTTGTCAAAATGCCACATTGTTGGAAATCACATGTTGCGGCTCGTATATTTTCTGTAAGCTAGTATCAAAAGCTACTAAATGCAACTTGTTAGCACTCTAATGAAGCTTGTCGTCGATGCTGTTGTTAATACATTTCAGAATTTTACAATTTTTACATAGAAATCTGTCTTTTCTAATTGGAACCACTAAATGTAGCACGTAACAGAAGGGGCAACTTTTGGGTGTTGTATTACGACTGATCAATGCAAAAAAGGGCTTTGTTGAACCTAAAATTACACTCTTCGTAAATTTCACACCACTTAAAAAAAATTGGTACTTATACATGCACCATGAATATGTCATATTTGGCAAATGTGAAATTTAGGTACAATCAATTTCAAATGTTTTGTTTTGGGGGTTGGGGCGGAATTGGCGCTCAATTTTCACATTTTAGCTCACCAGAGCCAAAGACTCAGGGTGAGCTTATAGTATGGGACTCGAGCCCGCGTCCGAGCGTGTGTCCGTCCGTCCGTGCATGCATCCACACTTTCAAACATGAATATCTCTAAACCAGCCGGCCAATCATAATCAAATTACATCAGAAGCATTATTGGGGTAGATGGTTTAATTGCATTAGGTTTTGGGTAAGATTGGTAAGAACTCTGGTTTCCATGGCAACAGATAGCTCCCATAGGGTTATAATGGTGTAAAATCTTGTGACCACTCTAGCTCCTTCATTTTTAGTTTGTTCTTCTTCATTCTTGCAGGTAATGGGTTCGAAATTCGGCAGGATCCGATTAGGGACTTATGAGTTAGCTGCCCTTGAGCTAATGGAAAAATCCCCATAGACTTATATTGGGAGAAATGTTGTGACCACTCTAATACTTTCATTTTTAAATGGATCTTCTTTATTCTTGCAGGTAACAAGACCAACCATAAAAGCTCGGATGAGTTTGAATTTCGGCAAGATTCCATCACTGACTTCGGAGTTAGCTGCCCTTGAGCGTCCAAAAAATAAATAAATAATGTTGTGACCACTCTAGCTCCTTCATTTTTGAATGGATCTTCTTCATTCTTGCAGGCAACACGTAAACCCGTAATATCTCGGATGGGTTCGAAATTCAGCAGGATCCCACCAGAGACTTATGAGTTACTGCCCTTGAGCGTTTGGAAAAATCCCCATAGACTTATAATGGGAGAAATGTTGTGACCACTCTAGTGCTTTCAATTTTAAATGGATCTTCCTCATTCTTGCATACAATAAGGACAACTGTTAAAGGTTGGATGAGTTTGAATTTCGGCAAGATTCCATTACTGACTTCCGAGTTAGCTGCCGTTGAGCGTCAGAGAAATTGATGGATAAATGCCATCACCTATTATGGAGTTAGCTCTCCTTGATCATCTTAAAAATTGATGGATAATGTTCTGACCACTCTAGCGCCTTCATTTTTAATTGGATCTTCCTTATTTTTGCAGGTAACAAGGTCAAAGATAAAAGCTTAGATGGATTCAAAATTTGGCCAGATCAGACCTGCGACTGAGGAGTTAGCTGCCCTTGAGCGTCTTGAAAAATCCTCAAAGACTTATAATGGGAGAATTGTTGTGACCACTCTAGTGCTTTCATTTTATAATAGATCATATTCATTCTTGCAGATAAGAAGGAGAACTATAAAAGCTTGGATGACATTGAATCAGTCAAGATCCCATCACCTATTATGGAGTTAGCTACCCTTGAGCATCTTTAAAATTGATTGATAATGTTGTGACCACTTTAGCGCCTTCATTTTTATAGGGTCTTCTTCATTCTTTCAGGTAACAAGGACAACCATAAAAGCTTGGATGAGTTTAATTTAAAGTAGAACCAACTTTAGACTGTGGAGTTAACCTCCCTTGAGCATCATAAAAAATCTGCATAGACTTACAATGGGAGATCTGTTGTGACTACTCTAGCACCTTCATTTTTGAATGGGTTTTCCTCATTTGTAGGTAATAAGGACTTCCATAAAAGTTTGAATGAGTTTGATTTTCTGCCACACCCATCCACCGGCTACAGAGTTAGCTGCCCTTGAGCATCTAAAATATAACTATATAATGTTGTGACCACTCTAGCACCTTCATTTTTCATTTGATTTTCTTCATCCCTGTAGGTTACCAGGACATACATAAAAGTGGATGAGTTTGAATTTCGGTCAGATCCCATAACTGACTACGGAGTAAGCTGCCCTTGAGTATCTGAAAACTACACTTTCACCAGGCTTCCAAAGAATTTTTATTCAGATCTTTTTAATACTTGAAGATAACTAGAACCGGCCTAATATCTTATGTTTTTGAATAAATTCCTTGTCACTGTTTCAAGTTCCGAGTTATCTGCCTTTGAGCATCGTAAATTATGGTGTCTCCAAACATTATGCTGGCTCCATGGTGAGCGATCGTTGCCCATTGGGCTACTTGTTATATTTTGCAACGTGTGAAGATCCGGTACGATTTTTCTGAGACGTGAAGAATTGGTACAAAATTTTAACAAACGTGAAGTTCTAATTGGTACAAAGTCCTAACGTGTGGAAAGAACCGGTACCAAATCCTCACATCTGTGAAAAATTGGTATCTGGAATATTTTATGACTGTTAAGCTACTGACCAAACAACATTAATTTTGGAGTTTCTAAGCTTAACAGGAGGCTGCACAGGCTTGTCTGAGTCTATTTATGTTGAAATGCCACTTTGTTGGAAATCACGAGGCCTGGCTCATTTTACTTGTTTCTGCCTGAGTAGTTCTTGTTCGACATTTTTTCTGCGTTGCTTCTCCTCGCTGAGGTTGTCTTTGAGTGACCCGTATGTTTCTCTAGCAGTATCACTCTCCTACTGTAACTGGGCCTGCCTAAGTCTAACACTCTACCAACTGAACCACTGCTCTCTACTCAATTAGATTTAAGTTTAAGAATATTTTACCATTTTCTGCATGGGTTGTTCTTGTTCGAAATCTCCACTGTGCTGCGTCTCCTCGCTGAGATTATCTTCCAGTGACCCGGCAGTTTCTCTAGAGTATCACTCTCCTACTGTAACAGGGCCTGCCTAAGTCTAACACTCTACCAACTGAGCCACCGCGCTCTGCTCAATTAGATTTAAGTTCAAGAATATTTTACCCTTTTTCTGCCTCAGTAGTTCTTGTTTGAAATCTTCACTGCCCTGCTTCTCCTGGCTGAGATTGTCTTCCAGTGACCCGGCAGTTTCTCTAGCAGTTTCAATGTCCTGCTTAACAGGGCCTGCCGAAGTCTAACACACTACCAACTGAGCCACCACTCTCTGCTCAATTAGATTTAAGTTCAAGAATATTTTTACCTCTTTCTGCATGTGTAGCAGGCTGAGTAGTTCTTGTTTGAAATCTTCCAAGTACTGCTTCTCCTTGCTGAAAATTCTTTCCACTAACCGGGCAGTTTCTCTAGCAGTATCAATCTCCTTCTGTAGCTGGGCCTCAATGTTCTGAAATCACACCAAAAGATACACATCAATGTTTTTATCACTTTTCCCGCAAATCATGACAACTGCCGCCTGTTCTCGCATCTGACAATGTAGTTTGGTAGCTTGTTTTTTTTATGTCCACCAACTTATTGGAGTTAGATGTCAAACTTAAGAATGTCTGCTTCTTAGATGCTGACTGTCTAGTGGTTGGGAAAGCCAGTAAAGTTCTGGGCGTTGAGCCGGGAAATACCCTGTGAAACCATTGAACCAAGAAGGTGACAGTCAAACAGTTGATACATGCCACTGCAGGAACAACAGCTCAGGTCATATGGTGGTGGTGCCACAGCTTAAAAGTAAGTAATGGTGCAAAGATCAGGAATCGATACAATCAAGTACCACACCTGACCCAGGATACCAATGGGAAAGTGACAAACTCACAGGAGACACCACAAACGAGAGCCAAGAGGTCAGCCCTTTCCCAGCAGGTGACCACAAAGCACATATAAACAGACGCGCACAAAACATAGCAAACACAAGACAGAACAAAAACATAAAAGATCCACAAAAGAAGAACCGCCTTGGAACGGTCAGTAAAATATTTTACTGGAGGGCTTAAACCGGTTTAACGGCGCCAACCTCACCCTTAATTCAGATGTAGCCTCATCCTACCCCTGGTTTACAAGGGGAGTGGTTTATCTACTACACCATGACGGTTCTTAAGCATTTTGTAGCTTATATTGCAAATAATATGGAAACAGATCAGACTGCTCCGTAGTTCTTTCATGGTAAATGTATTCTAGAGTGTATTTATATATGCAGCAGATGTAGTAAGAAGACAACAATTTCAGGACAAACAATAAATGTAGGATAATGGTCATTTGCGTACATGCTTTGAGTCATTCATTCTACAATATTAGGTCTTGTTAGACAGCGCATTTGCACAGACTCGCATATGTCATAAGTACTTTAATATTGTGAAATTGGTTGTTTCTATGTTTGGACTTAATGCCACTTTCAACAATGTTTCAGTCGTATCACAATGGTCAGTTATCATATTGTTACTCGCCAGGCCTAGTCTTAAGAGGTTACCAGTATTTTGTGCATGCATACTAACATATAACTGACAACTGCCCTATTTGCATAGGCAGCAGGGAGAAAATAACTCTTTGAAAGTATGTGGTTGGACTGTGGTTCAAACTTACATTCAAACTCACAAAAAATGGACAAGCCAAAGGCCACATGCTCTACTAACATATAATTGACAACTGCAGGGAGAAAATAACTCTTTGAAAGTATGTGGCGCGACTGGACAATTCAAAGGCCACATGTTCCCCAAACTAAAATTCTTTCTTTATCTGCTATTGTCATCTGCTGATAACATATACACACAGTTTGGACTCAGATCAGGCCCACCAAAATGGTTTGTTTGTTTGGTTTGTGATTTTACGTCTCATTCAACAGCTATGGTCACGACGAGACGGTCAGTTAACCTAACCGCTTTTTTTTGTCTGGGCAAGCTTGACTAAGCGGTTAACCAGTACTTCATGCACATAATTTCGCTTGGAACTGACACCAATCCTTCTTGAATCAATGAAAGGAGGAGAATGGCCGCATAAATTATTTCATGTTCAATCTCCACGAAAGTATGGGACCAGGCTGGGATCCAACTCACGTGACCCTGGATCTGCAATCGAAATCACTACCGATTGCGCATTGAGGCCCATTTGACAATTTGATGGTATTTCTGAAAAAATTTTTTTAGAAAGTTAATTTTGAAAAAAAATAATCAACACGCAAAATTCCCCCCATGAAAAGGGTTAACCCTTTGTTTACTAGTGAATCCTAATTGTGTACTTTGGCAAAGAGTGAAGACTCAGATGAAATGCCGCATAATGTAGCATTTCACCAGAGTCTACACTGTGTGCTAAGACAAAAATGATCTTCAGAGAAAGAAATACAATATATATTATCACCTTTAGCCCCTTGATATATACTATTTTGTTATTAATCATTTTGATTTGTATTGGTCTGAGGCCAAAGGTCGAGGACCAATACAGCTCACTAAGGACCTGTAACTGAGCCAATATGAAATCACTTGATTAATGACATTTTTATTGATTAACTTTAAACTGACAGTTAAAATACAGTTTTATTGATTAAATTTATATTTTTCGACTGACAGTCAAAATGAGGAAACTTAATTCTGATATAGGCAATTATCATTGGTAATGATGGAAACGACTGAAAAGGCATAACAAAATCCTTGGGAAAGCAATCAGATGCATTGATTTCTGTATAGTCCGAGGTAAAATCAAATATTAGAATATATGAAAGTAGAAACGTCACAAGGATGACACCGACACATTTCACTGTATAAGTACTATATATTGAGTCGATAATTAATGAAATGGATTATCCCTAGAGTATTGTATCAAACTGGAAGAAAGCATCCATTAATGAATAAAGGAGATTTACTGAAAGCTCTAGCCTGGGGTTATCCATGGTCATTCTGGACTTTTGATTTTCTTCTTTGAACATATCTCTTTCCTGTTTCACTGTGTCATACTCCAGGTTAGACACACCTGACGCTTCGGAACCTTTTCGTAACACAGCTTTCAACCGCCCCTTAAAGAAACAAAGATTGTCTAATTTACTATGCAGCCAGGAAAAAATGATATAATGGTACATTTTATAAAAATATCACTTTTCTCTTTCTGTTCCCAAATAAAATGTTGGTTATCAAAGCTGGAATTCACAAAATGTTTTCATAATAGCAAACAGGGAAGACTTTAAAAGCAGTCTGATCTGCATCTTTTCTGTTTATCTATGCCTTTTTGGCAGGCAACTAGTGTTCAAAACTTTAGAACATTTAACGTTCTTGACAGCTGGCAATTTAGGTAGTTAAGATAGAGATAGCTTAAAGTGAAGTCAATTATTTTTGAAATAATTCAAATTCTTACATTACTAACATGTAATCCCCAAATGTATAATGATAAACCCAAGAATATTTCTATCATACTGGATGGAAGATTCCATAAGCACAGAAAGGGTTAGTCACCTTTTTCTACAATACTTACATATATTTTGGTGTGTATCTGAAAAAGGATCCTTAAGGCATTCCAGTACTATTACATAAGAGACATTTGTAAAACACCTAAAATTACAAAATTTCACATGCTTTTAAAGACTTACTTTGGAAACCATATTTTCATAAAATTTCATTTGCATTATGACAGAGATGTTACTTGTGAATACATTATATTTGTTAGATGTTTATACAGAGCCAACAAGAAATGTCACAGTCACGTGACGAATGCCCCCAAAGGAATTGGTCAAGCATAAGACAGATTTGAGGAAAGTTAGCAGTAATCTAGGAGATATGCTCCAGACACGATAAACCTAGAAATGAGCCCAGAAGTCAATGTCAAGGTCAAAGTGACCCAAAATGGTACGCACCACTCCGCCATCCCAAGAGGAATCAACACACCAAATTTGGGATTCCTACATCATATAATATAGGAGATATTCTCCAGTCACGATTATTCTAGAAACTAGGTCATAGGTCAAGATCACAGTGACCTAAAAATGGTGTGCTATGTATCCATACAGCAAATTTGGGATTCCCAAATAATATAAGAGATATGTTCTGGACACCATTATTCTACAAACTAGGTCAGAGGTCAAGGTCAAAGTGACCCAAAAATCGTATGTGACACTCCACCATCTAAAGTTGCATCCACCCACCAAATTTGGGATTCCTACCTTTAATAATATAAAAGATATGCTCTGGACATGATTTTTTCTAAAAACAAGGCCAGAGGTCAAGGTCACAGTGACCTGTAAATGGTACAAGTCATTCCACCACCCCAAGATGCATTCACACACCAAATTTGGGATTCCCATCTCAAATAATAAAAGAGATATGCTCCTGACACAATTATTATTAAAACTAGGTCAGAGGTCAAGGTCACAGTGACCGAAAATGGTACAAGACACTCAACCATCCCAAGATGCATTCACACACCAAATTTGGGATACCCTTCTCAAATAATATAAGAGATATGCTCCTGACACAATTATTATTAAAACTAGGTCAGAGGTCAAGGTCACAGTGGCCAGAAAATAATATGTGAGACTCCACCATCCCTAGATGCATATACACTCCAAATTTGGAATTCCTACCTCCAAGAATATAAGAGATATGCTCCGAACACAAAAATTCTTAAAACTAGGTCATAGGTCAAGTTCAAGGTCACAGTGACCTAATTATGGTACATGACACTTTGTCATCTCAAGATGCATCATCACACCAAATTTGAGATTCCTAGCTCAAATATTATTAGAGATATGCTCCGGACACGATTATTCTAATAACTAGGTCAGAGTTCAAGGTCAAGGTCACAGTGACCCGAAAATGGTATGTGACACTCCGCCATCCCAAGATGTATTTACACACCAAATTTGGAATTCCTATCTCATAGGATGTAGGAGATATGCACCAGACTCAATGCAGTTTCTAGAAACTAGGTCAGAGGTCAAGTTCAAGGTCACAGTGACCCAATTATGGTACGCGACACTTCGTCATCCCAAGACGCATCCACACACCAAATTTGAAATTCCTACCTCAAATAATATAAGAAATATGCTCCGGTAACGATTATTCTAAAATCTAGGTCAGAGGTCAACGTCAAGGTCACAGTGACCCGAAAATGTTACGCGACACTCCGTCATCCCAAGATGCATCCACGCACCAAATTTGGAATTCCTACCTCAAAGAATATAGGAGATATGCACCGGACATGAAGCCGGACGGACAAACGGACGGACACACGGACGGACTGACGGACGGACGGACAGTGCGATTACTATATGCCTCCCAAAGTTCCTTTGGGGGCATAAAAACAACCAACAAGCAACTAGAGACCAGCACTCTGACATCATATTAGGGTGTTCCAAACCTGATTAGTAGGTAGTACTTTACAGATTTGACATCAGCTATATTTCTATTATCACAACCATAAGGTACCTTTTGTCATATCCTGGACCATTTGCTTTTTTCACTTATAAAGCATAAAATGTAATGCAACTATTAAACTGTTGACATTTTGGTCACAGAGTCTTATATTGAAGAAGCTCAATACTTTGTTTTTTACATTTAAGGATTTGCTTTTACGTTTAAGGCTTCATTTAACGACTTAGTTTTAACAAAATTTTAGCACCAAATATACTCAAAATATCTCAAAGGGTATACAGTGTTCAACCTAGAGGGGTCCCTGGGAAATTGACCCATTTTTATCAATTTGCCCCTTGCTGAGGCTAGAGTGGACCATACACATTTTGTGAACGGGGAAATATTGGGAAGCGCTTTATTCACATCTGAAATAAAATGAAAATGGCCCCCTTTAAAATGTCCTAGGTTGAACTCTGGGTATAAAAGTTATGGGGTGAACAAGTTTTCTTCTACAGACAGACAGATCACTATATCCCCCGATCCTCTTCGGGTTGGAGGATAAAAACTAGGTCAACATATAGACCTGGGTCATGTATACTGACCTGCAACATTCTGGTAGCGTTCTCCTTGTATTCAGACTGTTCTTGTTTAGCTGAATCTAGACTTGATCTCATTCCTTTAATCTGATAGGTGACTGCAGTTATTTTCACTAGAGGGAATATATAACATGAATGTTACTGAACAAACCCTTTCGTAACGAAAATGAAACAGATTTTTATTTTGCAAAACTGACTCATGTTCACACTGTGTTAGCCATTTACCCTATGATGACGCCATTGAAATACTATGTATTTGGAAAAAAATGAAAATGGAGCATTTGCTCCTTGGAGCAAATGTTCCATAACTTTTCAAAACTTTATTTAATTTTTTCATGATTTTTTTTTCAATATTGTCTAAAAATAGAAAATGAGCCGTGACATGTGATTTTCAACAATGTGGCATTTTGACAAGTGTAGACTCAGATGAGCCTGTGTAGCCTCCTTTTAAGCTTAGAAACTCCAAATGATGTTCAGTCAGTAGCTTAACACTCATAGAATATTCAAGCGACAAGCAAAGGCTCTGATCAGACTGCGCGTATGCGCAGGCTGATCTGAGGCTTTGCTGGTCACACATACCACGTTGTTGGAAATCTCATGCACTGGCTCGAATGATGTCATGATCTAACAGTAGCCTATAAAGTAAAGGGTTAACCATAGTAGCTCGAGTAACTATCTTACTACTCGGGTTACTCAAGTTAACAAGTTTTTGTTTGCGTAGAGTCTTAACATCCCAGTACACACTTTTTTCAGTCATGTCAGGATGGGTCATCCTGGGTTTAACCAGAACTTAGCAGAGGATAAAGTGTCTTGCTCAAGGACATGATGCAGTGCCTCCAGTGAGGCTCGAACCAATAACCCCTCAATCTCGAGTCAAGCACTCTACCGCTGAGCCACTTAACAAGTAAATTATTGAGTGCAGGTAATTGTGAAGAAACCATTCATTGATTGACCCCATTCTTAACTATTTTTAGCTCTGATGGCCATTTTGTTTTAAAAGCAGAGTGGACCCGTTTGGGCAGTTTTCGTAAGAGTTGTATAAGGACTATTTGTGTAAAATTACTCTGATTTTGTAAAGTTTCAGGAGATGCCATTAAAAGATATTTTTTCTATTCTTAGCTCTGGTGGCAATTGTTTTGGCGAAGTGGATCAGTTTGGTCAATTTTGGTGGATGGCATTTGGTAAAAATTTGTGTGATATTATTTTAAAATTTGCTCAAGTGGTTTAGAAGGAGATTTCTTTTAACTCTTTGCCTACTAGTGTCATCTGCTGATTATCTTTGCAACCAATGTGGACCCAGATCAGGCCAGACAGAGCGTCAGGTCTGATCTGGATCCAAACTTTTTGACACTCTGATAGTATCCCTGAAAGATTTTTTCCAAAAAGTTGGTTTTGAAAATAATGTTCAGACAACAAAAAAGCATGAAAAATTACTCCGTAGGCAAAGAGTTAAGGAAAACGTTTATGCATGATTTCCAATCACAAAAGCTCACCTTTAAGCCCAAAAAGCAACTAAGCATGATAATTACGGGCCCCGAGGTTAAAAAACTTTTTCATGCTCATCTCAACTGAGCACGAAATTTCATAAAAAGTAAAATATCGACAAATAAAGAAGTGTAATGCTTTAAGTCTCCCAGATGTTTTATCATTCTAATAAATGTTTAAATGCCAACAATTGTTGGCATTTTAACATTTATGAGCAGGATAAATTTCGTGCTAAGCTGAGCTGAGGATGGAAAAAAGTTTTATAACCTCGGGGCCTGGCCTTAAGGTAAGAGTGCGTAACAGAAAACTTTAACCAAAACATAAGTTGTGGGTACTCTTCTCTTGAGCACCCAAAACATATGTTTAAACTGATGGGCAAGAAAATATTTACCATTTTTGCTTCAAATAGGTGTTTATCTAAACCTGATTATTACCCATTTTATAAGAAAGTTTCCTCTCCGCTATTGTCAGAACTTCTGTAAAACGTCTTTGCTCTTCCTTTAGACGAGCCTGTCTCTCTACAGCTTCTTGCTACAATACAATTAAACGACTACCGTAATCTCTCCTATAAGCACCCTGGCCACTTAAAAAAATGGAAAAAAAAGAGGCACCTATAAGAGATCAAAACCGTTATTTTTTAAAAAGCCATTTCTTGTACAGCAACGAGACTGTTGCCAGTGTACAGACAAAGTAAATACACAAGCTTTTATAGATAGTGTTTAGGCAAATGTGCCGCAACCTGAGATTGCCAACAATGTGGTATGTTCAAAGTAAGTAGGGGTACAAAGATCAGGAATCGATACAATCAAGTACCACACCTGACCCAGGAAACCAATGGAAAAGCAACAAACTCACAGTTAGACACCACTAAAGAGAGCCAAGAGGTCAGCCCTTTCCCAGCAGGTGACCACAAAGCACATATAAACAGACGCGCACAAAGACATAGCAAACACAAGACAGAAAAAAAAAACATAAAAGATCCACAAAAGAAGTACTGCCTTGGAACGGTCAGTAAAATATTTTACTGGAGGGCTTAAACCCGTTTTAAGGCGCAAACCTCACCCTTAATAGTAGTACTTATGCCACTATAGCATCAAGTTCGAAAAATGGTCCCTTATGAAAATACAAAATCGTGTTAAAAGGTCCCTTTTTACCACATTAATGGATGCTGTAGAATTATACCATCAAGTTCAAGGTCACTCTTGTTTCTATTTTTAGTAACTGTTGTCATACTTGTTCAGACCTGTTTGTCTATATTTAGACATTATGACCTGCTTGAAAATCAATTTTAATGACCAGCAATAAAATGCAACTGGCCAATTCTAAGTATCTTATGACCACCCAAAACCAAAGCTTATTGACATAAAGACTGTATATGTACGATAAATGCCTACGGGCCATGTAGCCCAGTCGGTAACATACCCGAGTGCAGATACTTGTCTGTCTGCAGATCCAGGGGTTGTGAGTTCTATCCCGACCAGGTCCCATGGAGATTGATCTGTTTACCATTTCTAAGGCCCCTTATTACCACAATGAGGCATTTCATCAGGGTCTTCGCTGTTTGGTAGACACCCATCCAACGTTCTACCTAGGGGGGGTCCACTACAGGCGCAGATGAAGCGATAAATGATAGAGATGCGCAGAACGGTTTGAGTCAGTACTGGGTACACATGAGATAAGTATTAAAATCTGAGCAGCCTTTACAGATCTTTCACTGTTAACAGAAGACGCTAATAGGTAAAGGGCTTATTCAATTAGGAATCATACCTCATATGAGCCATGAAATTTTGGCATTTAAGGCTCACTGAAGGCTCAGACTAGTCTGTGCAAATGTGAAGACAAGCAAATGCGCGTACACGCACAGAAAGACAGACAGACATACAGACACACACACACACAGGACAGTGACCTGATCTGGACCCAAACTGTTTGCAAAGGTTACCAGCAGACGACAGTCATTATAAAATAATTTGATTGTATCTAAATTAAACGCTATTGGTAATCGTAAAAAAGCAATAAAATGCACAATAAAGTTTATTAAATATGACTGATGGTCCCATACTTTCACGGAGATTGATCGTGAAATAATATCTATGGCCATTCACCTCTCTCTCTTCGAGAAAGGTTCTTGTCAGAATAAAATGCACCTAGCCAATTAATCATATTAAAGTGAAAACTTATTGACAGGATAAAAGTTCACCTGAACTGACCGCCCCTGCATGACCAAAGCTGTTGACTGGGACGTAAAGAACCAAAGGAGAGGCATTTTATCAGGGTCTTCACTGTTTGCAAAGCAAGTCTACGCTGTTTGCGAAGTAGACATTTTTTTAACCAACAATTGTATGGTGCAATAGATGAAGAAGGGACGCTACACATCGTAAGTATTTGTATTGTAGTAGGTACGAGTACCTTCCCTTCCTATACTCAATAAATTATAGGCATCATATTAGTCTCTCTTAGCACACCACTGTATATTTTAGCAAGCATGGAATGGTCGAATAACTATCCTTTTGATTATGTAATGGAAGTCAATCAGACTGCCTGCTCATATCTGAAGCAATTTGATCTCAAAGATAATGCATTTTTATCGGTGTGCAACAGAGATGGAGAAATCATGTTTAATATACACCTCTTCCTAAATCAAACGGCTACCATTAGTGGCATTCCATTGAACCTAAGACAATGGAACGTTCTACAACGAGCATTGAATAGTGTGAATAGAGCTATCGAAAAAGGAGAACACATGTAAGAACCACTGATCAAGGAAATATTTCCAATTCATGATGGAGCTTTCAAGTGTATTTAATCGTATTCATTTCTTATTAGAGTTGAAGAATGCATCAGGAGATGGCAGAATCATCATGTTAGAATACATTACTCAGGGGCAAATGGCCTGTATAGGAGAGATAGCGCGCAGAATATACCACCATACATTTCCTTTGTTGATTCGAGACCTGGCTTATTTTGAGGACAGAAGCTTAGTGTTACGCATATTATTTTCATTAAGGGTATCTTTTTGTGGTAAAGTAGCCACACTAGTTCGTTACCAAAGAATCTTGCCAAGACTCTACGAACGTATTACCTCCAGGCCACAATCCAAGATCAGATACAATCTCAACGAGAATCTTAGTTTACCATAACATGAGGTAGGGATGGTGGTGGAGTGATTGTGGTGGTAGTGGTGGTGGTGGTGGTGGTGATGATGGTGGTGGTGGTGCTGGTGGTGTTGGTAGTGGTGGTGGCGTGGTGGTGGTGGTGGTTGCAGTGGTGGAGTGGTGGTGGTAGTTGCAGTAGAGGTGGAGGTGGTAACAATGATCCAATGTTGGGTTCAAGTTCTTTCAGGGCGCTGTATTCTACGGGTCTCAAACACAATCTTTTTTTGTAGGTACCAACTTATCTTTGGGCTTCCAAAACGGTCTAATGTCCATGCACGAGCTGCCCTCAGGAACTGTGCAATACACGTTTCCCCCAAGGTGACCCGTATAGGTTTTTTTTTTCTCTGCCCTTGCTTGATCAGCGTATTCATGGTTAAGCTGATACCTTTTTTCGTTGGTTTGTCGTCTTTCCATTCTCTCAGGTCCACACGCAATTCACCTTTCCACTCTTTGACTTCGACGTAACGATCATTGCCAAGGCTCATTCAGCATCTAGACATGTTTACTGTTCGAGTGTCTGAACAGTAATGACCTGAATGCATATGATGCGACTTATATAGCACAATGTCTTTTCTGATTGGCCACAAAATCTGATTGGAGGGTCATTTATGGTTACCCCATGTCTATTTATAGTTCTACAACATGTTCATGCATGTTTTGTTTCACGACGATATTGGGTAAGCTGTGATAACAAAAACCATCTTTCTTGTCCTGGTATACACTACTTTAACACTTTGGCTTGACTGATTGGTACATTCAATGACTCCTATGTTATAGGGAAATCTTTTCACAAGTTCAAATTTTTTTCCATGTTGGGAAATCTCATCCTGTTGATTTAAACAGTTTTTGATGCTCTGGAACATGATAAATCTGTTTAAAAATACTGAAGGCGTGAAGTGAAATGAAAACTGCTCTCATTTTGAAAAATAGGAAGAAAACTAAACAATTATTGCCCAAACTCTTTTTATAAAAGCTTCCTGGCCAATTTTGTACACGTCATTGCATAATCAATGTCTAAATTAGACGTGCAGGTTGAAACATGTATGACAATGATACTTCTCGAAGAGAGAGAGGTCAATTGCAGTAGACATTATTTCACAATTAATCACTGTGGGACAGGGGGCGACCCCTGGATCCGCAGACAGACAAGTATCTGCACACAGACACGTTACCGACTGCGCTACGTGGCCCGTAGGTATTTAGCGTACATATACAGTCCTTATGTCAATAAGCTTTCATTTTGTGTGGTCATAAGGGACCTTAGAATTGGCCAGGTGCATTTTATTGCTGGTCATTAAAATTGATTTTCAAGCAGGTCATAATGTCTAAATATAGACAAACAGGTCTGAACGTGTATGACAACAGTTACTAAAAATAGAAACAAAATGGCTGATGACGTCGTTTCAAGATTGACCTTGAACTTGATGCTATAATTCTACAGCATCCATTTGTGTGGTAAAAAGGGACCGTTTTACACGATTTTGTATGGTCATAAGGGACCTTTTTTCGAACTTGATGTAAAAGAGCTGCCCATTCTACTCTTAATTCAGATGTTTTTGTTTGATTGATTTTTTACGTCCCATCAACAATCTTTAAGTTATATAGGGACGGACCTTCCTGCGTTGACCCAGTACTAAGCTAGGATAAGTGTGTCTTGCTCAAGGACCACAATGCAGTGACGCTGGTGAGGCTTGAACACGCGGCCCTTCAGTCTCGAGTCAACCACTCTACCACTGAGCCACTGCGCTCCCTGTTAATTCAGATGTGGATCAAGACACATATATATTTGGTTTGCATGAAAGACCCCTAACTTATCAATGCATCATCTCCTAAAACATTTAAATCAAGATATAACAAGGAGATAAAGCAAAGATAAGGACTCAACAGTAAATAAAACTGAATACCGGAGCAAAAGAAATCCAACAGGTAAACCCTGGTGGGCCTGACAAACAGCCAAAGCATCAGGCCACTAACATCTCATCAATAGATGAGTCTGATCAGAGCCTTTGCTAGTCGCTTGGATATTCTATGACTGTTAAGCTACTGACTGAACATAATTAGAGTTTCTAAGCTTAAAGGGATGCTGCACAGGCTCGTCTGAGTCTACGCTTGCCAAAATGTCTCATTGTTGGAAATCATATGTTGTGGCTCAAATACTTTTCAATTTTTTACACACAGAAATCAATGACAACATACCCTCAAATAAAGTGTCTGTATACAGCATGCAAAAGTAATGACAAGATTGCAAGCGTTGTCTTTAACTGACGCAAGGGGCTATTTCTTATGTACTGTTACATGACTCTTCCAATCAACGGCTAGCAGTGAGTGACATTGTTTGTTATGCCGCTAAAGAAAGTACATATATGGTAGTGAAATGATGTTTAGCTATCTAGTTTTCAATCTTTAAGTTTTAAAGGAGCACTGTCAACGAGATATTTTTCTGCACTCGTAATTAATGCAGAAAACCTATGACCCTGTTTTAATAATGGAGATGTTTGCTTCTACTGTGAACCACAAGTTTTGACTTTGTAATTTGTAAAGTTACATAGAGGATCTTACATGAGTGCTTCTTTAATTGCCTGGTGCAAGGAACTTCTAAGCCTCCCGTACTCTCAGAGCATCTGTGTTGACTATGGTACTTTTATCATTTGATGTCAAATTTTGAAGTGATTATGCCTTATATACTGAAAACGCTACACCAGAATTGTTTGACATCTATATACAACATTATGCAAACCAAGAATGTAATTGGGCCTCGTCGGGAGAAAACCTGTCTTCAGGGTTTCAGACAAAGCGAGTTTCAAACCAGTCCCCTCAGCTTTAGAGACTAGCTAGAAAATTAAAATGTCATCTGTTGCAAGTTTACAAATGATACTTTCCAGAAAGCGAATAACAAAGGCGCTGATCAGACTGCTTGGATGCGCAGGCTTGTCTGCGCCTGTGTTGTTCGCAAACCCCCAAAGACAGGTTTTCTCGCGTCGAAGCCCAATTGAAAGTGTATCTTAATGTTCAAATATTGGGTAATGCATAACAGTAAAATTTTTACGCATGTTGTCACGAAGAAAAACACATGAAAAACATTTAAAGGTGACAGGGGTCCAATTTTTCAGGTTGCAAATTTAAACATAAATCTCACACAATTTAGGCCTTCAGAAATCGACTACCTACAAGATCGACTGCACGAAATGGTAGTCTAGACATGTGACAACCAGAAATGTGAAGGACTTATCTCAAGTGTGTTTTGATCGTTTAGAAAAGCAATCTTAATAAGCGGGTTTTCAGTCAAATTGCCAAGTTTGAGATTTTAACACTGAAATCTCCATAGGAAAATCAATGTATTGTTGCATCTTAGTTTGAGGACATTGCAAGTCAGGAAATGGTAGAAACAATGTGCTGAGAGGTCTACCTGATTTGGCAATAGAAAATTATCAAAGATCGTGATAAATCGAAGATTACCAAGCATATATATATTCCCTATTTGTTTTTGTCAAATGGAGACAATTCTCAATTTTTTTACAAATTCGCTTAATTCAAAATTGATTTCTGAGCTTGTTTCAAGTGATTAAGCAGTTTTCTTGTAATTTATGCAGCACAATTATGACCAATTTTGATAGGCATAGCAGTTTTTATTTGTGCATGCGCAATAGCAAAATTAAATGAATAAGCTATAAACACTTAAAAGAGCATAACTCAGACATCAAACAAGACAAATTGGTGGAGTTTCGACGAATCGTTGGCTGGATGTCTGGGAAACATTATTAAGTTTTAGAAAATACTTTTTGTCTGATACTTTTTCATAAAATATAGATATTTTATGTGTATCGTTTTCACTTTTGTTCAGTTTATTAAAATGGAAAAACCACTTGTGGTCTACAGACTTTGGTGACGTTATGTAATGATGTCCATAACAACATTGTGTATATATGGCAAAACGTAATTTGGGGATAGGGACAGAGACAATAATAGGAAAGAATACGGTATTTGGACCAGTCCATTCTGATTATGGTACTTATCACATAGACAAGGACACATATATAATAAATAGAGAATACTAGGTGAGTGTCTTTCAATATCAAGTTTACTTTGGCTTTGAGAATGCTTGTTGAATCGCAAGCTTTTGTGTCGATTCAGCATCATTGGTGACGTTATTTAAAAAGTGCAATGTCATCATGACCTGATAAAGTCACATGTCCTGAAATATAGCCAACGTTTATCAGGTCAGCGTGCACGATGCAGTTAATATGAGAGGTAACTGATAAATAGAGATTATCATAAAACTTTCACAAGGTTAGCTTTTAAAAAAGCTTAGAACCATCGCATGGCGTTTTACAGTTATCAAAGAAGAACTTTTATAGTGTCTTAATATTGCTTTTGCTGAAGCCGCTCTTTTCAGTGTTTCATGTGCTTCAAGCTCTGAGTTTTTGTTGTTGTAGTTGACGATATGTACATAGTTGATATATTGGAAGCAAATACAACACAGGAAATATGCATATTCCAGTAAGACTATGCTCATGAACACACTGAATAATGGTACAATTTACCCTCTCCCCAGCAGTATGTAATAGGTCATTCAATCGTATTCCTCAATCGAAGTCAATGCACATAATGCCTAGAGGGCATATCGAAACTGACCTATCTACATCTAGTTATTTCGTCACACTTAGTCTAGAATATCCGAAGGGTCCATGTTTGATCAGGATTCTAGCTTAGTGGTAAGGTCTCAAATAGACCTTTTCGCTTTTAGAAGCAATCCGGTATCCAAAGTATATCAACATCGCTCACGCAATGGTGGAATTTTGGAAGTAGCTTGGTCGACGGGGAGTCTGAGAAAGAACAGTAAAGACACTGCTGCTGGGGAGTTAACACCTGATCCATTTCCGCAACTTCAAATGGAACAGGCCCTAATCGAACACGCGCTCAATGGAAGTCTACTAACGTATATCACCATCGCTGACGCGATGGTGAATGATAGCAAAACAAGTAGCCCTATGGGCAACGATCTATCACTTGGTAGCCAGCATAATGTTTTGAGATGCCATATAATTCATGATGCTCAAAGGCAGGTTACTCTGAACTTGAAACAGTGACAAGGAATTAATACAAAAACATAAGATATTATACCAGTTCTGGTTATCTGCAAGTATTAAAAAGATCTGAATACAAATGATGAAAGTATATTTTTCAGATGCTTAAGGGCAGCTTATTCCGTAGTCAGTGATGTGATCTGACCAATCCATACTTTATTGTATGTCCTGATAACCTACAAGGATGAAAAAAGTCAAATGAAAATTAAGGCAGTAGAGTGGTCATAATAATATACAGCTATATTTATGACCCTCAAGTGCAACTAACTCTGTAGTTGGTGGCCCAGTGTGGCGGATAATCAAACTCATTCAAGCTTTTATGGGTGTCCTTGTTACCTGCAATAATGAGGAAGATCCATTAAAAATGAAGGTGCTAGAGTAGTCACAACAGATCTCACACTGTAAGTCTATACAGATTTTTATGATGCTCAAGGGCAGGTAACTCCAGTCTGAGGTTGGGTCTACTTGAAATTCAAATCATCCAAGCTCCTATGGTTGTCCTTGTTACCTGAATGAATGAAGAAGATCGAATAAAAATGAAGGCACTAGAATGGTCACAACATTATCCAGATGCTCAAGGGGAGATAACTCCATAATAGGTGATGGAATCGTGACGAAATTCTAACTCATCAAAGCCGTTATAGTTGTCCTTCTCATCTGCAAGAATGAAGATGATCCATTTAAAATTGAAAGCACTAGAGTGGTCACAACAATTCTCCCATTTTAAGTCTATGGGTTTTTTCCAGATGCTTAAGTGCAGCTGATTCATACGTCCCTGGTCGGATCCTGCTGCATTTCAAACTAATTCAAGCTTTTATAGTTGTCCTTGTTACCTGAAAGAATAAAGAAGATCCAATCAAAAAAGAAGGCGCTAGAGTGGTCAGAGCATTATCCATATTTTTTTAAGATGCTCAAGGGGAGCTATCTTCAAAAAAGGGGTGATGGGATCTTTGACGAAATTCAAACTCATCCAAGCTTTTATAGTTATTCTTCTTAGCTGCAAGAATGAATAAGATCCATCAGCCACTAAATCCACAGTCCAAGGTCCAATCTGGACAAATTTCGAACCCATCCGAGATTTTATGGGGTTCCTTGTTGTCAGCAAGTATGAAGAAGATCCAATCAAAATTGAAGGCGCTAGAGTGGTCACAATACTATTCGTTGATTTTTCAGACGCTCAAGGGAAGCAAACTCCGAAGTCAGTGTTGGAATCTTCCCGAAATTCAAACTCATCTAAACTTTTATAGATGGTCTAGTTACATGTACCTGTACAAATGAAGCAGGTCCATCCAAAAATGAAGACACTAGAGTGCACTCAACATTTCTCCCATTATAAGTCTACGGGGATTTTTCCAGACGCTCAATGGCAGCTAACTCTTAAGTCCCTGGTCTGATCCTGCCAAATTTCAAACCCATCCGAGATTATATGATTGCGCTTGTGTTGCTGCAAGAATAAAGAATAACTAATCAAAAATGAAGAAGCTAGAGTGGTCACAAGATTTTCCCCATTATAACTCTATGGGAGCTATCTGTTGCTATGGAAACCAGAGTTCTGATCCGCTCTTCACAAAACATAATGCAGTCAATCCCCACCCTAATGATGTTCCAGATGTAATTTGATAGCGATCGGCAAGCTGGTCTCAGAGATATTCATGTTTGAAAGTGTGGACGTATGGACGCACAGCCTAACGGAAGCAGGGACGGACGCCGGCTTGAGTCCTATACTATAAGCTCCCCCTGAGCCTTTGGCGCTGGTGAGCTAAAAACAAACAAGGGTGTTGATCAGACTGTGTGGATGCACAGGCTGGCCTACACATTTGTTGTTCACATGAAACAAAGGCAGATTTACTTGCATTGTGGTCCATGTATTTGAAACCCCCCTTGCCTAATGAGTCATTGGCATTATTACCTTAGTTCTTTTATGAGCCTCCTCTTCTCTCTGTAACTGATCTTCAACCTCTGTCAACTTAAGTATCAGTGAATCAAGAGCTTGACCCTGTTTTCCACTTAAACCAGAGTGGTCTCTTAAAATCCTGCGTAAAACAAACAATCATGTAGTCATGGTTCATAGTCTTCATACAAGAAAAGCTTTGTAAAATTATTTGATTATTTAAGAACATAGTAACCCTTTTTGTATTCGGGATACGCCATAAATGAGTAATTTTGCTAACAGTAAAGACCCAGATGAAATGCAGCATGATGCTGCATTTCATCAGGGTCCACACTGTTTGTAAAGGTCAACAAGATCTTCAGACAAAAGAATGCAATTTTTTTAAGTTAAAATAGATATGTACAATGGACTATCCCAAGTTTATTGTATCATACCAGTATGAAGAATCCATTAGTATACAAAGGTAATAAAGACTTTTGTACAGTTTTCCATATTCAAGTACTTTTTATTTCTGTGCGAACCCTGAGTACAGCAACTACCCTATACACACTAAACAAACTCTGATGCTTTAATGAGAAAAACAATTTGACTGTCTTCTGATTTCAATTATAAGGAGCTACCAATGTAAACAATACTTGCAACTTTTGGGTATTAAGAGTAATATTTTCCCCTAGGAAGAATTAAAAATCTGAGAAATACAAGGTAAGAGTATATTCTCACTTGGTCAGATTAAGTTTTTGTGTAATGAAGCCAAAGGTGTACTCGAAGCCATCAGAACCCTCAATGTGTTTCATTTACATGAAATTATGCTACAAAATAAAATGAAAATCAGAAGACGATATGTTTTCTGCAGGCCATAAAGTACTCAGTGTGGGTTTATCATAACGTGATCGTATTATGTAGAATATGGTACACAATAAATACCTCTCCCTCTCTGACTGCAGCCGCTCCACATCCCTCTGTCTAATATCCTTTTCCCTGCCTGCTTCCTCCAGTCTCACTTCCAAGATAGCCAGCAGGAAGTCATTGGTCCCAAAAACCTCCATCAGGACCTGCTCCTGGTTCTGAAGTTCCCTTATTACGTGATCTGACTTTGAACCTATGTGAGACTGCTCTGCCATTTTCTGCTTCAATTTGACTAGTTCTGTAAGACAAAAGATATTACCTCTTTCCTTGCTAGGGGAGACTTTTGTTGTCGGCTGATAGCCTTTGAGAACAGTTTCGATCCATATTAGGACTGATGGTCCATGGTCCTGATCTGGATCCAAACTGTTTGACACTCTGAACCTCACTTTCACGTTAGAGTAACCCAGAAAAGTGTTATTAAACATGTGTTCATACATGTATATCTCTTTCCATTATACGACTTTATCCACTGCAAAACAGGGACATCATATGATAAAACTCATTTACATTTTAGATGAAAAAGTTCTTAATACCAACCAATCCAATTATAGGCTTGGATTCTATTTATTTCGGGTTTTTGAAATGAATAGCAACACAGGCATTGATTGGCTTATTTGTCTATTTATTTTTATGGTTAAAAACTTATTGAATTGACAAGGGTTCTTGTAAGGCAGTTTTGTTAATATTATCTTGCAAATACTTTTTTGTTCGGAAAATGTCTACTTATTACATCTGCTACATATATTCAAATGCACTCAAGACTAATTTCATCGTAGAAGTAAACAGCAAATACACAAACCCTTATCAGACTGCCTCAAAGGGAGAAGTCAGACCCCGAGATTATAAAACTTTTTTATGCTCAACTCAGCTGACCACGACATTTATACTGCTCATAAATGTTTAAATGCCTAAAATGCCTACAATTGTTGACATTTTAACATTTATTAGCATGATAAATACAACATATGAGAGACTTAAAACAAGAAACTTCTTTATTTGTCAGTACTTTAGCTTTTATGAGCGGTTGAAATTTCGTGCTCAGCTGAGTTGAGCATGTAAAGAGTTTTATTACCTCGGGCCTGATCTGGGTTATATTGTATTCAATATAGGCTATCAAAGTACATATCAGATGAACAAGCAGATGACGAAAGGTGTTAATACCTGTCTGTGAATCTTTTGCTCTTTGAACCAGTAAAGCCATCTCATTATTAAGGGAGGTAAATTCATTCTCCAGCATGCTGATTTTTTGGTCAAATAATGATGATGATATGTTCATTTGGTTGCTATGAGATAGCTCATGGTTGCTATGGACAATGTTACTAGAGGAAAGATCAAAGATGGCATCTTCTAGGGCTTCAACATCTGGGGCTAAATGTGTTGGTCTCTCTCTGCTGTCGGTACCTAGTATAAAACATGAACTGGTAGAGTGATCTGGAAAATACTGCTTTTGCTTTTATCACTGCATATATGAACTATGTAATGAAGTACACATCTGAGTGACCTGCAACATTACAACAACTTGTAACTCTGTGCATGCTATAAGGAAATGATTTTTGTCATATACTCACGTAATTGTGTTCTTTTAATTTAACCTTTTCTAAAAATTATTTCAAGAATACCATCAGAGGGTCAAATTAATTTGGATGCATGTCAGGCTAAACATTTTGTCAGGGCTGATCAGGTTCCTAACTGTTAGCAAAAAGTATCAGCACTGACGACATTAGCATGAGAAAATTTAATATTACTGCAACCAAAAACAGATATGTGTCCAAATGAAAAAAATGTTTATATTTCTCAACTAAAACATGTTACAATAAAAATGTTCATATTCAGGTATTTGACTAACAAAATGGTTGTCAGATTAGCAAAATGGGAAGATCCTGATTAGACTGCTTCTTCAGAAGCAGTCTGGTCTGATTCTGCTCTATTTGTCTATGGCTTTTGTCAGGGAACTGATGCTTGACATTTTAAGCATTAGTTATAAAGAAGAGAAATTACACTGTAATCACCTGGTACAGCAACCAAATAATTAGGATTTTGAAAAATAAAAAAAAAGTTTTGTTTTTTGTTCACATTATGATGAAATTATATATTATGTGTCTAATAAAATGCTCATTCTATCAGATTAAGTGTAAAAAAAACTTTGCTTCCCCATAACCAACCAAACTAAAAAGAGAATGGTAAGGTGGTAGGCTAAACAACCTCTTTCTTTATAAATGACGATGATGAAAATATGTCCCTCCCAAAACTTTAAGTACCACATACTCATAATACAGAATTTTTAAACCCACCAAAATAGCGAGACAAACAATGCAGACACAGATCAGATGATAATTACCAAAATGTTAAAATGCATAGGCGGATCCAGAGGGGGCATGGGGGAACAGGGGGTCTGGCTGTTGCTTTGGAGTAGAATTATTATTTGTTGAGAAAAAAGATGGTTTAAATGGTGTCATTACAGTATGCCATGCGTACCCAATCAGCCTGTATCAAGCAAGACAAATTAAGACATGTATCTCCATAGAGCAGATCTTGCTTTGAATGGACAATCAAGTAAGTATTAAGTAAGTTTATTTCTACTTTAACCATACCATGGTCATGTGTAGTAATACATAAATACAAAATTCATACACACAGCCGAAGGTCATGGATGTACTAACCCCCAAATTGCCAATCACAAAAAGGTTTAGCCTGTATTGCAGAACAACATAAACCCTGGTCTAGAAGCTCACTTCGGATCAGTCTGATCAGGGTCCACACTGTTTGCTTCGATTATCAAATTTAGTAAAGTGCCTTCAAACATGTATATATCAAATACATATCTGTCATATCTATGATTCTACAGTAGCAAATGACACTTTTAGTACAAAAATATTATTGGCATGATGAGGATTGACATTTGATATGCGACAGGACTCCAGTTAAGAGTTCGTAACAGAAATTTAATTTTCCTATTTCTCAACCAAAACATATGTTGTGGGTACTCAAAAGAACCGTCTCAATGAGAAGGTTCCTTTGAGCACCCAAAACACAAGTTAAAACTGATGGGTAAGAAAATATTGACAATTTTACTCTGAAATCCTTGTTCATCCAAACCTATGTGCGAACACACAAGCTGTTCATACTCAGTGCAACCATCTCTATGAGATTTTCCACTGGGCAGATAAGCAAATGTTTCCCAATATAGATATGTCCCTTCTCTCAGAATTACATGTAAAAATCAGTTTACATGTAATTACATCTCATTTTACATGTTATTACGTGTAATTACATGTAATGTTACTGATTTGACATGTAAGTAACATGAAGTTACACGTAAAATGAGAATTACATGTAAAGACATGTAAAACTCAACAGGTTTTTACATGTTATTACATGTTATTACATGTAAAAGTGAGACTTAGGAAACTTTTATATGGCAAAATATGTAAAAAGTTGGACTTAGCCAAAAAAAGAATCTGTAAAATGAACAACCTTAAGACTTAGAAAGTTTTTATCTGTAAAAATGTGTAAAAGTTCATACTTAGTTTTATATTTGAAAATATGAGAGAACTTAGATTTTCCCCAACTCACCAAACTGCCTAATACAAATTAGACTGTTATAATATATTGTTGATTTTTTTTAGGAACACCATTGCAAATGCTATTAAGCCATCAAAATACCATGATTTACATTTAATTGCTCAATTAAACAGTCTAAACCTACGAGGATGACCATTTTATTGTTTGTACTATTCATGAGGTTATTTGTTTTAGATTTAAAATTTAATTAATGTTCAATATATTTAAATAATCTACCATGAAAATACCATTAAAAGTAGTTGAAAGTAATGGCTGACCATGAATGTGATGGCATCTGATATTCAATGGGTCCATAACCTCTTGTTTAATGCCCGTTATTAAAATATTTCTATGTAAATCCATATCCAAGTCTGAACAGGAAAATAATGGCCAATGGAAACATGATCCTGAAAATTCATGGCCATAAAAATGTAAATTCCATTCTATATACATGTACCATTATGTATAATTTGAGGCCATCAAACTAGCATAGGTAGACATTTCATAAGGCCATTGTTTCTGATTTTAAGCCATTAAAATGCCATGAAATCACATTGGATCGCTCATTCAAAAACTAAACTAATGAAAATGGTCATTTTTCATTGTTTATAAATTATTTATGGGGTTTATATATACATTGTAGCCATTAGTTCAAAAGATATAGTGCAGACACGGCTTTCTCACAGAGTTATATGACACTAGTGACCTTGAAAATTAAGTAAAGGTCACAAAAATTTAATCATGTCCTCTCAATGATGTGTCTGTGCGAGTTTAGTCAAAATTCTGGCCAATGGTTCAGAAGGTACAATGCAGACAAGACGTTTTCATAGTTATATGACCCTGGTGACCTTGAAAATTAGATCAAGGTCGCCAATTTCTAATTAATTCTTAAGATCCTCCCAGTGGTGTATCTGTGCCAGTTTGGTCAAAACCTGGCCATTAATTTAGAAGAAAGAGTGCAGACAAGGCTTTTTCCTAGTCATATTTGACCATGGTGACCATGAAAATTAGGTCAGTCACCAAAATCTAATCATTTCTAAAAGTTGTTCCAATGATGTTTCTGTGCCAGTTTGGTCAAAATCAGGCCATTGCTTCAGAAGATAGAGCACAGGCAATGTTTTCATAGATATATGACCCTAGTGACCTTGAAAACTAGATCAAGGTCACCAGTTTCTGATCATTTTTATCATTCTCCCAATGGTGTATCTGTGTCACGTTGGTCAAAACCTGGCCATGAGTATAGAAGAAAAGATGCAGCCAAGGCTTTTTCATAGACATAAATGACCATGTTAACCTTGAAAATTGAGTCATGCATGGTCACCAAAAGCTAATAGTTTTTTTAAAGTCCTCCCATTGATCGATGTATCCGTGGCAGTTCGGTCAAAATCTGGTCATTGCTTCAGTTCTGAGAGTGCAGACAATGTTTTTTCAAAGAGCTTTATATGACCCTGGTATCATTCAACATTAGGTCAAGGTCACCAAGATCTTATCATTTCCTTAAAACCATCACAATGATGTATCTGTGTCAGCTTGGTCAAAATATGCCAAATATGGCCATTGGTTGAGGATATAAAATCCAAGTTTTTTTATGGTTGTATGACCTTGATAATGACCCTGGTGACCTTAAAAATCGGTAAAGATCACTTAACTGAAATTAGATCAACTGCTTCAGCTAATGTCTGAATTTTCATGGTCATAAAAAAAATAATCTTGAAAAGCAAGCATTTGCCAGGAGGTACATTTTCGGAAGAATTTATGTATCAATGTTCTAGGGCTGGGGCCAGTCTAAATTTGAAAGTAAGGAATAGAGCCAAGATGCGCACAAATCATCCCTTTGTATGATACATAACTTTTATATAGTATCGTCTCAATGTTCCAAAAGTAAACAATGCGTGTTTTACCAGTGCCATTTTTTTTTCAAAAAGAAATACTTGTTGATATTGCGTCCCTTGGCGGAAGTGAGGTCGCTTCAGCTTTTGTTTCAATTTTCGAAATTTCTCAAAACATGTGCGTCAGGAAATAAGTTGCAACGATCATTCTGCACTTGCGAAGCCTCGTTAGTATAGCTGTCCATTGATGAACCTATTGTGTAAGTATTTTCCTTTATTTACTTTTATGTACAGTATCGAACGTTTGTGTATCAAACAAAAATATCGATCGTCATTTCAACTTCAAGAAAGTTTGCTGCACTGTTTCCTACTGTCCAAAATTGTTATTTCCTTCCACAATCTATTCCATTATGTGTTTAATTTAGTTTGTAAAACGAGAGAACAATGTTTTAAAACTTAACTTTACTTTTCTCCATTAATTGTGATGTTTTTGTTCTGGAATTGAGGAAATCTCGACAGGTTCCCCACCCACTAGGCTTGCATTACGGAGAAAACGGTCTCCCTAAAAAGCGACAAGAAGCGACAAGAAGTGTCAAGAAGCGACAAGAAGTGACACGAAGCGTCAAGAGGATTTTATAAGCATTATAATGCAATTTTATGCATGTTGCATAGCAAAATCGATCATATTTTACATGTACAAGTGTTTATATTGAAGTAAATGCAGTTACATTGCAAGTAACTATCAATTAACCCCCTTAGGTTTTGCCCGTGCGCTAAACTATTAGCGTCAAGAGATATCTCCTTAGCGACAAGAATAATTTACAATAAGTTACAAAGTAATGTATCAATCAAGATATTAAAACGAAGTTGCTCATCACTCTCCATTTCTTAGATATATTCATAGACATTTGAAGACTCACATATCGCTGAAAATGCTGCTTTAGTCGCTAAGACTAAAGTAAGCGACAAGAAAAATAACGTCACGAGAAATCTCTTGAGACACAAGAAGTACAGATCTTCTAACGACCATTTAATATCTTAACATAAAACCTATTCGATTTTTAATTTATAAAATGATACTTATCATTTATATAATAATAATCTCAAAACAGATGAAATATAAGCTCTTATAAATTGGAACGTGCGCCCACCTCGATAACTTAATCTGAAGCGACAAGAAAAAGTCCTCGGAGACAAGAGATATTTAATACAGCAGAAATGACCCAAACTAGTCTCCTAAGCTACAGAGACTAGCTAGAAAATTGAAATTTCGCTGGTAGCAAGATAAGATATGATAGTTTCCAATAAGCGAATAACAAAGGCGCTGATCAGACTGCGCGGGATGCACAGACTGGTCTGCGCCTTTACTGTTCGCAAACCCCTGAAGACAGGTTTTCTCGCGTCGAGCGACAAGAAGAAAATAGACTAAGCGTCAAGAGAAGTTACAAACTAGAAAAGAATATGATAAGACTGTTGTTACGGAAATTAGCTTTGTTTTTATATAATCAGGTTAGTTTTGGAATGTAATGGTGTATGTAATATAGCTGGTCGCTTTAGGTGTGCAAACTTGTTTCATCTCATACCTTGTAAAATCCTAAGAGTTGTTATAGTCCAACCATTTGCCTACAAGAATTTATCACAATTGTAAACGAATATGGTTAAATTTTGAGAAATACTTTTTAGCACTTGAGTATACTCCAAAATATTATTACTAAACTGAAAAAGAGAAACCTGACGGAAACGACATCGTTCACTAAACCAGCATCCAAGCTACGCTATTTAGCGTCAAGAGAAATATTGGCTTACCCAATTAACCAAACGACCAGCTTTGAGTTGTGCTTAATAAGCCATATCAACTCAAAGCTGAGTGACAGTAATTACCTTAATAGGTGGCGCGTGTTGGCTTGTGGATGAAAAATACGTCTTACGGGAAATGAATTTTATGATATATTTCTGTTTTTTTTTCTTCAAAGACAGTTAGCCCCCCCCCCCTCTCCTATATTTTCTAATGACAACCCCCCCCCCCACATCCTATGATAGGATAATAATATATGATAAACCGGTTTTGTCGCGACGAGTATAACTATAACACTCGTACACTTCAGTGTGTGCTCGAAAAACAAGAGCGCAAATCAGTCTGGGTCTACGCTCTAGACCTATACGTATTGGCAACAGAAAAACGTTAGAATATGCACGGACTGCAGTGATTTTGAAATAATTACATATACATTTAGGCCTAGTCGCGGGAAGATCTTTCTTCGGAGCTTCCGACCAGATTATTGCAATTACCAGCCTGCTCAGCCACAGAGGCTAGCTAGAATTTTGAAATTTCGTTAGTCAGCGAATGACGAGGACGAGGATCAGCTTTTCTTGACGCTTCAAATGTGGCGCATTTTTCTTGTCGCTTCTCTAGACACTTGAAATGTGGAGCATTTTTCTTGTCGCTTCTCTTGACACTTAAAGAGGTAAATATTTGAGCAATAATACTGGTACCACTCATTATATATACAAATTGAGTCTTCGCACAAAAACGGTAATAGCGAAGGCGAAACTGCACATTTTAACAGTAACGATCATGAGCCCATGGAGGCTCACGAAACCAAATATACTGCACATGCTGATTACGGGGAGGTCATATACCTCATCACCATCGACGTATATCTTAGTTAATACACCATATAGCTTTTTTTCTTGTCGCTTCTCTTGACGCTTCAAATGTGGCGCGATTTTCTTGTCGCTTCTCTTGACGCTTCAAATGTTGTGCATTTTTCTTGTCGCTTCTCTTGACATTTCAAATAGGACGCAGTTTACAAGGTCCATTGAGAAAGGGGCCATATATATATTGAACATTTTATAGGTATATTTTAGGTAAAACATCATATAGCTTTGTCTCATGACATTTCTATTGACGCTTCAAATGTGGCGCAATTTTCTTGTCGCTTCTCTTGACACTTCAAATGTGAGACATTTTACTTGCCGCTTCTCATGACACTTCAAATAGGACGCAGTTTACAAGGTCCATGGAGAAAGGGGGCATTTATAAATTGAACATTTTCAGGTATAATTAAGTTAATACATCATATAGATTTGTCTCATGACATTTCTCTTGACGCTTCAAATGTGGCGCAATTTTCTTGTCGCTTCTCTTGACCCTTCAAATGTGAGACATTTTACTTGCCGCTTCTCTTGACACTTCAAATTGGACGCAGTTTACAAGGTCCATGGAGAAAGGGGGCATATATAAATTGAACATTTTCAGGTATATTTTAGTTAATACATCATATAGATTTGTCTCCTTGACGCTTCAAATGTGGCGCAATTTTCTTGTCGCTTCTCTTGACACTTCAAATGTGACACATTTTACTTGCCGCTTCCCTTTTTGGTGGCTATGTTTCAAATATCTAGCAGGTTATATCCAAAAAGGTCGATGGGAAAGGGGGTATATATATAAATTAAACATTTTCAGGTATATTATAGTTAATACACTATATAGCTTTGACTCGTGACATTTCTCTTGACGCTTGGACTAGCACTCGAGCTCAATCGCCAGGAGCTCTATTTTTAAAATATGTGGGCTTTCAAAATGATAGATATATAGAAAATGATACATGAACAACAAACATTTCTTTCTTTTCTTGTTAAGTATAATGTTATTTGTAAAACACTAATTAAATATGTTGTTAATTCGTCTTGTCGCTCAGGACAAATCTCTTGACGCTTTATCTAGCGAGCAACCAGAAATTATGACATCTATTTGGGAGCCTTATATGTATTTCAAGTGCTTATAACTGGGGCTGAGATACTTTTATATGTCAAAATTTATCAAATCTAATCTTATTTACTCATTTTAAGCATTACAAATTGTTTAAAAGCCTCTTGACGCTTCGTGTCACTTCTTGTCGCTTCTTGTCACTTCTTGTCGCTCCTTGACGCTTTTTAGGGAGACCCCGGAGAAAATAATTAGTTGTGTTTTAAAACTTAACTTTACTTTTCTCCATTAATTGTGATGTTTTTGTTCTGGAATTGAGGAAATCTCGACAGGTTCCCCACCCACTAGGCTTGCATTACGGAGAATATAATTAGTTGTATTTTAGGAGCCTGAGTTTTAAAAATAATAAGCATGATATTTTGATTAAATAAAAGCAAGGTCTTACTTCAAGAAAGCAGCAACCTAAATATTTTTGTAAGGCATTTAATTTTAGCAGATTGAAAGATTACCTATCTGTAATTTCAATAACAAGTTGGGCTATGAAAAACATTCTGCAGGAGCAAAGGCATATGGAAGTATCTGTTTGAGTTTCAAAATAAAAGTTAAGCTTTATAAAGGCAAGAACAAGTATAAAAAACAGCATTGTGAAGTAAATGTGATCACTTAATTAATCCATTTAATATAATGTTTTTAATATTGAGTGAGGATATTTCACTAGAAAGAGTCTGGAGAAAACGTATCTGGAGAAAGCGTGGTAGCTCAGTGGTTAGGCACTTGCCTCTGGTGCTAGAGGTCCCAGGTACGATCCCAGCTCGCGACGAGGAAAATTTTGGTGTCCAAATACACTTTCACTAGTGTCATTTGCAGGGATGACACTTGATAAGTGCATCGTCCTTCGGATCGGGACATTAACTGGATGTCCCCTGTGCAGGAAGAGTCACCCCTTGTGCAGGTTAAAGAACCCTACGGTAATTTCGATATGGTTACTTGTAGGCTTTCATCCTGCACCCGGAGTGTACAAAGTACACCTGCCGATAATACTCGAAAGAGGGCCTGGCAGTATATAGAGAAAGAAAAGAAAGAAAATATGATATGGCGAATATGGATAATTTTGTATTGATACAAATATCATATCGAAAGATTTGACTGATACGCAGACCTAGGGAAAACCTATCGTATGATATAGCGAATATTAATAATTTTGTATCAATACAAATATCGTATCGAAAGATTTGACTGATAAGCAGCCCTAGTACGCTACAGTATTTTGGTGTATCTCAATCGAAACATGAAAAACAAACGATGTTGATCTAAATATAATCCCTTTTTCTTTCTAAATTTAAAATGTGCTTGCATTTTTCCTTCAGAATATTGACACATGACATGTACACGAGAAAAAGCTGTGTAAACTGATTGAAGTATTGCCAACATGACGTTTTGCATATCTGTGACTTTCGCTGTGAAATAAAAATCACATCTGGGTTGTAGTTGTTTTGTTGAGCCTGCTCATGCAAAATGTTTAGGTAACTTCTCATTCTGTAGACACAGTCAGTTCATTAAAACATTATTAAACATAAATCATGTTTTTGCTATTTTCCGCATTTAAAAAGCAGTTATTTGAAAACATACGCCAATGGGCGTTACCGCGTAGACAGTATTTATAGGAGAACGAACATGACGAAAATACAAGTCTTTTTTTACTGAAGTTTAAAATATTGGCCAGGTACATTGGTAAACTAAAATGCTTTAATAGGAAACAGGTTGTTATGGGGTTCAAAAGCTGAAAGCTGGTTTATTAGTTATTCATATTGTTGGGTCCTTCTCTTTTCAGTGAGAAAATATTAAATGATAATGAATATCAATCATTTTGTATAGATATTCATATTATTACGAAAAAATGATCGATACCCAGCACTAGAGTAGTGTAGACCCGAATCTGACTTCTCCTGTAGGAACAATTTGAGCTGGGTCCATACTGTTGACCTCATAAGGTTACCTAAATAAGCTGCAACATGAGATTTCCAACATTGTGGTATGTGCGACCAGTAAAGGCTCAGACCAGCCTGCACATATGTGCAGTCTGATCAAGAGCCTTTGCTAGTCAATTAAATATTCCATGACTGTTAAGCTACTGACCAAACATCATTTGGAATTTCTATAGGCTTAAAAGGAGGCTGCACACGCTAATCTGAGTCTACACTTGTCAAAATGCCACATTGTTGGAAATCTCATGTCACGGCTCATTAAATTTAAATTATGATTGTCAATGATGTACAGCAGACAACTTAAGCAGATGACATTTTGAGTTTTTGATGCAGTTTTTTGCTGGCGCTTTTAGGGTTGATAGACAAGGTCTTTAGACACACATGAAATATTTTTTTCAGGGAATGAAAATGGATATTGCTAGACTGACAGTGACACCATCCTTCCCAGCCTTAAACAATTTCCGAAACAAGCACAAATGCCTATAAAGTCGTCAGGTGAAGTGATACTAGAAGTGAACCGTCCTTGTTTGTGTAAACTAAACTTAACAATGTGAGTACAAAATAATAGTCATATTGTTTTACACTATTTGCCTGCGTACATCACACACCTATTAAATGCACAACGGTCTTTTGAGCCAAATCCGCAGGGAAGTCTTGCTAAGAACTCGGTGTAAGACACACATCAGTTTAAGAGCTTTAGGTTCGCCAGAAGATGCTCAACCCTTTTCATTCTGATTGATTTTCCAATCATGCACTTTATAGAATATAGAATTGCCCATTTTGTATTTGAAGGGGTCACAGGTAGATTTTTCAAAATTACGAATATGGTGTATTTCTGCCATGAAGATTTGGTTTTGTCTTTGCAAAACAGTGCAGACCCTGATGAAATGTTAATTGTAGCTGCGGGGGAGTGCAGTGGTAGAGTGCTTGACTCGAGACTGAGGGATTGCAGGTTCGGCTTCGCCGGCGGCACTGTGTTGTATCCTTTAGCAAGACACAATAACCCCTGCTTAGTACTTGTTCAACCCAGGAAAAATTGTTGAGTGGGACATAAAGAATCAAGTCAAACAAATCAAATCATTGTAGTTGCATTTCATCATGGTCTTCACTGTTTACCAAAGAATCTGGATATATTGATAGTTTTAGATTTTTATGCCTGCTTTTTTCTCTAATTTTGAACTCTATAGAAACCAAAGTCCATCCTTCGTCTGTTTCATTTCTGGTAAAGTTTTGTATCTGCTCCTAAACTGTTTGACGTACATGTAGCAGCTTCAACTTTACAGGTGCAAATAGGAAAGGTGTATTTGACTGTTGCCTGGGCAACAATTTGTGTGACCTTGGCCTCAAGGTCAAAAGTTAAATAATGTATTTTCTTGTCAATGCAAAACACTTGGACCTAGCAACTTCAAACTTTGCAGGTGCATAGGTTACATGATGTACTGGACAACATTTCATGTGACCCTTCAGCATGTATTTGCAGTCAAGTCTTAAAAGCAATGTTTTCAAATTTTTTGTATGGAAGATTTATTTTGTCATGAATTAATTTCTGTTTTACCGAAAAATGGCTCAGTACAATGTGAAAAGAGATTTAATGTCATGAGAACAACATTGTCTCAGATCAGATTATGCATCCACATAATTTTATCAGAGCCATTGTTTGCTGTCTGGATACTGCCTATTCATTTTTTTTAAACTAGCCTTTGGCTAGCCAGGCCTATGTAGTTAAGTTAGTAAAGGCTTGTTTTTTATTTTTCAGCTTTTAACCATGTTCACAGATCCTATTAAATAGAAGAGACTGAGTATACTACATGTACATTTATTTGTTGGTGCTTCCAAAGATCTATTCACATGTTATAACCTATCAGTCCGGGAAAGGTACCATTCCTTAGCTATCTGCTAAATCCTAATGCTGGTTTGTACAAAGATGCAGCGCTTTTTGGCTAAATGGAATATCTTACACTCTGCTACAAGACCATAAACTCTGCTGTTAGACACCATCTCATGAACTGTGCACTACACCCAGGTACAAGAAAAGACCTAACAAGAGTTAGACAGTGTTAAGAAACTTCACAAGTTTGAATATTTGTGTTTCTATAGATCTACCTAATGAAGCTGATTTGAATGCACCTTACAATTTGCATAATGATAGATTATAGAAGACTCTGACACTTACAGGCTGCTGTACAGAATCATTGTGCTTTCTATACATGGGTGAAAGTTTAAAATTTCCAAAATCCTAAATTTTTGAAACTCCACCTCAAAATGTACAAACAGAGCTCGCACAGACCTGGAAAAGTTCTTGGATTTGACCTTGGTCCTGGAAAATTCCTGGAATTTTAAAAAAGTGCCTTTTGTCCTGGAATTGTCCTTGAATTTTGTAAAATCTTGAAAATATGAATTAGTCCTTGAAAAATATAAAATACGAGTCCTTTCGGATTTATGGGATGCGCAAAAAAACTTTCTGAAAATCGTCCAAAACTGAGTGAAAATCACTAGATACACATCCAAGAGCAAGGTGTGACTCCTATTCTATTCAATTTGTGCGATAGTCCCGTTTTTTATCACCGGAATCAGGATCAAAGAAAACAAGCCTTTTCACTTCGATGTTTTCGGCTGTAAAGTGCATTTTTTGCGTTGTTTAATACAAAATTTGGAAGAAATTGAGTCCTTGAAAAAGGAAAAAAGCCCTGGAATAGTCCTGGAATTCTGTTTTCCCATTTCCGTACAAACCCTGTACAAATATTCAAATTTTTTTTTAAAATTCAAATTCAGAAAATTTGAAATCTAAGTAAGGAAACTATTACAATCTGTTGAATTCTGCATTTTAGGCTGACTTTCAAGATAAAGTCAGCCTCAAAATTCTGAATTCAGGAATAATCTTGAAAACTTTCACCCATGGATGTCTTCAAAGAAAACCCAGAAAGTGCTGTGTAATTGCATAGAGAAGAGCAATGACAATCTTTTTTTGTGTTTTAATGGGACAAAGACCAATTTTTAGTAGACTAAGTAGGCCTCTAAATCAAGCATGTAATGAAAAATTACTTGTTTTATTTTCAACCAAAACATATGGTGTGGGTATGCAAAAGAATCGTTTCAATCGACCGTTCTTTTCAGCACCCAAAACAAATGTTAAAATTGATGGCAAAGAAAATATTTTCAAATATTACACTCCAACTTTTTGTTTATCAGAACCTAGCACTATTACATGTAGCTATTTAATAAATTATGATTAATGTTTAACCATGTTAAGTCTTTAAATACAGCCGCATTTTGCAACAGTATTAATTTAGTAACCCTTTGAATGCTAATTGCTCCTAAATGTGTACTTTGGCTTTACAGTGAAGACCCAGATGAAATGCTGCATTATGCAGTTTTTCATCAGGGTCTTATCTATACTATTTGCTAAAACAGAAACAATCTTCAGAGAAAGAAGTGTAGCAAAAATAATATTATACATTGCAGGGATAATGTTGGGATGGACCAGCTCCGAAGATGCTTCATATGAAGAAAATACTTCGATTTTTGATGAGGTGTTTAAATATATTGACTCAACACAGCGGTTTAGTACTTTTGAAGATATGTTTGACACCTCATCAGAAGATTAACTCCTCGTTCATATAAATATACGAGTTCTGAGTGCTGCTGAGGAATCTCTGTCCCGGGCCCTGAATTACAATGCCTCCTTGGAGTTGGGCAGGACTTGGGCTAAGTTTTGATATTTCAACATGGTATATTAAATGCAAAATAAATTGCCTAGGTCGATGCGGTATTTGTGGTCAAAGATTCAGAAAAGTTAAATCTATTTTGATTCTGGTTCTTTGCGTCCTGATGGATCGATGCTTAACTTGGGTCTTCCCTGACTCTATGGAGGCATTGTAATTCCGAGCCCTGGTCATTATCTTCTTATCTGTGTGCGTGTATGGTTGTGTCAGCATTGCTAACTTTGTTAAATACCTTAAAAACGCGCGCGTTATTGGCACTATTGGGGCAACGTACGATTGCGCACACTTGTCCTGTTATTTACTGCTTCAACATGGGGTGACTGCTCTTTTTTCCTTTCCCTACACTTTTACTTTCTCTTGTTTGTATTTGTCTGTTTGTCTGTCCATCTGCTTGTCTGTGTGTGTGTGTGTGTCTGTCTGTCTGTCTGTTTCTCTGCCTGTCTGTCTGTCGGTCTGTCTATCTATGTGTCTGTCTGTCTATGTGTCTCTGTGTTTGTATGTCTGTCTGTGCGAGTGTCTGTCTGTATGTCATTATGTATTATGTATATATGTATGTTGTCTTTATTGTCATAAATGTCTGTAAATTGTTACATGTAAGGAGACCAACTAGTAGCCCCAGGGCTGTTTGGAATCCTTGTAAAATAAATAAAGCATTAAATTAAAATTAAATGGACCAGCTCAAACCATTTTGTGAAAAAAAAGTAAATGTTTAGCCAAGATGAACTTCTATTTTTGGCCCCATATATAAGCTATTCAAATATATCCATAGTTTTGCTCTAAGGTGCATATACATGTAAAGGATTGTTCATCCAGTTTTATAAAGGGCCTATTAAAATTTTAATGGGAAATGGATTATCAGCCCATTTTTAGGGCCTACACTGTAGCTTTATCATTTTTGCCATTTATGGGCCAACAATATCCCTGCATTATATTTATAATATTCTAAAAACATATTTACGCGTAAAATTGAAATTGTATGTGTACTCTACATGTAAAATTTTGATTTTACATGTAAAATCTGTGCTTTGAGCATTTTCTATTCTATGTGTAGAATTTTAATTTTATATGTAAAATGCTACATTCTTATTTTACGCGTAAAATTCTGTGGGTTAAACTTTAATATTTACACGTAAAATTCCACATGTAGAATTTTAACTTTACATGTAAAAACTCTACATGTAGAATTAAAATTTACGCATAAAACCCAACATGTCAGTTCAAGAATTTGTAATAGCAGACATTTATTTACGTGTAAAAATCATGTTACTTTAGAGCTTACATGTAAAGACGCGTTATTACATGTAAATTTTTAAATGTTGAAGTCTTCTCTCCTTTTTGTTTAAATTTTTCTACACGTAAGAACCTGTAAACTTCAGTCCGAATACTCCACGTAAATATTATTACATGTAAAAACATGTAAATTACGCGTTATAACATGTAGTTCTGAGGGAAGGGGATGGACAACATAATATCCACAGCCATGCATATGATGCCATTTACAATTTAGTGGGTTCAAATGGCTACATCGCCTCCAACAATTCAGAAAAACAGTAAGTGGGAGATACACATGTGACACAAAAAAAAACAAACATGGAAACATAACATATATAAGTGTTGTGCCTATTGACCATATCTAATCTTAAAAGCCTTGAAAATATATAATGAAAGATTACTTAATATTCTCTTATTTGTAGTTGACATTAATTCCTTAAGTTTTAATATATTAGGTCTTTTCCAATAATACCTTTTTATATACTGATTTCTTAAATCATTATACAAGCTACACTCCAACAAAAAATGAAATTCATCCTCAAGTTTGTTACATGTTAAACATTTTCTTTCATCTATCGGTATTCTATTTGGCCTAGCCCATCTTCCTATCTCAATTTCTAATCTATGTGATGAAGTTCTTAATTTTGTCATAGCAACTCTAAATTTTTTAACCTTAACAAAATCCAAGTAAAACTGATGTTCAAAAGAAGAAAATAATGAATAAAAGTTAGCTCTGCTTGATTCTGCAAGTCTGCTGGACCATCCTTGTGAAAAGTTATCTAATAACCTTTGTTTTAAAACACATAAAAACACATTCTTATTTCCAACCCCCTGATTCACCCAAACTTCATAAAACCCCAGTGTTGATAGTAATTGCTTAACTCTAGATGCCCAATTTAGACAATTTGGCTTATTTTCAATATCATTCATCATTAGTTGGTAAGCTAGTTTTATATATTTGTTTTCCTCTGCTTCTAATATTTTTAACCAAAAATTTACAACTGAAAAAAATACCTTGTTTTGTAATGGTGCCCTACCCAGCTCTCCATACACAAAATCATTCTGACTTGACCTTTTTATCCCTAAAAGCTTCTTACAAAACTGCAGGTGCACTCTCTCCTGTTGTACAGGTTTTGAAAATCCCCAAATTTCTCCCCCATAAGTCAAAATGGGAGTAATTAATTTGTCAAAAAGCTCCAAAGTATGCTTAGGAGAAATGTCAGTAAATTTATATAGATACTGATTTAATTTAAAGATTGCTTTAAGAGCTTGTCCTGATAAATGTTTGTGAGTTTCAGTAAAAGAACCACCAGTCGAAAAAGAAATGCCTAGATATACAAACTTATTTACAATTTCTATCATATTCCCTTGAAAAGTAAAAGATAAGTTTCTTGGTAAAATACCCCCTTTTCAAAAAACCATAACCTTTGTTTTATCAATATTTACAGTTAATTTCCATTTTTGACAGTAATCACTTAGTATATCTAAACCTTTCTGCAAACCCTCACTAGTATTTGAAAATACAACAATATCGTCCGCATACAAAAGTAGATACAGTTTTAGCATGCCTATATCAATACCTTCAGCACCTTTTTGGATCAATTCTTTTTCTTAGTCATTAATGTACATGCTAAATAAAAAGGGAGATAAGCACTCCCCTTGCCTTACCCCTATATGACTGACAAACTCACAACTAAGATTATTGTTAAACTTAACTCTAGTTTTAATACTTTTGTACATTGATTGGATTATATTCAGAATCTTACCTCTAATCCCACTTTCTATCAACTTAAACCAAAGAACATCCCTAACAACAAAATCAAATGCTTTTCTAAAATCAATGAATGCTGAGTATAACTTTTTATTGTTATTTAAACAGTGTGTAATTAGACTATGCAATACAAATATATTATCCAAGGTTCCCATGCCTTTTCTGAAGCCAGCTTGTGCCTCAACATAAACATGGTAAGTTTCGGCCCAGTCATTTAATCTGGTGTTAAGAATATTAGTAAAAAGCTTACCTATTACACTAAGAAGAGTGATGCCCATGTATTTCAATGCATTCTCAACACTTCCCTTTCTGTGTGTAGGGATAATGTATCCCTCATCCCATGCATCCGTGAAAATACCTGAATCAAATATTTTATTAAAAAGTACATGTATATATTCAATTAAACCGTTTATACCATATTTAAGAAATTCATTTAAAAGCAGATCTGGGCCGGATTTTTTACCACACTTCAAAGACTGTATTCCTTTTCTAATCTCACTTTGACTAATTTCGACATCTAACTCCTGAAACATTATATCTAATTCACCATTTACATATCTCTCATTGTAAAATAAAATATCATCATCTGCTTGAAAAAAAGAGCAAGCAAAATCACCTATATGTACTTGTGTGAAAATTCATTTAGTTGCTACATGTATGGTACCAGAACTTTTCCATGCATATCCTAGAAGATTTAACTAAGCAGGTTCAAGTACATGCATTAAGCAAGCAAATTTTGCTTTGCTTAGTACCGTTACATGTACTTGCTTAATAATTCACAAAAAAGCGTATTATGCTTGTTTGAAACCCTTACTTGATTAATGATTCATTAGAAAACAAAATATGCTTGCTCAAAACTATTACTTGCTTAATAAATCTTAGAAAAGCAAAATATGCTTGTTAAAAACCGTTACTTGATTCATAGAAAAAACAAAATCTGCTTGCTTAAAACAGTCACTTGCTTAACAATTCATTGAAAGCAAAATCTGCATGCTTTAAACTATTACTGGCTTAATAATTCATAGAAAAGCAAAATCTGCTTGTTATAAACCGTTACTTGATTCATAGATAAAACAAAATCTGCTTGTTTAAGACCGTCACATGCTTAACAATTCATAGAAAAGCTTAATCTGCTTGCTTAAGGCAATTACGTGTTTAATACTTCATCGGAAAGCACAATCTGCTTGCTAAAAACCGTAAATGGCTTAATGATTTAAAGAAAAGTTTAATCTGCTTGCTTGATGAATACTTCATGGGAAAGAAAAATCTTCTTGCTTAAACCCGTTACTTGTTGAATGATTCATAGAAAGGCTTAATCTGTTTGCTTAAGGCAGGTACATGTACTTGTTTAATGATTCATGGGGAAGCAAAATCAAATTGCTTAAAAACATAAGAACGTTAATGATTCGGAGAAAAAGCTTAATCGCCTTGCTTAAAGCAGGTTCTTGCTTGATACAGGTTACACCTTAATATCCTATAACATTATAGCTGGAGCATGCTCAGCGAAATTGCGAAATTGTATTAGACTTGAATATAAATGACCTACAACCAACTAACGTACCCAGTTTGTTAAATTGGGAAGGTTCAAAATGTAAGTTTCAACTTCTCACTGAAAAATTATGTAATGGTAGCCCTGTTAGAAGCATTCATTAAGACAATTCCAACAATTATCATAAGTTCTGTACAAATGGTTTCATCATCAAATTCATGTATAAACAAGAAAAATATTTACAGTAAAACCTGTGGAAAATGGTCACTCTCAAAAAGACAGAAAATCGGTTTTCAAGACCAATTATCGCTTAATACAGGTCAAAAGTATTTCAGAATTGTCCAAGGGAGCATTCTGCAATACTTTTGACCTTCATTAAGCTACCATTTGTCATTAAGATCTTTGTTTTGTCTATTTTTGAGTGGTCGTTTTTTGTTGTACACATTTTAGGTCAAAAATGCATCTTAGGTCAAACACTAAATATGCTTGCATTGGCCTGACTTTGTTGCATGTGAATAACAAAGGCACAGATGTGCAGTCTGTTCGTTTTCTGGAGATAGATGTCAGACTTAAGCAATTCTGCTTCTAAGATGCCAACTGTCTAATGGTGAGGGAAAAGCCAGTGCAGTTCTTGGCGTTCAGCCTGGAAATACCTTGTGAAACCACCGCAACCGGGAAGGTGACAGTCAAACCATTGATACATACCACTGCAAGAACTATTTTTATAATTGTTTCACTAATAGATATTTTTGCTAGCGACGTTAGTGAGAATCGAACCTGTGTGGCAGAGGTTTCTAGCTAGTCAGAGCTAAACACGCTACCGACCGAGCTTTCCGTGCAGTCTGATGAGCTCCATTGTTATTCACTCTCTGGAATGTATAATAGCTAAGCATGCTAAATATTCTAGTTATTTTCTATAGATAAGCAGACTGGTTAGACTCTGGCTTGGTCAGAAACACCTTAGACAGATTTTCTAACTGCAGCCCCATATGTCGGAGGAAATAGAGAAATCTAGGTCCAGAGAAGCTAATATAAATTTTGAGTATTGAATTGACAACACTATTTAAAAATGCCTTTCCCTGCACACTTAAAGATTATTCTTTATGACTGCTCAGTACCTGGCATTTCCACATGGACCATAGATAATCCGCTGGTTGAAGATGATGCCTGTCCGCCATTTGATGCTCTTCCGCCTTTGTTTGAGATCACAGATGATGCACTTGATGGCCTTGAATGTCTTGTACTTTTTCCTGGTGTGCTCTTCTTTCTCTCAGTTGGTTCAGAGCTGTTTAAGAACTCAAACTGTGCTTCATCAGTGTCTTTCTTTTTAACCAACTGGTCCCCAGCTTTGGATGTAACAGGTGTTGAGGAACCAGCTACCTCACTCGATTTATTGTCCAAATGTTTAGTCGTAGCACCTTGGGATGATGTTGCCTGCTTGTTCTGTGCACTGAGAAATGGAGTAGGACTTGAACTAGTAGCAACATGAGAGGTAGACCCTCCCAAGGCCGGAAACTCTGATGGATTTACTTTAGATCCGAGTTCTGCCTCTTGGGCTTCATCAATTAACACAGAGGCAGCCTTTTGGTCGCGGCTATAAAGAACACTTACAGTCTTGCCATCGATTCTTGACAGCCAGGCCATCTTTCAGTTCTACAAAAAGAAAAGGAAAAATATCATTTTAGGCCAGAATGTTTTGATTAGTTGATTAAGGGAAGGAATTGTTTTTCAGATTTAGGGTCGGGGGGGGGGGGGGGGGGGGGGCAAAAAATAAATAAAAAAAGCTCTGAAAATGACCAGTTAACTGGTCATTTTCAGAGCTTTTTCTTTTCTTTTTAATATCTCAAGGAAAAAAAACAGTAAAGTATTAAAGGTAAACCAATACCCCGGCATCCAATTTAGGTTACCTTGCACCACCCCCAGGACAATTTTTCATGGGTGCCAAATTGTTCATTGGGACCCCCTGGATGGGAAACGAAGGTGTCCTCAAAAAAATTTTGGTTTGGGCTATGTGAAATTGCATGGTTTCTATGCCAACCCATAGCGAATTTGAGAAGGGGGGTCTGCCTATAAAATTACTCATATCTCAGCTGTTACTTATCCTAGACTACTAAACTTAATACCAAATTAAAGCTTAGACATATGCCTATTATCCCCTTGTTGTATATGGAAATTATCTAATTTGCATATTCATAAATATTTATGAAAACATTAAAAATGTGTTTCGCGAATGGGGGTATACGTACAAGATCAATAATATCTCAGCTGCTTTTAGTCTTAGAGTACTAAAATTTGTACTAAAATAAAGCTAAGACATAGGCCTTTTATTCCATGGTCAAATATGAAACGTACCTTATTTGCATTATTTGCATTTTCATGAATATTAATAAAATCGCTAAAAAATAAGGGAAAATCATTACAAATATCAATAGACTGATTTCATCCCAATATTGTCATTGTTGCATGTTTTAATATAATCAATGTTACAATTTGACAGGTCCAATCATCCAGTGGTCCTATATGAATATTATCTCATTTGAATATTCATGAAAATGCATGAAAACTTAAAAAAATGAGGGAAAATCACGTAAAAACTATAAGCCTAGGGGAGGGGTTAAGGTACAATCTATCCTGCACTCCTAGGGCCTTTTAAATGCATGCCAAATTGATCAGTGGGACCCTCAGAATGTGAAATGAAGTTCTCCTCACTAGAAATTAGGTATGGGCTACGTGAAAATGCTTGGTTTCCATGGCAACCGTTTATATGATTCTCGAGATTGGGGGGTAGGCCTACGAATTCAATCATATCTAGGGTTCTACTAATCCTAGAGCACTAAAATTGGTGTCAAAATAAAGCTTAGACACATGTCTTTCTTCCTGCGGTCAGATTTGTAAATTATCTAATTTGCATATTTATGAAAATTAATGAAAACCTACAAAAATGAAGTAAAATCATAAAAAACAACATAAATGTACATATTTCAGCACAAAAACATCATCAAGCCACCATTGTTGCGAGTTTTTATATCCTAAGTGATTCAATTTGATAAGTTCTTTCATCCAGAGGTCCTATATGAAAATTATCTCATGGTCCTATATAAAAATTATCCCATTTGCATATTCATGAATATTAATGAAATCTTAAAATGATGGAAAAAAGCATGGGTAAACTATAGTATGCAACAGGGGTAATCAGACCTTAATTGAACACATTAGACATTTTATTATGGGCATAAATTTGTCGAATAGGACCACTTAAATGTAAAAAAATATTGCCCTCAAAAATAAATGTTATTTGGGTTTTTGAAATTTCATGGTTTCCATGGCAACCCATTATGCCGACTGTAAAGATTGGGGGTATACGTACAAAAATACTCATATCTTAACAACATCTCATCCTAGATTACTAAACAAGGTACCAAACTAATCCCTGGACATAGCAGTTTAATTTGGTAGTTAGACATGCAAATTATCTGATATCCATATTCAAGAATATTAATGAAAACTTTAGAATTGAGAGATAAAATCTCAGAAAAATTAAGGGGTGTATGTATAAAATCACCAATATCTCAGCAGCTATGCGTCCGAGTGTATCAAACTTGGTGCCAAGTCAATGCTTAAACATAATACTTTTACCTTAAGTTCAGCTTTGAAAAATAGTTAACATAAATAATTATGAATTTAAATTAAAACAGAAGAAACAAATGAAAAATGGCGGAAAAATCAAGGGGGTGTACTTACAAATCTAATAATATCACAATTGCTAAGTGCCCTAGAGTACCAAAATTGGCTTTAAACTAATGCTAAGACAATAGTATGTATAACAAATTATCAAATTTTAAAATGGTCATATTATAATATTCATGAATATTGATGAAACCATGGGCATTTTGAGAATAGTATTTGAAAATGAAGGGGATATACCTACAAAACTACTCATATCTCAGCAGCTTATAGCCCTTACGTAGCAAACAAGGTGCCAACTTATTGCTATGATACAGCTCTTTATCTCAATGGTAATATTTGCCAGTTGTGGCATTTACATATTCATGAAAATTAATATAAAAATTAGAATAAAGAGAAAAATTGCCGAAAAATGAATGGGGTATACCTACAAAATTACCAATATCTTAGCTGCTAATTGCCCTAGAGTAGCAAACAATATACTTAATTTAAGTCTATGCATAGCAGTTTTACCTAGTGGGAAGATATAAGAATTAACTAATTTGTTTAATATCAATATGAATAAAAACTTTAAAAATACAAGTAAAAAATGTATACAAATTGATAGCAGTGTACTTACAAAATTACTCATATCTCAGCTGTTATAAATTTTATACTGTTTTCTTTTACTCAATTTTACTTAGGATTATGCTGTTTGATATGGTACCAAGCTTGTTACTATTGGGCAATTGGAAGCCAAGATATGAATCACTTTGTAGCTATACCCCCTTAATTTTCCTGTATTTTCTCTTATTTTCTCATGTTTTCATCAATATTCATGAGAATTTGAATTTTATATGTTATAAATTGAATCATTTTGGTAAACATGTTGTGTCTATGCATTGTATTAAAATCAGGTTTGGCACTTTTGGGCACATTACTACTGAGATATGAGTAATTTTGGAAGTGCACCCCCTTGATTTTTCCGCAATTTTTCCTTCATTTCTTCTGTTTACATTAAAATTCACGAATATTCATGATAAATATTTTTCATATTATACCTTTTGGTAAAAGTACAATGTCTAAGCATTACATTGGCACTAGGTTTGATACACTGGAACACATGGTAGGTGAAATATTCGTCATTTTATATGTACATCCCTTAATTTTTCTAAGAATTTTTCTTTAATTACAAAACTTTTCATTAATATTCATGAATATGCAAATGAGATAATTTTCATATAGGACCACTGGATGAAAGAACTTATCAAATTCAATCACTTAGGATATAAAAACTCGCAACAATGGTGGTTTGATGATGTTTTAGTGCTGAAATATGTTCATTTATGTTTTTTTTTTTTATGATTTTACTTCATTTTTGTAGGTTTTCATTAATATTCATAAATATGCAAATTAGATGATTTACAAATCTGACCACAGGAAAAAAGACATGTGTCTAAGCTTTATTTTGACACCAATTTTAGTGCTCTAGGATAAGTAGAACCCTAGATATGATTGAATTTGTAGGCCTACCCCCCAATCTCGAGAATCATATAAGCGGTTGCCATGGAAACCAAGCATTTTCACGTAGCCCATACCTAATTTCTTGTGAGGAGAACTTCATTTCACATCCTGAGGGTACCACTGAACAATTTGGCATGCATTTAAAAGGCCCTAGGAGTGCAGGATAGATCGTACCTTAACCCCTCCCCTAGGCTTATAGTTTTTACGTGATTTTCCCTCATTTTTTTAAGTTTTCATGCATTTTCATGAATATTCAAATGAGATAATATTCATATAGGACCACTGGATGATTGGACCTGTCAAATTGTAACATTGATTATATTAAAATATGCAACAATGACAATATTGGGATGAAATCAGTCTATTGATATTTGTAATGATTTTCCCTTATTTTTTAGCGTTTTTATTAATATTCATGAATATGCAAATTATGCAAATAAGTTACGTTTCATATTTGACCATGGAATGAAAGGCCAATGTCTTAGCTTTATTTTAGTACAAATTTTAGTACTCTAAGACTAAAAGCAGCTGAGATATTATTGATCTTGTACGTATACCCCCATTCGCGAAACACATTTTTAATGTTTTCATAAATATTTATGAATATGCAAATTAGATAATTTCCATATGCAACAAGGGGATAATAGGCATATGTCTAAGCTTTAATTTGGTATTAAGTTTAGTAGTCTAGGATAAGTAACAGCTGAGATATGAGTAATTTTATAGGCAGACCCCCCTTCTCAAATTCGCTATGGGTTGGCATAGAAACCATGCAATTTCACATAGCCCAAACCAAAATTTTTTTGAGGACACCTTCGTTTCCCATCCAGGGGGTCCCAATGAACAATTTGGCACCCATGAAAAATTGTCCTGGGGGGTGCAAGGTAACCTAAATTGGATGCCGGGGTCAACAGTCTGTATTAAATCTTTAAATGTTTTATCATTTTCCTAAAAATCTGGACAGAACAATCAGTTTTAACGGTGTCACTCTCAAAAATACACAGATATAACCTCAAAAAACATTTGTTTAAACGAAACAAATAATATAAAGAGTCGTCGGATAATTTATAATTTTTTTTTTAATTATTTTTCTTTCTTTACGGAAAATTACAATAGGAGGGTTCGTAAATCAACTAATAGAAAAATTCTGGCCTTAGCCTTTATTTTTTGACACCTTAACTCTTGCCTACTGGTAATTTTGCATGCAAATTTGCAAGTCTGCTACTTTTTTCAAAATCAATATTTTTTCCAAAAAATATTTAAGGAATACCATCAGAGTGTCAAACAGTTTGGATCCAGAAAATGCCTGATGCTTTGTCAGGCCTGATCTAGGCCAAAAACTGTTTGCAAAGGTTATCAGCAGATGACACTAGTGGGCATACAGTTAACTCCTCAACAAATTCAGGTCAAATAGAAAAATACATGTGTTTAGGGTAATACGACTTTAACTAAATAAACTGGTGAAACCTAGAATTTTTTCTGGTTTTCTGGAGAATACATAATTTCATGCATTCCGAGAAAAAATACTCTGTTAGGGACATTAGGTGTACATACCCTACCTAAAATTTTCAGACCTTTTACCCTAAACACACTAAAAAGATAAGCACACTTATTTTTTATTCTGCCTTACAGTTAATTATTTTCCCGCCATTCACACAACTGACATTTTATGCTCTCTTTGATATCCTATATTGCACACAATATGGGCCTCGTCTCGACAAAACCTGTTTTCAGGGGTTTCTTACATAGTGAGACTAAACCCCTTCTTCTCAGCTACAGACACTAGCTAGAAAATTGAAATTTCGCTCGTAGCAAGTCTAGATTTGATGCTTTCTGAAACGTGAATAACAAAAGTGCCGATCAGTTTGTGCGAATGCGCAGGCTGGCCTGCACCTTTGTTGCTCGCAAACCACCGAACTATTTTCAATGCAATGATATATGGATAGTCAGTAGCAAGTTGGAAGCACTCCAGACATGCATCACAATCACTTATGAAAATAAAAGCTATTTATAAAGACACACTTTGTTGTTTCATGCATGTAAACAAAGACATACCCCTTATGAAAATGGCCTATTTTAAGCCCAAAAGACACCTTTTCACAAGTTTATCAATTCAAAAAAACAGACACAAATCATGAAATTAGACAATTTGCCTGCAGACACACCTCAGAGAAATAAGTTTATCAGCAATTCATCATCAATCATTCGTTTTGATTTTTAGCACTCCTCTGCTACATTAATGTACAAATATCAACAAGGCGAAAACGGACAACCAGACAAAATTAAAGAGTTGCGTATTTGCCTTCAAACAAACATAGTAAGGTCAAGTGACACTGACAAAATGCATTTTTCTCACTGCTGGCTAAGACTCTGCCAGATGCGAGCCAACATTTCTGCATTAAATTTAAATCAAACATTTTACAGACTGACATACAGCCCGACCCCTTTATATTTAAAAGATGTCCCAGGGCTTTCCTCGTTAACTTAGGAACAGAACAGAACAGAACAGATTATTTATTTGACGTAAACTATACAGTTTCTAGTCAATCAAATACAATAATAATTTACATATCAAGGTCACAAATACTTTCAAAATACTTATTTCAAGTTGTAGTGCTTATCTAACGATCTTGGCTTAACCCATATATGCCAATAAAACTGCGGGTTCAGATCGGCATTCATGGGTTAAGGTGTATGTTATGATTTATTCAACTGTTAGAATTTTTTGACAATTCCAACTCAAATCAGTTGCTCAAGGACCACAACGCAGTGACGCCGGTGAGGCTCGAACCCACAGCCTTTCGGTCTTGAGTCAAGCACTCTACCACTGAGCCACTGCGCTCCCACACGTCCTTTAAAGCAATTGGCAACGACGCACGACCGACGACAGACATCCAACGATCACAATAGCTCACGATGATCCAATGGCTCAGGTGAGCTTAAAAGACAATAAATGTCGTTAAAGAAGATATTCTTCGGCTTTTAAAGATAAATAATACATTTGAATCTCTACGTCATTAAATCCATTGTATATAATTACATACTAGCATTAGCAGTTTTATATCGTCTGTCTTTACAAGAACAGCCAGAAATCAAATTCCAAATATTTTTCTGATATTGTTTCCTTTAAATTGTTCTTGTAATCTATTTTCCAAAGCGCTGCTTTCTCTGCCATACTACCACATGGTACAAACCTCTTTCATTTATCTTACCCACAATTCTCTCCATCAATTCTAACACAGCTGTTTGAATATCTTCTATTTCATTTCAACTGTAATCAACAGATGACGTCTTCAAAATGTCTTCAAAGAAACTGTTCATCAACCTTCTTTCATCCATCATTAATCTTATAGTTTTCTTGATATTCTGAAATACATCAACAAAAAAGCTCTCCCATCTTATTGTCGTGCCAACCAAGAGTGTCAGTGGCGTAATATAGTGTTAACAATAATTCAGTAAAACATTCATTGTACAAGCCATTTTAGGTGATTGAGCAAACGCGAATCGATAGGTCACTTGTATATTAATCCCATCCTGCCGACAGGATTAATACAAATGTGATCTATCGATTATAAGCCCCTGATAACTTTGTAAATAAAACATGACGTCACTGTCACACTTGGCTGGCAGGACAGTAGCAAAAGAGTTGTAACACAAGCAGTATTCTGTTTGTGGTCCAAATACAATCCCTCTTTGACTAAGATAGTTCTTATAATAAATATATCAACTTACTGCAATGTGCATGATCCATGGTGAACGTAGATTAACCATAATCCGATGAAGAAGGAATCTTTGAAAAGCAAATTGGACAGACAGGCGGACTCACAGTGATTATTGTGCATACATGCAGGTCATGCAACATTTCAACAACAGGTCTTTCAAATATTGCTTTTATTGGTTATTTCGTTTATTTTTCAATTTTAATACTAGACTAGATTTTGTGATTTTCTGCAGATTTCTATGTTTTAAATTCTCCAAACAGCCTCGTCACTGATTTGCATACCAGTGGCTGGACAATTTTAAAAATAAATAAGTATGCAAATTTATCCACATATACGATGTGGTTCAAGAGTTATGAGCATTTTACTGATCACAATCAGCCAGACTGATGCTCAGCAAAGCCCGGTGCATCTAAAAAGGGTTATTCACATTTTCCCTAACTGATAGCAGAAGGACAGACGAACTCACCTATTGTGGGTCTTGTAATTTATGCCTCCACCCACCTAATAAACGTTTTGTGGCTACCAGTACTGGGCCAGCATGCGTGGATCCAGAGGGGTGTAACATAGTTACCTGTACATACGTATGCACGGACGGACGCTCGACATGGTCCAAGCAATATTTAGGGGAAATAAGGTTAAGGATTAAGACTCAAAATGAATTTAGAGGTGTGTAATATGGGCCAGCCCATAGTGACTTTAAAAGTGTTTAACAGGCCACACTCAGAATGGATCTTTGGGAATAATATTGGAAGGTTGAGATTCGCTAGTAAGCAAACAGTTAATTATTGAAATCACTTTAGGCTTAAAACTTTCATTATTGGATTTTATCAAACTCACTGACATGCAAGATGTACTTAGATAATTTCTCATATACATCTGGCAAGGAAGCAAGTTCATTTGGCACTGAAACAAAACCAGTGTTATGACAGAAGCCTTCTAATTGTTGATAGTAACAGGTGCACAAACAGTATTATGTTTTCATTCCGGCTGGGAGGAAGCTATTTTGTTTATGCGATATGCCAATCTGAGAGTGCAGTTGCCTGAGAAAACATGTCACCTCATGCCACGTGCTGATAGTGTTGACAACTTGTTATGATTTGTGACTATTTTAAGGTACAAAGAATTTTATCTAGCAAAACAATACGTGATGAAATGCTATCGAATAGGTATAAAACTCCCAGGTACCTGACCATACAGCAGAGCTAGTTTTGACATGAAAGAGTAAGTTTGGTTATGACTTAGATGCTACAGTGTAGTAGCCATGCATTAGGCAGCCTCTATGACAGATGAGCTCTCTCTCTCTCTCATTAAGACCTTTAGCGAGCTTAATTATTATATCATTGGGTTGTCATTAAAGACTGAAAAACTCTTGTAGTTTGAGAACTTTATTTTAGTTATTAGAAAACACAATGCAGAAGTACTACGAAAATACTATACGATCACACACAGAGACTACGTTACAGGGGGCAGGGGATCCGGGCCCCCTAGAAAATCACAAAATATAGGGTTTCTTAGCAACATTGGTCCAGATCCTCTGAAAAATCACAAAGCTACCAAGCTAGCATTTAATGTTGGGCCATCATCGGCCCGCCAGCGAAACGCCATTTAAATGATGGCGCTATGTGTTTCACTTACGGGCCGATGATGGCCCGATTTTAGTGCTATTTGGCATTGGTGAGCACTATTTCAGTGCTATAAAAAAGCAGAAACAAGAAATGTCACAGTCACGTGGCGAATGCCCCCAAAGGAATTGGTCTAGCATAAGACACATTCGAGGAAAGTTAGCTGTAATAAAGGAGATATGCTCCAGACACGAAAACATAGAAATGAGGCCAGAAGTCAATGTCAAGGTAAAAATTACCCAAAAAGGTATGCCCAACTCTGCCATCCCAAGAGGAATCAACACACCAAATTTGGAATTCCTACATCCAATAATATAGATGATATGCTCTAGACACGATTATTCTAGAAACTAGGTCATAGGTCAAGGTCACAGTGACCTAAAAATGGTATGCGACATTCAGCATCAAAGATGTATCCATACAGCAAATTTGGGATTCCCACCTCAAATAATATAAGAGATATGTTCTGGACACGATTATTTTACAAACTAGGCCAGATGTCAAGGTCAAAGTGACCACAAAATGGTATGTTACACTTCGCCATCAAAAGTTGCATCCACACACCAAATTTTGGATTCCTACCTTTAATAAAATTAGAGATATGCTACGGACATGATTTTTGTAAACAGTAGGTAGGTCAGAGGTCAAGGTCACAGTGACCCATAAATGGTAACAGACACTCCACCACCCCAAGATGCATTCACACACAAAAATTGGGATTCCTATCTCAAATAATATAAGAGATATGCTCCTGATACAATTATTATTAAAACTAGTTCAAGGGTCAAGGTCACAATGACCCAAAAATGGTACGTCACACCCCCATCCCAAGATGCATATAAACAACAAATTTGGAATTCCTACCTCAAAGAATATAAAAAGATGCTCCGCACACAATAAATCTTAAAACTAGGTCAGAGGTCAATGTCATAGTGACCCGAAATGGTATGTGAGACTCTGTCATCTCAAGATACATTTAAACCACCCCGATAGCTCAGTTAGTAGAGCGTCCGCTTTCGGAGCGGGAGGTCGTGGGTTGGAATCGTGGCCGCACAAAACCTAAGGTGTAAAAAATGGTACTAGCAGCTCCCTTGCTGACGCTCGCATAAAAGGGGTTGTGCTAGGAAGATAGAGTAAGGCAGGTAAGTATCTGTTAAAAAGACTAGTTGGTCTCCTCATATTTTAAACAATTCAACACGAAAAATAACACATACACTTCTTGCTGTAGGCCATTAAATGGAAAAAAACGTGAATATAAGCGAAAAATATGCATATGTCTTATTCATTAAGCTAAAACCTAGTTATCTAAAATATTAAGGCCAAAACATCGTTTATATCTAGTATGAATATGTCACAAAAATGTAAATACACATGTACAGTAACAAACAATATTTAATATTTTACTTAATGGGATATATCTTTCAAAAGTTCTTACTTGCATGAAAGTTTTCCAATATAAACAAAAAGTGCTTATTTTTATCAAGTGACCACACTGTTGTATGAACAATTTATACATCTCACATAGATCACTTTACGCCCCATCAAACATCTTTTGAGCAATTCGCAGCTTGCCTATCAGTCTTTTTAGAGTCACTTCCTGGTTTGATACCGCATGGAATATTGTGACACGCTGGAAGAACTTAAGAAAATAAACAGTTGCATGAAAATGAACTAAAATTATTCGACTACAATATTTTGAAGCATTTTTGCCCTAATGTACAAATTTCTGGTAAAAAATATATATTGACAACTTTTGCTAATGAACTTTTCAAGGTCAAAATGAAAAATTGTAAATAATAACAGAAATACATATAAAATGCTACTGGGAACTCTTTGCCAAATGGGGTCAATGCAAAGAATTGGGTAAATTCATCAAGCATAAATTCAATAAGATAGTGTTTCAGACGTTCCCAATTTCAGTTCAAAAATGATTAGAAAACAAAGACTTCTGACTTCTATTGATACAGGAATTTATTTGAATCGGTGGATCCGAACTGTGTCAGGAGTTGAATGTTGTTGTGCAAGTTTAAAACTCAGATTGTTACATGGACTAATAGTTCCTTAATTTGGTAATTCCAAAATGTTTCAATAGTTTTTGTTGCAAAAAGATTCAGAGCTCGATATGTGGACAGCAAGCTCTTAATTTCAGTAATATGGAACATATTGTTAAGAGCTGTATGTGATTTGGTGTTTCAATGGAAACTTGATACCGGGATTGGATTGCCTGAGGCGTTTATTTCATGTTCTGAAATGCAGTGATGCGACCCCATAAGTTAGAAAAATAAACATTAAAAAAAAATAGTAAAAATCGAAAAAATAAATAAATAAATATATATAATAATGATAAACTGTAAAAGCAAGTCTCGTAAGCAGGTAGACGTGAAACAATTATTGCGGTTAATTTCTGATATGTTGTAAAACATGACCTCACAAGTAATTTAATTTGAGGTAAATTGGATATATAATTCCTCATGTATTGCATGTAGTTGCAATGTGACATTTAAATGTCAGAGTAATAATAAGTTTTATTATTGTTTATTCCAGATGAATGTACGGTTGTTTACATTTATCTTTTGGTCATTGATGAATAGTGGAACATTCGGACTCTTTACATCCAAGAATGTGGTTTTTCAGAAGACTAATGAGGTCTTGATTAATGATGCACATTGGTCTGTAACATTTGTCCATGATTTAAAGCCATTTATTAATCTAATTAGCAAGATTAAAAATGATTTGGCACACGTTGAGGAGATTTTTAAGGCAATAACTAATTTCTATGAAAGGTCGAATTTGACTGGTTATGTGGAAACATTTAAAAGTTTGCACATTGATGCGGATTTGCTAACAGATACATACATGTCTGTATTTGATAGCTTTGAAGAATATCAGACTCTTTCAGTTGATAAAAATAGAAGTCAAAGGTCAATTTTACCAATAATTTGACAGTTAATGAGTTCATTATTTGGTACTCTTTCAGAAAGTGATCTGGAGGACATAAATCGAAATGTAAGAACGTTGGCAAAGAATCAGAAACAAATTATACATGATTTAGATGTAAGTCTGTCAGTACTTGATTCAACCAGAAGTCAAATAGCTGAAAATAGAAGGTCAATAATGGATTTGATTGAAGTTATACAAAAACTTGATGTTAAGATTTTAAAGATGCAGGAAATGTTTTCTCAAAGGTTTGTAAGGTTAGAACAATTTGTTCACACATATTTACAATTTCAAATGATCTTTGATGAAATAAAACAAACAACTCAAGATGCAATATTTTACCTAGATAGCTTAAAATCTGAACTTAACATGCTTTCTATGCAGCATCTTTCCACCAACACAATTTCACCGAGAAATCTAAAGGAACTGTTAATTGAAATTGAAATGAAACTTCCTAATAACTTTGAGTTACCAAGAAATCCAAGAAAAGAAATTTGGTTCTTTTATAAGACACTAAACTGCATCACATACTTAGAAAGTAATGAGATAAGAATTACCCTTAAAATTCCACTCATGAACACTAAAGAAAGATATGAAATTTATAAGATATATAACTTTCCAGTCCCTTTGTCAAAGAATAATGCTAAATTATTATTGAAATATGACCTCGAAACAGAAATGCTAATGGTATCGAAACATAGGGCGAAATTTTCACTCTTGTCTGAAAACACATATCATTTATGTAATAGTTATCATTACCAGTTTTGCAACCCAGAGACAGCATTCTATTAGTCGAATGTTAATCAGTTTTGCATTATGGCGTTGTACATGCAACATGTACATGACATTAACCAATTTTTTAAACAAATGGTTGTTTTGAATCAGAAACTGCCAATGACTAGATATTTGTCATTTGGACTTTGGGCTATAGTCACTGATGTACCCTTGACATTTACAGTAAATTGCCAAACAAATACATTACCAACTGATGACATTTTAATAGAACCACCTTTTGGCATTGTTAAGCTAAACAATACATGTAAGGACTCAAACAAATATTTGCAATTGCCTGAGTATTTCGGAATGCAAAGTCAATTTGAAAGGTCAGATCCATTGCAAATACTTTTGAGAATGCGTAACCTATCACAATTTTCACTGTTGAATAATTCTAAAGTGGATTTGATTAAACTTGAAAAACTAGAATTGCCATTTCATTTGTCTGGCTTAAAACAGGTTCCCTTACAGAGCCTGTTTCATGAGACGAGAGCATTTGAATCTGTCGATTTTGATTATTCGTGGAATAATTTTAATTGGACCATTGTTACAGTAATATTAATTGCATCTGTATGTTTTATCGGTATAATTGTCTGGTTGCAAAGGTATAAGGTAAAATGCTTGAATCAGATAGTGGGTAAACGATTAACTTATGATCATGACCTTGAGATAGTAAATGTAAAACGCTCATCTTCCTATGGTGAAGAAGAGATTGAGATGTCTGCCATTCTACATGATAGAACTGTCAGTAACAGATCAGAAGGTCAAGAAAATCCCTTTAGGCGGACGGATGCAATGTTAGCATTTGCAGGCTCAAAGTAGAGTGGATGTATCCTCCAAGATATATGTATAAACTCCACATGTGGTGTATAAATGTAGAGATGGTTTATGATGAACTTTTATTAAAATATACAGGTTTGACTTTTACATGTATGATGACATTTAACTTAGTATTATGTACTTTGTCTGACCCTGAAGGTCTTACAGAGTGCCGACGCTGGAGTATTATCTACGTTGGATTATATGAACTGTAATTATTTATTGTAGCCAGACGATATGGAGATTATGGCTACAGAATACAAGGTCCTTCCTGGTGCAGTTCCTGTGCCCACGTTTTTGGAGGTGAATTATTATAACCAATCGTTTGAAGAAGATGACGGAATCCTGGTGCCTAACGTGAAGTTTCATGTACCCATGATGTCTATTCCTGTCCCTCCAGTTGTCGAAGAGGTGGTGGAGACCGTGGATAGTGATCCCGATCTTGGGACATATATAAAGACAGTATCCTGTTCACTATATATATGGATATAATAGATCCTAGTCACTATAGACAGTCTAATAATCGGATTTATAAAGACATTCTGATGAATACTCTTAAGAATGAACAATGACTTTTGTGTATATATATGTTATTGTATTTCTTGTGTGTAGTGTTTATCTCAGTCAGTCAAAGCTGTGGATAACACAAATACATGAGATGAAGTTATTTTAAAGGTGTATGGTCAGATTAAGAAATTTATAAAATGGTTAAAATTAATTTGGTACTAAATTCCTTACTAATTAATTTAGCAGGTAAATTAATTTCTTTATAAAAGGGAGGTGTGTAACATAGTTACCTGTACGTACGTACGCACGAACAGACGCTTGACATGGTCCAAGCAATATTTAGGGGAAATAAGGTTAAGGATAAAGACTCAAAGTGAATTTTGAGGTGTGTAATATGGGCCAGCCCATAGTGACTTTAATAGTGTTTAACAGGCCACACTCAGAATGGATCTTTGGGAATAATATTGGAAGGCTGAGATTCGCTAGTAAGCAAACAGTTAATTATTGAAATCACTTTAGGCTTAAAGCTTTCATTATTGGATTTTATCGAACTCACTGACATGCAAGATGTACTTAGACAATTTCTCATATACATCTGGCAAGGAAGCAAGTTCATATGGCACTGAAACAAAACCAGTGTTATGACAGAAGCCTTCTAATTGTTGATAGTAACAGGTACACAAACAGTATTATGTTTTCATTCCGGCTGGGAAGAAGCTATATTGTTTATGCGATATGCCAATCTGAGAGTGCAGTTGCCTGAGAAAACATGTCACCTCATGCCACGTGCTTATAGTGTTGACAACTTGTTATGATTTGTGATTATTTTAAGGTACAAAGAATTTTATCTAGCAAAACAATACGTGATGGAATGTTATCGAATAGGTATAAAACTCCCAGGTATCTGACCATACAGCAGAGCTAGTTTTGACATGAAAGAGTAAGTTTGGTTATGACTTAGATGCTACAGTGTAGTAGCCATGCATTAGGCAGCCTCTATGAGAGATGAGCTCTCTCTCTCTCTCATTAAGACCTTTAGCGAGCTTAATTATTATATCATTGGGTTGTCATTAAAGACTGAAAAACTCTTGTAGTTTGAGAACTTTATTTTAGTTATTAGAAAACACAATGCAGAAGTACTACGAAAATACTATACGATCACACACAGAGACTACGTTACAGGGGGCAGGGGGTCCGGGCCCCCTAGAAAATCACAAAATATAGGGTTTCTTAGCAACATTGGTCCAGATCCTCTGAAAAATCACAAAGCTACCAAGCTAGCATTAAATGTTGGGCCATCATCGGCCCGCCATCGAAACGCCATTTAAATGATGGCGCTATGTGTTTCACTTACGGGCCGATGATGGCCCGATTTTAGTGCTATTTGGCATTGGTGAGAACTATTTCAGTGCTATAAAAAAGCAGAAACAAGAAATGTCACAGTCACGTGACGAATGCCCCCAAAGGAATTGGTCTAGCATAAGACACATTCGAGGAAAGTAAGCTGTAATATAGGAGATATGCTCCAGACACGAAAACATAGAAATGAGGCCAGAAGTCAATGTCAAGGTAAAAATAATCCAAAATGGTATGCCCAACTCTGCCATCCCAAGAGGAATCAACACACCAAATTTGGAATTCCTACATCCAATAATATAGGAGATATGCTCTAGACACGATTATTCTAGAAACTAGGTCATAGGTCAAGGTCACAGTGACCTAAAAATGGTATGCGACATTCAGCATCAAAGATGTATCCATACAGCAAATTTGGGATTCCCACCTCAAATAATATAAGAGATATGTTCTGGACACGATTATTTTACAAACTAGGCCAGATGTCAAGGTCAAAGTGACCACAAAATGGTATGTTACACTTCGCCATCAAAAGTTGCATCCACACACCAAATCTTGGATTCCTACCTTTAATAAAATTAGAGATATGCTCCGGACACGATTTTTGTAAACAGTAGGTAGGTCAGAGGTCAAGGTCACAGTGACCCATAAATGGTAACAGACAATCCACCACCCCAAGATGCATTCACACACAAAAATTGGGATTCCTATCTCAAATAATATAAGAGATATGCTCCTGATACAATTATTATTAAAACTAGTTCAAGGGTCAAGGTCACAATGACCCAAAAATGGTACGTCACACCCCCATCCCAAGATGCATATAAACAACAAATTTGGAATTCCTACCTCAAAGAATATAAAAAGATGCTCCGCACACAATAATTCTTAAAACTAGGTCAGAGGTCAATGTCATAGTGACCCGAAATGGTATGTGAGACTCTGTCATCTCAAGATACATTTAAACCGCCCCAATAGCTCAGTTAGTAGAGCGTCCGCTTTCGGAGCGGGAGGTCGTGGGTTGGAATCCTGGCCGCACAAAACCTAAGGTGTAAAAAATGGTACTAGCAGCTCCCTTGCTGACGCTCGCATAAAAGGGGTTGTGCTAGGAAGATAGAGTAAGGCAGGTAAGTATCTGTTAAAAAGACTAGTTGGTCTCCTCATATTTTAAACAATTCAACACGAAAAATAACACATACACTTCTTGCTGTAGGCCATTAAATGGAAAGAAAAACGTGAATATAAGCGAAAAATATGCATATGTCTTATTCATTAAGCTAAAACCTAGTTATCTAAAATATTAAGGCCAAAACATCGTTTATATCTAGAATGAATATGTCACAAAAATGTAAATACATATGTACAGTAACAAACAATATTTAATATTTTACTTAATGGGATATATCTTTCAAAAGTTCTTACTTGCATGAAAATTTTCCTATATAAACAAAAAGTGCTTATTTTTATCAAGTGACCACACTGTTGTATGAACAATTTATACATCTCACATAGATCACTTTACGCCCCATCAAACATCTTTTGAGCAATTCGCAGCTTGCCTATCAGTTTTTTTAGAATCACTTCCTGGTTTGATACCGCTTGGAATATTGTGACACGCTGGAAGAACTTAAGAAAATAAACAGTTGCATGAAAATGAACTAAAATTATTCGACTACAATATTTTGAAGCATTTTTGCCCAAATGTACAAATTTCTGGTAAAAAATATATATTGACAACTTTTGCTAATGAACTTTTCAAGGTCAAAATGAAAAATTGTAAATAATAACAGAAATACATATATTTGGGTCAAAATACTTCTAAATATTGTAGTCAGATAATTGTAGTTCATGTTCATAATACGCCATACTGTGCAATACAGTGCACGCAGACATGTGGGGATGGTGACTCCAGATTATTACCTGATGTAGGTTAACTATCCGTTCAGTACACCTGACAGTTGTATATAGTCCTTACTCTTTATAAATCGTATGATATTATAGAGCTTATTTTTAGTCATGAAAAGAAAAGGACAAAGGAGGGGAACTTGTTAGATTCAAATTTAACATAAGGAAGTTAAAACAGTGTTGTATCATTTGCTGAATTTTTGCTCCGCACGAATTATCATACGTGTCACAAGACATTAACATTATACGCCAGCACAGATGTTCCTGCGCACTTGATTTCTGTTCTGCCTTTTCGGAGTGGAAGGAGTAAAGAGAACAGCTAAATCAAATCTGCGCCTGTAGTCTTATAGTTGCCGTATCGTAAAAAATAAGCTTTACGAGTTATTGCAGATGAATCTGATCAGTCCAGATACCTTGTTTGAAATATGTGTATACGTACATGTACACGGACGTGTATCTTAAACTATACAAGCAAAGCATCAATCCGCATCAATGAAATCTACAATCACACAAGTTTTATTGTTTTAGAAAAGATCAGTGGACCTTACCTGTGGCCCAGATATTGAACCCTTATCGTGCTGAATTTTACAGCTATTCGGTCGCTGTATCGCCACGTGGTATGCGATGTCCCAGTCTCATGTAAAGCTAACGGAGACAGGAAGCAGTTGTAGACGTGGCTAGACAGTGACCTAAAAGCCGATTAATGACTTTAGTTTTTGAAAGCGGCATTCATGTAAGCCTGTTTGTTGGGTTAGTTCAATAATGTACATGTACACCGTTTAAATCCGTACCAGAAACGGACCCGCGCAAGCGCGGGTATAGGGATGAAAAATGTTCTGAGCTCGGCTGAGCATGTCAGATGTCCTCATAAATATGTAAGAGCAGGATAAATACTAAGGAAACTCTTTCATGAATCAAGGGTTATTACTCTGTTATAAAGTATTTTCTTATTTCTATCAACCTTACTCAAACATAAGGCGGTAAGGACCCAATGGTAAATAATGGCCGCAACAACGCAAGTAGCATATAACACACTACTATAGTCTTAATCAAAGTGACTGCAATGTATATGTATGCCAATGTAAACTGTAAGTTGTCATGATATCAACTTTAGTCCTTTTCCAACTGGAACAAAAACACGCTTAATCATTCCCCTCAGATATACAGATATTGAGGAGATGTAGACCCTAGGGTCATATGTTAATGTCTTACTCATGCTTGTGCCGGCTAGATGTGAAATATGGCATGAGCTACACAGCTTAAGAGAGATCCACAGATGCCTAAACATGCCATTGACTCATCTATGAACCTTTGACTCAGGTGAGCTAAAATTATACGAAACTTTGTGGCTGCTGAAAAAATAGGCCAATATTTTCTATTCTGTCAGTATCTATTGGTATAACTGATAAAATGAATGCAGCAGATTTATTATGTATGCAAGAATGTCGTCAGACCAGGGATCGAACCAATGGCCACTTGGTTGATAGTAACACTCTACTGATTGAGTTAAGCAGCCCGTCGGTTAAGAGTGCTGTGTGACTATGTTAAAGCAGATTTGAGATTAATGAATCAAAGTTTTGATAAATGTCTACAGTAATCAGTGACCTATAGGTCACTGCTATAGTATTCCAAAGTTTTATGACTCCTTAAACACTGTTGTAATCATGCAAAAATGAACCAAAAGGTTTTACTATCGAATAATGCCAAGAAAGATACTGACAGAATTGCAAACAGTGAATACCCTGATTTGACTTCTTCTCTAGGGACAGTCTGATGTGGGTCTGCACTGTTTGACCATACTTAATTGTCCAAAAATAATGAATTAATGCATGGCCATTTCCTTTGGTAATTGTGTTGTCTTTCACGACTGTTGATAAGAAAAGTGACTATTGATAGAAAAAATGAAACGGGAATATACACTTTAAAACATATGTTGTGGGTACTTAAAAGTACTGTCTAAATGAGACGGTTCTTTTAGCACCCAACATATATAACCATGGTTGCATATACATGTAGGGCTTCCACGTTTACAATATTTTGTAAAGGATTACACGAATTCAAAAAATCGAAATGATTCCGTTTATACGCAACTACACAGCATTTCTGCACGTCGAACAGACTTCTTCCATCATAATGAATGATACCACTGTAAAGCTTATATCTTTGAAACGCAAAAAAATCAGACTCAAAACTGCTGTCTCTTTGAGCACCCAAAATATAAAACCATGATTGCAAATATGGCTAATGTTTTGTAAACGTTTACACGAATTCCATAAATCAAATAACCCCACTATTAAATCAATATCTTTGCAACACACTTTAAATGCTTCAACTAAAACATAAGTTGTAGGCTCTCAAAAGTACCGTCTCACTGAGCAGTTCTTTTTATCACCCAAAATATAAATATGAATATGAAGCTCGTCACGTGTTTCGTTTAAACGGTTGGCCATTTTTGTAAACGTTTACTGCAAAACACGAACGTTGCTGTTCATATGTGTAAATGAGGAAGCCCCAGTTGCAAATGATTGTGCATAAAAGCGAAAGCTAGGTGTGGTTCGGTTGAAAAGTCAGGCTCCAGTGGTTTTCTGTGTTCAGGGCTACACAGCATTTCGAGAGCGCAGTGGCTCAGGGGTAGAGTGCTTGACTCGAGACCGAGGGGCCGCGGTTTCGAGCCTCAAAGGGGTCACTGCGTTGTGTCTTTGAGCAAGACATATAATCCTAGCTTAGTACTGGTTCAATCCAGGAAGACCGTTCCTACATAACTAAAACATTGGTGATGGGACGTAAAGAATCAAATCAAACAATCAAATACATAGCATTTTACATGTCGAATCGAGGGTTTGCTGTAACTACCTACTTACTTACTTACTTACTTTCATTATAATAAAGGATACCATTGTAAAGCTTTTATCTTTGAAAAATAAAAGAAAATCGGTATTTACCTTTAATCATTTTCAACCAAAACATATGACCACGTATGTTGTTGGTACTCAAAAGACCCGTCTCAATGAGACGTTTCTTTTGAGCACCCAAAATATAATGGCTCTGTAGGTCAGCATTTTTTTTTTCAAAACTGCGTTCAGGGCAGGTAAGTTTGATCTATTTTGCCTAGGCTGTAAGGATAATTTATGCAGAGGATAGAGCACAAATGAACAGAGAATTAAACTATCTATTCAATGCGAAATGGAAAATTTGAATTTTGGCGCAGAAGATTGGGTACGGCAGCACGATGCAGTCATGGCTTTTATAACCGGTCATCTTTGACCACAACAAGTGACGTGTGACCGCGTGACATATGTAAATACACCTCACGGGCCAATCATTGCAGCCTTTCTTGGTAGAACTTGGGAGAGTATGAAAACGTGGATCGATATGTCAATTATCATTAGTTGATAAAGAAGGCGTTACCCTGTCAAAATTGATGAGAGATTATGGAGTCGAAACTGAATTGTTTCCAAAAATCTCAAAAACGAAATAAAAGTAAAAGAAGATTAGATTGAAGTTATCAATGAGGGCAATATCTGAATAACTCAGTGTTAAAAACATGCTGGTAAGACATACCGTTTCCGAGTTTTTGAGCGCAAAGGGTTCCTTTAGTAGTATAGATATTGTTATGTCGCAATAAAAGCTCTACTGAGCTTATGTTATTTGTTTCCAATAAGCGACGTTAAATAAAGCTTCTTTATCTTTATCTTTAAACACCTAATTTGGAATTCCTATCTCAAAGAAAATAGGAGATATGCACCAGACTCAATGCAGTTTCTAGAAACTAGGTCAGAGGTCAAGTTCAAGGTCATAGTGGCCCAAATGTGGTATGCGACACGTCGTCATCCCAAGATGCATTCACACACCAAATTTGATTTTCCTACCTCATATAATATAAGAGATGTGCTCCGGAAACGATTATTGAAAAAACTAGGTCATAGGTCAATTTTAAGGTCACAGTGACCCAATTATGGTTTGCTACACTTCCTCATCCCAAGATGCTTCATCACAGCAAATTTGAGACTCCTAGTTCAAATAATATTAGAGATATGCTCCCGACATATTTATTCTAAAAACTAGGTCAGAGGTCAAGGTCAAAGTGACCCAAAAATGATTTGGGACACTCCGCTATTCCAGGATGCATTTACAAACGAAATTTGGAATTCCTATCTCAAAGACTATCGGAGATATGTACAAGACTCAATGCAGTTTCTAGAAATAAGGTCAGAGGCCAAGTTCAAGGTAACAGTGACCCAATTATGGTACAGGACACTTCGTCATCCCAAGATGCATCCAAACACACCACATTTGAGATTCCTACCTAAAACAATATAAGAGATATGCTACGGACAGGATTATTAAAAAAATAAGGGCAGAGGTCAAGGTCAAGATCACAGTGACCTGAAAATGGTACGCGACACTCCGCCATCCCATGGTGCATTCACACACTAAATTTCGAATTCGTACCTCAAAGAATATAAGAGATATGCTCCGTACACAATAATTCTTAAACCTAGGTCAGAGGTCAAGGTCAAAATGATATATGACACTCTGTCATCCCAATATGCATTTACACACCAAATTTGGAAATCCTATCTCAAAGAATAAAAGAATATGCACCAGACTCAATGCAGTTTCTAGAAACTAGGTCAGAGGTCAAGTTCAACGTCACAGTGACCTAACTATTGTACGCGACACTTTCTCATCTCAAGATGCATCCACACACCAAATTTGAAATTCCTACCTCAAATAATATAAGAGATATGCTCCGGACACCATTATTCTAAAAACTAGGCCAGAGGTCAAGTTCAAGGTCACAGTGACCCGAAAATGGTACGCGACACTCCTCCATCCCAAGACGCATCAACACATCAAATTTGAAATTCCTACCTCAAAGAATATAGGAGATATCAACCGGACACGAAGCGGGATGGACGGACTGACGGACGGACGGACATTGTGATTGCTATAAAAACTAAATCAGAGGTCAAGGTCAAGGTCACAGTGACCCGGAAATGGTACGCGACACTCCTCCATCCCAAGATGCATTCACACACCAAAGAATATAGGAGATATGCACCGAACACGAAGCGGGACGGACGGACAGTGCGATTACTATATGCCTCCCAAAGTTCATTTGGGGCATAAAAATAATCAAAATTGAACCCCCTCTGGCAAAACTTTCTGCAAACGTGCATGGCCGGGTAGGTTTATTTGTATGTGCTTTTATAAACGGGAGCACAGAAGGCTCAACTGTGCTTCTGGTTTAAAGCGAATCGGAAGATGGGGCCACAGCTTAAAGTATCATCTGACTTACTGGTCACAGGTGGAGCTGGGTATCAAACGCGGACCCCTGTGTACGAAGTGACGTGTCTTCTGGTTTAAGAGATGTCCAGGTTGAAATGAAACTCTAGTTATAAAGTCCCTGGCGCAAGAGAGATTTAGGTCATACATGGAATTTAGATATCAGATCAAAGTATCAGCGATAAAATTTAGAAAAAAAAAGTTTTGCGAAATTTATGATACTGATAGTCTTATTTAAGACGTTTCTGGGTTTTGTCACACATTCATACTATAGCATAGCATTTATAGAGTGATCATATAGTATATATGCATTGTGTTTCTTTTCCTTAAAAATAAAGTTTTCATGACTAATACATTTTTCTAGTCTTTAGTTTCAACCTATAAGGCTCACTAAAATTATCTTATAATATAAGAGAGAGAGAGAGAGAGAGAGAGAGAGAGAGAGAGAGAGAGAGAGAGAGCATTTGCATGGTCAGAGGGAGGGTATCTATACATTTCCAGGTTTTTTTTTCTTCGTTAAAATACTTGCAACCCTAAATTATAACATTTCAAAACAATATGTCATAGTATTAATATGCATGTGTGAGTGTTTATTGCACTCCGAAATTGACGTCTCATTTAAACAATTATCGTTCTCACTCTTTGTAATGTAAGTAAGGAAGAAGGCAAAGATCAAGAATCGATACAAACAAGTGCCACACCTGACACAGGACACCGCATAGGAAAGTGACAAAAACATCTCATTGTTCACGTACATTTATCAGTGTGTCATTTAATTATCAATAATTAATAGGCTAGTTAGGCCTCGATGCGAGAAAACCTGTCTTCGGGGATTTGTGAATTACAAAGACGCAGACTGATCAGTCTCTATAGATGGGGGAAACTGGTTTGAGCCCGCTTTGTCAGAAATACCAAAGACATGACTTGTCACGACGAGGCCGATTTCATAACCAATGTCAAGAATACATGCGGTGTCACCTGAAGTACATATCTGTATTGTAGCGAATTTGATAAGAAATAAGAGAAACTTTTAAGCCGAAATAATTTCAATGCTTTAACTTTTGCTTATCCTATTTCAGCCTTCAAATTCCAACATAGTCAATCTGAGTTTGGTCTACTAAAAGTAAGAAAGACAACAAGGATCAAGAATCGATACAATCAAGTACCACATCTGTTCCGCAAGTCGCTCGCCTCACACCATTAAAATCAATTGCGTCTGGCCCATTTTACTCACATAAATCAACATTCAGATTACTGTTACCCTAATCATTATTTGCACTATGTTGAACATCGGTTTTGTAATGTAGCGATTTCTCATAGTTAAGAAATAAATGTTTCCTTGTTGATAACACAAAAACAGTTATTCTAAGATGTACATATAGATAGTATTATGACATTTTTAAAGAAATAAATCTTTTTAATAAAATTTAATCCTGTTTCTTTTTTAAATCGTGTCTGTCTTATTTAATAATTCTGCGATACTTTGACTGCATTAAGCGATAATCGGTCTTCAAAACCAATTTAGGTCTTTTTGAGAGTGGACGTTTAACACAGGTTTTACCATACTTTATTTCATCCAAACCGTGTTTAAATAAAAACCCACTGACGCTAATAACCCGCAAGTGTTAATGCGCTGATAAGCATCGAACAAACCAACAAACGCGATGTTTTTCATGTTCGTGTACCTATATCATCATGTTACATATGCTATATGAGGCATAGTTTGAAGTTGCAACGTCCAACAGTTGAAAAGGAGACACAGTAACAAGAAAATATATTAATTGACCTTTGTGTCAAGTTCACACAAAAGTTTGCCTAGCTCCCTCTACATTATGTTTTGTTTGTTTGATTTCATTCTTTACGTCCTATCAACAATCTTTCAGTTAAACAGGGGCGGTTTTTCCCGGGTTGAACCAGTACTAAGCTATGATAAATGTGTCTTGCTCAAGAACCACAACGCAGTGACGCCGGTGAGGCTCGAACCCGCGGCCCCTCGGTCTCGAGTCAAGCACTCTACCACTGAGCCACTGCGCTCCCTTCTACATTATGTAACACGTTTTAGACTATGAGGCAGTATATGGTGAAGGTGCACCATACTGGGGATTTTCGTAGACATATGAGGCATGACATAAGATTTCCAACAATGTTGTATGTGCGACCAGCAAAGGCTCAGACCTTCCTGCGCATACGCGCAGACCGATTAGAGCCTTTGATGTCGCATAAATAGTCTCTGTCTGTTAAGCTACTGACTGAGCATTATTTGGAGTTTATTAGCTTAAAAGGAGTCTGCACAGGCTCGCCTGAGTCTACTCTTGTCAAAATGCCAAATTGTTGGAAATCACATTTCGCGGCTCAATTATATTTTCTGATAGCCAGGATACAAAAGCTACTAAATGCAACTTGTTAGCACTCTTATTGAAGCTTGTCGTCGATGCTGTTGTTAATAAATTTCAAAGTTTTACGATGTTTATTTAGAAATCTATCTACACTCAACCGAAGATCTAAGTGACCACTTTTCAACTTCATTTTTCTAACTAAGCGCTAATGATATTGAAATGAATTTTTGTCCAAGTACGTGCATTTTAATGAACTAAAGTTAAGCGGTGTTTTGGAAGAGTTTTCTATATATATATATTTACGATTGTTTGGTTCAAAAATGCAAAAATCAACTTTTTGAAGAAAATAAGCGTTTTGAGCGCAGTTTTTATCGAATTGAAGTACAGGTGATTACAAACCCGTCTATCTGACTTAAAAAAAACACCAAACACTTGACATTTTGCTTATGACTGATATTTTATGATTTAACAAAAACAAAAAACAACAACTAATTTACCGAATTTTACACTATTTTCGGAAATCATCGGCTGCACAATCAAAAAACATTGTATGTGTTTTGTTTCATGTCAATATGTTTGACCAAACACAATACAACTTGATCAGCCTATTTTCAAAAGATATTTTTTCAAGATTTGTATCCACTTCCGGTTTTAATGAGAAACTTTAATGGCCATTTAAGTGGCATTTGTTAAAGGTTTTTTTTTAATTTTTAATTTTTAAGTAGAACAGTGACACCAAAGTATAATGAAGAACCCCTGAAAATTTCAATGCCGTGCAACAAATAATAAAGCGTACAGAGCAATGCAAAATTTGTATGCAAATTGCATGGATAAAGCTCTTTGATAAAGCTTCTGACTGTGGCTGTCTTCATGTTAACGTAGAAGAGAAATGAAGAGTTAAATTGTCACAAAACTTTATGATTCTCATTCATAATATATCACAGCTGCTATTAACATCTTCAAACTAATTAAAATATAAATGAATAACATATCTCATGAATATTTTATATCACATTAAAAGTGTGACTTTTTAAATGAGGGTAACTTTACTCGGACTTCGTCTGTGCAAGATCTACCAGTCATTTTGAAATGACATAAATTGAAGAGTCTCCACAAAACCTTGGATTTTTTATCGAATAAAATTTTGTGTAAGGTGGCCACTTATAACTTCGGTTCAGTGTAGTCTAGTTGAAACCACTAAAAGTATCACGTAACAGGAGGGTTCACTTTTGGATGTTTGTATTTTGACTGGTCAAAGCCCAAGATGGAGGGCTTTGTTGAACCACAAATTTCACACTTCGTAAATTTCACACAATGAAAAAAAATGGTACCAATACATGTACCATGGATATGTCACATTTGGCAAATGCAAGATTTACGTACAGTCAATTTAGAATGTTTTGTTTTGGGTGGGGCGGAATTGGTGCTCCATTTTCACATTTTTATATCTTGCAACATGTGAAGATACGATACGATTTTTCTTAGACGTGAAGAGTTGGTACCAAATTTTAACTAATGTGAAGTTATAATTATTACAAAATCCTCACGTGTTAAAGGAACCGGTATCAAAGCCTTGTTGAACCGCAAATTTCACATTTCGCAAATTTCACACTGTGAAGAATTGGTACCAGTTCTTCACAGCGTGTGAAGAATTGGTACCAATACGTCACATATTTAATACCAATATTTCACATTTTGTGAAGTTTGCGCACGTAGTGAAATTATATGTAGCATACATGCGCAATCTTCACATCGATAAAAAACACCCCAAATCTGCTGCATTTTGCAATCGATTCAAATTCTTCACATTTTATAACGTGGTTCAATCAGAGAGCTAGTTGCTTTGCTTAATTTGTCTTGCTGGTGTCTCATGATGGTTGAGCGGCTCTTCCTCGTGGTGCCATGGGGTTGTCTGCGGTTTGTGATTGTGGTATTTCCTGATCATACTCACTTACTATTTTAACGGGTCATAATGAAATTTTGTTATCATGATATTTCATAAACTATAACAGCTAGGAGCTTCAAACTGGGTCAGCTTATAGAAAATAATGAGTAGATTACCTGGTGAAAATGAAAAAAACAAACATTTTTTTAGTTATTGCCCTTTGCAAATTTGGACATAGAAAACTTGATATCTCAAAAACCGGTACAGCTAGGAGCTTTAAACTTGGTGAGTTTATAGAGGATAATGAGAAGACAATTTGGTGAAAATTAAAAAAAAAACTCATATTATCTTTTTTGAGTTATTGCCCTTTGCAAATTTTTGACATAGAAAACTTGATATCTCAAAAACCGTTACAGCTAGGAGCTTCAAATCTGGACAGCTGATAGAAGGTAATGAGTAGATTAACTGGTGAAAATTGTTAAAAATATATTTCTTTTTTAGTTATCGCCTTTGCATTTTTTAAGTTAATGCCCTTTGCAAATTTGGACATCAAAAACTTCCAATAAAGATATCTTGAAAACTATTACAGCTAGTAGCCTCAGATTTTGGTCAGCTGAAGGAGGATGGTGAATTAATTACCTGGTGAACAGGATGGTGGACAAGCTAATGGTTGGGGACATAGCGTTTCATAAACACAATTTCTAGTTTTTGATGAAGAATCTTTGGAGATTTTTCAATCAGTACAGGAAAATTTTAATCAGTATAGCAAAGAAATATAGGCCCTGATCAAGCTAGTATGTATTTACAGAGCTTATCTGCGCCCTTTGGCATATGCAAAAATAATATTTTCTCAGGGTGAGGCTTGTATATAGCTAAAGGAGAGCTTGATTCAGCTTTTCAACAATTTCATATATTTTTGAATGGTGGATCCCTTTTTTTAACTCACGTTGTGGTCATAGGATGTCTGTCTTGCCAGCTACCCATCCGTCCTTCCGTCGTCCGTCAATAATAGCTTCCTCCTAAACCACTGGGTGAAATCTCACTAATATTCAATGGGTTGATCGACCCCCTTTCAAACTTGTTCAAAGATTTCAACTTTATGAAGAAATCTGGTTGATTTGTCAGGCAAAAGGAAACACTATAAAATCTTGTCAAAAACTTCTGGTCAGATTTCAAAAGAATTAGGCACAAATGGTCCGTGGGACACCCTCCACCAATGTTATTAAAATTATTTGACTATTTTAAAAAATATGACCGCCAGGTGGCGTAACCAGTTTTTTCTATGTCAATATTGGTGAAATTTTTTTTTTCTGAAATAGCAAAGCCTAGTAAGAAAGACAACACTTCTTGTCTGAACCACTTGCTCCAGAGCCTTGATATTTGGTATGTAGCATCAGCTAGTAGACCTCTACCATCTCTGTTCACAATATGACCATGTCAAAAAATGACCCCGCCCAGTGTGTCAACATCCTGTGCCTTTTGTCAACATTATATATGGACACTTTTTCATGTAAAACTTTACAATTAAACTGCTGATTAATAAAACAGCATAGCTGGGCTTAGAGAGGAGCTATGTTTTGCTATACACTTATATGAAGTCATTCTCAAAGGGCGACCCCTGGTCCGAAAACCCTCTTGTTTTCAATGATGAATGAATCCTGTTCTTGAGAGACATATTGAATTGGCCAATGGCACCATTAACAAAATAATGTCCGCTCTGCCATTCAAAATATTGAAGAAAAGCACTCAAAAGTTATGCAGTAGCACCCAGTACCCTCTACATTATGTGACATATGTACCTATTTTGAGGTTGCTACGTCCAACAGCTTAAGAGGAAGCTCATTCGTAATAAACGCGAAGAAAGCACGGATGGACGGACGGATAATTGGCCGAATTTGGTAAATAATTGGTATATGTTTTTGCCTTATAGAAAAAGCAGATATGATATGATAAAGCGATTGACTCTCAATGTAAGCAATAGCTAAAGGGAACACGTTGGGTGCAACCGAAGTCAGTGATAAAAAGAATCTTTCACATGTGACTTCATATTACAAATTCTGTCATTGACATATGTGAGGATTAAGTACCAATTCTTCACATCTGTGAAAATTTGGTACCAATTTTTCACATCTTGAAGAATTGGTACCAATTCTTCACATCAGTGGGCATTTGGTATGGATTCGCCACATTTGTTAAAATTGAGTATCAATTCTTCACAGGTGTGAAGAACTGGTACCAATTCTTCACATTTGTTAAAATTGAGTACCAATTCTTCACATCTGAGAAAAATCGAACCAGTCCTTCGCAGATGGCACGAATGCGTACCAATTCTTCACAGTTTAAAATGAGAAAGATGTAAAAAAAATTAGCACAGATGTTAGACCCCAAAAATTATCGAAATTGACCATACGCATATTTCACATTTTCCTAAAGTGAAGAATTGGTACCAATTCTTCACACGGTGTAAAATTTGCGAAATGTGAAATTTGCGGTTCAACAAAGCCTCACATCTGTGAAAAAATATTATCAAATCGTCATATGTGGTACATTGATATTAAATCTGTGAACTGGTACCAAATCCTCACGCATGTGGAAACTTGGTAGTAAATTATCATAGATGTGAAGAACTGGTACTTAATCGTCACAGATGTCAGTGACAAAATTGTGATAAATTTGTACGAATTTTTATATAAAAATAGATCTAAGGATTTACTAAGCATATTAACATTTTCCTGCAATGAGTTTTGAATAATATCTTAGCACAGATGTAAGATTATACTTATCATAAGACTTTGACTGGACACTCTCTACCAAAATTGCATAAATGGTTCTGCTCCACTGAACACAAGGGCTGCCAGAGCTCTAAATAAGAAAACTTTTAAATGACACCTCCTCAACCAATGCTACAAATTCAAAATAATTTAACAGGATTGTTCCTCATGATACCCTCTACCCAATTTGCATAAATGACTCCACTCCACAGAACAAGGGGCCACCAGAGCTCTAGATAGGAAATGTCTTTAAAAGACATCTCCTCCTGAGCTACTAGTCCAAATTCAAAACAATTTCACACAATTGTGTCTCATGATGCCTTGGTTCAGCTAGTTGTTTTCTTTAGCTCCGGCTTGCACTGAATCTTGATATTGATAGCCAGGAGGCCTCTTCAGGGTTTCATTATAGAGATTTTGTTGTTTGTATCAGCTTTATTTCTTTAAAAACAACAATATATCAATTTCGTACTAAAGTCGGTCCGTCGCTCGTTCATGCGTGCGTCCATCCGTCACATTTTTTACAAGTGCATCTTTTTTTGAACCGTTGAACGTAGTAGCCTTATAGGTGCACAAATCACATGAAGTAAATGGAAATGGGCAATATTTTGTGTGACCTTGACTGCAAGATCAAATAATGTAATTTCTTGTAACTGCATCTCCTCCTAAACTGTTGGACGTTGAAACGTCCACACTTTGGAGGTGCAGTTGTAAAATGGCTAAGACAAGAGTTCGTTTGACCTTGACCCCAGGGTCAAGATTAAAGTAAAACAGCTGGTACATTGTATATGCGATGATGCATGTATATCAGCGACATTTTATAGCTCACCTGAGCTACATATAAGCCGATTGATGAGAAAATCTGATTTTATTTTCATATACAAAAAGCAATGATTCGCTTTGTAACCACTCAGGAGGATCACCCAGCTAACAATTAACGTTTCTGAACGTTTGTGTTTGGCTGTATGAAGGTTTGTTTAAAACGTTATGTAAACGTTTAACATAGGTTTGTTTAAACGTAGCCTTTTAGAAACATTTAACTTATATAAACGTTTCACATAGGTACTGGTTACTGCAAAGGAACAGCCACAAAAAGTGTTATTGAAAATAATCAAATTCTAATATACTCGTATATGATGATAATTACTGGTAAATTAATGAGCCATTTTCAAAAGAACGGTTAATTTAGAAATCAGCACTTGATGCGGTTCCGTAAGTGTTTTACGTTTTATAAATGTTTATCACACCCAAGTAGTGATTGCAAATAAAGGCCTCGCTTTTAGATAACTGTTTATCTGAATTGATTTGGTTTCATTTGATATTATTTTTTACAATAAAGTAGATTGGTATCTGGTATCTGGTAGATTCCTACCTCAAATAATATAAGAGATGTGCTCTGGACACGATTATTCAAAAAACTAGGTCATAGGTCAATTTCAAGGTCACAGTGACCCAATTATGGTTTGCTACACTTCCTCATCCCAAGATGCTTCATCACAGCAAATTTGAGACTCCTAGTTCAAATAATATTAGAGATATGCTCCCGACATATTTATTCTAAAAACTAGGTCAGAGGTCAAGGTCAAAGTGACCCAAAAATGATTTGGGACACTCCGCCATTCCAAGATGCATTTACAAACGAAATTTGGAATTCCTATCTCAAAGACTATAGGAGATATGTACAAGACTCAATGCAGTTTCTAGAAACAAGGTCAGAGGCCAAGTTCAAGGTTACAGTGACCCAATTATGGTACAGGACACTTCGTCATCCCAAGATGCATCCAAACACACCACATTTGAGATTCCTACCTAAAACAATATAAGAGATATGCTACGGACAGGATTATTAAAAAAATAAGGGCAGAGGTCAAGGTCAAGATCACAGTGACCTGAAAATGGTATGCGACACTCCGCCATCCCATGGTGCATTCACACACTAAATTTGGAATTCGTACCTCAAAGAATATAAGAGATATGCTCCGTACACAATAATTCTTAAACCTAGGTCAGAGGTCAAGGTCAAAATGATATATGACACTCTGTCATCCCAATATGCATTTACACACCAAATTTGGAATTCCTATCTCAAAGAATAAAGGAATATGCACCAGACTCAATGCAGATTCTAGAAACTAGGTCAGAGGTCAAGTTCAACGTCACAGTGACCTTACTATTGTACGCGACACTTTCTCATCTCAAGATGCATCCACACACCAAATTTGAAATTCCTACCTCAAATAATATAAGAGATATGCTCCGGACACCATTATTCTAAAAACTAGGCCAGAGGTCAAGTTCCAGGTCACAGTGACCCGAAAATGGTACGCGACACTCCTCCATCCCAAGATGCATCAACACATCAAATTTGAAATTCCTACCTCAAAGAATATAGGAGATATCAACCGGACACGAAGCGGGACGGACGGACTGACGGACGGACGGAGTGATTGCTATAAAAACTAAATCAGAGGTCAAGGTCAAGGTCACAGTGACCCGGAAATGGTACGCGACACTCCTCCATCCCAAGATGCATTCACACACCAAAGAATATAGGAGATATGCACCGAACACGAAGCGGGACGGACGGACAGTGCGATTACTATATGCCTCCCAAAGTTCATTTGGGGCATAAAAATTATCAGAATTGAACCCCCTCTGGCAAAACTTTCTGCAAACGTGCATGGCCGGGTAGGTTTATTTGTATGTGCTTTTATAAACGGGAGCACAGAAGGCTCAACTGTGCTTCTGGTTTAAAGCGAATCAGAAGATGGGGCCACAGGTTAAAGTATCATCTGACTTACTGGTCACAGGTGGAGCTGGGTATCAAACGCGGTCCCCTGTGTACGAAGTGACGTGTCTTCTGGTTTAAGAGATGTCCAGGTTGAAATGAAACTCTAGTTATAAAGTCCCTGGCGCAAGAGAGATTAACGTCATACATGGAATTTAGATATCAGATCAAAGTATCAGCGATAAAATTTAGAAAAAAAAAGTTTTGCGAAATTTATGATACTGATAGGCTTATCTAAGACGTTTCTGGGTTTTGTCACACATTCATACTATAGCATAGCATTTATAGAGTGATCATATAGTATATATGCGTTGTGTTTCTTTTCCTTAAAAATAAAGTTTTCATGACTAATACATTTTTTTCTAGTCTTTAGTTACAACCTATAAGGCTCACTAAAATTATCTTATAATATAAGGGAGAGAAAGAGAGAGACAGCATTTGCATGGTCAGGGGGAGGGTATCTATACATTTCCACGTATTTTTTTCTTCGTTAAAATACTTGCAACCCTAAATTATAACATTTCAAAACAATATGTCATAGTATTAATATGCATGTGTGAGTGTTTATTGCACTCCAAAATTGACGTCTCATTTAAACAATTATCGTTCTCACTCTTTGTAATGTAAGTAAGGAAGAAGGCAAAGATCAAGAATCGATACAAACAAGTGCCACACCTGACACAGGACACCGCATAGGAAAGTGACAAAAACATCTCATTGTTCACGTACATTTATCAGTGTGTCATTTAATTATCAATAATTAATAGGCTAGTTAGGCCTCGATGCGAGAAAACCTGTCTTCGGGGATTTGTGAATTACAAAGACGCAGACTGATCAGTCTCTATAGATGGGGGAAACTGGTTTGAGCCCGCTTTGTCAGAAATACCAAAGACATGATTTGTCACGATGAGGCCGATTTCATAACCAATGTCAAGAATACATGCGGTGTCACCTGAAGTACATATCTGTATTGTAGCGAATTTGATAAGAAATAAGAGAAACTTTTAATCCGAAATAATTTCAATGCTTTAACTTTTGCTTATCCTATTTCAGCCTTCAAATTCCAACATAGTCAATCTGAGTTTGGTCTACTAAAAGTAAGAAAGACAACAAGGATCAAGAATCGATACAATCAAGTACCACATCTGTTCCGCAAGTCGCTCGCCTCACACCATTAAAATCAATTGCGTCTGGCCCATTTTACTCACATAAATCAACATTCAGATTACTGTTACCCTAATCATTATTTGCACTAAGTTGAACATCGGTTTTGTAATGTAGCGATTTCTCATAGTTAAGAAATAAATGTTTCCTTGTTGATAACACAAAAACAGTTATTCTAAGATGTACATATAGATAGTATTATGACATTTTTAAAGAAATAAATCTTTTTAATGAAATTTAATCCTGTTTCTTTTTTAAATCGTGTCTGTCTTATTTAATAATTCTGCGATACTTTGACTGCATTAAGCGATAATTGGTCTTCAAAACCAATTTAGGTCTTTTTGAGAGTGGACGTTTAACACAGGTTTTACCATACTTTATTTCATCCAAACCGTGTTTAAATAAAAACCCACTGACGCTAATAACCCTCAAGTGTTAATGCGCTGATAAGCATCAAACAAACCAACAAACGCGATGTTTTTCAAGTTCGTGTACATATATCATCATGTTACATATGCTACATGAGGCATAGTTTGAAGTTGCAACGTCCAACAGTTGAAAAGGAGACACAGAAACAAGAAAATATATTAATTGACCTTTGTGTCAAGTTCACACAAAAGTTTGCCTAGCTCCCTCTACATTATGTTTTGTTTGTTTGATTTCATTCTTTACGTCCCATCAACAACCTTTCAGTTAAACAGGGGCGGTTCTTCCTGGGTTGAACCAGTACTAAGCTATGATAAATGTGTCTTGCTCAAGAACCACAACGCAGTGACACCGGTGAGGCTCGAACCCGCGGCCCCTCGGTCTCGAGTCAAGCACTCTACCACTGAGCCACTGCGCTCCCTTCTACATTATGTAACACGTTTTAGACTATGAGGCAGTATATGGTGAAGGTGCACCATACCGGGGATTTTCGTAGACATAAGAGGCATGACATAAGATTTCCAACAATGTTGTATGTGCGACCAGCAAAGGCTCAGACCTGCCTGCGCATACGCGCAGACTGATCAGAGCCTTTGATGTCGCATAAATAGTCTATGTCTGTTAAGCTACTGACTGAGCATTATTTGGAGTTTATTAGCTTAAAAGGAGTCTGCACAGGCTCGCCTGAGTCTACTCTTGTCAAAATGCCAAATTGTTGGAAATTACATTTCGCGGCTCAATTATATTTTCTGATAGCCAGGATACAAAAGCTACTAAATGAAACTTGTTAGCACTCTTATTGAAGCTTGTCGTCGATGCTGTTGTTAATAAATTTCAAAGTTTTACGATGTTTATTTAGAAATCTATCTACACTCAACCGAAGATCTAAGTGACCACTTTTCAACTTCATTTTTCTAACTAAGCGCTAATGATATTGAAATGAATTTTTGTCCAAGTACGTGCATCTTAATGAACTAAAGTTAAGCGGTGTTTTGGAAGAGTTTTCTATATATATATATTTACGATTGTTTGGTTCAAAAATGCAAAAATCAACTTTTTGAAGAAAATAAGCGTTTTGAGCGCAGTTTTTATCGAATTGAAGTACAGGTGATTACAAACCCGTCTATCTGACTTAAAAAAACACCAAACACTTGACATTTTGCTTATGACTGATATTTTATGATTTAAAAAAAACAAAAAACAACAACTAATTTACCGAATTTTACACTATTTTCGGAAATCATCGGCTGCACAATCAAAAAGCATTGTATGTGTTTTGTTTCATGTCAATATGTTTGACCAAACACAATACAACTTGATCAGCCTATTTTCAAAAGATATTTTTTCAAGATTTGTATCCACTTCCGGTTTTAATGAGAAACTTTAATGGTCATTTAAGTGGCATTTGTTAAAGGTTTTTTTTTTTATTTTTAATTTTTAAGTAGAACAGTGACACCAAATTATAATGAAGAACCCCTGAAAATTTCAATGCCGTGCAACAAATAATAAAGCGTACAGAGCAATGCAAAATTTGTATGCAAATTGCATGGATAAAGCTCTTTGATAAAGCTTCTGACCGTGGCTGTCTTCATGTTAACGTAGAAGAGAAATGAAGAGTTAAATTGTCACAAAACTTTATGATTCTCATTCATAATATATCACAGCTGTTATTAACATCTTCAAACTAATTAAAATATAAATGAATAACATATCTCATGAATATTTTATATCACATTAAAAGTGTGACTTTTTAAATGAGGGTAACTTTACTCGGACTTCGTCTGTGCAAGATCTACCAGTCATTTTGAAATGACATAAATTGAAGAGTCTCCACAAAACCTTGGATTTTTTATCGAATAAAATTTTGTGTAAGGTGGCCACTTATAACTTCGGTTCAGTGTAGTCTAGTTGAAACCACTAAAAGTATCACGTAACAGGAGGGTTAACTTTTGGATGTTTGTATTTTGACTGGTCAAAGCCCAAGATGGAGGGCTTTGTTGAACCACAAATTTCACACTTCGTAAATTTCATACAATGTAAACAAATGGTACCAATACATGTACCATGGATATGTCACATTTGGCAAATGCAAGATTTACGTACAGTCAATTTAGAATGTTTTGTTTTGGGTGGGGCGGAATTGGTGCTCCATTTTCACATTTTTATATCTTGCAACATGTGAAGATACGATACGATTTTTCTTAGACGTGAAGAGTTGGTACCAAATTTTAACTAATGTGAAGTTATAATTATTACAAAATCCTCACGTGTTAAAGGAACCGGTATCAAAGCCTTGTTGAACCGCAAATTTCACATTTCGCAAATTTCACACTGTGAAGAATTGGTACCAGTTCTTCACAGCGTGTGAAGAATTGGTACCAATACGTCACATATTTAATACCAATATTTCACATTTTGTGAAGTTTGCGCACGTAGTGAAATTATATGTAGCATACATGCGCAATCTTCACATCGATAAAAAACACCCCAAATCTGCTGCATTTTGCAATCGATTCAAATTCTTCACATTTTATAACGTGGTTCAATCAGAGAGCTAGTTGCTTTGCTTAATTTGTCTTGCTGGTGTCTCATGATGGTTGAGCGGCTCTTTCTCGTGGTGCCATGGGGTTGTCTGCGGTTTGTGATTGTGGTATTTCCTGATCATACTCACTTACTATTTTAACGGGTCATAATGAAATTTTGTTATCATGATATTTCATAAACTATAACAGCTAGGAGCTTCAAACTGGGTCAGCTTATAGAAAATAATGAGTAGATTACCTGGTGAAAATGAAAAAAACAAACATTTTTTTAGTTATTGCCCTTTGCAAATTTGGACATAGAAAACTTGATATCTCAAAAACCGGTACAGCTAGGAGCTTTAAACTTGGTGAGTTTATAGAGGATAATGAGAAGACAATTTGGTGAAAATTAAAAAAAAACCTCATATTATCTTTTTTTAGTTATTGCCCTTTGCAAATTTTTGACATAGAAAACTTGATATCTCAAAAACCGTTACAGCTAGGAGCTTCAAATCTGGACAGCTGATAGAAGGTAATGAGTAGATTAACGAAAATTGTTTAAAATATATTTCTTTTTTAGTTATCGCCTTTGCATTTTTTAAGTTAATGCCCTTTGCAAATTTGGACATCAAAAACTTCCAATAAAGATATCTTGAAAACTATTACAGCTAGTAGCCTCAGATTTTGGTCAGCTGAAGGAGGATGGTGAATTAATTACCTGGTGAACAGGATGGTGGACAAGCTAATGGTTGGGGACATAGCGTTTCATAAACACAATTTCTAGTTTTTGATGAAGAATCTTTGGAGATTTTTCAATCAGTACAGGAAAATTTTAATCAGTATAGCAAAGAAATATAGGCCCTGATCAAGCTAGTATGTATTTACAGAGCTTATCTGCGCCCTTTGGCATATGCAAAAATAATATTTTCTCAGGGTGAGGCTTGTATATAGCTAAAGGAGAGCTTGATTCAGCTTTTCAACAATTTCATATATTTTTGAATGGTGGATCCCTTTTTTTAACTCACGTTGTGGTCATAGGATGTCTGTCTTGCCAGCTACCCATCCGTCCTTCCGTCGTCCGTCAATAATAGCTTCCTCCTAAACCACTGGGTGAAATCTCACTAATATTCAATGGGTTGATCGACCCCCTTTCAAACTTGTTCAAAGATTTCAACTTTATGAAGAAATCTGGTTGATTTGTCAGGCAAAAGGAAACACTATAAAATCTTGTCAAAAACTTCTGGTCAGATTTCAAAAGAATTAGGCACAAATGGTCAGTGGGACACCCTCTACCAATGTTATTCAAATTATTTGACTATTTTAAAAAATATGACCGCCAGGTGGCGTAACCAGTTTTTCTATGTCAATATTGGTGAAACTTTTTTTTTCTGAAATAGCAAAGCCTAGTAAGAAAGACAACACTTCTTGTCTGAACCACTTGCTCCAGAGCCTTGATATTTGGTATGTAGCATCAGCTAGTATACCTCTACCATTTTTGTTCACAATATGACCATGACAAAAAATGACCCCGCCCAGAGTGTCAACATCCTGTGCCTTTTGTCAACATTATATATGGACACTTTTTCATGTAAAACTTTACAATTAAACTGCTGATTAATAAAACAGCATAGCTGGGCTTAGAGAGGAGCTATGTTTTGCTATACCCTTATATGAAGTCATTCTCAAAGAGCGACCCCTGGTCCGAAAACCCTCTTGTTTCCAATGATGAATGAATCCTGTTCTTGAGAGACATATTGAATTGGCCAATGGCACCTTTAACAAAATAATGTCCGCTCTGTCATTCAAAATATTGAAGAAAAGCACTCAAAAGTTATGCAGTAGCACCCAGTACCCTCTACATTATGTGACATATGTACCTATTTTGAGGTTGCTACGTCCAACAGCTTAAGAGGAAGTGCATTCGTAATAAACGCGAAGAAAGCACGGATGGACGGACGGATAATTGGCCGGATTTGGTAAATAATTGGTATATGTTTTTGCCTTATAGAAAAAGCGGATATGATATGATAAAGCGATTGACTCTCAATGTAAGCAATAGCTAAAGGGAACACGTTGGGTGCAACCGAAGTCAGTGATAAAAAGAATCTTTCACATGTGACTTCATATTACAAATTCTGTCATTGACATATGTGAGGATTAAGTACCAATTCTTCACATCTGTGAAAATTTGGTACCAATTTTTCACATCTTGAAGAATTGGTACCAATTCTTCACATCAGTGGGCATTTGGTATGGATTCGCCACATTTGTTAAAATTGAGTATCAATTCTTCACAGGTGTGAAGAACTGGTACCAATTCTTCACATTTGTTAAAATTGAGTATCAATTCTTCACATCTGAGAAAAATCGAACCAGTCCTTCGCAGATGGCACGAATGCGTACCAATTTTTCACAGTTTAAAATGAGAAAGATGTAAAAAAAATTAGCACAGATGTTAGACCCCAAAAATTATCGAAATTGACCATACGCATATTTCACATTTTCCTAAAGTGAAGAATTGGTACCAATTCTTCACACGGTGTAAAATTTGCGAAATGTGAAATTTGCGGTTCAACAAAGCCTCACATCTGTGAAAAAATATTATCAAATCGTCATATGTGGTACATTGATATTAAATCTGTGAACTGGTACCAAATCCTCACGCATGTGGAAACTTGGTAGTAAATTATCATAGATGTGAAGAACTGGTACTTAATCGTCACAGATGTCAGTGACAAAATTGTGATAAATTTGTACGAATTTTTATATAAAATAGATCTAAGGATTTACTAAGCATATTAACATTTTCCTGCAATGAGTTTTGAATAATATCTTAGCACAAATGTAAGATTATATTTATCATAAGACTTTGGCTGGACACTCTCTACCGAAATTGCATAAATGGTTCTGCTCCACTGAACACAAGGGCTGCCAGAGCTCTAAATAAGAAAACTTTTAAATAACACCTCCTCAACCAATGCTACAAATTCAAAATAATTTAACAGGATTGTTCCTCATGATACCCTCTACCCAATTTGCATAAATGACTCCACTCCGCAGAACAAGGGGCCACCAGAGCTCTAGATAGGAAATGTCTTTAAAAGACATCTCCTCCTGAACTACTGGTCCAAATTCAAAACAATTTCACACAATTGTGTCTCATGATGCCTTGGTTCAGCTAGTTGTTTTCTTTAGCTCCGGCTTGCACTGAATCTTGATATTGATAGCCAGGAGGCCTCTTCAGGGTTTCATTATAGAGATTTTGTTGTTTGTATCAGCTTTTTTTCTTTAAAAACAACAATATATCAATTTCGTACTAAAGTCGGTCCGTCGCTCGTTCATGCGTGTGTCCATCCGTCACGTTTTTTACAAGTGCATCTTTTTTTGAACCGTTGAACGTAGTAGCCTTATAGGTGCACAAATCACATGAGTAAATGGAAATGGGCAACATTTTGTGTGACCTTGACTCCAAGATCAAATAATGTAATTTCTTGTAACTGCATCTCCTCCTAAACTGTTGGACGTTGAAACGTCCACACTTTGGAGGTGCAGTTGTAAAATGGCTAAGACAAGAGTTCGTTTGACCTTGACCCCAGGGTCAAGATTAAAGTAAAACAGCTGGTACATTGTATATGCGATGATGCATGTATATCAGCGACATTTTATAGCTCACCTGAGCTACATATAAGCCGCTTCATGAGAAAATCTGATTTTATTTTCATATACAAAAAGCAATGATTCGCTCTGTAACCACTCAGGAGGATCACCCAGCTAACAATTAACGTTTCTAAAACGTTTGTGTTTGGCTGTATGAAGGTTTGTTTAAAACGTTATGTAAACGTTTAACATAGGTTTGTTTAAACGTAACCTTTTAGAAACGTTTAACTTATATAAACGTTTCACATAGGTACTGGTTACTGCAAAGGAACAGCCACAAAAAGTGTTATTGAAAATAATCAAATTCTAATATACTCGTATATGATGATAATTACTGGTAATAATAATGAGCCATTTTCAAAAGAACGGTTAATTTAGAAATCAGCACTTGATGCGGTTCCGTAAGTGTTTTACGTTTTATAAATGTTTATCACACCCAAGTAGTGATTGCAAATAAAGGCCTCGCTTTTAGATTACTGTTTTATCTGAATTGATTTGGTTTCATTTGATATTATTTTTTACAATAAATGCTCATCTAATTGAATAAAACATATTTAATACGAAGCTGCAGGTAGTTTATTTAGTGCCAAACATCGTGATTCCAAACAAAGAAACTTACATAAACACTTCATCAGGTAATATTTGGTATTTCGGATGGGCTTTGATTCGAAATGCATGATGACAATAGTTAGAAGACATTGCATGATACTAACCCAAAACTTTAGTTTTTACGATTTTCAAATAATATCGTGATGTTACGTAAATTATAGTATACTCAGAAGAAAAAGTTTAGTTAGTTCTCATAAAATCAACAATACTGGATATATCATTGTCAAATTGTATACATGAGTTGTATTATCGTAACTTTACTTGTACCTGTTTATTGTGTGAAAAATAATGCCTCTTTTAGACTGTATCAACCATATTTCAAAATACACGACGTGCACGTGCTGCGGTTAATCGGCAGGGTTATTTTCTCATATGCTGTTTGATATTGAAAAAAAGTTGTTCCTGTTGCAAGTATCCGGAGAAAATTCAGTGTTAGCAAGCTTAAGTTGCCGTCCAGGCTATCGACAAATTACAGAAAGACAGCGTTTGGACGTTTTGAAGCAGGTGCACGTGCTGCTGACGTGCCGCGTAGTTTTGGATGTAATGAACGATTAATTTATCGTCTGCAAACATGTTTTCGACAGTCTGGCAGTAAAAATGACAAACCTCCGCCAGGGAGGCCACGGATAACGACGCCACTTGAAGGTAGGGCCATAGTGACGTCAACATGACGTAATCGCTTCATGGCCGTTCAGAAACTTCTTAAACGTCTTAGACATGTAACAGGTACAAGAATTTCCGTCTATACTGTAAGAAATCGTCTGAGGGGTGCATCACTGATTTGTGAGTTTTAAAATTTAAATTTTGATGCGTGATTTTGATGAAGAAAATGGGTTAATTTTCAGAATATTTTGTTGAAAATGTTCACATTTATAGGAAATAAAATGAATTTTATGTTGAGTAAGTTTTTTGTCAATATTAAGACTGTCTAACAAAATTATTGCACACAGTGTCTGTACTGACTAAACTTTTTCTTCGGAGTATATATGTTAAAAACATGCAGTTACTTGCAGATCCGGGGCCATAGTTATGAATTGCAGTTTGAAACACTTTAAAAACAACAAACGCCATAATCACAATTTTAGGAAATTGAAAAGCTATCTTAATCCTACATGAAGGGTGGATGTTTCCTAAAGGTTTCAGAAAGGGTTTTTCGAAACGTTTGTCAAAAACATTTAGGAATCCAAAATTTGATTTCAAACATAGGGTTCCTAAACGTTATAATTAAACGTTCCCCTAACGTAAGCCTAAAACTTATCAAACTGTTCTGCTACATGTACCTATTACAATTTTCTGAAACGTTTATAAACTTATGCCACGCGTGTGATGACTTGGAATCGAATGCCCAATACAGCAGATTTGGGGTGCGTTTTATCACTGTGAGGAATACGCATGTACGCTATATGATATCTGACTTTGTGCCTATTCTTTACAAAGTATGATATATTGGTACGAAATGTGTGATGTATAGGTACAATTTTTCACATGCTGTGAGTACTTGGTACCAAATCTTCACAGTGTGAAATTTACGAAGCGTGAAATTTGTGGTTCAACAGAGCTTAGCATGTTTAACGGTACTAACCTCACCCTTAGTTCTGATGTGCATCAAGACACATCGAAGTTTGGTTCGCATGACTTATGGACGCATCATCTCCTAGTACATACGGATCAACGTATAAAAAAGAGATTTATACAAAGATAAGGGCGACGGACCGACTTTGGTACGAAATTAATAAATCCATTTTTAAAAGTCTAAAGGAGGGTATGATATACTCTATAATAAAGCAATGCAGAGGCCCCATGACTATCAGTATCAACACTCAGTGTATGTCAGAGCTAGAGAAAACATCTATTTGAACAACAGTGTGTATGATAAATATATTCTTGCATTTGTGCTCAGGTATTATTGATGATATTTAAAACTCGTTACACAGAGCTATACTAGATGCTTTGCAAACCCTTACATTTTAAAACGTGTTGCAGAAAACTATAAGACATTCTGCAAACCCTTTCATTTTAACTCTTCCTTTAAAAAATCGAACAAATTTATCACAGTTCTGTCACTGATATCTGTGAAGATAAAGTACCAATTTTTCACATCTATGATCATTTTGTACCGATTTTTGGAAACGATGTTTTCTCAAAACATTTGTTTCCAATGGTATCATATACACAAAATACACACAAAATCCCCATACCATCGAACCCCCGTTCAACATTGCTACCCAGTCCGCTACCTAGACCGTTACAGCCTGTGTAAGTCGCTGGGAACCAAATGGCCTTAATGCAAACAACCCTTGTCCTGCTGCTAGACAAAAACAATATTGGTATTTTATTAGTTTGTTGCGGTTTTCAGCTCTGAAATGTAAACCCAATGGTCAGAAAAACGTTGTTGTGCTTGAAAACTTGATTATTGAAAGCTTACATATGATTGAAACAGAATTATAAGTTTATTTGTACATCAAACGGAGAGGGTCTCAACGGGGTACCTTAAAAATCAGTGTTTCGTTTGTTAGAATTACGCTTTAATCAGTTTAATTTAAGAGAAATCAGTGATAAAAAAAATTATTTTGTAATGCTGAATGTGCTTACTGGTAAAAATGAGTTTTATGAAGACGCTAATTGGTAAAAATTTGGGACAAATTCGCAAATCAGTAAACCCCATTGGATGCCTCAAACGAGCGTCAGAAAAACAATGCCTTAGCATGAGAAAACCTGCTCTTGTACGACGAAGAACCGTTTGCAATATCTATGATGCAGCCAGATATTGCAGTTAAAAGCACAATATCTTGCAATCGTTTTTTATCATTATACTTTTCTTTGCTTTTAAACATTACGAGACAGACAATAAACGCAGCCCTGTCATTTTGTCATAAACGTGAAGAAGACACGTTTTCTTGTGGATTGCTAATGTTTTCCCGCCCTTTATGAACCTGACCGCCACTAAAATAGTTCTAAAATTATAGTGCGCTAGATATAAGTTTTTATGGACAGAATGATAGCAGTGGTGTTTGAAATTAAGTCAATTGCATGAAAAGACACTGTCGATACACAGAAACGAATAATAATTATAAAATAAATACACCTTAACTTTCGTTTCGTTTCGCGCAACAATATCATCATCGAGTAAATTTACACAAGTATTAGCTTTTCAAAAAAGCTGGCGGTTGTTTAGCCATATTATTGTATGTGTTCTTGCACACTGCATGCTTCCATTTTGAGCTTCTCGAGCATATCCATGTAGATTTGTTCTAAGATCTGATTATTAACGTTTCAACTGTAATTTTTTTACCATTAAACACATTCTTCCAGCGAGTATGTTGCTTGATCTTAAGCACCCAGCTTATGCATGGTATGTTATGGTAATGTATCTAGCATGAACGTTATTTGACAACATTGGACAGCCCGTTTTTCTAAAACTGATGCCAGAAATCAAGGCCTAGTCTTATATACATAATGAAAGACTGAAACCATCAATAGCTGACTAAAAGTCGCGATAATCACTGTGTCTCAACTCGGACCAGGGTCCGAGGTCTCAACATTTGTTTTCCACTAACATATTGCAGAATCATATACCTCATCATGTTTTGAGGTGTCACTAGATGCTCCGGGAATGGAAAATGAACAATTGCATGAAAAAAACCTGTCCTTCGGGATTGGCTTTACTGTTGACTTGAAAATTTGAATATCGCAAGTGGATCTATCATACACATGCGCGGATCCAGAGGGGTATGGGGGGCCCGGACCACCTGGAAAATCACAAATTCTATAGGTTTCAATTGAAATTAGCATTTGGACCCCACACCCCCTGGAAAAATTTGGACCCCCCTCCCCTGAAAAATGATAGACCCCCACTGGAACCTTAAAAAATTATAGTTTTCCTTAAAATAAATTATTGGACCCCTCTGTAAAATTGTAAAGGGCTGATGCCTAAGAAAACGTTATCAGAGTGTTTTTTCTCTGTCAGTTGAGCCTAGAGCACCCTACCCCCACCCCCATGACAAAAATTCCTGGATCCGCGCAAGATACTACCGTAAAGTCAACAGTGTTGGATGCACAGGCTCATCTTTGCCTACTAGCGTCTAATGCTCTTCACGTCGTTAAGAAAAAAGTGAATTTCCGGTGCGATTTTTCGGTTTTGTGACGGTGTATCGAGGCCTTTTATGCACCCACTGGAAATTTAAAAAAAGGAGTTCTGGCTGTCGCCCGCCATTTGATAAAATTGTGGGGCATTGATAGTTTGAATTTGTAAAGTAAATTTCCGAGATCCAAAACAATTTATATTACATGTTTGCGAACGTGTACGCGATCGCAATGAGCGAAAGTGATGCGTTTACAGAAATTGTCTTTTCATGCCAGATAGCTCATGGGCGGATCCAGAGGGGGACAGACCCCACCCCAGAAAAATATGGTTTCTTAGCATACTGGTCCGGTTCCCTTTAAAATCACAAAGCTACCAAGCCAGCATTCGATGTTGGGCCATCAGCGGCACGCCAGCGAAACGCCATTTAAATGGTGTTTCGCTGGCGGGCCAATGATGACCCGCATATAGTGGTGTTTGGATCCTCTCTCCCATCATCAATTAAAAAAAGTTGTCAAAGTTGGACCCCTTTCTGGATCCGCGCATGCAGCTGAGCAATTATGTTTTATGTGCGAAGTCCGCTTTTATGTGCCAATGCACCACGTGCTACCCAACTCTTAAAACAGCACGTGGCATGAAAGCGGCGGATTTGATCTTCATGTCTGCGGCTGATATTATTAGCAGACAGGTTTGACCCAGACCAGGCCCGACAAAATGTTTAATGTTTGTATTCATAACAAAGGCGCTGATAAGAATGTGCGGTACCCAGGCTGATCTGCGACTTTGTTGGTCTCATACAACAAAGTCGGGGTAAAACATCTACAGACGTGTGGTAAGGATGTTTGCAAATTCTGATATGTATGTCACCGCGGATGATCTCAAGGTCTTTTGCTGTTTTCATTAAGATGGATGTTATAAAGACCTTCCAATTTTCTGTAAAAAAACTAAATGGAAGGAAAATCCATCCATATTGGAAGACTTTTCCTTCCGTAGAGACACACGGTCTGACTGTTCATGAAAACTAATATATTGATAGTCGGGATACATACATCAATAGATGTGTGGTGGTTAAAATAAAGCGAATTCTTCCTGTTTTCAAATTCACAGCCACCTAGTGGGGCTATTATCCTAAATTAATGAACGTACCTTCATCTACATTCCTTCTATGCTCGCAGTTAAGCCTGAAGGCGCTGACGATTTTCTGCAGATGCACAGGCTCGTCTGAGCCTTCGCTGCTCGCATATGCGATAGGTACCATAATCTCATGAACTGGCTTATTTCATGGAAATGCCATTCATCAAGACCTAGAATCATGATACAATCAAATTATACTCGGTTTGTGCGTCTGTGCGTACACTATCTCGGTAATCATGAACTCTCAGGACCTTCCGTATGTAGTTTCATGAGGACAGCAAGACACGCCACGATCGGCTAAACAATTTGTTAAAATGTCCCATTTGTTTGAACCTAGGAAAAGCCGTTATTACTACATTTATTGAGTTATTTACGCTCAGAAAACCGAAATTGATATTCAACTATATAAAACAAAACGTACGTAGATATCTAGAATTTGATTTGGTCTGAGCATGCTGAGTCTTCATCCACTTCAAACTTTATGTTAGTGAGCAGCGGGACCCTGATGAGATTGCGCAAACGCACATGCTCTCCTGGGCCTTGTCATAAGTACCATCAGGCTATTTACGAAATATTCTGGTACCAGTTTATATGAGGCACCGCGCAAGTTGATTTCGTGTCGGGCCCGAGCTGCACAAGTATAAAAATGCTTTCCGGGTCGCACGCGGCTTGGGTGTCCGATTATAAAAGATATATGACACAGAAGTAAAATGTAACTATCCATTATTCTAAGGACACTTTTTGTAATGACCGTACAGAATATATCTCCGACGCATCGGCGACATAGGTCGTGTAAATTAGCATTAGCTCGATTTTCAGAAAACAAATTTTAATGTTATTAACATGCGATGTCAATGCTGGATTTACGTTAGCGACCGAAGTCGTTAGATTGACAGACGAAAAGGTCTGTTTGGTGTAAGCACGCGAAAGTTAACAGGAACATATCGTTGACAGCCACGCTGATTAAAACAAGCACCAATGAAGGAAAAATCGTTGTGTACGAACTAATAGAATTGCATATAAAAATGACTAGTGTACGAACTAATACATGACATTTAACGAACTATTCGAGTGTACGAACTAATACAAGATTTACCGTATTATAAAATCCAACTAACTAGGATTCCTTGGGATAATATATTAAGATAGATTCCCAGCAAGGATGAAATAGAAAATGACATGACAGGGACTCTTATGTTTGTTCTTTGATGTGCTGATGGTACTTTAACAAGCAGAAATAGGGTCTCTTATTCCATTCGTTCTGATTTGTTCTATGTATTTTATAGAGGGTCTTACACAAGTTATCATTTCATAACAAGGTGGTAGAGTGGGGCATTTTATTTTCTGCTGAAGGTTTCTGAGAGATGGTTCCTTTATTGTTGGCAGGATTAAATTTACTTGTCAAACTTTGTTGAGGGATGGGGGCCAGGAAGTATATTCTTTTCTTTGCGTTCCTCTGTGGGAGGAGTCTGACTAGACTGAATAATGTTGACCAAATACTTAAAGCTTAAGTCAATCAGTTTAGACAGCCTTAGGTTAGTTTAAAAAATGATTTGAAATGGGCACAAATGGAAGATTCTCTCATCATATGAACTATTGCGAAATTAACACCTCCAAAGCGGGTTTATTAAAAAAAAATTTACTTTGTTATTAACATAACTTCTTTGTATCAAAATTATGCAACCTGTGGCCATAACATTATTTGTTTCATTTGATGTTACTGTTATTCAGTGGAATATATCCTGTCAAAAAGGGAGCGCAGAGGCTCAGTGGTAGAGTGCTTGACTCGAGACTGAGGGTTCAAGATTCACCGGCGTCACTGCGTCGTGGTCCTTGAGCAAGACGCATTTATCCTAGCTTAGTGCTGGTTCAACCAAGGAAGACCCGTCCCTGTTTAACAGAAATATTGTTGATGGGACGTAAAGAATCAAATCAAACAAACAAATCATGTCAAAAAATAATGTCATAGCTAGAAGTTAAATAACTCTTTGGTGACAAGAAACACAATTGGAATAAAAGTAAGTAAGGGTGCAAAGATCAGGAATCAATACAATCAAGTACCACACCTGACCCAGGATACCAATGGGAGAGTGACAAACTCACAGTAAGACACCACAAACGAGAGCCAAGAGGTCAGTCCTTTCCCAGCAGGTGACCGCAAAGCACATATAAACAGATGCGCACAAAGACATAGCAAACACAAGACAGAACAAAAAACAAAAGATCCACAAAAGAAGTACCGTATTGGAACGGTCAGTAAAATATTTTACTGGAGGGCTTAAACCGGTTTAACGGCGCCAACCTCACCCTTAAAGGGGACGGCAACCCTGATGATTACTATGTTTTATATGAAAGATCTTAATAAACCATGAAGTTTGATACCAGTTTCATCTAAATCGGTTGAAAAATGTGGAATTTGTGGGCTTTTGAATATTTGCAAATGGACGGTTATGGAAGCGGCCATATTGTAGGCTTAGTGACGTCACTCAGCCTAATTTAATATGCGTAATCAAAATAAAAGACAAACCAATGGATTATTTGCATTAATCTTTAATGAAACATTTTCCTAATGTATAAAGCTGCATATCTGCTGAAACACAGATGATGTGATAGTAGTGATAACTAAAAACTAAGCAGTTGAAAAAATTCTGAAAACTAATTAAATATTCAAAATGGCGGCTAAATGTTGGCCATATTGAATTCTTTCAATGCCCATAACTTGCCCATTTTTCAACCGATTTTGATGAAACTTGTATCAACTTTCATGGTTTAGAAAGCTCTTTCTGATAAAATATACTTATAATTAGGGTTGCTGTCCCCTTTAATTCAGATGTGGATCAAGACACATAGATATTTGGTTTGCATGAAAGACCCCTAACTTATCAATGCATCATCTCCTAAAACATATAAATCAAGATATAACAAGGAGATAAAGCAAAGATAAGGACTCAACAGTAAATAAATCTGAATACTGGAGCAAAAGAAATCCAACAGGTAAACCCCAGTGGGCCCGACAAACAGCCAAAGTATCATGCCCCTATCATCTCATCAATAGATAAATCTTTAAGTCGGAACCATCATAGAGTCTCTTTGACTCTAAACACTCTTAAACACTCTTTGAAGTAAAGCAATAACTTTTTTTTTAAATTTCTCATGAAATGATCACTTCTGTAAGAGCCACTATGTATGACATGATGTTATCTACTGAATAACAGTAATGTCATATGATAGTTAAATTTATGTATAGATTGTATGAATGTTTCTAGTCATTTCATATAGGTCTGAAATAATGTATAGTCAATGTGTCTTTGCATATAGTTCTGAAGTAGATAATTGCACCCATCAAGCGTCACATCATTGTGTCCTAAGATAACCATTGGTAGCACATGGATTAGAATTTTTCTCAGCAAAGTGTATGTTCATTATAGATAAGTATATTTTGCATATGCCAAGTAAAGGAAATGTGTGAAAATGCTTTATTCACATTTGCACAAACTTGATATTAAACTCTATGCAATAATCTTTTGTGCAAGATCTACTTTGTATAACATGATGTTATCTACTGAATAACAGTACTGCCATACGATAGTTGAGTTTATGTATAGATTGTATACATGTTACTAGTCATTGTATGTAGGTCTGAGGTAACGCATGTATTGTCATTGTGTCATTGCATATAGTTTTGAAGTCCAGAATAATTTCACCCACCGAGAGTCACAGCCTTGTTTCCTAAAATAAACATTGGTAGCACAATGAGTTATTTTTTTTTTACAAACAAAGTGCATGTTTGTTAAAGATATGTATATGCAGTGGCTCAGTGGTAGAGTGCTTGACTCGAGATGAAGGGGCCCAGACTCGAGCCTCAACAGCGTCACTGCACTGTGTCCTTGCGCAAGACACATTCATCCTAGCTTAGTACTGGTTCCAACCCTTACTAACCCTTTATAACTGAAAGATTGTTGATGGGACGTAAAGAACCAAATCAAACAAAAAACCCAACAGTATATTTTGCAGAAGCATGTGAAAATGCTTTATTTGCTTTTTGACAAACTCCATATTATGTTTGATCTGTAAGAAGTCTAAATAGTCGCTGAAACCAGATATTATATTGTTTAAAAATTTTGTCAACAAATTGCTTGCAAATTTACAATTTGCTGTTGCTTGTACCTTTGCTATTTGAGCATACTCTGTGCCATTATGAACAAATCTCAACCTGGTTGTTGTAAGAATATTACAAATTACAAATGCTGATTTGGGTATAATTCAAGGAATTAGGTGACATGAGATTTCCTGTGACCGGCAAAGGTTCGGGTCAAGTCTGATCAGAGCCTTTGTGCTAGTAGCCAATACCACAACTGGTCCTGACAGCAAACCCCATTTAACTCTCCATTTAACTGCTATTCCTTGTAGCAAACTTGCATATTTAGAATAGGAGCTTAAAATTGGATCAAGTGTGATGATTTTTAATTATCATCGATTATTACCAAAAACACAATCAAACGAAGTTTTTGATTGATCATCGATTATAATTGGTGATTATAACTGATCATCGATGCAACGCTTAAGTTTACACTTGTCAAAATGTCACATTTTTGGAAATCACATGTCATGGCTCTTTTTTTTGCTCTTTTTTATTTTTAAGTGCTTTTTTTTTTACTTTTTATTGTCAATGTTCTTAATGAAACCTAAGTTTACCATCTATAAATCTTCTTTTTATATCTATACTATATGCCAGATATACACAGTTAATATTGCCAAAGAGCTACATGCATCAGGAGGGGGGGGGGGGGTGCTTCTTTGGCCCACATATGGGCTAAAAATGCTTTTCACCATTTTGTTCTTATTGGTTTATTTGAACAATATACCAAGTTTAAAAGTAAAACTTTTAAATTGACGTTTATCTTTGCTATGGTTACCAAAAATGGACATCAAAATGGGCTAAAAAATGGAAAAGCGAACATTTTGGAACAAATTTGAGACATTTGACAGAGAAATTAACGTAAACTCAAACAAGATATTTTACCAGGTGATAAAAATTATCAGAACACATAACATATTAAAAGCTTTTTAGGTATGTAGCTATGCCGATATCTAATAATCCCTGACAAAGTTGGAGGGATATAGTTTTGGCGTCGTCCGTCCGTCGCATTTCTGTCCATCCACATCTCAGAAGTACTGGTCAGATTTGATACATATTTGGTACACAATAAGTATCAAGTACTCTGATATCCTATAAGTTTCGTCAAAATCGACCCTTAAAACTTTAGTTATTGCCCTTGTTGGAATTTTTAGGCAATTATAATGCAAGTCTATTTTAGCAAAATGTTAACGGGTTGCTCCACTGAACAAAATGTTATCAAGAGCTAGGCAAAAGGAAATGGCTATAAACCACCTTTCCTTAACCATTGTTTCCTGTTTGCAATAATTCATCACATTACCCTCAAAATAGGGCAACAATGAACCGAATGGAAAATCTAAAAAGAAATCTAAACTTCTTAACCAGTAATCCAAACTCTTAAAATAATTTCAGTGATGTATTCGGCATAATGCCCTCTGCTAAATATGGGCAAAAGGTTTGGTACCAGTAAAATGCATTTAAGCCCCCCGTTGGCTTAGGCTGCTGTCCGTTCTAAGGCGGTGGTTCTGTTGTTGTTGACTTTTTGTTTATTGTTACTCCCATTGTGGGAGTCTGTAATTGTTCTATGTTTTGTTGTACGTTACTTTATGTCCATTCTAGTATTATAATCATCTTGATTGGGAAGAGAGAGAGAGCTGGTTGCTTTGCTTAATTTGTCTTCCTGGTGTCTTGTGATGGTTGAGCAGCTCTTCCTCTCGGTACCACGGGGTTGTCTGCGGTTTGTGATTGTGGTATTTCCTGATCATACTCACTTACTATTTTTGATCCCACATAACAAAATGGCCACCAGAGCTTAAAAGTGAAATAGGGTTTAAAGACATACCAGCCCATGTTTGAAATGATAAGATTGATATTTTGTCGCATGCCCCTTCAAAATTCTGTTATGCTAAAACTAAAAAATAAAAATAGAAATCATATCAAACTTTTCCTTCATCATTGGTCAGAAAAATATACAATATACAAATTCAAATATTCCTAAAATATCATCTACAAAAATGCACTCTGCTTAGCCTACAAGAACTAAAATCACAAGATATCGTTTCCATCAGTACTCTCAGTGCTTTGATTCACATGTGTGAGGAATCGGTACCAATCCTTCACTATAGTGTAAGGATTTGATACCCATTCTTCACGTGTGACGATTTGTTACGAATTTTTCACATTTGAGGGGATTTGGTACCAATTCTTCACACGTGTGAGTTGTGTACGTTTGTTTGATTTGATTCTTTACCTCCCAGTAAACAATTTTTCAGTTATATTGGGACGGCTCTTCCTGGGTTGAACCAGTACTTAAGCAAGGATAAATGTGTCTTGCTCAAGTACATAATGCAGTGACCCCCGGCCCCTATGTCTCGAGTCAAGCACTGAGCCACTGTGCTCCCATAGTTTCTGTGCGTGAAAATTTGGTACCAACTAATCACATCTGAGAAAATTGTGCGCAGGTTTGTATGAAGTTAATGACTGCTCACCGATGCGACAAGACATGTGTACATGTACATGTACCGAGCATGAAGTTATCATTAAAGCCTATTTAAGATAATCATTGGTCTGTTTGATTCTTTACGTCCCAGTCAACTATTTTTCAGCTATATCGGGACGGGACTTTCTGTGTTGAACCACGTCTAAGCAGGGATTAATGTGTCTTGCTCAATGGCACAACACAGTGACACAGGTGCGGCCCGAACCCGCAACCCCTCGGTCTCGAGTCGAGCACTCTACCACTGCGCTCCCTCATAGGCCTGTGCGTACTACAAACTAGGTCGATGTCCTACAAATCTCCTAAAATACACACCACTCCCCCCTCTCTTCCCCACAACGGCACCCACACACCCATCGGTGTAAGGGGGAAAACGGATATTTTGTCTTAAGAACCGGTAGACTCCAACACAGGTCGACCAATTTTGTGGTCAGTGTAACAGTCTATTTAACCAGTGAACAAGCGGAGAGCAATCGAAAATAAATAGCGTATATTTATACGATTTAACAAACCTCCAAGGTTTCTGAGGCTGCTCCGTGTAGATGTAGTGGTTGTTGTTGTTGGTAATAGTGGTTAATTTATGTTGACCCATTGTGTATGGGGCTTAAATACGGTCGTATGCCTATGTGTTATTTCCAATAATACAATCATCACGTTGAGAAAGAAAGAGCTGGGTGCTAAAAACTTTAAATGTGTTCTTTGTGTTTGTGTTCTAATGTCTCATCCTCGGAGTGCCAAGGGTTTGTCTATGATTGTGACATTTCCTGGTCATACTTACTACATCAGAGAAGATGGTTCTACGATGGTTATTGTTGTATTTATATCGCACGTTTTCATTCTTAGGTCATGATTATAATATGGTCCAAAAATAACGAAAATCTGTCGTAGGAGCGTATAAAAACACTCTGATTAATTGAAAGTTGTTTTTGTTTGATTTGATTCTTTATGTCCCAGCCAACAATTTTTCAGTTATCTCGGGACGGGTCTTCCTGGGTTGAACCAGTACTAAGCGGGGATAAATATGTTTTGTTCAAGGACACCACACAGTGCCGCCGGTGAAGCTGGACACGCAATCACTCGATCTAAGTCAAGCACTCTACAACTGAGTCCCCTTTGAAAGTTGATAGAAAATGGAAATTTCAGCCGTTTTTGTCCCAGATCGGAATTCGAACAGCTTGTTTACACAAATATACAAGACAGCAGTCTGAAAGACAGCCACCCCCCCCCCCCCCCTCCCCTCCACAGAATTCCATGACCTTGAAGTGTGACCTTGACTTTGCATAGCTGAGTCATAGCTTCTACACACCAACTCACTGTGAATAACATTTGAGAGAAGAGTAATGAAAATCGCTCAAAGGGTTCAGTGGATATGGAGCAGACACGAAATGTAGGGGTATATCCCATGACCTTGACCTGTGACATTGAGTCTATGTAGCTGGGCAATGTGTTTTGCACACCACACCGTCTCACTAAGAGGAACATTTTCAGGGTGAAGTTTAATGAAAATCGTTCCGTCGAAGGGTTCAGGAGATATGGAGCGGGTAAATCACATGACCTTAAAGTGTGACCATGACCTTGAGTATCATAGGTTCTGCGCATCGTCTCACGGAGAGGAACATTTGGGTGAAGTTTAATGAAAATCGCTCAAAGGCACGAAATTCAATGGTAAATCCCATGACCTTGACCTGTGACCTCGAGTCTGGGTAGCTGGGTTATGTGCTTTGCACACCGTCTCACAAAAAGGAACATTTGGGTGAAGTTAAATGAAAATCGTTCAAAGGAGAGATGGAGCGGACACGAATTTCAAGGGTAAATTCAATGACCTTGACCTGTGACCTCGAGTTTAGGTAGCTGGGTTATGTGCTTTGCACACCGTCTCACTAAAAGGAACATTTCAGTGAAGTTTAATGAAAATCGTTCAACGTGTTCATGAGATATAGAGCGAAAAAAAAGTGTTACGGACGGACTGGCAGACGAAGGGCATTTCTATTACCCCCATCCGCTTCGCGGCGGTTGATTAGTAAATCCCATGATATGTTAATACGATTAGTGCGTGTCCAATATTGATATTTGATTCTCCACATACCCTGGCCCCACACAGCTTGATATTTCAAAAGTATATGTACGGGTCTGAAAGTCGTCTGTTGTTTTTTTTTTCAAGGGAGATTACACTGCATGAAAACTTGTTATCAAGAACTCGTGCTTGTCGTTCTTCCTTGTGTAAAGAGATGGACGAACGAAATGCACAGACTCGCCAGAGCCTTCTCTGCTTGCAAACATAACGCACAGATGTAAATAGACAGTCCGATATTTTTTCCAACTTCTTCCTTCAGTTGCCATGGCAACCAGAATTCTGCATGGAATTAAAATCTTTGAACAACTTTGAAAGGGGGCCAATCCAAGGATCATTCCAGTGAAGTATGATATTTTCCACCCGGTAGTCTTATGAGATACTGTTTAAAGCAAATTATTGACTGACGGACGGGCGATGACTGGCATCAGAGGATCACAAAGGCTAACCTTGAGCCCATGGCTCAGGTGAGCTGAAATTAAAAGTGGTGCAAGTAAATGTACTGAAATAAGGACAGGCAAAGATTATAGCATTGCAATGTACTGATTGTGTCGTAAGGGGAAGGTGATTTTTCATACATATATTGCTTAATGTTATAACAAAAGGACCAAGTGGTCCTGAATCGCTCACCTGAGTTTTGCTTATTTTGTTTGATTTGATTCTTTACGTCCCATCAACAATCATTCAGTTATATAGGGGCGGGTCTTCCTGGGTTGAACCAGTACTAAGCTAGGATAAATGTGTCTTGCTCAAGGACCACAACGCAGTGACGCCGGTGAGGCACACACCTGCGGTCCTTCGGTCTTCTACCATTGAGGCACTGCGTTCCCTGAGTTTTGCTTAAAGCTTATAAATAGGTATCTGTTGAAAGCTGGCCACTTCCCTGGTGAAACATGGAAATGTCAGTTTTTACCCCAGGGCCATAATTTGAACAAAAATTGGTAAAAGTCCACTAGGTGATGCTGCATACCCCGGGCCTTATTGTTTCAGACAAGAAGAATCTTACATGTTTTCACTATATAAGCCTTTGTACAGCATGTGACCCTGGGGCAGAGCCATTTTTGGCCACAAGGCCATAATATTTGAACAAAGGTAGATACTACATATCAACGCTCTAGGCCTTGTAGTTTCAGACAAGATTGTTTCATATGTATATAAGCCAATGTAAAACATGTGACCCCATGGTGGGCGGGCCCAGTTTTGGTCCCAGGGTCATTATTTGAACAAACTTGATAGAAGTCCACTAGATGATGCTACATACCAAATATCAAGGCTCTTAGGGGAACACAGTGGCTCAGTGCTTAACTCAAGACCAAAGAGCCGCAGGTTTGAGCCTTAACGAGTTGTGTCCTTGAGCATGACACATTAATCCCTGCTAAGTACTGGTTCGACCCAGGAAGACTATCTCAACATTACTGAAAGATTGTTGTACGGGACGTAAAGAATCAAATCAAACAAAACCAAGGCTATAGGCATTGTGGTTTCAGATTAGAAGGTTTTTTCATGTTTACGAATACTAAACTGGCTCCAGAACCATCAGAGTTAGTTTGGCTGCAAGTATAAGATATGACACATTGATGAAAAATTGTTTTAAGGACTGGAGCCAGTCTATCCGAATACAAGCCTATGTAAAACATGTGGCCCCCGGGGTGGCCCATTTTTGGCCCTGTGGGCATAATTTGAACAAACTTGGTAGGTCTACTAGGTGATGCTACATACCAAACATCAACGCTCTAGGCAAGGTGGTTTCAGACTAGAAGAGTTTTCATGTTTTCCCTATATAAGCCTATGTAAAACATGTGACCCCATGGCGTGTCCATTGTTTGCCCCAGGGGCATAATTTGAATAAACTTGGTAGCGGTCCACTAGGTGATGCTACATACCAAACATCAACGCTCTAGGCCTTGGGATTTCAGACAAGAATTTTTTTTCATGTTTTCCCAAAATAAGCCTATGTAAAACATGTGACCCCCGGGCGGGCCATCTTAGGCCCAAAGGGCTATATTTTGAACAAAACTTGGTATAGAGGTCCACTAGGTGATGCTACATGTACATACCAAATCCTTGGGGTTTCAGACCAGAATATTTTTTCATGTGTTCCCTATATAAGCTAGCCTATGTAAAACATGTTGTGTGGCCCGTGTGGGGGGGGGGGGGGGGGGGGCAGGATGGTTTTTTGTTTGTTTGTAACAGACTAACAGTACAATCTTATTGTCCCTTCTTATATTGCAATCACCTCGCCCAGGATTTCACTTTTGATTATGTTACATGTATTGTCGTGTCTCCTGCACGCAGTATCGAGAGTTGGTCTGTGGATGGGGCATTTCCTTGTGTTCCTGGTCGTCTAGAAATGTATTAAAATGGAGCTATGCGAATACATGAAATACAGTGATGTCGATTGACGAACGAACTTCATTAAAGTACTAATCTTTAGAACTAGATCTAGTATAAAAATTATAACTCACTCGATGATATTCCTTGCCTTCTCCATATTTTGCTATTTCCTATATTTACGGATTTTCCCAAAGTGCTAAAAATAGAAACGAATTAGATCTACTGTCATGCCAGCCAAGATTGACTTTGACGTCATGTTTTGTTTACGAAGTTATCGGGGACTTAGAATCGATAGATTACCTGTATATTAATCCTATCCACAGGATAGGATTTATACACATGTTATCTATCGAATTGCATTAGCTCAAGTGCAGAGTACAAGTTAATGTTTACTTAACAATTGTAAACAAACCACGACGTCACTGTCACTCTTGGCTGGCTGGACAGAAGCATTAAATTGAACCATGTTTTGGTATTTCCTAATTAAAACGGAGTTTCCGAAAGTGCTAAAAATAGAAACATACAATAGAAGAGTAGTTTCCCTTCTCAAACACAAGTAATGGCTTTTAAAATAATATCCTGAAAATACAAACCTCAAGGTTCGCCTTTTCTGGTATTTTAATTCTTTATATACGGGCTAGCTATAGCGATATTTTATTGAAAACACATTAACTCCATTTCGCTGCAATCACACTTGTTATTGTGTTAGCATGGTTTCTTTGACGTCAGCGTCACGTTATGTTACGTCAGCGTCACGTTATCGAAGTAGATTCACGATGTACATCCGAGGTCTGGTTCCACGAAATTGGCAGAGGCAGTTCTGATTGACCAGATTCCCACGTCTCGCAGACACTGGTCAGACACAGTGACCTATATAGGTCACTGTCAGACACCACATAATGCGGCGTCTGACCAGGGTCTCCACTATTTGCCTACAGTATGTTCTATTAAGATTTGTAAAAAATGAAAAAAAAAAACACCTTTAATTGAAAATGGGCTCGTCCTACTGATATAAGGGCAAGACAGTACATTTGGCTTAACCGGGTTAAGATTCAAATAAGCTTTACCCCCTTATGAACGAATGGATTCTCAGATTTGGTTTGGAACAACAGATCTTGGAGCCTTATTCGAACACAACAGAGCGCTAGTTCACAAGTCTAATTCAAGCACGTCACACCGCACACCACAAAGTAACCTAGTTCAAACACAATACATCATAAAACCTAATTCAAACGCAACACATCACAACGTATAATTCAAACACAATACATCACAAAGCCTTATTCAAACACAATACATCATAAAACCTTATTCAAACACATCACGCTACAAGCCTAATTCAAACACAATACATCTTAAAACCTAATTCAAGCACAACATACCACAGCGCCTATTTCAAACACAACACAACGCAAAGCCTAAATCAAACACAAATCACCACAAGCCTAATTCAAACACAATACTTTACAAAACCGAGTTCAAACACAATAAGAGTACATAACAAAACCTTATTCAAGCACAACACACCATAACGCCTTATTCAAACACAATTCTTCACAAAATCTATTTCAAACAAAAATACATCATAAAGCCTTATTCAACACAACATATCACAAAACTAAATTCTAAAAATACACATCTCAAACCCTATCTAAACACATTACACCACAGAACCTAATTCAAACACAATACATCATAATCCTCGCGATTTGGAATAATTTAAGAGAAAATCCGTGATCGCCATGAGCGTAGCGGAATCGCCGTCCAGTGGAATGGGGGGCTTAGTAAAATAAATGTTGAGAATTATGCGACCAGTTTCCTATGTAAGTATTTACATAACACGCCAAAGACTATTTCTTGAAAAGTTTTGATAGGCATAGTAAATAAGTAAGTGAATACGGACAGAAAATACCACAATCACAGCTCGCAGGCCAACCCACGGTACTGTGAGAAACAAACAACACAGACAGACACAACACAGACAGACACAACACAGATAGACACAGTACAGATAGACACAACACAGACGGCCAAAACACAGACAGCCAAAACACAATTAAAGTAAAACAAGCGCACTAGGAACCACACGACAGGACAATGACCCCCCCCACACACACACACCATTACACACACTAAACAGGAGAATCAACAACAAAAATGTTTTAATCGCACAGAGTTTTCAAAATAAATGTATGATATAAAGTTTCAGAAAAGTTTTCATTACTTTTTTAGAAAGTGGACTTTCATATTAATTAATCCTTTCTGGACCAGAAACCCCTTAAGGAGTAATTTGGCAAACAGTGAGGACCCAGATGAATTGTCGCAGGGTATTTCATTTCGATCTTCAGAGACAGATTAATTTTTTATGGGGGGGATTATAACATGTGACCCGTGAATATACACAATGGATAAAAAAGACATCCTGATGTAGTAGCTGTATCAAACGTGATGGGAAATACCAATGGTACACAAAGGATTAATAAACTTATACTGATTTAACGCTGATTTACCCTAAAGGCCCTGTCAAACTATAACGTTTTAGCCAACGTACGCCGACGTATGAAGTATATATCCAGTACGCTGGCATACGCTGAAATCTAATTTAAAAAATCAGAGAAAACCGCTCTCTGAACTTATACAGAGCGTATGCGAAACGAACATAGAACGTGTGTCTAACTTATGAGTAACTTATTCATAACTTATTCCTGGCGTAACATGACTTATACGGCCACACAAGAAGACCAAATATTAGTTTTCCAGACAGATTATCGCTTAGTGAAGGTTTTAAGTATTGCAGAATGCTTTAAGGTTGGCATTCTGCAATACTTTTGACTTTCTATGTGTCTTGATCCACATCTGAATTAAGGGTGAGGTTGGCGCCGTTAAACCGGTTTAAGCCCTCCAGTAAAATATTTTACTGACCGTTCCAAGGCGGTACTTCTTTTGTGGATCTTTAATGTTTTTGTTCTGTCTTGTGTTTGCTATGTTTTGTGCGCGTCTGTTTGTGTGTGCTTCGTGGTCACCTGCTGGGAAAGGGCTGACCTCTTGGCTCTCGTTTGTGGTGTCTTCTGTGAGTTTGTCACTTTCCCATTGGTATCCTGGGTCAGGTGTGGTACTTGATTGTATCGATTCCTGATCTTTGCAACCTTACTTACTTTATACTTGTATTAGCGTATAACAGCGTATGCCAAGCGTATCACTAGCGTTCTTAATGTATGAGGAACTTATGCACAACGATCGTCTAACGTATGCTGAATTGTTCATGTAACGTACGTTAACGTATGCATAACTTACATGTAGCGTACATCTAACGTATGTCTAATGTATAAATCAGTACCAAATTTGGAGACCCTTTTGCCATACGACAACGTACACCAACATACTGTAGCGTGTTCGCAACGTATTTAAAACTTATTCAGCGTACACCAACGTACTTGATGATTTCCCATATGTCCTCATGCGTTGGTGCTTAACGAACCTTAACGTATGCATTACTTTAGTGTAGCGTACATCTACCGTTTGCCCAACGTATAAGCAATACGTCAGCATACGCTCAAGATTTTTTTATGCAAGCACAAAATTTTGGGATCTATTCACCGTTTGACAACGTATACCAACGTACAGTAGCGTGTTCGTAACGTGTTTAAAACTTATCTCTAACGTATTCAGCGTACACCAACGTACTAGCTGATTCTCTCATACGTCCACATACGTTAGTGCTAACGTACCTTAACGTATGTGGTTAAGATCACATAAAAACACAATGTAAATTATAATTATGCATTGTTATAATGCCACAATATAAATTATCGTTGTTTATTTCTATTTATTCTTAAAACTTTTATGTAAATGTTACCCTAATAATTTTCCTGGTCTGCTAATGGTAATTTCCTGAAAGAATTAGTCCTGAATACTCCTGCAAATAGTAGTTTTAGTTCATCTCTGTTTTCTTTACTTGTTTCCTGCTGTTTTACTTTGTTACTAACGTCCCACATCCTTGACAACGACGTCAACGTCACTTAAACGTGTAAGCGACGTTACGTCGTTTATCTGTGAACTAAAACTAGATTTTTGCATAAGACCGTTCAGGACGTCAAAGTTTCACTTATCAAATTAAGTTATTGTGGGTTTTCACAACACTCCCACCACAACGAAATGTCTTGTATTAACTGTTAGTATCAATTTCTTATATATTATTTAGTCCTGGCCAGTCATATCATCATTTAACTGCTGCTGAATCTGGTGACGTGCCCTTACAGCTGCTAGTCTTCTAGGTTGACTTCTTTCACCTGCATCAGTAACTGCTGAGTCTTTCTGTTTCTGTTTATCTTCCACCTCTTCTTTCTCTGAACATTCAATAGGGTATAATAGGTTCAGTGGACGACCTATTATTTTCTTTGATGGTAGAAGTACCTTTGCTGAGCGAATGTGCTGATCTCTACTACTTATCAGTTCTGTAATTCTTCCAATTCTTTAACATCCCCTTGGTAGATTATCCTTAATTAGAACTATATGTCCTACTTTGGCAGCAGTAGGTGTTTGTACCCTTGGCGATTTCAGTTTGGTTTGAGTTCTCTCTCGTAGACTTAAAAGGTATTCATTTCTCCAGACCTGCCAGAATTTGTCTAGATGTTTCAATCCTTTCTTCCAGCCAGCAATAAGAGTCTCTGCTGAGTTCACTTTAGGGTTGAAGTTAATGTCATAATCATCCTCTGGAGCGAAATTTGGAAGTCCTATATTTGGGTTTAGCAACAAGAAACGTGCAGGTGTGAGTGGAGTACCAGAGTTTATGTCATCTCCAACATATACAAGTGGTCGTGAATTGATGATGGCTTCAGTCTCCTTCAAAACTGTTAGAAGTTGATTGCTGGTCAAACACAACTTGCCAATTGCCTTACGTAAAGACCGTTTAACTAGACCTATCAGCCGTTCATAAAATCCTCCCATCCAAGGTGCTAATTCAACCTGATATTTTCATTTTCATTCACAGAATAAGAGATGACGTCTGTCTCTTTAAGCACCTGGTCCCACAGTTTGTCATTGTATCGTGTGCAAGCTTGAACTGTGAAGCGTTATCAGAAGTTATTTCACGTGGACTTCCGTGTCTTGCCACAAATCTGCGTAGTCCAAGTAGAAACATTTCTGTTGACATGTCCATCATGAGTTCTAAATGAATAGCTCTTGTGACTAAACAGGTAAAAAGACAGACCCAAACTTTCTTTGACCCTGAGCTTTCTTTGACATACAATGGTCCAAAGTAGTCTATTCCACAGTGAGCAAAAGGCACTGATGCACTAACACGTTGTTTAGGTAAGGGGGGCATTATTGGCATTCTGTAAGGCCCACATTCCCAGCGTTTACAGACTGTACAGCATCGCAGTACCCTCTGAACAACTGATCTTCCTGATGGTATCCAATACTTGCTGCGAATCTGGGCTAATGTTTGCGCCACACCAGAATGCAACATTCTTTTGTGAATGTTGTCTATCAGTAATTCCGTGAATCTGTCTGCTTTAGGCAAAAGTAAAGGTTGCTTGGCAGTTTCGTCCAGGTCAGAGTTTCCTAACCTTCCATGGCATCTCAGTAGACCATCTTCATCAATGTACACCCCAAGTTGGGCCCTAAGATTGTTTGGTTTACTTTCCTTTATAGATTCAAGAAGACTACTGTAGTGTAAGCTTTGTATGTGAGCTATCCAGAGTTCTTCAGCATAGTCCATTTCAGAAGTCTGTATAGGTCCTGTATTTATTAGATTCCTTTTTAGTTTCTTAATGAATCTACCTACCCATGATGTCACCCTCAGTAGCTTATTCAGTGAAGAAAACCTTCTGCTGTCAATTTCAAATGGACTAATTGCTTTCGTTTTCAGTTTTGATATCTCCTGTGTAATCTCAACTGCATCAAGCTTTGCTTCATATAAAACCTCTGAATTCTTTTTGGTTTGATTTGAAATGTCTTGTTTTCATACTGTCCAAACATGATCTGGTTTTAGCATCCACTCTGGGCCATGCCACCAGAGACTGTTACCTAAAAGCTCATTTATGTATAGTCCCCTACTAGCTAGATCTGCAGGATTCTCCTTTGAAGGAACATAGTGAAAGGTGATGTCCTTATGCTTTCGTATCTCTGCTACTCTATTTTCGATAAATCGAGAAGAGTGTCTTTCACTGCCTATCCAACTGAGCACACATTGGGAATCTATCCAGAGATGTTTTTCAGTTAGCTGAACTGGTAGTTGATTTGTAACAAACTGAATGGCTCTTGTACCAATGAGAGCTGCAAGCAATTCAAGCCGTGGAATACTGACTGTTTTGTTGGGAGCTAATCGCAGTTTTGAAAAAACAAGATCAACCTTGCATTTTTTTCTAATTCTCTGATGCAGGTATACGTCTTGTCCTGATATTTCTGTGTGATTCCTATATACCTTGGAAATCTGCACCAGGGTAAATTCTTTAGATCTTCCTTTATTTTATTCCATTTTTCCTTGTCCTTGGAGGATAATTTGTCATCCCAAGAAAGTTTCTTATTCCAAAGCTCCTGTAGAAAAAACTTTCCTTGTAGTGTTGCAGGACAAAATAAACCTAGTGGGTCATACACTGATGCTATCTGTTTTAGCACTTGTCGCTTGGATACATCTGATGCAGGTTCTAAAGATATCTGATTCAGGGAAAGTATATCTCCTTTGACAATCCATAATAATCCTAACACCTTGACCTTCTCCCCATTAGATCTGTCACACGCTGATATTTCCTTTTGTACACTTGTGTCATTTGATGTCCAGTCACGGAAGTTCATTGATGCGTGTGCAAATATTTCTTTGGACTCCCGATAGAACTTTCCTGCCTGTTCTGTTGATTCAGTACCCGTGATCACATTGTCAACGTAAATATTTCTTCAAATTTTATCAGCTATAGGTGAGTTGTGCATTTTTAAATGAAAGTCAAGGGTTGCACTCAACAAGAATGGGCTAGATATAATGCCAAATGGGACTCTACAGAATCTAAACACTTGAATATTGTTGTCTACATTCAGATTGTTTATGTTTTTTAACCAAAAGAATCTTGTGACATCTTTTTGGTTATCAGTTAGTCCAATTTGTAAAAAAGCTTTTTCAATGTCTGCTACAATTGCAACCTTGTTCAAACGAAACCGTAAAAGAATTCCTGTCAAATCCTGCAGCAACACGGGTCCACTGTATAAACAGTCATTTAAGCTTTTGTTGTCCTGCTTTGTCTTGGCAGATGCATCATACACCACTCTTACCTTGGTTGTTGTTTAAGAGGGATTAACTACTGCATGGTGGGGTATGTAGTGTTTTATGCTATCACTATACCCTGGTTTCACCTTTTCTATAACTCCAAGTCTGAGTTGGTCCTGTATTACATTGTCATACTGTGTTGCCAATTCCCTGTTGTTTTTCATTTTTGTGATAAGTGACTTCAATCTACCAAACGCTAGTTCTCTACTTTCTGGTAAGGGAGGGTGTTCATATTTCCAAGGCCAGCTGGCATGATAGCTCCAATCTTTATACTGTAATGAATCATGGAAAGATTGGTGTACCTCAACGTCAAGTTGATCTACTGGAGAGTCATCTATTCCAATTGTCTCCAATTTCCAAAAGTCTTCAAGACTTGCCTTTGTAGGTAGCCATCTGTCAGCATTGGTATACAGGTTTGTCTCACTTTCCATATCAGTACCATAGGTTAAGATTAGCATGTTTGTTTCTTCTTGTTTGTCATTAGTATACTGGGAAGTTCGTCCAGAGAGAAGCCAACCAAGTTTTGAAGCCAACAGGCAGATTCCTGGTTGCACTTCCACTTTCTGAGGTAAGATGAAGTCTAGATAGTAGTCACTGCCAATGAGCAGCTCAATTGACGAACTTTCTCTTTCACATGGTAATGTATCAGCCAGTTCATAGTGCTGTACTAAATGCTCACGGTCTTGTACAGAGTTTATATTGATAGGATCCCTTTGTATATTTCCTGTAATACTGGGCACTACATTTGCTGTTATAGTACAATTACTTCCATCTTTTAGTGTGATATCTACTTTTGTTGTTGGTGTGCGATATTTCTGAGGTTTTTAGGAACCAAATGTCACGAGTGAAAGCTCTGTTAATTCTCCCATTTTCAAATTAAGTGCTTTAGCTAGTGATTCTGTGATATAGCTTCTATGACTTCCTGTATCCAAAAGTATTCGAACAGTCTGTGTCACACTAGTCAATGGATTTCTAATGTCAGTCTTTGCTGTCTGCATCAACACTGTTTCTCCAGAGGATATCAAAACACTTTCAGTTGAATCTTCATCTTCTTGCACTGTGTTACTGGGGGTGAACATTCTATCCTTGTTACTGGATGTGACCATTTCATCTTTAGTTGTGCTCATCACTTCTTGTACAGATAATTCTTCAACAAGATTAGCACTCTCTTTTCTTAAATTTCCAAATTTCTGTGGACATAGGCTCCTATGGTGATTGTTAACTTGGCCACAATAAAAACAATTCTTAGTTAAAGTACATTCATTTGTTTTTTGTCCTTGTTTCAAGCAAATAAAACAACTTCCTCTAATCCTTTGTTTTCTATCCTCAATTGTTTGATACCTGGTACATTCGTCGTTCCAATGGTTTCCATTACAAAACCTGCATGACCTGAAAGCTTTGCTTTTTTCAGATGAACGATACTGCGCTTTTGGTCCAGCCATCAAAGCCTCTGTTGACATTCGTAATGGATGTGATGCCTGATGTCTATTGGGTGAAATTCCAGTATTGCCATGTTGTTCTGCCTTCTCCCTTGCAGATACATAATCATTGAGTAGATCTCTTAATTTACAAACAGTCCATTTATTCTTTGCCCCCTTTTGTATCTCAAGCTGCACCAAAACGTCTTTTGGAACTTTGGATGTGATTATAGAGATGAATACTTCCTGGTTAACGTCTTGATGTAGAGATTCTAAACTGCGCAAATGTTTTTCAACCTGGTCGTACAGTAGCCGAAGTCCCTTTGAACTGTTAATACCTGGTGTGATATTTATCAGCTCCGTGTAGTGGCAGTTAATAACACTTTGAACATCTCCAAATCGTTCTTTTAGTAGCGTAACGGCAACACCGTAGTTTTCGTTAGATAGCATTATTCCTGATACTGCACTCTTTGCCTCACCCATTAATTTACTGTTCAAATAGTTTAATTTTTCAATGTCGGTTAAATTTTGATTGTTATCTACTGTGGCTTCAAATGTATCCCAAAACTCTTTCCATCTCATTTTGTCCCCACTAAATGTTGGAATTTCAAGTTGTGGAAGTTTAATAGCGCTAGAATGAAAATTTGAATGTTGAGCTAAACTAAGCTGTTGAATTTGATTTTGTATTTGGTTTATTCCATCACCAGGTAAACTAAGTGGAGAAGAGGTTTGTGGAGGTGCAAGCATATCATACAGAGTCTGTTGAAAACATTCTAAGTCTCCACAACAATCAAGGGCCGTTTCAATAACAGAGCTGTCCGAAAGTATTAACTGTTCATAATCATCCATACCTTCAAGAGACATTCTTTCATTAACACTATCAAGTTTCCCTATAAACTCATTTATTCTTTTGATACAAGCATTTACCTTATGAGAAAATGCTCTAATATCTACTTCCCTTAAGTCTTGGTCCATCAGGTCTCTCCCCTTTGCCGCTTCCTTCTCGAGAAGATTTCTGTACAAAGTCCTATTCCTGTTAATGTACGGTAAAACTGACATCTTGTACTGCTATCGCCAGGCCCCTCTAGGTTTATAAAGTTTCGGCGCCAAATATGTGGTTAAGATCACATAAAAACACAATGTAAATTATAATTCTGTATTGTTATAATGCCACAATATAAATTATCGTTGTTTATTTCTATTTATTCTTAAAACTTTTATGTAAATGTTACCCTAATAATTTTCCTGGTCTGCTAATGGTCATTTCCTGAAAGAATTAGTCCTGAATACTCCTGCAAATAGTAGTTTTAGTTCATCTCTGTTTTTCTTTACTTGTTTCCTGCTGTTTTACTTTGTTACTAACGTTCCACTTCCTTGAACACGACGTCAACGTCACTTAAACGTTTAAGCGACGTTACGTCGTTTATCTGTGAACTAAAACTAGATATTTGCATAAAACCGTTCAGGACGTCAAAGTTTCACTTATCAAATTAAGTTATTGCGGGTTTTCACAACAACGAATGCATAACTTACCTGCTGCGTACATCTTACGTATGCCTTAGGTATAGAAGCAGTACGCTCGCATAAGCTGTAATTTTTTATAGATGCACAAAATGTTGGACCTCTTCACCGTATCTCAACGTATACCAACGTACATGTATTATAGCGTGTTCGTAGCGTGTTCAAAACTTTTTTGTAACGTACACAGCGTATACCAACGTACTTGCTTAATTTCTCATACGTCGGCATACGTTGGTGCTATACGTCGTAGTGTGACATGGCCTTTAAGGTCATGTCACACTATAACGTTTTAGACAACGTATGCCGACGTATGAAATATATATCTAGTACGCTGGCATACGCTGAAATCTAATAAAAAAATCAGAGGAGGCCTCTCTCTGAACTTATGCAAAGCATACGTGAAACGAGCATATAACGTATGTCTAACTTATGAGTTACTTATTCATAACTTATTCCCGACGTAAAATAACTTATACTTGTATCAGCGTATAAAAGCGTATGCCAAGCGTATCACTAGCGTTCTTGAAACTTATGCACAGCGAACGTCTAACGTATGCTGAATTGCACATATAACGTACGTTAACGTATGCATAACTTACATGTAGCGTACTTCTAACTTATGTCAAACTTATAAAACAGTACAACATTTTGGGACCATTTTGTCATATGGCAACGTATACCAACGTACTGTAGCATGTTCGTAACGTATTGATAACGCATCTCTAACTTATTCAGCGTACATCAACGTACTTGGTGAATTTTCATACGTTGGTGCTAACGTACCTTGACGTATGCATAACTTACCCATTGCGTACATCTTACTTATGCCTAACGTATAAGCAATACGTCGGCATACGCTGAAGATTTTTTATGCAAGCACAAAATTTTGGGATCTATTCGCCATATGACAACGTATACCAACGTACAGTAGCGTGTTCGTAACGTGTTTAAAACTTATCTCTAACGTATTCAGCGTACACCAACGTACTTGCTTAATTTCTCATACGTCCGCGTACGTTGGTGCTAATGTACCTTAACGTATGCATAACTTACCTGCTGCGTACATCTAGCGTATGCCTAGCGTATAGAAACAGTACGTTCGCATACGCTGTCATTTTTATAGATGCACAAAATGTTGGATCTCTTGGCCGTATGTCAACGTATACCACCGTACTATAGCGTATTAGTAACGTGTTTATAAACTTATTTCTAACGTACTCAGCATATACCAACGTACTTGCTAAATTTTTCATACGTCGGCATACGTTGGTGCTATACGTCGTAGTGTGACAGGGCCTTTACACAACAATGGTAGAATCATGAACAGGGACTAAAACATTCGCAGTAATGTGTGAACAATTTAAAGCATTATCATGTTTTGGTGAATACAGTCAACTGGGCCTTGGCGCGAGAAAATCTGTCTTTGGGTATTCTGACCAAGTAAGCCTCAAACCAGCCAGCTCAGCTACAGAGACTTGCTAGAATATTGAAATTTTGTAATGATCAATTTTGACTACTATACTTAACATATAGTGACTAAAAAGGCGCTGATCAGACTGTGCGAATGCACAGGCTGGTCTGCGCCTTTGTTGTTTGCAAATCACAATCTAAGTGTCAGACAGGAAGCAAATGAGTATGATCAGTGAAAACCACTGTCACATAGCATACCACATACCCATCCACAGTACCGCGAGGAAGGGAACACTCCGACACAGAAACACGCGACAAATTAACCAGCTCTCTCTCTCTCTCTCTCTCTCTCTCTCTCTCTCTCTCTGAAAGATGATTGCAAAACTGAAAGTAACGTTATGAGATACACCACAAAACAAAGACACGACAGAAGAAACACACACATAGTTTATCAACTCGTTTATGGCAAGCATCAAAACAATCCAAAAAGCCCGGCACAATTCGAGAATTGAATCAAGCCTCGAGTGTACATAAGGCACACTAAGCGTAATACTGTGTACCTGAAAGCTCCATTTTGTTAGCTGGAACTGGAATAAGGAATTAGCTCTGCAGCATGTTGGTTCAGCCCTATTAAATTCCATTATCTGATTACCCGAAAAGTCTAATCAGCAGAATAAATGCGGTTTATGTATTTTTCAATAAAATATCGCTATAGCGATATTTTATTTAAAAAACATGAACCTCATTTATAACCGTTTGTTTTGCAGCAATCACACTTATTGCTGTGTTGGAATGGTTTCTGTGGCACCAGCGTCACGTTATTTTAAGTCAGCGCCACGTTATCAAAGTAGATCCTCGATGTACATCCGAGGTTTGATTCAACGGAATTGGCCGAGGCAGTTCCGATTGGCATGCCTGTTTCTTCCCGATTCTTCACTCTCACTAGATTCGTACATGTGTTACTCTCACTGGATTCGTACATGTGTTTTTGTTCGACAAATCGCTCGTGCATGATAACGCACGTGTCAATATTCCGGTCACTCGTTTTGTCAAGTCTAGCAGAAGAGCCCAATCTTACATTTAATACATCAGCGATGAGGAAAAAAACAGGTAAATCGTTCTCCTTCTCTTGCAAAGACATGTATTTAATTACTATCTACCAAAACATAACTCACTTTTTCATGTTATTATCCTCAAAATTTTGTTTTTCTCTCCAGAAAAAGGTTGTTTTGCATCTGCAAAAGCCGCCATCTTTTTTGAGTGTTGACAGTTGTCACGTGACCTATCTGATCTGTGTCCTTGAGGCGCATCGGAATAGAACAGAATATTTTTTTACAATGGGTGCTCCATCCCCAATTAGCATCCAATTAACGTATTCAGGCAGTGAAACAAGGCCAGATGTTTATCAAATCCAAGGCTTATGATAATTAACAGTGCAAAATCTTCACACCTCTATTAAAGCCAGCCTAACTTTATTTTATTTTTTTTATAAATAAAAAGGGTATCTTGATTATGGTCATGACCCCCCCCCTCCCTCCCCTTAACATCCATCAACCCACCTTCACAATGGACAGCTGGATTGTTTTGTAAGACGGTGGTTTTAATTTTCAGGTTAAACCCATCAAGAATGACAAGAAGTATCGGAGGTATTCAGCTGAGACTATGATTCAGGCTTATGAAGCTGTGAAGAGCAATGGTATATCTGTGCGTAGGGCAGCGTTACAGTTTCGAGTTCCAGTTCAGACATTACGTGATCGAATCAAGGGAAATATCGACCCACATAATCTTCATTTAGGAAGTGAGACAGTGTTCACCCATGAGGAGAAACTGACCCTGATAGACCATATAGAAGCCATGTCAGAACTTGGATATGGTCACAGCAATGTTCAACTACAGTACATAGCTGGAGATTTGGCACCTGCATTAGGGAAGATATCCTCAAATAAAGCTCTCAGTAACAACTGGCTTTATAGCTTTTTAAATAGATGGAGTGACCGTATTGCTTCTTTGAAACCAAGGTCTCTTGAAAGCAACCTTGCAAAATTCTCCAGCCCAGAGATAATTGAGAAGTATTATAGTAACTTAAAAGCAGTATTAGAGAAATATGAGTTGCAGGACAGACCCCAAATTATTTACAATCTGGATGAAACTGGTATCCAACCAGAGCACAGACCACCCAATGTGCTTACATCAATTAACAGCAAACCACAAACCATTACATCACCAAGGTCAACCACAACTACAGTGATTGCTTGCGTCAATGCGGTTGGAAACTCAATACCACCTTATTTTGTTTTCAAGGGATACCGCTTTAACCCAGACTTGATGAAGGGTGCAACTCCTGGAGCCAAGGGGTAATGTCTGACTGAGGATGGTCTAATAGCATAATCTTTAGAACTTATCTAGAGGATCACTTTTTGCCACATGTACGAAGGGGAAATGATGATGAGCAACCTATTTTGCATTAATATGATGGCCATTCTTCTTATGTTTCACCTCAATTAATTGAATGGGCAAACTCTAACAACCTAATCCTGTTTGTATTACCGGCTCATACTTCTCATTTGCTACAACCCCTAGATGTATCAGTTTTTGGACCCTCAAGAAGTACTACTACAATGAATGTGCTACTTATATGAAGTCAAATATTGGGCAAACTATAACAAGATATGAAAATTGTGAGATGGCATGCAAAGCTTATCTAAATGCCATGACTCCAAATAATATCATTTCTGGATTCAAGAAAACTGGGATTTCTCCCTTGGAGGCCCCAAAATCTACTGACCAATCAGATGTACGAATCAAGTGAGAAGCTTCTGGACGATTCAGATCAATGACCCACTTACAATTTCAGGTATGAAATTAGCGTTTTTGTTCATTTTGTCTGCTGTTTGTTGATTTTATGAGTTACTCGAATGATTTTAAAACAAATTTTGCAAAAAAGAAGTTGATGTTATCACTGGCTATAGCGCATGCGCAGGCATAAACGATAACATGCACGAATCGGTGAGTAAACAGCATATTAACTCTACCCTATATGTACTAATGATATTCTTCCAGTAAACCTGGGGTGGTACGCTGTATATATCGAGATGGTTTTAATTTCCAAATAAAAAAGTGTTTCTTTTACAAAGATAATATTGTATTAGCAAACATTGTATACCTTGATGAAATGCTGCATTATGCGGTATTACATCAGGGTCTTTACTGTTCGCCAACATACACATTACTACAATGATGTCTAAAAAGGATAAATTAAATAAAGAAAACAGATATTGAAGATTCTTAACTGACATTTTTCTATATAGGGTATATACAATTGTGAAAGAACAAGCATATTCTGTTTTATTTTTTACTATTTTATTTATAACTATAACATTACATTTGAGACATAAATAGCAGCAATCATACACTAGAAAACTTAAACTTTCCTTGTTAGCGGCGACTTTTGTCGTCTGCTGATAGACTTTGTGTACAATTTGGATCCAGATCAGGACAGACAGAATGCTGGTCCTTTTATGGAGCCAAACTATTTATCACTCTGATAGAGTCCCTGTAATAATTGCTTGAAAAGGTAAATTTTGGAGAAGAAAAAAATCAGCAGACGACGAAAAAGGCATGAAAAATCATCCATGCAAAGAATTATATGCTGCTGAAACCAGAACTCCCTTTAGGTGTATAAAGAAGGTTATGTATCTCTATATTTTTCCATGGCTTTTAGCCGTATGAGATCATTTTCCCTTTCTAAATTCCAACCAATCATGAATAGACAGTAATTTGCATATTATAGTACCTGCTAAAATTGGTTAATTACCAGACTGTCCATTCAAACTCATTCAAGAGTTCAACATTCAATAACAATAAAAGCAAAATATAGGGATACAGACTGAAGCAGCCAAATATTCTTGCGCACTCTTCTTCTCAGGAAAATTGTCAACACAACAGCAAGAAGACTTCTAATGTTAGACAAATCAATCCATTGCAACCATAATTAAGTCATAAAAATTAACCATTTTCACTACAACTGTCTAACCCCTATGTGTAATCAAATGTTTTCATATCATTACATTTCAAAACAATGTCAAAATATCATCAGCCATTTGAGCTTATTTGCATATTGAGCTCATTTGAGATTTCCATTTCATTTAAAGGGGATATTCTTATGATAATCAAAGAGGAATTAACAACTACACCAAAGTTGTGATTTTGTATTTAGTGCCCTATATTTGTTTAAAACCTCTTGCAAAAATGCTATGGGGCTATTTGCATTTTAAGAGTATTCCCAAGTCTGATGACCAATTTTCAATTTTCCAGACGTTTGGGGATTGAAAAAGGGTAGTTAGTTCAGATACTATTTTTTTGGCAGTTGTGAATTTTAAAGTGTAACAAACAGCAATCCATATAAAATAAAGTCCAAAATTGACATGTAGCTGAATATATTTTTTAAAGATTCTTGACAGACACAACTGCCTGGCTTATACATATTATCTATCTATCTATCATGTACATAGGAATGAAAATTTTATTTTTCAACATTCATGATGTGATGAAGACAGTGGGCAGAGCTAAGAACCCTTGAAGTGAGAGTTAGACTTCCTGAAACAGTTCAGGTTTTCCAGTTTTGCAATCATCTTGACAGACAAAACTGCCTGGCTTATACATATTATCTATCTATCATGTTCATATGAATTAAAATTTTATTTTTCAACCATCATGATGTGATGAAGACAGTGGGTGGAGCTAAGAATCCTTGAAGTGAAGTCAGACTTCCCTCAACAGTTCAGGTTTTCCAGTTTTGCAATCATCTTGACAAGAAACAGAGAGCTGTTTGCTTGGATTTTATTGTCTCTGGGATATCTTGTTACTGTCATTGTTTTGGGTAACTCCCTCACGGTGCCGAGGATGGATCTGCAGTGTGTGATTGTGGTATTCCTGATCATACTCACTTACTTCTTGTAGTGAAACTGACAAATCCCATTCTTTATGGTATACATGTCTCTGATCAGGCCCCGAGGTTATAAACATTTTTCATGCTCAACTCAACTGTGTATGAACTTCATCATGCTATTAATGCTACAATTACAAAAACAGTTGGCATCTTAGCATTTATTTGCATGATTAATAATAGGTTGAAGGCAAGAAAAGCTGTTAATGTTCAGCCAATTAGTTTTTATAAGCGTGTGAAATTCCATGTACAGCTGAGATGAGTATGATAAATAGTAAGTATGATCAGGAAATATCATAACCACAAACCGCAGACAACCCCGTGGCACCGCGAGGAAGAGCCACTCAACCACCACGAGACACCAGGAAGACAAATTAAGCAAATCAACCAGCTCCCTCTTCACTATCAAGATGATTGCAATACTAGAATGGACATAAAGTAGCATACAACAAAACATAGAACAATTACAGACTCCCACAATGGGAGTAACAATAAACAAATAGTCAACAACAACAGGACCACCGCCTTAGAACGGACAGCAGCCTAAGCCACAGGGGGCTTAAATGCATTTTACTGGTACCAAATCTTCACCCTAGATTCTGCTGTTGTTGAAGTACATGAAATGTTCATCTCGCATGGAGGCCATCTAACTAATGCAATGTATCATCATGGAGAAACACTCTAATCAAATTAACACACCATGATGAAACAAAGAAAAGAGCTCACGACTCACAGGTAGTCAGAGCTAAATAAAACCTTAAGTTGACGAAAAACCGTTTTATGTTCAAGTGGCCGGTTCTTGATGGACCAAGATTTTCTAATCAGTTGCTTGATTTCATTCTGGATGTTAGGAACTGCACCAATGATAATTCACTGCTTAAATGGGACAGCACACTAAATGTCTGTATGGTAAAGTCAGGTAACTTGGACATTAGGTAGATTCGGACATGCATTACAAACAGTAGAAATCCAGATGAGACGGCTCCTTATGAGCCGTCTTATCAGGATTGTGTTTGTTTGCTAAGTTAAAATTGTTTTTTATTCCAATAATTAAGATATGAAGTAAAAAGGGGCGCTGTCCAAATTTACCTGATGTCCGAAGTTACCTGACGACTTTACCTTACTTATTGCACCTGCCAATTACTACTATTAAGGCTCAACCTAGCTGCGTAGGTGAAGTGTCGCTAGAGTCTAGTGCCTTCTCTTTTCGTAAACACAAAGTAGGAAGCAAAGAAAGGCCAATACCAAACTTCAAACTCAGTTGAATACATCAACATGGGCATTTAAAGAAGGCCTTTACACCAAAAATGATGAGTACCAAATTGCGTATTCATATTGTTCACGTAGTTTCATCATGGTCCTTTCTTGGTGCAGACCATCATACATTTGGTGAGAAAGAAATCACTGATAGTATCTGTGACTCTTGAGTGTTGTAGTTTCATCATGGTCCTTTGCTGGTGCAGACTATAATACACTTGCTTAGAACGTCATCACTGATAATGTCTGTGACTCTTGAGTGTTGTAGTTTCCTCACGGTCCTTTGTTGGTGCAGACCATAATACACTTGCTTAGAAAGTCATCACTGATAATATCTGTGACTCTTGAGTGTCGTAGTTTCCATACGGTTCTTTATTGCTACATACCATAATACACTTGCTGAGAAAGTCATCACTGATAATATCTGTGACTCCTGAGTGTCGTAGTTTCCATACGGTTCTTTATTGCTACATACCATAATACACTTGCTAAGAAAGTCATCACTGATAATGTCTGTGGCCCTTAAGTGTTGTAGTTTCCTCACGGTCCTTTCTTGGTGCAGACCATAATACACTTGGTGAGAAAGTCATCACTGATAATGTCTGTGACTTTTGAGTGTCGTAGTTTCCTCTGAATTCCCTGAAATAGGAAAACGTAATTCTAGGTGAACGAGTTTTTAAGCCTAGACTTGTGTGTATGTTCTTAATCATCAGTTTAACACTTTCGCTGCCAAACGCAACTGTAGTCGAATTTACCGTTCACTGCCAAACGCGACTACAGTCGAAATTTAAAGGCACAGTTGATAGGTGTCTAATTTTAATGGTTATAAGGAACGCAACTCTTCGTTTTGTATTTCAAAATGTCAAGGGGACATAACAATATCGTATAGAGAGGTATACGCAATTTTCTGTACAAGATAGGATTTTACACAAATGTTAGTAATGTCATTAGATTTTGCGGAAATAAAAAATCTCAAAAACATGTCCATGGGGATGACATATCGGATGCATTTAGCCCTTCAACTGCTTTACTTTGATTTATTTCGAATGAAACAATATATCAGACTAAATCCTGATGTTTGATACTTGATGTAGATGGATGTTAATATATTTTTTGCATAAAATTGTTGTTTATAGGCATTTTTCATATTTTCAATATGACTTTCAAAATGGCAGCCAAAGGTCACGTGACTATCATTTTATTATTAATTCAAATTAAAGTTTTATATATTATCAACATTCTGTAGAAGTTTCACAGCGATAGGTTGAATGGTTCTGGAGATACTCTGTGTTACACCCATACACCCCAATATTCAGGAGTCCTTGAAACATGCTTGGTACTGACGTATTGGTTTTTGAGGTGCTTGGCAGCGAAAATGTTAACATATGTTTTGTGTGCTCAAAAGAACCGTCTCGTTATGTTCTGGTTGAGAAATAATAAAATGAGTTTTTATTTAATAACTTTTATCTATGGGCTTGATAAAGTCAATCATGATACAATTGTGAGCATATACTTACATATAACCTGTGTACCCTCGAATTTTACAATGGACCTTTCCAGGTTTAATGCATCAAGCCAGAAGGTAGATTCCATTAGTACATATACATGTACAGAGTTAACTTAAGACATCTGATTTGAGAAAAAAGAAAACGATTTTGAACCAAATTAATTAACATTCTGCTCGTTTCATCGAATAGAGCAGAATATTTGTCTAGTCAGTACTACCATTAACAATAGTTGTGCAGTATATTATTACTCAGTGGTTATGCACAGACTGAGAATAAGCATGCATTACTTTGAATCAGTTGTGAGTCGGCTTACATAGATTCGAACAAGATAGTCCAGCAGAATTTGGGCGAATTTTTGAAGGACCTGGAACTTGATTTTAAACTTTTTTTCTTGGTTGATTCTGGTAGTACATATATTGTCCTTGAAAAATCTGAGTGATGCCACTCTGGCATCATTGAGCATTTCGATATATCCAAGATGGCGTCCAAGATGGAGGCCAATTATTAGTGAAAAATTGTGTGAAATGGAAAAATGTGTCAAAAATAGTAAGTGAGTATGATCAGGAAATACCACAATCACAAACTGCAGACAACCCCGTGGCACCGCGAGGAAGAGCCGCTCAAATATCATGAGACACCAGGAAGACAAATTACGCAAAGCAATCAGCTCTCTCTTCCCCATCAAGATGATTGCAATACTAGAATGGACATAAAGTAACGTACAACAAAACATAGAACAATTACAGACTCCCACGATGGGAGTAACAATAAACAAAAAGTCAACAACAACAGAACCACCGCCTTAGAACGGACAGCAGCCTAAGCCACCAGGGGGCTTAAATGCATTTTACTGGTACCAAATCTTCGCCCTAGATTCTGCTGTTGTTGAAGTACAAGAAATGTTCAGCTCGCATGGAGGCCATCTAACTAATGCAATGTATCAAACCCATTGTTTATCTTAAATTCATAGCTATGAAGTTGGAATCTAGTTGAAGACACTAAGCTTCTAACAAATATTTATAGGAATAAAATAAGAATGCAGACAAAATGGCCGCCAAATTGGCAGTTTATTACAAAAATAAAAGAAAGTTTTCCCTGAGACTGGCAAACTCCAGGGAATTGCATGCAAAATGCTGATTTTACTGATTTTTGAGTTACAGACATCATCCTTGTAACATCCTAGTGATGCAGCTGATGCATCACTCAGAATTTTATATATTCAAGATGGCGTCCAGGCTGTTAACTGATAAGTTTTACAAACCCCTGGGTGCCAAACCTTACCTATAGGCATGTCTGGTGGATTTGTAACATACCAGATTTCTTGCCTGATGGAGAAGCACTTTACAAACACATGTATCTGAATAAATGAACCCCGCATGCATGTCTGCTAGAGTTGCACTGTACAAGCATGCATATCTGAGAGTGGCACCGGATCAGCAGACATGTCTGATGTCATGGCTCCTCTGTTAGAGTAGCACCAGACTTGAAGCGATCCCTCTTCTCTCTGCACTCAACTAGTCAAAATGTCGGTTGAAGTGGAAAACAGACCAGCAGGCATGGCCTATAGTGAGATACCACACCAACAGGCATGGCCTATAGTGAGGCACCATACCAGAAAAAATGAACCACCCAAGAAGGCGTGGCCTATAGTGAGGCACAACACCAACAGGCATGGCTGATAGTGAGGTACCAAACCAAAAGGCATGACCTATAAAGAAGCACCACGCCAGCAGGCACGGCTGATATTCAGACACCATACCAGAGTCCAGCAAGCATCCATCTTGCAGCAGCACTCAACCAGTAGGCATGTTTGAACAGCAGCGGTGTTGGTGACCGTAAGAATATGCCAGCAGGCATATATGTTGCAGCTGCAGCGACATAGCAACTCTCTACATGGCATTTATGTGGTATCAACAATGTAGCAGTATTGGCTGATGAAGTTTTACATTGTTAGTTGGCATGTCTAAATGAGGGGCATTGGTCAAGTAGCATTTCTCTTTGATTTCCAATCGACCAGGAGGCATGTTTGATTGAATACTACCAAGTCTGCAGGCATATCTGTTGACGTTTCACTGAACAGCGGCCACATAATGTCACTAGCTCATCATATCCGACATCCTTAACACCACGCAGGTTTAATAATGTGGTACTAAACAAGCACATATGCCGTTTAACGAGACTCTGGGCCAGCAGTCATGAGTGTTAGTTACATCGAACCAGCAATAATGTACGTTACAATTGCACCCAACTATCAGGAATGCGTGGTACTGTTGTACTGGATCAGTGAGCATGTCTGTTCAAGTTACATTTGGCCAGTGTGCATATCTGTTCTACTTCCTCCCGACCAGCAGCCCAGGCATCATTGCCACAGGGTCAGCAGACATATTTACCATTGTGCATGTTTGATTATGTGGCACTGGACCAGCATACATGTTTGAAACCAAGCAGTTATGTCTGTAACAGCTTCACGAGACTAGCAGGCATGTTGAAGTACCCATGTTTTAAACGTTGTTTTGAACCAACAGGCATGTTTGTTGCAGTTGCACCCGACCACCTGGCGCGTCGGTTACAATTAAACTCGGTCAGCATGCATGTCTGTTAGAGTTGCATCTACCAGCAGATACGTTTGAATCAGTTGCAAATGACTAACAAACACATCTGTAGTTGACCAGGCTGCGTAGCGCAGTTGGTAACGTGTCTGACTACAGATGCGAGTCTGACTGCAGATCCAAGGGTTGCGAGTTAGATCCTGGCCTGGTACCATACTTTCGTGGAGATCGATCACGAAATAATTTCTATGGTCATTCTCCTCCCTTCCGCTGATTCATTCAAGAAGGGTTGTCAGTTGCAAGCGAAAGTATGAGCACAAATTACTGGTTAACCGCTTGTTCAAGCCTGGCCAGGAAAAAGTATGCTTAGGTGAACTGACCGTCCCGCCATGACCATAGCTGTTGACTTGGGATGTAAAGCAACAAAACAAACAAACATACATCTGTAGTTGTGGGGCTGAACCAACAAGTATATATGTTACACTTGCCTCAGACGCGCAGATATGTCCCTATGCTCGTACCATACTAAAGGACGGGTAAGCACAATCGCACCAGACCATCATGCATGTATTTTACAGTTGCACATGACTAGCAGCAATGTCTTTATAAGGTGCATACTATCAGCATGCATGTCTGTTACAGTTTCATCTTATCATTTGCACCTGACCATCAGCTATGTCTGTAACGATTGCAACCTGCGATTGCCCATGTCTTTAACAGTTGGATCTAACCTGCAGTCATATCATTCTGTAAACTTATGCCTACAAGCATGCATGTCTGATACACTTGCACCGGACCAGCATAAATATTTGTTATAGCAATATCCAAACATCTGTGCTCTCTGTTGCAGAAAAGTAGTAATGGTTGTTACAATTGCACCGGGCAAGCAGGCCTGTACCAACCAGCAGTCAAGATGGTAACAAACATCTGCAGCATGCAGATACCTTACTCAGGGGTTGTTTTTGTGTTGATACACTCCACTCCATAAGTATTTTTTGTAAAATTTAGCCGTCCATCCAGCTGACTTTTTTTCCACACATTGATTAAAAAAAGTTTGTACTTTTAACAAACACTCTGTCACAAAGATTTCAGTAATATCTTTCGTTCAGTATACACTGGCATTTATCACTTAATTTTTGAAGGAATGTTTTCCCAAAGTAAGATTTTTTATAATAATAAAATGATATTATTGTATTATCAGAGCTGGCCAAAAGTGGTCTGGAAAGTGCACGGTTGCTGGATTGATAAATACGATTCCCAGAACAAAGACAGAAACATTGCCATTACGAAAAATAGCGAAAACTATGTGATTCCCCACCCTGTTATAGCTGCCATCTTAAATGTCATCTTAAATATTTTACAACGCTGAAAAACAACGATAAAATGCCAGTCAAATTCTCCCAATACAGAAATAGTTACTGCGAATTTGATTTCAGGTTGAATTTACTTTTAAATGGCAGCCATCTTGGACACTATCTTCACGATTTCAACCTTGTGAATCATTCCTGTGAATGCTTAATTTTACTCGTTTGTATTATTAGGCCTCTAAACATCGATTAAAAGTCAAAATTAAAATGCTTTATATCTAGTTTTTTAGTGAGTTAGGTCCTAGGAACCTAACTGACAGTCATCTTGGACGCCATCTTAAACATTCACCGTTCTGAATCCAAACCATGTTCTAATTTAATCATTTGTATCATTAAGCCTCTAAACATCCATAAAAAGTCAAAATTAAAGCGCTTTTATCGAGTATGTCGGTCATATAGGTCTTATAAGCCTAAATGGCGGCCATCTTATACGCCATCTTTAATATTTCAACCTTCTGAATCAAAACGATGTTCCATTTTAATTGGTTGTTAACATTTAGCCTCTAACACATCCATAAAAAGTAAAATTAAAATGCTTTTGATCGAGTATGTTGGCCATATAGGTCTTAGGAGCCTTACTGATGGCCATCTTGAATATTTCAAAACGCTCAATGATGCCAGAGTGGCATCAGTTGGATTCATCAATTACAATGCCTCAACAACAAGAATCAACAAAGAAAAACTTTAAAATCAAGTTCCAGGTTGTTCTGGTTTTCAATCGGACTAAAAGGCGAGATTCAAACCAGTCTCCTCAGCTACCGAGACAAGCTAGAAAATTAAAATTTCACCTGTGGTAAGTTCATATATAATATTTTCCAAAAAAGCAAATAACAAAGGCGCTGATCAGACTGGGCGGATGCGCAGGCTGATCTACGCCTGTGTTTTCACGAACCCCCGATGACATGTTTTCTCACGTCGCCGCCTGTATAAGAGCATTTAAGGAGCAGACATTTGCTCACAAACACATCAGAGGCGAGTTCAACGATGCGAGCGCTCTCGAGCGCTCGTTATACTGATGCCAGGCTTTACACATTACGAATAAAGATAGGTACCAATCAACGAGCGCTCGGCGAGCACTTGCATTGTTGAACTCGCCACTGATATGAGTCTTTGCTGCTCACTTATGTCATATGTTCCAAAATCTCACGTGTCTGCTAAAAATATTATTATTATTATTATTATTATTAGTAGTAGTAGTAGTAGTAGTAGTAGTAGTAGTAGTAGTAGTAGTAGTAGTAGTAGTAGTAGTAGTAACGGTAGTAGCAGTAGTAGTAGTAGTAGCAATAGTAGTAGTAGTTGTAGTATTTGAACTTTGGTATTGTTATTTTTTTTTAATTATTATTATTATTATTATTATTATTAGTAATTATTATTATTATTATTATTATTATTATAATTATTATTATTATTATTATTATTATTATTATTATTATTATTATTATTATTATTATTATTATTATTATTATTAAAGAGTCTTATAATACCACTACTTTCTCTGCGACTGGCTTGTTATTATTATTAGTATTAATATTACTATTATAAATAAAGAGTCTTACCACTGCTTTCTCTGTGACTGGCTTGTTTATTCTGTATGGCTTCTCTGCCTCATAATGTCTTAAGGCTGTAAATATTTCCTACAAGAAATGAAAATCACATTATTATCAAACTGAATATAAAAGCAGTGGATCTTTTTTGTTATTTGTGTTTCGTGTCTATCATGCTGTCTTGTCTGTTCCTTGGTGCCTTGTGGTAACCTGCTGGGAAAGGGCTGATATCTTGGCTCTCTTGTATGTGATGTTTTCTTGTGTTTTGTCACTTACCATATGGAGAGAGCCATATGGTAAGCCAGAGCCTTATAATTGCACACTACGTGGGTCATCTGTCTTTAGAGTTTTCGACAAAGTAAGACTAAACCAGTCTGCTGAGCTACATAGACCAGCTGGGATATTGAAAATTTGCATAAATGTATTATACTGTCCAATATGCAAAAATCAATGGCAATGATAAGACTGCGCGAATGTGTGGCTGGTCTGAGCCTTTGTTGTTCGCATGCAACAAAAAAACTTTTTCTCGTTAAAGCTGCATAGCCTGTAACTGTTGATTTTCTAATTTTAAAAATAATGTTTTTATTTTTCAATTCTCAAATTCAGGTAAACATTTAACCATTTTCGTAAGTCTGAACAAGGTATCACTATCAAAACAACTGCATTTATGTTAAAATTCAACGGTCTAGAATTATTGGAGGGACGCAAATAATTACCAACAAGAAAAAAACACACCTATTTGACGAGATAATTCACTTTTCCATGCAGTTTTTAGCTGTACTGAACAATTTTATTGTGAAAACATAGGTTAATTCTACTTTTACAAATGATTTAAAAAGAAAATAATTTTTTTCGAAAAATGTTAATAGTTACAGAGTATGCAGCTTTAAGGTGCCCAGATAAAGACACATGAACAGGGTTAGTGTTAAAATAGCCTTCGTGTATAGAGATTCATACATGATTGCTAATAATTATATTATTGAATTAATTAAAAGAGTTGAGAAAAAGCAATGAAATGCGAGGTAATGAGTTTAATAAATTCAATAATACATGTACAAGAGAACGAATGTTATATTTTATTCATCATCTGACAGTAAAATTGCTTTTCAATGTAGCAACTTTGGTGAGAAAAAGATTTAATCAATTTGTACGCACCGTTTTTTTTGACGTCGTTATATAATGTTGCAAAATGTGTTTACCACTAATATTGCGTAAAAAGTCGTATCACACGCTATTACATGTAACAGCCATGTTTTAATTGGCAAAAAACGCTTTATTAATCAGGCAATTCACCTGCTGTTGATGCACGGCTTTTGAATTACTTAGGTGCTTTTTCCAACTTTTTCATTGAAAAAACGGCTTTTTGCAATAATAACGACCAAACATGGTTTTCTGATGCACTTACATCTGCTAGACCCCTCAGGCTCGGGTTTCAATACCACCTTCGGGGTCCAGCAGATGTTAATGCATAGAAAAAACATGTTTGATCCCTATAGTGGTGTATCGATTTAAATGCATGACCTTATATCACTCCAGCGCGACGTGACAAATGAGCAAGGCAACTATCTCTGTCTTTTTTACTGCGATGGTTGCCAAGCAAGTTACTGGCCTTTGTAGTGTAGTTTTCCTCGTTGGCTATTGACTAAGATTGTAGCATCATCTAATCATATACATTGGTTCTGAAAAAGGACATACGCCAGTTAATAGGCTCCTTATATTTTTCTGAGTTCGCGAGTGCATCGAGTGCATGCCTTCTCTCTCTCTCTATCTCTCTCTCTCTCTCTCTCTCTCTCTCTCTCTCTCTCTAGTGACTCCTAAATGCGTACTTTGGACAATGTTGTAGACCCTGCTGAAATGCCACATTATACGACATGTCAACAGAGTCTGCACTGTTTGCTAATACAATAACGATCTTCAGAGAATGAAATATTTTTGTTCTGTGGCTCCTTGATATATACAGTGGATAATCGCAAGTTGATTGTATCCAACCAGAAGGAAGAATCCATAAGTAAATAAAGAGTTACCTGAACACTGTCTCTGAGCATCGTCTCAATTTTCTCCACGGTCATTTCATTGGACTCCTTTAGCAGTCCCTTCTTGGCCTTGGCCCATTCCATTGTTGATTTCATTGTCCTGATGTATGAGTTACACATGTCATCATCTGACACGACTGATTCTGATGGCCTGTCAATTAGAAATATATAGTAAAACCTGTCTTAAGCGACAACTCAAAAAGACAGAGAATTGGTTTTCCGATTATCGCTTAATGCAGGTCAAAAGTATTGCAGAATGCTCCAAAAGGAGCATTCTGCATTACTTTCGACCTTCATTAAGCTACCATTTGTCATAAAGATCTTTTTTGTCTAATTTGAGCGACCGATAGTAAAAGAATAATAGTCTTTCAATATAAAAAGCAAGATTTTATAAGATTATCATAACATATTAAATTTGTATAAAATTTAAGAAATACTTTACCACGATTTCAAATCTTAGTGTGTATGGAAATGCACACATTCGCTGAGCGTATCTTATCCAGGGGTGTGTAAGGGGAGAGGTGCGCTCATGCTAGTTAATCGCGTGAGATGTTTGGTTTGAAGCTATCTACCGTGTCACTGTCTATATAGCACTTTGTGGCAATATGTTCCAATCTAAAGGGTGTTAAGAAAGTTATTTCCGCAGTTCATCATATAACTTCAAATTATTGAAAAGAAAATAAAATGCTTTTTGTTAACACTTTTATTTATAGGCTTTTCTGAACTAATTCATGTATCTAGCTCATGCTTATCCTCATGTTAGATACTGAGTCCCTGCCAGGGGTTATGGTACAGGGGAACAAGTGTGCTTATTTCTGGGGAACAATGTTAACACTATGCAAGGCGATAAAAACAAATCCAGTGACATGATATAATTATTGATGTTTAATTATAATAGTAATCTAAAATTTACGTTAGTATGTCGTTAGCTTTTGACGTTACTTTTTAAACAAGGACCATTTGTATTGGACAGTCAGAGAAGGGGAACACTGTTTCATCTTTAGTTCTCAAATGAAGGTTATGCGGTGGGTCCTTAAGAAAATCATAAAGGCAAGAATATTATTTTAACCCTTTACATCATAGGAACACCTTTTATAGTGGCGCCGATATGTAACAATTTTGAGAAGAATCGTGCATTTTATGATAAAAGCATGAAACTTGGTACATGGCTAGTTGATAACAAAACAAAAAAAATAAGGGTCAGTGCCACGCCAAAAATGTCCTCTTATGGCCACCATCTTGTTTTTCCAAAATGGCCGATTTTTTCAACTTATTCATTTTAATCTCTTTATTTATTTGCAGACATCATGTTTTCTTCAGTTAATGTTACTTAAATAGCCATCAGTTATATCTAAATACCTTAAAATAATCATTCAAAAATAGTCCCATTAAACAAGTTACTAACTTATCAGCATAGCTTTATTGTTGCTTATTGTTCAAATATGGTATTAAAGATGGCTACCAATGTGCAAATCATAACATACTATCTGCTTTCATTTGGAACTGGATGAATGTAGTTTGTTTGAATTTATGCAAACAATTTTCAAGAATAACTTTATTTAATGACATTGGATAAAAAGAGAGCATCCAACATGCCATCCATGACGGCCGTCAAAGTAGAATTGTTATATGGACACCATCTATAAGGTGGCCGCCATCTTGGTTTTTCCAAAATATGCAGTCTATTTTAAATTAGATTATTTTAAGCTCATACATTTGCAAGCCAATGTGTTGTCTTCACTTATTTCCACTTATTTTGCAGTCAATCATACTAATTTGCCTCAAAATTGTCATTTAGGCTTAGAAAACACAAGATTTAGGACATAGTCTCAAGGTGGCTGTTACATTTTGCATTCAAAGGGAGCTCAGTGTCTCAATGGTAGAATGCTTGACTCGAGACTGAGGGGCCACGGTTTGAGCTTCACCGGCGTCACTGTGTTGTGGTCCTTGAGCAAGACACATTTATCCTAGCTTAGTACTGGTTCAACCCAGGAAGAACCGTCCCTGTTTAACTGAAAGATTGTTGATGGGACGTAAAGAATCAAATCAAACAAACAAAAAACATTTTTCAACCTCAATAGTGGTGGTATACCAATTTGACAAATTATGAATTTCCATGCAAAATATTATGCAATTAAGTAGAAATAGCTACACAAACAAGGGACGAACTTATCAGATTTTATTTTTATTTTAACTTATTATAACATGGTATTCAAGATGGCTTTGTATTTAGCTTTAGAAAAAAAAAGAAACGTATTTTTACTTTCTGTAGGAAAATATTTGGAGGTTGTTTGAAGTTACGAAAATGAGTTTCAAGAAATGATTATATTTAATGAATTAGGATAGTAAAGGGGACATCCATTCACGATGGTTGCCAAATTTGGTTTTAGACACTTGTACATATATTGCTATAAAGTGTGTTCTATACAAAATTGATATGATGAATATGAGATAAAAAGAATTTTTGTAACTATAGAAAACTAAAACTGTCCTTTGTAGAATTGCCACTGCATAAAATATCATTTGTTTACATAAGATTTTAGTGAAAAATCCTATAAAATCTGTAATAGAGCTACCAAAGTTTCTCTTTGACATTTCTTCTTCTCATCAAGTTACCATAGGCTTAAAAGGCTATACGTCTCCTAAAACTGTATACACTTTTGTTTTTAAAATGTATTTACGCCACAACCCTCCGTTTTCACACACATTAACTTTTCAACTTGGTTTTGTCAAATGACGTATTTGCTGCAGCCAGCCTTATTAGGTTTTGTTGATGATGTAGCTCGCACTATCATATCTACTTGAAAGTAATCAAAGTTTATATCATTTTGAAGTCAATCCAATATATAATGTTGCAGACATCTTAGTTCCTAGCCAAAGCTTCCCTCACCAATTGCTTGCTAGCGAGTCGGGCATTTGATTCCATAATAGTTAAGTCTTAAAACCTCTTCAGTCTAGTTAGTTGAAACCAAAGCTTTTTGTCTATTTAGGATTTTTAAATGATGATGTTATTTCGCTCTTTTTTTACAGTGATGGTCTTAAACAGCCCAGGGATCTTCAGCTAGGTGCCACAACCGCATATTCAGGCGATTCCCTGCCCTTTCTTTATCAATTCTTGCTTTTCGTGATTTATTGTTCACTGTGGTTATTCATTGACTAGTTAAAAAGTCGTCCTAGAAATTGTTCCAAGGTAGTAGTGCTGTTGTGGTTCTCATTTTATTATTATTGGTGTAAATATGGTTTGTATATACTTTTATATACAAGTATGTGAATGATTTTGGTTATGTTAAGGTAGCCTAGTAACTGCCTTCAAGGGGAGAGCTACATCACCACTGTTTACTGTCTATCTGTATATTTAGTTTTACCCATTTTGATCTTGTAGGAAGAATGTTAGCTCTGATTGTACTAGTTTCTGGTCATTGCTACGATTTTATCTAGTATATAAGCAAAAATGGGAATAACATGTCCGGAAGGACGCAGGCCAACAGTCGCTAGGTGAAGAAGCGTTGAAAGAAGCGTGGAAAGAGCATTTTGAATTTACTCAAATTCGAACTCTTTGGAATGCAAAGGGCATGCCAGAGGAAATCCCAGTTGAAGGTCTAGCCGGCTGATCAGTACAGGAATTATCGCAAAAACAATTAGCAGGATGTGTTCTGACAAAGCAGACATACCCTCAGCAATTGTCATCGAGATGCTTTATTCTGCATGTATTTGGGAAACTGGCAAAGTCAAGGTGTTTGACCTAATCTGCCACATAATCTCAAGTGTTAGTACAGAGTGAAAATTGACATTATGAACATAGGCAAAGGGGGAGCTCTGAACAGAGGCTTGAAGTTAATTAAGCAATTAATAAGGGTGTTAGGGTGCATATTGGAGAGACATATCAGGCAGAGAGTTGAGATTGACGAGATGCAGTGCAGATTTATGTCAGGCCATGGTGGCATTACAGTTGCGGTCTTCATTTTAAGCAAGCTACAGAAGCTGCTCCTGACTTCAAACAAGCCATTCTACATCACATTCATTAGCATAAAGAAGGACAGTAGGTAGCTAGTGTGCATGCTTTTAAATCAACAGGACAGTAGTTGGCAATTGTCGCAGTAAGAAGGTTTTTGTTGTTGATGTTCATCGTGGCTCTGTTCTGACTCCACTGCTCTTAATTGTTATCTAAGAGGCTCTAATCACAGAATTCAGAACAGACTGCACATAGTTGCTGTTGTTCAAATATGATCCGGTGATCAAGACGGAGTCCATGGAGGAATTGCGGGTGAATTTGGATGCATGGAAGTATTGGAAGGAGAAGGCTCTACATGTGAACATAATAATATGAAGTCATATACAAGTAAAGTCGTCCCTTGAGCTAAAGTGCACCAACTTCCTGTGGCACAACACTACTTAATGATGGAAGATGGAGGTGATAGCACCTGATAAAAACTTGAGGTAGGAGATCTGTAATCTTATGGACATTCACTACGCTAGAGACATCCTCGAGCTGCCTGCAGTCATACATTGCAAATGTACATGGCAGAAACTCCGTAAACTTCTTAACCTAATGATCATCTGCTGTCCTTGACTCGAGACAGGTAGTAATAAACATGCATTCATTGCTTTGTTTTTGCTGAGTGATAATATTTCTAGTACGTCCTTGATTATGAACAGTTCACAAGCATGATACAGCATAGCTAGTGATGTCGAAAACGCCTAATAGCAAAAATGTATAGATTTATTTAGAAAGAACAGCAAAAATTACCAATAAGTAGGATGTTTCAATTTGGCGGCCATCTTGGATGCCATGCTTGAACTAACAGTTTAGAAAATTTCAAAATTACATATATAATATTAGAAATGAACATTCATTGCTACTAAAACAAATTTTACTCATACAAATCTCAATGTTATTTTAATGTATAAAAAACAAAAAACATAAAATCATTCTTCTTTGGCAGCCATCTTGCATGCCATATTGTATCAAGGCTCTCTTATAAATTTTTCACAAATAACAAAGTCACATTTTGAGCCTTTCTATGCTTGGAACAACTTGAATTTGATGCAATAATCTGAATTAAGTTCATTATATGATGTTTTCATAAAGCAAGCTTGATTTAACATATAAAAATGGCGGCCATCTTATAAAATGGCCACCATCTTGGATGGTATGCCAATCTACATGTGATTTCAGATAATTACAAATGTTCTATTGTTAAAATTCACACTTACACAAGCTTTACAGAAAAATTTAATAGCAAAATGATACCCAACTTAACAGGCATTACACGAAAATATGTCGCCATTTTGAAATTCAAGATGGCCGCCGTCAAGGTGCATTTCTGGCTTGGTTTAAGCCCTCCAGTAAAATATTTTACTGACCGTTCCAAGGCGGTACTTCTTTTGTGGATCTTTTATGTTTTTGTTCTGTCTTGTGTTTGCTATGTTTTGTGCGCGTCTGTTTATATGTGCTTTTTGGTCACCTGCTGGGAAAGGGCTGACCTCTTGGCTCTCGTTTGTGGTGTCTTCTGTGAGTTTGTCACTTTCCCATTGGTATCCTGGGTCAGGTGTGGTACTTGATTGTATCGATTCCTGATCTTTGCACCATTACTTACTTTTTGGCACTGACCCTCAGAAATTTTGATAATTACTAATCTGGCCATGTACCAAGTTTCATGCTTTTATCATAAAGTGCATGATTTTTTCACATGTCTGCCCCACTATTAAGGCTTTTGCAAACAGAGCAGACCCAGATCGGGCAGCTCTTGCAAGAGCTGCCTGATCAGGTTCTACTCTGTTTGCTTATGGAAATATGATACATCTGATCCTGCACTAGTAGACATAACAAGTAATGTTTTTATTCTATGTACCAACCTGAAGTTTTATTTATATAGTGGAGCCTAGCATGAACAATCATGAAGATAAGGGTTAAGGACCTTTAGCACTTCTTTTAGGAGATAAGGAAATTTATATTACTAATACCCATTTCGATCGGAAAACAGCATATCACTAAGTACAAATGTAATTATTTTCACGTCCCAGAAATAGAGAGAACTAGATGTCTGTTGATATGGAGGCCTTCGAGCACGAGGCATGAATCTGACATGAATCTAGTTCTCTGTTTATCAGTTTACATATCGGTTCGATTTTCTTACTGTACTGGCGAGTATGACATAATTATCAATCTTCACGTCGATTCAACGTCATCAGCGTCTTTCAAAAAAGTGTAACGTCGACGTTGACCTAATAAAGCCAACTGTCGTGAGATAGACAACGTCTATCAGGTCAACGTGCAACAAATAATTTAATATGGGAGGTAACTGATAATTCAGAGCTTGCATTGTTCTAAGGATTGGTCTGAGGGGTGTGATTGTGATATTTCCTGATCATAATCTCTTACTTCTTGCAATTCAACAAACGTTCTCGACACCTTGCATTTGGCTGGTAATTTTGACATCAAAAGGCACTCATCTACTATTCTCTATTTAAAAGTGTGTGTGTGTGTGTGTGTGTGTGTGTGTGTGTGTGTGTGTGTGTGTGTGTGTGTGTGTGTGTGTGTGCACGTTTATTGGGTGACACCATTTATTTATGTATTTATTTGTTATTGTTACCATATCTTTATGATGATTCACGTTGTGAGATATTTCAATTCAGTATGTTCTCTGGATTTCGTTTCATTGATGTATGTTAATATCATTAAATTGTTTAATATACTTTTTTATGTTTTTCTTTGTTGGTATGAAAAGAAAGAAAAAAAAAACATCAGTGGAGATGGTAAATTGGCCGACTATGCGGCAAATGATATAGAAGATATATCATGTGTGCTCATGTATTATTGAAATTATTAAATGGGTTGGGAAAATAAGATCAAATGCAAGGCTTGACGAGCATTTCATTGGGGTTTTTTTTGCAGCAAGTTTAATAAATTCAATATTACAGAAAAACGAATGTAATATTCTATCTGTAAACTAACATTACTTTGAAATCACATTTTCGGTGTGAAAAAGGTATAATTTTGCCATTGTGTAGGCAACATTGATACGTACGTCATTACATAATGTTACTGAATACGTAAACAACTAGTGCCCCAACGTCCAGACGTGACGTCACACGCTAAAAGTAGTTACAAAGTGATCACCATTAGAATGAACATTAAAATGAATATGCGCGGATCCAGAAAGTTTCGTCAGAGGGATCCAACTCTGACAGTTTAGCTGACGAGGGGAGACAGGAGCCAAATACCACTTAAAGCGGACTACAATCGGCCCACCAGTGAAACACTATTTAAATGGCGTTTCGCTGGTGGGCGGATGAAGGCCCAACATCGAATGCTGGTTTGGTAGTATAGTGATTTTTCAGTGGATCCTGACCGGAATTGCTAAGAAACCCTGTAGCTTTGTAATTTGTCAGGGGTCTGAACCCCCTGTCCCTCGCCCTCTGGACCCACGCATGATGAAATACTGAGTGCACACTGCAATCTGAACCAGAGAACATATATAGATTAACCATTTGCCTATCAGTCATGACTTTCATCATCTGCTCCTCTCGTCTGCTTATTTTCTTTTGTAGACGATATTGTAAACTAGGTAAAGTGCCCTTAGAGACACGTCAACCTCGGACTTGATGTCGTAGAGCAAAACATTTTAGCTTATCCCAGCCAGAAATCGAACCCAGGTCGCTGGATCAACAGACACTAACTCTACCTCATCGCTGTAAAATCGGCATCTATCACAAGCCAGTAGAAGTGTGTTATATACCTATACCCCTCTAATTTGAAATTTGTCCCTCAATTTTTTTGTACAAAAATAATGTAAATTGAGTCCAAGGTGGTATGCACGTAACGGGCATAGGATGGGTTTTACAGTTGGTGGCATTGTCGTAGAACGAAAAATATTTTAGCCTGTCCTAGCCTGGAATCAAACTCAGGCAAACACTCCACTCTTTCACTTTAACAGCCAGTTTCTACCCCAAGGCAGTAGAAGTGAGTTATATACCTATATCATGTGGCATAAATTTTACCTCTAGCTCCATCTTATTAATTGCATAGCATTTTGAAAGTTTTGGTGTTTGACCTCTGGCACCAGCCTGGGCTATAAACACTGAAGTCAAAAGTCATAAAAAAGTCAGCTTTAAATAGGCCATGTTTCTAAAAGCCAACACTTTTATCAACGAACATAAAGTCTTAAGATGTCCTAGATTTTGACCTCTAGTTCCACACTGGGAGGTCTGAAAACCAACTATGAATGATACCAATTTTTCAAATATGGATATTTTAATAAATGTTTTTAGATATCTGCATAATAGTAAGAAAGGTGGCAACGATCAGGGATCGATACAATCAAGTACCACACCTGACCAGGGGTACTACATTGGAAAGTGACAAAAACACAATTAAACATCACAAACGAGAGCCAAGAGGTCAGCCCTTTCCCAGCCAGTGACCACAAGGCAGCAATGAACAGACGTGAAAGCATGACAAACACAAGTCTGGAATGTCCTAATGAGCTCTTTGTACCTCAAGCCCACCACAGGTGTAGTAACTCTGGGGTCTAGATTCAAGGCGTGTATGCCAATCCTCCAGGGTAGCTATTACCCAAACACAAATGCTTTTTATAAGCAGTTACTGAGATATTACCACTTCAGAAACTAACAAAACTTTGGTATTCTTTAGATTTTGACCTCCGACCCCAACCAGGGACAGGTACCTTGGGGTGTAGAGTTATGATGTAAACGCAAGCCCGGCAGATTAAGTATGGTCCAAATATGAATGTTTCCTGATATATACACATAAAGGGAAAAAACTTTAACCAAAACTTAGCCGTGAAATCTTAATATGTTACGTCAATTCTAAATATGTAAGGAAAGAAAGCATGAAGAACGATAGGACGTAAAACGCAACAAACGAACATATGGACGCAACTCCTACTACATACCCCTTGAAATGAAAGCCAGAGGTATAACAATATCGACCAAGATCAGACTGCTCCCAGGGCAACATACTGATCAGGTGCCATATTGTTGCTTCCATGCACTATCAAGTCTGCAGTGCACTTAAAATATACAGCAGACGTAAAAAACAAACATGTTCTGAACAAATATCATGGTGGGATAGTGGTTAACCCTTAAAGCGCCAATCACGACTGCAGCAGACGACAAATTTTGCGACATCTTTCCCAATTTTCGACAAAAATAAGGTATGATTCTACATGAGAATCGTCTGCCAGCAGACGATTCTCATGAAATATCATGCCTTATTTGTTATTTTCGAAGAAGCGGAAAAATATGCAATTGTCGTCTGCTTCAAATTATAGGTGGCGCTTTAAGGACTAATGCCATGATGGACAGTTTTATTATTATTGATTCTATAAGCAGGCTCAGAAAATAGTAATGTTACATATGAAAAATGGTAAAGCATAGCAAACTTATATAATAATGATTCTTATCTCATAAAGTTTTTGAATGTATAACCATTTATATACCAGTGGATTATTCCATTGGTTTGATACAGCAAATTAGGAATACTTCATTTTACATACCAATAAATACTGATAAAAATGGGTTTCAATCAATTTTTAATGTTTGCGACTTTTCGACAAAGACGGTTAAACAATTTGGGACTGTACATACTCCATGCAGATACTTATTAAACTTGTTTATATATGATTATCTGCTCAAGGGCCTGTATGGCCTATTGCAGATAATATTTGTTTTGATTGTAAGGTAAATGGGGTTTGATTGTAAGGTAAATGGGGGATGGCCTCGACCCCTATTGACCTATTACGAGCTTAATAAAATTCTTCTTCTTCTTCTTCTTCTTCTTCTTCTTCTGTGAACCATTGAAGCGTGGCTTAAATTAAACATCAATAATTATTTTAATTGCAGACATCTGGAATTATGAACTGCATGTATATTTAGTTAAGTTTTTATTTAATTGAATGTTACAGATGAAATTGAATCTAAACATCCTTCAATTGTTTTTCTGAGTATATTAATGAAGAGGGCTCAATCGCCTTACAAGAACAAAACCTTGACAACAATAAGAAGAATCCGCACAACATTATTAGTGCCCAGGTTTATCTAGGTACTCATTGACATAGGTCAAGATAAGGAAACATTTGGAGCGTAAAGGACCTCGGACAGTCTTAATGAAGGATTGCCCATGAAATGGTCAAAAAAAAGCTTCAAAGAAAATAATATTTTTTCCATGAAAAAGATTGTAATTCTATATCTCGAATTATACGCACAAGTGTTTTTCGCATCGGACCAGTACCTATTAAAAAAATATGGGTCGAAAACACTGGTTTTGCTATTTAACATATAGGAAATAGAAAAAGTTTTACTGAAGTGCTTTCCCCCCCCATGACCAAACTAATCCTTTTGCATACAGTCGTGGTTTTACATTTAACACATCATATAAAAATGGCATGATTGGTCACGGGGGGGAACGATGTCAAAATGCTCAAAAACGATTTCTTATAAAAACTTATTAGGAACTTATTTTGTACAAACCTGTAGGTAAATATCAATTTACAATGGCATGTATCAGGGTTTTAGTTACGAGTGTTTACCAATTAACTAATTGTCTTATTTTTCAACCAAAACATATGTTGTGGGTACTCATAAGAACCGTCGCAATGAGACGGTTCTTTTGAACACCAAATTATATGATTAATCTGCTGAGTAAGAAAATCTTTACAATTTTACACTAAAAAAGTGTGCTTATCTAGAGTATGTTGTATACAGTATGTAAGTATGTTACACCCCAGTGAACAGATCATCTGAGTGCACTTGAAATATTACAGGTAATAGTCAAATGTTATGGATAGCATACTTATTTAGAGGAAAAGATGAAATCTTCACAACCTCAATTTTATGCAAACTTATCACTTTTGTCTCAAGTTTTATGCCGCAAACACTATATTTCCATGTATTTAGGTGAGTACCTGGCAAAACCTTGACTTTCTGTGAAATAAAATTTGGTCGCAGAAAATACCCCCACCCCCTTCACCATGAAGTCCTGACATTAATATGCAATATTTTCCAAATACTTTTATTTTGCTAGGTGCACAAAATGTAAGGGTCTGATTTAAGCACAAAAAATTAGTTGTAAATAATGTATTATCCTAGCCACATGCTTTCAAAAAATGGGCAGATTGAATAGGAGACTGTCCGAGGTCCTTAGCATGCGCGGATCCAGAAAGTTTTATCAGAGGGGACCAACTTCGACAACGTTTTATTTTCTTTAGTTGATGAGGGGAGAGATGATCCAAATACCACAAAAAATGGGTCATCACTGGCCTGCCAGTGAAACGCCATTTAAATTGCGCTTCGCTGGCGTGCCAATTATGGCCAAACATTGAATTCTGGCTTGGTAGCTTCGTGATTTTTAAGGGGATCCGGACAAGTATTGCTAAGAAACCCTGATTTTTTGTGATTTTTCAAGGAGGGGGTGTCTGGACCCCCTGTTCCCTCCTCTGGATCCTCCCATGATTTGTCATTTTTTATACCGATCATTAATAATAATTAGGGGACAACTGTATTCAAAATTTTCAGTTGGTTAGGTAGCCTACATGTATATCGTCGGATATACAGTTGGAAATTTAGTTTTAAGTCGACGCGCGAGCAGAGCCGAGGAACGTGATTTCCGAACGTATATCCGACGATATACCTCCTTAAATGAAAAGTTTGAATATGGTTATCCCCATTCTAATGCCTAATGCGCTTTTACAGTCTCGTCTTAAATTGGAGCATTGCAAGTCACATAAAGGCGCACAAGGGCGTACGTCATCCAAAAAATGTTATGTAATTAATGACGTCAAACTATTTTAGACAGTACATCGCAGGATACACTCTCGTAATTGTTTGACGTTATCCAATCAGACGTCGCGTTACAAAAACAAGTGCATAAGAATGTGTTTTGATGCTCAAAAGAACCGTCTAAATGAGACGAAACTTTGAATACCAACAACATACATTTTTGTTGAGAAAGAAGAAGATGATTTTTTGTATGAATTCTTATCTGGAGGCTTGCATCGGGCGGCGACTGGGGAACTTTGTTGGCTTTGCTATTTGGTGGCTCAGTTATAGAAGTTTATTACAGGATCTGATAACAAACAACACCAATAATGTTTCATACATTCTTAAACATCATAACTATGTATAGAACAATAACAGTCACAAGTCCTGCGCGGATCCAGACGGGGGAGTGGGGCAGGGGATCCTAACCCACCCACCCTTGTAAAGTACCAAAATACAGCTTTCCTTAGCAATACTGGTCCGGATCCTCTGAAAAATTTCAAAGCTGCTACGCTAGCATTCAATATTCTGCCCATCAGCGAAACGCCATTTTATGGCGTTTCGCTGGCGGGCAGATGATTGCCCTGTTTAGTGGTATGTGGATCATCTCTCCCCTCATCAACTATATACAAAAAAGTCAAAGTTCGACCCCCACTGGCAAAACTCTAGATCCGCGCATGCAAGAGACTTGGAAGACTAAGTAACACTTTTTCTTTTTCTGTCTCTCTCTCTCTCTCTCTCTCTCTCTCTTCCCCATCAAGATAATTGCAAAACTAGAATGGACACAGAGCTCTACACATCAAAACATGGAATGATCACAAAACTTAACAATAGGAGCATCATTTACGTAATAGTTGTACCATGGGTTGTCCGCCTTTACGTTTAGATAATCAACGGACTTCAGCGAGTGGATAAGCTTGCGTATATACAAGTGGACAAACATGGTATAACTATTTTATACCACCTATATCAGTGTAGACCATGCACATCACGTGATATTTCGTTATAAAGTTGGTAAGGGTGGTATAAATCCAAGCAACTACCGCACAAGGGAGTTCGTGAAATCGAATTTGAAGGTATAATTGTCATGCAATTATAAACAATCTGTGGTATAGTTTTATGTTCTGACAGCTTATCTTGATACGTTTCATAGGACGATATTCATGAGTGAAAGTTTTCAGAATTATAACTGAATTCAGGATTTTAAGGCTGACTTTCTGTGGAAAGTCAGCCTCAAAATGCTGAGTTAAGGAGATTTTAATAGCTTTTCTGCTTTATTTTTAGTCTGACCAAAGACAATTGGCCACTTAAACTTGAAAAATGTGAATATTTAGTGGACATATTGCAAGTTTTAAGATTGGAATTTAGAAAGTTCACGATTTTGAAAATATTAACTTTCCCCCATGGACTAATTGGTAGTTGCATGGTTGTAAAAATGAATCAATAACAGCAGAACAATCACCGAAGAACGGACAGCAGACTTAGCTACTGGGATAGGGCTGAAATGCATAGAACTGGTACCAAATATTCGCCCTTCATATGCCCTATATATAACCGACTATATATGCAGTACTTACTCGTTTATGACTGACATGAATGGATGATGCTAGATTCTTGTGTGAAATGGTGCACATATCAACAAACACTTTAATCGACCCTTTGTATACCAATGGGTTATTCATTCTGGTTTGATACAATAAACTTGGAATAGTCCATTGTACATATCTAGGGGTGTCAGGTTATATTTCTAAAAAAAATATTGTATTCTTTAGTCTGAAGATCTTTTTCGCCTTTACAAACAGTGTAGACCCTGATGAAATGCAGTTTTATGCTGCATTACATCTGGGTCTTCACTGTTTGCAAAAGTACTCGTTTAGGGGTTTCCCAAATACAAAGGGCTACATCGCAAAATTGTTATAATTCTCTTATCCATCAATTTAAACAAGTGTTTTGGGGTGTTAGAAAGAATCGTCTCTATGAGACGGTTCTTTTGAGTACCCATAACATATGAGCCGTGACATGTGATTTCCAAAAATGTGACATTTTGACAAGTGTAGACTCAGACGAACCTGTGCAGCCTCCGTTTGAGCTTAGAAACTCCAAATTATGCTCAGTCTGTAGCTAAACAGCGACTAGCAAAGGCCCTGATCAGACTGCGCGTATGCGCAGGCTGATCTGAGGCTTTTCTTGTCGCACATACCACATTGTTGGAAATCCCATGCCACGGCTCAATTATGTTTAGTTAAGGCAATAAGAAAAATAATCTCCAATTTCACACTCTTCTCTGGAGGCTAATAATGACGCACTATTCTTGATAACGCGCCTTTTATGTCAAAGTTTTTTTTTCATAAGTATTATTTTCAATACCTGATTTTCAAATGCACGCCTGTAAGGTTTGAAACTATCAAGCTCGTATATCGAATCTAATACAAAAGAGTCAAAAAAAGCTGTTGCTTTATATAGGACATCGTTGCGTAGTAGGTTAACTGGTCTACAATATGCCTGAAGGTGACGTCTCTTGTACGCATCACGTAGTTCTTGTAAAATAGTAGTAACACATGCCACCATGTCTTCTGATGTATCTGTACAAGTTGTGTGGTGATGAAGAACCACCGTCTTCATAAAGTAGTTATTTATCCTCCCTGTCTGAAAAATATACTTCAAAATCATATAACATTTTTTATGCTTCGTTGAGAATTCGTTTTTTATAGCTTTTATTTCTTCAATGCAGTCAGACATTCTCCACTTACGTTTTTCATCGTAGTCACACACACTGCATGACTTAGAAACTATGAAACACTTTGGGTCAACTGTCCGTTGATCACCTTGTTGTGCTTCTTGAAGAGTTTCTAACGCCGCTATGAAATCAATATGAATTCGGAAACGTTTCATGTTTTGTGTTTGCTTAATACTGTACTCAACAGGAGCAAACAAACTTGAAGACTTGCTCTCCCATTGTAATATCAGTGTACAATCTCTTGTATAATAGGGCCCATGTGCGATCTCCAAAGTTCCCGACGCTCTACTGATACTACATTCAGTGCAGCCAGCACTTAAATGATCAAATTTCCGTGTAAAGACAATGGCTGGTACATTGTAACTACCGATATAACTTTCCCTTTCGTAAATGGTCAACCAATTGCATAAGGACAATATAGATGCACCTACTTCTCTTCGGAAGATTCGATCGATGATTAAAGGTTTATTTATGTCCTCATCTTTAATATCACTGTTCCTTAACATCTCAATGTAGCCGTATTTTTGAAGAAGTATATTATTCAGAAGGCTACCATGAACTTTTTTGCAACCTTTACAATCTTGCATTAGCATTTTTATATCGTCTGTCTTTACAAGAACGGCCAGAAAATCAAATTCCAAATATTTCTCCGATATTGTTTCCTTTTCATTGTCCTCGGTATTTGTTTTCCAAAGCGCTGCTTTTTCTGCCATACTACCACATGGTTCAATTCTAGAGATTTTAAACAACCCTCTTTCATTTATCTTACTCGCAATTCTCTCCAGCATTTCTAGCACAGCTGTCTGAACATCTTCTATTTCACTACAACTGTAATCAACAGATGACGTCTTCAAAATTTCTTCAAAGAAATTGTTCAGCAAGCTTCTTACATCCATATGTAATCTAATAGTATTCTTGATATTCTGAAATATATCAACAAAAAAGCTCTCCAGTCCTACTGTCGTGCCAACCAAGAGTGACAGTGACATAATGTTTTGTTTACAATTTTTAAGTAAAATTTTAACTTGTTCACTCCATTTGACCTTACGCAAACCGATAGATCACTTGTGTATTAATCCTATCCTGCGGATAGGATTAATACACAAGTGATATATCTATTCTAAGCCCCAGATAACTTTGTAAACAAAACATGACGTCACTGTCACTCTTGGCTGGCAGGACAGTAGAAAAGAGCTGTAACACAAGTAGTATTCTGTTTGTGGTCGAATACAACACCACTTTACCTAAGATAGGTCTTATAATAAATCAATCAACTGACTGTAATGTGCATGAACCATGGTGAACATAGATTATCAGTATCCGGTGCCAGAAGGAATCTTTGGAAAGCAAATTGGACGGACAGACGGACTCACAGTGATTATAGTGCATACCCACGGGTCGTGCAAATTTCCGACACCAAGTCTTTAAAATACTGTTTATATTGGTAATTTCGTTTATCTTCTTCAATTTTAATAGATTTTGTGATTTTCTGCAGATTTCTGAGTTTTGAATTCTCCCAGCAGCCTCGTCACCGCTTTACATACCAGTGGCTGGACAATTTTAAAATAAAAAAGTATGAAATTTAATCTACATATCAGTGTGGTTCAATAGTTATGAGTATTTTTACTGACAATGATCAGCCCGACTGATGCTCAGCAAAGCCTCTTACATCTAAAAGGGGTTATTCACATTATTACTAACTGGTAGCAGAAGGACAGACGGACTCACCAAGTGCAGGTCTTGTAATTTATGCCTCCACCCACCTAATAAATTTTTTGTGGCTACCAGCATGCGCGGATCCAGAAAGTTTTGTCAGAATGTTCCAACTATGACAAGGTTTTTTTTGTAGTTGATGAGGGGAGGGAGGATCCAAGTACCAATATAAGCGGGCCACCATCGGTCCCCCAGCGAAATGCCATTTAAATGGCGTTTCGCTGGTGTGCCGATTATGGCCCAGCATTGAAAGCTGGCTTGGCAGCTTTGTGATTTTCAGGGGATCCAAACCAGCATTGCTAAGAAACTCTATATTTTAGTATTTTTTTCAGAGGGGCCTGGACCCCGCCCACTCTCTTGATCCGCACATGGCAATTTATGCCTTCATCCACCTAAAAACGTTTTGTGGCTACCAGTACTGGGCCGGGTGGGTTTATTGTTATGTGCTTTTGTGAACCGGCAGTGTTTCTGGTTTAAAACGTCTCTGAAGATGGGGCCGCAGCTTAAAGTCTTATCTGACTGATTGGTGGAGCTGGGTATCAAACGCGATTGTGACGTGTTTTCTGGTTTAAGAGCTGTCCAAGTTGAAATAAAACTCTAGTTATAAAGTCCCTGGTGCACATTTTGGATTGCATAATAGCCTAATGACCAGTAGACTATGGAGAGCAGAGATAAGAACCTATCAGTGATTATCTGTCTCTCTGACCAGCAGGTGTGCAGATAGGGGGAAGTAAGTGGCGCACTTCGAAAATCGAACTATTGTTCCTTCTATAGTAACTAAAGTTTGATTCGCTACTATAGTCCTACTAGAGATCAACTCTAGTTGATTGTATGGTTCCCTCCTCTAGCCCTATCTAACAATATGGGTTCAAAATCTGTCAGTAGCCTCAAAATAATTTGTTTTAGAAAATAAATACTCGCTGTGCTCTATTAGCAGTCCTACTTAACCGTACTTGTTAATTAGAGTTGGCTGTGCAGTATATGAACATCATTTTTGTCTGCAATGAAGAATTGAAAGGTGGGCATGCAAGGCTATTCACTTTGTTTACTTAGCAACAAACTAAAGTTCCAACGGTGTAAACGTGCGCGCGCACCTATTACGTAATAACTATAGTAGGAACTTTAGTTCGATTCGAAGTGGGCCATTTGTCGTAGAATTGGGTGGTAAGGTGTTAAAATGAAAACTATTCATTTATTTATTTAGATGTTTTGATTTGTGGCTGCATTAAATTGTAAAAGTTTTGTTATATCTTTTTTTAAATTCATGCTGAGTATAATGAATAACGCTGGAAGGCAGTTTTGTTAACGTAGACAATGATTAGATGACGCATTTGATTAAGAACTGTATCGATCTGGGTTACATGTAATAATCTCAAACTGATATATTCAAATAATCTGAGAAAACGAACCTACAAAACTATATTTAAAAAGCAACAACCGAAACCCAGTAGACTCGGTTTTGTAAAGTCCAATTCTGATATGAAAACTAATTCCTTGTATATAACCCTCTTCATTCTGATAGATTTCCCCATACATATTTCATACAATAAACATGGATTTTCCTATTTTGTAATTTTCTTATATTTAACTATTTGCATTCCGGGTAATTGTGTGCCCATTTTGTATTTTTTTATATTTAACTCTTTGCATTCCGGGTATTTGTTAATGATTTTGTTGTCTGTTGTCTTATTTCCAAATTAACTTTTTTTCCAATTTATTCTGTCATGAACATATTATCGGAGAGGCAAACAGTTGGATCCAGATCAGGACCGACATTTTGGCCCTGATCTGGATCTAAACTGTTTGCAAAGGTTATCAACAGATGACAAAAGTCGCAGGTAAAGGGTTTATTGATTGATTGATTGATTCAGTCCATGCAATATTGAAAACTTAATTCACTGGGTTCCATAACTACACCTTGCTAACAAAATAGTCGCAGACCAGCCTGCTCCTAAAGGAGCAATCTAATCAGAGACAAGTATATCTTTTTCCTTTTATTTATTGATAGCTAGTATGGATAAGACCAATTCACCAATTGGAAGATTCCATTTTCAAAATTCACCACCTTAAGGGGTGAAACATAAAAACATGTTCTCTTCTTTAGTACCACTGAAGGAGCAGTCTACTCAGGGATAAGATTGTATTTCTTTTATTTATTGATAACTAGTACGGATTACGTCAATTAGCCAGCAGAAGATTCCATTTTAGAAATTCAGGATCTTAAGGGAAGAAACACGGAAACAAGTTTTCTTTCTAGTACCTCTGGGCATTTCTATTATCATTATTATTATCATTATTATTATTATTATTATTATTATTATTATTATTATTATTATTATTATTATTATTATTATTTTATATAAAGTATCATAGATATCTTAGTAATTTATCTGTTTTAATCCAATAACCACTTTTTTTGCCCTACACAGAGGTACTTTTAATCTATTTTATTATCTCATAATCGCTTAGATAAGACTGCTCTTTGATGTGAACTATGGCCTTGAGGACTGTTTATTACAAGCCATCATATTGGAGTACCCCAGTTAGATAGAGAGAAAAAATATGTGTATTTAAGCCCTACATAGAATTTAGATATCAAATCAAAGTACCAGCCATAAGATTCAGAAAAAAAGTTTTGTGAGGTTTATGATACCGATAGCCTTGTTTAAGAAGTTTCTGAGTTACCAGTTAATAAAGGCCAATTTATATAGGCCATGCAAGAGTCACACATTCATACTTTAGGATAGTATTTAGAGTGATCATATAGTATATGCGTTGTGTTTCTTTTCCTTAAAAATGAAGTTTTCATGACTAATACATTGTTTAGTCTTTTAATTACAACCCATAAGACTCACTAAAATTCTCTAATAGTATGAGAGAGAGAGAGAGAGAGTATCTTTAATATAGATTGTTCTGCCTTCAACACCCTGCCCTTACTTGCATGATCAGAGGGAGGATATATATACAATTTCCTATAAAATTCCATCACGTTTTGTTTTCTTTGTTAAAATACTAGCAACCCTAAATTATATCATCTCAAAACAATATGTCATAGTTTTAATATGCAGGTGTGAGTGTTTATTGCACTCCCAAATTGACGTCTCGTATAAACAATTATGGTTCTCACTCTTTGTAATAAAAGTAAGGAAGAAGGCAAAGATCAAAAATCGATACAGTCAAGTACCACACCTAACCCAGGACACCGTGTTAGAAAGTGACAAAAAAGTATCAGCCTGTCATTTAATTGGGCATCGACGCGAGAAAACCTGTCTTCGGAGATTTGTGAGCTACAAGGCGCAGACCAGCCTGAGCGTCCGGGCAGACTGGTCAGCGGTTTTGTAGTTTGCTTTTTGGAAAGAATCATATCTTAACTTGCTACAGGTGAAATTTCAATTTTCTAGCTAGTCTTTGTAGTTTAGGAGACTGGTTTGAGTCTCGCTTTGTCGGAAACCCCAAAGACAGGATTGTATGGCTCTTCCTCGCAATGCCATGGGTTTGTCTGCAGTCTGTGATTGTTGTAGTTTCTGATCATACTCGCTTACTAGTTTTGTCACGACGAGGCCCACTTCATAACAATGAACTTGCTCCGATGCCAAGAATACATGTGGTGTCACCTTACTGTATGGTAACCAAGAGAAACCTTTAAGCCGAAATAGTTTAAATGCTTTAACTTTTGCTTATCCTACTTCAGCCTTCAAATTCCAACTTAGTCAATCTGAGTTTTGTAACTAAACACCTTTAAAGTCACTTGCGCCTGGTCCATTTTACTCACATAAATCAACATCAGCTAAGTGTTACCCTTAATATTATTTTGCACTATGTTGAGCGTCGGTCCAAGTGAGCGTCTGTACAGACAACTGTTTCAATACTTACTACAAGGTGAGGAACAACCACAATGTGTTGGTTGCAATGCGCCATTTACTGTACGTCACTTCCTTGTGTAATGTAGAGATTACTCAAAGGTAAGAAATAAATGTTTCCATGTTGATAACACGAAACAGTTATCTTAAAATGTACATATTTATATCTTTTAAACAAATAAATATTTTTAATAAAATTCAATCCTTTTTTTTAAATTGTGTATCATTTTAAGATTTGTGTCATCTTATAATATGCTACATAATATTCCTCTTTTTAAACAGTATCTTGAACCTAAATGACGAAATAGCACACGTAATACAGTAAAACCTGTGTAAAACGACCAATCAAAATAAGACAAAACAAAGATCTTAATTACAAATGGTAGCTTAACGAAGGTCAAAAGTATTGCAGAAGGTTCCCCTTTAAGGATTCTGTAATACTTTGACCTGCATTAAGCGATAATTGGTCTTGAAAACCTATTTTAGGTCTTTTTGAGAGTAGCCGTTTTACACAGTTGTCTGGTGTATGAAACTCAAAAAGGCCCTAAATAAGGAAAAAAATACACCCATCATTAGAAAGGATGAAAATGGTCTCAAATTAAAGCGTATCATCACTAGTTTCAATATCCACCTCTTGACACTTCGAAAAAGTGTAGCGTCATAGTGTAAAATGGGCAGATAACTCTATACCATGCATGTCAGAATGTAACTAGACAGTCATTTAAACGATTAAAGCGACATGTTTTCATACTTATCAAAATGCAAGAGTTAATATTTCACAAAAGTAAAATTAATTTTAAGGAGACTCATATCTAATTGAAATTATTGAAGTTATTTTTACGTTAATGATGTCACGTTACGTAATTCAACCCTCCAAAACCGTTAAAATAAACTTTTCCACATTGACTCCTGAGCTGGATATTCAATATTCTGTAAAATATTTACAATTATCAAACCCCAAATTGTCTTAGCTTTGCAAATATATAAAAGGTTTATTCCTGCTATGTATGCGCAGAAAGTTGTATCGCTTTAAAGATGCCAACCCCTCGCGAGCAATACACTAAAGGACTTTAAAAACGCAAACATCGAAATTCATAAAATTAAATACTTTTTAATGTATCAATTTTATTGAGATTTGGCGAAAATAAACATCAATATGTCAGCAAATATGATTCAAATTTCATATCAAAATGATAAATAATTTTAGTTCAACAGTCTATCAAAAGACAATACCCTTAGACTCTAAAGATGCAATTTGAAATTTGCCTAGAAAATTGGGCATGATTTAAAGTTATTTAATAAAATTATTTTATCAAAAATCTGAAACAAATTACCCTTGGAGCCCAGCTTTTTGTCTGGCAATGTTGCTAGCCAGCCTGAACGGATATCGTCGATGTAATTATAGTCGATGTAATCGACGTAAGCTGCTGTCTTAATTTCAGTCGCCATTCTTAGCTGGCCAGGCCTGTGTCCACCTTTAATTGTCCTAGTGGCCTGGTACCAATCTCTGAGGTGCTGTATAGCTGACGGATGGCAATTATAATATCTGGCGACGCCAGAAACACGCAACCCAGCTTTTAACATTCCAATTGCGCTGATCGTTCATGTTCAGAAAAACGTGGCACGAATAATAAAGCTATAAAACTAAAGCTACTGTGTTTTCTATACATTTATACCTGCAAGCTATATGCGAAATGATAAAATGTTTTGCTTCATAGATTTCTTGGGACACCACGTGCAAAAAATAGCAAATCACGGATGCGTAGCTGGTGGTGGCCATTGTCTATAAAAACACTGGTATAAGGTACACAGTATGTAAACTGAAATAAACATCCTGTACCCGTTCCTCCTAGCTCACACCTTATACATTATGAATTACAGCACTCGTGCGTAACAAGTTGTCGGAAATCGTGATGTGAGAGATGGGGCCCCCCAGGGGTTTTGGGGATCTGGGGAGAATGGCCATTTATTTTCAGGGAGCTGGGGAGCACTGGTAATTATTTTCAGGGATTTGGGGAGCAAGCTCATAGTTTTAGGGATCTGGGGAGCCCTGCAAAAAAGTAATAAGAAAATCTCACCTTAAAGGAAAAGCCTTCATTTCGTTTGATTTTTCAAAAAAAAAAAATCTTCGGCTTCTGGTATTGGTATTGATGTCTGATATGGCAAATATTTTTTGCTATTGTGCAAAATTAGCCTGGAAATTGTTGATTTTTATGTTGATAATAACGTATTTGGGAACACTCGAGATGAGCCGTATTGCAAAAAATATTCTGGACCCCCTAGCATGATACTGAATACACATCATTACAGAATATCATCTTTGCGCCTGGTATGAAAAACGTAAAGCCTCCATTTTTTACATTTCTTTGGCTTCTGGGGGCTATTGCCCCCCAGATCCCCCTGGTAAAGTGTAATTGTGTTTATTTTTGTGCTAAAGTAAGCATCTGGATTGATCTTGGAGAAAAATATGGCACAAAATTTGGCTGGTTGATTTGTTATCCAAAAAAATGTTGATTTCTAGGTTGATGATAACTAACTTTGGAACACTCAGAATGCGCCAGATCACACCAATTTTATCAAAAATTTTCGGGGGGAGCATGCTCCCCCGGACCCCTCTAGCACAAGTGCTAACAGGGCTACCTTCGCAACTGGTATGTAATTCTCTATCTAGGTAATTAGATGGGTTATTTTTATTCAGTCTTTCATGGATGTTGATCAAGGCAGATATATTCTTGCTTGCTGAAAATGAAGTTAAACTTTTGTATAGGGCCTTAGTAGCAATTATAAACATAACACTTTCTATGGTTACAAAAATAAATGCTTACACTTTATCTAGGAAAATCTAGTTTAATCTAATGGAAAAAAATAGCCCCTACCCCACCAGAAAACAAATAGTCTAGCTGTCCCTAATAAAAATCTAATCTAGAGAGCTTTCCTCCATACCTCTCTACCAGGTACAGCAACAGAATTTCAAGGATGGCCTCATACTTTGAGCTATATATCATGCATTCCATTAAAATAATTATACATCGTTTATTCCTTGGCTAAGCCATATCTTTACATGTATAATGTTAAATATTAAGTGAATATTAAGTCATCTGCATATGTATAGTAGCCTGGGCCCAGTCGTCAATATTTTCTATTGCTAATATTCTAAAAAAATACAAAATCAAAGGCATCGGTTGTCCATTATTGATTCGATTAATTTTAGGGAGAATTGGCTTATATTTTTGGGGATTTGGGGAGAAGCTGAATTAATTATAGGGATTTGGGGAGCATAGAAAAAACATTTTCAGGGAGCTGAGGTACTTTTTTCAGGGAGTTAGCGAGATCAATGCATTATTTTCAGGGATCAAGGGAGCACAGACCCCCCTGGGGCCTCAGAGATGGTGGTACAGCTGTAATTGCGAGGGCCCGTCTATCAAAATTCATTTTTCCATAGATCTAAGTAACTGTTACAGTTACAACCAAGTAATCATGTATACATGTGATTGCCAATTCCACTAAAACCGTGCAATCTGGCATTTAAACTCGTTTTTCACACATAACGGCTCTGATTGCGAGCAAGTCGTTTTTAACAAAGCAAAATGCAATGGAGGAAACCGTTAAAATCATGGAATAAAACGGAATAAAATAGATAAAATGGCTTTTCTTACCTTGTTTGAATGTGTATTGTCTGTATCGCTAACAATATAAAACGAAACGTGTACATGTACCTAAATACACGCATTTTCCAACTACTGGTTACGCACGAGTGCTGTTATTCATGTTTATAAGGCGTGAGCTAGCGGAGGAACGGTACAGGATGTTTATTTCAGTTTACATACTGTGAGGTATAGATGGAGGCAGTGTGTCGTTTCTAGCCGATTAACTTGTTAAAGAAGTCGAAAAATGTTCTGGTTTCAAAAAATAATAATTTTCATTCTTTTTGCGTTTTTAAAATTTTTCAGTGTACGCCATATTTGACGTGTTTTCATAAGTATATGGAATTCAAATAAGCCCTTAATAAGGAGAAAAATACACCAATCATTCGATAGGATGAGAATGGTCTTAAGTTAAAGATTACCATCTCTACTTTCGATATCCAGGTGTTGACACTTCGAAAAAAGTGTAGTGTCAGATTGTAAATGGGGAGATAACTCGAAACCATGATATTCGAAATTTATGAGGAAAAATAATGCAATCTTGCATACGCATTGAAGAACTTATGTTGTGAGATGCAATATGTTTTTCCATAAGTGCAATTTAATTTTTGTAATAAGAATAATAGCTATTTTTATCTAGCCTTAATCCATCTTCTAAAATTCAAAAGGGGTCAAGGTTAAACATCTGTAATTTGATTGGTTAATACATTCTTAAAAAACTATATCTAAAGAGTTCCTTGACAAATAGTCTGGTGACCATCTTAGATATCCTTGCACCATTGGACAATTTTTATGGATGCCAATTTGTTAATTGTGACCACTTTAATGCGAAACAAAGTTGTCCAAACATAAACCTGTTTAGGCTTTGAGAATATGCATTTATCCATGGCAACCCATACTCGATGCAAGAATGGTGGTGTGCCAACAAAATTACCCCTATCGCAGCTGCTAATTATCCTAGACTACTTAGATTGATACAACATTAATGCTTAGACATACACCTTTTATTTATTTGTCACATATGCAAATTATAACAATCTTATTTGCATATTCATAAATATTTATTGAAACATTATAAAATGTGATTCAAGAATGGGAGTGTGTCTACAAAACCAATGCTATCGCAGCTGCTGCATATCATAGACGACTACTAAAATTGGTACCAAATAAAAGTTTAGTCACATGTCTTTTGTTTCATGGTCAGATATACAAATAATCTTATTAGCAAAAGGATCATTGACACTTGCTATGGGTAAAAGCCTATGGTTTTCAGTAAAAATAAAAGTTTGTCAATCGCCCCTTTCTTCACCTTGAAGCTACCCTGACCTGAGTACTTTATAACTGTGAAATCCGTTTTCGATATTAAATGCTTCAAAGGTGTAACATTTTGGGTAGAACAATCAGTTTTACATTAAGATATATAGGAATCCAAAACCTTTTTTTAAAATATCATTTCCCCCTGTGTGCCAGCAAAAGCTTTTGCATGTATATGTGTTACCATATTTTACACATTGTATGGAAGTGGCGTGCTGGCACAAGGGGGGAAAGATGTTCAGCAGCCCCAAAACCCAGGGCCTAAGCCCATAAAATGTCTTTTCTACCAAATAAAAAATTAATGACAGTAATTAAATTCTCGAGAACCAACCTCCTAAATTGCTTTGTATTCTGTGCTATAGTGTTTCCAGGACTTAAGTGACCCCCGTTTTTTTACTAATTATTCTTTAATGGTGATTTTGATTGAAAAAATAATTAGAGAAATGAATTTAAATATATACCGCGTAATTGAAATTATTTTTTCCGCATAAATATGAGTTTTCGTAAAGGTTGGGATTAGAATCAATTTTGGTGTGTTTTTGCTCCTCTTCTTTGAATTAGTCCCCAAGTGAACCTAGCGATATAAATAAAACATGGCTTATGCAGGTCAGTGGAGGTAATTCGTCAGTCCCACAGATAAGAGTGCGTAACAGATCTTTTTTCCCATTTCTCAACCAAAAAATATGTTGTGTGTACTCAAAACAACCGTTTCGATGATATGGTTCTTTTGAATACCCAAAACACGTGTTAAAACTGATATAAACAATAGCAACTTCACGCTAAAATTGCTTAACTTGCCCAATCTTCGTGCATTAAGCTATGATTTACTGCTTATACTGACTCATAAACTTTACTGTACATCTAAAGGCGATGCATTGAAATGGCCTGTGTTAAAAAAGCAATTCAAGTAACAGTATTGTCTGAACCTTAAATAATGGCTGAATTTTCTTTCGAGATCATTGTTTCCTAAAAAATGTCTTTCAGTAATACAAGTAGGTTATCAAACAGTATGGATCCAGATAATGCCCAACATTTTTACCTGAACGTGCCTTTGGCTGTTGATAAAGTCACAGTATGTCAACTGAAATAAACATCCTGTACCAGTTCCTCCTAGCTCTCGCCCTATACATTATGAATTACAGCACTCGTGCGTAACCAGTTGTCTGAAACCATGATGTGAGAGTTGTTGGTACAGCTGTAATTGCGAGGGCCCACCTATTAAAATTCATTTTTTCATAGATCTTAGTAACTGTTACAGTTACAACCATGAAATCGTGTATACATGTGATTGTCAATTCCACTAAAACCATGCAAACTGACATTTGAGCTCGTTTTTGACACAGAACGGCTCTGATTGTGAGCAAGTCGTTTTTTAACAAAGCAAAAGGCAAAGGAGGAAACCGTTAAACTCATGGAATAAAACGAATTAAAATAGATAAAACGGCTTTTCTTACCTTGTTCGAATGTGTATTGTCTGAATCGCTAACATGTCTATAAGGCGAGAGCTAGGAAGAACGGGTACAGGATGCTTATTTCAGTTTACATACTGTGAAAGTTTATCATCAAGATAGCTTTAGCAGGCAAATATGTAATGCTCTTTAAGTTCAATGTATATCCCTAATTCGCTATTTCTCGTCAACTCTCTAAACTTGAATTATCGTCATAAACTCTACACTTACTAGTGTCGTCTGCTGATTACCTTTGCAAACAATTTGGACCCAGATCAGGCCCGGCAAAACGTCAGGCATGATCTGGATCCAAACTGCTTGGCACTCTATTGATATTCCCATAAGATCATTTTAGAAAAAGCAACAACAAGAAACAAACTGATTTTGAAAAAAAAATATCAGCAGACGACAAAATCATGACAAATTACCTCGTAGGCAAAAAGAGTCAATGAATTGAAATGGAAGGTGCTACATGTACATACGTGTTTCATGCTTAAGCCTTATATTTGCCTGCTTTCAATACAGCACGGTGTAGGACCCCTATAGACTTTTACAATTGCGTGTCTGCGTGCGTGTGTGAGTCAAAATTATGACGAGTGAGGTTTGCGGAATAGATTTTTGTTGAATCATAAGATATAGATAGTCCTGTAGGCTAGTACATATCATCATAGCAATGCAAATAAACCACGTGTATCTATTGGGGTACACATAGGTATATTTACAGGGAAAAACAACTAAGTTATTCTTTTGCACAGGGGACTGGGGCTTCAGTTACAAATAAGGGCGTCTCCTAAAAATAAGTTTTGTAACGCGGTGTGCATTTAAATCCACGTGCTAAGTTCCGTTCTCCTAAGTTCAATTTAAAGCTGTTTAAAAAAAGAAAAACGGGGGTCACTTATAACCTGGAAACACATTAGTTTAATATAAAGTACTTACAGATTAAAAGTAGAATTAGCAAGGTTTTATGCATTTTTTCGTGTGAAAAAATCTCACTGTTATTAAATGACACATTATTTTGCAAACGTCCTGTACTTATCTATTTGCATGCTAGGGAATTGTTCATGTTTTATTTTCGTCTGCTGGCTTTCTTCAAAATTAAGTTTTTAAAAATAAACAACCCAGGACCACCATCAGAGTGTCAAACAGTTTGGATCCAGATCAAGATCGACATTCTATTGTCTTCATCTGGGTTCAAACTGTTTGCAAAAGGCTATTGACAGACGACACAGTTATCCACTGGCATGCAAAGAGTTATAACAGGTAAATACTTAAGTGTTCAATATATTGTCTCATATAGGGATATACATGTATATGTATACCATAAATATTAGGACACTTTAAATAAATTCAACATGCTATGCCCTTTAAACAAAGCAAAAGTAATATTCAAAGGATCTAGTTAGAACCAGTGTTACTTTCAAATTCTTAATGGGACCCTTTCATTCCTTCAAAAATATTTATTTCTTTTGTTGAGCTTTCAGTTTTGTATTATTTACAGTACATGTAGTCAAAAATGTACATGTAACTTCTATATTATCTCCCAAAAATCATTTTATTACAAAACATATTTTGTTTTTAAAACAATTTCATCAATTATCCCGATTCGTTTATACTCTGCATATGGTATGTTCAACAGATATCACCATGCCTACCAAATAAATCAAGAAAACGTGCAGAAATCACTTTTTAAAGCACTTTTTATTTTCATGAAATTTCAGACCCCCTCCCCTTTCTACCCGCCATAACTCTCGAGTGCGTAGGAACTTTGAAAATATTTTGCTAGCTGGCTCTTGCCATTAGATTCAACTATTGCACTGATACTACATGCACCACACTAGAAGCTCAAAAGCAGCGTTCTGGGATTCAGACAAATAGGCGTTTAAAGCCCAAACCGTCAATGATCCTTTGCTATTTCATGAATATTAGATAAAAAATAAGAAAATAAATAAGGAAACATCATTAAAAACTTAAACAGATTGATTTCAACCTCATGTTATCATTGTTGCATGTTGTTAGCGAAATTGATACAAACTTAATGCTGTGACATGGCACCTTTAGTTAATGGTCTGATAGTTTCTCTCTTTTCTAATGTTTTCATTAATATTCACATGTATTATAATAAGAAAGATAGTTTTATATATCATATCATTAGGTAAAATGTTTGTATCTCAGCATGCGTTTGGTACCAAGTGATAAAACTTGACAAGTCCATTCATCCAGTGGTCCTTTATTTGCATATTCATGAATATATATGTGCACGGATCTGAGAAAAGGGTCATTAAGGCATTCCAACAATTATTACATAATAGACATTTGAAAAACGCCTAAAATGACAAAATTTCATATTCTTTTGTAGTACCACAATTATATTTCTATAGCTTGATGTTATCACAGTAGCAACTACTTCTGGATATATTTAAAGTTTTGTATGCTGCCTGTTGCAATGACAACAATTAGGCCATAACAGATACAAGGTCGCATAATGAAGGGTGGGCCACTTTAAATTCCTATAATATGACTTGGAAAAGTCTAAATTCGTACAATTCCTTTGGCATTTACATTATAACATAGATAACGTATGTGAAAACATTATATTTTTTAGATGTTTATACTGAGCCAAAAATAACCCCCACGCAGCTGGAGACCAGCACTCTGACGTCATATTAGCTTTAATGTTCTTCTTGACGTCACATTCCAAACCAGATTACATTGGTTGCTTCAAATCTCCATATATTCGTCAATATTGAAGATAACTACTTCAATTTTCAGGATATGCTCTTAAGAGATAGGATTTTGCAGATGCAATATTAGCTAGATTTTGATTAACATAACCATTAGGTACCTTTTGTCATATCCTGGCCCATATGAAATCAAGAAAAAGAGGGAAATCACGTTACAACTATCAGGGGTGGGGGCGAAGTAAGGTGGTTGATAAACAGACATTGCACCCTTAGGTAATTTTCTCATGCATGCCAAATTGTTAAGTGGGGCCCCTCAATGAAAAAAAAGTTGTTATACAAAACTGTTTGGGCTACGTAAAATGCTTAGTTTCCATGGCAGCTGATAATGCTATTCTTAAAAATTGGGGTGTACCAACAAATACTCATATCTCAGCTGTATCTCATCCTTGAATAATATACGTGGTACCAAATTAAAGTTTAAACTGCTTTCACTAATTGGTCAAATATGCAAGTGTTCTAATTTGTATGTTCATTACATTTAATGATAGCAATAGAAATGAGCGAAAATGGCAGAAAAATTAATGGGATGTACCTACAAAAGTACCTATATCTCAGCTGCTTATTATCCGTTACAACCAACTTGATACAAAATTAATGCTTTGACATGGCACCTTTAGTTAGTGGTCTGATATGCAAGTTATCTAATTTGGATATTCATAAATATTAATAAAGACATTAGAAATAAGAGGGGAAAACGTAGAAAAAATATAAGGCATGTGCTAACAAAATTAGCTATATCTCAGCTGCTAGGTGTTCTCTACTACCAATTTGGTACCATATAAACGCTAAGACATATCAGGTTTTATATAATTTCACGTTTAGTAGTATAAGATATTTAGCAATTGAAATTTTAGTGATCTTGTAAGTACACTATCATTAATTTGACTTCAAATATTCCTTATTTTCTTACGTTTTCATTAGCATACATGAATATTTAAGTCAAGTAACTAGCATATTAAATAATAGAGTAAAGGAAGTACATGTAAATGCATCGCTGAATGTTTTCATCATTTTCCCACAGTTTTTAACCTTTTCATTAATATTCATGAATATACAAACCACATGGAAACTGCATTTTCACATAGCCAAAACAGGCTTATTTTTTAGGATAACTTGATTCCGCATTTAGGGGATCCGAATGAACAATTCGGCGCCCATGACATATTCCGTCCAAAGTAGGTCAAAAGAGCTCAAAAACTAAGTCAGTTTCTGCGGAAAAATCATATCAAAAGGCTTGTATAACAGTGACTGCTGATTTTGAAAACATACTTCCTGATGATATAAGTACACTGCATACGGAGCCATGATCAGTTATGTGTATGCACAGATGCATGCATATGCGCATTTACATAAAAATATACCGATATGCGGACAGATCATTGCACGAAAAGTATATAATGAACCAAATGCACTATCCCATTCATATTTTAATCAAAACGAGAAAAGCACATTTTAACGATGCTCAACTTTATTTTACTACAGGCTGCTACATCTAGTTATGTTACCTCATATTACACGCACATATTCGGTCAAAATCAGTAAACCCTGTATGGATGGTGTTTGCTCTATGGCATTTTAGTATTTCTACGAGAAGTAATCACTCATTTGCTTTATATTCCAATTATTAAGCAAATACAGGAAGGCTGCTTTGAAATTCGTTTTCAGGTTTTTATTATTTTCTTTAATTGGCGTTACGTTATGTAACTCACAAATAAGTTACGTTAATCTTTCATAGTAGCTTGTAGTCAGAAACGTTATAACGACAATCTGAGATGCCTGAGAGAGTTATTATAGCACACAGCATTTCCTTTACTTTTAACAGTTATTACTTGGCGTTATTATGCATGAGGGTTGACATCTCCAAGAATTGGCTTTTATGAAAACACGTCAAATATTGCGGTTGCCCGCAAAGGGGTCTGTACCATTAAAGCGGTATAACTTTTGCGTATAAATAGTAGAAATCAACCGTTTATTTATTTGCAAAGCTAAGAAAATTTTAAGTTTGATTAGGAACACGATTTAATAGAATAATGAATATCCAGTTCATTAGCATACATGAATATTTAAGTCAAGTAACTAGCATATTAAATAATAGAGTAAAGGAAACTTATTAGCTTTAATAAGGTGCCACATTTTGAAGTTAATGATAAATGTTAGCTGAGATATGAATAGTTTTGTAGGTACGCCCTCATTATTTTTTCCATTTTTCCACAATTTTCTCTCTTTTATAATGTTTTCATTAATATTCACGAATATCATAATTAGATAATTTTATATCATATCATTAGGTAAAATTTTTGTATCTTAGCATGCGTTTGGTACCAAGTTTAGTTCTCTAGGACAGTTAACTACTGAAACATAACAAATGTTCTAGGTACACCTCCTACCATTTTCTCTAATTTCTCGTGTTTTCATGAATAATCATAAATACTAGAAAAAGATCATATACATATTAGCTCCTTGAGTAATAGTGGAGCGGGAAATGTCTGTTTTTGAGACGATCATGCACTTCCGGATACAAGCATGAGACTTTCAGATTATGTTCTTCAAACCTTTCTTCTAAATATTTTCTCGTTAGCCATCGCATTTTTTTCCATTTTCAAGATGGCTGACGAAAATTTCAAGATAGCTGCCAAATTCATATGTTAAGCAGAGCAGAGCAGAGAGTGACAAAAAGAAGGCACATGTAGATTTAAGCGTGAAACTAGGTAAAAATGTTTATGAACATGAGTATTTTGAATATTTATCATTAGCCAATCGAAATTGGCATATTTTCAAGATAGCGGTACTAAATTTCAAGATGGCCGCCTCAAAAAAACGTCAGATCAGGAAATAAAGGTTTTACATGATACAAAGCAATTAAAACATCTAAAATGGTTTAATTGGATGAAATATATCATAAAATAATATTGGTTACCTTAAATCAGCCCTATCTGATTATTAAAGAATTAGTTTTAAAAGAGACGGAAATGGTGGTGGGGGTAAGTAAAACTGACTAAACTGCAGTGTTGTCGTCAAACAATGGTAAAAATGCAAAAAGATGTCGTTTGCTTGTTTGCACTACAATCACATTATAAGCTATGAATTATGTAAGTACTAGAAAAGCAATACACGGGAATTGGAGCAATCAAAAGCCACACCTCGCTCTTAAAACCAATGATAATAATTAAAAAAATACAGATAGACCAAAATACAATGAGAACAAATGGCCAATCAGGTGGGCAGCTATTTCTCAAAAGATGGCCACTCAGTAACCCAGACAGAACTTAAAATATAATGAACAAACATAAGGCGAACCATCTCCAAAACTCTGACACCAAAACAAATACCTATTATAATTAATGTAGGTAAGATTAAATGGTCAGACAAAATAAATGGGGATCTTGAAAGGAAATGTCAATAAATTGAATAAAATTATATCTTTGTCGAACTGCTATATTTTCAAGTAAAATCATAAAAAGAATACTGGACATTGCATATTGCTTGGTACAATGTAATAAAAGGGGCAAATATCAGGAATCTATACAATCAAGTACCACACCTGACCAAAGATACCACATGGAAAAGTGACAAATACACTATTTAACATCACAAACGAGAGCCAATTGGACAGCCCTTTCCCAGCAGGTGAACACAAGGCCCTACTATAAGTAGCAATTTCAATTAGTTCCCCCTTGTTGACTGGTCACAATGGCTTAAGTGGTAGAGCGTCCATTTCCAAAGCTGGAGGTCTCAGGTTGAAAAAAAAAACAGCCATGTCACACTTAAATGATTGAAAAAAGGAACCGATTTCTACATTGCTTGGTTCTGAGCACAATAAGACATGCGATGGATTTTCATATCTCACTCACTGCTAACACAACTAACATATTGAAATAACTTCTTAACTAAAAATAACAACAAAATGTGCTTCCAAGTACTTGGTTCACCGAATCCCATCTGGTGTCTCCCTCGGTGGTTGAGATGTATCGATAGAAAGATTTGATTTTTTGAATGCCGAACTATAAAGCTTCAGTTATATAGGGTGGTTACCTAGCTGTCGTGGCGCTATGATTATGATCAATATTATCAAGATTATACTATAGTGTTTAACTCCTTTTGAAGAAATGATGAACAGGCTTCTCCTTTTTCCATAAATGGTGATCTCATTTGATTCATATTTTGAGAACCCTCAAAATGCATATTACGTACTGGTGAAGGGCGTGTATTGAAGTTTTCTGGCAAACGGCAGCAGCCCAACATATATAACACCTTCCTACCTACCTTAACCAGGATTTCAACCTACGACCTCCAGTTCCGGAAGTGAATGCCCTACAACTTGAGCTATTGTGACAAGTCAACATGAGGCCTAATTATGGGAAGTGCTATTTATAGTAGGGACTTCCCCCATGAAGAATGTTCCACCACCTTAAGAGGAGTGTGTGAATGTAAAGCCAGCATACTTCAAGCATACTTTTAAAGAACCCACTGCACTGGTAATCAAGGTATTCTTCCTTTAAAACCAGTGTCCCTGTCAGAACAAGAACATTTCAGTGCCTTGAATATGTCATTGTAACTTATAATCTAGATGATTGTGTTATACATGAAGCAAGATGAGCTGTATACCATGCCTTAAAACATTGAGCACTACAATTATAGCCTGGCATATCTGCTTTGCTGCCTCCAAATTGATCCGATGCAGGTATAGCACCATCAGAGACTGAATACTCATGTATTATTGCCTCTAGTGTCACAAAAACACGGCTTGCACACAAAGTGACATCAGCCTTTCCTGGTATATTTATCAAACTTTGCAGTGTACATGTTTGCAATATCAGTGAGATATTACTGTTGACTTAGAAACAGGTAGAGTCCATGCTCGATAAGATAGAGTTACGCAGTTGGTCACATTATGGTACTTTATTCACCTCATTGGACAAATATAGGGTTTTTTCTTTCATACTCCAAACTGTAAATCTGTTTCGTCACCCTACTCGTATTGAGCATGGACTATAGTGGACAATCAAAGAAATAACAAATCCATCCACAGCGTATGTTTAGGAGTCAAATATTGACTTATGAGCTTCATATAATTATGCTTTAAAGTTCTTTACTATTCTTATCGCCATCATATAATATTACTTGTATCGTAATTATTATCATTTTTTTTTATTATCTCAATTAATGATAGGCCTTAATGAATACATGTGTGTTGCAATCATCTTGATGGGGAAGAGAGAGCTGATTTCTTTGCTTAATTTGTCTTCCTGGTGTCTCGTGATGGCTGAGCGGCTCTTCCTCGCGCTGCCACGGGTTTGTCTGCAGTTTGTGATTGTGGTATTTCCTGATCATACTCACTTACTATTTTTGATTAGGTACCAGATTTCGAAGTTTGTGATTAATGGAAGCTGAGATATGGGTACTTTTGTAATTAAACCCCATTATTTTTTCTATGATTTTCTTTCATTTCTATTGTTTTCATTAATATTCGTGCATTTGATAATTAGATAATTTGCATTAATATTCATGCATTTGATAATTAGATAATTTGCATATCTTATCATTATGTAAATGGGTTCTACCTAAGCATTTATTTGATACCAAGTTTGGTACTCTATGGCAATGGGCAACTGGAAAATTTAATATAAGATTTTTTTATGCACACCCCTTAATTTTTGTGTGGATAATAGTGCTTTAACTTAGCATTGATTTGTTGCCAGTTTCAAAATTCTAGATCAATTAGCAAATAATATATGAGTAATTTTGTAGGAACACCCCTTATTTTTTTTGCAATTTTCCGTCATTTCAAATTATTTCATAAATATTCATGAATATGCAAATTAATTGACTTGAATATCAGACCATTTGGATAAGAACGCTTTGTCTTATTGATTTAATACCCAGTTTGGTGGTCTGTGATAGTTAGCAGCTGATATATACACAATTTTGTAGTTACAAACTTGACCTTTTCTACGTGTTGTCTCTCATTTTTAATGTTTTCATTAAATTTATGAATATTCAACTGTTATACTTTGCATATCGGACCACTACGACATAGCATTAATTTGGTACCAGGTTTTGTATCCTAGAATTAGCTGCTGGTGAGCTATCAGTATTTTTATAGGTATACCCCATTCTTTAGGATTGCTTTTAAATTATTCATTGGCGTTGAAACCATGTGTTTTAACATAACAGGTTAATTTTTTAGGATTTTTTTTTGCAATTTGGTGGTCCAATTGAACAATTTGACATCAATACGAAATTGTCCTCGGAGTTCATGGCAGGTATAACTACCCCGCTCCCCTGGTGCAAAAGGACTTGTCAAATTGAATCATCTATATGGTATAAGTACATGTAAATGCATCGCTGAATGTTTTCATCATTTTCCCACAGTTTTTAACCTTTTCATTAATATTCATGAATATACAAACCACATGGAAACTGCATTTTCACATAGCCAAAACAGGCTTATTTTTTAGGATAACTTGATTCCGCATTTAGGGGATCCGAATGAACAATTCGGCGCCCATGACATATTCCGTCCAAAGTAGGTCAAAAGAGCTCAAAAACTAAGTCAGTTTCTGCGGAAAAATCATATCAAAAGGCTTGTATAACAGTGACTGCTGATTTTGAAAACATACTTCCTGATGATATAAGTACACTGCATATGGAGCCATGATCAGTTATGTGTATGCACAGACGCATGCGTATGCGTATTTACAAACAAACATACCGATATGCGGACAGATCATTGCACGAAAAGTATATAATGAACCAAATGCACTATCCCATTCATATTTTAATCAAAACGAGAAAAGCACATTTTAACGATGCTCAACTTTATTTTACTACAGGCTGCTACATCTAGTTATGTTACCTCATATTACACACACATATTCGGTCAAAATCAGTAAACCCTGTATGGATGGTGTTTGCTCTATGGCATTTTAGTATTTCTACGAGAAGTAATCACTCATATGCTTTATATTCCAACAGGAAGGCTGCTTTGAAATTCGTTTTCAGGTTTTTATTATTTTATTTAATTGGCGTTACGTTATGTAACTCACAGTTAAGTTACGTTAATCTTTCATAGTAGCTTGTAGTCAGAAACGTTATAACGACAATCTGAGATGCCTGAGAGAGTTATTATAGCACACAGCATTTCCTTTACTTTTAACAGTTATTACTTGGCGTTATTATGTATGAGGGTTGACATCTCCAAGAATTGGCTTTTACGAAAACACGTCAAATATTGCGGTTGCCCGCAAAGGGGTCTGTACCTTTAAAGCGGTATAACTTTTGCGTATAAATAGTAGAAATCAACCGTTTATTTATTTGCAAAGCTAAGAAAATTTTGAGTTTGATTAGGAACACGATTTAATAGAATAATGAATATCCAGTTCAGGAATAAATGGGGTAAAATTACATAACGTGACGTCATTAACGTCAAAACGACATCGACGATTTTTTTTAAAATTATGAGCCTCCTTAGAATTAATTTGAGTCTCAAAAGATATTATCATTTGGGGTTTTAAAAGTATGAAAACGTGTCGAATTTATCAAATAAATAACAACTGACAATTTTCTGACATGCGTGGTAAAGAGTTATCTAGCCATTTTACACTATGACGCTACACTTTTTCGAAGTGTCAACTGGCGGATATTGAAAGCAGACATGATAAGCTAAATTTGAGACCACTTTTATCCCTTCTAACGATGGGTGTATTTTCGACTTAGGAAATCGAGTCCATGCACCAGACTACAGGTTTTACTGTACTTTACTTCATCCAAACTGTGTTAAATTAAAAACCCACTGACGCTAATAACCAACAAGTGTTAATGCGCTGATAAGCATTTAACAAACCAACAAACAGACAAGATTTTTTTCAAGTTCATGTACCTTCTTCATCATGTTACATATGCACATGCAAAGTTTGAAGTTGAAACGTCCAACGATTGAAATGGAGACACAGTTACATAAAATACATTAATTGACCTTGGTGCCAAGTTCACACAAAGGGTTGCCAGTTCCCTCTACATTATGTGACATGTTTTGGACTATGAGGCAGTATTTGTTGAAGGTGCACCATACCGGGGATTTTCGTAGACATAATAATTGAGCCATGACATGAGATTTCCAGCAATGTGCTATGTGCGACCAGCAAAGGCTCAGACAAGCCTGCGCATACGCACAGACTGATCATAGCCTTTGCTGTGGCTTAAAAAGTCTACGTCTGTTAAGCTACTGACTGAACATCATTTGGAGTTTCTAAGTTTAAAAGGAGTCTGCACAGGCTCGTCAGAGTCTACTCTTGTCAAAATGCCACGTTGTTGGAAATCACATGTCGCGGCTCGTATATTTTCTGTAAGCAAGTATCAAAAGCTACTAAATGCAACTTGTTAGCACTCTAATGAAGCTTCACGCCGATGCTGTTGTTAATACATTTCAGAGTTTTACGATGTTTACATAGAAATCTATCTTTCTAGTTGGAACCACTAAATGTAGCACATAACAGGAGGGGCAACTTTTGGGTGTTTGTATTATGAATGATCAATGCAAAAAATAGAGGGCTTTGTTGAACTACAAATTACACACTTCGTAAATTTCACACCGCGTAAAAAATGGTACTTATACATGTACCATGAATATGTCATATTTGGCAAATGTGAAATTTAGGTACAGTCTATTTCGAATGTTTTGTTTTGGGGGTGGGGGCGGACTTAGTGCTCAATTTTCACATTTCTATATTTTGCAACATGTGAAGATCTGGTACGATTTTTCTGAGACGTGAAGAATTGATACAAAACGTGAAGTTCTAATTGGTACAAAATCCTAACGTGTGTAAAGAACCGGTACCAAATCCTCACATCTGTGAAAAATTGGTATCTTGAATATTTTATGACTGTTAAGCTACTGACCAAACAACATTAATTTTGGAGTTTCTAAGCTTAACAGGAGGCTGCACAGCCTTGTCTGAGTCTATTTATGTTGAAATACCACTTTGTTGGAAATCACAAGGCCCGGCTCATTTTACTCTTTTCTGCCTGAGTAGTTCTTGTTCGACATTTTCTCTGCTTTGCTTCTCCTCGCTGAGATTGTCTTTGAGTGAGCCGTATGTTTCTCTAGCAGTATCTCTCTCCTACTGTAACTGGGCCTGCCTAAGTCTAACACTCTACCAACTAAGCCACCGCGCTCTGCTAAATTAGATTTAAGTTCAAGAATATTTTTACCTTTTTCTGCCTCAGTAGTTCTTGTTTGAAATCTTCACTGCCCTGCTTCTCCTTGCTGAGATTGTCTTCCAGTGACCCGGCAGTTTCTCTAGCAGTATCAATGTCCTACTGTAACTGGGCCTGCCTAAGTCTAACACTCTACCAACTGAGCCACTGCGCTGTGCTCAATTAGATTTAAGTTCAATAATATTTTACCTTTTTCTGCCTGGGTAGTTCTTGTTTGACATCTTCCCTGCACTGCTTCTCCTTGCTGAGATTGTCTTCCAGTGACCCGGCAGTTTCTCTAGCAGTATCAATCTCCGGCCGTACTTGGGCCTCAATGTCCTGAAATCACACCAAAAGATTCACATCAATGTTTTATCTCTTTTACTGCCAATCATGACAACTGCCGCCTGCTCTCTCTTCTGAAGCTTGTTTATGTTTAATGTCCCACCAACTTACTGTAGTTAGATGTCAGACTTAAGAATTTCTGCTTCTTAGATGCTAATTGTCTAGTGGTGGGGGAAAGCCAGTGAAGTTCTGGGCATTGAGCTGAGAAATACCCTGTGAAACCACCGCAACCCAGAGGGTGACTGTCAAACCATTGATACATACCACTGCAGGAACAACATCTAAGGTCATATAAGGATGGGGCCACAGTTAAAGTCTCATCCTACCTCTGGTTTACAAGGCGAGTGGTTTATCCACTACACCATGACGATTCTTAAGTATTTTGTAGCTTATATTGCAAATTATATGGACCCAGATCAGACTGCTCCATAGTGCTTCCATGGTAAATGTATTCTAGAGTGTATTTATATATATATGCAGCAGATGTAGTAAGCAGACAACATTTTCAAGACAAACAATATAGGTAGGATAATGGTCATTTCTTATCTTTTGGACAAACACTTGAGATAAAGGCTTTTCTCATACATGCTTTGAGTCATTCATTCTTCAACATTAGGCCTTGTTATACAGCGCATTTGCACAGACTCGGGTATGTCATAAGTACTCATTCTTAAGAGGTTACCAGTACTTTGTGCATGCATACTTACATATAATTGACAACTGCAGGGAGACAATAACTCTTTGAAAGTATGTGTAGGGACTGGGGTTCAAACTCACATTCAAACTCACAAAAGAATGGACAAACCAAAGGCAACATGGTCCACAAACGTTTTAATTCTTTCATTATTTGCTATAATCATCTGCTGATAACCTATACAGACAGTTTGGATCAGATCAGGCCCATCAAAATTGTGGGCTGATCTTTGCTTTGTTTGTTTGGTTTGTGTTTTTACGTCCCATTCAACAGCTGTGGTCATGACGAGATGGTCAGTTAACCTAACCGTTTTTTTGTCTGGGCAAGCTTGAGTAAGCGGTTAACCAGTACTTCGTGCACATACATTTGCTTGTAACTGACACCAATCCTTCTTACATCATTGGAAGGAGGAGAATGACCGAAAACATTATTTCATGTTGAATCTCCACGAAAGTATGGGACCAGGCTGGGATCCAACTTGCGACCCCTGGATCTGCAATCGAACTCATTGCGCTACGGGGCCAATTTGACACTTTTTAGACAGTTAATTTTGAAAAAAAAATCAACATTCAAAATTTCTCACCATTCAAATTGTTAAGCCTTTATAATGTAGTGACTCTTAATTGTGTACTTTGGCAGAGAGTGAAGACTCAGATGAAATGCCGCATAATGTAATTTCACAAGGGTCTACACTGTAATGATCTTCCAAGCAAGAAATCAATATATTATCACCTTTGACCCCTTGATATATAATATTATGTTATCAATCGAGTGATTTCGTATTGGCTCAGTTACAGGTCCTTGGTCAGCTGTATTGGTCCTCGGCCGAGGTTAGCTGTATTGGTTCGAGACCAAAGGCCAAGGACCAATACAGCTGACCAAGGACCTGCAACTGAGCCAAATACGAAATCACTTGATTAATGACATTTTTATTAAATATTTTTCAACTGACAGTTAAAATACAGTTTTTTTATATTAATTAATTTGTAAATTCCGACTGACAGTCAATATGAGGAAACTTAGTTCTGATATAGGCAATTTGTATTAGTTATGATGGAAACTACTGAAAAAAGCATAACAAAATCCTTGAGCAAGCATTTAACTCTAGGGCAATGGCTCAACCGGCAGGGGTTCTTGTCTAATACATGTCAGAAGACGGGGCCACAGCTTAAAGACTCATTCGACAGACTGTGAGAGCCCGGGATCGAACTTGGGACCCTTTGGTACAAGGCGATTGACTTATCCACTACACCACGGCGACTCACGTTTTTTGGCTTGAACAGTTTGAATGTTCTAAATAAAGCTTATTCTCAAACTCTGACTTATTGTTTGTGGCTGTAATTTGGCTGTAACCAGTACTGGGCCGGTGGATTTATGAGTTTTTTGGGGCTTTTTTTCTTGGGGGGGGAGTATATCTGAGAGCACCTGAAAGGCTCAACCGGCAGTGGTTCTTGTTTTATAGTCTCAAAAGACGGGGCCACGGTTTAAAGTCTCATCCTACATACTGGGAGAGCCAGGAAATTGAACTCAGGACTGCTGGATACAAGGCGAGCAACTTATTATCCACTACATTACAGCGGCCCACGCGAGCCTGTTCTGTTACATGTATTGTAAATTTTAAAGAAAAATACATAGATATAAAGCCAATTTTAAAATAGTGCAAGTTAGGTAATATATGCATATAAATTTTAATGCTATATTTTAGAAATGTTTGAGTCACTAGACTGTAGCCAACAGCATCCTTGGTAATTTATAAATTGATTTAACCAACTATACTGTAGACGAGAAGGTCGACTTTGCTGCAACAAGGGAGCTACTAAATCTGATAATGTCCCTTTATTTAAAGTTGAAATGTCCCAAAGTCAAAATTACCCAACTCAAAAAGTCAAGATGGCAAGAAGAGCGATTTCATGTGACTGAGCTTCAGATGCATGGATTTCTGTATAGTCTGAGGTAAAATCAAATATAGACTATATGAAAGTAGAAACGTCACAAGTATGACAACGACACATTTCGCTGTATAAATACTATATATTGAGTAGCTAATTAATAATATGGATTATCCCAAGAGTATTGTATCAAACTGGAAGGTATAATCCATTAATGAATAAAGGGTTAATGGAGATTTACTGAACGCTCCACTCTTGGGTTATCCATGGTCATTCTGTACTGTTGAATTTCTTCTTTGCACAAATTATTTACCTGTTTAACTGTGTCATACTCCAGGTGAGACACACCAGCCGCATCACCTGACGCTCCGGAACTTTCTGGTAAACTAGCTATCAACTGATTCTTACACTGAAAGAAACAAAGATTGTCTAATAAACTATGCAGCCAGGAAAAATTGATTTGGTAAATTTTATAAAAAAATATCAATTTTCTCTTTCTGTTCTCAAATAAAATGTTGATTATCAAAGCTGAGTTCACAAAATGTTTTCAGAATAGCAAACAGAGAAGACATCAGAAGCAGTCTGATCTACACCTTTCCTGTTTATCTAGGACTTTTTGGCAGGCAATTAGTGTTCAAAACTTTAGAACATTATCATACTTGACTGCTAGGTATTGATACAATGCTTTAAGGTAGTTTAAATAAAGATAGCTTGAAGTTAAGTCAATTATATTTTTTTAAATAATTAAAATTCTTACATTACTAACATGTAATCCCCAAATGTATAATGATAAACCCAAGAATATTTCTATTATACTGGATGGGAGATGCCATAAGCATAGAAAGGGTTGGTCACCTTTTTCTTCAATACTAACATATATTTGAACGCGGATCTAAGAAAAAGTTCCTTAAGGCATTTCAGCTTCTATTACATGAGAGACATTTGTAAAACATACAAAATTTCACATGCTTTTATATAAGCATTCTTTTATACGAGGGTTGCCCCAGTAAATCGTGGACTTTTGTTAATGCACGAGACTGTGTACCAGTTATTCTATGATATTTTCAGGATGCGTTTATATACTTACTGGAACCATTTTGTATAATTAAAGATGGAATCTCAGTTTAGATAAGAATTTTATGAACCTTGACTTGAGGGTATGTCGGCGTGAGCGGCGCACGTCAAAACTTTTTAATGAAATTATTCTAGTCCAAAAGGTAGTGTACATATCATCAAAATTCGCTTTTGTTTTTTTTAGATAATGCAATACAAGATCAACTAGTGACCGTGCAAGGTAATATGTTTAAGTTTGAAACATTTATGGCCATTCGCATTGATTTTATAAACAATTTTACATACCCAGTACATTTTTATTTTTCAGAAAATGCTAAGGTTAGAAAAACGGTATGCAAGATGGTGTAATGGCGGATCAAGTGGATGGAGAATTCTTGCCACCATGATTTTTGGAAAATAAAGATGGATGCACTGCCCAATATTATTCCAAAGTCAAATATTGAAGCTCTGAATAGACTGGAGAATGATGAGGATAACCGATACTCGTGGAAACTCACACGGAATCAGGATTCGTTGTCGTTAACCCTCAGCTGCAAGCTTCCCACCAAAACTCAAAACAAAGCCAAGGAAAACAGCGAGGTCGCCGGACGCGCTACTGTGAAAGCAGCGAGACGTCGTCGGAAGAAGAGAAACTCTCCCTCTGCGTTGGCTCGTTCTAGGAGACACGCCAGTTTCATGGAGAAGAAGTTAGCTGGAAAACCAGATTCGCCTTTACCAAAAGACCAGCAGGATTCTGTGCGTGTAAAGGAACTGAAGAAGTTAGCTGGAAAACCAGATTCACCTTCGCCAGAAGACCAGCAGGATTCTGTGTGTAAAGGAACTGGAAAATACCAATCTTGTTTCTGGTAGTGACAGGCACCTGGAGTCTTCGGATAATCCAACACCAGCCCCAGCTGTTGAGCCTGACTTGTTGCAGGAATGGGCAGTCCTTTTTGATTTTCTGACTAAAACAATTGATAGTGACGATAGTGAGGACAACGAGGTAGACTGTTTTTGTTCTAACTGTAAGCATCCACCCAAGGAAGGAGGGGAACTTAAACGTTGCTCACGCTGTCATATATACTGAACAAAAGTGAAAACGCTACACTACAATTATCTATATTTAATGAGAAAGTATTGGACAAAAAGTATTTACTAAAGCTTAATAATGTTGCCCAGACATCCAGCAAACGATTCGTCGAAACTCTACCAATTTGTCTCGTTTGATGTATGAGTTATGCCCCTTTAAGTGTTTAAAGCTTTATTCACTGAAATTTGCTATTGCGCATGCGCAAATTAAAATTGTTTTGCTTATCAAAATTTGTCTTAATTGTGTTGCATAAAGACACAAGAAAACTGCTTAATCACTTGAAACAAGCTCAGAAATCAATTTCGAATTTAGCGAATTTGTAAAATATTGAAAATTATCTCCCTTTGACAAAATCAAAAAGGAATATTAAATGTTTGGTAATCTTCGATTTATCACGATTTTCGATAATTTTTTTTTGCCAAATCAGGTAGGCCTCTCAGCACATTGGTTCTACCATTTCTCGACTAGTAATGTCTCATACTAAGATGCAACAACACATTGATTTTACTATGGAGATTTCAGTTTTAAATTTTTAAACTTGACAATTTGAGTGAAAATCCGCTTTTTAAGATTGCTTTTCTAAACGATCAAAACACACTTGAGATAAGTCCTTTACATTTCTGGTTGTCACATGTCTAGACTACCATTTTGCGCAGTCGGATCTCGAAGGTAGTGGATTTCTGAAGGCCTAAATTGTATTAGATTTCCGTTCAAATGGGCAACCTAAAAAATGGACCCCTGTTACATTTAAATGGCTTTCATGTGTTTCCTCGTGACAACATCCGTAAAACTTTTACTGTTATGCATTACTCAGTATTTGAACATTAAGATACACTTTCCATTGCATTCTTGGTTTGCATAATTTTGTATATAGATGGCAAACAATTCAGGTGTAGCGTTTTCACTTTTGTTTAGTATAACTCGCTACTGCAGCGCCCAGTGCCAGAAGAAAGATTGGGACTTTCACAGATTTGCCTGTTCAGTTGTGGCCAAGAAGGTGGGCCCTAATTGATAAAACATCTACCATAAAGACCTGTATATAAATTGTGAATACGTTTTGAGGTTAGGGCCTTGGTGACTGTGTTGTACAGTGTACTGGTTACAGTTTTGTGAATAGACTTTGGATATATTGTACAGTTCTGGTGCTGGGAGCTTGGTGGCTGTATATTGTACAGTGTTTAGTTTACATTATAGACTACTCTTCAAGAGGTGCGTCCGATTCGGCAGAAGTTATATCAAACAACATAAATATGGCGCAAAAATTAGACTTTGAACAATATTTAGCTAATTAATCATAAAAACTACGTTCTTTTAATGTAATATGATTGGTCGAAGAGTCTCTAGTGTCGTAAAACGGATTTTGAGTAAAATTATTTTAGTAATATCATAAAGAAAAGCTCATTTTCGTCAATTTAATGGAATGCATGCTATTTTTCTGTAAGTTTTTTAAATGGTAAATATGTTGTCTCTTATTAAATCTAAAAGATCGCGCTTGTTTGATTGCTTAACATATCTGAACTTACTATCTAGTCTTTACTGGAACCAGGGAGGCTTACTCAACAAATATATGGCAGTATTTGTCACCATTTAAGCTTATTTAAAAAGAGTAGAGTCAAAACATTTGAACATCCCTCTCTGAAAACACAGCAAACTTATTTGTGACGTGCTTCGCATACGCAGAAATACCATAAAGTAAAGGTTCATAACTTTGTTATCTAAACTGTGATTTCACCCACATTTGTAGAAAATGTGTTGAGATGTATATAAACATATCATACGAATTTCATAGGATTCCCGATAGACAATCTCGTTTTATAACAAAAGTCCACGATTTACTGGGACAACACTCGTAGACTTACTTTGAAAATCATACATTTGCATTTACATTATAACATAGGTGATACTTGTGAATACATTATAATTGTTATATGTTTATACTGAGCCAAAAACAACCAACAAGCAACTAGAGACCAGCACTCTGACATCATATTATGGTTAACGTCCTTTTATGACGTCAAGTTCCTAACCTGATTACATATGTCACTGCTAACCTCTATATTTGTCAATATTTAAGATAATTGCTTCAAATTTCAGGAAATGCTCTTAAGAGGTGGTACTTTACAGACTTAACATCAGCTATATTTTTGTTATCATAATAATAAGGTACCTTTTGTCATATCCTGGCCCATTTGCTTTTTTTCACTTAAAATGCATAAAAATAAACTTTAAGTAACAATTTAACTGTTGTTATTTTGGTCAGTCTTATATCGAAGAAGCTCAATACTTTGTTTTAACATTTAAAGTGTTTGTTCTTGACTTTTAACATTTTACTTGAATCAAAAATAAAATATTTTATCATGTAATGATTTAATTTTCTCAGATCATTTATTCATCTGCTAAGTTAATTACAGGACTATTTATAAGCTCTGTGCAAACATCTGGGATCTGCCATCTTACAGCAACACACACACACTAATCTGAGTTTACCCCTTTTTGCAGGTCCGCTTATTGATTGAATCAGCACCTTCAGTCAATTTCTTCATTTCAATATTGGATAATGGATATTCTGTTTTAATTACAATCAATGGTCAGATCAATACAAATTAGAATGTTACAGCTGTCAAAAGAAAAGTATTTTATTATTCAATAAGTTTCATTGTGTTTTAATCTGTCTTTTTTGTACCCAAAATGAAGAAAATTGTTACAAAATGTGTCGTCTGCTATAATATTAATTATTGCTTTAAGGGTTATTTTTTTAAAATAAATATTAAATATTGGCCGGGTATCAAACTATACTTAAAAATGCACCCACTGCTAAAATATTACTCTGTAACTTTGCTATTTTTTACATTATCAAGGATATATAACTTTGCTTGTGTTGTGTGTAAGCCGATGGAAGTGCTTCCTGTTTTCTTGCGTATTGCTCATTGACAGGAAAATAGCCAGACCCCCATGAAAAAGATAAAGTAATTAATTACAGGCTAATTTAAGAGCATTCACAAATATTTAATGAGGGATAATTCCTACCATACTGTAAGCTTTATAATAAATGCATTTGAAAGAAAGTGTGAATTTTCCCTTTAAGGTTTCGTTTTTTACATTTAAGGCTTTGCTTTTACATTTAAGGCTTCATTTTACATTCAAGACTTTGTTTTAACATGCAATGCTCTATTTTATGAAGCACTTAATATACTAAAAATATCTCAAAAGGTGTTCAGTGTTCAATATGGAGGGGTCCCTTGGAAATTAGCCCTTTTTTATCAATTGGCCCCTTGCGGAGGCAAGAGTGGGCCATAAACATTTTGATACATTAGGCAGCGTTTTACTAGCATCTGAAATCAAATGAAAATGGTCCATTTTAAAATTTCCTAGGTTGAACTATGGGTATAAAAGTTATTGGGTGAACAAGCTTTCTTCTACAGACAGACAGATCACTATATCCCCCGGATCCTCTTTGGGCTGGAGGATAAAAACTAGGTCAACTTATATACCTGGGCCATGTATACTGACCTTCAATATTCTGGTAGCTTTCTCCTTGTATTTAGACCATTCTCGTTTAGCTGGCTTTAGACCTGGTCTCATTCCTTTCATCTGATTGGTGACTTCAATTAATTTCACTTAAGGAAATATATAACATGAATGTTACTGAACATACCCTAAATATTAAGGCATCTTAATTATTTTCATGCTGTGTAATTTTTCATGATTTTGTTGTCACCTGCTGACGTTTTTCAAAATTAACCATTTAAAAAATGTCCTTTTCGTAACGAAAATGAAAAAGAGTCCTTCATGCAAAACTGACTCATTTTCTCAATGTGTTAGCCTTTTACCCCATTATGACGCCTTTGAAATACTATGTATTTGAAAATATTTTGGAAAATGGAGCATTTGCCAAATATATTCAAATTTGTATTTAATTTTTTCTTGATTTTTTTAATGTTGTCAAAAATAAAAAGTGCTGTCATGATCTAAAAATAGCATATAAAGTAAAGGGTTAACCATAGTAGCTTGAGTAATTATCCTATTACTCAGGCTACTCAAGTTAACAAGTTTTTGTTTGTGTTGCTTCTTTACATCCCAGTACACACTTTTTCATTCATGTCAGGATGGGTCATCCTGGGTTTAACCAGTACTAAGCAGAGGATAAAGTGTCTTGCTCAAGAACGCGATGCAGTGCCTCCAGTGAGGCTCGACCCAGTAACCCCTCGATCTCGAGTCAAGCATTCTACCACTGAGCCACTGCATTCTTCCAAGATAACAAGTGAATTATTGAGTGCAGGTATTTGTGATGAGACCATCCATTGATTGACCCAATTCTAAACTATTTCAGCTCTGATGGCCATTTTGTATTAATAGCAGAGTGGACCCATTTGGGCAGTTTCGGTAAGAGTAGTATTAGGAATATTTGTGTCAACCTATTTGGATTTTTGGCCAAGTTTCAGGAGATGCCATTAAAAGTGTTTTTTCTATTCTTAGCTCTGGTGGCAATTTGGTTTGGCGAAGTGGATCAGTTTGGGCAATTTTGGTGGATATCATTTAATGAACATTTGTGTGATATGTCTTTTAACTCTTTGCCTACTAGTGACATCTGCTGATTATCTTTGCAAACAATTTGGACCCAGTTCAGGCCAGACAAAGCGTCAGGTCTGATCTAGAACCTGACACTTTGAAAGATTTTTCAAAAAAGTTGATTTGAAAATAATCAGCAGACAGCAAAAAAGCACGAAAAATTACCCAGTAGGCAAAGAGTTAAGGAAAACGTTTACGGTTTATGCATGATTACCAATCACAAAGCTCACCTTTAAGCACAAATAACAACTAAGCATGATAATTACAGGCCCAAGGTTATAAAAAAATTTATGCTCAACTCAACTAAGCACGAAATTTCATAAAAAGTAAAATACTGCAAAACAAAAGAAGTGTATTGCTTAAAGTCACTCAGATGCTTTTATCATGCTGATAAATGTTAAAATGCCAACAATTGATGGTATTTTAACATTTATGAGTTGGATAAATTTCGTGCTCAGCTGAGTTGAGGATGGAAAAAGTTTTATAACCTCGGGACCTGGCCTTATTAAGAGTGCTATAACCTATAACCAAAACATATGTTGTGGGTCCTATAAAGAACTGTCTCAATGGGACTGTTCTCTTGAGCACCAAAACATATGTTTATAGTGATTGGTAAGTATATATTTACAATTTTACGCTTCAAAATTCGTTTATCTAAACTTTAGAATTACCCTTTTCAGCAGAAAGTTTCCTCTCCGCTGTTGTGAGAGCTTGTGTTAAGCTTCTTATCCCTTCCTCTAGACGTGCCTGTCTCTCTACAGCTTCTTGCTACAATAAAATAAAGCACTTACCGTTTTCTCTTCTATATACACCGTGGTCACTTAGAAAAATTGGATAAAAGAGGCAATTGTTAGAGATCAAAATCAGACTAAAACAGTTATTTTTTAAAGCCATTACTCATACAGCAATGTGACTGTTTACCGTGTACAGGCAAAGTAAATACACAAGCTTTCATAGATATTGTTTAGACAAATGAGCTGCGACATGTAATTTCCAACAATGTGGTATGTGCACCCAACAAAGCATCGGATCAGCCAGACTGATTAGAGCCTTTGCTAGTAGCTTGAATATTCTATGACTGTTAAGCTGCTGACTGAACACCATTTGGAGTTTCTAAGCCTAAAGGCAGGCTGTACAGGCTCGTCTGAGTCAACACTTGCCAAAATGTCACATTGTTGAAAATCACATGTTGCGGATCACATACCTGTCAATTTTTTAAACACAGAAATCAATGACAACATACCCTCAAATAATGGGTCTGTACACAGCATGCAAAAGTAATGACCAGATTGCAAGCGTTCATAAGCTGTTGCTGTCTTCAACTGACCCAAGGGGTTATTTCTTTTGTAGTGCTACATTACTCTTCCAATCAACGGCTGGGTTTGGGCAAATCAAAAATTCCAAGCAGTGAGTGACATTGTCTGTTATGCCGCTAAAGAAAGTACATATTATGGTAGTAAAACGATGTTTAGCTATCTAGTTTTCAATCTTAAAGTTTAAAGAAGCACTGTCGACGAGATATCTTTCTGTACTCGTAATTAATACAGAACCCATATGACCCTGTTTTAGTAATGGAAATGTCTGCTTCTGCTGTGGACCACATGTGTTGACTTTGTAATGTGTAAAATTACATAGAGAATCTTACATGAGTGCTTCTCTTATTGCCTGTTGCAAGGAACTTCTAAGTAAGTAAAGGTGCAAAGATCAGGAATCGATACAATCAAGTACCACACCTGACCCAGGATACCAATGGGAAAGTGACAAACTCACAGTAGACACCACAAACGAGAGCCAAGAGGTCAGCCCTTTCCCAGCAGGTGACCACAAAGCACATATAAACAGACGCACACAAAACATAGCAAACACAAGACAGAACAAAAACATAAAAGATCCACAAAGAAGTACCGCCTCTAAGCCTCCCGTACTCTCAGAGTTTCTGTGGTGACTACGGTACTTTTATCATTTGATGTCACATTTTGAAGTGATATTATGCCTTATATAAAAATGAATAAACCACATGTGGTCTACAGACTATGTTGACGTTATGAAATGATGTCGAAAACAACATTGAGTATATATGGCCAAATCGTAATTTAGGCATAGAGACAGAGGCACTAATAGTAGAGAATACGGTATTTGGACCAGTCCATTCTGATTATGGTACTTATCACATAGACTAGCAAACATATATAATAAATAGAGAATACTTGGTAAGTGTCTTTTGATATGAAGATTACACGGCAAGGCTTAGAGAACGCTTGTTGAATCTCAAGCTAGTAAACTTGATATCAAAGACGCAAACCTGGTATTGTATTTATCAATTTACCAATTGGTTCACTCCTCAAACTAGCAATTATGACGTAATTATCAATTTTTGTGTCGATTCAGCATCATGGTGACGTCATTCAAAAAATGCAATGTCATCATGGCGTGATAAAAATGCCCTGAGATAGCCAACTTATCAGGTCGGCATGCAACAATGCAGTTAATATGAGAGGTAACTGATAGAGATTATCGTAAAACTTTCGAGATAGCAAAACAAGTAGCCCAATGAGCAACGATCGCTCACCTGGTAGCCAGCATAATGTTTTGAGATACCATATAATTTATGATGCTCAAAGGCAGGTAACTCTGAACTTGAAACAGTGGCATGGAATTAATTCAGAAACATGAGGTATTATGCCAGTTCTGGTTATCTGCAAGTATTAAAAAGATCTGAATAAAATGATGCAAGTATATTTTTCAGATGCTCAATGGCAGCTTATTCCATGTCCGTGATGGGACCAGACCTATCCATACTTTAAGTGTATGTCCTATTAACCTACAAGGATGAAAAAAGTCAAATGAAAAATAAAGGCTGTAGAGTGGTCACAACATTAAACAGCTATATTTTAGACCCTCAAGTGCAACTAACTCTGTAGATGGTGGTCGGGTGTGGCGGTTAATCAAACCCATTCAAGCTTTTATTGGTGTCCTTGTTACCTGTAAGAATGAGGAAGATCCATTCAAAAATGAAGCTGCTAGAGTGGTCACATAAAATCTCCCATTGTAATTCTATACAGATTTTTTATGATGCTCAAGGGCAGTTAACTCCAGTCTGAGGTTGGTTCTACTTGAAATTCAAAACTCATCTAAGCGTCTATGGCTGTCTTTGTTAGAAGATTCAATAAAAAAATGAAGGCAGTAGAGTAGTCACAACATTATCCATCAATTGTACCATGCTTAAGGGGAGATAACTCTATAATAGGTGATGGAATCTTGACGAAATTCTAACTCATCGAAGCTTTTATAGTTGCCCTTCTTATCTGTAAGAATGAAGATGATCTATTTAAAATTGAAAGCACTAGAGTGGTCACAACAATTCTCCATTTTAAGTCTATGAGGATTTTTCCAGATGCTTAAGTGCAGCTAACTCATACGTCAAATTAATTCAAGCTTTTATAGTCGTCCTTTTTAGCTGAAAGAATGAAGAAGATCAAATCAAAAATGATGGCGCTAGAGCGTCAGAGCACTATCCATATATTTTTAAGATGCTCAAGGGGAACTAATGCCTAAATAGGGGCGATCGGATCTTGACGAAATTCAAATTCATCCAGGTTTTTATAATTATCATTCTTAGCTTCAAGAATGAAGACGATCCATTCACAATTTAAAGCACTAGAGTGGTCACAACATTTCTCCCATTATAAGTCTATGGGATTTTCAAGACGCTCAAGGGCAGCTAACTCCACAGTCCATAGTCCAATCTGGACAAATTTTAAACCCATCCGAGATTTAATGGAGTTCCTTGTTGTCAGCAAGAATGAAGAAGATCCAATCAAAAATGAAGGCACTAGAGTGGTCACAATACTATTTATTGATTTTTCAGACGCGTAAAGGCAGCTAACTAGTACGAAGTCAGTGATGGAATCTTCCCGAAATTCAAACTCATCCAAGCTTTTATAAATGGTCTTTTTACCTGCAAGAATGAAGAAGATCCATCCAAATATGAAGATACTAAAGTGGTCTCAACATTTCTCCTATAATAAGTCTATGGGGATTTTTCTAGAGGCTCAAGGGCAGCTTACTTATATGTCCCTTGTCAGATCCTGCAAAATTTCGAACCCATTAGAGATTATATGGTTGTCTTTGTTTCCTACAAGAATAAAGAGTCAGTAATCAAAAATGAAGAAACTAGAGTGGTAACAAGATTTTTCCCATGGCAACACTAAGGGAGCTATCTGTTGCCATGGAAACCAGAGTTCTGATCCGATCTAGCTCAAAACCTAATGCAGTCAATCCCAATCCCAATGACGTTCCAGATGAAATTTGACAAGGATCGGCCAGCTGGTTTCAGAGATATTCATGTTTGAAAGTGTGGACGCATGTACGCACAGACTAACAGATGCACGGACAGACGCCGGCTCGAGTCCCGTACTATAAGCTCCCCCTGAGCCTTTGGCTCTGGTGAGCTAAAACAACAAAGGTTTTTATCAGACTGTGTTGACATTTGTTGTTCACATGAACAAAGGCAGATTTACTTGCATTGTGGTCCATGTATTTTGAAAAAATCCCCCCTGACAAGGCCTTATGGGTCATTGGCATTATTGACCTTAGTTCTTTTATGAGCCTCCTCTTCTCTCTGTAACTGACCTTCGACCTCTTTCAACTTCAGTCTCAGTGAATCAAGAGCTTGACCGTGTATACTACTAACATCAGACTGGTCTCTTAAAACCCTGCGTAAAACAAACAATCATGTAGTCATGGTTTATAGTATTCATACAGGCAAAGCCTTGTAAAATTATTTGATTATTTAAGAACATATTAACCCTTTGTTTTCGGGATATGCCCTAAATGAGTAATTTTGCTAACAGTGAAGACCCAGATGAGCGCTGCATTTCATCAGGGCCTACATTGTATGTAAAGGTAAAACAGGTCTTCAGACAAAAGAATACAATATTTTTAGTTATAACCTGACACCAATAGATATTACAATGGACTATCCCAAGTTTATCGTTTCATACCAGAATGAAGAATTCATTAGTATACAAAGGGAATAAAGACTTTTTGTACCTATTTCAACTCACCATATTCAAGTACTTTTCATTTCTGTTAGAACCCTGTGAACAGCAATTACCCTATACACACCAAACAAACACTCTGATGCTCAAATGAGAAAAGCAATTTGACTGTCTTCTGGTTTCAATTATGAGGAGCTTAAAAGGTAAACATTACTTGCAACGTCTGTGAATTAAGAGTAATACTTTTCCCCTAGGAAGAGAATAAAAAATCTGAGAAATACAAGGTAAGAGAATTTTCTCATTTGGTCATATCTAGTTTTGTGCAATGAAGTCAAAGGTGTACTCGAAGCCATCAGGACCCACACTGTGTTTCATTTATATGAAATTATGCTACAAAATAAAATTAAAAATCAGAAGACGGTATGTTTTTGCAAGCCATAAAGTACTCAGTGTGGGTTTATCATAACATGTGTTCGTATGATGTAGAATATTATTGTACCTCTTCCTCTCTAACTGCAGCCCCTCCACAGCCCTCTGTCTAATATCATTTTCCCTGTCTGCTTCCTCCAGTCTCACTCTCAAGATAGCCAGCTGGGAGTCCTTGGCCCCTAAAGCCTCCATCAGGTCCTGCTCCCGGTTCTGAAGTTCCCTTATTAAGTGATCTGACCTTGAGGCTATGCGAGACTGCTCTGCCATTTTCTGCTTCAATTTGACTTGTTCTGTAAGACAAAAGATATTACCTCTTTCCTTGCTAGGGGAGACTTTTGTTGTCGGCTGATAACCTTTGAGAACAGTTTGGATCCATATTAGGACCAAAGGTCCATGGTCCTGATCTGGATCCAAACTGTTTGACACTCTGAACCTCACTTTCACGTTAGAGTAACCCGGAAAAGTGTTATTAAACATGTGTTCATACATGTATATCTCTTTCCATTATACGACTTTATCCACTGCAAAACAGGGACATCATATGATAAAACTCATTTACATTTTAGATGGAAAAGTTCTTAATAGCAACCAATCATAGGCTTGGATTCTATTTATACCAGGTTTTTGAAATGAATAGGTACACAGGTATTGAATGGCTTATTTGTCTATTTATTTTTTATAGTAAAATACTTATTGAATTGACAAGGGTTCTTGTAAGGCAGTTTTGATAATATCATTTGCAAATACTTTTTTGTTTGGAAAATGTCTACTTATTACATCTGCTACATATATTCAAATGCGCTCAAGACTAATTTCATCGCAGAAGTAAACAGCAAATACACAAACCCTTATCAGACTGCTCCAAAGGGAGAAGTCAGGCCCCGAGATTATATAACTTTTTTCATGCTCAACTCAGCTGACCACGACATTTATACTTCTCATAAATGTTTAAATGCCTAAAATGCCTACAATTGTTGACATTTTAACATTTATTAGCATGATAAATACAACATCTGAGAGACTTAAAACAAGAAACTTCTTTATTTGTCAGTACTTTAGCTTTTATGAGCGGTTGAAATTTCGTGCTCAGCTGAGTTGAGCATGTAAAGAGTTTTATTACCTCGGGCCTGATCTGGGTTATATTGTATTCAATATAGGCTGTCAAAGTACATATCAGATGAGCAAGCAGATGACGAAAGGTGTTGATACCTGTCTGTGAATCTTTTGCTCTCTGAAACAGTAAAGCCATCTCATTATTAAGGGAGGTAAATTCATTCTCCAGCATGCTGATTTTTAGGTCCATTTGGTAGAAATGAGATTCCAGCTCATGGTTGCTATGAACACGGTTACTAGAGGAAAGATCAAAGATGGCATCTTCTAGGGCTTCAACATCTGAGGCTAAATCTGTTGGGCTCTCTCTGCTGTCGGTACCTTGTATAAAACATGAACTGGTAGAGTGATCTGGAAAATACTGTGTTTGCTTTTATCACTGCATATATGAACTATATAATGAAGTACACATCTGAGTGACCTGCAACATTACAACAACTTGTAACTCTGTACATGCTATGCGGAAATGATTTTTGTCATATACTCACGTAACTGTGTTCTTTTAATTTAACCTTTTCTAAAAATTATTTCAAGAATACCATCAGAGGGTCAAATTATTTTGGATGCATGTCAGGCTAAACATTTTGTCAGGGCTGATCAGGTTCCTAACTGTTAGCAAAAAGTATCAGCACTGACGACATTAGCATGAGAAAATTTAATATTACTGCAACCAAAAACAGATATGTGTCCAAATGAAAAAAATGTTTATATTTCTCAACTAAAACATGTTACAATAAAAATGTTCATATTCAGGTATTTGACTAACAAAATGATTGTCAGATTAGCAAAATGGGAAGATCCTGATTAGACTGCTTCTTCAGAAGCAGTCTGGTCTGATTCTGCTCTATTTTTCTATGGCTTTTGTCAGGGAACTGATGCTTGACATTTTAAGCATTAGTTATAAAGAAGAGAAATTACACTGTAATCACCTGGTACAGCAACCAAATAATTAGGATTTTGAAAAATAAAAAAAAAGTTCTGTTTTTTGTTCACATTATGATGAAATTATATATTATGTGTCTAATAAAATGCTCATTCTATCAGATTAAGTGTAAAAAAAAACTTTGCTTCCCCATAACCAACCAAACTAAAAAGAGAATGGTAAGGTGGTAGGCTAAACAACCTCTTTCTTTATAAATGACGATGATGAAAATATGTCCCTCCCAAAACTTTAAGTACCACATACTCATAATACAGAATTTTTATAACCCAACAAAATCAGCGAGACAAACAATGCAGACACAGATCAGATGATAATTACCAAAATGTTAAAATGCATAGGCGGATCCAGAGGGGGCATGAGGGAACAGGGGGTCTGGCTGTTGCTTAGGAGTAGAATTATTATTTGTTGAGAAAAAAGATGGTTATTATGGTGTCATTACAGTATGCCATGCGTACCCAATCAGCCTGTATCAAGCAAGACAAATTAAGACATGTATCTCCATTAAGCAGATCTTGCTTTGAATGGACAATCAAGCAAAATCACCTATATGTACTTGTGTGAAAATTCATTTAGTTGCTACATGTATGGTACCAGAACTTTTCCATGCATATCCTAGAAGATTTAACTAAGCAATTTCAAGTACATGCATTAAGCAAGCAAATTTTGCTTTGCTTAGTACCGTTACATGTACTTGCTTAATAATTCACAAAAAAGCGTATTATGCTTGTTTGAAACCCTTACTTGATTAATGATTCATTGAAAAACAAAATATGCTTGCTCAAAACTATTACTTGCTTAATAAATCTTAGAAAAGCAAAATATGCTTGTTAAAAACCGTTACTTGATTCATAGAAAAAACAAAATCTGCTTGCTTAAAACAGTCACTTGCTTAACAATTCATTGAAAGCAAAATCTGCATGCTTTAAACTATTACTGGCTTCATAATTCATAGAAAAGCAAAATCTGCTTGTAAAAACCGTTACTTGATTCATAGATAAAACAAAATCTGCTTGTTTAAGACCGTCACATGCTTAACAATTCATAGAAAAGCTTTATCTGCTTGCTTAAGGCAATTAGGTGTTTAATACTTCATCGGAAAGCACAATCTGCTTGCTAAAAACCGTAAATGGCTTAATGATTTAAAGAAAAGTTTAATCTGCTTGCTTGATGAATACTTCATGGGAAAGAAAAATATGCTTGCTTAAACCCGTTACTTGTTGAATGATTCATAGAAAGGCTTAATCTGTTTGCTTAAGGCAGGTACATGTACTTGTTTAATAATTCATGGGAAAGCAAAATCAAATTGCTTAAAAACATAAGAACGTTAATGATTCAGAGAAAAAGCTTAATCGCCTTGCTTAAAGCAGGTTCTTGTTTGATACAGGTTACACCTTAATATCCTATAACATTATAGCTGGAGCATGCTCAGCGAAATTGCGAAATTGTATTAGACTTGAATATAAATGACCTACAACCAACTACCGTACCCAGTTTGTTAAATTGGGAAGGTTCAAAATTTAAGTTTCAACTTCTCACTGAAAAATTATGTAATGGTAGCCCTGTTGGAAGCATTCAATAAGACAATTCCAACAACTATCATAAGTTCTGTACAAATGGTTTCATAATCAAATTCATGTATAAACAAGAAAAATATTTACAGTAAAACCTGTGGAAAATGGTCACTCTCAAAAAGACAGAAAATCGGTTTTCAAGACCAATTATCGCTTAATACAGGTCAAAAGTATTGCAGAATTGTCCAAGGGGAGCATTCTGCAATACTTTTGACCTTCAATAAGCTACCATTTGTCATTAAGATCTTTGTTTTGTCTCTTTTTGAGTGGCCGTTTTTTGTTGTACACATTTTAGGTCAAAAAGGCATCTTAGGTCAAACACTAAATATGCTTGCATTGGCCTGACTTTGTTGTATGTGTATAACAAAGGCACAGATGTGCATTCTGTTCTTTTTCTGGAGATAGATGTCGGACTTAAGCAATTCTGCTTCTAAGATTCCAACTGTCTAATGGTGAGGGAAAGGCCAGTGCAGTTCTCAGCGTTCAGCCTGGAAATACCTTGTGAAACCACTGCAACCCGGAAGGTGACAGTCAAACCATTGATACATACCACTGCAAGAACTATTTTGATAGTTGTTTGACTAATAGATATTTTTGCTAGCGACTTTAGTGAGAAACGAACCTTTGTGGCCGAGGTGTCTAGCTAGTCAGAGCTAAACATGCTACCGACCGAGCTTTCCGTGCAGTCTGATGAGCGCCATTGTTATTCACTCTCTGGAATGTATAATAGCTAAGCATGCTAAATATTCAAGTTATTGTCTGTAGATGAGCAGACTGGTTAGACTTTGGCTTGGTCAGAAACACCTAAGACAAATTATCTAATTGCAGCCCCATATGTCGGAGGAAATTAGAAATCTAGGTCCAGAGAAGCTAATATAAATTTTGAGTGTTGAATTGACAACACTATTTAAAAATGCCTTTCCCTGCACACTTAAAGATTATTCTTTATGACTGCTCAGTACCTGGCATTTCCACATGGACCATAGATGATCCGCTGGTTGAAGATGATGCCTGTCCGCCATTTGATGCTCTTCCGCCTTTGTTTGAGATCACAGATGATGCACTTGATGGCCTTGAATGTCTTGTACTTTTTCCTGGTGTGCTCTTCTTTCTCTCAGTTGGTTCAGAGCTGTTTAAGAACTCAAACTGTGCTTCATCAGTGTCTTTCTTTTTAACCAACTGGTCCCCAGCTTTGGATGTAACAGGTGTTGAGGAACCAGCTACCTCACTCGATTTATTGTCCAAATGTTTAGTCGTAGCACCTTGGGATGATGTTGCCTGCTTGCTCTGTGCACTGAGAAATGGAGTAGGACTTGAACTAGTAGGAACATGAGAGGTAGACCCTCCCAAGGCCGGAAACTCTGATGGATTTACTTTAGATCCGAGTTCTGCCTCTTGGGCTTCATCAATTAACACAGAGGCAGCCTTTTGGTCGGGGCTATAAAGATCACCTACAAATCTTGCCATCGATTCTTGACAGTCAGGCCATCTTTCAGTTCTACAAAAAGAATTTTAGGCAGAATTTTTTTGATTAGTTGATTTACGGAAGGAATTGTTTCTCAGATTTATGGTTGGGGGGGGGGCAAAAAATAAATAAAAAAAGCTCTGAAAATGACCAGTTAACTGGTCATTTTCAGAGCTTTTTCTTTTCTTTTTAATATCTCAAGAAAAAAAACCCGTAAAGTAGTAAAGGTAAACCAACAGTCTGTATTAAATCTTTAAATGTTTTATCATTTTCCTAAACATCTGGACAGGACAATCAGTTTTAACGGTGTCACTCTCAAAAATACACTGATATAACCTCAAAAACATTTGTTTAAACGAAACAAATAATATAAAGAGTCGTCGGATATTTTTTTTTTTTTTTTAAATTATTTTTTTTTCTTTACGGAAAATTACAATAGGAGGGTTCGTAAATCAACTAATAGAAAAAATCTGGCCTTAGCCTTTATTTTTTGACACCTTAACTCTTGCCTACTGGTAATTTTGCATGCAAATTTGCAAGTCTGCTACTTTTTTCAAAATCAATGTTTTTTCCAAAAAAATATTTTAGGAATACCATCAGAGTGTCAAACAGTTTGGATCCAGAAAATGCCTGATGCTTTGTCAGGCCTGATCTAGGCCAAAAACTGTTTGCAAAGGTTATCAGCAGATGACACTAGTGGGCAGACAGTTAACTCCTCAACAAATTCAGGTCAAATAGAAAAATACCTGTGCTTAGGGTAATACGACTTTAACTAAATAAACTGGTGAAACCTGGAATTTTTTCTGGTTTTCTGGAGAATACATAATTTCATGCATTCCGAGAAAAAAATACTCTGTTAGGGACATTAGGTGTACATACCCTACCTAAAATTTTCAGACCTTTTACCCTAAACACACTAAAAAGATAAGCACACTTATTTTTTATTTTGCCTTACAGTTAATTCTTTTCCCGCCATTCACACAACTGACATATTATGCTCTCTTTGATATCCTATATTGCACACAATATGGGCCTCGTCTCGACAAAACCTGTTTTCGGGGGTTTCCAACATAGTGAGACCTAACCCCTTCTTCTCAGCTACAGATACTAGCTAGAAAATTGAAATTTCGCTCGTAGCAAGTCTCGATGTGATGCTTTCTGAAACGTGAATAACAAAAGTGCTGATCAGATTGCGCGAATGCGCAGGCTGGTCTGCACCTTTGTTGCTCGAAAACCACCGAAGACATATTTTCTCCGTGAAGGCCCATATGAACGCAAATCAAACTCAGCTCCCATAAGGAAATATAGTGTTTGCATGTATCATAAGGTTGCATTACACAGGTTTTTGGTATATGGATAGTCAGTAGCGAGTTAGAAGCACTCAAGACAAGCATTACAACCACTTATGAAAATAAAAGCTATTTATAAAGACACACTTTGTTGTTTCATGCATGTAAACAAAGCCACGCCCCTTATGAAAATGGCTAATTTTAAGCCCAAAAGACACCTTTTTACAAGTTTATCAATCCAAAAAAAGCAGACAAAAATCATGAAATAAGACAATTTGCCTGCGGACACACCTCAGAGACATAAGTTTATCAGCAATTCATCATCAATCATCTGTTTTTATTTTTAGCACTCCTCTGCTACATTAATGTACAAATATCAACAAGGCGAAAACGGACAACCAGACAAAATTAAAGAGTTTCGTATTTGCCTTCAAACAAACATAGTAAGGTCAAGTGACACTGACAAAATGCATTTTTTTTTCTCACTGCTGGCTTAGACTCTGCCAGATGCGAGCCAACATTTCTGCATTAAATTTAGAACAAACATTTTACGGACTGACATACAGCCCTACCCCTTTATATTTAAACTGTGGACTGCCACCTAGAGTGTTCTGAAGGGCATTGGAATATATATGCAGCAGAGGTAAAAAGTAAACAATAGTTTCAAGACAAAACCTATTGGCAGGAAAAGATGTGATAAAAGTGGCAGTGGTATAAAATAATGTGTTAATTTCACTTTTTGCTATTCCGTTCCAACTTAATCACATCTGTTCCTGTCAATATTTGTTACAAATGTATGATGATCTTGGTTTTATCATTCTGAGTAAAACTATAAGGATTCCAAATATGTACTGTGAGCTCCAGATTAGGCTTAACCAAAATTTTGTAAGTAACTTCAGAAATATTTTAGGTGCAGGGATATAGCTGGCCCTAAATGATGATGGGCCCTACAGCATATAAATGATGTTGATGCGGAGTAAGTCTCAAAGAGAGACATTTGGGCATATTAATTAAGCTTCGTGAGCAATCAGCTTTTTATTGTCCTAGACTACTGCTATCTTCTTGAAAGATAAAGACAGTCCAGTAGTGAACATACAATGTATGTATCTATACAGGACACACTCATCCGTGAAAAAGAAGACTTCATGTCATCTGGTAAGTCATGAAGAAAATGAGAAAGATGATCAGACCAAAATAATCCTTTTTCTATCTCACCTCTCTTTTTTCCAGCTCATCCAGCTACATTGTTATTATTTCTATTTTGGCAGTTCTACGTTGCATATGAAAACATACCGTGACCAACTACGTAACTCTACTCTTATCTAGCACGGACTCTACACCCGGGACTATCGATCATGTGATGACTGTTCAGTAAACAAGTCACATGGCCAGAATTGTTTAACAATTCTGGCCATGTGACTTGTTAATTGTTATAACGGATGCCAGAAGAAATGAAGCTTCATGCAATGTCCATTCAGCCAAGCCAGTATTCATATGGAAAAAAATCACAGAAATCATCATAAATGACATTTTATATGTTTCTGGGGCTCAAAAAAACGTCTCACTGATACTGTTCTTTTAAGAACCCACAACATATGGTTTTGTTTAGAAATAAGAAAATCATTTTTTTTTCGCATTCTCAAACAGAACAGAACATATACTTTATTGATCTCTGAGGTCATACAATAAGACATATGAGTTGACTGGAATATAAAAAAAACAATAATAGTTTTATTTAGCAGGAACGGAAAAAAATTGCAATAATTCACAAATTGAAACACAAGACGACACAATAACAGAACAAAACACACCTATCCATCAATACAGGACCAAACACAACACATCACAAAACCTAATTCAAACACAACACATCACCTGTCCAGCACCAAGCTAAACACATCACAAAGCCTTATTCAAACACAGCACATCACAAAACCTAACTCAAACATAAGCACATAACAACGTCTTGTCCAAACACGACATGCCACAAAACATAATTCAAGAACAACCCTTTACCAAAAGCTAATTCAAACATTACTCATCACAAAAACTAATTCAATTACAACACTACACAAAGCCTACTCCAACACAACACATCTCCAGCCTTATTCCAACGCAATACATCACAAGCCTAATTCAAACAAAACACACAATAAAACCTTACTTTAACACGACCCGACAAGCCTAATTCAAACACAATACATCAACACACAAAACATATTAAAACCTTATTCAAGCACAACCAATCACAACGCCTTATTCACCAGGGCGGTGCCATTTTTTAGCCCCAGGGGCATAATTTGAACAAGCTTGGTAACGGTCTACTAGGTGATGCTACTTACCAAATATCAAAGCTCTAGGACTTGTTGTTTCTGACAATAATCTTTTTTAATGTTTTCATCTAGAAAATCATTTTTTAACTGTGTGGCCTAGATATGAAATGGTCTGAACCATTTGATCAATTCTTAAAGAGGGCCATTAAATGACCAAACCAGCCAATTTGGTCAAAATTCAGCCAGTGGTTTAGGAGGATATGTCCTTTGAAGCAATTGACATTGACGCACGACCGACGACAGACATCCAACGATCTCAAGGTGAGCTCAGGTGAGCTTAAAAGACAATAAATGTCGTTAAAGAAGATATTCTTCGACTTTTAAAGATGAATAATACATTTGAATCTTTAGTCATTAAATCCATTTTATATATAACATACTAGCATTAGCAGTTTTATATCGTCTGTCTTTACAAGAACAGCCAGAAAATCAAATTCCAAATATTTCTCTGATATTGTTTCCTTTACATTGTTTTCCAAAGCGCTGCTTTTTCTGCCATTATACCACATGGTTCAATCCTAGAAATGTAAAACAAACCTCTTTCATTTATCTTACTCACAATTCTCTCCATCATTTCTAGCACAGCTGACTGAATATCTTCTATTTCATTACAACTGTAGTCAACAGAAGATTTCTTCAAAACGTCTTTAAAGAAATGTTCATGAACCTTCTTTCATCCATGTAATCTAATAGTATCTTCTTGTTATTCTGAAATATATCAACAAAAAGCTATCCAGTCTCAGAAAAGAGTTGTAACACAAGCAATATTCTGTTTGTGGTCGAATACAATTCCTCTTTACCTAAGATAGGTCTTATATGGTAAAGTCATGTAACTTCGGACATCAGGTAAATTCGGACAGCGACCATGTTTGATTCATATCTTAATTATTGGAACAGAATATCAAATTAACTAAGCAAACAGTAAAAATCCTGATGAGACAGCTCATCTCATCTGGATTTCCACTGTTTGCAAATGTATGTCCGAATTTACCTGATGTCCGAAGATACCTGACTTTACCCTATAAATCTTAGAAGAGTTGTAACACAAGAAGTAAATTGTCTGTGGTCGAATACAATCCCCCTTTACCTACTAATAAAGAAAGTAAGATAGGTCTTATGATAAATTAATCAACTGACTGTAATGTGCGCGACCCATGGTGAACGTAGGTTAATCACTATCCGGTGCCAGAAGGAATCTTTGGAAATCAAATGGACGGACAAACGGACTCACAGTGGTTATAGATCATACTTACGAGGGTGGTGCAAAATTTCGACACCAAGTCTTTAAAACATTGTTTTAATTGATAATTTCGTTTATTTTCCAATTTTAGTAGATGTTGTGATTTTCTTCAGATTTCTATGTTTTAAATTCTCCCAGTAGCCTCGTCACCGTTTTGCAAACCAGTGGCTGGACAAGTAGAAAGGTATGCAGTTTTATCCACATAAACGATGAGGTTCAAGAGTTATGAGCATTTTTACTTTTTGTGGCTACTAGTACAGGGTTTGGGCAAGATTATTGTCATGTGCTTTTATGAACAGGATCACAGAAGGCTCAACTGGCAGTGTTTCTTGTGTAAAGCGTCTAGGAAGACGGGGTCAAACGTAGTCCCCTGTACACAAGGTGACGTGTTTTCTGGTTTAAGAGCTGTCCAGGTTGAAATGAAACTCTAGTTATAAAGTCCCTTGCGCGAGAGAGATTTAAGTCCCACATGGAATTTAGATGTTAAATCTATGTATCAACAATAAAATTTAGAATTTTTTTTTTTTGCGAAATTTATTATACTGATAGCCTTGTTTAAGAAGTTTCTGAGTTAACATATTATATAGACACATTAATATAGGCCATACAAGAGTCACACATTCATACTATAGCATAGCATTCAGAGTGGTCATATAGTACATATGAGTTGTGTTTCTTTTCCTCAAAGACAAATTTTCATGAATAATACATTTTTCTTGTTTTTGATGACCACCCATAAGGCTCACTAAAATTCTCTAAGAGAGAGAGAGAGAGAGAGAGAGAGAGAGAGAGAGAGAGAGAGAGAGAGAGAGAGAGAGAGAGAGAGAGAGGAGAATCTCTCATATACATAGATTGTCTTACTACATAGCTATTATTGTTCTACCTTAAATACTAACTCTACCCTAACTTGCATGGGCAGAGGGATGGTATATATACATTTCCAATAAAAAATTCAATACGTTTTGTTTTCTTTATTAAAATACTTGCAACCATAAAATATCACATCTCAAAATGATATGTCATAGGAATGTGCAGGTGTGTGTTCTTATTGCACTCCCAAATTGACATCTCATATAAACAATTATGAAATTAAAGTTTAATTTTCTTATTTCTCAACCAGAACATAAGTTGTGGGTACTCAAAATAACCGTCTCAATGAGACGATTCTTTTGAGCACCCAAAACATATGTGAAAGCTGATGGGTAAGAAAGTATTCACAATTTTACGCTGAAAATACTTGTTTATCTAAGCCTGTGACGTCTGACCGTTTCTAGTTGCAAAAAGAGTTATCATGCCATTGTAGGTTTTCAAAGGCAATTAATAACATGTAAGTGGCCGGTTAGGACCTTTGGACAATACTTATTATAAATAAAATGGCCAGACAAGATGAATGGTCAGGCGTACCTAAGTATTTATTGGTAAGAATTTTAGCGTTATATTTTCTCACCATTACATTTAAACATGTATTTTGGGTGACCAAAAGATCAAGAACCGTCTCATTGAGACCACAACCCACAACATATGTTTTGGTTTAGAAATAAAAATAATCTTATCTACGGAAGCCAAGAAGGTCCACTTTAAAAAAACATCTCGTTATTTAGAGATAACTAACTAACTTACTCGTAATAACGAAACGAATATATCCTTAAAACGGGATAGCTTGAGCAGATATTTGCCTTATCTTGTTTGGCACCAGAGATTTCCGGAAGTCTGCCAGGGCGCCAGACACAGTCGCAGACTGGTGCACTGAGCTTGGGGTCCATAGAGGTCGACACTGGTCTTAACTTGTCTGGCACCGGGGATTCTTTGATGAGTGACAGCCGAAGACCAGTGCTTTCCAGAGAGGTAGAAACTGGTCTTAAATGCTTGGCATCAGATATTTTGGAAGTCTGTGACGGTGTCAGAGACAGTCACAGACTAGTGCATGAACTCAAGAAATTCTCTAGAGGCTTCCACTACAGGTCTTAAACTGGTCTTAACCGTATTGGTACCGGGGAAACCCTGGAAATCTGCCAGCATGTAAGAGACTCGGGTCTGAAGTCCCTGGAGACAGAAGTATGCCTTATCTTCTTTGGCACTGGGGATTCCTTGAAGTCTCTGAGAAGGTGCCAGAGACAGTCAGACACTGGAAGTCTATCACGGTGCCAGAGCTCGGGAGGGTCTATAGAGGTCAAAACTGTTCTTATATAATTGAGAACTATCTCGTAGGAACGGGATAACTTGATTGGCACCAGGGATTTTGGTAGTCTGTGACGGTGTCAGAGACAGTCGCAGACCAGTGCAATAAACACGAGATTGTTTCTAGAGGTCTAAAATGGTTTTAACTCAATTGGCACATGGGGATCCTGGAAGATGTTACGGTCCCAGCGAAAGTCACAGTCCGGTGCATTGCAATCAAGAGGGTCCGTACAGGTAAAAACTCGTTTCAGCTTGTTTGACACTGGAGAGTCCTGGAGAGTATGTCAGATATAGTCAAAATGACACGGGAGGGTCTATAACGAGATAACTATCCCGTAATAACGAGATAATCTGTTTGGCACCTGGATCCTGGACGTCTGTGACGATGTAAGAGCCAATTTGACTGTCTCCAACGCAGTCACAATACTTCAGAAATCACCGTTGTCAAACAAGTTAAGACCCGTTTCCACCCTCCCTAGTGCAATGCACCGGGTGCCATCCCAGACTTTCAGGGGTTAAGAGCACTTTGACCTCTAATGACCTTCTCGAGTTCATTGCTCTGGTTTGAGACTGTCTCTGGCACCATCACAGACTTCCAGGATTCCCTTGGACCATTAGGTTGAGACAAGTTTTGATCTCAAAGAGACCTTCTCAGGTTCATTGCAATGATCTGCGACTGTCTCTGACGATTTGTGTATTTCGTCATTTGGAGATAGTTATCCCGTTATAACGATATAGTTAACTCGATATTACAAGTTAATTATCACGTTATTACAAGTTAATACCTCGTAAAAACAAGCCAACTCTTAATCATTTCGTTATTACAAGTTAGTTATCTCGTTACTACGAGTTAGTTATCTCGTAGAAACGAGATATTTTTTTAAAGTGGACCTTCTAGGCTTATGTTATTTTCTGTAATAATAATAATAATAATTATAATAATCACACAACATTAGCATAAACCATTTTTGTCGGCCTTACATTGTATTCAAAACAAGATTTTCAAAAGCATGTCTGGGTTTGAAACTATCACGATCGTCTATAGAATCTAAAAACAAGAGTGTTCAAATCTTTTTATTATATAACTAAGAAAAAATACCGATTTTCATTGGCTTAGAGCGCTCACGTGGCCAGTCAATATATTGTCATATTCACTGGCTGGCGCGCGCTTGCCAGTGTATATTAATTAAAAAAAATAGTTACTAAAATTAGACTCCTTGTTTTTTTCCGTTCCGGTTCTGCTTTTCTAAAGGGTCGGTAATAATCATATCGTAGTTGCCGAGAACGCAACAAATCACGCACTGGAGCTGATCTATTTTGATTTTAATGCACATTAAACTACGAAAACAAATGTGAAGTCTTCAGCTTCTTCCAACTTTCCGTCTTTGCACTGAGGAACTCCCGCCAAAACTTAGACCACGTCGCATACGTTTAGATGTATTTGTAACGTCTTTCAAGCGTAAAAACGACGTTACACCGTCTAACGCCATGAATGACGTCATTTTCCAGTAACTGAAATGACGTCAGTTATCACACATTTTCCCTGCGCTTTCAAAGCTGTGAATTATCGTTTGGCATATCACAGTTATGTCCCTGTAGACTGTCCCTTAATTTAAAATTGGCTCTACAGGCGAGGTGTGTTAGAATTCTTGTTTGTAATGTTGTATGATGACACTCATGCACACCATATATAAAATAGTAAAAGGGTGGTCTTATCTAGGTCTGTACTGTTTTTGCTAAATGCTTGACTGTCCCTTAACTTGTATATAAGTTCAGTATTATTTCCAGGTGCAATGATACCTGTAAATTTTTCTCTTAATGTTATATAATAAAACAGTTATTGACTAATGGGGCATTGGATATGATGTAATATCGACCAGAGAATACCAATATTGACCTCGGCTTCGCCTCGGTCAATATTGGTATTATCTGGTCGATATCACATCATATCCAATGCCTCATTAGTCAATAATTGTATAATATATTCTAGGTATGAGAGGCTCAAGTAGCAGGTTTACTGGTCTACAATAGGCAGGAAGGTCCCCACTCTCGAACGCGCCACCCAGTTCTTGCAAGATACCAGCTACACATGTCACAATGTCCTCTGATATAACTGTTCAAGTTGTGTCGTAATTGAGAACCATTGTCTTTATCAGGTAGTTAATTACTTTATCATATGACGTCGCGTCTGGGAGTGAAATAACGCCATGTAATAAAATTTGTAAACCATTTCGGGAAGCAATATGACGTCCATAACAACGTTGCGTAGATAATGACAAAATTATAACGTTTTTACGCGAGAAATGAGATTTCAAAGTAATCTTAATGTCATATGATAAATAGAATCTAAAATTCGTGCTCTTGCAAGCCTCGCATTTTATCTCTTTTCCCCAACTCGTTAAATAAATTCAATAAAACATGAGCACTCATGTAAGATCCTCTATTTATCTGTCTGAATAATGTACTCCAAAAGAATATAACACTTTTATGCTTCTTTAAGATATTGTTTGTAACAGCTTTCACTTCTGCTATGCAGCCAGATATTCTCCATGCACTCCTGATATCAAACACAGGAAAACACTTTGATACAATGAGACACTCCTGGTCACATTTACGCTTTTACCCATGTCGCGCTTCTTGAATAGCTTCAAATGTTGGTATGAAATCAATATGAATTTGGAAACGCTGCATGTTTTGTGTTCGGTTAATATTGTACCAAACAGGAGCAAAGAGACTCGAAGACTTGTTCTCCCATAATAATATCAGTTTACAGTGTTCAACATCATCTGATGATTTTCCTAATGTGGCCCGATGGCTTTAAAATAGATATTGTATTGATTGCACCCAGGTCGTAAATGGTCATATTTCGCAGTTTCGTTTCAAAGACATAATCTGGAAAATGTGTTCAATGCCTATAGTACCCTTTCCATCTCTTACAGTCAAACAATTACAAAAAGAAACGACAGATGAACTCACTTTCGTCAATCTGGTATTAAATTATAACTCACTCGATAAAATTCCTCGCCTTCTCCATAGTTTGTTTCCCAAAGTGCTAGAAATAGAAACGAAATAGATCTAGAATTGAAATAACCCATGCTTTGGTATTTCCCATCATAAACGGATTTTCCCAAAGTGCTAAAAATAGAAACGATCCCCATTGTTACAATAGAAGAGTAGTTTCCCTTCTAAAGCACAAGTTATGGCTTTAAAAATAATGTCCTAAAATACAAACTACTTTGTTATCTCCAGATTCACCTTTTCTGGTATTTCAATCCTTTATATACCACAGGGGGTTAACTCAGTCACAGTGCGGGGTGATTCTTTATGACAGTTGTCAATGATGCTTTATGAAAGGGTTACGGGTGCTTTATGATTTCCTTAATCAGTATAAGGTAGGTGATGGGAAACGGCATTAAACTTAAGATTTTCGAAGCCCGAAAGTATTTTATTTCTGTTAATTCATTTATTTGAAAAGCTAAAGGTTTCACTCTTTGAGTCTTTGCGATGACTGTTTATGTGTCAGGGATTAATTGGCGGTTTAATTGGCGGTTTAATTAAGATAATGATAAACCCATAATAAAATTCAGTATTTTTATCAAAGTACATATACTCCATCAAAGATATTTAGCATACAACTTCAAGTTCAATCTAAATGTCTTTGAAAAATCAATTGTCTCCTCATGTAAAACTATAAAGAGTTTATTTTAAATGATTAATTATGACAAGCTAAAAACTGGTCATAAAGAATCATTAACACATTTTGGTAACAGGTTCTTTACCAGTTCGAATGATGGATAACTGGTTCTTTATGAAAGGGTTCGGATGCTTTATGAAAGAATTGGCAAATATGTTAATGGTTTTAGGATCAAATATCAGGGCAATTAGACCTATTACTACAGCCCTGGCTTGTTTATTGATTGAGTTAAGACTTAAAGTCCCAGTCAACAATATTTCTGTCATGATGGGACTCCTCCAAGAGACAGGGAGAGACTGAAAGGGCCCAATCCCATCCAAATTTCCCCCAAGTCAAGCAAATCGCGCCCTATCATTACGATTAAGGTTAATATTTATTTCAATATCATATCAGTGATGCCGAGACATAGCCTCTGAATTCGTTTCATTTAATTGTTATTTGATTTGATTGGCTGTCTATGGTAAACAGCTGTGTTTATCATAACTACAATGTTCCTATGCAAGCCTACTGTAGGGCAGTTTACCATTACTTTTGCTCATTCTTATACAAGTTACTGGCAACTTGGTCTTCTTGAAACATCAGGAGAAGAAACAATTCTCCGTGAAAAATATGCTGGGTGCGATCTCTTGTCTGCTTACATATTAAGCAGATAGGCAACTGACCGAGCTACAGAGTCCAGATTGTTAGCTAAGCATCGCATGTGTCGCGTGTCCCAAGGGTGGGGGACAGAGGGTTTGCACCCCAGCTGGAAGATCAAAAGTTGTTATATGTTTCCTTAGAAATACTGTTATTGACAACCTTGGGAAGAAGTAGGACCCCGTGGGCCCAATTGCTTCGAAAGGGAGGTCAGGTCCGCACTGCCCTCTGTGAAATAAAAAAAAACTAAAATAAAGATCTCAGGACACCCAACCCCCCAGACAGAATTTTCTGGATCCCCCCATGCATCGTTAACATCCAAACCCTGCTTTCAACATCCAGTACTGTATCCGAGACATCAATATGTCTTTTTTTGAAACTCCCAATAGGAGCATGTGGTGGATTGATGGGGATGGGGTGGCTCAGCGTATTTTGAACGTCCCAATAGGCGGGGACTTAACATGAATTAGTGAGTTGAGCCTGACAGGTCAAAATAGCAGCATTTGGTTTTCGTTTGCTTGTCTTGGTTCTTTACGTCCGAGTCAACAATCTTTCAGTCTTGTCGGGATGGGTCTACCTTGGTGGATCCAGTACAAAACATCGGGTAAAACAATGACTCTGACGTCTCTGAGTCTCAAAATAGCAACCCTTATATTGAGCCACTGCGCCCCACACAGGCATGGAAGATTAAGGCAAACATTGTCCATAATAACTTTTATCTTACTTGATATTCTACTCTTGATTAACAAAAAGAGACATGCAGACAACAACGATTTACATGTTTGGATTCTCAAAAGAAACGTCTCATTTAGACGGTTCTTTTGAGTACCCAAAAGAAATACAAATGAGTTTTTTTTTCAACATTCACAAACTTACCTCGCCTATTGATATATCCAATCATTAGAATCTAACAATCAACCTATAAAAAGCAGACTACTTGTGAACCCAGAAGCCAGATTTCTCGTTCTGGGTACCTGCAGTTGCAGTTATAGTTCTCTTCGGTGGAGTTGTTTTCTCATAATTTGGAGACGAAAACAGAGCCTTCAGTCGGTAGTATTAGTTATTGTATTCCGTGCAACATCTAACAATGCACAAAGCTGGTGCAATATGAGAAACATACCGGGTAGGCGGCAATCGATTTTTGATCTACGTCTGTCGATAGTATTAACGTTTTCGATTGCCGCCTATCCGGTGTTTGTTTGTTTGTTTTTGTTGCTTTACGTCCCATGTCAACAGCTATGGTCATTGCGGGACGGTCAGTTCACTTAACCACACTTTTTCCTGGGCAGGCTTGAGCAAGCGGTTAACCAGTAATTTGTGCACATACTTTCGCTTGTAACTGACAACAAACCTTCTTGAATAAATCAGCGGAAGGAGGAGAATTACCGTAGAAATTATTTCATGATCAATCTCCACGAAAGTATGGTACCGGGTCGGGATCGAACTCGCGACCCCTGGATCTGCAGTCAGACACGCATCTGTAGCCAGACACGTTACCGATGCGTGTCTGACTGCAGAGCTAACGTGTCTGGCTACAGAGCCTACCCGGTGTGATAAAGCCTATACGGGCGATAATCCTCACTTAATGCACCAGTCATTTGTATCCACTGCTCCCTCAATGCACCAGTCATTTGTATCCACTGCTCCCTCACCTACGGGGATGGGCGGGGATAGTGACTTTTCCCTTTTCAGAGTTCTGTGGGGACAAGCTGAGAGCAACAACCCTACTCTTAGCCCCGCCCTACACTACAGAAAATCTCACAGGGGTAAGTGTCCCAATGTTAAAACCCCCGCAGTTCCCCGGTACTGCGGGGACAATCAAAAAGTACTTGCACTGCACCATAGCCCACCGCTATCCCCGTAGGTGGGGGGCGTGGATACAAATGACTGGTGCATAAGCCTTTAAGGCTACGCTTACGGCATAGGCTACGCTTACGGCATATCTAAAGTTTTGACCAATAAAAGCCAAGCTTCATTGGTTCCTCAATGTATATCTGTCTGCCAAAAACATATTCTTCTGTTCGGGTAATAAATTACTAGTCTAGAATAATAGTTTTTATAGTATGCTTAAAAAAGACTAGACAAACACACGACACAGTGATCAGTTTCAGAAGTTGGCCATAAGATTGCTCATTTAAAAATGCATGTATTTGCATATTATTTCCATTTCTTATTGTAGTTCAAAGCAAGCAAAGCCTGCTGATCTAGAACTACTGTAGGGTAACACATATAAACTTTTGTGGTTACTATAGGAGCCTGTCACGTGGCAAAAGTAGCACCAAGACCCATATCAACATGGATATCAGTATTTTTTTTCACAGCTCTTATTCTGGATACAGATTTAGATCACGGCTAAGGTTGTGAGCAGTCTGGGAAGATTCCAACACCAATACGAGTCTTCATGGGCTGCTCTTTTTTGTCCTGCCAGCCCATGGAATGACACCTGCGACCATCTCACTATTAATATACATGTGAAATGTGTAGATTCAGCGACTCGCAGACAGCATGGGTGGGCCCAGAGGGGGTGGGGAGCAGAGGTCCAGACCCCTGGAAAATCACAAGCGCTATAGGTTTCCATGGGAATACGCATTAGGGATCCCCTAGGAAAGCTTGTACCTCAAAAACATATTAGTTTCCCAGTTTTCCATGGAATACGCTTATATTCTTTGCGAAACTTTGTAAAAGGCATTTCCCTTTAAAATAGGATGAAGACCATAAAAACTACGACAGAAAACATCTCATACTTTTGTGGGCGTGGACCCCCCTCTAACGCATCCCGACAAAATTTTCTGGATCCGCCCTTGAATAGTGTCTACTGCTTGGTAGTTTGAGGTACCACGAAGTAATAAAAGCATGCAAGCTGGCTCAAAGGCGCTCCGTGAATTTCTTCTTGAGCTATAAAAGCTACTGTCCTGCCAGGCAAGAGTGACAGTGATGTCATGTTTTGTTTACAATGTTATCAGGGACTTACAATGGATAGATCACTTGTGTATTAATCCTATCCACAGGATAGGATTAATACACAAGTGATCTATCGATTTGCGTTAGCTCAGCTGGAGTGTACTAGTTAATGCTTTACCTAACAAGTGTAAACAAAACATGACATCACTGTCACTCTTGGCTGGCAGGACAGTAGCTAGACTTGAAATATTGGGTGTAGTTTTTTAAAATTGACAAAAAAAACAAATTTGCGCCATCTGTCTAACATGTCGTCATTCGATGAGTGACAATCAAGTTTGAAAGTGTGCATAAAAATCAAAGGATGTCTGATACAACCTCCAAAAGCCAGCCAAAAACTGCGGTTGATCATTACACCCAATTTTCGGCTGCTGCATATATTTGTTTAGATTATTGACTAATATATAAGCACAGAAGCAAACAGCAACAGTCTGTTTAGGTCTACACTGTTTGCCTAAGAGACTTCAAAAACATTCAGCATACGACAAACGCAGACAGCTTTTGTTGTAATTGGTAAGTGGATCAAATTAAAGCAATTCTAAAATCGATGTCCATGCACGTTAGAAGAAAATATTTCTAGTCTTACCATGAACAAAAATGGTTATTGGGCGAGGTACTTCTATTACAGAGCGGGCACGATTTAAATTGCAAAATCTACAATTTTCCGTTTTAACGGGCCATATTTTTTTTAAATGGGTAATAGAGAGCTAAAGTCCTTGTGTTTTACACGTTGTCTTATGTTGATTGATATCTGTTTCATGAGGATATCTTAAACTGTAATGAGATACAGAGCTAGGGGACTCGAAGCATGTATGATCTATGGACAGACATTTGAGTTAAAGTTTTTACCTTGAACTTGTGAGATGGTGGCTGAGTGGATTCTTTATGTCCCAGTCAACAATCTTTCAGTTATGCCAGGACGGGTCTTATTGGGTTGAACCAGTATTAAGCAATGATGAATGTGTCTTGCTCAAGGACACAACGCAGTGACGCTGGTGAGGCTCGAATCCGCAACCACTCGGTTCTGAGTCAAGCACTCTATCACTGAGCCACAGCACTCCCTTGGAATGGTACAAATGTAGCGGTTGGTATGGATTCATAAGGGAAACATTAGCATCTATGACGGATATCAGTCTAGTGGTACACCTTCATGCTATCGGTAATATTCGTATGAGAGTATAATTTTTTTATTGGGTCCTGTAGCACAGTCGGAGGCAAGCCCAGTGGTTCATCTAGGGTTCGTAAGTTTCATTGCGACCCTCCTAAAGTCCATTATTACCTGGATATTGGTCATGAAAACGAATATACGTTCATTCGCCAACTTCCGCTGATTCAATAAGGGTTCTTGTCAGTTTCAAGTGAAAGTATGTGCAAAAAGTACTGTTTTATACCCCTCTTTCACACAGGGCCCGAATCCCACGCATTGACAAATATTACAGCTGACATACGAGGATCATTCATTTTGGAACTGATGCCCCCCGAAGCATGGATGGACCTTTTTTATAACTGTCGTGAGGGAAAATCTCGCGAATCATCACGAATCGCCGCGGATTTCTGTTAATTCGTGCCCAATTCGTGCTGCATTCGGCATATTCTCAACTAATTCGTGGTCGATTCTTTAACTTATTGCAGTATTTCCACTGAATCGTAGAACATCACGTATGGGTTGAAAAAAAATACAATTCTCCACGAATCCTAACATTTATCGATTCTATATGATTCTGGGGATTCGTGGTCTGTGTGGAATAGGGCATTACCTCCTTAGCTAAGCTTGCCCAGTAAAGTGTGGGATGCCGTAATATGACGGAAAAATTGTTGACTTACCCCTCTCGTACCCCCTCCTCTCCTACCCCCCCCCCCCCCCACACACACACACACGACCCTGAGGATAGGGTCAATAGGTCAAAATTCAACTTTTTCTGAACAGCAACACAAACCAACAAAGACATTTGAGCCGGGACAAGAAACTTCCAGCAATGTGGCATTTTGGCACGAATAGACTCTATGTGCGGCCTCCTTTTAAGCTTAGAAACTACAAAATTTAATGCTAATCGGTCAATAGCTTAACAGTCATATAATAGTTAAGCGACTAGCAAAGGCTCAGATCAGACTGCGCATATGTGCAGGCTGGTCTGAGCCTTTGTTGGTCGCACATACCAGCGGCCCATTTATTGGGGCAAAAAATACATTAGGGCTGTATATCAGGTCGAAATTGCATTTGTCTCATAAAGAACTTGTAACTTCTTTCATAAAGAATATGTTATAACTTTCTAAAAGAACCTGTAACCCGAATTTTAGGCTCATAAAGCATTTGTAACCTTTCATAAAGAACCATTAACTTCGAAAAATGTTGAAATAGGCTAAAACGTTTATCAAAGGAAGACTTTAAGCTTCAGATACCAAATTTATAATATAATGGTTCGTTTCCAAGCGTTTTTGGCTCGATAAAACCATGAAATATACACATATGGCATTTGTTGCAACTTAGCATCTCTAGTGTAACTGGTGAATTGTTGGACAGCTAAACTGTATGATAAATGCATAGACTATCATGAAACATGCTGCTTATATGTCTATTAACAAAATTGACTCTAAAACTGTCGAATATTACCATTTTCACCCCGCGTTTGGCATGAGCATAGAAACTTGTAAAGAATCATTGACCCAAAGTAAAGAACCTGTAACCCTTTTCATAAAGCATCATTGACAACTGTCATAAAGAATCACCCCGCACTGTGACTGAGTTAACCCCCTGTGTATACGGGCTAGCTATAACGATATTTTATTGAAAACACATTAACTTAATTTAAAATCGTTTGTTTCGCCGCAATTACACTTGTCATAGTGTTGGCATGGTTTCAGTGACGTCAGCGTCACGTTATGTAACGTCAGCGTCACGTTATGTAACGTCAGCGTCACGTTATCGAAGTACACTGACGGACTTTAAAAACGCAAAAAAGTGAAATTTATTATTTTTTGTACCCAGAGCAATTTAAGTCTTCTTTAACAAGTTAAATCGGCTGGAAACGATACTCCGCCTCTATCTATACCTAAATCCGGCGTTTTTGGTTGCGGCGCTCTCGCCGCAAGCATTTGTGTCGGAAAAGTGATACCCTCTACCTGGTCGTCTATTTATATAACATACTGTTAGCATAACGATCGTGTGTAAGCAAAAACAGTCCACCGAAAAGACAACTCACCGACAGCAAGCAAAACATAGTATTAAGAGCATGTCTCATATTATATGACATATCAACCCCCAAATTCAATTTGTATATATATGTTGGGGGCATGTAATGTCGCTCACTGTTTTCAGCCACTGTGACTTTGATCTCAAAAATGCCCCCACAGCAGATCGCCTATATTATTAATGGTAGCAGTTCCATATTTTGTATGTAGATACATATTGGGCCCTGGCGAGTCACCTTCTGGTTCTGCTTTCAATTCTAGCAAGGTTGAGCCAAGAGCATATCTGTATATAATTTGAGGTAGGAATCCCAAATTTGGTGTGAGGATATATTTTTGAATCATGGCATGTCGCATACACTTCTGGGTCTCTTTGCTATGTAGCTTGTACATAAATATGTTTAAAATACTGTAGCTTTAGTTGAATAACTTTATTAATCATGTCACAATTGTCCGAACATGAATGATCTGGCGCAATTGGAATGATATTGGCCCACTTCGAATCAAACTTAAGTTGCTACTTAATAGATGCGTGCGCACGTTTACATCGGAACGGCTACAGTTGCAACCTTTTAAATACAAATGTAGTTGTCTTGTAAACAAAGTGAATAGTCCTGTATGCCTCCCTCAATTCTTCGACGTAGACAAAAAGGGTGTGCATAAATTGCACACCCTACTCTAATTAACAATTAAGAATAAGAGGGACCGCAAATAAAACACATTAAGGATTTATTTTGTAAAATAAAACATTTTGAGACTATTGATAGATCTTGAACCCATCTTGCCTGATAGGTCTAGAGGAGGGAACCATACAAGCTACTAGAGTAACGGTGTTCTGGCCCACCGTTGATCTATAGTAGGTTCGTGACGTTACTATAGTAGCGACTATCGATGTTTGAATCGAACTTTAGTTACTATAGAAGGAACTTAAGTTCGATTCGAAGTGGACCATTATAATTGCCAGTCAACCATATAGAATAGCTACCAGTCTGATAATTAAAGTTGTCATTAATACACGTAAAATATTGTAATAATATTTTTTTTCTTTTCCAAATGGTTATTTTCATGGCTAGTCTATAAATGTAATTGTATTCAGTGGAGTTGCATGATTTTCAGAACTTAGCACATACCTATAGAATAGCAACAAAGTAGGAATATGTTTATATGGAACAAATGAAATGACTATTTGAAAAGTTCTAGGCCTTTGGGAAAGGCTATCAACTATACAACGCCTAAGAGATCGTTATCAGGCTACAGGGAGAGTTAAATATCGACGCAGGTCTGGTTAACCAAAAATGACGACCCGACGTCAAGATGACAACTTACGGCGAGTGTATCAACGAAATTTGGATCGACGATATTGTTTCTGGCTGGCTATCGTCAATTCCAGATAAATAATACGGCATTGATGGGAATAGTAAGGCTCCAAGGGTAATTTGCTTCAGATTTTCAATAAAAAAATGTTTTACTACAATAACTTTAAATCATGCCCAATTTCAAGACAAATTTCAAATTGCAGCTTTAGAATCTAAGGGTATTGCCATTTGATAGATTGATACTCTAAAACTATTGATCATTTTGATATGAAATTTGAATCATGTTTTCTTGAAATATTGGTGTTTATTTTTGCCAAACCTCAATAAAATTGATACATTAAAAAGTTGTTAATTTTATGAATTTCGATTTTTGCGTTTTTAAAGTCCTTCAGTGTAGATCAACGATGTTCATCTGAGGTCCGGTTCCACGGAATTGGCGGAGGCAGGTTTGATTGTCCAGGGTGTCTGGTATTCATTAAAAATTTAGCCCATTATTCATCTCATTAAAATTTTGGGTTATTCATTTAAATAAGACCAATTATTCATTAAAAACCCAATTTTTCAAATAATGTTTAAAAAAATAGTTATGTTTTAAGATTCGAGCAAGCTAAGCGACCGAGGAAAATTTACTTATCTTTATTGTGTAAATGACATTTAGAGTGAATAAGAAGGGACGGTAGAACATTTTCAAGAACAAGTAGGGAAATGTTTGAACACAATGAAAAGGTAGGGCCTATGTGAAAGCCTGATTAATAATTTTCTATATCAATTCGATTAGCATGTTAACGCAAAAGTAAATACACTGATATTTTCGAAGGGGGGTCTGGGGGGGCTTCCCCCGAGAAGCCTAAGATGTTTAAAAAAAAAATCAAACGAAATGAAGGCTTTTTCTTTAAGGTGAGATTGTTTAAATTAAATTTCTTACTTCTTTGCAGGGCTCTCTAAATCCCCAAAAACTATGAGCATGCTCCCCAAATCCCTGGAATAATTACCAGTGCTTCCCAGCTCCCTGAAAATAAATAGCCATTCTCCCCAGATCCCCAAAACCCATGGGGGCCCAATAATATGCCTGCGAAAACTCATTACTTTTTCGTGTTCTTTGGAATTTATACACACTCTGGACCTACTTCTTTCTTTCACAGTTTTGAGACCAGTATTATAGAACGCGAGCATAACAAGAACCACATGATTATTTCCTGTGTCTTTTTCTTGAGTTTTTGGGACTTTTCTGTTTCAATCTCTATTTCAGATGCCATTTTGTACTGATTCTCGCTAAATTATGTCCCTTAGTTGACTGGGTTTTATATACTGTAGAATTACCTATCATTTGTGGTTATTATAGTGTAGTTATTTGATAACCAATCAATTACAAAGGGGGTCAATCTTTGACAAGCATAGGCGAAATTGCTTTGACAATTTTTTAGCACTATTCATTATTCATTAAAATCTGATTATTCACTTTTCATTATTTTTTTCTTCTATTTATTAAAAAAATAGGATTATTCATTATTTTTAGGCCCCCATTCTTCACTATTCATTATAAAATAAGGCCATTATTCACTAATCATTATACCCCACCTAGACCATCACATAGGTCACTGTCACACACCACATAATGCGGTGTCTGACCAGGTTCTCCACTATTTACCTACAGTAGGTTCTATTAAGATTTGTAAAAATGAAAAAATACCACCCAACCCACCTTAAATTGAAAATGGGCTCGTCCTACTGATATAAGGGTAGGACAGTGCATTTGGCTTAACTGTGTTAAGATTCAATCCAGTTTAGCTCTACCCCCTTATGTACGAATTGATTCTTACATTTAGTTTGGAACAACAAACTTGGGACGGTCCACTGTATATATCGAGGGGTAGCAGATTATAGTTTCTGAATAATATTGCATTTCTTTCTCGGATATTCTGTGTAAAATTACTCTTATTTTTATTCCAGTATTGAACTAAGAGCAATATATTAAGGGGTTTTATTCCAAAACAAAACGTTCTTGTATTGCAATCATCTCGTCCAGGATTTTACTTTTGATTATGTTACATGTATTGTCGTGTCTCCTGCACGCAGTGCCGGGGGTTGGTTTGTGGTCTGTGGATGGGGCGTTCCCTTATGTTCCTGGTGACAGGTTTTAAAATGGAGCTATGCAAATACATGAAATACAGTGATGTCGAGTGACGAATGAACTTCATTAAAGTACTTATCTTTAGAACTAGATCTAGTATTTTAAAGTATGACTCACTCAATAAAATTTGTCTTGTCTTGTCGTAATATAATCCTCCTGCTCCAAGTTGGAACGTTGATGAAAGTAGGTAAAAGTTCAATAAAACCACGCAAAGAACGTCACTATTTTAAAATCAACTTCTAAAAGTAACTTATGTACAAACTATCGAATATTTTGTTATTTCCTTTCTTAAAGGATTTTCCCAAAGTGCTAAAAAATAGAAACGAACCTCATTGTTGCCATTGTCGCACAGGAAGCTCGTTAGCACGAACAAACCTGTCGCCTTTCGCTCGGTGCACACTGGGATTGAGCAGCCATTTTTATTTAAAATAAATTATGCGATCAGTGCTTGCATGACTTTGGGCTTTACATCCAGAAAATATCGTCTAAAAGAGAAATGATAAACTGTCAAAAATTTAACTTTTTGCTATTTTTAACAATACATTCTGTCACTACAGCAGTGCGAGAATTGAACGGGACTAGCCAAATATCGCTAGTTACCCATGATGCAAAGGGCGAAAACGCACTGGATTCTGCTGTTGTTGAACTGCAAGAAATGTTCAGCTTGCATGGAAGCCTTCTGACTAATGCAATGTATCCACTCTAATCAAACTAACACACCGTGATGAAACATAGAAAATGGCTCATGACTCACAGATAGTCAGAACTATAGAATACCTCAAGTTGAGCCACGGTGGGTCCAGCTACAGATAAGCATCGGGCACCAACAGAACGATTAAAGCTTTACGTCAGAGCCGTCATAGAGTCTGAGGCCTGACCCACCGTCGTGCAATTAAAGAGGAAACCATAGCTATAAACCATGATTGGGTTTAAAACCAGGCATACAGACTGTCGCATGACATCCAAGTTATATCCAACCTTTATATAACGTTTAACAATCTTTTTTAATTGATCACTAAAATTCGGTTTCCAACAATTCGCTTGAATTTATAAACTAAATCACCATAAAATATAGGTTCTGATATGCCTCGTTGCAGAAGAATTTTAACCCAATGTTGAATTTAATGATTAAGTCTGAGTGTCTGTGGTAGAATTTAGAAAATGCTTTTCGAATTTTATGATATCTATAACCTTGTTTTAACAATTTAGCAGTTAAAAATAAGTTTCTGTTGTTGAAGTCATCAACATTTGAACACACTCTAGCAAAACGAATAAGCTGAGAAATATATACACCATAGGAAGAGGAGCGAGGTGCATCTCCATCAAGAAATGGAAAATTTACTATTTCAAAATTAGAATCATCCCGTTTATCATAAATTTTAGAATAAACTATGCCATTTGTTATTGACAAGTTCAAGTCCAAAAGTGAGTTTCCGTATCAGAAGAATTCGCCTTATTGAACTGAAGTTCAGTAAGATATTAGCTGACCTACCATTTGTTCAAAATAAGGAATATCAATATCAAGTAAATGTAAATATCTGAAGGTGGAGTTAAAATTTTTAATAATATCAGATTGATTTCTGTCTGACAGAGACAACATAAAGTCTCTCTCATAACAAAACAAAAATAAATCTGCAACAAGAGGAGCACAATTAGTACACATTGGAATACCTACAATTTGTCAATATAATTTCGAGCAAAATCTTATAAATATATTGTGCAAAAAATAATGGAAAGTATCACACATTTTCTGGCATGACCACAATTTATATCGTTTAGGATGTTCAGAAGTAAATAAGGCATTTTTATCATTACAAGCCAAATAGAGTGAGTCCTCTCTGTTAAATGAAAGTTCAATTAATTCTGTTAGTTTTTCTTTGATTAGATTATGAGGCAATGTTGTATGTGAGTAGAGAAATCAAATGTAAACAAACCAGATGCTAGAAAACCTCTAGACTTCATTTGATTAAGAATTTCACCTGAAATTTTAATAGATCAAAATAATTTTTACCGTTTCTTTCATAAACTATTGTGCAATATTTAATGACATGGTTTTAATCACAGAGAGGCAAGAAGTCAAAAAACAATAGACAACTCAGTATTTGTACATGCACTAGAATTAGCAATACAACGCGCGACTTATAGGGCCGTTTATGAAGTAAAGGTAACCAATATAACATAGGAAGCTTGCTAGGGTATCAACAAACAACCCAAACTTAGCTGCAATATAGCACCGATACCTATCAACGATAGACGTCTAATCAAGCCTGTTATGTTCATGTGTTATTGCAGTGCTAAATTCTTGCTTTAGAGTGTTAATATAGTACCTTTTTTCAAACGACCATAACATTGTTAACAGCCTTAACCTGCCCAACCACATAAGCGCGCGATTAGCCCTCGCCCTTGGTGTATGGCTTATGGCCCCTATGCGGTTAGGATGGATCCGTCTTAGGATGCACTGCCAATAGAATTGTAATCAGGGACAAGTATTTGTAGTGACCAAACTGTATCGGCACTAACCAAACACCTCCGTTGCAGCAAAAGAACAAACCCACACACTATCAATAGATACAATGCGCTAATATAACGTCGCCCTGGTTTGCGACGTTAACGTAGCCGAAACGTCGAGAATCGTGACTTTTTTCCCTTTGAGGTCACGCAATCTAGATCGTTTCATTTTTACATATACTGATACTTACTCCAATCAAAAATTCCAGATAAACGTAGAATAACGCAGTATCAACGTAACGTATCAACGTCACCTTGGCCACCGCTTTGTCTGCTTGACGATTTCGTATCTGCACACGGTACATGTAACAGTATTAAACACATAAATATGACCTTTGTCAAAATATAATATTTTCATCAATATTCCATATTCTCTCCCTACTTAATGCACAATATTTATATATGTGTTTGGTGAAAGCACCTAGCCTTTATACGTACATGCATCAGCTATAATCATAATTCACCAGCGCGTTAGCGCTGGTTAGCGTTGGTGGACGCGCTGGTGATATACGTTAGTAAACTTCCGTTGGGCGCGTGTTCGATTCGGGCCTGTTCCATTAGCAAGTTGCGGAAATGGAACAGGTGTTAACTCCCCAACAGCAGTGTCTTTTACGGTTCTTTCTCAGACTCCCTGTCGACCAAGTTACTTCCAAAATTCCTTCATTGCATGAGCGATGTTGATATTCTTATGACATTGGATTGCTTCTAAAAGCGAAAAGGCCTATTAGAGACCTTAGCACTGAGCGAGAATCCCGATCAAACATGGGCCCTTCGGGTATTCTAGACTAAATGTGACGAAATATCTAGATGTAGATGGGTCAGTTCCAATATGCCCCCTAGCTATTATGTGCATTGACTTCGATTGAGGAATACGGTTGAATGACCTAATACATACTGATGGGGAGGGGGTTAACTCTACAATTATTCAGTGTGTTCATGAGCAGAGTCTTACTGGTATATGCATATTTCCTGTCTTTTATTTGCTTCCAATGGATCACCTATGTACAAATTCTTAACTAAAACAAAAAATTACTCAGAGCTTGAAGCCCATGAAACACTTACAAGAGTGGCTTCAGCAAATGCAATAATAAAACACTATAAAAGTTCTTCTTTAATAACTGTAAAACGCCATGCGATGGTTCTAAGCTTTTTAAAAAGCTACCCTTGTTAATATATGTATGTTGGTATATGTACCAAACCTTTATACACACATGCGTCAGCTACATGTATAACCTTATTATTTTATGTAAGTGTTTAGTGTATGCACCTAACCCTTATACGTACATGCGTCAGCTTTAACCCGTTGTGACATAAGGATCACTACTGAAAGTCGATTCTCTCTTTAAAAGTCAAACCGCGCAATTCGAGTCACAACTATTAAAAACCAAATGCAAAATATGCATAGTACACTATCGGTCCTCGATACACCCACCAGCATGCTATTGTGGTGTTTGCACAGGCCTGACAAAGTCTGCGACCACTCTTGGCTAAAATAATCCTCCAAGTCAACCCTGACAGCTACACTACAGCCGCAAGAACGATCCTAAAGGATTTTTAGACACACCGCAAGTGCGTATCATTCCCTTTTTTCTCCGAAAAAATGGGACGTGAGAGAAGCGATACAAGAAATGCTGGTTGACTCAATGGACGATAAGATACTAGTAAAGTGATGACTTACTTTTAAGCAGGCGTATAACGCTAGAGCTATAACAATCAAATACAAGTGCATTCGACCACTAAACCTCGAACATGTATACAATAACCTTGTTAATCATTAATAAAATTCACGTACCTGCCTCCTGTAAAGAACAGTTTCTTTACTTACGTACCTTTCTAACGGTATTTGCTATTGTCCCCTGAGACATATTAAAATCTTAGCTATATATAGGCAAATGCCCGCATGAAATGCGATAAATTCAAGAACCTTCAACCTCCGAGAATAATCCAGTTTTCAAATATAGGTGCGGAGAGTTCAATCTCAGACAAACAGCCCTTATATTAGATAAGTTACCATAAATGAACAGGTGCACAGCCAAAACTTGTGTATCTATACGTATGCGTAACTACCACTGCTTCTGCAGTTCTCTCTTTTCTGCGTCGTAACACATGTGGATCAAAATTTTGTGTGGAATAATCATTTTCAGCACGTATCCAAAACGATATCATCACAACTTTGGTTATTATCGCAGCTGCGAACATACGTGATCGAACATCGTACCCAGCCAGCATCCAATCTAGGGCCACTATCGGCCCGCCAGTGAAACGCCATTTGCCCGATTTTAGCGTTTACTGGGTAAGTCAGTACTGTGTATGTATCATGCTCGAAATACTTGCGAATCTGCGCAACCGACACGCCCTCCATACTTCTATCTTGATGTTCAACAACAATGCATTATATTAAATCACATATTGAATAATGTTGTGAAGTATGGGAAAATTCGTGCAATTTCAATGCATATAAAAATGACAAGATGCAAAGAAGGCTTTTAAGCTTATTCTTGGTAATGATGATAGGCACAAGCCTTAAACAAACACAGTCACCTTTTGTTTTCTTATTTTTTATTAATATTAGTTCAGGGTAAATCTTACAAAGTTTTATTTAGAAAACCGCGAGATCCAGATCAGCTGTTCTGATCAGAACTCAAACTGCATCTTAGGTAAAATTATTTTGATCAAATTTGGGAGGGATCAAGTGCATAAATATTAAGCATGATAATCATTATATAAAATGTATGAATATAGAAATGAAAAATAATCAAATATTATATTGGTGACAATCAAATTCACTGAAGAAAGTTGCATTCATCATTCATGTCTTCATTCAATTTTTATCAGCTTGTAAAAGAAAAATACCAACAATTATTACAAAAATATTGTCATTTTTTGAGACAAGCAAACAAAACAGTAGTAGCCTGAGGCTTATCTGTTATCTGCTAGACCAGATTGGGAAAGTGGCCTGGTCAATAGCTAAGCTCCGCCCACTGACCATCTCATACAGGTAATACTCTCTCTGCCGGGGGGGGGGGGGGTTGGTACAGAATCCCAGCCTTTAAGAAAACACCCTAAAATGCATAGAAATGACCCCCCAAAATGGCAGATGTTGTCCGCAACGCATGAGCCCCTACATTTACCGATACACTATTTGAACTATTTTTGTTACCTTAGCAACCATCCACAACCAATTTGATGTGACGGCAAAAATGACCTGCATAATTAGCACCTGTTCAAATAACAAGTTTCATCAAACTAGCCTTTATCTTGGGATTTTATTTTCACAATTTGAAAATTTTTGCTACCATAGCAAATACAATGTTTTGCGATGGCGAAATAATTGACGTTCATAATTAGCGTATTGCCACTTAATCACATACCAAGTTTCATGAAGCAAGTTTGAATATTTATTTAGTTATCTCATGTTATAGATTTCAGCAGAGAGACAGAAGAGAGAGGGTAAACATATAGTTCCCTCCAGAGTTAACAGCGAAAGGAGCCTAAAAATTGACGCCACCTGGGTAGCTCAGGGAGCAGCTCAGCTGGTTAAATACCTAACCTTGCTCCAAGACTTTCACTGGCAATATCTGACTGCTTGTCCGTCTGTGTTTACTGTCTATCACAAACCATTTTGCCCGACATGTTCAGAGAAACGCACTCCAATGTAAAAACGTTCAGATCGTCGAATTCAAAGAAAGAAGGTGGTTGAGATTTTGGACTATCTATGAAGTTCAGGTTCTCGGAGGTCCTGGCTAGCCTGTCTGCATTATGTTTATTACATGTATTATTATTATAACAATAATTATTATTATTATAATTATTATTATTATTATTATTATTATTAATTTAATTAATTTAAGTATGTCTGTCACTAACCAACGTTGCCCTTGCTCAAGTCCTGACTTGCTAAGAATAACATTTTTATAAAAGCTGATACTTGTAGAGGTGTGGAAGTCTTAAGTTCCGTTATACGACTGCACACAGTCATTGCAATTGAAATTTCTCTGAATGAGCATTTGCTGAAATAGTTGGCAATTAGAATCGAAAAACAAAGATGCATATATTTGGTTTTGTTGGCATTTTTGAGTACATTTGTTAGACCACTTTTAACATAATATTTAACATACATGCAAAGCCTTAGGGGTGGATGCCAAGTCTGAATTTGCATATGAAGGCCAGAAATCAGGTCAAAGGTCATTGAGCGCAAAAATGAGAAAATATGTACTACTGTAAAACAACTTAATCTTTGTATATGTAAAAATATTTCTTTCAAAGTAAGTAAGGATGCAAAGATCAGGAATCGATAGAATCAAGTACCACACCTGACCAAGGATACCAATGGGAAAGTGACAAACTCACAGTAGACACCACAAACTAGAGCCAAGAGGTCAGCCCTTTCCCAGCAGGTGACCACAAAGCACATATAAACAGACGCGTACAAAGACATAGCAAACAAAAGACAGAAAAAAACATAAAAGAACCACAAAAGAAGTACCGCCTTGGAACGGTCAGTAAAATATTTTACAGGAGGGCTTAAACCGGTTTAACGGCGCCAACCTCACCCTTAATTCAGATGTGGATCAAGACACATAGATATTTGGTTTGCATGAATGACCCCTAACTTATCAATGCATCATCTCCTAAAACATATAAATCAAGATATAACAAAGAGATAAAGCAAGGATAAGGACTCAACAGTAAATTAAACTGAATACCGGAGCAAAAGAAATCCAACAGGTAAACCCCGGTGGGCCCGACAAACAGCCAAAGCACCAGGCCATTACCATCTCATCAATAGATAAGTCTTTAAGTCGGAACCATCATAGAGTCTGAAGTCCGACCCACCGGCGTACAATTAAAGAGGAAAGCAAAGTTGCCAACCGTGATTGGGTTGACTACCAAGCATGCAGTCTGTTGCAATATATTAATGTTATAGCCAATCTTTTTATAATGGGAAATTATTTTAATGAACTGCGCTGAAAAATTATTAGAGCCAACAATCTTCTTCAATTTATACACCAAGTCACCATAGAAATCAGGTTCCGAAAGTCCTTGGCGCAAGAGAGATTTAAGTCCAACTTGGAATATAGAAATCAAATCATAGTATCGTCTATAAAATTTTGAAAATGTTTTGCGAAGTTTATGATACCGATAGCCTTGTTTAAGAAGTTTCTGAGTTAACAATTTATTGCGAGTGTTGAAGTCAGCAACGTAGCTAGATGCTCTAGCAAAACGAATGAGTTAAGAGATATAGACTCCATAGGATGTAGAACGAGGAACATCACCATCTAAAAATGGGAAATTGACAATTTCAAAATCAAAGTCGTCACGTTTATCATAAATTTTGGTAGAAACAATATCATTAGAAATTGACAAATGCAAGTCTAAAAATGTGGCTTCGGTATCAGAGGCATTGGCTTTATTCAGTTGGAGTTCTGAAGGGTATATTTGACTAACCATATTGTCAAAATAAACATTATTAATATTTTAAGTATCGTCCAAATATCTGGAAGTAGTGTTAAACGCATCAATAACATCAGCCTGCTTATCATCAGAAAGAGACATCATAAAGTCCCTCTCATAACGAAACAGGAAAAAATCTGCACCAGGGGAGCACAATTAGTGCCCATAGGAATTCCAGCTACTTGTCTATAGAGCTTGGTGCCAAATCGAATAAAAATGTTGTCCAACAAAAAGGTCAGCGCATCACATACATTTTGACACGACCATGCATGATATTTTTTAGGTTTTTCTGAAGTAAAATAGCATTTCTGTCATTACATGCAAGGTAAGGAGAGCCTTCTCTCTGGAAGGTTCTTTCAATAAGATCAATAAGTTTATCTTTAATTAAATTATGAGGTAAAGTAGTGTAAAGAGTAGAAAAATCATAAGTAGACAAACTGGTCGCATTGAAATCTCTAGCTTTAAGTTTATCTAAAATTTCACCTGAATTTTTAATAGATCAAAATAGGTTTTTACCGGATCTCTCATATACCTTTTCACAATATTTGATAACATGTTTTTTTAACAGCTGTAAGACACGAGGTTAACAATTTAAAAAGTTCTGTTGTCGTACAAGAACCAGAATTAGCAATAAATCTTGCTTTATAGGGGTTTTTATGGAGTTTAGGTAACCAGTACAACGTAGGAATTTTTATGGAGTTTAGGTAACCAGTACAACGTCAAGTCAACTTTTTTATGCTTATCGATATAAGTCTGAAAAACATTGGGAAAATGTTTTTTATAACTGAATATTCATATGTCGACTTTAAAATGAGGTCAAAGGTCATCAAGTGCGATAATCGGAACATTTTTACAAACTGTGTTTCTGTTTTTACTCTGTTAAACTCTAAAAAGGGTAGAAGTCTTTCAGAAGTCTTAAATTAACATGTTTATTACTAAAGGAACCCCTTTGGAAGCATCCTTTTATGGATTTTACAAAGACAAACATCGAAAGTTTTGTGCAATTATGACCGAAATTCTCCCTTATTTGGGCTAAACCGAGATATATGGGCTTCTTTGAGAGTTTGCTGCACCTCTCAGAAAGTAAAACTATTTTCAGTTTGTGACATGTCTTGGTGCCTTAGAAACCCACAATTTGATAACTTTTCATCTGTCCCCATTAAAATCTTCTATGTTTTAGTAAACTAGATTTCATATCATATTGAAATGATGATTATCTTATTATATACTTCAGTAATTATGATAGAAACTATTCTGCTTGTTATTATCTTAGACTAAGGTTGGTTGAGGTAAGGTTACCTGAGCCATGTAGCAGTCTTGTAAAACATCTGAACATATTTCATGGTAACATAACAACTTATCATTCGAACGTTAGTGATACTTTATTTTAAAGATCAGTTGACTGTTTTTTTCTGAAGCATAAAACAAAAACATGACTCCCAAAATTCACTAGTATGGTTTGCATCTCTGAAACTCACAGATTAAACTGAATGTTGAAAAAGTAGTGTCAAACGCAGCTGATTTCTTTGCTTTTCTTATTCACAAGGTAGATTGTTTTTGTTTTGTTTATGCACTATCTGATTTTGTTGCGCTATTTGTAACCCTAGTGCATGTTTTATATATGTCCTATGAAAAGTGAGTTATGGTATGTGTGTTGTTTTTAAAAGGTTTACTAAATCAGGCTTATTTTGATAGTCTTAGATATATTTAAAACCATCAAAAATGTGAACAACATTGCTGATAACAGCTTGCAGAAAGCATTTTAAGCATAAACTTGCTCACTCTTGTACCTCTATCCTTGTAGAAATTTGTGAAAGCTAACACTGTTTGAGGACTGTCTTTTATATAGTGAAAGGAAAGCAGTTCGGTTTTATTTCAAGGGTAATGCCATATTAAAACTACACATTTCGACTATGTAACCAGTTACAAGCGCTATCCAATCTGATATATTGCACTTGTATCTACGAGCAGTAGATGTATACATTAATATAAGTCACCTACCCTATATGCAATCAATCAGTGTCTTAGCAAATTGTCATGGTTAACAGATGGATTCTGCACTAGAACAGGCCAGTTAACTACATTAGGATCTTATATACATCAAGCAAATCGGAGATGTTAAACCATGTGATTATGCTAGTAAATGTACATATTAGATAACAATTTCAGGACACATTTACTCTAAATACAAAGAAATGACCCCTAACTGATGGAAAACTATGATCACAATCAAATCATCAGGTGCTCCTATATGGTGAATGCCTGTGTTCCCAAGAAGTCACCAGACATCTGTTTTGGGGAAATTTAATTTGGAATAAAACTTGCATTGGCATTTTACAGTTAAAAAGAATAACATTAAGAAACACATGCCAATAACATCATAGCATTCGATCTCTATCATTATTGCAAAATTAATAAGCAAAATATGTTGCGCTGTGAAAAAAATAGATATATATTTTATGGTATCTTAAGATTAGAGGTTACTTTTAATAGCATATCAATACTGCTTCTATATATGGATTTATATGTTTACACACGCAGCCTGATTTCAAAGAAATGCTGTTTTTGAATCTACATTATTTCATTAATTAAGTATGAAATCAAATGAAAGGACACCCCTACAATTAAATGTTAAAAGTTATTTGGAGGATTACCCTTAATGTCAGGGCTATTTCCATGATATACCCCACAAAAAGTTAACAATGTTTTCACTGGATCGTCATTATTAGAAATGTACCTGTATATTAGCTTTATTATACCCCGCGCAAACTTTGTTTGTAGGGGGTATACTGTTTTCATGTTGTCCGTGCGTCCGTCCGTCCGTAACGCTTTGTTTCCTTAATAACTCAAAGAGTCATTGCTGGATTTTCATCAAACCTTGCAAACATGTTCATATATGCAAGACAAATACTTTAGACAAAAAAGTAAGGGCTAGGGGCCAATTCTATTAGAGTTATTTCCCTTTGTAGTTCTAAATGGCTTTTAATATAGTGCTTTATGCTTATGTTATTATAGGTCATACACGGGTCGATCAACTCCTACCACAGCTTTTGATGGAACAATTTGATACTTTTCCTATACAATGTAGACACATTGAACATATGCATGAAGGAGTTTGGTTCAGAAAAAATAATTTTTGACAAAATGACTGTGAGCTGTGAGAACTTAGACAATTTTTCCCTAATAAGGTGTTTGTATATGCATAGACGGTGCCCTTATGGGCCGATCATCTCCTACCACAGCTTTTTATGGAGCAATTTGATACTTTGCCTATACCATGTAGACACATTTAACATATGCATGAAGGAGTTTGGTTTAGAAAAAAATATTTTTTGACAAAATGACAGCTGTGAGAACTTTAACAATTTTTCCCTAATAAGGCTTTTGTAAATGCATAGATGGTGCCTTCATGGGCCGATCAACTCCTACCACAGCTTTTGATGGAACAATTTGATACTTTGCCTATACAATGTACACACATTGAACATATGCATGAAGGAGTTTTGTTCAGAAAAAATAATTTTTGATGAAATGACAGCTGTGAGAACTTAGACAATTTTCCCTTATTAGGCTTTTGTATATGCATAGATGGTGCCTTCATGGGCCGATCAACTCCTACTACAGCTTTTGATGGAACAATTTGATACTCTGTCGATACAATGTAGACACATTGAACATATGCATGAAGGAGTTTGGTTCACAAAAAATAATTTTGACAAAATGACAGCTGTGAGAACTTAGACAATTATTCCCTTATATGGCTTTTGTATATGCATGGATAGTGCCTTTATGGGAAGATCAAGTCCTAGTATAGCTTTTGATGGAGCAATTTGATACTTTGCCGACACAATGTAGACACATTGAACATATGCACGAAGGAGTTTATAATTATTGTTTGCACAGATTCTACTGAAATCTTCTTATCAAAACTAAGGTCTTCTTGTTTGAACTATAACTTGCCAAGTTTTTTCACTGACTCTTACTGTGCGGGGGGTATCTAATAAGCATTGCTTATTGACTTTTTTCATGTTATGTATGTTACCATCTGCTAACAGGCCGATGTAAAGACCAATGTGAGGATATATTCCTTCCAGTATATGGTATTTACATTATTCTATAATAGTTTCAACACGCCTGATGTTTTATGAAAGGAGGCTTGGTCTTTGTGTTTTCATGAAGCTATGCTTAGTATATGCAATTAGCAGGTAGTGGCATTGTAAAAAGTGTTTTACAATTACTGATAGATGGGAACAAACACAACAAATGGGCGAAATGAGAAAAGAAATATATTTTAGTCCTATAAGCATAAGATCATGGCAAAGTCCTTCATGTAAGCTGTAGCTAGGAACACATGCCTTTGAGAATGACTCAATTTCAGATGGTTAAATGTAACGTAAGTAACAACTTAAACACATCTTATGTTTAAAAGGATAGATAATTGCATAAAATGACGTATTCATACAAAGCCTTAAGCAAAAGAAATCATTTCGTTAAAATGAAATGGTTATTCTTAGTGGTATTACATTTTAAATGATTTTATATTGTAACGTACTTTTAAATTACATGCCTATTATAAATATTTGACCGCGGGAAACATAGCAAATCATTGCTTTGCAAACATGATAGACACACACCTAGCAAGATGGCAATAAAAAAATATTCCATTAGGGTAGAAGGGAACTTCAAATTTGAATTTTGCCCCTATATAAATAAAATATTGCTACAATTTTCACCGATTTTGCACTTAAATGACCTTTGATCCAAACACACACCATGCCTTGGTAATGCTGTTTGTTTATATAGCATGGCTGTATTATCCAAAAGAGATTTTTAACTTTTTATCATAATTTTGGATCGCTAATTGATAAAAACGCTTAAATCTGACGTATATACAAGAATTTGCACTCAGTTCACCTTTGACCTAATTCTGGGACGTTGGGGGCATTTCCAGGCTCGGCATCCACCCCTATCCTTCTTAAAACACATCAAGATACACTTTGAGCATGGATTCCAAAATGGACTCAAAAATGCCAACATATTTTTTTTCAGGCTCTGGATGGCCAACTAAAATGTCATGCGCGGATCCAGAAACGTTTGTCTGGAGAGCGGGCTATTACTGGCCCTCCATCTATTTTGCTGGCGGGCCAATTTTAGCTGATATTTGGAGAGGTGTGTAGGACTAAAGTTGCGTTAAACGACTGCATACAGTCGTTGCAATTGAAATTTCTCTTAATGATCATTTGCTGAAATGTCATGCGTTGTTCCAGAAACGTTTGTCTAGAGAGCGGGCCATTATTGGCCCTCGAGCGAAACGCCATTGAAATGGCGTTTTACTGGCTGATATTTGTAGAGGTGTGTAGGTCTTAAGTTCCGTTATACGACTGTATAGTCATTGTGATTGAAATTTCTCTTTATGAGTATTTGCTGAAATGTCATGGGCGGATCAAGAAACGTTTGTCTTGAGAGGGGGCTATTATTGGCTCTCCAGCGAAACGCTGTTGAAACGACGTTTTGCTGGCAGGCCAAATTTACTTGATATTTGTAGAGGTGTGTAGGTCTAAAGTTTTGTTATACGACTGCATGCGCGGATCCAGAAACGTTTGTCTGTTGAATACAGGTATTGACCCCCCATGACTAAAATTCAAAAAGCTGCCCGAATGCTTCGGTAGTGGACCATCATCTTTAAATAGTACAGTAAATGGATGCTCCCTTTTATTAGTCTGTGTGTTTTACAGAAAGGTGAATTGTTGAGAAATGCTCCTCTCTACACAGGCGCGCTCGAACTTCTGTGCTCACCCCGCCACTTCAAAAATGCTGAACGCCAACTTTAATTTTTCAGAATGGCTAATCTAGCCTAAATGTATTTTTTTTTCAAAATGTCCTTCATTAGTATTTAAACTTCAAGTGCCATCTTTTGTCCAACATCATTCTTCAAGAGTTTCTATTGATGTTTGCAATCCTATTCCTTTAACATAGATTGTGGTGTATATTTTCTTTATCTGATATTGGCCTTTTATATGTTTAAGTATTGGCCTTTTATATGTTTAAGTATTGGCCTTTTATATGTTTAAGTATCAGGCCTTCAGTTTACAGAGCGTAACCAATATATTTGTTTTGATTTCTCAACCAAAACATATGCTGTGGGTACTCAAAATATCCGTTTCATTGAGACGGTTCTTTTGAGCACCAAAAGGCATGTTAAATTTGATGGATACAAAATGTTAACAATTTACGCTTATATTTTATCCAAACATGTGAGTTAACTTCAGTGACCAGCTTTGTAGTCTGCTGTGTGAGTTAAGATATGTGGGAGAGATGGAATGGGGTGGAGTTATTATTGGTGAATGTTGCGCCTATTAGATACAAATCCGCATAAATCATACAATTTTCTTCAAACTGTCTGAAAAGGCAGATATCAGTTAAAGGCATAGAACAAATCCATTATTTTAACCCCAGTGCATGATAAATAATTTTAACATTTCATCGACAGTCGTATCATTCACAGTATGATAGCCTCGACAGTCGTATCACTGGTAGTCGACAACCGTATCATGGTATTTTTCTAGGGTCCATAAGATCTCCCATAGCGCAAAAAATATGCTATTCACACTTGATTGAAGAAGCTCAAATGACAAATAACAAATATAGGGCGTTTCTTTGTTTTCGCATCATTCTTAACACGTTAGATTAATGATAATCTATGAAAACTGGATTGTTCGAGAGAGCCTGTAATTTATAGTGTTTTTTTCTAAGTCACAAACTCTAAATAACTAAACAGACAAATAGCACATGTCCTCTTGAACAAACTCTTTAGCGTATGTAGACGATTAAACTTACGCTATGACCCCTCCAGAAGCATGTAAATCGTGCCCCCCCCCCCCCCCCCTCTATACCGACAGCCGTACCGACCGGTCGCAAGCCGTACTCCTCGGTCGATAGCAGCTTTACACAGGACCGTCCCGGTCGCCAGCAAAAATAGCGAAATTGGTATTACCACCCTGGCAACGTTCATGGCGATCTAGGATTTCTCTAAAATTATTGCGCTTTTGTATCCTTTTTATAAAGAATACGAAATTCCGATACGCTTCTACTACGACCTTGGCGCTTCTACTGCGCTTCTACTGCGCTCTTGCCATTTCTGTTACGATTAGTGTCATTTTGACCAAAATTTCGAATCGTAGCGGAATGGGGGGGCTAAAATCCCCCATGTCACTGAACGGCGATTCCGCCACGATTCGAAATTTGGGTAAAAATGGCACGAATCGTAGCAGAAACAGCAAGAGCGCAGAGGAAGCGGAGTAGACGCGCCCAGGTCGTAGTAGAAGCGTATTGGAATTTCAGAATCAATATAGAAAGGATACAAAACCGCAACGAAAGCGTAGCTCCATCGCCAAGGTCGTAGCAAGGTCGCAGCTACATCGCCATCAGCGTAGACTAAGCGTAACCAGATCTTCCTTGTCATAGTGGGATCGTAGCAGCAGCGTAGCGGAAGCGTAGTAGAACCGTACTGGAAGCGTCAAGTCCCAAATTGTATGGCTGTCTACGCTTCCGTGGCGATCTGGAATAATTTTAGAGAAAATCCTAGATCGCCATTAGCGTAGCCGAAACGCCGTCCAGTGGAATGGGGGTTTTAGTAAAATAAATGTTGAGAATGAATGTGCGACCAGGTTCCAATGTAAGTATTGACATTACGAGCCAATGACTATTTCTTGAAAAGTTTTAATAGGCATAGTAAATAAGCAAGTAAATACGGACAAAAATACCATAATCAAGACTCGCAGGCCAACCCAAAGTACCGTGAGAAACACACAACACAGACAGAAACAACACAGACAGCCAAAACACAGACAGCCAAAACACAAATAAAATAAAACAAACGCAGTAGGAAACCCACAACAGGACAAGGACCCCACCATCACACACGCTAAACAGGAGAATCTACAACAAAAATGTTTTAATTGCACAGAGTTTTCAAAATTTGATATAAAGCTTCGGAGTAGTTTTCATTCATTTTTAGAAAGACGGCTTTCACATTAACCCTTTTTGGACCAGAAACCCTTTAAGGAGTAATTTGGCAAACAGTGACGACCCAGATGAATTGCCGATGGGTATTTCATCTCGATCTTCAGAGAAAGATTCACTTTAGGGGGGATTATAACATGTGACCCTTGAATATATACAATGGATCATCCTGATTTAGCTGTATCAAACGTGATGGGAAATACCAATGGTACACAAAGGATTAATGATCGTGTACTAATTTAATGCTGATTTTCCCCTTACACAGCAATGGTAGAATCATGTACAGGGACTAAAACATTCGCAGTAATGTATGAATAATTTAAAGAATTATCATGTTTTGGTGAATACAGTCAACTGGGCCTTGGCGCGAGAAAACCAGTCTTCGGGGTTTGAGACCAAGTAAGGCTAAAACCAGCCAGTTCAGCTACAAAGACTAGCTAGAATATTGAAATTTTGTACTGATCAAGTTTGACTACTATACTTAAAACTTAGTGACTAAAAAGGTGCTGATCAGACTGCGCAAATGAACAGGCTGGTCTACGCCTCTGTTGTTTGCAAACCACAATCTAAGTGTCAGACAGGAAGCCGTGAATACCACAGTCAAATACCACATACTCATCCACAGCACCGCGAGGAAGGGACACAGGAACACAATGCGGCAAAGTAACCAGCTTCCCCCTCTCTCTCTCTCTCTCTCTCTCTCTCTCTCTCTCTCTCTCTCTCTCTCTCTCAGCAAGGTGATCGCAAAACATGGTTCAGCCCCATTAAAATCCATTTTCTGATTACTCGAAAGTCTAATCAGCTAAATAAATGGGGTTTATGTTTTTTTCAATAAAATATCGCTATAGCATATAGCGATATTTTATTGAAAAAAACATAAACGTCATTTATAACGTGCTGTAATCGCATGGTTTCTGTGACGCCAGCGTCACGTTATGTAAAGTCAGCATCACGTTATCAAAGTAGATTCTCGATGTACGTCCGAGGTCTGATTCCATGGAATTCCACGGAGTTGGCCGAGGCAGTTCTGATTGGCACAAAAATGATATATTAATTTACCATTTACGTACTAATGATATTCTTCCAGTAAACCTGGGATGATACATTGTATATATCGAGATGGTTTTAATTTCCAAATAAAAAAGTGTTTCTTTAACGAAGACAATATTGTATTAGCCAACATTGTATACCTTGATTAAATGCCGCATTATGCGGCATTTCATCAGGGTCTTTACTGTTCGCCAACATACACATTACTACAATGAAGTATATATAAAAAGGGTATATTAAATAAAGAAAACAGATATTGAAGATTCTTAACTGAAATTCTTCTATATAGGGAATATACAATTGTGAAAGAACAAGCATATTCTGTTTTATTTTTTACTATTTTATTTATAACTATAACATTACATTTGAGACATACGTAAATAGCAGCAATCATACACTAGAAAGCTTAAATATAATTATTAACGTTTTCCTTGCTAGCGGTTACTTTTTTCGTCTGCAGATAGACTTTGTATACAAATTGGATCCAGATCAGGACAGACAGAATGCTATATTCAACTTACGTATCGACTGTTCATAGTCTAGAGATAAATTGCAAGATAGACATTTAACAGTTAAAAAATTATAATGATCATTATACCACCCTTACCAACTTTAGCATGAAATATCTCATGATGTGCTAGGTCTACACTAATGTAGGTGGTATAAAATAGTTATACCATCCAGAAGCCAGCTGATCTGGATCTAAGCGACAGATTAGACATTTAACAGTTAAAAAATTATAATGATCTCTATCCCCATCTTACCAACTTTAGCATGAAATATCTCATGATGTGCTAGGTCTACACTGATGTTGTAACACAATCGCAGTTTACACCCGTATATATCGTACTAGGAGAAAGCAGCTTACCCCTAGTACAAACGTTACCATGTCCGATATACGAAAATTTATGAGGCAACCCAAAAAGTTTCTTTAGATAAATAATTATTAAGCCAAACCAAATAGAAATAAACAAGACATTTCAGAATATGCAATTCTCAGTACTTTTACATAAACAGGCCAGCGCCACAGCGCAGACCTGAGGTCTATGTGCGTTGTGTCTGAGTCAGTTCTATACGGACATGGTGCGAAGAGTTACCTCACTAGAACTAAAACTAACTAGTGTCTGGGGCCTTGTAGTATATATAGGCAAGGAGTCACGTACTGTCCTTCAGATGTCCAGAAGCAATTAATTCTCTAAGTCATGAAAACATGCTTTAACAAGCCTTGACCATTAGTAGTACATGTTGGTACAACCTGTACACTAATGCTTTACAGACGGACTCCCCGCTCACAAAGGACCCCTACCTCTCACTGTGTTACACAGCTCCACGCCAAAGTTCGAACTACTACCAGTAGGCTCGAACCCTGTCACAGCGCTAACACAGTGAGATTTTCAGACACGTTCCCACATGCCACCGGCATAGGAATGGCTCAATCACAACACGGACCTCAGTTCTTCAAGAAGTTCTCAGTTCACAACCCTCTATACTTTATATCTACCATTTAACACCCAATATTTAAAGTTCCAATTCTTTTTCAAAAAGATTCCACTTGTTGTTACTCATGCAGTTGACTTTCTCACCAGAGCAAGTCCACTGCATGGCTACACAACACTTCAGGTTTGCGTTGACCGAGAACTTCTTTCACATAAAAATTTCACAAAGTAATTCTCCCTGGCTCTCCATTACGTCTTCACAAAGATACCATAGAACCGTTTCACCATAGTAGAACCATCTCACCATAGAACCATCTCAACGTAGAACCGTCTCACCATAGAATCGCTTCACAGTAGAATCGTCTCACCATAGAATCGTCTCACCATGGTTGAATCGTCTCACCATAGTATCGTCTCACCATAGTAGAATCGTATCACCATGGTAGAATCGTATCACCATAGTATCGTCTCACCATGGTTGAATCGTCTCACCATAGTATCGTCTCACCATAGTAGAATCGTATCACCATGGTAGAATCGTATCACCATGTATCGTCTCACCATGGTTGAATCGTCTCAACGTCGTTTCGTTCGAATCGTCTCACCCCAAACCTCTACTCAGCTATCCTCTCCTAGTTGGAGCCCTTAGCACTGAGTTGCTAGAGGATGTGAGACAATTTGAATAAATACTTTGAAGACTGAAGAGCGTTGAAACCTCAGGAGAAAACATACAAGTATTACATATACAAGCGTTGATCATCTCAAACAACATCGTTAACTGCATACATTGACATCTATATACATGATATGCGACTGGTCAAAACAAAGCAAGATGCTAGTTCACAGGATCTGCCAAGTTCAAGGTTGGGTACATCTTCGTGATGATATTCTTCATCTCGATGTCCTCTCGATTGTCGCTGACTGGCGCGCTACCCTCAAGCGGCATGGTCGACACATGACCATTCGACTTCGTCGAAACCAGAGCGTAATCCTTCGTCGAACCGTCCGATCTCCTGGCTCCACGTAACCTAGCGAAACAGGGCAATTTCTTATGTTTATAATATTTACAATATACAAAGATGCATATTCCCACACCAACGGCAGTTACTAGGGTTAGCATGGCATATGCCCAGTCGGGCAGTTCAATGGTAGGTTCTATAGGTCTTAGCGCATGTAATTCTTCAATTAATTGATCCATTGGAATGGAGTCTAGGGCCTTAAGCTTGTCCGGCATTATCGTGTGCTCGTAATGGGTAATGTTTTTCAAAAACGGTTTCCAAATAGAAAGGCTAGTTACATTAAGTTTGTCCTTCATCATAGATACAAAATTATCTGTAATTATTTCAGTGGACTTGGACATAAAATAGGGCATTAATGACACATAGTCATTACTCGCCTCACATTTTTTTGATATGGCTAACACGTCAAGAGGGGGTTTCATTATAACTGACTTGGTTGTTCTGTTCTGTTCTTGACAGGTCACGGAAAAACGCAATTCTCTACGCGAGATAACTACCCACAGGCCATCAGCAATGTAAATGGTCTGTGGTACAAAGGAATTTGGCACGACCACTTTGTGACACGTTTTCTTAATTTTCACAGGGCTGTCTTAAAACAGTGATACAACACATTTGTTGCTCAAGTTGACAGGGTAAATAGGCAGTTTCATATCACATGTGCCTAGACGGGGATTAGTGCACTGGTCTAAATGTTTCTGATTAAGAAGTACATATTTCGTACGCTGTAGATTGATGGCCAATCCAACAGACTCTAGGTCATATCGTGCCACCACCATGTGCGTATCGGTAGACTCCAGCGAGTCCTCCATAATGGGAACGGGCAGATTTATCCTTTATATATTTCAAAATGGTTGTCGTACTGCATTAGAGGCAAAACCGTTACTATAATTATTTGGTTTTCCTCAAGAATTGTAGTCAGTTCTAATGAGTGGTAATATGCCCAGAGACCGTCCTTCGGGTCGCTTGGTAACCTCAAATTGGGGGGAAGTCTACTACTTATACCTTCTAGCACTCTCTTAAATTCGAAGGGGTTTACTATACTCGTGGACAGCCTAGAAAAAGACATGAAACTTAATTGTGTTCTCAAATGCTCAACCAAAAATTGTCCATTTATCACGAACCTCTTTAATTCTTCGACTATAAGGTCAAGCTGACTATATAATTGAATAAAATAGCTAATTTCTTGAATTTGTTTCCCTAAAGCTTCCGTCACGTTCTTTATTTTTCTGTCCATGTCCGTCAAACTCGTCAGTATGTCATTTATCGATTGTCTGTTTCGGTCTACTCCTAAACGCGACATCTTTATGATAGATAAACTTTTCTCAACTACATGCACCAGCTCGGCTTGATTTTCTGCCAAACCGGCTACGTTTGAACGGAGACCAGCGACCTGGTCGTCTGTTACTATACCAAACAAGGAATGCAGGGGTCCCTGTAAGAAGGGGAACAGGCTGCGCCGCTGCCTGGCTTTTATCAACTTAAGCGAATTGAACTGCGACATAAGTTCCAGTTGCGCGTGTTTTAAAGAAGCTATTTCTCGTAATAGCCTCGATACACACAACAAGAAACCTGCATTTTCAGGCGCTTGGTATTTTCCTTGCGCTTTGATAACCATCTGATCCGCGGCTTCAATGTCGTCTTGAAGCTTCAGTAAAAATTTACTATAAGGACCTAATTCTAGAACCATTGATATCAACCACCTCGACTGCGTAAGTCCGGCCTTACTGACTTTATGATAAACTACATTTTCACGCAAAATTAAAGCCCTTGTAACGCTAAGCGTGAGCAGGATTAATACGGTAGTATACATTTTCCTCTTACACGTCGCCTATAAGGAAAAATAAAAACACAGTAAGTTAATTACTATTTACACATATACTGCAGTCATTCACACTGTCTGTTAACAAAGCGTATAACATCGCTTTCATGACATTAATTGTCAAAAAACAACATTTACAAGTATGTAAAACACAATTACATGTATGTCTGTGCGCTGGTCGGGCAAACTCGGCCAGAACACAGAGAAGCCTTACACAAGATCTGCTACTGCCCTCAATAGTTTCCTAAATTTAGCCGACCGATCAGACTCTACACTGGATCGGCTTTTCGGGTCTACTGGAGGTAAGATGGAGTCGATCTCCATTGGTTCGCTGCTCATCTCCGGGGTCACTTCCGTGCTTTCGTGATCCTTTTGCGATTTCTGCATTCGCAATCTTTTCTGTAATTCTCTTAACGGAATATCATCGTCAGGGTCGTCTGATTCCGACGACACGCTGCTTGAGCGCCTACGGGTGCTCAAGCGTTTCTTAGCTTTCTTCTGAAGCCTCTGTCGCTTGCGAGGGGTATGATCAGGCTCGCCACTCTCGTCGGAGCTCGATTCCGAGGGGGGTACTACATAAGCGGCTTTTCTGAGGACGCGTTCATTTTCGTCCTTAGGGGGGTACCATTCATCGATGTTGGCTGGCTTGATACCAGTTCGATGCGCGTCAATTATTCGGCCATCGAGATGACTTCGTATTTGATAATTGACCGGTCCGGTTTTACCGACTACTCTGTAATAAGGTATCCATCTACTGGCGTGCTTATTCGGTCTCCTAAATGTTTTCAAGAACACGGGTTCGCCTATTTCTAGTTCCTGATCGTCTCGTACCTTAGCGTTCGCGTGATCAGCCTGGCGCTTTTTAGCTTTTCTCAAATTTCGCTGTACTTTCGTGAAAAATTCATGCGCTCTTTCGAGAGCAATTATGTGATGTTCCTCTCCTAGATATTTTCTCCGGGGTTTCAAAAGATTGTCAATTGGGAGAGTGGGGTCACGATTGTACAATAATGCAAAAGGTGAAAATTTCGAGCTTTCACTGATGCTGAATCTTATCGCAGCTAGGGCCTGGTTCAAATGAATGTCCCACTGCCCTAAATGATCGTCCAGGTACTTGGCTAGAATAGAATAAAGGGTTTTGTGATTTCTCTCTACCATCCCATTAACTCTGGGCGTATATGGGGAAATGTGAATACCTGTGACATTCAATTCTTTCAAGGTCTCGTCCATAATTCGATTGCAATTCTCTGATCCGTTGTCCATCATCAGCGAGATAGGACACGAATATCGCGGGAATATCTCATTAATTAACAAGCTGGCAATTGTCTCTGCCGACTTGTCCTTGGTCGGGAAGGCTTCGGGGAATCCGGAGTACAGGCAAATAAACGTTACTATATACCTGTTTCCGCTGGCTGTCAATTGATGCGGTCCGGAGACGTCGAGAGCTACTTTGGCCCAGGGGTATGGGGGAATGTCTAGGATTTGAACTGGGGCTTTTTCTGCTTTCATACTATGCTGTTGGCAGGTCAGACAGCGTGATACGTAATCGTACACGTTTTTATACAAATTTGGCCAATAATACTTTAACCTGATTCGGTCGTACACCTTATCTATACCCATATGACCTAATTCATCATGATGTTGGGACAAAACATAGTCCTGCAGATTCCCAGGGATACATAATCTTAACTGGGGCTCCTCGTCAGCATTTGATATGTAATACAAAAGGTCATCAATAATCATGTATTTTGTGTAAAGCGTCTTGGGGGCCTTATTGCTTTCGATCTGCCTTTTAATGGCCATTAATTCCTCATCATTTTGCTATTCCTGAAGCATGGAAAAGTTTTCAAGCACTGGTTTAACTAGGGGTTTCTCAGGGGGTAACTCTGCGCTATCAAACGTCTTTATCCCTACCCTATTTGTATTTATATAGCCTACCTCTAACGCATGGTCATTGCTTTCACGCTCGGGCGGGCCAGAGTCGGTTTCTGGACCCTTGTGGTACATCCTGCTTAACAAATCAGCACAATTGTTTGCTTTTCCAGCGATGTGCTCTATGCGACAATCATACGCGGATATCTCTAACGCAATTCTCTGAAATTTCGGACATAGGTTGGGCGAGTCCAATATATAGGTCAGTGGTTTGTGGTCCGTCTTAATGATAAACTTAGCACCTTGGAGAAAGAAGTTTAGTTTATTTAAAGCGTATGTAATTCCAAATAATTCCTTCTCAATCGTACTCCACCTTCTCTGGGTGTCACTTAACTTGTGGGACAGGAAGTAAATGGGCTTCTCGTTTGGGACACCAGGAATGTACTTTTCCTGATCATCACAAGGCTGAACTAGGACTGGGCCGACGCAATAATCGGACGCATCTGTATATAAGATGTAAAAGTTTTTCTCAGGATCGGGATATCCTAATAAGGGCACAGCGGTCAGGCTTTCTTTTAAGTAATCGAACGATTTTTGACATTCATCATTCCAGTTAAATCTGGCGTACTTCTTTGTGAGCTTTATTAGGGGTTCTGCGATACCAGAAAAGTTGGGAATCATACGTCTGTAATAACCAATGGTACCAAGAAAAGCTCGCACTTCTCTAACACTGGTGGGGGCGGTCATGGATCTTATGGCCTTAGTTCGATCCTCAGTTATACTGATTCCGTTGGGGGTCAAGGAAAAACCCAAATAGTGAGTTGTTTCCTGAAGGAAGCTACATTTCTTTAACTTAAGCTTTAGGTTATGCTGTCTCAAACAATCGAACACTGCTTGAAGGTGCTCCAAATGTTTTTCTACGTTTGGGCTAAAAATGATTATGTCGTCAATATAGGGTATTGCAAATTCAGAGCAGGGTCCTAGGACGATCCCCATTAGCTGCTGGAACCGGCTAGGAGCCCCTGCTAGCCCAAAACATAAACGATTGAAGTGAAATAAGCCCTTATGACAGGCAAAGGCCGTCTTTTGCTTATCAGGCGTTGCCATCTTTATTTGCCAAAATCCTGCTTTCATATCGACCACGCTGAAGCATTTCGATCCTCCTAGCTGGGCCAATATGTCATCTATGAGGGGTAAGGGGTATGCATAAGATTTGGTTATTTTATTCAACTGGCGAAAGTCTACACAAAAACGTTTTGTGCCGTCGGGTTTATCGACCAATATACAGGGAAAGGACCAGGGGCTATCTGATTTCTCAATTATCTTAGCCTCTAACATCTCATCGACAGCTTGTTCTATCTTTTTGCGTGTATTTATTGGGGCTCGGTAAGGTCTAAGCTTAATCGGGGGGTGATCTCCCGTGTCTATAGTCATTTGAACTGTGTCAGTCTCTCCTAATTCAGTGTCTTTCTGGGCATATATGTCTGCGTTTTTCTCAAGCAAAGGTACTAGTTTGCTACGATGTTCTAACGGAATAACAGCATCGGTTAGAAAATTAGGCTTGGACTCACTAACCTCACTCACCTCCGACGGTTGGTGATTTATCTCAATGACACTTTCACTCGGCACTTGTTCAGCTTTACCTACTACGCAGCCACGACGCAATCGGAACGTTTTGTTGGTCTCATTAACTATCATTATGGGGAAGGTACGTTTTTCATTGACCTTCATGACTGAATCTTCAAGCATGAGTCCAGGCTCATGACTTAAATAACCTCTATCAATACTTGATACTTGATAAAGCGCAGGGGGTAGATCAGGACTATTTCTAAGTTTGCCCTGACAAATAATACGGGTCTGGGGTTTGAGCACCTGATCAGAGGCTACTCTGACCAGCGAGGAAATTTGCGCGTCTTCCTCGAAGGGGACATAGGCGTTCTTTATGCGTAAACAGCCTAAATCATAGTATAGTCTTACATTATTATTTTTAAGAAAATCTATGCCTAAAATTACGTTTCGGTTCATGTTGGACACTACATAAAATAATTGTTTAGTTTTTACACCACCTATTTCAATGGAAATCTCGATACTGCCATCGACAGTGAGGGGACTTCCATTTACAGATTGTAAATTTATCTTCTTGCGTGTTAAGGGTGGTAAAGTTTTTATGCGGTCGTAAATTTTCCTATTTAGCAGGCTGCACATGGCGCCCGTGTCCACCAAGGACCTAAAACGTTGTTTTTCAATTTTGATTACGCATGAATTCATGCTACCTACAAGATTTACTGTTAAGGGTTTAGTAGCAGATTTTCTGCTATTTCTCCTTGCCGCGGCTTCTTTCGGCAAGGAGCGCTTTAGTTTTCCGGCTCTTTATTTTTCAACAGGTCACAATTCCTGCGTGTGTGACCCTTCTTACCGCAATGCCAACATACTATATCAGACTTGGGATATTGCCTACCGTTAGATTGCTTTTGTGGCGTATTTACCGCATTTACCCTATTCGTCCGCGGCCCATAATTCGACCTACAATTCGCGGCCACGTGGCCTTTCTTGTTGCATTTAAAGCACCGCCTAGGGGGCCTATAATGGTCCACATCCATTGGCTCTTCGGCCCGACTCTCGTCGTGCCGTCGAACAGGACCGTATTCGCGTCCAGATCGGATCTGAAACCGCTTTCTTAAATTCTGCTCGTTAAGAGCCGCCCGGACCGCCTGCTGTCGTTCTACGGCAACGTTATTACCGTCTTGTCCCTGGAAAGCATCTCTCGCCAGGGCCAAGAGTCTTTCTGCAAATAATTGTACATTCTCGCTAGGGCCTTGTTTTATTTTCTTCAACAGGCTGAAGGCCTGCATGTGATCGCTTATCTCTGCAAATCTAGCGGTTAATTCAGCTTTCAGATTCGCCCACGTCTGTCCCTGTACGTTTATAAGTCTGCTTATGAAATCGCTTACGCCGCCTCTCGCGGCCTGATAAGTTACATACATCGTTCGTTCGTCTGTCAGTTTCGTCAATAGGGCATATTTTTCAATGCTTTTGATCCACTGCTTAAATTTTGAGGGGTCACCTTCAAAAGGTGGTATGAACTGCGATATGCCATGCGCCCCTATTGCCGACGTGAGATTCGCCATTTGATTGGACAGGGTCGCATAAGCATCACCTGACGCCGCTAATTGCGTCGACAGGTGTTGAAATGCCGCACCCGCATCAATTTCCTGTTTCGCCATAATTTCGCGGAGACAAAAGTGGACTTACCAACTCAGGAATTCTCTGTCTCCACTCCGTCACCTCGGGTCCACCAATATCCTCTGTCCAAACAACCTCGACAACACAGATTCTGGACTCTCACGGCACCATTAAAGGATATACAAGTGTAACACAATCGCAGTTTACACCCGTATATATCGTACTAGGAGAAAGCAGCTTACCCCTAGTACAAACGTTACCATGTCCGATATACGAAAATTTATGAGGCAACCCAAAAAGTTTCTTTAGATAAATAATTATTAAGCCAAACCAAATAGAAATAAACAAGACATTTCAGAATATGCAATTCTCAGTACTTTTACATAAACAGGCCAGCGCCACAGCGCAGACCTGAGGTCTATGTGCGTTGTGTCTGAGTCAGTTCTATACGGACATGGTGCGAAGAGTTACCTCACTAGAACTAAAACTAACTAGTGTCTGGGGCCTTGTAGTATATATAGGCAAGGAGTCACGTACTGTCCTTCAGATGTCCAGAAGCAATTAATTCTCTAAGTCATGAAAACATGCTTTAACAAGCCTTGACCATTAGTAGTACATGTTGGTACAACCTGTACACTAATGCTTTACAGACGGACTCCCCGCTCACAAAGGACCCCTACCTCTCACTGTGTTACAATGTAGGTGGTATAAAATAGTTATACCATGTTTGTCCTCCTGTACGTAAGATACTTGTTTAACATTTATGAGCATGATAAATACAACATCTGAAAGCAAAAAAAAGTATGTATTTTTCAGTATTTTTTATGAGTAGTTGAAATTTCATGCTTAGTTGAGTTGACGAACTTTCAAAGAAACATCTCCTGATAAGCCTTGCAGCTGGGCAGTGTGCCGCTAACTAGCACTGATTATGAATCAGGCAAAATAATTGATATTAATGGATTTTTCTCTGGGATAATCATTTAGATAGCTTGGGTCCCTCTTTAAATTTATCTGGGGTCAAATATAATTAACTTTCATAGAGTCTTTGCTGATAGAACGATAGATCAAAGACAATGTCACAAAGTACGGACGTAGATGTAGGACACGTATAATTAACCGTTAAATTGGTAATTTAATAAGTAAAGCTTAAAGGATTCTTAATCGCTGTACGCTTCCATTTTAAAAGTCTTTTATAATTTTACGCATGCTCTAAGCAAATGGTCTATGTATGGTATGTCACAAAGTTTATTCCTACTGAAAACACATGTGTCCGTCTCTTCTGGTTTTGGTCAGTATAGAAGCATGTGCAGGGTATTGACTCAGTGACAACAGGGGTCATTAAGTTCATTATCGTAAAACGACAACATTACGATACATGGTGTGAAACAGGTGAATTACCTGAGTTTTGCTCTCCATTCAAAAACAATACGATATCACTATGATTTATGCAGGTGGGGACTTGACACAAATGGTTTGGACACGGGTCACACCCGAGAGACATCGGGCTGATCTGGATCGAAAACGTTTGGCATCAGCTTAAACTTGAATCTGCGCAGGCTGATCAGCGCCTTTGCTGTTCGCTTATTGCAAAGCAAATGCATAACATCTAATCTTGCTTCATGCAAATTTTCATTTTAGCTAGTCTCTGAAGCTGAACAGACTAGTTTGAGTCTTAGTCAGTCAGGTACCCAAACTCACAGGACAAATTTTCTCGTGGGATGGCCTTATACATCCATAACTTGTGTTTGCGAGTAGCGATGATTCTCGCTAGCCTGCGCATGAGTGGAAGTTGTGTAGAAATGATGGAATTTAATGGGTCTATTAATGGAGGTATACTGGGGGTTCTGTTCAATAAGTTTCCCACATTTATTGCATATGCTTAGTCATTATGCGCAATTATCTAGCAGCATACTACTACGTCTATTTGATCACAGACCACTCCAATGGAATAAACCTTGGACCCCTTCTACTAGTTTTAGCTTTGTCTACTAGTGTCGTCTGCTGATAATCTTTCGTCGCACCTAGGGTGTACTGACATGGGTTTGCAGCAAAATAGGGACAAAAATGCCTAAATTTGCTTCACTCTCGAACTACATTTATCAAATTAATACACTTTAAATGCATGCGTAAAATAAATGTTTTGTATATTATGTATTGTTGTGACGATGAGCTTGTAACGCTTAAGTCCAAATAAAATTTCCGTTCTGTTCTGTTCTGTATGTTAATGTATCTAGCGCTTACGATCAGCAAAAGCTCAGACCAGCCAGCGCAGTCTGATCAGAGCCTTGCTAGTTGCTTACGTATTCTATGAGTGTTGGACTGAATATCATTTCAAGCGTCTAAGCTGAAAAGGAGGCTGCACAGGCTTGTCGGAGTCTACACTTGTCAAAACACCACGTGTCACGACTCAATGATATTCCTGGCAGCATTTTTGTGCTAGCAGCAATTTTTTGATAGCTAAGGGGAAAGTACTCCTATTTCAATATGGAAAGTAGCCGTAGTGAATTAGGACGCTTGATTGTTTAAACCTTTTAATAGCTAAGGGGAAAGTACTCCCATTTCAATACAAACAGTAGCGATAGTGAATTAACACCCTTGATTTGATCACTTCGTACCAATAATTGCGGACCAATCAAAACCGTGTATCAGTTTCTAATAGAGTAGGAACTATATTTTCATATTTAAAACGAACGATTAGCCTCACTTTACTTAGAAACGTTGTAGCGTTAATAACCCAAAGCTACACCATGCTAATTATTTCAAATTATATAAATAAACATTTAGATATAAATAACAAAGATGCTTCAATCTTTGTCAGTAAAGAGATTATGTATCAGTGCGTGGAAGAATGTCTCAAAGAACCCGATGCCCTGACGAAATGTGGACAGCGATATAAAGTGACAAAGTCATTCAACATGCCCATATGACTTCCTAACAAACGCGAGATTAAGGTCGTGTTTAAGCGAACGAAACGCGTCACTTTTGTGATAACCGCCTACCCCATCTAAAAGACTGTTTATTGGTGGAATTGAATTGATGATGTAATAATTACAAATTAAACATTAATCTACCTTACTCACATGTAAGTGTAGTAGAATGTAGGATGCCTTGGATTCAATGATGTCCATATGACCCCAAAAGTTCAAAAAAGAGCTTAAGTATTTCGAAACCGGAGACAACACGAGTACGTATCATATGCCTTTATAATGATGTTACTTAAAATAGAATACGGTACTGTTATTAAACGGACCAATCAAAAGACAGTACTGTTACTAAACGGACCAATTAAAAGACAGCACTGTTACTAAAAATAGAATATGGCACTGTTATTAAACGGAACAATCAAAAGACAGCACTGTTATTAAAAATAGAAAGTGACACTGTTACTAAAAATAACGGACCAATCAGAAGAGACCTTGAAGAGAGCGAAGTATATAAGAAGGAGTGAGGAGAGATTTTCTCATTATTATCATAGAATTTCAACAATTGACATCATGAACTCTTAGAATCTGTCAGGAGAAACCCAAAAAGCGGTCGTCTACTGTTGGCAGACGGCCCCTGGGATTCTTTAAGGACGAACCTAGACCCCTGGAATATACCATGAGAAAGAAAGGGGAGAGAACCTATGCAAAAAATGCTGCCGAAGACACCACCTTTCAAGTCAAAGTTAATGATAGATACCGCGGCCAACGCCTCAGAGACATACAACGAGGTCTTCATGGTATGTTTGAAGACATCTTCCAAGAGGCGCGCGGCGATCTGGGGGCAACGATTTGGGACGTGTGGTGATTCATCACAACGGGTTACACGACCCCATCGTGGTTCCCTGAAGACCTTTGGACCATTCAAACGTCGACGTTGTGATGGAACATATAGAAAAGGTGCTGAACAGTCTTCAAGAATTGTCCGTGAATGACAGTTCGGGACAATAGACTTACCCAAAGGGAACGGGAGAAGACCTATTACCAGTCTCCATGGCCACAAGAATTCGATACAAATCAAGAAAACTCTGGTCACTATAGACAATAACGACCAATTGTGTATGGCGAGAGCCATTGGAGTGGGATGGGCCAAACTCAACTTATGTACCAAAGAAGAATGGAACAATTTGACCCGATACCAGAAGTCCAAGAGTAACTTGGAATTAAAGTTAGAGCACCGAAAAGTACCTGAAAGTCACTATTTGAATCTGAGAAAGACAAAGAGTAAAGACCAAAAGACCTGGCCGTGGCTATCAGACGATTGGCCGGGGTACCCTTAGACCGACCCGCGAGTTTGACGATATAGAGGCGTTTGAATAAGTCCTGAACACCCAAGTGATGGTGGTGAGCGCTTGACTGGGCAACAAATTTATTACTAGTGTGAGCACCGACGAGCGACCCTGTATCTACATTTACTTGGTCGACGATTGTCATTTTCATACCATCTCCAACATAACCAGCTTCTTTTAATCGAAATTCTTTTCTTTCAACATGCCTAAAACACTTTGACCACAGAGAGAGAAACGAGTGCGAAGTGACCTGTATCGTGTGCAAAACGTCAAACTGTCCCAAAACCGAGTCACCCGTCACGTGCAACTAGTGGCACATGACGTGTATGTCGACGAAGTGTTACCAAGAACACAAGAAAGTACCCCTACGCGAGAAGGGGGCAAAGAAGGGACAAGTTAGGGGACCTTCTGAATGAGATAAATGGTGGAAATGTCCAACCTGTTACAAAGTCATCAACACAACCAAAAGAGAGAAAAAAGACCATCGATGCAGAGAATACCTTTGTATGTCATGCGATAAATACGTACTGAGAGATCATCTTTGCTACCTGAGATCCATACCGGCCAAACAGGAATTTATTCCCATGTTCATCTTCGCCGATTTCGAATGTAGCCAAGATGAGAGATCCGAGTGTACGGAGGGGTACGCGCCACTGATGAATCCCGATTGTACGGAATGTCAACCAAGTAGGACGTGTACTCCCTGTTCAAACGCAAACGATGTAAGACGTCCTGGTGCGGAAAAGCCACCCACAAACCCAATTTCGTGGTGGCCCATACGGTCTGTCCTACGTGTATAGATAGACCTGTGACGTTCGAATCCAGGTGTCAAGATTGCGGTACCCGTTGCTCCAGATGCGAAGACCTAGATGTCCCTTGTACTGGAACAGCTTGCGGTTTGAGAGAGGTTGTCTTCCAAGGACAAGACACAGCTCCTAAGTTCGGTAAATGGTTATTTTCGAATCTACATAAATACTTTAAAACCGTCTGTCACAACATGAAAGGATACGACGGATACTTCCTGTTGGAGTACTTGATAGACCAATCCATGAGACCGGACAAGATTATCTACAACGGGTCCAAAATTATGTACATGACAGTAGAAAAACCCTCCCCATCAAAGTCATAGACAGTCTGAATTTTCTACCCATGAAGTTATCCAAGTTACCCAAAGCCGGTGTGTATGAACGTGTACAGAACCAAATTTCTAGAAGAAGAGTGGAGGGTCAAACTACCGGAAGACTTGAATTGGTTGACGGCCAAGTAAAAGGATGGCTGCATGAAAGTCTTACGGGGTGACCAGTGGGTGTTGGAGGATGAGGTGGTCATTTGGGAGAAAGAATTCGTTCGTTCCCCTATCGCCAAGATTCCACCAGGCGGGTATAAGATGGACCAGTACATTAAATCGTCCATCCAGTACTTAGAATGGGTATTCAGAAGGGACAATATAAAAATACGGCACGCACTGAATGGGGGAGAAATATGTCTCCGGGAACCAGATACAAGTTGGACTGCTATTCTTACGAGACTAATACCGCTTTTGAGTACAACGGATGCATCTATAACGGATGCCCCCGATGTTTTCCAGAGGACAGAGAAGAGATGAAACACCCTCTGATGCAACAATCCATGAGCGAACTCTACGCCCTTACCATGATAAAAGAAATCTTATGTCGAAAGTCTAGGAATGAAATACGTGTGTATGTGGGAATACGAATTTAGAGAAACCTACCCAAACGACCCAGAACTTAGACACTATCTCCAGAATTTAGACATCACGGACAGGCTGGATCCACGAGAGAGTTTCTTCGCCGGTAGGACCAATGCGAGTCAACTGTATTATAGGACGAAAGAAGATGAAAAGATAGAGTACCTGGACTTCACCTCCTTATACCCCTGGGTCAACAAGACCTGCCAGTACCCCGTAGGAGACCTGGAGGTAATAACGTCAGACTTCAAAGATCTCGCCCAGTACTTCGGAATAGCCAAAGTGCGAATATTACCTCCTCGTAGACTTATCACCCCGTGTTACCCTATAAATTGAACGGAAAGTTTAAGTTCCCATTGTGTCAGACCTGCGCCGAAAAAGAGAGTTCATCTCTCTGCGGGTGTTCTGACGAAAATCGAACCATGACCGGGACTTGGTGTACTCCAGAACTTCAGACAGCGATACAACTTGGATACCGAGTCCTCAAAATATACGAGGTATACCACTGGAAGGACACCACCTAAAACGATGCAGAGATGAAAGAAGGAGGACTGTTTGGCTCTTATATCAACACTTTCCTGAAGTACAAGTAAGAGGCGAGTGGCCCTCCGGACTAGATAAAGACCCCCTAAGATGCCAAAGAGTATATCGATCGGTATTTCAAAAAAGAAGGGGTATCCCTCGACGGGGAGAAAATCGAAAAGAATCTGGGAATGTGGGCATTGGCCAAGCTCTGCCTAAACAGTTTCTGGGGGAAATTCGGGCAGCGACTGAACCTGAAACAGTCCCAATTCTTTCACGAGACAGAGGTGAAGACGTCCAGAATTTCCACATTGTGGCCAACGATATGATTCAGGTGAAATGGACCTATAAAAAGGACTGTCAACCGGAAGACAACAAGACGAATATCTACTTGGCGACCTTTACTACGTGTTGGGCCTGACTGAAACTCTACAGCGTCCTAGAGAAAATAGACAGAAACGTTCTGTACTATGATACAAACTCGGTGATTTACGTGAGTAAGATGGGAGAGAACCATGTTCCACTATAGACTACCTGGGAGAACTCACTAACGAACTAGAAACTGGAGAACATATGATAGAGTTTGTGTCCTCCTACAAGACCAATAAGGGAAATGAAACATGTAAAGTGAGAGGGTTTACCCTCAACTTTACTAATAGCCAACTTATAAACTTCAATCAGTTAGGACCCTATTGATAGACCACTCCAAAAAGTTGACCATTACCGTCACCAATCCTCATAAAATATGTCATGATAAAATATAGCTGTTGACTTGGGACGTAAAGCAACAAAACCAACCAACCAACCAACAATCATACCGTACACCAAAATCTGGGTAAACCCCCTGCGTCTATCACTGAAGCGACTGAAGGGTAAAGTAGACTACAGCAATATTTATTGAGACCAGGTACCTCTAAATTAGCTAAAACGAAGAAAAACAAGAAGTACAAGTATAAGATTGACCAGACAGTGCGCTTGTTCCACGTGAGGAGTGTGTTTGACAGAGAGTATTCACAAAAGTTGACCGGCCAACTGTTCAAGATTGACACTCGGTTTAGAGGAGAGGGCGTCCCCGTTTATACCATACTGGACTGGGATGGTGAGAGAGTCAACGGTACATTTTACGAACCTGAATTACAACCCGTGACTATCGACCCTACAATGGAATACCGGGTGAAAAAATACTAAAGAGACGCGTACGTAACAAACGGAAAGAAGTCCTGGTGCATTGGTTGCATTGGCCCAAGAAATACAATAGCTGGATACCGGAAGGGGACATGAAAGACTATAATTAGTCACGTGACTAGGACACTTATAAATACGTTAACAATTCCCGCTGCAACTCACTCCACCATGAAAATTACCAACGTTGTATGTAGCGCTCATTTAAACTGTACGGTAGACTTGATATCGTTGTGCCAGCGTTTGAGGAATTGCCAATATGAGCCGAGGTCATTTCCCGGCCTTATATGGCAACATAGGAACATTGGCAGCAATTGTTTAGTTTTTGCCAACGGCGTCATCAATTCTAATGGAAAAGCAACTAGCTTCCATGAGGGACGACAGAGACTTCGTAGATATGATAGTCTGTTGCAAAAATATGGATGCCCAGTGAACCTCACAGATGCCAAGATCATCACAGCCTCTGCCAGCCATACCTTAAGTGGTGGATAAGACTTATATAGGTTAGCTGGAGATAGAAGCCTTCTCTACAAACCGGAAATATTTCCAGCGCTAAACTTCAAAATAGAGGGAGTCAACTTTTGCTGTTTTCATACCGGTAAGGTGGTCATCACTGGTAAAAAGACCACGACTCAAATCGATGACGCCGTCTATCCCACCCTGGTCGAATTGAAACTCTACGTACGTGAGAAGTGATCTAAAGTAGTAAGAATAGCAGTTTGCAGGATCACCTTAAAAGATGAACGATATCGAAACCAATACAAGGGAAAACTTTCCTTATCCTAAAACAGACTGCGAGACTCAATCATCCGAGGAAAGGTGGCACTTACTAGGGACTAGAGTGCCTGAAGCTGAAATCGTGTACTTTTCTCAAATGGTCATCGTGTATGTCATTATCATCATGTCAATCACCATCTTATCCCTACAGAACGGCTCGATGGAACTTTAGATCAGTCTACTGAGTAGCTGCATAGGATACGCCCTTCCGAATCAGAGGCCGTTCACCACGGACCGCCGTCACAAAATGATCGTGATCGACGATCTCATGCATAGAGTGGTAGAGGACAAAGAGATGGAATTATTGTTTACGCAGGGAACCCACCACAAATGCGTCAGCGTCATTTTAATTACCCAGAATTTATATCCCAGAGGGAAACACGCCAGGACCATAGCTTTAAATATGTGGTACTTGGTATTGATGAAGAATTTGACAGACATTTCCCAAGTAGATATACTTGGTTGACAGCTATACCCGGGCCGGGTAAAAGGGTTCATGAAGCCTACGAAGACACTCTCGGTTCCAAACAGGGTTATTTGATAGTGGATACGAGTCCTCACGGGGACGACCAAGACCGTTTTAGGAGTAGAGTGTTTCCCGGGCAAGATCCCTTGGTGTATCGACTGACGTGAGAGGGAAACCTGAACGCGTATGAATTACCATAATGAGACTCCTCAGAGAACACAGACATTTTCTAAAACTATTCGGACAGACAGACTCTGCCCAGAGAAAAGAACCATTACGCCAGGTCAGATCAAAGGATTGAGCGAAATGGCGCACAATATTATCAAATTTAGGATCACGTTGATGCCTTCAGAAAAAGTACTCCTGAGACGCTCCAGACACCAACTGTACATCTTGCGTGATAGGACGCTCGGTTACCAAAGAACGGTGGAGGCCCTGGACGGTAAACAAAAGTTTATTCATACACTTCTAAAGATAACGTTGGCCCATTTGAAATCGGAGCTAGAATAATGGAAAAGCTAGTCCTAGTCCCTTACGAGAAGTACAAGAGGCTATTGGATGGCAAAACAATGGAATCTTCTGAGAAGAAAACGCCGAACCCGCCCAAAAGACGTGAAAGGACCGTGCTGAAAAAAGGGTCCACCCAGGGAACGGGATAAACCAAGTGCTGCGACGCGCTACACCATTAAAGACTGGATTTCGTTCTGAACTTCGTTAAAAAAAAACACGCTACCTTCCCGGAAAGCCTCAATATAGACTCCTCCAGATCCGTGTTTGTTCGATAAATGAGAGGCCCCTCACCCGTAGATACCCCTTGTATATAGAGAAGGAGAACGACACCGCGCTCTAGGACGTGACGCTACCTTCTTGTGGTCTAGGGCTTTGACTCACCCTCCGAGGTGTAACCGAACGAGTCACAGGGACCGCCATATTGTATCTGATTTCATGGGGCCGCCATCTTGGATCTCACGCCGTGGGGACCGCCATCTTGGATCGGAAGTCGCGGGGCCCGCCATCTTGGATCTGACGTCGTGACGTCATTTACCCTTTAGTGGGGCCTATACTACTCCAGTCTTCAAAGATCTTCAAAAGGGAAGTAATGGTCGCCTGACTTGTGATTAATGGTTGGAAATTGTTTGTTTTGATTTTGTTCGTCATACTTTGCAGGTAAGCTTTAGACTTAGAGAAAGCTACCTATATCCGGAAGTAGATAAATGTATATAGAATTGATCGGTGAAAGAGTTTTGTGTGTTTGTTGTGTATTAGGATTGCATTGCACTTTTGACGGCGATGGGGGTTCGAAATTGCAAAGCCGAAGTTGTTTATCTTGTGTTTTTTCTATCATCGTGAGCAATATGCATTTTTTTTTCAAATGTTTTCCATATGTTTTATGTCATTTTTTCTAACACCTGTATAACTGCATGCATACAAAATATCATAATTTAAATGAAAAAATGCAAGAATGCAAAAGTTAATGGGGGATGAAGGTTGGGGGGCGGGGGGCTTGTTTTCTCTACTGACCCCAAGTGTCTGTGGTCTTATGCCTATGTGCCATTTCCAATAATGCAATCACCTCGCTGAGAAAAAAAGAGCTGGCTGCTAAAAACTTTAAATGTGTTCTTTGTGTTTTTGTTCTAATGCCGCATCCTAGGAGTGCCAAGGGTTTGTCTATGATTTTGACATTTCCTGGTCATATCAGAGAAGATGGTTGTAAGATGGTTATGGTTGTATTTATATCGCACGTTTTCGTTCTTAGGCCATGATTATAATATGGTCCAAAAATAACGAAAATCTGTCGTAGGAGCGCATAAAAACATTCGAATTAATTGAAAGTTGTTTTGTTTGATTATATGATTTACGTCCCAGCCAACAATTTTTCAGTTATCTCGGCTCGGGTCTTCCTGGGTTGAACCAGTACTAAGCAGGGATAAATGTGTCTTGTTCAAGGACACCACACAGTGCCGCCTGTGAAGCTCAAACACGCAACCACTCGATCTCAAGCTAAGCACTCTATAACTGAGTCCTCTTTGAAAGCTGTTAGAAAATGGAAATTTCAGCCGTTTTTGTTCCAGATCGGAATTCGAACAGATGGTTTACACAAATATACAAGACAGCAGCCTGGAAGACAGCCACCCCCCCCCCTCCCTCCACAGAATCCCATCACCTTGAAGTGTGACCTTGACTTTGCATAGCTGAGTAATTAGCTCTAACACACCAACTCACTGTGAATCACTTTTAGTTTAAACAATATGTATTTCGAAAGTACAAAGCATGTTTCAACAATACAATAATATATTTTATAAGCAAATAACAGGATTTGAAAACAAGCACAATAACATTTGAGTGAAGAGTTATGAAAATCGCTCAAAGGGTTCAGTGAATATGGAGCAGACACGAAATTTAGGGGTATATCCCATGACCTTGACCTATGACATTGAGTCTATGTTGCTGGGCAATGTGCTTTGCATACCACACCGTCTCACTGAAACATTTTCAGGGTGAAGTTTAATGAAAATCGTTCCGTCGAAGGGTTCAGAAGATATGGAGCGGGTAAATCAAATGACATTGAAGTGTGACCTTGACCTTGAGTATCATAGGTTCTGCACAGCGTCTCATGAAGAGGAACATTTGGGTGAAGTTTAATGAAAATCGCTCAAAGGTACGAAATTCAAGGGTAAATCCCATGACCTTGACCTGTGACCTCGAGTCTGGGTAGCTGGGTTTTGTGCTTTGCACACCGTCTCACAAAAAGGAACATTTGAGTGAAGTTTAATGGAAATCGTTCAACGTGTTCATGAGATATGGAGCGAAAAAAGTGTTACGGACGGACGGACGGGCGGACTGGCAGACGAAGGGCATTTCTATAACCCCCATCCGCTTCGCGGCGGTGGATTAATAAATCCAATGATATGTTAATACGATTAGTGCGTGTCCAATAGTGATATTTGATCCTCCACATACCCTGGCCCCACATACGCTTAATATTTCAAAAGAATATGTATGGGTCTGGGGAGATTACACTGCATGAAAACTTGTTATCAAGAACTCGTGCTTGTCGTTCTTCCTTGTGTAAAGAAACACCGAAACTCTGATGGACGAACGAAATGCACAGACTCGCCAGAGCCTTCTCTGCTTGCAAACATAATGCACAGATGTAAATAGACAGTCCGATATTTTTTTTCCAACTTCTTCCTTTAGTTGCCATGGCAACAAGAATTCTGCATGGAGTTAAAATCTTTGAACAACTTTGAAAGGGGGCCATCCAAGGATCATTCCAGTGAAGTATGGCATTTTCCACCCGGTAGCTTTAGGAGATACTGTTTAAAGCAAATTATTGACTGACGGACGGGCGACGACTGGTATCAGAGGATCACAAAGGCTAACCTTGAGCCCATGGCTCAGGTGAGCTGAAATTAAAAGTGTTGCAACTAAATGTACTGAAATAAGGACAGGCAAATACTTATAGCATTGCAATGTACTGATCGTGTCGTAAGGGGAAGGTGATTTTTCATACATATATTGCTTCATGTTATAAGAAGAGGACCAATTGGTCCTGAATCGCTCACCTGAGTTTTGCTTAATTTTGTTTGATTTGATTCTTTACGTCCCATCAACAATCATTCAGTTATATAGGGACGGGTCTTCCTGGGTTGAACCAGTACTAAGCTAGGATAAATGTGTCTTGCTCAAGGACCACAATGCAGTGACGCCGGTGAGGCACACACCTGCGGCCCTTCGGTCTTCTACCACTGAGGCACTGTGTCCCCTGAGTTTTGCTTAAAGCTTATATGTAGGTATCTGTTGAAAGCTGGCCACTTCCCTAGAGAAACATGGAAATGTCAGTTTTTACCCCAGGGCCATAATTTGAACAAACTTGGTAAAAGTCCACTAGGTGATGCTGCATACCCCGGGCCTTATTGTTTCAGACAAGAAGAATCTTACATGTTTTCACTATATAAGCCTTTGTACAACATGTGACCCTGGGGCAGGGCTATTTTTGGCCACAAGGCCATAATATTTGAACAAAGGTAGATACTACATATCAACGCTCTAGGCCTTGTAGTTTCAGACAAGATTGTTTCATATATATATATAAGCCAACGTAAAACATGTGACCCCATGGCGGGCCCAGTTTTGGTCCCAGGGTCATTATTTGAACAAACTTGATAGAAGTCCACTAGATGATGCTACATACCAAATATCAAGGCTCTTAGGGGAACACAGTGGCTCAGTGCTTAACTCAAGACCAAAGAGCCGCAGGTTTGAGCCTTAACGAGTTGTGTCCTTGAGCAAGACACATTAATCCCTGCTAAGTACTGGTTCGACCCAGGAAGACTATCTCAACATTACTGAAAGATTGTTGTACGGGACGTAAAAATCAAATCAAACAAAACTTAGGCTATAGGCATTGTGGTTTCAGATAAGATTTTTTTTCATTTTTCCGAACACTAAAATGGCTCCAGAACCATCAGAGCTAGTTTAACTGCAAGTATAAGATATGACACATTGATGAAAAATTGTTTTAAAGACTGGAGCCAGTCTATCCGAATACAAGCCTATGTAAAACATGTGGCCCCCGGGGTGGCCCATTTTTGGCCCTGTGGGCATAATTTGAACAAACTTGATAGGTCTACTAGGTGAGCTACATACCAAACATCAACGCTCTAGGCCAGGTGGTTTCAGACTAGAAGAGTTTTCATGTTTTTATATAAGCCTATGTAAAACATGTGACCCCATGGCGTGTCCATTGTTTGCCCCAGGGACATAATTTGAACAAACTTGGTAGAGGTCCACTAGGTGATGCTAGATACTAAACATCAACGCTCTAGGCCTTGGGATTTCAGACAAGAATTTTTTTCATGTTTTCCCAATATAAGCCTATGTAAAACATGTGACCCCCGGGCGGGCCATCTTTGGCCCAAAGGGCTATATTTTGAACAAAACTTGGTATAGAGGTCCACTAGGTGATGCTACATGTACATACCAAATCCTTGGGATTTCAGACCAGAATATTGTTTCATGTGTTCCCTATATAAGCTAGCCTATGTAAAACATGTTGTGTGGCCCGTGGGGGGGCAGGATGGTTTTTTGTTTGTTTGTAACACACTAACAGTACAATCTTATTGTCCCTTCTTATATTGCAATCACCTCGCCCAGGATTTCACTTTTGATTATGTTACATGTATTGTCGTGTCTCCTGCACGCAGTATCGAGAGTTGGTTTGTGGATGGGGCATTTCCTTGTGTTCCTGGTCGTCTAGAAATGTATTAAAATGGAGCTATGAATACATGAAATACAGTGATGTCGAGTGACGAACGAACTTCATTAAGGTACTAATCTTTAGAACTAGATCTAGTATTAAATTATAACTCACTCGATGATATTCCTTGCCTTCTCCATATTTTGTTATTTCCTGTCTTTACGGATTTTCCCAAAGTGCTAAAAATAGAAACGAATTAGATCTACTGTCATGCCAGCCAAGAGTGACTTTGACGTCATGTTTTGTTTACGAAGTTATCGGGGACTTAGAATCGATAGATTACCTGTATATTAATCCTATCCACAGGATAGGATTTATACACATGTGATCTATCGAACTGCATTAGCTCAAGTGCAGAGTACAAGTTAATGTTTACTTAACAATTGTAAACAAACCACGACGTCACTGTCACTCTTGGCTGGCTGGACAGAAGTATTAAATTAAACCATGTTTTGGTATTTCCTAATTAAAACGGAGTTTCGAAAGTGCTAAAAATAGAAACATACAATAGAAGAGTAGTTTCCCTTCTCAAACACAAGTAATGACTTTTAAAATAATATCCTGAAAATACAAACCTCAAGGTTCGCCTTTTCTGGTATTTTAATTCTTTATATACGGGCTAGCTATAGCGATATTTTATTGAAAACACATTAACTCCATTTCGCTGCAATCACACTTGTTATTGTGTTAGCATGGTTTCTTTGACGTCAGCGTCACGTTATGTAACGTCAGCGTCACGTTATCGAAGTAGATTCACGATGTACATCCGAGGTCTGGTTCCACGAAATTGGCCGAGGCAGTTCTGATTGACCAGATTCCCACATCTCGCAGACAATGGTCAGACACAGTGACCTATATAGGTCACTGTCAGACACCACATAATGCGGCGTCTGACCAGGGTCTCCACTATTTGCCTACGGTATGTTCTATTAAGATTTGTAAAAAATTAAAAAAAACCACCTTTAATTGAAAATGGGCTCGTCCTACTGATATAAGGGCAAGACAGTGCATTTGGCTTAACTGGGTTAAGATTCAAATAAGCTTTACCCCCTTATGTACGAATGGATTCTTAGATTTGGTTTGGAACAACAGATCTTGGAGCCTTATTCGAACACAACAGAGCGCTAGTTCACAAGTCTAATTCAAGCACATCACACCACACACCACAAAGTAACCTAATTCAAACACAATACATCATAAAACCTAATTCAAACGAAACACATCACAACGTATTATTCAAACACAATACATCACAAAGCCTTATTCAAACACAATACATCATAAAACCTTATTCAAGCATACCATATAACAACGCTTAATTCAAACGCAAAACATCGCAAAGCCTAATTTAAACACAATTCAACATAAAACATAATTCAAACACATCACACTTCAAGCCTAATTCAAACACAATACATCTTAAGACCTAATTCAAGCACAACATACCACAGCGCCTATTTCAAACACAACACAACGCAAAGCCTAAATCAAACACAAATCACCACAAGCCTAATTCAAACACAATACATTACAAAACCGAGTTCAAACACAATAAGAGTACATAACAAAGCCTTATTCAAGCACAACACACCATAACGCCTTATTCAAACACAATTCTTCACAAAATCTATTTCAAACACAATACATCATAAAGCCTTATTCAACACAACATATCACAAAACTAAATTCTAAAAATACACATCTCAAACCCTATCTAAACACATTACACCACAGAACCTAATTCAAACACAATACATCATAATCCTCGCGATTTGGAATAATTTAAGAGAAAATCCGTGATCGCCATGAGCGTAGCGGAATCGCCGTCCAGTGGAATGGGGGGCTTAGTAAAATAAATGTTGAGAATTATAATGCCTTCAATGTTTACCGTCGTGAGTTGGCTCCCGGTACCGTTAGTTTAACAGGTGACAGGGCCCAGGGCGACGACAGTAAACATTGAGCTTACAGTAATATGCGACCTGTTTCCTATGTTAGTATTTACATTACACGCCAAAGACTATTTCTTGAAAAGTTTTGATAGGCATAGTAAATAAGTAAGTGAATACGGACAGAAAATACCACAATCACAGCTCGCAGGCCAACCCAAGGTACTGTGAGAAACAAACAACACAGACAGACACAACACAGATAGACACAACACAGATAGACACAGTACAGATAGGCACAACACAGACGGCCAAAACACAGACAGCCAAAACACAATTAAAGTAAAACAAGCGCACTAGGAACCACACGACAGGACAATGCCCCCCCCCCCCCCCCACCCTCACAAACACACCATTACACACACTAAACAGGAGAATCAACAACAAAAATGTTTTAATCGCACAGAGTTTTCAAAATAAATGTATGATATAAAGTTTCAGAATAGTTTTCATTGCTTTTTTCAGAAAGTGGACTTTCATATTAATTAATCCTTTCTGGACCAGAAACCCCTTAAGGAGTAATTTGGCAAACAGTGAGGACCCAGATGAATTGTCGCAGGGTGTTTCATTTCGATCTTCAGAGACAGATTAATTTTTTATGGGGGGGGATTATAACATGTGACCCGTGAATATACACAATGGATAAAAAAGACATCCTGATGTAGTAGCTGTATCAAACGTGATGGGAAATACCAATGGTACACAAAGGATTAATAAACTTATACTGATTTAATGCTGATTTCCCCTAAAGGCCCTGTCAAACTATAACGTTTTAGCCAACGTACGCCGACGTATGAAGTATATATCAAGTACGCTGGCATACGCTGAAATCTAATTTAAAAAATCAGAGAAAACCGCTCTCTGAACTTATACAGAGCGTATGCGAAACGAACATAGAACGTGTGTCTAACTTATGAGTAACTTATTCATAACTTATTCCTGGCGTAACATAACTTTTACTTGTATCAGCGTATAACAACGTATGCCGAGCGTATCACTAGCGTTCTTAATTTATGAGGAACTTATGCACAACGATCGCCTAACGTATGCTGCATTGTTCATGTAACGTACGTTAACGTATGCATAACGTACATGTAGCGTACATCTAACGTATGTCTAACGTATAAATGAGTACCAAATTTGGAGACCCCTTTGCCATACGACAACGTACAATAACATACTGTAGCGTGTTCGCAACGTACTCGTATTTCAAACTTATTCAGCGTACACCAACGTACTTGATGATTTCTCATATGTCCTCATGCGTTGGTGCTAACGTACCTTAACGTATGCATTACTTACATATAGCGTACATCTACCGTATGCCCAACGTATAAGCAATACGTCGGCATACGCTGAGGATTTTTTATGCAAGCACAAAATTTTGGGATCTATTCGCCGTTTGACAACGTATACCAACGTACAGTAGCGTGTTCGTAACGTGTTTCAAACTTATCTCTAACGTATTCAGCGTACACCAACGTACTAGCTGATTCTCTCATACGTCCGCATACGTTGGTGCTAACGTACCTTAACGTATGCATAACTTACCTGCTGCGTACATCTAGCGTATGCCTGGCGTATAGAAACAGTACGTTCGCATACGCTGTCATTTTTTATAGATGCACAAAATGTTGGATCTCTTGGCCGTATGTCAACGTATACCACCGTACTATAGCGTATTAGTAACGTGTTTATAAACTTATTTCCAGCGTACTCAGCATATACCAACGTACTTGCTAAATTTTTCATACGTCGGCATACGTTGGTGCTATACGTCGTAGTGTGACAGGGCCTTTACACAACAATGGTAGAATCATGAACAGGGACTAAAACATTCGCAGTAATGTATGAATAATTTAAAGCATTATCATGTTTTGGTGAATACAGTCAACTGGGCCTCGGCGCGAGAAAATCTGTCTTCGGGTATTCTGACCAAGTAAGCCTCAAACCAGCCAGCTCAGCTACAGAGACTAGCTAGAATATTGAAATTTTGTAATGATCAATTTTGACTACTATACTTAACATATAGTGACAAAAAAGGCGCTGATCAGACTGCGCGAATGCACAGGCTGGTCTGCGCCTTTGTTGTTTGCAAACCACAATCTAAGTGTCAGACAGGAAGCAAATGAGTATGATCAGTGAAAACCACTGTCACATAGCATACCACATACCCATCCACAGTACCGCGAGGAAGGGAACACTCCGACACAGGAACACGCGGCAAATTAACCAGCTCTCTCTCTCTCTCTCTCTCTCTCTCTCTCTCTCTCTCTGCAAGATGATTGCAAAACTGAAAGTAACGTTATGAGATACACCACAAAACAAAACCACGACAGAAAAAACACACACATAGTTTATCAACTCGTTTATGGCAAGCATCAAAACAATCCAAAAAGCCCGGCACAATTCGAGAATCGAATCAAGCCTCGAGTGTACATAAGGCACACTACGCGTAATACTCTGTACTTGAAAGCTCCATTTTTTTAGCCGGAACTGGAATAAGGAATTAGCTCTGTAGCATGTTGGTGCAGCCCTATTAAAATCCATTTTCTGATTACCCGAAAAGTCTAATCAGCAGAATAAATGCGGTTTATGTATTTTTCAATAAAATAGCGCTATAGCGATATTTTATTTAAAAAACATGAACCTCATTTATAACCGTTTGTTTTGCAGCAATCACACTTATTGCTGTGTTGGAATGGTTTCTGTGGCGCCAGCGTCACGTTATGTAAAGTCAGCATCACGTTATCAAAGTAGATCCTCGATGTACATCCGAGGTTTGATTCGACGGAATTGGCCGAGGTAGTTCAGATTGGCATAACAATGATATATTAACTTTACCCTTTATGTACATGTACTAATGATATTCTTCAAGTAAACCTGGGATGGTACATTGTATATACAGTCTAGAGACAAGCACTTTTGAGGAAACTCGGATCCGAGTTCATAAATTTCGCCTGTAATTGTGTTATCAACACTCTGAGATTGATTGTTTATTTAACTGGGTTCAGCATCTGCATTTAGAAGTTACTCTGTCATAAGTTAGCTCCATGCATACAGCTAACCATAATATTTGTTTTTGTTGAATCCATTTTATCTATCAAAACCCAAACTAGACTGTTCCAGAAACTAAATTAATTTTAATAAGCTCCTTCTGTATAAAAACAGCAAAGTATGTGACAAACAGCCACATACATCAAAAGAGGGAAGTTTATTGACCCTTCATGTTGCAATTGAATCTTCCATCTACATGGGATATTACAGCAAACAACTTTAGCAGACGATATTTTCAGATGTGTTTTGCTGGCCCTTCAATGGGTAACAGTGCAGACGCTGATCAAATGTCGCAAGATGTATCTTCACTGTTAAATGAAGTTTACTTGTATCCAAAGCTAATCACTGGCCTCAAGTTTTACATGTGTGGAGATACGACAAGCTTACAATTTTATCTAGGCTGTTTATTTTGAAAGCAAATCTGACAGAGTGTTGATATATGTAATTTTACTCAGCAGTGATTGTTTAAAAGTACAGGGGCATCTTGTCCCTAGACTGTATATCGAGATGGTTTTAATTTCCAAATAAAAAAGTATATCTTTTACAAAGATAATATTGTATTAGAAAACATTGTATACCTTGATGAAATGCCGCATTATGCGGCATTTCATCAGGGTTTTAACTGTTTGCCAACATACACATTACTATAATGGAGTCTAAAAAGGGTAAATTAAATAAAGAAAACAGATATTGAAGATTCTTAACTGACATTCTTCTATATAGGGTATATACAATTGTGAAAGAACAAGCATATATTCTGTTTCATTTTTTACTATTTTATTTATAATTATAACATTACATTGGAGACTTAAATAGCAGCAATCATACACTAGAAAACTTAAATATTCCTTGCTTGCGGCGACTTTTGTCGTCTGCTGATAGTTTTTGTATACAATTTGGATCCAGGTCAGGACAGACAGAATGCTGGTCCTTTTATGGAGCAAAACTATTTGACACTCTGATAGAGTCCCTGTAATAATTGCGTGAAAAGGTTAATTATGAAGTAAAAAAATCAGCAGACGACGAAAAAGGCATGAAAAATCATCCATGATGCAAAGAATTATATGCTGCTGAAACAAGACAGAATGTTATGTATCTCTATATTTTTCTGTGGCCAATAGCCGTATGAGATCATTTTCCCTTTCTAAATTCCAACCAATCATGAATAGACAGTGATTTGCATATTGCCCAGGTCACACATTCACGGACTGGACGCCAGATTAGCCACGGATACAATCGGGCATCATTCGTGGCAATCTGTATTGGTCCGTATTGCATCCCTAATCATACGTAGTAGTACTTAATCATACGTTTATAGTGCATCCATATCAGACTACGGAAATATTGGCATTTCCTTGGTCATCCGTGAGATTTAATCCGTAGTAGAACCGGCAAGGTGATCCGTGAATGTGTGACCTGGGCATATCATGAATAGACAGTAATTTGCATATTATAGTACCTGCTAAAATTGGTTAATTACCAGACTGTCCATTCAAACTCATTCAAGAGTTCAACATTCAATAAAAATAAATGCAAAATATAGGGATACAGACTGAAGCAGCCAAATATTGTTCTGCACTTTTCTTCTCAGAAACATTGTCAACGAAACAGCAAGTAGACTTCTAACTTTAGACAAATCAATCATTTGCAACCATAATTAAGTCATAAAAATTCACCATTTTCACTACAACTGTCTTACCCCTATGTGTAATCAAATGTTTTCATATCATTAAATTTCAAAACAATGTTAAAATATCATCAGCAATCGTTGAGCCAATTTGCATATTTAGCTCATTTGAGATTTCCATTTCATTTAAAGGGGATATTCTTATGATAATCAAAGGCGAATTAACAACTACACCAAAGTTGTGATTTTGTATTTAGTGCCCGATATTTGTTTAAAACCTCTTGCAAAAATGCTATGGGGCTGTTTGCATTTTAAGAGTATTCCCAAGTCTGATGACCAATTTTCATTTTTCCAGAGGTTAGGGGATTCAAAAGGGATGGTTAGTTCAGATACAATTTTCGGCAGTTGTGAATTTTAAAATGTAACAAACAGCAATCCATATAAAATAAAGTCCAAAATTGACATGTAACTGGAAATATTTTTTAAAGATTCTTGACGGACACAACTGCCTGGCTTATACATATTATCTATCAATTATGTATATAGGAATTAAAATTTTATTTTTCAACATTCATGATGTGATGAAGACAGTGGGCAGAGCTAAGAACCATTGAAGTGAGAGTTAGACTTCCTGAAACAGTTCAGGTTTTCTAGTTTTGCAGCCATCTTGACGGACACAACTGCCTGGCTTATACATATTATCTATCTATCTATCATGTACATAGGAATTAAAATTTTATTTTTCAACATTCATGATGTGATGAAGACAGTGGGCGGAGCTAAGAATCCATGAAGTGAGAGCTAGACTTCCTTAAACAGTTCAAGTTTTCCAGTTGTGCAATCATCTTGACAGACAAAACTGCCTGGCTTATACATATTATCTATCTATCATGTACATAGGAATTAAAATTTTATTTTTCAACATTCATGGTGTGATGAAGACAGTGGGTGGAGCTAAGAATCCTTGAAGTGAGAGTCAGACTTCCCTCAACAGTTCAGGTTTTCCAGTTTTGCAATCCTCTTGACAAGACAGAGAGAGCTGGTTGCTTTGATTTTATTGTCTCTGGGATATCTTGTTACTGTCATTGTTTTGGGTAACTCCTTCACGGTGCTGAGGATTGATCTGCAGTGTGTAATTGTGGTATTCCTGATCATACTCACTTACTTCTTGTAGTGAAACTGACAAATCCCATTCTTTATGGTATATATGTCTCTGATCAGGCCCCGAAGTTATAAACATTTTTCATGCTCAACTCAACTGTGTATGAACTTCATCATGCTATTAATGTTACAATTACAAAAACATTTGGCATCTAAGCATTTATTTGCACGATTAATAATAGGTTGAAGGCAAGAAAAGCCGTTAATGTTCAGCCAATTAGTTTTTATGAGCGTGTGAAATTCCATGTACAGCTGAGATGAGCATGAAAAATAGTAAGTATGATCAGGAAATATCATAATCACAAACCGCAGACAACCCCGTGGCACCGCGAGGAAGAGCCACTCAACCATCACGAGACACCTGGAAGACAAATTTAGCAAATCAACCAGCTCCCTTTTCCCTATCATGATGATTGCAATACTAGAATGGACATAAAGTAGCATACAACAAAACATCGAACAATTACAGACTCCCACAATGGGAGTAACAATAAACAAATAGTCAACAACAACAGGAAAACCGCCTTAAAACGGACAGCAGCCTAAGCCACCGGGGGGGGGGGGGGGGGGCTTAAATGCATTTTACTGGTACCAAATCTTCGCCCTAGATTCTACTGTTAGTGAAGTTCATGTAATGTTCATCTCGCATGGAGGCCATCTAACTAATGCAATGTATCATCATGGAGAAACACTCTAATCAAATTAACACACCATGTTGAAACAAAGAAAAGAGCTCACGACTCACAGATAGTCAGAGCTAAATAAAACCTCAAGTTGACGAAAAACCGTTTTATGTTCAAGTGGCCGGTTCTTGATGGACCAAGATTTTCTAATCAGTTGCTTGATTTCATTCTGGATGTTACGAACTGCACCAATGATAATTCACTGCTTAAATGGGACAGCACACTAAATGTCTGTATGGTAAAGTCAGGTAACTCGGACATTAGGTAAATTCGGACATGCATTACAAAAAGTAGAAATCCTAATGAGACGGCTCCTTATGAGCCGTCTCATCAGGATTGTGTTTGTTTGCTAAGTTAAAATTGTTTTTTATTCCAATAATTAAAATATGAGGTAAAAAGGGTCGCTGTCTGAATTTACCTAATGTCCGAAGTTACCAGGCGACTTTACCTTACTTATTGCACCTGCCCGCTACTACTTTTAGGTTCAACCTAGCTGCGTAGGTGAAGTGTCGCTAGAGTCTAGTGCCTTCGCTTCACGTAAACACAAAGTATGGAAGCAAAGAAAGGCCCATACCATACTTCAAACTCAGTTGAATATATCAACATGGGCATTTAAAGAAGGCCTTTACACCAAAATTGATGAGTACCAAATTGCGTATTCATATTGTTCACGTAGTTTCATCATGGTCCTTTCTTGGTGCAGACCATAATACATTTGGTGAGAAAGTCATCACTGATAATGTCTGTGACTCTTGAGTGTCGTAGTTTCATCATGGTCCTTTGCTGGTGCAGACCATAATACACTTGCTTAGAAAGTCATCACTGATAATATATGTGACTCTTGAGTGTTGTAGTTTCCTCACGGTCCTTTGTTGGTGCAGACCATAATACACTTGCTGTGAAAGTCATCACTGATAATATCTGTGACTCTTAAGTGTCGTTGTTTCCTCACATTCCTTTATTGGTACAAACCATAATACATTTGGTGAGAAAGTCATCACTGATAATGTATGTGGCTCTTGAGTGTTGTAGTTTCCTCACGGTCCTTTCTTGGTGCAGATCATAATACACTTGCTGAGAAAGACATCACTGATAATGTATGTGGCTCTTGAGTGTTGTAGTTTCCTCACGGTCCTTTCTTGGTGCAGACCATAATACACTTGCTGAGAAAGTCATCACTGATAATATCGGTGACTCTTGAGTGTCGTAGTTTCCTCTGAATTCCCTGAAATAGGAAAACGTAGTTCTAGGTGAACGAGTTTTTAAGCCTAGACTTGTTCGTATGTTCTTAATCATCAGTTAAACACTTTCGCTGCCAAACGCGCGACTGTAGTCGAATTTACCGTTCACTGCCAAACGCGACTACAGTCGAAATTTAAAGGCACAGTTGATAGCTGTCTAATTTTAATGGTTATAAGGAACGCAACTCTTCGTTTTGTATTTCAAAATGTCAAGGGGACATAACTATATCGTATAGAGAGATATACGCAATGTTCTGTACAAGATAGGATTTTACGCAAATGTTAGTAATGTCATTAGATTTTGCAGAAATCAAAAATCTCAAAAACATGTCCATGGGGATGACATATCGGATGCATTAAGCCCTTCAACTGCTTTACTTTGATTTATTTCGAATGAAACAATATATCAGAAAAAATCCTGATGTTTGATACTTGATGTAGATGGATGTTAATATATTTTTTGCATAAAATTGTTGTTTATAGGCATTTTTCATATTTTTAATATGACTTTCAAAATGGCAGCCAAAGGTCACATGACTATCTTTTTTATTATTGATTCAAATTAAAGTTTTATATATTATCAACATTTTGTGGAAGTTTTACAGCGATAGGTTAAATGGTTCTGGAGATACTCTGTGTTGCACCCATACACCCCAATATTCAGGAGTCCTTGAAACATGCTTGGTACTGAGGTATTGGTTTTTGAGGTGCTTGGCAGCGAAAGTGTTAACATATGTTTTGTGTGCTCAAAAGAACCGTCTCGTTATGTTCTGGTTGAGAAATAATAAAATGAGTTTTTATTTAATAACTTTTATCTATGGGCTTGATAAAGTCAATCATGTTACAATTGTGAGCATATACTTACATATAACCTGTGTACCCTCGAATTTTACAATGAACCTTTCCAGGTTTATTGCATCAAGCCAGAAGGAAGATTCCATTAGTACATATACATGTACAGAGTTAACTGAAGACATCTGATTTGAGAAAATAGAAAATGATTTTGAACCAAATTAATTAACATTCTGCTCGTTTCATCGAATTGAGCAGAATATTTGTCTAGTCAGTACTAGCATTAACAATAGTTGTGCAGTATATTATTACTCAGTGGTCATGCACAGACTGAGAATAAGCATGTATTACTTTGAATCAGTTCTGAGTCGGCTTACATAGATTCGAACAAGATAGTCCGGCAGAATTTGGGCGAATTTTTGGAGGACCTGGAACTTGATTTTAAACTCTTTTTCTTGGTTGATTCTGTTAGTGCAAAATCTGAGTGATGCCACTCTGGCATCATTGAGCATTTCGATATATCCAAGATGACGTCCAAAATGGAGGCCAATTATTAGTGAAAAATTGTGTGATATGGAAAAATGTGTCAAACCCATTTTTTATCTTAAATTCATAGCTATGAAGTTGGAATCTAGTTGAAGACACTAAGCTTCTAACAAATATTTATAGGAATAAAATAAGAATGCAGACAAAATGGCCGCAAAAATGGCAGTTTATTACAAAAATAAAAGAAAATTTTCCCTGAGACTGGCAAACTCCAGGGAATTGCATGCAAAATGCTGATTTTACTGATTCTTGAGTTACAGACATCATCCTTGTAACATCCCAGTGATGCACAGGTGCATCACTCAGAATTTTATATATTCAAGATGGCACCCAGGCTGTCAACTGATACGTTTTACAAGTCTGTGGGTGCCGAAACTTACCTATAGGCATGTCTGGTGGATTTGTAACATACCAGATTTCTTGCCTGATGGAGAAGCACTTTACAAACACATGTATCTGAATAAATGAACCCCGCATGCATGTCTGATAGAGTTGCACTGTACAAGCAGGCATATCTGAGAGTGGCGCCGGATCAGCAGACATGTCTGATGTAATGTCACCTCTGTTATAGTAGCACCAGACTTGTAGCCATCCCTCATCTCTCTGCACTCAACTAGTCAAAATGTCGGTTGAAGTGGAAAACAGACCAGCAGGCATGGCCTATAGTGAGGTACCACACCAACAGGCATGGCCTATAGTGAGGCACCATACCAGAAGACATGACCTACAGTGAGGCACCACCCAAGAAGGCGTGGCCTATAGTGAGGCACAACACCAACAGGCATGGCTGATAGTGAGGTACCAAACCAAAAGGCATGACCTATAAAGAAGCACCACACCAGCAGGCACGGCTGGTATTGAGACACCATACCAGAGTCCAGCAAGCATCCATCTTGCAGCAGCACTCAACCAGTAGGCATGTTTGAACAGCAGCGGTGTTGGTGACCATAAGAATATGCCAGCAGGCATATATGTTTCAGCTGCAGCGACATAGCAACTCTCTACATGGCATTTATGTGGTATCAACAATGTAGCAGTATTGGCTGATGAAGTTTTACATTGTTAGTTTGCATGTCTAAATGAGGGGCATTGGTCAAGTAGCATTTCTGTTTGATTTCCAATGGACCAGGAGGCATGTTTGATTGAATACTACCAAGTCTGCAGGCATATCTGTTGACGTTTCACTGAACAGCGGCCACATAATGCCACTAGCTCATCATATCCAACATCCTTAACACCACGCATGTTTAATAATGTGGTACTAAACAAGCAGATATGCCGTTTAACGAGACTCTGGGCCAGCAGTCATGAATGTTAGTTACATCGAACCAGCAATAATGTATGTTACAATTGCACCCAACTAACAGGAATGCGGGGTACTGTTGTACTGGATCAGTGAGCATGTCTGTTCAAGTTACATTTGGCCAGTGTGCATATCTGTTCTACTTCCTCCCGACCAGCAGCCCAGGCATCATTGCCACAGGGTCAGCAGACATATTTACCATTGTGCATGTTTGATTATGTGGCACTGGACCAGCATACATGTTTGAAACCAAGCAGTTATGTCTGTAACAGCTTCACGAGACTAGCAGGCATGTTGAAGTACCCATGTTTTAAACGTTGTTTTGAACCAACAGGCATGTTTGTTGCAGTTGCATCCGACCACCTGGCACGTCGGTTACGATTAAACTCGGCCAGCATACATGTCTGTTAGAGTTGCATCTACCAGCTGATACGTTTGAATCAGTTGCAAATGACTAACAAACACATCTGTAGTTGACGGGCTGCGTAGCGCAGTTGGTAACGTGTCTGACTACAGATGCGAGTCTGACTGCAGACCCAAGGGTTGAGAGTTAGATCCCGACCTGGTACCATACTTTCGTGGAGATCGATCACGAAATGATTTCTATGGTCATTCTCCTCCCTTCCGCTGATTCTTTCAAGAAGGGTTGTCAGTTGCAAGCGAAAGTATGAGCACAAATTACTGGTTAACCGCTTGTTCAAGCCTGCCCAGGAAAAAGTATGCTTAGGTGAACTGACCGTCCCGCCATGACCATAGCTGTTGACTTGGGGCGTAAAGCAGCAAAACAAACAAGCAGACATCTGTAGTTGTGGGCAGAACCAACAAGTATATATGTTACACTTGCCTCAGATGCGCAGATATGTCCCTATGCTCGTACCATACTAAAGAGCGGGTAAGAACAATCGCACCAGACCATCATGCATGTATTTTACAGTTGCACACGACTAGCAGCCATGTCTTTATAAGGTGCATACTATCAGCATGCATGTCTGTTACAGTTTCATCTTATCATTTGCACCCGACCATCAGCCATGTCTGTAACAATTGCAACCTGCGATTGCCTATGTCTTTAACAATTGGATCTAACCTGCAGTCATATCATTCTGTAAACTTGTGCCTACAAGCATGCATGTCTGATACACTTGCACCGGACCAGCATAAATATTTGTTATAGCAATATCCAAACATCTGTGCTCTCTGTTGCAGAAAAGTAGTAATGGTCGTTACAATTGCACCGGGCAAGCAGGCCTGTACCAACCAGCAGTCAAGATGGTAACGAACATCTGCAGCAAGCAGATACCTTACTCGGGGGTTGTTTTTGTGTTGATACACTACGCTACATAAGTATTTTTTGTAAAATTTAGCCGTCCATCCAGCTGACTTTTTTTCCACACATTGAATTAAAAAAGTTTGTACTTTTAACAAACACTCTGTCACAAAGATTTCAGTAATATCTTACGTTAAGTATACACTGGCATTTATCACTTAATTTTTGAAGGAATGTTTTCCCAAAGTAAATTTTTTTATAATAATAAAATGATATTATTGTATTATCAGAGCTGGCCAAAAGTGGTCTGGAAAGTGCACGGTTGCTGGATTGATGGATACGATTCCCAGAACAAAGACAGAAACATGCCATTACGAAAAATAGCAAAACTATGTGATTCCCCACCCTGTTATAGCTGCTATCTTAAATGTCATCTTAAATATTTTACAACGCTGAAAAACAACAATAAAATGCCAGTCAAATTCTCCCGATACAGATATAGTTACTGCAAATTGGATTTCAGGTTGAATTTAGCTTTAAATGGCGGCCATCTTGGACACTATCTTCACGATTTCAACCTTGTGAATCATTCCTGTGAATGCTTCATTTTACTCGTTTGTATTATTAGGCCTCTAAACATCGATTAAAAGTCAAAATTAAAATGGTTTATATATAGTTTTTAGTGAGTTAGGTCCTAGGAACCTAACTGACAGTCATCTTGGACGCCATCTTAAGAATTTTACGTTCTGAATCACAACCATGTTCTAATTTAATCATTTGTATCATTTAGCCTCTAAACATCCATAAAATGTCAAAATTAAATAGCTTTTATCGAGTATGTCGGTCATATAGGTCTTATAAGCCTAAATGGCGGCCATCTTGGACGCCATCTTTAATATTTCAACCTTCTGAATCAAAACGATGTTCCATTTTATTTGGTTGTTAACATTTAGCCTCTAACACATCCATAAAAAGTAAAATTAAAATGCTTTTGATCGAGTATGTTGGCCATATAGGTCTTAGGAGCCTTACTGACAGCCATTTGGACGCCATCTTGAATATTTCAAAACGCTCAATGATGCCAGAGTGGCATCAGTTGGATTCATCAATTACAATGCCTCAACAACAAGAATCAACAAAGAAAAAAACTTTAAAATCAAGTTTCATGTCATTCTGGTTTTCTATCGGACTAAAAGGCGAGATTCAAACCAGTCTCCTCAGCTACAGAGACAAGCTAGAAAATTAAAATTTAAACTGTGGTAAGTTCAAATATAATATTTTCTAAAAAGCAAATAACAAAGGCGCTAATCAGACTGCGCGGATGCGCAGGCTGGTCTACGCCTGTGTTGTTCACGAACCCCCGACGACATGTTTTCTCGCGTCGCCGCCTGTATAAGAGCATTTAAGGAGCAGACATTTGCACACAAACACATCTGATATGAGTCTTTGCTGCTCACTTATGTCATATGTTCCAAAATCTCACGTGTCTGCTAAACATATTATCATTATTATTATTATTATTATTAGTAGTAGTAGTAGTAGTAGTAGTAGTTGTTGTAGTAGCAGTAGTAGTAGTAGTAGTAGTAGCAATAGAAGTAGTAGTTGTAGTATTTGAACTTAAGTATTGTTATTTTTTTTCTAATTATTATTATTAGTAGTAGTAGTAATTATTATTATTATTATTATTTTTATTATTATTATTATTATTATTATTATTATTATTATTATTATTTTTATTATTATTATTATTATTAAAGAGTCTTATAATACCACTACTTTCACTGCGACTGGCTTGTTATTATTATTAGTATTAATATTACTATTATTTATAAAGAGTCTTACCACTGCTTTCTCTGTGACTGGCTTGTTTATTCTGTATGGCTTCTCTGCCTCATAATGTCTTAAGGCTGTAAATATTTCCTACAAGAAATGAAAATCACAATATTATCAAACTGAATATAAAAGCAGTGGATCTTTTTGTTATTTGTGCTTCGTGTCTATCATGCTGTCTTGTCTGTTCCTTGCTGGCTGGGAAAGGGCTGATATCTTGGCTCTCTTGTATGTGATGTTTTCTTGTGTTTTGTCACTTTTCTATATGGTGAGAGCCATATGGTAAGTCAGAGCCTTATAATTGCACACCACGTGGGCCATCTGTCTTTATAGTTTTCGACAAAGTAAGACTAAACCAGTCTGCTGAGCTACATAGACCAGCTGGGATATTGAAAATTTGCATTAAAATATTTTACTGTCAAATATGCAAAAATCAATGGCACTGATTAGACTGCGCGAATGTGTGGCTGGTCTGAGCATTTGTTGTTCGCATGCAACAAAGGAACTTTTTCTCGTTAAGGTGCCCAGATAAAGACACATGAACAGTGTTAGTGTTAAAATAGCATTCGTGTATAGAGATTCATTCATGATTGCTAATAATTATATTATTGAATTAACTAAAAGAGTTGAGAAAAAGCAATATAATGCGAGGTAATGAGTTTAATAAATTCAATAATACATGTACAAGAGAACGAATGTTAGATTTTTTTCATCATATGACAGAACTGCTTTTCAATGTAGCATCTTTGGTAAGAAAAAGATTAAATCATTTTGTACGCACCGTTTTTTTGACGTCGTTATATAATGTTGCAAAATGTGTTTACCACTAATATTGCGTAAAAAGCCGTATCACACGCTATTACATGTAACAGCCATGTTTTAATTGGCAAAAAACGCGTTATTAATCAGGCAATTCACATGCTGTTGATGCACGGCTGTTACGACATAATGCCGGTCAGGAAGGAAGAGGGGAAATCTTATTGGAAAATTCCTTTATGCGATGACGATGCTACCAGGGAAAAATAATGCACACAACTAGCAAAAACTTTTCAGTACTTTATGTACTAAGAAAACATCAACAACACATTAATATACAATGACACCACCTACGCTGTTATTTCTGGCTAATTGACCATCCTATACTAGAGCAAGTTGCCACTCCAAGATCGTTTCAATTAGAACCAATCTTGGACTGTCCTGTTCTAGATGTACGTCAACTAGTCAGAAATAAGAGACGTAAAGAATATGATTAACATATAACTTAAGTTCTCATAACAAGAAAAAAAAAATTGGATCCTTTAATATTTTAGTTCTCGTATTGACGAGAAATCTCGAGATTATACGCGTCTCGCGAACACTATGTCTTCTAAGCTGCACGTGTGTCTACTTCAGACCATCGGCGCTGAGGTGATCGAACCTGTACTTTGGTCGTCACTGGATTAACGTAATCGTGTTATCTGTTACGCGTACTGCTGATCGTCACTCAAGACGTCAGTATTAATATATGTCCTCCTGATCATATCCCCGCGTTGGGGCGTCAGATTTTTCATATAACCATTCGAGCCGGTTGGCTTCCCATTTGGTTGTACTACGTTGTAACGATTGGGGCTTTGATCCACGCTGGTCGTGGCCTAAGGGGAACAACTATTATGTGCCCTCAGGTACTAATCAACGGCTCACCAACTTTCAGCCTCCAACGTAGGAGGGGACACAAGAGATGATTCTGCAAAAAACAATCTATATTTAGAATCTCAGAATCACTCTTTTGCGTCAATAATGGGGTTGTTCGTTCGAAGTTCACAAAAATAGAAATAATTTCAGTGGTCTTACTCTTTTAAATTACAGCCTAACCCTATAAGCGCGCGATTAGCCCACACCCGTGGGTGTATGGCTAACGGCTCCCATGCGGTTAGGATGGATCGGCTCTTCTAAATACCCACACTTAAACTTATATAATAGAGAAGTATTTTTTAGTGACTGGCCTATGTCAGCGCTAAACAATACCTCTTATGCCAAACGAACAAACCCATACGTAACAAACTCTTCCATACACTGTCGTAACGTCACCCTGGTTGAGACGCTATCGCAGCCGAAACATCAAGATCCTGTGGCCCTTTTTCCCTTCAAGGTCACGTTATCTAGATAGTTTCGAGGTTTACACATACTGATACCAATTCTCTTAAAATTCCAGGAAAGAGGTTGAACAGTGTGGTGTCGACGTAACGTTTGGACGTTTACGTCGGACATCACCCTGCCCACGCACTAATTTCGTACATGTATAACGTATCAGTTGTAAACAACTAATTATGACCTCTCGGCAAAACATATACATCAATATTGAGAGATTACATTCTGCTGTTTTATGTGTGTAAAACCGTACAATGCTTTCTTACATTTATTTTGGTGTAACCCAAAAACGCTTTACATTTACTTTGGTGTAACGAAAATATCTTACATTTACTTTGGTGTAACAAAAAATATTTTACATTTACTTTGGTGTAACATTACACCTACCTAATCTCTAAACATACATGTCAGCTATCACCTTATTTATTTATTTATGTAAGTGTGTTGTAGTGTATGCACCTAACCCTTATTCTTATATGCGTCAGATATAACTCGAGGTGACACATACAGGTCGCTACAGAAAGTCGATTATCACTGGCAGTTAAATCGTCTTTCCAACAACGCCGTACAAATCACAACAATTTAAAATCTAGCTGCTAAAATTGTTTTTCACCTATCGGTCCCTGGTAAATCTTTCAGCATGCCGTTATAGTTTTAGGTGCAGGCCCGACATGGCCTGTGACTACTTTTGTCCGAAATAACCCGACGAGTCCATCCGGACAGCTTTTACTATAGCCGCAAGAATGGTCCCAGCAGATTTTTAGGCAATACGCATGTGCGTAACTTCATACGCAAGTGCGTAACAATCGCTATTTTCACCAAAAAAACGGGACGTTATTGATAACACCCGAAAGAACACATACACGGAATGCTGGCCGATTCAACAGACGACAAAATAGAAAACGAGTGACTTATTATTTCAATACAATGTGACATGCTAGAGACATCGCGATTCAATGCAATTACACGGATCGCCATCACCCTGTCATGTACAATATCAATACAGTAACAATATATATAACTTCACGTACCTTTTATAATAATGAATAGCATCTCTATATCGAACCTTTCATCGGTATGTTTAAAATGTCCCCTAACAAGAATGGGAAATTCCATCCTTTATATATTGGAAAACGCACAAGATTTCCGAGATATTCAAGAAGAATAAGGAAAACGTGCAAGCGTTGATAAATATAGATACAATGAATTCCATCTCAGACAAACCGACCTTTTATTGGGACTATCAATAGAAAGAGTACCGTATCATGGTTCGAATAGGTGCCCAGGTGCATACCTAAACCACTGCGTATTTGTGCGTATACGCAACCATAGCTGATTCTGTTATTCCAGCCATTCTGTATCGTAACAAAGGCCCTTCCTTTTGGGAGAAAAAGGAATGACTTTTTCTTACGATACACGATGCAGAAAAGAAGGAATAACACAGAATAAATATATCATACAACATATATACACGTGCGACGTAAATGGCGGACTACCTGGAAAGATAGTCTGCCCCCACATTGTCTTGTCCTCGGATTGCCACAATCATAGACCTGTATTAATTGTTGAAGCTTTAATGCTCAACACATAATTATGGGTTTGTACCCCTTTAACTTTTCCACATATGGGGTTGTACCCCTTTAACTTCCAATGAAGTTTTATGTCTTATGACATTAAATATATATATGGCTTAATAGCCAACACCTTTTGCAAAGATCCACAGGTTACGCATTTTTATGCCAAGTATACCTATTAATAACACCATCCATAATACAATCTATGCTCAAAATAAATTAACGTGACTCTTCACGTTGCAGCCAACCTCTGTTGCAAAATTTTATTATTGTGACTTGCTCACGTCAACCGTCTACCGTCATACGTCATGACTAAAATAAATCTCCGTGACTCCTCACGTCAAAAGTACACCTATGTGACTACTACTATGCTATCATAGTTAAAATATAGGTCAACAATCCGAGACAATTGGGTCATTACACCGTCGCACACCTTTAATACTAATGCTGACTACTGCTGTCAGTCACTGTCATATTGCGCCAATAATATGGTATTGGGCAACGTCTACCACTACCATATGAACGTCGTCGTTCTGTCTGGCTTTCAGTCCGTCTTGTACGGCTAACTACTGCCTCCTTAGAGGATATGTTTCTCTGGGGTACACTACAACAATGAGTCATTGCCACCTTTATATTGTGAGTTGTCCTTTGACAAATGGCACAAGATCTACAAAATTGAGTTACCTCCCTACAAACACCGGGCCAATAAAATTCATCTAAGACCTTAGATATAGTTTCCTTTCTGCCTCTATGATTTACCACCTTTTGTGATTCATGGGCTAAATTCATAACGCTATGCGTTAAACTCGAAGGAACTACTAACTGAAGTGAAACATTTGCATTTTTCTTAAAATGTCTATAAATTAAGCCATTCCTACGAATGAACTTAGTTTCACCAGTAGAGAAACTGCGACTTTTAGTCACACTACCAGACTCTACCCTTCTTCTAATCTCTCTTAACTTAATATCTGACGCTTGCTTCATAAGTATTTCTTGCCTGTGCTGCCTAATAAACTTATCTGCCACCTTGACCTTTCTATTCTTTCTACTTTTCTTTGACCTCTTCTTATTGACTACCCCTGATGAAAAATGGGTCATATCGGGAAATTTGGACCCCTCAATATTTCCAATGACTAAGTCATGTGCTGGGTCATCAATGCACAATGCATCCGTAGTCCCTCTAAAAAATGGACAATCAATATTAATACGGGCCATAGGACACCTCTGATTATAATTGTTAATAAGAGTCACGCCAGACTGCTTATTCAACATTTGACCATCAGAAACTAAGCTCCTCCTAACAACTACCCCCGTACAACCTGTGTCTCTCAAGACCCTAACCTCTTTACCATTTACGGTACCAATCGCTGTCGGCAACCTTGAGCGTGGAAAATGACAAGTGCCCTTGCTATCCTTACGGGGTAAAACTTCTGATGAAGAATGATGAGAACTAAACTTAGCCTGGCCTTTTCCTACATCCGAATTAATTTTACAAAAATTGACCTGATGGTCGGTCCTGTAATTATTATCATAATGATTGTCACAGTGGTCAACTCGACCACGATTCCTATCTTGACCCCAATTCGAGTTATCTCCCCTATAAGTATACTGGGAATCAAATTCTGCACTAGATGCCACCCTCTTGTTATCGGGGTTTTTCCAACATTTATAGGTGGGGTGAGGCTTGCCACAAATCTTACATTGGATAACAGGCCGTTGATCTTGCTTGAGCTCTACCTTAGGCTGGGCTTGATCTACACCTCTGCTTTTATGCTGCCCTTTGGAAATACGCAAGGGAACACCCCCTTTTGCATCGGCGAACAAATCCGCCTCATGGGCTAACTCATCAATGGCTTTAAATGGCTTGGGCTTAAGATACAAATAGAGTTCAAGACTGCAACAGTCAAGGAACTGGTCTCGGGCCAAAAAATCACAAACGGCCTCGTAGGTCTTTTCGACCTTAGCCAAACCTAGCCATTTATCAAGGTAGCTCGCTAGCCTACCGCTAAATTGTCTGAAAGTTTCGGCTTTCTCGGGCCTACAATCCCTAAATTTCTTACCAAAGGATCGTTCGGTGAGGTCGAAATTGGTAAGCAGAGCCTCCTTAATCTGACCATAATCCGACTGGTCATCTCTGGAAAGCCTAACGAAGACTTCCAAAGCGCGTCCCTTTAATAAGGCACTTAAGTATGATGCCCACATGGACGGGTCCCATTTATTTGACAAAGCATAACTTTCGAACCTAGTTAAATAGCTATCCATCTTATCCGTATGTTCGTCAAAGTATGGAAGCTTGGGACTCCTAGGATTTGAACTTTTCTCTTTGGGCCCCCAGGGATGTGAAGTGGTCTCGGCCTCGATTTTTTTTAGTTCTACTTCGGCCTCAATTTTTTTTAGCGCAATTTCTTTTTCCATTTCCATTTCCTTATCCTTGCGCGCGGCCTCAATTTTCAATTTTTCCGCCTCAATCCTTAACTTTTCTAATTCCCGATCCTTATCTTTTTGCTCCCTATCTTTCTCTTTTTGCTCCCTTTCTTTATCTTTTTGCTCCCTTTCTTTATCGTTTTGTTCGGCCTCCCTTTTCTCTTTTTCATATTCCCTTTGGGCCAACCTTTCCTCCCTTTCTAAATCTTGTTGCCTCTTAAGATAATCCCTTAGTTCTTGCCCTTCATATCCTAATTCCCGTGCTAATGAAATATGTTTATCCATTTTAGCCTATTGTTGGGAATGGTATGAGTCAACTATACTGTTGAAAATAAATAAGGGTTCGCTTTGTCCCTTTTAAATAGGTATGGGCTAACCAACGTTCGCGCTGGTAAACTAATAATTTTACTAGGGATTTAAATGACGTTACATATGAGTAACGTAAAGTACAACGTATAAGAGATCACCACGGAAAGGTGCCTAGGATATATATCAACCTTAAATAGGCCTTCACTAAATGCATTTGACTAAAAAACGTCATTCATTTTCTCGCATTTACGTCAAGAAATGTATACCTACGCGATATTAATATAAACGCGTTACAGTCAAGTCAACAGTCACTTGTCATAGCAAGACATAATAATTGACTAAAATAATCTTTCTATGGACTTCTTCTAATAATAGAAATCAGTTGAGTGGCGTCACACACTATGACGTCACTGAGGTGATTTAAATTATTAGTACCCTCAAACGATATGAAATTTTCCACATCAGTATCCTTAATTAATAGGAATACAGGGCATAAGTCAATACACAATGATATGGGTAAAGTAAAGGTGGACAAGTCTAATAATAAAACTCTGACAAATTTTCCGTGGGTTTTATACCCTAATGGCAATCCACAGAACAAGAAAGTATGGGTCCCCTCAGAATGTTATGTGATGACTTATTTACATGTGTCGCACTTCATCACAGGGGAACGCATGCAATCAGTACTGTGTGTTGACACTCACCACCTTTCTTGTAAAGAAAAACTACTAGTGTGCGCCCGTAGCAACGTCACAGCAGAGAAATTTGCCAATAAAACCTCAAAAATCCCACTCTTCTGACACCATTGTTACGACATAATGCCGGTCAGGAAGGAAGAGGGGAAATCTTATTGGAAAATTCCTTTATGCGATGACGATGCTACCAGGGAAAAATAATGCACACAACTAGCAAAAACTTTTCAGTACTTTATGTACTAAGAAAACATCAACAACACATTAATATACAATGACACCACCTACGCTGTTATTTCTGGCTAATTGACCATCCTATACTAGAGCAAGTTGCCACTCCAAGATCGTTTCAATTAGAACCAATCTTGGACTGTCCTGTTCTAGATGTACGTCAACTAGTCAGAAATAAGAGACGTAAAGAATATGATTAACATATAACTTAAGTTCTCATAACAAGAAAAAAAAAATTGGATCCTTTAATATTTTAGTTCTCGTATTGACGAGAAATCTCGAGATTATACGCGTCTCGCGAACACTATGTCTTCTAAGCTGCACGTGTGTCTACTTCAGACCATCAGCGCTGAGGTGATCGAACCTGTACTTTGGTCGTCACTGGATTAACGTTATCGTGTTATCTGTTACGCGTACTGCTGATCGTCACTCAAGACGTCAGTATTAATATATGTCCTCCTGATCATATCCCCGCGTTAGGGCGTCAGATTTTTCATATAACCATTCGAGCCGGTTGGCTTCCCATTTGGTTGTACTACGTTGTAACGATTGGGGCTTTGATCCACGCTGGTCGTGGCCTAAGGGGAACAACTATTATGTGCCCTCAGGTACTAATCAACGGCTCACCAACTTTCAGCCTCCAACGTAGGAGGGGACACAAGAGATGATTCTGCAAAAAACAATCTATATTTAGAATCTCAGAATCACTCTTTTGCGTCAATAATGGGGTTGTTCGTTCGAAGTTCACAAAAATAGAAATAATTTCAGTGGTCTTACTCTTTTAAATTACAGCCTAACCCTATAAGCGCGCGATTAGCCCACACCCGTGGGTGTATGGCTAACGGCTCCCATGCGATTAGGATGGATCGGCTCTTCTAAATACCCACACTTAAACTTATATAATAGAGAAGTATTTTTTAGTGACTGGCCTATGTCAGCGCTAAACAATACCTCTTATGCCAAACGAACAAACCCATACGTAACAAACTCTTCCATACACTGTCGTAACGTCACCCTGGTTGAGACGCTATCGCAGCCGAAACATCAAGATCCTGTGGCCCTTTTTCCCTTCAAGGTCACGTTATCTAGATAGTTTCGAGGTTTACACATACTGATACCAATTCTCTTAAAATTCCAGGAAAGAGGTTGAACAGTGTGGTGTCGACGTAACGTTTGGACGTTTACGTCGGACATCACCCTGCCCACGCACTAATTTCGTACATGTATAACGTATCAGTTGTAAACAACTAATTATGACCTCTCGGCAAAACATATACATCAATATTGAGAGATTACATTCTGCTGTTTTATGTGTGTAAAACCGTACAATGCTTTCTTACATTTATTTTGGTGTAACCCAAAAACGCTTTACATTTACTTTGGTGTAACGAAAATATCTTACATTTACTTTGGTGTAACAAAAAATATTTTACATTTACTTTGGTGTAACATTACACCTACCTAATCTCTAAACATACATGTCAGCTATCACCTTATTTATTTATTTATGTAAGTGTGTTGTAGTGTATGCACCTAACCCTTATTCTTATATGCGTCGGATATAACTCGAGGTGACACATACAGGTCGCTACAGAAAGTCGATTATCACTGGCAGTTAAATCGTCTTTCCAACAACGCCGTACAAATCACAACAATTTAAAATCTAGCTGCTAAAATTGTTTTTCACCTATCGGTCCCTGGTAAATCTTTCAGCATGCCGTTATAGTTTTAGGTGCAGGCCCAACATGGCCTGTGACTACTTTTGTCCGAAATAACCCGACGAGTCCATCCGGACAGCTTTTACTATAGCCGCAAGAATGGTCCCAGCAGATTTTTAGGCAATACGCATGTGTGTAACTTCATACGCAAGTGCGTAACAATCGCTATTTTCACCAAAAAAACGGGACGTTATTGATAACACCCGAAAGAACACATACACGGAATGCTGGCCGATTCAACAGACGACAAAATAGAAAACGAGTGACTTATTATTTCAATACAATGTGACATGCTAGAGACATCGCGATTCAATGCAATTACACGGATCGCCATCGCCCTGTCATGTACAATATCAATACAGTAACAATATATATAACTTCAGGTACCTTTTATAATAATGAATAGCATCTCTATATCGAACCTTTCATCGGTATGTTTAAAATGTCCCCTAACAAGAATGGGAAATTCCATCCTTTATATATTGGAAAACGCACAAGATTTCCGAGATATTCAAGAAGAATAAGGAAAACGTGCAAGCGTTGATAAATATAGATACAATGAATTCCATCTCAGACAAACCGACCTTTTATTGGGACTATCAATAGAAAGAGTACCGTATCATGGTTCGAATAGGTGCCCAGGTGCATACCTAAACCACTGCGTATTTGTGCGTATACGCAACCATAGCTGATTCTGTTATTCCAGCCATTCTGTATCGTAACAACGGCTTTTGAATTACTTAGGTGTTTTTTCCAACTTTTTCATTGAAAAAATGGCTTTATCCAATAATAACGATCAAACATGGTTTTCTGATGCACTTACATCTGCTAGACCCCTCAGGCTCGGGTTTCAATACCACCTTCGGGGTCCAGCAGATGTTAATGCATAGAAAAAACATGTTTGATCCCTATAGTGGTGTATCGATTTAAATGCATGGCCTTATATCACTCCCGCGCGACGTGACAAATGAGCAAGGCAACTATCTCTGTCTTTTTTACTGCGATGGTTGCCAAGCAAGTTACTGGCCTTTATAGTGTAGTTTTCCTCGTTGGCTATTGACTAAGATTGTAGCATCATCTAATCATATACATTGGTTCTGAAAAAGGACATACACCAGTTAAAAGGCTCCTTATATTTTTGTGAGTCTCTCTCGCAAGTGCATCGAGTGCATGCTCTCTCTCTCTCTCTGTCTGTCTCTCTCTCTCTCTCTCTCTCTCTCGTGACTCCTAAATGCGTACTTTGGACAATGTTGTAGACCCTGCTGTAATGCCACATTATACGACATGTCAACAGAGTCTGCACTGTTTGCTAATACAATAACGATATTCAGAGAATGAAATACTTTTTGTTCTGTGGCCCCTTGATATATACAGTGGACCTTCTCAAGTTTATTGTATCAAACCAGAAGTAATAACATGTGGCTCCTTGATGTATACAGGGGATTATCTCAAGTTGATTGTATCAAACCAGAAGTTATAGCATGTGACTACTTGATGTATACAGGGGATCATCTCAAGTTAATTGCATCCAACCAGAAGTAATAGCATGTGACTCCTTGATATATACAGGGGATCATCTCAAGTTGATTGTATCAAACCAGAAGTAATAACATGTGACTCCTTGATATATAAAGGGGATCATCTCAAGTTGATTGTATCAAACCAGAAGTAATAACATGTGGCTCCTTGATATATACAGGGGACCTTCTCAAGTTGATTGTATCAAACAAGAAGTACTTGATGTATACAGGGGATCATCTCAAGGTAATTGTATCAAACCAGAAGTAATAACATGTGACTCCTTGCTATATACAGGGGATCATCTCAAGTTAATTGTATCAAACCAGAAATAATAACATGTGACTCCTTGCTATATACAGGGGATCATCTCAAGTTAATTGTATCAAACCAGAAATAATAACATGTGACTCCTTGATATATACAGGGGATCATCTCAAGTTAATTGTATCAAACCAGAAGTAATAACATGTGGCTCCTTGATATATACAGGGGACCATCTTAAGTTGATTGTATCAAACCAGAAATAATACCATGTGGCCCCTTGATATATACAGTGGATCATCTCAAGTTTTTTTTGTATCAAACCAGAAGGAAGAATCCATAAGTGAATAAAAGGTCACCTGAACACTGTCTCTGAGCATCGTCTCAACTTTCTCCACGGTCATTTCATTGGACTCCTTTAGCAGCCCCTTCTTGGCCTTGGCCCATTCCATTGTTGTTTTCATTGTCTTGATGTATGAGTTACACATGTCATCATCTGACACGACTAATTCTTATGGCCTGTCAATTAGAAATATATAGTAAAACCTGTCTTAAGCGGCAACTCAAAACAAAAAGGCCAAGAATTGGTTTTCAAGACCGATTATCGCTTAATGCAGGTCAAAAGTATTGCAGAATGCTCCAACAATTTCGACCTTCATAAAGCTACCATTTGTCATAAAGATATTTTTTGTCTAATTTGAGCGACCGATAGTAAAAGAATTATAGTAAGTAAGGGTGCAAAGATCAGGAATCGATACAATCAAGTACCACACCTGACCCAGGATACCAATACAATCAAACCAGAAGTAATAACATGTGGCTCCTTGATATATACAGGGGAATTCATTATAAAAACAAAACTTTATAAAATTATCATAACATATTAAATTGATATAAAATTGAATAAATACTTAGGGGATAACTGTATTCAATATTTTCATTTTGGGAGGTATATCGTCGGATATACGGTCGGAAATTTAGTTTAACGGCGACGCGTAAGCGGAGCCGTTAAACGTGATTTCCGAACGAATATCCGACGATATACTTTATTCAAAATTTTCATTTGGGGAGGTATATCGTCGGATATACGGTCGGAAATTAAGTTTTACTGCGACGCGTAAGCGGAGCCATAAAATGTGATTTCCGAACGTATATCCGACGATATACCTCCCCAAATGAAAATTTTGAATATGGTTATCCCAATTCTAATGCACTATTAACATTTTCTATTCAAAAAGACAGTGAAAATGTACATTGTTGCGCCTACGTCCAGCGGCTGCAACCTGCATAGAACCGCTTGCCAGCTGCATATATTCACTTGTAAACCAATAAAAAGCGACGTTACGTAATGACGTCGGGTTTGCGACAGTATATCGCAGGATATACTGTCGCAAAAGTATGACGTTATCCAATCAGACGTCGCGTTGTATTTGCAAGTGCATTAGAATTTACTATGATTTCAAATCTTAGTGTGTATGGAAATGCACTCATTCGCAGAGCATATTTTATCCAGGGGTGTGTGAGGGGAGGGGTGCGCACATGTTGGTTAATCGCGTGAGATCGTTGGTTTGAAGCTATCTTCCTTGTCACTGTCTATATAGCACTTTGTGGCATTATGTTCCAATCTAAAGTGTGTTAAGAAAGTTATTTCCGCAATTCATCATAGAACTTCAAATTATTGAAAAGGAATTGATGCTGGAAAAATGCATTTTCTATAAACATGTTGTTGTCTGTGATAGTTTTATAGCGTTTGACAGCGGGTCTGACATTATACAATTGATGTATTCTTTTGAGGTTGACATAAGGATTTATCAACCCGAGTACAGTGATGTTACCGAGGCGAAGCCAAGGTGAACATCACTTTCGAGGTTTGACTAATCCTGATGTTAACCAAAAAAGAATGCACTAATTGTATTGTTATATGACACTGTCTCTCTTTTCCTAGTTTTATTTAAAAAAATTTAAATTTATATTTTCATATTTATAAAAAAAAAATGTCTGTGGCCGTGTTTCATGGCTATAACCAGTACTGTCCAGGTGGGTTTATGTTTGTCTTTTTGGGGGTTATGTCCAGGAGCACCCGAAGGCTCAACCAACAGTGGTTCTGGTTTAAAAGCGTCTCAGAAAACGGGGCCACATCTTAAAGTCTCCTTCGACAGACTGAGAGAAGCTGGGGATCGAACCTGCGACCCCTGGTTTAATACAAGGCATGGGTTTATCCCCTACAGTTCAAGCCAGATGTTCCTAGTGCACTTTTACTAGGAAGATTATTTCAACAACTAACTTTTCAAATTTCTGAAACTCTTATGAGATATGCAAAATAATTGTATTTTTTAATTACTGTTCTGATAAAATGATCAAATTCTGAAGTAAAACATTTTACCAGTGATATATACATAAGAAATTAGTCAGAGTTGCAATATCTATTTTAGCTGTCAGGCAGCAGTGACACACCGTACAACCGGCTGCTTAGATGAAAGGTCACTAACAATGATTACATATACGGAGTTTTTATGTCCCATGAAGGGTAGGTTATAATTTTTGGTTGGCAAAATTGTTAGAGAAGCCCTCTGGCACTCTGTGGTGGATGAGAACACTTGTTAGTGTTGAGTTACCCTACAGAAACAAGCGGACGTTATATCTCTCACAAATAAAGCCACACTTGATTATCATTTCAGATGTTTCCTGAGAAAAGTCACAAAAAACGATTATCTGTTCAGGTTGTGCGTCTCTCCGTCAAAGTCTGCTATCAGCACTTATATACAATAAAACAAATATCATTCAGCTAAATTTCTGCCAAATTTGAAGCCGCAGTTTGATTTTTAAAAGTTTTTGGAGCCCACCAAAGACGACAGGTAGAGAAAATGGTTGCCTTTATCCACAGATCAATTTTAAGTGACTGTCTTTGATGACAGGTCATGAATTAAGTGGCTTACATTGATGACAGGTCATAATTCTAGAACGTTACTTTAGATCAAAGTATTTCTCTATAAGCCTTTGGTCTCAACTGAGATCATAAATCATCTTCCATATTGCATTCAGGTCAAAATAATCTTATCTGCTAGTTGGTTAACTGATAATGAGAATTGGTAAACATTCAAGATCAAGATCAGACACTGTAGACACAGGGTCCATACTGTTTCTTAGAGGATATAGACACAAAAAAATAAACTTAAAATGTTTGTCTAGGTCAGATATCATTTAGATGACAAATGGGCGTATCCACTTTTCAGTGAAATCTTGGGTTTTGTACTATTGATCAGTTATTTCATAAGTTCTGCTTTAAGGACAGGGCTTGGTTTGGGTTGTACCACTTCCTGGTTATTTCTTATGTTGTTTTTTCCATGCAGTCTGGGGACAATATTACACCTCCCCTATACAAATCAACGGAAAGTTGTGAATCACTGTTACAGGCTGAATGGTAACAGATAATATCATGATCTTTACACACAGCAAAATATTTTCAGCCTTGATATGGTATAAGTTGACATCATGTGATGTAGAAAGCTAAACATTCCTGGTGTCTCCTGGCATTTTGACTGTTCTCTATTGTGTTGTGCTTTGGTAACCAAAGTATTTGTTAAACAGATTTTGACGCTGGACCACAATTTGGATTATTTAGAGTTTGAGGACCCCTTAGATCGACCCCTATTGATGGATCCCTATCGTCAAAATCTGTAAAACAAATACTTTGAACACCAAGACACAGCACAATAGATACCAGCCAAGACGCAAGAAGACAACATGCCTGTTCAGCTTTCAAAATCACATGATGTCAACTTGCATACCATAATCAAGGCTAAATGTTTTGCTGTGGGGAAAGATCAGGTTGCCATCCAACCTGTAACAATAATTCACAGCTTTCTGTTGATTCATATAGGGGAAGTTAAATTTTTCACCAGGTACTTGTACTTCTTTGTTTGTATGGATTGAACTGTGACTCTGGCGTCAATGTGATTTCATCTTAGTTTTTTAGGTTCAGGCAGTTTAAAAAAAAAGGTATTGCAAACTGTATTTCTTTTCGCCAAGGATTAAAAACATGCTTAGTGAAGATTTATGATTTTTGTTGGAAGTCCAATGTGTTCAGGTAATAAATTAGCGACTGATCCATAAGCTCTCATACTAAACAAAGTTTTGTTGTTTCTTACGAATGCGTTCAATGGTGTCCAAGAGAAATTTGCTCATTATAAAGTTGTATGTGCATTAAAATACTGTCGCATTAATAAGAAAGGCGAAAAAGCAACTTTAAGTGCATCTTTTCACGTTATTTACTTTTGATCTTTTCGATATACGTGTAGAAAAATCTGCAGTATCTTTGACAAAATTTTTAACCTGATGTTTTTGCTGTATTTTTCTGTAATTAGATGGAATTTTGGCATATTTTGGTTCTTTTCAACGGGGGAGTATTACTGTTGGTAGAATGGACATAACCTGACCCAGGCGTACTTCGAATCGAACTATAGTCCCTACTATAGTTACTAAAGTTTGATTCGAACACCTATAGTTGCTACTAGGGTGACGTCACGAACCTACTGGAGATGGTCGGGCACCGTTACTCTAGTAGATAGGCTGGTTCCCTACTTTAGACATATCTAACGATGGGTTCAAGATCTAGCACGATGGGTTCAAGATCGGTCATTAGCCTCAAAACGATAAATTATTATGTTTGTGTAAAATAAACCTAGCTGAGTATAATTTTTGGTCCCACGTATTCGTAAATTGATTATTAGAAAGCGATGTGCAGTTAATAACATCCTTTTTGTCTACGACGAAGAATTAAAGTGGAGCTTACAGGGCTATTATTTTTGTTTACTTGCCAACCAACTCAAAGTTCCAACTTTAGTCGTTCGGATGTAAACGTGCGTGCGCATCTATTACGTAAGAACTATAGTAGGAACTTTAGTTCGATTCGAAGTACGCCCCAGTTTATTAATAATATGCAACGGTTGACTAAATCACTCGATGTCGTTTCAGGTCAGCGATCGCCGTGTAGGTTATATACTGAACAACTGTGAAAACGCTACACCTGAATTGTTTGCCATTTATATGCAAAATGATGCAAGCCAGTTAAGCAAATGAAAGTGTATCTGAATGTTCAAAGACTGGGCTATGCATAAAGTAAAAGGTTTACTGATGTTGTTGCGAGGAAACACATGAAAGTCATTTAAATGTGACAGGGGTCCAATTTTTCAGGTTACAAATTTGAACAGAAATCTCACATAGTTTAGGCCTTAAGAAATCCACTGCCAACCAGAACTGACTAAACGAAATGGTAGTCTTAGACATACGACAACCAGAAATGTGTTTTGATAGTTTAGAAAAGCAACCTTAGATAGCGGGTTTTTCATCAAATTGGCCAAACTTGAAATTAAATCACGGAAATCTCCATAGGAAATCAATGTGTTGTTGCATCTTAGTCTGAGCACATTATTAGTTGAGAAATGCTGATGGGTCTACCTGATTCGGCAAAAGAAAGAAAGTTATCGAAAATCGTGATAAATCGAAGATTACCAAATATTTAATATTCCCTATTTGTTTTTATCCAAGGGAGACATTTTTGATTTTTTTACCAATGTGATAAATTGGAAATTTATTTCTGAGCTTGTTTCAAGAGATAAGACAGTTTTCTTATGAACTAATGCAACACAAGTATAACGATTTCTGATAACAATTATTTTGTGCATGCGCAATTGCAAAATTCAGTGAATAAAGCTTTAAACACAAAAAGGAACATAACTCAGACATCAAAAGAGACAAATTTGTGGAGTTTCAACGAATCGCTTGCTGGATGTCTGGAAAACATTAATAATCTTTAGTAAATACTTTTCGTCCAATAATTTCTAACAAAATATCAAATATTGTAGTGTAGCGTTTTCTTTTTTGTTCATTATAGCATAAATTTTAACATACATATAAAGTACTGCGGCATAAATTAGAGTCACGAATAAATGACTTTAGGTGTACGTTTTCAATTTACATCACATTGAGCATTTAATAATCGTGAATCATTTCAGGCAGTATTTTGACGAAAGATTTTGCCTGGTTTTACGACTCTTATTTTTTCTCTAGTAATTCTAATGATAGAATTTTGGCATTTTATTCCACTTATTTGACACTTGACAGGGATACTCCTGGAATAGGCCTATTCCATTTTGTGAGAAAACTATTATGGCTCTGCTAAAATGGACATTAAAAGCTATTCAAATCTCATGTCAATTATTCGCTTATATAGATATTAAGGATTCTTGGGCCAATCACATTTTGCAAAAGTCCCAGAAATTTCTAAAGGCCCATTAAGTTATGTAATTTGCATGTATTTGAACGGAATACGGACCATTTGACCATTTTAAGGGCCCATCATCTTTTTGGTCCAGGATTATCCCTGACTTGAGTGCTACCATTGAAAGAATGTATGTAATGCCCAGGTCACACTACGGATTAAATCTCACGGATGACCCAGGAAATGCCAATTTTCGTAGTCTGATACGGATACACTATATACGTATGATTAATTACTACTATGTATGATCAGGGATGCAATATGGAAAGCTACATACCAATACTGATTGCCACGAATGATCCCGGATTGCATCCATGGCTAATCCGGCGTCCAGTCCGTGAATGTGTGACCTGGGCATGAACGGCTCAATTAACTTATTACAGAAAATATATGCTTGACTATAAAATTACATATGTAGTTGATTTTACCACTGTGAAAATTGTTTTTAAAACTGTTCATAATAGCCACATCACGCTGTTTAAGTAGAAAATGCCCTTACAAACATAGCAAACAGTATTTACTTGGATCAAACTGGTTGCATTGGATTAGTTTGATCTGTGTCTACACTGATTGAAGCAGTACTTTCAACTAAATGGCAGTGCATAAAAAATAAAACTGGCATGTACAAAGCAATCAATCAGAGTGCAGTGGTAGAGTGCTTGACCCGAGACCAAGGTGACGCTGGTTTGAGCCTCAACGGCATCACTGCGTTGTGGTCCTTGAGCAAGACATATTTATCCTAGCTTAGTACTGGTTCAATCCGGGAAGACCCGTCCCTGTTTAACTGAAAGATTGTTGATGGGACTTAAAGAATCAAATCAAATCAAACAAACAAAACAAACAAACAAAGCAATCACAATTTTAAAATGTGTGATGCTTTTGACACTAACCTGTAGAAATTTAAGGACAGATATATAGGTCGTCACATGGCTGTGACACCGTTTAAATTCCCCTCGCTTTTCAAAAAGCCTAAAAATGTCGAAATTCCCAAGAGACTAGGGGTCAGGACAGTGGTAGAAGATTCTTCAAACAATTTACTCCTGACACTGCAGGATATATTAAATACAGATTTGAGCTTTATGTTTGGAAAAATGCAAGTAATAAAATGATATTCCACATTTTCGCGTTTCGTATTATTGCGGCAGGACTATAGTGCTTGTGTGTGTTCATGGTTACCTTTTCACTTCTTCCACGTGCTGTGTTATTACAGTCGCTGGTTCACTTGCTCGTTTGAGTGTAATCACAGGGTCAAGCATCTTCTCGCTTATCTCCGCATACACGTGAGTAGTTCTTGACTTCCACTGGAAATATATGAGAAAATTATCCACTACGTGATATTTTGGCACTTATCACGAAATCTCAAAAGCACAGTCTCGCCAGAGCCTTCATGGTTTGCATACATGTAGTAACCAAAGTCGGCACAAGTTAAAATGTGCAATTCTATGCCCAAAAGATAGCTGCGCATGCATTTATATAACTGATGATTTTACAACATTCGGTCAGTACCAAATTTACATGAAAGGGCTTAAAACGTAAGGCTTAAATATTATTGTTTCTAATTTCGACTTCATTTTGGTAGAGGGTTGATATGTTGGTAAAGTTTTGCAATTAAAAGAAAGCAAACTAGAAAAGAAAAAAATAACTAGAAATGTTATTTTTCATCATATTCCTCTGAAGGCAACAGCATCGTTAGTTCTCTCAGTACTTTGATAATTTTAGGCACACATTTAACCTTGAATGCGCCATGTAAAATTTGGAACCGTCGATATTTTAAAATTATGCTTTTGATAAGTATATAGGATGTCAGGCGTTGTAATATTGTATGTGGAAATATATGTGTTGTAGACCGAAATATTAATGAACTAAAAATATATTTATGGACTAAAAAATATACTTGTGGACTAAAACAATATATTTGTGCACTAAAAATATATGTTTGGACTACAAATATATATTTGTGGACTAAAAATATATTTGTGGACTAAACAAATACATGTATATACACATATTTTTAGACAACAAATATTTTTTAATACATAATATATATATATATATATATATATATATATATATATATATATATATATATATATATATATATATATATATATATATATATATATATATATATATATATATATATATATATATATTTAGTATGTCTGTCGTACATTACACTGTTAAGTTAGGCCTCAGACTCTATGACGGCTCTGACGTAAAGCTTTAATCGGTGGGTTGGTGCCTTATGCTTATCTGTAGCTGGACCCAGCGTGGCTCAACTTGAGGTTTTCTTTAGCTCTGAACATCTGTGAGTCATGAGCCCTTTTCTTTGTTTCATCATGGTGTGTTAATTTGATTAAAGTGTTTCTCCATGATGATACATTGCATTAGTTAGATGGCCTCCACGCGAGCTGAACATTTCTTGTACATCAACAACAGCAGAATCTAAGGCGAAGATTTGGTACCAGTAAAATGCATTTAAGCCCCCCCCCCCCCCCCCCCGGTGGCTTAGGCTGCTGTCCGTTCTAAGGCGGTGGTTCTGTTGTTGTTGACTTTTTGTTTATTGTTTCTCCCATTGTGGGAGTCTGTAATTGTTCTATGTTTTGTTGTGTGTTGCTTTGTGTCCATTCTAGTATTGCAATCATCTTGATTGGGAAGAGAGAGCTGTTGCTTTGCTTGGTTTGTCTTTCTGGTGTCTTGTGATGGTTGAGTGGCTCTTCCTCGCGGTGCCACGGGGTTGTCTGCGGTTTGTGATTCTGGTTTTTCCTGATCATACTCACTTACTATTTTGGTGGCAGCTGAACTGCCACTAATCTTGGTGTTACATTTCATCTGCTTTAGAACTATGTTATGTTAGAGCTCAAATACAGTGATTATCGAACACTCAAAAATCCAACTACAGAGAACTTTTGAGAACTTGGTTACTTAAAGTGAAAATTCACACTTTTTCAAATGCATTTATTATAAAGGTTACAGTATGGTAGGAATAATCATTCACTTAATGTTTGTGAAATCCCTTCCATTAGCATTTAGTTAATTTATTTCCATTGCCCCATGGAGTATTGCCATTTCCAGGTCAATGAGCTCCTAACAAGTTACAATATGGTAGGAATATTCATTCATTTAATGTTTGTGAAATCCCTTCCATTAGCCTGTAATTAATTTGTTTCCATTGCCCCATGGAGTCTGGCCATTTCCAAGTGGACTGGAAGTACTATGACCTGCTTATACACTACCAAAGTATAATCGTAAATCCACGATAACAGCCAAATTTCACAGTGTTTCTGAGTGGTAGTTTAAGCAGTGTGTACATTGATGACTATATTTTAATACATGGGCCGATGTTGGATAATTATTTCTAAAATTTAGCCCTTAAAGCACCATTTTTTTTTACTATAGCAGATGTCATATTTCGTAACAACTTTCTTCATTTTGGGTACAATAAGATATAGCAAAATTAAAACAAAATCACTGTTCTTTTAATAGTCGTAACATTCAAATTTGACGGTTCTTTTTAGCACAAAGCACATAAGCTAAAACCAATGGGTTAGAAAAAATTAACAAGTTTACCCTCACATTTTTGTTTATCTAAACCTATAGTATTATGTATTGTACTGCATGTTATGTGTGTATTTTCTCACCTTGCTCGGACGAGCTGGTTTGGCAGGTATGGGTGGCTTCTCTTTCTTTGTGGCTGTTATAGTTGTATCCAAGTCCTTGTCGGGGGAGCTGACAAAAAAGAAGTCTTAAATAAACAGGCAGCCAACATTAAACGTGGATGTGTATAACATATTAACCATTAATGCGCCAATTGCAACAAAAGTCGTCGGCTTTTCTCGTCTGCTGAAATGTTTAAGAAGCCTCTATGGCAACCAGTGTGGACCCAGATCAGACTGCTCCTATAGGAGCAGTCTGTTCTTGGTCCACCCTGTTTGCTTCTATACTTATTTTGTCAGTAATGTTAGTCCAATATTAATCCAAGTCCTTGTCGGGGGAGCTGACAAAAAGAAGTCTTAAATAAACAGGCAGCCAACATTAAACGTGGATGTGTATAACATATTAACCATTAATGCGCCAATTGCAACAAAAGTCGTCGGCTTTTCTCGTCTGCTGAAATGCTTAAGAAGCCTCTATGGCAACCAGTGTGGACCCAGATCAGACTGCTCCTATAGGAGCAGTCTGATCTGGGTCTACCCTGTTTGCTTCTATACTTATTTTGTCAGCAATTTTGTTAGGCAGTTATTTGCAGCAGACGGCTTCAGCAGACGACATTTTCAGATACACTTTTACTTGGCGCTTTAAGGTTAACACCAATAGGTATATCTATCGTCAACTGTCATTAGCCAAAAACGATAAAATGGCTAAGGACAGTCAACTTTAAATAGCCATTTTGACATTTTTGGCAAATGACAGTTGACTGTAAATAATTTGAACAATCTTGGCAGAGAGCCATCACAAAGTAACTTAGATGGCAAAGATCAGGAATCGATACAATCATGTACCACATCTGACCCAGGACACCACATGGGAAAGTGACAAAAACACAGGAAAACATCACATACATGAGAGTCAAGAGGTTAGCCCTTTCCCAGCAGGTGACCACATGGCTGCAATGAACAGACAAGAAAGCATGAAAACATGAAACATAAATATCAGAAAGGATCCACAACAGAAGCACCGCCTTGGAACGGTAAGTAACAATATTTTTACTGGAGTGCTTAAACTAGTTTAAACCATTTATGCCAAATGATTACTTTCAAATCAGGCCTGTAGGTTTTGACAAGAAGCTTTTTCACGTTTAGAAAAAAAACGACGCCCCTTTACGGCCATGTTTGATGCATCAAAAGATTTTAACAATCTTTGTAGGGTATCAACGAAATTGGCCAGTAGTTTTAGCAGGAAGAGTTTTCAAGTTTCTCATAGTATAATATAAGAAAAGCTATCTGACAGTCTAGTCTGTGTCTTTATTGTTAAACACAATACGGCCCGAGGTTATAAAACTTTTTCCATGCTCAACTCAGCTAAGCACGAAATTTATCCTACTCATAAATGTTAAAATGCCAACAATTGTTGGCATTTTAACATTTATAAGTATGATAAATACACTACTAAGAGACTTAAAGCAAGAAACTTCTTCATTTGTTGGTATTTTAGTTGTTATGAGCAGTTGAAATTTCATGCCCAGTTGAGTTGAGCATGAAAAAAGTATTATAGCCTCGGGGCCTGATTTTCTCACAAGAAGGTAACATATCAATAGTAAAAAAAGCTGGCCAAGCAGGTCATACACTTACCTTGGGACAGTGGCACCATCAACATCATCTAGAGCTTCACTGGTCCTGACATGTTACTGGTGTATCTTGAAATTGACATACAACCATGTACCATGAATGTCTTCATGGGCTATTTGCCGAACTTCGGGTTTGGTTTGCCGATCTTCGGATGCACTTTGCCGAACTTCAGGTCTTTCTAGAATTAGATATTCATCCCTGTCAGTTTCAAGGGATTTGAGGGAACCAGAATCACTAGAGGCGCTGTGTGGAACGGGTAAAAACAATGTTGACAAGGAATTTGCTTTTTTAGGTTTCGCACCCTCTACGTCCTTACTAGTATCACAGTTTTCCTTTGTCTTTATGGACGGACTATCACAACTGATTGAATCACCTGGCAATCTGAATATTTTCCCATCATTCCCTGCGAACACATATTCATCCCAGTTCTGTAATTTGGACTCGTCCGTTTGATTAGAAGCACCATCGAAATCAAACACAACTTTTTACCCACTCGTTCATCTGAGCTTCCATCTACCTTTTCATCAACAGACTGTGTAACGTTTTGGAGCACAGAATTAGATTTATCCCTAATATAACTAACAGAATTTGAGCTTTCGCTTTCACAATCACCTGGAGATGCGATCGATGTTTGACAACTGGAACTACTTTGTTCGCTTTCACACCCAGACGAGCCGCTTTGCGTATTTTCACTTCCGGTAGATGAAACATGGTCTTCTTTAAATGTATTACTCCATCGCCCTTTGCTCGTCGTTATCGTCGGACTTGAGGCGTATTTCAAAGGTTTACAACTAAGATTGCGAGTCATTTCAAAAGTTGTAACGGGTGCGTTGAAACTTGGAGGAACCTCTTGTGTAGCCTCTTGACTTGAACTACTTTCTGTCACGCGCTTATTTCTAAGTAAGTCGTTCTCTCTTTGGAGACGTTCTAGTTCCTTCTTTTGTCTCTTGGATGTGTCTTCGTATTGCGCTATCAACCTGTAAAACAAGACCATCAGTTGACACCCCATAGGTCAAAGGTTAACTTGAATCGAAATTAATTTGGGGTACAAGGCAGGGGCTGATTCAGGATTTCTGGAAAGGGGGTTCATATGAGGTTCGCTTGGCTGATTGTATCTCTCATGAAAATGAAATAATTTGGTCTCACTGAGACCAAATTATTTCAATATCATAGGATATTTAAAAACTGTGGGGGCGGGAGGGGGGTTGAAGATACCCTATGAAACCCCTCGGAATCCGCCACTGCAAGGGATTGACATCAACGAGTTATTTATGTTGTCTTATCAAGAGATACTTTTTATGCTATTTTCACCCTTTATGTACTTCTGGATGTTTCCTTCTGGTTTGATGCGATAAACTTGGAATGGTATCATAGGTTAAAATTTCTACATATATAATCGCATTTTTATCTGGATATCGATTATATTAGCAACTGCGCTGTTGGCCAAGACTGAATCGATCTTTAGAGATAGAAATACAATCTATTTTTGGAAATTATAGCATGTGACCCCTCAATATCACGGACAAGAGAAGAACTATATTAGCTACATGCTTCTCGTATTACTTCAAGCTGTATGGAACATGTACAAAGCTATTTGAATCAAATAATTATATTATACCAATATCACGGACCCTATGTCTTTATGAAAGCCAGAGTTTTTATGGGAAAAAGCTGTCAAAATGGGTGTGTGTGTGTGTGCTTTAATATGTGGTCCTTAATACTCAGAATTAAGTTTTGCATGGTAACGAAAGCTAACATATATACATTTTACACTCTTCGGTAAAAAGGTGACGCCTGCACAGAGGAAAAACCTGCTCACTGACCAAAGATTTTCAATCGAGGGTGATATAGAGTGTCCCTGCACGGACTTCAAACATTCATTCCTATTGTTCGTCCCTTTTCTACTTTCTTTCTCTATTCTTCTTCTTCAGTCTCTCTTGTCATTCAAAGTCTGTAGTATATTCTTTGAGGTAGGAATCCCAAATCTGGTGTATGGATGCATCTTTGGATGGTGTTATGTCGTGTACCAGTTTAGTGTCACTGTGACCTTGACATTTGACCTAGTTTTAGCATAATTGCATCTGGAGCATATCTCCTTTATTATTTGAGTTTGGAATCCCAAATTGTGCATGTGATTTCATCTTTGGATGGCAGAATGTCATGTACCAGTTTAAGGGTCGCTGTGACCTTGACCTACTCTCTAGAATTATCGTATCAGGAGTATATTTCTATATTATTCGATGAAGTAATCCCGTATTTGGTGTATGGGTGCATTTTTGGATTCCGATATGTTGCAGATCATTTTTAAGTCTTTGTGACCTTGACCTATGACCTATTTACTATAATAATCGTGTCTGGACCATATTTTCCATATTATGTGAGGTGGGAATCCCAAATTTTGTGGATTGATTGACCTCTTGGGATGGCAGAGTGGTGCATACCATTTTGAGTCACATTGACATTGACTTCTGACCTCATTTCTAGGTTTTTCATATCTGGAGCATATCTCGTTTATAACAAATAAATTTCCTCAAATTTGTCTATGCTAGACTAATTCCTTTGGGTGCATTTGTCTCGTTGCTGTGACATTTCTTGTTTTATCATTTTTTCCATAAATTTAATATACTTATCTTTCTGACCAAAGTAAATAGATACTAGGAATCTTGCGTGCACTACTTCTCCTATAGCTTAATACCAATTGTTTTGAAACTTAACATATGTTTTGGTCATGGTCTGAAGATGTGCAGAAGTTTGGGATATACATGTAATCCTCAGATTCAGTTTTGTTACTTTTTTTCACAAATTGACTTTAGTCGTTTTTAAGCATTTATTACTATCAAGATATGAATGTGCTCAGGATAAAAAGTCTCGGATTATTTTTTTTTCTGTTTTGTGTATTTAGTCAGTTTAACTTACTTGTTTTATGATAAATCGTATATTAAATGGCAAACAATAAGTAGTAGGGGACTAATATCTCTGAAATTGCTTTATCAACCACGTTTTAAGATCACTGCAGGACTGCTCTTTACTCACTTTAAGGCATGAAGAAAACTAGTAAATGTTTAAACTTACCCAGAAAAACATTTTAGTAGTCTTATTCAAAGGTGTTAAACAAAAATGTCTTCAAAGTGAATGTCACGCAAAAAACAGCATTTTGGGGGCATATTTCTGGTCTTCTATTTGCCATAACTTAGGATTGTGTAATTGACGTGATAACTTAAGAATTATTTCTTTTCCATACTTTAAAACACTTATATTTGGTGGCAGAAAATTCTGGTGTGTTTTTTAGAACCTTTTGGCATTCTTGGCAGAATATTTATTTTACAAAATCTGATGTCATCCTTTGTCCATATGCACAGTGATTTGCAACTGTGGTTTTAATCTGTTTTTCAGGCTGCATTGTTTCTGATTATTACAAATCAGTTCTTTTGTAGTTTAGTTTAAATCTGACGTTTTTCATCACAGGCAAACGAGGCAAAAGAAAATGAAGAAAAATCTCCAAGTATTCTAAGGTGTTGCTTAACCGAAAGAAGTCAAACACATCGGATGGACATGATACGAAACTACGAGAGATCAAGAACAAATATGAGAAACTACAAGCTGAAGTGGACACATTTAAGGTAAGTTATTTATGGGATAACTTAGACTTAAACTTGGGTAACTTTCAAGCAAAAAGTGTTGAGTACTAGAATTTGGGGATAACTGTATTCAAAATTTTCATTTGGGGAGGTATATCGTCTGATATACGGTCGGAAATTTAGTTTTACGGCGACGCGCGAGCGGAGCCGTAAAACGTGATTTCCGAACGTATATCCGACGATATACCTCCCCAAATGAAAATTTTGAATATGTTTATCCCCATTCTAATGCACTTCTGCAGTTTCGTCTCAAATTTTAGTGATGCAAGCCGCATAAAGCCGCACGTCACCAAACAAAATATGACGTTATTAATGACGTCAAATAATTTCCGACAGTAGATCGCAGGATATACTGTCGCAAATTTTTGACGTTATCCAATCAGACGTCGCGTTACAAAAGCAAGTGCATTAAAATGTAGGATTTGAGAAAGCAGACTTTAAACTTTAAAGCATAACCAATTTTAACCAATTCTAGTCGGAGTCTGGGGATTTTACTGCCATTTTTTTTTTTTATTTGTAACCCACTAAAGTCGAATGAACACACCTTCCCTTTATTAGTAGAATAAGCTAATTCCAATTTTTAGAGTGTATCGTGAGGGTATTTTTTCAGTGAGTAAAATAGTTTTCTTTCTTTTTTCCAAATTATAATAGTAAAAACAAAAATAAAGCAAACAGTGAAGATCCTGATTTGTTTGTTTGCTTTGATTCTTTACGTCCCATCAACAATCTTTCAGTTATAAAGGTACGGGTCTTCCTGGGTAGAACCAGTAATGTTCTTGCTCAAGGACAGGTGAGGCTCGAACCCGAGGCCCCTCAGTCTCGAGTCAAGCACTCTACCACTGAGCCACTGCACTCCCATGAAGATCCTGAACAGACACCGCAATGTGCAGTGTCTTATCTAGGTCTGCACTGTTATATGCATATGAAGTCTCAACGAGGAATTGAGTTTTATGCATACTGCTACATTGTGATTTGTTCGAGTCATAATTTAGTTTGATTACTGAGCCGCGACACGTGATTTCCAACAATGTGGCATTTTGACAAGTGTAGACACAAAAGAGTCGGTGCAGCCTCTTGTTAAACTAAGATACTCCAAATGCTCCTCGGTCATTAGCTTAACAGTCATAGAATATTGAAGCGACTAGCAAAGGCTCCTATCAGACATCGAGTATACGCAGGCTGATCTGAGCCTTTGCTGGTCGCACATATCACATTGAAAATCTCATGTCGCGGCCCAATATTACGAGGGCTGTTCAAATATGAATGCAAGTGGCTTCATAACTTTCTTCACATATATGCTACGACAAAATGGTAAACGTTTCTATAAAGGACTATATGTCACCTTTAAAGTGGCACCAGACCTAAAGAAAAATGTTGTATACTTATCGAGTTATAGCCCTTTGAATGAGGGTCACGTGTGTATACTAACAAGCTCAATGCTTCGAACATATACCAGTGATAGAGACGAGCGTATAATTCTTCGAAAAACAGGTGAAATTTCTTGAAATTTTTAAGGAAGCATCCCTATATTCTTACATAATGATTCTGTGAAAGTTGCGAAAATCCGACATGCTTTTGTTAAATTACAACGAATCGTTTTCACTTAAGTCTCTTTATGTTTGCAAATAAATGTTAAACAAAACATCACCTTTCAGTTTTCAGTTAAACTTATCTATAACAAAATGCACGAAGCAACATTTAAACTAGTTTTAACTCAAAGACAATATGTTGATCGCTCATACTGAGCTATTGCTACAAATTATTGATGGATAGTGGGTAATTTTTATACGCTGAAAAGCATTTTTATTAAGTCAAAAATGCCTGAAGTGAAAGGGGTTATAGAATTTATAATAATATTTTTGTCATTACTTTGCGGCTTTATTCTAAATTTGAACGTAAACTTTAAGTTTGACCACTATAGGCATTATTTACAATAAAATTACTCACCTGGTCTTGAGGACTAGACAGATTGAACATATTCTAATTAATGTAAACACGTCATTAAGAAGCAGAAAAATGCTTGAAAAATTATATAAAATGGGATAACTCTGTAAATAGAGGACGGATTATTTTGAAAACTTCCTTATGACATATTTAGCATGTTTTCAGCAAAACGCAAAGAAAACGACACAGCGATGTTTATTATTCCAACACCAGTAGATGACTCAAAATGACGTTTATCATAAAATTACTGACGTCACAAACGTGCATGTTTACTCCAGATTGAAACAGGATTATATAAACTTTTTCCTGCAAGCAACTTTTGGATTGTTACTTAAACTTGCATTTAAAATTTGGTGCCATTTTGTCTAAAACTTACAACGATATGACACTATATCGCAGATGTACCAAAACGTGCATTGCAATTTGCTTTAGAAAAACTTCAGTATACAGGAATGGCTTTTATATAAGGGTCTGTAACTTGAGAAATATAGTGAGTATTTCTTTATGTTTGGTGCCATTTTAAAGGCGACAAATAGTTCTTTCCAGAAAGGTATACCATTTTGTCGTAGCGTATCTGTGAAGAAAGTTATGAAGCCACTTGCATTCATAATTGAACAGCCCTCGTATACAAAGAGGCATCTTTTTTGTTTTTACTTTTTGAGTGTCAACTTTTAAATATGCCCTTATACATCAGTTTAAACATGTGTTTTTGGTACTTAAAAACCTTCTCTATGAGACGGTTCTTTTGAGTACCATAACATCGCATAGTTTTATGCTTCTGTCATATTTTGATACTTTAAAAAAAAAGAATACGAAATTTTGTAACCAGATACTGCATTTGCCAATTTTCGAAACTCAATAATAAGACTAGTTGTGTTTCAAAAAAAAATCAATAAAAAGTAATCAAGGGTAATTTTGTTCGTTTTGAGACGCGTAAGCTGAATTTGGTGTATCCCTGTTACTTGTGTGGACAGTTCTATATTATAGGGACACAATCTCGTATAATACTACATCCACAAAAGAGTTCAGTTTAAAAATCTCGTATCTGCAGCATTTTCATAAATTATCTAAAGTTCGCATGACAAATTTACGCATAAGAGAGAGAGAGAGAGAGAGAGAGAGAGAGAGAGAGAGAGAGAGAGAGAGAGAGAGAGAAGGGGTTCATGACGACTCAAATCTTGAAGTGTGTACGTTTGATTAATGCAAAAAAAAATGAACACTCATGTAAGATCCCCTATTTACACACTATCATATGGAGTCCTGGCTATCATTTTCTGTATTTTTTTTTCAGGATTCTTGTATGGATTATTTCACAGGCGACACAAACAACAGTCCTGAACATAGGTGCTCTACTTCAAACTTTGACCATGCTGAAAACTTATATCTTAGATTTAAGAATGCTGAAGCAAGCCAGAGTAAACTGAGGGAGGACTACAGTTCACTTCAGACGTCATACAATGAGTTAGAAAAGCGTCTACATGACGCTGAGTGTCAGACACTTAATGCTGAAGAACTTAAGCTGCGTTTAGAAGAGTTGGAATGTGAAAGCAAAAGAATAACTGATTTTTATCCAGGGGAAATAAGAAAGCGTTTAAGTAACCAGGAGGCAGAGCAAAATAGATTAAAGGAAGATATGAAAACTTTGGAAAGTGTTTATGCTACAATTACCTCAAGATTGGACAAACTCACTACGGAAAACAACCAGTCGATAATCTGTTGAAACAGAATAGGAATCAAAAGAATGAGTTGGAAAAGCTACAAAGTGAAATTATCAAATTAAAAGAAGATAACAGTAGGTAAGGTTTAGATTATAAATGTGTAAATCATAGTTCAACAGATCAACCTCACAGGTTTAGATAAACAAACTTTATGAGCGTAAAATTGTAAATACATGCATCTTCTTACATATCAGTTTGAACATATATAGTGGGTGTTCAAAAGAACAGTCTCACTGAGACTGTTCTTTTGAGTACCCACAACATATGTATTGGTTGAGAAATAATAATTTGTTTTATTTTTGTTAGTTACTCTTACTTAAGGAGCGGAACCTACTGTACCAAGAGCTAAATTAATAATCATATGTGCAATGTATTCCCCTAGTCATCAATATGCGCTTATGAAAGCTGTATATGTTTATTTGAAGTCAATCAAGTGATAAACATCTTATTATTAGGGGTTGGTAAGTAGGCAGGACTTTAGTTAAGTGTGTATCGAAAATTTAATTTTCTTATTTCTCAACCAAAACATATACTCAAAAGAACCGTCTCAATGAACCGGCACTTAAAACATTAAAACTGATGTCCAAGAAAATATTAACATTTTTACACTGAAAAATTTTGTTTATCTAAACCTGGGCTTAGGCAACCTGTGATCTACAAATGTGTGTTATTAACATAAGCGTAACTCCCAGTATGCAGTTACACGTGTGCCTCATCAATTGCAAATTATCAAGGGAAATCACATTAATGTAGAAATATTGTTTTACCAATCAATGAGTTGGAGATCTGTCATGTGAACCAAACATCTGTGATTCTGGATCCGTTTGCTACAGTTAAAAATGTTTAAGTCTTCCAGTATTTTTATTTTTACTGACCGTACAAAAGAGGTGCTTCTTTTGTTGATCCTTTTTGTTATTTATGATTTATATTTGTTTTTGTTATGCTTTCTGTTCTGTTCCTTGCAGCCTTGTGGTCACCTGCTGGGAAAGGCTGACATCCTGGCTCTCTTTAGCTTTGTGTTTTCTTGTGTTTTTGTCATTTTCCCAAATGATGTCCCGAGTCATGTGTGAAGAGAAGTTTCGATTTTGAAAAAGTAACGCAATTGATGAGAATCACTGCTCATTTGAGGAGTCTTTCTTTGATCTGCGAAACTTTTTCAGCGTTGATTGAAAACCTGTTTCTGTGTTCTTAGCCTCTAATTATAAAAAGTAAAAAAAAAATAAATAAAAAAAATATAACTTATGAGTTTGTTGATGATTAACCAACAAAAGGACATCTGTGCCCAGCTAAGACTAAATCAGTCTTGTCATCAAACAAAACAGGTCAAAGTAAGTAATGGTGCAAAGATAAGGAATCGATAAAATCAAGTACCACACCAGTGACAAACTCACAGTTAGACACAACAAACGAGAGCCAAAACGCCAATGTAAACTAAAGTGGTAACTAGAAACTCATAGGAATTTCATTGGAATGGTAGCCTAGGTTTACATAAACTAATTTGAAAGCACAATATTGGTGACATCGGGGAACTTTTAAGTGAAGTATTGTAGCATTATTAGGAGCTGGCATGGTGTAGTTAATAAGTCACTCGCCTTGTACCCAAGGTCCCTAGTTCGATCCCTGGTTAGATATCCAACAGGCTGTCGGATTTGACTTTAAACTGTGGCCCTTTAAAACCAAAACCACTGCCGGTTGACCCTTTGGATGCACCCAGACATAAAATAAACCCACACGGCCCAGAAATGGTAAATGCCAAGGAAAAGCCACATAAAGTGTTGTTACAAAATGTAAAAAAAACGCCAAGACAAACCCACAAAACGTATGGTAACATAATATATAAACGCCAAGAAAAAGCCACAAAAAAGTGTTGTAACATAATATATAAACGCCAAGAAAAACCCACAAAAAAGTATTGTAACATAATACATATATACACCTTTATTGCGTCACTGGGCTGCGTAGCACAGTCGGTTACGTATCTGACTGCTGATACCTGTCAAACTGCAGATCCAGAGGTCGCGAGTTTAATCCAGGCCTGGTCCCATACTTTCGTGGAGATTGATCATGAAATAATTTCTACTGTCATTCTCCTCCCTTCCGCGTGATTTATGAAGGGTTGTTGTTAGGTACAAGCGACAGTATGTACACGAAGTACTGGTACATGTAAACTGCGTAGTCAAGCTTGCCAAAGAAAAGGAGTGTGGTTAGGTGACTTTACCATGGCTGTTGACTTGGATGTAAAGAATCAAACAAAAAAAAACTTTATTGCGTCAAACACTGCGCAAATACAAACGGATGGTTAGCCAACTAGTGTTTTTTGGCTGTTAAAAATATTTGTGAATGTAAAATAACCAAAGCATTGAGTTATTTACTGGAATGTTCTTTTTTTCAGACTGTCTGACGAAAATAGGAAACTTTCTCAACAGTTTCAGAAACATAAAGATATAACAAATGGACACGATAACACCGAGAACCTACAGAAAGAGCTAGCTGAGTTACGAGCACAGTATGGAGAAACATTGAATCGGTAATGTTTGCTTAATATAATATAATACACAAGGTCAGAGGTGTAGACACTTTGAACTGAATCACTCCTCCTAATGATATAATAGTGATGCAGGCATAAGTGTTTGCCTGCTAGAGACGAATTTGGTCTTTTGCTGATAACCTGTGCAAACAGTTTGGACCCAGATAATACAAGACAGCACGTCGGACCATATCTCAATCTATTCCATTGACACTCTGATGCTATTTACGAAAGAATATTTTCAATAAAAAGAAAATTAAACCATATCTGAAAACTACGAAAAATATGAAACATTACCTAGCCTACAGAAAGAACTCTATAGATAAGTTACGAGAACAAACTGAAGAAACATTTAAGCTCAACTCTTTGCATGCTGCGTAATTTTTTATGCTTCTGTTGTCGTCTCATAGCTTTTTTCAAAATTAACTTTTTCAAACGAGTCTTTCAGGAATACTAGTTGAGTCTTAAAATGTTTAGATACAGATCAGGATCGACATTCTCTTGGTCCTGATCTGAGTCCAAACTGTTTGCAAAGGTTATCAGCAGATGACAAAATGTCGCCCCAAGCAAGGAAAAAGTTAATGTGATACCAGAACCTACGAAAGAAATTCCAGAGGTGAAGAAATTACAAATTTAAACACAAATTATTTAAACCATAAAAAAGCAGACGCATATTTAAAAGACAGTATCTTCTTGAAAACAGTCAGTTTGACCAGGAAAGCATGCACAAATCCAGAAAGTTTTGTCAGAGGGTTACAACTTTGACAACGTTTTTTTTTAGTTGATGAGAGGAGAGAGGATCGAAATAGAACTAAAAGAGGGCCATCGGCTCGCCGGCGTAACTTAATTTTATAGGCGTTTCGCTGGCGGGATGATGGCCCAACTTTGAATGCTGGCTTGGTAGCTTTACAATTTTTCAGGGGGACCAGTATTGCTTGGAAACCCTATATTTTTGTGATTTTTCAGGCAGGGTCCCCTCTGGATCTGCACAAGGAAAGCCTTAATCAAAGATCACTTTTCAACTCATGTAGGGATAGAGATGGACCCGAGATAACAATACTTCCTTAAAATTCATGACGATAATAGTTAAGTATTGACTTTGCATTACGTAAAATAACATTTCAAACCTATCAAATTCTTTTATACCACATTGTTGTTTTTTACTTATCATTTTCAGTCTCAGTGAAGTAACTTCACAAAAAATCCTCCAACAGAATCGACAGATTAAAACCTTGGATGTTGCTACTATCACCCCAGTGTCATTAGCTCACAGATTTAGAAATGATCTCTACGCCAGTGAATGGTGTACAGCCTATCAGTTCTTTACCGAAAGAATGAAGAGGGATGAAAAACGGACCCTACAGGTTCTGCTAGAACTTTGCACGGTAAGACAGGGCGTACCTATGTGTACGCAAAGACGCCTGTGCGTACAACTTGACGCTGCAAGTGGAGGGTTTTTAGTTAGAATAAAACCAGTCGACTCATAAGCGTCCGCTCAAAAATAGACAAAAACGATCTTAATGACAATGGTAGCTTAATGTAAGGGGAGCATTCTGCAATACTTTTGATCTGCATTAAGCAATGATCAATATTGAAAACCAATGTTTGTCTTCTTTTTACTGGCCGCTTAAGACAGTATCTACTGTATTAAAATTGGCTTTAAGAAGAATAAATGCAACTATTAATGTTTATTTGCGCGTCTTGAGGGCTCATTTAAGCCCTTTAAAATGCCCTTAAACCATTTTCTGCCACAGGGCTTCACCCCTGGCCCATACAGGGGGGAAGTACCCCCACCAGACCCCTTGAAGAGTGTGTACTCTATAAAATGCCCTAGGAACGCACCTGTAAGAGTAATCATAATACTTAAAATGCTGGATAGAATTATTTCTAATATCTATATGTGTGATGTCATGTTCTGAAGGTGACAGGCATTTAATGTAAGGACCACGATCCTATATTACCTTCAATAAAAACTTGACGCGAGAAAAACTTAACGTTGTTAAATTCAAACCACGAAGTAGCAGACCATCCTGCGCATTCACTCAGCCTGATCAGCGTCTATGTCATTCTTTCCATGTGAAGTCCAATGGTTAAAATGGCTTCACTCAAAGTTTCAATGTTCTATCTGAGCAAACTGGTTTGGGTCTTACTTTGTGTAAAACAGTCTGGACAGATGTCTGGACTGATCGCAGTCTTTGCTGGGCAAAAGTAAAATGTACATGTTCATACGTTCCATGTAATCGTCGATTGAATGTGATGTTTCACTGGTGGGCCGATGGTGGCTTGCTATGAGAAACCAGGGACCCTCAATTTTAAAGGGACAGGAAACTCAGTGGAGATCAATAATAAAATCTCACTTATGTTGCAGGTCATCAGCTGAAGCAGCTGATATATTTATAGACTGTCCTGAAATTTGGACCACAAAATCCTACCCCTGGTCGATTTTCACTTGAAAACAACCAAGAATGAATGCATCCGAAAAAATAAGCAATGAAAAGTTAATGCAATTTGTCTATTCAAATAATCTGAGATGCTTTTTTAAACATTTTTTTAGCCAAAACTTTCCATTTACGAACGGAAAAGTGGAGGTTAAAGTACAAATCAATGAAAGGTAATGTGAAATTGCCGGAAAAATGTCGTCTAGGTGGATTCAAAATACGTCACAAACGGGAGTTTTACATATTTATGAAAGAGGAATTTTACTTCTGTTGTCTTACTTCTCATTTTTCTCTAATTCCTTATTTGAAGAAGGCCCTCGTGACACTGAGAAATGTTCCGTCAACCGGACTACCCATTTTTACATTCGAAATACAAGCACCTTTGTAAAGTCTTCATTATTTTCACTGTGTACATGCTATATATAGGTGAGAGTGCCTGGCCTGTAACACTTACCATGAGTACTTTCGTTTTTCTTCCAGGAGTCATACCTGTTTTGTAAGCGTGCTGCCCGCCAACAGATTGATACCATCGTTTCATCATTGATCACACCGACGGCTAGTCACTACAGAAGTGGTCAATTCACCAAAAGAAACCAGCAAATGGTATGCGCATTACAATGTTTATAGAATATTTATTCAAAACCTTTGTAAATAATTGTTTTTGCGAGATTAAACGTTTCGGTTCTGAACATACAGTAAAACCTGTGTAAAACGGCCTCTCAAAATAGGCAAAACAAAGATCTTTACGACAAATGATAGCTTAATGCAGGTCAAAAGTATCGCAGAATGCTCCAAGGAGCTTAATGAAGGTCGAAAGTATTGCAGAATGCTCCTTGGAGTAAAATTAGTCTTGAACCCATTTTTTAGTATTTTTGAGAGTGGCCGTTTTACATAGGTTTTACTGTATATATGTACTGCTTTTGTAAATCTAAATTTTGAGAATTTAAAATGTACATGCAAACCTTTAGGCATTGTAAACAGAATTGATAAGCTGCTTGCGTTTTTGTAAAATAAATGTGTTCAGCATTATTTAATGTTAATTGGTATGTTTGTCAACTCTTGTAAATCATAATACATGTGACTCTTAATATCACATATATCAAATATAAAATAATATGTCAAACTGAATCAGATGAATGCAAATTCTCAAATTTGAGTGTATACAAGTATATTGTTAACAAACTTATTACTGGCTATAATATATTTTAAGGTGCATTATCCATCTTTTTTCAGAAATCAGCACTTGACCATATCCCAGAAGAGCTAAAGCGGCGGTTATCTCACTTTCGATATCACCCATCAAAGGAAATGATCAATAGCTCAGTTAAGGTATGATAATTAGTGTGTTGTCTTTGGAGTAGCTCCCATTACACCATTATACGCACGTGCGTATTAAAAATAGTAACACTCAAGGGAGCTCACCTAATGTGTATAAGTGATTGTCCATACCTTACGGAATTGCTCTTAAAGGAAATATTCGCTCCCTCTGGGAGCAAATTCTTTCCTTTGAGAGAAGTTCCCATTGAAAAGGGACGTAACTGTAGAGAATCGTTGTCTGATATAGTAGCCTGCCTTTGATGTGCGTAACTTTTTCAGCGTTCTGGCTACGCCTAGGTTGTCATTAGACTCCCCACTATTGGAGTGAGCCTCATTGATAGATAATCTGTCTCCTGGGACACTCAAACATATTTGAAATAGAATGTATGTCAAATGTAATGTATTGTGTATATGATTTGTTGTATACTAGAGGACTTTGTAAACGCATCACCATATTTTTGCACCTTTCTTGCAAACCGTATATGCGACTGAACAGTTACTCGCAGGATTTAATGTGCAACCACGAATCGGTATGAATCAGTCGTTAATTTGACTGCACTATCATATATATCATATATATTTGTACATACAGCATCCGAAACCTTTCTGCAGTCAGTTGAAGCTTTTTGATTTTTTTTGTTTAAACTGTGGTGCGAATGATACCATATCAGCAACAGAGTTTATAGACTTTTTTTAAAAGTAAACATCAATATTTCGAAAATAAACGTCAAATTTGAACATCAATTTACAGCTCCTTTAAGAGATATCTCCATAAGTTATTTTTATGCACACTTTCTTTACTGGTATTGATTACATACACTGACAATCATGTGGGGAAGACGTTTGATGTAAATCATGGCAGGAGATATTCTGTCATGTGATCGAGAATGTCTTAAAAATTTATGTTAATGTCACTTGCACAATACAAAAAAAAACGTAATGCAAGCGTAATTTATGCATAATCTGTCATTTGTGTATGCCCTAAACATCTTTCAACAAACCGGACGTAAAAAATTGAAACTTTGAAATGCCCAATATGTTGAATTTTATTACTAGACTATAGTAATTGGAGTGGGTGGGGTATGCCGGTATGTTTAAAGGGGTGTAAATCTGAGCATACTGTAATGTCAAGTAATTTCGAATCGTTCAATGATGAATATGCAATCGTGAAAAAACCCAGGACGCAAATCTGTTGAATCAGGAATCAAAACTAATGCGTGTTAGCTTGCAGCTGAATTGATGTCCTTCAAAATCCACCACCCCTGTCTTAGCATGGATACTTTTTCAATACCTTAAAGTAAATTTACAACCATGCATTTTCTAGGACACAAATACAAGCTGGTTAGACTATGATATACAATAATTATCTCGCCAACATTCTCAGGGTTTGTGAAATAAAGGATTTAGTCTGGGTGATGCGTTTTCAAAGTCCTTAAGTATACTTTTATTTAAAAACAAAATACTGTTTACACTAAACATATTTACTAGCAGGCTTTACATAAGGGTATGCAATCGAGAATTGATTTTCTTATTTCTCATTTTCCATTTGAGGCATTGTTTGAGAACCCTAAATATAGAGAAAAACAGGTTCATGTCTTTTGATATCAAGTTTACCAGGCAATGCTTCGAGAACGCTTGTTGACATCACGAGACATGCAGAGCTATTCAACATGCGTTCTCGAAGCTGAGCCTGGTAAACATGATATCAAAAGACGCGAACCTGGTATTAAATAATTTATCAGTTTACAAGTTGATTCACTCTTCATACTAGCGATTATGACGTCATTATTGAGTTTCGTCACGTCTATAGATTGAAGGGTCACAGGTTACAAGTCCTCAACGTGTTAAGATACAGTGGTATATCTAAAACTGGAACTCTTGTTGTGAAAAATTTAGCTTTAATACTCCCAGATATAGAATACAGTGGATATCTAAAACCGAAACTCCTGTTGTGAAAAATTTAGCTTTAATACTCTCAGATATAGAATACAGTGGATATCTAAAACAGGAACTCTTGTTGTAAAACATTTAGCTTTAATACTCCCAGGTATAGAATACAGTAGATATCTAAAACCGGAACTCTTGTTGTGAAACATTTAGCTTTAATACACCCAGATTTAGAATAACTTTGCTAATCAGGCTGTACAACTGACATGTCATGTCTGCGTCATAGACATTCAAGTTAAACAAAACAGGTTTTCTTGGAGGGGTTTCTGGTCCTAAAAGTGTTAAGCTACAGCTGCTATCTAAAACCGGAAATCTTGTTAGCTTTAAATTTCCCAGATATAAAATAACAAATGTGCTAATCAGACCTTACGATGTAATGACTGCGTCCTAGACATTCACACCAAACAAAACTAGTTTTATTGGAGGGTATTAGAGCAGTGAGAGTTTCTCATGTGTTACTGTGTTTCGTCCTTGAACAAAATACTTTATTCTCATTGCTTAATACCAATCCAACCTGGGAAAATAAAAAAATGTTGACTATGTCATTAGGCAGGAACTCATACAATTTACAATATATCAACTATTTATCTGTTGACAATAATTCTGACCCTTTAATGCGCTATTCAAATTTTCTAGCCACATACAATATTACCCAAATATGTTGACGTGAATAAATTCTTCATGAAAACGCGAGAAAAGTGTATATGAAACATGTGCATATATAATTGCACATGTTTCATTTTCTAAACATTTTACGCATTGTACTCCTATAAATCTGTGCATGCTTAGTTATTTTGCATCATTTTTGTCATCTGAAAATCTTTAGAAAACTTATCAAAATAAATTTTAGGAAGACCGTCAGTGTCGAATAGAGTTGATTAAGAAATAGATCAGCTCCAACAGTGAAGTGTTGAGTAATAATTCACTGCTTGGGGGTCAATTGTAAAGAAGATCAAATCACGAGCACGCAGCGCGAGTGATTTATCCACGTACAACTTACCGACAAACAGTGAAGTCATTTTCCAGTGACGTCAGCTATCACACACTTTGGCTGTGAATTATTTTCCGATATATCACAGTTTTTTAGCGTTTGCTCTATAGGCGAGGTGTGTTAGAATAAAGAACCTGCCCTCACGTAACGTCAGGGTTAGTTGTAAGGTCACATGGCTTCAATCAAAACCTTTATCCATTCTATTTTTCAGGACTTTCTCAACCAAATAGACTACGAAAGGACGAGATTTCTCAGACATGTCAGTGAGCGAGAACTGAACGAGATTTTACCATACATACGAAAGTGTTTCGAGATTTGTTGGTGCATGGCTACACAAGATCCACCTATGTACCTCCTCTTCAAGGTCAAACATGGCGTTGACCTTGAAAAAGACAAATTTGATAAATACACAATACATGGACGGCGAGTAGATTTTGTGGTCTGGCCAGCGGTTTTCCAAGATGAGGTCGGACCATGTCTACAGAAGGGTGTCATTCAAGCACTGCCCGAACGTGTTTAATATACATGTATACTATATGTAATTGCTTAAAAGACGGTTGGATCTTGCCTAAATAATAAAGGTTGATTGCTGATACCTGTGTTCTGGGATCAAACTAGTATACACCACTTCTGTCATTCAGTGATAAGAAACCAGATACACGTTAGGAATATGTTTTAGATCATATGGTAAAACTTCAAGTACTTTGAATGCTATAACTGTTTTTATTGGGTGGTAGGGGGGAGGTGGATGGTAACCTGGTAGACTGAATATTATTTATGATGCACAGTTGATGATCAACCAAGCCTACATTGTATGGAGCAAGAAAAATGTAGAGAACCGCCTGGGTATGTAAAGAAATACGGCTCAAGCCACCTGCTCAGCTTCAGAGACTATTGACTATCTAGACTAATGACATTTTGCAAGTACAGTAGTATACACTGCATGTTGTAGATGTGAACAAATACAGATACATACAGAACCCTATTGGATAATTGATTTTTTGAGGTAAAAAGGTCATGTTTACCCTGTGAAAGTGTAGTACTGCGTAGAATTGCTGAAGATAAACATTTTTAGATCATAATAATCTGAATATTTTCATAACAATCTGAATATTTTCTTATTCAACAATTTTAATATGTGATTTTGGTGCTCAAAAATAACCATTTCATCGAGATAGGCCTTTGAGTACTCACAATACATGTTTTGCATGCGCGGATACAGAGGGGGGGGGGCAGGGGGACAGACCCCCCCTGAAAAATTGGAATAATACAGGGTTTCTTAGCAATACTGGTCCCGATCTCCTGAAAAATCAAGCCAGCATTCAATGTTAGGCCATCATCGGCCCGCAAGTGAAACGCTATTTAATGGTGTTTCTGAGGCGGGCCGATTATGGCTCGCTTGTAGTGGTATTTTTATCCTCTCTACCCTCATCAACTAAAAAAACGTCAGAGTTTGAGTCCTTCTGACAAAACTTTGTGAATCGGCACCTGTTTTGTATTAGATATAAGAAAATTAGTTTTTGCTTATGCCCTATTATCTAAAGGGTTGTGTAGCACGTGTGTTGACTGTTCAACTTTCCTGTGAGCGACAAATAAGGGTCTGATCAGTTTAGTGAGCTAAAAGATGGGACCAATCCCCCAAAAATATATCATTTAAATCTCCATTAACCCTTAAAGGGCCAAAGATATATTCCGAAAAAGTTGATACAATTCAGTCTGGGTGATCCATGGTATACACTGAGGGTTACAGGTTATAACTTCCAAAAAATATTAAATATCTTTCACTGAAGATCGATTATGTCTTCATAAACAGTGGAGACCCTGCTGTTATGTTGGATTGTGAGGCATTTCATATGGGTCTACATTGTTTGCCATCATATCTGTTTATGGTTGAACAAGTTCATGCATGGCCTGTTGCTAAGCGGGATACTGGACACACCATTCTTATCAACATCAGCTATACAAAGGCCAATGTCACAGATTTAGAAATCAAATGCTTTTTGTTAACACTTTTATTTATAGTCTTTTCTGAACTAACTCATGTATCTAGCTCATGCTTATCCTAATGTTAAATACTGAGTCCCTGCCAGGGATTATTGTACAGGGGAACAAGTGTGCTTATTTCTGGGGAACAAGGTTAACACTATGCAAGGCGATAAAAATCCAGTGGCATGATGAAATTATTGATGTTTAATTATAATAGTAATCTAAAATTGGCGTTATTATATCGTTTGCCTTTTAAAATAGGCTGGTGTCGTTACTTTTTAAACAATGACCATTTGTACTGGACAGTCAGAGAAGGGGAACACTGTTTTATCTTTAGTTCTCAAATGAAGGTTATGCGGTGGGTCCTTAAGAAAATCATAAAGGCAAGAATATTCTTTTAACCCTTTACCTCATAGGAACACCTTTTAAGGCTTTTGCAAACAGAGCAGACCCAGATCTGGCAGCTGCCTGATCAGGTTCTACTCTGTTTGCTTATGGAAATATGATACATCTGATCCTGCACTAGTAGACCTGACAAGTATTATTTTTGTTCTATGTACCAACATGAAAGTTTATCAAAAAAGTGGAGCCTAGCATGAACAGTCAGAAGAAAAGGGTTAAGGACCTTTACCATTTCTTAGAGGAGATAAGGAAATTTATATTACTAATACACATTTCGATCTGAAAACAGTAAATCACTTAGTATAAATGTAATTATTTTGACGTCCCAGAAATAGAGAGAACTAGGTGTCTTTTGATATGGAGTCCTTCGAGCACGAGGCTCTCACGTGAATCTGGTTCTCTGTTTATCAGTTTTACATATTGGTTCAATTTTCTTACTGTACTGGCGAGTATGACATAATTATCAATCTTCACGTCAATTCAACGTCATCAACGTCTTTCAAAAAAGTGTAACGTCGACGTTGACCTAATAAAGCTAACTGTTGTGAGATAGACAACGTCTATCAGGTCAAAGTGCAACATATAATTTAATATGGGAGGTAACTGATAATTCAGAGCTTGCATGGTACCGCGGGTGGTCTTAGGTGTGATTGTGGTATTTTTCTGATCATAATCACTTACTTCTTGCAATTCAACAAACGTTCTCGACGCCTTGCATTTGGCTGGTAATTTTGACATCAATAGGCACTCATCTACTATTCTCTATTTATAAGTGTGTGTGTGTGTGTGTGTGTGTGTGTGTGTGTGTGTGTGTGTGTGTGTGTGTGTTTATTGGGTTATACCATTTATTTATGTATTATTGTTACCATATTTTTATGATGATTCACGTTGTGAGATATTTCAGTTCAGTATGTTTTGTGCTTAAAGGTGCTTCAGATTTAGTTTCAGTGATGTATGTCAGTATCATTAAACTGTTTAATATACCTTTAGTTTATGTTTTTCTTTGTGGGTATGAAAAGAAAAAAACATCAGAGGAGATGGTAAGTCGGCCGACTATACGGCAAATGATATAGAGGATATTTCAGGAGTGTTCATGTATTATTGAATTTATCAAACGAGTTGGGTATTGATCAAATGCAAGGCTTGGCGAGCATTTCATTGTTTTTTGCAACGAGTTTAATAAATTCAATAATATACACTGAAGCAAACTTATAAACGAACACGTTACATTTTGTATGCTAGTTCAGAAAGTAAATATATGCCATACAAAATTTTAACTCTATAAATAAACCAAGCATTTGCCGAGACTCTACAAATAATTTCATTTCAAAATGTTTCGTTCGTCTTGCACAGACGAAATCCGAGTAAAGGTATCTTCATTTAAAAAAATAACACTTTTCACAACAATATTAAATTTCGACCCAAAACATTACAGATTTGCATGTTTGATTGTTTGAAGATGTTACAGACTGCCATGATTTAAGATGAGTATGAATCAAAAGTTTTGCCACATTCGGACTCATCATTTCTTTTCTGTAATAACATGAAGATAGGCGCTGTTAGTAGCTTAATCTAAGAAATTCGGCTTTAAGCATGCACTTTAGGTACAAACTTTGTACTGCTATGTACGCTTCATTTTCCGCTGTATGGCATTGGCATTTTCAGCGATTATTTATTTTTTACTAGAAATCACTCTTCTTTTTAGAACATTAAAAAAAGTCTTTTTGGGGTATACCTCTAAGGAGGTTTAATATGGAGACACCTAACTTTTGGCGGGAGGTATATTTCTGCCAGCAAGATTTTTCTTGAGACGAGGGAAGAGAAAAAAGTCACAGGGGACTAGATCAGGGGAATAGGGTGAATGTTCTAGAACATAGACCCCCTGTTATTTCCAAAAGCGACGCCACCCTTCCGGCCTTGTGACTTGAGGCATTTTCATGTTACAAATAAATACCACAGATGCCTATCTTCGGTCAACATTTCTGGTAGAATTTGACAAATTTTCTAAGAACTTTGTACCTGTAAAACCTTGTATTCATTAACTTGCCTTTTGGTATAGAGACTTGTACTGCTAGTCCGTTAGGAGTGAAAAATATGGCATACGTGACCTTTTTACACTGGTAATCCTTTTGGCAATACAAGGCCTTCTTGCAGTTTGGTAAGCCATGCTCAATTACTTATTTTACGATGCGGTTCGAAATAGTGCATCCAAGACTCATCATATATTACTATATTCATGAATAATTTCTGATCATATCTTGGAAATCGTTTTAACAGTTTGCGCGACGTCCTAACATGCGTGTATTTTTGCTCCTCATTGAGCAAATGTGGGGCCCGCCAAGTGCTTTCCTTCTTCATTTTCAAAATATTTCGCTAAAAGCGCAGTGCAAATGCTTTTGAAATGCCAACCATGACCGCAATCTGCTGAGAAGTATATCTTTGCATCTGATTTTACTAAATAATTTTTATAACAATCTTTGGACTACTTATATTTTGGAGCACTTGTAACAGACGCTACGCCTGCACTGAAATCCCTAACCTGTCTGCAAACTGTGGAATTACTAACATAAACAGTACATATGTCAGCATAAATGTCCGTTGAACCTCAGCTAAGTAATGCGCGAGTCTTAATGTCAGCCCTGATTTCGATCTCATTTTCAACGCTTCTCCCAACCATTTTGCTTAACCGCCTATGAGTAGGGTTTGTGCAAAAGTAAATTTCACGAGAGATATTGTGTCTACATGTGCAGTTGATATATCGATTGAAAGGTGTGAGAATGGAGAACACATACAGGGCGTGGGTTTTATCTTCCCGCCAACAGTTGCGGTGAAAATTAGCCAGTGGCATTACTTTTGATCCCATCCTCGTATACGTTTTTGGTGCTCAAAAGAACCGTCTCATTGAAGCGGTTCTTTTGAACACCAAAAACAAATATTTTGTTTAGAAATAAGAAAACATTTTCAATTACGCATGCTTGCATAGATGTCTATTCGTATAGCTGTTTACACTCTTTGTCAAATGAACAAAAATCCATGTTCAAATCAGGAGATTCACGTGCTGTTTGAACATCCATCCATGGGTCTGAACTTGAACATACTTAAAATGAGCCCTGCATTATTTGCAGGACGTTATACGGAAAGCGTTGCGAACCAGACTGATCATTTCGCCGATGTTTTTGTTCGCGAAAACGTTGCATACGGTTATGACGTTGTGACGACGTTATGACGTTCCAAAGTACACAGCCGACGCCATTTTGTTTAATGAAATCCAGTGTTAGAAAATGGACAATTAAATGCTTCAGCAGCGTTTTCAGTGCGTAAAATATGCAAGAATAACGATCTCACACACCGGCCTCGTGTTCAAACAGCATCCTCACGCTGGTAAATGTATACGTTGCTTTGTCGGTATTTACGCGAATTGCTGGTACTTCATAGAGCGGATGTGGTAGGTATTGTCATTTTTGTCGGTGTTAATACTATATAGAAAATATGCCATATGCCAATGGGACTATAGAATTCAATCACTTTTAAGTATTCAGTATGTGCATGGCGATTTATGTAAGCATTTAGGAATAGATTCGAGTACCGATCGAATACCTAGCATCCGAATCAGTACTCGAATCTATTCCTAAATGCTTACATAAATCGCCATGTGCTTGCCGACTCATTAAAAATGACCGAATTCTATAGTCCCTTTGGCATAAGGCATGTTTTCTATATGGTATGAACACCAATATCTACTACATCCGGTCTATGAAGTACTAGCTATACACGTAAATACCAGCAAATCGACGTATACATTTACTAGTGTGATCCTCCGGACCCGGCAAATGTAAATGCATGAAAAAAAAACATATGTGATCCCTATAATCTTATCCGGAGGCTAAGAATCACGCATCATTTCTAGCATACGTGCTTTTTATGTCACCTAACAGTTTCAAAACAACTTTTCAAATGCATGCCTATACGGTTTGAAAATGTCAAACCTTTTTAACGACAAAGACACACGCGATTTAAAAGTGTCATATTGTCTAAAACGTTTAGAAGAGTTGTCTAACAGGTTTACTGGTCTACGATATGCCATAAGATGACCACTGACCAAAACCCCACCTAGTTCACATAGTTCTTGTAAAATAGTAGTAACACATGCCACCATGTCATCTGATGTATCTTTACAAGTTGTGTTGCGATTAAGAACCACCGTCTTCACTAGGTTATTGTTTACCACCCCTGTCCGAAACATATACTTCAAAATCAAAATGTTTAGCTCTTAAAATCAGTAAAAGAGGTGTGTGCGTGTATTTTGGGAAGACGCGTTATGGTTACGCTTTAAAATTCCTCTTTGTCTATTAAGCGATACCAGGGACATGTCCGTTATTTAAGAGAAAGCAAAAGTTATTTACTTTATTTTCATGCAAATTCGAAAAATGAAATTCACATTTGTTGAAATAAACACGAAACAGGTCTCGTATACTCAAAAATCAATTGAAGGATATTAAAATTCTTTTGACTTTATTACATTTGAGAAAATAATTTATAAACAGAATATTTTGTATTTGATAGAACTACCAATGGGCAATTCAGCGGTCATTGGTTACGATACAGTACCACGTCAAATGAAACAACCCTCTTCACCGAAAGTTCATAAGCAACACATTGAACTGGTTATTGCTTATTTTTTAACTCCGATATCAGAAAAGTTTTCACAACCATTTCTCAGTCATTGCGGCTGAATTGCGACCAACATGTGCAGATTTGGCATACCCGATCCAATATGACGACACAATGGCATTAAAACATTGACAACGACTACAACAAAATGAGGTATCATACTTTAAACTGAGAGTCAGCAAGGATTTTGGAGCCAATCATTATGGAATACAAACGATAAAAATGGGTTATATTAAATTTTTAATGTTTGCGACTTTGCGGTATAGAAGGTTAAACCATTTGGGACTGTACATACTGCATGTGAACCATTGAAGCGTGGCTTAAATTAAACATCAATTTTAATTGCAGATATCTGGAATTATGAACTGCATGTATATTTAGTTAAGTTTTTTTTTATTTAATTGAATGTAAGAGATAAAATTGAATCTAAACATCCTTCAATTGTTTTTCTGAGTATATTAATGAAATGGACTCGATAGCCTTACAAGAACAAAACATTGACAACAAAAAGAAGAATCAGCACAACATTATTAGTGCCCAGGTTTATCTAGGTACTCATTGGCAAAGGTCAGATAAGGAAACATTTTGAGCGTAAATTAGCATGCGCGGATCCAGAAAGTTTTGTCAGAGGGGGTCCAACTTTGACAACGTTTTTTTCTTTAGTTGATGAGGGAAGAGATGATTCAAATACCACAAACAAGTGGGCCATCATTGGCCTGCCAGCGAAACGCCATTTAAATGGCGTTTCGTTGGCGTGCCAATGATGGCCCAACATTGAATTTTGGCTTGGTTGCTTCGTGATTTTTCAAGGGATCGGGACCAGTATTGCTGAAAAAACCCAGATTTTTTGTGATTTTCAGGGAGGGGGTGTCCGGACCCCCTGTTCCCTCCCCCTCTGGATCCTCCAATGAATTGTCATTATTTTTTAAACCGATCAATTATAACAATTAGGGGATAACTGTATTCAAAATTTTTATTTGTAGAGGTATATTTAAAAGATAGATCAGCTCTAGAAGTGAATTTTTGTATAATAAATTTCACTGTTTAAGGCTCAGTTTTAAAGACAATCAAATCCTGAGCAGGCAGCACGAGTGATTTACGTTCATACAACTGACCGACAAACAGTGAATTATTACTCAACAATTCACGCATTAGAGCTGATCTATTTCGATTCTTACACACAATAAACGACGAAAACACATTTGAAAGCTTCAGCTTCGTCCAACTTAAAGCCATTGCACTGAGGAAATCTCGCCAATAGTTGGAATGTGTCGCCTACGTTTACATGTATTTGTAACGTCTTTCAAGCGTAGAAACGACGTTACACCGTCTAACGCCATGACTGACGTCATTTTGCTATTACAAATGACGTCAGCTAGTGCGTGCTTCCTCGCGCTTTCAAAACTGTGAATTATTGTTTGATATATCACGTTTCTTTAGCTTTGTCTCTATAGGCGAGGTGTGTTAGAATACGTAATTGATGACGTCAAACTATTTCCGACAGTATATCGCAGGATGTATTGTCGCAAATTTTTCACGTTATCCAATCAGACGTCGCGTTACAAAAAGAAGTGCATTAGAAAGAACCGTCTAAATGAGACAGAACTTTGAATGCCAACAGCATACATTTTGGTTGAGAAAGAAGAAGATAATTTTCTGTATGAATTCTTAACTGGAGGCTTGCATCAAACGGCGACTGGGGAATTTTGTTGGCTTTGCTATTTGGTGGCTCAGTTATAGAAGTTTATTACAGGATCTGATAACAAACAACACCAATAATGTTTCATACATTCTTAAACATCATAATTATGTATTGAACAATAACAGTCACAAGTCCTGCGCGGATCCAGACGGGGGAGGGGGGCAGGGGATCCTAACCCACCCACCCTTGAAAAATTACCGAAATACAGCGCTGCTTAGCAATACTAGTCTGGATCCCCTGAAAAATTACAAAGCTGCTAAGCCAGCATTCAATATTCGGCCGGCCAGCGAATCGCAATTAAATGATGGCCGATGATTGCCCGTTTTTAGTGGTATGTGAACCATCTCACCCCTCATCAACTATATACAAAAAAGGCAAAGTTTGACCCCTTCTGGCAAAACGTTCTGGATCCGCGCATACAAGACACTTGGAAAACTTAGCAACCATCTCTCTCTCTCTCTCTCTCTCTCTCTCTCTCTCTCTCTCTCTCTCTTCCCCATCACGATGATTGCAAAACTAGAATGGACACAGAGCTCTACACATCAAAACCTGGAATGGTCACAAAACCCCACAATGGGAGCAACAATTACGTAATAGTCATACAATGGGTTGTCCGTCTGTACGTGGAGATAATCCACGAGATTTAGCGAGTGGATTAGCTCATGTACAGGTGAACAAACATGGTATAACTATTTTATACCACCTACATTAGTGTAGACCATGCACATCACGTGATCTTTTGTTATAAAGTTGGTAAATGAGGTAAAAATCCAAGCCAGTACCACACAAGGTAGTTCATGAAATCCAATTTGAAGAAATTATAAACAATCTGTGGTATAGTGACAGGTAAAATAATAATGGTTTGCCGTTTGAGATGTTTACAGGATACAAAGACAATGGACATGACACTGGGTTAAAGTGTAAATTTAAATATAGTTTCCTTATTCTAAGTAACATTTTCTTTGACAGCTTATCTTCATACGTTTCATTGGACGATATTCATGGGTGAAAGTTTTCAGTATTATAACTGAATGCATGATTTTGAGGCTGGCTTTCTGTGGAAAGTCAGCCTCAAAATGCTGAGTTAGGAAGATTTTAATAGCTTTTCTGCTTTATTTTTAGTCTGACTAAAGACAATTGGCCATTTAAACTTGAAAATTGTGAATATTTAGTGGATATATTGTAAGTTTAAGATTGGAATTTAGAAAGTTCAGGATTTTGAAAATTTTAACTTTCTCCCATGGACTAATTGGTAAATGCATGGTTGTAAAAATGAATCAATAACAGCAGAACAATCACCGAAGAACGGACGGCAGACTTAGCTACTGGGATAGGGCTGAATGCATAGAACTGGTACCAAATATTCGCCCTTCATCTTCATATGCCCTATATATAGCCGACTATATATTATGCAGTACTTACTCGTTTATGACTTACATGAATGGATGATGCTAGATTCTTGTGCGAAATGTTGCACATATCAACAAACACTTTAATCGACCCTTTGTATACTAATGGGTTATTCATTCTGGTTTGATACAATAAACTTGGGATAGTCCATTGTACATATCTAGGGGTGTCAGGTTATAATTCTAAAAGAAATATTGTATTCTTTCGTCTGAAGATCTTTTTCGCCTTTGTGGTACTTGATTGTATCGATTCTTGATCTTTGCACCATTACTTACTTTTACAAACAGTGCAGACCATGATGAAATGCAGTTTTATGCTGCATTACATCTGGGCCTTCACTGTTTGCAAAAGTACTCGTTTAGGGGTTTCCCGAATACAAAGGGTTACATCGCAAAATTGTTATAATTCTCTTACCCATCAATTTAAACAAGTGTTTTGGGGTGTTAGAAGGAATCGTCTCTATGAGAGGGTTCTTTTGAGTACCCATAACATATGAGCCATGACATGTGATTTCCAAAAATGTGACATTTTGACAAGTGTAGACTCAGACGAACCTGTGCAGCCTCCGTTTGAGCTTAGAAACTCCAAATTATGCTCAGTCTGTAGCTAAACAGCGACTAGCAAAGGCTCTGATCAGACTGCGCGTATGCGCAGGCTGATCTGAGGCTTTTCTGGTCGCACATACCACATTGTTGGAAATCCCATGCCACGGCTCAATTATGTTTAGTTAAGGCAATACGAAAAGTAATTTCACATTTCACATTCTTCTCTGGAGGCTAATAATGACGCACTATTCTGGATTACGCGCCTTTGTCAAAGAATATTTTTCAGTACAAGATTTTCAAATGCATGCCTGTAAGGTTTGAAACTATCAAGCTTGTCTATCGAATCTAATACACGAGATTTAAGTGTATTTGATAAGAGGCGTTGCAGGTTAACTGGTCTACAATATGCCAGAAGATGACTTCTCTTGTGCGCATCATATAGTTCTTGTAAAATAGTAGTAACACATGCCACCATGTCTTCTGATGTATCTGTACAAGTTGTGTGGTGATGAAGAACCACCGTCTTCACTAGGTAGTTACTTATCTCCCCTGTCTGAAAAATGTACTTCAAAATCATATAACATTTTTTATGCTTCACTGTGAATTCGTTTTTTATAGCTCTTATTTCTTCAATGCAGCCAGATATTCTCCACATATTGTTAATACACCAAATGCAATACTTAGAAACTATGAAAGACTTTGGGTCAACTGTCTGTTTATCACCTTGTTGTGTTTCTTGAAGAGTCTCTAACGCCGCTATGAAATCAATATGTATTCGGAAACGTTTCATGTTTTGTGTTTGATTAATATTGTACCCAACAGGAGCAAACAAACTTGAAGACTTGCTCTCCCATAGTAATATCAGTGTACAATTATAGGGCCCATGTGCGATCTCCAAAGTTCCCGACGCTCTACTGATACTACATTCAGTGCAGCCAGCACTTGAATGATAACATTTCCGTGTATATGCACTGCCTGGTAAATATTTGAAACAGTTGTCGTAAAATATCCCTTGGATGGTCCAACAATTGCATAAGGACACTATAGATGCAAATACTTCTCTTTGGAATATTCGGTCGATGATTGCAGGATTATTTATGTCCACATCTTTCAAATTACTGTTCCTTAACATCTCAATGTAGCCGTATTTTTGAAAAAGTGTATTATTCAGAAGGCTACCATGAACTTCTTTGCAACCTTTACAATCTTGAATTAGCAGTTTTATATCGTCTGTCTTTGCAAGAACGGCCAGAAAATCAAATTCCAAATATTGCTCCGATATTGTTACCTTTTCATTGTCCTCTGTTTTCCAAAGCGCTGCTTTTTCTGCCATACTACCACATGGTTCAATCCTAGAAATATTGAACAACCCTCTTTCATTTATCTTAACCGCAATTCTCTCCAGCATTTCTAGCACAGCTGTCTGAATATCTTCTATTTCATTACAACTGTAGTCAACAGATGACTTCTTCAAAATGTCTTCAAAGAAATTGTTCAGCAAACTTCTTTCATCCATATGTAATCCAATAGAATTCTTGATATTCTGAAATATATCAACAAAAAAGCTCTCCAGTCCTACTGTCGTGCCAACCAAGAGTGACAGTGACATAATGTTTTGTTTACAATTTTTAAGTAAAATTTTAACTTGTTCACTCCATTTGACCTTACGCGAACCGATAGATCACTTGTGTATTAATCCTATCCTGCGGATAGGATTAATACACAAGTGATATATCTATTCTAAACCCCAGATAACTTTGTAAACAAAACATAACGTCACTGTCACTCTTGGCTGGCAGGACAGTAGAAAAGAGCTGTAACACAAGTAGTATTCTGTTTGTGGTCGAATACAATCCCTCTTTACCTAAGATAGGTCTTATAATAAATAAATCAACTGAATGTTATGTGCACGATCCATGGTGAACGTAGATGAATCAGTATCCAGTGCCAGATGGAATCTTTTGATAGCAAATCGGACGGACAGACGGACTCATAGTGATTATAGATCATACCTACGGGTCGTGCAAAATTTCGACACCAAGTCTTTAAAATTTTGTTTTTATTGATGATTTCGTTTATTTTTCAATTTTAATAGATTTTGTGATTTTCTGCGGATTTCTATGTTTTGAATTCTCCCAGCAGCCTCGTCACATATTTACATACCAGTGGCTGGACAATTTTAAAATGAACAAGTTTGAAATTTAATCCACATATCCACATAATCCACATATCAGTGTGGTTCAAGAGTTATAAGTATTTTTACTGACAACGATCAGCCGGACTGATGCTCAGCAAAGCCTTGTACATCTAAAAATGGTTATTCACATTATTACTAACTGGTAGCAAAAGGACAGACGGACTCACCAATTGCGGGTCTTGCAATTTATGCCTCCACCCACCTAATAAATGTTTTGTGGCTACCAGCATGCGCGGATCCAGAAAGTTTTGTCAGAGCGTTCCAACGTTGACAAGTTTTTTTCTTTCTTTTTGTAGTAGATGAGGGGAGGGAGGATCCAAGTACCACTATAAGCGGGCCTCCATCGGCCCGCCAGCGAAACGCCATTTAAATGGCATTTCGCTGGTGTGCCGATTATGGCCCAACATTGAATGCTGGCTTGGCAACTTTGTGAGTTTCAGGGGATCCAAACCAGCATTGCTAAGAGACTCTATATTTTTGTATTTTTTTTCAGAGGGGTCCGGACCCCGTCCCCCCTCTGGATCCGCACATGGCAATTTATGCCTTCACCCACCTAAAAACGTTTTGTGGCTACCAGTACTGGGCCGGCTGGGTTTATTGTTATGTGCTTTTGTGAACGGGAGCACAGAAGGCTCAACCGGCAGTGTTTCTGGTTTAAAACGTCTCTGAAGATGGGGCCGAAGCTTAAAGTCTCATCTGACTGACTGGCGGAGCTGGGTATCAAACGCGATGGTGACGTGTTTTCTGGTTTAAGAGCTGTCCAAGTTGAAATAAAACTCTAGTTATAAAATCCCTGGTGCACATTTTGGATAGCATAATAGCCCAATGACCAGTAGAATATGGAGAGCAGAGATAAGAAACTATCAGTGAATATCTGTCTCTCTGACCAGCAGGTGTGCAGATACGGGGAAGTAAGTGGCGCACTTCGAAAATCGAACTATTGTTCCTTCTATAGTAACTAAAGTTTGATTCGCTACTATAGTCCTACTAGAGATCAACTCTAGTTGATTGTCTGGTTCCCTCCTCTAGCCCTATCTAACAACATGGGTTCAAGATCTGTCGGAGCCTCAAAATAATTTGTTTTAGAAAATAAATACTCGCTGTGCTCTATTAGCTGTCCTACTGATTCGTAATTGTTAATTAGAGTTGGCTGTGCAGTATATGAGCATCATTTTTGTCTGCAATGAAGAATTGAAAGGGGGGCATGCAAGGCTATTCACTTTGTTTACTTTGCAATCAACTAAAGTTCCAACTGCAGCCTTTTAGGTGTAAACGTGCGCGCGCACCTATTACGTAATAACTATAGTATGAACTTTAGTTCGATTCGAAGTGGGCAAATGTCGTAGAATGGGGTGGTAAGGTGTTAAAAGGGAAAATATTTATTTATTTATTTAGATGTTTTAATTTGTGGCTGCATTAAATTGTAAAAGTTTTTATATCTTTTTTTTTAAATTCATGCTGAGTATAATGAATAACGTTAGAAGGTAGTTTTGTTAACGTTGACAATGGTTAGATGACGCAGCTTATTAAGAACTGTATCGCTCTGGAGAAATAATCTCAAACTGATATATTCAAATAATCTGGGAAAACGAACCTACAAAACTATATTTAAAAAGCAACAACCGAAACCCAGTAGACTCGGTTTTGTAAAGTCGAATTCTGATATGAAAACTAATTACTTGTGTATAACCCTTTTCATTCTGATAGATTTTCCCATACATATTTGATACAATTAACATGAATTTGCCCATTTTGTAATTTTCTTATATTTAACTCTTTGCATTCCGGGTAATTGTGTGCCCATTTTGTATTTTTTTTATATTTTTAACTCTTTGCATTCCGGTTAATTGTTAATGATTTTGTTGTCTGTTGACTAATTTCAAAATTATTTTTTTTTCTTCAAAAAATTCTGCCAGGAACATATTATCGGAAAGGCAAACAGTCGGATCCAGATCAGGACCGACATTTTGGTCCTGATCTGGATCCAAACTGTTTGCAAAGGTTATCAACAGATGACAAAAGTCGCAGGTAAAGAGTTTATTGATTGATTGATGATTTGTCCCTGAAATAATGAAAACTTAACTCACTGGGTTCCATAACTACACCTTGCTAACAAAATAGTCGCACACCAGCCTGCTCCTAAAGGAGCAATCAAATCAGAGACAAGTATATCTTTTTCTTTTATTAATTGATAGCTAGTATGGATAAGACCAATTCACCAATTGGAAGATTCCATTTTAGAAATTCAGGACCTAAAATGGTGAAACATAAAAACATGTTCTCTTCTTTAGTACCACTGAAGGAGCAGTCTACTCAGGGATTAGATTGTATTTCTTTTATTTATTGATAACTAGTACGGATTACGTCAATTAGCCAGCAGAAGATTCCATTTTAGAAATTCAAGATCTTAAGGGAAGAAACACGGAAACATTATTATTATTATTAGTAGTAGTAGCAGTAGTAGTAGTAGTAGTATTTAATATAAAGTATCATAGATATAATAGTAATTCATCTGTTTTAATCCAATTACCCATTTTTTGCCCTACACAGAGGTACTTTTAATCTATTTTATTATCTCATAATCGCTTAGATAAGACTGCTCTTTGATGTAAAATATGGCCTTGAATACTGTTTATTACAAGCCATCATAATGGAGTATCCCAGTAACACAAAGAAAAAAATACGTGTCTTTAAGCCCTACATGGAATTTAGATAACAAATCAAAAGTACCAGCCATAAAATTTAGAAAAAAAATTTGTGAAGTTTATGATACCGATAGCCTTGTTTAAGAAGTTTCTGAGTTAACAGTTTATATAGGCCCATTTATATAGGTCATACAAGAGTCAAACATTCATACTTTAGCATAGAATTTAGAGTGATAATATTGTATATGCGTTGTGTTTCTTTTCCTTAAAAATAAAGTTTTCATGACTAAAACATTGTTTAGTCTTTTAATTACAACCCATAAGGCTCACTAAAATTCTCTAATAGTATTAGAGAGAGAGAAAGAGAGAGAGAGAGAGTGAGAGAGCATCTTTAATATAGATTGACTTCGTACATAGTTAATATTGTTCTGCCTTCAACACTATCTCTGCCCAACCTTAAAGAGGGAGGGTATATATACAATTTCCTATAAAATTCCATCACATTTTGTTTTCTTTGTTTAAATATCTTGCAACCCTAAATTATAACATTTCAAAACAATATGTCATAATAATATGCAGGTGTGTGTGTGTGTTTTATTGCACTCCCAAATTGACGTCTCGTATAACAATTATCGTTCTCATTCTTTGTAATAAAAGTAAGGAAGAAGGCAAAGATCAAGAATCGATACAGTCAAGTACCACACCTAACCCAGGACACCGTGTGGGAAAGTGACAAAACGTATCAGCCTGTCATTTTATTGGTCATCGACGCGAGAAAACCTGTCTTCGTGGATTTGTCAACTACAAGGCGCTGACCAGCCTGAGCATCCGGGCAGGCTGGTAAGCGGTTTTGTAGTTTGCTTTTTAGAAAGTATCATATCTAAAATTAATACAGGTGAAATTTCAATTTTCTAGCTAGTCTCTGTAGCTTAAGAGACTGGTTTGAGTCTCGCTTTGTTGGAAACCCTAAAGACAGGATTGTATGGCTCTTCCTCGCGATGCCATGGTATTGTCTGCAGTTTGTGATTGTTGTAGTTTCTGATCATACTCACTTACTATTTTTGTCACGACGAGGCCCATCTCATAACAATGAACTTGCTCCGATGCCAAGAATACATGTGGTGTCACCTTACTGTATGGTAGCGAGTTTGATAAAAAAAACAAGAGGAACCTTTTAGCCGTAATAGTTTAAATGTATTATGTGGTAATTTTTCGCAAAAAGCACCTTCAGCCTATAAATGGGTTATAATCATTAAATTAGCTAAAAGCATCCACTCACGCGCCTGCGCGCGCACACACACATGTATGTACATACGTTGAATAAACACACGCATTAAAATCGCGCATGTACGTTCGTGCGTTGAACACACACACTTTAAGTATATTGTGTTGTAGGATTTAGTCATTTTCCTTTTATTATAGACATATTTCCTTTTTGCGAGACTCGGAAACATTTGGTCCAAACAGTCAATTTAAGTGCTAGCTCGAAGGCAATATTATATAATTCATATATGACGAGCTATAAAAAATCTTCAACGTGTCCATACAACCATTTAGATCTTGTTTGACGTTTAACCCTTAAAATGCCAAAAACAACATTTTAAAAGCCGTCTTCTGCGTCATTTGCTCGTACATTTTAAAAGCCACTGCTGAAAACAAAGTGGATCCAGATCAGACTTCTGATCAGGATCTGCTCTGTTTACCTATCATAGCAGAAATGTGTATGTTTTGTTTTAGGCCATTTTAGCAGACGACATTTAGTGTACATTTTCCCTGGCATGTTAAGGGTTAGCTATTTAGAATACTTGTAAGTTTGCATAACATTACAAGATTTTATCTTCGAGCTAATACAATGTATTTACTCTTATCCAATATTGTGACTATTTAATGCTCTTTGAAGGTAGTTTATTTGTTTACCCTTAAGGCAACGATTTTGACAAGTTGCGAGGTACGCAGTTCGAAAACTTCAGTTTTGGAATGCCAACTCTATTGTAAAGACGATATTTTTCATAGTCTGGATTTAACCAACTATTTTTATAAAATTTAAACATTTCTTTAGTTTGGATATCACCAACTGCGAACATTTGTCACTGGAACTACCAGCTACTGTTGTTTATAATTATTTTATTGAATTTGAAAACTAATTAAAAAGAAGAAACTTTCATTAGATTTGTCTCCTGTTACTACAACGTTGACACCCATTAGAACCGACAAACCACATCATCAAAATTGGTCGAGAAATCCGGGTGAATGACTTTTTTGCTCATTCAACGTTCCTGTACCTCTCCTGCTAAAGTGAGTTGAATTCCCCAAGGACTTTTAATTCGGACATATAAGTGAAATATGGCGACATTTCAGGATACCAGGAGACGTCACAATTGGAAGAGATTCAATAACCAGATGAACAATGCATACCAGTTTCGAAGGAGTTCAACATACTTTGATCCATACTCACAGAATCCGCTTGTTTTCTGTGTGATACTAAATACAAGTATGAACATTACAAAACATAAAAGTGCGTCACAGAAGTGTAGGGATGAACAACGACGAGAACTATTTAATTCAAGAAAATCAGTGTGTGTCAGTATGCCATTCAGTGACTTATCAAATAATGATTTGGCAAAAGTCATGCCAAAACATTTCCCATGTAAGCAGGACACAGACATGACTCGGTCCTCTATCCTGGATCCTAAATCTTCAAAAATCAATAAGTTGACGTCAGACCTGGAGCAGACACAGACCACCATTGTACGTTTGGAAAATACCTTGGCTGAGGAGCGGAAATCGCTACGTATCGCGGAGGAGCAGGCCGTACAGTCTACGGAACAGATCACCAAACTGAGGGCTGAAGTAAATATGGCAACAGCTCTTAAGGAAATGCGCGAGGAGACAATTGAAGAATTAAAGACCAACAACTCATCATTGAAACAACAGCTCGATGCGTCACTAAGAGAGTGTCATGGATTAACACTTGAATCGGAACATAAACTCAAGTTGCAAAATCAAGAGATTATTCAGAAGCTAATTCGAATCCAAGAGCTAGAAAAACAATTGCATGATAAGGATTCTTCTTTAAACTGTACTAAGTGCGATGAAAGTGAATGTAGTCCGAATAACTGTGCTGCTCTTTTCAATATTTGCAAAAACTGCTCAAAGAGAGGTCACTTCACCAAACTGTGTAATTTCATATGTGCTACGTGCGGGGACGTCGAGTTTCACAGAAGAGAACACTGTCGAGCCGTTGCCTATTCATCAAAGTGTCAAGCTTGTGGTATTCAAGGGCACTTTCAGGGTACGAAAGCTTGCCCAGGTAAAGAATCGTACTGTGCTCGGAGAGGACGTCGCCGTTAGCCATCTGGAATTACATGTACATTTATAAATATTTTGAGTTAAGCAAAATTATACTTCTTTTTGTTGTTGTCAGGCTATATTAGCGTTATATTCACATTTCAACATCACGCTACTTACCATTTCTAACAAAAGTAATTTAGATATTTGCACCATATTTCAAATTGAGTATTCATACATAAGATGCGTTTTATTTATTTTTTTTTTCATTATTTTTTTCTCACTCTCTTTTCCTAACGAGATTTAACTTGTTTTCATTGCCAGACTAATATTTTACCTTTATGGCGATCTTCGCAACATTTTAGATATTTTTCTTTATTGTGACTTTTTTTTCAGCTTTGGGGGCCAAAGCTTTCGTGCAGCAGGGGTTTATTATGTGGTAATTTTTCGCAAAAAGCACCTTCAGCCTATAAATGGGTTATAATCATTAAATTAGCTAAAAGCATCCACTCACGCGCGTGCGCGCGCACACACACATGTATGTACATACGTTGAATAAACACACGCATTAAAATCGCACATGTACGTTCGTGCGTTGAACACACACACTTTAAGTATATTGTGTTGTAGGATTTAGTCTTTTTCCTTTTATTATAGACATATTTCCTTTTTGCGTGACTCGGAAACATTTGGTCCAAACAGTCAATTTAAGTGCTAGCTCGAAGGTAATATTATATAATTCATATATGACGAGCTATAAAAAATCTTCAACGTGTCCATACAACCATTTAGATCTTGTTTGACGTTTAACCCTTAAAATGCCAAAAACAACATTTTAAAAGCCGTCTTCTGCGTCATTTGCTCGTACATTTTAAAAGCCACTGCTGCAAACAAAGTGGACCCAGATCAGACTTCTGATCAGGATCTGCTCTGTTTACCTATCATAGCAGAAATGTGTATGTTTTGTTTTAGGCTATTTTAGCAGACGACATTTAGTGTACATTTTCCCTGGCATGTTAAGGGTTAGCTATTTAGAATACTTGTAAGTTTGCATAACATTACAAGATTTTATCTTCGAGCTAATACAATGTATTTACTCTTATCCAATATTGTGACTTTTTAATGCTCTTTGAAGGTAGTTTATTTGTTTACCCTTAAGGCAACGATTTTTACAAGTTGCAAGGTACGCAGTTCGAAAACTTCAGTTTTGGAATGCCAACTCTATTGTAAAGACGATATTTTTCATAGTCTGGATTTAACCAACTATTTTTATAAAATTTAAACATTTCTTTAGTTTGGATATCACCAACTGCGAACATTTGTCACTGGAACTACCAGCTACTGTTGTTTATAATTATTTTATTGAATTTGAAAACTAATTAAAAAGAAGAAACTTTCATTAGACTTGTCTCCTGTTCCTACTACTCAGGAAACTCATTAGAATCGACAAACCACATCATCAAAAATGCTTTAACTTTTGCTTATCCTACTCCAGCCTTCAAATTCCAACATAGTCAATCTGAGTTTTGCATACTAAACACCATTAAAGTCACTTGCTCCTGGTCCATTTTACTCACATAAATCAACATAAATCAACATCACATAACTGTTACCCTAAATATTATTTGCACAATGTTGAGCGCCGGTCCAAGTGAGCGTCTATACAGATAACTACGTTTCAAAACTTACTACAAGGTGAGGAACAACCACAATGTGTTAGTTGCAATGCACCATTTACTGAACGTCACTTCCTTTTTGTAATGTAGCGATTTCTCATCAATAAGAAATAAACGTTTCCATGTTGATAACACAAAACAGTTATTTTAAGATGTACATATTGATATTTTTAAAGAAATAAATATTTTTTATTAAATTTAATCTTTTTTTTTAAATTGTGTATTATTCTAAGATTTGTGTCACCATATAATATGCTACATATTATTCCTCTTTTTAAACAGTATCTTGACCCTAAATGACGAAATAACACACGTAATACAGTAAAACCTGTGTAAAATGGTCACTCAAAATAAGACAAAAAAAAAAAAGATCTTAATGACAAATGGTAGCTTAACAAGAGTCAAAAGTATTGCAGAAGGCTCCCCTTGAACATTCTGAAATACTTGACATGTATTAAGCGATAATTGGTCTTGAAAACCAATTTTAGGTATTTTTGAGCGTGAACGTTTACACAGGTTTTACTGTACTTTATTTCATCCAAACCGTGTTTAATTAAAAACACACTGACGCTAATAACCCACAAATGTTAAGTAATAGATAAAGGATACTTTTCCGAGGCTTTCTTGTTTAAACAGAAAGCCAAGGAAAAGTATCATTTATTTAGCTTGTAGTATGGCGCAGGCGCAAATAAACACATGTTACTGACACCTGGCGAAATTTACATTCGCTCCTCCCAGCATCCGGCCTAAGCTATCAATTATATTACATTTACCTACGGGTTAGTTTGTCGCTATTTAGGAAGTTTCCGCCTACATCGCTGTTTAACTAAAATTGGAAGTTAGAGTACGGTTTTAAGCTCCTCCTTCGTCGTATTTCTAGGGTGTCTAATTTAAACATCAGCAAAGATCAAAGAAAAAGGTATCGGTCATACTACAATGCGCTGATAAGCATCTAGCAAACCAACAAATAGACAAGATTTTTCAAGTTCATGTACCTTCTTCATCATGTTACATATGCACATCCAAAGTTTGAAGTTGCAACGTCCAACAGTTGAAAAGGAGACACAGTAACAAGAAAATAATTATATTAATTGACCTTGGTGTCTAGTTCACACATCCCTCTACATTATGTAACATGTTTTAGACTGTGAGGCAGTATAAGTCGAAGGTGCACCATACCGGGGATTTTCGTAGTCATATGAGCCATGAGATTTCCAACAATGTGGTATCAGCGACAAGCAAGGGTCAGACCAACCTGCGCATACACGCAGACTGATCAGAGCCTTTGCTGTCGCTTAAATATTCTATGTCTGTTAAGTTACTGACTGAACATGATTTGGAGTTTCTAAGCTTAAAAGGAGTCTGCACAGGCTCGTCTGAGGCTATTCTTGTCACAATGGCACATTGTTTGAAATCACATGTCGCGGCTCATATGTACAAGCAAGGTTTGAAGTTGCAACGTCCAACGGTTGAAAAGGAGGCAGGGTAACAAGAAAATACATTAATTGACCTTGGTGCCAAGATCATACAAAGGGTTGTCAGTTCCCTCTACATTATGTGACATGTTTTAGACTATGAGGCAGTATATGTTGAAGGTACACCATACCGTGGATTTTGGTAGACAATATAATAATAATTGAGCTATGCCATGAAATTTCCAACAATGTGCTATGTGCGACATATGGGAAGACGTCCGTGAGTGAACAATATCGCTTAAATGGGTCAAGATGAGTTTGGATCAAGACGACCACCCCTTAGTCACTTTCTTATTATTGTTCACTCACGGACGTCTTCCCAGATTCATTGCAGACAACATCTTTCATACTCAAAATAGAATTCCCCAAACGGTGAACACTCACCTTGGCCCCAAATAATTTATCCACATGCTGGGTAGTTCAGCAATGTTGTCTATCATAAACCTAACGTGACAGTCTTAGCGGATTGGAAACGTTGTTTATGTGTCTGTAGGCCTCCTATTTTGGGTCACAATAGTCGTTTATATTGTCATGGGAACTGGTAAGATGGGGGCCAGACATAGCCCGCCAACCCCCAGGAGTACACTCCAGAAGCAAGGCCCCACCCTGCAAATTCTACTGCAAAGAAAAGACAGGTCGTAGGTGCAGCCCCTGAGCTGGTTTCTGAAGCAGGTGAGCCGATTTTGTGCCATTTTGGGAGCATACCGCCTCACCTTCGAGGCGGCTCCCCAAGCCACTTTTGGAAGCCAGGAGCCGTTTTTTGGCCTGTTGCCAGGGAGCCATGTAGCCTCACTTTGAAAACGGCTCCAGGAGCCGTTTTTGGGAGCCTAGAGCCGCTTTTGGAGCCGCTTCCCACGACTATATAAAGCACGAATGATTGCTGTTCAGGCATCATTGGACTCCCGACCACAGAGTCCAAAACATAGCAGGAAACCCCTGAAGAGTCTTCTTATAGACGAAACCTAGGTCAGGTTAGTCGTGTTCAAGCCATGGACAGAGCCCAGGAGTCCATAGTGGTGGCAGCCCTGGCTAGATTTCTCAGTCACGTCCTTGTACATTTACCACTTCAGTCTGGTCAGGACCTGCCACCCAGTTGTCAAAAACGAGAAACCCCATACATTAGCATGCGCTTCTCCAGTACAGCAGGCATAAGCAGCATGTCTCTGTCCACAGAAGTTTCAGTCTCCTATACTTTCGTGGCCAACGTCCAACATGAGCAACAAGAGACTGCTTAGCAACCATTACGTCAACAGACGTAAAATGCCAAATGTACTAAGCAGCTACAATCGCTTAAATGGGTCAAGATGAGTTTGGATCAAGACGACCACCCTCAGTCACTTTCTTCTTAACGTTTGGAAATAGTTTATTTGATATATTTTCAAGTAGTTATCATCTTTCATTGTTGAATTTAGGGCAAATTAGAAAATAGTGTTCTTCTGATTCTTTGGTTCCTCCACAATCTGGATTGGAACAGCTGGGAGAGTCTACAAGATTGTAGCGGTGTAAATGAGAATTTAGGTGGCTAAGGCCTAATCTTATTCTACAATGATTTACTTTACTAAGGCCATGACCATAAGAATACAGTTTGTTTTGAACTAGTGGCTCGTATAAGGATCTAATTCTTGTTTTAAAGATATTCAGAGACTGTGATTGTTTTACATCGTTTGGTAGCTTATTCAAATCCTGAATTGTCTTTCGAGAATAAGATTTGGAAAAGGATTCCCTATGAATAAATGGTACAAGGAAGGAGTTGTTTCTTCGAAGCTGATAGTTATTTGTATTATGTGGTATTAAGTTACATAATTGTTTTAAGTATTACGGGGTCAAGTCATTTAATATTTTATAAAATAAGACAAGCCTGTGACTTGTTCTTCTATTTTTTAATTTTGGCCATCCTAACTCTTTTAATAGTTTTTCACTGCTGGTGATCCTGAATGCACCAGTACATAATAAGCTGGCTTTCCTTTGTAGTTTGTCAAGTTGTTCACTTTCATACATGGTACAAGAATCATAAATAACATCACAATAATCGAGTAAGTGCAGTATCATGGTTTTGTATAGCTTATCAAGGCAACTTCTTGGTAAAATATGTTTTGCCCTACGCATCATTGAGAGTTTTTTTCCGCTTTGGCCAGAATTTCATTTATATGAGATGACCAAGACATGTTGTTACTAATCGTTAATCCCAAGTGTTTATGATTATTTACTTCGGTAAGTTTTGTGTCATTTAGAAATAAATCAGGATGCATTGCACGTGTTTTTCGTTTAGATACTATAATATATTCGGTCTTTAGTGCATTAAAAGTAATTAACCATTGGGTACCATAGATGGAAAGTTTGAGCAAATCGTCGTTTATTACTTTAAAATCATCATGACTATCCAGACATTTTTGTATGGATGTGTCATCTGCAAATAAGTTAACGTTGCACTGTAGGTCATTTATGATGTCATTAATATATACTTAAACGCAAAAGTTTCGCAACTCTTAATAAAATGCTATTTCCTTCTTTTTGAGCCATATATTTTACTCCATGATATTTTGATTATAAAGTCCAATGATTTGCCTTTCAAACAACATGAAAATCAGACCAGTGAGACTTACGATTGCCGATCTTCAACAAGAAATGTAAGGCAACCCAAATTTGAAAAGTCACAGAGTTACAATACCTTACATTTTACCAAGTCACAGTGTTACACCACCTTACATTTTATTCGGAAAAGGTGTTTAACCGTTATCTGTTTTCAAAAGCAGAAGGGCAGACATATCAAAGAAGGTTTTATTTTATGCATTTGGTAACATCCATTACGTCAACGTAAAGCCTTCAATATTTGACGTAATTGGCTGTTTAAGCACAACTGAATATTAATAATCGAGTTTTTAAATGTCAAAAGTGAAAGCCCTTAACACATTGCATAGAAGACAGAAGAATCGCGCGACATAACGGAATAAAATGAACAATTTTGATAAGTTGATTGACGTTAACAAACAAACGCAGCCTCTTTGAGCGTTGATAAACGTTAATTGTTAAACCTTAAAATGTTTTCCGTCAGATACGACATCTGGCCATCACATAGCGACGTTTGTTTTCAAATTGAGATAACAATCTTTATGCTCGACGTAAATTGTTGAAAAACACTTACGTCATTATAACGTCAGAATGAAGAGTATGATCAAATCCAATTAATGGTAAATCATTCCATCTTGTGCAGGAGCATAAAATATGATTATATGAATATTATAACTTGGACCATACTGAAGAAAACACAGATATTAAACGGTTGTGGAACTTTTGCGGTTAAGTATATATTAAAAATAGTAGCGGTCCTAAGATTGAACCCTGAGGGACGCCAGTTTGAAGATTTCTCAGAGAGGAGGATATGCCATTTATCACAACCTTTTGTGATCTACCAGTGAGATAATGCTCTATCCAGTCATAAAGTGTACCAACAATTCCAAGTTGACATAGTTTGAATAATAACCCTTCATGCCACACCTTATCAAAAGCCTTTGATACATCAAGGAAAACGAGACAAGTATCTTTACCATTATTGATATCCTGATATATTTGATGCACTATCTTTAAGAGCTGATTTACTGTAGAATCTTTTCTTTTAAAGCCAAAGTTTTGTTCGATGAGTAAGTTATTATCCATTAAATATTCATAAAGCCGTTTGTAAACAATTTTCTCTAAAATTTTTGAGGAACTACTTAGTAGCGAGATAGGTCGGTAATTTGTTTTGTCTGATTTATTGTCTTTCTTAAATACTGGACAAACATTTGCTTGTTTCCATTGACTAGGAAATATACCTGTTTCAAGTGACTTATTAAATAATTTTGAATAGGGGAAGCTTAGGGACTCTGCACAATGTTTGAGGACCCAGTTGCCAATACCATCTGGACCTGAAGATTTATTAGTATTAATTCTACGTAGTAATGATTCGACTTCATTTTCATTTGTGGTTATCCTATCTAAGCGCGTATCTGTGAGATATTCAAAATTTGGCAAGTCATGTATTATTACATTTTCTGTGAAGGATGATATCGATGCAAAATAGTTATTAAAAAGTGTCGCCTTTGAAAGATCACACGGTATTATCTGACCATTTTCATATAGTGGAGGTATGGACCGATCTGACATACAACCCAGAATATTTTTGGACAATTTCCAGAATGCTTTTACATCTAAGTGATCTTGACTTAGTTTATTTACCAATTTCTGTTCATACCTTTTAATTGCATTTCTTTTTGCAGTGTTTGCCTCACGGCGGGCAATATTAAAGTTTAGCTTATCAGTTGCGGACTGTGTTCTTTTAAATTTTTTAAAAAACCTATCTCGTCTGCAAAAAAAGTAACGCACCTCATTTGACATCCATGGCTTATCATTTGTCCAAATAGTAACAGTTTTATGTAAAATATGTTCTGGACAAGTCGATTCAATCAAGGAATTATTATAACTAAGAATTTCATCAATGCCATCGTTTAAAGCATACGCCGTATCCCAAGGAGCACTATTCAAAGATTCGTTTATTTCGTTTATATTTGTTGCCTTATAATCCCAGACTGTGTGTTTAAATGCCTTGGTTTTATATGTTGATATATTTAACGAACAGTGGATTGTACAGTGGTCAAGATTTGCACAAGGGGAACTTACGCCTGAATGATAACATAGGTGAGGACTATCAATAAAAATTAAATCAAGAAGTGTAGTGGTATCTCCAACATACCGTGTCGGCTCTTTCATCAACTGAGTAAAAGTATTGATTTGGGCTAGATCATATAACTTTTACCAAGCTCACTGGTGGCGTGGTCATCGTTCCAACTAATGCATTTGTCGTTGAAATCCCCCATTAAAAGTATTACGTCTGATTGTAATGACTTGACATTTTCAAGTGATCGTTCGAGCTCATTCAAAAATAATGTTACATCAGTTCGGTTTTGTCCTGGTGGGCGATAACAGACCCCAGTTAATAAGGTTTTATTATTTGTGGTAATTTCGAGCCAAAGAAGCTCAATATTATCACTCGATAAATGCAGAGGTGGGACAGCCTTTATATTAGGCATATTAGAGACATAGAATGCTACTCCTCCACCTCTACTGTTAGGAATTTGACGATCTTTACGGATTATGGTATTATTGGGAAGATAAAGGTCATTACTGTCATTTGGAGTTGATTCAGTGAGCCATGTTCCCGAGATTGCAATAATATCATATTCGAAGCTTTCGCTCAGTACAAGTCTGATTTCATCCATTTTAACACTATTGCTACGAAAGTCATTACTATAAGCTAGCAGGCTCCTGGCATTTATATGGCACAAATTTAACTTTTTTGTTATCGACTGCATGGTTGAAGATGATTGGTAATATAAAACTTAGTTGCATGATATTTAAACCTTAAGTGAACACCGCAAAATTTCCCCGCAGTATCTGTTTCAGCGTGCTTCCAGGCTACAGCAAAGGGTGAAAGGGCGGACTGCTTACGAAGAACACAGAAACACACAATGACACAAAACAAACAATTACCAAAACATGGAAATAAGCTATACATAGCGGATGAGCGTGAAAAGCGGATAACTAATTTTCCTTTTCAACCGTTTGCAACGTGCGACGCCATATGTCAGACTTGCGCCGTCTACAAGTGATAACTGTTTATGCGTATAGTCGCTCACTGAAAAACCTGCCAAATGCATTTTAAACTGTAACGATATTCAGCATATTTAAAATGGTACACTCTTTAGGACGATAACTAAATCAGCCTGGACATGGTAAAACCAACAATGAGGTCATGCCTCACGTGATTACACAACTCCATGAAATGATCTGCTCAATCTGATCGGAGTCGTCATGAAGAAAGTCGACACGCAGGAGTTTTGAGACTCCAGCAATACTACATGGATAGAAAAAAGTGGATACTCTGTGACTCTCATTCAGTGCACTGTCACCTTATTTACCGTTACATGTAACGGCTCAAAGTAGTCCAGTATGGCGTCGCACATTGACTTCAGTTGATTGCAGGTAACATTCCATAGTATACTGTCCAAAACATACAATTCAATACCAAATCATGACCATAAATAAAGTTGTATGAAAAGATATAAAAAGATATGCTGTCCCGCCAGCCCAGAGCGACAGCGACGCCATGTCCCGTCTGCAAAGTTATCAGGGACTTAGAATCGATAGATCACCTGTGCATTAATCCTATCCTGCGGACAGGATTAATACACAAGTGACCCATCTATTCGCGTCAGCCCAAGCGGTGTGCAAGTTAATGTTTACTTAACAATTGCAAACAAAACACGACGCCACCGCCACCCGTGGCTGGCACAACAGTACATCTCATCAGGGTATGCACCGTATTATAATAATAGTATTATTATTTACTTATTTTTTTTCTAATTTTTATAGTTTGGTCTGAGAATTCTATTTCTATTAAAACTGGGCATATATGTTTGGTTTTTGGGGTACTGTATCGGTTGAATACTTAGTTAATTCATGTTAGCTCAAAGTATAAGTAGCTACTGTCCTGCAAGCCAAGAGCGACAGCGACGCCATGTTTTGTTACCAAATTATCAAGAAAATTAGAATCGATGTACATGTATTACTTTTGTATTAATCCTATCCTGAGGATAGGGCCAATACACAAGTAATGTATCGATTCGCAATTAGCTCAAGTTGGGTGTTAATGTTTTATTGTCCGATTTTATTAACCTGACACAGGTGCATAATTTCACGGTTAGTGCACAAGATATTTTACTTTCCGTCGACTTTCGGTGTTTACCGTAAGTTTTACGAGAATTTTGCAATTAGTAATGCAGATAATGAAACGTTATGCACTGTACTACTGACTAGTCTAGTGGTTTTGGTACAGAGTTAACAACCAAAAGGTCCTGAGTTCGAGTCCACTTAAATTCTTTTTTAATTTATTTTTTTTTATTTTTACCTATTTATTTAATTCGTTTAGCTTCATTATTATAGATGAACCACGACCTCTGAGTAATGTCTTTTGGATCATTATATTCAAAAGGTTGATGCGTAACACATACACTGAGCAAGTCTGTCTGGAACATCTACGTGCTTCAAAATAGAATAGTATACGTAATAAAACGCCTGAAACCCCTATTTCTAGATCCGTATTTTCATTTTTGTAAATAGAGTCACGCTTCAAAGTTATTTGTTTATCTATACTTGCATTTGTTATTGTTATTTTTGTAGGACCCTCACCGAGAACGTTTACCGTACGCTCGATATGCGAAGTTGAATCTCTGTGCGTTTGACATATTTTTTAAAGTAATCGCAGATATTTTTTTTTCAAAAAAGAGCTGTTTTCGTGTTCCCACTAAACTTAAGTTCAAACAACTTGTATAGTGAATACATTTTAACCATTTGTTTTGGCTATAATATTGAACAATATTTTCCAACAATTTCTGAAGATGTTTCGGACAGACTGGCTCATTTTTTCGCGTTACGCATCAACCTTTTAAAATAGAATGATCCAAAATTTCATTCCTCAGAGGTCGTCGTACATCTATAAAAAATGAAATTAAACGAATCGAATAAAGGTAAAAAAACACACACACACGTTGACTCGAACTCACGACCTTTTGGTTGTAAAATCTGTATCATAACCACTTGACTAGTCAGTAGGACGGTACAAAACGTTTTATTATCTGCATAAGTAATTGCAAAATTCCTGTAAAACTTACGGTAAATCCCGAAAGTCGACGGAAGGTAAAAATATCTTGTGCACTAACCGTGAAATTATGTACCTGTGTCAGGTTAATAAAATCGGACAATACTAAGCAACTGCAAGCAAAACACTACATCACCGCCACTCTGGGTTGGCACGACAGTACATGTATGTTGTTATTATTTTTTCCATTACCGACCATGAGTAAAACAACGAGTAGGGGAAGTCTTTTGTCAGTAAACTTATAAGGTTATGTTCCAATTCTATACAATATAAGGTTATGTTCCATATTGAGGGAAACTGCGTAGGGCTGTAAAATTTGGGTATTCATTTTGGCAGTTGACAGGAGCGGTCTTCGACCCAACCGGGAGACTACAGTATCCTTATATAATGTGGTAATAGGTAGGTGCATAATGTTAATGCTTTGATAGCATTGTAGCTACTCGAATACAAGCGAGACTCAAAAATTCAAAATCCTCGACCTGGGCCTTTACTTCTAGTTAACCATGGCTGAGCCGTGGTACGTGATTTCCAGCAATGTGTGCAGACCAGACGAGCCCCCGCAGCCCCTCTTAAGCTTTGAAAGCTCCAAATGCTGTGTGGTCAGTAGTTTAACAAGCACAGAACACTCAAGTGACCAACAAAGGCTCCGATCAGACTGCGCATATGCGCAGGCTAATCTGAAGCTTTGCTGGTCGCACTAACTGCATTGTTGGAAATCTCATGCACTGGCTCATTTCAAACTAATCTGAATTGGATTTATTCTAACTGGGGGAGTTCGTGCGAGTCCATAAACTAGGGTGCGGATGGGGGGGGGCGGTACATGTACCCATCACCCATCAAGAACCCAGCCCATTATTTATCCCACCAAAACTCCGGGTTATTCATTAAAATAGGAACAATCATCCACCAAAAGCAAGAAAGGTAGCAAAGAAATCTGATTAGTCACTATCCACCAATTTTTTCGTCAGGTCATTAAAAAAATTGGATTATTCATTAATTTTTAGGCCCTCATTATTCACTATTTATTATATTTTTTGCTAAGTGTTACTATTCACTATAAAAAGGGCCATTAGTCACTAATCATTATACCCCATCCAGACCCTCATAAACATATAAAACGGTTACTTTGGCAATCATTGAAGACCCAGATGAAGTGATGCATTTATGACATTTTGTCAGGGTCCGCACTGTTTGTCAAGACAAGAAGCAGAATAACTACTATCTATTCCGGAACTATAACCGGCAACCCAGTACATGTACAATAATGCATGTGTTGGCTTGAAAGGGCTGAAAAGTCAGTTTGGTGATAACAGGATTATTGGCAAAGTCCAAGTGTTGTATAATTGTAGCTTTCAAGATAACCATAAAATAATATATTTTATACATATTTAGCTGAAGACCTTCCGCGGACTGCATCCTTATCCATAGACAAGAAAACAGCACACGAAGGTTTCATTAAAATGAACTTTAGATCTTTATCCCCGAGGTCTGCCTTGACCGAAAGACGAAACGCAAGACAGATCATAGGAATTAAGATCAAGATAGTTCGTATATTAGCACTATGTCCAAGTGTGTTCAGTGTAGACAAACGGAGACAACGCCATCGCAAAACGGAAATCCACACCGGGTAGGCGGCATGCGATAACACTCCCAACAATAAGCGAGCGCAGATCTAAGAGCGCCAAACAGTGACCTCGGCTGCCATTTGTCGCAGGTCGGGCGACGAATGGCAGCCGAAATCTCTTCCACAAACGATTCCCGACCAACACCCGTCTACACCATAAACTTTCTTGACCGCCACCCACCCAGTGTGAAATCCAACCCTTTCTTACCACCAACTACACTCCAGTAGCCGACACAGCACTTTCAGATATTGATTGTGATTATTATACAATATGGTAAGATGCTGTGGTGTGTAGCACGCCACAAAGTACATTGTATATACAAGTATCACCAGTCTAGATCCTGATTGCTATTTCATGATTATGGGAGCGCAGTGGCTCAGTGGTAGAGTGCTTGACTCGAGACCGAAGGGCCGCGGGTTCGAGCCTCACCGGCGTCACTGCGTTGTGGTCCTTGAGCAAGACACATTTATCCTAGCTTAGTACTGGTTCAACCCAGGAAGACTCGTCCCGCATAACTGAAAGATTGTTGAGTGGACGTAAAGAATCAAATCAAACAAAAAAAAAAAAATCAAAACTATTTCATGATTACTAGAGGATTAAATAATAAGCCCCCTAAATTCATGTCAAATCGAGCATGAAATTTATCCCGCTCACAGATGCTAAAAGCCAACAATTGTTGGCATTTTAACATCTCTAAGCAGGACATATACAGCAAAGGAGATATCTACTTTTCAGCGCTTAGTCATTTATGAGCAAATGAAGTTTTTCATGCGTGGGAAGGGAAAAAACCTGAGACGTCGGGACCGAACATGAACAGCATTGTAGAGCTTATATTTTTGACTAAGTGTTATAACAAAAGTAGTCTCCCTTAGACCGTATTGAAAAACCATACCTGACAGCAGTATAGACCCCCGTCAGATGGCTCTTGTCACATTCGTCTGGTCAGGATCTATGATACTGCCATTTAGGAGACTTGCGTGGCATAGGCAATCAGTGCAGACCCTATCGAGCAGACTGTACAACAGATCAGCATAAGGTAGTTTAAATTTGATTAATCTCCCTATTGCCGTATTTATCATAAAATAATTTAGTGGCACTTGTTGTTTTAGCATAAAGAATCAGTTTTATTCTGATGTGATATTCCAATAAATAAAATACTTGAAAGGCCTGTCATACATGTCCTGATGGGTCGCAGTGGATTTGGTATATTGGATGAGTCCCGTTGATACAAAGAGACAGAGACAGGATGTCGCAGTTTTGGCATCCAATCTGAGTCTAAAAGGGATTAATCATTGGAGCCTAGTGTGTGAATTTCCTACCAGTGACCCCTATAATTGTTGATAGACCATTTCGACCCAAGTGCTCACTGCATGGGAAGTCATTAAACTATAGACACAGATAATAATAATGGTGATGATAATGACAATGACAAACTATGCTGATGCAGCAACTACCCATCGGAGAGGTACACAGTGATTGAACGGTTCGGACTTCGTGCAAAGCAGAGACCGATCAGGATTTAAGGCGTATATGTATGCCGTAAAGTAAACAATTAACTATTTTCCTGGCGCGCAATGTGCAGAGACCCCTAACAAATCCCGATCGATCTCCGCACCACGCAGACCAAGCCGCACAACAGCTGCTTTTTATAAGTTTATAGTTATGAAGCACACATCAGCACAAGCATTCATAAGTAGGATTAGTTTCACTTGTTTTGCTGATCCAGTTCATTATCGATGTCTATTCCAGGATATATGCGGAATTTGTGTCCATTTATACATTTAGCATACAATTTGCTTTCCAAGGCCCAGGCAGATTCAATCCTGGGGTTCTCGCGAACTTCATTTATGCACTTTACATTACGGGATGTCAGATCGTCAGATATTGAAACCCAGAACCTTTCAGCATTTTACGATTAAGCATTACAGCTAATTTGTCTGATCGTTGCAGAAATTTAACTATAATGCTCCGAGGTTTTGGTCCACGTATCTTAGGTCCTACACGATGTGCAACCTCAATGTCGGTGTCGAGTTTAAGATTGCTGTTAATATAGTCACAAACTAAGTCGTACGTGTTCTCATGACCACTCACAGCTTCTTTTAGACCATGTATTCTGATGGAATTTTTCCGTGTATATTGTTCGAGGTCATTAACTTTATTTTCAAGGGAGGTGATGTACAAATCATTTCGAATGGAGGTCCGTTCCGTATCCCTCAACTTTTGATCGATTTCATTTTGACGTCGTTTCAGAGCTTTCAAGCTCTGGGTAGCATCTTTTTTATAGGATTCCACCGATGTTTACATAGAAATCTATCTTTCTAGTTGGAACAACTAAATGTAGCACGTAACAGGAGGGGCAACTTTTGGGTGTTTGTATTATGACTGATCAATGCCAAAAATAGAGGGCTTTGTTGAACCACAAATTACACACTTCGTAAATTTCACACCACGTAAAAATGGTACTTATACATGTACCATGAATATGTCATATTTGGCAAAGTGAAATTTAGGTACAGTCTATTTCGAATGTTTTGTTTTTGGGGTGGGGGCGGACTTGGTGCTCAATTTTCACATTTTTATATTTTGCAACATGTGAAGATCCGGTACAATTTTTCTGAGACGTGAAGAATTGGTACAAAACGTGAAGTTCTAATTTATACAAAATCCTAACATGTGTAAAGAACCGGTACCAAATCCTCACATCTGTGAAAAATCCGTATCTTGAATATTTTATGACTGTTAAGCTACTGACAAAACAACATTAATTTTGAAGTTTCTAAGCTTAACAGGAGGCTGCACAGGCTTGTCTGAGTCTATTTATGTTGAAATACCACTTTGTTGGAAATCACAAGGCCCGCCTCATTTTACTTTTTCCAGCCTGAGTAGTTCTTGTTCGACATTTTCTCCTCTTTGCGTCTCCTCGCTGAGATTGTCTTTGAGTGACCCATATGTTTCTCTAGCAGTATCACTCTCGTACTGTAACAGGGCCTGCCTAAGTCTAACACTCTGCCAACTGAGCCACTGCTCTCTGCTCAATTAGATTTAAGTTTAAGAATATTTTACCATTTTCTGCCTGGGTAGTTCTTGTTCGAAATCTCCACTGTGCTGCGTCTCCTCGCTGAGATTATCTTCCAGTGACCGGGCAGTTTCTCTAGAGTATCACTCTCCTACTGTAACAGGGCCTGCCTAAGTCTAACACTCTACCAACTGAGCCACCGCGCTCTGCTCAATTAGATTTAAGTTCAAGAATATTTTACCATTTTCTGCCTCAGTAGTTCTGGTTCGAAATCTTCACAGCGCTGCTCCTCCTGGCAAAGATTATCTTCCAGTGACCGGGCAGTTTCTCTAGCAGTATCAATCTCCGGCTGTACTTGGACCTCAATGTCCTGAAATCACACCAAAAGATACACATCAATGTTATATCTCTTTTCCCGCCAATTATGACAACTGCCGCCTGCTCTCTCATTTGACAATGTATTTTGGTAGCTTGTTTATGTTTAATGTCCCACCAACTTACTGGAGTTAGATGTCAGACTTAAGAATTTCTGCTTCTTAGATGCTGACTGTCTAGTGGTGGGGGAAAGCCAGTGAAGTTCTGGGCATTGAGCTGGGAAATACCCTGTGAAACCACCGCAACCCAGAGGGTGACAGTCAAACCATTGATACATAGCACAGCAGGAACAACATCTAAGGTCATATAAGGATGGGGCCACAGTTAAAGTCTCATCCTACCACTGGTTTACAAGGCGAGTGGTTTATCCACTACACCATGACGGTTCTTAAGTATTTTGTAGCTTATATTGCAAATTATATGGACCCAGATCAGACTGCTCCATAGTGCTTCCATGGTAAATGTATTCTAGATTGTATTATATATATGCAGCAGATGTAGTAAGCAGACAACATTTTCAAGACAAACAATATAGGTAGGATAATTGTCATTTCTTATCTTTTGGACAACCACTTGCGATAAAGGCTTTTCTTATACATGCTTTGAGTCATTCATTCTTCAACATTAGGCATTGTTATACAGCGCATTTGCACAGACTCGGGTATGTCATAAGTACTTATTCTTAAGAGGTTACCAGTACTTTGTGCATGCATACTTACATATAATTGACAACTGCAGGGAGAAAATATCTCTTTGAAAGTATGTGTAGGGACTGGGGTTCAAACTCACATTCAAACTCACAAAAGAATGAACAAACCAAAGGCCACATGCTCCACAAACGTTTTAATTCTTTCATTATCTGCTATTGTCATCTGCTGATAACCTATACAAACATTTTGGATCAGATCAGGCCCATCAAAATGGTGGGCTGATCTTTGCTTTATTTGTTTGGTTTGTGGTTTTACGTCCCATTCAACAGCTATGTTCATGACGAGATGGTCAGTTAACCTAACCGTTTTTTTGTCTGGACAAGCTTGACTAAGCCGTTAACTAGTACTTCGTGCACATACCTTTGCTTGTATCTGACACCAATCCTTCTTGAATCAATGGAAGGAGGAGAATGACCGCAAAAATTATTTCTTACTCAATCTCCACGAAATTATGGGGCCAGGCTAGGATCCAACTTGCGACCCCTGGATCTGCAATCGAACTCATTGCGCTACGGGGCCAATTTGACACTTTTTAGACAGTTAATTTTGAAAAAAAATCAACATGCAAAAAATTGCCACCATGCTAAGGGTTAACCCTTTGTATACTAGTGACTCCTAATTGTGTACATGTACTTTGGCAGAGAGTGAAGACTCAGATGAAATGCCGCCTACTGTAGCATTTCACCAGGGTCTACACTGTAATGATCTTCAGAGAAAGAAATACAATATATTATCACCTATAACCCCTTGATATATATTTTTTGTTATTGATCAAGTGATTTAGTATTGGCTCAGTTACAGGTCGGACCGTCCTTGGTCAGCTGTATTGGTCCTTGGCCCAGGTCAGCTGTATTGGTCCAAGACCAAAGGCCGAGGACCAATACAGCTGAACAAGGACCTGTAACTCAGCCAAATACGAAATCACTTGATTAATGACATTTTTATTAATTAACTTTCAACTGACAATTAAAATAGTAAGTTAAAATTAACCATTTTGGTCACAGAGAGCTCTTGGCTTTAAAGGTATTGCTTATTTAATGCTTAAATCTTCTCTATTCATTCTGTTTGTGAAACTGATGCTCATTTCCATCATTGATAAATTTAGAGACCCTCGTAGACTTACTTTGAAAATCATACATTTGCATTTACATTATAACATAGATGATACTTGTGAATACATTATATTTATTAGATATTTATACTGAGCCAAAAAACAACCAACAGGCAACTAGAGACCAGCACTCTGACGCCATATTAGGGTTAACGTCCTTCATGACGTCAAGTTCCTAACCTGATTACATATGTCACTTCTAACCTCTATATTTGTCAATATTTAAGATAATTGCTTCAAAGTTCAGGAAATGCTCTTAAGAGGTAGTACTTTACAGACTTAACATCAGCTATATGTTTGTTATCATAATAATAAGGTACCTTTTGTCATATCCTAGCCCATTTGCCTTTATCACTTACAAGGCATGAATTGTAAAGTAACAATTTAACTGTTGTTATTTTGGTCACAGAGTCTTACATCGAAGAAGCTCAATACTTTGGTTTTACATTTAAAGTGTTTGTTCTTGGTTTTTAACACTTTACTTGAATCAAAAATAAATATTTTATCATGTACTGATTTAATTTTCACAGATCATTCATTCATCCTCTAAGTCAATTACAGGACTATTTATAAGCTCTGTGCAAACATCTGGGAGCCGCCATCTTACAGCAACACACACACATTAACCTGAGTTTACCCCTTTATGCAGGTCCGCTAAATGATTGAAGCAGCACTTTCAGTCAATTTCTTCATTTCAATATTGGATAATGGATATACTGTTTTAATTACAATCAGCGGTCAGATCGATACAAATGAGAATGTTACAACTGTTAAAAGAAAAGTATTTTATTATTCAATAAGTTTCATTTGGTTTAAATCTGCCTTTTTGTACCCAAAATAAAGAAAGGTGTTACAAATGTGTCGTCTGCTATAATAGTAATTATAAGGGTTAATTTTTTGAAATAAATATTAAATATTGGCCAGATATCAAACTATACTTATCAATGCACCCACTGCTAAAAATATTACTCTGAAACTTTGTTATTTTTGACATTATCAAGGATATTTAACTTTGCTTGTGTTGTGTGTAAGCAGATGAAGTGCTTCCAGTTTTCTTGTGTAGTGCTCATTGACAGGAAAATAGCCAGACCCCCATGAACAAGAGAAAGTAATTAATTACAGGCTAATTTAAGAGCATTCACAAATATTTAATGAGGGATTATTCCTACCATACTGTAAGCTTTATAATAAATGCTTTTGAAAGAAAGTGTGAATTTTCCCTTTAAGGCTTTGTTTTTTACATTTAAGGCTTTGCTTTTACATTAAAGGCTTCACTCTTAATTCAAGACTTTGTTTTAACATTCAATGCTCTATTTTATGAAGCACCAAATATACTCAAAATATCTCAAAGGATAAACAGTGTTCAATATGGAGGGGTCCCTTGGAATTTGGCCCCCTTTTTTATCAATTGGCCCCTTGCTGAGGCTAGAGTGGGCTATAAACATTTTGTGAATGGTAAGATATTGGGCAGCGTTTTATTTGCATCTGAAATTAAATGAAAATGGCCCCTTTAAAATTTCCTAGGTTGAACAATGGGTATAAAAGTTATGGAATGAACAAGCTTTCTTCTACAGACAGACAGATCACTATATCCCCCGATCCTCTTCGGGTTGGAGGATAAAAAATAGGTCAACTTATATACCTGTGTCATGTATACTGACCTGCAACATTCTGGTAGCGTTCTCCTTGTATTCAGACTGTTCTTGTTTAGCTGAATCTAGACTTGATCTCATTTCTTTCATCTGATTGGTGACTTCAGTTACTTTCACTAGAGGGAATATATAACATGAATGTTACTGAACATACCCTAAATATTAAGGCATCTTAATTTGTTTCATGTTGTGTAATTTTTCATGATTTTGTTGTCACTTGCTGCTTTTTTTTCAAAATTAACCATTTAAAAATGTCCTTTTCGTAACGAGAATGAAACAGAGTCCTCTAAGCGAAACTGACTCATTTTCACACTGTGTTAGCCCTTTACCCCATGATGACGCCATTGAAATACATTTTCCATAACTTTTCAAAACTTTATTTAATTTTTTTCATGATTTTTTTCAATATTGTCTAAAAAAAGAAAATGAGCTGTGACATGTGATTTTCAACAATGTGGCATTTTGACAAGTGTAGACTCAGATGAGCCTGTGTAGCCTCCTTTTAAGCTTAGAAACTCCAAATGATGTTCAGTCAGTAGCTTAACACTCATAGAATATTCCAGCGACAAGCAAAGGCTCTGATCAGACTGCGCGTATGCGCAGGCTAATCTGAGGCTTTGCTGGTCACACATACCACGTTGTTGGAAATCTCATGCACTGGCTCAAATGATGTCATGATCTAACAATAGCCTATAAAGTAAAGGGTTAACCATAGTAGCTTGAGTAATTATCTTACTACTCGGGTTACTCAAGTTAACAAGTCTTTGTTTGCGTAGAGTCTTAACATCCCAGTACACACTTTTTTCAGTCATGTCAGGATGGGTCATCCTGGGTTTAACCAGACATTAGCAGAGGATAAAGTGTCTTGCTCAAGGACATGATGCAGTGCCTCTGGAACAGTGAGGCTAGAACCAGTAACCCCTCAATCTCGAGTCAAGCACTCTACCGCTGAGCCACTTAACAAGTAAATTATTGAGTGCAGGTATTTGTGATGAAACCATTCATTGATTGATCCCATTCTTAACTATTTTTAGCTATGATGGCCATTTTGTTTTAAAAGCAGAGTGTACCCGTTTGGGCAGTTTTGGTAAGAGTTGTATAAGGAATATTTGTGTAAAATTATTCTGATTTTTGGCAAAATTTCAGGAGATGCCATTAAAAGATTTTTTTCTATTCTTAGCTCTGGTGGCATTTTGTTTGGCGAAGTGGATCAGTTTGGTCAATTTTGGTGGATGGCATTTGGTAAATATTTGTGTGATATTATTTTAAAATTTGGTCAAGTGGTTTAGAAGATTTCTTTTAACTCTTTGCCTACTAGTGTCATCTGCTGATTATCTTTGCAACCAATGTAGACCCAGATCAGGCCAGACAAAGCGTCAGGTCTGATCTGGATCCAAACTTTTTGACACTCTGATAGTTTCCCTGAAAAAGTTTTTCCAAAAACACAGGGCAAATGGACAACTTTAAGTTAAATAAGTTTTAGCTTAAAACTGCTTTATGGCATCCCTTTTTAGTACTTTTACGCATAACTTAAAAGTGCGTTGGTTTTAAGCACCTATCAACCAGTGCGTAAAAGCACTAAAAAGGGATGCCATAAAGTTTTTACGCGTGTGCGTAATGGTGCTTAAATATGCATTATAGAGCAGTAGTAATGGATGGCACCATGGCACAAATTTTTTAAGCCTGAAAAGAACTTAGAATTTTTCAGGCTAAAAATTTGTGCCATAGATGCCTATCCTGGTAAGCTTGAGTGACTAGCTGTGAATAACTTAGTTTATTTTTAGGACTATTCTGGTTGGGCCTATGATTGTGATAGTTTCCTGGTCATATTCACTGGTTGGGGTGTGATTATGATAGTTTCCTGGGCTGTTGGGAAATAACTTAGTCATTTTTGAGGGGAATGAAGGTCCTGCTGTGGTGATATATAAAATAACTTAGTTAAATTCAGCTTTGAAGATAACTTAGTCATTTCAGGGGGTATAGTATGTTGTGATATATGGTGTGTGTAATAGTCAAGGCTACTAAGCACCATGCGTCTTAGAGTCTCTTGGTCAATCAAGAACTCAACTCCTAGAGGCATCATTCTGTAGCGTTAACTAGTGTTTAGCTAGCCGTCTCAAGCTTACTACTACTTATTTTTAATGAAAAGAACAACAAAGACTGGTGAACATTTCTATAACTTTATTGCCCCGCTAACTATAACTGATTACAATGACAGAGGATTAGGGCCGTCCCTCTGTTCATTGTTTACAATAGAACTCCTTAACATATTTACAACATATTATACTTAGGATACTTCTTTGAAAGGTGATGTGAATAATTATGACATTTACAAGTCTGTATTCTGTGTTTGAATAAAAAGTCAGGAGGAGCCATGCGTCTCATTCCATTCTTGGATAGGATGACTCTGGCATAGTTATAGATGAACCACATCTCAATATCTCTGTCATTCTGGTATAAATCATCTCCAGTTCCATATAGTTCTTGATGAATGGCTGTGTTTAGATTTAGTCTTTTGTTGAGCTGGTGAATGATGTAGATACACCAAATTCCACATACTTTGCTCCATGGACTCTGTAAACATTCTTTGTTATGGATCCATCTTAAAGAGTTTCTTTCAATAAATGGTAGAACATTTTGCTCTTCTGGTGGTCTTCCATATGAATCGAAGTAGATAACTTGATCTCATCTGAAGTAGATTGCCACCCAATGTTCTCCTGGATCTGTGGATATATCTGTATTTACAATGTAAGCCTTCATATCCAGTGGTTTCTTCTCTGGTAGTAAATCCTTGGCACATACTTCTCCTTTCACAGGTATATTGTTTATGACTTTGATTAGTTCAACAGTGTTCATTTTTATTCTGTTTCTGGGTTCTCGTTTTCTTCAGTTTCCTTTTCTTCATAGGATTCTATGAGTTTCTTGGCCCAGTACGTCTTCCACTGTTCTGTTAAGTCACTTTGATTTTTCTTGAAGTACTGCCAGTTTTTATAGGCTTCTTGATTTTCTTCTGGCGTCAGGTGATTGATCCCTGTTGTAAAGTCCATAGGGTGTCGCCAATTATCGCCATACAGATAGTTCCATATTCTATTGTCAAAGTCTTCCATCACATCATAGATGTTTAGGCCCTCTAAGGCTGGATCATGACATCCATAATCTTCAATCCATTCTCTTGGAGAAGTCCATAGACAGATATCGTGGTATTTCTGACTTGGGTGGTTCATTTTGCATCCATGACATTCATGCTTCGCACAGTCTCCAACTGCCATCTTTAGACAAGTCAATATGGCTTGTTTTAAAAGAGTCTTCATAAGACAATCGATATCCTCATTGTCTTCTACTTCTTTCTGTAAGGTACTCTTCTCATCTGATGGCTGGACTGTTGCACTGTATGCATCTGTTTGGTACATCAAGTCCTGTTCAATGAAGTATCCTGCAATCATCTTTAGTAATCTGTGGTAACTTCTCTAAGTCCGTTGATTTCTATCAGGTTGTCAAACTCTGCATACACAAGCACGTTGATCGTCTTGTCAAGTGATGTTGCAAACTGAAGCTCAAATCTGAGGTTCCCAGTTTTTAAAGGGTGCAAATGAGACTGATCGGCTGCTTGATCTGGTGTCAAATCATATCCCCAAAAGCAGTAACCTCCTTTGTAATCTTCATAATCAATGTTGCAATTTTGGACCTGATTCTGACTTGCTAATGCTTGGTAAACTGATAGAAAAGATCTGAAATACTGATCATTTTCAAATCTAGGTTCAAATGGTTTTCCATAGACACTATGTCCATCACAAGTGACATCCATTTTACTTAGATTGAAATGTTGGAAAAAGAAAGGATTAGTATCCAAATTCCCAATAAATGCCTCATTTGTTACTAAACCAATAAAAACTCGTTTTGGAAGTTGACCTGTGAGAAGATGATCTTCAATTTTAGATCTTGTGCCACTACTGATTGTAAAAGTTTTGACTTCAACTCTTCTGATTGGAAATTTAGCATTATGATGAGCAATAGTTTGATTCAGTTCATTGCTAATGGCTGGTAGAAGCTGAACATTTCGTACTCTCAAGATAGCAGTATCAATTTTGATTTTTGCAGGATAATTATCACTCATCAAACAAAACTGAGGAGATGATCGATTAAGTCTAAGTTTGAATTCTAAGCCATTAGGTAAATATTTTTCCTGCATAGCAAGATCCAAATGTAATTTACCCTGAAGCTCCACGGATTTGCTTTTTGCTACGCGTTTGCCACGATAAGTGATAGATGCATTTGTTATATCTTCAAAAGCTCCAGCTTCATCCTCAGACCAAAACTCTGCTGCCTTCAGTTGATTATCTTTGACATCAGAACCATAAGAAAATAAATTTTCAAGGTATGCTCTGTATGGATACGTGTCTGAATTAATTGTGATCAATTTATTGTTGATATACAAATCTATGCCACTGAACATACTGTGAAAAAAGTTATTAATTGGAAATACTTTTGCATCCGTGTCAAGATCTTCACCCGTTTGCTTTAAGATTCTGAATTTGATATACAGATAGGCTTGAGACAAATCAGTGTAAAACTCGGTGTGAGGTGGAATAAGAAATTCAATGGGTGCATGATGACTATCGAGAGAAGCGATGGGATGATAATCATTCCACTAAGTGCCTTGCATGGTAGTCATGGTGGGTGGAATGGATTCCATATCCAATTCCGTTTTAGTGCAATCGCAAGAACCTTGTTGAATCATTTTTCGTCAAATATATCTTTTTCAAATACCAGGCGTTTAATAGGATTAAATTTTTTTGCTCTGCTTTTAAAACCCCTCTTAACAGTTCGGTGTCTTGATTGAGACTGAGGCTTTTTGCGTTTTTGAGTTGAATTTATAGCCAACTGATTAATAGTAGATTGACCAAAAGATTTCAAAGCTGTTTTTCCTCTTTGTTTTAAAACTGTTTTTACATTTTCACCACCCACAATATCTTTCAGAGCTTGAACCCCTTGATCTTTAGCTACTTTTTTCACACTTTTTAAACTTGCTTTTGCGACAGGTTTTAAAATTGGAATCACTGTTCTCAATGCAGCTTTAAAAATGGATCCTAAACCATTGCCATATTGTCTTGAAATGCCCCTGTACACGGGAAAGTCTCCTTTCCCAGATTGAAGAGACATAATACTTCTTGATTGTTTCAACATTATTCTTTCTGTCGAAAATGTAGTTTCACTAACGTTTTCCCAGAGATAAATGGCACATTTTCACCTGTATCACCTTTTATACTAATGTGCACCTGATCTATGAAAGATTTTGCCACTGGAACGTAGTGTACATTGACAAATTCTTGATGTAAATGATTGTTTTCTCTTTTACTTTCAAATGGCAATACTCTCAAAATAGGTGCAGTAACATCACCAATAAATGTATAACTTGCTAAATCAGAGAAAATGTAAAGTTGATGAATTTTTGTATTCAAATCCACACCATATCTGAAAATGTATTTTTCATTTGCTAATGGTTTATCAAAATAATTTCTATCTACACCTAATATTTCTGCAATTGCCTTTGGAAAAATAATTTTGACTTTCGTAGGATCTTGAACATCAAGTTTGACTCGAGCACTGTTTTCACCATAAGAAATTGAAATGGTAGCATTGCTATTTTTTAGTGTCAGTCCATATCGAAAATTGATACTTTTTTGAATGTCTTCAACCAAATGGCGTGGAGAAGCATAATAACCATTTTGGATATAATTTTTTTGATCTACATATGATACATACTTTGTACAGTTATCAATGTCTTCACACATTTTTCTATCAGTAAATCTTATGATCACATAATTGTTTTCTTTTGAGATATTATTTACTTCAGTTGGAGTTATGACTTCTACCAAAGCTACTTCCAAATTATCTTTTTCAATTTGTATGGAATGATCTAATTTCACTAAAAAGTCACATTGCGTATTTTTTGAAAAAGTACTGAGTGAACTATCACTCAAGAGTGTCAAACAAAAGTTGTTCATGGTTTGAGTTTGGGCGAATCTGTTTCGTCAGCAGAAATTGGATTAGTTTGTTTTCTAAATTTTAAACCTGGGGATGGTAGTATGTAACCAATAGAACTACTGAGTAAAATTAACCACAATTCTTTATCTGGACTTCTCAGACTGATTTGAACTAATGATGTGATAATGATCATGTATACAACAATGATCTGAGCAAAAAAAGTGAAACGATTTTTAACAATTCAATCACGAACTTCTGCAGATTGTACTGAAGCAGTGTCACCACGTACAAATGATCCTCTGAGATCCATTTTCATGCTTTTATACAAGATCAGATTCTAAAATCCAACTGTCAAATTTTGAAGGGTAACCTTTCCAGTGAACTTTAATTTCTTTCACCCACTTTTTTCCTATTTTACGTTTTCTGTGATCTAAAACAGAATCAATTTCGTAAATTTGCTCTTTCTCTACACGTTGTAACTCGTGTGAATAGAAAGTGCCTTTGACTAATTCACCCTCAAGATCTTTTATTTTATAGGTGATAGGAGTCTGAGTTTTGACCACTGCTAAAATTTGAAATAATTCTTGAGTCCAGTTTGGTAAATAGCCTTTATCAAATGTACGTTTTGTTTTATTGATGCGTACAAAATCATTCACTTTGAATTTCTGTTTGACTTTTTTAGAATTCGATTTTCCATATAAGTTTTCTGACACCTGTGGTTCATTTTTAAGAGTCAAAGACACCGGTGCACATTTAATACTTCGATGATAAGCGTGATTGTAACCATGTACTAATTTTGGAAGAATGTCTACATATCTCAAAGTGCGATGATGAGTAAAATATTTCCACATGCGAGTTTTCAAAGTTCTTTGGAAACGTTCGACAATACTGGCTTTGGTTTCAGGATTTTCAGTAGTGAAGAAATGAATCTTCTTAGTTTTCAAGAAATTTTGAAATTCTTTAGTTTTGAATTCAGTTCCTTTATCTGTTTGCAAACTTTTTGGACTTCGTCCACTTTTTAACACAGATTTGAAAACAATTACTAAGGTTTTTCCAGTTTTATCTTTAATAGGTACCACCCATGCATATTTTGAAAAGACATCTATGATGCAAAGTAAATATCTATGTTTGTCATTGAACTTTGATAATTTTGATAAGTCTGCCAAATCTGCTTGCCATTGAGTATCAATTCCAGCCACTACCGTTTTGCGTCGCAAAAACATTTTACGGATAGGTTTATGTAAAGTATAAGTTTGCTGTTTTCTTAACCAGTCTCTAATATCTTAAAGTTTTACTTTTTTGGATGATTGTTTAGTAAGTTTGTACAAAGCTTGTTCACCTGCATACGCAGCAGGACTTTTAGGATTGTAATACAACTGTTTAAGCTTCATTGTAACTGAGCCATGGAGAAGAAAACTCTTCTTTTATACGTTTTTTGGTGGCAGATAAAAGTGCAGGGGATGAAAAATGGTCTTTGATACGTTTCCTAACACCCAAACTCTTTGCAGACCTGACAGAAACAGGAATACGACTTGCTGTTTTTCTGATAGTGCGTTTTTGTTTGGGAGTGATATAATCCGTTTCAGGAGTTTCTGGAGCACGATGCATCCAGTCCCACCTTTCCCTATTTCCAATCACATCTTGGGGAATATTCATGTCTCTTAAACCTTCTGCAAAAGCTTGCCAACCTGTAGGTTCACTGCCTTTACGATGTCTGATGACATCATTGACCAAATCAATAATATTAGACCCTGGAATAGATTTGCCATAAAGTTTGACTGTACCATCATCTTCCCAGGACACATTTGGGTTATTTTTTAGAAGTGAAACTAAAAGCTGAGCTTTACGTTTCATAGTGGAAGGCACACTATCTATGACCAATTGATTCATTTTGGAAGAACTAGGGTCAGATGGTGAAAAAAGAGATGTTTCTTTTAAAGCTTTTTGATGAGCCGTTTTAAATTTGTGCAAGGTCTGGCCATACAATTGAGATTTTTCAGCTTCAGACAAATCTTCATTGGCCATGACAGAAGATAAGTCTCTTTGAAGACTAGCTGTGGCAGATACATTAGGATAGGGAGGCAGTCTTGATTTTTGAATTTGTTCCTCTTTCCATCGTTTCATGTCTTCCCAAAGTTTAAATGGCACAATAGCCATTTTTCGACCAACCATATTTTATTTTTTGATAATTTCACCCAAGACAGAACCTATGATAGGAGCAATTAATGGTTTTAACAATAATCCTAACAAGGCTCCACCTTTCTGATTAATAATTTTCTTTTTTGTGTCAAGTGGAACTTGCTTAGAACTCAGTAAACGTATATGTTGCTTTCTAGCTCGTAACTGAATCTTTTGAGCATTTGTCAGACGTACATTGCCTTTTATAAGATTGATGCAACATTCCCCTACACAATCAATGACTTCTTTTGGAGATTCTTGAATCATTTTCTTACGACATTTATTGGATAAATGAGTCAATCCTTCTAAAAATGTACCATAAGTTTTAATCAGAGACTTTTTTCTCATTTTATTTTGCAATTTTCTACGACGTGTTGTTGTTACAGCCATGTTTATGAGTGTGTTCAACACTTTGATGTACAGTCCTTTTATAGTTTTTTCTTTTTTAAATGAAGTCGTCGACGTTCAGAATGAGGTGGCGATGGATATTTGTTTGGATTTAGCATGTGCATGGTAGCACCAAATCCATGTCTTTTTAACAAATCTTGTGCACTCAAAGGAGTAAATCTTGCTAAATTTATGGACGATCGTCTTGCATTTGTGTTTGGAGAATCAAGACCTAAATTTTGCCATGAAGCAGGACTTTTACTTTTACGTTTTGTTACAAAACGATCATCAACCTTTCTTTTTTTCTGTTTTCTTGGTTTTTTCACTGATTTTTTCTTAGGTTTTTTAGTTTTCTTATTAAATTTTCTCATCAACTTATTTCCATCCCATCGAATCAGACTTCGAATGATCACACCACCAAAGAATCCACCACCTCCAGGTTTTAAAATGATACTACGTTTGACTTCAGGATCAACAATTGCGCTTGCTAATTTTCGAACATCATCCTGATGTCTATCCATAAATTTTTGAGTTTGTTTAGGTAATTTCATCTTACCCTGGACAATTTTTTGAGCTGCCAAAGAAAACCATTTGATCATTTCAATTAAACCTGCATTTAAGTGTGATTTTCTTTTATGACTATCATGTTCTCTGCTTAAATTATACAGAGCACGTATCAGATTAGCTGATGTTCGTTGAGCCATTTTGACACAAATGATGGATTTGAACTCAAACACACCTTTTTATACTCCTGGAAAATAGACAACAGGTCCTTGTTGATCTGATTTTGTAAACCAGTTTTAAAAAATATGTGTTCTGAATCTAAGATAATCAGGTGTATTTGGTTTCAAATCGACCAATAAGTATCCATGAGGTATAGATGTGGCATCGTTAAATGCATGAATCATATGTGGAGCTTGAAGTTGATTTGCTAATACTTTAATTTGCATCTTATCTCTTGGACTTTGAAATAAAACTAAATAATGAGCATTCAAACTGATGGTGCAAGAAGATTTACTTTGTTGAAATAAATTTTGAGTGATGTACACCACACTTGCGTTTCTATGATGTCCTTTTCTTGTAAACCATAACTTAATTTTTTCTTCATCTTTATCTCCTAACATGTCATCAAAAATCACCAAGTGCGTTGCACTGGGATCAGTGACAATTTCATCTTCATCATCGGGAATACCTTGAATAATTTTGATGTTTGACCCCTCACGCTCTTGTAAGATATTATAAGATGTTTGCCATTCCTTGTAACACCAAACAATACATTGGGGTAAAATATCAAATAAATCTTCTTTAAACTCAATCATCTTTTTAACAAATTCAGTTTTACCCGATCCACTTGGGCCAGAAATAAAAATATTAGAAGGGTGTTTAAAAAACAAACTTCCAATATCTTGATTTGAGTCCAACTGGTGTGTAGAAAGTGCCATGGTTAACTGTGAAAATAAACAAAGACAACTTTATTTATACTCAAATTTTAATGAACATGAACCAACAGTTTAATACATAATTAAAAAACAGTTTAATACATAATTAAAAAACAGTTTAATACATAAAAACACCTGTTCAATACACCAGTCACAGTTCAATTCATGACTATCAGAAATAATACATGATCATCAGAACTACTCTATCTATGCCAAATACCCATAAGGAACAGTATATCCATCTCAAATAATGACACGTTTAGTATAAGTGAACCGATATGTCTTGGATTGCAATTCAGTGGTCGCAGTCTTGTCTTTATGTTTTCTGATCCTATTGTAGTTTACAGTAGCTCTGAAGTCTTTCCTATCTCCCTTCACCAAGTTTAGCATCCGATCAAAGTGAATGACTTGAGATGTATTATAATCTAGAGTGAGTCCTTTCACTTTGCAAGTTGATTTCCTCTTTCCATCCTTGTCCACAAATTCATAGCCATAGTTCTTCGGTCCCATTCCAACAAATTTCACAATTCTAGCATAGAGCACTTCATCTGTCCATTCTCCAAGTCTGTTGTTGACAATAGTAGGATTCCATAAATGGGGTTTGTGATGATAAATGATAGAGTCTGTATCAAAGTAGAGTACACGTTCATTCAGCTTTTCCAAGGGTTCATACAACATCAATCTGGCTTGAGCAGTGACGAAGGCTGCGACAATCACATTACTGCAAGCATGCGGCTCCACACTAGATTCTGTATCGTCCCAGTTGACCAGTAGAAGATTTTCTCTGCAAATGTCCACATTCTTGACAATCTTGTTTGGATTTGTCACCAGGTCAAAGAACTTGGCAGGTTCTGAAAAATTTTCTGTCTTGGTCATAATATCTCGCTGTGCCAATTTTCCCCAGAGACTGTTTAACATGATCTTGGCAATAGCTCTCATTCCTTTATTCTTCTCAACATTCTCCAATCTGATTCCTTCAGCTTCAAAGTAATCTTGCTTGAACTTGATCTTATCTTGCTCAGTCTTGCACCAATCAGGATAGCCACTTGATTCTTGCTTGATTCTCAGAAATGTATTGATATAGCAAGCAAAGATCCCTTCTTCTCCAGATTCTCTGTCATACTGAGTAGTCTCTGAGAAATGCCAGACTTCATACACATCCAATAACTTGTACCCTCTGTCCAATGCAGCAAACAATTCGATAGTGACCCAGGTCCCTGTAAAACTTCTATCTTCTTCTTGTAAATGAGTACATCTCATATGAGGATCTGTCTTTTCAGCACAACTTCTACACAATGGAAACATCAATTTCTGACTGCATTTCTGTGGAAGTACAGGATGGTACAAATTAGTGGGTGGTAACACTTTACACTTTATCAATCCACAGTACTGTCTGATGTTGTCTTTATCAATATTCTCTTGAGAATAGATGGTAGGATGTCCAAGTGGAAACTGTCCATACTTGCAAATAGTTGGATAGAGTAAACACACATCGATGTACTTGATTTCTTCATTGGAGGATTCGTCGATTTCCTGATAGAGTTTGGTTGAGTTAGTCCTTCCACCAAATAAAGCATCTCTTGGCCTCAAAGGGTCTAAGTTTGTAAATTCTGAGTCCACCAAAGATCTAAAGTCTGGATCTTCCTTGAATCTCTTGTCATAGTCACATTCCCAAAGCTCCACCACCTGATATCCTGCTTTTCGTAACTCTTCACTCTTGCCAACAGTCAAAATATACAACTGATGCATTGTCAAACACTGATGATGTTGAACTCTGTTTCTGTCTGGAAAATGAGTAGGACATCCATGCCAGTAACATCCATAAAATTCAAATACTGTTCGAGATTCTTCATGGTAGCCATCCACATAATGTCCATTGATTCTTTGTTCACCACCATTCAATGCATGTTTGATTTTAATACCACGTTCCTTATCTTCACTTTGAATCCATCTTACAGCTTTGATAGAGTAATTCTTTTGATTAGGATAACCTTCAGGTGGGATGATGGCAATACTGTTTTCAGGCATATGATTCTTTCTCCATACTTTTGAACAAGCTTGAGCGATAGTGCAAGCTTCAGACAAAGGATCGAGTCCACTAATGTTGATCAATTCTTGTCTGAAACAAGCACATCCTCGTCTTAGAATATCTACATCACTACGACAGTATTCTTCCATCTCCTGTCTGAAGTCAAATATAGCACCACTCTCAATTTTCCCTTTATGCCAAGCTAAAAAAACCTCACGATCCTTGACAGACATCTGACCAGGATTGTACATGTCCACAGGAAAGTAAGGTCCCACATACTTTTGGTTTGCCAGTGTATTTGCAAGATGAGGAAAGTAACCTTTCTTCATCACTGTCAAGCCAAAAGTATCTGGGAAATTAGCCAGTCTCATATGCAAAAACTGATAAGAATCAAGGAATGTGACACGTCCTACTTTCATTCTAAGTATAGTATTTCCCTTCATGATCACTTCAGGTTTCACTGTACCATATTCTAAGATATAGTGTAAGATGAACTGACCATCGTATCCTCCAAAATTATGTGCAATACATGTCACTCCTTTATTCTCATCTCCTAAAATCCAAATGCAAAATTGTGGTAAAGTATCTATGCCTTCAAAGATAAATTCTCTCAGACCTGTTTGTGTTGAACGAGCCGGACAAAATGCATCTATGGACAAATCCATGCAATCATCACACGCTTTATGAGCAACACAGAAATTCACTTGATGTGTACCAGTTTCTTGATTTGACTAAAAATCAAAGAAGATGAAACGAGATTTCTTTGGTTGAGAAACCTCTTCTTCTCCTTCATTTTCAGTCATCTCAGATTTACATTCATAACTTTGTATATAGCATTGATGATTGGGTCCAACAATCTCTTTACAATTCCTACATTTTCTCTGTCCTGGACATACATGATTTTTTTCATTGCCCACAATCCTAAAATTACATTTACCACAATCATACACAAGATGACAAATAGATTTATGCTGCTTAGATTTCATTGCCTTATGCTTGGCAAAACAGTCTCTACTACGAAAAGTCCTTTTACAGTCCATACAGCGTATCTTTTCACCATGAATACAAGGAATGTCACTATAGCAATCTTCACATCCATCAGCACATCTATGGGCACCTCTGTTTGTATATCCAACATCACAATACTCGCAGTAATAGCTAGCACCAAGAAATCCTGTCACCTTGGTAATCGCATCATAGTGATCTACTCCATTAAAGTAAATATGGATAACTCTCGTCTCAGGCTTCTTCTTGAATTGAAGTGGGAATATCAGTCCATCTTTAGGATACTGAGAATGGACTTTAATCAAGTACTTGGGAGCAAGTACAGATTGAATCTTCTTGTATTCCTCAATACCACAAGGCTTAGTATGAGGAATCTTGGCTTGATCCAATAACTTCATGGCTTCTCTGGTCTGCATAGGTCGATTTGATTGTCTCATAGTGTGCCAATTCTTCTTCCAAGACTCAGTTTCTTCTTTGTCCGCATTGCATTTCCCCACCACCACAGCTCTCGCCATACACATCACATCTTTGGCGTTGTTGATCTGTATAATACTTCTTTTGTTGATACTCATTTTTTCTGACTCAAAGTATAGACCAACATGTAATGGTTTACGTCCGCTGCCCACTGGAAGTCTCACCACTGTGACTTGAATAGTCATCTGTCCGTCATTAATCCTGAAGTTTTCATTGGACTGAAGCACTTTCATAATCTCTTCTAACACAGCTACTCCAGTCATAGCTGAGACATCTCTCCAAGGCACAAACACTCCCCGTTTCAATCCAGGATGCAAAATAGTCATCCGCATCTTGTCATTGGATTCCATCTGGCATCTTTCTTTGATGTCTTCAACCAGCTGATCAAACAATCTTGATATAAATTGATATGGCGAAACATTGTCAGGGAAAGTCTTGATGTTGAGTTGAAACTCTTTCCCTTGAGCTCGAAATAATCTAGACTTCTTCTCGTTGACTGCCTTGATAGTATAATAAGAAGTCAACTCTTCATCGTCTGAATACATAGTCATAGCTCTTCTTTTCCTTGGTGGTGATCTAATATCATCTTCATCATCTGAACTCTCTGTGTCTGAATAATCTACCAATTTAGGTTGAGGGTCTTTATCATCAGAAGTGGGTGGGGTATTATCTCTCTGTCGTTTAACCATCTTGACTGTTCAAAGTTCTGTAGTGAAATGAGGCTGGAATGGGAATGCGAGCTCAATTTATACTGGAAAAACCCAGATTTTTTCTGAAATCAACAGTTGAAATTTCACAGTTGAGACTCAGTACTTGATTTTTTTCACAATCTGTCAGGCGAGACTACATGATTTTTTACAGGACTCAGATTTGCAGCGAGACTACATATTATTTTACTAGGTCTAAAGTGCAGGCGAGACTACAATTTTTGAAAATTTGCAAGAAGTATCAGGTACTGTATAAACAGCACCATTACTCCCCCAGTACCATCCTAACCTCGGAATCCCTGGCGATTGAAACTGTCTCAAATACAAGTCAAATTCCTGCATGTCTCTATGGACCAGAGAATTTGAGGCGGAGCCACTCCAACCCAAAGGTTGGTGCCCTTAAACAGCCGAAGCTGCTCTACCTTTTTAAATGCATATTCAACAGTTTCTGAAGCACAAAGCTTCTCTACGGGCCTCGGCGGACTATAGAGTACCAGTGGTCAGTTATTTTTGTTCAAACTTTATCTCTACTGACTTAATAAGCAATTATTTGCGATTCATATATAAAGTAATCCGATAACAAAATGAGTTTGAAATGGTGTCTCAAATTTGCATACACCATCCCATAACAGTTATCATGCCTTTATAGTATGTAAAATCGATAACTTGAATATAAGAGCTATCTTATGGTAAAAATTTGAAGTCAATCGGATAAAAAATACCCGAGATATTACAAATTTTACATATTTTTTACCGTTAAAATTTTCTTATTCAAGGGAGATCATTTATTGGCATGAAAAAGCAAGAACCGGATTTCTAAAAAGTAAAATCATATTTTCCCAATAACTTGAGTTTGCCTGGACCGATTTTCAAAATTTTTGCACCCTATAAAAGTTTAGAACAATTGCCATCTTATCACATTAAAACTAATTTATCTGCAGGTAACACATAAAGAAAGCAAATCAGTTATGGCATATCAACTACCGATAGAAATACAACATATGATATGGACTTATTCGATGTACAATTCAGCAAAATGGTTAGGATTCAGGAAGCGAATTCAAGAAGGATGGTTTAAACTTAGGTTGAGACGCTTGTCAAATGCTTTAGAGACTAAATCTCAGGACATCTATCACCAAGAACTAGGCCAACTACTTCTAAGCATGGACGAATTACTAAATCTTCCTGGTGAGATGCGCTTAAGATTTCATACGGAGATGCTCAAGATACATTACTCCAAATTTCACAGTATTGATAAAGCTCGTGTTTGGGTTGTAAGAATGAAGAATTTGACAGTGGATAAACTTTACTCTATTCGTACTCGTGACACAGATATCAAGTATTTTTTGAATGGAATTATCTATGACAGTAATAAGTTTTATGGATGCTTGTACTTAAAGGAAGAAACTCCTAAGCATCAGGTCCAATGGTTATTGTCTGCATGGAATACTCAAGATGTATCTTTATCTGTGGCATATTTAACAGCTGCGGGGATTAACCACTTTATAACCAGTGAACTGATTAGGTATATAAACAGACCAGATTCATATAACGTTGCCATTGGACATTATACTCCAAGACAGATAGAACCACAAATTATTTTGAAGTTTCCAAGTCGTGAATCTGATTATCTGCTGAATAACTGAATATGTATACGATCACCAAAAGTCTACCCGTGTGCTTAGATCAAATTTTACATTTTGATGTCTACAAAATAACTTTAGAACACATCTTATCATTAGAACCATCCAGTGCCGAGTTTTTGAAAACGAGAGCAGGAATCAAGAACTGGTTAAACCGATTTGAGACATTTGATACATTCAGATTTTGGACTAAACGTAATGCTCGAGAGATGTTGAGAATCATTGATGACACTCCTGTCACCTATATGGATTGGTTAACTTATGTGGCAAACGGCGAAAGTGTGATTTCTCACATCGAAGCAGTATTGAAAGAAATTCAAGAAGCCTCAGGAGAAGAAGATATGGATTATGAAGATCTCATTTCAAACATAGATAGCTTGATCACGATATAAAAAGAATGATCAAATCATTTTGATCATCATATCTGAGTTCAACATCATGGAAGAAGCAAGAGTGAAGAAATATTTGGAAATTCCACTTTCCAAGATATTGAAGTTCAGACCTTATAGAAGATTATTGTTCTGCATTTACATCTTATTTTCTCATGATGAGATCACTTTGGAAGAGATTCAACAGAAACTCAATAGTCCTGAAACTTTTGAAGTTTTCAAGAGACTTTGGTGGATCAGTATCAGTTATTTGATGGAAAAAGAGACACTGATTACATTTGAGAATTGGAAAAGATGTGTCGCTGACAATCCTAGTGTGATCGAATTTCTCTACAATCATAGAAGAGACAAAACTATTTCTGGACTATAAATTGGTGGACACCAGTGAGAGAGAATCATTTCACTTCTGACTTTCGAAGAGTAAAGATGGCAAACAGTAGAGATCCAAGGATGGCTAAAGTCTATGATAAGAAGAGCATCTACTATCATTGTGTATCACTGAAGAAACTTTTATCTCAAGAGGAACAAGCTTTGATGCAACCATTAGAACATAGTTTGAGACAACAAGACAAGTTGAGGCCACCTTATGGAGAATGTCACCATTGTCATGATACGGGACATTGGATTGGAGATTGTCCAGAGGCTAAGAAATTAAGAGAACAAAAGAGGTCCACAGATAAGAAGAAGCCTGCATATGGACAATGTTATATCTGTGGACTTGCAGATCATTGGGCTCCAAATTGTCCTAAGAGAGAAGAGGATTTTACATCTCAACAGTCTTCTATATCTACAGAGAAGCAACAGACTGAGTCTTCAGTATCTACAGCGAAGCCTTCAAGGAAACGAAAGGCTCCTGAACCAGATGTATCTGATATCAGTCCTAAGAGAAGACGCTTGGATACTCGTTCAAAGAAGACAGCCATCCGTACAAAGACAGGAAAGAAACCATATTGTTTCATTTGTAAATCAGACTCTCACTCACCTCGATCCTGTACAGAGATGGTGGCGGAAAACTGGGATAAAGCGATTTCTCATGATGAACCAGACAGTGACTCTATAGTGCATATTCAATAAAGACTGGACTTAAAGGATTTATAGTGATTCTCAATAGTGTTTTTTGGATTTAATTAAAATTACGGTGTTGAAATTGTGTTTGTTTTTATTTGGAGGTTATTCTTTAACGAAACTAATTGAGTAGCCCTGAAAAGGACTGTTTGTTTTTTAAAGTCTCCTAAGTAACAAAATATTTCTTACTTAGAAGATTTTGAAATAGGTTGAACAATGGCTACAGGCTTTCTGGAACCAATCCCTCTACGAGCAAGAAATTGTTCTAATCCCAACTTATTTTGCTGTCTCTCCACCTCTTTCCAATCTTTTCGCTGCAAAGCAGCACACAACTTAGTCAAACTGAATTTTTCAAAGAACTTCATTTTTTAAGAGAGACACAAAGTACGCTGGGTTATATAGTTGGATAAGTGGATTGACCTATATTCTACTCCTCCACTAGAGAGAGCAACTTACAGTTCATTGGTCCATTTAATGATAACGCCATAATCACCCCATTACTGTGAACATGGTTAGGAAATACTACAATCACACATATCTTAGGCATAGCCTTACATACAAAACTAAGTGCAACATATTAAGTTATTCTTTCTTGAAGAAATGAGTGGCCCTGAAAAGGGCCGGTTTGGTGGTTATATTACCACAGAGGCAAAAATTTAGGAGCAGGGGCATCTGCTTGGTCTGCCACCACAGGCAGGGCATCGCACAGCCCATTGTTCTACAGTTATAGTTCTTCTCACTGGGATGTAGAAAGGTGGATGGTCTGCCTCCACATCCCAATCCTCAGAAGGATGAGGTGTGGGGGAAGAATTATCCCCCCAATCTTCCTCCTCGTCACTGATACTTTCAACCTTCACTTCCATTTTCGCATCATTTATCAAATTTTCTACCCTCCGACTCATCTCCAACATCTTCTGATGATTCTCAATCATTTGCAGAAGAAGTTCACCTGTATCCTTCACAGCATTCACCGTCTCCAGTAACCTCCTAGTAGCATCAACCATAGTCTTGCCCTGCTCCTCCAATTGCTCCAAACGCGAATCCAAATTGCAAGCCATTTCGTTGTTGTTGTTTAACACAAAGACAGAATACAAATTTGAGTTTTGAAACGAGCTTTTATAGTTTTCAAAGGGATTGACCTACATTGAACTCCTACGCTAGAGAGCAACAATACACTGATTGGTCAGATTTCACCCAATCAGAGTTGACTTGATTTCTTGAAACGCGGGAACTTTAAACTAGGTCAATCCGCTTGACAAGTATAAAAGGCTTGAACACACTACACTTTCACCATTTATAATCATGGAGCCATCACTGACAATAGATGATATGATCAACAATCCTGACCTTTTGCTATCAGCAGTGAATGAGACATTTGCTAGCGATACGACACAACAGTATTATACGCCGCAAACACCCTCAGCGTATATACCTCAACCTGTTCAACAGATGCTGCAAAAACAACAGTCAAAGACTCAAGTCATTGAAGTCTTACTCAAGGAACTAAATGAGTTAAGATCTAGAGTGAAGAACTTAGAAGAATTGTCTCAGCAACGTGCACAGCAGCAACCTTTAGAGATGCCATCCATCCAGATTCCCATAAGACTTGACATTACGACAAATGATCAAGACACCAGTCAAAACATAGGAGTTGGAAAAGCAACTAAGAAAATTAGAATTACTAAGAGGAAATGCTAAAAATCACCAAGACAATCAACAAAGAGCCCTTTTCAGGGCTACCACTTCCCTAGAAAGAATACCACTAAACTTGCTAAATAATTACACTAGTTAACGCTACAGAGTGATGCCTCTAGGAGTTGAAGTCTTGATTGACCAAGAGACTCTAAGACGCATGGTGCTTAGTAGCCTTGACTATTACACACACCATATATCACCACATACTATACCCCCTAAAATGACTAAGTTATCTTCAAAGCTGAATTTAACTAAGTTATTTTATATATCACCACAGCAGGACCTTTATTCCCCTCAAAAAAGACTAAGTTATTTCCCAACAGCCCAGGAAACTATCATAATCACACCCCAACCAGTGAATATGACCAGGAAACTATCACAATCATAGGCCCAACCAGAATAGTCCTAAAAATAAACTAAGTTATTCACAGCTAGTCACTCAAGCTTACCAGGATAGGCATCTATGGCACAAATTTTTAGCCTGAAAAATTCTAAGTTCTTTTCAGGCTTAAAAAAAAATTGTGCCATAGTGCCATCCATTACTACTTAGAGCTTTTCAGCAATAGTTTTAAGCTATGACATAAAGGTTTTACGAGCGACTTAAAAGTGCTTGATATATATGGATATTGTATTTTTACGCAGATAAATTAAAAGTACTTAAACGTATGTTTTTACGCAGGAGAATTAAAAGTGCTTATGTAGCTATGCTAAAACTAGAAACATTTGAAGATTATGGCGCGTAAACAGCATATGCAGTGGATTCAGTGCTCATTAATGTAAAATCAGCTTTCGACAAACATCTGTACTGTATTTACCAAAGCCATGTTCAGTGTATTTTCTTTTGTGCACCATAAATTTATGTGTCTCCAAATTATTAGTTAAAGGCCAACACTGAGGCTCACCATGACAGCTTTTAGCACCTATCAGTTATAATTGTTATACCAATACCTTCATATTGATACCATCTGATGATGATAAGATTAGGCCAACATGTACACAGAGCTGTGTTTGGAATGACCAAATAAAATGACTGATAAGCTACCCAGAGAAAGTCATGTGAAGCAAGTGTTGGTGGATTCTATGCTTTGCTTTTCATTTGACAGACCAGTGACTGACAACTGCCCTATTATAGTTTTGAAAAAAAAATGTACAAGATTGAAAAAATATTACCAGCGGCTTCCAGCTGTACCACCTGATTTCAACCGAGATGAAAGTGATTTAAAAGCATATTAATTTTAATGAGCACCAAAAAAAGACACATTCGGTCAGCTTGAACACCCATCGTGTGCAATTAGTGTTTGCTGCCTGAATGAACGAACCATGGGTTTTTAAAACGTTTAAGATAATACCATTGAGTAGGCAGCGAAAATGATCAGACTGAGCTTATACAGAGGCTGTGATTAACAGAGTGAAACGTGACCAGACTGTTGGACTGACTCATAGAACAATTCGAGTCCCACTATATGCTCAAGCATTTTTTGTTTGATTTATAGCTAAGTTCACCGTTAGTGCTGAAAAAGTATTTAGTCAAGGTGCCGTTCATGCATGTACGTGTGCATGTATGTGACAGTAACACATTTTAATAATTTGCCCAAGACTTAAAATTCTTGTTTTATCTTTCAAATTTTGACAATAAATTTCAGAAACAACAGTCATCTCATGAGAAAAAGTTGTTTGAAATGTGCTAATGACGAAGATGCACATCAGTCTATGCATCCGGTGCGCACCGTTGGTTCTGTACATGCATCTAATATGATATTGAGAATGAATTTAGCCATACCTGGCCAAGACACTCCAAAGACAAGTGTTCTCCCAAAGTTTAAAGTCCTTTCAGTGGATTTGTTGGACATGCGAGATACACAAATTTACCCCTTTTCCCATATATATGTGATAATATATATAAATATCTGGCTCATTTATATGTGAAATGTGAGGCCACAAAACATAGTTAGCTTGTGGTTCTAATAATCAAATGGCAACGCAAAAATGTTCCATAAATGGAGTTTATTATGAAAAGAACATCAAGTTCAACTCTCTGAATTCTGAGTAAAAGAGATGATACAGAAGTTGAAATTTCAAGTTCAGGATTTGTCATGTGTAAGATCAATGGTTGTCTCATAGTTTCTAATCTCATGACTTCTGAACTTGAAAGTCCGATGATTTTTTATCTTGTATTTCAAAACCTCATTACAAAGTATCGGCATCTAAACGCATAAATTTCGTTTTTTGCCACTTTCGTTTCCCTTGCATTTCAATTTCTAAACTCAAAATGTTGACTTTCTGTTTCAATATTTTGATTGAAACCAAATTTTTGAACTATTGAACAATACATTGAAATGCTTACTCTTGACCGTATATAATATATGCACAATATCACAATCCAAAATAAAAAATATGCATTACATGACAAAAATCAACAAAATAACCCCTGCAGCTAACCAAAATCAGCCTGTGCATAGACTCATAGAAACTAGCAGTTTAAAGTCTTTGCTGCATGCTCAGTTGGTAGCTAATAATCATTGGTTTCCCTATATGGACAGTGAACCGGGCATACCGAATAGATGACCAGGTGGCTGATTAGAGTCCCAAATCTATCAATAATGAATATTAAGCATTTTGTTGTTATTTTTCACTGCAAGATTAGATAACATAGAACATGTGTAATATGCCTTCACAGTAAACAGTTGGAGGTAAGACAGTGGGCAGCCAATAATTATCATTAATTAGTGACCACTGTTACAATTATGGAGCAAAGATGTGTTTCCCTGGGGAAGCAATGTTTGCCTTTAAGAAACGATTTATTTAAATGTCAACATGTACAATGCTGTTAGATTTTCCATTAATTACATTGCAACCATAAAATGTAATATAGGTCCCTGTCCCATACAGTTCAATGCGGATGTTGCAAAAAATATACACAATTAAAATAGTATCACTTGGGTAATATTCATTAAACATGCATATTTTTTTTTTAAACGAAATTCAAACTTTGGAAGGGTGCGTTTTTTCACCGAAAGATTACTTTCAGCCCCAGGAACACGTGTTGGTTGTCGTTATATAGGTCACTGTTTTAAATAACTTGTGTTCGGGTGAACGAACAGGTACAGTAAGGACTGTGTAAAAATGTGATACACGTGTAAGACCACGTATCCACTTATCAGCAATAATTGCAATTATCATGCACATCTGGTGCTTGATTAATGGACTGCTGCAGTGTCTGCAGTAATAATTAAGATTATAACAGGTGAAGACGAGGACCACATTGTACATAGGCCATTATTATATATCTTATAATCAAAAATCGAAATAAATGATGTTTTAACCTTGCAAAAATTTAGTAACTGATGTAACCCATGTATTAAGCATAGCGTCTTTTTTGTGATGCATATGCAGTACAGATCCACATCAGATGCCGCATAACGCATCGTCTGACTTGGGTCTCCACAGTGTACTTGCTAATGCTATATTAAAAATACCACCACACAACCTTTAATTACGGGAATGGACTGGCCCAGTTTATAGTAGTGGGTAAATCCAATGTAAAATTATGCTAAAAATTAAAAAAAAATAAGAGGATAAAAATATGCCACTTCAGAGGCATCAGTAGTCCGTTATTGATTTCGTTTTGTCCCCTTGTCTCAAAATCAAACGCAAACGCAGACATCCCGCCAAATTCAACTTATCAGTGCCATAGGTGTAAAACTAGTCAACTAAATCAATGACAGCTCGCGTTACTTTCCGGAAAGTGGATACGAAACTTATTACATTTTTGGATACTTTTGATTTATAAGCAAATATCTGATCCATTGTAAACAAAATTACAATCTTGTACATATACTTAGTCTCTGTAGTTAAGCATGATTTTCTCGCATACCGCGAAGTTATCGTGTTCTGGTCCATTTATAAGTCCTAGCGAGCAAACCTATGCTAAGGGTTAGAGTCAAATTAGTGCACAAACTAGCCTGCTCAGCTACACGTGATAGCTAGAAAATTTAAATTTAGGTTATGACAAGCTTTCTAGTAAGCGAATAACAAAGGCGTGGATCAGAATGGGAGAGTGCGCAGGCTGGTCCGTGCTTTTGTTGTTTGCAAAACCCGAAGATGGGATTTTTCCTGGCGTTCGGCTTGGTCGCGACTCGCCTTCAGCAGTAGTCATTTGAAAATATAATGAATTTGGCCTACCACGAAACTCAGGGTAAGAGTTTGATTCAATAAACAGTTGTGACCTTGACCTACGGAGTTGATGGCCACACACGTTATAATCATGCAAAATTATAATGTATTCCGTCTACCCTTGTATGAGATATGGCCTAGACACGGAAGCGTGTCGAGCAAACGAAAAGTCCGCCAAACGTATTCTAAAGAACATTGTTTATTTCTCCATTAAAACACATTTTATGGTTATAGTTCAAATTGATGACTTGTGCGAATCTAGAGAGAGGGACAGGGGTCCTGACCCCGCCTCCTGGCTATAGGATTCATTACCAATTTTCGTCTGAAACCCCTGAAAAATCACAAGCATTCAATGTTGGACCATCATCGGCCCGCCAGCATAACGCCTTTTAAAAGGCGTTTCACTGACGGGCCGATGATGGCCCAATTGAGTGGTATTTGGGTGCAACTAAAAAGTTCCCAGAGTTGGACCCCCTCTCACCACCCCCTTTCTGGATGCGAGGAGGTACCCACAACATATTCAAAAAATGGCTTGTTTGAAATAAATGTATGTTTGGCAAACGCCCCCTTGCCCCCGCCCCCTCCGCCCCACCCTCTGGATCCGCGCGTGCCTCAAACAACCGAGAATGGAACGGTTTCTGGAGCCTAATGAGCCAGCACATGAGATCATTTACGAGCACCGAAGGCGCAGTCTCACCAGAGCATTCGCTACTTATGGATGAAGACAAAGACTAAAGACAGAAGTTCAAACCTCTTGTCACGCTGAATTCGTCAGAATGAGCATTAAAAGAGTCATTTGTGTATACGCGTTACTAACGAAAATCTCCAACATTTTTTTCAGTGCATGGACATGTGTATTCAATGTGTTTCAAAGAAAAGCCTCATTGAGCAATATGAAAACACACCATATTCTCTGAATATCACAAACAATGTCAGCACGGTGCTGTTGTGCTAGCTCGCAAGTTAAATTTGCCACACTTATTAATTCAACATTCCAGGTAGTCTCTGAAGCTGGTCATGTTGGTTTCAGCATAATCTGAAGATATTCTCGCGACGAATCTCAATACGGATAGCTGCTCTTCTAAACATACATGTATTTTTTAGGTAATAGTTATACCATTGGTCGTCCGCCTGTACGTGGAGATAATCCAAGGGCTTTAACGAGTGGATTATCTTCCGTACAGGTGGACAAACATGGTATAGCTATTTTATACCACCTACATTACAAATGTAGTGTAGACCTTGCACTTTACGAGATATTTCGTGCTAAAGTTGGTAAGGGTGGTGTAAAAATATAAACTGCGGACCACCACTCCCACCAAAACTGCAAATCCCCTGTGATATGCGCATGCGTAAACTTACTTTGAATATTTTGCAACCTGTTGGACGTGAAAAGCAAAGGCTCAGATCAGGCTGCGCTTCCATGCAGTCTGGTCTGTGCCTTTGTTTTTCCCCTTGTAGCGTTTGTAATTTCGTGTTCGGCTGGGTTGAGTGCGATAGAGGGTTTACAGCCTCTGGGCCTGGTTCCTGAGACTGGGCTGCATGGTTTGGGTCTTGCTTGGTCGCAGACCTCTTGGACAGGGCTGTCAATAAAAGCTCATGGACTGGGCTAACAATATTGTAGTTTATCGGTATACATTAGACCTCTCAGTCTGGATCAACTCGTGTAATCGTCTTTCAGCCAGTAGTATTTTAATTTGCTGTTTCACTATTTCGACTTCTAAACTGTATTTTCACAATTATTAAGACTATCCAGTTCTTATATGAAAAATTAAAGCACTCGTCTGCCATTCAATAACGGAGTCACAAACTGACTTGCAGAAAGCAGCGCATGTTTTTGTGATATTATCGTTCCCATATTTAGATGCAAAAAAAAATAATATAATATAAATTCTTTATTATAAAATGTTTTACAGCATAATAAATTATATAGATCTATACATTACCAACGTTCCTGCACCAAGCACTCTTTATCATACCCTGATTATTACTGCGCGATGGCAGGTGTGGATGGATACATAGGCTAATGTGGATGTTCATTGATCGCATATGCCGAAAAGCTTGTCACGTCTCATGATGTGTTGTAAATGCATTGGCATAACTTAACATTAAAGAATGCAATTATTTTCAAGTGGGGTGCGAAAAACAACTTGAACATTGTATCTGTCGCTGAAAATACAGTATGACAGACAGACTCGAGCAGGCATATAGTCCTTACTTTTATGCACAGTTTGCAGATCAACTGTGTGCAGCTAACAGCAGATGACGCAGAGCAGACTATGGACGTCTAAATTTATTTTGGTGTTTACATGTATCCCCCGCAAAATGTCACCTTGGCAACGTACATGTACAGTAACTAATGCTATGTAGCGCTTGCATTGCGAGTTCGGTAGATTGTTTTATTTGTAGCTTTATTCATATATATCAAAAACATTATAATTATAGACGCATGAACACACAGGATTTTGTTTCTAAAACTGTTTTTAGATAACCAAATGAGTTCTACTAAGGCAAGAGTACTTTTTAAAAGCGATTTACGGCATATCATTGAAATAAGAAAGGTCGACGTGACAAAATAAAAATGAATTAAAAAAAAAACAGTCGATCAAATTAAGGTAAATTATCATTTAGAACACAGGTAACATTTACTTTATACACAGAGCCGTCTGTTGATGCCCAATCAGATTGGATTGTTTCTGCCCAGTCAGATCGGATTTCGCTTTCTGCTGGAATTCAAAACTTTATAATCACAGACAGTCAACACTTTGATGAGACTTTTTTGTTGTGCATGATGGTGGACTTCTTGCTGGGCACAAGCAATTTGCATTTGATTGGTTTACTTACTATCAGCTTTTTAACCCTTATCCTGCTAAAATTTGTTTACACATTCGGTCATCTGCTTAATACACCTGCTGAATATTATCATGGAAGCAAGCAGTTATGAGCCCTGATCAGCCTATCCCCAAGCAGCTAAACATGTGGCCATATTGTTTGCCATATAGACCACCAGAAGAGAGAGCAGACGAAGCAGGAAAAGATTTAAACCATTTTATATTCGCTACCCTGGGACCGATATGGTGGTTAGGTTCGATTCGTTTGAGACCGAATATCATAAGCCTGAGTCTGGGTACTGCAGAATACGGGTGAAAAATACGATAAAAGTGAAGTATACATGTATTAGACTAGCCCTAGTCTAGGCAGCTGTCAGTCACTGGCATAATTACACTTCCAGCGATTGTGTTCCGGTTACACGACCATAATTGACGACTGGTACTTTAGATATCAAAGCATAACTATCTCCAGCAAAGTGTCTTTGGCGATTCCTGAATATCAAAGCATAAAACTCCATATGCAAACGCTTGATAGTAGCAACATAGCTCTGTGTAACTTGTGGTTCTATTGACAGCATCATTGAAAGGTAGTAATAAATCAATTATAACGCGTAGGTGTTAAAAAGGTGCTCTGATGATCCAAAATCTTGGAACGGCATGGGGGTCTGTCCGATCAAAATGTATTAGATATACCGGTACACGCATGTATAAATATATGAAGTTAACAGGGTATACATTATATGTATTGTTTCTGTCCTAAACTATAAACGTTGGACACTTGTTAGAGTGCGTCAAGCGAAGAATCAGATCAGCGTGTGCATCAACTTAGACTAAAGAGAGCATTCGTTGTACGCTTATTAGGTGGTCCAGGATCCATATTATTGCTGGCGGGCCGATAGTGGCCCTTGATGGGATGTTGGCTCGATATAGCTGTATACTTTTCCTCAGTTAAATCTGGTTATGATGACAAAATAGTATGCGGAAAAAGCAACAGCATGCAAAACGTTAATAGTTTGTTTCTGGAAGCATTTTAAAAATGCAAAGGTCTGAGATTGGTCATACAAACAGTTAAAGGCCAACACTGAGGCTCACCATGGCAGCTTTTAGCACCTATCAGTTATAATTGTTAAACCAATACCTTCACATTGATACCATCTGATGATGATAAGATTAGACCAACATGTACACAGAGCTGTGTTTGGAATGACCAAAAAAATGACTGATAAGCTACCCAGAGAAAGTCATGTGAAGCAATTGTTGGTGGATTCTATGCTTTGCTTTTTATTCGACAGACCAGTGACTGACAACTGCCCTATTATAGTTTTGAAAAAAATGTACAAGATTGAAAAAATATTACCAGCGGCTTCGAGCTGTACCCACCTGATTTCAACCGAGATGAAAGTGATTTAAAAGCATATTAATTTTAATCAAAACCAAAAAAAGACACATTCGGTCAGCCTGAACACCCATCGTGTGCAATCAGAGTGCTTGCTGCCTGAATCAACGAACCATGGGTTTTTAAAATGTTTAAGATACCGTTGAGTAGGCAGCGAAAAATGATCAGACTGGGCTGATACAGAGGCTGTGATTAACAGAGTGAAACGTGACCAGACTGTTGGACTGACCCATAGATCAATTCGAGTCTCACTATATGCTCAAGCGTTTTTGTTTGATTTATAGCTAAGTTTACCGTTAGTGCTGAACAAAGTATTTAGTCAATGCGTCGTTCATGCATGTACGTGTGCATGTATGCGACAGTAACACATTTTAATAATTTGCACAAGACTTAAAATGCTTGTTTTATCTTTCAAATTTTGACAATAAATTTCAGAAACAACAGTCATCTCATGAGAAAAAAAGTTGTTTGAAATCTGCTTATGACGAAGATGCACATCAGTCTATGCATCCGGTGCGCACCGTTGATTCTGTACATGCAACTAATAAGAATATTGAGAATGAATTGAGCCATACCTGGCCGAGACACTGACAAGTGTTCTCCCAAAGTTTAAAGTGCTCAGCTCAGGACCTTTCAGTGGATTTGTTGGACATACGAGATACACAAATTTACCCCTTTTCCCACCAGTCAGACACTTTTGCTTCGTCCATTTTGTCTGAATATGTTCTTAGGTATCAAATATTGCATAAGACCTGGATAAGATTGCTCCCTTAGGATCAGTCTGATCCGGGTTCATAGTGATTGCTTCCATGATCATGATAAAAGGATAGTCTGGATTACACTTGAATATCTACAGCAGACATTAAAAGCATTTAGGACAAACCATTTGGCTGAAAAGGGGTTAACTCCTTGCATGCTGGGTAATTTATCATACTTTTGTTTTCCTCTGCCGACTTTTTCAAAATTCCTCCACGAAAGTATGGGACCGGGCTGTCAGACACGCATCTGTAGTCAGACATGCCGCGTTATCGACTGCGCTATGCGGCCCGGTCTACCTTAGTATCAACCATTTTGGATCCAGATCAGCTCTGACCCAATGTCCAAACGGTAGCACAATGTCATGCAAAACATCCCCGTTGGTAAGGAAAAGGTTAAATAGTATATATATTGTCTGCATTCATATTCATGAACAGTTTGTGATTGTTTGGATAACACATGCGTAGAATGCATGCACACCAATCTAGTGGGATTAGAGGCCGCCTATATTTTGTCCTCAATGGGCAGCAAAGACATTGGCGAAACTACATAGATGGAAGGCTTGTCTTAGCCTTTGCTATTCGCATATATATGTGATAATATATAAATATCTGGCTCATTTATATGTGAAATGTGAGGCCACAAAAACGTAGTTAGCTTGTCGTTCTAATAATCAAATAGCAACGCAAAAATGTTCCATAAAATAGAGTTTATTATGAAAAGTAACATCGAGTTCAACTCTCTGAATTCTGTGTAAAAAAGATGATACAGAAGTTGAAATTTCAAGTTCAGGATTTGCCATGTGTAAGATCAATCGTTGTCTCATAATTTCTAATCTCATGACTTCTGAACTTGAAAGTCCGATGATTTTTATCTTATATTTCAAACCCTCATTACAATGTATCGGCATGTTAATGCACAAATTTCGTTTTTGCCACTGGTCGTTCCCCTTGCATTTCAATTTCTAAACTCGAAATGTTGACTTTCTATTTCAATATTTTGATTGAACCAAATTTTTTAACTATTGAACAATACATTGAAATGCTTACTTTTGACCGTTTATAATATATGCGCAATATCAAAATTTAAAATAAAAAATTATGCATTACATGACAAAAACCAACAAAATAACCTCTGCAGCTAACCAAAATCAGCCTGTGCATAGAATCAAAGAAACTAGCAGTTTCATGTCTTTGTTGCATGCTCAGTTGGTAGCTAATAATCATTGGTTTCCCTATATGGACAGTGAACTGGGCATACCGAATAGATGACCAGGTGGCTGATCAGAGTCCCCAATCTACTAATCATGAATATTAATCATTTTGGTATTATTTTTCACTGAAAGATTAGATAACCTTGAACATGTGTAATATGTCTTCACAGTAAACAGTTGGAGGTAAGACAGTGGGCAGCCAATAATTACCATTAATTAGTGACCACTGTTACAATTATGGAGCAAAGATGTGTTTCCCTGGGGAAGCAATGTTTGCCTTTAAGACCAAGATCAGGCTTAGCAAAACGTCTGGCAGGACCCGAAGGAGAATGGTCAGTAAGATTTACCGCTGAAACAAAAGCGTTGCTATGACACGTGTTTGGTATATGACGTAACTTACGACCACTTTTGCAGTCTACATGGAAAACAACAATAAGTAATTTCTTCTGTTTACCCTTTGTACTTTCTCCTAAAAGAGGCACTTTGGCAAACAGTGAAGGCCGCGACGAATTGCCGCAAGCATAATACGACTTTTCATCAGGGTCTGTGCACTTTTCAGAGAAAAGCATTACATTTTGGAAGTAAAAAAAATTCTAAGACCGAAAAAAAGCTAATCACAAAAAAACTGCCTGTTTTGTCTTCTGTTGGAACATTTTAGAAATATTTTTGCAAACAGGGTAGACTCAGTCTGATCTGGGTCAATACTGTTCGCCGCTCTACTGACAGTAAAACTATCTAACGGTCGACCTCGGCAGATGATATGCCCGGCCAGTATCCAATATCGGGCCACTATCGACCAGCCAGCGAAACGCCGTTCAAATGGCATTTTGCCTGCGTGCCGATAGTGGCCTGTTTTAAGTGCTTACTGGGTATTCGCAGTCTAATTAAAAATTCTTCTGGCACTAAGACAGCACAGGAGAGTTTTGACGAACAGCCCGGCAAGGCTCATGCGAGTGTGGTTATCCGAGCTTTTGCTGCTCGCATACTCATAGCAGGTATGAAGATGCAATTTTTATCCCTCTCACTAGAGAGCTATACATTTTTTATTTATTTATTTTATTTATACAATATTTATAGAGGGTGACACATTTAGCTTTGAAAGCTAGTCTACCTTATGGCCCTCTGTAAAATAACTATTTACACATTAAACATATATACAGAGATTTACATTAAAAGAAGTGGTTATATCATGTTAAATCATACATACATATAAAATACATGTACTTGGGCATATAAAACAGTTAAACCAATAATAATAATAATAATAATAATACAGAAGGATTAAAAGACACATTGGTGTTCTCTTTAAAATGTTGAAGTACCATGTCCTAATACAATGGCATGATATTCCAAGCTATAAAAGTTGTTATAACATCCATCACACACACAAGAGGGTCAGTTAAAAACCAGAGATTTATCACATGCTGGCTTAGTTAATATTAAAAATAAAAAGTTATCACAGTCTTCAAGCAAAGTTTTCTTATGAATAGCTGTAAGAGCCATCCATATTGTATTTCCATCTTTGCAGAAAAAAGTGCGTCTGCAATAAATAGCAGAACTAATGTGTGTGGGGAAATGACCAATTGTACAAATGTTATACAACTTAGTTGACAACTATAAAATCACAATTTCCTGCTGTATTTAGCGAATCGTTCTTACGTTTCTTTTAAAAGCACTTAATGATCGTGAGTTTCTTACTTCTTGAGGAAATGAGTTCCAGAGATTGGGAGCTGAACTAGGAAATGCACCACTATACAGCGAAGTACGTGCCAAAGGTGTATATAAAGTACCATTTTGTCCTGATCTTATATTTAATGAGTGTGTCTGGGACATCGGTATAAGCAATTTTGTTATGTAGTCGGGTGTCATATTGTTTAATGCCTTATATATAGTGACAGCTTTATTATATTTTATTCTGCTTCTAACAGAAAGCCAGTCAAGCTCCTGAAACATTAAGACAGATGGAGTATCGAAGTCTGCTTTGAGTATTATCCGCGCTGCTCTTTTTTGCAATTTTGATAACCTTTCTATATTGGCAGTAGATGTTGATCCCCAAGTGATAGAACCGTAATCAAGTAACGGAAGGATGTATCCTTGATAAAATTGTTTTTGAACTTGCAAGGGAACATACTCAGCCAGCTGTCGCAGCTGAGATATTTTGGAGGAAACAACCTTACAACGATTGTCTATATGAGTATTCCAGTTTAAATTTTCATCAATGTGAAGTCCCAACAATTTTTGATTGGATACAGACCTTATGTTTATGTTATCAGCTTTGATATCTAAATTATCTGTACCATCTAACCTTTGTCTTGTGCCTATTGTCATACAGGATGTTTTTTGATAATGGATGTGCATTTTGTTTGAGGTACTCCACAGCTTGGAGGCATTGAAATCGGGATGTATTCTGCTTTCGATGGTATGAATATCTTTATCATGCGTATGAAAAGTTGCATCATCTGCATAGAAGTCAGATGAACAGTATTGAAGGGACAATGTTAGATCATTTATAAATAGTAAAAATAAAGTAGGGCCAAGTATCAAGCCTTGAGGGACTCCTGAACGTACTTGTGCATATTCTGATAAACCATTATCAGTTACTAAAGATTGCTGGCGATATTCCAAGTATGAATGGAACCATCGAATGGCATTTGAACTGAATTTATATATTTGTAATTTTCTTAATAATATGTTGTGATCGACTACATCAAAAGCTTTACGAAAGTCTATAAAGAGCGTGCCTACAATATCGCCTTTATCAATGCATTCTTTCCACTGGTCTATTAGTTTGATCAGTGCGGTTTGGCAGCTATGTTTTGGTCGGAATCCTGATTGACTTTCGTGTATCAACTTATATTTGTTTAAATATCCCATTAAATGATGGTTAATATGTTTTTCAAATATTTTTGAAATTGTGGGTAATATTGAAATTGGTCGATAGTTTGAAGGGCCAGTTTTGGCACCACCTTTAAACATAGGGAAAACTTTAGCACATTTCAGCTGTGATGGAAACTGCCCCCTTATAATACTTCTGTTTATTAGCAGTGTTATTTATGGAGATAAGATATCAGCTGCTAATTTAATAATTTTTGGGCCCAGGCCATCAATGCCAGTTGCTTTTGTAGAATCCAGTTTGTTTATGAATGATATTACTTGGCCACGAGTAATTAGGGGAATGTGAAAGAAAGTGTCTCCTGGTAATTTACTGTTGGTGAAATGCTGCAGCTTATCAATATCAATATCAGGTGTTTTGTCAGAATTTCTGTTGAGAATCTCTGATATACGAGGGTCAGTCAAAAATAACTGAGAGTTGGTTAATATCTTATTACTGGGTGGACAGTTTTGGCTGAAACTTAACACACATATAGAATGAACCTTCTGACTTCATTACATATAGACGTTGACGTCATATCATCTTCAATGTGCTGTTGCTAGGCAACCGTTGATCGTCTCTCAACGATGTGCGTTCGCGATGACGACACTTCTGACTAAGCAGTCATGAATTTAAAATGAGTTCAAATCTAAAACAGTATAATAACAGACATTTTATCTCTCCAATTGTAGCAAACGATGTGTTAGCAATGTTTTGAAGAAGTGTAATAGATAGTAAATACAATACATGCAATGTTCGTTGCCTAGCAACCAAAATCGATGGAAATTCCATTTTTAACTAAAACGCCAGATTTTGTTGCTATGGCAACCGTTTATTTCTGGGAATATTCAAGATATGTATTCAGATGTCAAAACCAAATACTAAATACAATGAAATGGTCATATGACATGATACTTAGTTTACAATATTGCTCTAAAATTATCCGTAACTGGTGGGTGGGGTATATTTTGGGGTGAAATTTTCAGAAATTTAGTTAATTTTTTCTCTTATTTATGTAATAAAATTCGAAAGCCTCAATCTCAGTTGTTGCATTTCACAAAATACATTCACATACTGAATTTACAACAAATGCACAGGTTGATGAAACTTAAATTTTGTATAGTGTTTCCATGGCAACGCTTTATTCCAGCGTGAATGCATGACGTTATTTCACATTCTTCGGTTGCTAAGCAACAACAATCTATACATTGCATAGTCTTGTATATTGCATATTCTGACGCAGGACAGTTCATTGCTTGCATGTGCCAAATTTCACTAGTGTACGTTAGCCTATGTAAGAGATATGAATCAACTCTCAGTTATTTTTGACTGACCCTCGTAGATGTAAAATATTTATTTAACTCAAGTGCAATATTTTCTGACTTTGTTATGTTTTTATCGTCTTTATGCATGCATTAAATATAACTTCACGCCAAAATCTCATGTGCTAACCCATTTATACTGAAAAGGGAAAATATGTAATGCGTTTTAAAGTTCATTGTTTAAATATTCTTGTTTTCTATCCACTGACTAATTTGGGGAGTTATTCCGCTGATACATTGCCATTAAACAATAAGGGGATATCATGGACAACCAGCGACATATGCGTACGGTTCTCTTTTATCTAATCCAGATGACTGCGTACAGGAGCGCCTGATCATTGGTCCAGAAGACCCGATATAGAGTACTGTGCATACAGTCTTTAATACTTGAATAACTTTCAAAATGCTCTACCCACATGTTTTAAACTTTTGCACATTAAAGCCCTGGTATTTGGCGTTTTATCTAAAGTACATGTAAATTTCAGAATATAAACAAAAAAATCTTTCCTCCGTTTTTGGAGAAAAATCACTTTCTTCGTATAAATAAGGCGCTGCATTGACTATCGCTTAAAGACATAGAAAATTTAGCAACAATATTGGTACCACTCATTATGATTCTCTCCAGGGGTTATACTGGACAGATCAAAGGCTAATCTTTATTAGGTGATTATGACTTCCTTACAGGGGCAATAAAGTGGTCCCATGAAGGGATTAGGTATTTTCTGATAAAATATTGATCTTATCTTAGTGAAAGAAATTGTGTTGTATACAGGTAAGTCCCCTCTTGAGGCCCCTTTAAGTTTGTGAGATACTGAAACTGTCCCTTATCAGTAAATTCACTAATGATTCCATATATCACAAAATAAATGCCTTTAATCCACACGCGTATTGTTACGCAGATACAAAGCTGGATATATTAGTGACAATAATCAGCAAAAATACTCTCGGAAGTAAAATATTCAGAAATTTATTACCTTTACAGCAACAAGGTGCACATAACCACGCCATTTTTCCACTCGTCGACTGTGACCACCACGCGACGACTGTGCTGTTCGAGTACAGAGGTTTTATAGCGTGAAAACGTCAGGTTCTGATTTACATCAAAGTTGTTTGACATTTGTGAAGAATCTGAAGAAGACAAAACGTAATAGAATATAATACCATTATTTTTAATCTTAATTTGGTTCGTACCGCATAGATGAACATCAAAGGCTCTGAAGAGCCGCAAATTTGCCCAGTCTTTCCAGATCTTTCGGAAAATACCTGTATGATCAACTTAAAACAGCATCTGCAGCCCCGCTTTTACTAGTTGCGCAAACAGGTCGGCTTTCGTGATATGGTTCATATTTGTACCATAATCAGCACACGCACGCACGCGCGCATGCAACTGTTCCGTCTACTTTTTGCAGCGAAAGAGTTTTAATACTTAGTATTCTTGGTTTGATGAAACTTCATGTGGATATAATTCATGCATTGTCTCTAAAAATGATTTGGATTTTGCTTGTTTGTATTGTTGCTTGGCTGGGTCGAACGAGAACTAAGCAGTTACAATTAATGCCTTGACCAAAAACAAAATGGAGCAGAACATAAATTTTATTTCGACTTAAGCATTGTTAGCTCATCGTCACAATGCATAATATTCAAACATATATTTACGCATGCATTTAGTTTTATTAATTACACATGTGTAGTTCGAGAATGAAACTATTTTAGGCTTGTTCATCCATATTCTGACGTAAAAGCATGCTAGTACATCCTAGGGGGTGAATGTATACAGTTCAATCGCAACATCGCCATCTGCATATTTCCGTATGTCACGTAAGAGCACAAAACCAGGCCTTAAGCCGACATCGGACCAGGTTCTGCACCCTTTCATCTCTCCGAAAACTGTCTTTTTGAACGCACATTGAAAAGATGTGAGCTCCCGGTCTGGCCGGCTCTCTGTGTATGTCGACATTCTTGAAATGATTTCATTTGTTTAGGGGCATCTGTGAACAGTATAGACTCCGACCAGACGCTGCATGGTCACCAAACAAACCTTGTGAACAACATTGAAGAATGAAGCCACGCCGGGTCGTCCCAGTTTTGTCCGCTATCAAACGATTTGGGTCCAGATCGGTCGGATGTCTCTCGTGTATGACCTGGGTCCAAACTGTTTGCTTGTGTCAAATCCCCACCGACGAGGGCCAGCATAAATCAAAGTGAAAGAGCAAACATGAAGATGCATCATATGCGTTAAGCCTGACCACATGGTAGAGATATTATGTAAAGCATACTCAGGACATTAGCCTGTTACGTACACGGTGAGTCTCGAACTGTTGACCTTCAATCCCAAGTCTAACACTCTACCAACTGAGCCACTGCGTTTCCATGAGGATACTTTGGTGGCATATACATGTATGCCTGAGAGAAAACAGACTAAATGCCTTTCAAAGGGAGTGTATTTTCAAAATGTACTTGCGAAGTGTCACTGGAGTCCATAATTACGAAATCCAAGTATGTATTTATAATCCTTATTTTGAACAAATGGTAGGTCAGATATATCCTAATGAACTTCAGTTTAATAAGGCGAATTCTCCTGATGCTGAAGCTCCGTGTTTGGACTTGAAGTTGTCTATAACAAATGACATAGTTTCTTCTAAAATTTATGATAAACGGGATGATTTTAATTTTGAAATAGTAAAATTCCCATTTTTGATGGAAATGTTCCTCGCTTGCTCCCCTTCCATTGGTGTATATGTTCAGCGCAAAGTGAGAATCGGTACAATTCCCGAATTGTACCTGCGCATTGTGAGAATTCCTACTTTGTCCGTCGATTCCGGAATTGTGATTCCAGAATTGTACCGGACAATTCTAGAATCGCGCAAGGGGTATTTTATCGACTTTTGCTATAACCAGGCCCTGCGCAAAGTAGGAATGGGCTGGACAAAGTGAGAATTGGGTGGACATGCATGGGAGTCCCATTTTTAACTTTGACCGTTTGCAGAGAGGTGTTTTCTCAGTTTCAAACTCGAATATAATCCGACGGCAGCCACTTCAAACACATTACATTTTGTTTGCATGTTCTGCATTACCGGGATTATCCTGTATGTGACTATTTGAGAGAGAGAGAGAGAGAGAGAGAGAGAGAGAGAGAGGATATATTGAGTTAGATTAATCCGGGTATCGCTTAATATGTATCAAATTCGCCAGTTTTGAGAGAGAGAGAGAGAGAGAGAGAGAGAGATGGGCAGTTAACACTTTATTATTTAAATAAACAGTCTAAATGTGAGTGATGCCCGTAAGCCCTTTATTCAACAGTTTTCCGGGCATCACTAGTTTATAGATGATGTCAACAAAAGTTTGGCTTAGAATAAAACGGCTGTCCTTAAGAAGAATCATAACAAGTTACAGCCAGAGAGAGAGAGAGAGAGAGAGAGAGAGAGAGAGAGAGAGAGAGAGAGAGATTATGATAAGGAAAACAGCATGCCCTTTTTTTAAATAGCGACAACCTTTTGACGAAAACATAAATATCACTTATCAGAAAAGTGAGTAAATTAAATAATATTTTAAGTGTTTGTCTAAGACGGAGGGATGGATGTACAGGGCAGACGAAATGGTGCCGAAAAGAGAAAAATCGCAGGTTAACTCGATACATAAATTTATCATAATATATCACGCAACGGACACAGTGCATGTCAATGCCGGTGCAATACGCAAGTTTGGTGGTTTATTCGCATGTACGAGCGATAATCCTCTCTCTTAGGCCCATGAGTTAGCTTCCAGAACACACGCACACCCTATAAAATAACCATAACTTAAAACACAATGAAATCGTCACAAGAAAAATATCAGATTTTAAATCAAATATTACTTTGAATTCAGAGACCGAGAGGCCGCGGGTTCGAGCTCTACCGGCGTCACTGCGTTGTGGTCCTTGAGCAAGACACATTTATCCTACCTTAGTACTGGTTCAACCCAGGAATACCCGTCCCTGTTTGACTAAAATATTGGTGATGGGACATCAAGAATCAAATCAAACAAAACAAAACTTTGAATTCAACTCACATGGATTGGTCTATCCTGTTTGTTTTATTATACATGCGTAGGATTGTCCATTCATGTTTATCGTCACCATTCGCCATAGATTAGCTTGTTTTTATTTGATATACGATCCGAGAGTAAACCCAGCCAGAATCCAATCGCGGGCCACTATCGGCCCACCAGCGGAACGCCATTCGGATGGCGTTTCGCTGACAGACCGGTAGTGCCCCGATTTTACGTGCATCCTGGGAAGTTTGACAGAGATTACCCCATTCTAATGTAAACGGTATACACTGAACAGAAGTTGTGTCGCCGCTAGTCAATTTTATTTTCCTGAGGCCCCAATTATTATGATATTGAAATAATTTTGCCCAAATATGTGCCTTTCAATCGGCTAAAATTAAGCAATGCTTTGATTATAAGGATCTTATATGTGTGTCGAGTCGAGATAGAAGTTTCCAACCCGAGGAATGACCTTGCTGATCGGAACCGAGGCTTGCCGAGGTTCCGATCAGCAAGGTCATTCCTCGGGTTGGAAACTTCTATCTAGACTCGAGACACATATAAGATCCTTTTTCTTGCATACCACCACTGATTTTAATCTTTATTTATTTTTTTTTTATTTATTTTTGTTAATCTTTCTTCGCACTTTATTTTGAGATCCGGCTTATTATTTTCATATGCATAATTAAAGTATGCGCTGTTGCGATGACACTAAGCACGACGCGGTTACAATGTCAACGCCTTAAAAAATAGTGCCGTTTTGGGTGCCTGATTTATTCCTTTTTTTCTCAAAATTTACTTGGAAACGATAACTACACGGCATGCAACATTGAATTTGTGTCAATTAGATATCCCTTACACCTAATATTCCTACCTTTAATAAAATTAGAGATATGCTCCGGACACGATTATTGTAAACAGTAGGTAGGTCAGAGGTCAAGGTCACAGTGACCCATAAATGGTAACAGACACTCCACCACCCCAAGATGCATTCACACACAAAAATTGGGATTCCTATCTCAAATAATATAAGAGATATGCTCCTGATACAATTATCATTAAAACTAGTTCAAGGGTCAAGGTCACAATGACCCAAAAATGGTACGTCACACCCCCATCCCAAGATGCATATAAACAACAAATTTGGAATTCCTACCTCAAAGAATATAAAAAGATGCTCCGCACACAATAAATCTTAAAACTAGGTCAGAGGTCAATGTCATAGTGACCCGAAATGGTATGTGAGACTCTGTCATCTCAAGATACATTTAAACCGCCCAGATAGCTCAGTTAGTAGAGCGTCCGCTTTCGGAGCGGCAGGTCGTGGGTTGGAATCCTGGCCGCACAAAACCTAAGGTGTAAAAAATGGTACTAGCAGCTCTCTTGCTGACGCTCGCATAAAAGGGGTTGTGCTAGAAAGATAGAGTAAGGCAGGTAAGTATCTGTTAAAAAGACTAGTTGGTCTCCTCATATTTTAAACAATTCAACACGAAAAATAACACATACACTTCTTGCTATAGGCCATTAAATGGAAAAAAACGTGAATATAAGCGAAAAATATGCATATGTCTTATTCATTAAGCTAAAACCTAGTTATCTAAAATATTAAGGCCAAAACATCGTTTATATCTAGAATGAATATGTCACAAAAATGTAAATACACATGTACAGTAACAAACAATATTTAATATTTTACTTAATGGGATATATCTTTCAAATGCTCTTACTTGCATGAAAGTTTTCCTATATAAACAAAAAGTGCTTATTTTTATCAAGTGACCACACTGTTGTATGAACAATTTATACATCTTACATAGATCACTTTACGCCCGATCAAACATCTTTTGAGCAATTCGCAGCTTGCCTATCAGTCTTTTTAGAGTCACCTCCTGGTTTGATACCGCTTGGAATATTGTGACACGCTGGAAGAACTTAAGAAAATAAACAGTTGCATGAAAATGAACTAAAATTATTCGACTACAATATTTAGAAGCATTTTTGCCCAAATGTACAAATTTCTGGTAAAAAATATATATTGACAACTTTTGCTAATGAACTTTTCAAGGTCAAAATGAAAAATTGTAAATAATACCAGAAATACATATATTTGGGTCAAAATACTTCTAAATATTGTAGTCAGATAATTGTAGTTCATGTTCATAATACGCCGTACTGTGCAATACAGTGCACGCAGACATGTGGGGATGGTGACTCCAGATTATTACCTGATGTAGGTTAACTATCCGTTCAGTACACCTGACAGTTGTATATAGTCCTTACTCTTTATAAATCGCATGATATTATAGAGCTTCTTTTTAGTCATGAAAAGAAAAGGACAAAGGAGGGGAACTTGTTAGATTCAAATTTAACATAAGGAAGTTAAAACTGTGTTGTATCATTTGCTGAATTTTTGCTCCGCACAAATTATCATACGTGTCACAAGACATTAACATTATACGCCAGCACAGATGTTCCTGCGCACTTGATTTCTGTTCTGCCTTTTCGGAGTGGAAGGAGTAAAGAGAACAGCTAAATCAAATCTGCGCCTGTAGTCTTATAGTTGCCGTATCGTGAAAAATAAGCTTTACGAGTTATTGCAGATGAATCTGATCAGTCCAGATACCTTGTTTGAAATATGTATATACGTACATGTACACGGACGTGTATCTTAAACTATACAAGCAAAGCATCAATCCGCATCAATGAAATCTACAATCACACAAGTTTTATTGCTTTAGAAAAGATCAGTGGACCTTACCTGTGGCCCAGATATTGAACCCTTATCGTGCTGAATTTTACAGCTATTCGGTCGGTGTATCGCCACGTGGTATGCGATGTCCCAGTCTCATGTAAAGCTAACGGAGACAGGAATCAGTTGTAGACGTGGCTAGACAGTGACCTAAAAGCCGATTAATGACTTAAGTTTTTGAAAGCGGCATTCATGTAAGCCTGTTTGTTGGGTTAGTTCAATAATGTACATGTACCAGGGCCGTCGCCGCCTATTAAAAAGTGGTCCGGCGGAGGAAGTCATCGAGTGCCGAAGGCACGAGAGAGGGGAGAGCACGAGAGGGGGAATATTCCCCCTCTCGTGCGGGGGGTTTGGGGGGCCTCCCCTGAGAAAAGTTTTGAATTTTGAGTGCTTCTGTGTGCGTTTTTAATGGGGGTTTATGCGTTTGGGACCGAATTTTAGACAGTCACAAGTTATTTTTCTTTTTTCTTCAGCATGTTTATTCGACATTATTTCATCTATGTACCCGCAGATTTTGGCAAAGTACTTTTAGCACTGATCTATGGCGGTATTTCAAAGAGTCGTGCTTTCAAAAAACTATACACTTGGTCTAGCGTCTTTTCAATTAGAACACCCGTTAGATAAATCCTGCAGCTTCATCTTGATTTTGGCTAGGAGATCGTTGGCTTCATCGTAATGGAGCCAGGGCCTACTGCCGAACCACGACGGCTAAACACTTCTCTGCTCAGTCTTCTCAAAGTTGAATGCACGTTGGGGGAACCGAAAAGTCTTGAGCTGACTTGGAACAGGCGGGACATGTCTATCCGTAACGGAAAGCATTGTAACAACACAGGCTCACGATGCTCATATATGTCAATTCAAAACGTGTCGCTCGACATGTTGATTATAAGGGAAACAACGAATTGTCAATTTGAGAAAAATGAAACTGGAACATAGAAAGTATCTGGACCTCAACGAGAAGACCTGTTTTCAGGCTTTCCGACAATGCAAGACTCAAACCAACCTTCTCAGTTACAGAGATTAGCTAGAATGCTGAAATTTTTTCGTGGAGCAAGTTTATTAATTATACTTTAATACCTGGGAGCGAACAACAAAGCCGATGATCAGACTTTGCGGATGTGTAGGCTGGTTTGCGCCTTTGATGTTCGCATGCAGCTACGTTCGGTTTTCTCTCGACACGCTCCATAAGTTAAGGCCGTCCGATTATGAAATTAATCAAGCGGGTGTCATAATAATTTTTCAATGTTTTCACACCTTGGCTAGGTCGGTCTATTGATGACACGTGCAACGAGCGTTATTGATAATTGCATCAGATTGAATAAAATCAGAGGTAAAATGTAAAATAAGCCAAAACGAGAACAAAGGAACACGGCGGGAAGCATACTGGGCCCAAAAAGTGGTCTGGCGCTCGCCGCCCTGCCGGACCGGCGACGACGGCCTTGACTGTACACCGTTTAAATCCGTACCAGAAACGGACCCGCGCAAGCGCGGGTATAGGTGATGAAAAATGTTCTGAGCTCGGCTGAGCATGGCAGATGTCCTCATAAATATTAAAATTGGGAGCAATATGTAAGAGCAGGATAAATACTAAGGAAACTCTTTCATGAATCAAGGGTTATTACTCTGTTATAAAGTCTTTTTTTTATTTCTATCAACCTTACTCAAACATAAGGCGGTAAGGACCCAATGGTAAATAATGGCCGCAACAACGCAAGTAGCATATAACACACTACTATAGTCTTAATCGAAGTGACTGCAATGTATATGTATGCCAATGTAAACTGTAAGTTGTCATATCAACTTTAGTCCTTTTCCAACTGGAACAAAAACACGCTTAATCATTCCCCTCAGATATACAGATATTGAGGAGATGTAGACCCTAGGGTCATATGTTAATATCTTACTCATGCTTGTGCCGGCTAGATGTGAAATATGGCATGAGCTACACAGCTTAAGAGAGATCCACAGATGCCTAAACATGCCATTGACTCATCTATGAACCTTTGACTCAGGTGAGCTAAAATTATACGAAACTTTGTGGCTGCTGAAAAAATAGGCCAATATTTTCTATTCTGTCAGTATCTATTGGTATAACTGATAAAACGAATGCAGCAGATTTATTATGTATGCAAGAATGTCGTCAGACCAGGGATCGAACCAATGGCCACTTGGTTGATAGTAACACTCTACTGATTGAGTTAAGCAGCCCGTCGGTTAAGAGTGCTGTGTGACTATGTTAAAGCAGATTTGAGATTAATGAATCAAAGTTTTGATAAATGTCTACAGTAATCAGTGACCTATAGGTCACTGCTATAATATTCCAAAGTTTTATGACTCCTTAAACACTGTTGTAATCATGCAAAAATGAACCAAAAGGTTTTACTATCGATTAATGCCAAGAAAGATACTGACAGAATTGCAAACAGTGAATACCCTGATTTGACTTCTTCTCTAGGGACAGTCTGATGTGGGTCTGCACTGTTTGACCATACTTAATTGTCCAAAAATAAGGAATTAATGCATGGCCATTTCCTTTGGTAATTGTGTTGTCTTTCACGACTGTTGATAAGAAAAGTGACTATTGATAGAAAAAAAAGAAACGGGAATATACACTTTAAAACATATGTTGTGGGTACTTAAAAGTACTGTCTAAATGAGACGGTTCTTTTAGCACCCAACATATATAACCATGGTTGCATATACATGTAGGGCTTCCACGTTTACAATATTTTGTAAAGGATTACACGAATTCAAAAAATCGAAATGATTCCGTTTATACGCAACTACACAGCATTTCTGCACGTCGAACAGACTTCTTCCATCATAATGAATGATACCACTGTAAAGCTTATATCTTTGAAACGCAAAAAAATCAGACTCAAAAGTGCTGTCTCTTTGAGCACCCAAAATATAAAACCATGATTGCAAATATGGCTAATGTTTTGTAAACGTTTACACGAATTCCATAAATCAAATAACCCCACTATTAAATTAATATCTTTGCAACACACTTTAAATGCTTCAACTAAAACATAAGTTGTAGGCTCTCAAAAGTACCGTCTCACTGAGCAGTTCTTTTTATCACCCAAAATATAAATATGAATATGAAGCTCGTCACGTGTTTCGTTTAAACGGTAGGCCATTTTTGTAAACGTTTACTGCAAAACACGAACGTTGCTGTTCATATGTGTAAATGAGGAAGCCCCAGTTGCAAATGTTTGTGCATAAAAGCGAAAGCTAGGTGTGGTTCAGTTGAAAAGTCAGGCTCCAGTGGTTTTCTGTGTTCAGGGCTTCACAGCATTTCGAGAGCGCAGTGGCTCAGGGGTAGAGTGCTTGACTCGAGACCGAGGGGCCGCGGTTTCGAGCCTCAAAGGGGTCACTGCGTTGTGTCTTTGAGCAAGACATATAATCCTAGCTTAGTACTGGTTCAATCCAGGAAGATCGTTCCTACATAACTAAAACATTGGTGATGGGACGTAAAGAATCAAATCAAACAAACAAATACATAGCATTTTACATGTCGAATCGAGGGTTTGCTGTAACTACCTACTTACTTACTTACTTACTTTCATTATAATAAAGGATACCATTGTAAAGCTTTTATCTTTGAAAAATAAAAGAAAATCGGTATTTACCTTTAATCATTTTCAACCAAAACATATGACCACGTATGTTGTTGGTACTCAAAACACCCGTCTCAATGAGACGTTTCTTTTGAGCACCCAAAATATAATGGCTCTGTAGGTCAGCATTTTTTTTTGGAACTCGGGATCTGTTCAACATCAGCTATTCTAGAGAGTTATATCTGTTTTCGAAATTTCTACACTTTGAAGAAATAGTTCGTGTTAAAATGGCTGTTTGCTTTGAAATGATAGTGAGTGAAACATAAACCCCAGTGCAGTTATTCAAAAATATGTCTTTTGTTGCCGATTTTGATTCGAAAGTTGAACTTTTACTGAGTTAATGGTGTTTTTGCGAACTGGGAAGCTCCCATGTCACTTTTTAACGGTTATTCGGTCATTTCAGGAACAGTAACTCTTATTGAATTGTTTTCTATGAATGGACTCTGCATAACAGCGTGATGCGCGTATGAATATCGCTGTTAATCAGGTCAACCACGCCTCGTAGTGTATTCCAATGAATGGAAATAAGCCGTTTCATGAAAAAGCCTGCCTTTCAGAATTTTAAAAGACTGTGTACTCTGTTTAATACAGGGGCAATAGTTAGTTCTCAGAAATTTGGTGTCGCAAGTTGAGCTATCATACCTTACATGTATAACCAACAGCAGTGTGCACATGCTGGTCATTGCATAAGGATATATCTCAGTCACGCATACATGTCATAAACTGAATGACCTGGCGCTTTCACATCGTTTCTTGATTAGATTTCTTGTAAATGTCATAGTAATGGGCCAGCTCATTTAATTTATCACACCCTTTAAACACGAAAGCGCAGCCATCCACTATATTTCGGTCTCTGTATTCTTCCTGCGTGTATGCTGTTCATATAAACATAAATGCGGCAGATACCGTAATGCATTTAACATGCGTGAAGTAATCATGCATGCACAGCAATCAAGTGGGTCTATGCACCTAATTTTCGGCTCATATGTTCGTCCAAATGGTGCCTGCTTAAGTCGTCTGCTGCACATAGTTGATAACTTTATTTGCTTATGTTAGTACAGAGGCAAACTCCAAGTGTTCAAATGTTTAATAGAGTCGGATCTGGAATGCTCTCTTTTCAGTACACATTTTTGTCCACAACATTATTTGCCCGATTGGTGTTAGTTATTTCCCTGTAAGTGTTCTTGCTAGTATGCACGCATGTGCAGTCTGTTCTTGAGCTTTCGGTACTCGGCCTGGGTAGTGTTTAATGCAGATGGATCTTTTGAAATTTATATAAAAATAAATAAATAAAAGAAAGTCAGCACCTATTTGTGTACACAATAATTATTTCAGAAAAGAGCCCAGTTTGTACTAGTGAACGCTCTTGCGAGAATGCGCGCATGTACGATTTCGTGGAAAAATCAATGCAGTCGGAACTTTGGCAAGTTTACAAAACAATCAGATCCTATCAGAATATGCCGAAACGACCCACCCTAAAACCAGGCCGAAAACGACCCAGCCGAATCTACCCACGGCCGGAAACCTATATTTAATGAATGTGCTACATCCGCTTTCCAGCGTAAAGGCAGTGACCGATATGTAGGTCACTGGTCATTGCTACCACGTCGTGCAACAGAACCTATTGCGGCTTCTTTGATCTTAAACATTGCTATCAGCGAGCGTCTGCTGATAACATAAGCAGAAAGTTTGGTCCCAGATCTGGTCCAACAAAGAGTTTAAAATTGATCACACCTGACGGTTTCCCTGACTTCTTTTATCATACATTTGAATCTACATGTAAAAACAAGGGCGCCGATGGGACTGCGCGGGCGCTCAGGGTGGTCCCTGTTTTTAACAAAGTCGGGGTTCTCGCGGCTTTAAACATTATATAGGCGTCTGGTAAATAAAGCAAATTTCGATAATCTCAAGGTCTATTCTGTTTTCAAATACAGAGCCAAAAACCATGCTCTATAAGTTCCTTACATGCGTATATGAGCAGTTAAAGGCCTCAACTTAAACGGTAAGATTTGCCTTATGCGAGTCTGTCTTATAAGACTCCTTCTTTGAATAAATACCTGGAGATAGTTTCATCACGGAGGGAGGTTTCATTGCTGTTTATGTAAAAATGATTGATTGGTTGATTGATTGAGTGAATAATTGATTGATTGTGTTTGTGTACAACATTCGGTTTGTTGATACATGTACTCACATGTAGCTTGTGATGTAATGAAAGAACGAACTCTTTATCTGCTAAAGCCGAGTTCATTGATATGGCACTTAATGCCATATCTTTTCTTGTTCAAAACTGCGTTCAGGGCAGGTAAGTTTGATCTATTTTGCATAGGCTGTAAGGATACTTTATGTAGAGGATAGAGCACAAATGAACAGAGAATTAAACTATCTATTCAATGCGAAATGGAAAATTGGATTTTTGGCGCGGATGATTGGGTACGGCAGCACGATGCAGTCATGGCTTTTATAACCGGTCATCTTTGACCACAACAAGTGACGTGTGACCGCGTGACATATGTAAATACACCTCACGGGCCAATCATTGCAGCCTTTCGTGGTAGAACTTGGGAGAGTATGAAAACGTGGATCGATATGTCAATTATCATTAGTTGATAAAGAAGGCGTTATCCTGTCAAAATTGATGGGAGATTATGGAGTCGAAACTGAATTGTTTCCAAAAATCTCAAAAACGAAATAAAAGTAAAAGAAGATTAGATCGAAGTTATCAATGAGGGCAATATCTGAATAACTCAGTGTAGAAAACATGCTGGTAAGACATACCGTTTCCGAGTTTTTGAGCGCAAAGGGTTCCTTTAGTAGTATAGATATTGTTATGTCGCAATAAAAGCTCTACTGAGCATATGTTATTTGTTTCCAATAAGCGACGTTAAATAAAGCTTCTTTATCTTTATCTTTAAACACCAAATTTGGAATTCCTATCTCAAAGAAAATAGGAGATATGCACCAGACTCAATGCAGTTTCTAGAAACTAGGTCAGAGGTCAAGTTCAAGGTCATAGTGACCCAAATGTGGTATGCGACACGTCGTCATCCCAAGATGTATTCACACACCAAATTTGAGATTCCTACCTCAAATAATATAAGAGATGTGCTCCGGACACGATTATTCAAAAAACTAGGTCATAGGTCAATTTCAAGGTCACAGTGACCCTATTATGGTTTGCTACACTTCCTCATCCCAAGATGCTTCATCACAGCAAATTTGAGACTCCTAGTTCAAATAATATTAGAGATATGCTCCCGACATATTTATTCTAAAAAATAGGTCAAAGGTCAAGGTCAAAGTGACCCGAAAATGATTTGGGACACTCCGCCATTCCAAGATGCATTTACACACGAAATTTGGAATTCCTATCTCAAAGACTATAGGAGATATGTACAAGACTCAATGCAGTTTCTAGAAACAAGGTCAGAGGCCAAGTTCAAGGTTACAGTGACCCAATTATGGTACAGGACACTTCGTCATCCCAAGATGCATCCAAACACACCACATTTGAGATTCCTACCTAAAACAATATAAGAGATATGCTACGGACAGGATTATTAAAAAATTAGGGCAGAGGTCAAGGTCAAGATCACAGTGACCTGAAAATGGTATGCGACACTCCGCCATCCCATGGTGCATTCACACACTAAATTTGGAATTCGTACCTCAAAGAATATAAGAGATATGCTCCGTACACAATACTTCTTAAACCTAGGTCAGAGGTCAAGGTCAAAATGATATATGACACTCTGTCATCCCAATATGCATTTACACTCCAAATTTGGAATTCCTATCTCAAAGAAAAAAGGAATATGCACCAGACTCAATGCAGTTTCTAGAAACTAGGTCAGAGGTCAAGTTCAACGTCACAGTGACCTAACTATTGTACGCGACACTTTCTCATCTCAAGATGCATCCACACACCAAATTTAAATTCCTACCTCAAATAATATAAGAGATATGCTCCGGACACCATTATTCTAAAAACTAGGCCAGAGGTCAAGTTCAAGGTCACAGTGACCCGAAAATGGTACGCGACACTCCTCCATCCCAAGATGCATCAACACATCAAATTTGAAATTCCTACCTCAAAGAATGTAGGAGATATCAACCGGACACGAAGCGGGAGGGACGGACTGACGGACGGACGGACATTGTGATTGCTATAAAAACTAAATCAGAGGTCGAGGTCAAGGTCACAGTGACCCGAAAATGGTACGCGACACTCCTCCATCCCAAGATGCATTCACACACCAAAGAATATAGGAGATATGCACCGAACACGAAGCGGGACGGACGGACAGTGCGATTATTATATGCCTCCCAAAGTTCATTTGGGGCATAAAAATTATCAGACTTGAACCCCCTCTGGCAAAACTTTCGTCAAACGTGCATGGCCGGGTAGGTTTATTTGTATGTGTTTTTATAAACGGGAGCACAGAAGGCTCAACTGTGCTTCTGGTTTAAAGCGAATCGGAAGATGGGACCACAGCTTAAAGTATCATCTGACTTACTGGTCACAGGTGGAGCTGGGTATCAAACGCGGTCCCCTGTGTACGAAGTGACGTGTCTTCTGGTTTAAGAGATGTCCAGGTTTAAATGAAACTCTAGTTATAAAGTCCCTGGCGCAAGAGAGATTTAGGTCATACATGGAATTTAGATATCAGATCAAAGTATCAGCGATAAAATTTAGAAAAAAAAGTTTTGCAAAATTTATGATACTGATAGGCTTATTTAAGACGTTTCTGGGTTTTGTCACACATTCATACTATAGCATAGCATTTATAGAGTGATCATATAGTATATATGCGTTGTGTTTCTTTTCCTTAAAAATAAAGTTTTCATGACTAATACATTTTTCTAGTCTTTAGTTACAACCTATAAGGCTCACTAAAATTCTCTTATAATATAAGAGAGAGAGAGAGAGAGAGAGAGAGAGAGAGAGAGAGAGAGAGAGAGAGAGAGAGAGAGCATTTGCATGGTCAGAGGGAGGGTATCTATACATTTCCACGTGTTTTTTTTTCTTCGTTAAAATACTTGCAACCCTAAATTATAACATTTCAAAACAATATGTCATAGTATTAATATGCATGTGTGAGTGTTTATTGCACTCCGAAATTGACGTTTCATTTAAACAATTATCGTTCTCACTCTTTGTAATGTAAGTAAGGTAGATGGTTTATTTGAAAATTCCAACAGGCAAAAATGCCCATGAGGATACAACATATATACATATACATGGCAAGAACAGTGTAGTACATAAGCAGTTTACAATGATTGTCAATGATTCAACAAGTTTATCCGATTTGTGGTGGTAGTATGGAGAAGGTGTGCACAGTACTGATTAGATCAATCGATGTTTTATATAAACTGGTAGTGTTTAAGAAGCAAATTAATTAACATTTGATCACATACAAAATAAATAAATAAATAAATAAATAAATACATTTAAGAGAGTGTTAAAGCTTCTGGCTGTGTTATTTGAAAAAAGAACCAAAGTTCTTCATTTAGCAATGAAGAACGTAGGTATTTTTGCCAAATAGTCAATAACAAAACAATGAAAACATTAGCATTCCCCCATCCGTCATCTTCTAGCGAAATCGAAACAGAAGACTGACTTGGGGGCATATACATTCGATTTTATTTAAGTTCAAACTTGTCCCGGAAAACCTGCATCTAAAAATACATGGACATATCTGGTGTTGTATATAGATTTAGTACACATTTTATAAATAGTTCCACATGCGGTCACTAAACTGTCATGGCCGAAATCATGTTAAACCTGTTTGAGTTCATTCTTTTGCGGAATTATAGTGTATGCATCCCGTTTTACATATGTGCAGCATTGCAGAACAAGGTATCGTTGTTTTCTTTTTTAATGAATGGAAGAAACCGCTAATCTTGTGCATTGTGTTAAAGTCACGTGTACTATAAATCTTTATAAAACACATACTTAATCCAGATAAGTTGATTCGCATTCGTCAACCTTTGTAGTCTAGAAACCAAAAGTTTTATGATTCATTGCACAGAACTTAGGGTTTCACAGGTTTAAGAATTTCTTGATTCAGTCTTTGTAAGTCGAGAGTCAAACAGTGAGAACCATGATGAGGTGCCAACTTCTGCAGCATATCATCTGGGTCACCAATGTTTGCCAAATTTATTCTGTTCAGAATACTTGTCAGAACAGCTAAGTTTAGATAAACCAAAAAAATCAGCTTAAAGATGTAAATATTTTCTTACCCATGAGTTTTAACAAATGTTTTGGGTGATCAAAACAACCGTCTCATTGAGGTGGTTCTTTTGAGTACCCACAACATATGTTTTGGTTGGAAATAAGAAAATTAATTTTTCATTACACACTCTTAACTGAAGTGGTTGATCTAATCAGCTATTACAAGCTTGTACTTTATAAACATATAATATATGCCCGAGAATGCACACAGCTAGATACATATATATATATATATATATATATATATATATATATATATATATATAACTCAATGGTCAAAAAAATTGTTGGTTTATGCCACTTATCTTAACTTCTGCAGCATATCATCTGGGGTCACCAATGTTTGCCAAATTTATGCTGTTCAGAATGCTTGTCAGAACAGCCAATTTTAGATAAACCAAAAATTTCAGCGTAAACATGTAAATATTTTCTTACCCATGAGTTTTAACAAATGTTTTGGGTGATCAAAAGAATCGTCTCATTGAGATGGTTCTTTTGAGTACCCACAAAATATGTTTTGGTTGGGAAATAAGAAAATTTAATTTTCATTGCGCACTCTTTACTGAAGTGGTTGATCTAATCAAGTATTACAAGCTTGTACTTTTTAAACATATAATATACACCCGAGAATGCACACAGCTAGATACATACGTATATATAACTCAATGGTGAAAAAATTATTGGTTTATGCCACTTACAAATAGACCATGACCATAGTTCAACAATAGTTAGTTGTTGTTGACAACTCTATACACGACCATGCTAGTTTTTTCCCTCAATCTAGATTAAAGACTGTCTGGATTAGAATCATGTATGCTTGTTAGAATGGTCTCTGTGAGACAACTCTAGCTGGCTTCCATGAGTACATGACAGGGTATTGTCAAGACGTAATTGTGACAAGAGTGTGTGTGGAAATGCGTCATATATGCTCGATAGAACTGTCACTTGAGGCAGTTCCAACTAGCACTACGAATGCAGAACCTGAACATCAGTGAAAATAAGTTAGATATTTGTATTAAAATTAATGTGGTAACTCTTGTCGACTATACAAAAGTTCAGAGCGACATTTGAATGCTTGAAAAATGAATGAGCTTAGGTTACGAATTGTCTTTTGGTTTGATGAATTAATAAGTTCAACAAATTTAAACATGCTTGGTCGTTTCCAATAATATTTATGAATACATTTACTTCTAATTTCCCTGAACAGTGAACACTCTATAACAAAATGATATTCATCTTCAATTAAATTACATGTTCTGCATTTTCTGTCTTCAATGGGAATACTATTAGGCCTTGCCCATCTGCCAGCTTCAATTTCCAGACGATGTGATGACATACGTAATCTGCTAAAAACTTTTTGAAATTTTGAAATATTGATTTTTTCAAGATAAGGCTGTAGCTGGAACACTGCAATTGATCGATAAAAAACTGCCCTATTTGATGAGTGTAACCTAGAATGCCAATTTTGTATAAAAGTATCTGTTAGCCGTTGTTTAAAAATGGTAATAAAAGCATTATAGTTTCTTACCCCTTGCGCAAGCCAGACTTCGTAAAACCCTAATGATAACAAAAGGTGTTTAACAAGTGATGCCCAATTAACAATATTTTGCCTTAATTCCAAATCATTTAACATCATTCTGTAGACTAGATTTATGTACTTATTATCAGGTGACGTTAGAATCTTGAACCAATATTTCACTATGATTAAATACCCCTTTGTTATCAGAGTTGTTCGGCCTAGTTCGCCATATACAAAATCATTTTGTGTTGACTTTTTGACCCCAAGTAACTGTTTGCAAAATTGTAGATGCACTCTTTCTAATGATGTCCCTTGAATAAACCCCCAAACTTCACTTCCATAATTCATGATGGGTGTGATCAATTTATCAAAGAGTTCCATTTTGTGTTTTGGTGGAATGAAAGTAAACTTGTATAAATATTTATTAAGTTTAAAAATAGCTTTCTGTGCTTGGCCTGAGAGAGTGTTTTGTGTTTCTGAAAAAGAGCCCCCTGCTGTGAATATAATTCCAAGATATTTGAAACTTTTAACTATCTCTATCTGGTTTCCCTCATAATAAAATCCTAAGTTTCTTGGGCGAATTCCCCCCTTTCTGAAAACCATTACCTTTGTTTTTGCAGCATTTACTGTTAACTTCCATTTTTGACAATATTCGGACAATAAATTTAGGCCTTCTTGTAACTGATTAGCACTATTTCCAAATATTACTATATCGTCCGCATATAATAACATGAATACTTTAACCATTTCTATATCTAAACCTTCTATACCTGATTGTACAAAATGATCTTCAATATCATTCAGAAACAATGAAAACAATAAAGGTGATAGGCACTCTCCCTGACGCACTCCGAGACCACAATAAAATTCATTACCCAAATGATTATTATGCTTAACTCTTGATTTCACACTAGAATATATAGACATAATAATGTTGAGCACCCTACCTCTTAGCCCATATTTGATCAATTTGTACCACAGATTATCCCGCACAACATAGTCGAAATCTTTGGTGAAGTCAACAAAAGCACAATAAAGCTTATTTCCTTGATTAATTACATGTGATATTAAACCATGTAGAACATATAAATTATCGATTGTACCCATCCCTGGCCTAAATCCTGCCTGTGCTTCAATAAGAATATACTATTTTTCCGCCCAATCAGTAAGCCTGTTATTTAATATTCTAGTAAAAAGTTTGCCAAGAATGCTCAACAATGTTATGCCCCTGTAGTTGCCCACATCATTTAGACTGCCTTTTTTATGTAAGGGTATGAGGTACCCTTCTGACCAATCCTCAGGGAAATAACCAGATGCAAAAATTTGATTAAAAAGATTACATAATGTGGATGTGAAGATATGCTTACCATAAATTAAAAACTCATTGATAAGCATGTCAGGACCTCCTGATTTGTTTAATTTTAATTGTTTAATTGCATTTAACACTTCTTCTTGTGTGAAATCAAGATTCAGCTCAGCAAACATAATGTTAAATTCATTTTCAGCATATCTTTCATTAAAGTGCAAAATATCTTCATCTGCAGTGTAAAATGGGTCATCAGGATTATTTACTGATTTAAAATACTGTTCAAAAGAAGATAACGGTATGTTTGCTGGCTTCACATTGCTCAATCCTTTCAGCATATTCCAGTATAATTTTGCATTTGTATATTTAGCACACAAAAGTTTATTAGTTTGTTCTTTATCATAGTTAAATCTGCATTTTCGAATCAATTTTTTATATTCTGATCTAGCCTTTACCAATTTTTTTCTGTTTTCATCTGTTTTATTAGCTCTAAATTTGTCCAGCATATACATAAATGTTAGCTTTTTCTCTTTGCACTCGTCATTATACCAAGGGTGTTCTTTTTCATCTGGAATATCCTGAGTCATATTATTTTGGTCAGTGTCCCTAAGTTTTTTGAAAAATGGTTTGGCTGTGGAATCAATAATCTCTACAAAATCTGTCAGGCACGCATCTATTTCCACAGGGCTGGTGCATTGAGTAATTTTCTCATTAAGTGAGCTCAACTTGTGTGTAGTTGTATTGTGTTCAAGCCTTTCTATAAATTCTGCCTTCAAATCACTATTCCACTTATATTTACCCTGTACAGTCTCAGAACTCTCAGATTGAGAATTTTGAGACTCTGCAGTGCCAAATTTAAAGACAAATGTAATTAAGCAGTGGTCTGATACTATATTTGGTTCATGTATGTCAAAATTTTCTATGTAACTGAAAAAATCAGGTTTGGCCAGAACATAATCAACTACACTTCTTCCCCGGTGACCTACAAATGTATATTTACCTATACCATAGTCATTACCTACGCGACCATTCATTATCCTCAGACCTGTTTGTTTGCAAAAATCTAACAAGAAATTTCCATTGTTATTTGTATGACCCTGGTCTTCTGAAAAACGCTGTAAATATATATCTGGGGTGTAATCATTGGGGAGGTGGGGCATGTGAACAGAGTCATCATCAACTACAAAATCAGGTTTGATAGAGGTACGGCTATTGAAATCACCACATACTAAAATATTACAATTATTCTGAGCTTTGTTTTCTATATATAAAACAGATTCTAGAAGTCTATCAAAGATATTTGACTCTACCAGGGTTTGTCTGCTACTATCGTCCGGGGTGACATAACAAAGGCAAATCAGTAAGTCATCATTTAACGCCAAAAGAGATTTACTGAGTTTGACCCACACTATGTCATCCTCTGATTTATAGACTAAAGTTTCTTTGCTTACATATTTATCCCTTATATAAATTATTAGCCCTCCCGAGTTCCTTTTGCAATTATTTTTGACCATCTCACGATTCAGTATATATGGCTCAAAGTTATTTACTGCTATATCTGAGAGTACATCTGTCCATGTTTCTGTTAGTAATACAATGTCACTCGATCTGAAAATGTTCTTAAATTCTTCTGTTTGTAATTTGTTTGTCCTGCGTGAAATTAAACCTTGGCAGTTTAGAAGTGAGCAGCGAATTGACACCTTCTCCGTAGTTTTCTAGTGGCTAGTGTTTGAACTTATCTCATGTCGCGGCTCTGAGTTATTATTTATAGACATTGGGTTTCCAGACTGATTATCTTGTTCCCGGCTTCCGCTCTGTTGTGATGCGTCGTTATTTGAGTTCTGGCTATTTATAGAAGTCGGTTTTTCCTGTTGTGACCGCGGTATCGATTTAGACTGAGAACGCCTTTCACCGCGCACCATTTAAGGAAGAAGGCAAAGATCAAGAATCGATACAGTCAAGTGCCACACCTGACACAGGACACCGCATAGGAAAGTGACAAAAACATCACATTGTTCACGTACATTTATCAGTGTGTCATTTAATTATCAATAATTAATAGGCTAGTTAGGCCTCGATGCGAGAAAACCTGTCTTCGGGGATTTGTGAATTACAAAGACGCAGACTGATCAGTCTCTATAGATGGGGGAAACTGGTTTGAGCCCGCTTTGTCAGAAATACCAAAGACATGATTTGTCACGACGAGGCCGATTTCATAACCAATGTCAAGAATACATGCGGTGTCACCTGAAGTACATATCTGTATGGTAGCGAATTTGATAAGAAATAAGAGAAACTTTTAAGCCGAAATAATTTCAATGCTTTAACTTTTGCTTATCCTATTTCAGCCTTCAAATTCCAACATAGTCAATCTGATTTTGGTCTACTAAAAGTAAGAAAGACAACAAGGATCAGGAATCGATACAATCAAGTACCACATCTGTTCCGCAAGTCACTCGCCTCACACCATTAAAATCAATTGCGTCTGGCCCATTTTACTCACATAAATCAATATTCAGATTACTGTTGCCCTAAACATTATTTGCACTATGTTGAACATCGGTTTTGTAATGTAGCGATTTCTCATAGTTAAGAAATAAATGTTTCCTTGTTGATAACACAAAAACAGTTATTTTAAGATGTACATATAGATAGTACTATGACATTTTTAAAGAAATAAATCTTTTTAATAAAATTTAATCCTGTTTCTTTTTTAAATCGTGTCTGTCTTATTTAATAATTCTGCGATACTTTGACCTGCATTAAGCGATAATTGGTCTTCAAAACCAATTTAGGTCTTTTTGTGAGTGGACGTTTAACACAGGTTTTACCATACTTTATTTCATCCAAACCGTGTTTAAATAAAAACCCACTGACGCTAATAACCCTAAAGTGTTAATGCGCTGATAAGCATCAAACAAACCAACAAACGCGATGTTTTTCAAGTTCGTGTACCTATATCATCATGTTACATATGCTATATGAGGCATAGTTTGAAGTTGCAACGTCCAACAGTTGAAAAGGAGACACAGTAACAAGAAAATATATTAATTGACCTTTGTTTCAAGTTCACACAAAAGTTTGCCTAGCTCCCTCTACATTATGTTTTGTTTGTTTGATTTCATTCTTTACGTCCCATCAACAATCTTTCAGTTAAACAGGGGCGGTTCTTCCTGGGTTGAACCAGTACTAAGCTATGATAAATGAGTCTTGCTCAAGAACCACAACGCAGTGACGCCGGTGAGGCTCGAACCCGCGGCCCCTCAGTCTCGAGTCAAGCACTCTACCACTGAGCCACTGCGCTCCCTTCTACATTATGTAACACGTTTTAGACTATGAGGCAGTATATGGTGAAGGTGCACCATACCGGGGATTTTCGTAGACATATGAGGCATGACATAAGATTTCCAACAATGTTGTATGTGCGACCAGCAAAGGCTCAGACCTGCCTGCGCATACGCGCAGACCGATCAGAGCCTTTGATGTCGCATAAATAGTCTATGTCTGTTAAGCTACTGACTGAGCATTATTTGGAGTTTATTAGCTTAAAAGGAGTCTGCACAGGCTCGCCTGAGTCTACTCTTGTCAAAATGCCAAATTGTTGGAAATCACATTTCGCGGCTCAATTATATTTTCTGATAGCCAGGATACAAAAGCTACTAAATGCAACTTGTTAGCACTCTAATTGAAGCTTGTCGTCGATGCTGTTGTTAATATAGAACTTCTAGCGATAAGGCGTATATTTTCCCTAGTTGATATGATTATTAACATCAAATTTTCAAATTGCCCTAATGTTTTTGAAATTGGTGTAGTTTGGCAGTAAAATATGCATAGAGGGCAACAAAATACGTTTCAAAGCGATTCACCATTTACAATACCGTGAAAACGTGCACTTTCTACTCCCACCCCTCATTTTACGTCTTTATACTGGGTGCCGTTTAGGCCAAACTTTGAGTAAATGCATTGCTAGTTTTAAAAAAGTAAAAGTGCTAAAATGTTAAGGATAGAAGTGCTCTTCATTTCCCAAACCTTACCGTATGCCTTCTGCGCATGCGTACAAAATACATCTAAAATTGTGGCGTTTGTCATTGGAAAAATGAAACTGGTGTCTTTCAGTTTGTTTTTAGATGCTTTGCCCCCCTAGACCCAAAATGCCCTTTACATATGTTGTAAATCTTTATTGCGACATGTCGTTGTCCAAAGGGCATCTTGGGTCTAGGGAGGCAAAGCATCTAAAAATAAACTGAAAGACACCAGTTTCATATTTCCAATGACAAACGCCACAATTTCGGGTGTATTTCGTACGCATGCGCAGAAGGAATACGGTAAGGTTTGGGAAATGAAGAGCACTCCTATCCTTAACATTTTAGCCATTTTACTTTTTAAAAACTAGCAATGCATTTACTCAAAATTTGGCCTAAACGGCACCCAGTATAAATACTTAAAAAGAGGGGTGGGAGTAGAAAGTGCACGTTATCACGGCATTGTAAATGGTGAATCGCTTTGAAACGTATTTTGCTGCCTACTATGCATATTCTACTGCTTAACTACATCAATTTCAAAAACATTAGGGCAATTTGAAAATTTGATGTTTGTAATCATGTCAACTAGGGAAAATATACGCCTTATCTCTAGATGTTCTTTCAAAGTTTTACGATGTTTATTTAGAAATCTATCTTCACTCAACCGAACATCTAAGTGACCACTTTTCAACTTCATTTTTATAACTAAGCGCTAATGATATTGAAATGAATTTTTGTCCAAGTACGTGCATTTTAATGAACTAAAGTTAAGCGGTGTTTTGGAAGAGTTTTCTATATACATATTTACGATTGTTTGGTTCAAAAATGCAAAATCAACTTTTTGAAGAAAATAAGCGTTTTGAGCGCAGTTTTTATCGAATTGAAGTACAGGTGATTACAAACCCGTCTATCTGACTTAAAAAACACCAAACACTTGACATTTTGCTTATGACTGATATTTTATGATTTAAAAAAAACAAACAAACTAATTTACCGAATTATACACTATTTTCGGAAATCATCGGCTGCACAATCAAAAAACATTGTATGTGTTTTGTTTGATGTCAATATGTTTGACCAAACACAATACAACTTGATCAGCCTATTTTCAAAAGATATTTTTTCAAGATTTGTATCCACTTCCGGTTTTAATGAGAAACTTTAATGGTCATTTAAGTGGCATTTGTTAAAGATTTTTTTTTAATTTTTAATTTTTAATTAGAACAGTGACACCAAATTATAATGAAGAACCCCTGAAAATTTCAATGCCGTGCAACAAATAATAAAGCGTACAGAGCAATGCAAAATGTGTATGCAAATTGCATGGATAAAGCTCTTTGATAAAGCTTCTGACCGTGGCTGTCTTCATGTTAACGTAGAAGAGAAATGGAGAGTTCAATTGTCACAAAACTTTATGATTCTCATTCATAATATATCACAGCTGTTATTAACATCTTCAAACTAATTAAAATATAAATGAATAACATATCTCATGAATATTTTATATCACATTAAAAGTGTGACTTTTTAAATGAGGGTAACTTTACTCGGACTTCGTCTGTGCAAGATCTACCAGTCATTTTGAAATGACATAAATTGAAGAGTCTCCACAAAACCTTGGATTTTTTTATCGAATAAAATTTTGTGATTTTTTTTACTTTCTGGGCTGGCGCAAAAATGTAAGGTGGCCACTTATAACTTCGGTTCAGTGTAGTCTAGTTGAAACCACTAAAAGTATCACGTAACAGGAGGGTTAACTTTTGGATGTTTGTATTTTGACTGGTCAAAGCCCAAGATGGAGGGCTTTGTTGAACCACAAATTTCACACTTCGTAAATTTCACACAATGTAAAAAAAATGGTACCAATACATGTACCATGGATATGTCACATTTGGCAAATGCAAGATTTACGTACAGTCAATTTAGAATGTTTTGTTTTGGGTGGGGCGGAATTGGTGCTCCATTTTCACATTTTTATATCTTGCAACATGTGAAGATACGATACGATTTTTCTTAGACGTGAAGAATTGGTACCAAATTTTTACTAATGTGAAGTTATAATTATTACAAAATCCTCACGTGTTAAAGGAACCGGTATCAAAGCCTTGTTGAACCGCAAATTGCACATTTCGCAAATTTCACACTGTGAAGAATTGGTACCAGTTCTTCACAGTGTGAAGAATTGGTACCAATATGTCACATATTTAATACCAATATTTCACATTTTGTGAAGTTTGCGAACGTAGTGAAATTATATGTAGCATACATGCGCAATCTTCACATCGATAAAAAAACGCCCCAAATCTGCTGCATTTTGAAATCGATTCAAATTCTTCACATTTTACAACGTGTTTCAATCAGAGAGCTGGTTGCTTTGCTTAATTTGTCTTGCTGGTGTCTCATGATGGTTGAGCGGCTCTTCCTCGTGGTGCCATGGGGTTGTCTGCGGTTTGTGATTGTGGTATTTCCTGATCATACTCACTTACTATTTTAACGGGTCATAATGAAATTTTGTTATCATGATATTTCATAAACTATAACAGCTAGGAGCTTCAAACTGGGTCAGCTTATAGAAAATAATGAGTAGATTACCTGGTGAAAATGAAAAAAAAACAAAACATTTTTTTAGTTATTGCCCTTTGCAACTTTGGACATAGAAAACTTGATATCTCAAAAACCGGTACAGCTAGGAGCTTTAAACTTGGTGAGTTTATAGAGGATAAAGTGACGACAATTTGGTGAAAATTAAAAAAACAACTCATATTATCTTTTTTGAGTTATTGCCCTTTGCAAATTTTTGACATAGAAAACTTGATATCTCAAAAACCGTTACAGCTAGGAGCTTCAAATCTGGACAGCTGCTAGAAGGTAATGAGTAGATTAACTGGTGAAAATTGTTAAAAATAGATTTCTTTTTTTTTTATCGCCTTTGCATTTTTTTAATTTAATGCCCTTTGCAAATTTGGACATCAAAAACTTCCAATAAAGATATCTTGAAAACTATTACAGCTAGTAGCCTCAGATTTTGGTCAGCTGAAGGAGGATGGTGAATTAATTACCTGGTGAACAGGATGGTGGACAAGCTAATGGTTGGGGACATAGCGTTTAATAAACACAATTTCTAGTTTTTGATTAAGAATCTTTGGAGATTTTTCAATCAGTACAGGAAAATTTTAATCAGTATAGCAAAGAAATATAGGCCATGATCCAGCTAGTATGTATTTACAGAGCTTATCTGCGCCCTTTGGCATATGCAAAACTGATATTGTCTCAGGGTGAGGCTTGTATATAGCTAAAGGAGAGCTTGATTCAGCTTTTCAACAATTTCATATATTTTTGAATGGTGGATCCCTTTTTTTAACTCACGTTGTGGTCATAGGATGTCCGTCTTGCCAGCTTCCCATCCGTCCTTCCGTCGTCCGTCAATAATAGCTTCCTCCTAAACCACTGGGTGAAATCTCACTAATATTCAATGGGTTGATCGACCCCCTTTCAAACTTGTTCAAAGATTTCAACTTTATGAAGAAATCTGGTTGATTTGTCAGGCAAAAGGAAACACTATAAAATCTTGTCAAAAACTTCTGGTCAGATTTCAAAAGAATTAGGCACAAATGGTCCGTGGGACACCCTCCACCAATGTTATTCAAATTATTTGACTATTTTAAAAAAAATATGACCGCCAGGTGGCGTAACCAGTTTTTCTATGTCAATATTGGTGAAACTTTTTTTTCTGAAATAGCAAAGCCTAGTAAGAAAGACAACACTTCATGTCTCAACCACTTGCTCCAGAGCCTTGATATTTGGTATGTAGCATCAGCTAGTAGACCTCTAACATCTTTGTTCACAATATGACCATGACAAAAAATGACCCCGCCCAGAGTGTCAACATCCTGTGCCTTTTGTCAACATTATATATGGACACTTTTTCATGTAAAACTTTACAATTAAACTGCTGATTAATAAAACATCATAGCTGGGCTTAGAGAGGAGCTATGTTTTGCTATACCCTTATATGAAGTCATTCTCAATGAGCGACCCCTGGTCCGAAAACCCTCTTGTTTCCAATGATGAATGAATCCTGTTCTTGAGAGACATATTGAATTGGCAAATGGCACCTTTAACAAAATAATGTCCGCTCTGTCATTCAAAATATTGAAGAAAAGCACTCAAAAGTTATGCAGTAGCACCCAGTACCCTCTACATTATGTGACATATGTACCTATTTTGAGGTTGCTACGTCCAACAGCTTAAGAGGAGGTGCATTCGTAATAAACGCGAAGAAAGCACGGATGGACGGACGGATAACTGGCCGAATTTGGTAAATAATTGGTATATGCTTTTTTCTTATAGAAAATTCGGATATGATATGATAAAGCGATTAACTCTCAATGTAAGCAATAGCTAAAGGGAACACGTTGGGTGCAACCGAAGTCAGTGATAAAAAGATTCTTTCACATGTGACTTCATATTACAAATTCTGTCATTGACATATGTGAAGATTAGGTACCAATTCTTCACATCTGTGACAATTTGGTACCAATTTTTCACATCTTGAAGAATTGGTACCAATTCTTCACATCAGTGGGCATTTGGTATGGATTCGTCACATTTTTTAAAATTGTGTATCAATTCTTCACAGGTGTGAAGAACTGGTACCAATTCTTCACATTTGTTAAAATTGAGTACCAATTCTTCATATCTGAGAAAAATCGAACCAGTCCTTCGCAGATGGCACGAATGCGTACCAATTCTTCACAGTTTAAAATGAGAAAGATGTAAAAAATTAGCACAGATGTAAGACCCCAAAAATTATCGAAATTGACCATACGCATATTTCACATTTTCCAAAAGTGAAGAATTGGTACCAATTCTTCACACGGTGTGAAATTTGCGAAATGTGAAATTTGCGGTTCAACAAAGCCTCACATCTGTGAAAAAAATATTATCAAATCGTCATATGTGGTACATTGATATTAAATCTGTGAACTGGTACCAAATCCTCACGCATGTGGAAACTTGGTAGTAAATCACCATAGATGTGAAGCACTGGTACTTAATCGTCACAGATGTCAGTGACAAAATTGTGATAAATTTGTACGAATTTTTTTATAAAAATAGATCTAAGGATTTACTAAGCATATTAACATTTTCCTGCAATGAGTTTTGAATAATATCTTAGCACAAATGTAAGATTATATTTATCATAAGACTTTGGCTGGACACTTTCTACCAAAATTGCATAAATGGTTCTGCTCCACTGAACACAAGGGCTGCCAGAGCGTTCCTCATGATTCCCTCTACCCTAAATTGCATAAATGACTCCACTCCGCAGAACAAGGGGCCACCAGAGCTCTAGATAGGAAATGGCTTTAAAAGACATCTCCTCCTGAACTACTGGTTCAAATTCAAAACAATTTCACACAATTGTGTCTCATGATGCCTTGGTTCAGCTAGTTGTTTTCTTTAGCTCCGGCTTGCACTGAATCTTGATATTGATAGCCAGGAGGCCGTTCCAGGGTTTCATTATAGAGATTTTGTTGTTTGTACCCGCTTTTTTTCTTTAAATACAACAATATATCAATTTCGTACTAAAGTCGGTCCGTCGCTCGTTCATGCGTTCGTCCATCCGTCACGTTTTTTACAAGTGCATCTGTTTTTGAACCGTTGAACGTAGTAACCTTATAGGTGCACAAATCACATGAAGTAAATGGAAATGGGCAACATTTTGTGTGACCTTGACTCCAAGATCAAATAATGTAATTTCTTGTAACTGCATCTCCTCCTAAACTGTTGGACGTTGAAACGTCCACACTTTGGAGGTGCAGTTGTAAAATGGCGAATTTGACCTTGACCCCAGGGTCAAGATTAAAGTAAAACAGCTGGTACATTGTATATGCGATGATGCATGTATATCAGCGACATTTTATAGCTCACCTGAGCTACATATAAGCCGCTTCATGAGAAAATCTGATTTTATTTTCAGATACAAAAAGCACTGATTCGCTCTGTAACCACTCAGGAGGATCACCCGGCTAACAAGAAACGTTTCTGGAACGTTTGTGTTTGGCTGTATGAAGGTTTGTTTAAAACGTTTTGTAAACGTTTAACATAGGTTTGTTTAAACGTAACCTTTTAGAAACGTTTAACTTATATAAACGTTTCACATAGGTACTGGCTACTGCAAAGGAACAGCCACAAAAAGTATTATTGAAAATAATCAAATTCTAATATACTCGTATATGAAGATAATTACTGGTAAATTAATGAGCCATTTTCAAAAGAACGGTTAATTTAGAAATCAGCACTTGATGCGGTTCCGTAAGTGTTTTACGTTTTATAAATGCGTTTACCACACCCAAGTAGTGATTGCAAATAAAGGCATCGCTTTTAAATTACTGTTTTATCTGAATTGATTTGGTTTCATTTCATATTATTTTTTACAATAAATGCTCATCTAATTGAATAAAACATATTTAATACGAAGCTGCAGGTAGTTTATTTAGTGCCAAACATCGTGATTCCAAACAAAGAAACTTACATAAACACTTCATCAGGTAATATTTGGTATTTCGGATGGGCTTGATTCGAAATGCATGATGACAATAGTTAGAAGAATGTATGCATGATACTAACCCGAAACTTTAGTTTTTGCGATTTTCAAATAATATCGTGATGTTACGTAAATTATAGTATACTCAGAAGAAAAAGTTTAGTCAGTTCTCATAAAATCAACAATACTGGATATATCATTGTCAAATTGTATACATGAGTTGTATTATCGTAACTTTACTTGTACCTGTTAATTGTGTGAAAAATAATGCCTCTTTTAGACTGTATCAACCATATTTCAAAATACACGACGTGCACGTGCTGCGGTTAATCGGAAGGGTTATTTTCTCATATGCTGTTTGATATTGAAAAAAGTTGTTCCTGTTGCAAGTATCCGGAGAAAATTCAGTGTTAGCAAGCTTAAGTTGCCGTCCAGGCTATCGACAAATTACAGAAATACAGCGTTTGGACGTTTTGAAGCAGGTGCACGTGCTGCTGACGTGCCGCGTAGTTTTGGATGTAATGAACGATTAATTTATCGTCTGCAAACATGTTTTCGACAGTCTGGCAGTAAAAATGACAAACCTCCGCCAGGGAGGCCACGGATAACGACGCCACTTGAAGGTAGGGCCATAGTGACGTCAACATGACGTAATCGCTTCATGGCCGTTCAGAAACTTCTTAAACGTCTTAGACATGCAACAGGTACAAGAATTTCCGTCTATACTGTAAGAAATCGTCTGAGGGGTGCATCACTGATTTTTTAGTTTTAAAATTTAAATTTTGATGCGTGATATTGATGAAGAAAATGGGTTAATTTTCAGAATATTTTGTTGAAAATGTTCACATTTATAGGAAATAAAATGAATTTTATGTTGAGTAAGTTTTTTGTCAATATTAAGACTGTCTAACAAAATTATTGCACACAGTGTCTGTACTGACTAAACTTTTTCTTCTGAGTATATATGTTAAAAACATGCAGTTACTTGCAGATCCGGGGCCGTAGTTATGAATTGCAGTTTGAAACACTTTAAAAACAACAAACGCCATAATCACAATTTTAGGAAATTGAAAAGCTATCTTAATCCTACATGAAGGTTGAATGTTTCCTAAAGGTTTCAGAAAGGGTTTTTCGAAACGTTTGTCAAAAACATTTAGGAATCCAAAATTTGATTTCAAAAATAGGGTTCCTAAACGTTATAATTAAACGTTCCCCTAACGTAAGCCTAAAACTTATCAAACTGTTCTGCTACATGTACCTATTACAATTTCCTGAAACGTTTATAAACTTATGCCACGCGTGTGATGACTTGGAATCGAATGCCCAATACAGCAGATTTGGGGTGCGTTTTATCACTGTGAGGAATACGCATGTACGCTATATGATAATTGACTTTGTGCCTATTCTTTACAAAGTATGAGATATTGGTACGAAATGTGTGATGTATAGGTACAATTTTTCACATGCTGTGAGTAATTGGGACCAAATCTTCACAGTGTGAAATTTACGAAGCGTGAAATTTGTGGTTCAACAGAGCTTAGCATGTTTAACGGTACTAACCTCACCCTTAATTCTGATGTGCATCAAGACACATCGAAGTTTGGTTCGCATGACTTATGGGCGCATCATCTCCTAGTACATACGAATCAACGTATAAAAAAGAGATTTATACAAAGATAAGGGCGACGGACCGACTTTGGTACGAAATTAATAAATCCATTTTTAAAAGTCTAAAGGAGGGTATGATATACTCTATAATAAAGCAATGCAGAGGCCCCATGACTATCAATATCAACACTCAGTGTATGTCAGAGCTAGAGAAAACATCTAGTTGAACAACAGTGTGTATGATAAATATATTCTTGCATTTGTGCTCAGGTATTATTGATGATATTTAAAACTCGTTACACAGAGCTATACTAGATGCTCTGCAAACCCTTACATTTTAAAACGTGTTGCAGAAAACTATAAGACATTCTGCAAACCCTTTCATTTTAACTCTTCCTTTAAAAAATCGAACAAATTTATCACAGTTCTGTCACTGATATCTGTGAAGATAAAGTACCAATTTTTCACATCTATGATCATTTTGTACCGATTTTTCACATGTGTGAGGAATCGATACCAATCCTTCACTATAGTGTAAGAATTTGATACCCATTCTTCACGTGTGACGATTTGTTACGAATTTTTCACATTTGAGGGGATTTGGTACCAATTCTTCACACGTGTGAGTTGTGTACGTTTGTTTGATTTGATTCTTTACCTCCCAGTAAACAATTTTTCAGTTATATTGGGACGGCTCTTCCTGGGTTGAACCAGTACTTAAGCAAGGATAAATGTGTCTTGCTCAAGTACATAATGCAGTGACCCCCGGCCCCTATGTCTCGAGTCAAGCACTGAGCCACTGCGCTCCCATAGTTTCTGTGCGTGAAAATTTGGTACCAACTAATCACATCTGAGAAAATTGTACCAGTTCTTTGCAAGTATGGATGGGAAAACGTACCAAAACGTCACACGTTACAAAATATAACCAGATATTCTAGGTCCTGAAGCGCTCAATGACATTGAGTCACAAGAATGATAAGGACCTTGATATGAGGTTTTTGCAAAGTCTAGATCAACCTAGGGTCATCACTTAAGCATACTTTGTAAGGCCCATACCCCAAATGAGACATACCAAGACCAAAGGAGATTGGCCCATTAGTTTCAAAGACAAAGAATCTCGGAGTGCCAAGGGTTTGTCTTTGATTGTGACATTTCCTGGTCATATCAGAGAAGATGGTTGTAAGATGGTTATGGTTGTATTTATATCGCACGTTTTTGTTCTTAGGTCATGATTATAATATGTCCAAAAATACGAAAATCTGTCGTAGCATTCTGATTAATTGAAAGTTGTTTTTGTTTGATTTGATTCTTTAAGTCACAGTCAACAGTTTTTCAGTTATCTCGGGACGGGTCTTCCTGGGTTGAACCAGTACTAAGCAGGGATAAATGTGTCTTGTTCAAGGACACCACACAGTGCCACCGTTGAAGCTCGAACACGCAACCCCTCGATCTCAAGTCTAGCACTGTACAACTGAGCCCTCCCCCCCCTTTGAAAGTTGTTAGAAAATGGAAATTTCAGCCGTTTTTGTTCCAGATCGGAATTCGAACAGCTTGTTTACACAAATATTCAAGACACCAAATTGGAGGACAGCCAAAACCCCCTCCACAGAATCCCATGACATTAAAGTGTGACCTGGACTTTACACAGCTAAGTCATAGCTTCTAAGCACCAACTCACTGAGAATAACATTTGAGTGAAGTGTAATGAAAATCGCTCAAAGGGTTCAGCGGTGATGGAGCAGACACGAAATTCAGGGATATATCCCATGACCTTGACCTGTGGCATTGAGTCTATGTAGCTGGGTCATGTGCTTTGCACACCACACCGTCTCACTAAGAGGAACATTTGAGTGAAGTTTAATGAAAATCGTTCAGTCGAAGGGTGGAGGGGATATGGAGCGGACACGAGTTGTAGGGTTTCCTAACCCCATTAAAGCAGCATCGCAGAAACAAAACTGGACCTCAGTCGAGTCCAGTTTTTAGTTTAAACAATATTTTATTTCGAAATTACATAGTATGAGTAAATAATACACAATTATACATGAGCATATGACAGGATCTGATAACAAGCATCACTGCTTATAGCAATCATCTCCTGCATACAATGAGCAATGTGTATGGCGCTGACTAGCATTTTTAATAACAGCTTACGAGACAAGAGCTGATTCATTTTGGAAACGTCTGAGCGCCCCAGTTTAATCTGGAATGCCCAGACGCTACCAAAACCAGGACGAAATATTCAACTAATTTTGCCAGCTCAGGAATTGTATTATGTTGCATATTTACTCAACAAATGGTATGCTTATAATATAAAGTATCATAGCTATTACTTGTGTAAAGAAGAACTGGAGAGAGAGAGAGAGAGAGAGAGAGAGAGAGAGAGAGAGAGAGCACAACCTCAGTGAACCTCCATTGCTATTATTTTGCCGCTGGAACATTCATACTCAATTTCAAAGAAGCACTACTTGAGGTTGCTGAATTCATCGGTAACTGAAGTGTTTTCTAACAGAAGAGAAGGAAGTTGAAGACAGCAAAGAAAAGAGAAAACAAAAATCATAAATAAATGCAACATTATGAGGCAATGGATATGTAGTGATGTACTAGTGTACTGACTACTTGTCAATACATAATATATTCAGGCTCTGACACTAATCACTTGAGAAACATCATGGATCCAGATCAGCATGCTTCTACGGTAGCCGTCTAATCAGGATCCACACTGTTCTCTACAGTCACTAGCCTGTCATTATTTTATCCACATTTAGCCTCCAAATCCTAATGAATATCACATTATTTTAGATTTCATCGCTAGCTCGAAAACACGCTGCCATACTGTTCATTAAAATTAAAATACATGTATACATTATTTGGCATTGGGTCACACAAAAGGTGTACATCAGTGACATCTGCAAAAGGGGTTACGTCAAATGATTAAGGAGGAGGCGTATTTAAAAGAAAATATACTACATGTGTTTGACCATTGACCTTGAAGTCAACTTCACGTAAAAATACCACCCAGTACCCTCTACATTATGTGACATATGCATCTATTTTGAGGTTGCTACATCCAACAGCTTTAGAGGTGCATTCGTAAGAAAAGTGAAGAAAGCAAGGATGGACGGACGGATAACTGGCCGAATTCGGTGAATTATTGGTATATGCTTTTTTTCTTATAGAAAAAGCGGGTATAATATGATAAAGCGATTAACTCTCATTGTAAGCAATAGCTAGAGGAAACACGTTGGGTGCAACCGAAGTCAGTGATAAAAGGAATCTTTCACATGTGACTAGATATTACAAATTCTGTCATTGACATCTGTGAAGATTAAGTACCAATTCTTCACATCTGAAAAAAATCGAACCAGTCCTTTGCAGATAGCACGAATGCGTGCAAATTCTTTAACAGTTAAAAATGAGAAAGATGTGAAATTTCAGCACAGATGCTCGGACCTAATATACTGGGTCCGAGACAGATGTTAGACCCCCAAAAATAAACAAAATTGACCATGCGCAAATTTCACATTTTCCAAAAATGAAGAATTTGTACCAATCTTCACACGGTGTGAAATTTGCGAAATGTGAAATGCAGTTCAACAAAGCTTCCATAGACTTATGATGGGAAATCTTTAAAATACAGTTGTAGTAGTAGTAGTAGTTTAATAGTTTATTAAAGTGTCACATCTCGAATATATACATATACAACATTCAATAAAACCTTAAAATATTCAAGATCCTGCCATTGTAGGCAAATGAGACACTATCTAAACTTAAAAGGTACATGCATTATATAAAGATATTTTACAACTAAAATATTCATACATATAAATAAATATAAAACAAAATGTTTTTATATTTACTATGTTATTGATTACTCAGAATATCAATAGTAGATTCTAGGTGGCCAAAAATCTTCTCTTATTCATTTTAAATAGAACTTTTGCTAACTGCAATTGTAGATCGTTGCAGTTCATAAGCCATACCAATTTATCAATTGACTCATAGTGCTTAAATCTATCATTAATAATCTGAGCAGATTGAAACAAGTTATATCTTCTATCACTATAAAATTCGCAATCAACTAAAAAGTGGGTTTCGTCTTCAATCAAATCCATATGACAATATTTACAAAGCCGTTCAGATACGGGAGTTTTGGGTTGGTTATATCTACCTGTTTCAATTGCTAGTGGTAGATTGCAACTTCGAAATTTTGCAAGAACACGCCTGTGGCCCCTGTCCATGTTACATTTAACGTAATATTCTGTCTTAAAAACACTTTTATACTGTCTATATGTTCTTAACTTATTTCCATTTTCAGTATTACCATTGTTCATCAACTTCTGATACCACTTTGTGTTGTCTATTTCAGTCAATATATCACGTACAGCAGAGATGCACACAGTTTTATTAGGGCTTTCAATCAACATAAGCTCCTCAATATTGTGTGTTTCACTAAATTTTTGCATTTTGCGTTCCCATGTTCTGCTCTTAGGTAGAGACCATTCACGAACACGCCGTATAATTCTGTGCCCAGGCATATTTCTTAGTCTGCACCACAAGCGAACTGTTTCTACTTTCTGCTTAACTTCACATGTGGTCCAGCCTAAGTCCCCCCTCGATGAAACATTTGAACAATGTTTTGTAACACCAAGAAAATATCGACCCGCTTTATTCAGGACAGAATCAATTTCTGAAAAGTTTGTATGGCCCCATATGCCTGAGCAATAAAACAACACAGGTTCCACCATAGTCTCTATCAACTTAGTATAGACAGAAAAGCTCATGCCACCAGCGCACAAAAATTTGGAATAAATTGCACCAAGGGCTCTACTGGCTGATTTTGCTATCTCTCGAATTGAAAATTTCATATCTAGAAATTCATTCATCCAAAACCCAAGATATTTGTAACTGCTATCAACATCTATTTTCTGATTACCACATTTGAAAACATAATTTGTTGCAGTCTTTGTTTTTGGTCTGAAATGCAATACTTTTGTCTTTGTTTCATTTACAGTGATACGCCATTTACGACACCAATCATCTAACTTATTTAACATTGTTTGCATTCCAGCCTCAGTTTCCGAGAGAATAGCAATATCATCAGCATATAGCAGAACTGAAATATTGAGAGCCTCTTGAAGTGAAACACCACAATTTAAACTATCTAATTCCACTGCTAAATCATTAACATAAATGGAAAAAAGGGTTGGTGAGATAACGCAGCCTTGTTTCACTCCTTGCGTTACATTGAACCAGTCCGTTTCAAAATTATTAACTCTGACAGTACAGGATAAATTATTGTACAATGATTGTACTGCACTTAGAAATTTACCTTTAATGCCTATGCACATAAGCTTATACCAAAGGCAGTCTCTGTTTACAGTATCAAACGCCTTTTTAGCATCTACAAAACACACAAAGGTATCTTTATTTTCTACTTTCTGTTGTTTATTACAGTATAAAGAGTATAGATGTGATCAAGACAGCTCCTACCTTTCCTGAAGCCATTTTGGCCATCATATAGAATGTTATTATTTTCCAACCACTGCGTTAAGCGCCTGTTTAGAATGTCAGTGTATATTTTGCAAGGGACAGAAAGCAGCGTAATAGGCCTATAATTAAGTGGATCACTAGGTTCGCCACCCTTGAATATGGGATTTATTATTCCCTTTGTCCAATCATTCGGTACCGTACCATCATCAAAGCAATATCTGATTATTCTGAAAAGAATGTCAATACAGCTGTCATTACGGAGCACTTCTGACGGTATTTCATCAGGCCCAGGAGCCTTCCTAGCCCGTGCATTATACACTGACACTCGAACTTCATCTCTGCTTATTGGGGCATTTAATATAGAGCAGTCTAAAGTCGGAAAGGAAATGCTGTCAGGGTCACATATATTCTCTCTCACTTTTTCTAAGTTTGTTTTATCAAAGTAAGGGTTGTCTTGGCCAGCATTAAAAAGGCACTCATAATCTGTTTTCCACTTATTTAAAACACTGTTTTTATCAGTATATATCTGACCATTACAGTCCTTTACTTCCCAAGGGATTGAGGTTTTCCTGTCATTTGATAACCCAAGCCTACCTATTTTTGGCCAAAAATTTCGGGGGTTGTCATAGTTCTCAAAATCTTCGTGCAATTGCTTCTGTTTATCAAGAAGGTATTTTCTTTTGCATTGTCTATTTAGCTTATCAAATCTTTTTCGAGATAAACAAAAGGCTTCCTTTAGCGATCTACTATTAATACCACGTTTATTATTTAACCATAACCGTTCTTTCTTACACTTTTCATCCCATAAATCTTGCAAATTAGAGGTCCAGTAGGGCTTCGCCCTTGACTTGTATGGGTTATGAGATGCACCTGGCCTAAACTGATTTCGCTTAGGTAGTTTTGCGTCCATTTCATATTTAATAAGATCAATGAATTCAGAATAAGCCAGCTGCACATCATGTTCCCCAAGCAGACATTTCTCTATTCTCTGAATGGTGTCCATAAGATGTTGGAACGACGATTCACAGTTCAGAAAGGATGCAGGTACATGTATATCGTTAAGCTTATACTGGTTTATAGATTTCGGACAGTCAGTGGGAGATACAATGTTTACAAAGTTTTCAATCTGCAGTGTCACTTGAAGAATAGAGTGTTCTGAACTTCTAGAGTGACCCTGCATGTTGAGGCGATTTATCAACGAGGACATAGTATGCACTTTGAAATTAATATACTTATTTAACTGTTCATGCGGTACTATAATATAGTCTACTACAGAACTTCCGTTTCCATTGATATTCGTGAAATTGTTCTCACCATTTCTGCCGTTTATCATGCACAAATTACAGTCAATAAGGAAATCTATCAATAATTGTCCAAATGGGTTCATTTTGTCGTCTATGACGTCACGTTGAGGTACACCATCCACTCCTTCTATAAAATCAGATTCATCCCCGCACCTAGCATTAAAATCCCCACATATAATGACATCCCCTTCATTTTGGTATTCATAAAACTTTAACATCAAGTCAGTATAAAATGCATCACCATCACACCTCCTTGAAGAGCCTTCAGGAGGAAGATAGCATATACACAGAGTTAACTTATGTCCAGTTATCCGATGCTCGAATTTCAGCCTTATGACGTCTTCCATAGACACATCTGTCGTACAGGAATATTGTTCTAAGATACAATTCTTAACGAATGCGCCAACCCCAATGCCATGATGGCAAACAACTCATATATTTAGCATGTAAGAAGATCTTGTGGTCTCCAATATAATCTTGCCATCAAGTCCTTTTCAATCGCTCCTATATATATTTTTATTGAGACAATTTTAAACATCTCTCAAACCGTCATGCTTTCAGCTTATACATGCATTACCAGGACCCGAAGGGCAATCAGTAGTAGATCCAGAAACCACGAGTTTGATCCTGGCCTGGTCCCATACTTTCGATGAGTTTGATGATGAAATATTTTCTAACATCATTCTCCTCCTTCCACTAACTCAAGAAGGGTTGTGTAAGTTACAAGCAATGGCTTTCAAAAATGGAGACAGAGCGAAGTGGCTCAGTGGTAGAGTGTTAGACCTGATTCAACCCAGGAAGACAGGAAAATGTCCTGACATGTTAAGGAAATCATAGTCTACAAAATCCCCCCTGGGGGAGGGGATCTATAGCCAGCTCAAGGCCTATCAGTGGTACCCTTATACATTTCCTACCATGTTCTGGTTGCGTATTAGTTATGCATGGTACACACACTCTCAGTTTGAACACGGCTGTTATCTCGACTTAAGACATACATGTATTGCCTTAATTAGAGCTTTAATACAGCACATTGTCTTGCCATGGTGGACATTTATGCTAAGTGCGCCACTGTCCCCATTTATCCTGCTGAAGATCTAATGTTCTTTTAGTGAAAGCGCTATATATTCCGAAGAAGCAAAACAATTCAGTCCATAATACGGGTAAAAAATAATTAAAAATTAAAAAAGACACACTGGAATACTTTAAGTTTTTTATTATTTTTTTTTCAGTTGAAAAAATTAATTAAAAATCTTAAAGTGTTCCAGTGTGTCTTTTTTAATTTTTAATTATATATAGAAAAGGATACGTCTTTTCATTTGCCCTAACGATATTGAGCAGAAACGCCGGAAACGTCTGAGCAAGTACTTCCTGCATCGTACGGCATTTTATCAGGGTCACTCAGCAATGATTGATAATCATCGAAAGAAATATATGTACAGCATTGTTTTGGAAACTATAACCTGTGGCCCATCAACGTATATACAATGAGCCATCCTGACCTCACTATATGTAGTTTCATGGGAAAGTTCATTGCCCTAAAAAGTTTTTTTGAAAAGAGAGAAAATGCAAAAAAGGAAAAGAGCAGAGAACAGCTTCTCTCATGTCTGCGACTGAAGCGGGAAAATGATTTTAATGCTCTTAAAGAATGCGAAATGTACGAAAAACATTAACCCATATTAGCCGAATGGAATGTCATAATCCTGTCAGTAGGACAAGCCCATGTCCACTTTTAGGGATGTTGGGTGGTACTTTTAATTCTTATTCAAATTTAAATAGACTATTCTGTAAACAAAAAGTGGAGACCCTGATCAGACGCCGCGTTCTTCGGCGTCTGATCTTGGTCAGCACTGTTTGCCAATGTCCCACAAAAAGGACGCTAAGCTTATATGGGTTAACATAGATGATGATAAACGTATTCCCTTTGACTTTTAATACGGTAGTTAATGCAATTTTTAATACAGTAAAACATAGATAATCCGAACGAACCCTACCCAGCTAACACATAACGTTAATGTAACGTTTGCAAAAGGTCCCAAAATGGTTAGGTCGGACCTTACGTTTTGATAACGTTTCGAAAACGTAACTCTGATTATTATTTTTCTTATACTATTTAGACAAATCGCACATTCTTTTAAATCGTGCTTAAATACACAAAAAACGTTTGTAGTAATTTAAAAATCGAAGTATCTGATAGAAAAGCTTTTAAGCGACGTTTGAAAGAGCGTTTAAACCATTTATATAAATGTTTCTCGAATGTTCGAGTGCAACGTTTTAATAACATTATTATCACGTCAGTAATGTGTACTTTCTCCAAATGATGTTGTAGCCTGCATCAGATTAAACAGTGATTAGAACAATGTTCTGATATATAAAACAAAGTCTAAAACCATTTAGAAACGAGTTTATTTGCACGGAAGGGGTCATTAATAGTGTTTTATCAAGAAAACAAAAAAACAACAACGTCATATTGACGTCCAAAAGACGTTCTTGACTAACCATATCTGAGTTTCGCATTTTGTCTAATGTGTTTTTAAGTAACAAAACCTCATTCATTATTCATATTCTAATTTAATTTGCTATTGTGATAAATACTTTTTGTACATACACTCCACTGTATCCATCTTTATTATATGTTTTGTATCCGAATCCACCAGTTGCTCTTTCCCACCAATTTAAACACGTGGTTTTGAGAACAAAGACTGACACAGTATTGATAATTTTGAGGAGTGTTTTCCTTTACATAACGAAATTGGACTTGCTTTAAAGTTGTAAATGTACCGCTTACATGTTGGATATATTTTGTTGTAAATGTTTGCTTAATAAGCAGACTCTGCAGGTTCTACCTGCGTATTTAAATATAAAACATCCCCAGAATGTCTTGGAAAACGTTCCAATAATGTTTTCAAAAGACAAAACGATAACGTTATAAGAACATTATATACCGTTTCCATAACGTCTTAATAAAACGTTATTAGGCCGTACAAAAAACTTGCCATTTTAACGTCATTCAGACGTCCCATAAAACTTTATGTGACGTTATCTATAACGTTTTTAAAACATTTAAAACGTTTTTGTGTTAGCAGGGCTAACAGCTAAAAGTAATTCGAATAAAATTGTGAGTATGATTGTTTAATTAAATTTCTTACAAAATACAAACGTTGTGGATTCTTCAGAGAACTGACGTCGTATTCTTTTAGGGCATAATCACCTTTCTGTCAGGTGAGACTTTAAGCTGTGGCCCCGTCTTCTGAGACTAGAAACCACTGCCGGTTGATCCTTTGTAAAAGCTAAAACCACAAATCAACAGCAAATTTATACTACCCTTACCAACTTTAGCACGAAATATCTCGTGATGTGCAAGGCCTACACTGATGTAGGTGGTATAAAATAGTTATACCATATTTGTACACCTGTAAGATAATCCATATAAAGCTCGTGGATTATCTCCACGTACAGCCGGACAACCCATGGTGCACTGCTCAAAATATTTAAAGGAACACCTGGTAATTTTCCATAGGTGATAATGTTAACCCCTGTCCAATAGACAAGTAATGCATTTCACTAGAAAATAAGGCAGAACTCCAGTTTATTTTGCCATTTTGCTACGATAGTCAAAGTCTTGGATCAATAAAAGTTTTTGATAAAAAACTGCTTAAGTTCATGGCTTAAATTTTGTAATTTTTAATTTTCTTGAAAATGACGATTTTTTCTGGAACTCTGTAGAATCACTTGATTTGTTAATAGCGTGACCTAATTATTTCTGCAACATAAAGGCTACTGACTGTACAGAAAAAATGCTTCGTGGGTGCTTGATTGAACAATGGGGCCCGCCCAGGGGTTTTGGGGATCTGGGGAGAATGGCTATTTATTTTCAGGGATCTAGGGAGCACTGGTATTTATTTTAGGGGATTTGGGGAGCAAGCTCATAGTTTTGGGGATCTAGGGAGCCCTGCCAAAAAATAAAGGAAAAGCCTCCATTTTGTTTGATTTTTTAGAATTTCTTCTGCTTCTGGGGGGATAGCCCCCCAGACCCCCTTTGTACATTCTAAATGTATTTATTTTCGTATAACATGTACATCTAGATTGACCTCAGGGGGGAATATGGCAATTAACTTTGGTTGTTGTTGATTTATTAACCTTAAAATGTTTGATTTTACCTTGGCAATAGCATACTTTGGAACGACCAGATTACACTATATCGCATCATTTTTATAAAAATTTTCCCGGGGGAGCATGCCCCCGGACCCCCAAGCACGAGTCGGGCTGCGTATTGTTACAGTGCTACCTATGCACCTGCTATGTAATCCTCTTTATAGATAATAAGCTCATTTTTATAAAAAAAAACTTAAGAATGCTGATCAGATATATACTTATTTGGTGAAACTGAAGTTAAACAAGTGTGTGTAGTGCCTAATAGCAATTGTAGACAATTGTATTACAAAATGAAATTTTTTTATTTCACTTTGTCTATAAAAAGCTAGTTTAAGCTGTTGGAAAAAACAGCCCCTGCCCCCCCCCCCCCCCAAACCAGAAAAAAACAAATGACATGTCTCTAATTTAAACAAATCAAATCTAGAGAGCATTCCGCCATGCCCACTCTACCAGGTACAGCAACAGCATTTTAAGGAATGGCCTCATACTTTGAGCCATTTACCATGCATTTCATTGAAATAAGTATATGTCAAGTATTCCATGACTAAGCCCTGTCTTTACATGTATAAGGCAAAATATTAAGTTATCAGTAAGTCATGCACTCTTGTATAGCTTCATAGTTTTTAAGTATGTGATTTTAATCCTACAAAAAGAAAAATACATTTTAGGGAGAATTGACTTATATTTTTGGGTGTCTGGGGAGAAGCTGGTCTATTTTTAGGGATTTGGGGAGCAAAGGCAAAATACTTTTAGCGAGCTGAGGCAATTATTTTAAGGGATCTGGGGAGATCAATGCATTATTTTCAGGGATCAAGGGAGCACAGACCCCCCTGGGGGGCCTCAACACTTCGTCTTAAAATGTGGTTTTGAAAAAGGGGTATTTTTAACAAAATTCCATTTGTACATAAAGCGTTCTATGGAGATTTCTAAAAAGGGATTACTATATTTTTATCAACAAGCATCGTCCTTGATATATAACCAAACTAATCACAGACAACCATGTGTTTGCCTTATTAACCCAACTCTCGCTATGAGTCAGACTATGAGTGAATTTGTATTGTGATCAATGGCAAAAACACAGTGTTCCTTTAAATATTTTGAGCAGTGTATAACTATTAGCCACAATGTTATAATAACATACATCACACTTTTTTTAGATCACTCCCATAACTTGAAGAGAGGATATTGCAGTCTGAACCAAAAGTTTTATTTTTTGAACCATAAAGAAAACTGTGATAAGAAGATGTAAATCTCAAATAGCTGTTTCGCGCCATTGTAGACTGAAACACTGATCAGGCTGTACATGTACATTGCTTGTCCCAAAATGCTATTTTATAAAGACAACATGATCAAAGGGCACATGAATATGTACGCTGATCTGAGTGAGTCTCGACTATTTGCGCTTCAGGGTAGAGTGCACAAACAATGGGGACTGATTAGCCTATACAACTATAACGTGTGATCAGTGAAATGTTTTCCAAATAATTTTGCAAGAAGTTCTAGTAAAACTGCTGTTAATAAAATCCATTTGTCCCATGTTAACGCATTCATGGCTAAATGAAATGCAGCAAAGTACTACAGAATGTGTTTATTTCAAGGTGTGAAACCTGTTTGTCAGCAACACAGGAAACAGCTGGGTCAGGGCTATACAGATTATTGGTTATGAAATATACACTCGGGAGCTCCGCTCCGTCGCATATTTCATTACCAACACAAAACATTGAATAACCTATACTTAAAAGTACAATGTACCTTAAACATATTGACACGAATAGACATTTTGTGTTTTTATTTGGTATGTAAAATGGTCAGTTATGTAACCCATTGTCATACCTCAGCCTAGTTCTTCAAAAAAAAAAAAAAAAAAAAAAAAAAAAAAAACAGACACATCATTAAATTAAATAAATTTATCATATGACTTAGATCTACTGAATGTCATGTCAAAAATAATGTTATGACCACATGTTACATAACACTTTCGGCGGGAACAAGTAGCGTCATGACGACGACCGTTACGACAATGCAAATTTTCATTGCTATAAACAAACTTCGAAGGCGATTAAATCGCATTAAAAGGTCATATGATAAACAGATTATTACACGAGGGATCATTTCATATTAAATTTATTAAACTCGCCAAAGGCTCGTTAATGATCACTCGTGTAATATGCTCTATATATGACATATTTGTTATATTTCTTTCAGCTTTACTGATTTTACTCACCTGCTTCTTCCTTCAATACTGCGGTTATTTCAAAACATGTAATCTTCGTAAATACAGCACATGTCATGTAAAAATGTCTGCTGCGGTATTCTGAGCTTGCCTAGCACTGCAGCAGACGACATGTTTTGCGACACCTTTTCCAAATTTTCGAAAAATGAGGTATAATATTCAAGCAGCTGACGATATTCATGAAATATCATGTCTTATTTTTTTTGTTTTTGTTTTTTTTTGTTTTGTTTTTTTGAAAAAGCATCAAATTTGAAATTGTCATCTGCTGCAAATTATCAATTAATAAGCCACGTGCCGTGTAGACTATGTTACGTCCCTTGATATTAAATATATGACCGTCAATTTATTGCCGATTGTTCAGCTGTTAGAGTCTCCGAGTCGTGCATATACTGATTAACTGAAGAGTCAAACTGAAAGTCCAACTACACCATGATCCACTTGAATTTGTAAAAAATAATATCATGAACTCGACTAATAATTTTCAAGTATTTCTTTCGTCGTTTGACACGGGTAGGAACCTTCATAAACAGAACCGTCGGCTCTGAACAGAAATTCCGGTTCGTATATGAAGGTTGAAAAGAATCGCATAAAACCGTAAGTTTTCCATTCATTGCTTTTAAAGTGAAAAAAAAAGTAGAATGTAGTGCTCCGCTATGATCTTTTAACTTCTTATCTAAGATGATGCGTGCTGCACATGTAGTACGGTGTTGTCTGTTTTGTCTAAATCGTGTTTGTCGTGAGCTCGGTAAATCCTCCCGACAAAACGATTCAGACAAATCCTTACACGATTTGCAGCTCGCACCAGCTTGGGTTATAAGTTGAAAGACAAGGGTGCAGCACAACATTTTCCTTTTTTTCGTTATTTTACACGATACAAGCACTGAATGGATTCGACGATTTTTTTTCAGCCTCCATATACAGAGCTGGCGGTTCGTTTCCCAGGGGGAGGGGGGGTACTCTTATTTTTTCTTCATACGTAGGTTCGGGCCCAGCATCGATCGTTCACCACCCCCCCCCCCCCCCCCCCACCCTTAAAAAAATATATCAGGAATTTCAAGCACCCCAAAAAATATTTGAAATTTAAGCAACCCCAAAAAATATCCCCAATTTTGTACATTGACCTTAAGAAAAGGCCGTAAAATGCATAAAATGACCCCTATATATAGTCCAGTTTTGTGATGACCACAAAAAAATATCCACTAAATCCTCAGGCCCCAAATATTCATTTTTCTGAAAACCCCCAAAAGATATTGAAATACCAAATTTTGCACCCCAAACAATGACCCGAGCCTACGTATGTATTAAAATACCAGAGTACCCCCCCTGGATTCCGGTTATGAAGTTTGCTACCCGTGTTTGATAAAATTTTAGAGCCGTAACCAACATAAACTCTTGTTTATTTCAATAACAAGTCAAGGACGTGTACGTAATACAATACTTTATTCTTTGTTAACAAAGCGCATGTCATGTAAAACTGTCTGCAGCGTATTTTGAGCTGGTCTATCAGGACTGTGACTGTAATAATCAGTTTGCAACAGGTCGCTGATGTGTCACCTGGTTTAATTGATATTTACAACTGATGGTAAACACTGAATGTATTCACTAGGCACATTACGTAAACATACTGAAATCCCAAAACACTATGACCCTATTTCGTGTGCCGTGTTTTGCACAAAATTAAATTTGTAAAAAAAAATAACACGATATCTATTCATGATTTCCAAGTATTCCTTCAAGGTAGGAGGTAAGTCGCTCGATATATTTGGGCCAGCCTTGGACAAAATGGTGATAGCAACCATGCAACTACCAGCTTAGCAAAGGCATCGTTCATGAAATCATTTGGCGATATAGCTGTCATGTAAATATACTTAAGACCAACAGAAACTTTACACTGTTATTATATAAACCTTTTCTGGGTATTGATGAGTGGTATTTTAAACGTGTTTAATTCATATTAAAGTTCAATCAATTATTCAAATTGCCTTTTAAATTTAATGTTGTCGCTTTCAGAAATGCAACCACAATGCCGTAATAAAACAAGCAAGGGGGCAAAATAAACATTCCCAAAACGCATCACTTTCGATGTGTTACAGTAGCTTTGCAATTGGATAATTTTTAATTTTAAAGAACCAGTCTGAAAGACGGGCTATTGAATTGTTGTTTAAAGTTCAAATCAGCCTGTACCATCCTTCGAATAACACAAATTAGAATTGTGTTTTTACGTACATACCCCTTTTTGTAAACTTTACAATGCTTTCAATGGAATTTCCCATAAGAATTTTTTGCCGTTTTTCTTCCAAACTGATGGGAATTTTTATCCGATTATCTCGTCACATACTCAGGGCAGAAGTCCCAACAAATCTTTGGTAAAAACCCAAATGCCATCTGAGATAAAGCTTTTAGCAGGGACAAAAAATTACTATTGTTTTAATTCAAAGGGAGATAATTTCAAAGTGAACTAACTTTAAAATGCTGCCAAAAACAAACTATACGTCAGAGACAGAATGTCTTGCAGTATTTTTAATGTGCAATCGATGGCCCTTAAAATAACATGTTCAAATCCTAGGTTTACTTTGGATTTTGTTAGGAAATGCTGATTTTGTGCTTTTAATGAAAGCACAGATAACTCGAAAGAAAATTAATTTACCTAAGTTGTTTTTCGTGAATTAGGTCAGAGTGGGAACCAGCAACTCATTGCAATATTTAATTTGGTTAAACTAAAAAACAGTAAAGATATATTCGATAGTTCAAAGTGTAAAGTTACTTTTGGCTTTAAGTATATAAACAATTTGCTAAATACTGATATGCAGATAGAGGCTAAGCTAATGGACATGATTCTTGATAAGTGTATATTTCAAAATAGGTTTCTTTGTTTTCAGTAAGATATGTTATGGGTTCACATTGGAATTGTCTCATAGAGGCAATTCCAATATGCACCTACAACATATGTACATTCAAAACATTCAATGAATGGATGTTTTTACCATAAATTTTTTTTTCACAAACTTCTCAACTACGATTTAATCCCCCGCCGGGATCGGAATGAGGGTCAGGTGTCCTGGGTCAGGTGTGGTACTTGATTGTATCGATTCCTGATCTTTGCACCATTACTTACTTTTATTGGAATGACCTTCGTCTGCCAGTCCGTCCGTAACACTTTCGTGACCCCTCTATATCTCCTGCGCCCTTTGATCTATTTTCATGAAACTTCACTCATATGTTTCTCTTAGTAAGACGGTGTGCAGAGCACATGACCCAGCTACCTAGACTAAAGGTCAAGGTCACAGGTCAAGGTCAAATGATTTACCCTTGAATTTCGTTTCCGCTCCAAATCTCCTGAACCCTTTAATCATATGTTCCTCTTAGTAAGACGGTATGCAGAGCACATAACACAGCTACCTAGACTCAAGGTCAATGTCACAGGTCAATGTAAAAGGATTTACCCTTGAATTTCGTGATTGCTCTATATCTCCTAAACCCTTTGATCGATTTTCATGAAACTTCACTCATGTGTTCCTTATAGTTAGACAGTGTGCAGAGCACATAACCCAGCTACCTGAGACTCAAGGTCAATGTCGCAGGTCAAAGTCAATTTATTATCCCTTATATTTCGTGTCCGCTCCATATATCTTGAACCCTTTGATCGATTTTCATGAAACTTTATTCATATTTTTCTCTTAGTAAGACGGTGTGCAGAGCACATAACCCAGCTACCAAGACTCAAGGTCAAGGTCACAGGTCAAGGTCAAAGGATTTACCCTTGAATTTAGTGTCCGCTCCATATCTCCTGAACCCTTTGATCGATTTTCATGAAACTTCACTCATATGTTCCTCTTAGTAAGACGGTGTGCAGAGCACATGACCCAGCTACCTAGACTCAAGGAGAAAGGTCAAGTTCAAAGGATTAACAGTATCTTTATTAATCTCAGGCCACATACATGACATAGAGATACAATGTGAATAGCAAAATGTAATTTACAAAGGACGTGGGTTTTTTTCTCTTCTAAATACAAAGCTGTTATACATATAGGTACGTTGGGTTGCTCTCATTCATTAGTCAGCGTAGTGTTAATCGTTGAGAGGGGGGGGGGTCAACCACCATATTCTCGATGTTATTCTCTCAGCAATATTTCAAGTTCATGTATTACAAGGAAATTTGTTGTGAGATTTGTTTTCTGCCAGAAGACCGGGGACAGCAGTGGCTAAAATTCATGTCTGTAAATGAACCTCTGCCAGCCCCGCAGCGTGATTCTGCTCGAGATAACACCGGTGAAACAATCTTGACATCCGCACGCGATCCCACATCCGCTCGCCCAACCCGCACCAGGACCCATGCGCAAGCCTGACAAACGAGCGAACGATCGTACACAAACATCAGCCAGCTTGATTGTTGTGCCTATCTTTTATCCGTATACCTTTTTCTCGATGCACAGCTCGAATAATTATGTCACCTTCTGCACGAGTAAAACATGAGAATATTTACAATGTGGGTCATTTGATATCCGGGTTCAGTAGTGTCAAGGCTGTTCGTTTATTATTGTTGGGGATAAAAAAATAGGTCCCGTGCAAATTGTGTGCCGATTTTAGGTGACCTATATCAAAATCTTCAATGGAGTCTTACATTTAATTTGAAGGTGGTCACCTATCTCAATTCCGCGTCTGAGGCTAGTTATGACGTCATCAATATGGCGACCATAAATAGAATCGGTTCTTTAAAAAAAGCTATAGTTTGTATTGGTATAGTCGTTTTAAACCAACACAAATTATTTCTATCACACAATATCATTCATTGTAGTTACATGATGGTTTAGTCAAGGTTTTATGTGACTTTGATAATAATTTGTTTTCTCGATAAATACCATATATTTCCTATAAACATGATAAATACCCAGCTTATCAGTAGACCAGAAAAGGTGTGTATATTTATGATAACCAAAACATATAACTAAGCTTATGGTGTTCATTAGAATCGCCTTATTGAGAAATAATAAAAAAAATATCCTATTATAACCATCAAATATGCAGCTACATTTGTAAACTGTCCTACTGTTGGCATCTGCGCTACAATACTTGGTTCGTGATAATTTATATCAAGACAATACTAATCTGAATCAATTCTTTTCACAATGAATTTTATTCTGTATTGATGCATGTTTATTTCCCTGTTTGCATCATATGCGCAGATCTCAAGGTGTTGGGGTCAAGACCCAACCTCCATTTTCCAGTGTACAGGTTTGAAATGTTTAACTTTGTCGTGGCCCACCTTTAGATTAATGGCTGATAATGTTTTTGTTCCCAACTAGGGTATTTTGCAAACATATTCTATCTTAAAGAACATTTTCAAGCTGCATCTTTTAAGAATTTTTTTGCATTCTGTATGTGTGGGCGTTAGTTTCAGACAGCCTGTTACATATGTTACCATAGACCCAGTAAATTAACAAAAAGAAACCTTAAAGTTTAAGGTACAGAAATAATGCTTTTAACGGTCTAATTATTTAAATTACTCATATAGTCGGCATGCTGGCTACTTTAGCTAAATACAAAAGCTTTAAGAATAAAATTACAGCTTCCTACTGTGTTATGCGTGTTACTTTAATTAGATTACCCTTTAAAATTGAAAATTGTGACCAATGTCTATTATTTTTTAAAACTGATCCATGCAGTTTTCAAAATATTTTGAATATTTCGTACATACATACGCATTTTGAATAGTGAAAATCAGTGTTTGCATTTCTACTTTAAATATATTGTCTTATATGAGCAATTAAACAACCCATACACCCAGTTTTAAGAAGCGGAATCTGGTAGGTATTATTTAAGTAAAGATATATTAAAACATTTCCTGCTGTTGGATATCTTACTTATTTGGAAATGTCTTGTTCATATAATAAAGCATACTATAGGTTTTGCAGATTTAATAACAAGATCGATAAATTTTTTTGAAGACTGTAACATATGTTACATGGCATAATACTAAGCAAGGACATTTTCCTGATGTAAGAGATGACATTTCAGGAAAAAAATGAAATATTTTTCATGTTTTCCTATATGTATCTAGCCTCTGTTGCCTAAATCTTAGGCATTAGGTCATTGGTGGTTATCAAGCCCCTGTACCGTTATAGAAGATGTTATGAATAATCTTTTTTCAATAGTTCCTAATATGTAAAATACAAAAAATATAGATAGAGCTCAGAGGGACATATAAAATAATAGCTTCATTTAAACAGGACAATTTAGTAATTGTTCCTATCTGATGTAATATTCTGAACAAATCCTTATCAAAGCCATGTACAATATCAATGATTTCTGCTTCTCCTCATCTCATCACAACCATTAGAGGGAGCGCAGTGGCTCAGTGGTAGAGTGATTGACTCTAGACCGCGGGGCCGCGGATTCGAGCCTCATCGGCGTCACTGCGTTGTGTCCTTGAGCAAGACACATTCATCACAGCGCAGTACTGGTTCAACCCAGTAAGACCCGTCCCTACATAACTAAAAGATTGTTCATGGACGTAAAGAATCAAATTAAACAAACAAACTAAAACCAGTTGAATGATCAAACAGTATTTTGACTGCAAGCTGAGTAAGGGCCTGCTCCATCCCAAACCTCTATGGAATTCAACAGGCATAAAATAAAACTGCTTCCTTGCACCTCAACAACAGCAGAATCTAGGGCGAAGATTTGAAACAGTAAATGCATTTAAGCCCCCCCCCCCCCCGGTGGCTTAGGCTGGTGTCCGTTCTAAGAAGGTGGTTCTGTTTTTGTTGACTTGTTGTTTAATGTTACTCCCATTGTTGTAGTCTGTAATTGTTCTATGTTTTGTTGTACGTATATTTATGCCCTTTCCATTTTTTTTTTTTTTAAAAATGCAATCATCTTGCTGGAAAAGAGAGAGCTGGTTGCTTTGTTTAGTTTGTCTTCTTGGTGTCTCGTGATTGTTGCGTGGCTCTTCCTCGCGATGCCATGGGTTTGTCTGCAGTTTGTGATTGTGGTATTTCCTGATCATATTCGCTTACTATTTTCAATGTGCATCTAATACTTAGAATTTGCATACTGTAAGCCTGAGCGTTAGCCTGTAACAGCTTGTTATATATGTTACTATATCAATTTGAGAATAAGAAAAATGAATGTTTGAGCTACAGAAGGAAGGCATTAAAACTAGCTAATCAATTGATTTTCTAATAGTCTGCATTCTGGATCTCTTTACTACATAAGAAAGCTGTTTAATATTGATGCGGCTACTCGTTGCATTATGAGCGTAACATGAACTTAAATATAGTTAAAAACGGTAATTCTGGCTATAGATATTTAGTTTAACAACTGCTCTGTGTTGGTTTCAACTGTTTTTTGATTGAGATTTTTACAAACATATACTCAGTTGGTTAATACAAAATAATGCACAGGCCTATCCCCAATTTACAAAGAAGCAAATTTTGTTTGTGTTGCAGCGTTGGATATTTTAAATTTTCTTTAAAAGTCTTGCTCATTTATCACCCAGTTTCTGAGATCAGGACGCTTATTTAAGATGGCAATTTATCAGCTGTTCGCGATGCCATTGGTGATGCCACAGCCAGTATTTCTGATGGTATTCCATGCACTTTCGGGTGCTGATATTAACTGGTTCATTGTCAGGAAACGGCAAGATATCATGTTGGAGGGATTCAGCAATGCAGGTATTCAGCAGTGCTAGAGACGCATTCCAAGAAGCATTATGTTACCTCCGCCCAGTGCACTTAGAACCAGTGTGACGGATGCACTAGAGGAATACGTTTGTTAATTGTATCAGCCAGACACCCGTGTTGTTCGACTTACTGGACGAAGGTGGTGGATGTTTTAGAGAAAAGGAAGCTTGATCGCTAAACCTTCCACCTTCAAGGGCTGTGTTTCTCGAAGGTGTCAAACGTGCGCAATATCAATTCATCATTTGGAAATCCGCATCTGGCATTTATCCTGACAAACCAATGCCTGACAATTATGATTGGAACCGGGACTGTGATAAATATATTTCCGTTATGATGACATTACCTCCTGCCCCCCGAAGCCCCTCTGCAGCTGATAAAATGTGGTAATGTCTGCATGCGAGATATCTCGCTGTGAGTGCAAAGCTAACCATTTAGTGTTGTTGTGAAGCAGAAGAGTACCCATGTAAAGAAATAAGTGGGCAATTTGCTTATGACTTTTGTACGACTGTTTTCATACGGATTCAGGCATTTCTTTAACTATATCAACAAGAAGGCCTTACAGTCCGGTTTTGACCTCTGAAGGATAAAAATTGGACGATTCTAACTAAAAGTGTATGCAAAAGGTAAATCGGATTGTAACCGTTTTCTTTTGCTCGTGCTATCGAAGTGTAGAGGTTTTATTCTTATTTCTATTTCATGTACTACTAAGACTCATCTAACTTTTGATCCTTCAGAGGTCAAAATCGGACTATAGTTTGGTTGATAGTGGGTTATTCCTGCCAATGAGTTAGTACTCCTGTCTTTTCTTTGGGTGTAGGATAAGTAGCTACACATAAGCATAAAAGATAATATTTTACCCGTTTAATTTGTTATCACAAACACTGATTGTTTTCGTTCACCCCAATGTTATTTTCCGTAAATCGTGACGGCATTTACGTCCCTCCCTCAAACTGACATCGGCCTATCTGAACATATTTTGAATAGTACAATTCGCATTCAATGCGCGGTGTTTGCATTCAGTCATAATACGCTAAAGGAACGTTTCCATGCCTTGGCAATGGACAAAATGCATATATATGGTATTTACATATTAGACGTCCTTTTGGTGACGTCATCATTTTTAGGACGCGAAATAAATATGGGCGATATGTTTATTTTAATAATTTACCCCGTAAGATTAAATTATGTATATTTCGTCTGAAATTGGCAAACAAAATGCAAGAAAATAACGATTGCCAAAGACTATAATGGACATGACGTGAAACCCAGATGGGTGACCAGGTGATTTTCATTAGTTATCCGCCAAAGTTTGATTTGGTATAGGTCACCGTAAATCGGCATCAAATTTGCACAGGAGTCCTGATGGCCCTGGGCTATCACTCAAATATCGTTCTTAGTGAGATAATGTGCAGAACCTATGACTCGGCTACACAGACTCAAGGTCAAGGTCACAATTCAAGGTCATGTGATTTACAATTTGTGTCCGCTCCATATCTCCTAACCGTTTGAACTAAGTTTCATTTAACTTCATTCAAATGTTGCTTTCAGTGAGACAGTATGCAGAGCACAGGACTTAGCTACCCATTGTCTAAACCGGAAAGCGTTTTTCGAATACTATCCTGTCTGATTTGAGCATTGTGGATACATGTGATATATTTGTTTACCGAAAACGTCACCAAATCATGTGATCTTCACGACTGGTCGATTCAAACTTGTTATCAATCTGCGTCATCACGCGTCACTGGAACCACTTTTTTGACCCAAAAATGTTTTAGGGTAGAAAACTTTATCATTGTTTCGCTAAATACTGTAATACCAATCATTGTGATTGTTTAGCTACCAAAGGTTAGTTGATGTCTCCATAAACGAATTATTCATAACCATTCAGTGCTTGTTACTTTTCTAATGTAGTGTTTCGGGTAATGCACACCGCGTATTGACACAAATCCGACTTTTCAGTCGTAATGTGCCTTAGCAGACAGGTCGATTCTTTAGTATCGCAACTGCGCAAGGCAATGTTCAGCCACCTAGACTCAAGGTTAAGGTCAAAGGTCAATGTCAAAGGATTTACCCTTGAATTTCGTGTCCGCTCCATATCTCCTGAACCTTTGATGTTATTGTCATTAAACTTTACCCAAATATTCCTTTTAGTGAGATAATATGCAGAATCTATAACTCGGCTACATAGACTCAAGGTCAAGGTCACAATTCAAGGTCATGTGATTTACCCTTCAATTTGTGTCCGCTCCATATCTCCAAGACCGTTTGAACTAGTTTCATTAAACTGCCTTCAAATGTTCCTCTTAGTGAGACAATGTTCAGAGCACATGACCAAGTCACATTGACTTAGGGTCAAGGCCACTGGTCAAGGTCAAGGGATTTACCCTTGAATTTGGATTCTGCTCCATATCTCCTGAACCCTCTTAGTGAGACGATGTATAGAATCTTTGAATTGACTACGGAGACTCAAGGTTAAGGTCACACTTCAAGGTCATCTGCTTTACCCTTCAATTTGTGTCCTCTCCATATCTTCCGACCCCTTAAGTCGATTTAAATTATACTTCACCCAAATCTTCCCCTCAGTTAGCTAATGTGCAGAATATATGACCCGAGTTTGCAAAATTAATGTCAAGGTGAAACTTCAAGGTCATGTGATTTCCCCTCCATTTTGTGTCCACACCATATCTCATAAACCCTTCGAACGATTTTCATTAAAATTCACCCAATTGTTCCTTTCAGTGATGCGGTGTGCAGAACCAATGGCGTAGCTATGCAGACTCAAGGTTAAGGTCACACTTCAATGTCATGGGATTTATCTTTGAATTTCGTGTCCATACCCATCTCCTAAACCATTTGCTAGATTTTCATTAAAAATCACTCAAATGTTCCTCTCAGTGAGTTGGATGCAGAATCTATGACTCACCTATGCTAACTCAAAGTCAAGGTTACACTATTAAGTAATGGGATATTTGCGGCAAGGGATATGGGCGTCTTTCACACTGCTGTCTTGTTATGTGCATGTAGAAATGACCAAGTTTGTATGTAGTTTGGCGTGCACCTGAATGACAAGATAGACAGCCAATTTACATTATTGACAGCAAATCTTTAGATGTTTCATTAGAAATGAATGCCAAACTCAGTGGTTGCCTGGTTTTATTGCATTTACGCGCGATGATATGGCAGTTTTGCAAACTTTAGACCAGATCTAGCATCAACTGAGTCAACACATTTCAATATCAATATATTTTGTTTCAAAAAAAGCAATGTGATTGATGAACGCACTAATTTAATGCTTCCCAATGTTTACGAATATTCATGAATCTAGCACTGCGTTTATATGCATTGATTCACGTTTTAACGCAATTTAAATCGTATGCGCGTTGGAAATGCGCATAAAGCGGATTTTTGAAGTACAATTATAGTCCGTCCAGTTAAGAGAGACTTGACGGTTCTTAGCAAAGACACAACCGTGGACATCTTTAAGACAGAGTTTATTTATTCACCTGAGAAAATACCTATATACATGTAGTAGTTTTGAGCCCATTGTGAGAAAGAGGCATCTCAAATTAATTTGGAACTAGTCTAGCTGCATGTACGCATGACCTCGCCAGGGCTTTCGCTTCTCGCATAAACAAAGTATGCAAGTTGAAGAAGACTCCAAACAACTTTTGCCATCTAGTCGCTCTGGACACGCCAGAATGAGCGATTATTAGAGGCTTTTTTTCGGATATGCGGTAAGACCAAATCATATGTTTGTATTTTCTTTTCTCATGATCCAGACACCATTGTCCCGCTGAGTTCTAATTGGTGATTTATTATTACTGTATCAGGCTTAAAATCAAACCAGCTTTGCCATACAGACAAAATTTGAAGAAAGTGCAAACCTTCCCTCCCCCAAAACTTTCCCAACATATCCATCCCGGAAAATGAAATACAGCAGGTCCCTGGCAGCATACTAAAGATAAATGTTTACCAGGCATGCTAACGTATAAAGTTGGTCGCCCTCGTCGTCTGAGCTTCAGTTGGTTGCACGTGTAAAGCGTACATATGCTATTACACCCGATTTACTATTGACTAGTCTTATTTGACAGTGTATGACAGCGCTCTGTGTGACACGCCCAGTCCCTGTTAGCGCACGATACGCAACGTTAGTGTATCTAGAGAGGCTAGAGGTGTTAACGGTTTGAACCTCGCTCATCTTCCACATTGTGTTTGCGAGAAGCAAAGGCTCTGGCGAGTCTGTGCGGATGCGTAGGCACGTCTGAGCCTCGCTGCTAGCTGTTCCTTGGTATTGTCTTTGTGTGGGGAACTTTCAATCCAACACCGAAATACACCGCTCAAAATACACTGCTCTTAACATTATAGGAACTCATCATGTTTTACCATTTATCACAATGTATGTGCATTCATACAGTCCGATCCTTGCAAAGAGTTACGGGAGCACAATCGCTCAGTGGTAGTGTGCTTGACTCGACGCCGAGGGGTTACGGGTTGGAGCCTGACCGGTGTCATTGCGTTGTGTCCTTGAGCAATACGCATTAATCCTTACTTAGTACTGGTCCAACCCAGGAAGACCTGTCCCGAAAAAAAATGAAAAATTATTGACTTGCATGTAAAAAATCAAATCATACTATCACAATGAAAAAGCACTCATAGACCGACCTTTGCAGAGAGTTAGATTTAAAAAAGATAGGAACCTGTTCGTCTTACAATTAGCTTGGTGACCCATCAATGATGACGCTATTTGATAAGAATGAAGTTATTCCTTACCTTTAATCTTCGTTGCAGTTAAATTTTGTTTTAAAAATGCCCTTTCTATCATAACTTTTAAAGACAAATATTTTCAGCGCATACTAAAAAGTTCAACGTTTCTGTACATTCAATACCCTTTTAACGTAGCAGAAATTACTTGCTTGCGTTATTATTACATTCCTAAGATTCTACAGATGAGACATGGCAATGAGATTTCCAACAATGTAGTATGTGCGACCAGTAAAGGCTCAGACCAGCCTGCGCATACGCGCAGACTGATCAGAGCCTTTGTTAGTCGCATGGATATTCTATGTGTGTTAAGCTACTGACTGAGCATAAATTGGGGTTTCTAAGCTTACCAGGAGGCTGCACAGGCTCGTCTGAGTCAGGGATGAAGCGAGTACTAAGAAAAAGTACTCAAGTAAGTACTGAGTACTGACTGTTTTGAAAGTACTCGAGTAAGTACTGAGTACAAATTTTGTAAATGTACTCAAGTAAGTACTGAGTACTTTAGAAAGGTACTCATGAGTACATCTGAGTACTATAAAGTATGCAATGAAAATTTAAGACAAAAGCCAAATTAAATAACTAAACAGGCTGCAGATATTTATAATATTTACAAGCAAATACGTAGCAGTGACTTCTAAGATTCAATAGATAAAACCTGATACAAGTTATTAAGCATTTGAGCACTAAATAAAACAATAGCTGATTCTGCAAACTCTGCAGTTCCGAGCCGCCTCATCTGAATCTACAGTGTTTTTCTTCTAGATTTTGATTTTGGCGCTTAATGGTGATGAGCTAAGGAACTGTTCTGTTCTGTTTTAAGGATTATATTATTCTTGAAATTTTCATTCATAAATATTTGGACATCAAAAATTATTGACATAATTGTCTGAAAAAGTGATCAGCATGTTTCACCAAAGCATACATGTACATGTCAGAATGCAGATCAAATGTCAAACAGTTTAGACCATTATCAGACTGCTCCTGATCTTGGTGTGCACTGTTTGGTCAGGTATATATCTGTCCCAATATTTGGGGTAAATACAGTGTCTTATTTTGCAGCAAGTGTGACAAATACAACAATATACTAATTAAAGTACATTGTATTAATCCAAAATAGTGTTGCTCCTGGCCAATTATATGCATCATTAGGCATTTCATAAAAGTCCATTGTTAATAAAGAACCTGAAGTCAATGTGGCCACACTAAACTAAAAAAGCTTGATAGGTAAAACACACTCTTTTTAAATATTAGGATATGGCTAAAAAAATAAACAAGCCACTTTTATGAGAAAACTGGCAGGTTTTTTATTTATATTTTTTATTTTTCATAACACATATGAGGCCACTTTTTTTCAGACTTTTTTTTCAAGTCTGAAAAAGACAGATCAAAAGGCATTTCAAACAGATGAGGGAGGGCCTGGGAAACAATCAACTTTTTTCCCTATCTGATAAAAGTTAAAAAAAGTACTCAGTGGTACTCGTAATGTACTCATGAGTACAGGGTTTTTGTAACTGTACTTAAGTAAGTACGAGTACATATACTCATGAATTTCGCTAAGTACAGAGTACAGCTAAGTACTGAAAAAAAAGTACTCGAGTAAGTACGAGTATGAGTACTCCATCCCTGGTCTGAGTCTACACTTGTCAAAATGCCACATTGTTGGAAATCACGTGTCGCAGAAAAAAAGTCAAAATTAAAAGAAAACAAAAACGAACCAAACACATGACTAAAGCAGCGATTGTTTTTTTCGAAAGCGCTGATGATTTTGTAACCTGATACTTTGGCTTTCTTAAGAAACTTTGTAAAAGAAACTGGAATTATGCTTCATTGTCTACGTCTTTTTGATGGTTGTTAATATTATCCCTGATGGAAAATTATCAGGTACTCCTTTAAATATTTTAGCAGTGTACGAGGGATGATCCAAAAGTTCTGATCGTTGCCTTGTAGCTTTGTCCAGAGACATTTTTGAGAGACATACTATGCACCATTCAAAAGATGCAGTGTTTACCTTTATGATGGTGCTAATATTCTCTCGGTTAATAATTGCAGCATGTTATATATGGTCCACTCGATACCACTGACCTTTTTCCATATTATAGAATTATGATTATATTTGAATTTGACTCTTTCAAGCCCAGCATCTTTAAAATTGCAAAATAAAACTTTATTGTCTTTTTACTGTTTGTTACTTATAATGTCCATTCAAATGTTAGAATGGTGACAGGTTATGTCGATTCAATATTTAAAGCTCAATGCGGAGTCATTATGACGTCATTGAAATTGACAACTACGTCATTGTGAATACATTGCAGAATTTTTATTTTCGAGAATATTCTATTTTTGTCTACAAATTTGTACTAAATACATGCCTAACCAAATATTGGCAAAACATTTAAGACCAATACTATTTTGATTACAAAATATCTCAATCTTAATTGGAATATTGTAAAAAGTTCTATGTTTTATCGAAAAAATGATTAATTTTAAATAGGAATTTTCAAAATTGTTTTTGGTTTCAGATGGATGCTTTTTGCTAAATTTAATCCTATATTGCATCATCTTACGAAAAAGTGCACCTTTGGACAATTAATTGGGTTTTATATTTAGATATACACATACAAATTCGTGTTTCTCCGAATATTGACCTAATCAGTGGATTCATTTTAATTGTCTTATGTGGGTTACTATCAGTCTCCGACGATACCAATAATTCATAATTGATTCAGACAAAAATCAGTTCATCTTCATTTGCCTAAAACAAATTTTACCTTTAATACAACTGTTGTTACGGCAATAAGGGCTGGTCAAAACTTCAAGTGATCAAAATTTGATTATAGCTGACGGTTGCATAGCCGTATATTCAAAGGCCTAGAAAACTCAAATCATAAAGAAAATTCGTCATATCTTCAGAACATATTGACTTACGGAAGAACATTGAGCAGCCATAAAATCGAAATGCTGGAACTGCTCTTGTCTAAATTGTGATGTCTCCAACATGCACAGTCTGCTTGATAGGTCAGTGCATTGAGGGTATGGCTATTATGGGATAGATTTCCGGTCGGTCGTTCAAGTTACATCAAACATGTAAGAGCAGTGTATAAACAAAGAAAATTTTATTATTTGGTAAAATTTTCAGGCATGTTGCATCGCTGGTTACAGAGATATCACACCAGGATCAGAACTTTAAGATCATCCCTCGTATTTAAAGGTTTACTACACAATTTTAACATTTAGCGTCATTACATGTAAATGCAAGAATATTCGACCCCAATACATCGGTCCTCTTGAAAACTGAATTTCAATACTTCAGTCTAGTGAAATACATAGTTTTCTATTGGCCAGGTGTTCAGTCTATCGTCCATGGAAAAAAAGGTGTTCCTCTATTTATTTTTAGCAGTGGTGTACTTGTTCAAACACAAGTTGTGATTCACAACATAGTGAAATGTATTTTTTTACGGAGTGGCTATTACCAGATGACTGATAATAGCGATTCTACGTTGAAACCGCTATTACCAGTTGGCTGGTAATAGCGGTTTTACGTCAAAAGCGCTATTACCAGATGGCTGGCAATAACGGTTTTACGACGAAAGCGCTATAACCAGATGACTTGGGACCCGGGTTTAAATCACTTCTTAATATAATGTCGACTTCACTAAGATTTTCCTAAATCGGTTATTTTCATAAACGGATTATCAGGCACATTGTTGGCCACCTTATCTTCTGTAAATTGAAGTGAATTCTTGAAAATGTTCGCGTAATTCCAACTTCACAAAACTATAGTTGCTAAGTCTATGACTAGTAGCCATATCAAAACTCAAGTTTCGTAAGTTACTCTCCGTAGCAGTGGTTTGTGGCTATCCGAGTCAAAACTACTCTGTAGCTGAGCTAATGGATTGGTGTTTAGCGGGTCAAACAAACAACAGATTGTTTGTTTTCTTACTACTCCCGGTAGCTGAGTTTCTTACACAGTCTGGGGACAAGATGCCCCTGTACTTTAAAACAATCACTGCTGAGTAAAATTACATATATCAACACTCTGTCAGATTTGCTTTCAAAATAAACAGCCTAGATAAAATTGTAAGCTTGTCGTATCTCCACACATGTATGATTACTGATTAGCTTTGGATACAAGTAAACTTCATTAAACAGTGAAGATACATCTGGTGACATTTGATCAGCGTCTGCACTGTTACCCATTTAAGGGCCAGCAAAACACATCTGAAAATATCGTTTGCTAAAGTTGTTTGCTGTAATATCCCATGTAGATGGAAGATTCAACTGCAACATGAAGGGTCAATAAGCTTACCTCTTTTGATGTATATGGCTGTTTGTCACCTACTTTGCTGTTTTTAAACAGTAGGAACTTATTAAAATTAAGTTCGTTTCTGGAACAGTCAAGTTTGGGTTTTGATAGATAAAATGGATTCAACAAAAACAAGGCAATGATAAATATATTATGTTTTGATGTATGCATGGAGCTAACTTATGACAGAGTAATTCCTAAATTCAGATGCTGAACCCAGTTAAATAAACAATCAATCTCAAAGTGTTGATAACACAATTACAGGCGAAATTTATGAACTCGGATCCGAGTTCTTCAAAAGTGCTTGTCTCTAGACTGTACAATTGGTTTGATGCTAAATGAGTCGAATTAAGATTTCTTACTACATGTATTCTCTATAGATTAATTGGATGGCTTGAGACCCAGAAAAAATTTGACTCTCTGTTGCTCTCTGGCATGAAAGGCTAAAGATAGTTTCTCCTATATACAAGAAAGCCCGATAGGGCAATTTTTTTATTTCTTACATATATAAATTATATTTTTCCAACTTCGACGTTTGTATGCTGGCGTGCGCATATATGTCTATCTTTCTGGCTACGTGCGTGCGTAAGTGCGTGCCTTCGTGCGTCTGCATGTACGTGTGTGTGTGTGTGTGTGTGTGTGTGCGCGTATGCGCGCACGTGCGGGCGTGCGTGGATCTGTGCATACGTGTATGTTGTTGTATGGATATGCCTATGTGTCTGTGTCTATCTGTGCTTAAATTCATCCATGTGTGTGTGTGTGTGTGTTTGCTGATTGCGTAAAGCTGGGACGTAAGTGAAAATACACACTCACACATCGGGGACTTACTTCGAATCGCGGACGTCCGCTATTCGCGAAACGGTAAAAAATGAATTCCCAACATCTGTTTTACATTAGAAAAGTGAGAACTCAGCAAAAATCAACATGTCCCCGTTCCTTGACTAAAGCGTCAGGTATAACTTACTCAAAAGTGTATTTTCCCATAAGAAAAAATATATCGAGTGTATAGTCGTCTGCGCCTTGGTCCGCGTTTTCGCGCGGAAATTCCATAGTCCCCGTTGTGTTCGGAGCATTCGGTGTAACAACATGGCATCAAGGTTTTCATCTCGGATATGTTGGAGGTAACGTCCGACGGTTCTAACGTGTACCCACGATCTATGGTTTGAGCAATATTAAGAAAAAATATTTCAATTTTTCATCTAAAAATTATCATTTTTACAGCTGTGAAAAATCACAGTATATAGCGTTTGTGAGGGGGTGGACAGGGGGCGGGGGTACGGGGGTGGAGGGTGCGGAATCGGGGGTGGAGGGGGCGGAATCGGGGGTGGAGGGGGCGGGAAGCGGGGGTAGAGGGGGCGGGAAGCGGGGATAGAGGTGGCGGGGAGCCTGGAAAGATTGGGGCGGGAAATTGAATTTTTTTTTATAGAAATTCAAAGAAAATGGCAGTTTTAGGCCTATAAGTTATATTAAGGCCAACCAATGAAAATATACATATTTGTGTGGACTATTTTGTCACACGACCCACGTAATGTATGGCGCCAGTAGGATTTCAGCTTGATTTTTACTGTCGTTCAAAGAACAGAGATTACCGAGAAAACGAGATTATCAGGGTAGGTTGTCTTTAGGTGAATGATAGTTCTTGTCACGCAGTGACAGAATCATATCCAACTAATACAGGAGGCTTTAAATCTACTTTTTTAAGGAACCGATTAGCCTTATTGTGCAAAGAACCAAATTGACTTCTGTAAACTAATAAAAAGTTAAAACACAACATGAGTTGTGCTATGTTCGATAGTTCGCATTTTGATATAGAATTGTCAGTGTTTGAGAAACTAACTAAACAATGATTGTTTGACAGACCCGAAAGTTTAATACCACGCATATTGTCAAGCTTGGAAAATGTATGCTAGTGTTTTGATTTTTCACATTATCGATGTATCACGCATTCTACAGTGATATTTGCAAGAAAAAGAAAATGTATTGAGACTTAAATGCAGAGGAAAGTCATTCCCTTTTTCCACACATGCGAAAATGTTTCATAAAGTTTCAAAAGCTCCTTGGGGCTTATGTTTATGTTATAATGTCTACCCGACTCAAACCATCCCTTATCGGACAGGGAGACTCCCTGAAATGAAGTATAAAATACAACTTTTTAGAAGATCAAGAAATCTTCCTGATCTGACTGAACAAGTTTACTTTATTTTCTTGTCTTCTGCTGATAACCTTTGCAAACAGTTTGGACCCAGGTCAACACCGACAGAATGTCTGTCCTGATCTGGATTCTACTGGTCCTGATCTGGATCCAAAGTATTTGACACATTGGCTCTGATGTTCATGAAAAAAATCGAAAAGGTTAATTTTGAAAAACAAATCAGCAGATGGAAACAAATGCATGAAAAATCACCAAGTATGCAAATAATTAATCGACACTTAAGAGTAAGACAAAAACATGTATTTATTGATTTCAGTCGATGTTATTCGGACTTCAGTCGATGGTACACCATCGCAAATGACCGCCTTTTACATGAAATGTTGCCCGTGCCATCTACATAATGTGATCTTAGCACCTGCAAAGTTTGAAGTTGCTACATCAATATATTAAGGTAAAAATGTATTTACAAGAAAATATAGTATATGAACTTGACTGTGACATCAAGGTCACTTGAAATATTGCCAAAAATAGTACGTGAGTATGAACAGGAAATACCACAATCACAAACCGCAGACAACCCTGTGGCACCGCGAGGAAGAGCCGCTCAACATTCAAGTTATGAGTAGATGCATTTACACACAAAATTTGAAATTCCTATCTCAAAGAATATTGGAGATATGCACCAGACTCAATGCAGTTTCTAGAAACTAGGTCAGAGGTCAAGTCCAAGGTCACAGAGACCAAATTATGGTACCTGACACTTTGTCATCCCAAGATGCATCTACACACCAATTTTGAGACTCCTACCTCAAACAATATAAGAGATATGCTCCGGACACGATTACTAAAAAAACTAGGTCAGAAGTCAAGGTCACCATGACCTGTAAATGGTATGTGACACTCCGTCATCCCAAGATGCATTTACACACCAATATCGGAATTTCCATCTCAAAGACTATAGGAGATATGCACCAGACTCAATGCAGTTTCTAGAAACTAGGTCAGAGGTCAAGTTACATGTCACAGTGACCCAATTATGTAACGCGACACTTTGTCATCCCAAGATGCATCCACACACCAAATTTGAGATTCCTACCTCAAAGAATATAAGAGATATGTTCCGGACACGATTATTCTAAAACTACAGAGGTCAAGATCAAAGTAACAGTGACACCGAATGGGCATGCAACACTCTGCCATCCCAAGATGCATCCACAAACCAAATTTGAAATTCCTACCTCAAAGAGTGTAAGAGAAGAGATAGGCTCTGGACACAATAATTCTTAAAACGAGGTCAGCGGTTAAGGTCAAAGTCACAGTGACCCAAAAATTATATGTGACACTCCGTCATCCCAAGATGCATTTACACACCAATACTGGAATTCCATCTCAAAGAATATAGGAGATATGCACCAGACTCAATGCAGTTTCTAGAAACTGGGTCAGAGGTCAAGTAACATGTCACAGTGATCCAATTATGGTACGGGCGCGACACTTTGTCATTCCAAGATGCATCCACACACCAAATTTGAGATTCCTACCTCAAATAATATGAGATATGCTCCGGACACGATTATTCTAAAAACTAGGTCAGAGGTCAAGTTAAAGGCCACAGTGACACGAAAATGGTACGCGACACTCCGCCATCCCAAGATGTATCCACATACCAAAATTGGAATTCCTACTTCAAAGAATAAAGGAGATATGAACCGGACACGAAGTGGGATGGACGGACGGACTGACGGACGGACGGACAGTGCGATTACTATATGCCTCCCAAAGTTCCATTGGGGGCATAAAAAGGAGGCCCCAAAATATAAGAATCGTTAGGGTAACCGAAAACAAGAAGTGTTTTGGCCTAATATACACGTAAATACTGTTTACTTTGCTCACTCCAGAAGAGACATTCATCTAATGTGACAGTACTTTTAAGGGGTCGCGCAGCGCAGACGATAACGTGTCGGATTGCAGATGCAAGTCTGACAGCAGATACAGGGGCTGAGAGTTCGATCTCGGCCTGGTCCCATACTTTAGTGGAGATTTGATCTTGAAATAAATTCTATGGCCATTCTCCTCCCTTCCGCTGATTCAAGTAGGGTTAAGCATAAAAAACAAATAAACTAAAGTATGTTTAACTCTTTGTCCCCTGAAAATGCAGATGGGTCTTTGGTAAGCTATTTTTAGAATTAATTTTGGTTCTTGGCTACGCTTAAGTTCATGAACAAGAACAAAATTTTATCAGGGGGAGGGAAAAATCTGACAGGGGGAGGGAAGTGGGGTTGGAGGGGGAGGGAAGTGGGGGGAGAGGGGGAGGGAAGTGGGGTGAAAGGGGGAGGGAAGTGGGGTAAAACGGGGAGGGAAGTGGGGATTGGGTACCCCCTTTCCACCCCCTCGTTTGTAGATTTCCAATATTTCCTACGTCATGAATAATCATAGGAGTGGTAGAGTGCTTGACTCGAGACCGAAGGGCCGCGGGTTCGAGCCTCACCGGCGTCACTGCGTTGTGTCTTTGAGCAAGAACATTAATCCTAGCTTAGTACTGGTTCAACCCAGGAAGACCCGTCCCTTTATAACTGAAAGCTTGTTGATGGGACGTAAAGAATCAAATCAAACAAACAAAACGAATAATCATTATCATTATTCTAAAAATAGCCGATGAAGTCATTCGGACAAACATTCGGCAGATATGGCAGCTGCCAATGCATTTCAATCCATTGTTTTGCGCGAATCTGATGTTCCTGGGGCGAAATTAGTGTACGAGTCGATAGAAAAACATTCAAATATTCAGTTACAAAGATGGCTGGAATGCCGAGGCCTCGCAAAAACAGGCAATCGGAGTAAACTCATTCAAAGGTAAGTTGTTTTGTTTCGACACATTTCATGTAAACAAAAGGTCATGCACTCCGAAAAACACAACAGCAAAAGTGCGTCTCGGATAAAGCACCGATATAATATTCACAGTAGATAATCACGTGACATGCGGACAGTGAGCTAATCGGATGTTGCAAAGGATTTTGATGTAAAATCAATATATTTTGGCGTTTTAAAGGTGAGTGACCTCTATATTTTCGTGATTTTATACTCTTTTTGCGCATCATTTGCTCATATCCAAGCATATACGTTCTTGCGAATGGTCCTGCGTTTAGTCTATCAGCAAAATAATGCATTACGACCATCTCTGCTTTGAAAAGCGACTTAAAAGCGTCGACTCTATCATTTTAATTATGACATAATCTCCGGCCAGACCACTGTAAAATCATGAATAAAATCAATATTGCATATGCATTTAATGTTTTTTTACTTGGTGTTTACACGTTAGTAAAGGCCCTTGCCCTTTGCATCCTAGTTTTAGCCAAGTGAACCGGGTTTCTTGATTTGTCAGGGGAAATAGAGGCAGACCCCCTTTTGGAAAGATGACCGCAATACTGCTGGTAAGTAGTTTTAGACTGGCCGCAATATCTCGATTTAAGTATCTGTAAGCTTCCTTTAAAACTGGTAGTTTTCTTAAGGTTACTGAGACAGGATATATTCATGGTGTTGAAATCTATGGCGCAATAGATATACAAGTAACTTACATTTAAAAATCAATCGATGAAGGCGTCAATAGGCTTTACTGATTAGAGAATTATGGCTCTAAAAATTAACAACATTGGCGAGTTCAAATATTTGAAGATGATTATAGATCTATCGAATGGTGGTATGAGGGTTGCTATTGATTAGCGAATTTGTACGTAATAATTATGCCTAGCGAATTTTGGGAGAAAAAAGCGGAATGACGCATTTTAACGGTTAGCGTATTCAACGAATATATGTGCTATTGTCCCACAACTGCAAAGAGCAGTTAGAATAACGAGATTTTACTCGTTTAAAGTAGATGTACAGTTCTTTATATAAAGGCGCTGATCAGACTGCGCGGCTACGGAGGCTGTTTTGGGCCCTTGTTATCTGCATGTAGCAAGTCAGGTTTTCGCGCGACCAGACCATTTCAACTTTCTACCTTCCAGCCACATTTTGCGATCTGCTGATATCCTTTTGAAACAGTTCGGGCCAACGTCTGGCTTGACAATGTAGCAGTCATACTTGTATGCAAGGGGGTTAATTATCGTATTTTTGTTATCTGCACATGATGCATTCAGCTCGTCTACTGATAACATTCACGCAATCAGATTGGACCCAGATCAGGTCCGACAAAACATTGGGCATGGTCTGAATCCAAACTGCTTGACAAATATATCTAGATCTCTATATACTTTTACTGTCTCATCACGATGAGTTCATGTCTAAATTACCGTACAGTTACTTGATCTGTACACTGGTACAGGGATTGACTTTTCCTTTTCAAACCAGGGTCGTTGCCGCGTGTTTGAAAGTGGTCCGGCAGATGAGACCATCGAATGCCGAAAGATCGAGACTTGGGAGAGCACAAGAGACCCCCTCTCGATGGTAGCGTTTGTGAGAGCTCCCCGGAGAAAAAGAGTCTTGACCGCCTCTTTGTGTGTTTTAAATGCTTTCTTTGCTGAGTTTGGGACCAGATTTCAATCTTTTTTGGTCACAAATTTTCTCTCAAAAAATGCAAGGAACAATCTTCCGAGTTAAGGCAGTCACGATTGTGTACGTTTCTTTGACATATGTGTTATTTCACATTCAACACACTCTGTCGCCCGATATGTTCTTTGATTTAGAATAATTAGGAAACACGCCCCATGCGCGGATCTAGACAGTTTTGTCAGAGCTATAAATCTAGAAAGTTTTGTCACCAATATAAATGGGCCATCATCGGCCCGCCAGCGAAACGCCATTGAAATGGCGTTTTGCTGGCGGGCCGATGATGCTGGGAATCCAGACCAGTATTGTGAAGAAACCCTACATTTTTGTGCTTTTTAAGGGGGGGGGGGGGTCCTGACCACCTGCCCCACCCCCCTCTGGATCCGCACATGCGCCCAAAAATAAAGAGGTCATCTGGTATTTTGCTCGTGCTCTTTGTTAATATACCATTTAAATCAACTAATTTAAGCTAATATCATTTGACGTTTTCAACCAACTTTAGCATATTTTGATGGCCATTTTCTGTAGCCAACCAATAGTAATGAAGTTAAAAAAAACACCTGGATCAAGCATCAAATAAAACAATCCAAATATAATGATGTAAAGTTACTTTTGGATTTTGGCTTCATGGGAGGTGGGAGAATGGGCTTAGCGCATGTCCGCCTTTAGTGCGCATAATGCTCACTTATGGATTACCTTTGTTTCACTTATCGCCAAACGTTGATAACAAAACAGTTGCTAGACAAGACTTGACAAAAGAATCAAAGGATCTAACTTATTATAACTAATTTCAGGCTCCGCAGCATGCACAGTGGGCACAAGTAGCTGACAGCAACCTTAATTTCAAAGACTTTAAAATCCGAGTTGCAGTTTTTCTTTTCTGCATAGCATGGTGACTTGCATTTACGAGGCCCTGGAAGGGTTTAAGGGATACAGGGATATTGCCAAAAACTTAAAGAGATACAGGATATTTTTGTAAATATTTCAAGGGATACTGGATACTTGGATCAATTTTAGGGATATGGGGATACAATGCTTTCGGAATTTTGGGGATATTTGCCATATTTATTTTAGGGATATGGGGTATTTTTCCAAATATTTAAAAGGATTTGGGATACTGGGACCCCCCCCCACCCCCTCCAGGGCCTCACTTACGCACTCGAGCTGCGAGTGAAGCTCATACGAATCCCCCACATCGCAATCTCAGCGGCATGATTTTGCATTTAAAGCATGCGCGAATTCAGAGGGGTGGGGGGCAAGGAATCTGGACCCCCTGAAAATCACAAGCTATATGAGTGAGCAATTGGATCCTGCACCTCCTGGAAACAGTTGGGTCCCTCTAGAACATTTGAAAAGAATAGTTATTTTTGAAATATGAGCCGTGACATGTAATTTCCAACAATTTTGCGTTTTGACAAGTGTAAACTCAGATGAGCCTGTGCAGCCTCCTTTCAAGCTTAGAAACTCCAAATGATGTTCATTCAGTAGCTTAACACTCATAAAATATTCAAGCGACTAGCATAGCTCTAATCCATGCTATGATCAGACCGTGTGTATGCGCAGCCTGATCTGAGGCTTTGCTGGTCGCACATACTTGATTGTTAGAAACCTCATGTCGCCGCTCATATATCGCTGCACTATCAGGGGCCATTTTACTATAAAATCAATATTTTTGATATCATATTTGTTTTGATATCACAAAATCGATTTTTCGATATCACAAAATGAGCTTGATTTTTTGAATAACAAATTCGATTTTTGATATCACAAAATCGAATGTGTGATATTACAAAATCAAGCGCATTTTGTGAAATCAAAATCGATTTAGTGATATAAAAACTATGATATCAATAGCTTTTGCACAGGGTCGCCTTTGCCTTCGTCACTCGACAATGTTACAACGTTACCAAAATCTCTTGCTCGCAATATGCGTGCCATTTATGCGGGAAGTGAAGGCTCTGTCGAGCCTGCATATTTGCACAGGCTCGCCTGAGCCTTCGGCACTCGACAATACGATAAGTACCACAATCCCATGTGCTGGCGCAAATAGCGATTTGAGTGACACATATGCGGACAGCGAGTACGCTGGCGAGTCATATTTGCACAGTCTGAGCCTTTGAAACAGTATCTAAATCTCATGTGCTGGCTCACATGATTTGTGTGCCGTTTAAGCTTGGCGATTAGCTTTTCCCGCCGTTAAGAATTCTTAAGAACTAAAATGCCAAAACGATCTTAAGATATCAAAAAATCTATTTTGTGATATCAAAATATAGTGATGGATTTGTGATATAACCAAATAATCACAGCGTGTAAGTAAATTTATATAAAAAAAAAACTTTTCCTACTAAAATTATATCGTTTTTTCTTTTAGCCTAAACGGTGACAGCGATGCGCACACCCCAGCTTGAAAAAAGTACCCTTTCTCATCGTTTTTTGTACACGAATCGGTACACAGATGACCAGCGAGTCCCACATCAGGGGCAGTATTGCGGTCAGTCAAAAAAATTACTTTAGCAGTACTTGATAGGGTACAGAATCGATATTGCGGTCAGTCAAGAGGCAACGGGTGCATAACAGTATTGGAGTTAAAAACATCTTTTCTGGAAGATATGGCCCAAAAGTTCGTGTTAATATAACGGGGAATTGATTTTTCTTCACATATTTCTGAAAATAACCCTTTGGTTTTGCATTATTATGCAAATAAACAACAAACGTTTGATGCAGGTTGGGATTATTTTACCAAGTTGCCGATGATAACCTGCTACGATTTGATGTTTTATGAACCATCTACAAGTTTTCTCACATCTCTACTTTGGTACAAACATTTTTCATAGCACGTTCTTAAAGAACATTTGTCGTTTTGGAAATTTCATTACCGCATGTATGCAGAAAACACAAAACAAAAGCGGTCACTCACCTTCAACACGCGAAAATATATTGATTTTCCATCAAAATCCTTTGCAACATCCGATAAGCGCACTGTCCGCAAGTCACGTGATTATCTACTGTGATATTTAGATTATATAAGAATCCGAATATTTCAGATATCATCATGTATTTTCTTCAAGTCTGCAAATAGTTTTTTATGCTTATCTGATCAAATCCCGGGGATCAAATGTGTAATTCGGTATAATTGTGTAATCAGGTATAATTGCCTCAGCAGTGCATGAACCTGTATTCTTTCTTTCTTTCTCTATATACTGCCTGGCGCTCGCTTTCGAGCATTATCGGCAGGTGTACATTGTACACTCCGGGTTGCAGGATGAAAGCCTACAAGTAACCATATCGAAATTACCGTAGGGTTCTTTAACCTGCACAGGGGGTGGCTTTCCCTGCACAGGGGACATCCAGTGAACGTCCCGATCCGAAGGACGATGCACTTATCTAGCATCATCCCTGCAAATGACACTAGAGAAAGCGTGTTCGGACACCGAAATTTTTCTCGCCGCGAGCGGGAATCGAACCTGGGACCTCTAGCACCAGAATGTACCCAGTAATCGTGAATCCAACCAAGAATCATGTTAGCTTATTGGTGAAATGCCAAAATGATATTCTTTCACCAGGGCTTTTACAGGGGTAAATTTCCGCCCTAACTTTGATAAAAGAAGTGGTGTAATGATGCCTGGATCCAGAAAACTTTCCAAGGTAGGGGGGGTCCACCTCCAGACCAGGGTAGGTCCAGATTCAAGGGATTTCTTTTTTTAAGGGGGGGGGAGGGGGTGGAATTGAGGGGGTCCGGACCCCAAGTCCCAAACCCTGGTTTGTGCATGGTAATTATACTGAAGATTTTCAAAATGAAAGAAAAAATGTGTTGGAGAGACACATAGCCAGGTAAACATGCCCAGACAATCTAGAACCTTCTGGTTACCATGATTATATGCGTTGCATCATGAGAAAAATGTTTTTGCACATGTGACAATGAGGCAGATGCTGATTAGTACCTTTATTTCCACTTTCATCACTGATAACGCTAGTGTAAGTTATACCCCCTTGTACCCCACTTTTATATATACCCATAGGACAGAGACCAATTGCCTTACTAGATTCAAGTATGTCAATTAACATTAAATCCATCTCCACAGCAGCAACTACTTATTTAATGTCAACTGCTCTTCGAAACTGCAAGATTAATTGTTTATACAGTGTGCTCCCTGGGAAACTGGAAGTTATAATGCTTATCGCATTAATAAATTTGTATAAAAGCTATGTTTTATTCCATTGTCACAATATAGATCACAGCAACAACAATAACAGGTAGAGATGTCTCAGCTTTAGTACGAAAATAAGTGTAAGTTTATACCAAAAGGGATGGCAGTTCAGCTGCTATCTAATAACAGATATATATTTGTACTAAAACAATACGAGGTTAAACATTTAGCGGCGATAAAATCCTTCACATTTCTACCTATTATTAGTTGGCAGCTGAACTGCCTACCTTATTGGTATAAACTTACCACTATTACCATACTAAAACAATATGAGTTAAAACATTATCTGGCGATAAATCCTTAAAGTTTCTACCTGTTATTAGGTGGCAGCTGAACTGCCATCCCATTTGGTATAAACTTCTACTTATTTCTATACTAAAACAATACGAGGTAAACATTTTCAGGCGATAAATCCTTAACATTTCTACAGGTTATTAGGTGGCAGCTGAACTGCAATCCCTTTTGGTATAAGCTTACACTTATTTTTGTACTAAGGCAATATGAGATGAAAAAATCCAAGTGATAAATCCTTAACATTTCTACCTGTTATTGTTGTTGCTGTAATCTAGATCGTGACAATGGAATAAAACATAGCTTTTAAAGCAATTGTAATGCCACACAAGGATCAGTTGCAGTTCCGCTGTCACCAAATTCTGAAATGTATGCTATTTAACTGTAAGTTTATACCATAAGGGGTGGCAATTCAGCTGCAACCTAACTACAGGTATAAATGTTAAGGACTTATCATTGGAAAATGTTTTACCGCATATTGTTTATTGCACAAAAATAAGTGTAAGTTTATTCTATAAGGGGTGGCAGTTCAGCTGCCACCTAACAACAGGTAGAAAAATTAAGGATTTATCACTGAAAAATCTTTTACCGCAGATTGTTTATTGCAGAAAATAAGTGTAAGTTTATACCATAAGGAGTGGCAGTTCAGCTGCCACCTAACTACAGGTAGACTTATTACTGGAAAATGTTTTACTGCAGAATGTTTATTGCACAAAGATAATTGTAAGTTTATACCATACGGGTTGGCAGTTCAGCTGCCACCATATTACAGGTAGAAATATTAAGGAATTATCATAGGAAAGTGTTTTATCGCAGATTGTTTATTGCGCAAAAATAAGTGTAAGTTTATACTAAAAGGGGTGGCAGTTCAGCTGCCACCTAACTACAGGTAGAAATCTTAAGGACTCATCACTGGGAAATGTTTTACCGCAGATTGTTTATTGCACAAAAATAAGTGTTAGTTCATATTAAAAGTGGTGGCAGCTTTGCTGCCACCTGCTTACACATTTGTTTTACAAAACACACATAAATTAAGATTACTGTTATGTAATCTTTTTCTTCAAATGAAACAGTATTTAGCCACTTATCGTCTGCTTCCCTAGTCTGTTGATGTTCTTATGTAGCTCTTATGTAGCTTATATTGCAAAAAATATGGACTCAGATCAGACTGCTCCCCCGAAACATTGTCTTCCATGAAAAGAAATCTCCATGAAAATCTAGTCTGAAGTGCATTTAAATGTGTGCAGCAGACTAGAAATGCAGACAACATTTTAAGAAAAAAGTTATTGCTGGCTAAACATTAATCAAGCTTTCTGGTGTAGATTTGTAAAAATGCTTGTCACAATGCAGGATGCACATTGTTATCTTAACAACTGAGAGTCTTGCTAGCAAATTGATGTTGACAGATTTTTAACAATAAAACAAACACTGATTTTGAAGCTCCTCTCCACATTTTAAACTCTGGTTGTGTGTCTCCTGGGTAAATTAGAGTTGGCTGTGCTGTATTTGAAAAACATTTTTGTCTGCAATGAAGAATTGAAAGGGGGCATGCAAGGCTATTCACTTTGTTGACTTGGCAACCAACTAAAGTTCCAAATGTAAACGTGCGCTTAGTTCGATTCGAAGTGGGCCCATGTATTGTCATGAATAGTTAAGCAGACAGCCTTATGTCCCTTGATAAAATAGTTTTAAAAGCACCCCGTTTTCGCGCTGTATACACCAAGGGAGATCACTTAGTACGGAGGTGTGTCGTTATACCCCTGGTACGAAGTATATCGGGGGTATATAGTTTTTGCCTTTTCTGTAATTGTGTTTGTCTGTTTGTCTGTCTGATTGTCTGTAAACTTTTTTTCCGTCAAAGATTTCTTAGCAACTACTTGGGTTAGGATTCTGAAATTTGGTACAAAGCTTGATAGTGATAAGTTGTATTGTGTAACAAAAGAACAGCCACATATTGCTTATCAGTCCCTTTATTTGTTCATTTTTCTTTCTCTCCAATAGAAATTTCTGTCACAGATTTCTCAGCTCCTATTGGAGCCAGTGTTTTCAAATTTTGTGTACATCTTCAGGATGGCAAAGTGTACTGTGTAAATGGAAATTAAGATGCTAATCCTCATTTTGCCTTCTTTTTTCAAATTTTCATTTTTTCCTTCTTTCTCTCTTATATAATACATATGGACATTTTTTCTGTCGACCACTTGAGTTAGGATTCTGAAATTAGGTACAAAGCTAGATAGTGATGAGTTGTATTGCGTAACAAAAGAATAGCCACATATTGCATATCAGTCCCTTTATTTATTCATTTTTCTTTCTCTCCAATGGAAATTTCTGTCACAGATTTCTCAGCCCCTATTGGAGCCAGTGTTTTAAAATTTTGTGCACACCTTCAGGAAGGCAAAGTGTACTGTGTAAATGGAAATTAAGATGCTAATCCGCATTTTGCCTTCTTTTTTCAATTTTTCATTTTTTCCTTCTTTCACTCTTATATAATACATATAGACATTTTTCCGTCAAAGATTTCTTAGCAACTACTTGGGTTAGGATTCTGAAATTTGGTACAAAGCTTGATAGTGATGAGTTGTATTGTGTAACAAAAGAACAGCCACATATTGCTTATCAGTCCCTTTATTTGTTCATTTTTCTTTCTCTCCAATAGAAATTTCTGTCAAAGATTTCTCAGCTCCTATTGGAGCCAGTGTTTTCAAATTTTGTGTACATCTTCAGGATGGCAAAGTGTACTGTGTAAATGGAAATTAAGATGCTAATCCTCATTTTGCCTTCTTTTTTCAAATTTTCATTTTTTTCTTCTTTCTCTCTTATATAATACATATGGACATTTTTTCTGTCGACCACTTGAGTTAGGATTCTGAAATTAGGTACAAAGCTAGATAGTGATGAGTTGTATTGCGTAACAAAAGAATAGCCACATATTGCATATCAGTCCCTTTATTATTCATTTTTCTTTCTCTCCAATGGAAATTTCTGTCACAGATTTCTCAGCCCCTATTGGAGCCAGTGTTTTAAAATTTTGTGCACACCTTCAGGAAGGCAAAGTGTACTGTGTAAATGGAAATTAAGATGCTTATCCGCATTTTGCCTTCTTTTTTCAATTTTTCAGTTTTTCCTTCTTTCACTCTTATATAATACATATAGACATTTTTCCGTCAAAGATTTCTCAGCAACTACTTGAGTTAGGATTCTGAAATTTGGTACAACGCTTGATAGTGATAAGTTGTATTGTGTAACAAAAGAACAGCCACACATTGCTTATCAGTCCCTTCATTTATTCATTTTTCTTTCTCTCCAATGAGAATTCTGTCGCAGATCTCTCAGCTCCTATTGGAGCCAGTGTTTTCAAATATAGTGTACACCTTCAGGTAGGCTAAGTGTATTGTGTAAATGAAAATAAAGATGCTAACGCTCATTTTGCCTTCTTTTTCAATTTTTCCTTCTGTCACTCCTCGTATATATACATATGGACGTTTTTATCAGAGTTTTCTCAGCAACTACTTCATTTAGGATTATGAAATTTTGTGTACACTTTCAGGTACGCAAAGTGTATTGTGTAAATGAAAATTAAGGTGCTAATCCTCATTTTGCCTTCTTCAAATTTTCAATTTTTCCTTCTGTCACTCTTATATAACATCTGGACATTTTTCATCAAAGTTTTCTCAGAAGCTTCTTGATTTAGGATAATGAAATCTTTGACAATTTTGTCTTTTCTCTGAAGGTGTTACAACCTCTGATGGCTACCGCCGGGGGTATGTGAGCTTTGCTCACTTCTTGCTATATTTCATATTTAGCTCCCTTTGGAACAGCTTGGTTTAGTTGATCCCTTTCATATGTGTATACGCACCTGGTGTATGTGAAGGGAGCCGCCGTGGGCAGTGAATAAACTGCTCGCCCTCTAAACCAGGGCTCGCAGGTTCGACCCCTGGTTCACCAGTCTGTCGGATGAGACTTTAAGCCATGGTTTGTCTCCATATGACCTTAGCTGTTGGTGGGACGTTAAACACAAACACAATAACAGCTTGGCGTGTGTTATAGTTTTGCATCTTGAATTTTGAACGCGCAGCGAGGACTTATTAAGAATAGCGCGTGCTCGTTTAAGTATTCTAAGGTCTCATTAGCCTATCTGTGCCCTCAATTACAATGCTTCCTTAAAGTTAAGGACGACTTAAGTTAAGTATTGATATTTCAACATGTTTCATTAAATGTTTGATAAATTGACAGGATCGATCGATGCATTACTTATGGTCAAAGATATCACTGTGATTTACAGAAACAAAGGAAATAACTTTGATTTGAATAAGTTCGAAACGATATTTTTCGCACACTTAACTTAAATCTTTCTAAACTTTAAGGAGGCATTGTAATTTTGTGCCCTGGTAACTGCACATTTGGGTCGAACCAATGAGATTACTATTCCAATGACACCCATTTGATCCACCATGCTTACCTTAGTGGATTTTAATACACTCACAGACACAACTGCTGAATTTACTATTGTTATCATTTATATTCATTTGCTGTAAAAAAACACGTCACTCAAATGTATATCGTCGTGCTGAAAAAAGATAATGGAGAGCGTCACAAACACTCTGACATGACTACAAATTATACCTTTTTATATTATTCAGAAGTGACAAAACGCATTTCTCATTCTCATTACAAGCCAAACGAGCTATCTCTATTTAATGTTTGCTCAAATAATTCCGATAGTTTTTCTTTGATTGGATTATAAGACAATGTGGTATATAGAGAAAGTTATGTCGCCTCGCCTCTGCTATACAACATCCAGCGGTCTTGCTGTTCACAACATCAGATACAGTTTCTTTACAATACCGGAAGACAAATACATTTGTCACGGCGCCCAAATGCCTGCCTTTCACGTTTTCTTGCTTTAAGGCAGTCGACCTCGTATAACACGTTCCACAACCTAGGTTTGTTTACGAAATAAGAAAGCGATAAGAATCTTAAATTAAAATTTCCCCAAATTTGAATTTTATGAATGAAAACGTGAGCCATGTCGAGGGAAAAGGCTTGAGTGTGCATAAGCTAAGGACTGATGTACGGATCACTCTTAGTCTGCACACTCCTATCAGTCGCATTAGCTGCCTAGATAGTATAATGCATGTATCTACGAAATTAAATGATTCTGTAGACGAGCAGGCTGGTTTGCGTCTATACTCCATTGATATGACAATATGAGCCGGTTCATGGCATAACAAACTAAATACCCGGTGCGCCCAGCTAAAGACTTAGATCAGCTTGGACATCAGCCAAGTCGTATCAGTGGGAAACAGTGGACTCCTGGTTTCTTCATGCCATGTTTTAAATGACTATTACAACTACTCTTACATATGCTCAGACTGATCATTGTCTTCGCTTGACGCATATGTAATTGTGTTGTGTGCTAGCTCATTCCTATCATTTGACTGCTTCACTTAGAACAACACATAAGAAAATTCAAATGCAGTCTGCACATTCACAGTCCGTACATGGACCCATTTAAAGAAATCTTATAAGAAGAAAAAACATTCGGACAATCTTCAAACTTTTTTTGAAACATACCCATTTCAAAAAATCTTAGAAGAAGAAAAAACGGACAAACTTCAAACTTTTTTCGAAACATACCTGAGGTTGTTTTTCTCGCGATTCGGTTAGTAAAATAGACAGAAGCTGACACTCATTTCGTGCGAGAGAAGAAAGAAAACCTATTTTGTGTAAATTCCAGCAGGTGTCGGATTTTATTTTTTAAGCATCTCTTAAAGTTTATGTTCGAATCACATGATGGCGTCTTTTATTCAAAGTTTCGGGTTCGTTCTAAGGTTTTGCATTTTGATGAATACGTGTGGTGTTAAGTTTCAGGTCAAACAGTAACTACGCAATAAAAGATTGAAATCAGACTCCGGATGTATGTATCAAGAAGCTGTGTTATGAATGATGTCATAAGTGCAGCTTTGCTTTTCTTTCTTTTCATTTTTTTTCTTTTTTTATGAATTCAGTTTTTCAAAACGACACCAGACTGAGGTGATCTTATCTTTCTGCTTATTTCATCAGCTGATTCAGGAATGACATGCGATTTCTAACGATGTGGTATGCGCGACCAGCAAAGCCTCAGATCAGACTGCGTATACGCGCAGTCTGATCAGAGCCTTTGCTAGTCGCTTGAATACTCTATGAGTGTTAAGCTTCTGACCGAAAAGCGTTTGGAGTGTCTAAGTTTAAAAGGAGACTGCACAGGCTCGTCAGAGCCCACACTTGTCAAAATGCCACATTATTGGAAAACACATGTCGCTGCTCATCTACTTTTGTGCGCCCGTGTCCATATCTGGCAAGTGCGTAGCCAGTATTACGCACATCAACGGGAGGCCTCTGAAACAAGCAGTGATTCTTGTAAATTGCGTTCTTTTTCAAAATGGGGACTTCTCTTAAAGGAAAGTATTTGCTTCCGATTTCTTCACTGTTTGACAAAAATCGCAGCATAGAAAGGTACTTTTGGTATCGAAAGGCCGCATAATCACTGCACGGACCATTTTTTCGGCCAATTTTGGGGCTTCAGGGGGTGGTGTTTTTGGAAAGATAATTTTTGGTTACCATGACAAATTATTTACAAATGTTCTGTATCAAAGGTAACCATACATGAGCCAAAACTAAATGATATAGTTTGGAAACCTATCTAAGCCATGTAATAGCAACTATACCCCACCCACTGTTTTTTCCTACAAACATTCATAGGGCCCCCTTTTAGTTTATCTGATTGTAAAAAAAAATCCTGCAAGCGCCCAGCCATGCACACTCACATGGGTGTGTAGCTTGGCAGGCCACTAGTATGAAAAATTATATCAGAAGTTACGGTAACCGATAAACTTTTTCGCTTCTTTCCTTAGAAAAAACACCAAAATTCTGTGTTCAAATTTACCCACCTGAAAATGATTCTGTCTGCATTATCTCCCCCTGTCACAGAGCATACAGAGTCGACATTTAGCTTTACGTCATGTGACACGATTACCATTTGTAAAAACCTTTTACCCATAGGACAGAGACCAATTGCCTTACTAGATTCTAGTAGGTCAATTAACATTAAATCCATCTTCACAGCAGCGACTATTTATTTAATGTCAACTGCCTTTCAAAAACTGCAAGATTAATTGTTTATACAGTGTTCTCTCTGGGAAACTGGAAGTTATAATGCTTATCGCATTAATAAATTGAGCCAGTGCATGAGACTTCCAACAATATGGTATGTGCGACCAGCAAAGCCTCAGATCAGCCTGCGCATATGCGCAGTCTGATCAGAGCCTTTGCTAGTCACTTGAGTATTTTAAGATTGTTAAGCTATTGACCGAACAACATTTGGAGTTGCTAAGCTTAATAGGAGGCTGCAGAGGCTCATCTGAGTCTACACATTTCAAAATATCAAATTGTTCGAAATCTCATGCCGCGGCTCAATTGGTATAAAAGCTATGTTTTATTCCATTGTCACAATATAGATCACAGCAACAACAATAACAGGTAGAGATGTCTCGGCTTTAGTACGAAAATAAGATACAAGATACAATTTATTTATTAGAAAATCCATAAAGGATATCAGAAATACAATAGAGTAAAGACAATGAACAAGAAATAGAAAAAAGAATAAGTGTTAGTTTAAACCAAAAGGGATGGTAGTTCAGCTGCTACCTAATAACAGATATATATTTGTACTAAAACAATACGAGGTTAAACATTTACCGGTGATAAATCCTTCACATTTCTACCTATTATTAGGTGGCAGCTGAACTGCCTACCTTATTGGTATAAACTTACCGTACTAAAGCAATATGAGTTAAAACATTATCTGGCGATAAATTCTTAAAGTTTCTACTTGTTATTAGGTGGCAGCTGAACTGCCATCCCATTTGGTATAAACTTCCACTTATTTCTATACTAAAACAATACGAGGTAAACATTTTCAGGCGATAAATCCTTAACATTTCTACAGGTTATTAGGTGGCAGCTGAACTGCAATCCCTTCTGGTATAAACTTACACTTATTTTCGTACTAAGGCAATATGAGATGAATAAATCCAAGTGATAAATCCTTAACATTTCTACCTGTTATTGTTGTTGCTGTAATCCAGATCGTGACAATCGAATAAAACATAGCTTTTAAAGCAATTGTAATGTTACACAAGGATAAGTTGCAGTTCTGCTGTCACCAAATTCTGAAATGTATGCTATTTAACTGTAAGTTTATACCATTAGGGTTGGCAATTCAGCTGCCACCTAACTACTGGTATAAATTTTAAGGACGTATCATTGGAAAATGTTTACCGCATATTGTTTATTGCACAAAAATAAGTGAAAGTTTATACTATAAGGGGTGGCAGTTCAGCTGCAACCTAACAACAGGTAGAAAAATTAAGGACTTATCAATGGAAAATGTTTTACCGCAGATTGTTTATTGCATAAAATAGTGTAAGTTTATACCATAAGGAGTGGCAGTTCAGCTGCCACCTAACTACAGGTAGAAATATTCAGGACTTATCATTGGAAAATGATTTACCGCAGAATGTTTATTGCACAAAAATAAGTGTAAGTTTATACCATATGAGGTGGCAGTTCAGCTGCCACCATATCACAGGTAGAAATATTAAGGAATTATCATAGGAAAGTGTTTTATCGCAGATTGTTTATTGCGCAAAAATAAGTGTAAGTTTATACTATAAGGGGTGGCAGTTCAGCTGCCACCTAACTACAGGTAGAAATATTAAGGACTCATCACTGGAAAATGTTTTACCGCAGATTGTTTATTGCACAAAAATAAGTGTTAGTTCATATTATAAGAGGTGGCAGTTTTGCTGCCACTTAATTTGGTTTAAAGCTTACACATTTGTTTTACAAAACACACATAAATTACGAATACTGTTAAGTAATTTTTTCTTCAAATGAAACAGTATTTAGCCACTTATCGCCTGCTTCCCTAGTCTGTTGATGTTCTTACGTAGCTCTTATGTAGCTTATATTGCAAACAATATGGATCAGATCAGACTGCTCCCCCGTAACATTGTCTTCCATGAAAAGAAATCTCCATGAAAAATCTAGTCTGAAGTGCATTTTATAGTGTGCAGCAGACTAGAAATGCAGACAACATTTTAAGAAAAAAGCTATTGCTGGCTAAACACTCTAGCGACAAGAGGTTTTGAGGAACTCCGATTGGAGTTCATAAATTTCGCCTGTAATTGTGCAATCAACACTCTGGGACTAATTGTTTATCTAACTGAGTTCAGCATCTGAATTTAGTAATTACGCTGTCATAAGTTATGCATGCAGCAAAACATAATATATTTACATTTATCATTGCCTTAATTGTTTTTGTAGAATCTATTTTATCTATCAAAAACCAGACTAGACTGTTCCAAAACTAACTTAATTTTAATAAGTTCCTACTGTATACAAACAGCAAAGTATGTGACAAATAGCCACATAAATCAAAAGAGGTAAGCCTATTGACCCTTCATGTTCCAATTGAATCATCCATCTACATGGGATGTTAGTACTAAAAATACAGCAAACAGCTTTAGCAGACGCTATTTTCAGATTTGTTTTGCTGGTCCTTCAATGGGTAACAGTGCAGACTCCTATCAAATGTCACCTGATGTAGCATTACATCTGGGTCTTCACTGTTAAATAAAGTTTACTAATCACTGGCCTCACGTTTTACATGCTTGGAGATACGGCAAGCTTACAGTGTAGAGCAAACTGTTTATTTTGAAAGCCAAACTGACAGGGTGTTGATATATGTTGAATTTACTGCAGTGATTGTTTTAAAGTACAGGGGCATCTTGTCCCTAGACTGTAAACATTAATCAAGCTTTCTGGTGTAGATTTGTAAAAATGCTTGTCACAATGCAGGATGCAGATTGTTATTTTAACAACTGAGAGTCTTGCTAGCAAATTGGTGTTGACAGATTTATAACACTAAAACAAACACTGATTTTGAAGCTCCTCTACACATTTTAAACTCTGGTCGTATGTCTCCTGGATAAGCCGTTTCAATTCAGTCCGGTTACCCATAGGACAGAGACCAAATACCTTACTAGACTCAAGTAAGTCAGTTAACACCTCTCCAGCAGCAACTGTTTATTTATGCCAACGCTCTTCAAAATTGCAACATGAATTGTTTATACAGTGTGCTCCCTGGGAAAGTGGAAGTTATAAAACTTATCACATTAATAAACAGTAGTGAAACTGACTCCCCTGTGCATAAAAGTAGTTCTACTTTCTAGAACTGCACTATTGACGTAGAAAGTCACTGGATTTTTTTTTTATCTCATATTGCTTAAGTACGAATATACCAAAAGGGATGGCTGTTCAGCTACCTAATAACAGGGAAAAAATTTAAGGATTTATCCCCTGAAAATGTTTACCTCGTATTGTTTTAGTATGAAATTATTAAAGTGTAAGTTAAACCAAAAGGGATGGCAGTTCAGCTGCCACCTAATAACAGGTATAAATGTTAAGGATTTATCGCCAGAAAATGTTTAACCGCATATTGTTTTAGTACGAAAATAAGTGTAAGTTTATACCAAAAGGGATGTCAGTTCAGCTGCCACCTAATAACAGGTAGAAATGTTAAGGATTTTTTTGCTGGAAAAGGTTTTACCATTATATTGTTTTAGTATGAAAGTTTATACCTTAAGGGAGGGCAGCTCAACTGCCACCTAATAACAGGTAGAAATGTTAAGGAGTTATCACTGGTAAATGCTTGACCTCATATTGTTTGAGTACGAAAATAAGTGTTAGTTTATACCAAAAGGGGATGGCAGTTCAGCTGACACCATATAACAGGTAGATATGTTAAGGATTTTTTGCCGGAAAAGGTTTTACCATTATATTGTTTTAGTATGAAAGTTTATACCACAATGTAGGGCAGCTCAACTGCCACCTAATAACAGGTAGAAATGTTAAGGATGTATCACTGGTAAATGCTTGACCTCATATTGTTTGAGTACGAAAGAGGTGTAAGTTTATACCAAAAAGGGTGGCAGTTCAGCTGACATCTTATAACAGGTAGATATGTTGAGGTATTATCACTAGAAAATGGTGACCTCATATTGTTTAAGCTCGAAAGTCTATACCAAAAGGGGTGTTAGTTCAGCTGCCACCTTTTGACAGGTAGAAATGTTAAGGATTTATCAATGGAAAATAATTACCTCATATTTTTTAGGACGAAAGTTTATGCCAAAAAGAGTGTCAGCTCAGCTGCCACCTAATAACTGGTAGAAATGTTAAGAATTTATGACTAGAAAATGTTGACCTCATATTGTTTATGCCCGAAAGTCTATACCAAAAGGGGTGTTAGTTTAGCTGCCACCTTATAACAGGTAGAAATGTTAAGGATTTATCACTTCAAAATGTTTACCTCATATTGCTTTAGCTCGAAAGTCCATACTAAAAGGGATGGCAGTACAGCTGTGAACTGCCACCTTATAACAGGTAGAAATGTTTAGGATTTAACATTGGAAAGGTTGACCTCATATTGTTTGAGTACGAAAGTCTATACCTAAGGCGTGGCAGTTCAGCTGCCACCTAATAATAGGTAGAAATGTTAACGATTTATCACTGGAAATTGGAAAATGTTTTACCTCATTTTATTTGAGTACGAAAATAAGTTAGTTTATACCAAAAGGGGATGGCAGTCTAGCTGCCACTTAATAACAGGTAGAAATGTCAAGGATGTATCACTGGAAAATGCTTTAACTCATATTGATTTAGTAGGGAAGTTTATACTAAAAGGCGTGGCAATTCAGCTGCCACATAATAACAGGTATAAATGTTAAGGATTTATGACAGGAAAATGTTTTACCTCATATTCCTTTAGTACGAAAATATGTCTTAAGTTTATAAATATCAAAAGGGTGGCAGTTTAGCTGCACATTTGTTTTGCTCAGTTAAAGATTACTTTTTTTTCTTTTCTAATGAACCTCTATTTAGCCGCTTTTCGTCTGCTTCCCTAGTCTGTTGATGTTCTTATGTAGCGTATATTGCAAACAATATGGACCCAGATCAGACTGCTACCCTCGTAACATTGTCTTCCATGAAAAAATCTAGTCTGAAGTGCATTTGAATGTATGCAGCAGACTATTAATGCAGACGGTTATTGCTGGCTTAGAGTTCACCAAGCTTTCTGGTGTATATTTGTAAAAAGTATCGTCGCATTGCAGGATAAATTTTGTTACATAAACAACTGAGAGTCTTGCTGTTAAATTGATGTTGATAGATTTATAACACTGGTTTTCGAAGCTCCTCCCAACATTTTAAACTCTGGTCGTGTGTCTCTAGGGTATATACTTAACTTCAGCATAGGTTTAGATAAACATTTTTTGAGCGTAAAATTGTAAATAAGTTCTTACCCATTAGTATTAACATATGTTTTGGGTTCTCAAAAGAGCCGTCTCATTGAGACGGTTCTTTTGAGTACCCACAACATATGTTTTGGTTGAGAAAGAAGAAAATTAATATTTTGGTACGTACTCTTAACTAAAGTCCTGTTCAGGGGTATATATTTATTGCTTACTATTTTTGTTCTAAAACATAGTCTAGATTGTGGGTTCTCATTAGAACAACAGCAATGAGGTGATAATAAATTGTACCCACAATCTATGTTAAAGAGCAAAAAAAACTGTGGTGAATTACACAGCCCAGTAATGCTTTGTGTCAGATCTGATCTGAAACACTGAAGACATGTTTTCTCGTGAGCCTGTTCATGCAGTATTGATCAGTATTAAAAATATGTTACTAAAACGCGTCCATGCAATATACAGCGATTTTTCATGGTAGAAAAAATGAAAATGTTTAGATAAAGATTTAATTAATTTTTTTTATTTTGCTCTAAACATAGATTGTGGGTATACGTTAGAACCGCCTCAATGAGGCGGTTCGAACATGTACCCACAGTCTATGTTTTAGCGCGAAAAGTTGTAAGAAAATTTTGTTTACCCCCAATCCCCATGTTAACCCCAATTTTACTATATAAAAGTGGGATGTTAGGGGGTATAAATCACACAGACATGTTATCCTGATGTAGGCATTATAGGGTTATGGGTTTACACATTTTTTAAATATATTTTCAGGATGAAAAGCTGCATATCAGCAGGGGAACAAGACAATATACCAATTAGCATAGGCGAAGGAAAGTGGTATACCTTGAAAATAGAGAAAATTAAACAAAATGTACAGACGCAAACCAATACAGGCATTCCACTTTTCCCATATAGTGGATGGGGAAATTTCCCCTCTCATGGACCACAAATGCCCAAGCATTTCAACAAGGGACATATTCACCACCATATTGTTGAATCTGTTCAATTCCTCAATGAAGACACCTTTGATGATGAAGTTGATAGCGATGATGACTGTGATAATGACTGTGATATTGAAGACCTACATACAGCCGAAACATTGAGAAAAGGACTGAAGTACTTCACCAGTGGACATGTCCAAAAATGCAAGACAGTTCTAAGAGTGGACATTATTTTTTAAAATCTAAAGTACGGGCTTCGTATACTTCAGAGGTTTATGATGTGACTGCTACATTATCACAGCACTCTGGTTTTGTAAGGGATGCATCCTGTACATGCCGTGCTTCAGCAATGGGCAGGTGTAGTCATGTCACCGAGTTATTGTATGCTCTTGTAGATTACATTGATACTTGTGATACACTAAAAGTTGACCCACAAAGTTGTACATCTCTTCCTTGTGCTTGGAACCAAGGCAGAAAGTCAAACAAGCTGCCTAAAAAAGTGCAAGAGTCAGTTGACCCAAGTGCAAAGAAGAGAAAAGTACATGATATTATAAATTATGACCCACGGGCTCCAGTCACCTGCTGCACTGATGAAGAGAAACAATCTGGAAAATTGCTCTATTGTTTGCAAAATCACAAACAGGTTGATTGCATGTGGCTGTCTTTACTGAAGTATACACAGGGAAAATGGACAACTTTAAGTAAAATAAGTTTTAGCTTAAAACTGCTTTATGGCATCCCTTTTTAGTGCTTTTACGCAGGAACTTAAAAGTGCGTTGATTTTAAGCACCTATCAGCCATTGCGTAAAAGCACTAAAAAGGGATGCCATAAAGTTTTTACGCGTGTGCGTAATGGTGCTTAAATATGCTTTATAGAACTTTTCAGCAATAGTTTTAAGCTATGACATAAAGCTTTTACGAGCGACTTAAAAGTGCTTAATATATTTGGATATTGGATTGTTATGCAGATAAATTAAAGGTACTTAAACGTATGTTTTTACGCAGGAGAATTAAAAGTGCTTATGTAGCTATGCTAAAACTAGAAACATTTGAAGATTTTGGCGCGTAGACAGTATATGCAGTGGATTCAGTGCTAATGTAAAAATCAGCTTTTGACAAACATGTGCAGTCTCACACAATATATTTACCAAAGCCATGTTCAGTGAATTTTCTTTTGTGCACCATAAATTTATGCGTCTCCAAATTATTAGTTAAGAAAAGATTTATTTAAATTTCAACATGTTTAATGCTGTTAGATGTTCCATTAATAACATTGCAACCATAAATTGTAATATAGGCCCCTGTCCCATTCAGTCCAATGCTGATGTTGCAAAACAATATACAAAATTTAACATAGTATCACTTGGTTAATATTCATTAAACATGCATATTTTTTTTAAAAATAAAATTAAAACTTTGGAAGGTGCGTTTTTCACCAAAATATTACTTTCAGTCCCAGGAGCACGCGTTGGTTGTCGTTTTATGGGTCACTTTTAAATAACTGGTGTTCGGGTGAACGTACATGTACAGGAAGGACTGTGTGAAAATGTGATTACGTTTATCAATATTGTGTATACACGTTTAAGAACACGTATCCACTTATCAGCAATAACTGCAATTATCATGCACAGCTGGGGCTGATTAATGGACTGCTGCAACGTCTGCAGTAATAATTAAGATTATAACAGGTGGAGAAGAGGACCACATTGTACATAGACCATTATTATATATCTTATAATCAAAAATCGAAATAAATGCTGTTTAGACCTTGCAAAAATTTAGTAACTGATTTAAACCATGTATTAAGCATAGCGTCTTTTTGTGATGCATATGCAGTGCAGATCCAGATCAGATGCCGCATAACGCATCGTCTGACCTGGGTCTCCACAGTGTACTTGCTAATGTTATATTAAAAATACCATCACACAACCTTTAATACGGAAATGGACTGGCCCAGTTTATGATTATCTAAAATTATGCTAAAATTTAAAAAAATAAAAAGATACCACTTCAAAGGCATCGGTAGTCCGTTATTGATTTCGTTTTGTCCCCTTGTCTCAAAATTAAACGATTTTTGTCCCCTTGTATCAAAAACTTGTCAGTGCCATCGAGTTAACTAAATCAATGACAGCTCCAGTTACTTTCCGGGAAGTGGATACGAAACTGATTCATTTTTGGAAACTTTTAATTTATAACACGCTATAGGACCCTGACCTTATACAATGTTTTTTTTTGAGCAAAACAAAATGGCGGATGGGGCATAAGAAACATCACCACTGGGCATTCTGTTGGTGTAAGTTGCTTTTATTCTCACAAAGGACCGAGTTGGATACATGTTTAGCTCTGTCATTGTCCAGACCGTGGTAATGCATACGATTTTTGTCTATTTGGTTGGTATTTGTAACATAATTTACAAAGAAACGTGATTGAGTGACTCTGCTCACGTATTTTATATTCACTTGGTCAACTATAAGTAGTGAAAACACATCATCAAAAAAGCATTTTCGCTCAAATATTCTGCACACATACCTATATTGTATCATACTCAGCAAAACAAAAGCTGGTAAAGGATACATTGAATAAAATTGGAATTAAACACTTTATTTGACCACTATACATAAACTAAAAGTTCTAAAACCGCGTGCAGAACAGCTCAGTTTATTCGAGCAGTACTGGACAGGTATTATGAGCAAATATTTTACACTGAGCGGGTATTTTGAGTCAAATTCTGTACGGGTGTTTCGAGTATTAAAAGTGTTATAATAATCTTTTTAATGAATTATTTGAATCTTTGAACGCACCTACTTATGTTATATGCCATGCACTTAATTCCCAGCATTGTAATTAAGGTCTGTTACATGCAACAAGGTCTATCAGGATATCCAGAGCTGTTGAAAGCAGAACTCTCTGGTGTATATATAGAAAATCACCCAATATGCCTTTGTGTCATGGTCTAGAGTTTTCTCGTTGACTTTGCTGATGATTTCTTTTATTTAACCTCAACTATGGACTTTGGCCCAGTAGAAAAAATGTTTAAAATGCCAGACGATTTACTCTATTAATCCAAAAAATTCAGATAGGTAAGCAAGGCTTCAAATAATTTCTACTGGCATCAGTACCAGTACATGTCCAAATGAAACTTGGACAGTACAAGCTATTTTCATTCTGTACATACACTCTGATTTTATATAGACTATAATTACCTTGTTAAATATAAAGTTTAAAAAACATGCTGTCTTCTGAGAAATTCATACTTTCAGTTTCTACCATGACTGGTTCACACGAAATCACTCTGACCAAACGGATAGCATTAACTCCCCAAGAATAAATTATTCTGAAACACGTTTTTTAAGGAAAAAATGATCACTAAGGGATGCAACTGTAGGGTAGTTTTTATCAAGAAAAGATAAAGATTGATATGCAGTCTAGCAGGTTGATTTAGATTACTGAAACGCATAGATTTAGTGGATTTACAAATCATTTCGAATATCAAGTGTCTGCTGGTTTGAAACTGATGAAATGCTCCATGGTATTACATGTTACTTGTTAAAATGTACCATACAAGCAACAACACACCCATATTCATTACATCCTTATTTTCAACTCCATCCATATTTGGGGAAAATGTACCCATAATTTGCACCTGTACAGATGCTATCTGGAACTCTGGGTAGGCCTGATCAAACAATGTTAACTCAAGTAAGCGGACTTCCCAAGGAGCAATATGATCAGGGATTACACTGTTTGTGATTCTTACCCGACCTAAACAATCATTTCAAAGGGCAATTACAATATATTGGCCTACAAGTCAAGCTTTAAAAGTTTGTGCACAGCTACCTTGTAGGCATAAATTCTGGTCTGGCTTTCGTTTACTTATTTAATTCTCTTCTTTGTGTCTGCGAGAAGCAAAGGTTTTTGGCAAGTATGCAAAGGGTTAACATGCAATTAGTGACAGACAAATAAACCTTGGACAGCATATAGACATTTAGTGCACATGAACCTGAACTGAACTGTCTATCTAGGTATTCCTTGAACCCATCAACTTTTCCAACTCAAATTTGAGTAATCAATGTTTGGCTGTACTCTAAATTGTTATAATGACCTACAATGAGATTACTACCCCTACCTTAGTAATAAAGAAGAAGAGGAGCCCCATTTTGGAGCGATTTTAGTTTACCTGTAACTGTGGCTACTAGTTTTCACCATAAACGTAAAATGTTGTGTGTATACAATTGCTGTATTTGAAAATGAAATTTGTGGTAGTCTAAAAACCAACTTCAAAGTCTATGTTGACGACATTTTTGCAACCATACCTAAGATGGTGTTAACTCATTACAACTTTTATCTAGTTAAAGTAAATTGAATTCATCTGATTCACTTTACAATTGAGAGAGAGAGAGAGAGAGAGAGAGAGAGAGACAAGAGGGATTGTTTAGACCAATAACATATCCAACACCATTAAGCAGAAGTCTTGTTAATAGGTTGACATTACTGAATAGGTAGTTGAACCTGTTTGTGCAGAATCTAGGGCAAAGATTTGGTACCAGTAAAATGCATTTAAGCCCCTGGTGGCTTAGGCTGCTGTCGTTCTAAGGCATTGATTCTGTTGTTGTTGATTTGTTGTTTATTGTTACTCCTATTGTGGGAGTCTGTAATTGTTCAATGTCTTGTTTTACGTTACTTTATGTCAATTCTAGTTTTGCAATCATCTTGACGGGAAAGAGAGAGCTGGTTGCTGTGCTTAGTTTGTCTTCTTAGCATTTTGTGATTGTTGTGTGGCTCTTCATCTCTATGTCATGGATTTGTCTGCAGTTTGTGATTGTGGTATTAGCATTTACTAAATTTTGAGAGTTTTCAGGCTTGGGCAGAAATGCGTCCTGCTAGGTAGCTTCACACGTACTGTTTTGTTGCGTTGTGCCAAATACTTGTCAAAAGCATGTGCATGGCCTCCCAGACCTACCTCACTCAGACTACCCGTTCAAATTTTTGGATAATTTATTTCTCAAAATACCCGTTCAGTGCCTTGTGATCTTTCTCGAATTTTTTGACCAGATCTTGGAAACTTTTGGTATGAGTAAAGTACACATTTATTATAGATAAAAGTCTCACAAAATCTTTATTGCATTGACTACCAAACTCTCGCGTGCAAAGGATCCTGATCAATGTATTCAGTTCCATATTTTGAACAGTTGTATAAAACATGTAATCGATTCAAATGGTGAGCAAACCACATGTTCATGCAACTTGAAACTAATCTGCTAAAATCAAACCATTATTCGTTTTATCAAGACGTCAAAAACCTAAAATAACTTATTTCCTAAAACATAGCTGAGTATGAACATCGAAATAGAACATTAAAGCTTTTATTATTACCTTCTTTTGGAGCAGCTACTCCAGGCGTGTTTGTATTGTCCGCCATTATTGCTCAAAAATACATTGTATATCGTCAGGGTCCTATAGCGTGTATAAGCAAATATCTGATCCACTGTAAACAAAATTACAATCTTGTACATGTACTTAGTCTCTGTAGCTGAGCATGACTTTCTTGCATACCGCGAAGGTATCGTGTTCTGGTCCATTTATAAGTAAACCTATGCTCAGAGTTAGACTCAAATTAATGTCCAAACTAGCCTGCTCAGCTATATGGGATAGCTAGAAAATTCATATTTCGGTTATGACAAGCTTTCTAATAAGCGAATAACAAAGGCGTGGATCAGAATGGGCGACTGCGCAGGCTGGTCCGCGCTTTTGTTGTTTGCAAAAACCGAAGATGGGATTTTTTTCTGGCGTTTGGTTTAGGCAAGTGTTTGGTCGCGACTCACCTTCAGTAATGGTCATTTGAAAATATAATGAATTTGGCCTACCACGAAACCCAGGATAAGAGTTTGTTGTGACCTTGACCTAAGGAGTTGATGGCCACGCACGTTATAATCACGTAAAATTATAATGAATTCCGTCTACCCTTGTAAGAGATATGGCCTAGACACGGAAGCGTGTCGAGCAAACGAAAAGTCCGCCAAACGTATTGTAAAGAACAGTGTTTATTTCTCCCTTAAAACACATTTTATGGTTATAGTTCACATTGATGACATGTGCGAATCAACAGAGAGGGACAGGGGTCCGGATCGCGCCCCCTGGCTATAGGATTCATTACCAATTCTGGTCTGAAACCCCTGAAAAATCACAAAGCATTCAATGTTAGACCATCATCGGCCCGCCAGCATAACGCCAATTAAATGGTGTTTCACTGACGGGCCGATGATGGCCCACTTTAAGTGGTATTTGCGTTCTCTCTTCCCTCGGCAACTAAAAAATTGCCAGAGTTGGACCCCCTCTGACCACCCCCTTTCTGGATGCGAGGAGGTACCTACCGTCTTTACGTAGACACTGTACATGTAAGGTATATGCAATGTGCGCGTGTCGGGGGGGGGGGGGGGGGGGGTCTGGACCCCCTTGAAAATCGCAAGTTCTATAGCTTGCATATGGACGGTTAATATTGGACCCCCCTCCTCCCCCACAGGAACGTTGGAACATTAAAGATTTCCTTGAAATAAACAATTGTGGACCCCTTCTGTAAAATAAGTTGAAAACGACTATAAAAACCCAAAACTCTTTTTGTTGGGCACGCTCATAACCCCCAACCGCACCCCACCCCTACTTACTAGTGAAAATTCTTGAATCCGCATGTGCATTAACTATTTGTCTGCTGATAAAATTTTCGTCGAGGATGGACCCCCCACTGACGAAAATTCTTGAATCTGCGTGTGCATTAACTCTTTGTCCGCGTATTACCTTTGCGTTTATACATGCCTCCTCTCCACACCTGAAGACAATTCCTAGATTCAGAACTCTTTGTCCGTGGATAACCTTTAAATTTGGCATGGACCCAACCCCCACTGATTGGCGAAAATTCCTGGACACACATGTGCATTAACTCTTTGTCCGCAGATAATTTTTCCGCTCTGCATGGATCCCACTCTGATGAAAATTCCTTTATCCGCATGTGCATTAACTTTTTGTACGAGTATAATTTAACATTGGACATGGACCCCACCCCCACTGACGAAAGTATCTGGATCCTCATGTGCATTAACTCTTTGTACGAGGATAATTTTAACATTGGACATGGACCCCACCTCCACTGACAAAAGTATCTGGATCCTCATGTGCATTAAACATGTAACTCTTCGTACGAGGATAATTTTAACATTGGACATGGACCCCACCCCCACTGACCTAAGTATCTGGATCCTCATGTACATGAACCCTTTGTACGTGGATAAGTTTTGCGTTGGGCATGTACCCCACCCCACTGTCGAAAATCCCTGGATCCGCATGTGAATTAACTCTTTGTCCACAGATAATTTTTGCATTAGGCATGGACCCCACCCTCACTGGCGAAACTTTCTGATCCGCATGCGCATTATTTTTTTGTCAGCGGATAACCTTTGCGTTGGTCATGGACACCCCCCACCCCACTGACAGCATGGCAATTCAAAGATCTACATGTGCATTAGCTTAACACTTTGTACGCGGATAACCTTTGCAAACAGTTTGTACCCTGATCTGGATTCGAATTCTTTGATACTCTGATGGAACTCCTGAATTATATTGCGAAAAAGTAGATTTTGAAAGAAATCAGCGGACAACAAAAAGCATGCAAAATATCCAGTATGCAAAAACGCCTGGACCATGTCAATGACATGCACACGGTGAAAATCTTACGATACTTGTATGAGCCGTCACGTCAGGATATACGTATCTACGTAGCATGCAGAAACTGGACCCAAACTATTTGACACTCTGGTTGGTATTTCTGAACAACTTTTTCGAAAAAGTCTCATTGACGTAGGTTAGCCTTATAATGTTTGGTTATAAGACTTGATCTATATCCAATCTTATCATATAGGGACACTGAAGGCTCTGGAAAGTGTGCAGCCATGCAGACGTAGCCAAAAGTCTAAATCTTTGTTTGATACTATATCTACAACCATCTTCCTGTAGTCTCTAGCAAGTGCATGTGCACCAATCCTGACGTAGCCAAGGGTCTAAATCTTTGTTTGATACTATATCTACAACCATCTGACTGTAGCCTCTAGCAAGTGCATGTGCACCAATGTTGACGTAGCCAAGGGTCTAAATATTGGTTAATACTATATCTACAACCATCTTACTGTAGCCTCTAGCAAGTACATGTGCACCAATGCTGACGTAGCCAAGGGTCTTAATCTTTGTTTGATACTATATCTACAACCATCTTACTGTAGGCTCTAGCAAGTACATGTGCACCAATGTTGACGTAGCCAAGGGTCTTAATCTTTGTTTGATACTATATCTACAACCATCTGACAGTAGCCTCTAGCAAGTGCATGTGCACCAATGTTGACGTAGCCAAGGGTCTAAATATTTGGTTAATACTATATCTACAACCATCTTACTGTAGCCTCTAGCAAGTACATGTGCACCAATGCTGAGGTAGCCAAGGGTCTAAATCTTTGTTTGATACTATATCTACAACCATCTTACTGTAGCCTCTAGCAAGTACATGTGCACCAATGCTGACGTAGCCAAGGTTCTTAATCTTTGTTTGATACTATATCTACAACCATCTTACTGTAGCCTCTAGCAAGTGCATGTGCACCAATGTTGACGTAGCCAAGGGTCTAAATCTTTGTTTGATACTATATCTACAACCATCTTACTGTAGCCTCTAGCAAGTGCATGTAAACCAATGTTGACGTAGCCAAGGGTCTAAATTTTTGTTTGATACTATATCTACAACCATCTAACTGTAGCCTCTAGCAAGTTCATGTGCACCAATGTTGACGTAGCCAAGGGTCTAAATATTTGGTTAATACTATATCTACAACCATCTTACTGTAGCCTCTAGCAAGTGCATGTGCACCAATGTTGACATAGCCAAGGGTCTAAATCTTTGTTTGATACTATATCTACAACCATCTGACTGTAGCCTCTAGCAAGTGCATGTGCATCAATGTTGACGTAGCCAAGGGTCTTAATTTTTGTTTGATACTATATCTACAACCATCTTACTGTAGCCTCTAGCAAGTGCATGTGCACCAATGTTGACGTAGCCAAGGGTCTAAATCTTTGGGTGATACAATATCTACAATCATCTTACTGTAGCCTCTAGCAAAGGCATGCGCACCAATACTGACGTAGCCAAGGGTCTTAATCTTTGTTTGATACTATATCTACAACCATCTTACTGTCGGCTCTAGCAAGTACATGTGCACCAATGTTGACGGAGCCAAGGGTCTAAATATTTGGTTAATACTATATCTACAACCATCTTACTGTAGCCTCTAGCAAGTGCATGTGCACCAATGTTGACATAGCCAAGGGTCTAAATCTTTGTTTGATACTATATCTACAACCATCTGACTGTAGCCTCTAGCAAGTGCATGTGCATCAATGTTGACGTAGCCAAGGGTCTTAATTTTTGTTTGATACTATATCTACAACCATCTTACTGTAGCCTCTAGCAAGTGCATGTGCACCAATGTTGACGTAGCCAAGGGTCTAAATCTTTGGGTGATACAATATCTACAATCATCTTACTGTAGCCTCTAGCAACTTCATGTGCACCAATGTTGCCGTAGCCAAGGGTCTAAATATTTGGTTAATACTATATCTACAACCATCTTACTGTAGCCTCTAGCAAGTGCATGTGCACCAATGTTGACATAGCCAAGGGTCTAAATTTTTGTTTGATACTATATCTACAACCATCTTACTGTATGCTCTAGCAAGTCCATGTGCACTAATGTTGACGAAGCCAAGGGTCTAAATCTTTGTTTGATACTATATCTACAACCATCTTACTGTAGGCTCTAGCAAATGCATGTGCATCAATGTTGACGTAGCCAAGGGTCTAAATTTTTGTTTGATACTATATCTATAACCATCTTACTGTAGGCTCTAGCAAATGCATGTGCATCAATGTTGACGTAGCCAAGGGTCTAAATATTTGTTTGATACTATATCTACAACCATCTTACTGTAGGCTCTAGCAAGAGCATGTGCACCTATATTGACGTAGCCAAGGGTGTTAATCTTTGTTTGATACTATATCTACAGCCATCTTACTGTAGTCTCTAGCAAGTGCATGTGCACCTATATTGACGTAGCCAAGGGTCTAAATTTTTGTTTGATACTATATGTACAAACATCTTACTGTAGTCTCTAGCAAGTGCATGTGCACCAATGCTGACGTAGCCAAGGGTCTAAATTTTTGTTTGATACTAAGGCTTCCTCTTCATCAATACTTACTATATGGGAGCAGCGAATGCTCTGATAAGTGTGATGTTGTTGATAATGTTTATGCTGACGTAGTCAAGGGTCTACATCTTTGTTTGATACTATATCTACAGCCATACCTACTTTATGATATCAGCGAAGGCTCAGCGAGTCTGCGCATGCGCACACTTGCCTGAGCCTTCGCTGCTCGACAAAACGATAAAATAGTAGATCCTCGTGTGCTGGCTGACCCATGATAAAGGGATAAGCACTTGAAGAACACAAGAAGGGTTAAATACGATATGTTGGTATCGGATTTGCTTTCAGCGTTACTTTATACATGTAACACGTTCCAGCTTCAAGTAAAGTGAAAGCAGTAGTATAGTCCCTTCTGATCATAGTTTTAGTGTTCCGCATGAAGAAACATTGGTCCCTAGCGCTTGGTTTTCCACAAAGCGCCCATTGAAAACTCCTATCAGACTGCGTGGATGTGCAGGCTGATCTGAGTCTTCAATGGCCGCACATTACAACCTCTCTCTTTTGGTCGACACCAGCTAAACTAGTTGACATTGTTACATTGTTGGTGTGGCGTTTCCTGTCAGCGTTAAGTTACAGTTTCAAGTTCAGAACCTTCTTCCTCTCGGTTTCAAACATCAATAACTACCAAATTTGATATGAGTCGTCATTTCTGACCGGATGAAAGTCGATAAGTCATACAGCCTTCATCTTGTTCTACATAAGGTTGTGATTCACGACATTTCGTATCTGCACATGTATATCCCGATGAGATCGTCGCTTTAGAAGCTGATGGCCTTGTGCATAGGGGAAAGGTCTTCCTAGGTTTGAACCAGTACTAAGCTAGGATTATTTTTCTTGCTCAAGGACACAACACATTGACGCCAGTGAGGCTCGAACCCGCAGCCCCTCGGTCTCGAGTCAAGCACTCTACCACTGAGTCACTGCGCTATCCCTTGTGCGTAGTAGGAGTTGCATGGGATAAAGGTGGTAGAAACCGACAACATCCCTTGCGCGGTTCTTAAGTTGTCTATACAACATGGGAATCTGGGGACAAAGTCAGAAATTCCACTCTGTGCAAGATTTAGAATGCACGATTGTACTGATTGTCACTTTGTGCTGACCATACTATCAGTGAAACCTGTCTTAAGCGGCCACTCAAAACTCACACCCAAAATTGGTTTTCAATACCGATTATCGCTGAATGCATGTCAAACGTATTGCAGATTGCTTTTAGAGGAGTATCCTGCTATGCTTTCGACCTTCATTAAACTACCATTTGTCATTCAGATCTTTGTTTAGTCCATTTTAAGTGGCCTCTTAATACAGGTTCTACTGTATAGACTTAAAACTACTTAAAACTTGTCACATTGACCGCTGCAAGAGAATCGTCGCTACAAAAGTATCTGGCCGGACAGGGGTCCTAGTATATGCCCCACTGACACTCTATAAAAGTATGACTCCATCCTGATTGTACAAAGCGCCCTCCCAGCCTCGATCCCACTCCTTGGTCACAGGGGTCCACGAACAGCATCACACTGGGTAGGGGCAATCGAAAACGCTTTCAGCAATCGATGATTGCGGACCAAAACACTAGAAACAGTATTTTTGATTTGCATTTTGTCGCCCGGTTGGCGACAAATGGCAATTGAAAACTTGTTTCTAGCTATTTTTGATCTACGTTCATCGATAGTATTAACGTTTTCGATTGCCACCTAAATGTACCCGTTGTGAGCATAAGCTCTGGTGAAGCATTGTTCATTGGTTGGTACATTCTAGCATTAACTCTTCGTTTACTGAAGACTCCTAAAAACAGTGAAGATTCAGGTGAAGTGTTACAATACGCGGCATTTTACCAGGGCCTGCGCCGTCGTAGACCTATTATATGTAATATATACTGAACTACAAAAGAAACCCATCAGTCACTTTTTAGGGCAATTATGGCAAAATAATTAAGACATGAAAATATATTTTATACCATATTCTTTAGCAATCAATTATGCATCAAATTATTGAAAAATGTAACAGTTTTTCTTAAACCCGTTCATGCTTAACGCCAGTGTATAGACAAGGGGTCATTTCTAAAAATGACAGGTTTCGGGCAATTGGTTTTCACTCGAGTTCTAGCCTAAATCAGTTCAATTCGTCCAATAACCAGTATGTCCCTCTCTGACGAGGCAATCAAGTGTGTGCAGAAGCCAAAGCAATCCCTGTAAGTTTAGTAAGCCCGGATCTCATTACGATAAAGCAGTTAATGGATGAGTTCTGGCGACGCATCCGGGATCGTTCAGTGAAATCTAAGAATATTTGACAGCTTCAGGTTGCTCTCCATTAAGAATGAGCGTGGATTCCCAAGAACAGTGTGTGACATCACATGCTTTTGGTTAGACCTCGTTATGAGGCAGTTATTGCTGCAGGAAAGGGTCATGTCCGTTTTTGGACGAATTTAACTCAAACGAACTGATTTAGACGAAAACGAGATGTTCATTCTGCAGTGAAAAACTTGTCATTTTTGAAAATTACCCCTTGTCTGAACAATGGTAAACAGCATGAACAGATTTGAGTAAAACTGTTACATTATTCAATAAAATGATGCAGAACTGAATGCTACAGAATATGGTATAAATATATTTTCATTTCTTAATTCTGATTTCCATAATTGGCTCGAGAAGTGAATGATGGGTTTCTTTTGTAGTTGAGTATAGGTTAACAACCTCTAGATAAAAAATACATCGCAATTAAGATAATCAGACCTGTTTTTTACTTGATGTTTTCCTTTAGGTCCCAGTCAACAATTTTTCAGATAGATCTAGATATATAAAACACATCGTAATTTAGAACATCCCACTGATTTTGTTTGATTCTATTCTTTACGTCCCAGTCAGCAATTTTTCAAAAATGTCAGGACGGGTCACCCTGTATTAAACCAGTAATAAGCAAGGATCACTGTGTCTTGCTCAAGCACACAATGCAGTGACGCCAGTTAGGCTCGAACCCGCAACCTCATCATTTCAATCTTTGAGGGGTATAGAATTACACTTAAAACATTCATACAAAATATGATACGAAAACGTGACAATCCGAGCTTTAGAAATTCCGAAAATGGTAATCAAACACCTCAGTCTCCACTACTGCACATAAAACCCATTAAATTCCGTTAAAAGTCCATAAAAATGCCATTAATAATCAAATTCCTGTTAAAATCATCCATTACTTTTCGTTTCTTAAAATTAATGGTTTTGTGTGTTCGGCCATTAATATTCATTATAATGGCCATTAATTCAGCGGTAACGGCCATTAAAGAGCAAGTAAAATCATTAATTTTTGATTAATTTACACCTTCTGTATTATTAATGACCATTAAAAGAAATAATGGTCCATTAATTTTCGTTTTGTGATGTTTTAATGCCCATGAATTTGCATTCTGTAATGGCCATTACAAAAAATAATGACCATTAAAACCTTTCGTGTCTATTGATGGCATCAAAAAGTAGTAAATTTGCATGTTTGATATTTTAATGGCCATTAAATATATAAATATGCAATTCGTTAGCATTAGAAAGCAGTGAAATATCGGGAACCAATATTTATATGAAACAATTTGCCATTATTTAAGTGGTAATGGCCATTAATTTAATTCAAGAGCAAGTATGATCATTAAAATACCATTAATTTTTACCCTTGGTATGAAATGATGACCATTAAAATTTAATGGGCCATTATTTTCTGTTTTTTGGTGATTTAATGCCCATGAATTTGCAGTATTAATGGCCATTACAAAAACTAATTGCCATGAAAACCCCATTACATGTCTAATAATGGCCATGAAAGATGTGTTCATGAATTTTAAATTACTGAAGTTGGGAGATCAATATTTTCATGGCCATTAATTTTTGGGACTGAACATCTTAACCCATTAATTTTTTAATAATGGCCATCAATAAAAAGATAATCAGAGTATTTGATATTGTCCATTATTTGTACACTCATGTAAAGGTTAGTTTTTAACATTATCATTTTACAGCCTTCAAAACTTGCTGCACATTGCATCCATAGGTATGTTTGTGTAATGAAGAGCTCCACCATTCAGTGCTTGTAAATTAAAATCGCCACATTTCTTGTTTCTTGAAGAAATTGCCTGTGTGATTAAACTGAAATTTCAGGAAGACAAAGAAAATTACCTCGAGAAATGCTGTAGGAAAATGAGTTTTAAAGGCAAACTCTATTAATTTCATCTAAAATCATAACATATCCTGGAGAAATGCTGGAGAAATTTCTCCAGCATTTATCAAGGAAATTTTAAAGCTTATCAAGGAGATTGTGGGCCTTTGTTACCTTTTCAGACACAAACCAATCTGCTCTCCTACCAAGCATAGCTAGAGCCTGGAAACAGGATTTAGCAACTGCAAGAATACATAGGATATAGGAAAATATGCATTTGGGAGCCATGACCATGCTTTATTGAAATAATGAAATCCGTGATACAGTGAGGGGAGTTTTAATGAGGTACACTGGTAATCAATTGGTAATCAATTTTAAACTTGTAGCACAAACAAGTATTCTATGGATCTTGCATTTGTAGAAATTTTGTGCATAATTTAACATTCCAAACAGTTCTATAATTCTAAGTTATGTATGCTACCAAACCCTGCTTGTCCATCAACAACATGTGTATTACTGCTTCTGAGTACAAGCACAATCACCATGGAAGCGGGAACCCGCGAGGTGCGATTAGTATGGTGATTGAAATTTTCAGTCAGGCATCTCATAAATTTAAGCACTACTTGGTTAGCAGGCTTCGACCACCATGCCTATAAGTCTGAACAAAGAAGAGAAGTAATAAAAAGAGTTAGTGTATTTTTGAAGAAAATACAAAATCCAAAGCCATTAATTTAGCCTAAATGAGTTTTGAGCAGGATTTAATGGCCATTAAAGTTGCATCTAATGGATCTAATCTAATTTCATGCCAATTATTTATCCAAACTATTTATTAATGGCCATTCGTTTTGAATTAATATGGTTTTCCTTATATGTGACTGTGTCCTAAGAAGGATTCAACTTGGCCAATAACATTTACACTCAAAATTCATTTCCATGTAAAAGAATGCAACATTTCTCAATTGAATCAGAAAGAAAAAAGACTTTATTCTAAACGCTCTTGATGAGGCTTCATTAAGACTGTTGGTGTGCCTAATGTGTAAAGCCATTTGATCATATCTTAGACTTTACTTATTGGATATATGCTGTATCATTATCATCCCCTTTAACAAATTTCATAACGTTTCAAACTATGTTTTTATGTCATAAAACCGAATATCCAGATGAATTAAGTTTTCAAAAAAAACAACATACCAACAGGTAAATGCTATATGTAACAATGGGATAGAATTTGACAATTATAATGAGAAGTACACAATTTAATGTTTAAAGATGTCTCTAAAATCGTGAAAATACCATACTTTATTTTTACAATTATCTTAATAAAAAATTTTGTTTTACTTTCTGACTGAGAAAAATGATCAAAACATGCAATAATTCTAATAAACACATTTAATGGCCATTAAAATCACTTAAACAAGAGTTGCAAATTAGAGTAGCTCCCCTTGAAAAATCTTATTTTTTCACAAAAGATTAATATGATATACAAAAATGATTTAAGACTTATATTTTTTCTGAAATATTATATTTATTAATTTATCAGAATTTCTGATATCTATTATTAACATACAGCAAGGTTGTGCCCTAAATTTATCAAAATGTATATGTGTTGCATTCACCAATGGTAATTATATTTTCATCAATATATAGAAGGATTCAGAAATAAAAAGGTAACATTAACTTGTTAATTGGCCTGTTTATCTCTTAAGATGACAGGGGACTTAAACCAAAGTCCAGCAAGATTCTTGCTTGTCTTTCCTGCTTCTAAATGAGAAACAGGAAGCAGCACAAGAAATAGAATCTTGAAAACATTGCAGTGGGCATAAGAGAAAATTAATGACCATTAACATATTTTTATTAGAAATTTGTCATGCTTATCTAATGGCCATTAAATTATGCATTTAATGCCCATTAATATGCTGTTGATTTAAAAGAATGATGCCCATTATTTTCTATCCAATATACTAATGGGTAATTAATGCCCATAAGTTTGTAGTTACATTTTCTGTTATAATGGCCATTAAAAATAAAAAGCCATTAATAATGGTTCTAATAATGGCCAAAATTTTCATGGCCATGAAAAATAGACCATATTAATGGGCATTAAAATTAACCAGCAACAATTTTAATGGGAGGTTTTAATGGCCATTAATTTTCACACACTAAAAATAATGCTTAAATGATGCTCATTATTTTTTTCAATTAATGGTTTGAGTTAATGGTATTTTGACAGATTTTCAGTTTTGAAAGTGCATTTTACCATTAAAATTGACCATTAATAGGACCATTTTTAATGGGAAATTTTAATGGGGGCCATTAATGGGATTTTAATGGGAGTTTATGCAGTAGTGCTCCCCAATCCCTGTCTGCCATATGTATCAATTTCTAGACGCATCTTCATTTCAAATTTAAAACAACAATAACCAGGCTGGACTATTCAGAAGCTCTTAACTCGCAGAGGAAAGCAGGTGTCTACCTTGACAAAAGGCAGAATTAAATTGATGAAAGCAGAATTTGGTTGATTAGCAGGTAAGTTTTAACCCTTTATCTACTACTGGCTCCTAAATGCGTACTTTGGCAAAGAGTGAAGACCCAGTTAAAATGCAGCATTTGCTGCATTTCATCAGGGTCTTCAATGTATGCTGAGGCAAAAAAGACCTTCAGAAAAAGAAATACAATTTTATTTGAAAATTATAATATGTGACTCCTCGATATACACAATGGACTATCCTTAAGTTATTAATCAAACCGTAAGGAAGAGTCTAAAAAGAGCATAAAGGGGTTAAATTATACAATGTGGATGCAACACTTCACTTAGAATAACAAGTAAGTTTGTAAAAAAGGAGTGAAAGTTAGTTTCAATAAGGAATCTTCTATAAAGTACTGAAATTTTTTTTGAAAAATTAACCTCAGTTTTGGCATTTCTGTCTTGCGCTCAAGCTGTGAAGATCTCCAGGAGCTCTTATGGCATATCTCTTATTTGATTGGCTTATTTAATAAACTGTGAAAATGATTGACACCTCTTATCAGCTCAGTGACCATATGGTTTTATATGTCTTGTCATAATATCGGATATTCTACAAACACTACCAATTATAGACAATTTAGTCAAAACTGACGCAATAAAATTTGAATTTTGAAAGAATTCTATTTTCGATAATTTTCTATATATTGAAATTTTAGAAAAGCAGATCAGTGTTATAGAATTCTGATATTTTTTATGTATTTCTTACTTAAAAATTTATTATACTGATCCAAACTAAGATAATCACATAAATGTAATGATGCTTTATAACTTACTGCCATTGAAAACAAATGAGGCGAGTCCTGTTTGTTTGGTGACCACACGTTCATAATTACTCTGTAATTACTCAAAGATGATTGGCACATATTTAGCTTACCATGATCCTACATGGTCCAAAGATCACAAAACAAACTTTTATACAGCAATTATCATCAATTCTATGGATGCACAGTCACCTTTTGTTTAATTATTTTAGATTTATATTTGCTTAATTATATATGCAATTTATAAAAGAAAGTTTGGGATAAATCTTACAAAGTTTTATTTCGAAAACAGTGAAGGTCCAGATCAGCTGTGCTGATCAAAGCTCAAACTGCATCTCAGGTAAAATGCTCCAAATTATTTATTTGATCAAATTCAGCAGGGATAAAGTGCATACAATATTCAGCATGAAGAGTATTGATATTTTTTTGCCAAACAATAAAAATTAAAAATAATATGAATATATAATATGAATCAAAATATTGAATGATATATTATTGACTATCAAATTCATTGATGTAAGCTGTACTCATCATTCATGTCTTTATTTCTTTTTTTAGTTTGTTGGTTTTATTTTTCTAAGTTAAAAGATACAAATAATTCTTACAAAAAGTAGTGTCATTTATGTGACAAAGAAACAGAACAGTAGTAGCTTGAGGCTTATCTGTTATCTGCCAGACCAGATTAGGAAAGGCTTTATCTGGTCAATAGCTAAGCTCCGCCCACTGACCATCTCATACAGGTAAGGATTTCTCTGCCGGGGGGTACAGAATCCCTGCCTTTAAGCAAATAGTAGATTTGTTTTAAACATCATTTTATCATTATTTAGTACCAGGCCTTCATGGTAACAAAAACGAAAACAACAGTAAAACTTAATTGATTGAACACCGATAGCTCATTTCCCTTGGTAACTATGAAATCCCTGTTGAGACCCTAGAAAATTATTTCAATCCTTCCTCCCATTTATCCACTTATTGTCTCATGCCTTTATGAATAAAGCGAGAGGACTTAGTACATGTATTTAGCCTCCCGTCCCTTTGTCCCACTAAAGTACATTTTCATTCAGATCATAATACTAAAAATGAAGCAAATGCAACAGTGTAGATCCAGATACTTCATAACAAGACGTCTCTCCGGGCCTGTATTGTTTGTAATACTTGAACATTTGAATAAATTGTAAACCAATAATTGACTTTTAAGTGAGGTCATTTAATTCTTCGGGCGAAGGTTCAACTTGAACGAACAGCAAAGGTTCGGTCGAGATGGCACAGCGCGGTCAGGCCTGAACCATTGCTGTTAGTAACAGTTGCATTCCATACCTCTCAGTTAAAAATTCCCAGAATACACAGATTTAAACAAATCTCTTCACACCGAGCTGATCGGGACCAGTAAGAACCAGAACTGACTAAAGGTAAAGCTATTTCAACAGCAAACAGCAATGGGACTGATCAGACTGCGCAGATAATTTACTATGCGCATATGTTGTTCTGAAAAGTCATGCTTAACAGTAGCATCTGGGCAGTGAAGACAAAAAACTGCCATGAGCATGTAATATATGCACAGACTGACCCGCTCTATTAATGTTCGCTGTTCGCGTATGGTTACATGAAATCATGCAGTCGTTTTATGATGTGGTCGTCTTATTGACACAGCGGGAACTCAGTGGGAGTTTGCTCATCTGTGTTAAAAGTGTGAAAATAGCTGATAAGGATTTGGCCTAAAGCGATTGCTCTCATGAATTTTTGTGCTTTTTTTCTGTCTTCGTTATATAATCCTGTATTATGTTTTTTAACGTGAAGGGAAGACGCTGATCAGACCTTTTAGTCAAAACTCAATGTTTTTTTACCTAAGATTTAACAGATGTCAGCTGATTTTATTTTGGAAAAAAAATGTACAGGGTGGATCCAGATAAGGACCAAGCCCACACCATATCGGGTCCACATTCCTGAAAATTCGTTATCTGAGTATTTTTGAAAAATCAAGCTAGAGTAATTATCCGCTTACCCACTCTCAGTTTTTCAACCTAAACATGCAAATGCTGTGGGCACATGTACTCAAAGAATGGTCTCAACGAGACGGTTCTTTTGAGCGCCCAGAGCAAATGCTAAAATGATGGATAAGAAAATATTCACAATATTATTTCTTATCTAGACCTATACCGAGAGAAGACCCAAATCAAGCTGCGCATGTACAATACTGATACGGGTAACCATGAAAAAACATCGCATTAAAAAGTCTAGAGGAAACTGAAAAAAAATGACCAGACCAAATAAGCACATTTGGCCAAACAAAGTGGTCCTGTTAAAACCTTTTTTGGCCTTAAAAGTGGTCATGTCCGGACCGACCATACCGTCTCTGGCGGCCTTGTTTTGTGAAGCTGTGTTATTTCTAAATCACTGCGGATGCGCAGGCTGGTCTGCGCTTTTGTTGTTTGCAAAACCTCGCACGTCGTGGCCCATATCAAGTACCACACCTGACCCAGGATACCAATGGGAAAGTGACAAACTCACAGAAGACACCACAAACGAGAGCCAAGAGGTCAGCCCTTTCCCAGCAGGTGACCACAAAGCAAATATAAACAGACGTGCACAAAACATAGCAAACACAAGACAGAACAAAAACATAAAAGATCCACAAAAGAAGTACCGCCTTGAAACGGTCAGTAAAATATTTTACTAGAGGGCTTAAACCGGTTTAACGGCGCCAACCTCACCCTTAATTCAGATGTAAAACTTAATTGATTGAACACCGATAGCTCATTTCCCTTGGTAACTATGAAATCCCTGTTGAGACCCTAGAAAATTATTTCAATTCTCCTTCCATTTATCCACTTATTGTCTCATGCCTTTATGAATAAAGCGAGAGGACTTAGTACATGTATTTAGCCTCCCGTCCCTTTGTCCCACTAAAGTACAATTTCATTCAGATCATAATACTAAAAATGAAGCAAATGCAACAGTGTAGATCCAGATACTTCATAACAAGACGTCTCTCCGGGCCTGTATTGTTTGTAATACTTGAACATTTGAATAAATTGTAAACCAATAATTGACTTTTAAGTGAGGTCATTTAATTCTTTGGGCGAAGGTTCAACTTGAACGAACAGCAAAGGTTCGGGTGAGATGGCACAGCGCGGTCAGGCCTGAACCATTGCTGTTAGTAACAGTTGCATTCCATACCTCTCAGTTAAAAATTCCCAGAATACACAGATTTAAACAAATCTCTTCACACCGAGCTGATCGGGGCCAGTAAGAACCAGAACTGACTAAAGGTAAAGCTATTTCAACAGCAAACAGCAATGGGACTGATCAGACTGCGCAGATAATTAACTATGCGCATATGTTGTTCTGAAAAGTCATGCTTAACAGTAGCATCTGGGCAGTGAAGACAAAAAACTGCCATGAGCATGTAATATATGCACAGACTGACCCGCTCTATTAATGTTCGCTGTTCGCGTATGGTTACATGAAATCATGCAGTCGTTTTATGACGTGGTCGTCTTATTGACACAGCAGGAACTCAGTGGGAGTTCGCTCATCTGTGTTAAAAGTGTGAAAATAGCTGATAAGGATTTGGCCTAAAGTGATTGCTCTCATGAATTTTTGTGCTTTTTTTCTGTCTTCGTTATATAATCCTGTATTATGTTTTTTAACGTGAAGCGAAGACGCTGATCAGACCTTTTAGTCAAAACTCAATGTTTTTTTTACCTCGGGTTTTACAGATGTCAGCTGATTTTATTTTGGAAAAAAAATGTACAGGGTGGATCCAGATAAGGACCGAGCCCCGACCATATCGGGTCCACATTCCTGAAAATTCGTTATCTGAGTATTTTTGAAAAATCAAGCTAGAGTAATTATCCGCTTACCCACTCTCAGTTTTTCAACCTAAACATGCAAATGCTGTTGGCACATGTACTCAAAGAATGGTCTCAACAAGACGGTTCTTTTGAGCGCCCAGAGCAAATGCTAAAATGATGGATAAGAAAATATTCACAATATTATTTCTTATCTAGACCTATACCGAGAGAAGACCCAAATCAAGCTGGGCATGTACAATACTGATACGGGTAACCATGAAAAAACATCGCATTAAAAAGTCTAAAGGAAACTGAAAAAAAATGACCAGACCAAATAAGCACATTTGGCCAAACAAAGTGGTCCTGTTAAAACCTTTTTTGGCCTTAAAAGTGGTCATGTCCGGACCGACCATACCGCCTCTGGCGGCCTTGTTTGGTGAAGCTGTGTTATTTCTAAATCACTGCTGATGCGCAGGCTGGTCTGCGCTTTTGTTGTTCGCAAAACCTCGCACGCCGTGGCCCATATTATGTTTTCTGAACTATATTAAGAAATTCAGTACTCAAGTGCACATGTGCTGTTTTAAGACACAATTCAGAACACAAGAATAGTGGACAAACATGTTTTACATTTGGAGATGAAAAACCTTTTTCTTGATGCATACTCCAATTTGAACTAGTTATGTAACATAAATGAAAAATCTATCCAACAATTCAGGTAACATATTGAGATGGTATAATTGGGTACCCTCTTAGACCAGGGACGTATATTGAATATACGTCCGTGCTTAGACACCTTTCGTCAGCACCAATACTATACAGCAATATTATCATTGCCAGACTAATACCATGGATACAATCGATTTCGCCAATATAGTCGCCGCGGTGTAAGGGGGACAATTGACTTATCGATTATCTAGGTGATCAAGAACCACAACCTACCTGTTAAGTCAGGCCATAGTTCTATTTGAACATATTCAAAAAATGGCTTGTTTGAAATATATGTATGTTTGGCAAACGCCACCTTGCCCCCCCCCCCCCCCCCCCCCCGCCCAGCCCTCTGGATCCGCGCATGCCTCAAACAACCGAGAATGGACCGGGTTCTGGAGCCTAATGAGCCAGCACATGTGAGTTATTTATGTATGCGCGTACGAAAATCTCCCACATTGTGGGCTAACAATATTGCAGTTAATCGGTATACGTTAGAACTCTTAGTTTGGATCAACTCGTGTAATCGTCATTTTAATTTGCTGCTTCACTATTTCGACTTCTTAACTGTATTTTCACAATAATTAAGACTATCAAGTTCTTATATGAAAAAAACTTAAGCACTCGTCTGCCATCCAATAACGGAGTCACGAAAGCAGCGCATGTTTTTGTGATATTATCGTTCCCAAATTTAGATACAAAAAATAATATAAATTATATATAATAAAATTTTTACAGCATAATATATAGATATTATCAACGTTTCTGCACCAAGCACTCTTTATCATACCCTTAACTATTTTTTCGCGACGACAGGCGTGGATGGATACATAGGCTAATGTGGGTGTTCATTGATCGCATATGCCCAAAAGCTTGTCACGTCTGATGATGTTTTGTAAATGCATTGCCATAATTTTAACACAAGGTTAGCTTTTAAAAAAGCTTAGAACCATCGCATGGCGTTTAACAGTTATTAAAGAAGAACTTTTATAGGGTTTTATTGTTGCATTTGCTGAATCCATTCTTTTCAGTGTTTCATGGGCTTCAAGCTCTGAGTATTTATTTTTGTTTTAGTTAACGATTTGTACATAGGTGATCCATTGGAAACAAATAAAAGACAGGAAATATGCATATTCCAGTACGATTCTGCTCATGAACACACTGAATAATTGTAGAGTTAACCCCCTCCCCAGCAGTATGTATTAGGTCATTCAACCGTATTCCTCAATCGAAGTCAATGCACATAATGCCTAGGGGGCATATTGAAACTGACCCATCAACATCTAGGTATTTCGTCACATTTAGTCTAGAATATCCCAAGGGCCCATGTTTGATCGGGATTCTCGCTCAGTGGTAAGGTCTCTAATACCTGTAGGCCTTTTCGCTTTTAGAAGCAATCCAGTATCCAAGTATATCAACATCGCTCACGCAATGATGGAATTTTGGAAGTAACTTGGTCGACGGGGAGTCTGAGAAAGAACTGTAACAGAAAGACACTGCTGTTGGGGAGTTTACACCTGATCCATTTCCGCAACTAAATCTAAGAATATTTGACAGCTTCAGGTTGCTCTCCATTAAGAATGAGCGTGGATTCCCAAGAACAGTGTGTGACATCACATGCTTTTGGTTAGACCTCGTTATGAGGCAGTTATTGCTGCAGGAAAGGGTCATGTCCGTTTTTGGACGAATTTAACTCAAACGAACTGATTTAGACGAAAACGAGATGTTCATTCTGCAGTGAAAAACTTGTCATTTTTGAAAATTACCCCTTGTCTGAACAATGGTAAACAGCATGAACAGATTTGAGTAAAACTGTTACATTATTCAATAAAATGATGCAGAACTGAATGCTACAGAATATGGTATAAATATATTTTCATTTCTTAATTCTGATTTCCATAATTGGCTCGAGAAGTGACTGATGGGTTTCTTTTGTAGTTGAGTATAGGTTAACAACCTCTAGATAAAAAATACATCGCAATTAAGATAATCAGACCTGTTTTTTACTTGATGTTTTCCTTTAGGTCCCAGTCAACAATTTTTCAGATAGATCTAGATATATAAAACACATCGTAATTTAGAACATCCCACTGATTTTGTTTGATTCTATTCTTTACGTCCCAGTCAGCAATTTTTCAAAAATGTCAGGACGGGTCACCCTGTATTAAACCAGTAATAAGCAAGGATCACTGTGTCTTGCTCAAGCACACAATGCAGTGACGCCAGTTAGGCTCGAACCCGCAACCTCATCATTTCAATCTTTGAGGGGTATAGAATTACACTTAAAACATTCATACAAAATATGATACGAAAACGTGACAATCCGAGCTTTAGAAATTCCGAAAATGGTAATCAAACACCTCAGTCTCCCCAATCCCTGTCTGCCATATGTATCAATTTCTAGACGCATCTTCATTTCAAATTTAAAACAACAATAACCAGGCTGGACTATTCAGAAGCTCTTAACTCGCAGAGGAAAGCAGGTGTCTACCTTGACAAAAGGCAGAATTAAATTGATGAAAGCAGAATTTGGTTGATTAGCAGGTAAGTTTTAACCCTTTATCTACTACTGACTCCTAAATGCGTACTTTGGCAAAGAGTGAAGACCCAGTTGAAATGCAGCATTTGCTGCATTTCATCAGGGTCTACAATGTATGCTGAGGCAAAAAAGACCTTCAGAAAAAGAAATACAATTTTATTTGAAAATTATAATATGTGACTCCTTGATATATACAATGGACTATCCTTAAGTTATTAATCAAACCGTAAGGAAGAGTCTAAAAAGAGCATAAAGGGGTTAAATTATACAATGTGGATGTAACGCTTCACTTAGAATAACAAGTAAGTTTGTAAAAAAGGAGTGAAAGTTAGTTTCAATAAGGAATCTTCTATAAAGTAATGAAAAAAAAATTGAAAAGTTTCGAACTTTTTTGCCTGATTGTCGCTGCTTAAAGGCAGGAGTGGGGTATATAAGGAAAAATTAACCTCAGTTTTGGCATTTTCTGTCTTGCGCTCAAGCTGTGAAGATCTCCAGGAGCTCTTATGGCATATCTCTAATTTGATTGGCTTATCTAATAAACTGTGAAAATGATTGACACCTCTTATCAGCTCAGTGACCATATGGTTTTATATGTCTTGTCATAATATGGGATATTCTACAAACACTACCAATTATAGACAATTTAGTCAAAACTGACGCAATAAAATTTGAATTTTGAAAGAATTTTATTTTCGATAATTTTCTATATATTGAAATTTTAGAAAAGCAGATCAGTGTTATAGAATTCTGATATTTTTTATGTATTTCTTACTTAAAAAGTTATTATACTGATCCAAACTAAGATAATCACATAAATGTAATGATGCTTTATAACTTACTGCCATTGAAAACAAATGAGGCGAGTCCTGTTTGTTTGGTGTCCACACGTTCATAATTACTCTGTAATTACTCAAAGATAATTGGCAAATATTAAGCTTACCATGATCCTACATGGTCCAAAGATCACAAAACAAACTTTTATACAGCAATTATCATCAACTCTATGGATGCACAGTCACCTTTTGTTTAATTATTTTAGATATATATTTGCTAAATTATATATGCAATTTATAAAAGAAAGTTTGGGATAAATCTAACAAAGTTTTATTTCGAAAACAGTGAAGGTCCAGATCAGCTTAGACTGGCTCCTGTCCATAAAACAATTTTTCACCAATGTGTGATATCATAAACCTGTAGCTAGTCTAACTCTGATGGCTCTGTTTTAAAAACATAGCCATCAGAGTTAGACTAGCTACAAGTTTATGATATCACACATTGGTGAAAAATTGTTTTATGGACAGGAGCCAGTCTAAGATCAGCTGTGCTGATCAAAGCTCAAACTGCATCTCAGGTAAAATGCTCCAAATTATTTATTTGATCAAATTCAGCAGGGATAAAGTGCATACAATATTCAGCATGAAGAGTATTGATAATTTATGCCAAACAATTAAAATTAAAAATAATATGAATATATAATATGAATCAAAATATCGAATGATATATTATTGACTATCAAATTCATTGATGTAAGCTGTACTCATCATTCATGTCTTTATTTCTTTTTTTAGTTTGTTGGTTTTATTTTTCTAAGTTAAAAGATACAAATAATTCTTACAAAAAGTAGTGTCATTTATGTAACAAAGAAACAGAACAGTAGTAGCTTGAGGCTTATCTGTTATCTGCCAGACCAGATTAGGAAAGGCTTTATCTGGTCAATAGCTAAGCTCCGCCCACTGACCATCTCATACAGGTAAGGATTTCTCTGCCGGGGGGGTACAGAATCCCTGCCTTTAAGCAAATAGTAGATTTGTTTTAAACATCATTTTATCATTATTTAGTACCAGGCCTTCATGGTAACAAAAACGAAAACAACAGTAAAACTTAATTGATTGAACACCGATAGCTCATTTCCCTTGGTAACTATGAAATCCCTGTTGAGACCCTAGAAAATTATTTCAATCCTTCCTCCCATTTATCCACTTATTGTCTCATGCCTTTATGAATAAAGCGAGAGGACTTAGTACATGTATTTAGCCTCCCGTCCCTTTGTCCCACTAAAGTACATTTTCATTCAGATCATAATACTAAAAATGAAGCAAATGCAACAGTGTAGATCCAGATACTTCATAACAAGACGTCTCTCCGGGCCTGTATTGTTTGTAATACTTGAACATTTGAATAAATTGTAAACCAATAATTGACTTTTAAGTGAGGTCATTTAATTCTTCGGGCGAAGGTTCAATTTGAACGATCAGCAAAGGTTCGGTCGAGATGGCACAGCGCGGTCAGGCCTGAACCATTGCTGTTTGTAACAGTTGCATTCCATACCTCTCAGTTAAAAATTCCCAGAATACACAGATTTAAACAAATCTCTTAACACCGAGCTGATCGGGACCAGTAAGAACCAGAACTGACTAAAGGTAAAGCTATTTCAACAGCAAACAGCAATGGGACTGATCAGACTGCGCAGATAATTTACTATGCGCATATGTTGTTCTGAAAAGTCATGCTTAACAGTAGCATCTGGGCAGTGAAGACAAAAAACTGCGATGAGCATGTAATATATGCACAGACTGACCCGCTCTATTAATGTTCGCTGTTCGCGTATGGTTACATGAAATCATGCAGTCGTTTTATGATGTGGTCGTCTTATTGACACAGCTGGAACTCAGTGGGAGTTCGCTCATCTGTGTTAAAAGTGTGAAAATAGCTGATAAGGATTTGGCCTAAAGCAATTGCTCTCATGAATTTTTGTGCTTTTTTTCTGTCTTCGTTATATAATCCTGTATTATGTTTTTTAACGTGAAGCGAAGACGCTGATCAGACCTTTTAGTCAAAACTCAATGTTTTTTTACCTAAGATTTAACAGATGTCAGCTGATTTTATTTTGGAAAAAAAATGTACAGGGTGGATCCAGATAAGGACCGAGCCCACACCATATCGGGTCCACATTCCTGAAAATTCGTTATCTGAGTATTTTTGAAAAATCAAGCTAGAGTAATTATCCGCTTACCCACTCTCAGTTTTTCAACCTAAACATGCAAATGCTGTGGGCACATGTACTCAAAGAATGGTCTCAACGAGACGGTTCTTTTGAGCGCCCAGAGCAAATGCTAAAATGATGGATAAGAAAATATTCACAATATTATTTCTTATCTAGACCTATACCGAGAGAAGACCCAAATCAAGCTGCGCATGTACAATACTGATACGGGTAACCATGAAAAAACATCGCATTAAAAAGTCTAGAGGAAACTGAAAAAAAAATGACCAGACCAAATAAGCACATTTGGCCAAACAAAGTGGTCCTGTTTAAACCTTTTTTGGCCTTAAAAGTGGTCATGTCCCGACCGACCATACCGCCTCTGGCGGCCTTGTTTTGTGAAGCTGTGTTATTTCTAAATCACTGCGGATGCGCAGGCTGGTCTGCGCTTTTGTTGTTTGCAAAACCTCGCACGTCGTGGCCCATATTATGTTTTCTGAACTATATTAAGAAATTCAGTACTCAAGTGCACATGTGCTGTTTTAAGACTCAATTCAGAACACAAGAATAGTGGACAAACATGTTTTACATTTGGAGATGAAAAACCTTTTTCTTGATGCATACTCCAATTTGAACTAGTTATGTAACATAAATGAAAAATCTATCCAACAATTCAGGTAACATATTGAGATGGTATAATTGGGTACCCTCTTAGACCAGGGACGTATATTGAATATACGTCCGTGCTTAGACACCTTTCGTCAACACCAATACTATACAGCAATATTATCATTGCCAGACTAATACCATGGATACAATCGATTTCGCCGATATAGTCGCCGCGGTGTAAGGGGGACAATTGACTTATCGATTATCTAGGTGATCAAGAACAACAACCTACCTGTTAAGTCAGGCCATAGTTCTATTTGAACATATTCAAAAAATGGCTTGTTTGAAATATATGTATGTTTGGCAATCGCCACCTTGCCCCCCCCCCCCCCCCGCCCAGCCCTCTGGATCCGCGCATGCCTCAAACAACCGAGAATGGACCGGGTTCTTGAGCCTAATGAGCCAGCACATGTGAGTTATTTATGTATGCGCGTACGAAAATCTCCCACATTGTGGCCTAACAATATTGCAGTTAATCGGTATACGTTAGAACTCTTAGTTTGGATCAACTCGTGTAATCGTCATTTTAATTTGCTGCTTCACTATTTCGACTTCTTAACTGTATTTTCACAATAATTAAGACTATCAAGTTCTTATATGAAAAAAACTTAAGCACTCGTCTGCCATCCAATAACGGAGTCACGAAAGCAGCGCATGTTTTTGTGATATTATCGTTCCCAAATTTAGATACAAAAAATAATATAAATTATATATAATAAAATTTATACAGCATAATATATAGATATTATCAACGTTTCTGCACCAAGCACTCTTTACTATACCTATAACTATTTTTTCGCGACGACAGGCGTGGATGGATACATAGGCTAATGTGGGTGTTCATTGATCGCATATGCCCAAAAGCTTGTCACGTCTGATGATGTTTTGTAAATGCATTGCCATAATTTTAACACAAGGTTAGCTTTTAAAAAAAGCTTAGAACCATCGCATGGCGTTTTACAGTTATTAAAGAAGAACTTTTATAGGGTTTTATTGTTGCATTTGCTGAATCCACTCTTTTCAGTGTTTCATGGGCTTCAAGCTCTGAGTATTTATTTTTGTTTTAGTTAACGATTTGTACATAGGTGATCCATTGGAAACAAATAAAAGACAGGAAATATGCATATTCCAGTACGATTCTGCTCATGAACACACTGAATAATTGTAGAGTTAACCCCCTCCCCAGCAGTATGTATTAGGTCATTCAACCGTATTCCTCAATCGAAGTCAATGCACATAATGCCTAGGGGGCATATTGAAACTGACCCATCAACATCTAGGTATTGTCCGATTTTATTAACCTGACACAGGTGCATAATTTCAAGACAAGACAAGACATTTTTAGCTTCCGTCGACTTTCGGTATTTACCGTAAGTTTTACAGGAATTTTGCAATTACTTATGCAGATAATGAAACGTTAAGTACTGTCCTACTGACTAGTCAAGTGGTTATGATACAGAATTTACAACCAAAAGGTCGTGAGTTCGAGTCCACGTGTGTGTGTGTTTTTTTTTTTACCTTTTTTCGATTCGTTTAATTTCATTTATTATAGATGCACCACGATCTCTGAGGAATGAAATTTTGGATCATTCTATTTCAAAAGGTTGATGCGTAACGCGTAAAATGAGCCAGTCTGTCCGAAACATCTTCATAGATTATTGGAAAATATTGTTCCATATTATAGCCAAAACATATGGTTTAAAAGTATTCACTATACAAGTTGTTTGAACTTAAGTTCAGTGGGAAAACGTCTGAAGAAAAGTATGCAGCAAGTCTTGGCACTAAGGCAAAACAGATTTTTTTTTAAATATCAGCGATTACTTTAAAAAATATGTCAAAAGAACAGAGAGATTCAATCGAGCGTACGGTAAACGTTCTTGGTGAGGGTCCTACAAAAATAACAATAACAAATGCAAGTATAGATAAACAAATAACTTTGAAGCGTGACTATATTTACAAAATTGAAAATACGGATCTAGAAATAGGGGTTTCAGGCGTTTTATTACGTATACAATTCTATCTTGAAGCACGTAGATGTTCGAGACAGACTGGCTCAGTGTATGCGTTACGCATCAACATTTTGAATATAATGATCCAAAAGGCATTACTAAGAGGTCGTGGTACATCTATAATAATGAAGTTAAACGAATCAAATAAAGAGGTAAAAATACAAAAAAAAAAAGAATTTACGTGGACTCGAACTCAGGACCTTTTGGTTGTAAACTCTGTACCAAAACCACTTGACTAGTCAGTAGTATAGTGCAAAACGTTTCATTATCTGCATCAGTAATTGCAAAATTCTCGTAAAACTTACGGTAAATACCGAAAGTCGACGGAAGGTAAAAATATCTTGTGCACTAACCGTGAAATTATGCACCTGTGTCAGGTTAATAAAATCGGACAATATTTCGTCACATTTAGTCTAGAATATCCCAAGGGCCCATGTTTGATCGGGATTCTCGCTCAGTGGTAAGGTCTCTAATACCTGTAGGCCTTTTCGCTTTTAGAAGCAATCCAGTATCCAAGTATATCAACATCGCTCATGCAATGATGGAATTTTGGAAGTAACTTGGTCGACGGGGAGTCTGAGAAAGAACTGTAACAGAAAGACACTGCTGTTGGGGAGTTTACACCTGATCCATTTCCGCAACTTGCTAATGGAACAGGCCCGAATCGAACACGCGCCCAATTAGTCTGGTTCCCTCCCCTAGACCTACCTATCAAGGGTCAGGTATAGGCTAATCCAGACGATCAGAATCATGACCGTCAACTAGAATCATAGGATAGGTGTGATCTAGAGGAAGTAACTCTGAACAGTGAAAAAATGGCCCGGATGATCGAGCATGTGATTCATGAGAGTTTCAGATACAATAAAATCAACCAAATTTGAGGCAGGAATGAAGTATCTTAATGTGTATTTGTATTTTCGCAAACCTCGCGTTACTTTTGTGATTAAATTTAACAAAATATCGTAACAATCAAATATTTTGCAACCCACGCTAAACTTGAAACGTAACAGACCACCTCATTGGTCAATCAATAAACTAATCACAGCCAATGATAGAATAGGGGATACCTGTTGTCGAATTGAGACGATAACAGGGCACCAGTTTAGCGCCCAATGGAAGTTTACTAACTTATATCACCAGCGCCGACGCGCTGGTGAATTAAAGAATGCAATCATTTTCAAGTGAGAGGCGAATTACAACTTGAACATTGTATCTGTCGCTGAAAATACAGTATGACAGACAGACTCGAGCAGGCATATAGTCCTCACTTTCATGCACAGTTTGCTGATCAACTGTGTGCAGCTAACAGCAGATGACGCAGAGCAGACTATGGGCGTCTCAATCTATTTTGGTGTTTAGTCACGTTGGCAATGTACATGTACAGTATTTAATGCTATGTAGCGCTTGCATTACGAGTTCGGTAGATTGTTTATTTGTAGCTTTATTCATATATATCAAAACATTATAATTATAGACACATGAACACGCAGGATTTTGTTTCTAAACTGTTTTTTTTTAACCAAATGAGTTCTATGGCAAGAATACTTTTTAAAAACGATTTACGGCATATCATTGAAATAAGAAAGGTCGATGTGACAAAATAAAAATGAATTAAAAAAAAACAAGCAGTCGATCAAATTAAGGTAGCACAGAGTCGTCTGTTGATGCCCAATCAGATCGGTCTCATTCTGCCCAGTCAGATCGGATTTCGCTTTCTGCTAGAATTCAGAACCCATGTTACATAATCACAGACAGCCAACACTTTGATGAGACATTTTTGTTGTTCATGATGGTGGACTTCTTGCTGGGCACAAGCAATTTGCATTTGATTGGTTTTCTTACTATCAGCTTTTTTACCCTTATCCTGCTAAAATTTGTTTACACATTCAGTCATCTGCTTAAAGGGACAAATATTTGAGCAATAATACTGGTACCACTCATTATGACTCTCTCCAGGGGTCATACTGGGCAGATCAAAAGAACAGCCATAATGAGGTGATTATGACTTCCTTACTGGGGCAATAAAGTGGTCCCATAAAGGGATTAGGTATTTAAGATAAATTATTGATCTTTATCTTAGTGAATGAAATTGTGTTGCATACAGGTAAGTCCCCTCCTGAGGCCCCATTAATTTTGTGAGATACTGAAACTGTCCCTTATCAGTTAATCCTTTAATGATCTCTATTGGACAGTAATCTTTGTCTTTAATACACCTGCTGAATATTATCATGGAAGCAAGCAGTTATGAACCCTGATCAGCCTATCCCCAAGCAGCTAAACATGTGGTCATATTGTTTGCCATATAGACCACCAAAAATGAATAGCAAGAAGGCAGGAAAGATTTAAACCATTTTATATTCGCTACTCTGGGACCGATAGGGTGGTTAGGTTCGAGTCGTTTGAGACCGAATATCATAAAAGTAAGTAAGGGTGCAAAGATCATGAATCGAAGTCTGAGTCTGGCTCATGCAGAATACGGGTGAAAAGTACAATAAAAGTGTATACTTGTATGAGACTTGCCCTAGTCTAGGCAGCTGTCAGTCACTGGCATAATTACACTTCCAGCGATTGTGTTCCGGTTACACGACCATAATTGATGACTGGTACTTTAAATATCAAAGCATAACTATTTCCAGCAACGTTTCTATGGCAATTCCTGGATACTAAAGCATAAAACTCTTTATGCAAACGCTTGCTAGTAGCAACACAGCTCTGTGTAACTTGTGGGTCTTTTGACAGCATCATTGAAAGGTAGTAATAAAACGCGTCGGTGTTAAAAGGGTGTTCTGGTGATCCAAATCTTGGAACGCCATGGGGGAATTAAGCATTACATAAATTATACACGCAAGTATAAATATATGAAGTAAACAGGGTATACATTGTATGTTTTGTTTCTGTCCTAAACTATAAACTTTGGGCACTTGTTAGAGTGTGCCAAGCGAAGAATCAGATCAGCGTGTGCCTCAACTTAGACTGAAGAGAGCATTCTCTGTACGCTTATTATGCCGTCCAGGATACATATTTAACAATATTTAATTCGAGTCATTTTAATCCATAAAGTTACAACCTCCACTTTTTATAGCAAAACATTAGGCTATCATGTACAGGGGTCAATATAATTTTACCCTCGGGCTGCATGCGCGGATCCAGGAATTTTCGTCAGGGGGGGGGGGGGTCCAGTACAGTCTGATAAAAAAGCTCTGACAACGTTTTTTTTTCTTAGTCCTCAGCTTATTTTACAGAAGTCAAATGGGCAATTTCAAAGAAATCTATCATTTTTCAAGGTTCCAGAGGGGGTCCAACATTTTCCGGGGGGGGGGGGGGGGAGGGGTCCAACTTTTTCCAGGGGGGGGGGGGTCCAATTGCTAATATCCTATAGAAACCCATATAACTTGTGATTTTCCAGGGGGGGGGTCCGGACCCCCTATCCCCCCTCTGGATCCGCACTTGGGCTGCTTTTAGATTACATGGCTTTATAAGGGTTTGCATTTCTGATCTATCACGGCTCTATAAAAATTGCATCTAAAACGTAGAGCAATAAGTATGAAAATATGCGATGCTGAGAGTTATAAACAGGTTGAAAAAACAAATCAATGGTCACATATAATTATGATTGTCAAGGACGAATCTTGATGTGTCTAGTATTGTTCCGTGGCGTGGCACATACATGTATGCTTCGGTCCTGCAGTATTAGAAATATTCTATGAATTACATGGCTTTGTTTATTTTGGAAAACGCATGCGCTTTCGGTATTTCGCAGAGGGCACCAGTCGAGGCTCAGGTGAGCCTGCTTTTTCGCGACAAAAAAAACAACAACGTCAGGTTCTGATTTACATCAAAGTTGTTTGACATTTTGTGAAGAATCTCAAGAAGACAAAATTATTATATTTTTGTTCGTAGCACATAGATGAACATCAAAGGCTCTGACGAGCCGCACATATGCTTAGTCTCTCCAGATCTTTCAGAAAATACCTGTATGATCGGATCAAAACAGCATCTGCAGCCCCGCTATTACTATTTGCGCACCTCGAACATGTCGGCTTTCGTGGTATGGTTTATATTTGTACCATATTCAGCACACGCACTCACGCGCGCAGGCAACTATCTCGTCTACTTTTGCAGCGAAAGAGTGTTAATACTTAGTATTCTTGGTTTGATGAAACTTCATGTGGATATAATTCATGCATTGTCTTTAAAAATGATTTGGATTTTGCTTGTTTGTGCTGTTGCTTGGCTGGGTTGAACGAGGACTAAGCAGTTACAATTAATGCCTTGACCAAAAACAACATGGAACAGAACTTAAATTTTATTTCGACTTAAGCATTACTAGCTCATCGTCACAATACATAATATACAAACATATATTTACGCATGCATTTAGTTTTATTAATTACACATGTGTAGTTCGAGAATGAAACTATTTCAGGCTAATTCATCCATATTCTGCTGTAGACCCATGCCAGTACATCCTAGAGGGTTAATGTATACAGTTCAATCGCAACATCGCCATCTGCATATTTTCCGTATGTCACATAAGAGCCCAAAATCAGGCCTTAAACCGACATCGGACCAGGTTCTGCACCCTTCGCATCTCGCCAAAAATGTCTTTTTGAACGCACATTGAAAAGATGTGAACTCCCGGTCCCGCCGGCTCTCTGTGTATGTCGACATTCTTGAAATGATTTCATTTGTTTAGGGGCATCTGTGAACAGTATAGACTCCAACCAGACACTGCATGGTCACCAAACAAACCTCGTGAACAACAATATAGAATGATCCCACGCTGGGTCGTTCCAGTTTTGTCCGCTGTCAAATGATTTTGGTCCAGATCGGTCGGATGTCTCTCGTGTGTAACCTGGGTCCAAACTGTTTGCTTGTGTCAAGTCCCCACCAACGAGGGCCAGCATAAATCAAAGTGAAAGAGCATACATGTAGATGCATCATATGCGTCAAGCCTGACCACATGGTAGAGATATAATGTAAAGTATACTCAGGACATTAGCCTGTTACATACACGATGAGTCTCGAACTGTTGACCTTAAATCCAAGTCTAACACTCTATCAACTGAGCCACTGCGTTTCCATAAGGATATAAATGGTGGCATATACATGTATGCCTGAGAGAAAACAGACTAAATGCCTTTCAAAGGGAGTGTATTTTCAAAATGTACTTGCAAAATGTCACTGGAGGCCATATTACGAAATCCGAGTACTATATCATGACACGTTACCCTGTGCCACCTTAAGAAAAAATAATCAATGCATGCAAGGGAAACAATATTTCTTTTTGTAAAGCATCATATCAGAGTATCATCAGAGTGTCAAACAGTTTGGCTCCAGTTCACAGTTCAGGTCCAAAGTTTGCGGGGCCTGATCTGGGTCTAAACTGTTGCGACGATACAAATAGATAAATACTTCAATGTTTCATTTTGCAGGCATTCTATTTATTTCCAGAAAATAGTTAACTGCACCTGCTCATATCATCTGTATGCAGCAAATCGTTTCTTTCGACATTTTCATTATTTGTGATGCGAAGAGCAAAGGCTCTGGTGAAACCACTTACACGCACATACTACAGGGTTGCGTGAAACCCAAAAGACTGCTGCTCAGCAACCTTCCCGAAAATCTTTCTCAAAACCCATGATTCTGTGATCGCACGTACCCGTGTGACAGGAGCTTAATTGTTTGTTTTGTGTTTTTATGAAAACTTTCATCTAGCTGAAGCTGATCAATTTCATTGAGTATTTCTATAATATATTAAATTGGGAATCATGCAGGATTCGTTTTAGGATCCTAAAACATAATGCATGTATCTAAAACACATACTGTTTCTTATTGCGATATGCGTCTTTGTAACCTGTGTGAGTGTGCTTGGGTCAGAGAAATTATATAACCATGTAATTGGAAACAATACTGGTCGTCTCTCGCAACATGGGTAATTAATAATTACACGTGTCGAAGAGGCGGGAAGGAAAAGCTGCTATCACTTGCAAACGGGATGTGGTGGCGCGCAGATCATCTCTAGACTACTCTCCAGCAAGATCTTCAGACACTGACATGGATTACTCTGAGCATGGATATTAGTCTGGGTGTAAAGAGGGGGTGTTCTGATATTTTCATACATACGTAGGCTCTGACCATTTTTTTAGGTTCAAAATTTTGAATTTCAATATTTAGAAAAATGAATATTTTTGGGGTTATGAACATTTTGTGGTTATCCTTTTGGGGTAATTACAAAATTGGACTAGATTTAGAGGTCATTTCTATGCATTTTAATGTCAAGGTACAGAATGGTTGGTATTTTTTGGGGAAGCTAAAATTTAAAATATTCTTTTTGATAGTTGAATGGTAGATGCTGGGTCCAAGCTTACGCATGGAGAAAAAATGAGAGTACCGCCACCACCCCTGGGGCCAAGATCCAGACCGAGCACAGATAAAAGCGTTTTTGACCATCTCTAGATCCAAAACGTTTCTGGAGGAGATTAATCCACATGACGACGAAGCAAACCAAAGAAAAGGCAGAGGCATGCAAACATACACAGATGATACAAATGCTCAAAGCGAAAAGCAAATAATTAGCGCCATGCTTATCAGCTTATTGGTCCATTTTGCCCCCGTTTTAAAATGATTTAATGTAACGAAACGCATTCTTTTTATAAGCGTATTTATGCTTTTATTTCGATGCTTAAAGCTGATCAAAATGCTTAAAACATATTAGTAAAACGCGACTAATACGTTTATTTGCTTATTAGCGTATTAGTGGTCTTTCATGCAAACCAAATATCTATGTGTCTTGATCCACATCTGAATTAAGGGTGAGGTTGGCGCCGTTAAACCGGTTTAAGCCCTCCAGTAAAATATTTTACTGACCGTTCCAAGGCGGTACTTCTTTTGTGGATCTTTTATGTTTTTGTTCTGTCTTGTGTTTGCTATGTTTTGTGCGCGTCTGTTTATATGTGCTTTGTGGTCATCTGCTGGGAAAGGGCTGACCTCTTGGCTCTCGTTTGTGGTGTCTTCTGTGAGTTTGTCACTTTCCCATTGGTATCCTGGGTCAGGTGTGGTACTTGATTGTATCGATTCCTGATCTTTGCACCATTACTTACTTTTATCAGATGCTTAAAACTGATAAATATGCTTAAAGTTGAGTGCCAGAAAGCAAATGATAAGCATATTGCTTATTAGCGTAAACGCGCTTTATCAGCAATTTTAAGCGTCTGCTTGATGGATACCAAAAAGGGATGCCATAAAGTTTTTAAGTGGTGCCTTAAAGGTGCCTTAAATATGCTTTTTAAGCATTTTCCCGGTGCTTAATTGTACACATAAGGCACTATTACGGTATATTCACGCATGCTTTATATTGCTTATAGATGTCTTTTTGCCCTGTGATAATTATAAAGATTATTTTCTTGATGATGATCATACTTCTACACTTAATAAGCAGAGGGAACAATTTATACAGAACTTTAAAGTTAAGTCGGAATCAAATTTCCCGGTTGAATTAGTTAAGAGCAAAGTACTCCTGCCTGGTTTAATGAACGTCATGTTCGTTTAACAGTATCAACATGCAAGGATGTTGTGTCTCTTAAATCTGACAGGGCTATCATGAATTTTCTAGACAGGCATCTTTGGAAAACAGATCCAATAAGTGCACCTGCTTTGCAGTATGGCATCAAACATGAAAAAATAGCAAGAGATTCTTACAAGAGTTTGATAAATTCTGATAGTAGTATGGTTGTTGAAACTGGCTTCTGGGAAAGTAGCATAGATCCAGAGCTGGCCTATAGTCCGGATGGATTGATTATGGACCATGATGAGCCTACCATTTATGGTATTTTAGAAATCAAAGCCCTAAGTCATTAGAATATGAACGCATATCTAACTTTAATGAAAAATTAACCAAACAACAGAAGAAAAACCTTTTTTTTAGAAATCAATGATGAGAACAAGATCACCTTAAAAACACACACAAATACTATTACCACATTCAAATGCAGATGGGAGTGACTTGTACAAAATTTTGTGATTTTGTAGTTTGGTCTAGTAAAGAGACATTTACAGTCTGAATTCCCTTTGACGATCATTTCTGGGCTGATCTTAAAGCCAAATTAATTAATTTTCACCATTCTTACTTATGTCCAGAAATCTTTGAAATGAGGATTCCTAGAAACCTTTTGCCCTTGAACTGTAACTGCATACATTGTAAGCTAATTTAGCTTCCTATTAATTGAGCCATTTTATGTCATGTCATGAGAAAACCTTTTTATATACATGTATGCGAAAAATGGTGAAGATCAGCTGTGCGGTAATTGTGCAGCTGATCATCGCCAATATTTTCGATCCATATTCAGGCCTCCAGATAAGAGTGTGTATTGGAAAATTATTTTAAATTTCTCATTTAAACCAGGCAGGAGTACCTTGCTCTTTAACTAATTCAACCGGCAAATTTGATTTTAATCCAAAACATATGTTGCGGGTACTCAAAAGAACCGTCTCAATGAGATGGTTCTTTTGAGCACCCAAAACATATGTTAAAATTAATGTGTAAGAAAATAATAAAAAAAATACGCAAATAGAATTTCCTTATCTGGATCTATGCATATTATCTCTTTACTTTCTAACTCCTGGATTGAGGACTTGTGGCATGTGGGGATCCAGAAAGTTTTGTCAGAGGGGTCCAACACTGAAAACTTTTTTTTTTTATTATTTGGTTGATGGGATGGAGAGAGGATCAAAAAGCCACTAAAAGTGGGCCATTATCGGCCCGAAAGCAAAATGCCATTTGAATGGCGTTTTGCTAGCAGGATGATAATGGCCCAACATTAAATGCTGGATTGGTAGCTGTGGTTTTCCAGGGGGGTCCGGACCAGTATTGCTAAGGAACCCTATATTTTTGTAATTTTCCAGGGGGGTCCGGACCCCCTTTCCCCCCTCTGGATCCGCACATGTGTGGTACGTCTTAACTTATATATTGAGCACTCTATTAAAGAAAACAGACAAACCTATTTACAGTCTTTTTAATCCATTGTCCTCTCAGTCAAAACAATCTAAAAGTTATACATCTCGATAAAATCTCTTCTTTGCAATTTGAACGCAATAGCTCATGCTGCATCCTGAGTTGAGCTGCTTCATGAGAAAATCTGCTTTTTGCATATGCGATAACAAAGGTGCAGATCAGTCGAAATTTCAATACTAGAGCCATCTGCGTCTGTACAGTCTGGTTTGTGTTAGACAGTAGACCTGGTTGGAAAGCCCGAGGCAGGTTTTGTCATGACCCAGATCATTTGTTATTTGCTGCCAACTATTTCCAAAATTTCACACACGTTTCTAGTAAATAGTTTCAAGTCTATTCTAAATCCTTTGAAATTGAAGAGATTTTGTTTTGATGTGACTCATATGGTAGGTCTGCATTGCTTAATGCATATTGCAAATGAGCTGCACCAGGAGAAAATCTATAACTGTTATATGGGAAAATAAAATTTGAGCAGGCCAAAAGTTGTATGACTTTTTACGTGCTCAACTGAGCATAAGATTTATCCTGCTCATAAACTTCAAAAATGCTGGTCATCATTAGCATTTCAATATTTATTGGTTTGATGGTCTAAACTTAAATGAGTTCAGTGATTCTGACTTGTTATAAATTTGATTTGACATACATGAGCAGTTTAGATATTATGCTCAGTTGAGTTGAACATGAAAAATGTTAGAAACTGGTATGTGTCTCATGGTCTGAAGCAGAAGCAATAGGTTGGTTTTAGTCTCAGGGGGGTGCAACTAATAAAAACCCTGAATAGTTGTTACTGTTATGACAAACCAGTGTGGATCTACTTTACTAATGGACTTAGAAAATTAACTAAACAGGCAATTACAAAAACACACTGTGAGAAAACAGGCTGAAGCTTTTGCGGTACAACTACCTGAAGAATTTGAAAATTTTTCATCCTTTCTATGGATCGTTCAACATGGATTCTGTGTTTAGCTATATCTTTCCTTAAGGCTTCCTCTTGTGGATTAAATCTATGTCTTGATCCCAAAAAAGGAGGAATAATTAGTTTTACATGCCTTTCATTCAAGAGTTCTTTAATGAGGAATCCACGATCTGCCATAACTACATCTCCAGGATTTAAAAAATCTAAGAAACCAGACACACATACTATTTCTTGGCACTAATACTTCCCTCATATGCATCACTTACAAAAAGGATGGCACCATTAGGAGCTATTGCAACCAAAAAGTTATATGTGGTATGCCCTTTATATGAAGAATATTGATTTCCTTGTGCCTCAAAATTGCCGGGTGAATGTACATGAACTTCTGTGCAGTCAATAATGCAGCGGATGTTCTTGTACTTTTTAAAGCACTTCGGCAGATGTTGTCTCACTTTGTCTCTGGTTGAAAACATTAAATTCCAAATGGTGCCAAACTGTTTGTACAAGAGTTGTATCCATGTTAAAATAATAGTGGAAACTTGGCGGGTATTGGTTTTAAAGCGATACGCTAAATCCTGGTGAAGCAGACCAAGTCTCAGTCTCATCAGGGTTAAGAATAACTCATTTTGTAGCGACATTGCTCGTCTTCTTCCTGGTCTTTTGCTGGGAGTTTAATTCCGATCACCCACATTGGTATTTCCAGAACCATGCATTTTCGAATTTATATTACCAAATTATCTTTTATCATTATGTAGTACAGATGAACAGGATGTATAAATATATCAACTAATGAATTCAGGTTATAAAAAGTGTTATATTCAGAAGCTGGATGTCCAGGGTGCACTTGTGCACATGCTTTTCAGAAAAGACATTTGGACAAGTGCAGTATTTATAAAAAATATCTACCCTAGCCACCAAGAGGAACAAATATAAACACACCGAACATGTATAAGGTGTCGACTTGCCAAAGTGCAGTATTCAGAAAGAATATCTACCCTAGCCACCAAGAGGAACAAATATAAACACACCGAACAGACCCCACTATTTCGTTAGTAGAATGAATAGCTTTTTAATCAAGAGATAATTTTTTAACTCCGTTGTCATCAATATTAATTGTTTTATTCATTGATGCATTCTAAAATATTTTTAACTTAAGTCATAAGTCCAGGTATACAAGCGTCCCTTAATGTATGAGGCTTGACATAAAAGTCCCCAAGTTGATGCCGATTTCCAAAGTGTACATAAATTGAAAAGCATTTTAAAAAACATAGTTTGATGCATACTAAAATTGTGCAAACGATAAATTTAATGATTTTATTTAAATTGAGTCATTTCCTGGTTCAAAACATGGCTTCTCACTACAAATTAACAAACGTCCCCGGTCAGACACACAGTCCCCATTTCGACGTGTATGTATGTGTGTAAAAGTTGCCGACTTGCCAAAGTCTACCTATATTGAAAAAAATATAAAAACAGAGTTTGATGTATACTAAAACAATGCAAGCGACAACTTTAATGATATTATTCAAATTGAGTCATTTCCTGGCCCAAAACATGGCTTCTCACTACAAATAAACAAATGTCCCCAGTCAGACACAAAGTCCCCACTTCGACGTTTCTTTGCTGCTTTTGTGTATGAGGTGCCGTCTTGGCAAAGTGTACCTAGGTTGAAAAGAATAAAAACAGAGTTTGATGCATACTTAAACAGTGTAAACAACAACTTTAATGATGTTATTTAAATTAAGTCATTTCCTGGTGCAAAACATAATTAACAAATGTCCCCGGTCAGACACACAGTCCCCATTTTGACGTGTGCTGCTTTTGTGTATAAGGTGCTGACTTGCCAAAGTGTACCTAGATTTAAAGAATATGAAAAACAAGAGTTTGATGCATACTTAAACAGTGCAAACGACAACTTTAATGATATTATTTAAATTGAGTCATTTCCTGGTGCAAAACATGTCTTCTCGCTACAAATTAACAAATGTCCCCGGTCAGACACACAGTCCCCATTTCGACGTTTTGTGCTGCTTTTGTGTATACGGTACATTCCCCATTTCGATGTGTTGTTCTTCTTTTGTGTATAGAGTGTGTGTCCCCACACTGTAGGTAAAAGTTCTAAGTAACAAAAAGTCGAAATAGATATTGGAGCATGTGAGAAAAAAGTAAGACTAATTAAAAGAAACTTAAATATGCAAAATAAAAGCAATACATGTATCTTGTAAACTTACGAAGTCCCCGTTTTTACTGTGAGGTGCTTATGTCCCCACTTCGAGGCCTTGGCACGCGTGTGTGTGTGTGTGTGCGTGTGTGTGTGTGTTTGTCCCTATTTTTCTTCCATTTTACCTTTGATGTTTGTTTTTGAAGTGCTTGCGTCCGTGCATGACCTCATGCGTATGTCCGTCTGTGTGTATGGCTGACTGTATGTTTGTATGAATGTACATATAATATGTGTGTATGTACATGCAGGCGCCTCTGCGACTGTCTGTGTGTTTGCGCCCTAGTCATAAATGTTTCAGTTATGTTGGGATAGGTCTTCCTTGTTTTGACCAGTACTAAGCAGACGATAAAACATATTGCTCAAGGACACAACGCAGTGCCTTTGTTGAGGCTCGAATCTGCAATCCCTTGATCCGAGTCATACTCTCAACCACTGAGCCACCGCGCTGCTCTGTGTATTGTTTAGGTGTGTTGGGGGTAGGGGTGTTAAATGCAATAAGTAAGGACTTAGAAATGACAAGTTGGAAATGTGTATGTATGCTAGCATCTGTGTGTGTGTGTGTGTGTGTGTGTGTGTGTGTGTGTGTGTGTGTGTGTGTGTGTGTGTGTGTGTGTGTGTGTGTGTGTGTGTGTGTGTGTGTGTGTGTGTGTGTGTGTGTTCAGTGTTTTACAGTTCAGCAGATTAGTTTAGTTACTTCTTATAATACTAACACTCATACACTAACGCTCCCGTATTTGTACTGCGAATTCGCATTTCGGGCGCAATTCCAATGCGTTGTACGCACATACGATTTAAATTGCGTTGAAAACGCGAATCAACGCATAAAATCGTAAGGCAAGATTCATGAATATTCATGTTCATGAGATGGCAAGCGTTATTGCGTTAAACAATCAAAATGCCTTTTTAAAAATCGATATTGAAATGTGTTGACTCTGTGAAAGTTAAATCTAGGCCCAAGTTTTATATATTGATATATCATGGTGTGTAAACAATATTATTTCTTACCTTAATGTTTAACAGTCAGGTGCATAACCTCCAAAAGATAAAAAATATATCACTTAAAGCAGTTAACTTTTTTGCAACAAAAACAAAAGTAACCTGTGTTTAAGTGAACGTGTCTTTTTTCATCTTCATATTCCTATCTATCTGAAAGACCTATTACATAACTACGATTATGCAATAAAATTGTGTACGCATCGTCTATAACTAAGTACGCGAGGTCATTGAAGTTCAGAAAATTAGCTACTTTTTTAACCTGAATAAGTTATATTGTTGACGGCTTGCAATTTGACCTTGGCCTAAATAATTTCAGATATAACTTTAAAAAGTTACTTTCTGTAGCATCACTTAGAAATTATTGTTGAAAAGGCACAATTTTAACTTCCTCTAGTGATATATATTTTAACTTATCGAAGTTATGTCCCTGACTGTTTAATTTTGCTATTATATCCTTTTAAACGTCTTTTATCCTTCCCTTATTAATTGACTGTGCAGCAATGCATTTCAATGGGGAACTGCGTTGATACGCAAGGATATCCAACTTGAGATCTTCAGACGTCAAAAAACTCAATTCTGACGGCAAAATTCGATATCCTACGTTTTAATGGTTTACATGATGTTTATGTGTTTTTCTAATGATAAAATGGTCTAGTGACAAGGTTTAGGCTACAGTTAACAAGTTAAGTGTTCACTCTTGGCATGTTATCAGATGTTTTCTCTTGCATTATGCCGTGTTTGGTTTGGCTAACGTCAATATAAACACCTTACCAGTGTATTTCTACGGTATCTGAAAAGTCAGTTTTTCCCAAGAAAGCATGTTCTGATGTCTTTAGGTTTATCTTATCCCATATATTCACCAGCGACCCAAACCTGATGGCTCTAAGTGACGTTTATCGTTTATTCACTACCATTGTGTATCTTGCCATTCAGGTAGCGTGTTTTGACGCAATATTTGACTGCATTACGAATATGATTGGACGTTTGTTTAATTTGCACATTGTCAAGTCGACGTCAAATAACCAAACATGGAAAAGACGAGGTTTCTTGATATTTATTCTGACAGTTACGTCACATTTACGTGTTCATATGTTTTCATCTTGTAGCGTAAAATGTAGAGTTAAAATTGCGTTTTGGTATTTCATCACATGCTATTAATACTCAAAAAGATTTTTTTAAAAGAGATTTCACCAAACCGTAATTTAAACACGCAAAAATTATACTTTTGACTGTTGCGTTTCTTTAATCCTTAAGTATATATAAGATCCGTGAGTAACTTAGAATGTTGCAAGAAACAACACTTATCGTGTCATAAAAAGCATATTTTATCCGCTGATTGGTAAACGCACAAGTTAAAAAAATACAACCGTGAAAATGCTTTATATTTCCTGTTTAAGTTCTCAAGTGGTTAAGCCTACGCAATTAGACCTTAGGTGACAAGTCGTCAATTTTCAACGGTTTACAGAGACTCCATAGAGAGAGGATCACCTTTGACCCCACTCAAGATTGGTGAATAATTGACTGGGGTGGGGGTGGTTTCTTATCTCAGTTTCGGTAGCAACGAGGTGTCTATTACCTAGCTGATAACATTTGTTCAGGGTTGAAAACAGATACAAGTTTGCGTACAAGTTAATTCCATATCCACGTAAGCAGAAAAAAAATGCAAACAGAACAAAACAGGCCCAAAATTTTATTTTAGACTTGAACTTATTCCCTACAAATATACAAGCACTACATTTGAAACTTATTTCATTTTATGCCCCACCCATTCCCGCGTATCGAAGATGTTGCGTGTGTGTGAGTGTGTGTGTGTGTGTGTGTGTGTGGGGGGGGGTATTGTCTTTGGTCTTCGTGCGTGTGTGTACGAGCCAGAATGTAAAAGTACTTCAGTATGTGAGGCCTTGGCCAGATATCACGGCTTTCGGAAGGCATACGTAAGACATTCACACCACTTGCGCAAGATTTCCAGGCAAAATGTGATACATTTGTCGACGATATTCGAGAAAATTGACAGGTTGGTTCGTTTTTTTCTCTCGCAATTTCGTGTAAAAAGGCCAGTCATGAGCACAGCGAGGATGTTTGCCTTAGTTCTGGCATCGGTGTTAACCCTTGGCTTCCTTAGAATGAATGCATCTGAAATTTGTCGTCTGCTGAAGTCGTCTCCTGTATCTAGTTGCTTATCCCACAGACTAAATTTGGAATACAGGCAAACAGCGTGGACATAGATCAGACTGCTCTTGTAGGAGCAGTCTGATCTTGGGTCCACAACGTTTGCTACAAATACGTTTTTAAATAGTCTAGCAGATGACACCGCAGACGATATTTTTACTACTATTTCAACAATATTACACAAATAAGGTTCTTAGCAACCAGTTTTAGATATGTAGAATGCTGGCGTCTCAGAATGCCACTGGATATATGCAACTAGCATTGTTACGGCTCTATTGTTTGTTTGATTTGTTGCTTTACGTCCCAAGTCAACAGCTATGGTCATGGCGGGACGGTCAGTTCACCTAGCCACACTTTTTCTTGGCCAAGATATCTTTTTTCATCAGTAAAACAATAACAGATCCTGGATTTTGAAATAGGGGATTCAAGATTACTGAAGGGGTTCCATTTTCTCATCAAAGCGAATTTTAATCGAAAATCCCCACGAATATGATATAATTAATGGCTTCCACCTCTGGATCTGCCACTGAGTAAAAAGGATTTTTACTTTACGTTTTCCTCAAACACGGGAATATGTTGCTTTATACGTAACAATAGTTAATTAAGCAGTTATAGTAGTATAAGTATAAGTAGAAGCAACAGCAGCAGCCGCAGCAGCAGCTTGAGAAGTCCGCTGTGGGCACCATCGTTTTCATTTTTTGTTTGAGTTGATTCTTTGCGTCACATCAACAATATAACAGTTATAAAGAGATGGGTATTCCTGGGTTAAACCAGTACTAAGCTATGATTAATGTTATTGCTCAAGGACACAACGTATTGACGCCGGTGAGGCTCGAACTTGCGGCCAATCGGTCTCGAGTCTACGTCGTTGTCGCCGTAGTAGTTGTAGAAGTATAGAAGCATAGATGATGGATGGAGGTATTGGGTTAAACGTCCCACCGACGTACGTCTCACCGACGTCTAAGAGTCTCACCCACAAAAATGACAAATTGAATACTATTATTGGCTAGTGCGTAAAACATCATATTTAATAATAATCAAATATTCCAAATATATTTTTTTTAAATATTAATATGCTTGGCCAATATTGTGAATAAAACACAGTAATAAACTAATATTCAGCAATTCAGCAGCTCAGCATTTTAGTATACATCTGCTGATCCGCATATCGCTGATATTCAGCAGGTTTTTCAGCTTTTTAGTAAGTCCCATCATTTTGTTTCATTTGATCAATCAATTAAATTTCAGTTTGATTAAAGACCTTTAAACATCAAATAGAGTAATAAATAATAAAGGCCGAAAACTTTAGAGAAATTAAGAACACCAAACGAATTATGTAAAAGGTGGATCGTGAGAAGTACTGCACAGCTCAGAAGTATTGCGTTAAACTTGTGTTCCAGGTGTTACAGGTTGGAATTTCACCAGGACCTTTTATTGTTGTTCTTATTTGGATCCTTCAGGATAATAATACATTGCCATAGCCCATGAAACGCAAACGAACGGTGAAGCTATGTAAGCATACGCGCAGTCTCATCTCCTACTGTAGGTCATTTAGATATATGTGGGCTAACAAGACAGGAACTGTTATCAGTAACACATGCGTGTGACTAGATGCTGGTAATTAACATGTTCCTGACAATCTTCTGCATGGTATTCCTCTGTACCTGTTAATCACTTTTTATGAGATTTATGTCTAGTTATCTTGTCCTGGTCAGTGGTGGCCATGGTGGGCATGCTAACAAGTGTTTTGACAAATTAGCTAAAAGTGTCCGGAACTGGCCATCTAAGAAGATTGAATCATGCCGACGAAACGTGTGAATACTAATAAGCGAAATATAGTTCGAATTCTATTTAATCAATATAATTGACCATTTGAAGAAATGGAATTTGTTTGGCTAATATAGTAGTTTTCTTGTCCAATCAGTTGAGGCGGTCAGAATGTAGGGCTCCTTGTACTTTTGCTTTAAATCAGGAAATGTTAATAGGAAAAGGTTTAAGAGCGATGAACTGTCTTTTGTTCAATACCAGAAATTACTCCTTAACCCCTAAAGTAATGTGTCAGTTATTTGATGCCTTTGTGGGATCCACTCTTAGTTATTCGTCCGAAGTTTGGGGTTTTGGAAAGTGTAAATCTATAGAAAGAATCCACCTTAAATTTTGTAAAACAATACTAAAGGTTAAGTCTTCTACTTGTTCTCTAGGAGTTTATGGTGATTTGGGGAGGTATCCTCTGTATATCCAAAGATATGTGCGGATCATTAAGTTTTGGTGTCGTATGTTATCGTCAGATAATATACTTGTGTCATATTTCTACAATAACATGGTTGAAGCTTGTAGTTAAGGAGCCAAAAATTGGACAAGTAATGTAAAATCACTGTTGGATTCATATGGTCTCTCGTATGCTTGGTGCAATCCATTATCACTTAATTTAAACACTTTTCATTTACTATTCAAGGAAAGAGCAATTGACGTGTTTAAGCAGTCTTGGGTCAATGATATAGCTCAAAGTAGTTCACTTTTATTGTATAAAGATTTCAAGAGTGACATGGTGTACGAGCGCTATTTAAATATATTACCTTATAAGCTTAGAACAGTTACACTACCGCCCATCTATTTGTCCTTGTCGAATTCGCGTTGAAAACGCATTGAAAACGCACGTAAAACGCATTAGTTTTCCAACGCGAATTTCGAAAATCCAATCAAAGCCCACTATCCATATGCGTTGAACTGCAGTGCAACGCATTTACCTGTTAACCAATCAATAACTCAAGTAAAGCAACGCAGTTCAACGTACAATTCGCGTTGAAACGCATGGATGAACAGCCAATCAAAAAGGTTCAAGTGCGTTGCCAGATCTGTTACGTGTAAATCAATGATTATTTCATTATTGAAACCAAGACAACAGCGAAAACATTTTCCCCACAAAACGCTTTGTTTATTGTTTCTTTTTCTTTTTTGTGTCAATGGCACTCCCTCATTTTTGGCCATCGTTGCCAGATATTTCATGTCAGCTGACTTCACATCCCATTGCATTTGTTTAACATCGGTTACAATTCCACTAAGTGGACCAGTTCATCGTGTTCAGTCCAACCATATCAAACAGGTTCGTGGATCTTTGTTATCAGGCCTAGGGATCAGGTTTCAGAACCTGAACCTGCTGCATTTTGGTCAAATAACTGGCTTGAAGTCTTTATCGATCTATCTCTTCTTACTGGCTCAATTAAATTTAGGTCTTCAGATGGATAGGCTCCCAGTCCAAGCCTCACAGGAGGCACTGTGTTCGGAGAGAGAGAGAGAGAGAGAGTAGGCTGTATAAACTGTGTCGGAACCTACCTTCCCGGCACTGTGTTGCAGGGGTGCAGGCTGTTTTAGTAATGTAGGAACCTACCTGCCGGGCACAGTGTTACAGGGGTGCGGCTGTATAAGCGGTGTCAGAACCTACCTGCTGGGCACTGTGTTACATGCAGTAATGCAGGCTGTTTAAGTAGTATAAGAACCTACCTGCCAGGCACTGTGTTGCAGGGGTGCAGACTGTAAAAGCAATGTTGGAGTCTACCTGCCGGGCACTGTGTTGCAGGGGTGCAGACTATTTCAGCAATTTCTGAACCTACCTGCCGGGCACTGTGTTGCAGTGGTGCAGAGTGTTTAAGAAGTGTCCGAAGCTACCTGCCCGGCACTGTGTTGCAGGGGTGCAGACTGTATAAGCGGTGTCGGAACCTACCTGCCGGGCACTGTCTTACAGTGGTAAGGGCTGTTTAAGCGGTGTCAGAACCTACCTGCCGGGCTATGTGTTACAGTGGTGCAGACTGTTTAAGCAATGTCAGAACCTACCTGCCGGGCACTATGTTACAGTGGTGCAGGCTGTTAAAGCAATGTCAGTACATACCTGCGGGGCACTGTGTTACAGTGATGCAGACTGTTTAAGCAATGTCAAAACCTACCTACAGGGCACTGTATTACAGTAGTGCAGACTTTTTAAGTGGTGTCAGAACCTACATGCCCGGCACTGTGTTACAGTGGTGCAGACTGTTTAAGCGGTGTCAGAACCTACCTGCCGGGCACTGTGTTACAGGGGTGCAAACTGTTTAAGCAGTGTCGGAACCTACCTACCGGGCACTGTGTTACAGTGGTGCAGACTGTTTAAGCAGTGTTGGAACCTACCTGCCGGGCACTGTGTTACAGTGGGGATGACATATTAAGCGGTGTGAGAACCTACCTGCCGGGCACTGTGTTTCAGTGGTGAAGGCTGTTTAAGCGGTGTCGGAACCTACCTGCCGGGCACTGTGTTACAGTGGTGCAGGCTGTTTAAGTAAAAATAAACCAGTTTTAGATAATTCTGATTTTTGTTTAATAATTTTGATAGGAAAATGAAACCAAATTCAGATTTTCAAAATCCTTTTCTTTAGAAATTAAGATATCTCTGTTCTTGCCTGTATTGAGTTTAAACTGTTTAAGCAGTGTCAGAACCTACCTACCGGGCACTGTGTTACCGTGGTGCAGACTGTTTAAGCGGTGTCCGAACCTACCTGCCGGGCACTGTGTGACAGTGGTGCAGGCTGTTTAAGCTAGTCCGAACCTACATGCCGGGCACTGTGTTGCAGGGGTGCAGACTGTATAAGCGGTGTTGGAACCTACCTGCCGGGCACTGTGCTACAGTGGGGCAGGCTGTTTAAGCGGTGTCAGAACCTACCTGCTGGGCACTGTGTTACAGGGGTGCAGACTGTTTAAGCAATGTCAGAACCTACCTGCCGGGCACTGTGTTACAGGGGTGCAGGCTGTTTAAGTATTGTCAGATCCTACCTGCGTGGCACTAGGTTACAGTGGTGAAGGCTGTTTTAGCAATGTCAGAGTCAACGTACCGGGCACTGTGTTACAGGGGTGCAGGCTGTTTAAGCGGTGTTGGAACCTACCTGCAGGGCACTGTGTTGCAGTGTTGCAGGCTGTTTAAGTAGTGTCAGAACCTACCTGCCAGACTCTGTGTTACAGTGGTGAAAGCAGTTTTAGCAATGATGGAACCTACCTGCCGGGCACTATGTTACAGTGATGCAGGCTGTTTAAGCATTGTCGGAACCTAATTGCCAGGCACTGTGTTACAGGGGTGCAGGCTGTTATAGCATTGTCTGAACCTACCTACCATGCACTGTGTTGCAGGGGTGCAGGCTGTTTTAGCAATGGCAGAACCTACCTGCCGGGCTCTGTGTTACAGTGGTGCAGACTGTTTAAGCGGTGTCGGAACCTACCTGCCGGGCACTGTGTTACAGTGGGGAAGACTGTTTAAGCGGTGTCGGAACCTACATGCCGTGCACTGTGTTACAGTGGTGAAGGCTGTTTTAGCAATGTCGGAGTCTACCTGCCAGCACTGTGTTACAGTGGTAAAGGCTGTTTAAGAAGTGTCAGAACCTACCTATAAGAAGTGTCAGAACCTACCTACCAGGCACCTGTGTTGCAGGGGTGCAGACTGTTTCAGCAATGTCAGAACCTACCTGCGGGGATGTGTTGCAGGGGTGCAGACTGTTTAAGTAGTCTCAGAACCTACCAGCCAGAATTGTGTTACAGTGGTGCAGGCTGGTTAAGTAGTGTGGGAACCTACCTGCCGGGCACTGTGTTACAGTGGTGCAGGCTGTTTAAGCAATGTCAGAACCTACCTGCTGGGCACTGTGTTACAGTAGTGCAGACTTTTTAAGTGGTGTCAGAACCTACATGCTGGGCACTGTGTTACAGAGGTGCAGACTGTTTAAGCCTTGTCAGAACCTACCTGCAGGGCAATGTGTTACAGGGGTGCAAACTGTTTAAGCTGTGTCAGAACCTACCTACCGGGCAGTGTGATACAGTGGTGCAGACTGTTTAAGCAGTGTCGGAACCTACCTGCCGGGCACTGTGTTACAGAGGGGATGACATATTAAGCGGTGTTGGAACCTACCTGCTGGGCACTGTGTTACAGTGGTGAAGGCTGTTTAAGTCGTGTGGGAACCTACCTGCCGGGCACTGAGTTACAGTGGTGCAGGCTGTTTAAGTAAAAATAAACCAGTTTTAGATAATTCTGATTTTTGTTTAAAAAATTTTATAGGAAAATAAGACCAAATTCAGATTTTCAAAATCCTTTTTCTTTTAAATTAGAAATTAAAATATCTCTGTTTTTGCCTGTATTGAGTTTAAACTGTTTAAGCAGTGTCAGAACCTACCTACCGGGCACTGTGTTACAGTGGTGCAGACTGTTTAAGCGGTGTCCGAACCTACCTGCCGGGCACTGTGTTACAGTGGTGCAGACTGTTTAAGTGGTGTCGGAACCTACCTGCCGGGCACTGTGTTACAGTGGGGAAGACTGTTTAAGCGGTGTCAGAACCTACCTGCCAGGCACTATGTTACAGTGGTAAAGACTGTTTAAGAAGTGTCAGAACCTACCTACTGGGGACCTGTGTTGCAGGGAGGCAGACTGTTTCAGCAATGTCATAACCTACCTGCGGGCACTGTGTTGCAGGGGTGCAGACTGTTTAAGTAGTGTCAGAACCTACCTATCAGAACTGTGTTACAGTGGTGCAGGCTGGTTAAGCAATGTCAGAACCTACCTGCCGGGTACTGTGTTACAGGGGTGCAGTCTGTTTAAGTAGTGATGGAACCTACCTATCAGGCACTGTGTTACAGTGATGCAGGCTGTATAAGTGGTGTCAGAACCTACCTGCCGGGCACTGTGTTACAGTGGTGCAGGCTGTTTAAGTGGTGTCGGAACCTACCTGCGGGGCCCTGTGTTACAGGGGTGCAGGCTGTATAAGCTGTGTCGGAACCTACCTGCTTGGCACTATGTTACAGTGGTGCAGGCTGTTTAAGTAGTGTCAGAACCTACCTACCCGACACTGTGTTACAGTGGTGCAGGCTGTTGAAGCTATGTCAGAACCTACCTGCCAGGCACTGTGTTACAGTGGTGAAAGCTGTTTTAGCAATGTCATTACCTACCTGCCAGGCACTGTGTTGCAGTGGTGCAGGCTGTTTAAGCAATAACGGAACCTACCTGCCTGGCACTGTGTTACAGTGGTGCAGAATGTTAAAGCAATATCAGAACCTACATGCCGGGCACTGTGTAACAGTGGTGAAAGCTGTTTCAGCAATGTCAGAACCTACCTACCGGGCACTGTGTTATGGTGGTGCAGGCTGTTTAAGCAATGTTGGAGTCTACCTGCCGGGCACTGTTTTTACAGTGGTGAAAACTGTTTTAGCAATGTCAGAGTCTACCTGCTGGGCACTGTGTTGCAGGGGTGCAGGCTGTTTAAGCAATGTCAGAACCTACCTGCCCGGCACTATGTTACAGTGGTGAAAGCTGTTTAAGCAAAGTCGGAGTCTACATGCAGGGCACTGTGTAACAGTAATGCAGGCTGTTTAAGCAGTGTCCGAACCTACCTGTCGGGCACTGTGTTACAGTGGTGCAGGCTGTTTAAGTGGTGTCAGAACCTACCTGCCGGGCACTGTGTACACAGGGGTGCAAACTGTTTAAGCAGTGTCGGAACCTACCTACCGGGCACTGTGTTACAGTAGTGCAGACTTTTAAGCGGTGTCAGAACCTACCTGCCGGGCACTATGTTACAGTGGTGCAGACTTTTTAAGCGGTGTCGGAACCTACTTGCTGGGCACTGTGTTACAGTGGTGCAGACTGTTTTAGCGGTGTCGGAACCTACCTGCCGGGCACTGTGTTACAGTGGTGAAAGCTGTTTAGCAATGTCGGAGTCTACCTGCTCGGCACTGTGTTACAGTGATGCAGACTGTTTAAGAAGTGTCGGAACCTAACTGCCGGGCACTGCATTGCAGGGGTTCAGGCTGTTTAAGCTTGCAGGGTTTCAGGCTGTTTAAGCGGTGTCAGATCCAATAAGGTGGGCACTGTGTTGCAGGGGTGCAGGCTGTTTAATCGGTGTCCAAACCAACCTGCCAGGCACTGTGTTTCAGGGGTGCAGGCTGTTTAAGCGGTTTCAGAAGTTACCTGCAAGCACTGGTTTGCAGGGGTGCAGGCTGGTTAAGCGGTGTCAGAACCTCACTCCGCGGCACTGTGGGGCTGGGGTGCAGGCTGTTTAAGTGGTGTTGGAAGCTACCTCCCGGGCACTGTGGGGCAGGGGTGCAGGCTGTTTAAGCGGTGTCGGAACCTACTCCCTGGCACTGTGGGGCAGGCTGTTAAAGCGGTGTAGGAACCTACCTCCAGGGCACTGTTGGGCCAGGGGTTCAGGCTGTTCAATCGGGGTTGGAACCTACCTCCTGAGCACTGCTGGGCAGGGATGCAGGGTGTTTAAGCGGTGTCAGTTCCTAAATCATCCGCAGGTTAGAGGGGCAGAACTGGATACTGTTCTACTTTTATTTTAGGACTGATCAGGTGAAGCCTGGGCACATGCAATTGCTTTTGCTTCGGAGTGCCTTCTTATTTCTTTTGAGAAAGATCAATATAGCTAGAATGTCAACAAGTGAGTTCGATTATTTTACTCATGCTACAAGGAGATTTTGCATCTAATCTCAGTTGACCCAATCTTAAAGTTCGAAATTGTTTGATGCGAATCCCCAGAAACAAAATTGAATGCAGTGCAACATGTTTTTAATTCATCTGCTTCATGTCGTTGTTTTAAGAAAAATATTTTACATTGGGCACTAAAAGAGACTAATTATAGATCTATATCTGATGAAGATCGATGTGATTTTACTGTTATACATTCATTTTTCGGCCTTGAGTAACTCCATTTATTTCTCTGCTGAAAAGTCGTGATAGTCAGCTCAAAATATTGATAATGAATGGAGTGAGATATTTAATTCAAATTGGGCTTTAAAAGCTCAAAGGAAACGAGCATTGATATTTACAAGACAAGTCTTATCAAAAATATTCAAACCGAAGCTAAACAATAACAATCATGTAAACATTGAGCAAGGTCAACTAAATTTTGATTGGTTTACACATCACTGCGTTGTAACAGAACGATTTGATTGGCTAAAGCGAGAAACGCATATTTTATCGTTGAAACGCGTTGGGGGCTGCTAATGAATATTCATGAGTTTCGAAATACGTTGATTCGCGTTTCATACGCAATTTAAACTCAACGCACGTACAATGCGTAGGTAACGCACATAAAACGCGAATTCGCAGGACAAATACGCGGGCGGAAGTGTATATACCAACTAAGACTGGCAGCCCATCAGTTACGCATTGTTACCAGAAGGTATTCACAGAATAGAATTGATCGTTCTTTGCGCCTTTGCACTCTATGTAATAACTCACATATAGAAGACGAGTAGCCTACCATTTTATTACAATTTGTTCAGCTTATAGTCAGCTACGTGAAAAATACATCCGACCATATTATTATAGGCGTCCAAGTGTGTATAAATTCACTCTTTTGATGCGATCCACAGACTTTACAATTTTGAAAATTTAGGTAAGTTTGTTTATGAAGCATTTTCCTTGAGAAATACTCTTTTATCATAACATATAGGTATGGCGCGGTGAAAGACGTATACCTTTACCAGTCCGCCTACCAGGGTAGCGATTGATAGTGGTGCACATCGATACCAGGCATATCTAATTGACATGTAAAAATGTAGAGTGATAGAGCGGGTGAGGGTATTAGTGAACCATAGGTAGTTAGTGAACCATTTCTGTATTCAAATTTCTAATGCATAGAAGCTTATTGTTTGACATTTAAAATGTTCAACCTAATGCATTGTTTAGTATCTAGGGTGTGATATCTCCATATTCACTATGTAAGTTTTTAAAAACGTTTTATTTTTTAATGTCAATAAAATCGACGATTTTTAACCATGGTGTTAAGGAAACAGAAATTCGATCCTAATGTTCAACACCTTATGCCCATAGAGACTAAAAGACGCCATGACACATCATATTTGTATTTACTGAAAGCAAAGTGGTGATGTGTTCGTTCCGAAAAAAAAGCAATATTGACATTGAAAAAAAAAATTTCTTTTCATCCTTTTTCTAGGAAAGTCTCTGTCGGTGAGTGTCGGTGAGTTTTTAAAAAAAAATGTCTGTGACTTGTCGTGTCGGGCAGTGGTCGTGTCGGCGAGTTGGTTGTCGGTAAAATAAGTTACAACATATACATGTATCGAAATTTTAGAGCTGTACCCCTAGTCAATCCTCAGTGGACTGTCTACAGGTATTGGGCTCGTATCCCTAGACTCGTAGTCTAGAGATAAGAGATCGTACCTCTAGAATCGTAGTCTAGGGATACGAGCCCGTACCTGTAGCCATTTCCTTAATTATTCATATCTGGGCGTGATTCGGCTATTTATCTACTCAAGAAGGGAAAACATATTCTATCTATTTGGTAAAGATTTAATAAGTTGTTTTAGCCGCGCAAACGTGCGTGTATTTCATGAAAATCCTGACCGTATGTACACTGTACTCACATTTATTATAAAAAGTCGCGTGTTTTTAGTCTCTGCTGGCATATTTGAAACCTCTTCGAAAAACAGTCTAGATCCAGATCAGTTTGATATGGGTCCATATTGTTTGCCTCTTAATTTTTTTAACTAATAAACAGAAATTTTCGGATGTAGCTATTTTGCTGGCGTTTAAATGGCAAAATATTATTTTGACGCGCGTTTACGCAAGTCTGTATAAAACCAACATTTATATTCACTTTGGTGTCCAGCCCTCTTAGACTTACAAGACACCTAAAACTGATCTAAAAACATTAATCGGACCTCAATATAAGAGTACACAATAGATTTTTTACCTGTTTTCATAACCAAAGGATATGTTGTGTGTACTCAAAAGGACAGACGGTTCTTTTGAGCACCCAAAACATATGTCTCATCGAGACAGTTCCATCGAGCACCCAGAATACGTGTTTGGACAAATAGACAAGAAAATGAATATAATGCTTATCTGGACTTATGATTAATCATCAGCATATTTTCCTTATGTTTACATTATTAAAAGAATTAAGCCTTGGGTTTTCATTTCCATCAAAAATAAATTTCATTTTTTCACTAATGCTATCAAAAGTCATAATACGAGGGATGTTCAAATACGAATTCAAGTTGCTTCATAACTTTCTTCACATATATGCTGCGACAACTGAATGGTATATCTTTCTAGAAAGAACTATTGGTCGCCTTTAAAATGGCACAAAACATAAAGAAACACTCACTTTATTTCTCGAGTTACAGAAGCTTATATAACGAAATCCGGGACCCAACCCATTTCCTCCCCCTAGTCGTTTCGCCCCGAAGACGTTTCCCCCTGGTCGTTTGCCCCATTAGTCGTTTCGCCCCTATAGTCGATTCGACCCTAGTATATATAAGAAGTTCTGTTGTGTCTAATCTGGGTCTAAACTGTTTGCACACGGAAAAAATCGCCACGTATTTTATAGGCGTGCAAGTTCATAATGTTTTGGTTTTGAGTACGTCACTCTTGAAACTTGCATATGCAGCGATTTAGTTGGACTACATGCCTATATATCGTCTTCATCTACGTCCTTACTTTAGGTTTATGAGCTGCAATGGCTCAATGGTCGCTCAATGGTCGCAAATGCATACTCCAGCGGCTACCAGCAATGATTGATGGCTCGTTTTCGTGCACTGCACGCCGATCGTGGAAGCACATTCCTTCAGTTGTATTAAGATGCAAAACACTCATGGGAAAAGGCAATGGGGCTCTCTACTAGGTCTAGAAGTGTTTTTTTTTTGCCTGAATTATCATCTGCGTCCTTTAATGTATGAATGCTTCAAATGCTCTGACGAGACTGCTCGGGCGCACAGGTTCGTCTGACCGTTCACTATTGACACATTTTTATTACTGGTTCATTTAATTTCACAATACTAAACCTCTGTATACTGATGACTCCTTAACGCGTAATTTTGCAAACAGTGAAGACCCAGATGTTATATACATTGTCGGACACGCTCATGGCAGGAACGCAAAATTCTATAAACGCTCAATCAATCATTAATTTATAATCGTTCACACACTTTGATAATCCCATTATCGCTGTTGATGAGTTAAGTGGATTATCTTAATGGCTCGTAGACAATTATGATGGTTACCATTTTGATAATATTGTTTGTATTGGGCAATATTTGGTCTAGTCTTCATCTGCTATTTTTGTGCATACAACAGCGAATGCTTTCACCAGACTTTGCAGATGCACTGGCTCGTCTGAGCCTTCGCTGCTCGCCGATGTATAATTAAAATGCAAAAAATACGCCCGTGTATCATAAGCCATTGTCGTTATTTGGCATGGGGTTATACATTCAGATACCGGCTTTCATGTTTGCGTAATGTCAACGCTGTACCCTGCAACAAGAGAACAGGCGATATATGGGTCAGAAACCAGACAATAAGCAAAAATGCATGTGACCCAAATTCGGGTAAATACGGACGAGGTAGGAAAATTACGGACACAGGCAGGGAAAAACAGACATATACAATCTCCATTAGGGTAAAAACGGACATTTTATAGACTGATTGCATAGGTAATCGCGAGAGGCTGTTTAAGCGTTCTTTTTTATTCTGGCGTCTTGTCGTTTGATGCATCGGAGAATATGGTTCGATCCTCGGGAAATATTAAGGTGCCCAGGCATGCTAGCCTTCAGATATTCTGTACAAATAGCATAGTTTTGTTGACCTGAGGCACCACATCCAAAATGGGTCTGAAGGTTTGGAACCGTGCTTTTTGTTATCCTAAAATATCATAATTGGTCTTCAACCTGCAATCCCCAAAGCTTTGTTTGATCTAAAATATACGTTTTGCTAAAACAATCGAGAAAATTATATCTATGAAAGTAAAACACCGTGTCCATATTACCGAATTACAAAAATCGACTGGTAAAATATGGACACTTTATATTTCAAGTAACTGGATCTAAATGGTTTTCATTATTGAAGAAAAATATGAAGAAAATGAAACATGAATTGTCCAATCTTTGGTTAAAGTCAATTCAATGCAATGAAATACACTTTTAATGACTGAATTCATGCGACGAAATTGTTTATTTGGATAGATGAAATTTCTTGATATTCTCAAAGAATCTGAATTATGCAGGGGTAGTCCAACTGTTGGAGGAAAAACCCCATTGCAAAGGGTCATAATTAAGTGATATTCGGCCATTTGAAAGCAATAAAAGCACACATGCCTGACACGCGTTTGTACTTATCATCACATATTAATCAAAGGCGCCAAAATATCCACACACAGCGGACTGTGGTGTTTAAAAAATAGATCTGAGTCTTCATCTACGTCCATAATTTGTGTGTACGAGCAGCGATGATTCTCGCGAGTCTGTGCATAAACGTACGTTGTATAGAAATGATATAATTTAATGGGTCTATGAATGTAGGTATTTACTTATAGTTCGATTTCGGCATTTATCGCATATGCTTATGCATCTAGCAGCATACAGGCACGTCTATTTGGTAGCATGCAATAGCATGCGCACGCTACGGCATGCTTATCTAGTGGGACTCATGTCAAACAATGGAGGACATCTGCTTTTCCAAGCTGGCCAGTTGCCAAAGGCATTACTGCGTGTTCGTATCTCAATCCGCCAGGATTACCTGTATTATTTAATCCCTAAGCGGACGACAGAGTAACCATGGTAACGCTAAGGGTGCTTTATCCACTTGACTAATTTTCACAGTTTATTGAAATTATTATATTAGAATAATATGTCAAGAGTTTCTGCTCGTGTGCATCGAATACTGATCAGAATGTGCATCAGCAGCGTATGCTGAACTTTTTCAATGAAACAAAGATAAATTTTATCATTTTACTTTTGATATATCTCATAATAAATTTGATTAAAGTCGTAAGAAAAAAATCCGTTTACATGCATGCCGACGAGTAGCTTAGTCTACACAACTTGTTCAGTCTGATCATCGCTCGGGATATTCAATTTATTCAATTGTGTGCGCGAACAGCGAAGACCCTGATTAAACACCGCGTTCTGTGGCCTCTGATCCGGGTATGTGCTTTTTGGCAAGTTAATAGATAGCGAAAAATAAAGGCGATGATCAGACTGCGCTGATGGGTATTCGTTCCTGTACCTTTGCTGTTCGGGGGTAACAAAGTCAGGTTTTCTCGCGACGTGTACAAAAAATATAATGGAGGTAAACTGAGGTAAACTGATCAGTTCCACTCCACAAATAGCAGTGGTAATATCACAGTGGAGACACTGATCGAAATGTACAAAGGGTTACAGTGCGTTCAAATGGACGAGGAAGGGTCGTTGTGTAATTCTCATCATGGCAGCCTTTTCATTTTGAAATAAAATGCGCTAGTGTCAAGACTGAATAAAGTCGTTTTAGACTCGCATATTGTAGCGTAACAAAAATGTTCAGATAAAGTTGAAGTAAACTGGGACTATGACAAACAGTGAAGACCCAGAGGAAATACTGCACAAACGATTTTTCACCAAGGTTTTCACTGTTATTTTTACTCGATCTTCAGAGAAAGAAATGTATTTTTTTTTATGAAATCCCTCAATATATAAAATGGACCGTCCTGACTTAACTGTTTGAAACTTCATGGACAATTCCATTGATTTTAAACGGGTTAAAGATTCAACGTTCAAATGCTTAATTTATGCTTGTATAAGCTGGTATTTATCCCTTATTCGCAAATGTCCCCCATTAACGCCCATGGTGAGATAGCATCATTTCATCAGAGTCTGTTCTGTTTTCTCTGTCAGAGAAAGAAGTGTGGAATATCGAATTTAGTTTTAGAGGGGTTAAAGATCCAACGTCTACAGGTCTACATAGTTAATATTTGTGGATACATGTTGGTGCTTATCGCACATGCGCACATGCCCCTGATAAGAGCTCATGTTGGAACTTATCGCACATGCGCAAATGCCCCTGATAAATGCCCATGCTAGCGTAGCCATAGCCAGATTACACTCGAGTGAAAACAGTGTAGATCCAAATCAATCTCGTTATGCGAAAATATGTTAATACCATATGAGAGCATTAGCCTGCATATGGTGCACACGCAGCATAAGCGTCTTTTTTTTTAATTTTACTTTTTTTTTCAAAAAATATTTCAGATATACGATATACCATATGTTTGGATCCATTAAACATCCCGTATTTTGTCGTGCCTGATCTGGGTCCATTTTGATTGGGGAAAAAATCACTAAAAGACACAAATCACCTCACGCTCCCACACTGTATGGGGTCCAATATGGCGTGTTGGCTTATTGGAAAATACGGCTTATCCAGTCTGATTATATACATTCAGAGAAGACCCGAATGAGGTGCCTGCGTTAGATACAAGATACAATAATCTTTATTTTACGTCGGATTTATTTAAACAGATAACATTAGCTATTAAAGCTATTTTCCGACAAACATATTATAAAGCTAATATTCAACAAGTAAAAATAAGCTGTAAAAGAAAACCATTTTAGATAAGACAGCAGCAGAAAGATTCTTGCTGTTAAAATGATGAAAAAGGATTCTCATATCACTGGGCATTATCACTAAAACTTTATCACAGGTGGATATTTACAAGCATCACAGGGAATTCGATATATACACAAGGTTAAGATGATCCCCTAAGAATAGTCCAGATAAAATGCTAAAAAATAAATGAATAGATAAAAGAGACAAATAGTGTGGACCCAGGTCGGCTGCTCTCTTCTGGAACAGGCCGCTCTGTGTCCCCACTCTTTGTCAATGCGGTACCCTTACATTTTTCAAAGGTAACCCGACCTGTAGGTACAAGTCCCAACAAAGACCGTCTGCACCAGACGACCCCTGCCGTGACCGGCATCCACAGGTCAGATTATAATTAACTATGAGCTCCTTTGGTGGGGCTATCCAACCTCCAGGTTGTCATAGCCGAGCCTCCATTGGAGCATTATCGTGTCAATTTCTAATGTTACATAAAAGATACCTGAAAACAAGCCTTCTACCAAGTTGGTGAAAGTTGAAAGAAACAGCAAGAGAAGAATCAGTGATAATCATCATCTCTTGCACGAAAAATTCAAAATAGGCAGAAGATTTGCTTGACAGAGAATCGACACATAAAACATATCTGACCTTGACATAAAAATAAACAAAAAATGGGGTAGGTATAGAACGTAAAATAGAATAAACTGAATAAAGGGGGTTGAAGCATGCTATAAACATAATTTGAAATTATGATAAACATTAATTTTTAAAAGCAAAAGTAAAGCCAACAGGATTATAAAAGCAGGCTAACTGTGGCATACAGCGCAGTTGCATTTTGGGCCAGTCCAAGTGCGGATAAGCCTCTCGAGGTCCGTGAAAGCTGAAACTTTTCTCAGTTCGTTCGAGGGGCTGTTCTACACCCTGGCAGCTTCAAAGCAAAAAGATTTCTGTCCTTTTGCCACAGCTCTTACCGTAGGTATTTGTAGTGTATTCTCATACCTGAAAGAGTAGGAAGACTGCTTTAAATTGACTAAGTCTCTGATATATTTGGGAGCAGAGTTATTTATACATTTGTATGTTTCTAGAGCAATTGTTCTGAGTCTTCCTAGGTGCAGTGGTGGTAAATTGGCTCTGGTTAAAAGCTCCTCATAGGAATACTCATAACAATTATAAACAATTTTCAAACCTCTATATTTTAATTTCTCTAGCTTTTCTGTATTTACCTTGCTGCAAAAGTGTCGGATAATAGGACAGTAGTTACAATTGGATCTGATAAAAGATTTGAAAACTAACAGCCTTGTTTCTTCTGATAAAAATTTGCTGATCCCGAAGCACATTTAGTTGTCTGGCTACTTTCTGACCAATCCTGGAAACTTGTTCTTTAAAATTTAACTGGTAATCCAGTTCTACTCCCAAGAGCTTCACTGTCTCCTCACACGGTATAGTGTTATCAGCGACACTGAAGCTCTTGAGTTCAAAAAAGGTCTTTTTACCACCCACTATTGCTTGGAACTTTCCAGGATTTGCCTGCATTTGGTTGTCATCAAACCAATTCAGTGTGATTTCTGTTTCACTTTCTACTACAACCTGTGGCGTTTCATTAAGGCCTGTAATTTTAAGATTCTGATTGTGACATAACCACTAGTAAATAATGGTGCCAGTCGAATTATTATTATATTACAAAAATAATGCCGTACTTTCATAATTTACAATTATATAAGAAATAGAAATATTACCCCAGCATTTAAGGCGTGTAGAATTTCCCACTCTAATAAGTTGGATCAGTCTATTTCTGAACCAAGGGTTGTATGGTGGTATTTAAATTTTTTATTCAGATATTAATAGAACATTTTATAAGAAACCTTGGAGACCCTGATCAGACGCCGAAGAACAAAGTTTAAATTGAGTTAATGAGTAGTAATACTGACAAGTCGGCTCTTCTTTTAGAATTAGATAATATTTTCAAAGTTTTCACACCAAATAGACTCCGCCAAGCGTAGCCACTTTTCGGATTATATAATTGGCAATAAATTAGAAAAATGTGTCAATTAATTCTTTGCATGCTGGGTAATTTTTCCGACTATCTTCTTATTTGCAGTTGCATTTAAATGGGCCTTTGAAACAATATTTCCCTTTTATTACAGAAATACCACCACATTGTCAACATTTCTCACTCAGACAGTTTGAATCCAGATCAGTTCGACACTTTTTGGGCCTGACCTGGATCCACACTATTTGTACCAAAATTATTGCCACTAGCAAGTAAAGAATCTTAACCAATTTTAGGTCAATAAAATTTCCCACCCTTGTCTTTTGGGCAAGTCCATTATGTATTAAGTCGGGTGGTATTTTTATTTAAATTTTAATAAAATTTTCTTGATGCAAACAGTGCATACCCAGATCAAACGCAACGTTATAGAATATAAATAAATAAATAAATAAATAAATAAATAAATAAATAAATAAATTTAAAAATAAATAAATAAATGGTCTTCACTTTCAAAAAAGCTAAATTATTGACACGCGATTACTAAAGTGTATATGTGGTCAATACCTGTTGTTACCTTGGATACGGGTTCTAAAAATAGATTATACCTCCGTAATGCGTGGAAAGCTTGTGAAAAAGTCAAAGGGTTGTACCAGGAAAAATTCAAAAGGTTACATCAAATTTTATTTTAATTCTATGAAAATATACCATTTTCTTCGCAATTGAACTGAGCAGAGCGTCCCGTTTGCACAGGGAAAATATATTGATTACTTTAATAACTATGACTGAATATCTACCAATGAGCAGACCTTAAAAAGCCTGTTTTACTATATAATTTAATCATTCTTAGGGTTCTATCAAAAACCATCAAAAAGGACGAAAAGTTTGCAAAGGGAAATTTATAAAAAAAATATATCAGAATAATCGTGAGATATTTAGGTAAAACATATGTTTGCACAGGAATTCTGCTTTTATATTTATAAAAGATATAGTATAAAAACTAACACCTTCCATTGTAATTCCCTTATATGAAATAGGCACACCTAATGGGCAACCAACCATTATTTGATCTGAGAGGATAGCTTTCTAGTGAGTCGGTACTCGTGTGAGTACAAAAGTAAGGAAGAAGGCAAATATCAGGAAACGAAACAATTAGTACCACACCTGGCAAAGACCACCTTATGAAAAGTGACAAAAGTGTTTCAGTATATTGTCGCTGCTCCGAGTATAATGAAATAAAATAATCCTGAAAGCTATTTTAAAGGCGCTGGGACTCTTGAACGGAAGTTCCTATTGGATACCATAAGGATTTTAATTTGAGCAGCGACTTGTGATTTCCAACAACGTGTCATTTTGACAAGTGTAGACTCAGACGAGCCTGTGCAGCCTCCTTTTAAGCTAAGAAACTCCAAATGATGTTCAGTCGGTAGCATAATACGTATAGAAAATCCAAGCGACTATCAAAGGCTCTGATCAGACTGCGTGTATGCGCAGGCTAATCTCAGTCTTTGCTGGTCGCACATATCACATTGTTGGAAATCTTACGTCGCGGCTCATTTGTGGCCGTCTTTTTTCACGGGCGCGACGATGCACGTGGCAGTTGGCGTTTGGCTCAAGTCGTTATCACGTCGTGACGTAACGTTATAAGTATTGTGACGTCACGTCATGGGCATCACACAGCCGCTTGCTTGAATGATATATCGTTAACGTTCAAGCTCCTGGTGATCGAAAAAATCCCTCAGTCTTATGGTTAAAATACAAGTTAAATATCAACAAAACTGGCATCTTCGCGATTCACTTTTACCTTTTGTATTTTTTCAATGTCAATGATGATTACGGCACATTTTTCAAAGTTAGAATAAGATTCTTAGTTCGATCGAATCGACTCCATATAGATACCGGAACTCTGTTTTGACAGAATGGAAATCAGGCATCCATATATTGCAGATGAATAGAACAGAGCCTCTAATCGTAACAGCAACCAACCCTCGTTGTTGCCTCTGCGCGGCAACAACTCATTGGTTGGTTGCTATTACCGCTTCAGCGCATCGCTGCTACCTGGATGTCCGTTAAAGTCCCAGTTGGGAAGCCTTAGATCTAATTTTTGTCTGAGCCGCCGCAACATGCACGACCTTTCTTTATGTGCGCTCGGAAAGTGGATCCGATGTGTGTTCGAGCAGCGAATACCCTGGTGAGACTGTGCATTTGACCAGGCTCGTCTGAGTTGTCGATTTTCGCATAACATAATCGTTTGCCTTATTAATTGGCATCTGTTTCAAATAGTTTTTGCGATTTCGTGCCTAAAGAAGAAGCGATTTCGTGACTGAAGAAGAAGCTGATTTTAGCTCGATATCAAAGTATATTTTACACTAATAAAGGTGAAAAAAAATACTGAAGACTTATAAAATGTATATGAAAACATTAATTCATCTGATTTCTAGAATACGATATTTCATTCTAGTGGTGAAAGGCCAAAACAATTGACTAATAAAGCATCATTATGTATTTGCCAATGAACCTAATAAGCAATCTGTCCCTTCATTTTCAAAAACGGCTTTATCGATTTTTTCAATTGAATAGTGATTGCTAAGGGAGATAACAATGTGAAAGGGGTCTACTGTCGATATGTATACTTAAAGGAAGCTGTCTTGTTGAAGGGTCTCTTATTTGCTGTGCGTGTATAGTCCTTCTGGTGCGTAATTTATCGCCTGTTTGACCAATATAAAGTTATTTGCATCCATTGCATTTAATGACATAGATGACATTCTTTACATCGTAAGACATCATTTCGTTTACGTAAAAAACTTTACCACTGAAATTGTAACAGTTACCCTCTTCAATGCACTCGCAAAGGGCACAATTTGGGCGATTACACTTGAAAACTTTATTAGACGTTTTAATTTTCTGTTCTGTAAATTTTGCTTTAGTTATAATAAGTCTTTTTAGATTTGGAGGCTGTCGTTTACTTTTAATTATTTTTTATGTTGAGAGAGCTTCGCGCATTGTTTGGTCATTGGTTATGATGTGCATGTTGTTTTTAAAAAATCCAATCATTTCTGTGTTATTCGGATTAAAAGTCGAAACATACGGAAGCACTTCCTCTTCGTTTCTTGTATGCGTGCACGTGCTTAAAAGTGAATCTCTGGGGATTGATTTGGCCTTTTTTATGCCCTCAGAGATTACTGTATCCGGATAGCTTCGTTTTTGCAAGGAAATGCGTAATTCTGATAGGCGCTTTTCTCTTTGGTATTGATCAGAGACAATTGTGCAGATTCTTCTCGCTTAGTTATATAGTATGCTTGTTTTTGTATGCTTCAGATGGCAAGAATAAAAGTTAAGATAATGCTAAGAGTCTGTTTCTTTGAAAAATATATAATTACTTATAAAATCAAATAATCGCATAAGTACATAATATGTACTTATGCGATTATTTGATTTTATAAGTAATACATCCAAAAGGCCAGTCTGTCATTGCTATATTCTTTTGTAAATTTTTAGTCTGAATGTCTCATTTAAAACTGAGTGAAATGTCTTTAAATTTTCTTCTCCTTTAGTCCATAAAATGAAACAGTCATCCAAAAACCGTTTCCAGTTATCTTTGCTATATCTAGCGAATTCTTTGCCAAATTTTATTTCAGTTTGTACGTACAGCTTTTCTTCTAATTAGGCTAGTACTAGAGTGGCTTATATGGGCGCAAACTTTGTACCCATTGCCGTACCTGGAACTTGCGTATACATTATATCATTAAAGTAGAAATTGTTGGTTTCAAGTATAATTTTAATGGACTCAAGAATAAATTCTTTTGAGAATATTTCATGTATTAATTCTGGATATTTCGTTAGCCAGCTGTTTATCGCTTTTATGCCTAGATCTTGTGAAATATTTGTATAAAGACTTACTACATCAAAGGTTACCAGTAGTGTATTTTTAGGTACAATTTTGGGAACATATTTTAGAAAATCTATGTCATCTCTTACGTAGCTCTGAACTTTCGATATGAATGTTTTAGTAAGATATCAGTTAAATTACTCAGTCGATGAGTTTCGCATGCTGGACTTGCCGCAATGGGGCTAAATGACAGATCTTCTGGGTCTAAAAGTTCTAGATACTCTCCATCTATTTGGGTGCATTCCTTATTAATAAGCTTGCTTTTGTGTATTTTCGGGAGACCATAAAACATACTTGATTTGCATTCAAAATCTAGTAAATAATTCCTTTCGTTACCTGTAATTTCTTTCAGTAAACTGACTACTTTTTTAATTTCTTCATTGTTTCTTTTGTAGTTTGATTTTCTATTTGTTTATAAAATGATTTGTCCTCTAACATTTATAGGAGTTTTGTTTTGTAAAATTCTTTGTTCACGATAACGATCCCACCTCCCTTATCTGCTTCCTTTATTACTATTGATGTATCTTTGGCTAAACTGTCAATTGCGAATCTTTCATTATGGGTTATGTTAATTGACCGTTTTCTCTGGGTATCATTTCTTGGTATTACTTTAGTCAAGTCTATGTATTTATTGAGCTTATTGTTTCTCTCCCTAGAGGGTTCAAAGTAACTATTGTTACTTACCAGGCAGTCATGTTGCACTGTATTTTCATTACCGTAAAATATTCCTTAAGTTTAAGTTTTCTATGGAATTCTGCGATGTCATTTGATAACTGTTCGTGATTGCTTTTCTCTGGAGTAGGTGTGAATTTAAGCCCCTTCAACAAGACAGACATTTCGTGTTTGGATAATTTTCTATTAGATAAATTAAATATCTTAACGTATTTCTTACTAGTGCTCGTTTCTGCCAGGTTAGCTGTGTCTAAGCTACAGTTTCTGTTTGTACTTGCACTGTCATCTAAAAAATGCCCATTTTTATCTGAATGCACCACAATGGGCTCTTATAAGAATGTCTTTGGTCTTATTGTTTTTCTATCTGTCTTCTTTAGCTTAGGTGGCTGTCTTGGAGTTGTTTGAAGGTTCAGTTGAGACTGTACTTGTTGTAATAGTGTTTGTATGGCCTCTAGATTTGATTGATGCTTTTGCTGCTGCTCCGAGGTTGTAGTACTTTGTCTGTTAAAGTGTGTTTTCATCTTTGGTCGTCTTGTTGCTTCCGCATAAGTGGGTGATTTCTTCCTGGGTTGTGCTGTCAATTCTGCATAGGTGGCTTGTTCTCTTCTCTCTACTTTTGAAAACGGATTCGAACTCATATAGTACTGTATAAAGTTCTCCTCGTAGTAACTTAACCATTTCTTGTTCTTTAGCCATCTTCTTTGAGAGATCTTTTCATTTTGCGAAGACTGTGCTTTCCACATGTCTAACAGGATCTCTGATGAACTGCTTCTTTCTTTAAATAGCGTTTCCATTTCACTGTCCAATTGTTTAACCTTTTTTCCTGTTGACTTGCTCTTAGACTCTTTTAATCGATTTCCGTTTTAAAGTCACTTAAGACTGCGGCCTCACGTTTTTTCCTTTGGTCAGGGTGTTCATTATTAAACTGTTTTCTCAGAAGATACTGTGGCATAACAATTTTCTCACCATTTAACCATCTTGAATACGTATCGCCCTTTGTTCCTAACGTGGTTTCAGTATGCGTCTTTTCTTCTTTCCATTTTCGAGTCCCATATACTTGTAATCTGCATTTTCACTTTGGCAGCTTCGTCCTCCGCCAAAGAAATTGAATCAGATTCAGTAATCCGCGTGGATTGCTGTGCAGATAAATTTTGTGTAATATTTTGCAATGTTTGCGAAAGTTCGTTTATGGTTGGGTTCACTGAAACCACATCTGTTGACTTTGAAACAATTGCAGAATCCTTGATCACATTAGTGGGTTCTTTGATGGCAAAAAATCTTTGTAAGTTTGTTACTTATCTCGCTGAATTTTCCAATCTCTGTCTCTTCCATGTCTGTAAGTGAGATTGACTTGTGTGGCGTGCTTGCAGCCTTGGTCTTCCTTTTTTCCTTTCCTTGGCACATGTTCTGTCTCTCGTTCCAGTAAAACACGGAAAAAGGGTATAAAATATATCTGGAATGATATTTATATATTCAAATAATGAGTTGGCGTTACATGTTTTGTTTTTATTTAATATAAACTATGCTAAATAATATGCCAACGTGTTTCGCTGAGGTTTTCAGGGTTGTTGCATAACGTTTGGACGTCCTCACGTTGAGACGTTAACTTAGAGGTCACGTGACGTGACTTTACGTTTTTTAATAGCTCTTCATAAAACATTCAATATAGGTTTAAAGCATCGAATGAAATGCTTTTCCTTCTCTAACCTGGCAGAAATACTTTATGTGTGTATTTTAAAGAAAGGAAACATTTGAAATTTGGTAATACTTCTGCTGCAATTGTCGATATGTTTACTTAAAAGAATCTGTCTTGTTGAAGGGTCTCTTATTTGTTGTGCGTGTATAGTCCTTCTGGTGCGTAATTTATCGCCTGTGTGACCAATATTAAGTTCTTTGCATCCATTGTATTTAATGACATAAATGGCTTTACATCGCAAGAAATCGTTTCGTTTACGCAAAAAAACTTTACCATTGAAATTGTAACAGTTGTCCTCTTCAATGCATATATATATATTATCCACTGGTTATGTTGCACACCTGCACAGTGATATGGAAATCATCAGGAAGGTGGGATCATGACCTTGCCAGAATCAAAGACCGTTGATCGCCCTCGGAAACGTGAGGAAAAGACACAAAATACAGACAGACATTACACAATTAAACTAGAGCAACCAACTCAACTAGAAAGTACAATAACCATACCACAATACAATTAAGCACTAAATCTAAAATGCCACACAAGTCTGAGGAAAATCAAGTAATTGATATGAAAGTTTGATCCGAATAGTCAACTATATACAGCATGTCACCTCCACCTCCTTCAACATCTTTGGCGAGGAATATATAACAAGTGTATTCGCGCAACAAGTTATACTCTGACTAAAGGTCCCAGTGAAGATAAACTTGCCATGTTGTGTACATACAGCTTTTCCTCCTTAGTGGAAAACTTGAAATGATTTTTATTGATGTTATTGGTATTTCTACTCTGTATTTGTATATTTTGGAGGAACAATCGCAGTATCCCTGAAATTGAACATAGTATCCCATATCCCTGTAAGTAATATGGAAAGTATCATATATCCCTGTAAGTAACATGGCAAATATCCTGTATCCCTAGAACCCCTATACAAACCTCGGTAATGTTACGTCTCTGAAGTTCAGGATAACATCAGCATGTCAAACAGATTGAACCCAGATCAGCCCCGACGTTCTGATCTTGGTCCAAACTGTTTGCGACGACAAAATTAGCTGCTAGTGGGCAAAGAGTTGGTTTGACAGAAAACACTGTGTCAAGTTTTGCAGGTGCTTATGGGAATATATTATTAGTTGGTTTTAAAATGATGCTAATTGGAGTTTTAATAAGGGGAGAGTGTGAAATACAGCTTAAATCATTTTAAGGTAAGTTATTTTCATTTCAGATTATTTCTATAATGACTTGCATCTGGCAGTTCAAAAATGAACTTTATAATAATTTTCCATTTAAGTAGGTCCTACAGTATTGTCCCAAATCAAAGTTTCTCATTTATTTAACACAGCCGGCCGTGTTGTGTTATAATTCCGACTATTTATAACAATGACATGCACTGCGGGTTGCGTCAGACAGTAGAATCTCACTGTGCAGTGCGCATGACCGGATTTCCGTAGATTTCAATCTGAAAATTTGCTGCTTTGAAAAGCAGCAAACAAAAATGAAGCTATGCTAATACATGAAATACAATGATATCGAGTGACTAATGAACTTAATTAAAGTACTAATCCTTAGAACTAGATCCAGTATTAAATTATAACTCACTCGATGAAATTCCTCGCCTTCTACATATTTTGTTATTTCCTATCTTTACGGATTGTCCAAAGTGCTAAAATTAGAAACGAAATAGATCTAGTATTAAAATAAACCATGCTTTGGTATTTCCCATCTTAACGGATGGGAAATAAGTGCTTAAATAGAAACGAACCTCATTGTTACAATAAAACGAGTAGTTACCCTTCTTAAGCACAGGTAATGCCTTTTAAAATAATGTCCTGAAAATACAAACTGCTTTGTTCATCTCCAGATTCACCTTTTCTGGTATTTTAATCCTTTATATATACGGGCTAGCTATAGCGATATTTTATTGAAAACACATTAACTCCATTTATAACCTTTTGTTTCGCTGCAATCACATTTGTTGTTGTGTTAGCATGGTTTCTGTGACATCAGCGTCACGTTATGTAACGTCTGCGTCACGTTTTCGAAGTAGATCCACGATGTACATCAGAGGTTTGGTTCCACGGAATTGGCCGAGGCAGTTCTGATTGACCAGATTCCCACAATTCGCAGACACTGGTCAGACACAGTGACCTACATAGGTCACTGTCAGACACCACATAATGCGACGTCTGACCAGGGTCTCCACTATTTGTCTACAGTATGTTCTATTAAGATTTGTAAAAATGAAAAGTACCACCCAACCCACCTTTTATTGAAAATGACCTCATCCTACTGACGATATGAGGATAGGAAAGTGCATTTGGCTTAACTGGGTTAAGGTTCAATCCAGTTAAGCTTAAACGCCTTGTTTACGAATGGATTCTTACATTTGGGTTTGAACAACGAACCTGGAACGGTCCACGGGGTCTCAGGTTATAGTCTGTTCTAAATAATATTATATTTTCTTCTCTGAAATTCTGTGTAAAAGTACACTTATTTTTCCAGTATTGTACTAAGAGTAATATATTAAGGGGTTTATTCCAAAACAAAACTTTCTTGTATTGCAATCATCTCGCCCAGAATTTTACATTTGATTAGGGACCGCTCATTATTTAAGTGTCAGGGGGCCGGCTAAAAAGTAAGGGGGGTGGGGGGTCATGTGAAATTCAATGTGGCTAGTAGGGGGGGGGGGGGGGCTCGCCATAAAGTTTGACTTTCCAGCAGGGGGGGGGTCATGTTTATATGTACTAGGGCTATAAACATTATATGTAATGTTTTATGCTGAACAAATATTGGTATTGGTTTAAATTGTTCCAATGAATTAATTTAAAAAATTGCTCGCTCGCTTCGCTCGCTCGTTTTATTAATTAATCCTTTATATTTTGTTAGGCAAGCCAATTACTTTCTCATCTTTATTTTTGCAAGTGCAAAAGTTATTCTATTTTGGTGTTTTTATTGTTATAATTATGCTGATTTTCATAGAAAATTGATTAATCAGGCCTTCAGACAGGTCCTAATTTTCCCTCTTTTTTCTTGCCTTTGTACTTTTCCCTACTATTTCTTGAAAATGTCCTACTATCCCTACTTTTCACTATAAATTGGAATTTATGCGATATAAATACAGAAAATTTTCCTCGCTCTCTTCGCTCGCTTGAATCTTTGAAAATAACTATTATATTTTTACTCACACAGCAGACAGATGAAATAATTCCTGCTTTTAACATCACTACTTTGTCAAAAATTTTATCTGTACTTTTTTGTGTAAGGGCTCATCAAAGCCTTATTAATTACTCTTTATTATGAATTCTGTATTTGAAAAGCCCTTCTATCCCTAATGTTTTACACCAAAAATCACTCCTTTATCGCTCGTTCTTTTTTCTTCAAAACTTTTATCCCTAAACTCTTTCCTCTTTTTGTAGAAGGGCGCTTGAGAGCCTATTATCTGCAGCTTATAGTACTGGTTCAACTAAGGAAGGCCCATCTTGACATAACTGAAAAATTGTTGACTGGAAATTAAGGAATTAATGCAAACAAATAGTCTCAAATATAAAAGATTCCTAATGTTTCAATGGTGGTCAAACCTTGTCAAGATTTAGAATTGAACAGATACTCATGAAGGCCAATAAATGAATTAAAGTAGGGGAGACCGGGGCAAAATGATCCATTTTTTTGAAATATTTTTTTCTTGCTTTTATGACTTGATATATCTTATTGCTTTTAAATGTATACTGCACTGTCAAGTATTGACTACAACTTGAGAGGAAGAAATACAGACATAAAGTGACATTAGTGCTTGAAACATCCATTCAAAATGTGTGGTCAGCAGTATCATTTTGCCCCATGCACGGGGCAAAATGATACAGTACATGGGGCAAAATGATACAATAAGACTTTTCTCATCTCAGATTCATATAAAGATAAAGATAAAGAAGCCTTATTTAACGTCGCTTATAATGTAACAGACAACATTAGCTCAAGAGCTATTCTGCGACATAACAATATCTTTAACAGATACTTACCTGCCTTACTTTATCTTCCTAGCACAACCCCTTTTATGCGAGGATATATATATTCAAGACACAGAAATAACTATAAGCACAATTAAACAATCTATAATGCTATATATTGCCACGGAAATATGATTGAACACAAACAGTTACCTGTATTTTCTGAGTCACATTTGTTACCCTTCATGTTTCATGTTTTGCCACGGGGCAAAATGATACAAGTGACCACACATTTTTAACATTCTGAAAAATGAAATGGTACTTTTCTGATATACCAGTATCATTTAATTTTCTTGTAGTAGGAATAGACAGTTTTGATAAAAAATGTCTTGAAAATACTTTAAAACAGAGTCAAATTAGATTATTTTCAAACTGTATCATTTTGCCCCGACCACGCTGTATTATTTGCCCAAGTGACCTCTTGTTTACTGTTTTCGTAACAATTCAAAAATACGACACCCCACAATAGTTCTGATTATGTGGAGACATAACAGTATCTATATAGTTCAATTTACACGATAAAATAAGAATATATTTCTACCAGATTTTTCACCTTCATAAAAAAACTGATACCTTCGAAATATACTTAGGGTGCCTCAAAAGTAGTTGTTTATATAACAAGCTAAACTATGCTCTGTTTTGGCTGATCGTTTCTTATAATATGGCGGATTTCAATATGTGCATTCAGTTTGAGTAAGAAAGGTCATATATGGCATCATCGTTTGAAAAATCGCTCTGTTTCATTTTGCCCTGTGTACCATTTTGCCCCGGTCTCCCCTACCATAGTACCATACATATGACTGACGGGATTATGAAAACATAATATTGCATTTTGACAATATATGATATAAAATGGAGGTGGGGGATTTCATGTGGTTTCCAGGGGGGGTCATTGGATTTAAATTTTGTTAGTAGGGGTGGGGTCATCCAAAATTTGGATGATGGATCGAAATTTAAGCCGCCCCTTCCCTCATGAAACTTAAATAATGAGCGGTCTCTTATGTTACATGTATTGTCGTGTCTCCTGCACACAGTACCCAGGGTTGGTTTGTGGTCTGTGTATGGGGCGTTTCCTCATGTTCAATGTCGTGTAGAAAAGTATTAAAATGGAGCTATGCGAATACATGAAATACGGTGATGTTGAGTGACGAATGAACTTCATTAAAGAAATAATCTTTAGAACTAGATCTGGTATTAAATTATAGCTCACTTGATATAATTCCTCGCCTTCTCTTTGTCTTGTACTTGTTGTTAGTATAATCCTCCTCCTGTAGGAGCACCGCCCCAAGTTGGAACGTTGATAAAAGAAGCAAAAGTTCAATAAAACCATGCAAGGAACGTCACTATTTTAAAATCAACTTAGTAGGCTATCGAATATTTTGTTATTTCCAATCTTTACGGATTTTCCCAAAGTGCTAAAAATAGAAACGAACCTCATTGTTGGTGTTAGTACACTACAAGACTAGCTTTTAAAAAAGCTTAGAACCATCGCATGGCGTTTTACAGTCATTAAAGAAGAACTTTTATAGTGTTTTAATATTGCATTTGCTGAAGCCACTATTTTCAGTATTTCATGTGTTTCAAGCTCTGAGTATTGTTTGTTTTAGTTAACGACTTGTACATAGGCTATCCATTGGAAGCAAATAAAACATGAAATATGCATATTCCAGTAAGACTCTGATCATGAACACACTGTATAGTGGCAGAATTACCCCCTCCCTAGCAGTATGTATAGGTCATACAATCGTATTCCTCAATCGAAGTCAATGCACATAATGCCTAGGGGCATATTGTAACTGACCCATCTACATTTGATTATTTCGTCACACTTAGCCTAGAATATCCGAAGGCTCCACGTTTGATCTGGATTTTAGTTCAGTGGTAAGGTCTCTAATTGGCCTTTTCATTTTTAGAAGCAATCCAGTATCCTTAGTGTATCATCATCGCTCACACAAAGGTGGAATTTTGGAAGTAGCTTGATCGAAGGGGAGTTTGAGAAAGTACAGTAAAAGACACTGCTGCTGGGGAGTTAGCAACTTGTTAATGGAAGCTGTTTGGGAGTTAGCAACTTGTTAATGGAACAGGCCCGAATCGAACACGCGCCCATGGAAGATTACTAACGTATATCACCATCGCTGACACGATGGTGAATTACTGTCTTCCGGTTTGGTAGCCCACGAAAATAGTACCTTTAGAAATTTAGCACTTGCCGTTTCTGGGCCCTTTATGGCGTAAATGGGTGCTTTATTCGACTTTAAATGTACATGTGATTCAACATTGGTCTATGTTTGTCAGGCTGATGCAGAAAAATGCATCTTTGTGTGGACTATTTTGTCACAGACTCCCCGACGCACTCCCCAGGTAATGTATGACGCCGGTCGGATACCAGCCCGGATTTTTTGACTGTTCCTCAAAGAACGGAGAATGCCGAGAAAACGAGATTATCAAGGTAGGTTGTCTTTTCACCTTTTTTGATAGGTGAATGACATATCTTGCCACTCACAGGCAGAAAAAAGTCCAAGCAATAGCCTGAAAAAATTACAGATGCTCGAATTCTGCCTGAATGGGAACGATTGATTGTGCACCGAACCCTGTTGCTACATGTACAATAGAAGAGTACTTTCCCTTCGTAAGCACAAGTAATGGCTTTTAAAATAATGTCCTGAAAATACAAACTACTTTGTTCATCTCCAGATTCACCTTTCCTGCTATTTCAATCCTCTATATACGGGCTAGCTAGGGCGATATTTTATTTAAAACACATTGACTCCATTTATAACCGTTTAATTTGCCGGTATCACACTTGTTAATGTGTTGGCATGTCGTTTCGGTGACGTGGGCGTCACCATATCCAACTATGGATTTTTACCTGGTCGAAAAACCGATAAACTACTTTGCATTAGGTTTAATGGGAAGCTATCATAAAAAGTCTTATAAAATCTTTATTTTTCAATTTATTTTTAAGGCGCTGATTTCATCTTAAAGCTATTCATCTTACCTATTCAAAGAATATTTTATCATTATTCTATGATTTGGGTAAGACCGACTGTTTTAACTTTAAAGGTAAGAAAAACCTCCCATAGACTTCTATGTAAAGTAAAATGGCGAAGTGACTTTCGTTCGTTTAATAGCGTTTTTTGAGATTATTTGAAATCATTTCTTTAAGGCGCTGATCAGATATTCTTCTTATTTCATTTTTGATTAATTTGGTGTTATTTTTGTACATGTCAAATAATAATTTCACTGACTTTTTTTAGATTTGGATGAGTAAGGGTCATCATATTTTCCTCGCCCGAGCGATAACGGAAAGTCACGATTGAATTTCCGAGTTTCCGAGACGTATACCTGTGTCACCATGACCACAGTGTAGGAACTAAGTACACAGGGGGCCTTCTTTATTTGTTGATTGGTTTTCTCTCATGCTGGGATTATGGGCTATAATGTTTTAAGAGATGACATTTTGCTTATCAAATCGAAATTGCTATAACTTGAGATATAAATGAGCCGCGACATGAGATTTCCAACAATGTGGCATTTTGACAAGTGGACTCAGAAAAGCCTGTGCAGCTCCTATTAAGCTTAAAAATTCAAATAATGATCGGTCAGTATCCTAAATGCCATAGGATATTTACGAGACAAGCAAAGGCTCTGATCAGACTGCGCGTATGTGCCACTTGTCTGAGCCTTTGCTCATCACAAACACCTCATTGTTGGAAGCTCCATTAAGTGGTCAATATCTGCTTGATTTGTCATATATATGTTATTATTATTATTATTATTATTATTATTATTATTTTATCAAAAATTGGCAAAAATCTCATTTCCTTTTCTATGCGATATATGTTTAAGCATTAGCGGTCGTTTGTGATATTGAGCCGACACATGAGATTTCCAACAATGCACCAACCAGCAAAGCCTCAGATCAGCCTGAGCATACGCGAGTCGCTTGAACGTACTATGACTGTAAAGCTTCTGACCGAACAGCATTTAGAACTTTCTAAGCTCAACCCATTTAAGCCAAATGGAGTTTCCCACTGTTATCAAATGGAACAGTCCATTTTTGTTTCAATAGATGTTGGGTGGTATTTTTCATTTTATTCAAATTTTAATAGAGCATTCTGAAAGCAAATAGTGGAGACCCTGATCAGACGCCGCGTTCTGTGGCGTCTGGTCTGGATCTGCATTGTATGTCTACGTCCCTCAAAAAGGACGCTAGGCTTTTATGGGTCAAAAGAAAGCTGCGCAGACTCGTCTGAGTCTACACTTGTCAAATTGCCACCTTGTTGGACATCACATGTCATTGGTCAATTTCACTAATTGGTATGAATATAATTCGTCTGCATGACAATCAATCTAAGATGTTTTTTGTTTGAAACTTTAAATGGCACGCTTTGCTCATTCGATAATAAGGTTACTGAGTTAATATATGTCATTTCGTATAGACAGCATGACAACGGTTAAGCTTTTCAAACAGTTTGGACCCTGATCAGACTCGGCAGAGAGTGTGGCTTGCCCTTGGTCTAAAGTATAGAATATGTGTCTAGTCACGAGAAAATTTTATTCTGTTCCTTGCGAGTGTCTGATGGTGATAACCAAACAGTTTGGAGATTGATCAGGCTCGACAAAAGCCGAGCTCTAACTAGATCTAAACTGTTTAATAAGAAAATACGTGTCAAATAAATGGGCCCAGTCGCGAGAAAACCTGATATATGCCATATTGTGATAACTTTTTCCATAAATTTGGACCCGGATCAAGGCTTGACAAAATGCGGGGTCTGATCTTGATCCAAACTGTTCAATAATTCGGGATCTGTTATGAAAAAAAATCATCTGAACGTCGCGACAAACTCCGATTTTGCCGCATGCGCACAAAAAGGAGCAGATCGGCCTGCACATCAGTGCAGTCGTGACGTGCGCCATCAGACCAGTGACCTATATACGTCACTGATCTGGTTTAAGTCTGCACAGCTTGCAGAATTCAGATTTTATTCATTTAAGTGCTTTGTTCAAAGAGGCGCAAAGTACGGTTTTCTTTCTGCCTTAGATTTCCTTAATTTTATTATTTCGGCTTTTCCAAATTTTGAATTAAAAATTCTTCGGAATTGGTCGATCTGTAGCTATAATGTTGAAAAAATGTACAAAAATTCATCCATGATATGAACACAGAGCAAATCGCTTAAGGCCATAGAGTCTTATCAGCTTTTTTCACACCTCAACACAGATGAACGACTCCCGCTGTGTCATGAAGAGCTGACCACATCGTAAAACTACGGATTTTATCCCGAAGACATTCGCTAATCCCATTGCTAATAAAGACATCGATTTCGCTTCATTGGACAGGAACCATTGTTGGCTATGGTTATGTAACGTCAGTGTCACGTTATCGAAGTAGATCCACGATGTACATCGGAGGTCTGGTTCCACGGAATTGGCGGAGGCATTTCTGATTGACCCCCATATCTCACAGACACTGGTCAGACACAGTGACCTATATAGGTCAGACACCACATAATGCGGCGTCTGACCAGGGTCTCCACTTTTGCCTACAGTATGTTATATTAAAATTCATGTTATGTTTTGTAAAAAATGAAAAATACCACCCAACCCACCAAAAATTGAAATTGGGCTCGTCATTCTGATATAAGGGTAGGAAAGTGCATTTGGCTTAACTGGGTTAAGATTCAATACAATTTATCTTTACCCCCTTATGTGCGAATGTATTCTTACTTTTGGTTTGAAACAACAAACCTTGGGCGATCCACTGTATTAATCAAGGGGTCACGTGTACTATATACATGTTTCGGTTGCTATTTCTGCATGCTGCCACTAGCCTAAGACCCACCCCACCCAAAAAGGGGGGGGGGTTGTAGACGTGCACATGCCTTGTATGTGACATTCTCATGTTTTAGGTCCCATGGAGATACATGGTCACTAATGTTTTATGGAGAAATGACGTAACTATTTCAATTACCTTATCACACCGGATAGGCAGCAATAAAAAACAGTCTAAACAATCGATGAATGCTGATAACAATTTGCTAGAAACAGTGTTTGTGATTGCCATTTGTTGCCTATCGGACTACAAACAACAATCCAAAATTCTGTTACTTCCAATATTCAACTACGTTCGTCGATAGCATTAACGTTTTTTATTGCCGCCTATCTAGTGTGTTTTTGATATACTGAAGACGTAGCCAAAACAATCTGATACAAGGGCTAGGAGTTATTTCATGTTTCTGTTGAAAAAATTATTTTGTTTCGTTGCATGTTTCATGAAGATAAAATGGACATTTCTGCATACATTTTAATAAAATTAATTGGAACTGCATGTGCCTGAAAGGAAGATATGTGACAATATAACATTATTTTCTGTATATTAACGGTTGGCAAGCATGGTACAGATGCGCGGATCCAGGAATTTTCATCAGATGAAGGGGAGGGTCCAGGTCAGTTTGACAAAAAAGCTCTGACAACGATTTTTTTAGTCCTCAGCTTATTTTACAGAAGTCAAATGGTCAATTTCAAAGAAATCTATCGTTTTCAAGGCTCCAGATGGGGTCCAATTTTTTCCAGGGGGTCCAACTTTTTCCAGGGGGTGTCCAATTGCTTATTCCCTATAGAAACCCATATAATTTGTGATTTTCCAGAGGGGATCCTGACCCCCTGCCCCCCCCCCCCCCTCTGGATCCGCACTTGGTGCAGCCCTCACAGCTTCATGGTTAAGGCTACAATACATTATCTCATTTGGGCTTGGCAAACGTTTATAGACAGAAGAATGTATCATCCTTTTATTGTTATATACCTTATAATAAGTGTTTACTAAAGAAACTTGAGGTGTTTCAATCGCTGACAATTGTACATTTTATTTAATAATGTGTCATATTTTGGTTGATCATTGACCAATCACTGACCGCGGGCTTTATTTCTGATATAACATGACTGCAGAGGGCTTTATTGCCATTTCAACCTGCTCATGGATATCCTCTGCGAGTTAAGATACCGTCGCTTATGCTTTATTGAGAAATGACCAAAATATTCAATTATCATAAGATACGCTACGTTACTACATCGGATAGGCGACAATCGAGAAGGCTCTGAACAATCGATGAACGTGGATCGCAAATCGCTAGAATGTACCATTTGTCGCCAGTCAGGCAAACAAACTGCAATCCAAAAAGTCTGTTTCTGACGGTATTTGATCTACGTTCGTCGATAGCATCAACGTTTTTGATTGCCACCTATCCGGGATGTGTATTGATACAACGAAAACGTAACCAAAACAATCTGAAACAAGAGCTAGGAGTTATCTACATTTTTCAGTCATGTTTCTGTTGAAAAAAAAAGTTTGTTTCCACACCGGATAGTGAGCAATCGAAAACACTCTTAACCATTGACGAACGCGGATCAAAACTCGCTAGAAACAGTGTTATGATTGCAAAGTGTCGCCTGTTTGATGAGTGATGGTAATAAAAAAAAAACTATGATTCTAACTATTTTTAGTCTATAATCGCCGATAGTATTGATGTTTTCGATTGCGCCTATAAGGTGTGGTTTTGTTGTATGCTTCACGATGTTACAGTGGACATTTTTATTGGAAATGCTTTTGCTTGAAAGGAAAGTATTCTTGAAACTTTGGAAACTGTAAAGGCGGCACCTCATGACTGCCTTATTAGTCTACTTTAGACATAGGTAAAATCTGAAAATGAGGCGTTATAACTAGATTCGAAAGTGTCTGTTTATCGTTTAACATTAGTATAGAGGCAAACAGTGTGGACCCAGATCAGACTGCTCTAGGTGAGCAATCTGCTCTAGACCTACACTGTTTGTTTAAGAGGCTTCATAATATTTCAATAGACGATAAATACATACGATTGTGTTGTAATATACGCTTTAAGGGTTAATAAATGTGGGTTCAGTGCATTAACGGACAGGACTTTCATGAAATGCACGCAGACCTGCGCGGCTCAAGCAACTTTTAAACGCTTAACCAATGGACAGAACCTGATTTCCATTCTTGAGCAGTTGAAATAACCGAACCACGCCCAGATATGAAAATTAAAGTTGCCACCTTTACAGTACCAAAAAAGTCCTATAATATATAACAATGACAATATAACATTCCTTTCTGTATATTAACGTTTGTCAAGCCCTTGTGCGATAATGTGTTGCAGGCCTCACCGCTGTGTGGTTCTGGTTGCAACACATCACATTCAGGCTTGCCAATCATTAATACAAGGAAAAGAATGTTTTATCCTCTTATTGCATATTTGTAAGTTTATTCTTTAAATGACATTTAGATCTATGCATCAGGAATAAAGCTATAATTTTTAGCTTTTATCTACATAAATCCTACGTGTAAGAAAGCATCAAAGTATCAAGACATGCTATAGCCATGCGTTAATGAGAATCATAATGTAATGTGCTGGGTCACATATGCTAGGTCAAAATCTTTTTTTGTCATTTTCTACGCCCATTTGTCAGTGCTTAATCAATAATAGCTATGTCTCCGCCCAGTGATATACATAGGGCGTAGACAAACAAAAAAACTTGGTTGAAAGGGGAGACAACACAATTCATCGAACAAAGTTTCCACTCACATTTCGCTACTCTCTTAATAACCATATTCTAGAACAAGTAAATGAAAATCCTTATCTTGGCTTAACCATCAGTGATAATTTGAAATGGTCATCTTCAATAAATAAAATGTGTAACAAGGCAAACTCAACATTAGGATTCATCGGAAGAAATTTAAAACATTGTAATAAGAAATTCAAAGAAACAGCATATATATCCCTAGTTCGCTCTGTTCTGGATTATTCAGCATCTGTATGGGACCCCTACCTGCAGAAAGACATCGACAGAATCGAAAGTATTCAGCGTAGAGGAGCAAGATTTGTACAAAAAGACTATCAAAGAACAAGTAGTGTAACAGCAATGATGAACGAACTAGGATGGAAACCTCTTGCACACCGTAGAAGAGAACAACGATTAACCTTACTCTTCAAGATCATCAACGGCCTGGTAGCTATCCCTGCCACCGATCACATAGTATTCAACACAAGACCATCAAGATCTGGGCATAATAAACAAATTAAAGTTATTACCACCAACACTGATATATACAAGAACTCATTTTTCCCTAGAACCATTAAAGATTGGAATTCATTATCAGAAAGTGCAGTAAATTCAGACACTGTGAATGGTTTCAAGGACTCTATTTCGTGCTACTAAATCATCTGCGCACACCCCCCTGGATAATTTCTGCTCAGTGATTGAGCCACTTTCCAGTATACTACAGATACAGGTACAGATAACACTTATAATAGTCTTTATTTTTTTAAGGATTTTTCAGAAAAGTCACCAAAACAAAAAAACGAGCACGGTGACACATATTTTTTATTCAATCATTAGATTCTTCATGAAAATATCTTTGTAAAAATATGTTTTTTGTTGTTCCAGTTACATTCTCTGATATGTTTATTTTGAATATTAATGTTTTTTTTTGGCATTTATTCGTTTGACTTAATTAGGATTTTGCTTAATAAATTGTGTAAATACATGTTATTTCACTATTTTTGGTTTTTATTTATATCTCTGGTGTGAGTAATATTTGTTCTGAAAAAACTGTATTGCGTTTCTTGTTTATTTGTTAACAAAATCTGTGTTTGTTTATTTAAAAAACCTGCGATTTTGCAGTTTTTGACATCAAATAATTTTTTGAAAAGAACGGTGAGGTATTTTTTTTGTCTTAGATTACAAGTATAAGTCTATATTATAATATTTTAAAAGATAAAACACTTTTGGACATATGCCGGTGAGTCCGGTACTACCTTAATTCATTTTTTTCTCAATAATAGTATTAAGCATGCAAAATATCGTATATTTCCTATAAACATGATAATTACGCCTCTGTTGTTCGCAAGCCACAATCTAAGTGTCAGACAGGAAGCCAATGAGTATGATCAGTGAACACCACAGTCAAATACCACATACTCATCCACAGCACCGCGAGGAAGGGACACAGGAACACAATGCGGCGAAGAAACCAGCTTCTCTCTCTCTCTCTCTCTCTCTCTCTCTCTCTCTCTCAGCAAGGTGATCGCAAAACATGGTTCAGCCCCATTAAAATCCATTTTCTGATTACTCGAAAGTCTAATCAGCTAAATAAATGGGGTTTATGTATTTTTCAATAAAATATCGCTATAGCGATAATTTATTGAAAAAAAACAAAAACATAAACGTCATTTATAACGTGCTGTGTTCGCATGGTTTCTGTGACGCAAGCGTCACGTTTTGTCAAGTCAGCGTCACGTTATCAAAGTACATCCTCGATGTACATCCGAGGTCTGATTCCACGGAATTCCACGGATTTGGCCGAGGCAGTTCCGATTTGCATAAACATGATATATTAACTTTACCCTTTATGTACTAATGATATTCTTCCAGTAAACCTGGGATGGTAGATTGTATTTATAGAGATGGTTTTAATTTCCCAATAAAAAGTGTTTCTTTAACAAAGTTAAAATACACCTGTAACGTCACTCCATTGTAGAAACTATACATTATTTTTCAGGAATGGCCAGTTAAGTGTACATTAATTTTGTGTAAAAAGCATGATCGCTTTTACACAAAAAATTATGTACACTTTCTGCTGCCTGCACGCGAATGCAATTTTCTAAAACTGAGTAGACATAATGCCTTTTAAAACGCACATATGCGCGAAAATGGACGTTCGTTTTTATGCCACAGGGGACATAAGTCTGTATGCTAACTGTCTTTGTCACATTGACAAGAAAAATGCATTTTAAAATGTCGTCTGCTGAAGGCGTCTGCTACAAATAATTGTCTATAATAGTACTGACAATGTAAGTATAGATGCAAAAAGACAATGCCCAGATCAGACTACACGAGTAGTTTGATCTGGGTCCACACCGTTTCGTGTCAAACTCGGATCCTTTTTTTAAATATTTTAGCAGATGTGAAAAGCAGTCGTCTTTTGTTGTGATTGACGCTTTAAGGGTTAACTTCTGAAAGCACAGATCACGCTTAATCTTTACATATTTTTTTTATTCTGGATACCGATTTACATGTACTTTGGCAAACTATGAAGAGCCAGAAGAAACCCATGAAAGGCGGCATTTTATGAGGGTCTGCAATGTTTGTTTTTTTAATTAAAAAAACTAACATATAAAACATCATTTTCATTGAAATTTTGACCGACAACCACTTAAAATACAAATTTGATTATTCCATACTAATTTACTAATATCTAAGGGATAATCTATCAGATTAACATGATTACTTCATCTTCAATTCTTTATTCACTCTAGGTCAACATAGTCAACAACAAGAGGTATAATACAAATAATTGCATGCATGAAAATACATCATGGCGGTCATATTATTCAGTAATTATATTCTATATATATAATGTCTAACCATAACTCCCTGTTATCTGGTGGAGCACAACAGATTCTCTTTACTTTACATAGCTAATTTTCATAACCATACATATATATGATTCAAGGCTGATCCAGCGCACATCATTCTGGACCTTCTATGACTAGACCTTGGATGTGATGTCAGGCCAGGAATGGTTCAGCGCCGTGGCGCCAAACCAAACCCAGCCCGACCTACATCAGTATTTGAATTAAACAAGTTTGTCAGCGTTATAAATATTATATGTATTATATTAGGGTAGAGGCAGTTGGTTTCTCTGTAAGGAGCCACCCGCCACTACCCCCAGCCATGAACACAATGAAATCCCGTTTTAGTCATGCAACTGATGAAAAGCTCCTACTTCGCAATGGCATCAATGTGGAGCTTTTGCGCCACATTGGCGTCATGGCAAAGTAGTGCGTTTAGCAGCATGGTAATTCAGTTTTGATTTCAAATGTTTGAAGTTTGAGAAATGTTTTGTTTGTTACCACAATACAATACAATGCAATACAAATCTCTTTTTTACATCCAGGTCATACAAATCTGGCATATGAGGAACACAATACAATATTGAAAGGCGGTACTTTACTATTAGACAGATAAAAGAGAGAGGGTGGGGAGAGGAGGTCAAATTTTAGCATAATGATATAAATATATTAAACCGAGTTTTCTATGTATTCACGCAAGACTGAGACACATAGGTTGCTCGGGCGACTTATCGGACAACCCATGTTTCGCACTCTTTCGTGATTTTGTTTGTACAGCAGCAAGCTAGAGTATTTTGGGGGAGCAGAAGGATCCAAAAAGGGAATTCAACATGTTGAAGCGACATCGTCATTATTATTTGTTTTGGAGGTCGTAAGGGAGATAAACTCGACGACTTTATTGATAAAAGCTTCAAGATCGGTATGGCATAATTATTTCCCTTTGTACATACGCTGCACGTGCGTACATACGAGTGTTGAGTTCAAAGATTCTCGCCTGAAAAATTAAAAAGGGTTAGTGGCCTCTTCATTCTTTTAGCGGGTAAAATAAGACTTGATATATTATAATAAATCGTCTGCCAGAAGACATTAAAGGGCCTCGTCGCGAGAAAACCTGTCTTCAGGGTTTCCGAAATAGTGAGATTAAAAACAGCCTGCTCAGCTACAGAGACTAGCTAGATGTTGAAATTTCGCTTGTTGCAAGTTTGAATGAGTATTTCAAAAAAGCGAAAAAATAAAGGCGCTGATCGTCTGCGCGGATGCGCAGGCTGGTCTGCTTCTGTGTTGTTCGCAACTCTCCGAAGACAGATTTCTCGTGTCGAGGCCCATTTAAAAATATGTTTAGCATTATAGAATTTGAAAATGTCAACGCTTTGAGGCGTGATACTCATGCGCGGATCCAGAACGTTCTGTCAGAGGGGGTCCAAATTTGAGTTTCTTTATTATTTTCTTTTAAATTGATGAGGGGAGAGAAGATCACTATTAGCGGCAACAATGAATGCTGGCTTGGTAGCTTTGTGCTTTTTCAGGGGATCCAGACCAGTATTGCTAAGAAACCCTATATTTTTAGATTTCTCGGGGGGGGGGGTCTAGCCCCCTCCTCTGGATCCGTACATGACACTAGCGGTAAATACATTTAATGAATCGAGGGTCATTACTTAGAGATTGTGGTAGAAGTATTTGCGCCTTAAGGTTTACACGGTCAAAAATATGTGTAAGTTTACATAAAAAGAGATGGCAGTTGAGCTGCCATTAATTCAGTGTAAACTAACTAAAACAAAGTGAGGTCAATAAATCGCTGGTACTCTTTGTAAAACATTTCTAACTGTTATTCTTATTCCTAATTAAACTTTATTTTTTATCCAAATATAGTAAAGAAAAGAAATTGACAAATAGATATGCCAGACAAACTTTGCTTAAAATGAGTGAAATAATATCAAATGCCATAAAATGGGGGATTTATTTTCGCTTGCCAATGTCTTTTCTACCTGGATAATATTTGCAAACATTTTAGCCTTCCATGGATGTAATAGTATCGCACACCGAAGGGAGACTACTGGCACGAGCAGTGAGTCTGCGCACATGGCTGTGGGACATGATTAGAATTCAAACTGTTTGAAAATCTGATCGTATTTTTTGAGGAGAAAAACAGCAGGAAATAAAGCATGCAACATTACCCGGCATGGCGACTTTGTATTTATGAGCATACCGTAGTATCATTAATTTTGTTCAGTATGTTAGTTTGAAAATGTTAATAGTTTATTTGTAACTCCGCCTGGGATTAGGGGAGATATTGACGTTAACGAATAAGTACGCAGCCAGGTATATGTAAGAGTGTTTTTCTTGGGAGGGGGGGGGGGGGGGGGTCGGAGGGAGGAGAGTGGATTCTCTCAACAAAACGATGCGGTAAGCACGCCAATTGCAAGGCGGATCGTGTTTCTATCATATATGATTATCAGGGAGTTACATGTATGTTGACAAAATATGAGACACCGTTTTTCCCGGAGTAGACACAGTAGAATAATACTCAGGTGTGGTCTTGGTTACATACGACCATGCATAATCTGATAATGACTTTTTCTTGTGTTTAACAGTTTACATGTATACCTTACGTCCTATACATCAATTAATCAGTCATGTCGGGGGGTTTCCCTGTCTCCCTGGTTTGAAACAGTACTGATAAACAAAGAATAAAAAAAAAGATTCCTGTGAGTCTCGAACCAGCGACCCTTCGATCCAAATTCTAACACTTTACCAACTGAGGTACTGGTTCAGCGTAACTTTTACAGAACAATGTTAGTTTTTGTAAGCAAGACATACAGACCTTTAAACTTTTTTTGATCTCACTGTCACTGTCCCAAAAAGATTAGATTTTCCCAGTTTCTATAAAGTTTTATAAGTTCTACATCAAAAATGTTTTGGTAAATTATTCTTGGCGTATCGAATCATAATCCGGACAGTGTGAAAAGCACTACAGAAATGAATAAATGCCAACGTGGAGAGCAAAATAGTGCGGGAAAATGCATGCTTTAAACAGGAAGATGTTTAACACACCTATTAATGTACAGGTGGTTTGACACCACGAAATTCGTGCATGTTTCGCTTGAATGCAAACACTGTTTCCTTTAATGGGCCGCCCGTGGGGCAAATCAGAATTTGTTGAAATATAAAAAAAAAGATCCAAAGACAGGAATGTTGCATTCATTTTCTGAATTCTTAGTGATATAATACAATGTCTTATTAAAGGTGTATTTTAAGTGGCAGAAACTCCTCATATTTGGCCATTCCTGAAGTATAATGATTACTCGGCCCCTTCGGGGCCTCGTAATACATTATATTTCAGGAATGGCCAGATATTCGTAGTTTCTCCTACACATAATATTGTATTTGCAAACATTGTATACCTTGATCAAAAGTCCGCATTATGCGGCATTTCATCAGGGCCTTTACTGTTCGCCAACATACACATTACTACAATGAAGGTTAAAAAGGGTAAATTAAATAAAGAAAACAGATATTGAAGATTCTTAACTGGCATTTTTCTATATAGGGTATATACAATTGTGAAAGAACACGCATATTCTGTTTTATTTTTTACTATTTTATTTATAATTATAACATTACTTAAATAGCAGCAATCATACACTAGAAAGCTTATATATAATTATTAACGTTTTCCTTGCTAGCGATGACTTTTGTCGCCTGCCGATAGACTTTGTATAAATTTGGATCCAGATCAGGACAGACAGAATGCTGGTCCTTTTATGGAGCCAAACTATTCGACACTCTGATAGAGTCCCTGTAATTATTGATTGAAAAGGTAAATTTTGAAGAAAAAAAATCAGCAGGCGATGAAAAAGGCATGAAAAATCATCCATGATGCAAAGAATTATATGCTGCTGAAACCAGAACTCCTTTTATTTTAGGTGTACATGTGTATAGAAGGTTATTATCTCGATACTTTTCCGTTGCTTTCAGCCGTATGCGATAATTTCCCTTTCTTAATTTCAACCAATCAGGAATAGACAGGAATTTGCATATTATAGTATCTGCTAAAATATGAAAAATGTCATTGGTTAATTACCAGACTGTCCATACAAACTCATTCAAGAGTTCAACATTCAGTAAGAATAAATGCAATTTATAGGGATTCAGACTGAAGCAGCCAAATATTCTTCTGCACTCTTCTTCTCAGGAAAATTGTCAACGAAACAGAAAGTATACTTTTTATTTAGACAAATCAATCCATTACAACCATAATTAAGTCATTTAAATTCACCATTTTCACTACATCTGTCTTACCCCTATGTGTAATCCAATGTTTTCATATCATAAAATTTCAAAACAATGTTAAAATATCATCAGCAATCTTTGAGCTAATTTTCATATTGAGCTCATTTGAGATTTCCATTTCATTAAAAGGGGATATTTTTATGATAATCAAAGGGAAATTAACAACTACACCAAAGATGTGATTTTGTATTTAGTGCCCTATATTTGTTTAAAACCTCTTGCAAAAATGCTATGGGATTGTTTGCATTTTAAGAGTTTTCCAAAGTCTGATGACCAATTTTCATTTTTCCAGAAGTTTTGGGATTGAAAAGGGATAGTTAGTTCAGATACTATTTTTTCGGCAGTTGTAAATTTTAAAGTGTAACAAACAACAATCCATATAAAATAAATTTCAAAATTGACATGTAGCTGAATATATTTTTTAAAGATTCTTGAGGGACACAACTGCCTGGCTTATACATATTATCTATCTATCATGTACATAGGAATTAAAATTTTATTTTTCAACATTCATGATGTGATGAAGACAGTGGGCAGAGCTAAGAACCCTTGAAGTTAGAGTTAGACTTCCTTAAACAGTTCAGGTTTTCCAGTTGTGCAATCATCTTGACAGACAAATCTGCCTGGCTTATACATATTATCTATCTATCATGAACATAGGAATTAAAATTTTATTTTTCAACATTCATGGTGTGATGAAGACAGTGGGTGGAGCTAAGAATCCTTGAAGTGAGAGTTAGACTTCCTTAAACAGTTCAGGTTTTCTAGTTTTACAGCCATCTTGGCAGACACAACTGCCTGGCTTATACATATTATCTATCTATCATGTACATAGGAATTAAAATTTTATTTTTCAACATTCATGGCGTGATGAAGACAGTGGGCGGAGCTAAGAATCCTTGAAGTGAGAGCTAGACTTCCTGAAACAGTTCAAGTTTTCCAGTTTTGCAATCCTCTTGACAAGAAAGAGAGATTTGGTTGCTTTGATTTTATTGTCTTTGGGATGTCTTGTTACTGTCATTGTTTTGGGTAAATCCCTCACGGTGCCGAGGATTGAGCTGCAGTGTGTGATTGTGGTATTCCTGATCATACTCACTTACTTCTTGTAGTGAAACTGACAAATCCCATTCTTTATGGTATACATGTCTCTGATCAGGCCCCGAGGTTATAAACATTTTTCATGCTCGACTCAACTGTGTATGAACTTCATCATGCTATTAATGCTACAATTACAAACACAGTTGGCATCTTAGCATTTATTTGCATGATTAATAATAGGTTGAAGGCAAGAAAAGCTGTTAATGTTCAGCCAATTAGTTTTTATAAGCGTGTGAAATTCCATGTACAGCTGAGATGAGTATGATAAATAGTAAGTATGATCAGGAAATATCATATCCACAAACCGCAGACAACCCTGTGGCACCGCGAGGAAGAGCCACTCAACCATCACGAGACACCAGGAAGACAAATTAAGCAAATTAACCAGCTCCCTCTTCCCTATCAAGATGATTGCAATACTAGAATGGACATAAAGTAGCATATAACAAAACATAGACCAATTACAGACTCCCACAATGGGAGTAACAATAAACAAAGAGTCAACAACAACAGGACCACCGCCTTAGAACGGACAGCAGCCTAAGCCACCGGGGGCCTTAAATGCATTTTACTGGTACCAAATCTTCGCCCTAGATTCTGCTGTTGTTGAAGTACATGAAATGTTCATCTCACATGGAGGCCATCTAACTAATGCAATGTATCATCATGGAGAAACACTCTAATCAAATTAACACACCATGATGAAACAAAGAAAAGATAGTTAACGAAAAACCGTTTTATGTTCAAGTGGCCGGTTCTTGATGGACCAAGATTTTCTAATCAGTTGCTTGATTTCATTCTGGATGTTACGAACTGCACCAATGATAATTCACTGCTTAAATGGGACAGCACACTAAATGTCTGTATGGTAAAGTTAGGTAACTCGGACATTAGGTAAATTCGGACATGCATTACAAACAGTAGAAATCCAGATGAGACGGCTCCATATGAGCCGTCTCATCAGGATTGTGTTTGTTTGCTAAGTTAAAATTGTTTTTATTCCAATAATTAAAATATGAAGTAAAAAGGGTCGCTGTCCGAATTTACCTGATGTCCGAAGATACATGACGACTTTACCTTACTTATTGCACCTGCCAACTACTACTTTTAAGGCTCAACCTAGCTGCGTAGGTGAAGTGTCGCTAGAGTCTAGTGCCTTCGCTTCTCGTAAATATAAAGTATGGAAGCAAAGAAAGGCCCATACCACACTTCAAACTCAGTTGAATACATCAACATGGGCGTTTAAAGAAGGCCTTTAAACCAAAAATGATGAGTACCAAATTGCGTATTCATATTGTTCACGTAGTTTCATCATGGTCCTTTCTTGGTGCAGACCATAATACATTTGGTGAAAAAGTCATCACTGATAATATCTGTGACTCTTGAGTGTTGTAGTTTCATCATGGTCCTTTGCTGGTGCAGACCATAATACACTTGCTTAGAAAGTCATCACTGATAATGTCTGTGACTATTGAGTGTCGTAGTTTCCTCACGGTCCTTTCTTGGTGCAGACCATAATACACTTGCTGAGAAAGTCATCACTGATAATTTCTGTGACTCTTGAGTGTCCTAGTTTCTTCACGGTCCTTTGTTGGTGCAGACCATAATACACTTGGTGAGAAAGTCATCACTGATAATATCTGTGACTCTTGAGTGTTGTAGTTTCCTCATGGTCCTTTCTTGGTGCAGACCATAATACACTTGGTGAGAAAGTCATCACTGATGATGTCTGTGGCTCTTGAATGTTGTTGTTTCCTCACAGTCCTTTCTTGGTGCAGACCATAATACACTTGGTGAGAAAGTCATCACTGATAATATCTGTGACTCTTGAGTGTCGTAACTTCCTCTGAATTCCCTGAAATAGGAAAACGTAGTTCTAGGTGAACGAGTTTTTAAGCCTACACTTGTGTGTATGTTCTTAATCATCAGTTTAACACTTTTGCTGCCAAACGCGACTGTAGTCGAATTTACCGTTCACTGCCAAACGCGACTACAGTCGAAATTTAAAGGCACAGTTGATAGCTGTCTAATTTTAATGGTTATAAGGAACGCAACTCTTCGTTTTTTGTATTTCAAAATGTCAAGGGGACATAACAATATCGTATAGAGAGGTATACGCAATTTTCTGTACAAGATAGGATTTTACACAAATAGCCCAGCAGAATTTGGGCGAATTTTTGGAGGACCTGGAACTTGATTTTAAACTTTTTTCTTGGTTGATTCTGGTAGTGCATATATTGTCCTTGAAAAATCTGAGTGATGCCACTCTGGCATCATTGAGCATTTCGATATATCCAAGACGGCGTCCAAGATGGAGGCCAATTATTAGTGAAAAATTGGGTGATATGGAAAAATGTGTCAAACCCATTTTTATCTTAAATTCATAGCTATGAAGTTGGAATCTAGTTGAAGACACTAAGCTTCTAACAAATATTTATAGGAATAAAATAAGAATGTAGACAAAATGGCCACCAAAATGGCAGTTTATTACAAAAATAAAAGAAAATTTTCCCTGAGACTGGCAAACTCCAGGGAATTGCATGCAAAATGCTGATTTTACTGATTCTTGAGTAACAGACATCATCCTTGTAACATCCCAGTGATGCAGCTGATGCATCACTCAGAATTTTATATATTCAAGATGGCGTCCAGGCTGTTAACTGATAAGTTTTACAAACCCCTGGGTGCCAAACCTTACCTATAGACATGTCTGGTGGATTTGTAACATACCAGATTTCTTGCCTGATAGAGAAGCACTTTACAAACACATGTATCTGAATAAATGAACCCCGCATACATTTCTGATAGAGTTGCACTGTACAAGCAGGCATATCTGAGAGTGGCACCGGATCAGCAGACATGTCTGATGTAATGGCACCTCTGTTAGAGTAGCACCAGACTTGTAGCCATCCCTCTTCTCTCTGCACTCAACTAGTCAAAATGTTGGTTGAAGAAGAAAACAGACCAGCAGGCATGGCCTATAGTGAGGTACCACACCAACAGGCATGGCCTATAGTGAGGCACCATACCAGAAGACATGACCTACAGTGAGGCACCACCCAAGAAGGCGTGGCCTATAGTGAGGCACAACACCAACAGGCATGGCTGATAGTGAGGTACCAAACCAAAAGGCATGACCTATAAAGAAGCACCACACCAGCAGGCACGGCTGATATTGAGACACCATACCAGAGTCCAGCAAGCATCCATCTTGCAGCAGCACTCAACCAGTAGGCATGTTTGAACAGCAGCGGTGTTGGTGACCGTAAGAATATGCCAGCAGGCATATATGTTGCAGCTGCAGCGACATAGCAACTCTCTACATGGCATTTATGTGGTATCAACAATGTAGCAGTATTGGCTGATGAAGTTTTACATTGTTAGTTGGCATGTCTAAATGAGGGGCATTGGTCATGTAGCATTTCTCTTTGATTTCCAATGGACCAGGAGGCATGTTTGATTGAATACTACCAAGTCTGCAGGCCTAGCTGTTGACGTTTCACTGAACAGCGGCCACATATTGCCACTAGCTCATCATATCCGACATCCTTAACACCACGCAGGTTTAATAATGTGGTACTAAACAAGCACATATGCCGTTTAACAAGACTCTGGGCCAGCAGTCATGAGTGTTAGTTACATCGAACCAGCAATAATGTATGTTACAATTGCACCCAACTAACAGGAATGCGGGGTACTGTTGTACTGGATCAGTGGGCATGTCTGTTCAAGTTACATTTGGCCAGTGTGCATATCTGTTCTACTTCCTCCCGACCAGCAGCCCAGGCATCATTGCCACAGGGTCAGCAGACATATTTACCATTGTGCATGTTTGATTATGTGGCACTGGACCAGCATACATGTTTGAAACCAAGCAGTTATGTCTGTAACAGCTTCACGAGACTAGCAGGCATGTTGAAGTACCCATGTTTTAAACGTTGTTTTGAACCAACAGGCATGTTTGTTGCAGTTGCACCCAACCACCTGGCGCGTCGGTTACAATTAAACTCGGCCAGCATGCATGTCTGCTAGAGTTGCATCTACCAGCAGATACGTTTGAATCAGTTGCAAATGACTAACAAACACATCTGTAGTTGACCAGGCTGCGTAGCGCAGTTGGTAACGTGTCTGACTACAGATGTGAGTCTGACTGCAGATCCAAGGGTTGCGAGTTCGATCCTGACCTGGTACCATACTTTCGTGGAGATCGATCACGAAACAATTTCTATGGTCATTCTCCTCCCTTCCGCTGATTCATTCAAGAAGGGTTGTCAGTTGCAAGCGAAAGTATGAGCACAAATTACTGGTTAACCGCTTGTTCAAGCCTGGCCAGGAAAAAGTATGCTTAGGTGAACTGACCGTCCTGCCATGACCATAGCTGTTGACTTGGGATGTAAAGCAACAAAACAAACAAACATACATCTGTAGTTGTGGGGCTGAACCAACAAGTATATATGTTACACTTGCCTCAGATGCGCAGATATGTCCCTATGCTCGTACCATACTAAAGGACGGGTAAGCACAATCGCACCAGACCATCATGCATGTGTTTTACAGTTGCACATGAATAGCAGCCATGTCTTTATAAGGTGCATACTATCAGCATGCATGTCTGTTACAGTTTCATCTTATCATTTGCACCTGACCATCAGCCATGTCTGTAACGATTGCAACCTGCGATTGCCCATGTTTTTAACAATTGGATCTAACCTGCAGTCATATCATTCTGTAAACTTATGCCTACAAGCATACATGTCTGATACACTTGCACCGGACCAGCATAAATATTTGTTATAGCAATATCCAAAGATCTGTGCTCTCTGTTGCAGAAAAGTAGTAATGGTTGTTACAATTGCACCGGGCAAGCAGGCCTGTACCAACCAGCAGTCAAGATGGTAACAAACATCTACAGCATGCAGATACCTTACTCAGGGGTTGTTTTTGTGTTGATACACTACACTCCATAAGTATTTTTTGCAAAATTTAGCCGTCCATCCAGCTGACTTTTTTCCACACATTGATTTACAAAAGTTTGTACTTTTAACAAACACTCTGTCACAAAGATTTCAGTAATATCTTTCGTTCAGTATACACTGGCATTTATCACTTAATTTTTGAAGGAATGTTTTCCCAAAGTAAGATTTTTTATAATAACAAAATGATATTATTGTATTATCAGAGCTGGCCAAAAGTGGTCTGGAAAGTGCACGGTTGCTGGATTGATGAACGATTGACGATTCCCAGAATAAAGACAGAAACATTGCCATTACGAAAAATAGCAAAAACTATGTGATTCCCCCCTTGTTATAGCTGCCATCTTAAATGTCATCTTAAATATTTTACAACGCTGAAAAACAACAATAAAATGCCAGTCAAATTCTCCCAATACAGAAATAGTTACTGCGAATTTGATTTCAGGTTGAATTTAGCTTTAAATGGCGGCCATCTTGGACACTATCTTCACGATTTCAACCTTGTGAATCATTCCTGTGAATGCTTAATTTTACTCGTTTGTATTATTAGGCCTCTAAACATCGATTAAAAGTCAAAATTAAAATGCTTTATATCTAGTTTTTTAGTGAGTTAGGTCCTAGGAACCTAACTGACAGTCATCTTGGACGCCATCTTAAAAATTCACCGTTCTGAATCCAAACCATGTTCTTATTTAATCATTTGTATCATTAAGCCTCTAAACATCCATAAAAAGTCAAAATTAAAGTGCTTTTATCGAGTATGTCGGTCATATAGGTCTTATAAGCCTAAATGGCGGCCATCTTGGACGCCATCTTTAATATTTCAACCTTCTGAATCAAAACGATGTTCCATTTTAATTGGTTGTTAACATTTAGCCTCTAACACATCTATAAAAAGTAAAATTAATATGCTTTTGATCGAGTATGTTGGCCATATAGGTCTTAGGAGCCTTACTGGCGGCCATCTTGGACGCCATCTCGAATATTTCAAAACGCTCAATGATGCCAGAGTGGCATCAGTTGGATTCATCAATTACAATGCCTCAACAACAAGAATCAACAAAGAAAAAAAACTTTAAAATCAAGTTCCAGGTCATTCTGGTTTTCAATCGGACTAAAAGGCGAGATTCAAACCAGTCTCCTCAGCTACCGAGACAAGCTAGAAAATTAAAATTTCACCTGTGGTAAGTTCATATATAATATTTTCCAAAAAAGCAAATAACAAAGGCGCTGATCAGACTGGGCGGATGCGCAGGCTGATCTACGCCTGTGTTGTTCACGAACCCCCGACGACATGTTTTCTCGCGTCGTCGCCTGTATAAGAGCATTTAAGGAGCAGACATTTGCTCACAAACACATCAGAGGCGAGTTCAACGATGCGAGCGCTCTCGAGCGCTCGTTATACTGATGCCAGGTTTTACACATTACGAATAAAGATAGGTACCAATCAACGAGCGCTCGGCGAGCACTTGCATTGTTGAACTCGCAGCTGATATGAGTCTTTGCTGCTCACTTATGTCATATGTTCCAAAATCTCACGTGTCTGCTAAAAATATTAGTAGTAGTAGTAGTAGTAGTAGTAGTAGTAGTAGTAGTAGTAGTAGTAGTAGTAGTAGTAGTAGTAGTAGTAGTAGCAGTAGTAGTAGTAGTAGCAATAGTAGTAGTAGTTGTAGTATTTGAACTTTAGTATTGTTATTTTTTTAATTATTATTATTATTATTATTATTATTATTATTATTATTATTATTATTATTATTATTATTATTATTATTATTAAAGAGTCTTATAATACCACTACTTTCTCTGCGACTGGCTTGTTATTATTATTAGTATTGATATTACTATTATTAATAAAGAGTCTTACCACTGCTTTCTCTGTGACTGGCTTGTTTATTCTGTATGGCTTCTCTGCCTCATAATGTCTTAAGGCTGTAAATATTTCCTACAAGAAATGAAAATCACAATATTATCAAACTGAATATAAAAACAGTGGATCTTTTTTGTTATTTGTGTTTCGTGTCTATCATGCTGGCTTGTCTGTTCCTTGCTGCCTTGTGGTAACCTGCTGGGAAAGGGCTGATATCTTGGCTCTCTTGTATGTGATGTTTTCTTGTGTTTTGTCACTTTCCCATATCGGCTAAAACAAGATCAGATAGGGACAAGTTGTGTCACTTTTGGTCAAAAATGAAATCGCAGGAATCGCAAAACAAGCTTTTTCTTTCCATAGCTTCATATATTGTACATTTAATTCTAGAAGGTTTTTGTTGAAGTTCTTTTCATTAAAAAGTTACAGCACTTGAATCAATCTTAGGTGGCAGATCTACGGACACTACAGGCTAAGCATAACATAATTGTATCTTTTTAATTATTGGCTTAAAACAATGATTATACCATGCAGAACTTCGCACAAGTATTGGTGCCCTTGGATACCACTCAATATTTTATTTACAAAAATGATTTTGTTAAATTTTAGCACAGAAGAAAGAAGGCTATGAAATGCTTTATTTAGTAAACTTTCTAAATTTAATATTTTAATGAATTGAGCTTTCAGGAACAAGTAAACCTCCTAACTTATCACATGATTTCGATTCTTAACAATAAAGTAGTTTAACATAGCCTCTGTTGTCAAGTTGTGTAGAAATCAAGTCCAGTCTTAGTGTGCAATATTTTCTACGGACACTACAAAATTGGTAACAGATGAAAAAGTGCAATTTGCAAATGAAAGATATAATGTTCCCCCTGTTAATTAGTTTTGGATAAACAACAGGTCCTTTAAATAGTTGAAAAAATACATTGACTTGAAATTTTACAAATTTGCCAGATAAATATAATGAAAGAAATATCAGTTAGGGAAATGACAAATATGGTAAAATTAGCTTGTGTTATATGCCTAAAACATTTTCCTGGTCAGAGGAAATAAAATATAATTTAAACCACTGTTTAGAGCTTGCTCCAAGCTTTCTGAAAATGCATAACATTACTATGTTCAGATTTGATATAGCAAAAATACAATCCTGAATACACCTAAAAATTATTCATTTTTCAATGTTATGCTGTTTCATTTTGAATTTGTTAAATTTGGAAAATTTGTATTTGAAATATGTGTGTTGGAAACATAATTTTTAAAATAGAAACCTTAAATTTCACATATGAGCTAACGTAAAATGAACATAAAAAATGTGTAGGCGAAGCGCAGTAAGTTAAAGCATTTTTTAAAAAAATGCTTGAAGCGTTATACATTTTGGGTTTTCTTACAAATTAACTTTGCTTCACTGAGCCTGTTGCCACTTGGTCAGTCACAAGTATGCATATTTTTTGCAATTTATTGAAGCTATGGGCATGTTTCTCTGTAACAAATTCAACCACCACCGATGATTTGTCTTTGCCAGTAATTTTTTCGTCACTTTAGAACTGCACTGTTTGGTAGTGGTAGTGTCCGTAGATCACACATCATTGCATCTAGCAGATTGCTGTACTTTAAGATTAATTAACATGTTTCTACTAGTTTCTATTTCAGAGGGTGGCACTGATTAAGAAATGCACTGCTTTTTCAGTTGTCTTTCACCAACACTTTTGATATGAGCGGCCAAAGTCTGTCCGTAGAATGTAGTGTCCGTAGATAACACTTGTTAATGTCATAAAATTACAAAAACATGTTATAATAGCCCATGTTTTTATGTTGTATTTATTACTTCCAACCAAATTAATAGTATGTAAATCAATATTTGGGCAATTTTTACCTTATGTGTGAATGGAAGAGGTTCTAAAGGGCATATTGTTTCAGAACCATGTGTACCTCTTTCTTTCACAAATTAGACAAATATAACCCAAATATTGATTTACATACTATTGTTTTGGTTGAAATTAATAAATACAATCTAAAAATATGGGCCAATATGACATATTCTGTAATTTTTTTAACATTAAAAAGTGTGATCTACGGACACTACGTTCTACGGACAGAGTTTGGCCGCTCATATCACAAGTGCTGCTGAAAGACAACTGCAGAAGCAGACCTTTTCTTAATCAGTGCCACTCATTGAAATATAAAATAGCAGAAACATGTTCATTAATCTTCTAATACAGCAATATGCTAGATGCAAAATATGTGATCTACGGACACTACCTGAAACAGTGTAGTTTTAAACTGATGAAAACATTACTGGAAAAGACAATTCATTGGTAGCCCTTGTATTTTTTACAGGGAAACATGCCCATAGCTTCGACAAATTGCAAAAAATTATGCATACGTGTGACCGAACAAGTGCCAACAATACAGCAAAGTTAATTCTTAAGAAAAGACAAAATGTATAACGCTTCAAGCATTTTTTTAAAAAATGCTTAAAATTACTGCGCACTGCCTTCACATTTTTTATGGTTATCTTACATAAGCTCTTGTGTGAAATTTAAGATTTCTTTGTAAAAAAATATGTTTCTAACATACATATTTGAAATACAAATTTTCTAAAATTAACAAATTAGAAATGACACAGCATAACGTTGAAAAACCGCCTAATTTTTAGGTGTATTTAGGATTGTAATTTTGCTATATTAAATAAAAACATAGTAATGTGATACATTTTCGGAAAGCTTGGAGCAAGCTCTAAACAGTGGTTTATATTGTATTTTATTTCCTCTAAGCAGGAAAATGCTTAAGGGGTATAACATAAGCTCATTTCAAAATCCCTATCTGATCTTGTTTTAGCCGATATGGAGAGAGCCATATGGTAAGCCAGAGCCTTATAATTGCACACCACGTGGGTCATCTGTCTTTAGAGTTTTCGACAAAGTAAGACTAAACCAGTCTGCTGAGCTACATAGACCAGCTGGGATATTGAAAATTTGCATAAATGTATTATACTGTCCAATATGCAAAAATCAATGGCACTGATAAGACTGCGCGAATGTGTGGCTGGTCTGAGCCTTTGTTGTTCGCATGCAACAAAGAAACTTTTTCTCGTTAAAGCTGCATAGCCTGTAACTGTTGATCTTCTAATTTTAAAAATAATGTTTTTATTTTTCAATTCTCAAATTCAGGTAAACATTTTACCATTTTCGTAAACTTAACAAGGTATCACTATCAAAACAACTGCATTTATGTTAAAATTCAACGGTCTAGAATTATTGGAGGGACGCAAATAATTACCAACAAGAGAACAACACACCTATTTGACGAGATAATTCACTTTTCCATGCAGTTTTTAGCTGTACTGAACAATTTTATTGTGAAAACATAGGTTAATTCTACTTTTACAAATGATTTAAAAAGAAAATAAAATTTTTCGAAAAATGTTCATAGTTACAGAGTATGCAACTTTAAGGTGCCCAGATAAAGACACATGAACAGCGTTAGTGTTAAAATAGCATTCGTGTATAAAGATTCATACATGATTGCTAATAATTATATTATTGAATTAACTAAAAGAGTTGAGAAAAAGCAATGAAATGCGAGGTAATGAGTTTAATAAATTCAATTATACATGTACAAGAGAACGAATGTTATATTTTATTCATCATATAACAGTAAAATTGCTTTTCAATGTAGCAACTTTGGTGAGAAAAAGATTTGTCATTTTGTACGCACCGTTTTTTGACGTCGTTATATAATGTTCCAAAATGTGTTTACCACTAATATTGCGTAAAAAGTCGTATCACACGCTATTACATGTAACAGCCATGTTTTAATTGGCAAAAAACGCGTTATTAATCAGGCAATTCACATGCTGTTGATGCACGGCTTTTGAATTACTTAGGTACTTTTTTCCAACTTTTTCATAGAAAAAATGGCTTTATGCAATAATAACAATCAAACATGGTTTTCTGATGCACTTACATCTGCTAGACCCCTCAGGCTCGGGTTTCAATACCACCTTCGTGGTCCAGCAGATGTTAATGCATAGAAAAAACATGTTTGATCCCAATAGTGGTGTATCGATTTAAATGCATGGCCTTATATCACTCCCGAGCGACGTGACAAATGAGCAAGGCAACTATCTCTGTCTTTTTTACTGCGATGGTTGCCAAGCAAGTTACTGGCCTTTGTAGTGTAGTTTTCCTCGTTGGCTATTGACTAAGATTGTAGCATCATCTAATCATATACATTGGTTCTGAAAAAGGACATACGCCAGTTAATAGGCTCCTTGTATTTTTGTGAGTCTCTCTCGCAAGTGCATCGAGTGCATGCTCTCTCTTTCTCTGTCTGTCTCTCTCTGTCTCTCTCTCTCTCTCTCTCTCTCTCGTGACTCCTAAATGCGTACTTTGCTGAAATGCCACATTATACGACATGTCAACAGAGTCTGCAGAGAATGAAATACTTTTTGTTCTGTGGCCCCTTGATATATACAGTGGACCTTCTCAAGTTTATTGTATCAAACCAGAAGTAATAACATGTGGCTCCTTGATATAAACAGGGGATTATCTCAAGTTGATTGTATCAAACCAGAAGTAATAGCATGTGACTACTTGATATATACAGGGGATCATCTCAAGTTTATTGTATCCAACCAGAAGTAATAGCATGTGACTACTTGATATATACAGGGGATCATCTCAAGTTAATTGCATCCAACCAGAAGTAATAACATGTGACTCCTTGGTATAAACAGGGGATCATCTCAAGTTGATTGTATCAAACCAGAAGTAATAACATGTGACTCCTTGTTATATACAGGGGATCATCTCAAGTTAATTGTATCAAACCAGAAATAATAACATGTGACTCCTTGTTATATACAGGGGATCATCTCAAGTTAATTGTATCAAACCAGAAATAATAACATGTGACTCCTTGTTATATACAGGGGATCATCTCAAGTTAATTGTATCAAACCAGAAATAACAACATGTGACTCCTTGATATATACAGGGGATCATCTCAAGTTAATTGTATCAAACCAGAAGTAATAACATGTGGCTCCTTGATATATACAGGGGACCATCTCAAGTTGATTGTATCAAACCAGAAATAATACCATGTGGCCCCTTGATATATACAGTGGATCATCTCAAGTTTTTTTTGTATCAAACCAGAAGGAAGAATCCATAAGTGAATAAAAGGTCACCTGAACACTGTCTCTGAGCATCGTCTCAACTTTCTCCACGGTCATTTCATTGGACTCCTTTAGCAGCCCTTTCTTGGCCTTGGCCCATTCCATTGTTGTTTTCATTGTCTTGATGTATGAGTTACACATGTCATCATCTGACACGACTAATTCTGATGGCCTGTCAATTAGAAATATATAGTAAAACCTGTCTTAAGCGGCAACTCAAAACAAAAAGGCCAAGAATTGGTTTTCAAGACCGATTATCGCTTAATGCAGGTCAAAAGTATTGCAGAAGGCTCCAACAATTTCGACCTTCATAAAGCTACCATTTGTCATAAAGATATTTTTTGTCTAATTTGAGCGACCGAAAGTAAAAGAATTATAGTAAGTAAGGGTGCAAAGATCAGGAATCGATACAATCAAGTACCACACCTGACCCAGGAAACCAATACAATCAAACCTGAAGTAATAACATGTGGCTCCTTGATATATACAGGGGATTTCATTATAAAAACAAAACTTTATAAGATTATCATAACATATTAAATTGATATAAAATTGAATAAATACTTAGGGGATAACTGTATTCAATATTTTCATTTGGGGAGGTATATCGTCGGATAAACGGTCGGAAATTTAGTTTTACGGCGACTCGTAAGCGGAGCCGTAAAACGTGATTTCCGAACGTATATCCGACGATATACTTTATTCAAAATTTTCATTTGGGGAGGTGTATCGTCGGATATACGGTCGGAAATTAAGTTTTACTGCGACGCGTAAGCGGAGCCATAAAACGTGATTTCCGAACGTATATCCGACGATATACCTCCCCAAATGAAAATTTTGAATATGGTTATCCCAATTCTAATGCACTATTAACATTTTCTATTCAAAAAGACAGTGAAAATGTACATTGTTGCGCCTACGTCCAGCGGCTGCAACCTGCATAGAACCGCTTGCCAGCTGAAAATATTCACTTGTAAACCAATAAAAAGCGACGTTACGTAATGACGTCGGGTTTGCGACAGTATATCGCAGGATATACTGTCGCAAAAGTATGACGTTATCCAATCAGACGTCGCATTGTATTTGCAAGTGCATTAGAATTTACTATGATTTCAAATCTTAGTGTGTATGGAAATGCACTCATTCGCTGAGCATATTTTATCCAGGGGTGTGTGAGGGGAGGGGTGCGCTCATGTTGGTTAATCGCGTGAGATCGTTGGTTTGAAGCTATCTTCCTTGTCACTGTCTATATAGCACTTTGGGGCATTATGTTCCAATCTAAAGTGTGTTAAGAAAGTTATTTCCGCAATTCATCATAGAACTTCAAATTATTGAAAAGGAATTGATGCTGGAAAAAATGCATTTCCCATGAACATGTTGTTGCCTGTGATAGTATGTAGCGTTTGACAGCGGGTCTTACATTATACAATTGATGTATTCTTTTGCGGTTGACATCAGGATTTATCAACCCTATACAGTGATGTTACCGAGGCGAAGCCAAGGTGAACATCACTTTCGAGGTTTGACTAATCCTGATGTTAACCAAAAAAGAATGCACTAATTGTATTGTTATATGACACTGTCTCTCTTTTCTTAGTTTTATTTAAAAAAATTTAAATTTATATTTTCATATTTATAAAAAAAATGTCTGTGGCCGTGTTTCATGGCTATAACCAGTACTGTCCAGGTGGGTTTATGTTTGTCTTTTTGGGGGTTATGTCCAGGAGCACCCGAAGGCTCAACCAGCAGTGGTTCTGGTTTAAAAGCGTCTCAGAAAACGGGGCCACATCTTAAAGTCTCATTCGACAGACTGAGTGAAGCCGGGAATCGAACCTGCGACCCCTGGTTTAAAACAAGGCATAGGTTTATCCCCTACAGTTCAAGCCAGATGTTCCTAGTGCACTTTCACTAGGAAGATTATTTCAACAACTTACTTCTCAAATTTCTGAAACTCTTATGAGATATGCAAAATAATTGTATTTTTTAATTACTGTTCTGATAAAATGATCAAATTCTGAGTTAAAACATTTTGCCAGTGAAATGTATATAAGAAATCAGTCAGTGTTGCAATGTCTATTTTTAGCTGTCAGGCAGCAGTGACACACCGTACAACCGGCTGCTTAGATGACAGATAGTTACAAGGATGACAGATACGTGGTTTAATGTCCCATGTATGGTAGGTTATAATTGTTGGTGGGCAAAATAATTAGAGAAGCCCTCTGGTACTCTGTGGTAGATGAGTACACTTGTTAGTGTTGAGATACCCTACAGAAACAAGCTGACGTTATATCTCTCACAAATAAAGCCACACTTGATCATCATTTCAGAGGTTTCCCAAGAAAAGTCACAAAAAACGATTATCTGTTCAGGTTGTGCGTCTCTCCGTCAAAGTCTGCTATCTGCACTTATAGACAATAAAACAATATCATTCAGCTACATTTCTGCCAAATTTGAAGCCGCAGTTTGATTTTATAAAGTTACCGGAGCCCATCAAAGACGACAGGTAGAGGAAAATGGTTGCCTTTATCTACAGATCAATTTTTCAGTGGCTGTCTTTGATGACAGGTCATGAATTTTAGTGGCTAACAATGATGACAGGTCATAATTCTAGAAACTTACTTTAGATTAACATATTTCTTCAACCTTTGGTCTCAACTGAGAGCATAAATCATCTTCCATATTGCATTCAGGTCAAAATAAATTTTATCTGCTAGTTGGTTAACTGATATTTAGCATAGGTAAACATTCTAGATCCAGACCTGACACTGTAGAAACAGGGTCCATACTGTTTCTTAGAAGATATAGACACAAAAAATAATCTCAATATGTACGTCTAGGTCAGATATCATTTAGATGACAAATGGGCGTATCCACTTTTCAGTGAAATCTTGAGTTTTATAGTATTGATCAGTTATTTCATAAGTTCTGCTTCAAGGACAGGGTTTAACTTGGGTTGTGCCACTTCCTGGTTATTGCTTATTTTAAGCTGTGAATTACTGTTACAGGTTGAATGCAACCTGATCTTTTCCCACAGCAAAATATTTTCAGCCTTGATATGGTATAAGTTGACATCATGTGATGTAGAAAGCTAAACAGGCATGGTATCTACTGGCGTTTTGACTGTTCTCTATTGTGTTGAGCTTTTGTAACCAAAGTATTTGTTAAACAGATTTTGGCGCTGGACCACAATTTAAAATATTTAGAGTTTGAGGACCCTTTAGATCGTTCCCCTATTGATGGATCCCTGTCGTCAGAATTTGTAAAACAAATACTTTGAACACCAAGGCACAGCACAATAGATACCAGCCAAGACGCATGAAGGCAACATGCCTGCTTAGCTTTCAACATCACATGATGTCAACTTGCATACCATAATCAAAGCTGAAAATATTTTGCTGTGGGGAAAGATCCAGTTGCCATTCAACCTGTAACAGTAATTCACAGCTTTCTGTTGATTCATATAGGGGAAGTTAATTTTTTTACCAGGTACTGGTACTCCTTTGTATGTAAGGATTGAACTGTGGCTCTGGCGTCAATGTGATTTCATCTTAGTTTTTTTATGTTCATGCAATTAAAAAAACTGGTACTGCAAACTGTATTTCTTTTCGCCAAGGATTTAAAAACAGGCTTAGTGAAGATTTATGATTTTTGTTGGAAGTCCAATGTGTTCAGGTAATAAATTAGCGACTGATCTATAAGCTTTCATGCTAAACAAAGTTTTGTTGTTTTTTACGAATGCGGTCAATGGTGTCCAAGAGAAATTTAGTTTGTTCATTATAATGTTGTATGTGCATTAGTGCTTGTGTGTGTTCATGATTACCTTTTCACTTCTTCCACGTGCTGTGATGGTACAGTCCCTGGTTCACTTGCTCGTTTGAGTGTGATAACAGGGTCAAGCATCTTCTCGCTTATCTCCGCATAAACGTGAGTAGTTCGTGACTTCCACTGGAAATATATGCGAAAATTATCCACTAAGTGAGATTTTGGCACTTAACCCGAAGGCTCAAAAGCACAGTCTCCCCAGAGCCTTCATTGTTTGCATACATGTAGTAACCATAGTCGGCACAGGTTAAAATGTGCAATTCTATGCCCAAAAGATAGCTGCGCATGCATTTATATAACTGATGATTTTACTACATTCGGTCAGTACCAAATTCACATGAAAGGGCTTAACATATTTCACTGATTGAAGAAATAGTCTATTACTTTTGACTTGGAACTCAGTGAGCTACCCCTCGAGATAATGATTTCTGTTATGCATAACGTAAGGCTAAAATATTAGTCTTTCTAATTTCGACTTCATTTTGGTAGAGGGTTGATATGTTGGTAAAGTTTTGCAATTAAAAGAAAGCAAACTAGAAAAGAAAAACAACTCACAATTTCACAGTGTTTCTGCGTGGTAGGACAAGCAGTGTGTACATTGATGACTATATTTTGATACACGGGCCGATATTTGATCATTATTTCTAAAATTTAACCCTTAAACCACAATTTTTACCATAGCAGATGACATATTTTGTAACAACTTTCTTCATTTTGGGTACAATAAGATTTAGCACAATTAAAACAAAACAAAACACTGTTCTTTTAATAGTCGTAACATTCTAATATCGCGGTTCTTTTTAGCACACAGCACATAAGCTAAAACCAATGGGTTAGAAAATATTAACAATTTTACCCTCATTTTTCTTGTTTATCTAAAATAGTAAGTGAGTATGATCAGGAAATACCACAATCACAAACCGCAGACAACCCCGTGGCATCCGAGGAAGAGCCGTTCAACCATCACGAAACACCAGGAAGACAAATTGAGCAAAGCAATCAGCTCTCTCTTCCCCATCAAGATGATTGCAATACTAGAATGGACATAAAGTAACATACAACAAAACATAGAACAATTACAGACTCCCACAATGGGAGTAACAATAAACAAACAGTCAACAACAACAGAACCACCGCCTTAGAACGGACAGCAGCCTAAGCTACTGGGGGGCTTAAATGCATTTTACTGGTACAAAACCTCCGTCCTAGATTCTGCTGCTGTTGAAGTACAAGAAATGTTCAGCTCGCATGGAGGCCATCTAACTAATGCAATGTATCATCATGGAGAAACACTCTAATCAAATTACTACACCATGATGAAACAAAGAAAAGGGCTCATGACTCACAGATAGTCAGAGCTAAAGAAAACCTCAAGTTGAGCCACGGTGTGTCCAGCTACAGATAAGCATCAGGCACCAACCAACCGATTGAGGCTTTACGTCAGAGCCGTCATAGAGTCTGAGGCCTGACCCACCGTCGTGCAATTAAAGAGGAAACCATAGCTATAAACCGTGACTGGGTTTAAAACTAGGCATGCCGACTGTCGCATGATATCCAAGTTATAGCCAACCCTTATATAACGTTTTACTATCTTTTTTAATTGATCACTAAAATTAGGTTTTCCAACAATTCATTTAAATTTATAGACTAAATCGCCATAAAATATAGGTTCTGATATGCCTCGTTGCAGAAGAATTTTTAACCCAATGTTGTATTTAACAATTAACTCTGAGTGTCTGTGGTAGAATTTAGAAAATGCTTTTCGAATTTTATGATATCTATAATCTTGTTTTAATAATTTAGCAGCTAAAAATAAGTTTCTGTTGTTGAAGTCATCAACATTAGAACACACTCTAGCAAAACGAATAAGCTGAGAAATATATACACCATAGGGAGGAGAGCGAGGAACATCTCCATCAAGGAATGGGAAATTTACTATTTCAAAATTAAAATCATCCTGTTTATCATAAATTTTAGAAGAAACTATGCCATTTGTTATTGACAAGTTCAAGTCAAAAAACGGAGCTTCAGTATCGGAAGAATTCGCCTTATTTAACTGAAGTTCAGTGGGATATATCTGACCTACCATTTGTTCAAAATAAGGATTATCAATATTAAGTAAGTCATCTAAATATCTGGAGGTTGAGTTAAAAGCTTCAATAACATCAGCTTGATTATTGTCGGACAGAGACAACATAAAGTCTCTCTCATAACAAAACAAAAACAAATCTGCAACAAGAGGAGCACAATTAGTACCCATTGGAATACCGACAATTTGTCTATATAACTTCGAGCCAAATCTTATAAATATATTGTCCAAAAGATAATGGAGCGCATCACACATTTTTCTGACATGACCACAATTAATATCGTTTAGGTTGTTCAGAAGTAAAAAAGGCATGTTTATCATTACAAGCTAAATAAAGTGAGCCCTCTGTTAAATGTTTGTTCAATTAATTCTGTTAGTTTTTTCTTTTATAAGATTATGAGGCAATGTAGTATAGAGAGTAGAGAAATCATATGTAGACAAACTAGATGCTAGAAAACCTCTAGACTTCAATTTACTAAGAATTTCACCTGAATTTTTAATAGACCAAAATAATTTTTTACCACTTCTTTCATAAACTGTTGTGCAATATTTAATGACATGGTTTTTAATTGCTGTGAGGCAAAAGTCAAAAGAATAGACAACTCAGTAGTTGTACATGCACTAGAATTAGCAATAAAACGTGACTTATAGGGCCGTTAATGAAGTTTAGGTAACCAGTATAGCGTAGGAAGCTTGCTATGGTCCTCATCAACAAACAACCCAAACTTAGCTGCCATATGGCATCGATGCCTATCAACGATAGACGTCTCATCAAGCCTGTTATGCTCATATATTTTTGCAGTGCTAAGTTCTTGCTTTAGGGTGTTAATATATACTGAGGGAAAATAGTTTAGCAATAAGTTATAATGGGTTTTTTCATAGGCGATCTTTTTAGCATTATATCTTTTTTATTAACAGATGCGCAAACATGTCAATTATTTAAAAATGATCTCATGGCAACCCGCAAGAGGTTAAAAGAAACAAATTCTGATTTTATAGCCAGGATTTGATCTGCTGAGCTTTTTAATTTCAAACGCTATTCAATTGAAAGGGAGGTAATTTGAACAAATACGATTTTCAACTAAAAACAGTACGAAATTGGTGAACAGAATATTAAGTTTTAAACCGGTTTTCACTTTTTGGCTTTTAGGTCTAAACATTTAATGGAAAAATGAAATTTTTAGCAGAAAAATATTCGGTTTATTGCCAGATAAGCTGTTTTAGCAAAAGGGACTTAAAACTCGACTTTACGTTATGTGAAATGTCAACAGATTAATTTCGCCGTACTCCTTAACGTCTGTCAACATATATTTTTGATATTATGAAATTAAAAATCCTATTTCTTCTAAACTGTGAATCCCCAAAGTATATTGCTAAACTTTTTTCCCTCAGTATAGTATCTTTTTCAAACAACAACGTTGTTAGCAGCCTTATCTGCAGGGGCCAAAACAAACTTCCTATGGAATTCCTGGATCCCTTTCTTCAAGTGTCTGAAAGTGAATTTAGGTTTAGGTGGTAGAAGATCTAAATTGTTGCAATAAAATGAAATTCTACAATCAATAATTTTAAAAATATTTAGTTTCCAACTATTTAAGGCATTAGACTCAACATGCTCTCGTTTACACAAGCAGTTACAAAATTCTTGTAAGGCTCCTGCAATTTCCTCACGGCATGATTTGAAGTCTATCGGCACAGGAAACCTATATTTAGGTCCCTTACATATAATAGACCGAATTCTTGAATCAGTTATGATTTTTAAATCCCCTGTAACTATATGACCAGCGGGTTGATAGCAATACTTAGAGTCTTTACAATCTCAAGAGTCAGGAATAGAATTTTCGATATCAAGTTCTGTTACTAATTTGTTATAGTTAAAAACAGTACTACGAATAGGTTTATTATACTTATAACAAATGATAGGGGATTCCTTATTTTCAAAATAAGTAGGAATAGAAGAGATAACAGATTTGTCTTTAAATATACTGGGTAAGTATTATCTATTGTTCTGCATGTTATGTGTGTATTATCTCACCTTGCTCGGGCGAGCTGGTTTGGCAGGTATGGGTGGCTTCTCTTTCTTTGTGGCTGTTATAGTTGTATCCAAGTCCTTGTCGGGAGAGCTGAGAAAAAAGAAGTCTCATTTAAACAGTTTGTCAACATTAAAAGTGAAATGTATAACATATACTTTCACCCCAATAGGTATGTCATTAGCCAAAAAACGATAAAATGGCTAAGGACAGTCAACTGTAAAAAGCCATTTTAACATTTTTTGGCTAATGACAGTTGCCTGTAAATGGCTACTTCGTTAGAATAATTTGAACGAGGGCCATCACAAAGTGAGTAAGAAGGCAAAGATCCGCAATTGATACAATCATGTACCACATCTGACCCAGGACACCACATGGGAAAGTGACAAAAACACAGGAAAACATCACATACAAGAGAGTCAAGAGGTTAGCCCTTTCCCAGCAGGTGACCACATGGCTGCAATGAACAGACAAGAAAGCATTAAAACATGAAACATAAATAACAAAAAGGATCCACAACAGAAGCACCGCCTTGGAACGGTAAGTAACAATATTTTTACTGGAGTGCTCAAACTCGTTTAAACCATTTTTGCCAAATTATTTCTTTCAAATCAGGCCTGTAGTTTTTTGACAAGAGGTTTCGGTAAAAAGGTAAAAAACCAACGCCGCCCCTTTGCGATCATGTTTTGATGCATCAGAAGATTTGAGCAATCTTCGTAGGGGATCAACCTATGACAATCGCTCTAAATTGTTTTCAAATTTGGCCAGTAGTTTTTTTTGCAGGAAGAATTTTTAAGTTTCTCATTATATAGTATGAGAAAAACTAAATGTCGGCCTAGTCTGCGTCTTTATTGTTTGCATGAAACACAATCAGATTTTCACACGAGGAGGCAACATATCAATAGTACAAAAGATGGCCAAGCAGGTCATACACTTACCTTGGGACACAGGCACCATCGACATCATCTAGAGCTTCACTAGTCCTGACATGTGACTGGTGGATCTTGAAATTGACAGACAACCATGTACCATGGATGTCTTCATGGGCTATTTGCCGAACTTCGGGTTCAGTTTGCCGAACTTCGGGTTCGGTTTGCCGAATTACAGATGCACTTTGCCGAACTTCAGGTCTGTCTAGAATTAGATACCCATCCCTGTCAGTTTCAAGGGATTTGGGGGAACCTGAATCACTAGAGGCGCTGTGTGGAACGGGTAAAAACAACGTTTGCAAGGAATTTGCTTTTTTAGGTTTTGCACCCTCTACGTCCTTACTAGTATCACAGTTTTCGTTTGTCTTTATAGACGGACTATCATGACTGATTGAATCACCTGGCAATCTGAATATTTTCCCATCATTCCCTGCGAACACATATTCATCCCAGTTCTGTAATTTGGACTCGTCCGTTTGATTAGAAGCACCATCGAAATCAAACACAACTTTTTCACCCACTCGTTCATCTGAGCTTCCATCTACCTTTTCATCAACAGACTGTGTAACGTTTTGGAACACAGAATTAGATTTATCCCTAATATAACTAACAGAATTTGAGCTTTCGCTTTCACAATCACCTGGAGATGCGATCGATGTTTGAAAATTGGAACTACTTTGTTCGCTTTCACATCCAGACGAGCAGCTTTGTGTATTTTCACTTCCGGTAGATGACACGTGGTCTTCTTCAAATGTATTACTCCATCGCCCATTGCTCGTCGTTATCGTAGGACATGAGGCGTATTTCAAAGGTTTACACCTTAGATTGCAAGTCATTTCAAAAGTTGTAACGGGTGCGTTGAAACTTGAAGGAACCTCATGTGTCGCCTCTCGATTTGAACTACTTTCTGGTACGCCCTTATTTCTGAAGAAATCGTTCTCTCTTTGGAGACGTTCCAGTTCCTTCTTTTGTCTCTTGCATGTGTCTTCGTATTGTGCAATCAATCTGTAGAACAAGAACATGTAAATGTACAATTGTAGTCAGTTGACTCCCCATAGTTCAAAGGCTAATGCCTGTACTAACCTGACAAGAAATTAATTTGAGATACAAGGCAGGGGCGGATCCAGGATTTCTAGAAAGGGGGCTCATATGGGGTTCGCTTTGCTGATTGTTTCTCATTTTTCTTAAGTATCTCATGAAAATGAAATAATTTGGTCTTAGTGAGACCAAATTATTACTTTCATTGGATATTTAAAAGGTGTGGGGGCGGGAGGGGGTTCAATATCACGGACTAGAGAAGAACTATATTAGCTTCATGTTTCTCGTATTGTTCCAAACTGTATTGACCATGTACAGAGCATTTTGAATCAGATGTTTAAACCAATATCACGGACCCTATGGTTGAGAAATAAGAAAAAAAATCTGTTACGCACTCTTAACTAAAGGCCTGCGATAATGTTGGGTTAGGTATTATATGGACCTCGACGTGAAAACCTTTTTTCGTGGGTTTGCGAACAACAAAGGTGTAGACCAGCCTGCGCATCAGCGCCTTTGTTATTCCGCTTATTGGAAATATCCTATCTAAACTTGCTACAAGCGAAATTTTGATTTTCTATCTACTCTCTGTAGCTTAGCAGACTGGTTTAGATAGTGTGTAATCGGAAACCCCGAAGACAGGTTTTCTCGTGAGAGTGCCTATATGTTTTAGCTATTGTACTTTTTGTGTGTCTGTAAGGAAAGATAATCAACGAACTTCAGCGAGTAAAATTATCGCCCCTACAGACGCACAAACCATACAATACCGCTCTTAATCAGCATGCATTTGCACTCTGTACATTGAGAGATACTCGTTGTAAAACATTGAAATATCCGATATAAAATGAGCCTCGTCGTGAGAAAATCTGTCTTCGGGGTTTCCGACAAAGTGAGATTCAAACCAGCTTGCTCAGCTACACAGACTAGCTAGAAAATTGAAATTTTGCTCTTAGCAAGTCTATATATGATACTTTATGCGCCTTTGTTGTTCGCAAACCACCGAAGCTAGGTTTTCTAACGTCGCGGCCCAAATGCAATAAGCAATGAAATTTGCGAAATATTAAGTTACTTTCATGACATAAGATAAACATCTTTACTCATAAGTAATATTTATCTAGGCCTCGAGCAATTTATTAAACTTACTGAAATGAAACATTTCTTTGTAAAGGATGGGACGAATGCTCTTTCTACTCCAGATAAATGAATCGCTTTCAAATAAAAAAACAAGAGCTGACATTGAAAACCAACAGTATTTACGATCAAGGGAAAGTAAAGTAAGTCTGGTTATTGCATGCGACGACTTTTGTCGTTTGTTGATAAACAGTTTGCAACCAATTTGAACCCAGATCAGGACCGACCGAGGTCCTCTACCTTCGTGCCGTTTTATAATAGTCGTCTGTATTTTCCCCTCTGTCTGCATTTCTACTCCCATAAAAATCTGCTTTTTTCAAAAAGAAAATTCAGGAATACCATTACCGAATCAAGCAGTCTGGATCCAGAATAGGCCCGATGTATCGTCGGGCCTGAAAAGGGTCCAAACTGTTTGCTAAGAATATCAGCAGACAATCCTGGTAGGTATATATTTAGTATAGAGACGACGAGAAAAATATAAATTATTCACGGTCCACCAGCCTTTAAACAGTGCGGTATTTGATGGCATTCATGGATCCGTTTCAAAATGCATCAATGACATTTGTATCATTTTAATTGCATTTGCACGCTGTTTAATTTTGAATGTTTTTTTTCATCTGCGTCCATTTTTTCTTTCAAAATTAATCTCTCTTTCTTTTTAATTTCAGGAATACCACCAGTGTCAGTATTCGTTCAGAACAGGTCTGACGTTTTGTCTAGCCTGATCCCCGCTAATCTTGGTCCAAATATCCGCAGAAGCAGGACCAGCTCTGGCTCAGAATTTGTTGTAGCCAACACTTTAGCCAAAAGGAAAAGTTGTAGCAAAATGAAATTAACTTAAGCCGAGGGTGTAGCCAGAAAGTAGTATTTTTGGAAAGTTTTTTTTGTAGTTAACTCTTTGCCCACTTTTGTTGTCTGCTGATTTGACACCCGGATGGTATTGAAAAAAAGCATCCAAAGAGTAAAATACGGCACAATAATAATATGGGAAGGAATAATAAAAGCAATATTTGAACATCCCAAAGCTGATCAAAACATACTTTTTCGCAAATATTTAATTTTTGAACCACCTAGAGTGTTCTTTTCAGCAATGACATATATTTGTAGCCACTCAACATTTTTAGTAACAAATGGCTTCAATGACTAATGTCAGGGTGAGCCCTGCGCAGAAGGTGTGACATCGTCACTAACTCTTTAAAGAGAGGATCTTACATGAGTGCTCCTGTTTTATTAAATTTATTGAATTTATTAAACGAGTTTAGGAAAAGTGATAGAATGCGAGGCTTGCCGAGCATTTCATCTCTTTTTCACAACAAGTTTAATAAATTCAACAGCACAGGAGCACGAATGTTAGATTCTATTTTTCACATGACATTAAAGTTACTTTAAAAATCGCATTTTTGGTGTAAAAGTACGAAAGCCAGATAGGGTCAAACAAAAATAAAATTAAAAAAAAGTTTCTCGTTATTACTAGAAATATTCCTGTTATTACGAGAAAGTTTCTCGCTATAACGAGAATATTTCTCGTTATAACGAGAATATCTCTAAACCGTCCAACCAACTAACTAACAAACTACTTAACTAACTAAATAACTAACCAGCCAGCCAGCCAACCAATCAACCAACCTATCAACTAACTATCTAACTAATTAACTAACTAACAAACTAAAAACTAACAAAGTAAATAACCAGCCATCCAACCAATCAACCAACAAACCAACCATCCAACCAACCAACCAACTAACTAACTAACTAATTAACTAACTAACTAACAAACAAGCTACTTAACTAACTAACTAACTAACGTCATGACGAGAAAATTTCTCAACTAACCAACCTACAAACCAACCAACCAACCAAGTAAATCACTAACTAACTAGCTAGCTAACTAACTAACAAACTACTTCACTAACTAGCTAATCAATCAACCAACACTCCAACCAACCAAACACACCAACCAACCAACTATCTAGCTAATTAAACAACTAACTAACAAAGTACTTAACTAGCTAACGTCATAACAAGCAAAAAATCTCACCAAACTTTCTCAACCAGCCAACTAACCAACGAACCAACCAACATACCAACTAACTAACTAACTAACTAACTAACTAACTAACTAACTAACTAACTAACTAACTAGCTAGCTAGCTAGCTAGCTAGCTAACTAACTAACTAACCAACCAACTAGCTAACTAACTAACTAACTAACTAATTAACTAACTAAATTACGTACTTACTAACTTGCTCACTCACTCACTCAGTCAGTCCCTCCTTCCCCCTCCCTCCCCCTCACTCACTCACTCACTCATTCACTCACTCACCCAACTCCGTTCACTCAATCACCCAACTCCGTTCACTCACTCACCCAACTCTGTTCACTCACTCACTCACCCACCGACCATCATGGAAACTTCCTCGTAATAACGAGAAAGTTTCTCGTAATAACGAGAAAGTTTCTCGTTATAACGAGAATGTTTCTAGTAATAAAGAGAATATTTCTCGTTATAACGAAACATTAACTCGTTATAACGAGAAAGTTTCTCATTATAACGAGAATATTTCTCGTAATAACGAGAAACTTTTTTTATTTTATTTTTGTTTTACCCTATCTGGCTTTCGTATAAAGGCATTTAGATTTTGCCATCTTTCACGCAACGTTTAAATGGATGTCACCAGTGGTTTATCGATTTATTTATTTATTTATTTTGCATGGCTAATTAAGCATATTCTTTACTCATGTGGATTTTCAGACTGGCGTCATTCGCTGTATGCCATGCAACCTTTTTTATGTGATACTATCATGTCAGTCCATTTTGTTAACTTAAGCTTGCTCAAGAGATAGCTAAAGTAAAATGAAGTATGTGAAAGGAATGGTAAATCTAGTAAAAATATATTAATATGAACATGAGGGCCCTCATGCCCTGGGTCGCTCACCTGAGAATGACTTTAAATGTACAGGAAAGCATAGCTCCCCTCCCCCAAAGTTCAGCTATTCATTTTGATAGATCAACAGTTTCATTAGGACTGTACATGGAAAAGTGATGACAAAACTAACAGGATGTAGAATCCCAACTTTTCTTTATAACATGTGAAATCCTGGGTTGGTGCATTTTATGGGCCCATAATCATAATTTGAACAATCTTGGAAGAGGTGCACTTTATGAAGCTACATACATAATATCAAGGCTCTAGGCCTACTGGATTTTATGTTTTTCCTATATAAGCCTATATAAAACATATGACCCCAGGATGGCCACTTTTGGCCCTATGGACACAATTAGATCAAGCTCATCCAATGATTGGGCATTAAAAAATAAAAACATCTAAGAAAAATATATGTAAGCATCAAGGAAGAAAACTCAATTTTTCCACTAATCAATAAAGATAATCAATGGTAGTCAAATTTAACCACAACTGCAAGTGTTGTCTCCCTTACAAGACTTTTTTGTTTTCCCTATATCAACATAGGAAACACTTGCCATGCTCCCCTGGCAGCCATATGAATATTTTCTTAACCATGAATTTAAATAATTTTTTAGATGTTCAAAAAACCGTCTTGTGGTGGTGGTGGTGGTGGTGGTGGTGGTGGTGGTGGTGGTGGTCTGAATCTTACTTTTCTTGCAGCTCTATTCTCTTGCTCATTTCACTCATTTGTAGTATGAGGAGGGACATCTCATCAGTCTTGGCATCCAGCTGGTATACCAGCTTCTTCTTCTCGCTATAAGCCAGGAGACTGTCGCTGCACGTATACGGCAGGGTATCAGCATTCTGGTTATGGCCCGAGCAGCTCGACTGGATACTTTGTATACGTCCCTCGTCATCAAGACGCCCCCAGATCTTGAACTCCATGCTGCGAAGAATGAAAAATAAGTGTATTTAGTCATGCAAAAGCGAAAGGTCATTGCCAACATTTTTTTATCAACCCTGTTTTCAAAGCATACTGGAATTCATATCAATCATAAAATGGGGCCCTTGGTCGAAATCGTCAAATTATTTCGGTTGGTGTATACATCTTAATTAGATGCCACTCAACGCTGCATCTTAGCTGTGTCTACGCTGTTTACAAATGTTCCATTGTGTGCCTGTAAATAGCTGTAAGTGTCGGCTTGATGTCTCCTCTAGGAGACTATCGGGCACTATTTACTTGCGCAAGTTTTTCCTGCAAGAGTGATTAGGTTCTGGCGCTCAAAGAGTTAACACACTTCTAAAACAACGTTCCGAGGGCCTTTTTACCACGTTAATGTGTCATATGAAGATGTATTTTAGGATTACTAACTTTCATCAATGACTATTAAATATAGATGAATAATAAAATAGATCTACTTAAAAATCGCAAAATGTAATCAATAATATCATTAGAACAGAATTGATTTTGTCATATATTTTGCAACCAAGGGTCCCTATGGGTATACAGTGATTCGGGTTCTGTTTAAAGGCTAGTCTACAGACTTTTACTGATGTGCCATGATTGTTGTCAAAGTCTAAAATCTAATCAGGCCACGAGGTTATAAAACTTTTTTCATGTTCAACTCGACTGAGCATGAAATTAATCATGTTCATAAATGTTAAAATGTCAACAGTTATTGGCATTGTAACATTTATCAGCATGATAAAATTGGGCCGCGACGCGAGAAAACCTGTCATCGGGGGTTGGCGAACAAAACAGGCGCAGACCAGCCTGCGCATCCGCGCAGTCTGATCAGCTTCTTTGTTATTCATGTTTTTGAACGAACCATATCTAAGCTTGCTACAAGCAAAATTTCAGTTTTCTAGCTAGTCTCTGTAGCTGAGGAAACTGGTTTTAGTCTCGCTTTGTCGGAAACCTCGAAGACAGGTTTTGTTGCGACGAGGCCCATTAATACAACAGCCCAGAGTTTGAAAGCAAGAAAAGTATATATTTTCAGCAGATTAGTTTTTATGAGTAATGGAAATTTCATGTTCAGTTGAGTTGAGCACGAGATAAGTTTCATAACATCAGGGCTTGGTTTCGATGAAATTGGAACGAACCATGATATTTCACAAGCAGCACAGTCCCGGGCCACTATTGGCCCGTCAGCGAAACGTCATTTGAATGGAATTTTGCGGTTGGGGCGATTGTGACTCGCTTTTAAAAGCTTTCCGGGTTCAGTAGGAGAAATGAAGGCTCATGCGGGCCAACACATCAGAATCTGGCATTGCTGCTATTACACATACACTTACATATGGATATAGGTTTGTATTCATACAACGAGCACAGAAGTCATTCAGCCTTATTGGACAGCTGCATGCGCGGATCCAGAAAGTTTTGTGAGAGGGGGTCCAACTTTGACAACGTTTTTTTCTTTTTCTTTTTTTTTTAGTTTTATGAGGGGAGGAAGGATCAAAATGCCACTATTAGCGGGCCATCATCCGCCCGCCAGCGAAACGCCATTTAAATGGCGTTTCGCTGGCGTGCCAATGATGATGGCCCTACATTGAATGCTGGCTTGGTAGCTTTGTGGTTTTTAAGGGGATCCGGACCAGTATTACCAAGAAACCCTACATTTTTGTGATTTTTCAGGGGGGTCCGGACACCTGTCCCCCCTCTGGATCCGCACATGAGCTGTGTGCGTGCGTGTGTGTGACCATATAACTAGCTGTAACAGCCTTATTATTATCTCTATTCCTCTCTACTATGAGTTTATTGCAGAGTCCTTATGGACGAAAACAGTCAAGGTCATGCACCGACTGGGCTTCTTTGTGAAGCCCAAAAGGCCGCACTTTTAAAAATATTATGTCTGTCCAAAAAGTAGGCGAGAAAACATACCCTTCCATAGATCATTGCACTTTTGTCAAATTCCTTACATAACAACTTATAGCTGTTTGAGTCAAAAGCTAGATGTTTATTTCATATGTTATGGAAAACATTTCTTGTGAAAAACAACCGCGCAAGACATGTCCCCACTGCATATGTTTGTGTTTGGAATGGGAAATGGTTTGCATGCTCCGCAGCGCGAGTTTAAAAAAAACGTCAGCAGTCTTGGTTGCCAAACGTGCCGATCAACATTAGAATCACACGAAGTGTTAAACATGGCATGTGCAGGCTGATCTCAGTACGACCTGGTTTTGTATAGCTGAGGGCTGTTTGTAAGTACTGCTCTATTTGAGTTTTAGTGTCACCACATTCTCCCTGACTAATGATGAAATATGATCCCTATCGAATTTTGAAGAATACCTGAATTATTACAGTAGATGTTAACGTCATTTTTCTCCATCCTTCGGCCTGAGCCTTCACCTACGTCCCTGCTCTGCGAGTGCGTTTGTGCAGGCTGGTTTGCAGGCGCGTAGCCAGAGGCTTTATCATGTTTAAGTCCACCCAAAAAGGGAGAATTATGGTTACTTTACTTTTCAGATAGCGAATAACAAAGGCGCTGATCAGGCTGCGCTGATCACAAGCAACAAAGTCAGGGTTTCTCGCTTCGAGGCCCATATGATGGTGAAGCCCAGGCCTTCTGGCCTCCGCCTGGCTTCGCGTCTGGTTTGAACATTGCGATAAATACTGGCTCGACATTAACCGTAGTCTGGTACCCAGCGTCTCTTTGTGTACAAAAAGTAGACTAGAGGTAAAATTTGTATAGAGTACAGTGACGTCACTAATTATAACTGTAATCGGAGGGGTCTATTGTCAATAAAAGGTAGTCCCGCATTTAGACAGGTAAACAAACGAGGATATTGGTAGTTATATCCTAACTAATGCATTAAAGCTATCATTGAGTGTCACAGACTAGTGGTCCAGTGGTTAAGTAGCGATATTAACATATTCGAACCTGTATTTTTTTCTGAGGGTTCGAATCCCTGAGTTTTTATTTTCTTTTTTTTTCTTTTTCTTACTCCTTCAGTGGGAAGTTTGAATTACCTAGCATTGTAACAAACAGTGGCGGATCCAGAAGGGGTTCAGTTGGCTTCGGAACAGATTATTTCATTTTTAAAGGGATATTCAAGAAAAATGAGAGATCATCTGCAAATCGACCTACCTCCCTAATTTATCTGAATCCCCTCTCCTGGAGTCGTGGATCCGCCTTTGAACAAAAAGGCTTATGTCGATATTTCAGGCTTAACAGGAAAACCAGTTAAAGGCGAGGGTTTTAACGACCCACGAAGGGTCTAGCAGACGTTAGTGTATCAGAAAACTATGTTTGATCGTTATTATTGCATAAAGTCATATTGTCACTTGAAAACTTTGGGAAAACGCTTTGAAAAGTTCATTTTTGCATTACTATAATGGCGCGCAAAAGCATGAAGGATTCGTAGGTTTTGAAAAAGCCTGTTCCAGAGCAAAAACTTACGGCATCCTAACGCCACTGAATTACGTTCATTTCTATACACGCTACTGTTGATTATGTCAATTTTTGTGACGGCCTAGAATGCGTATTTGTAAAGTAGATAAGCCGTGCATCAACGGCACGTAAATTGCCTGATTAATACATGGGGTTTTGCCGGTTAAAAACACGGTTGTTAATAGCGTGAGATACTTTAATGCTCAGTATTGCGATCAAAATCTCACTATGCTGGCATTATTTTATGAACTTTTTATATCATATATATATTGAAATAGAAATACTATTCGTTAAAAAAAATTAATTCTAACACACCTCGCCTATAGAGCCAACGGTAACAAACTGTGATATATCGGGCAATAATTCACAGCTAAAGTGTGTGATAGCTGACGTCACTGGAAAATGACGTCATTCATGGCGTTAGACGGTGTAACGTCGTTTTTACGCTTGAAAGATGTTACAATTACATGTAAACGTATGCGATGTAGTCTAAGTATTGGCGGGAGTTTTTCAGTGCAATGGCGGGAGGTTGGAAGACGCTGAAGACTTCGAATGTGTTTTCGTCTTTTATTGTGTGTTAGAATCGAAATAGATCAGCTCCAGTGCGTGAATTGTTGAGTAATAATTCACTGTTTGTCGGTCAGTTGTACGAAGATAAATCACTCGCGCTGCGCGCTCGTGATTTGATCTTCTTTACAACTGACCTCCAAACAGTGAATTATTACTCAACAATTTACTGCTGGAGCTGATCTATTTCTTAGAAATAAAAATTGAAAAAATAAAATATTAATAAATATAAAGATAAATACACAAAATAAGAAAATATCTAGAATAAGAAAATACACAATGGAAACAAATGAAAAAAAATCGAGCATATCAATAAGCCTATAAAATGATAAACAATGGGATTCGAACCCTGAACTTTTTACATAGCTCACGTGCATATTATTACAGTTGCTTCTTTACCTACTGAGCCACCGAGGATTTACATGCCATGATCATTATTTATCGATAAATCCGTACAATTGTTTTACCTGCAGTGTTATTATTTTTTTCTGAATGAACTTGCATGAATGAATAACGGTATTAAGCTGCTACACCTGTTTTCTATTGGACTCTATCCATGACGGACAATACTCTTTCTGTGTGTGATCTATAAAGACAGAGTCGTAGAGGCAGGGTACAATGTTTTGACAAATTTCACTTCTGAATCACGTTTTTTTCGCGGTGTCGACGTCAATCCGCAAGTACGTCAGGCACTACGAGCGCTTGACGACAACGAGGGGCCATATAAGCTTGTTTGCATCTATTTATGTGGTTAAGAAACAATCCATGGCAAACAGAAAAAGGCAACCAACCGCAAGTGGGGTGGATTAATGCAGTTTATTTTAAGACAATCAGCTGCTTTTAATATTCATCTATTTCCAGACGTTTTGCCTAGTGTTTTGACTAGTATTAATAGACTTTTCGCTTACTGTAAAGGCGGCAACTTTAACATTCATATCTGGGCGTGGTTCGGCTATTTCATCTGCTAAGAAATGTTATAATTTGGTATAGAGTCGATAAGCGTTCTAGGCCGCGCAAACGTGCGTGCATTTCATGAAAGTCCTGACCGTATATACACTGATTTCACATGTATTAACCCTTAAAGCGCAAATCACAAAAAGGGGTATGTTTTTGTTGTCTGCTGAAACATTTTGAAGCCTCTTTAACAAACAGAGTAGATCCAGATCAGACTGCTCCTATCTGCTCTGGGTTCACACTGTTTGTGTCTATACTTATGTTAAACAATAAACAGACACTTTCAAGTGTATTTATTTTGCTGGCGTTTTAAAGTTTAAATAATTACTGTCTTTACTGGGGTGTTATGGTACAATGAAACAGCTACCTTCGAATAAAATCACTCCTCATTTTCAGCTTTTACCCATGTCTAAAGTAGACAAGTCCTATTTACGCATTCGTGAGGTGCCGCTTTTTCAGTAACCAAAAAGTTCAATAATACATGTTCTTTAAGACTAATGTCATGTGGCTCTTCCTCACGGTGTCGTGGGTTGGTCTGTAGTTTGTGATTGTGGTACTTCCTGATCATAGTCACTTCTTGTTAAGATTAAATAAATGTGGATATATGCATTTAAGACATTAGCCAAGATGGTATTTTGAAAATAATAAATATTAAGCTAAATAGACTAGTAAACAGTTTGTGATTACGGACGGCGAAGGCTCTGGCAAGGCTGCGCTGATGCGCAGACTTGCCCGATCTATCACTGCTCGTCTGAATGATCCGTATGGTTTACACATGAATTATTTCAATGTATTTGATGTCAATACAGATCAAGTATATTTGTAAACCTATCTTCTTATACTATTCGCGAGGGCATTCTAGTATATTAAAACAACACCAAGATATATCTGTACTTACATGCTTTTTATTTTTTCTACATTATCTGTGACCAAGAGAAATGTATTCCAAACAAACTTATTTTGTTTGAATATATGTTAACAGTTAATACAACCTGTGCAAAATATTTAAACTTGGATCAATGGAAAAATTGTGTATACAGTAGTATTATATTTATGTCGACTAAAAATAAATTGTTCGTCACGCCTTGTTGCATTAACGTCACTCACCTGAGTAACCAATGGACAGGCAATGTTTCACAGGTATTCCCTGGACTGGTTTATCAAAGTTCGGTAACAATGTACTTATTGCTTTTTACACGTTTATGGACATTGAAGGCTGAGATCAGCATGGCACTGTGCGTAGTGCATTCAAGATCATCATCTGACTGGAGGGGTAAAACAAACGAGCTACGAAGGCCTAGATCAGTTTGCATGGCACGGTGTATGCACAGATTCACTGGTTTTCACTCAGAGACCAATACTATTTTCTTATGAAGTATGCTTTTAAATATAAGTGTCATATGATAAGTAAACGGTTGAACAATCACGTAATTTTGGGGTTAGCCTGTTGATATGATGTGCACGGTTAAACCAAGCATACAAATACTTCAATGGGTCTGTTCTTTTCCGATGCTTCCGCACACACCGATCAGTGTTACGTATTCCAGATCGCAGCATTTATCCATAAATACATTAGATGCTAGGATCAGCAGACTTGGCTGTGCCTACCAACTGTTGGCGTGCGTGATCACGCAGGCCGGCTGCACCCCGCCAGATCAATATCCGGATACAAATGTGCATATGAAATGTGGCTTACGATGTGGTGATAAAAGATACCATGGTACTGTCCTGCCAGCCAAGAGTGACAGTGACGTCATGTTTTGTTTACAAAGTTATCAGGGACTTAGAATCAATAGATCACTTGTGGATTAATCCTATCCGCAGGATAGGATTAATACACAAGTGATTTTTCGATTCGCATTAGCTCGAGCGGAGTGTATAAGTTAATGTTTTACTTAACAATTGTAAAAATAACACGACGTTACTGTCACTCTTGGCTGGCAGGACAGTAGCAATGCAGTTAACTCTTTGCAAGCTGGATAATTTTTCATGCTTTTGTTGTCATCTGCTGTATTTTTTTCACAATATGCTTTTCACACAAAAACTCTTTCAGGAAAACTATCAGAGTATCACACGGTTTGGGTCAAGATAAGGACTGACTGCATACGGCGGTTAAACAGCAGTAGTCCCAAAAACACCTTGTAAAAATGGCTAAAACTATGTATAATGTCGTCTCATTGCTGCAGTCATGGATATAGGCGTGGACCAGTTTTCTCGCAAGACTGTATTGGAACTCCTCCAAGGTGCAGGCATCTGTGATGTCTCGTCACGTGGGAGTTCATTCCAGTCCCTGATTTTCCGAGGGAATAATAAGTTGAAATGAACATCACAGTTGATTCTTTATTGGAAGAGCCCTGCTATCGATTCGATTGGACTTAAGTAGCAGGAGTTTTCAATGTCATTAACCCAAGCTGTATCTTGTAAAGGAGACTCAGTCTAGCAGTGTACTCCTGCCTTGAGACACCTCTAGCATCCAGGTGTGCGAGTAATACAGTAATTGCACACATATCTGGCGACTCAGCGTTAGAAAGTAATTGAGTATGACCAGGTCTAGAGGTTATAAAACTTGAGTACAGTTTCAAATCCAAAATAAAGCGCAATGATAGGCTGCTTGCGGACACGTGTCTGCAAGCAGCCAATCATTGCGCTTTATTTTGAGTCTGCAAGCAGCCAATCATTGCGCTTTATTTTGAGCCTGAGAATGAACTCAAGTTTTATGACCTGGAGGCCTGGAAATGCCACAATCACAAACTACTGATCAACCGACGGCATTGACTTTGTATAGTCTTGATATCGCCCTGGCAACGAGGATCCCATACAGTAGAAGCATAATCTAGGGCTGGCCTGACTATGGTTGTATATGTTTCTGCTCTTACCTCCTTAATACACAGTTTGAAGTGGCTTTGCCGACAACATCAGTAATATGGCACCTCACTTCAACTTATAAATACCTATACCAATGCGTGATAATACTTCAAATGGCATTTGCACAAACCTGTATCTAGTGTGTGTTTAGAATCAGGCAAGGAATCATGCGCCAGGGGGTCCAGCTCAGCCACTGACAAAGTTTGTTTTTTTTATTTTATTTTTGTAGATGAGGGGGAGAGGGCGTCTCAAGTGAGGCCCATACTAGTATAATCATTTTTTCTGTTTGTTTATCATGTTATGATTCTGTAACGTAGTTGATTCTAATCTACTAAGTTCGCGTTGTGTTTTTCAAAGCTCTATTATAATTTCTAACTTTTTAGTTCAACAACAATTTTTACAATTAAATTAAATCTTCTTAAGTCCAACTCAATATCTACCAGAAACTAACTATGAATCTAAGGCTCTGACACTCGACTACATCTAATGTACCATGAAGTCACGTGATAGAAGCTGACCACAGCGCCACCAAATGACATCATCATTTACCTATCATAGTTAAAGTTTACCATAAAGCACCCTCTACATAAGTAAGCTTCTATTTAAATCAACCAATCAGAAGATACAAAAGTAACTCATAGTCACACCAGTTGTGCAATTTCCCAAAGGCACTATGACCAGATGTATTGCGCAGTCCTGCCAATTAATATCAGAATTGACATGATATATTTATTGGGCTTATGCAATTTTACTAAACTAAGCAACATTTGTCATCACGACCTTTCAAAAGTGTTAGCACATCCGGTCAGAATTGACAGACTCTAAATATGACACTTAAGAAACAATATCAAACTGGTGTCAGACTTGACTGTAAAAACACAAACATGTCAAACACAGATGTCAACAGCCCACGTGGCCTGAACATCTCCGTGTCTAATCTAAACCAAGTATTCACAAACATTGTAAATCCCACAGGCAATGCACAATTATTGTGAACCCTCTCAGATGATGCCAGCTATGTTATCATTCGGCGTGAGAAAATCTGCCTTTGGGGTTTGTTTGCGACAAAGGGACAAACCATAATCAACACCTTTGTTATTCGTGTTTTGGAATGTATCATATGTAAACTTGCTACAGGTGACATTTTAATTTATATCTAGTCTCTGAAGCTGAGGAGTCTGGTTTGAGTCTCATTTTGTCAGAAACCGCGAAAACATGCTTTATGCGTCGTGGTACAAACGTGAGTCCAGTTCAAAAAGATTCTTTAGAATCTGTTGAAACGTTTATAATGTATGTCAATAATAAGAAATTTTAAAATAAATACAGTTTCTCATGGATCGACGTAATGTTCAAACGGTTTATAAAGAAACGAAAACAACACAACCTTGGTTCTCTTAACCCACCTAGCCCTCGGGGAGGGGGTTACTACGAGTGAAGGACAAAAGCCCACTCGGACAAAAACCCACTAGGACAAAAGCCCACTGGACAAAAGCCCTCTAGGACAAAAGCCCACTAGGAAAAAAGCCCACTAGGAAAAAAGCCCACTGGGACAAAAGCCCACCTATATGCGTTAAACAGGGATTAGTTTGAACTGATGGACAAACGGATAGACAGACCTAAGATGAAGAATCTCCCTTCTTCTCAAAACCTAAATTTCAAACATCTCTTTTGTTTGCTAATTTTTACTACGAGATCAAAGGTCATTTGAATTGATTAGACATATGTTTCCCAATTATAATAGATTGTTTGACCCAAACTGTGAATTGACTTTCTTCAAATATCAATGGCTTTAAACACCTAAAGTAAGGTGTTTGTCACAACATACTGGAGATATATTAATGTCAGTGAAAACACACTACAGGTGTGACTTACCCTAAAGGAGCAGTCTGATCAGGGTTAACAGTTTTATATAAAACTTAAACCTATTTTTTCAAAGAAGTGGGCTTTTGTCCACCCTGCCAAATTGAGCAGTGGGCTTTTGACCTGTGGGATATTGTCCAGTGGTATTTTGTCCTAGTGGGCTTTTGTCCCAGTGGGATTTTGTCAGTTCCCCGGTTACTACCTATATATGACATAGTACGGATGTGCGGCCCGAATAGCCCCCTTTTTCAGCGCTGCCAGGTAAACAATAAGCCCCCTTTTTCTAAGAAAAAGTATGTGACTGACCCATTTTTTCATCATTGTTATATGAATGGTCCCATTTTCTGACATCCTTGTTTGAAAATAGTCATATTTTTGTTCAGATATTCAACTCAGAAACCAAAATTGTAATATTTATTTGTAAACTTTGTTTATAGACAGCAAAGAGGGTATATAAATATCAAAGAACAGTAAATGAATATGTAAACATTTTGGTCAATCAAGTATTTGAATAGGTCATTTTTTTCAAGGACCAGGTATATGATTGGTGTAGGTTTAAAAAACTGGCCGTAAAAACACACCCGTACCAAAATTACCCTCAAGTTACCCCCCCCCCCCCACTCCCGCCCCTCGAGACCTAGCCGTACTATACTTAACTACTAAAGAAACCTGACACTTTTTGCTTGCTTCAAATTTGTAAATAAAAAATCATAGAGCTTAACGCATATGCTTATTTCAATAACAAAACATTAGAAAATATTTTTGAAGAAAATGTATTTATCAAATATTGAACGACGTCACAACATCTAAAATACCGTTTTGTCACTTTTGCCTCGGGAGCGTATGTCGAGATATTTTTTCAAAAACTTATTTCATGCTCGTGTGCAAGGCCAATACCAATACAGACAAAAGTGCAATTTAAAAGTTTGGAATTTTTTGTCGTGATGTATGATATAGGATTTTTATGTTGTGCTGTCGACTTTGTCTAAACGACATTGGTTTATTTCCTTCATTTAAGGAAGTTCTAGAAACTGAAATGGCTAAGAGTTCACAAATCATTGTTAGAGAATATAACAGACCGATTTCTCGAATCAGTAATAGTTTTTAAAACCCCAGTGATTATTTGACCAGCAGGTTGATAGCAAAATTTCGATTCCTTACATTGTCAAGAATCATGAATAGTAGTTTCAATATCCAGTTCAGTTACTTATTTATTATAATTTAATACAGTACTACGAATAGGTTTATTGTACTTATAACAAATAATAGGCGATTCCTTATCTTTAAAATAAGTAGGTGTGGAAGAGATTACAGATTTATCTTTAAATATACTGGGTTGATTAATAACTCAATTCCTTTATTGACAATTTGAACTTTGATAAAACTCCTAATATGATTAATTTCTCAGTCAATATAAGATCGAAGAGCATTTTGAGTATAGCACCTAGTAAGAATTACTGCATCACCATCATAGAATTTATAAGCATCGATATCCAAATTACGAAGTGAAGAAATAGAAAGATACACTAAACGAGAAAGTGCAATAGGGCGGCCAGATTGTTTTAATATGAACTTAAGTCAGAAAGTGTTAAACTATGTCTATTTCTGTGTTTTATATTTCTATTTATACGTTTACCATGTGACAGTTTATTACGTTTACGAATATACCTAAAAAGAAACAACATCAAAATCTGGTAATCTAGAAATATTACCTTCATGGTAAATATCATCAAATCTTCGTCCTAGATTATGTTGTTGTTAAAGAACAAAAATAAGTTAAGCTCGCATGGAGACTTCCAAACTATTGCAATGCATCATCATAGAGAAACAATCTAATCAAATTAACACACTATGATGAAACAAAGAACAGGGCTCACGACTCGCAGATAGTCAGAGCTAAAACCTAACATTTATTGGGGTTAAAGTTCATGGCCCAGGCATCTTCCCATTGCTCGAGTTTACAGAGGTCTTCTGGTAAGTTGTTTGCTTCTGACAAGTTGCTGATACATGTATAAGTATTGCAAAGAGTCTGACTTTTGTTCTGACCTGCTCAGGGAGGTCATTTATATAAGCTAAGAATATAAATGGGTCCGCGAACAGGGCCCTGCGGGACACCAGAGGATGCTGAAATAATGCAGGAGTGAATGACATGAGTAGAGGTGATTTTTTTTCTCGAAGCCAATATACTCTTTATATTCTTTCGAGATTTTTTGGAGCAGTAGGCCTACATATTTCACATATGGTCCTAAACATCAATTTGATTATTATTTGTACAAACTATAATTAAACTACTATAAGATAAAAGAAAACGCCAATCGTTTATGGTCCTGTAGTGGTGATCACACAGGTCCTGATTCAAAAAATAATATGAACCCATAATGGCTGACTTCCTAAAGACGAATGTTGTTGGCTTTTCTCTCGTGGTGTGCTTCTTTCCCTTTCCACCTCGTCAGAGATGCTACCCACGTGAATAGCGTGGACCAATAACAGAACTACTCCGTTTTCTGGCGCCAAGCAGAATAAATCTCACAATGTTGTGTTCACACAAGGAAAGCGAAAATGCGAAAATCTGATAATTCTTTTTTTATCAAAGAAAAAATTGACATTTTGATAGTGCAGTAACTGCATTTTGTTAAGAATGCCCACTCTGGAATAAGAGAGTGTATCTTATTTTGGATATGGACAGTGAACTGCTCGAATAATGATTCAGATTCTGTTTCACCTCCAGAGGGTTTACACATCATGGCGGCAATTACGAGTAGGCCCACCAGTACGGGTGCTAGCAGGTGTCTCTAACAGCAGCAGGTATATAACCATAGCAGTACTAAAAATAGACACGAGTCATAATATGGTATTGCGTCATCAAAGCAAATAGTGTGCAATCAAGATGACAGCCAGAAAAGAACATCGTCACAAAAAATCCAGTTTAATGTCATTGCAAAGAATTAAGAATAAAGGCGCTGATCAGCTTGCGAATTTTAGCACCTTGATCGTTTGCTACTTAGATAGTATAATACCTATGGTTTCTCTTTTTAATGTAAACCATGTGTTATATTCAGCAGGCTGGTTTAAGTCTTTAATCAGTCCGAAACACCCGAGACGGTTTTCTTGCTACACTGCTGCCATTGTTGTTGAAATACTGTACACCTGAATGAACTTTAACTCATTTTAACCTTGTCTCGGATGTCATGATAATTGATGCAATCAACGAGATTGTATTTTTATCGAAAAGCTTCATGTTTTGACTGTGGGGACTCTGATCAGGCTAAATATTATTATACACTGAAGAACCATTTTAAGCCCCCTTAACCATATTGCAGGTTACAAGAGTATTTTACTATAAAAGAAAGAAAGAGAGGCAAAAATTTGTCTTGTTTGTCTATATACAGTGACTGATACTTTTCCTTTCATCAGCATATCAATTACACAGGGTAGATACCATTGCACTATGGTTTATGACTCTTTCAACAATATTTGAGTTGTATTGGGGTGGTGATGCATGTGTATATTTGGCAGATTATGTTGGTCAGACTGCATTTTAGTGAAAGTTTTTGTACAAACTCTTACGAGCCTTCGCTGCTCGCTGACACAAAGTATGGATGTAGATAAAGACTCGGTCAAAAAGTCAGACCTATAGCCCCACTAGATAGCTTCCCGTAGCATGACTATACGGATACGCGATAAGTACCGTGGTTCTTTCATGATCTGGTCCCAGAAATGCTTAGGCGAACCTACGCAAATTCGCTATCGCCCTCAGACCCTTCGCTGCTGGCATACACAAAAATGTATGTAGATAAAGACTAGTCAGAAAACTAGTCCCCACTAGATAGCTGCGCATACACGTTTTTGTTATCGGGTTTGAAATACTGCCAACTATTGTATTGAAAGTTTATTTATATCGTTGTGCAATATTTCAATTGAATAAAAAAATTGTCTTGTGTCAATAATAGGGCTCTCAAGTAACATGATATGGCTGTTTTGTTACTAAATATAGAATGACTCATCAAAATGGCCGCCAAAAGACAAAAGATCTAAGCATGACGTAGGATATCCGGTTTTTTACAAATATAAAGCAAATGAAAACGCTTTCATACTAATTTCAGTAACGTAACTGTAAAGACTACGAAAAATTATCCGCTTTATTATGGATAGAAAGGGTAGCTGTGCCACACTTCTTAGACTGCCGCTCGCGCAGAATAATAAAAGAAAAATAGCAGACGTTGATGAAAACGCCAGCGATGGATACAACCAGCCTGGTCGTCTTGTGATAGACACTAGTAACAACTGTTCGGAGAACATGCCTGCTAATGACTGGTCAGAACACTGGATGAAAACTGTTAGTGGCCAAAAAGGAGACCAACAAGAACAATTGTGCCAAATAGATCTCGGGAATCAGTGTTATGTTGTTGGTAAATTGTTTAAGGGGCAAATGTTCATACATGTAAGAAGGTATGACAGAAGAGACGATGGGACATTATTTCCAACTAAAAAGGGGATCGCTTTAAATCTTGAAAAGTGGAAGAAACTTCAATATTGTTTCTTAGAAAATGTTGACAGTGCTGTTGGCCAATACCAGGATTCTAAACCGGTGGACTTGTTTATACACTTGGGTGGAAATTATCACGTTTCTGTGGAAAGTGGATATCCCCTGGTAAACATCAGACGCTGGTTTGTTCCAGAGGGCCAGGAGACACTAACCCCAACGAAAGCTGGCATAGCCCTAACGTTTCTACAGTGGGAGAAACTAAAATCGGCTATGCTGTTAGTAGAAGAACTTTTGAACGGTGAACTGGACAATGTAAATTTCTGTGAGGAATCTCATCAGAATCAAATAGGGGCTCTGGCATGTTCAAACTGCAACCCCAATGACTTTATGAACCATTGAGAAAGTGGACAATATATCAGCATTTACAAACATATGTCTGTTTTTCATATGTTTTAACCCATATAAGCATTGCGTCCTTTTGGCGGACATAGACAAACAGTGCAGACTCAAATCAGACACTACAGAAAGTGGCGTCTGATCAGGGTCTCATATGGTTGCTTTCAGAAGGTTCTATTAATATTTGGATAAAATTAAAACTACCTACTGGAAAACCCATAAAATGAAAATGGACTAGTCCAAAAATGTGAAGAGTATGAAATTCTATTTTGGCTTAAATGAGTTAGAATGATGATCAATTTAACCTGTATTCTATTGTCGTATATATGCTTACAAAAGTTACATGTAAATTGTATATATGCAAAATTGAATTAATGATATCTTATATTTTTGTTGATGTCTTATTTAGCTTGCAATAATGTAACAAGAACACAAACTCTCGAAAAGAAAATACGAATATGCGCGTTTTAATTAGTTATGACACTCACGATTTTAATGCGCAGTAAGATTTTTTTTCGATATATCATGTTTTTGTTACAAAATATCCCCCACCCCCAAGAAATCGCTGGTCTGGTCATCACACATCACAAAATCATACTGATTATCTAACACAACAAAAACACCTTGAATAGCTTAACTCTTGGTATCAGATTGGGAACATGTATATCCGAAATAATGATGAGAGGTCATAGAATGCATTCAGACCATCTCAATCTTTTAGTCAAATATTATGCATACATCACTTTCCCAATGTAACTGAAAAAACTGTTGAAATGGTCATAAAACCACATTGAAAGAAAAAAAGTCACTGCATACTGTTGAAAGGGCCATTAACATAAGAATGAAGTCCAGAAGATCCATAACTCTGGCCTGTAAATTTATTCAGTTATTCTCATTGGAACATTAGTAAATGGAATTTCATGTTGTGCGCTCTATAAGTTAAAAATCGTTAAAGCCATTTGAAAAAAACTTTGTATACTTGTAAACCACGATGGGACCATGTGTCATGCATAAGAAACATATCTCTGGCTTATATATTTTAGATTTATACCCCTTTGATTATTTTAATACAATTCTATGTCTACATAGAAGATATTTGATGAAATTTGATAATTTGTAACGAATTATGAGAAGACATGTCATGCAAAAGAATTATAACTCTGACTTGTATCTTTTTTCGAGTTATTTTCCTTTGATCAGTTTAAACACAATTTCGCGTCTTGTCTATAATTTGAAAATCGTTCAACGATACTTTGGTGAAACTCAATACATTTTATAGGCGCGTGAGTCAACTGGTCATGCACAAGATCTATAACCCTGGTTTGTTCATTTTGGGTTATGTCCCATTGATCATTTTAATTGCAATTCAATGTCCTCTCTAAAATTTGAAAACAGTTGCTGTGCAGATATGTTGATGAAACTTCATCCATATTGGAAGCATTATGTGATGATATATGATGTAGAAGAACTATTACTCTGCCTAAGATATTTCTATCCTTCCAACAACAAAATGGAGAAACATCTTATTTTCTTAATTTGGAGGAAAAAAGCAAGTTCTAATTTCACTTACATCTGGTATATACCTCATGTTCTGTTTTTAACGGCCATCTCAAGAGCATTACATTTTTATGAGGGAATCTGGCTGCAATATATTGTTTTAGGTTCTTTTAAACGTATTTTGATTACCTTTTCAGCCCTCTCAACAGTGTTTTAGTTGAATGGCACTAGTACTGGGCACGTTCATGTTATGATTAGAGGTGGTGGAGGCTATGCTGTAGTGCTTACAGCCAAAAATCACAATTTTTTGTCCTTGAGCAAGACATTTATCGGCTACATAATACTTATTCAACCCAGGAAGACAAGAAACCGTCCAGACATGACTGAAAAATTGTTAAATAGGACGTAAATAAACATAAAAACGAACATATAATACATATCAAGATTTTTATCAAAACTAAAATATTATTTTTCCAGAATGAAAAATACTTCTTTAAAAAGCGAAATTTGTTACTTTACATATGAAAGTTATTTTCTTCAAAAATAAAATACTTTTTATTTTGACAATGAAAAACAACAAAATCGTTTTGTTTGAAACGAACTGCCATATGATAAAAAACATGCAAAATTAAATTGCATGCAAAGAGTTAACCCTTTAAGCCAAGACTGTTTAAGTATTTTACACCAGGGAAAGGGGTAAATACTGTAAAGCTTCTGCACTGGCTGGAGTGGACAGCGCACAGACATGGAACAAGCTGCTTCTAGTAGGTGCGCTTGAATATTAACGCAATATGTTTGTTTATCTTCGAAAAAGCTATCATTTGCCAAGTTGAGCACATGATATATGGTAAGTGTGATTACAGAATGGCTATAAAGGTTGTTTTCCCATTGTGCAGCTCTTTCTTTACACTTCTTTTGTATAATTTAGATCAAGTTGAGACATGTTTTGCTAAATATACCGATTACAACACTTTCTCACCTATAAAAGTAATATATTTTTTCAATACTTGAATCCAAAGCAGACGAATTTTCTTTCTATACAGGTAAATCTTTGGTACCCTGTTCTCTAACGTCGCACAGGTATTATCATAAAAAATGGGGTATCAAAGTCAAAGAAACAGTTTCACTTTCCCCTATTGAATATAACATTTAACAGAAAAAATAGTTTTTTTTTCTTGGATCAGACAGCTTTAGAATGTGTAAAATAGATTTGCCTGCAAAATTTTGTTAATTTTATACAATAAATGTGTTGCTTGAACTCTTAGAGTCGCCTGCTGATAATGTTTGCAAACAGTTTGGATCCAAATCAGACTGAACAGAATGTCAAGCCTGATCTAGACCCGAACTGTTTGACACTTGAAAAAACATCAGCAGAAGACAAAAAGGCTTGAAACATTTCCTAGCGGCAATCGTTTAAGTGGGGGAATCCCAATATTCTAAAAATAAAACATTTGTAAAAAGAGAATTTTCATTTGTGAAAAATTAATTTTCATTTGTAAAAAAAGTATTTTCGTTTGTAAAAAAGTATTTATTTTGTAAAAAAAGAATTTTTATTTGCGAAAAACTAATTTTTATTTGTAAAAAAAAGTATTTTCGTTTGTAAAAAAAGTATTTTCATTTGTAAAAAAGTATTTTTATTTGTAAAAAAAGAATTTTTATTTGTGAAAAACTAATTTTTATTTGTAAAAAAAAAGTATTTTCGTTTGTAAAAAAAGTATTTTCATTTGTAAAAAAGTATTTTTATTTGTAAAAAAGAATTTTTATTTGTGAAAAACTAATTTTTATTTGTAAAAAAAGTATTTTCGTTTGTAAAAAAAGTATTTTCATTTGTGAGAAAGCTATTTCAAGCATATCCGGAGTATATCTCCTATATTATATGTATTATATTTAATGGATACCACAAGATGAAATGGATTGGTTTGACCATAGTTATGTGACAGAATCGAGCTTCTACCCCATCTACTACTAAAAAAATCATTTTAAAAGGGTTATAAGCACCAGAGCATAGCCACCACCACCTCTGGTCATTAAATGAACATGTCCTCCCAATTTTGTGTTGTCAGAAAGATCGCATTTTAGCCAGAGATATAGTTCTTCTGCACATATAATGGTTATAATATGGATGAGGTTTAGCCAAACAATCTGCTACAGTGTTTCAACATTTATAACATAACTGCACTTTAATCAACGAACGTCAGTTCCTATATTATGGAGCATATGTTAATAGGAATTACTCAAATCTGCCTACACTGTTGAGAAGTCAAAGCTTTCGCTTGCTTTGCTCTAAATAGATAAGACACTTAAATGCATAGGCACACAGCGAAGTATTACACAGATTATATGGATTAAACCCATGACCCTTCCACTTTTGTTTTCAGCAAATCAGATCCTAAGAAAAAAAAGCATATGAATTTGCCCCGCCCACTTCCTTTTGTTTTCAGCCAATCAGGTGCAAGAAAGGAAATTGTATTGTTCAATTTGTTTTTCACTTGTGAAAAACTTATTTTCGCTTGTGAAAAATATATTTTCAATTGTGAAAAAAGTATTTTCATTTGCAAAAAAAACTATTTTCGCTTGTGAAAAAGTATTTTCCTTTGAGAAAAAAGTATTTTCATTTGTGAAAAACTTATTTTCACTTGTAAAGAAAGTATTTTCATGTGTGAAAAAAAAGTATTTTCATTTGTGAAATAAATGATAACAGTGTTGCATCGCAGTCTAAATGCGATTTTTGTGGGACTCGCTGTGCGCGCTGTAATAAGTTCAACAAAAAAGAGCAATGCTACGAGAAGCCACTATGCAACACATGTGGGTATCGCGAAGTCGTGTTTAAAGGTGAAGATACAAAACGCGATTTTGGCAAATGGCTTTTTAGTAGGACACACAAAGATTTCACTGCCATAGCACACAATGCAAAGGGCTTTGACAGCTACTTCATTTTACAGTATCTGATAGACAATTCAATCAGGCCTGAAATCATTTATTCCGGGTCAAAAATAATGTATATTCACGTACAGCGTGGACTGAATATACGAATTGTAGACTCGTTGAATTTCCTTCCCATGAAACTAGCAAAACTACCCGATGCATTTGGCCTTGAAGCCTTGAAAAAAGGATTTTTCCCACATTTATTCAGCAGCAACCACCATTTCAGTTACACCGGGAAATACCCTTCACCAGAATTTTATTGCCCCGATTACATGAGCAGCGATGAAAGAGCAGAATTTTTAGTATGGTATAAAGACAAAATAGACCGTGGTGAACAGTTTGATTTTCAAAAAGAGATTGTAGAATACTGTCAAAGCGACGTTCACATTTTACGAAACGCATGTCTCAGGTTTAGGGAGATCATTTTAAGTATCACTGGGACTCAAGAAGTTCATTTTGACGAGGAAGATGGCGCGCTAGACACAAAATGCAAAGGTGGAATTGATCCGTTTCAGCTTATTACAATAGCCAGTCTATGCATGAGAATTTTCAAAAGCAAATTTCTACCCGAGAATTGGGAAATCAAGGTCACGAATAACAATGAAATATCAGATTGGCTACCCGCTTGTCTCGTAGACGATAAATTCACAGTGGATTTAAATGGTACGTCAATGACTAGTGAGCAACTTCAAGAAAATGGGTATCTTATCGAAGACAAAAAGTTCGTATGTTCCCCTATAGCTCAAGTACCGTCATACGGCTACAGTAGTAGGGATACCTTCAGTATGGCATCAATTCAGTGGTTAGAATGGTACATGGAAGATAAAAAATCTAAGGGTAACCCAATTCATATACGTCATGCGTTGAATGGGGGCGAAGTCAAAATCTCAGGAACTAATTATCGCGTAGATGGTTATGCAGAGATTGTTTCCGAAACAAATGGACAGTCTAAGAAAAGGGTTATTGCTCTTGACTATTATGGCTGTTTCTGGCACGGTTGTCCAGTCTGCTTTACTACCCAAAGGCACCAAATCAAATTACCAAGAACGGGGCAGTCACTTGAAGAGTTGTGGACTCTCACAAAGAATCGAGAACAATGCATAAAAGCGTTGGGAATAGAGCACATTACTATCTGGGAACACCAGTTTCACGAGCTTTTGCGTAGTAATGAAACAGCTAATACATTTGTCAAGTCATTGGATCTACAAGAAAGACTCAACCCTAGAGACGCATTTTATGGGGGTAGGGTAAATGCAACACAGCTTTATTACAAAGCAAACACTGGTGAAAAAATAAACTACCTTGACGTGTGTTCGCTGTATCCATCCGTGAACAAATATGCAATTTATCCCATAAAAGAACCAACCATTGTTACGAGCGATTTCGGCAATATTGAGCAGTACTTCGGCATTGCTAAGATCAAAATTTTGCCACCCAGAAACCTCTACCACCCAGTACTTCCAGTTAGAATGAATGGAAAGCTTGTATTTCCACTGTGCCGTACTTGTGGATCAAAGCAAATCCAAGATCCATGTAAATGTAGCGATGAAGATAGGTGCCTAATTGGTACGTGGTGTACACCTGAGATAATGAAAAGCATTGAACACGGGTACACGATTTTAAAAATTTTTGAAATTTATCATTGGAATGAAACTTCACAATTCAATCGGGAAACGGGGGAATCAGGTTTGTTTGCCGGTTACATAGACATGTTCCTTAAACTGAAACAAGAAGCTAGTGGGTGGCCCGACTCTGTCGCATCAGAAAAAGACAAGGCGCAGTACCTGTCCGACTACAAAGAAAGAGAAGGAATAGTGCTCGACAAAGAAAACATTAAGTAAAACCCTGCTCTTCGCTCAATAGCCAAATTGCTTTTGAACTCGTTTTGGGGAAAATTTGGTGAGAACATGAGAAAAAACAAAACGTCGTTTTTTCACGAGTCTGAAGCAGACAAATTCTTTCAGTGTATCAGCAATCCTTCCAAGACAGTGAAAGATTTCTACATCATATCAGATGATATGATTCAACTGACTTGGGAGGATACAAAAAACTTAATACCAGAGGATTACAAAACCAACATCTTCATCGCTGCCTTTACCACATGTTGGGCGAGACTTAAATTGTTCTCACTGCTAGAGATGCTTGACAGAAGAGTGTTATATTTTGACACAGATTCTGTCATTTTTGTGAGTCGTGTCGGAGACAAAGATCCAGAAACGGGATCTTTCTTGGGAGAACTCACGAATGAGCTGAAAAAGCCAGGCGATTTTATCACCGAGTTTGTCTCTGGTGGACCAAAAAACTACGCTTTCAAAACACTTCTTGGTGAACAAGTTTGCAAAGTCAAAGGGTTTTCTTTTAATTATAAAAATAGTAAACTCATCAACTTTTCATCCATGCTGCAGCTTGTTTCTAATCCACGAGAAAAAATTGTCAATTCAGTCAAAAAGCTGAAACTGAAAAAGAGGAAGCGTAAAGACAGACAATCAGAAAATGAAGTCAACAAGGTAGTCGTTACCAATGAACGAAAAATAACTAGACAGAAATTGAAACGCAAATTATACAACAGGGTAGAACAAAAGGAGTATAGAATTGTGTATGACAAAAGGGTTCTACAGAAAGATTCCTTTGATACGTTACCATATGGTTATTAAAGAAAAGTGAACCATACATACATATATTAAAAAAGGCATCTGTTGAAACAGAATTTCGATCAAAAACCCGTAACAAAGATCATGATTATACTACGTTCTTCATATTGAAATATATAAGTTGATATGCTCGCAATCTCCTTTAAGAAAATGCAATACGATATCGAATGGGAGGTACACTCATGAACCACATCCCTGTAGTCACACAACGTCGAAACATCAGTGATTCAACGTCAATTTAACGTCATTGTTGTTGGAAAGATGATAATTCAGCGTAGTGCGACTTTTGGGAGTGTGAGGGGATGATTTTATCACACGGGTTGAAAGAAAGCAGACACAATTTGAGTTTTTCAGTATTATTGTATTGCTTCGTTTTAATGATGCAATGGAAAAGTCACATGTAATTATGTAATATATGATATACATGTTATCTATTGAAATATAAGATTATTACAGTTTTATCCATTTAATTTCAGTCTTGCTTGTTTTTGATTTGGGTGGAGAATAACCAGGTGGCGCTCCATTTGTTCGTTTCTTCACAATATATCCACTTCCTTTTTGAGACAAATGCTTTGTGTCATTCCCCGTGCTGTCAGTATAACATACATTTGCTACCAGTGATGAAGGTGTGTCAACATCTGTCAAAGCTTTGTAAAAAATATCAGATCCAACAGGTGTTCGAACAGTTTTGGAACAAACGGCATGGCGAACAAGGTCAACAATATGAGTCCCCGGAATGACTTCACCATTCACTAAAATCTGTCCCCTCTGATTCCATTTGATTGTGTTACCTCCATGCTCATGAAGATACTGTAACAGTCCCATAGCTTTTCGTTGCATTGGTTTTGAAATAGCGTACTGCAAAATGTCAGAAAATAAAGGCATGTTCTGTTCACAGCACAATTCGGCTTTATGCACGTTCTCCTCCAGAATCATATTGTCTCCGAAATACGAGTTGTTTGGGGAATTAATGTCAAGGGTCTGTGGACTGTCCTTGTCCTTCGTCGCCTGACAAGATTTCATTAGAACCTGGTATTTCTCTTTTGCCATCAATATTAGCTCGCGTGCCATTGTTGATCAAAGATAAAACAGGTTTGAGCACAATTGGAAGTATTGTCCGTAACTTGATAAGTGTGGCCTTCTTTTTAGCTTCACTCACTCTTTTGTTGATAAGTGTAAGAATTTCCGCCTTAAATGGTACAAGCTTTTTAACGAAATATTGACTAAGTTTAACTGTTCGTTTGTAAATGTTGTAAATTATCTCACACAATGCATTTAACTGTTTTGTTGTAATTGTTTTTAACAATGCCTCCCTTTGTAAATCGCTGGTGGAGTACAATAAATTTAGGAACGCAGACTGTGACCGAACAAGTCGACTCATCTTTCACGACTGATGGTCTCTGGATATTGTTTCATACTTTTATTTTGGCAAATATATACGAGTATCTTCGCCCGGAAAAATTCTCGTGCGAAGGCGATATTTTTCGGGAGTATTTGCCGTCATATCGATGACAAGATACGTATATGGTTCGCTTGTTGCAAGGTCATAACTTTGTTTGATAAATGCAGATTGTTTAGGAAATGCTTGACTTGCGAGAGACAGTAAAGAACTATTCGCACGAATAGAGCGAAACATGACTACATAGTGACAATTCAGCGATATGCTTCTGGCAAATTTTCCAGGCATGAACAGGTTTTGAGTCAAAAAAATGACAGAACAACACCGATGGTGAGCCGTAACGGTAAACAAGAAGAGCGCTTCTTCACTTTTGGTCACCTGACCAGCCAGATCATCAAGCACGATAACTGTGTGATGGGCGGTGTCCGTGGGGTCCGTCCATTCATCGATCTGTTCCCTCGACGGAATTCCAGAATGCAAAATAAGTCCAGGTATACGTTCTTCCATCTGTTCGAATAACGGTTGGTACTGACCATATGCGTAGATTATTTTAGTTGGCGGTTTCTCAAACATTCCATTTGCATTCTCTAGAAGCTTGAATGTAAACCTTGTTTTACCAGATTGACTAATTCCTGATAGTAGAAGAGAGGCAGGCGATGCAAAGCGAATAAGAGACTCTTTTTCCCACCATTTGTCATTCATAGCCGTATTACTGTCAGAACTCATTCCGTTTACTTTGGTGTCAGAAACGAGACTAATAAATAATATCAGGGACAACATGGCTTTATAGTACACGACAGAAAACAGCGTAATATTTAATTGACTGATATATATATATATATATTCACATTTCATTCTACACCAAAAGGATCTTAAAATGGACAAAAAGTAGCGCATTACGTTGATACATCTATGAAATTTATAACGATTATTTTTGCTCTCAAAACATAGATTACCGGTACTCGTTATAACCGCGTCAATTAATGTTTTTAATAGCATAAGTAATACTGTTACCTTTTTCCACTTTTTTTCATACATGAATTGGTGTTCAGGAGACATTTATTGCATAAATCTGTCAACGTAATGTCAAAGATCTAAGACATATTTGAGAAACAACAAAAAGTATAACACATATTCAAATACAATCGAAAGCTTTTGTAACATATTCTACAACATATTGATCAGGAAAAACACTTTTTTCTAGCAAGTCAACAATGTCAGGCAACTTTGTGCCATTGCATTTCATAAGCAAGTAACATAAAACATAATATCCGCAAACATCAGAATTTTTACTTTGAAATGGCACATTATTGTAGACACACACATTAGTGTTTTTTGTTAAAAAGTCTTCAAAGTTGGTATTGTACTGTCCTGGCAAATGGCCGAAACTGTCGAAGCACTCCGAATGAACAGGATCGTGAAACCAAAATACTATCCAATGTTTCCCAGGAAGATACGACTCCTCTGTGTTACAAATATATGCAGTAGGAAAAGTCAGAACTTTTGTAGGTAATGTGTCAACAGAATATATATCGCGAGCAACAAAAGTCAAACATCTGTTTTCTCTGATGACGCAAAGAAGTTGGTTTGTATTCATACTCGTGTGTACTTTACTTCTCTCGAGTGGTCCACCTCAATTAAAGCAGGAAACTCAGCATAAGCTAGACAGTTTAGTGTTTCTGTTGTGTTTGCGGCAAACTTCACTTCTAATCTGACGCTTCCTTGTCTCACCAAGTTAATATATTGCTCGCCGAGATCGTTAGGGTCAATGCTAAAGGCATATACGGCAAAGCCTTGAACAAACATGGTTCTGTTTATCTGAAGACCTGCATCTTTATTCCATTTTTCAGCCACCTCAAACAAATTGACAAATGGCGTGACGATGTTTCTGTTCTTTCCTACATCCATTTTCATTGGTCGTGTAGGGACACTTTCACCATTCACGTAAAGTCCCATTTCCTCTGCGATGTTGAGAAAGGTGAATGGATTAGTTGTATAATCGCCATTTACCGCAGTTTGCTTCACGAAAGCGAAAAAAGCCTTGGTTGGCAAATTATTTGACCAAATGTTCTGCCAAATGAAAGTGCCTGAGCCGCTCGGAATAGTGTTCATCTTTAGCTCTGTCCTAGACAGTGGGTATTTAGCAGTGACATCCTTCAGTATTTCGCCATGATTAATAAGCACACCGCTGTCGACTTTGATTTTGCAAGCTTTAAACACAACGTCTAAAAGCTCCAGTTTGTAGCTCGGAGATGCTTCTTTGCTCACAAGAACGAATGCAGCGCGATTTCTGAACAGTTTCAAATGTATGTCAACGCCATTGACAAGGTATTTATCCAGTCTGAATATGTCTTCGTAAAGAGGGCCTTCCATGTCAAATATGTTGCTCTCTTGTGTGAACTGGTACCGTTGAGCTAATCCACCATTGGAGCCTGCATCGGGATCTACGTCTTCGGTATCGTAGTCATCGAGATAGAAAAGCTGTGACTGTAACTGCGACTTTGCTATGTCGTTTCCGTTTGACAGAAGCAGTTTCAGATAGGCCTTCCATGGGTAGTAACTTGTATTTAAGCTAATCAATTTACCGTTCATGTATGTGTCTATCTGTGACCACATACTTTGAAGCGGAATATTAACAATGCCCGTCTTTTCTTTAGCTGCCAGGGCAGTTCCATCCGCCTTGACAATTCTGCATTTTATATACAACCGGCTTCTACGTAAATCAATATATTCGTTTCCTTGACCTGGAATAGTAATTTCAATTGGCGTATCTTCCGTATTATACGATGACACAGGCCTACAGTCCGAAAAGTAGATTTTTTCAATAGCCACTTGATTAGGGGGTACAGAAAAAATAGATAACTCGGAAGGTTGCCCAATGTCAGTTATTTTATCAGTTAGGAACGACATTTTTTAGAAAATACGTTATCGTTATCTTCCGTTTGTTTTAATTCCGAATACTCGCGTTTCTGTGCTTTCTCTTTACTCCACGGGTTGCCCCTTTTTGTTTCCTTGTCACTCGGGTTTCCCTTTTGTGCCTTAGAAATGGGTCCCTTTTTATAACCTTTCTTTTTTTGTGAATTAAGAGATGAACTCCTTTTCGCTGCTGGTTGAGAACTGAAAGAATGTTTGGATTTTGATCCTTTTATAGCCAGTGGAACATGGGGTGCTCCATCTTGAATTGCTTCTTTGAACTCAGACCTTGCCCTGTCTTCAGCGGCGGCAGTTGGTGATACTTCTTTTCCAACCACAATTTTCTGTTCAGGTTCAATGGTAACATGACGATTCACCGGTACCATATATGGCTTTTTTGCGTACATGTTAGCTATTCCACCGCCACTTTGTCGTCCTCTATAGTATCCGGGATGAAATTTACCATCGATCATATTTTGATAAAATGATTTCCACACTCTAGGGTCAGAAACGTACGTTGTGCCCACCATTTTGTCATCAATTTAAAGGAAAATGATGCTTTTTAAGATGAAGCGTTACTGACACTGTATCTCGAATAAATGAAGCCTGCTTGCCTTGCGAGTCGTTTATATAGATATGTACGTCCTGAAATTGACCCATTCGGAGAGGAACATCGTAAGGCATGTGGTATATGATATTCTGTTTGTTGTCCTTTAGCCAAACGCGACGAAGCAATGGAACGTCGTGTCCACCAAGAACTGTATTGTCACAAAGGTTTGAATAAACAAACAATTCAGAGGTTGGAAAAGTGTACCCCTGCCCCCGCTCAATACAAATTTCGAGAAGCGAAACAGTCCAGTAGCCCGTAAGTGATACGGGTGTAGACAGGTGCACACGAAAGTCATGCGGTTTGTTATTTGGAAACATCAATTTACTATCCTCAGAAGCCAGCACCATTCGCAAGCTCATCTTGACAGAAAGTGAATATGATAAGTTTCAGCGTGTTGATTTTATAGGTTTGATAAATAAAGCGCAGCCACTAAGGGACTTCCTGAAGATCCGATTGTTTAATCCAGGAATCAAATTTAGATGGCCACTGATGCCAGGACACTAACAGCTCCATTTCGCCTCTGGCATTTTTTCTCTTCTTCAGTATTTTATTGACTTTCCATATTTCCTGTGTATCAATTCTTTGTAATTCTTGCGAATAGTATGACCCCGTCAATGCCATATTGTCAAAATCTTTAAGCTTATAAACTGGTATTCCGTGTCGCATAAATCGATGAGATACAATAAATATTTCACCTGTCCATTTTTGACTGTATTCCCTCATAAATTTTGTTTTCTCTTGAGTTATGCGCACCTTATCATTCACCTTGAACTGGAAAGGGCTTCTTTTAGTTTTCTTGACTTTCTTTTGTCTTAACTTCTTATTAGATTCAGAACTTTTATTTATTTTTGTTTTGGTTCGCACCAGATACTCATTGAGTCTCACTTCCTCTTCATTTGATTTGCTAACTGCTGAAGGTGCCATATTCCCCAAGGGACGCGAGGGTGTGTTGTTGATAGCCTTCGTAATATCAGGTAATTGTTTAATATACTCGTATGACTGATTGTACATAAACATGCGAGAAAGTCTATTTTGCAGGTTCTGGATTGTTCGTTCTGCAAAATTGGATTTAGTTTCGTTTTCAGTAAAAATCTGATGGATGCCTCTTTCCTTCAACAATGCTGATAAAAAACGGTTTTTGAATTCACTCCCTTTGTCTGTTCTAAGTAATTCAGGTTGTCTCCCTTGCTTTAAGATAGATTTTAGACCGCTGATTACTTCTGAGGCGGTTTTATTCTTAAGTGGAGCAGTGAAAATAAAACGAGAGAATACGTCTTGTAAAACTAAAATGTATTGATAATTTTGGTTATGTTTCGAAATGTTCCGAACGTCCATCAGGTCTCCATCCCACTGAGCATCGATTCCTTCTACGAGAACAGGACTCCGTTTAAATTTTCTTTGTACACGCTTTTGAAGAGAATAGGCCTCGAGACTGGACAGAAACCTCTTGATAGCAGGCAGTCCTATCTTAAATTGTCCATCTTTTTTCACAAACTTGTACAGTTTCTCAGGCCCACTAAAGGCAGCTGGATGTTTAGGATCAGACCAGATGTTTTCTAAATACTGTTTTTCTTCTGAAGATAACATTGCGACTGAAGTGAATGTGAAAAGACACCAGTATATATACACTGACTACGGTCATGTTCTCGAGAAAGAATCAAACTGCGGTTGGCTGTAGTTGTCTGGGGCCGCCATTTATGGCTTAATATTGCAAGGACCAAGTGACATTTTTCAACGAGAAATTGATATATCGAAAAGGAATATTCAAAACATTAATGGCCGAAAATGGCGCATTGTTTTATTTTCATGAGCTATCCCATCTGTTCAGTTGTATTTTTTCGACATTTCATTTTCTCGTTCTCCCCTAACAAAACAAGTAAACAACGTTGGCAAGAAAAAGATATGTATTCATTAATTCATACAAATATATACAAATATACACAGTACATGCAACTTTATTAAACATAAATTAGACAAAATACATTCATGCTATTTGTTTATAATCAAGTCCGTTAGTGGTCATCATCTATAAAATCCACATAAGTTTTCAAGAAATTGCATGATTTACATTTACAATTTGTCTTTTTAATTTCACTTATTCTTATGTACAGAGAATCTTCTTTTCCGCTCCCGGGAATCCTGGGAACATAGTCCATCCAGTTACATGTAACTGTTCGTTCTGTACACACATCTCCCTCTTCCATGATTTCGTATCCCAATATCAGCTCATTTTGGTAATTAGTTCTGATCGAAACGAACTCATCAGTAGGAGTTTTTGGTTTTATTTTTTTACAGATAAAACATGCTTGAACACAAACAGAAGTTGTCTCTATAACAAATGTGTTAGTGCTGTCATATTTCCTTTCTTTTACTCGAAATTCTGGTTGAAATTTACAAAAATGATCCATTTTAAATCTTTGTCACTTGAAACTATAAATAAAATAAAAAAAAAAAGCAATATTCATATAACACTACCAAGCATGGAAAAAGAACACATATAAGAGTAAGCAAAACATTAAACTTTAAAAGAAATGTATATCAAAACAAGTTACTATTTTGAAATCACCGACATATAGTCACTCTTTTCAATGGTTCATAAAATCATTTGGATTACAGTTGGAACATGTCAGAGCCCCTTCTTGATTTTGATGAAATTCCTCGCAGAAACTCACTTTGTCAAGCTCCCCGTCGAGAAGTTCTTCAACAAGGAGCATAGCAGATTTTAGTTTGTCCCACTGAAGAAACGTGAGTGCTATGCCAGTTTTCGTCGGGGTTAATTCCTCTCGGTCCTCTGGTGTAAACCAACGTCGTATGTTCACCAGGGGGTACCCACTTTTCACAGACACGTGGTAATTTCCACCCAAGTGTACCTTAAAGTCCACGGTTTGAGATTCGCGGTATTGTTCCAATGCACTATCAATAGCTTCTAGGCACCAGTATTGCAGTTTCTTCCACTTTTCCAGATTTAACGCTATTCCCTTTTTAGTCGGAAATAATTTCCCATCATCTCTTCTCTCATACTTTCGAATATGAATGAGCATTTGTCCCTTGAACGTATTGCCAACAACATAACAGTCATTGCCAATGTCTATCTGACACAGTTGTTTTTGTTGGGGCTCTCCATCTTGGTCACTTCTAGTTTTCATCCAGTGTGCCCCACTGTCGTTAGCAGGCAAATTCGCTGAACTGTCTTTATTACTAGTTTCTATCACAAGACGGCCAGGCCAATCGTATCCGTCCCTGGCACTCTCATCAATGTCTCTATTTTGCTTCTTATTATTCTGTGCAAGCGGCAGCTTCAGAAGTGCGGCACGACTCACTTTTCTTTCCATAATGAAGCAGATAATATTTTGTCAGTCTTTACAGTTGTGCTACTGAAATTCATATGAAAGTGTTCTCTTTGCTTAATACGACTGTTCCATAAATAGATCACAATAGAAATCATTATTATACGTCATTTCTTTTTCTCGCGCAATGGTTGTGCAATTGGCGGCCATGTTTGTTTACGATGCGTCACAGATATTTTTAGTAACAACAGTCCCATAATTCAGTATTGTTCTTTGTTCTTTTTTCGTCCGCCATCTTGATTGCACACTATTTGCTTTGATGACGCAATACCATATTATGACTCATGTCTATTTTTAGTACTGCTATAGTTATATACCTGCTGCTTCTAACTTGAAGATACTCAAAAGACGAACGTTAAATGCGCCTACTTCGACGCTGAAGATCACAATAGGACGACACTGGCTGCGTTCGGCATCGTATAGTCATCGTGACTCGCAGGTAATGCTGTTTCCTTAGTTGTCCTCGTGTTTTTATTATAAGATGTGTTTCATGCAGCTATATGCTATTTGACTTTCTTGACCATTATGCTATTTACGCTTGCCATGCTAGCGGCAACTTTTTACATCTGCTGATAACCTTTGCAAAGAGCTGGGATCCAGGTCGGGCTTGATCTGGATCTACATTTTTGACAGTCTGATAGTATTCCTGAAAAAGCTTGTTTTGGAAAAAAAAATGCGGCAGACGACAATGAAATAATGTAAAAACATTACACAGCATGCAAAGAGTTAAGGCAGGAGTGTTTAGCTCATTAAAATGATGTTATCAGCTACATTATCCAGCTGCTTCAACAATCTTTGTTTCTAGCAATACCAATAGAACATATCATTTCGGTATTATCCCCAAAAATTGCTATATACTTCCAGCGAAGACTCAGATCAGTGTGGGCATCTACCTAGTTGGATCAGTGTTTGCTGTCCGCATGGAGAAGTTTGGTCCTTACTTTCAAGTAACTTACAGTGAAGACTGGGCAAAAGCCCAGACTGATCTGAGTCTTTGCCGGGTGCACATGTATTTTGATGGATGCTAACAATCATTAAAACTTTTATATTTTATAGGTCGATAGCGCTTAGGACTCTAAGTATGAACTTGCCAGACCAGCGAGCTGGAGACATATATACTCAAGCGGGTAGAGCAGAAACCGTAGCGGATATTGAACATTCTACAAGCCAAACAACATGGACAAGAAAAAGGCCTCCTTTAGTTCAAGCTACAGTATTGCAATGTATACCAAAGACCAGGATGGGGTGTCACAATCCTGGAGGCACAATTCCCACCAACCGTAGGCACATTGGCTGTAATACAATGTATATAATACACAGCGACTATGATATATCCAGTTACTTGATTCCTATATTGAAATGATATATCAAATTTCTTGACTTCAACAAACATTTTATGTTGTAAATCCCAACTCTCAGTATTTGAAAGTATAATGCATAAATTGTACGTAAAACAAAGTAAATTCCAAGTTTATGCAAACATAATTAAACAGTAAACGTTACGACCAATACGTTTTTAATTTCCTAAATTCCAAATTTTCTGCAAGCATAAGTAAGAATAAAATGCCCATTATATTTGGTGTATACAACATGACATATTTTTGGCGTTTGCGTTGAAAATAATTCCAAGTATTCTTGATGTATAAGGTAGCTTAAACGTGCATTATATTTTATATGTATTACTGTCAAATATTATTTGCATTTAAGTGTTATTAAATCCCGAGTTTTAAGCAAGTTTAAACAAACAATATTTCAAGTTTACTTGTATCAGCATGGCATATAATCGGAGTTTACGTTCTTAAACTTTCAAGTTTTGTTTGAGTTTAGTTAATACATAAAAGACAGTAAACTGTTATCATTTACGTTATACATGTATGAAACTTGAAGTAAACGGAAAGTTTATTGAACTATAATCGTGACGTAAAGTCAGGAAAATTCAATTAAATTTGAAATATAATAACGTTAGATATAGATATAATAGCAAATTAAACGCGTTTTTTCGTGCATTGGTCCACTTTGTTTTATTTTTCCTGCACTGTCTATAAATATATGGCTAGTGTATGGAGCCCTGCAGATTGATTAGACAGGATTCTGTCAGAGTGTCGTATAAGGAATGTACAGCATAAAGAGGGTTACAGGTTACTTATTAGCCCTCTAAAACAGATAGATAGCATATTTTCAAATATGACATTATGACCCTGTAGAGGTGATCACACATGTCCTGATTCAAAAATAAAATGGACCCATATTGGATGACTTCCTGAAGTCAGGTGATCTGGGTCCACTTTCGTTTTATTTTTCCTATTGTTACGTCGTCGTAAGACAGTCAAGACGGAAGAGAGAGTTTTATAAGATGACCCCTGTTATGCTTTGACAATACCACTGGGGAAAAAATGCACGCAACTAGTTCACTATTTTAGTACTTTATGTACAAAAAAACATCGACATCACATGAAAATACACTAACAATACCTACGTTGCTACTTTTGCTTAGTTGGCCATCCTTTTCTGAAACACGTTCTCACTCTAAAATGGTTTCCAATAGAAGCAATCTTAGAGTGTCTCGTTTCAGTCGTACGCCAACTAGACAAAAATAAGTAAACGTAAAACCAGACACAACCAACTCAAATATAGCTCATGAGCGCAGTGTCAGCTGATTATCGCGAGTTCTAGTGGTACTTCTGCGGCTTCTTCAGACCAATATGTCTTTATCTTGGATGACCGCACCTTCTGACACTTGGGTCAGTCTATTATATATTTTTACTTCTACCACGAACACTAAATGCGTTTTACTGACACTTGGGTCAGTCTATTATATATTTTTACTTCTTACGCTAACACTAAACGCGATTTACTGACACTTGGGTCAGTTTAACATATATCTTCTGTCTACACTGGTCCTCCATTGGCGACTCTTTGTCTGGCAAGGGAAACTGTTCCCCACTCTTTTAGTGGTCCAAGGTGCAAACTATTTCTGCGCCCTTAGATAACAGGAACCTCTGGCTTCTACGGCCTATCTCTATTCAGTGTTGGAGGGGACACACATAGAGACAATTCTGTAAAATATAATCTACTGATAGAAATTTGGTTAACCAGAATATCTCTACCGTGTGTGGTGGAATTGTTCGTTTGAATATACAAAATAGAAAGTCCTTTGTGATCTTTTCTAAACCTGCCCAACCACATAATGGCGCGATTAGCCCTCACCATTGGGTGTATGGCTAATGGCCCTCTATGCGGTAGGCATGGATCCGTCTTTGGATGTACTGCCAATAAAATTGTAATCAGAGGAAAATAGTTGTAGTGACCAACCTGTGTCCGCACTAACCAAATACCTCCGTTGCAGTAAACGAACAAACCCATGCACTATCAATACACCCCTTCGCTGAGATACAAAGTGCTAATATAACGTCACCCTGGTTTGCGACGTCAACGTAGCTGAAACGTCGAGAATCGTGGCCTCTTTCCATTTGAGGTCACGCAATCTATCTCGTTTCATAGTTTACATTTACTGATACTTATTCCCTTCGAAAAATCCAGGTAAATGTAAAATAACGCATTGTCAACGTAACGTATTAACTTTACCTTGGCCACCGCTTTGTCTACGAGACAATTTCGTATCTGCATACCGTATCAGCTTTAAACACTGAAATCTTTCAGCACAACATAAATATGACCTTATGTACATCAATATCTACTGTTTTATGCGTGAATAATGCACAATATTTATATGCGTGTTTTGGTGTAGGCACCTAACCCCTATACGTACATGCGTCAGCTATAATCGTAATTATATAATGTATTTGGGTATATGCACCTAACCTTTATACGTACATGCGTCAGCTATAACCTTATTTATATATGCGCCTAAAAATAGTAAGTAAGTATGATCAGGAAATACCACAATCACAAACCGCAGACAAACCCATGGCATCGCAAGGAAGAGCCACACAACCATCACGAGACACCAGGAAGACAAACTAAGCAAAGCTCTCTATTCCCCATCAGGATGATTGCAAAACTAGAATGATCTTAAAGTAACGTACAACAAAACATAGAACAATTACAGACTCCCGCAATGGGAGTAACAATAAACAAAAAGTCAACAACAACAGAACCACCGCCTTAGAACGAACAGCAGCCTAAGCCACTGGAGGGCTTAAATGCATTATACTGGTACAAAATCTTCGCCCTAAATTCTGCTGTTGTTGAAGTACAAGAAATGTTCAGCTCGCGTTGGAAGCCTTCTAACTAATGCAATGTATCATCATGGAGAAACACTCTAATCAAATGAACACACTATGGTGAAACAAAGATAAGGGCTCACGACTCACAGATAGCCAGAGCTAAAGAAAACCTCAAGTTGATGCACGGTGGTCCAGCTACAAATAAGCATCAGGCACCAACCCACCAATTAAAGCTTTACGCCAGAGCCGTCATAGAGTCTGAGGCCTGACCCACCGTCCTGCAATTAAAGAGGAAACCATAGCTATAAACCGATATTGGGTTTAAAACCAGGCATGCAGACTGTCGCATGACATCCAAGTTACATGTATATCCAACCTTTATATAACGTTTGATAATCTTTTCTATTGATCACTAAAATTAGGTGTTCCGACAATTTGTTTGAATTTATTAACTAAATAACTATAAAATATAGGTTCTGATATGCCTTATTGAAGAAGAGTTTTTAACCCAAAGTTGTATTTAACAATTAACTCTGAGTGTCTGTGGTAGAATTTAGAAAATGCTTTTCGAATTGTGTGATATCTATAACCCTGTTTTAATAACTTAGCAGTTAAAAATAAGTTTCTATTCTTGAAGTTATTAACATTGGAACACACTCTTGCAAAACGAAAAGCTGAGAAATATGTACACAATAGGAAGGGGAACGAAGAACATCTCCATCAAGAAACGGGAAATTTACTATTTAAAAATTAAAATCATCCCCTTTATCATAAATTTTAGGCGAAACAATGCCATTTGTTATTGACAAGTTCAAGTTCAAAAACGAGGCCCCCAAAGGGGGTCTGTGCTCCCTTTATTCCTGAAAATAATGCATTGATCTCCGCAAATTCCTAAAAGAAAGTTCCTCAGCCCCCTGAAAGTATTTTCCCTTTGTTTCCCAAATCCTTAAAATTAATTTAGCTTCTCCCCAAATCCCCAAAACTATAAGCTAATTCACCCTTAAAATGTATTTATCATTTCATAGGATTAAATACACATACTTAAAACTATGAAGCTATACACGAGCGGATGATTTAATATTCACTTAATATTTTACGTTGTACACGTAAAGATAGGGCTTAGCCTTGGAATACATGATATATAATTATTTTAATGAAATGCATGATATGCAGCTCAAAGTATGAGGCCATCCTTATAATTCTGTTGCTGTACCTGGTAGAGTAGGTGTGGAGGAACGCTCTCTAGTTTTGATTTTTTTTTTTATTTGGGGCAGCTATACCATTTGGTTTTCAGGTGGGGGAGGGGCTGTTATTTTCAATAGATGAAACTAGATTTTCTTAGACAACGTGAAATAATTATTTTTGTAACCATAGAAAGTGTTTTTACCATTGTTATTAGGCCCTATATTTTACTTTACCTTCAGTTTCAACAAGTAAGCATATATCTGATCAACATTCATCAAAGTTTTAATAAAAACATCTAGCTACATTTGTACCTACATAGAAAATTACATACCAGGCGCGTAGTTATGATGTTGATTAACACTTGTGCTAGGGGGGTCCCGGACATGCACCTCTGAAAAAAATATTGATAAAAAACGTGTGATCTGGTGCATTCTGAGTGTTCTCAAGTATGTTATTAGCAACCTGTTATTATGTACCTGTTGCAACAAGTATACAGTAACAAGGAAGATCAAAGGTGTAACTTGGTTTATCATGCCTGTCGTTAAGTACACTAGGTAACAGATGAGGTAGTGGGCTGGATTGGGTGTGAAAACTTTCATCGTCTCTTCAAGGGTGAACGCTGTGTTGCTCTTCATGAGAAAATTACAGCAAAGGGGAATTTAACATGTTCAGCTATATATCGTTGTACTGACTGCGGGAAGACGGTTAACACAATAAATGGATAAAAACCTTAGTGTGGTCAGATTTATTTGGAAAGTCTAGGTTATGTCTATAGGTTTGTTTGGGAATCAGATTTTGACAAACAAATAGCTGATGATGCCACTATGATATCTTATATCGAAAGCTTAGAAATAGTAACTCCATTAGAACCGCGAGATACATTTAAAAATGGAGGTCGCACTGAAACTGATATCCTGTTCAAAGAGACATGTATGGATGAAACGATTGATTACTATGACGTTAAATCCCTTTACCCTTGGGTTAATAAAATGGGTAAAATGCCATTAGGTCATCCTCTAATCATCACTGAAAACTTTAAAGAGTTACATGCATATAAGGGTCTTATGAAGTGTAAAGTTATCCCTCCAAAGGGTCTTCTCCACCCTGTCTTACCATGTAAAGTGAATGGAAAATTGTTGTTTCATCTCTGCAAAAAATGTGTTGAATCACAGGAACAGGCACCATGCCGGCATACCACGGAAGAACGTTCTTCTGGAATATGGTAAAATCAAAAAGAAACCTGGTATGCGGGCACTGGCAAAATTGATGCTAAACTCCTTCTGGGGAAAATATAGTCAGAGATCAAACCTATCACAGGTCACCCTTACAGATGATCCCCTTGTTTAACTTGAAAAAATTATGTCAGATCGTGAAGACGTGACATGTGTTAATAATGTGTCAAAAGAGTTTGTAGAGATGAGATGGAAATACAAAGAATATTTTGTAGACACTAATCGCAAAACGAACGTCGTGATAGCAGCATATACAACTACCCAGGCGAGATTAAAACTGTTCTCTTATTTAGAAACACTTGGCCCAAGAGCTTATATGCTGACACAGATTCTATTATTTTCTCCAGCAAACGTGGAGAAGCAAAACCTATACTAAATGATTTTCTAGGGGACTTAACAAACGAGTTACCTGGAAACTAAATAGTAAAGTTTATAAGTGGAGGTCCTAAAACTATGGGTATGAGTTATCTAAACCCGACGAATATGGGAATCGTACCCATTGTAAAATACGTGGCTTTACCCAGAACTACAACAATAAGCTAAACGTTAATTTTGGAGTTCTGAAACATTTTGTAACTGAGTGCCAGCATGGCACAGTGTCTGTTGTGAATGCTCATAAGATAGCCAGAGACAGAAACAAATCAAAGATAACAACAATGCCGGAACGAAAATATTACCAAATTGTTTTTGACAAAAGAGTTATAGGGGCACATTATGTTTTTTTTTCTTATGGACACTAATGTGGTTGGTAGTATATTTATGTTAAAAAGTAAGTGCTTATCTAATTGCATGTGTCGAAAATAGGGTCACCTGCTGGGAAAGGGCTGACCTCGTGGCTCTCGTTTGTGGTGTCCAACTGTGAGTGTGTCACTTTCCCATTGGTATCCTGAGTCAGGTGTGGTACTTGATTGTATCGATCCCTGATCTTTGCACCCTTACTTACTTTCAATATATTTTAGCATTATATTCCCTGTATCTATATGAATGTTAGTATATTGTACACACTGTAACATGGATGTAATGTTGTGATTTGTAAATAAACATTTCTATGTAACTGAGTCGTTTTGTTTCAGTATTGTAGTGCAACCACAAATGATGCTGGCCACATCATACTGTTACCCTGTGACGAGCGCTTACAAACACCATTCAATACTGAAAACCATAACATTTGCTGTAACTAAGTTGTAATTAGATTAGATAGCACAATAAATTAATAACAGATCAGAGGCATAACCATTTGTTTCTATTCATAGGTGGGGTGGGGTGCCGTTTATTAATCTTAGGGGAGACTCGCTGTGAATAGAGTTGCTTCCCCTTGTTCGAAAAATTGACTCCCCACACCTGTCAATTATATAGACTATATAGGGAAAACTGCTGACTCAGCTGTTTGATAGAGACATGGTAAACTACACTACGTATACTAAAATAAATGATTTAATAAATTTGGGTTTGGAATTTACTAAAAGATTGATACGGAACAAAAACAACATATTTTGGTATGATGTTCTAGAATCCTGGAAAGAGATCTGCAACAAACAAAATGAAACTAAATCAGAAGAAATAGGATCAATAAACATTTGGAATAATAAAGATATAACAATAGCAACAACTCATTGGAGATGGCACGGAAAAAACATATACTTCATTAAAGTCCTACTTAACCAAGATGGGATCCTGATAAGTTTTAATCAGTTAATCACTGAATATGACTTACAAATAGATTATATGCAATACTTTATTGTTAGGACTGCGGTTTTTCATTACATATTGAGAAAACAAATCCATATTGGTCCCACTCAATTAGCAAATAACAACATTCCTTTTAATTTCAAAATTATATTAAAGAGCAAAAAGAACTGTAAAGATATGTACAAATTGTTAAATGAAAAAGAAATACTACCCAAAAGTCAAATTAAATGGATTATGGTTTTTGGTAACGAAAATTTAGATTGGCATCAAATCTACGAATTCCCGCCAAAAGTCGCGAAGATACGAAATTGCGCTGGTTTTAGTATAGAATACTTCATAGAATTTTGGCCACTAATGATATACTGCTTAAATGCGGCATAAACCAAGATAACTTATGCACTTTTTGCGAGGAGTTCCCGGAAAAAAATGAACACTTATTTTGGTACTGCAACGTCATTATGGAGTTTGGAGAAAATTATGAAAACTGGATTTACGAAAAACTTGGTTAACATTGACAAGAAACGTGCCATCTTCGGGATATGTAATCAAAATGAATATAATAAACCTATAAATTATATTTTAATCTTATCAAGATTTTATGCTGCATGGGTCAAACTAATGAAGTTTTCATACATATTGAAAAGAAAATAGCCATTAAAGCAGATCATTTTGATAAATTTGCAAAATTTTGGCAGAAATGGATGCAAATGAATGAAAATAATTAGAACTCTATCATTGAGTATTTGGTGCTTAAACGTGATCCTAAAACGCTAAAGGCGTCGATGTATGTGTGGCGTAAGTTCTTTTTCAAGTTATAAAACCATATCTCTATAGATATTCTTATGTCCTTGTGGTTTGATAAAAAATACTCTGGGTTGTCAAATACTTACTGTCCAAATATTTGCAAGGAAGGTCCACCATGCACATCTTTAATTATTTAAGTAAATGCAATACAAACCAGCTCTACATTTCATAAACCTATCACAACGCCAAACAGTTAATATTTCTCACCCAATGTACATTGTCATTAAAAATGCAGAATGCTGCAGCTAAAATAGGAGACATGTATAAACATAATATGCTCTCTTCACTTACCTTTTTGAGCGTTTTTATCCACCAGTAGAATTTGTAATCCCTCACAAACTAACAGTACGAACTACAAATGCTATCGCCTATTTTATTTCGGACTTCAGACTCTATGACGGTTACGACTTAAAGTCTTATCTATTGATGAGATGATAGGTGCCTGATGCTTTGGCTGTTTGTCCGGACCACCGGCGTTACCTGTTGGATTTCTTTTGCTGCTGCATTCAGTTGTATTTACTGTTGAGTCCTTATCTTTGCTTTATCTCTTTGTTATATCTTGATTTATATGTTCTAGGAGATGATGCATTGATAAGTTAGGGGTCTTTCATGCAAACCAAATATCTATGTGTCTTCATCCACATCTGAACAAAGGGTGAGGTTGGCGCCTTGAAACCGGTTTAAGCCCTCCAGTAAAATGTTTTATTGGCCGTTCCAAGGTGGTACTACTTTTGTGGATCTTTTATGGGTTTTTTCTGTCTTGTGTTTGCAATGCCTTTGTGTGCGTCTGTTTATATGTGCCTTATGGTCACCTGCTGGGAAAGGGCTTACCTCTTGGCTCTCGTTTATGGTGTCTAACTGTGAGTTTGTCACTTTCCCATTGGTATCCTGAGTCAGGTGTGGTACTTGATTGTATCGATTCTTGATCTTTGCACCCTTACTTACTTTTATGTACATACCGTAAACCACATCACTAGAAGGCCTTTTTCGTACTCAAACAGGATGCAGATTAGCATGAGAAACTATGTGGTCCTATCTGTGCATCCATTCTGCTCTGTGCTGATAACGTAGTGAATGTAGCAAGTCAATATTCAAGAATCCAGCTCGTTCAGGTCGTTTAGCAGATGTACTTTAGCTTCTTCTGATGGCTAACGCAAATGTGGGTTTTCTGGTGACTGGGTTTACATATTTAGTTGAAATGCTTGAGTAAACTTTCCATAGACGGAAAAAAATGTTAATCCGCTTCGGGACAGCGTCGGTTCAAAGATTAGGACCTGGTTAGCGATTTTAGCCATATATTACATGTATATTGGTTATGGGCTTTAAGCCCCACACAAAATAATGCTTTGAAATTTGGAGGTACAAAATTTGGCGGTCTTCTGTCTAGATATATATAATGAGGATGAAAAAAATGTGATTACCGATTGAACACATTCTTAACTTTTTATAAGTAATTCAATTCACTGATTAATTGCTGAGTTTGTTGGTTGGGCGGGTGTTTTGTCGTAAGCGATTAAGTATTCAAAGTTTTTAGTGATTAGCGATTTTCAGACCCCCGTCCAGGTCCTCAGAGTTTGTGAAGCGTCACAACACTGAGCATACAATATTTGACCGCGGGTCACACCCACCGATACGACCCCTTCATTGTATATACAAATGGGGTAGGACTTTGTTTCCTGTTATGGAGAACAAGGATTATATTGAATTTTTGGTCAATCTTGTTCGCGGGAAACGTAGAGGTTCCTCCTCTTCACGGCACAACATTGATTTTATGCTCCTCGAAAGATGGGTTGGTGGCATAATAATGTGCTAGGGGACAGGGTGTGCATCTGATTCACTCTGGTTTCAGTTGTACTTGTACTTTTATTATATAACTTACATGACGTGCATGCAATTCTCGACATACAGATGCATAGTAAATGCATCACTACAATAGAGTATCTATGTACAACGCGATGGAGCCCCTTCGGGCATGCTCTTGCTAAGCACATATCTACTAAAAGCACATCGGTCGAGGCAGCGTTTTACAAATATATACATTATACCCTTTATATTTTGATAGAAAATAAAACAACAGATTTGCAAAGAGCAAACCAGAATAGACTCTTCTCATATTGCATTAAACTCATATTTTATTAGTGTAATCAGTGGCGTAGCCTGAACGCTGACAATGTTATGCGCATCAGAGGGAGACTACTGGACCAGGCAGTGATTATCTTCAATTGTGTCACTTCTCGAAATGGGAACTTCTCTTAAGGTGGTACTGGACTCACCAGCATATGTCCAAAAAGTTACCATCTTTTGATATGTTAAAAGATAGCTCAAAAACCATCTATTTTGACAAAATAACTTGACCTTACCTTGCTTTTTAAAAAAAGTTATTAAACTTTAAAAATAATCAAATATGAGTTTTTCAAAATATCAATTTCTCATATTTTAAAAAAGTTGAAAGTGAGAAATGCCATATTTTTCCTGGGAATATGCTGCATGCTATTGGATAATAAAAGAACACACAAAAAAACAGCGAAAAAAGGCACGTAGCTTATTTTTTAAGCTAAAATCTATTCTGTAACAAAAACATTAAGGCCAAAAATTCGTTTAAATCTAGAATAAAAAATGTCACACAATGTAACTACAGAAACAAAAACCTTATTATTTTGAAAGGAAATTTTGCATAGAAACTTATAATTAATTAAAAAGCATATGTCACCGTGCTCGTTTTTCTTTTTCGTGCTATTTTCTTTTTTTACCTCTGAAATAAAAACAGGCATGGAGTGCCATACCTGCTTCATTGTTTAATTTAGGTCTGTGTGCGTAGACAGTGTAATGTATAAGTTGGTGTTGTTTAATTTAGGTCCGTGAGCAAAAAGCCAATTATTTGTCTACTCCTCATTTGGCACGTTCTAGGACCCCTTAAGACCTTTATAAGTGAGTGCGTGCGCGCGCGCTTGTGTGTGTGCCAAAATGAGGATGGGTGTATGAGGAGAGAGAGAGAGAGAGAGAGAGAGAGGGTGGGGGAGTTGTTGTTTTTATTCTTTTCTTTTTTTTCTTTACCTAACGTACAGTATAAATATTCTGGATGTTACAAATTTTGATGTCATCAGAAGTAACGCGTATAGAAGTGTCGTCAGGATGACGCAAGTCTTTGATCTGGAAAAAGTTTCTTTTTCGAAAACATTGAATTGCAAGTTTTCAAGCGAGAAAATGACCTTATGCAATAATGGTTTTCTGATACACTAATATCTGCTAGACCCCTCAGGGGTAGTCATAACCGTTGCCTTTCAGGTTTGGGTTTCAACACCACCCTGGTGTTCAGATAGCAGGTGGTAATGCATAGAAAATCATGTTTGATCCCAATATTGAAGCTATTAAACGAGCTGTAAAAAGAGATGAAATGCGAGGTTTGCCGAGAATTTTGTCACTTTTTCGTGACAAGCTTAATAAATTTAATAATACAGGAGCACGACTGTCAGGTTCTATTTATTGTTTGACCCTAAAACTACTTTTAAATTGCATTTAGAAGTTGCGTAGAACTACGCTTTGATGTTTCCATATAACTATACATATAACATTACGGACGTCATTACATAACGTTACCTAAATTTGTAAACCACTAGTGGTGCATGTCGTTATTTCACTCCCATGATAAACACAAACGAGCAAACAAATAAGTAAACAAACAAACAAGCAATAGGGCCCTTGGTCTCAAGTTGAACATTCTACCACTCCGGCAATGGGTAAAGAAGGAATGATACACGAGTTTAGTTCTTTTCATAAAGGCAATTAGTAAATGCTAAGACAAGCATGCATATGTGAACGGCCATATTGGATTATTCACAGCTCGCATATATATACAAAATAAGCCTCAGTCAAAAAACTCCCATTGGCTGTTGCTCTTGGGTTTCATCCAAGTTAAAAAAAGGGAGCTATCCCACCTACGACGTCATATTTACAAAGATAATGGACTTAAAAGGCACAGTGGCTCAGTTCATAGAGTGTTAAACTAGGTATCGAAGGATTACTAATTTGTGAATCACCAGAGTCATAGTGTTGTGTCATGGGGCAAGACACTTTATCAGCTAATAGTACATACATTGAATACGCATGAATATTAACTTTTCTGACCAGAATTGCCTGACCAGGTATAACTCGGAATGCATTGAGGGGTGAAACTGGACCAGACGATCAAAATATATTTGGTCGTACAGATGTGTTGATAAATGATATTTTTGTGAGCGCCAATACTTGTACGTTTTAAGACAATAAATGAAGATAACTCTTACTTTTTTAAAAACACTCGGTTATCTTTGACATGGGTCCTGTACCACCTTAATGGAAAGAATTAGCCCCAGAGGGAGCGAATTCTTTCCTTTAAGAGCAGAACCTTATGGTATGGAAAATCACTTTTACCACATTAATTAATAAAGTGACCTTCCTTGAATGTTACTATTTTATTACGCACGGGCGTAAAGTTCTGTGTAATGGGGGCTACGCCAATGGTAATGACATAGACGTAGAAACATTATGTCATGTCATATAACATGTATTTATTAACAATCCTATGATATATACACGTTATTATAATAGTAACTTGATCTGGCGCACTGTATCACGTTGAGTGGATGAGGTCATATCATTGGATCACAAGAGACGTGAAGCGTCGAGGGTGATCCAATGGTATGGCCTCATCCACGAGACGTGATACAGTACGCCTGATCAAGTTACTATTACAACAATATGTTTATTATATACCCTTTTTGACAATATTCTGATTTCATAAATTGTTTTGGTCTTTTATCCTGAAAATTGCGGGAACGTTTGCCATTATTTGCCATTTCTTGATGCTACGTCATCATGTACGGGTATATATACAAATGTCAGTAGCAAATAAAATACTATTTTAAAAAAAAAATAGAAAAAAAATAATAACAAAAAATAACGGGGACCTTTTGGCCATTTTTGGATCATAACCAACTTTTTGGACCTGACCAACATTTTGGACCATGGGGTTATATCTTGATTTATATGTTTTAGGAGATGATGCATTGATAAGTTAGGGGTCTTTCATGCAAACCAAATATCTATGTGTCTTGATCCACATCTGAATTGAGGGTGAGGTTGGTGCCGTTAAACCGGTTTAAGCCCTCCAGTAATATATTTTGCTGACTGTTCCAAGGTGGTACTTCTTTTGCGGATCTTTCACGTTTTTGTTCCGTCTTGTGTTTGCTATAGATTTGTGCGCGTCTGTTTATATGTGCTTTGGGGTCACCTGTTGGGAAAGGGCTGACCTCTTGGCTCTCGTTTGTGGTGTCTACTATGAGTTTGTCACTTTCCCATTGGTATCCTGGGTCAGGTGTGGTACTTGATTGTAACGATTCCTGATCTTTGCACCCTTACTTACTCTGACCAATTCGGTAGATTGGTTCCCCTTGTTGATAAAGCTACACTTCCGCTACGCATATAACGACTGGTAACGCCTATTTATTTACAATTCTTACACACCTCGCCTACAGAGCCAACGGTAACAAACTGTGATATATCAGACAATAATTCACAGCTTAAGTGTGTGATAGCTGAAGTCACTGGAAAATGATGTCATACGTGGCGTTAGACGGTGTAACGTCGTTTTTACGCTTGAAAGACGTTACAATTACATGTAGACGTATGCGACGTAGTCTAAATATTGGCGGGAGTTCTTCAGTGCAATGGCGGAAAGTTGGATGAAGCTGAAGACTTCGAATGTGTTTTCTTCGTTTATTGTGTGATAGAATCGAAATAGATCAGCTCCAGTGCGTGAATTGTTGAGTAATAATTCACTGTTTTTCGGTCAGTTGTACAAAGATAAATCACTCGCGCTGCGCACTCGTGATTTGATCTTCTTTACAAATGACCTCCAAACAGTGAATTATTACTCAACAATTCACTGCTGGAGCTGATCTATTTCTTAAGTAGAGAATCCTACTCATGCAACTGCGCATGCTCCAGAAAAGATTTTTCAACACAAACTTCAGATTTTTTTCAGTTGCTATAATTTGATAATTAAGTCAAAGAAAAAAATATATAAACTCCCAGAACAAAATAAACTTAATTAAACGGCTAGTTTAAAAAATGCACTTCATGTCAAGGGTATTTTCCAATACCGCGTCACTCATGACGTCAGTGTGTATGCTATACGTAGGCGCAATGGCGAATACACGTTACTTGTCTTAATATGCTGACAAGCTATTAAAGGGAGAGAACCAGTCTACCAATTCGGGGACGTTTTGACTTGGGACGTTTTGACTGTAATCCATTTATTTATGACGTCACTATTTATTAATAAAATTTATTCTATTTTGTTACAATCGTCCTGATTGGTTTCTATTTTGGAAGCTTTTGGTGATTTCCTATTTTTTAATAGCGATGAAATATTTCGATAAATTGCAGAGAATATGAAAAGAAATCTGGAAACATCCTGAATGTCGAATACAAGTTAAATAATATGTTTAAAAATATGTTTCTTCAGGGTCACACACCAAAGGTCAAACTTGTCAACCAATCAAATTGCATGTTACACTTTGTGAACATTTTCTGGTCTGTTACCTTTGTGCGCCATTTACGAGAAGATTTGCCAAAGAAAGAAAGATTGTTAAATTTTATTTTAAGAAGAAGCTCTTATATATTATAAATATGTCTGATGAAACTCAACAGAAAAAGGTTTGTTTGTAATTAATATCGACGGATCTTATCTGCAACAGTTTTAGTTTGTATTTTAGCTGCCGGTGTGAGATGCCGGCGGTGTGTCACATGGATCATGGGATTGCCGACGAAAAAGAAAGACATTTCGTTTGGTTCATGGTTTGTCAACAGAAATAGATCTACACATATACTGGGATAATCAGTTTTCGCCAACGTAAGCAGATATGGCTCTGAGGATAGCAAAACAAAATACAACCTGACCAGAAAATGATTTTATCATAAAATTTCAACCTTTTATAATAATGTGTGATACCTTAGACCATCAAAATATGTTATTTTAATTTTCAAAAACTTTGATTTGTTTGTGCACCCGTTTTTCCGCCATATTGAAAATAGTAATCTAAGTTCGACAACTCTTGTTGACATGAAAAAAGAGGCCTCATAAAGGGCTGGAAAGATAAAAAATCAATAGGTGTTATGAGACGAACCATTTTTTTCTTTTAATGAAAAAAAATTATTGCTAAATTTTTATGATTTAATTTATTGTAATCAAAAATATTTCAGTCACATTTTTTTTCAATATTCAATTCAAATTTAGATTGATTTGAACCCCTAGGTTCATTGGGATGCTACCACGCAGACTGTAAATGAAAAAGTAGACATAAAAGCATTCTTTTATGTACTTTAGGGATACATCAAGCCACTGCAGGTGAAAAATTGATATAATTTATCAAAAAATCATTTTTAGATATATGGTCAATACAGCTGCTTATTAGGCAGACCAATGTTTCTTAGTCTTAACATTAATAAGAACCCCCTTATGATAAAATCAATGATTTCCCCACTTGGGACCCCAATACTTCACTGAGTTTTCTTACCTCCATCGTGGGGATGTCAACGGAAATGAAGAAGGAGGAAGCGATGTATTTACCGAATAAAACATATCAGGATCATAATTTAAAGATTGGGGTTAAAAAGAATTAGTGAAAATGGCGGGAAAACATTGATGCAGGCAAGTGATCAATATTTTATCACTCAGATAAGTTTTTTTCTTACTGCTTAACAATGTAACAGACAGCTTTTCTTCTGCCCTTGGAAATCCCCTTTTCAGAATGAGCCTGTGACTTCACACAAGTGAGAAAACGGTGGGAATGTTCAATTGGCGAAAATACATTCTTGGCGAAATTAGCTTACTCCACTATACATTACTCTCGGACATAATATACTTTAGTCCTCGTACCACACTCGTATTTTGAAAAACTTTGACGTTCATCTCTGGTGCCGACGGATATTTCCGCCGGCGTCTTTGTCCCAGATACTGGACAAACCAGTCGATCTTTGTCCCAGATACTGGACAAACCAGTTGATCTTTCTGTGTCCAAGTGAAGGCCAGAAAGCATGGGCTTCAACATCACATGCCATTTTTGTCTCTGAGGTTTCTCTCACATTCAAGTGGCTTTTCTTTATTTTGATACATTCTGGCAAATATCAAAATATGGAAAAGCCACTTAAACATCAGAGAAGGCTCGGATTAATGCCGTAAGACAACGGGAGAAGGTAACAGGTCAACGGCTTGAGTCAACTCGACAGTTTTTAGTCAACAGGTAGAGGAAAGGTTTTTATTTATAGATATGCTTTAATTTTATAGTACATCTATCTATAAGGGTGCCTAGATTTACCAGAAAGGCCGCCGAAATACCGGAAAGACCAAAGAATATAAAGTTAGATCATATATGTAAAAGAGATCAGACGAAATAACATTTTACCAGAGCCTTTCCAATTCTGACTTTCCTAAAGTTTCTCATTATTCTTCTTAAGACGCAACCACCCGCGCTACAGAAGTCATGGTTGACGGCGGTGTGTAACCTTGTAGATGCAATAAAGACTAAGGCGAGCCTGCGCTTGCCACATGCCCTCTCACAAAGCCACAGCGCTATTTTTTTAAATTCCCTAATTGGTTCATCCATGCCACTGGTCAATTCATAATCAATTATATATGACTATTTTTTATATTAAAATGAAAATAAGGGCAGGAGGGGGGAGCTTTAGGGCAGGAGGGGGGAGCTTTAGGGCAGCAGGGTGCTCCCCCCTGCTATTCCTCTTTATGGGAAATGCTAATATTGAGAATGCGGTTACGAAGATTTGCGACTTCTCCATAATAAAACCAACATGTCCGAAGGAAAACCAATTCGGATTTCCTCTACCTTTTCCAAAACGTGTTTACAAACAAGAAACAAAATATAACATTTCGGACATTACGCTCTGAAAAAACGTCAATTGTGTAATGCTTATTTTGATTTTTGTACATGATACTCACAACTGACTGTTGAATGGCAATTTCTGGACTCCTATTTATGAGCACACACTTATTTTATTTTTTTTTTATTTTTTTTTTATTAGCTCACCTGAGCCGCAGGCTCAAGTTGAGCTTTTGTGATGGGTCTTCGTCGGTTGTCCGTACGTAAACTTTTCAACCGAACCGCTTACCGAAGGCTTTGCATTTTCTGCAATTTGATATTTTAAATATGGAGTAAAATACTCATTTAATTAAAAAGTATGGGGTGAAATACCCATTGGTCCAAATCCTTATCTAAACCACTGAATATCATATTCAATTTCAGGGCTCTCGATCACCCGATTTTGGGGCCGAAATTTGGCCCCATTCCCAATGCCAAAAAGTATGTTTTTTCCCAAATCCAGGCAAAAAATTCCCAATTTGACAAAAAAAATCTTTTTTTTTTGGTTCTCTATCTTTATTTCTTAGAATATAAAAACACTTGATTCTTCCTCTCCCTTTTCTCATAGTACACTAAGGTAAGTTTAATTATTGGAATCAATCTAGCAATGTAGACGTCATACATAAGGACGATGTCCAATTTTAGTCAAAACGCCGCTAATTTTCCCAATTCCATGGGCCCCGGCCCCATTCCCAAAAAGGGATGTGAGAGCCCTGAATTTCGAACTTGGGCTTAAAAGTGCCCTTATAGCCTGTCGCCATGCGTTCAAATGTGCCTTCTTACAGGTAGCATGTTGTCACGCGCTAAAAGTGCCCTTTTCCTGGAAACAAAATACCATGCCCTATTTGGGGCTGGGGGAAACACTACACACGATCACTTTATGTAAAATTAGGCCCACTAAGTTTCAGTTTCCAGTGTTCGCGTTTACGCCGTAATAATATCTAAATACGCAACGAAAATCGTTGGAACGCAAAATAGACAAGTAGTCTGCGTACATGGGACGCAAGATCAAATGCAGTCGACTTTCAGCAAATTTAAGCCAGCTTAATGGTTAATACAAGGAAGTGTCTATTGACAGCCGGCTGTCAATAGCTTTTTAGGTCTAGTGCCAGCCGGCTGGCAATAGCTTTTTAGGTCTAGTGCCAGCCGGCTGGCACTAGACCTAAAAGGCTATTGACAGCCAGCTAGAATTTATCCTACTTTATCATTTTAGTATGATTTATATTAAAATTCAATTATCTTTTATATTTTTGCAAGTAAAATAATTCATTTAAACAGCAAAAGAAATACATGGAAAAATGTATATCCAAAAAACAGCCATTTTTTTTATTTCAATACATGTATTTTAAAATAAATTTATGTTGCAATTAATTTTTAGGCTTTAATGTTGTTGTTTTTTGGCCTTGTTTTTATATACATTATACAACCATTGGATGTTAAATGAAAATGTGCCTTTACCATTAGTAACTCAGAAAATAAAACAGATTTAGAAAATGGGTTTGTGCACAATGTAGTTGTGGAGACTGGTCCAGATATACCAAAACAATCAGAAGTAATGAGTGAACAAAATGAAGATCTGAAAACAGTTAACCAAACTTTTGAAACAAGCAGAGATTGTGAGACTGAAACTTTATTATCAATTACGCAAAGAGACTCAAAGCGACTCAAAAATTACATATTTGCGAAAAAGTGTATTTTCATTAGCTTTTGGATTTTCAAATATTGATTTTATTATTCCTTCACACTTTATTATTGTGCCATATTTTACTCTTTGGATGTTGGATTTTTTACCATACCATCCGGGTGTCAAACAGTTTGGATCCAGATCAGGCCTAACATTTTGACTGGCCTGATCTGGGTCCAAACTGTTTGCAAAGGTTATCAGCAGACAACAAAAGTCGACCATATGGGGTATTAGTTAAATACAAAACTACTTGTTGATACTACTTTCTGGCTAAAACCTTGGCTGAATATTACTAAGTTCCACACTTCTCCCCATATTATCCAGTTAACCCTTTTCAATCTGGATACAGGTTCAAATAGTAAAGACACACATGAAATACAGCATAAGGTGGCATTTCATCAGGATTAGCACTGTTTGCTAAAATAAAAACAATCTTAAAGAACTGAAATTCATCATTTTACAAAATTTTTACTGACAATCCCACTTAATATATTATAAATAAGATATAATCTGGGGACATTTTCATACAAAATGTATAAATATGTATGGGGTAAAACATGTTAAAAATGAAAAGGGTTAACCTGCAGCACTCTAGTTATAAGTATGTTGTTTGTTTGTTTGATTGATTTGAGTCTTTAGGTCCGATCAACAATCTTTCAGTTAAACAGAGACGGGTCTTCCTGGGTTGAACCAGTACTAAGCTAGAATAAATGTGTCTTGCTCAAGGACCACAATGCAGTGAGCCCGGTGAGGCTCGAACCCGCGACCCCTCAGTCTCGAGTCAAACACTCTACCACTGAACCACTGCGCTCCCTAGTTATAAGCATGTGTTTTCAAAATCAATTGTAGTTGAAAACAATGTGGATCCCAGCTTGCCCATTCACACACTGCAGTACGTAAAACATGTACAGAAACTGGTCTGCACGCACGGATTGTCTGATACATACGTGCATAAACGTACGGTAAATTTGATGCACGCATAGCTTCTGTTACCTGAACTTGCGGCTTCATTGAGGATTTCCTAAAATAGCTTACAAATTTCCAGCTTTTGTTACTAAATTCAGATCGGAATCGTCCGTAACTTGCGGAAATTCACGATGGTAATCGTAAGGTAACGAGTTCCAAATATACCCAAAATATTTCCAAATTTTGTTTTTAATTTATAATTGGCAAAAATCGTAAGTTGAAAACAATAACACAACCGATTCCAACCAATCACACAGTGCCACATGTTTTTTCTTGTCCAATCACAGTCGACCGCCTGGTAAAAGCAGCATCAGTATCAAGTATTCGAGCGGGCATGGCGCAAAAAAGCATTAAAAGGTACTTTCTAAAGGGAAAAGCGCACGAATCTGGGAATTGCAGAGAGGATCAAATTGAAATAAATGCAACTGCACCAAAGCAAATCGAACAGGAAAGCGCATCGGAGGCCAAACAACCCAGAATGGACAGGGATGCACAAAAAATCATAATGAACCCTCCGAGATGTCATCAAAACAGGCCAATACGGGGAAAACACGAGTAAAAAATTCCAAAAATGATGAAAAACATTTGGTTTGGGTTGTACATGTGTATAATTATTACTAAAACAGACAGTAAATGAGCAACATAATAAAAAAAGAATGAAATCATTTCATTCGTCTCAACTGGTTTCCGTTTGCACATGTGTAGTCATTGAACTAGGTGTGTACCGCCAAAATTGGCTTGTACCTCCAAATTTGAGAAGCAAGGGGTACATGTACTTCCAATTTCAAAATGGAGTGGGCATACTGGGATCCTGATCAGACAGCTTCGACAAAAGCCAGCTGCTCTAGATCCACAGTGTTACCAAAAAGGTAGCCTGGCTTTCAGGCCCTGAGTTTAAGGTAAACAAGGCAAATTCGACGAATTTATATCCCCCGACGAAGGGTTATTTGAGAGAAAAATGTAAACCACAAAACATAAATCCCATTTCTCTAATCCTTAGTTCACCTACAGTATCATTCAGATCATAACAAATGCCTGTCAAGTATGTTTTAGTGCTTAGTTCAATAAAAAATATACTTACATCTGCACAATTTCAATATCTGACCTTTAAACCCAGCCTCAGAGGTCAAGATTGTGTGTAAATTCAAAGTGTTAACTTGCATGTAGGTCTACACTTCTTCCACTTTACTTTGATATGCAATATGACCACTTTTAGAAAAGAACAAAAAATGACCTTTTGACCCCACCTCAGGGGTCGTTGGTGTGTGTAATGACAGCATACTTGCTTTCATGGTGCTCTGTGCTCAATTCCCTTTAATTTGATATGCAACATGACTGCTTCCAGTAAAAGATATAGTTTGACCTTTTGACCCCACCCCTGGGTCAAGGGTGTGTCTGTGGGCAAAATATTTGCTACCATGTTGCTGCCAGCGTCCTCAGCTTTAATTTGATATGCAACATGACTACTTTCAGAAAAATATATAGTTTGACCTTTTGACCCCATCCCTAGGTCGAGGGTGTGTCTGTGGGCAAAATATTTGCTACCATGTTGCTGCCAGCGTCGTCAGCTTTAATTTGATATGCAACATGACCATATTCTGAAAAAGTTTAATTTCGGCCTTGGCCCCACCCCCTAAGTCCACCCAAGGGGCTCGGACCCAGGCCTTCAAACTGAAATCCCGTTTGATATGTTTCATATCTATTGCTGCTCTGCCTGCATGCAAAATTTTAGCAAAAAATATTAATAATTATCTTACAGGGTTTTTTCTCAGCATTTTGGGAACATGACCCGACCCCTAGAATTGGGAATTTTTGCGTCGTTTTATACAAAATTGGGAAAAAACACACCCTATAATAAAAACAAAAACATCAAGTATTTCGTTTATTCAACTTCTTACTCTCACTGACTCATAAGCAAATTCTGAAATCTGATTTACAATCTGATTTACCATTTGTTGTGGGTGCTCAAAAGAACCCTCTTATTAAGATGGTTCTTTTGAGGGGGTGATATTTGCAGAATTCTCCGATGCTAATGCTTGCTGACGAAAAAGCACATCTATTTTTTTACTTGACTCCGTTTTTATGCCCCCAAAGGAACTTTGGGAGGCATATAGTAATCGCACTGTCCGTCCGTCCGTCCGTCAGTCCGTCCGTCCGTCCGTCAGTCCGTCCGTCCCGCTTTCGTGTCCGGTCCATATCTCCTATATTCTTTGAGGTAGGAATTCCAAATTTGGTGTGTGGATACATCTTGGGATGGCGGAGTGTCGCGTACCATTTTCGGGTCACTGTGACCTTGACCTTGACCTCTGACCTAGTTTTTAGAATAATCGTGTCCGGAGCATATCTCTTATATTATTTGGGGTAGGAATCTCAAATTTGGTGTGTGGATGCATCTTGGGATGACGAAGTGTCGCGTACCATAATTGGGTCACTGTGACCTTGAACTTGACCTCTGACCTAGTTTCTTGAAAACTGCATTGAGTCTGGTGTATATCTCCTATATTCTTTGAGATAGGAATTCCAAATTTCGTGTGTAAATGCATCTTTGGATGACGGGGTGTCACATGCCATTTTTGGGTCACTGTGACCTTGACCTCTGACCTAGTTTTAAGAATTATTGTGTCCAGAGCATATCTCTTATATTCTTTGAGTTAGGAATTCCAAATTTGGTGTGTGGATGCATCTTGGGATAGCGGAGTGTCATGTACCATTTTCGGGTCACTGTGACCTTGACCTCTGACCTAGTTATGCCCCCAAAGGAACTTTGGGAGGCATATAGTAATCGCACTGTCCGTCCGTCCGTCAGTCCGTCCGTCCGTCCGTCAGTCCGTCCGTCCCGCTTTCGTGTCCGGTCCATATCTCCTATATTCTTTGAGGTAGGAATTCCAAATTTGGTGTGTGGATACATCTTGGGATGAAGGAGTGTCGCGTATCATTTTCGGGTCACTGTGACCTTGACCTTGGCCTCTGACCTAGTTTTTAAAATAATCGTGTCCAGAGCATATCTCTGTTATTATTTGAAGTAGGAATCTCAAATTTGGTGTGTAGATGCATCTTGGGATGACGAAGTGTCGTGTACCATAATTGGGTCACTGTGACCTTGAACTTGACCTCTGACCTAGTTTCTAGAAACTGCATTGAGTCTGGTGCTTATCTCCTATATTCTTTGAGGTAGGAATTCCAAATTTGGTGTGTGGATACATCTTGGGATGGCAGAGTGTCGCGTACCATTTTCGGGTCACTGTGACCTTGACCTCTGACCTAGTTTTTAAAATAATCGTGTCCGGAGCATATCTCTTATAATATTTGAGTTAGGAATCTCAAATTTGGTGTGTGGATGCATCTTGGGATGACGAAGTGGCGCGTACCATAATTGGGTCACTGTGACCTTGAACTTGACCTCTGACCTAGTTTCTAGAAACTGCATTGAGTCTGGTGCATATCTCCTATATTCTTTGAGATAGGAATTCCAAATTTGGTGTGTAAATGCATCTTGGGATGACCGCATGCCACATGCTATTTTTGGGTCACTGTGACCTTGACCTCTGACCTAGTTTAAAGAATTACTGTGTCCGGAGCATATCTCTTATATTCTTTGAGTTAGGAATTCCAAATTTGGTGTGTGGATGTATCTTTGGATAGCGGAGTGTCATGTACAATTTTCGGGTCACTGTGACCTTGACCTCTGACCTAGTTTTTAGAATAATCGTGTCTGGAGCATATCTCTGTTATTATTTGAGGTAGGAATCTCAAATTTGGTGTGTGGATGCATCTTGGGATGACGAAGTGTCGCTTACCATTATTGGGTCACTGTGACCTTGAAATTGAACTCTGACCTAGTTTCTAGAAACTGCATTAAGTCTGGTGCATTTCTCCTATATTCTTTGAGATAGGAATTCCAAATTTGGTGTGTAAATGCATCTAAGGAAGACAGGGTGTCACATACCATTTTTGGGTCACTGTGACCTTGATCTCTGACCTATCTTTAAGAATTATTGTGTCCCGAGCATATCTCTTATATTCTTTGAGGTAGGAATTCCATATTTGGTGTGTGGATGTATCTTGGGATAGCGGAGTGTCATGTACCATTTTCGGGTCACTGTGACTTTGACCTGACCTAGTTTTTAGAATAATCATGTCCAAAGCATATCTCTTATATTATTTGAGGTAGGAATCTTAAATTTGGTGTTTGGATGCATCTTTGGAAGACGAAGTGTCGCGTACCATAATTAAGTCACTGTGACCTTGAACTTGACCTCTGACTTAGTTTCTAGAAACTGGTGCATATCTCCTATATTCTTTGAAATAGGAATTCCAAATTTGGTATGTAAATGCATCTTGGGATGCCCGAGTGTCACAAACCATTTTTGGGTCACTGTGACCTTGACCTCTGACCTAGTTTTAAGAATTATTGTGTCCAGAGCATATTTACTATAATTATTTGATGTAGGAATCCCAAATTTGGGATGGTGATTCCTCTTGGGATGCCGGAGTGGTGCATACCATTTTGAGTCACTTTGACCTTGACATTGACTTCTGGCCTCATTTCTAGATTTTTCGTGCTATATTACAGCTAACTTTCCTCAAATGTGTCTTATACTAGACCAATTCCTTTGGGGGCATTCGTCACGTGTTTGTGACATTTCTTGTTTTTAGTTTCTTTCTGTAATATTTCGTATTGTGCGACATCGCGAAAATATGTTACAAGCTTTTTCTTTTTTTGTTATGAGAAAGGTGCCCCGTTTAATCTAAATTAATACGCCAGAGTAGGGTACCAGTAAAATAAACCATGTGTGTTTATTACAAACTCCCCGGCACCTTCTGGAATAAATTCTGCTGAATTGCCGCATTTGGGAGTTTGCAATATTTGGTTATTTCCCTTGTATCATTTGGACTGTTCGGACCCGCTCTTTCAACCACAAACATAAACATCGTAAAATGGCGATATTTTGTTATTTTTTCTCCCGTTTTTTTTTGTTCCTTGAATTGGGAATTTTCTTATTCAAATTGGGAAAAAAACATACTTTTTGGCATTGGGAACACGACCGAATATCGGTCGTCAAAACGGGCCAAAAAAAACCCTGTCTTAGTTATTGCGAAATTTAAATATTTGACCTTTGACCCCTTAGGTGGGGTCAAAGGGGGTGGGGGTAAAACTTTGACACTGCCATTCTTATCTACAGGCACTTGGCAATCATGGTCTATAGGGAGAAGTTGTTAAATATAATAGCTTTGATGAAATGTGAAGATCATCACACAAAAAAGCTAATAATGGTTTTGCCTTATAATTGCCTATACTTAAACAAGGGCAATAACTCAAGTGTTAACGGGTCGATTTTGACCAAACTTATAGGATATTGAGAGTCCATGGTACTAATCATTTGTACCAAGAATGAATTCAATCTGACCAATAGGAACTGAGATATGGTTCCAGACAGACAAAAAGTGAGGACGGACGGAATAGATGGACGGAATGGACGACGCCAAAACTATATCCCTCCGACTTCGTCGGGGGATAACTACTCCTACTGAACCAAACTTTTCTCTGATATAATCTCCTTTCTGAGCTGTAATGCGTCCGCCATTTTTGCATTGGTGAATGACATTAAAAACATTTCTGACGTCACTAATGCCCCTTATTGACACAGTTTGGTGCCACGACGTCTTTGTCAATAGATACTGATACCAACGTTAGTTTCATATTAGAAAGTAGGACTCCAGTTATAAGTGGGTTTTAGGGGGGGGGTGCAGTCTACCAAGAAGGATCCAGTCGGTTAAGCATGACAATGTTAAAGTCCTACAAGATAAAAGGAGTATTAATCGTCTAGCTGATCCAGAACACTCAGATATCACTAAGCCAGCTGATAGTCCTGAGCAGACTGTTCTTGGATTTTTTCATTTGCACATGTAACTTAGACTTCCATCGAGTGTAGGACATTTTCCCCCCCGGACATGTGCCCCCCTATGAAAAATGGCATATGAGGACATCTGCCCCCCAAGCAATTGACATAGGAGGACATGTGCCCCCCCCCCCCCCCCCCCCCCCCCCAACTGAAAAAAGGTGTAGGACATTTGCCCCCTAATCAAAGTGCATAGCATGGGCATTTGCCCCCTCCCATTCATCAACACACAGTCAATGAACATTTCAAGCTTGATCTGCAATTAGCTGATCAAACTAAATGTACACTGTCAACTATTTATAATTAATGACATTATCATAAATACTTTGTTTTATTAGAACTACTTAAGATTTACTATATACAATAGTTACAATACAATATTTGATAAGCAAACTGTTAAAATTCATTAGCCAAAATAACAATTTTGATAAAAGATTGGAATCAAATGAGCACAATAGCAATTAAAATATAAAATATAAATATTTTAGAGTTATTGTAGTAAATCAACTCAGAACACTTAAAACAAAATAAGACTTCTTAAAGCATACTTAAAAGGCAGCCAATATCTTACTAAATAAATTGAAAATCTTTGATTATCTGTTAAAACCCGCTAGTGATTTAATATATACTATTAGGGCAAATGTCCTCCCATTGTTTTTTAGAGGGGGCAAATATCCACCATTATGCATTTGTTGAGGGGGCAATTATCTTCCCCTGTCAATTGCTTGGGGGCAGATGTCCACACATGCCATTTTTTATAGGGGGGCAGATGTCCGGGGGGGAAAATGTCCGGCTCCCACTTCCATCATGTACAAATGTATATATGTTACAGACATTAATAATTTGGACATTTTTTACCAAAATCTTGCTGAATATAATATGAATTAACTCCTGTGTAATTATGTAAGCTTTTTGTGTGTGGCATTTTTCAAATGAACAATCTTAAAATAATTCTTTCAGAAATACCATCATTGTGCCAAATAGTTTGGATCCAGATCAGGTCCAGGCTGGTCTTGGTTCACACTGTTTGTAAAGTAAAAAAGTAGAAAGCAAAAGTTGCCACTAGCAGGGAAATTTTAAGTAGGATTATTTGAATAGCTAATGCTTTTTTTTTAGTTGTTATTTGACAATAACTAAGCATCAGAGGCGGATGATACTACTAGCCTAGGTAGTATCATCCGCCTCTGCTAAGCATGTTATTATATCGCCAATTAAACACATGTATCACCATTGTTAATACACTTAAATATAAATGATACCCGTATCTTATAACTTTTTACTTGTTATTATCCCTTTTATCTATATTCCAGTAGCTGGCTGTCAATAGTGTTTTAGGTCTAGTGCCAGCCGGCTGGCACTAGACCAAAAAGTCTATTGCCAGCCGGCTGGTACTAGACCTAAAACGCTATTGACAGCCGGCTGTCAATAGACCTCGCCTTAATACAATTAAATCCCTTGAATATTGGCCTTTTGTACTTTGCAACTCTTCAAAATCACAAAGAGAGTGCTATAAATAGTATTCAATTGTGTTTTTCCGAGGTCCATTGATCATAGCAACAGTTGAAATCAGAACGAGGCTCAGCTATAAATAATGATTTACGGTTTTCCCAAAATCCATTTGCTGGGTAAAAATGGTGTTTGCCTCGAGGAATCACGCTAGAAAGATTTAAATAACATAGGAACATAATACAGTTGAATCTGAAACCAATACTATCACAATTCGATGTTTTGTCTGTTCAAAAATGAGTTCACAGACAGGTTCAGCGAATTTCATCTACACCGTACGTTGATCAGTCATTTTTGACATTTATTAAACGGTCAACACGCACATGTAAAATAGTCTTGGTCTAGACAGTCAAGTAAAGACTTTTTAAAATCAAAGAAGTTTAATAGTCAAAGACTCCATTACTGCTAAGTCTGCTTCTTTCTTGCTTTTTTAAATTGATCGTTAATCACTAAGTGTAAACTGAAAATGTTTGAGGTAAAGTTAATTGATAGTTTTAGCTAACATTTTTGTGTTAAATATTGAAAAATATCAGTTTGGAAGCTAAACTTTCCGGGACTCAGTAAAAATTGCATGGGACTCAACTTTTGTTGATGCCCTGGGTCCCAAGGACGCAATAGAAATCAATCCTAAATCTAACACTGGTTTCAAATGCAATGATTAATGTGCGTAAAACGACTAATATCACATTTTCTGGTGAGCGATTGCACCGAGTTGGATAATCTCATCATTGCTAAATAGGACTGCCACGCTTACACATGTAAACGGCACCGTTTTGTGTTTCTGCAGTAAACGTTAACAAAATTAACCTACCGTTTACACGCACTTTAGCATGTGACAAGCGTCGTGGTTTATTAATAGCATTTCCTAATGAAAATATATTCTAGTGATACATCACATCTAGATCTGGATCATCAAATCAGATTATTTGTTTTCTCAGATTCTGCTGTATTTGATAAAGTATCTACCGCAATTAGAAATTATGGCGGACTTGCTCAACGGGCCATAAAAATGTCCTGAATATTGTCTCACTCAGTCACTGCTTGGAACAATTATACATTTTTCTATGTAAAGGCAAAGAGGAGACGCATGTGAATTGTTTTGTTTACTTCCTGTCGGCGTGTGTATTGATGCCTACATGACATTTTGCAGTAATATTATACATCAGACCATCGATATATCACAATAGTAACCTAGGCAATGTTACTGCATCGATAGGAAAGTGGCAATGCCAATAGTATCGGCGATAGTCTTTTCACTATCGCAATAGTTTCAATCGTTTTTAGACAAGGGATTTTGACCTTAAGATTGTTTGGTTAGACACAAAAAGAAAGTTAAATGGCAATAGGGTGTAAGACAGTAAGTGTTGTTGCCTCCCATACATTTCAGCAAATTAAGTGGACTTTGACAATATTCTGAAGTTTTTCTCTTTTTTCCAAACAAAAATTGGTATCCCATACGTGCAGAAAAGTCCTACCATATTCTTAATTTTCTCCTTTAAACAAGCATAAATGTTTCCTACAATAGTATCGCAATAGTAATTGCAATGGTAGTCCACAATAGTACTAGTATCGCAATGGTACATCCTGCAATAGTGTTTACCTTAGACACAAAAAAGGGCTCAATAACTTTATAAAAAAAGGGCACTTCAAGCGCGCGCTGAATGATCAAAAAGGGCACATTTACTGTCCAGGTTCCTCCCTCCTCCCCCCCCCCCCCACACACCAAAGGGATTCTTATATTCCCTGTTTATTTATTGTCTTTGATCCTCTCCCAATCCAACATTCCTTCAGAGCTCTCGGAAACACAGAATTACGCGTATTGGTACGCACGTTTTTCCGTGGGACGCATGATTTTCGCTAGGCGGGAGTCCCGCGTATGCATGTTTTTTTAGTCGGCACGCGCTAAAAATCCAGTAGCTGAGAGATAAGTACACACCGGGAGATCAAAAGCCCTTTGATATTATCGATCGCGACACGCTTTCCTGTCTGTTGACCAATCATATGACTCGGTAGTGGATAAGCGCTATGCCTTGTAAACCAGGGGTCGCAGGTTCGATTCCCTGCTTCCTCATGAAACCACTTTCGGTTGAGCCTTCGGGAGTTCCTGTCATATAATAAACACACAAATCATAAACCCTCCCGGCCCAGTACTGGTTTCTACCCATGGAAAAGCCACAAAAAGTTTTTCGTATGACTCGGACTGCAGTGTAGCAATTCTGACAGGTGATTGACAGAATTACCGATGCGGGACAGTATGATTATTACGAGGTGATTATTAAAGTAATTAAGCAAGGATTATCGGGTAATTGTTTGAAGATTTACCGTTAATTAAAGCAGAGCTCTTGGAAACGCAGAATTACGCGTATTTGTACGCACGTTTTTTCCCTGGGACGCATGATTTTCACTAGGCGGGAGTCCCGCGTACGCATGTTTTTTTAGTCGGCACGCACTAAAAATCCAGTAGCTGAGAGATAAGTACACACCGGGAGATCAAAAGCCCTTTGATATTATCGATCGCGACACGCTTTCCTGTCTGTTGACCAATCGTATGACTCGGACTGCAGTGTAGCAATTCTGACAGTGATTGACAGGATTACCGATGCGGGACAGTGTGATTATTACTATTACGAGGTGATTATTTAAGTAATTAAGCAAGGATTATCGGGTAATTGTTTGAAGATTTACCGTTAATTAAAGGGAGAAAAAATAATAGGGTATTGTAAACAACATCGGACTACCGACTTCCGAATTCGACTGATTAGGGATGAAAGAGGAAACATATTTAATTGCACTAGTTTGCGATTTGAGCAACATAAACATGGAGAAAAAAAACAGTTATTTTACGGATTTGCGTTCGTTCATTGCTACAGCAAACAAAAGAATCTGAGAATTGTTGGGGAAAAACGGTACAGCGGTAAGCCGTATACGGTAACGTCCGACTGATAAAAGTTCCAAATGAAGCTACACTACAAGCCGTGCGATGAAATTTTTTCATCGGTTCAAGCCAGTGTCTTGATGAATCAACTTTCAGCAAGTAAAATCGTTCATTCTAAATCATGGAAGCCATGTTAAATGGCTAAGTAATGTCAGTCTATTCATTGCAACTGCCGAGGACACTAGCGAGATGCGTTTTTTAGAAGAAAAAAACACTTCCATCTGCATAAGATTATACAAAACAGAGGAAGTCTGCTGTCTGTCTGTCTGTCTGTCTGTCTGTCTTGTAAATGAATATAACAAGTACCAACAGTTTAATCTTTTATTTTGATAAGGCCAATCAAAAAAATGTGTGTCCAGGCTACATGAAAAAATTGAGTATCAAAATATTTTGTTAAGTAGGAACAATCAGGGTTAAAGGGTTAAAATCAGTCCATCTAAAAATTATTCAAATGTATCACTTCCGGCTAAAATGGAAAAGATATACGGTATGCGCAAATTGGTGGGACTCCAACTTTTTTGGAGTAGGACTCTCACTTTTTCCATTGGGACTCCTACTTTTTGCCAGATGGGAGTCCTGAACTCCTGTTTTCAAAATCCGAGTGAGAGCTCTGTTAAAGGGAGAAAAAGTAATAGAGTATTGTAAACAACATCGGACTACTGACTTCCGAATTTGACTGATTAGGGATGAAAGAGAAAACATATTTAATTGCACTCGATTGCGATTTGAGCAACATAAACATGGAGAAAAAAAACAATAATTTTACGGATTTGCATTTCTTTATTCGTTCATTGCTACGGCAAACAAAAGAGTCTGAGAATTGTTGGGGGGAAAAACGGTACAGCGGTTAGCCGTATAAGGTAACGTCCGACTGACAAAAATTCCAAATGAAGCTACACTACAAGCCATGCGATCGGTTCAAGCCAGTGTCTAGATGAATAAACTTTCAGCAAGTAAAATCGTTCATTCTAAGTCATGGAAGCCATGTTAAATGGCTAAGTAATGTCAGTCTATTAATTATCCCCCGACGAAGTCAGAGGGATATAGTTTAGGCGTCGTCCGTCCGTCCATTCCGTCCGTCCGTCCGTCCGGAACCATATCTCAGTACCTATTGGTCAGATTTGATTCATTCTTGGTACAAATGATAAGTACCATGGACTCTCGATATCCCTATAAGTTTTGTCAAAATCGACCCCTTAACACTTGAGTTATTGCCCTTGTTTTAGTATAGGCAATTATAAGGCAAAACCTATATTAGCTTTTTTGTGTGATGATCTTCACATTTCATCAAAGCTATTATATTTAACAACTTCTCACTATTAGACCATGATTGCCAAGTGTCTGTAGATAAGCATGGCAGTGTCAAAGTTTTACCCCACCCCCTTTGACCCCACCTAGGGGGTCAAAGGTCAAATATTTAAATTTCGCAATAACTAAGGCAATTGTTAATATTTTTTGCTGAAATTTTGCATACAGGCAGAGCAGCAATAGATATGAAACATATCAAACGGGATTTCAGTTTGAAGGCCTGGGTCCGAGCCTGTTGGGTGGACTTAGGGGGTGGGGCCGAGGTCAAAATTAAACTTTTTCAGAATATGGTCATGTTGCATATCAAATTAAAGCTGACGACGCTGGCAGCAACATGGTAGCAAATATTTTGCCCACAGACACACCCTCGACCCAGGGGATGGGGTCAAAAGGTCAAACTATATCTTTTTCTGAAAGTAGTCATGTTGCATATCAAATTTAAGCTGACAACGCTGGCAGCAACATGGTAGCAAATATTTTGCCCACAGACACACCCTCGACCCAGGGGGTGGGGTCAAAAGGTCAAACTATATCTTTTTCTGAAAGTAGTCATGTTGCATATCAAATTAAAGGGAATTGAGCACAGAGCACCATAAAAGCAAATATGCTGTCATTACACACACCAACGACCCCTGGGGTGGGGTCAAAAGGTCATTTTCTTTTTCTTTTCTAAAAGTGGTCATGTTGCATATCAAATGAAAGTGGAAGAAGTGTAGACCTACATGCAAGGTAACACTTTGAATTTACACACACCCTTGACCTCTGTGGTTGGGTTTAAAGGTCAGATATTGAAATTGTGCAGATGTAAGTATATTTTTTATTAAACTAAGCACTAAAGCATACTTGACAGGTGTTTGTTTTGATCTGAATGATACTGAAGGTGAACTAAGGGTTAGATTTTTGTGATTTACATGTTTCTCTCAAATAACCCTTCGTCGGGGGATATAAATTCGTCGAATTTGTCTTGTTGCAATCGTCGTAGACACTAGCGAGATGCGTTTTTTAGAAGAAAAAAACACTTCCATCGGCATAAGATTTTACAAAACAGAGGACTGCTGTCTGCCTGCCTGCCTGTCTGTCTGTCTGTCTGTCTTGTTAATGAATAAAACAAGTACCAACAGTTTAATCTTTTATTTTGATAAGGCCAAACAAAAAAATGTGTGTTCAGGCTACATGAAAAAATATAGGCGAGGTCTGCTGACAACCGGTTGTCACCAGACTTTTTGGTCTGCTTACAACCGGTTGTCACCAGCAAAATGTCTGGTGACAACTGGTTGTCACCAGCAAAAAGTCTGCTGACAACCAGCTGTATATTTTTCAATATCAATGTGTACCCTATTCAACAATATCAGGCATTTAATGATATACTCTGCTATGAATTGTTTTTCTATACATATGAATGTATGGAGGCAGGAGAAATTTTTATACAAAAAAAATATACATTTGTGTTTATGATCAAATGATATTAAGTTTCAATTATACAATGCTTGGTAATTATTGGTAAATTTACTAATCATGATTAAAGGTACTATTCTTTTAACTCTCATAAAATGGAATCTTCCAGTTGACTATCTGGACTCTTACAGCTTATTTATTATAAAAGTTAACAAATAATCCTTGGCCAGACTCACCCAGCACCCAGGGGACATGCTGATCCAAGATTAATTTGTTTGTGGAAACTTTGCCTTGTCAAGTAATTTGATTTGGGTAATTTGAATTACTGTAATAATGATGAAATATCAGTTTTATTTCAAGCTTATTTCAAATTCGTTATATTGTGTTTTTATCTAGATACAACATATGCAGAGCTGTAAATTCTTAACTAGGCGTTTTAGCTGAAGTAGCTATATGTATTAGTGCTAAGTGGACAAGTGTGGTAAATGGAAACTTTCAATTGATTTTTTGGACTTTTACTAGTCCAATCTGGTTATTAATGATTACGCCAAAGATAACTTGATCAGATTGCTCTTTATCTAGTATCAGATTGCTCTTCCAGGTACCTGATTGGTGTTTGCAAACTTTTCCTCTTAAAAAATGAGGATTCATTTTGATTCTAGTGCTTCAAGAGTTTATACAGATAATGCTAAAATAATATTGTCCATCTATTGTGAACAATGCAATTATAATATATAGGTTTATAATATATTTGTTACCTTAAAGCTGTGCTAGTATCATAAAAGTTGATAAGATAAATGAACCTTGATATGCAAACTGTAAGCAAAATATCTTTATATGGTATTTTTCTGCAATGCAAACTATATAAATCTTTTTCTGTAATAAAATACCAAATTGTAAATTCATAATTATTTTCTTATTCAATATTAGTTCAAGTTTTCTATAACTGTATATAAAATGCCATTAGACTCGGGTAGATTTCCAAGAGAACATGCTAAGAAAACAGTAGTATTGGAAAATACAGCTGGTTGTCAGCAGACTTTTTGCTGGTGACAACCGGTTGTCACTAGACTTTTTGCTAGTGACAACCGGTTGTCAGCAGACACTTCCAAAAATATATTACCAAAATATTTTGTTTTTGTTAAGTAGGAACAATCAGGGTTAAGGGGTTAAAATCAGTCGATCTAAAAATTATTCAAATGTATCACTTCCGGCTAAAATGGAAAAGATATGGTATGCACAAATTGGTGGGACTCCAACTTTTTTGGAGTAGGACTCCCACTTTTTCCAGTGGGACTCCTACTTTTTGCCAGATGGGAGTCCTGAACTCCTGTTTTCAAAATCCTAGTGAGAGCTCTGATTCCTTCCTTTGTTCCTTCAAAAACAGGTGTCCCTTTTAAAAACTGTTCCCCAGCCTAAAAAGATCTTATGTTCCCTGTTCACTTATATAGTCTTTGTTCCTCACAAAATCTAGCATTTATTTTGTTCTCATATCTAATAAAAATGTCCCTTTTCCCCAAAAATCCTTGGGAGGAAATTTCTCAAAGGGAAATAAATGTTACTGTGATATTAATATTTCAAGGGAGGTAAGATGATAAAAAAATGAAAATAATTAATTCATGCAGAAATATGATTTCTTTTTCAACACAATTAAAATAAAATTTACTTAATAGGTATTAACATATTTTACTTTTATTACATATCAAGCAATAAAGCATTTAGTTAACAAAAAAATCACCAATTTAAAAGCTTAGTAGGAAGTACCACAAACGTTTGATAACAATAAGAACCATATACTGTCATTGTGTATTCAGTATGATAACGATGTCAACTTGACCTTGTCAAGTGCATGTACACTGTCCTGTCTGTAAACAGGTGCAGATTTCTTATGTAATCAGGCCTCATCTTTATCAAAACGATCTCGGACTACGGCTAGAGTAACAAAGGAAAATGGACTTTCACACCAAGAAAAAGGACCGTCCTTATAAAGAAAAAAGGCTGTGATCGGTCAGAAAAAGGCATGACGCACAGGAAAAGGGCATGGCGCTCCAAGAAAAGGGCATGGCGTAGCGCCATCCTAATAGGGCCTAGGGGAAACACTAGCAATGTCAATACTATCGCAATAGCAGAGTTGAAAATAGGAGTCCCAGAGCCCTCTTTGCCAAAAAGTGGGAGTCCTACAATACGAAAGAATATAGCCTCCTTCAAAAAATAGGAGTCCCACTGACACCAAAACTGGGAGTTCAGAACTGCACAGGGCTCTCGATTACCCGATTTTGGGGCCGAAATTCGGCCCCATTCCCAATGCCAAAAAGTGTTTTTTTTCCCAATTCCAGACAAAAAATTCCCAATTTGACAAAAAAATGTTTATTTTTTTTTTGGTTCTCTATATTTCGATAGAATATAAAAACACTTGCTTCTTCCTCTCCCTTTTCTCATAGTACACTAAGGTAAGTTTAATTATTGGAATCAATCTAGCAATGTAAACGTCATACATAAGGACGATGTCCAATTTCCCAATTTTAGTCAAAACGCCGCTAATTTTCCCAATTCCATGGGCCTCGGCCCCATTCCCAAAAAGGGGTGTGAGAGCCCTGCTGCAAATCGTCAGTTAGTGAGAGCTCTGAATAGTCATTTTTGACCGCAATAGTCACCCCTAGATTTTACTGATCTGCATAATGAAAAAATGCAATCTGGAAGTTATGTGTAAACGGAATCGTTTCGGTTACTGGAACTCGTGTAAAGTTTTAAACATTTATTAAATTTCGTAAACGTGGCAGCCCTAGTAAATGAATGACAGTACTATTTCCGAAAATTATCTGGAGTACAGCCGTGGGTGAGGGGGTCATTTTTTCGGCCGACGTTCAGACTTTGAAGATTTCTCTTTCCCTGACCCACTGTAGACGTTGGTAAAATTGAAAGCTTCTAAACTCTTATTTAACCATGGAGAAAAACAACTTGCATGCTAGATTATTCATCTGACGAACATTTCATAATTTTGTACTCTTTAAAACAGAGAAGCGCAAGTATAACTTTTTCTAACAGTCAGTTGTTTAGTTAGCCTGTAGAGTACAACGTTTTACAACTTCGTTACAGCAATTTAAACACATCTATTTTTTATGACAATGCACTTTCGGTCTAAACAAAACATCACACAAGGCAATTACGATTGGATTTTAATTCAATAAATAAATAGAACATCCATTAAAAGTAACCCATTTTTTAATTTTCGTATCGATAATCGTTTTTCTATTGTATATCAACCGATTAACCGATATTTCGATTAATCGTGCCAGCCCTATCCAAAAGCACCCTTCCTGTAGGACGAGTGCTTTGGGAAGAATTACTTGAGGAAGTCATATTACTCCCTTTTGGTCTGTATTGCATGCACTTTTAAAGGACAAGTGCATGTGTTTGCAGGACAAGGGAAAACTAAGTCACTCGTCCTGCAGGACAAGTGCAATATTGAAATATTTTTGTCCCCTGCCAGCAAGGTAAGAGTTCAAGTACACTGTATATTACTTACCTATAGAGCCAACTGTTATTCTCTTGGTCACCTGTTTTTCAATGGGTCAGTTGACCAGTGTTTTTTAAAAATTAACAGATACTCTTTACTGACAGGCTGTTGTTAAAAGGATGGAGCTGAGCACATCAACCTTAAGGTCACTGGACAAGATGGCAGTGTGGTGCATTTCAAGATCAAGCGTAATACTCCCCTGAGAAAATTGATGACAGCATACTGTGATAGAGCGGTAGGTGTAGGCCATGAATTTTTCCTTAACCCTTTACTCCTGGTCCATTGGCTATTTTTAGATCTAATCATGACATCATTTTCTATTTTTAGACAACGTTGAAAAAATTTAAGAAAAATTTTAAGTTTTGAATACTTTTGTAAATATTATGGAAGATAGGGCTGAAAGGCGTTATTATGGAGTAAATGGTTAAAGTCTGCAGTTATGTAAGGATGGTTCATTGTATCACAGGTTTAGATATTAAAACGAAAATTTTCACCGTACAATTGTAGATATTTTCTTACCCATCAATTTTAACATATGTTTTGGGTGTTCAAAAGAACCATCTCATTGAGATGGTTCTTTTGAGTACCCACAACATATGTTTTGGTTGAGAAATAAGAAAATAAAATTTTCGTTACACACTTAACTAAAGTCCTGATATATATTGAGGGGTACCAGGAGATATTTTCCAAATGTGCTTTTTGATGATTATTTTTTTCAATAACAAACAGTGCTGACCCTGATCAAATGCTGTATTTTGCAGCATTTCATCTGGGTCTTAGTTGTTTGCTTAAGTCCCGTCTTTAAAGGGTCAAATTATACAGAAATACCTCCAGGACTTAGAATTCAGTTGAACGATCCATGGCCATCCTGGCCCTCTTGCTTTCTGTTGTCGAAAGGAAACAAAACTTTTCCTACTGGAGTTCTTTGTAATATGCGCCATCATTAGTAGTGAGTGCAAACATTCAAAATTGTTTTGCGGTGTATAGTATGAGAGAAGTCTTCAAGACATTGCATGCCTAGGCTAAAAAAAAATATTCTTTGCTGTCTTCACTTCTTATAATCCCATGCATGTAAATGGTTGACGACCTGTGTCAAGGCAGGGCTTACCTTGGCCAAGAATGCGTTATAGCCAACACTTTTAAGGATAATGAGCTTTAAAGGTATTCATTGCTCTGTCTGGGGCATGTCCATCATCATTCTAATTGCAATAGCTAAATACTCAGAGTTCTCGGAAACGCCGAATCAGACGTATTTTTACGCCAACTTTTGGTTTTGTACACATATATTTACCTGCTGGGGATTCTTATTTTTCGCAAATGAAATGGTACACACAGATTGGAGTTCAAAAAAGCCAGCCTGCTGTATTGCAGAACCAGCCAATCAAAATGAGAGCAATTCCTTGATGTCTTACAAAGTCCGGGGCCATGACACAGACACATTTGATGCTTCTCACATTTTTTTAGTTAAAGGGTAGGAGATATTTCACTGATAACAGTTTGTCACATCATGACATGAAACTGTGACTGTTACAGTGTTGTGCCTAGAGCGCGGCATTGCGGGATTCCCGCGATTTTACCGCCGATGTCCCTTAAAAATGCACCCAGCGCGGGCCTAAGGGTGCACCTCGAAAATCTGCTTATCATTTTTCGCTGTTTTCTACTATTTCCATATTTAGTGTAACCTAATAAAGGGAAGTAAATAGCGCAGTCCAATACACAACAACAATGGCGGAAAACTCGAACTTCATAGCAGAAAGCCAAAAAAAGCTATTTTAATATAGAAATAGTAAATTTGCTGGTGAATTCAAGCTAGGGCAATAGCAGAAACTACTTCACTGTCATATACACCCCTTCTTTAGCCAAATCTATCGACATCGAGCTCAAATTTAAATAAAAAATGAGCAGAAATTTACGGATAACTATTCAATTTAACAGGTAAAAATTTGAAAGATTTGGTGTGTCCCCCAGAATTTGTAAATGTCCCCCTGAAATTCAGGTAGAGGGACACCTGTGTCCCCCAGAATTCTTGACCTAGGCACAACACTGCTGTTACCCTTGACCCCAATCTCAAAAAGTTTACATTTTCAGTGCTTTAAATACCGGGCCACATAGCGCAGTCGATAACGTGTCTAGCAACAGATGCGAGTCTGGCTGCAGATCCAGGGGTCGCGAGTTCGATCCCGGCCCGGTCCCATACTTTCGTGAAGATTGATTATGAAATAATTTCTACGGTCATTCTCCCCCCTTCCGCTGAATCATTCAAGAAGGGTTGTTGTCAGTTACAAGCGAAAGTATGTGCACGAAGTACTGGTTAACTGCTTGTTCAAGCTTGCCCAGGAAAAAGTGGTTACAGGTAGGTGAACTGACCGTCCCGCCATGACCATAGCTGTTGACTTGGGACGTAAAGCAACAAAACAAACAAACAAATCAGTGCTTTAAATGAATTTTAAGTGGACACGTTTTTCATGTGTTTCTTACAAATGAACACTCTTTAACATACATTCAAATTAGTTGCTTTGCTTTCTTTTTTGAGAAATAAATTAACAGTTATTCAGTTTGGCGTCTGCCATCGGACATAGTCCGAAAATAGTTCCAGATGTCCGAGAATTTGCTGACCCGTTTGGACGGTTTGTCGGAGATGATTTTCGGAAACGCACACTGTATGGTAATGCACAGTGATGCAATATTATTTTTGTTTTAAAAAAAGATCACTGATTGGCCAAATTTCTGTAAGCTTAAGACTGGTTCACCTTATTTTACCCCGTAAATACTTATTCACTAAAGCAAACCATTCATAGTGTTTTGTTACGTTGTGCCTGATTGGTCTATTGCATCCCTAGTTTTCTTCCCTTGATTTCATCTCAAAGCATGTTTCCCTTGGCATTTACCGATAAAATGACTAAAAAACGTAACTGCCACCAAGAAATAACGGGAACTCAATTTTTTTATGCCCCAAAACAGTTTGTCCGCTCCATCTTTACATGAACAGTCATTTTCCGTGGCTAACGAGTCGTGCAGCGGAAAACAGTACCCTACCCACTTCCACCGATCAACAAGCTCCAGTCTCCTCATGAAATAAAAAGCCAGACAATCAATCAGGCCGCACCTACCATACGAAATGGTAGCAAAACTACCCCTGGTATCAATTTGAAAAGGGCAGATGTCAATTTCCGTTTATGGTGGTAAAAATGAATGTTAAAGAATGCCCTAAAAAAATTCCAAATGTCCGAACAATATTGGGGCTGCTTGGACAAAATGTCCAAAGTTAATTTCAGTCCAGCTAAAACCCTGAATTAAACCTGCTATCCAAGTGTTGCATTTTTAAAGCCTGTCAGTAAACATGTTTAAAATTGTATTTATTTTGGTAACAAAATAATTACAATTTTACGCAGACTCAAATGAGCCGCGGCATGTGATTTCCAACAATGTGGCGCTTTGACAAGTGTAGACTCAGACAAGCCTTTGCAACCTCCTTTTAAGCTTAGAAACTCCAAATCATGTTTAGTCAGTAGCTTAACACTCATAGAATATTCAAAGGACGAGCAAAGGCTCTGATCAGACTGCGCATTTGCGCAGGCTGATCTGAAGCTTTGCTGGTCGCACATACCACATTGTTGGAAATCTCATGTCGCCGCTCAAATAGTTTTTATCTGTACCTTATTGATGTGATATCATGTAATTGTTATTTCAGGGTTTGAAAAAAGATAATGTCCGATTTCGATTTGATGGAAACCCAGTAAATGATACAGATACACCATCACAGGTATGTTGCAAATACCATATCGGTGGCAGATACAGAAGGGGTTCAGGGGGTTCGCTCTAACTCCCCCCTCCCAGCCCCTGTTTTTAAATATCCCATGAAATTGAAATAATTTGGTCTCAGTGAGACCGAATTATTTCATTTTCATGGGATATTTAAGAAAAATGAGAAAATCAGCAAACCGAACCCCCACACCTTTATACACATGAACCCCCTTTCTAGAAATCCTGGATCCGCCCCTGCATGTGGGCCGCATTGCGAGGAACCTGTGTTCAGGGTTTCCGACCAGGTTATACCCAAACCAGCCTGCTTAGCTACAGACTAGCATCGCTTGTTGCGTGTTGAGATAAGATACTTTCCAATAAGCCAATATCAAAGGCGCTGATCAGACTGTGCAGGTGCGGAGGCTGGTCTGCGCCTTTGTTCACAAACCCATAAAGACCGGTTTTCTCGCATCATCAGTGTTTCTGGGCATGTTCAAAAATAATGAAGCTTTTCACTTTATGGCATCCTATGCACACAATTGCATAGATTTTAAGGAACAAACATAGCTAAAATATGTGTTATGGTCCCTGTGTTCATCATGCAAAATTTAATAAAAATCGAACAAGTAATACAAAATTTATGGCAGTAAAACTAGCTAAAAAACTAAGGAGTGTAACACCTTTTGCGTGACATTTTTTTCATTACTGAATTTCACTTGTGCATTTATACAAAACTGTGTATGTTGCCATACTTATTGGCCAACTTTGTGATTACCCATTCCTTTCAACTCAATGAAAATAGGAAAATCATGCCTTTTCATCATTACCTATTTTATTTTTTATGCATTGTCCAACAGGAATAGTCTAAAATTCAGGTGCAGTAAAAATGAAGAGATTTTGCCCAGAGTTGATTTGACATGAATATTTGAAAATATTATTACCTATAATGTGGTCTGCAGCACTGACCAATCTTAATACATTTTATTTCAAGTTTTACAGCTGCTTTATAAGCATTTATAAAAGAATGAGCATAACTGGTTGTAGAGCACCCTTTAGACTAAGGAGTGTAACACTTGACATTTCAAGCCTCATAACATTTTCCAAGGTTATGTTTTGTGAGCTAATATGCCTCATATGAAAAGTGTTTGACCCATAATAGAGATTCATACAGTGTGAGTTTTTGTCTTGATCTTAATTTTCTTCATATCATCCATAAAAGCCACTAAGGAGTGTAACATTTTCTTGCAAAACACTTCTTTGGGATATTTCTATACCAGTAGCAGTATAATTTCAATTTATTTACCATTATTACCATAGAGCAAAGTCCCTCTAACAATTTTAGAAGCACCATTTTATGTTCAAAGTGTAAATAAAGCTACAATGCATTGAAATCACCTAAAAATTGGTGATTTTGACAATCCATTTTCTTTAAATTTTACCTATCTAGGCATTCAGGACAACATTTATTCTTGAAAATCACGTGTTCTGATAAATATAAAAAGATAAAATTACCAATATAGTCCTATTTTTTAACCAAGCTAATGTTTTGCTATGAAACCACAACACAAAGCGTTACACTCCTTAGTGATTTTTGTTGCAATGCCTTTTAAGAGCTTTATTCTTTTCCAAACTAGCAACATTTCACTTTTAATTGACTCTGACCATTCATTTCCAAGATTTAGAACAGTTCGTTTGATGCATTTCTTTGAATCTTGGTTAGCATTTGGGGTAAATCATTTAGAAACTTAATATAAAGGGACCTTTTCGATTGGTTCATGATGGGAATATCAATATCAGAAACTGGTATGCAACCGTACTTTTTTTATTCCCTTTGGCAGCTAGTTAAATGGTATTTAATGTATGTTACATACAGAAAAGTGTTCAATTGCTAAAATTATTAAAGAAGAAAATATTATTTGCAATCAGTATAAGCATTTAGAGAAAGATCATTCAACATATCTTAAAACACTAATTCAAGATCTTGGGGAGACAATCTTTGTTTGTGCTGTAACACTGATTATGAGATTCTTATATAGTAGAAAGGAAATTGTGTCATTTAATGTTAAAGCTAGAATTTATAGGGTTTTGAAGACCTAAGCAGTTGTACAAAATGTTACACTCCTTAGTCTATAGATCAGACATTTCTTTACAAAAAGGCCAATAATCTGCAATAAAATCATGTTGACACTATGCAAGGGAAGTCACTTCTTTGTATGCAATACTGTACATATGTCTTAGCCCTGTTAGTTCCAAATTCTGACTCAAAAACAAATCAAACTAAGGAGTGTAACACATTTTCTTAAATTTTTGTCCATTTTTGTACATAGATAACCATTACATCCATGCTTACATATCACATATTGATTTATAGCTTAGTTTTTTTACCATGTTTTATCATTTCAACGCAAATTTTATTGAGATTCTGTCACCAGTTTTAAAAATATGAACATTTTGAGAGCTCTTCTACTAATATAATGAGGCAAAATGACAGTAAAATAAGAATTTTTTGTTCAATTAGGCATTTAAATTTGGTAAAAATCACTCATTCACATGCTGTTAAGTGTTTGTCATCAAATAATGGGAATTTCAAGACATTTCATCAAGATTTCCTATAAAAACAACCTACACAGAATATAGCCATAATTAACAATTTTTGCAAAAAATCCTGAAAGAAAATGTTCAGAAAATTTATATTTTTGCTGCTATTTTCTAAACTTGAACAATTTTGAAAACTTTAAGTACCCCCAATTTGTTTGGAATAACAATTTCACCTATGACAACAGTTTCATTTTTCACCCCCAATGTCACGCTTTGGCTTCATTATTTTTGAACATGCCCTTCTGCAAGACCAGAATTTTTGTGGGTCATTGTTATCCCATTCTTTGAAAATTTAGGGGTCATTGGCAAATTTAGAGGGTCAGAACTTTTTTATGTAAATTAACTTTTTATTTGTCTGCGCATGCGTCGATATTAAAGGTATTTTAAGAATGTTCCTTATCGTACGATAATGGTTGTCTCAAAATTTGGTGCGTGTTTTACTATCAGAAGGCTTGTGGCCGACTGCTTTTGTTACATTCATGGGAATTATGCAATGGTGTGTTGCATGTAAGTTGTAGTTAAAGGCAAAATCCTTCAGAGGACAAGAAATAAAAGAGTCTGCTCACCAGCTTCATGACGGGGCAGCCATTGTTGTTTAACAGTTGAGCACTTTACCGGCCATGCACAGACAATCAAGTCAGTCTAAAAATAGACGTGATGCATTGGTTTCATTTCTTTTTAACATTGTCATATTTATTTTGGTGTATTGGAGCAAAGAAAATTTTCTTTTCTAGACTACTTCGTTAAGATTTATGCTGTATAATGCACCAAAATAGCAGTGAGAGTGAAACAAGCCAAAATTATTTGGAACGAAACCCCATCTGTGCGAATCGCCAATGACTTTTGACATGGGCAGTCGCCATTTTTTTTAATAAATCAGATTTGTCATGGAAATACCCAGCAAAGATATTTGTACGCAGGTCTATTTTTCACAGGAAAAATATTTATAGAAGCGAAATCATGAAAGTAAACATGAAGTCCTCAGATCTGGGCACATTAAGACAATGGAGGTTCCTTCTCACTGCTGGTTTTGTGTGCGTCATGAAAAACGCGCAGACAAAACTGTCAGTGCCTCAGCAGTCACAGGGGACAAAAATTCTACTCGTCCTCTCGTAATTACGAGTGAAAGCTAGAAAGGACAAGCAATTCTTCCAAAAGCACTCGTCCTGTAGGATGAGTGTACAGGACGAGTGCTTTAGGAAGAATTACTTTAGGAAGTCGTATTACATATAACTCACTTATGTTCTTTATTGCATACGCTTTAAGGACATGTGCATGCGTTTGCAGGACGAGTGAAAGTTGTAAGTCACTCGTCCTGCAGGACAAGTGCAATATTTAAATATTTTTGTTCCCTGAGTAAATTTATTGCATCAAAAACGCAAGAAACACGCTCGCAGAAACACTGCATCAAGCCCATGTCATGCTCCCATAGGTTGAGATAAGCAAAAAGTTTGCATATATAATTAGGAATATTTTCTTATGCATTGGATCGAACATAGGTTTTGGGTGCTCAAAGGAGGCACAGTCTCATTTAGGCAGTTCTTTTGAATACTCACATCATATGTTTCTGTTGAGAAACGGGGGGAAATAACACTTGTCTGGGGGGTTGCTCCTTTAAGCACACATTGAATATTTTATCTCAATGTTTTATTTTACTCCATTATACTTAGCCCTTAAAGCGCTAGTCACGACTGCAGCAGACAACAATTTTTGCGACATCTTTCTTATTTTTGAAAAAAATAAGGTATGATATTTGTGAGAATCGTCTGCCAGCAGACAATGGCAGACGATTCTTTTGAAATATTATGTCTGATTTGTTATTTTTGAAAAAGCCGCAAAATTTGAAATTTGTCATTTGCTGCAAATTTTAGGTAGCGCTTAAAAGGTTAGGATTTCCAATCAATCCAGTACGTTGATTTTATTATTGACCCATTTATCAGTGTTTATGCTTTAATATTAATGGAATTTACAACCTTTTTCAGGACTTTAGTTAAAGAGTGCGTAACGAAAATTTAATTTTCTTATTTCTCAACCAAAGCATATGTTGTGGGTACTCAAAAGAACTGTCACAATGAAAAGGTTCTTTTGAACACCCACAACATATGTTAAAATTGACGGGTAAGAAAATATTTACAATTTTACGCTGAAATTTTTTGTTTATCTAAACCTGTGCCCTGTTCAATTGGACTAATCCATTTCAAATTTATGGGTTGCTGGAGTAGTTAATTGACTGTAATGACCGGAACTTTTTATAAAATTCACATTTTCAGGGTTAATTCTAGCCCAAAATGATGACGGGCCCTTAAAATGGGCCAATGGCCCATATCCCATTCAAATACATGCAAATTTCAAATGGCCCATTAAAACTTCCAAATTTTCAAATTTCCAAATTTTAATGGGCCATTTGAAATTTTTATGAGCCCTTTGCAAATTTTGATGGGCCCAAGAATCCTTAATAGCCACATTGGAGCATAATGGCATTAGATTTGAATAGCTTGTATATGGGGCCCAGCCAAAAATAAAGTCCATTTTAGCAAAACATCAATAGTTTTCTCACAAAATTGATCCGGCCCATCCTAGGATGAACCCTGCATTTTATGTTTATTCTGTAAACAAATGGTACTGAGCTTGATCAGATGTCTTATCTGGTTCTGCACTGTTTGCCAATAAAAAGGACTCCAGACTTAAAGGGGTTTAATATCAAAATCATGTGGATGTTAGAAAATTGGATCATTATCAGCTGGCTTCTCTGAATCTACACTTTCTTACAAAGATGGTATAGAACTTTGAAAAAGTTACGCGCATACAGGCCTTAAGTTAAGAGTGCATAAGGCAAAAAAAAAAAAATGTGTGTTTACGGTTTGCCGACTGACCCTGTTTTATAGCGGCCGACCCTACCATTTTTCTCCGAAATAAAAAAACAAGACTGTTCACGGGTGGTAAACCTAGGAACTACCACGAATTTGTGTTAACGTAATTTTATTCCCAAGCCACATCCGGGACACGTCGTGGTAGTTTCCAGGCCGAAAATTGGATAAAGAAAGGTTGGTGTCACGTTCATTTTTGTTTTATTTTACAACTAAGAACAAACAATGGTGAAATCCGACAATGCAGTTCCGTGTAAATATGTTTCAGCGTCCCCTCTAGCCCAAAATTTTGTATGGAAAGTTATTTTCTTTCTTTTGATTCGTGTTTCCCCACTGAGCATCGGACCAACTTTCCCCAAAGTTCGAAAGATTTTAGCCCATATCTGTCAAATTAAATGGAATTTGATACCATTTGACGATGAAAATGATTAAAAGACCCTCAATAAACGTTCCTACACAGAAAAAAACATCTGAGTATTTACTCGTAAACAATTCATGCCCAGTTCGTCCTGTGTGGTAGTTTCCAGCTCATCGTGGTAGTTAAAATGCTATTGTGGTAGTTTCGAAGAGTTTGTAGGATACGTTTCTGAAGTGGTACAAAACATTTTAGTGGTTGCTTGTTTTGCATGACAACCCTCGAATTCGTCAATTAATTGCCACGGTAAACAATTAAATCACATTTTAACTCCATGAAGAAGCAAAGCTGAAGACTCAACATATTCGATGTAATGCGTGACAGGTGGAGATCATGTCCTGGACTACCAAACAACATCTCTTGAAATCTAAAGCAAAAGAAGGTCATCAGTTGAGTCCCAATGGACCAAGCAACAGACAAAAAAAATGATATTAATTATTTCGTCACTCGCTACGTTGTTCCATGTTCAGTCAACTTTAAGATAAAATGGCAGGCTAAGACTACTGGCCCAGAGTATCGTTAGTACTTGCGCTTCAGAAAAAAGAGGAATATCCTTGGGTTGGGTCACTTTTGATATACATGTGAGTGCGACTATGAACGGGCATGTTATTTGATAATTAAAAAGCATAGTTATTAAAAAAAAAATATGTGAATATCCCTTCTTTTCATTCTTCTCATCATTCAATAGCCCATTAAATTTAAAATTGAGGCAGTCGACATTTGTTATCTGACAAAAGGTTGTTTGAAAAGGTCTCTGTAGGAATAAGAGGGGTATTCAAGGTTCAGTCCGCACACCCTGTCTTTAAAAAAATGAAGTAGCCCCTGAATAGAAAACATCTGCTGATGCGAACTACTACTAAATTCCTACAAAGTCTTGGAAACTACCACAATAGAATTTTAACTACCACGATGACCTGGAAACTACCACGCAGGACGAGCGGGGCATAAATTGTTTACGAGTAAATGCTCAGATGTTTTTTCTGTGTAGGAACGTTTATTGAGAGTCTTTTTATCATTTTCATCGTCAAATGGTATCAAATTCCATTTAATTTGACAGATATGGGCTAAAATCTTTCGAACTTTGGAGAAAGTTGGTCCGATGCTCAGTGGGGAAACACGAATCAAAAGAAAGAAAATAACTTTTCATACAAAATTTTGGGCTAGAGGGGACGCTGAGACATATCTACACGGAACCGCATTGTCGGATTTCACCATTGTTTGTTCTTAGTTGTAAAATAAAACAAAAATGAATGTGACACCAACCTTTCTTTATCCAGTTTTCGGCCTGGAAACTACCACGACGTGTCCCGGATGTGGCTTGGGAACAAATTTGCGTTAACACAATTTCGTGGTAGTTCCTAGGTTTACCACCCGTGCTGTTGTCCGGTCCTGCTTGAGAGGTCCCGGATTTTAGTACCGGTATTCAAAATTTTCGCTGATTCTATTCCATTCGGTATGTAGTTAAACCTTTTACAGATACCTTCGGATTTTGTCAATCCAAGATGGCGATGTTCTCGTTGCTTCTTGTTTAAAAAAAACCACAACAAAAAATGTGATCACCAAGGTCAGAAAAGCTTGTTTGAAGCAACAAGTCATCACCATATGACTTAAGATATTTAATGACAACCATCCATGCGATGATTTATTTCTTCTTTGGGGTTTCCCTCTTCTGTTGCTTGATGTTGTAAGTATCGGAACAAAGAAAGTGGAAGGCATTTATCAATCACTGACCACACTAACTCGCGTTTTATTATTTACAAGAATGCCAGATATGTTCCTTTTGTTCAGTGTCTATTAAAGGTAATGTTGGGGAAAATCTGTGCTTTGCCTTTGGATTTTGTCATAAATGAACCAGCCAAGCAGTTTGATTTTTCAGTTAGAGAATGTTTTCTTGTTCTTTTCTCAATATTCTTTGGTCCAAGCTTGGGTCATATAAAACAAAGCAAACCAAGTAATTTGCATTATCGTTTATTTTTTCTTTCCAAACCTTTGTACATAAATAGTGAAAAATAATTGAGTGAAAAAAAAATAGTGAAAAAAAATTGACCTGACCTACCTACCCTATTTCAAATTAAATAAAAAATAAAAAAGAAAATCGACTAGATTAGTTACTACATGTACTTGATTGTATTTTTGTATGTGCTAAATGCTGTCACCCTCTATAAATAAAGTCTTTACTTACTTACTTACTTACTTACCCTGTTTGAAATTTTCATCAAATAGTAAACACACATATTTTTTTTTTGGCCTAACAGAAAAGTATTTTTTTTATTTCTCAACCAAAACATATGTTGTGGGTACTCAAAAGAACCATCTCCATAAGACAGTTCTTTCGAGCACCCAAAACATAAGCTTAAAATCATGGGTAAGCAAATATTTACAATTATACGCTGAAAGTTTTAGCTTATCTAAACCTATGTGCATTATTGTGCTTATTTGGTCAAATAGGATAGGGCAAAATGATAATGTAACCAGGGATTTTCCTACTTTTCTGAAGTTGGGGCCAGGGGCCTGTTGAATTTGGGGGGAAAGCATTTGGACCATCATCATGGTAAAAAGTAATTCATGATCAATCTCCATGAAAGTATGGGGCTAGGATAGAGCTCCCAACGCCTGGATCTGCAGTCAGACATGCATCTGTAGCCAGACACGTTACCAACTAGGCTATGCGGCCCAGCCCTGTAATAGTATGTTCAGGGACTTTCCAAGGCCTGATTTGGGGCAGAACATGGGCCCCTTCCCAATGAATAAATGAGCAAAAACTTCCCAAAATGGTGTATATCATTCCCAATTTCTTTAGTTAGAACTACATTTCATGAAAATCCGAACAAAAATACCATGTACAAATGCATGAAATTTTGCATAAAAATGCGATTGAAAAGGTGTTTTCATTTGCATTTTTATGCGTTTTTATGATGGGCAGTTAAAGTAATAAATATGTTACAGCTTTACACTGCTTATTTCTTATGTTTTTTAATCCACATAAAAATGGTGGTCTGGTTCTTTTAGAATGCATCGTCTATTGATAATCTGTTCAGTTTGGACGCAGATCAAGATACTGTCTGTCCTGATATGAAATCAAACCATTTGGCGGTCTGATACTGTTCTTGGAATAGTTTTTTTAAAGTTATCTTTGAAAAGAAGTCGGCGGACAACAACAAAAGCCTTGAAATCTACCAGAATGCAAAGAGTAAAATTACACATGATATTGTCAGGCTTTTAGTTTAAGAGTGTGTATCAAAAGAATAGGAGCCGCTGTGGTGTAGTGGATAAACCGCTTGCCTTGTTAACCAGGGTGACAGGTACGATATCTGGCTTCACCAGTCTGTCGGATGAGACTTAGCCGTGGCCCCGTCTCCATATGACCTTAGCTGTTGGTGGGACGTTAAATACAAACCCAACAACGTATCAAAAAATTAATTTTCTTATCTCTCAAATCAAAACATATGATGTGGGTACTCAAAAGAACCGTCTCAATGAGACGGTTCTTTTGAGCATCCAAAACATATGATAAAACGAATGGGTACGAAAATATTTACAAAATTAAGCTAAAATATGTGTTTTATCTAAAGCTATGATTGTATTGATTTCAGTTGGACATGGAAGATAGCGACAGTATAGACGTATTTCAACAGCAGACAGGAGGATCTTTATCATGAATCTACATACACAAAGGCAGTAAAGGGAACAGAACTTTAATATTACGAACTGCAGACACTTTTAAATAAAGATACATAAATAGAACTGTTGGACAAATTGAGTTCATAAAGGCTAACTTCTGGAAAGGAAGGTTATTTCTGAATTGTCTTCGATTACCCAACAAACATGTTGTTGGTGCTCAGAAGAACAGTCTCACAGAGACTGAACATTCTCTTTTGAGTACCAACATCAAATGCAAGAAAATAATTTTTAATTTGTGCTTGACTGGGGTTATTTAATGGTAATGTCACATTTGAGTTGGATTTTTTTGAGAACTTTCTAAATGTCACTTTTCTTATTTTTTGAATTTTTATTGTACAAATAAATAGTAGGTCTTTCTCTCTAAGATAGAGATATTAGAAATAGAAAAAAATGGATTTCAAATTATTTTTTTAAAGTACTAGTAGGCCCAAAAAAGAAGGATTTTTTTACTGCCTAAAGAATTAAATCATTTAGGAAAATTTTTGTTGCACCCTGTTGAGTTAGCAGTATTACTCTATTTATTTTGTTCAGAAAGAAACTTTTCAGGACCTCCAGATATGAGTGTGTAATTAAAAATCAATTTTCTTATTTAATTAATCTTTTCACAATAAAAATTGCTATCTCAGGCTTTAGTTAAGGGTGCGTAACAAAAAATATTTTTCTTATTTCTCCACCAAAACATATGTTGGGGTGCTCAAAAGAACCATCTCAATGAGACGATTCTTTTGAGCACCCAAAACTTTGTTAATAAATGATAGGTAAGAAAATATTTACAATTGTCCTCTGAAAAGTTTTGTTTAAACCTGTGGCTAATAATTGACCTATAAAAGATACACCAGTTCTAGTCAAACCCTTCATTTGTCCAACACATTCTTCTTGACAATATTGTAAGCTTCTGATTTACTTCAATTGGAGTTGTTCTATCCAGAATTTTTAGATCTATTTACTTTCTGTGTATGGCTGAACAGAAATCAGAAAAAAACCATCAGAGAAAATAGATGACCTGGGGGACAAAGAGCAAAATGATTTTAAATGAAGGGTATCTAATCCATTTCAAGTATTAGTCTTCTCTCATTTCTCAACCAAAGCATAAGCTGTGCTTACTCAAAGGGTGGTCTTATATTTAATGAGATGATCCTTTTGAGTACCCACAGCCTATGTTCTGGTCAAGTGAAAAGAATACACTGCAGTCCTGTTATAGCACACCCTGTTATAACCCGGATGTGGATACAACAGGGTCATGTTGTGCCTCTCAATTTTGTTTATCGTGCAATTTTACAAAGGAATTATAGGAAAATGACCATTCATGGTCATTTTCCTATAATTCTTTTGTAAACTTGTTTATAACGAACCACTTATAACGTGGTCCATATTCTGTCTGGACCCCAAACATAGTGTTATACAGGGACTGCACTGTAATCAAATGTTTAGAGCAAGAAAAATGTTTACTATTGCATTGGAAAATTAAATAGGGTACGTAGATAGAACATCTGATTTTTTTAAACTTTTAAAAAAAAACATTTTAATTTCGAGAAACAAAATGGCCAAATGGGAAACCCCCCCAAAAAGGTTTGATTGAAAATCCAACAGTAGACTGCCCTAAATAATGACATTGTTTTATTATTATTTTGGCCTTTAAGAAATTTTGCTATGATTTACAGTTTGCTTTCTTTGGTCTGTAGAACTTGTGCTAGTGGAAAGACCTAGTAACGCACGCCATGTTAATTTGTTTGTCATCATTTATCATTTTCATCATCATTTCATCTTTCATCATCACATCATCATTTAGTGTTGTACATAGATTGTAACTCTCAAGATTTATCATTCATTAGAATATTGTGCAATACAGCTAAAATACAGAGTAGTCTAGCTTAGGTCAAGAAAAACCAAATTGATCGTAAAATTGTCAGTATATCAGGCCTTTAGTTAAGAGTGCGTACCAGAAAATTAATTTTTCTGATTTCTCAACCAAAACATATGTTGTGGGTATTCAAAAGAACCGTCTCAATTATTTGGCTACTCACCGATTTCAGATCAGAATTTCTGATTTTTTTTTTTTTTTTGACAAGCATAATACGCTTATAATGGTTAGCGAATTTTAACAATATTTTAGTAAAGGTCTGCTGATTTATTGACTGGAACTGTCAGGATTCTAGCTAGCGATTCCTTTTCAGGCTTCCTATTTTCAGCCAAAAAGGGAGATTTGATTTGCGTGTGTTTTATAATTCTGAGGTATCCAACCTTACTACTCTGTGTTCCAGCTGTATTTTTCTACATGTTTTATAGTCTACAGTGACCATCATTATATCTCCATGGGAGAAAGTTTTCAGGATTAATCCTGGATTTTGAGGCTGACTTCCAAAGAAAGACCGCCTCAAAATGCCGAATTAAGCAGATTATGATAGCTTCTCAGATTGGGTTCAGTTTATCTGAACACAATTGACTATTTAAGGTTGAATTATCATGATTATTCGTATTTTTTAGGCTAACTGCAAGTTAAATTTCAAAAGTTCAGGATTATGGAAATTTAAACTTTCACCCATGTATCTCAAGCATGCAATGGACATCACCCAGGGCCTCAGATAAGAGTGCGTTACAGAAAATTAATTTTCTTATTTCTCAACCAAAACATGTTGTGGGTACTCAAAAGAATCGTCTGAATTTTGGGCACCCAAAACACATGCTTAAACTGGTGGGTACGAAAATAATTACAATTTTACACATGAAAAAATTGCTTAACTAGCCCTTTTATCACCCGAAGATGGAAAGAGAGAAACTTGGTAGTGTTTTAGTAGTGTTTTAGCTACAGTAAAACCCGTCTTAAACAGGCAACTCAAAAAGAACACCCAAGTTTTCAATACCGATTATTGCTAAATGCAGGTCAAAAGTATTGCAGAATTCTACAATACTTTCGACCTTCATTAGGCTACCATTTGTCATTAAGATCTTTGTTTTGTCTATTTTTGAGCGGCCACTTAAGACAGGTTTAACTGTAGTTGCAAATATGTGGTTGCATGATGAGTTGTGGCATTAAAAAAATGACAATATCTAGATCAGTGAAGATGGATCTCCAAGTGAAATTTTGATTACTTATTTTGTCCACTATTCAGGGTGTCCCAAAAATCTGTTCCTTTTCAGGAAATACTGTTAACTTTTACTTGAATAAGAAACCCTTGAGCATCAAAGGGTCACCAAAAGAGACATTTTTATTCCTTAAGTTTCATGAACAAACATTCTTGTTCATTTGTTTATTGCTAAAATATTACTACCCAAAGTGTTTTACAAACGATATCAATTGAATTATGTGTCTACATTATAACAGGAAAAGCACAATTTAGACCAACAAATTTATGATCAAACACCTTGCTTTCCTCAAATAAAAATTAAAAAAAAAAGTGTTAAAAGATCTTTAAAGGTTGATCACAAATTCTTGAAATCAAGGGCAATAACTATGTAAATATAATAAATGACAATCTTTATCATGTACCCCCACCCTCTAAAACTTGCAGCATGTATATGGAATATTTCCAAGCATAATTTATTAAGCACACTGAATGCCAAGTAATTTAAACACAAAAATATAGTCCAGGCTGTCAAAAATCTGGGCAGAATTTTTGACAGCCTGGATTCTAACTTTGTTGTTCTTAAAGGGCCATGTTTTTAGGGAATATCTGGATGGACAATTGTGGAAAGAGAAAGCTGCTAGCTGCCAAGTTGTAGATAGATCAAAAGTCAGGCTATGTTCTAAGTGATGTATATTTCATATCCTAAAGCATTCTTTTGTCATTGAAAATAAACTAGTGAAATCATTTGAAAATTTTATTCTTATTTTTTATTTCAAGTATGTCTGTTGTGCATCATCAACATTGCTTCAAAGGACTCCTATATTACTGGCTGGACTTGGCAGGAATTATCTTTATATGGTATTTGATATTGTTTTTTTTAGGTTAGGCATACATCTAGCCTTAAGTTTAGCTATTCGGAGTCATCTGTCATCAACTAACACTTCAAAGGACATCTAACTACAGGCTGGATTTTGCCTAAGCTTGGCTTGAATGCTCCTTATATATGCCCCACTTCAGTAATTGTTCAAATAGTTCCAGTCAGTTGTTGCATAATCAGGTCAAATGGGCTAAATAGATTCCTTAATCCATTCACTGCTGTACATAATTGCAGGTTATATGCCAGGGAAATGTTACATACTGTATAAATATATACAAAATCATAACTACTTGAGGGATTTACACAAGGTTTTATCCTGCTTGTTCGAGACATTTGGTTCAATGTCTGAAATAACAGGGTTCCCACGGTCAGGGAAAAGTCAGTGAAAACCGAAAAATGTTCAAGGTCAGGGAAAAGTCAGGGAATTTTGAGTTGAGTCAGGGAAATTTGAAATTTTGGAAAAAGTCAGGGAATTTTATAACAACTTGTCATGTTTTGAATGTTGACAACTATACTGTCGAATTAAGTAGATCAATGTGTTTTAATTCTAGGGAGACAAAAGTATAATATAGAATAATGGACTGATCTTAGGTATAATGCTGGGGAAATACTGTTTTTCTTTTTTCTTTTTCCATTTGTCTGTCTGTGGCATTTAGTTTCTTTGGTATATTTTAGAGCTTATTTTGAAAATTTCTTTAAACATCACCAAATACGTTCATATGCTATTGAAAGTAAGACACTCATAATACAACATTAAGGGGTATGGCCCAATTGTTTTAGAGGTTTTTTTTATATTTGTAAATCCTAATAGAGTATGCTTAGGCAAAGACAGCACTGATCAACTCAGTCATATCACAGGCGTTGTAAGTAAGTAAGTAAGTAAGTAATCTTTTATTATAGTGACTTGTGTAACATGTATAAACAAAAGTACAAAACAATAATTGTCTAACTATACACCCGGCCACATGGGCCTATAAGTCACTCTAAACATAAGAAACGTTTTGTAATGTAAGTTATTTTGTGACGATATTACATAATACTCATAAGAGTATTATCCCTAAAACTTGGCATGCTTTATCACAAATTTCATAATCATATTTTTCCCAGTTCTTTGCATGCTGGACAATTTTGCATGCTTTTTGTCATTGGCAAAAAGGATGCAATATTATTCAGCGTGCACTCGCCTATCAAATAGTTTGTTAATTGATCTCCGGAGAAATAATGTACATAACAAAATGTAAATTTACATAAGACAAACTTGCATAATTCATAACTGTTTTACAGATGGATACTTTGGGTTACACTTCATCAGATTGTTGGAGGGGGTGGGGGTCAACCACCAATTCATATCACCAAATCGCATCAATGAAACAACTTTTACCATCGACATCCGTCCCCACACTCGCCTGACATGCCTGTACCAGAATACAAGCACAGGCAAGACAGACAGGTGAACGAACACATGCAGTCATCAGCCAACTCATAATTGTGTGGAAAATCTGGCCATAAGTTGTTTTTTCCATAATTATGTGGATCATAGCGTATTACTAACCCATATGCGCATATCGCGTCCCCTTTTTTTTGGGGGGGGGGGGGCATAGGCAAACAGTCTGGACCCAGATCAGATGCAGCAAAGCGCGGTGTCTGATCAGGGTCTCCACTGTTTGCTCATTGAACGTCCTATCAAAATTTGAAAAATAACGAAACATTTCAACTAACATCCCTTAAATCAGGAGTGGACTGTTCCAATTGATAACGGTGGGATAAATGGGTTAATGACGGCCTTATTTTATCAGGATACCTCTTCTTGATACACAGTTCGGGCAATTATGTCAACCTATGCACGAATAAAGCATGGATAGAATTACTCAGTGGGTCAATTGTTATCAGAGTTTAGTGGTGTCAAGGTTGTTCATTTCTTGTTATAATTCTGGATAACCAACTGTTGTGGAATAACGTGAATATATATTAAAATTAACGTAATTTCAAGGACTATATTCTATTCCTTTATGCCGTATGCGTGATTCAGATCTTTGCCACATAACAGATGCACATCATTAACAGCAAGAAGCGTTGTGTGAGTATCTTATATCTTTTTATATGCCTTCAGTTGGGTGTTGAAAAGAACGATTTCACTGAGATGATTCCTTTGAGCACCCGAGTCATATGTTACAGTTTGGAAATTACAGGTCTTATCTTATGTCCTGAATAATCAACATTGGTTCAGCTAAACCGTTTCTCGTAAGCAGATCCAGATAAACAAAAGCCTATGCATCAATGGAGAAAACTCCATCGGGGACATCACTAGAGCGTCGAACGGCTTGGATCGAGACCAGGCCCGACATTTTGTGGAGCCTGATCTGGGTCCAAACCGTTCAGTTAAACCGTCTCTTGCAAGCCAAACAATCAACTCAGGTCCAGATACATAAATGGAGATAACACCATCGGGGACATCACTAGAGCGTCGAACGGCCTGGATCCAGATCAGGCCCGACATTTTGTGGAGCCTGAATTGGGTCAAAACCGTTCAGCTGAACCTTTCTTGCAAGCAAAACAATCAACTCAGGTCCAGATAACCAAAAGCTCATGCATAAATGGAGATAACTCCATTGGGGACATTACTAGAGCGTCGAAAGGCTTGGATCCAGATCAGGCCCGACATTTTATGGAGCCTGAACTGGGTCCAAACCGTTCAGCTGAATCGTTTCTTGCAAGCAAAAACAATCATCTCAGGTCCAGATAACCAAAAGCTGAGCATAAATGGAGATAACTCCATCGGGGACATCATTGGAGAGTCGAACGGCTTGGATCCAGATCAGGCCCGACATTTTGTGGAGCCCGATCTGGTTTCAAACCGTTCAGCTTAAGCGTTTCTTGCAAGCCAAACAATCATCTCAGGTCCATGTAACCAAAAGCTTATGCATAAATGGAGATAACACCATCAGGGACATCACTAGAGCGTTGAACAACTTAGATCCAGATCAGGCCCGACATTTTATGGAGCCTGATTTGGATCCAAACAGTTCAGTTAAACCGTTTCTTGCAAGCTAAACAATCAACTCAGGTCCAGATACATAAATGAAGATAACTCCATCCGGGTGATCACTAGAGTGTTGAACGGCTTGGATCCAGACCAGGCCCGACATTTTGTGGATCCTGATCTGGGTCCAAACCGTTCAGCTTACCCGTTTCTTGCAAGCTAAACAGTCAACTCAGGTCCAGATAACCAATAACCTATGCATAAATGGAGGTTACTCCATGGGAGACATCACTAGAGCGTCGAGCGGCTTGGATCCAGATCAGGCCCGACATTTTGTGGGGCCTGATCTTGGTCCAAACCGTTCATCTTAACCGTTTCTTGGAAGCTAAACAAAGAACTCAGTTCCAGAATACCAAAAGCTTATGCATAAAAGAAGATAACTCCATCGGGGGGGACGTCACTAGAGCGTCGAATGGCTTAGATCCAGATCAGGCCCGACATTTTGTGGAGCCTGATCTGGGTCCAAACCGTTCAGCTTAACCGTTCCTTGCAAGCTTAACAATCAACTCAGGTCCATGTAACCAAAGTCTTATGCATAAATGGAGATAACACCATCAGGGACATCACTAGAGCGTCGAACGGCTTGGATCCAGATCAGGCCCGACATTTTGTGGAGCCTGATTTGGGTTCAAACCGTTTACAAGGCTGATTAGCAGCTGGCAAATATCGCCATTATCAGGTAAATATGTTAGTTATAAAGGAATTTGCGTCTAGATAAAAACGATTGGGCAATATATTTTGCGACGTGTCTGTACTCATGGGTTATCAGATATTTGAATTGCTCGTTTGAGTTCAGTAAATAAAATGATTGGTCTTGTTGACGAAACAGTACTTGTCTTTGGTTTATATATCTATTGCACGTCCAAATAAAATGCTTCTCGTCCTCAATCTCCCCACTTTCACAGAGCTGACAGACCCTTTCTTCTGGTTCAAGTCCACTAAATCGCCCTGTTTCTACCCTCAGCGGTAATACCCCACACCTTAACTGAGCTAAGAAAGATCGTTCCTGTTTCGGCAGATGAGCTTTAACATAGTCTTCTGTATTATATTGGTTTTTAATCAAGATATACGTCCTCAGCTTTGATATCTCTTTAGTTTTGTCTGTCCATTCAATGCAGTGGTTTTCAAAAAGAAGTTGTTCACAACTATTTATGTCACATGTATTTCTATTTTGAAAATTATCCAGTAAGCCTATTTTATCAAAGATAGTTCTTATTTCTGAGCACCAAGAGTTATTCCTATTTAAATTTAGGTCATAGAGGAAGATCTTTTTGGTCAGTCTATTATTGTCCATGCTAACTAAACGATTCCATAGGCGAAGCATATTTACCCATCTTCTGTGTAAGGATAATGTCCAACCCATATCTCCACTGATAGCTAATAGAGGGGTGAAACGATGTACTCCTAAAAAATAACGTACTGCACGATTTTGGATCATGTCACCCTTATTAAAATCTCGGAAGCCCCATACACCAGAACAATAGTCCGTCACGGGCACTACGCAGGAATAATATAGTTTAGTATATGTTTCAAAACCAACGTCTTTAAAGCTGTGAATCTTGGAGATCATCGACCCAAGTGCTCTCCCGCCTGAATTGAATAATGTATCAACGGTGACGTTAAAATCCAAGTTTTCATGTAACATAATACCTAGATATTTGTAAGAGCTGACATATTCTATTGTTTTAGTCCCAATATGGAAAGCATAATCACTTCTCCGCTTCCCTTTATTCCTAAAATGCATAACTGCTGATTTGGTATAATTGATCCTTAGTCGCCATTTATTACACCAGTTTAATACATGATCGAGCAAACACTGCATATTGTTTTCAGTATCCGATATGAGCATTAAATCATCAGCATAGAGCAGGCAAGTTATTGATACATTATCAATGGTGATTCCGCAATCTAGCGTTTTAAGCTCTTCTGCAAGATCGTTAATAAACAGGGCGAAAAGTGTCGGTGATAAGTTATCTCCCTGCTTCACACCGGAAGTACATGGAAACCAGCTAGACAACGAACCATTTAATTTGACAGACGCCTCCGTATTGGTATACATGGCTTTCACAGAATTATAAAATTTCCCATCAATTTTATTTAGTAAAAGTTTATATAACAGAGCGTCTCTATCTACCAAATCGAAGGCTTTTTGCAAGTCTATGAATGTAGCGAATGTGCTCTTCTTTTCAGAAAGTCTGTCTCTTATAACTGTACAGGCTGAAAACACGTGATCCTGACAAGATCTATCAGACCTAAAACCGTTCTGCTCGTCTACTAGGAGTGCGTTTTCTTCCAAATATGGGAGTAACCTATTGTTCAGCACAGATGAATACAGTTTGCTAACGGTAGAAAGTAGGCTAATGCCCCGGTAATTGAGCGGAATGCGCGGATCTTTTGTACTATCCTTGGGTATGGGTGTAATTATGGCTTTCCTCCAAATGGAAGGAATCAAACCAGTATCTAGACAGAAGTTGAATAAGGAATGTAGCGCGTTAATGACACTCGGAAACTTAAGTATTTCATACGGAATCTTATCAGGTCCAACAGATTTCCCATTTTTCGCTCTGAATACAACTTTCTCAACTTCTTCCTTGCTAATTGTTGAGTTAAGAGACCTAGTTTCGTTATATAATGGATCTTTCATATTGTCTTCGAGTAACGTTTTATGCTGTAACATGTCGTTATAAAACTGATCATTAAAATCTTGTGTATTCTGTTCATTGTACAAGTTCGAGAAATCCCGCGTCCATGTGCTGTCGACAAACGATCTGTCTGTACGAATATTACCACCCTCGTCGTACACTTCACAAGGAACAGTTTGTTTACGCTTTGGTCCGAGTGATTTCAGGTGGTCCCAGAATTTCCTAGGGTTGTTAGTACAATCAGCTTCAATGTCAATCATCAGCCCCCGTCTGTATGCACGGTCTGTTGTTCGTAAAAGTTTATCGAATTTATCTCTTGATATAAAGAACTCTTGTTTTAAAACGGACCCTCGCGCTCTCGTCCCCTTGTGTTTTACAAAAGCTCGTTCTTTGAGGCGCATTTCGTTCCATTGTCTATCAAGATCGTCATTCCAGTATGGCTTGAAGGATTTAAAGCGCTTCCGTACAGGCTTCGTGCAATCAAAATAGGGTACAGAATCGTTCATTTCACGAATAAGTGTGTCGCACAATGAATCGTAAATCAAGTCGACGTTATTCTGGGTCTCTCGACTGTGTTCTATTCGATTTATCAGTTCTAGAAATGCTGCTCGTGATATATTCGAGTTCATAAAATTTTGTGGTAACCTATTAAGTTTATATTTACGTTCGATAAACGGTTTCTGGCTTTGGTTTGGTATTTCTATGTCATTATCCGAGTTTGTAATAAAGAAACTATATCTGAAGTTAAATGAAATAAAATAATGGTCTGGTAACTTGCTTCTAGGGCCTAGTAGGTGCTGTAGTTTATGACGATGCACTAATGTTTCAGGGGCGGTAACTTGGAAGTTCGAACAGTTTTTATAACAGTCATGAGGTACACAGATGTAATCGACCACTGCTTTTCCTCGAGTTGACACTGAAGTAAAGTCATCGTTTTCGACGCACAATCTACCATTTAGTACGCAGAATTTCGAGTCATTTAAAAACTCAATAAATGTATGCCCATGTTGATTGGTAGTTTTATCGATCGATTGTCTTTGGGGAATTTCATCTATCCCAGAAATAGAGTCCTTCAATTGGCCAATTCGCGAATTTAAATCTCCACATACTATTATCGAGTCGTATTCACTGAGAGTGTATATTTCGCTAAGTAGATGGGCGTAGAATCCTGTTGCGTCGCGACCCCATGTTGATGTTTCTGGTGGTAAGTAAGTACAGAAAATGGCGATGGAGTAATCAGTTTCTTTGGATGTAAGCGAGATTCCAAGAATGCCATCGTATGATTTATCCATGATGCTGATAGCAAACTGTGAAAATAAGTCTTTTTTGACAAAAATACCAACTCCACCTGAGCCTTTCGGAGCATTAATATGCGTTGAATGCCTATTGTGACCATAAAAAGTAAAACCCTCAAAGTCTATCGTAGAATCTCCCTGTAAATGTGTTTCATTTATGCAGATTATGTCTGAATCAATATATTTTAACAGATTTTTACGTAGCTCGCAATTGTTTGTTGTCCATCCGGCAACGTTGATATGTGATATGTTTAAATCACGCTCATGCAGCCAGGGGTCCTCCCTAATCCGACGTGCTCGGGCGACGATCACGAGAATTGTCTTTCTTCAGGATGCGACCATTTGCGGCCACCCTGTAAAGATGACCATTTGGAAGTTCAGACAGAATGGTTTTAGCATTAAGTTCTAGCAGCCGTTCAGTATGAGACTTGCTACTACGAAGATAAACTCTATCATATATGGAATGGCCCCGTAGGGCCATCTTGGCACGTAGCACTTTGATTTTCTGCTCAACAGTTTCATATGCAATTTTCATTAGCCTGGGCTTTCCACGCCTCCTTTCAGAAAATCTGCACGCGTCAGAAACGTTCACATTCCTGGTTATATCCTCTCCCAGGGCGTCAGTGAGATCTCTCACGACTCGTAACGGATCCTCATTGTTGACTTCTTTCAAGTTCGATACGATTATTGTGAGCTCGTCGTTCGAGACTGATTGGTTGACAAAAGATCCACTCGTACCACCCATACCATCAAGCGTTGATAGTGAGCGCATGTTATTCTCCAAATCATCAATGCGTCTATCAATAGCTGCAAACTGTAAATCAACATCGACCTTGACCGCTTTTATCTTATCATCGATAGTTGAAAGAACGTCCTTTCTGAGCTTTTCTATTTTGCTATCAAAAGTACTTCTAAGACTATCTTGTCCTTTTTTAACAGCGTTCAAAACTTCAAACATTTTGTCCATTCTGGATGTAATATCTAATAAATTATGCCCTGTATCGCTTGAGCTTGGCTCTGGGCTTGCATGATTGTCCGCCATCTTTGATTGTTTATAGATAGGTGAATTTGTACCTGGACTCTCTAACTTTATAAACAATCTCAGACAGACACATTGAGCATTTGGTTACATAAATAAGTAGTGTCAAAATGATAGCTATGTGAAATTATCTTTTAAATAAGGGTTATACTGAAGTTGGCTAAACTTAAATTTGCATGTTGATCCAGTTCTTTTTGCAGTTTTTGGTGGAATAATATGGTACATTGTATTCACACCATGGTTACAGTTAACATTTGTATGAAGAAGTTTTGCTGAAAAAAATATGATCGACAGATTAGCATCTTGAATACTGAGGAAAGTATTTTTCTACTTGCTTTTATTGGTGTTATGGTTCTTATTACACTGGTCGACTGAGATTACATAACATCCTTTGCCTTTGATAGTCAAGATACTCTACACACCCAGCAATATATACTATTGACACAATGAACATTAGCATGAAGAATTTTAATTCTTAAAAATCCTTGTCTTTATGAAATGGCAGCTGTGTTAACATTGTCAATTTTTCCTGCTTGCTTTTTGATAAAAAGGGTAATTTTCATGCCATAATAGTCCATTTATGGATTGCGACAACTCCTGCCACAGTTTGGATGAAACTGCATGATCCTTGGTCATTACAGTGAAGAAAAATTGAACATGTGCATAGTGATTTTTCTTTTACTTGCTTTTTCATTGTGGCTATCCCTGAACCTTCCATACAATTAATTGGGTACCAAATTATTATTGACAGTGTGACAGTCTCATTGTGTTTGCCTTTCGAAGAATGGGGCAAAAAGTAAAAATCTGCTAGGACACTTTTTGATGGAAAACTGTGAAGTTTGGTTTAACTAACAAAGACATGATGCTTCCAAAGGTATAAAGAATGCTGGTCAGTGGTAAAATGACAACTTTTTTACCTAATGAATTTGGTTCTGTTTGGTTTTAAGTTATGGCTACAGGGAATTTCAATTAATAAGAAGTTATATAATGCACTTGTATGTAGACCAATCCTTCTACCTCTCATTATTATTTTGAAGTTAACCCAATTGCACAACAGATTGCTTTCTGGTAGTAATGCTAGGCATTTTAGCACTACTATTAGTCAAAGATCACCAGAAGACAAAATATCAACTCGAGAGTTTTGATGAAAGAATCATAAATTGTACCTACACTATACAGAAACGTTTGCTTGGAATTGCTGTTTGTTTGCTAATAATGCTCAAAGATTACCCACAAAGCTTGACAAATGCCGATATTTTTGGTCAGGGAAATTTGAATTTGGTCAGTGAAAAGTCAGGGAATTTTACTTTCTATAATTTGTGGGAACCCTGAATAATGTTTTTAGCTCACCTGTTACATAGTGACAAGGTAGCTATTGTGATCAGTCTTTATATGGCCCTCTTCAATAATTTTTCAAATGGTTCAGGTCCGTTGCATATCTAGGTCATAACAGGCTAAAAATAGATTTTCAGGATGAAAACTTTAAAAATCTTCTAGTCTGCAACCATGAGGCCTAGAGCCTTGATATTTGGTATGAAGTATCATCTAGTGGACCTCTACCAAGTTTGTTCAAACTATGCCCCTGATGCCAAAAGTTGCCCCGCCCCGGGGGTCACGTTTGACATAGGCTTTTATAGGGAAAACATGAAAAAATCTTTTTGGAAAGCATAGAGCATTGATATTTGGTATGTAGCAACACCTTGTTGATCTCTACCAAGTCTGTTCCTCCTGGGGCCAAAAATTTCCCAACCTGTGAGTCGCATGTTTTACATAGGCTTATATAGGGAAAACATCAAAAAATCTTCTTGTCTGAAACCATGTCATATAGTTAACTTTCATTCTAGAGCAGATTAGGATAATTAAGTTTCCTCCCTTACACAATTATCGTAATCTTAAAGTACTACAAAATAATCATGAGCAAGGTCGTGCAGGACGCAATTTTTACCAGGAGTAAGGCAGTGAATGGATTAAAATTGTTTGTCTGAAAAGACAAGGCCTATAGCCATGATATCACTTCAGGATCTCTACCAAGTCTTTTCAACATACCGCACTATGGCCCCGCCTCAGAGGTCTCTCACATGTTGCTAACAAATGCTTGTACAGGGAAAACGTACCGGGCCTCATAACGTAGATGGTAACATGTCTGGCTACAGATGAGTGTCTAATTGCAGATCTAGGGGTAGTGAGTTCGATCCCGGTCCGGTCCCATACTTTTGTGGAGATTAATAATGAAATAAATTCTCCCGCTGATTCATTCAAGAAGGGTTGTTGTCAGTTACAAGCGAAAGTATGTGCACAAATTACTGTTTAACCGCTTGTACTAGCCTGCCCAGGAAAAAGTGTGATTAGGTCAACTGACCTTCCCGCCATTACCATAGCTGTTGACTTGGGACGTAAAGCAATAAAACAAACAAAAAAACAGGGAAAACGTTAAACCATCTCGCCTGAAACCACAATGTGTAGAGCCTTGATATTAAATTATGTACCATCACCTAGTGGCCCTCTACAAAGTTTATTATCCCCCGAAGAAGTCGACGGGGGTTTTGGTGTCGTCTGTCCTTATCTCAGTACTGAAAGGCGCAAGCGCAGGTATAGGATATGATGAAAACGGTTCTGAGTTCGGCTGAGCATGGCAGATGTCCTCATAAATATTAAAATTGGGAGCAATATCTAAGAGCAGAATAAATACTAAGGAAATTCTTTCATGAATCAAAGGTTATTACTATGTTATAAAGTATATTTCTTATTTCTATCAACCTTACTCAAACATAAGGCGGTAACGACCTTATGGTAATTAATGTAAGCAACAATGAATGTAGCATATAACTCACTACTATAGTGTTAATCGAAGTGACTGCAATTTATATGTATGCCAATGAAAACTTGTCATATCAACTTTAGTCCTTTTCCAACAGGAACAAAGACACGCTTAATCACTCCCTCATATGTACAGATTTTGAGAGATGCAGCAGACCCTTGGGTCATATGTCAATGTCTTACTCATGCTTGTGTCGGCTAGATGTGAAATATGGATTGAGCTTTACAGCTTAAGAGAGATCAACAGATGCCTATACATACCATAAACTCATCTACGAACCTTCGGCTCAGGTGAGCTAAAAGTATACGAAACTTTGTGACTGCTGAAAAGGAGGCCAATGGTTTCTATTCTGTCAGTATGTATTGGTATAACTGATAAAATGAATGCAGCAGGTTTATTATATATAGTCAGGGGCGATCGGGACTCCCGTGCGAATTTGATGCCGATTTATGGTGACCTATACTAAATCAAACTTTAGGGGATTACTAATGAAAATCACCTGGTCACCCATCTGGATTTCACGTCTGGACGTCATTAAAATAACATATATTATCAGTGCAATTTAAACGGTATGTCCATTGTAGTCTATGGCGATCAGGACTTTCTTGCATTTTGTTTGCCAATTTCAGTCGAAATGCAAATTTAAACTAAGGGTAAATAATTAAAGTTAACATGTCGCCAATAGTGTTTTCTCATCAGAACAAAAAGATGACGGCATTGAAATGACGCCTAATATGTAAATACCACATATATATGCGTTTTTCCATTTCCAAAGCATGGAAATATTCCTTTAATGAACTGGCAGCCTTATCATGACTGAATACAAACTCTTTTAAATCGTAACATGCAAAATATATTCAGATAGTGTAAAGTTCGAGTTCGAGGGTGGGACGTAAATGCCGTCACGATTTACGAATAAAAAGACATTAGAGTGAATGAAAAACACACAGTGTTTTTGATAATAATACGGGTAAAAATAATTAAAAATTAAAAAAAGACACACTGGAATACTTTAAGTTTATTTATATGTACCACGACCTCTGACCAATGATCTTTGGGTCTTTTTCTATTTCAAACGATTGATTCAGAATACGTAAAATGAGCCAGTCCGACTAGAACATATGTGTATGCCAAAGCTTTTATAGTAAATGTAAATAGATTCCTGAAACCATTTTTTCTAAAACAACATATCAATATTGTAAATAGAGTCACGCTTCAAAGCTTTTGGCTTATCTGTAGCTGCTTATCCTACACTATAAGAAAAGACAGTAGTAATAATCATTTGCATACACTATCAACCAAACTCATTATAGTCCGATTTTGACCCCTGAAGGATCAAACGTTAGAAGAGTCTACTTAGTAGTAAGTTAATGATATGGAAATAAGGATAAAACCTCTACAAGTTACCCATTGTACTGCGATAGCACGGTCAATAGAAAACTGTTACAATCTGATTTATCTTTCACATGCTTATAGGTAGAATCGTCTTCAAAGGTCAAAATCGGACAATAAGGCATTCTTGTTGATACTGCCAAAGAAATATCTGAATCCACATGAAATAGTTGTTCAAAAGTCTTAAGCATATTGATCATTGGCAATATTTTATTTACATGAGTCCTCTTCTGCTCCACAGCAACACAAATCAGTACAATACAAATGGTTTACTTTGTACTTACTAGAGAGATTAAGTTTTAATCTTGTTTTATATTGGAACCGCATTGTGCCCACATCAGAGTCTACAGGTTTTTTCGTAATGTTTACTACGGTACTTTCACTTCGACACTCTTGTATCGAAGGATCTCGCAAGATCTCGTCCCTCGCGAGAAGCGCCGCACTTGGATCGGATTCCTTGACCATATTTGGCACAAGGTCCGGGCCTCTGCTGTCTATTATTTATTAATTAGTGTTTTGCACACGGCCCCTTCCAGAACCCGACTGATTGTCTGAGAGTAATTCTCTCATCCAATCAGCGCTCGGGTGTGTTTTTGTATTAGCCAATGGGAACAAAGATATTCCTTGGCGGGCGCTTTTATCTAGAACCAGGCGTCAGTTTTTCTCTAGCGCTTGCGGGCCAAAGTTGTGGCAGTATCAATTGCTGCAGTTTATTAGAATCTTTTCTCAAAGTTTGGAACTTTAAAACTTTACTCGATGATGGATTTATAAGTTTACAAAGGAAATTGTGACAAACACGTTATTTTAGCTACTTCGAACCGCTTTCCTCGCAATATGTCGGAAAGAGTTGATGTTATACTGGACATATTCAAGATCCCCAAATGGTATGGGAAGATCATGTCGAATATCGAAGAGGAGAAATTATTTAAGTTGATTGAGGAAGCCTATGTGCCGCTGACGCCAGACTTTATCGCATGTTAGATTGTTCTGCATTTTGTAATGAGCGCAGATGCTACTTTTGTGGGAACTTTGAGAAAAAAAAGAAACTTTAAACATTCATATTTCAACAATATCTCACTGTCCAGCAATGGCTGAGGGAGGTACCGACGCTGAGACGATTACCGACGAAGAACGTGTAGTTCAGTTTTGCTTACAAAACAAAGTAAGCAAATCGGCGACAGATGAACTTATAAAACGTGGTTTTACCTCGCTTGAGGCTCTAAAATTGGTCGAACTCGATGATCTTGGCTCCGAGAAGATCCCGCGCGGACAACGAAGACTGATTTTACACATAGTGCGAACGACATTGCAGGAGGGGACAGCCGCTAACGACACCGCAACTGCTGGGGAGTCTTTATCCGTAGGTACAGATGATGGAACAGCCACCAGTGTAAACAATACAACTTCCGGTTCCGCGATACCTGTCACAATAGTTCAGGAAGTGGAGCAAAATGTGATGGAAAACACAAACAATAACACGGACATGTATACTGGTTTGCTAGCGAACATGCAGTCGCAGCAAAAGACAATTCTGGACAGTATGAACACAAATGCAAGTCCCCAACCTTCGTGGAATGACCCCCAGGTCCACATCTCTACCGCCTCTGGTAAGTCAGTTACACAGTACCTCGATATTTGCGACTTTGTTCAAAGCACTGTTATACATGTGGAAGATGTTATTTTGGGGGGACAGGGTGATCAACAAATTGTGATTAAATCTGGTCCGAAAAAGCCTCGTCTTGAAAACCTCAACCTTAGCCAGTGGTCAGTTGCAAACCTTTCTATTCTCTACAAGCTGGTTGGCGACAACAAATTGTCAGGCACATCCTTGATGGATTATCTATCGTACACAACAAAAATCTACCAGCTTGTTCAACGCTTCAATCTGGTGTCTGTCTTGCTCTATGATAGAGAGTATAGAAAGTTGCAATCGTCCATGGGCTTTAGGTGGGGTACAGACGTTCAGCACCTTCATACTCTGTTTCTCCAGCCTAGAGATAAACCAGCGGCCAAAGGTAGCCTGCCCAGGAAGGGCATGCCTATCACACAGTCTAGTGGGAGACAAAATAAAGATAAGACTAGGGAAAAGCCAATTTGTCGAAGCTTTAATACTCCTAAAGGTTGCTCGTTCCCAAACTGTGGGTATCGTCATGTTTGTCTGCTCCCTGGGTGCTCACAGCGGCACTCAGCCCAAACTCACGTTGAAAAAAAACTAGAGATACAGGTCAAACCCTCCCCGGGCCTCTGCCCTGATGCCTGGGTGCAAGAATTAGATAATGATCCCGACAAAGATTTTCTGTTAAATGGTATTAGGTATGGTTTTGACATCATAGATCCTGATGTCCAGATCAAAGTAAGTAAGGTTGCAAAGATCAGGAATCGATACAATCAAGTACCACACCTGACCCAGGATACCAATGGGAAAGTGACAAACTCACAGAAGACACCACAAACGAGAGCCAAGAGGTCAGCCCTTTCCCAGCAGGTGACCACGAAGCACATATAAACAGACGCGCACAAAACACAGCAAACACAAGACAGAACAAAAACATAAAAGATCCACAAAAGAAGTACCGCCTTGGAACGGTCAGTAAAATATTTTACTGGAGGGCCCAAACCGGTCCAACGGCGCCAACCTCACCCTTAATTCAGATGTGGATCAAGACACATAGATATTTGGTTTGCATGAAAGACCCCTAACTTATCAATGCATCATCTCCTAAAACATATAAATCAAGATATAACAAGGAGATAAAGCAAGGATAAGGACTCAACAGTAAATTAAACTGAATACCGGAGCAAAAGAAATCCAACAGGTAAACCCCGGTGGGCCCGACAAACAGCCAAAGCATCAGGCCCCTACCATCTCATCAATAGATAAGTCTTTAAGTCGGAACCATCATAGAGTCTGAAGTCTGACCCACCGGCGTGCAATTAAAGAGGAAAGCAAAGTTGCCAACTGTGATTGGGTTGACTACCAAGCATGCAGTCTGTTGCAATACATTAATGTTATAGCCAATCTTTTTATAATGGGAAATTATTTTAATGAACTGCGCTGAAAAATTATTAGAGACAACAATCTTCTTCAACTTATACACCAAGTCACCATAGAAATCAGGTTCCGAAAGTCCTTGGCGCAAGAGAGATTTAAGTCCAACTTGGAATTTAGAAATCAAATCAAAGTATCGTCTATAAAATTTTGAAAATGTTTTGCGAAGTTTATGATACCGATAGCCCTGTTTAAGAAGTTTCTGAGTTAACAATTTATTGCGGGTGTTGAAGTCAGTAACATAGCTAGATGCTCTAGCAAAACGAATGAGTTGAGAGATATAGACTCCATAAGATGTAGAACGAGGAACATCACCATCTAAAAATGGGAAATTGACAATTTCAAAATCAAAGTCGTCACGTTTATCATAAATTTTGGTAGAAACAATACCATTAGAAATTGACAAATGCAAGTCTAAAAATGCGGCTTCGGTATCAGAGGCATTGGCTTTATTAAGTTGGAGCTCTGAAGGGTATATTTGACTAACCATATTTTCAAAATAGACATTATTAATATTTAAAATATCGTCCAAATATCTGGAAGTAGTGTTAAACGCATCAATAACATCAGCCTGCTTATCATCAGAAAGAGACATCATAAAGTCCCTTTCATAACAAAACAGGAATAAATCTGCAACCAGGGGAGCACAATTAGTGCCCATAGGAATCCCAACTACTTGTCTATAGAGCTTGGTGCCAAATCGAATAAAAATGTTGTCCAACAAAAAGGTCAGCGTATCACATACATTTTGACACGACCATGCATGATATTTTTTAGGTTTTTCTGAAGTAAAAAATGCATTTCTGTCACTACATGCAAGGTAAGGAGAGCCTTCTCTCTGGAAGGTTCTTTCAATAAGATCAATAAGTTTATCTTTAATTAAATTATGAGGTAAAGTAGTGTAAAGAGTAGAAAAATCATAAGTAGACAAACTGGTCGCATTGAAATCTCTAGCTTTAAGTTTATCTAAAATTTCACCTGAATTTTTAATCGACCAAAATAGGTTTTTACCGGATCTCTCATATACTTTTTCACAATATTTGATAACATGTTTTTAACCGCTGTAAGACACGAGGTTAACAATTTAGAAAGTTCTGTTGTTGTACAAGAACTAGAATTTGCAATAAATCTTGCTTTATAGGGTTTTTTATGGAGTTTAGGTAACCAGTACAACGTAGGAACTTTGTCTTGATTTTCTTTAGCTTTGACACCAAAATGTAGGGCTGTATGACAACCATGCCCATCAACAATCACCCTTTCACTTAAAGAAGGCTGCAGTTTATAGGCATTAGTGTCAACAAGCTCACGCTTAAGAGTATTAATATAATACAATCGTCACACAACTACAACATTGTTAGCAGCTTTATCTGCTGGAACCAAAACATAGTTCATATGAAAATCCTGGATACCTCGTTTAAGATGATGAAAAGAAGATTTAGGTTTAGGGGGCAAAAGATGTGTATTACGAGAGTAAAATGAAATACGAGTATCAATAATTTTAAAAATGTTAAACTTCCATTCCTTCAAAGCATCAGGTTCAACATTTTCCCGTTTGCACCATCGATTACTGAAGTCATTTAAAGAAGCAGCGATCTCTCTACGACATTTAGAGAAATCAATATTAGAGGGAAATCTATATTTAGGACCTTTAGAAATGATATTGCGAACTCTAGCGTCAGGAATGACATTTAGATTACCTGTAATAACATGCCCTGCAGAGGGATATAAATAATTTGAATTTTTAAAATTTCAGGAGGCAGGAGTATTGGAATCTATATCTAAATCATTTACAATTTTATTAAAGTTAAATATCGTAGACCTTATTGGTTTGTTATATTTATAACAAATGATAGGAGTTTCAGAATTATTAAAGTAATTTGGAATAGATGAAATCACTGAATTATCCTTGAAGATACTATGCAAATCTATAAACTCAATACCTTTGTTAATGAATGGAATTTTGATAAAATGTCGTTTATGGTTGACCTCAGAATCGATATAAGGACTAAGGAAATGTTGAACATAACACCTTGTAAGGAGTGCTGCTTTATATAATTTATTTGCTCTATCATAAAGTTTATTAGCCTCTAACTCTAAATTGCGTAAAACTGAGATAGGCAAGGAACTTAAAAATGAAAATAAGCCATGACGACCATGATTAGTTAAAGCCAAAGAAAGATCCTTTAGAGAAGTATTTAAGCGTTTTTCAGTACAAATTTTGCGCTTAATGTTGCCATTTTTACGTTTTTTACATTCCAAAACAGAAAAAACATCAAAATCTGGCATTTTAGAAATGTTGCCTTCATGGTATATATTATCATTAAAGCCTAAAGGAAAAGGTGATTACAAAAATTTAATCCATTTAAGTTCAGTTTCATGTCTCTTAATATTTTTAATCTAGTTGTTAAATTAGGATCATATATAATTTTTTCAACAGGCTGAATTACAATTTTACTAGGTGAATGACCATTATTTTTGAAATGGCGATAAAGAAATGTGTCAAATTTTTTAGGCTTTTTCATTTTACGAAAGTGCTCACGAAACCTAGTCTTGAGGGATCAGCCAGTTTGTCCAACATATTGCATTCCACAGTTAGTTTCAGTTCAAGTTATAACATAAATCAGATCCAATGAAGTTCAGTCCAAATCATTATTATTAATTATGGAGAATTTTCTTCCATTTACAGAAGATGTAATGGTAGTTTTAGTACATAAATGTGCGCAACAGACACACCTCTTGGCATTGCACTTAGAAACATTAGGATACATTCCGCGTCTTTTGAATGCATTAAATGGTTTAGTATACTTCCTGATAATAGGTGACCCAAGAGGAGATAACCTAATGGTAGGAAGCATATCCCGAAAATTGTTAACTGAACTAGGAATACGAACAGAGGACACCGAATGTAAACTAATGGGAGATAAATGTAATTTTGTTATTTTCGTTCTTATCATTAAAAGTTGTTTGGGTAAGTACCATCCAAAGACAAGCAATCAACACACCGGTTATTAAAATGACAAGCCAGTATAATATGAGTCCTTAAAAGCAAAGGAAGGTATAACAAATGCAAGCGATAATCCAAATGGCTAATACAAGTCCACAGGTATATAGAAAGCAGAAGTTATACAACGGGGTATGAAAATCGGTCATCTAGTGATCTTAAATGCGGTACAAGACATAGAGGATATCCAGGGACAGGAATAATGGAAGGAGATTGTACACACAATCCTGAGGATTGGAAAAATAAGAGCATTAAATGAAAGTGCGGGGAGACTTTTTAGGGCCGCCACGCAGCACAGACAAAACAACTCTGATAATCAAAGTAAGTAAGGTTGCAAAGATCAGGAATCGATACAATCAAGTACCACACCTGACCCAGGATACCAATGGGAAAGTGACAAACTCACAGAAGACACCACAAACGAGAGCCAAGAGGTCAGCCCTTTCCCAGCAGGTGACCACGAAGCACATATAAACAGACGCGCACAAAACACAGCAAACACAAGACAGAACAAAAACATAAAAGATCCACAAAAGAAGTACCGCCTTGGAACGGTCAGTAAAATATTTTACTGGAGGGCCCAAACCGGTCCAGCGGCGCCAACCTCACCCTTAATTCAGATGTGGATCAAGACACATAGATATTTGGTTTGCATGAAAGACCCCTAACTTATCAATGCATCATCTCCTAAAACATATAAATCCTGCAAATTGCAAAAATCACCCTTCAGCTCAACCTGGCAGCCCCTTATATGAAAAAGCAACAAAGCAGATTTTAAAAGAGATAGAAAATGGGAATTATGTTATTTGTGATTCTAAGCCAGACATTATAAGCCCTATGGCAGCCATACCGAAGCCAGATGGGGACGTTCGTTTGATTCACGATTGTTCTCGGCCATCAGGGAAGTCTGTCAATGATTATTGTTCCTCTGAATGGAAACAAAAATTTGCTAGGGTAGATGATGCCGCGTCCCTAATGACTGAAGGCTGTTTTTTTGCTAAAGTAGACTTGAAATCCGCCTACAGATCAGTTAAAATCTCAAAATCTAGCCAAAAAGCCAAAGGGTTGAAATGGATTTTCAATGGGAAAGATACTTATCTAAGGGACACCCGTCTTTGTTTTGGTGCAAAATTAAGCCCAGGCATTTTTCACCGTTTGACCCAGGCAGTCAAAAGGATGATGAGCCGGAGAGGGTATGACCTGTTAATTGTCTATCTGGATGATTTTCTTATCATTGCAGACTCAAAAGAAAAATGTGCAGCAGCACTAAATTGCTTAATTCAGCTTCTCAGGAAGTTAGGGTTTTCGATACATTGGGGTAAAGTGGTAGACCCAACGAATTGCATCACTTTTCTTGGCATTGAACTTGACTCTGTATCCATGAGTCTCAGTTTACCCCATAGCAAGCTTGACAGTTTTAAACTTGAGCTACAAGAATTCTTACAGCGCAAGCGTGCCTCTAAAAGGCAGCTTCAAGCCATAGCCGGCAGGTTATCTTGGGCAGCGGGAGTCGTAAAGGGCGGGCGAGTCTTTCTCCGTCGCATCTTCGACCAGATCGGAATTCTTAAACTTGCTTCGCATAAAACTGTAATTTCTCCGGAAATGCGCAAAGACCTTTTATGGTGGTCTACCTTTTTAGAGACCTTCAACGGACGGTCTGCCGTCCTCGATCAACAGCCTCTATTTAGCGTCTTTACCGATGCGTGTGATGATGAGGCAGGGGCTCTTTCGGCTGCGACTGGTTTTATTTCAATTGGAAGCAAGATTTACCTGAGGCAGCCACTTTACATATTATTGAGAAAGAGGTCTTAGCAGTGGTTCTAGCAGCTCAGCGATGGGCAAAATTTTGGGTGAATAAGCGCATAATTCTTCATTCTGACAATATGGTCACCGTTGCTTCTATTAACAAGGGAACTAGTAGGAACAAAATGATTATGAGGTGCATTAGAAGACTTTTTTGGCTTTCTGCCACTTATAACTTTCACCCGACATGTCGACATTTACGAGGGTATCTTAGCGTTGCCGCCGACAGTGCATCTAGGCTCCACCTGCCCGGCCATTTACAGACACTGCTCCCTTTTACCGCATATTCTCCTCTCTGGTTTCACATGTCCTCACAGTCTTTGCATTTTCTTCTTGACAGGTTCCCATGGTGGACACCCCATAACTCGGTCACAAAGCCAGTGGGTGGTTAGCACAGCTGTCACTGCTGATCCCAATAACCTTTCAGCTTGTCTTGACAAAGAGGTCCGGTTTTATCGTGAGAACACTTTTGCCGCATCTACAAACAGGACTTACCTAGCACAGCGTACAGCATATTTTGACTTTTGTGGGAAAATTGGTATACCCCCTGTTCCCTTGTCACAAGTGGATCTCGGTGATACATTGCCTTCCTATCCAGACGCCTGACCTTTTCTTCTATCCGTCAGTACCTTAATGTTGTAAGGCTACTTCACTTGGAAGTGGGTATGAGTAACCCATTAGAGAGTAATTGGTATGTGTCTTCCATTTTAAAAGGAGTAAAAAGGGTAAAAGATAACTCAGTGTCCCAAAAGCTGCCTATCACAATAGACATTTTAAGGGGTATTCTTACAAGATTGAATCTTTGTCTTAGTTTTGATCGATGTTTTTGGGCGGCTTGTCTAGTTGCCTTCTTTTCATTCTTTCATAAGTCCAACTTGCTTGTCCAGTCCCCTCAACTATTTGACCCATGCAGACATAATTGCTCCTCAGATGCGCAATTTACTACCCAAGGAGTAGTGCTTACAGTCAGATGGTCCAAAGTAATCCAATTCAGGGAAAGATACTTAAGATCCCGTTACCCCACATTCCAAACTCAGTGTTTTGTCCCTCCTCCTCCCTGCTAGCCATGTCCCTTGAATGTCCCACTCTGTCCTCACCCACACCCCTCTTTAGGTTCAAAGATGGGTCTAAAGTGACAGTCCTAACACAAAATGCCTTCACAATAAAACTTAGAGGCTGTTTAAGTGACCTTGGGTACCCAGCAAGTAAATTCTCGGGACATTCATTCAGGCGTGGGGGGGGGGGGGGGCTAGTTTTGGACTCCAGTGTGGGCTCCCAACGGACTTAATCAAATTACAGGGGGATTGGAATAGCAATGCATATGAAAGATACCTACAGCCATCTTTTGAACTTAGGAAACAGGTAGCCTCTAAACTTGGGGCTGAAGCTAGGCGTATTATGTCTGCTAAGTGTTAGTATCTTTGAACAAAGCCACATATTGGAGGTGCTTGTAATTGACTTGCAATATGACTGAATATGTTATTATAATTTTCTTTTCATATATATGACCTCCATCCTAAAAATCTCTTTGGGATGATGGGAGGTATTTTGAAAATTCTATATGGCATTGTGCCTCTTGTTTAAATGCCATCTTGATTTACGTATATGTATTAACTGGTTTGTACATGTATGCACATGCACATTTATTTTACGATTTTTCAAAATATATATGGTCCTATGTCCCAGAGAGATTTTCATGGTTATTTCTTTTAATATAGTATGCTTCAATGGATTGCATCTGGCAAACCCACCAACATGGATTTGGATGGTTCAATTCATTTTATATGGGTTGCTTCAATGGATTGCATCTGGCAAACCCACCAGTGTGGGTTTGGATGGTCCAATTCATTTATATGGGTTGCTTCAATGGATTGCATCTGGCAAACCCACCAGCGTGGGTTTTGATCGTCCATTTCATTTATATGGGTTGCTTCAATGGATTGCACCTGGCAAACCCACCAGCGTGGGTTTGGATGGTCCAATTCATTTATATGGGTTGCTTCAATGGATTGCATCTGGCAAACCCACCAGCGTGGGTTTGGATGGTTCAATCCATTTTATATGGGTGAAAAATTTAATAGAGAGATTAAGTTTTAATCTTGTTTTATATTGGAACCGCATTGTGCCCACATCAGTGTCTACAGGTTTTTTCATAATGTTTACTACGGTACTTTCACTTTCACTTCCACACTCTTGTATCGAAGGATCTCGCAAGATCTCGTCCCTCGCGAGAAGCGCTGCACTTGTATCGGATTCCTTGACCATATTTGGCACAAGGTCCGGGCCTCTGCTGTCTATTATTTATTAATTAGTGTTTTTCACACGGCCCCTTCCAGAACCCGACTGATTGTCTGAGAGTAATTCTCTCATCCAATCAGCGGTCGGGTGTGTTTTTGTATTAGCCAATGGGAACAAAGATATTCCTTGGCGGGCGCTTTTGTCTAGAACCAGTCGTCAGTTTTTCTCTAGCGCTTGCGGGCCAAAGTTGTGGCAGTATCAATTGCTGCAGTTTATTAGAATCTTTTCTCAAAGTTTGGAACTTTAAAATCCCCAGCCCACCCTCCCTAACATTCAGGTGCAACCGTTTAAAGTATCAGCTCTTTAATTATTATTATTTTATTTTAATTTTTATTTTTTCAGTTAGTTATGTAGAGATTAAGTAGATTAGTTTTGGACCATGTATGTTATTGCTGCTACCTTATTTTGATATGCGCTAGTAATATGATGGCTGTGCCCTTACATTTATGTTCTATGGATTATAATAAATATGACTGTGGAAATGAATACTTCAGTTCAGTGCTTCATGAATCAATGATGTGATTTACTTGACTCAGGGTATTATCGCACGAGTAGTGCAGATTGCACATGAACTCTTATGATACCAAAAAACAAAGGATTTGACAGTGTTATAAACCGACAAATAAAGACAGTGAACAGAAACTGGGTTATATGTGTAATCATGAAGCATCTACGTGACACCTTCCATAGTGGAACCTAGTTCCAACCAATGATGTGCTCTAGCCTAGACACTTTCAGTGATGGATTAACACATTTAAAGCTATGAGCTATGAACACAACTAAGGAGGTATTTTGAAAATTCTATAAGGCATTGTGGCTCTTGTTTAAATGCCATCTTGATTTACGTATATGTATTAACTGGTTTGTACATGTATGCACATGCACATTTATTTTACGATTTTTCAAAATATATATGGTCCTATGTCCCAAAGAGATTTTCATGGTTATTTCTTTTAATATAGTATGCTTCAATGGATTGCATCTGGCAAACCCACCTACATGGATTTGGATGGTTCAATTCATTTTATATGGGTTGCTTCAATGGATTGCATCTGGCAAACCCACCAGTGTGGGTTTGGATAGTCCAATTCATTTATATGGGTTGCTTCAATGGATTGCATCTGCCAAACCCACCAGCGTGGGTTTGGATGGTCCAATTCATTTATATGGGTTGCTTCAATGGATTGCATCTGGCAAACCCACCAGCGTGGTTTTGGATGGTCCAATTCATTTATATGGGTTGCTTCAATGGATTGCATCTGGCAAACCCACCAGCGTGGGTTTGGATGGTTCAATCCATTTTATATGGGTGAAAAAATTAAACCGAGATTTTCGCATACAGACATGCTGCAACCACTTTTTATCAGCTGCAGAGGGGTTTCAGGTGCAGGAGGCAACATGCGCGGAACCAGGAATTTTTGTCAGTTTTATTAAGTCCTCAGCTTATTTTACAGTTTACAGAGGGGGTCCAATGGTTTTATTGCTGAGAAAACTATACTAATACTTTTACCAAGGATCCAGAGGGGGTCCATTATTTTCCAGGGGGTGTCAAATTTTTTCCAGGGGGGGGGGGGGTTCAAATGCTAATTTCTATAGAAACCCATGTACGTACTTGTTATTTTCCAGGGGGGGGGGGGGGTCCGGATACACACACCTCTCTGGATCCGCACATGGGCAATTTCATCATAACGGGACAATATTTATCACAGTCCCGCTTCTAACCATAATTGTCAGGCATTGATTTGTCAGGATTAATGACAGATGAGGTTTTCCAAATGATGCACTGGTACTGCGCACGTTTGACACCTTTGAGAAACACAGCTCTTGGAAGTGGTAGTTTTTACAATTCACCTTTTTTACTCCAAAATATCCACTACCTCAACGCAGTGAGTCGAGCAATATCGGTGACTGGCTAATACAAAGTAAGAAAGACGTCAAAGATCAGGAATCGATACAATCAAGTACCACACCTGACATAGGATACCAATGGGAAAGTAACATACTCACAGTTAGACATCACAAACGAGAGCTAAGAAGTCAGGACAATTTACAAATATTTATTCTAGTGCATCCGCCCCAGTGCTTTCTAAGGCCACTGAGCCGAGGTGAAAGAATGCTTCGTGGATAGAGTCTCCAGTATAGCTAAATGCCTGCCAATATGATTTCTTGCTCTTTCCTGACATTGAACTAGTTAATATCAGCACCTGAAAGTGCATGGAATTCGATCAGAGCCCTGGTTGTGACATTACCAATGGCACATTGACATCTTTAATAAGTGTCCTGATCTTAGAAGCTTGATGATATATGAGCAAGACTGTTTAAGAAAATGTAAAATATCAACACTCTGCAATTGTTTTATATGTGTTTTATTTAAGCGGCGAAAACAAAATTTGCTCCTCTGCAAAACTGGGGGTAGGGTTGTGCATTAGCTCATTTAAGACAAAATATTTAAGATAGAAAAGCAAACTTTGGTTTTTGTATTCGTCAATTGAGTATAGGTTTGTTACTACTTTTTCTCAAACACATGCCAGTTATGTACGTCATTTTACTTTTGACATATGTACTGTTTAATCTCATATGCCACCTGCGTGTGACCTGAGTTTAACTGCAAATAAAAGTTTTGTTCTGTTCTGTTAAGCCTAATCTAAAACGGTTTGAAACCGACTCAGAGCAGTCGTTAAACTAAATGACGATAGCCAAAATTACCACTTTTAAATTATAAATAAGTCCATGTAACGCACATAATACAACAGGTAACCGTTAACAGCTGCCATATGTAGTAAAGGCATCCAGTAATTCGAAGACTATTAGAATGTTCATTGATTAGCTAGTTTTAATGCCTTTTTTCTGTTGCTCAAACTTTCAATTTTCTTATTCTCAAATTGATAAAGTAACATATGTAACAAGCTGTTACAGGCTAACACCCATGCTTACAGTGTGCAAACATCTCCTATTCGATGCACTTTGAATTGGTACATACGATAGAGTATGTCTCAAAGGGTTTGGGATGGAGCTGGCCATTACTCAGCTTGCAATCAAAATCTTAGTTGATGATTATTCTGGTTTTTATGAGATGAGGAGGACAATTATTTTACCAGAGAAGCAGAAATTATAATCGATATTGTATATGACTTGGATAAGGATTGGTTTAGAATATTTACATTAGAAAGGGACATTTACTAAATTGTACTGTTTAAATGTGAAACGATTTTTTTCTATGTTCCTCTAGGATGTATCTTTATTTTAGAATTATTCATATTAGGAAATATTGAAAACAAATACTCATAACATCCGTAACAAAGGTACAGGGGCTTAATAATCACAAATACCTAAGATTTAGGCACCAGAGGCTAGAGACTTTAGCTAGGAAAACATGCGAAATATATTCATTTTATCCTCAAATATCATCTCTTACATTAAGTCAATGTCCTTGCTCATTTATTATGTCATGTAACATATGTTACAACCTTTTACAAGTGCTTCAATCTTGTAATTAAACCAGCAAAATCTATAATTCTTAATAATATAAGCAAGACAATCGCAAATATGCAAGATATCCAACAGCAGCAAATGTTTTCATATATTTTTACTTAAATATTGCCTACCAAATTTGGCTCCTTAAAATTGGGTGTAGCCTTTGGGTTGTTTAATTGCACGTGCAAAACACTATATTTAAAGTATTAAAGCAAACTTTGGATCTACTCTAACCAAAATGAGTTTGTTAGTACAAAATAATCAAATCATTTTGGAAAATGCACATATCAGCTAAAAAGTAAATGATATTGGTTACAATTGTCATGTTTAAAGGGTATCTAATTAAAGTAACGCACATAACACCACAGGAAGCTGTAATTTTGCTCCAAGAGAATGTATATGTAGCTAAAGTAGTCAATATGCAGACCATATGAATAATTTAAATAATTAGCCTTCTTTCTGTAGCTCAAACTTTTAATTTTCTTTTTTTCTAAATTTAATATGGTAACATATGTAACAGGCTGTCAGAGACTAACGCCCCGGCGAACATAGTGCAAACATCTATTAAAAGACGCATTTTGGAATCCTCTTTTAGATAGGATAAGCTTGCGAAATTCCTGAGGGGGAGCAATAACATTCTCAGCCATCAGGCTAAAGGTGGCCCGATAAGCTGGATATTTATAGGAAATCTACGGTATTTTGCATGCAAAATATAGTTATCGATAAATAATTCATTGTCAAAGTCAGGTAAAGCATTGATGTAACCATCATATGACTAAATTAATTGATATTATGTTAAAAAACGCGTTCGTGTTGGATAAATATGACCACACCAACACAAACTATAGCTTTTATTAACGGGCAGTTTCTTATTATGGTCGCCATATTTATGACGTCATAACTAGCTCCAGACGCGGATTTGAGATAGGTGACCACCTTTAAATTAAAGGTAAGACTCCATTGAAGGTTTTGATATTGGTCACTATAAATAGGCACACAATTCGCACGGGACCTATTTTTTGTCCCTAAGGGCCCTGACTAATAGGCAAGAATGTCGTCAGACCAGAGATCGAGCCAATTGCCACTTGCTTGATAGTAACACTCAACTGATTCAGTTAAGCAGCCCATCGGTAAAGAGTGTTGTTTATGTTAAAACAGATTTGAGATTCAAGAATGTGGCATTAAATCCAAAGGTCTACTGTAATATTCCAAAGTGTTGACTCCTTAAACATTGTTGTAATCATGCAACAAAAAGAACCAAAAGGTTTTACTATAGATTGATGCCAAAGAAAGATACTGACAGCATTTCAAACAGTGAAGACCCTGATTAGTCTGCTTCTCTGGGGACAGTCTGATGTGGATCTGCACTTTTTGGCCATACCTGATTGACCAAAAAGTTAGAAATTAATTTCATGGTATTTTTTGGTAATTGTGTTGTCTTTCACGACTGTTGATAAGAACAATGACTTTATATAAAAAGTTCAAGAAACGGGAATATACGCTTTAAATGTTATCAACCAAACACATGTTGTGGGTGCTAAAATTACTGTCTCAATGAGACGGTTCTTTTGAGCACCCAACATATACTCAAACTAAAAAGTAATGTCCGCTTGACGTTTTTGTCTGTCAGTTCCAAACGTATGAACGCATTTCATTCAAATTAACACTTTACAAACTAAGATCATTTAGAAATGATGTACTAAGAGTAGGTCTAATCCATTTGATAATCAGTGTAGCCGCTGACAAAGCTGTGAACACGAGTACCCTTAAAATCAAAAGTCACAACATCAATAGCTTGTGTGTCAGTCAAAATCCCGAATCGTTTAAGCATATTTAAACATCACTGAACAAACTCTAGTAAGATAAACTGGCTGGTTGTATGCATTGCTTTTTCGGCCACATCAATTAGTCTGTAACATACGAGGGACGTTTTTTATGTTCGTAGAAAGGTAGATTTAATGAAAACGGCGAAAGTAAATGCATACATCATGCATATATTTGGAAAGATTGAGCTTTTATCTATACATGCAACCTAAAATTATTTCAAAATGCATTACTTTATGACTTCTAAGAGGCAAAGACATACCTATATATTGTAAAGTTCTACACTTCGAGTTTGTTAATTTCCAAATATAAAATCGCTGCCACCATAAATAGGGAAGGTGAAGAATCAGAAACAAGTAGTTAAATATATTTTCCTTTAATGATTAAACACTAGCTAGTAAACACAGTTAAACACACACACATACAATAAAGTAAATTTATAAGCAATTTGCAAAATATGAATATTTCCTGTTAATTTAGTAAGTATTTCCTAAAACAAATAAGTTCCTTAAGAATAAACGTAAATCCAAATATGAACACTTTTTAATGCCAAACAAGCGTTACTTAATGCCAAAACAAGCTGCTTTTATACCCAGAGCTAATTAGAAGCTCGAAAACCCAAACTACCCGACAGGATGTGTCCTACTTCCTGTCCGAACATGATAAATGTATTTTCGGGACTTATGATTAATGTATATTCGGGTTTTTCCATAAAATAGACAAAATGACAGGCCCGAGTAATTAATGACTTCGGACCTAAATGTTCTTAAGATAAAAATGACAGGCCCGAACTATTAATGACTTTGGGTAACCAGGCTGACAAGTCCGAAGAATTAATGACTTTAGGTAAACAGGCTGACAGGCCCGGACAATTAATTACTTTTGCTAAACAGGTAGACAAGCCCGAAGAATTAATGACTTCAGGTAAACAGGCTGACAGGCCCGGACAATTAATTACTTTTGCTAAACAGGTAGACAAGCCCGAAGAATTAATGACTTCAGGTAAACAGGCTGACAGGCCCGGACAATTAATGACTTTGGGCACAAATGATCATCCCTAACCCCAAATTGGTCAGGTGCCAATACATCAGGCCACCTTATTATGCAAATAATACATTATTTACAATATCGCACACTGGAAATATGGTAGAAATATGACATTTATGGACTTAGTCTCTGACAGAACGTTAGAAACAATTGTATGAAAATGGGTCCATAGCCATACACAGCTTCTGAAAATATGGCTGCAGATCACGGACACCACGTGCTACAATATTATATAAAAATTATAGCATATGCGCAGCAATTATTGGATATGAAAGATTTGTTTGGAACCTCAGCAAAATTGAACAGTAGGCATATACTTTTATTGTAATAAGTTGACACAAGTGGAAGTTGGATACGGACTTTTAAATGTGGCTTAATATGTTAGCTGTAAAGTAGTATTATAATTTTTCTTGTTTATATGGTAGATGAAAGTGTTATAGTAACTTTCATCCCAAAACAAGGTTAGTACTTTTGTTTTATTAGAAATGAACTGCAAAATAAATAGCCTAGGGGATGCTAAAATCCCTTATTTTGTATATAAATGACGTCATGGAGCGTTACTATATTTAGAAAATACATTAAAACTGTATTTGTGCCTCTTAACAGGTTTTGAAATAACTGCAATAAGAAAATTATGCAGATCTGATTATTATTGTGTTTTTTACGCGCGGTTGATTTACCCCACCCACTTTTTATAACATGGGGGTATGCCAGTATCTGAAGTTGCCAGTTACACGCTTAAATTGATACATCAATATAACTGCTGACGAATGATTGAGTATATCATGTGCTATGCGAAACCAGAAGAAATTCTAAAATTTGTTCGCAATCGTAATTTTAACAGATATAATAACTAGCACTTGACTGTGATTATTTTGGTATATTGATGGGTGTTTTAAAATTGTTATAGAAGAGCAAACAACATGCTTATAGTTTTGCTGCACTTGTCTATGATTAGCGTTTGAATAATTTATTTTGGTGGTGCAAAGAAAAAATCGGCTTGAAAACTGCTTATATCACCATAGCGAATGGAACTTAACAGCGTCTAATTTCCTAATGGCTGCGTGGTTAAAATGACACGGATTTCGGCCAGTGTCCTTTTTGAGCCCTATTCAAAGCTCTATATCTTGACCAAATTACGCGCTAATGATGTAAAATTTATATCAAGTGATAGACAGGAGCTAGACCTTTCATAATATATATAGTTATGGTACCGTAAATTCTATATTTGTAGATATACAGCCCGATTCTGCGAACATAAAAAATGACCCTCGTACTCTGACGTCACGAAACATTGATCACGAGCGTGCGTGAAAACACTCAGAAAATTCATTATTTGTCCAGCATTTTTATAATCAACAAATTTGATGTTTTATCGTCATCGCAAGCATTTTAACATTAATTAAGACGAAATCAGCATCAAAACAATTGATACTGAAAATTTTCTGATGATTTTGCAGTAAGGGGTGGGGTAAAAACACAGATTTAGTGAACCTTTGATTCCCGACATCAGCCATAGTTTTTGTTTTTCATTATTGTGTAATTGTTGTCATAAACAGACACAACAAATTAAAGCAAAAACGGCCTCAAAATTATGTTAGGTTAAGGAGATTTGAAAGTTCTTATATTGTTATTCGTTTAATTCAAAGGGAGGTAATTTTAGTTAATTTCGTAAATGAAAGATTTGGCACTGCAATTTCGCTCGTTCAATTAGCAGACTTGGGATTTTTAAATGTTTTTTCATCGTCGGACGCTCCTGGTTGCCATTTAACAAACGTGTCACGTTTTGATGATTAACTTCCTGATGATAATGGAAAAAGCTGTGTGCGCATTAGGTTTAATGACTTCAAGATCAAAAGATAAAATCAAATAATTACCATTTTTTGTGTGTCGGACGTTTGATAGACATTTTTTGTTTATTTTTGTTGAAACATCTTAACTGGATCCAAAGATACAGTACCATGAAAATCGGACGTTTCTTTTTTGTTTGAGTATATAAAACCATGGCTGCATATAGGGCTTCCACGTTTACAATATTTTGAAAAGGTTTGCACGAATTCAAAAAATCCGTGTACACGCAACTACACAACATTTCTGCACGTCGAATCGCAGGTTCGCTGTAACTCCATACAACAAACTTCTTTCATCATAGCAAATGGTGCCACTGTATAGTTTTTATATTTGAAACGTAAAAATGAAATCAGTATAACAGACTTCTTCCATCATAATAAATGATACCACTGTAAAACTTATATCTTTGAAAATAAAAAAAATCAGATTCAAAAGTGCTGTCTCAATGAGACGGCTTTTTGAGCATCCAATTGCTAATATGGCTAAAGTTTTGTAAACGTTTACAACGGTAGACCATTTTTTTGTAAACGTTTATTGCAAAATACGGAACGTTGCTGTTCACACGTGTAAATGAGGAAGCCCCAGTTGCAAATGACTTGTGCATAAAAGCGGGGCATGATTGCAAATGATTTGTGCATAAAAGCAAAAGCTAGGTGTGGTTAGGTAAAACAGTCGTGCTTCAGTGGTTTGGTGTGTTCGGGGCTACACAGCATTTCGGGAGCGCAGTAGCTCAGTGGTAGAGTGCTTGATTCGAGACCGAGGGGCCGTGGTTTCGAGCCTCAAATGCGTCACTGCGTTGTGTCATTGACCAAGACAAATAATCATAGCTTAGTACTGGTTCAGGAAGACCCGTCCCTACATAACTGAAATATTGTTGATGTGACGTAAAGAATCAAATCAAACAAACAAATACACAACATTTTACACGTCGAATAGAGGGTTCGCTGTAACTACCTTCTTCATTATAATGAATGATACCATGATTGTAAAGCTTTTATCTTTGAAACGTAAAAGAAAATCGGAAAATTGCCTTTATTTTCAACCAAAACATTTGGCCACGCATGTTGTGGTTACTCAAAAGACCCGTCTCAATGAGACGTTTCTTTTGAGCAACTAAAATATAATGGCTCTGTAGGTCAGCATTTTTTTCAAATCTCTGCGTGCAGGGCAGGTTAGTTTGATCTACATTGTATTTTGCCCAGGCTATAAGGATAATTTATGCAGAGGATAGAACACAAATGATCAGAGAATTCAACTATTTATTCTATGGAGGCGCGGCTCATCGGACACGGCAGCACGACGCGGTCATGGCTTTCATAAACGGTCATCTTTGACCCCAGCAAGTGACGTGTGACCTATGTAAATACTCCTTACGGACCAATAGTTGAAGCCTTTCTTGGTAGAGCTTGTGAGAATATGAAAACGTGGATCGACATGTCAATTATCATTAGTTGATAAAGAAGGCGTTACCCTGTCAAAATTGATGGGAGATTATGGAGTCAAAACTGTATTGTTTCCAAAAATCCCAAAAACGAAATACAAGTAAAAGAAGATTAGATCGAAGTAATTAATGAGGACAATATCTGAATTGCTCAGTGTAGAAAAATACTGGTAAAATATACCGTTTCCGAGATTTTGAGCGCAAAGGGCTCCTTTAGTAGTATTAGACATGTGGTTTCAGAGACATTTTTTTTCGAAGTGTGGGCACTTTTGGGGCATAAGGTGCCACTTGGCTTATCAATATAAGCAAACACTACTGAACTGATTTTGCCCTGTTGCCCAAATGGTAAACCACAAATAAGGTCACAATAGGGGGTCAAAGGTCATCAAGTGCATTATATTGTGGTGAATTTAATTTGCAATTTTTGTATTTGTGTCCAATTCGCAAAATAAAAGGAAAATTGGTATATCGAAGTCAGCCAAGATTCCTGGATAAATGCGTCAAAATTTCAAAGCATATTGACCCTAAACAAGGTCACAAAATGGGTCAAAAGGTCGCTAAGTGTATATAAAATTCGTGATTTCATACATGTAGAATAACAATTTGGACTGACATTGATGGAATTCGTTGTGACTTGTCTGATCGATATAAGTGAATATTTTAATTGGTATATCATTTGTTTCAATTGTTATGACCTCATAAAAGGTCATTATGAAGGTCAAAGGTCATCAAGTGCAATTTCTGAATCATCATCTAAGTGCTATTATTACAATTTTGTGTTTACATTTTTTGAAAAAACGTACCTGGGCTTTTAAAAAGCAGCAACCAGTTTTAAAATGACCTTGTCTTATTTTAAAGTCTAATGCCCTCATTTGAAGTCTATTACCGGGGTCAAAGGTCACAAGGTGCATTTTATGTGTGACCAGGCCCCTAAAGCACCCTATGCAACGTTCGCATATATAGGTTAACAGGAAATTGACTGTTAATTATCTCGAATGTCATATATAGATACACAATTGAAAACTGATATCTTTCATCTCTTATAATATTAACTTATTTTAAAATAGGTTTCCTTCTTTATAATTCATCCTCAGTATCTGACTCTTCCACAACATTCAGTGGACAGCCAAATGTAATATAGTGAAGGACTTTAAAAACGCACCACCTGCTTAAATGCTAATTTATGTCGAAATTGGATAATTTCATTATGTGAAAAATAAAACTGACAAGTTCCGTCACTTAGCTTACATTCAATAAGAAAATCGAAACGGTGGGGCTTATGATTGCCGTGGCGTCGCGATAATTCTGAGACAACTCAAATTCAAAAAGTCACAGAGTACCCATACCTTCCATAATGAACGAAAAAAAGTTTTCAAACTGGTGTTCGTTTTTGAAAGCAAAAGGAAAGACAAAATCAAAACATGAAGTTTTAGGCCTCTGGCGACGTTCATTACGTCTACACGACGTCATTGGTTTTTGACGTTATTGGTCGTTTATATCATAAGGATCTGGAATAATCAAATTGTTTTTATTGCCAACAGATACTCCTCAATCAGTTGCATAAAAGACAAAAGTATCGCGACATGCGCGGACGTCACCCGCCCGTTATTGATGTTTGAAAATTTAAGACTGACGTTAGCAAAGAAACGCTGCGAGTGGGAGTGTAATGAAACGATTATTTCTGAAAACTTTTGTGTTTTTCCATTTGTTAAGACATCTGGCTACCACCTAAAAGTGTTTGTTCTCAAATTTAATCAAACTCACATTTGTCAGACGACAATCGTTGAAAAACACTTACGTCGATATTACGTCAGAATTAACGGCATGAGCAAATCGAAATAATGCCAGTTCATGATCCATTTTGCAAGAGGATAAAAAATGATCAAGAAAACATTCTCAACTAAATCATGTGGAAGAGACACAAAATATAAAATGGTGCGTTTTTAAAGTCCCTCAGTATAGAACCACAGCCGCAGGACGGAAGACAATTGATATTATTATATCTGCATTTGCACCGTCTTGTTGCACACACTTTGCAGCTACATTGCAACAACTGTCTACATACTTTAAGTATAGGTTCTAACAGCAACAGCTTTGGTTTCAACTGGTTGCTGTAGGGTTCTCGCAACCATCAAAAAGTTACCTCATCAATGTGCTCCAGGGACGGAACTGTAACATTCAACCATATAGTCATCTGATAACGGGCGTGTCTTATATGGAGTTTATTTACATCAGATGTAGAACGAAAATAGTAAGTGAGTATGATCAGGAAACACCACAATCACAAACGGCAGACTACCCCGTGGCACCGCGAGGAAGAGCCGCTCAACCATCACGAGACACCAGGAAGACAAATTAAGCAAAGCAATCAGCTCTCTCTTCCCCATCAAGATGATTGCAATACTAGAAAGGACATAAAGTAACGTACAACAATACATAGAACAATTACAGACTCCCACAATGGGAGTAACAATAAACAAAAAGTCAACAACAACAGAACCACCGCCTTAGAACGGACAGCAGCCTAAGCTACCGGGGGGGCTTAAATGCATTTTACTGGTACCAAATCTTCGCCCTAGATTCTGCCTTCCTCGTTAGTTTCTCTTATTAAAGAAAACCACTCGCATTTGGTCAATCTTTATTATCCGGTTAATGGGTCAAATATTTTGCAGACAAATTTTTCAACGCTATCAACTGTTTTCATTTGTTAGCTACCCATATCCTAAACCTGTCAGCGGCTGAGTGTTATTCTCAAGAGCTTTCCATGCTGTCACCTTGCCATGCCCAGCGAACGAACTTACTGTATCACAGCCAGTTATCGCATGGGAAGCAGGCAATACAGAAAGTAAGGCAGCATTTCATTTCATGAACTGGCACAAACTTCAGAGCCGTCTTGGTCCCTGACATAAACCATATTTTCCTCAGCACCTTTGAAATGAAAGAAGAGTACTAGAACATCCCAATCTCTGCAAACAATAAGATCTCTTTTGAATCCATGCGCCTATTTAAATTCGTTGGTATTGGGACATACTCATTGCGTTCAAGATTGTCTATTTTTTTTATTTTTATTTTTTGCAATTGATGTGTCCATTCTGCGAATCATGTCATAACTGACACAATGACCAGCTGCATTCAGCAGATTTTACAAGTCCCTTTGATCGTGTTGCCTGGTGTATTGATAACCCTAATCCCACATGCTTTGGAGTGAATATTTTCCCTTCTAGAATTACAAACATCATGTGTTGTGCAATGCTCAAGACACACATGCGCACAGAAAGCCGCCATTCTCATACTCTGCTGAATCTTTACCAGTACAAAGCAGTCTAAGAAACACATAAATAGGCAACTTGCACATAGGTATGCAACTTGCTGCGTTTTCTGTATGTCAGCCAAAACAGTTATTGTAGCTGTTTGATGCGTAATTTCTGGGCAACATGATACATGTATAACAAATACTCAGACTCTGAAATATTCATGGTAGATTTATTCAGAACCGACTTAGATTCTTGGTTTCCTGATGGTTCATCAACACTTTTCTTAAGAAGTTGAACTATTTCGCTGGCTGATTTTAAGGGGAAAATTAAAAGTGGTTCACGCGGATTCAATTGTGGAACAAATTGTAATTTCCCACGCATTTGAGATTAGATTGCCTCGATATGACCCAGATGCTTCCCAATAACAAGGAGTTTATCAGTGTAACGCTATCATAATGCTTGCAATATATAAATTTCTAGATTTTCAAAGCCAATCCTAAGTTCAAAGCAATTTTCTGGAGACACAATTTGTGGGGCGAAACATCTTCAGATTCTCTATGTTCTCCGAAACGCCTATAGAAGCATTTGTCACATTGAGTCTTCAAGTCGCAGCCCTCCCATGCTGCTTGAAGCAGCTTTTCACACCTATCCTCGCCAAGAGCAGACACCTTCTTGCTATTAACCAATGTTTGGCAAATGATGCACATCTGTTCATCAAACGAGCTGCCTACTGCTTGTCTTTCAAATAAGAAATAAGTAATCTTGCTTTTTTGGGTTGGAACTCAGACTTTGAAGGTTCCGACTTAAAGACTTATCTATAGATGAGATAGATGGGGCCAGGCCTCGAAGTTATAAAACTTGAGTTCATTCTCAAACTCAAAATAAAGCACACTGATTGGCTGTTTGCGGACACGTGTCCGCAAACAGCCAATCAGTGCGCTTTATTTTGAGTTTGAGACTGTACTCAAGATTTATAACCTCGAGGCCTGATGTTTTGTCTGCTGTCGGGTCCACGAGGGTTTAATTGTTGAATTTCTTTTGCTCCATTATTCAGGAGGTGATTCATGTATAAGCTAGGGACCTTTCAAGCAAACCAAGCATCTATGTGTCTTAATCCACTACATACTTAATGGCGAGGTTGGTACCGTAAAACTATTTTAAGCCCTCAAGCAATTTATTACTGATCGTTCCAAGGCGGTGTTTCTTTTGTGGATCTTTTTCGTTTTGTTATTTGTCTGTCTTAGACAATACTAGATGCCTGTCTGTTGTAGCGTTGTGGTCACCTGTTGGGTAAGGGCTGATCTCTTGGTTTTATTGTATGTGATGTTTTATTGTGTTTCTGTCACTTTTCCCATTCGGTGTCCTGGGTCAAATGTGGTACTTGATTGAATCGATTCCTGATCTTTAACTTCTTCCTTACTTTTAATAAACGATGACAATGACTGATTTTAATTGATCACGCTGTATTTGTTTTGTCACAGAAGGTCACACAAAAAGTGTAATAAGTTTTGTTTGTAAAAGATGCATTTGGTATGCTGCAGATGCGCAGCCGATGTCAATTAATACAGCGCACCAAGTGCAGACTGATCAGTGCACAGTATTGCGTTTCCAAGACAGTTTATATTTCATGCAAAATATTTAAGATTAGATTACAAAGACTTTTATTATGTACTTTTTGCGAAAAAGTGATAACTATCACAAATGTACATAACTAATCCAGGCATTATACAATACCTGTACATACAGACAGACGAACAGACAGCTGTGTTTGTGATTGCAGATGATTAAATTTCAACGATTTATCTAAAAAGGTATCAGTATTTCAGTTATTTGAAATTATTTGCACCAAAATGCCAGTGTCTTTGGTGCTTAAGTACTGTCTTTATTGCGTTATACATCCCTTTGCACCTATTGACCTTATACCTCATTTAATGACCATAATAATGATCTTTGGTTTGGGCAACAGGCAAAAATGAAAGATGATATGTCCCTTAGTAACTTAGGCATTGTTGCCTTTCATGCCGCAAAAGTGCCCACAAACGTGTTTTCTAGCACTCTTATTTGCCTTTTAACGCAAGACTAGTTTATCAATTTTCTAAAAAAAAGTTTTAAGCACAATATAGATTCCATTTTCATTCCCGAATAGGCCAGCCTATTAGTAAATGATAACAGAAAACGGCTTAGCAAATTTCTTAACATTGTATCCAGGAGGCTTTGCCGAATACACATACCATCAATAATAGAATTCATAATAATCGGGTGGTGGGGTAATTTTCATCACTTTGGCCAATAACAACGATTACTGTGCAGATGGAGTTTTTTTTTCATTTCAGCACTATAGTGTTCAATATGAATTTGGCTTTTAAAATGAAAACGTTTTGCGCGTGAAAGTGGGTTATTTCAAAAGGGCATGACTTACAAATTGTGCCAAAATGCGAATTTTAAAAATGGGATAACACTTTTTAAATTGGCATCCTGCATGTACTCAATATCGTTACTGTCTATGGTACATGTAGTCATGTCATTTTACATTTTGAAGAAAAATGCAAAGGCGATAACTTAAAAAGAAATATATTTTTCGTAATTATCACCAGTTAATCTACTCATTACCCTCTATCAGCTGTCCAGATTTGGAGGTCCTAGCTGTAACGGTTTTTGAGATATCAAGTTTTCCATGTCAAACATTTGCAAAGGGCAATAACGCAAAAAAATAAAATGATTTTTTTTTAATTTTCACCAAGTAGTCTGCTCATTATCCTCTATAAACTGACCAAGCTTGAAGCTCCTAGCTGTAACGCTTTTTGAGATATCAAGTTTTCTATGTCCAAATTTGCAAAGGGCAATAACTAAAAAAATATTTTTTTTTCAATTTTCACCAGGTAACCTACTTATCATTTTCTATAAGCTGACCAAGTTTAAAGCTCCTAGCTGTTAGAATTTATGAAATATCCTGATTACAAAATTTCATTATGACCATTTGAAAGTTTAATCTGTTTGAACCACGTTATAAAATCCTGACATATGTGACAAATCGGAATCGATTGCAAAATGCAGCAGATTTGGGTGTGTTTTTATCGATGTGAGATTGCGCATGTATGCTTCATATAATTTCACTACGTGTGCAAATTTCACAAAATGTGAAATATTGGTATTAAATATATGACGTATTGGTACCAATTCTTCACACGCTGTGAAGAATTGGTACCAATTCTTCACAGTGTGAAATTTGCGAAATGTGAAATTGGCTGTTCAACACAGCTGTATGACAGGCATGTTTGAGCCCATGGCTCAGGTGAGCTAAAATCAGATATGCTAACTGTTCTAGCAAGTGACGGACCGTCACATTACAGACTCTCAAGCAACATTCAATCCCAATTATGTACATTTCCGCTCGTACACTGTGATCATGAGAGCATTATTATTTCTTATATACATACTTCATAAATAAACGTATCTATGTCATCTGCTGATACCCTCTGCAAACAGTTTGGATACGGATCAGGACCAACAGAAGGTCGGTCCTGATCTGGATCCAACCCGTTTCATATTCTGATAGTCGTCCTGAAAAATGTTTTTGAAAAAGTTAATTGATAAAAAAAATCTGGAGACAACAACGAAAGCATGAACGTTTCCCAGCATGCAAAGAGTTAATTTCACAAGCTGATATTAGTTGACTTTTCGCTTACTGTAAAGGCGGCGCCTTATGAATGTGTTTAATTATGACTAGTCAACCTTAGGCATAGGTAAAAGCTGAAAAGGAGGCGTGGTTTTATTCAAAAGTAACTGTATCATCTTGTGGCACAACCTCAGTCATTATTTAGTCCTTAAAACGCCAGTAAAATAACTGCATCTGAATATGTCTATTTAACATAAGCAGGGAGGCAAACATTGAGGACCCAGATCAGACTGCTCCTACAGGAGCAGTCTGATCTGGGTTCACACTGTTTATCTATGAGGCTTCAAATAGTTTAGTGGACGACAAAAACATACATTTGTGGTTATGCGCTTTAAGGGTTAATAAATGTGAGTTCAGTGTGTATACGATTAGGATTTTCATGAAATGCACGCACGTTTGCGCGGCTCAAAAAGCTTATTAACTCTTTACCAAAATTTAAATAAAACCTGATTTCCCTTCCTTAGCAGATGAAGTAGCCGAACCACACCCAGATATGAATATTAAAGTTGCCGCCTTTACAGTAAGCGAAAAGTCAAGTAATATGGCTCTATTGTACAATTCATATGTGCTGCTTATCCCTTTACATGCTTGGTAATTGGGCATGCTTTTCTTGTCGTCTGCTGACTTTTGTTTATCAAAATTAACCTTTTCACAAAAAATATTCCATGAACACTACCTTTGCAAACAGTCTGCTGACGTTCTGTCGGTCTAGGCCCCGAGGTTATAAAACTTTTTCCATGCTCAACTCAGCTGAGCGCGAAATTTATCCTGCTCATAAATGTTAAAATGCCAACAATTGTTCGCTTTTTTAAAACATTTATTAGCATGATAAATGCAACATCTGAGAGACTCAAAGAAAGAAACTTCTTCATTTGTCGGTATTTTAGTTTTTATGAGCAGTTGAAATTTCGTGCTCAGTTGATTTGAGCATGAAAAAAGTGTTATAACCTCGGGGCCTGATCTAGGTCCAAGCTGTTTGTTAAGGTTATCACGCCGCTGTTACTTTAAGGAAATTAAAATTATTTTAAGTGGTATTTGTACTTTCGTTATTATAACAATAGCATTCATGCATTGTGCAGCTGTTTGTCTATATCCTGCCAGAGTCCGGTTGAAATCGGCCATACCCTGAGAAAACGTGTTGCCGTGAAATAGTCTGCTCAGCTACAGAGACTAGCCAGAATAGTGAAAATTAGTATGTTACATGTATAACTGCCATGCATTCCAGAAATTGAATTTCAAAGGTTCCGGTCAAACTGCGCAAATAAGCATGCTGATTTGCGTTTTTGTTGTTCGTATTCATCAAACTCATGAAGAGTTCTCTTTATGGGACTGATGGATAAACAATTATCAAATTTTAATTGCCTGCTTCCTTTTATCCGGGATCTCTCACTCCAGACATCAGTCTGCTGCTGAATCACCAAGGTAACACTGTTATTATTATCATTTATTTGTTTATTTCTTATTTTTTTATTGATTCTTATTCATTAATTTTTATTTATTTATATAGTTTTATTTATTTATTTATTTATTATTATTATTATTATTATTATTATTATTATTATTATTATTATTATTATTATTATTATTATTATTAATACCATCATCATCATCATTATCATCATCATCATCATCATCATCATCATCATCATCATCATCATCATCATCATCATCATCATCATCATCATCATCATCATCATCATCATCATCATCATCATCATCATCATCATCATCATCATCATCATCGATATTATTATAACCCAATTATGTGCGTCAGTTTGTTCCTGTTACACGTATCCATACCCCCCCCCCCCCCTGATTTCTGATAAAGCGAAAGAATCCTTTTCAGACCGAAAACCCCTAAACAGATACATTGCCAAACAGTGCAGACCAGATGAAATGCCGCATTTAGCAGCATTTCACGTTTGACCAGTGTCTGCCGGAACTATTTGCGCAGACAAATCGATCTTCAAAGAAAGAAATACAAAAAAAAAATTGAACTTATAATCTGTTGCCTCTTAAAATAATTGAGCCAGTGCGTGAGATTTCCAACAATGTGGTATGTGCTACCAGCAAAGTCTCAGATCAGCCTGCGCATACGCGCAGTCTGATCAGAGCCTGTGCTAGTCGCTTGAGTATTTTTAATTGTTAAGCTACTGACTGAACACCATTTGGATTTTCTAAGTTTAAAAGGAGGCTGCAGAGGCTCGTCTGAGTCTACAATTGTCAAAATGTCAAATTGTTGGAAATCATATGTCACGGCTCAATTATATAATGGACCTCCCGAGCTTTATGGGAAATTCCATTTAATTGGTATAAAATGGAGGCTGAAAGAGCTGACACCAATAAGAATACTGTTTACGACCCAATATGAGCATAGTAATAACTGTCTTCAACGGCCACTCAAAAATATAGAACAGAACAGAACAGAATTTTATTAGACATAAACTATACAATTAGTTTCTAGTCTTTCCTATATATTGTACAACACAAAATGAAGTCGGAAGTATTGCAGAATGCTCTCTTGGGTTGATTTTTTTTCTTTTTAACAAAAGAGGCGACCGAAACCCTGGCTCAAAACTCGAGACTTATTATGCATGGCTTTTGAATTAGATTTTAGCTTTCATGACTACGAACAACAACAAACGTATTTACGCCGCAGATCGGACTGTGATAATGCGCAGTATACATGGTCTGTGCATTTGTGTTCGTAGATGAATGCAGCACAAACAGGATTTCCTTATGCCATGTAGGAGGGTCTGGATGGGGTATAATGATTAGTGAATAATAGCCACTTTTTATAATGAATAGTGAATAAAGAGCTAAAAATGAATAGTGAATAATGAGACCTAAAAATAATGAATAATCATATCTTTTAATGAAGTGAAGAACAAATTGATGAATAGTGAATATTCAGATTTCTATGCCACCTTTCTTACTTTTAAAGAATAACCAAACATTTTAAGGAGGTGAATAATGGGCTTAATTTTTAATGAATAGTGAATACCAGACCCTCCCCCTCACCCCATCCAGACCCTCATATAGACTTCTTTACACGTATTACCCAGTAAACATCTGAAAGCGGGTCACCATCGGCCCACCAGCGAAACGCCATTTAAATGGCGCTTCGCTGGTGGATCGATGGTGGCCCGATACTATTAGCCGACTAGGCACAACATGTAGTACCGTTGATTGGTCTGCAGTCTGTGATTGTGGTATTTCCTGATCATACTCACATATTTTTTGCTTTATGTCGTCATGTCTTTATGTCCTTATTATGCATTACAACACTATTATGTGAGCCAGTGCATGAGATTTCCAACAATGTGGTATGTGCGACCAGCAAAGGCTCAGACCAGCCTGCGCATACGCGCAGTCTGATCAGAGCCCTTGCTAGTCGCTTGAGAATACTCTGATTGTTAAGCTACTGACTGAACACCATTTGGAGTTTGTAAGCTTAAAAGGAGGCTGCAGAGGCTCGTCCGAGTCTACACATGTCAAAATGCCACATTGTTGGAAATCACATGCACTGGCTCATGTATGTTTGACCAGATAGCTCCATCATGGCACCAGAAACCGTATTCTTTGTCCTGGCACTGAGTGTTGGTGCTGCTATGGGTTCATCGCTGGAATGGAATATGTTTGGTGAGTATGTAGAATTTTCAGTTTTGTTTGTTTTGATTATGTGCGCCACAGTCAACAATGTTTCAGTCATGTTGGGACGATCTCTTGTTTTCCTGGGTTGAACCAATACTAAGCAGCGCCCAAAGTGCCTTGCTTAATAAGGACATCACACAGTGAGTGCAACGGCGGTGAGCCTCGCACTAGCAACTAAGAAGTTCCGACCTCATAAACAATGATCGTTGGTTAACCCTTGTCCTGTTGAATATACCAAGATGGCACATTCACTTCTGTTTTCAAATCAGTTAACACACACTTACGAATATACTGGCATCAGTCCACTGATTGCAAATTCATCTTATAAAAATTCTATCGTCTCTGATTGTCAAAAATAATGGAGCCTTGAAATATTCCATGTTAAGTTTAGAAATTGCTATCTTAGAAAGAATATCAATTTTAGTGGAAAAAAATGACATTAGAGACTTGAACCAGTCTAATTTACGGACTCTACGGATGGTGTGTAAAGCCTGTTCGAATCCATCCGTTCATTCCGTAAAAGTGCAGATCATGTTCAGATGGCTTCGTGCCAAGCCAGCTCATCTTATTCCCTGAAGATTGTATTTATCTTAGCAAACAGTGAAAACCCCGATGAAATGCCGCCACCTGCGGCATTTCATCTGGGGTTTCACTGATTGCCAAAGTATTCGGATGGGGGAGAGGTTGTATATAAATGGTTAAAGGCCTATATTTGTGATAAAAGGTGGTAATTAGGATTTAACTGATAACATACAGCCTGCAGCTAAAATAAGTACATCATCAAAATGGCTCATCCCATACTGAGAATTTAGTAATTACTGTATTCACGTATCTAATACACAGCAGTACTTCTCTCAAAACAGCAAAACACTTAAAAGACCTAAAATTTGAGACAATAAAAGTGGTACTACTGCCTGAGCGCTTTTCCAGGCAGATCACAGGCTTATCTTCAATTAGGTGATTATGACCTAAATCCAGGGGGTAATAAAGTGGTCCTTGAAGGGTTTAGGTATTCTCTGATAAAATATTGATGTCTATCTAAGTGATGGAATCTTTGCTTTATACAGGTAAGTCCATCTTGGGGCCCCTTTAATCCATTGATCAAGATACTGAAACTGCCCCTTATCAGTTATTCCACTAATGACCTCTATTGGACAGAAATATAATGCCTTTAAGGGCATCTTTATGACCCCAGTTTTTGACCTGCCAAGTATAGAGATAAAGTAAGTTCATAAAGAAATCAGCTGTGGTACCACTTTTAGGCTATCAAATTTAGGTCTTTCATAATATTTCCCTCTAAACCCCAGTAATCATGATTTACCTAGAAACTGTACATATTTTTTTGAAATTTGGCCATACTTAAACTGGAGCATATACCCATGGGCGGATCCAGAGGGGGGAGGGGGTCTTGATCCCCCCTGAAAAATCATTAAAATATAGGGTTTCTTAGCAATACTGGTCCGGATGCTCTGAAAATCACAAAGCTACCAAGCTAGCATTCAATGTTGAGCAATCATCGGCACGTCAGTTAAAATGGCGTTTCGATGGCGGGCCGATGATGGCCCACTTATAGTTGAATTTGGATCCTCCCTCCTCATCAACTAAAAAATAACATTTTGAGCGTTGCCCCCTCTGAAAAAACTTTCTTGATCCGCGCATGTTTACCTATTAATAAGATGACATGGCTCTCGCAAATATCCTTTTACTACTTAACTTAAGGCTACCCAGCTAGCACCTAACATACGATACCATGGTTCTGATGCTGACCAGCTGATCTTAATCTACATTTTTTCAAATGAGAATATAACTTAAATTCGTATGACAGTGGTTAAATTGAAACCCTTTTCTGTTTATGTTTTTTTATGATTAGGACAAGATGGCGTCTACACAGAAGAGAACGGGATAATCGTCGGTGGAGGAAAAGTAGGTCATATGCCAATAAAATAGACATTTAACTGGTCAAAATAAGTTAAGTCCGATTTTTCTCCAAATTCTTGAAAAAAGTCAAAATCTGCAAAAATTTATTATTTATTATAAAAAGTGAAATTTAAAGCTATACTCAACATTGACAAAGCTACCTTTGGTTCCAGGAATACACGTTTTTGTCTCTGTTTAATGAAGAAATGCTAGGAAGTGAAATAATGTTAATATTATCTGCTTAAGTATAAGGAGATGTCTTACACCTCGCAGTTATATAATTGAGCCGCAACATGAGATTTCCAACAATGTGGTATGTGCGAACAGCAAAGCCTCAGATCAGCCTGCGCATACGCGCAGTCTGATCAGAGTTTTTGCTAGTCGCTTGAATATTCTAGGAGTGTTAAGCTACTAACTGAACATCATTTGGAGTTGCTAAGCTTAAAAGGGGGCTACGCAGGCTCGTATGAATCTACATTTGTCAAAATGCCAGATTGTTGGATATCACATGTCACGGCTCCTATAATAATATAGCACATTGTAACAAAGGCAATCTAAAGTCGGTGAAATACTACTGTTTTCCCTATATATATATATATATACGCAAAATAGTTAACAGCCATGCAGGCTCTCCCTTATCATAGCACCGGATGTATGTCGCGATATGGTTTAAAATTTACTTATTGAAACTAGAGCCAGGGATACCTGGAAATTGGGATAAACTTGAGAATTTAGAACACATGCAAAAATAATAAAAAAAGGATGTAGTTAATGACGATATCTCAAAAAAGTTAAATGTTTTATGAGCCTATAAACTGTAAACTGTTATTTATTAAGGTTTCTTTTGTATATATGCAAATCAAAAATAAGAATAATAAATTTAAAATAAGATAAAAAAAATAAAACAAAAGCAAAAAAAATGTTAATCTGTTTAATTTTAGGGGAACGTCTACATGATCAAAGAACACGAGACAGATGTACATAGCAACCCAACTGGCAACTATAAAATTGGGTTCTCAGCGTCACCTTACACACGTATCCGCGACCTTAGGGGTGGGAATCCAAGGTCGCTTGTCTTTCAACACACGACTGCGGTCAAATCACAAGAGGACTCTAAGAAAGCTGAGAAAGAAATGCACACAGCACTTGACAAGTACAGGATCAAAAACAGGGCAGAAGCCGGGACTGAATGGTTCTTTGTCGACGGCAATCACTTCCATGACTTTGAGGAGACCTACATTAGGATAGCTAACAAGTACAAAGCGGAGAGTCTGAATTACCTGGATGAAGTCAGCTTCAAATTGTATTCGTTAGAAGAGGCTAGAAAAGCGAATGAGATGGATTTTCAAGCGTAAAAGGTGATGCATGATGTTGCAGATATTTAATCGATTTCTTTATATACTCGTATACTAGGTGGTTCTAGATTGTCATGACAAAACTTGTCTTCAGGCTTTGTGATCAAGTGAAGATCAATCAGCATGTCCAGCTACAGAGCCGAGTTAGAATGTTTAAGCTTTGAATATAGCATGTTGAGTGGTCTGGCCCCAGTCCCGAACTATTGGTATATCAAAAAAGAAAAAACACATTCTATTTTAACCCTTAAAGCGCCAAGAGTATGCATCTGATAATGTCGTCTGCTGAAGTCGTCTGCTGCAAATAATTGCCTAGCATTACTGACGAATCAAGTGTAGAAGCAAACAGCCAGACCCAGAACAGACTGTTCCTATCTGGGTCCACATTGTTTGCCATAAAGACTTCTTAAACATTTCAGCAGACGAGAAAAGCAGACGAATTTTGTTGCGATTGGCGCATTAAGGGTTAAGTTCTCTTCCCCAAACTGCCATATGCTTTAGAATGTCAGTCTTGATCTGAATATAAACCGTTTGATACTCTGATAGTGTTCCTGGAAGATTGTTTGAAAAGTTGATTTCGAAAAGAGTCAGCAGACGGCGACAAAAGATCATGCAGAGTTAACAACTATTATAGCCTGCTGTTATGTATTCTCATAGGACCTAAGATATTTTGGCTTGAATCAGGTTAAAAAAAGAAGTTATAGTTCCTAGACTTATACCAGTCTCCCTCTTATGTTAATTTTTTATATTTATGAGGTGAGCCACAACAGAGGATTTCCAACAATGTGGTATGTGCGACCAGCAAAGGCTCAGACCAGCCTGCGCTTATGCGCAGTCTGATCAGAGCCTTTGCCTTTGCTTGTCGCTTGTATATTCTATGACTTTTAGGCTACTGACTGAGGAACATCATGTGGAGTTTCTAAGCTGAAGAGAAGGCTGCACAGGAATGTCTGAGTCTACACTTGTTAAAATGGGACTTTCTCTCAAAGGAAAGGATTTGCTCCTTCTAAGTTCCTTATGGTCTGGGAAATCACCTTTACCACATAAGGTGACCTCCCTTGAATAGTACGCACGTGTGTTACTGCATAATGGGAGCTACGCCAAATGGTTTGATACAATAAACGTTGGTTTGCTCAGTGCGAGGGATCACCGGTTATAATATACAAATAATGTTGTATTTCTTTCTCTCAATAAAGTTTTGTCTTAGCAAACAGTGTAGAGCCTTATGAAATGCCGTGTAACGCGGTATTACCACTGGGTTTCCGATCACTGTCTGCCAAATTATGCATACTAAATGAAGGGCTAAACTATCGTGTAATACTCAAGTCAATAATTAAATGCACCAACCATTTCGATGCTGTTCCTTGAAACCCACCAATCACAAATGGCATAGAAAGTCAGCCTAAAAATCCTGAATTTAGGAATAATCCTGAAAACTTTCTCCCATGGAGTAGTCATGATAGGGTATACATAACTGGCTTCACTGTCTATTGGAATTGTATGACACTATCTTCCTATTCTCCTTGTCCTTAAAGCTGCATAGTCTTTTAATTTTAGAAATAATGTTTCTATTTTTCAAGAAAACAGTTTAAAAACTAAAATTCAGGTATACATTTTACCAATTTCATAAATCTTAACAACTTATCAGTATTAAAACAGCGGTATTTATGTTAAAATTAGCTGTCTATAATTATTGGAGGGACGCAAATAATTACCAACAAGAGAAAAACACACCTGTTTTATACGATAATTCACTTTTCCGTGCAGTTTTCAGCTATAGTGAACAGATTTATTGTGAAAACATAACTTAATTCTACTTTTACAAATGATTTAAAAAGAAAATAAAAAAAAATCGAAAAAAGTTCATAGTTGCAGACCTAGTCTCTTTAACCGTTAAAGCGCAAAGAAAAAAAAAGCATTTGAAAATGTCGTCTGCTGAAGTCGTCTGCTGCAAAAATTACCTATACTACTGACGAATTAAGTATAGAAGCAAACAGCGTGGACCCAGAACAGACTGCTCCTGTAGGAGCAGTCTGATCTGGGTCCCCACTGTTTGCCATTGAGGCTTCTTAAACATTTCAGCAGATGAGAAAAACAGACGACTTTTGTCGCGATTGGCGCATTAAGCGTTAAACTTCTCCCATCTATCTACTAGCCTTTCAGATTCCTCTGTGATGTATTTGAAAAATGGCCGTAACTTTTAAAGTCATTCTAAAATTTGGTCTTCTGTCTAAACAATGCCTTCTAAGCTGTAAAAGATTTCTGAAAAAAGAATGAAATTATAAACATGATTTAGATACTATTTTCATTGATTTTATTGGTGTTCAAACTCTCGCCATTCACGCGCAAACGTAATGCTTTTCTGGCTACACCATTTATAACTGATCAGGCAAAGTTAAAACATCTAAAATTCACAAACCAGAGGATCATAGGTCCTGAAGTGCTCATCTGACACCAAGAGAAAATAATTTTGATCTCTTTAACTCTTATCCTGCTAACATAGTTTTTGTCTAGAAAAAATCATCTGCTTATCAGTTTTTATGTCTGCTGCAATGCTGCAATATTCAATTGCACACCATTTTATCACAGAAACGAACACTATGAACCATGATCAGACTGCTCCAAAGGGAACTGTCTGATATTGTGTCTTATTGTATGCAATATGACAGTACATAAGTAGATGAGAGAGTAGACAGCAATTGTCTTAATAGCAGGAAAAGGATTGAGTAAAACATGATTATGTTTTATTGCTATGCAATACATCAGTCTTCTACTGGATTAAAGAAAACCTCCCTTCCCCACCTACCCATGGTGTAAAATGCAAGACCCAACGGAATGGTATTTGTAACAGCCATGACCTATTACTGGATGGCATCTAAAATGCCTACGACATATACAACAACAACAACACATCATCTTAGTTGTGACACAATTAAATCTCAAAGTCTACAATTGTTAGCTTCAAAGGGCCATAATTAAAAAAGCATCCAGAGTCACTGGTCTTACATTCTGAATGTTGTCTGATGTTGGTTAATATTTGCATAAACGTTACAAAGATATCTTAAACATTTTTTCAAGTAACAGAGCAGACATTATCAAATCGCAATATCTACTATTTTCTGTTTCAAAGGGCCATAACAACAAAATTAGGCAATCTAGAGTTAAGGTTCTTGCATTCTGCATGTTGTGTAATGATAGATAATATTTGTATGAAGTTTCATGAAGACGGCACGGGTTTTAGATTAGTAAATCCCAAAATCAACTAAATATATCAAAGGACCATATCTCAAAACTAGTTAATCCAGAGTTAGTTTTCTTGCATTTTGAAAGTCATTTTAACTCATTGATGGTGTTTAATACTAAATATATCTAAACCCTTTTTAAAGTTACAGAGCAGACAAGAAAACTTGCCTGACGGACAGACAGTCATTCTGAGTTAAAAGTTGTGATCTTTGGAGTTCATAGCTAGTGTTGTGTGTGGCACAGTGACATACTATTGGTAATACTCATACAAAGTAATAATTAATATGGCCAAGCCTTTTTATGAGATATGGCCCAGACATGAAATTCTAAGAATTGCAGCTTCTGACTAAGTTTGAATCGAAGTTGTGACCTTAAACTTGGGAGATGGTGGATAAGTGATGAGCGTGGCACAACTTCATGCTATTGGTAATAATCATATGAAGTAATAATTAAGTTTGGTCTCACCTTTTAGGAGACATGGCCCAGACACGAAACCAGGGATTTCAGCATGACTGATATATTTGTTTGTTTATTTTGATTCTTTACGCCCCATTCAACATTTTTTCTGTCATGTTGGGATGGGTCTTATTGGGTTGAACCAGTATTCAGCAGAGGAATAAGTGTTTTGCTCAAGGACACAACGCAGTGCCTTAGGTGAGGCTCTAACCCGCAATCCCTTGATCTCGAGTCAAGCACTCTACCACTGAGTCACCGCGCTCCTCATATGACTCCTGTTTGTGTTTGGCCCTTGTTTAGTAATACAGTACTTAGTTTACTCTCTAGTTTACTCTCTAGTTTTGCAATTAAGTTTTTTCACTCTAGCAGTAGCAAAGATTTCATATGGCTGCTGATAAATTTATGTGGTTCTTCAATTAATGATTCTGCGATGTTAAAAAAAGGTGCTGGGTCAGTTCAGTATAGAATCCATGCCATAGACATATCAGCCTGGAATACAATTATCATAAATTTTGTAAGGTTGTTCTGTACTAGTGAATCTGTATGAACCAATAACCGCATCTTAACCCGTTTTATTCTGGTGGATTTTCCCATACATATTGATACGATAAGTATCGGATTGCCTATTTTGTATTTTAAGAGTTCACAGGTTAAGTTTCTAAATTATGATTTTTTTCTGTCCCTGAAGGTTGTTTCAATCTTAGCAAACAGTGCATACCCTGATGAAATGTAGTATTATGCTGTGTTTCATCTGAGTCTTCACTGTTTGTCAAAGAGTTTGTTTAGGGGTTTCCAGGATACAAAGAGTTAAGTGAGATCACTACATTGTAAGTCATAATGACTGCACAGCAATAACAAACAATTTCGAATAGCCTATAGATTATTGGTATGAATAACCATAATTAAGAGCCATGACATGAAAATTTGGTATGTGCGACCAGCGAAGGCTGATCAGAGCCTTTGCTGGTCGCTTAGATATTCTATGACTGTTAAACTACTGACGGAATCTCATTTGAGGTTCTAAGCTTAAAAGGAGGCTGCACAGAATCGTCTGAATCTACACTCGTCAAAATACCACATTGTTGGAAAACACGTATCACGGCTCATTTCAGCATGTGTTTTGAACATGTACAGTTAGTTAATGTGCACTTCTTGTGCACACCATAGCTTTTAGAAACCACAAAAATCTGCCTCTGCTTTCTGATTTCCAACAATGTGGCATTTTGACATGTGTAAACTCAGACGAGCCTCTGCAGCCTCCTTTTAAGCTAAGAAACTCCAAATGGTGTTCAGTCAGTAGCTTAACAATCATAAAATGCTCAAGCGACTAGAAAAGGCTCTGATCAGACTGCGCTCTGATCAGACTGCGCTTATTCGCAGGCTGATCTGAGGCTTTGCTTGTCGCACATATCCCATTGTTGGAAATCTCATGCACTGGCTTAATTATAAGATGAAAACTTTTCTTGTTCATAGAGATGCTGGTTCTTTTCAAAGAAATGCCTTAGAAAAGTATTCAACCAGCAACACTTCCCTATAGATACCATTTTGAACGTACATGCGTATCATGTGCAGCTTACTATACATATTAGGCGACGGATTAAGGATCTGTCTACTTCACCCCACCCGTTACAACGTGCCCCCCCCCCACACACACACACACAGATAAATAGGTAAAATAAATACAAAAACGATTTTGTTTTTAAATGTTTTCCCTAGTTATATGTCTATGTAAAACATGTGATTTACATGTGATCCCCTGAGCCGGGACCGTTTTAGTCCCAGGGCCATGATTTAGATACATTTGGCAGAGGTATATCTATTAGGTGATGCTACATACCAAATATAAAGGCTCTAGGTCCTGTGCTTTAAAGTTTCCATTCCAAAAATCTAGTTTAGCTCATTTGACCTAGTTATGCAATGGACTGGAACCATTTTAGCAATTATGGAAGAAGGCTGTATAAGAATAATTCCTGCAAAGTTTGTTGAAAATCAAGATAGTTTATAAGATGTCCTTCAGAAGTAATTGTTGATGGCGCATGAAAGACATCACACAATTTTAGGCTCACCTACAGCCTATGGCACACATGAGCTTAAAAGTAATACTGACAATAAGCTTGAAGAAGTGGAAAAGACTTTTGCTTTTGTAGATAATTTTATAGCAAGTGTCCCTTTAGATAAGGACTACACAACTTATTACATCAAACTGGACTGAAGATTCCACCAATAAATAGAAAATTGTAAAAATCTAAGGGCCACATGCATTTTCATACAATTTTATAACTAAGGCTACCTGAAAGTAGTGATTTGATAGTTCCAAGCGTAGAAAGGTGGCACATCTCAATGAATCAAATGGATATTCTTGTGCTACGTGCTTAAGTTAACGGAAAAGACCTACAAAATGGCTGGACTCCAGGGGCAAGCGAAAGTAATCAATTACAGGCTACTTGAAGAGTTTTTACAAACATTTAATGTGAGATTAATCCTACCATTCTATAAGCTCTATAATCAATGCGTTTGAAAACAAAGTGTGAGTATTCCCTTTAATGTTGTCAGAACATGTGACTTAACCCTATTGCAAAAACGTACATGTGAAATTGCTTGAACTTATAAATGTTTATTAAACAAGACCGAATGCCAAAGCAGGTAACTCAGGTCGTGAATAGCATTGAGGAGGGTAATTAAACTTTTACGTACTAACCGTTTGTGTCCGGGAAACCCCTAAACGAGTATTTTTGCAAACAGTGAAGACCCAGATGAAATGTAGCATAATGCTGCATTTTATCAGGGTCTTCATTGTTTTTAAAGGTAAAATAGATCTTCAGACAAAGAATATAATAGTATTTTTAATTATAACTTGACACCCCCTCAGCGAGATCATTCGTTGCCAAACTTGTACGCACACAAAGTATTACATAACAAAGCCATGCTTGAAAATGAGAGCACAACACACAAATCAGAGCAACAAAAAGAACAACAAAACAATATGACTGAGAAATAGCACAATAACAGACCATTGACCAACCAGCATAAGAAAACTGACAAACATGATAAGAACATCCAATCAAAACAAAAATATACTGAGCAAAAAAAACAACAACAAAAAAAAAACACGTCACATACATTGTCCCTTAAGTTGTAACTCCAAACCGATACCTTAGAACGATATTATGCGTGTTTATTGCTTGGCAGACATCAGGCAGCCATTTACACTAAGTAATTTTCTTGTTCTATTATTCATGGCAGAAAAATCTAACAGCGACTGAAAATGTATCAAACAGCGAAAATCATGCCACCCGCATGAGCAAAGATATTATTTTTCATTTTTTCATTATCATCGAATAGCCATCAATCAAAAATGGTGTGAACATTATGTCATTTAATTCACAGTTTAAAGAAATTGAAGGTCAAACATTTTATCATTATCTCTCTTGCAATTAAACGTATAGAATTTCTTTACCTATTAATTTTCTGTACATCTCGATGAGTTTTTTTTAATTCCAAGTTAAGGTTTTCCATTCGTCCAACTTCAAACGTGGCGTCTCTGCAAAGTAATCCATTGCCTACAGTACGTCATTTTACCTCCTCTATTGGAACTTCAATACATTCTTAGATATTACTTGACTTTTTGGTTACTGTAAAGGCGGCACCTCATGAATGCGTAATTAGGACTGGTAAAAATTAGACAAAGGTAAAATCTGAATTATTCAAAAGTAACTGTATCATCTTGCGCCATTAACCTTAGTGTAGACGCAAAACACGTTATTTAGTCCTTAAACGCCAGCAAAATAAATGCATCTGACAATGTCTATTTAACAAATGCATAGAGGCAAACATTGTCTGATCTGGGTCCACACTGTTTGTCTGTGAGGCTACAAACATTTTAGTGGACGACAAAAACATACATTTTGTGATTATGCGCTTTAAGGGTTAATAAACGTGAGTTCAGTGTGTATACGGTTATGATTTTCATGAAATGCACGCACGTTTGCGCGGCCCAAAGAGCTGATTAACTCTTTACCAAGTTATAAATAAAACCTGAGTTCCCTTGCTTAGCAGATGAAATAGCCGAACCACGCCCAGATATGAATATTAAAGTTGCCGCCTTTACAGTAATCGAAAAGTCAAGTAATAGCATGTCTTAAATGGGTTAAGTGCAATGTTTGAAGCCAAGGCTTTCAGAGACGTTTGCATTTGAAACGGTCATTTTAACGTTTTGTGACAAACAGTGTCTGATAAGTGTTCTGAGAACGACTAGAGAATTTTGTTTAGTCATTGCAGCAAAATTCAGGCAAGTAAAGGGCATTTCTAATTTGTGTTTTAAAAAGAGGTACGTGCAATAAGGGGCAAATTTGGCCCCCTTTTTAGCCAAAAACAAAAAGTTGCTTTTCATGAAAATCAACCAATTGATTTATAAGAAGAATAGCTGAAATGTAAAATTCTGGCTTTTATTTTACTTTTACCGTTTCTATGGTAAAAAAAATGGCCGACAAAGTAGGCTTAAAATAGAGAAATTGTCATTTTTAGCTAAATTTAAGGCTTTTGGAGACCAACTTTTCAAGAATTAGATATCAGCACAAGCAAATACCAAAAAAACCTTTTAATATGTTTTGTGTCATGAACATTCTCATCATCTGTTAAAATATATTTTTGGTATTTGCCTGTGCTATATGTTTATTTCTCCATCAAATGTCTCAAATTTGCTCCAAAATGGCCAATTTCTTATTTTCAGCTTAATTTGGCGGCCATTTTTGTCACCATAGCAACGGTAAAAGTCAAATCAATACCAGAGTTTTACAATTCGGCTATTGCTCTAATTACTTATTTAAAATAAATTACTGAAAAGCAATTTTTTTTATTTTTTTTACCTCAAAGGGGGGAAAAAATAGCCTCTTAATGCACGTACCCTCCTAAGTTTAAACTTGTCTGGAAGCTTTACTTTTGAAACTTTTGTTGTGGTATTCATATAAGATGCTTTCAATGCATGTCTTTATTAAAGACATATGCTACTAAATACTTTCAATGTTGAAATCTGTTCAAAATTTTGCAAATAGTTTAGTTTTATGCATAGGCTATCCATTTATGAAATAAAAAGGATATGTCACCGTGCTTTTTTTGATAATCTAATATGGAAGTTTTCATCATTTGACCAATTTTCTGAACAGATGAAAGAATAACACTAGTCCTAAATATCGAGCTAAAGTAGTTGTAATCTTCAGCCAACTTCTTTCTTTTAGCTTAAATTATTGCTCATGACCTCAAACATTTCAGAAAATATGCACGTCATTAGTTATGCCAAGTTGTGATAATATACTGCATGGTATATTTTGGCAATTCGTCGAAAATTGGAGCTTTGTTTTTGAATGAATTATATATTGAAAATTTTGATGTTGAAAATCTCAAGAAATTTTATTTTTCATCGACTATTATAATACCTTTAGAAAAAAGAATTAAAATCTGGGGTCACCGAACTAAATATCTTTCAGGATGGCCAAATTTAACCCCATCCCATAGGTTTCATGCATAATTCAGTATAAAAAGTTCAGGAATGACAATTTTGGTCCTTTTGATGATGCCATTTTACTACTATGAAGTAATTCAGCATTAAAATGTTAAAAATGAAGAAGAGAAAAACACACTGAAAATATATGCGCAACTGGGAATCGACCCATGTGCTCTGGTTTCGTAGTCAGACACGCTAAATACTTGGCCACGAGATCAGGTTGTGTGTACAGCTCGAGATAACCATACATATAGAAGATATAATCCGAGTCTCCGCCACTGTCGTATTTGTTACCAGGGTTAATTGTGAACATCACTTTGTTTTCCCTGATCTACATTTATCTGTCTTTGGTACTAAGACGATCATTTCTGATAACAGGTCAGTAGATATTTCGGTCACACTTATTACTTTATTTTGTCAAGAAAATGTCGGAACATTGATATGACATGTTACGTGCGAGGCGTAACTAGAAAATAATTCAGGAAACCAAAAATTGGTATTTGGAAAGTCGGCAAAAAGTACTTTTAAAATTTAACAAAATTTATTAAAAAATAGCAAAAATTATCAATTACAAAAAGCAATAAAAATATGTATACAATTAAAGAAAGTCTAATTTACAGTACCTTATATGTCCAAACTGTTCCTCAGAATATTTATCAACACAAGTCCTTCAGCAGTTTCTGATTCCCGGATTTTTAAATTAATTCCAAATGAACACTCAGTTTGATTCTAACACTGAATGTCACAAAGTAATCCAGAAAGAATAAGACAAACACAAGTTAATCCAGATATAAAAGTTAGAATTCCAGCACAAAAGGTTTTGACTTTTAAACGGTGAAATTACTCCAAAGATGCCCTTATGAAAATTTACTCTTATATATACTCTTTAAGAAAGCTCCAGAACAATCAGGAAACAACCACGATATCATATACCAAAAATAAACCAAAACCATATATTCTGGATTGTTATATGACTGGAGAGAATCCTGTCTCCTGATTGGCCCAATTTGTCTTCATAAATCTCTATGTCTACCTGAAAACTGGTCTAAACTGGCTCAGAAGGTGATATAGGATGAAATCCAGCTCAAACTAGTTTCCAGAAGTTAATATTGTTGGCACTTCTGCAATATCACCCTCTAGAGAGCTAAAAATAGCATGATGAGTATAAAACTAGCATGTGCTGCATGAAATTGACATGATTTGCTGTTTCACATCCCAACAGGTAAACTAAGGACTTTCATGAATTTTAACAACTGTTTTGTTATGTTTTGTTTGTTCATTTATCTTTGTTTGAATAAACAAAATGTAAAAAAAAGTTTTATGATTAAATTTTACATTCCACATTTAGAGAATTAATATACATTTCAAATTGCAAAATACTACATTAAAATATTTTTATAACAGTTGATAAAACTTGTTAGGAAGTCCTTAGGTTGAAAGTTGACTTCAACAACAAAAAAGGAAGTAGAAAATTTTCATTCTAAGTTGAAAAGTCATATAACAAAACAGTTATTGACTTCAATTTCGGTAGACATGAGGATTTATCTACCCTTAAAAGTGATATTCACCTCGGCCTAGCGGCCTCGGTGAATTATCACTTTTTCGGGTAGATAAATCCTTATGTCTACCTCATTGAAGTCAATAATTGTATGATATTACACAAGTTTCTTAATTCTTCTGGGTGATTCCAGAACCTGCTCAGAGCCTCTATTTGGCATGAAAAAGAAAGTTCCAGGGAATTCTGGATTTTTCCAGAAGCTTTCATTATAATACATTTTTAATTTCTAGATGATTAGTCATTTTTCTAGATAAGTCTAATGACCAAACAAACATCTTGTTTACAACAACTTGTTTACTATTAATATCTCCAATATCTTGGTCAACAGAAACTTAGTAAACAATATATCAAACAAATAAATATCATACACGTTACATACATAAGAGTATCTGAAAACTGTGTTGATCCGAATTCGTAAATGGTCAAAAGACAGGACCCAGACAAATAATACCTGTTTCAGGATGCAAGAATGGTGCGCATAGAAATTAGCCGCATGTGTCTTTAAGCCGTAAAAGAAAAAAATGCAAAATTTTAAAAGTGTCTAGAGAAAACAAGCATTAAATTCTCTTGGGACGTTGTTTTCTTTTGCTTAGTATAGATGAAAACCAAACAATCAGTACTCTTTGACTCAGTAACATAGGCGGATCCAGAGAGGTAGGATTCCAGAACCACCTGGAAAATCACAAGAGACTATAGGTTTCCTTAGAATAAAACTAGTATGGATCCCCTCGAGAAGCAATTGGACCCGGGTTCAATTGTTTCTCGAGTGAGGTTCGTATGGAATTTCCCCTATCGGAGTATGAGTAAAATAATAACCACACCAATAAGCACACACAGCACTACATTACAAAGCCTTTCTTGAACATGAGAGCCCCCCCCCCCCCCCCGACAAACAAATCAAAGCAGCAAAAAATATATTTAAAAAATAAAAAGCTGGAATAAAAAATTGCACTGACCTAGATTGGATACAGGCTAGAGCCACCAGCTATTCAAATATTTGCCCTATATCATGTTGTTGTTCAAACACGGTAAAAGTGTTCCTTTATTACTCACTGGGTTTACTGTATCATGTAAAAGTATCGTTGTGTAGAAAAAACAAATACAAAACATTATAATTTAATTTGGTTCTATAGTCCTTGTTGTGACAAATGAAAAGTATTATTGTGTAGAAAAAACAAACACAAAACATTATAATTTAATTTGTTTCTATTTTCTTTGTTGTGACAAATGAAAATTATCCTTGTGTAGAAAAAAAACAACACAAAATATTATAATTTAATTTGGTTCTATAGTCTTTGTTGTGACAAATGAAAATTATCCTTGTGTAGAAAAAACACACAAAACATTATGATTTAATCTGGTTCTATAGTATTTGTTGTTACAAATGAATAGCATTATTGTGTAGAAAAAACCACAGAACATTATAATTTAATTTGGTTCTATAGTCTTTGTTGTGACAAATGAAAAGTATCATTGTGTAGAAAACAAACCAAAACATTATAATTCAATTTGGTTCTATAGGCTTCGTTGTGACAAATAAAAATTATCCTTGTGTAGAAAAAAACACAAAACATTATAATTCAATTTGGTTCTATAGTCTTTGTTGTGCCAAATGATTTGTCACAACAAAGACTATAAAACCAAACTAATTCATTCTAGAAAAAACGTGTTCATAATATTTCCAGTTGATGGAACAGTCGTTATCATCTTTGGCAGGGTTGACCTATACTGAATAAAAAAGAAATTTTTAACTTATTTAACCAGTTATATCTCCACCTAAATCCTATGTAAACATCCTATCAAATTAATGGGTGTTTAATTCTTGGTAGGTTTGTGTAATTGAACCACAACAACGCCCCGACAAGACCCTTAATTTACGCTCACGCATTAACGTAAGCGGTTCTAGCCAGCAACTGTAAATGCTACACAACTCGACGTTTCATACTAGATGGAAAAAAAAAAGAATCGGAAGAAATAAATTTTTGATTTGAAAAGTTGTTGTTGTTTTTTGTTTAGTATAGGATATTTCCATTATTTAGACTGTTGTTAGGCCTGTGCGGTAATTTGATGGGCACATTTCATCCATAGTCACAAATCTCTACAAAAAGTTAGCAGGATGGTTCAAATAAGCACAAAGTCCGCCTGGTATGCTTCTGATCAGAAGTCAGAAGTTTTGGTACTAAACGGACTGAGAGCACAGTATGTATGCGATAAGAACCGAAATATCATAAGCTGGTCTAAATTAGAAAATAAGGCATGTGACTCTCTAAATATATATGCTTGTACATGTACCTCTTTTTACCAAATGCTATGGGTGGTGAATTTATCAGTTACCTTTTGTATCAACTGTATTGCTGCACGTTGCCTGATAAACATGGTCTATCTCAGGCATGTGCCTTTATCAGGTCATGATGATGTTGCACTTTTTGAATGACGTCGCTAATGACGCTGAATCAACACAAAAATCGAAAATTACGTCATACTCTCTAGTTTGAAGAGTGAAATAACGGGTAAACTGATAAATAGAATACCAGGTTCGCGTCTTTTGATATCAAGTTTACCAGGCTCGGCTTTGAGAACGCACGTTGAATCGCTCGGCAAGCCTCGCGATGTCAACAAGCGTTCTCAAAGCCTGATATCAAGACACTCACCTTGTATTCTCTATATTGTTAGCCCAAGATAATAAAAAGAACACTGTTTAGAGCTACATACTCAGCACCCATAGCATTGGGTAAAAGAGGTAAATAAAAAATAAATTAATTACCCATATTAATCTCGCGAAGAGGGCCGTTTTGTGTGAACTGGCTATATTGTTATCTGCATGGTTTCCAACCCATTCTATGACAATCTTAGGTTTAACATGCACTTACTTCTAAATTGAACCAATTGAAAAGTAAAAAAAGTGGAATACAAAGTACCCGACAGAATGTTGAGCCCTTAGAAAAATAAATAAGGAATTCGTTTACATCGTGTGCCTTCGGTTAGTGACAGCATCGTGCAAAAACTACTCTTCAAATTCACGATTGGAATCCACTAGTGCGTAACTTGTCTTCAAACAACGACGTGGTAGGTTGACCTAATGACTGAATAGCGCCACCAACTGACGCAAGAGTGAAACTAATTCAAGAGTCCGGACAACGTCACGAAACCTTGTGCGTGGCTACGTAAAGTGTTCCAACATGTGCAGTTTGCTTGCTACCTTAATTTCATACTATTCTTATTGACATTTTGGTCGCTTCTTGGCAAACACGATAACGGAGCTTGCATCTTATAATTTAAAAACTTATTTAATATTATTATGACTCTCAAAGCATGCAAAGTAAGTAGCCAGCAGACGCATGACGTCAAATAACGTCGTATCGACGTCAATTGACGTTGATATGACGTTTTTGGAGTCTGCGTTCCTGCTGGGTAATTTCAAGTTAATGTTACAATATCGTATGAATGAAAATATAAAGTGCTGGCTCCAATGACAAAAACTATTAATGTAAATGTTGATAATTAAGTCTAATAAAATTATGTTTTGTTATGTTATTATCCCACGCTTTTATAAAAAAACGAAGGGGATATTGTTATCGCCTCCATCCGTCCGTCTGTCTGTCTGTCTGTCCGTCGGTTCGTTATGCTATCTCCTCCTAAACCATTGGGCATATTTCAACCAAATTTGATGTTTTGAGTTACTCAAATGACTGAGGCGTGCAACGGCAAATGTTTTTGACCCCGCCACCTGCGGCCCTGGGGAGGGGTCAAAAGGTTACCTATCATTTAATTTCAATTATAAAGTCAATTTGAAAGATTTTTATACAAAACTTTGTGTGTGTTTTCACAAATGAAAGATACAAAACATATCAGACGGAATTCTCATCCTGTCGCCTGGGTCATGCATTTAACTTTGGGGTGCCTAGGGGTCCAAAATTAAATTCCGTCCAGCTGCCTGTCCGTTATGCTTTATCCTCCTAAACCATTGGACCAAATCCAAATTTGGTGTCTGGGTTACTCACATGCTTGGGGCGTGCAATGGCAAAAAAATGGCCCCGCCTCTGGGGTCCTGGGGAGGGGTCAAAAGGTCAAATATCGTTAAATTTCAATTACAAAGTCAATTTCAAAGATTTTTGTACCAAACTTTGTATGTGTTCTCACAAATGATATATACAAAACATCTCAGACGGGATTTTCATTCTGCCACCTGGGTCATTCGTGCCCTAGGGGTGGGACTGGGGGAACTTAGGGGTCAAAAAATTACTTCCGCCCGTCCGACCGTTATGTTATCTCCTCCTAAACCATTGGACTCAATTAAATTTAATATGGTGTGTGAGTTACTCACATAAATGGGGCGTGCAACAGCAAAAAAAGAAATTTGCTCCGCTCCCTGGGGCCCTGGGGGAGGGGTCAAAAGGCCAAATATCATTAAATTTCAATAACAAAATTAATTTCAAAGGTTTTTATACCAAAATTGTTTGTGTTCTTACAAATTGAAGATATTAAACATATTGATTGGAATATTTTGTTCTGATACCTAGGTCATGCCCCAGGGATGGGACTTGGGGGAGACAGGTGCGCCCAGGGGGTCAAAATATTATTTTTTTCGAACATGGTTATGTGGCATATCAAATTGACGAGGATTATGAGTAGAACAGAATGCAAGTAAAATTTTTAACCTAAAGTCAAACTGGTGACCTTGGGGTGGGGTCATAAGGTCAAATATCATTAAATTTCATTTACAGAGTCAATTTTAAAGATTTTTATCCCAAACTTTGTGTGTTCTCACACATTAAAGATATAAAGCGCGTCTAAAAGAATTTTCATTCTGTCACCTGGATAATGCCTCAGTGGTCGGACTTGGGGATGCTAGGGGTCAAAAACTTGAGCGGTGGGATTTGCGACGGCGCACCATCGACTGCGCATTCTAGTGTTAATATTTTAATTGCCTCCGTCCGTCCGTTTGTCCGTTATGCTCTCTGGTCCTAAAACATTGGACGAAATTCAACCAAATTTGATATGTGAGTTACTCACATGAATGGGGCGCGTGCAACAGCAAATTTGTTTTAGCCCGCCCCCGTGGGCTCTGGGGAGGAGTCAAAAGGTCAAATATCATTTAATTTCAGTTACAAAGTCAATTTCAAAGACTTTCATACCAAACTTTGTGTGTGTTCTCACAAATGAAAGATACATAACATATCAGGCGGAATTGTCATTCTGTCGCCTGGGTCATGCCCTAGGGGTGGGACTGGGGGTGCTAAGGGGTAAACAGTAAAATTCCGTCCATCTGTCCGTCCGTTTTGCTATCTCCTCCTAAACCATTGGACCAAATTCAACCAAATTTGGTGTGTGGGTTACTCAAATGCATGGGGCGTGCAACGGCAAAAAATTGCCACGCTCCCTGGGCCGTTGGAAGGGATTCAAAGGTCAAATCTTATTAAATTTCAATTATAAAGTCAATTTCAAAGGTTTTTATACCAAACTTTTGTGTGTGTGTCCTCACAAATGAAAGATACAAACATTTCAGACGGGATTTTTATTCTGTCGCCTGGGTCATGCCTTAGTGGTGGGACTTGTAGTGCTTAGGTACCAGACCCAGAGACACTGTGTAAAACTCCGCCTATCCGACCGTTATGGTATTTCCTCCTTAACCATTGGACCAAATTCAACCAAATTCGGTGTGTGAGTTACTCACATGCATGGAGTGTGCAACGGCAAAATATTTTTTGCCCCGACCCCTGGAGTATTGGAAAGGGGTCAAAAGGTAAAGTATCATTTAGTTTAATTTAAACAGTTACATAATGGTGTATGCTAACACGTTCGAGGTGATTGTTGATTTCTGAAGGTGATAATCCTAATAAGATGTTTAAATAATGAATAATGAGCTTGTTTATTCCTGAGACACCGTTTTGAAAAGAACCTTCATAAGTAAGAGTGTGCAATTAAATTATGTTATGTTATGTAAGTCAGTTTGGAACGGTTTTCATTAGAGTGGTACAAGGCTACTAAAATAACGAATATATACACGGCGTCAAAAGTTAAGCGCCACCTATACTCTTGCTGAAAGATTTTTCAATCTACCGTGAAGAAATTTTGTTGAGCATGGAAAATCTTAATGTGTTGTGAAACTCAACACTAACATCTAAATACATATGATATCCGGATTAGGATACAAAGGCCCGAGTTTTCGTGACTTAAAACTTCTCGTCATTCCCCTGGAATCTTCAAGTAGTAACACCCTATACCTTGAAACAAATATTGTGCCTTTTTTACACAAAAAATATTTCAACATTTATTCACGTATACAAAAATGCAATGATAATAAGCTGATCACTATGTGCAGTTTGATGAACTCATCATCGCATACTTTGGCAAAATAATATAATTGATTCGAAATCGTATCCCTATAATTATGATGCAGTTATCTTTGTTAATAAGGTATATTTACATCACATAAACTTGTTCAGAAAGATTTAGCAATGAAGTTAGTGGTGCTTAACTTTTGGCGCTGTGTATAACTTACGGTGCAAGTTTGAATATCTGAAACTGTTTGTATGATTTTAGTCTTAACATTACATTAAAAAGTAAAGTGGAAAAGAGTATCTTTAAAGAAGATAACCCTAGTCGAAGTTTACATCGCGTTAGCTTCTGTGAATTAATTATTGAACTTTTTATGGAAAATTCAACTTGACATGAGATATCTAACAATGTGGCATTTTCACAAGTGAAGACTCAGACGAGTCTGTGCAACCTCCTGTTAAGCTTAGAAACTCCAAATGGTGTTCAGTCAGTTGCTTTAAAATCATAGATTACTCAAGCGACTAGCAAAGGCTGATCAGACTGCGCGTATGCTAGTCGCTTGAGTATTCTATGAGTGTTAAGCTACTGACTGAACACCATTTGGCGTTTCTAAGCTTAAAATGAGGCTGCAGAGGCTCGTCTGAGTCTACACTTGTCAAAATGCAAATTGTTGGAAATCTCCTTTTATAGTGAAATTATGATATAAAAGTGAAATTATACTGCGACCGTGAAATTATACAGTGAAATTAAATACAAACTGAAAATACACTGTGACAGTGAAAATATACAGTGAAATTAAATACAAACTGAAAATACACTGTGACAGTGAAAATATAAAGTAAAATTAAATACAAACTAAAAATATACTGTGACAGTGAAAACATACAGTGAAGTTAAGACAATGGTTCAGACCTTGGTTACTTTCTTCTGTTTCCTAATAACGGCAGTACAGACAGAGAGAGGTATGTATTCACAACAAAAGTGAAAACGCTACACCTGAATTGTTTGCCATCTGTATGCAAAATAATGCAAACCAAGAGTGCAAATGAAAGTGTATCTTAATGTTCAAGTACTGTGTAATTCATAGCAGTAAAAGTTCTACGGATGTTGTCACGAAAAAACACATGAAAGCCATTAAAATATGACAGGGTCCAATTTTTCAGGTTGCAAATTTGAACAGAAATCTCACACAGTGTTAGGCCTTCTTAAATCAACTACCTTCGAAATCTGACCAGGGATTTTTTTTTTTGCAATTTTGGGAAGGGGCCCTAGGGCCTTTCAGATTGGGAAAATTAGCGCTATTTTGGGAAATTTTCTAAACAAACAAGAACAGCATTTTTGGTCAGTTTAAAAACAAAATTAGCTATTACACATACTGTTGCAATTAAATTGAAGGAAAATAGGATGCAATTCTAGTAGATTGTCATCATGTAGCTTGTGAGTGTGTGTGTGGTGACTGAATGAAAATTCTAAAAAAAAAAAAAAAAAAAAAAAAAATTTTTTTTTTTTTTTTTTTTTTTTTTTGAGATTGGGAATTTTTTTTCAAATTGGGAAAAAAAGTCACCTATACTACATTGAGAAAGGGGCCGAATTTCGGCCCCTGAGAACACAAAAAAAAATCCCTGCTGACTGCACGAAATGGTAGGCTAGGTGTGTGACAACCAGAAATGTAAAGGACTTCTCTGAAGTGTGTTTTGATTGTTTAGAAAAAAATCAAAAAGCGGGTTTTCCACCAAGTTGCCAAGTTAGAAATTTTAACACTGAAATCTCCATAGGAAAATCAATGTATTGTTGCATCTAAGTATAAGGACATTATTAGTTGAGAAATTGTAGAAACAATATGCTGAGAGGTCTTATCTGATTTTGCAAAAGAAAATTATTGGAAAACGTGAAAAATCTAAGATTACCAAACATTTAATATTCCCTATTTTTTTATTGTCGAAGGGAGACAAATTTCAATTTTTTACAAATCTGATAAATTCGAAATTGATTCCTGAGCTTATTTCAAGTGATTAATAAGTTTTCTCGTGATGTTATGCAACACACTTATGACCAATTTTGATAAGCATAACAATTTTAATTTGCGCATGCGCAGTAGCAAAATTCAGTGAATAAAGCTTTAAACACTTAAAGGAGCATAACTCAGACATCAAAGGAGACAAATTGGTGGAGTTTCGGCGAATCTTTTGCTGGATATCTGGGAAACATTAATAAGCTTTTGTAAATACTTTTTGTCCAATACTTTCTCACAAAATATAGATAATTGCAGTGTAGCGTTGTCACTCTTGTTCAGTATATGTGCCTGGTTTGCTCCAAAGGGGGATTTGGATGACCATGTTTTTCTTAAAGTATATAATCTAACGAGCTTTTTGCAACATGTTGGCTCTCTGGTGTTTATGGCGTTTTGGTGTTATAACGTGTAAATTCTCGCACACCAGATAGGGATTACCGTTGTTTTACACATACCAACGCATACGAGATCGAGTGATCCCTATGTAAGCTCACTGTCGGAAAAATCTGTCCCACATCGCTACCCATGTGAGATAAGCGTAACTAATACGAGATAAGCCACACGCGGCCGGTTGCTAATGTGAGATAACATTTTTGGCGCATGACTGTATTCCTTCGAAAGCGAAAGTTGAACTGTTGTCAGTCAGGAAAAAAATTCAATGTTGAATTTTCAGCGATTTAAGTCGGCATTCAACTAGGTTTAAAAGTATACTTAAAACCTTTATTCAATGCTTTGAACATGCTGAGTGCATTGCGATCGACATATTTAACCTGTCGGACAATGCGTGACTGAATGCACCGGGAAGGGGAGCCTTGACGATGTAAAACAACAACAACAACAACAACAACACACACACATTTTCCTCAACAAAATTACTTACTCGAGTTACTGTTAGTTCTTGTTAATCCATTTTGATGAAATAATATAACCATTTGTTCAGTGTTTAATGCGCTGTTTATTCCCTGTTTCAAGTTGATTTGTACAGCACGCGTCATTGACTGTTTACATCGACCTCAGTGACGTCACCAACAGATACTACACAGTACTGAACCGTACGGTCGTGGTATATGAGAAAAAGAATCGATCATTGGTGTTCAGTGGTTCCAGAAAAAAATCGCAACCCTCGGGTCCACCGTTCAAGGGGAAACTCGGCAAGCCTCGTTTCCCACTGGAACGGTGGACCCTCGGGTTGGGATTTTTCTGTCCCCACTGAACACCAATGATGGATTCTATTTATCTCACATACCCGTACAGGCCCTAGGAAAAGATATACAAGAGGGCCCTTGGGCCCTGGGCCCTGGTTGGCCCTGGGTCGCTCACCCGAGAATGACTGATCAGTGGAGTGGAACAATTTTCGAAATTTTGGTCGAGTGCATCATGAGGAACAATTCTGTGAATTGTTGTGAATTTGGGTCAGTGGTTTGGGAGAAGATGTCGTTTGAAAGATTTCTTATCTGGAGCTCGGCAGTCCTCCTGTTCGGCGCAGCAGAACCAATTATGCAATTTTTAAAAAGCTCACCATGAGAAATATTCATGTGAAATTATATGGAATTTGGACCAATGGTTTAAAAGGATATATCGTTTAAAGACATTTTTTATCTAGAGCTCTGACAGCCCCTTTGTTCAGCAGACCCAAACCATTTGTACAATTTTGGTAGAAGGTATCATGAGGAACAATTCTGTGACATGTTTTCGAATTAAGACCATTGGTTCAGAGAGAAATGCCGTTTAAAGGTATTTCTTATCTGCATATCTGGCAGCTCTTTTGTTCAGCGGAGTGTAACCATTTGTGCAATTTTGGTAGAGGGTATTATGAGGAACAATTATGTGAGATTATTTTGAATTTGGGTCAGTGGTTCAGGAGCGGATAATGTTTAAAAGATTTATTATCTGGAGCTCTGGCGGCCCTCCTGTCAGGTGGAGCGGAACCATTTATGCTATGTTGAAAGAAGGCATCATGGGGAACATTCATGTGAAGTTATATGTAATTTGGACATGTGGTTCAGGAGAAGTCGTTTATAGACATTTCTTATCTAGAGCTCTGGCAACCCATTTGTTCAGTGGACTGAAACCATTTGTGCAATATTGGAAGAAGGCATCATGAGGAACAATCTTTTGAAATTATTTTGAGTTTGGACCGGTGGTTCAGGAGGAAATGACGATTAAAAGCTTTTCTTATCTGGACCTCTGGTGGCCCTCTTCCGTCGGAGAGGAACCATTTATGCAATTTCGAAAGAGGGCATCATGGGTAACATTCATGTGAAGTTATATGAAATTTGGACCCGTGGTTCATGAGATGTCGTTTAAAGACATTTCTTATCTAGAGCTCTGGCAGCCCCTTTATTCAGTGGACTGGAACCATTTGGGTGATATTAGAAGAAGACATCATGAGGAACAACCCTGTGAAATTATTTTTAATTTGGACCAGTGGTTGAGGAGGAAATGTTGCTTAAAGGTATTTCTTATCTGGACCTCTGGCAGCCCTTTTGTTCAGGGGAGCTTATCCATTTGTACAACTTTGGTAGATGTTATCCAGAGGAACAATTCTGTGAAATTATTTTGAACTTGGGTCAGTGGTTCATGAGGAGATTTCGTTTCAAGGATTTCTTATCTGGAGCTCCTGGCGGCCCTCCTTTCGGTGGAGCGGAACCATTTATGCAATTATGAAAGAAGACATCATGGGGAACATTAATGTGAAATTATATGAAATTTGGACCAGTGGTTCAGGAGATGTCGTGTTAAGACATTTCTTATCTAGAGCTCTGGCAGCCCCTTTATTCAGTGGACTAGAACCGTTTGTGCAATATTGGAAGAAGGCATCATGAGGAACAACCCTGTGAAATTATTTTGAATTTGGACCAATGGTTGAGGAGGAAATTTTGTTTAAAGGTATTTCTTATCTGGAGCTCTGGTAGCCCTTTTGTTCAGCGGAGCGTAACCCATTTGTGCAATTTTGGTAGGGGGTATCTTAGAGTTATAAGCTGTTGAATATGACAGCCCAGAAGAAAACGTTATGCCAGGTAAGAACCTTGTCATTTGAAAACAAAGCATGTAATCCTATCTATCAGCAATTAAAGCAGCAAGCAACATATATATATATCTCAGCGATTTGGCAAAAGTTATAACTTTTAATTCCTTATTACCTCGGACCCAATATACACGGACTGAAAACTGACATAGAGGTAAATGTATATATTTGAAATACGTTGTCAAGGCTGAGCTTTAAAAACTGACGTATGTTGAAGATTAAACATTCATATCTCCGTTATTTCTCTGTTATTTCTCTGCATATCTGTGATTTTTCTTCAAAAAGCAATGGTTCAATATACTATCTTTAAGACTGTATTGTTATATTTATTGACAGTTTATCCGTCTTTATGAACATCCACAAGAAAACAAGGTAGCTAAGTATTTTCGGCACTTTTTAGCCGAAAATCGTCAGAAATCAACCTTAAAGATGAGAAAACTTCAATTTTTTAACTGTACCTTGTAATATTTCAACTTCGCATACCGAGAGTAACTTCTTATAATCTGGAATATGTTCAGAATCAAATTTATTGGCTGCATTACTGTAAAATAGCGTTAAAATAAAGGCTCGACAACATAACTTTGTATTTCCGTGAGTGACCAGTCCGTTTATACTGGATCCGAGTTATTACTAAGGTCAGTTAGTTCATTAAGTACCATCCGAATATGGATACATTCCTTTGTTCTGTCAAAATTTTTAAGTAACAAAAATATATTTAAGAAATATATCAGCTCCAGCAGTGAATTGTTGTGTAATAATTCACTGTTTGGAGGTCAGTTGTTACGAGGGCGCAGCGCAATTGAAGTCTTCCCGATGTCAACAAGCTTTTGTTTGATTTTATTCTTTACGTCCCATCAACAATCTTTCAGATAAACGGGGACGGGTCTTCCTGGGTTGAACTAGTACTTTCCATCCTAAGAACCAAATTAAGCATAGACCTTTCATCGTTGTGTTGTTACCTGATGCTTTTCTTTGGCTGGGCCCACCGTAACTCAACTTGGGGTTTACTTAAGAAATAGATTCGCGCTCGCAGTGATTTGTTGCTTAATATATCACTGGCTGGAGGTCAGTCGTTTAAGTGAATAAATCATGAGCGCGAAGCGCGAATGATTTGGACACTTACGGCTGACCGACAGGCAGTGATATATTAACCAACAAATCACTGCCAGTGCGATTTTATTTCGATTCTAACACACAAAAAGATTAGAAATATGAACAAATCCTTCATAGTCTATAAAGATTCCGCCATCTTGAACAGACTGTTAGAATTTCCCGCAACTCTTGTCTAGACTGTAACGCGTATTTTACGTACATTTTGAACGTCCAATAGTTTTAAAACGATGTTACGCCGTCTATTGTCAACGTTACAATACCGTATATGGGATAGATGACGTCATGAAATTCAAACTGGAAACCGAATGACGTTACACCGGTCCATGCCCAGTCCGTGCAGTAATTTATCAACCAATAAACCGCTGAGTTTAACCATTGGCTATATAGGCGAGGTGTGTTAGAATTATATCTTTGACTATCTGTGAGTCATGAGCCCTCTTCTTTGTTTCATCCTAGTATGCAGAAAGTAAGTGAGTATGATCAGGATATACATGTATAACATTCACATACTGCAAACCAACCCACGGTACCGTGAGGAAGAGCCACAGAACATTTATAGTAACAATACATCTGTAAGGCAATAGTAGCAAAGCAACCAGCTTTCTCTTCCTCTTCAAGATGATTGCAAATCTAGAATGGACATAAAGTAATGCTTAACAAACCAAAGACAAACACAGAGCTCCCACAAACAATGGGAAGTACATTTAACAATATATCAACAACAACAGATCCACCGCCATAGAACGTCAGCAGCCTAAACCACCAGGGGCTTAAATGCATTTTACTGGCGCTAAATCTTCGCCCTAGATTCTGTTGTTGTTAAAACACAAACTTGTTTAGCTCACGTGGAGGCTTCTTAGCGTATGCAATGTATCATCACAGAGAAACACTCTAATCAAATTAACACACTATGATTGAGCAAAAACAAAATGGCTCACGACTCACAGATAGTCAGAGCTAAAGAAAAACTCAAGTTGAGCTAAGATGGGCCCAGCCAACGACAAGCATCGGGTACCAACCAACGGATTAAAGTTTTACGACAGGGCCGTCCTTAAGTCTGAGGCCTGACCCACCGACGCGTAATTAAAGAGGAAAGAATAGCTATCAACCGTGATTATGTTCACAACCAGGCATGCAGACTGTCGCATGATATCCATGTTGTATCCCACTGTTTAAGAACGATTAATAATCTTTTTTAAATTGATCGCTAAAATTAGACTTTCCAACAGTTCTTTTATAAACTAAATCGCCATAAAATACAGGTTCTGATATGACTTGTTGCAGAAGAGTCTTTATACACATTATTATAATAGTAACTTGATCTGTCGTACTATATCACGTCGAGTGGATGAGGTCATACCATCGGATCACCCAATCCAATGGTATGGCCTGATCCACGAGACGTGATACTGTACGCCAGATCAAGTTACTTTTATAATTATTTATTATACACCTTTACTGACATTGTTTAGATTTTATAAATTGTTTTGGTCTTTTATACAGAAAAATTGCGGGAACGTTTGCCATTACGTTTTGCCACGTCATATTCACGTCATATAATATGACGTTACGTCATAATATGACGTTACGTCATCATGTTTTCCGTCTCTGGTTCCATGCTTGATATTTACTTTACGTAATGTCGCCGCAAAGCAGGAAACCGACGTTAGCCTCGTTTTAAAGGATAGTGATATGGATTCAGAAAACCTCAGTTCGTTGTATCAGATGGCCAGAAAACAGACAGTTCTAAAGTCGTATCATTTATAGATATCTAATAAAAACAAATATTGTATTCAACAATCAACTCTGGGTGTCGGTAATAAAATCTAGAAATAGCTTATGGCATGGATTAGATTGTTTCTCTGTGGTGTTGCATTGCATATTTTAAGAAGCCTAAATAGGAGCTTAACATTTTTTTTGTTTTAACAACATCAGACTCTAGGGCGAAAATTGGGCATATGAAATGAGCCGTGGCATGAGATTGCCAACAATTCGACATTTTGACAAGTATAGTCTCAGACGAGCCTCTGCAGTCTCCCTTTAAGCTTAGAAATTTCAAATGGTGTTCAGTCAGTAGCTTAACAATCATAGAATACTCAAGCGACTTGCAAAGGCTCTGATCAGACTGCGCATATGCGCAGGCTGATCTGAGGCTTTGCTGGTCGCACATACCATATTGTTGGAAATCTCATGCACTGGCTCAAATGTGTTTTATGTGGTGGGCACAGCGGGAGCTCTGGCTGCTATCAGTTATAAGGCGGTGGTTGCTGTTGTTGTTGACTTATTGTATATTGTTCCTCCGATTGGTGTTGGAATGGTTGGGGCTTGTGTTTTATCTTTGGTGTTTTGTGTAGTAACTTAGTTTAACATTCATCTTGCTGAGGAAGAGAAATCTGGTTGCTTTATTTAGTCTCCGTGGTGTATTGGGATTTTCAGTGTTATATGTGGCTCTTCCTCACGGTTCAGTTGGTTGGTCTTCAGTATGTGATTTAGGTATATATGGTCATACTAAATAGTTAGATATGTGTTATTTTGTGAACCCGGAAGATACTCTGAGATACGCTTTTGATCCGATTTACATTGCTTTCAAAGGAATGTGTAAAACACCAGTTAGTGATAACAGGCTAAAGGGACTTAGACATGACTTTTTAATAAGATGAAGACAAACAGTAAATATGGGCCTCGTCGCGAGAAAACCTGTTCTCGTGGCTTCCGAAAAAGTGAGATTCTAACCAGCCTGCTCAGCTACAGAGACTAGCTAGAAATATGAAATTTCGCTAGTAGCAAGTCTAGATATGATACGTTCCAATAAGCGAATAACAAAGGCAGATCAGACTGCGCGGATGCGCCTTTGTTGTTCGCAAACCCCCAAAGACAGGGTTTCTCGCGACGAGGCCCATATGAGCCAGCACATTTGATGTTTGCCCTTGTGATCAAGTATTGTATGTCAACAAAAACGCGCACCAAATATCACTGTTTTCTTAGCAATATGAAAGACTGGCATATTCATGTAGAGATTGAACGTGTCTGAAAAGTGACGTCACTTTAATATCAATGTGTCGGGTCATACAGGTCCATCCTACACATGACGGCATTATTCATCAATCGCTTATGTTTGTGTATTTGGTTTATTTTAAAACATATTAATTTGATCAAATTCTCAAACAGATTGCTTGCGATAATAAACCTATAAAACAATGGTGTCATATTTAAGACAAATTGTTAGGTCCGTTTAAAAGCAAATGTTTAAATCGCTTTGCAAAGTCGAAACAATTGATCTTAAATCAAACACCATACGAAAAATGGCTGGGTAAGTCAGAAGCCTGAAAACATTGTTTGAACATCCTGTAGTTAAAATATGAAAACAGCCGTTCGCTCAAACGGGTTATGTCTGGAAACTATAGACTGGTCTACAACGCAAAATTGTCACTCGAAATCGCTTCATTGAAATGATTTCATCTTTCGTGATTTGTTGTCTCCATTTGAAGTTTTCTTACTCCTTTGTTCAGGAAATACGATTGATTGATAATATGTGTTTATGCACTTAAGTCATATCTGGAGTCTGTTAAGTCTGTATATTCGTGCTAATATCCAAGTGAGGCATTGAATTTGTGAACTGACGTCAGTATAATATGAGCCTTGACATGTGATTTCCAACAATGTGGCATTTTGACAAGTGTATACTCAAACGAGCCTGTGCAGCCTCCTCTTAAGCGTAGAAACTCCAAATGGGTTTCAGTCAGTAGTCTAACACTCTTATAATATTCAGGCAACAAGCAAAGGCTCTGATCAGACTGCGCGTATGCGCAGGCTGATCTGAGGCTTTGCTGGTCGAACATACCACATTGTAGGAAATCTCATGCCGCGGCTCAATTATATAGACAAAATTCATGCCTGAAAACTCTTATACATCTGATCTATATTTCCAGTCTACATACCACATTGTAGGAAATCTCATGCCGCGGCTCAATTATATAGACGATATTCATGCCTGAAAACTCTTATTCACCTGATCTATATTTCCAGTCCTTCATACATACACAGACCACCCTTGTATCCGACAATGCACGACAAACAGCCCACCAAGAGAATGCCTGTACGACTTCCATCTTGAGTACTACTTCACTCTGTCCAAGGCATGTTTCGACTGTCCATACAATAAGACAGACTGTTACAGACCGCATTGTGTGCCGGCTGATGGTGTACCCAGAGGGATTCTGGTCGTCAACAGAATGCTGCCAGGACCTGCGATACATGTAGGTATTAGTTGGCAATCCGAATCGAAAAAAGATGCATATTTTTGGTTTTGTTGGCATTTTTGAGTACATTTGTTAGACCACTTTTAACATAATATTAAGCATGTGTACAAAGCCATAGGGGTAGATGCCAAGTCTGAATTTGCATATGAAGGCCAGAAATTAGGTCAAAGGTCATTGAGTGCAAAAATGAGAAAATATGTACTACTGTAAAACAACTTTATATTCTTATACTGACGGACTTTAATTTCGCAACACTAACTTCCACTTATATCTCCCAAAAGACTGTTGAATGTCAACGTCCTTTGCTTTGATAATGTCATCATGAGTTGGCTTCTACAGCAAACACTTTAGTTTTAATTGTACAACTAAACTGGACGACGTTATTTGCTCCGTATGAATTTAGCCATTTAGACATGTCTTAAGCAGAGGAGATTTTAAGCTATTGAATGAAAGGGTACACCCAGATAAACGTCATATACGCAAATAAGCTGTATCGCAGACCTGCCAATCAATATGAGAGTGATTTCTCGATGACTAACGAAGTTCATGATACAAATTTGATGATTCTAGGGTTTCTTGATTTAAAGAAGTAGGGAAACTTTCATTCATAATATTTGGTCACATGAAACAGTTGACCCCTATCTCAAAAAGTTTACATTTTAATTCCATTAATCTCATCTTAGTTGGACAAGTTTTCCATGTTTTACTTACAAATGAATGCTCTTTAACATACAATCAAACTTATTATTCTAACTTCTTTTTCGAGACATAAATTAAAGCTGTTATCCAAGTGTTGCGTTTTTAAAGTCCGTCAGTATATATGTAAACACATTTCATTTCAAGCCAAATTTTGTATGCTAATAGTTATAAGTCTGAAAAACATTAAGAAAATGTTTTTTATAACTAATTGTTCAAATGTCGACTTTAAAATGCGGTCAAAGGTCATCTAGTGCAATAATCGGAGCATTTTTACAAACTGTGTTTCTTTTTTTTCTTGTCCAACAGCAAGATGCTTTTTAAACTCTAAAAAGGGTAGAAGTCTTTTAGAAGGCTTAAATTGACATGTTTATTATTAAAGGAATCCCTTGGGAGCATCCTTTTATGGATTTTACAAAGACAAACATCGTAAGTTTTGTGCAATTCTGACGGAAATTCTCCCTCAACTGGGCTAAACTGAGATATATTGGCGATTATGAGAGTTTGCTGCACCTCTCACAAAGTAAAACTATTTTCAGTTTGTGACATGTCTTGGGGCCTTAGAAACCCATAATTAAGTTTCTTTTCTCCTTTTTTTTACTATGAATCACCCGTAATCAACGTTACTTTACTGGCATCGAAAATAACAGTACACACAGTACAAGGCTTATGTTGATTTATTTTAATAGTATAAGTGAAACAGTTTCAGCATTAAATGTTTAAACTAGATATAAAAGTCAATTGCATACATCTGTGATATGTATTTCTGCTAGTCAGCGATACGTATGCTACATTTTATACTTAATTGCAGATAATGACTTTACAAATTACATGTATAAGAATAAACCATGATACATGACCTTAAATATACATGATATTGATCTATATTCTATTTGAAAATGTTCATTTTTATATATTTGAAGTTGTTTATAACTTTTAACTTGCAATAAAGTGAAATCAAGTAAATATTTAAATATGCTAATGAGTATGTTGTACTGACTCCAGCATGTAACGCATAGCTGCTTACAGATTTACTTTTCTATTATTTACATTGAATTGGAATTGGCAAACTATATTTCATACTGAAATCAAATTATAACTATATTAAAAATAATGGATCTTAAATTGCTGCACATATATAAATGAGGTAACGTAGGTAACAAAAGGTGCCTTACATTAATAGATAAAGGTAGTAAATTGTTGTTAGGCTTATATAAAATTTGGGTCTGCTCTCCACAATTCGCTTACATATACTACACACATTTTATTCTATATAAGACTTCAATTAAAAGAGTACTATGGGTTGGTCTGCAATATGTGAATGTGGCATTTCCTGGTCTTACACAATTACGGTTTGTAATTTGTTAGGTTCTTTTACATTCATATTTAAGTTATCAGATTTCTACCAATGGTACATAACGATAAACATGCAATCTACATCATGATTTAAATATTGACTTAATATCAACAATTTACTTAGAATAGCATAGCAATATTTCATACATCTAGTGGCAAGGCGGGAATTAAGGCAGGGGTAGTATTGAGTGTCTTCTATAGCAGGTATAGGTTTTTGAAGATTGCAAATATAACATCGTCATACAGAACCAGCATGGTTTATGTCCAAATATAGGATGTTAAATAGATCTAGTATTAAAGATTGTCCTTGTATGCTGAATTCTTTTAATTTTCACTGTTGACAATTACATTATAAAATCAATTTATCATCTGTCCCCATTAATATCTTCTATGTTTTGTTGAACTAGATTTCATATCATATTGTGATGAAGATTATCTTAGTATATTCTGCAGCACTTCTGATAGAAACTTTTCTGCTTGTTAATTATCTTAGACTAAGGTTGGTTGAGGTAAGGTTACCTGAGCCATGTAGCAGTCGATCTTGTAAAACGTCTGAACATATTTCATGGTAACATAAACAACAAATTATTCGAATGTTAGTGATATTTTATTTTAAAGATAAAAACAAAAACATGACTCCCAAAATTCACTAGTATGGTTTGCATCTCTGAAACTCACAGATTAAGCTGAATGTTGAAAAAGAAGTGTCACATGCGCCTGATTTTTCTGCTTTTCTTCTTCACAAGTAGTTTGTTTTTAATTTTGTTTGTGCAGTATTTCATTTTGTTGAGCTATTTGTAACCCTACTACATGTTTTATATATGTCTTATAAAAAGTGAGTTATGGTTTGTTCGTTGGTTTTAAAAGGTTTACTAAATTAAGCTTATTGTAATAGTCTTAAATATATACTCAGAAAAACAATTGAAGGATATTAAAATTCTTTTGACTTTACAACATTTGGGAATATAATGTTCAAACAAATTATTTTTGTCATTGATAGAATTATCACTATGCAATTCACCAAAATGAAAAATTGAAATTCACGGGTCATTGGTTACGATACAGTACTACACCAAATATACCGACCCTCTCTACCCAAAGTTCACAAGCAAAAAATTTAGCACTCTCAATTTTTGCTGCAACCTTTACCAGGTCATTGCTTATGTTCTAATTCCGACCACAGACAAAAGTTAACACCAACTTATCAGTCATCGCCTCTAATAATGGGACAACTTCTTCAACAAAAATACACAAATATGGCATACCCCGGTAAATTTGACTACAAATTTACAGTAAAACACTGAAAACCGCTTCAAAATTAGGTGCCATTTTTTGGAGGGAGAACATGCGATGATTTTGGAGCCAGTCATTATGGAATACAAACGATAAAAATGGGTTTCAAACGTTTTTGAACATGTGTTACTTTTCAGTATAGAGGGTTGAACCATTTGAATTTGTACTTTACTTAAACCATTAAAGCGTGACTAAAATAAAGCATCCGTTTTTATTGCAGAAGTCTGGAACTATGAAATGCGTGCATAATTAGTAAAGTTTTTAGTGTATTGAATGTTTGAGATGGGACTGAATCCAAATATCCTTCAATTGTTTTTCTGAGTATATATGCAAAACCATCGAAAATGTGAATAACATTGCTGACAACAGCCTGCAGAAAGCATTTTAAGCATAAACTTCCTCACTCTTGTACCTTAAATCCTTGTAGATATTTGCGAAGGCTAACAGTGTTTGAGGACTGTCTTGTATACAGTGAAAGGAAAGTAGTTCAGTTTTATTTCAGGCGTAATGCCATATTAAAACTACACATTTCGAGTATGTTACCAGTTACAAGTGCTATCCAATCTGATATATTGCACTTGTATCTACGAGCAGTAGATGTATACATTAATGTTAGTCACCTACCCTATATGCAATCAATCCCTGTCTTAGCAAAGTGTCATGGTTAACAAATAGATTCTACACTAGAACAGGCGAGTTTACTACCTTAGGATCTTATATACATCAAGCAAATCGGAGATGTTAAACCAATGGATTATGCTAGTAAATGTACATATAAGATAACCATTTCAGGACACATTAACTCTAAATACTAAGAAATGACCCCAAACTGATGGAAAACTATGAACACTATTAACTCATCAGGTGCTCTAGTATGGTGAATGCCTGTGTTCCCAAGAAGTCACCAGACATCTGTTTTGGGGAAATTTAATTTGGAATAAAACTTGCATTTGCATTTTACAGTTAAAAAGAATAACATAAAAGAAACACATGCCAATTACCGCATAGCATTTGATCTCATTGCAAAAATTGATAAGCAAAATATGTTTAAATGATACTTAGAATTGAATTTAACGACACTGAAAGAATTACAATGTATAAAAAGTTGCGCTGTGAAAGACATAGATATATATTTTATGGTATCTTAAAATTAGAGGTCACCTTTAATATCTTATCTATACTGCTTCTATATATGCAGGAATACGATTACACAAGCAGCCTGGTATCAAAGAAATGATTCTTTTGAGTCATCATTTCATTAATATGCGCAAATGAAATGACACCCCTACAATTAAATGTTTAAAGTTATATGGAGGATTACCCTAAATGTCAGGGCTATTTCCATAATATACCCCACAAAAGTTAACAATGTTTCACTGAATGGTCATTATTAGAAATGTACCTGTATATTAGCTTTATGTTATGTATGTTACCATCTGTAAACAGGCCGATGTGAAGACCAATGTGAGGATATATTCCTTCCAGTATATGGTATTTACCATGTTCTATCATAGTTTCAACACGCCTGATGTTTTATGAAAGGAGGCTTGGTCTGTGGGTTTTCATGAAGCTATGCTCAGTATATGCAATTAGCAGGTAGTGGCCTTAAAAAGTGTATTACAATTACTCATAGATGGGAACAAACACAACAAATGTGTGAAATGAGAAAAGAAATATATTTTAGTCCTATAAGCATGAGATCATGGCCAAGTCCTCATGAAAGCTGTAGCTAGGAACATAAACCTTTGCGAAATGACTCAATTTCAGATGGTAAAATGTAACCTAAGTAACCACATGAACACATCTTATGTATAAAACGATCGATAATTGCATAAAATGACGTATTCATACAAACCATTAAGCAAAAAATCATTTCTTTAAAATGAAATGGTTATTCTTAGTTGTATTACATTTTAATTGATTTTATACAGTAACGTACTTTACATGGCTATTATAAATATTTGACAGCGGGAAACGTGGTAAACCATTGCTTTCCAAACATGATAGTCACACATCTAGTAGGATAGCAATAAAGATAATCTTCCATTGAGATAGAAGGGAACTTAAAATTTGAATTTTACCCCTATTTAAACAAAAACTTGCTACAATTTTCACCGTTTTTGCACTTAAATGACCTTTGATCCAAACACACATCATGCCTTGGTGATGCTGTTTGTTTATATAGCATGGCTGTATTATCCAAAAGAGATTTTGCATTACTTTGAATCATAATTTTGGATAGCTAATTGATAGAAACGCTAAAATCTGACGTATGCACAAGAATTTGCACTCATTTGACCTTTGACCTAATTCTGGGACTTTGAGGCATTTCCAGACTTGGCATCTACCCCTATCCTTCTTAAAACACATCAAGATACACTTTGAGCATGGATGCCAAAATGTACTCAAAAATGCCAACAGAATTTTTTTCTGGCCCTGGATGGCCAACAATATATGAAGATATGGGTATCCATAAGCATATAAAAGTGAGGCGCCATTGGTCCACCAGTGAATTGCCTTTTGAATGGTGTTTCGCTGGCGGGCCGATAGTGGCACGAGGCTGTATCTTGTCTAAGTATAATACAATGGCTTTAAATGTTTACCTATCTTACTATCGTGCCAACCAAGAGTGACAGTGACGTAATATTTTTTTTTGTAATTGCTGAGTAAGACACTAACTTGTACACTCCACTTGCGCTAATGCGAATCGATATATCACTTGTGTATTAATCCTATCCTGATGATAGGATTAATACACAAGTGATCTATCGATTATAAGTCCCTGATAACTTTGTAAACATAACATGACGTCACTATCACTCTTGAATGGCAGGACAGTAAGTGTACATGTAATGTTCTAGTTAAAATATACAAGATCAACAAAATCATAATTAGTAAGTTATTTTGTTAATATATTGTATATTGTTATTTTTTGGATGAGAACGGTAAAGATGATTAATTGTCTTTACTTAAAAATGAAATGGTTAAAAAAGGAACACCGGGTCATTGGGGTGCCGGGAAAGTTTTATCAGAATGGGTCCAACACTGGCGTTTTTTTTTTTGTTTTTTTTTTTTTGGGGGGGGGGGGGGGTTTAGTTGATGGGATGGAGAGAGGATCGAAATGCCACTAAAAGTTGGCCATCATCGGCCCGCCAGCGAAACGTTCAATTGCGTTTCGCTAGCGTGCCGATAATGGCCCAACATTGAACGTTGGCTTGGTAGCTTTATGATTTTTAGGGGATCCGGATCAAAATTGCTAGGAAACCCTATATTTTTGTGATTTTTCAGTGGGGGGGGCTGGACCCCCTGTCCCCCCCCCCCCCTTTGGATCCGTCCATGGCCAAAATAGAGTAGCGGTAGCATTTGATCATATCGTTATATCAGAAACAATGATGGGTGTTAGGGAAAATGTCCCGTATTTTTTCTAACCCGTCCATGGTAACAAATAGACTTCGAGCTAAAAAAAAGGTCCTGCTCCCCCCCCCTAAAATTCTCATGTGACTAATAGAAAAAACAAAGTTTGCTTTTCTATCTCAAATACATTGTTTATATGAGCTATTAAACAACCCTACCCCCAATTTTAAGTATCCAATTTTGGTATCTATTATTGAAGAAAAATATATGAAAATATTTGACGCTCGTGGATATCTTACATTTTTGGCACTGTCTTGCTAATGCAATAAAGAATCATACATTTGCAAGTTTTACATCAGGATCAGAGCACTTATTAAAGTATGTAACGTATGTTACATGGCATAATGAATGAGCTAGGAAATTTTCTTGGAAGTAAGAGATGATATTTTAGAAAAATACCGTTTTTCACATGTTTTCCTATTAATCTCTAGCCTCTGGTGCCTTAGTCTTAGTAATTACAGTCATTGCTGATAACAAGCCCATGGAATTGTGTTACCTATGTTATATATAACCTTTTGAATCACATATTTCCTAATGCCTATAATGTTAAAATATATAGACATATAGATAGAAAATAATAGTTCTCATTTAAATGACACAATTTAATAAATATTCCTATTAAATAAAATTATTCAAAAACAATCTTTATTCAAGTCACCCTCACAATGTCTATCATTGTGTCTGCTTCTATTGCAAAATAATCACCCATTTCATCACAACCAGTAGAATCATGGCATTGTATTAGGACTGCAAACTGAGTACATTCCTGTTCCTCTCCACCCTTTGGGAATTGCTCAGACATATCCTACCTTAAAGAACAATTCAAGCTGCAGCAAATAAGAGATGTTTGCACTCTATTAACTAGGGGGTTAGCCTGTTATGGTGTGATACGTATGTAAACATATCAATTTAAGAATAAATGAATTGAAAGTCTGAGAAACAGAAAGAAGACATAAAACTATCTATTTATTTAAATTATTCATGTAGTTTGCATGCTGAATACCTTTGATACATAAAGAAAGATTTTTAACAAATATTCAGCTTCCTATGGTGTTATATGTGTTACATTAATTAAGATTACTTTTTAAAATTGGTAATTGTGACAAACATCACTTATAAGCATTTCGTATGATCCTCCTCTTTAGCCATCAAAAGACTTAATTTTCTTTGTATGTGTGGCCAGTGCCAGTGTCTAACAACTTGACCCAGCCAAACTTGAATCCTTAGCATTCTTCAAAAGCAGAATCAGCATGTCAGTGTCACGGGACCAAACACCTGATTAAATATGGGTTTAATGCCATTTCACATATATGCATACAATGGAGTATGACACTGGTATATATCTTTTCCTGTGAAGTGGCAAGAGCAATCTAACGGCAGCTGCCTCTGCATCCGTGCTAGTCAAATGATAACTTTGCTCTGATTTTGCAAAATCTATGTCTCTACCGTGTACCTCTAAGAATACTTTAAGGTTTCTGACATTGGTCAAACAGAAATTTGATAGGCTGCTTTTTTGCATCATTTGCCATGGAACCTATCCAGTCTTTTGGTGCTTAAGTCCTCAGGTCTTAGATCAATAGTATTTTGCTGTGCCCAAAGAACTTTATAAGTTTTCTTTAGTTACAATGTTGACTCTTGATGGTTTTGGCAGACCGTCTGAAACAATTTCTGTACACCCTGAAAGTTATCTGGTATAAGAGAAAGAATATGAAGTTGGACATTGCCATCAATTATGTTTGCAGTTGGTTGTTTTTTTATGTCAGTACATTGAAGCATTTCTTAAAATAATGTAAAACCTATGATTTCTTAGTTGTTGCAGCCATATCATTAGCTGTTGCATTCAAAAGAAGGAAATTGTACTATAGGTAGAATGGGATAACCAGTAGTTCTATATTATGCTCTATGGAAGATTTATACAGAGTAAACAAGTTGATAAGGTGCCTCATTTCATGATCCATTGAAAACACTGAAATTGAAAGCACTTACCTCTGACCGTGTAATCAAAAAGGATGTCTCAACAATGCCCTTGCTCATTTATTATGACGAGTTATATATGTTATATCCTTTAATAAGCGCTCTTATCTTAGAAACTTAGTGAATCATTGAATTGAAAGGGTTTACTTTGCGCTCTGTTCATCCTGCATTTCATTGCTTTACCTGCTGTTATACATCTAGTTCGTTTATCTGAAGGGAAAGAGTTACCTCGGCTTCAGCACTTCAGAAGTACTAAAACTTTAAATAAGTTTTTGAATGCTTGGGGAAAGATAATAAGTGCAGATACATTATAAGATGAAAATATGTGGGTTGAATGTATGGAAAGGCTACATTTATAAAAGTTAACCAGCTAAGATATGATTCTTTATCACAGAAATATCAAGGTACATAAGTCCAGGGACTCATTGCTCTTAATGGCATAGTTTTCATCCTTGTAAAACTTAAGTCTTTCTCCCACTTGCAGAGGATCACTTGAAATACATACTCAAAGAGCCAACTATTAGGAATTCATATCAGTTTCCGAATGTTCCAAGCCATAAATGGCAATTGGAAAGTTGACAATGGCTCATCAATTTTGAGTGGACTGGTGGTAAAATTGAATAACAGTAAATGATTGAAATATTGTATGATGATTCTACTAGTTGCAAGGAGGCGTGTGATAATAATGATTACCACAGAGGCAGACAACGACAAACGTTTAACACGAGTGTTAAATCGATGAGAAATAGTTTGGACCATTTCATTTATTGTATTTTCTTGTAAAAATGTAAAACTATCTTTTCTATTTGTGGCTATATATTTAGCATTATATGCACAGTATTAGGAAATGTGTCCAAAAGGTCATTGATAACATCTGTAACACCAGTCCATGGGCTTGATAATCAGAAATGAATATAATTTCTAGTGTTTTGGCACCGAAGACTTATAAGTACACATTAAGTGTCCTGATCTTTAACTTAATGGCATCTTGTAGACATATGAGCAAGACAGACTAAGAAAATGAAAAATATCCACACGCTGTAATCGCTTTCATGTGCTTTACTTAAACGGTAATAACAAATTTTGCTTCTCTGTAAAACTGGGAGTAGGGCTGTGTATTAGCTCCTATAAGACAATATATTTAAGATAGAAAAGCAAACTTGGTTTTTCCTATTCATCACTTGAGTATATGTTTGTAAAATCTAATAAAACAGTTTGAAACCAAGTCATAGCAGTTGTTTAACTGCATGATGATAGCCACAATTATAGCTTTTAAATTATAATTAGGTTCATGTAACGCACATAACACCACAGTTAGCCGTGTTAATGTTAATCAGCTTCCATATGTAGTAAAGACATCCAGTATAAAGACTATAAGAATGTCAATTTATTAGATAATTTTAATGTCTTCTTTTGGTAGCTCAAACATTCAAATTTCTTATTCTCAAATTGATATGGTAACATATGTAACAAGCTGTTACAGGTTAACGCCCCGACTTACAGAGTGCAAACATTTCTTATTAAATGCACCTTAAATGGTTACATAAGTTGTAATTTGTCTGCAGAAATCCAAAGGGGATTAGGATGGAGCAGGCCCTTACTCAGCTTGATGTCAAAATACTGTTTGATGATTTTACTTATCACGCTAACATATGTAACGCTCTCTGATCTTTAAAACTTGATGCCAACTAGCAGATCTATAAGTCTTTATCATAGGAGCTAGTTTAAAATCCCTAAACAGTGTAAGATATCCAACAGCTGCGAGTTTTTTCACAATTTTAGCTCAAACTTTCAAACTACATTTCCTTTATTTGATATAGTAACGCATGTAACACGCTGTTTCAGACTAACGCCCCAACATAGAGAGTGCAAACATCCCTTATTCGATGCAGCTTGAGTTGTACTATAAGAGGAAATATGTCTGCAAAATTCCTTGAGGAGATTAAAACATTTTTAGGCATATCTTACGTAAAGACAATGAGCTTGCCCATTTATTACATCAGGTAACATATGTTATAGCCTCTGGTATTAAAAATTTTGTAACAAACTTGCAGATTTATGAGTCTTTTCATATAAGCAAATAAATTCCAAACAATGAAACACATTCATCAACTGCAAATATTTTTTAACTATTTTTACTTTAGTTTTAATACCAAACATTTCACCTTAAAACTGGGTAGGGGTAGGGTTGTTTAATTGCTTATTTCAGAAAAAATATTTAAGCTAAGGAAACAAACTTTAATTTTTCTGTTAGCCAATTGCATAAGCTAGTCAGATATGGTTAAAAACATTTTGCAAAACACACAGAGATTTTATGAATGTAAATGATGTTAGCCACACTTGCAAATTTTAATGGGTTATCTGATTTATGTAACGCATATGACACCTTAGGAAGCCGCAATTTTGTTCAAATGGCTATCATACGTAGTTAAGATATCCAGTATGCAGACTATATGAATGATTTTTAAAAATAAACATTTTAATGTCTTTAATTTGTAGCCCAAACTTTCAATTTACTTTTTCTTAGTTTGATAAAGTAACGTATGTTATAGGCTCTTACAGACTAACGCCCAAAAGCGCAGAGTGAAAACATCTCTTAAAAACCTCAGCTTTCAATTCTCTACAAGATAGGATATGTTTGCAAAATTCCCTAGGGGGGAGGGGGAGCAAACCTATTCTCAGCCATCCGTCTAAAAGACCGAATTTTCAAAGTTTGCAAAAGGACGTGTAACGGTTTGGCCGTTTTTTGGCCCACTATGGATTTGGCTGAAATTTGAATATATGGTGGTTTGGTCCTTGCCCTTTCACATGAGCATGTTTTTGAATTAACGACGGCATATACAGTCACATGAATTAAAGTTTCTCACTAGTGTGTATAAACAGAGGTTTGTTCATGAATGTGGATATTTTTAAAGATGCAACAAGCAAACTGACCTCAAACATAATGCCAAACATGCGTATGTTTATACTCGTCATGTCTATGTCGTAATTTGAGCTAACGCTACCATCATTAGTTAAAAATTATGCTAAAACTTGGCTAAATACTGTGTTTATGATTACCTTGATGATATGGTTTTTTAGGTGTAATATATATTGAACATTTAGTGTTTTATCGCCTTTTCCAGTTAATCAATAGCTCAAACAAGCCTATTCCGGTTTATTCATATCAATATAAGCAGTACGCCATGTACACCATCGTCAATGTAACATGTTAAACGCGGCATTATATGCGCAACCTTTTTATGCTGGATTAGTATGAAACATGAAAAGCAACAGAAATAATAATGGAAGCTTTGAACACTTTTTTGCTCACAGCCACAATTATTAAATAGATACACGTGAGTGTTGTATATCTGTCTGTTCATCTGTCAGTTCGTTTGTATGTGACGTATCTTCCAAACACCTGATTCGATTATAAGATTAATTCACAAAACTGTGCACCTTTGTGGATGAACATGCAGAATAAATGAATACTTTAAGGTCATGTCAAAGCAGGCGGTACAGAATGCATATCTGCTCCCTATTTTACGCATGTCCCAGCTCAGATATCCAACAGTCGTGATAGCGCTGTGGTCTATATTACTTACCTATTATCTTACGTGTAACTAAGGGTTCTCAGTTCACAATCCGGAAGAAACATATGTTGTGTGTCATTGTGCAAGACCCTTCATCTTTATTGCGTAATACATGTTCAACCGAGGAAACGTCTTGACTGAAATATGGTTCACTGTTACATAGAGCAGTGACGTAGAGCATTAAAACACATAGCCATGTTTCAAGCATTTGTGGTGCAGACATCTATTTCAAGGGTGACAACTTCCGTCAATGCAGGGATTTCGGAACCGTTTGAACAAAATACATTGTGTTTTGATAAAGGTGAATAAACATCTAAAACAGAGTATTTCGATCCTTGAATATTAAATGTATGTGTTTGTTGGTACCAGTGACTATTTACCATCTGCAGATAAGTGGTTGTTGTATATATAGTGCATTATTTTAGCAAACACTTTACGATAGCGATATAGGGAGCGCAGTGGCTCAGTGGTAGAGTGCTTGACTCAAGGCCGAAGGGCCGCGGGTTCGAGCCTCACTGGCGTCACTGCGTTGTGATCCTTGAACAAGACACATTTATCCTAGCTTAGAACTGGTTCAACCCAGGAAGACCCGTCCCTATATAACTGAAAGATTGTTGATGGGACGTAAAGAATCAAATCAAACAAACAAATAAACGAGAGCGATATTCGTTGAGGAAACAAACAGTTTAGCACAGATATTGTGCACATGTAAGCATGAAAAGCGCATTACACTCATTATGAATAAAATGCTTGTGGCGTTCGCATTCAGGCCATTGGCTGTTTTTATACATGCTTTCTTGCATAAATAACAATGAATTGGAAAGAATAAAACTAAATCAAAGAATTACATTGGTTTATTTGCGACAAAATCTGCGTCACCTATATACATCATATATGTACATGAGAAGTTACGAACTTCAAAAAATATAGATAGGTGTTAGTTTTGAGGGTCAGTTACAATATATGTTGAGAGTGTGCATTTGTATACATCACACCAGCTCCTTTTTGTTCAAATAACCTCACTTTAATAATATTACCATTAAACTGACACAGTTCTATCAGAATTTTGGAATCATATCAAATGATTCCGATATCTGTGCTGTGAAGTAGCTTTTTGCTCTACCTTATGAACCGCTAGATGAATTTCATCGAAACTTGCACAGATACTTACGAGGGCTGTTCAAATATGAATGCAAGTAGCTTCATAACTTTCTTCACATAAATGCTACGACAAAATGGTAAACGTTTCTATAAAGGACTGTATGTCATCTTTAAACTGGCACCAGACCTGAAGAAGCATACAGTATACTTATCGAGTTACAGCCCTTTGAATAAGGGTCACGTTAGTATACTAACAAACTCAATGCTTTAACATATACTAGTGATCTAGACGAGCGTATAATTCTTCAATAAACAGGTAAAATTTCTTGAAATTTTTAAGGAAGTATCACCATAGTCTTATATAATGATTCTGTGAAGGTTGCGAAAATCTGACATGCTTTTCTTAAATTACAACGAATCGTTTTCACTAAAGTCTCTTTATGTTTGCAAATAAATGGTAAACAAAATACCACCTTGCAGTTTTCAGTTAAACTTATCTCTAATATAATGCACGAAGCAACATTTAAACTAGTCTTAACTTAAATACAATATTTTGATCGCTCATACTGAGTTGTTGCTACAAATTATTGATGGATGGTGGGTAATTTTTAAACGCTGAAAAGCATTTTCATTAAGTCAAAAATGCCTAAAGTGAAGGGGTTATAGAATTTATACTGAATTTTGTTTTCATTATAGTGCGACTTTATTCCGAATTTGAACGTACACTTTAAGCTTGACCACTATAGGTGTTATTTACAATAACATTACTCACTTGGATTTGAGGACTAGAGAGATTGAACATATTTGAATTAATGTAAACATGTCATTAAGAAACAGAAAAATGCTTGAAAAATGATTTAAAATACGATAACTCTGTTAATAGAGGATGGCGCGTTATGAAAATTTCCTTATTGCATATTCAGCATGTTTTCAGCAAAATGCAAAGAAAAAGACACAGCTATTTTCATTATTGCATCACCAGTAGATAACTCAAAATGACGTTTATCATAAAATTAATGACGTCACAAACGTGCCTGTTTACTCGAGATAGAAACAGGATTATATAAAAATTTTCCTACAAGCGACTTTGGGATTGTTACTTATACTTGCATCTAAAATTTGGTGCCATTTTGTTTCAAACCTACAAAGATATGACACTATATCGACACATGCACCAAAACGTGTGTTGCAATTTGCTTCAGAAAAACTTCAGTATACTGGAGCGGCTTTTATATAAAGGTCTGTAACTCGAGAAAAATAGTAAGTGCTTCTTTATGTTTGGTGCCATTTTAAAGGCGACAATAGTTCTTATAAGAAAGGTATGACAGTTTGTCGTAGCATATATGTGAAGAAAGTTATGAAGCTACTTGCATTCATATTTGAACAGCCCTCGTATCTGGGACAGCCAAAACGAATTATAAGATTTTGGTGACCTCAACCTTATTTACAAGGTCACCAGGGACATATATAAAAAAGCTTGTCTGTACTCTATCCTCCTACCCAATGACCAGATTTTTACCAAACTGACACAGATAACTCATTGTGAAGACCTTAATGAATGACTAGAATTCGGTGAAATTGACCTTAATTCCAAGATCACCAGCGTCACATAACTCCTTAAAGTGGGGGTGGGGGGGGGGCAACTCTATCTAATCTTATATACTTACCATTCCTAACTACTCTAGTATGGCCATATTAAACAGTGTCTGCCCTGTAATTTGAGAATACCAATAATTGATTATTGTTTCCTCATGCTCCAAAGAATGATCACATAATTTGCCATTTTTGACAATCTTAATTCAAAGCAATGGGCCTTGCCAAAACAAAAGTGGCGGTGAGCTGTCTTTTTAAAAGCAGATTGTACCAAAGAACTGTCTCCAGAAATCTATGTTTCAGTTAAAGAAGGGGGCACATCAAACTCTCTCTCCTTGCACCTTCTCTCTCCGCTGGTCTCTCTCTCTCTCTCTCTCTCTCTCTCTCTCTCAAATAAGACTCGCATTTACTGAAATGTTGTTGTATTTGCTTTTCAAACGTAATATATCCGAGGACTGTTTGTAAGAAATAATATTGATACGAGCTTGCTAATATGTACATTGTATTCCTTTTTTGTACGGGAATCTTACGTCTCTCCAGTGATTTTAGTACTCTCAGTGCTTTGATAAGTATGAATTGAATGGTATATTTCAGGATAAAATTTGCAGAAAAAGTCTTTTTACAGTAATTGCCACATGCGGAACCGGCTTAGAGTTACCATTTTATGGTGTAATATTATATGCACAATAAAATGAGAAATAGTTTTATCCGGTTCCGCATGTGGACATGTATGTAATTGAGTCACGAAGTACACGAGGGTGTTTGGTTTTACCATAGACTTAGTGTTAACTGTGGTTGATAGGGCATGCATTTAACCCAAAAATTTATCATAAAAATACATTTTAATGAAGAAAATAAATTGTGTACATTAAACTAGAGACTCTTAGGTATCATTTGGTAATATTTTGGAGGGATTTCTTTACAATCGATTTTTTACTGTAAAAGTGGGCCATTTGTAATACAAAACCGTTACACGTCCTTTGATTTCTTTGGACCTAGAGAAAAAAATATATTAACGTCTAAGCACCCAGAGCATAGCTTTGTTTTTATAGGTACATGTAATATGTTGTGTTTTTTTTTTCTTTTGTGATCTTTTATTACTTGTAAGTAATTCAATTTTATGCAAACTACTGGTCACTCGAATTTAAACATTAGTAAGAAGACTGTATTAACCATAGGGGCAGTTAAGCAAAAAAAAAAAAATCAGCGTAAAATTGCGATTATTTTCTTATCCATATTATAAGTTCAAGCATGTGTTTTGGGTGTTCAAAAGAACCGTCTCATTGAGACGGTTCTTTTGAGTACCCACAACATATGTTTTGGTTGAGAAATAAGAAAATAATTTTCAGTTACGCACTCTTATCTGGAGGCCTGATTAACGAGACTCGACTACCAGTAGTGAATATTCTTAGCTTTCAAGAGGCATGAGGCCAAAATTGAGCAGATTTGGTGAAATTTTCTGTTTTGCAACAAAGCCGCATCGTCTACCACTCCGTTCAAGGAATGCTGCTATGTTTTTCATCAACTGGGTTGGGTAATAAAACAGTTATTTCATGCCTGTTTGAAGAATTGACAAACTAATACCCTTCGGTACCGTGGACGACACGATGCACTATTGCACTCGGCCTTCGGCCTAGTGCAATAGTGCATCGGGTCGGCCACGGCACCTCGGGGTAATTGTTTTGACTATACTATAAACAGACATGAAAAAACTGTATAATATCTTCTTGTTGTAGGTATGTGAAGGTGATACCATCGTTGTAAACGTCTACAATCTTCTTACTGGAGCTGAGGGTGCTACTATTCACTGGCATGGAATATTTCAGCGTGATTACCAGTTAATGGACGGGGTTCCCATGATAACACAATGTCCTATCCCAGCATACACATCATTTCAATACAGGTAAGGCATCAAGGGGCAGTAAATTTGGACATTTTCAGATTGCGACTGCATTTTATAACTTATAAACTACTCAATAAAAAGTAAATCAATTAATTACCACCATTGTGTTACTTCCTACAAGAGCCAAAGTCAGACAGTCTAAAAAGCTATAATCTAACCATACGTTGTAAGTGGCAGTGAGGTACTATTTTTCTAACCTACAATACTTTGTGGCATATTCTCCAGCAGATAAACAGGAAGATCAAGCTTGATAACATCAACAGAGATTGAGTGAAATTGTCATTTATGACATAATATGAAATAATGAATAATACATGTCACAAAAATTACATGTGATTTGTTATTCAAAAGAATGACTATGAAACATACGAGGGTCATTTTTTATGAAAATAATGAATAATACATGTCACAAAAATTACATGTGATTTGTTATTTATAAGAATGACTATGAAACATACGAGGGTCATTTTTTATGTTCGTAGAATAGGGCTTTATCTCTACAAATATAGAATTTACGGTACCATAAGTATATATATTTTGAAAGATCTAGCTTCTCTCTATCAACTGATATAAATTTTACATCATTAGCGCTTAGTTCGGCCAAGACATATAGCTTTGAATAGGGCATATAATGGACACTGGTCGAGATCCATGTCATTTTAACCACGCAGCAAGCAGGAAATTAGAGCTATTAAGTTCAATTTGCTATAGTGTTATAAGCATTTGTCAGGCCTCTTTTTCTTTTGCACTATCAAAATTAATTATTCAAACGCTAATCGTAGACATGTGCAGCAAAACTATAAGCATGTTGTTTGCTCTTCTATAACAATATTAAAACACCCATCAATATACCAAAATAATCACGGTCAAGTGCTACGTATTGTATCTGTTAAAATTACAATTATGAAGGTATTTTAAAATTTCTTCTGTTTTTGCATAGCACATTATGTACTCAATCATTCGTCAGCAGTTATATTCATGTATTGATTTAAGCGACTGGCAACGTCCGGTACTGGCATACCCCCATGTTATAAAAAAAGTGGGTGGGGTAAATCAACCCAGCGTAGAAAACACAATAACAATCGGATCTGCATAATTTTCTTATTGCAGTGATTTCAACACCTGCTTAGAAGCACAAAAACAGTTTTAGTGTATTTTCTAAATATAGTAACGCTCCATGACGTTATTTATGTACAAAATAAGGGATTTTAGCACCTCCTAGGCTATTTATTTTGAAACTCATTTCTAATAAAACAAAAGTTTTAACTTTGCTTTGGGATGAAAGTTACCATAACACTTCCATCTACCATATAAACAAGAAAAAATTATAATACTACTTTACAGCTAACATATTAAGCCACATTCAAAAGTCTGTACCCAACTTCCACTTGTGTCAACTTTCAACATTGCAAGTTGCTGGGGTTCCAAACAAATTTTCCATATACAATAATTGCTGCGTATATGCTATAATGTTTATATAATATTTTAGCACGTGGTGTCCTTGATCTACAGCCAAATTTTCAAAAGCTGTGTATGGTTATGTACCTATTTTCATGCAATTGTTACAAACGTTCTGTCAGAGACTAAGTCCATAAATGTCATATGTCTACCATATTTCTAGTGTGCGATATATAGGTATGTCTTTGCCTCTTAGAAGTCATTCAAGTAATGCATTTTGAAATAAGTTTAGGTTGCATGTGTAGACAAAAGCTCAATCTATCCAAATATATGCATGATGTATGCATTTACTTTCGCCGTTTTCATTGAATCTACCTTTTTACGAACATAAAAAATAATCCTCGTATAATGTCATCAAGACATGCACCGAAAAGTAGTGATGTTAAAAAGGCCACCCGCAAAAAGGTTGCAAAGCAAGAGCTTTACAATTTTTTTGCAGCCCCACCCGAGCATACTCTTCATTATATGCTAGTGTACTGCAACAAAAATAAATTGCGTCATCCACATGTCAGATAAAGACTATCAATACACAACAATATACAGAACAAAGGGAGCAGCCTTCTACTGACCTCCTATGAATTCAGGTAGGGTAAATTCGTGTAACTTAGGACATCAGGTAAATTCGGGCATACATTTGCAAACAGTGGAAATCTAGATGAGACGGCTCCTTATGAGCCGTCTCATAAGGATTTTCACTGTTTGCTTAGTCAATTTATTTTTTATTTCAATAACTAAAATATAAAACAAACAAGGTCGCTGTCCGAATTTAGCCGACTGTCCAAATTTACCCGACTTTACCCTACTTATCAGCAGCCTTTTACTGACCTGATAAGGTCTGACTTCCTATCCTAATGAGTATGATCAATCCTAATATATGACCTTAAACTTATTCAACTGTTTTGCACCAGCAGCATTAATATACTGACCTGGTAATGTGAGAATAATCTAGTTTGAAAAGAGAAGCAAATAAACAACCAAGCATAATTTACCTGACTTGGTTTGGTATTATAATCTGCTTGTAATCCAAATTCAACTTAGAAAAAAAATGTTAACATATATAATTACTTCAACCAGCAGCCTTGTATTGACCTGGATGAGAAGCACAAATTAATGAAAAGCGTCTTATTCAATAATTTTACTTTCAAAAAAACCTAACGATTAGCAGCATCCAATACAGGTTTGATATACCTAAGAAAAAGCTTCACTTGAAGGCAGATATAGCTACAAACAGCAATAGATTCCCATCCACCAACACGTTTGGTGTCATCTTCTGATCAACCATAGCAATAAGTCGATGTAGCAACTTCGATTCAAAAAGAAAGAGTCTTAGAAAATTGAAAGGCTTTTCAATTTATCAACAACAAATGTGTATAGAACGGCTGAACCAAAATGAAATTGAAAAAAAGGGGAAAAAAGCTGTGATGTATGTGTATGTTCAGTGTAATAGCACAGCGATGCTTTTAACTGGACATCAAAAAAACATTATCAAAGTTTGTAGGTAAAAACAGAGTAGCAGGTAGCTGTATAAGATTATTTTATAATGTCTAATGGTAATGCTAACACAGTCGACATTGTCAGCATCGTACATAAAGCGGAAATTCGGACGCGGAAAACCAAATCCACAGAGGACGTCAATTTTAGGTTTATTTCTCTTATTCCCAAGAAAGCATTAAAACAAAGTAATAACGTAGCCTTTAACATAGGCTTGGGACGGGCTAACATGACCACTGCAGGTATCGCGGAATAATGTATGAAGAATATGCGTAGTGTTTGGCAAACGCCAACAGAAGATCCATTCAATTTTGTCCCTTTAAGCCATTAAGCGCCACCTCTAATTTGCAGCAGACTACAATTTCAAATTTTGCTGCTTTTTTTAAAACTAACAAATAAGGCATGATATTTCATGAGAATCGTCTGCTGGCAGACGATTCTCAAGAAATATCATACCTTATTTTTTCGAAAATTAGGAAAGATGTCACAAAGTTTATCGTCTGCTGTAGTCGTGATTGGCGCTTTAAGGGTTAAGGAATTGCCTGACCAAGAATGTAGACTGGTAGAGGTAGGATCAGAATAACCAAATTTTATTTTTTAATTAATGCTATTGCTGATATATTGGAAGCAAAAGTTGAAGGAATACACCTGGAATTGGAAACTGTGAAAAGAGTCCATGACCTTTACAGAATTTCTGAAACGACACCAAACACGCAACTTATGCTAGGGTTTTTCTTTGGATCCAAAGAGGCCATTACGATAGTAGATTAATCAAGAGTCAGATACGAAGAAATAATTTTTCAAAATTTTTCAAATGAATACCGGCGTTTCGCCAAATTATCTATCATCACCAATTCCTGCTTCTGTGGAAGATTCTACCACTTATAACTTGCGGAACGCAAATAACTTTAGACACACATTGTCCAGAACCCAGCTGTATTATAGATCATTTTTACCCTCTTGTATAAGAGCTTGGAACGATTTATCTCTTGAAGTAAGACAGTCAAACTCGATTCAAGTTTTAAATATCAACCAAACAAAAATTTAAAGAAGCCCCCTAAACATTATTCCTTTGGCAACGAATATCTCAGATACAACATACCCGACTAAGAACCGACTGTAGTTCTCTCAATCATCATCTTTTTTCAAAAAAATATTGTTGACAGTCCTCACTGTGCCTGTGGTGCAGTTGAAACTACAAAACATTACTTTTTTGAATGCCAACGATATAACGAGACCAGGACAATAATGCTTAATGAACTGACAAACTACTGTCAACTAGATTTAAACACTGTGTTATTTGGTAAACCTGATTCTGACTTTCATACTAACTATAGTATTTTTGTAACAGTACAAAAATACATATTGGATAGTAAATGGTTTAAGCGTTGAGGATGGAATCTCTCTCTCTCTCTCTCTCTCTCTCTCTCTCTCTCTCTCTCTCTCTCTCTCTCCACACACATGCACTCTCCCACACACACAATACATTTAGAGTAGAAAAGTTATTTGGTTTGAATACAACTCATGTTTTTATTGATTTTCACCGGATATATTTTCAAACTGTGCACCATTATGTTCAAAGGGAAACAGATTCGTATAAGTCGCATGACTTCTTTCTGAATCCCATCATGATTATATTGTAAAATGTATATTTGTATATTACTGTAAATGGGAATATGAATAAATATGTTTAGGAGTGTATCAATCCCTGTCCAACCAGAACAAACAGTGGCCTCGTTATCCTTATTTACCTCAGATACCAACTGCAAGTACTGTAGGAAATAGCTACAAAAATCATTACAAGCATTTGAAAACCCTCAGGCCATGTATGCATCAACGACTGAGTTCCAAACACAGCTGTAAATCCTTTGGTAGAGGCGATATCTGTATAAAAGTAAAAAAGAGGGCAAAGATCAGGAATCGTTACACACCTGACTCAGGATACAAATAGGAAAGTATCAAACTCACAATTAGACACCACAAACGAGAGCCAAGAGGGTCAGCCCTTTCCCAGCAGGTGCCCACAAGGCAAAAAAATAGTAAGTGCGTATGATCAGGAAATACCACAATCACAAACTGCAGACAACCCCTAGGCACCGCGAGGAAGAGCCGCTCAACCATCACGAGACACCAGAAAGACAAATTAAGCAAAGCAATCAGCTCTCTCTTCCCCATAAAGATGATTGCAATACTAGAATGGACATAAAGTAACGTACAACAAAACATAGAACAAATACAGACTCCCACAATGGGAGTAACAATAAACAAAAAGTCAACAACAACAGAACCACCGCCTTAGAACGGACAGGAGTCTAAGCCACCGGGGGGCTTAAATGCATTTTACTTGTACCAAATCTTCGCCCTAGATGCTGCTGTTGTTGAAGTACAAGAAATGTTCAGCTCACATGGAGGCCATCTAACTAATGCAATGTATCATCATGGAAAACACTCTAATCAAATTAACACACCATGATGAAACAAAGAAAAGGGCTCATGACTCACCGATAGTCAGAGCTAAAGAAAACCTCAAGTTGAGCCACGGAGGGTCCAGCTACAGATTAGCATCAGGCACCAACCCACCGATTAAAGCTTTACGTCAGAGCCGTCATAGAGTCAGAGGCCTGGCCCACCGTCGTGCAATTAAAGAGGAAACCATAGCTATAAACCGTGATTGGGTTTAAAACTAGGCATGCAGACTGTTGCATGATATCCAAATTATATCCAACCCTTATATAACGTTTTACTATCTTTTTGAATTGATCACTAAAATTAGGTTTTCCAACAATTCGTTTGAATTTATAGACTAAATCACCATAAAATATAGGTTCTGATATGCCTTGTTGCAGAAGAGTTTTTAACCCAATGTTGTATTTAACAATTAACTCTGATTGTCTGTAGAAGAATTTAGAAAATGCTTTTCGAATTTTATGATATCTATAACCTTGTTTTAATAATTTAGCAGTTAAAAATAAGTTTCTGTTGTTGAAGTCATCAACATTAGAGCACACTCTAGCAAAACGAATAAGCTGAGAAATATATACACCATAGGAAGGAGAGCGAGGAACATCTCCATCAAGAAATGGGAAATTAACTATTTCAAAATCAAAATCATCCCGTTTATCATAAATTTTAGAAGAAACTATGCCATTTGTTATTGACAAGTTCAAGTCCAAAAACGGAGCTTCAGTATCCGAAGAATTCGCCTTATTTAACTGAAGTTCAGTGGGATATATCTGACCTACCATTTGTTCAAAATAAGGATTATCAATATTAAGTAATTCTAAATATCTTGAGGTGAGTTAAAAGCTTCAATAATATCAGCAAAGACGCTGCAAAGCTGCAAAGTATCAGAACTCAACCAAGCATCAGACTTCCCATTAAAACCAGTCATAAACAACACCAAAGCTGCCAATTAAGCTCCTGCCTCTTTGTTTAACCATACAAAGAACTCTGGACATTGAACATTAATAACTAAAAATATAACTGGCGCAAAAAAGCTCTACCCAGTACATGTACCATAAAACATGTCACAAAATTCAACAAACACAACAGGAACTGATGCTGACGTATTTGACCTTCATGCGTTCTGAAAGCACAGGTAACAACGTCCTGATCTGATCACTTCCAGTTCAGGTAACTGACGAACCATGTTAACAGAATCTATTTCGATGACATAGTTTATTAAGCTGATTGTAGGCCATACAGATTTCTCCTTTTTTATTGAAATGCCAATGCCACATCAAATAAAAATAAACAAAACATGTAGATAAATGAGCTGAAACTTTATTTTGATCTGCTGGACCAACAAAAAAGAAGCCATCCGATATGTTTTCACTGAAGCCCCATATTTTTAGCCATAACGGCATCAATTGAATCATAAACAACCCGACTATCTTATCTATCAAATCCAGAATTAACTGAGTTCTCAGGGGGACAGATAGGTTATGAAGCTAACATAAGCCTGCTTCATGTTTATGAACCAATGTTAAAGGAGAGCAAATGAAAGGTGAGCATGGGGAACATGAAATGGACCAGCACTCCCCAGAACCCTGATGCACTATTAGTAGATTATTTATTATTTTAATCCCCAAAATGTGTCATATAAATACCACTGCATCAGAATAGTTTAAAACTTGTCTACTTCCAAAATAGTAAGTGAGTATGAACAGAAAATACCACAATCACAAACCGCAGACAACACCATGGCACCGCGAGGAAGAGCCACTCAACCATCACGAGACACCAAGGAAGACAAATTATTCAAAGCAACCAGCTCTCTCTTCCCCATCAAGATGATGGCATACTAGAATGGACATAAAGTAACGTACAACAAAACATAGAACAATTACAGACTCCCACAATGAGAGTAACAATTAACAAAAGTCAACAACATCAGAATCACCGCCTTAGAACGGACAGCAGCCTAAGCCACCGGGGGGGGGGGGGGGGGGGGGCTTAAATGCATTTTACTTGTACCAAATCTTTGCCCTATATTCTGCTGTAGTTTAAGTACAAGAAAGTCAGAGCCGAAATGGTGGCCTGGTACCAAAGTAAGATTTATACTCGTACCAAACAAATATGCTTATACAGCCCTACATTTTGGTGTCAAAGCTAAAGAAAATCAAGACAAAGTTCCTACGTTGTAGTTGGCAATCCGAATCGAAAAAAGATGCATATTTTTGGTTTTGTTGGCATTTTTGAGTACATTTGTTAGACCACTTTTAACATAATATTTAGCATGTATACAAAGCCTTAGGGGTGGATGCCAAGTCTGAATTTGCATATGAAGGCCAGAAATTAGGTCAAAGGTCATTGAGTGCAAAAATGAGAAAAAATGTTTTACTGGAAAACAGCTTAAACTTTTTATATGTAAACATATTTCATTTTAAGCCAAATTTTGTATGCTTATAGTTATTAGTCAGAAAAACACTGAGAAAATGTTTTTTTATAACTAAATGTTCATATGTCGGCTTTAAAATGGGGTCAAAGGTCATCAAGTGCAATAATCGGAGCATTTTTACAAACTGTGTTTCTTTTTTTTTATCTGGTTCAACAAAAAGATGTTTTTTAAACTCTAAAAAGGGTAGAAGTCTTTCAGAAGGCTAAAATTAACATGTTTATTGTTAAAGGAACCCCTTTGGAAGCATCTTTTTATGGATTTTACAAAGACAAACATTGTAAGTTTGTGCCATTATGACGGAAATTCTCCCTCGTTTTGGCTAAACTGAGATATGTGGGCTACTTTGAGGGTTTGCTGAACCTCTCGGAGAGTAAAACTTTTTTCAGTTTGGGACATTTTTTGGGGCCTTAGACACCCATAATTTAATAACTTTTCTGTGGTCATTTTTCTATAAATCACCTGTAATCAACGTTACCCTACTGACTTTGAAAATAACAGTACACACAATACAGGGCTAATGTTGATTTATTTTAATAGTATTAGTGAAACAGTTTAAGCATTAAATGTTTAAACCAGACATAAAAATCAATTGCATACATCTGTGATATGTATTCTGCTCTTCAGCGATACTTATGTTACATTTTATACTAAATTGCAGATAATGACTTTACAAATTAAATGTATAAGAATAAACCATGATACCTGACCTGAAATACACATGATGTTGATCTATATTCTAATTGAAAATGTTCATTTTCATATATTTGAAGTTGTTTATAACTTTCAACTTGCAATGAAGTGAAATCAAGTAAATATTTAAATATGCTAATTAGTATTTGATTTGTACCGGCTCCAGCATGTAATGCATATCTCCTTACAGATTCATTTTTCTATTTACATTGCATTGGAATTGGCAAAATATCTTTCATAATGAAATCAAAATATAACTAAATTAACAAAAATGGATCTAAAATTGCTGCACATATATTAATGAGGTAACGTAGGTAACAAAATATGCCTTACATAAATGGATAACGGTAGTAAATTGTTGTTAGGCTTGTATAAAATTTGGGTCTGCTCTCCCCAATTCGCTTACATATACTACACACATTTTATTCTATATAAGACTTAATTTAAAAGAGTGCCATGAATTGGTCTGCAATATGTGAATGTGGCATTTCCTGGTCTTACTCAATTACTTTTTGCAATTTGCTTGGCTCTTTTACATTCATATTGCAGTTTTCAGATTTCTACCAATGGTACATAACGATAAACATGCAATCTACATCATGATTTAAATGTTGACTTAATATCAATAATTTACTTAAAATAGCATTGCAATATTTCATACATCTAGTGGCAAGGCAGGAATTAAGGCAGGGGTAGTGCTGAGTGTCTTCTAGAGCAGGTATAGGTTTTTGAAGATTGCAAATATAACATCAACCAAAGCTTTCGTAGTACAGAACCAGCATGGTTTATGTCCAAAAATAGGGTGTTACATAGATCTAGTATTAAAGATTTCCTTGTATGCTGAGTTATTTTAATTTTCACTTTTCACTGTTGACAATTCCATTATAAAATTAATTTATCATCTGTCCCCATTAAAATCTTCTATGTTTTGTTGAACTAGATTTCATATCATATTGTAATGATGATTATCTTATTATATTCTGCAGCAATTCTGATAGAAACTATTCTGCTTGTTAATTATCTTAGACTAAGGTTGGTGAGGTAAGGTTACCTGAGCCATGTAGCAGTCTTGTAAAACATCTGAACATATTTCATGGTAACATGAACAACAAATCATTCGAACGTTAGTGATACTTTATTTTAAAGATCAGTTGACTATTTTTTCTGAAGCATAAAACAAAAACATGACTCCCAAAATTAACTAATATGGTTTGCATCTCTGAAACTCACGGATTAAACTGAATGTTGGAAAAGCAGTGTCACACGCAGCTAATTTCTTTGCTTTTCTTGTTCTCAATGTAGCTTGTTTTAGTTTTGTTTATCCACTACTTGATTTTGTTGAGCTATTTGTAACCCTAGTACATGTTTATATAGGTCCTATGAAAAGTGAGTTATGGTCTGTTTGTTGGTTTTAAAAGGTTTATTAAATTAGTCTTATTGTGATAGTCTTAAATATATGCAAAACCATCGAAAATGTGAACAACATTGCTGATAACAGCTTGCAGAAAGCATTTTAAGTATGAACTTGCTCATTCTTGTACCTATATCCTTGTAGATATTTGTGAAGACTAACACTGTTTGAGGACTGTCTTGTATATAGTGAAAGGAAAGTAGTTCAGTTTTATTTCAAGGGTAATGCCATATTAAAACTAAACATTTCGAGTATGCTACCAGCTACAAGCGCTATCCAATCTGATATATTGCACTTGTATCTACAAGCAGTAGATGTATACATTAATGTAAGTCACCTACCCTATATGCAATCAATCCCTGTCTTAGCAAATTGTCATGGTTAAAGCTGCATACTCTGTAACTATAAACATTTTTCGAAAAAAATTATTTTCTTTTTAAATCATTTGTAAAAGTAGAATTAAGCTATGTTTTCACAATAAAAATGTCCAGTACAGCTGAAAACTGCATGGAAAAGTGAATTATCTCATCAAATAGGTGTGTTTTTCTCTTATTGGTAATTATTTGCGTCCCTCCAATAATTCTAGACCGTTGAATTTTAACATAAATGCAGTTGTTTTGATAGTGATACCTTGTTAGGATTTACGAAAATGGTAAAATGTTTACATGAATTTGAGTATTTTACTGTGTTCTTGAAAAATAAAAACATTATTGTTAAAATTAGAAGATCAAAAGTTACAGACATAGTTACAGACTATGCAGCTTTAACAGATCGATTCTACACTAGAACAGGCGAGTTAACTACCTTAGGATCTTAAACATCAAGCAAATTGGAGATGTTAAACCAATTGGTTATTCTAATAAATGCACATATGAGATAACCATTTCAGGACACATTTACTCTAAATACTAAGAAATGACCCCAAACTGTTGGAAAACTATGAACACAATAAAATCATCAGGTGCTCCAATATGGTGAATGCCTGTGTTCCCAAGAAGTCACCAGGTATCTGTTTTGGGGGGATTTAATTTGGAATAAAACTTGCATTGGCATTTTACAGTTAAAAAGAATAACATAAAGAAACACATGCCAATAACCTCATAGCATTTGATCTCTATCATCATTGCAAAAAATAAATAAGCAAAATATGTTTAATACTGATACTTAGAATTGAATTTATCGACACTGAAACAATTACAATGTATAAAAAAGTTGCGCTGTGAAAGACATAGATATATATTTTATGGTATCTTGAAATTAGAGGTAACCTTTAATATCATATCTATAATGCTATTATGTATGGATGAATACGTTTACACAAGCAGCCTGATTTCAAAGAAATGCTGCTTTTGAATCAACATCATTTCATTAATATGTGCAAATGAAAGGACACCCCTACAATTAAATGTTAAAAGTTATATGGAGGATTACCCTTAATGTCAGGGCTATTTCCATGATATACCCCACAAAAAGTTAACAATGTTTTCACTGGATCGTCATTATTAGAAATGTACCTGTATATTAGCTTTATGTTATGTATGTTACCATCTGTTAACAAGCCGATGTGAAGACCAATGTGAGGATGTATTCCTTCAAGTATATGGTATTTACCATATTCAATCATAGTTTCAGCACGCCTGATGTTTCATGAAAGGAGATTTGGTCTTTGTGTTTTCATGAAGCTGTGCTTAGTATATGCAATTAGCAGGTAGTGGCCTTGCAAAAAGTGTTTTACTATTACTCATAGATGGAAACAAACACATCAAATGTGTGAAATGAGAAAAGAAACATATTTTAGTCCTATAAGCATGAGATCATGGCCAAGTCCTTCATGAAAGCTGTAGCTAGGAACATATACCTTTGAGAAATGACTCAATTTCAGATGGTAAAATGTAACGTAAGTAAATTAAATACATCTCATGTTTATAAGGATATATTCTTGCATAAAATGACGTATTAATACAAAGCATTAAGCAAAAGAAATTATTTCTTTAAAATGAAATGGTTATTCTTAGTTGTATTACATTTTAATTGATTTTATACAGTAACGTACTTTACATGCCTATTATGAATATTCGACTGCGGGAAACTTAGTAAATCATTGCTTCCCAAACATGATAGACACATACCTAGCAGGGTAGCAATTAAACATTTTTCCATTAGGGTAGAAGGGAACTTAAAATTTGAGTTTTGCCCCTATATACATAAAATATTGCTACAATTTTCACCGATTTTGCACTTAAGTGACCTTTGATCCAAATACACATCATAGCTTGATGATGCTGTTTGTTTATAAAGTATGGCTGTATTATCCAAAAGAGATTTTGCATTACTTTTAATCATAATTTTGGATAGCTAATTTATAAAACGCTAAAATCTGACGTATATACAAGAATTTGCACTCAGTTGACCTTTGACCTAATTCTGGGACTTTGGGGCATTTCCAGACTTGGCATCCACCCCTATCCTTCTTAAAACACATCAAGATACACTTTGAGCATGGATGCCAAAATGTACTCAAAAATGCCAACAGAATTTTTTTTCAGGCTCTTGATGGCCAACTATTGTACTGGTTACCTAAACTCCATAAAAAACCCTATAAAGCAAGATTTATTGGTAATTCTAGTTCTTGTACGGCAACAGAACTTTCTAAATTGTTGACCTCGTCTTTTTCAGCTGTTAAAAAACATGTTATCAAGTATTGTGAAAAGGTATATGAGAGATCCAGTAAAAACCTATTTTGGTCTATTAAAAATTCAGGTGAAATTTTATTTGCTTTATCTCCTTGTTATATCTTAATTTATATGTTTTTGGAGATGATGCATTGATAACTTAGGGGTCTTCCATGCAAACCAAATATATATTTGTCTTGATCCACATCTGAATAAAGGGTGAGGTTGGTGCCGTTAAACCGGTTTAAGCCCTCCAGTAATATATTTTACTGACCGTTCCAAGGCGGTACTCCTTTTGTGGATCTATTATGTTTTTATGTTTTTGTTCTGTCGTGTTTGCTATGTCTTTGTGCGCGTATGTTGATATGTGATTTGTGGTGACATGCTGGGAAAGGGCTAAACTCTTGGCTCTCGTTTGTGGTGTCTTACTGTGAGTTTGTCACTTTCCCATTGGTATCCTTGGTCAGGCGTGGTACTTGATTGTATCGATTCCTGATCTTTTGCACCCTTACTTACTTTGAAAGATTCTGTCCTGAGAGGTTAAAACCTCTCAGGACAAAATCATTAAAATCAGAATTATTCAACTTCAATTGTATTTTTTTTTGGCTGTCTTGAGGGTATCCATAACACTGAAGTGGAAGTAACTAATTTTGCAAGTGTCGTTATTCTAACTTTTCAATACGTCTTCCACATACCCCGGCATCAAAGTTAGGTTACCTTGCACCCCCCTAGGACAATTTTTCATTGGTGCCAAATTGTTCATTGGGATCGCCTAAATGCGAAACCAGGTTGTCATTAAAATAATTGGTATGAGCTATGTGAAAATGAATGGTTTCCATGGCAACTCATAGCGGACTTGAGAATGGGGTATGCCTATAAAATTAATTATATCTCAGCTGTTACTTATCCTAGACTACTAAACTTGACACCAAACTAAAGCTTAGAAATAGGCCTATTTTCCCCTTAATGCATATGTAAATGATCTCATTTGCATATTCATGTATATTAATGAAAACATTAAAAATGTTATTCACGAATGGAGGTATACGTACATGATCAATAATGTTTCAGCTTCATTTAGCCATAGATTACTAACATTTGTACTAAGTTAAAGCTAAGACATATGCCTTTCATTCCATGGTCAATAATGCAGGTTATCATATTTGCAAAATTTGCGTATTCATGGATATTAATAAACATGCTAAAAAAGGGAAAATCATTAAAAATATAAATAGGCTGATTTGATCCCAGTATTGTCATTGTTGCATGTTTTAATATCAGCAATGTTACAATTTGACAAATCTATTCACCCAGTGGTCCGATATGAATATTATCTCATTTGCATATTCATGAAAATACATGAAAACTTAAAAAATGAGGGAACATCATGTAAAAACTATTAGCCTTAGGGAGGGGTTGAGGTACAATCTATACTGCACTCCTAGGGACTTTTAAATTCATGCCAAATTGTTTAGTGGGACTCTATAAATGTAAAACGATGTTTTTCTTTTCTAAAGAAAAACTTGGTATGGGCCATGTAAAAAGCAGGGTTTCCATGACAACCCCTTATATGATTCTTGAGAATTGGGGTAGGCCTACACATTCAATCATATCTAGGGTTCTACTAACCATAGAGCACTAAAATTGGTGTCAAATTAAACTCAGACACATGCCTTTTTTCCTGTGGTCAGATATGCTAATCTACTTATTTGCATATTTATGAATATTAATGAAAACCTTAAAAAATGAAGTAAATCATAAAAAAAAACATAAATAAACATATTTCAGCACAGAAACATTATCAAACCACCAATGTTGCCATTTTTATATAATTAGTGATACAATTTGTTACATTCTTTCATCCAGTGGGTCTATATGAAAATGATCTCATTTGCATATTCATGAATATTAATTAAATCTTAAAAATGTGAGGAAAACCATTGGGTAAAGTAGTCTCCAAGTAGGCAATCAGACCTAGATTGATCACATAGGATATTTCATTGTGGGTGTAAATTTGTTCAATGGGACCACTGAAATGCAAAAAATAGTGCCCTCAAACATAAATGATCTTTGGTTATATGAAATTTCATGGTTTCCATGGCAACCCATTATGCGACTTTAAAGAATGGGGGTATACTTACAAAATACTCATATCTAAACAGCGACTTGTCCTAGATTACTAAACATGGTACCAAACTAATTCTTGGACAGTTTAATTTGGTAGTAAGAAATTATCTAATGTCATGGATATTAATGATAACTTTAGAAATGAGAGATAAAATCTTAGAAAAATAAGGGACGTACGTATAAAATTACCAATATCTCAGCTGCTATGTGTCCTATTGTATCAAACTTGGCGCCAAATCAATGCTTAAACATAATACTGTTATCTTAAGGCCTGCTTTGAAAAATTAATAACATTAATATTCATGAATTTTAATTAAACAGTAGAAATGAATGAAAATTCGCGGAAAAATCAAGGGGGTGGACTTACAAATCTAATAAAACTCAATTGCTAAGTGCCGTAGAGTACCAAACATGGTTTTAAATTAACGCTTAGACAATATGATAATGAAGAAATGATCAATTTTTAAAACAGTCATATTATATTCATGATTATTGATGAACTCATGAAAATTTTAAGAAAAGTACTTGTAAACTACGGGGGTTTACCAACAAAATTACTCGTAGCTCAAAAGCTTATAGCCTTAAAGTAGTAAACATGATGCCAACTGATTGCTCTGACACAACCCTTTTTCTCAATGGTAGTTTATGCAAATTGTCTCATTTACATATTCATGAATATCAATGTAAACATTATAATGATGAGAAAAATCGCTGAAAAATAAAGGGATTTACCTACAAAATTACCAATATAATAGCCACTAATTGCCCTAGAGAAGCATACAATATACTTAATTTAAGTCTATGCATCACGCTTTTACCTAGTGGGAAGCTATAAGAATTATATAATCTGTATAAGATTAATATTAATGAAATTTTACGATACCTGTTTACCTTATTTTTAAGTTTTCATTAATATTCATAATTATGGAAATTCGATAATTTTCATATAGGACCACTTGATGAAAGAACTTATCAAATTGAATCAATGGCGATATAAAAAAACTGGCAACAATGCCTGTTTAGCTCAAGAGGATCACCTCGCTTAATCATTATACTTAACACCAAGAATTACATTTCAAAACAAGGAACAAATACAAAAAGTCCACTATTAAAAGGCAACAAAAATGAATCATCAGCTACATGCCCTACTCACTGTATTCACAAAGAGGCCCATATTAGACATGTTAGACGCAAAATAGATTGAACAAAGCAAATACATATGACAAACGCATGGTATTCATTGAATTTACCACAGAAAATATCACAGGCTTTCATGTTTTGACAGGTTTCTAGGTGGCATCGTTACTACTTATTTCAAACAGGCATTTTATCTCATAGATCTTTTTATACGGCCTACCATGACTTGTCTTGCCTGTAAAAATTCTAGTAATATCGCCGCATATTTTACCAATATTTCTAAAATAGACCAATATATAACTGTACTCTTTTATTTGTTTATGTCATATTGAGACATGTCCTTTTTGCCATGATCGGACTCAGGAAATTTTGTCAGAGGGGGTCCAAATGAATTTGACAACGTTTTTTTTTTGTTTTTGTTTTTTTAGTTGATAAGGAATACCATTATAAATGGACCATCATCGGCCCGCCAGCAAAACTCCGTTTTTAATGACGTTTTGTGGGCGTGCAGATGATGACCCAACATTCAATGATGGCTCGGTAGTTTTGTGATTTTTCAGGGGATCCGGACCAGTATTGCTATTTTGCTAAGAACCCCCATATTTTGGTGATTTTTCAGGGGGTCCGGACCCCCTGTCCCCCCTCTGGATAAGCCCATGTATTGAGTCATTTCCTAGTTACCATGACATTGAATCTTTCAGATTTGTAGCTGCAAACAGTGGTACACACTTTTGGCATGCACATTCTGGCCTACAAAGAGCTGATGGAATATTTGGTGCACTTGTGGTCCGTCAATCACAAGACAGGGAGGCTCATCTCGGACTATATGAAGAAGACCTCCCACAGCACACAGTGGTAGTCCATGACTGGCTGGTGGAGCTGACTGTAAACAGATACGCTCATCATCACCATGCAGGTGGCGATAATAAACCGAGGTCCATGTTGATAAACGGTAGGCGAGAAGAAAGTTATCCAGACATTTCTTTTTTTACTTTATTAATTTCCATGACAAAATAAGTAAGTATGAACAAGAAATGCCGCAACTTCACACTGCAAACCAACATATTGCAGTGAAACTCATCAGAAAAAAAACTTGTCATATTCAATATATATAGATATGTTGACTGCTAATTGAAACCCTCCAAAAGAGACAAAATTGTTTAAATATGTTTAACAGCTTACTAAAGATAGTTATTCAAAGTTTTTGTTGGAATAAAGTAAGCGAACTTCTTCGCAAATCATTATTTACATTCATGACTAAGTAAATTAACATATACTTTCCAATCATTATATATGTTGGTTGTTATGTTGCTCAGTAATATTGGGAATATTAACTTGACACACTCAAACTAGCCGTGAGATGTGATTTCCAAGAATGTGGCATTTTGACAATGTAGAGTCAGATGAGCCAGTGCAGCCCGCGTTAAGCCTAGAAACTCCAAATGATGTTCAGTCAGTAGCTTAACAGTCATAGAATATTCAAGCGTCTAGCAAAGGCTCTGATCAGACTGCGCAGGCTGGTCTGAGTCTTCGCTGGTCGCACATACCACATTGTTGGGAATCACATACTGTGGCTCATTAATAAGAATGTCACTCAAGCATTAAGATACTTGAATGACGCATAGCTCTACTGTTAAATTAAACTCCACTTTGAGGAGAAGCTGAGCTTATCGATCTTTTCTATTTTCCTGACAATAGGGAAGGGTATTCTTCAAGAATACTTCGACAACACAGACAATACAACGAGACATACACCAGTAGAAGTCTTTACAGTGGCACAAGGAAAGCGGTATCGCTTTAGAACAATTAGTAACGGTCTCTTTTATTGCCCTATTCAGGTAATGGTATTGTACAGCATTCGTTTTATAGGTGTGTAAAATTTGTCAAACACAGTATGACCAATTGAATTTTCCGTAAAGCTACGTACAATAAAATTAGTAAGTGGGTATGATCAGGAAACAACACAATCACAAACTACAGACCAACCCAAAGTACCGCGAGGAAGAGCCACAGAACATTTACAGCAAAAGACATCTGAACGACAGTAAAAGCAAATCAACTAGCACTCTCTTCCTCGTGAAGATGATTGCAAAACTAGAATAGGTATAAAGTAATGCATACCCCAAAAACAGACAAACACAGAACCCCCACAAGCAATGGGAGGTACATAAAACAATAAATAAACACCAACAGAACCACCGCCTTTAAAGGTAGAATGGCCCATTGTATATATTGAGGGGTCACATGTTATCTTCAAACGACTGAGGCCAAATTATTTCATTTACATAGGACGTTTAAAAACGATGGCGGGGAAGGGGTTCTCTTGAACCCCTTGAACCCCCCCCCACCTCCCGTGGATTCGCCACTGCATCTCCTTGCATGCATCTTGTTCCGTCGATTAGCTTCATAGATTTCAATTAACCTTGGGAGCGTGGTGTTCCTATTTGCATGCGTATGTTAATTACAACATACAGTGAAACCGGTCTTAAGCGGCCACTCAAAAATAGACAAACAAAGGTCTTAAAGCCATGTGATAGCTCAATGCAGGTCGAAAGTATTGCAGAATGAGCATTCTGCAATACTTTTGACCTGCATTAAGCGATAATTGGTCTTGAAAACCCATTTTTGGTCTGTTTGATAGTGGCTGTTAAAGACAGGGCTTACTGTATCTCTGTGTTTTAGATCTCCATTGACAGCCACAACTTATCCATGATAGCATCAGATGGAAACCCCTTCGAAAGGCTGGATGTGGAATCGTTCATTATATATGCTGGAGAGCGCTTTGATTTTGTGGTGAATGCTTCTATGTCTGTAGGTAACTACTGGGTCCGAGCAAGGGGACTCGGAGACTGTGGAAACAAACAAGCCTCACAGGTTAGCATTATTTCTAGCGATAACTAATCTATTATAGTAGATAAGATTATCAACTTTACCAATATTAATTAGAATGGCAAAGTTGTGTTTTGTTGCTTAAAATTTGATATATCTTGAATTTATCACCAAACCAAGATAGGGAGCGCAGTGGCTCAGTGGTAGAGTGCTTGACTCGAGACCGAGGGGCCGCGGGTTCGAGTCTCACCGACGTCACTGCGTTGTGGTCCTTGAGCAAGACACATTTATCCTAGCTTCGTACTGGTTCAACCCAGGAAGACCCGTTCCTGTTTAACTGAAAGATTGTTGATGGGACGTAAAGAATCAAATCAAAAACCAAACCAAGACCTCAACTTCATAAAATACCATATTAAAAGAAAATACTACAAGCATACATGGCAGACACACCAATGACACTGTGAGGAAGAGACTCAGAACACTAACAGTCACAATACATCAAGAAGACAATTAAAGTAAAGAAACTAGCTCACTCTTCCTCAGCAAGATGATTGCAAAACCACGTTGTGTGGAATTTTGCTAATTCTACTGAGTTGTCTATGTGGGTTTTTTTTTTATATTTTACTCCTTGCCTAACTGCTATTCGAACCATGCTGTGAAATATTTGGAAAAGTGTTTGCTATTAATGATCCAAAATGTTTCTTGGTATTCAGTTGAGATTCCTTACATATTAAAATCTAAAGATTTTCTAGTTAATGTGTCTACATACGATATCTCTACTCTCTGCACTACATTTACTCATAATCTAATACAAAAACTAACTGAATTAATTTATTCAGCTTTAATACAGAGGTCTTGCTTTATTTGGTTTGTATTGAGAAACACACATTTTCAGTTGTTGTTTTTTTGTATGAAAGAGACTCCAGGTTGTTTCATTCGGACAATAATCAAACATTTATTTATACATTAAGATGTCCTGATGACTTACATATCATTGACAATCTTTATTTTTAACCAATAGTAAATCAGATATCTACTATAGAAATTAAGTAAAATGGGCCATCACTTGGCTAATGTAAACATACAGCAAAAATTTTGTAAAGCGGCCACACTCAAAAAGACAAAAAATGTTTATCAAAGTAAGAAAGACAGCAAGGATACTTAAACATGGGTGTTCAAACGAGGCTTGTTCCATATACTATTGTGAAGATCACTGTCTGTTTCTATGGGACAATATGGAAGCTGGCAGCTCTGTCTTTCTCGTTCTTGTTAAGAATAATGCATATGTTCAATTATTATGTTAACGTAGTAACAATCAAACGTATTGGTCTCTTATCCAGGTTGCTATTCTACGATATATGGGAGCACCAGAAGAAAGTCCAGCAGGTGATATCAGCTATATGAGTTCTGAACGATCTGGAAAAGTAAGTTCAATATATAGAGAATACTAGGTGAGTGTCTTTTGAAATCAAGTTTACCAGGCAAGGCTTTGAGAACGCTTGTTGACATCGCGAGGCTTGCCGAGCGATTTAACATGCGTTCTCAAAGCCGAGCCTGGTAAACTTGATATCAAAAGACGCGAAGCTGGTATTCTATTTATCAGTTTATCCATTGTTGAACACTCTTCAAACTAGCAATTTGACGTAATTTTTGATTTTTTAGTTGATTCAGCGTCATTAGCGACGTCATTCAAAAAGTGCAACGTCATCGTGACCTGATAAAGGTAACATGCTGTGAGATAGGAAACGTTTATTAGGTTATGTTGAAATAATTCAGTTTATATTAGGGGTGACTGATAAAGAATCTATCATGAGTGTGAGGGTAGGATAGAAAAATCCGTCCTGAGGATCGCCGTTTGGCATCACGAGGCTTGCCGAGTGAAAACAAACGGTGATCCCGAGTGACGGATTTTTCTACCCTACCCTCACACGAATAATGGATTCTTTTTCTTGCTCGCCACTACAGTTTTTTATTTATTTATTAATGAGCCGCGATATGTGATTTCCAACAATGTGGCATTTTGACAAGTGAAGACTCAGATGAGCATGCGCAGCCTTTTTTTAAGCTTAAAACTTCAAATGCTGTTCGGTCGGTAGTTTAATAATCATAGAATATTCAGGCGACTAGAAAAGGCTCTGATCAGACTGCGCGCGCACGCGCAGGCTGATCTGAACCTTTGCTGGTCGCACTTACCACATTGTTAGAAATCTCATGCCGCGGTTCATTTATGTCGCATCGTGAGTATCAGACCAATCAGGTTTCTAACCAGTCTGCAATGCTTCATAGATTTAGTGCATAACTGTATTCTTCTTTTTTTTTCATTTGAGGAGGTATATCCTACGATATACCATCGTAAAATTAGTAGCGGAGCCGTAAATGTGATTTCCGACCTCATATACTGAGATATACCTCCCTAAATGAAAGTTTCGAAAATGGTTATCCCTATTCTAATGCACTTCTACAGTTTTCGTCTCAAATTAGAGCTTTGCAAGCCGCATAAAACTGCACTTCATACAACGAAATGTGACGTAATTAATGACGTCAAACTATTTCCGACAGTACAGTATATCGCAGGATATACTGTCGCAAATTTTTGATGTTATCCAATCAGGCGTCGTGTAACAAAATCAAGTGCATTAGAATTGATGTCATACTAAAATGTTACATGCAGCCAAAGCTATCGATTATACCTTCAAGAGCGAAAATCTAAGGCACTGATCATACTGGGTAGATATAGATGCTGGTCTGCATTTTGTTGTGCGAAGGCAACACAGTCGGGGCTTCTCATGACCAGACCCATTTAAAGAACAACAGCAATTTGTTTTTAGAAACCTCCAATAGCAATTGTAGTAATATCTTTGGAGACAAACAAATATTTGAGCCGTGACATGGGATCCAACAATGTGGTATGTGCGACCAGCAGAGGCTCAGACCAGCCTGCGCATACGCGCAGACTGATCAGAGCCTTCGCTAGTCGTTTGAATAGTCTAGGACTGTTAAGCTACTTACCGAATCTCATTTGGGATTTCTAAGCTTAAAAGGCGGCTGCACCGACTCGTCTGAGTCTACACTTTTCAAAATGCCACATTGTTGGAAATCACATGTCACGACTCAATTATTTAGATGCTCCTACACATTAGCTGTTATATGGTCTTGCAATTTATTCTCTCATACACAAACTATGCTACCGGGCCGCGTAGCGCAGTCGGTAACGTGTCTGGCAACAGATGCGAGTCTGACTGCAGATCCAGGGGTCGCAAGTTCGATCCCGGCCTGGTCCCATACTTTCGTGGAGATTGATCATGAAATAATTTCTACGGTCATTCTCCTCCCTTCCGCTGAATCATTCAAGAAGGGTTGTTGTCAGTTACAAGCGAAAGTATGTGCACGAAGTACTGGTAAACTGCTTGTTCAAGCTTGCCCAGGAAAAAGTGTGGTTAGGTGAACTGACCGTCCCGCAATGACCATAGCTGTTGACTTGGGACTTAAAGCAAGAAAACAAACAAACAAACAAAAACAAACTATGCTATAAGATAAGGTTTAAAACGCAACAACAACTTTTGTTCAACATCTTGTCTAGTAAGTTAACATAAATTATCTATGACCCATATCATGTGCAGCTCAGGCAAAATCCCGTTGTCATGGGAACTAATCATTCAAATGTTCTCTCAGCTCCTGAAAAAGTGGTATAGCTCAACAGTGGAAAGCATCAATATGAAATGCATCCATAATATAGCTTTTGTCCTGGTCCACATCATAATTAAGGGCTAGGTTGGCGCCATGAAACTGGTTTAAGTCCTCCAGTAAAATATGTTTACCGACCGTTCCAAGGCGGTATACAAGACACAAAAACACAAATGATCCACAAAAGATTATAATCTTTTGTGGATCATTTGTGTTTTTGTGTCTCGTGTTTCTCGTGCTTTCTCGTCTGTTCAATGCTGCCTTGTGGTCACCTGCTTAGACAGGGCTGACCTCTTGGCTCTTGTTGGTGATGTTTGTTGTATTTTTGTTACTTTCTCATGTGGTATCCTGTGTCAGGTGTGGTACTTGATTGTATCATTTCCTGATCTTTGTCGCCTTTCTTATTTTAAAGCTGCATAGTCTGTAACTTTTGGTCTTCTAATTTTAAAAATGATGTTTTTATTTTTCAAGAACGCATTAAAAATATTCAAATTCAGGTAAACATTTTACCATTTTCGTAAATCTTAACAAGTTATCACTATCAAAACAACTGCATTTATGTTAAAATTCAACGGTCTATAATTATTGGAGGGACGCAAATAATTACCAACAAGAGAAAAATACACCTATTTGATAAGATAATTCACTTTTGCATGCAGTTTTCAGCTGTACTGAACATTTGTATTGTGCAAAACATAGCTTAATTCTACTTTTACAAATGATTTAAAAAGAAAATAAAAATTTTCAAAAAATGTTCATAGTTACAGAGTATGCAGCTTTAATCGAAAGCCCATACGTTCTTACTATCACATGTTCAAGTAACACAAATATTTCAGTTCATGTAGTAATTCTATTCCCCACATTGAAGTTAAAAGAAAGCCAAGAGGTTTTCTAAAATAAATATATTTAGAAAAGACAAAATAGAGTTAATTACACAAGAAAATAATTAATCGTTTTTATCCTAATGGATTATCTTATATACTGATACATAAAGTATGGAATATACATATTGCATTTTAAGAGGTCACGGGTCCTAAAATTCTAAAAAAATATGTATTTCTGTCACTGGAGATTGTTTCTATCTTAGCAAATAGTACAGACCCTGATGAAATGGGGCTTTGTGTTGAGTTTTATCTTGGCCTTCATTGTTAACCCAAGTACCTGTTCACCAGTATACACAATGAAAGGGTTAATACTTTGTAAATTTGATAGTTTTAAGATAAATAAAAAATGTCAACGCAAAATTGTAAATATTTTCTTAACCATAATTATTAGCATATGTTTTGGGTGCTCAAAAGAACCGTCTCATTGAGACGGTTCTTTTGAGTACACACAGCATATGTTTTGTTTGAGAAATAAGAAAAATATTTTTTCTGTTACACACTCTAAGCATTGTGTTGTCCAATTATATATTTATTTCAGACACTAAATCCATTGAACATCAAAGGCACCGAGGAACAAATACAGATATCAGACCTGAAGGCTAGAAAACCAGTCGACCATGACTCTATGGCTTTGAAAGAAAAGCCAGATAAAAAGTTCTATGTTGCCTTTGACTTTTACAAGATAAATAACTACCATTTCCACGATAGATTATACTACCCTATTTCTGGAGTTGACAAATCGCAGCACATCTATATGCCACAGATCAACCACATTTCTAATATACTGCCACACGCTCCCCCTCTGACACAACTGGAAGATTTAGAAAAGGTAATATATAGAGGATCTTTCATAAGTGCTCATGTTTTATTGAATTTATCATGGTTTTGTTTTTATTATCTATGGATCAACTACTTTTCCACAAACAGTATATGCCAGTGACATAAGGTAAATCCCAAACCTGTTATAACTTTCAATAACTGTATATGATCTGCTGATAGCTAAAATGTAGTACAAACATGTAATGACTTCACTGTTGGAATATCTTTGTTTATTAGTACATTATGACTCTTTTTCCTGCTAGCAGTTACTTTTGTTGTCTGCTTATATTCTTGCAAACAGTTTGGACCCTGATTAGAATGTCTGTTTTGATCTGGATTCAAACTCTTTGACACCTAATGTTCCTGAAAGAATTTCCTTAAAAATGTAATAAACAAGTAAGCAAACGACAGATCTAGAAAAAGCATATAGTCACCAAGACAGCATGCTGACTGTAATTTGCTTGGGCTTGGCTTATAATATCAGTTCCAAGCTGATCTGAGTCTTTTCTGAGCATACATGTAAACCTGATCTGGTCCCGAGGTTATAAAACTTTTTTCATGCCATACTCAACTGAGCATGAAATTGCAAATGCTCATAAAATCTAAAGTGCTTAAAAATAAAGACTTTTCTTGCTTTCAGACACTCAGATCTTGAATTTATCATGCTCATTAATATTAAAATGCCAACAAACATTGGCATTTTAACATTTATAACCATGATAAATGTCATTCTCAGCTGAGTTGAGCACAATTAAGTTTTATAACCTCGGGCTCTGATGTTATTATCCCTTAGGAGACGTTCTGTAACGGTAAGACGACTGCGTTAAGAAACTGTAGTGAGGAATTCTGCGAATGTACCCATCTCCTTCAAGTTGACCTAGGTGACGTTGTAGAGATCATTCTAATAGATGAAGGAGTTATATATAATGCCAATCATCCTTTTCATCTACATGGATACAAATTCTACGTCGTGGGAATGGACAGGGTTTGTATAATTAGAATCTCGTATGCGTGTGGGGGCCTAATAGAAAATCCTTTCTTGCACAGCGGATATCTGAGATTTTACCCTTGGATATAAAATCTTATCTTACCCATGCTATCTTACCCAGGCTGTTGCGTGAGGGCTACATACATTGGTTGTATTGGAACTCGCGCATATAGTCGTCAAGTGACGTCATGGTTATTTTAAAGTGACGTCATCATGGGAAATTGCATCTTAGCGTTTTCAAAGACTTCTGGAAGTTTATTTTAAAATTTAAAAAATGGTGAGCAAGAAAAAGAATCCATTATTCGTGTGAAGGTAGGATAGAAATATTCAACCCTCGGATCACCGTTTGTCATCACTCGGCAAGCCTCTTGATGTCAATCGGTGAAACTCAGGACAGATTGTTCTATCCTACCCTCTTGCTCATGATGGATTCTTATATTCTGGGGAACACAATTTACCATCATAATGCTTGCATAATGACGGCAAACAGTGATACCAAGGGACAAATTTTTCTATCTATCATTTCCCTTTCCCACCCCAAACACATAAAACTATACTAGAGGATGTTTTTGCTGCATAACTTACAGTTATCATATTTGGTTTCTGAAAAATATATGAATACACTGGAATTTATTTTGATGTCGCTCTTGTCAAACAGTGGCATCACTCCCATATTTTGGCAATATGAGCGTTTTCAAACACAACCGATGTACAGACCACAAGTGATGTTTGGCTGAGATACCACAGTGCAAATATAAAAATATATCATAAGTGTAAGGGTGGTATAAAAAAACCATCCCAAGGATCAACAATTGACATAATGAGGCTTGTTGAGTGATGGCAAATGGTGATCTTAAGGGATGGATTCTTCTTTCCCATCCTCACACATATAAAAGATTCATTTTCTTGCTCACCATTAAATTTTGCATTACATCTTTTATTTCATGATAAAAGCTTCAATGAGTTTCAAATAACGTTGCAATGCCACATAATGTGATGACGTCACTTAAAGATAACAATGGTATCTCTTACTTCCGACAACCTCATATACCATTTTTGTTCTTGTTTGCCCATGAAAGAAAATGTGGGTGTTCACTTTTTGTTCTTTTTGTGGATTGGCACTGTAGTCAGGGCCCTTAGGGACAAAAAATAGGTCCCGTGCGATTTGTGTGCCGATTAATGGTGACCTATATCAAAACCTTCAATGGAGTCTAACCTTTGATTTAAAGGTGGTCACCTATCTCAAATCCGCGTCTGAGGCTAGTTATGACGTCATAAATATGGCGACCATATTGAGAAATTGCTCGTTAATAAAAGCTATGGTTTGTGTTGGTATGGTCGTATTTATCCAACACGAACGCTTTTTAAACATAATATCAATTATTTTAGTCACATGATGGTTACATCAATGCTTTACCTGACTTTGACAATGAATTATTTCTCGATAACAATATTTTGCATGCAAAAAAACGTAGATTTCCTATAAATATCCAGCTTATCGGGCCATCTTTAGACTGATGCCTGAGAATGTTATTGCTCCACCTCCGGAATTTCGCAAACGTATCCTATCTAAAATATGATTTCAAGCTGCGTCTTTTAATAGATGTTTGCACTATGTTCGCCGGGGCGTAAGTCTCTGACAGCCTGTTACATAGGTTACCTTATTAAATTTAGAAAAAAAGAAAATTAAAAGTTTGAGCTACAGAAAGAAGGCTAATTATTTAAATTACTCACATGGTCTGCATATTGACTACTTTAGCTACATATAAATTCATTTGGAGCCAAATTACAGCTTCCTGTGGTGTTATGTGCGTTACTTTAATTAGATTACCCTTTAAACATGAAAAGTGTGACCAATATCATTTACTTTTTACCTGAATTGTGCATTTTCCAAAATGTTTTGATGATTTTATACTAACAAACTCATTTGGGTTAGAGAAGATCCAAAGTTTGCTGTTATACTTTAAATAAAGTGTCTTATACGAGCAATTATAAAAACAACCCAATGCTACACTCAATTTTAAGGAGCCGAATTTGGTAGGCATCATTTAAGTAAAAATATATGAAAACATTTGCTGCTGTTGGATATCTTGCATTTTTTGGGATTGTCTTGCTCATATTATAAAGAATTATAGAATTTGCAGGTTAAACAACAAGATTGAAGCACTTGTTAAAGGCTGTAACATATGTTACATGGCATAATAAATGAGCAAGGACATTGACATGATGTTAGAAATGATGCTTCAGGAAAAAATGAATATATTTCGCATGTTTTTCTAGCTAAAATCTCTAGCCTCTGGTGCCTAAATCTTAGGTATTGATGATTATTAAGCCCCTGTACCTTTGTTACAGGTGTTATGAATATTTGTATTCAATATTTCTTGATATGAATAATTCTAAAATAAAGATACACCCTAGAGGAACATAGAAAATAATCCTTTCACATTTAAACAGTACAATTTAGTAAATTTCCCTTTCTAATGATAATATTCTAAACAAATCCTTATCCAAGTCATATACATGTACAATATCGTTTATTATTTCTGCTTCGCTGGTAAAATAATTGTCCTCCTCATACCATAAAAACCAGAATAATCATCAAACAAGATTTTGACTGCAAGCTAGAGTAATGACCTGCTCCATCCCAAACCCTTTTAGACATATTCTATCGTATGTACCGATTCAAGGCGCATCGAATGGGAGATGTTTGCACACTGTAGGCATGGGTGTTAGCCTGTATCAGCTTGTTACATATGTTATTTTATCAATTTGAGAAAAAGAAAATTGAAAGTTTGAGGAACAGAAAGCAGACATTAAAACTAGCTAATCAATGAACATTCTGATAGTCTGCATATTACTGGATGTCTTTACTACATATGGCAGCTATTTAACATTAATACGGCTACATGTTGTATTATGTGCGTAACATGAACTTAATTATGATTTAAAAGTGGTAATTTTGGCTATCGTCATTTAGTTTAACGACTGCTCTGAATTGGTTTCAAACTGTTTTAGATTAGGTTTAAATAAACCGAATAAACCAAATATCTATGTGTCTTGATCCACATCTGAATTAAGGGTGAGGTTGGCGCCGTTAAACCGGTTTAAGCCCTCCAGTAAAATATTTTACTGACCGTTCTAAGGCGGTACTTCTTTTGTGGATCTTTTATGTTTTTGTTCTGTCTTGTGTTTGCTATGTTTTGTGCGCGTCTGTTTATATGTGCTTTGTGGTCACCTGCTGGGAAAGGGCTGACCTCTTGGCTCTCGTTTGTGGTGTCTTCTGTGAGTTTGTCACTTTCCCATTGGTATCCTGGGTCAGGTGTGGTACTTGATTGTATCGATTCCTGATCTTTGCACCATTACTTACTTTTAACAAACATATACTCAATTGACAAATACAAACCAAAAGTTTGCTTTTCTATCTTAAATATTTTGTCCTATATGAGCTAATGCACAACCCTACCCCCAGTTTTGCAGAGGAGCAAATTTTGTTTTCGTCGCTGAAATAAAACACATATAAAAACAATTGCAGAGTGTTGATATTTTTCATTTTCTTAAACAGTCTTGCTCATATATCATCAAGTTCTAAGATCAGGACACTTATTAAAGATGTCAATGTGCCATGATGCCACAACCAGGGCTCTGATCGAATTCCATAAACTTTCAGGTGCTGGTACTAATAGTTCAATGTCAGGACAGAGCAAGAAATCATATTGGCAGTCATTTGGCTATGCTGGAGACTATCCACGAAGCATTCTTTCACCTCGGCTCAGTGCCCTTAGAAAGCACTGTGGTGGATGCACTAGAGTAATATATGTGTAAATTGTCCTGACCTCTTGGCTCTCGTTTGTGATGTCTAACTGTGTGTTTGTTACTTTCCCATTGGTATCCTGGGCCAGGTGTGGTACTTGATTGTATCGATTCCTGATCTTTGCCGTCTTTCTTACTTTGCATTAGCCAGTCACTGATATTGTTCGTCTCAAAGCGTTGAGGTGGTGGATGTTTTGGAGAAAAAAAAGATGAACTGCAAGAACTACCACTTCCAAGAGCTGTGTTTCTCGAAGGTGTCAAACGTGCGCAGTATCAGTGAATCATTTGGAAAACCTCACCTGTCGTTAATTCTGACAAATCAAGGCCTGACAATTATGGCTAGAGGCCGGACTGTGATAAATATTGTCCCGTTATGATGACATTGCCCATGTGTGGATCCAGAGGGGGATAGGGGGTCCGGACACTCCCCCTGGAAAATAACAAGTACATATATGTGTTTCTATAGAAATTAGCATTTGGACCCCCCCTGGAAAAAAGTTGGACCCCCCCCCCCCCTGGAATAAAGTTGGACACCCCCCCCCCCCCCGGAAAATAATGGACCGCCTCTGGATCCTTTGTAAAGTATAAGTATAGTTTTCTCAGCAATAAAACCATTGGAACCCCTCTTTAAACTGTAAAATAAGCTGAGGACTAAATAAAACTTACAAAAATTCTTGGATCCGCGCATGTTGCCTCCTGCACCCCGAAACTGTGGAGCAGAAGAGGACTCATGTAAACTATTGCCAGTGATCAAAATGCTTATGACTTTTGAACAACTATTTTCATGTGGATTCAGATATTTCTTTAGCCGTATCAACAAGAATGCCTTATTGACCGATTTTGACCTACCTAGTAGCATGCGAAAGATATATCAGATTGTAACAGTTTTCTATTGCCCGTGCTATCGCAGTACAATGGGTAACTGGTAGAGGGGTTTATCCTTATTTCCATATCATGATCTACTAAGTAGACTCTTCTAACTTTTGATCTTTCAGTGGTCAAAATCGGACTATAATGAGTTTGGTTGATAGTGTATGCAAATGATTGTTACTACTATCTTTTATTTGGGTGTAGGATAAGCAGCTACAGTTAAACCAAAAGCTTTGAAGCGTGACTCTATTTACAATATTGATATGTTGTTCTAGAAAAAAGGGTTTCAGGCATTTGTTTACATTTACTATAAAAGCTTTGACATTCACATATGTTCTAGCCGGACTGGCTCATTTTACGTATTCTGCATCAATCGTTTGAAACAGAAAGACCCAAAGGTCATTGGCCAGAGGTCGTAGTCCGGGATTCGTAGTATATATATATATATATATATATATATATATATATATATATATATATATATATATATATATATATATATATATATATATATATATATATATATATATATATATATATATATATATATATATATATATATATATATAAGCATAAGAGATTATATTTACTCCGTTTAACATCAAAAACACTGTTTGTTTTTTATTCACTCCACTGTCTTTTTATTCGTAAATCGTGACGGCATTTACGTCCCACCCTCGAACTGACTTCACCATATCTGAATATATTTTGTATGTTACGATTGAAAAGAGTTTGCATTCAGTCATGCTAAGGTTACCAGTTCATTAAAGGAATATTTCCAAGCGTTGGAAATGGACAAAATGCATATTTATGTGGTATTTATATATTAGGCGTCATTTCAATGACGTCATCTTTTTGTTCTGATGCGAAGACAATATGGGCGACATGTTAATTTTAATTATTTACCCCCTAAGATTAAATTTGGTGCATTTGGTGCATTTCGACTGAAATTGGCACACACAATGCAAGAAAGTCCTGATCCCCATATACTACAATGGACATACCGTTTAAATTGCACTGATACAATATACGCTATTTTGATGACGTCATAATGACGCCCAGACGTGAAACCCAGATGGGTGACCAAGTGATTTTCATTAGTTATCCCCTAAAGTTTGATTTGGTTTAGGTCACCATAAATCGGCATCAAATTCGCACGGGAGTCCCGAGCGCCCCTGACTACTGGGAAATGTGAGAGGAGAGAATTTGCTCAAATGGATAAAACTAGTGATCTTTCCAATCTTTTGCACGAGAAAAAAGATTTTGCCCGTTCAATTAAAGATATGAGATTTCCAACAATGTGGTATGTGCGACCAACAAAACCTCAGATGAGCCTGCGCATACCCGCAGTCTGATCAGAGCCCTTGCTAGTCGCTTGGATATTCTATGAGTGTTAAGCTACTGACTATACATCATTTGGAGTTTTTAAGCTTAAAAGGAGGCTGCACATGCTAGTCTGAGTCTACATTTGTCAAAATGCCACATTGTTGGAAGTCACATGTCGAGGCTCATATTGATGTTCAAAACTAAAGCGACTCTTATAAGATATGCTTAAATATATATATATGATGAGAGATGGCGATATTTTAATTACTTTTGACGATTCATTTTCAAAAAATCTGAAAGAAAAGGAGCCATCCAAAACAGAGAGCTGAATAAAGCAGATTTGTTTTGTTTTTTTCGAGACTGTCCATGAGAATTAATGGAAAGTTTCCATATTATATGACATCTAGGAGCAGTAAAACGATTTTCAATGACAGATCTGTCCTATAGATACTACATGTAATAACGACAAAACTTAAATCTTGCGCTAAAACCTAAAAACAATCAGATATATTTTTATTTTAACCTTTGTACATGTATATACACTGCAAGATCTAGGTCGAGCAAACTGCATTTGAATAACTGTTGTTTTCAAGAGAGTTACCAGATTGGCTACTTATGGCGAAGATTTAGCGCTAGTAAAATGCATTTAAGCCCCCCCCCCCCCCCGGTGGCTTAGACTGCTGTCCGTTCTAAGGCAGTGGTTCTGTTGTTGTAGATCTATTGTTTAATGTACTTCCCATTGTTTGTGGGAGTATTGTGTTTGTCTTTGTTTTGTTGTGCATTGCTTTGTGTCCATTCTAGTTTTGCAATCATCTTGAAGAGGAAAAGAAGACTGGTTGATTTGCTTTTATTGTCTTACAGATGTATTGTTACTATAAATGTTTGTGGCTCTTCCTCGCGGTGTCGTTGGTTGGCCTTGTAGTATTTCCTGATCATACTCACTTACTTTTTTACCATTTTCGTTTATTCACTGAGGAGTAATGGCCATCAATCAATGTCAAACTTTTTTATTTTTGTTTCAAATAATGCTGTTTGTGTCATGCTGTGTTAGCAATTAATTTAACATTTATTTTTATTGGCCTTTTTTTTATTTCAGTTAAATGAATCTACGTCATTAGAAGAAGTAATGACATTGGACGCTGAAGGGAAGCTCCCAAGACAATTGACTGATCCGATAGCTAAAGATACGGTGACTGTACCTGATGGTGGATACACTATTCTTAGATTACACGCAACAAATCCAGGTACGTCATTGAACCTATTGAGCCGCGACATGAGATTTCCAACAATGTGGTATGTGTGACCAGCAAATCTTCAGATCAGCCTGTGCATAGCAGTCTGATCAGAGCCTTTGCTAGTCGCTTGAATATTCTATGAGTATTAGGCTACTGACTGAACACCATTTGGTATTTCTCAGCCTAAAAGGAGGCTGTAAAGGCTCATCTGAGTCTACACTTGTCAAAATGCCACCTGGGGTGTAACTACCTATATATGACATAGTATGGATGTGCGACCCGAATAGTCCCCTTTCTCAGCGTTGCCAGGTATACGATAAGCCCCCTTTTTCTAAGAAAAAGTATATGACTGACTCAGTTTTTCATTATTAATATTTGAATGGTCTCGTTTTCTGACATCACTGCTTGAAAATACTCATATATTTGCTCAGATATTCAGCTCAGAAACCAAAATTGTAATATTTATTTGTTAACTTTGGTTACAGACAGCAAAAAGGGTAAATAAAAATCAAAGAACAGTATATGAATACGTAAACATTTTGTTCAATCATGTATATGAATAGGTCATATTTTCGAAGGCCAAGTATGTGATTGGGGTAGGTTTCAAAAAACTGGCTTGCACACCCGTACCAAAAATACGCCCAAGTTACCACCCCGAGAATGCCACATTGTTGGAATTCACATGGCATGGCTCAGTTGGTGTTTGACAACCATTAACCCTTTTATTTGTATTCTGGTGGATTCTCCATACTTATTGACGCAATAAGTATGAGGCTGCCTTTTGTGTACTTTAAGGGGTCTCAGGTAGAAGCTTCTAAATTAGGATGCATTTCTGTCCCTGAATATTGTTTTAATCTTAGCAAACAGTGTAGACCCTGATGAAATGCAGCATTATGCTACATTTCATCTGGGTCTTCACTATTGGGTAAAGTACTCGTTGATAGGTTTCCAGTTTACGAAGGGCTAAGGGTGGATACACCATTCTTAGACTGTATGCAGCAAGTCCAGGTACTGTTAATTCGGAAATTTTCACGAGGGTTTTATTTTCACGAAACTTCGCATATGCGAAGTTTCGTGAAAATAAAGTCCTCGCAAAATGGCGAAATCACTCTGTCGATTACTGATAGAGGTAAATTCTGCTCTAGTCGCAAATTTTTAAGTCGCAAGTATGTCTTTTAACGTTATCCGCGAAAATAAAACTCTCGCGAAAATTTCTGGATTTACAGTACATAATTTAACAAAATAGTGTTTTATACTTGGTTTTGCTAAAAGGGTTAACTCGTAGTTTGTCTTTACTTCTTTTTCTAAGTGAATATGTTACCTGAAAGTTATGTGTGATGTGGAGCAAAAATATTTCAACCTGTCCAAGCCAGAAATCGATCCCAGGTCACTAGAAATGTGTTAAATACGAGCTCGTAAACTTAGACCCTGTGACATTCACCACCTTTAGGGAATCACGTGAAAATGAGACCAAGGGAGATATTTATGCACAAAACGGTCATAGGGTGGGTTATTTACGGTGGGCGCCATTGTTGAAGAGCAAAAATATTTAACCTGTCCAAGCCAGGAATCAAGCCCATATACTTGGATCTACAGGCAAACACTTTACCACTGTAAATATTGTAAAAGCCGGCTTCTACGGCAAGGCAGTGGAAGTGTGTTAACCCTTAAAGCGCCAATCACGACTGCAGCAGACGACAAAGAATTTCTAGCGATAAGGCGAGCAGTCTCCCTAAACGAGACGTTAATTTTATTTTGTTGAAATAACGACTGGAGAAACTAGGCACATTCAACAAATATATATAGAAGAGCCGTCGATGCACCATTGCACCCGAATTTGTATATTTAAAACGGGGTTTCCTTCATGCATGTAATAACTCTACTTCTTATTGAACGAGAATTTATTTCGATCATCAACTGTGCTTGTTATTCAGTAACATATTTGGGAACTAGACCGTTAAACAAGGAACCACGCTATGAACAGTAAAACTATTTATACAGTTGATGTACAATAAAAACTACCATCTTGCAAAGTGGTCTATTTTTGTCAGATAGTTGATGTCTTCTTTCGCTTATACAATCCCTCCCCCCCCCCCCTAGACCCAAAACGCCCTTTACATATGTTATATATTTGTATAGCGACATTTAATTGTCCAAAGGGCATCTTGGGTCTAGGGGGGGGAAAGCATCTAAAAAAAATGAAAGACGCCAGTTTCATATTTTCAATGACAAACGTCACATTTTTAAGTATATTTCGTACGCATGCGCCGAAGGAATACCGCATTTTTATGAAATGAAGGACACTTATATCCTTAATATTTTAGAATATTTACTTTTTGAAAACCTGCAAAGGATTTACTAAAACTCTCGTCTAAACGGCACCCAGTCTAAAGACGTAAAATGAGGGGTGGGAGTAGAAGGCGCAAGTTTTCACGGCTTTGTAAATGATGAATCGCTTTGAAACCTATTTTGATGCTTTCTATGCATATATTACTACCGAAACAGTCCAATTTTAAAAACATAAAGGCAATTTGAAAATTTAGGTTTTGTAATCATGTCAACTAGGGAAAATATACGCCTTATCGCTAGAGCTCCTTTAGCAACATCTTCCCCAATTTTCGAAAAAATTCAGGTATTATATTTCATGAGAATCGTCTGTCAGCAGACGATTCTCATGAAATATCATGCCTTATTGTTATTTTTGAAAAAGCGACAAAATCTGAAATTGTCGTCTGCTGCAAATAATATAGGTGGCGCTTTAAGAGTTAAATATACCTAGACCCTGTGACAAGTGAGTAATTACCAACTGTCATCTTCTTAGTTTTATTACAGTAATTTAATGAGCCATGACAGAATGAGTGTGTGCATAGTAAAGGCTCAGCTCAGCCCTGTCTGATCAAAATTTTAGCGGACAGCTGATCAGACTGAGATGATGCCAAGGCTGACCTTGATGTTCTTGTGATGCTCAGACACATCGTTGGTTTCTCATGTCACACCTCATTCGGGAAAGTCCGCAGCAGTTCGAGAATAGAATCATGGCTCAGGTGTATGTAAGGAGCAGTACGCGTAGTACTATATACCAATAAATTTTCCTTTTTAAAGGAGGGCTTGCCTAGTTGAAAAACAGCATGTGCACCTTGTTGGGAACACCTCCAAATTTGGTTATTGTTTACACTGCACTAAAACCACGTCATAGACGAACATTAACAATAGTTATTGAGTCGGTGGGTAAGATACTCTTGGAAAAAGAAAAGCACAAACAGTTATCTAAACGTACAATGAAGGACTTTAAAAACGCCAAATAAAATGATATTAATAAAATTTTACTTATTTCCAATGTATCCATTTTTTGGTTTCGGCTACAATGAACATCAACACGTCGGCAAAACATGTTTTTAATTTCATGCCAAAATATAAATAATGTTAGGACAACAGTCTATCGTATAGCAATACCCTTAGATTCAAAAGTTGCAAATTGAAATTTGTCTAGGAATCAGACGTGATTTAAAGTAATTGTTTCAAAATATTTTTATTAAAAACCTGGATACAAATTCCCCTCGAAGCCCTATTATTTGTCTGGAACTGACGATAGCCAGCCAGAACGGATATCTTCGATGCAAATATCGTTGATACACTTGACGTAAGTTGCCGACTTAACGTCAGGTCATCATTTTTGGTTAACCAGACCTGCCTCAATATTTAACTGTCCCTGTAGCCTGATAACGATCTCTGAGGGGCTGTATAGTTGATCGCCTTTCCCAAAGGCCTAGAACTTTTCAAATAGTCATTTCATGTTTCCCATATCAATATATGTGACCAGCCATGAGATTTTGGGTCCGAATGCGGTACCTGGTCGAAATTGAGATTTCGATATTTTCTGATACCTATATGTCTCTGGAGTATACATGTGAAATTTCTGATCGATATCTTAAGCGGTTTCTGAGAAATAGGCAATAGTTCATAGGTCCCTGCGTCATGGAATTGTATATAAAGTGTTTGCGACGTCAACGTTAATTTTCTGATAGATAACTTGGCGAGTTTATTTCAGAATGTTTGTAACGATTTGATTATTCTTTTGGATAAGTTCATTTTACTTCAGAAATTCTCGATTAGAACATTTTGGGATCATAACGTGAGCGGATAAATCGTCAACATTATTTCTTTAGAAAATATAAATGTATTCCGTCATACGGCTTATTTCTTTTAAAGTTCGAACACTAAAGATTAAGCATTTTTCTGGGGTTCGAAAATTTTGAAATTAAAATTCAGATAATATTGCTGCAGTATGAAATGTTAGAATGTGGTCGTTATCATGATGAAAATGGGTATTTATGCAAATCAGAAAGTTGATCATTAACATGTTCAAAAATGGTGATCAGATCTGATTCCGCGCATCGTGGTTTAATCTATCTACTCATTTCTCTCTTTTCTTAGCTCCCGAACCCACCACGCGATATTCAATTCTTAAAAGTTGGGCACCGATTAATTAGTAGTTTAGCCGTGTCTCGTCTGTTCAAAAATGGTGTTAGATCTTTCATACCAATACAGATGCATTGCTTCGCTTCAATATGCCCTTAAAAACCAAGGCAAACTATTAAGTTTACTCTGTTTCGGTCTTCATTTGCGCAAATGCTGAACAATCTTTTCGCCGATTGTGCATATTTTTCAGTGAAACAGACATTTGAATTTTGAAAGCAGTCAAAATTGAAACGGCGAGACATCTCGTTTAATTGGTGTTATCAAATTCTTTATACATATACAAGAGGGTCTGGATGGGGGGTCTGGTATTCACTATTCATTAAAAATTTAGCCCATTATTCATCTCATTAAAATTTTGGGTTATTCATTAAAATAAGACCATTTATTCATTAAAAGTAAGAAAGGTGGCAAAGAAATCTGATTATTCACTATTCATTAATTTTTTCTTCAATTCATTAAAAAACTAGGATTATTCATTATTTTTTAGGCTCTCATTATTCACTATTCATTATTTTTTGGCTCATTATTCACTATTCATTATAAAAAAGGGCCATTATTCACTAATCATTATACCCCATCTAGACCCTCATACAATGTATTTTCAAGGAAGAAGAAATATATGTAACATGCTGCGCAACTTAAAACAAAAGCAGAGAAAAGTGTGGACGAGCTCCCACATAATATATCAAGCAAAACTATTTTGTTGGCGTTCGATATCAAAACGTGATGAAATTATGTCCTCTTTTCGCTAGACGTATCGGATCAAAGAGATTCATGTGGATGTGCCAGCCCCTGCCCCTTCCCTATCTCCATATCTTGCTAATATATCTTTGCAATACAAACTGCTTGGAACCTGGCGAAAGTTGCTTAATGCGAGCGGTGGCACTTTGCTATGCAACGGTATGTTACAATATAGCGCTTCGTACATGTAGCGCTACAAAACCAATCTTTGGCAGTCTCGCGGAAAGCGATATGCGAAACGAACAATTGCATAGGCAGAGCGCTACGTAGATAGGCAGAGCGCTACGTAGCGCTTTATGTGTATGCATATCTTTAATAGGAATGTTGTCGTTGCGCAACGGACTGTTTCAAAATAGCGCTTTTTTACGCATAATCGTTACATAGAGTTAGAGGTAAAGACCAATGGATACCAAAAGCGAAAATGTTTGCAGTGGGTACTCATTGGAAGCGGCTCTTTCTAATGTGAATGACAGCTTTACCCTTAGCAGATCAATGAAACGACCCAAAACAGTTAGTGATCTGGCACGTGATGAGTACTCACAACTTACATTTTTTTCCGTAAAATAAACAGAAAGCGTTTCAACAATCTTTAAGCCTATTCGACGTCGAACTCTCAAATTACAGTCATAGAAGTTGTGAACAGTGTAGACTATGAATGGGCATCTAATATGTCGAGCTACAATTAGATTCACTGGCCAAGAATACATGCACATGTACCTACCCGAATAGTTTTGGTTGCATATATTATCATGTATGGGTATCAGCTATAACCATAATCAACTACAATCAGCCTGCGCCCATGTACATACCGAAGTTACAATTAATTAAACACAGATCACATCGAAATGGATCCAACTCTTAACTTCGGAATTATTGAAGAATATCAATAACAGTCTAGATAAGATGAAGCGCAGATAAAAATGGGATGCACCTGGCTTAAACGCTACAGAATACGAGACTGTACAAAAGCTTCGAGATTTTTACACAGTTTATAAAAATTCGGTACTTGGCTCGTATGCGTTAAAATCAGTTTAATTTGCATAACTATGCTTCAACCACGACCTCTAAGTATTGACCCTCGATTCATTCAATACATTTACCGTAACAGTCACGCCTCAAGGCGTTTTGTGGATGTATAGCTAGAAGAATAGTGTTTGGCTTAAGCCTTGATCTACATGTACTTCCATACTTTGTAGATTATAGCAGAACAGGCGCTGGCTGCGCTTTAGAACAGGCTCGTCTGAGTCTTTGCTGTTTGTAAATGCGATAAGTGAGAAGCTGGCATAGTTTTTAAGTGGCTCTTATCCACGGTTAACATGACACGCATGGAACAAAACAGATAGCCCGAAAGTCTAGTCTGAATATACGGAGTTACAACATGTTCTAAATTTCGTGCAAAAATGCGCTCATGGCAAAATCTCGTGACTTCATCTTATCACAGATTTAGCAGACTAGCGTTTGTAACACTGATACAATACACTTATTACATGTTGCATACACGGAACAGTCAACGCATCAGACTTGTAGCCCTAGTAGCATAAACGGAGCAGTCAGCGCATCAGACTAGTAGCCCAAATATTGATATTGATATTTGTCTTCATACGTATTCGCCACTTTATGCCGTCGCGGTTTAAACAGTGCATTTCCATAATGTTTGTAAAAATTACCAAGGCATTGTTAATCTGTCCAATTTTTCAAAAAATTACGGGGATGGAAGTCAAATATAAAATAGCAATATACAATAAAATATTAAAATAATTATTATTTTGGTTCTCAAGTAGGTCACGTTTAAAGTAAACATACATTTTAAAATATCACAATTCCGATTGGCGCTAAGTTAACGTCACCAAATATAATGCCATCTAAATTTGTTGTCGTGTTTAAATGACTACCATACAAAACTAACAGATAATAAAATTGTATATTGCGTAAATCAATTTGCGTTCATTCGGTACTTTTTTCACAGTTGTAGCTTCTATTGTTTTGCGACAATAATTTTGCCAAAAAATCTGGAAATAAATTGATTTAAACGACGACGTTACGAGATGGCGAATAATTATGTCCTGTGTATAACGCTTATTGCATACACTGAAACGGGCATCGTATGCCACATCACCCATAAGTAGGATGGACCATTCCGTTTGTAGCGTGTCGTCTTAATACAACAGACAACAAAACGGTTCACGTGCTGTACGACAACATTGGGGACAAAAATACAAAAACGGACATGCATTTTGCGCATACAATTTGCGTTCGAAATGGAATTGATCTCGTTGTTTTATAAAATGTATTATATTATCAGGCCTGGTCTTGGTCTGCAGTGTGTGATTGTGGTATTTCCTGATGATACTCACTTGTTTTTCTGGTCTTTAGTAGAAAAAGAATATAAATGCACTACGGCCAGCCGACACCGAAAGTGTCCGGGAGACACGGTGTTTTTTTGTTGTTGTTTTTTTTATTTATTTTTTTTTATAAAGTCATCTTATTCCTCCAACTCAAACGTTGCGAGATAGTTATTTAAACAGTCGCATGTATAAATCTTCCAATCCATAATCAAATATTTCTTTGCGAAGAAATCGTAAAATATTTGCGCCTCTTTGGCTTTAAACGACGTTAACAATTGCCGCTTAACAAATTGCGCAACAAAGTACAGTTGCGTAAAATTACGTCACTTTTGCAGCGCGTTTTCCCGACGTCACGTTTTACCGCATTTGGGCACAAAATGTCATGGCGCGTCACATATTCCTAATTTGTTGCTAGTCTATAGGCTGATGCTAAGTTCTGATAACCATACAACTCTACTGCAGACAATTACATTTATAGAGTAATGAACATAACCATTTGGAAAAGAAAGAAATATTATTACAATATTTTACGTGTATTAATGACCACTTTTATTATCAGACTGGTAGCAATTCTATATAGATTACTGATGGCAATTATAATGGCTCACTTCGAATCGAAGTTTAGTTCCTACTATAGTAACTCAAGTTCAATTCGAACATCGATAGTCGCTACTATAGTGACGTCATGAACCTACTAAAGATCAACGGTGGGTCAGAGCACCGTTACTCTAGTAGCTTATCTGGTGGTTCTCTCCTCTAGACCTATCTAGCAAGATGGGTTCTAGATCTATCAATAGCGTCAAAATGTTTTTATTTTACAAAATAAATCCTTGATGTGTTCTATTTGCGGTCCCTCTTATTCGTAATTGTTAATTAGAGTAGTCTGTGCAGTTTATGCACACCCTTTTTGTCTATGATGAAGAATTGAGGTGTGACATACAGGGCTATTCACTTTGTTTACTTGACAACTAATTAAAAGGGAGCAACTGTAGCCATTTAGGTGTAAACGTATGCACGCATCTATTGCGTAAGATCTTTAGTAGGAACTTTAGTTCGATTCGAAGTGGGCCAATATCATTCCAATTGTGCCAGATGGTTCATGTTTGGACAATCGTGGCATGATTATTAAAGTTATAAAAGTAAATCTGCAGTGTTTTTATACATGCTTATGTACAAGCTACATGTCAATTTGACCCAGAAGTGTATGCGACACGCCATGATCCCAAAATATATCCTCACACCAAATTTAGGATTCCTACCTCAAATTATATACAGATAAGCTCTGAGCTTGACCTTGCTAGAACAGAAACCAGAGGTCAAGGTCACAGTGACCTGGAAACATTTGGTGACTCTCCAGGGTCCAAGATGTATCTACATACCAAATATGGAATGCTACCATAAATAAAATAGGCGATCTGCTGTGGGTGCATTTTTTCAAGAACTGACTCCTGAGATCAAGGTCACAGTGGATGAAAACAGTGAGCGACATCTCATGACCACAACATATATCCACAAATTGAATCTGGGGGTTAATATGGCATATAATATGAGAAATGCTCTTACAGGGCTCGCACAGACCTGGAAAAATTTGGCCTTGGTCCTGGAAAAAAGTGCCTTTTGTCCTGGAATTGTCCTGGAATTTTGTAAAATCATCCTTGAAAATATGAATTAGTCTTTGAAAAATATAAAAATACAACTAGTCCTTTCAGATTAATGGGATGCGCTAAAAAACTGTGTGAAAATCGCAAAAAAAATCTGAATGAAAATTGCTAAATACACGTCAAAGAGCGAGGTGCAACTCGTATTCTATTCTATTCAATTTGTGCAGTAGTCCCGGTTTTTATCACCGGTGTCAGAATCAAAGAAATCGAGTGCGCCTATTTCACTGTAAAAAGTGCACTTTAAAACGCTGTGTTATACAAAATTGGGAAGAAATTGAGTCCTTGAAAAATGGTAAAATCCAGGAATAATCCTGTAAAAGTCCTGGACTTCTGTTTTCCCATTTCTGTACGACCCCTGTCTTAACTTGCTGTCGGTGAGTTGTCTTGTCACTGAACTGTTTTGTTCCCATAACCACGACCGTTATGCTAACAGTTTGTTTATATAGAGGGAGTTCGTGTTTCAACCAATGTTAAACTCTGGTAGATGCACTGCGCATGTCTAGTACAGTTGCTGCGCGAACCCACTCTTGTCGATCGTCAGTTAGAAGACAAGTATTAGCTTTCACAAAAAGCTGGCGGTCTTCTAGCCTTATCAAATAATTATTATTGTATGCATTCTTGCAACCTGTATGCTCGTGAGTTTGTCGATGTATATTTATTCTACTTTCTATCGTCGGAGTTGTACTTTTTGTGTGTTGTTTTGCGATTTTACACAGGCCTGAACATTAAATTCAGTAGGAACATTAGAGATGTCTAGGCAGTGTACGTTGTAACAATACAAAGTGTATGGATCCCTACCTTTGAGACATACGGATCAGACATGTCTTACGGCTATGATTATAATTGTTATATTATAAAATCGTAAGAAATGACAACTAAATTTTTGTCATTTGTTTCCTTTGCCATATCAGTGGACCGCTAAATTAAACGCAATTGAATCACAACAAAAGTCGTCTTCGTTTGTCGTCTGTCAAAAAGTTTTGGGAAACCTCCATTAAAAAGTGTGGACCCAGATCAGACTGCTCCTATTGGAATAGCCTGATCTGGATCCACTCTGCTCGCTTTGGTACTTTAACTAGTTAGTAATCATTTCAATGTTAGACAATTATTTGCAACAGACGACTTGAGCAGAATTTTTTCAGATCAGGATTATCGTATTGTGCCTCCAGTCTAGCCTTTTGAAAAAAATGCTAGAGATACAGATCCGTATCCGTAGTCTCACAGACTAGAGATACGACTTCGTACCCATAGTCATTGCCTTACATAAAACAGCTGTAGTGTCTTTTACGCTGAGGCGAGAGCATGTACCAAATGTGGCTCGAATTTTCAATATAAAAAAACCCAGTTTCAAATCAATTGTGTTTTTTTTATTTTTGCATACTTAATTATATGTGTGCTTTCATAGTGTTTGTTGCATAATTATTTCAATAAAATCAATTGGTTATTATTTATTTGTCTATTGGATATCCGCCCAGATTTTATGTCATGCTAAACTCAATTGAACATGAAATTTCAACTGCTCATTAGGAAAATTCTAAAATATAAAGAACTTTCCATTGCTTTAAAACTCTAAATTAAATTGTCGTTTGTTGTGATGCCAATAAATGATGTTAAAGGCCAATAATTGTCGAGCATAAAAATCATGCTTAGTTGCGTGCAAAATGCAATATACTGATTTCCAAGATACTGTTTTCCCTAAGGTATGGCAGGTTTGAATGGACTTAATACTAAAGCTAACAAATATAAGTTCTACACATTAACAATCTTCCCAGAAGCCACTCCCAGGGAGGGGTGGGGTACTCTGATATGTTCATACATACGTAGACTTGGACCATTATTTTCGCTTCAAAATTTTGAATTTTAATATTTTGGGGGGTTTTCAGAAGAAAAATTTTTTTTTGGGATATGAAGATTTTGTTAATATCTATTTTGGGTCATCAAAAAATTGGACTAGATTTAGGGGTCATTTCTATGCATTCTAGATTTTTTTACTTAAGGTCAAGGTACAGAATTCGGGTTGCTAAAATTTCAAAGATTTTTTTGAGGGGGGGGGGGTCGGGTTGCTTGATATTCTTGATACTTATGAGGGTGAACGGTATATGCTAGTTCCAAGCCTACGTATGAAGAAAAATGAGAGTACCACCTATGGGAAGCTAAAATTTCACAGTTCCTCCTTGGCACGAGGACAGAAAAGTTTGCATAAATTATCCAAGTCATATCATAAAGATTACCACCATAACCGAGGGTCTTGATGGGGTATACTGATTAGTGAATAATGTCCTTTTTTATAATGAACAGTGAATAATGAGTCAAAAAATAAGGAATAGTGAATAATGCGTGCCAAAAACTAGTGAATAATCCTATTTTTTAATGAATAGGAGAAAAAAATAGTGAATTTAAATTCGATTAGATTTAAATGAACTATGGGTAATATTTTAATGAATAACCCAAATTTTTAATGGAATGAATAACAGGCAAAAATGTTCATGAATAGTGAATACCAACCCCCCCCCCCCCCCATCCAGACCTTCATAACCATGAACCACATTTAGTAGACAATCTAATTTCCTTTTCCTTGGCATGAGGGCAAAAAGGTTTACACAAATTGCCTAGGTCACATTATGGAGATGGTCGATCCAACATTATTTGATAGAAAACTTAAAATATCTTCTTGACGATTATTATGCCAATGGCTTTAAAGCTGGGGTGTTAAAAGACAAACTTATAAGAAACTTACATGGGAAGTGAAATAAAAACAAGCATGCAGTGCAATGCGCATGAATGTATACTATGATAGAATTAAACGATCGCTAACATTTTTTTTGAAAAGTCAATACTTGTATACTATGCATGGGCAATGTTTGTTTTCTCTATTCTATATGTGGACAGCTATATGCAGGTTTTTGCTTCATAGTGCATCACAGACATATTTTGCCAGTGTAAGCCTTTCAATCGTATCATATATGAATTAGATAAGCCGTAGATTATGTTCAAATGCCAATTTCAATCTTAACTTGGCAGCTCTTTTGCGTTTAGCCGCCATTTTGAAACTAGAGGAACAGGCGTATTTTGGCTGGTTGGACTCTGGTTAATTTATGACGTCACTCCGGTTAAACCAGAGTGCGTTCGGTGTTGTTTTGTTAAACCAATGTTAAACATTAGTTCCTCCGGTTCTTTCTCGAACTCCCTCATAAATAGACAACCAGGTAGAGGGTATCACTATTCCGACAGAAATGCTTGCGGCGAGAGCGCCGCAAGCAAAAAGCTCCATTTTGTTAGCAGGAACTGGCGTATGGAAAATTAGTACTGTAGCATGTGTGTTCAGCCTTATTAAAATCGATTATTCTGATTACCCTACCGCCCACTTTTTTGTACTTGTCGAATTTGCGTTAAAACGCATTGAAAATGCAGGTAATACGCACTGTATTTTCAACGCGAATTCCAAATAGCCAATACCGACTGGACATTGATAGCACGTTGAACTGCATTGATACGCATTTACCTGTCCGCCAATTGATCCAGCTGATTTATCACCGCAAATCAACTTTTATCACTGCGTAGCAAGTTAGCAACGCAGATCCGCGTTGCACTGCATTGCTGCTTAGTCATTCATTAGAGGAAGGATAAAATACGTTTATTAACGGATCAATAGCAAAATAAAACATTGAGGTATGAAATAATATTGTTTTACGCAAGATGATAAAGCAAATTTCAAACTTTAGATTAAATTTACCTATAACAGATTCAACTCATTTCAGTATCGATTTATCTAAATAGGCATTTTGATTGGTTAACGCACTATCGATTCCCATCTCATATGAATATTCATGATCTTGCCTTGCGTTGATATGAGTTGATTCGCGTTTTCAATGCACTTTAAATCGTACGTGCGTACAACGCATTGAAAATGCGCACGAAACGCGAATTTGCTGTACAAATACGTTGGCGTCAGTGTATCTGAAAAGTAAAATCAGCAGAATAAATGAAATTTATGTGTGTTTTTTTTTCAATAGAATATCGCCATAGCGATATTCTATTTTAAAAAAAAAACATAGGCTTCATTTATGCCGTTTGTTTTGCTGCAATCACACTTGTTATAGTGTTGACATGGTTTCTGTGACGTCAGCGTCATGTTATCACCCGCGTTATCAAAGTAGATCCTAGATGTACATCCGTGGTCTAAGTCCACGGAATATCGCGGAATGGGCCGAGGCAGTCCTGGTTGCTCATTTGTCTCTGATTACGCATTGAGTAGATGAGGCGGAATCTCTATGAGCTAAACGCTTTGTTATTTTAGCCATAAAATAATCTGGAGTGAAGGTGTTACCAGGAACTTTCATTAATTATTCAATCTAGATTATCCCAATAATTTGTCATTTATTAAAATGTAAATGTACATGAATTTCATTACAATAATATCCCTGAAAAGGCGTTTATGCATATCATGGAAAATGACTAGGAAATCTAACACTCATAATTCAAACTGAAACAGCTTATGGGTAAGTCTATGTAACAGATTTAACCCTTAAAGCGCCAAGATAAAAATGCAACTGAAAATGTCGTCTGCTGAAGTTGTCTGCTGCAAAGAACTGCCTAACATTGCCGACAAATTAGATAGAGAAGCAAACAGCGTGGACCCAGAACAGACTGCTCCTATAGGAGCAGTCTGATCTGGGTCCACACTGTTTGGCATAGAGGCTTCTTAAACATTTCAGCAGACGAGAGAGGCAGACGACTTTTGTTGCGATGGCACATTAAGGTTTAAATATAAGCCCATGCTAGCAAAATCACAGCACGAGAAAATGTGTGATTAATCTACATAGTATTTTGATGCAATGCTACAACAAAATGGCATAATACACACTGGAATTATTTCAATATTTACAATATTTAAGCATTTCATTTATTTGATACATACAGCTTATTATATGACCGAGGTATGCCTCTATGTCATATTGGCACTTGGGTAGCTATATTGGTCAGAAGGCTTTAGTCCCAGGGTCAATATTACTATCCAATGCAAATATAACCTGGAGGTACACCTAGACCATATCATAACCTTTTTATCACATCTAAGTATTACATATATGTTGGGGTTTTAATATCTGGTGTGCTAGTGAGACTGGCGTGCTGGAAAAAAAAACAACAGAGCGCATGGCATAGATGATAAATGGCACCATAAGAAAATCATTCTTATGACATTTCACTAGACATAAAACCGCCAATAAAACTATCAAAGACACTCTTTAAAGAGACTTGATCTGTCACTATGAACATTTTTCGAAAAAAAAATCATTTTCTTTTTAAATCATTTGTAAAAATAGAATTAAGTAATGTTTTCACAATCAATATGTTCAGTACAGCTGAAAACTGAATTATCTATTAAAAACAGGTGAATTTTCTCTTGTTAGGAATTATTTACGTCCCTCCAATAATTTTAGATAGTTGATTTTTAACATAAATGCTGTTGTTTTTATAGATATAATTTGTTAAAATTTATGAAAACGGTAAAATGTTTACCTGAATGTGAGTATTTTTATTGTATTCCTAAAAAATAGAAACTTTATTTCCAAAATAAGAACATCAAAAGCTGCGGACTATGCAGCTTTAAATTCACATTATTGCATAACTGGATACTCTGTTTTTTTTTGCTTTCACTGTAGTTTATAGTAAAACAACTCTGTATCCAGAAGAGCTATTTTATGTAAAGAGCAAACAGGTGTAACTATTATCTTGACAGCACTGTACTTAAGCAGGCCCAGGGCTTCTTGGTTTTGCCCAGTCATTCTATTTGCTTTGTGTCTGTTACCATAAAAAGCCTTATCAGTTACCGCTCATATTATTTGCATTGTTGCACGTTGCCTGATAAACGTTGTCTATCTCACGGCATGTGCCTTTATCAGGTCATGATGACCTTGCACTTTTTGAATGACGTTGCTAATGACTCAGAATTAACACCCCTCCCCGCCCCTCGTTTTTAAATATCCAATGAAAATGAAATAATTTGATCTCAGTGAGATTATTTCAGTTTCATGGGATATTTAAGAAAAATGAGGTAAAATCAGCAATGCGAACCCCCACACATTTATATATATGAACCCCTTTTCCAGAAATCCTGGATCCGCCCCCTGCTCAGCCATGTTGAAATGTTGACTCGAAAAAGTACACGCTATCTATACGTCATCGCCATTAATGCAGTGCCAGAGCCATATAAATCATTCAATATTGATTTTTGGCCTCAACATGTGACTGTGCCAATATGGATTCTGTCAATCAGAAATATTACCAAGTGCTGGAGGTTTTTCACTATCTAATCTCTAGAAGGGATGTAATAGCTATTATTATTGTTTATACGTAAAGTCATGCTTAGAATGAATGTACACTGCTATCTAGTGAGAAACAATGTCTACGTATTCGTCTGGACCTTAACATTTATTTTACCTTGCGTAAAGTGGCAAGGAATGGCCTGGTGGGGTTGCGAAGAATAGCGCTGGTCCAAGATGATACAAGAAAACCTGTTTTTCAGGGTTTGCGAACAACAAATGCAAAGACTAGCTTGTACATCCACACAGTCTGAACAGCACCTAGGTTATTCGTTTATTAGAAAGTATTACACTGAGCAAAATTTCTAATTGGTCACCTTACATTTTTAAGTTGGTTTTGAAAGTAAGATTCGGTTATACAAAATCCATGCTTCTATAAATCAACCAAGGCCTTGCCTTAACTCTGCATGCCATTTCATTTAAAAATGACTGGTGAGTCTTCCACAGCCGATGCTAGAGTAAAGGTACCTGTCGAGACGACGACGACCGTACATGGCGCGAACCACGACGTTGCACATAAGGCGCCAACGTCGACGTTACGTTATGACAGCGGGAAACGGTTGAGCAGACGTCACATCCGTTATTACTTGTATATATTGTAGAATAAACATTGAGTAGACACACAACGCAAGTCAATCCTCATTTCACACATTACATACCTAAATTTTGGTGCCGTGACCAGGATGCCCATTTAAGTATGAATCTCCATTCAATACCATGACGATGTAGCATGGCTTGTACAGTTGTTGATCTAATCAGACTATGTATGGTATTGGCTGCTGCCCTGAATGTCATTGCATTGTCCCAGATCATGGTATGAGGTAATGAATTTCGGCTGGCAAATCGTCTAAAGGCTTGAATGAAGGACTAGGTTGATAGATCAGGAATAACTTCGAGATGAACTGCTCGCGTTGACGCACATGTATAAAGGCATATGTAGGCGTTCTCAATTCCAAGTTTGCCTCTGATGTGCAATGCTCCTGTAAAATCCACACCAGTAACTGTGAAGGGTGTTGCATCTTGAACTCTGATCTTTGGTAGTGGTGGCGGATCTGGAGCTCTGTACGGCTTTCCCATAACTTTAAGACATGTGACACACTTCTTAAGCTGACCTTGAATGTACTGGGGTATCGACGGTATCCAATATCTGTGGCGTATATGACTGACAAGTGCACTCGTGCCAGTGTGTAGTTGAGGCGCGTGCGCGTCTAAGACTATCATGCGTGTTAATGGATGCTTTGCTGGAAGTAGATATGGGAATCTGGTAAGCTCTATGAGAGGTGCATTATGGATCCTCCCACCACAACGAAGGAAGCCTTCTTGGTCCAAGAACAGTTGTAACTGTTTCACCAGGGTTGTACGTTTGTCCTTAGACTTCAAGCTGGTAATCTCTGCATGGTAACTTGTGGATTGGCAACTAAGTAACCACAACTTTTCGGCTTCTTGAAGTTCAGGTACAGTCAATGGTTTGATGCTTGACAAAGATCTGCTGGTTCTGAGTTTAGCTTTGCACAAGTTTATAAATCTTATGACGTATGCGGTAACTCTGATTAGTTTTCTGTAAATGCTGAACTTCTTGATGTCTATGACATTGTGAATTCCGGGTTCGGTTTGTGTCTGGACTTCATCTTGTTGTTCGTCTGTAGTGGCAAGTAATATAGCATTCTCTGTCGTCAGTTGCAAACTAGGGAAGTTGCGCTCATCCTTTAACCAATCGGGTCCGCTCTTCCATAACTTAGATTTCAAGTTCTCGTGCGCTGCAATACCACGTGTCAATAGGTCAGCAGGGTTCTGGTCAGTAGAGCAGTAGTTCCATTTCCGTGATTCTGTTAATTCTTGAATCTCAGTCTATCGATTTAGCTCAAACGTTTTCAACTTCCGGTTTGTTGTCAACCAATGAAGAACAATTTAACTGTCAGACCACAAATAGAATGTTTTTGTTGGAAAAGACTGTAGAAGGTGTGTCATCAGACGTGCTTCGATCACTGCAGCCATGAGTTCGAGCTTCGGTATAGTTAACTGTTTCAGGGGTGCCACACGGGCTTTTGACATGAGAAGAGCAGACTGTTTCCCTCTTGTAATGTAGGCTACAGCACCATATGCCTGTGGACTAGCGTCGCAAAAAACATGGATTGAATGGTCCTCTGGTGATCTGTTTGTATCACTGGCTGTACCGGAAGTGGTCGTCGTATCGGCTGCATTCCCAAAGTAGAATCTCAGAAATGTGGTAGATGTGGCACTGTTAAGGTCTTCTGCAATGCTACACCACTGGGTCTGAAAATCTTCTGAAAGTGGAATATCCCAATCAAATTTCTGCTTCCAAATATCTTGAAGTAGGATCTTGGCCCAAATCGTGATTGGACTGAAGAAACCAAGTGGGTCATATTTCTTGGCTGTTTCTTGAAGAATCGTGCGTTTGGTCATTGATGCGAAAGAAGGAATGGTCTTCTGTGCTAAATATATCGTATCTGTAGCAGCATCCCATCTCATGCCTAGTATCTTTGTGATCTTGTCAGAATCAAGTACATCTTCAGCTTTGGCAAGGCTACTCAGACGACATCTATTGGAGCTCCAAGAACGCAGGTTAAAACCAGCAGAAGACATCAGATCATGTGTATCACGGAAGTAGTTGCACACTGTTTTCTCGTCTGTGAAACTGGAAATTATGTTGTCCACATATATGTCTTTCTTCCGTAGGTCGCTAACCCATACGTGGCTGTTGTCCTCTAGGTGCTTGGTCAGTGTGGCATGCAAGATGAATGGCGAACATGTAGCTCCAAAAAGTACGGACTTGAACCTGTATGTCTTGAGTTTGCTGTCTGGGTTGTTCATGTCGCTCAACCATAAGAAGCGGGTGACGTCACGATCTCTTTCATCAAGCTGCACGTGCAGAACCGCTTTCTCTATGTCTGTGCATACAGCAAATCTATGTAGGCGAAATCTTGTCAGGATACTCGTCAGGTCGTTAAGCTGTGGTGGTGTGGACTCCAAACAATCGTTAAGACTAGAGGAATCTCTGTTCTGGCGACAGCTGCAGTCGTACACTATACGGATAGGAGTGGTGGCTGAATCCTTTCTCATGCCATGGTGCGGAATATAGTGAACTCGTCGATCTGGGTCCCGAGTGTTGTCTGTGACTTTCTCAATGAAGTCCCTTCTCTCCTGATCAGCAATGATCTCGCCATACATCTGTAACAATGCAGGTTCCTGTCGAAGTCGCCGTAAGGTGCTCTCTGTTCGTTTCAGTGTAATATTGTAATTGTCCGTTAATTCCGAGTTGTCACGTTTCCATGGTAACTGCGCTGAATAACGCCTATCTTTGAACACAATACAGTTTCTCTGGTATGTCGTAAGGTATTCAGAAGAAGATTCGTAATCTTTCTCAGACTGTATACCGAGGGTCTCTAACTTCCAGAAGCCTTCTAGGTCGTACATATCTGGCGGAGATGTGATTATATTCATGATGCAGTCTGTAGCCGTTTCAGTTGTAGGTGTTGGAAGGGGTCCGGAAAGAAGATAGCCTATCTTTGACTGCACTGCCGTCGGTCCGTCTCCTCGTGACTACCTGGTGTTTACCTAGACAATTAAAGCATAATTGTTTCTGTATGATAATTTCCTTGCGTTCTTGTGTCGTAGTTACTTTCGTGCAGTTATTAGTGAAGTGGTGGTCACTGCAAAATGCACATCTTGGAGTACGTTCTGTAGGCCGTCGGTCACTCGTCGTTGGATCTCTGCAAGCCCTCTTGGGATTCGAACCTGTACCTGTGAAGAAAGAAGCTGTAGTGGGGTGTATCTCTGGAGTCAGTGTTGGCAGCCCTGACTCAAGAATACCATTTTCCCTTTTCAATGCCTGTCTTAGATCTTGTAATTGCCATTTATTGTTGCCATGGTCACGGGTCATGTTACGCTTAACGTCTGCTGATAGCTTCTCTAATATTACAGGCACCAGTAGATTACCAAATGAGTCTTGACCTCGACCCAGCGACTGCAGTCCTCTAATATAAGATTCAATCTTTTCCTGAAATGTTCTTAGACTTACAATGGTAGACATTGGGCAGGGTAACTCTAGTAAACCTTGCATATAGGCGTTCACGATTTGATGTTCTTGCCCAAAACGCTCCTTCAGCAACTCCACGGCCAGTATGTAGTTTGTATGCGTCAACGGAAAGCCTTTAATCACTCTAGCAGCATCACCTTGCAGCAAGGACCTCAGGTAACTAAACCGCTGAATATCTGATAGGGAGTCGTTATGATGTACGCTTGATTCAAAAGAAGCCCAGAAGGTTTGCCACTCTAGAATGTTGCCAGTGAAGATAGGAAGCGATAATTTCGGAAGTTTATGGAATTGACTGGACTGGCTATTATTTACAGAAGAGTTACTCACATATGTGCGGTCTCTGGAGGTGGCGGAACTATCGTCTGACGCACTGTTGCTGTGATCTCTGGGTGGCTGCTGTCCTAGCGGGGGTTCTTCAGGATGTAGCAGCGGAGGTGGTATGTTGGCGTCGGCAGACATCTTCTTTTGAAAATCTTGTAACTTCAATTTCAGATCCAGCATAAAGTCTTTAGTATCCACCATCTCGGTCTCGTAGTCATCTTCGTCCGTCAGTGCAAGAATATTTTCATTTAAGTCTACCAGGGCAGCATACTTGGTCTGCAGCGATTTCATAATTGTCTGGAAATTGTCCATGTCTTCTGTTTCTCCAAGTTTCGTGATCTGCCTTGTGATGACGGATTTCTGGGCACTTCTTCTCTTCTTTAACTTAAGTAGTTCCATTATCGTTTCGATCACGGCACCAAAATTTAGTTGGTGACGTTGTTCAGATCTACGACGAGTCACAAGGATCCAGTGGAAGCTTGGAACTATCGTGGAGCTGCTTACAGGAAACGACGGTCTCACACGAGCAGGGACGTTACTGACGAGCAGCGGTCTCATCACATCAAGGCCCATAGTGAAGCTCTACCCATTAGAAGTTCTACTGACGTTTTCTTCATGGCCGGGAGGATGTCGAGACGACGACGACGACCGTACTTGGCGCGAACCACGACGTTGCACACAAGGCGCCAACGTCGACGTTACGTTATGACAGCGGGAAACGGTTTAGCAGACGTCACATCCGTTATTACTTGTATATATTGTAGAATAAACATTGAGTAGAAACACAACGCGAGTCAATCCTCATTTCACACATTACATACCTAAAGTACCCTCATTTTGAAAAGTCACATTTTTCCTACAATATGAAATATTCCACAGAGATGCCATCTGCTTGTATTTTTGTATGTATGAAACTGTTTCTGACTGCCGTGATTAATGACGAGCACACTTTAAATGATTCATTGAAATTCAGCTTTTTGCATGCAGTTTACATAGGAAGTTCTCATTGTTCCGTATGCCGTATTATCGGTGATACTGCATTGAAATTTTCAGCGATTATTTATTACTTCTAAACGGCATTGTTCTAGTTTGGAAATTGAAAAAAATAATGCAAAGTACCGTCAAATTGACGTTTTAAGTTTTACATTCAAACTGGAAGTGTGCAGCAGCTGTGAAATGTTTGTCATCACAAAATGGAGGAATCAAGTTCTATTATGTTTGGGCTATCTTGTTAAGATAAAATAAAATGCATACAACAATTTTTGCACAAGCTACTAATGAATTTCAAAAATCGACAAAAAAACTCGAAAATGTGATATTTTAAAATATGCGTTAAAAATCTTCTTTTGTCAAAATTTCAAGTGTTTTGTGTTTTTTGAAGTCGACTAGAACTGGACTTAAATTTGATATAAAACTTCAATTAAAACCATTTTTCTTCAAAAAAGCATATTTTGTATTTTTAACCAAGAAACCGTGGATTAAAAGATGTCTTTTCTGAAAGACCGATAAACTTTTGCCCATTAAACTTCACATTTATAGGCAAAATTCATTTCAATGTTATTAGCGCTTAATCAGAAATAATAGGTTTAAAAAGTGACCAATTAGAAATTTTGTTCAGTGTATATCTAAACTAGCTTCAAGCGAAATTTCAAATTTGTGTCTGTGCATGCTGGTTTGGGTATGATCTCTCTTGGAAACCTTAAAGACAGTTTATCTCGCGTCGAGTCCCATATGAAATAAATACCAAGCTTCATTAAAATTTTATTTGATTGAATTAATTAATTTACTTTTTTATATCAAATTTGTATCAGCTTTGAATTCCATATTCTATTCTATAAGTCTCTGCTATCTTATTTCTTCCAACAATAACAAGTGTCACGCCATCAGATTGGACTGTAATTGCATAAGGATCTATTTTCGTAGGCAAAACATTGATAAGGTCACCGTTTCTGTCCACGTGCAACACACAGTAATCAGAAGCAATAAACAGTCCGTCTTTAGCGTCCAAACATATTGCGCCAAGTTGATAGTTCTTCATGACCCCAGCTTCAGTGAAAGTGTAGCTGCGACTGTACAAAGTGCTGCCATCTAAAATGATAAAAATTTATAACATTTAATTTGATAATGCAAAGAGCATCTTACTTGAGTTACCATGAATTTATTAAACAAGTTGATGAAAAGAGATAAAATGTGAGGCTTGTGGGGGTTTTGTTTTACTTTTTCACAAAGAGTTCAATCAATGTCAATAATACAGGAGAATGAATCGTAGAACTATATCATTTGATAACTAGAAGTCCGGGATCGCATTTAGGCATGCAAACCCATGGGCGGATCCAGAGGGAGGGCAGGGTCTCCGAACCCCCCCCCCCCCCCCTGAAAAATGACATAATTATAGGGTATCTTTGCAAAACTGGTCCTGATACCCTGAAAAATCACAAAGCTATCAAGCCAGCATTCAATGTTGGACCATCATCGGCCCGCCAGGGAAACGCCATTTTAATGTTTTGCTGGCAGGCCGATGATTGCCCATTTATAGCGGTATTTGGATCCTCTATCCCCTTATCAAATAAAAAAAAAACGTTATCAAATTTGGATCCCCTCTGTAAAAACTTTCTAGATCCGCGCATGCCGAGCTTAAAGGGGACAGAAGCATTGAAAGCATGTGAATCTGAAAGACAAGCCCTTAATGAACCATGCAGTCTGTTGCAAATCCAAAAGAATGACTGTTACAGTAATATAAAAGTTACAGATGTATGTATAGTAAATAATTGAACGCTATAAAGGGAAGCCATTTTAGGATGTCTGACACCACAAAATAAGGAAGAAGGCAAAGACAAGGAATCCATACAATCAAATACCACACCTGACCCAGGAAACAATATGAGAAAGTGACAAAACACAAGAAAACATCACATACAAGAGAGCCAAGAGGTCAGCCCTTTCCCAGTAAGTGAACACAATGCTGCTAGGAATAAACGAAAGAGAATGAGATGAAACAAAAATAACAAAAAGTATCCACAAAAGAAGCACCGCCTAGGAACTGTCAGTTAGAAAATCACTGCAGGGCTTAAACGTTTTTGACCCTAAAACCCCAATCAAAAATGTTCCCTGCTGTTAATCGTACTTTTGTTTGCATTTTTGCTGATTCTTCTTTTGAAATTAGTTTATTTTGAAAAAAAAAATATTTACAGTTTGCAATGAAATGGTGGATTATATTGTTTTTTACACATTTACCGCAAGTTAATTAAATATTCAAAACGACTACCTCATCAGCGTCATTGAAGTCAGAATTTAGATTTTTTGTATTGCAATAACTTTTTTCACACCAATTTAGACCAAGTTGGCTGGAGATTACATGGTCTTATAAAAGTTTGCATTTCAAATCCAACTTCTTTCAATGTAAGAAAGACGGCAAAGATCAGGAATCAATATATTCAAGTACCACACCTGACCCAGGATACCACATGGGAAAGTAACAAAATCACAATTAGACATCACAAACATGTTGCTTTCCCCTTAAACTTAGCGATATATATTGTATACGTGATGTTAAATTGTTAAGCTGGCATAGAGCCTTTCCAACTTATTCATTATATCATTCAAGATAAATAATGTAATCAATTAGCAGTGCTGAAACAAAGAAATGGGTCAAAGCCCATACACACAGAGAAGTGTTCTGTTGTTGTTGATTCGTTGTTGATTGTAAATCCCATTTTGGGATTCTGTAATTGTTCTATGTTTTGTTGTGCAATACTTTGTGTCCATTCTAGTTTTACAATCATCTCTGTGGGGAAGAGAGAGCTGGTTGCTTTGCCTTGTTTGTCTTCCTGGTTACTCGTGGTTGCTGTGTTGCTCTACCTCACAATGCCATGGGTTTGTCTGCAGTTTGTGATTGTGGTATTTCCTGACCATACTCACTTACTATTTTTGTATTCTTCTATCACGTATTAGCTCTCTGTGTGGCACGTGCCCCCTGTTTCATCACAGTAGTACGATTTGATTCTGTTTATATTTAAGCACTTTCTCATTCACAGTAACTGTAGCTGTTATATATTCTGAGCCAGTTCATGAGATATCCAACAATGTGATATGTGAGACTAGCAAAGCCTCAGATCAGCCTGCGCATACGCGCGGTCTGATCAGAGCCTTTGCTAGTCTCTTGAGTATTCTATGATTGTTAAGCTACTGACTGAAACCCATTCGGAGTTTCTAAGCTTAAAAGGAGGCTGCAGAGGCTCGTCCAGGTCTACACATGTCAAAATACCACATTGTTGGAAATCTCATGTACTGGCTCATATTCTAAGAATGCAGTTCTATTTCAGGTAGTTTCTTCTTTGTTAAGCTAGGTTTGGTGTTGGTTTGTTTAGTTCCCATAGTATATGGAAATTGTGATACCATTCTTCATGTCAGTTTTAGGTTGGCAATCAGCTTGCGGATGGAGACAGAAGTGGGTTCTTCTCATGTAGTATATTGATTGAAAGTGTGTGGGTTTTTGCTTATCAATGATATAGTGTCTAGTTCTCCAAGTGTCATGGATTGGTCTTTCATTTGTGACTGAGGCTCTTCCTGGTCATAATTAATTGCTGTTGTTTTTTTTTAATTTAATATTGCAAGTCGAATACACAAAACACAAATCCCGGGATTGTAACACCAACAATAAATGGGCCTCAATGCAACAAAACCTGTCTTCTGGGTTTCCGACAAAGCGAGTTTCAAACCCAGTCTCCTTAGCTACAGAGACTAGCTAGAAAATTGAAATTTCACCTGTAGCAAGTTTACATATGGTACATTCCAAAACGCGAATAACAAAGGCGCTGATCAGACTGCGTGGATGCGCCTGTGTAATTTGCAAACCCCCGAAGACAGGATTTCTCGCGTCGAGGCTCAAATAATAAAAACGCAACATAGTGTATCACTTGATGTAATCTTAATTGCCATCTCTAGAATTTGCCATTTCAAGTATTGAAACGGACAACAGCATGGTGGTATTTTATAAGGATCTTTAATGAGTGTGAAGGCAGGATAGAAAAATCCGTCACGAGGATCACCGTTTGGCATCACGAGGCTTACCGTGTGATGACATACGGTGATACAAATGGATAGATTTCTTATCCTACCCTCACACGAATAATGGATTCTTATTTTTGCATACCACTGTTTTATTTATATATTTTTTATTTCAAAAAAGCTTCCAGAAGTCCCTGAATACTCTAAGATGCAATTTCAGATGCTGACGTTACTAAGGCCTGGGTAAAATAGCATTTTCTACCCCAGGGTAAAATCTCAGATATCCTTATCCGGAGTGCAAGAAATAATAAAAAACGTAACATAGTGTGTCACCTGTTGTAGTCTTAATTGCCATTTCAAGTGTTGAAACGGACAATGTGGACAGCATGGGGGTATATATTCTATGTTGAATTTTTATTTGTAAAAAAAAATATCTTGTCCACCCTCTCTTCTCTCAAAGCTAATGACATATCTTGGTCACTGTCTCTTCTAAGGTGATGGTTCTGCCAATGTTAAATATTTGTTTTTGATTTGTTAAACATTTTCGATGATTTTAAGATTTCCTATGAATCTATCTTTGTGTTGATTTTGGTGTGAATATTTTATTATTTTAAGCTTTAAACCCATTAGGGGTACCCTTTGGCCTAAACTCTCTTATTTTCTAAACGGGACATGAACGTAAAGCACGTTAGCATCACTTTCCTCTTGGTAATTTTTAAGGGATGGTCTATGTCTTTGAAATGTCAAATAGTCAAATATATTTGAAATGAGCCACGACATGAGATTTCCAACAATGTGGTATGTGCGATCAACAAAGCCTCAGATCAGCCTGCGCATACGCGCAGTCTGATCAGAGCCTTTGCTTGTCGCTTAAATATCCTATGACTGTCAAGCTACTGCCTGAACACCATTTGGCGTTTCTAAGTATAAAAGGGGGCTACACAGACTCGTATGAGTCTTCACTTGTCAAAAAGCCACATTGTTGAACATCACATGTCACGGCTCAAATATACTTACTTGTGTCAAGAACATTCAGTTTTTCTCCACTGGTATAAAATGTTCTATGTGAGGATCTTGGCTTGACACCAATTCCACTATGTGATTGAATTGGTGAATCTGGTTTATCAATGCACTTTAAATGCGTTTCGCCATCTCTGCTCACTTTCAATAACTCTAATTTACTATCGTTATCAGTTTGGAAGATACCAATGCACTTATCTCTGTATCTAGTTAAATCATAAAGATAACCTTTCAAAGGATATATTCTGTCACCACGGAGGTCCCCGTTTTTCACTTTAAGCAGGTATAAAAGTTTATGTCGACTGCCAAGAGAAACAAGTATGTAGCCATGGTCCAATGCGCAGATTCCTAGTGGCCGGTGATCTATCTGAAACAAAAGAAGAGATCAATCGAAACTGCCTCGGCCAATACCGCGAAATTCCTTGGAATCAGATCACGGATGTACATTGAGGATTAATTTAATAACGTGGGTGATAAAGTGACGCTGATGTTATATAACATGACGCTGACGTCATGACACCATGTTAACGCAATAACAAGTGTGATTGCAGCAAAACAAATGGTTATAAATGAAGTATATGTTTTTTCAATAAAATATCGCTATAGCGATATTTTATTGAAAAATACATAAACTTCATTTATTCTGCTAATTCAACTTTTCTGATAATCATAAAAATCGATTTTAATAGAACTGAACCCACATGCTACATACCTTATTATCCACACGCCTGTTCTGGCTAACAAAGTGGAGCTTTTTGGTACATAGTACTACACGTTATGCTCCTTAAATAAACCCGAGTCATGACTCGATTCTCGAATTGTGACGCACTTTCCCGAACGAGAAGAAGAGGTAAAAGGCAACGGCTGAAAATTCTGACAGGGGCTGGGGTCTTTACAACGTTTTTTAGTCATCAACGTACTTCACAGAGGGCCGTACAAATCTCCATAGAGAAGCGAATAGACCCCTTTTCAAGGGGAGTATGTACCAGATTTTCTCTAAGAAACCTATAGCCACTTATAATTTTCCAGGGGGTGGAGGGGTCTAGACCCCCTGCCCCCCCCCCCCTCTGAATTCTCCTATCCTAGAGCATCCAAACCCAAGGTATTGAAGTAAATGTGCCTAAAGAGACAGGTGATCAGTATAGGGAAAGTGGATTTTAGTGAAAGCTTTACATGCATACAATCAAAGTGTGTAAACAGTGGAGTTTATAGTGTGACTGCGCGAATGGGCAGGCATGCCTGAACCTATAGTGTTTGTGAAAGAATAATACTTTTTAAATAAACATTTGCTTTGTATGGTTTTTGAAAAGCGACTCTTTAGTAGGTCAAAATCGATATTTTTGTAAGAAATAACATTTTCCTTACTGATTCAAAACTGTTTACTCATTAATATCAAATTTAAAAAAAAAATGTATTTTTCTGATATATTTTAGCAGATTTTAATTTTAATCAAAGAGTACTTTTTTGACTCAGTATAGATTTTACAAGTTGATAACACTTTACAAAGGCACAGTCTATGGAAATCGTTTTATATTCCAGCAAGTGGTTAAAATGCTTATTCGATTCCTGAACTATTAAATATGCATATATCTTTGAATTGAGCAAGAAGTGTACACAATACATTCTACGGCGATTTGCAAGGCATGGGTTTTAAACATAGCTTTTGTCTTGCTTAATGAAGCCAGCATTAGCCTGGACACCTTATAACAGTTTGTCCAGCTCAGTTGTCTATTATAATGGCCAATCGATCGTGAGTTTGTTTTGTTTTAGTTGGTGTTTTGCGTTTCAGTAAACAATTTCTCTTTCATGTCGGGGCATTTTCCTGGGTTGAACCAGTACTAAACAGGCCCCCAGATAAGAGTGCGTATTGGAAAATTATTTTCTTTATTTCTCATCCAAAACATATGTTGTGGGTACTCAAAAGAGCCGTCTCATTGAGACGATTCTTTTGAGCACCCAAAACACATGTTTAAATTAATGGATAAGAAAATAATTAAAATTTTACGCAAATAAAATATCCTTATCTAGATCTATGCTAGTAAACAGTGACTACAAAGTAATTTGCTCAAGAACACAACACAGTATCTCTGACGTTTCTGGACCCAGGGGCCTTTTCGTCTTAGGTCAAGCACTCAGCCACTGCAATTTCCAACTGATCAAGATATAGTGATCGTACATGCTCTTTGACAAAAATTTGATCTAGGTTAATATAATAAGAAGTGCATAATTTTTGTTGAATAAAATTTGAAGTGAATGTGGCTTGTATTCACTTGTGCTAGTATTTTCTAGTTTTGAAGAACGTCACTAGCATTCAGAACATTAGCAATGACTTAGTACGACAACTGTAGAACACGTAATAGTTATAAAATGGCGTGCCTTCATGCACATGGAGATAATCCACGAGCTTTAGCGAGTGGATTATCTTACTGTAAAGGTGAACAATCTTGGTATAACTATTTTATACCATATCCATCAGTGTAGACCTTGCATTTTATGATATATTATGTGCCAAAGTTGGTAAAGGTGGTATAAGAAAGAATATTACCTTTAAATTACTTAAGAATATACCATCTTTGTTATATAACTTCACACAACTATTAATCCAGTCTGCCAGAACAATATCCCCGTTGGGAAAACAGTCAACGCCCCAGCACATAGGGGTGGCTTCATCCTCTGGTCCCCTGATTTGAAAGCCATGAATGTGTTCAAGAAGACTTCCTGTTATTCTTAATGCAGTTCTTCTTGTTGACAGAATATGTTTGGCTCCTCCACGTGAGGGTCGCTTTATGACATTTGTGTCAGTATGCGAGACTGTTCTTAGAATCGCATCAGACTCTGTGTCATAAAACACACTCTTATTTTCACTCTTTGTAAACAATTGCATAAGCTTTTCTTTCGATGCTCCTTTGGGAATGTTCACAGGAGATTTACAAACTGGGCAGTGTAACCAGGTGTCCAGTGAACTTACTGTGTCTATATGATGCTTTAAACACCGCTTACAGAATTGGTGTTGGCATGGTAATTGTCTAAGATCTCTCTTCTCTGAGAAGCATATCTGACACAAATTATTGTGGCTGACACGTAAAGCTCCTACTTCAGGTGGCTCGGTACGTCTTCGGTGAGTTGTAGTTGGTACGTACGTTTGCATTTTGCCAGATATGTCCGTCCATTGGGTTTCACGTGAATGTATTCATTTTGAGCACTCCCTGGAATAGATTAAAAGACCCTTAATACGATTTTGATTCAAGTATTTTCGAATACTGAAACACATTTGTGGGCGGACGATAATGTAGATCTACACGTATTTGAAAGCATAATTATCAAGCAATTCAATGTGGATGTATCTCTTCTCACAGACTAATGAGGTCCTTCCAGGGACGGTATCCTGTTCCCTTGTTCCCCCTGAAATAAAATGGCTTGTTCCTCTGTTTCCCAAATATCGACAAAAAATCTTATGTTCCTTTTTCGCCAATACATGTATTATCTTTGTTCCCCTGTTTCCCTCAAAATTTGGACTTTGTTCCCCTGTTCCCCTTAAATTAATGCCCTTTACCCCTGTTCCCCAAAACCCCTGGGAGGGCTTCACTTATAACAAACAGTTTTTTAATTAATAAGGTGAAAAAATTAAGGGTTGTTGCAAAAATTGAAACCTGCAATGACAGGTTTCCATTTTTGCACCAAACTCTAAAAAGTATTCTATAGTTCTGAAAATAGTACTAGAAGGCGTCGTTTTCTTCCGAAATTGCTATGTTTCTTTGATGAAAAAATAATATTCTCAATTGCCTATCGCTGTTATCCGTAATATAGGTAGATGTGTCCTTCTATATAACTATAGAGTCATGCGTGGATCCAGAGGGGGGACAGTGGGTCAAGACCCCCCCCCCCCCCCCTGAAAAATCAAAAAGCTATACGGTTTCTTAGCAATACTGGTCCGGATCCCATGGTAAATCACCAAGCCAGCATTCAAAATTGAGCCACCATCGACCCGCCAGCGAAACACCATTTAAATGGGGTTTCGCTGGTGGGTCGATGAAGGCCCATTTTGGCGTCTTTGGATCCTCTCTCCCCTCATCAACTAAAAGAAAAAAAAACGTTGTCAGAGTTGGACCCCCTCTCACAAACTTTCTGGATCCGCGCATGAGAGTAGAAATCTAGATATTTCAAGAAGTAAATGGGTCGACAACATTTTTGAAAAACATTTATCGCTTAACATGCATGTAGTAGTTCTATTTTGGGTGGTAAAATCACATGAAATGCACAGAAAAATAAAACCTGTGCAAAATTGCACATTTTGCATAGTATCGCACATATAAGCAAAGTGGTCGATTATGGACAAATATTAAGCAAACTAGTTTGTGTGAGTTCTATGTTTGTCTTTGTTGTATTGTGCATTACTTTGTGTCCATTCTAGTTTTGCAATCATCTTGAAAAGGAAGAGGACGCTGGTTGCTTTGCTATTAGTGTCTTACAGATGTATTGTTACTATGAATGTTCTGTGACTCTTCCTCGGGGTGCCGTGGGTTGGTCTGCAGTGTGTGAATGTGGTATTTCCTGATCATACTCACTTACTTTTGGGGTTCTTGAGCGTGATTTTTTTTTCATCCCATGAATAGCCTTATTCAAACCACCCTTTCCAACTTTGGCACGAAATATCTCGTAATGTGCAACTGATGTACATGTAGGTGGTGTGAAGGTTATACCCCTGTACATGAGATAATCTACTCGCTTAAGCCCGTAGATTATCTCACCGTACAGGCGGACAAACACTGATGATAACTATTACTTAAACCAAGTCCACTACAATGAACAAAACACAGACAAAAATCGTTGCTTCTCTGAATAGTTATTGAAACACATATTCTACACGGACATACAAAGGTATAATTGAGCCGTGACAGGAGATTTCCAACAATGTGGTATTTGCGACCAGCAAAGCCTCAGATAAGCCTGCGCATACGCGCAGACTGATCAGAGCCTTTGCTTGCCGCTTAGCTACTGGCTGAACACCATTTGGAGTTTCTAAGCTTAAAAGGAGGTGACACCGGCTCGTCTGAGTCTACATTTGTCAAATTGCCACATTGTACAAGTGATACCTGAGGTCAATGACTTATCAAACGTACTTCGTAGTAATCTGAATTATAAAGCATGCAATAGAATGTCCGTGAGAGTTCAAGCCCCAGTACAACGAGATTATACTTTCCATGCCACTGATTCAGTGTCAGTTACTGATAAAAGTACCCATTAAATAATGGTAAATCTGCCGAGTATGGTAACTGACAGTCATGATATGACTTGAAACAAATACAATTGTAATACACTTAGGTTTCTTTATTGAGGACAATATCTATTATGAATGACAGTTGACACATTTATTTCTTACAATGGTGTGTTTGGAAAATGATACACGGTGTTGATCTTCATGAGTGTTGACTATAACGTAACAGTTTAAAAATGAACAGTCTTTCAAGTTTTCTTTAAGTGCAAGGCATTGTACGCATATTATAGTACGGGAATATAATACATGAGCTTTAGCGAGTGTATTATCTCCCGTACATACGTACATGTACGAACCTTACAATAACTTACACTTATTGCAACAGCATGCGTATGCGCTTGTGAGGTATTTGGTGTAAACTACCAGAATAGCAAAAAGGGTGCAACAGTAAAAATGAGCTTACTGTAAACCAAATTAATATAAAATTTACCTGTGAAAAATATATATCTCAGGTTAACTTAATAGTATGACACGTCGTGTGTATTGATCACCTTAACCAGCATAAAATAAACAATATCTATGTATTATGTAGCTTGACAGAGCATGAATATTTAAAATGTATTACGCGATCTAAAAATACAAAAGACTAAAAGGAAGTTAAAAATATGTTGTAAATAAACCTAACTTCAACATAATATAATCGTATACTTCTTATCAGTTGATTCAAACACAGGTTTAGGTCAATACCCTTATACAATTTGTTAAATTATTTGCTTTCTGACATTAATATATATGTTCAGGGGCGGAGCCAGGATTTCTGGTAGGGGGGTCCAGGTGTGTGGAGGAGGGGGTTCGCTTTGCTGATTATATCTCAATTTTCTTAAATGTCCCATGAAAATGAAATAATTCGGTCTCACTGAGCCAAAATTATTTCATTTTCATGCTTTTAAAAAAAATTGGGGCGGTAGTGGGGGTTCAAGCGAACCCCTTGAACCCCCTCTGGATAGGTAGCATAAATATAGCAGTGATCTGGTAAGTTTTGTATCAATGAGGAACAAAAATATTTTGTAAAGCTCTTAAACTTAGATACATGTACATACTCAGATCCTTGGGGCTTCGATAGTACGTTTGCGTTAAATTCTTTTAATCACTTTTTCCTGAAATGGATAAAAAAAACTTCACCGTTAGACTAGTGTAAATCAGTAGCTAGTATGCTTTTGATTTTGACAAATGTTTTTATTTCGTTTTTTTTTCCTTTAAACGCTACTTCATTAAATTTGCACCATCAAGAAACAATATTTTGTGACAAGGGATGAACGCCAAGCCCAGTAAGCATTATCAAGCGAGCAATTATCTCTCTGAATATGGCGTTTCGGTGGCGAGCCAATAGTGGGCCGATTAGGTATACTGTCTTGAAGCTGACATAAAAACATGAATTCGAAATTAATGATATGCAATATTGGTAATAGCACATTTTCCTTAGACTTGCTACCAGTTTAATAATATACTATGCACAATAAAGTTAGCAACTGTTTTGTAGGGGTGAGCACATCCACATCAGATCTCGAGTTTCATTTGCTGTCATGAAGATACAAGCGCCGATCATCTGACAAGATTTTCCATTAAAAAAATACAGAATTACAAACACAGCGGCCGTGCTAAAGTGACGTTCAATTTTATGGCTAGTGGGTATCGTGGGTATTTCTGATCATTGGGGGAAGCCGAAACCAGTTACAAACGATTGTTTGGTCACCGAAAACCAAAAAAGCACAGCAAATTCTGCAATTTTCTGAATTTCCTCAGAGAAATAAAGGACCAAGTTTTCACAATTTGACGTTTTTACTGATATTTTTACGTTATCGCCTTTTAACGGTGTTTCTAGTCGGGTTTTTTTTCTTGAATCACATTAACAAGTAAAACTGCTTGATGCCTTGCAACACATTCAGACAAATACTGTTGAATGAAACATCTTCACTTCTACAGTGCACGAGCCGAAAGAAAAAAGTAAACGTTACCGTTACCTCGCAAATGCGTCGCACCATTTTTCAATAACTTAAGGTTTTAATCAACCATAAGATGAGATACATTGTAAGCCAATGACATCTTCGTAAACTGATTCTCTGTTGAATTGATACGTCAATTAACATTATAAGTTTAATCAAATGATGACTACGTTTTGACGTCATTGATGGCAGCTGATCTTTTCAGCATGAAATCTCTATCACATCTGTCACATAACCAATAGTTTTTATAGGCGCATGATGCATGTGGAAGATAAAAAACCACTAAACGAAAAATCACATGCTTATCATTTTAGCATTACTAACAACGGGTGTGATTTTTGCCTACTGACCCCTTCTGCAATTCTTGCTCTCCCAAAATGCCTATTTAAAGGATGGCGTCTGAAATGTCGTGGTTTCATTTGCCTAAGATCCTGTTCTCGTCATTGCAATTGAAATTTATAGGCACTGCACAAAGACGAGCACAAAAAAAGATGCGAAACATAAGAAGCTGCTAAACTTATTGTGCATAGTATATTTTTATAGTTATACAAGTATAAAATTGTAATTATATGTTTTTGTTTCCAACGCTAGTCTATATTGTACGTTGTATGATTATTATCAAGAACTCAGACCCTGATGAAATGTCGCATTATGTGACATTTCATCAGGATCTTCACTGTTTGCCAAAGTACCTATTTGCAGGTACCCAAAACGAAATAGGTTAATGAAATCAAATGTTTATTCGAGTGTTTGTGTCGAATGAAGATTATTTTAAAAGGATATAGTGCCTCCAAACTTTTGAAATTATACTCATTCAATTAACCTTTAAGTGCCTAATTTTTTTAAATGGAATCTTTCAGCTGATGTCTTGGCGTTACCAATCAAACGTTTGATGAATGGAACAAACAGAAATAGCTACGTGCATAAAGGGGCTAATTTGGCCTCCTCTTGAGCCAAAAACTAAAAGTTGCTTTTCACCAATTTGTTCTGATAGATTTATTAGAATAATAACACAAGTGTAAAATTCTGGCTTTTATTTAACTTTTACTGTAGCTATGGTAACAAAAATGGCCTCCAAAATGGGCTTTAAATCGAGAAATTGGCATTATGGATCATTACTAAGACTTTTAGACCGATTTTTTGAGAATTAGATATCATCACAGCTAAATACCAAAAAACCCTTTTAATATGTTGTGTGCCGTTATAATTCTTATCATCAGTTAAAATATCTTTTGCTCTGTGTTCATTTTGCTGTCAAATGTTTTATCTGCTCCAAAATTGTCAAAATCCTATTTTCAGCCTGTTTTGGCTGCCCTTTTTGTTACCATAGCAACGGTAAAAATACAATTAATGTCAGACTTGTACACTTTGGCTAATGTTCTAATAAACTAATAAGAAGAAATTGGTGAAAAACATTTTTTAGCCTCATAGGGGGCAAAATAGCCTCTTAATGCACGTAGCTCTTTAAGTGTGAATATTTTGTTCACACATGCTTTCAATGTCTGCATTAGTTGGCTCTGGTAACAAAGATAACAGTAGAATTAACGAAGATTTTTGTTTTTGTTCTTTGTTGTTGTTTTTTTTTGTTTTGTTTTTTGGTTTTTTTTGGGGGGGGAGGGTTGCCGTTTTTTTTGTTTGTTTTTTTTAGTCGTCAGCGTATTTCACAGACGGCCGTATGAATCCCCCCCCACACACACACACACACCTCGAAGGGGTCAGTACCAGTATTTCTAAGGAAACCTACCGTCACTTTTGATTTTCGCGAGGGGTCCCCCACCCACCCCAACTGTATCCGCCCATGCTTTCGAGTATGCTGAATGAAAAAAGAAATATCAAAACTTGAAACTTACCTTAATTTATCTTTCTGGTCCAGAACTTTTCAATTGTAGAGTTATAATATATCTTAAATACAAATATCTTTACATATCAGCTTCCGAAAACTGATCCTCATTTGAAATACCAATGTCTATATGTAATATGAAACCAAATGGGTCTTTTCGCGAGAAAACCTGTCCTGAGTTTTGCAGCCATTTCATGCTCGAACCAGCCTGCTCAGCTATAGAGGCTATCTATTATCTTGAATTTTGCATGTTTCAAGTTTAGTCATTGTGCTTTTCAGAGAGCGATTACCATCGGCGCTGATCAGACTGTGCGGATGCGCAGTCTGGTCTGCGCCTTTGTTGTTCGCATGCAAAAAAAATCAGGTATTCTGATAATCAAGACCCGAATACGAGTAATCCAAGATGAGCTACATGTAACCGCCAATCCCACAAGTAATTTATAATACTATAATAGGAACTGATGCTTTTGTTTTACTGGTGTTGTTGTTGATGTTGTTGCTGCATATTCTATGCATTAACTAGGATAATTACCAGAACAGTGCGTCCCTGTCCATAAATTCTTAATGAGCTTATTATTGCATGATTATGCCCGACTGACAAAAGTTGTTTGCTTAACCCTTCACCTCATAGAAGCGCCTTTTAACAGGGCAGACCCAGATCTGACAGCAGATCTTGTAAGAGCTGCCCGATCAGGGTCTACGCTGTTATGATATATATATCTGATCATACAAGTGGACATGTGAAGTAATCTATTATGAAAGTTTATTCATATAAGTATTGATAGTGGGTGGACATAATGGTTAGGATGTGCGGCCCGGTGTTAAGCCACCCCAATCCCATACCTACTCGAAAACAGAGCCCATTCATATATACCAGATTTCAAAATATATAGCCCTTGCTTAAAAATTGGGATAAACCATATACCTGGCACAGCTGAAAAAGAAGAGGTGGGGAGATGGGTTGGATAGCACCACACAATGGTCTGTAAAAGGTTAATTTCTGATCAAGAAGTGAACATACTCTCTTCGTCCGCAGACCGGTCGTCTGCAAGTTTAACCCTGAATGAGCCAATCGCAACAAAAGTCGTCTGCTTATCTCGTCTGCTTAAATGTTTAAGAGCCTCTATGGCAAACAGTGTGGACCGAGATCAGACTGCTCCTATAGGAGCAGTCTGCTCTGGGTCCATGCTGTTTGCATCTATACTTAATTTGTCAGTAATGTTAGGTAATTTTTTGCAGCAGACGACTTCAGCAGACGACATTTTAAGATGCATTTTCCTTGGCGCTTTAAGGGTTTATAGTCTACTAGGCCTATATGTGATATACTTAATATAAAATACCCCGGGTGGGTCAATTGATAATTACTATGAACCGTTTTTATCAACGTAAACGTTCCTCGACTTTCACGCGATTTTCGAGTGTGTCCATCCTGAGTGGCCATCCGGCGTGATCATGGTGTCTTCCTTCACTTACTGTAAATTCGGAAATTTTCGCGAGAATTTTATTTTCGCGAACAGCTTTAAAAGACATATTTGCGACTAAAAAATTCGCGACTATGACATGATTTACCTTCATCAGTAAATGACAAAATAATTTGGCCATTTCGCGATGATTCTATTTTCGCGAAACTTCGCATATGCGAAGTTTCGCGAAAATAAAATCCTCGCGAAAAATTCCGAATCTACAGTATGTAGAAATAAGACTTGAAGTTTCATGTAAATCTTTTGTTTATCTAAATAAGCATTGTTTCGTCATCTTTCAGGCTTCTGGTTCTTCCACTGCCATATAGATTTCCACGTCGACGACGGCATGGGTCTAATACTGCAGGTCGGCAATTATTCTCAAATGCCAAAAGCACCGAAGAATTTTCCGAGGTGTGGAAACTGGAAGTTTGAAGGCTACGATAGCAGCAAGGAAATGGACGATAATTCAAAACCTGTTTCTGGTTCTCGAAAAAGAACAGACTGGGTGATAGTTTTAATTACCACATTTGCCTACTTTACCGCACAGTGCACTTATTTACCCTAAATATGTCAGCTCAATAGTTTGTTACTTTTATATGCCTTTACCTCATAGAGACGCCTCATTCAGGAAAGTCCGTCACAATTCAATAATCGAATCATGCCTCGGGTGTATATTTAACTGGTTCCAAGTTGGTCAAAGTAACAAAGTTTCATTTTCATACGATATTTAAAAACGGGGGTGGGATCGAGGGGGTTCATGCGAAAACCCTGAACATCCTCTGGATCCGCCACTGCTTACTTTGGAACCCGCTGAACATCCTCTGGATCCGCCACTGCTTACTTTGGGGCTTTTTAATACAGAATTGTTCCTTCTTATAGAATAGTTTCTGTTTTGTATTCGAAATATATACTTAAACGCAAAAGTTTCGCAACTCTTACTAAAATGCTATTTCCTTCTTTTTGAGCCAAATATTTTACTCCATGATATTGTGATTAACAAGTCCAATGATTTGCCGTCCAAACAACATGAAAATCAGACCGGTGAGACCTACGATTGCCGATCTTCAACAAGAAATGTAAGGCAACCCAAATTTGAAAAGTCACAAAGTTACACTACCTTACATTTTATCGAGTCACAGTGTTACACCACCTTGCATTTTATTCGGAAAAGGTGTTTAACCGTTATCTGTTTTCAAAATCAGAAGGGCAAACAAATCATTGCAGGTTATTTTATGCATTTGGTAACGTTCATTACGTCAACGTAAAACCTTCAATATTTGACGTAATTGGCCGTTTAAGCACAACTGAACATAAATAATCGAGTTTTTAATGTCACAAGTGAAAGCCTTCAACACATTGCATAAAAGACAGAAAATCGCGCGACAAAACGGACTAAAATGGACAATTTTGATAAATTGGTTGACGTTAACCAAGAAACCCAGCGACTTTGAGCGTTGATAAACGTTAATTGTTAAACCTTAAAATGTTTTCCGTCAGATACGACATCTGGCTATCACATCGCACCGTTTGTTTCCAAATCGAGATAACAATCTTTATGCTAGACGTCACTTGTTGAAAAACACTGACGTTATTATAACGTCAGAATGAAGAGCATGATCAAAACCGATTAATGGTAAATCATTCCACAATGTGCAGGAGCATAAGATATGATTATATGAATATTCTAACTTGGACCATACTGAAGAAAACACAGATATTAAACGGTTGCGAAACTTTTGCGTTTAAGTATATTTTACTATACTGACACTTGCATTAGGCTGTCTGGTAGCAAATCATTTTAAAAAAATCACAGAGTGTAGACCCTCGTCAGACAAACTTAGTTTGAATTGTTATAGTTTGAGTTAGGTTAGTCTGCATTTAATTGCATGTGCAAAAACGCATATTTTAGATAAAGACGAAAATACTATTCACCAATTCTGGATTGTTGACAAAAACATTCTTATACACATTTTTTTAATGTTTATACTGACACAAGGATACTGTATTTAATTTATTCTTCATTGTGTACAGATATTTCATGTACAAATTTTTCACTATAAAAGAGCCAATCAAAACTGCAGCAGGCAATTAATTTTGTGATAGTTTTGTCATTTTTTAAGAACATAAGGCTAGACATTATGCAAGTGAACCACCTGCAGACTGACTATTTACATAAAATGAACCCTGACACGCGATTTCCAACGATGTGGTTTTTTGACAAGTGTAGACTCAGACGAGCCTGTGAAACCTCCTCTTAGGCTTAGAAATTCCAAATGATGTTCGGTCAGTAGCTTAACACCCATAGAATATTCAAGCGACTAGCAAAGGCACTGATCAGACTGCGCTTATGCGCAGGCTGATCTGAGGCTTTGCTGGTGACACATACATCATTGTTGGAAATCTCATGTCTCGGCTCAAATATTAATTATAAATTAATTGTTAGAGGCAACACATTTGAAAATGCAGTCTGCTGCCAATATTTGGTGGCTCTTTTATTGATTACATTCTTTGAAGGAACAACCATGAACCATTCTATAGCAAAGCTTGCCAAGGATAATTTTATATTTCTAATTTTACCCCCCCCCCTCTCCCCCAAATGACGCATTTATGAACCAGTGGTAAATGTACAGTAAAACCTGTCTTAAGGGGCCACTCAAAATGAAAATGAAATAAATAACACTGATTATCGCTTAATGCCGGTCAAAAGTATTGCAGAATGCCCCAAAGGGAGCATTCTGCAATACTTTTGACCTTCATTAGGCTACCATTTGTCTTTAAGACCTTTGTTTTGTAGATTTTGAGTGACTGCTTAAAACAGGTTTTACTGTATGTATATTTTGCCGTGGCAGTTCATGAGATTTTGATAATTATCGCATATGTTTGTTTGTTTTGTTTTATTCTTCAGTCCAACCAACAATCTTTCAGTTATAAAGGGACGGGTCTTTCTGGGTTGAACCAGTACTAAGCTAGGATAAATGTGTCTTGCTCAAGGACCACAACGCAGTGACGCTGGTAAGGCTCGAACCCATTATCGCATATGTGTCAAGTGAATCTTTAGACATACATGTGCAGCTACCTAGTGGGGTCAGTGGTCTAATATTTGGTCTGGACCTTTGTCTATTTCCCTATTTATGAATACTAGCAGTGAAGGCTGTGACAAGACTGCATACGCGGATCCAGAAAGTTTTGCCAGAGGGGGTCCAACTTTGACGTGTTTTGTTTTGTTCTTGTTTTTTTGATGAGGGGGGGGGAGGATCCAAATAGCACTAAAAGATGGCCATCAACGGCCCGCCAGTTTCGCTGTCGAGCCAATGATGGCACAACATTGAATTCTGGCCTGGTAGCTTTGTGATTTTTCAGGGGGTCCGGACCAGTATTGCTAAGAAACCACTATATTTTTGTGATTTTTCAGGAGGGGGATCCGGACCCCTGTCCACCCCCCCCCCCCCCCCCCCCCCTCTGGATCTGCACATGGAATACATAGACATGCAGGCTAGTTTAAGCCTTGACTGCTCCTTGATGCCATAAGTACCAAAATCTCATGTTCTGCCCATTTTATGTTTGTTTTCTCTTGCAATAAACAGTTAAGCTTGACCAGTGTTTTTGCTTCATTCTTTAAAGAGATTGAGGTGCGTATATGTAGAAAATTACAAATTTGTTAGTTTGATACAAATACCCCCACTTGAACAAATTTAGTTGACTAGGAGCCATAACTCCCTTTTTTAATTTTATTGGGTGTTTTGTCAGGTAAGACTGCGAACGGTCTGCCATGCCTCCAGATAAGTGTGTGGAATTAAATATTATTTTTCTTATTTCTCAACCAAAACATATGCAGTGGGTACTAGCAGGAAATATGTCATCGATGCAGTTCTTTTGAGCACCTAAAGCACATGTTTAAACTGATAGATAAGGAAAAAATATAATTTGACGCTCACAATAATTGCGTAAATGGACCTAATAGTATGATGGTCAGTTAAATTAATATATAGCTTTGTTCCTGTACTGCAGGGGCGGATCCAGGATTTCAGGAAAGGGGGTTCATATATATAAAGGTGTGGGGTTCACTTTGCTGCTTTTATCTCGCTCTCATGAAATATCCCATGAAAATGAAATAATTTGGTCTCACTGAGACCAAATTATTTCATTTTCATGGGATAGTGAGACCAAATTACTTCATTTTCATGGGATAGTGAGACCAAATTACTTCATTTTCATGGGATATTTAAAAACGGGGGTCGGGGATGGGGGTATGAGCGAACCCCCTGTACCCCTCTGATTCCGCCACTGTACTGGGCAATTGTCTGTAGCAGTTTGCCAGTACTTAGTGTATTAATACTTCTGTCAGTAACTGACAGCTGCATTATTTAAATCATTTGCAAGGAAATAGTAATAAATAATAGGACGCCGTGTCTGTACACCTCTAGGTAAGAGTGTGTAATTGAAAATTTATTTTGTTATTTCTCAACCAAATCATATGCAGTGGGTACTCTTCATGAATAAGACCATTGTTGAATAGTGCAGTGGCTCAGTGGTATATGTAGAGTGTTCGGCTTGTGATCAAATGGTCATTGGTTGACATGCGCAGATCAAGAGGTGGGGACAGGGGCTCTGGACCCCCCCCCCCCCCCCCTGAAAAATCACAAAAATATAGGGTTTCTTAGTAATAGTGGTTTGGATCCCATACAAAATCACAAAGCTACCAAGCCAGCATTCAATGTTGGGCCATCATCAGCACGCCAGAGAAAAGCCATTTCAATGGTGTTTCGCTGGCGGGCTGATGATGGCCCGTTTTTAGTGGTATTTTGATCCTCTCTCCCCTCATAAACTAAAAAAAATTTAGAGTTGGACCCCCTCTAACAATACTTTCTGGATTCGTGCATGGTTTGAGACTTAACAGAGGCACAGTGCTGTATCCTTGAGCAAGATATTTTATCCTCTGCTTAGAATTGGTTAAACCCAGGGAGACAGGAAAACTGGAAATGTGCTTACTGGGATTGTATTTCCCATCAACACAAATAGGACCATTGTTTTGATCACCCAAAACATATGGTTGAACTGATGGATAAGAAAATTATAAGATAATAGCCATCATGCGTGGATCCAGAAAATTTTGACAGAGTGGGGTCCATCTTTTTTTTGTTGTTGATGAGGGAAGGAAGGATCCAAATACCACAATTAGTGGGCCATCATCGCAGCGAAATGCAATTTATATTTTTCATGCACAGTACATAACATTGTACAGTGTAAACATGACCTATAACCTCAAAAAATCAATAATCCAATGGGAGTCTGTATGTATCTGTACTTGTTTACGTCGAGGGCGTGGAAGTTTATCTGCACAGTGTGTAGTACTGTGCAGATTTATGACTGGCGGCTTCACTTTAAAAAACTTCCATGTAAATTAGTCTTGTGTAGTTCATTTACAAGTTACGTCAAGATAACAAAATTGTTTGAGCATAATGTTATAATTATTTTCTAAACCATCAACTTAAACGTGTGTTTTGAGTACTCTAAAAAACATTCTCATTGGAATGGCTCTTTTGAGTACCCATTGTTTGCTTGTTTTGATTCTTTATGTCCCCACAAAAAATTTCAATCATGTTAGAATGGGTCTTCCTGGATTGAACCAGTACTACCCAGAGGATTAAGTGTCTTGCTCAAATACATAATCCAGTGCCTCCGGTGAGGCTCAAACCAACAACCCCTTGATCTTGAGTCAAGTACTCTACCACTGAACCCCGCACTCATAACATATATTTAAGAAAAATGATTTTCAATTATGCACTCTTATTGGGAGGTCTGTGACCAAAAGACAGGTTTTCTTGGGAACAACTCATATAGTAATTACTGTTGAGTAATTGCTGCATGCTACTGTGCTTTCCATATTCAAAATGGTTATAAAAATGAAGCTCTTGCACATTTCCAGTGTTTATTATACATTGTATACATGATTACAAAAGTCAAACAAATAGTTGATAGTCAATAAACACATTTAACTTGAAAAAAAAATCCAGAAAAAATCCTGAAACTATGCTAACAATCCTATTACAGGCCTTCAGATTTATGTTGGGTCCGGGTCATTGTCCCATGATTTCAAAATATGGCCCATCACTTTCAAAGGCAGTGGGCCCACTGGACCCATCCTTTGTAGTTGTGAAAAAATCTCACTTTAATAAAAATATTCATTTTACAGCGAGTCTACGAACTCCACAAACAGAAAGTACATGTAGGTAGTCCAAACAGTAAAACATGACTTAAGCAGCCACTTAAAAAAGACAAGACAAAGATCTTAATAACAAATGGTAGCTTAATGAAGGTCGAAAGTATTGCAGTATGCTCCCCTCGGAGCATTCTGCAACACTTTTGGCCTGCATTAAGCGTTGATTGGTCTTCTTTTTTGAGTGGCCACTTAAGACAGGTTTTACTGTATAATCAGCAGTCAATATACATATATGGATACAAGTGTCTGTCAGTGTGTATGTAAAGTATACTACCCAAATGTCAGCTGTGGCTGGTTTGATATGCTTGGGTCCATCATTTCAGAAAATGACCCACCAATTTTTGCTCCATGGGTCACTTAGGCCCATCAATCTTGAAAAAAACTGAAGCCCTGCTATTACATGTATGTGAAGGCCTCAGAATATACAGCTTACCTATCACTTTTACAGGCATATGTTTTCAATTTGACCTCCCCTTAATACAACTGACCCGATTCCAATACTGTTGATCAAGGCAGTATTGAATGACCTTTGATCAATACAAAACAATAATGACCAATTCAAACTTCAGGAGCCTTCACTTTGCACTAATAGATTCATTAAATCCCCTGCTTTCTATCTGATGACTTCAAATGCCCTTATCAATTCTGGACTTGAGGTTATAAAACTTTTGTCATGCTCAACTCAACTGAGCATAAAATTTATCATGCTCATAAATGTTAAAACGCCAACAATTGTTGCCGTTTTAATATTTATTAGCATGATAAATACAACCTCTAAGGGCTTGAAAGCAAGAAAATTTTAGTTTTTATGAACAGTTGAAATTTCATGATCAGTTGAGTTGAGCATGAAAACAGTTTTATAACCTCAGTGCCTGGTCTGGTGTAAAGTCTGGTCTTAATTCGTGCAACTAATGGCTGTGATAGCATATGCATGAACAGAAACAGCTTGATTAGTATTATTATCAGGTTCAACATCAACCTTTTCAAGACATAGGTTTAGATAAACAACTATTTTGAGCGTAAAAGTGTAAATATTTTCTAACCTATCAGTTTAAACACATGTTTTGCATGCTCATAACAACGGTCTCACTGAGATGGTTCTTTTGAGTATCCACAACATATGTTTTGTTTGAGAAATAAGAAAAATAATTTTTTGGTACACACTCTTACTAAAACCCTGTAAGATACGCTCCATTTGAAACCAGAGTATATCTGGATCAGCTGGCCTCTAATGCATTCAGCTGATCAGATTCACAATTTTTCATCCACTTAAGAAATGAATTTATTTTTCAGACATTCATGAAGAGATTAATGCCATCGGTTCAGTTCAGAGCCAGTGACACCTAAAGGGGGTCACATTAACTTGGAACTAGCATTCTTTCAAAAATATTCGAAAAAAAAGTGTCATCTCTTGTATTTACACTTTTATAATAAATACCTAATATAGAACTTATTTAACCCTTTAACTCATAGAGACGCCCTTTAACACTTTTGCAAACAGAGCAGACCTAGATCAGACAGCTCTTGTAAGAGCTGCCTGATCAGGGTCTACTCTGTTTGCTTATGGAAATATGGTTAGATATGATCCTACACTAGTGGACCTGACAAGTAATTTCTTTGTTCTATGTACAAACATGAAATTTATTAATATAATTATTCATAGTGGGCGGAGCTAAGCATGAATAATCATGAAGGAAAAGGTTAAACAAAATTTTCTATGGTACACCATTTTAACCCTTGTCCTGCTGACCTCAGAAATATTCTCTTAAGATAACAGTGTGGATTCAATTCAGCTAGTTTCTGAAGCCAGCTGATCAGGAACTGCATTATCTACCGTTCAAAATGTGAGTCCAGGCAATTTCAAGAAACCATACAAAAGATTGGCTTGACGTCATGAGTACATATGGGCCTCGACCCAAGAAAACCTGTCTTTGGGGTTTGCCAACAACAAAGGGGCAGACCAGCCTGACAGACCAGCCTGTGCATCCACACAATCTGATCAGCGCCTTTAATTGTTTTTTCACTTATTGGAAATTAACATATCAAAACTTGCTCCAAGTAAATTTCACTATTCTAACTAGTCTCTGACTCTCTGTAGCTGAGCAGGCTGGTTTAAGTATGACCTGATTATAAACCTGAAGACAGTGTTTTTAGTGTCTCGGCCAATATATTACATAATTTATAATAACCCTAAATATTTGGATAAATAGACAACAGCTAACAGTGTAAACCCAGAAATGACTGCTTCCAGTCTGATCAGATTTTACACTTTACAGGATTATGACACAACCATTTACACACCTACCAGCCACTGACAGACAGTAAAATGAAAATATTTAAATTACAGAATGAGCATGGTGACAGTAAATTAACTAGAATTCCAAGAATCGGATGTGTGGCCTGACAAAACCTAAGTCAAAAATGGGCCATAACTCAGTCACAGTTTTGCAGATGATCACCAAATTCAACTTGACCTGTTTTTACAATGCTTAACCCTTCTGTTAGCTTTGAATGATATCAATGCACCCCATCAAAAGTTATTGATCAGAAACCAAAAATGTAACACTGCTGCCAACAGCAGGCCTTTAGTTAAAAAGTGTGTAACAGGAAAATATTTTTCTTATTTCTCAACCAAAACATATGTTGTGGGTACTCAAAAGAACCGTCTCAATGAGACGGTTCTTTTGAGCACCCAAAACACATGCTAAACATTATGGGTAAGAAAATATTAACAAAATTACGCTGAAAATTTTTGGGTTTATCTAAACCTGTACAACATCTATGATGTTATGTATAGAGACATGATCCCGATGTGTCTGCCATGCTTCGACGGCGACACAAAAAGAATCCAAATATTTAGGGATGATATGGTAGCATTTAAATGGGCCTAGCTGTGGGAAGACCCTTTTTTGTGGATGTTAACAGCAAAGGGACTGACCAGCCTCCACATTTGTGTAGTCTGATCAGCACCTCTGCTTAAACCTCTCTGAGAAGAATGGCTGAACTTGCTGCATGGAAAATTTCAATTTGTAAGGCCAAACAAAAAATAAGTATGTTTCAGGTAATAGGTCTGAAAATTTTAAGTAGGGTAGGCACACATATTGGGGGGTTTTCTGGACAAAAATAAAATACTATGCATTTTGAAAGGCATTTCGCCTTTCAAAATGCATAAAATTATATTTTTTCCAGAAAACCTGAATAAAATTCTAGGTTTCACCAGTAAATTTAGGTAGGGTCTGGTTACCCTAAACACAGGTATTTTTGGGGCCTAATCTATCTTGTTTCTGTAGCTATGCAGGGTAAATTTGCCATTCCTGGTCCCAAACTCCAAATATAGGTTTTCTCTTGATGGAGCTGTAATACATTCAGCAGGACATTGGTTAAGAAACCTCCCTAAGCACTCATCATTGCTTAACCCTTAAAGCGCCGAGAAAAAAAAATGCATCTGAAAATGTCGTCTGTTGAAGTCGTCTGCTGCATATAATTACCTTACATTATTGACAAATTAAGTATATAGAAGCAAACAGTGTGGACCCACAACAGACTGCTCCTATAGGAGCCGGATCTGGGTCCACACTGTTTGCCATAGAGACTTCTTTAACATTTCAGCAGACGAGAAAAGCAGACGACTTTTGCTGCAATTGGTGCAATAAGGGTTAATCTAAAACAGCACTATCAGTCTACCACAAGCAAGAATTTCCTGTTTGTAAATGATTTCTTTGTCCAGCAAAACTGAATAGCCCACTATGATTTCTTTTGGGTTTCATTTTTAAAGGGATTTGTCCATCTGTTCATCGCTGTAAATATACAATAAAACAGACCTTAAAAAATCCCTAAAATATCAGAAATATAACATAAAATGGGCCACATCGCGCCACATCGGGACAAAGCCTGTCTTCGAGGTTTCTGAAAAAGTGATATTCAAATTAGCCTGCTCAGTTACAAAGACAAGCTAGAACATTGAAATTTCGATTGTAGAATGTCTAGACATTATTCTTTCTGTTAAGAGAACAACAAAGACGCTGATCAGACTGTGCCTATGAGCAGGCTGGTCTGAGCCTTTGTTGTTCGCAAACCCCTGAAGACAGGTTTTCTCGCATTGAGACCCAAATGTTTAACAATAATGCTATATAACGCTTTTCATTTTGGTGGATTCTTCCATGCATATTGATAGAATAAGTATGGATTTGCCCACAGGAGTTGCCCATTTTGTGTTTTAAGGGGTCATAGGAGAATTTTCCAAAGCTTGATGCATTTCTTGTCATGAAGGTTTGTTTATATCTTTTGACATAGTGCAGACTCTCATGAAATGCCACATTATGCGGCATTTTATCTGTGTCGTTTGCAAAAGTAACTGTTGGCAAGTATCCAGAATGAAAAGGGTAAATTTCCCCATTCAACACAAGGTCACTTTTGAGTCCATCAGAATCTATTGATAGTCATAGTGAATTACTTATTACATACAAATACAGAGTTCTCAATAGGATTTTGAAAATATGAGTAAAAATGTTGTTTGCCAGAAAAAATTGGAGTTTTACAATACTTTTCTATTGGTACTTTTGAAAAAGTTGGAGTCAGAATCAAAAAGTTGGAGTAAAATAATCCAAATTTGGAGTTAGTGAGAACTCTGCAAATAGATATACATGTTTCTGCTACCAGGCATTTAGTTAAGAGTGCGTAACAGAAAAATGATTTTCTTATTTCTCAACCAAAACATATGTTGTGGGTACTCAAAAGAACCGTCTCAATGAGATGGTTCTTTTGAGCATCCAAAACATGTGCTAAAAATTATGGGCAAGAAAATATTAACAATTTTATGTTGAAAATATTTGTTTTATCTAAATCTGTGTTAACTACTGCTTTACTTGGTGAACTGACACCAGTTTACCAGTTATGCTACACCACTGTTACTCTGGACAACCCATCCCCCTCCCTACTGGCTTACCAGTATACAAGGTGTATATATACTTTTGCTAGTAAATGACAAGAGCCCAACTCAAATCAATGATAGTCATGACTCATGAGAAAACTGCATGATCATTAGAAAGTCATCGAGATTGACTTACAAAGTGTGCCTAACAGTCAAAGAATAACAGTTCAGTGGCGGATCCAGAGGGGGTTCAGGGATTAGCTTGAACCCTCTTCAATCCCCCCACCCCATTTTTAAATATCCTAGGAAAATGAAATGAAATTTTCATGGGATATTTTAGAAAAATGAGATAAAATCAACAAAGCGAACCACCAATAAACCCAATTTCCAGAAATTGTGACAGACTGGAAGACTAACTGTTATCCAGGTAATGTGATCACTTGGCAAGTGAGAGGCCCTAGGTTCAATCCTGACAGTGAAATCCCTAATTTTTTATTCATCCTTTCAATAATAGATAACTATAATTCTACATTATCACAACAATGATACATGTAGACCGAAGATTCTTTAAAACATTATTTTATCCCATTTTTCGTCAAATATATTGAGCAGCTTTAGTGATTAAGTTTACTATGGACAGTAAGGTACATGTAATAAAGTGAACATAGAGTGTTTAATATACACTTGATTTCCAATAATGTGGTATGTGTGACCAGCAAAGCCTCAGATCAGATCAGACCTTTGCTAGTCACTTGAATATTCTATGACTATTAAGCTAATGACTGAACAGCATTTGGAGTTTCTAAGGTTAATAGAGAGCTGTACAGGCTCGTCTGAGTCTATTCATGTCAAAATGCCACATTGTTGGAAATCTCATGTCACAGCTCATATATGACTCCAAACAAACATTTCTGTTTAATCTAAAAAGTGTAGACAATAGAAACTGATGAGGTGCCAAAGGGTGTCATCTCATCAGGATGAAATAAACTATACACGTAATTAAAAATTCTAGGGTGGCTGGTCTCAAAAATATAATGGAACATCTAAACAGCATTATATCAGCTGGTGATGGATCTCACCATCTAAGGATAGGTCGCTATTCTTCAAATACTGACCTATCTGACTTGAGCATTCTGGGTACATAATTGTCTTGTTCACTAAATGCGTCACAAAGTCATGTGATTTTTTGGATTGATTAATTCAATCATTATCATGTATCAAATTGTGTTACAATGTGTCACTGGAAAGCTTATACATGTAGAACTTGACCATGTGCAAAACTTTTCACAAATATTTTTAATGCAGATAATATAATCATTCTATCACTTAATATAATAAAGCTGTGATGCACTTTATCTATATTGTGTGACTATTTTTGTTTTGTTTGTTTTCGTTGCTTTACGTCCCAAGTCAACAGCTATGGTCATGGCGGGACGGTCAGTTCACCTTACCACACTTTTTCCTGGGCAAGCTTGAACAAGCGGTTAACAAGTACTTCGTGCACATACTTTTGCCTGCAACTGACAATTGTGTGACTATAAAAGCAGGCTTAATGTCTCCATAGTTAGGCTATTTAAAGCCGTTTATCGCTTGCTTCCTTACAGGGGCAGCTTTTTAAGTAATAACACAAGTCCATTTTTGGCTTTTGATGTGTCATAGACTCATAGCAGACAGGTCGATATTCGGAGAATGTGACATGCTCAGACCACCACACAATTAATGGGATGGATCCGTGAACACACTTGTTCACTAAATGTGTCACTAACACTGCTTAACCTGGCTCAGAATTTGTTGTAGCCAACACTTTAGCCAAATGAAAAAGTTGGAACCAAACGAATGGATTTTAGCCAAGGTTTTAGCCAGAAAGTAGTATCAAGAAACTGTTCTGTATTTAACTCGTTGCCAGCTGGCAACGACTTTTGTCATCTGCTGATAACCTTTGCAAACAGTTTGGACCCAGATCAGGCCCGACAAAATGTCGGGCCTGATCTGGATCCAAACTGTTTGACACCCTAATGGTAATGAAAAATCCAGCATTCAAAGAGTTAAATATGGCACAATAAAAAAGTGTGAAGGAATAGTAAAAGCAATATTGGATATCAAAATACACTTCTTCACAGATATGTAATTTTTGAACCACCTAGAGTGTACTTTTAGCCAATGACTTCTATTTGTAGCCACTCTACATTTTTAGTTTTTGTTTTGTTTTGTTTGTTTTGTTGCTTTATGTCCCAAGTCAACAGCTATGGTCATGGCGGGACGGTCAGTTCACCTTACCACACTTTTTCCTGGGCAAGCTTGAACAAGCAGTTAACCAGTACTTCGTGCACATACTTTCGCTTGTAACTGACAACAACCCTTCTTGAATGATTCAGCAGAAGGGAGGAGAATGATCGTAGAAATTATTTCATAATCAATCTCCACGAAAGTATGGGACCGGGCCGGGATCTAACTCGCGACCCCTGGATCTGCAGTCAGACTCGCATCTGTTGCCAGACACGTTACCGACTGTGCTACGCGGCTCGGTTCTACATTTTCAGTAGCAAATGGCTACAATGGCTAATGGCAGGGTGAGCCCTGACTAATAACTTACTTTCATCAAAGGGATATAAGCTCTTCTCATCCATGCCAGCCCGACCTTCAGCTTGTATCTTTTCTGAAATAAGAACATAATACTGAAAGACAAATAAATAATATTATGTAACACTTATGTTCCAACAAGGCTCAATCATTGACCTTCAGAATAAAGTAATTTTTAAATGTCAAACTTACTCCATTTTTCTGGGAAAAGGTATGGGTGTATCACTGTTGGAATCAATGTTGCACTCAAAACTCCGGCTGTCCCTAAAACTACCCATATTGGCTTAACATAAATATATCTTGCCATTTGTCTTGATTTTCAGCTGTTTGTTTTATTATTTTTATTTTTTTTCTGTGGTGCTGTTCGTATGAAAGTCGGGCCATATGCATGGCTGTCGTTTCAGAGGTTTACCATGTAGCGAAATAAATTACATTCGCGAAATTAATAATAAAAGAAAAAGCCGAGGCATTTACAAAATTACAAATTTGCACAGGTAGCCCTACCATATTTTGTACATTTTTCACGAGAGTAATTATCGCAAGAATTTTAGAATTTAACTTTTTAACATGTTATGTTAGGAGTTTAGGGCACTCCGTACTTATTAATTTTTGTGGTGTAAAAGGTAACACTCAAATTGGATCAGGGACGTATGTTCGATTTGTAATTTTATGATCCATGATTGGATTCAGTCTTTCCTGATAGGTCGCACTAGATGGGAAGTCATCCGAGGAGGTCAAAGTGACCTCTGGTGTACCTAAAGGCTCAGTACTGGGCCCGATCCTCGTTCTATTGTACATCAACGACCTACCTGAAAACATTCAGTCCCAGGTCAGGTTATTTGATGATGATACTACCGTTTACCTGACAGTCACCAACATGCAAGATAGTCAGGTACTTCAGTCCGACTTGGAGTCTCTTCAGCATTGGGAGAGAACCTAGGATATGGAGTTTAACCCAGGCAAATGCCAGGCAATCCAAATTACCCACTCAAAAAGCCCGGTTAAGTCCAGATACTTCATGCATAACCAGGAACTAGAATCTGTGGATGCAGCGAAGTATCTGGGTGTGACCATCAGCAAGGACCTGAGCTGAGCTGGAACACCCACATAAACAATATTACCAGTACTGCTAACAAAACACTAGGTTTTGTCAAAAGAAAAACTATGGCATACAACTCCCTTGTCCGTCCACAGATTGAGTATGCTTCGGCCGTCTGATTCAAAACTGGTTCGTCCGCTTGATAAAGGAGGGACATTTTATTTGGCATTAATGGGTTAGGCAGGCCCAAAAGTAATTCAAAGAATGAATCGGCCTAAAAAGCAAGACGAAAACTCGGACAATTTAATACGACATTTTCAGGCTCATTTCTGGTTAATTTGTATTCCGAAGAACCAACTCGGATAGTCCATATGTTAGGTTAACGCCGTTACATTTTCTTGGCCCTTTGCAATTCTAACTGCAGAAGTTTGACTGTTTAATATTCGGCCAGGACAGTTCCTTTGCCGAACTTGACCCGAAGGGGTGGCCGAACTTACCCCATGGCGGGACAAGTTCGACCATCATGACCTGTTCTCCTTGAATGAAGATTACCCTTTATCGTACAAAGACACATGATAGAGGTTACCGGGACTGGTACCACCCTTTTGTGCCATACTTAAATATATAGGTTTCGCAGACTTAGATATTATAGTCTTTCGAAAATTGTACGTTTTCTAAAATGGGGCCGAACTAGCCCCTGTCTCCCCCATTATGCTCGAAAGTATTAATAAAGTGCATCTGGATTTCCACTAAACCATTTGGGTATGTATTACATATGCATACCACAGGAGCTTGAAGATCGATCCTTATATTATCACTTAAAACCGAAAATATCATAATGTCATTTCGTAGTGACATAGTGAGCTTTTGGTTTTGAGGCTATAGACATTGATTGAGGTGAGGTAAGATAAAGCCAGAACTTCAAGCTCCTGTGCTTAAACACAGAACCAATCTGTCTCGTGATTTATAAGCAGTGTTCATACATATAGGGGAACACGACACTTCACCTCTGGAGTTTGTGTTTCCAATAGGGTTTAAAGGAAACCTAAATAGTGCTAAAATCATTTTAGGGGTCGTAGAACCTTTCAAAGAGTTAAGAGAATATTATAAAATAAAGGTCATACAGAGCTGTCTCGGGTCCATTTTCTGAAATTTTCGATCAAGTACTTTATTCTCCTTTATATATTTCCTTGGTACGTACCGACGCCTTTGTCATCTGCTAAGGACCTTTGCAACAGTTTGGATAGAAAGTTGGTTCTGATATGGATCCAAACTGTTTGACACTCTAACTGAGTTTCTGAAAGAAGTTTTTGAAAAAGTTTATTTTGAAAAAAAATCCGGAGACGACAATTAAAGCATAAAACAGCATTACCAAGCCTGCAAATAGCTAAATAATAAATGGCATAAAAGAATCATCTTGTTTTAGATCCCGAGAAGCTGACGTAAATGAAGCTATTCCAAAAGATACATACTTGGGTAGGAAACCAAATTCGTCTTTCGTGTCTCAGGGTGAACAATTACGTCGGATTTTGCAATCATCTTGATAAGGAAGAGAGAGGGCTTGTTGTTTTACTTTAATTGTCTTCCTGATGTCGTGTGACTGTTTGTGTTCTGTGGCTGTTCCTCGCGCTTACGGTGCAGTATGTTATTGTGGTATTTCTTTGTCATACCAATTTACTTTTTTGATCAATATAAAGGGAAAGGGTTGTTATTCATTTAAGCGAATCACAAACTACCGGTAGATGGAAGAGACGTACCTTTGTTGGGCTATCAGATTGAAGGACAGTTCTATTTTTACTTGTTCTTCATCTATGGGTCTGAGGTCAGCTGCCTTTAATTGTCCGCGGGTCCCAAACACAATCCGATATATGTGTCAAAGGATGCAAAAAGCTATTCCTATTTATATTTAGATGACTTTGCAGGAGCAGATGCGCAATAATTAGCCATAAAATCACATTACTTTCATGTGGAATGGACCTCCCCTCCCAAGTAACTATACAACTTTCTTCTGAGTGCTGTTCATTTTTGAAAATTTAATGCTTAAAGTAACACTTGAAAGAGTGAAGAAGCTTTTAGATCTTTTTTGCAATTATGGCTATAGAAGTATTCAGCTACGTCATTTGTTACTTGGAAGGTTCCAACTAAAAGACTTATCTTTTGATGAGATGGTAGGGGCCTGATGCAGTGGCTGTTGTCAGGCCCACCGGGGTTTACCTGTTGGATTTCTTTTGCTCCGGTATTCAGCTTCATGTACTGTTGAGTCCTTAACTTTGCTTTAGGGTTCTCCTTTTTTATATCTTGATTTATATACTCTAGGAAATGATGCATGGTTAAGTTAGGGGTCTTTCATGCAAACCAAACATCTATGTGTCTTGATCCACATCTGAACTAAGGGTGAGGTTGGCTCGCCGTGAGACATGTTTAAGCCCTCCAGTAAGATTTTTTGCTGGCCGTTCGAGGGCGGGGCTTCTTTTGAGGATCATTTATGATATTTCTGTCTTGAAATACCCTTCGGAGATCCAACTTGATAAAGCCAATACCTCTGATACCGAAGCCGCATTTTTAGATTTGCATTTGTCAATTTCAAATGATATTGTTTCTACCAAAATTTATGATAAAGTGACGGCTTTGATTTTGAAATTGTCAATTTCCTTTTTTTGGATAGTGATGGTCATCGCTCTACATCATATGGAGTCTATATCTCTCAACTGTTTTAGTCTCCTTTAACCCGTTGTGGTCTGTAGTCTGTGATTGTGGCATATGCATTCATTGTCTTGCCGTACTTGTTTTTCGTGTGAGCTAAACAAGTTTTAATTATGCTGTTGCTGTCATGTGGCTGTCTGTAGTCTGTGTCTCTTCCTCACAGCATCATGGGTCAGCCAGTGATGTCCCTGGTTATATTCCTTTTTTTAGAATTCTGACAATGAACATCCTACCTGTATAAACACATAAAAGTAAGAAAGAGGGCAAAGATCAGGAATCGATGCAATCAAGTACCACACCTGGCTCAGGGTTCCACATGGGAAGTGAAAACCACACAATTAGACATCGCAAACGAGAGCCAAGAGGTCCGCCCTTTCCCAGCAGGTGACCACAAAGCATCAATAAACAGACGGGTGCGAAAGCATAACAAACACAAGGTAAGTAAGGGTACAACGATCAGGAATCGATACAATCAAGTACCACACCTGACCTAGGATACCAATGGGAGAGACAAACTCACAGTTAGACACCACAAACGAGAGCCAAGAGGTCAGCCCTTTCCCAACAGGTGACCACAAGGCACAAATAAACAGACGCGCACAAAGGCATAACAAACACAAGACAGAAAAACATAAAACATTCACAAAAGAAGTACCATTTTGAAACGGTCAGTAGAATAATATACTGGAGGACTTAAACTAAATCAGATGTGGATCAAAACACATAGATATTTAGTATGCATGAAAAACGAATGAGTTGAGAGATATAGACTCCATATGATGTAGAGCGAGGACCATCACTATCAAAAAAAAGGAAATTGACAATTTCAAATTACTAGGTCTAAATTACTCATAACTGACAACATGTTTAGAAAAAATCTTGAACTGAGTGCGACATGAGAAAATCAACAATGAGGCTGTGCCTCACAAGGAGATTCAGATCAGCCTAGGTATCAGCTCAGTCTGATCAGTGTCATCGCTGACTGTATGAAGAAAGCTTGGGTCCTTTGTTACTCACTGAGCGCACATCCAAGACTGATCATACTGGGTTGATGCCCGGGCTTATCAGTCCTCTCTTTGCACATGCTCAATATATTGGTTTTGTGATGCCGTCACTTATAGCTGCATAGTCTGTAACTTTTGATCTTTTAATTTTAGAAATAAAGTTCATTTTTTTTCAAGAATACAGTAAAAATACTCAAATTCAGGTACACATTTTACCATTTTCGTAAATTTTAACAAATGACCACTATCAAAACAACAGCATTTATGTTAAAGATCAACTGTATAGAATTATTGAAGGGACGTAGATAATTACCAATAAGAGAAAAACACCTATTTTGATAAGATATTAACTTTTCCATGCAGTTTTCAGCTGTACTGAACATATTTATTGTGAAAACATAACTTTATTATACTTTTACAAATGATTTAAAAAGAGAATATTTTTTTTCGAAAAATGTTCATAGTTACCGACCTAGTCTCTTTAAATGGGCATACATGCTCGTATTGAACTGTTGCACTCACGAGAAATGTACAAAATATGAAACCTGTGCAAAATTGAAGTGGTTTCATATTTTGTATATTTCATCCTGTTGTACAGCAACATAACAAGATTTTCTAGTTTTGCAGTCATCTCGATGGGGGAAGAGAGAGCTGATTGCTTTGCTTGTCTTGTCTTCCTGGTGTCTCATAATTGTTGTGTTGCTCTTCCTCACGATGTCATGGGTTTGTCTGCAGTTTGTGATTGTGGTAATTCCTGATCATACTCACTATTTTTCATTTAGAGTTCGAAATGCTTAGAGTTAAAAGGAGGGATCAGTAAGCTATTAACTTCTAAAAGCACTCTTGGTGTGTAGTACATTTATCAATTGCTGATATCTCAATCGAAACAAATTATGTTTGTGTTTACAAGAACAATCCAAGTGACAAGTTTTTAAAGTACAATGTACATACACCATATTGGCTTATTTATGAGATTTAGGAATTTATCACATATGCCATCAGCGCTTGCCCAAATGAGGCCGTGTATCTGGTCAATCTCCCTAGAACATTCGATGCTCGCATACACTTGATAACATCCAGCCAAACTAGATAGCCGTGCATGTTTTATTGTAAGAATATGACTTAACGCATATATGAGCCGCGACATGAGATTTCCAACAATGTGGTATGTGCGACCAGCAAATGCTCAGACCAGCCTGCGCATATGCGCAGTCTGATCAGAGCCTTTGCTAGTAGCTTGAATATTCTAGGAGTGTTAAGCTGCTGACCGAACGTCATTTTGAGTTTCTAAGCTTAAAAGGAGGTTGCACAGGCTCGTCAGAGTCTACACATGTCAAAATGCCACATTGATGGAAATCACATGTCACTGCTCATATGATAAGTATCACAATCTCATTATGGACGGGAAATAAAAAATGAATAATAATTATGCTGTCTGATGTGAATGCAGCTTCTATAAACGTCAGGTAGAGTATTTCTGAATATTTTTCCCAAGTTTCTGAAACAGTTCTGAAACACCCCTTTGTGCTGACACATTCAATTTGGGCAAATGCGTTTACGCTACACTAGACCTTGAACTAGGACATTATCTCAACTTTTAATGTAGTGAGGGGCATACCATAAATACATGTATATGAAAAGAAGAACATATGAAAACATGCTTAGTTTTTGCAAAAATCATGGATTTTAATATTTGTGGAAACTCAAGTCAATAAACATATCATTTTGCAAATTTATTTTTGAATAGTTATAACAAATAAAACACAACAATTCTAACAATCATTACATTTTCCCTTCAGTAGGGCTTCGTCTTTTGAAAAGAAACTTTTTAAAACCTGACTGTCTAAGTCATCCCTGCACAGCAGTCTTATAACTGAACAAATAGTTTGATGGTGAGGGGAACAAACATTGATCAGCTAGGTTTGATAAAGGCGAGTTTATGGCAAACTCACAAGATGATTTGCGCAACCAGCAAAGACTCATCCATCCAATTTAAGTACAAAGTAAAGATTCTAATCTCAGTTTATCAATGTTTGGGTTAGTCTCAGTCTCCACTGGGTGCACATTAGATTTCAAACAAAGTGGGATGTGCGACAAGCAAAGGCTTAGACCAGCCTGCGCATACACGTAGTCTGATCAGAGCCTTTCCTAGTCGCTTGACTATTCTATGAGTGTTGGCTACTGACCAAACAGCATTTGGAGTGTCTATGCTTCAAAGCAGGCTGCACAGGCTTGTCTGCGTCTACACTTGTCAAAATGCCACATTGTTGGAAATCACATGTCATGGCTCATTTGTTGGGTTTTAATGTACTAATTCATTTGTTTTGTTCTTTATTTGTTGTTGTTATCATCGTTGTTGTAAACGTCCTAGCTAAGTCATAGGTCCCATGAAATAAAATATTTTGTTTTTTCTTTTGTTTGTTAGTTCTTATTTGTAGGGAGCACAGTGACTCAGTTGGAGCGCAGTGGCTCAGTGGTAGAGTGCTTGACTTGAAATCTAAAGGCCGCGGGTTCGAGCCTCACCGTCGTCACTGCGTTGTGTCCTTGAACAAGAAAATTAATCCTAGCTTAGTACCTGTTCAGCCCAGGAAGACCCGTCCCTATATAACTGTAAGATTGTTGATGGGACGTAAAGAATCAAATCAAACAAAAAAAAACAGTGGCTCAGTGGTAGAGTGTTTGACTCCGAGACCAAGGGGCCAGGGGTTCTAGCCTCACCAGCGTCACTGTCTTGTATCCTTGAGCAAGACACATCTATCCTTGCTTATTACTGGTTCAACACAGGAAGACTCGTCATTTTATAACTGAAAAATTGTAGACTGGGACGTAAAGAATCAAACCAAACAAGCAAATGATTTGTTTGATTTATCTCACTTTCTCAATGAAATGCGTATACATCATTCACTTTGAATAAACTATTACAAGATTTGTTTAGTAAAATAAAAAGTTTTGTAAAATATTATACAAGATTGTGAAAACTGAACATGCTGTCAGTTCTAAGGCGGTAGTTCTGCTGTTGTTTTTCATTGTTTGTGGTTGCTCCATATGTTTTTTGTTTGTTTGTTTTTTGTTGTTGTTTTTTTGTTGTTGTTTTTTTTTTTGGGGGGGGGGTGTTGTTCCTTGTTTTGTTTTGCAGTACTTTGTGTCCTTTTTTTGTTTTGCAATCATCTCGGTTGGGAAGAGAGATCTGGTTGCTATACTTTTGTCGTGCTCTGAATGTCAAGTCGCTGTTATCGTTCTTTGACTCTTACTCACGGTGCCATGGATTGATCTGTAGTATGTGATTGTTGCAGTTTCTGATCATACGCACCTAATTAATGAAGACATAGTCTTTTTAGTTCAAAATTGATAGTTAATAACTGACTGTGTAAAAGGTAAATAAAGCTGCATAGTCTGTAACTTTTGATATTCTAATCTTGGAAATAAAGGTTCTATTTTTCAAGAATACAGTAAAAAAAATACTCAAATTCAGGTAAACATTTTACCATTTTCATAAATTTTAACAAATTATATCTATCAAAACAACAGCATTTATGTTAAGACTCAACTGTCTAGAATTTTTGGAGGGACGTAAATAATTCCTAACAAGAGAAAAATCACCTGTTTTTATTTTAGATAATTTACTTTTCCATGCAGCTTTCATCTGTACTGAACATATTTATTATGAAAACATAACTTAATTCTTTTTTTACAAATGATTTAAAAAGAAATATTTTTTTTTTCGAAAAATGATCATAGTTACAGATCTAGTCTCTTTAAAATATTTTAACATGGGAACTATTTAGTAGCATTTGTTCTTAATAAATTTTGTCGAAACATTTTACACACATCATGGTGAAGTAGCTGGTCAATCTCTCGGTGTCGTAAGTTTTGGTGTAGATCTTCCACTTTTGGATTGCTCTTTTTCACTCTCCAACACTGATAGCGTGGTTCTTGATGAATGTCTGCTTTCATTACCCTTCATATCTGCAGAGGTTTTACTCACTGATGACCTAGTACCTCGCATGTAGGACGGGACATAATCATCATCAATATTGGTGTTGACTAACTTATGTTTTCTCTTTTTAGGAGGCTTGGTCAGTGACGGTGTATCTTCATGTGAATCTATTGCAATATCGCCTCTTGCTGTTGATTCAACAGCAAGAGGCGATATTGCAATAGATTCATCAGTATCACTGAAGTATCTAGGAGTCGTGCTATATCCACGTCTAGGAGAAGAGTAGCTGCTATAGAGGGAGGAGAGAGTGGGACTTTCTTGTCTTGGTGCCTCATTGCTCTCTTGAATCGATGTTGTTTTGCTACTCCATGGAGCTGGTACATATGTACCATATAAAGAACTTGGTGTCGTTTCTCTGATCATTTCTAGATTCAATCTTGATATGGATGTTGCTGTTCCACGGGAACTGGCAGAAACTAGAAAATATTGAAACCAGTCTGAGATGATATTACATACCTCCATATGAGGGAGATTATTTGAAAATTGTCATTTATTATTTCAGAAGCAAACATATGTTGTTGGTGCTTTAAAGAACCGTATTATTAAGCCGGTTCTTTTGAGCACTCAAAATACATGTTTCAACAATAATTTACGCTAAAATAAGTTGATTTATTTCTTAAATAGATACATACAATGAAAGTAAAGAAAGTAAGAAGGAGGACAAAGATCAGGAATTGATACAATCAGCACCACACCTGACCCAGGATACCAATGGGAAAGTGACAAACTCATAGCAGACACCACAACCGAGAGCCAAGAGGTCAGCCATTTCCCAACAGGTGACCACAAGGCATCAGTAAACAGACGCCCAGGAAAGCATAACAAAAACAAGACAGAAATAACATAAACGATCCACAAAAGAAGCATCGCCTTGGAACGGTCAGTAACAATATTTTACAGAGGGGCTTAAACCAGTTTCACGGTGCGCCAACCTCACCCTTAGTTCAGATGTGGATCAAAACACATAGATGTTTGGTTTGTATGAAAGACCCCTAACTTATCAATGAATCATCACCTAGAACACAAAGCACTGTTTTAACATAAGTTTAGTTTAGAGTCTCTCGTAGTATACCATAACAGCCAACTTTCTTCAAACCAACAAAGACGCTAATAACACTGCTTGGATTTTGCAGACTGGCCTGTGCCTCCCTAGATTACATGTAACAATATCATTTTTTTAAGGTGGCTAGGCCAACAACTCTGGGTATACAAATCTTCTGTGATATTGCTTCACATAGCTTAGTATCATTCAGTATTTCCGGGCCGCGTAGCGCAGTCGGTAACGTGTCTGGCTACAGATGCGTGTCTGACTGCAGATCCAGGGGTCGCGAGTTCGATCCCGGTCCGGTCATATTCTTTCGTGGAGATTGATCATGAAATGATTTCTACGGTCATTCACCTCCCTTCCGCTGATTCATTCAAGAAGGGTTGTTGTCAGTTACTAGCGAAAGTATATGCACGAATTACTGGTTAACCGCTTGTTCAAGCCTGCCCAGGAATAAGTGTGGTAAGGAGAACTGACCGTCCCGTAATGACCATAGCTGTTGACTTGGGACGTAAAGCAACAAACCAAACAAACAAAAACAAAATCATTCAGTATTCCCTATTCTCAACGTGCTATCATTGGTCAGGTGTGGTGACAACTTTATAAATGGGTCAGGTTGCGAGAAAACCTGTCGTTGGGGTTTCCGTCTAAGCGAGTTTCAAACCAGTCTCCTCAGCTACAGAGACTAGCTAGTGAATTGAAATTTCGCCCGTAGCAAGTCTATATATAGAACTTTTCAAAAAAGGAATAACAAAGGCGCTGATCAGACTGCGCGGATGCGCAGACTGGTCTGCGCCTGTGTTTTTCGCAAAACCCCGAAGACAGGTTTTCTCGCGACGAGGCCCAAATAATGTATGTCTCTTACGTAAAGTACGATTGGTGAATGATCTATGGGCGTCAGGAGCCACTGAGAGTGCCGTTGATCGTCCACCATCAAACATATGGTTCTGATGATCTACTGGAGCTGACGAAGGAGGTACAGCAGCTACTGGAATACTCTTTGGCGTGTCCTCATCTCTCATACTGTAGTGTTTCAGTTGTGCTGTAAGAGCATGGCAGGGATCAAATTAAAGCTGTTTAGTCTGTAACTTTTGACCTTCTAATTTTAAAAATAATGTTTTTATTTTTCAAGAACACAGTAAAAATACTCAAATTCAGGTAAACATTTTACCATTTTCGTAAATCTTAACAAGTTATCACTATCAAAACAACTGCATTTATGTTAAAATTCAACGGTCTAGAATTATTGGAGGGACGCAAATAATTACCAACAAGAGAAAAAAAAACACCTATTTGATAAGATAATTCACTTTTCCATGCAGTTTTCAGCTGTACTGAACATTTTTATAGTGAAAACATAGCTTAATTCTACTTTTACAAATGATTTAAAAAGAAAATAAAAATTTTCGAAAAATGTTCAAAGTTACAGAGTATGCAGCTTTAAGCACTTGCTAACTTGCTAAATGCTAGCAGTTTTCTCCAAAAAGCAAGTAGAAATTGCCATCACTTGCTATTTTTATAGTCACTCTCAAATCAACCAAATTATGCAACACAGCATAAGTTGTATGGCAAACAGTGCATATCCCGATCAGCAAGCTTCTTCAGAAGCTGGCTGATCTGGATCCACACTGTTTGCAAGGAAACCTGAATATAGGCTCAGAAAGCTGATAATGTTAAATTGGTTGTGTCCATCAATTAATGTTGTGTACGTATGTTAATTAAATTTGTTCACAATGCTACTAATAAAAATAGTTCTTACATTTTCAGTGAAAACGCAAGTTGATCAGCATCTTTAGCAAGTGAGAAAATAGCCGCTCGCTATTTTTAGCAGTTGGTTAAAAATCTAAAATTTGATCCCTGCATAGGTTCACATAAACTATTGGCGTTATGACTCTTGGGTATCTCATCGAGGCAGCTTTTTCGGAGTAGGCACAAGGTATTATATGAGCCAAGACATGTGATTTTCCACAATGTAGCATTTTGACATGAGTAGTCTAAGACGAGCCTGTGCATCCCCCTTTTAAGCTTAGAAACTCCAAAAGATGTTTAGTCAGTAGATTATCAATCAAATAATATTCAAGCGACTAGCAAGGGCTCTGATCAGACTGCGCATATGATCAGACTGCGCATATGCGCAGACTGGTCTGAGCATTTGCTGGTCGCACATATCACATTGTTGGAAAATTCATGTTGTGGCTCATATCTAGATTGAGAAATAAGTAAATGAATCTTTAAATGTACACTATTTTTATAGTAAAGTAAGTTTATGAACCAGAAACTTTCTAAGATTAGAACCATGTTGTGTCAACGCTGTTGCATTATGGTCTATGTGACATGTTTTATATTTGGTGCTTTGCAAAATGCGGTTGAATTAATTTGTGTTTTATTTAAGACTTTGTACCAAATTTAAACTTAAGTTCTTTTTCTTTATTCAAATGTCATTGGTGTGAAATAATGCAACCTAGACCAATTGAACGCATGTATAGATGTGTGATATTTAAAGGTTCCTATCTAGCTGTATGTATTAATTTTAACAAATTGTCAACCTGGATACATTTCATTCACTAGTGAGTAAAACATCAACAGTTGCTGCCTATTTAGAGTCGTGTTTTTCTTGCTAACTGGTCTGGATGTCCTGCCAAAATTGCGTTTTTTTAGAATTAAAAGAACAATGTTCAAAATTGTTTTATTGCTAGTATACCCCATAATTAGGGGTCGACCTGCTCCTCAATACAATTTGAGCAGTAAAACTTCAGATACACTTAATCATACTTTCGAGAATAAGCCTCCAGCATGCATACATGGCTTATTTTTATTTGGTGTAAAATTTAACCTGTTTCTAGTACTCAACAATGTTTAATCCTTCATTGATGGACCATGGTGAGGATTTGTGGCATTTCCATGAAATATCGTTTTTTTTCTTTGTTTTGTCAGTAAACACGTTCATAGGATTTTGATGTGCCTAACCTGGCCTCGAGGTCATTAATTTTTTTTCATGTTCAACTCAGTTGAGCATGAAATTTATCCTACTCAAAAAAACTAAAATGCTGAAAAATAAAGATTTTTCTTGCTTTCAAAGTAAGTAAGGATGCAAAGATCAGGAATCAAAACAATCAAGTACCACACCTGACCCAGAATACCAATGGGAAAGTGACAATCTCACAGTTAAACACACAAACGAGAGCCAAGACGTCAGCCCTTTCCCAGCAGGTGACCACAACGCACAATAAACAGACGCGCACAACGGCATAACAAACACAAATCAGAACAAAAACATAAAATATCCACAAAAGAAGTACCGCCTGGGAAGGGTCAGTAAAATATTTTACTGGAGGGCTTAAGCCGGTTTCACGGCGCCAAACTCACCCTTAATTCAGATGTGGATCAAGACACATAGATGTTTGGTTTGCATGAAAGACCCCTAACTTATCAATGCATCATCTCCTAGAACATATAAATCAAGATATAACAAGGAGATAAAGCAAAGATAAGGACTCAACAGTAAATAAAACTGAATACTGGAGCAAAAGAAATCCAACAGGTAAACCCCGGTAGGCCCCATAAACAGCCAAAGCATCAGGCCCCTACCATCTCATCAATAGATAAGTGTTTAAGTCGGAACCATCATAGAGTCTGAAGTCAGACCCACCGGGGTGCAATTAAAGAGGAAAGCAAAGTTGCCAACCGTGATAGGGTTGACCACCAAGCTTGCAGTCTGTTGCAATACATTAATGTTATAGTCAATCTTTTTATAATGGGAAATTGTTTTAATGAACTGCGCTGAAAAACTATTAGAGCCAACAATCCTCTTCAATTTATACACCAAGTCATCATAGAAATGAGGCTCCGAAAGTCCTTGGCGCAAGAGAGATTGTAGTCAAACTTGGAATTTAGAAAACAAATAATCCTATCGTCTATAAAATTTTGAAAATATTTTGTGAAGTTTATGATACCGATAGCCTTGTTTAAGAAGTTTCTGAGTTAACAATTTATTGCGAGTGTTGAAGTCAGCAAATAGCTAGATGCTCTAGCAAAACGAATGAGTTGAGAGATATAGACTCCATATGATGTAGAACGAATGTGGTATTTATCATGCTAAAATGTTCAACTGCCAACAATTGTCAGCATTTTGACATTTAATGGGGTGCTAAATTTAATGCTCAGTTTAGTTGAGCATGGATGTTTTAAAGCCTAGAAGCCTGATTGCACAAAGTATTAAAGCAGATAAAGATTCAAATCAAACCAAATAAGGCCTAGCATTTAGATCATCATGTTTCCCTGTTATGTGAAGAGTAATATAATAGCATAACATGTTGCATCCAAAATTCCAAGACTTTTTGGCCAGTAAAAATAATATAAGACCCTCCACACAAGTGGCTTTGGCTACTGACTATATTAAGTCGGTGGCTCTGTTGTTGATGATTCCTTTTTCGTGTTTCCCCAGTTGTTTGTATTGCTTTGTGTTTGGTCCTTTATTGCAATGCTGCACTTTGTGTCCATTTAAGTTTTGCAATCATCTTACTAAGGAAGAGAGGGGGCTTTACTTTAATAATGTTCGTGCTTTAGTGTGGTTCTAAGCCTTGCCTGGTTAAGTCACAAAACAATGGCTTTTCTACAAAAATCCATATGTGCTGCCATGTTTAGGCCAGAGTGGAGTGTTTTATTAGTTGATTTACGGGAATTTTTTTCAGATTTAGGGTCTGTGTGACAAAAAAAACAAGCTCTGAAAACGACTAGTCAACTGGTCATTTTCAGGGCCTTTTTTAATATCTCCAGAACAAACAGTAAAACTAGTAAAGTAAACCAACAGTCTGTATTAAATCTTTGAATAATTTATAATTTTCCTGCATAGGACAATCACTTTAAACAGTGGCACTCTCGAAAACACATAAACAGAACCTCAAAAATATTTTTTTTTCAACGTCGTCGAATAAAATAAAAAAAAAAATAGATTTTTTTCTACTTTCAAAAAAATTACAGTAGGAGGGTTCTTAAATCAACTAATAAAAAAAATCTGGCCTTACTATAACTCTTACCAGCCTTTCTTGCTCTATAGTAGCAAAAGCTAGCTATTGCCAGAAGACCAATGAGTAGGGCTGTTAGAACGGCTAAAACAATTACAGCTGGCAGTAGAGAACTGTCCGTTTGTGTGACTGTCTCTGAACCTCCATCACGGGCTATAAAAATAAAAGGAAGACATTTTTAACCCTTTTGTATATTAGTGACTCATAAATATATATTTTGACAAACAGTGAATACCCAGATGAAATGCTGCAATATGCAGCATTTCATCAGTGTCTACACTATTTGAAAAGACAAAAACGATCTTTAGAGAACTAAATACATATTTTATTTGGAATGGATAACCTGTAGCCCCTCATTATATAAATTGGACAATTCCAAGTGTATTGTATGAAACCAGAAAGAAGAATCTATTAAAGCATAAAGGTTATTCTTTTTAAAATAATGGGTTCTTCCATTTGGTTCGATACATTATACTTAGGATGTTTTGTTGTGCGTATTAAGGATCAAATGAAAGCAGAAGAAATACAAAGCAAAACATTGGAAAATATGCCATAAATCTGAGTTAGAAAAAATGTTACACTAAATGTCTAGGTACTGGCACAGTCTTGTCAGAGCCTTCACTGTTTGCATATGCAAATGAGGCTCCTAGTCATATTTAGTAGCTTTGTATGCTTGTGTTGCAAGTGACTTTTGGATGATGGGATTAGTACTTAAACCTTTCATTGTAGTGGAGACATTTGTCATCTGCTGATTACCTTTGTAATCAATTTGTGACCAAATTAGGACCGACGGAACGTCGGTCCTGATCTGGGTCCAAGTGGTTTGACACGCTCAAAGGTTTCTAGAAACAATATTTTGAAACTGTGATTTTTGATTAATGTCAGCAGACTACAAAAACATAAAATAATTACCCAAAATGCAAAAAACTATAGTCTTATGTACTGGACCATTTAGTTAACAGTGACGTGGTTCCTTTCAAATAAGAGATAAATGTAGCATACATGTACATATGTATAATCAATATGCTATTAAAATCATTTGCCTAAAATCTTATGTGTTAAAGACGCTAATTATATATCAAATAAAACAGTAAAATTTAGGTTTACAGTTTGGGTATTTAGCAATAAGAAAGTGTTGGAAATGCAAATTATTGAGCTTATGATCTTATTATGTTTTCTATTCCATACAACAAACAGGATCTGTAATGCTCCATGAACCATTGTCGAGGCAGACAGCCTGGAAATTTCCTGCTAGTGTGTATCCTTCTGTGCAAGAATAGGTCACCAATGACGCTGTTCCATTAGATGATACTGTATAAGAACCATCTTGTAGACCACCAAGAGTTTGGCATGGTACTGAAAAAGACATAAGCATATATATATATATATATATATATATTATGTTACATTAATACTCATATCATATATAAAATGAACACAAAGACCAATGTCGATTCTTAAAACCAGTACTTTTATAATGTCCATTTTTTAACATATATGTTTTGATAAAAAATCATGAAAATCATCAAAAGTTTGATCATATAGTATTTGCAGAGTATCTCAACAACTCTTGTGTCTTAAGTAGGATGTATTTTTCCCGACCCTCCATACACACGTTTTCTTATGTCGAGGCTTATATGGGCCTTGACTCGAGAAAACCTGTCTTCGGGGTTTGCGAACAACACAGGCCTCCAGACTGCGCATCCGCGCAGTCTGATCAGCGCCTTTGTTATTCGTTATTTGGAAAGTATCAGATGTTATCTTGCTACAGATTTAATTTCATATTTCTAGCTAGTCTCTGTAGCTGAGGAGACTGGTTTGTAACTCTCTTTGTCTGAAACCCCAAAGACAGGTTTTCTTGCGACGAGGCCCATATAGTAAAAACAGCTCAATCACCACATGAGACAGTAGAGGTACTCCATGTTCCATCATTTCTACACTCAGTTACTGGTTCTCCTTTCAGTGTGGTTCCCGTTGTACAGCCAAACTTCGCTATTGTCGTTTGTCCATCAGTGTAGTAAGACAGAGAACCAGAATCGGGTGATGGGATAGTGGCACATTTTTCTGAAATGTACAGTAAAACCTGTCTAAAACGGCCACTCAAAAAAGACAAAACAATGATCTTTATGACAAATGGTAGATTAATAAAGGTCAAAAGTACAGAGTGCTCCCCTTGGAGCATTCTGCAATACTTTGGACCTGCATTGAGCAATAATTGGAAACAATTATTGACATCTTAATTCAAAAGAATACTTTTCTGTTGTATTATATGAGCCAATTTGCAAAGATTTAATTGTAAGTAAGACTAACAGAGATATTTTGACTAGTAAGAATCAAACAAGTTTGGATGTAGCGAGACTAGTTAACATACAGTAAAACCTGTCTAAAACGGCCATTCTAAAAAAGATCAATATTTGGTTTTCAAGACCAATTATCGCTTAATGCAGGTAAAGTATTTAAGAATACTCCAAGGGGAGCATTCTGCAATTCTTTCGACCATTGAGCTTCCATAAGTCATTAAGATCTTTGTTTTGTCTTTTTTTTTTGAGTGGCCGTTTAAGACAGGTTTTACTGTAACACTATACAGTTAACATGATTTGCTTTTATTAGATAACCATTTATTGTAAGCATTTATTATATTCAGGACTTCTTGCACACATTCTTAGTTATGATGGTGGTCTGGCATCACATTGCTAACATGGAATTACATATACAAATTATCAAATTATCAAAATAAAAAAGGTAATATGATTCGTAAATTCAAAAGAATCGTTGGAAACACTTTAAACTGTTGTATGTACTGTTGAGTTCTTATCTTTGTTTTACCTTTTTATATCTGGATTTGCATTTGCTAGGAGATGAAACATTGATAAGTTAATGCGAACCAAACACCTATTTGTCTTGATCCACATCAGAAATAAGGGTGAGGTTGGTACAAAAAAACTAGTTTAAGCACTCTAGTAAAAAAGAAAAAAAAACTGACCGTTCCAAGGCGGTGCTTCTTTTGTGGATCCTTTTTGTAATTTATGTTTTGTGTCTGTCATGCTGTCATATCTATTCATTGCACCCTTGTGGTCACCTACTGAGAAAGGCCTAACCTCTTGGCTCTCTTGTATGTGATGTTTTCTTGTGTTTTTGTCACTTTCCCATGTGGTATCCTAGGACAGGTGTGGTACTCGAATCCTGATCTTTGACTTCTTCCTTACTTAAGATTAAAAGTAAGAAAGACAGCAAAGATCAGGAAGCGATACAATCAAGTACCACACCTGACCCAGGATACCACATGGGAAAGTAACAAAATACAATGAACATCACCAACAAGAGCCAAGAGGTCAGACCTTTCCCAGCAGGTGACCAAAAGACAGCAATAAACAGACACGAAAGCATGAGAAACACAAGACACAAAAACACAAATGATCCACAAAAGAGGTACTGCCTTGGAACGGTCAGTAAAATATTTTACTGGATGGTTTTAACCGGTTTCACAGCGCCAACCTCACCCTTCTGATATACTGATATTTACAAAAATAAACTGGTAGTTTTTATTTGTTCTGACTGTCTTTGGGGTGTACATGTATGTACCCTCTTTTTGCTTCATCACAATTTAATTGCTTCTTTATGATGATCCTTTACATTAATTAGAAGCCATATGTATCAGCTATATAGTTAATGCTTTTAATCAGGATCAGGCTGTTTCCAATTTAAGGTAGTTGTATTGTTTGTTGTTGTTGTTTTTTTTATTTTTTAAAACTAAAGGAAATCAAGATAAAATGACAAATCAACCTTTTTAAATGTTGCTCATCCAATTTATCTGCTGTTCATAATTATTCTTAGCATTTGGATATTTAGGCCTCAGCAGATAGTATAAACCAAAAACATTCACTCCCAAAGGAGTAATCATATCAAGATTTACGTTTTTTATATTATGTCGCTTTTACAGACCTAATAAAGTTAACTTACATAATAGGCACATTGTATCTTAATTAAGTATACGTTGGTCAGGAGGTAGAGTATCCCAATATTTAAACTAAAGTTATAAAAATAAAGTTTTTTTTCTTACTTTCAAAATCTCAGGGGTAGTATTTATCTTGCTAATAAGTGTTAAAATGACAACAATTGTTGTCATTTTAACATTATGAGCATGATAAATTTCATACTCATTTGAGTTGAGCATGAAAATAGTTTGATAACGTCCATGAATGAATTCCAATTGATTTAGCAGTAGTTACAACATAAAGCAATAGATCTACCACAAGTAGGAGTCTCAGCCGCCCATGATCCTGTTTCTTGACAAGTAACTAGAGCAGAACCAGTCATCGTGTATTTCAAGCTGCAGGTATAGTTTGCCATTGATACTGTACCATTGGAGATGATAGTTACTTGAAGACCTTCAGTCAACGTTGTATTTTGACATAACACTGAAATAAGAAAAAACTCTTTACATTTTGTCACTTAAATGAGAACTCTTATCAAACGCAATGTAAAAGAACAAAATAAAGTGTGTATAAATGGGAAAAACCTTCCAATAACAGGGGCGTAGCTAGTCTAAAATTCAAAGTACGCACTTGTGGAACAGGCTGAATGCATGTAAAAAAGGAACATATACAAACAGCATAGACCCAGATGAGACGCCGCATAATGCGGCGTCTCATCAGGGTCCGTGCTGTTTGCCAGGATAAACACACTCTTGGAAATGGTAGATTATAAAAATTGTATATGATCAGGCCTCATTCACTTTGCGTTAATTGGTGACATATCATCAAAGGGTAGTACCAACATCATCTCAAATTATGTCAAAATTGGATTTAGAGAGATTAATATTGGTTCTGCACACACTTTTTGTTTACATTACATCAGAATTGTGATAGAATCTTCCAATATTTTTGGTTCTTTTGTCTATGAAAATGCGTTTTTGCGTATGCGTAGCTACGCTCCTTAATAAATAAGAAAATAACAAAACAATGATAAGCGTGGGTTATGAGAAAACATTAAGATAATGTACGCTGTTACACGCGAAGATGCCAATATATCTATTTTGCGAGAATTTCAAGTTTGTGGACATCTAAAGTTTGCAACGTTATTTAGACTCACTACATTTATTTATGATTGCGTGAGTATTTCAAAATGCGCAAGCAGATACAGTGGTGGTAGCATGGTAAAGTAATCATAACAGCACGAAAACATAATTTTCAAACAAATAACACAACTTGTAATATCTATTATACACTTTTGAAACAATATACGTTGTATTGTTCTCATGACCTGTTAGAGTTTTGTGTTTTTCCTTGTAGTCAGGGAACCAATGAAGGAAAAATGCTAACCCTTGCACTGGAAAGCTATACAGCTGGATTTTGTATGGTTGCAAAGGTAGTTCTATGGTGTATCTGAAACCACTGTATAGCAGACTCGATCGACTTGCACAACGCCAGAGCAGTCAATTTCTATGGAAGCCTAGCTAGAATGTGAAAATATTATTTTTCAAAATGTCATATATTTTTAAAAAAAAAAGATTGGGACTGAAAAATATTGGGTTTATATAATACACCGACATCAGTGTAGACCCAAGAAGCAGTGGTTGTTATTTAAGAATACTGTTTTTTGATTTTTAAAGCATGTAAAATAGGGCATCCTGATTTTGAAATAAAATTTATAGACCTTTATGCTTCAAATATCATTAAAACTGCATTTATTGCCCAGGGATGTATTTGATAATTATTTATTCATTGCATAGCAGCACATTTCATAAAAAAATTGCGTGCTTACATATTCCATTTTATCCTCCCACTGAAGGAATCTTCATTGCTTAATTTTGTACTTAAATAAATAAATTTTAAATTGTATGAGTTTAAACACTGCATACAGTTAGACAGACGTTTGGAGCAAAAATTAAGACAATTTACTTTTATTTTCTATGAAAAACTAGAGAACGTAGCTAAAAAGTAAAAATATGAAACCACGAAAATTTGATGCTTAGTCATTTAGTCCATGTCAGCTGGCTTGTTGTTCAATACTATGGACAAATTAAGAAAAGATATATCATAAATGGAATTTAAGGGACACTTATCTTTCATATTTATAACTCTTTATTGTAGAGGCCACTGTTGTTTTTCTGCTGAAAACAATAGTTTTGTTTAACAGTGGTAAAATAAAGATGGAGAAATCTTATATAACTATTTTTATGACGATAACCCTTTCCGTCTCCATTTGTATTGCAGAAATGTAATCGCATAATATTTTTAAAGAAAAAAATCCCATACATACGCATTATTACTTTAGTAAGTTGATCCAATGGGTCGGATCACGCTCGTGGGTGCGCCAGGAACAACCAGATCACATGAGATGAAGTTGAGTGTGATTCAGTCGTTCCTGGCGCACCCACGAGAAGTGATCTGACCCATGGGATCCAGTTACTAAAGTAATGATGTATTTATTATATACCTACAAAAATAACAATAATAAGGCACCTTTATTCCAATAAACTACATGCATCCTGCTTTAACTGAAAAATACTACGATATGATAAATAAAATTTTAACCTGAGTAGTAATACGTCAGCTATTCCCTGCTGAAAGAATTGGAAGACCGCCATTTTGAAAATCCTCTTCCTTGAGTCCAACTCAGAATTTCAAACGTCTATAACTTTCTTAGTGAAAGAAAGGTACCCATTTTCTTAATTGGACCTTAAGGAATATTTTGGTACCAAATTTATTGTGTTTTTCTATAATTTTTCATTTGTTGTACCTCTAGCTCCTCCTGTTCCAGTGGGGGAAGACAGAAACGTTATGCAACGTCATCGCATATATATGACGTCATTTGTGACGTCAAAAGTGCAGACAACCATTGTGTCTTTCTTTCAAGCATGTAATAAACAAAAATAAGGGTAGTTTTAACGATAAATTCAACAATTTTAATAAGACCAGTGGAAAAATTGACATCGTTAATATTCGATTCAGATTCCGACCCGTTGCTGGGTCTTATCCATATTACCAGTGCACATTCACAATTTCTGTGCTATGAAAGTTTGCTTAACTTGGCCTATGAGGCATACAAAATGCATTTTTACCTGAAATGCTATTCTGGCCACATTGCTTTACAGTGGTTTCTTATCAAGCACTATTCTGACTATCAGTATAAAAAAATCCAGCTGTATACCTCTCAGGTGCAAAAATTTTGTGTTTTTGAACGATACACAACTTCAGTTCCCCAACTATTGATGTGTAGTGTTTATGCCAATTTTAGTTTTGGGATCATAGTATTGCAGGTGAAGAAAGCCAATATTGCTTTTCTCATTTTCTTCTTGCTTGTTTATGCATCTTGTTTGTAGAACTGATGGTTTGCTTTCCTCTTTAATAGCACGCCAGTGGGTAGGACTTCAGACTCTATGATGGTTCTGACTTAAAGACTTATCTATTGATGAGATGGTAGGGGCCTGATGCTTTGGCTGTTTGTCGGGCCCACCAGGGTTTACCTGTTGGATTTCTTTTGCTCCGGTATTCAGTTTTATTTACTGTTGAGTCCTTATCTTTGCTTTATCTCCTTGTGATATCTTGATTTATATGTTCTAGGAGATGATTCATTGATAAGTTAAGGGTCTTTCATGCAAACCAAACATCTATGTGTCTTGATTCACATTTGAACTAAGGGTGAGGTTGGTGCCGTTAAACCGGCTTAAGCCCTCCAGTAGTATATTTTACTGACCGTTCCAAGGCGGTACTTCTTTTGTGGATCTTTTATATTTTTGTTCTGTCTTGTGTTTGCTATGTCTATGTTATATGTGCTTTGTCAACTATTAAGCCTAATAAACTATACGACCACTTGCAAATATTCTAATATTCAGACATTATAAATGATCTAAAAACTCACCACAAATGGGATCATCACCAGACCACCCAGATCCATCTGACTGACACGTCCTGAGTGAAGGACCATTTATTGTGTATCCAGTCTGACAGGTATACACAGCTGTAAAATATTCATCTGGTATTCTCAAGTCCCCATTTACAGGTGCTTGTGGAGGATTACAAACTGAAATTAGAAAATATACAAAATTAAAGGACCACATATAAACTATCAAGCTTTGCGAGTACAGTAAAATCTGTTTAAAACGGCTACTCAAAAAATACAAAACAAAGATCTTAATGACAAATTGTAGCTTAACAAAGGTCGAAAGTATTGCAGAATGCTCCCCTTGGAGCATTCTGCAATACTTTTGACCTGCATTAAGCGATAATTGATCTTGAAAGCCAAATATTGGTCTTTTTCAGAGTGGCCTTTAAACAGGTTTTACAAGTACCCCACCAAGGAAGAGAGAGGAGGCTGTTTTATTTTCATTGTATTTTTTGCTTTCCTCTTGGCTGTCATGTGTGTTGTGTTTTGTTACTTTCCTAAATGTGTCCTGGTCAACATCAGAGTCAAGGGTGAGGTTGGCGCTGTGAAACTGGTTTAAGCCCTCCAGTAAAATATATTTTACCGACAGTTCCAAGGCGGTTCTTCTTTTGTGGATCTTTTATGTTTTTTCTGTCTTGTGTTTGTTATGCCTTTGTGCGCCTCTGTTTATTTGTGCCTTGTGTTCACCTGCTGGGAAAGGGCTGACCTCTTGGCTCTTGTTTGTGATATCTTATTTTGATTTTATCACTTTCGCATGCGGTATCCTGGGCATGTGTGGTACTTGATTGTATTGATTCCTGATCTTTGCCGTCTTTCTTACTGCTTTAAGCGATAATTGATATTGAAAACCAAATTTTGGTCTTTTTTGGAGTGGCCCTTTAGACAGGTTTTACAAGTGCCCCACCAAGGGAGAGAGAGGAGGCTGTTTTACTTACATTGTATTTTTGCTTTTAAGATGTGGGTGTGTCTTCGTTTGTTCTTTGTATACGCAGGCTGGTCTGAGCCTTTGCTGGTCACACATACCACATTGTTGGAAATCTCATGTTGCGGCTCATATCTTGTTATTCATGAACAGCTCCCGATTATAATGTAGCATATACGATGCTAGTTTAATCGTATAAACCACGAAAAGAGATTTTGTTACTTATCACATATGAGAGCAACATAGTCTGAGAAGAGTTTATGCATCTGCACCGTCTTGTCAGAGCATTCTCTGCTCACACAGATAAATACAGGCTCAGGCCAAACTTTAGGTCCCTAGCTTTACAGTCTAGATATGCATATACGAAAGTTTAAAGAATGACTTTGCGCTGTATGTTTAGTAGCAAATTATTGAGAACTGCAACATACAAATTGTGAAAAAGAGTTTAACCAATGAATAAAAGTTAGAAAGAGGGCAAAGATCAGGAATCTATACAACCAAGCAACACACCTGACCCAAGATAGCAATGAGAAAGTGACAACTTCACAATTAGACATCACAAATTAGATCCAAGAGGTCAGCCCTTTCCCAGTAGGTGACCACAAGGCACCAATAAACAGACTCGCATAAAAGCATAACAAAAGCAAGACAGAAATTTCATAAATGATCCACAAAAGAAGCACATTCTAAGTATAAAATGAGCCAGTGCATGAGATTTCCAACAATGTGGTATGTGCGACCAGCAAAGCCTCAGATCAGCCTGCGCATACGCGCAGTCTGATCAAAGCCTTGCTGGTCGCTTGAGTATTCTATGATTGTTAAGCTACTGGCTGAACACCATTAGGAGTTTCTAAGGTTAAAAGTAGGCTGCAGAGGTTCGTCTGAGTCTACACATGTCAAAATGCCACATTGTTGGAAATCTCGTGCACTGGCTCAAATGATCTCATTATAAGTATGATACTTACCACATGTGGGTTCTGCAGCATCCCAGGTCCCATCTGCCTGACAGTTGAACGTTTGTTCACCAAACCTAGTATACCCAGTAGCACAGGTGAAATTGGCCACCGTGCTTATACCATTGGTTGAGATCTGAACAGTTCCACTTGAAGATGTAGTTAAAGGTGGACATGAATCTGAATAAAACAGAACAAATAGGTTTGGTTCTAGAAACATGTCAAAGAAAAAGCTAAATTACAGGTCCTGAGGTTATAAAGTTCAAAGTAAGTAAGGGTGCTAAGATCAGGAATCGATACAATCAAGTACCACACCTGACCCAGGATACCAATGGGAAATTGACAAACTCACAGTTAGACACCACAAACGAGAGTGAAGAGATCAGCCCTTTCCCAGCAGGTGACCACAAGGCACATTTAAACAGACGCACACAAAGGCATAGCAAACATAAGACAGAAAAAAACATAAAAGATCCACAAAAGAGCATAAAATTTCACATGCTGATCTCATAAAAACTAAATTGCCAAAAGTAGGACTTTTCTTGCTTTCTCAGATGCTGTATTTACCAATTGTTGGCATTTTAATATTGGTGAGCAGGATAAATTTCATGCTCTGCCATTGGTTGAGATCTGAATAATTCCACTTTGAGATTAAGCTAAATGTGGACATGAATCTAAATTAAGCAGAACAATAAGTTTTGTTTGGGTAGCATGTCAGAAAAAGCTAGGTATTTTGCTCGCATCTGTTTTTGTTTAGAACAAAAGACACTGAGAGCATCATACATGCCTTTTGGTCTTTCCTTAACCCATTCATTTTCAGATTTGAAATGTGTATATGGTACGATGTAGAATATTTCCAGAGCATTGCCATTTAATAATCTTGAGTTCAAGAAAAGGTAATATACAGGAAAACGAAATAAATATAGGATTCACAGAAATATTAGGTAGAAAACTTTTGTTCTACATGTACATGTATATAAAACCACAGTAACAACAAAGGCATGCTTAATCATACTAGTAGATTGTACATACTGTGCTAGTGCAAAGCTGATTTTAGTCAATTAATTGAATGTTAAGCATATGTGTGTGTGGGGGGGGTGTTTGTGTGGATGTGGGTGTGGCGAAGCCTTCGACAAGACTGTGCATTCATATAGACTCATTGAGGTCTGCCCTTCGCATATGCGATAGGTATCAACATCTCATGAATGTTTCTTTTATTTTAAATAAATGCATTACTCTAATCTTCAATTGAAGCACATTAAATGGGTAAGTGTCAATTAACTTACTACATGCTGGTTTATTATCTGTCCAAGTACCATCTGTCTGACAGGTTCTCAACGCCACACCATTTAAAGTTGCTCCTGCCTTGCACGTGTAAATTGCCACAGATGTTGTACCTGCGTCATTCGTTTTAACAGTGACATCACCATCCACAACAATATCCAGAAGATCACATGATTCTGTTTAAAAGATATTCTCAATTCAAATTAGTGTATGTGTGCAGTTTCCAGCAATGTTAATTTGCAATTTGTATCTATATTATAGATTTCCTCTTTATCAAATTGCTTCCAATAAAACACAAGCTCGAAGTTCCATACAGTCATAGTAAAGTGATGAAATAGATTTACCATTAAGAATGTAAAAGAAATACATTTGTGAATAAAGTAGCAGAACGTGACCAACTACTGTCGTGCCAAACAAGAGTGACAGTGACGTGATGATTTGTTTACAATTGTTAAGTAAAACATTAACTTGTACACTCCACTTGAGCTAACGCGAATCAATAGATCACTTGTGGATAGGATTAATACACAAGTGATCTATCGATTATAAGGCCCTGATAACTATGTAAACGAAACATGACGTCACTATCACTCTTGGCTGGCAGGGCATTACGTATCTTTATTTGTTGATCGGGTGCAAACTATATATACAGTTTAGCCTCAAATGAAAGGAACCACGCCACATCCAAATGTAATTGAGTGATGTCCACACCAACCTTGCAGTTTTAGTTGATTTTATTGACATTAGATGGATAAATCGACTACATCTGGGCTTTTTATCAAGAATCACTAACTTTGTTGCACGCGAACAACAAAGGCACATACAAGCCTCCCCAGAGCGAGTCTGACCATTGACTTTTTCATTCGCTTGTTTAAAAGTATTATATTTAAACTAGCGAAAACATAAACATTTAATACTCTAGCTAATCTCTGTAGCTGAGCAGACTGGTTTCAGTCTTACTCAGTCTGAAACCCCAACGATAAGTTTTCTCCATCTAAATAATACCAGGAAAAGACATACAGGCTTTATAAATGTAGACTAATCAAACAAAAGTTTATAGTATTTTAGCTGACAAGGCATTTTGGAAAAGAAACAATAATGTACCTGCCTTCGGGTTCACCGCCAAGCAATGTTGTAACCAGCCTGCCTAGCCACAGAGATTGGTACATAAGAAGCATGTCCAATGCCAGAGTAATAGGATTAATGGACCATTGAAATATGACTGAAACATTGTTGAAAGTGACCTTAACCCTTAAAGCGCCACCTATAATTTGCAGCAAAGAACATTTAAAAATATTGCCGGTTTTTTTTTCAAAAATAACAAATAAGGCATGATATTTCATGAGAATCGTCTGCTGGCAGACGATTCTCACGTAATATCATACCTTATTTTTGTCGAAAATTGGGAAAGATGTCTCAAAATTTGTCGTCTGCTGCAGTCGTGATTGGCGCTTTGAGGGTTAAACTTTAAATAAACAGTGGATATTCATACTACACGAAGGGTCTGTTCCTGTCCAAGTGTTTGTGTCTGTAAGGCATGTTCTTGTGACATCACCAATAAGTGTATAGTTCGCTATACATGTATAGGTAGCTGTTACACCATCTGATGACAATGTGACCGCTCCATTTGTTGGGGAAACTGGTGTCTCGCATGCTGAAATATAAAACAATGTATGACATCACTAATAAGTGTATAGTTGGCTATACATGTGTAGGTAGCTGTAACACCATCTGACGACAACTTGACTTCCATTTGTAGGGGAAACTGGTGTCTCGCACGCTGAAATATAAAACAATGTATGACATCACCAATAAGTGTGTATAGTTGGCTATGCATGTATAAGTAGTTGTTACACCATCTGACGACAATGTGACGGCTCCATTTGTTGGGGAAACTGGTGTCTCGCATGCTGAAATATAAAACAATGTATGACATCACCAATAAGTGTATAGTTTGCTATACATGTGTAGGTAGCTGTAACACCATCTGACGACAACTTGACTTCCATTTGTAGGGGAAACTGGTGTCTCGCACGCTGAAATATAAAACAATGTATGACATCACCAATAAGTGTGTATAGTTGGCTATGCATGTATAAGTAGTTGTTACACCATATAAAGAAAATGTGACCGCTCCATTTGTTGGGGAAACTGGTGTCTCGCATGCTGAAATATAAAACAATGTATGACATCACCAATAAGTGTATAGTTTGCTATACATGTGTAGGTAGCTGTAACACCATCTGACGACAACTTGACTTCCATTTGTAGGGGAAACTGGTGTCTCGCACGCTGAAATATAAAACAATGTATGACATCACCAATAAGTGTGTATAGTTGGCTATGCATGTATAAGTAGTTGTTACACCATATAAAGAAAATGTGACCGCTCCATTTGTTGGGGAAACTGGTGTCTCGCATGCTGAAATATAAAACAATGTATGACATCACCAATAAGTGTATAGTTTGCTATACATGTGTAGGTAGCTGTTACACCATCTGATGACAATGTGACCGCTCCATTTGTTGGGGAAACTGGTGTCTCGCATGCTGAAATATAAAACAATGTATGACATCACCAATAAGTGTATAGTTGGCTATACATGTGTAGGTTGCTGTTACACCATCTGATGACATTGTGACCGCTCCATTTGTTGGAGAAACTTGTGTCTCGCATGCTGAAATATAAACCAACGCATGGCAAATCCAAAACAATAATTTGTGCACCTGGTGAAGACTCAGATCAACCTGGGCATACGCCGAGTCTAATCAGAGTCTTGGCTGGTCACATAAAGAAATTGTGAGCCCTTATCCACACATTGAGTAGAGAACAAGTCATTTTGCTGTGTTCGTTATACACTGGCTTATATACTGACCCACACTTCCAACGCAAAATGTCTCAGGAACGTAACTTTCATTAATATTCAAGGTCTTGCTGAAATCATTGTACCGTTCAGGGGTTATGGCAGACATTCACCCAATCAAGAAAAGATTAAAAGGGAATGTTTCACTGATGAAGTTCTACTTCCATTATCATACATACATTGTAAGTGTTTTAGTTTTTGAAAAAATTGCGTTACAATGGATAAAACAATATATGTTATATTTAAGGTTCAGTTTGACTTTGCGTTAGAAGTGTGGTTCAGCATACATGTATATGAATTAAACTATGGCAATGCATATGCAAGTGAATTCTTCACTTTTTATACAAAATAATCGTAGAACATTTTTATAATGTTAAATATATTATACTGTGGTAGCAGTCGATATACTTAACAAAGCCATAATCAACCAGCAACACATAAATTAACAATTTTAGACAGTTATCCCATTAATCATTGTCTTATAGTTATATGGTGGGTCAGACCTCAGACTCTATAGCAGCTCCGACTTAACGACTTTTCAATATATTAGAAGGTTGGGGCCTGATTTAATGTCTTTAGTTGGGCCTACTAGGGTTTAACTGTTGGATTTCTTTTGCTCCTGTATTCAATTGTATGACCTGTCGAGTCCTTATCTTTGTTTTGTCCCCTTTTTATGTTTTGATTTGTATGTACTTGCAATAGGAGATAATGCATCGATAAGTTAGGAATCTTTCATGCAAACGAAACATCTATGCGTCTTATCCACACCAGAATTAAGGGTGATGTTGGTACCGTTTAACACATTTAAGCCCTACAGTTATTGTTTAACTGACTGTTTCAAGGCGGTGTTCCTTTGAGGATCCATTTTGTTATGCATGTTTCATGTTTGTCTTTGTTATGCTATTTTGTCTGTTCCTTGCATACATGTGGTCACATGCTGGGAAAGGACTGACCTCTTGGCTATCTTGTGTGTTAATTTTCTTTTTTTTTGTCAATTTCCAAATGGTGTTCCAGGTCAGGTGTGGTACTTGAATGTATTGATTCCTGATCTTTGCATTCCTCTTTACTTTAATTTAGCGAAGAATAAAGACTTCATATTACATTTTTGAACCATTACATATCAATGACTGAAATTGAAATATCACTGAATATTTGATGGCAAGTAATGCATTAAGTTGTTGTTAAGATTATTGCCCTCATATATTTAATGAGAATAACCAACTGTTTTATGCATAATAATAGTGGCGGCCATGCAGTGTTGATAAATGGATAAATTTTACTGAATAAAGTAGAATTCAGCTTTCAGACTATGCCATAAAATGTCGATTAATTAAAAAGCTAAAATGGATATTGAAAAGAATGTGCTTCGATTTCTTTTGAAAATAATATACCCGACAAAAAAAGAAACGCACCACTACGATTTTCCCCATTAAGATCTCCTTTTAATACGAAAATGTTAATTGTCATGAAATATTCATTTCTGATCAAATCTTACTAAAACTTGAGTGTGACTTAGATGAGTATCTGTGCTTTCCCTGTATAGGCACAAAAGACATCAAGGCGAATGGTAAATTAGTTTTTGAAGCGTTAATTCAACGCAACTGTCTGCATGGAATTCCAAGTATGTTTTACATTTGCAAAGTATGATAACGATATGTTGTTGTTATGTGAGACAATCAATGTGTTTATTGATGCTTTTTTGTGATTCCAAAATCCATTTTCATCAATTAGGACCGTTTAAATTGATTAAAACAATGTTGAATCTTTATATGCTTTGTAAGGTTTATCTCCAGTGTGGAATTATTATCCAAAGGGTAGTCACAATACATGGGGTACTTAGCGCTCAATTGTCGCGTATGGTGAATTTAAAGATAGAATTTGCAAATAATAAGTGTCTGGGTACAATTTGGTCTACTGAGATGATTACAATTGCTTGAACTTATCCAGCAAGAGAGCATTATAAACACCCTTATTTCCTGTGACTTTACAATTTGACCCCCACTTTGTTCATGACCAATTTTTTTAACACAATTTCGACGCCAGATTGCAAAAGACATGTGACGGAACATTACATGACATACCTTTGAACTGATATAAACTAATTTGGCCTATCACTTGTGATCTTTCTGAGAGTTGAACATTTCTAAGTGGTGCGTTTCTTTTTTTGTCGGGTATATTATATAATAAAATGTAAATAGTGAAAACTACTAATGCCACTTTTATAGATAGCACACAAACGAATGACTGAAATAGAAAGATACATAGAGAATGCTAGGTGAGTGTCTTTTGATATCAAGTTTACCAGGCAAGGCTTTGAGAACAATTGTTGACATCGCGAGGCCTGCCAAGCGATTCAACATGCGTATTCTATCTATCAGTTTACCCATTGTTTCACTCTTCAAACTAGCGATAATAATGTAATTTTCATTTTTTTTTGTGTTGATTCAGTGTCATTAGCGACGTCATTCAAAAGGCGCAACGTCATCTTGACCTGATAAAGGCACATGCTATGAGATAGACCACGTTTATCAGGCAACGTGCAACTATGCAGTAAATTTTGAGTTAATATTCGATGTAACTGATAAACTAACATACAGAGAAACCAAACGGACATACACAGACAATCATAACGCAATAACCAACCAGGCGCAAAGGTTAAGAAACTTTTCATGCTGAACTTATCTAATCGTGGAATTTATCTTGCAAATAAAAGTTAAAACGCCAACAATGAGCAGAATACATTCAATACAGCATCTGAAAGTTTTTAAGTAACAACATCTTACAATTTTAACATCTTAATTTTATGAGCAGTTGAAATTTCATGCTCAATTGATTAGATTTTGAATAGTTTTTTATATCATACAGTTTTATCAATTAATCAGACCACTTTTTTCTTCAGATAGATGAATGCCAAACTGCAAATGTTCATGTTCATTTAGCTACATTATATTTAACTATTTATACAATGTCATAGCAACAGATATAATTTATCCTTTTAAAATGAAAATATAATGAATCACGAGGAATTAACTTGTAGTTTCTGTTATGTTTTAGCTTATATTTATATGACTTACTACATGAAGGCTCTCTCCCAGACCACGTGTCGTTATCTTGACAGATTCTTGTGGCATCTCCCGCTATTGTGTAGTTATTAAGACATATATACGTTGCCATAGTTACAGCGCCATTAGTTTCTACAGATACCATTCCTTTAGTTGGATTCGTAAGCACAGGACAGGGAGCTTTAACAAAACCATAGAAAATTGAGCTGCGACATGTGAATTTTGACAAGTGTAGTCTCAGACGAGCCTTAGCAGCCTACTTTTAAGCTTAGAAACTCCAAATGATGTTCAGTCAGTAGATTAACACTCAGAGAATATTCAAGAGACTAGCAAAGGCTCTGATCAGACTGCAAGTATGCACAAAGTGATCTGAGGCTTTGATGGTCGCACTTACCACATTGTTGGAAATCTCATGCCGCAGCTCATTATATAGTTTGTATTGTAAAGACCGGTACTTTTGAAACTACTATGCAATAATCATATAGGTCTTATGATGTTCAACTTTATCAAAATTGTTGTCATTGGTGCTAATGTTAGCACGCCAGCATCACTGGAAATAACCTATCAGTGTTTATTATATTAAAAAATGAAATACAGGGAAACATTTATTAAATACAATGTAGAGTTGAAAAAGTTATATTTCACATATGAAAATATGAAAAGTTGTATTTTATATGTGAAAATATAAAATCATCCTTTTTACAGGTGTAATTTGATGTCTTCTACTTTCTCTGTTGACTTCCCTGAGCCCACTTCAGATTTTCAAACGCCTATAACTTTCTTAACAGTGCACAAAAACACAAAGTGTAGGTAATTATTTTCTTAATTAGACCACGTGAAAAATTTGGGAAGTAAAAATTTCAGGATTTGCTGATATTTTCACTTTCTCTACTCCGGTGCCTGTGGTTTCAGTTTTGGCTTACAGACATATGCAACGTCATCATTAATATGACATAATGTGCTATCGTGTATGACGTCATATATTGCAAAAAATGTATAACCCTTAGAAATGTATATTATGAAATCAAAATTCATTTTTTTGGAATGAATTGGCCATTTGAGTTAAGCAAAAACGCATATTTCATGAGTGAAGCCATCCATAAAATATGCATTTACTCTTCACACGATGAGATAAATGGCATATTCATTCCAAAATTTTAAATATCCTTTATGTATTTAAAAGTTGCTACATTCAAGGGTGTGTATTAGAAAAGGACATGTTCGCAATAATCATTGTAAGAAAACATGATGACATATATGTTCTTATCACATATGCCTAACTTATACTGTAGATTTAAAAAATTTTGGGAGGGTTTTATTTTCGTGAAACTTCACATAAGCGAAGTTTTGTGAAAATAAACCCCAACGAAATGGCGTGAATACTGTGTCGTTTACTGATGAAGGTAAATCGTGCCTTAGTCGCGAATTTTTAACGTCGCCGCGAATTTTTAACGTCACAAATATGTCTTTTAACGCTATTTGCGAAAATATAATTCTCGCGAAAATTCCCCAATTTACTGTATTTGAACGTGCATATGCAGCTATTCAGTTCTTGCAATGACTTACAATGTGATTTTTGAAGCACATACACATATTTGCTCCTTATTGAGTACTTTTAGTATATGTATCAGTGCTTTGCCCCTTTACTTTCCGCTGTATTTTTCATAGCTATGATGTACTAAGGGATACACTGTATAGAGTGATTCAGATATACATTTCAAATGATTTATTTTCTCGTAAAACAGATAAAATTGAAAAAGTATACTTACGACACACACCTAAAATATAGAAAAGGACACAGGAAAATTAAAAAGAAGACACCCAGATGGTACGTAGAGAAAATAGTTATCAGATATCAGAGATAACATGGCAATAGCATTATTATACATTGTAAAATATACACATGCCACAGTAAATTTCTCAATCCAGTCTTATGACTAAGGCTATATATACTGAGGGAAAAAAGTTTAGCAATCACCTTTGGGGATTCACAGTTCAGAAGAAATAGGACTTTTAATTTCATAGTGTAAAAAATATGTCTTGACAAACGTTCACAAGTACGATGACATTAACAGGTTGAAATTTCGAATAATGTAAAGTCTGATTTTATGCCCCCTTGCTTAAACAGCTTTTCTGGCAATAGTGCTAATAGTTTTCGACTAAAAGTTTCATTTTTCTGTCAAATGTTTAGATCCAAAAGTAAGAAAGTGAAAAACGGTTTTAAACCTAATGTTATGTTCACCCTTTTCGTACAGTTTTTAGTTGAAAATCGTATTTATCCAAATTACCTCCCTTTCAATTAAATAACGTTTGAAATTAAAATGCTCAGCAGATCAAATCCTGACTATAAAGTAGGATTTTGTTTCTTTTGACCACTTGTGGGTAGCCATTAGTTCATTTTCAAGCAACTGACATGTTTGCGAACCTGCCAATTAAAAAGATCTAATGCTTCAAAGACCGCCTATGGGAAACCCCATTACAAATAATTGCTAAACTATTTTCCCTCAGTATATATATCATAAACGTAATAATGATTTTCTAAATTCTATCACAAGCACAGCAGATTGATTGTAAAATGTAAGATTGGTTAGAAAAAGAAACACTTCTTGAACAGAGCATATCGTAATGAGTAATTTATTATACAGTGTGTACAAAAACAAACGCAAACTGCACGTAATACTTGATAACTAGAGCCATTTCAAAGATAAGCAGTTCAAACTTTCAGGATATTTAGATTAATTTGTCACTTATCGACAGATTAAGTTCCATATTTTAGGCACTGTAACATCATATGTTCTGTCTGCTTGCAAAGGTACACATGACTCTTAAAGTCACAAACACAACATGTAATGAAAACTTCATGTATCCTTTGATTTACAGACTTAAATATGCCTTAAAACACTGGGAACGATATTTTATCAGTTTCTTTTTGTTCCTCTGATATCCTAATATAGTTTGCGCGTCACAATGTAAATTATTCAAGTTTGACAAAAATATTGAAAAGAAGGTAGCCAAAGAATGGTCTTCCAGGCATAACTGACAAAATTTGTTTTTAAGGCAACAATTTTGTCAGTATGCCATATTGATCTTTCTTTAGCTATCTCTTTCACGATATTATTGGCGAAAATTCAAAGAATGTGCCTCCGAACTTTAGTAGAAAATCGGAGGAACAATGGGAACTATGGGAAAATGATTAAATATTGTTCAAATGTCTGTGAGGCCTAGGAAGTCTGTACATCAAAGAATACAAGCAGTCCTCAATATATGCTGTGTTTTGGATTTTTTGATTCATGGGTACCTTTGAAAACCAACAAAAACATGATGTACAAAGCATAAAAAAATCTGGAATTCAACCTACTGATAAGTGACAGTTTAATCTAAGTATCCTGCAAGTTTGAAATGCTTATCTTTGATAAGGCTCAAGAACATTATGTTCAGCTTGCGTTTCTTTTTGTTTACACTGTAAATAGGGACGTAAATCAAACAGAATCATGGATAAATTTTTAAGCAATATAACATTGATCTATTTAAAGAGTTTACATGCTTATTTACAAATCAAATCACAGTTTATAGCTATTATTTTTTCTTTCATTGTGTGGTATTAAACAAGCTTCCATCCTGATTAACCACACTGATGAAACTGTGATCTATAAGTTGCTGTCTGGTGCCTATCTGTGGCTCCAGTCGTATTGTTTCTCAGCTCTGACTTTCTGTGGGTAATTCACTTTTTAATCTAATCAATGTTACCTTAGTGTGAGTTATTGTATAGTTTGTGTGTATGTATTGGAAGATAATGCACGAGCTTTTGCAAGTGTATTATCTCCCATACATACGCACAACTATACAATAATTTTCTTATTGCACCAGCATACATTTCCACTTATTGCATTTTTGCGAGATATCTGATGTAAAACATTGGCATATCAATAAAGTTGATTGTTCATCTGTGTTGACACATTGTGAGAGTAAGAAATACCCGATATGTGTAAATCAGTAGAATCTTTGGTGAAGATTAGGCCAGCTGCTAAATATATATTTAAGTAAATCACTCAAATGGTTATATTAATACTAAACATTACCTTTTGATTGAGAATAGCAAACAACATACTCTTCTTACTTTTGGTTAACTAGAGCGGGTTAATTCTTTCACACGATGTTACTTATATATGTGACATTTAAAAGTCACATGCTATTATAGAACTTGACTATTCTAAAATAGTAAGTGAATATAATCAGAAAATACCACAATCACAAACTGCAGACAACCACATGGCACTTGGAGGAAAAATTTGTATTCTTTTTAAAACTGAATTTACTCACGTGATACAGAGGGAAGCGTCATTGTAGCACCTATATTGTTGTCTGCATTATCTAGAGGTACTACGACTGGAGATTGGTCCTTTCTACAATGCTGTGGCGCAACTGAAGCCTCTGTGCCATCTCCACTGATTCCCTGTAAAATATTTTCACAGATATGTAAAAGTCATTGACTTGATACATTTGTGATAAGAAGTATTACTCACTATCAAACGTTAAGTGCAAATATGCAACTAGACATTGAGGGTTTGGTGTTAGGTATTGAGTTCGAATCTCCATCTAGGTCCATATTTGATCATATTTTGTATCTGCAAGTGCTAAGACATTGTTTTGTAAAACTCACAGATCAAATACCAGCTTAACCCATTTATGCCTAATAGAATTTCCGTATCTAATCAATTGGACCAGTCCATTTCCGTTTTAAGGGGTTGTTGGGAGGTACTTTGCATTCTTATTCAGATTTTAATAGAGCATTCTGTATGCAAACATTGGAGACCCTGATCAGATGCCGCATTTTGCGGCGTCTGATCTGGGTTTGTACTGTTTGCCTATGTCCCACAAAAAAGGATGCTAGGCTTATGTGTCTTAATTTACATCAAAATTAAGGGTGAGGTTGGTACCTTGAAAATAGTTTAAGCCCTCCAATAATTTTCTTACTGACCGTCCAAAGGCGATACTTCTTTTGTGGATCGTTTTTATTTTGTGTTTGTTTTTGCTATATTTTCTTTTCTGTGCCACGCAGCCTGGGAAAGGGCTGACTTCTTGGCTCTCCTGTATGTGATGTATTCTTGTGTATTTCTCACTTTCCTATACGATATCAATTGTCAGGTGTGGTACTTGATTGTTTCGATTACTGAGCTTTGTCTTCTTTCTCACTTATATGGCGCACTCTGCTGCAGCTTTCAGAGAGATAATCATATTTGGTCTATTGGCAGGATGAAATTTGCTTCACATGAGGCAAATTTAGGTGGCAGTTGGGACCTTTTAGTCTATGCCATTCTTCTTTTCTCTAGACATGACTGAAATAGTGTTGACTGGGACTTCAAGCTTTCGCTCAACTAATCAAAGATATCAAGAGGAAGATATACTTTAACACCAAATTTATCTGCAGAACAATATATATAAACATTGTACAAAGTTTGCGAGTCAGAACGACATGGCAACGTCCTGGCAGTACAGTAAAACCTGTCTTAAAAGCGGCCTCTCAAAAATAGACAAGAGAAAGGTCACAAAGACAAATGTTAGCTTAATGCAGGTCGAACGTATTGCAGAATGCTCCTTTGGAGCATTTTGCAATACTTTTGATCTGCATTAAGCGATTAATTAAAACCAGTTTTGGTCTTCTTTTGACTGGTTCATTAAGACAGGTTTTACTGTACGTGAATTGCGCCATACAAACAAAGAACGTTATTTGTTAACATGGCTTAGATCACGTGATTTTAAATGTTTCACATCGAGAGATGAACGTTTGACTACAGATGTACCACGACCTTTGGGTAATGACCTTTGGATCATTCTATTTCAAACGATTGATACGTAACGCGTAAAATGAGCCAGTCTGGCTGGAACATTTTTTGTGTGTCAAAATATTATAGTAAAATGTAAGTAAACGCCTGAAACCCATATTTCTAGATCTGTATTTTCAATATTGTAAATACAGTCACGCCTCAAAGCTTTTTTTTATCTATAGTTGCTGCATTTTAAGCAACAACAATAAACTGTCAATATTAATCATTATACCGGTATGTGCCTCATCTCGAGAAAACCTGTCTTCGGGGGTTAGCGAACAAAAAAGGCACAGAGCAGCCTGCACATACGCACAGTCTGATCAGCGCTTTTGTTATTCGCTTTTTGGAATGTATCATATGTAAACTTATTACGGGTGAAATTTTAATTTTCTTGCTAGTCTCTATTGCTCAGGAGATTGGTTTGAAAATCCTTTGTCGGAAACTCCGAAGACATTTTTCTCGCGACGAGGCCCAATTCTTGTAAAAGGCAAGGATAACATACTGGTACGATCAACTCTTACCAGACATGAGAATCTGAAGGTGTTGGTATTGTCAACAGAGCCGTCTAGTCCATTATACACTGTAACATAGATGTTATTACCAACCGGTACAGAATCGACGCACACCACTGTATCTGAGGCTGAAATTATAATAGCAATAAGGCAAGCTAAACGACTAACTTCATGAACACGAAGAAGAATGAAAACAAAACAAGGGAAGAATTTAAGATTTTTGCATCTCTTAAGGGTCTACACTATTTGATACATTAAAAATATTCACTTAGAAAGGTTATCTAGAAAGTAAGACTCCAATATCGCCGTATACCAATTTATGAGTTATAGGAACATGGTTAGAACTAAGGTTATATTTGGCATAAATGGGATAAACAAAAATAGCTTGGGGATATCTGTATTTTTTTAGCATGGGAATTATAATTTGTACTTATGTCATTAAAGACATTAGAAAGTGACTCAGGTTTAGATAAACAAAAAAAATCAACGTAAAATTGTAAAAATTTTCTTACCCATCAATTTTAACATATGTTTTGGGTGCTCAAAAGAACCATCTCGTTCTTTTGTGTACCCACTACATATGTTTTGGTAGAGAAATTAGAAAATTAAATTTTCGTTACGCACTCTTAACTAAAGTTCGAAGTGAGTTGGCCAGAAAATGACACAATCACAGAACACACACCAAACTATGGCACCAAGAGGAAGAGCAAAGAACAAATACAGTTACACTTCAAAATCAAGTGGAACATAGAACTCAGACAAAGTGGGCAGTTTTCAAATATAAATGTTCGTTACAGGTCTGGTGATAAAAATTAATTTGAGTAAATACTGATATGGAAAACGTTCATTGTTATTAAGTTAATATATTAGTAGCTGGGTCTTGTCAATATAAATGCAACTTAAAATAATATTTTGCAAAATAGCTTACGATTAATGGATAGTTTTCTGAGATAAAAAACAAACTTAAATGTCCTGGTGACAATCACCATTGCTTGATTGTATAGCCCTCTGGAAGTGAGCCACTAGCTCCAATTTCGAATGACTTTCTCCTATTTTCACCATTGATAAAGTACAATAAAACCTGTCTTAAGCGGCCACTTAAAAAGAAGACCAAAATTGGTTTTCAAGACCGATTATCGCTTAATGCAGGTCAAAAGTATTGTATAATGCCCCAAGGGGAGCATTCTGCAATACTTTCGACTTTCATTAAAGCCTCGGTCACACGAGGGCTTACGACCATGCTGCGACCTGTGTAAGACCAGTCACGTGGTAAAATCGCAAGTAGATCTCATACGAGCGCGCGACAGGTCTTAGTGATTGGGAGCAGCAATATTAACAAAATAGGCTCCAGAGAGGTCTTTGATCATTTTCATAAGCCTGGTTCTGCAGTAGATGATAGCAGCAGATGTATACATGTCTTAAAAAGCTTTTTGGTGCTTTTACAATTAGACAGGATAAAAATGCAAAAATAAGGTGGAAGACTGTCGCACGTTGGTTTTTATTGATCGGGAGTGATCGTGCGAGCAAAAAGCATGCAAATGGGCGGGGCGGAGAGTTTTGAACATGTCCAAAAACCTGCGACCGCGATCCAAGATCACGTGTCGTCTCCAAACAGTATTTATAACGGTCCTGCGTGGTGTATACGGTCAGTATACGACCAGTCACAGATCTTTGAGATTGTCAAATGAATATACAAATGTATAATAGTAGACTGGTATCAGCCCAGTAAATAAAGCAATATCAAAAATATACCGACACTTCTATGCAAATCTCCACTACAAATGTACCATTATCTTCAAAAATGTTTAATATACTTTATTGTAGACAAAGGGGCAGTAATACAGTACTAACTATTTTATGTGTTTACTACATGCAGTTAGAAGTCTTGGACACGTGGTCTGAAACCAGACTTTTATGACGGTAGTGTTCCATGACATATGGTTTATGTGCTGCGTGCACATACGCAATGTTCAACATCACATTGAAACTGCCATACTAAATGCAGCTATGAAAGAGATTTTAGTATTTCACAATCGTGAACATCAGACAAGCTTGCACTTTGAGATAAAAACGTCGGGTCTGGTCTCGATCCAAACTGTTTGGCACTTAAATTTCGTTACTGTTGAAAGATTGTTTTAGAAACAGTTCAATTTGAAAACACCTCGAGAGAAAAAATACTTTTTTTCTTACCACAAAGGCGAACGCCAAAGGCTAAGATCAGCTGCACCAGAGCTTTCGAAACTCGGTATGACGCAGCTGTAGAATCAAGACATAGATCATGCAGTCCTACTGGATAGTTGAGCGCTGGGAGCATATATAACAATAATGCGGTATTCGTGGTGTGGTTTATAAAATAGTATATCATATTCAGAAAAAAGGAACAGCAACCTATCATCTACTTTATGTAGGGAGAGTAATAGGTCAGTAGGGGTCGAGGCCATCCTCCATTAACATCTCTACGTATATAAAATGTCTGAACTGAAGGAGAGCCAAAATCACAAAGTATTTGGATTGTTCATGATTTGAATGTGTAAATTATCACTGAGATCACATTTTAATACACAAGATTACAAAAGTCAAGAATCAACTCAAGAAAAATAAATCTTTACATGCTGGGTAAATTTGTATGACTTTTCAAAAGTGTCGCCTTCTGATTCTCTTCAAAGTGACCTTATTCAATAAAATAACAAAAAAAATCAGGAATACCTTCAGTATCAAACAGTTTGGATCCAGATCAGGTCCAATGTGTTTTGGGCCCTGTTTGCGAGAAACGTCAAGCCTGATCTCGATCCAACTGCTTTTGGTTGACACTAGCAGATGAAGAGTTAACAGGCTTCTTTTTGCGGCATTCTATTTGCTTTAACCATGTATGCACTTTATGGCCATGGATTATTCCTTCCGATAAGATGCATTAATTTTGGGATGGTCCATTATATATAGAGAGAGAGGGGTCACAGCTTTAATTGCCAAATTAAATTACATTTCTTTCCCAGTGCATCCCTTTCTCATACTTGTAGCAAACAGTGTAGACCCTGATGAATTGCGTCATTTCGTCTAGGTCTTCATTATTTGGCAGACGGGACAGATTTATGGCCAATCAGTATAGATTGTTCATCAATTATTGTTCAAAAAAAATTGCCAGACAGTTATCCCCCCAAATGGACCCTTTTATCTATTTTCATAATGTGTGTATGAGAGAAGTGAAGTCTCACATATGCGGAGGTTCAATCCTTCGCGGCTCGATTATAAATTCATGAGCTGGGTCACATGACAGTTCTGATTTTATAACAACCAATCATAAAATGCATTTTTCGAAATAACATTAACGGTAGTCCGTAGATAAATCCCAAAGACTGATCCTTAGTAGTCGCGACAAGTCTTACATCTCCGAGATTCGTGACCAATCGCGCGATTTGGTGATCGCGCGATCTCGTGTGACCGAGGCTTTAGCTACCGTTTGTCATTATCATCTTTGCTTTGTCTATTTTTTGAGTGGCCGCTTAAGACAGGTTTTACTGTATGTGTTAAAATGGAATGGGCCAGCGCATGAAAATTTGGTACTTATCGCATTTGATTAAAAGCGTCCTTTAAACAATCATACTGAAGCATATGGCGGGGTAAGAGGTTAAAAGTTTTGTCTGAGTCTTCATCTACGAATTCAGACACATCTTCATCTGAGTCTCTGTCTGGCCAGTCTGTGCATTTGCGCAGGCTCGCCTGGGCCTTTATTTGTGGACAGCGCTAATAAGTACCAACATATCATAAGCTAACGCAAATATTTTAGGCTTTTAAAATAGTTTCCAATCACAAAAAAATATTTTGAACGCCACCGCGTCGTAGAAGACAGAAAAGGGCAAAGATCAGAAATCAATACCATCAAGTATCACACCTGACACAGCCCGTCACATGGGAAAGTGACAAAAACACAAGAGAAAACATCACATACAAGATAGCCAAGCCAAGAGGTTAGCCCTTTCCCAGCAGGTGACCAAAAGGCTGCAATGATCAGACAAGAACAATAGTAAGTGAGTATGATCAATAAATACCACAATCACAAACTGCAGACAAACCCATGGCACCGCGAGGAAGATCCACACAACAATCAAGAGACACCAAGAAGACAAACCAAGCAAAGCAGCCAGCTCTCTCTCTTCCCCATCAAGATGAAGGGGCATAAAGTAACGTACAACAATACATATAACTGTTACAGACTCCCACAATGGGAGTAACAATAAACGTCAAGTCAACAACAACAGAACCACTGCCTTAGAACGGAACGCAGTCCCAAGCCACCCGGAGGCTTAAATGCATTTTACTGCTACCAAATCTTCGCCCTAGATTCAGCCTCTTTTGCTTACCCGAATATACAGCGGATGTCAAACAAGACGATGTTTGAGAGAACACCATCTCTTTATGGTTGGAACACATGTCAAGGCTTCCTTCACATACGGTTGAGCTATCAGACTGAGTAAGGGTGTAACTGTAATCTCCCAGGATGTTGTAGGGACAGCGGACTTGTGCTACTTCCTCGAATCCTGTAAAGGCAGAATAATTGATGAATCAAATAGGTCTTAGTAAGCATCGATAGAGGGCTACTACTATTTTCGGTTATAATGTCGGAGCAGTACGCCCCCCCCCCCCCCCCGCCTCAGGCATATGGAGCTCGCACAAAGCGCCCAGTTTTATGCACCCACTAAGGCTTCAATAAAGGAATTCAGACTGTATCCCGTCTTTATCCTACGCCATCGATAGAGGGCAGAGATGCTGGGTCATTATTATGAAGCACATATAAGCCCCGACATCAGATGTCCAACAATATGGTAAGTTCGACCAGCAAAGGCTCAAACCAGCCTGCGCATACGCGCAGTCTGGTCAGAGCCTTTGCTTGCCGCTTGAATATTCAATAACTGTTAAGCTACTGACCAAACATCAATTGGAATTTCTAAGCTTAAGCTGTTGCACAGTCTCATCTGAGTCTACATTTGTCAAAACACCACATTGTTGGAATTCTCATGTCGTGGCTCATATACAGTTTATCTTTAAGTGTTGGAATGGTATTCGCTTAAATTCCCTTTATGTTATGGATGGTTTCGTGTTTTTTGTACTGCATATATGTGTTTTATACTGTGTACTTTCTAGTTTGGCAATCGTCTTCTACTAATCAAAAGAGGAATAGTTGCTTCCTTTTTTTTGTTTTTTTTTTCTTATTTGTTATTAAGCAAATATTTGACTAATATTAGTATTCCTTGAGGAATTAGCAAAACTTCTTCCATTATACTGTTGAAGTTGTGTTTGTTGTTGTTTATTGTTGTTGTTTTTATCTTATTCTGAAAAGTTGTAATCAGTGATAATGGCAGCTTTAGTCAATTTCGCTGGTTGTTTTTTTGTACTGTATATTGTATTTTATCGTTTTAAAGAAGTCTTTATTTTTTATGTCTGCTTGGTCCTTGTGGTTGTCTATTTTGTTCTTTACTGTAAATTCGGAAATTTTCGCGATGGTTTTATTTCCGCGAAACTTCGCAGCTGCGAAGTTTCGTGAAAATAAATCCCTCGCGAAATGGCGAAATCACTGTGCTGTTTACTGATGTAGGTAAATCATACCATAGGCGCAGATTTTTAGCATGGCAAATAAATTTTAACGCTATTCCCGAAAATAAAATTCCCGCGAAAATTTCCGAATTTACAGTATTCGTGAAATAATTTAATCGATCTTCAGAGGATCAGAAATATAATATTCTTGTAAATTGTAACCAATAGGGACCGTTTTTACGTGCTTATTGCGGCGTTTGTTGTTGCTTTTATCGTTTGTTGAGCTATCATTTTTGTATCCGTTTTGTACAATACAATACAATACAACAGACTTTATTGATATAGATAACTCAGGCCATTCGCAGATGGCATTAGAGCATTTCAAAAGCATGTTTCACTGAAATAAAATAGTTTACGTCAGTTTCCAAAAGCAAAAAGATACATAATTATAGATGTTACATTATAGCATAAGGGAAAGAGACGGTTTGGCCGGAGGGGGCGGGGGGAGTAGGCAGCGTCGAGTTTGTTATCTTGAAAAAAGCTGCATGTAGGCATTGCCACCGAAAATTGCAAAACCCATGCACACGCTTGCATGCATGGCAAAGCCATTTAATATATCAATGGTTCGACAGAGGGTTTTCGTACTGCTTGGTAGAGTTAGGTGCGGCAGAAATTCTGCTTAACCTGTGGGGCATCATTTTGGCCTGGAATGGCGATGAAGTGCCCTTTTTAAAGATTAGTGGTTATGACCAGTAAATACCACAATCACATATTGCATACCAACCAATGGCACCACGAGGAAGAGACAAAGAACACAGACTGTCACAACACAATTAAAGGAAATCAACTAGCTCTCTCTTCCTTGGCAAGATGATAGCCAAACTAGTAAGGGCTACAAGAACCACAACACAAAACAGGGGTCCAACACTAAAGCCAGACTCACATTTGAAGCAATAACACTCATTGAATAAACAACAACATAATCACCGTCTGAGAACGAACAGCAGCCTATACCACCAGGAGGCCGGTGGCTCTTTTGTTGTTAATTAGTTGTTTATAACTGCTCCCATTGTTTGTAGGAGTTTTGTGTGGTCTACTCTTGTGCTAATCTCTCGTCGTATTGGCTTCTCCTGACAAAACCTGTCTACAGGGTTTCCGACAAAGTGGGATTCAAACCAGTCTCCTCAGCTACAGAGACTAGCAAAAAAATTGAAATTTCACCTGTAGCAAGTTTACATATGATACTTTCAAAAAGCAAATAACAAAGGCGCTGATCAGCCTGCGCGAATGCGCAGGCTGGTCTGCGCCTGTGGTCTCGCGTTAAGGTCCATTTTGTGATTAACTAACCTGTCTTGACAAGTAATTTATACTCTGAGCCAGTAGCACCGTGGGCTTCAAGACATAGTTCTGGTAGTCCATTTGGAGGGGCCGTGTCAAGGTCATTGATTAAAATACGGTCATAGTCTAAATAGCTCTGTATTGCTGAAAATATACAATTATGTTACTGATATTAAATTATGAAAAGGAATAGATGTCCACATTATATATGAGGGTCTGGATTGGGTATAATGATTAGTGAATAATGACCCTTTTTATAATGAATAGTGAATAATGAGTCAAAAAAATAATGAATAGTAAATAATGAGGGCCTAAAAATTAATGAATAATCCTATTTTTTAATGAATTGAAGAAAAAATTAATGAATAGTGAATAATCAGATTTTTTTGCCACCTTTCTTTCTTTTAATGAATAATTGGTTTTATTTTGATGAATCACCCAAAATTATAATGAGATGAATAATGGGCTAAATTTTTAATGAATAGTGAATACCAGACCCCCCCCCCCCCCCAATCCAGACCCTCATATATCAACAGAAACACGTTTTAGAAAGATGTGATTAGTGCTAAGGTTACCTCCTCATCGATGCTTAAAGAATGATAAGGACATTATGTTTTTAAGAAGCGAGTATGATCAGGAAGTACCACAATCACAAACTGCAGACCAACCCACGGCACCGCGAGGAAAAGCCACAGAACATTTATAGTATCAGTACATCTGTAAGACAATAATAGCAAAACATCCAAATTTCTCTTCCTCTTTAAGATGATTGCAAAACTAAAATGGACACAAATTAATGCATAAAAAAGCAAAGACAAACACAGAACTCCCACAAACAATGGAAAATACATGCACATTAAACAATAGATCAACAACAACAGAACCACCGCCTTAGAACGGACAGCAGCCTAAGCCACCGGGGGGGCTTAAATGCATTTTACTAGCGCCCTAGATTCTGTTTTTGTTAAAACACAAACTTGTTTATCTAGCATGGAGGCTACCTAACTAATGCAATGTATCAAATCAGAGAACCAATCAAATCAAATTAACACATTATGATGATACAAAGAACAGGGCTCATGACTCTCGGATAGTCAGAGCTAAAGAAAATCTCCAGTTGAGCTACGGTGAGCCCAGCCAACGGCATCAGGCACCAACCAACGGATTAAAGCTTTACATCAGGGCCGTCATTGAGTCTGAGGCCGGACTCACCGTCGTGCAATTAAAAAGGAAACCAAAGCTATCAGCCGTTATTGGGTTCACAACCAGGATACCCTTTTAAGAACATATTTTAACCCTTTAAAGATGAGAACCACCTAAATGGTCCATTACATATATATATATAAAAGGGCCACATGCTATAATATCCAAGCAATAGTGTATTTCTTTCTCTTCAGATAGATTTTGTCTTAGCAAACAGTGTATATACTGATGAAAAGTACCCGTTAAGGGATTTCTAGAATTAGACCTATTTACCCTTAAAGCGCCAATCACAACTGCAGCAGACGACAAAATTTGCGACATCTCTGCTAATTTTCGAAAAAATAAGGTATGATATTTCATGAGAATTGTCTGCCAGCAGAGGATTCCCATGAACTATCATGCCTAATTTGTTAGTTTTGAAAAAAAACAGCAACATTCTATAGCGTTGTGTGCTGCAAAATAAAGGTGGCGCTTTATGGATTAATGCTCTGCAGGGCATATTTCCATAACATAATATTTACTTGTTTTCTTTGTGGTCTGGCATCAAAACAAGATAAAACTCAACTGAAATTAACCCATTCGTAGCTATGGTCAAGCCTTATTTTCCCATACATCATTTTTACTTGTTTTCTTTGAGGTATGGCATCAAAACAGGATTTAATTGATAGTAACCCTTAGAACGCCACTAGACAATTTCAAATGATGTTGCTATATTTAGTAACATAATAAGGTTGTTACTATACACCGTTGGGAAAAAACTGTTTCGTCAGCTGCAGTCGTGTTTGGCTCCTTATGGGTAAATTCGTAGAACTAAACTTTGCTACATACGTGCAGTCTCGTAGTATCTGTAGGATACGTCAGTGATTTTGGTCAGCTTCATGCAGAGGTATCCATGATAAATTTGAGTATGGAATAAAATAAATGTTCCCGTTGTCCTGAAATAAAGCAAAACTAAACTGGTCAACACTGGAAAATTTCCCATAAACTTAATGTAAATACATTCGTGTTTGATTTATCATAATGTTTAAATGAAAAAAGATTTTTGCATAAAAATTTCAGTGAAGTAGCAGCAAGATTTCCTTTAAACATATGCTAGGTTTCATTTTTATTGATACATTTTCCATATAGCATCGCCCATTCCAGTTAATGTCCTGTTTCATTCACTATCATTCCTATAGTAAAATGCCAAAAATGTGCATACTCTTGGAAAATTTTGCACGTAGGCAAAGAAAGTCAGTATTTTCAAGCGGATCTTTATGTAATTACACCTAAGATATTGTTGTCTAGTTTCGGTGGAGTTAGAATTTTCAACTACCTTCTATATATTTGAAATAAAGAACCAAACTTTGGGAATTTTACATTATGGCTATGGAAAAAGGTGCCATGGGGCTTACTTTATTTTGGCCAGTTTATATAAAACCAGCTGGTGAATATTTTGTACCAGCATATGAGTGCTTTGGTACACTGTATTTGCAGTTAAACCTGTGTAAAACAACCACTCAAAAACTCACATTGACAAATGGTAACTTAAGGCAGGTTTAAAGTATTGCAGAATGCTCCCCTTGGAGCACTCTGCAATACTTTTGACCTGCATTAAGCAATAATTGGCCTTGAAACCAATCTGTGGTCTTTTTGTTGATAGTGGCCGTTTACACAGGTTTTACTGTATTATAATAATTGCATTTGCACAAAAGCCTCATTTAAACTTCCATGCTTGCGTATCAAGCAATGATAGCGGTCTAAATTTATGCCTGCCTCTTCTTTTACATCCATACTTTGTGTATGTAAGCAGATAATGCTTTGGTGCGTCTGAGCATATGTGCAGGCTTGTCTGGCCCTCCGTTGCTCGACCATCGAATGAATGCATTAATAGTAGTAGTGGTAGGCACCCTGAGAGTGTGCCTACCATTTCTGTCATTAGTACTAATATTTGCTAAAATCGCACGTGCTGGCTCAGATGCAGAAATAACCACTCTTCAAACATGTATGTGCAAATATCTATCTACTTAAAGGCTAGATGCCTGAGTTTTTCCGGGTCTTTTTCTACTTTCATACTTTGTGTAGGCGAGCAGTGAATACTCTGGTAAAATTGCACAGATAAGCAGGCTCGTCAGAGCCTTTGCTGCTTGCATATGCGACAAAATTCAAATTTCATGAGCTGGCTCCATGTATGAATAAAAAACATATTTGAAATCAAACAAAATACGGGTAATGAACAAAATACTTATACAATATTAGATATTAATATTAAATTACAATAATGAAATGAATCACCAAACGTACATATAATATGAAATAAAACATTTTCGTGTTTAGTGAACAATGATAAGCATTGTTGGTGTTATTGTTTGAACAAATTCATGAAGTTGCAATCATATTTCTTAGTCTTGATTAACATGTATTTAATACCCTGTCGGCTTCTAGTTTTGTTTGATTTGATTCTTTATGGCACAGTCAAGAATTTTGCAGCTATATCGGGTTGGGTCTTCCATGGATGACCCAGTACTAAGCAACGACTAATGTGTCTTGCTCAATGACACAAAGGAGTGACGCAGGTGAGACTCGACATGCAACCCCTCGATCTAAGTCAAACATTCTACCACTGAGCCACTGCGCTCCCTCGGCTTCGAGTACACACACCTTCATTACGAGATGAGTGACTCTGACAAAATAGGACCTTTCTCTGCACTCATATTTACATCACAAACGTAGAAATCCATAGACTTTTGCATGACATTCCCTAGGTTTTAATTCTCTTCCAAGGGAAAAAAATCTCTCTTTAAACGCATAACGTTCATAGTTTGTTTTTAGCTCCTCGAAATCGAAACCGGAAGACACTCAAATTGTTTTTCTTATTCCACCATGGTTGATCATAAGAACGTTTTGTAAGCGTGATAAGACCTACTTCATTATAAGGTAGCCATGACTCGCTAAATAATCTGTCGTATGACATTCCCATGTGTTGATAGTCAAGAGACCATTAGTGAAAGCCCATCCTGTCATGGTTTCACTTTCAAATAGCAACTCCCCTTTACTGCTGTCCATCCATGAGGTGTTTGCGAAGTCCGGTGGCCAAGTGCATACGCCATCTGTGGGGGTAAAAAATTACTAAAGCTACAGTGCAGTTGTGTACCGTAAATTATTACTCATGCGTAATCTGTAATGTGAATAACATTTTTCGAACGATTACGTACAAAAAAATGTAACTTGTGTTACACTTTTAACGCAAAAGTGTTCAAAAATGTTACTCGTGTTACATTTTCGCGCAAAGCCTACGGAAATTGTGACTTGTTTGACATTTAGCGCACGAAAGTTGTTACTGTTAACATATTTCGCGCAAAACCTATGGAAATTGTAACTTGTGTTGCATATTTTGTGCAAAACGAACGAAAAATAATTACTCGTCGGTTACATTTTAGCACAAAACGTATAAAAACATTACTTCTGTTACATTTTTCGCGCAATACCATTGTAAGTTAGGTATTTTATCTATTTGCCCACATAAATGGAATGTGTTTTAAGTAAATCGTATCATCACATTACCGTAACGTCTCCTTGTACGGTCGCTAATTAATCGTATGAAATAAATTGATACTAGGCAGTTAATTTTAAAAAAGTCTTGGTTTCACTACCAAGTTCAAGGAAATGCTCAGCTCCATAAATGTCTTTTTTATAAGTTGATTATTTGACTCACGTTAAACTGTTATGTCATTCGGAATTATGCCTCACCTGATCTCCCGATAGAAATGAAAATAGCACCAAATTGAAGGAGGAACAACCTGTTAAATATAAACATCTCCTGTGTAAAATAAAAACATAATTCGTATTAATAAGCTAGTAGAGATGAATAATTGTCTCTAATTCCGCCATTTGACTATAAATAATATTTTCACGCAGTGCACTTTCCAGTCCATAAAAGTCTTTCAAACTAAAACAAAAGTTTAAACACCACAAATTGCAATTATAATAGTCTTTCTTTTGAAAACCAGTCATCCCAGAAATTTCTTTCAAAACGATTGGGTCAGCTGAACTATGAAAGTGGAATTATATCGCATGCGTCTATGTCAATTTTAAACAGGCATACCCAGCTATTGGGTAGGACTGAGCTTTTATGTGCTTTTCTTATAGTGTTCAAACTTCCAATCAGGTTAGACAGCACAGATGTGCAAGCTCGCCTAAGCATTTGCCTATCGTAATCGCGTTTAATACCCTTGTCATATGCCCAAGATTGTTATTGTTTTACATGTACCTGGTCACAACGAACCACTTTTCAAAATGTTTTCGCCTCACAGTAGGAAAAGAGTCCGAATAATGTTTCAGACAGCAAAAGAAACAGATGGGTTTCGACATGAGAAAATCCTTTTTTTTTTTTTTTTGGTTTCACGCCGATCACAACGGCGCTGACTAGACTGTGTATCCGCGCAGTCTGATTAACGCCTTTGCTATTCGAAGTTTTCTCGCGACGAGGCTCAAATAAAAGTGGCTTCGTACGGGGCTGCTCAAGACCACAGCGGTTCTAAACCCTTAATGCGCCAATCACAACCAAAGTCGTCTGCTTTTCTCATCTGCTGAAATGTTTAGGAAGCCTCTATAGCAAACAGTGTGGACCCAGATCAGTAGGAGCAGTCTGTTCTGGGTCCACGCTGTTTGCTTCTTCACTTAATTCGTCAGTAATGCTAGGCAATTATTTGCAGTAGACGACCTCAGCAGACGACATTTTCATATGCATTTTTTTCTTGGCGCTTTAAGGGTTAAATTCATTTAAGCATAGCTTATCGACAAACAGTGCCGAATCAGATCAGACGCCACAAAACGCGGCGTTCAATCGGGTTATGTTAATGTAGTTTTGATATAAAAAAAACTGATATTACATACCACTAACCCTTGAATTCGGAATGAATTAGTCCAAGGGATAAGGGCGGGGGATTACATAAGGCATAAATGGGGGGAAAAACTTAACTTTATAGCTTAAATTCAATAACTAAATTCCAGCTAACTCAAAGTATCAGCTGTAGTCGAAGTCAGAGGTATTTAGTTTAAATATAAGGATGCAGCTTTGTCAAATGCTATGTTACAGCCTATGGTTTTAGCAAGTAATAAGGAAATTAAAGTAAGGAAAAAGGCAAAGATCGGGAATCGATACAATCAAATACCACACCTGACCCAGGACACCACATAGGCAAGTGACAAAAGCACAAGAAAACATCACATACAAGAGAGACAATAGGTTAGCCTTTTCCCAGCAGGTGACCACAAGGCTACAATGGACAGACAAGAAAGCACGACAAACAAGAAAAATATATAAATAACAAAAAGGATCCACAAAAGAAGCACCGCCTTTCAACGGTCAATAATTTCTTTTCTGGAGTGCTTAAACTAGTTTAATGGTACCAACCTCACCCTTATTTCTGATGTGGAAAAAGGCAAAGATCAGGAATCGATACAAACATATACCACACCTGACCCAGGACACCATATGGGAAAGTGATAAAACACAGGAAAACATCACATACAAGAGAGCCAAGAGGTCAGTCTTTTCCAAGCAGGTGACTACAAGGCTGCAAGGAACAAACAAGCCAGCATGGCAGGCACGAAACACAAATAACAAAAAGGATCCACAAAAGAAGCACCGCCTTGAAACGACAAGCAAAATAATACTAGAGGGCTTAAACATGTTTGACGGCGCCGCCCACCTCACACTTTATGAAAGGAATACTGGTGGTTGTACACGCTATCCCTAAGGCTTGGAATAGTGCGAGCTTTAAATGAAAGTGCGGGGAGACATTTTAGGGCCGCCACACAACACAAACAAAACAACTTTGATAATTAAAGTAAGTAAGAAATCAAAGATCAGGAATCGATACAATAAAATACCACATCTGACCCAGGACACCGTATGGGAAAGTGTCAAAAACACAAGAAAACATCACTTACAAGAGAACCAGGAGATCAGCCCTTTAACCCTTAAAGCGCCAAGAAAAAAATGCATCTGATAATGTCGTCTACTGAAGTCGTCTGCTGCAAATAATTGCCTAGCATTACTGACGAAATAAGTATAGAAGCAAACAGCGTGGACCCAGAACAGACTGCTCCTATAGGAGCAGTCTGATCTGGGTCCACACTGTTTGTCATAGAGGCTTCTTAAACATTTCAGCAGACGAGAAAAGCAGACGACTTTTGTTGTGATTGGCGCATTAAGGGTTAATATGAACAAAAACGAATAACATAGCGACATACATGTAACCACGCCCTGCTGTTTTACTTGACAATTCAATACCCAAATTTCACCAGATACTTTTTTTTACTTTTCAAGTCTATTTAAGGGAATAGAATAGTTACTTATTATACTATTACCTAAACGTTTTAATTTGGTTCAAGTGTTCATTCAATATAACAGAAGTGAAATCCTACCCAATTCACGTCTTGATTTATATTAGATAAAACAATAGATATTTCTGCTTAATGAACTGTGTGAAAGTTTTTGGCATAAGTAATACATACATGATCGTTATTCAACTTCATGTTTATATATAGTCGTTGTCAGGTGTTTGAACATAGTCATGTAAATATATACAGACTTGCTTCGGGAATACTCGTAAGAAATAGAAACAAAATGGTTAACCCTGTGTACTTTCTTTCTACAATATTAGTGTTGTTCTACCTATATGTGGTCTCGGGTAAGTATTAATGACTTTTAGGGGAATAACTGTATTCAAAGTTTTCATTTGTTGAAGTATATCGTCGGATATACGGTCAGAAATTTTACTTTTATGGCGACTCGCGCGTCACTGCAAAACTGAATGTCCGACCGTATATCCGGCAATATACCCCCCTCCCCAAATGTAACTTTTGAATTTGGTTATCCCCATTCTAATGCACTAGTAACATTTCCTTCAAAAATACAGTGAAAATGTAGTATTTGCGCCTATATCCAGCTGCGTAAAACTACTTGCCAGCTGCGCTGCACTAAACCACTTGGCAGCCAATTATAATAAGGAAGAGGCAAAGATTAGGAATCGATACAATCAAGTGCCACACCTGATGCAGGACACCGTATGGGAATGTGACAAAAACACAAGAAAACATCAGATACAGGCCAATAGGTCAGCCCTTTCCATACAGGTGACCACAAGGCTACAAGAAACAGACATAACAGTATGGCAAAGACAAACACTAATAACATAATAGATACACAAAAGAAGCGCCGCCTTGGAACGGTCAGTAAGAAACGACTGGAGGGCTAGCGCTTTAACTAGTTTTACAGTACTAACCTCACCCTTAATTCTGATGTGGACCAAGACACATAGATGTTTGGTTTGCATGAAAGATTCCTAACTTATCCATGAATTATTTAGTACATGTAAATCAAGATATACAAAGGAGATGAAACATAGATAAGGACTCCACAGTTCATACAACTGAATACCGGAGCAAAAGAAATCTAACATTTAAACCCCGGTGAACCCGATAACAAAACGTAGCACCAGGCCCCAAACATCTCATCTAAAGAAAAGTCTTTACTCTCAAAGAGTCTGAGGCCCGACCCGCTTGCCTTCAATTAAAGAGGAAAGCAAAGATGCCAATCGAAATCGACTTTACGTAATGCCGTCGAGTCTGCGAAAGTATATGTATATCGCAGAATAGACAGTATATCGCATGATATACTGTCGCAATCCAATCAAATGAGGCGTTGCATTTGTAATTAGAAGTTACATTTATTACCGCCTTCAAGTCTTCTTACTTAAAAAATGTACAGGGCCGCATTAGGCCCTATGAGGCTATAAATATTTTTCATGCTCAACTCAAATAAGCATGAAGTTTCAACTGTTCATGAAAAAATGACAGCTGAAAAAACAAATCATGCTCATGATGTATTTATCCTGCTCATAAATGATATGATGCTAACAGTTTATCCTGCAAATAAATGCGTTAAAGTGCGAGCATCACATCCCACTCTGGATCCGCGCATGCAATGAAAGTAAGTAAGGGTGCAAAGATCAGGAATCGATACAATCAAGTACCACACCTGACCCAGGATACCAATGGGAAAGTGACAAACTCACAGTTAGACACCACAAACGAGAGCCAAGAGGTCAGCCCTCTCCCAGCAGGTGACCACAAAGCACATATAAACAGACGAGTACAAAGACATAGCAAACACAAGACAGAACTTAAACATAAAAGATCCACAAAAGAAATACCGCCTTGGAGTCTAAATTTTGGTCATATAACCAGCGAATTGGCATTAATGAACATTCTTTTATAAAGACCTATTCATAAAATGAACGAAAAAACATGTTCAAATCAGAAGATTCGCGTGTTGTTTGTACATGGGTTTGAACTATGAGCACTGAGTTATTTTTATGGCATATTTACTCCTTTTAACTCACAAATCTGAAAAAAATGAAACCTCTACAGTCATGTATATGTAGTTAACATAATGTTTCATCATTTTAGAAACTGCTTGTAACTGGCCAGCGCCCTTTCAGTCCAGTACGTGGACCGACAGTACGCACGGGGATCTTGTGTTCACTGTGACCAGTGTGACAGGATATACATACGTGATCAATGATCAACCAATCAATCAGTGGAGCTGTGCCGTAGCGGACACCTTTGAGACGGATGGACGTCTTATATTCCTGTAAGTAGTGCTTCTATTAAGCGTTTCGTGTCACCTAAAGTGTAAATAGTATACAGTTATTTCATGCATGTTTGTAAGGAGACGTTATGCAACAATGTCCAAAATAACTTTAAACTCCAATAACTCCGTTGTTTATGGTCAGAAACATAAAGTGTGGGTACTCGTTTTCATAGTACGAACGAGCGGAACATTTTGAGACCAAAATTAAGCAGATTTGGTGATATTTTCTGTTTTGCAACAAAACCGCATCGTCTCTAGCAACTCCATGCAAGAAACGCTGCTAAGCATTTCATCAAATGGGTTGGGTAATAAAACAGTAGGGGTAATAGTATACAGTTATCTCATGCCTGTTTGTAGTATAGTCAAAACTATTACCCTAAGGCCGAGTGCAATAGTGCATCAGGTCGTCCACGGTACCGAGGGGTAATAGTTCGACTATACTACAAACAGGCATGAAATAACTGTTTTATTAGCCAACCTATTTGATGAAATACCTAGCAGCATTCCTTGAATGGAGTTGCTATAGACGATGCGGTTTTGTTGCAAAACAGAAAAAATCACCAAATCTGCTCAATTTTGGTCTCAAATTGTTCCGCTCGTTCTAACTAAGAAAACTAGTACCCACACTAAATGTTTCTGACCATAAACAACGGAGTTATTGGAGTTTAAAGTTATTTTGGACATTGTGCCATAACGTCTCCTTTATTTATAAACGAACCGTACGCGCATCGTTGTCGCGCATGTAGAGATATCTGATGTGGATGAGCTCACCCATATAAAACAATTGCTAAATGTATTGTGCACAGCCCTGAACAAGACCATATTAGCTTCACTACTCTAATTTTCATTGCCATAAAGACTTGCATTAATGTTTAGATGATGAAAACCTCTTACTGTATCATTGAACACCTGTCTTTCAACAGAATATTTTCTGCATTGAAAGAAGTAGTGGTAGGCATCTTCTACCATGTTACAAAAATCACATAAAGGATCATGACGAATATGAATTGTGTTATTTATGACTTGTGTTTTTCATGCTTTCGCGACTGTTCATTGCTGCCTTGTGGCACCTGATGGGAAAGGGCTGACATCTTGACTCTTGTTTGTGATATTAATTGTGTTTTTGTCACTTTTCCATTTGATATCCTGGGTCAGGTTTGGTACTTAGTTGTATCGATTCCTGATATTTGCCACCTTTCTTACTTCTAAAATGATCACTGTTTAGACCACTGCATTTATTTCTCAGTCGTGCATGTAGGACAGACCTATATTTATTTCCAATAGTAAAGTAGGGAGGAACATGTGCTATGCTAAACTTTGAGATTATATGCTTTTTAAAGGTGTGCAATGTTGATATATTTTTTACGGTTATCATCAAGAGAGTTCATTCCATAGCCTAATGGCTGATAGAATGCAAGATTTCTGTGAAATACTAGTTCGATTAACAGGTACAGATATAGTTCTATAGTTTCTCAAGGGGTAATCAGAAATATCACTAAGTAAAGGAGGAATTAAATCTTGTATGTCAGAAGGCACCATGCCAATATTTACATTATACTAAAATGATAGTTTATGTTGCTGCCTTCTTTGTGATAGAGTTATCCATCTACATTCTTTGTACAGGTTTTCCAATGATACAGATCTAGTCAATCCAGTAACAATTCGGGCTGCTTCATTTTGGATATTTTAAGTGTTTGTGAGTCTTGTTCAGAGCATCCATCCCATATAATTGACGCATATTCTACAACTGGTAACATATAAGATATATACATCTGGTTGAGAGCATTTCAACTAATAGAATATTTCAGTTTACGCATTATTCCTAAAATTTTAGTTGTTAAATTGACAATATTTTCAATATGAGTGTTTCACTGGCAAAGAATACTGTCCTGCCAGCCAAAACTGACAGTGACGTCCTGATTTGCTTACAATTATTAAGTAAAACATTAACTTGTACACTCCACTTGAGCTAATGCTAATCGATAGCTCATTTGTGTATTAATCCTATCCTGCGGATAGGATTAATATAAAGGGATCTTTCGATTATAAGTCCCTGATAACTTTGTAAACAAAACATGATGTCACTGTCACTCTTGGCTGGCAGGACAGTACTTACTGTTACACCTAGATGTTTATGACTAGATCTTAAGCTAGTTGCGTAAACGCCTCATATTGAACATGTTTCTCATCTGACTGCTTATTAAATATAGTAATACATGTTTTCGAACACCCAAGTAAGATCCTCTATGTATATGAACAATATCACTTCGTCTGTTTCAGTGTCATGTTTGAACTCCTTCGTTTATGAGCATGCCGGTGTGTGTGTTGTTGTTTTTATATGTTTTGAGCCAGTGCATGAGATTTCCAACAATGTGGTATGTGCGACCAGCAAAGCTACAGATCAGCCTGCGCATACGCGCAGTCTGATCAGAGCCTTTGCTAGTCGCTTGAGTATTCTCTGATTGTTAAGCTACTGACTGAACACCATTTGGAGTTTCTAAGCTTAAAAGGAGGCTGCAGAGGCTCGTCCGAGTCTACACTTGTCAAAATGTCAAATTGTTGGAAATCACATGCGGCTTCTTTTCATTTTGTGTTCTTTTGCAGGTCCAGCTCTAGTTTTAGCCTATTTAGCAGTCAATTTTATGCCTATTTATGTATGACGTATACCAAAATTACAGACAATTCCTTCAGGTATTACCAAAATAATGCAGGTAAGCTGATTTTGTCTTTTCTTATTTCTTTTCCATTTTTAACGTAGATACATATTTAAAACATTCAATTATTATTAAACTTATCTATTTATTGATTGTGGTCATCAATTTGAAGGCATAAGTAAATAAGAAACGCAGAGCGACCTCTGAATATGATACTTTGATTTAACAAGCTGGCTCGTCAAGCCCGCTCGAAAATGATAAAAATGTCATTTTATATATCAAGATTTTTAAAAAATAACAAATAATGTGACTGTTTCTTGGCATTTACCAGTACTGAGCCAGGTGTTTTTTCTTTGTTCTGTTTGATGCATCGGGATACCTAAAGGCTCACTGGTGGTGGTTCTGTGTTTAAAACGTCACAGGAGACAAGGCCACACCTTAGAGTCTCACCCAAATGACTGAGAGAGCTGGGGGTCGAGCTAGGGACAACTACAACACGCCAGCTCTTAAAATCTTTTAGACAAAAAGATATCTGATTTTATGTAAGGGTAATATATCGATCAAGATAAACTTATTTTCTTTATGCATGTAATATATGAGTTAACCCTTAATGCGCTTTTCTCGTCTGCTGGTATGTTTAAGAAGCCTCTATGGCAAACAGTGTGGACCCAGATCAGACTGCTCCTATAGGAGCAGTCTGTTCTGGGCCCTCACTGTTTGCTTCTATACTTAATTCGTCAGTAATGCTATGCAATTATTTGCAGCAGACGACTTCAGCAGACGACATTTTCAGATGCATTTTTTCTTGGCACTTTAAGGGTTAAGTTCATAATTTGACGCAGGAATAAAAATTGACTTTTATCACAGCAAATGATGTCTATTTAAGTCATGATGCGCGTCATATGCTTTGTTATTTCAGAGGAATCTGGCATCAACAATTACAGAATATTTCTCAACCCTGTGAACTCACTGACCAATCCAGGATTTATATGTGATGATCAGCAAGGGGCATCTGGACCAGAGTATCAAGTTCTCATTAAAACGGGTATCTGTTGCAATTTTTTAGATTTTCTTCCTCCAAATACACACTGGTAAATGTAAGCGTCGATTTGCTGGTATTTACGCGTATTTTCGGTGCTTCATAGACTGGGTGTGGTAAGATATTCGTGTTGATACTATATAGAAAACATCCTGTATGCCAAAGGGACTAAAGAATTGTTTAAGCATTCGACATGCACATGGCGATTTATGCTAGCATTTAGGAATAGATTCGAGTACCGATCCGGATGATATGTATGTTTAGCAGCTACACCTGTGTTCATTTGAGCCAAACACGGTAAACGCTTTCGGGATACATAGTCGAAACTCTTTCCATTGGACTGCAGCTTTACTTTGAGTTAGTTGGATCGCGCGAAACTAACGCATTGGTCATTTAACGGAGTGCATGGTCTCTCCTGTAAGTACTAAATCTATTTTGATAAACGGTATTATATAAAATTTTGGTTACTGTAAAGGCGGTACCTCATGAATTCGTAATTAGGAAATGGTCAACCTTAGACATAGATAAGAGCTGAAAATGAGGCGTGGTTTTATTCAAAAGTAACTGTATCATCTTGCACCATTATCTCAGTGAAGACGCAAAACACATTATTTAGTCCTTAAAACGCCAACAACATAACTACATTTGGAAATGTCTATTTAACATTAGCATAGAGGCAAACATTGTGGACCCAGATCAGACTGCTCTGGGTCCACACTGTTTGTCTATAAGGCTCTAAATATTTAGTGGACGACAAAAACATATATTTTGTGAGCATGCGCTTTAAGGGTTAATAAATGTGAGTTCAGTGTGTATACGGTTAGGATTTTCATGAAATGCACGCACGTTTGCGCGGCCCAAACAACTGATTTATTCTTCACCAAATTATAAATAGAACCTGATTTCCCTTCCTTGGCAGATGAAACAGCCTAACCACGCCCAGATATGAATATTAAAGATACCGCCTTTACAGAGAGCAAAAAGTTCTATTATATTGATTTTATTATTGTTAGCCAAAATTCACTGTCTCTACTCTTTTCTGGGCATGCATGGATACATTCATACATCCATTGAACTGCAGCTTTACTTTGCGTTGTTTGAATCGCGCGAATCTAACGCATTGGACTTTAAAGGACTGCATGTTCTCTCCAATAATTACTAAATCTATTTTTGATTTTTACCAGCGTTTAACCCTTAAAGTGTCAATCACGACTGCAGCAGACGACAAATTTTGCGACACCTTTCCTAATTTTCGAAAAAAAGGAATGATATTTCATTTCTCGTGAAACATCATGCCTTTTTTGTTATTTTTGAAAAAGCAGCAAAATTTTAAATTGTCGTCTGCTGCAAATTATAGGTAGCGCTTTATGGGACACACTGTATTTATTATTGTTTCAAAAGGAGGAGAATCTTCAGTCAAAATTCACTGTCCCTACTCTTTTCTGGGCATGTATGGATACATCCACACATCATCAGACGGAACAGTTACCTGCGATGTGGAAAACAGTTCATGGGACATGTGTGCTGATAATACCCAGATGACGTTTAGTTACAGTCAGTGCTCTACAAAAGTTGCTTATTCAGGTAAATATGAACAGCTTTCAAATGCAAACATGTACCTAGCCAGCAATCAGTCTTGGGAAAATTTGACCGACATCGAAACGCTATTCTAATGGCGTTTCGAAGACGGACTTTGATACAAAATGTATGCTTACTTGATACCCTTTTAGTTAGAACGTCTTTATACAACAGATAGCAGGTGGAATCGCTCGCTAATTTAATGTAATATAGCATGTATATGCAAATAAAATACCTTTAATTTATTTTAGATATGCAACAAAATGTATCTTTAAACCAGTTTAGCAACCAGGTAAAAGCAAACTAAGTGTCTCATTTGGCAAGTAAGAATACCATTACACTTACAAGGAGAACGGTCAGAGAAAACGAGACTGTACATACATTTGTAAGTAAGCAATGCGACAGGCGAGGATCCACTTAGCAACTTTTCTATGTGTTTGAATCCATGCTAGTCTGCCGCTTTTTGTGTCTTTATCATATTTATTATATACTATGCACAATAAATTTAGCAATTGTCTTGTATGGGCGAACCCATCCACATCAGATCTCGACTTTCATTTGCTGTCATGAAGATACAAGCGCCGATCATCTGACAAGATTTTCCATTAAAAAATGCAGAATTACCAAACGCAGCGGCCGTGCTAAAGTGACGTTTGATTTTAAGACTAGCGGGTAACTTTGTTCTGATCATTGGGAGAAGCCGAAAACATTTTCAAACGATTGTTGAGTCACTAAAAACCAAAAAAGCATAGCAAATGCGGCAATTTTCTAAACTTTCTCAGAGAAATAAAGGACCAAGTTTCCACAATTTGACGTTTTTTACTAATGTTTTTTACGTTATCGCCTGTAAACGGTGTTTCTAGTCGGGTTTTCTTGAACCACATTAATAAGTAAAACTGCTTGATGCCTTCTAACACATTCAGACAAATATTGTTGAATGAAACATTTTCACTACTACAGTGCACGAGCCAAAAGATAAAATCTGACGTCATCGTTATCTCGCAAATGCGTCGAACAATTTTTCAGAAAATTATGGTTTTAATCAACCATAAGATGAGTTACATTGTAAGCCAATGATATCTCTGTAAACTGCGCCTCTGTTGAATTGAAATGCCAATTAACATTAGAAGTTTAATCAAATGATGATTACGTTTTGGCGTCATTGATAGCAGCTAATATTTCAGCATGAAATCTCTATCACGTCTGTCACATAACCTAAAAAAATACAGACGTATGATGCATGAGGAAGATAAAACACCACCAAACGAAAAATCACAAGCTTATCATTTTAACATTACTTACAACGGATGTGATTTTTGCTTACTGACCCCTTTTGCAATTCTTGCTCTCCCCAAATGCCTATTTAAGGGATGGCGTCTGAAAATTCGTGGTTTCAGTTGCCTAAGATCCTGTTCTCGTCATTGCAATTGAAATTGATCGGCACTGCACAAAGATGGGCACAAAAAAAGATGCGAAGCATACGAAAATGCTAAACTTATTGTGCATAGTATATAAATACATGAAACGTGAGTGTAGTCTTGTTAATATTTACTTACTTTTTGCATTGTTTTCACTTACATTTCAGCCTCAGACACTGTGTGGTGTGTTGATACCGTACCAGTAGGGACCACTAACTATGTCATGACATTTAATGGCGGAGAGTCGGCAGCCACCATCGATAATATTGAAGTTTACAGATATGCGTGTTTCGTAAGTATTCACTCATAACTGGATGATCTTCTATCAGAATTGTACTACATTGTATCAGTGCTAGTCTTATATATTTGTGGTATACGATAGAAAAAAAGTAAGTGAGTATGATCAGGAAATACAACAATCACAAACTGCAGACAAACCCATGACATCGTGAGGAAGAGCCACACAACATTCATGAGACACCAGGAAGACAAACTAAGCAAGCAACCAGCTCTCTCTTCCCCATCAAGATGATTGCAAAACTAGAATGGACATAAAGTAACGTACAACAAAACACAAAACAATTACAGACTCCCACAATGGGAGTAGAACTAAACAAAATGTCAACAACAACAGAACCACTGCCTTAGAACTGAAAGCAGCCTAAGCCTCCAGGGGAATCAAATGCGTTTTACTACCCTGCTTTAAAGATATAACTTTGTCCTGAGAAACATTAAGAGTGATTGAACTTATGTATGAGCTATCAAACATTGCAGTATTTATAACCAGGCAACCATCAAGTTAGCGTTTCATTCCAATCAAACATCTAAAGATAAGCTGTCAATAATATAAAATTGGCTATCTATTATTGTCATCCAGGTGCATGCCAAAATACACAAAAAATTGTACATTTCTATATGCTTATTACACTGAAACATAAAAAGTAGTTGATAAGTTTGTGAAAACCCTGTTTTATGGTGAAAACACTCATTTATGTTGTAGGTGTACCAACAACATATGTTACTGAAATTAAGGAAACCTATTTTGAAATATACACTAAACAAGTATCATGTCCATTGGCTTTCCTCTTTTAAACATCTTGAACTGCAAATCACTATCAAAATACCTGTCACAAATGGCAAATTTATTAATATACTTAAGGAATAAAGAAACGCAACAGACAAAAGTATAATTTTTGCGTGTTTAAATGACGGTTTGGTGAAATCTCTTTTGAAAATTTCTTATTGAGCATTTATAGCACGTGATGAAATACCAAAACGTCATTTAATGCTACATTTTACGCTACAAGATGAAAACATATGAAAACGTAAAATTTGACGTTAACGTCAGAATAAAGATCAAGAAACCCTGTCTTTTCCATGTTTGGTTATTTGGCGTCGACTTGACAATGTGCAAATTAAACAAACGTCCAATCATAATCATAATGCAGTTAAATTTTGCGTCAAAACACGCTACTTGAATGGCAAGATACACAATGGTAGTGAATAAACGATAAACACTTAGAGCCGTCGGGTTTAGGTCGCTGGTGAATATACGGAATAAGATGAACGTAGAGACATCAGAACATGCTTTCATGGTAAAAACTGACTTTTCAGATACCGTAGAAATACGCTGGTAGGATGTTTATATTGACGTTAGCCAAACAAAACACGGCATAATGCAAGAGAAAACTTCTGATTACATGCTGAGAGTGAACACCAAACTTGATTTTGTAACCTAAACTTTGTCACTGGACCATTTTATCACTATATAAACACATAAACATCACGGAAACCATTAAAACGTAGGATATCGAATTTTGACGTCAGAATTGAGTTTGTTTTGACGTCTGAAGATCTCAAGTCATAATTATTGAACAAAACGGCCTTGTAATGAATAAATCTCAAGCGGAAAAGAAAATTTACGCGTTTCACGCAGTATTGAGAGTTGACGTTAATGATGTTAAGCCGTGTCAGAATCCTACAGAAACGTCGCCATTTGATCATTTCCTTGATCCGCAATCTATGCCAATACTTTTTAAAACAATAAACCGTTGGTTGATACAAACTTTGCTTTTGTTGACCCTGTTTCAGCAGTTTACTACGGGGTTCAGGCTGGTTACGCGCATACCAAAATTATTTCGTAATAGATAAATACGTTGAAACTGCTGTAATTTGACGGACACATACTGCTCCGATGGATTAATAACATTTGCACTAAAAACTTGCATCATATAGTATGCTTACAATGACTTGAAGTGTTTGTTGCGTTTCTTTATTCCTTAAGTATATATACATGACAGCTATATCACCAAATTTGATTCATGACTTATGCTTTTACTAAGCTGGTAGTTGCATGGTAGTATATATTCGTAAAAACAGTTATAGATGAAAAGATGAATTTAAAAAAGATATGGCCTACTAAGGCATATTAATATAGTCATATAGTCTGAAGTATTCCAAGTTTATATGGTACGTTTCAGATTACTGAGAGATTGCACCAGCATTTACTATGCCCTTTGAGTTGGTAAATCTTCTCACCCTACATTTATCTTATACTGACAGCGTTTCATTCCAATCAAATATTTATATTCTTGTCGCGAGCACTTTTTTCAGGTATTTGAAAGCAGAATACCACTTGAAATTTAGAGAGGATACACTTTCCTTTAATTCTCACGAAGACTTATTTAAACCAAAGCTGTTATTTTCCTTTTTGTAGGTACTGTCTATATTTGGAGAGATCAGATTATATATTCATTTTGTGATTCTTGAGTATAACATTTGATTAGATTATATGTGTTTGAAGCTGACTAATCATAGGCAAATATTATTAAAATATGGATTTTGTGACCAGATACAACTAGGAAAAATCCTAAATGTTTCAAAACTGTGTAAATCAATGCTCACTGAGTCGTTTAGATTTTTTGTTTTCAAAGTATAAATCGTAAGATAAAAGCTTAAGAAAAGGTGTCTTTCATAAATGTATTTATGCATGATGTGAATTATTTGAGCCGTGGCATGAGATTTCCAACAATGTGGTACATGTATGTGCTACCAGAAAAGGCTCAGACCAGCCTGCGCATACGCGCAGACTGATCAGAGCCTTTGCTGGTCGCTACAATATTCTATTACTGTTAAACTACTGACCCAACCTCATTTGGAGTTTCTAAGCTTAAAAGGAGGCTGCGCAGGCTTGTCTGAATCTACACTTGTCAAAATACCACATTATTGGAAAACACGTGTCACGGCTCATATGTGATTGGTGTTTACATGACTAACCACTATCTATCAGAACATTCAGAGAACAGTATACGTGGATACTGTTATCTTGTTGTTGTCTTAACTTTAATCATCCTCTATAGCTTGGCTGGCTGGCTTGAAACTTACCTGGCCTCGAGGTTATAAAACTTGAGTTCATTCTCAAACTCAAAATAAAACGCAATGATTGGCTGCTTGCGGACTCGTGTCCGCAAGCAGCCAATCATTGCGCTTTGTTTTGAGTTTGAGACTGTACTCAAGTTTTATAACCTCGAGGCCTGGTCGGTAACCATAAATAAAGCAAAAGGATTGGCTGCTTGCGGACACGTGTCCGCAAGCAGCCAATCAATGCGCTTTATTTTGAGTCTGAGAATGAACTCAAGTTTTTTAAAATCTCAAGGCCTGGTCGGTAACCCCAAATACAGGCTTCTCACAACAAGGCAGATATGATGTACATTGTTAATGTTTTAGGCTATTTCTGGTGATGGTACCTCTGCCTCTGTCACGCCTCAACACTGTAAAGCTGGTCAAACACCAACAGGTATGCCTACTAGTGGCGCCACACTTCAGATGGCTGTTAAAGGTAAGTTATATTATTTCATACAAAATGTACCTTTCCATTATAGCAAAACGCAACGTTTATAAAGCAGACTGTTGTGGCTATAGTGCGAGAATTGCTAATACTTAATAATTAAATAGTAAATAATTAAAACATAATTGAATAAGGATGAATTGTTTGGTAAGCAATATCTTAACAGATAATAAGCACAATAGTATGAATATTCCCCATTAAAATACTAGTTTAATATGTCATCCTCTTCGATGTTTACAATGTTAGTAAGGGTGCAAAGATCAGGAATCGATACAATCAAGTACCACACATGACCCAGGATGCCAATGGGAAAGTGACAAACTCACAGTAGGACACCACAAACGAGAGCCAAGAGGTCAGCCCTTTCCCAGCAGGTGACAACAAGGCACATATAAACAGACGCGCACAAAGTCAGCAAACACAAGAGAGAAAAAACATAAAAGATCGCAACTTTGAGTCGATGTGTTAATTGTGTGATTTTCATTTAAACAGGATTTAACTCTTCGCTTATCATATTGACAGATGTTTGCTCAAATTACATTTATAGCCCACATCATAAACATTGATGAGCTATTACATAATATTTAATATTTTATCATTTGGTAATAGACAGTTTAAAGTAACTTTGTTGTTTCGCTCGCATGTTGTTGTTTTGATTGTCATGCATAGTATTATTTTGTTTTCTTTTTCAGAAAACTGTTGTAAGTATCACTATTTTCATACAAATGTCTCTCTATTGAATTCTTCAAAACTATTTTGTAAAAGGATAAAATGTTTAGAAATATCTAATGCAGGTAGACCACCAGAATGATATATCATAACTGGTTATACCAATCATGTCTATACATTGCCAATGTTCTAACCAATAAGCTGAACCGAATTGCTATATGACTCCTATAAAGACCTCCTCTGATTGACTGAAACTAGCTTTCACTGGTTGTGGCAGATCTTGATTTCTACCAGTGATGAGCAAAGTTTAGCCCAGAACGAGTCGACATCAGGATTTGTCAGTGCTGACAGATAGTTAAAATAAAATGAACTAAAAGCTCAAGACAGGTAGACATCAAGTGGGTTCACTGCTGCCTGACAGCTAAAATAGATATTGGATAAATTGACTCAAGAGTTAAAGAAATCATATATATCACAGGCCAAATTTATGTTTTAAATTAAGAATTTGTTCATTTTATAAGAACAGTAATTAAAAAAATGCAAATATTTTGCACATCTCATAAGAGTTTTAGAAACTTGAAAAGCGTTGAAATAATCTTGTTTTTAGTGCACAAGGAACATCTGACTTGAGTAAATTTATTAACATAAAACGATTTAATATAAAACTAGACAAAGAGATAGATGCAGTGTCATATATATAAATAATTGGTGCATCCTTTATCTTGGATGCTACACAAAATCTTTTATATGTGCATACAGTAAATGTAGAAATTATCTTTTCTTGAAAATCAGTTATACACATTCCAACATCAAAACAGCTACTTTTGTTATATAACACGAATGCTAAACTATAACTGGTTATACCAATCATGTCTATACATTGCCAATATTTAAGCCAATAAGCATAGCCGATTTGTTATATGACTCCTATAAAGACCTCCTCTGACTGACTGAAACTAGCTTTCACTGGTTGTGGCAGATCTTGATGTCTACCATTGACTAGCTAAAGTTAGCTCAAGACAGGTTGAATCAGTGGAAGAGAGAGCTGGTTGCTTTGATTAATTTGTCTTCCTGGTGTCTCGTGATACGTGAGCGGCTCTTCCTCGCGATGCCAAGGGGTTGTCTGCGGTTGGTGATTGTGGTATTTCCTGATCATACTGAATTACTATTTTTGTTAGTGCTGACAGACAGCTAAAATAGATTGAAATAAATTTGACTCAAGACAGGTAGACATCAAGTGTTTTCACTGCTGCCTGACAGTTTAAAAAGATATCGGATAAATTGACTCAAGAGATAAAGAAATCATATTTATCACAGGCCAAATAAATGTTTTTAAATAAGAATTTGGTCATTTTATGAGAACAGCAATTTAAAGATGCAATTATTTTGCACATCTCATATTAACAGTTTCAGAAATTTGTAAAGCATATGTGAAATAATTTTGTTTTCAGTGCACAAGGAACATCTGACTTGAGTAAATTTATAAACTAAAAAGACATTATATTAAACTAGACGAAGAGATAGATGCAGTGTCATATAACAAAACAATTGGTGCGTCCTTTACCTTGGGCGCTACACAAAATCTTTTATATGTGTAGATAATAAAAGGTAGAAATGATCTTTTCTTGAAAAGATCAGTAATACACATTACAGCATCAAAACAGGTACTTTTGTTTCATAATACAGGTATGCCATTCATTTAGATGTTACACTCTTTGTTAAAACGAATTAACAAATTTAAGGAACAGAAATATGGCTTAGTTTGAAAATTTACATCTGTGACGCCTTAAAATTACAACCGCCAATCTAGTTTCCATTATACCAATATGTATGTGGACTACATATGGGCCTCTCCACGAGCAAACCTGTCTTCGGGGTTTGCAAACAAAACAGGTGCAGACCAGCCTGCACATCCGCGCAGTCTGATAAGCGCCTTTGTTATTCGCTTTTAGGAAATTGCCATATGTAGACTAGCTACAGATGAAATTTCAATTTTCTAGCTTGTCTCTGTAGCTGAGGAGACTGTTTTGAAACTTGCTTTGTCAGAAACCCCAAAGGCAGGTTTTCCCGCGACGAGGGCATATATGTAAATGTACTTCTATGAGAATGATGCCCTTTTTACAACAAACTAACCTATAAAACTATCCTTAGTAAGAGCTACATTTTGCTTTCATATTAAAGTATTAGTTTTTGCTGTATATTCCTGTTACTTTCAGCCTCATGTCCAATACTCACCGCTCCTGACCGAGGATTTGTAAGTATATCAACGAATGGTGCTGTGACCACTGCACAATATGGGTGTGATACTAACTATACTCTCTCAGGGGCGACAGAGAGGGAATGTCAACCAGATAATAGTTGGACCAATACAGCACCTTCGTGTAGTAAGTATATCGATAAGTCACGATAAGCAATTCTTTTTTAGTAAAATTGTAAATATTTGCTTAATCCTCAGATTTGGATGTCGTTTTGGATGTTCAAAGAACTGTCTAAATGAGACACTTGTTTTTCAGTACCAACTATATATGTTTTGATTGGAAAACAAGATGAATTTTTCCTCACTCGTATCTTGAGGCCTGAATGGTATGTCAATTGATATGGGTTATGTTACAAGAAACTTTGACTTTGTTTAAGGCCAAGAACAGGGTAGTTTGCTTGATCTGTTCTCTAGAAAGCATGTATGTAAAATCACGTTAGCAAATCATGGTACATACAAAAAATTATCCAAAACAAATAGTGGTTTCAGACCTACCTTCCTGCAAACACAGAAAACACATTTTATTGTGACAGCGACCATATACTGTGAGACATTCTACATAATTTTTAATTTCTGATGCACTTCTTTATGTGTTCTATAGAAAAGATTCAACAGTACAAGGATATTTGCAAAAACAGTAAGTGAGTATGATCAGGAAATACCACAATTACAAACTGCAGACAACCCCGTGGCACCGCGAGAAAGAGCCGCTCAACCATCACGAGACACCAGGAAGACAAATTAAGCAAAGCAATCAGCTCTCTCTTCCCCACCAAGATGATTGCAATACTAGAATGGACATAAAGTAACGTACAACAAAATATAGGATACTGAATATTGATTGTTATCTGAAGAGAAACGTTATTACATGTACTTCATAATATTTTATCAACACCATCTTATCTGGGTTTGATGATTAAAAGTAAGCAATACAAAACAAGTGAGCTCAAGTATGCCCAGGAATGCCACGATCACAGACTACATACCAGCCATACGGCACTGCAAGGAAGAGGACAAGAACACGAACAGCAATGAAAGAATGCAATTAAAGTACAGCAACTAACTCTCTCTTCCTCAGAAAGATGATTGCAAAACTAGAATGGATACTTAAATCATATCTATACTTATCATAAGTGGAGCAAAAGTCACACAATTTTTGTAATTATACTAAGCTTAAACTTCATTGTTGTATTGACTTTCTAACAGTAATTTTTAACAATTTGTATCCAGGAAAACCCCTAAACAAGCATTTTTGCAAACAGTGATGACCCAGTTGAAATGCAGCATGATGCTGCATTTCATCAGGACCTACACTGTTTGTGATGGTAAAAAAGATCTTTTGACGAAATAATAAAATTTTATTTAGATTATAACCTGACACTCCTAGAAATGTACAATGTACTATTCCATGTTTACTGCATTAAACCAGAAGGAAGAATTCATTAGTTATATACAAAGGATTGAAAAAGAAAATCAATACTATGTATAGATGTCACACAGTAAGAGTATAGTCCGTCATGGATAGAGCCCAATAGAAAACAGGTGTAGCAGCTCAATACCGTTATTCATTCATTCAAGTTCATTCAGAAAAAAATAATAACACTGCAGGTAAAACAATTGTACGGATTTAGCGATAAATAATGATCATAGCATGTAAATCCTCGGTGGCTCAGTAGGTATAGAGGCAACTGTAATAATATGCACGTGAGCTATGTAAAAAGTTACGGGTTCGAATCCCATTGTTTAGAAATTTATAGGCTGATTGATATGCTCTATTTTTTTCATTTGTTTCCCTTGTGTATTTTCTTATTCTATATATTATCTTATCTTGTGTATTTTTCTTTATATTTTTAATATGTTATTTTTTCAATTTCTATATTTCAAAATCTTTTTTACGAAAAGTATTATATTACTATATATACATACATTATATAAAAAGTTCATAAAATAATGCCAGCATAGTGAGATTTTGATTTTTATCGCAATACTGAGCATCAAAGGATCATGTCACGTGAGTCTGGAGAAATACGCAAACTCACCAGAGCGTTTGCCGCTCGCATACATAACGTACTGTGTGGATGTAGATCGAGACTCATTTTAACTTAAATTATTGCTTAAAAACCCGTGTCCCACGCTATAAACAGCCATGATTTAACCGGCAAAAAACCCATGTGTTAATCTGACAATCCATGCGCTGTTGATGCACGGCTTTTGTACTTAACATATAGACGTCGCGTCAGATGTTGGTGCTAATTTTAAAAAACGTAGGGGTCCTCTCTATTGAAAGTTCTCTATTTCACTTATTCCATTATACATTTTTACAAACTAAACATCAAAGAAAAGGTTATTAATTATATTTTACATTGATGAAAAACGAAAGGCAAATTAAGATACAAAGAAAAGTTATCGCTAACATGTTCCGTATAAATTGCCGTTATTTTGCATGTAGAGACGTAACACAAATCGTTCGGCGGAGTGTTTCTAAATCCAAAAGTTTTAACTTAAAATGCATGAAATCTTGTAATTTTCCCCGCATAGCTACTTATTGTGCTTATCCTCACGACGACATGCGCGAAATTGGCGTTAATCGGCAAACTAACCAGAAATAGTCAACCAAGCAAAGAAACGGAACGTGTAGAGATTTAAAGAAAACGTTGAAAACATGGGGTCTGTGTATTTATGTTGATGTATTACTTTTTAGTGCCTCGTGTTTTTGAAATTCGAAGTATATCACAAAAATGCGTTTTCAAAATAGAATTAAAATTTGGATTTATTCTTGATTTTTTCAATATTTAGAGCAAAAAATTGTTATTTTGCTGTGTCTAGCAAAAATGTCACACTCACGCAAATGGCGTCTTCGGAAATATGAGGCATTAATTCAATACTAAATGAAAAGATGTTTCTTCAAACTTATTTCTCTCTAAATAAGATATGTAAATGCGTTTTTCATATATTTTATGCTGTATTTATATTAAGAGAAATTGTTAAATATTGAATAAAATATCGCTAAAATGCTTTGTCTAGCAAAAATGTCACAGACGCCGTTTTTTTTTTACTTTGCTAATCGCGTCGTAAAAACGTTAACATTTTAGCGTTATATTATGCGTAAATGCCAAAAACTTAATCGCGCATTTTCTTAAAACTTATATACTTATATACTGATGCATTAAAGTATAGTCTTGTAGGACACTGTCCTATATAAAGTAATATAAAATAGGTCACTGGCAAGAATTAATTCGAGAAATCTGAACATTCAGTGACCTTTAACCCCTGTTTTCAGGAATATTCAGGAAATATATCACAGGAGCTTGAAATTCGATCCTTATTCACTCCTTTAGCCCCTAAACCGAATGCTCATAATGTCATTACGTAATGATGACATTTAAGCTTTTGGTTATGAGGCATATACATGTAATGTAAGGACCAAACTTCAAGCTCCTGTGTATATATACAGCCACATGACATACCCACTCTCCACCCAGTGACGTTGCCGCTTAAATCGATGTATTTCCAGATGTTTTGCAAAAAATTATTGTCCAAAAACTATAGAAGCTAAAATTTTGAAAAAAGTACCAAATGAAAGCAAATTGATTTACGCAATAAACATTTTATTGTAGCTTCTCGGTTTCTGTTGTTTTCGTATGGTAGTAATTTAAACGCAAACACAAATTAAAATGACAGTTTTCGGTGACGATAATTTAGCGTCTACGGGAATAGTGATGTTTTAAAATTTACATTCACTTTTAAATGCGTTCTACTTGAGAACCAAAAGTGTAATTATTTTAACCATTTATTCTATATTGCTGCTCTCTATTTGCTCTTCATCCCTGTAAGTTTTATAAAATTTAACCAATTAAGTTTGTCATGGTATTTTTTTACAAAATTCTAGAAAGGTCTTGTTTCAAGCGGCGACGTCGCATAGTGGCAAACAACTACATGTCCCGAGACTGTACATCATATTGCTAGGTATTCATTGGAAGCCATACGATGAAAAGGGTGTGTCTGAAGCTCAAACGTGACGTGCTCGAATCTCAAATAAATTAATTTCTTTGTTGTTTTCATTCATTTGTGTCTACATGTTTGTTTGTGCCAACACTAACTCTTGGCGATATTTTGGTCATTATCGCATATACGCAAAAGGCCTCGTGAAAATGTGGATGCTGACATACATGTATCAAGCGGTGATAGAGGTCTCAATTCTACAGCTATTTATCATCTACATTCATACTTTACTCTGACGAGCCTGTACCATTACACAGAATTTCCCGAGTCGCGAGTCCTAGCTGCTGGACAATGCGATAAGCACCAAACGCTTACGTATTGGCTAATTTTAATATTAAACATGCAAAGGTGTGTGCAGCGAAGATATCCTTAAGACCTATAATCACACTGTCTGTCCGTCCGTCTGTCCATTGAAGTCTACTGCAACGAGAAAAGATTTATGTAGTTAATAAGCACCGACCGACCAATCGCATTTACTACTGAAAATAATTGTGCTTACCTGGGTATACCCTACTTTTCGTAATTCTACTCGGGAACATGTATTAATAAAACCTTTAAAAACTTAAATATATATTAACCAAAACAAACTTTTCATCTGATCATTTTACAACTGGGCATGTGTGCTTAGAAGTATTAACGCAAGGAAGATCGCCTCTCTTATCTGTGAAAATCTTATTCTTTGACGCGTTTAAACAACTTTTGAAGTTACACAAATTAACACCAACATCTGACGCGACGTCATACGTATTCTAGGCCGTCACAAAAATTGACGTCATCAACAGTAGCGTGTATAGAAATGAACGTAATTCAGTGATGTTAGGATGGCGTAAGTCTTTGCTCTGGAACAGGCTTTTCAAAACATACGACTCCTTCATGCTTTTGCGCGCCATTATAGTAATACAAAAATGAACTTTTCGAAGCGTTTTTTCCACAGTTTTCAAGCGACAAAACGACTTTATGCAATAATAACGAGCAATATGGTTTTCTGATACACTATCTGCTAGACCCCTCGTGGGTCGTTTAAACCCTCGCCTTTCACTGGTTTTCCTGTAAAGCCTGAAATATCGACATGCATAATGTACGCCTTTTTGTTCAAAGGCGGATCCACGACTCCAGAAGAGGGGAGGGGGTGTAGATTTGCAGATGATCTCTCATTTTTCTTGAACATCGCTATAAAAATGATAAAATCTGTTCTGGACCCCTTCTGGATCCGCCACTGTTTGTTAAGCGCTAGGTAATTCAAACTGCCCACTGAAGGAGTAAGAAAAAGAAAAAAAGAAAATAAAAACTCAGGGATACGAACCCCTCAGAAAAAAATACAGTTTTAAATACGTATATATCGCAACTTAACCACTGGACCACTGGTCTGTGACACCAAATAATAGCTTTATTGCATAAGTAAGGATATAACTATCAATATCCTCGTTTGTTTACCTATCTAAATGCAGGATTACCTTTTATTGACAATAGACCTCTCCGATTACAGTTATAATTAGTGACGTCACTGTACTCTGTAACTTTGAACATTTTTCGAAAAATTTTATTTTCTTTTTAAATCATTTGTAAAAGTAGAGTTAAGCTATGATTTCACAATAAAAATGTTCAGTACAGCTTAAAACTGCATGGAAAAGTGAATTATCTTATCAAATAGGTGTATTTTTCTCTTGTTGGTAATTATTTGCGTCCCTCCAATAATTATAGACCGTTAAAATTTAACATAAATGCAGTTGTTTTGATAGTGATAACTTGTTAAGATTTACGAAAATGGTAAAATGGTTACCTGAATTTGAGTATTTTTACTGTGTTCTTAAAAAATAAAAACATTATTTTTAAAATTAGAAGATCAAAAGTTACAGACTATGCAGCTTTAAGCCTCTACCTAGCACATAAAGTGTCAGCATCAATCACTTATTGTTTTTTTATAGGTTGTGCTGATCCACCTTTACTATCTAATGGTGTACGTGTTGTCTCTAACGATGGTTTCCAGGCCAACTATACTTGTAACCTTGGTTACAGTCTCAAAGGTTTACAAACAAGACAATGTTTGCTAGCCACTTCAGTGTGGGAAGATGTGGATCCTGAATGTGGTAAATACTTTATCTTTACACCTTTAAGTCAAATGGACTTGCCTAACCTTATCAAATGGGCCATTCTATTTCTGTTTTAAGGGTTTTTTTTTTTTTCATTTTTAACCATATTTCGATAGAATTTTCTGTGAGCAAACAGTGGAGACCCTGATTAGACGCCGCGTTCTGCTGCGTCTGGTCTGGGTTTTCACTGTATGCCCATGCCCACAAAAAGGTCGCTATGCAATAGTAAAATTTTTTGTGGTAAATAAATATTTACTTTCTTAGAAAAAGCAGTTATTGTGTCTTTTCAATATCATTAACCAGTTTACCTACAAAAAAAGGATATGCCTCTACATTGGCACCAACGCTTTACAGTAAACAAGTCTTAAGTGGTTACTCAAAAATAGACAAAACAAAGATTTTAATAACAAATGGTACCTTAATGAAGGTCAAAAGTATTGCAGAATGCTCCCTTTGGAGCATTCTGCAATACTTTTGACATTCATTTAGCAATAATTGGTCTTGAAAATAAATGTTTGGTCTTCTTTTTGAGTGGCCGCTTAAGACAGGTTTAACTGTATTTCATTACCCCTTTCTTATCATATTTATCAGCATTTCTGAAAAAACGATACTACCAAATCAGTAAATAAAAGTGCCAAAAGTAGGGTAATATATTATATTTTTCATCTCAATGCATCTTTATTTTTTAGAACAATGTTCTTCCATCGAGCAGCCAACTGGAGGATTACTATCATACAGTACTAGTGGTGTTATAACAACTGTTAATTTCACTTGTGAAAAGGGATATACACTCTCTGGAAAGACATCTCTGACATGCTTAACTGATGGAACTTGGGATCAAGTCACGCCCACCTGTGGTAAGTTGAGGTGCACAAAGTACATGTATGTTTGTAGTATGGCATATACTAGTGTAATTTTTGCACATGAGCAGTTGTGTAGTGAACATTCTTGCATTTCATATCTGTTTCCCTTGCAACCATTAATAAAGCCATATTTAGCAACTGAAAAATTAGAAGTCTTTGACCAACAACTAAAAATATGGGTGGGAACATAAGCTTTAGCACATATTGCATGTGTATAAAAGCCACCTTTATCCGACACTGCTAATGTATATAGATGGGGTTAGAGGTCTAAATTTTAGTTTATGTCTTCACCTGTATTCATTCCATGTGTATGCAAGTAGTGAAGGCCCTGGTGAGTCTGCATATATGCGATTATAATGAGCATAGTCTCTTCCAACATGGAAAAAGATGGATGAATGGTTTTCTACAGTAAAATTGATATAAAATTGAAACTGGTGACCATTTATTAAGTACAATTGTCTGTAAATTTGAATTTGAGCCAGTTAATTAGATTTTATTTATTGAAGCATCTGGAGCACATAAAGCTCATATAAACCTGCACAAATGCACCATTTCACAAGAGACTTCACCGTTTGCACACAGAAAGTAAGAATATAGATAAAGGTTTTAACAAAATACTTCTATGTCCACTAGATAGCTTCCCATGTATTTGCGAATAATCACTAAACATATGCGATGAGTGCTTCAATCTCAGGTGCTGGCTTACATGCTTGAGATTCAAAGATGATGTAGTTAACCCATTTAAGCTGAATGGAATTTCCCACTATTATCAATTGGACCAGTCGATTTCCATTTTAAGGTGTTTTGGGTGATATTTTTTCATTCTTATTCAATAACAATAGAACACTCATTTAGCAAACAGTGGAGACACTGATCAGACGCCGTGTTATACGGCATCTGATCTGGGTTTCCATGGTTTGCATATGTCCTACAAAAAAAGACGCTAGGCTTATATCGGCTACATGAACACATTTTCCATGTTTACTAAAGTACATGCATTTTCATTCTCTGTTTCCAATGTATGTGTCAACAACAAATATTACATAGCATGTTCTGTGCCCATGTCACTTTTATTTTATACTAGCTTAATGACTCTCTTATAAAATCTACCATATTTTGATGTAATTGTAGAGAAATGCCCAACTCTCACCAATCCAATTAGTGGCTCTGTTGTCACATCAACAAGTGGATTAACAACAACCGCGACCTACAGTTGTGCCCAAAATTATGACCTTGTAGGCGAATCAACGCTGACGTGCTCAGAAAGTGGTTCATGGGATTTTAACCCTCCTACATGCAGTAAGTAACCCCAACCTTTTGTGAGACAAATGCTCTGATGCAATAAAACTTGTATATATTGAGGGGACACGGACTTTAAACTATTAGAGGGTCACTGATTAGGCCTAAATGGCAGAAACTAGCAAGTCTGGCCAAGAAAATTTGCACACTCTAGTTTCAGTTCTTTGGTGCATTCTTTGCTACAACCAGTGATTAGGACTGCGTGGCGTCGGTAGAACGTCTCTCTGCCCTTCACTGTAGTGTAGATTTTATTTTTGTCCTTTTGGATCATGGGTTTCATTGTGGAACTTTGAAACTATTAGGGGGTCACTGGTGAGGCCAAAATGGCAGAAACTAGCTAGTCTGGCTCAGAAAATTTGCACACTCTAGTATCAGTTCTGTGGTGCATTTTTTGCTTCCAAAGGATAACCTTTTTTAAGAACATACTTAAATTCCATTAATAGTGTGTATATCTCTGTTCTGTATTAATTAATTAACAGTGTTGACCTTGGTATAATATTGCATCAGAAACATTTATCTGTGTCTTCTCTATTTGTCAGAGTACCCATAGAAAGGTCAAGAATATAAATTCTGTCTCATTATGCTTTTTACAGATTTTGACTTAAAATATAATTGAGCCATGACATGAGATTTCCAACAATGTGGTATGTGCGACCAGCAAAGGCTCGGACCAACCTGCGCATATGCGCAGACTGATCAGAGCCTTTGCTGGTCACTAAAATATTCTATGACAGTTAAACTACTGACCAAACTTCATTTGAGGTTTCTAAGCTTAAAAGAAGGCTTCACATGCTTGTCTGAATCTACACTTGTCAAAATACCACATTGTTGGAAATCACATGTCATGGCTCAATTATCTTAATATCTGTACACTTATGTTTACGTGTACGAATGAGAAAATATATCCTTAATATAGATCTGGGTGTTTATGCTCAATGAATCTTTTATTGTAGTTTGCCAAAGTCCTAAACCATTAGCCAATGGTACTATGGTGTCCAATGGAGCAACAGTGAATTATACATGTGACCTAGGTTATACAATAAATGGTATAACGTCACGTTCATGTGCATCTGATGGTACTGGTTGGAGCGGCAATGATCCATTATGTGGTAACTTTATCTGTTTATAAAAAAAATGCTGCAATTGCTGTATCTTACATCTCCAGCTACCACTACTACTACTTCTATTCATGTTACATTAACAATTGTTTGAGTTCAAATATGTTTGTTTGTAGATACAATGGCGTAGCCAGAACGTTAAAAATGTTACCCACAACAAAGGGAGAATGCTGGATCAAACAGCGATTCTCTTCATTTGCGTCCCTTTTCAAAATGGGAACTTCACTTAACAGAAAGAATTTAGCTCCCAGAGGGAGCGAATTCTTTCATTAAGAGCAATTTCTTATGACATGAAAATCACTATTGCTATATTAGGTGACCTCCCTTGAATGTTACTTTTTATAACTCACGTGCGTAACTGCGTAATGAAAGCTACGCCAATGAGATAAAATACATTCAACGCAGACTGTCATATTATATCTTTCGTAACTCTTACCTTGTATAATTTTGTAGTTGTCAATTCAAATTAAAAAGTAGGCTATCCATCGTATTTTTGATCTATGCACCAATTTAACATCACATACTGACCCTGCTATGCTTTGTTTGGTAAATCTCTTAAACCATGAAAAGGTTAAAAGCTGAGCCACACCATGAGATTTCCAACAGTGTGGTATGTGCAACCAACAAAGGCTCAAATCAGCCTGGGCTGCGCTTACGCGCAGCCTGATCAGAGACTTTGCTAGTTGCTTGAATATTCATTGAATTTCATTTGGAGTTTCTAAGCTTAAAAGGAGACTGCACAGGCTTGTCTGATCTACACATGTGAAAATAACACATAGTTGGAAATCACATGTTGCTGCTCAATTCTAATTTCTCCTGTAAATTTAGAATTTGTATATCATCACAAGTATTGTTTAAGTAAAAAAGTCAGTGAAGACTTAATTCTATGATTTAGTCATAAAATATAGAACATACTCTTACAATATATAAAAGCTGTAGAATGTTTACCCCATAATATAATATATCAAGCTTAAAGACGCTTTACCTTAAAATAAGAAAAATTTGCACACCAAAGTATGATCAATTTAAATTAAACCTATGCATTCAATAACTAAAAACATCCAAAATGAAAGCTTTGGAGTCCAAACATCAATGGTTTATAGTTTAAGTGTGTATGATTAAATATGGAATATCATTATGTTAAAATAAGAAATGTGAATATCAGAACAGTCATCTAGATATTGGTAGTGTTAAAAGCTCCAATTATATCAGATGGATTCTGCTGAATAGGCAGAATCAATCTGATATAATTGGAAAACAAAAAGAATCACTCATAAAGAATAAAAGTAGTTATGTTACATGTAAAAGAGTAGTGTTACGCCCAGGTATGCTTTGCAGGCCTAGGAGCAACAAGAAAGTAATATAAATCAAAAGAGCTGAGCTTTAATGAGCCCAAATGAGCTATAAATGATTTTTCCCAATTAAGACAGAGCTATCTGCTCCAAACAATGATTAAGTCACCTACTTGGTGTTTAATAATAAGACCATTCACTGTGGTCAACAACAAATTATGACATGAGCCAAAGTTGACAATAACTATAATCAAAGCAGTCCAAGTAGTAAAAATGTTAACCCTTGATCAATTTTATGTATAGTGAGCTACAGTGAGCACAAAAGTATTATCAGAGCAATATTTGAGCAGCTCAAACTGACCTATTCAAAACAACCTTAACAACCTTGTTATTTGAGCCCAAAGACTACAAAAGTACAACACTATGACAAATACTGCAAGAGCAGTAAAAATCCTATAGAGGAAAATAAGTATAAATACGCTGTCAAAGCAGCTAGCCGTTGGAATAACCAAAGCTAAATAAGTATTATACTGTGTTGTACAACAATTACCGGAGTGACAACACTGCCAGAGCAATCACAAGGTTATATATATGTAAGGCTGTCACAGTGTGAGCAGCCACAAAGTTGTCTTGTAAACAAATGAGCTAGAGTGAGCCAGGTCTCTGAGGCTTCACCACTATATACTATAGTAAAATATACTGCAAAGCTCGGTAGACATGTTTCAGTCAACTCCTCACTTTGTAGATAAATTACCAGTATAATATATCTTCTTAGCTGTCCAATAGCCTTTGTAGCCTTCCAATTGATCTTATTCAGACCTTTCGGTTCAGCAGTCATAAGCCAACTGACCCAATGCACTCCTTTCAATGCTTTATATATGGACACGTTCATTTCAAGGGTTATTCCATTAAACAAATGTCTGATTGGCTGATAATTAACTCTCCTGTCTGCTGATTGGATAAAAATGGTAATCATTGATTGGTCAACACCTGGCTTCTGATTGGATGAAAAAGGTAATCACTGATTGGTCTAACAAGAGGTAATTTCAATCCTATTTTATGATCAAAGCTTGAACATCAATATATGTATATATATAAATACACCAAACAATAAGTGTGTCTAGTCATGACAAAGAGCAAAACAAATGCTAGGGGAAAAAATATATATATATATAATGGGTGTACATAACACCTCCCCCCTTAAAGAAAAAGAAATATTTTACAAAAAGATTTCTTTTACAAATGTACTTTAGTACAGTGCTGTACTATGTTATTCTTGAAAGAGCGTCAGCCACAACATTCTCTCTGCCTTTGATGTGTCTGACATCCAGGTTATACTCCTGAAATAGTAGAGTCCATCGTAACAATCTCTGATTTTTGTTCTTCATTTTCCTTAAAAACGTGAGCGGATTGTGATCAGTATAAACTGTCACTAGAGAAGATGAAGAAGAGATGTACACTTCAAAATGTTGAATGGACAGAATCAAAGCGAGACACTCTTTTTCTATAGTGGAGTAGTTTTTCTGACATTTGCTGAATTTCTTAGAGAAATAACAAACAGGGTGGTCTACCCCACTTTCATCATCTTGTAAGAGAACGCCTCCTGCTCCTACATCACTTGCATCAACAGCTAGTTTAAATGGTTTCTGAAAGTCTGGAGCAGCGAGCACTGGTTCACTCTTTAGAATGGCCTTTAATTTATCAAAAGCCTCTTGACAACTTGGTGTCCAGACAAATTTGATATTCTTTTTCAAAAGGTTCGTAAGAGGAGCAGATATAGTAGAAAAGTTACTGCAGAATTTTCTGTAGTAACCTGCCATGCCTAAGAATCGCATGAGCTCCTTTTTACTTGTAGGTATAGGAAAATCAGAAATGGTTTGAACCTTAGCTGATACAGGTTTAACTTGTCCTTGTCCAACTACATGGCCAAGAAATGTCAATGTGCCATGACAAAATCACTTTTGACTAAGTTTACTGTTAACCTGTACTCTGTGAGTCTGTCAAAGAACTCTTTTATGGTTCCAATATGGTTTTCCCAAAAGTCACTGTAGATGATCACATCATCTATGTAAGCTCCAATCCCATCCCTTCCAGCAATCAAACTGTTAATCAACCTCTGGAATGTTGCTGGAGAGTTTTTCATACCAAAGGGCATAACCTTGTATCTGAATAGCCCATCTGGTGTCACAAACGCTGATACTTCTTTGGCATTATCTGTTAAGGGAATTTGCCAGAATCCCTTTAATAAATCAAACTTTGTGACATATTTGGCTTTCCCAATCTTGTCAATACAGTCATCTATTCTTGGTATTGGAAAAGAATCTGTTTTTGATACACCATTTACTTTTCTGTAATCAGTGCACAATCTATATGCACCATCAGGTTTCGGTACAAGAATACATGGTGATGACCAGTCACTGTTGCTGGGCTCAATGAAGTCATTCTCCAGCAAATATTGAATTTCTTCCTTTAAACACTCTTTCTTGACTGGACTCATTCTATAAGGATGTTGTTTTATTGGCATTGAGTCGCCAATGTCAACATCATGAAATATTTTGTCTGTCTTAGAAGGGACATCAGGAAACAAGTGTTTGTAATCAAATATGAGCTGTGCCAATTGGTCACGCTCTTCAGGATTTAAATGACCTAACTTTGAATCCAAGTTATTCAAGATATCTGAATTATTCAACCTTGGCGAGCTGAGCAATTTGCTATTTATTTGAATGTCAGGGTCATTTAGATTCTCTATGGAATCTTCAGAAATGAGTTGCTCATTTTCAGCATCTGGGAATGAAACAGGTGTTACTAAACCCACAGAACATTCCAAAGAGCTATCTCTATTAACATATTTCTTCAGCATATTAATATGGCACAAATGCTTGCTTTTCCGCCTCTCTGGAGTGTGTACAATATAATTCACATCACTTATCTTTCTAGCCACAGTGTAGGGACCAAAATATCTGGCCTGTAAAGGCCTGCCAGGAATAGGCAGAAGAGCTGGAACCTGGTCTCCTTCTTTAAAATTTCTATCAACAGTACTTTTGTCGTATCTAGCCTTCATCTTTGCCTGGGAAGAGCGAAGGTTCTTTTGAGCTAGCTCACAAGCAGTTGAAAGTTTGAGCTTGAAGTCAGATACATATCTGAGAAGATTGGTTGGAACTTGTTCATCAGATAGAAGCTTTTCTTTCATGAGTTTGAGAGGACCTCTAACTGAATGTCCAAAAACAAGCTCAAAAGGACTAAATCCTAGAGATTCTTGCACAGACTCTCTAGAAGCAAAGAGCAATAGATGGATTCCCTCATCCCAGTGTTTTTCTGTTTGAAAACAATATGTCCTTATCATATTTTTGAGCGTCTGGTGAAACCTCTCTAAAGCACCTTGGCTTTCAGGGTGGTACGCAGATGATTTGTACTGCTCAATGTTTAGCTCACTCATTACTTGTTGAAAGAGGCCAGACATGAAGTTTGAGCCTTGATCAGACTGAATGGATTTTGGTAATCCAACTAAAGTAAAGAACTTTATTAGAGCTCTTACAATGGTCTTGGCCTTAATGTTTCTTAAAGGAATTGCCTCTGGAAACCTAGTAGAGGCACACATAATAGTGAGCAGAAACTCATTTCCAGACTTAGTTTTTGGTAATGGGCCTACACAATCGATTATGACCCTACTAAAAGGTTCTTCAAAAGCTGGTATTGGGTGCAAAGGAGCACGAGGAATCTTCTGATTTGGCTTCCCTACCATTTGACAGGTATGACATGACCTGCAAAAGTTTGAAACATCTGTTTTTATGAGGGGCCAAAAGAAATGATTCAATATCTTGTTGTAAGTTTTGCTTACCCCAAGATGACCAGCTAGAGGAGTCTCATGAGCCATAGAGAGAACTCCATTGTGATATGATTTTGGCAATACAACTTGGTGTTTAACAGCCCACTCTGCATCTGAAGGAACATCAGGTGGTCTCCATTTGCGCATGAGCACACCATTCTTTTTGTAATAGCAACAGGGGACAGAAGATATCTCATCTTCTGACGCCATGTTTTGGAACAAGGACGAAAGAGTAGAGTCCTTTTGCTGCTCCAAGATTAAAGTCTTTGTTGAAAGATCTTGTTTATTTGAAACATGAATGCTTGGCTCAATTAAGTCCTTATCTTGAGTCAAAGGAGTATTTTGATCAATGTCCTGGTCTTCAGGAAGACAAACTCTGGATGTTTGTTGATCACTCCCTTTATACATACTTGATAAGAAAGTGTCATTAAGATCATACATGTACTCAGAGTTTGTAGTTTTTCCTACCTGAGCATTTTCTAAGTTGGCTTTTTGAGCCATTGCTCTTGTTACTGCACAGGAAGGGTACAAGTCAGGTATTTCTTCCTCAATTGGGTCAATTGTAGTAGTATCCTCAGGCTTTTCTGTCATAACTGGATTTACTACTACTTTATCACCCGCCAAGTCATTGCCTAATATTAAGTGCACGCCTTCTATTGGCAATGAAGGTCGAGCACCCACAGTTACAGTACCAGAGACTAGATCTGACTTAATGTTAACCTGGTGGAGAGGTACAGTGACCAAACCACATTCTACACCTTGGATCAGAACACTCTTACCAGAATGCGACTTCTCTGACAAAGGAATGGCCTCAGCCAATATCAAAGATTGAGAAGCGCCAGTGTCCCTTAGGATCCTAATTGGCTTTGTAATAGATTTGTCATGTAAGAGCGAGACAGTCCCCTCAGAGAGGAAAGGCTCATAAACCTCTTGTACAAAGTCATAATTACATTTGTCTTTTGAGACTTCACTCTTAGGTATGAAGGACTTGGGCTCAGTCTTCAATGTTGTAAGAGCATTTGGGAAGGCCTCTTTGCCTTCTGCCTTTTGGTCTCTTTGTCGAGTAATACACTCTGAAATAACATGACCCTTTTTCCTACAATAGAAACAAGTTGGACGGTGATCTTGACTTGAGTTCCATTGAGACTTCTGAAATGTATATTTTGTATCAGAAGGTTTTGAATCAGTAGTCTTCTTGGAAGATGAGCTACCTTCAAACCTATTTTTATTTGAGTGAAAGGTTCTCTGAAATGTTTGTTGAGGAGAACCTTTCTGGAGCAAGTGTTTATGGCTGAGAAAATACTCATCAGCCATCTCTGCTGCTTTGCTCAGAGTGTTTGCTTTCTGCTCAGTAATATAGTTTTTGATGGCAGGATGTACACAATTTTTGAATTCCTCTAGCAAAAACATCTGCCTTATTCGCTCATAATCTTTCTTAATCTCTTCACTATTACACCATCTATCCAATAATCTTTCTTTCTCTCTACCAAATTCCACATGCTTTTTGTCATTTTCTTTCTTGTAATTCCTGAACTTTTGCCTGTAAGCCTCAGGAATAAGTTGGTAAGCCTTAAGTATACTTTCCTTTACAAACTGATAATCAGATGTCTGCTCTGGAGACAGAGCAGTGTATGTCTCACTGGCTTTACCTTTGAGAGCACTTTGGAGAAGAATAGTATACTTGTCCAAAGGCCAGTTCAAATCTTTCGCTACTTTCTCAAAAAGAAGAAAGTACTTGTCAACATCTTTCTCAATGAAAGGTGGGACAAACTTTACATATTTGGAAGCATCAAAGTGTTCCAATTTTGATTGCTCCAGCTTTACTTTCATCACCCTATCTTTTTCTTTCTCAGCTGCCATTATTTCCAACTCCCTAAGTTTGAGTTCCTTTTCACACTCTCGTTTTTCTCTCTCTTGCTCTAGTCTTTTCATTGCCTGCTCTTTTTCAAACTCTAGTTTTTCTCTTTCATATTCTCTCTTTTCTCTTTCCTGCTCTTTTTCATATTCTAATTCTTTCAATCTCATTTCTCTTTGATGCTCTAGCTCCATTTCTTTTATCATCAGTGCTTCAGACTTTTCCTCTTTGGAGATATACTCCAGAGCATCCTCACTCAAAATATTATTTTCAACCATATGAGTGATCAATTTATCCCTGATTTGAGCCTTCCGCTTTGACTTGTCAACCACTAGGCCATAATGGCTCATCAAAGAGATCAGGTTTTCTCTTTTCAATTTTAACAACTTCTCAATAGTTGGCTCACCAGCAAAATCTTCTACTAGTGGATCCATTTTCAATAAAATGTCCTATTAAGCAAAAATATGAGGGTTTACTACTTGGAATTACAAAAATGCACTTATCGTTATCAATAGATTGTATCCCGGACGAGCCCCCAATTGTTACGCCCAGGTATGCTTTGCAAGCCTAGGAGCAACAAGAAAGTAATATAAATCAAAAGAGCTGAGCTTCAATGAGCCCAAATGAGCTATAAATGATTTTTCCCAATTAAGACAGAGCTATCTGCTCCAAACAATGATTAAGTCACCTACTTGGTGTTTAATAATAAGACCATTCACTGTGGTCAACAACAAATTATGACATGAGCCAAAGTTGACAATAACTATAATCAAAGCAGTCCAAGTAGTAAAAATGTTAACCCTTGATCAATTTTATATATAGTGAGCTACAGTGAGCACAAAAGTATTATCAGAGCAATATTTGAGCAGCTCAAACTGACCTATTCAAAACAACCTTAACAACCTTGTTATTTGAGCCCAAAGACTACAAAAGTACAACACTATGACAAATACTGAAAGAGCAGTCAAAATCCTATAGAGGAAAATAAGTATAAATACGCTGTCAAAGCAGCTAGCCGTTGGAATAACCAAAGCTAAATAAGTATTATACTGTGTTGTACAACAATTACCGGAGTGACAACACTGCCGGAGCAATCACAAGGTTATATATATATAAGGCTGTCACAGTGTGAGCAGCCACAAAGTTGTCTTGTAAACAAATGAGCTAGAGTGAGCCAGGTCTCTGAGGCTTCACCACTATATACTATAGTAAAATATACTGCAAAGCTCGGTAGACATGTTTCAGTCAACTCCTCACTTTGTAGATAAATTACCAGTATAATATATCTTCTTAGCTGTCCAATAGCCTTTGTAGCCTTCCAATTGATCTTATTCAGACCTTTCGGTTCAGCAGTCATAAGCCAACTGACCCAATGCACTCCTTTCAATGCTTTATATATGGACAAGTTCATTTCAAGGGTTATTCCATTAAACAAATATCTGATTGGCTGATAATTAACTCTCCTGTCTGCTGATTGGATAAAAATGGTAATCATTGATTGGTCAACACCTGGCTTCTGATTGGATGAAAAAGGTAATCACTGATTGGTCTAACAAGAGGTAATTTCAATCCTATTTTATGATCAAAGCTTGAACATCAATATATATATATATAAATACACCAAACAATAAGTGTGTCTAGTCATGACAAAGAGCAAAACAAATGCTAGGGGAAAATATATATATATATATATATATATATATATATATAATGGGTGTACATAACAGTAGTCATAGAAATGTGCTTACAACCCTCTTATTCCTACTATGAAACAAAACCACAAACAGCTAATTTGAGTCATGACATGATATATCCAACATTGTGGCATTTTGACAGGCCTATTATCAGGCGAGCCTGTGTAGCCTCCTTTTAAGCTAAGAAACTCCAAATGATGTTCGATCAGAAGCCTAAGTGTCATAGAATATTCCAGCGACTAGTAAAGACCTAATCAGACTGCTGGTTGCACATTGTTTGGAATCTCATGTCATAGCTCATTTCTATTTGACAAAGAGCCTCTTAGACTGCATTTGATATTAACTTACTTAAGTTTAGTTAACATAACCCTTTAGACAGATCCATTTGAAATAAATAGAACAAAAATATGTTTACATAATTAATGTCTAGGAAATAACTATTCAGAAATAGTGTCAACTTTTTGCTGAAAATATTGGTTATGGACATCAAGATTTCTATAGCACAATTGTATATAAGAATATTTTCCAATTGGCTATGTTTATTAGAACACTGTATTTTGAGGACAGAAAAATAGCAATTTTACAGAAATACAAAGCCTTAGTTTATTTTCAGCAGTATACATAGAGGATCTTACATGAGTGCTCATGTTTTATTGAATTTATTAACGAGTTGGGGAAAAGAGATAAAATGCGAGGCTTGCCGAGCATTTTATCACTTTATCGCAACGAGTTTAATAATTCAATAATACAGGAGCATGAATGTTAGATTTTATTTATCATATGACATTAGGATTACTTTGAATCATATGACATTAGGATTACTTTGAAGTCTCATTGCTGGCGTAAAATGGTTATAATATTGGCATTATGTATGCAACGTTGTTATGGACGTTATAAAGTTTCCCGTAAATCTGCAAACGACTAGTGGTTTATCAATTTTATTGCATGGCATTCACTCCCAGATGCGACGTCATATGATAAAGCACATTTACAGATAATTATGTGTCTCCCTATTGCACCACCTTTTATTTTGTTGAACTCCTTCCTACCAAAAATTTGATTACTATTCTGTTGTAAGCCATCTATTCTCATTGTATATCACATTCATTTGATCATTGTGATTGTATTGTATTTAGATTGTATGCTAAGTTGTTAAGTACTCATGGACCAAATTTGGTTTATTGTGCTTTATGTCTGAATAAACTTGTAAACTTGTATCTTTAAACAGCGTTTTGTGTGGTCCTTGATATTCCTTCTGGCGGATCTATCTTCTTCTCTACTGAGGGTGCCATGACAATAGCAACCTATACATGCCAAGATGGCTTCACTCTGGATGGATCACGAGTAATCTTGTGTAGAAATGATGGCACCTGGAATGAAGCGCCTTCAACGTGTGGTATGTAATATAACGCTAAATGAGCTAGCATGTAACAAATTCAAATAAGACCTGGCCTCAATGTTATAAATCTTAAGTTCATTCTCAAACTAAAAAAGCGCAACGATTGGCTGCTTGCGGACACGTGTCCGCAAGCAACCAATCATTGTGCTTTATGTTGATTTTGAGACTATGCTCTAGTTTTATAACCTCGAGGTCTGTTAACTAAGGCATGCATGGAGATCAAAAATTTTAGTTTAGTCTTCCATGTGTTCTAAATGAGGAGAAAGAAACATATTTTCATCAGGAGTCAGAAAGACTCTGTTGAGAATGACTTTATTGTTTTTGTGGCTCTGGTCATCTTTTTTTATTTAAAATATATCACTTGCTTATATAATTTGAGGATAGCATTAGCCTTTATAAATATGCTAAAACACTTGTGTTAGTAAAATAACAGTGATAACAATGTCGCATATATATGACAATTTTTTTTTTCATTTTAGGCAAATAAAAGCAAATTGTAAAATAGTTATAGTGTCATAAGAAAAGTAGATTATAACGTTTGTGCTCCTTTATTGTTGACTTTATTAAACTCTTTGCAACAAAATGCTTTGCAAGCCTAACATTTTCTCTTTTCCCAAACCAATTTCATAAATTCAATAAAAAAATGAATACCTGAGTACAGTAAAACCTGTGTAAAACGGCCACTCAAAAATAGACAAAACAAAGATCTTAAAAACAAATGGTAGCTTAATGAAGGTCGAAAGTACTGCAGAATGCTCCCCTAGAGGCATTCTGCAATACTTTTGACCTGCATTCAGCGATAATTGGTCTTGAAAACCAATTTTTGGTCTTTTTCAGTGGCCGTTTTACACAGGTTTTACTGTATAATTCTCTATTATGTTACAGTCCAATGTCCAGATTTACAAGATCCTGCCAGTGGCATTGTTTCTATATCTAATACTGGAACAGTGAGTTCAGCCATTTATTCCTGCGTTGAAGGTTACCAACTCAGTGGTTCCACCATACGACGGTGCCTTACTACTGGAAGTTGGGAGTTTACAGAGCCAACATGCTGTAAGTTATATAGAGGATCTTACATGAGTGCTCATGTTTTATTGAATTTATTAAACGAGTTGGGGAAAAGAGATAAAATGCGAGGCTTGCCGAGCATTTTTTCTCTTTTTCGCAACGAGTTTAATAAATTCAATAATACAGGAGCACGAATGTAAGATTCTATTCATCATATGACATTAAGATTACTTTGAAATCTCATTTCTGGCGTAAAAAACGTTATAATTTTGTCATTATGTACGCAACGTTGTTATGGACATCATAACGTTTCCGACAATCGATAAACCACTAGTGGTTTACAGATTTTATAGCTTGGCGTTATTTCACTCCCAGAAGCGACGTCATAGGATAAACATTGTTTCAATGTGAGAAAAATAACTTGTAAGACTTTTGCTGTGTGCAAGTTTGTCTGAGCCTATACTGCACGCCGATGAACAAAGTACCAAAATTTCATTGGGTGAATCAAATATTTGCCTTTAAGCTAGTTTTCCTTTACGTATCCACAGTCCATATTTTGATACGTAAGAATGAAAGCATAAATTCTTAAGCCACACGTGGAGCTATATTGATTGAAAGTCATTGTTATTTCATAATAACCTACATGGATGCTATCTCAGAACAGTTGGCAGCTTCCATTATGCCTACAAAATTCCTCCCTCCATTTCTATTACTCATTGTATCTGTTTGTTTCCCCCTTTTATCCCTCAGCGTCCTATCTGCCTTCAAAACATGCCATGGTAATCCTGCTCACTAATAATTGTAGTGATTTGTCAAAATAGTAAGTATCATCAGGAAATACCACAATCACAAACTGCAGACAAACCCATGGCACCCCGAGGAAGAGCCACACAACAATCACGAGACACCAGGAAGACAAACTAAGCAAAGCAACCAGCTCTGTCTTCCCCATCAAGATGAATGCAAAACTAGAATGGACATAAAGTAAGGCACAACAAAACATAGAAGAATTACATAATCACACACAGCTTGTGGATGTGGAATTGCCAAGTCATACTCTCTATCTTTTTTTTTCTTTTACAACTATATCTTTGAAATATCCATTTTAAATATTATTACAGCATGTCTGCCACCTGTGCCAATTCTGAATGGAGTAGTGAATGATGATGGTTTGGAGGCCACTTACACGTGCAATATTGGTTATTCCTTAAATGGTATTTCAAGTAGAGCATGCCAGACTGATGGATCTGGATGGAGTAGCTCTAATCCTACATGTGGTATTTACTACTTTTAATACTTTAAAATTTGAGTAATATGCTTATAATATTTCAGTCAAAGAATTAAATATCATATATTCAAATTTCCTTGCACCACAGAAATAAAAAAAAATCACTCGGCATAAACAGAAAAAGTAAATATATCGTCTATTTGTGTATATATTAAGCTGTTACTTCTATATAGTATATTCGCACATAATATACACTCAATTTGGAATCCTTTAGATTCTAATAAAAAACAAAGTTAAAGTAATGGAAAGAAAGAAATATATATAAGCATTAGTTTCCTATCATTTATACATAAAATCATTCACCCCTTGAACACTTTTTAAAGCATATGAGCTAGTAGCCAACAAAAGGTACAAGTTGGCATGTTGGCCTATTTAAGACTCTGATTATCTTGCGCATTTCAGAGTGCCGATCAAAGTTGTCAATAGGCACATGTGTAGTAAAGGGTTCAGCGTTTGTTTGTTTTTCAGGGTGAACTCTAAGACTAAAAAGAGACTTGCAGATGTGCACCCTTATTTGCATGTTTGCTGTACTCATATGACAACTTGTAACTTTGCTTGATACTGGTTTATATTTTTTGCAAGATAAATAGAGAATACTAGGTGAGTGTCTTTTCATAATATCATATTTCCAGGCAAGGCTTGGAGAACTCTTGTTGACATCTCAAGGCTTGCCGATAGATTCAACATGCATTCTCAAAGCCGAGCCTGGTAAACTTGATATCAAAAGACGTGAACCTGGTATTCTATTTATTAGCTTACAAGTTGATTCACATTTCAAACTAGCTAATATGATGCAATGATCAATTTTTGTGTGGATTCAGCGTCATTGGCGATGTCATTCAAAAAGTGCAACGTCATAATGACCTGATAAAGGCACTCGCCGTGAGATAGACAATATTTATAAGGCAACATGCAACACTGCAGTTAATATAAATGGTAACTGATAAAGTATGATTTGTTACTGGACAAAGTGCCTCAAAATTGTATTTAAATATTTACAGCCACATGTGACACACTGTCCAGTCCAACTGGTGGTAACATTACAATGATCACAAATGGAGTGAACACACAGGCCAAATATACATGTGAATCGGGCTATACGTTAAATGGAGAATCAACAATTACTTGTAGAAGTGATGGGTCCTGGAACTTTGAGCAGCCAACATGCGGTATGTGGCCCTTTATTTAGTAGTATTGATATAGTCATATTCTGGTCCTTCTAGAATATTGTTTTCTGGCAGAAAACAGAAGACAGTTAAAGCTTTGGACATGAGAGTTGATGCATTTTCCCATTTATTCTCATAAACAAACTCAATGAAAACAAGACCTGCTGTTTAGTGCCAGAAAATATTTCTTTTTATCAAAAGGGCACATACATTTTTTTTCAATTTACTATAAGGCCTAAATCAAAAAAATGTGTGTTTCCGGTTACATTGAGAAAAATATAGGGATGGTCAGTAAGCTTTTGTTTTACTTTTTTTAGAGACAAGATGCAAACTTGTCATGTCAGTTCCCTGTGACAACGAAGGTGCGTCCTGTTGAGGCCTTGGGACTATTAAACTCGTGGTACAGGCTGAATACATGGCCCATGTTTAAATCGTTTGGAATAGTCTGAAGGCATCTGATGCCTTCGAAATGATGGTATTTCTTCCATATACGGAGAGGATGGCACTCGCCATATTGAAGCAGAATGGTTTCACAAACTTGAAGAAAGATCGAGATTTGTGAAGCAAATGTTTTACGAACCAGTCTCACAGTAATCAATTAGCCGCTGAGGAATTTTTGCTATCGATTTTTCTGGCTATGAGCAAGCGTCTACGTAATAGGGAGATTAAGCATAATAAACAGAATTGCCTTGAAACACAAAACAACAGCTGATAAAGCTAGTGGAAAAAAACTGGACACATCCTAAAAAAAGTTGGGGTCTGGGGTGCAAAATAGACACAGTTGGGTAACTGGAATCACAGAAATTTTTGTTTAAGGCCTTAGTTAAATAGCAGATACGCTGTAATCAGCCTATATTTATAACCCAGTACTTACGCAATGTAAAATGCCCGTTTTGTGATAATTCAAATGTTAAATCAACTACTTTGTGCATGGAAAATATATCATTTTTATTAACTTTTTCTCATAATGTTTTGTGGGCAATTCTTAATTGAGGTTGTGGGAGGTTATTTGATAGTATTTCATATGTGAAATATTTGCATTGTAAATCTCAGTAAATCAACCTTGTAATGTCACCTAGTTGAATGGTTTTCTTATAATATCATTCCAGTGTCATGTCCAACTCTCACCGATCCTGACAGTGGTTTTGTTGTGACTGAGGTTATTGGTACCAAGACAACAGCAACATTCACTTGTGTGGATGGATACTACTTAAGTGGCTCAAGCATATTGACCTGTAAAACAAGTGGATCTTGGGATAAGACAATACCTACATGCAGTAAGTATAGTTTTATGATGACCTCGCACAATAAAGTCTCACTGGTATTGCTTTATCATTTTATCCTTTTCAGAACGATAAATGTTCCATAAAGCTTAGTTCTGGATAGTCAATTTTATATATAGGTTATAATTTCTAACATTTGTTGTAGTTTTTCTCTAAAGATATATTTTGCCTTAGCAAAAGGTTTTGCCTAAGCAAACAGTGCAGACACATATGAAATAGCTGGCTGCTTTATGCGGTATTATTGGATACTTATTTATAACAGGTCACTTAACTAAACGATTTTCAGTAGAATATGTGTTGTAAATCTTTTTTGATATGCTTAACACTGAGAATAGGTTGTTTACAAGATTTTTGTTTAATTGCTGTTTTTATCCGTGTAATTCATTTTAAAATGTTATACTTTTGATGTAAGTTTTAGAATCTTTCCTACTAAGAATTTGGTCATCCATCTTATATGTATAGATTGTATTGAATGTGTGTAATGTTTTGTTTTTAAAGGCTTCAAAATCAGATAGCAGAAAATATTATTTATCTTATTATTTCAGAATGCACCTTACCATCTACCCCTACCAATGGGATTGTCTCTGTATCAGATACTCCAACAGGAAGTGTCGCTAGATACACATGTCAGAATGGTTTTACCCTTAAAGGCCTTTCCTCTAGGCAGTGCCAGGCACAAGGGTTGGGCTGGGAAGACTCTGATCCTAGCTGTGGTTAGTATTTAATAGTTTTTACATTACAAGCATGAAAGTAAAAAAACTCTATTTTGAGAAGAATACAAATACAAATTAAAATATGTTATCTAATCAATACTTAGTGCATGTTAGCAGTGAAGTCTTTTGCGATTCTGTGCATTTGTTTAGACATACCCTAGGCAGTTTGGTATATGGACTATGCAGTTTTATATGTTGAAAGCACGCATTAAAGATACGTTTATTGGATCAAACCAGAAAGAAGAATGCATTAGTGGATAAAAAGTAAAGTATGATATTGATTATTTAATTTTCATAGCTCTGTCATAATTTTAAATAAGAATGGTAATCATAAAATATGCGATATTACATGATAATGTCAGTTGGCATAATAATAACGTCACTTGATCACCATATGCGTGAGTTCCAATTCAAAAACGTTAGCAACACACACACAACAGCCTAGATATGATGACAAGGGTAAAGTAAGAATTTTCTGTCCCAGCTTGAATCTTAGATAGTTTTATCTGTTATGAAAGAATATATTTTTGGATTAGATTTAATTAGTATTTTTCCTATATTTCTCTACTTTGTATATAATGAGGTAAAGATAAACTTATTGATCTTATTGAAAGAACCTTCCAGAGAGAAGGCTCTCCTTACCTTGCATGTAATGAAAGAAATGCATTTTTTACTTCAGAAAAACCTAAAAAATATCATGCATGGTCGTGTCAAAATGTATGTGATGCGCTGACCTTTTTGTTGGACAACATTTTTATTCGATTTGGCACTAAGCTCTATAGACAAGTAGTTGGGATTCCTATGGGCACTAATTGTGCTCCCTTGGTTGCAGATTTATTCCTGTTTTGTTATGAGAGGGACTTTATGATGTCTCTTTCTGATGATAAACAGGCTGATGTTATTGATGCGTTTAACACTACTTCCAGATATTTGGACGATATTTTAAATATTAATAATGTTTATTTTGACAATATGGTTAGTCAAATATACCCTTCAGAGCTCCAACTGAATAAAGCCAATGCCTCTGATACCGAAGCCGCATTTTTAGACTTGCATTTGTCAATTTCTAATGATATTGTTTCTACCAAAATTTATGATAAACGTGATGACTTTGATTTTGAAATTGTCAATTTCCCATTTTTAGATGGTGATGTTCCTCGTTCTACATCCTATGGAGTCTATATCTCTCAACTCATTCGTTTTGCTAGAGCATCTAGCTATGTTGCTGACTTTAACACTCACAATAAATTGTTAACTCAGAAACTTCTTAAACAAGGCTATCGGTATTATAAACTTCGCAAAACATTTTCAAAATTTTATAGACGATACTATGATTTGATTTCTAAATTCCAAGTTGGACTTAAATCTCTCTTGCGCCAAGGACTTTCGGAACCTGATTTCTATGGTGACTTGGTGTATAAATTGAAGAAGATTGTTGGCTCTAATAATTTTTCAGCGCAGTTCATTAAAATAATTTCCCATTATAAAAAGATTGGCTATAACATTGAAATTTCAACAGACTGCATGCTTGGTAGTCAACCCAATCACAGTTGGCAACTTTGCTTTCCTCTTTAATTGCACGCCGGTGGGTCGGACTTCAGACTCTATGATGGTTCCGACTTAAAGACTTATCTATTGATGAGATGGTAGGGGCCTGATGCTTTGGCTGTTTGTCAGGCCCACCGGGGTTTACCTGTTGGATTTCTTTTGCTCCGGTATTCAGTTTAATTTACTGTTGAGTCCTTATCCTTGCTTTATCTCCTTGTTATATCTTGATTTAAATGTATTAGGAGATGATGCATTGATAAGTTAGGGGTCTTTCATGCAAACCAAATATCTACGTGTCTTGATCCACATCTGAATTAAGGGTGAGGTTGGCGCCGTTAAACCGGTTTAAGCCCTCCAGTAAAATGTTTTACTGACCGTTCCAAGGCGGTTCTTCTTTTGTGGATCTTTTATGTTTTTGTTCTGTCTTGTGTTTGTTATGTCTTTGTGCGGGTCTGTTTATTTGTGCTTTGTGGTCACCTGCTGGGAAAGGGCTGACCTCTTGGCTCTCGTTTGTGGTGTCTTCTGTGAGTTTATCACTTTCCCTTTGGTATTCTGGGTCAGGTGTGGTACTTGATTGTATCGATTCCTGATCTTTGCACCTTTACTTACTTATATTATCTGATTTTACTATTTATAATCAATAAAATAAGGATTTTCAATAATTTGTATTGATTTTTACGTGTTATAAAAAGTACCATTTATCCCTTAAAGCGTCAATCACGACTGCAGCAGACGACAAATTTTGTGACATCTTTCTCAATTTTCAAAAAAAAAATTAGGTATGATATTTCATGACAATTGTCTGCCAGCAGACAATTCTCATGATATATCATGCCTTATTTGTTATTTTTGAAAAAGCAGCCAAATTTGAAATTGTCGTCTGCTGCCAATTGTAGGTGGCGCTTTATGTTTATTCTATTACAGTACCATGTGGTGCATTATCAACTCCTGAGTATGGACAGTTCACCTTCAGTACTGATGGAACAACTACAACTGCCACATTTATTTGCAACCTTTATGCTACCATGAGTGGGGAAAGACTTGTGGATTGTTTAACAGATGGAACCTGGAGTCATTCTCCACCTTCATGTGGTAATATAGGAATTTTGTGGATCTTTTATGTTTTTCTGTCTTCAGTTTGTTATGCCTTTGTGTGCGTCTGTTTGCATGTGCCTACCGGTCACCTGCTGGGAAAGGGCTGACCTCTTAGCTCTCGTTTGTGGTGTCTAACTGGGAGTTTGTCACTTTCCAATTGGTATCCTGGGTCAGGTATGGTACTTGATTGTATCGATTCCTGATCTTTGCACCCTTACTTACTTTTTGCTTGTTTGTTTTATTTGATTCCTTACATCCCAGTTGACATTTTTTCAGCTATGTTGGGACGGGCATTCTGGGTTGAACCGGTACTATGCAAGGATTAATGTATCTTGCTCAAATACATAATGCAGTGACGCTGGTGAGGCTCAAACCTGCAACCCCTCAGTCTCGAGTCAAGCACTCTACCACTGAGTCACAGCGCTCCCAAAAAAGGACTTATATAAGAGCTCATGCGACTTATACTTTAACCCTTATCCCAGCACTATGTTTGTTTTGAAAATAAATACTTTTGTGTATACTATTATATTCTCCTCCCTTCCGCTGATTTATACAAGAAGGGTTGTTGTCAGTTACAAGCGAAAGTATGTGCACAAATTACTGGTTAATCGCTTGCTCAAGCCGGCCCAGGACAAAGTGTGATTAAGCGAACTGACCGTCCCGCAATGACCATAGCTGTTGACATGGGACGTAAAGCATCAAAAAACAAAACAAAAAAACTATTATATGGGCCATGTGGCTAGAAAACCTGTCTTCAGGGTGTCTGATCAGGTCATCCCAAAACCGCCTGCTAAGCTAAAAGATACTAACTGCAACATTGAAATTTTGCTTGTTGCAAGTTTTTATATGATACTTTCCAATAAGCTAATAACAAAGTCGCTGACCAGACTACACAGATGCTGTCACATACTCATTAAAATGCTATATTCTGATGCTATATTTACAAGGAAAACATTGTTAACGTACAGGCATGTCATTTTTCATGGCATGCCATTATCCACTGTAATACAGTGTGTTATATGATATTGTCCGATTTTATTAACCTGACACAGGTGCATGATTTCACGGTTAGTGCACAAGATATTTTTACCTTCCGTCAACTTTCGGTATACCGTAAGTTTTAAGAGAACTTTGCAAGTATTAATGCAGATAATGAAACATTTTGTACTGTACTACTGACTAGTCAAGTGGTTTTGGTACAGAGTTTACTACCAAAAGGTCCTGAGTTCGAATCCACGTAAATTCTTTTTTTTTGTATTTTACCTCTTTAATTGATTCGTTTAACTTCATTATTATAAATGTACCACGACCTCTGAGTAATGTCTTTTGGATCATTATATTCAAAAGGTTGATGCGTAACGCATAAACTGAGCCAGTCTGTCTGGAACATCTACGTGCTTCAAAATAGAATAGCACGTATACGTAATAAAACGCCTGAAACCCCTATTTCTAGTTCCGTATTTTCATTTTGGTAAATATAGTCACGCTTCAAAGTTATTTGTTTATCTATACTTGCATTTGTTATTGTTATTTTTGTAGGACCCTCGCCGAGAACATATACCGTAAGCTCGATATGTGAAGTTGAATCTCTGTGCTTTTGACTTATTTTTTAAAGTAATTGCAGATATTTAAAAAAATCTATTTTGCCTTAGTGCCAAGATTTGCTGCATAGTTTTTTCAGGCGTTTTTCCACTAAACTTAAGTTCAAACAACTTGTATAGTGAATACATTTTACCATATGTTTTGGCTATAATATGGAACAATATTTTTCAATAATCTCTGAAGATGTTTTGGACAGACTGGCTCATTTTACGCGTTACGCATGAACCTTTTGATATAGAATGATCCAAAATTTCATTCCTCAGAGATCGTGGTACATCTATAATAAATGAAATTAAACGAATCGAATAAAGGTAACAAACACACACACACACACACATACGTGGACTCGAACTCACGACATTTTGGTTGTAAACTCTGTATCATAACCACTTGACTAGTCAGTAGGACGGTACAAAACGTTTCATTATCTGCATAAGTAATTGCAAAATTCCTGTAAAACTTACGGTAAATACCGAAAGTCGACGGAAGGTAAATATATTTTGTGCACAAATCGTGAAATTATGCGCCTGTGTCAGGTTAATAAAATCGGACAATACCTGACTAGGAAATTCCATTGGGGTTGATAAACTTGATTAAGATTTACTGTCTTTATATGACTAATGGCATAGATAAAACATAAATAGTGTCAAATGTTGTTGAATACAGTGCCGCTATATGATACCTGACTAGGAAATTCCATTTGGGTTGATGATCTGGATTAAGATTTACTGTCTTTATATGACTAATGGCATAGATAAAACATAAATTGTGTCAAATGTTGTTAATACACTCAATGCAATTAGTATGAGCAAAATGAGAATTTAATGTTATTATCACATTTGAGCAAAACAAATCCTTTAAACAATCATATCACTGTATCTAGCGTGGCTGGTCGTCTAAACATTGTCAGTGTCTTCATTCAGTTCCATACTTTTGTGTATGTGAGCAGCGAAGGCTTTTGTTGCTGACAATGTGATTAGCACCAAAATCTCATATTCTGGTCCCAAATATTGATCTATTATTAAATTTGTCTTTAGAATATAAAGCGTGTGTTAAGAAAAATTACTCACCATTTGTCATGCTAAAGCAAGTCTAATGATACTTATAATGATCATTTGAAAAAAAATATTTATCCCCAGCCCATCCTACAAAAAAGTATTTTTTTATAAAAGATTAATTCCTTTTAATATGTGTTCTTAATTTTCTTAGCTGTCTGTCCAACCTTGCCAGATCCAGCGAGTGGATTCTTGTCTGTATCAACTAATGGCACAGTCACCATAGCTTCCTACTCTTGTGTAACAGGGTACCAAATGAAATCAACAGGCATCCTCACCTGTCAGAAAGATGGCACATGGAACATTCCAGAACCTACTTGCAGTAAGTTAGGAGTTTGTTGACATAGAGGATCTTACATGAGTGCTCATGTTTTATTGAATTTATTAAACGAGTTGGGAAAAAGAGATATAATGCGAGGCTTGCCGAGCATTTTATCTCTTTTTCGCAACGAGTTTAATAAATTCAATAATACAAGAGCACGAATGTTAGATTCTATTTATCATATGACAAATACTTTGAAATCTCATTTCTGGCGTAAAACGTTGTGATTTTGACATCATGTACGCAACGGTGTTATGGACATAATAACGTTTCCCGTTAATCGATAAACCACTAGTGGTTTATCGATTTTATTGCATGGCGTTATTTCACTCCCAGACACGACTTCATATGATGAATACTTGTATTTAAAAAGGATAAACAAAAGATGTCATTGCCACAAAAACAATATTCCTGACAATAACTTTGAAATTGAATGATATTTGGCTTCAAAGTAGGTTATTCTGATAAAATCTTAATCCATAGTTGCATCAAATATAAAGATTGTATGTGGGTCTTTTTCTGCAGTTATGATCAGCTTAAGTTCAGTCGGAAATAGATTGAATAAAAAATATAAAATAGATTATATGTTAAGCACCAATAAGAAAAAGCGTTTAATTGCATCCTGTAAAAGATCTGATATATTTCAAAAATAGTATATGAAAGATGTTTTTTAGGGAACTGTTATTAATTGTTTTACAAAACGTGACTAAGAGACTTTTCTTTTCAGTGGTAAATGTATACTGATTTGTAGTAATAAAATTTCTAACTGATAATGCCATTTAGGCTATGACTTATTATTGATTATATGTGTTGGACAGAAATACTAATTTCCTATTTTTACAGTTTCATTGAGCTAGACTAAAATACATTTTTTTAAAATTCATATATTTTTCGTAATTTAAGTTGTACCATAATTTGTATTGAGTTCATCCATGTTGTGTTTCACATTAAACTAAACTTATTCATTCGGACTTGTTATATTCAAATCTCAAACTTGTGTTTTTACATTTCAATATAGATTAAAACCTCAAACTTGTGTTTTTTCCTGACCATACTTTTTTTACATTTCAATATAATGCTGTAAAATAGGCGCCATGGTATGGAAAACGTCACAATATATTCTAATGAGTATAGCTCATTAATCCCTGTTCTGCTTAACCCAGATATTGTTTCTTAAGCTATCTAATATGGGTTAACGCTTCAGTACAGGTAATAATTCCAACTCAATGAATCTATATATTTTCTGGCAATTTTGGTTGGTCTGCGGCAAAAATTGAATCCGTTTTTAACACTTTTATAAAAGTCCCTTGCTAACAATACTGGACTACTCTTTTACTTTTGGTTTCATCTTTTAAGATAAGAGTAGCTTGAAGGTAAACATTTAATATTAAACTAACTTTTTCTCCGCTGTCTTTGAATCTATCGCCAGTGGAAAATAGCATAAATCAGTGCCTCCAAAAACTCAAGCACTTTCCATTTGTAGAAGTGTTTGGAAACTTTTACATTAACAACACTTATAAGTGTGCACATATAAATGGACCCATATCTTCATAAATAAAAATCAGATCATTTTGAAGTGTTCAACAGATATAGATGACATTCATGACATGATATTCCATTAATTTTAATTTTCATAAAACTTAAACTTTTAAAATGCGAAATCAAAATTCAAATATAATGTAAAATCAAAGTTCACAGTTTTCTGCCGCACAAAGATATACAGAGAACGAGGGGAACGTTTCCAAGACAACTGCATAATTTAATGGTACAGTCATGGTGGTGGTTCTGTTATGCTGTGGACAGGTGTGTCCTTACATCATAAACCTAAAATTGTCTTAATAAAGGGGAAATTAACTGCAGCTCGCTATCAACACAAAGTGCTCGATAGGAGGTCATTCCATTTGTGAGAAACCACAGAGAAATGCAGTTGCTGCACCATGGTGCTCCAGCCCATCTGGCAAGGGTCACCATTGCATATCTGAATGCAAACTATGTAAATGCCGTTGACTTTCCCCCAAAACCACCAGACTTTAACATAATTGAAAACATTTGGGATAAACTTAACCGCTGTGTAAGGAGAACAGGGTCTATTCCGACCACACTGAATCAACTGAGAGCAAAAATTCTCTACAAATGGAACAACCTCCCTCAGAATTTCGTTCAGCGTTATGTGACGTCAATGAGACGTCGTTGTCTTGCCGAAAAAATGATATGAGCAGTATTAATGGAGATATGAGCCCACATGTATATGCACACTTATAAGTGTTGTTAAGTGTAGTCATGAAAGTGGTCTCTTGCTCAACCTACTTACAAGAAGTACTTTTCAACATGTTGAAACGTCAGTGCCAGTTTCATCATCCACACATTTAATGCAAAGCTATTAATTTGTTGTATTCCTACGTTCTGTGACAAGTCAGGGGTCATATTAACTTTATTAATCATTTGGTTATATTGTGGTAGAGGACACCATGACTTGAATTATAAGAAATAAAATTGGGATTTAATTGATGTGTAAACTCTTGCGATCTACTCATAAATTAAATGGAACTCAAATGGCTTTTTGTTTAACTTGTGAGTAAATTGCCAAGTATATTCATCCATAAAACCCCAAAAAATAAATTTCATTCCTTTAGTAAACCCATACATTTGTAAACTTATTCAACCATACTGTCTACAAATCTTTATCAAGCTCAACAAAATAAATTACTTTTACTTAGTAAGACAAGAGTAGATAATTTATTCAATAATTTCTGACAATTTTAATTGTATAAATCATTTGAGTAGGTAGATGAGATTTCCAACAATGTGGTATGTGCGACTAGCAAAGGCTCAGACCAGCCTGCGCATATGCGCAGTCTGATCAGAGCCTTTGCTCATCGCTTGAATTTTCTATGAGTGTTAAGCTACTGACCGAACATCTTTTGGAGGTTCTAAGCTTAAAAGGAGGCTGTACAGGCTTGTCTGAGTCTACACTTGTCAAAATGCCACATTGTTTGAAATCCCATGTCGCAGCTCAATTTTCTTTATTTTAGTTTGCACTTCCCCTTCTCCACCAACCAACGGATTGGTTACCCTTTCTACTGACAGCACAATCGCAACATACACCTGCTCAGCAGGGTTCCAACTATCAGGAATTTCCACTAGGGTATGCTTGACAGATGGCACTGGCTGGAATGGAACTGAACCCACATGTGGTAAGTTTCAGCTTGCATTTGAGCCACGCCATGCAAAAATGTGTCTTCAGGATTCTGACCAGGTAAAATTTAAACCAGCCTCCTCAGCTACACTAGCAGGCTACATCATTGAAATTCTGAATATAGCAAGAATGGGTATCTTACTCTCAGGGCTGCGCACAAAAAAGTGCTGAATAGACTGCACGGATGTGCAGGCTGATCTGCATCTTTATTGTTTGCATATGTTATTAAGCAGGTTTTCGCATAACGTGACTCATTTTCATTTGAGCCACAACACATGATTGCCAACAATGTGGTATTTTGACGACAAGTGTAGACTCAGACGAGCCTGTGCAGCCTCCTTTCAAGCTCAGAACCTCCAAATTATGTTCAGTCAGTAGCTTAACGGTCATAGAATATTCAAGCGACTATCAAAGGCTCTGATCAGACTGCACATATGCCCAGACTGGTCTGAGCCTTTGCTGGTCGTACATACCATATTGTTGAAAATCTAACGTCGCGGCTCATTTCATTTAAAAATATCGCTTCTCATAAAATACCAAATTTATGAATATACTTTTAGTAATAGTAGAGGAGCCAGGGTTCAAAAATGTCAAAATTAAGCATTTAGGTATGCCCCCTTTTTAGAAGAATTTTCACTTGTTTTATCCTTTAGTACATAGTATAGGCAGTATGAAACCATATATTGCACACAATTTAAGTCTTGCAAACATACCTGTTACACTGTGTTTAATATGTTACCCCTCATTTTCTTAAAAACAAAAATATGTCATTAAGTCTATTTAGGTAGAAATTGAAATGTTTAATTGAACAAAACATGTATGCAGTCTGTAAGAACTTGCTATACTCTACACATATTGATGTTTTTAAAAGTTGTTTACGTTACATTTTTAACTATACCCTTAATTGTTTTGTTATTTTGTTAAAAAGTTTCATTTGACAAAATTTTCTATATGTTTTTAACTTCAAGATAGCATGTATTTATAAGAGCGTTAACTTACCATTTCAAAACTGCAAACAGATACGTTCTAACATAAATACTTTGTCAGTTTTAAGCTGTTTAATTAGATGACCATAGATAAAACTTTATATAAGTTTAAAACCGCTTAAGTTTGAAATTAAGCATGTAATTGTTTTCTGTTAGCTTTTAAACACCTTATGATAATTGTTTTGATATCACCTACTTTAGAGTAATACTTAACTACATTTCTGAGGTAAAATATCATTTTGTTGTTCGATTTTCAATATGTAACGTATAAAACAAAGTTGAAGACAAACAAATATTGCTTAATAGCTTAAATTTTACATCACTGGGAAGTTTATTTCATTAAAAAAGGGGAGTGTTTGATAGGCATAAAAAGAGCATTAGTTCCAAAAGAAGAAGTTATCAGTACTAATTAGGAGGCTTTGTATATGGTTGTAATTTTTTTCTTTTAAGAAATGGTATACTTCTTGACTTAAAAACAAAACACATTGTTTGCTAATTTTCTATGTTATGTTATGCAATTTATAAACTTATAAAATGATAAGTCTGATGCAACATCTCAACTAGGATACATTTCCTTAAGCTTCTTCAGTCAAATTTGCTAAAGTAACATATATAACTATAAATAACCGAATTATAAATCATGATTATATATTTGTCTCAACCTATTTCCATTATCAACTGAGCCTGAAAATCTAAAACAAAATTAGATATTTGCACATTTTTTCTTTTAATTGAACAAAACAATCTAATAAGCTATTCAGAAGCAGCCAAGGCTTTAAGTCCAACCTGTTCACACGCATCACAATATATAAAATAGTAAATAACATATTAGTTCTATCAAATCAGATTCATTTATAATAAAATATCTAAGAATTTCTGAAATGATGTGTGGATGTTGGAAACTTTGTTTGTTGTTTTTCTCATTAGTTGTGGGAGTTTTGTATCGGGCCTTTGTTTTCTAATTTGTTTCTAGCTCAGCAATCATCTTGACAAGGAAGAGAGCTGGTTGCTGCACTTTAATTATATTGCAGATATCTGTATTATGTGTCCCTTCCTTAAGGTGCAGTGGGTCAGTCAAGAGTCTGTGATTGTGACATTTCCTAGTCATGTTCACTTATAGAAAGAAGACGTTTGCTGGCAATCTAGACAGCATCACTCCTTTATGAGTATATAAAATAAAATGTTGTTTACGTTACATTAAATTTAAGGAAACATAAGTGTTTGTTATCATTTATTCTTTAAGAGAGTGGCTTTGTTATGCAAATTGTTTAAGCCACATCTATTTATGCATATATCAAAACTCAGAAGGTGACTTTTAAATTTATTATAGTTATGAACTTTAATTTCAGTTCATTTTAAACATGGCTTTCATTGTTTGATTAATGAAACTGATGATCCTTTTAAATTTACACCACTAAACATTTGTCAAAGCAATGAAAACTTTTAAACAGAATGGGTTATTCAAAATGAATTATTGCTGTTGAAATTTGAGAAATCATCCATAAGGATGGGTTTTACATGGCAAGGCAGTGATCATATCCAAGAAATCTAGATTTTTTCAGTTGTAATTTACGATACCAAATTTTCTTTATAAAATTTCAACAGAGAGAAAATGTTTAAGCCAAATTTAACTAGGACGCATTAAATTACCGTTTAAAAGATTATTTACATTAATCAGAATGTTGATAGGAATAGCAATATTATATCTTAGAGTAAAAATAGCAGCCATAAGATCAAACTTAGTTTTAGCAATTAGTGCTAATATAGCTGATGTTAAGTTCTATCATAATACCATAGCAGTCATTGGACCCCATTTTAAACAAACTGTTGCGGAATCCTGTCAGTTGATTCCTTTTATGTGCGTTAAATAATAGATGAGTTGTAAACACATCAGGGTATAGAGACAAAAAGGCATACATTAAATTATCTACTGTGCTAATAAAATAATAATTATATGTACAATAGAGAAGACACAATAGTTAGTATCATTACTGACACAAATAATAGATTTACATGTCATGCTAAGAAAGTATGCATAAACTTAGCAAATAGTATGTATGCATGTTCAATTTGTCTGTCGCTCTTTTTTATCAATCGTCTGCATAAGAAATTTTATTTCTTTCGATTTGTAAAAGTATCATGATACATCTCAGATAGTGATAACATTGTCTCTATTGCCAATTGCACTATATGTAAGTATGATACAGCATAGCATTTGTTGAGTTTACTATCTGAAAGTATTCTTTGAAAGTAGCATAAGTATTGATTTTGTTTCTAATACATGAACTATCAATATACCATAAATATAGCATCGTTTAACAAGTTGGTACATGTTTTATGGGTATTAGTTAGTTTTAAGGACTGAATGACGGTTGTTATGATTACTTATTGTGAGTGTAAAGAATAAGTAGTGTCCTGCTGAATAAAACAAACATTAAAGTAGATTCTATCACGCATGCTGATACGCTATATAGCTAAAAAGCAAACATCTGCAAACATTCTGGAATATATGATCAATCAAGTCCTATTCTCGAAAGTTTGTTTGCTCAAGGTCCTGATTATCTGCTCATTTAGAAAAGTCTTTAATACTAACAATGCAGGGGAGCTTTTCCAACTTATTAACAGACATTAGTCTGTTTCTAAAGTATTAAAATGGTAATTTAGAATACATGCTGCCTGTTACATTTCTTCACAAACGTGTAGAACCAGGCATAACAATGATTAAAGTAATGATCTTTATATTTTTGTTATATACGTTACCACCATAAATAATACTCTTTGTCCAAAGCGAACACGCTGTAGATAATAAAATATTATAACCCCAAGGATAGCTAAGGGGGTGCTAAATCAGAGGCAGTAATCATCACGATTTCCACAAACTTCAGTTTTGTTTCATATGACACCGATGAAGGTATCTATAAAGTTTCACTTCTTGATTTGGACTTCTGCTTGGAATATCTTACATTTTTTAGAGTTTTAAGGTATATTTATTTTGCGCCTTATTGTTTTAAATATAGCTGCTGTAACGAATAACTGTTTATAAATGCATATATTTGATGGCTTTTACAGTGTGTGATGGATCTGACTATGTTACTGCGTGTTTTTTATTTATTCGTTGAGCTGATGACGATGAAAGAAAATGTCTTGTATATGTCATTTAACGCCATTTAAAGTATAAAAAGAAGCAAATTCATGGTAGTGGCACAGATTTTAAAGAATCATTTAAGCTTTTTGAAACAATTTAGTTATGAATAATAAATAGGTATCAATTATCTATTTACATGATTCCTAAACCATATACTTAATAGCTTTTATGTGCTTTATTTTTCAAGTTTTTCCCTTTAAACCAAATATGATTATGTTGATGTTGCATCTCATTCATATAAAATGTTTCAAAATACAATATTTCCAATCTAATTTTGAGCACTAAGATGGTAGTCAATTTCATTTTCACCTACTAGCTGTTTAAACGCATATACAGAACACATTGCACAAACATATTGTTTTAAAAGAAAGTAACGTATATAACAGAACTTCCAGGTGCCTAAAGTAATATTATTATTCTGCTATTAAGCTGAATCTTATTAAAATATCAATCATAATGATATGTAAGAAAACGATGCAAATGATAATAACACTATACTAGGAGTTTTCTTATTATCTTATGGTAACGTATTAGACTTGGCTATTGCATGGTAAATGCACATGTTCTTCAAAAGCTAACAGACATTTAATAATATATAAAGTAGCTAAGAAAATCTTGATTTACAAAAATCTCCCTCCACAAGTCTTTTGGCAGCCCATGGCCAAGTAAAAATAGTAGTATATTTAAATGTAAGTAACGTATATAACAATTGCGTAAGAGTAAGTCATTTAAACTTATTGTCAGTTTGGTGCTTTTAATTAAGTTACTGTAAAGCAATATGCAGATAGTAGGAAATGTGACCTATCTGGTCTAAATAACTTTTCTTTTCAGTAATGTAGCGAATAGCCCACTACATGAAGCCTGCATGAGGGAAGCTATGGTTACCCCATATATTAACATTTTTGGCAAGACTTAAAATTTGTGCAATATCTGTTTTCACATTTCTGAAATACCATACTAACTGAGGATATAGTCTAAAATTCTGCTACTTTCCGGCCACTTTTTCCAATTTTTTAAATCTCTTGCTCCCCTACTAGTAAGGTTTTCAACTTAAAACAGTTGATACCAATATACTGTGATTGTAATTTGTATGGAGTTCATCTATATATGAATATACTTTTAGTAAGGTTTTCAACTTAAAACAGTTGATACCAATATACTGTGATTGCAATTTATATGGAGTTCATCTATATATGAATATACTTTTAATAAAGTTTTCAACTTAAAACAGTTGATACTTCTTATGTTAATTTGGACAAAAATTAATCAAACCATGGGCAAGCTTTACCTGCTAAAATTGCGAATTTTCTACACTAGGAAAATATTGTTCGAAGACAGATATTCCTTTTAATGAGAGGATCTCCTCTTTTAAAAAAACTAAAAGCGCGTTACCAATACTAACAGGAATGAGCTAAACATATTTTAAAATAGAATACTTGACATTCATATGTAGCTCTATTTTGTTGTCAAAATCCTTGAAATTTACAAAATATAAAAACCAGTGCCTATTTGCACAGGTTTTATTTTTTGTACATTTTAAATGTTTGTACACGTTCAAAGAATTGATGGGGCAGGGCAGAAAAATGCTGGGCTGCGTAGCACAGTCGGTAACGTGTCTGGCAACAGATGTGAATCTGACTGCAGATCCAGGGGTTGCGAGTTCCATCCCCGTCCGGTCCCATACTTTCTTGGAGATTAATTATGAATTAATTTCTACAGTCATTCTCCTCCCTTCCGCTGAATCATTCAAGTAGGATTGTTGTCAGTTACAAGCGAAAGTATGCGCACGAAGTACTGAGTAACTGCTTGTTCAAGCTTGCCCAGGAAAAAAGTGTGGTTAGGTAAACTGACCCTCCCGCCACGACCATAGCTGTTGACTTGGGACGTAAAGCAACAAAACAAACAAAACAAAAGCAGGGTAGAAAAAAGTCAAACTGAGGAAGATTTGTAGCATTGAAGAGTTGAAATCAAAATTCGAAATAGATCTAAATATATGACATGTACTCGTATTTTATAATAAGATAACTAACTTTGCAGCTGTAAGTAAGGGTTACCGTTTTAAGAACATATTTGACTTCACTACAGCTGGTGACTGGGACTGTGTGGCGGCGGTAGAACGTCTCCCTGCCCTTCACTATAGTGTAGATTTATTTTCTTGTCCTTTGGAATCATGGGTTTCATGTGGAACTTTGAAACTATTAGAGGGTCACTGATGAAGCCTAAATGGTAGAAACTAGCTATTCTGGCCCAGTAAATATGCACACTCTAGTTTCAGTTCTTTGGTGCAGCCTTTGCTTCCAAAGCATACCCTTTCAAGAACATATTTGAGATTCCAAGTCAAAAATTAAAGATGATATTTTTTTCTATTGTATAGAGTTTCTCCATTAAAGGAAACTTTTTAAAAAACATTTTGATGTCACATTGGTACCCAGATTTTTTTCTATTACTGCAAGTTTTATAATTATTGTTACTTTTATTATTATAGTTGAAGAACCAGTTTCAACCACCACCACGAAAGCCCCTGAAGGGATCGTATCAATCCACATCAGTATAGTTACAGTGCTTTGCTTAATAATAGTTATACTTGGAGTGGCTCTAATTGTGCTTGGTATCTTGTACTGTAAGGCAAAGAAGAGCAGAATAGGTTCATCCTCAGAGCGACTAGTAGAAGAACCAGAAAAACCTATTAGTATGTATTTCTTTGGTTTTCTTTCTATTTATCTTAGTTGATTTAACAATTGCATTATACGGGGGTGTTCAAATATGAATGCAAGTAGCTTCATTACTTTCTTCACATATATGCTACGACAAAATGGTAAACGTTTCTATAAAGGGCTATATGTCACCTTTGAACTGGCACCAGACCTGACGAAAAATACAGTCAACTTATCGAGTTATAGCCCTTTGAATGAGGATCACGCTAGTATACTAACAAACTCAATGCTTCGAACATATACCAGTGATAGAGACGAGCGTATAATTCTTTAAAAAACAGGTAAAATTTCTTGAAATTTTAAAGGAAGTATCTCCATATTCTTACATAATGACTCTGTGAAAGTTGGGGAAATCCGACATTCTATTGTTAAATTACAACGAATCTTTTTCACTAAAGTCTCCTTATGTTTGCAAATAAGTGGTAAACAAAACACCATCTTTCAGTTTTCAGTTAAACTATCCATAGCAAAAGGCACGGAGCAACATTTAAACTAGTTTTATCTTAAAGACAATATGTTGGTCGCTCATACTGAGTTGTTGCTACAGATTATTGGTGGATATTGGGTAATTTTTAAACGCTGAAAAAGCATTTTTATTAAGTCAAAAATGCCTTAAGTGAAGAGGTAATAGAATTTATACTTATTTTTTTTTGTCATAACATTGCGGCTTTATTTTAAAATTGAACGTACACTTTAAGTTTGACCACTATAGGCATTATTTACAATAAAATTACTCACCTGGTCTTGAGGACAAGACAGATTGAACATAATTTAATTAATGTAAACACGTCATTAAGTAGCAGATAAATGCTTGAAAAATGATATAAAAATTGATAACTCTGTAATTAGAGGATGGCGCGTTTTGAAAACTCCTTAATGACATATTTAGCATGTTTTCGGCAAAACGCAAAGAAAACAACACAGAGATGTTCATTATTCCATCACCAGTAGATAACTCAAAATGACGTTATTCATAAAATTAATGACGCCACAAACGTGCCTGTTTACTCGAGATTGAAACAGGATTTTATAAACTTTTTCCTGCAAGCAACTTTTGGATTGTTACTTAAACTTGCATCTAAAATTTGGTGCCATTTTGTCTAAAACTTACAAAGATATGACACTATATCCGCAAATGTACCAAAACATGCATTGCAATTTTCTTCAGAAAAACTTTAGTACACAGGAATAGCCTTTATATAAGGGTCTGTAACTCGAGAAATATAGTGAGTGTTTCTTTATGGTTGGTGCCATTTAAAAGGCGACAAATAGTTCTTTCCAGAAAGGTATGACATTTTGTCGTAGCATATATGTGAAGAAAGTTATGAAGCTACTTGCATTCATATTTGAAAAGCCCTCGTAGTAGTAATCCATGATCAATAATTCTTGGCATGGTTGATTACATAATTTCTTTGTTCTGTACAAGAATCCCCTTTTCAGCAACGAATAAATATAACCTAGTAATTTATCCATGAGAGTAATCTATCTACCATATTTGATTGTGAATTAAGAAAAGTCTTAATAATCTTTTTATTAGATTTATGATTTCCTTCCATTGTCTTCCTCAATAGCCAACGTAAATGGAAATTTACTAGGACAGGAGCTAGGGAGTAGGTTTTATATATGTTTATGGTTATGGCTAACGCTATGGTCTGACAAATAATACTGTTGGCTTTTACATAACTAACCTTTATATAAGAAATGGCTTTAAAGATGTTTAGGTCACCAATTAGGAGTAATAATACACCAGTAGTAACTGTATCAGTTTGACTATAAGAAAGAGGGTGTTTATGCTTCTATAAAATTCCAACATTCTGCTCTTTCTGTTTGTAAAGAGAATAATGCCTAATCTTGGAGCTGAATAATGCCCAATCTAGTTAACCTATAGGCCATGTGGTTGAAAGAGTTAATTTCTAGTCTAGACAGCAATCTGAATATGATAGTCAAATTAAGTTGTTATTTTTTATATTTTATAGTACTGCCTGAAGCAGCTGTGCCACCAACTGATACTAGCCACAACAAGATACCGAAAAACCCTAAACATTTAAGTAATTCTGTCAAGTTTAAACGACCACTTAAGTTCCGAAGGGCACTAACGTCAAAGGACTTAAAACGACCAACAGTAGAAAAGTCACCAACTATAATCTCTGCATCTGGTATTGATGTTGATGACTTAAAAAGTTCAATCGATGGAAAGGACAAATTAAGTAATACTTTGGAGAAAGCTGTAAATAAGAACTTTCTAAAGATGGAGAAAGAAACAAAGGTAAAACAAGCCTCACCAAGGCTTAAAAAGAGACAACCTTCAAAGAAAGATCTAAATAATATACAAGCAAGTAATAACTTTAGCTCAAAAACTGCAGATACAGATAAACTACCGGAAAATCTGAACCCTGTAAAGATTGATGATCTACCAGATAATACCAATCTTGTAAATGCAGGAATCCCACCAAATAATGTAGAGATAGCAAGTCCTATTAGAGAGCCACAGATGCCAGTTGTAGATGCTCCAATCATTGGAGATCTGAAACCTTCAATTATAAAACCAAAAAATACAGAAGCTGCAAACATTATTTGTGAGCCTAATGATACAGAACAGAAGGAACCTAGTGTTGATGATGAAATTAATGTGAAAAGAGTCCGCTTGTCTCCGATAATAAAGCCACCAACTTCACATGGCTACGTCCTTAAAAGAAAAAGAAAGAGTTTTGGTGTGAGAGCAACATCTTTTAAAGATGATATTCGTGAGCACAGACCAAGGACTCCAATTGAAAAGAGAATGCGTGAACTTGGTATAGATCGAATAATGACTCCAGATTTATTGCAGCAAGTGGCATTTAATTATATACACCCAGTGTACACTCATGACACACCAGATAGTGAGCGAAGTGGTAGGGATACAGTTATGAGTGGTCGAACATATGCTTCATACACATAGGCATTTTCTTCATACAGACCGGCTTTTGCTTCATACACATACACCTGGCTAAAATGGGCCTTGGTGCCACAAAACCTGTCTTTGGGGTTCCCGCATAGTGAAATTCTGGTCTGCGCCTTTGTTGTTCCCAAACTCCACAAGCAAGTTTTCTGGAATCGAGGCCCATATAATAGTTCTTTTTTGTTGTAGCAATTCACATTTCCAAAACCACATCTATTTTAAGTGTGTGCCCATGTTAACCGCGGATTGATTGTGGGAGATTCACATATGCGCAGACTGATCAGCACCTTTTATATTCGTTTTTTGAAAGTATCATATCTAAACTTGCTAAAAGCAAAATTTTAATTTTCTAGCTAGTCTCTGTAGCTGAGGAGACTGGTTTGAGTCTCGTATTGTCAGAAACCCTCTAGACAAGTTTTGTCATGTCGAGGCCCTTATGTATTTTAAACATAATATTTGTTCAAACGTGTCATAAGGTCTTTCATGAAAGTTAGTGTAAAGTACATAAAGGATCTTACATGAGTGCTCACCATTGTTGCAGATATAGAGGATCTTACATGAGTGCTCACCATTGTTGCAGATATAGAGGATCTTACATGAGTGCTCATGTTTTATTGAATTCATTAAACGAGTTTGGGAAAAGAGATAAAATTCGAGGCTTGTCTAGTATTTTATCTCTTTTTCGCAACGAGTTTTATACATTCAATAATACAAGAAGACGAATGTTAGATTCTATTTATCATATGACATTAATATTACTTTGAAATCTCATTTCTGCCAGAAAACGTTATAATTTTGTCATTATGTACACAACGTTGTTAGGGACGAAATAACGTTTCCCTAAAAACTGTAAACCACTAGTGGTTTATCGATTTTGAATTCCACAATTGTGTAGAAGGGCACATTTGTTAGTATGTCGGCAAAGATGTATGAAAAGCAAACGTTAAAGGTAATTCTACTAAAACAGATATGTTTTCATAAAATACTATATTGTACAGTCACATGTTTTATTGTTGTATTCGAACTCTTTTTTGCACTGTACATGTTTACTGGTTTAAAGTTATTATATTTTAATAATTTACAAAATGAAATGATGTTCAATTATTCAACTGCTATTAGTTTTACTTTGTATTGTTTTCAATGTTGTTATTTACGAGTATTTTTATCATTTATTGCTTGACCTACATTTGTAATATTTTAGCTTCATATGATAGATAGTATCGTTAAAAAAACAATAAACTACTTGATACTGCCTTTCCTTCTTTATTATTTCCTTTGTTCCTTTTTGTTTGTTTGTTTGTTTGTTTGTTTGATTTGATTCTTTACGTCCCATCAACAATCTTTCAGTTAAACAGGGACAGATCTTCCTGGGTTGAACCAGTACTTAGCTAGGATTAATGTGTCTTGCTCAAGAATTACAGCGCAGTGACGCCGGTGAGGCTCGAACCCGCGGCCCCTCGGTCTCGAGTCAAGCACTCTACCACTGAGCCACTGCGCTCTCACAGACAGGGTTGTACATCTGTACATCCTCTATAGAGCCTTAACTATCTGAACAATTAATGAACGAACGTCATTAAAAGGCCCAGACCAGAACCATGACCATGACCATATCAGTTTCATTAGATAGCTGCGTATACATATAATTCTACAATTGGATCTGCCTTGGCCAATTCCGTGGAATCAGACCACAGATGTACATCGAGGATCTACTTTGGTAACGTGGGTGACAACGTGACGCTGACGTTCTATAACGTGCCGCTGGTGACACAGAAACAATGTTAACATAATAACTAGTGTGATTGCAGCAAAACAAACGGTTATAAATGAAATTTATGGGGTTTTTTTCAATAAAATACATAAACTTCATTTATTCTGCTGATTAAATTTTTTCTGATAATCATTATAATCGATTTTAATAGAGCAGAGCTGACATGCTACAGAACTTATTTTCCTTACACCAGTTCGGGCTAACAAAATGGAGCTTTTTGGTACATAGTACTACGCATAAAGCTCCTTATATACACCCGAGGCATGATTGGATTCTCAAATTGTGACGGACTTTCCCGAATGATTATTCTAGTGTTCTTGCACATGTTACACAACGTCTGGTTGGAAAATGTTGTAAATTTGCGAAAGTATATCATGCAATAAGACTCAACGTTATTACGTAACATCGCTTGTCATTGAGTGGTTTTATGCAGCTGGCAAGAGGCTTTATGCAGCTGGCAGCAGCTGGCAGCAGCTGGCAGCAGCTGGACGTAGGCGGAACATCCTACATGTTCACTGTCTTTTTTTGAAGGTAAATGTTACTAGTGCACTAGAATGTATACAAGACTGCGTAGCGCAGTCGGTAACGTGTCTGGCTACAGAGGCGTGTCTGACTGCATATCCAGGGTTCGCGAGTTTGATCCCGGCCCAGTCCCATACTTTCATAGAGATTGATCATGAAATTATTTATACGTCATTCTTCTCCCTTCCGCTGAATCATTCAAGAAGGGTTTTGTCAGTTACAAAGGAAAGTATGTGCGCAAAGTACTGGTTAACCGCTTGTTCAAGCTTGCCCAGGAAAATGTGTGGTTAGATGAACTGACCATCCCGCCATGACCATAGCTGTTGACTTGGGACGTAAAGCAATGAAACAAACAAACAAACAAGCATTAGAATGGCGATAACCATAGTCTAAATTTTCATTTAGTGGTGGGGTACTATCGTCGGATATGTGTTTAGAAATCACGTCTTAGGGCTCTGCTAACGTACGCGGCCCTAAAGTCGTCACATTGACGCATTTAAGCGATTGTCCCGGATAAGAGACACTCACTGGCTAAGAATTGACTTTAGCAGATGGTAGCTTAACCATCCAGCTAGTGGATTAACTAAAGAAAATGGCTTGAAACCAGCCGAAAATAACGTTAAAAGACTGATTTTGTCGAGAGGGGTCTGTCTGACGACTATAGGACCACCAAGACCTAAAGTCGTCAGTGACTAGGCCCTAAGGTCGTCACACGATATGTGGTGTTTTGTGGTCCTATAAGCGCAGTATAGGTCTGGGCCCGGAATTACAATGCCTCCTTAAAGTTAAGCAAGACTTAAGTTAAGTATTGATATTTCAACATGCTATATTAAATGCTAAACGATGTTGTATTTGTGGTCCAAGATATCATTGTGATCTTCAGAAAAATTAAAACTATTTTGATTTTAATCAGTTTTAAACGTTTTTTTTCGCATCCTGAAAAATCAATACTTAACTTAAGTATTCCTTAACTCTAAGGAGGCATTGTAATTCCGGGCCCTGAGTGGTGGCGCTTATTTATCGAACTGGGTGTTTGTTTGGTCCCAGAGACGTCCTGGTGGCCTGAGCGCTGGTACTATGGTGTATGGGCGTTCTAGGCATGAGTGATAGCGTTGGTAGTCGTAGGCGTGTACTATATGGAGGTTGTCTTAGGGATGCACTGGTGGTATGAGAGTAGGTGTTGATGGTCCCAGGAACGTACTGAAGGTATCAGTGGTGGTGGTGGTGGTCCTATGGACGTACTGAAGGTTTGAGTGGCAATGTTCGTCGTCGTAGGCGTGTTGTTTAATTGAGTGACGGTGTAGGTGGTCGAAGGGACGTATTGAAGCTCTAAGTGCCTTATTGGTGGTTGAAGGTACGAGTGGCAGTATTGGTGGGCTTACAAGACACATTAAAGGTCTTAGTGGGTATGCTACTAGTCGTTAGGGTATTTTGTTGCCCTGAGTGGCGAAATTAGTAGTCCTTGATGTGTAATGAAGCTCAAAATGGTGGTTTGGATTATACTTTGGGGCGATGATCCTAGAAACATACATGAGCGTACATTTATATATATATAGGTCGGCGTATGCTTAAACTGAATATCTGAGAGACAGTGTTGGTCGGGTACATGTTGAAAATTGAATGTCTTAATCCAGGTGTATGTCACCGGTCAGGTGGTTCATATATGGACAAACCTAGTCATGTAGGCGTACTGAATGTGGTTCCCATACATAAGCCACTTTATGAGTAGCCATGTCTTTGGGGTTTGCAACCTATACTGATTCAAACTGGCATGCTCAGCTACAGAGACTTGAAATTTAGGAATTGACAATCATGGGCATTTAATATACTATCTAGACAACGAAAACAAGAGCTGACCAGACCGTACATGCTATTATAGCGGAAAATAAAAACCCTGACACATCTACGGCACTGCCCTGACGCATCAGAGGTTAAACCCCGGCACTTACGCACCGCTATGTCCCCGGTATCCATGGCCCATAAGGGATCGGAGATACAAATGACTGTTGCAGCATCAAACAAGTTAAAAATCATTGTTTTAGCAGAGACGAGGTGAGTAAACAGGCAGAAAAATCGCTCATTTTTATGAAGCCCAAAAGTCGGCAGGCCGGACCTTAAGTCGTCATCTCACTTTTTAACCTATTATTTCTGTTAGAGGTTGTTATATCGGTCAAAAGGACGTAATTATTGCTAATTCGATATATTCTGTACATGTAAAAACGCATGTGTTTATGTGGGACAGATGTACAGTGTAGTAATTTTGTTTCGCCGGATCGATATCAATATCGCCTTCAACTCTCGACAGACTCCCAATTTTGCATGCAATTGGGTACCCCCATTTCAATGCCTACCACTCGGACACCTTATATACGACGGCTGTACTTTATATATCAATGCACAGGGCAGATAATTTCCTTTCAAATGATGCCCCCTCTGAGAAGTTTCGATGATGTGGACGGGAAAGAGCGAGGCCAAAAGAAAACTGACGACCTTAGGGCTATGACGACTTTAGGGCCGCGTACGTTACCACTGATCTTTATGTACAGTGGTATGACCCCATTAGATATGTTAATGACATCCCACCTTTATCAACGTTTTTATTGTAGTAGGAATAGGTATAAAACACACTTCTACTGCCTTGCGGTAGAAGCCAGCTTTTACAGCGACGTGGTAGAACGTTTGCATTTAGATCCTGCAGCCCATGTTCGATTCCCACCTCGGGCAGTTCGGATTTTTCTGCACCCTGTAACATTTGATGGCCAGTATGTGGGGTCCATGGCTAAGGATGGAATGTCCCGGAATAACAGCGTGGTTCTAAATAGATTCAGGGATAAATCAATTTAAAGCAGGGAAATATGTAGTAGGGATAGGTATAAAACACACTACTACTGCCTTGCGGTAGAAGCCGGCTTTTACAGCGATGTGGTAGAGTGTTTGCCTTCAGGTCCTGCTGCCCAGGTTCAATTCCCACCTCGGGCAGTTGGGATTTTTCTGCACCCTGTGACATTTCAATCAGAAATCTTAAATAGGATCCCCTCCTTTGAATGAGATGCAGCAGCCACAGACCAGCTAGAAATTCTTATGTGGCATGTATAGCTTATGTACTTTCCAGACAGTCATTAGCAAATGTGCTAATCAAAGTGTGCCAATTTTCAGGCTGGTTGGTGCTTTGTTGTTCGTATGCAACATATACAGGGTTTCTGACAAGAGTGCTAGCTTGTTAGTTGATCCCTTTCTTACACCTCCACCTCTTGATGTCATACGTGGGCTTTGATCAGTGACGATGTCAATTTATGGTCATATTCACCTGTAATTTGACATCACCATTAGAGCGAGTGCAAAGCATGCATCTAACAATGACGTCCGCTCAAGTTGTCTGCTGTATATACACGTATTTGCTAGCATGTATTTGCTAACAATGTGACCATTATCCGACTGTTCCTACAGGAGCAGTTTGATCTACAGTCAGTGGCCATATATATATTTCATCAAAATGAAAAATCGGACAAAATAATTAGGGAAATTTTCAATCCCAACAACTCTTGTAATGTTAACTTATTATTTCATATTTTAAGCAATTAGAACCAATGTCTGCTGGAAAAACAATTATTTTGACATGCATTGCGACAAGTAATCATGGTTGCTAAGCAATTTTGGAACACCACTAAAATCCACCACCTGCTTTTATAATATGGTTGCTATGGAAACGAAAATCGCTATGTGTATCAATTTAATTGTTTAAATTAAATAAGACAGATAATACTATCAAGTAAACGTTATCTGATGCTGTTTTACCAAATTTCCAAGAAATGGTTTGTGTTTAAATTTTATTTTCTAATTTTCCAAGTACATTTTTGGCATGTTTTTCATGAGTTTCAATGGAAACAATGTCTGAATAAATTTGACACTACAAGTTGAAGGAATGAAATTTTGGAGTGCGATGTGTTATTAACTTTAGATTTATAAATTATAAATCATTGATATATCCTCCTTATTTTTTGGAATGCTAGTCATAATGTATGTTTGCTTGTTACCATAGCAACCATATTAAATGTATATGTAAGGGATATTCACTAGTGTTCTTTGGTTGCCTGGTAACAAGACATGTAAATCTGCTCAACAGAGGATCAATCTAGTTCAGTTTATGCAACTTTAATTAAATGGAGACACAATTATTTTGTAATAGTCACTAAAATGTTGAATTTATGTTTATTTTTTGCTATTTTTTCATTTTGATGAAATATACGAGGGATGATCAGAAAGTTCGCGGAAAATAGTTGCCATTTCTACATCGTTTGATCAATAGAGCTGGAATTACAGCACATAATACTGCAACACATATGCAGTTGATCGGTTACAACATGCTTCGTATTAGTTGTCTACGTGCGTTACAGTTGTCGTCAAGGCAACGCTATATAGCGCGAACCGGCCCATTTTACGCTGCATTTTGACGTTTTACTACACAACCAACGTATATGGCCACTGACTGTAGGTTTTAACTGTTTGCAGACAACAAATATACAAAATTTGCTGTAATTGGCGATTTAAGGGTTAACTGTTAAACAGTAAACGACAAAAATATACACTTAACAAACTGCAAAACATTTTTTTGTATATTATTTTTTTTGTAAAACTATACAGATATGAACTAATTTACATATGGCACAATGGAGCGCAGTGGCTCAGTTGGTAGAGTGTCATACTGGGGATCAAAGGGTTGTTAGTATGCGCGGATTCAGAGGGGGACAGGGGTTCCGGACCCCCCCCTGAAAAATCACAAAAATATAGGTTTTCTTATCAATACTGGTCAAGATCCCTTGAAAATCACAAAGCTACCAAGCCAGCATTCAATGTTGGGCCATCATCAGCACGCCAGCGAAACGCCATTTCAATGGCGTTTTGCTGGCGGACCGATGATGGCTCATTTGGATCCTCTATTCCTTTATCAACTAAAAAACGGTTTCAATTTTGGACCCCCTCTGAAAGAACTTTTTAGATCCGCGCATGGTGGCTCAGTTGGTAGAGCGTCATACTGGGGGTCAAAGGGTTGTTAGTTCCAGTCTCACCAGTCACTGTGTTGTAAGATACGTTATCCTATGCTTAGTTCTTGTTCAATCCAGGAAGACAGTGACTCTTTCTAACATGGCTTAAAATTGCTGACAAGGGCCCAGAATTACAATGCCTCCTTAGAGTTAAAGAAGACTTAAGTTAAGTATTGATATTTCAACATGCTATATTAGATGCTACTTAAATTGCCTGGTTTCGATGCAGTACTTGTGGTCACAGATATCATTGTGATCTACAGATATAATGAAACTATTTCAATTTTAATCAGTTTGAAACGTTACTTTTCGCATCCTGGAAAATCAATACTTAACTTAAGTCTTCCTTAACTTTAAGGAGGCGTTGTAATTCAGGGCCCTGGACGTAAAGCTTAACACACAAACAAAACATGCCATTGTACAACAAAGGTCGAAGCATGACAAAACGACTGTCCTGCCAGCCAAGAGTGACAGTGACGTAATGCATGTACTTTATTTACAATTGCTAAGTAAAACATTATTAAAAAACGTGTTCACTCGACTTGAGCCAACGCGAATTGACAGATCCCTTGTAAATTAATCCTTTCCTGCGGATAGGATAAATACACAAATGATCTATCGATTCTTAGTCCCTGATAACTTTGTAAGCAAAGCATGACGTCAGTGTCACTCTTGGCTGGCACGACAGTAACAATATGGCTGTCACAAGAAGACTCAGATCACTTTGAAATAGGCCTCGACGCGAGAAAACCTGTCTTCGTGGGTTTGCGAACAACAAAGACGCAGACCAGCCTGCGCATACGCGCAGTCTGATCAGCGCCTTTGTCGATCGTTAAATGGAAACTACCATATCTAGACTTTCTACGAGCGAATTTTCAATTTTCTAGCTAGTCTCTGTAGCTTAGCAGGCTTGTTTGAATCTCACTATGTCGGAAACCCCGAAGACAGGTTTTCTCGCGGCGAGGTCCAAATAACCTCAGTCTGCCCAGAATCTTCGTTGTCCACATGAAGACAGAGTTGGCCCTTAGTTACTCACTGAGCGCACAGCAAAGATTGAACGGATGCCCAGGCTGATCAGAGTCTTCACTGGGCGCATACTCATTTTGTTGGTTATGTCATGTTATGACTCATATGAGCCGCAACACGTCATTCCCGACAATGTGGCATTTTGACATGTGTAGACTCAGACGAGCCTGTGCAGCCTCCTTTTAGGCGTAAAAACTCCAAATGATGTTCGGTCAGCAGCTTAACACTAATTAAATATTTAAGCGATTAGCAAAAGCTCTTATAAGACTGCGCGTATGCGCAGGCTGATCTGAACCTTTGCTGGTCGCACATACCGCAGTGTTGGAAATCTCATGCCGCGGCTCATATACAGTAATTTCTGATTAACTCTAATGCTAACACATGTGCGGATCCAGAAATTTTGTCAGAGGGGGTCCAACTCTGTCAACGTTTTTTAAGTTGATGAGGGAAGAGAGGATCCAAATACCACTAAATCTGTAGCCATTTACATGGCGTTTTGCTGGCGGGGCGATGTTGGACTAACATTGAATGCTGGCTTGGTAGCGTTGTGATTTTTCAGGGGATCCGGACCAGTATTGCTTAGAAACTCTATAGTTTTGTGATTTTTCAGGGGGTGGTCCGGACCCTCTGCCCCCCTGCTCTGGATCCGCGCACGGGCTGACATCAAAAAGTACCTTCTAAAGATATAGTTAGCTCAGGTTACAATAGGTAACCTATTTCTATTTCAAAAGATAGTTCGTGAAAAAATCATATTATGCATATATTTTGATGGGACTAATGTGATCTTTTGGCTGTATATGTACAGACCAACCTCTTATATCCCTTTTAATTCTAGTGGATTTCATCATACATATTGGTAACATAAATATTGGGACTGCCCATTGTGTGCTTTAAAGGCTCACAGGTAGACTTTTCAATAATAACATGATGTATTTCTGTCCTTGGCGGTGGTTTTAATCTCAGCAAACAGTACAGACCCTGATGAAATGCAGCTTTATCCTACATTTCATCTGGTCTGCACTGGTTGCCAAGTACCCGTTCAGGGGTTTCAAGTATACAAAGGGCTAATGTAACCCATAGTATAGACGACTCCAAGTGAAAACGATGTTGAATATCTATGAAAAGTGAATTTTACTGTTGGAATTCTGGCACGAGTTATCAGGTGCTCAGTGAACTCTACTGTGTGTTGGTTGTATGGTATTCATTTAGCAGGAATCGCTCGTATGGGTTTTAAGGTTTCTGTTTCGATTAATACAGATAGTGATTGGACTAGAATGCTTGACAAAAGCTACGTATCCCCTTTTCATTTGTATACTGATGTTTCTTACTATATTTTTATTGCTCGTCAAATATATAGTGTAGCATTAGCATGATTAGTATGACATTAGCACTTTGTTTACTGGAAACCCAAGACAAGAAATTTGGCAAACAGAGAAGACCCAGATGAAATGCGACTGAATATGTTATAAAACAATCACCACGGACTGAAGGCCATATTATTTTTTCTAGTGTTGCAATCATCTTGCTGAGGAAAAAAGAGTAAATTTTTACACGTTGAGTTTTTGACAAAATTAATTTGTGACTGAAAGATTCCTACATCACTAAACAAACTTGCATATATCAACAACTTTACATTTGGACTTCGGGTAAGCAAGAGTAGCCTGTATTGTTAAAGATAAGAATCTGTTCTGTAGACTAAATTCTTCCCTTTTACTTTGTCTTTAATAGCGGCTGCTGCTAACCTTTGCAAACATTTTGAACCCAAATCAGGACCAAGAAAACGTCGTTCCTGAGCTGATCCAGACTGTTTGACCCTGTGATAGTGTTCCTGAAATCATTTTTTTTAAAATGTTTATTTTGAAACATGAACAATTACTCAGCGTGCAAATATTATGGTTTCTTAGACCTCAGTTTCAGTAGTATGTCTTCTACTGGCGCCAGTTTGACTGGTAACGTATGGCTCTGGAGATCTAGACTTGGAACATGGCCAGATGCTCTGACTCGTCTCTGGAAGCACAACATATAACTGATCAGCGTCTTGTTTATATGGCTGCTCAGTTTCATATGTATGTAATTGCCTTGGACTGATGCTCTGTTCTCTTTGCTTTGGATATTCATCTTGTCTATATGGCTGCTCTGTTTCATATGCATGTAATTGTCTCGGACTGTTGCTCTGTTCTCTTTGCTTTGGATATTCATCTTGTCTATATGGCTGCTCTGTTTCATATGTATGTAATTGTCTTGGACTGTTGCTCTGTTCTCTTTCCTTTGAATATTCGTCGGCCTCATAATTAGCGTTAGATCTTTGGGTGTTTCCAGTTCCTCTATGTTTTCTTCTACGATCTCTCTGGTGATATTTATCATGATTGTCAGTATTTCCAATACCAGCATTATATTGGTTTGAATATGGATTTGGTTCGGCGCTGTAAGGATAGTTATAGTCTTTATCACGATGTTGACCAAGATATTGCATTTCTTGAGTTTGGGTATTAGCTTGTTCACCTTCACGACTGTTGTGCATATATTTATCTGGTTTAAATTTATTTACATGCTTATTTAGTATGTTTACCTGCTGGTTGATAGGGTTTTCATCAATATTAAAGTCAATAGGCTGTTGAATCTCTTGAAATAACTGCCCCTGATATCTTTCCCCATATGACTGATTTATATAGTCATTTTCAATACCATAAGATTTTTTGTGCGTATTTATTACACGAGGCATGGGCACACTGTCACCATATAACATCTCATTTCTACTTATGTGGTTATCATTTCCATTAGGTACATCCTGGCTTTTATTATCCAGGTTGGCACTAATTTGGTCATAGTAACTTTCTCTTGGGAAACGAGCGTATTTCCTATCGAAATCAGTATGTTCAGAACCTTTGATATCACTTTCTGATGCTTCATTTAATTCTTTTGATTTCTTTCTGTACACATCAGACTCGAATCCATAATCGTCTTGAGCATTTTTGTCATCTGTGTTTACACTAACATGTCCATTGCTCAGAGTTTCATCATAGTCTATTTGATTAGAATATCCATTTATTTCACTGAACTGGTTGGAGATGGAAATGTTTTTCTTCTGTTGCTCTGATTTTACATAATCTCCAAGTCGACGTTCATTAGATTTGTTTGTCTTATCTTTAGGCTTCAGGTGCTCTGAAGATTCACTGCGCTTATTGTTTCGAGAGAAACTCCTATCACTGTCTTGACCTCTATTAGGATCAATGCCTCGAGTGATTAAATCAGCCAACAAGAAGCAGCCAGATAATAAAATCAACCCTCCTGATTTGGCTGCTAAAATGAGTGAGTAGTGTAAATCCCACACATTTGATAGAAATGTGATAGCAACGCCAATAACACCAGCAATAATGAATGCACCTGAAAAAATAAAGTGCATATGAGCCGCCACATGTGATTTCCAACAATGTGGTATTTTGACAAGGGTAGACTCAGACGAGCCTGTGCAGCTTCCTTTCAATCTTAGATACTCCTAATTATATTCGATCAGTGTCTAAGAGTCATAGACTTTTCAAGCGACTAGCAAAGGCTCTGATCAGACTGCGCGTGGGCGCAGGCTGGTCTAATCCCTTGCTGGTTGCACATATCACATTGTTGGTAATCTCATGTTGCAGCTCATATGTTTATTTACAGAATACAAGATAATGGTATTCCATTGGATGATGTAGATTATCGTTAACCCTTTCTAGATTGATAGATTATGTCATAAGGATCATTGGCGGTTTGGGCCTTATACGCCTATTTGTCTGATTCCCAGAACGCTGCTTTTGGGCTTCTAGTGTGGTGCATGTAGTATCAGTGCAATAGGTGAATCTAATGGCGAGAGCCAGCTAGCAAAATATTTGCAAAATTCCTACGCATTCAAGAGTTATGGCGGGTAGAAAGGGGAGGGGGTATGAAATTTCATGAAAATAAAAAGTGCTTTAAAAAGTGATTTCTGCACGTTTTCTTGATTTATTTGGAAGGCATGGTGATATTTATTGAACATACCATACACAGAGTATTAACGAATCACGATAATTGATGAAATTGTTTTAAAAACAAGATATGTTTTGTAATAAAATGATTTCGGGGAGATAATTTAGAAGTTACCTGTACAATTTTGACTACATGTACCGTACATAATACAACACTGAAAGCTCAACAAGAGAAATAAATATTTTTGAAGGAATAAAAGTGTCCCATTTAGCATTGGAAAGTAAAACTAATTCTAACTAGATCCTTTGAATATTACTTTTGCTTTGTTTAAAGGGCATAGCATGTTGAATATATTTAAAGTGTCCGAACATTTATGGTATACATATGCATGTATATCCCTATATGAGACAATATTTTGAACACTAAAGTATTTACACTTCCACCAAAGGCTTTGAGGCGTGACTGTAACGGTAAATGCATTGAATAAATCGAGGGTCATGCCTTAGAGGTCGTGGTAGAAGTATACCTGTTATAACTCTTTGCATGCCAGTGGATAATTTAGTTGTCTGCCTATAGCCTTTTGCAAACAGTTTGAACCCAAATAAAGACCAACAGAATTTCGGTCTTGATCTGGATCCAAACTGTTTGAGACTCTGATGGTGGTCCTTGGTGGTTTATTTTTAAAAATTTAATTTTGAAGAAAGTCATCAGACGAAAATAAAAACATGAACAATTACCTAGCATGCAAATATATAAGTACAGGACGTTTGCAAAATAATGTGTCATTTAATAACGGTGAGATTTTTTCTTATGAAAAATGCATAAAACCTTGCTAATTCTACTTTTAATCTTTAAGTACTTTATAATAAACTAGCACATAATACAAAGCAATTTAGGAGGTTGGTTCTTGAGAACTTCATTACTGTCATTAATTTCTTGTTTGGTAGAAAAGGCATTTTATGGGCTTAGGCCCTGGGTTTTGGGGTTGCTGAACATCTCCCCCCCCATGTGCCAGCAAGCCACTTCCATACAATGTGTAAAATATGGTAACACATATACATGCAAAAGCTTTTGCTGGCACACGGGGGGGGGAATGATATTTTAAAAAATGTTTTCGGATTTCTATATATCTTAATGTAAAGCTGATTGTTCTACCCAAAATTTTTCATCCTTGAAGCATTTAATATCGAAAAAGGATTTCACATCCATAAAGCACTCAGGTCAGGATAGCTTCAAGGTGAAGAAAGGGGCGATTGACAAACTTTTATTTTTACTGAAAACCATAGGCATTTACCCATAGCAAGTGTCAATGATCCTTATGATATATCAAAACCAGTATGATTCATTTTAAATACTGAGGAATCACAGATTAATACACCTTCCAAATAATAGCGTATACTTGTTTCTTAAGATCGCTTTTGTCTAAAATACGGTGAAATGCTCATTTAGCAGCATTTTTTCTTGGTATGACACCATTTCACCAGTTTACAGGTAAGGTCGGGTATCGGACAGTCGGCTAAATTCCCAGAGAGAGACCTTGTTACTTAATATTTTAATTATGGAATAAAAAATAAATTAACTAAGCAAACAGTGAAAATTCAGATGAGACTGCATATTAAATGCTGTCTCATTTGGATTTTCACTGTTTGCAAATGTATGTCCAAAATTACCCGTTGTCCGAAGTTACCTGACTTTACCCTTTGGAATTGGTTAAAATAAAGGCACAAGAATAATCTAAATTAATTTTAAATTTTGAATCACAGATATCATCAGATGGCTGAATTCTATTTGTCTGGTATACATATATAGGATGTCGTGTCAGAAAGCAAAACTCAAACTGAAACATTCTCTTCAATCCAGCCGTTTATTTTGTTCCGCGTAACAACATGTTGACTATGGAATGATTTACCTATCACAGCACTAGAACTTTAAATTGTCATTAAAACATGGTCAAATCGAGAATACTATAGACAATTGAAACTAACAATATATCAATTGATGAAAAACTTTATCCTATTCTATTCATCAAGAAAATCTACTTCCTATATCAGATTTTTGTTTCAACATTTAAAAATAGTTTCCATACATTCTGAAGATTTTTGAGATCCACATAATAAGAAAGCTGAACACGTTGTTTGCATTATATGAGCATCGTAAAACTCTAAAATTTGGCAGCTAAAAACTATATATTAAATTTGAATGGATGGACCTAAATTATATGTTGTTTAAAGGCATTTGGCCATACAGTTTGGTGAATTTGTGATGGATAACCAAGCCAGGTCTCATACATTATAGACGGTCAAAAGCTCATTGGAGCTTATGTTTCTCTGTTTTACTGTCATGCCGTCTTTAAATAAAATGTCTTATCTTATCTTATCTTACATTATACTGTTTTTTAAAGAATCCAAAATGGAACGTTTATTACACGCCATCCTAAACGGCATTTTTCTTCTACAAAAAATTATTAAATGAACACTTGATATTACAAATTAATTCTTAATTAGAAAATTCAAAGTTCACAAGAAATAAGAATTAATGTTAAAAGTCTAAAGAATAAACTAATGAGTGTTGTTTTCGCTATATAAAATACAGTCATAAAAATAACTCTTATTTTCAGTTTGTATTGTTAATGTCTCAGAAGAAATAAATTATTTCTAGCATTATTATTCATCGAGTTCACCAAACACCTCGAAACTGCAAATGTCATTAAAGAGTTACATGCTAGCTGATAAAGAACCAATAAATGTATTGTAGATTCCATCTGTAGTTTATCTTAAAGGAATATTCCCCTTGAACAGACTTATGCTACGTCATTGTCTTTTTATCATATTTCCAAAAAGTGGTTTATTTTGGCATGTAATGAGAAATATAGAGCCTTCACTTCTGAACAAGAGAAGATGTTGTAATGCTGGATATGTTAATATGCTTGCTAATTCTTTAATTATCTTTTTAACAACTAATTTATTATTTTACACATTAACACTACTTACCAGATAGGAAACATGCCACTGTCGCTGACACTTTCAATCCTGTTTTCCTGGTTTTCACACCGATCACTAACATGACTATTGCGACTAACAGACTTGTTAGACCCAAACATTCCAGAACTCGTACAATCATCATTCTTGATGCTGAAATTACAATAACAAAGAATACTTAAAACTATAAATGCCTGGAGTGATTTCATACTCCATAGTTTTCATTTTATAGTTTCTACTGTATGCATCACAGTTCCATCTTCACAATTCAAACTTCAACAGCATAGCTGATTTGGGGGGCTAAATATGAGGGATGATAAAATGTTAGAATGATAAAAAATGTTAGGAAGAGAGGTATAAAATCATTTGGGCCTCGACGCGACAAAACCTGTCTTCGGTCTTTCCGACAAAGTGAGATTCAAACCAGTCTCCTCAGCTACAAAGACAAGCTAGAATAGTGAAATTTCGCTGGAAGCAAGTTAAGATATGATACTTTCCAATAAGCGAATAACAAAGGCGCTGATCAGTCTGCGCGGATGCGCAGGCTGGTCTGCGCCTTTGTTGTTCGCAAAGCCCCGAAGACAGGTTTTCTCGCGTCCAGGTCCATTTATTATTAAGCCGATTGCAACCAATAATGATACTCATTATGTTTTCTAAACTGAAAGCAAAATTTTGAATATATGAGGCATGCTCCCTCTGTACGCAATTAGGTGCAACTGTACAGAGAAAATGAGATTCATGACTGTCCACTTTTTCCTCGAGTGTTTGGCAGTCCGGAATGAAATTATTTCTCCATCATTCATTGATCATTTAATTAAGTTTTATGACATATGAGCCAGTGCATAGGATTTCTAACGATGTGGTATGTACGACCAGCAAAGCCTCAGATCAGCCTGCGCATACGCGCAGTCTGATCAGAGCCTTTGCTAGTCGCTTGAGTATTTCAGGATTGTTAAGCTACTGACTGAACACCATTTGGAGTTTCTAAGCTGAAAAGGAGGCTGCAGAGGCTCGTCAGAGTCTACACTTGTCAAAATGTCCTTAAACAGCTGGTGGTTCAACCTCAAGTTCTGGGCTCTAAAAGCACCAGCAAGTCAAAATGCTATACATGTTTAGCTCAAAACTTTCTTTGCTGCAAGAAAATAAAATTTAACGCCATTTTTACTAGGTAACCATTTGCGACGTTATCTTGTCAAAGGCTGTTACGCACGAAGACAACACACATCAACTCACTGTCGACCAGCTGCAAATGTTTTGTTTTAGTAGAATATCTAAATTCAATTGATACAGAAATGGTAGTATGGTCAGATGTTCATCCCTCGTAAATATGACGTCATTGACAAACAAGAAACTTGAATCGCAGGTACTCTGATGCTTGATATGTGAACTTAAGCAATTAACCATGAGGTGTGAATTATGAAGTATACGGTAGACACTGTGAGGTTTAAAGAAAGGGCGTTGAAGTGTAAGATTTTAATTTTGAATTGCGAAGCCATTACTATGAACTAAGAAGTATGAACTGTGAAGTCTGAACTATGCAGTTTGACGTTTATGTTTCCTTTACCCCTTAGAAAACTATCAAATGTGAAGTTGAAACTGCAAAGTATAAAATAGGAACAATGCTGTGCGAAGTTTTAACTCTGAAGTATGAAGTCATTTCCGGTCTTTAGATGTTGGTCCCCAGAAATATCAATCACAAATAAACGTAAACATGTCACTAACATATTTCTGAAATTATCTAAATTGAGCCGCGACATGAGATTTCCAACAATGTGGTATGTGTGGTCAGCAGAGGCTCAGATCAGCCTGCGTATACGCGCAGTCTGATCAGAGCCTTTGCTAGTCGCTTGAATATTCTATGAATATTAAGCTACTGACCGAACATCATTTGGAGTTTCTAAGCTCAAAAGGAGGCTGCACAGGCTCGTCTGAGTCTATTAATGTCAAAATGCAACATTGTTGGAAATCACATATCGTGGCCAAATGAGTTTTAGGGCAAAGCATTAGCCCTTAAAGCGCCAAGAAAAAATATATCTGAAAATGTCGTCTGCTGAAGTCGTCTGCTGCAAATAATTGCCTATCATTGCTGACGAAGTAAGTATAAAAGCAAACAGCGTGGACCCAGAACAGACTGCTCCGGGTCCACACTGTTTGCCATAGAGGCTTCTTAAACATTTCAGCAGACGAGAAAAGCAGACGACTTTTGTTGCGATTGGCGCATTAAAGAGACTAGGTATGTAACTATGAACATTTTTCGAAAAAAAATATTTTCTTTTTAAATCATTTGTAAGTTATGTTTTCACAATAAATATGTACATTACAGCTAAAAACTGCATGGAAAAGTGAATTACCTTATAAAAACAGGTGTTTTTTTCTCTTGTTGGTAATTATTTGCGTCCCTCCAATAATTATAGACAGTCAAGTTTTAACATAAATGATGTTGTTTTGATACTGATAATTTGAAAAGATTTACGAAATTGGTAAAAAGCATACCTGAATTTAAGTTTTTTTTACTGTGTTCTTGAAAAATAGAAACATTATTTCAAAAATTAAAAGATCAAAAGTTACAGACTATGCAGCTTTAAGAGTGCGTAACGAAAATTTAGTTTTCTTATTTCCCAACCAAAACATATGTTCGGGGTACTCAAAAGAACCGTCTCAAAGAGACGGTTCTTTTGAGCACCCAAAACATATGTTAAAACGGATGGGTAAGAAAATATTTACAATTTACGCTGAAATTTTTCTCTATCTAAATCTGTGTCGGATACTAAAAGTATAGATGATTATGAACATGATTCAGACAAATTTTAGGCCTTCAGCCAGAAAAGACGTTAAATGGGGCTTTTTAACTGACCGTTCCAAGGCGGGACTTCTTTTTGGGATACTTTTTGTTACTTATGTTTCGTGTCTGTCATGCTGTCTTGTTTGTTCATTGCAGCCTTTTGGTCACCTGTTCGGAAAGGGCTGGCCTCTCGTCTCTCTTGTATGTGATGTTTTCTTGTGTTTGTCACTTTCCCATGTGGTGTTCTGGGTCAGGTGTGGTACTTGATTGTATTGTTTCCTGATCTTTGTCGTCTTTCTTATTTCGTGCATATGCGATTATACCAAAATTCCATGTGCTGGCCATATAAGTATGTTAAAATTATATTAGGGATGTGTTGGTGCCTAGTGTTTGTTGTAACCCATTTGACATTGTGCTGCAAAACGTTAATTACATCAGACCCTCGTCAGAGCTCTTATATTCGGACAGACAGTATATACCATTCACCATAAGCAGACTGTTTTTCTATTACAGACACTTCAACATTTTTCGAGGAGTTTGGGTGTCCGAGTATTTAGGTTATACATGGTATAGATAACAAGAATGATGAACAGGTAACCTGAAGAAAATTTAATCTCTGACAGCCATTTTTGTTGAATATCAATATAGACAAATAATGCAGGCCCCGAGATAAGAGTATGTAATTAAAGAATAGTTTTCTTATTTCTCGACCAAAACATAGTTTGTGGGTACTCAGAAGAACCTTCTCAATGAGACGATTCTTTTGGGCACCTAAACATTATGATAAAACTGAAAGTTAAGAAAATATTCACAATTAACGCTCAAAACGCACAAAATCTCTTGACCTTTGCTTTACCATAAATAGAAAAGAAAGAAAAAATACCATCTTCTGGATACTTGTCGATGTATACACAGGCACAATACGTGTGGCAGTAGCATTCCCTCCACAAACCCTGGCAGTAATAGACGCCTACATTGATTTCTTTCACAACCCAGTAGTTTGTACTGAACCCTACTAAATGTTCAACGAGTGACACAATTAATCCTAATATAGCAATAAACGAGAACTTAGATACTCCAGAAAATATTCTAAATCTCGCCATAGTGAAAACATCACATGTTCTAAAACCCTTTCCAGTTCTATCTATACCCGGGATCAGCGGTGGGTATTCACTTCCTGATCGCCATATTTAGGGTTTGTTTTATACTGATCGACAATTTTAACGCAACACAAACATTCTGTACTCGTATAAGGTTTATTTTTAGAGCAATCCAATATCTAATGTTTACCTGAGCTGTTCTATGTGTACGAAGCTGTGATCAATAACCTGTATAAAATGTCAAAGAATGTAGAGAAATCTGTGGTTTAAGGCCGATAACAGTCGTTTTACCCCTTTTGAATTCGTACAATAAAGTGCACAGTGTTTATATGAGGGTCGTGATGCGGGCTATTGAGAAGATGTTTTACTGATTACAGTAGAAAAATACTGATTAGAGAAAAAGAGAGGGCCTAAAATAAGAAAAATCTAAGATATGTAAAGAATAGCAGAAAAAACAACTGAAAAATGGGTGGTATAATTATAAACAGGACGTTGAACTTAATGAGCCAATTGTAGCATTTGGCAGATTGGGTGCGTTTTAATGATTAACAACTGAATATTGTCGCGCGTGCGTGCGTGCGTGCGTGCGAGTGTGTGTTTTTGGAGTGTGTTGTGACAACAGCTCAAGAGAAATATAAAATAAATGGATGTGAAAAATGGTCTAACATCTTTTTAACCAGGTAGTGAAGCCTATATATTACATGTTTGGCGGGAAAATACCATGATTTATCAAACCAATAAAATCGGTAATTTTGTTTTTGCCTAGAAAGATTTATTTCCTCTAGGGAAATAATTCCCTTTAGCCGGAACTCCTTTTCCTGATCCACAAGCGACCCAAGGCATCGATGAGATAAAACGCATATTTATTTTCGTTTTATTATTTACAATTTTTAAACAAGCATATCGCTTCTCTGCACTTTTGACGTCACAAACATTAACAAATGACATCATTTACACGTGCGATGACGTTGCATAACGTTTCTGTTTTCCAACACTGAAACAGGAGGATCGAGGAACAAAAACGAAAAATTCTAGAAAAACAATAAATTTAGTACCAAAATGTTCATTACGATCTAACTAAGAAAATGACTACCCACACTTTATGTTTTCGTTCACTAATAAAAAAAAGTTACAGACGTTTGGAATTCTGAGGTGGACTCGCAAAATCGCGGACTTCCATTTTTTCCGCAGGGAACAGCTTGCTGATGTTTGTCATGATCCCGCCAGTATTGCCACATCGCATAGACGCATACCGTAGCATTTTCTAGATATGAGCGAGCAGTTCAAGCAGAATGCATGTAATATACAGTTTATTGAATCATTCTATTCAAAATATGGGATTTATAAACCTCGGGAGGTGATAAATCATATAAAGAAGTGCACTCGTTTCTTTACTGGATTTTTCACCTCCCTTGGTTTATAAATCCCATGTTTTAAATAGAACGATTAATAAACTCTATGTATGTAATTTAGTACTGACAGTTAATTATTATTGTTATATAATCTATAAATAAACATCTTCTGATTGGCCCAGATGCATATCCACTTGAGTCAATAAAACTACATATCGCATGGTTTGCCGGACGTGACGTTGCAAAGTACACGGCACGAGGTAATATTGACCGGCTTACGGGAAGTGACGTCAGAACGTCAAGTTATTTCGCATGATCCATCCGTAACGTCAAAGTTTTTATGGTCGAAAATGGCAGGAAATGCATAACATACATTTATTATATAATAAAACAATTGTTGACTTATGTTTCGGTAGACATTGAGTGTTATTGAACAGTAAACTTAATCATATTGACATCGCTTAGCGTCGGGCAATATGACGTTTACTGTTCAATAACACTCCATGTCTACCGAAACATAAGTCAATAATTTTATAATGGCGTTACAAACTTGTCTATATGTCTCAGCTGATTGATTAAAATATTTATGTAACGTGTGATCTTAATTGGAGTGCCAAAGATCATATTACGAAAAAGTCCACATGTTCAAATTTTAAGCTTTACTTTTTTAATGTTGACAAAATATGCGAAGCTGTTTTAATGTGGTAAAGTATAGACATCTTCAATCAGAGATAATAAAGCCATACATTTGTCGAGTAAGGAGACTCTTAAGGGGCATTTGAACTAAATTGATAAGATTGTGAAATAAATTGGTAATTCTTTATCAAATTTACATTTTAACTTTAGTTAAACTTATTGCCTTTAGTGGTATGGTATGAAAAGATAGAACTCGATTAGGAGAAGTGCAGTGTACAAAAACATAACTCTCTTTTATATGATTTAGGAGTTATTGCCCTTTGTTATTTATTCATACTTGTATTTTGTCCGGAGTATAGCACAAAAATTATAATAAGAGGTATTAGTTTGAAACTTCATTTGTAGAAAGATATCGATGGGGAAAAGTTCAGTATACAAAAACGGGAAAGATAGAGCTATCTGAAAATTAAGGGGAAGAAGGACATCAGCGTAAAACATTCTTTAAACATACATAGTCAGATGTGTAGTGGAACAAGATGCCTGATATCATTTGTTTTCGAAAACTCAACTACAAAAGAAACCCATCAGTCACTTCTCGGAGCAATTATGGAAATCAGAAGTAAGAAATGAAAATATATTTATTCCATATTCTGTAGCGATCAGTTCTGGATCATTTTATTGAATAATGTAACAGTTTTACTTAAATCTGTGCATGCTATTCTTCTGTGTTTAGACAAGGGATCATTTTCAAAAATGAAAAGTTTTTTTACTTGAAAATGAATATCTCGTTCTTGTCTTATCAGTTCACTTGAGTTAAATTCGTCCAAAACAGACATGACCCACTCCTGCAGCAATAACTGTCTCATAACGAGGTCGAACCAAAAGCATGTGGCGCCGCACAACGTTCTTGGGAATCCACGCCCACTCTTAATGGAGAGCAACCTGAAGCTGTCGAAGATTCCGAGGTTGCACTGAACGATCCCGGATGCGTCGCCAGAGCTCATCCAACAACTGCTCTAGCGTATTGAGATCCGGGCTTTCTAAACTTACGCGGTTTGTTTAGGCTTCTGCACACACTTGATTGCCTCGTCAGAGAGGGACATACCGGTTATTGGACGAAGTGAACTGATTAAGACTAGCACCGAGTGAAAACCAATTGTCTGAAACTTGTCATTTTTAGAAATGACCCCTTGTCTATACTCTGGCGTACAGCATGAACGGGTTTAAGACACAACTGTTACATTATTCAATAATTTGATGCATAATTGATTGTTAAAGAATATGGTATAAAATATATTTTGATTTCTTAATTATTTTACCATAATTGTCCTAAAAAGTGACTGATGGGTTTCTTTTGTAGTTGAGTATAGTTTATACGGTCAGTGAAAGCTCGGACGAAACTGCGCGAATGAGGCAATGAGTACCAAAATCTCATATGCTTTAATGGGTATGCCATACGCTACTTAGGCCAACCTTAAAAATATTTTGTTTCCCCTTACCCGACCCTGTTTTATCGGTATGGGTCGGTCGGTCGGAAACTTATTTTTTTCAATTAAAAATCTCAAATTGAGTACCAATTAAACTTCATTGTATACAGTAAAACCTGTCTAAAGAGGCCACTCAAAAAATACATCACATAATGCAGGTCAAAAGTATTGCAGAATGCTCCCAGGGAGCATTCTGTAATACTTTTGACCTGCATTAAGCGTCCATTTGTCTTAACGACCTTTGTGTATATCTTTGAGTGACCGCTTTAGGCAGGTTTTACTGTATAGTCCTACTATAGGCAATAAAATTAAATACACAAACAATTTTTTAAGATAACACTGTTTACCATTGGACAATTTTCTCAGGTTGCAATGAATTTTAAAAAAAAAATATTCTTGACTGAAAATTGAAATAAATTTTTTGAGTAGGTTCTTTTTTTCAGGGTCGGTCGGGTAAGGGGAAACAAATAAGATTTTAATTTAGGCCCTATGTGTCAACGCACGCTACTGTGTTGTAGGTGTAGGTGTTAAGAAAATCTTTTCATCAGTCACCATTTGACCTGCAAAAACCAACTCATTGATAAGATATGCAGCGACACACATCTACTTTAATTAAAATGAGCTATATGTAAAAACCATGGGGTGAACACACGTTTAATGTACATATGCACATATTTTCTATAGGTTGTCTACCAAGTGAATAAATGCTTTCTCTGAATTAGGACGTTTACCACAAATCTGTATACACGGCGCACGAAAGCCACGTCCCAAAGTCAAAACGTCCACTAGTAATAAGAATATTAACATCACCCAAACGGCCGTTTAATTTATTATTGGAGTGTAAGAAATAATTTACTCAGACAAGAAAAGTACGAAAATAGATATTAGATTTTTGATTGAAAACCAAGTTTATTTTACAAATTCAATACGCCTAATACCCCTATTCCACACAGGCCCCGAATTCCACGAATTGACAAATATTTGGATTCGTGGCTGAATCGTACTCGGTTCGTGAAGATCTTAACTGATCCGCACAGTCCGTAGTGAGTTTTTGCAATTCGTAGGTCAATCGGGAATTCGGCTCAAAAGTTTTGAACTGTTCAAAACTTTGGCCACAAATTCCCCGATTCGAAAAGTCGCGCGTGATTCGCACCAAATTCCTAAGGACGTCGCGTCAGATGTTGGTGTTAATTTGTGTAACGTCAAAAGTTGTTTAAACACGTCAAACAGTGAGATTTTCACAGATAAGAGAGGCGATCTTCCTTGCGTTAATATTTCTAAGCACACATGCCTAGTTCAAAAATGATCAGGTGAAAAGTTTGTTTTGGTTTATATATATTTTAGTTTTAAATGGTTTTAATAATACATGTTCCCGAGTAGAATTACGAAAAGTAGGGCATACCCAGGTAAGCACAATTATTTTCAGTAGTAAATGCGATTGGTCGATCGGTGCTTTTTAACTACATAAATCTATTCTTGTTGCAGTAGACTTCAATGGACAGGCGGACGAACAGACAGGGTGATTATAGGTCTTAAGGATATCTTCGCTGCACACACCTTTGCATGTTTTATATTAAAATTAGCCAATACGTAAGCGTTTGGTACTTATCGCATTGTCCGGCAACTAGGACTCGCGACTCGGGAAAATCTGTGTAATGGTACAGGCTCGTCAGAGTAAAGTATGAATGTATATAATAAATAGCTGTAGAATTGAGACCTCTATCACCGCTTGATACATGTACATGTTTGTCGGCATCCACATTTTCACGAGGCTTTTGCGTATATGCGATAATGACCAAAATATCGCCAAGAGTTAGTGTTGGCCCAAACAAACATGTAGACACAAATGAATGAAAACAACAAAGAAATTAATTTATTTGAGATTCGAGCATGTCACTTTTGAGTTTCAGACCATTTTCATCGTATGGCTTCCAATGAGTTGACTATTACTAATATCTAGCAATATGATGTACAGTCTCGGGACATGTAGCTGTTTGCCACTTTGCGACGTCGCCGCTGGAAACAAGACCTTTCTAGAATTTTGCAAAAAATACCATGACAAACTTAATGGGTTAAATTTTATAAAACTTACTGGGATGAAGCGCAAATAGAGAGCAGCAATATACAATAAATGATTGAAATAATTACACTTTTGGTTCTCTAGTAGAACGCATTTAAAAGTGAATGTAAATTTTAAAACATCACTAATTCCGGTAGACGCTAACGTTAACTTCAACGAAAACTGTCATTTTAATTTGTGTTTGCGTTTAAATTGCTACCATACGAAAACAACAGAAATAAGAATGTTTATTGCGTAAATCAATTTGCTTTCATTTGGTACTTTTTTCAAAATTGTAGCTTCTATAGTTTTCGGACAATATTTTTTTGCAAAACATCTGGAAATACATCGATTTAAGCGGCAACGTCACTGGGTGGAGAGTGGGTATGTCCTGTGGCTGTATATATACACAGGAGCTTAAAGTTTGGTCCTTACATTACATGTATTTGCCTCATAACCAAAAGCTTAAATGTCATCATTACGTAATGGCATTATGAGCTTTCGGGTTAGGGGCTATAGGAGTGAATAAGGATCGAAATTCAAGCTCCTGTGATATATTTCCTGAATATTCCTGAAAACAGGGGTAAAGGTCACTGAATATTCAGATTTCTCGAATTAATTCTGGCCAGTGACCTATTTTATATAACTTTATATTGGACAGTGTCCTACAAGACTATGCTAATGCATTAGTATATAAGTATATAAGTTTTAAGAAAATGCGCGATTAAGTTTTTGGCATTTACGCATATTATAACGCTAAAATGTTAACGTTTTTACGACGCGATTAGCAAAGTAAAAAAAACGGCGTCTGTGACATTTTTGCTAGACAAAGCATTTTAGCGATATTTTATTCAATATTTAACAATTTCTCTTAATTTAAAAACAGCATAAATTATGTGAAAAACGCATTTACATATCTTATTTAGAGAGAAATAAGTTTAAAGAAACATCTTTTCATTTAGTATTGAATTAATGTCTCATATTTCCGAAGACGCCATTTGCGTGAGTGTGACATTTTTGCTAGACATAGCAAAACAACAAATTTTTGCTCTAAATATGGAAAAAATCAAATATAAATCCAAATTTTAATTCTATTTTGAAAACGCATTTTTGTGATATACTTCAAATTTCGAAAACACGAGGCACTAAAAAGTAATACATCAACATAAATACACAGACCCCATGTTTTCAACGTTTTTTTTAAATCTCTACACGTTCCGTTTCTTTGCTTGGTTGGCTATTTCTGGTTAGTTTGCCGATTAACGCCAATTTCGCACATGTCGTCGTGATGATAAACACAAAAAGTAGCTATGCGGGGAAAATTACAAGATTTCATGCATTATTAGTTAAATCTTTTGGACTTAGAAACACTCCGCCAAACGATTTCTGTTACATCTCTACATGCAAAAAATCGGCAACTTATACGGAACATGTAAGCGATAACTTTTTCTTTGTATCTTAATTTGTCTTTCGTTTTTCATCAATGTAAAATATCATTAATAACCTTTTCTTTGATGTTTAGTTTGTAAAAATGTATAATGGAATAAGTGAAATAGAGAACTTTCAATAGAGAGGACCCCTACGTTTTTAAAACTAACACCAACATCTGACGCGACGTCAAGGCATTCTTGGAAATCGTAACTGAATCGTGATCGATTTGGGGGCGTTTTGGGGCATTCTTAGCTAGTCTTAGCTCATTCGTGAGGAATCGAGAGATTTAGCCAAGCAATAAAACCAAGGAAGAGATAGTAGAAGGATTTTACCTTAGATTAAGCCCCGTCATGCGCATGAAGTTGAAACAAAGTTGGCAGATTCTGGAGCACAATCAGGATCAGTCAGTAGCTCCTGGCTGGTGATTTTGCCAATGGCGAACTGCCATATTTTTCCAAGCCAAAGAGTCTGGATCAGGGCCTCTCGACTTTAACGTAGTTGTTTTCTTCTTGCTATATAAGAAGCCGTTTTCAACGCTCAAGTTGCAGGATCAATTCTACTGCTGCTTTACGAGGAACATTCATTTTGGAACTGATGCCCTGAAGCATGTATTGGCCTTTTTATAACTATCTTGAGAGAAAACCTCGCGAATCGTGGCGAATCGTCGCGGAGTTCTGTTAATTCGTGCCCAATCGTGCTGCATTCGGCATATTCTTAACTGATTCGTAATTGATTCCTTAACTTTCGTGCAGCATGTTCTAAAGTTATTTTGCTAATCGTAATGAATTCTTGCGCGATTCCAGCCGAATTGAGCCGAATCCCCCGAATATTCGTAACGACATCGTATTTGAATCGGGACTTACTCGTAGAACATCACGATTGGAGAAAAAAATGAAACCTCACGAATCCCCCCGAATAAAGAAAAATCAATTCGTGGCCATTCGGGCGATTCGTGGCCTGTGTGGAATAGGGGTATAAAAGAAGTTGTTGTTGTTGTTGTTGTTGTCGTCGTCGTCGTCGTCGTCGTCGTCGTCGTCGTCGTCTTCGTTCATTATATGCCAGTTTCTTTCATAAGTTGAAACAACATATTTGCGTATGGCGTGTCTCTCCGACAAAAACTAAAAGAGTACATGCCAGGGCAGTTTAATCACAGCCCGGCTTTCTATCCACACTGTCTGATCACCGCCTTTATTTTAGAAAATCAACGTAATGCTTGCATGTCATTTTTTGTGGAACCGCTATGCATGACTTGTGAATAACCTGCGCGTAGTCACATTAAGCCTTAAATCATTCGAGTATGTAACCGAGCATATTTGTCATATACTAGCCACGTCAGAGGAAAACCTGTTATCGAGACTGCGTTCAAGTAGGACTGAAACTAGGTTGCTCAGCTACAGAGACTATATTTAGTCTTGAAATCTCGGATAAAGTACGTATATGGGCTGGAACTCAGGATTTTGGTAATTATCACATTAGCGAGCAAAGATCATACATAGTCTCGCCACGCAGCATTCGCTTCTCGCATACAATATACATAAAGTATGGTGGTAGAGAAGGCAGTCTCAGACTACTGTCCTGCCAGCCAAGAGTGACAGTGGCGTCATGTTTTATTTACAAAGTTATCAGGGACTTCTAATCGATAGATCACTCGTGTATTAATTCTATCCACAGGATAGGATTAATACACAAATAATCTGTCGATTCGCGTAAGCTCAAGTGGAGTGTACATGTTAATGTTGTACGTAACAAATGTAAACAAAATACTACGTCACTGTCACTCTTGGTTGGCACGACAGTAAATATTAGAACTGCAGCTCCGCTTGATACGTCAGTTCAAATTAGGTTTTTGTGCATATGCGATACGTACTTAAAATCATGCGCGGGTCCAGAGGGGAGATAGGGGGTCCGTGACCCCACTGAAAAATCACAAAAATATAGGGTTTCTTAGCAATACTGCTCCGGGTCCCCTAAAAAACAAATCTACCAAGCCAGCATTCAATGTTTGGCCATCATCGGCACGCCAGCGAAACGCCATTAAAGGCGTTTCGTTGGCGAGCCGATGATGGCCCGTTTATAGTTGTATTTGGATCCTCCCTTCCCCTCAACAAAGTTAAAAAAAAAAAACAAAAAAAAAAAACGTCCATCTGACAAAACTTTCTGGATCCGCGTATGCTTAAAATCTAATATGCTGATTACTGTATGTACAGACAAAAGCAACGGAGATGATCAAACTGCATGTGCATATACACAGGCATTATCTGTTCCTTTGATGCCGGCATGACAAGATTATCAGTTTGTTGAGGTTGGTCCGAGCAATCACCAACCGACAAGGCTCAATAAAACACTATGAAAATGTCGTCTGCTACACTTACAAAGATGTCGTCTGTTGCATTGCTACTGTCTTTTCAGGCATGAAATATACATCCTTCCTTTATATTTAATGTCGTTCAACCCTTAAAACGTAACAAAAGTGTGCTTAAAATATATATTTGAATCGTCATCTTGTTGATTCACATCGTATGTGAAGCGTCATTTTTAATAAAACTTGGAGAGCAAAAATTTGGGGGGTGGGGAGTTAACAAATATATAGAAAAAAAGTAAAACTGAGTTAATTGATAGCTTTAACAATATAAAATGTACAGCGAAGCAGAATTCATCAAAAATTTTATTGATTGAGCAAACAATTCTTACAATTTCATATAAACTAATACAACAGACGCTTCTCATGAAATATCATACAAAACCATCATAAAATATAAGTAGGACTTTATAAATGGGTCGTCTGCTGTAATAGTGTTTGGCGCTTTTAAGGACAGGATGATGTGAGATCGATATTCAGCGACATAGTTTTTACCTGATTAAAATGGCGGAAGTTGGTCGCATTCTTTCGAGTTCTTCGGCAGCGATTAAACTCGCCCTAATTGGGCTACTGGCCACGATGGTCATTCATATAGTGGGTTATTCCACTAACTACTGGACTAGGGTGGCAACTGGACTCGTGGCTGTTAAAAGGGGATTATGGCAAGACTGCGTCTGTTGGACATTTTATAAGGAACAGTGTATATGTGCTCCAATTCCTATAGGAACGGGTACGTATTACTAGTACTGTAAATCCGGAAATTTTCGAGAGAATCTTATTTTCGCGAATAGCGTTAAAAGACATATTTGCGACGTTAAAATATCGACATACGTATGATTTACATGTATCAGTAAACGACAGAATGATTTCACCATTTCGCGAGGATTTTGTTTACACGAAACTTCGCATATGCGAAGTTTCGCGAAAATAAAACCCTCGCGAAAATTTCCTAATTTACAGTATATTTTTGTCATCAGCACTTTGCAGACAGTTTGGATCCAGATCAGGCCCGACAAAACGTCGGGCCTGATTTGGGTCAAAACTGTTTGAAACTGCTGGTATTCTTGATTTTATTCAATTTTTTCTAAATAGTTATTTTTTTTTTTAAAAAATCAGCAGATGAGAAAATAGCATGAAGTTACCCAACAATTTCTCGCACTACAGCCCCACCTCCCCATGTAAACAGTCAATTATCATATTAGCAGTCTCAAAAAAGCACTACTCTTGTAAATCAAGAGTTGTAGGTTCGATTCCCGCCAGTCTGTTAGATGACACCTTAGCTGTTGGCGGGACGTAAACGTAAACACACACATACACACACACACACACTTAACCCGAACAGTGGAGACTTACAGTGCCCGTCCCTACATAACTGAAAGATTGTTGATGGGACGTTAAGAATCAAATCAATCAAACAAACTAACTGAAGACTTCTCTGCCTTTATACATCGGTGTGACATTATGCTTAAAGCCCTTCGTACGTTGTAGGGAAAGCAAAGTTATCGAAATGTGGTATGCTAATGAATATTCAGTCACTTTCTACACCAAATGAAATTAACTATGTGCCAGGTGTGGCTATAATAATATGCTTTTTCATTTAAAAATATCAGGACTCCAGATAAGAATGTGTAATGAAAACAGTTATACTTATAGTAAATAAACCAGCCCCGACACCACATTAGTTACGTTACAAAAAAAAACAAGAACCCAACACAAAACACACACACACAAATGGAGCAACAACAACTAATGAACAAACTACAACAGGATCACCATGTGCGGATCCAGAGGGGGGACCTGGGGTCCGGACCCCTCCCCCCCCCTGAAAAATCACAAAAATAGGGTTTCTTAGCAATTCTGGTCCAGATCCCCTGAAAAATTGCGAAGCTACCGAGCCAGCATTCAATGATGGGCCATCATCAGCACGCCAGCGAAACGCCATTTAAATGGCGTTTCGCTGGCGGGCCGATGATGGCCCGCTTACAGTGCTATTTTGGATCCACATACCCATCATCAACTAAAAAAACGTGAAAGTTGGTCGTCTGACAAAATCTTCTGGATCCGCGCATGATCACTGCCTTAGAACAGACTCAAATGCAATGGTGGATATTCAGATCGGATTGAAACAATCAAATCAATTTCAACAAACACTCACAGATAGTTCACAATGACTCACGGATAGGCCACGGCATGATATTCTGCATCTACACACCACGGAGACTCATATCAGCCTGTAAATCAATCCGCTCAGATCAGCACTGAATGTATTGTTTCTTCGTGCGACTAGCGAATATTATGGCCAGAATCCGTCTGAGATTGGGCCTATGCGCGGAACTAGAGGGAGTAACTTGGGATCCGGAGGCCCCCACCCCCTACGAACGATCATAAAGCTATATTATCCCTTGTAGGAACACTGGTATGGACCCCCAGATAACCCAGTATTCCACCATCAAGGTTATCTTATATGTAAAAAGAAAATAAATGGTGTTTTATTATTTGTCTTACATATTTATTTGTTTCTTACAGCTTGGAGTATAGACACCGTACGGGCACTGGAATCAGTAGGACTTGCCGGAATAATTTTCACTCTGCTATTATCTACCATCGGTCTCCTGAAAGTCAAGGGAAAAGCTTGGAAAATTGCCTCCATCGTCACTTGTTTTCTCTCATGTAAGTATCAAGAAATTTAACCCTTAATGAACCAATCGCAGCAAAAGTTGTCTGCTTTTCTCGTCTGCTGAAATGTTTAAGAAGCCTCTATGGCAAACAGTGCGGACCCAGAACAGACTGCTCCTATAGGAGCAGTCTGTTCTTGGTCCACGCTAATTGCTTCTATACTTAATTTGTCAGTAATGTTAGGCAATTATTTTCAGCAGACGACATTTTCAGATGCATTTTTTCTTGGCGCTTTAAGGGTTAACTTCTATTCATGCAGTTCAATGTTTGCGATTTTGTGCAGTTCCATCCTTCCACCATCGTGGAGAGTTAAATACATGAATACATCGTAAACGATAAGTGTAAGATAAGGCCAAAAGATTATTTACATTTGTGATACATAGGATTCTCTAAACTTGATCCAAGGTATCATACGCGTGAAAATATTGCGCCCTAAAGACTATTTTAGGACAATTGTCCTTTTATCAACGCATAATATGAGTAATTCATAGAAAACCAACAGAAAGAAAAGTCTCAGACAGGTCAACGTCAACTTAGTCAGTCCCTGATGTTATAAAACTTTCTTCATGCTCGTGTCAACTGAGCATGAAATTTATTCCCCTCATAAATGTTAAATTGCCAACATTTATGAGCAGAATTAATGCAACATCTCAGAGTTTTAAAGCAAGATAAATCTCTTTTTTTCGCTATTTAAGTTTTTTATGAGCATTTGAATTTTCTTGCTCAGTTGAGTTGAGCATGAAATAAGTTTTAGAATCTCGAGGCCTGATTTTTCGTTCACTTTCAAATGGGGAGCTAGCGACTCTGGTTTTATTTAAACATTATCATAGTGAAGCCTCTGATCAGACTAGGGGGTTCTAAGGTTGATCTGCGTCCTTGTTGTGTGCACATATCATTTTTGTTGGTTTTATCATGCACTGGCTTTTTAGCTTAAGCTTTTAGACTTAAATAAGTCTAAACAAAATAGGGAATTCTAAATCTGAAACCATTACATGTACCAATGAAAAGCTAATTTCCCTCTCGGAGATCATAAAACGTTTTTACCATACCGTTTGGTTTTCAGCTCTCGACAGATTCTTTGAAAAGTCAGTTAGGTAATGTTTATGAGAACAGTAGTTATATATGAAAATATAAACATGGCTGGCAAAACCTAATTGAATAGACTGCACAAATGCATGGCATATGTATTACCCACTTGTCATGTAAAAGCCAATGCAATATACATTGTAATACAATACAAATACAAAACAAACTTCACTTTTAATTTTCGGCGAGCTACAACATATAAACCGACCAGCAGATGGAATTTTAGTACTTAGGCCAGATTTTTTTTATTAGTTGATTTACAACCCCTCCTACTGTAATTTACCGGAAAGAAGAAAAAAAATTCATTTCAAAAATTATTTTTTATGACTCTGAATATTATTTGTTTAGTTGAAAAAAAATAATATATTTTTGAGGCTCTGTCCATGTATTTTTGAGAGTGGCACTGTAAAAAGTGACTGTCCTGTCCAGATTTTTAGGAAAATGATAAAATATTAAAATATTTAATACAGACCTTACTAGTTTTAATGTTTTTTTCTGGAGATATTATAAAAAAAAAGCTCTGAAAATGACCAGTTAACTGGTCATTTTCAGAGCTTTTTTATTTACGTTTTTTTCGTCCCCTCGACCCTAAATCTGAAAGTTTTTTCCTGTAAATCAACTAATGAAAAAATTCTGGCCTTATCGAATACTCAAACGGCATCATAGCCATATCTGTTCTCCCGCATAAGCGCCGGATATAGATGGCCAAAAATTAGAAATGTCAAATAGCTCCTTTACATTAACAACATTTAATATTGTGCGGTTTAAGTTTTAATGTCTATAGTCATCGGTCAGCCCACTAGGTTTTGGTACTTAACGCATATGCGCAAAATCCTGCTTATAGAAGCTAGAGGTATAAGCTTTGGCATGAGCTTCCCTTTGATTTTATACTTTATGCGTGATTGGAAGGTTCTGGTAAGATATGTTACAAGTAACTCTAAAAAGACTGATAAGCATGCTGAGGATTGCTCAAAAGCTGTATGTTTGGGCGTAAAGTGATCTATGTGAGATGTATAAGTTGTTCATACACCAATATGGCCAAAAGTATCCGTCTCCTTGACAAAAATGCAATTCTTGTTTATACAGGAAATTTTTCATGCAAGTAAGAGCTTTTGAAAGATATATCCCCTTATGTATTTCTGACATTTCGGTTCTTTTCACCTATATTTCAGTTTTCTCTGTGCTTGTCGGTATAACTATCTACGGTGTTGCTGTCGCCCCCGGAAGCTTTCATTTCTCATTCGTTTTGTGTGTGTTGTCGAGTGTCGGCCTGCTCGTCTGTGCATGTCTGTTAATAGCTGACAGACACACCAAACCACGCCCAACCGGTGGAACAGTGGTACACTATAATGCAAACCAAGTTGCAGTTGGATATCAACCGTACGGAAACCAAGGATATGCCTATGTAGGACCACAGTACCAGACTGGAATTCAACCCCCACCCTATCAGTTCTATCCCAGTTACACAGTCAGTACAGTTGGACAGGCGCAGGTTGCGTCGGGATCGTACACACAACCTCCACAGGCGGACCCGCCACCAGGATATGGGACCAAGTGAATTCTTGCTTAAGCGCATTAACATGTACATAAACAGTGTTCTTTCTTTTTTCAAGATTTTATACAAAATATATTTCTACTGCAAGAACACCTTTTTATTGATTGTGATTTTATTTATTCCCTGGAGCCGAATGAAGTTTTGTGAAAGTGGCCTGCTTTTTATGCCTACTGTTGATTGTATCATGATAAAAGATGTCTCCATGTGACCGGATCAAGAGGGCGACCTGAGGCCCGGACCCCCCAAACCCCGGAAAATCAAAGGTGGCTTTAGGGTGACTTAGGAATACCAGTACATAACCTCTGTGAAATAAGCTGATGAATAAAAAAATGTCAGTTGCAACTGGGTTGGGGGTTTTTGTTTTTTTTTTTTCAGTTAAGCTGAGCAGATAATCATCATGCTCTTAAATGTTAAAATGGCATTTAACATTTATTAGCATGAAAAATGCAGTGTTTGATAGTTTGAAAGCTGTAAAAGACTTTTTAGCACATAAGTTATCATGAGCTGTTGAACTTTCAAACTCAGCTGAGTTTAGCATGGAAAAAAGCTTTATAACTTCTGGGTCTGGACCCCTCCCCCTGACGAAAGTTCCTTGATCCGCGCATGACATGATTTGTGCGCAGGAAACTCGTCCTTTCGTCTCACCTTCAGACTTTCTTGAGTGTTTTGCGGTTTTCGTTGTTGGTTTTACACATGAAATGTAAAGATTGTTATGCCTTTGAAAGAATTTGAGCCATTACAGTGCTGATTATTAGTTTAACCAAATTCATTGTACTACTTTACTGCGACTAAAGTTTTTCTCAGTCTCCGAAGACAGTTTAGAACAACAAAATCTAGTTATGTGTGGTTATTTCAGACATTCTTGATAAGTATGATTGCATTTGAACTCCAAATTTGACAATTAAAAATGAATACAGCCTTTTTTAAAATGTGTGTTTACATTTCATAAGGTTTTTTCTCAAGTATGTAATCAAGTATGTAACAAATCAACTGTTTTTGGATAGTCCACAAAAGGGCTTATATGCATGTATGATTCAATAAGAGACCGATATAGCAGACAGTATTCCTGTTTCTCCCACTACGTAAATTATAGAACAACTTACCTGTATAGTATAGTCTGTTTCAGAAGCAGTGCGGACCATGTATAGGTGTTCTGATTGTGTGTTTCCAGTAAATATCTTTTTGTATTACCTTTTTACGGCGGCTTTAGCCGCCGTTCTATTATCGCTTTAGACCTACATTTTATGTAAATTATTCACCAATCAGAAGTATTCTTAAATTGTAATATTCATCACAACAACTGGAAAAAGATGCTCTCATTGGTTAATACTCAGAATGTCCATACAATCTTATTAAACATGCAACTAAACGTAAAAACCTACATGTAAATGGAGGAGAACCAGTCTGTGCACTGTATGTATTAACGACCTAATCCATTGTCTCCACCGGGAAGCATCTCTTTAGAATTGCGCCTGCTCAAGACAATGCGACCTAATCTCGAATATAGGTCACCCCCCCACCTCCCCCCGATGTATAGCATTTGTAAATTGCTGTATTATCATTGTTTTGATGCCTTGCACACAGTAAAAAAGTGCATTATGAAATAATTAACCCACTAAATCCGAAAGGACTTTACAGTAATGTCACGAGATTTAAATAAAATATGTGTAACTTTTCCAAGTCCCATTCTGGACATGATTATAGTCTCTTTCATATATTTTGACAATAGTCTATTTGCAGGGCTTATTTTTGGCCATTTTACGGTTATATTCCCATGTCAAAACGTTTCTTTTCTCCAATGTTCGGATGAAAAAATCCCAATTTCAAGTCGGAAAAAATTTCGAAGAAAAAATCATCGTTTTGTCAAGTAAATTGTGTTTTAAAATTGTTCCCGTTCACATTACGACTATTGGCATCTCTGTCGTGCTACTATGATGTAAATTATATCGTTGCACTATCAGTGCCCATTGGTGGGCCCAGACCTGTAATTGTTTTTCCATAGACCTCCATTATAGCTTTTAAGTAGGCTGTGGTCCTCACAACTCTTCAATCACAATGAGGCTGCCATAGAGTTACAGATTGGAGCTAGTTCAATCAAAAAACAAGAATGAGATACCCTGGTGACCGCCATGTTTTGCCACTTTTTGGTCCCTGAAGGTGGGCACCCTACATGAGAGGAAAATTCTACTGAAAAAAATACCAGAATGCAAGGTCCTTTTTTCTAAGCCACACCAGTAAACTTTATCAACAGAAGCAATGAAATGTTGTTCCAAAAAGTACAGCAAAGATAGACCTGTCTAATGAATACAATATATTTCCTAGTTTTATTATTGACCAATCATGAAACACCTTACAACTTAAAAATATTGTGCTGAGCTTCCACCCACCTTTTGAGCCAATCACTGCCCTTTTTACATTTACAGGTCTGTGACCTAAAGGCATAACCCATTTCAGACAAAGGACCAAGAAAATAGTTTAATTCAAACCAATAAACATTTTAAAGCATATTTATCTTGTTTGTTTGCATCATTTACCCCAAAGTTATTCTAGGGAACCCTTTAAACAACCCTACCCCCTACACACATTACTGGTGAACTCATTGTACAGCAAAATAATGAAAAGGAAAAGTGAACATATTCATTTCCTTATATCTCTTTTATAATACATCAGAAATGCTTTAAATTTCACTCATATAAGTTTATAACACCACTTTACAATTTCCTATACCAAAAAGATGCATGTGCCTTACCAGCATGAGTCTAATGTGGAGTTACCCCACCCATCCCCATAGACAAGGCCAAAATTACTTGCTCCTGGCTATGGGACATATAATCCTTTCTTTACACATTAAATCAACTTCTAATCACATAAGAAGGTTCATTTGTGCAAAATAAAGCAATTTTTGCTAATTTAGGTGACAAAAGCTAATATTATGTAACAGCCAGAGGGGATGAAGAGCAAAACTAGTTTCCATGCAGAGGGGCTATGCTCACTGACATGGCATTTTGACCGCTTACATTTTTTCCGAAGACCTAGCTGGAGAAAAAAACCACTACAGCCAGGATGCTGCAAGGTCAAGGTCAGTGAAATAGAATTATCAAGGTCATAGAGGTCAAAGGTCAAGGTCACTTTGCAATTTAATTGGTCAAAAAGGTACAATTTCTACAATTAATGACCTATTTGCCTTAAATTGAGGTAAAATGGGTCAAATGGTCAGGGAAAACATCATATTATTGACAAAGTTTGAAAATACTAGCCCAAAATACTTATTTTACAAATGGCAGGCTGTAAGTTTGGTAAAATCATGCCTGTGAACTGGTATACTGTTGCAGTTTCATTATGACATTTTTTCAAAGTGACATTTAAGTTGCCGGATTGAACAGTAAAGCTTTAAACGGGCTAATACGCATACATATATCCATCTGAAATGGCCCCTCTTATCAAGGTCAAGGTCATCAATAAGGTCAAGGGTCAATTTGGACAGCAAATCAACACAAACTGACCCAAATGGACTACTAAACAAAGTGGAGAGTGCAATATCATACAGGTTTCCAAGTTGTTCTTCACTGTTGCTCAATTGAAAGGTCAATCTGTCAAAGGTCAATGTCATATTGGGTAATAGGACAGTTTCTTGTGCTATCTCTGAGTTCAACTAAGGCACATGCCAATAAATGAGCATGTAAATATGGGTTTAACACATGTAACACTTTTCAACTAAATTGCATTTAACTCAATAAAGTGACCACAACTGCGGTTTACGCAAACTTGCGAAAGGGCCTTTTTTACCATATTTTGACAATCACAAGAACACATACTCAAGAAAAATGCTCTAGTATAACAATAAAAACACAAATGCTCTGATTTGGGAACCAGTAAGTCTCCGATCAATGAAAGTATGATTACAGTTTAGCCTCATAGTGCAGAAGTGCAACTCACATGCTTCATGTCCAATTTGTAGTGCACAACTGAGCCAACCATCACCCCTACCTACTAATAAGGCTCTTTTTCTGCAGTCTTAATGATTTTTGTTTTAAAAAAGTGGACTTTTTGAAAGCTGAAATCAATATTGGACTTGCTGAAATCAAAACAATGCATCAAAAACATATTACAGGTCACATATATAGCAGCCAAGGTATCCAACAAAACAGGCCTGATAGTCTTCTTTAGGGCCCAGACCTGTAATTGTTTTTCCATAGACCTCCATTATAGCTTTTAAGTAGGCTGTGGTCCTCACAACTCTTCAATCACAATGAGGCTGCCATAGAGTTACAGATTGGAGCTAGTTCAATCAAAAAACAAGAATGAGATACCCTGGTGACCGCCATGTTTTGCCACTTTTTGGTCCCTGAAGGTGGGCACCCTACATGAGAGGAAAATTCTACTGAAAAAAATACCAGAATGCAAGGTCCTTTTTTCTAAGCCACACCAGTAAACTTTATCAACAGAAGCAATGAAATGTTGTTCCAAAAAGTACAGCAAAGATAGACCTGTCTAATGAATACAATATATTTCCTAGTTTTATTATTGACCAATCATGAAACACCTTACAACTTAAAATATTGTGCTGAGCTTCCACGCACCTTTTGAGCCAATCACTGCCCTTTTTACATTTACAGGTCTGTGACCTGGTTCTGTGCCATTTAACGATCGGCATATCAGCCGTGGTTTACTTCTTTGCATTAACAGTTAATTTTCTGTAAGTACAACAATCAATTTATGGTGGCTGGGGAAAAGACTGTGGTGAACGGAAAGTCATAATGTATAAGGGAACCCCTGCATTTTAATGCAAATTGTGTAAAGGGGAGCCCCACTCAAATTTGTTTAAGGTGGGTTCGCAGAATCATTTTTTAGCAGTTAAAAGGAAATCTAGGCCTACTCTACGCTTTAAAAATGCTTAGCTGTAGGAATTTTCGTGGGTCCGAGTCCATCTACCCTCTAAAAATTGTGCCCTCTACATTTTGCCCTAGAGGATACATGTTATGTACCCTCAAAAATATGAGTGGTAGCCCTGGTAATATTCAACATTGCGCAGTCTCATATAACACATCATGCAAGTTAACAGTACAGCTAAATTCAGATAAATATGATGTATTTTATGATTTGACAATATAGCTAACAACACTAAAAATCGCAATTTTACGCGTTTCGCGCGTAAATTCCCAATTCCAGGGGTATGCGTCATTTTCCCAAAATCGTGAATATAAACCATTTGAGCGCAGATCTGAGAAAAGGGTCCTTCGGGCATTTAAGCCGTTTTTGTGTAATTAAAATTTCAAAAACGCCTAAATTTTCAATATTTTGCATGTTCTTACAATAGACTCAAATTGCTTCTAGCATGTACTACAATCAAATGCGCAAACAGTTCTGATAAAATTAAGTGATAGATATAATGTATGTTGCCATGACAACAGCTGTGCATATGGACTACACACTTCCTTGTAAACAGGATACCTCATTTCAAATGCTTTTGTAAACACGGGATGTGCGTATGTGGGCTATTTGTGCAGTCTATGCAATTGCATACACATCAAATTTATAGAAACATGAAGCATTCTTGAAATATTGCTCCTAGCGTCTTTGTATTAGCGTCATATGTTAACACAAGGTCCTTGACGTCAGAACGTCATTAACAACGTTAAGTGACGTCATGTTTAAAACGCATCATATATACAAGCTTAAACGCTCATATCTTTGTTATTTGTAAAGATAATCTCTTCAAATTTTCTGTAATTGTTAACAACAGCCAGGTCTTTCTTTCTCTGTAAATATCTCACTTTTGTCAGATCTTGGCTCATTTATTTCTAAAAAAAACAACTTAACAAATGTATTTAATTTGCTCTATTACAATGGCGTATAAAAATTAACCGTGAATTAGCACGTAACCTTTGGATTCAGGCGATTGAGCTTGCCCTAGCCGGCATATGCATTTTCTTACAAGAACAGTGTAACTATCGGTAAAGTCTCTTCTATCAATTACGAGTAGTTAAATTGTCACTTGCGCGGATCCAGAGGGGAGGGGGATAGAGGATTCGCACCCCCCTCCTGGAAAATCACAAGTTCTTTGGGTTTCTAGAATAAGCATTTGGACCCCCCTTCCCCCCCCCCCCCCCCTGGAAAAAGTTTGATCCCCCTGGAAAAGGTTGGACCCGCCTGGAAAATGTTGGACACCCTTCTCCACCCCCGAAACCTTGTAAAATTATAGCTTTCTTTGAAATAAACCATCAATAAGCCACTGTAAAACAGTAAAAGTTGCGGACAAAAAAAACGTTGTCAGAGCTTAGTTCTGGCAGTCGGGCCTGGACACCCCTGGCAAAAAATCCTGGATCCGCGCATGGGTCAGCCAGCATTCAAACTCGGACCACTGTCGGCCTGCCAGCAAAACGTCATTTGGATGGCGTTTCAGTTGCGGGCCGATAATGGCCCGATTGTACGTGCTTACTGGGTGTCAATCATTTTTGAATCCTACATGTATTTATTCCTCTATCCTGGCCATGTTCTTTTCTGGTGTTCGGTTTGTTTCAGTGAACGTTTAATTTTACATTAATTATTGTCAACACCTCCCGTTTTCATAAAAAAACTTATGACTTAAATTATTGTTCCCAAACTCTTGCTGGTGAATACCTAATATGAAAAAAAATGATTCAGATGCATAGAGTTAGCTGTGCACAAAACCAAACAAAAGAGAGACAGAAACAGAACCACAACTTCGCTGGTTTTAGATTCCAGCATGCTTAGGGGTAGAAGGAAATTTCGTCTAAAACCAGCGAATTTGGTTGCGTTTAAATTGTCAGTATTTGAGAGCCGCCGAATATCTTTTTTAAAGTTATTTCTTGTTATTGATATTCCAATGTTTTATCTGAAATATCTCACAATGCAGGGTTATCGCATTTTCAAGCAAAGAAGGCTCAGTCAAGCTTATGCCAATGCACAGCCTCGCCTGAGCTTTCGCTGCTTGCGTTAAACGAGAGAAAACAAATCGGGAAATGTGGTATTTGTCGCATTTTAAAACAACGAAGACTCAGTCGAGTTTTGGCCAATGCATAGACTCGCCTGTGCTTTCGCTGCTGGCATCAATAAGAGAAAAATAGGAAAATTTTCATGTTCTAAAAGGTTCCTGTAGTCTCCTAAAAAGTAACTTAGCAATGTAAGTGTACCCAACTCATGATTGCATGCGGGGACACAGCTATCTATCAAGCTGCCTTCTTGTTCCGAATTATTACGAATAAGTTTGTAGCAAGAGCCGATCACTTATGCACTTGCAAAATCTATCAAGCATGGATGTCTTAGACATACCTGCGCTCATGCACAGCTTCGCCATAGCCATCTCTGCTCGCCTACACAAAGATTAGGGTTTCCAGCATGCAAAGGATTAAATAAGAAAAATATCATGAATAAGGTTGTAGATATATAATACATGTAGATGTACAATCTAGCGGGCAAGGAAGTCCTAAGCGAGCCGTCTCTGTCCGCATATACATAGGCTAACTTTTGAGTTTCCATTATACAGAGGGTTAAATTAGAAAGTTCTTGTAGTTAAGGTTGTAGAATATAGATCTACATGTTAAATCTCATACATATGCGATAAATACCAAAGTCTCATGCGCTACAAGTTTGCAACCGCATGAAATTTAAAAAAAATGAAATCTGGTTTGATACAATGATAAGTATGTTTTATCTCAACAAAAGTGCAGACCGTCAGAGGGCCTGATAAAATGCCACATATTGCAACATTTTATCATGGTCTTCACTGTTTGTCTGAATTTGATTATCATAGCGAAACCTACAGGGAGCGCAGTGGCTCAGTGGTAGAGTGCTTGACTCGAGACCGAAGGGCCGCGGGTTCGAGCCTCACCGGCGTCACTGCGTTGTGGTCCTTGAGCAAGACACATTTATCCTAGCTTAGTACTGGTTCAACCCAGGAAGAACCGTCCCGCATAACTGAAAGATTGTTGAGTGGACGTAAAGAATCAAATCAAACAAACAAAAATAGCGAAACCTTAGTATTTTCATTGAATCTGATGTGCTCATTATTATCACCTGTATGTGTTTTAAACTGAAGATCTTTAAAATCGCAAAAAATGAAAATTATTATTATTATTATTGCATCCAGAACATTTTTTGACTTCTTTAACAGGTATAAACGGATGATAACGACACTCTGCTTCTGTCTATACCCAATACTGGTGTTTTAAAGACGCTGGCTACCATCAGCTATGCATTGCTGGTTTACTATGTTTTGCACGTGGCGTCCCCACGAATCAATGAAGCAAAATATTTTATCGTTTCACGTGTAGCTTGTAAGTATACATGTATAAAAAACATAATAGCTTTAGTTTTATAGCTTTATTGTTCATGCCACGTTTGTCTGAACATGAACGATCTGGTGCAATTGGAATGTTAAAAGCTGGTGTGCGTTTTTCTGACGTCGCCAGATATCATAATTGCCATACGTCAACTATACAGCGCCTCAGAGATCGTTACCAGGCTACTGGGACAGTTAAAGATCGACGCAGGTCTGGTCAGCCAAGAATGGCGACCGGCGTTAAGAGCCAAAACTATTGTGTATCGACGATATTTACATCGACAATATCCGTTCCGGTCGGTTATCGTCATGGCCAGATAAATAGTAGGGCTCCAAGGGTAATTTATTTCTGGGTTTTTAATAAAAAATATTTTATCACAATAACTTAAAATCGTTTCCAATTTCTAGAAAAATTTCAAATTGCAAATTTAGAATCATAGGGTATTGCTATTTTGATAGACTGTTGCTCTAACATTATTTATTATTTTGAAATAAAATTTAAAACGTGTTTTGCTGACATATTGATGTTCATTTTGCCGTAGTGCTGTAATTCATAATGTATAAGGCGTGAGCTAGCGGGGAACGGTACAGGATGTTTATTTCAGTTTACATACTGTGAATCTGGCTGGCTAATTTCAGACAATAAAATCATAGGAAACAAAAATGGTATACCACTCAGATGAGATACCCCTAGATATTGGTTTCAGTTTAGCTGGTCTGCTGCCTATTCACTGTGTGCATTAAAACTTCGATACAATCAAAATTGTCCTTTCCTGGTACAAAGTCACATATCCGATTTTCAAGAATCGTGCGTATTTTAGTGTTACGTCCATTTCTTTAAACGACGTCAACGTAAGAGAGGGTAACGTAACATAACTGTTTGCACGAGAAATCGGTACCGGTCAAAAGTTTGTATCGTTATAGCAGATAAAGGGGAAATGAGTCAGAAAACTATGGATATGTGATTCAAACATGTTAAATGTTTGTTTTAGAAAATACAGCATGCCTTTCTGCCTTTGTTAAATTGAGTCTTTACAATTCCGAGGAAAATATGTGCAGTGTATATTAGTGTGCTTTTAAAAAGTCTGTAACTTATTAAATTTGGAAATATAAAATAATGTTTCATGCACCGTTATAACGGCGACGCTTTGATCTTTCGTTGGCATATGGCATTAATTCCTAACGCGTTTGTGGATGGAGCTATGAATGGGGTTTCATTACATATTGAACCCCCTCGTATGTTTACCGTTACTGAAATAAACTATACTATTGCCATAAAGTTTTTTGTTGTTGTTTTTTTTTTGTTTTTTTGTTTTTTTGTCTTCATATTTTATTTGAAATCATTTACAATCACATATTAGTAGAGGAGCCAGGGTTCAAAAATGTCAAAAATAAGCATTTAGGTATGCCCCCTTTTTAGCAGAATTTTCACTTGTTTTATCCTTTAGTACATAGTATAGGCAGTATGAAACCAGATGTTGCACTCAATTTAAGTCTTGCAAACATACCTGTAACAGTGTGTTTAATACGTTACCCCTCATTTTCTTAAACACAAAAATATGTAATATAGTCTATTTAGGTAGAAGTTGAAATGTTTAAATGACCAAAACATTTATGCAATCGGTAAGAACATGCTATTCTCTACACATATTCATGCTTTTAAAAGTTGTTTGGGTCCATTATAATGTCATTTACGTTACATTTTCAACTTTACCCTTAAGATTATTGATATTTTATTAAAAAAGTTTCATTTGACAAACATTTAAATATGTGTTTAACTTCAAGATAACATGTGTTTAAAAGAGCGTTAACTGACCATTTCAAAACTGCAAATAGATACGTTGTAACTTAAATACTTTGTCATTTATAAGCTGTTTAATAAGATGACCATAGATAAAACTTTATATAAGTTTAGAACCTCTTTAGTTTGAAAATAAGTATGCAATTTTTCTGTTAGCTTTTAAACACCTTATGATAATTGTTTTGATATCACCGACTTTAAAGCAATACTTAATAACATTTCTGAGGTAAAATATTATTTTGTTGTTCGATTTTCAATATGTAACGTATAAAACAAAGTTGAAGCCAAACAAATATTGCTTTATAAAATAAATTATACATCACTGGAAAGTTTATTTCATTAAAAAGGAAGGGGTCTGTATTTGATAGGCATAAAAAGAGCATTTGTTCCAAAAGAAGAAGTAATCAGTACTAATTAGGAGACCTTGTATATGGTTTTAATTTTTTCTTTTAAGAAATGGTATACTTCTTGACTTAAAAACAAAACACATTGTTTTCTTTTTTTCTATGTTATGTTACGCAATTTATAAACTTATAAAATGATAAGTCTGATGCAACATCTTAACTAGGATATATTCCCTTAAGTTTGTTCTGTCAAATTTGCTAAAGTAACATATATAACTATAAATAAACCAATTATATATCATGATTTTATATTTTTCTCAACCGTTATTCATTTTCAATTGAGCTTGAAAACCTAAAACAAAATTAGATATTTGCACATTTTTTTTTTCTTTTAATTGAACAAAACAATCTAATAAGCTATTCAGAAGCAGCCAAAGCTTTGTGTCGAACCTGTTCACATTCATCACAATATATAAAATAGTAAATAACATATCTGCTCTATCAAATCAGATTAATTTATGATAAAATGTCTAAGGATTTCTGAAACGATGTGTGGATGTTGGAAACTTTGTTTGTTGTTGTTCCTATTGGTTGTGGGAGTTTTGTATCGGGCCTTTGCTTTCTACTATGTTTCTAGTTCAGCAATCATCTTGACAAGGAAGAGAGCTGGTTGCTTCACTTTAATTATATTGTAGATATCTGTTCGGTGTCCTTTCCTTAAGGTGCAGTGGGTCAGTCAGGAGTCTGTGATTGTGACATTTACTAGTCATATTCACTTATAGAAAGAAGACGTTTGCTGGCAATCTATACAGCATAACTCCTTTATGTATATATAAAATAAAGTTTGGTTTAGGTTACATTAAATTTAAGGAAACATAAGTGTTTGTTATCATTTATTCTTTAAGAGAGTGGCTCTGTTATGCAAATTGTTTGAGCCACATCTATATATGTATATATCAAAACTCAGAAGGTGACTTTTACATTTATTCTAGTAATGAACTTTAATTTCAGCTCATTTTTAACATGGCTTTCATTGTTTGATTAATGAAACTGATAGTCCTTTTAACTTAATACTTAGTGGAGCGGGAATTGACAATAATCATGCACATCCGGATACAAGCATGAAACTTGGTAGAAAGGTTCATTAGCATGAGTTATTGGATTTTTCCTCGTTAGCCAATCAAAATTGGTCAATTTTCAAGATGGCGGCGCTAAAATCCAAGATGGCCGCCCACAATAAACGTTAAATCATGAAATAAAGATTTTACATCATACAAAGAAATAAAATAACATCTAAAATGGTATTGTTGGATAAAATACATGATAAAAGGATAAAAGTTTTCTTCAAATTAGCAAATATTATTTGAGAATAAGGGTTAAATGGGGCCAAAATGGGGGAAAATTAAGCAAAATTGACTAAAAGTGCTGTGTTGCCATCAAACAATGGTAGAAATACAACTGGATGTCAATTTGCTTGTCTGAGCTACACACCTATTCTAAACTATGAATTAGTTTACTATTATAATTATTGTAGGTAAGATATAATGGTCAGGTAGTATGAATGGGGGTCATTAGGGTAAAATGCAAATAAATTGAATAAAATTCTCTCCTTTTTGACCTACCATATTTTCCAAGTAAAACATGATTGTAATACTGGACAGTGCATACTGTGTGGTATGATGTATTTTGTATTAATGATAAGGCTTAAAGGAATATAGTGCGGTTCCTGTTCTCCTACCTACCCTATCATAAACATTAAAATGGCCTTTGGGAAAAAACTAAAACAGGCATATTAAAAATTTTGAAGCGGTTTTCTGCGTTTAACGTTACTAAATAAAATAATTTCCTGAACCAAGTACTATATAAAGGTTTTTGGCTGAAGAAAGTATAGTTACTTCATTTAGGCCTTTTTATAATACATCAAAATGTGTTCACTCAGACTCCATATGCACTATTAAATAGTCTGTAGAATAATATAGGCCGTCATCGTGTTTTAAATGTTATGTCTTAATTTAATGTTAGAGCCTACCTATCTACCCTATTTTGTGGCATGAAAAAGGAACCACACATGTATTCATTTAGAAATAGTAAGTGAGTATGATCAGGAAATACCACAATCACAAACCGCAGACAACCCCATGGCACCGCGAGGAAGAGCCACTCAACCATCACGAGACACCAGGAAGACAAATTAAGCAAAGCAATCAGCTCTCTCTTCCCCATCAAGATGATTGCAATACTAGAATGGACATAAAGTAACGTACAACAAAACATAGAAAAAATTACAGACTCCCACAATGGAAGTAATAATAAACAAAAAGTCAACAACAAGGCCTACCATTAATTGAGATAATGAAAAATGATAATAATGACGATACAAGTAATATTATATGATTGCGATAGGGATAGAAAAGAACTTTAAAGCATAATTATAAGGAGCTCATAAGTCAATATTTGACTCCAAAACATACGCTGTGGATGGATTTGCATCTTCTTTGCTTGTCCACTATAGTTGTGCTCAATATGAGTAGGGTGACAAAACAGATTTACAGTAAGAAGTATGAAAGAAAACCCTAAATTTGTCCAATGAGGTGAATAAAGTACCATAATGTGACCAACTACGTAACTCTACTCTTATCGAGCATGGACTCTACCTGTTTCTAAGTCAATAGTAATATCGCGCTGATACTGCTAACATGTACACTGCAAAGTTTGATAAATATACCAGGAAAGGCTGATGCCACTCTGTGTGCAAGCCATGTTTTTGTGACACTAGAGGCAATAATAAATGACTTTTCAGTCTCAGATGGTGCTATACATGCGTCTGGTCAATTTGTAGGTTTGTTTGTTTGTTTTTGTTGCTTTACGTCCCATGTCAACAGCTATGGTCATTGCGGGACGGTCAGTTCTCTTAACCACACCTTTTCCTGGGCAGGCTTGAGCAAGCGGTTAACCAGTAATTTGTGCACATACTTTCGCTTGTAACTGACAACAACCCTTCTTGAATAAATCAGCGGAAGGGAGGAGAATGACCGTAGAAATTATTTCATGATCAATCTTCACGAAAGTATGGTACCGGGCCGGGATCGAACTCGCAACCCCTGGATCTGCAGTCAGACACGCATCTGTAGCCAGACACGTCACCGACTGCGCTACGGCTGTTATAGCCAGGCATATCTGCTTTGCTCCCTACAAAATGCAGTGCTCAATGTTTTGAGCTATGGTATGCAGCCCTTCTTACTACATGTATAACACAATCGTCTAGATGATATGTGACAATGACATATTCAAGGTACTGAAATTTTCTTGTTCAGACAGAGACAGGTTTCAAGGGAAGAATACTTTGATTGCCAGTGCAGTGGGTTCTTTAAAAGTATATTTGACTGGCTTTATGCTGGCTTTACATTCACACACTCCTCTTGTGTTGGCGGAACAATCTTCATGGTGGGAGTCCCTACTATAAAAAGTACTTCCCATAATTAGGCCCCCTTGTTGACTTGTAAAGATAGCTCAAGCTGTAGGGCATCCCCTTCCGGAACTGGAGGTCGTAGGTTGAAAACCCAGGTTAAGGTAAGTAGGTAGGTATGTAGGTAGGTAGTTTGGGCTGCTGCCGTTTGCCGGAAAACTTCAATACACGCCCTTCACCAGTATGGAATATGCATTTTGAGGGTCCTCAAAATATGAATCAAATGAGATCACCATTTATGAAAAAAGAGAAGTTTGTTCATCCTTATTTCAAAAGGAGTTAAACCCTATAGTATAATCTTGATAATATTGATCATAATCATAGCACCACGATAGTTAGGTAACCACCCTATGCAACTGGAGCTTCATAGTTCAGCATTAAAAAAATTAAATCTTTCTATATATTGATACATCTCAACCACCAATGGAGACACAAGATGGGATTCGATGAACCAAGTACTGGGAAGCAAATTTTTGTTATTGTTTTGAGTAAAGTAGTTATTTCAAAATGTTAGTTGTGTTGGTAGTGAATGGGATAGGGAAATCCATCGCATGTCTTTTTGTGCTCAGAACCAAGCTATGTAGCAAATGGTTCCTTTTTTAACCATTTTAGGGCTGTTTTTTTTAACCTGCGACCTCCAGCTCTGGAAACGGACGCTCTACCACTTGAGCTATTGTGACTAGTCAACAAGGGGGGAAGTAACTGGAAGTGCTACTTATAGCAGGCTCTGTTCATTGCTGCCTTATGGTCACCAGCTGGGAAAGGGCTGACCATTTGGCTCTCGTTTGTGATGTTAAATTGTGTATTTGTCACATTTCTATGTGGTATCCTGGGTAAGGTGTGGTACTTGATTGTATCCATTCCTGATATTTGCCCCTTTTATTACATTGTACCAAGCAATATGCATTGTATTTCCAGTATTCTTTTTATGATTTCATTTGAAAATATAGTAGTTCGACAAAGATCTAATTTTATTCAATTTATTCACATTTCCTTTAAAAATCCCCGGTTTATTTCATCTGCCTTCATTAATTATCATAGGCATTTGTTTTGGTGTCAGAGTTTTGGTGATGATTCCCCTTATGTTTGTTCATTATACTTTAAGTTCTGTTTGGGTTGCTGAGTGGCCACCTTTTGAGAAATAGCTACCCCCTCGGTTGGCCTTTTGTTCTCATAGTATTTTGGTCTAATTTTATTTTTTAATTATTATCAATTTGGTTTTTAAGAGCGATATGTGGCTTTTGATTGCACCAGTTCCTGTTTATTGCTTCTCTAGTACTTAAATAATTCATAGATTATAATGTGATTATAGAGCAAACAAGCAAATGACATCTATTTGCATTTTTTCCCATTGTTTGACGACAAGCCCGCATTTTAGTCAGTTTTACTTACCACCCCCCCCCCCATTACCGTCTCTTTTCAAACTAATTCTTTAATAATCAGATAGGGCTAATTCAAAGTAACCAATATCATTTTATGATATATTTCCTCCAATTATACCATTTTAGATGTTTTTTAATTGATTTGTATCGTATAAAAATCTTCATTTTCTGATCTGACATTTTACGGCGGCCATCTTGGATTTTAGTACCGCCATCTTGAAAATAGGCCAATTTTGATTGGCTAAGGATAAATATTCAAATTACTCATGCTCATGAACATTTTTTACCAACTTTCATGCTTATATCTGCATGTGCCTTCTTTTTGTCACTTTCCGCTCTGCTTAATATATGAATTTGGCAGCCATCTTGAAATTTCCGTTAGCCATCTTGAAAAAGGAAAAAATTGCGATGGCTAACGAGAAAATATTTACAAGAAAGGTTTGAAGAACATAATCTGAAAGTCTCATGCTTGTATCCGGAAGTGCATGATCGTCTCAAAAAACAGACATTTCCCGCTCCACTAACTACTAATCATTTGTCAAAGCAATGCAAACTTAAAAACTGAATGGGTTATTCAAAATGAATTATTGCCATTGAAATTGAAGAAATCGTCCATAAGGATGGGTTTTACATGGCACAGCAGTGATCATATCCAAGAAATCTTGATTTCTTCAGTTGTTATTTACGATACCAAATTTACTTTATAAAATTTCAACAGAGAGAAAATGTTAAAGCCAAATTTAACTAAGACACATTAAAATTACCTTTTAAAAGATTATTTACGTTAATCAGAATATTGATAGGAAAAGCAATATCTTAGAGTAAAAATAGCAGTCATAAGATCAAACTTAGTTTTAGCAATTAGTGCTAATAAAGCTGGTGTTAAGTTCTATCATAATACCATAGCAATCATTGGACCCCATTTTAAACAAACTGTTGCAGGAATCCTGTCCGTTGATTCCTTTTATGTGTATTAAATAATAAATGAGTTGTAAACATATCGGGGTATAGGGACAAAAAGGAATACATTAAATTATCTACTGTGCCAATAAAATAATAATTATATGGACAATAGAGAAGACACGATAGTTAGTATCATTACTTACACAAATAATAGATTGACATGTTATGAAGAAAGTATGCTTAAACTTAACAAATAGTATGTTTGCATGTTTAATTTGTCTGTCGCTCTTTTTTATCAATCGTCTGCATAAGAAATTGTATTTCTTTCGATTTGTAATAGTATCATGATACATCTCAAAAAGTGATAACATTGTCTTTATTGCCAATTGCAATATATGTAAGTATGATACAGCATAGCATTTGTTGAGTATACTATCTGAAAGTATTCTTTGAAAGTAGCATTAGTATGGATTTTGTTTCTATTACATGAACTATCCATTTACCATAAATATGGAATCGTTTAACAAGTTGGTACATGTTTTATGGGTATTAATTAGTTAGTTTTAATGACTGAATGACGGTTGTTATGATTACTTATTGTGAGTGTAAAAAATAAGTAGTGTCCTGCTGAATAAAACAAACATTAAAGCAGATTCTATCACGTATGCTGATACGCTATATAGCTTAAAAGCAAACATCTGCAAACATTCAGGAATATATGATCAATCGAGTCCTATTCTAGAAAGTTTGTTTGCTCAAAGTCCTGATGATCGAAGTCTAATCATTTAGAAATGCCTACAATACTAACAATGCAGGGGAGTTTTTCCAAGTTATTAAGAGACATATATCTGTTTCTAAAGTATTAAAATGGTAATTTAGAATAAATGCTGTCCTGTTTCATTGCTTCAAAAACGTGCAGAACCAGGCCTAACAATGATTAAAGTAATGACCTTTATATTTTTTGTTATATATGTTACCACCATAAATAATACTCTTTTTCCAAAGCGGACACGCTGTAGATTCTAAAATATTATAACCCCAAGGATAGCTAAAGCGGGTGCTAAATCAGAGAGAGATCTCATCACGATTTCTACAAACTTCAGCTTTGTTTCATATGACACCGATAAAGGTTCCTTCAATGTTTCACTTCTTGATTGGGACTTCTGCTTGGAATATCTTACGTTTTTAGAGTTTTAAGATATATTTTGTGCCTTATTGTTTTAAATATATCTGCTGTAACGAATAACTGTTTATTAATGCATATATTTGATGGTTTTTACAATGTGTGATGGATCTGACTATGTTACTGCGTGCTTTTTATTTATTCATTGAGCTGTTGACGGTGAAATAAAATGTCTTGTATATGTCATTTAACGTCATTTAATGTATAAAAAGAAGCAAATACGTGGTAGTGGCACAGATTTTAAAGAATCATTTAAGCTTTTTGAAACAATTTAGTTATGAATAATAAATAGGTATCAATTATCTATTTACATGATTCCTAAAAGATATACTTGATGGCATTTATGTGCTTTATTTTCAGGATTTTTCCCTTTAAACCAAATATGATTCTGTTGATGTTGTATCTCATTCATATTAAATGTTTAAAAATACAATATTTCCAATCTAATTTTGAGCAATAAGATGGTAGTCAATTGTATTTTCACCTACTAGCTGTTTGAATGCATATGCACATAGCATTGCACACAAATATTGTTTTTAAAGAAAGTAACGTATACAACAGAACTTCCAGGTGCCTAAACTAATATTATTATTCTGCTATTAAGCTGCATTTAAGTAAAATATTAATCATAACGATATGTAAGAAAACAATGCAACTGATAATAACACTATACTAGGAGTTTACTTATTGTCTAATGGTGGAGTTTACTTATTATCTAATGGTAACGTATTTGATTTGGCTATTGCATGGTAAATGCACATGTTCATCAAAAGCTAACAGACATTTTATAATATATAAGGTAGCTAAGAAAATCTTAATTTACAAAAATCTCCCTCCACAAGTCTTTTGGCACCCCATGGCCAAGTAAACAATAGTAATATATTTGAATATAAGTAACGTATATAACAATTACGTAAGCGTAAGTCATTTAAACGTATTGTCAGTTTGGTGCTTTTAATTAAGTAACTGTAAAGCAATATGCAGATTGTAGGAAATGTGGCCTATGTGGTCTAAATAACTTTTCTTTTCAGTAATGTAGTGAATAGCCTAATGCATGAAGCCTGAATGAGGGTAGCTATGGTTACCCCATAAATAAACACCTTTTGCAAGACTTAAAATTTGTGCAATATCTGTTTTCACACTTCTGAAACACTATACTAACTGAGGATATAGTCTAAAATTCTGCTACTTTCCGGCCACTTTTTTCCAATTTTTGAATCTCTGGCTCCCCTACTATATATATATACACACAGTTACTGATTTAACAAACATGGTTTTGTATTTCCTTGTTATGTACTCTCTCACCAGCTTTCTTCCTTCTTTCTTTAATTGCTTCAGGTTGTGCCTAAATATAGTGTCTATACCATATGTCTCCTAATAATTTAAACATCAGAATATTTGAATTAATTGTGCAGATGAATAACACTGTATATTCTACCCAGGTGGCACAGTTAAAGGCTCACTGATCAGAATATACACCATTTTTCAACTGCGATACAACAATTCGCTTAAATTTATGTGCAAACTGTACCATATAAAGACAAACATGGTAGAATAGGATTGCCATGTAATTAAATGCAGTCTGGTATCCTGTTTTCTTTATTTTAACCTCTGAGTCACTGTCTAAATATTTAGAAAAATATGGTAAATTATGGAAATTAAAATGTAGTGTCTATAATTATGAAGGTCCTATATCTATGAAGACAGTTTCATTCTGACTTTGCCATAAGTTAAGCATATACCATTTGATAACACCACTTAGGTCTTAGAAACGGTAAGAACGGAAACTTTTGAGAGATACCTAAAGTTATTGTGGTATACCACAAAAGCAGAATACCAGTGATTTGATAAAGAAAAGCTGTGGAATCTCTGACTTGTTTATAGGCTGCAAACACCTAACAAAAATTACCCATAAATTTTACAAAATTCATTGAAAACAGCATGGAGGCCAAGAGTCAGCAAAACTTTTACAATAAGGCCGCAATAGTTGTAATTTCTTCAAAACTTTCTCTTTGGAGCATACACTTTCTGGATCGGGTGCAAAAAGTCACGAAATGGCTCATAATAGCCACTACTTCCGGTTTATGTTTATGCCTTCACACTGTCGAATAACAACTCGGCACATTTTCATCATTTAATTCACTGGGTACATGCGTTCAGGTCATGAAATCCTGTCACACTCATGCAGTAGAGTCTAGCAATATTCACAATGGTTTTGATACGGCTGGTTTCCGGTTCAAAACACGTCAGCCGAGCTTGTGCCACACGCGTTCGATATGGTTCAAGTTCGGCAACAAGCTCGGCTGTGGAAGACTAGCGATGTTGTGTTGATTTTTCTATTCCTCGATGATGCGATTACAGTGATGTCTTGCAATGTCATCTCGGAGCACCATGTTCTGGCCATCTAGCGAGTCCAAGGGTGACCTAACACCAGATTCCAGGATTTTGTTCCGGTACTTTTGAGCGTTCAAAGTCCCAGTAACCACCTTAAACTGTATCAGGTAGTCGTAAGATAATGAACCAAGTACCCTAATGCTTCATTAACAATTCCTTGCACTCAAGAATCAATGTACATCGTTTCCTTTTTGTAATATTGCCACTATATGTTCTTTCAAAGGTCTGCTTACAACACTCTGAGACACGTTAAATACCCTTGCAATGTCATCTTGTTTCATACCAGCATTCCTATTGGCAATTTTACACATTCTGTACTCTTTCTTCTTTGTAGATTTATCCAACATACGCGTATTAAGGCTATTTCATGACTCAACAGCAAAAGAAATTCATTCTTGCATATCAACTCCCGGACAGTACTGTGTCGTAAGCTTCCCGTTCATGGACAGTAGTGAATGAAACTAATCGAACTTATCCAAATTCGGTAGCCAAAATACAAATGTACATATCGAATAAAACCCAAAACTCAAATTATTTTTCATTGCTTTGAAAATTGGGATCGTATAAGAAAGATGCTTAACTTTATGGCAATAGTATATATGTCCTCAGGTTTTTGATTAAGACCTTTTCATCTTATCCACAAATCCTGTTCTTCCCACCCCAAATTTACCTAAAAATCAAAAAGTGGGAGAAACAGGAATACACCGACAGCATGAGTTGTGCGCTTTTGCAACTTGACCCCAATGTGGTTTGAAGACGTTTTATTGAGGTTAGTATTAATATTTCAAAAAGAAATTTCTAGAATAAAACTTCTGATACAATGCTTACATAATGATGCAAACAAAATTTGGTTCACATTGACTGCTTTCAGAAAAAAATAGGCAGCATGTTGAAAGCTTGGATCCTTAGTTACCAACTGAGCGAATAGCGAAGACTGATCAGGCTGGGCGAATGTTTATGCTGATCTGAGTCTTTGCTGTGCCCACATTCATTTAGCTGGCTTTGTCTTGTTTGTGCTCAGTTTTGTTCGAGAAAGTCAACCCTTATCTATTTTATAGTGAACAGTATGGGCCACGGCTTGAGAATTCTGATTTTGTTGTTTAAAGTAAGTAAGGTTGCAAAGATCAGGAATCGATACAATCAAGTACCACACCTGACCCAGGATACCAATGGGAAAGTGACAAACTCACAGAAGACACCACAAACGAGAGCCAAGAGGGCAGCCCTTTCCCAGTAGGTGACCACGAAGCACATATAAACAGACGCGCACAAAACATAGCAAACACAAGACAGAACAAAAACATAAAAGATCCACAAAAGAAGTACCGCCTTGGAACGGTCAGTAAAATATTTTACTGGAGGGCTTAAACCGGTTTAACGGCGCCAACCTCACCCTTAATTCAGATGTGGATCAAGACATATAGATATTTGGTTTGCATGAAAGACCCCTAACTTATCAATGCATCATCTCCTAAAACATATAAATCAAGATATAACAAGGAGATAAAGCAAGGATAAGGACTCAACAGTAAATTAAACTGAATACCGGAGCAAAAGAAATCCAACAGGTAAACCCCGGTGGGCCCGACAAACAGCCAAAGCATCAGGCCCCTACCATCTCATCAATAGATAAGTCTTTAAGTCGGAACCATCATAGAGTCTGAAGTCCGACCCACCGGCGTGCAATTAAAGAGGAAAGCAAAGTTGCCAACTGTGATTGGGTTGACTACCAAGCATGCAGTCTGTTGCAATACATTAATGTTATAGCCAATCTTTTTATAATGGGAAATTATTTTAATGAACTGCGCTGAAAAATTATTAGAGCCAACAATCTTCTTCAACTTATACACCAAGTCACCATAGAAATCAGGTTCTGAAAGTCCTTGGCGCAAGAGAGATTTAAGTCCAACTTGGAATTTAGAAATCAAATCAAAGTATCGTCTATAAAATTTTGAAAATGTTTTACGAAGTTTATGATACCGATAGCCCTGTTTAAGAAGTTTCTGAGTTAACAATTTATTGCGAGTGTTGAAGTCAGTAACATAGCTAGATGCTCTAGCAAAACGAATGAGTTGAGAGATATAGACTCCATAGGATGTAGAACGAGGAACATCACCATCTAAAAATGGGAAATTGACAATTTCAAAATCAAAGTCGTCACGTTTCTCATAAATTTTGGTAGAAACAATACCATTAGAAATTGACAAATGCAAGTCTAAAAATGCGGCTTCGGTATCAGAGGCATTGGCTTTATTAAGTTGGAGCTCTGAAGGGTATATTTGACTAACCATATTTTCAAAATAAACATTATTAATATTTAAAATATCGTCCAAATATCTGGAAGTAGTGTTAAACGCATCAATAACATCAGCCTGCTTATCATCAGAAAGAGACATCATAAAGTCCCTTTCATAACAAAACAGGAATAAATCTGCAACCAGGGGAGCACAATTAGTGCCCATAGGAATCCCAACTACTTGTCTATAGAGCTTGGTGCCAAATCGAATAAAAATGTTGTCCAACAAAAAGGTCAGCGCATCACATACATTTTGACACGACCATGCATGATATTTTTTAGGTTTTTCTGAAGTAAAAAATGCATTTCTGTCACTACATGCAAGGTAAGGAGAGCCTTCTCTCTGGAAGGTTCTTTCAATAAGATCAATAAGTTTATCTTTAATTAAATTATGAGGTAAAGTAGTGTAAAGAGTAGAAAAATCATAAGTAGACAAACTGGTCGCATTGAAATCTCTAGCTTTAAGTTTATCTAAAATTTCACCTGAATTTTTAATCGACCAAAATAGGTTTTTACCGGATCTCTCATATACTTTTTCACAATATTTGATAACATGTTTTTAACAGCTGTAAGACACGAGGTTAACAATTTAGAAAGTTCTGTTGTCGTACAAGAACTAGAATTTGCACTAAATCTTGCTTTATAGGGTTTTTTATGGAGTTTAGGTAACCAGTACAACGTAGGAACTTTGTCTTGATTTTCTTTAGCTTTGACACCAAAATGAAGGGCTGTATGACAACCATGCCCATCAACAATCACCCTTTCACTTAAAGAAGGCTGCAGTTTATAGGCATTAGTGTCAACAAGCTCACGTTTAAGAGTATTAATATAATACAATCGTCATACAACTACAACATTGTTAGCAGCTTTATCTGCTGGAACCAAAACATAGTTCATATGAAAATCCTGGATACCTCGTTTAAGATGACGAAAAGAAGATTTAGGTTTAGGGGGCAAAAGATGTGTATTACGAGAGTAAAATGAAATACGAGTATCAATAATTTTAAAAATGTTAATCTTCCATTCCTTCAAAGCATCAGGTTCAACATTTTCCCATTTGCACCATCGATTACTGAAGTCATTTAAAGAAGCAGCGATCTCTCTACGACATTTAGAGAAATCAATATTAGAGGGAAATCTATATTTAGGACCTTTAGAAATGATATTGCGAACTCTAGCGTCAGGAATGACATTTAGATTACCTGTAATAACATGCCCTGCAGAGGGATATAAATAATTTGAATTTTTACAATTTCAGGAGGCAGGAGTATTGGAATCTATATCTAAATCATTTACAATTTTATTAAAGTTAAATATCGTAGACCTTATTGGTTTGTTATATTTATAACAAATGATAGGAGTTTCAGAATTATTAAAGTAATTTGGAATAGATGAAATCACTGAATTATCCTTGAAGATACTATGTAAATCAATAGACTTAATACCTTTGTTAATGAATGGAATTTTGATAAAATGTCGTTTATGGTTGACCTCAGAATCGATATAAGGACTAAGGAAATGTTGAACATAACACCTTGTAAGGAGTGCTGCTTTATATAATTTATTTGCTCTATCATAAAGTTTATTAGCCTCTAACTCTAAATTGCGTAAAACTGAGATAGGCAAGGAACTTATAAATGAAAATAAGCCATGTCGACCATGATTAGTTAAAGCCAAAGAAAGATCCTTTAGAGAAGTATTTAAGCGTTTTTCAGTACAAATTTTGCGCTTAATGTTGCCATTTTTACGTTTACCATGAGATCTACTTTTACGTTTTTTACATTCCAAAACAGAAAAAACATCAAAATCTGGCATTTTAGAAATGTTGCCTTCATGGTATATATTATCATTAAAGCCTAAAGGAAAAGGTGATTGCAAAAATTTAATCCATTTAAGTTCAGTTTCATGTCTCTTAATATTTTTTAATCTAGTTGATGAATTAGGATCATATATAATTTTTTCAACAGGCTGAATTTCAATTTTACTAGGTGAATGACCATTATTTTTGAAATGGCGATAAAGAAATGTGTCAAATTTTTTAGGCTTTTTCATTTTACGAAAGTGCTCACGAAACCTAGTCTTGAGGGATCGGCCAGTTTGTCCAACATATTGCATTCCACAGTTAGTTTCAGTTCAAGTTATAACATAAATCAGATCCGATGAAGTTCAGTCCAAATCATTATTATTAATTATGGAGAATTTTCTTCCATTTACAGAAGATGTAATGGTAGTTTTAGTACATAAATGTGCGCAACAGACACACCTCTTGGCATTGCACTTAGAAACATTAGGATACATTCCGCGTCTTTTGAATGCATTAAATGGTTTAGTATACTTCCTGATAATAGGTGACCCAAAAGGAGATAACCTAATGGTAGGAAGCATATCCCGAAAATTGTTAACTGAACTAGGAATACGAACAGAGGACGCCGAATGTAAACTAATGGGAGATAAATATAATTTTGTTATTTTCGTTCTTATCATTAAAAGTTGTTTGGGTAAGTACCATCCCAAGACAAGCAATCAACACACCGGTTATTAAAATGACAAGCCAGTATAATATGAGTCCTTAAAAGCAAAGGAAGGTATAACAAATGCAAGCGATAATCCAAATGGCTAATACAAGTCCACAGGTATATAGAAAGCAGAAGTTATACAACGGGGTATGAAAATCGGTCATCTAGTGATCTAAAATGCGGTACAAGACATAGAGGATATCCAGGGACAGGAATAATGGAAGGAGATTGTACACACAATCCTGAGGATTGGAAAAATAAGAGCATTAAATGAAAGTGCGGGGAGACTTTTAAGGGCCGCCACGCAGCACAGACAAAACAACTCTAATAATCAAAGTAAGTAAGGTTGCAAAGATCAGGAATCGATACAATCAAGTACCACACCTGACCCAGGATACCAATGGGAAAGTGACAAACTCACAGAAGACACCACAAACGAGAGCCAAGAGGGCAGCCCTTTCCCAGTAGGTGACCACGAAGCACATATAAACAGACGCGCACAAAACATAGCAAACACAAGACAGAACAAAAACATAAAAGATCCACAAAAGAAGTACCGCCTTGGAACGGTCAGTAAAATATTTTACTGGAGGGCTTAAACCGGTTTAACGGCGCCAACCTCACCCTTAATTCAGATGTGGATCAAGACATATAGATATTTGGTTTGCATGAAAGACCCCTAACTTATCAATGCATCATCTCCTAAAACATATAAATCAAGATATAACAAGGAGATAAAGCAAGGATAAGGACTCAACAGTAAATTAAACTGAATACCGGAGCAAAAGAAATCCAACAGGTAAACCCCGGTGGGCCCGACAAACAGCCAAAGCATCAGGCCCCTACCATCTCATCAATAGATAAGTCTTTAAGTCGGAACCATCATAGAGTCTGAAGTCCGACCCACCGGCGTGCAATTAAAGAGGAAAGCAAAGTTGCCAACTGTGATTGGGTTGACTACCAAGCATGCAGTCTGTTGCAATACATTAATGTTATAGCCAATCTTTTTATAATGGGAAATTATTTTAATGAACTGCGCTGAAAAATTATTAGAGCCAACAATCTTCTTCAACTTATACACCAAGTCAAACCTAGTTCAGTTTAATCGTCTCCTTTTTATATCTTGATTTATATGTTCTAGGAGATAAGTTAGGGGTATTTCATGCAAACCAAACATCTATATATCTTGATCCACATCCGAACTAAGGGTGAGGTTGGCACGCCGTGAAACCGGTTTAAGTCCTCCAGTAAAATATTTTACTGGTGCTTCTATGTTATTTCTGTCTTGTTTTGTTATGCTTTCGTGCACGTCTGTTTACTGATGCCTTGTGGTCACCTGCTGGGAAAAGGCTGCCCTCTTGGCTCTCTTTTGTGACGTCTAATTGTGAAGTTGTCACTTTCCCCTAGGTATACACTATATCCTGGTTCAGGTATGGTGCTTGTTTGTTTCGATTCCTGATATTTGCTCTTCTTCTTACTTTTATATCCATGCTTTCTGATCACCACATTTTCCTCTGCTCTCTGCACTGTAAAAAATAAGTGAAACTTACACCAAATGTGTGGCAACTGAATTGCCACTGATCTTGTTGATACATTCCAACGTATCGGTCCGAAGGGGGTATTAAATTAACTCTACATATTAACGCCTTTTGACACCTTTGAAATATCATGTATTTGAAAATATTATGGAAAATGGAGCATTTGCTTTTTAGGAGCATATGCTCCATTTTACTAAATATTTTCAAACCTCGACTAATATTTTTCTTGATTTTTTCAATTTTGTCTACAAATAGAAAATGATGTCATGATCTATAAATAGCCTATGGAGAAAAGGATTTAACGTATCTTTACTGTATAGTAGTGTGCCAATTACCGGATAGATTTTACTTATACTAGTGGAAGAGCTCAGTGGCTCAGTTGATAGATTTTTAGACTCGGAGTCGAAGGGGCGGGAGTTCGAACCTCACCGGAGGAACTGTGTTGCGTCCACAAATGAGCCCTTTACCCAATTTTTTTGCTGGTTCACCCTAAAAAGACAGTAAATCGCCCAGACATGACTGAAAATTAGTGACTGGAGCGTAACGCACCAATACAACAACTATACAAACAAATATAGCTACTCTATAGCAGGCATATAGTTAAGAGTGCGTATCAACCAAAACCTGTTGTGTGTGCTGAAAAGAACCATCTCAATGAAACGGTTTGTTTGAGCATCCAAAGCATATGCTAAAAAGTATGGGTAACATGCGCGGATCCAGAAAGTTTTGTTAGAGGGGGTCCAACTTAGTATATATTTTTTTTTTAGTTTGATGAGGGGAGGAAGAATCCAAATACCACTATTAGCGGGTCATCATTGGCCCGCCAGCGAAATGCCATTTAAATGGCGTTTCTCTGGTGTGCTGATGATGGCCCACCATTGAATGCTGGCTCGGTAGCTTCGTAATTTTTCAGGGGATCTGGACAAGAATTGCTAAGTAACCCTTTATTTTTGTGATTTTCAGGGGGGGGGGGTCCGGACCCCCGGTCCAAAGGGTCCGCACATGGGTGAGATAGTTACAATTATTCGCTGAAAGCTTTTGCTTACTACTGTGCAGTAAGGGTAAGAAACTTTTCATGGGCGGATCTAGAGGGGGGGGGGGGGCAGGGGCTCCGGACACCCGTGAAAAATCACAAAATGTAGGGTTCTTTAGCAATACTGGTCCGGAATCCCTGAAAAATCACAAGGCTACCAAGCCAGAATTTAATGTTGGGCCATCAGCAGCACGCCAGCGTTTCACTGGCGGGCCGATGATGGCCAGCTTATGGTGGTGTTTCGATCCTTTTTCCCCTCATCAACTAAGCAACAGCAACAAAAATAAATAAATAAAAACGTTGTCATAGTTGGACCCCCTCTGACCACAAAACTGTCTGGATTTGTGCATGCTTTTGCTGGTTTGGCCAATACCTATTTGCAAACCACGAATACAGCTTTTCTCGCGGCAAGGTCCATTGTGTAAGCATTTTGAAATCATGGGAGGATCCAGGGGGGGGGGCACAACAACTATACAAACAAATATAGCTACTCTATAGCAGGCATTTAGTTAAGAGTGCGTAACAGGATTGTTTTCCTATTTCTCAACCAAAATCTGTTGTGTGTGCTGAAAAGAACCACCCCCCCCCCGCAGAAAAATCTCAAAGTATAGGGTTTCTTCGCAATCCCGGTCCGGATCCCCTGAAAATCACAAGGCAACCAAGCCAGCATTCAATGTTGGACCATCATAGGCATGCCAGCGAAACGCCATTTAATGGTGTTTCGCTAGCGGACCGATAATGGCCCGCTTAATATATATATATATATATATATATATATATATATATATATATATATATATATATATATATATATATATATATATATATATATATATATATATATATATATATATATATATATATATATATATATATATATATATATATATATATATATATATATATATATATATATATATATATATATATATATGGTATTTCGATCCTCCCTCCCCTCATCGACTAAAACAGGTTTCAATGTTGGACCCCCTCTGACAAAATTTTCTGCACCCGCGCATTGAAATGATGTCTTGCATGACATGTTATGGGGAAACGCTATGCATGATCTGTCAATTGCCTGCATTGGTTCACGTTCAATCCATTCGAGTATGTAACCAGACACCCATGGCGGATTTTCTCGTAATAAGCCACGTCACGAGAAACCTTGCATCGATATATGCGAACAGGTACACAACATGAGCTTGAAATTACTTAAATAGCCTCAAAAGTAAAAGCCCACAATGTAATGTCATTGTGGATTACATGTACATTGTGGGCTTTCGGTTTTGATGACGATCGAAGTTCAAGCCGCTGTGCTACACTCCCCAGAGTAAAGTATAGAGTCGTAGCATGGTAGCAAAACAGTGATTCGATAAACGATTCAATTGCAAGGCTGATTGTGATAGATGAGGTCATAAAATCAAACTGGCGACCCAGACATTACGCTAGTTTGTGCCCAGGCTGTGCAGTGATTTATCTACCTATAATACATTCAATTTTTACGTCATTACTCATGTAAAATTGATAATTTACAAACTTACTATTATGGCGTCTATTTTGATTTTTCAGGCCAAAATGCGTTTATAAAGTAATTTTAATGAATCTTACCTTCGTGGTCCCGCATCATTAGCTTTGTTAAATACTTTGAGGAAAAAACTTTGAAAATCGTTCAGTTGCGCACTCGTGTTTATTTTGTTTTGATTCTTTACGCCGCAGTCAACAGTCTTGTCGGAACGGGTCTTCCTAGATTGGAACACTGATGTTTTATCCTCTCTTGCATGAGCAACCATGTCTTAAAAATTTAGTTAAATTGTTTGACTGGAGGCGCATTTCATAAAAAATAATAATAATAACATGCAAAACTACCAAAACACTATAAGTAATTGTGACGTAAGCTTTACCTGACAAAATGGCTGATGTTGGTCGCCGTCTTTCAGAATCTTCGACATCGCTTAAACTCGCCCTAATTGGGCTAATGGTCACGATGGTCATTCATACAGTGGGCTTTTCCACTAACTACTGGAATAGGATGGCAATTGGACGTGAGGAATTTAAACAAGGGTTATGGCAAAGGTGCTTTTGTTCTACAACTTGCATTTGCGCTGAAATTCCAATGGGAACCAGTACGTATTGAAACCTTTTTCACATTCAAGATTGTAAATTTTCTTCTTAAATAGAGACTGGAAATCATTAGACTCGGGTTTTAATTGGCCTAGAAATACAAAAACATCAAACGTAAAATTATCATTCTAACACAGCTCGTCTATAGAGCCAACGGTAACAAACTGTGATATATCTGACAATAATTCACTGCTAAAGTGTTTGATAGCTGAAGTCACTGGAAAAAGACGTATTTCATGGCGCTCGACGGTGTAACGTCGTTTTTACGCTTGAAAGACGTTACAGTTACATGTAAACGTATGCGACGTAGTCTAAGTATTGGCGGGAGTTCTTTAGTGCAATGGCGCAAAGTTGGAAGAAACTGAAGACTTCGAATGTGTTTTCGTCGTTTATTGTGTGTTAGAATCTGAATAGATCAGCTCCAGTGCGTGAATTGTTGAGTAATAATTCACTGTTTGTCGGTCAGTTGTACGAAGATAAATCACTCGCGCTGCGCGATCGTGATTTGATCTTCTTTACAACTGACCTCCAAACAGTGAATTATTACTCAACAATTCACTGCTGGAGCTGATCTATTTCTTAAGTATATGACGTCGCGTCTGGGAGTGAAATAACGCTATGCAATTAAACTGATTAACCACTATTCTTGCATAGAATTCGTTGCGCGAAACCTTTTTAACCGTTGTCAAATGAACAAAAATCCATGTTCAAACCATGAGAATCATGTGCTGTTTAAACATTAATTTTTTTTTAATTTGACAAAGCCTAAACTGAGCCCTGAATTGTTTGCGTTATGCGTCGGTTAAATTTGCCACTGTCGTCGTACGATTTTTTTGTCTACGATTTTCCGTACGATTTTTCGGCATCGTAGGCTTCTATAAGCTACGACATATGTGTTTACATTGCTTAAGCCTTGGTTACATTTGCCTTCCGATGAGTATACGATGCCCGTACGATGTCCAAATCACCGTTTCCGTGCGGCCTCCACATGGAGACATTGCAACATCGTACGGATTTACTGGTATCGTGGCCTCTACGATTTTGTTTAACTCCGCACAATGATAAATTTGAAAAACATCTTAAGCCCGTAGCCCGTAGACACATCGCAGTAACATTGTACGATCCCCGTTTGGGCACCGCACAGTGATCGTGAGGACAACGCACGATTTTGGATTGTCACTATGACCTCAAAATTATTGTAGACTCTTGCGATAGTCGTAGGGAGCTCGCAAGGTCGCCGCACGACGCACTTGCAGGACCCATAAAATCGTACGGACATCGGACGGTCATCCTGCGGCCACCACAAGGCTATGGCATAGGCTTGCGACGTGTCAACAGTTTTCATATGGGTATACATTGGTTATCATAAGCTGTTTGTTTCATTTCAGTATTTGTCCTCAGGCGATGTCTCTTGATATTTACCACCACACTGAGTCTACGAGGAGATACAGTTAAATCTTCTTTGTATTTTTCAATGAAAGTAATACTTTTCGAATTATAAAAGTGTACTATTAATAAGGGGCTATTGTAATAATCTGTGATTTAAACTTTATGAAAACTGCAGAACTTAAAATTGACATTAAAATATACACAAACGTAACAAACTGTATGGTACCTTGGGACCATGTTCAACAAAAAACACTAGCCACTTCATAGCACGATTTGTCATCACATAATTTTGAAACACGGTTCAAATGTACATCCAAAAATGAACATTGATAGACGTTTAAATCCATGCACATACTTACACGACAATTGCAGTCAGCGTACCAACTCATTTCGACTTTCGCAAGGTAATCGTGCGATTTATATAGGGAGGTCGTGAAGATAACACGATGACTGCACGATAACCTTGCGGTTGTCGTACGATATCCGCAAGGTCTCTGTAAGGTTTTGTCCTAGTTTGTCGCCGAAAGAAATTGCAAGGTGATCACGCACGTAAGCAATGTAAACACATATGTCGTAGCTTATAACCACCTACGATGCCAAAAAAATCGTAGGGAAATCGTAGACAAATAAATCGTACGACGACCGTGGCAAATGTAACCGAGGCATTACGATAACCTTGCAATTTCTTTTGGCGTCAAACTAGGACGAAGCCTTACAGAGACCTTGCGGATGTCGTAAGACAACCGCAAGGTTATCATGCAGTCATCGTGTTATCTTCTCGACCTTCACATATAAACGCACGATAACCTGCAGAAGTCGCAAGGAGTTGGTACGCTGACTGTGTGATTCTCGTGTAATTAAAGGGCCATCCATGTTCATTCTGGATGCACATTTGAACGTGTTACAAAGCCATGTGATGACAACTGTACCATGAAGAGTCTAGTGTTTTTGTTGAACATGCATGTAGTCCCAAGATATGGAATTGGTGATACTATATATACAGCGTGTAACGTTTGTGTATTTAATGTCAGTGTTTAATTTAAGTTCAGCAGTTTTTCATAAAGTTTAAATCGCAGAAAAATACAACACCCCTTAATTATAGAACGCTTTTATAATTTGAAAAGGATCACTCTTATTTTAAATATAATGCTACGTTTACACTATGTCCCCGGCGACCACGGCAGTCACGATTTCGGCCACCGTGGACGAAACGGGGTGACCGTAACGCAACGTAGGGGAACGGGGTCGACAAACGTAGCTCGCCGTGGTTGCTGTGATCGCCGGGACAGATTTTTAAACAGTCAAAAATTTTGCCACGGCAGCCACGGCGGGATTGACCTACTTAAATGTGTCGTAGTAGAACGGGGAGAACGCAACAAAACGTGACAGAACGTAACAGACCTTCATACAACTTGGAGTATGTCCGTAGCTGAACGGCTTGCTACGAGACGGCAACGCAAGGTCTGTCAAGGCCTATCAAGTTCTGTTGCGGTCTGCCACGTTCTCCTAACCCGACCCCACAGCTCGAACCTGAACATGGAGTCTAAGAATCTCAGATAGATGCATCTGAGGAGGAAAGTAGTGGCAAGGGTAGAAATAATCATCACTGAGTGGACTTGTGTATAGTTTCATTGTATTATAGAGGTGTAATAGGTTATAATTTCTCTTGGTAGAATATTGCATTTGTTTCTCTGAAGTTCAGTCAGTGTAGACATTGATAAAATGCTGCATTGTGCGCCATTTCATTAGAATAAAAGAAATACTCATGAATGAGTCATTAGAGTACAAAGGGTTAATGCTGATACCAATGGCTGGTCATTTTGTTTCAAGACCCTCATTGTACAGTTTCGCAGAGCTTTGGAGGCCTGGAATGCGTCAACATCTTCGATGCGAAGCTCTCTTGCTATAAAAAGTGAGAAATAGCCCAATTGTTGCATTGCATCTTCCAAAAACCATGCACGCACTCTGCATCCGTCTTTAACCTTCCTGCTAGACGATCATTCTTCTATACAGCTGCTGGTGGCCTCCTTGCTGCCACAAAGGCTAGATGTACACTCCTAGCAATTATATAAATACGATTATATTGCCATTACATGTAATGATGTTTTTGATCAAGGGTGCATAATATAACGATTGCAGCAGCTTTGTGGACCTCTTTATACCGTGGGCATATTGGGGCTCAAACACGTTTTATCGTAGAAAACCTTGACAGAACTTGATAGACGTAGCAGAACTTGACCGCAACGTAACAAAACGTGACAGGTCCCAACAGAACGTGGCAGGCCGGGATGAAACGTAGAACCATCCGTGACAGGCCGTAGCGCGCCGGCGAGCCTCTGTCACGGCAGACCTTGACAGACCGTGAGAGAACGTAGCGAGACTTAACAGAACTTGAACACAAAGACAAAAATGACTTAAAACACCACGGCGAGCTACGTTACTGGCTACCGTGACTGCCGTGGCTGCCGGGAACATAGTGTAAACCTAGCATAAAGATGTTTTAATTGTACATCCTCGTAGACACAGTGTGGACTAAAACGTTTATTAAAATGGTTTTATTACCTTTAATCATCCAAAGGCTCTCAAGGTAATCATCAAAACATAAAAGCCTCGTCATAGGAAAACGCTGAAGTCGTTGCATGCGAACAAGAAAGGCGATGACCAGACTGCGCTTCCATTTAGCCTGGTCAGCACATTAGCCATTCGCTTCCAGTAAAGTTAATTTTGTATAACATTCGTACATTCAAATTTCAATGTTCCAGCTATTCTCAGTTTGAATCTCACCTAGTCACATGTTCTCACGAAGACCAATATATGTTATATCTTGTAGTATGACTCAAAGTCAAATCCAAGAGTTCTAAATTACAAAAAGATCTTGGCTTTTTATTAATCTTACTAATTATACAACCATCATTTTATTTACTGAATTTCATGTGGGCTGCATATTCTCAATATTGCATTTCAGACAATTGTATCATGGAATCATATTCTATGGGCCCTGATTAGACTGCTTCAGCAAACTAATCTGGGTCCATAATGAGTCACTCTGGGTGGTGGTATTAGAGACATCGTCTGAAGACAAATATTGAAATGAAACAAACGGCTAATGATAATCTGAAAATTGATGCTACGTCGCAAGACGACGCACGATCATTGTGCCATCGCCTTGGGACTACCGCAGGATGACCGCCAGCTGTCCGTGCGATTTCATGGGCCCTGCAAGAGCATCGTGCGGCGACCTTGTGGCTTCCTTACGACTGTCGCAAGAGTCTATGATCATTTTTGAGCCAAAATATCAATGTAAAAGCGTGCGTTGTCCTTACGATCACCATGTGGTGCCCGAACGGGGATCGTACGATGCTACTGCGATGTGTCTACGGGCTTACAAAATTTTCAAACTCGTCATTGTGCGGAGTTAAACAAAATCGTAGAGGCCACGATGCCTGTGAATCCGTACGATGATCGCAAGGTCTTCCTGCCTTTGCCGCACGGAAACTATGATTTGGACATCGTACGGGCATCACATACTCATCCGAAGGAATATGTCACTCGAGGCATTACACGGGAAACCGTTGCGGCCTTGACTTTGTTCACGAAAACGTTGCACACGTCTATGACGTTGTGGCGACATAATGACGTTCGAAAGTTTAACGCTGACGCCATTTGTTTAGAGAAATCCAGCGCAAGAAAAGGGATGTTTCAATGTTTAAGCGACGTTTATGTTGAAATCAAGTAAAATATGCTAGAATAACGATCACATATGGCAGTTCCGCTGCATTAACACTTGTCGGGTCCCTTGGACGATGTTTGAGCACTCGGCCTAACCGCCTCGTGTTCAAAAAACATCCTCGGGACCCAGCATATGTTAATCAGGCATGAAAAAACATGTATGATCCCCATAGTAATAGTGGTTTTCAGATTTACGGCAAATGTTTTGACGTCCTTGACAACGTTGCGTACATAATGACAAAATTATAACGTTTTACGCCAGAAATGAGGCTTCAAAGTAATCTTAATGTCATTTGATAAATAGAATATAACAGTTGTGCTATTGTTTTATTGAATTTATTAAACTCGTTACGAAAAAGAGATAATATGCTCGGCAAGCCTCACATTTTATCTCTTTTCCCAACTAATCTATAAAATCAATAAAACATGAGCACTCATGTAAGATCCTCTATATCTGCAACAAGAGGAGCAATCATGTAAGATCCTCTATATCTGCAACAAGGGGAGCACTCATGTTAGATCATCTATATCTACAACAAGAGGAACACTCATGTAATATCCTCTATATCTGCATTAAGAGGAGCACTCATGTAAGATCCTCTATATCTGCAACAAGAGGAGCACTCATGTAAGATCCTCTACATCTGCAACAAGAGGAGCACTCATGTAGATCCTCTATATTTGCAACAAGAGGATCAGTCATGTAAGATTCTCTATATCTGCAACAAGAGGAGCACTCATGTAAGATCCTTTATATATTTTTCTTACCCATCTGTTTCTTTTCCATCGGATTCCGTATGCGTAGCTTCTTTCCATTATCCTATGAACCAGTGGATGAATGTTGACAAAACTTGCATAGAGACATCGTTTGGAGTATGGAAAAAGTTGTTAAGATTTTGGCGACGTTGACCTTATATTCAAGGTCACATTGGCACCATGAAATGTCAAAAAAAGGTTTCTGAGCCAGGAGGTGGGTTTTGACCCAACTTACATAGATACATTGTGTGGAAGTTGAGAGAGTAAGATAAATTTTGGTGACAATTACCTTAGTTTAAAGGTTACCATCGTATAAAGACTACACTGAAACGAAGTTCTAAGTGGCCACTTTTCAATTTCATTTTTTCTGAAATAAATTTTTGCCGAAATATGTGCATTTCAATGGACTAAAGTTAAGTGGTGTTTTGGAAGAGTGTTCTATCACTTCTCAATCTTTGGGCTCAAAAATGCAAAAATTAAATTTTTGAAGAAAATCAGGGTTTTGAGAGCAGTTTGTTTTTCGAATTGAAGTACAAAAGATTTCCAACCCGTCTAGCCGACATGAAAAAACACCTAGCCCCTGACTTTCTGCTGATGAACGATTTTTATGATTTTTTTAGAAAAAAAAAACACATTTTCCGCATTTTCCAATATTTTCAAAAATAATCAACTGCACATACTAAAATAATCATTGTATGCTTTTTTATTTTATGTAAACATGTTAGACCAAACACAATACAGCTTGATCAGCCATTTTTTTAACATTTATTTTTTCAAGACTGGTGTCAACTTCCCGTTTTAACGTGAAACTTCAAAAGTCATTTAAATGACATATGCCGAATATATTTTATTTTTTCAAATATAAAAATGAAGCCTATTCATAATGAATAATCGCTGAAAATGTCAATGCCTTGCCACTGATAATGAAGGGGCACAGAGCAATACAAGGTTGATACGCAAGGTACATGGTTAAAGCTAAAACTCTTTGATTAAGCTGCTGATAGTGGCTGCCTTCATGTTAACGTAGTAGAGAAACGGAGAGTTCAATAGTCACAAAACTTTTGATTCCTTTTCATCTTATATCACAGCTGTTATTAACAGCTTCAAACTAATTGAAATATAAATGAATAACATATCTGAGGAATATTTTATATCACAGTAAAAACTTCGACTTTTTGAAATGAAGTTACCTTTACTCTTACTTCGTCTGTGCAAGATCTACCAGTCATTTTGAAATAGCATAATTTTCAGAGTCTCGAAAAAGCCTTGAATTTTTGATGGAAGAGCAATGTTTACTTTCTGAACAGGCGCAAAAATGTGTAGGTGGCCACTTATAACTTCGTTTCAGTGTACATGTCTACCAAAACATAAGTCAACAATTCTTTTATTATACAATAAATGTATTCTGTGCATTTCCTCTCACTTTACCGATGGACCATGTGAAGTACGTTGACGTTCTGACGTCACTTCCTGTAAGCCATGCAATTCTACCATGTGTTATGTGCTTTACAGCGTCACATCCAGAAAACCATCCGACATGTAGTTATATCGAAGGCAGTGGATATTCATCTGACCCAATCAGAAGATGTTTATTTATAGATTGTATAACAATTGCCAATACGACATTTGAGTCACATGTAAAGATCAAACTAATTTAAAACTAGTTGTACAGTGAGCCACTTTAGTTACGCACCACTTATAAAATGTAAAAAATACTCAGAAAAGAAAAATTATGTTTTTATTCTGAGACTACCAGCGTAAAGCGCATTTATATTTGCATTACCCATTGAAATTCCATTGTGATCAAGTCAGAAACGAATGATCTTGAAGGGCACTACCCTCAAAACACCATTTCACATTGTATTATTTCGAATGAAACTCAGTTCACATTGCACTTTTTTCAGGGTCGTATTTCTGCTATTCCAGAGATAAGAGCCGATTTGTTCTTGACAATATCTAAGACTGGAATGTGTTTGTTTACTTCATCACTTTTTAAACATTTTGCTATGTTGGTTCCCAGCTGGCAAAGGTTTGAAAAAAGTTGGTTTTAATAACAATTTTAAAATTAGTTAAAATTTCGTATGATTCTGAGTAAACTAGTTATCAAAACTTTTCTTTTATAATTTCATTTTAAACAACCATGTATCCGCCGTTTATTTTCGTAAAACAATAATGGATTTATTGGCGCCATGGTGTTGACGTTAGTGATGACGTCACTACTACCGAGGTTATAAGATGTGTCAATTATTAGACGTTTTAGTGTTTTGATACTTCTATGTCAACAAGTTACTCATAACAAAACAATTTGCGAAGGAAAACCTGTTTGATTATTGTAACTGACGTTAATATGACGTCAAAACGAGCATTTCTCAAAAAAAACTGAATTCAACGACCGAAAAAGGGGGTTTTACTTGAATAAAATAATTGTTTTGGTGTTTTGATGTCACAACGATTACCATGGATAATGCCTAGCGCAAATAGAAAATATAGACGTTTAGGTTGCACGTGCATTTTTGTAAAAATTGCCTTTGACGTAGCAGAATGTTAATCATGAGTGATTCCGATATTTTTTATGTCAACAAACAGATAAAATGTCAATAAGTTAATTATCATAGAGAATGTTCGATTCCAGCATTTTTTGTCAAAAATATATGCCCTGAAAAAGTGGTGCGTAACTAAAGTGGCTCACTGTATGACTTTTAAAACAAATACATCCTACATGTTTTGTTGACTGTGGTTCATATTTTGCACATTGTTTGCCTTATGTATGGATATATAAACAATGCTTTCTGACTGCTGATATGATCTTTGCTTCAGACTTTAAGGTCAAAATACTCAGAAACATCTCATTTTAAACCGGAAAGTTGGTTCTACCACTTACGTAATTATGATTCTCCCTATGTGCTATGCTAGGTAGACCAAAGACTTGTTAGAGTAAGGGGATCATGAGCTCTCTGTATGGGTAATAAAATGTAGCCCCTTTAGTCCAGTAAGACATTGAAATACATTTAGACGTGAAAAAGTCTGCCTTATCGGTAAATCTGCTGATGATTCCACATAAACCTAAATATAGGCCTTTAAATTCTGATTCGTTGGCTTGCAACGCGCTAAGTTTTAGAAGATTTAAGTGGATCATATTTAAGACGCAGGGCCCAGTTGTATAAACGTTTTGTTTGGGTAATCGCCTGTTACATTAACGGTCTGTTAAAATTTTCACCAATCAGGCTTGACGTTACATTGTACCTGATTGGTTGAAAATGTACAGACCGTTATTTTAACAAGCGATTTACTATTCAAATAGTTTATGCAACTGGGACCTGGGCCCTGTGACTTTAGACGACAGCAAAGGTTTTGGATTGTTGAAATGACCTTGGAGACAAAGGTCAATGTAAAACATAATATGAGATATAGAGAATACTAGGTGAGTGTCTTTTGATATCAAGTTTACCAGGCAAGGCTTTGAGAACGCTTGTTGACATCGCGAGGCTTGCCGAGCGATTCAACAAGCGTTCTCAAAGCCGAGCCTGGTAAACTTGACATCAATAGATGCGAATCTGGTATTCTATTTATCAGTTTAACCATTGTTGAACTCTCTTCAAACTAGCGATTATGACGTACTTTTTTTATTTTATGTTGATTCAGCGTCATTAGCGACGTCATTCAAAAAGTGCAGCGTCATCATGACCTGATAAAGGTAATATGCCGTGAGATAGGAAACGTTTATTAGGTTATGTTGAAACAATTCAGTTAATATTAGGGGTGACTGATAAAACATACTATGAGATATTTGCAGATTCATCAATTCCACTTATCGATTGACCCCATTCTGCTTGTGCTTTGTCATCGGTTGTGCTTCGTATTAGAATAATGAATAAACGGAAACCTAACCCTAAATTGACTTTAAGAACGTTTAAAATATATAGATGATTTGCTTAATATTGATAACAATTATTTCAAATAAATAGTAAAATAAGTAAGGGTGCAAAGATCAGGTGTCGATACAATCAAGTACCACACCTGACTGAGTCCGATATATCCCACTGAACTTCAGTAAAATAAAACAAAAACCTTTGATACTGAACCCCCTTTTTGGACTTGGACTCCTCCATAACAAATGGCTAAGTTCCATCTAAAATTACGAAATGATTGTAATTTTGTTATATTAAACTTTCAATTCCTTGATGTAGATGTTCCTCGCTCCCCTTCCTATTGCGTATACCTTTCACAACTTATTCATTTTGCAAGTTTATAATCTAATGTTGGTTTGATATTTAACTCCAAGGTCATGATGGTGATTTCAAAGCATACATTGTCAGCCACACATCATACAAAATCATTGTGCCAAATCTGAACACCCCTTATACAAAATGTAAGAGGAGTACGCGTCACGAGTAAAACTAATGGACTGACAGACAGAATACGGTTGTGATTTCAGAATATCCGACTTTCTTTTTCAAAAACTGCAGATATTTATTTGTAAAGAAACATGTCGTATCTGCAGCAGTGCAGTTTCTTCTTTGAGACTAGTATCTGATGAAATGTCAGAGTTTATTGATGTTTTTCGTCCCCCTTTTTACCACTTTCCATTTGATCTCCTATAAAAACTTGTCTAATAGTTGAGCCTGTGCTCTTCAGGATAAGTACTGTAAATTCAGAAATTTTTGCGAGAATTTTATTTTCGCGAACAGCATTAAAAGACATATCTGCGACGTAAAATTCGCGACTATGACATGTTTTACCTTCATCAGTAAAAGACAGAGTGATTACTCCATTTCGCGAGGATTTTATTTTCATGAAACTTCGCATATGCGAAGTTTCGCGAAAATAAAACCCTCGCGAAAATTTCCGAATTTACAGTAATCTGCCCTTCTGTAGTACTGCCAGAGAACCTGCCCCTTAAAAGTTGTTTGTTTGTTTTTTCAGCGACAAATTTAGACATCTCACGTGCAGGAGAATCAATTGGGCTTGCTGGAATAGTTTTCACTCTACTTTTATCCTTCATCGGTCTCCTGAGAGTCAAGGAAGAAGTTTGGAAGACTGTATCTAGCATTACTTGTTTTATCTCATGTAAGTATCGAACAGTCTCAGCAACGAAACAGCCCAGGAGCTGCCTTTTATTAAGTTTATTTTTCCTGCCCCAATATCCATATTGGACTGATTAAATGATAACTGAAGAGTTAGAGACCCAGCTAGCAAACAATCTCAGGCCACTATTGGCCTGCCAGCAAGCGCCATTTAAATGGTGGTTTGCTGGCTGCCCAATAGTAGTCGACTTTTAAATGCTTAAATGGGGGGATGAGAAAGTTACTCATTAGCTACTATTTCTTCACTAAGTCCTTGTCCCCTACTTATTTAGTAAGCGTCCATCATTATAGTCTATCCCCACCATCACGTATTCCTAAATGGGCTCCTCCTGTCATCCTCACGCTGTGTGCCTTCCATCTTATTCACATATTTGACCTCATTATCCATTGTACTTCCCCTTTTGTTCTGCTATTCTTCATATTTGCAGTACCTGCTTAGGTCTTCTACTCATCATTTGATACAAAGTAAGTAAGGTTGCAAAGATCAGGAATCGATACAATCAAGTACCACACCTGACCCAGGATACCAATGGGAAAGCGACAAACTCACAGAAGACACCACAAACGAGAGCCAAGAGGTCAGCCCTTTCCCAGCAGGTGACCACGAAGCACATATAAACAGACGCGCACAAAACATAGCAAACACAAGACAGAACAAAAACAAAAAAGATCCACAAAAGAAGTACTCCTATGCATATGGTCTTCACATTGTGTCTGGAGACCACACTCTCATGTTCCCTTTTATCTCATTATAAACATCAATCATTTTGGCCTCGGCATGACAAAACCTGTCTTCGGGGGTTGCAAACAACACAGGCGCTGACCAGCCTGCGCATCAGCGCAGTCTGATCAGCGCCTTTGTTATTCGCTTTTTGGAAAGTATTATATGTGAACTTGCTACAGGTGAAATTTTATTTTCTAGCTAGACTCTGTAGCTGTGGAGACTGGTTTGAAACTCCCTTTAGTGGAAATCCCAAAGACAGGTTTTCTCGCGATGAGGCATTTAGTACTGGTCCCTTATCATTCTATTTACCGTCTTACCTTCTCAACCAGACCCCTTGATACTGTATCTTGAAATTTTGCAGTATTAGAGCTCTGCTGAAATCTGCTGTGAGCTGGCTGTTGTTTCTGCAGCGGTTGTATAACTGACGGCTTGGCAGATGTCTTCTTAGACAACTTCACACCCCTTATTTTGACCACATCAGCAGTGTTACTCATGTGTGGAGTTAAATTATAATTAATATACATTTGCAATGCAGTGGACTAGTACAAATAAGAATTGACCAACGACTAAGACTAAAGTTAATGGCTAAGGAATGGTGGCGGGTTCAACTTATACTTAACAGCGTTTTAAAACTCAACAAATTTGCTACATCTCCAGCTTCTACTCATGTAAATAAGGTCCCAAACCTCAGTATCATTAGTTCCAGTGTATTTCTGAAATAATTTTTATGTTTATTTGTAATTTTGATTGAAACAAATATTAATGGAAACTAGATCCGCTTCGCTTAGAAAATTACTCATGCGTATACACTGACGTATATTCACTGTTGTGGATAGTTGTACTCGTCTAAAGTTACAAACATGTTCAAAATACAATAACGAAATAAGAGATCATCAATACAGCAGACTCTGTGGTCTAGTGGTTAGAACAGCTGACTCATATTCATGTGGTCCCTGGTTCGATTCCTACCTGACATATATTTTTTCTTAAGTGTTTTTTTTTTCGTTTGTTTTTGGAGCTTTACGCCCACGTCAACAAATTGTCAGTAGTGTCGGACGATTTCCATAGGTTGAACCAGTACTAAGCATTGGATAACGTGTGTAATAGCAAGTGCGCTGGCGGTGAGTCTCGAACTGGCATTGGCCTTTCGATCCCCAGTCTTACGCTCAAGTGGCTTTTTATTTTTTGTTCTTTCACTGGGACTGTAGAACAAAATAATGTTTTATATGATACCACATAATAACATTATATAGTTTTAGAAACACTTTGGGTTGTCGAAAAGACCTGTTTATCACAACATACTGGTGGGACCGCTGGTTAAATTTTCAATGTGTTTGATTACGAATTCAGAGACCCGTTTTGGCAGAAATTCGTTCTAAAAATAGTTTCTACGGTCATCCTTTCCCCTCCGCTGTCTCAATTAGAGCAGCTATCAGTTTCTTGCGAAAGAGTAATCACTCAATATTGATTTACTGTGGAACAGTGTAGACCCATTTATGCCTACTGGAGTCTTCAATCCATTTAAACTTACTGATCGATCTGTAATTATAGAGTCTTTAGTTTTGATTAACGGCAGTGATATTTATCATTTTACAGACATTGTTGTATCATTTAAGCAAACAGTGTAGACGCGTATTAGACATTATCTCATTCACCATCTACCTTGTGTCTACTTTGGATCTGCACTTTTTGTCAAGTTCCTTTATATGAGTGCTAGGCATTACTGGGCATTTAAAATGACTGTGTTCAAATAATGTCATAATGTCCTTTTTGTCTGCGCTGATGGTTTACTCATCAGTCAACAATCTTTCAGTCATATCGGGACGTTTCATGAATCGCTGGGTTAAACCAGTTCTAAGCAGAACATATAGTGTCTTCCTAAAGGACACAACACTTTGGCCCCCCGGTGAGTCTCGAACAAGTGGCCCTTCAGATAATACTCTTGATTATATCGGCGATGTGCAGCTAAAACTATTCAAGTTACGAGAAGTTCCAATGGAAATATATACTACCACCTGACTCGGCCAAAACACAGAGGGTAGTGTATTTGAGCTTCAACCCACAAACGTCTCCGCAATAACATCCAAATAAGCACTCAGGCGGCGACACCGATATGGGCGGGACCCCTGCTACATACAGCCCTGACATGCACCCTCTTCGACAAATGATTGCCAGGCTGTTATAAAGGCAATATAAATAAGATTAGAGAAGCTGGTTTCTGTTTTTCCTGCAGCTCTGAAAGCTGAGATCCCACTACACGAACACGACTCTGGCTGTACAAAAGCTCACTTACCCAACTCACAGCAGTCTTCCCCGCACCTTCATGCCTTTCATTACTGCCTCTGTCAGACAGGGAGTCAAACAGTCTCTGCACACCCAAAACATGGGCCCAAACAGTGCTTTGTATACAACAGCCCTGTTCTGCATTGGACAAGTCTAGTTTAATCAAAGGAAACCCAGTGCACACACAAACACAAACGCCGATACTATTTTTATATGTCAGGCGGAATGATGTGGTTGTAAATGATTTTCGTTGATATGTTGTGTATGGAGATGCACACAACACTTGCGTGCGTGTGTTTGATGGTAGAGGATTGGGATGGAGAACTCAGCAGTCGCTGATAGTTATTGAAATATCGCTTATAGAAGTTGAATATTTGTCAGCTTTAAGCCATGACACTGGCTTCATTTGACCTAAGCTTTTTGACGGTTATTCACACACACACACGCACGCACGTACGCACGCCCGAACGCATACCATCCGGTGTGAGGTCACTTACCTCTGGAAAGATTACCCTAAACATTTCATTCAAATGCAGTCTGTTGTCGTGTAGCTGTCAGTGGTCTGTGCTTACTTCACGTTGTTGAGGGTTAGCTTGTGGTCTATGATTGTATCATTACCTGGTCATTCTCACTTGTTTTAACCAAACATTTATGATATTTCGAACACACCTTGCTCTCAAGTTTACGTTTGTAGGAATAGCTCTTCACTCACTTTATTGATTTGAGTGTAAGAAGTGTTAATAAAACGACCAAATTATTCGCAGACATTAATATCCTTCTATCTACTATTGGCTCCTAGATCCGTTTTGGCAAACAGTGCAGACCCAGATGTGGCATTTGATCAGAGTCTACACTGTTTGTCAAGACAACATCGATCGTCAGTGAAAAAAAACTTTTTTTTCGAAAATATAGCTTGTGGCCCCTCAATATATACAATTATTAGCCATCGTTTATTGTATCAAATTCCACTTATATATCTAACTTCTGAATAATTATGTTGCTATGAATCATTATATTGCCAAGTAATCATTAAATAAGGTATTTCATATATATATGAAACTTTTTTCGAGTTATTGGAACTCTCTGTCGCCACTCTATGAGAAAATTAACTGCTGGCTTGTTACACACAGTAGAGCCGTACTTCTGTCAACATTCTTCTAATTTGGTAAATTACCAAAGCCTTCGTCCTGTGCATCAGTTGTTCGTGATCGCCGCCTTATTGGTAGAGCTGTAATAATTATAACAGAAAGGACAGGGTCTTCTTGAGTTTCTTAACTTAGAATTAACCCAGCAGCCTTGTGAGTAAGTTTGTCTCTCTATCCTATTTCGATTTGGCCGAGTTGTTCAAGAAGTTGATGTTTTCCATTACTAAGAGAATCCACCCACAGAAACAAACCAATGGGACATATCGTAAACCTGGATATTTGTCTGTCTATTCTTAGCTTCAATTAAAGGCTCCGATAGACTGATCATGTTGCTTATCACGGGGTGTAGCATATTGTGAGTTTTGCTTTTTTCTATGCCCCCAAAGGAACTTTGGGAGGCATATAGTAATCGCACTGTCCGTCCGTCCGTCCCGCTTTCGTGTCCGGTCCATATCTCCTATATTCTTTTAGGTAGGAATTCCAAATTTGGTGTGTGGATACATCTTGGGATGGGGGAGTGTCGCGTACCATTTTCGGGTCACTGTGACCTTGACCTTGACCTCTGACCTAGTTTTTAGAATTATCGTGTCCGGAGCATATCTCTTATATTATTTGAAGTAGGAATCTCAAATTTGATGTGTGGATGCATCTCGGGATGAGGAAGTGTCACGTACCATAATTGGGTCACTGTGACCTTGAACTTGACCTCTGACCTAGTTTCTTGAAAACTGCATTGAGTCTGGTGCATATCTTCTATATTCTTTGAGATAGGAATTCCAAATTTGGTGTGTAAATGCATCTTGGGATGACGGGATGTCACATGCCATTTTTGGGTCACTGTGACCTTGACCTCCGACCTAGTTTTAAGAATTATTGTGTCCGGAGCATATCTCTTATATTCTTTGAGTTAGGTATTCCAAATTTGGTGTTTGGATGCATCTTGGGATAGCGGAGTGTCATGTACCATTTTCGGGTCACTGTGACCTTGACCTTGACCTCTGACCTAGTTTTTAGAATAATCATGTCCAGAGCATAACTTTTATATTATTTGAGGTAGGAATCTCAAATTTGGTGTGTGGATGCATCTTAGGATGACGAAGTGTCGCTTACCATAATTGAGTCACTGTGTCCTTGAACTTGACATCTGACCTAGTTTCATAAAACTGGTGCATATATCCTATATTCTTTGAAATAGGAATTCCAAATTTGGTATATAAATGCATCTTGGGATGCCTGAGTGTCACAAACCATTTTGAGTCACTGTGACCTTGACCTCTGACCTTGTTTTCAAGAATTATTGTGTCCAGACAATATCTCCTATATTATTTGATGTAGGCATCCCAAATTTGGGGTGGTGATTCCACTTAGGATGGCGGAGTGGTGCATACCATTTTGAGTCACTTTGACCTTGACATTGACTTCTGGCCTCATTTCTAGGTTTTTCACGCTATATAACAGCTATCTTTCCTAAAATGTGTCTTATGCTAGACCAATTCCTTTGGGGGCATTCGTCACGTGTTTGTGACATTTCTTGTTTCATTTTAAATTCGAATGGGTATTTGAATGTATTTGAAACAGTTGACTCCTAACACACAAACGTTGCATCACGAGTTACATCATGTGTACTAGTTACGGACAAATGGTTTTGGACAGGCAGATTTTCCTCCAGAAAGAAGGTAGATACACAGAGCTTTTTCTGTACTGCAACACGTTTTACATTACCCATTAGTACACGTACCAATGAAAGTTCAGTCTCCAGCTCTCATTTGGGAGGTATACTTAGGGTGCCTATCTATCCACTTTTAGTTGAATGGCGATCGAACTAAATTGATCTGTCATTAACAGTTTGTCAATCACGCAGTCACTCAAACTAAAATGGATAGAAAACACTATCCTTTAATAATAGCCGTTCGTTTTAATCTCTATCAGTATGGATATAAAGCGGCCCAAATATTGTCCGTCATGAGGCTCAAACCCGTTACCACAAGCCTACAAGGTATGTTTGCTAGCCACTATACTATAAAGGTTGTAGCACGTAGCTGTCGCTTTTTTATGTTTAGATTCATTTTCCGATTCGGTACAATTAGTTACACAGTGTACACAACTATACACAGTGAGTTTGGTTTTAGTCATTAGTCGATAGTCGTTAGTTTCATCCTTATTAGAGTTGTCCGGGTTCGCCGCATACGAATAAGTATACGTAAAAGGAAAGGTATAACGACACCGTATTGAAACATGTACGCGATAGGTGTAGATGGGTATTGATGACAAGTTGCAGAAAAAAGTTGACCGGTCCAAAGCTAATACTGTATAGCGTCTCAAGCTTTGATATACAAAAGTGATGCACACTCAACTAATGTAGCGCATGTTTAATTTGTCTGAATACATGCTTTACGTTCCAGATAACGTTTTTTTTTGAGTTATGTGGGGACGATTTTCTGTCTTCCTATATTTGAACAGTCCTGAGAAGCAAATAAAGTAAAACGTAAAACAGCGACTCCGGTGAGTCTTGAGCTAGCAACCCTTCGATCCCCTGCCTTATACTGAAGAAACTGAGCCACTTCGCCCCGCGTGCAGCGTGTCTTCTAGATATACGATCTATCCCATACAGTTAAAATGCTAAATAAACGCCACTTTATGCAAATAAAGGTATGCAATACATGCAAATTCGATAGCGAATTGATATTCCCCGCCGAAATTATGAAAATTAGGCAATAACTCTTGTTCTAATGAATACTCATGTGCATTGGAATGAGTATTCACGTGTATCGCCCGAAATTCATTGATATTTAGGCAATCAGAGGATAATAACATCCCTACACCCAATGACATCCTTATAAATCGTCACATGCATCATCACACCAATGCCATAAATAAATTTCATGAAAATCCTTCTATTGCTTGCTAATCAATGGCTGAGGACTGGAAAACCCATGACATTCTGAAAGCCAAAGGGCAATAACTCATATATTGCCCAGGAAATCATGACAAAATTTCATGTGCATTATAGTATCGTCACATATGCTCAGAATAAAATCCATGAAATTTGATCAATTGCTTACTTAAACAGCGGTTACATTGATCCCACCGACAGTCTGCGGACTGTCAGTGATGCTTATCAGCCAACAGTCGACCGGCACTCGGCTAATTTTGTGTGTAATTTTAGCTGCTTTTTAGGGTCAACCAGCAGAAAAAAACAGTCTTTCGTACTTGACAAACGGTTTGGAGTCGACAGACCGTCTGTCGACTACCAGGCGATCATGGGTCGACGGTCGCCTGACATTCCGCCAACTTCTATTTTTTAAAATGAGTCACTCAAACCTGGCTGACTGTCAGCCGATCATCTGGCGACAGTCGGCTGAGTGACGGCAGATAATCTTTATTATTGAGCGATAGTCAGCAGACAGTCGCCCGATTCTTGTCCCTTATAAGCCACGTCCCATAGTTTCATTGCATTCATGTTTAACTTATTTTAAACTTTCTGCTTTCACTTAATGTTTTCTTTTTATGCGGATAGCGACTAAATACAAACTGTCAAATTTGCTACTATATGGAAAGCACGCATGTATACTGAAGCCAGTCGGCGGATAATCGGGTGTTGGTCGGCCGATTGAAAAACTTTGTGGCTGATAAAATCAATCAAGAGTGGTTTGTTTTCATTGCAACTGCTATCCTAGAGTCAGCCTACTAAAACCCCAACTTTCGTCCGATCAAAATGAAAAAATCTAGTTGGCCGCCAGCTGTCTCTTTCTCTCTCCTTCTCTCTCTCTCTTCTTCTCTCTCTCTCCTCTCTCTCCATCTCTCTTCCTCCTTCTCTCTCTATCTCTCTCATTCTGTCTCTCCTTCTCTCTCTCCTTTCTGTCATTCTTTCACTCTCTCTCATTTCTCTCTCTCTCTCTGTTTCTCTTTCTCTCTCTCTCTCTGTTTCTCTCTCTCTTCCCTCTCTCTATCTCTCCCATTCTCTCTCTCTCCCTTTCATTCTCTCCCAATATCTCTCCTTCTCTATCACCCCCTTATCTCCCTCATCCTTTCTCTCTCATTCTATTTCTCCTCATCTCTCTTTCTTTACCCTCTCTTTCTCTGTCCTTCTCTCTCTCTCTCTCACTCTCTCTCTCTCTCTCTCTTAACCACAAGTGTTCATTCATACTCAGTATAAGTCTTTATCTTCCCCCTCTTTCTCTCTCTCTCCTTCTCTATATCTCCCTCTCTCTATATCTCTCTCGCCTTCTCTCTCTCTTCTCTCCCATTCTCTCTCTGTCCTTTTCTCTCTCCTTCTTACTCTATCTCTCTCCCTCTTCTTCTCTATCTCTCTCCTTATCTCTCTCTCCATTTTTCTCTCTCCCCTTCTCTTCTCTCTCTTATTCTCTCTATCCTTCTCTCTCTCATTCTCTCACTCCTTCTCTCTCTCTTCTCTCTCTCATTCTCCCTCTCATTATCTCTATTTCTCTCCTTTTTGCTCTCTCTCCTATCTCTCTCCTTCTATCTCTCTCCTTCTATCTCTCTCTTTCTCTTCCCTCTCTCCTTCTCTCTCCCCTTCCCACTCACCCCTTCTCTATCTCTCATTCTCTCTCTCTCCTCTCTCTCTTTCTCTCTCTCTCTGTCTCTTCTTCTGTCTCTCCCTCTCTCTTCTCTGTCTCCTCTCTCTTTCTTTCTCTCTTTTCCCTCTCTCTCCTTTGTCTCTCCTTATCTCTTACCTCTCTCTCTCCCTCTCTCCCTCCTTCTCTCTCTCCATCTATCTCCCCCTCTTCCTTGCTCTCTCTCCTTCTCTCATCCTCTCTCTTTCTCCTCTCTCTCTCTCTACCTCTCTCCTTCTCTCTCCTTTTGTCCCTCTTTCTCTCTCTCATTCTCTCTCTCCTTCTCCCCTTCTCTCTCCTCTCATTTTCTCTATCTCCTTCCATCCTTCTCTCTCCTTCTCTCCTTCTCCCCCCCTCTCTCTCTCTCTCTCTATCTCCTTCTCTCCCTCTCTTCTTCTCTCCCTCTCTCCATACCTCTCTCCTTCTCTCTCTTCTCTATCATTCTCTCTCCTTCTCTCTCTCCTTCTCTCTCTCATTCTCTCTCGCCCCCTCTCCTCTCTCCCTTCTTCTATGTCGCTATTTCTCTCTCCTTCTTTCTCCTTCTCTCTCTCTCTCTCTCTCTCTCTTGTTAAAAGTTTTGATATCGACAATATTATATATATTATATGATTTTTAGAATATACTGGACTGCTCAACATACTCATTAGCTCCGTACTACTTCCACTGTGGTGATATCGCTTTAACGTTTACCTATCCGTATTTGTATGCTTATGCCGCTTATTCTGGACATCTCTATTTGTAATAGTCTAGTAGCCTATTACACATGGGAGCTAATGTAAATCGTTATATTATACAATTATTGACTTCAATGAGGTAGACATAAGGATTTATCTACCTGAAAAAGTGATCATTCACCGAGGCCATTAGGCCGAGGTGAATATCACTTTTAAGGGTAGATAAATCCTTATGTCTACCAAAGTTCAAGTCAATAACTGTTCTGTTATATGGCTTTTCATTTAAGAATGAAAAATTTTGCTACTTTCACTTTTGTTATCTAAGACATCTAAGGACTTTCTCACAAGTTTTAGCAACTGTCATTAAAATATTTTAATATATAGTAATTTGCATTTTCAAGTGTATATTAATTATCTTAATGGGGAATATAAAATGTTATCATAAAACTGTATTTACAGTTTGTTTATTCAAACAAAGATAAATAAGCAAACAAAACAAAAGTGTTGTAAAAATCATGAAAGTTTTTACTTTACATGTTGGGAGTTAAAACAGCAAATCATGTCAATTTCATGCAGCACATGCTAGTTTCACACTCATCATGCTATTTTTAGCTCTGTAGATGGTAATATTGCAGAAGTGTCAAAAATATTAACTTCTGGAAACTAGTTTGAGCTGGTTTTCATGCAATATTAACTAATGGACTGGTTTAGACCAGTTTCCAGGTAGACATAGTAATTTATGAAGACAAATTGGGCCAATCAGGAGACAGGATTCTCTCCAGTCATATAACAATATTTCTTATCTGATCAAATCCCAAATTTATCGTCATGTTTTAATTTTATAGGTTCTGGCCATTGCTCTGTCATATATTTGCAATGCACACTGTGTCTCTCTGTGCTAGCACAAAATTGCATTTTCTCTCATTCTCATTCTCTCATTATATGTGATAAAGCACATTACTAATCAACTAAATATAGGACTTATACAGTGAAATGTGTTGTATTATACTGGTGACATTTCTATCTTTCATATTTGATATTACCTCAGACCTATACAGCTTACCTCAGACCTATATGGTTTGCCTCGGACAATATGAAATTGACCTTGGAAAATATGGAATTCAAATTGTCATTAAAAATACATGACACCTGCTTTACAAGTTCAATTATTTGAATTGAATATTAAATGTTTTATCAATAATTTTTATTATATAACTAAGTAAAAAGACCGATTTTCATTGGCTTAGAGTGCCCACGTGGCCAGTCTATATATTGTCATATTCACTGGCTGGCGCGCGCTTGCCGGTGAATATTAGTTACTAAAATTAGACTTGAATAACTCCCGCCAATACTTAGACCACGTCGCATACGTTTACATGTATTTGTAATGTCTTTCAAGCGTAAAAACGACGTTACACCGTCTAACGCCATGAATGACGTCATTTTCTAGTAATAAATGACGTCAGCTATCACACATTTTCCCTGCGCTTTCAAAGCTGTGAATTATTGTTTGATATATCACACTATTTTAACAGTGGCTCTACAGGCGAGGCATGTTAGAATTTTTGTGAGTTAATTTTGAATGATGACACCCATGCACAACATATGTAAAATAGTAAATGGGTGGCCTTATCTAGGTCTGCACTGTTTCTGCTATATGCTTGATTTTTCAAAAACTCGTATATAAGTTCATTATTTTTTCCAGGTGCAATGCTACATGTACAGCTTTCTCTAAATGTTATATAATAAAACAGTTATTGACTAATGAGGCATTGGATATGATGTGATATCGACCAGAGAATACCATTCGCCTCGGCCAATATTCAGGCCTATGCATAATGTACTCAAAACCAGTATTCAGCACTTTGGGCTTATCTGATATGATGCTGTAAATCTGTCAGTAAGACCTCCGCAGGCCATTATAACAGCCATCCTACTGGCTTTGTTTATACATTAGATTAGTAGCAAGACATTTTTTCATGGAAATCTGAGATATGGTAAAATTTGACATATGGTATGGTTCAAAATGAATATGTCGCCTGCTATTTTTTTTAAATCATTTTTTTCGAAAATTTCTTTCAGGAATACCCTCAGAGTAACAAACAGTTTTGATGCAGATCAAGCTCGGCGTTTTGCGGGACTTGATCTGGGACAAATTGTTTGCAAAGGTTATCAGCAGACAACACTAGTAGGCATGATCAGTCTGATCCGGACAGTCAAGACAGTTTGTTAAAAAGCTAGTGAAACATTTCAGCAGACGTCAAAAGCAGATTCTTTGCGTACTGGGCAATCTTGCATTTTTGTTAATCATTTTTTCGAAATACAATCATAGTGTAAAAAAATGTCAAACAGTTTGGATCCAGATCAGGCCTGACATTAAGTCGGGGCGTGATCTGGGTCTAAACTGTTAGCAAAGGCTATCAGAAAAATACTAGGAGGGAAAGAGTTAATACAATTTTTGGCTAATTGCTCAGACACTGATTAGACGCTTTACTCTGCAGTAGCTGATCTCGGTCTTTACTATTTGACAAATGTCTGAAAAAGTTGCTGACCCACTTTCTGTACGATTTTTGCTGAGGTGAGATGCTTCAAATTTCGGAAGTGGGTGTATGGTTTAAAATCATTTTTTTTTTCAAAATATTCTCTCAACAATACCATGTGAGTGTCAAACAGTTTGGATCCAGATTAGGCCCGACGTTACGTCAGGGCCTGATCTGGTCTGGGTCAAACTGTTCGCAAAGATTATCAGCAGAAGACAGCTAGTAGGGATAAAGTTTGGCTAACAGCTCAGAACCTGAGTAGACTCTTTGCTCTGCAGAAGCTGATCTTCATCTGTACTGTTTGCCAATCTGAAAAAAAATCTACGGAACCCCAGGTGTGGAAGCCATTAAAATTGGATATTTATCATTCTCTTGGAGAGACTGCATGCTATGCTGTTAAGCTGTCAAATAATCATTATTTATTCTCGTTTTATAGTTTGTAATTGAGGGCTCAGTCCAAGCCACTTTCAGTTCAATTTTCGTAGGCCTGTATTGGTATTCTCTGGTCGATATCACATCATATCCAATGCCTCATTAGTCAATAATTGTATAATGCCTTTAAAGTAGTTTCCATCAGAACTGATAAAAAATTTCTTAATCAGAATTTAATTAAGTCTTCTCATATTTACTGTCAGTCGAATATAATTGATAAAACTGCATTGAGTGTCATTTGAAAGTTAATTAGTAAAATTGTCATTAATCAAGTGGTTTCATATTGGCTCAGTTACAAGTCCTTGGTCAGCTGTATTGGAACTCAGCCTTCTACCTCAGACCAATACAACTTAGGTCAGACCTGTAAATGAGCCAATACGAAATCACTTGATTTATAATATTATAATAGCGTCTGCCTAAGTCCAAGTATTTTGTTACATTTGGTCCAGCTTTAGTTATTTATATAAGTATTTGGGACCCAGCTTGCATGAAGCCTACATTATGGATTGGGGACCATGTGTTACAGATTATGTATTTTGTATTTCTGATTCAGTGTTACTCCTTTCCAATGTTTGTTGGTTTTACAACCCCAATAGTTTCCTGTTATTGTAGACAACAAAGTTAACTACCGGTAAACATTGAGTTAACTATAGTCAACTGTTTTAAGGAACAGTAGGTCACTAGGCAGTTGACTATAAGTTAACACATCGTTTAACTGCAGTTGACTCATCGTTAACAATGATGTTAATTACAGTGTGACTGTTACTGTATACTGATTACGTTTTTTTTTCACCTATATTTCAGGTTTCTCAATAATCGTTGGTATATTCTTCTACCCAAATGCTGTCATTATCAGCACTTTTGCTGCCAAATCAAGAATCCATTTCTCTTTCTTTCTGTGTGTAGTGTCGGGTGTCAGCCTGCTCGTGTGTACATGTCTTTTAATACAGGACAAACGTACAGTACGACGACGAGCTGTGGAGCGGACAGCGATGCATTATGATGCGAACCAAGTTGAAGATAGGAACCAAGGATTGGGTTATATAGGACCTCAATATCAACCTGGAATTCAATCCCCACCTACCAGGTTTATCCCAGTTATACACTCAACACAGTTGGACAGGCATAGTTTGAATCGGGATCGGTACATCCAGCCGCTACATGCGGACCCGCCTCCAAGATATGGAACCAAATGGTTTCGAGTTTAAGCGCATGTATATAAACAATGTTCTCGCTTTTTATAGATTTTGTGCAAAGTATATTTGAGCCATGGCATTAGATTTCCAACAATGTGGTATGTGAGACCAGCAAAGGCTCAGACCAGCCTGCGCATACGCGCATTCTGATCAGAGCCATTGCTAGTCGCTTGAATATTCTATGACTGTTAAGCTAAGGACCGAACAACATTTGGAGTTTCTAAGCTAAAATGGAGGCTGTACATGCTCGTCCTAGTCTACGCTTGTCAAAATGCCACAATGTTGGAAATCACATGTCACAGCTCACTTTTACTTCAAGTACACCTCTTATAAGGGATGATTATTATTATTGTTCGGGACCCTGTACACATGTAGCAAATCTGGGACTAAATAATTTCGGCGAAATCTTCGTATCTTCGTGCCTTTTATGAAGTACTCCGACCTTACTCATGGTTTTACCAAGAAATTTTCTGATGGCCTAGTGATAACCAAAGTATACAGTCTAGCATATAAGACCAGGAAATTGAACAAAATTTGTTCAGTTACCTGTACCCCTTTTCGCCTGAGTCATTCATGGAACAAATTCCTGCTTCTCCAATAATTACATTAATACAGCAGATGAGGTGATCTGGTTTCATCTTTCTCCCAGTATTTTCGAAGTTGTATATACTAAACCAGGATGCAATTTTACATATTTATTCTGATTAATTGTAGATTTGATGTCCCCAAAGTTTCTTAATATAGACCAGGGAAGTGTTGCATACAAAATGTTTATTTAGAATTTATAAATAATACAGAATTTCTCATGCAGCTGATCTTTGTATATTTTCTTACCTTTTTCTCAATTCCTTCTTGCAAAGAGTTATAAACTGACTTGACCAACTCTGAATTTTTCTCTGTGGTCTAAATAAATTTAACAGCAGGAGCCAATTACAAGGTAACGTTGTACCCCAGGCTCTATGAACATGGGAAGGGCTTAGGTGCAAAACTAGTCCAAAAATAGTAAGTGAGTATGATCAGGAAATACCACAATCACAAACTGCAGACAACCCCGTGGCACCGCGAGGAAGAGCCGCTCAACCATCACGAGACACCAGGAAGACAATTTAAGCAAAGCAATCAGCTCTCTCTCCCCCATCAAGATGATTGCAATACTAGAATGGACATAAAGTAACGGACCCAAAATATGGTATTTATGTGTGACAGTTTCCATATTAAAATAGAATCTCTTTAGAAAGCATTTATACTTGGACCATATGCACAATTGAGGCTTTAGTTTTATTTCATGGCGTACGACAATAGCGTCCATGCCAGGGGTGGGGCTAGAGGTCAAAAGGATTATTGACGGTTTGAGCCTTATGCGCCTATTTTTCTGATTCCCAGAACGCTGTTTTAAGCTTCAGGTGTGATGCATGTAGTATCAGTGCAATAGGTGAATCTAATGACAAGAGCCAGTTGCAAAATGTTTTCAAATCTCCTACACACTTGAGATATATGGCGGGTTGAACGGGAGGGGGTCTGAAATTTCATGGCAATGAAAAGCGATTTAAAAGTGATATTTGCACTTTTTCTTGATTTTTTTGGTAGGCATGGTGATATCTATTGCATATATCATATGTAGAGGGTTCACAAACCACGATATTTGGTGAATTTGTTTTAAACACAAAACATGTTTTGTAACTAAACAATATTGAACTTACCAGTGCAGTTATACTATATGCACTGTATATAATAGAAAACTGAAAGCTCAGGAAAAAGAAAAAGAAACAAATACTTTTGAATCAATGAAAATGTCCCATTTAGCATTTGAAAGTAGAGCTGATTCTGACTAGAACTTTTGAATGTAACTTATGCTTGTTTGAAGAGCATAGCATTTAAAGTGTCCGAATATTTATAATGTACGTACAAAAAATACATGTATATCCCTATTATTCACTATATATGAGATAAACCTAAAACAGTAAGGTGTTTATTTGTCATAAACCTCTGCATGTCAGCTGAGAATTTTGTCATCTGCCAATAGCCTTTGCAAACAGTTTCCACCCAGATCAAACCAATAGAATGTCGGTCTTGATCTGGATCCAAACTGTTTGATATTCTGATAGAGTTCATGGGTGCTTTAACTATAAAAATGAATTTTGAAAAAAAAGTGAGCAGACAAAAATAAAAGCATCAACAATTTCAAAGTATACAAATCGATAATTACAGGGCGTTTGCAAAAGATGTCATTGAATAACAGTTAACTTTTTTTCATATGAAAAACGCATAAACCTTGCTTATTCTACTTTTAATCTTAACGTTCTTTATATTAAACTAGCACAGAATACATAGCAATTTAAGAGGTTGGTGTTAGAGAACTTCATTACTGTAATTTATTCCTTACTTGGTAGAAAAAGCATTGTATGTACTTAGGCCCTGGGGTTTTTTTTGGCAGCAGAACATCTCCCCACTTGCTTATCAGTTTTTAGAGTAAAATCCTGGATTGACGCCGTTTACAATATTGTGACATGCTGGGTGAACTTTAGAGAAAATCATTTGCATGAACATTAGCTACAATTATCTGAATGCAATATTTAGAAGTATTTCGACCCAAATATTATGTATTTCTGGTATTATTTACAATTTTTCAATTTGACCTTGAAAGGTTCATAAGCAAAAATTGTAAATATATATTCATCTACCAGAAATTTGTACATTGGGGCGAAAATACTTCTAAATATTATTGTCGGATAATTGAAGTTCATGTTCATGCAACTGTTTTTTTCTAAAGTTCACCCAGTGTGTCACAATATTGAAAATTGTATCAAAATAGTAAGTGAGTATGATCAGGACATACCACAATCACAGATCGCAGACAACCCCATGGCACCGCGAGGAAGAACCACGAAGTAACTCAAAAAAGACTGATAAGCATGCTGCGGATTGGTCAAACGCTGTATGTAGGGGAGTAAAGTGATGTATGTGAGATGTATAAATTGTTCATACAACAATGTGGCCAAAGGTATCCGTCTCCTTGATAAAAAAAAACATTTTTTTGTTTATACAGGAAAATGTTCATGCAAGTAAGAGCTTTTGAAAGATATATTCCCTTAAATCCATGCATTTTACAACCATGAAAAAATCACAAAAAGAAAGCAAATTGATTCAGGCAATAAATATAATTTTATAGTTTTCTGGTGTGTATTGTCTATTTAAACTTAGGGGATCAAAGGTTAATAATAGATACAGTCGGAAAATAAATAGAGAATACTAGGTGAGTGTCTTTTGTTATCAAGTTTACCAGGCAAGGCTTTGAGAATGCTTGTTGACATCGCGAGGCTTGCCGAGCGATTCAACATGCGTTCTCAAAGCCGAGCCTGGTAAACTTGATATCAAAAGACGCGAGTCTGGTATTCTATTTATCAGTTTACCCATAGTTTCACTCTTCAAACTAGCGATTATGATGTAATTTTAGATTTTTGAGTTGATTCAGCGTCATTAGCGACGTCTTTCAAAAAGTGCAACGTCATGATGACCTGATAAAGGCGCATGCCGTGAGATAGACAACGTTTATCAGGCAACGTGCAACAATGCAGTTAATATGAGAGGTAACTGATAAAGAAACACCTTACATGCCAGAGGGCTATTCCAGACAGATCAAAGGTAAATCTTTATGGTTATAACTTCCTAACAGGGGGCAGTAAAGTGGTCCCATGAAGGGTGTAGGTACTTTATGATAAAATATTGATATTTAGGGAAGATAATGTGATTTATACAGATACGTGGGGAGCGCAGTGGCTCAGTGGTTGAGTGCTTGACTCGAGACCTAGCGGCCGCGGGTTCGAGCCTCACCGGCGTCACTGCGTTGTGTCCTTGAGCAAGACACATTAATCCTAGCTTAGTACTGGTTCAACCCAGGAAGACCCGTCCCTTTATAACTGAAAGATTGTTTTATGGGACGTAAAGAACCAAATCAAACAAACAAACAAATACAGATAAGTCCCCTCTTGGGGCCCCTTTAATCCTGTAAGATGCTGAAACTGCACCTTTCAGTTAATCCTTTAATTATCTCTATTGGACAGAAATGTATGTCTTAAACTGTTACGCCATAGCAAAAAGTAGGTCAACTGGAATTCATTTCGAGTAGCAAAGGAGCTCTAGCGATAAGGCGTATATTTTCCCTAGTTGACATGATTACAAAGCCTAAAATTTCAAATTGCCCTAATGTTTTTAAAATTGAACTGTTTCGGTAGTAAAATATGCATAGAAAGCATCAAAATACGTTTCAAAGCGATTCATCAATTACAAGGCCGTAAAAACTTGCGCCTTCTACTCCCACCCCTCATTTTACGTCTTTAGACTGGTGGCCGTTTAGACGAGAGTTTTAGTAAATCCTTTGCAGGTTTTCAAAAAGTAAAAGTTCTAAAATATTAAGGATATAAGTGCCATTCATTTCCAAAAATTTGCGGTATTCCTTCTGCGCATGCGTACGAAATATACTTAAAATTGTGACGTTTGTCATTGAAAAGATGAAACTGGCGTCTTTCATTTTGTTTTTAGATGCTTTCCCCCCAGACCCAAGATGCTCTTTGGACAATTAAATGTCGCTATACAAATATATAACATATGTAAAGGGCGTCTTGGATCTATGGGGGGGGAGGGTTTGTATAAGCGAAAGAAGACATCGAATATCTGACAAAAATAGACCACTTTGGAAGATGGTCGTTTTTATTGTACATCAGCTGTATAAATAGTTTTACTGTACATAGCGTGGTTCCTTGTTTAACGGTCTAGTTCCCATATATGTTACTGAATAACAAGCACAGTTGATGATCGAAATAAACTCTCATTCAATAAGAAGTAGAGTTATTACATGCATAAAGGAAACCCCGTTTTAAATATTCAAATTCGGGGGCAATGGTGCATCGACGGCTCTTCTATAAATATATAAATATTTGTTGAATGTGCCTAGTTTCTCCAGTCGTTATTTCAACAAAACAAAATTAACGTCTCGTTTAGGTAGATTGCTCGCCTTATCGCTAGAAATTCTTGAAGGTTTTAAACATAATAGTTTCAAATGACTTCTGCATATTAGAAGGAGCGTTTGATTTTATGATGGAAATAAGTTTTGCAGCAGAAAATATTGACTGTGTAATGGATGAAGCAGACGTGCTTCATCTAATTAGGTTTGTGTTCAATTTGATGAAAAATTAAATAACTGGGGGAATGTTAGTGGAATTGTCAGTGAGTAAGCAAGATGACCTATACAATTAACAAGTGAGAAAAATCGATTTCTAGCGATAACAAGGGATTAATTCTGATTTTTATTGATGTTTCAAAGATAGATGGGAATCGTTGTAAACAAAGACTGGCGAGTTTGCCTCGTTTTGCGGCATACAGGTAGTCTCAGTTTACAGTTATAATGAACCTACCACCGAATACTGCATATGCACGTGGTAGTAAATTCGTCATCTTTACCTGTTTATAACAAATATAGAATCGCCTCATTACTATAGTAGCCTATAGATAAGTTAAAAGTGACGTAAAAGAGCGTACCAACACTTGAAGGTAATACAGGTTATACCGTTATTAACGGTAAAAAAATACATTAATACCTGACAAAGGTTTTCAAAATACGGAAATATTAACCAAGCCGTCATAGCTCAGTCGGTTGAGCCGAGGCAAATATTTGTATCTATATCTTTTAACGAGAGATTTAAAACTGGGGAGGGTTCGAATCCCACACGATTGATTTTTTTTTTCATGAAGGAGATATTTTTAAATATCATTATTGCTTAAACAAGACTTTTTATCATATTTTTGTTATATTTTAAATGTTTTTACTAAAGTATTCTTTGAGCTAGCAAATATAAAATTACTCTCCTTATAGCATATTTGAGAAGCGGACTTTGGGTATATCGCCTTTTTCGTAACACCCATTTTAGACAACTGACCTTTTCGTCTGTAAAATGATTATCAATGTTTCTATGATTAATAGAAAACCAACTGCTGCAAAGCCCAAATTTGTAAGTGGGTGGTAAACGACAAGCCTTTTTGTAAAACAGCTGTTTCAAGGAGAGTAGACTTACATGTATTACAAAACATGTCATCAGGTCATCGCCTTCTTTCCGCTTTTCGTTTTCTGTCATATCCGATAAAAATAATAAAGGTCATCATTCACAAACATAAAATATCAAAAAGCAAAGATAAAAAAATATACCATGATTGGGGTTCAAACATTCAATTGCAAAACTTCGGGACAGAGGTCTACGATCTTACCACCGCGCCAGCCCAACTGTGACAAACATTAATGATAAAAGAATATAATGTACAAAGTAGCGAAACCGTTTTACCTATTTACATCAATGGACAATGTCCAATTATCGAAACATGCTCTGACGTCACTTTGAACTTATCTAGTAAGGACAGTATGCATCTTTGAAACAATAATATCCATGACTGCTCAAAATAAAACATAATTATCACATGACGTTGCGTCTGGGAGTGATATAATGTCATGCAATAAAAATCGACAAACCACTAGTGGTTTACAAATAATATAAGTAACGTTACGTGATGACATCCATAATAATGTGGCGTAAAAGATGGCAAAACTTTGATACGGATGTACCACTATCACACACCGCAGAACAACCAACCGCACGAGGAAAGGGTACAGAAAACTAAAAGTCACACAACATCAGGAAGACAATTAAAGTAAAGCAACCATCACTCTCTTCCTCATCAAGAATTTTGCAAAAATAGAAAGAACGCTAAGTGCTGCAATACAAAACAAGAACCAAACACCAAATTCCAAAAACAGTGGGAGCAACAATAAAAATGAATCTTGAAACAACAGAACCAACACCTTAGAACCGACAGCTGACTTAGCCTCTTAGTGGCTTTAAAATTCATTCAACTGGCGCCAAACCTTCGCCCTAGATTCTGCTGTTGTTAAATCATGACACCAGAACAAAAACAAATACAACTCCAAAGTAAAGCAACAATCTCCTCACATTGTTAAGATGATCACAAGACAAAAAATAGCAGAACACAACCACGTCACAAATTCAAGCAGAACTGCATTGGCCAATTTCATGGAATCAGGCCTCGGATGTATGTCGAGGGTCTACTTTGATGATGTGGCGCTAAGGTCACATAATTTGACGCTAATGTCAAAGAAACCATGACAATACAATAACAAGTTATATTACAGTGAAATAAATGGTTACAACATTCCGCAAGATGTTATAAATGAAGTATTTTTTTCAATCAACGATCTCTATAGTGATATTTCATTGAAAAACATAAACCTCATTTATTCTGTTGACATAATAATGGACATAATAGAGGTAACCACACAGGCTACAGAAATAAATTTCCTAATGCCAGTTTTGGCTAACAAAAGCAGCTTTTTCATACATAATACATCTGAGGCTTGATACTCGAATTGAGCCAAGATTTTCTGATTGCACAAAGCCAAGAATAAAACACCAACTGCTACACAATGTAGCCACAGGGGGTTGTATGCGGGGGGATGGGGGGACTAAAATGCATTTTATTGGTGCAAATATATGCCCTAGATTCAGTTGTTGTTATAACACAAAAAGTGTTTAGCTCGCATGGAGGCTTGTGTATCACAGAAAAAAGAATCTGATTAAATTAACATTATATAATGAAACCAAGAAATGGCTCATGAATCACAGATAGTCAGAGCTAAAGAAAACCTAAATTTGATCCGCCACGATGGCCAATGATGAACACAAGTATCAGGAACCAACCAATCGATGAAAGCTAAATATGTCGTGGCCACCATTGACCCTGAGGCCTGACTGATCACTAACATGATTTAAAACCACATTTAAGCAACCTTGAAAATAGTGTGCTTTTTTTGATAAGGGGAGAGAGGATCCAAACCAAATACCACTAAAACCGGACCATCGTCAGGCCGCCAGTGAAACGTCATTGAAACATTGAAATGGTGATTCTCTGGCGGGCCGATGATGGCCCAACATTGAATGTTGGCTTGGTCACTTTCTGATTTTTCAGGGAATCTGGACGAGTAGGCCTATTACTAAGAAACCTGATAGATTTGTGATTTTTTCAGGGGGGCCAGACACCCCACCCCCTTCCCCTCTGAATCACGACGGTCAGCTTCATCTCCAGAATTAGCTGTACATGAAGGAGTCTATTTATCAGACGCTCTCTTCTTTCATCAGGCGCTCGCTTCTTCACAGATGATTATCTCTACCACAAGCACATCGCCATTGATGATCCAAGACCTTCAGCACAGGGGTATTGTAAGAACAAGTGACAAAGGCAAAGCCATCCAGAGAATTATACATAAATCGGGATATGCATAAAAACATATTATGCGAGATTCACAAGACCCTCTCTATGGCAACGAGCAAGAAGCCAAAGACAGAGGAAAGTACCTAGCATGCTACAACTACAGGACCCGGATACATAAGAGGAAGCCTACCATACCTAGTTTAAGTTTAAAGTTCCCCATTTAAAAGTTAAGATAATATAATACATTTTTACGAAGGGTACTATAGATTAATGATAGACAAAACCAATATGGAAAGGCGTAGCAACGCCAAAGGAGGCGAGAAAAGCATAGAAAATGCATTTCAAAAAACAGCAACGCCAATAAAGCGTAATAACGCTAATCCGATGGCGTAAATTTTTGCTTGATAACATCCTTTGAAAGACGTTAAAACGCGTTTAAACGACGTATGATAACGTATTTGTTCGCGTTTGTACGCCTTTTGAAAGTCGTAATTAACACATTTTTCGCTTTAGTACTCTTTTACGCCTTTTTCGCGTTATTACGCTTTTGATTATTTAAGGCGTTAGTGCAGCTCATGTAAGATAAAAGGGGCAACATAATGCCTTACAAAATGCGTTTTATGGCTAAAAAGGGTGATATAACATGTTTCAAAGGCCCATTAACACCTTTGCAAGGCCTAATAACACAAAAATACATCTTAAAATAGTGCAATAAAGCGTGTAATTACCACTTTCAAAATACGTTTTGACGCCTTTCAAGAGGCGTACTAATGCGAAAAGGCGTTTTAATGCAAAAAGGGCATTTAAACGATTTTGCATTACTACGTCTTTGGATTTGCGTAACAACGCGCTTTTTTGACGTAGCTACGACTTTTTGCGCAATATAACGTATTTCCTATGCGTTTTTGCTCCTTCTTTGGCTTTACAACGCCTTTTCATATTTTGTTTGTCTAGCGTGAACCTTATTGATATTATGTTCTAATTCGACTCTTCTCATACGAACATAAATCATTTATATTTTATTGCAGCGTTGTTTTACATTTCTTCTTTACAATATAAAGAAGCATCATTCACCTGTCAGTTTCTTCAGACCATTTAGCCTATCTATACTGCACATGCTCAGAAGCTTCTTATTTGCAATCAAATAAAACTAACAAGAATATAGTATGTGCCAACAGCCAGCTGATCGACGTGTATTTAGTATATTTCATGACAAAAGAATAGCATATTTTTGTGTTTGTTATCCTGAAGCTCTGCTACAGCCGTATTCTAAGTCCATCCGCTATAGCCTTGGTTTGCGATTCCCAAACAATGGAAGAACTTTTACAAGTTAAACCTGAAACGAACTGATATAATATCATTTTAAAGTATTGTCTTTAATCTTATATTTTTTACAATTTTGAACAAATTGTTACTACTACAATTGAAATTTAACATCCTGTGTAACTTTAAGTTTAAAATGCGCTGATGTCATTACAATTTATCTGTAAACTTGCGTAAGTTCTGAAAGAAATGCTTAGATGCTCTTGTTGAATAAAGCATAAAAAGCTTTAAATTTATTTATGCAATACTACGAAAAAAGCTACAATAAAACTCATAAACACAGCTGGTTCAATCAGAATATACATGTAAGCTGTTAACACAATAATCTAATTCAATTTAGAAGCAACCGACGCTAATGCATATATGTAATAATATGCGTGATAATACTTCTATGGATAGACAAAACACTTTGAAGCGTGACAACGCTTACAATATGAAACATAGTTCTCTTAAAATGTATGTCTTCAGTCGTTTCTCATGAAATATTTAACAAGAACAGATGTTCATGTCCAATTGGATTATTATATGGGCTCTGCAATAGAAATACCCAAAGTTAATTACTCAAAGGTCATGGTACATCTGTATGAAATGCTTTGTGAGCATCTGCTTACCCTAACCATGAGAATAATCACTTGTTTTACGTTTTATTTTATGCTTTTTACTTTAGTATTATAATATAAAAGCGCAGATGCATTTACCTTTAAGTGCATCTCCCTTAGATCAATACTTGCCAATCTGTATTTCTCCAGATATTCGCAAATTTCACTATCTGCTTGCCATCTCTACCACTTCTTTCTATTCCTCAATCCTGAAATTCTTCCTGCCTCTAATGCATACCAAATTTGACTATGATGCCCAGTCTTTTCAAACATCTCAAAGAACTAAATACTTGTAATAAATATAGTACATTCATACCTAACAACAATGGGATAGACGAGACCAGAAATTAGATAGCATTCGTGCTTAATTAGCCCTTCTAGACTCAAATTCTAATCTATTCAAACCATCCCAATATTGTAAAATATCCCTAAGATATATTCCTTGATGGACATGGCCATGACAAAACTAAAATAGTGCATTTCATTTGTACGTCAGTATATGCTTAAATGAAAGGAATAAAGGTCCAAATTATAAAAAATACATATTCGTTTCTTGAAAGATCTACTTTCATATTCCCATAATATTTGCAAATCAATATTTTATAACTTGTAATGTCATGCGACATTAAATAATTGAACATGCGACATAAAGTAATTGAACACTTAATGTATATATTATGCTTCTTATACTGTTGGCCAATGTTTCCATCATCATTCTTGAAACATGTGTGCTTAAAAATAGTATATGATGTGTATGCTACATCATAATTGTGGGTGGGTGGGTGGGGTGAAAGCACGTTTGAACGATCTGCTGGCTAAGGCTTCGATAATTCAAAATTATCCTATCTGCTCTTTTTACACCTGTCGTCACGTGCAATAGAAGTTTCACGTGCAAATTCATTTTTCAAATGAATACAACTCACGTGAAACTTAACTAATTAATGCTTTTTCAACCTAGACTTGGTGTACCATAAAACCTCTTACAAGCGCACATTCACACATTTACCTTAAAACGCCGTGCAAACAAATATAAATTTCATTATCACCCTTTTAAAGGCGTAATAACGCGAAACAAAGCCATATAACGCCTTTATCACGCAAAATACGGTGTAAAACACCTTTCAAAAAGCGTTATCACGCCTCTATTTTGAGTTACTACGCCACTGGATTCGTGTTACTAAACATTTTGGATTGCGTTGAAACGCATTTCCTATGCGTTGCTGTGTCTCTTTGGCACAACTACACCTTTCCATATTTTTGGTCAAACGTGATCGGCCATTATGTACATTTCATAAGACAATTGGGATAAGACCAGTCCATTTGCCGGAAACCTCTAGAAGATAGACAACGTCTCGGCTGGCTTGGCATGCTGTATAAAATCAAGAAGAGAATACATGTAGTCGACATTGGTCCCAGTGATATACTAATGTAAAGTCTGAGCCTCTCACCCCTTCTCAAAATCTAGCTTTTAATGCAATGAACAGCATTCTTGTGAGACTGTAGATGCTAATGAGCATCACCATTATCTTTCTCAGTCAAATTATCCAAGGTTGATCTCATGGATCCAGATTTGTATCCACTGGATCCAAATCTGGATACACTGAGCTCCTTCTACTTTTGTGTTTGGGATTTATCAGGCTAAACTATATTCTAAATGGATGTGTGTAGTTTGCACACGGTTTTGATCTTAATGCATGTCAGTGCATGTTGTATTTACGGGAAACCGAAGTGGAAGTTTTCTGAAGTTTACTGTGTTTACCCATATTCTGAGGAACACTGCCTTATGATTCCTTTACCCAGGGTGTAGATCATGTTTGTGTTCCTTTCTTAAACCGTTTCCCAAATCATCGCTGTTCCGAAAGCTAGTTCTTGTTTCTATTTGTGAAGCCGGGTGCGGGTGCACTTTCATGTTTGTACCATGAATCGGTATTCAAACGCATTAATCCTGTTTTGCGCATGTTGCTCTGGTGTCCGGACATGTTTGGGATAATGTGGTGCTAAATACACGCGCTGTCAAGTCTTTATTTACCTGTTTTGGCATCATGTTTTCGCAGCGTATCTGGCGAGCATCGTGTTGCAGTGATGACGTATAATGTATTGTGATGTAAGCGATTTGTTTACCGGTGCATGTGTACAAAGTAAAGCTTTCTGAAAATCTGTCTGCTTCTTGTTTTGAAGAACTAAGTTTCACGTTGTGTATGTTTCAAATCCTTGAAAATATGTATTTAAGCACCCCACCCGCTTCAGTTTTCAACAGTATCCAGCCGTGACGTCACAAATTCCACAGTGCTGGATGCTGGAAAATCAGCGCGTTGCTGATTTTCCAGCGTCTTGCTGATTTTCCAGCACTTTTCCAACACTTTCCAGCAGTTTGCTGGACGGCTGGATGCTGGAGTATATAAGCTCGCCGTCTGCAAGCACGAGGGTCTTTCAGCTCTGAACGTTATTGATGCAGGGTCGAGTGCTGCTAGCTTAAGGGTCTTCGTGCGGCTGTGCGATTAGTTATTTAGAAGTTCGAGACAGATCTGAAGTATAAATAAAGAGAAGAAACCTTTTTGATTTAGTTACTTGTGAGTTACCCCTCCCCCGGGTGTCATCCTGACAACTGAAGCAACACCCGTGGCCGCTCGGTTGTTACACTACGACCTAAAAACAGGCGTACCAGAAAGCAAGTTAGTTTGGCCACAAAATGCCACAATATGAGATCAAAGACCAGCCTACGGCACCACAAGGAACAAGCAAATAATACACACAAACAGTGGCGGATCCAGAGGGATCCAGGGGGTTCGCTTGGACCCCCTCCCCGCCCAGTTATTAAATATCCTATAAAAATGTAATAATTTTGTCTCAGTGAGATTAAATTAATTCAATTCCATGGGATATTTTAGAAAAATAAGAAAAATCATCAAAGCGAACCCCACAATCCTTTTTACATACGAACCATCTTTCCAGAAATCCTGGATCCGCCCTACACAAACACAGACACACGATAGCAAGAATACTGTTAAAGAAAAGCAACTGTCTCTCTCTCTCTCTGTCTAGATTGCTACACAAGAAAGAATGTTAACAACTACATAACAAATAAATAGCCTAACTTAAACACACACACACACACACACACACACACACACACACACACACACACACACACAGAGTGCGTGCGTGCGTGCGTGCGTGAGTGTGTGTGTGTGTGTGTGTGTGTGTGTGTGTGTGTGTGTGTGTGTGTGTGTGTAAGCAACAACAAAGAATGAAATTATATCAACAGATTCGCCCCTACAATAGACAGTAGCCGAGTCCACTGGGGTGGGATGCTTAAACATGATTTACTGACAAAATATTCGCACTAGATTATGTGGTTGTTATTCAGCTAACACGAAGGCTTCCTAACTTACAACCACGCAACTAGAAATTTAGCAACATAAGCTGCCAGAAGCATAAAATAGTTATTTTGTATCTTTTGTGGAGTGTTAGAGTATTGTTGTGTGCAGCCATCCTATACTAATGATGACCGTTAGCTGCTTATAGACCCCCTCCCCCAAGGTGGAATTTTGTACACTATGATTTTCTAAAGCTACACTATATATGACGCAAAATGAAACATGTTAGCCCTCTGACAGTTGGGGCGTTACCGTGTTACAGCCATGTTAACTAAGTTATCCTATAACAGCTTCCAATCATACTGTGCAAATACAAACCTATACCTAAATTCTATTCATCAACATGCTGATAGCCTTAAATCACTTAATTCAACGCAGCAAACAGCTAGTATGCACCAAATCAATTATTTAGTGCAATATTAGGATCATATGGGGTTAAAATGCTAGAGGATGTGGATTACTGACATTTGTGGGCTCAATTAATTGAGAGAAACAATAAATATTGTCTTTTTAACATAAATTCTAAGTGGCAGTATGCTCTGACAAAAGCATGGGTAATGAAAAGGAAGAAACTTGAATTCAAAGCACATGAAATGCCATTTCCATTAATAGTGTTTTATAGAACATGTAAACCTCACTTACAGAAAAGCTTAATTCAATGATCAAATTGTGTATCTTAGATGCTGAAATAATATTACTTATCTGCCTTACACTTATATGTGTTTACTTATTTTATACATGAAATGATACATTGTATATGTAAAACATTTTCCCTAACTGTCTACAGTTCAATGTAAAGAAAACATGGTATTAAGCAAGTAGTAGTTTAGTAAGATCTATTTACCATTATGTAAGCCAACAAAATACATTAATAGCTTTTCAGCTATTGATTACAAAAACTGTATTATTAACAATCAAGGGAAAAAGCTGTCTCACAATTTCTAAAATTGTAAGTTATTTTAAGCTTGATCAAAATCGAGAAATGATGAATTAAAACATGTGTTTATCCTTTGAACAAAAACTAAAGTGTTTAATCATAGTGATTTCTGACCCATATATGGCACCCACCATGAAAAACCATTAATTATACCCCCTATGGTAATTAATCTCTTTATGTCTAAAGCATGTCCACTATACACTTTATCTCGGTAACATGCATAACAAGAATATTTTAGGAAAAATATTAAACTTGTAATCTGTCTCATCTGGTTATACAATTTTGTGAAGTAATGAAACATAACAGCATAAGTATTGTTCTAAAGGCTCTTTGTTAGTCACATATTTAAAAGGGGTAATACATAGAAAGTTCCCTTGCATTGTTAGTATTGTATTGTAGACATGATTAAATGAATGGACTTAAATTATTCATTGGTAATTTTGCTTTGAGTTATTTCTGTAAATTATAATTAGTCTAACAGTGAAATTTTTGCTTTATTCTTTAGCATGCCAAATGAAAATGATGATCAGGGTTACAAAATTACATCCTACTAATCATTTGCATAATTCAAATCAAGCTAACTAGTAAAGCAAAGAATAAATCAAAAGTGCCAGCACATAAATACTTGTCACAGTTTCAAGAAATGAAGGCTCATGTTAGCTTGTGCAAATGTGTAGACTCATCAGAGCCTTTGCTGCCTGCATACACTAAGTACAGCTGTAGACCAGAATTAATACAGCTGGCTCCACTGTGTCAGCATAGACAATTAATGCTGGCTTCTGCCAATATGTGATAAGTACCAAAATCACGCGTGCTGGTCAAATATTCATTTCAGCACTTTATATATTACATTAGATAAGATCAGCAATTATTATTTCCATCTAAATGCAATAATTTTCATACTTTTGCTACTGTCTAGGAACAAATCTGTTGTATGGCTTCAATATTTGGTATACTATATCATACACACAATGTATCACATATGACAATAGATACACTGCAATATCAATTTCTGATATTTGTGATATTTTTTTCATTGTGAAACAAATGTAATTTCTTTTGGAGATAATTGACGAAATTGACCCATGGAATTCAGAAATGCATAGATATTGACAAAATTATGTATACTTTGTTAACATTACGTGTAAGTCTATCATGGTAACACTGTTGATAGTGACTAGGGTGGCCTCTCAATACTATTTTTGTCAGAACAGTTGATTGTTTGTGTATGTCTCCTGAATCCAATCTGTGGTGTGTTTACAACTCATTCTATTAGTGTAATGCTCATATAAAGCTTTGCTATTGAGGTTTCCTGCAATAATTTGGTCATGCCACATTCTGTATTGTGAAAATTAGCATCAGCTGTTTTGACATTAATTTATAAAACTAAGTATGATCTCATGATAGCACTGTTTTATATATTTTACCTTTCCATCCCACATGCTAAAAGAACATTGTTACCTCTATTTTACATTAACTTGAATGTCACCTGGTCAAATTTGATCTGACCTTATTCTGGCTGATAAAGTATTATAAATTTTAATTGGTATCATAAGTAACAGCTGGTCTGGTTCTGTGGATAAGACCCTATCACATACGATAATTGTTATATAAAACCCATCATTAACACTTATCTTTCCCCTTTTTCATGGAAATATTTGTTGTTTGTAAATCATTTAGTTATTTATATAAAAAATAGTAAGTGAGTATGATCAGGAAATACCACAATCACAAACTGCAGACAACCTCGTGGCATAGCGAGGAAGAGCCGCTCAACCATCACGAGACACCAGGAAGACAAATTAAGCAAAGCAATCAGCTTTCTCTTCCCCATCAAGATGATTGCAATACTAGAATGGACATAAAGTAACATACAACAAAACATAGAACAATTACAGACTCCCACAATGGGAGTGACAATAACAAAAAGTCAACAACAAAGGAACCACCGCCTTAGAACGGACAGCAGCTTAAGCCATCGGGGGGCTTAAATGCATTTTACTGGTACCAAATCTTCGCCCTAGATTCTGCTGTTGTTGAAGCACAAGAAATGTTCAGCTCGCATGGAGGCCATCTAACTAATGCAATGTATCATCATGGAAAACACTCTAATCAAATTAACACTCCATGATGAAACAAAGAAAAGGGCTCATGACTCACAGATAGTCAGAGCTAAGGAAAACCTCAAGTTGAGCCACGGTGGGTCCAGCTACAGATAAGCATCAGGCACCAACCAACCGATTAAAGCATTACGTCAGAACCGTCATAGAGTCTGAGGCCTGACCCACCGTCGTGCAATTAAAGAGGAAACCATAGCTATAAACCGTGATTGGGTTTAAAACTAGGCATGCAGACTGTCGCATGATATCCAAATTATATCCAACCCTTATATAACGTTTTACTATCCTTTTGAATTGATCACTAAAATTAGGTTTTCCAACAATTCGATTGAATTTATAGACTAAATCACCATAAAATATAGGTTCTGATATGCCTTGTTGCAGAAGAGTTTTTAACCAAATGTTGTATTTAACAATTAACTCTGAGTGTCTGTAGTAGAATTTAGAAACTGCTTTTCAAATTTTATTATATCTATAACCTTGTTTTAATAATTTAGCAGTTAAAAATAAGTTTCTGTTGTTGAAGTCATCAACATTAGAGCACACTCTAGCAAAACGAATAAGCTGAGAATTATATACACCATAGCAAGGAGAGCGAGGAACATCTCCATCAAGAAATGGGAAATTTACTATTTCAAAATCAAAGTCATCCCGTTTATAAAAAAAAAGTTTACATTGCTTAAGCAAATAATCAGAAATACTATGTTGATTTAATTAACATTTTATTCATTAAACAGTGAAAGCTATGCTGAAGATAGCAAAGTCCATTTAAATGCTAAAAAAGTAATGTGTCAGCATCTGCATATGCAATTGCAAATAAGATGTCAGTGTAACATTTTATTTGGAGACAAATTCTTTAAACAGTTAAGTATCTGATTACATTCACTTATAATGGATAGTATCTAATGTAAAATATATCGATTTTTTTGTACCAACTTTTATATGCTTGGTTCTATCTAGCCTGTTAGCACACATTTTTGTATACTATCACCTCTAACACAACATTTTGTTAAAAGGCAGTTACAGCTGGTGACTGGGACTGTGTGGCGGCGGTAGAACGTCTCCCTGCCCTTCACTATAGTGTAGATTTTATTTTCTTGTCCTTTGGGATCATGAGTTTCATGGTGGAACTTTAAAACTATTAGAGGGTCATTGATGAAGCCTAATTGGCAGAAACTAGCTAGTCTGGCCCAGGAAATATGCACACTCTAGTTTCAGTTCTTTGGTACAGGCTTTGCTTCCAAAGGATACCCTTTTAAGAACATATTTATTATTTTATATGAGTCTTAATATACAAGGAATACTAGCCTGTATCGCGTAATAGACTATGTTCGTATAATATGAGCACCAGTTAACACTAAAATCATTGGTTACTGTTAAATAAGTAATTGAATTAAACTTAGTACCAACAGTTTTCAGATAAGTATAACAAAATCTAAATCCACCCTATATTACCATTTCAGACTCAATTTATACTGTCTTTGGCATAATTTGGGACTCACATAGTTCCTTATGATATATTTGATATGGTAATATACGTTACTTTGACAAAACGTAGAATTTAATTTTATTGCAACAATTTAGATCTTCTACCACCTAAACCTAAATTCACTTTTAGACATGTGAAGAAAGGGATCCAGGAATTCCATAGCAGGTTTGTTTTGGCAACTGCAGATAAGGCTGTTAACAATGTTGTGGTCGTTTGAAAAAGGTACTATATTAACACCCTAAAGCAAGAACTTAGCGCTGCAAAAACATATGAGCATAACAGACTTGATGAAACGTCTATCCTTGATAGACATCGATGCCATATGGCAGCTAAAATAGTAAGTGAGTATGATCAGGAAATACCACAATCACAAACCGCAGACAACCCCATGGCACCGCGAGGAAGCGCCGCTCAACCATCACGAGACACCCGGAAGACAAATTAAGCAAAGCAACCAGCTCTCTTTTCCCCATCAAGATGATTGTAATTCTAGAATGGACATAAAGTACCGTACAACAAAACATTGAACAATTACAGACTCCTACAATGGGAGTAACAATAAAAAAAAGTTTGGGATGTTTGTTGATGAGGACCATAGCAAGCTTCCAACGATATACTGGTAACCTAAACTTCATAAACGGCCCTATAAGTCACATTTTATTGATAATTCTAGTTCATGTACAATGGCGGGTTGTCAAATCTTTTGACTTCTTGCCTCACTGCGATTAAAAACCATGTCATTAAATATTGCACAACAGTTTATGAAAGGAATGGTAAAAATTTATTTTGGTCTATTATAAATTCAGGTGAAATTCTTAATAAATTAGAGTCTAGAGTTTTCTAGCATCTAGTTTGTCTACATGTGATTACTCTCTATACTACAATGCCTCATAATTTAATCAAAGAAAAGCTAACAGAATTTATTGAACAAACATTTAACAGAGAGGGCTCACTTTATTTGGCTTGTAATGATAAAAATGCTTTTTTTATACTTCTGAACAACCTTAACGATATAAATTGTGGTCATGTCAGAAAATGTGTGATGCTCTCCATTATCTTTTAGACAATATATTTATAAGGTTTGGCTCAAAATTATATAGATAAATTGTAGGTATTCCAATGGGAACTAATTGTGCTCCTCTTGTTGCAGATTTGTTTTTGTTTTGTTATGAGAGAGACTTCATGTTGTCTCTCTCAGACAATAATCAAACTGATATTATTGAAGCTTTTAACTCCACCTCTAGATATTTAGATGACTTACTTAATATTGATAATCCTTATTTTGAACAAATGTTTTTGGACTTGAACTTGGCCATAACAATTGGCATAGTTTCTTCTAATAATTTTGAAATAGTAAATTTCCCATTTCTTGATGGAGATGTGCCTCGCTCCCCATCCTATGGCGTATATATTTCTCAGCTTATTCGCTTTGAAAGAGTGTGTTCCAATGTTGATGACTTCAACAACAGAAACTTATTTTTAACTGCTAAGTTATTAAAACAAGGTTATAGATATCATAAAATTCGAAAAGCATTTTCTATATTCCACCACAGATACTCAGAGTTGATTGTTAAATACAACATTGGGTTAAAAACTCTTCTGCAACGAGGCATATCAGAACCTATATTTTATGGTGATTTAGTTTATAAATTCAAACGAATTGTTGGAACCCCTAATTTTAGTGATCAATTCAAAAAGATTATCAAACGTAATATAAAGGTTGGATATAACTTGGATGTCATTTGACAGTCTGCATGCCTGGTTTTAAACCCAATCATGGTTTATAGCTATGGTTTCCTCTTTACTTGCACGACGGTGGGTCAGGCCTCAGACTCTATGATGGCTCTGACGTAATGCTTTAATCCGTGGGTGTGTGCCTGATGCTTATCTGTAGCTGGACCCACCGTGGCTCAACTTGAGGTTTTCTTTAGCTCTGACTATCTGTGAGTTGTTAGCCATTTTCTTTGTTTCATCATAGATTGTTAACTTCATTAGAGTGTTTCTCCATGATGATATATTGCAATAGTTAGAAGGCTACGATGCAAGCTGAACATTTCTTGTACTTCAACAACAGCAGAATCTAGGGTGAAGATTTGGTGCCAGTAAAATGCATTTAAGCCCCCCCCCCCTGGGCTAAGGCTGCTGTCAGTTCTAAGGCGGTGGTTCTGTTGTTGTTGACTTGTTGTTTATTGTTACTCCCATTGTGGGAGTCTGTAATTTGTTCTATGTTTTGTTGTACGTTACTTTATGTCCCTTCTAGTTTTGCAATAATCTTGATGGGGAAGAGTGAGCTGGTTGCTTTGTTTAGTTTGTCTTCCTGTTGTCTCTTGATTGTTGTGTGGCTCTTCCTCACGGTACCGTGGGTTTGTCTGCAGTTTGTGATTGTGGTGTTTCCTGATCATACTCACTTACTATTTTGAGAAAATTATCAAATGAAACTATCTGACAAAATTCCAATGATTACAAAGGGTCTAGTTGAATATCTAACGTAAATGACACCATAATGGACCTAAATAACTTTGACGCATTGTCGCAAATAGGAAGCATGCTAGCACACACTAACCTGTCGCCTTTCGCTCAGTGCACACTGGGATTGAACCGCCATTTTTATTAGAAATATATTATGCGATCACTGCTTGTATGACTCAGGGCTTTACATTCAGAAAATATTGACTAAAAGAGAAATGATAAACTGTCAAAAATTTAACTTTTTGCTATTTTTAACAATAAATTCTGTCACTACAGGAGTGCGAGAATTGAACGTGACTAGCCAAATATCGCTAGTTACCCATGATGCAAAGGGCGAAATGCGAGAGATCTAGATGAGGTATCGTCAGGTCTCGCGAGAATGACTTTGACGAACATCAATATCTGCAGAGAATTAACTGTTCTTGTATGTTAAATGACTATTTAGTCAAGTATAACCTTATCAGCCTTAACATCATATATATATATATTAAATGAGGGGTAACGTAATTTACACGCTGCAACACCCAAACGCCCCAACCGCCAGAGGGCTAACATGTTTCAAAAGCTTATTAAATGATACGCTTTGTGATTAACATGTCAACAAAATTCCCAAAATTCCCCATGGGGGAGCAAAACTCCTTAGTAGCTCATAGCCTACTATGATGGGTAATAAGTAGTATAAAAATAAGATCAAATGCATTTCAGATCAAAGTGTATTTGAGTTTGCTTATTACGTCTAATATTTTTGACGCTGTTTTTACAATAGGATCTATATATGTGTGTCACTGGCCATTGTGGCTGAAAATTATGCCCAGATGTTTGTGATCTTTCACAAAATTTAACGGAGTCACTGATATCAAATATCAATTGAGGAAAAGCCTCAAAATTTTCAAGAGTAAAAACAACTGCTTCAGTTTAAAGAGGGTTAAATTTAACTAACCATTGGTTGGCCCAATTAGAAAGCAAACTGAGATAATGATTTATAATACCTGCTATGTCTGTCAGACGTGCTGCAGCATAAAATAAAGAACTATCGTCAGTGAATAATCTTGTAAAGCTTAGCAGCTGCCTTGCAATATCATTGAAATATATGAGAAATAACAGGGGTCCAAGTATTGATTTCTGAGGGACTCCTGCAAGGATGGACTTTATAGTCGAAGCACAGACGTGAGGGTAACTTACTTGTACTCTTACTTGTAGTCATTGGGAAACTTATTAAGCCCCAAAGGCTTGTTTTTCCCCTCTGCTTTCTGTTTTTTCTTGTCGCGCTTTCAGTTATTGTGATACATTAATAAATTAGTGAATTTCAGATAAGTCATATCTTGAGTTCTTCTTTAATTTGTCTAGTTTAGTTTTGAATTCCAACATGGATTTTGTATTTACTATTTCTGATGGTAAATTGTTCCACACTGTGATAGTTCTCATTGCAAATGAATTCAATCTAGTAGATTTAACTCGAGGTGTGTTCAGTTTTAAATTGTGCCCTGTTAACTGGCTGTTGTCCGTGAATGTAAAAAAACTTGCTCATGTCAATGTCATCTATTTTGTAAATTATTTTAAACACTTGAATTATATTATATCTTTTCCTTCTATAGTCCAAAGTTGATAAATTCAATTCCATTAGACGCTCTCTGTAGGAAATTCCTCGTAACTCAGGTACCAGACGGGTAGCCCTCCTCTGGGCATTTTCCAGAATCTGCTTGCACTTTTTAGTTGTTGGGTAATATATCAGGTTCCCATAATCGAGGTGAGATCTCACCAATGATTTATATAATGTCAAAAATGTACTTTTATCAATATGCGTTAATTTCCTTCAAATTAAACCACTTATTCTATTTACCTTATTCACAACCTTGTCAATGTGCTCATCAAATTTGAGATTTTCTTGAACAATATGCCTAGATCACATTCAGAGTCTTCTAACGATAATGTATGAGACTTATTTTCACTGTCAGTCAAATTATGTTCAATTTCAAAATGTTTTTTACCAAATGAGATCACTTTACACTTTTTTATGTTAACTCCTAAAAGCCAGTCTCTACTCTATTTACACTGTCTTTCAATGTCTTCTTGCAATTCCTTCATGTCAGCTTCAGACTCAGTGTTACGATAAAGTTTGCAGTCATCTGCAAATAGTTTACAGACACTTCCTACCACTCCAGGCAAATTGTTTATTTAAATTATGAACAATAATGGACCGAGTATAGACCCTTGGGGGATTCCGAATAAAACATCACTCCATTTGGAAGACTTTCCATTGATGACAACTCTCTGCTTTCTTTCATTTAAAAAGTTTTTCAACCATTTCAACAAGTTTCCAGTTATTCTGTACCTTTCTAATTTCTTGATGAGACGTTTATGAGGAACGCTATCGAAAGCCTTTCTGAAGTCTAGATATACAGTATCTACTTGCAAGTTATTGTCTAATGCTTCTGTCCAGTCTTCCATAACAGTTAATAGCTGTAATACAGTGCTTTTATTCCTTCGGTATCCAAATTGACTATCTGACAACAATTTATGACTTGACAAGTGACCCATTATAGCTTCTCTGATATTACTCTCCAACAATTTACATATGACTGAGGTCAAGGATACTGATCTGTAATTTCCTGGATATTTTTTGTTACCTTTTTTGAAAATGCACCTTATATTTGCTTTTCTCCAGTCTTCGTGCACTTCTCCTGATGCTAAAGTGTTACGAAATATATCAGTCAATGGGAGACAAATCTTGTCTGCACACTCCTTAAGAAAGTACGGATGACACTCATCTTGGGCATATGATTTTGAACTATTTAGTGTTTAACTGCTTAAGTACTTTTTCTGCCTTAATGTCCACATTATTTATATACTCATCCTCTTTCACCTTTTGCTCAAATTCTGGCATTTCTTCGTTACCCTCTACCATAAATACTGACGCAAAAAAGTCATTTAATATTTCTGCCTTATCCACATGTAGCGTTTTTGTTTTCTATAAGTTAGTTAGGGGAACAAGACAACTCGTCGACAGAACAATTCGTCTACACATTTTTGAGACAACTCGTCGACAGATCCTGAGACAACCCGCCGACAGATCCTTAGACAACTTGTCGACACCTTTATTCTAAGTTAATTGACCAATGAGTTATAAGTATAATTGGTAATCAGGTGCAATTAGGGATAATAATATAATGTACATATTAAGTGCAGTCAACGAGCAACATTTACTTTATTTTTTGCTTGGATGCTTCTGAATATTGGTAATGAAATGTGTCATATTTATACCTACGAAAATCGTAATGGGTTGTTGACTGGATAAAAATTGCTTCACTTCATGCAAGTTTGGGTGGGGATTGGATCTAGGGAGGAGGTTTAAGCCCTCCAGTAAAATATTTTACTGACCGTTCCAAGGCGGTACTTCTTTTGTGGATCTTTTATGTTTTTGTTCTGTATTGTGTTTGCTATGTCTTTGTGCGCGTCTGGTTATATGTGCTTTGTGGTCACCTGCTGGGAAAGGGCTGACCTCTTGGCTCTCGTTTGTGGTGTCTACTGTGAGTTGGTCACTTTCTCATTGATATCCTGGGTCAGATGTGGTACTTGATTGTATCGATTCCTGATCTTTGCACCCTTACTTACTTTAGTCTACCCCGTTCACTATTAAACGTATAGTCAAGACTGAATAATGAGGACCCATTTGCTCGTCAGGTTTAAATACGCACCAGAAAACTCTGTACACAAGCTGATAGGCAACCTCAGTTAAGGCTGACATCCAGGTAGTCACGTCTGTCATTTCACATACTCAACTGCTGAGTGTGCACAAGCTCATCAACCCGGAGACACGATACTACACAAAATCATCAATCCGTAGACACGACACTAATTGGTTAATTGTCAATTTCTTACAAAAAAGCAAGCGCACTTTATCAGGGAAAAAATAGCAAAAATTAGGATTTTTCCTTTAAATTCGGAGATTTTTTTTACATATTATAAACAAAGTATATAAGTTTGATTTACTTTGTTCTTTACCAAAGTGCAGACCTTGCGTAAAAAGCTTAGACTATAATGATTATTATTTTCTTTTCCGCAGTCAATGCTTACATGTATGCATATTTTTTTTAAAAAATCTTCATTTATTTCAGTCTAGGTGTATTCAATTTTAAAGATAGCATAGCATTATAATAATGTCTGTGAATTAACATCAATTGGCTAGTGATTCTAAATAGTTTTTTTTTTCTTTTTTATGTCTTACGTTCGTTGCGTATTTTAAGAGAGTTATTTTGTTTATTTCATTTTAATGTATTTTTGTATATATTATTTTTTTTATGAAAAATGGTCATTTTTGTAGATAAACTGTCTTAAAATTACTCGTGATAGCATTAAAAAACTAGAACACATTCGATGGCGCGCCATCGCAAATCCCCACGCTCTCGAAGAAATCTAATGGTAATTGACCCTTTGACCTCATCCCAAGGTCACCAGTTTGATCTTAGGTTAAAATTTTTCAGTGTATCCTGGTCTACTGCAAATTCCCTTTAATTTGATATGCCACATGACCATGTTCAGAAAATTAAATTTTTGACCCCTCCCCAAGGCCCCAGGGGCTGGGGACCCAAAAAATTGTGCCGCTGCATGTGCAATTCGTGTAAGTAACTAACACACCAAATCTGGTTGAATTTCGAAAAAAAAAAATTTTGGCCCCCAGCCCCCATGGTACCCCCAAGTCCCACCCCTGGGCATGATCCAGGTGCCCGAATGAAAATCCCGTCTGATATGTTATATATCTTTCATATGTGAGAAGATCCGAAAAGTTTGGTTTAAAAATCTTTGAAATTGACTTTGTAATTCAGATTTAATGATATTTGACCTTTTAGCCCCTCCCCAGGGCCCCAGGGGGCGGGGACCCAAAAAAATGGTGCCGTTGAATATGCCATTCATGTAAGTAACTCACACACCAAATCTGGTTGATTTTCGGGAAAAAAAATTTTTTGACCCCACAACCCCCCACGGTACCCCCAAGTCCCACCCCTGGGGCATGACCCAGGCGGCCAAATGAAAATCCCGTCTGATATGTTTTATATCTTTCATTTGTGAGAAGACACACAAAGTTTGGTTCAAAAATCTTTGAAATTGACTTAGTAATTGAAATTTAATGATATTGAATGATATTTGACCTTTTGGCCCCTCCCCAGGGCCCCAGGGGGCGGGGCCAAAAAAAAAATGTGCCGTTGCACACCCCATTCATGTGAGCAACACACACACCAAATTTGGTTGGATTTCGTCCAATGGTTTAGGAGGTGATAGCGTGACGGACGGACGGACGGACGGACAGACGGACGGACAGACGGACGGACGGACGGACGGACGGACGGACGGAGGCGATTGCAATATCCCCTACGCTTTTTTAAAAAAGCGTGGGGATAATTATAGCAATTATCATTTACTGGTCAATTAACTTGAATAAAGGTGTCGACGAGTTGTCTCATAAAGTGTCGACGAGTAGTCTCAAGATCTGTCGACGAGTTGTCTCAAAAAATGTGTCGACGAATTATTCTGTCGACGAGTTGTCTTGATTCCGTTAGTTAGCTATTTATCTATCTTCCAATACGTCTTAACCCCCGAGGGGGACGTCAGATCAGACGGGTATTTAACCGTTGGGGCAACTTACCATCAAAAATAGCGAGTATGATCAGGAAATACCACAATCACAAACTGCAGACCACAACAATCACGAGACATCAGCACACTGGTCAATGTAAACGCACCGGTGGTTGTTACAACGAGCGGGTGGTTGCATTTTTCAGCACAGGTGGTGGCGTAAAAGGTAAAAAATCTATACCTGTTGACTTTATGATTTATTTATAAACTTGCATTTATTTTATTTGTGATGACACCTGGCGCACAGACCACCGGTAACATTGCAGTTAATGGCTCTGCCAAGCAATTGGTGATCTAATTCATGGGTTGGACTGCAAATCCAACAAAGTTCTGGAGTTTTGCCGTGACAGGTGCTTTTTTCTAGTGTAACTGCCTAAATTGAGGGAAATATGCATGTCTAAGCACAGATGTTGTCATATTCCCATGAAATAACATCCAAAACACGATTACTACTTTGTTTTTTTTCTTGGTAAACTAGCAAATGTTATATTGAGGAATTTTAATTAAACGCACCGGGAGCATTTTTTAAAGCATTGATACAGCGCACTGATGGTTGCACAGAAGTCCTGTGGTTGCTGTTGCAGACTCACCACACCATTCGCTGTTCACATAAACGTTACAAAAATCGCCATTTCAACCAGCACATGATATTTCGATACTTTGAAGAAGGCTCAGGCGAGCCTGTGCAAACGTGCAGACTCCCAAGAGCCTTTGCTGCCAGCACGAGAGATCTTGACATTTATTTCATTGTCCAGTGACTTTGCCTGCGCAAATGTGCAGACTCACCAGAGTATTTGCTGCTGGCGCGAATAGCACACAAATCGCCATTTAAGGCAGCACAAGAGATTTTGTACAGTGACGAAGGCTAAAGTAAGTCTGTGCAAATGTGCAGACTCGCCAGATCCTTCGCTGCTCACAAACAACACAGACAAACAAAGCAAAATGAATGTCGGTGTACTTTCTTGTCGATGTAACTGTAACTGTATACTGTAGATTCCGCCTTCAAAGACGCACCTCCTCTTGGAGTAGTAAGGGCACTCAGATCTCAACAAAAAATATAAACATAGGGCGACCCGTGGATACTACTGATTCTTCGCTTGTCTACGTCGTTTGCGTTTCGGCACAAGTCCTAGTTTCTTGAAGCGTAGGCTGTGCAGCGCATAGCATAACCGTGTACTGTGAAATTGGATTTCTTGAAGTTGAGCCACTTTAACTTCAGGATGTACAGTAAGAACATAAGAGCAATCTATCACCAACTTAACGAGCTCGACACCCAGAGTACAAATACCCAGAACAACACATAGTGAAGCACAGGCTGATTCTATAGCTGCCACAATCGGTTGTCTACATTCCTGTAGGGCCTTACATTCCAGCAAGAAATGAGTGAGTGTTTCATCAGCATCACCGCAGAGGTTACATGTACTGTCACATTCAAACTGATTGTAGACTGCTCTATTGCACCGTAGTATGTATGTTCCTGTTGCAATTCTTAACCGGACAGGTATTCTGCTCGCTTCATGCACACCTCCAGATGAGTTGAATAACAATGGATGACATTTCCCAGGAATAAGCAAGGTACAGTTTATATTCTTCAGGGTTGAGTACAAAGTTGCTTCAGATGTTAGTCTCCCAATCCAGTATGAATTAACTGCTTTAGCAACTCTAACTCTCCATTGCGATTTACTTAACTTAGCGTCCATTAGATATAATGGTGAATCCAAATCATACTTGATCAGAAGCTCTTTAATAATCACGAACCAGCCGTGACTACTGTAAGACTTTATCGACAACTGCCGTCGTCCAATTCGTTTCTCCACTGAATCGTCACTCAGTCGACAAATACTTCCAAACAGTGCTAGTACCCTCTTATGAATCATGGCTTCAGCGGGCAATATACCCGTAAGTATATGGACAGCAGGAGACGCTGTATTCGTAGGCAAGGATAAAATCTGCTTCAGGGATGTCCTGAGAAATCTCTCCAAAGTGTCAAGGTTCGCCCTGGACGGCACGGCCACTTCCAAACCATACAGCAACACAGGTATTACGTATACTTGGAAAATATGCACCACTGTCTGAGGGTCCAGACCATTCTCCCCATGAAGACCTGCAGGCATCAAGCTGTACATAGAGCGTCTGACCTTCTGTATATTCACTGTGACCTCCTCTGTGGCGAACTTCACTGTACCACGCGACATACCCATATGTGTTGTTGATTCCACCTGGGGCATGGGGATGAATGTGCGATTCCGTTAGTTTAAATCCAGTGGGGTTCGGCAATCAAAAACGAAAGTAGATTTTTTGGGGGAAGTCATTTTCAAGTTTTTTCAAGAAACAATAGCTGTATTTTTAGAAAAAAAAGTCGGGTCAGTATCCGGAGACACTTCCTACTGGGAAAAGGTTTACTCCCTATCCTATTCTAATTGTCTTGCTTTGCACCTAAATCTCCAAGGAGGACGTAAGGTGGACTGAAGTGCAACAATCAGCAGAGGTACAACAAGTATTAGCTTTTCAAAAAAGCTGTGATCGTTGACCTCTACCATTGCATGTATTCTTGCACTTTCGAACTTCTGACGCTTGGCTATGTAAATTTGTTCTTAGTTCTGATCATTAACGTCTGAGCTGTGACTTTTTCTTTCATGATTAATTTTAACATGTTCCAGACATGGAGATAAGATATTGTTGTAAAACTTATAGTGATGGCCTAATCTGCTGGCCCCTGTTTCTAATACATATACAATACAAATGTTACATGATTGGTGACTTACCTTTCGAAGAAGAGAAGGTGTTGAGGCTCTGGGATCTGTTGTTTGAATGCCTCTCTCGGCTGTTTTTGGAGGTTAATTATTCTTCTGCGCTGCATGTGCGTATTCTCATTGGTCGAGCCAAAGGATGTCATTTTAGTGGCCCCATCTAGATGTAGTTGGTTTCTCTATACAACGAAATACTGTGTCATTTTACCACACTATGCTCCACACATGTAGTGAACAATCCAGCTCTAAGGACACAAAAGTGCCTTTTTTTGCCACAGTGTGATTACTAACTATATATTTATGCTTTCCTATTACAGGGCTCTCGATCACCCGATTTTGGGGCCGAAATTCGGCCCCATTCCCAATGCCAAAAAGTATGTTTTTTTCCCAATTCCAGACGAAAAATTCCCAATCTGACCAAGCCTACTAGGTCCCAACAAACCACAGATGTATCAGTTGAAACATTCCATTATAACAGTTGGAAAACATACAAAAGTGTTTTGATTATTTACTTTTTATTCCCTGAACAACGTCTGACTTCCTTTTTGAACAATCTTTTGTTCGCGCACTCGTTACGGCACGTTTTGACTTGCACCCGTTTTCCGGAATGCGCGAGTTACTTCCCTTACCGCTATACGGGTGCGAATCAAGATCGATGTGAGGGTATTTTGTCCGTTGTCGTGGCTAATATTGTTGCAGTAAACTGCAAATTAATTCATTTTTTGATTAAACAAAAAGTATACTATGCATTGCTTTCATTTGAAGAGAAGTTCACAAGAATTAATGACAATTCAGTCTCTCTTTTTTCGTTCGTACCCGGTCAAATTCTGTCGATTATTTTCGGCCATAACTTCTTGCTTTGTACAGCCGTATATTGAAAAAGCTGAACTCCTTGGGATTAAATTATCAATCACTCATACAAACTACTGCAAAGTTTTGCTTCCTAAGCCATAAAGCTTTAGTTTGCACTTCAGAATTTTATTGAGAAAGGATTCAATTATCAGACACTCACTCAAAAAACTTTCTTTCCTGCAATGTTTTGCCATTTTTCCATTTCAGAAATTCAATGGGATGAGGCATTATTTCTTCTATTCTAAGCTGTGTTTTAAAACATATAAGTGGGTTTTCATTTAATTTATAATCTTCCCACTTAATACCCGTGGAGAAAATGAAATGTATATGAAACCAAAATTGTTCCTGAATAAGATACAGTTTAATTATTAAAGCTTATTTTTTATAAATTGCAAGAAACAATGTAAGGTTAATTATTTGAATCAATCTAGCAATGGAAACTTCATACATATAGACAATATAGATTTTCCCAGTTTTAGTAGAAACGCCGCTAATTTTCCCAATTCCAAGGGCCCCGGCCCCATTTCCAAAAAGGGGTGTGAGTGCCCTGTATTAAGGCATAAAACATCTTTGTCATGCCCATCATAAGACAGTACCTGAATTCGTATTCATTCTGAATGATGTGGATAAATATGTTTCTGATGTGAAGCCCGCTAACACATTTTGCCAATTAAGGGTATCTTGAGGTGGGTCTCCAATGATAGCCATTTTTACACTGATCAAGTGTGGGTAGGATGGGGATGGAGAATGCAGCCTGAGGTGGGATTCCAACACACAGGTTCTAGTTGCAAATGTTTGATAATTTAAAAGAGTTACACTCTCCTTGTACCCAGGCGTCCCTAGTTCAATCCCAAGCTCCCCCAGTCTGTCAGATAAAAATCTATGCCATGGCGGCACCATCTCTAGGGCATTGAAGGCCAGAACAACTGCGGATAAACCTTCAGGTACTTCTGGACTCAAAATCCTCAAGTAAAAACCATAAATCCACCCAGCTTGGTACTGGTTAATATGCCAAGCAACAGCCACAACTTTTTTTTTTCATCTTTCACCCTTGAATCCATTTTCTTGGTAGATTACTTAATTACCTATTTTCCCACCATGCAGGACAATTTTAGTCTGCTCTTTCACCTGCTTATATACATTGGTAGCCTATATTACAAACAATATGGACCCAGATCAGAGTGTAGATCTACTCTTAAAAGCAATCTGATCAGGGTCCATTATTTGAGTCTTTCCATGGAAAGAGCAGGGGACAAAAATTCCACATGTCCATTCGTAATTACGAGTGAAATCTAGTAAGGACGAGTAATTCTTCCCATAGCACTCGTCCTGTAGGATGAGTGCTTTGGGAAGAATTACTTGAGGAAGTCATATTACATATTTCTCCCTTATTTTTTATTGGATACACTTTTAAAGGACAAGTGCATGTGTTTGCAGGGCCAGTTAAAATTGTAAGCCACTCATCCTGCAGGACAAGTGCAATATTGAAATATGTTTGTCCCCTGAAAAAGTAATCGGGTGATAATTTCATGATAAAAATGTTGACAGGATAAGGGACCATAAAGGGTTAAGTCATATGTTTAGATAAACAACATTTTTGAGCTTAAAATTGTAAATAAATTTTACCTATCAGTTTTTATACACCCATTTTGAAAAACTGGACGTATTATGACATGGCCGCTGATGATGACGCTATCCGCCCTTCCGTCCGTCTGTCGGTCCGTAAACAATCTTCAAGATATCTTCATGATATTTTATGGAAATGTATATTAAGTCAAGACAATGTGTCCCACACAAGAATGATTGTTCCCCCTTTCTTAATTTATGAGTTATGCCCCTTTGAAAATTTTAAAAACATCTTGTACAGGCAATAACTCAGTAACCGTTATATATATCGTTCATGAAACAATTGGAATGTGTATCAGGTGAAGACAACGTGGCGCATATAATTATGGTTACTTTCCGTTTTTCATTTTAGAGTTATTGCTCTTTGATTGTTTTTTGATGCTTGTTTTGTGTAATTTTCATTCTTGTACACCCAATAATAACGATTCAGTTACAAAATCGGTAAGAAACAGTTACGAATATTTGTGGAATTCGGCTGGTTTCGGCCTGAGTGGCTGCAATACTGAATTCACTACGATGTGCAATTACATATGTTGAAATACTGCAAGAATCTATCAAGAATTAGTTAAGAATAAATGCAGCACAAATTGGGCACGAATTAACAGAAATCTGCGGCGATTTGCGAGATTTTCTCTCACGATGGTTATAAAAAAAGGCCCATCCATGCTTCGGGGGCATCAGTTCCAAAATGAAAGTTCCTCGTAAAGCAGCTGTAGAATTGATCTAGCAATTTGGGTGTTGAAAACAGCTACTTATATAGCTAGAAAAAAACTACATTAAAGTCGAGAGGCCCTGGCCCTGACTCTTTGACTTGGAAAAATATGGTAGTTCGCCATTTGCAAAATCACCAGCAAGGAGTTACTGACTGATCCTGATTGTGCTCCAGAATCTGCCAAATCTGTTTCCACATCTAGGACTGGCTCACATGCGCGTTACGGGGTGGTTACTCTAAAGGAAAACCCTTCTACTATCTCTTCCTTGGTTTTATTGCTTGTCTTAATCTCCCGATTCCCCTGCGAATGAGCTGAGAGTAGCTACGAATGCCTAAGAATGCCTCCGAATTGATTACGATTCAGTAACGATGTCCAAGAATGCATTAGGAACTTGTTACAAATCAAGCAGGATTTTTCGAATCTGGGAATTCGTGGCTAAAGTTTTGAACAGTTCAAAACTTTTGAGCCGAATTCCCGATAGACCTACAAATTGCAAGAACTGACTACGGATTGTGTAATTCAGTTAAGATCTTCACGAACTGGGTACGTTTCATCCACGAATCCAAATATTTGTCAATTCGTGGGATTCGGGGCCTGTGTCAATAGTGTTTGGGATATCTTCATGAAATTTTATAGGAATGTGATTTAGGTCAAGATGATGTGTCGCGTAGGAGAATGATTGTTCCCCTTTCTTTAATATAGTTTCTGAGTTATGCCCCTTTGATGTTTTTTTTTTTACATTTTCCCCAAAAATTCTTGTACGCCCCATAGCTCACTAACCCTTTGGGATACCTTCATGAATTTTTATAGGAATATATATCAGGTCAAGAGGATGTGTCACATATAATTATGGTTGCTTTCGCTTTCTTTGTTTAAGAACTATGGCCCTTTGATAGTGTTTTTATGCTTATTTTGTATAATTTTCATTCTTATACACTCCATAACTCGGTCATTATATATGATATCTTAATGCAACTTTATAGAAATGTGTATTTGGTAAAGATGATGTGTCACATGCAAGAATATAGGGATCACACATGTTTTTTCATGCATTTACATTTGCCGGGTCCATAAGGAAGCTGTTTGAACACGAGGCCGTTAGGCCGAGTTTTCAAAAATCATCAGAGGGACCCGGCAAGTGTTAATGCAATGAAACAAACATGTGTGATCGTTATTCATGCATATTTTACCTGATTTCAGCATAAACCGCGCTGAAAACATCGCTCAAACATTAAATATCCCTTTTCCTACACTTGATTTCTCAAACAAAATGGCGTCAGCGTCAAACTTTCGAACGTCATTACGTCGTCACAACGTCATATATACTAAGCCAAAAAAGAAACGCCGCATACAAAAAATCAAAATATTTTGTGTTAAATGAGAGTGGCAAAATTTTACGTTTTGTCTATGTTTTGCTATTTTTACTTCCGCACATTTTCCCAATTGATTAATTGAGGTGAGTCAAGCAAAACCAGTGTACTGACCGATTTTCCATTTTCCGTTTTTCACGTGCACAATCAGTCCATTCAGATTTACATGTGTACTAACTACTGAAATCTCCAGGCGAACATCCCAAATGTCTAAAAACATTTAAAAACTTTGGAATTTAAGATTACACATGGCTAATTTACGGTGACAAAATTGGCACATGTGGAACGTGAACGTGCAATAGGAATGTTAAAAGCTAATGTGACGCCATTGGTAGTAGCCAAACGATTCCGGTGCCATGTTTGGACGATTGGACGTCTTAAGAATCGTTTCCAATAAATTGGGACAGCGTCACACCGTCCGCGTCCAGGGCGTCGACGTATGTGGGCGCGACGTCAAGATCGAGACATCAAGACGTCTCATTTGTGCAATAGATTTCATATGGAGTCAGTCACAGCTAGGACATTCAAAGGAACTCATAATCCAAAAATCAGGGCTCAAACTGTGAGAAATCGTTTCAAGAGATTTGGTTAAGACCCCCACCTCCAAACGTTTGACTGAGCTTTTCTTTGGTGCGGTATTTACATCAAATTAAGGAGCCCGCGGTAGTACCAACGTCTTAATGAATTTAGAAACTGGCAAAGAGCATTATCTAGCACCATTTTGCTCTATTTTTTCTAATTACTGCATGTTTTTTTAATGAAATATATAACTGGTACAGTAAGCAATTTTCATACATAGCGGCGTTTCTTTTTTGGCCTAGTATATACGCACGCAACATTTTTCGCGAACGAAAGCAACGGCTAAATGATCAGTCACTGCCGCAAAGTATCCCTGTGTAACGTCATGCATACAAATCAGGGCCCAGTTTAGGCTTTTTCAAATAAAAGCCATGTTCAAACAGCACGTGAATTTCATGATTTCAACATGGATTTTGCGGCTTCAAACAGCTTTGCATGACGAATTTCCATGCAAGAATGATTGTTCCCCTTTTATTAGTTTCCAAGTTATGCCCCTTTAATATTATTTTCCAAAAAAATTATTGTACGACCCTGGGTCACCCATAACTTGGTATGTGTACTAACTGTTTGGGATATCTTCGTGATACTTTATAAGAATGAATATCAGGTTAGGACAATGTGTCACATACAATAACATTTTTTTCCGTTTCTGAGTTGTGGCCCTTAAATTGTGTTTTAACGCTTATTTTGTGTAATTTACATTTCTGTACACCCCATAACTCACTCACTGTTCATGATTTGTCCATGAAATTTTATATGAATATGTATTAGGTAACAACGATGTATTGGGTATAAAAACGATTGTCACCCCTTCCCTTTCTAAAGTTATGCACCTTTGATTATTTTTTTTTTTTGAAAATTCTTGTACATCCCATAAATCAGTAACCATTTGGGATATCTTCATGCAACTTTATTGGGATGAGTATTAGGTCAAGTTAATGTATCGCATACAAGAATGATAATTCCCCCTGTCTAAGTTTCTGAGTTATGCCCTTAGATTATTGAAAAAAAAACTACAGCTTGTATGCAACATAACTCAGTAACCGCTACATATATCTTGATGAAATTTTATAGGAATGTGTAATAGGTCAAGACAATATATTGCATACAAGAATGGTTGTTCCTCCTCTCTTAGTCTATGAGTTATGCCCCTTTGATTACATGTATTGTTTTGTTTGTTTGTTTGGTTTGATTCTTTACGTCCCATCAACAATCTTTCAGTTAAACAGGGACGGATCTTCCTGGGTTGAACCAGTATTAAGCTAGGATAAATGTGTCTTGCTCAAGGACCACAACACAGTGACGCCGGTGAGGCTCGAACCTGCTGCCCTTCGGTCTCAAGTTAAGCACTCTACCACTGAGCCACTGTGCTCCCTACATGTATTGTAAAAAAATCTTGTATGCACAATAACTAAGTAACTGTTATATATTTCCTCATGGACTTTTATAGGAATGTATAATAGGTCAAGACGAAGTGTCTGGTACATTTATGGTTGCTTTCCTTTTTTTCAGGGTCATGGCCCTTTGTTTTGTTTTTTTATTATTTTGTGTAATTTTCATTCTTGTATACTCCATATCTCAGTAATCATACCCCCCGCAAACTTTGTTTGTGGTGGGTATACTGTTTTCATGTTGTCCGTGCGTGCGTGCATGCGTCCGTCCGTAACGTTTTGTTTCCATAATATCTTGAAGAGTCATTGCTGGATTTTCATCAAACCTTGCAAACATGTTAATATATGCTAAACAAATACTTTAGACAAAAAAGTAAGGGCTAGGGGCCAATTTTACTTTGTAGTTCTAAATGACTTTTAGTATTAAACCTTGCAAACATGTTAATGTATGCAAAACAAATACTTTAGACAAAAAAGTAAGGGCTAGGGACCAATTCTATTAGAGTTATTTCCCTTTGTAGTTCTAAATGGCTTTTAATATAGGGTTTTATGCTTATGCTGTTATAGGCCATACATGGGCCGATCAACTCCTACCACAGCTTTTGATAGAACAATTTGAGACTTTTCCTATACAATGTAGACACATTGAACATATGCATGAAGGAGTTTGGTTCAGAAAAAATAATTTTTGACATAATGACAGCTGTGAGAACTTAGAAAATTTTCCCTAATAGGCCTTTTATATATCATGCATAGATGGTGCCTCCATGGGCCGAATTTAACTCCTACCACAGCTTTTGATGGAGCAATTTGATACTTTGCCTATACAATGTAGACAAATTGAACAATTGCATGAGGGAGTTTGGTTCAGAAAAAAAATATTTACAATGTAGATACATTGAACATTTGCATGAAGGAGTTTGGTTCAGAAAAATATCTTTTGACAAAATGACAGCAGTGAGAACTTAGACAATTTTTCCCTAATAAGGTGTTTGTATATGCATAGATGGTGCCTTCATGGGCCGATCAACTCCTACTGCAGCTTTTGATGGAACAATTTGATACTTTGCCTGTACAATGTAGACACATTGAACAGGCATGAAGTAGTTTGGTTCACAAAAAATAATTTTTGACAAAATGGCAGCTGTGAGAACTTAGACAATTTTTCCCTAATAAGGCTTTTGTTTATGCATAGATGGTGCCTTCATGGACCGATCAACTCCTACCACAGCTTTTAATGGAGCAATTTGATACTTTGCCAATACAATATAGACTCATTGAACATATGCATGAAGGAGTCTGTTTGAATTTTTTTTTTTTGACAAAATGACAGCTATGAGAACTTCGACAATTATTCCCTTATATGGCTTTTGTATATGCATTGATAGTGCCTTTATGGGCCAATCAACCCCTACCACAGCTTTTGATAGAGCAATTTGATACTTTGCTGATACAATGTAAACACATTGAACATATGCATGAAGGAGTTTATAATTTTTGTTTGCACATACGTGTATTCTACTGAAATCTTCTTTTCAAAACTAAGGTCTGCTGGTTTGAACTATAACTTGCCAAGATTTTTACTGACTTACTGTGCGGGGGGTATCTAATAAGCATTGCTTATTGACTTTTTTCATTTTTTGTGATATCTTCCTTTGATTGTTTTATTTTTTCAATCTTTTTCCAAAAAATTCTTGTACACCGCATGACTCAGTAACCGTATGAAACTTTATAGGAATGTGTATCAGGTCAAGATCTTATGTCACACACAATTACGATTGCTTTCTGTTTTGGAGTTATGGTCCTCTGATTGTTTTTTATGTTTATTTTGTTTTATTTACATTCCTGTAATGCCATAAGTCACTTAGTATTTAGTCAGGATGATGTGTTGGGCACAAGAATGAAGGGCCGCGTAGCGCAGTCGGTAACGTGTCTGGCTACAGATGCGTGTCTGACTGCAGATCCAGGGGTCGCAAGTTCGATCCCGGCCCGGTACCATACTTCCGTGGAGATTGATCATGAAATAATTTCTACGGTCATTCTCCTCCCTTCCGCTGATTTATTCAAGAAGGGTTGTTGTCAGTTACAAGCGAAAGTATGTGCCCAAATTACTGGTTAACCGCTTGCTCAAGCCTGCCCAGGAAAAAGTGTGGTTAAGTGAACTGACCGTCCCGCAATGACCATAGCTGTTGACATGGGACGTAAAGCAACAAAAACAAACAAACAAACAAATTAGCAGACCGGCGTATATTGGGCCGCTGGTGGAGCTCTTGTATCATATGTTTTGGGTGCTCAAAAGAGCCGTCTCACTGAGACAGTTCTTTTGAGTACCCACAGCATATCTTTTGGTTGAGAAATAAGAAAATAATTTTTTGGTACGCACTCTTAATTAAAGGCTTGGTTAAGTACTACTGAAATAATTGACTTTTCACAATCTTTTTTGACCTGTTTTAGGTATGTTGATCAATTTCACAATAAGACATGCATGACCTAATTAATCTACCTTTGTAACTGTTATATTATAGGCTTTATATAGTAATTCAAAAATTTCAAACTTAAGGTTTAAATCAATATTGTGTAGTTTTACTATTTAAATTTAGCATATGCAGGCCTCCAGATAAGAGTGCGTACTGGAAAATTATTTTTCTTATTTCTCAACCAAAACAAATGTTGTGGGTACTCCGAAGAACCGTCTCAATGAGACAGTTCTTTTGAACACCCAAAACGCATGTTTTAAATAGATGGGTAAGGAAATAAATGCAGTTTTAGGTGCACAAACTATCCTTTTCGGCAAACGATCATTTCAAGTGTTTACTTTGCCTACCGGGAAATTTTGCATGTTTTTTGTAGTTTCCTGATTTTTTACAAAATCAACTTTTTGAAAAATTCTTTCAGGAATACCATCAGCGCGTCAAGCAGTTTGGATCCAGATCATGACCTACATTATGTCATTCCTGATCTGGGACCAAACTGATTGCAAAGGTTATCGGCAGACGACACTAGTAAGAAAAGGGTTATTTTTGATTTAAAAATACATACACCACATACTATATCCTCGTTCAGGAAGTTGTCTATGTGATAGGGCCAAAAATAAAATATTTATTGTTTCCCAATATTCTTTGACTTTTTGCTTACTGTAAAGGCGGCACCTCATGAATTCGTATTTAGGACTGGTCAACCTTAGACATAATGTCTATTAGGTAAAAGCTGAAAATGAGGCATGTTTTTATTCGAATGTAACTGTATCATCTTGCGCCATTACCTCAGCAAAATAACTGCATCTTAAAATCTCTATTTAACATAAGCATAGAGGCAAACATTGTGGACCCAGATCAGACTGCTCCTACAGGAGCAGTCTGATCTTGGACCACACTGTTCATCTATGAGGTTTAGTGGACGACAAAAACATAGTTAGTTTGTGATTATGCGCTTTAAGGGTGAATAAATGTGAGTTCAATGTGTATACGGTTAGGATTTTCATGAAATGCACACAACTTTGCGCGGCCCAAACAACTTATTTATTCTTCACCAAATAATGAATAAAACCTGATTTCCCTGGTTTAGCAGATGAAATAGCCGAACCATGTCCAGATATGAATATTAAAGTTGCCGCCTTTACAGTAAGTGAAAAGTCTAATAATACCCTGAATGACCCACAATATAGAATCAATGAAACATAAAATCTACTCATTATTTGGACTTCTTCACTTAAATGAAAACTAAACAGAGCATGTGCACTTATGAACTCTTTCCTTGCTAGTTGTGACTATTGTTGTCTGCTGATAACCTTTGCAAAAAATTGTATTGACAAAATGTCGGTCCTGGATCCAAACGGATTGACACAAAATGTTCCTGAAAGAATTTTTTTAAAAAGTTGTTTTTGAAAAAAGTCAGCAGAGGACAACAAAAGCATGAGAAAATACTCAGCTTGCAAAGATTCAATTGAAAACTGTAAATCTGTTTCTTTCTTAAATGAATAAGAAATACTGGCCAAACCAACTATTAATGTGTTTGGTAACAAGAAGCTAAAATATTTTTAAGGTTGGTCTGACACATTTTTATTTTGAAATATCTGTATCTTGTTTACTGAGCTACAATCAGTCAATAATGGGAAACAAAGAAGGGAAATTAGGTAATAAACTTTTCTATAAGGTTTTTTTCTTCTCTTTCTTGAAATTTGTCTTTTTTAGAACCATTTAATGTTTGCTATAAAACTGACTTTGAAGAAAGTAAGTTATTCAAAAACGAAAGTGAAGGGGACATAGTTATACCATATTTACCTTAACTTAAAAAGTTTGTCATCTGCTGATTACCTTTGCAAACTCAGGCTCGACAAAATGTCGGGCCTGATCATGATCCAAGCTGTTTGACTCTGCATGATGTTATCCCTGAAAGTATTTTTAAAAAAAGTGAAAATATCTGCAGACTACAAAAAATCATGAAAAATTACCCAACATGCAAAGCACCCAAAACAAATGTTAAAACTGATGAATTAGAAAATATTGAAAATTTTATGCTCAAATTAACCTAAATGTAAAATGACAAAATTTTCTCCCTGCCTTTTTAAACAAGGAGGCTGTCAAATTCAGGTGAGCAATCCAGCCTCTTGTCAAATTTCAGTGGCGAATCTGGAATTTCTGGAAAGGGGGCTCATTTGTTTAAAGGTGTGGGGGATTCACTTTGATGATTTATCTCATAAATATCCCATGAAAATGAAATAATTTGGTCTCACTGAAACCGAATTATTTCATTTTCACAGGATATTAAAAATTGGGGGTGGGGAGGGAAGTTCGAGCGAACCCCCTGAGCCCCCTCTGGATCTGCCACTGAATTTTATAATCATTTTAACTCTTTGTAGAGTGCCTGGCTATTTTTGCATTTCCAGATAAAATGCTAAGACAAAATGATCTCCCCTCACTATATACAAAAGAACATCCTAACTTAACTGTATCAAACATTTACTGTAACACACAACCAATTAGGCCAGAAAATTTTTATTAGTTCATTAGTTGATTCACGGGAAAAAAAATCAGATTTAGGGTTAGGGGTGAAGGAAAAAAATAAATAAAAAAAGCTCTGAAAATGACCAGTTATAAAACTGGTCATTTTCAGAGCTTTTTTTTTTCAATATCCCCCAAAAAAACAGTAAAACTAGTAAGGTAAACCAACAGTCTGTATTAACCCTTAAAGGGCCAAGAAAAAAATTCATCTGAAAATGTCGTCTGCTGAAGTCATCTGCTGCTAATATTTGCGTAGCATTACTGACAAATTAAGTATAGAAGCAAACAGTGTGGACCCAGAACAGACTGCTCGTATAGGAGCAGTCTTATCTGGGTCCACACTGTTTTCCATAGATGCTTCTTAAACATTTCAGCAGACGAGAAAACAGACGACTTTTGTTGCGATTGGCGCAAGGGTTAAATCTTTAAATATTGTATCATTTTCCTAAAAATCTGGAGAGAACAATCACTTCTAACAGTGTCACTCTCAGAGATACACAGACAGAACCTCAAAAATCTATTATTTTTTTCAAGGAAACAAATTAATAATGTTTAGAGTGGGCGGATGAAATATAAAAATAATTCTAGTTTGTTTTTTTCCACTTTATGGAAAATTATAGTAGGAGGGTTTGTAACTCAACTAATAAAAAATTCTGGCCTTATGCCTTCATTTTTACATTTCAGAGAAGGGCTCATCAGAAAGACAAACAGCATCAGAGAAATGGGAGAATGCCAGAAATGAGAAATTGGATAATGTTAGAAAGAAGGGTGTAATTAACAAAACTCCTAAAAGAAAGCATCCACATAGAAATATAATGGCTTCCAACAGGAAATGGGTAGAGCTAGATAATGGACCAATCAGAGTGTCTGTTATAAAAGGAGACCTTACTACAGAAAAGGTAAAAGCACTTTAAGAAGAAATAAATTTTTGATTATATTGAGATCTAAAATAGATTTTTAGGTACCCCAAATGAATTATGGGCAAAATAAATCGCAACATTGATATATTATTTTCTTTTTATCAAGGGCTATTCAATGGAAGTACAGAAAAACCTGTGTAAAACGGCCCCTCAAAAATAGACATAACAAAGATCTAAAAGACAAATGGTAGCTTAATGAAGGTCAAAAGTATTGCAGAATGCTCCCCTAGGAGCATTCTGCAATACTTTTGACCTGCATTAAGCGATATTTGGTCTTGGGAAACAACTTTTGGTCGTTTTGAGAGTGGCCGTTTTACACAGGTTTTACTGTGGTGTTTGACACTTAGAAAAAAAAACATTTGTTTGATTCAGCTACTTTGATTGATTTTGTTTGTTTTGTTGCTTTACATCCCAAGTCAACAACTATGGCCAGACAGCCAGTTCGGTGCTCGGACATTTCGGCCACGGACATTTCGGCCACGGAAAACGCCGAAAGTGAACGTTTCGGCCAAAACCATAAATTTTGGGTTTGGGATGTGTTCTTGCATGAATGTGTGATGCATTTCATATTCTTATGAAATCAAATATGCATGTGAATACTTACAGTTGATTCAAAGATGCATGATAATAAGAGTATGCTATTTTTCATAGAAACAGGTAAATTATGGTGTATATTATACAGAAGTAAATGATATATACCTGTATAAAGTACTCATTACCTGAATTAGTTTATATTTTTTGTTTACAACAATTCTTGTGTATCTTTGAATCTACTGTGCATAACAATTGATAAATGTTAACTACTTTCATGCTGAACCTGGGTTTATCTTTTTTCTTCAAAACACTGCAGATCCAGATCAGCCAGCTCCTTACCTGATCAGGATCCGCACTTTTTTCATGTCTGCTTGTAAATACATGCAGTTTAATAACTGATAAAAAGTTGGGAGAAATACAATGTATAGTATATAAGATTATTCAGTCAATTATTTCCTAAGAAATGCATCACACATTAATGCATGCACACACCCCAAACCCACAATTTATGGTTTTGGCCGAAACGCCCACCTTTGGCATTTTCCGTGGCCGAAACGTCCGTGGCCGAAATGTCCTTGCCGAAACATCCTAGGCCGAAATGTCCGTGGCCGAAATGTCCTACATTCGCCAGTTCACCTAACCACACTTTTTCCTGGGCAAGCTTGAACAAGCAGTTAACCAGAACTTCGTGCTCATACTTTCGCTTGTAACTGACAACAACCCTTCTTGAATGATTCAGCGGAAGGGAGGAGAATGACCGTAGAAATTATTTCATGATCAATCTCCACAAAAGTATGGGACCGGGCTGGGATCGAACTCGCAACCCCTGGATCTGCAGTCAGACTTGCATCTGTTGCCAGACACGTTACTGACTGTGTTGCGCGGCCCGGTTGTTTTTAATTGATTGAATTTTTCTAGACTTAAGTAGTATTTGAGCCATATTCAGTGGAATGTTTAAGGATATACTCAAGTGGAAACCATAATGAATTCTCATTAGAGTTTTTCATGCAACAATGTTCACCAGGTTCCTATGGAGATGTTAATAACCGAGGTTGAAGCCCGAGATATTCAACATTTCACGAGTGACCTTGCAAATATAAATGCATTGAAAAACTATATTTTGTTCCTGTGGGGTTATATTTTATCATTCCTTATTCATGTTCCAGGGTCAAGCCATACATAAGAGCTATAAAGGGATCAGCTGTTGTTAAGTGTATTGGCCCGGAACAAATGTATTTGAGCTGAGAGTCAGACATGTGATTTCCAAAAATGTGGCATTTTGACAAGTGTAGTCTCTGACGAGTCTGTGCAGCCGCCTTTTAAGCTAAGAAACTCAAAATAATGTTCGGTTATTAGCCTAAGAGTCACAAAATATTCAAGCGACTAGCAAAGGCTCTGATCAAACTGTGCTTATGCGCAGGCTGATCTGAGCCATTGCTGGTCGCACATACCACATTATTGGAAATTTCATATTGTGGCTCATTTATGGAACCAAATCTGTGCGTCAACATGTGAATTGGCCTGTTAATACACAATTTTGTGCTGGTTGAAACATGTCTATCAAAAGTGTGTGGCACATATTTTATACAGTAATAAGGTAATGTATTATGATTTTAGGCTGATGTTATTATTTGTGCTGCTAGCAAGAACCTTGATCTCGGTAAAGGTCGAATGTCAAGAAGTGTTTTGGAGGCTGCAGGCCAACAAATTCAGGTAATACAGATACATATTATATAGCTGGTATGCCTTAACGCATAAAGCACCACCTATAATTTGCAGCAGACGACAATTTCAAATTTTGCGGCTTTTCAAAAATAACAAATAAGGCATGATATTTCATGAGAATTGTCTGCTGGCAGACGATTCTCATGAAATATCATACCTTATTTTTTTCAAAAATTGGGAAAGATGTCGCCAAATTTGTCATCTGCTGCAGTCGTGATTGGTGCTTAAAGGGTTAAATAAGTAATCACTATAAAACATGATGTTAATTATACTCTTTTCTCAATCTGACTAAAACCCTATCTGAGAGCGCAGTGGCTCAGTGGTAGAGTGCTTGACTCGAGACTGAGGGGCCCCGGGTTCGAGCCTCACTGGCGTCACTGCATTGTTTCCTTGAGCAAGACACATTCATCCTAGCTTAGTACTGGTTCAACCCAGGAAAACCTGTCCCTACAAAACTGAAAGATTGTTGATGGGACATAAAAAATAGAATCAAACAAATAAAACCTATCTTTGTAAACTATCTAGGCCTGTAGCTGCAGCTGGATTGTGTTTTAAGCAGGTTGACTTTTAAGTGTTTGCATGGACAAAATTATTTGGATTGCAACAGCTGGATGCAATCAAATTAAAGCCCTAAATTCTAAGACAATGGAAGTGGTACCACTGCCTGAGGGCTATTCCAGACAGATCAAAGGCTAATCTTTATGAGGTGATTATGACTTCCTTACAGGGGGAGATAAAGTGGTCCCATGAAGGGCTTATGTATTTTCTGATAAAATATTGACTTTGATCTTAATGAAAGAATTTGTGATGTATACAGGTTAGTATCCTCTTGAGGCCCCTTTAATCCTATGAGATACCGAAACTGTCCCTTATCAGTTAATCCTTTAATGACCTCTATTGGACAGGAATATAGGTCTTAAAGTTTAAAAGCGAGTGCAGGTCTGATGCAAAATATGCGAAACAAATATATCTGCGATACTTTCAATTTTGTTTGTGTAATACATTCATATCACTGAGCTGTTCATTTTTCTAGAAAGATTGTAAGAGCAAGTACCCTAATGGTATCCAAAATGATGAGGTAGCGGTGGTGAGTTCGGGGAGTTTACCTTGTAAGAAAATATACTTCATCTCCTTGCCTGTGTATGGAAGTAAAGGAACAGAAAAAGATGTGAGTATAACCTCGGACCCAGTATAAACGGACTGGTCACTGACGGAAATACAAAGTTATGTTGTCAAGGCTTTATTTCAGCGCTATTCCAAAGTTCTACTGCCAATAAATTGATTCTGAACATACACAAAACCATAGGAGGTTACTCACAGTATGCGTAGCTGAAATATTACGATTTACAGTAAAAAGAATTGAAGTTTTCTCATCTTTTTATATTGATTTCTGACGATTTTCGGCTAAAAGTGCCGGAAATAGCTAAAAAGATACCTAGGTTCCTTGCTGATTTTCATAAAGACGGATAAACTTTCAATAAATATAACAATACAGACTGAAAGATAGAATATTGAACCATTGCTTTTTGAAGAAAATTCAAAGATATGCAGAGAAATAACGGAGATATTATTGTTTCATCTTCAACATACACCAGTTTTGAAAGCTCAGCCACCGTTGAGCCACGACAACGTATTTCCAATATATACATTTACCTGTATGTAAGTGACCAGTCCATGTTTATTGGGTCGGAGGTATAACAGACAAAAATAAGAAAAGAATGTTTTAGTCTTAGCAGTGAACTAAGTGCACACAGACCTTTGTTGAAGGGTTCACACAGACTTGAAAAGTACTTGAATTTAGAGGGATTTCTTGAAAAGTCGTTGAAAATTGAATCTGCCTTGAGAAGTACTGGAAAATCACCCAAAAGCCTTGAAAAGTCATTGAATTCTACTATATTCTGTAGGACTTTGTACAGTGACATAGACCTAAATCATTATAAAATTGTTGTGCCTTTATTTGGTGCAGCAAATGCTGCACCAAATAAAGGCACAGCAATTTCATACTCATTTTCTAGTACTAATTTCACCATTATCCCAGTCTAGCATTTTTTAAGAAGAATTTTAACACTTCGATCAGTATTTTTCCTAACCTTTAGTCATTGAAAACTGAAAAATAGTTTTGAGAAGTCTTTGAAAAGTCCTTGAATTTTACTCAAGCTTCCCAGTATGAACCCTTTGTTGTTCACATGCAACAAAGTCAGATTTTCTCACATGGAGGCCAATATGGTATCATATGCAAGAAAAGAATGTATTGCAAGGCTTCTGCTTGATTTTTATTGGCCAAGAGAGCGAGCAAACATACAAGTTTTTAATTTTGGTCTAATTGGTCGGAAACTAAAAGTTAGTCTGCAATTAGAGTTCTGATAATGGATAATTATTTATTTGATCTAGAAATGTAGTTAACCCATATAAGCCTAGCATCCTTTTGTGGGTGGCATCTGATCAGGGTCTCCACTGTTTGCTTACAGAACTGTCTATTAAAGCTGCATAATCTGTAACTTTTGATATTTTCATTTTAAAAATAATGTTTCTATTTTTCAAGAACACAGTAAAAATACTAAAATTCAGGTATACATTTTACCTTTTTCGTAATAATAAACAAATTATTAGTGCCAAAACAACAGCATTTATGTTTAAAATTAACTGTCTAGAATTATTGGAGGGACGCAAATAATTACAAACAAGAGAAAATACACCTGTTTTTATAAGATAATTCACTTTTTCATGCAGTTTTCAACGGTAGAAATTAGATTTATTGTGACAACATAACTTTATTCTACTTTTGCAAATGATTTAAAAAGAAAATATTTTCTTTCGAAAAATGTTCATAGTTACAGAGTATGCAGCTTTAAAATTTGAATAAAATGAAAATTGCCACTCAACACCCCTAAAATTTGAAATGGGCTTGTCCTACTGATAAGGGTAGGCAAGTCCATTTGGCTTAAATGGGTTAAAGATTCCTTGGAAACCACTCTAGCCTTGTAAGGATAGTGTGCTGGCAGATAATGTTTATGACCCAATTAAAGTAGCAGTCCTGAATGTTAGCATGTGTTTATTAGCCAATAAGGATTAGGTCATAGAAAATAAGAATGTTAGATTTAATTCAATCCATTCATTAATATGACCAATTGAAGTAGCAGTCCTGAATGGTAGCATGTGTTTATTAGCCCATAAGGATTGCGTCATAGAAAAAAGAAATTTTAGATTCAATTCATCCAGATAAGCAATCTTTTTAGCAGGCCTTTAGTCAAGAATGTGTAACAAAAAAATCTTATTTCTCAACCAAAACATATGTTGTGGGTACCCAAAAGAACCGTCTCAATGAGACGGTTCTTTTGAGCACCCAAAACATATGTTAAAACTGTTGGGTAAGAAAATATTTACAATTTAAGCTCAAAAAATTTGTTTATCTAAACCTGTGTACACATCATGCCATATTCAACCTAATAAATGCACCTTTAAATATACACTGAGTAATTTATGGGTCCTTTACACAATATGAACTTCTGATTTCCAAACAATTAAGTAGTGTAATTTCATTATTAATATCGATTTATGGGGTGGATGAAAAACTGTGTGGAGCTTGATCAGCTGACTTCTGAAGAAGCCAGCTGATCTAGCTCTACACTGTTTTCAAAAGAGGGTGCAGAATTTTATAAAAAAAAAAGCTATTTGCACTGTGGGCTTATAAGTTTGGATACGGTAAGTCACTACAAATCTTCTGTTCACTGGTAAAGTTGCTGTTGTGACCCTCAACTGAAGTGGAGGGGGATATATTGTGTTCGGTACAGATTCTGTCTGTGTTGGCCTCGGTGTGACACTTTCTCAGGACTTTAGTTGAGAGTGTGTAACAAAAAATTATTCCTCAACCAAAACATATGTTGTGGGTACTCAAAAGAAATGTCTCAATGAGACGCTTCTTTTGAGCACCCAAAACATATGTTAAAACTGATGGGTAAGAAAATATTTACATTTTTACGCTGAAATGTAAACCGGTGCTTTCTGTCTTTCTTGTATTCAATATATCTCATTAAATAGTGGGCAGATTGGAACTAAATTTGCAGTGATATGGCATTGGGTCATGGTGAAGCGTTTTTAGGTTTTGTCAAGGTCACAACTGTGCAAAGTAGGTCAAATTTGAGCATTTGTGCTTGGGAACACCTGTTTTCCCTGAACACAATGCTAGATTATATTTCAACTGTAGGATGCCTTTCTTCTTTGTTTAATTCTCATCAATTACCAGGCCCCCAGATAAGAGTGCGTAACTGAAAATTGTTTTCTTATTTTTTTTACCAAAACATATGTTGTGGGTACTCATAAGAACCGTCTCATTCTTTTGAGCACCCAAAACACATGTTTAAACAGATGGATAAGAGAATAAACGAAATTTTACGCTGACAAATTTTGCTTAACTGGCGCTATGCAATTACTCTAAATCTTCAAATAAAGTATAAAATAAAAAGAAAATTTCCTTTTTTTCTGTTAATATAAAGAATCTTACACGAGTGATCATTTCATATGAAATTTATTAAACAAGCCTTTGGCGATTTTAATAAATTTAATATGAAATGATCACAAGTGTAAGATTCTGTTTATCATATGACCCTATAAATACAATTTATCGCCTTAAAAGTTTTTCTATTTCCATGAAAATTTGCATTGTTGTAACGGAGGTTGTTATGACGTTACCTGTTCACACCGAAAGTGTTATGTAAGCTTGTGGTCATAACTATATTTATGACATGACGTTATCCACTGAATAACAGTAACGTCATGCGATAAACTAAAATATTAACCCTTAAAGCGCCAAGAAAAAAAATGCTTCTGAAAATGTTGTCTGCTGCAAATAATTGCCTAATGTTGCTGACAAATTCAGCATAGAAGCAAACAGCGTGGACCCAGAACAGACTGCTCCAATAGGAGCAGTCTGATCTGGGTCCACACTGTTTGCCATAGAGGCTTCTTTAACATTTCAGCAGATGAGAAAAGCAGACGACTTTTGTTGCGATTGGGGCATTATGGGTTAATGAATCATCACATGTGTCTCCTAGATATTTTCAAAGTTACAGCCCTTTGAAACTCTGGATAATTATTCATATTCCCTTTTTCTTGTTTTCAGACATTAAGATCAATCCTCACCAAGTGCCTAGCAACAGCCCATAGTGCCAAGTACACATCACTTGCCATGCCAGCACTGGGAACCGGCTTCTTGAAGTATCCAGCAGGTGTCGTTGCTGAGACTACTCTTAAATGTTTAGAGGAATTTAATGACAACAATCAGGCAACCAAACTGAGAGATGTATCAGTTATTGTGTACTATAAAGATATAGAATCATATCAGGTGAGGGAACCATTAGTTGTTACTTATTTAGCGTACATAAAAAATTTAATATTACAGGTAACATGCTGGGTAAATCCAACTTTAAAATATCATACGTACGGGTAAACACATTTTTGAACAGAAAAGTGTGAATATTTTCTTATCCATCAGTTTTAACATTTGTTTAGGGTGCTCAAAAGAACTGTCCCACTGAGACGATTTATTTGTGTACCTACAACATATGTTTTGGTTGAGAAAAATATCTTATCGGGAAAAATGTATTATTTAGAGACCAAATCTAAAATAAGACCAAATAAAAAAAATACCTGTGTTTAGGGTAACCCGACCCTACCTAAATTAACTGGTGAAACCTAGAAAAAAGTCGGGTTTTCTGAAAAAATTATATTTTTTTCCAGAAAAAAAATAAAAAAAATATGTGTGGCTACCCTACCTAAAATTTTCAGACCCGTTACCCGAAACACACTTATTTTTTTATTTGGCCTAATTATTTTTCCCCTAAACCTGACCAAATGAAAAAAAAAGTTAAAGGACAGAATTTTTCATAACTGGTGCATGTGGATATTTTGACAATAGGAGGCTGACTGAACCACTATCATAGGTCCAGTTAAGTACAGTAAAAGATGTGTAAAATGGCAATTCTCAAAAAGACCAAAACTTGTTTTTCAAGACCATTCATCGCTTAATGCAGTTCAAAAGTATTGCAGAATGCTCCAAGGGGAGCATTCTGCGATACTTTCGACCTTCATTAAGCTACCATTTGCCATTAAGATCTTTGTTTTGTCTATTTTTGAGTGGCCATTATACACAGTTTTAACTGTAAATTTTTTCAGCGTAAAATTTTATTTTGTTCCTTGTCTGTCAGTTTAAACATGTTTTGGCTGCTGAAAAGAACTGTCTGAATGAGATTGTTCCATTGATTACCCATAACATATGTTTAAGTTGAGAAATAAGGATAGTTATGTCAGTTACGCACTGCTACTACCCTAAAAGACACCATTTTAACATGTTACCACTTTTATGAGTACAGATGCTGTATTCTCTAGTGTTGAATTTTGCACATTTGTATCTTTTTCAAAAGTCATGTGATCATGGGAATGGTTGTGAATATTCTTCAATATCATGGATTGTAACTTTCCTCATATTTTATAAACTGTGTTTGATTTGTTTAAAGTTTTGACAGAAATCCCACTTGGGTTATAGTAGATAATAAAATCTGGAAATCTTTAAAAATATTGAAAAAAAACATTGTTGGCTGGTAATTGAAAATATTTTATTTAACCAAGAAAGAAAATTACTCTGCTGATTGCTTGCAAGCTGTTAAAAATCTTTATCACATGACTTTGAGTCCGGGAGTGATATAATGCCATGCAATAAAACCACTTTTCTAATGCACTTGCTTTTGTAACACAACATCTTATTGGATAACGTCAAAACATTGTGACAGTATATCCTGTGATATACTGTCGGAAATTGTTTGACGTCATTGTTTAAGTCATATTTCGTTGGATGACGTATGGCTTATTGCTGCTTGCAACACTCTTTTTCAAAACAAAACTGCAGAAGTGCATTAGAATGGGGATAACCATATTCAACATTATCATTTTGGGAGGTATATCTTTGGATATACGTTCGAAAATTGCCTTTTATGACTCAGCTCGCACGTCGCCGTAAAACTAAATTTTCAACCGTATATCCGACGATATACCTCCCCAAAGGAAAATTTTGAATACAGTTATCCCCTAAGTGGTTTACAGATTTCATAGCATTACGTTATGACATGCATTATAACATTGCATAAAAGATGCCAAAATCTACATTTTCACGCCAAAAATGTGATTTTTAATTAATTTTTATGTCATGTTATAAATAGAATCTAACATTCGTGTACCTGTATTATTGAATTTATTAAACTTGTTGTGTAAAAGCAATAAAATACTAAGCAAGCCTCACCTTTTATCGCTTTTGACCAACTTGTTTAATGGATTCAATAAAACATGAGGACTCATGTAAGATCCTCTATTTTAATTTGATCCGCTCATATACAGTAAAACCTGTGTAAAACGGCCACTCTCAAAAAGACCAAAAATTGGTTTTCAAGACCAATTATCGCTTAATGCAGGTCAAAAGTATTGCAGAATGCTCCAAGGGGAGCATTCTGCAATACTTTCGACCTTCATTAATCTGCCATTTGTCATTAAGATCTTTGTTTTGTCTATTTTTTACAGGCATTTGTGGACGAGATCAAAGTGAAAGCTCCTGTGACATTTGATTCAAGCGATGACAGCGAAGACAGCGAATTGAATAATGACAATGATGATAATTCAGGAACTGTCAATGATATTGATGATATGTCAATGCCGGAATATATGTTAGGCGGCAATACAAGGGATACAACTGAGGACTCTGACGATGACCCAGACACCCAGGAAGGTATCAGACAATCATGGAGGCAACAACTGAGAGAGGAGTACAGGAAACAAGCGAGGAAATGTAAAGCCAATATTTTCGTGGATGACAGATGTCCGAAAGAAGACGAAATTGACAATTTTGGACTTGAATCAATAGTACAGGGTTAGTATTCCATGGGTGAAAGTTTTCAGGATTAATCCTGTATTCAGCATTTTGAGGCTGACTTTCCATAGAAAGTCAGCCTCAAAATTCTAAATATGGAAGATTATAATAGCTTATCAGGTTAATTTTCTGTTTGTCGTAAGATATTTGACCAGTTAAACTTGATATTTTTACTTTTTTTGTAGGCATAGTGCAAGTTTTAAGTTTTGAATTTCTAAAGTTCAGGATTTTGAAAATTTTGAACTTTGCCCATGGTATTCTGGGTTTCTTCTCAGCATTTTGGGAACATTACCCAACTTGTAGAACTTGGAATTTTTGCCATCCTTTTGTACAGAATTGGGAAAAACTCGCACAGTATATTAATATGTTACATGCCAGGCGTAACTAGAAAACAATGCAGGAAACCAAAATTTGGTATTTGGAAAGTCAGCAAAAAGTACTTTTAAAATTTAACAAAGCTTATTAAAAATAACAAAAAATATCAATTATAGAAAGCAATGGAAAATATTTATACAATTAAAGAAAGTCAAATTTACAGTACCTTATAAGTCCAAACTGTCCCTCAGAATATTTATCAACACAAGTCCTTCAGCATTTTCTGATCCCCAGATTTTGAAGTTATTTCCAAATGAACACTTAGTCCTAATCAAACACTGTCACAAAGTAATCCAGAAAGAACAAGTCAAACACAAATTAATCCAGATATATAATAAGTTAGAATTCCAGCACAAAAGGTTTTGAATTTTAGATGGTGAAATTACTCCAAAGATGCCCTCACATATACTCTTTAAGAAAGCTCCATAACAATCAGGAAATAGCTATGATATCATATGCTAAATATAAAACAAAAACTTCTATTTTGGAATGTTCCACAAGTTTCTCAATTCTTCTGGATGATTCCAGAACCCGCTCAGAGCTTCTATTTGGCATGAAAAAGAAAATTCCAGGGAATTCTGGATTTTTCCAGAAACTTCCATGATAGTACTTTTTTTATTTCTAGATGACTATTAGTCATTTTTCTAGAAAAGTCAAATGACCAAACAAACATTGTGTTTACAACAACTTGTTTACTATCAATATCTCCAATATCTGGGTCAACAGAAACTTAGTAAGCAACATATCAAACAGATAAACATCATATATGTTACAAATAAAAAACACAAAACATCAAATATTTGGTTCATTCAACTCCTTTTACATTTCACTCATAAGCACATTTGAAAATTGGAATGCAAAAATACAATTTGTTGTGACACAGTGCAGTTAAGATGTCACAAAAAAGTGATTTTTTTTTTTTGGGGGGGGGGGGGGGGTTCCTTGAAATTGGGCAAAAAACATATTTTTTGCGATTGGGAACACAACCCAATATTGGTTATCAAAACAGGGAAGAAACCTGGTACAGTCTACTCTCGATACCTCGAATTTCAAGGGACTGGGCAAAATATGTCGAGTTATCAGTAGTTCGAGGTAACCAAATCATGACGTATACCTACCATTTTGGGGCGAAATAATTCACGTTCAACTTGTCAATAAATAGATCGTTATACGGAGCTATTTCAATAATAAACTACGGGATGAATTGACCCAAGAATCAATTGACATTTGAAATTGAAACATTAAAATTTCTCAGGTACCGCTACAGTCCTGACATTATGACTATTTTTTTTCACTTTCTAAGACAAAATAAAATAAACATAGCGTTTTTAGTCGGCAACTGGTCCCGCGGTCGCAGGTTTTACCCTTCCGTAAGTCGCCATATTTTAAGCCCCAACAGTGTACATGCACGTTTTAATTTTCGTCGGCTTGATATGCATATGCCTTCCTAATCTATTTTTGTCATGACATGACAAATGTCCGAAAATAGCCTTAAACGCACAAGTCTGTTTTCAAAATAAAAACATTGGCCCGAGAAACAATTAAATTATACTTTTGCCTTATTTAAAACGAGCAGTCATCGGACAGAGATTACTCAAATACGACACATTAGCTCATGTAGCCGCTTTGAAGTTGTACCACAATAGATCAATAGAATTCGGCGACCGCGGTCAATTATGTAATTATACATATACAACACACTCATTTACAACTGCATGTGTCACACGCGTGGACCAAGTGATCAAACAATTGGTGGCTTTAACGGGGATAATTAACGTTGAAAGCGGTGGATTAATTGGAGACACATTCAGATAAAATAAAAGGCAATTTCTTATGAAATGGAATCGAGTTAGGCGTTGTAAAATACACTAAAATTGATCAGCGGGACCAGTTTTTCGTAACGAGTTATCAGTTTTATTGACTTAGCCGTTGTCGAGATAACCGTTGTGGAATTGCAATAATATATAGGGGAAAATACCGGGACCGGGTCGTCAGGTCGAGATAAGTGATAGTATTGAGTTATGCATAGTTGAGTTAACGAGAGTCGACTGTATTGTTGTTAAAATGAAATGTACATTTACTATAGTTAAGGCCATTATAAATAAATTGCTAGGTTTTCATCCAAATTCTTTTGAAAATGGGGGTGGGGCTGATTTTTTTTTCTGGTTGGTTCTCAGGGTGGAAGATATTTTTAAACTGAAAACATCTTGAAAAAAAGAATTAAAGGAAAATCACCATAAAATGGTCGTTCTCCTAATTTTTCTCATTCCTTTTGTCAAGTTGTCCCTTTATAACATGATTCACTTTTAACACAGTGAATTCCTATGGACCCCAACCTATTGTTATAAAGGGACATCACTGTATGCTGATATGAGCCGCAGCATGAGATTTCCAACAATATGGTATGTGCACCAGCAAAGGCTCAGACCAGCCTGTGCATGCGCGCAGTGTGATCAGAGCCTTTGCTAGTCGCTTGAATATTCTATGACTGTTAAACTACTGACTGAACATCGTTGGGAGTTTCTAAGCATAACATGAGGCTGCACAGGCTCGCCTGAGTCTACACTTGTCAAAATGCCACATTGTTGGAAATCACATATCATATTTGTTTGTGTTTCAGCTGTTCCCACAGTTACGGCCAACTCGATTGGCAACATATCAGTTCATATTGTGCTAGGAAAGCTGGCAGATTTTCATGTAAGTAGAAACAAATATAGAGGAGCATGGTGGCTCAGTGGTAGTGTTAGACTTGAGGTTGAGGAGTCAGGGGATCGAGACCCTCCGGCAATACAATGTACCGTAAAATCTCTATTAGAGGCCTGGGCAGCTGTTAGAATCATTAGCTTTCACAGAGATGGGGATGGGCCTTTATTAGAGGCTACAAGTGTGACAAAAGTCAAGCTTCAATTTATCGGTAAGGGTCGCCATCTTGAGATGCTAGTGTCGCGAAGTCCGTAGGTAGAAGACTATTGACATGCTAAACGTATCGATAAAACTTTAAATATGCACTTTTTTGGGCATAATACGGTACGGGGTTCACCACTAGCTACAGAAGGTCGGTATTTCGGGACAAAATGAAAGTTGGGTCAAAAACAATGTGCTTTAGAGGGGCATTCATTGGAGGCGAAGGACTAGAAATTCGCTGCTAATAACAAATTCGAGATTTTTCTGCATAAGGTAGGACCAATTTGTTTTCAATATTTATTAGAGGCTCGATTTTTGGGGAAATTTGCTTGAAAAATACGCATTTTTTTTGCATCCAAACTGAGGGATGGGCCTCTATTAGAGCATAGGCCTCTACTAGAGATTTTGCGGTACTTTATCTTCAGCTTAGTACTGGTTCAACCTAGGAAGACAGGAAATCATCCCGACATGACTGGAAAATTGTTGACTGGAACATAAACAAATGAGCTGTGACATGTGATTTCTAACAATGTGGCATTTTGACAAGTGTAGACTCAGACGAGCCTATGCAGTCTCCTTTAAAGCTTAGAAACTCCAATTAGTTTTTGGTCAGTAGCTTAACAGGTATAGAATATTCAAGCGACTAGCAAAGCCTCTGATCAGACTGTGGGTATGAGCAGGCTGGTCTGAGGCTTTGCTGGTCACACATACCGCATCGTTGGGAATCTCATGTCATTGCCCAAATATAGACTTCAAATTAAGATTGTCAGGCTATAACTAAAGTGTAGTCCCTTTATAACTCACCTCATTATGACAAGGTCTTGGATACAACACAGACATGTTGTGGTTTCCAATTTTTACCATGAAATTTTACAAAGGAATTATAGGAAAATGACCATGAAATGGTTATTTACCTTTAATTCCTTTTGTAAAATTGTCCCTTTATAACATGAGTTCTCATATAACATGGTCTATTGAAGTGTAATATTACCTGCTAAATACACTCTTGCTGGCTCTGGGGTGAACTCTTCTTTAGTCTTTGGACAGCACCTCAGAGCTCGGTAGATCCGTCTGTTCCCTTCAACGTCTCAGGACAGAATCCCTGCATCATGCTCTCTAACAGCATCAGCTGTTCTCGCCTCAGCTTCCCATTGGTCAGAACCGTGGGTCCTATCTTCCAGTATTCCAGGGGCTGTCTTCGGGATACTTCGGCTATCTCCGTGGTTCTTCCGGTTGCAATAGAATAGAATACTCGCCTACCACTACACTCCCCCCCACTTTAATTTGAAAGTGCTTGATCCAGGGGTCAAATTAACAGACAACGGATGCGAGTATTCTTTTGACACATAACCATAGTCCCACTGTGAGGCGTATTCATATCAACCACATCTCTCATGTCAAAGGGATCCGGAACCACATAGCAAACACCTTGGAAGATAGGATAAAGTCAGCATTGCTTCAGGCCTCCAAAGACCTGAAGCCGTCTAGATGAAAAATCTTCAGCTAGACGCCAGGCGAACTAGCATGATACACCTATAAGCACTGGATCGGGTCAGGGCGCCTAGCACCCAAAACCCTCGTGCCACTGTAACGCATCTGGTCCATGTCTCTCCAATGACTATCTAAGGCTAATAGTGAACTCTGAAGTAACACTTCTTCTTCCGGAGTCAGACGATACAAATCACACAGTGGCTGTAGACGATTAAGGGGTTGAACTCTGGCCAATAACCGCAACACCACCTGCCAATGGACCAGGACCCATTCTTCATTCCCAGCTTGGGACAACACAAATGACGATGGGGGTTTCGTTTCCATCTCTATACACATATCTATCATAGCACGCTGCTGATCCTGGGTGACGCTCTCGTCAAATGTAGTACTCACATCCATAAGGTGATAATAGTTCGCTAACGAGCGGAGAGTAGCGCGGTCTCCTAAAAGCCATGACGCGATCATGGATAATGCACCAATCCGACGAACGGTGATCTCCTGACCATGGAGCTCTTCTCTGAATATGGCAGGCAGATGGCATTCAAACGCATGTCTTTTTGATCCATCACCGGAACAGTTAGGAATGGGACACTGTGCCCCACTGGATCCTGGTGCAATAGTAGGACCCGACGAATCAAGGAGTGGCATCTCCACCCTCATCTGCTGTTCCCTTGGTCTAACTACCGTTTCAAATTTTGGTGCTTTCTCCAGGTAATTATTACCAGTCCTCTCCTGACGACGACGTCTCCTACGTATACGCTGACGAGCTCTACGTCCACCACCATGATGTGGACCACTAGACATGGATGTATTACTTCTAGTACCTCGGACGGTACGGACCAGCGACTTGGAAGAAGTAGTACCCTGGCTGGTACTAACTGATGGTCGTGAAGTAGTACCCTGGCTGGTACTAACTGATGGTCGTGAAGTAGTACCCTGGCTGGTACTAACGACTGACGGCTGTGAAGTAGTACCCTGGCTGGTACTAACAGACAGAACACGGGCAACAGGTGGTGGCTCCACCCTGCCCTTTGGTCGTGGGAATCTATCCCGCGAGCAGGCACTCGAAGAAGGCCTAGCCTGGTCTTCGGACCTTTCTCCACGATTGGGAAGCTGCAACCTCCATGGCTGCAGCCTTGCATCTGGGTTAATATATTGGCTAATCCAATCCTTGTCCCATACATTTTTGGATCTCGCTTCACGCGCGGCCACCTTTATCCACCGATTATCTAAACGACCACGTGCTAAACGGACTTGACCAAGTAAAGCCTTATCGCGTCTATCAAAATTATGTCGACGACAATGCCCAAGTTGATCTACGACCTCGCGAGCTGGTAATAGTCTACCAAAGCTATTGGCGGACTCAATGGAAGTGAGGTGATCCTCCACCAGCCTCTGGGAATTCACCTCATTAGCATCTCGACCGATGCTAATCTGATTGACAGACTTCAAACGACAAACTTTAGGGGACCCAACCCCCCTAGAATCCCTTAGTTTGGGCTGAGCACGTATTTCCCTCAAATTGGGCTGATCTGGAAACTCCCTTGAATTATCCTGATGACTATGTCTGGCCCCTACTCCCGAACCTCTGTGGTTTAAATCATTGTAACCCTGGGGAGCTTGTACCTTCATGCAGTCCTTGGCAAAATGCCCCTTTTCCCCGCATGCATAACATTCCTCATCTTTTATCCAATCCCGACCACCCCTGCCGGGCGCCTTATCCCTTCCGTAATTACCTCCCTGATGGCGCTGTGGACGGGTTTGAGCCAACTTTAACAGTTTTTGTACCGCATTCTCGAGTTTATCAATTTTCCCCTCCATGGAATCGAGACGGTTCTCGCCATTACTTACTGGCGGTTTCGGCACGGGTTCCGAAACACTGCGCACCGCGGGAGTCTCTCTATTAGACTCATTTACATACTGATCCAGCTCGCTTTTAATATCTCTAATTTCTTCTTGTAGGTTAGCCAGCTGAGGTGAGGTAGAGAAAGACTCCGCCCCTCCCCTGGTGGGTGTCTCCGATACCTGATAGATATTAGCGGGTTCATCGTACTCGTGACTTTGACTGTCTCTATGTGTCCCAGTGTACATGGACTGGTGTACATACTGGTACCACTTAATACCATTAAGAGCTTGTTCCATAGATTTCGGTTCTTGGATACAAACATGATGACCGGCTTCTCTATCAGTCAACCCTTGACAGAACCTCACAACAGCCTGGCTGTTGGAGTAATGCTCCGGTAAATCTTTGAACGCGCGTGTGGCCAAAGTCATTATCCTATCAGCCCAGTCCTCCAGAGTCTCTCTGGGGGCCTGGGTTGCTTGCTGGAATAATCCCTGGGCCGTGGCTGGGAGCTCTTTAGCCCCAAACCTAGACTCAAGCTTATTCAGCAATTGTCTGTAATTGAGGGTATGTTTCTGTTCCAACAGAATGGCGTAAAAATCAGCCGCCTTCCCCGTAAGACTCCAGCATAGACAATTAAAACAATCTTCCGGCGTCCAGCCTAGCTGAGACGCATACAACGAAAATTTATGCTTAAAAGCAAACCAATTGCTTTTCCCATCAAAAATCAGCCCTTTGGGCAAGGCCTTCATTACATCCATTGTATGCTTTCTTTGTCTCTCAATGGCTCTCATATCGGGCATAGGGGCTATACCACCAATATCACTTACCGCCGGTTCACCCAAATCAAAGCTTACCGTTGGTGCCGGCTTTGGAACCTGAGGATTAGACCTGTCCTCAAACCGCAGCCTCCGTCTTTCTGGCACAGTAAAATTACGCGCAAAATTACCGTCACGCGATACCGGTATTTTGGGCTCAAGGGGTGGGACCGTGGCACCCGCGAACGCATCAGGCCTAGACAGATATGAAGCCGAGGTAGCCTGGTGGGTTAAACCTGACTCGGCTGGCTTAGTTCTTACATCTGGGAAGGGTGTGAGACTTATTATCTCTTGCGCTTTGCGAAGTTGGCCAATTAAATTGTCCAAATCGCCGTGAGTCACCCTGGGTGTCTCTGCGGCCGTTGGCGGAATCGGTTTCTTCATGCTATATGAAGAACTCATGTCCGGTATAATGTCTTCCTTGCTAGGGGTAGTGAACCCCTTCAGCGTACCGAAATTTTCACTAGCCTTATGGGCTGACGCGAAAAGTGAAGCTGCACCGCCCCACTGCGCACGTAAACCTTCCGACGGGTCCTTCTTGACCGTGGACTCTAGCGTCTCAAACAATGAGTCTTCCTCGTCGGCGAGGGCTTCGTCAAAAGTGAAGTCAATATTGTCAATGACATCATATGGTATTTTACCACGCGTGAGCGTCAACAAAACATCCGGAGTTATATTTCCGCTGTTCTCCCTAACAGACAGAATGGCTCTGGCCAGTTTCTCTTTCACTCCCGGAATTGTTTGCAACTGGTCGAGAGTTGCAAAGTTAATTGCAACAGCAGACATGTTTTCTGAACTATCAGACACTAATTAAAACGAACCGAATGCCTCGAATATGGCAATGTCGCGAAAATAGGGTGCCACGAAATTCGAACACAAAAAATAAACACAGTGAGAATTTATTTCAACCCTTAGTTTGGGAACACAATAAACAACACAAGGCCACTTTATTTAAAACACTGTGGGCTAATAAAAACGCGCTCTCCAGCGATTTCTTCTAGAAAATCCAAGCAGCACGATGCATCACCAATTCTCGAATGTGTCACAACTGCATAATAATCGCTAATCTCGATTAAACAACACTATTCGACGATTGCGCTGGTGGGGGGATACATGACGACAACTACAAGTCGATTGCTTTACTAACAACTACCACAGTTTGGCCAAAAAAGTACAAAAAATTCTACGGACCTGTTCTGTGTTTTTATTCCTCCATATCCGCCATCTTTACAAAGGATTCTGGGCTAGAAAATGGCGGACAGCTGTTCCGTTCTATTCACTCACTGGCCCTCCAACGAGGTTCAACCACGTGCTTTCCCTGAGACCGCAAGTCCACAACGATCGACTTTTTCTCTCTCAAAAGTTCGCTCTACCGCTATTTATGCTCTTTTAGTGACTGTGCATTAAATTGTTTGGCTGTTTTTACTAATTTGAGACTGCAGAGCCAGCTACCATTGCCTCAAACGATCGCTAAATAGGCGGAAATTTCAGACACTGCTCGCGGAATTTGCAACCGCGAACAAAATCAGCAAAGGCCAAAATTTACAAAATCAATCAAATTTCCACAATTTCAGGCCTGGGATCGCATACCAGACACTTTCTGACACCAGTGAAGTGTAATATTACCTGCTAAATACACTCTTGCTGGCTCTGGGGTGAACTCTTCTTTAGTCTTTGGACAGCACCTCAGAGCTCGGTAGATCCGTCTGTTCCCTTCAACGTCTCAGGACAGAATCCCTGCATCATGCTCTCTAACAGCATCAGCTGTTCTCGCCTCAGCTTCCCATTGGTCAGAACCGTGGGTCCTATCTTCCAGTATTCCAGGGGCTGTCTTCGGGATACTTCGGCTATCTCCGTGGTCCTTCCGGTTGCAATAGAATAGAATACTCGCCTACCACTACACTATTTTTATGGACCCCAAACATACTGCACTGAAAATTTTACATTTGGCTAGAATATTTATTTGTTTGTTTGATTTGATTCTTTACGTCCCATCAACAATCTTTCAGTTATATAGGGACGGTTCTTCTTGGGTTGAACCAGTACTAAGCTAGGATAAATGTGTCTTGCTCAAGGACCACAACGCAGTGACGCCGGTGAGGCTCAAACCCACGGCCTCTCAGTCTCGAGTCAAGCCCTCTACCACTGAGCTCCCTCCTTTGGTTAGGATATCACCATATACAATGTACATACATATGATTTGATATTTAGTTGTATTGTGACATAGAAATGGAGCCATAAAAATGTATTCCTGACCATAAAGTAAAACCTAGATGGATAATACTTGGCAGGACCAGTGCAGAATATAGTTTTAGACAATCTAGCTGGCATGTACAAAGCCGCCAATTTTTGTGTTACAGAAACTGGTCACCTCAAAAGTCCGCAAAACACATGTTTCTTATTACAAAAATAAAATTTCTGTTTACTTTTATAATTTAGGGAAAATGTCGACTTTCATTTTTTGAAAAAAGGTCCTTAATTGTTGTTTGTTCAACACAGCGGCATTCAGGCCCCCAGATAAGAGTGTGTAACTGAATTATTTTTTCTTATTTCTCAACCAAAACATATGTTGTGGGTACTCAAAAGAACCGTCTCGATGAGACGGTTCTTTTGAGTACCCAAAACTCATGTTTAAACTGATGGATAAGAAAAAAATTGCAATTTTACGCTAAAATATTTTGCTTAACTGGCCCTATGGGCATTCCATGTCTCTCTTATTGATTGTATTGAAATGATAACCCGCCATGAACTTCACTACTGTCAAGTGGCAAACTGATCTGTTGTTTTGAAAAATTTCACCAATCAATTACAATTTAATTTAAGAAATAGATTCACGCTCACAGTGATTTGTTGCTTAATATATCACTGGCTGGAGGTCAGTCATTAAAAAGAAATCATGAGTGTGAAGCACGAGTGATTTATACACTAAACAAATCACTGCCAGTGTGAGTTTATTTGGATTCTAACACATTAAAAGATTAAAAATATGAATGAATTCTTCACAGAGTATAATGAATCCGCCATCTTGAACAGAGTGTTTGAATTTCCTGTAACTCTTGTTTGGATCTAAATGCTTATTTTTACGTACTTTTTGAAAGTCCATTAGTTGTAAAAACGAATTTACACCGTATAATGTCAACATTACAAGGCTGTATATGATAGATGACATCATGAAAATCAAACTGGTGACAGAATGACATCACACCAGTCCGTGCGCAGTCTATGCAGTGATTTATCAACCAATAAATCACTGAATTTAAACCTTTGGCTATATAAGCGATCAGTGTTAGAATTTATGTTAAAAAATTGTTCAAGGCATATGGTAGCAGTCCAGTCTTTACAATATGGCACAAAGTGATACATGTAAATTTATTTTATAGTCTATTTCAGTGTTATTAATAGAGATGGCATATTGTTAAGCTGGACTGACCCCTTTGATTCTAGTGACCCAGAGACATGTTCAAGGCATTGTGGTTTGAGCCATTCTTTGTTTATTCTATTGAAATATATTGAGCTAGTGCATGTATTATATGGGCCTTGTCATGAGAAAACCTGTTTTCGGGGTTTCCAACGGAGTGAGATTCAAACCAGTCTCCTGGGCTTCGGAGACTAGCAAGAAAATCGAAATTTTGCCTGTAGCAAGTCTAGATATAATACTTTCCAATAAGCGAATAACAAAGGCGCTGATCAGACTAGGCTGGTCTGCGTCTTTGTTGTTGGCAAACCCCCCAAGGCAGGTTTTCTCACGTTGAGGCCCATATTGAATACAGTGTTACATACATGAACATTTTTGGGGTCTCCCACAGGAGCTTGACGTTGACTTTGTTCTATGCTTGTATACCTTTTACGTAGTAAAGGGAAGGACGGTCACTCCGCTGCTGCACAAATTGTTTCTGGGTGAATTACACCGTTATTATTCAGGTTACAATCTCGTGCGTATACCATTTGAATAAACAATTGCATGCTCTATCCTCCGCCCTATATCAGAAGTTTGCCACATTCACGGTTTTTATTGTCATTTTGTTTTTTCTGTGAAATCTGATTTTAGCCGTGTGATGCGTGCACGGCCATCTTTGTTGTGTTATGTTCATACCATTCTCGCGAGACCTGACATCGGAGCGAATGCGCATTGTCATTTGATTGGTCGAGATGATGAGAACATTTTGTCATCATGTATTAACCAATCAGATGACACTATTCATTTGCTGCGATACTTGCACACAAAACAACAAAGATGGCCGTGCACGAGATTGTAACCTGAATAATAACGGTGTAATTCACCCAGAAACAATTAGTGCAGCAGTGGAGTGACCGTCCTTCCCTTTACTACGTAAAGGGTATACAAGCATAGAACAAAGTCAACGTCAAGCTCCTGTGGGGTCTCCAGCCTCATCAGTGCTGTGAACTACCTGATGCACTCTGGCTTACACCATTGAGTGATAGTGCTTCAGACCATCCCTAGCACATAGGTGGGGGAGGGGCAACCACTTGACTACTGCCTGCTAGTGTGGTCTGCTGATGACCTTTGCAAACACTTTGTACATGGTCAGGATCCAAAACGTTTGACACTGATGGTTTGTTTGAAAAAAAATTTTGAAAAAAAAACATTTTTTTTTTATCAACAAGAAAAAACAATTACAGTAAAACCTGTGTAAAACGGCCACTCAAGAAAAGACAAAACAAAGATCTTAATGACAAATGGTAGCTTAATGAAGGTGGAAAGTAGCATTCTGCAATACGTTTGACCTGCATTAAGCGATAATAAGTCTTGAAAACCAATTTTCTCTCTTTTTGAGAGTGGCCATTTTACACAGGTTTTACTTTATGGATAATTACCCACCATGCAGAGAATTATAAGTAAGTTGTATAATTTTAACAACAGGCTGATGTGATAGTGAGCACTACTACAGGTAATTTGAAGTTAGACAATGGTGCATTGGCTGAGTCCCTGCTGAGAAAGGCTGGTTCCCAGTTACAAGAAGAATGTTACAAGAGTTATCCTAATGGAATAAAGGCTGGTGATGTGGCAGTCACTGGTGGATACAATCTTAAGGCTAGCAAGGTTTACCATGGGGCCCTCACAAGATGGGAGAAAGGATACAGTGCCAAAAAGGTAAAATTAATTACAGTGCAGTACCTATTTTGGGGTTCATAGGAATGGACCATGTTATTATTTAAGAATTGAATTCGATTTTTGGAATGTTCATAGAATCATGAATGATTTGGGTCTCTTGCAAAGTAAGTTGCAAGAGACCCGAAGTATAACATTCCAAAAATTAAATTTATTACTTATATTTACATTTTATTATAAATATGAAAAATATTTTTAATTTAGGGATTAAAACAGTTTTGTATTTAAAATATAATCGTACTAATGATTTTGTCGGAGTGTAAAACAGAAAAGCCAGCTTGAACACGGACAGCCAATGGAGCAACAAGAGGCTTGTTTTGCACGTGCGACTCAGGTGTGGCTCGCTGTCAATCACAGCAGCAGTGTCACTTCTGGCGAATGAATTCGATGTTCGAAGCGTATTGCACAGATAAGTGAGCTTGGCAGCTGTCAATCAAATTTGTGTAATTCATGAGGCTATGATTGGTTGTAAAAAAAAAATCTAAAGATTCATTAAAGGATTGCCTTGAAAATGTAAATATTGAATCATGTTATAAAGTGACAATTTTACAAAGGAATGATAGGAAGTGACCATAAGGTCATTTTCCTATCATTCCTTTGTAAAATTCCATGGAAGAAAAAAATTGGGAGCCACAACATGGCTGTGTTATATCAAGACCCATGTTATGAGGTGTATTATAAAGGGACTGCACCATATACACAAACTACTCAAATTTCATTCTCTAATTTAAGGCCAGCACAAACCAAGTTTATTTTAACGCCATTCATACCAAGTGTTGTCTGCTTAATCATCTGTTGATATACCTTCATAGCCTTTATTGCAGACAATGTGAGTCCTGATCAGACTGCTCCAAAGGGAACAGCCTGATCAAGGTTCATTGTGTTTGCCTGCATGATAAAAGAAGTCCGGAGTCAATTTGAATATATGCAGCAGATGTACTAAGCAGATGGCATTTTCTGGACAAAAGATGTTGGATAAGGGCTAATACAGAAAGCAAGAGAAATTTATATATATAAAAGGCTATTGAATTTTATTCAGGGTCATGTCTCAGTTTGTGAGGTACATGTAAATCAGAATTATCAAATTACATGTAATATAGAAAGTTTATAAGTGGGTTCATGAAACTAAATATGAACAAAAAAACACCTAAGCAGGTGGCTTACATGAAATATGAAGCCAAATATTATTATAAAGTGGCAACTTATTTTAAAATGAATGCTTACGGGAGGCAATTATAGGCGATGATTCAAAGTATCAATGTGCAAAAGTCGAAGAAAATTAATTTCTCCTCATCTTGTGAATTTCAGTCATTGAGTAAATTTGTATGCAACTGTCTTGAACAAGCGGCAAGTGACAGATTCAGCCATATTGCGTTCCCTGCCCTGGGGACAGGAGCATTAAAGTTCCCTCTAGATGTGACAGCAAGTGTGATGATCAAGTGTGTAACACTTCATGAGAGCAACTTCCACGATTCTACGCTGACTGATGTATCCATCGTAGTGTTTGACGGCGATAAGAACTGCCACAAAGTGAAAGCTGTAAGTATGTTTGCTGCTCAACCCTTTCAGGCCAATGAAATTTCCCACCAAATTTGATACAATAAAGATTGAATGGACCAATTTTTCTTCCACACCGGATAAGGATATCTGAGATTTTACCCTGGGATAGAAAATCTTATCTTACCCATGCTATTTCACACAGGCTGTCACGTGAGGGCTACATACATTATTTGTATTGGAACTCACACACATGATCGCCAAGTGATGTCATTGTTATGTTTAAGTGACGTCATCATGTACAATTGCATCTTAGCGTATTCAGGAACTTCTGGAAGCTTATTTTAAAATAAAAAAAACAGTAGTGAGCAAGAAAAATAATCTATTATTCATGTGCTGGTAGGATAGAAAAATCCGTCCCTCGGCATCACTGTTTGTCATTACTCGGCAAGCCTTGTGATGCCAAATGGTGATCCTCAGGACGGATTTTCTATCCTACCCTCACACTCATGATAGATTCTTATAATATGTATTGTGGTAATGTAGTATGTAAAATTAGGCAGCATGACAAGGGTTCAGATATGCCTATTTTATTAAAGACTATAAGAATCCATCATGAGTTAGAAGGTGGGATAGAAAAATCCGTCCCGAGGATCTTTTTTTGGCATCACTAGGCTTGCAGAGTGATGACAAACGTTGATCACGAGGGATGGATTTTTCTATCGCATCGTGACACGAATAATGGATTCTTTTTTTTGCTAATCACTAAGTACCGCATTTTATATTTGAAGAACAAAGGCTTCCAGAGAATCCTGAATTCTCTTAACTGTTACATAGTGACATCATTTTAACATTACAATGATTCATTCAGAAGTCACGAAACAACGTGCGGCCATTGTGCGGCTGTTTGTTTTTTATCTTATCCAAGGGCTGGTACTGGTATGTGAGTTAGATATATCTCACATGGGTAAAAACAGCAGAAATACCGATCTGGTGTGCGAGAAAAATTGGTCCAGCCTCTTAGCTCAATTTGTAGGATGTCATATTTGTAATCTGAATTATATCAATCGCAAGTAAGAAGGCCATCCAATCAGGGGTTTAAAATTCCAATGCATTTGCGAGTAAAATGTTATGCAGGGCGAATAAAAGTTTTGACAATTTGTGTAGTACTTTTATAATTTACAGCGTCTTGGAGAAAAATTGGGGATATGAAGGGCGAGTAACTTATTTGGAAATTTTACACCCCTGCAGTAATACCATAGATTGTGAAAAGCATTCTAGCGCCAATCATTCTACCTCTGTAGGAGCAGTCTGATACACTCTTTGTCATTCCATTGCTACCTTTTACATGCCTGGATAGCAGGCCCCCAGATAAGAGTGAGTACCAGAAAAATATTTTTCTTATTTCTCAACCAAAACATATGTTGTGGGTACTCAAAAGAACCGTCTCGATTAGACGGTTCTTTTGAGCACCTAAAATATATGTTTAAACTCATGGGTAAGAAAATAAACACAATTTTACGTTAAAAAAAATTGCCTAACTGGACCTATGAGATAGGTTGTGTTTTGGACTCTTTGGAAGAATTGTAGGAAAGGATTGAGGAGATAATAAGGTGTCTGATATTTAGGTGTACGGTAAATGTTCTAAAATTTCGAACACTCTAAAATTACGAACACCTAAAATTATCGCCGAAAATATTTTTCAAAACATCCTAAAAAATCGAACACTGACCTTTTTTGGAAAAGTGATTTTCTAAAATTACGAACACAAGTTATTTTCGGCGGAAAATCGATGTCCGGATATGCTCGGTTTACTTAAACCGTACAGCGACATTTGGAAGGTTCCAGTTTACTTAAATGGGTAATCTGGCACGTGACGTTCTTTTTCGCATGCAGAGCGCAGGATTATACTTTTTTGTCTGCTAATTGTACGATACATGCTTTCAGATAAGATCAAAGGCAAGAGCGCATTAAAAGCACGGACTTTTCTACTTGAACGTGACAAAAAAAGTCCTTGTAGGTTATTGGTTTAGTATCGACGGAAAACAGTGCAGTGCAGGCTCAAATATTTTTAAAACTTCATTGGCGAAATGTTTACCTATAAGTAGCATTCGATCCGCAATGGTCATTAACATGGTCACAGACATTAAACAGACTTGCCTCGGGCAAGGATTAGGAGTTACATTTACCGCGAGAAAACGCCCATCTAAGCTTATGTTCACCATGAAGAACTTAGGTCATACGCTGCCTGGTCGTCAAAATTGAACATTTGAAAGTAACATTAGATGTTACTACTTTAAAAAAAAGCCGTGCAAACCACAGCGTTAAACAACTGAATAAATTTGCTAAGTTAGTTTGCTATACAAACTTATATACAAAAGGGCCTTTTTTCAAGTTGTGGTTTGAGTCGTGAGACACACAATTAATCCATTCAACATAAAAGCGGTTATGCTTGACATACCAGAGCCATCAATGCTTGACTTGAGAATGCAGACTTGCGCAGGCTCGTCTGAGCCTTTGTCGCACGTTGTAAGTACTAAAATATCATGAAATTATGTCCGTCGACAGTTTAATTTCAATTGAGCCGGTTCACATGCACTGCATGCATGCGCAGATCCAGAACATTTTGTCAGAGGGGGTAGTGAGAGAGGACCGAAATGCCACTAAAAATGGACCCCTATCGGCCCATCAGCGAAACGCCTTTAAAATGGCGTTTTGCTGGCGTGTCAATGGCCCACCATTGAATGCTGGCTTGGTAGCTTTGTGATTTTTATGGGATCCGGATCAATATTGCAAGGAAACCCTATATTTCTGTGATTTTTCAGGGGGGGGGGGCGAACCCACTGCCCCCCCCCTCTGGATCCGCCCATGGCATGCATCTGAAAGAAGCTACTTGTCTGAAATGTCCCGTGATCATCGGACGCAAAGTCGGACTAGATTATAACTCTTGGTATGCGTGTTTGTCCCTGATCAGGCACGTCGGACGAGCTTCGTTTGCAAACTTTGATAGCAGGTCGTAAAAGTAGAGAGAGAGAGAGAGAGAGAGACTGCACGGTGTTTGCACACGAATCTTTTGTTTTGGCTTGGTTTCTTAGAATATCGAAACACAATGTTTGGGTCAGTCAATCAATCTTCCAATGAGGACCCAAAACCCAAACTTATCGTGCGCATCGGCTTTTGTACTGCAAAGTCGGACATTCCACAGTATTAACGCTTTGTGTACTTTATCGCATGCACACGTTTTTAAATTGACGAAACATTCTATCCTGAATACCATTCGGGTCTGATCTGGATCCAAACCGTGTTTGCAAAGAGAGAGAGAGAGAGAGAGAGAGAGAGACACTGGTGCAGGCACGTCAAAGTAAACATTGCATCGACGGATCAACAAGTACAGAGAGAGAGAGAGAGAGAGAGAGAGAGATGTGTGTGTGTGTGTTCTTTTTGAATTTCGTCAGTTTTTTTTTTTACTCTGGAAACTCGTCTACGTATTTCAAAGTTTTGTGTCGATCTTTGCAAAAAAATCTGATCGTACGATATGTCTAGCGGTATCAATTCCCAAAATTACTGGGTCCGAGGTACAATATTAGCTGGAATTCGAAGTCGGCAGAGCGAGCGAAAGCGAGGAAGAATGAAATAGTGTAGTGATTCATCGGTAGTCCGAGACAAGTGAACATAGGAGAACCGGCTTATCGAATATTTTAAATCAGTGGACTTTTATGACTTGTAAGTAAATTGAGTGACATAATATGCACGTGCCTGGCTCTCGACTTGGCGAATACCGCACGCGCTGGACATTTTACTGACCCGTATCGCATTAATTTAGCGGCGGTTTTAATAAGATTAAAGAAAAGAAAATAAGAGGAGATGGCACAGAATCATATCGCCGTGTTTTCACCACGTTTCTACCACATTTTGACATGCATATATACCGTTTTTGCTCATGATAAAGCCCACATTCTAAAATTACGAACACTAGCATTTTTTCACAAACTTAATTTCTAAAATTACGAACAACAGAAAAAATAATTATTTTTTAGTGTTCGTAATTTTAGAACATTTACCGTATACCGTAACAGAAAACAAGAAATTAGTACAAAAAAGTTATTTTATAAATTTGCAGTTTACAGGAATAATGATAGGAAACACAAAAAACAAAATTATCTATTTGCACAAAAAATTTAATCCTGTCACAATGGGTAACTAACATTTTATTGACAAAAAGCACCACGCCACGTAGCGCAGTCGGTAACGTGCCTGGCAACAGATGCGAGTCTGACTGCAGATCTAGGGTCGCGAGTTCGATCCTGGCCCGGCCCCATACTTTCGTGGAGATCGATCATGAAATAATTTCTATGGTCTTTCTCCTCCCTTCCGCTGAATCTTTCAAGAAGGGTTTTTGTCAGTTACAAGCCAAATTATGTGCATGAAGTACTGGTTAACTGCTTGTTCAAGCTTGCCCAGGAAAAAGTGTGGTTAGGTGAACTGACCGGCCCGTCATGACCATAGCTGTTGACTTGGGATGTAAAGCAACAAAACAAATTAACAAAAAGCAAATTTGAAGCTAAAATTAGATAAGAAGCTTTCTTTTTAAACATCTTTACTCCCGTGTTTCAGAGAATTTTGACTACCATCAGTACGGGTACTGGTCCAAATGAAACTTGTTCCGTACCAGCTGTTTTCAATCTGTACATGTATTTATTTTGGGTAAGCCAAATATTTTATGAAAGCTTATACGTGTATTTAAAACTGTCTTAATGTACAGTTTGATTACCCATCAATGAAAACTGCGATGTCCCTCTATTATATACACGTTGGCAAGAATTTGGGAACATGGAATCCCGATGATTGTTTTTATTGCTATCTGTAAACAAGCTGCTCTTCCGAGAAATTTCTACTTTCACTTTCAACTTTGACTGGTTCACATAAAATCACAAGGACCAAACTGATAGCAAACTCCCTGAGAGTGGCTTCTGTGCAAATGTTATTCTGAAAACATGTGTTCTTCAAGGAGACATGTTAAGGGGACGCAACCGGACATTGGGGAGTTTGTATTGAGGTAAAAAAATAAAACATTGGTAAGCAGTCCAGCAAGTTGATCCTGGATTTCTAAATGCATCAGTTTTGACAGATTCACAAATCAGGTCAATTATCAAGCGTCTTCTGATTCGAATGGGATGAGAAATACTGGTTGCCGGTATAAACATAGCGTGCAGGCAAAAACATATGCGTATTCGGTACATACTCATTTTAAACTCTATCCACATTAGGGGAAATGGACCCGTAATTTATGTCTGTACGGGGGCTTTCTGGAGCGCTGATTACTCTCAGAAAGACCAGTTATTATGAAGATTTTGTCTTTCTGAGTGCAAAAGAGTTTATAGCTGTGGTATCTTAGTTCTCCGAGCTAGAAGTTATATATAGCTTTGTTCATAGTACAAGTCCTCAGGCTAATATTGTCCTTCAATATTCATGATATAAAGATTACTTTTGGCATCGAATTTGCAGTTGTCACCTATGTAATGTTATGAAGTACATTTACTTATAATGTAATGAAGTGCATTATTATTTCTTACAGGCATTTGAGCAGGCCTTAGCTGATGCCAGGACCAAGTCAGGTATGTAACCTTTCTTTTCCTACATACATATTTAAGAAATAGATCAGCTCTAGCAGTGAATTGTTGAGTAATAATTCACTGTTCGGAGGTCAGTTGTAAAGAAAATCACAAGCTCATAGCACGAGTGATTTATCTTTGTACAACTGACCGACAAACAGTGAATTATTGCTCAACAATTCACGCACTGGAGCTGATTTCGATTCTAACACACAACAAATGGCAAAAATACATTTGAAGTCTTCAGCTTCTTCAAACTTTCCGTCATTGCATTGAAGAATTCCCGCCAATACTTCGACTATGTCGCATTCATTTATGTCTATTTGTAACATCTTTCAAGCATCAAAATGACTTTACACCGTCTAACGCCATGAATGATGTCATTTTCCAGTAACAAATGACATCAGCTAGCACACACTTTCCTGGCGCTTTCAAAACTGTGAATTATTGTTTGATATATCACACTTTTTTTAGCACTGACTCTATAGGTGAGGTGTTATATTTGGTCCCAGTACATGAGCTTTGGGTACTTATTGCATAGGCAACCAGAAAATGCTCAGAGGAGCTCGCCCATACATGCTGTCTAGCCCCAAGAGTTATAAACCTTTTTTATGCTCAGCCCAACTGGGCATGAAATTTATCCTGCTAATGAATGTTAAAATGCCAACAATTGTTGGCATTTTTACATTTAATAGCATGATAAATACAACCTCTAAGAGTTTGAAAGCAAGAAAAGTCTTTATTTTTCAGAATTTTAGTTTTTATGAGCAGCTGGAATTTCATGTTCAGTTGAGTTGAGCATGAAAAATGTTTTATAATCTCAGGGCCTGTGCTACTCACAAGTTTAACTATGTTTCTTGTTCGGTGTACAATTTCTAAGACGACCAGCAAAATGTCTGATATGATGTTTTAATCCACTTGATGTCACTAAAATGACACAATTGACTCCCCAGGCAAGGGAGTGGCTTCAATATGAGACAATAAGTAGGTGGAGCTTAACTACTGTCTGATTAAATTGGACCAATGACTTGCTTAGGCTGATAAACAATTTGGTCACTGAGCTGATACGACCTGTCAACTATAATCCAGGTAGAAGCCAGAAGCTAATCAAATTAGAGATAAGCTCCTGTAGATGTTCACAGCTTGAGTGCAATGAAGAAAGTGATGAAACTTAAGGTAATTCTGCCTTATATACCCTACTCCTGCCTTTAATGTACATTATTGCCCCTTTTCACTGAAGGGCATTATGCAGAAACTTTTGTTAGAGGGTTTTTTATTTTCTTTTTAGGTAGAGCCGATTCGTCCCCCAGATCAGATAATGAAAGCCCAGACATTGCTCATCCAAGACCATCTTTAGGATTCAAGGTTCCAAACTCCCGCCCAGCCAAGAAAGTGCACACCCCTTTTAAGCTACAAGCACAGATTAAAAGAGGATCAACAGAATGGTTTAAGGAACAGTATAAGAGTGAACCAAGAACCCCTAGTTACTGGACTGTGTTCCACAGCAAGAAAACTCTCAAGGATTGGCATATTGATTCTGAGGATATAAAACCTTGTGCTGTACCAGTGGACCTCGCTACATTCCAGGCAGTTGAAAAAGTAGTTAAAGATTCATGGAAATCTCAGTTTGTGGGTCATGGTCGAGATGCCCAGGGACTGGGAGGATACTCCAGGATAAATCTGACGAGTGTTGAGAGAATAGAAAACAGTGAAATATTTGAGAAATACTTCCAGAAACGACAAGAGTTGTTTCACAAGGCAGTGAAAGTAGGAACATTCAAGCGTTTAGAAGATGTTAAGGATTCAACAAGTAGTGTATTAACAGAATCCACTCTGTCTGACGTTTTAATGAAAGATCTCTATCCTGAAATTAACGAACATTATTTATTCCACGGGACAAGGGATGTAAGAACAATTATCAATCAGGGACTAGATACGAGACTGGCAGGATCAGGAGCAATGTTTGGTCCCGGAATATACTTTGCTGAAAGTTCCACTAAAGCAGATCAGTATGCAGGTGAGAACATAGGTTTAGATAAACAAAAATTTTCAGCGTAAAATTGTAAATATTTTCTTACCCATAATTTTTAGCATATGTTTTGGGTGCTCAAAAGAATCGTCTCATTGATACGGTTCTTTTGAGTACCCACAACATATGTTTTGGTTGTGAAATTAGAAAATTATTTTTCTGTTACGCACTCTTAACTAAAGTCCTGTGAGAAGTATGTTTGTATGCAGCCAATAACTTAGTCCATAGCCTTAGATACAGGGATAGGCAGATTACTATTTATACCCTCCAAAACATAGTTTTAGGGGGTACAAGTTTTCAGTCTGTCTGTCAGCATTTCAAAGTTTTTGTTGAATAACTTAAGTAGCTTTTGTTCGATTTTGATCAAATTTGCACCACACCTTAACCTAAATCATTAGACAATTAATGAACATTATTTATTCCACGGGACAAGGGATGTTAAAACAATTGTTAATCAGGGACTAGATACGAGACTGGCAGGATCAGGTGCAATGTTTGGTCCCGGAATATACTTTGCTGAAAGTTCTACTAAAGCAGATCAGTACGCAGGTAATGAACATGTTTGTATGCAGCCAGTAACTTATCCTATAGCAGGGTTTGCACAGGCTTGAAAAGTACTTGAATTTAGAGGGCTTTCTTGAAAAGTCCTTGAAAATGAAATGGAAAATCACACAAATGCATTGAAAAGTCGTTGATTTCTTCTATTTTCTGTAGGAATTAACACTGTTGGTAGAGATCTAAATCAAAATAAAACTGTTGTGCCTTTATTTGGTGCAGCAAATGCTGCACCAAATAAAGGCACAACAATTTTATACTAATTTTCTAGTACTAATTTCTCTATTATCTTAGTCTAGCATTTCTGAAGTAGATTAAATCAGAATTTTTCATAAACTTCTAGTCCTTGAAAACTGTAGGATAGTCTTTAGAAGTGTTTGAAAAGTACTTCAATTTTACTCAAACTTGCCTGTGTGAACCCTGTATAGCCTATGATACAGGGATAGGCAGATTACTGTTTATACCCTCCAAAAACATAGTTTTAGGGGGTACATAGTTTTCAGCCTGTCTGTCAGCATTTCAAAGTTTTTGTTGAATAACTTAAGTAGCTTTTGTTCGATTTTGATCAAATTTGCATCACACCTTAACCTAGATCATTAGTTAATTAACGAACATTGTTTAAAAATTTATTTAAAACATGAGACAAGGGATATTAAAACAATTATCAATCAGAGACTAGATACGAGACTGGCAGGATCAGGAGCAATGTTTGGTTCCGGAATATACTTTGCTGAAAGTTCTACTAAAGCAGATCAGTACGCAGGTGAGAAGCATGTTTGTATGCAGCTAACAACTTAATTCATTGTAGGGCTATTCTAAGCATATTTTAAGTAGTATATTTAAAGTGGTCACTAATATCATTTATGCAATTCTATACTTACCAGAAATATTTGGACAGATAGGGCCAAATTAACAAGAGGGCCCTGGGTCACTCACCTGAGTAAAACATGTTACTTTCAGGCTTTCAAATGCATAAACTTAGGGGATAACCGTATTCAAAATTTTCATTTGGGGAGGTATATCGTCTGATATATGGTAGGAAATTTAGTTTTACGGTGACGGGTAAGCAGAGCTGTAAAACGTGATTTCCAAACGTATATCCGATGATAAACCTCTCCAAATGAAAATTTTTGAATATGGTTATTCCCATTCAAATGCACTTCTGCAGTTTTATCTCAATTTTGAGCGTTACAGGCCGCATAAAGCTGCATGTCATCTAACGAAATGTGACGTAATTAATGGCGTCAAGCTTTTTCCAACAGTATATCACTGGATATACTGTCGCAAATTGTTGACGTTATCTAATCAGACGTCGCATTACAAAAAGCAAGTGAATTAGAATTATATTTTTTTCCAGAAAACCTGAAAAAATTCTAGGTTACACCAGTAAATTAAGGTAGGGTCGGGTTACCCCAAAACTCGGGTATTTTTTTATTTGGCCTAGACATAATCAAACAGTGTCTTCATTTTTTGCCATTCCCTCATTACATTCATTCAGGCGTTAAAACTATATGGGCAGCTTATGAAATTTTTGTACTTATCACATATGCATAGTGGGGAGCGCAGTGGCTCAGTAATAGAGTGCTTGACTGGAGACCAAGGGACCGCGTGTTCGAGCCTCACCGGCGTCACTGTGTTGTGTCCTAGAGCAAGAATGTCAACATTAATCCTAGATTAGCACTGGTTCAACCCAGAAATACCCGTCCCTTTATAACTGAACAAATGTTGATGGGACGTAAATAATCAAATCAAACAAAACCATATGCATAGTCATTTAAACATGTATGTACAGCTACCTAAAGGCCTAAATTTTGGCCTGCCTTATCTACACCCATACTGTGTGTTTACAAGTAGTGAAGGCTCAGGCAAGACTCCAGATGTACAGGCTTGTCTGAGGGGTGGCGACTCTTTATCTGGAGGCCTTTTAGTTCTATGCAATGTAATTTATTTTTATACAGATACAAAATCAACAAGATCCAATGACAAGAAGAAAATGTTTTTAGTACGAGTGTGTCTAGGAGAGATGTACGTTCAGCAGCAGGCTCACGTGTTCAAGCGGCCCCCGTGTCGACATTGTCAAGAAGACAAATGCTCGTGTGAAAGTAACGACTTCTACCACGCAGTGATTGGGGACGGCAGCTGGAACTTCAGAGAATTTATAGTATATGATAGGACACAAGTTTACCCAGAATATGTTATAACATATGAACGTGTATGAAGAGAAGATTATTCTTTTAACTCTTTGCCTTTGAAATTTTTCATGCTTTTTTGTCGTCTGCTGATTTTTTTCAAAATTAACTTTTTTAAAAAAATTCTTTCAGGAATACCATAATTGTATCAAACAGATCGGATCCAGATCAGGCCCGACATTTTGTCGGGCCTGATCTGGGTCCAATCTGTTTGCAAAGGTTAGGAGCAGATGACACTAGGAGATAAGGAGTTAATTGATGTCTGTGATGAAATTGGAAGACAAAAGTTTGTGTGATAGTAACTTCCCTAATTCAATGTTTGGAGATAATAATTAGAGTCTTACAGAACTCATTATATGACAGGATACAAGTTTCTCCAGAATATGGGCCTCGACATGAGGCTCAACTCAGCTTGCTGAGCTACGGTGACTAGCTAGGATATTGAAATTTTGCAGGTAGCAAGGAGTTATACTTTCCAGGGAAGAAATAACAAAGACGCTGATCAGACTGCGCAGATGTGCAGACTGGCCTGCGCCTTTGTTGTTCACAGGCAACATTTAGGTTTTCTATATAACATATACTTGTGTATGAAATGAATTGTTAAGATGACCCAAGTCAGCTCATGAGATTTTGGTACTTATCTCATCGCCTAGCAACAAATGCTCAGACAAGTCTGCTCATCTGCCGAGTCTCTTCAGAGCCTTTGCTGCTCGCAAACAAGGAGTATGGAGATAGATGAAGGCTAAAACAAGTTTAAATCTCTAGTCCCACTTGATAATTCAGCATGGTTCTATAACCGTTTTCTTGCTAGGGGCGATTTTTTTCATCTGCTCAGTGCTGATCATTGCAAACAGCTTGGACCCAGATCTGGACTTAACAGAGAGTAGATCCTGGTCTGAATCCAAACAGTTTGATACTGATAATGTTACCAAAATATTTATTTGATATCTTATGAGCTGGCCCAAATGTTCATGTGGAAGAAATATAGTCTACCATGGAGTGAGTTTGTATGAAAGAACACAATCTTTATTCAGAATTTAACATTAATATTTTGCATGCTGGGAAATCTTGCATGCTTTTTAGCCTTCAAGAATACCATCAGAGTATCAAACAATTTAGATTCAGATCAGGCCTAATATTTTGTCGGGCCTGATCTGGGTCCAAACTGTTTATAAAGGTTATCATTAAATGACAAAAGTTGTCACTGGCAGGAAAAGAGGTAACAGAACATAACTTTAATTGATACCTGTTACCACAGGTTTAGATAAACTAAAATTTTCAGTATGGAATTGTAAAGATTTTCTTACCCATCATTTTTAACATATGTTTTGGGTGCTCAAAAGAACCGTCTCATTGAGACGGTTCTTTTGAGTACCCACAACATATGTTTTAGGTGCTTAAAAGAACCGTCTCATTGAGAGGGTTCTTTTGGGATCCCACAACATATGTTTTGGTTGAGAATTAAGAAAATGATTTTTCTTTATACAATCTTAACTAAAGGCCTGTGTAGCACTGCAGTGCAGAAGACAAATACTTAAGAATAAGTGGAAGCAATATAGTGTGCCATTGTTTACATTCCAAACGTGTCACTAACCATATTGATATCACAATCTATTATAACAAGAATTTTATATAGGAAGGTCTTGTCTTTGATACTGAACTTAACTTTAGGACAACAAATATAACAAATCATCTTATGAATGCTGTTATGTATTGTTGTCCTCTGGTTGGGTATATTTATGGTATACTCGACTTTATCTGCCTAATCTAACAGTAATGTTTTGAGGGATGAAATTCCCTGTCAGGCATTGTTGAGTTTCTCCAGAAGTCCTTATGAATAAGACACAAGAACCATTGTGTTGATTGAAATTTTTTAAGCCTGTGTGATTATAATAGGATTATCATTTTAGAAAGTTGATGTAAATGTATATTTTATCATTTTACTATATTTTATATTCATAGATTTTTCACTTCATCATGTTCATGTATTTTTTCAAATAAAATGATTTATAAATGTTAATATTTAACTGACCGTAGATAGACGTATCGGAATTTTGTTTTTACCTAACATGGTACAAACTCCATAATTATTGGCATCAATTTTTGCATAAATACACGTGCACAACATTTTTTATGGTACTTGAATTATAAAAAGAGACCAGTCATGTTCAAATCATGATGTTTGTGTTGTTTTTAAACCTTAATGCGCCAATCGCAACAAAAGTTGTCTGCTTTTCTCGTCTGCTGAAATGTTGAAGAAGCCTCTATGGCAAACAGTGTGGACCCAGCACAGACTGCTCCTATAGGAACAGTCTGTTCTGGGTCCAAGCTGTTTTCTTCTATACCTAATTCGTCAGAAATGTTAGGCAATTATTTGCAGTAGACGACTTCAGCAGACAACATTTTCAAATGCATTTTTTTCTTGGCGCTTTAAGGGTGAACATGGATTTCCTTAAAACAGCCCGTTTTGCATTTTTGATGTTAGGCAGGTAAGCATTGTGACACAGAATGGCAATATCTTGCTGCTTTTGTTCCTCAAAACGCTGTGACCTAAAATATAGAAATTAAAAAGTTTGTTTATGCTATTTTGTTAAGAATCAATATTTTTGAAAGATCTATTTCAATGTTTAACTATCGTTTTCAATTTCGTTTTTTGTTTGAATAAGGTAAAATGCAAGAAAACTGATTCAACCTAGTTGTTGCATTGGCTATACACATGCTTGAACCCTCTGAAGATGTTTGAACACTCAGCCTAGTGGCCGCATGTTCAAACATCTTAAGATCCTTGTGACCCAGCAAATATTAATGTATGAAAAAACTTGTATGACCTCATTATCAATAAAGAGTACTTTTTAATTTTTGTTAATTGAATGAATTTCAACATTAAATTAACATTATAATTCTTCATGCAATACATTTTGTTTAATTAATTCTGCTTGTAAGAAGTGTTATCATAATGGGGAATAAACATTTTGATTATTATTTATTGAATGATTTTTTTTTTTTTTTTTTTTGCTTAAAGGGGACGGCAACCCTGATGATTACTACGATTTATATGAAAGATCTTAAAAAAAACATGAATTTTGATGCCAGTTTCATCTAAATCGAATGAAAAATGTGGAAGTTGTGGGCGTTTGAATATTTTCAAATGCACTGTAATGGAAGCGGCCATATTGTAGGCTTAGTGATGTCACTCAGTCTACAGGAGCAGTCTGATCTGGGTCCACACTGTTTATCTATGAGGCTTGAAAAAGTTCAGTGGACGACCAAAACAAACATTTTGTGATTATGCGCTTTAAGGGTTAATAAATGTGAGATCAGTGTGTATACAGTTAAGATTTTCATGAAATGCACACACGTTTGGGTGGCTCAAAAAGCTTATAAACTCTCTACCAAATAATAAATAAAACCCTTCCTTTGCATATGAAATAGCTGAACCACATCCAGATATTAATATTAAAGTTGCCGCCTTTACAGTAAGCGAAAAGTCAAGTAATACCGTGAGGAAGAGATACAGAACAAAGGCTGCGATGCAGATACAGAACCGCATGAAGTAAGAACAAATTAAAGCAATCAGCTCAAATGATTGCAAAACTAGGAAGGAGTCTAAAGAACTGCATCACAAAATGAGAACATAACACAAAACTCTTAGAAGCATGTGAGATACCTGTCTTTCATTATGTGCCAGAATCTGCCTTTGAAAGATGTAAATCATTAGATAAAACATTCTGTAAAGAAGAACTAGAATTTTTATAGTTCCAAAGACTGTTTCATTTTTTTAAAAAATAATACCAGTACAGGTATCAGCAGTTAAATACCAAAAAACTTTTTTACTATTCTATTTGTCATTGTTATACTAAGTATCTTTTTAAACTCTTTCCTTTTAATTTGTGTGTGTGCTCTACCTTTATTTATCAGTATAAAGGCTCTTATTATGTCCGAAATGACCACTTTTCTATTTTTAGCATATTTAGGTTTTTACACTTGTAAGAGGTAACTTTCAGTTTTTGTTCTGGCCTCAGGGTTATAAAACTTTTTTTGATGCTTAACTCAACCTCAGGGCCACATTTTGGCTTCAGAGGGGGCCAAAAGAGCTTTCAAATGCACAAAGTTCCCTATCTATATCAGTGTGAATTATTATATAGCACATTGGTCTAAATACATAGACTTTTTGAGCATAAAATTGTGAATGCTTTCTTATCCATTTTTAACTGTTTTGGGTGCTCAAAAGAACCGTCTAAATGAGATGGTTCTTTTGAGAACCCACAACATATGTTATGGTTGTGAATTCAGAAAATTATTAATTTAAGACTCTAAAGGCCTGATAGTACTATATTTTTGCTATAAATATTAGCTGCCAGCGGTTTCTGCATATATTGTAAATTATGGCTTAAGACCTATTTGACTGTAAAGTACTACATAAACAGGGTTGTCTTTCCTTTCATTTCTATCACAGGGTTCATACAGGCAGGTTTGAGTCAAATTCAAGGACTTTTCAAGGACTTCTAAAAGACTTTTATACAGATTTTCAAGATCTAAAATTTATGGAAAATACAGATTTGAGTGTTAAAATTCTATATTGAGATATTAGTAGTAGAGAATTAGTATAAAATTGCTGTGCCTTTATTTGGTGCAGCATATGCTGCACCAAAGAAATGCACAACAATTTTATACTGACTTAGGTCATTATCAACTGTGCTAAGTCCTTCAGAAAATAGCAGAATTCAAGGACTTTTCAAGGTTTTTGAGTGATTTTCCAGTAGTTTTCAAGGCAGATTTAATTTTCAAGGACTTTTCAAGAAAGCCCTCTAAATTCAAGTACTTTTCAAGACTGTGCGAACCCTGTATCAAGTAAAAGCAGTGTCAGAGCAGATGCTGAATCTACTCTCAAAATAAATATAGCAAGAAGTGAGCAAAGCTCACATACCCCCGGTGGTAGCCATCAGAGGTTGTAACACTTTCAGAGAAAAGACAAAATTGTCAAAGATTTCATAATCCTAGATCAAGTAGTTTCTGAGAAAACTTTGATGAAAAATGTCCATATGTGTTGTATAAGAGTGATAGAAGGAAAAATTAAAAATTTGCAAAAAGAAGGCAAAATGAGGATTAGCACCTTACTTTTCATTTACACATTACACTTTGCCTATCTGAAAGTGTACACAAAATTTCATAATCCTAAATCAAGTTGTTGCTGAGAAAACTCTGACAAAAAATGTCCATATGTGTTAAATAGGAGTGACAGAAGGAAAAATTGAAAAAGAAGGCAAAATGAGCTTTAGCAACTTTATTTTCATTTACACAATACACTTAGCCTACCTGAAGATGTTCACTAAATTAAAAAAACACTGGCTCCAATAGGAGCGGAGAGATCATCGACAGAAATTTTCATTGGAGAGAAAGAAAAATGAATAAATAAAGGGACTGATGAGCAATATGTGGCTGTTCTTTTGTTACACAATACAACTCATCACTATCAAGCTTTGTACCAAATTTCAGAATCCTAACTCAAGTAGTTGCTGAGAAATCTTTGACAGAAAAAAATGTCTATATGTATTATATAAGAGTGAAAGAAGAAAAAAATGAAAAATTGAAAAAAGAAGGCAAAATGAGGATTAGCATCTTAATTTCTATTTACACAGTACACTTTGCCTTCCTGAAGGTGTACACAAAAATTGAAAAAAAAGGCTCCAATAGGAGCTGAGAAATCTGTGACAGAAATTTCCATTGGAGAGAAATAAAAAAATGAACAAATAAAGGGACTGATAAGCAATATGTGGCTGTTTTTTTGTTACACAATACAACTCATCACTATCAAGCTTTGTGCCAAATTTCAGAGTCCTAACTCAAGTGGTTGCTGAGAAATCTTTGACAGAAAAACGTCCATATGTATTATATAAGAGAGAAAGAAGGAAAAAATGAAAAGTTGAAAAAAGAAGGCAAAATGAGGATTAGCATCTTAATTTTCATTATACCCCCCGCAAACTTTGTTTGTAGGGGGTATATTGTTTTCACGTTGTCCGTCCGTCCGTCCGTGTGTCCGTGCGTCCGTAACGCTTTGTTTCCTTAATAACTCGAAGAGTCATTGCTGGATTTTCATCAAACCTTGCAAACATGTTCATATATGCAAGACAAATACTTAAGACAAAAAAGTAAGGGCTAGGGGCCAATTCTATTAGAGTTATTTCCCTTTGTAGTTCTAAATGGCTTTTAATATAGTGCTTTATGCTTATGCTATTATAGGCCATACAGGGGCCAATCAACTCCTACCACAGCTGTTGATGGAACAATTTGATACTTTTCCTATACAATGTAAACACATTGAACATATGCATGAAGGAGTTTAGTTCAGAAAAAATATTTTTTGACAAAATGACAGCTGTGAGAACTTAGACAATATTTCCCTAATAAGGCTTTTGTATATGCATAGATGGTGCCTTCATGGGCCGATCAACTCCTACCACAGCTTTTGATGGAACAATTTGATGCTTTCCCTATACAATGTAAACACATTAAACATATGCATGAAGGAATTTTGTTCAGAAAAAAATAATTTTTGACGAAATGACAGCTGTGAAAACTTAGACAATTTTTCTCTTATTAGGCATTTGAATATGCATAGAGGGTGCCTTCATGGGCCGATCAACTCCTACTACAGCTTTTGATGGAACAATTTGATACTTTGCCGATACAATGTAGACACATTGAACATATGCATGAAGGAGTTTGGTTCAGAAAAAATAATTTTGACAAAATGACAGCTGTGAGAACTTAGACAATTATTCCCTTATATGGCTTTGTATATGCATTGATAGTGCCTTTATGGGCCAATCAACTCCTACCACAGCTTTTGATGAAGCAATTTGATACTTTGTTAATACAATGTAGACACAATGAACATATGCATGAAGGAGTTTATAAGTTTTGTTGAATTTAGACAATTATTCCCTTATATGGCTTTTGTATATGCATGGATGGTGCCTTTAATGGCCAATCAACTCCTACTACAGCTTTTGATGGAGCAATTTGATACTTTGCCGATACAATGTGCCTTCATGGGCCGATCAACTCCTACCACAGCTTTTGATGGGACAATTTGATGCTTTCCCTATACAATGTAAACACATTGAACATATGCATGAAGGAATTTTGTTCAGAAAAAAATAATTTATGACGAAATGACAGCTGTGAGAACTTAGACAATTTTTCTCTTATTAGGCTTTTGAATATGCATAGAGGGTGCCTTCATGGGCCGATCAACTCCTACTACAGCTTTTGATGGAACAATTTGATACTTTGCCGATACAATGTAGACACATTGAACATATGCATGAAGGAGTTTGGTTCAGAAAAAATAATTTTGACAAAATGACAGCTGTGAGAACTTAGACAATTATTCCCTTATATGGCTTTGTATATGCATTAATAGTGCCTTTATGGGCCAATCAACTCCTACCACAGCTTTTGATGAAGCAATTTGATACTTTGTTAATACAATGTAGACACAATGAACATATGCATGAAGGAGTTTATAAGTTTTGTTGAATTTAGACAATTATTCCCTTATATGGCTTTTGTATATGCATGGATAGTGCCTTTAATGGCCTATCAACTCCTACTACAGCTTTTGATGGAGAAATTTGATACTTTGCCGATACAATGTAGACACATTGAACATATGCATGAAGGAGTTTATAATTTTTGTTTGCACAGATTCTACTGAAATATTCTTATCAAAACTAAGGTCTCTTTGTTCGAACTATAAATTGCCAAGTTTTTTCACTGACTCTTACTGTGCGGGGGTATCTAATAAGCATTGCTTATTGACTTTTTTCATTTACACAGTACACTTTGCCATCCTGAAGGTGTACACAAAATTTGAAAACACTGGCTCCAATAGGAGCTGAGAAATCTGTGGAAGAAATTTCTATTGGAGAGAAAGAAAAATGAACAAATAAAGGGACTGATAATCAATATGTGGCTGTTCTTTTGTTACACAATACAAATCATCACTATCAAGCTTTGTACAAAATTTCAGAATCCTAACCCAAGTAGTTGCTGAGAAATCTATGACGGAAAAAAAAAGTTTACAGACAGACAAACCAACAGACAAACCAACAAACATAATTACAGAAAAGGCAAAAACTATATACCCCCTATATACTTCGTACCGGGGGTGTAAAAAGATCACTGCATAATATAGGGATCACAGGTTTTGTAATGCGTTAACATTTGCCGGGTCCCCTGGAAGCTGTTTGAACACAAAGCCGTCAGGCCGAGTGTTTAAACATTGTCCGAGGGACCGGGCAAATGTTAATGCAATGAAACAAACGTGTGATTATTATTCTTGCATATTTTACCTGATTTTAACCTAAATCGCATTGAAAACGTCGCTAAAACATTTAAGTATCCCTTTTCTTACACTGGATTTCTCTAAACAAAATGGCGTCAGCATCAAACTATTGAATGTCATTACGTCGCCACAACGTCATATACACACGCAACGTTTTCGTGAACAAAAGCATCAGCAAAATGATCAGTCAAAGCTGCAATGCTTTAGGTAGGGTCAGGTAACCCTAAACACAGGTATTTTTTATTTTGGCCCTATAATGTGGCTGTGTATATAAAGGTACACTTGTTTGTTTGATTTGATTCTTTACATCCCAGTCAACAATTTTTCAGTCATGTCACAACGGGTCTTCCTGGGTTGAACCAGTAATAAGCAGAGGATAAAATGTTTTGCTCAAAAACACAGAGCAGTGCCTTCGTTATACAGGTAACCACCATTTTCAACCTAATACATGCACTGTGCATAATAATTATAAAAAAGCGTCGGGGATATTGCAATCGCCTCCTTCCGTCTGTCCATCACGCTATCTCCTCCTAAACCATTGGACCAAATCCAACCAAATTTGGTGTGTGCGTTGCTCACATGAATGGGGCGCGCAATGGCACATTCTTTTTGGACTCTCCCCCTGGGGAGGGGCCAAAAGATCAAATATCATTAAATTTCAATTACAAAGTCAATTTCAAAGATTTTTAAACCAAACTTTGTGAGTCATCTCACAAATGAAAGATATAAAACATATTAGACGGGACTTTCATTTGGCCGCCTGGGTCATGCCCCAGGGGTAGGACTTGGTGATACTGGTGGTGGGGGGGGGGGGCACATGCAACTGCACCATTTTTTGGGTTCCCACCCCCTGGGGCCTTGGGTAGGAGCCAAAAGGTCAAATATCAATTAATCTGAATTACAAAGTCAATTTCAAAGATTTTTAAACCAAACTTTGTGTATCTTCTCACAAATGAAAGATATATAAAATATCGGACGAGATTTTCATTTGGCCGCCTGGGTCATGCCCAGGGGCGGGACTGGTGGTCTCAAGGGGGTTGGGGAGGGGGGGGGTCAAAAAAAAAATCCCAAAATTCAACCAGATTTGATGTGTAAGTTACTTACATGAATGGCACATGCAATGGCACAATTTTTTGGGTCCCCACCCCCTGGGGCCTTGGGGAGGGGACAAAAATCTAATTTTCTGAACATGGTCATGTAGCATCTCAAATTAAAGGGGATGCGTGAGCAGTAGACCAGGATACATTGAAAAATTTTAATCTACAATCAGACTGGTGACCTTCGGATGGGGTCAAAGGGTCAATTACCATTAGATTTCTTCGAGAGCGTGGGTATTTGCCGTGGCGCGCCATCGAATGTGTTCTAGTTTAATATTCCGTACCCTTCTTTTGAAAAAAGCAGATCCAAATCAGCTGGCTTCATTATTTCATCCAGATTTCCATACCGCGTACCACATCATGGACTCATCTAACTTTTGCTCTGTCTAAGGTCCAAACTTAGGGTGTGGTTATAGTTGCATGTGCCTTTAAAAGGTCAAATATGCCATTTCAGGGTTCATACTGGGAAGTTTGAGTAAAATTCAAGGACTTTTCAAAGACTTCTCAAGACTATTTTACAATTTTCAAGGACTAAAAGTTTAGGAAAACAAGTAGCCCAATGGGCAACGATCGCTCACCATGGAGCCAGCATAATGTTTGGAGACACCATAATTTACGATGCTCAAAAGCAGATAACTCTGAACTTAAAACAGTGACCAGGAATTAATTCAAAAACATAAGATATTATGCCGGTTCTAGTTATCTGCAAGTATTAAAAAGATCTGAATAAAGATTGCATTGGAAACCTGGTGAAAGTGTGGTTTTCAGATACTCAAGGGCAGCTTACTCCGCAGTCAGTTATGGGATCTGACCGAAATTCAAACTCATCCATATTTTTATGTATGTCCTGGTAACCTACAGGGATGAAGAAAATCACATGAAAAATGAAGGTGCTAGAGTGGTCACAACATTATATAATTATATTTTAGATGCTCAAAGGCATCTAACTCTGTAGCTGGTGGATGGGTGTGGCTGAAAATCAAACTCATTCAAACTTTTATGGAAGTCCTTGTTACCTACAAATGAGGATGATCCATTCAAAAATGGAGGTGCTAGAGTGGTCACAACAGATCTCCTATTGTATGTCTATGCAGATTTTTTATGATGCTCAAGGGAAGTTAACTCCACAGTCTAAAGTTGGTTCTACTTTAAATTTAACTCATCCAAGCTTTTATGGTTGTCCTTGTTACCTGAAAGAATGAAGAAGATCCAATAAAAAATGAAGGCGCTAGAGTAGTCACAACATTATCAATCAATTTTTAAGATGCTCAAGGGCAGCTAACTCCATAATAGGTGATGGGATCTTGACTGAATTCAAACTCATTCAAGCTTTTATAGTTGTCCTTCTGATCTGCAAGAAGGAATATGATCTATTATAAAATGAAAGCACTAGAGTGGTCACAACAATTCTCCCATTAAAAGTCTATGGGGAATTTTTTAAGACGCTCAAGGGCAGCTAACTACTCAGTCGCAGGTCTGATCTGGCAAAATTTGAACCCATCTAAGCTTTTATAGTTGACCTTGTTACAGGCAAGAATAAAGAAGATCCAATTAAAAATGAAGGCACTAAAGTGGTCACAACATTATCCATCAATTTCTAAGATGATCAAGGAGAGCTAACTCCATAATAGGTGATGGGATCGTGACGAAATTCAAACTCATTCAAGCTTTTATAGTTGTCCGTCTTATCTGCAAGAATAAAGAAGATCCATTCAAAATTGAAAGCACTAGAGTGGTCAGAACGTTTTACCCATTATGAGTCTATGGGGATTTTTCCAGATGCTCAAGGGCAGCTAACTCATAAGTCCTTGGTCGGATCCTGCAGAATTTCAAACTCATCCAATCTTTTATGAGTGTCCTTGTTAGATGAAAGAATAAAGAAGATCCAATCAAAAATGTAGACCCTAGAGCGGTCACAACATTATCCATCAATTTTTAAGATGCTCAAGGGGAGCTAACTCCAAAATAGGTGATGGAATCTTGATGAAATTCAAACTCATCCAAGCTTTAATAGTTGTTCTTATTGTCTGCAAGAATGAAGAAGATCCATTTAAAATTGAAAGCACTATAGTGGTCACAACATTTCTCCCATTATAAGTCTATGGGGATTTTTCCAAGCGCTCAAGGGCAGCTAACTCATAAGTCCCTGGTCGGATCCTGCTGAATTTCGAACCCATCTGAGATACTATGGGTTAACTTGTTGTCTGTAAGAATGAAGAAGATCCAATCAAAAATGAAGGAGCTAGAGTGGTCACATTATTCAAAAAAATTTCTTACGCTCAAGGGCAGCTAACTCCGAAGTCAGTAATGGAATCTTGCCGAAATTCAAACTCATCCAAGCTTTAATAGTTGTCATCATTGTATGCAGGAATGAGGAAGATCCATTCAAAATTGAAAGCACTAGTGTGGTCACAACATTTCTCCCATTATAAGTCTATGGGGATTTTTCCAAACGCTCAAGGGCAGGTAACTCATAAGTCCCTGGTCGGATCCTGCTAAATTTCAAACCCATCCGAGATATTATGGGTTAACTTGTTGCCTGCAAGAATGAAGAAGATCCAATCAAAAATGAAGGAGCTAGAGTGGTCACAACATTATTCATTAATTTTTCGGATGCTCAAGGGCAGCTAACTCCGAAGTCAGTGATGGAATCTTGCCGAAATTCAAACTCATCCAAGCTTTTATGGTTGGTCTTGTTATCTGCAAGAATGAAGAAGATCCACCCAAAAATGAAGGTTCTAGAGTGGTCACAACATTTCTCCCATTATAAGTCTATGGGGATTTTTCCAGACGCTCAAGGGCAGCTAACTCATAAGTCTCTGGTTGGAACTTGCCGAATTTGCGAACCCGTTCGAGATTTTATGGTTGTCCTTGTTACCTGCAAGAATAAAGAAGAACAAATCAAAAATAAAGGAGCTAGAGTGGTCACAAGATTTTCCCCATTATAACCCTATGGGAGCTATCTGTTGCCATGGAAACCAGAGTTCTGATCCGATCTTACCCAAAACCTAATGCAATCAATCCCCCACCCCAATGATGCTTCTGCTGAAATTTGATTTTGATTGGCCAGCTGGTTTCAGAGATATTCATGTTTGAAAGTGTGGACGGACGCCGGCTCGAGTCCCATACTATAAGCTCACCCTGAGCCTACGGCTCTGGTGAGCTAAATACTGTTCAAAGTGTTAAAATTCTTCTTCAAAACTGCTAGACTGAGATAATGGAGAAATTAGAACTAGAAAATAAGTATGAAATTGTTGTGCTTTTATTAGTCTAGTGTTAAAATGCAAATAAAAGTGCTAGAAAACGCGTTTGTGGGCACTTTTGCGGCATGAAGGGCAACAGTGCCTAAGTTACTAAGGGACATGTCCTCTTTCATTTTTTGCCTGTTGCCCAAACCAAAGATCATTATTAAGGTCAATAAATGAGGTCAAAGGTCAGTAGGTGCAAAATGATGTATAACACATTAAACACAGTACTTAAGCATCAAAGACACTGGCAATTTGCTGCAAATAATTTCAAATAACTGAAATACTGATGTTTAGTAAGATAAATCGTTGAAATTTTATCATCTGCGATTACAACCACAGCTGTCAGGTCGTCTATATGTATGTACATGTACTGCATAGTGCCTGGATTGGTTATGTACATTTGTGATAGTTACCACTTTTTCGCAAAAAGCACATAATAAAAGTCTTTGTAATTCAATCTTACTTTTTTAAATGAAATATGAAGCTGTATTGGAAACGCAATACTGTGCACTGATCAGTCTGCACTTGGTGCACTGTATTTATTGACGTCGGCTGCGCATCTGATGTTAATTAACACCGAGCACCAAATACATCTTTTACACACAGAAAACGAAACTAATTAGTAATTTACACTTTTTGTGTGACTTTCTATGACATCACAAATACAGCTTGATCAATTAAAATCAGTCAATATCATCTTTTATTAAAAGTAAGGAAGAAGACAAAGATCAGGAATCAATACAATCAAGTACAACACCTGACACAGGTCACCAAATAGGAAAGTGACTAAAACACAAGACAACATCACATTCAATAAAGCCAAGCCAACAGGTGACCACAAGACATCTAGTATTGGCAAAGACAAACAAAAATAACAAATAACGAAAAAGATTCACAAAAAAAACACCGCCACGGAACGTTCAGTAAGAAAATTGCTCGAGTGCTTAAACTAGATTTACGGTACCAACTTCATCATTAATCATGTAGTGAATTAAGACACATGGATGTTTGGTTTGCATAAAGGCCCCATACTTATCCATGAATCATCTCCTGAATACTGGAGCAAAATAAATCCAACAATTAAACCCTGGGGGAACCGACAACAGACGCAGCATCAGGCCCCAACCATCTCATCTATAGCTAAGTCTTTAAGTTGGAACCTTCATTGTCTGAGGTACGGCCCACAAAAGCAAGGTTGCTTATTTCTTATTTGAAATGACGTGCAACAGGCAGGCAGCTCGTTTGATGAACAGGTGTGCATCATTTGTCAAACATTGGTTAAAAGCAAGAAGGTGCCAGCTCTTGGCGAGGATGGGTGTGACAAGCTGCTACAAGCAGCATCTGACCGATGGGAGCGCTGTGACTATGGCAAAATATATGTAATTGACATATTAAGATTGGTAGACCTCAAACACCCTAATTGCGCAGGAAAAGAGGGTTAAATATCACAGACCTTGTTTTTTCAAGTTTCATGTCTGCATTCCACATAGCTAGTAAAAGCTAAGTACTGAGAGGCATACGGATGCTTCAGAAGAGACATCCACGTCTTGCGATTCTAGGCCGTCTAGGCGATCATTACAACCTCTAGATAAACATTTTGCATCTTTGCCTTCACACTTCAAGGGAGCACTTAAACCAAATACTGACATTACCTAAGTTAGAATAGATTATGTCATAGTCTTAATATAATTTACAGATGCGGGTTAAGCCCTCCAGTAAAATATTTTACAGACCGTTCCAAGGCAGTACTTCTTTTGTGAATCTTTTATCTTTTTTCTGTCTTGTGTTTGTTATGCCTTTGTGCGCGTCTGTTTATTTGTGCCTTGTGATCACCTGCTGGGAAAGGGCAGACCTCTAGGCTCTCGTTTGTGATGTATAACTGTGAGTTTGTCACTTTCCCATTGGTATCCTGGGGTGTGGTACTTGATTGTATCGTTTCCTTATCTTTACACCCTTACTTATAAAGGCTAGCAACAATGAATGATTTTGACGTAGAAGATTGTCTGTACCATCCTACATGTAAAAACGTATCTATAGGAGTTTTGGAAAACATAGAGAATCAGAAGATGTTTCGCCCCACAAATTGTGTCTCTAGAAAATTGCTTTTGAAATTAGGCTTGGCTTTGAAAATCTAGAAATTTATACATTGCAAGCATTATGGAAGTGTTACACTGATTTGCTCATTGCTATGGGGAAGCATCTGTGTCATAACGAGACAATCGAACCTCAAATACCTGGGAAATTACAGTTTGTTCCACAATTGAATCGACGTGAACCGCTTTGAATTTTCCCCTTGAAATCAGCCAGCGAAATAGTCTAACTTCTAAAGAAAAGTGTTAATGAACCATCAAGGAAGCCAAGAATCTAAGTCGGTTCTGAATAAAACTACCACCCATATTTCAGAGTCTAAGTATATGTTATACATGTATCAAGTAACCCAAATATTACGCAGGGAAGCAGTACCCTACAGGTTTACTATGATTTGATTTCTAAATTCCAAGTTGGACTTAAATCTCTCTTGCGCCAAGGACTTTCGGAACCTGATTTCTATGGTGACTTGGTGTATAAATTGAAGAAGATTGTAAGCTCTTACAATTTTTCAGTGCAGTTCATTAAAATAATTTCCCATTATAAAAAGATTGGCTATAACATTAATGTATTGCAACAGACTGCATGCTTGGTAGTCAACCCAAGCACGGTTGGCAACTTTGCTTTCCTCTTAATTGCACGCCGGTGGGTCGGACTTCAGGCTCTATGATGGTTCCGACTTAAAGACATCTATTGATGAGATGGTAGGGGCCTGATGCTTTGGCTGTTTGTCGGGCCCACCGGGGTTTACCTGTTGGATTTCTTTTGCTCCGGTATTCAGTTTTATTTACTGTTGAGTCCTTATCTTTGCTTTATCTCCTTGTTATATCTTGATTTATATGTATTAGGAGATGATGTATTGATAAGTTAGGGGTCTTTCATGCAAACCAAATATCTATGTGTCTTGATCCACATCTGAATTAAGGGTGAGGTTGGCGCCGTTAAACCGGTTTAAGCCCTCCTGTAAAATATTTTACTGACAGTTCCAAGGCGGTTCTTCTTTTGTGGATCTTTTATGTTTTTGTTCTGTCTTGTGCTTGCTATGTCTCTGTGCATGTCTGATTATTTGTGCCTTGTGATCACCTGCTGGGAAAGGGCTGACCTCTTGGCTCTAGTTTGTGGTGTCTACTGTGAGTTTGTCACTTTCCCATTGGTATCCTGTGTCAGGTGTGGTACTTGATTGTATCGATTCCTGATCTTTGCACCCTTACTTACTTAGGATATGGGCAGCTGACAAATGAAAAGGTAGTCTGCAAAATACTTAACCCATCAATCAGATCACAAATATTGACCAAATGCGAGTGTTATTGTTTAATAAGGGAAAAGACCCAGGTAGGCTTCCTTCTATATCTGGTGCATTAAAACTCCAAATAAGACGAGTCCATTATCAGATAACTATATGGTTGAATGTTACAGCTCGGTCCCTCGAGCACATTGATCCGAAAACTTGTGCATGGTTGCGAGACCCATACAGCAACCAATTGAAACCAAAGCTGTTGCTGTAAGAACCTATACCTAAAATATGTACACAGTTGTTGCAATGCAGCTGCAAAGTATGTGCAACAAGACGGTGCAAATGTAGATCTAATACTAGTAATATCAATTCTGCCTTGCGATTGCGGTTCTATTACATGTTGCAATCCACTGAATGTTGTGGAAGTCAGATAATGAGGATGAGTTGTAAAGAAGGACGCTTATTAGTAAGTTACTATTATAAGAGATGAAAGATATCAGTTTTCAATTGTAATTCTATAAATGGCATTCGAGATATTTTACGGTCAATTTCCTGTTAAAACTATATATGCGAAAGTTGAATAGGGTGCTTTAAAAAGTAGAGACCTGGTCACACATAAAATGCATCTTGTGACCTGTGACCCCAATAATACGAATGAGGCTATTAGCCTCTAAAATAAGAAAATGTAATTTTAAAACTAGTTGCTGTTTAAATGCCTAGGTAGGTTTTATCTAATAAAAATGCAAACATAAATTCATAATAACACTTAGATGATGATTCTGAAATTGCACTTGATGACCCTTGACCCTCATAATGACCTTTTATGAGGTCATAAGAATTGAGACTAATGATATACTAATCAAATTAAAGTCACTGATATCGATCAGACAAGGTACAACGAATTCCATCAATGTCAGTCCAAATCATTATTTTATATGTATAAATACACTTAGTGACCTTTTGACCCCTTTGTGACCTTGTGTAGGGTCAGTATGCTTTTTATATGGGACGCATTTATTCAAGGAATGTTGGCTGAGTTTTATAAACCAATTTGCCGTTTATTTTGCGAAATAAATATAAATACAAAAAATGCAAATTAAACTCACCACCATTTAATGCACTTGATGACCTTTGACCCCCTATTGTGACCTTATTTTGGGTTTCCCATTAGGGCAACAGGGCAAAATCAGTTGAGGAGTGTTTGCTTATATTGATAAGTCTAGTGGCGCCTTATGCCCCTTAAGTGCCCACACTTCGAAAAATATATCTCTGAGAACACCTGTCTATACAGAAAATAAAAGAATTTAAGGACTTTTCAAGGCCTTTGAGTAGTTTTCCAATACTTTTCAAGGCAGATTTAATTTTCAAGGACTTTTCAAGACAGTCCTGCATATTCAAGTACTTTTCAAGCCTGTAGGAACCCTGCATTTTCTTGAAAGAAAAACTAAAGATAAAATACATATATCAGCTGTATTTCATTACTCTTTACTGTGATCAGCAGTGTAATTAACAAGGATTTTCCAGGAATAAAGAAATTGACACAAATGTTTGTTTTTATCTGTCAGACAGCAATACTTGAGACGATAGTCTCATGTCTGGTGATTTTTTCATACACTTAAGGTTAAAGACTTCTGTAAAATTTGCAATAAACGAATTTTCTTGAGCTTAAAATTGTAATAAATTTCTTATCAACCAGTTGGGTGCTCAAAAGAACTGACTCACTGAGAAAGTTCTTTTGAGTACCCACAACATATGTTTTCGTTTGAGAAATACAAAAATTTAATTTTTAATCACCCCCTTTTTCTGGTCGCCTGTCATACGAGTATTTTTCTTGTTCCTCTGTGATAACATATGCTGCTGTGCTCATTGGGAGTGTCTCCAAATGAGTTCCCACAACATGCTTTTGTCCAGAAAAGCAATATTTTGAATACCCTCACCTATTACGGTAAATGTTCTAAAATTTTGAACACTAGTTGCCTGCCAAAGAGGGCATGGTCAAACAGTGCAGAACCAGATCATACTGCTTCTGAAGAAGCAGTCTGATCAGGGTCTTCCCTGTTTACTATTTAGACATTGTCAAGCATTTTGGGACTTTCAGCCCTGATAACCAACATTTTTGTTTGCGAACAGAAAAAGAAAAGTTCGAAATTTTAGAACATTTTGATATGCAATCAACAATAGTTCAGGTGGAGAAAATATTTCAAGACATTTCCACTGTTCTTATGCAGCACTTGAATCATAAGGAGGAAACTGTCAACTTGATATGAATTTGCCATAATCTATGCCATCCACAGCATTGTCAGAAAATGTCTGCTATCCAAAGTGCCTAGGGAAAACAGAAACTGGTCTGAAATCACAGGATCTCAGTAATCCTAGCATCTTCAGAAAATGTCTGCTATCCCCTCTTCAAGGAAGCGTTTATAAATAGCCATGAATTTAGCAACAAAAGCTTCTAGATGATAAATAGCTTTCTGTCCGAGCTGTAGTCGGTGCTCGTAGTAGGCTGCGGCTTGCACCACTTCTGTCTTCAATTCACCATCACAGTTAGATATCAGGTTTAACAGCAAGCCCTATTTACAAACAAAGGTTTAGATAAACATTTTTTTTCAACAATCAACCGTAAGTATTTTTTTACCCATAATTTTATAACATATGTTTTGGTGCCCTAAAGAACCGTCTCATTGAGACGGTTCTTTTGAGTACCCACAACATATGTTTTGGTTGAGAAATAAGTTTTTTGCTACGCTCTCTCAACAGCAAGCCCTTTTTACAAATAAAAATATAGTGCTATGTGACTCTTTCCTTGTTAGCGGCGACTTTTGTCATTTGATGCTAACCTTTGCAAACAGTTGTACCCAGATCATGACCGAATGAACATCTGTCCTGAACTGGATCCAAACCGTTTGAATCAGCTAAAGGTAGAAAATTATCTCTACCTTAAGTATGTGGCCGGAACAGGTTTCAAACGCATGACCACTGCATTTAAATCTACTTTAAGAATTTTGACAGGAGATAGGCAAAAGAAAATTAATGTTAGATTATATAATTTGTTTCTTTGTTTGAGTTGAATCTTTATGTGCCAATCGACAATTTTTCAGTTATGTTGGGACGGGTCTTGCTGGGTACCAGTACTAAGCAAGGATAAATGCGTCTTGCTCAATGACACAACGCAGTGACACCGGTGAGGCTCAAACCCGCAACCCCTCGATCTCTAATCAAGCACTCCACCACTGAGCCACTGCACTCTCAAAATAGATTATATGATACTTTTTTTCTTACCTCTTATCAACCTGCGACTCGTATCAGACATGGGAATCTCGGGTCGATACAGAGTTATATTAATAATATTGTCATATAATAAACTCTTTTTAATTAATGATTAATTGTAGGATATCAAATGTTCCTCGATATATTGTAGTAAAAAATCATATTTGTTAACCATACACCTCATTGGTTCCCAATCTTACATACCTTCATTATCACATCAGCTGGTATACAGTGAGTCAGCAACTCGTATAATCTTCCTCGAACTTCAAGCAGTCTAAAAATCAATGAAAATGAATAAGCAAACTCCTGAGAGGAGTTAGGAACTTGCAAAATTTGATACTTGCACTTGTCCAAAGAGATTGTTACTTGCCCTCAAAACACAGAGCACTCAAGATCTTACAACTATGTGAAATTTACAAACTATGAAACCTTTTGTACAATTCATGTGTGTGTTACAACAAATAGAACAACTACAGTAAAACCTGTCTAAAATGGCCACTAGCAAAAAGACCAAAATTAGTTTTCAAGACCAACTATTGCTTATTGCAGGTCAAAAGTATTGCAGAATGCTCCAACAGGAGCATTCGGCAATACTTTCGACCTTCATTAAGCTACCATTTGTCATTAAGATCTTTGTTTTGTCTATTTTTGAGTGGTCGCTTAAGACAGGTTTTACTGTGCGTGCATTTTAAACGGTTTATCTTTAATATATGCTGTCACCTCATTCTTGAAAGTATTGGTAAATTGATTCTGGTTTTCCAGGGACCTTTGGTACAGATATGTAAAGCTTTTTTGTTTGATTTGATTCTTTACGTCCCATCAACAATCTTTCAGGGACGGGTCTTCCTGGGTTGAACCAGAACTAAGCTAGGATTAATGTGTCTTGCTCAAGGACACAACATAGTGACACAGGTGAGGCTCAAACCTGCGGCCCCTCGTCTGGAGTCAAGCACTCTGCCACTGAGCCACTGCACTCACCAGATATGTAAAGCAACCCACATTACGTGTCTCACATTTTGGGAAGTTTAGAAAACTGCACTTTTATTGCAGAAAATTCACAAATTTGGCAACAGTTATATTTTTTTTCTATAATCTTTTCAACGGTATTTTGCAGCTTTATGGCAAATGACAGATTTCCATACAGGCTTAAAAACAATTTCCACTACCTTGAAAAGAATTTCCAAATATAGCAAGAAGTGAGCAAAGCTCACATATCCCCGGCGGTAGCCATCAGAGGTTAACACAAAATTTGAAAACAATTTCCAAATATAGCAAGAAGTGAGCTAAGCTCACATACCCCCGTGGTAGCCATCAGAGGTTAGCACTTTCAGAGAAAAAAAGACATTATTGTGAAAGATTTTATAATCCTAAATCAAGTAGTTTCTGAGAAAACTTCCATGAAAAATGTCCATATGTTACATAGAAGTGACAGAAGGAAAATTTTAAAATTAAAAAAAAATGGCAAAATGAAGATTAGCATCTTAATTTTCATTTACAAAATACACTTTGCCTACCTGAAGGTGTACACAAAATTTCATAATCCTAAATCAAGTAGTTACTAAAACTCTGACGAAAAATGTCCATATGTGTTATATGGGAATGACAGAAGGAAAAATTGAAAAAGAAGGCAAAATGAGCTTTAGCATCTTTATTTTCATTTACACAATACGCTTAGCCTACCTGAAGGTGTACACAAAAGTTGAAAACACTGGTTCCAATAGGAGCTGAGAACTCTGCGACAGAAATTTTCATTGGATAGAACGAAAAATGCTGATAAGCATTATGTGGCTGTTTTTCTTACACAATACAACTCATCACTATCAAGCTTTGTACCAAATTTCAGAATCCTTAGTCAAGTAGTTGCTTAGAAACATTTGACAGAAAAAATGTCCATATGTATTTTATAGGAGTGACAGAAGGAAAAATTGAAAATTTGAAGAAAAAAAATGCAAAATGAGGATTAGCATCTTAATTTCCATTTATACAATACACTTTGCCTACCTAAAGGTGAACACAAAATTTGAAGAAAAAAAACTGGCTACAATAGGAGCTGAGAAATCTGTGACAGAAATCTTAATTGGAGAGAAAGAAAAATGAATAAATTAAGGGACTGATGAGCAATATGTGGCTGTTTTTTTTTTGTTAAACAATACAACTAATCACTATCAAGCTTTGTACCAAATTTCAGAATCCTAACTCAAGTAGTTGCTGAGAAATCTTAGACAGAAAAAATGTCCATGTGTATTATATAAGAGTGACAAAAGGAAAAAATGAAAAATTGAAAAAAGAACGCAAAATGAGTATAAGCATCTTAGTTTCCATATACACAATACACTTTGCCTACCTGAAGATGTACACAAAATTTTAAAACACTTGCTCTGAGAGCTGAGAAATCTGTGACAGAAATTTCCATTGAAGAGAAAGAAAAATGAACAAATAAAGGGACTGAAAAGAAATATGAGGCTGTTTTTGTTACACAATACAACTCATCGCTATTATTAGCTTTGTACCAAATTTCAGAATCCTAACTCAATTAGTTGCTAAGAAATCTTTGACAGAAAAAAGTTTACAGACAGACAAACATAATTAAAGAAAAGGCAAAACCTATATACCCCCTATTTACTTCGTACAGGGGGTATAAATATCTAATTTATTTGCTATTTACAGGCCCCCAGATAGGAGTGGGTAATGGAAAATTATTTTTATTATTTCTCAACCAAAACATATGTTGTGGGTACTCAATGAGATGAGCACCCAAAAATACATGTTTAAATTGACGGGCAAGAAAATAATTAACATTGTACGCTTAAAAACCTTATCCTGGACCTAACTTTACTGTTAGAAGCAACCTCTCTACATTGTATATCTTAACTCTTTGCCTACTGGTATCGTCTGCTGTTAACTTCTGAAAACAGTTTGCAACCAGATCAGGCCCGACAAAATGTTTGGCTGATCTGTATCCAAACTGTTTGTCATTGTGAATGTATTCCAAAAAGAATTTTTCGAAAAGGTTGATTTTGAAAAAATCAGCAGACGACATAAAAGCAATGAGTCTTCGGTCTTTCACCTTGGTCTGAGACTGTGACTTTTTTTTACCTTTTTGGGCTCTGTTGTTGTACAATCATGTTAGCTGTATCTCTCAGGTAGACCTCCCAGTCAGGTTCTGTCACAGTCTGATCAGGACTGAATGGATACCTGTATCAAAACAAACATTATTACAGCGTTGTAATGGGCAAATAAAAATAACATTCTTATGCTGGATACCACTACAGGGTTCATACAGGCAAGTATGAGTAGGGTTCATACAGGCAAGTATGAGTAAATTCAAGGACTTTTCAAGGACTTCTAAAAGACTCTCCTACAGTTTTCAAGGACTGAAAACTTATGGAAAATACTGGTTTACAGGTTAAAACTCTACTTCGAAAATGCTAGACTGCATTTCTAAAGATATTAGTTTTAGAAAATTAGTATAACATTGTGGTGCCTTTATTTGGTGCAGCATATGCTGCACCATATAAAGGCACACAAGTTTATACTGATTAGGGTCACCAAAGACTGTTAAATGCTTCTGTAAATGGTAAAATTCAGGGACTTTTCAAGGCTTTTGAGTGTTTTTCAGGTACTTTTCAAGGCAAATTTAATTTTCAAGGACTTTTCAACACAGCCCTGTATATTCAAATACTTTGTAAGCCTCTGTAAACCCTGCCCTATACTTAGATATTTGAACAGATAAGCCCAATCAAACAGTGTAAATTCAGATCAACCTAAATGTGGATACAAAATTAGGGGAAAAATTGTAATATCTATAAAATAATTTTTAATACATATTTTTCATAAGTTTCTGGTCCTTAACAGCCCAAGGGGAAGAATACTACCTCGTAAAATCATCATTTATTATTTTAGCAACTGGCTGAACAGCCAAAATTTGATCACCTGATATCTGTTTTAGTATTAAAACTGTATTATGGTAATCATTTCTAGTTTTCTGACAAACAGACCTCTAAAAATAAATGTCTTGTTTCTGGAAGTCAATATTATTAAGGGTGAGTAGGTAGGCACATTTTTTTAATTTCTATAGGAAAACCGTGAAAATCATTCAAAGTACCATATCCATAAAAAAAAAATCCCATTAATTTAGAGATTTGTAGATCTGATGGCAACACTTTGAGGATATGAGAAAATTAAATTAGCATTCAAAATAGGAACACTAACTCTCTTGTCTGCTGTTGTCCCTTGCCCTCTGTAATGTTGGGCCTGTTCTAGGTCCAAATTTTAGACCAAAAATATTTATTGGAAAAGGTCAATTTTGAAAAATAAGCAGCAGGACAAAAAGGCATACAAAGTTAACTCTTTTAAGGCCAGTGGAATTTTTCTTAAAGTATACAGTTCCTTTGAATATATTGCAGGAGACAAAAACATTTCAATATTGCATTTGTCCTGCAAGATGAGTGATTTACAATTTTCACTCGTCCTGCAAACACATGCGCTTGTCCTTTAAAAGTGTATGCAATAAAGAACATAAGGGAGTAGTATGTAAATATGACTTCATCGAGAAATTCTTCCAAAAGCACTCAGGGACAAAAAATTCCACTCCTCCGCTCGTTTCTGGTCCTTAACAGCCCAAGGGGAAGAATACTACCTCGTAAAATCATCATTTATTATTTTAGCAACTGGCTGAACAGCCAAAATTTGATCACCTGATATCTGTTTTAGTATTAAAACTGTATTATGGTAATCATTTCTAGTTTTCTGACAAACAGACCTCTAAAAATAAATGTCTTGTTTCTGGAAGTCAATATTATTAAGGGTGAGTAGGTAGGCACATTTTTTTAATTTCTATAGGAAAACCGTGAAAATCATTCAAAGTACCATATCCATAAAAAAAAAATCCCATTAATTTAGAGATTTGTAGATCTGATGGCAACACTTTGAGGATATGAGAAAATTAAATTAGCATTCAAAATAGGAACACTAACTCTCTTGTCTGCTGTTGTCCCTTGCCCTCTGTAATGTTGGGCCTGTTCTAGGTCCAAATTTTAGACCAAAAATATTTATTGGAAAAGGTCAATTTTGAAAAATAAGCAGCAGGACAAAAAGGCATACAAAGTTAACTCTTTTAAGGCCAGTGGAATTTTTCTTAAAGTATACAGTTCCTTTGAATATATTGCAGGAGACAAAAACATTTCAATATTGCATTTGTCCTGCAAGATGAGTGATTTACAATTTTCACTCGTCCTGCAAACACATGCGCTTGTCCTTTAAAAGTGTATGCAATAAAGAACATAAGGGAGTAGTATGTAAATATGACTTCATCGAGAAATTCTTCCAAAAGCACTCAGGGACAAAAAATTCCACTCCTCCGCTCGTTTCTGGTCCTTAACAGCCCAAGGGGAAGAATACTACCTCGTAAAATCATCATTTATTATTTTAGCAACTGGCTGAACAGCCAAAATTTGATCACCTGATATCTGTTTTAGTATTAAAACTGTATTATGGTAATCATTTCTAGTTTTCTGACAAACAGACCTCTAAAAATAAATGTCTTGTTTCTGGAAGTCAATATTATTAAGGGTGAGTAGGTAGGCACATTTTTTTAATTTCTATAGGAAAACCGTGAAAATCATTCAAAGTACCATATCCATAAAAAAAAAATCCCATTAATTTAGAGATTTGTAGATCTGATGGCAACACTTTGAGGATATGAGAAAATTAAATTAGCATTCAAAATAGGAACACTAACTCTCTTGTCTGCTGTTGTCCCTTGCCCTCTGTAATGTTGGGCCTGTTCTAGGTCCAAATTTTAGACCAAAAATATTTTTTGGAAAAGGTCAATTTTGAAAAATAAGCAGCAGGACAAAAAGGCATACAAAGTTAACTCTTTTAAGGCCAGTGGAATTTTTCTTAAAGTATACAGTTCCTTTGAATATATTGCAGGAGACAAAAACATTTCAATATTGCATTTGTCCTGCAAGATGAGTGATTTACAATTTTCACTCGTCCTGCAAACACATGCGCTTGTCCTTTAAAAGTGTATGCAATAAAGAACATAAGGGAGTAGTATGTAAATATGACTTCATCGAGAAATTCTTCCAAAAGCACTCAGGGACAAAAAATTCCACTCCTCCGCTCGTAATTACGAGTGAAATCTAGAAAGGACGAGTAATTCTTCCCAAAGCACTCGTCCTTTCTAGAGTTCACTCATAATTACAGGTCGACAAGTGGAATTTTTGTCCCCTGTATTGAGGGGTCAAGGCTATAATTTCCAAAAAATATTGTATTTCTTTCTCCAATGATTGATTTAGTCTTAGCAAATAGTGTAGACCCCGATGATAGGTCGCATCATGCAGCAAGGGAGCTCATTCGCTCAGTGGTAGAGTGCTTGACTCGAGACCGTGGGGTTGCTGGTTCGAGCGTCACCGGCATCACTGCATTGTGTCCTTGAGCAAGATACATAAATCCTTGCTTAGTACTGGTTCAACCCAGGAAGACCCGTCACAACATAACTGAAAAAAAATGTTGATTGGGACGTAAAGAATCAAATCAAACAAAAGCATCATGCAGCATTTCATCTGGGTCATCACTGTTTGCAAAAGTATCCATTTATCCTCTGCTTACTACTGTTTCAACCCAGGAAGACCCATCCTGACATGACTGAAAAATTGTTGACTGGGACATTAAGAATCAAAACAAAGTACCCATTTACGGGTTTCCAGTTCTCAAAGGGTTAAATGTGTTTTTGTTAAAATTTGAGCCAGTGCACGAGATTTCCAACAATCTGGTATGTGAGACCAGCAAAGCCTCTAATCAGCCTGCGCATATGGGCAGTCTGACCAGAGCCTTTGCTAGTCGCTTGAGTATTCTAAAATTGTTAAGCTACTGACTGAACACCATTTGGAGTTTATAAGCCTAAAAGGAGGCTGCAGAGGCTCGTCCGAGTCTACACTTGTCAAAATGTCAAATTGTTGGAAATCTCATGCCACTGCTCATTTTAGATATACTGTTGGACTCTACAAGCTTCACTCATTAGCAGTGCCCGTCTCAAGTTCCTGTTACTCTTCTCAGCTATTTTCTTGGCTAGCTCTATTGGCAGTGTGAGGCCCTCTTTCTTGCAAACCACTTGAAGTATATGACTGATCTGAAATGATTTTTAGCATTACAAAACACAACTAAATGTTGTTGTTTTTTATTTCAGCAATAGATGGATTTCTAATTTGTTAAACCATCTGGCTGCTTGTGGGCTGGGGTCGGGGGTTGGTGTGGATATGGTCAATGTGGGTTGTTCAGGTTGATTTTGCTTGATTTGATTCTTTACGTCAACAATCTTTCAGTTATAATGGGACAGGTCTACTAAGCTAGGATAAATGTGTCTTGCTCAAGGACCACAACGCAGTGATGCCGGTGAGGCTCGAACCCGTGGCCCTTCGGTCTCGAGTCAAGCACTCTTTCACTGAGCCACTGCACTCCCAACTTCAGGTTGACATGGACGAGTGCTTCAGATTGTCAGTTATATTGATTAACATAGTGTATATATACGTTCAACATACATACGACTTATTTAATTGTTTTTGACTAATTAAAAATTAGTTACTTTATGTTTACATGCCTATCTTATTTTTATTAATTGTGATTTATATGCTGCCTCTTGGTGGCCCATGATTGGAAATAAACTAAATTTTATTCTATTCTATTCTACCATCAGTGCCTAAACTCTTTGAGTGCTAGTGACGACTTTTGTCATCTGCCAAAAACCTCTGCAAATTTTGGACCCAGATCAGGCCCAATCAAATGTCGGGCCTGACCTGGATCCAAACTGTTTGACACCCAGATGGAATTCATAAAATAAATTAATTTATGGGAAAAGGTACAACACTCCCAAAGGCAGTTGGAACTGAGTTGCATAGTGGTTAACATGATTAATTGCAGATCGAGAGGACCAGAGTTCTCTTTTCGGCCAGAAAACTTTAGCTGAAGGGTTTAAGGGAGTAGATGCTTAGATGGCATGTTTAAAGTGTAGTTGTTTGACAATTTTAAATTTTTTCTCTATCCCTGGTTTGATATTTCATGTAAATCATCTGGCTGATCGACCTGAATCAAACAGTGCAGGGTTTAAACAGTTTTCTATTCCAACACTACATTAACATGCATCAGCAGCTAGCTAGCTGTTGTTTTTTTCTCTCCAAGTTTAGATATTAATTGTAATATTTAAGGATAATAGGGTAACCATACAGGCCCCTTGATTGAGCGTGAATAATCAAAAATCGCTTCCTTTTTCTATACCAAAACATATGAGTAGTTAGTAACTTAGTACTCAAAAGGAGTGTCTCAATGAGCACCATTAACATATATTTTAACTAACAGATAAGAAAATAATCAAAATTTTACACAATAAAGTGGCTAATCAGGACATATTTTTTTTGTTTTTATTCTAGTCAACAATTTTTTAGTCTTGTCGGGACCAGCATTCCTGGGTTGAACCAGCACTAAGCAGATGATAAAGTGTCTTGCTCAAGGACATAACAGAGTGTCTCCAGTGAGACTCAAACCCACAACCCCTCAATCTTGAGTCAAACACTCTACCACTGAGCCACTTCGCTCATCTTAATCAGTACATATGGAGCATAAGCAGAACTAAAGGTCTAGTGATTACATAGGTCCAGAAAAGGATCGGTTGTGCACCTAAAATTGCATTTTTTCCTCACCCATCAATTTAAACATGTGTTTTGGGTGCTCAAAAGAACCGTCTCGCTGAGACGGTTCTTTAGAGTACCCAGAACATATGTTGTGGTTGAGAAATAAGAAAAATAATTTTCTAATACAAACTCTTATCTGGAGGCCTAGATTGATGATGTAATTACTGTACGGTACCTCATCTATATTTGGAGCAGCCACTCTGATCCCTAGACATCTACTCTTTATAGCTGGTATGACTTTACTGGTGGAGTTACAACAGAGAATAAGCCGACAAGTCGCCATGTACTTCTCCATTGTCCGACGTAGGGCATGCTGTGCATCTTTAGAGAGTCTGTCTACCTCCGTTAATACAACAACTACAAAAATACGCCAAAGGGTGTGGTAAATTCTCTGAAGTTTTGAACACTTTTGAAACAAACTAAGTTCTGATAATGAGGTAATAATAGCAATCAGTGCAGACAAAGAGTATATAAAAATGAGGAGTTGCTTCATGTCATGCTATTTTTAAGGTGTAAAACTGTGTGAAATTTACAAAAAATGATACCTGTGCAATTTGCACAGGTATCATAATTTGCACATTTTCCACGAGTGTTATTATTGCAAGAATTTTATAAAGTTATTGTTTTAACATGTTATCAGACTATTATGGTTGTGATTTTGTTTGTTTGATTCGATTATTTACGTCCCATCAACAATCTTTCAGTTAAACAGGGACGGGTCTTCCTGGGTTGAACCAGTACTAAGCTAGGATATATTATGGTTGTGGAAGTATTGATAAAGTGCATCTGAATTTCCACTGAACCATTTGGGATATGTATTAAATATTGTTATATACCTAATATGTGTATTATCACACTTGGGCTTGACAAATGTTAATACACAAGAAAAGAATGTTTTATCCTCTTATTAAGTCATACACTCCCAAAACCCCGTCTGGTGCCACCCTCAGAAAATATCAGTGCATCCATCAGTACCCTAAGTAAATAAAATTTCATTTAATATATCAAATAGAGGGTACACTCAGTGTGAAAAGCATACTTAACCCTTAAAGCCCCAAGAAAAAAATGCATCTGAAAATGTCGTCTGCTGAAGTCGTCTGCTGCAAATAATTGCCTAACATTACTGACAAATTAAGTATAGAAGCAAACAGCATGGTCCCAGAACAGACTGCTCCTATAGGAGCAGTCTGATCTGGGTCCACACTGTTTGCCATAGAGGCTTCTTAAACATTTCAGCAGACGAGTAAGAAAGACGAAATTTTGTTGCGATTGGCGCATTAAGGGTTAAGCCAAATGTTTTGATGGCATGTGTTCACATGAAATGCAGTGAACTGTTGTTTTTTACCATTCTGTATCTTAATTTTCCTCTGGGATGTTTTATTATTTCAGTGTGTCCCAGGAAGCGTTTGGTATTGATGTTTCTTCATTAAAAATAGTGTTCTGGATGCATCAGTTGGCAGCTCGACCCATTGATTTGGGATCCAATGAGTCCAAGGCTCATAAATGTAAATGATTGAATCACTGAAAATGCCTGATAAAAATTGGGCTTTTATGAAACACTGTGAATAGCTGTTGGGCTTATAAATGACAATTCACCTCATGTAATATATTTGTTTGTTTGTATGACTTGATTTTTTACGTCCCAGTCAACAATTTTTCAGTTATGTCAGGACGGGTCTTCCTGGGTTGAACCAGTACTAAGCAAGGATAAATGTGTCAAGCTCAAGGACACAACACAGTGACGCTGGTGAGGCTCGAACCCGCAGCCCCTCGGTTTCGAGTCAAGCACTCTACCACTGAGCCACTGTGCTCCCTATGTAATATATTTATAACACTGTTTTGTTATGTGAATCAAAGGAGGACCCTTAATTCATACTTTTGAACTCTTAACACAAGGAACTCTTCAAATTTATTATTGAGGAAAACCATTGCTGAAAGCTCCAGACAGGGTGGGGAATGTTATGAGCTATTCTTCATACTGTTGAGGCATTCAATCGGAATGTTAACATTGCATGTTCCTTTAACTCTTTGCATGCTGAGTAATTTAGCATGCTTTTTAGTTGTGCTGGACTTAAAAAAAAAATTAACTTCATTCAAAAATACCTTCAGGAATGCCACCAATGTGTCAAACAGTTTGGATCAAGATCAGGCCCGACGATTTGTCGGCCCTGATCTGGGTTCAATCTGTTTGCAAAGATTATCAACAGATGACAAATGTCGCCACTAGCAAGGAAAGGGTTGACATTACCTTTGAAATCCCTCTGTGTTGATGTTTCTAGCTGGTTAACCTGGGCAATATTTTTGATCAGCTCTTGAATCACTACACGATCGTTGTTACCCACATCACTGTAATATAAATTTTCAAATGTTTTTAACCCTCCATGCACAAATAGATCCTTTGTTCTGGTTGGATGGTCAACTGTATATAGAGGGTTAGTGGAGTCTTAGGTTTTAATTTCCTAATAAAATTGTATTTCTTTCTCTGAGGATTGTTTTTGTCTTAGCAAACAGTGTAGGCCCTCATGAAATGCCACATTATGCTGCCTTTCATCTGGGTCTTCACTGTTTGCCAAATTATTCCTTTGGGAGTCACCAGTAAACAAAGGTAAATACACCAATACATGTACTGTACTGCCAGCCAAGAGTAACAGTGACTTCATTTTTCGTTTACAAATATATCAGGGACTTATAATTGATAGATCACTTGTGTATTTTTTGTATTTTTGTAATTTGTTTTACATACCTGGGATTAACTTCAATGTGGTAATTACTGGATATGGTAGAAATGTCCAGCTTCTTTTTTGATGGGGTGGTGAAAGTGTGGTGCTCTATACGTAGTTTCTCAACACCAGAGCCATACAGTTCCTTCAACACACACATGATCCGTGTTTTCTTCCCGGAACCTGATGGACCATACACCAAGAGATGAGGGAAATCTCCGCCACCCACCTGAAGCACAAATCACAAGACCATAACCCTTATCCAGCCACTATTTTTGTTGTCTGCTTTTTACATCTGCTGCATATTTTCAAGTGCACTTCAGACTAGATTTTTTATGCAAGCAATCACTATGAACTCTTTCAATACGTTCTACAGTAAAGCAAAAAGTAGATAAAATTAACTGGCATTAAACGAGAGAAAAATCGGAAAATTTGGTATTTTGAAGTAGTATTTTGAAGCAATGGAGGCTCAGTCGAGTCTATGCCAATGCACAGTCTCGCCTGAGCCTTCGCTGCTTGTGTAAATAAGACAAAAATCGAAAACCTTGCTGCTTATCACATTGTAGTAGTCTCAATCCATGCTAAAGAACCCTATGATAATTAAGATATGGTTACTTGAAGGCTTTCACCCTGCAACCTGGTGTGCACAAAGTCACACTGGTCAATGTAAATGCACCGGTGGTTGCTACAACGAGCTGGTGGTTACATTTTTCAGCACAGGTGGTGGCGTAAAAGGTAACACAAGAAATGTCACAAACATGTGACGAATGCCCCCAAAGGTATTGGTTTAGCATAAGACACATTTGAGGAAAGTTAGCTGTAATATAGCACGAAAAACCTAGAAATGAGGCCAGAAGTCAATGTCAAGGTCAAAGTGACTCAAAATGGTATGCACCACTCCCCCATCCAAAGAGGAATCACCACCCTAAATTTGGGATTCCTACATCAAATAATGCTCTATACACAATAATTCTTAAAACTAGGTCAGAGGTCAAGGTCACAGTGACCCAAAAATGGTTTGTGACACTCCGTCATCCCAAGATGCATTTACACACCAAATTTGGAATTCCTATTTCAAAGAATATAGGAGATATGCACCAGTTTCTAGAAAAAAAGGTCAGAGGTCAAGTTCAAGGTCACAGTGACTTAATTATGTAACGCGACACTTCGTCATCCCAAGATGCATTCACACACCAAATTTAAGATTCCTACCTCAAATAATATAAGAGATATGCTCTGGACATGATTATTCTAAAAACTGGGTCAGAGGTCAAGGTCACAGTGACCAAAAAATGGTACATGACACTCCGCTATCCCAAGATAAATCCACACACCAAATTTGGAATTCCTAACTCAAAGAATATAAGAGATATGCTCCGGACACAATAATTCTTAAAACTAGGTCAGAGGTCAAGGTCACAGTGACCCAAAAATGGTTTGTGACACTCAGTCATCCCAAGATGCATTTACATACCAAATTTGGAATTCTTATTTCAAAGAATATAGGAGATATGCACCAGTTTCTAGAAACTAGGTCAGAGGTCAAGTTCAACCTCACAGTGACTTAATTACGGTACGCAACACTTCGTCATCCCAAGATGCATCCACACACCAAATTTGAGATTCCTACGTCAAATAATATAAGAGATATGCTCTGGACATGATTATTCAAAAAACTAGGTCAGAGGTCAAGGTCACAGTGACCCGAAAATGGTACATGACACTCCGCTATCCCGAGATAAATCCACACACCAAAATTTGGAATTCCTAACTCAAGGAATATAAGAGATATGCTCCAGACACAATATTCTTAAAACTAGGTCAGAGGTCAAGGTCACAGTGACCAAAAAATGGTATGTGACACCCCGTCATCCCAAGATGCATTTACACACCAAAATTGGAATTCCTATCTCAAAGAATATAGGAGATATTTACCAGACTCAATGCAGTTTCTAGAAACTAGGTCAGAGGTCAAGTTCAAGGTCACAGTGACCCAATTATGTTACGCAACACTTCGTCATCCCAAGATGCATCCACACACCAAAGGATCATTGACACTTGCTATGGGTAAATGCCTATGGTTTTCAGTAAAAATAAAAGTTTGTCAATCGTCCCTTTCTTCACCTTGAAGCTACCCTGACCTGAGTACTTTATGGCTGTGAAATCCATTTTCGATATTAAATGCTTCAACGATGTAAAATTTTAGGTAGAACAATCAGTTTTACATTAAAATATATAGAAATTCTAAAACATTTTTTAAAATATCATTGCCCCCTGTGTGCCAGCAAAAGCTTTTGCATGTATAATATGTGTTACCATATTTTACACATTGTATGGAAGTGGCTTGCTGGCACACGGGGGAAAGAGGTTCAGCAGCCCAAAAACCCAGGGCCTAAGTCCATAAAATGCCTTTTCTACCGAATAAGAAATAAATTCCAGTAAATGAAGTTCTCTAGAACCAACCTCCTAAATTGCTTTGTATTCTGTGCTAGTTTAATATAAAGTAAATGAAGATTAAAAGTAGAATTAGCAAGGTTTATGCATTTTTCCATGAGAAAATATCTCACTGTTATTAAATGACACATACTTTTGCAAATGTTCTGTATTTCTCTTTTTGCAATTGCATGCTAGGGAATTGTTCATGTTTTTATTTTCGTCTGCTGACTTTCTTCAAAATTAAGTTTTTTAAAAATAAACCACCCAGGACCACCATCGGAGTGTCAAACAGTTTGGATCCAGATCAAGACTGACATTCTGGTGGCCTTCATCTGGGTTCAAACTGTTTGCAAAAGGTTATTGACCAACGACAAAAATTATCCACTGGCATGCAAAGAGTTATAAGAGGTAAATACTTTAGTGTTCAATATATTGTCTCATATAGGTAGCTTTCAACTGGGATATTCATGTATATGTATACCATAAATATTCGGACACTTTTAAGTTTAAGTACATTTAACATGCTATGCCCTTTAAACAAAGCAAAAGTAATATTCAAAGGACTAGTTAGAATCAGTTTTACTTTCCAATGCTAAATGGGACCCTTTCATTCTTTCAAAAATGTTTCTTTCTTTTGTTGAGCTTTCAGTTTTGTATTAATTACGGTACATGTAGTCAAAACTGTACAGGTAGCTTCTAAATTATCTCCCCAAAATCATTTTATTACAAAACATATTGGGCCGATTGCATGACAAAAGTTTAAAGATAACCTTGAGTTTAAACTTCAGGTTAACAGCCGTCGATTGCATAAAGTCAGGTTTAACAAGTCTCAGGTTAACGTTAAGCTTAAACTCCAGGTTACTGGCCGTCGATTGCATGAAGCAAGTTTAACAAGTCTCAGGCTAAGCATTTAACCCATGGATTGCATAAAACCAGTTTTGGCTAACCTTGAGTTTAAATTATCCGAAAACCTCGAGAAATTTAAACCTGCCAGGGGGGTAGTTTAAGCGAAAGGATAAGGTGATTTTTATGGAACTCTTGAATATGGCAACACATATTTGCTACCATGTTACTGTACACGTCGTTTCCTTGAATTTGATATGCAACATGACCTTATTCCGAAAAAGTTGAATTATGTGCCTCAACTATACCCCCTATGTTCACCCAGGGGATCAAACCAAGGGCTTCAAACAAAAATCCTATTAATGTGTTTCATATCTATTATTCCTCTACCTGCTAAACCACTGGATAGATTCGGTAAAAATATTGACAATTGACTAAGTTATTGAGAAATTTAAATGATTGGCATTAGACCCTGACTAAGGAGTCAGGGGTTTGGGTAAACTTTGAAACTGTCATGCTTATTTTCAAGTATTGGCAGCCCTTTATTATGCAAACCAGGGTTTAAACTGGAAGCTAGCAAGCCCCGTGTTAGGTCTTAGGCTAGACTTAAATAAAGTTTGGTCATGCACTCGGCCCCTAATGTATTTTCATAACGCCAGACGAGCCGCTCAAATGCGCAGCGTCACCAGAGCTTATAAGAACTAGATACATGTAGTTACCCACTGGAAGCATAGTTTAGCTCTTCAAAATTGACATTTCTCAAAAACAAAATATATTTGGAAAATCATCAAACTGCCAAACAATTTGGATCCAGATCAGATCCGAAGACAGTTTCCCAAGACATATGCAGACAGAATGACAAAATTAAGGTCGTCTTTGCACTTTTTTAAATAGAAAAGTTAAAATAATGCCACTTTTCCATTCATGTCAACGGTGAAGTTGTCCAAAAAATATTTTTAAAAAGCAGCTTTAAAATACATGGATACAATTTATTGTGACCAGAGAATATTATATACGAAACCCGAGTAGGGACATTTTATTTCAGTTATACAAATGTATTTTTAGTTTTTTATTGCTTACGATCTGGTATAAACAAGATATTATCTTGTCCATTCAATATAAGATCTTGAACGTGCAAGATAAATATAAAATTAAAAAATAAAATTTCTGTTGCTCTGTTTGCATGTATGTATGTACGTATGCATGCATGCTTACTTATGGACATATGTATGGGCCCCCAGGGGTTTTGGGGATCTGGGGAGAAGGGCTATCTATTTTCAGGGAGCTGGAGAGCACTGGTAATTACTTTTAGGGAGCTGGGGGGCAAGCTCATGGTTTTAGGGATTTAGGGAGACCTGCAAAAAGTAAAAAATACATTTATAAATCTTACCATAAAGGAAAACCCTCCATTTTGTTTAATTTGAAAAAAATATATATATTTCGCTTCTGGGGGCGGGGGTGTGAGGGCTGTTGTCTCCCCAGACCCCACTTGGAAAATGCAAATGTACTTATTTTCATTTTTATACTAAGATGCAAAAACCTTGGTTTTTGTATTGGAGAAAATATTGTCAATAATTTTTATTGTTAACTTATCCTTAACGTTGTTGATTTTTAGGTTGATAATTCCATGCTTTGGAATATTCAGAATACACCAGATCGCTCTGTTTTTTATAAAAAGAATTCGGAGAGCATGCCCCCGGACCCCATAGTACGAGTGTGAAACCACATTGTTACAGGGGGCTACCTAAGCGCCTGGTATGTAATTATCTATTTTGGGGGATTTGGGAGAAGCTGAATCAATTTTAGGGATTTTATTTGGGGAGCACAGGCGAAATACTTTCAGGGAGCTGAGGAATTTATATTATAAACTCGGGGAGATCAATGCATTATTTTTAGGAAGCAAAGGAGCATAGACCCTCCCTTGGGGAGTGGCTCATGTATGTATATATGTGGAGCGCAGTGGCTCAGTGGTAGAGTGCTTGACGCGAGACCGAAGGGCCGCGGGTTCGAGCCTCACAGGCGTTACTGCGTTGTGTCCTTGAGCTAGATCCATTAATCATTGCTTAGTACTGGTTCAACCCAGGAAGATCAGCCCGCCCGACATAGCTGAAAAACTGTTGACCGGAACGTAAAGTATCAAATCAAACAAACAAAAGGTATGTATGTATTATGTACGTGCGAACGTACATATGCATTTGTGCATGTGTGTGCGCAGGCAATCCGCCGTGCACCTGTTTGTCTGTAGGTATGAATGTAGTCATGCATGCGGCATGCGCGCAGGCATCCGTGCGTCTGTCTGTCTGTTTGCATGCGCTTGCGTGCGTGCATCGGTTTGCGTGTCTATGGGTATGAGTGTATGTCTGTGTTGGGTACATGCCTGCATACATGTTTGTATAATTATTTAAACGTCCCTGACTTTTCTTACATCTAACTTCTTTCTTCTCGTAAATGTGATGTTTGTTTTTTGTAGTGCATGCGGTCGTACATGCGTGAGTGTGCGCGCGCAGGCACCAAAGCGTATATCTGTCAGTATGTATGAGTATGTGTATGCATATATGAATGTACGTATGATGCGTGCGTACGAGCGCGCAGGCGCCCATGCGCTTGTATGTATGTATGTATGTATGTATGTATGTATGTATGTATGTATGTATGTATGTATGTATGTATTGTGTATTTCTATAAATGCATGCATTTGTGTGCGTGCGTCTGTGTGTATGTTTATACGTATGTCCAATACTTTTTTCTTACCTCTAACTTATAACATCTAGAATCTAGCATATATGTTGGTCTATTGGCGTACATGCGAACGCATGCACGCCAACATTTGAAGTTAGAAGTAAGACATAAGAATAGTCACGGACGTATACATACACGATAGACACACAAGCACGCACATACATGTATGCACACATGTACCCACACGCAGACATACATTTATACCATACACACCCGCGCGATGTACGCATGTATACATACAGTGCAGACCCAGATCAGACGCCGTATATTGTGGCGTCTGATCACGGACTCTACTGTTTGCTTTAACAATAATCTACATGTATTATTATGTGAATAAAAAAATGACCGTACATCCCTATTATTGGAAATGGTCTCGTCAAGTTGATATAATACAAAACGTGTTAGGCTGGAATTGTCATGACAAAAATCGGTGCATCAAAGAAAAAAACCTTCTATTTTGTCCTACTTTTAGATTAACATATCTGGAATAATTTAACCTCAAGGATAATTTACCCTCGGATAGTTAGACTGGGGATAGTTAAACTCAAGGTCATCTTTCGTTATGCAAACCAGATTTAAACTGGAGGCTAACAAGCACCGTGTTAGGCCTTAGTCGAGACTAAAATAAACTTTCGTCATGCAATCGGCCCATTTTGTTTTAAAAAAATTTTCATCAATTATCGTGATTCGTTAATACCTTGCATATGATATGATCAATAGATATCACCATGCCTACCAAATAAATCAAGAAAAAGTGCAGAAATCACTTTTTAAAGCACGTTTTATTGTCATGAAATTTCAGACCCCCTCCCCTTTCTACCCGCCATAACTCTCGAATGCGTAGGATTTTTGAAAATATTTTGCTAGTTGGCCCTTGCCATTAGATAAGCCTATTGCACTGATGCTACATGCACCACACTTGAAGCTCAAAAGCAGCGTTCTGGGAATCAGAAAAATAGGCGTATAAGGCCCGAACCGTCAATGATCCTTTGAGATTCCTACCTCAAATAATATAAGAGATATGCTCTGGACACAATTATTCTAAAAACTAGGTCAGAGGTCAAGGTCACAGTGACCAAAAAATGGTACGCGACACTCCGCCATCCCAAGATGTATCCACACACCAAATTTGGAATTCCTACCTCAAAGAATATAGGAGATATGGACCGGACACGAAAGCCGGACGGACGGACAGTGCGATTACTATATGCCTCCAAAAGTTTCTTTGGGGGCATAAAAATCTATACCTGTTGACTTTATTATTCATTTATAAAAAGATAAACTTGCATTTATTCTATTTGTGATGACACCTGGCGCACAGACCACCAGTATCATTGCAGAATATAGCTCTGCCAAGCATTTGGTGATTTAATTCATGGTTTGGACAGCAAATCCAACAAAGTTTGGGAGTTTTGCTGTGACAGGTGCTTTTTTCTAGTGTAACTGCCTAAATTAAGGGAAATATGCATGTCTAAGCACAGCTGTTTTCATATTTACATGTAATAACATCAAAAAAAAACGGTTACCACTTTGTTTCTTTTTTCTTGGTAAACTAGCAAATGTTTTATTGAGGAATTTTATTACAACGCACTGGGAGCATTTTTTGACGCATTGATACAACGCACTGATGGTTGCACAGAATTCCTGTGGTTGCTGGTGCAGCCTCACCACAGCATTCACTGTTCTTATAAACGGTACATAAATCGTTATTTGAGCCAGCAAATGATATTTCACTAACAGGACGAAGACTCAGGTGAGCTTGTGCAAATGTACAGACTGGCCAGAGCCTTCTCTGCATAGAAAAAATAGAGAGTAGTAATCGTTTTTGGAAGTTATTTCATGGGACTATGATAACATAGCTGCAGCTGTGCTTAGACATGCAGAATTTTCCTGAAGTTAGGCAGTCACAATAGAAAAAAGCACCTGTCACTGTCAAACTCCACAACTGTGTCGGATTCGTCGGTCAAACCATGAATTAAAACGCCAATTGCATGGCAGAGCCATAAACTGCAATGTTACTGACGGTTTGTGCGCATTGGGTCATCAAAAGTAAAATAATGCAATCTTATAAAGAAATCATACAGTCAATAGGCATAGAGTTTGTGGTTTTTGTACACTGATGAAGGCTCAAGCGTGACTCTGCAAATGTGTAGCCTCACCAGAGACGCTCCAGAGCTAGCCCTGTTCGCACTTTGAGAGTGTTTCCGCCTATCTTTCAGATTGGCCCAAAACTTTTAATTTAATGAGATTGTTAGTCCGTTATGATACATTACAATAGTTAAAAAGCCTCCATGCGAGCTTAAAATTTTTGTGCTTCATCAACAGCAGAATCTAGGGCGAAGATTTGGTACCAATAAAATGCAATTTAGCACCCCAGAGATATAGGCTGCTGTCTGTTCTAAGGCGGTTTGTTTTGTTTTTGTTGCTTTACGTCCTATGTCAACAGCTATGGTCATTGCGGGACGGTCAGTTCACTTAACCACACTTTTTCCTGGGCAGGCTTGAGCAAGCTGTTAACCAGTAATTTGTGCACATACTTTTGCTTGTAACTGACAACAACCCTTCTTGAATAAATCAGCGGAATGGAGGAGAATGACCGTAGAAATTATTTCATGATCAATCTCCACGAAAGTATGGTACCGGGCTGGGATCGAACACGCGACCCCTGGATCTGCAGTCAGACACGCATCTGTAGCCAGACACGTTACCGACTGCGCTACGCGGCCCGGTGTTCTAAGGCGGTGATTCTGTTGTTGTTGATTCGTTGTTGATTGTTACTCCCATTACAGGATTCTGTAATTGTTCTATATTTTGTTACTTTATGTCCATTCTTGTTTTGCGATCATCTTGATGGGGAAGAGAGAGAGCTGGCTGCTTTGCTTAGTTTGTCCTTCCTGGTGTCTCGTGATTGTTGTGTGGCTATTCCTCTCAGTGCCATGGGTTAGTTTGCAGTTTGTGATTGTGATTCTCACTTACTATTTTTGGGTGTCATTCATGCGAACAACGATGGCTCTGGCTAGTCTACACATTTGCTTGGTCTAGTCTGAGCCTTCGTCACAGTTCAAAATTCTCATGTGGTGACTCAAATGGCGATTGAATGCCATTTTATGCGAGCAACGAAGGATCTGGCGAGTCTGCACATTTGCACAGGCTTACCTTAGCCTTCGTCACTGTACAAAATCTCTTGTCCTGCCTTAAATGGTGATTTGTGTGCTATTCATGCCAGCAGCGAATACTCTTGTGAGTCTGCACATTTGCGCAGGCAGCAAAGACTCTTGGGAGTCTGCACGTTTGCACAGGCTTGCCTGAGCCTTCTTCACCGTATCGTAATATCATGTGCTGGTTAAAATGGCGATTTTTGTAACGTTTATGTGAACAGCGAATGATGTGGTGAATCTGCACCAGCAACCACAGGATTTCTGTGCAACCATCAGTGTGTTGTATCAATGCTTTGAAAAATGCTCCCAGTGCGTTGTGATAAAATTCCTCAATAAAACATTTGCTAGTTTACCAAGAAAAAAAAATACAAAGTAGTAATCGTTTTTTGGATGTTATTTCATGGGAATATGACAACAGCTGCGCTTAGACATGCAGATTTCCCTCAATTTAGGCAGTTACACTAGAAAAAAGCACCTGTCACGGCAAAACTCCAGAACTTTGTTGGATTTGCAGTCCAAACCATGAATTAAATCACCAAATGCTTGGCAGAGCCATAAACTGCAATGTTACCAGTGGTCTGTGCGCCAGGTGTCATCACAAATAGAATAAATGCAAGTTTATAAATGAATAATAAAGTCAACAGGTATAGGTTTTTTTACCTTTTACGCCACCACCTGTGCTAAAAAATGCAACCACCAGCTCGTTGTAGCAACCACCGGTGCGTTTACATTCACCAGTGTGAAAGTACACCCTGCCGATATTAATGCCTGTTAGTGTGCATTTAGAGATAGTGTCCTTACGAGGACCTGGACATCCACTCTCCTTGGAAAACCGCAATTTATATAGGCTTCAATAGGAATTTGCAATCAATGTTAGATCCCCTGAAACCTTTTGAAAATTATTATTTTCTGTGAAATTAACCATTGGACCCCCTCTGTCATATGAGTTGAGGGACTAAAAAAATGTCAGAACCTTTTTTCTGACAATTTGGTTTGGTCCGCCTGATGAAAATTCCTGGATCCACGCACCGCACATGCATGTCTCTAGAATTTGGCAACAAATCAGGCCAGAGGTACAGTACGATAATCCGGAAAATATAAAGAAATAGGAATCACAAATATATTATTATACAGTTTTCATTGTGATTGTTATTATTTAATAAAAGCGCTGCAGGCATGCAACATACCCCGCCACGGGACACTACTTTTCAATATCAACTCTTATACCCAGTTTGAAGAAAATCGGTCAAAAAATGCCAAAGATAGAGAGTGAAAACAAATTTCTAACGTCAATCAAGGGCTATAACTCTGTACTTATTTGTCAAAATTTACCCATCTGCAATCCCAGAACACTGAGAACACTCCTTCACAATATCGACTCTCATACCAAGTTTGAAGAAAATCGGTAAAGGAATGCCAAAGATAGAGAGTGAAAACCAATTTCTAATGTCAATCAAGGGCCGTTACTCTGTACTTGCTTGCCAAAATTTACTCTCATAGAATGTTTGTAGAAAATTGGTTAAAAAAAATGCTCCCAGCAGAGTGAAAACGATGCGCTTACAGATGGATAGACAGGCGGGCGGACACTCAAACACAATTTTTTGAATGGAGGGTATAACATAATACCCGGCACTTTTTAAAGTGGTGGGGTATAATGACAATAACTAAAAATTTTCGTCATGCAGGAAGGTGTGAATAACACTATGATTAATAGATTGGCAATATCACACTGAAAATAGATTGGATGACTCAATAGTGATCTGTTCAACCAAAATGCATTTGAACAGCAGATTCTATGGTAATTATATTTTTATAGTCTATTAAATATATCATTATTCCACAAACCCCATCTATTTGTGTTGTCCATTCTTATGCTACCCTTCTGTTGTTAGTTTTTCGCTGTTGCTCAGATGTTGTGGCCCCATCTGTATAGTGACTTTATAGTTTTGTGCAGTTGTATTATAAGATGCAAGATATAGATGACACATGCCAGTTTATTTATAAAAAAAACAAAAAAAACTTTAAGAGCTAAGTTCTTTTTCGGACGATTTCTGGACTATGGCGACAAATTCAATTGACTAATAACAGCGTGTTCATTTGCAATCAGTACTGATTTCTAAAATGCAGTTAATTTGGATCTACTCGCGCAAGTCTTATATTTGCATTTCATATTTAGAACTATGCGTTAACCCCTTCAGATGTAAATAGGTCATATTTATCCTGCATTGAATCAAGATTCCAGTTATACCTGTGCCAGTGTGCAGGGGAAACTGGTTCTTCCGTAGGTAAGATAGAAAAAAAGTGGGCGTAACTTCCATAAAATAACCCGCCATATGGTTATCATTTGGTAAAAAATCAAAAGATCTTAACGCCTGCCTGAAGGAAAAAGTTATTGAATAGTGAATACCATGACTTGCCTCTTTCAGCAACAGAGCAACTGAACTGTGCGTTTACAATCTCCAGAGAAAACTTCAGTGCTCAGTAGGGCTTCCACGTTTACGAAATTTTGTAAACGTTTACACGAATTCTAGAAATCGAAACGGTTCCGTTTACACGCAATTACCGTACTGAATTTTTCATTGTCGCATATTGGTAAAAATCGCCAATATTTTTCCTAAAAAAGAGCTCTTAAAATATTGTACCTTGTGCAAACATTCGAGATTGTTTGGCTAGGTGTTGTGATAGAACTCATTTCAAGTAATTGCAACCTGACTGCAACATCCGCAGGCTCATCGATAACCGACATTTCTTAAGTGTGTCTTCCCTTATAAACAATAGCAAATGTGTATTTGGTTGACACGCGCGAGATGTAACTGCCAATCGTCACGTAGGCTGCTGAAATTGACATCAATACACACACCGATGGAAGTGAAAAACGACAACACAGTTTGAAGTCATATGCTTTCACGTGCTTGTCCACCTAATATTAAGGACATAAGGTGTGCATTTACATACATGTATCTGATGAATATGCCTAGCACAGTGAGATTCAGGACATTTTCATCACAACGGACATCGGTCACTGTGTCCGCTGAGCATGTCCACCGTAGTTCTAATTTTATTAATTAATTATTGTTAGAAACTTTATCAACTGAAAAAAACAACACTATTTTTCATTAGAAGATGCTATTAATAAACCATGAAGCATATCTCCAGATAAGGATTGGAGGCAATTGGGTATTTACCCACCTCTTTTTGGCTTAATTGGGTATTTCAAATTTTAAATTGGGTATTTCAAGTTTTTGTATTGGGTATCCATCTGAAAGCAAATAAGCAATGAAAGCGGGCCTTGTTTCTCTTGATTTTTTTGTTTACTTTCAGTTTCACTTTCAGAAAGCACACCGGCAATATAAGTATATCTGAGATGGTGTTTCATACTTATTTCGAAAAACCAAAGTATCTATCAAGACGTCTTTGATTCATCAAACCACCAATGCAGTATTAGGGTTAGTTACGATATGATATTATTCAATTGCTTTGGGGCTTTTTCGCCCACATTACGCAATTGTTATTGTAAAGCGACACAAATGTCGTAATCGTGTAAATATTGGGTATAGCTAAACAGCCCCAAGAATGTTCCTGGACTGGTTTACAATTTAATAAACTAGATTCAGCGCCACACAGTGTATAAATTTGTACCCAACAACAGCTTGTGATGCGAAAAACGACAATCGGAAACTGAATACTATAGCGTCATAAGCTACGAAAAAGTTCGGAATTGAGTATCAAGGATTTTTATTGCGTTTTTGTACGCACAGGAATGAATTTAATTGCGTTTAAAGCTTCACGAAATTGCGTAAATACGCAATACGCAGCCTTATCTGGAGCTATGCATGAAGGTTGTCACATGCTAAAATTCGTTTAAACGGTAGGTCATTTTTGTAAACATTTATTGCATAAACACAAAACACTTCCGTTCACACGTGTAAACGTGGAAGCCCTAGTGCTCAGTTGCTAAAATCTGAGTTGTTCTTGATTATTTTATGGGACTTATTCAAAGTACGAATGTCCGCAGTGATTTTATTTGGCCCTTTTTGAGGCCGTATATGGGAGTCATTCCCAATCCAAAAATGGCCTTTATTTTCCCAATTTCATGTATTTTAGCTCTTATTTTCCCAATTTTAATAAAATATTTTCCCAAATGTGTAGGAAAAGGTAGCTTCCCAAAATCCCAAATAAAATCACTGGTATGTATGGTAGCGTTAAACAGACTAGACTCTCTTGAAGCAGCAAGCCAGGACATTATAGTTTTACATTATATAAATTGGGTTTTCATTCTGCTTTGAAAAGTCAATAGCGCTACAGACGTTATCTATTTTTACAAAATTGTACGCCTACTTTTGTATTAAAAAGCTTTGTGACTTGTTTTTTGAGCCCATATCTTATATTGTATTTTCTTCTCATAGTACTTTATTTTCATGAAAATAAAAATCATGTATGGGTTTAATTCTATCAAAACAACCAAACGAGATTTCAGGTGCGGATATCTACAACAGGAATTGTTGACAGTCCATATTGGCCACTGTAGAATTTCACGTAAATAGTAGGGTTAGAGTTTTCTACCTTATTTTTCTAACGATCTTAGTGAAACAGACATTATTACTTCTGCAAATAAAAGTCAACCGATGACAAAGAACACATGAGAGAAGGAAAAACTTAAGCTTTATGCAGCTTTTATTCGAAACTCAACAAATATTAGAGCCAAAAGCGTCATTTGCGCAAAAAACGCCACGATAAATATCTGCTTTTTTGACATGTTACGACTGACCTCGAACAGGTTAACAATTCGTACCGGGAACCTATTTGCGATACTGTACACATGCTGAAATAAACTCATATTTAAAGGTTTTGTACACGCTAACAGAACCTCGAAGGAGATGTAGGTAAAGAACCCAGAAATCTCAGCATGACTTGAGCATAACAGATAAATCATCGAATAAATAAATGCACAAGCAAAAAGCAAAAGAAGCAAAGCAAAAAATGAACAGAAATAGGCAAAGCACAGCAAGGCCAAAATGAAATAGAACTAGGCACAACACAGAGGTATTATGCACAGCTATTTTGGTGCATAAAGGTTTAAAATTGTTATTTATGAAATTGAATGCGGAACACTGGTAGATGGTTTAACTATTTAATAAGTAAATTCTTTAAGTAAACATTTAACAACAATACCACAAAATTAAGTCCTATGAAACTATTAGAGTTCAAACTAAAAAGGTAAATCCTTTTTAATAGCTGGTTTCCAACTATAAAACTTAAAAAAAGTCCTTCATATAATTTCTAGAATTCACTTCTATGGTAAACCGCAAGTCCGATTCTCACAGAAAGTCAATGAGGAAATCCACACTTAAGTTTATTTATAATAATCTGTTCAGACGGCAATATCCAGCCTGAGTTCACTAAAATGATTTAAATATTACTGATTCTAAATGTATTCTCTCTGTCCAAATTGTCTCTGCTACAGTTTATATATGCATGACATTGTGTTCTTATCACATAAATCACTAAATTGTAATGATCTCTTTGACACTTCTCACTGCTCAGGATATGATCATCAAAGGTACTCTGATTGCCAAGGATATAGACATTTAAGTTGCCATATCAGTTGAGATCACTGTGACTAGTGTCTATTATCAGTTTGAGATCACTGATTGGCATATTAACTGTCAGAGCTGTAAAATCTACTTCCTTCCTTTGAGGAGTGATTATAATCAACAGCCCATAGCAATTCAGGTAGCACTTTGATCTCATTTCCTGGACAGTGGCCCAATTTATTTATTTTCTTTGACAAGTCACTGAAAACACTAAAATTATAGCCAAGAAATGGTAAAACTTTATGAACCCATTTGCATGAAATTTTACAGCATAAAAGCTGGCACTAGAGCTGTCATCGTTATCAACAATATCAATGTATCAATAAAAAAGAGCTGCGATATTCAAATCAATACAGAAATTTTGATATCCATACTGATCGATATTGGGTCATGCAAGAATTGTTGTTTTCTTCCTGGAGGCCTACATCATGAAGGTTTATACCAAGCTTCCATACACTATGACTGTATGCAGCAGACATTTTAAGCTGCTTTACTGACAGTTAGATAAAAGTGTTACCCAATACAAGTTTAAAGCAAAAGTTTCATGCACCTGTTGAACAATACCCATATTATAGAGCGGCAACACAACTTATGTTTTCACATTTTGACAGGTACCATTGGTTTGTATCAATATTCAGGAACAATTCCCAAAATGCACAAGAGTATGATAACTTCGGAATCCCAAAGAACAAATAAATGACTAGTGCATAACAGCTAAGCAATTGGATTGGTAAAAGTGATTTTGAGCCAAAGTATTGCAGTTGACTGAGCTGGGAACTTGATGTGACCCCTGTTGCCAAGCTTGCCAGTTTGACAACAAAGTAAGCATTTAGGAATAGATTCGAGAACAGATCATACAGATCGTTACTCGAATATATTCCTAAATGCTTACATAAATCGCCATGCACATACTGAATACTTAAAAATGATCTAATTATACAGTCCTTTAGGCATATGGCATGTTTCTCTATATAGTATAAACACCAATAATTACCACTTCCGGTCTATGAAGTACGGCAATACGCGTAAATACCACCAAATCGCCGTATACATTTACCAGTGTGTTTATGGCACTTCTTAATAGAGGTTTGCTAGGCACATGACACAAAAGTGTTTATTTTTTACTTTCCCCATGGACACGCTGGCGTACGTGATGGATGGCAGTTTTGTCTCGCGCATGTAAACTTGTTACACACTTGGGTTTTTTACAAGTGAAGAGAGGGTCAGGTCGCTAATCTATGAGTCTGCGCATGTTATTTCTTCTATCACATCACACAGCCAAACAATTACGAGTGTTTGCAATGGCCAGTAACAAGGTACATTTTATAATAAATTGTTCAAGGGAGAAAAAACGATGATTTACCAATCAGCTACAAAGAATAAAATCAATATCTGGAAGTTTCACGTGTAATGTTCAAACGGACAGTCCTTATCAGTATACTGATCTGCACTGCGTAATGACGGTAGCCGATAAAGTCGCAGTCATCGTGATCTATCGATAGAGTGAGCAAAGGCTGTCATTGGATGCAGTAATTTCAAGAGCCACCCACTTTTGCCAAAATAAGCACCGCCCAGCTTCGCTCATTGGCTGATTTACGCTAACTTACCTGTGTTGGGAAATATCACAGGCGGATTAACAAAAAAAAGTATGTCACATGTTTTGCCAGCGGGCGTCCTGGGGAATTTGAAGAAGTCTGGGGACGTCTGCACTGCCATTTTCGGACGTCCTGGCGTGATTTCTCGGCTTAAAAACGCCCACTAACGGAAGCACTGAATAAGGGTGCATATAGGTTGCATTCTATTGTTAAGTCATCTGGGTATTTTAGGCTTTATTTAACCTCACACTGAAGAGCTCCGTTGAGATACTCGATGAAAATAATGCCAGACGCTTATTAAAAAGCGTTCAAAATCCTGAAATTTTGATCAATAATATCTCCGTAAATATGTTCTATTATTTTATAAACACTTTCTGTATCAAAAGAAAATCATATTTCTAATCGATACTGAAAATTTCAATGCAAAATTTTGAGTAGTTTTAAAGATATTGCAAGTCATAAATGCACCAAAATATGTTTGGATAACGGAAAATTACCTGTGTATTCACCGAGTGCATAAAGCACCTCGATGATCCAGAGCGGGATATGACGTATCACTGTTTAAGAGAATTTTATACATTTTTTAAAGATTACCAATATTTATATTGCGATTTTTCCTACCGACATATCGATACGCCAAATGACCAATCAATGACAGCTCTAGAGGGCACCCACATCCAAGACCATCCCAGCTCTGGAGCAGCGGTATGATTCTGCGACCAGCATATTATTTGGAAGACTGTTCCAGACCAGACCGTTCAGGTCTGCACATCTGTTCTGTTTACTTTCTGTTGATCCACCGCTTCTAAATCTTCTTTCCACTTTTTGAGCACTGTATCTGACAATTTTATGAATTGTGATGCGACTCAAACAGGTCTAAGAAACGCATAAAAGGACAGAATTTCTGTCAAACGATAGAATATCTGTCGTTTATCAGATCTGGTTATCTGTCAAACGACAGATATATACTGTTTGAAATGTTACAGTATCAAATAAATTGTACAATTCGAAAAAACCGCATACTGGTACATGTTGAAAACTCATCATATTAACATCAATTACCTTTTCGAGAAGACCAGGGGTGTCTAGAATAGTGCGTTTTCTGCGGAAATAGAGCAATACTCACCCTCCCTTTTCCCTTGTATTCTGGTTTTGAAAACACTCTAATTCGGGTATTTTTTGGCTTTTTCTCCGCTATTTTGTTGAAATTGAAACAACTCTCTGTCAATCTACCTGCAAGTCGCCATCTTTTTTGACTGGTTGTCTCCTTTTTTTCTGATAAAGTCCGTTTTTGGCCGTTTCGGTTGCAGAAGCTGGATTCGTTTAGTTGGTTGAAACTACGGTAGACAAGACAGTACAACATTCTTAATTTTTAGGTTATTGGTAGTTTCGCTCGTGAGCCGTTTCACCCATGAGTAGGCCCTTGTTACACATTTTGATTGTTACGCCAAATGACATTTCGACCATGGCTCATTTTGTCCCATTATTGTTTGTCACTCTGTCCGTATTTTATTAGCATGTACATTGGCATGCGCAGATCCAGGAATTTTTGCCAGGGGATCCAGGCCAGACCGCCAGAAAACAGCTCTGACAACGTTTATTTAGTCCTCAACTTGTTTTACAGAGGGTGTCCAATGGTTATTTCAAAGAAAACTATAATTTTCCAAGGTTTCAGAGGGGTTCCAATATTTTCAAGGGGGGATCCAACTTGTTCCAGGGGGGGGGGGGTCCAAATGCTAATTTCTATGGAAACGGATATAACTTGTGATCTTCCAAAGAGGGTCCGGACCCCCTATCCCCACCTCTGGATCCGCGCATGATTGGATTAGGGTAGGGTAGGTTTTGGAAACCCAGCAAACACAGTCTCTGTCCATCATCAAACCTCCCTTTGGATAGTGGAATTACATTTTGCTGGTGAGCGGATGTTGGCACAGTTTTAAATGTTTACTGGGAACTGATTTGCGAATTTCACTACAATTAAATGAGACAAATACTGACATTATGTTCAACAGTTCCTCTGACGAATTAATGAACGATATCCCGTGAGTAAGCAGCATTGATATAACCCTACCCCCTGGCTAAGCTATGCTCAATGAATGAGTCCTTCCATGTAATATACCGATACAAACCTTTGTTACATAATTACACTTGGAAAATGATTTTTGAATCTCAAAATACATTGGAATGCATTTCCATATGCTCAGATATGGAATAAAAATGTGTTTCGGAATTGTTTTATGTGTATGTGGAGGGATAATCTCATACACAGAACGGATGTGTTTTACAAAAAAAGCACACACGCAATTAAGTGTCAGTTCTGGCGGATACGATCGTAAAGTATTCTTCTGCTTTGGATCAGAGGTTGGTTTATTTTGAATTGGATACTTGTATACTTGGGTATGTTTTGACTTGGGACTGCTTCAACTCCAATTGCTCATTGCGCAAAACTAAATAAGGTTGAAACCATCTGTTAACCCATAACGGCCTCCGTAGGTTGGTTGTCAATGTAAATATGCAATACAACGGTTGCTTGATAGCACAGCAGACGCTGGAAAACGGAGGAACAAAAGGGCAACACACAAGAAAAATAAAAGGGGTCCAGTCAACCCTTTTATATCACGTGACAGTCAACTTTGCCAATATGGCTGACAGATGTGAAAAGTGAAAACTGAGACAATTTCAATCCGTATTTGCAGTTTTAAATGGCACTTCCGGTAAATTTAAATGTGTAAACTATTTAATTACAACCATTTTCTTCAAAGTGCACCAATAGATAAACTTGGAATGTTCTCAAAAATGATATTTTACCTGTCAAGTCTTGTTTATTCCTTCCGACATCTTGCGGTTTTGTTGATACAGAAAGTAGCACATGAAAATGTGATAAAATAATGACATATCTGTCGTTTTATAGATTGGTAAAATCTATCAAACGACAGATAATCTATCGCTTGACAGAAATTCTGTCCTTTTATGCGTTTCTTAGACCTGTCAAACTAAGATAACCAGAAAATGGAGAGAAAAAATCTTGTTTATCAGAGTGACCAACAAATAAAATACGTATTTTACCAGCTTTTTCAAATGTTGAGCTTGATCCTTATGATAATCAAGCTTATTAAGGGAATAAGGTCTGTGTTTGTCAACCCACAAACTCATTTTCCGTTGTTTTCTCTTTCTTTTTGCAGTTACAAATGTTTGTGTTTGGTTTAGCGGTTTTTCAGCATGTACACCGGCAATTGCGCCGATTATTCCGGTGCTAAGATCCGTTTGAAGTCGACAAAATTATCCGTCATAGAACTGTGGGAACAAGACAGATCACCGACAAGACACCTTCACCAAAAGAATTTGAAAACAGTTCACCGACACTTTTGAAATCAGATCAGCGATTAATTTTATGCCTTGCTATTGAGCTACATGAACGGCTGAAAAGTATAACCGCGCTAGAGAACCACTGTACTCGAACAGCGTAGTCATCGCGTGGTGGTTGCAGTCGACGAGTGCACAAATAGTGTAGGCCTACATAGCTGTTAAAATAGTCTGGTTCCCTCCCCTTGATCTACCTATCTAGGGTCAGGTATAGGCTAATCTAGACGGTCAAAATCCTGACCGTCAACGAGAATCATGGGATAGGCGTGATCTCATATATGAGCGAACCAGTAAAGATAGATAGATAGATAAGGGAAGTATCTCTGAACAGTGTAAAAATGGCGCGGACGATCGAGCAGATGATTCATGAGAGCTTTAGATACAATAAAATCAACCAAATTTGAGGCAGGAATCCAGTATCTCAGTGTATATTGGTTTTTTCGCAAAACTCGCTTTGTTTTAGTGATTAAAATTAACAAAATATAGTAACTTTCCAACAGTTTGCAACCCACGCTAAACTTGAAATGTAACAGGTCATCTCATTGGTCAATCAATAAACTAATCACAGCCAATGATAGAATAGGGGATACCTGTTGTCGATTTGAGAAGATAACAGGGCACCAGTTTACTGTTAAAAAGGATAATATTTTGGTGGGTATGACTTATCGCGAAATCAACTTTTTATTTCGAAATCAGCCTATAAAACCGTTTTTTGGGGGCAAGTGCATAATTTCTTTCTATCATATGATTCAATATGTTTTTTTGCAGTAGTGTGCGAAAATTCATGCAAAAATATTATTTTTAGGGTCGATTTTGTCTATTATTTCGCTTGGGGTACAGATGTATAACTCTGTATTATCGTGGTATCGAACTTCTTTGCCGAAATCAGGCTATAAAACAAAATTATTTGTTAAAAAATGATATTGTCCTTTACCATATGAGTAAATATGTGTTTTTGCAGGAGTATGCAAAAATCCCACAAAAAAAATAAAGTTGAGGCTTGATTTTGTCATATTTTGCTTGGGGTAAAACTGTACTCCGTAATACCGCGGTATCAAATTTCTTTGGGGAAATCTCCGCCTAAATCAAGCTATAAAGGCTATAATTTTGGTGTAAATTGATTCGTATTCTTTACCATACGATTAAATATGTAATTTTACGATAGTTTCAAGCATTTTTGACCATTGTATGCTCTGATGCCAAAAATCTGTTCTGTCAATGATGTTTAATGCTATTTGTCCTCTTAAAACGGTCCTTCAGCACTTCTATGAAGCAAAAATAAAGTGTTTTTACATTATTTTTTGTATCACAGGAGCATATAACAAGCTCACGGGTGGTAAACCTAGGAACTACCACGAAATTGTGTTAACGTAATTTTGTTCCCAAGCCACATCCGGGACAGGTCGTGGTAGTTTCCAGGCCGAAAATTGGATAAAGAAAGGTTGGTGTCACTTTCATTTTTGTTTTATTTTACAACTAAGAACGAATAATGGTGAAATCCGACAATGTGGTTCCGTGTAAATATGTCTAAGCGTCCCCTCTAGCCCAAAATTTTGTTTGAAAAATTATTTTCTTTCTTTAGATTCGCGTTTCCCCACTGAGCCTTGGACCAACTTTCCTCAAAGTTCGAAGGATTTTAGCCCATATCTGTCAAATTAAATGGAATTTGATATCATTTGACGATGGAAATGAGTAAAAGACCCTGAATAAACATTTCTACACAGAAAAAAAGTCTGAGCATTTACTCGTAAACGATTCATGCTCTGTTCATCCTGTGTGGTAGTTTCCAGCTCATCGTGGTAGTTAAAATGCTATCGTGGTAGTTTCCAGGACTTTGTAGGAATTTAGTAGTAGTTCGCATCAGCAGATGTTCACTATTCAGGTCTACTTCATTTTTATAAAGACAGCGTGTGCGGGCCGAACCGTGAATACCCCTTTTATTCATACGAAGACCTTTTCAAACAACCTTTTGTCAGATTACAAATGTCGACTGCCTGAATTTTAATTTTAGTGGGCTATTGAACGGATGAGAAGAATGAAAAGAAGGGATATTCACATGTTTTGTGTTTGAATAAACATGCTTTTTAATTATCAAACAACATGCCCGTTCATCGTCGCACTCCCATGTATATAAAAAGTGTACCAACCAGAGGATATTTCCCTTTTTCTGAAGCGCAAGTACTAACGATACTTTGGGCCAGTAGTCTTAGCCTGCCATTTTATCTTAAAGTTGACTGAACATGGAACAACGTAGCGAGTGACGCAATTTTTTTTATCACTTTTTTGTCTGATGCTCGGTCCGCCACGGCTCAACTGATGACCTTCTTTTGCTTTGGATTTCCAAAGGTGTTGTTTGGCAGTCCAGGGTATGATCTCCACCTGTCAAGCATCACATTGAATCTCTTGAGTCCTCAGTTTAGCTTCTTCATGGTGTTGAAATGTGATTTATTTGTTTACCGTGGTAATTAATTGATGAATTCGAGGGTTATAATGCGAAACAAACAACCACTATAATGTTTTGTAACACTTCAGAAACGTATCCTACAAAGTCTTGGACACTACCACGATAGCATTTTAACTACCACGATGAGCTGGAAACTACCACTCAGGACGAACGGGGCATGAATCGTTTACGAGTAAATGCTCAGACTTTTTTTCTGTGTGGGAATGTTTATTCAGGGTCTTTTTATCATTTCCATCGCCAAATGATATCAAATTCCATTTAATTTGACATATATGGGCTAAACTCATTCGAACTTTGGGGAAAGTTGGTCAGATGCTCAGTTGGGGAAACACGAATCTAAAGTAAGAAAATAGCTTTTCAAACAAAATTTTGGGCTAGAGGGGACGCTTAGACATATTTACACGGAACCACATTGTCGAATTTCACCATTATTCGTTCTAAGTTGTAAAATTAAACAAAAATGAAAGTGACACCAACCTTTCTTTATCCAATTTTCAGCCTGGAAACTACCACGACGTGTCCCGGATGTGGCTTAGGAACAAAATTACGTTAACACAATTTCGTGGTAGTTCCTAGGTTTACCATCCGTGAAGCTGTTGGTACAAAAAGTGCATCTGATCGTGGCTGAGCAGACTGACAATATTAATTTGCGCCCATTACTGTTCGTTGAAAACATTTTCGTCGAATGCGACATCATTTTTTTTAAATTTTTAAAATATAACACCCCGTAAGCAAACAGTGGAGACCCTGATCTGGATCTGCATTGTTTGCCTGTGTCGCACAATGTGTCGTTTTCGATGTACAGTCGTATTCGACGAAAGAGTTTTCGGCGAAAAGTCGTGCACCGCATGACACAAAATGCGAATAATTGCCATGCAATTTCGGCTCTGTGTGTGGGGAGATAAACATATACTGTAGATTTACACTTATATCGCGTGCCCTACAATATACAGCGAGACACGCGCCGTTTATAATTTGCTAATTTTAAAAGGTGTTAAAAGGTGTTAAACTGTGCCTTTAAGCCTGTGCCCCTCTGGTGTGTATGTATTTTAAAAAATATCCTGAATTAAAAAATGTGATTATATTTTTTTTTTATCATTTGCTTTTTATCTATTTTTTTTATTTCAAGTCGCATTAAAATTGGGAAACTTGCCATACCGTGAATGACTACTGATCTGTCAAATCAGTGTCTCCGGTATGGCAACTGATCACAAGTTTCAGGAGACTTTCGATCAACTATGTTTTGACCGACCAAGGTATTTATTTTTTTTGAATAACTTATTTAGCGACCTGCGAAGACTCTCGTCAAACTTTGTAGATACTAAAGGCTGACCTGAGTCTTCGCAGACAAGAAAATGCATGAAACTCAAAATGGACTAAACCAAGTTTATTGTTTTAACTCAGAAGGATAACCTTTGCAAACAGTTTGACTCCAGATCAGCTCGACCAAATGGCGGGCGTGGTCTGGATCCAAAGCGTTTGAAACAGCTTCGCACATGTATTCATTAATTCCAAATTAAAATTGAATTGAATTTCTCAAGGTCAGGATTTTTCGAAGACTGATCTGGGTCTCAGAGGTTTGGGGGATTGGGTAATATCGTTATAAGTAAATAAATAAGCAAACTCTATTAAAATCTCCCTAATTCAGCATTCAAAGACTGACTTTCTCAGGAAAGTCAGCCTCAAAGTCCTGAATTCATGAACATTTCTGAAAACTTACGGCCCAATGCAGATGCGCAGACTGATCTGAGTCCCAGGGGTTAGGGGGATGGAATTTCTCAAGTTCAGGACTTTTCGGAGACTGATCTGATAAATAAGAAACCCTAAAAAAGCATGTCTCTTAATCAGGAAAGGGTTCTTTAATTGGAGATCAGAGGTTGGGTATTTTGTGTTCATTTAAACCGTTTACCGACAACGGTGGACATTCACACCTATTTACAATTAAAGAAGATAATAGTCATCACACCTGGTGACCGTGTCGGTAGTAATCATATTGCCTAATCAAGGATCAATGGATTATCGGTTGTCTTTAATGCCTTACCGCCGCGAACAATTCAATGCATCCATCCGTCTGTCCGTCCGTCCGTCCGTCCGTCCGTCCATCCATCCATCCGCCCGTCCGTCCGTCCTTTCATTCATTCAGCAACGTCATAATAAAATTTAAAACTTTATACTCAGTTCCAAGGAGCACGGGAAAAACAAACACGTTTGATCATGGAAAATGTAGCAAATGGGTCTTTAGCCAAATCCATTATTCTACAAAAATGTTCTACAAAAAAATAAAGTATTTAAATTCATTACGGAGAATGCTCGCAATTTTTGTTATTCTTATACTCTGATTTCGTCTTAGCGTCGACTAGGGAAATTCTTGTTGTTAGTGTTACCCTTCAATTCTAATATTTTATGATAAAATTTTGAGCACACAAATATAGACTTCTGTAAAATGAATTGTGTTTATGTCGTTAAAATTGGTTTCGATAGGCTAATTCTTTCAGAGAAACGTGATGATTTTGCGGAAACGGATTTTAGCCTAAATTTCTCTCCATCATCGAAAAAATTGGTCCAAAAGAACTCCAATTTCCATGAAAATTGGGAAACATAGGTATTTAGATATACGGTAAAGTAATAATGAAACCCCTCGCCAAAAATATGTGTTTTGTTAAGTCCATCTTCTTAAAAGAAACTGATTTCGCAGTAGGCATAATACAAGGTAATATCCGTATCTGAAGGGAAATTTACATAGGACAAAATCAACCCCAAACTTAATATTATATTATTGATAATTGTTCAAATACTAAATACTAAATACATACACATCAATTCATATTGTAATTACAACAAGAACTTGGTTTTTATAGCCTGATTTCGGCGAAGATATTTGATACCGCGATATTACGGAGTTCTATTGGTACCAGAAGGGATATATTGGACAAAATCAAGCTTTAACTTTAATATTTTTGCGTGAATGTTTGCATACTACTATAAAAACATAAGTTTAATCATATGATAAAAGAAAAAAAATCATTTTCTTTCTTTTAAATGGGTATTATAGGATGATTTCGGCAAAGAAATTTGATACCATGATGGTACAGAGTTAAAAAGATCTGTGCCCCAAGTGAAACAATAGACAAAATCAATCCTAAAATTTAATTTTTTTGCATGAATTTTCGCATACTACTGCAAAACACATATTGAATCATATGATAGAAAGAAATTATGCACTTGCCCCCAAAAAACGGTTTTATAGGCTGATTTCGAAATAAAAAGTTGATTTCGCGAAATCAACTTGATTACTCCGATTGGTCAATAGTTTTTCTTTTGAAAAGATTCATCACAAATTATTGTACTTATCAATCCAGCCGTTGTGTGTTGAGTGATAGTCACTTCAGCGCCAGAGTCATGCCAAAAATGTGATTTTTTCTGAAAAAGAGGATGAAAGAAATGTTTGCGTATGATCTGGAATTTATGCTTGTTTTAGCTAAAATGCAAAGTAACAGTACTGAATATTTTCAGAAGTAAGAAATTGACCAAATATTACCCTTTTTACAGCTAGGTTCACTATTTTGTGCACTCGTCGACTGCAACCACCATGCTATGACTGCGCTGTTCGAGTACAGAGGTTCTCTAGCGTGATACTGAAATGACAGCACAGATCCGAGCTGACAGCCGTGGGTTAATCCAGAATATTTTTTCTTTTTCCTTTCCATGGTTACTGGCTGGCTCAATCTTGAACATTACGCCATAGAGTGCGATTTTGGAATTTTGAGGGGGGAAAAACAACAAAAACTTTTAGCTGTGTTTTTGACCAAATGAGGAAAGCACTTAACTCCCCTGTGGCCTGGCTATTTGCCACAGAAGGAGATAGACTATTCCAATGAGGAATAGTTCGGGGGGGGGGGGGGGGGGTATTATACAGGGCATCATCTACAATATTGAGCACTATGTGATGACCTGGTAATTTTCGAACTTTGAGCAGGGGTCATATTTCTGATCATCCCACAGGAACTTGTCACATTTTTTAAAGAAAAGTAGACATATAAACGTAAATTAGGCCTTCTTTTCTTTACTAAGGGTTTGTGACTACATGTAGTTCCTATGAATCATCCATATCCAGTAATCGCATGCCTCCTTGTGAAGTAGACGGGTTCGAATCCCATGCGGCGAGATGTTGATTCTCTTAGCAAGACCTTTGTCTCTGTTGCTTAGCACTTGTTCTACCTCAGATCTAATTATACTATATTGTTGTGTCCGCTGAATATGGCGTTAAGCATAAACTCAGTCAGGCGCAATCAACAAGTAGTCTTAGATGGCGAAGCCTCAGATCCAGTCCCTACCCCAGGAGTCGGCCGTCTTAGGACCGATTCTCTTTTTAATCTTCATAAATGGCTTAACGGATAATATCAAGTCTTCAGTTCGCCTTTTCGCGGACGATTGTGTCCTGTATAAGAACATTCATTCTTTGCAAGACTGTCTCATTTTGCAGGAAGATGCACTTTGGGAGTCCGATTGGCAAATGAAGTTTAATGTTGCCAAATGTCACTCTATGAGAGTGACTAGGCATTATTCGCACAAACAAATCCTTCACGACTACACACTGCACCAGCAAACCTTGGAAAACGTTCAGTCCGCAAAATATCTTGGCATAACAATCACAGAGAACATGGATTGGGGTCAACATATCTCTGATAGTTCGTCCATAGCAACTAAGATTTTAGGGTTTACACCCAGGAATTTGGCTTTCGCACCTAAGAGTACTAAGAATGTTGCATACAAAACTTTGGTACGCCCTAAACTAGAGTATGCAGCACCTATTTGGAGCCCACATTGTAAAACTAGATTCAACAGGTAGAGAAGGTACAGAAGACGGCAGCAAGATTCATTGTGGGACTATGTCTATTGATAAAGACAAGTATTTGACCTCGTCCCAGAGAACACGATCTACCAGGTCATCACACAACTCACAGTATTGCAGGCCCCAGACTTATAGTGATGCCCTGAAGTTTTCCTTTTTCCTAAGGGATAGTCTGGCTCCATCTGTTGTCGGAGCAGAGACCACAACTCTATTTAAATGAATCAGCTAGAATCGAAGTTTTTTGTTGCTTTTTTTTCTTTCAGAATTTCTAAATTACACTCACCTCTGATAATGATCAGATTCTGATCGACAGAGTATCTGAAGAAAGAAAGAAAAACTCAAGACCATACTTGCAACTTATATAAGTACGGTCGTCGCTTATGAATGAGTCGTATGCTTTTTGTTGTACTTTTTTTCGCTTTTCCTATCTACGCACAGGCTCTCTTGAAAGATATTGCACATTTGTTGGTGTCTTGTGACCATTTCACAGCCCTAACAAAGTCATCATCGGAGAGTTGACTCTACACATCTTGCATCTACATTGTATATACTTAGCCCATGCAAAAATGACAGGATGAATCGATTACACATTTTAATAGTGACTTCTCCAAGTTTTTATAGGAAACTGCATCATAACAGCACGGATTCTATATTCGACGTACATGGTCCGTGATGACAGTGACTTTTCTAGTCCTCGTCATGTGCGGATCCAGAAAGTTATGTCAGAGAGGGTCTAACTCTAATAAGGATTTTTTGTTCACGGAGGGGGGCGAGGCTCCAAAAAACAAACACCAAAAGCGGGCAATTATCGGCCTGTCAGCGAAACGCCATTGAAAAGGCGTTTCGCTAGCGGGCCGATAATGACCCACATTGAATGATGGCTTGGTAGCTTTGTGATTTTCAGGGGAGCAGAAAATGGACATTTAAAGACAGGAAATATGTATGACTTACCCAACCCATAATTGGTGCCCTTCTAGTTTTTTTGTTGTTGATGTTTTTTATGGGGGGGTGGGGGGGGGGGGGGGGTGGACAGGGAAACGGGCTTCTATTTTAGGTAAGCAGATGTCAAATTCTAGGGAAACAGGGGGAAGTGATATATTGAGAAACAAAACACTTTTATCTTTGGGAACAGGGTAACAAGTCAATTCATTTCTAGGGAACAAGGGAACAGTTATGTACCTTCTCATGGGAGGGCATCAAAATTGAATGCAAAGAAAAGTCGCGTGTCTGATGTGCAAACAGTTATTAATATACACCATGCAACTACCGGCTTAGCAAAAGCATAGTTCACGAAATCAAATTTGGTGATATAGCTGTCATGTAAATATAAACAATTTGCCATATAGTGACAGGTATTTGTCAGATTGAAATGTTTAAAAGAGGAAAGCCAATGGACATGATACTTGTTAAGTGTATATTTCAAAATAGGTTTCCTTAATTTCAGTAAAATTATACAATTGATGCATTCTTTTGAGGTTGACATCAGGATTTTTCAACCCGAGAATAGTGAACATCACTTTCGAGGGTTGACTAATCCTGATGTTAACCAAAAAAGAATGCACCAATTGTTTTGTTATATGACACTGTCTCTCTTTTCCTAGTTTTATACAAAGTATTTTCATATTATATATTTACTCAAGTCAGAAGATTATTTCAACAATATACTTCCCAAATTTCTGCAACTCTTATGAGATAAGCAAAATAATTGCATTTTTTAACCCATATATGCCTAGCGTCCTTTTTGTGGGACATAGGCAAATAGTGCAGACCCAGATCAGACGCCACAGAACGTGGCGTCTGATCAGGGTCTCCACTGTTTGCTTGCATAATTTTCTATTAAAAATTGAATAAAATGAAAAATACCACCTAACATCCCTTAAAACAAATGGACTGTTCCAATTGATAACGGTGGGAAATTCCATTCAGCATAAATGGGTTAAATGCTGTTCTCATAAAATGAACAAATTCTGAATTCAACACATTTTACCTGTGAAATATACATAAGAAATCAGTCAGTGTTGCAATATCTATTTTTAGCTCTCTATCAAGAGTGACAAAAGTAATGTCACCTGGGCTAGATTTAGTTCAATCTATTTTTAGCTCTCTGTCAAGACTGACAACACTTATGTTAACCTGTCTTTAGCTCATCACTGTTTGACATCATGATCTGTCACAACCAGTGCAAGCTAGTTTCAGCCAATCAGAGGAGGTCTTTAATAGGAGTCATATAACAAACTCGTATGTTATTATTACACGTTGGAATTGCCTCAAAGAGGAGGCAATTCCAGTGTGCACCTACAATATATGTCCATTCAATAAATGAGTGTTTTTCACCATAAAACAGGGTTTTTCACAAACTTCTCAACTACGTTTTATGTTTCGGTGTAATGAGCATGTAGAAATGAACAAGTTTTTATGTAGCTTGGCATGAACCTGGATGACAATAATAGATAGCCAATTTTATATTATTGACAGCTTATCTTTAGATGGTTCATTGGAATGAAATGCAATAACTTGGTGGTTGCCTGGTTGTATATAATCTGAATGTGAAATTAAGTTTATTCAATAAACACAAGTAAGTGTATGCGCTCATCACGCATATATTTGAACCAGTCAGAGATTCTGGTATTTATCGCATATCCGAACAGCAAAAGCTCAGACGAGCTTGTGCAAACGCAGTCTCACCAGAGCCTTCGATGCTCTCACACATCAAGTACATGGGTGAAAGTTTATAATTTCCAAAATCCTGAACTTTCGAAACTCCAATTTTAAAACCTGTAGTATGCCCACTAAATTATCTCATTTTCAAGCTTAAATGGTCAATTGTCTTAAGGCAGACTGAAAATAAATCCGAAAAGCTGTTACAGTCTCCCTTATTCAGCATTTTGAAAGTCAGCCTCAAAATCCTGAATCTCGAATTATCCTGAAATATTTCGCCCATGCAAGTAGAACTATAGATGAGGCCTCGAGGTTATGAAACTTGAGTACATTCTCAAACTCAAAATAAAACGCGTGGATTGGCTGCTTGGGGACACTTTCCGCAAGCAGCTAATCAATGCGCTTTATTTGAGTTTGAGACTGTACTAAAGTTTTATAACCTCGAGACCAGGGCTCGATCTAAATTTTGGACCTCAATCTCCACTATAGATAGCTGTACACGCACGTTTTTAAAACTCTTTGCCTCCTAGAAATATTTTGCATGTTTCTTTCGCCGCCTGCTGATTTTTTATTTTCAAAATCAACTTTTTTGAAAAATTATATCAGGAATACCATCAGAGTGTCAAATAGTTTTGATCCTGGTCAGACCCGGCATTTTGACATTAGTAGTAAGTACCAAAGAATCTAGCGAATTTGAATATTTTGTTTTCAAATAGTTCGTACTTTTAATAGTGTTAAGTGCGCGTGCTTATCCTTTTTTTAAGTTTGTTTGGCTTTTTCTACCTATCTAGATACCACAACTTATTATAGCATCAGAATAATTTTTCTTGCTTTTTATGTCTGCCTATTGAACAAAAATGCATTTTGCTAAATAGGCAATAAAAACACAATCTCATTATGAAGTTTGCTAGGAAAGCTCATACATATTTCTTACATCCTTATTTTGCTGACAATATTTAGTGACGATTAGCATATGCATTAAAAAAGAAAAAAAAAGAGAAAAAAAAACTTGTTTCTGGGTACTAGCATAGCATCACGAATATGCAAATAAATCTACAATATATACCCACTCACCCTCCCACATATTTTAACCCTTCGACTGCAGCAGAAGAAAAAAATTGTGAGACATCTTTCCCAATTTTCGACAAAAATAAGGTATGATATTACATGAGAATCGTCTGCCAGCAGACGATTCTCATAAAATATAATGCCTTACTTGTTATTTTTGAAGAAGCGGCAACATTTTAAATTGTCTTCTGCTGCAAATTATAGGTGACGGATTAAGGGTTACGCATTAAATGAGCACGCGTGTAATTCAAAAACTCTCTAAATGATACATTTCGCAATGAATCTTGCCAAGCAATATGTTGTAATGGCCTCATATCATAATTGATAATTCGCAACTCTCAGCAAATTGATCCATGTCAATACTTACATTTTATAATTGCAAAAAAGAAAGAAGACCAATACCTGGCTAACAGAGTGTGTGTGTGTGTGTGTGGGGGGGGGGGGGGGGCTGGCTGGTCTGAGCCTTTGCTTGTAGCACATGCCACATTGTTGGAAATTTCATGCTACGGCTCAGTTATATAATAGAGTCGTAACCCTTTCAAATGAGCTAAAGGGACCGTCCAAAAAATAGTTATATTATTCGCATTTGTCATGTACGAAAAATGTTAGTTACATTTATAGTGAGTGTAACAATTATTTTCAACTCTAGACTTTCTGTTTCTATCGTATTCGACTTATGAGCGCAATTTGAGTACAACGTATTAGTTTTTTAGAAATAACTATACTTCTGAAAACAGCACCCGAAGCCAGCTGATCAGGATCTAGTTTTACACCAACACTATGTATCTATAATTAATAATGAAATTGCTACCCTAGGTTGACTTGAAATGGCAAAAGTTCTTACAGTTTTGATGTCAGTGTGCGCTTAAAAGAACTCGTGCACTTATCAACTTTTTGCATACTTGGTAATTTTTAATGTTTTTATCGTCTGCTGATATTTTTTTTATCAAAATTAACTTTTCAAAACATTCTTTCAGGAACATCATCAGTGTTAAAAAGTTTGGATCCAGAAACCAGGGGCGGATACTGTTTTTCTGGAAAGTGGGTTCATATGTATACAAAAGTCTGGGGGTTCGCTTTGCTGATTTTATCTTTTTTTTTCTTAAACACTCCTTGAAAATGAAATATTTTTTTGGTGTCTCACTTCATTTTCATAGGATATTTAAAAACGGGGGTGGGGGGGGGGGAGGAGGGGATTCAAGCGACCCCCTAAACCTCCTCTGGATCCGCCACTGGAAACGTCGGACCTGACCTGGGTCCAAACTGTTTGCAAAGGTTATCAGCAGACGACAATAGTAGGCAAAGAGTTAAAAAAGAATGTGTATGATAATAGGGGTAGGCATGACAATGCGTCAAAACCCCGACCCGAAGTTGGTCCCAGCTTTGTACAGTCGATGACATAGTTGGCTTTCTCATTTCAAAAAGAAAAATATGTTGCGGGAATATCCACCCAAGAGCACACCAAAAATATTGGGCCAGTGCATGAGATTTCCAACAATGTGGTATGTGTGACCAGCAAAGCCTCAGACCAGCCTGCGCATACGCGCAGTCTGATCAGAGCCTTTGCTAGTCGCTTGAGTATTCTATGATCGTTAAGATACTGACTGAACATCATTTGGAGTTTTTAAGCTTAAAAGGAGGGTGCAGAGGCTCGTCCGAGTCTACACATGTCAAAATTCCACATTGTTGGAAATCTCATGCACTGGCTCAATTTTTTTATTATATCATTTTCGGTCGCAAAAGCTATATTGCTCAGTTATGACAGTCTATGAATTTGCAATAAAAATGGGTGGGGGGGGGAGGGGCATTGGTTGGATAGGTAGGTGTCTTATCGGACCAATGCCCCAATGTTCTGATTGTTATCGTTAGTCAATATTTGTACCAAGTCAGCATGCAAAAGCGGGCCACTATCGGCCACCCAGCGAAACGCCATTCAAATGGCGCTTCGCTGGTGGGCCTATAGCGGCCCGACATTGTATGCGGACTGCATCTATGTACACTTATTGACTGCATTCTATCTCTTTTTCAGTCGTCAGAAATGGTTTTGATAGCTGACGTTGCGTCGCTAACGTTACTAACGTTAGCTACGTTGGGCATATTTACTAACGTCAGAACTTTTTGTGCTCCATAGACCATTCTTTGTTTTGCATTTTAACGATTCTGGAGAAGCTGAGACACTGACCCTTTCATACAATAATAGATCTGACTTTGTTCTTTGATTTGATGTTACAAGTTGACCGTTAGTTCTGCACATGCAACTTGAAAATCGACTCAAAAACGTGATGCTGCTTGTTGATTTCCTTTAGATTAAAAGAAGATTGTGAATACATGTATTTGGCGTACCACAAACACAGAAAACAAATCTTAAACACTTTCTGTTATTTCATAAGAGTAAAAATGAACAAAGAACTATGCGCTAAGTCATTTAATGAGAGCGAAGAAACGAAATGTTCAACGCAAAGTAACACAACTGGCGTCGAGTAAGAGACGCCATTATCAGGACGCTGCCGCCAGAACGTGCATGTTTTCATTCACGTCCGCGCTGGCGCTATAAATACCGGAACGTGAGAACGTTACGGCATTCTTGTCAGGTAACTGACTCAGGATATAGCGTACTATTGTTCGTTGATGGCGAAATCGAGGTCAAGGTCTCGTTCCGGTTCTCGGAGCCGGAGCAGGTCTCCTAAGAAGTCTCCCTCTCCCAAGAGAGCTGCTTCCCCACCAAAGAAGAGCTTGAAGAGGAAAAGGAGCAAGTCTGTTAAGAGGAAGAGCAAATCTAGGTCAAAATCTACTAAACGTAGCAGGTCGAAAAAGAGGAAGAGTAGATCTAAGTCTAAGAAGAGGAGCAAATCTAAGAAAAGGTCTAAGTCCAAGAAGAGGAGCAAGTCTAGGAAGAGGAGCAAATCTAAGAAGAGGAGCAAGTCTAGGAAAAGGAGCAAGTCCAAGAAGAGGTCTAAGTCTAAGAAAAGGAGCAAGTCCAGGAAACGGAGCAAGTCCAGGAAGAGGAGCAAGTCCAGGAAGAGGAGCAAGTCCAGGAAGAGGAGCAAGTCCAAGAAGAGGAGCAAATCTAAGAAACGAAGCAAGTCTCCCAAGAAACGCTCTAGGTCTCGCAAGAGGAAGAGTAGGTCTAAGTCAAAGAAAAGGAGCAAGTCCAAGAAGAGGTCTAAGTCTAAGAAGAGGAGCAAGTCTCCCAAGAAACGCTCTAGGTCTCGCAAGAGGAAGAGTAGGTCCAAGTCCAAGAAAAGGAGCAAGTCGCGCAAGAGCAGGTCTAAATCAAAGAAAAGGAGCAAGTCCAAGAAGAGGAGCAAGTCTCCCAAGAAACGCTCTAGGTCTCGCAAGAGGAAGAGCAGGTCTAAGTCCAAGAAAAGGAGCAAGTCTCGCAGGAGGAAAAGCAAGTCCCGCAAGAGGAGATCCAAGTCCAAGAAAAGGAGCAAGTCCAAGAAAAGGAGCAAGTCTCGCAAGAGGAAGAGCAAGTCTCGCAAGAGGAAGAGCAAGTCCAGGAAGAGGTCTAAATCCAAGAAAAGGGCCAAGTCTGTCAAGGCAAAGAGTACTTTAGGACTCGTGGTGAAGGCCATCGCCGGTTTGCATCACAAGACTGGATCATCCGCCAAAGCCATTAGAAAATATGTTGCTGCACACAGCAAGATGTCCGGAAAGATGCTCACCTTCCGTATCCGCAAGGCCCTGAGCTCTGGTATCAAGGCTGGCGTTCTGAAGCATCCCAAGGGCAAGAAGGGTGTTTTCAGATTCAAGCTTGGAGCCGCAGCCAAGAAGCGCAAGTCCAAGAAGGGCAGAAGGAAGAGGTCTGCTTCCAAGAAAGGAAAGAGGACAAAGAGAAGGAAGTCCAGGAAGACTAGGCGCATGAGACGTAGAAGAGTTGGTGTCAAGTCGCCAAAGAGACGCAGAGCTGCGTCCAGGAAGCGTGCAAGGAAAGCGCGCCATTAAGCTCCTAGCAGCTTAAACAAATAACCGGCCCTCTTTAGGGCCACCAAATATCTCGAAAGAATACCAAAATATTGTTGCTTAATAAAATACACCAACACACCCCTTCTCCCCTCACCAAATAGTTGTTGCTAAAATAAAACATTCCCTTCTCCATTTTTCAATTACATTTTTCTTGCTTTAACCCTTAAAGCCAGCAAAAATCACCTGCAAATGTTGTTTACTTAAGTCGTCTGCTGCATATATTTGCTAACCTCTATATTGGCTTGTGTAATTATAGATGCAAACAGTGTGGACCCATATCAGACTGCTCCTATACGAGCAATATGAGCTGGCTCTACACTGCTTGTCGAAGATGCTTCTAAAACAAATCAGCAGACGACAACCACAGACGACTTTTTAATAAAGATACATTCCAAGTTGGGTCACAATGGGCCACCAGCGAAACGCAATACAAATGGCGTTTCGCTGACGGGCCCATAGTTGCCCCGAAACTTTATTCTGTTTTGGATAAAGTTTCTTCTCATACAATATTCCATCACGTTTTACCCATTTGAATGCATCTTATCACTCACCAGTCGAGTGTAAAACTGTGCTGACCCCACACCTCTTACTGACCCCATATGCACATAGAGTGGTAAAAATCATTCATAATATTATGCGAAACATTTCCCTTTAACCTCAATATCGCTTTTGCAAACAGAGCAGATCCAGATCAGACAGCTCTTGTATGAGCTGCCTGATCAAGGTCTAATCTGTTTGCTTATGGAAATATGATATATCTGATCCTACACTTGCGGACCTGGGCCCGGAATTACAATGCCTCCGTACAGTTAAGGAATACTTAATTTAAGTATTGATATTTCAACATGCTATATTAAATGCTAAATAAATTGTCTGAATCAATGCGGTACTTGTGGTCAAAGATATCATTGTGATCTTCAGAAAAACGAAACTTTTTTTTTATTTTAATCAGTTTTAAACGTTAATATTCGCATCCTGAAAATCAATACTTATCTTAAGTCTTCCTTAACTTTAAGAAACATTGTAATTCCGGGCCCTGATGATTTAATCCAAACGTGAAAGTTTATTATTATGATTATTCATAATGGGCGGAGCTCAGCATGAAAATTCATAAAGGACAAGAGTTCTAAATCTTGGTCCGAGCTAGCTTGTTGATTGCAATACTGTCCTGCCAGCCAAGAGTGACAGTGACATTGTTTACAAAGTTATCAGGAACTTCTAATCGATATATCACTTGTGTATTAATCCTATCCTGTGGATAGGATTAAAACACAAGTGATCTACCGATTCGAGTTAGCTCAATTGCGGTGTACATGTTTATGTTTTACTTAAAAATTGTATACAAAATATTACGTCACTGTCACTTTTGGTTGGTATGACAGTAGCTGTTCTTATCTTGTGCTCTGTGTCTCTCCCACGTTGTGTCGTGTGTTGCAGTGGCGGATCCAGGACCCCTTATGCTGGGGGTGCTTGATAGATGGACACAGACGGTCAATACATGTATATTACAAACATTAATCACTGTGGTCATACCACTACGGCAATTTGGGTCTCGTCACTTATTTCGGTGTTAAGGTAATTTCTCAGCATGTTCAATTACTTCATTTATTCACAGATAAACGCCCCAAAATGCTTGGTTTCCGATTGACTTTTGTTCATCAAATTCACATTGTATCTTTAAGCTTTAAAATTATATGAAAACTTTAACGTTTGATGTCTAGGCATGAAATAACTAATTACGGTTTCGTCATCGTGGATAATCAATCAATGACTAAACCGTAAAAATATGACTAAACCGTAATTGACAAAGGATCATTGACGGTTTGGGAATTATACGCCTATTTTTCTGATTCCCAGAACGCTGCTTTTGAGATTCTAGAGTGGTGCATGTAGTATCAGAGCAATAGGTGTATCTAATGGCAAGAGCCAGCTAGCAAAATATTTTCAAAATTCCTACGCACTAGAGAGTTATGGCGGGTAGAAGGGGAGGGGGTCTGAAATCATGAAAATAAAAAGGGCTTTAAAAAGTGATTTCTGCACGTTTTCTTGATTTATTTGGTAGGCATGGTGATATCTATTGAACATACCATATGCAGAGTATCAACGGATCACGATAATTGATGAAATTGATTTAAAAACAAAATATGTTTTGTAATAAAATGATTTTGGGGAGATAATTTAGAAGTTACCTGTACATTTTTGACTACATGTACCGTAAATAATACAAAACTGAAATCTCAACAAAAGAAATAAATATTTTTGAAGGAAAGAAAGTGTCCCATTTAGCAAAACTGATTCTAACTAGATCCTTTGAATATTACTTTTGCTTTGTTTAAAGGGCAAGGCATATTAAATGTATTTAAAGTGTCCGAATATTTATGGTATACATATACATGTCCCTATATGAGACAATATATTGAACACTATTGTACTTTCAAAGATAGATGAGAGTCGATGTAAACAAACACGGGCAAGTTTACCTTGATTTTGGGCGTGCAGGTAGTCTCAGTTTACAGTTATATTGAACCTACCACAGATTATTGCATATGCGCGTAGCAGTGAATAATCATGCTTTACCTGTTTATAAGAAAAATAGAATAACCTCATTACTATGCATCTTTGAAAGCACAATAAAAGTATTTACCTGTCATAACTCTTTGCATGCCAGTGGATAATTTTGTCGTCTGCCAATAGCCTTTTGCAAACAGTTTGAACCCAGATGAAGACCAACAGAATGTCGGTCTTGATCTGGATCGAAACTGTTTGATATTCCGATGGTGGTCCTGGGTGGTTTATTTTTAAAAACTTAATTTTGAAGAAAGTCAGCAGACGAAAATAAAAACATAAACAATTCCCTAGCATGCAAATAGATAAGTACAGGACGTTTGCAAAAGAATGTGTCATTCAATAACAGTGAGATTTTTTCTTATGAAAAAATGCATAAAACCTTGCTAATTCTACTTTAAATTTTTAAGTTCTTTATATTAAACTAGCACAGAATAAAAAGCAATTTAGGAGGCTGGTTCTAGAGAACTTCATTTCTGTCATTAATTTCTTATTTGGTAGAAGAGGCATTTTATGGGCTTAGGCCCTGGGTTTTTGGGCTGCTGAACATTCCCCCCCCCCCCCCCCCCCCCCCCCCCCCCCCCCCCCCGTGTGCCAGCAAGCCACTTCCATACAATGTGTAAAATATGGTAAAATATGGTAACACATATACATGCAAAAGCTTTTGCTGGCACACGGGGGGGGGGGGGGGGGGGGGGGGGGGGGGGGGGGGGGGTGATATGTTTTCGGATTTCTATATAGTACAATGTAAAACTGATTGCTCTACCCAAAATTTTGCATCATTGAAGCATTTAATATCGAAAACGGATTTCACAGCCATAAAGTACTCAGGTCAGGGTAGCTTTAAGGTGAAGAAAGGGACGATTGACAAACTTTTATTTTTACTGAAAACCATAGGCATTTACCCATAGCAAGTGTCAATGATCCTTTTAATATAACTGTAAAAACATGCTTACAATCTGATTTTATCTCCGTTTTGGCAAGACAACACAGAGGTTGTTAACTAGAGGATAATATGCAATCTCGAAGCAAGCATATTCGAAAGTTCTCATTTTTTGCCAGCCTTTATTTTAAGGTAATTTAACTATAACACCGGAGTGGGTGACGAGAACCCAAATTGCCGTAGTGGTATGACTAGTGTTAATAGCGCAAACGAGTTTAACATATAGAACTGTGCCCCATTGAAGCAAGAGACTCAATTAGCCAATATCGCTCCCCTTGCAAATGACTGGTGCATTATTCGCTGTTCTCAATAATTGAAATGGCGTTTGAATATTCAATTAAATTATTACGAATTTAGTCGCATTAGTTACCCTCAACAGCAAGACCCATTGCATTGGGTCCCTGTGTGTGTGTGTGTGTGTGTGTGTGTGTGTGTGTGTGTGTGTGTGTGTGTGTGTGTGTGTGTGTGTGTTGTTTTGTTGTTGTTTTTATTGCCGTCATAACACTACATAAATATTTGCGTTTTTGTGCATATGCCTCATGTTTGACATGTTCTATGTAACTGAGAGGAATAAAGTTTGCATTGTATTGAGCTAATAGAAGAAGGCATGGGAAGTGGAATCATTTCTAAATGCTCCCATCTACCATTGTTTGATTATTGGATACAAAAGGGCCTGGAGTGGGATTTTGCCAGTAATGACAACTAAGAAGGAATGGAATGGGAATGACTGTAGAAAAAATTTCATGACCAATTTCAACAATAGAATGGTGCTGGCCTCGACCGTGGCAGCCTGATCGCCAGCCAGACCCACATCCCACAGTCACACACAATATGCATGACTTGCAGCCCTGATACGATGGTGTTAAAATCTTGTGCGCTAGGTCAAATTAATTTTGTTTAAAAAAGCGTCTTAACGCATGCAATGGTGTCCAGCGAAGGCCTCGATCACATGTGAAACTCTGATGACCCAAATCAGAATGCGATTTTTAAAAAGAAAAATGTGGCTGAAGAAAAAGCATCTTGTTTATGACTAATTCTAGCGTCCGATTTTAAAACTATACCCTTTGAAAATTTCATAATATGGGAGATTGTTGCGAGAAAATTTGATTTGCTGCTCACATCGCTGATGTGATATGTATCAAAATCTCGTGTGCTGTAGGTCAAATTAATTTTGTTTAAATAAGTGCTTATCGCACGCAATGTTGCCCAGCACAGACTCTCGATCACATGTTAATCTTTGATGACCGAAATCAGAATGCGCATCCGTGTGTGTTAGCGCAATATGAAGACCCCAGCAAGACTGCTAACAGGTCATGGAAAAGGCAGCAAGGCAAATGTTTTCGGCGATTTTTTTAAAAGAAATGTGTGGTTGGGGAAAAGCATCTTATGACTATAATTCTACCGTCCAATTTTAAAGCTAGATTGTTGCAAGAAAACCTGAGTTTGCTGCAAGCGAACAACAAAGGCGCAGACCAGACTGCAAACTATCGCAGCCTAAACAAAGCGTTTGTCTGTTGAAATTATAACAGATAAATTTCTGTATTACAGCTACTGTAGTTGAGCAGGCTGGGTTGACTTGATGGCAAAACCAGTATTTATGCGCACATATATGTATATCAGCTCTGCATGCTGAGTGTGATATTTCGCGGTTGATTTTTTAAAAAAAAAATATATGCCTCATGTTTGACAGGTTCTATGTAACTGAGAGGAATAAAGTTTGCATTGTATTGAGCTAATAGAAGAAGGCAGGGGAAGTGGGACTTTCAAGCAGTCCGAAACCTTATCAAATTTCGGGCCTGATCTGAGTCCAGACTGTTTGCTAATTCAGTGGTGTTACCAGTGGTGATTGAACAACCATTGATCAAAGACACCACATATACTCTATCAGGTCACACGCGTTGTGTCAGTGGCCGTGATGCGTGAAAAATACATGACATTTGAAAAATTGTCAAACTCCAAAAACATGACCGCTAAGCCTATCCTTCCTTTCAATAGGGTCTGGATAGGGGGGGGATTCATTAAAATTTTAGTCCATTATTCATCTCATTAAAATTTTGGGTTATTCATTAAAACGTCACAATTTAGGTGTATTTTGTACGCATGCGCAGAAGGAATACGGTAAGGTTTTGGAAATGAAGAGCACTTATATCCTTAACAGTTTAGCACTTTTATTTTTTTAAAATTCGCAATGCGTTAACTCAAAATCTGGTCTAAACGGCACCCAGTATAAAGGCGTTAAATGAGGGGTGGGGGTAGAAAGTGCACGTTTACACGGTATTGTAAATAGCGAATCGCTTTAAAACGTATTTTGTTGCCTACTATGCATGCTTTACTGCCAAACTACACCAATTTCAAAAACATTAGGGCAATTTGAAAGTTTGGTGTTTGTAATCATGTCAACTAGGGAAAATATACGCCTTATCGCTAGAAGTTCTTTGGTGTTTGGATGCATCTTTGGATGGTGATATATCGCAGACCATTTAGGCTTACCGGTTTTCCGATTACAAAGGGTTAAAAGGGGCATCCCGTGATTCTTGAAACATTCATGGATATCATTAGTCTACTTTTTAAGTGCCAGTCCGTGAAATTTTGCTACTTATCACATATGTTAGTCTTAACACGTAAACGCAACTGTCTAGAGACATACTGCGCCTATATGCGAACCCGAGACTGCGATTGCTCGCATGAGCCTTCACTGGTCACATATGCCGTATCAAAATCGCAAGTACTGCCCAAAATGTCATTGCAACTACCAGGGCATCAGTGTTTGTGTCCGAGTTAGTTATTTCTTAGCATTTCTTTGCTACATTGCAGCTTTTGTAACCTTTGCAATCAGTTTGGACCCAGATCAGGACCGACAGAATGTCGACACTCTGATAGTGTTCTTGAAAAAAATGAAAAATAATTTTTGGTCTAGGCCATCATCTACTCATTTCACGCCTATGTGCCAACGATAAGTACCAACATTCAATGTGCCGACACATCTTTTGTGGTATGACTGAAAGCATCTCAATGAAATGCTGTTGTTGTTTGCACTCCCCAAACACAGGTTTTCTTGCGTTGATGCCCACATGAAAAATCATTTCCTTCAATATTAATACCCACAAAGAAACCAGCTGATCGGGATCAACACTGTTTTCCACTGGTTGAAAATACATCTTTACCTTTTTGAATAAAAATACATCTTTACCAAACATTCTTTCACATAATTAGAACAATGGCAAGTCAGACCTCAGTCTCAAAACTGACCCTGCTTTAAATCTTCATTGGTGTGATAATGCCTAATGCTTGTCTTTGACTGGGCCCCCTGTTGCTCAACTAGTGGTTTTCTTAATGTCTGACCCTACCACAGTTAGTTAATTAGATTTTTTTCTAGTTGTTTCTTTGCTATTATTCATTGAAAAGGTTTGGAAGCCTCCGTGCAAGCTATCACAATGTGCCTATGTTTTTTTTAAAACAGAGATTTGGGCATAAAATATATATTAGCCCACTCCCATCCAGTGCATTCCCGGATCCAGAGGTGGGGACAGGTGGTCTGGACCCACCTGAAAAATCACAAATCTATAGAGTTTCTTAGCAATCACAAACCTACCAAGTCAGCATTCAATGTTAGGCCATCATCGGTCCGCCAGCGAAAAGCCATATGAATGATCATGAATGGTGTTTCGCTGGTAGGCCGATTTAGTGGTATTTGACCCCTCTTTACCCTCATCAAGTAAAATGAAACAAAAATAAAAAATCATCAGAATTGGACCCCCTCTGACAAAACTTTCTGGACCCGTGCATGCAGTGACTGCCATCTGCTGTCCATTTTGTTGTTGTTAGTCCACTGTTCCAAACATGTGTACATTTAATCCCGGTTTTGTGATATAGGTCTTTGTGTACTTTCTAGTTATATAATCCTCAGGCTGAGGATGAGAGAGCAGGCCCGGGGGATATAAAACTTTTTTATTCATCCTGCTCATAAATGTTAAAATGCCAACAATTGTTGGCATTTTAACATATATTAGCAGGATTAATGCAGTGTCCAAGAGTTTGAAAGCAAGAAAAGTCTTTATTTGTCAGCATTTTAGTTTTTATGAACAGTTGAAATGTCAAGCTCTGCTGAGTTGAGCATGAAAAAAAAGCTGCACCAAACTAGGATTGTCAGAGAATCTGACTATAGCCCCGCTGCAGTGCTTTTCATGCAGTAAAAAGACCAAGATCTAAAGATATTGAGCAGGAAAATCTGAAGACATTGAGCAGGAACAATATTCTGACATCAATCAAGGGCCATAACTCAGTTACAAATAAGCAAAAAAGTACAGCTAACAATCCCAACCTAGATCTTGTCAATATCAATGCGTATATATAATTTGGTGAAATTCTGTCAATTTGTTCTCAAAATATCGAGTGGAAAACGAAATTTTGGCGTAAATCAAGGGTCATAACTCTGGTTAAAAATGTGCCAAAAAATGATGTGTAACAATCCCAACGTAGATCTTGTCATATATGAAATTCGGTGAAATTCTATAAATTAAATCTCAAGATATTGAACGGAAACCAAATCTTAGTGTAAATCGAGGGCCATAACTCTGGTAGAAATATATTCAGGTCCTTTTTAAGCCTGTGTGAACCCTGAACAGTCAACTATTCAAACAAGGCAGTGCTAGAGAAATCCAATAATATGTCCATTTTTCTTACTATCAATCTGGTATTTCCATGTGAATCCTCTATATCCAGAAGGCATTAAATAGCAATTAAATGTATTTTTGCTGATTCCTCAGAACTAACGATACCAGTAATTTGATGCCTGTCACTGCTGCACAAAAAGTTATGTAAAAGACAATATAAAGTCAGTATTTCTTTTCATTCATTTCATCATATGGGCCTCGATGCGAGAAAACCTGTCTTCGAGGGTTTGCAAACAACACAGGCGAAGACCAGCCTGCGCATCCGCCCAGTCTGATCAGCGCCTATGTTATTTGCTTTTTTGAAAGTATCATATGTAAACTTGCTACAAGTGAAATTTCAATTTTCTAGCTAGTCTCTGTAGCTGAGGAGACAGGTTTGAAACTCACTTTGTCAGAAACCCCAAAAACAGGTTTTCTCGCGACGAGGCCCATATTATAAATATATAGTGAATAGCAAACTGTGTTTCCTTGATATGAAAATTATGTCATGAAGAAATGGTGGAGATTCGTTAAACGAGTCGCAGGTCGAGTTGTTTACTGATTCCCCACCATTCCTTCATGCAAAAAATTACCGAATCACCACCATCCCTGGTGCAAAAAGCAATAAATTCCTTGGCAAGCCTTGTATTTTATCTCTTTTCCTCAACTCTTAATAAATTTAATAAAACATGAGCACTCCTATAAGATATCTAACCCTTTTATTATGTGTTGTTGGTTGCTATCACCAAATTACATAGTTATTCCTTTTACAATACGTAGTTACTCATTTTACAGTACAAAGTATTATTTGTATTTCTGTCTGATAGTAAAATAGAATTAGATTTTAAATTTTATCAGATGGCATACCACCTTTGAGTCATATAACCCCATGTGTTAAAATTGATTAACCATTAGCTCGGCAAGTCTTGTATTACATCTCTTTTCCTCAACTTGTTCAATAAATTCAATAAAACATGAGCGCTCATGTGAGATACTCTATTTAAAAAATATCTAACCCTGTTACAATGGGTTGCTGGCTGCTATCACCAAATTACATAGTTACTCCAATGCTTGAACCTTGACACCAACCATATACAATCGTGAAAGTCAGGCACAATTCGAGAATCGAATCAAGCCTCGGGTGTACGTAAGGCGCATTGCGCATAGAACTATGTATGAAAAAGCCCCATTTTTGGTAGCCCAAACTGGCGTAAGGAAAATCAGTTCTGTAGCATGTGGGTTCAGCCCTATTAAAATCCATTTTTCTCATTACCAGCAAAGTTTAATCAGCAGAATAAATGAAGTTTATGTTTTTTTCAATAAAATATCGCTATAGCGATATTTTATTGAAAAAACATAAACTTCATTTATAACTGTTTGTTTTGCTGCAATCACACTTGTTATTGTGTTGGCATGGTTTCTGTATGTTGTGTAATGTCAGCGTCATGTTTTCAAAGTAGATCCTCCATGTACATCTGAGGTCTGATTCCACAGAATTTCACGAGATTGGCTTAAGCAGTTCCAATGGCAACCATATAGCGATGCAGATTGTTTGCAATATTGGCAATCAAATACATCAGCTGATCAAAATGCAGACATTTTCTAATTGGCGAGAAAAGGACTAAACAATGACTTGTGGCACTACTGAAATATAACAAAATGTTTCTGTATATGTTAATGGCAGATAATTTATTGAAATCAAAATCAAATATTGTCTAATAGGAAGCCACTGTCAGGATTTGTCTGCTGCAGTAGTCTTTTTCTTCCTGCCTCTTTTGGTAGGAGCCCTCTTTCTAGCATTTTTCGTTGTGAAGGCTAAGCACTGAAAAATGATTGAAATCAAATGTGAGTCACAACATTAGAAAACCTAGCCTGAGGTATTAAAACTTGTTTCATGCTCAATGCAATTGAAATTAATCATGCTCATAAATGTTAAAATGTCAACACTTGTTGGCATTGTAACATTTGTTAGCATGAAAAATACATCTAAGAAAGGTAATACTTATTTGATTTTGAGCTGAGTGGACTTGCCTACTCTTAACAGCAGGACCAGCCCATTTCCAATTTTAGGGGTTTTGGGCAGTATTTTTTTCCAAATTTAAAGAAAATAATTCTTTAAGCAAACAGTGAAGATCCCGATCAGACACAGCATTTTGCTGTGTCTGACATGGGTATACACTGGTAGAACTTGTGCTTGTTGAACATTGCTGACAAGAAGTTTTGCATAGCTTTCCCTGGCAGCCATCTTATTCATCAGATAAGTATAATTTGCAAAAACCTTAGTAGAGTGTCACAAAAATATCATTTGGCGATTTTATCTGCATTTTCATCCTGATGAAGGGTTAGTAAACCTGAAAAGCGTAGATCAAAAATAAAGTTCTGAAATACCATTCTTGATCGCTTGTTCCATCCTTTATCCTATCCCAGTGAAAAGTATCATTTGTACCAAATTATTGGGCTGGAAGTAGGTAACAAGATTTTAAGCATTTTTCTTTTGCTTGCCATGTAAACCAAGTTCTGTATGGAATGGAATCATTGAACAACTTGGAAAGAAGACAACTTAAGGATCATTTCTGTGAAGTTTGGTATACATGTAATGTCATCTGGATGATCTGGTGGTTTATGAGATGTTGTTTTAAGCAAAATATTGACTGTGAGATGACAGGAATCAGAGGACATAAAAGCATAGTTGAGTCCATGGCTCAGGCGAGCAAACAAACTGAAATTTGCACTTAGAAAGGCCTCAGAATACCCTGGGTATTAACCATGTCTTTGCCTTTCACTCAATGCATGGCTAAGCGCTTATGGCTTCTTCACAGAAACAACATAGACAGTGATTAGATTGGGCAGATGCCCTAGCAGGCTGCGGGGTTATTTTTCATCCTCAACTTACATGAGCATGTAACTTGTCCTACTCATAAATGTTAAAATATATACAACTGTTAGCATTTTAACATAAAATAGCATGATAAATACAACATCTGAGGTTTTGAAAGCAAGAAAAGTCTTTATTTTTCAGCTTTTTAGTTTTTATGAGCAGTTGAAACTTCATACTCAAATAAGTTGAGCATGAAAAAAGTTTTTTTAACCTCTAAGTCTGTCAGGTATACTCAGCCATATAAAACTTATGTTAGAGTTATAAAATCTGAGAAAGACATACCCGCTCATCTAGAAACTCCATCAATTTATCCATACCACATTTAATCCCAGCCTCTTTCATGTCTTTCTTTAATACATCCAACTCAATTGGCTGTAAACACAAGAAAAAATCATTTATCATGAAAATGTAAAAAATCTATTCATAGCAAGTACATATGAGCCGCGACATATGATTTCCAACAATGTGGATTTCACAAGTGTGGACTCAGACAAGTCTGTGCAGCCTCCTTTAAAGCTTAGAAACTCTGAGTGCTGTTCAGTCAGCAGCTTAATATTTAAAGAATATTCAAGCGACTAGCAAAGGCTCTGATCAGACTGCGCATATTCACAGGCTGGTCTGAGCATTTGCTGGTTGCACTTACCAAATTGCTGGAAATCTCATGTCGCCATTCATATACTATTTGGGCCTTGTCGTGAGAAGCCTCTTTACAGTGCAGTCCCTTTATAATGCTTACAGTAAAAACTCCAATTGTTCAAAATACTTGCTAACTCGAATTAAACTTCAGACACAATGTATTCAGAGACTAGGGACTATTTATGAACTATTTTAATAGCTGTCTATAAAAAACATATTTTGAGGGTAAATAAAAGAAACATCTCCCTGAGATGTTTCTGTTAAACACTCAAAACATAGGTTTGATAGGGGGAAAACCTGATGATAATCATTTTTTGGTTTAAAATATGTTTACGACTACCTCCCTATCATTCAAACTACTAATAATTTGAAATAAAACCTCCAGTCCTGAGGACTTCTAATTTATGAGATTCAATTGTTTTTGTGACCCAAAGGCACAAACCATGTAAAGGGAATCATGTTATAAAGGATAATTTCACAAAAGAAATGGGAAAATGACCATTCTATGGTCACTTTCCTATAATTCCTTCGTAAAGTTCCATTATAGTAGAAAATATGGGAGCCACAACATCAGGGGACAAATATTCCACTTGTCCGGTCGTAATTACGAGTGAAATATAGAAAGGACGAGTTACTCTTCCCAAAGCACTCGTCCTGTATGATGTGTGCTTTGGAAAGAATTACTTGAGGAAGTCATATTAGGTATTACTCCCTTATGTTCTTTATTGCATACGCTTTTAAAGGACAAGTGCATGTGTTTGCAGGACGAGTGAAAAGTGTGAGTCACTCGTCTTGCAGGACAAGTGCAATATTTAAATATTTTTGTCCCCTGAACATGATTGTGTTATATATCCCAATCCGTGTTACGAGGTGTGTTATAAAGGAACTGCACTGCAGTTGCTTCAAAAAAATAAGATCCATGCAGTCTGTACAACGCATGTTTCATTTAATCTCTGGTGAGAATAGCGAAACATGCAACATTTAAATATTCTAGCATGTTTTTGTAGCTGAGCAGGCTGGTTTGAGGCTTACCTGAATGCAAGATATGCTCATGATGAGGTCAATTTATAGTCAACATATATTTATCAGGACTTATCACCAACCAGACTAAGACTAAACAGGGATTTTTCTAGGCCTAATTTGGGGCCAATATCGGTCCAATCCGATTTAAAATATGAGCAAAAACTTCCAAAAATGGTGCATATCATTCCCAATTTCTTAGTTCTACATTTTGGAGAAAATTTCATGAAAATCCGAACAAAAATTGCAGTTACAGATGCATGAAAATTTGCATAAAAATGTGAATGAAAACATGAGTTTTTAAGAAGGGCAATTAAAGCAATGGATGCTTTACACTGCTAATTTCTTATATACTTTTTAATCCATTTAAAATGGCTGTCCAGTTCTTTTAGACTGCATAAAATTTCACAATTTTGATGATCCAAATGCTTTTTTCCCAAATTCAACAGGCCCCTGGCCCGGACTTCAGAAAGGTAGGAAAATCCCAGCTAAATTATGGTGATTCTGTTGTTATTGTTTCATTTATTGTTGTTGCTCACATGGTGTGTGAGAATTTTTGTTTTTTTGTCTTTTTTTTGTGATAAAGTTCTTTGAGTACTTTTTAGTTTTGCAATCATCTTGCTGTCAAAAGAAGAACTAGCCGGTTTCTTTACTTTAATTGTATTCTGAAAATTCCCCCCCCCCCACATGCATCTATACCTACCTCATACATTAACATTCTTATCTTCAACTGCTGGTTTCCCTGGATATAGTCTGTCAACTGTTTTGTCAAGTTCACTCCTTTCTGTAAACAATAAGATAACCAACAAATAATATTTTGTCAACTTTAAACCATATTTCCCACATCCAGAATAAAATACCAGGAGAAATTGTCGGCTGTAGGAGCGTAGGCAAAATATACTGAAGGAAAAGGTTTAGCAATTAGTTATTACGGGTTTTCCCATAGGCGATCTTTTTAGAATTAGATCTTTTTATTAGCAGGTGCACAGGCATATCAGTTGTTTGAAAATAATCTGATGGCTACCCCCAAGAGGTCAAAAGAAATATATTCTGATTTATATTGGGAGGATTTGATCTGCTGAGAATTTTAATTTCAAACACTATGGTATTTTGAAAAAAATACAATTTTCTACTAAAAACTCTACGAAAAGGGTGATCAGAACATTCAGTTTTAAAACATTTTCAGTGGACTTTTGGATCTAAACATTTGACAGAAAAACGAAACTTTCAGCAGAAGCTATTCACACTATTGCCAGATTAGCTGTTTTAGCAAGGGGACTTATAACCGGACTTTACATTATGTGAAATGTCAACTGGTTAATGTCAACATACTCGTAAACGTTTGTCAAAATTATATTTTTGATTTTATGAATTTAAAAATCATATTTCTTCTAACTGTGAATCCCCAAAGTATATTGCTAAACTGTTTTCCCTCTTTAAGATACTGTCAGAATTTTGTTACTCCCCCCCCCCCCCCCCCCCCCTCCCTTACTTATTCTTTCAAACGAGATCTAAGAAAGCATTTTCAGCAATGAAGTTGTTCATAAAATTTTCAATCAGAATATAATATTGCATACAATTGTGACACATTGAAGTATAAATCCCACAAATGGAATATTATCAAATACTGCAGATCAAGATGAGAGGATGCAAAGAGCATCAGTGTTTTCTGTGTTTGCTTTCATAAACATCGTATTGGCCTTGACGCGAGAAAACCTGTCTTCGGGGTTTGTGAACAACAAAGGAGCAGACCAGCCTGCACATAGGTGCAGTCTGATCAGCACCTTAGTTATTCTCTTAATGGAAAGTATCATATCTAGACTTGCTTCAAGCGAAATTTCAATTTTCTAGCTGATCTCTGTAGCTGAGCAGACTGGTTTGAATATCACTGTCTGAAACCCCGATGACAGGTTTTGTCGCAACGGCGGCCCATATATAGCAATTTAAATATTTGTAACTTTAGACTAGCAATCCCTTTTAATGAATAGACCATCAATATGATGCAAAAATGCAAATGGAACTTTCTATGAATGGGTTTAACAAAATGATACTGGCACAAAATAATGTCTGAAAATTATTTTGACAGCTTCCCCAAGTCCCACCCCTAGGGCATGACCAAGGCAACAGAATAAAAATCACGCCTGATATGTTTTGTATCTTTCATTTGCGAGTACACACACAAAGTTTGGTATAGAAATCTTTGAAATTGACTTTGATGAGAGAAATTTCACAGCTATTGGAAGATTCATTAGGTATCAGAGTTTTTGCAGCATAAATTAATGAAGGGCAGTTTTTAGTTGCTGGCAAAAGTGTGCATCCACCGAGTATGATAAACCAAGAACATTGTGTTATGGCAACTGACTGTCATGATATGACCAAAAGAAATTGAAGGGATAGTTAACCCTTTAAGCGCCAATCACAACTGCAGCAGACGACAAACTTTACGACATCTTTCCCAATTTAAAAAAAAAATAAGGTATGATATTTCATGAGAATCGTCTGCCAGCAGACAATTCTCATGAAATATCATGCCTTATTTGTTATTTTTGAAATAGTGGCAAAATAGAAATTGTCGTCTGCTGCAAATTATAGGTGGCGCCTTAAGGGAATGTTAACCCCAATGCAATAAAATCACTTATCATATGACGTCGCGTCTGGGAGTGAAATAAACGCCATGCAATAAAACCTGTAAACCACTAGTGGTTTATTGATTTTCGGGAAACGTAATGACGTCCATAACAACGTTGCGTACATAGTGACAACATTATAACGTTTTTTACATCAGAAATGAGATTTCACATTATTCTTGATGTCATATGATAAATAGAATCTAACATTCATGCTCTTGTTTTATTGAATTTATTAAACTCGTTGCAAAAAAAAGATAATATGCTCGGCAAGCCTCGCATTTTATCTCTTTTCCCCGTTTAATAAAATCAATAAAACATGAGCATTCATGTAAGCTCCTCTATAAAACTAACCTGTGGAGAGTTAGTTACATCACTATCATCAGAGGGTGGATGGATACAGGTCTCTTCTAACAGATCACTGAAAATTATCATAGGTCTGGCTTAATAAAATTAAGTGTAAAATTGTAAATATTTTCTTACCCATCAGTCTTAACATATTTTTTGAGTGCTCAAAAGAACCGTCTCATTGAGACGGTTCTTTTGAGTACCTACAACATATGTTTTGGTTTAGAAGTGAGAAAATTAGTTTTTATTACACACTCTATCTATAAACCTAAATTATATTAAAAACAGATTAGTGCACCAGGCACCTGCTAATTACATAAGCACTCGTGCTAGCACATTCATTTGTCAAACCAAATTTCAAATTTTCAACTCTATTGACAAATATTTCCTATATTATGACCTTTAGGTGTATTCATTTGTGCTAGTTCATGAGGTTTTGGTATGTGTAAAGTCACGATATCTAGTTTTAGGGTTTGTTATGTTGTTTTACATCCCAGGCTTAATGGTAAGTTAACCTAACCACATTTTTTCCTGTGCAAGCTTGACTAAGCGGTTAACCAGTACTTCATGCAATACTTTCACTAGCAACTGACACTAACCCTCTTGAATCAGCAGAAGGAGAAGAATGAATGTAGAAAATATTTCACATTCAAATTCCACGAACGTATGGGACCACGCAGAAATCACACTCACAACCCCTGGATCTGCAATCTGTCTCGCTACCAATTCTTCTACAGGGCCTGGTGTAGCTATCCAGTAGTTCTAGGTCCCTTAATTTTAGCCGGAGACTTCATGAATGTCCTTACTTTGTGTGTGAGAGCAACAAAGGCCGCTTGGATGCTAAGGCTCGTCTGAGCCTACGCAGCTCAAAAAAAATATGCGATAAGTACCGGATCTCATGAACAGGCTGATTTATATATTATAGTACAGTAAAACCTATGTAGAATGGCCACTAAACAATAGACAAAACAAAGATCTTAATGATAAATGGTAGCTTAATGAAGGTCGAAAATAATGCAGAATGCTCCCTCCTCTTGGAGCTGTCTTGAAAACCAATTTTTGATCTTTTTGAGTGGCCGCTAAAGACCGGATTTACTGTAGAATAAAAGGAGATTAAATTTATCAGTGAGGGTTCCAAGGTAGTTTAGCGCATTTTCTTATTATAAAGCTACACTTTAATTTCTAATGATGTTTTTGTGAAAACATACCCATGAAAACATACTTAAGGCATGCTTATCTAAACGGTCGCCCAATGTCATTCAGTTTTGAACTATGTTTTTTTCTCATTTGCTTTTATAGTTGTTCTCTTCTCAAAATCTAATAGATGTTGGTTTCAGGTACTTTCAGCTTCTTTCTTGTTTACTAATACTTAGCCCGGAATTCCATGGTATCGGCCACCTTAATACTTATCAATCATTTGCCAATAAAAGATACACTTTCAAATATTTTCCTTCTTTGATGCTTTTACCTTGATATGTCCTCTAACTATTCATAATCTTGAACACAGTTGATAATTTCTCTGTGTTTACATTTCCTGCTGACCGGATGCCATGCTGGATGTGTGATCATAAGGGGAGCTTACCATGATATCGACATATTAGCTTGACTGCCGTTTCTATGGGCAGCTGTTCAGGCAAAAGTTTTGATATTTGACAATCTTGTTGTTGAGGGACCAATGAGGACTTAATATTGACAAAACATTAGTAAACAAATTTTAAATGAGCTTTAAGTAGCAGCATATAATCAGATAACACATCTTAATCAAATGGCAATGAACAATTCTAACATGTCTCATATACAGACTAGACATGCTTATCTAATGTACATATACAGTGGGGACACCTGAATTTGCTGTCGCTTCTCAACACTCTGACTTCTGCGCAAGTTTTAAGATAGGTGCAGTGTGAACAAAAGTCACAATTCCTCTCATTGTACCAATCTGATAAACACAGTATTCTGTCTCGTCTTAAAGTTTTCTCTATTTCAGACAGTTAAGGCTTCCCATACTTATGTTTAAAAAATATGGATTCCATTTACGGCAATCATGTGATTTAAGTTTGTCACTTGGTTGGTCATTCAGGCGCTAATTCAAACAGAAGATATTTTTGAATACTGATTGTTATAATAAAAATAATAATGAGTTGCGTTGATATGGCGGGTAGGGACAAATAAGGAAAATTGGAAATAAAAGACCTTTGTTTAAACATCACTTGCGCTCACAAGTAAGTCTTGACATTTTCCTCCAAATTGCTAATGAGTGTGTGGAGTGACTTCCCGGTTACTGAAGCGGAAATATAAACAACTGATAAGTGGCGATACATACGAAAGATCGTGTGATAACTATTGGTGTCAATATCATGGACATGTCGATATCATGGGAATGTAGTATATATCAAATCAAATCAAATAAATTTATTCAGCATTAAACATTTACAACAATGTTTATAGACTACAAACAAAATAAACTTGAGAACATTATATTCAGACACATATACACAACATAAATATAGATACATTATGCATCATCCGAGGTACCTTTTTCGTTTTATATCTCCCAAGATATAGTGTGAATATGAGTTACCTTAGTGGTCCACCATAGGTTTATCCATTCCGTATTTCCCCGATAAAACTATTTTAAGCCCCACATGCCGATTGTTGAAAGCGATATAAATACCTGTGTACAAGCAATTGAGTTTTTAATTCAAAAATGAGAGGTTGGTCAAAATGAACAATCAAATGTAAAAGGCTTTCCCTAATTAATTACATATTTAAAAGTTTATAAATACAACATATAAAATGATTTTGTGCCAGACTAGTCTTACCTAACATCTGATTCTTGTGAAGAGGAAATATCTGCCTGACTTCCAGGGATATCAAATTCAAATGGATCTCTAACAATAGTGGTTGTCTTGGAAACAGCAGTGGTTGACTTAGTAACACCAGCTGTTGTCTTGGAAACAGCAGCAGTTGACTTGGTAACTGCTGTCATTGTCTTGGTTACAGCATTGGATGACTTGGAAACAGCAGCTGTTGTCTTGGTAACAGAAGTGGTAGTCTTGGTAATGGCAGTAGTTGCCTTGATAGCATCATCAACTCTGTCATCCTCAAACTCACTGTCAGTCTCATCTGTAACAGGGAGAGACCAGAAAATAAATAGGAAGATTGAATCATAACTGCTGCAATTGACAAATTTTTGTGATATTATTGATTTTTGGAGAAAAAAAGTCGCTTGTATATGCAATATTAAACTTCATGACTTCTTAACAATTTGATGGGTAATATTCCATGCTTTTTCAAAAAATTCTTTCAGGAACATCATTAGAGTGTCAAATGGTTTGGATCTAGATCAGGACAGACATTCCCACAACTAATATTAAATATAAAGACCAAATATGGATATAGGTATGGGATGTTTATAGAGGCATATAGGGCTGTGCAAAGTAGCTTATGACATAAGTACAATTGGAGTTCATGAAACTTGCTTTTTATCTTTAGAAAGTAGAGCAGGTCCTGAAAAAAATTGCCACATCAACACAGTCTCTTCAGAACCTCCACTGCTTGCAAGCTAAAAGTAAGGGAGCAGATAAAGGCTCAGACCACAAACTAGAAATACCTAGTTCCACTGTTTAGTTTTACGTAGGGCCAGTGAAGCAAAATTTTTGCAAGTAAAATTGCAATTATTTTCTTATCCATCAGTTCAAACATGTGTTTTGGATGCTCAAAAGAACCGTCTCATTGAGACGGTTCTTTTGAGTACCCAGAACATATGTTTTGGTTTAGAAATAAGAAAAATATTTCTTAGTAACACACTCTTATCTGGGGGCCTGCAGTGTTTAGCAGTACATATGCATTAAAAGAATGTCTTTTCTTTTGCAAATATTTATAGCAATTAATTGTGATTATTTTCTTATCTATAAGCCTAATTTTGGTTGAGTAGCCACTATATTTGTTTTTGTTGAAAATTAAGACAATTTCTTTTTGATTATGATCTCTTATTCAGAGGTCTGACCATATATGGGCCTGTTCGTGAGAATACCTGACTTTGTCGAATGCGAACGATTTTCTCCATTATAACCCTATGGGAGCTATCTGTTGCCATGGAAACCACAGTTCTGATCCGATCAGGCCCAAAACCTATTACAGACAATCCCCCACCCAAATGATGCTCCATATGGAATTTGATTAAAATCGGCCACCTGGTCTTTGAGATTTTCATGTTTGAAAGTGTGGACGGCTGCAAACACGGGTGGACGCCGGCTCTAGTCCCATCCTATAAGCTCATCGGAAGCCTTCAGCTCAGGTAAGCTAAAAATACCCGCCAAGTATAAGTGTTTAACAGTATGCAGAACACTTACACTTGTGAGTCTGCTGGTAGATATCTTTTAGCACTTTCACCATCCTCTTCTTGCCCACAGGTTTAACACCAAACCTCTGAACTTCTTTCTGTAAATATAAATAGAGGATCATACACGAGCGCTCATGTTTTATTGAATTTATAGAACAAGTTGGGAGGAAGCGATAAAATGTGAGGCTTGTTGAGCATTTTATCGCTTTCACAATGAGTTTAATAAATTCAATTAATACAGGAACATGAAAGTTAGATTTTGCCATCTTTTTACGCAACGTTAAAATCAACGTCATTAGGTATGTTCCTATATTTGTAAACCACTAGTGGTTTATCAATTTAATTGCATAGAGTTATATCTCTCCCAGACTGCAGAGACTGATCAGACTATACAGATGTGGTCTGTGCATTTGTTGTTCGCATGCAACAAAGTCAGGTTTCACCCTATATGGGCCTCAACAACTTGTCTTCAGGGTTTTGCGAACAACATAGTCGCAGACTAGTCTGATCAGTGCCATTGTTAGTCACTTATTGGAAAGTATCATATTTAAGCTTGTTATAAGTGAAGCTTCAATTTTCTAACTAATCTCTGTAGCTGAGCAGACTGGTTTGAATCTCACTTTTTAGGAAACCCCGAAGACAGGTTTTTTCCTGTTGCAGCCCATATTATCATATTTCATGAGTGAGTCAAAGGGAGATCCTGTATTCACCATTCTGAACCCTCAGGACAGGAAATTGAGGGTCAAAGGGACTTTTAAAGCTCAGTATTGAAAGAAAACCCTGTAAACCTAAGCAAACAGTTAAGAATGGTAAGTGCAATTAGGACCACATATATACTTGAGCCGCGGCATGTGAAATCCAACAATGTGGCATTTGACAAGTGTAGATTCAAACGAGCCTGTGCAGCCTCCCTTTAAGCTAAGAAACTCCAAATGATGTTCGGTCAGTAGCTTAAGTCATAGAATATTTAAGCAACTAGCAAAGGCTCTGACCAGTCTGCGCATATGCCACATTGTTGGAAATCTCATGTCACTGCCATTTTGTGATGGATAATTATAGCTACTAACCTTTAACACTGGTGTGTTCATACTGTCATAATTTGGCATTGGTGTAAATGGTGAAGGTGGTACCCACACACGCTTCTTTCCTTGTTGACCCTCAGTTGGAGTTTTGAATGATGTTACCTACAAATAAATAAACACATAAAAATTCAAGCCCTTTAAAATTTCAAAATGATGGGAGAAAATTCACCTGAAAGTTGTCCCACCATCTGGGCCCTGTAGTGCAATCAGTAGCGATTGCCGATCCAGTTCGATCCCAGCTCGGCCCCATACTTTCATGGAAATTGATCATGAAATATTTTCTATAGTCATTCTCCTCCTTCCTCTGATTCAAGAAGGGTTGTTGTCATTTCCAAGTGAAAGTATCAGGACAGGGTAGTGGTTTACCGATAATGATTAGTCTAAACTAGCCCAGTTAAAGTATGGTTAGGTTAACTGACCACCTTGACATGACCATAGCTGTGGAATGGAATTTAAAACACAAACTTCACAAACAAATTTGTCCTTAGCTCTGTCAGCTCTAGTCAATTTTGACTCAAAAGATTGATTTTGTTTGTTTGTTTGTTTGTTTTGTTGCTTTACGTTCCAAGTCTACAGCTATGGTCATGGCGGGACGGTCAGTTCACCTCACCACACTTTTTCCTGGGCAAGCTTGAACAAGCAGTTAACCAGTACTTAGTGCACATACTTTCGGTTGTAACTGACTACAGTTCTTCTTGAATGATTCAGCCGAAGGGAGACTCAGAAGATTCTTCTTTGTAAAAAAAATTATATAAATGATTAAATCCATTAAGTATAAGCAAATTTTAAACACAGTTCATTGGATTCAAGCAGATATGCACATCACTACTGCAATTTTTTTTATTTCCCTTGTAAATACTGCCTTCTTCAGAAGCCAGCTGATCTTAATCTACACAGTTTTCCATTCAGCACATTAATTCAAGGCAATGATTAATATCCTGCATCTAGACAGGATCAAAATGAGAGGAGAAAATGGCATATCAATTTATCCAGCAGAATGAGCGTTTATTTTAACAATCCATCAAAAATTTGCAATACATTTTCAAAATTTTGTCCCAGCTTTGAGAAACCAAACCCTTTGTACATGGGAAAACCCTAAATGGGTACACTGGCAAACAGTGAAGATCCAGATGAAATGCAGCATAATGCTGCATTTCATCAGGGTCTGCACTGTTTGCTAAGACTGAACAATTTCCAGAGATAAGAATACATCATAATTTAGGAAATTCTACCTGTGACCCCTTAAAATACACAATAGGCTGACCAATACTTCTTGCATCAATATGTATGGGAAAATCCATCAGAATACAAAGGGTTAATTAACATGTCATCGCAGCTGTCTAGTTGCAGCCCAATTGACATGAAACAGGAAGCTTTATCTATTTCCGAAATGAAAAAAAAATACAATAATGAGCCAGTGCATGAGATTTCCAACAATGTGGTATGTGCGACCAGCAAAGCCTCAGATCAGCCTGCGAATATGCGCAGTCTGATCAGAGTCTTTGCTAGTCGCTTGAGTATTCTATGATTGTTAAGCTACTGACTAAACACCATTTGGAGTTTCTAACAGGGATGAGAACAGTCAGACATTCTCAACCCAGAAAACCTGTCTGTTGGATCCTGAATGGAGCCAAACAGATTTTTAGATCACTTATTAAAAGCTTAAATTAACATAATACAAATAGAAAGCACTCAGTTTATGCTTAATCTATGGTAAAATCAATACAACAATGTTAAAACTAAATTTCAACCAAATTTACATTGACATTATACACATCATATGCCAGTGCTCAATCAGGAAATCCTGATCAATCCAGAACTTTCTCATCCCTGTTCTAAGCTTAAAAGGAGGCTACAGAGGCTTGTCCGAGTCTACACATGTCAAAATGTCAAATTATTGGAAATCTCATGCAGCGGCTCATATCTATTGGAAATTACCTTGCTACCTGGCTTTGTTTGTACTTTCTTTTTACTATGATCTAGTTCTTTGACACTCAACAGATTACTGTTAGTATTAGCCCCACTTTCACCCACAACAGGACTGTCTACTACTGGTAAATCATCATGATTGTTACTATTATTATCATCTAGTTCCACTGCTTCCTCCAATAATGACCCAATGTCATCATTACTATTTTCATCGTAAAGTTCCCCTGCAGTATCAAGGTCCTCTGCTTCCATTCTAGCCTGAAACCAATACTGATATATCACATAGGTTTAGATAAACAATTTTTTTCATTGTAAATTTTGTCTTACCATTAATTTTTAGCGTATGTTTTGGGTGCCTCATTTAGACGGTTCTTTTGAGTATCCACAACATATGTTTTGGTTGAGAAATAAGAAAAATATTTTTCTGTTACGCACTCTTATTAACTAAAGTCCTGTATCGGCATCAATACTACTGTATCATCCTTAAATACATGGGTGAAAGTTCACAATTCTCAAAATCCTGAACTTTAGAAATTCAAATCATGCAGTTTGCCTGCAAAATATTAACAATTTTGGGTTTAAATGGTCAATTGTGTTTAGATAAACTATTATAATCCACTTAACTCAGCATTTTGACTGATCAGGGCCTTTTCTATTCACTGTTTGGACAGTATCATATCTAAACTTGATACAAGCCAATTTTCAATTTTCTAGCCAGTCTCTGTCCCTGGGGTGATTGGTTTGAATCTCACTTTGTCAGAAACCCCAAAGACAGGTTTTATCGCATTGAGGCCCATATGATTTTTAAGTAAAAACATACTATTTTAAATATGGAATCATTCATATAATTTATAGCCTGGGCATACTACAATCCCAGTGGCTGCAACCTATGTGACATGTTTTCCGCTAGCAGAGGGTGTGAACTGGTGGTCATTACTCATGTGAAAACCTCCTAGAAAGTTTGGGGAGCTACTGCCAATTCTCACATCCCACCACCTCTCTTACAATACTCGTTGTCATGTGTGAAGCGGAGCGCCATGCTCCATGCCAGTGAAACTTGGCCATTGACCAAGCCATACCTTCAGCATTTGCAGCACAACAACAGGGCCATGATCAGATATAATTGCAATATCAAGCCAGAGGATGTAGCCACAGTAAGGGTAAGAGAACTACTGACAAAGTTTGAGCTCTAGGACCTTGATCCCATTTTTGAGAGAGAGACAGCGTCACTGGTTTGGAGATGTGGAATGTTCTAGTGGTGCAGTCAGAACAGCATGTGATCTTCAGGTTGGTGGATGGTAGGAAGGCCCAAGATGACATGGACAAGGTTCATACAGGCAAGTTTGTGTAAAATTCAAGGACTTTTGAAAGACTTTCCCACTGTTTTCAAGATCTGAAAACGTATATAAAATACTGATTGACACATTAAAATACTGCTTTACTTAAAATATTAGTTTTAGAAAATATTTATAAAATTGTGGTGCCTTTATTTGGTGCAGCATATGCTGCACCAATAGGCCTTGGGCTGGCTATAGACCCCCCTCCCAACCCAGGGGGAATTCTGTACACTATGATTTTCTGAATCTACATTATATAAGACACAAAATAAAAGAGAGTGGCAGCATTAACGTGTAACATGTTATATACGTTACCCCCCGAAATAGCATTAAACGTCCCTGATAATGTCTCAACCATGACATGTTCATAGATATTTGCATGCTGACACAGGTTTATGAACTTCTTACAACACAGTTACATATTTTTAGTATTAATTTTATAAATGTCTTGAGTAATTATACCTCTACAAAATTAACCTGATCCTGACCTTTATGCATGAATAAATTATTACGGTATAAACACTGAATATTTCGTTTTTCGTGATGGATCGTGTGCAATCAGTATGTTTCGAGCAATTACGGAAATAAACGTCTTTGTACAATTGCGAGGAGATCCGTTGATAACTCAATGAAGTTGTACCCTTCCACGGTAGTCGTGTGGTTAGTCAGAATATCTCAAGATATCTCCAGATACATGTACGTAAATTGTGGGTTCGAATCCTGGTCGACCCAACTTTTTTTATTTCCCTTTTCTTTGTTTTCATGTCAAAGAAATGCACATAAACACAAGACATGTAAGTTCACGCTTTCTTTGAAAATGTAATGACTTGATGCTTGGAGTTAGAATTTAGTTTGCGAATATAGGTCTACACCCGTGCTCTTGGCTCCAAAGCAAAATAAATCAGTTATAGCAGGTCGAAGCATTTCTCTAAAGAGCAGCAAGGAGGTCCATATATGAGCCACGACATGAGATTTCCAACAATGTGGTATGTGCGACAAGCAAATGCTCAGACTAGCATGCGCATACGCACAGCCTGATCAGAGTCTTTGCTAGTCACTTGAATATTATATGGCTGTTAAGCTACTGAATGTACAACATCTAGTTCCAATTTCTTAAAAGGAGGGTGCACAGGCTCACCTGTGCCTATTCGTGTCAAAATACCACATTGTTGGAAATCTCATGTCGCAGCTCATATTTTAAAAAATGAAGAGATGACAAGCGATAGTTGAAGTACAGTGCTACGGATCCGACGAGAGAATGTTTTTGTCACCGATGAGATCAAATGAATTAAAATAGAGAAAAGATATTGCAAAAGAAGAAAAATTAATAAAAATAAAAACAATAGTCTTTACAATAGTTACAATAATAAATATCACATAGGGGATTCGAACTAACAACGCAGTGCTTAAGATATAAGTGTGCAATATTCACGTGTTCTACCCACTGAGCCACGCAGGCAACTTATAGCCAATTGAGCATTATAGCGGTATATATATCTATTGCGTTAAAAAGTACCACATGCATTTCCGTATTAGTTATACGATGAACGCCGAAGATATATTTAGAAGCTCAATCGGCTGTGAAATTATATTAATGATAAAGGCCAGGATCAGGTTAATATTTTCAAGGTATACCGTTGTATACGTTACTTAGTGTTTCCTGCTTTATTTCCGAGTATCAGTATGGTATTTATTGACTATAAGTGTATTACATCTGTCACAGAATAAAGTAAATCTATAAGACTACTACTTAAATGATTTAAAGTTCTTTATTACGGTCGCTTACACTATTTTTCAGGCCCATGTTATGTATGTTACTCTCAAAATAGCATTAAACATTCAAGTTAATGTCTCTAAAAAGCCCTGTTTATACTTATTTGCATGCTGGCACAGGTTTATGTACTTCTTTTAACAAGGTTTACGTATTTTAAGTATTCATTTAATAAATGCATTGAGCTTTAACTGTTACGTGTGTTACCAAATAAGTTCCTTATTAATCCATGGTGGATTAAACTATTATTACAATGTGATATATCAACCTTCCCTGTTTGTTCACATATACAGTAGATACCATGCATTCAAATTGGATGTTCTGAAAGACAGTCACTGTGAAACAGCTCAGTTCTGGGTAAGGTATATGGATATAAATCAGATGGTGTTGACACTGATTAGGGCTACAAGGAAAACAACTTTGAATTGCATGTCAGCTCTATCTGTATGCCTTGTTCCCAATGTTAATTGCACACGATCACAACTATGCACAGTATGTACCTGTGTAACTGATAACACTAATAAATTTGTCTGATACACATTGCAGATGCAAAGAACTTCTCGAACAAAATGGGTTTAGTGTGTCACAATCATTGGTTCTTTGCTTGAGAAATGCTTTTGACATAACTATCAGGCAAACAATTAAGAGGTGTTATAGGCTTCAGCAGCTAGATCTATGCTTCGTACTACAGATGGAATTGTGTATTACTCATTACATCAGAGCTTAATATATTGAAACAACTCTTCAATGCACTGAAATGAAATATTCAATCTGATCAGATGCAAAGCAGAATGATTACTGGAGGCAGTTTCTGGCTTCACCAATCCTTTTAGTTCTAGTTTTGAAGACAATGAACTGTACTTCTTGTCTTTCAGTGTTCCTGCTACGCCTGGCATAGTTAAGGATCTTATTGAGGCTGATGACATTGACAGGAAGGCTGTTGCAGCCTTCATTGACTCACTTTTAGCTGAAAATATGTCTTTTACAACCCCATAAAATGCTACAAGCTAATAAAGTTTTGAGGCTAACCAGGTCAAGAAGAAATTGTCCAATTCACAAAACGTTATCAGAAGGAGCGTCTTTGGTCAGCATGACTTTTATATTGGACATAATGTTGACCTTGAGTTTACAATGCCATACCTTCTGGGACCTGTACCATGGTCACTGTCAAATCCTGATAGAATTTCCACCAAAACTGACAAGTCCAAACTAGTGCATGGCTTGCAATCACACAATGAACCAACATTAGATTGGCCATGTAGTGCTGAACATAACTTTGATGGTAATGCCATACTACAGAGCTTAATAGCTTTTCCTGTCACCTTCAAGGATCTGATGGAACCTGCAGTAATCAACCAGTCACTAAAGGCAGGGCATGTTGGCTTTGTCATTGATACATATATACAATGTATAAGCAGCAGTCTATAAAGTCTTACAAACATTATCGCAGAGGAAAACCTGGGTGTTTTGTTCAACACTGGTGTATGCAACAAAAGGTGCTCCTTCTGAATGGCAACACCAACATAGGCCAGAATATGGGGGAAGAGATCTACATTCATATACTGTTTGACAGATTGTGACACTACCAATGTGCCAATGTGTAAGTACCATGGAAATATTGTTCCTATCAAACTGATAGAGAACCCCCCCCCCCCCCCAACTAGTTCATCTACACCAACTAGTTCATCTACATTCTAAGCAGGGTAGGAAAACAAACAAATAATTGCTCTAGGTACTCATCAGTGACATGAAACCATAACATGTGCTATTTAAGTAAATGTGAATAAGCTTTAGTATGACATGTTTCTGAAAAAAGTACTAAAGCCATACACATATACTGACTATTTCAAATGGCATGTACATGAGTTTACTTCCACCCTGCATTTCTGTCCTTAAGATGTACATACAAAAATTGAACTATCAAGTCTTTTCCATGAAAACAAGTGAGGCTTTCCAATTATGAACAAAATGTGTGGAAGATAAAGGGAAAGAAATCTGATTGTACCCTAATATTTCACATTTGTGTTATATGGGGTAACCATGTTCAAAAGTCAAAACCTTAGAAAAGATAGAAACATAATAATTGCAGTTTCCAAAAGGTACATAAACATTCTTTAATACAAAATGAATTAGTAAGCACATTAAAAAAATATCAAACTATATTAGTTTCATAAATCATTTATATAGGAATAATGAAAAAATGTAACATATGTAACACTTTGGGGTGCATGTTTGTTTTCAAAAGTCCATATCTGTGAGACTAAAAAAGCTTACTTAGATGATATAGCCAATTTGGAAATCTTACCTTATGATTTGCATTTTTCAGAGGTCATGTCATTTGCTAAAATTATCAAAGATGTTGATGGGTAATATATGTAATTATCTGTTACAAGGTAATGGCGTCATTACCAGAGTGCTAGCATATTGCAAAATCGTTGCAAGATGAAGCTGATAGAGGATTAATAAGCTGTATTGGACAGTTCTTTAAACCCTTGGATATAATGAAGAGTAGCTAGCTTGGCTACAAACAGCTCTATAACTTCTACCTGGTTGGTTTTCCTTGATCTTTAAAGTTGTTACTCGCATATTGCACTGTATGTTACAAACTTTCCATGAGTATTATGTTAACTACATTTTATGTCAAGAGGGTTTATGGTAGCTTATAATTTGAGTTACTTCCTCAGCAAATGAGCCAGAGTATAAAGAAGTACATGGACCTGTGCCAGCATGCAAATAAGTACAAGCAGGTCTTGTTGGAGACCTTATCTTGAACGTTTAATGGTATTCGGAGAGTAACGTATGTAACCTGGGCTGTAAAATAGTGTAAGACACCATGATAATGAACTTGAATTCATTTGAGTTGCAGCCTTATAGATTTGCTATATTCATTGACAGATGTAATACATGTATAGTCAATAACTGCCAAACTGATACTTGGAAACAACATATGAAACACTAAGTAACATATACAACGACAATGACTCAAGATATTTATAAACTAAATGCAAAGATTGTGTAACTGTGTTATAAGAAGTTCTTAAACCTGTGCGAGACTTCAAAAAAGTGTGTGAATGTGTCATGTTGGAGACATTATCAGGAAAATTTAATGTTATTTTGTGGGTAACGTATGTAACATGATGTTACACGCTAACGCTGCCACTCTCAGAGAGCTAATATATTTCATTTTGTGGCTTATATAATGTAGTATTTAGAAATCATAGTGTACTAAATTCCTTTTGGGGGGAGGGGGGTCTATTGCCAGCGCAAGGCCTAGAGAATTACATTTTACATTTTTGTGTGATATGGTGCTACCATGTTTAACATCTAATAACTCAAAAAGTATATAAGATAGAAACGTAATGCTTGCAGTTTTGAAAAGAGTATATAAGATAGAAACGTAATGCTTGCAGTTTTGAAAAGGTAAGTAAAAATTCTTTAATATAATATCAAATTAATGAACATAAACTGGTTTCAATAAAATTTAAGACAAACTATATTAGAATAATTTATCATTTAAAATGGGGTTCAATGAAAAAATGTAACATACACTACATCGGGGGTGACTATATTTGTTTTCAAATGTCAGTATCTGTGGCCCAGAAATAGCTTACTTAGAAATATAGCCAATTTGGAAATCTTACCTTATCTTTTGCACTTTTCTGAAGTCTTAAAAAGAATTTTAATTATTAAATATTTTGTAGGGTAACATATGTTACAGGCTGTTACAGCTTAACACTGCCATTGTCAGAGGGCTAACATGTTGCAAAATCCTTGCAAGACATTGGGCTTCAAGAAAGATATGGTCTACAAACTTCCCCCCGAAGGGGGGAGGTAAACCATATCCAGCCAGTGGCCTACAAATAAAGAGACCACAATTTGATACGATATAGGTCTCCAAAGACAGTGTTGAATACTCCTGTAAAAGGTAAAATTCAAGGACTTTTCAAGGCCTTTGAGTGTTTTTCCAGAACTTTTCAAGGACATTTCAAGACAGTCCTGTATATTCAAGTACTTTCCAAGCCTGTGGGAAACCCTGATGGAGGAAAATGACAGAGAATGACTGCTGTGAATTGAAAGCTCACGACAGTCGACCCCAAGACAGGAACACCTGGAGATTTTTTTCTGTTATTTTCTGCCTATTCAGCTCATGCATATTGCAATTTGCTCAATTGGCTGACAAGTAAAAAAAAAAAAGATTATATTCTGTGGCTTAAAAAAAATTTGGGTACGAAATCTCATAATGTCTTACATTTCATCTTTAACACTCATGTGATTGTCTATTTTTTCCTGACAATATTTGGCCATATTGAATATGAAAACAAGTGTTTTTTTTCTGGTATTTAAGTCAATTTGTTCATTACCATCATGAATAGGAAGGGGAAAAAAATCTCTAAAACATCTCAGTAGGAAGTGACGAACCAAATAATTGAGCCGTGACACTTAGGGCTGCCACATTTACACGTGTAAACGGTACCGTTTCGTGTTTTTGCAATAAATGTTTACAAAATTGGCCTACCGTATACACGAACTTTACCATGTGACCAGCGTCGTGGTTTGTTAATAGCATTTTCTAATGTACATCACGCTCTGGATCATCAATCAGTTTGTTTGTTTTCTCAGATTCGGTTGTATTTGATAAAGTATCTACTGCATTTAGAATTATGGCGGACATGTTCAACTGACAGTATCTTACAATAGAGAGCATTTTTTCAAATTCTTTGCGTATTGGGCTTCCGCAGACAGTGGCTCAACGGGTCATAAAAATGTCCCAAATATGGTCTCAGTTAGTCACAGCTTGGAGAAAAAATTATATTCCTGCATTTTTAACAGTTATGTAAAGGCATATCTTAATATTTGGTGGAGACGCATGTATGGCTTAAAACTTTTTTGTTTACTTCCTGTCGGCGTGTGTAATCGATGTGTACGTAATGATTGGCAGTTATGTCTTGTGGGTGTCAACTCATTAACTACACACTTGCAACTGAAGAAAATGTCGGTAATATACCAGTCTGCGCATGTTGCAATCACTTTCCAATTACTTGAAATGAGTTCTATCACAAATAAACACCCAACCAAACAATTTCGAATATCGCACAAGGTTCAAGCTTTTCAAAGAAAAATATCAGCGATTTTACCGATCCGCATAATGAAAATAATCAAATCTGGAAGTTCTGTGCAAATGAATCGTTTCGGTTATTGGAACTCGTGTAAACGTTTACCAAATTTCGGTAAAAATGGCAGCCCTAGCGACACGTGATTTCCAATTATGTGATATTTTGACAAGTGTAGACTCGGACAAGCCTGTACAGCCTCCTTTGAAGCTTAGAAACTCCAAATGATGTTCAGTCGGTAGCTTTACACTCATAGAATATACAAGCAACTAGCAATGGCTCAGATCAGTCTGCAGGTATGCTCAGGCTGATCTGAGGCTTTGCTGGCCGCACATACCACATTGTGGGAAATCTCATGTCGCGGCTCAAATATTGTTTTAAGAATGGCCATATCAAATGGTATTTTTACCTTGTTTGGTTGACTATCTGCTGGACTTGGATCTATGTCAGGGAATCCAACTCCACAATCTTCAAAATCCTCCCATACATTATCTCCTGAAGATGTAAACAAACCTTAATCAAATGAAAAGATTAACCCTTTTCAGAACAATGGAACTTTCCATAAACTTACATATTAATGAAATAAAGTCAAGATGGTCCATTGTATATACTGAGGGGTCACAGAGTATAATTCCCCAAAAAATATTGTATTTATTTCTCTGAAATTTGATTTTCTCGTTTGTTTGTTTTTTATTTATATCTTTACCTTCCAGTCAACATTTTTTCAGTCATTTCCGGATGGGTCTTCCTGGGTTGAACCGGTACTAAGCAGAGGATAAAGTGTTTTTATTCAAGATTGATTTTGTTTTAGCAAACAGTGCAGACCCTAATGAAATGCAGCCCTATGCCGCATTTCATCTGGGTCTTTAATCTTTGCCATCGTACCCATTTAGGGGTTTCCAGCCAAAGGTTAAATGGATGAAAAGATTAAAACAGCTGCAAATCTCCAGATCACGAAAAAAAATCTACAAGGTTTGAAACAGATGGTGAAAATCTGTAACAGAAGTTGCACACAAAAAAACTTACCACCAGGCACCGAGGTTATAAAACTTGAGTTCATTCTCAAACTCAAAATAAAGGGCAATGATTGGCTGCTTGCGGACACTTGTCGTGTCCTCAAGCAGCCAATCATTGAGCTTTGTTTTGAGCTTGAGACTGTACTCAAGTTTTATAACCTCGAGGCCTGGTCTTGTTTAAAAATATTTGATTTGTCATTCCCTACTGGGATTATTTGTTGTTGTTTGGTTTGAGGTTTTACGTCCCAGTCAAAAGCTTTGGTCATGTTGAGAAGGTCAGTTACCTAACCACACTTTTTTCCTGGGCAAGCTTGACTAATTGGTAAAACGGTTCTTCTCGCACATACTTTCGCTTGTTACTGACAACAACCCTTCTTGAATCAGCAGGTGGAGGAGAATGACAATAGAAATTATATCACAATCAATCTTCACGAAAGTATGGGACTGGACCGGGATCGAACTTGTGACCCCTGAAACTGCAGTTGGACTGACAACAGGGGTTTTAAAGATGGGTAGGTTTGTAGATTTTTTTTGCATAATGAGCGAGTTAACTTGGATACTCAGAAACAAGCTTGTTTTAATATTCTACAGCCAAATATTGTAAGAAAAAAAAAGATATAAAATTAAAGACAATCATTGTGTGGGCTTTCCTACTCCCCCCAAAAAATGGACTAGGTCAAAAAATGGATTAAGCAGAAGTTTAGTGAAGTGTCATTCATGGTTCATGCCTCATTTTGGGCCAAAAAGGGACTAAGCACAAAATGAGCTAACATATTCTCCTTAGTTCATGCTTCATGGTGGGTGGCATAAAAATTCAAAAATTTCTGAACGTATTGGCTCAATATTAATGACAAGACATGTTCATTCAATATTTCAATTAGCTTTTAATTGATGTATTGCCAAACTACATTTGAAATATTTACCATTGAGTTTTCCTCTAATCATATTTTACTATTCTACTTTTTGTAGGCATTATATTATATTAAAGAAAGCAGTTGCCAAAAGATACCATTGAAAGTCTTATATCTCGAGTATTAACAATGTCAAAATCAGAATAATTACCTTCAGAAAAACTGTTATGTGAATGTTTTCCTTGCTTCTCTTTCACTGACTCTGAAACACCATCATCATCAAAACCAGCACCTGACAAATCATTCTGTGAGTTGCTCGCTTCACTGCCAGCTTCTGAACATTTTCCTTCAGTCTTTTGTGGCAATTTCTTTTCACATTCATCTAATTTAATTTCACTACCCAGTTCTTGAGTAGTATCTAAATGATCACTGTCTATCTCAAGGACCTCTATACTGGAGTGTTTTCTCAAACCATCACCTTTATCTATGTTATCGTTAGTTACTGTCACACTTTTTTTTACAGAGTTTTTATCATTATTCTTATCACATGAAGACAGATTAAGAGTATCAGAAACAGACCTATTCTGTTCACCACTATCAAAATGTTCATTGAATGAATCATTCAAACTAAAATTATGTAAATCTCCTATTTCTGAATTAATATCATCACCATGCTCTTCTGAAATGCTCTTCTCATGAAGCTCAGCAGAATCTAAATCTTTTATTTTGTCCTCATTTACAGCTCCATCATGCTTTTTCTCAGTATATTTGTCACTCATTTTGATGGCTTCAGCATTACATGCACTGGCACTAACTGATATTTTAGAAAACACAGAATTTTTATACTTAGTATCTCCAAATGTTGGAGAGGGCTGTGACAATTCTGCAAAGTTATCTCCAGTAATTTCTAAGTCATAATCATCATCATCAATTACAATGCTATCATCCTTAACAGAACCTGTTTCCTTCATAACAATATCATCAATCCTAGGACTTTTATTCTTTGGTGCTTTTGTAGGACTACTTTCTAATTTATTGTTTTGGGATTTAAAGTCATTCCCAGTTTCTTTTTCAGTGGGTTTAAAAAGTGGCTTCTGAGAGAGTTTGGGAGATGGGCTCTCAAACAGGTCAGCACTAGAAGAATCTAATTGGCTGCCAAGTATTACATTTTCATCAGATTTTTCATTAGGGCTTGGCCGAAGTCTTGTAAAACTAGAATCAAAGCTAACACCACAGTATGCAAGTTCTTTAGTTTTGTCTTTACTTGTATCTTTTAAAACATTTTTCTCACTCATGTTAGAAATATCACAGTCAGGGCTACAGTTTGTTTTCTGCCTTTTGGGCTGTGGGCTACCGTCACCAATAACATGATTTGGACTAGTAATTTCATTTTCATTCTTTGAATATCTAAAATTATCTTCATTCTTAACATCATTATCATCTATTAAACAGGCATTTGAATCTATAAAATTATTATTTTTATGTTTATAATCACTTTCCTGAATAGAATCTGAATCCGAAAGATCAGTAATATTACTAACACTTTTATCATTTAACATCAGATCAGTTCTTCCAGTGTTTTGAACATCCTCTTTCATTTTTTCTATTTCCAGTCTTTGCTTCTGTGAAGATCTTAAATCATGATCTTGTTTACCTTTACTATCACCTTTACTATCATTAAACACTTCAGAATGATCTGAGTCACTATCAGACTCTCCCCAAATTTCTTTCAACATGACATCTAGTTTAGTCTTGTTCAAATCCTCATCTACGTCCATTTCCTGAGCAGAATCATCGCTTTTAGTTAGCTCCTTATCAGTTGCTTGTTGAAGTTTTTGACACAAAGCTAATAGCTCAGGTACGACAAACTGCTTAGAAAACTGTATCAGTTCTGCCTGACATGTGGCTGTCAGAGTTAATTCTCCTGTGTACAGGAAGGTTAACAAAGCTAGAGCACTTTTCACTGTGAGTTCTAAATTGAGCTGATCAGACTTGTCTTCCTGAAATAAATAGAGGATCTGATATTATATTGGTTATGTGTTATTGAATATATCAAGCAATTTGAGGAAAATTGATAAAATGCAAGGCTTGTCATGCATTTATCGTTTTATTGCAACAGGTAAAATTTAATTCTATTTGATCCTTGATAAGTTTTTGGATTTATAGACAATATCTCGAAAAAAAAATATTTTAATATTTCTTTCAATATTTCCCTCCTAGCCTCAAGAAGTCAACCAGGGTCTACTTCAGTTACATGAATCTCTCCTTGTTAGCAGATATCTATAAACTCTGATTTTTTATATGAGACAATGTAACCCCTGTCCTATAAGTACTTCTGTAACTCTTTAAAAGATCTATTGATGAAATTAGTTATATCCATTATTATATTTATTAGAATATATTGTTAGCAGAGTATATCCCCAAGATTTACACACACTAGGTTCAGAGAAAGGGCAAAGTTTGAACCTAACAAAGCTGTTACTGCTCTGAGAGTATTTACCGGATAAAACCTATTGGTTTATCCTTTAAAATGCTTAATTAATTGATATGCCATTACCTGATTTTCAAGTAATCCTATTTCAAGGTAAAATTAAACATTATGAACTCAGATATTGTACGGAAAACAGTGTGGACCCTGATCAGCTGGCTTCTTCAAGCTCTTACTGAGATGTTTCCAATGAGTACAACAATACACGTTTTAAAGTAAGAATAAGACAATGTCCATCATTTTATTTGGTTAAAAAATGACAACATAAAATTGAGACCATGCTGCATAGAAAATTTACCTTGATAAGCTGAGGACATCTCAGTGAAAGAATGTTCTTATGTGCAAAAAGTTTCTGGCCATCTGATGTGATCAGCTGAACGTCACTGTATTCTGGATTGTTCACAAGCCTTCGGAAAGACTCCAGCACATTTTCCCTTGCTTTCATTTCGTCATCTTGCTACAAAAAAATTCAAACCAAAGTTCTATGAACTGTTATCTGACTATAAGGCCTCCGGTAAGGGTATTTTTTACTGACCGTCGTTCCAAGGCAGTGCTTCTTTTGTGGATTTTTTTTTTTTGTTATGCTTCATGTTGGTGTGTGTTGTGCTGTCGTGTCTGTTCCTTGTAGCCTTGTGGTCACCTGCTGGGAAAGGGCTGACCTCTTTACTGTCGTGTTTGTTTTGTTTGCCACTTTCCCAAATGTGTCCTGGTTCACATCAGAATTAAGGGTGAGGTTGGGCGCCATGAAACTGGTTTAAGCCTTCTAGTAAAATATTTTTACTGACCGTTCCAAGCAGTTCTTCTTTTGTGGATAATTTGTATTTTTTGTGTCTTGTGTTTCTCATGCTTTCCTGTCTGTTCACTGCTGCCTTGTGGTCACCTGCTGGGAAAGGGCTGACCTCTTGGCTCTTGTTGATGATGTTTATTGTATTTTTGTTAATTTCCCATGTGGTATCCCGAGTCAGGTGTGGTACTTTATTGTATTGTTTCCTGATCTTTGCCATCTTTCTTACTTTTCTTGCAAAACTTTATATCAATATTTATCACTAAAAAATTTCAGAACTACTCCTTGAGTGATTAGTGAGAAATAGTCCTGACAAAAATTTGGTGGTTTTGTGCATGCCACTGGGATGCTTAGAGGCCGACATTTTGAATTTGAAACAATATTGCACAACTTCACATCCATATCTACCATATCCCCAAATTTCATAACAATCCCTCCAGTGGTTACTGAGAACTCATCCAAACTAAATTTGGCCAGAAAGAAAAAGAATAAGAAATGGGGCATAAACAAGGTCTTCCAACTTGGTTTGGGAGACTTTAAAATAAGAAAGGGAGCAAAAACAATTAGTCTCCCCACTTCATTTGGGATACTTAATTACATAATCCTACAAAAACTTCAGATTTCACTATATAGGCCAGCTCAGACATTTTGGTACTTATCCGATATGAATAAAAGCCTCATTTAAATGCCCATATGTCTGCTGAGAATTCTTCACTCAACAATGAAAAATATGAACAAAATACAATGTGCTGACTCTGACAGGCCTCTAGATAGGAATGTGTGATTAAAAAATTAATCTTCTTATTTCTCAACCAAAAACATATGTAGTAGGTACTCAAAATAACCATGTCAATGAGACAATTCTTTTGAGCACAGAAAACACAGACTACAACTCATGGGTAAGAAAATATCAACATGTTTATATCTAGATCTACAGTAAAACCTGTCTTAAGCGTCCACTCAAAAATAACACAAAAATTAATTTTTCAATGCCGATTATCGCTTAATGCAGGTCAAAAGTATTACAGAATGCTCCAATGGGAGCATTCTGCAATACTTCGACCTTCATTAAGCTACCATTTTCCATAAAGACCTTTGTTTTGTCTATCTTTAAGTGGCCACTTAAGACAGGTTTAACTGTATATGGCTCAAATATGACTGGTTGAGTACTCTCTTACCTGTAATGTCAGAACTTCTTCAACTGGCAGAAAACCTGTAGCATCCAGATCAGTAGGACTCTGGGTGGTCGTCTCATCTGTGTCTACCGCTAGCTCTGCCAGGACAACTGCAGTCTGTGTAGAAGCTGTGAAGATGTCCTCTCCCACAATGTCTTTCTGCAAAAACTTGACATTGACCCAATTTGTTGTATGATAAATAACAAAGGCACAGACCAGACTGTGCTGATGCACAGTCTGTTCAGTGCCTTTGTTTTTTGCATCCTGTAAAGTATGTTGATTAAACTAGCTACAAGCCAAATTTCAATATTCTAGCTAGTCTCTATAGTTGAGTTGGCTGGTTGGTTGGACTTTAGAATTTGTCCGCCACTGTTTGTTGTGTTCATTGGAAGATTATGCTTTAACAGATGATACATGGAATTGGTGTATAAAATTATACACCTATTATGATGGTTAGGGTAAGGTTAAGGTAAGGTTTATGTCTGGTAGCAACTATAACATATCCAATATATTGTAGGTACTAAGTGCATAGGTCAGATAAAAAGGCTGACAGATTCTAACTCCGGCTGGTTTTAGCCTATCTATGTCTCTAACCGTAAGGACTGGTTTTCTCGTGACATAGCCCATATGAGCCATGCCATAAGAAACTTTATCTGTGGCAGTTCACCATTGCTGAAAAGTCAAAATTTCAAAAATAGGGAACTTTAAAACTTCAAATCTTAAACTTTTGCAGCCTGCCTCAAAATATTAACAATTTTAACAAAAGCTTTTTGATAACACTTAAAGTGCCTGCAAAAATTGCAACTGAAACTGCAGTCTACTTCAATCATATGCTGCACATATTTGCTAACATTATTGACTTATTTAATTGTAAAGGCAAAGAGTGTGGCCCCAGATCAGACTGCTCCTATAGGGGCAGTCTGATCTGGATCTACACGGTTTGACCTAGAGGCTTCTTAAACATTTCAGGAGACAACAAAAGCAGACAATTTTTGTTGTGATCAACGCTTTAAGGGTTAATAAGATTTTTTTAATAAAACTGCAGCACCTAGTATAATTTCAGTAGTAAAAATATCTTCTGGTCTTAGAGCATAAAATGATTTATATGTGCTTGGTCTAGACCCATAGCCCACCATTTCACAACTTTTATCGCCTGCTCCTCTCGTCTGCGTCTGTTCTTAGGTAGCCTATATTGAAAAGAATAAGGACCCAGATCATACTGCTCCCTTGGGACCAGTCTGATGAGAGTTCCAGGAAAAAATCCAGTCTTAAGTGCAATTGAATATATGCAGCAGACATATAAATCAGTCAACATTTTAAGGACACAAAAAAATAGTGATCGGATAAGGGCTCATTGCCGCACCTATGGTGCCGCACCAGAGGTGCTGGTGGCCTTGTCACTAAGGGTTGGAGCCCCTTGGTTAGCTCAAAAATAGTCTAAATCTGCAAAACCCTAACTGTCTTGGGTGAAGCAGATGTATTAGTTCCAATACAACCAATGTTCAGCCCTCAGGCCCCTCACGTGGCTGCCTGTGTAAGATAAGATGGGTAAGGTAAGAACTTATAATTCAGGCTAAAACCTCAGATATTCTTATCCATAGTGCAAGTAAAATGAATCTTATAATTGCAAGGGGGCCAGAGATCCAAATCAGGAAGCTCTTATTTGAATAGTAAATTCAATATCTTATCTTGGCTTATATTTGTAACATCATTTTTCAGGCTTTCAGATAAGAGTGCATTTGATTGTTTTCGATTTTTCAATCAAAACATATGTTGTGGGTACTCAAAAGAACCGTCTCAATGAGACGGTTCGTTTGAGCACCCAAAACACATGTTTAAACTGATGGATAAGAAAATAATTACAATATTGTACTCAAAAAATTGGCTTATCTCATTCCATGATAAAGAAAACTACCTTCTGCTCTTCCTGTATAAATGATTGCTCCCTGCCAGGTATAGATAGCAGTCGATTAAACTTCCTGCCTGCTAGTGGACCAGAGATCTGTATCGGGGGAATGAGAGCTTTAACATAGAAACTTTCCATCTCGGAACCAGTATCTGTCACCGATCTGTCCCAGAGGGCTGTATCTTTATTCAAGCTCAAGAAATTACTGCAGAAAAGTTCCATGATACCTTCTGAAGAACCATTGCTGTCCTGTAGAGAGATAGACTCATGGGTGAAAGTTCAAAATTTCCAAAATCCTGAACTTTAGAAATTCAAATTATAAACTTGTAGGACGCCTACAAAACTGAATAATTTCAAGTTTAAATGATTAATTGTGTTTAGATGATCTGAAACCCAATCAGAGAAGCTACTATAATCTGCATAATTCAGAGTTATGAAGCTGACTTTCTATGGAAAGTCAGCACTTTCTATGGAAAGTCAGCCTCAAAATCCTGAAGTCAGGATTAATCCTACAAACTTTCACCTATGTAGACTATTCAGTCGAATCAGCTTGACTAAAATCTACTCTGAACATTTTGTTCGAGCTGACCCAATATAATTTGGACATTAGATTTTGGAAGGAACCTAAGACACTTGCAAAAATAGAATAGGTAGAATATACATCTCAAAATGGCACCTAAGTCTTAACCTCTATCATGCATAACCCGGATATATCATGTTTTGAAAACAGTGTCAATCCAGATTAGCAGGCTTCTCAGAAGCCAGCTGATCTGGATCCACACTGTTTTCCACTCTGCTTGTATATACATGCTAATAACTGAAAAATTTTACAACATGGACTCTTGCTGGAAGCAGTCAATATTTGGTAAAATTTGCATAATATTATATTGTCTGCTTCCAGCAAGAGTCTATAGACTATGTTAATTATTTCACTCTTGTATATAGGTAAAACCTGTTTAAAACGGCCACTCATAATAGACAAAACAAAGATCTTAATGACAAATGGTGGCTTAATGAAGGTGGAAAGTATTGCAGAATGCTCCCCTAGGAGCATTCTGCAATACTTTTGACCTGCATTAAACTATAATTGAACTTGAAAACAAGTTTTCAGTCTTTTCCAGAGTGGCCGTTTTACACAGGTTTTACTGTACCTCATCTGTTCCTAAGACTTGCATCACTTTATCAGCCAATCTTCTCTGTCTATCAGCATCAGACAGACTGGTCAACTCAAAAACTTCTTCCACACTGAAATATATCATAAACGCATGGGTGAAAGTTCAACATTTCCAAAATCCTGAACTTTTGAAAATCAAATCTTAAGACTTGCAGTATGCCTATAAATATCAACAATTTCAAGTTTAAATGGTCAATTGTCTTCAGATAAACTGAAATTAAATCAAAGAAGCCATAATAATCTGCCTATTCAGGATTATGAGGCTGACTTTCTGACTTTTTGTTTTAATTTTTCAACCAAAACATTATGTTGTGATTACACAAAAGAACCATCAATTCACAATTTAGCCCTAAATACATTTCCTGATCTTGACCTAAGGTGATGTTTTCATTTAGAAGCATTTCATTATTTTGAATATGATAAAATTGAAATTACTTTTTGTTTTGATACTTAATGTCCAAGTCAACAATTTTTCAGTCATGTCTGGATGGGTCTTCCTTGGATGAACCAGTACTAAGCAGGGGATCATGTGTCTTGCTGAAAGACACAGTGCCTCTGGTGAGGCTCGAACCAAACTGCAACAATCTCGAGTCAAGTACTCTACCAATGAGCCACAGTGCCCCTCAAGCAAGAAGATAAGTTTGCTGACAAACCAATATGCCATAAGTAACATAATCTTCTGAACTGGTCCCTATATTCATTATCATAGGATTACTTTTTGTTTTTGTTCTAAACTCTTTCATTGCTAGTGGTGACTTTGGTGGTCTGCTGATAACCTTTGCAAACAGTTTGAACCCAGATCAGGACTGACAGAAAGTAAATTTTGAAAAAAAATCAGCAGACGACAACAAAAGCATGAAAAATCATCCAGCATGCAACAAGTTAATTCAGATTAGGACTTGACCAGGTCTTTAGTTAAGAGTGTGTATCAAAAAACTAATTTTCTTATTTCTCAACCAAAACATATGTTGTGGGTACTCAAAAGAACCGTCTCAATGAGACGGTTCTTTTGAGCACCCAAAACATATGTTAAAACTGATGGGTAAGAAAATATGTACAATTTTACGCTCGAAAATTTTGTTTATCTAAACCTGTGCTTGACTATTCTTACTGTTTCTTTCTTTTGCTCTTCTTGTCTCTAGTAGAAGCACCTGCCTGTCCTAATCCCTCCATCAACTCCTGTTTGTTGACACTGCCTTGATCAGACATTGAAGATGATATTGCCATAGCCAGCTGCACATCCTCTTCTAACTTGCTGAAAGAAAATTATCAGAACTTGATGTTTCATGATTCTTTTGATTCAAAAAGCTTCTTATGATAGAATACAGTAGAGATCCTGATCAGTATAATCTAGGTCAGTACTGTTTGCTTGGCCTGCACTGTCTGGTATAAGACAAAATCGATCTTCCGAGAAAGTAATACAATATTTTTGGAAATCATAACCTGGGACCCCTCAATAGTCAATATACAATGAACCATCCTGACTTCATTGTAGGTAGCTTCATGGAATTTTCCAGTAAAAGCAAATACTGCAATTAAAACAATGAATACGAGCCGTGACATATGATTTCCAACCATGTGGCATTTTGACATGAATAGACTCAGACAAGCCTGTGCAGCCTCCTTTAAAGTTTATAAATTCCAAATGATGTTAGGTCAGTAGCTTAATATTCAAAGAATATTTAAGAGACTGGCAAAGGCTCTGATCAGACTACCCGTATGCGCAGGCTGATCCGAGGCTTTGCTGGTCTAACAAAATTGTTTTAGAAGCCTTTTGATCAAACAGTGTAGACCCAGATCAGACTGCTCCTCTAGGTCCAGTTTGCTTGTCCACTACATAAATCAATAATATTAGCAATTATATGCATCAGACAACTTAAGCAGACATTATTTTCATGTGGTTCATGTGCAAGTGACCTAGAAAACTGTATCAAGGTCAGAAATGCCTATAAAACAAATCTTTGTAATGCCCCAATGTAATACCCCAGGCCAATTCTAATAAAAGCAGCCAGTTAGTTTTTGAGGTATTGCATATGCCCATGCTGACACTAATGCTGATGCCAACAAGATTTGCAACAAAAAAATTCTTGCTCCTGTTCGGTGGGGAGACATAATGAAGGCAAACGTGAGTTTCAAAACATGAGGGATGCTTGGGTAGTCAATAGGTCAAGATAAAGCAAATGTTTGATTGTTATATTATAATAAATTTCTTACCTATCAATTTTAGCTAATGTTTGAGTGCTCCAAAGAACAGTCCTTTTGAATTCCCAAAGCATATAATTTGGATGAGAAACAAGAAAAACAATTTTCAAATATGCACTTTTATCTGGAGGCTAGGTAGTCATATCAACAAATTTATTTTGTCTAGATACATACCTTTTAGGTTCTTTAACTGGCTTCCTTTTCCCTAGTTTCTTGCCTGGTTCTGTTAATTTAATATTGCTGAAAAGAAAATATCACACACTTACAAAATAAGCCAGTTCATTGAGATTTTCCTACTTTAATACTGCAAATGTGTTCACACAGCTATCTAGTGAGACTTGACATCTAAAATTTGGTCTGAGCCTTCACATGCTTGCTTACTATGTGTGGGCGAGTGGCAAAGACATTGGCAAGACTGGGCAAATGTGCAGGTTGCTCATAATATTTTGGTCCATATCGTAAAAAACTATAGAATTTTAATAGTTTTAAAGGTTTCATTAGAAGTCTTGTGTTACATGATTATGTCAGGTTTCAGAAAGTATATCACAGAATTTACTGTATGAGCTATGAGCTATGCCTATTTAGCCAAATGCTAAAAAATTGTGTCATTTGAAACAACAAAGTCATAGTTTTGAAAGCGTGAGAAAAGTGCACAACAGCTGATGTCAATTGCCACTGCAAAATGACATCAGTCATGGGATTAGACAGGGTAAAATTCTTTTGACGCTTGAAAGACGCTACAAATACATGTAAACATATGCAAAACAGTCCAACTATTGCAGGATTTCTTCAGTGCAATGACAGAGAGTTGGAAGAAGCTGAAGACTTCAAATGTGTTTTTGTCGTTTATTGTGTGTTCGAATTGAAATAGATCTGCTCTAGTGCGTGAATTGTTGAGTAATAATTCACTGTTTGTCAGTCAGTTGTACAAAGATAAATCACTTGCCTTGCAGGCTCAGGATTTGATCTTTCTTACAACCGGTCACAACTGACCTCCAAACAGTGAATACTCAAAATTCACTGAAAAAGTTGATCTATTTCTCAATTAACCTTTTAACAGAATCTGGTATAACTCCAGCTGCCAACAAGGTTTGTCTCTCTTCCTCTTGTTCTTTCACCAGTTTCAACATGGCCTCTGTTGTTACACCTAGCTGTTGAGAACATTTCTTCAAGTGGGATAGCCTGGCCTACAATACAGAGAGTATAAAAATAATGAAGCACCTTCATATCACTTATCCCTACCCAGCCCCACAGTGCAGTCTGTAACTAGTCAGACTGGGGATCCAGGGGTAGCGAAATCCATCCCAGCCCGATCCCATACTTTCGTGGAGAATGATCATGAAATTAATTCTTTGGTTATTCTCCTCCTTCCGCTGATTCAAGAAGGGTTGTTATCAGTTACAAGCAACGTATGAGCACATAAAACTTCAAACAAAAATCACTTAACCCTTGTCCTACCGCAACCAGATTTATCCGTTTATAAAAACACTGTAGATCCAGATCAGCTGGCTTCTGACAAAGCCAACTACAGTCAAATCTTGGTTATCCGAACGTCGATTATCCGAAACTACTGGGTTATTCGAAGACTACGGACAGTCCCGACTTTTTTCTCTATTATCTATTGCAATTAAACTACCTATTATTCCAATTTCGATTATTCGAAAAAATCAATTTTTCAAAGTGATTCGTCGGTCCCGATTAAAGAAATTGCTATTAAATTACCCTTCAAGATTCGAAGTCCAAATGTCACGCATGGTGATCATGATTTCTTTGTTTGGTCGAGTTCGATTTACACACCCGAGTGATTTAGCAAACAAAGTTGCAACAGGTAATTGACACCGGATTAACATTCACACTATTACGCGATGAACCGTTAAGTGATTAAATGGTGTCTTTTATTAAGGTCGTCTGCAATGATGGTTTTGTTTGATGTTTTTTAAATGCCTAATTATGGGGAATTGTGAGCTAAACTTGATTTTAATATGATCGTCTCATCCTTTGATTTATTCTTGACCATTCACATTAAGCGAACACACCAAGCGCACCGACTTTGTACAACCAACAGGTTACAACAAAAATAAAAATTTCGATAATATACGAATTTCATGGACATGTGTTTTGGGTGCTTAAAAGAACTGTCTCATCGAAACACTTCATTTGAATGCCTAAAACACAATTTTACGATTGAGGGAAAACAACCCAAACCTAGGTATTGATGCTTAAAAGGACCCTCTCATAGAGACCGTTCTTTTAAACACCCAAATCGTATGCTTTTGCTGAAATAAAAGAAAAGTTAACAGCCCAAAAAGCACACAACGTCGGGCCACCAGCGGCCTGCCAGCGATATGCCATCTCAATGGCCTATCGCTGGTGGGCTGTTGATGGCCCAACATTGTGTGCTAGCTGAGATGGAGACCTCATGACATTAGGGCGATAAAAACGAGACAATATTTCGTCAGTAAATATGATTCGTTAATTTACATTTAACCTTTAATTTCATTGTTGTTATCGATGTTGTTACATGTATATAGAGGGAGCGCAGTGGCTCAGTGGTAGAGTGCTTGACTCGAGACCGAAGGGCCGTGGGTTCAAGCCTCACCGGCGTCACTGCGTTGTGGTCCTTGAGCAAGACACATTCATCCTAGCTTAGTACTGGTTCAACCCAGGAAGACCGTCCCGCATAACTGAAAGATTGTTGAGTGGACGTAAAGAATCAAATCAAACAAACAAAAACATGTATATAGCGGATTGCAATAAAGATCTGATTTTCTTTTCTGCGTTCTTAGAACTGTAAAGCATAAGAGACGATGAGGCAACAACCCAAAGGAGCTTATTTTCTTTAATGCTTTGACAGATGCTCTGATTACTTCACCGAAAACACGAGTTGAAGTTGCAAACTCTGGCAAAACCATGACGTTCTATGAAAGTATCTGGGCTTTTCAGAAAATATCCAAAACTCCCGTTTTCGATCATTCAAACTACTGATTATTCGAAAGGATTCCTGCGGTCCCTGGCACTTCGAATAATCGAAGTTTGACTGTAATCAGATATACTGTTTTTCACTCTGTTTGAAAAAACATGCTTACAACTGGAATGCTGCAGGTTTACAGGATAAAGATTGGTAAGGAGAGTTGCATATAAAATATTCAGCATAAGGGCTAATGTTGACATCATTTACACCTATTCAGCATGATAAGGGCTAATGTTGACATCATTCACACCTATTCAGCATGATAAGAGTTACTAATGACATCATTTACACCTATTCAGCATGATAAGGGCTAATGTTGATATCACTTATACCTATTCAGCATGATAAGGGCTAATGTTGACATCATGTACATCTATTCAGCATGATAAGGGTTAATATTGACATCATTTACACCTATTCAGCATGATAAGGGCTAATGTTGACATCATTTACACCTAATCAGCAAGATAAGGGCTAATATTTACATCATTTACACCTATTCAGCATAATAAGGGCTGATGTTGACATCATTAACACCTGACTCCCAATCAAATACAGATAAATCCCAACTGACTAAACCATGCATGATTTTTAAAATCTTAACCCATATAAGCCTAGCGTCCTTTTTGTGGGACGAAGGTAAACAGTGCAGATCTAGATCCGATGCCGCAAAATGCAGCGTCCGATCAGGGTCTCCAACATTTGCTTACAGAATGTTTTATTAAAATTTGAACAAAAATGAAAAATACCACCCAACTACCATTAAAACAGAAATGGACTGGTCCAATTGATAGGAATAATCACGTCCATTCAGCTAAAATGGGGTAAAATCAATACCGTAAGACGCTGTTTGTACCTGTTCTGTATTGAGAGTCTGACCACACATGGGACAGTTAAGCACAGCAGTTTTGGCTTTCTCTAGAGCCTGCTTCTCTGACCTTTCCTTCTTTACAGTCTCCTCCAGTTTATCTATACACCTAAAATAAAGATTACATAGGCTTTTACATGATTGCTCATTTTTAGAGGATCTTACATGAGTGCTCATTTTATTTAATTTATTAAACGAGTTGGGGAAAAGAGATAAAATGCGAGGCTTGCCAAGCATTTTATCTCTTTGTCGCAACAAGTTTAATAAATTCAATAATACAAAAGCATGAATGTTAGATTCTATTTATCATATGACATTAAGATTACTTTGAAGTCTCATTCCTGATGTAAAAACGTTATAATTTTGTCATTATGTACGCAACGTTGTTATGGACGTCATAATGTTTCCCAGAAATCTATAAACCACTAGTGGTTTATCGATTTTATTGTATGGTGTTATTTCACTCCAAGACGCGACGTCATATGATATATTGAATTTATTAAACGTGTTGCTTTTGTTTTCGGGGTGGGTCTTCCTGGGTTGAACCAGTAAGTTCTCATAGCTGTCATTTTGTCCAAAAACAATAATTTTGAACCAAACTCCTTCATGCATATGTTCAATGTGTCTATATTGTGAAGGCAAAGCATGAAATTATTCTATTAAAAGCTGTGGTAGGAGTTGATCGGCCAATGAAGGCACTATCTATGCTTTTTCAAAAGCCATATTAGGGGAAAAGTTCTCATAGCTGTCATTTTGTCCATTTTTTTTTAACCAAACTCCTCCATGCATATGTTCAATGTGTCTACATTGTATAGGCAAAGTATCAAATTGCTCCATCAAAAGCTGTGGTAGGAGTTGATCGGCCTGTGTATGGACTCTGATAGCATTTAGGCATAAACCCTATATAAAAAGCCATTTAGAATTACAAAGGTAATTAACTCTAAAAGAACTGGCCCCTAGCCCTTACTTTTTTGTTAAAAGTATATGCCTTGTAGATATTAATATGTTTGCAAGGTTTGATGAAATTCCAGCAATGACTCTTCAAATTATTAAGGAAACAAAACACGGACAGACAACATAAAAACAGTATACCCTCCACAAAGTTTGCAGGTGGTATAACAAGGCACTAAAAACTCACCTGTTGACATGTTGGAGTCGTCTCTGTGAGCTCATGTGTGACAAGTTCTTCTTACATACTTCACAAGTTACCTCAACATCAGACAGAGTTTCCTCCCTGTTTTCTAAAAGAAAAGGAAGAACTGTAAACAAATTGAACCAAATTTTATTCAAGCTTTTATGTATATAGAGGATCTTACACGAGTGATCATTTCATATGGAATTTATTAAAAGAGCCTTCAGCCTTCGGCGAGTTTAATAAATTTAATATGAAATGATCACGGGTGTAAGATTCTGTTTATCATATAAGCTTTTAATGAAATTTTATTGCCTTCAAAGTTTGTTTATTTCAATGAAAATTTGTATTGTTGTAATGTATGTCGTCATGATGTTACTTGTTCCCACAGAAAGTGTTATGTAACATGTGGTCATAACATTATTTATGACATTAAGTTATCCACTGAATATTAGCATCGTCATATGGGCCTCGACATGAGAAAACCTGTCTTCAGGGGGTTGAGAGCAACACAGGCGCAAACCAGCCTGCGCATCCGGGCAGTCTGACCAGCGCCTTTGTTATTCGCTTTGTGGAAAGTATCATATGTAAACCTGCTACTAGCGAAATTTCAATTTTCTAGCCAGTCTGTGTAGCTGAGAGACTGGTTTGAAACTCCCTTTTTTGGACCCCGAAAACAGGTTTTCTCATGACGAGGCCCATATGATGTCTATCAATGTTCCAATGTACCAAAGGTTGGTCTGTGATTGTCACATTTCCTGATCATATTCACTTGTGTTTTGTTTTGTTACTTTACGTCTCAATCAACAGCTATGCTCATGGCGGGACGGTCAGTTCACCTAACCACGCTTTTTCCTGGGCAAGCTTGAACAAGCAGTTAACCAGTACTTCCTGCACTTACTTTAGCTTGTAACTGAAAAACAACACTTCTTGAATGATTCAGCCGAAGGGAGGAATTATTTCATGATCAATCTTCACGAAAGTATGGGACCAGGCCGGGATCAAACTTGCGACCCCTGGATCTGCAGTCAGACACGCATCTGTAACCAGACACATTACCCACTGCTTCGTATTCCAACCATCCAGATCAGTGAGCATTGCCAATAAAACATATATCCATTGTTAACATGGTTCATACAGGCAAGTTTGAGTAAAATTCAAGGACTTTTCAAGGACTTCTAAAAACTATCCTACAGTTTTCAAGGACTAAAAGTTTAGGAAAAATCCTGATTTAAGTGTTAAAATTCTAGTTCAGAAATGCTAGACTGAGATATTGACGACATTAGTACTGGAAAATTAGTATCAAATTGTTGTGCCTTTATTTGGTGCAGCATTTGCTGCACCAAATAAAAGACAACAATTTTATACTAATTTAGGTCTCTATCAACAGTGCTAAATCTTCAGATTTTCAAATACTTTTCAAGGCAGATTTAATTTTCAAGGACTTTTCAAGAAAGTCCTCTAAATTCAAGTACTTTTCAAGCCTGTGCAAACCCTGGTTAACTATTTGCATGCTAGAAAATTTTGCAGGCCTCTCTGTCATCTGCAGGGTTTTTTTTTCAAAATTAACTTTTTCAAAGAAAAACAAACATGAATACCATTACGGTGTCAAACATTTTGGATTCAGACCAGGTCTGACAACACTAGTGTCTAGCTGGCATAGATTTAATAGGCCTGTGCTTAACAAGTACCTGCCTTAACAGGGGTGTAAAACTCCACTCACCCGCTCGCATTTGCGAGTAAAATGTTAAGCAGGGCGAGTAAAAGTTTTGACAATTTGTATGGTACTATTTTAATTTACAGCATCTCGAAGAAAAACTGGGACATGAGGGGTGAGTAACTTATTTGGAAATTTTACACCCCTGCTTAAGAATGCAATACATAGCTTTCTATTGGCAAGCAACTGTCTCAGCAGATTTGCTTTAAATGATTATAGAGTTGATTATGAAGTTTTAGAAACTAAAAAATTGTGTTTTGCAAACATTGTTTCAAAACCTTCAAACCAAAGTTCAGGCCCCGATGTTATAAAAAAAATCATGCTCAACTCAACTGAGCACGAAATTCAACTGTGCATGAAAACTAAAATACCGACTAATAAAGAAGTGTCTTGCTTCAAGTCTCTCAGATGTTGTATTTATCATGCTAATAAATGTAAAAATGCCAACAATTGTTGGCATTTTAACATTTATGACCAGGATAAATTTGTGCTCAGCTGAGTTAACTATGAAAAAAGTTTTATAACCTCTGGGCCTGGCCTTCGTTTGTTTTGTTTGATTTGATTCTTTGCGTCCCATCAACAATCTTTCAAGGGATGGGTCTTCCTGGGTTGAACCAGTACTAAGCTAGGATTAATGTGTCTTGCTCAAGGACCACAACGCAGTGACGCTGGTGAGGCTCCAACCCCCGGCCACTAGGTCTCAAGTCAAGCACTCTTCCACTAAGACACTGCGCTCCCATCTTGAATAATTACCTTCATTTGTCAGTCCATCCCCAATGCTTCCTTTCCAAGTGGGTCCAATTGTCACACTGCTAGAGCCTCTCATGGACAAACCATCCTTAAACTCACAAGTTTCATTCAAATCAATCAACCCGGCAGAAGCTACACTCTGTATTCTCTCTTTTCTTTCAGTTTTACTTGCTTTGCTCTTTTTCTGCAGCGACAGCTTACTGTTTGGCTTTTTCTCTCCCTTTTTAGGTTTGTCTCCCTTTGTAGGTGACGATGATGTCTTCATTATCTTTAACAGTTTTTGTCTTAGATCACAGAGTTTTTCTCATTTTTTTTAAAAAAAATTGTGATTTGATGCTGGATCAACTTTAATCTTCTAGTTTAAATTCAAATGTAATGCTACCCAAAGGCACTATTTCTGTTAAAAAAGCCTTTTCATCTGTAAAAAAACAATGAAATGAACATAAACTCCATAGGTTTATATAAACAAAAAATTTAAGCGTAAAATTTTAAATATTTTCTAATCCATCAGTTTGTACATATGTTTTTGGTGCTCAAAAGAACCGTCTCATTGAGACGGTTCTTTTGAGTACACACATTATATGTTTTGGATGAGAAATAAGATCATTAGTTTTTGGTACGCACTCTTAACTAAAGGCCTGGTTCATATCATTAATACAATCAAAGTAAGAAAATTGAAGGTATAAAATAATTAAAAATCTGTTTATCGCCAGACTAAATGCTTTTTCTTTTTAAACAGGGAATTCAATTTACTTTCGTACCATCAATACTGTAATTAATGATCATGTTAAAGATTTGAATTTTTTGTTTTTTGGCATATAAAAATTCTCATTATTTACGACTTTAATGACTTCAAATAAAATGGTTGCCTATCATAAACATTGGTCTTAAACATAATAATAGACAAACACAGGTCCCATTCAACAACATCACACATGCACAAAACATTGAGCAGGTCCATAGGGTTATGGTATAAGTATATGTGTTAAGTAATTCTTCCAAAATACATAATCATCTACTTCCATACTTTAAAACAGTCTAAGAGTGAAGGCACTTGTGAGACTGGACTACATAAGCCAGGTCCCCAGATAAGAGTGCGTAACTGAAAATTATTTTCTTTTTTGCAGGGGCCCACTGATGTGAATGATTCTTTTTTGCAGGGGCCCACTGATGTGGATGATGCCCCTGCACCTGCATGTTAATCAAAAATCCGATTATGATGATATATGATATTTCTCAACCAAAACATATGTTGTGGGTACTCAAAAGAACTGTCTCAATGAGACAGTTCTTTTGAGCACCCAAAACATATGTTTAAACAGTTGAATAAGAAAATAATCGCAATTGTACGCTTAATTTTTTTGCTTAATTTGCCCTACGAAAAGCTCAGGCTTGTTGAGCCTTTGCTGATCACCTAGATGCAATGAGTACCAAAACCTCATACTCATACCCATACTGGTTCCATTGTTGTTTTACCAACCTAAAAACGCTAATTTACTAACCAAATACATGACTGGCAACTAACATTTTTCTTAATGAGTGTAAACAAAAAGAGTTGGAATTTAAGAATAATTGCTGAAAACTTTGGCAAAAGTGACCAATCAAAAAGTGAAATAAGAAAATTAAGTTCTGATTGCGCACTCTTATCTAAACGCTCAATACACTGTTTTAATTTCTGACTCACTGTGTATTAACTATATGTGCGTTGCTTCGGAATCAGCTACCGAGCTATTCCAGCTGCTTCATTGTATCCCTTTTGAAGCTATTGTTTGTTTGTTTGTTTTTGTTGCTTTACGTCCCATGTCAACAGCTATGGTCATTGCGGGACGGTCATTTCACTTAACCACACTTTTTCCTGGGCAGGCTTGAGCAAGCGGTTAACCAGTAATTTGTGCACATACTTTCGCTTGTAACTGACAACAACCCTTCTTGAATAAATCAGCGGAAGGGAGGAGAATGACCGTAGAAATTATTTCATGATCAATCTCCACGAAAGTATGGTACCGGGCCGGGATCAAACTCGCGACCCCTGGATCTGCAGTCAGACACGCATCTGTAGCCAGACACGTTACCGACTGCGCTACGCGGCCCGGTGAAGCTATTGTTTTTTTAGCGTAAACTTGTTCTTAAATCGTAAATCTTACCCATTAGTTTAAGCATATGTTTTGGGTGCTAAAAAGAGCCGTCTCATTGAGATGGTTCTTTTGAGTACCCACAACATATGGTTTGGTTGAGAAATAAGAAGATTAAGTTCTGATTATGCACTCTTATCTAAACGCCCGATACACTGTTTTAATTTCTGACTCACTGTGTATTGACTATATATGTGTTGCTTATGAATCAGCTTCCGAGATATTCCAGCAGCGTCATCATATCCCTTTTTAAGCTGTTTTTTTTAGCGTAAAATTGTAAATATTTTCTTACCCACCAGTTTTAACATATGTTTTGGGTGCTCAAAAGAACTGTCACATTTAGATGGTTCTTTTAAGTACCCACAACATATGGTTTGGTTGAGAAATAAGAAAATTAAGTTCTGATTACGCACTCTTGTCTAAACGCCCGCTACACTGTTTTAATTTCTGACTTACATATGTGTTGCTTCTGCATCAGCTACCGAGCTATTCCAGCGGCATCATCATATCCCTTTTTAAGCTGTTGTTTTTTAGCGTAATATCGTAAATATTTTCTTACCCATCCGTTTTAACATATGTTTTGGGTGCTCAAAAGAACATTGAGACATATGGTTTGGTTGAGAAATAAAAAAATTAAGTTCTGATTACACACTTATCTAAACACCTGATACACTGTTTTAATTTCTAACTTACTATGTATTGACTATATATGCGTTGCTTCTGAATCAGCTACTGATCCATTCCAGCAGCGTCATCGTATTCCTTTTGAATTTGTTGTCTTAGTTCAACCATTTCAGTGATACGCTGTTGTCTTTCTAGCTTCCACTGGTCTTCACATTCAATTCTCTTCCTAATCTTGTCAAAATCAGTAAAATAACTGAAAAAGAACAGCATATGAGCCTCCACATGACATTTCCAACGATGTGGTGTGTGCGACCAGCAAAGCCTCAGATCAGCCTGCACTTACGCGCAGTCTGATCAGAGCCATTGCTCGTCACTTGAATATTCTATGAGTGTTAAGCTACTGACCGAACATCATTTGGAGTTTCCTAAGCTTAAAAGCAGGCTGCACAGGCTGGTCTGAGTCTACACATGTCAAAATGCCACATTGTTGGAAATCACATGTCACACCTCAATTATCATTGCTCTTAACCCTTTACCTCATGGAGACGGCTTTTAATACTTTTGAAAACAGAGCAGACCCATATCAGGCAGCTCTTGTAAGAGCTGCCTGATCAGGATCTACTCTTCTTATGGAAATATGATTAGATATGACCTTACACTAGTGGACCTGACAACTAATGTCTATGTACAAACATTAAAGTTTATTTATATAACTATTCACCGTGGGTGGAGCTTAGCATGAATATTCATGAAGGAAAGGGTTAATAAGAACATTTAAGAAACAATCTAGTAGTTTTCAACTAAAAATTGGGCTCTATCACTAATTGAAAACATCTCATTGAGACACATGTAATGAGTACTAACCAACAACACACATATTTCTGTTGAGTAATCCTAAAAATAGAGATGTATCGTAGGTACAGATAAGCAAATTTTTGAGCGCAAAATCATAACTTTTTTCATACCCATCGGTTTAATATCCACAACATATGTTTTTCTTGAGAAGTAACAAAAATAATCTTCAAATACACACTCTTATCTGGAGGCCTGTATATACATTTCCCTATATTTAGGTCTGTGAGCTTAGCATTAGGTAACAGCTCATTTCAACAAAATTACAGTCAAACTTAGATGGCTCAAACTCGTCGAGACCGTTGCTGCGAGTTGGACACATCGATGGGTTTCAGCGATATTTTCAAGGTAGTTCATGTGTACTGGACACCACATTTATATCAATCAAAGCTGTTAAGTGCATGTGACATCTGTCATTATGTCAATTTACCCCTTTGCACGATAGAGTTAAGATAATATCAGCAGCCTAGATAAGCAGCGTATTTGAGTAAATACGCAATTAAAATAATCAAAAAAGCAATTAAAATTAAATGTGTGCGTACAGAAAAGCAATTCCGTCGATCGTTATGCAATTACATGCGATGTCATTGCGTACCATTTGGTCCATTTCGTTTCCATTTGTGTAATATACAAATGCCAGTCGGGTATTGATTTTTTTTTACTAGCGAGCGCACAGTATAATTCAAATGTTATGAATAAAATATCACCACCAGTCAAGTATTTTAGCGGAAAAACTTTGCAAAATGGATGCGAGCAACTAGATGTCAACAAGGCGATGAGATTTGCTTCACAGACAATTAAAATCCCCTAGTTTGATACTCAGAAAGGCTGGCGATGAGAATAAATATGTAGGCATATTCGCGATGGCTTCATTCAATAAGAAAACGTATGTAATCACTGCCAAAAACGTGGCGTAAAAAATATAAAAAATACGCAATTGTTTTTGCAAGTACGCAATTGAAGATAATCAGGTTGCGTAAATACCCAATTGACCCAAAAGCTTATCTAGGGCGCTGTAATATGGGACATGTGTTTGCAATTATGCATCTGCCAAAAGTAAACATGCAAATGTTGATCAATGCATTAGCTATTCCATCTGCTATCTTGATTTCTTGCCTTGTGAGCGATGACATGGAACATCTTTATACAAACTTGTCTGTATGTTTAAAACAAAGACGCGGATCAGTCTAAATCCAGCCAGTACACAGTGTCGAGCCACTATCTGCACACCAACAAAACGTCATTCGAATGTCGTTCAGCTTGCAGGCCAAAGGTGGCCGGCTTTTAAATGTTAAGCGATAAGAACCCACACAAGACTCTGACCAGACTGTACTCTGTATCGAACTGCGAGCTGTTGATACATGAAACAAAACATCTCATTTGTTTAGCGGTGACAACTGATAAGTGAGAAACGGAGCCTGCCTGAAAACCTTGATATCGGGAATAATCCTGAAAACTTTCACTCATGTGTACATATTGGAAATTAGCAATACTCCCAAATTTTTCACTCTTATGTGCTCTGTACCATCCTTATTTTAAAATTTCATGTTACCTGAAGCACAAATATTTTTTATTTTTGGTCTTATTTCGTTTCCAAATCATTAATAATTTTTGTGGAGCCGGGCACACTTTTATGAGTTGATTGAGAGTGAGAAAACAAAACCTACTTAACCCTTAAAGCGGCAAGAAAAAAATGCATCTGAAAATGTCGTCTGCTGAAGTCATCTGCTGCAAATAATTGCCTAACATTACTGACAAATTAAGTATAGAAGCAAACAGTGTGGACCCAGAACAGACTGCTCCTATAGGAGCAGTCTGATCTGGGTCCACACTGTTTGTCATAGAGGCTTCTTAAACATTAAGGGTTAATTTTTAGTTCAATACTTACTATGAAATGCCATATGAGGCAAAAGTAAAGGCAAAGATCACACCCAAGAACTTATTTCTCACTTTTTTCATCGAAGTTCCTTTAAGGTATCCTGACCTCTTTATTTCTCTTTGAAATTGGTTACCCGGCATTTTTATCTGAAAAACAAGGGGCATATAAACATAACAAGAATGAGTATAAAATTGAGATTGATTTCTTATACTGTAATACATGTACTTCTTTTCAAACATATACTTTGGGTGCTCAGAAGATAGTTCTTTTGAGTATCCACACCACATATATCGAGTTCCGCAGCCAACGCAACTCTCAGTTTATACTTGAATAATTATCTAATTTTTTCGATTTCAGTTTTCAATTGTAATTTGGCTTCCAGGCTGCCAATCCATTAATGATTTTAGGAGATAACCTGTGAAAATCAGTCATGAGACTTTTCTCATTCGGCTAAAATTGCTTCATGGCTGACACACAGGTCACTATAAAAAGATACAGAAAACAGCATTTAGCCCATTTCCTTGCAAACTGTACATATTTCAACAAAGTGCTCTTTTCTTGAACAGTGAAACACTGTGAAAAAATGAATTTCCCACTGTCCCTATGCATTTTCTTCAATAAGGCCAGAATTTTTTTATTAGTTGATTTACAAACCCTCCTACTGTAATTTTCTGGAAAGTAGAAAAAACAATTAATTTCTAAAATTGTTTTTTTATTTTATCCGCCAACTCTAAATACTATTTGTTTAGTTGAAAAAATAATATATTTTTGGGGCTCTGTCTGAGTACATTGTTGTATTTTTGAGAGTGACACTGTTAAAAGTGATTGTCCTGTCCAGATTTTTAGGAAACTGATGAAATATATAAAGGTTAAATACAGACTGTTGGTTTACCTCACTAGTTTTGCTGTTTTTTCTCGAGATATTAAAAAAAAAAAAAAAAACAGCTCTGAGAATGAAAAAAAAAAGCGCTGAAAATGACCAGTTCCCCCTAAATCTGGAAAAAATGTCCCGTAAATCAACTAATAAAAAATTCTGGCCTAAGGTTAGGAAAAAAATATGTTTGGTTCATGTACCTGACTGACCCTAAATTTTACCCCCTACCCTAAACTTTTGTCTCCAAATTCTAAGTTGGAAGAGAATAGCAGAACAAAAAATGTATCAAAATGACCATCTGAATAGGAAATCTAAATTTCTATACATTCAGACTAAAGTATTGAAGTAAAAGGACTAAAACAGGGTTAATTCTTCCAAAATAGACCATTTATGTCAGTTTTATCTTATTTTATATATTTCCAAGCAGATCTGAAAATTCCAAGATAAAAAAAGGTTTTAAAAAAAGTTTCCTACCTACCCTATTTTTTAAGGTGTAACCTTAAAAACACATATTTTATTATTTGACCTTAGCTTGCTTACACAAAATGAAGTCACTGGCAACATCTGCAATGATGTGGACAACGTAGTCAGGTGATGTTGGTGCTATAAAAACTACTGATTTGCGAATACCAAACATCAATGGGGATTTCAGTTCACATACCTTCATCGGGATGATCGGGCCATCTTTTAAGATTTTGAATGTGTACATGCTTTTGAAAAATCACAAGCCTATGCAAGCAAAGGTAAAAACAAAGTTGAGTTGGCAGCGGGGTTGGCAGTGTAACTGGGTATATATATTTGGACATAAAAAGGTTTTTTATCTATGTGCACTTATCTGGTAGCCTGTGGAAATCATAAACAGAAAGATAGGAGTTTCTCAGTTATAGTCCACTAAAATTGCGAGGAGATGAAAACAAATTGCTACACAATTGGGTTTTCAAAGTTTTATCCTCTGAATCCCTGTCTTTTTACATACAAGAAGGAAGTAGGACATCATCATTAGCAAAAAAATGATAGAAAACAATAACATTGGACTGGTCTATACCATATAGCACACTAGTCCAACAGGTTAGACGTACACATGCACTCATTTATTGATTTGACTTTTTCTAGATGTGCAATGTGTTTTGAACTTCTGAATGATAACAAATAATGAAAACATATAAATGTGAAATATCATGAACAACTGGATCTCTTATGAATGAGAGTACATTGATAAGGTCGGGCTGACATCACAGCTGCTATATTGTTTCAAATGCGAGGTGCAAAACTCCTAACTCAGGGACCAAGCTAGGGGGCGACTAGGGCGAAATAGTGGCCCTAGGGGCCGAAATTTCGCCCTAAATGGGACCCAGGGAGAAGTGGGAGTCTCCCTAAAAAAAAAAAAAAAAAAAAATATATATATATATTTTTTTTTTTTTTAGGGAGACTCATTTTCATTCTGTCATCACACAAATGCAAGCTGTGGTGACATTATCAGACAATCTACTATCACTGCATTGTGTTTCCCCTTCCATTATATGGCAATAGTATATGTAATGGCTAATTTGCTTCTAAATTGACAGAAAATGCCGTAATTTTGCGCTATAACTTCTCCCTATCTTACTGTCACTTCTCCCTAATTTTCCTGCAGAGAGAAGTCACTTCTCCCTAAAATTCCGGGCCAGCTTGGTCCCTGCGAACTCCTTGCTTTTTATCGCCATGATTTAATCACTTTTAACCATTTGCCGAAAATTGATTGAAAAAAAAATCAAAACCAGTGGAGAAAATTCACAACTATGGAATTATGCGGAAGAAAACAACCTTTTCTGTAAGTCCTTAATTTGGTTTACATGAGAAATTCTTTATTATGGAAATATTAAAGCTGAAAGTTGGTATCTTTCAACAGTAAAGATCGACCGAAGCTAGTACCTCCAACTAATGGCGCTAGGTGGCTCTTTGGATAACCGTTTGTGTTTTCTTTAGCCATGAGAGTTCCTTTGCCAACCTTATCAATAGCACACATGCTTTAGTCCCACTAAAAAAAATATGGGCCTAGTAGTTGTCATCTTTTGAATTTTACATTGGGCCGAGTGGTCTTGGACGTTTTTTTTACCTTCGGCCGAGTTTTATGTGGGCTGAGTTGGTTTTGGGCCGAATTCTCCTGCACCCCACTATTTTTGGTGGTGAGGTCGACAGACATTATGGTCGGTTGGTTCCCTGCATAAGGGTTTACAGTCCAAATGGAATAAAGCAGATTTAAATAACGCACTGGAAAGTATAACCACAGGGCTCAGTATCTGAGTGGATGATCTTATCAACAAGGATCATCTATTTCCGTATTTTGGAAACGCGCCTGGGCCGAACTAAATTTCGTATTTCTGCAAAGCCTGGGCCGAACTAAATTTCGGCCGAAACCGGTAAGCTTACTTATTATTTTTAATTTCGCCGCTTGCTATGTAGAGGTATTATTCCTAGCATTGTCGATAACTTTGTAATTTGTTATGAACAGTAGGATATTCTGTTAATCTCGTATCATTTAACTCGACCAAAACACGTCTTTCATCAATCCAAGGGCGCTGACATTTTGTCATTGAGAATGACTTTTTTTATGCAAAACGCTTTGCCATTGGTTAATATGATTATTTCAAGCCAATCAGGTTGAATCTTATAAAATGTACTCACTAACATTTTTAATTAACCGAACTGGACACTTTAGTCGGAATGTACCCCATTTGAACCGAATTCAACGTCCCAGTCAAGTGCGGATCCAGAGGGGGGATATGGGGTCCGGACCCCCCCCCCCCCTGGAAGATCACAAGCTATATGAGTTTCTATAGGGAATAAGCAATTGGACCCCCTGGAAAACGTTGGACCCCCCCTGGAAAATGTTGGACCCCCTCTTGAACCTTAAAAAATGATACAACTTCTTTGAAATTGACCATTTGACTTCAGTAAAATGTGCTGAGGACTAAAAAAAAAAAAAAATCGTCAGAGCTTTTTTTTTTGATCTGACTGACCTGAACCCCCCCCCCCCCCCCCCCTGACAAAAATTCCTGGATCCGCACATGCAGTCAACAAATTTTCAGTTATGTCGGGAGGGTTCTTCCTAGGTCGAACCAATACTAAGCAAGGATTAATGTGTCTTACAACACAGTGACACCTGTGAGGCTCCAACCCACAACCCCTCGGTTTTGAGTCAAGAACCAAGAACTCTACCATGCACTAGCATCCTTCTTGATTAGTACGCTGTTGAGATTCACTGTACCACACACTTAAACAAAACAGTGTGCATTCACCTTCTCTCTCCCCACCCCCTGTACGAGCCACATCCAAATTTTCAAGAACTAACTATTCTACAATATTTCTATGTAGATCAGTCTACGCTATCAGCAGTTCGGTGACAGGTTTTTTTTGCACCTGAACAAACTAGAATTGTCTTTCGATGAAAAAACAGATGTCTCCACCCTTTTAGGGGATATCAGTAAATACAATTACTAATCAAAGGAAATTAACTCCAAAAATAAACAAAGCAGAGTCATGGTTCTTATGTCTGACATCGCCTTATTCACTCAGTGATTTATGATCAACACATTGTCTTATTGTACTTTACAACTGTATGAAGTTTCATTCAAATACAGCTTTAACTGTTTTCAACTTACAGCGAAAAAAATAAACAAAGCAGAGTTATTGTTCATGTGCATGACAGGTTGTCTCAATGTGCTTTACAAATGTATGAAACTTCATCAAAACATCTTTTACGGTTATGTTATAGAGCGGACTCAATTTTGTGATGAAATAGCATTGCAAATGATCAAAGGGAATAACTCGAAAAGAAACTTATAGTTTTTGCACATGAAACATAGTCTCATTGTGCTCTACAATTGTATGAAATTTCATTCAAATAGCTGTACTGATTTTCAACTTACAGTGCGGACACAAAATAGCATTGCAAATGATCAAAGGGAAATAACTCCAAAAATATGCAAAGCTGAGTTATGGTTCTTGCACATGACGCATTAATATTGTCTCATTGTGCTCTACAACTGTATGAAGTTTCATCCAAATAGCTTGAACAGTTTTCAACTTACAGAATGGACACAAAATTGCATTTTCTAAATTTCCAAAGGGAAAAATTTGAAAAATATACAAGCAAGAGTTATGGTTCTTGTGCATGACACGTCATCTCAAAGTACTTTACAAATATATGAAGCTTCATCAAAATATCTTTAAACGGTTATCAAGTTACAGAGCTGACACGATTTTGTGACAGACACAAGGGAAAAAACAATATGTCTCCGGACCCTGAATTGGGACACAAAAATGGCACAGTTCAGTCCGTGCATAAGAGTCTTCGTTTCCATTTGGGTCAGTAGGCTTATGAGATCCTATATACAGTGGGGCTAGAGGTCTCAACTTTGGCCTGAGTCTTTATCTTTATCCATGCTGTGTGAATGCGAACAAAGAAAGCTTTCAAGAGTCTGCGCATTTGTGCTGTGGGGTTGTTGTTGTATGCTTTACCCCGGGTCTTTTATGGCATTCTTCTACTGCCTATGAACTCATTATGCCATTATCTCTTGTGCTTCTTCACTTGCTGCATAACTTTTAACTCTGGTGCACTTACATACCATCAGCTTAAGTTAAAATCCGTGCGAGCACCTGATGAATTCCATCAGGGTTGCTATAGCTTAAGCTCATTTTGGGCTTTCATTGTATCCTCCTAGGAGCCTTAAGTCTACATGTATGTAATGTCATTACATCCTTCCATAAATAAAATGTATTCCTCTGTGCAGGCCTGCAATGACAATGTGTGGTAAGCACCCCATAGAAAATGCCAAGTGGAATTCAACTGGTGGAATAAAAAAATAATTGAATTCCACTGGAATAGATTAAATTCCACTGGAAAGATGTAGAATTATTTATGGTGAAAAAATTCCACTGAAATCATGACTTTAATGGAATTTTTTTCCACTGAAAATTTTTTACTGATCATTTTTCCACTGGAATTTTGAGCAAAGACATGATTAAACCAACTGGAATGAAAAAAGTCAATAAACAATGCTTATTAGATATCCCCGCACAGTAAGGGTCAGTGAAAAAAACTTAGATTTGGCAAGTCACAGATACGTAAAACCAGCAGACCTTTAGTTTTGAAAAGAGGATTTCAGTGAAACTGTGCAAATGATCTTTAAGCTTGCGATCTTGAACATTTGTTAAGATCAAATACAAAAAAATATTCACACCTGAAAGTTCTATATATCAAAGCTTATATCGGAAAATTGTCTAAGTTTCATAGCTGTCATTGTGTCAAAAAAAACATTTTTTATTAGAACCAAACACCTTCATGCATATGATCAATGTGTCTATATTGTGAAGACAAAGTATCCAATAGTTCTATCAAAAGCTGTGGTAGGAGTTGATCGGACCATGAAGGAACTATCAAAGCATATACAAAAGCCATATTAGGTAAAAATTGTCTAAGTTCTCATTTTATAAAAATTCTATTTTTTTAACCAAACTCCTTCATGCATATGTTCAAAGTGTCTACATTTTGAAAAGAAAGTATCAAATTGCTCAATCAAGAGCTGTGGTAGGAGTTGATCCGCCCATGAAGGCACTATCTATGCATTACAAAAGAGATATTAGGGAAAAATTGTCTTAGTTCTCATAGCTGTAATTTTGTCAAAATTAATCTTTTTTTAATCAAACTCCTTCATGCATATGTTCAATGTGTCTACATTGTATAGGCAAAGTATCAAATTGCTCCATCAAAAGCTGTGGTAGGAGTTGATCGGCCCATAAAGGCACCATCTATGCATATACAAAAGCCGTATAAGGGAAAAATTGTCTAAGTTCTCACAGCTGGTATTTTGTCAAAAATTATTTTTTCTGAACCAAACTCCTTCTGATGATGATGCATATGTTCAATGTGTGTACATTGTATAGGCAAAGGACCAAATTGTTCCATCGAATGCTGTGGTAGAAGTTCATCGGCCCATGAAGGCAACATCTATGCATATACAAACGCCGTATTTGGGAAAAATTGTCTAAGTTCTCACAGCTGTCATTTTGTCAAAAATTATTTTTTCTGAACCAAACTCCTTCATGCATATGTTCAATGTGTCTACATTGTACAGGCAAAGTATTAAATTGTTCCATCAAAAGCTGTGGTAGATGTTAATCGGCCCATGGAGGCACCATCAATGCAAATACAAAAGCCCATATTAGGGAATAACTGTCTAAGTTCTCACAGCTGTCATTTTGTCTAAAACTATTTTTTTCTGAACTAAACTCCTTTATGCATATGTTCATTGTGTCTACATTGTATAGGAAAAGTATCAAATTGTTCCATCAAAAGCTGTGGTAGGAGTTGATTGGCCCGTGTAGGGACTATAATAGCATAAGCATAAAACCCTATATAAAAAGCCATTTAGAACTACAAAGGAAAATAAGTCTAATAGAATTGGCCCCTAGGTCTTACTTTTTTGTTTAAAGTATTTGTCTTGCATATATAAACATGATTGCAAGGTTTGATGAAAATCCAGCAATGACTCTTCAAGATATTAAAGGAAACAAAATGTTATGGACGGACGCACGGACAACGTGAAAACAGTATACCCACCACAAACAAAGTTTGCGGGAGGGGGGGGGGGGGAGGGTATAATAAGTATGTTTCGGCTAATGGGTCTAAAAATTTTAGGAAGGGTAGGCACACACATTTTTTTAATTATTTTCTTTTCTGGAAAAATGATATAATATTATGCATTTCAAAATATATTTAGGTAGGATCAAGTTACCCTGAACAAAGCTATTTTCTTATTTGGTCTAACATGAAGCCTTTGAAAACATTGCAGAGACGTGGAAAAGGAAGATACAATGAAAACAAGCAGAAACTCCAAGCTTAACTTTAATGACTGTACATGTATTTCACTTTAAGCTATCAAAACAATTATAATAATATCACAGCTAATTTACAGCATGATTGAATATAAACTACCTGAATTCACATACAAAGATTTATAATTTATTATACAACATCATGATTTATAGTTTTATATATAACATCCCCGCTATTTGGAATTGTAACATCATGTAATAAATATATTACAACATCAGAATTATTTTTTCTGAACTGACAGGTGGTGTTGTTTGTTTATTTAAATTGATTTTTTGTCTAAGTTTTTAAATCCTAATCAACATTTTTCAGTCATGTTGGGACGGGTTTAAGCAGAGGATAAAGTGTCTCTCTCAATGAAACAAGAAGTGCCTCCTATATGTGGTGTTGTTGAACTTCCCATGATAGAGCTATTTTTTAAGCCTTAATGTGCCAATCACAACAAAAGTCGTCTGCTTTTCTCGTCTGCTGAAATGTTTAAGAAGCCTCTATGGCAAACGATCAGAGGAGCAGTCTGTTCTGGGTCCACGCTTTTTGCTTCAATACTTAATTCGTCAGTAATATTAGGCAATTATTTGCAGCAGACGACTTCAGCAGCAAACATTTTCAGATGCATTTTTTTTCTTGGAGCGTTAATGGTTAATGCTGAAATTCCCCCAAAAATAACAACATCACTAGAAAACATGTCTAATAGAGAAATAGATCCATGCTCACAGTGATTTACTACTTAATATATCACTGGCTGGAGGTCAGACATTAAAGTGGATAAATCACCAGCGTGAAGAGCGAGTGATATGTCCACTTATGACTGACCAACAGACATTGATATATTAATAAAAAATCAATACCAGCATGAATCTATTTCAATTCTAACACACACAGCTATTGAAAATATGACCAAATCCTTCAGAGTCTATAAAGATTGCATCATCTTGACTACAGTATTAGAATTAACCTTAAATATCGTTTGGACAGAAATGCGTATTTTAATGTTTGTTTTGAACTGCATTAGTTGTAAAAATGATGTTTCTCTATCAAATGTCAATATAACAAAACTGTACATGATAGATTGTACATGATAGATGACGCCATAAAATCCAACTGGTAGGTGAATGACATCAAGCTAGTCCATGCAGTGATTTGTTAACCAATAAATCATTGAATTTAACCATTGGCTATAAAGGCTATCAGTGTTAGAGTGATAAAGAGAATCTTACATTCATGATTGTTTCCTTTGGTATTTATCAAACTAATCCAGGCCCCGAGGTTATAAAACTTTTTTCATACTCAACTCAGCTGAACACAAAACTGATTGTGCTCATAAATGTTAAAATGCCAACAATTGTTGGCATTTTAACATTTATTAGCATGATAAATACAACACCTGAGAGACTTCAAGCAATAAACTTCTTCATTAGTAGGTATTCTTGTTTTTATGAGCAGTTGAAATTTCATGCTCAGTTGAGTTGAGCATGAAAAAAGTTTTATAACCTCGGGGCCAGGCTTGTGTCATAACTTCCATATGAAACAACTGTAGAGTGTGAGATCATCATGTATATGAAATATACTGATAACATCATTTGGGCCTCGTCGTGACAAAACCTGTCTTCGGGGTTTCCGACAAAACGAGACTCAAACCAGTCTCCTCTGCTACAGAGACTAGCTAGAAAATTGGAAATTCTGTTGTAGCAAGTTTAGATATGATTTTTTCCAATTAGCAAATAACAAAGGTACTGATCAGAGTGCATGTATGCGCAGGCTGGTCTGCGCCTTTGATGTTCGCAAACACCGAAGACAGGTTTTTTTTCTCGAGTCGGTGCCCATTTAGGAAGGAACATATCTGTGGCACATAAAGTACAGATAGAGGGACAGAAAAATTTGAACAGTTGAAAGTTTATTTTCTGTTTAAACACAGTAAAACCTGTCTTAACCGCCACACAAAAAGAAGCCAAAATTGCTTTCAAGATCGATTATCACTTAACGCAGGTCAAAAGTATTGCAGAATGCTCCAAGAGAGCATTCTGCAATACTTTCAACCTTCATGAAGCTACCATTTGTAGTTAAGACCTTTGTTTTGTCTATTTTTGAGTTGCGGTTTAGACAGGTTTTACTGTATTGAAAATTGAAATGTTTGCTATTTCTTTTACCTCCCAATACTGTCATTTTGGTGAAAACACATGCATTACCTTTAATGGTTGAATTTATACAAATAAACCCTCCCCCGTGGGTGAAAGTTAAACGTTTCCAAATCCGAAACTTTTCAAACTCCAATCTTAAAAATTGCAGTACACACACTAAATATTTACTATTTTAGGTTTAAATGGTCAGTTGTCTCTAGACAGACTGAATATAAATCAGAAAAACTATTTTAATCTCCCTAATTCAGCATTTTCAGCCTCTATGGAAAGTCAACCTAAAAATTCTGAATTCAGGATTAAGCTTGAAAATTTTCACCCATGCTCCACTTAAGGAATCCAATCTCAATTATCTCATTTGCAAGATATGTCGGATATATTTCCTAAATTATAAAACTGGAATGTCATATTCACAATCACTAGCAAATGGATGACAAATCACAAAAGCATGATCACTTTATAAAACACAAATGAACAAATATAAATAAACCAACGAAAGCACAGTAAACAAATGTCAGAAGTCTTCCTTCCACCAGTTGAAGGGCACAAATTCAACTAAAACATTAATGCAATCTTTCATTTACTCTTTATTGACCAGCTACAAATAAATGGGTACATCAACATATAGTGCAGACCAGGTCTGAGGTTATGCAACTTAACTGAGCATGAAATTTCAACAGCTCATAAAAACTAATATGCTGAAAAAGAAGATTTTTTTGGCATTGAAACTCTCAGATGTTGTATTTATCTGCCCACGAAATGTTAAAATGCCAACAATTGTTGACATTTGAACATTTATGAGCTGGATAAATAGTATGCTCAGTCAAGTTGAGCATCGAGTTGAGCATGAAAAAAAGTTTTATATCCTCGAGGCCAAGATGAGATGCCTCAGAATGTTCCCGGTCTGAAAGATTTACAAGACTTACATGTAATATGGATCTATCCGCTAATAAAGTGCAAATTTTTCGCATATTTTGAACGGTGAAAAACAGTCTTTAACAAATGCAGAGGGTTTAATACATAATCTGGAATAAAACAATAAAATCATATGTTTTAAGGTGAATGGCTACATCTCCATATGAGCCGCAACATGTGATTTCCAACAATGTGGCATTTTGACATGATAGACTCAGACGAGCCTGTGCAGCCTCCTGTTAAGCTTAGAAACTCCAAATGCTGTTCGCTCAGTAACTTAACAGTCATAGAATATTCAAGCGACCAGCAAATGCTCTGATTAGACTGCGCATATGTACAGGCTGGTCTGAGCCTTTGCTGGTTGTACATACCACATTGTTGGAAACCTCATGTTGCGGCTCATAAACTTTCTACTATTAACATGGGATAGAATGGTATGTACCCGAATATTTATTTCAAACAATAGCTATCTGCACTTTAAGGAAAGATCCCATGAAGGTTATATCTCTCCTTGAAGAACAGACCCTTTAAAGATGGATTTACAGTGGGTCTTCTTTAAAAAGACAGCATTTCCTCTCTAAAATATGGCAACTATCTGATCACTTAAAAATGAAAATATGCTCTATTCTGTCATATACATTAGGGATTTCTGGTCTTTAAATGTCAGAGGCAGATAAACCCTGTAAATTATTATGACTGTGAAATTTGGATCTTATACCAAATATTCTAATAAAGAGTCCACCTAAAATTCTTATTTGAAAGTACAGTTAAACTTGTGTAAAATTGCCACTCTCAAAAAGACCAAAAATTAAAAAGACCAAAAATTAGTTTGCAAGACCAATTATCACTTAATGAAGGTCAAAAGTATTACAGAATGCTCCAATGGGAGCCTTCTGCAATACTTTTGACCTTCATTAAGCTAAATTGTTATTAAGATCTTTGTTTTGTCTATTTTTGAGTGGCCGCTTTACACAGGTTTTACAGTACTATAAACATAGGATAGACTGTACCAGAATATTTATTTCAGACAATAGCTATCTACTTTTCAAGGAAAGACTTCAAGAAAGTAAAATCTCTCCTTGAAGGACAGACCCTTTTAAGATGGATTTACAGTAGGCCTCCCTTTAAAAGACAGCATTTTCTTCTCTAAAAAATGGCACCTATCTGATCACTTAAAAATGAAATATGCTCTATTCTGTCATATACATTAGGGATTTCTGGTCCTTAAATGTCAGAGGCAATTAAACCCTGTAAATTATGACTGTTAAATTTGGATCTTCTGCCAAATATTCTAATAAAGAGACCCCTAAAATTCTTAGTTGAAAGTACAGTAAAACCTGTGTAAAATTGCCACTCTCAAAAAGACCAAAAATTGGTTTGCAAGACCAATTATTGCTTAATGAAGGTCAAAAGTATTGCAGAATGCTCCAATGGGAGCATTCTGCAATACTTTTGACCTTCATTAAGCTACCAATTGTTATTAAATTCTTTGTTTTGTCTATTTTTGAGTGGCTGTTTTACACAGGTTTTACTGTAATCTCTCCTGAAAGTGTAGCCATTCTCTTTAAACACTAACAACAATAACATAATATATTTCATGGGACTATAAGTCCTTATCATATATGTCAAAACTAAAGACCAAGAACCAGAATATTAATCTGTATATGCCTGACATCGTCAAAACATTGGATTTTAAAGTGAAGACCAAGATAAGACATCATAGAGAAGAGTTTCTCTTTAGGATTTTTGAACATAGATTTAAAGGCAGGGTTATCTATAATCTTTAACCCAGAGTCAGTGTTCTTGTTGCAGTTTTGCATGCTTAATAATGATAATGCCCCTTATTCTAATCCGATAGTAGTTTGATATAGAAAAGTACAAATATGTATTGCAGCAGTAGAAGTTAGTTGATTCAACAGTCAAGCTACTTTAACTTAGTTCCTGCCAAGGGAAATTCCAGTTAGCCAGGAATGGTTAACCCTTTGTATACTAATGGATTCTTCCTTCTGGTTTGATAAATATACTTGGGATAGTCCATTGAACATACTAATCTAGCGGTGTCAGGTTATAATTATCAAAAAATATGATATTCTTTTGTCTGAAAATCTTTTTTTTTACCTAAATACAAACAGTGTAGACATCTAGGTCTTCACTGTGTGCAAAAGTACTCGTTTTGGGGTTTCCTGAATACAAAGGGTTAATACATAACCAGCACACGAAAAATTAAGAAAAAACATAACAGAATCCAGATCCATTCAGTTTTGACATATCAAATAAGAATCTCTGTTCCATGATACAACATGTTCCATGATACAACATGTTCCATTATACAACATGTTCCATGATACATGTTCCATGATACAACATGTTCCATAATACACATGTCCCATGATACAACATGTTTCATGATACAACATGTTCCATGAAACAACATGTTCCATGATACAACACAAAACAATCTGTTTATCACAATTTAAAAGTTTCACAAGAACAACAACATTAATCTTCCTCTTCTGTGATCTTTTTCTTCTTCTTCGTTCCCCAGGCATTCATCTTCATCCCAAAATCTCTCGTATTTCTGTCTGCCTTCGTCACGCAACTGAAGTCAAGACTCTGAAGATGTGGAAGTTTGGATAATACAATGAATCTGTAGCCCTGCAATAAAACACAGTTAATTGGAAAAAATAAATAAAAATATTGTATGGGAATCATCATGGGTGAAAGTTCAAAATTTCCTAAATCCTGAACTTTAAAAATTCAAATTTTTAAACCTGCATGATGATCTACAAAAATGAATAATTTCATGTTTAAATGGTTAATTGTGTTATTAAAATTAATCAGAGAAGCTATTATAATCTCCCTAATTCAAAATTTTGAGGCTGACTTTCTATGGAAAGTCAGCCTCAAAAACCGGAATTCAGGATTAATCCTGAAAACTTTCACCCATGGATTATGGCCTTTGTACCACACTTGTGGACCAGCAAATAGTAGCTATAAAGATGGATTTATTAAATTTATACATACATGAACGTGACCTGTGTTGATGTGTATCATTTTAAATGAGATGAACATGAAGAAAAAAATACCAATAGCTTTATCTTAATAAAAAGATGACCTTCAAATGTTTGTAAAAAGCACAAAAATTCTGTCAGATGCCAACAGCACTGGATGCTATTTTAGAAGTCATAAAACATTAATCTCTAAATCAGCTCATCGAAACTGAGTCTGCCATTTTCAAATTTTGCGGACCCTCTCTATTTAGGATGGATTCTATATTTTGGGATCATCTTGCTGTCAGAGGCAGAGAGAGAGAGAGCAGGTTTCTTTACAGTAAAACATGTCTTAGGTGGCCACTCAATAATAGACAAAACAATGGTCTTAAAGACAAATGGTAGCTTAATGAAGGTCGAAAGTATTGCAGAATGCTCTATTGGAGCATTCTGCAATACTTTTGACCTGCATTAAGCGATAATTGGTCTTGAATTGTAAGGAAGAAGGCAAAGATCAGGAATTGATACAATCAAGTACCACACCTGACGCAGGACACCACACTGGAAAGTGACAAAACACAAGAAAACATCACACACAAAATAGCCAAGAGGTTAGCCCTTTCCCAGCAGGTGACCACAAGGCTGCAATGAACAGAAAAGACAGTACGACCACTGGCAACTGAGTCCCAAACCTTAATTTATATGGTGACAGCACCAACAGCATATCATCCAGGCTCAAAATGCATGAAAACATCGAAAAACACAATTTTATAAAATTGTGCTCGTTACTATTAGTATAAATAGACTATTATGACAGAAACAGGCCTTTAGTTAAAGAGTGTGTATCAGACAAATAATTTTCTTATTTCTCAACCAAAACATATGCTGTGGGTACTCATGGTCTTTTGAGCACCCAAAACATTTGCTAAAAATTATAGGTAAGGAAATATTACCAATATTATGCTGCAAAATTTTGTTTATCTAAACCTGTGCAGAAAACTAATAACGGTAAATGACACTCTGAAATTACGAACACTAAAATTATCTCCAAAAATAACTTTTAAAACATTCTAAAAAATCAAACACTGCCCTTTTTCGAAAAAGAGGATTTCTAAAATTACGAACACAAGATAATCGATGTCCGCTTATCTGTTTGTCACATCCGAGTTAGTTATAATTTTACTTTACATATGTGCACGTGGGTGGTTGTGTCATACTTGTAAGTAGGCAACGTTTGGAAGGTTCCATTCAACTATGATAGGAAATCTGGCACGTGACATTCTTTTTTGCAACACCGAGCAAGCGACGTTGTAGTTTTTGTCTGAACACAAGTCTACTTATTGAGCGATACAGACAGGCTTTTAAAAATTATAAAATAAGCACAGATTTGTACATGTACGTAACAGAGGTCATACATATTGGTATCGGCTGTCTATCAACTGTGCAAGGTACATGCACCTGCTGCGTATCATCCAGGAAAATTCTATAGATCTGTTGGAATCGATTGTGCTCTTCAGCAATGGTCAACCAACTCCTTTATCCGTCATAAAACAGATGTGACAGGCCTGGGACAACAATTAGGAGTTACAATTACCACGAAAAAACGCCCACCTAAGCTTGTGTTCAACATGAAGGACTTTGGTCATACACTGCCTGGTCAGACCTTCTTGTACGTCAAAATTAAACATTTGCAAGTGATAGTAGATGTTAACTTGTTAAGCCGTATCACAGTGATATGATTGCTAATATACAAAAGGGCCGTTTCCCGCATTATGGTTTGAGTCGTGAAATATGTGCATAAATTCATCCTGGTGATGCCTGACATGTGAGCCATCATCTACTCCCCAACTTTCAGGTGTCATGAGTATATAGTGAACGCTGTATTGAGAATTCATATTTGTGCAGGCTCTTCTGAATCATTGTCGCATGCGATAAGTACCAAAACCTCATGAAATGATGTGCGTCAATATTTTCTCGCAGAAAGACTAATTTCAATTTGAACGAAAAATCGAGCAGTTTCAACAAGGTGAGAAAACCTAGCTCTTGCATACGAATCTCTTGTTTTGGCTTCTTTGTATCTCGAAAAATGCCATGTTTGGGTCAGCCATGATACTTGGAGGCAGCTTCTCGTACACATGGTTTTTTGTACGACAAAGTCAGACATTCGGCAGTATTAACGCTTTGTATGCATTCTATCGCATGCCCAAATGTTTAAATTGACAAAACATTCTTTCCTGAAATCCATTCAGATCCGTTATGGAGCCGAACGGAGAGAGAGGTGCTCTTTTTTAAATTTCGTCAATCGCTTATTCAAGCACCATCCGAACTGTTTTTCCCTCCAATGAACTCTTTCTCAGTATCATATAAGTTTCATGAACATCTTTGCAAAAATTATGTTCCTACGAGATGTCTGGTGGTTTCAATTTTTAAGTGACTCTATTACAATATTAACTAGAAGCCAAAGTCGGCAACTGCGGATTTGGGCAGATGGAGAGCGAGGGAAAGAGTTTTTGTTTTTCTGAAGGGAGAACGAAAGTGTTTCTATTCACTGGTAGTCTGGTACGAACTGGCTCAGCGAATATTTTTACGACTTGTAAGTAAATTGGGTGACAGAACATGCTTGTGCCTGGCACACGGCATGCGCTGGACATTTCAATGACTCATTCGCAAGAATAACCGGCCACTATGGCACCTACTGCTATTTCTTCCAAACGATTTAGCGGCGGTTTTAATAAACATTAAAGAAATGAGTAGACAGCGCAAAATTATATTGCCATGTTTTCAACACGTTACTACCACATTTTGACATATATGACCTTTTGACCGTATGATGTCAATTTGGAGAAAACACAGTACACATCTTGCAATTGTAATGACAAGATAAAGAGTGTGCAATTAAAAATTAATTTTCTTGTTTTTTAACCAAAACATATGTGGTGGGTACTCAAAAGAATCTCTCAATGATATTCTTTTGAGCACATATAACAAGTAATGTATAAGAAAATAATCACAATTTTACACTCAAAATGTGCACTAATCTGGATCTATCTGTAGCCCTCTTTTGGACTGGCTCATTTATAAAAGCGTTTACCTTGGTCTGTTCTATAGGATTTCCATGCAAGGTCAGTTTCCGCAAACATCTCAGTGGTGTCAACTGATCAATCTGTGTTATATCATTTATTTGGTTTCCATGGAGATAAAGGATTTGTAGACTGACAAACTCTGACAACTCCTGAAATATGTTGTAATGTTAAATTAACTCTTTGCATGCTGGGTAATTTTTCCTGCCTTTTTTGACATCTGCTGACTTTTTTCAAAACCAACTTTTTCCAAAAAATTCTTTCAGAAACACTATATCAGAGTGCCAAACGGTTTGGATCCAGATCAGGACCGACATTTTGTCGGTCCTGGTCTGGGTCCAAACTGTTTGCAAAGGTTATCAGCAGGCGACAAAAGTCATCGCTAGCAAAGGAAAGAGTTAAATGGTTGATGCCCTATGTCTTAGTAATAAACCAAGAATGTTTGTTCATTGACCCTAAATATTCAGACTGTTAGGCCAGGCCACGAGGTTATAGAACTACTTTCATGCTAAACCTAATTGAGCAAAAGGAACACAAACAGAAATCTGCAAAAGGAAAAGTGCACAAAGAAACAAATTCTCACCCATAGAATAATAATTCAGTGTCTTCATAAACCTCTTAAAAATTGGCAACAGGGGCCCCTGACTGGGAAATTTAAAGGTGTACGACCATGTGAACTGAACAAAATATCAAACCTGACTAGCAGAAGATAAATTTTAAATATAACCCTAATGAGGAGACAGCATTTATTGGACAAAACGTATTAGCAGGGTAAGGGTCAATATTTTATTGATGTACTTTTAAATGAATATATTTTACTTAATTTCTTCTTCAAAAATATTTTCTATTGCTAGTCATATTCAAAATTTATCTTCTGCTAGTCAATTGTTTCATGAAACATGGCTATCAAAAGATAATTTTTGAGGCTGAGCACTTAAATTAAACTTTCTGACACATCAATATTTCAGACTGGAGCCAGTCTAAAAATGTATAATCTAGGGCAACAGACCCACTAGACTGGTGTCAGACCAGTAAATAGAAATAATATTGAAATATGTGTGCATACATATACAAGCATATACACCTCTGAAAAAATCTCTGACTGTCTTCTGAGCAATGGGGAAGTAATAAAGTATCATAAATTTATCTCTGTAGTAGTTATAGAACTTTCAGTTAGATATCTTAATACAGGGCCTGAAGACAGGCTACAGACCCACCTTTTAGTTCTAATTAGCCGCAAGGAGTTTTGCAATAATTGCTCTCAGAAAAGGCAAAACTAGGATTAAAAGACAGCTCTGTCAGATATGATTTGAGCCATGACATGAGAGTTCCAACAATGTAGTATGTGCAACCAGCAAAGGCTAAGACATCATTTGGAGTTTCTAAGCTTAAAAGGAGGCTGCACAGGCTCGTCTGAGTCTACACTTGTCAAAATACCACATTGTTGGAAATCTCATGCCATGGCTCATTTACTGTTACATTTTATAAAAAAAAAAAAAAAACAACATACTGGTCCAAGTTTTGTCAACTCATTCTGCGAGAGATCTACCCAAGCGATATCCTCCCAAACAGAAAACTTTATTTTGGCGAATTCTGGAAGACATTCAATATTAGTGATACTGTTGTTGTTCAGCTTGAGGCCCTTGCTGCCTGACTTGCTTCCATCAGCTGGCTGCTGCTTGACCTTGCCTCGTGGTGAAATCGGTTTCCTTGGCTCTTCATTTTTCGCATCTGAAAAAGGTAAATTTAAAAGAGAAAAATTTAACCATTTTCTTGCCCATCAATCTAAACATGTGTTTTGGGTGCTCAAAAGAACCGTCACATTGAGACGATTCTTTTGAGCACCCAAAACACATGCTAAAAATTATAAGTAAGAAAATATTACCAATATTACGCTGAAAAAATTTGCTTATCTAAACCTGTGCAGAAAACTAATTATGATGTCAATTTGGAAAAAACACAGTACATATCTTGCAATTGTGATGACAAGATAAAGAGTGTGCAATTAAAAATTAATTTTCTTGTTTCTTAACCAAAACATACATGGTGGGTACTCAAAAGAATCGTCTCAATGATATTCATTTGAGCATACAAAACAAGCAATGGATAACAAAATAATCACAATTTTATGCTCAAAATGCAAACTAATCTTACCCAAAATGCAAACTAATCTTACCCATTAATTTGAACATGTGTTTTGGGTGCTCAAAAGAACGGTCTCATTGAGACCCTTCTTTTGAGTACCCACAACATATATTTTGGATGAGAAATATAATAAAGAAAAAAGTTTTCCAATACACACTCTTATCTGGAGGCCTTGCATGCTGGGTAATTTTACATGCTTTTTCAAAATCAACTCTTTCGGAAAATTCTTTCAGGAATACCTTCAGAGTGTCATATATTTTGGATCCAGATCAGGCTCAAAACCTAATGCAAAACCTAAGGCTCAACATTTTGTCGGTCCTGATCTGGGTCCAAACTGTTTGGAAACGTCATCATCAGACAGTACTAGTTGGCTGAGTTAATTAAAATTAAAAATAATTAACCTTAAAGTGCCAATCACGACTGCAGCAGACGACAAATTTTGCAACATATTTCCAAATTTTAGAAAAAAATAAAGCATGATATTACATGAGAATCGTCTGCCAGCAGACGATTCTCATGAAATACCATGCCTTATTAGTTGTTTTTTGAAAAGCGACAAAATTTGAAATTGTCGTCTGCTGAAAATTATAGGTGGCCTTTTAAGAGTTAATGCTTTTTCAACATATTTATTGACAATTTCAAATCAGCCAATTTGTTTTTGACAAGAAGATTTTGTAAGTTTTTCCTTAATGTACAAATGGTCCAGCCCCCTGGGGCCATCTTTTTGATGGAACCAAGTAGTTTGAACAATCTTTGTAAAGCGTTATCCAAGGTCGATATTGATACAAAGTTATTTTCCAATAGGGCAAGTAATATTTGCTGAAAATTTTAAAGCTTTTCCTTCTGTTACCATGGCAACCAGAATTCTACGTAGAAAAGAAATCTTTGATCAACATTGAAAGGGGACCACACAAGAACCATGCCTGTGTATTGTGGTGAATTTCTACACAGCAATTATTGATCATCCAAAGATCACAAAAGCTCACAATGATTGTTTTGTACTCAGGCGAGCTAGAAAACTGGCCACAAGGTTATAAAACATCTTTCATGCTCAAATGAGCACGAAATTTATCCTGCTCATAAATGTTAAAATGTCAACAATGGTTGGCATTTGAACATTTATAAGCAGGTTAAGTATAACATCTGAGTGTTTTAAGCAGGAAAAATGCATAATTTTTCAGCATTTTACTTCTATGAGCAGCTGAAATTTCATGCTCAGCTGAGTTGAGCATAAAAAAGGTTAATAACCTTGGGGCCAGTTCACTCACGGAAGTTTACATTTTGAGTAATTTTTCATATTTTTTGTTGTCGTCTGCTGACTTTTTTCAAACTAAACATTTTCAAAAAATTCTTTCAAAAACTATTGCACTATCAGAGTCTCAAACCATTTGGATCCAGATCCGTCAGTCCCAACCTGGGTCCAAACTGTTTGCAAAAGTTATCAGCAGACGACAAAAGTCTCCGCTAGCAAGGAAAGAGTTAATTGATCATAATTTTTCTTTCAAATTATTTCTCAGTTTGTCAAGCAAGTGATTCTATCCTCACCTAACAGAAGGTTTGGTTTTTAGTTAAGTGTGCGTAACAGAAAAATATTTTTTTTATCTCTCAACCAAAACTTATGTTATGGGTACTCAAAAGAACTGTCTCAATGAGATGGTTCTTTGGAGTGCCCAAAGCATATGCTAAAAATTATGGGTTAGAAAATATTTACAATTTTATGCTGATTTTTTTTTTATCACATGACGTTGTTTCGCAGAGTGATAGAATGCCAAGTTATTAAATCAATAAACCACTAGTGGTTTACAGATTTACTGGAAAAGTAATGACGTCCATTATAATGTTGCGTAAAATAAGGGAAAATCTTGACGTTTTCACACCAAAAATGCAATTTTTAAGTATTTTTAATGGCATACTAGAGCGTGCAGTCGATGGGGCGCCATCGCAAATCCCCACGCTAAAGTTTTTGACTCCACCCAGCACCCACAAGTCCAACCCCGGGGCACGACTCCAGCAACAGAATGAAAATTCTGTTCAATATGTTTTCTATCTTTTATTTGTGAGAACACACACAAAGAGTTTGGTATAAAATTTTTTGAAATTGACATGTTAATGATATTTGACCTTTTGACCTCGCCCCAAGGTCACCAGTTTGACCCTAGGATGAAAATGTTACTTGCATTCTGTTCTGCTTGTCATCCCCCTCGATTTGATATGCCACATGACCATGTTTGAAAAAAAAAAAATTTGACCCCCTGGGGCAAAGTTCCACCCCTGGGCCATGACCCAGGTGACAGAATAAAAATCCCGTCTGATATGTTTTGTATCCTTCATTTGTGAGAATACACACAAAGTTTGGAATAAAAATCTTTGAAATTGACTTTGTAATTGAAATTAAATGATATTTGACTTTTTGACCCCTCCCCAGGGCCCCAGGGGGTGGGGCAAAAAAAAATTTTGACGTTGCGCGCCCCATTCATGTGAGTAACTTACACACCAAATTTGTTTAATTTCATCGAATGGTTTAGGAGGAGATAGCATAACGGACAGACAGCAGGACGGAATTTGATTTTGGCCCCTTAGTACTTGACCCAGGCGACAGAATAAAAAACCCGTCTGATATGTTTTGTATCTTTCATTTGTGAGAACACACACAAAGTTTGGAATAAAAATCTTTGAAATTGACTTTGTAATTGAAATTAAATGATATTTGACCTTTTGACCCAGGGGGTGGGGCCAAAAATTTTTTTTACGTTGCGCGCCCCTTTCATGTGAGTAACCCACACACCAAATTTGGTTGAATTTCGTCCAATGGTTTAGGAGGAGATAGCATAATGGACGGACGGACGGACAGACGGACGGAGGCGATAACAATATCCCCTTCGCTTTTTTAAAAAAGCGTGGGGATAATGATAAATGGAATCTAACATTCGTGCTCCTGTATTATTGAATTTATTAAACTTATTGCGAAAAAGAGATAATATGCTCGTCAAGCCTCACATTTTATCTCTTTTCCCCAACTCGTTTAATAAATTCAATAAAACATGAGCACTCAGGTAAGATCCTCCATTTATCTGAATACGTGACTTACCTAAAATTTTCTCAATCCTACAGAAAGAGTAGTCTTCCGGTGGTTGTATAATATTGTAGGCATCTACTGCTGGTCTTGTAGATTTTTTCTTAGCCTGGTATGGTACAACGCTACAAAATATTACACTATCATAAATTAACCCTTAAAACACCCATCACAACAAAAGTCGTCTGCTATTTGTCATCTGCTGTAATGTTTTAGAACCCTTTCCAACAAACAGTGTAGACCCAGATCAGTCTGCTCCTATAGGAGCAAGCTAATCTGGGTCAACACTGTTTGTCTCTATGCTTAACTTTGTTAAATAATCTTAGCAAAATTGCAGCAGACGACAAAAGCAGGAAGAATTTTCAGATGATTTTTTTGCTGACGTTTTAAAGGTTAATATGTTTTCATGCACTTTATAAATGTACCATAATGACTGTTATCATATGACTTTGTCATTGGTTCAGAAGACAGAATGCAGAAAAGGCTTTTTCATAGTTATACAAGCCTGGTGACCTTGAAAATTAGATAAAGGTCACCAAAATATAATCATTTCTTAAGATCCTTCCAATGATGTATCTATAATGCCAGTTTTATTAAAAATATGGCCAGTTTCAGAAGATAGATGGCAGACAAACCTTTTTCATATGATAGTTATATGAGCCTGATGACCTTAAAAATAAGGTCAAGGTCACAAAAATCTAGTCATTTCTTAAAGTCCTTACAATGATGTATCTGTGCCAGTAAAGTCAAAATCAGGCCATTGTTTCAGAAGAACCATAATTATACCATAAATATGCCATAATGACTTTTATCATAATGACTATGCCTTTGGTTCAGAAGATAGAGTACTTTTGCAACTAATTAAGTGGCATCTTTATTGGTGATGCAAATGCTAAGGAGACTTGTAACTTGAGAGAGACAAGATTAAAAAGTTTTCCAAAACACGACAAAGAATTAAAATTTAACACATAGAGAACAGGGCATCTTCAGTGATCTTTTATTACACCAATGACACATTCTTAAGACTCACTTGTAAATACATGATGATATGGCTTCTCTGATTACCCCCATGTGTGACTGTCAGTGTCCGCGGGGCTTGTGCTCCATTTATTCAACAGAAGGTGATGAAAATAGATCAGTTAGAACAGTGTTAACTGTGAAAAGCAACCATTGAAATGGTTATTTCTAGGGGACAAATTATACGCAAGTCATCTGCTTTAGCCTATTTAAGCTATATTTTAGACCGTCAATAATTTGGACCTTATTTCCACCGGTTCTGAGATGATATCACACGTGCGTAAGAGAGAGAAAATATTAACCCACATTTAACACAGATACTGCTGGCCGCGGCATTGACGGCCAGTGATTTGCGCATGCACGAAAATGACGGCACTTAGGGAATTCCTAAAAGCTCCTATATGGTATGCAGAAATAATTTTTAGACATCCCCCAGCCTGGCACGACAGACTGCATGCTGATTTAAGGATGTAATGTATGCTGTACACCGCTCTAATGGTAGCCCTGTTAATAAATTTCCCCTGAATTTACCACATCTTGTATCTTCTGCCGTTACAGGCAGCACTATTCTCAATAGTATATTGTCTCTCAGATTGTCTCTATGTAAGTCTCTTCACAAAAGTAAATTTCTCCAGGTATTTTTTTTAATGTTTTGACGAGTTTTGAGATGTAAAAAATACTGTAACATTTAGTTTTTATGGTATCCTGAATTTGCTTGATCAAAATGTCCAGTCTTTTCTATGTAGTTGCAGAGATTGATGGTAACTGTATCTCTCCATCCCTTAAAATCCTCCTTATCTTCATGCGAAAGTAGCTCATGTGAATCCAAACATGTAATTCCGAGTTGAGATTGAAGAGTGTGCAGCAATTCCAGTCATTGGCTATCATACAGTCTACACCACAGGTTTAGATAAACAAAAATTTTCAGTGTAAAATTGTAAATATTTTCTTAATACCCATCAATTTTAACATATGTTTTGGGAGCTCAAAAGAACCGTCTCATTGAGACGGTTCTTTTGAGTACCCACAACATATGTTTCGGTTGAGAAATAAGAAAATTAAATTTATATTACACACTCTTAACTAAAGTCCTGTGACACTCTAGTAAGAAATGCCCTGTTTTCAACTTCACCACATTCACACCTGTTTGATTCAACCTGTCCTAGTTTTTGTCTGCAATATCTCAGCTGTGAGTAACTGGTTCTAAGTTGAAGCAATAGAATAAAACCTTGATGGTCTAGGAATTCAAATTAGGGGATTGGAAGTATTTTTTGGTCAATATTGAAAGTATTCTCTGTCTGTATTGGATATGCTCCATTTGTCCTGCCATTTATCCATAATGCTGTCCCTAGCTGCTTTCTTTATGTCTTGGTTTGTGAGAACTGGTGTTCTAGTCAAGCCCATTGGCTTCTTTGGCAGCTTCCTAAGAAAGTCTGTCTGCAACCCCATTGCCTTCAACAGCAGCATGACCAGGGGTCCAGAACATGCTGACTGTCCACCCATCACCTTCTAACTGCCGAATACAGTCCTTTATTCTTCTTACAACATCTGCATAGTTCTTCTGCTGTTGTTGAAGTACAAGAAATGTTCAGCTCGCATGGAGGCCATCTAACTAATGCAATGTATCATCATGGAGAAACACTCTAATCAAATTAACACCCCATGATGAGACAAAGAAAAGGGCTCATGACTCACAGATAGTCAGAGCTAAAGAAAACCTCAAGTTGAGCCACGGTGTTTTTTTTTTTTTTCATGTCTGTCTGTCTGTTTGTCTGTATGTCTGTCTATCTTTTATATATTTCAAAGCAATTAATCTCGCTTTAACGTTTTAATAATAACAGATATATTCAATTTGAAAGTTATATATTGTAGCAAGCATATGGTCTTGTAATCAGTTATACTCATCTTCACTTTTTACAGAATCACGAAAAGTCACGACTTCGCTCAAAATACGTCATAGATTCAAATATGCAGTTTTCTAGTTTTCAGAATAGTAAGTCAGGTTATCAGAAATGTTTGCGCGTCGGCCACTGGAATTTAAATGGTATAATATCCAAACAGTTTGGTAACAAATTAGAGATGCAAGAAGTTTATGATAATGTCAAACAATTTGATTTGTTCGGGGTCAGCGAAACTCATTTATTGCCGAAAAATGGAAAGCAACTTGACTTGTATCAAGATTTTCATTCGTATAGAAAACATGGTAAACGCCGTAACTACGGCAGCGGGGGGATTTCAATTTATATTAAGAACAATATAGTTAATGGTACTTCCGTTATACATGGTGAGCTATCAGATTGTATGTGGGTATGCTTAAAAAAGTCATTTTTTCAATTAGAGGAAGACATTTATGTTTGTTTCATATATGTACCTCCTGTAAATTCTACATTTACAAATTCTCAAGATAACAACTCATTTGAGTTGCTTGAAAATGATGTTTGCAAATTCAAATCTAAAGGAAGGGTTATTTTAATGGGAGATTTTAACAGTCGGACCAGCACATCACCAGATTTTAATGTCACCGATGATGATAAATATACCCCGGTGCCAGACCAGTATAATAGCGATGAGCACGAATCACTTTATAATCGTGAAAACGAAGACATATGTTCTGTAAATGAATATGGTAAAAAATTGCTAGAATTGTGCATTGAAACTGAACTCAGAATTTTGAATGGTAGAATGTTAGGTGATTTGGAGGGTAAACTTACATGTCATAAATGGAATGGTTCCTCAACGGTGGATTATGGGATAGTGCAAAATAGCTTGTTTAAAGAGATTGATTTTTTCAAAGTTTATGATTTGATGGGTCACTTATCTGATCATTGTCTTATTTCATTAGGACTGAAATGTAATTTTAAAGCCACAGCAAGTTGTAATTCGAACATATATAAACTTGAGAATAATTTCAAATGGGACACTCAATCTGAATTGATTTATAAATCAACTTTAGTTTCAAGCAGGGTAGACAAAAAGATAAAGGATATTTTGAATTCAGGGTCTGATATGACTGTTGAAGACATGACCAACAACGTAAATGACATATTACTTAATTCTGCAAAACAAGCATTGCAACAAAAGAAACACATGAAAAGGTCAACAAAAAAGAAAAAGAAATGGTTTGATAGAGATTGTTTCTCTCTAAGAAAAGAAGTTATAAAACTTAGTAGACAATTATGTAGAGCAAATGCGACTCATGAAACACGAATTCTATTCTTTCAAAAGAAAAAGGAACTTAGGCGTTTAATCAAGACAAAGAAAAAATCGTTTAAACAACATATACTGGATCAATTAAATGACATGTCAGATAGTAACCCAAAACATTACTGGAATTTAGTTAAAGAACTCAAAGAACTTGATGCAAATTCAGTAAATGGAACCAACCCAATTTCGCCTGAAGATTGGTTGAAACATTTTAGCAAACTTTTGTTTGATGATAAACAGAATAGGAGTTCACTATTGGAAGAAAGAATCAATGAGATGTTGTCTTGTAATTCTTTTTCTGATCTGGACTTCCGTATCACTAATGATGAAATCAAAAAGGCAATTAGCAGTCTGAAATGTGGAAAGGCAACGGGGTTGGACAAAATAAGCTCTGAAATGATAAAAGCTTCTGTAAATGTTTTACTATCTGTTTATGAGAAATTGTTTAATGCAATATTAAGAAGTGGTATTTATCCAACATCCTGGCATGACAGTTATATTTGTCCAATTTATAAGTCTGGCTCACGAAGCGACCCATCTAACTATAGAGGCATAGCCATAACCAATATTTTAGGTAAAGTGTTCAGTATCATTTTAAACAACAGACTCGAAAAGTTCATAACTTCTAATAACCTAATAGACGATACACAAATTGGCTTTAAAAAGAATTGTAGAACGTCTGATCACATGTTTATACTACAGACACTTATAGACAAATATGTAAAGAAGCTAAAATCACCTCTTTATGTTTGTTTTGTGGATTTTAGAAAAGCTTATGACAGTGTGTGGCGTCAGGCTTTAATGTTTAAACTTCTTTCACAAAATGTATCTGGTATGTTTTTCAGAATTGTGAAGGAAATGTATATAAACAACAATATCTGTGTTAAAATTAATAATTGCGAAAGAACGATCTTTTTTAAAAGTAATGTTGGAGTGCTCCAAGGAGATAATATTAGCCCTCAATTTTTTAACCTTTATATTTCAGACTTAAAAGCGTTTCTTGGGGTAGACGATGACACACCAAAACTAGTCAGCACTCCTATTAATTGCTTGATGTACGCAGATGACTTAGTTTTAATGTCTAGGTCTGAATCGGGACTACAAATTCTTTTGAATAGGTTAGGTGAATACTGTAGAAAATGGCGAATGGAAGTAAATATCGAAAAAACCAAAGCCATGAAATTTAGTGGAAACGGGCACAAATGTAAGTCAGTGTTTATATATAATGGGAAACCTCTTGAAAATGTAGCTAAATATAAGTATTTAGGAATTGAATTTAGCTCTTCCGGGTCATGGAGTAGTGCAATTGCAAATATTTCAAATCGGGGAAAGAAGGCGCTGTTTTTACTAAAAGGCTATATATGTTCAGGAAATATAAAGCCAGGGTTAGGATTAAAACTGTTCGATCAGATGATAAGGCCTATTTTATGTTATGGCTCAGAGATTTGGAGCGCTTTTGATGGAAATAAAAAGATCTTTCAAAATATTGATGGAATCCCAAAGTTCCTAGACTCTCTAGAAATTGAAAATGTGCATGTTAAATTTTGTAAGTTTCTTATGGGTGTTAATAAAAGGGCGGTAAATTTAGCTGTAAAAGGGGAACTTGGGCGTTTTCCAGTTGGAATTTCATGTATGCTACAGGCTTTTAAATACTGGTATCACATTCAATCATCGAGTAATATTTTACTTGGAGAGGCCCTAGCGGTATCCCAAAACCTTCATGAAGAACGGATATTTACTTGGTTTTCTTTCTTTTCAAGTTTATGCAAATTGGTTAATGTAAAACCGTCTGATGTAACCTTGGAAACTTTTGTTTTACTAAAGGAGAAATTATGTGATTATTATATTAGATATTGGTCAGAACGTATAAAAACGTTCAGCAAAATGGACACTTATTGTTTGCTTAAGCAGAGGTTTGGGTTAGAAAACTACATTAGTGATGTGAAAAAAAGAGCGCACAGAATAATTCTTTCTAAAATAAGAATAAGCAACCATAGGTTAGCAATTGAAACGGGTAGGTTTTCAAAGACCCCACGAAATGAAAGAATTTGCTTGCATTGTAAGACTGACAACTTTTCAGAGATAGATGATGAGCAACATTTGCTATTAAAATGCTCTAGATTTAGCGAAATAAGAATAGCTCTTTTTGACCACGTAAGGAAATCCTGTCCAAGGATTGACACATTAAATGATGAAAATAAGTTTATCTACCTTTTGAATTCCAGTGGTTCGACAATTAAAGAAGTAGCAAAATTTCTGCATTCAGCATATACAGCCCGTTCTGCATAGGAGAATAGATATTTTCTTTTTTCAGATACTTCTCTTGTTTAACATTATGCTAAATGATATATCATTCTTTGTGTTTATGTTGAACATGTTTATGAAAGTATTTTGTGAATGTCTCATATGAAATGAGATGAAACAATAAAATAATTGTATTGTATTGTATTGTATTGTAATCCCAATTTAATGTGATGATCCCAAAAACTCTTTGACTGTCACTAAATAGGTGCAATGACTTAATTCTGCTGGAACTAATGGTGAGGTGTTCCAATACCGCCAATATAGCGACTACCTCAGCCAAAAGAATGGAACCATGCACTGTCTCCTGGAATGTAAAGGGCTAGACTGCACTTTACCAGTCTCTACTGACTTTGACTAAGTTTTATAAAAGTACCTGCATTTTAATTTGTTTATATCTTAGTTCTATATGCTTTTGACATACTTACTTTCAATGTTGCAGGGGTGTGTGGGCGGTAGTAGCCCCTATTATTTGTAACATGTTGGAACTAAATAATTTGAAACGGAGACCGGTAAAGTGCAGTTGTCCCATGTAAGGCACTGCGCTTGCTCCACTGTCCCCTCCACATGGACCTGGATTTGCAATGCAAGAACCATCTGTCAAATTGTAATCCTCCAGCTGATTTAAGAAAGTTACAAGGGAAAGTATGTGCACCGAGTATGGCTAACCGCTCAGTCTAAGCTTGCCAAGGAAATAAGTGTAGTTCCTCAATCCATGGCCTCTTTGGCACAGGTGCTCTTGATTGTACTGTTGGCCATGTATGTAGCTGTATTTCCGCAAATGTGGCTGAACTCAATTGTACTTTAGAAATACAAGGTGTGGATTGACGGATCAAAGATTTGGAGGGGGTCGATCTGGAATTTCCTTGCTGAAACAACATGTGGCCTCATTGTAGGCTGCAACCTCCTGTCTGATGGTTTCTCTCCAGTCCGGTAGCTCTCGGTGCTCTTCATTGAAATGAAATTTATTAATATAACTAAACAACTGAACCTGACACACTAGCTATAAAAAAACATACTTGAGAGATTTTACTAGGAGTAGCTTTATCTACCGAGTACCAAACATACCTGAGAGACACTTTGGCCAAAGGGCCAACAACAATATCTAGATGACTTACTTAATATTGATAATCCAGCGTTAATACCAAGAGATAATTTACTCAAGAAGATACATGTAACACCTGAGAATACCAAGAGAAGATATACAAGAGATGATACACTAACATACCAGAGAGACCAATTCTGTCGTCAAGACACAGATTCAACGAACAACTGAGTAAGGTATGAGCATATAGGAAGTTCAATCCAAGTTGGGATGATAACTTCAGCTGCATAGTTTCTCTGTAATGTTGGTAGTTTGGACAGTCCATGAGGAAGTGTTCAGGTTCCCTGCAGGTGCACTTTATACTGTCACATTGGCCCAGTTTGTATCTGTAGTCTTTGAGTTTCGAATATCCTGTCTGTATTTGTAGAATCAGACAAAAGCTCTTCCTGTTAGGGAGATCCAGAAACTTCTTGGAGTCAACTTTTGGGACGAGCATATGGTATGCTCTGTCATACTCTGTGTTATCCAATCTAGATTGCCATTTCGATAATTGGGTCTTCTTGGTGGCCTCCTTAATCTACAGTATTGTGTTTGAATTTTGCGCTCTGAATGGTTCATTGCCTCCGTAGTAGAGTAGTTATGTTAATTGACCGCATCGACATAACCATAGATATTAACTGGGTCGTAAAACCACAAGTCAATCAACAGCAACAACGATTTCTGTATTTTTTGTTGTTGTTGATTCTAATAGGCAATTCTACACTGCCAATGAACACTGTGTGCTGTATTGTATCTAGATTTTAAAATCTTCTGCTTTCTCAATGTACATTCACTTTGTAAAAGACCTTCGAGCAAGTTATAAATGTTTTGAAATATTTAAATTTATCTTTTGAATCTCCCTGTCCGTGTGATAAAGCTTGCCAGAGCATTCCTCAACTCCAGGTTTGCTGCCCTAGTTGCTTCTTCAGAATTTCCGGTCATAAGTTTTATGTTAATCTCTGGTAGGGTAAAAACATCGAACTTCAGACGCTTTTTCGCTGTGTCACTACTTCAGCACGGTTTGTGCTTTGCTCCAGACATGTCACCAGGTTAAATCTAGCTGGTAGCTAGCAGACATGCTCGATTGACTTAATAAAGCTGTAATTTCATTGGTTAATGCATTTAAATGTGTTTGATTAGCACTTAAAGTGACATTAGGCTCGAACATGAAAATTCGGACGGCTATCGGGAAATTCGGACAGAGCTGAAGGGAAAATCGGACAGTTGTTTCTTTTTAAAAAATTAAGCTCTTATAATGTTTTTATTCTGTCAAAAACAGTTAAATATGTTTCATATTTCATATGAGTAAACTACCGAGGTCTTTTAAGATATCGATTTCATTTGCTTCTAAAATCAAGTGTTGAAATGTCAACCAGCATGCAAAGCTACGGAATCTTTTCAATGCGCAGTCAACTCTTGCTCAATTTTGGGGGTCCGTGGTGATGCATTCCAGTCTTTCAATCGCTATACCAACAATAATCTTAAATAATCTTATCTAAAACGTAAAAAGATGTAATGCATTTTATTTACAAACAGCTGGAAAGGAAAGAAAAACATATGAAAGGGTCAAAAATCATCGTCTGAACGTCTTGTTCATTGCCGTGTCCGAAATTAAATTTCCTGAAGGGAAATACGGACACCCATTATTTTATTGTCATTTCGTTTCAAATCTTTGTGAATATGCAAAAACAACCTTTCATTTCAAAAATATAACTATCGAAGATACTAGGGAGCAGAAATATTTCATTGTGCATAAATATTCAACTATAAAAGATGGAATCAAAAATAGTTGTGACAAGCATCGAAACCATGTGCTCTCTAAACTGTGCGGAGCTGGAGGTTACCAGACTGGAATGGATATCTAATTTGTCGATTATAATGTAACGTGTTCCATTTTCACTGTTGGGAAGTGGGTACGACGATATTTTGTCTGTACAGTTAACCTGAAATAAAACTTAACAATTGGTTGAGAGTCTTGATTAGGACGTTATGTCAGGGGAGGTAGAAAAGTGTCCGATTTTACATGTCCGTCCGAAATTCGATGTTTTTACCCTATATGCTGCAAACTATATGCATTCTTGTTGTTGTTGTTGTTATCAGCCTTTTGGCCGAAGTATCTCTCTGGTAGGATGGCTCTTTGGTACTTCTTTCATGGTAAAAACTCTCAGGTACATTATATAAGGCATGTGTGTCAGGTTCGGTTGTCAAGAAAAGTTAACAAAATTATTGAGTTTTGAATCGTTTCGTGCTAAAAATGTATTCTTCAAAGATTTCATTAATGATTTGTCTACATTCTTGGAATTCATCTTCTACTTTAACCTCTAGAAACAGCTTGCAAGAAAATTCACTATTGCCTGTGCCAAAGAACAGTCTTGACCTCAACTTTTCTCGGATCTCTTCATACTGCTCACAGTCCTCAATGAAATGCTTCACACTCTCAGGCTCCCCACAAGTACATACAGGTGACTCCTTCAATCCTACTGCATGCAAATAACCATTCAAATAACAGTATCCGGTTCTAAGTTGGGTAACTATTCTTTGAGCTGGAATGCTACCAAATGCCATCTTTCTTGCTACCACTGAAGGATGGAACTCAAACATGTGTCTCCCTCTCTGTGAAGCTTCCCATCGATTCTGCCACTTAATCTTGCAAGAGTCCCTAACTGCCCGTTTGACATCAATGGAGGTAAGGGGTGTGTCAACTTCTGGCATATTCTCTGCTTCCTCTGCTGCTTCCTTGGCCAGCTTATCTGCTATTTCATTGCCTGCTATTTCCGCATGACCTGGTGTCCAGTTAATTTCTACTGTTACATTTTGACTTTTCAAAATTTCCATGGCTTGTTTAATCTCAAATATTGCCGATGTATGTGACTTATTTTCCCATCCAAGAGTAAGGATACCCACTGCAGACTGTGAGTCGGAAAAGAGCATAATCTTTTTTACATCTATTCTTTCCATTTCCAACTTGATATTATCCAGTGCTATCTTGATGGCCATTAGTTCACCTAGGAGGATTGATGATCTTTTGGAAACAGGTTGCTTGAGGTCAATCCTCTCTTCATTAGGAAGAAACAAACATGCTCCTGCTCCGCAAGGACCAGGATTCCCCCTACATGAACCATCAGTGAAGCCGCAGACCACATCTTTATCTGCTGAACGAATCTGTTCTTCTATGATTGTTCTTGCTTCATCCTCTTGGGCTTTGCTTCTTGATTTGGAAGATCCAAGATTATTCCAGTATTCTGGACGCTGAATGGAAGGTGCGAGACACTGCAGATATGAAGCTTCTGGCTCTATTACTCTAACATCTAATCCTGTGTTTGTGATAACATCTGTCATCTGCATTAAGGCCTTGTTAAATGGTGACAAAATCTTTTCTGGTATTTCCTCTGTCTGATATTTCCATGTTTCAAAGCATTTTGCAATTTCTTCATTTTTATCTTTAGCCATGATTTTTACAAGTTCTCTGACTGCTAATTCTTCTCTTCTTAGATCTAAAGGCATAATTCCAGCCTCCACCTCCAAAGCCTCTATTCCTGCAGTAGCAGGAGTTCCCAAACACAGAGCCAGACATTTTCTTTGAATTTTATCCAGTTGCTCACAGTTTCCTATTTGCCATACTGTGGATCCATATTCCATGTGAGGAAGAACTATACTTTGATATAATTTTAGCATATTTTGAGCACTTATCTGTTCTGACCTGCCTACGATTGACAATGAAGCAGCTGCCTTAGTGGCTTTTCTTTCTACAGCATCAACATGTTTGTGGAAATTTAATTTCTCATCCAGAATGACTCCAAGCAGTTTTGGTGAATCTGTTCTTTTAATATCTTTTCCCTCCATTTTAACAGTAACGTTGGACATTTCTTCATCAGTCTTTCTACTAAATATGCAAAATTCTGTTTTTTCTAAGTTTAACTTCATTCTCCATTTCTTTGTCCATTCCCTAATTTTCACTAAGTCCATCTCTAGGGCTTCTGCTAGGAGATTTGCATCCGACCCTGTCTGCCAAATCGTACCATCGTCTGCAAACTTGACTTTCTTTCCCTTTACTAATGCAAAAATGTCCTTTATGAACAAATTAAAAAGAAGAGGGGAGAGAACTGAGCCCTGAGGCAAACCCATCATGGTATAGAATTTGGTGTTATCTGCTCCTTTCATATAGCAAAAAGCTTGTCTTGATTCCAAAAAGCTTTGGAGCCATCCCCATATGTTTCCAGTGATACCCATATTATGAAGCTTAGCCAGCAATCCATTTCTCCACACTGAATCAAACGCTTTCTCCATATCTACAAATACTGCTAATGTTACTTGTCCCTCACTGAATCCTTGTATAATATTCTGTACCAACCGCAACATTGCCATACTAGTTCCATGGAACCTTCTAAACCCTTCTTGCTCTGGATCCAGGATCCTGTTATGTTCCACAAAGGAGTAAAGTCTAGTAAATACTATTCTTTCTAAACACTTTCCAAGTATACTAGTCAGACTGATTGGTCTATAGGATCCAGCATTATGGTAGCTGGGCTTTCCTGGCTTTCTCAAAAACTTAACCTTGGCTACTTTCCAATCTTGGGGTACTATTTTCTCACTCCATGACTTATTAAATAACACATTGATTGCTCTGATAAGTGCCTGACTCCCTTCCTGAAGTAATTCTCCATAAATGTTGTCTGGTCCTGGAGCTTTATCTTGGTGCAGTAGCTGTATGGCAGCTTCTGTCTCCTCTTCTCTAATTTTCTCATTTAAGAAATCATCACCCTTTTCATGGTTTAAATTTTCCTGTATACCTTCTACTTTTCTGTCAATTTCTTTCTTAAATTCCTCATCTAAATCCTCTCCTATCATGTGCTTACCACCAAAAAACACATTTTTCATCAACTTACATTTTTCTTCTGTACTAAACACCGGCTTACCTTCATCCAACAGAGGCAAAACATCTGCTTGTTCTCTGTTGTATGAAGTTAATTTCTTAAACTCTCTCCACCTATCCTTTGGACGTGTGTGCATTCTGTATTGTTGTCGTTTAAATTAAATCACGAAAATATATGACATCTCATATTTCAACATATGCGAAGCAAAAGAAATGAAAATTTTACATTACGAACCTTGTTCCAGACATTTTACATTCAAATGGTATTCACAACGCCAATTAAAAAGTACTGAAGTCGATGTAAACTGATATTAAATATGCTTTAATTGACGTAGCTGCTCATCGCGGCCATAAGGTTACTGGGACAACGGTTTCAAAGCAGTAAGTGTAAAGAGCAAAATTTAGTTTGAACGAACAAACGCCGGTAAAACCTACGAAACGTCCCCAAGTCAATGCGCCCCAAGTCAAAACGTCACAAAATCATTGTCTGCGCAGGCGCGATACTAAACGGACCGACCTGTCTGCTATGAGACATTACGACTGAAAAGTCGGGCTTGTGCTGTTACGCGGTACGCATTACTCAAAATACCTACGTTGAAAAGTAACAAGCGTTAAATGCCTATAGATAATCCTTCAATGGAGATATCTAGTCATTTTGGGTAGCCAAATCATGACAATGATAGGTATTACAGTATTCAGCCATAGACTGATCATACTGTATGCACTAAAACATTTTTGAAAACATGCTCCGCATGACATTTTCATAGAAACCATTTCAGTGACACGGGATGACGCGTTTGATAAACAATATTGAGTCAGCCAATCGTGCAAATCATATGACTCTGTGACGCATTTGGTAAACAAATATGTCACATGTACCCACAGTGCTCAAATCAGACAGGTCAGTATTTGATGATGACAATGGTCACCAAATTGGTCAAAACATCCCCATGGTCAAAATAGTCGGTGAAGTTGGTCAAAACGTCCCCAAAAAGATTTTCAATCTATATTTTACGATATGTTTGAATGAAATTATGCCAAATCCGATTCCGTTTTGTTGCATTAAGGATTGCCTTTTTGCCCGAGAGTATTTCTATACAAGATCCTTCAAAATTACATATAGGCCTATTCACAAGTTTTTGATACTTTCCTTTGTGGTAATTATCACACACTCTCTATGATTGTAAGTTTAATAATTTGGCAATTGATAGACAGTTCATTTTATTGAGCATGTTGGGTTTGTTTTACCACATCCCACCCCCACATACCAATCACACTCCTTGAGCAAGGTGCACTTTGACACCAGCTGGTTCAAACCAGGAAGACAGGATATAGTCATGACATTACTGACAAATTGTTGATTGGGGCGTTAAGCAACAAACAAACAAACATCCATGTAAGTTTTATAATCATAATGGTATGGTCCAGAGGCTATCTCTTACGGATTAGTGGCTTTCGAAAATCCAAGGATGACAGGAATTTATTGGATCTTCCAATAGGAAGTGAATTGAATATTGAAATGGCGGCCTCCATTGGCTGTTTTTGTTTTTTTTTTTGATCTACTTTAACTTTCTTATTTTATGCATTAGCTTAGCTCCCATTACTCAGTTACACACGCGCGTAATGAAAATAGTAACGTTACATTCAATGGATGTCACCCAATGTGGTAAAGGGATTTTTCATACCATAAGGAACTGCTCTTAATGGAAAGAATTCAATCCCTCTGGGAGCAAATTATTTCCTTTAAGAGAAGTTCCCATTTTAAAAAGGGACGCAATTGAAGAGAATCACTGCTTGATCCAGTAGTCTCCCTTTGATGTGCGTAACTCTTCAGCGTTTTGGCTACGCCATTGTTATGCCCTATATATTTTGACTAGATATGGACCAGATTGCACTGTTTGCTAAGGGTATGTTTTTCTTAAAGCCAACTAGAGGTCCAAGTGGATAAGAGTCAGTTACCTGGAAGAGACTTATCATTGAAGCTTTTAACTCCACATTTAGATGACTTACTTAATATTGATAATCCATATTCTAAACAAATAATAGGTCAGATATATCCATCGGAACTTCAGTTAAATAAGGCGAATTCTTCTGATACTGAAGCTCCGTTTATGGACTTGAATTTGTCCATAACAAATGGAATAGTTTCTTCTAAGATTTATGATAAAAGGGATGATTTTAGTTTTGAAATAGTAAATTTCCCATTTCTTAATGGAGATGTTCTCGCTCCCCTTCCTATGGTGTATATATTTCTCAGCTTATTTGTTTTGCAAGAGTGAGTTCTAATGTCGATGACTTCAACAACAGAAACTTATTTTTAACTGCTTAGTTATTAAAACAAGGTTAAAGACATCATAAAATTTGAAAGGCATTCTCTAAATTCTACCACAAACACTCAGAGTAAATTGGTAAATACAACATTGGGTTAAAAACTCTTCTGCCACAAGGCACATCAGAACCTATATTTTATGGTTATTTAGTTTATGAATTCAAAAGAATTGTTGGAAAACCTAACTTTAGTGATCAATTCAAAAATATTATCAAGCATTATATAAAGGTTGGATAAAACTTGGATGTCATTCGACAGTCTGCACGCCTAGTTTTAAACCCAATCACGGTTTATAGCTATGGTTTCCTCTTTAATTGCATGACAGTGGGTCAGGCCTCAGACTCTATGACGGCTCTGACGTAAAGCTTCAATCGGTGGGTTGGTGCCTGATGCTTATCTGTAGCTGGATCCACCGTGGCTCAACTTGAGGTGTCCTTTAGCTCTGACTATCTGTGAGTCATGAGCCTTTTTCTTTGTTTCATCATGGTGTGTTAATTTGATTAGAGTGTTTCTCCATGATGATACATTGCATTAGTTAGATGGCCTCAATGAGAGCTGAACATTTCTTATACTTCAACAACAGCAGAATCTAGGGCAAAGATTTGGTACCAGTAAAATGCATTTAAGCCTCACCGTGGCTTAGGCTGCTGTCCGTTCTAAGGCGGTGGTTCTGTTGTTGTTGACTTTTTGTTTATGTTTACTCCCATTGTGGGAGTCTGTAATTGTTCTATATTTTGTTGTACGTCACTTTATGTCCATTCTAGTATTGCAATCATCTTGATGGGGAAGAGGGAGCTGGTTACTTTGCTCAATTTGTCTTCCTGGTGTCTCGTGAGGGTTGAGGGGCTCTTCCTCGCGGTGCCACAGGGTTGTCTGCGGTTTGTGATTGTGGTATTTCCTGATCATACTCACTTACTATTTTCGAACCTCCTATGGCTGTCAAACAACCTTGCTTTGCATCGTGGAAGACTGGATTAAGGGTGAGGTTGGCGCCGTTAAACCGGTTTAAGCCCTCCAGTAAAATATTTTACTGACCGTTCCAAGGCGGTACTTCTTTTGTGGATCTTTTATGTTTTTGTTCTGTCTTGTGTTTGCTATGTTTTGTGCGCGTCTGTTTATATGTGCTTCGTGGTCACCTGCTGGGAAAGGGCTGACCTCTTGGCTCTCGTTTGTGGTGTCTTCTGTGAGTTTGTCACTTTCCCATTGGTATCCTGGGTCAGGTATGGTACTTGATTGTATCGATTCCTGATCTTTGCAACCTTACTTACTTTGGAAAGAGGCACTTGATAAAAACATGTTTGTAGGGGCCATCCTGATGGACCTCTCAAAGGCTTTTGACTGTCTCCCCCATGATCTGATCATAGAAAAACTTACAGCGTATGGGATATCTGACAGTTCCTGCAGGCTTATGGCTAGCTATCTTTCCAATAGAACCCAACAGTTCAAAAAAGATGACCCCTTAATTCCTAAAAATTACCGTCCTGTAAGCATACTCCCCACACTCTCAAACATTCATGAAAGGCTTCTTGGCAATCAGCTGACAGCTCACTTCAATTACATTTTTCAAAGCTATCTTTCAGCGTTTCGAACCTCGTATGGCTGTCAAACAACCTTGCTTCGCATCGTGGAAGACTTGAAAGAGGCACTTGATAAAAACATGTTCGTAGGAGCCATCCTGATGGACCTCTCAAAGGCTTTTGACTGTCTCCCCCATGATCTGATCATAGAAAAACTTAAAGTGTATGTGGTATCTGACAGTTCCTGCAGGCTTATGGCTAGCTATCTTTCCAATAGAACCCAAACGGGTAAAAATTGGGAGGGTGGTTAGCTCATGGGCAAAATAATCAAGGGAGTCTCACAGGGTTCTATCCTGGGGCCTCTGACATTCAACATTTTAATAAATGATATTTTTTATTTTATCACTCATAGCAAGACTTACAACTATGAAGATGGTTTGATTCCAACCAAATGCAGGCAAATCCTGATAAATTTCAGGCTGTTGCAGTTGGAGTCAAATCATTTGAACAGGTGAAACATTTCTCTCTGGCTGGTGTTGATATTCCCTGTGAGGAAAATGTAAAGCTTTTGGGTGTGGAGCTGGACTTCATGCTAAATTTTGACAAACAAATAAAAACATGTGCATGAAGGCGGTTCGCAGCTAAATGTTTTACAGAGACTCAGCAAATTCTTGTCTGTTGAAACAAGACTTTTAATTTTCAAATCTTTTATAAAGTCAAATTAAATATTGTCCTCTTGTATGGCATTTCTGTAGCATTGCTGCAAGGCAAATACAGAGAAATTAGAAAAACTCCAGACAGAGCTCTCAGAATTGTTTTTAATGATTGTATTTTTAGCTATGAGAGCCTTTTGAGCAAAGTGAATCCTCCAACACTTCACATGAACAGACTGCGATGCATTGCTACAGAAACATATGAGTGTATTAATAACATGTCACCTGAATACCTCAGATATTTAGTTGAGGTTTAAACAAACAAAATATTCTTTCAGGTATGAAAAAATAGTCAAGATACCTACAGTCAGGACTGTCACATACGGACAGAGATCATTTAGGTTCGAGTCTGCCTGTGTGTGGAACAGCTTTCCCAATGAGCTCAGAACAGCAACGAGCTTCCAGGAGTTCAAAGGTCTGATCCGCACATGGGTAGGCCTGAGATGTAACTGCGCCATGTGTGGCAGTTGAGAAGGCAAGGTCAGTAAGCTGTGTTGTTTTAATGCTATGTTTGATGTTACGCTTTTTATGCAATGCTTTATAACTGTATGTGCTATGCTTTTCTGCTTGAGTTTATTTCATGGCTTGTTGCTTTATTTTTAGCTGATGCAGGTCGCTGGTTGGCAGCACCTTTTTATCTCTATTGGGCCCCTAGTTTAACCTTTTTTTATATTTTATTTCTTATTTTATTTTTTTTTCTTGGAAATTACTTCCGGTGACCCTTAGTATGTCATTGAAACACTTTTGTTTTCAAATACAAGACCTTGAGGCCATTGATAGACATCACTATCCATTGATTGACATCACTGTCTTGTGTTATTTTCCGACTTTTTCGGTTTCAAGGGCTACAATCTGGGTATTGTAGATGTTAATATGTGTACAGTAAGTCAAATAGTAACCATATTGTAAATTTTTTATGTGCTTAAATACAGATGCTAGATTTCTAACATAATCTTTATTTTTTTTTATCATCATTTTTTTCTTCTTCTTACACATATGACTAGTTTAAATGAAATGCTTGTGATATAATTAACTGTGACTTTCATTTTACAGCTGTTTTACATTTGTTATTTTTTATACACTTGTTTGTCAGAAAATAGCTCTTGGTACAGTCTTGCAGCTAATGTTTATTTGTTTATGGAAACCGATGTTAAATAAAGTTTCTCGTATCTCGTAATATAAGAACAATATAAGGAAATGTGGATCAAGGGATTTAAAGAATGCTGTCACTGCGGCCATCTTCGATATTGTAATAAAGTGATAATAGCAACTATGAAGTTCCATGTTATCTGATGCCTACACCAAAGTTTCAATACAATCTGACATTCAGTTTGGAAGGGGAGATAATTTGAAGAATTTCAAGATGGTCACAATGGTGACCACTTCGGATATTGGAACTGAACGATTTTAGCATGGCTCAACATCCATGTTGCCCTGATGCCTCTAAACAAGTTTTGGTTCAGCCCGACACATGATATAGGGAGAAGTGTTGTTTGAAGAATATAAGGATTGCCACCAGGGCTGCCATCTTGGCTATTTTATCAATTTTGAATGTTCAAATTAACCTGATGCTAACGACCAAGTTTCAGTTCAATGCTAAACATGGTTTGGGAGGAAATATCATTTGAAGAATTTCAGGATTATCATCTTTTAGGCCATCTTGTATATTGGAATGTAACCATTTTAGGACTTCGGACTAACATGTTGCCATGGTGTCTAAATCTAAACTTTTCCCTGATGACTCCTACCAAACCAAGTTTCAGTTTAATCAGATATATGGTTTTGGAGATGTCTTTTGAACAATTTCAATATGGCCACCATGGCGGCCATTTTGCATATCGGAATGGAAATAATTTTGCAAATCTGTATCTGCATGTTGGCCTGATGCCTCGCATGATTACGGCTCAATATAACTTATGCTTCTGGGGGAGATGTTGAACATATGAAGTTAATGATAGACAGACAGACAGATGGGACAACAGACCATACCATAGGTGTGGTACTTGATTGCATCGATTCCCGATCTTTGCACCCTTACTTACCTGGATCAGCTCCACATGTGCAAGTAAGTTTTGAACTACACAAAAGACTGTGATTCATATCTATTTTACTATCTCAGCGAAAGTGTGACTCTCACCAAACCACGTGATTCGTATCATCCTCATCTGTTGCCAAATGCTTCTTCAAGGAATAGCAAGCCTAGACACAATCTGTGGAAAAGTGATTTTCTGTTCACTAAAGGAAATGGCCGAAATACAAGTATCAGTCTTAGATTGAATAAGCAAACCAATGCGCTTTCATCAAGAACATGAATTGACAAAAGTGTGATTCCTGCCAAATCGCTATGACAGACATTGCATGGCTTTTCACAAAAACTGCATGTTTAGCTGAAAACGGTCAATGACAGAATGATCCACTGTGAAGCTCGGGTAATCTGCACTAAGTGTCATTTCTGAAATCGACAAAATACTAACTAACAAGTTTTAGATACCTTAAATCGAACAGTAAACTGTCATAAAATGTTATATTACCAATTGTGCCTCACGTGATTGGCCACTCTGTTGGTAAAGTCTTCAACATTTGAACATACTCTAACAAAACGAATAAGCTGCGAAATATATACACCATAGGAAGGGAAGTTCTATTTCAAAATTATATTCATCACGTTTTTCATAAATTTTAGATGAAACTATGCAATAACACATGTTTTCTATTGATCAGGAATGAGTGTTCAAGATTAATAGAGTTTTCTAGTCTTTAATGACAACCCATCAAGCCCGCTATAATTCACTATGATATAGAGAGCATCTCTCATAAAGACTGAAAAATACATGCACTATGAGATGACGTGTCTCATAGTCAGTCATAAGAGAACCAGTGTTGTAAATAAAGTTAAAATTGTCAGAAATCTGTGACTCAAATTTCCAAGAGAACTAGCCAGGTGAGGCGGCATGAGCAGATCCAGAGAGGGAAAAGGGGGTCCGGACCGCCCCCTGCCCCTGGAAAACACAAGTTATATGGGTTTCTATAGAAATCAGCATTTGGACCCCCCTGGAAAATGTTGGACCCCCCCCCCCCTGGAAAATGTTGGAACCTCTCTGGATCCTTGGAAAAGTGTAGTTTTCCCTGTAATAAAACCATTGGACCCCCTCTAAAGATTTTCACATTGATTTTCGGCGATAACTTTTTAATTTTTGATTTTAGCAAACTGTGTTCGCGATGAGAGTTGTAGGGGAAAACGTATATTAGCGCCAACTTCTCTAGATGGTTCCAACATCCAAGATGCTGTAGTTAACTCTGCACATGAGCATTTTAATAAATTTGCAAACAAATTAAGTCAAATATGTCAGTCAAAAAGTTGCCTTGCACCGCCCTTATTCACTACCTATGGCAATGGATGGCTTGTTCAAATATATTGGAAATCGCGCCTGATTCGCTCGTGTACGTGTTAAGCTAGTGGGGTCATCTCGAAACCGTTCGTTTTAGAGCACCTGCACAAGAAAAAAAAAATGGCACGTCATGCTAAATCCCAGCTTCTGTACATACAAAATTAATGATCATGCTCATAGTAGATTCTGCATATTAACGGTAAATTCTGAGTATCTTAACGTCGGGATTTTGCTATAAACTACCGTTGAATAACTGTATATTCACCGCTTGTGAGTATCCTTTTGAGACTAACCCTTTCTGCCACGCCCTGTCAATAAAACACTTAGAAAATTTGGCTGAATTCAATTTATTGCGAAATCTATATCTATGTACATATAAATCTGTTTGCGCCACAAACTTCGGACCTTTTGGAAAAATTGGTGCTAATTTTCTCTACAGCTTTTATCGCAAACACGGTTTGCTAAAATTACAAGTAAAAAAGTTATCGCCGAAATTCAATGTTAATCGAGTTTTGTAGTATTTGGACCATCTCTCCTCTCAACAACTAAAACAAAAAAAGCAAAAAATATTTTTTTGCCAAAGTTGGACCCCCTCTGGCAAAACTTTCTGGATCCGCGCTTGGTGTTGTAAACCTTTGCAGCAGCTCGATCCTGATGTTCAGAAAATAGATAGGAACTAGCGACAGGCAAGATAAGATAAGAAATTTTATTTAAAGACGGCATGACTGTAAAACAGAGAAACAGAAGCTCTAATGAGCTTTTGACCGTCTATACCGACAGTTGAAGGCAAAGCCACGACACCTAGATCACGTGTGATACAAACAGTGCGAGAGCAAAGGCTGAGAAGAAACCCATGACATATTTTAGAACGAATCAAAATCGCTCTGATTAAGATAAAATCTTTCCTGATTGCCTGCAATGGGTGGCAAATAACAATAAAGCTCAGATGAGCAATCTTCAAATGCAATTCCTCAGAATGATTCAAAGAAATACACATCTAGTGGCACAGGAGTAAAATTACCTAAACGATTTAACTATAATTACATGGCAACATTCCACAGCAGGTTTAATATAACCCCTATTTACCAATATCAGGTAACTTGAAGTTGAATTCACATATCAGTAGTAATACTAAGAAGGCTAATTCTACCCTTTGGATTTCTAAAGAGAAACTTGAAAACACTGTCCTCTAACACGGACGTGACGTAAATATACATCCCTGCCTCTAACTTGCAGAATGACAGCATACACCTCGCAAATTCGATCAACACTTGAATACAGTTCAGTGATTTGGAATCCTCACCTTCAAAAAGATATTGACAAATTAGAATAAGTACAACACCAGGCTTTCAGGTTTGTTTCAGATAACTACACTTCGAGGGATCATGGTTGCGTTATACAGATGCTGACAGAGTACATCTCCCGCCACTCCAGCACAGAAGGAATGCAAACTGTTTGTTATTCTTCTCCAATATGGTCTATGGCTGGTGCCAACACTTCAGACCCATGACTATTTGGCAGCAGTCCGTGATAAACGTCAAATTAATGCTAGGCAATTTAAAGACTACCACTCATAATATCATGCTAATCTTTTCAAGAGGTATTATGATAAAAGTAAGTAATGGTTCAAAGATCAGGAATCGATACAATCAAGTACCACACCTGACCCAGAATACCAATGGGAAAGTGACAAACTCACAGAAGATACCACAAACGAGAGCCAAGAGGTCAGCCCTTTCCCAGCAGGTGACCACAAAGCACATATAAACAGACGTGCACAAAACATAGCAAACACAAGACAGAACAAAAACATAAAAGATCCACAAAAGAAGTACCGCCTTGGAACGGTCAGTAAAATATTTTACTGGAGGGCTTAAACCGGTTTAACGGTTTAGCATAGAATTTTGGATTTGCATAGTATATCATGTAAGGTGCATCCTGATCTATGCCTTCTTCATTACTTTCTGAATATGAATGGTAGTACGTCGTAGTGACCACTGCTGGCTTTTACACGACAAGATGAGTGCGCGTTTAGTCAAAATGAGTACTATGCATAAAAGGATATCAAAATTATCATGTTTGGTTAAACATGAAAAAATAGTCTTGCTTAGTAAAATATCAATATTTCCCCAATGTGTGGTTTATTGATTTTTGACCTACAACATGGCTGACCTATTTTTTCAAAGGGCAATAACTATTGGTTGAGTGGGAACTACCAAACTACCAATAGACCCCTATCACATTGTTATCTCTCTTAGCAATCGCTCTTGATTTGTGGTTTTGTGATCAAATAGATACAATTGAGTGCGGATCAGACAAAATGGTCCTTCGGGCATTTTAGCAGTTGTTGTGTAATCAATATTTCAAAAACGTCCATATTTTCAAGATTTTGCATTTTCTTACAATAGAATCGGACCCAGTAATACATTTTGGGTCCGAACAATAGAGTAAAAATGTTTCTAACATGTAATACAACCAAAGGCGCAAACTGTTCTGATAACATTAAGTGACACGTATAATGTATGTTACCATGGCAACAGCTGTGCATATGTACTACATACTTCCTTGAAAACAGGGTAGCTCATTTTAAATGCTTTTGTAAACACGGGATGTGCGTGTGTGGACTATTTGTGCAGTCTATGCAATTGCATACACATCAAATTTACAGAAACATGAAACATTCTTGACATATTACTACTAGCGTCTTTGTATTAGCGTCATATGTTAACACAATGATGTTGACGTCAGAACGTCATTAACAGCGTTAAGTGACGTCATATTTAAAACGCATCATCTGTATCAGTTTAAACGCACATATCTTTGTTATTTGTAAAGATAATCTCTTATTAAAATTTTCTGTAATTATTCACAACAGCAAGATCTAAAAATCTTTCTCTGTAAATATCTCACTTTTGACTTTTTATTGCCAGAAGGTCCCTTTTTTAGATCTTGGCTCAATTACAGTTATAATGCAACCTAATTATCTCATTACTGATAGCATGCATAACTGCATAATAGTATTCGTGCGAACAGCACATTTCTTTGTTGCAACATTAACACTACCGTTGCAATAGGCTTACTCCCGGTAGTATAAAACTACAGCAGTATCATATTACCACTGAGTTCCACTAGGTACATTCTGATTGCAGCAGACAGCATTCTTCTGTGTATTTGCATAGGAAATTATACGCAATGTAGAGAGAATCTCTCAAATTTATTTTCTTCCTGCTAATTTTCGTGTCTTTACCTAATGTAATTTATTTGAAATGCAATCTGAAAGATGTTCTTGAGGTTGTTGCAATATTGTCAGGAGATACAGGGAATATTAAAGCTGTTAAAATAGTTATAGTAATTTCCAGTCAATATCAATATTACTTTATTATAGTCACGATTAACTTTCTGATCAGATCTACGCTACTTCACCTTTTAACTCTTTCCTTGCCAGCGGCGACTTTTGTTATCTGCTGATAACCTTTGCAAACAGTTTAGACCCAGATCAACCCGACAGAACGTCAGTCCTGATCTGGATTCAAACTGTTTGACACTCTGATTGTGTTTGTGAAGGAACATTTTGAAAAAGTTAATCTGAGCGTCAATTAGAATAGTATGTATTCAGATCATGCCCCAGTGGCGATCCAGAGGGTTCGCTCGAACCCCCTTTGAGACAAAATTATTCCATTTTCATGGAGAATTTTCAGAAAATAAGGCAAATTAACAATTAATAATTTGAACCCCCTTTGTAGATTTCAATCCCCAATGAAGAAATCCAGGATCTGTCCATGTGCCCCACAGTTTACCAGACTTTATCTGGATCTAAAAAGTTGGCGAAGGTTATGAGCAGACGATAGTAGTTAAAGACAGACAGTGCAGGCTCAGATTAAGCACAGTTACAATCAAGAGATTTTATTACTATATATTCTTGACCCTTAAAGCGCCAAGAAAAATGCATCTGAAAATGTCGTCTGCTGAAGTCATCTGCTGCAAATAATTGCCTAGCATTACTGACGAATTAAGTAAAGAGGCAAACATCGTGGACCCAGAACAGATTGTCCCAATAGGAGCAGTCTGATCTAGGTCCACACTGTTTGCCATAAAGGCTTCTTAAACATTTCAGCAGACGAGAAAAGCAGACGGCTTTTGTTGCGATTGCCGCATTAAGGTTAATAAAACGGTAGGATAAATTATAGATTTCAAAAACGAATGTTGGTGGGCTGGGAGTGGGGCTAAAGTTATTTAATTTTGATTCTTGATCAGTTTTTAGATTAGACAAGGACTCCATATAATCTTGTTATTAATTTTTTCTTTCAATATTTTAGGAAGTTTATCTGGTTTGTACTTCTGTTCCAAGCCTCTCATTGTTAGCAAATATCTAAAAATTCTGGCTTTTTATGTCAGTAAAATGCAATCCCTCCGTCTTTTAAATACTTCTACAAAGTAATAAGGTTGCAAAGATCAGGAATCGATACAATCAAGTACCACACCTGACCCAGGATACCAATGGGAAAGTGACAAACTCACAGAAGACACCACAAACGAGAGCCAAGAGGTCAGCCCTTTCCCAGCAGGTGACCACAAAGCAACCCTTCTAAAGATCTAATGGTGAAATTAGTTCCACCCATTTTCCATTAATTAGAATAAATTGTTAGCAGAGTACACAATTCAAGATTTATCCCCTTTGTACCTAGCACAGCTGTTAACTGCTGCTGGAAGCATTTACCGGATAAGACCTAACACAGACTACGTTTCGTTTCGTTAGTTAATCTGTTTAGGTCTTTGATGTCACTCATTTCTGAAAACGAGGCAGCCGCTGAAATTTGAAGTTCAAAACAGGAAGTGCAAGCAAGATGCATTGTTTACCAGCGAAAATCACTGAAATGCAACTATTTTAGTTATATTTGTTCTTTTAATTCAAAGGTCAGTATCTTGTATCAAAAATGCATTGTTCAATTATGATAATGCATATTAATTTCGACGAATTTTCCCCATCCACATTTCTGTTCAGTTCATCAACTTTTCACTCTTGTTCTCCAAGGAATGTGCTTCGCCTGTAACAAAAATACAGTTAGGGGGCGTGCTTTGCACGAAGAATCCATAGACAGCGAAGAATTTCCTAAATAGAAATACAACATTGAATGTTTCAGCACCACCAGCTGAGTCCATTGTAAAAAATCTCCACCTTATCTCGTTTTCTTGGTGGACCGAAGGTACCTTTTTGTTTGTTCAAGATTGTTCAGTGTGCTGGTATTATAAAACAGTCAGCATCCTTGAGATTAAAATGGATGTTGATTTGGGGTCTATGACAGTTAATCCACAGACGAAACATCAACGCAGCTAATTACGGACGAAATAATTGATAGACGCGACTAATTAACGACATGTCGTGTGGTCAGTGATTTATTTAAACTCTGTGATTGGTCAAAAGAATGGTTGATGCCTTTTAACATTGCCAAGTGCAAAGCTATACACTATGGAAATATATTGTTTGACACCACATATCAAATGAAAGACAATGATGGACTATTAAAAGACCTGCCAGTTGATACTGAGGAAAAGGACCTTGGAGTAAAATTTCATAGTTCAATGAAATTTGAAAGTCACATTAGCTCTGTTGTAAATAAGACCAACCAATTGATAGGACTGATAAAGAGATCATTTAGTTTTATGGATAAAGAACTATTTCTCAAATTATATAAATCACTTGTAAGGACACATACGGATTATGGAAACTCTATATGGTACCCAGTCACAAAGAAAAATAAACAAGCTATTGAAAATCTACAACGCCGAGCGACCAAAATTGTGCCAGAGATTAAAGACCTATCATATGAAGAAAGATTAAGGGAACTAAACCTACCAACATTAGAATATCGTAGGAGAAGGGGAGATCTTATTCAAATGTTCAAAATTCTTCATGGTATTGATGATATTGACAGTTCTAAGTTTGTTACATTGAATGAGAATACAACACGTGGTCACTCATTAAAACTAAATAAGCCAAGGTGTTTAAAATCTTTACGGCAGAATGCATTTCCTGCTAGATGCATTGATGATTGGAATTCCTTACCAAATGACCTAGTTTGCATTGAGAAACTAGATACATTCAAGAATCGACTAGATGTATTGTGGAGAAGCAAGCGTTTCGACACTAGTGATTTATATTGAACTATTATAATTATAACATACTAAAGTGTTAAAATTAGATATTTAAATTTTAACCGAAAATTAACCGGAAACCGGAAAAGTATATAGTCAAACCAGGATCGGGGGATAAATACAAGCTGAAAGAGCTTCAGAATATCAGAAGATTGAAGTAAGCCTTGAAGTAAGCCTTGAAGTAAGTCGGTACCTAGATTTACCGGAAAGACTCAAATTACCGGAGAAATCGCCGAAATATCAGAAAGACCAAAGATTAATAGGGATACGTTGATTGCAGTGCTTTGGCGAAAACTTTATTGACTAGTGAATATAATAAAAAGTAGGAAGTTGCCATGGGTACAGATCCGTATCCCTAGCCTGGGAGGCTAGGGGTACTGATCTGTATCCCTAGTCTCCCAGGCTAGAGGTACGGATCTGTACCTGTATCATATTTCACCATGTCAGGCCACAGGTACAGACAGATAACCCTGATGAGATTTTACAAGTTATCATGATAATAAGTGTTAGGAAATACGGGCTTTAATAATTTATGAGTGATTCGCCGGAGTTTACACATAGATAAAAAAACAAAAAATAAAATTTTATTCCTATAATAACTCCATATAGTAAATGCAAAAACGTAACACGAATTTGGAACTGGGACCAGGGAACGGCATCAATGTATCATTATTATTATTATCAAACTATTACTTGTCTTTCACTATTTTTTTTTTTTGCTGTTTTCACTTTCGGTGCAAAACATTCTGTAATGTACCTATCATATAATAACTATATGATGTAACCGCAAATTCTCGCTGCTTCTTTATAAACCCCAAATGTCACTTTGTCAGAATGGCTCAAAAACTGAAAATAGGGCAAAAGTTTGAGGACTTTTCCTCTTTGGAAGTAGAAAATGTACAACGCAATTTGCGAACCATTGAAAAGTCACACCCTCGATAATGACACAAACTGAAAGTGAATAATGATGATAATAATAATAATAATAATCAAATATTAATAATAAAGACAATATAACATCGATCCCATGCCCCTTGTCCCAGTTCCAAATTCGTGTTACGTTTTTTACATTACTATACAGAGTTATTCCGCATTGCAAATGGTGACTTACTGGAGGCATATTTTTGATTGGTATTTTCTAACACATATATATATATATATGATAACTTGCCATTTCGCATCAGGATTATCTGTCTGTACCTGTAAATATGATACATGTACAGATCCGTACCTCTAGCCTGGTAGATCCCAGGCTAAGGAAACGAATCCGTACCCCTAGCCACTACCTAAAAAGTATATGTTGTTTATAATTTGCTATGCATATATTAACAATTGTGCATTTTGATATATATGAACATTACAGAAAGTGGGCATTACAGAATAAAAATCTAAAAAGTTTATTTCAAAATTACAATTTAACACATTTTAGTAAACACTTGGAATACGAGAGTCATACAATAAGTTTGAAAACAAAGTAGAGTGACTGTCAACTATTCACATGCTGGTTCGTTCATCTTTACTTATCATGCATATTGATTGGGTTGTTAGTTCTTGGTGTTAACCAGGGATTCAGACTAACATTTTTCCACCAGGAGCAAGCTGGGCCCCTAAAATAAAACTATTAGGGGCCCAGACCAAAACTTAGAGGCCCAGGGTTCAGCAGAAAATTGAACTCATTTAAACAAAATTCATTTGCTTTATAGCGCATACCCTCAAAATCTGTATTCCTCAACCATATATAAACTATTTGGAATCAGCTGAATGAAGATTTGTTAACTAACAGCTGGTGTCAGATTTGACATACATCAGTGATTTTATTTGGGATTTTGGGAAGCTACCTTTTCCTACACATTTGGGAAAATATTATATTAAAATTGGGAAAAAAAGAGCTAACATACATGAAATTGGGAAAATAAAGGCCATTTTTTGATTTGGAATGACTCCCATATACGGCCTCAAAATTGGCCAAATAAAATCACTGCACATACTACCTTTTTTCAAATTTACAGGGGCATGCTGGGCCCCTAATCATTTAGTTTAAGGGGCCCAGCCCAAATTTTAGGAGCACTGGGCTACTGGGCCCCTGTTAGTCTTTTTCCCCTTTTAACAAGGGTCCTTTAATTAGGCTGGTATGTTACATACCAAAATGGGCTGCGTACGCCGAAATACACATCAAAGACATACCGCGGATTTCTGAAAATTCCTTAGTACAGCAAAAAATGGATAATGAGACATCCTGTCTGCAGAAAAACCAGCCCGCATTTACCAGATTACAGGATTTATGTCCCGCCTTCGTATTGGAAACTCATTTATTTTGTTTACTGACCATGCTAGGACGACCCACTTGACTGATTTTGAGAGTTTTATTTACAGCCAGTGTCATGTGTAGGCTTCAGTCGGACGCGAAATTATTAAAGCGTGTCATCCAACAGGTGTGAAAACATCGACACATCTTGACAACGGCCTTAGAAACCATTCCCGTGAGACGTACTCCCAATCCCTGAGCGAAACAGCCAATCAGTATCTGTTTTGTTTGACAGTTGAGAAATCTTTGAAATACAGAAAGTGCCGACATGACACTTTGCACGCTTGTGTAATAAAATTTATAAACTCTACACGTCTGGGTCGTAATTAATTGTTATGTTGAGTTGAGTCTGCGCATGCGATAATTTAGTACTTAAACGCTCCTTCTACACAGGCACTTCACCAACGAACATGCAATAAATTAAAAACGAATGTCATCTTGTTGTTTTTTGTTGTTGCAATTTTTACGCTGTACAAGTGCAAGCTTTTAAAAAATAATGGTTACAGAAACAAGTACAAGCTTTTAGAATTATAATTTGCTACACAAACACTCTCCTAAACAAAATTCTATCTATCTGTCTGTCTGTCTGTCTGTCTGTCTGTCTGTCTGTCTGTCTGTCTGTCTATCTATCTATCTATCTATCTATCTATCTATCTATCTATCTATCTATCTATCTAATCTAATCTAATCTAATCTATCTACATATATTTATAAATGCAGGTTACATTCAAGCTCAGCATGGTGTGTGTTATAACTATATTGCTGAAAACCCTATGCTCAGCTGACCATACTGCAATCCTAGACCAGACAACATGGGCATCAAAAATAGTAAGTGAGTATGATCAGGAAATACTACAATCACAAACTGCAGACAAACTGACGCATCGTGAGGAAGAGCCACACAACAATCACGAGGCACCAGGAAGACAAACAAAGCAAAGCAACCAGCTCTCTTTCCCATCTAGGCTGCTTACATGACAATGCATGAGATACCAGGGATCCCATCTGTAGCATTATAAGCAAATTAAAAGTGAAAATGCATTGTAATGAACAAAGAAGAATTATCTCTAAAATATATATGTTTATTTTTCAAAGCAAGTTTGACAATCCGCCATACCGCGACCGTATCACAGAAAAAAGTGGGACATCCAAAACAATTCAGTGGGACTTCCAAATTGCAAAGGTAGGAAGTCTGGACTTCCTGGATTTGAAAGTTAATGGAAGCCCTGACAATATCACATATAAAAAGAATGGAATAGAATCGGGATTAGCTCCCGTTAAAATGACTATAATAAACTTGATAATAAAATGAATATGATCAAACAAAATTATTCATTCAAAGACCACTTAGAATATATGGCTACATTACTTATTTTATCTTTAGATTTAGAAAACTGTGTTCGCGATGAAAGTTGTAGAGAAAAATAAGCGCCAATTTCTACAACAGGTCCAAAGTTTGTGGCACAAACAGATTTTTGTGTACATAGATGAAGATTTTGCAATAAATTGAATTCAGTCAAATTTTCTAAGTTTTTTATTGACAGGTAAATTTTGTAGATGCGTGACACAAAGGGTTCGTCTGACTCTCAAAAGAATATTCATAAGCGGTAAATATACAGTTATTCCAGTGGTCTAGATAAAGATTTTGACCGATGGGTATATTACCCCCTACTTTTTAATTTAACAGTTCTAACCACAAGCACAGAAATCATCCTTGGAACTAGGAAATGTGGCCCCTGTCAAGAACAAGTATTTATTTATTTTAAATTACAGGAAGCTATTGAGGCTGTAAAACCATTAGACCTTTGAAAAAAGGAGCACTGCAGAATTATCATGGAGTAAAAAAAGTATCTGCATTTTGCAGAAATCGGAAATATACCAGTTGCAGGGGTGTGGAAATAGTAAAAATGTCTACTTGTCCAGGGACAAGTAAACGGCCATAATGTACTTGTCCAAAGAAAGTTTTACTTGTGCGATAGTAGAGATTAGCTTATACCTTTCTGTGCTTAAACAATTTACACTTTCGAAGACAGTATTAAACTATGCAGATATCAACTCTCTTGTAAACAGTGTAGATCCAGATCAGCTGGCTTCTGAAGAAGCCAGCTGATCAGGATCCACACTGTTTTCAATGCAACGTGTGAACTCATAATAATTAATCAAAATATGAAATACAAAATTTACGAATTTTGCACTTGTCCAAGGACAAGTAATTTGAACTTTACAACTTGTCCTGAATGAAATGGGACCAGGTCGGACAAGTAGGGCATGGTATTTTCACAGCCCTGACCAGTTGTTTTACATCTTTTCTGGAACTAGTCAGAGCTGAAGTTGGAGCTTGTGGCATGAGTATTTTACTCCCTGCTTAAAATATCAAATGGCAGAAACTTAGTCCTAGAAGCATCAGTTCTGTTGCAAAGCCTTGTGAAAATAACCCATTTTATTTGCTTAAAAAGTTGATTGTGTTAATTTATTAAATACATGTTACATTTTTAGGAAAACTTCCAAATTTATACAATTGGTGTATATAACTAGGTGTTTTTCTTACTAGGGACAATAGATTTCACCACATAAATTGAATATCAGTGCTGAAACCTCAAACTGCAAAGGGTACTTTTACCCTTCAATTTAATTTTCAATGCTGATTCCAAAAATATTAATGCTGAAATACCCTTTACCGAGGGGTTTCATTAAGAGGAGGGAGGCGGGGATTTTCCCCTTCTACTCAGGCATGTCTCCCCTGCTACTTTTGATAAATTTGTATAGAGTCTATAGGCAAATACTGTCAAATCACCTGCCTACTTTGCCTTCAATGATACCGGGATGCCAAAAAAGTTAATGAAACCCCTGTAAAATTACCCCCTCTTATCTGGAGCCCTGTATCCCATGGTAAGACTAGGGAGCTAAAGACCATCATAGCATGGCCAAATAGGACCGGCCAGGGGTATGGTTGGCATGGTTTACGTATAGGGGGAACACTAAGCATTGTGAAATACTACATATATCATACGCTGAGACTGTGCAGATGCAGATCCTTGTCAAAGTTGTGACAAATCTGTTTTTTACTGATTGGATAAAAATAATCTCGTTTACTGGCGCAAATTATTGGCGTTTCAATCATGCCAAGTAACAAACGGACACATCAAAGGTTGGAACTTGGAACTCGTTATGAAACCGTTCACTGCGTTCAGCCTGTCAAGTTTGGCATTTCATTTCAAGTATTCAAGGGTGTTCAAAACAACTCACAGCAGGGCTAAGGGAATTCATTGCATACTTTTTTCTCTCTTTTTTTAAGGTGGCGATGGATCCACACAAGAAAACAGCTTTGATTAAATGGGTATGTATAATTATCCCCACGCTTTTTTAAAAAAGCAAAGGGGAAATTGTAATTGCCTCCGTCTGTCGGTTATGCTATCTCCTCCTAAATCATTGGACTTTGAGTTTTAAGCAATTCTTCAGCCTCCATTCCATATACAGAACTGGAAAGAACCTCATTAGATTTCCATATCAGAGCAGATGGTTCTGTCTATGCTATTTCCTATCCGTGTTAATGGTGGCAGTTCTTTTGTGTATTTACAAGACATATTTGAGATACTGGCCATTGTATGTGAACAATAAAGGCGCAGACCAGCCTGTGCATCTGTACAGTCTGATCAGTGCCTCTGTTATTTAATTTCTGGAAGAATAATACCTACACTTGCTACATGCAAAATGCCAATATTCAAGCTAGTCTCTGTAGCTGAGCAGACTGATTTCAGCTAGATGCTTTGTCAGACAAGAAGATAGACAATTTCACTGACATAAGAGATGGCATTAACCTTATTACAATACTTTGCAAAGTAGCAAAATCTGAAGATAGATTTTCCTGTGACGATGCACATAAGATTTAGATGTCAATTTTTACTTTTATAATAATGCCAAACAGACCTGGGGTAATCATTATCTGTAATTGTGATTTACTTGTTAATGCAAAAAGTATGTGCACAAAGTACTGGGTAACCGCTTAGTTCAGCTTGCCCAGGAAAAAGTGTGGATAGGTGAACTGACCGTCTCAACATGACCATAGCTGTTGACTTAGACGTAGAGAATCAAACAAACAAAAAATTACTTTTTTAATAATCATAAAGTAATCTGATCTGTCTGTAACATGGACTTTTATGATTACAGGTAATCAGAATGTATTCAGTTACATTGCAAAGTAGTTTGTATAGTTTTGGTGATAACTTTATAATGATACCTGCTTTTTTCTTTAGAAAAAAAGGGTATATTAATTTCGTGTCAAAGTCAGTCCGTCTGTCCGTGCGTACGTCGGTGCTACTAATATGGATTTGGGGGCCTTTTTAGTCGTCTGGAGATAGACAAGGGGCCATTTCTTAACAAGGGGCCATGGCCCTCTGTAAGTTGCCTCAAATGATTCAGGGGAGGTAATAAAATAAACTTCTAAGAAAGGGCCATTTTATGTCTATGGTGATGGACGTCCAAACTGGAAATGGCCCTTAGTAATTTGTCAGTCTGATATTAACGGGCCAATTCGGAGCTAAACTGGCCCGTTATTTCGGACACTTGGCCCCTCATTAATGGCCCTTTATAGACTGGCCCGATATTCAATATTGGGCGTACGTCCGTCACGTTTCTTGTAAATGTATCTCCTCCTAAACCATTAGAGGTAGCAACTTTAAACTTTGTAGCTGAATAGGTCACATGATGTAGAGGGTACTGGGCAACATTTCGTGTGACCTTGAGGTCAAATGTTGTATTTTCTTGTAAATGTATCTCCTCCTAAACGGTTAGACGTAGCAACTTCAAACTTTGTAGCTGAATAGGTCACATGATGTAGAGGGTACTTTGCAGCATTTTGTGTGACCTTGACCCCAAGGTCAAGGTCAAATATGGAATTTCTTGTAAATGCTTCTCCTCCTAAAGCTTTTGACGTAGTAACTTCAAACTCTGTAGGTGCATAGGTCAGATGATACAGAGGGCACTAGGCAACATTTAGTGTGACCTTGACCTCAAGGTCAAATAATGTACATTCTTGTAAATGCATCTTCTCCTAAACTGTTGGATGTAGCAATTTCAAATTTTGCAGGTGCAAAGGTCATATGATTTGGAGGGCACTGGACAACATTTAGTGTGACCTTGACCCATAGGTCAAGGTCATGTAGTGTATTTTTTGTAAATACTTCTTCTCCTTAACCATTGGACATAGCAACTTCAAACTTTACAGGTGCATATGTCATATTATGTTGAAGGTACTGAACTATATTTTGTGTGACCTTGACCCCAAGGTAAAGGTTATAGGTCAAAAAGCAGGTATTTGCAATGGTGTACCATCGACTTCTGCTCTAGTTACTTTTGCTTTTTTTAAAAAAAAATAGATTTAAAAAATGGCTTAAAACTTGTGTAAGTTGTGCAGTGATGTGTACCATTAATAGATCATGGTAAATTTGTTTTGTGATATTTGATTTCAGCTAGATGCTTTGTCAGACAAGAAGATAGACAATTTCACTGACATTAGAGATGGCATTAACCTGATTACAATACTCAAATCATTGTAAGTAAACTTTTGAACATTTTATCCTTTCTGTTTTCAAATAAGATGTTGGTTTTCAGGGCTGGGATTCATGAAATGCTTGTCAGAATTGCAAACAGGAAAGACCCTGATCAGACTTGCTTTAAGTCTCTGAGATGTTGTATTTATCATGGAAATAATGTTAAAATGCCAACAATTGTTCACATTTCATGATGATTTGTGAGCCGAATAAATTTCGTGCTCAGATGAGTTGAGTATGAAAATAGTTTCAGGTGTATAACCTTAGGGTCTGAACTGGGTCTGCACTGTTTGTCTACGCCTTTTTGGCAGGCATTTAGTGTTTGAAATTTTAGAAAATTTCCTGTGCGATGGGGATGATAATTGAGACATATAATTTTCACTCTTGATAATTACTTTTTGTAAAGCAAAATGTAAGTTTCCGAATAAATGATGTTGGTTAATAGGGCCATCTAGGCATAATGAATTTAGCTAAAATAACATTTATTAATTAAAATTTAGTCCTTGAGTTTACTTTGCTTATTTTTGTTAAAATTAAAATCCATTTGCTCGTCCTACAGGTACCGTAAGTTACCTGTTCAATTGAAATACCAGCATGTGCACTTCCATGTCCTCTTGTGTCAATCAGAGGATCTTACATGAGTGCTCATGTTTTATTGAATTTATTAAACGAGTTGAGGAAAAGAGATAAAATGCGAGGCTTGCCGAGCATTTTATCTCTTTTTCGCAACGAGTTTAATAAGTTCAATAATACAAGAGCACGAATGTTAGATTCTATTTATCATATGACATTAAGATTACTTTGAAATCTCATTTCTGACGTAAAAACGTTATAATTTTGTCATTATGTACTCAACGTTGTTATGAACTTCATAACGTTTCCTGTAAATCGATAAACCACTAGTGGTTTACAGATTTTATTGCATGGCGTTATTTCACTCCCAGACGCGACGCCATATGATAACTTTGCTTAGCCTTCTCCTAAATTCGTCAAGCCTGCTTCACACTGCTGTCAGTCAAATGAAGGTAAAAAATGTGCAGACATGAAAATTAGATGGTTCATTTGATAAATGACTAGCTGAGATGATGAAATTTAGTGGACAAAAGTAGGGGCACGGTCAGGGCATCAACACTTGACTGGCAATATGGTATAACACTCTTTACTCCCTATGCACAGATATTTTTCTGATGAATTTCGGTTAATTCTTTGCCTACTATAGTGTCATCTGCTGAATCGCTGATAACCTTTGAAAACAGTTTGGACCCAGATCATGCAAGACAAAATGTCTAGCCTGATCTGGATCCAAACTTCTTGACACTCAAGTGGTATTTTTAAAAAGGTATATTGTGAAAAAAATTATGAGCTGATGACAAAAAAGCTTGCAAAATTACCCAGAAGGCAAAAAGTTAAATCATGCTTGTATGTGAAAGAAGAAAAGATAATGTGATTGAGAATTTTCTTCTTACAGTGATGATCACTTTATACCACCAAACACACTGACTGAAACAGTTCAACAGAGATTTGAAGCTATAAGGTCCTATCTTGAAAGTAAGTATCTGTTACATTCTGTTTTCACATTGTTTCAATTTTATGCAAGGGCGTGTATATACCATTCCCGACTTGTGTGACCTGGTCCCATTTCATTCAAGACAAGCTTTACAGGGCTTACCCTGGCTCAGAATTTGTTGTAGCCAACACTTTAGCCAAATGGAGAAGGTAGAAGCCAAGTGAAATTGACTTTAGCCAAGGTTTTAGCCAGAAAGTAGTATCAAGTTGTTCTGTATTTAACTCTTTGCCAGCTAGTGACAACTTTTGTCATCTGCTAATAACCTTTGCAAACAGTTTGGACCCAGATCAGGCCTGACAAAATGTCGGGCCTGATCTGGATCCAAACTGTTTGACACCCTGATTGTATTGGAAAAGATCCAGCGTTCAAAGAGTTAAATATGGCACACATATAAAGAGTGAAGGAATAATAAAAGCAAAATTTGAAAAGCGGATCAAATTACACTTTTTCACAGATATGTAATTTTTGAACCACCAAGAGTGTACTTTTAGCTGATGACTTATATTTGTAGCCACTCTACATTTTTAGTAGCAAATGGCTACAATGGCTAATGGCAGGGTGAGCCCTGCTTTAGATTTCTTTTTTTCTTGTCCTGGGAAAAAATGTAAAGAAAGCCGATATAAACTGGTCAAAATAAATTAAGCCAAGGGATAATCCTAGCCCAAAATGATGATGGACCCTTAAAATGGGCCAATGGCCCATATCCCATTCAAATACATGCAAATTTCCAAATTTTAATGGGCCATTTGAAATTTTTATGGGCCCTTTGCAAAATTTGATGGGCCCAAGAATCCTAAATATCAACATTAGAGCATAATTGACATGAGATTTAAATAGCTTGTATATGGGGCCCAGCCATATATAAAGTCCATTTTAGCAAAACATTAATAGTTCTCTCACAAAATGGATTGGGCCCATCCTAGAATTATCCCTGTAAGCCCCACCAGAATTTTTCCCATAGTCTTAAACTAAAAACATTCATGTGTCACATTGTGTGATTTATCATAGCATTTTACTGAATAAAGATTTTTCCATACAATTTTCAGCGAAGTAGCAGCATTGTTTCCTCTCAACATGTGTTTGATTTCACTTTTATTGATAAATCTTTAATAGAGCTACACACATTCCAGTAGATGTCCCATTTCATTCCCTATCAATCCTACAGTGAAACTGGCAAAAATTTGGATACTCTTGGAAAATTTAGCAAATACCCAAAGAAAATCAGTATCTTTAATTTAAACTTTGTGTAATAACACCTACGATAGTGTTGTCTAACTACTGATATGGTGGAGTTAGAACTTTCAAGTAGCTTCCATAGTTTTAAAATAAGCAACTATACTTTAGGAATTTAACATTATAGCTATGGAGAAAGGTGATATGGGGCTTAACTTATTTTGACCAGTTTATTTCAATTCTTACAACTTAGTTACAAGACTGGCACTGCCCTTATGGTCGTGACTGGTAAGTCACATTCATCAACCCCTTGTTAAGCATTCAGAATTTCCAATAAGGTAGTAATGTGTAATTGCAGTAATGCAGTAGGGTTAAAATAAATGACTGAAATTTTCATTTAGAGTGCACTTTCTAGGGCCATTAACCCTTTGTATTCCGATGGTTTTTTCCACACAGATCAATACAATAAGGATGGGACTGTCCATTGTGTACTTTAAGGTGACACAGGTGGAATTTTCTAATTTATGATGTTTTTCTGTCCCTGAAGATTGTTTTAATCTCAGCAAACAGTGTAGACCCTGATGAAATGCAGCATTATGCTGCATTTGATCTGGGTCTTCACTATTTGCAAAAGTACCCATTTCTAGAGGGGTTTCTAGTATATAAAGGGTGAGTATGCGTGTACAAGGGCTCCAGATAAGAGTGTGTATTGGGAAATTAATTTCTTCATTTCCCATCTGAAACCTATGTTGTGGGTACCCAAACGAACCGTCTCAATGAGACGGTTCTTTTGAGCACCCAAAACACATGTTTAAATTAATCGTTAAGAAAATAATTACAATTTTACGCTAATAAATTTCCTTATCTGGATCTATGGGTGTAGTTTCGTCTACCCCATACGCTTGTATAATAAGAGAAGCTGTGTTATATACTGATCAATGTGTTGTACTTTACAGGTTTTTACCATGAGTCTTTTTCTGACAACAGACTCATCAACTTTGATGTTCTCATGCAAAACAATATTCATGGACATATATACGACTGGGAAATGGGTAGGGTAAGTACATGTAATGAATTTGTTTAAAGCTGTATAGTCTGTAACTTTTGGTCTCCTAATTTTTGAAATAATGTTTCTATTTTTCAACAACACGGTAAAAATACTCAAATTCAAGTAAACATTTTACCATTTTCATACATCTTAACAAATTATCACTATCGAAACAACAGCATTTATGTTAAAAATCAACTGTCTAGAATTATTGGAGGGAGGTAAATAATTACCAACAAGAAAAAACCTCTGTTTTCTATAAGATAACTCACTTTTCCATGCAGTTTTCAGCTGTGCTTAGGGCTATTCTAGAAAAAAATACCTGGAGGGGGAAGAAGGCACTTTATTTTTGACCCAACCACCCATGGAAATCAATTTCCACAGACACCGACCACCCATGTAATCAGAAAGGTTCATATACCAACTACGCATAGAATTAAATAAGATATGTATATTGATACAAAATATTTGATCATCGATGCAGAGTGAGCAAGTCTAACGTCTACCCATGTGTATTATTTTAATTAAGCTTCCGTAAAAAAGAGGAAGGGGCAAGTCATGCACATTTTCCTATACTGTGTTGTCCTAAACCCATGAACGTATGCCCTTTTCAATAACCACCTCTACAGAAAACAGCCACTGTCAATGAATGAAAAGCTTCATGAGTGCATGGTTTTAGATTAACTTGCTCAACTTTATTTGTTTGTATTTTTTCGTCTGACATCACCCTCATTGGTTCCACTCAGCTGTTAATACAAGGGTGATAAATGGAACAGCCAATGTTTTATCATATCCTACACTGCTAGTTATAGGTGCTGCATTTGGTAAGTTTCCTAGGTTAATGTGCTGCTTTACATATTGCATATTGCAATCGTGTTTGACATGCAGTAACAGCTTTATAAACATGGAAAAACAACTTTGTTTTGTTTGATTTTCACACAAAGTAAATTAATTTATGCATAAATTGGATGATTTCACACAACAGAAAAACAGGCAGATTGGGATTTGATATTTTGATTAATACAGGAACATTCCATTTGATATACCTATCAAATGTCAGTAACTGATTTTCTTATAAAACCCCACCACCCATGTAATCAGATTTTTTCAAACACCAATGACCCATATAATTTTAAAAATGTCCACATCAACCACCCATAGAAAAATATATCGTTTGCCTTCTTCCCCCCCCTCCCCCCCCCCCCCCCCCAGGTCTTTTTTTCTGGAATAGCCCTTAACATATTTTTTGTAAAAACATAACTTAATTCTATTTTTACAATTGATTTAAAAGAATTTTTTTTTTCTGAAAAATGTTCATTGTTACAGACTTAGTCTCTTTAATGTGATCCTGTTTTCAAATCTTTTTTGATTATTTCATATTTTTTTGTAAGGATCCCTGAAACAAAATCAGGTTTTCTTGCGGCAAGGCCTGTAGTATGTGCTTCCCTCTGACTGTTGTACATTTTTATCTTTTTTGGCTAAATAGTCGAATCTAGGGACCAGTGGTTATATTTGGAAGTATCAAAATTTTCAAATTACAGAGAGGTAGGCATAAAAATATATAACCCCAAAAAATGATTATTATCAGTGTTTCTTATCAAACATATATTTTTGATTCGTAAAAGAAACATCTCAGAAGACGTTTCTTTTACATACCAAAACCATGTTTTTTTTATTGACATTGATTGAAATAGTTCATAAATAGGCCCTATTCTCTGAATCCAGCGTGCCCCAAATTTATTTAGAATAACCGAGTACTTTGAAAAACCAGAGTTCGAATTTTGGAGGTTTTACTGTAATACATGGGTGAAAGTTTTCAGGATCATTCGTGAATTCAGGATTTTGAGGCTGACTTTTCTCAAATTCCTAAATTGGGCAGATTATAATAGCTTCTGAATAATATTCAGTTTATCTAAAAGACATGTATTCATTTAAACTTGAAAATGTAAGCATTATATAGGTAAACTGCAAGTTTTAAGATTAAATTTCTGAAGCCCAGGATTTTTCGGATATTTTGAGCTTTTACCTACGATAAAATATAACATTTGTATCAATTGGTCACTCACTTTTCAGCTTCTGCTTGCCTTGCTTGGTGCCCTGGTACAGGATAAATATCGTGAGCAGTTTATTCAGCCAGCCTTTAACATGGAGGAGAGAAGTCAGATGGAGCTCAAGGCAATGATTGAGTCTGTTCTCTTCGCCAATACCATGGGTACCAACCTCCCTGTTGGCTTTGATGATGTTCTCAAGAGGAGGGCTGGTGAGCTGTTCTTTTTAACCCCCGCCGGAAAGTATTCATGTTTTCTTTGTCGTCTGCTGATTTTTTTTCAAAATCAACTTTTGCAGAAAATTCTTTCAGGAACAGCGAGTGTCAAACAGATGGATCCAGATCAGGCACAACGTTTTGTCAGGCCTGATCTGGGTCCAAACTGTTTGCAAAAGTTATCAGCAGGCTGGTGAGCAGTTCTTTTAACTCTTTGCCCCCTCGGAAAGTTTTCATGTTTTTTTTTGTCGTCTGCTGATTTTTTTTTCAAAATCCAATTTTGCGTAAAATTCTTGCAGGAATACCAACTGAGTGTCAAACAGATTGGATCCAGATCAGGCACAACATTTTTGGTCGTGCCCGATCTGGGTCCAAACTGTTTGCAAAAGTTATCAGCAGGCTGGTGAGCTGTTCTTTTAACACTTTGCCCCCTCGGAGAGTTTTCTTTTTTTATGTCGTCTGCTGATTTTTTTCAAAATCATCTTTTTCGAAAAATTATTTCAGGAATACCAACTGAGTGTCAAACAGATTGGATCCAGATCAGGCACGCCATTTTGTCGGGCCTGATCTGGGTCGAAACTGTTTGCAAAAGTTATCAGCAGACGGCACTATGAGATAGTTAATACCGATTTTGTTGTTTTAGTGTTGTAACTTAGTTTTGCTGTGCTTTCATGTTTGGTTCTTTACCTTTTCCCTTTCTTTAACATGTAAATGGTATCCCCAACCTGTTATTGTAATGCATTCATCTTAAATCTATGCATGCTCGGTAATTTTTCATGCTTTTGTTGTCTGCTGACCTTTTTCAAAATTAAATTTTTCAAAAAATTCTTTCACAAACACTGTCAGAATGTCAAACAGTTCGGAGGTCCAAACGGTTTGCATTAGGTTATCAGCAAATGACAAAAGTCGCCGCAAGCATGGGAAGAGTAAATAAACTCCCAGATTTTGTTTAGATATTTTAACCCTTAAAACTCTGCATTAATCCTTTTCCTTGTAAACAGTTATGAACCTTTTACATAAATTGTTTTCTTTTCCTTCTGTATGCTCCTGTATTGAGGAGTGCAGTATTTCAGTGGTAGAGTGCTTGACTCAAGATGGAGGGGTTGCGAGTTCCAGCCTCACCTGAGGTACTGCATTGTGTTTTTGAGAAAGACACTATCCTCTGCTTAGTACTGGTTCAACCTGTCTGGACATGACTGAAAAATTGTTGACTGAGACGTAAAGAATCAAAGAGAAAAAATACTTTTGTATCATCAGGCAAAATAGGCATGCATGTTTGAGTCCTGACTCCTGATAGTATTTTGTAGTGGAGCCCGTTATCAAACTTTGTTTACCTTGATTTTTGATTTACCCTTTTTGGTCAAAACTGGACAGGTAGAACTTCCCCTCACTGCAGAGTATTTTTGTACCAAATTATTAATTTATCAATGATTATTTTCACACCAACCTCAACCTGGTCACAAGAGAATGTTGTCACAAGATAATTAATGTATCTTTGAGGTTTGGGACCAGGAAAGGCTAGTTTGCAGTTTCAAAAAATGTGGCATTAAAACAATGATGTTGCACAAGGAGTGTCTTCTATATTTAAAAAAAAAACACACACACACAAAATCACCTACTTAAAAAATATTAATCAAGGGACAAAAATATTTCAATATTGCACTTTTCCTGCAGGACGAGTGACTTACAATTTTCACTTTTTATTACTGGTTCAACCCAGGAAGATCGGTCCCTGTTTGACTGAAAGATTGTTGATGGGAATTAAAGAATCAAATCAAACAAAAAAAAACAAACAATCACTCGTCCTGCAAACACATGCACTTGTCCTTTAAAAGGGTATGCAATAAAGAGCATAAGGGAGTAATATGTAATATGATTTATAAAGTTACTTATATCACTGCTACAATCATATTTACCCAGTCAGTTTCATAACTGCATCCCATATACTGACAACAAGATTTCACAGTCAATACCCAGAAAATGCTAGTTTAACCCTCAGATTTTTCACCCTCACCCTCGAGTAGTTCTTCCCAAAGCACTCGTCCTGTAGGAAGAGTGCTTTGGGAAGAATTACTCATCCTTTCTAGATTTCATTCGTAATTACGAGCGGCCAAGTGGAATTTTTCTCCTCTGTTAATAAACTGTTCAAAAAAAATCAATTCATATGAGCCAGCTCATGAGGTTTTGGGTTTACTCCAAATTGGAGGGGCAAAGCATGTGTGGATCCAGAGGGGGGTGGGGTGGGACTGGACCCCTGAAAAATCACTAGTGGCTATAGGTTTCCTTAGAAGGTCTAGTACAGGCACCACTTGCGGGAGATCCATACGGCCCTCTATGAAATACGTTGTTGACTGAAAAACCATTGTCAGAACCTCCTGACGAAATTTTCTGGATCCGCGCTTTGGAAGGCTACGGCGAGCCTGCTTATACTTATCCCTCACAGTCTCGCCAGAACCATCTGTTTTGGCATGGAAATGAAGGGAAGTAGATGAGGGCTCAGGCCAATATTTGGCTAGATAGCAGCTCTGGGATGTTTAACCTGCTTCATTCATGGGTGAAAATTTTCAGGATTATTCCTGAATTCAGGGTTTTGAGGCTGACTTTCCATAGAAAGTCAGCCTAAAAATGCTGAATTAGGGAGATCATAATAGGTTTTTAGATTTTTATTGGGTCTGCCTAAAGACAATTGACCATATACACTTCGAATTGTGAATATTTAGGTGGCATACTGCAAGTTTAAGATCGGAGTTTTGAAAGTTCAGGATTTTGGAAATTTTGAATTATCACTCTCCCACTGTCAAAATGCATAAAATTATATTTTTTTCCAGAAAACCTGAAAAAAATTCTAGGTTTCACTAGTAAATTTAGGTTACTCTAAACACAGGTATTTTTTTTTTTTTTTATTTGGTATTATTATATGTACCACATACTGATACCAATATATATCACAATGAAAAGGGTTAAAGATTAACTTTACCCAAATGCTGAAGTTCCAAAAATTCATAAGCTGGCCCTTTTTATGTTGTGAAAGATTTACATGTACATGTTAGCATAGTTCAGTCATGTATGCCGTCCAGTGGAAATTTCAGAATGGACAGTTGAAAATTACATGCATAGGTAAGGATGGACTTAACCCTTAAAGTGCCACCTACATTTTGCAGCAGACGACAATTTCAAATTTTGCTGCTTTTTCAAAAATAACAATAAGGCATGATATTTCATGAGAATTGTCTGCTGGCAGACAATTCTCATGAAATATCATACCTTATTTTTTTAGAAAATGAGGAAAGGTGTTGCAAAATTTGTCGTCTGCTGCAGTTGTGATTGGCGCTTAAAAGGGTTAATATGGGAACAAGAATATGTTTATAATTACACCATGGCCAAATTAAAACCCAGTTTAAAAAATACAAAGACTAAGACTACATGTATATACTGTATGAAACATTTTGCTCAATGGGTTTGTTAAGTTTACAGTGCTCTGAACAACTTGGCCTTTGACTTAGGTATGCAAACATGTAAATGTGATCAACATGAATGTGTGGATTAAAACATAGGATTTTTCTTTGGTCCTCCTTATCTGACTAATTAATACTTAACAAACATAGGACCCAGCCAATTATACTTTGCTCATAATTTGAAAATGAAAAATATTGGTGTTACATCCTTTTCATATCAAAAGTCAAGCTGTTTTCATTCTTCAAATAAAGAAAAAAATTGACTTCTATCCAACCCTTTTTTTAGGCATGGTCAGGTAAGGGGGGACAAAAATATTCTAAGGTTAGTCCTGGTAAGTAATTACATTGGAGAAATAAGTTATTTTTGGATGTTAGTGATATTCTATTTTCTAATATAAAGTTTAGAGTAGTCTGTGCATTTAACAGTTTTCTCCCTTTCTCCTAGACTCTTCAGTCGATCATGGTGCTGCTCTGTTCTTGAAACTAGTCGCAGATGGCATGCCAGCGTCTCCTAAAACAGTACATAGCACACCGCAGGCAGATAAACATCAGACAAACGGTAGAGTCATTTGATTTCAAAGTTTTGCCATCATCACCATCATCATATGAAGTCCTCATTGTCATCATCATCAACATGGTCATCATCCTAACCACACCCCTCTTCATCAATGTATCATCTTCATCGCCACATTGTTCATATTAAATATTACCTAAATATTTGAGCAATCAAACTTTTTTCATGATTTTTTTTGTCAACTGCAAATATTTCTCAAAATAAACTTTAAAAAATTGTTTATGTCAGGAACACAGTCATTATCAGAGTATCATATGGTTTGAAAAAATGTCTGACCTGATCTGGATCCAAACTGTTTGCAAAGATCATCAGCAGACGACAGAATTCACCGCTAGCAGGCAAAAAGTTAATTTGATTGCCTCGTGTATGACATAAAGCATCAAACAAGCAAAAAAATGCTGGGTTTGAATGTTAACCATTGTAAACCCAGATCAGTCTGTCCCTGAAGGAGAATGCTGATCTGGGTTTACAATGTTTGAGAGGGCCCATCTCTCTAAATATTTAGGGTTAATACTGTATGCAACCTCAGTTACAGAGCTAGTTGTTCAGAGCATTGTTAACTTTACAAACACATTAACCCATTAAACTTAACCCTTAAAGGACCAATGAAACTTTCCTTAAAGCTACATGCAATAAAGTCAGGATGGTCTATATTCAGGAATCAAAGGCTATACTTTCCGAAAAAAAAATGTATTTCTCTGTAGATCAATGTTGCCTTAGCAGCTCTGTAGATCAGTGTTGCCGTAGTAAACAGTGCAGACCCTGATGAAATACTGCATTATTATGCGGCATTTTACATGGGTCTACAGTGTTTACCAACGTACCCGTTTAGGGGTTTCTGGTACACAAAGGGTTAAAGACTGGAAGATCTAGATATGTTGTTCAGTTTGTACAGATCCATTTTCAATTATAGGGTCAACTGAATTCTCCATAAAGTATTAACTTTATTTGGCTCCAAATTGTTAGAGGTAGGAAAACCATCAGGTTTTCATCTGTGTTCGAATTCTTGACCTTGAGAAACTCTAAGCAATATAGGAAATGCAAAGTCATGTATTAATGATTTAATCAAACAAAATGGAGTCTATATCCTTTCATTTTCTGGTATTGTGACTCTTTTATGTATAGGAAAGACGTTTTTAAAGTAGACTTCACAGCTCATGTGAATAGTCAAAATGTATATGTGCGGAGTGCAGTGGCTCAGTTGGTAGAGGGTTGGACTGAGGATTTGAGAGTTGCAAGTTCGAGACTCACTGTAGTCAATGTATTGCGTCTTTGAGCAAAACAATTTATCAGCTGCTTCTAGTACGGGTTCAACCCAGGAAGAAAGGATTGTGAATTTGTCCCGACATAATAGAAAAGTTGTTGACTGGGATGTTAAGCATCAAAACAAGCAAACAAACAAAATGTATGTTCCAGTTTCTGAAAACCAAAATAGATAAAATAAAAATAAATAAATAGAATTGGGAAATTTGTCAAGCTCATTTGAAAAGGATAGTCTATTTTTTGAGAATATTGATTTTAAATCTTCATTGGGTTTACAATTTTTGAAAGTAAATTCGTCAGTTTGATGATTCTGATGTTTGTCAACTGTGAGTCCAAGCTTTTCTAGCCTTAGTGTACTTAACAATGACTTACATATATATGTTTCCAACCCTTACCATGTTGAGTACTTGGAAAATTGGGGATTTAGATCAGCTGGCTTTAACATATTGAATAGAAGAAATTAGATAGCTTATCAGGATCCACACTGTTTTTTACTCCACTAGTAAAAACATGCTTATTACTGAAATACTGCAAGTTAATTTTGGATAAAAATTTGGGAGAATTGAACCACATAAAAATAAACAGCAATGAGCATAATAAGTGTTTTTTTTTTATAAAAAAGATCAACTGGAACTATTTAAATAACACTTGAATTCTTATGAAATATCTTTTTTCATTCATGTTAGTATTCTTTTAAAAAAAAATACATAATTTATATTTTTTTTGCTTCAAATTACTGAAATGATTTATTATAACTAATATAGTTATGATACGGTAAATGTTCTAAAATTACGAACACTAAAAAATAATTATTTTTTCCGCTGTTCGTAATTTTAGAAATTACGTTTTTGGGAAAATGCCAGTGTTCGAAATTTTAGAATGTGGACTTTATCAGGAGAAAAACGGTATATATGCATGTCAAAATGTGGTAGAAACGTGTTGAAAACACGGCGATATGATTCTGCGCTATCTACTCATTTTTTTCTTTTCTTTAATCTTATTAAACCGCCGCTAAATTCTTGCGGATTGAGTCAGTAAAATGTCCAGCGCGTGCGGTACTCGCCAAGTCGAGAGCCAGGCACGTGCATATTATGTCACTCAATTTACTTACAAGTCATAAAAGTCCACCGATAAACCGAGTCTCCTATGTTCACCCGCCTCGGACTACCGATGAATCACTACACTATTTCGTTCTTCCTTTCCAGTTAATATTGTACTAAAGAATTGAAACCGCTAGACATCTCGTACGATCAGATTTTTTGCAAAGATCTACACAAACTTTGAAATACGTAGACGAGTTCCCAGAAAAAAAATCTGGCGAAATTCAAAAAAGAACACATGCATCTCTCTCTCTCTCTCTCTCTCTCTCTCTACTTGTCGATCCGCCGATGGAATGTTTACTTTGATGTCTCTCTCTCTACATTTGCAAACACGGTTTAGATCCAGATCAGACTCGAATGGTATTTAGAATAGAATGTTTTGTCAATTTAAAAATGTGTGCATACGGTAGAAACTACGCAAAGCGTTACATGCAATACTGTGGAATGTCCGAATTTGCCGTACGAAAGCCGACGCGCACGATAAGTTTGGGTTTTGGGTCCTCATCGGAAGCAGCTGTAACAAGATAAACATTGCGTTTCGATCTAGAAGATCGTCCGACGTGCCAACATGCATACCAAGAGTTATAATCTAGTCCGACTTTGCGTCCAATGATCACCACACGCTGAAAGGAACATTTCAGACAAGTACCTTCTTTCAGATGCATGCCATGGGCGGATCCTGAGTGGGGACTGGGGGTCCGGAACCCCCCCTGAAAAATATAGAGTTTCCTAGCAATATTGATCCGGATCCCCTAAAAATCACAAAGCTACCAAGCCAGCATTCAATGGTGGGCCATTATCGACAATGGCGTTTCGCTGATGGGCCGATGGTGGTCCATTTTTAGTGGCATTTCGGTCCTCTCTCACTACCCCCTCTGACAAAATGTTCTGGATCCGCGCATGCATGCAGTGCGTGTGAACCGGCTCGATTGAAATTAAACTGTCGACCGCGGATCCAGAAAGTTTTGTCAAAGGGGATCCAACTTTGACAACGTTTGTTTTTAAAGTTGATGGGGGAAGGGGGGAGGGAGGATCCAAGTCCCACTTTAAGCGGGCCATCATCGGCCCGCCAGCGAAACGCCATTAAAGGCGTTTCGCTGGCATGCCGACGATTGCCCAACATTGAATGCTGGCTTAGCAGCTTCGATTTTTCAGGGGGTCCGGACCTGTATTGCTAGAAACCCTATATTTTTGTGAGTTTTCAGTGTGGGGGTCCGGACCTGGATCCGCACATGTAATTTCACGATATCTTGGTACTAACAACGAGACGAGCTTGCGTAAGTGTGCATTTTCAATACAGCATTGATGGCTCAGGAATGTCACGCATCACCGCTTTTATGTTGAATGGTTCATTAATTTTGTGTCTCACGACTCAAACCACAACTTGGAAAAAAGGCCCTTTGTATATAAGTTTGTATAAGCAAACTTACTTAGTAAATTTACTCAGTTGTTTAACGCTGTTGTTTGCATGGCTTTTTTTTTAAAGTAACAACATCTACTGTTACTTGCAAATGCTCAATTTTGACGACCAGGCAGCGTATGACCAGTGACCTATATATATAGGTCACTGGTATGACCTAAGTTCTTCACCTTAGATGTGCGTTTTCTCGCGGTAATTGTAACTCCTAATCCTTGCCCGAGGCATGTCTGTTTAATGTCTGTAACAATATACTGACAAAGGAAATCCATGTTAATGACCATTGCTGAAGAAGTCCAATGGATTGGATGCTTATAGGTAAAAATTTCGCCAACGAAGGGTTTTAAAAATATTTGAACGCGCTGCAGGTAGCCTGCACTGTTTTCCGTCGATAGATGTATAGACAGCCGATACCAATAACATGCATGAACTTTGTCACGTACTACATATAGGAAAGTCCGTGCTTTTAATGCGCTCTTGCCTTTGATCTTATCTGAAAGAATGTATCGCACAATTAGCAGACAAAAAGTATAGTCTTGCAAAAAGAACGTCACGTGCCAGAATACCCATTTAAATGAAATGGAACCTTCCAAATGTCGCTACCGCTCAAAAGTAAACAGAGCACAGATGCGACAAAAAGATAAATGGACATCGATTTTCCGCCGAAAATAACTTGTGTTCGTAATTTTAGAAATTCACTTTTCAAAAAAAGGTCAGTGTTCGATTTTTTAGGATGTTTTTAAAATTATTTTCGGCGATAATTTTAGGTGTTCGTAATTTTGGAGTGTTCGAAATTTTAGAACATTTACCGTAATGAAAATTGAATATTTGGGATCAATATTTTCTTTCTTTCTTCAAATTACTGAAATGAATTATTTTATAGTTCAGATAACTAATATAATTAGGATAATGGAAATTAAATATTTGGGATCAATATTATATTGATCCCAAATATTTGATTTTCATTATCATAAATTTTGTTTTGTTTATATTTCCTTAGTTTTCAAGCAATTAAGCCAGGAGCTATTTAGATACATCTCATTTCCTTTTTTGTTTCTCACCTTTGTCTCAAAAGACCTGTTGTAATTTCCTGTTAAAAAGCAAGATGGCTGGTTTATTTCAGAGATATGATCTTTGCTACAAGCTCATCTAAACAACCACTTCCTATAGTAATGTGCATAAAGCATATAAAACATATACATAAAGGTGTCTACGGACAGTTTAGAATCAGTCAGTCAGCGGTTCAGAAGTGTTACAGATGGTTCTTAAACTTGCCATTTAGTTGGTCAGAAGTTCTAAAATTAATCATTTATTCAGAAGTGTTAAAGACACTTTAATATTCTGTTAGGATTTTTATTTGATTCGAGCGGACACAGTCGAGATACTGTGTATTGCGTTGCAAATTCATTAGATGGGAAACTGGATTTAATAAAAATGGAGAATTTAGTTGTAATGTTTGTAAATGATATGATATTGTGAAATCCTTAAATTGTTCATCATGAAGTGTCAGTGTGAGGAAACTTCAGGTAATTCATTATTTATAATTGTTTGTTTGTCTGAATTTTGTTAACTTTCAAACATATTTGAGCCGCGACATGAGATTTCCAACAATGTGGTATCTGCGACCAGCAATTCTCAGATCAGATGATCAGAGCCTTTGCTAGTTGCTTGACTTAGGCTACTGACCGAACATCATTTGGAGTTTCTAAGCTTAAAAGGTGTCTGCACAGGCTGGTCCAAGTCACAGCTCATTTTGAATTTGATATACCATAGATGTAGTCCAGAGGAGGTATCAAAGTTTCTCATTTGAAGTGTCTCATTAAACTTCAATTTACAGTTTTAAAGAGAAATACAAATAAGATTTTTTTGTGGAAACAAGGAACATATTAAAAGATTTGTATAAATTCACATTAACACTGTTAAGCTAAAACTGATTTCAAACAGTTTGAATCAGTATTTGTATAGTAAGGTCTTGAGCATTATACTGGACAGTAGTACTGAGTACTATAATATACTTGCTTTTAAATCGCTAACCTCAAAAAATCAAAGCCATTTTTGAGTTCAGAGATGTGAGAAGTCATGAATGAATAAATGAACTTGCTGAAGCTAGGAATTTAGGTTTAATGGAACAAGGACTTGATGTTTCAGATATCGGACCAGTGTGCAGGATTTACAGTAACAGTCCAGGGGGCGCTGCCAGTCCAGGAATGTCTATACGAGAGATCTCATCACCACTGAGAGTTATGTCCCTTAACTCACCAGTCTCACCACTAGGGGCACTCATGCAGTCTCCACAGCTTGCACAGAAGGTGAGTTTCAGGCCTTTAGTTATGAGCGTGTAACATAACATTAATTTTCTTATTTCTCAACTAAAACATAGGTTGTGGGTACTCAAAAGAACCTCAATGAGACGGTTCTTTTGAGCACCCAAAACATATGTTAAAACTGATGGGTAAGAAAATATTTACAATTTTACGCTAAAAAAATTTGTTTATCTAAACCTGTTGGTTGGTTTGTTGCTTTACGCCCAATTAAACAGCTATGGTCATGTCAGGATGGTCAGATCACCTAGCTACACTTTTTCCTAGGCAAGCTTGAACAAGCAGTTAACTAGTACTTCATGCACATACTTTCGCTTGTAACTGACAACAACCCTTCTTGAATAAATCAGCGGAAGGGAGGAGAATGATCAATCTCCGCGAAAGTATGGGACCGGGCCGGAATCAAACTCGCGACCCTAAACCTGTGTGAGTTTCATTATTTATATACTGAAACCTAGTGGAAGCACCTATTTTCATAGTAATTATTCATTGGACATTTGTAGTCTGTGTGACCAAAGTTTTCACTAACTTTAATCTTTATATGGGTTAAGGAGTTGATATTAGATGATAGTACAGTACCTATCACATACATTTGTATGTCATTGTGCTACCCAGAGAGACCAGAAGCCTTTTTTGGACCGAGCCTTCATATTCAGTGTATGTGAGCAGTGAAGGCTCTGGAGACATTTCATGGATTCTTTAGCTAATGTGACATTCAAATTTATCTTGATTCAGCATGATGAAGGAAGAAGTCACATCCAAATATAGACCATTCTTAGCATGTGCTGAAATATGCATGTTTCTGTTCTTGCTTCAGTTGAATTACTGTATATCTCTGTTTGTTGTAAAGTTGCATGTGAACAGGTTGGTGTACTCCTAGAAAACTTTTTTGCAGATAATAGTACAGTGCAGTTTCTTTATAACACGTCATTACAACACAGATTTTGATAAATACAGCCATGTTTTCACCATGGAATTTTACAAATGAATAAAAGGAAAATGACCATAAAATGGTCATTTTCCTTTTATTCATCTGTAAAACTGGGAGCACAGTGGCTCAGTGGTAGAGTGCTTGACTCGAGACCGAGGGGCTGCGGGTTCAAGCCTCACCAGCGTCACTGTGTTGTGTCCTTGAGCAAGATACATTTATCCTTGCTTAGTACTGGTTCAACCCAGGAAGACCCATCCTGACATAACTGAACAATTGTTGACTGGGACGTAAAGAATCAAATCAAACAAACAAGGACCTCTGACACTTTGATAGGGTATCTGCCTATTTTCAGATGATTCCCAAATTTTTCCCTATGCATAAGATAACGCTGGTATTCTTTTGAATAGGACGCTTGATGTATTAGGAACGAATTAAGGTTATTATTAGACAGGCAGATCCCTCGGTAACGTGTCTGGTTACAGATGCGAAGCTGACTGCAGATCCAGGGGTCGCGAGTTCGATCCCGGCCCGGTCCCATGCTTTCGTGGAGATTGATCATGAAATAATTTCTACGGTCATTCTCCTCCCTTCCGCTGAATCATTCATGAAGGGTTGTTGTCAGTTACAAGCGAAAGTATGTGCACAATTACTGGTTAACTGCTTGTTCAAGCTTGCCCAGGAAAAAAGTGTGGTTAGGTGAACTGACCGTCCCGCAATGACCATAGCTGTTGACTTGGGACGTAAAGCAACAAAAACAAACAAAACAAACAAAACCCTACGACAAAACAGAAGACTCTACCAAACGGGGTAGGGGTTGCAAAATTTGACTTCTCCAAAACATTTAGAAATCAGTTATTTTTACGTGTAAGGGCATTATATCATCAATCCTCGATTGCGAATCACAGTGAAAGTATTTTAAAGTCCAAAGTCATGAGCATTTTAATGATTATTTTTGTTGTTGTTTTTTCTATCTGATTTGTTAAGAAATATTTTGAAGTGCTACTGTAGTACATATTCAACCTTGATGACAATGTATTTATAGGCCAATATTGACCTCAGACGGATCAAAGGTCAGACGAGTCTACTTAGGAGCACGAGAAAGGTAAATAAGATTGTAACGGTTGTTTTCTCACCAAACACTTACTGCTCATGCTATGAAGTAACAAAATTTCAAATAAACATGTAACGACATGACCAATACAACCATCTACAGGCTTAGTCGAGCGGTCTACGTCTTAAATCGCAAATATTTCGTGGAAAGGTTCAAAGTAATAATGGCTGAGTTCGAGTCCCAAAGTTTTTTTTTCTTTTTAGCATATCTTTTTGTTCTTCGAGAAAACTTGAATTTTACATGCTTTACGCGAAGGCTTTTTTTCTGTTTGGTGCGTGCTCAATTCATTTGCAAACGAATCTATTTCATTCGGCGTGAAGCAAACACCATACCGATGCAGTGCAGTATGCAAAAAAGATCCATAACTTTTGCAAATAGGAGAAGGAAAATGGGCTGACAATATCACTGAACCAGGCAAAGAAAAACACTTCAACCGATGTTCGTGGTTGAGCGGCTGGTGATGAAGCGAGACCAGACTAAAGAGGAGAAGCGTGAACGGCCTGGAACGAAAGAGGGTCCAACTGGACGACTTTGAAGTACGTTGAGCATGTTTTGTCAGTAGAGCGTGTATACTGGTTAAAGAAAATCGCGATAGAGAAAGAACATGAGCCAGTGGCGATTGGTCTTGCGTCGGAAACCGAGGCTACAGCTCCAATACTGACACTGCCAGCGAGAAGGAGGGCATGTAAAATTAAATGTATCTGAAAGTTAATAAATTACAAAATAAAATACATACCATGTTGAAAAAATATAATACATGTATAAATAAAGCTAAAACACACGCACGCACGCGCGCGCATTAAAAGTAAAAAAAAAATGCCTGACCGAGACTTGAACTTGCAGTAATTTCTTTCACCTTATAAAACAAAAATTAATATAGTGCTGCTTACCTACTGAGCTACAGAGAACGTTGACTGAAAGGTTAAAGCTACCTATATAATGTAATATGTAAAAACCTATGATACCGCTTTATAACGGTTTCTACCTGTTTCCCCTTTCACGTGCTGTAAGTTCGAATAGGCTGATCTTTGATCCGTCTGAGTTCAAAATTGGCCTATACCTGGTGCAATATTATGCAGCAATGTATTTTAACCATTCATCCATGCATAAAGTACACCTAGTCAATAACCATGTAGTTTATGTGTATTGGATAGATACAGTATATGTGCAAAATAATCTACCAACTGAATTTAATAAAAGGACATTTTTCATAATCTAAAGAAAAATATGCTAAAACGTTGTAATATTTCATGACTAATGGGTTATGAAAAGGATGCTTACTTGTACTTATTATTTCATTATACTGGAATAAAAGATTTTCAAGCGAGCACACCAAAAATCCAAATGCTAATGATCGGGCTTGCCAAGACGTCAGATTTTTGGCTGTGGAATATTATTCCCCCCCGAGTCCCAGCTAGCTTTTCACACATATTATGTAAAATAACAGAACACACTTACGTGCAAAAGGATTAGTTGGGACTCGGGGGGGAATGATGTTTTAAAAATATTTTTCTATTTCCTATATGTATAATACAAAATGTGACCATTTTAGCCCCAAAATAAAGCCGTACATTTGTGGAAATAGGAAATCAAAGGCAAAGTCATAAACTAGAGACCAACAGCGAGCTTATATATGAAGATGGAAGCATTTGATCGACTTTAATTTTTATCAAAATAATAGGCAGCGATACACTGTGATTCCCATTACCACCGTCAGAGGTCCTTTGTAAACTGTTCTTTTGTAGCATGTTTCACTTATAACATGGTCCATTTCAATGGACCCCAAATATTGTGTTATAAAGGGAATGCACTGTACTGCTTTTAGATTCTGCAAAGGGAGTCTGACAAGAGGCGGGACACAGAGGTGAACAAAACTCGGACTGAACTATTGCACATGTAGCTCCAAATAATCTCTTGTTAATCCTGATCAAAAGGGGTTTCAGGGGGTTCGCTCAAACCCCCCTTCGTGCTCCCCATTTTTAAATATCCTATGAAAATGAGATAATTTGATCTCAATGAGACCAAGTTATTTCATTTTCATGGGATATTAAGGAAAAAAGAGATAGATTCATCAAAGCGAACCCCCACCCCTTTATACATATGATCTCCTTTCCTGAAATCCTGGATCCAACCCTGACGCTCCAGTCTGTGGAATCTTGTCAGGGTCTGTGTTGTTGATGAATTTGTTTACTCAATTTATGACAAGAAAAGGTTACAGCTCTGAATACAGGTTTTTTTTGTGTTTTTTTTTAAATTGGAGAGGGCATTTTTCAGAAATTGAAGTGACTTTAGAACTGGCAGACATGGGAACTAGCCCTGACTCACCAAAATTCACAAATTGCATAGCCATTGGATAGAGATATGCTTAATTTTGATATAAAGATTTATATCTTAACTAGTGAGTATTGGAGCTACATAGTGAAATATAATTTGTTGCTGCACTAAGTCACAGTACTAACAATTTTAACACTATAGTTTGTGTTAATCTCACTCTTAATTTCATCTGTTTTGTGTTGTCATCAACAGCAATAACAGGATTTTAATATTTTTGTGTGATTTGATGAAAAAAGAAGTGTTTTTCTAACATTATAGAATTTGTATTTGTTCACATATCAAATATTTTTGTGTTCATAATGATGCACCTGTTTTATTGTCTATCACTTGACACTTGTCAGTGACCAAGCTGGCCTAGAATTTTAGGGAGAAGTGACTTCTCTCTGCAGGAAAATTAGGGAGAAGTGACAGTCAGATAGGGAGAAGTTATAGCGCAAAATTATGGCGTTTTCTGTCAATTTAGAAGCAAATTAGCCATTACACATACTATTGCCATTTAATGGAAGGAGAAACACGATGCAGTGGTAGAAGATTGTCTGATAATGTCACCACAGCTTGCATTTGTGTGGTGACAGAATGAAAATGAGTCTCCCTAAAAAAAAAAAAAAATTTTTTTTTTGTTTTAGGGAGACTCCCACTTCTCCCTGGGTCCCATTTAGGGCAAAATTTTGGCCCCTAGGGCGATTGTTTCGCCCTAGTCGCCCCCTAGCTTGGTCCCTGCTTGTGCAGCCTTTTCACTGGTAAAGTTTGAAAACCTTGGCTTGGAAGTGACACTTGAATTTGATGATTTCCTACAAATTATTATCACCGTTTAATATCTTTTCTAACCTAGCCCTTATAGCAACAACCAAGGCATACAGATATCAATTTTGGAGATTTTATAACCTTTGTATGCATGAAACCCTAAACCTGTGCTTTTGCAAAAACTTATCTGGGTCTGCACTTTTTGCTTAGATAAAAACAATCTTCCATGAGACAAAGGTATTTATTGCATATATATGTAAAGTCACTCTTCAGTTGTAGGAGCCGCTGTGGTGTAGTGGATAAACCAGGGGTCGCAGGTTCGATTCCTGGCTTCACCAGTCTGTCAGATGAGACTTAACGCAGTGGCCCCATCTCTATATGACCGTAGCTGTTGGTGGGATGTTAAACACAACACAATAACAACTCTTCAGTTGTGTACGGGCAGCTATCTAGTGGTGTTACAGGTCCAGTTTTTGGCCTGGTTTTGCATGTACTTCATACATTGTCTAAATGAGCAACAAAGGCTCTGGCGAGACTGCTCAGATACACAGGCTTGTCATAGCCTTGGCTGGTCGCACATAACATGATAAGTATGAAGTATTCATGTGCAGGCTCAGAAATATCCCAAACGTATCACCTTTCATATATAAGTTTCTTTTTACCTTCTCTTTCATTGTTCTTATACAGTAAAACCTGTCTTAAGCGACCACTCAAAAAATACTGAAAATTGTCTTTCAAGACCGATTATTGCGTAATGCAGGTAAAAAGTATTGCAGAATGCTCCAAGAGAGCATTCTGCAATACTTTCGATCTCCATTAAGCTATCATTTGTATTTAAGACCTTTGTTTTGTCTATTTTTGAGTGGCCGTTTATGACAGGTTTTACTGTATATGCTTCTACTACATGTATTTGGCTGATTTTGACAAAACATTTAAAAGTTCATAATAAAATGATGGCAATTTCATTGCAGGCATTATTGAGACAGAAGATTCAGGAGATCAAGAGATTAGAAATAGCCCTACAGAATGAGCAACATCTCCGCTCTGAGCTCGAGTTGGATCTTGAAGATAGGGGAAACACCATGAAAGATAAAGGTAATTACACATTTATCTTCTAAGGTTGGGGGGATGGACTTTTGTTGGGGTGGAAGGGTTTGGGCATTGGTCTGGTTAAGCTGAAAAAAAGTGAACATAAAATTTTGGTTATTTTCTTATTCTCTAATCTTAACATATGTTTTGAGCATTCAAAAGAACTGTCTTTCTATTGTCCACAGCATGTGGTTTTGTTGAGAAATAAGAAAATTTATTGATATCAGAAAGCCTGGTTGGGGAGTGTGAGAGCAGCCAGAGGAGTACATCCAATACATGCAAGCTTCAAAGGCTCAAAACCACCTGTTCTCCTGTGTTTTCTCCATAATTTGATAGGGTCTTCATTATGTGCAGACAAATTCATGAGTCGTATCTCACATGTCTAAATTTTCATAAATCCATACTATGATCAAAACAAAGTACACTTTTGATTGCAATATTGTAACATCTTAAGGAAATTACAAGTTTCAAGTAGATTGTGAGAACTATTTTAAAATATGGGTAGAAAATGTAACAAAATTTTGATTTGTGACTTTATGCTCTGCTACTTTGTTTGAACAGATAATCGGCTGAGAGAGCTGGAACGACAGATGGGTAATATGAGATCTCTCCGTGACCAGGTGGACGAGTTAGAAGTATTGAAAGCAGATAGGGAGAAGCTTAGCAAGGATAATATCAGGTAATTTTTTATAAGTAAGAAAGGAGCATGGACTTTAATTCTTTCCTCGCTTTCCTTGCTAATAGAGACCTCTGTCTTTGGCAAACAGTACATCCAGATCAGGACCGACAGAACGTCTGTCCTGATCTTGATTCTGATTGTTTTAATGAGGGTTCTTGTTAAAATTTCTCATTATTTTGGTTGCTTAAATATTGCTTTTTTAATAATATGCAGCTCGGCTCCTGATAAGATTGGCTGCATCTCAATTGGATCTTCACTTTTTTCTTGGCTAAAATGGGTTAAATATCATTACTTAGCTGATGTTCTTCCAAGATAACGTTTAGTCATGAGAATTTTGGGGACAATCGAGATTTGAATTTGGACCTTTTAAAATAAATTTATCAAAATACAGCAAAAAACCTATATTTATAGATGCATTTTATCAAGAAAACTAAAAAATTCACAGAAACCGTTTTAACTTGTTACCTGGTAGTGTCATCTGCTGATGACCTTTGCAAACAATCTGGACCCAGATCAGGCCCGACAGAAGGTCTGGCCTGATCTGGGTGTAAACTATTTGACACTGATGATATTCCTGTAATAATTTTTCGAAAAAGTAAATTTTGACAACAAAAAAGCATTCAAAATTTCACAGTAGGCAAAGAGTTAAAATTTAAGAATGTTTGGAAAGTACTTGTAGAAGGCCAGGCCAAGAGGTTATATACCTTTTTTCATGCTCAACGCAACTGAGCACGAAATATCAGCTGCTCATAAAATCTAAAATACCAACAAATGAAGAAGTATTTTGCTTTAATTTTTAAAACTCTCAGTTGTTGTATTTATCATGCTAATAAATGTTAAAATGACAATCGTTGGCATTTTAGCAATTATGAGCAGGATAAATTTCATGCTCAGCTGACTTGAGCCTGAAAAAAGTTTTATAACCTTGGGGTCAGGACCATTTGTACTTACACCAAAATCCATATATCTTCCTTCTGTCATCTTCTAACATAACAATTCTAACCTTTTCAGACTTCAGACGCGACTGACTGAGTGTCAGGATCTACGAGATCATTGTCAGGTTCTGGAGCGAGAAAACAGGGAAGCCCTAGCTGAGGTGGAGAAAACAAGAAAAGAGGTAATTTGATCATTCAATGAGCTTGAGAATTTAATTGACATCTGGTTAGAAAATGTCATGGTGGGGGTTGGGTGGATTGCAGTGCAGACGAGCTATAACCCTTACTCCAATCTTCTTAGTAATTCCCCCTTTTTCACATTTAAAATAATGCAGACTAAAATTCTCAAAAAGCAAATGAATATGACTTGGAAATGCCAAAATCACAAACCACAAAGCAGCCCTTGACACCATGAGGGGTTAAAATTCGCTTTCATAAAGTTTCCAGTCATATAATGAGATGGTTAAATAATGTTTGGATGGGAAATCATTAAAAAAAAAATTTAAATACTTTAATCTAATGTATCTCAAATGTATTTCAAATTAGCCCTTTGTATACTGGAAATCTTAACACAGGTACTTCGGCAAACAGTGAAGACCCAGATGAAATGCCACATAATGGGCATTTCATCAGGGTCTACACTGTTTGCTTAAGACTTAAATGATCTTCAGAGAAAGAAATTCAATTTTAGTTGGAATATATATTCTGTGACCCAAGTTTACTGTATCATATCAGGTGGAAGACCCCATCGTTAACTGGTACTTGAAATTACTTCGAGTTTCAAGTTTTTGATTTGTTAATTTTTCAGCAAAGAGAGTTAGAGGATCTCAAGAGAAGTAGCGAGGAGTTCCGCCGAGAGTATCACCGCTTACAGATCCTTGTGAAGGAGCATGAGGCCGAGATCCAGCACCGTGAGCAGGAAACCAGACAGCTCAATGAAGCTCTTGTGGAGGCCAATAATATGTATACTGTTGCCCAGCAGCATGTTAGCTCACTCAAGCATGAGAAGGAGGAGCTTGAAGAGTTACTGGGTACCAGGAATGGTAAGATATTTTATTACCTGATTGAGCTAAACTTGGTTCACTGAGCCCACCTGTAACAAAGAAATATTTGAGTCCCTTTTGCCTACTTTTAAGGAATTAGACAGGACTTTAGTGAGTGCGTAACGAAAATTTAATTTTCTTATTTCTCAATCAAAACATATGTTGTGGGTACTCAAAAGAACCGTCTCGATGAGACGGTTCTTTTGAGCACCCAAAACATATGTTAAAATTGATTGGTAAGAACATATTTACAGTTTTACGCTGAAAATTTTTGTTTATCTAAACCTATGATTAGATAATGAATACACCAATGTTTGCCTTGAAAATCCACTGGTATAATGTGATGAGTAGCCATTACTAAATCTGTGGACTTATTTGCATTAAAATATGTATGCCATATAAGTTTTGGTCGTAGCCAGATTAAGCATAACTCACATATCTTACTCTGACAATTTTTGCAAAAAAAATATCTCATAGTCATTATTTTGAACAGGTATGATGGGTATTGGTGCTCTCGGCAGTCTGGGGGAGTCCATGAGTGTGGTGATAGAGAAGAGACTGTCCGAGCTGCAGGAAGAGTATGACAAAGTGAAGGCCACTTGGTTTGGTCCAGAAGAGTTCAATAAGATCAAGAAACAGCTAGACGAAGAGTCACAGGCAAAACAGACATTGGAGGTACATTTTCATTGCAATTTTGGTTTATTTCAAGTAGACAGAAATAGAAGAGATTTCGGTACTGATCACATAGGTGAGCAGTCTTGCCAGTGCCTGTGCTGCTCAGTGCTCACACGCATATAGAAGGGACGTTGAAGAAGGTTCAGGCCAATTTGTAGGCCCCTAACCCCACTAGATAGCTGTGCATAACTCTTTAAAGAATGGCTTTACAAATATACAGTAAGATACAAAATCTTGTGTGCTTGCTCCTATATAGACCTCTGAAAAATAATCTGTGCCACAGGCCCAGCTAATATAAAATGGTTCTTAACATGGTGGTGACTGATGACGGCACAGACAAGCATGCAATTACACACAGTTTGCTGATCCTTTGATGTAAGCACACAAAGTATGGAGTTATCTTCATCAGGAATGCTTTAATCAAAAACTCCCAATGTGATAGCTGAGCAAGAATGATTAACTCTTTGCATGCTGGGTACTTTTTCATGATTTTTGTTGTCTGCTGATTTTTTTCAAAATTAACTTTTTCAAAAAATTCTTTCAGGACTGACATCAGAATGTCAGACAATTTGGATCTAGATCAGGCCCAACATTTTGTCAGGCCTGATCTGGGTCCAAAATGTTTGCAAAGGTCATCATCAAACAACAAAGAAAGTTTTATTAAGCTTTCAGCAGACAACATAAGCAGTTATTATGAGGACAAGAAATTATCACCATCTTATGTCTGGTCTCATTTGCAATCTCTCTTATTATAGGAAAAATACTTCACCTTGACAAAGAAACAACTAGCTACTGAAGATGAGGTGGCCAAATTGTCGTCCAATGTTACACAGTACCAGTCTAGCATGTCCCAGCTGGAGACCAGTCTAGAGGAAGAGCGTAGTCGGTGTAAGACATTACAATCCCAGGTTGATGTACTGACTGAGAGTGAGGCGAGCAGTAGGAAGTCGGAGAAGGAGCTGGAGTCGTCAAATAGTCAGTTAGAAGAGCGGGTTAAATCACTGGAACGACAGCTACTACAGTGTCAGACAGAGCTGAAACTTACTCAGAGGGTTAGTAGGAATTACTGTTCATGGCGTTGTGGTTATGGTCTTTTATTCTACTCAATAAATTTGTTAATATCTAAATCCAGCAGCTTTTATAGGACATTTCTGGTTATCCTTCTTAGGTTTGTTTTGGATGTAATGGTTTCTTGTGCTGGCCAAGATAACAAATGTAGATGCCTTTACTTTAATAATGGCTAATGGAAGCCAGAAAAAAATGTCATATCATCATAGGATGTTTGATACAGGCGCATGGGCATCATCCACATCATTGGGCAGTTAATAAATAAGGATAAGCCATTTTACTCCTTGATAAAGGAACATTTTTGGTTTACATCGGTAACATTTAAAAGTAACCTTGCGCAGGAATGATGTCTTCAAGCTTGATGTCGAGAAAGCTTTTATGATACCAACACATCAACGTGGCGATGAAGTGGATCTTAGTCAGCTAACAGGCCCCCAGATAAGAGTGCATAACTGAAAATTATTTTTCTTATTTCTCAACAAAAACATATGTTGTGGGTACTCAAAAGAACCGTCTCATAGAGACGGTTCTTTTGAGCACCCAAAACACATGTATAAACTGATGGATAAGAAAATATTCACAATTTTACGCTGAATTTTTCGCTTAACTGGCCCTATGATCAAAATAACAGAGTATGAACCAGAAGTGTCCAAAAGGCAGGTTGAAACATGGCAGTGTGTTCCCAAATTATTTACAGGACACAGAACAGTCTTTTTATCATTCTGTGTGGAGAAAAGTGGCACGGTCGGTAGAGCGTTAGACTGGGATAGAATGGTTGCTAGTTTGAGACTTGCCAGTCTCCCTGTTGTGTCCTTAGAAGACAGGAAATCGTCCCGACATGACTGAAAAATTGTTGACTGGGATATAAAGTTTCTAACTTAATGCTGCTCACTTAAGTGCACACTTGGATGTAACACAGTTGCCATGGTCCCCAAAATGTGGAATTTTCCAAAGAAGTGATTGGAAAATGACCATTGGTAAAAGTCGGAAGAAATGACGACAAATCACCATTGGAATATATCAATCAAAAAAAAAAAGCCATTGATAATTTTCCAAAGACCGTTCCTGAGTCTCACAACCTTTCTTGAGCCAGCTATTAACTTACAAGTCTGAAAAGGGGCCAGAAGAGAAATAAAAGACAAATACAGCAAATAAAAGAAGATTCACCATGGAAATGAATGAAACAGTTGCAGAAAATCTTGTATTGAAACCAGTTAGATTTCAACACTTTCAGACCAACCTGGTTTTGTAATGCATTGGTTGTTTTACTTGTGTGTTACTGTTAAGATGAATGAATAAATCCACTTTCAAGAGAAACATTTGCAAACTTTTTTATCATTTCTGTGAAAAAAGAACTACTTTGAATGAAGAAAATTCCTCCTTGACTTAATATAATACTCTTTGCATTTGATATGAGAATTTTGAAGAGATGATTTGGGATAGTCTTTAAGAGTTTTCATTCTTGTGAGCAATGAAACTAAAGCTGTATTCCTATCCTTAATTCCACAAAATGTCAATCTTTGACTTACAAGCTGTTATTTATGTATTATTTATAAATAAAAAATCATGCAAATGCATTTGTGTTTTGTTTTTTCAAAAGTCCAGGAACTCACCCACTAGGAAAGCAAATTTTATGTTTCTAAAATGATTTGCTTATAAACATTGTAGCAAATATCTTCAGACTTGTTATATTCATTCACAATAGATAATCTCAGACTTAGACAAAGTGATGTATTCTGAGTGATAGTTGATAGTTTTATTTTATTGCTCAACCAAAACATGGGTTGTAAAAAAAGAGTCATTCTAAAGAGGTATTTAAGCACCTCAAGCAAAAATTTGGGCCAAAAATCATGAATAAAAATAAACCCAATAATAATTGCCCCATGTGAGAAACCCTGCTAGCGGCGAATTTGTTGTCTGCTGATCTTTGCAAGCAGATTGGACCTAGATCAGGCCCAATTAAATGTCAGGCCTCAGCCTGACCTGGATTCAAACTGTTTGATACTTTGATGGTATGATTTCCAAATAAGGTTCTTGGAAAATTTAATTTTGAAAATAATCCAGCACATGACGAAATAGCATTCAATAGTTACCAAGCATGCAAAAATTAAACATATAAGTGGTAGACATAACAAGAACAATCAAGAAATAGGCCTCTTATCTGGAGTTCTGACATTACTCTGAACGTCTGACTAGGTCCTGAGGTTTAACTTTTTTCATGCTCACCTCAACTGGGCATGAAATTTCAACTGCTCATAACCGGGCCGCGTAGCGCAGTCGGTAACGTGTCTGGCAACAGATGCGAGTCTGACTGCAGATCCAGGGGTCGCGAGTTCGATCCCGGCCCGGTCCCATACTTTCATGGAGATTGATCATGAAATAATTTCTACGGTCATTCTCCTCCCTTCCGCTGAATCATTCAAGAAGGGTTGTTGTCAGTTACAAGCGAAAGTATGTGCACGAAGTACTGGTTAACTGCTTGTTCAAGCTTGCCCAGGAAAAAGTGTGGTTAGGTGAACTGACCGTCCCGCAATGACCATAGCTGTTGACTTGGGACGTAAAGCAACAAATCAGTCAGTCAGTCAACTGCTCATAAAAACTAAAATTCTGAAAAATAAAGACTTCTTGCTATCAAACTCTCAGATGTTGTCTTTATCTTGCTAATAAATGTTAAAATGCAAACAATTGTTGGCAACATTAATGAGCATGATATATTTCAAGCTCAGTTGAGTTGAGAATGAAAAAAAAAACAGTTTTTTAACCTTTGTGTCAGGCTGTTCATTCACACATAACGATTTGAATAATTGCTATTCAAGAGTGCTTTCAAACTCAGGCCTCGCGGTTATAAACTTGTTCTATGCTCTGCTCAATAGACATGAAATTCATCCTGCTCATATATGTTAAAATGTCAAAAATTGTTGACATTTTAACATTTATCAGTGGAATAAATACAACTGAGATTTTAAAAGCAAGAAAAATCATTATTTCTCAGCATTTTGGTTTATGAGCAGTTGTAATTGAGTTACTCATCTGAGTTAAACATGAGACTGGTGTTGCATAATGTATTACCTTTGGAATATGCTTCTCTTTAATTAAATTAGTGATCTCAATGGGGAATATTGCAATCCAATATCCATTCATCAGTATGTATGCTGGGCCAAATGCAACCAACTTGCAGCGCAAACAGTAAAGGAAATTGACCTATTGTACCCAGAGTGGTCAGTATATTTTTCTAAAGCTTGAAACCCGACCCTTTAAGAAAAAAGGACAAGGGAATTTTGCAATAAAGTATCACACTGGTAAATCTGCTTTTAAAAACTAGATCTTTGAAACGAACTGATCAAGATCTACATTTTTTGATCACATTATTTCATAATAATAACAGCTGAAATGGCTTGAAATCATATTAAAGGGAACAACATGATCAGCTTGACAGGAACTCAATTACTGATAGGGTTAAAACCTAAAAGAACTAAAACGAGCTGTTTTGTTTTTCAAACAGCATTTTGTCAGCTAATGCAGCAGTAATGGGCTCAATGCATAACTTTTTGAAAACAGAGTAGGTCCATCTCCGCTGATGAAGTCAGATCGAGATTCACATTGTTTTTCATTCACATGATGAATCTTTATTAACTCAATCTTTGCTAGCCATGTCTTTTGCAAACAGTTTGGACCCAGATCAGGACTGCCACAATGTCAGTCGTGATCTGGATCCAAACCGTTTGACACTCCGAAAGTGTTTCTGAAAGAATTTTAGAAAACGTTAATTTTAAGTAAGTTGACAACAAAAGCATGAAAAAACTCAACATGCAAAGAGTATATGATAAAATTGCACCACTAGATTCACAAGAAAAGAGTATATATAGTGTATACAGCCTGCCAATAAAGTATTCAGTATGTGCTTAAAAGAGCATGTGAACTTAATAGGTCCAATATGGTCATTGCCATTTGTTCCTGAAATGCATTGAGCAATGGAAAATTAGTTTTTGATAACAAGCTCTTATCTTTAAGCCCTTGAGATAAGAGTTTGTAATATTAAAAATTAATTTTATTTATTTCTCAATCAAAACATATGTTGTGGGTACTCAAAAGAATCGTCTCAATGAGACAATTCTTTTGAGCACCCAAAACAATTATTTAAAATGATGGATAAGAAAATATTAACAATTTTACTCTCAAAATTGTTGTTTATCTGGGTCTATGAATTATAATTATTCTCCTGTTGTATTACAGGAGGTTGAGGTACAACTGGAAGCAAATGAATCTCGTAGACTAACCATGGTAGAACTTGACAAAGAGAAGCTAGAAAAGACCCTCGCAGAACAGAGACTGAGTCTTGAGGTGTCTTCTTGGAAGACTAAGGCAGAGGAGGCTCTGGAACAGGTCAGCATGTTGAAGAAAGAATCAGCCGATACTGAAGAGAAACTCAAGAGTAAGATACAGGAGTTACAGCAGATGGAGACAAAGTTGACGATGGAATCAGAGCAGTTGTCTTCAGAGATCAATGTCTGGAATGCCAAAGCTGAAGAGAATCGCCAGAAATTGAACACCTTGCAGATGGAGACTGATAGCAAGATAAAAAAGCTTCAAAACTCCGAGCTTCAGCTGTCCTCTGAATTGAGTGAATCAAAAACGAAAGTTCAAAAGCTTGAGTTGAGAAAAGATGAACTGTCTAACGAAGTGAATCATTGGAAGTCTGTGTCAGAAGAAAATCAGGATCAGTTGAATAAAGTCAAAACTGAATCATCATCACAGATTCAAGCTCTGAATAAGAATGAGAAACAACTACAGGCAGAATTGAACATGTGGAAAGTGAGAATAGAGGAAATTAGCCAGCAGTTGAATTGTAAAACTAATGAAGCTGAAGTTAAGGAAGAGATGCTCGCAGCTAAATCTCGCCAACTTCAACAGACAGAGCAGCAGCTTTCATCAGAACTAATTGAACTATCGTCAGAGCTGAAATCGTGGAAAATTAAAGCTGAAACAAACCAAAATGAGAGTGGTCGTTTAAAGTCTGAGCTCACTGATGAAATAACCAGACTTCAGCAAGCTGAACAACAGCTTACAGCACAAGTGAAGTTATGGAAGGGAAAGGCTGATGAGGGAAAGGAACAAATAAAGAGTCTAAAGGGTGAGGTAGTGGCTACTGAAGAAAAATTTAAATCAAGAATTCAAAATCTTCAAGGAAATATTACAGCTAGGGAGACTGAAGTGGGAAGCATGAAAATAGAAAATGAAAACCGTATTAAAAACCTCAGAGAAGAAAATTGTGAACTAGAAAAAGATTTAAAGGAAGGAAAAGAGAAATATGACAAAGAGAGAAAATCTCTCACTGAGAAATATGAGCAGCTGGAAGCAATATTCAGTACTGAGAAAAATCTAAACGAGGAAAGAGCTGAACAGATAGAATCATTGACCAGAGACTTTAAAGATTACAAAGCTAGTTCAGAAAACAAAGAAGAGTCTTTAATGTCAGAAATAAATGTACTCGTTGCAGGAAAAGAAGCTTTAGAACTTGATTTACATAAGGCCAAGTTAGAACTGCAGTCGGCTACCGAATCAATGAACTTAAAAATCCAGAAATATGATTTGAAACTGACTGACCAGGAAGCTGCATTAAGTCAAGAAATTAGTAAACTTCAGCAAAGCATAGAACAACAATATGCCGCTGAAAAAGGCCTTAAAGGTGAAATTTCAAATCTGAATAAAATTGTAGAAAATCAGAAACAAGATATTGAGAGTTCTAAAAAGGTTATAGACAAGTTGAAAACCAGCAATGATAAAATTAGTGATGAACTTAAAGTGTCCAAAATGAATATTGTTGATTTAGAGGTGAAAGTTAAAAATAGTAATGAGATATTTGAAGCAGAAAATGAACAAAATTGTTCCATACAGAATAAAAAAGATGCTACAATCAAAGAATTAGAAAACAAATTAGAAGCAGCTGCAAATGAACTTCAGTCTGAGAAGGATATTTATACAGAAAAAATAAACTGCTTAGAACAAACCCTATTACAAAGGGCAAATGAATACAGTGAAGTTAAGGATATGTTATTGGAGGACATTAAAACAGTTAAGGCAGAACATATTAAGGAAATAACTCAGCTAGATGAAAAGCATTGTAAAAGTTTGTCAAAAAAGAGTGAAGAATTAAACATGGTCAAAAAAGAATATGACGAAATGAAACAAGCTCTGGAAACAAGAATATCATTGTTAGAACAGAGTTTAAAAGAGAAAGAACAAATTATAGAGCAACTTAAAGCAGACTATGATAGTTTGGTTACACAAAAAGACAAAGAGATAAATGATTTAACTAGGATTCAGGCAGATATAACATCACAGTTAAACACATGTAAGGCAGATGCAGCTTCTGAGAAAAGTAAACATGAATCAGATCTAGAAGAATTGGCAAGGCTGAAAACAAAGACAGAAAATGATCTGAAGTGTTTTAAAGCTGAAGCGAATGCTGAAGTAGAGGGTCTGAGAAATAAACTTGTTGAAACAGAACATTACTGGAGATCCCAGTGTGAACAGCTTGAGGAGGAATATAGCAAAGGTGCTTCAGAGCAGAAGGAAGAATATGCGGCTGAGGTGGATAATGCTAAAACAGAATTTGAGGAAACATTGCAACGCTTGTCAGATGAAAAAGATATGTTTATTGCTAATCAGCAACAGGCTTACTGTGAAAGGATTCGTGGGCTTGAAAAAGTCATAAGTGAAAAGAAGGATGAACTACAGTGTGCTGTAAATGAGAAAGAAAAAATGAAAATTGATTTTGAATCCGAAAAACTCAGTGTTGAGAAACAGCTTGAAGATGTTCAGTTAAGATTAACAGAGGAGATAAATGTTAATCAGGAGAGATGTGATAAGCTTGAATCACTTGAAAAACAAATTGTTTCAGCAGAAGAAAATAAGAAAGCGGAGATAGAAATGTTAATAGGTCAGTATGAAACACAGCTTGAAACCTTAAAACAGAACTTGGGTTGTGAAAGCCAAGAACTTGTTGAAAAATTAAATGAACAGCATAGAACTGAAATAGACAGATTAAATAGTGAGAGTGTAGAGCAGAAAACTGTGTATCAGGGCATGATCAGTGATCTCGAAGAAAAGTTAAACTCAGAAACATCAGATCTCAAGGAGCGCCTTTCTCAAATGAAATGTCAGTATGAAGCAATTATAGAGACAAACAAGAAAGAACATAGGTCTCAATTGCGTGATTTTGAGAAAAAGGTGTTGGAGGCAAACGAAAAAATTGTGAGTTTAGAAAGTGAATTATCAAAACAATGTGAAACAGTTGTATCATTACAAAATCAGTGCTCATCCAGTACTTCTTCAAATACTGAACTTCAAGAAACAGTGTCTAAGTTGCAAACAGACAGAAAAGAGTTAGATAGTAAGATTCAGAGTTTGGAAGAGCAAGTGAATAGTTTGAACACAGATCTAGACTGTAGGGACTCTGATCTTAAAGGTGCTAAAGAAGAGGTATCGAGGGAGAGGGGAGAGAGAGAAGAAGTAGAGAGGCAGTTGAGCTACCTTAGAGATCGTAATGATACCCTCGCAGCTGAACTGTCAAGCCAACAACAGCAAGTAAGCTTTCATGAAGAGTTGTGGCATTTTTTCTTCTAGTTCTATGAGCTGGGTTAGAAATACAGAATATAGTGCTTGAAAGCATCAAACTCCTTAGAATTTTAGAGGCATTTGCAGGGTTGGCACAGGCTTGAAAAGTACTTGAATTTAGAAGGCTTTTTTGAAAAGTCCTTGAAAATTAAATCTGCCTTGAAAAGTACTGGAAGAATTCTACTATTTTCTGTTCAACTTAGCACTGTTGATAGAGACCTAAATCAGTATAAAATTGTTGTGCCTTTATTTGGTGCAGCATGCTGCACCAAATATAGGCACAACAATTTTATACTAGTTTACCAGTACTAATGTCTCCATTATCTCAGTCTAGTATTTCTGAAGTAGAATTTTAACACTTAGATCAGTATTTTTCATTATCTTTAAGTCCTTGAAAACTGTTGGAGAGGTTTTAAAAGTCCTTGAAAAGTCCTTGAATTTTACTCATACTTGCCTGTAATAACCCTGCTTTACCTATTGCATTCGGAATGGCCAAAACTGCACAAAGTGAAGTTTTTGCCATACCTTGTGTAATACAAATTAGATCATTTGTGTGTAATGAGGTTAAAATATTGTGCTTATTGTGGCCAGGTTACTGTGAATAGTATTTTTATTTTATATTCTTTGTTATATGTTTAAGACTCCCTATTACACTTACAGTGACCGAAGTTCAATGGTTTTGGTCATTCTGTTTTTAAAAAAGGTGTATTACTTTCATTTCTTAAATTTTAAAATTTAAATTTCCAGCTAAAGTTGTGCATGAACATTAATGGAAACATGGCACTAGTCAAAGCAAAACTTAGCAGTAGTCAAAACCACAAGATGGTGCTAGTCAAAATCTAAGCCATTATAGACTGATGAGAATGTCCATATGATCACTCTTTTCTGACACCATACTCTTGGCAATGCTTTTGGTGTTAAATTAATAACAGTTGTCAATTTGTAAATATTGTAAGCACTGAATTGGAAGCATTGCTATGTTAAGAGTCCACAGGAATGGACTGTGTTATATATAATGTGAGTCATGTTATAAACTTAAGAGACAATTTTACAAAAGAATTTAAGGAAAATGACCATTTCATGGTCGTTTTCCTATAATTCCTTGTAAAATTCCACGGTAAAAAGATTTGGGAGCTTCAACATGACTATGTTCTAACCAAATCTGTGTTATAACAAGGTGTGTTATGGGAGCGCAGTGGCTCAGTGCAAGAGTGCTTGACTCGAGACAAAGGGGCTGTGGGTCTGAGCCTCACAGGCGTCACTGCTTTGTGGTCCATGAGTAAGACGCATTTATACTAGCTTAGTACTGGTTCAACCCAGGAAGACCTGTCCTTACATAACTGAAAGATTGTTGATGGGACGTAAAGAATCAAATAAAACAAACAAAAAATCACCTAAATCTTGTTTTGAAATGCTGTCATTGTATTGCAACTGTATTGTGTTTTGTGTATCTAGCTATCCTGTATTGTATTCGTATTTGTTTATATGCTCATGGGCCATTATGGCTTTATGCATTAATAAAGTATCGTATTGTATAAAAAGGACTACACTTAACTCATGATGTGGCTTGTGAACTGTTACTGTGTTACAGCTAGCGGCCGTGGAGGAGGAGAAGAGAGTGTTAGAGATGAAGAGATCTGAGCTCCACGAGAATTACTCGTCCCTCGAAGGTCTCCGCGTTCAGGCAGAAAAAGACCTCAAGTTTATCAACATAGAGAAACTCGAACTGGAGCGTCAGTTACAGTCATCACAGAAATGCTTTGTAAGTAGAAATATCCACTTCTAAAGATCCTGATTACCATAGCTAAAAATAATAATGCCATTTCCTTTTACATCCCAAAAAATAAATTAGAGAAATATTAACCCTATCAGTATCTTCAAACCAATTTGGAACCTTTCATGGGTCATCAAGTTAATAACGCTGGATTTGTCTATCAAAAGATATGTTGTATATAACTAAAAGAACTGTCTCTTGAAATAAGACAATTCTTTTAATTACCCACAACCTATCTTTTAAAATACAGGATTCTTTTAAATATCTACAAAATTTCTTATGTTGTTAAACTATATAGTATCTGCAAAGTCACTTCTTTTTTATGGTAGCAAGTAGGAAAAACAATATTTTTTTTGTTAAGCGTTCTTTATGTATATAATCTTTTTTAACTTGTACTACCTGTACTCAAAATTCTATTTCAAATTCTAATTCATGGATTTTGAGATAATGATATGAGCCAGTGCATGAGATTTCCAACAATGTGGCATTTTGACAAGTGTAGATTCGGACGAGCCTCTGCAGCCTCCTTTTAAGCTTAGAAACTCCAAATGGTGTTCAGTCAGCAGCTTAACAATCATAGAATACTCAAGCAACTAGTAAAGACTCTGATCAGACTGCGCTACTGCTCAGGCTGATCTGAGGCTTTGCTGGTCGCACAAACCACATTGTTGGAAATCTCCGGCTCATATTATAGATGTTTTTTTTCTGATCCTCAGGAAGCTGTTAAGAAGTCAGAGCAAGAGCTCGAGAGCCAGTTGGAGAAACTTCAACATGAGAGAACTCAGACCGAGGCTCGTCTTCGTGAACTGGAACAGCGAGTGTTCAGCTACATGGAGAGAGAGAAGAAAATAATGCAAGAGAACCAGCACCAGGTGGACAAGGCAGCAGAGCTGAATGGTACCCTGCGAAGACAGCTCGATGAGAAGTGCCGAGAAGTCTCAGATTTGAATGCAAAATTTAGTAAAGAGGTAGGCTTGATCTGCATGTTTTTGTCAAATTAGGTACTGTACACTGATACATTGGTATTTTTAACTCTTTGCCCCCTGGGAAATTTTTCATGCTTCTGTCATCTGCTGATCTTTTTCAAAATCAACTTTTTTTGAAAAATTCTTTCAGGAATACAATCAGAATGTCAAGCAGTTTGGATCCAGATCAGGCCTGACTAAACATTGGGTCTGATCTGTTTTCTCTTAGGTTGGCCTGTATGCTGTTTTTAACAACTTGTTACTGTGTTTTGAAAGTCTGTAAAAAGCAAAACGTTCTTGCTTAATGCAGTTTTAAGCTGAATATCTAACCGCTTTGAAAATATTGATTTCTTATGATGACTGTCTTTAAGAAAGTTCATGTTTGTTAAACTATAGTTTTCCCATGAAGCTTTTACGGAATTTACAAATCTATTCTAGGTTGAAAATATGCAGGAACAGTTCACCAGAATGAAGGAGACTTATGAGAAAGATATCAGGAAAGTCAGAGAAGATAAAACATCTCTGGAGATAGAGGTTGCTTCCCTTGATAAGGTAGGTAACTCTACTAGTCTTTATGAAGTTAACTGCCCTTTATTAGCAATGCTATGAGAAGAATGAATGCTTCTTAATGCAATTTCCATTCATTATGTTTGGTATAACACTTTTCTTGTCAACAAAATATTCATCAACCAATGTAATTTTCCCCAAATTTGAGGAATACAATGCATAAAGACATGTAGGGAGCTCAGTGGTAGAGTGCTTGACTCGAGACAGAGGGGCCGCGTGTTCGAGCCTCACCACCATCACTGTGTTGTGAGCAAGACACATTTATCCCTGCTTAGTACTGGTTCAACCCAGGAAGACCTGTCCTGACATAACTGAAAAATCGTCGACTGGGGCGTAAAGAATCAAACAAACAAAGCATAAAGACATACATACATTTCCTAACACCCACATTAAACAAACACCTTTCTTAAGCAAGAAGAAACCCAACAAAAGCAAAATCTGCTTTGCTTAATTCAGGTACTTGTGGAATGCCCGTGCTTGCTGAACACATGTTTATTGAAACTTGAAGAGCCTTGTTAGACACATTTAAGATAGGGATATAAGTTTATCCTCTGAATGTCTTACAAAATAAAGAGACCCTGGATTAGAATTGAATAATTGTACAGTAAAATATGTCTTAAGCGGCCACTCAAAAAAGATCAGAAATTGGTTTTCAAGACGCATTATGGCTTAATGCAGGTCAAAAGTATTGCAGAAAGCTCCAAGGGGGAGCATTCTGCAATACTTTTGACCTGTTTTAAGCCATAATTCGTCTTTAAGACCTTTATTTTGTCTATTTTCGAGTGACTGCTTAAGACAGGTTTAACTTATGTTTGTAATGTGCAGGTTAAAGAACAATTGAAAGAGACAGAGGCAGAGAGAAAGAAATTACAAGATATCAATGAGAAATACAACATCCACTACAACAAGAAGAAGGAGACGATTGCCTCTCTGACCCAGGAGCTGGAGACTACCAGGAAAGAGGTGGAAGAACTCACCAAGACGCAGGAACACTTGCTAATGGAAGTGGCGCCAACGAGAGAGAAATATGAGGGTGAACTTGTCAAGAATAAAATCCTCAGTAAGTGGGCTCATCGCCTCTTCGAGTCATAAAAATTAGGATAACATTCTCAGTTTAGCCATCGCTAAACTGAGAATGTTATCGTAATTTTTCAAGAAAACATATTTGGTACTTATAGCATATGCCCTTAGTCACTCTTAAACATGAAAATAAAAATCATAAAATGGGGCTTGAGGCCTGTTTTCGTTTGGCCTTCATCTGCTACCATACTTTGTGCATGTGACCATTTAAGACATACATAAACAGAGCACTTTATGAAGTATTCCATTTAAATAGTCCTCCTTGCAGTAACACCCAGGACCCTTATATTGCCATAATTTTTTAGTGTATAATAGAAATAAAAACAATGTAGATTCTAACTCTGCATGCTGGGTAATTTTTCCTTTATTTGTTGTTATTTTCGAAAAATTCTTTCAAAACACTATCCAAGTGTGAAATGGTTTGGATCCAGATCAGGAGCAATGTTCTGTCAGTCCTGATCTGATTCCAAACTGTTTGCAGAGGTTATAAGCTGATGACAAATTTGGCGCTAGCATGGAATGGGTTAATTGGAAAGTTTATTTTTCACAATCAGGTAATAAAGTTCGCTCTCTGGAGGCGCAGTTGGACTTGGCAGAGAGAAAGCTTAAGGAGTATCAGGGCCAGCTGGAGAAGACAGGATCTGTGTTCCTGGGAGATAACTCTGAATTCTTCAACATGATGAACAAACGAGAGAATGCATCCGATGCTAGTTTCATGGGTAAATATTTCCATATTATACAACCCTTTATTATATAGGTATCCTCTAAAATCGGTACTATGCCAATCAATGGATACTCTGCCAATCAATGGAGACTGCCAATCAGTTTAGGCATGTGCCATCTCATTACCAAGTGTGTAATGTTTGCTATTAAATATAAAAAAGTATCTTCAAAGACAGAAAAACAATAATTTTGCAATCAAAACCAGTCTTTGCGTCGTTGTTTTTTTGTTGTTGAAAAATAAAGTATCCTATCAATGGTTATAGATGTTTAGAAAACCCTGTAAAATATGAAAATGTTCACTCTTTGCATGCTGGATAATCTTTCATGCTTTGAACGTCATCTGCTGATAACTTTTTCAAACGGTTTGGATCCAGATCAGGACCGACAGAATGTCGGTCCTGATCTGGATCCAAACAGTTTGCAAATGTTATCGGCAGGTGACACGAGTCGCTGCTATCAAGGAAAGAGTTAATATGAATCTTCCTTTTGCAGAGAAACACCCACCCTCTATTCCGTTCAATGATTCTTATGAAGAGAAGAACCTGACAGCGTATGACCTGAGACAGCGCCACAGTCTTCTGGACCGCACCAGTGATAGTATCACAGATGATACTCTAACACCAGGAACGAGGGCCAGTCGCAGTAGGAAACGTCTCAGTAAATCTGTCAGCAGTGGCACAGTTATCAGGTATCCTAGTTTTTACTGCATTTACTCTTTGCATGCTGGGTAATTTCATGCTTTTGTTGTTGTATCACAGTATGCTAACTTTTTTCAAATTCAACATTTTTCAAAAAAAATCTTCTACTGCTTATGTCGTTGATATTGACTTTAATGATAAAATTATGGATTGGTGAGGTTTAAGCTCTACACATATTAAACAGCTTTTCATATTTTTAAAAGTATAAAATTATTTTGATAATTCTCACAGTTGGCTGGTTATAACAGAACAGAACCGAAATTTTATTTGGACTTAAGCAGTAAAAGCTCATCATCACAACAATACATAATACAAAACATATATTTTATGCATGCATTTAAAGTGTTATTTTTATTGATAAGTGTTGTTCGAGACTGAAGCAAATTTAGGCATTTTTATCCCTATTTTGCTGTAAACCCATGTCAGTACATGGTTATAATATCTGGAAAAAGAAAACCCAACTTGTACTTTTTCTTATGGTTCACTGACCATGACTCACCTCATCAGAGTACTCAGTAGACTTAATTAAAACAATTAGCTTAATTAATGAGATAAAGAGAGCAAATCTCTATCATGGTTGACTGACTCACTCCATCAGACAAAACAATTAAAACTGCAATTATTGTTAAAGTTAATGACAGGCACACTACAATCATTAATTCACAACAAAGTGTCTTGTGTAAGCATTTCTCTCAATTTAATTGAGAGAAATGCTTACACAAGATACTTAGCATAAAACCTCTCCTCAGTGTCAAAGAAGATGAGTAGAACCGTCTCTAAAATATATAGCCCTGCAGCATCAATGTTTTCACCAAATGTGCTTTTAGCTTTATTCTGTCAATGTGCTTGTGGATAACTAGATAATGAACTTTATGTTGAGATTTTGAATCATAAACTGTGTATTAGGATTTGGTTGATATTTGGCTGATTTCAAAGATTTAGTAGAGATTCATCAGCTTATTCAGATTTTGTTGATACTTGACTGTCTATAAGATTGAGTGAATATATTCAGCTGCGTGTTAAAGAGTTATAAGATATCAGGCTGTGTATTAAGATTTAGATTGATAGCTTAGTTTGCCACATTATGTCGGGATATGAGTTATTTTGTAATCCTTGGGAGGAGTTGGAGAGGCACAGTAAGAGACGCAGGATAGAGATTTCTCGTCTAGCGAAGCGCTTCATTAAAGTGTTCAAACTTCAGAAAAGCAAGAAATATTCAAAGCTCAGGTATGAAGAGAAAACGTTTTCTTTTTTTTTTTTTTTTACCAACACACCTTGACTATCACAGTAAAAAAATGTCAAACATGTGTGAAAGCTTTCGTGATTCCTGAATTCAGGATTTTGAGGCTGACTTCCCTAGAAATTTTGGAAATTTTCAGCGTTTGCCAATATATATCAGCTAGCTCATGAGATTTTTGGTATTAATGGCATATGCATAGTCATTCTTTAATAATGTACAGCTATCTAGTGGGTACTAGATGTCTAAATATTGGTATGAACCTTCACAGGTTGTCTATTCTGTTAGTATCAAAATCACATGTACATTTTGATGGAAAGTCCAGTGTTAAGATAAATATTTACAAACAAATGTTCAAATTTCATGTGCTCTGTTTATATGAATTCTAACTTTATATCTCTTGTGTTTCATTCCCAGTAATGGTATGACCCCTGGAGCAGCCAGTATAGGATCTGCATCATCTCTAGCATACAGACTACGATCTCGAGAATCAGCTGTCAGTCTCAACAGAAGTATAACCAGTACAGACTCCTGCAAGTCAAATGCCTCTGTGCCAAGTATGTATGGAACAAATTTATAAAATTCTGTAGTTAAAGTTACTAATTGGTTTAATTATATTTTATTCATTCTCTAGAGTACAGCATACAAAGCACAATGATATAACAAGGCATGTGAATGAAAAGGATTTGACAGTAAGCGTAAGCTTATAAGAGTCATCTCCTGCCAATAGTTAATCAAAGTTTCTGAATTCAGGATTTTGAGGCTGACTTTCAATAAAATGTCAGCCTCAAAATACTGAATCAGGCAGATGATAATAGCTTCTGATTTACTTTCAGTTTATCTAAAGACAATCATTTAAACATTTCTTAATAGTCATATTGCACATTTTAAAATTTAAATTTCTTATATTCAGGATTTTGGAAATTCTGAACTCCCACCCATGAAAGTTTAATTTAATCAACACATAACTAGTTGTGGGTACCCATTGTAAGCAGCTGAACCTTTAGCCGACCATTTTTTTGTCCTAAAAATGTTGTATGCATTTTACGTCTGCTGCAAATTCTCAAGTGCACTTCAGACTGGATTTTATCATGGAAGCAAACAATATAAACTCTGATCAGACTGACCGCACCTTTGGGAGCAGTCTGAACTGGGTCCATATTATATGCAATGTTGGCTACTTTAGAAACTAAGCAGATGAGAGAAATCAGGAAAAGCAGATGACAAAAGTCCAGACTGGCCGGAAAGCACCACAACAAATGTTTGCATTTAGAAATAGTTGCAAAAAAAGTGGCGGGGAAACTTTTAGCTTTAAATACATAAAGTAGAACTTCAATGGCTCGAACAGGCTTGGGACCGCCAAAAATAGTTCTACCTCAGGGTAGTTCCAGCCATCCAAGGTGTATTATGCATAAAAGGGCCCGTAGGGACCATGATAATAGTTCTAGCTAAGCCAGGTGAATAAGGCATCAGATTTTGAGCCATTGAAGTTCTATTGTATGGCATGACATATACATCTAGAAGTGTTTTAAAAAAAAGATGTTAAAGAACTGTACAGTTACCTTGCTTAACTCTCCGCCTAATTGTGTCATCTGCTGATAACTTTTGCAAACAATTTGGACCGAGATCAGGCTCGACAAATGTCGAGCCTGATCTGGATTCAAACTGTTTCACACTCTGATGGTAATTATGAATTTGCAAAAAGTATTTTTCAAAAAAGTTGATTTTGAAAAATATCAGCAGACGACAAAAATCATGCAAACTTATCCAGTAGACAAAGAGTTAATTGTTGTGTTTTTCCATTTCAGGGGGAACTGGTGGTCTGTATCACTGTGAGGATGAACCAATGGAGTTTGAGTGGGGTCGACTTGGGGAGCTACAGAGACGTAACACTCTATGCCCTGCCCACCTTAAGACGGCCTACCCCGTAGAAACACAGATGTACAAACCCAAGAAGTTCCAAGATGACGCCCTCAGGGAGAGTACGATTGGAAATGTCACACTTCAAGGGGCAGAGCATGGTAGCGGTAGGAAAAGGAAGCATTATCGGGATGACTCGTCCAGTGATTCTGCCGACAATAAAAGTAAACTGGTAAGTAATGCATGAAAGGGTTTAAATTTCAAATATGTTTGTGCTTAAATGAACACTAATATTTTGCAGCAAAAGTGCCATCTATAGCAGCAGGCAACATTTTGAAAAAGAAAACTATATTGAAAATAATAATGACGACAGACAATTCATATGAAATAACCAAATTCACATGAAATGTCATGCTAGATTTGTGCAGGAAACTTAGTATGCTGTCACACTTTTGTTGTCTACTACAATCAGTTTATGAGCAGTTTGATCTGGGTCTACACTGTTTGCTTATTAAGCCATTCAATAGTCAAATAATGAGAGTTAGAACTTTAAGTACAAAAAATGAAAAATTACCCAGCATGCAAAGAGTTTATAATATAAACTCTTTGCATGCTGGGGAATTTTTTGTTGTCTGCAGATATTTTTCAAAATTAACTTTTTCAAAAAAATCTTTCAGGAACACTGTCAGAGTGTCAAATGGTTTAAATCCAGATCAGGCTAGTGCTTTGTTGTGCATGATCTGGGTCCGAACTGTTTGCAAAGGTTATCAGTAGATGACACCAGTAGACAGAGTTAACTAAAGGCATTTTTTTTTAATTTTGAAACAGGCAAAAGCATGTGGGACAGTTTATCAGAAGCCAGGTCCCCCAACACCAGCTAACTCAAGGAGAAACTCCGGGAAAGGTACAAACTCCAAGTCTCCGAGCAGTCGGAGGAACTCAGGGAAGGGATCAAGGTCACCCAGGACCCCAGTCAGCCAGCGAGGACGGCGTACACCTAGTCGGAGGACTCCCAAGTTCACGCCCAAATCATCTGCTCTGGTCAATAATCTGGAAAACACTGGCTCAGGAAAAAAGGTATGGAAAACTCTCTAAAATTCTGAACCCTTTTATCTTTCTGATCTGAATAAAATGTTGTTTATCAAGGCTGGAATTCACAAATGCTTGTCAAAATAGCAAACCGGGAAGACCCTGATCAGACTGCTTCCTCAGAAGCAGTCTGATCTGGGTCTTTGCTGTTTGTCTAGGCGTTTTTGGCAGGCAACTAGTGTATCGAAATTTTAGAATACTACTAATAAAAAAGATTGACTCGACCTAATAAGCTCACTGCGTGCATCCTTTACCCCTTTTAAGCCAGCTGATCAGGGTGCACACTGCTTTCCATCCACAAGACAAATAATTGATTATAACGTAATAACACAGCTTGATTGACTGAAAAGTTAAAGCTCATTTTAGTCATATTAGAGCAGTCACAAAGTTTTCACTTTTAAAAAAGGAGGAGGCTTGCTTGTTAGGTTAATAACAGTAATTCAAAAATTATAAAAAAAATCTTACTTCTACAAAAATCTAGATTTTTTTAGGAAAAAAAGCCCTCATGTAGTCAAATTGATCTGGTAATTGGAAGCGTGTTACTTTAAGCATTAAGTTAAAGCATGATTTTCTGTTTCAGTCAAGTAAGCGGGACAGTGTTGCTTTTAGCATCGGGTTTTCACCTCTATCCAACAAGAAACACTTGCGGCGACAACAGGGCTTTATTCAGAAACAACCCCAGTCATCTAGTCAGGTTAGTAAGCTTATCAACATATTTGAAACAAAAGTTTCTCCGGTCATTGGTGCGACACCTGTTCAGAGCTGGAAATCGTGGTCAACCCTAGCGGGCAGTGTACCTCGTAATTTAGATTCCAGTTTGAGCAGAGGTTTGACTAGGCATGGCTCGATATCAAATGTGAAGCCAGAGAACGGTACCGGAAATGTAAATGCTGTAGATATTGCTTCAATCGAGCAGGCAGAGGATGGACTCGTTACATTGTCTAATACATTGGGGAATGTGTCAAATATAACAAATGGTGATAGTGGTAAAAGACGGTACAGGAGTGGCAGTTTTAAACAAATTCCTAGTTCTGAAAATCTTAAGAAACGAAAACTTGACGATACTTCTGAAACTGCTGAAATTAGCACTTTTGCACACAGAAGTGCCAAACCTCCAAGGAGGTTTGACACTTCTGAGTGCAAGAGTGTTAATGAGCATGGAAGTAGGAACATTGACCAAGAGAGTCTAAATAAAAACCTTTTCTCTGGCAATTCAAATAGTGTCTTACAAACAGAAACTGAAGCTGTAAACCCAGCCTCTAAAAGATTAACAAAGAAATCTAGTGTAAGGAAATCTTTGAAGGACAATTTCCTGGAAATGAGTGGCGACAAAAATCGTACTCCCGCTGTTTCATTGTCAAGAACAACCAGTGAGGGAGTATCATTGCGGCCGTTGCCAGTTATTAAGACCATGAAGTCGGATACTGCTGTCGGGACAAAGACCGACCCAACTGGGAATGGACTTGCAGGAAGCACACTCGCACATGGAGATCTAACACCGTCCAGAACTGTTTCGGAGACTCAACTCCGGTCTTTGCCGGACTTGGATTCTATGTTCAGTGTCAGTAAACTTTCCAGCTGCGTGCAGTCCACACCTTCAAAAGAGCAAAATCAGCTACAATTACAGTCACCTAATCTTTCGAAACAAATGATTGGCTTGTCGTTGTGCGACACTCCATTTAATCCTGTTACTCTAGAGAAGTCTAAAAGTCCAAATTTCGCTCATCTTGGATTCAGTCAGATAAGTTCCCCCCAGCTGGAAAAGAAATCCAGTAAAGCTACTTTATCAAAGAAGAAAAGAAATTGTTCGTCTACAAGTAGATTTCGAGGCACTCCACTGAAGGCCAGGTTAACCCCACTGATAACTAAAGAAACGAAAAGTTGCTCCGCACTTGGCGAGCAAGAAATTGCTAGTTCCCCTGCTATTAGACTAGGAACGCCCTACAAGGTACATTCTACCCCAGTCCATCCTGTGCTGCAGGCCTATGAATCTGACTTTGCTCTTAAGAAAGACAATAAACTAACTCCAAAGAAGTTAAGTGGTCAGATCTCTGGTACGCCACTTAAAACTGTGAGCAAACTCCTGTCGAAGCTGAAAACAAAAAGACAGAATATTGTTGGTCCACAGGAAGAACTATTCTTTTAAGCTTTAATCAAAAAAGTTTTTAAATCTTTATTATATAGCAGGCCTTGAGAGTATAATAGCCCTTTGTAGACTGGAAATCCCTGAATGAGCCGTGATGTGGTATTTTGACAAGTGTAGACTCAGACTAGCCTGTGCAGCCTACTTTTAAGCTTAGAAACTCGAAATGATGTTCAGTCAGTAGCTTAACAGTCATAGGATATTCAAGTGACTAGCAAAGGCTCTGATCATACTGCGAGTATATGCAGACTGATCTGAGTATGCTGTTCCCACATACCACATTGTTTGAAGTCTCATGTCGCGGCTCAAATGGATACTTTTGCAAATAGTGAAGACCTTGATGAAATGTCACAGAATGTGACATTTCATCAGGGTCTGCATTTTTTGCTAAGACAAAATCAATTCACAGAGAAATACAAATATTTTGGAAATTAAAGCCTGTGACCCCTCAGTATATACAATGGACCATCCTGACATAACTGAATCAAACTCTATGGAATAGTCCATTGGTCTACAAAGGGTTTTAAGCTAGCTCATGCAAATGGTACCAGTTATGGCTCAGTGGAGTCTTATGTTTAGGTGCAGTCTCTCCAGAGCCATTACTGATTGCATGCATAAGGTATGGATTGAAGAAGTTTTAGAACAAACACTTGAGCCTTCAACTACAACTTCAATAAAACCTGTCTTATGCGGCCACTCAAAAATTGACAAAACAAAGGTCTTAATGGCAAATGGTAGCTTAATGAAGGTCGAAAGTATTGCAGAATGCTTCCCTTGGAGCATTCTGCAATACTTTTGACCTGCATTAAGCGATAACCGGTCTTGAAAACCAATTTTTGATCTTCTTTTTAGTGGCCGCTTAAGACAGGTTTACTGTAATAGTGTAATTCCATAATTTATGTCTGCCAGCAAAGAATGCTCTGGAAAGACTGAACATTTGGGCATGCTCATCTGAGCCTTCACTGTATGCCTTTGTGTTGAGTACCAAATTCTCGTGTGCTGGCTTGTTTAATCTTATTATTTTATTTCAACTTTTTCAGTTTGTCAATATGCCTATGGGCATGTTCATTGTGTATGTACAAAGAAACATTCAGTTGCCCTGCTACAATACATTTTGCAATATCATTTTTATCTGCAAGAATGATTATGTCAAGGGATGTACTGTATTTTGTGTTGGCTTATGAGAATGAATGGCATTTTCAAAATTAACTTTCAGGAACTGTTTGCAAAGGTTATCAGTGGAGGACAAAAGTCGTCACTAGAGATGAAAGAGTTAATAGATAATACAGTAAAACCTGTCTTAGACGGCCACTCAAAAATAGACCAAACAAAGGTCTAAATGGCAAATGGTAGCTTTATGAAAGCCTAAATACTTTTCACCTGCATTAAGCGACAATCTGTCTTGAAAACCAATTTTTGGTCCTCTTGGAGTGGCCGTTTAAGACAGGTTTTACTGAAAATGAGTGATGCCTGGAAAACAGTACATATTGCAATTATACTGGTGTCTCTCATATTTTATCAAGCACCCAATCACATTATAACACCATTATGCATATGAAAGTGAAAGTGGTTCCCACAGATACAGTACATCCAAAGCTCTTTAGTGATGCTTTCTGTATTGGCTACTTATTCTGAGATATTATGGACTAGTCATAAACATTTCAGTAATTAATATCAAACCATCTCTGCTTGATTGAGAGAGAGAAATCTAGCTAGAAATGTCGCATAAAATAAGTTCACATATAAGGCTTTAGTAGAACATGTATAGTGTTAAGGATACAATTGGTTCTGCCCCATCCCTGGCTTCCATTTTTCTTTCATCAGCTCCAGAGGAGAAACAGTAGTAGGAAATGGTACGAGTCTTCCTACACTTTCATGTTACCTTTCTAAACATTAATATATAACATTCACTGTTACTACAGATGGCTCCTGACAGAATGATAATACAGGCATGGGTGAAAGTTTTTTAGGATTATTTCTGAATTCAGAATTTTGAGGCTGACTTTTCAGTTTGCCTCAAAATACTGAATTGGCAGATAATAATAGCTTCTCTGATTTCATAGCTTCTCTGATTTATTTTCAGTTTATCTAGACACAATTTACTATCTAAACTTGAAGTTGTTAATGTCTTATATTCTTATTGCAAGTTTTAAGATTTGAATTTCTGAAGTTCAGCATTGTGGAAATTTTGAACTTTCACCAATGTACAGGTCAGTCCCTATATAATGTTACTTGTGGATTTTGAAAGAACGCAATCATATCTTGGCTCTAAAATATACATAGAAAAAATGGGAAATTGTCTGTTGACTCAGGAGCCATCCCCACAGATTTATGAAATGTTAGCTAATTATAAAACCTCTTTCATTGTTGTTTTAGTATCTTGGCCCTTACCATGCTAAAGCAGGATACACATGTATATCCCATTTTGAAAACATGGTAGATCTAGATCAGTTGAACAGGATCCACACTGTTTTCATGTCTGCTTGTGCTTGTAAACACATGCTAATTGGAAAATTACATGTGAATGAGATAATTAAAAAGTATTAAGCATGGTAAGGGTTAACGTCTAACTAACATATTATGCACTGTGTTAAGTTGCACAAACAAGAACAACAGCTAATCACCAGGAGTAAATGTTCCCATGAGGCAGCAAATGCACTAACTACAATCAGACTTGATAAATCTTTCATATTGCGTTTTTATTCACCGTGCTTACAGATTTTATTATTATTAATCTTTTACTGAACTTACTGTTGTGTAAAGTCAAATCCCTTCCAGTGTTTTGCCTTGAATTTGTTATATGTCAGTTTGCACATAGCTTACAAAATGTTCAATTTGCTTACAAATATGAAACTTATTTCTCAAAACTAGGCTTCATTGGCATTATCATTATCTGTGTCTTCATTTCTGATATTGTCTGGCAGAACACTGTTCACAGTTTACTACTAATATAACATATTTTATAACAAAAATAAAACAACATAAAAGTAACTATAGACTTTATGAAAATAGACAGCTGTAACATTTGCTTACAAGAAAGTAATTATATTTTTTCTAACCCATAGAAACTCATTACGTACATTTGTATGTTTACTCTACAATCCAACGAGGATTTCAAGCCCCTTTTAGTTGTTCTTTATTCTGTTATGTTTGCAATGAGTGTAGCTAATTAATTTGGTTTTAAAGTAATGCATAGCTGTTGATAATCATGATTACTTTAGAGGCTGAGTAATTGAGAATATCAAATTTATTCTATTATTTGGACAGATAGACTTGATTAAATAGTGTCAACACAGATCAGACTGGTCCTTCGGGACCAGTCTGATCTGTGTTGACACTATTTGTATTTATTTTTTACATTCTACTCACCTCATCAATCAATCAGTACAACTCATTAGTTCCAGTTTTAGGTTGATCAGGAGTAGGTGTGCCAATATTTATACTAAAATATGACTGACATGTAAACTAATTTTTCTGTATTTTATCTTTTTCAGACTCGCAAGCCGCTAGGTGTGAGAAATTTCCTGCAGACTGGTGTATAAACAATAGTTTTACTCCTCACTGGACGATAAACAAAGACAGAATGTGCTTTATGGGGTTGTGGGCAGAGTCTTTCTGGGAAGTAGGTAGATTGTGTACACGGAACAAGGACACAGTGCTTATGTGCGACTTTAGGACATCGTTTATGAAGTGCTTTAAAGATTCATCGTGGTTGTGTACTGTTGTAAAACTTTTTGGTGCACACATGTTTGGTTGTGCATGTAAAAGAGTCAGAAAAAGATCTTGATAACTAAATTATTTGCCCTGCTTAGTCAGTTTAGATACTAGTTTTGTAAACAGAATGAGATCCTGATCAGCTGGCTTTTGATGAACCTAGCTGATCAGGATCTACAGTGTTTATCATTTAGTTGAAATATGTATAGTGCTTGAATAATAATTATATCAACTGATTTTATTGGGTTGTTGCAGCATGATATTATATTTTTTATTTTAGCAAAGTTCAAACAAAATACGTTAAAACTCAAATCATGTCAGATCTATGTAAATTTGGGCAAGGAGCCAGGATTTTATATGAGTATTTGTGGAAGTGATGGGAGTCATTCATATTAATCTAAGTATTAGGACGTCTGAACTCCTAACCTTACCTATACTCAAATGTGATTGCACTCGACTTCTCAATGCATTGTGTATGATGTGGAATGGAAACCAGTGTAAATACAGTTCAGACTGCTACAGAGCAATCTGATCTGTGGTTAATACTGTTTAATTTGGCCTTCCAATATGGGTTTTGGGAATAAATATGATGATAATGGATATATTAGTATTTAAGTGTCAAGCTATTTACTGAACCACCCACAAAACAATTTTCATTGAATGTATAGAAAATATCTTGTCATTTAAAATGATAGGGAGTAGTTTTCACAAAAGAAATGATTTGTATAATTTGTTTGTTTTTTATAGCTAGGTTTATTAGGGCATTACAAGTCAGATTATTTTTTATAATTTTCATTTTTGTTAAATTTTGTAGTGTAAATGTCAAAGAGCTCTGGCCCTGAGATTATAAATCTTTTTTCATGCTCAACTGAGCACAAAATTTATCATGCTTATAAATGTAAAAATGCCGCATTTTAACATTTATTAGCATGCTAAATGCAATATCATAGAGTTTGAAAGCAAGAAAAGTCGGTGTTTTTCAGCAGTTTAGTTTTTGTGAGCAGTTGAAATTTCATGCTGTTGAAATTTCAGTTGAGTTGAGCATGAAAAAAGTTTTATAACCTCTGGGCCTGATTTTGTTACATTTTGTTTTGCAATTCTGGAAGAGGCTCTGTCACACTGTTGTACATATTGCCTTGGGATAACAAACATTTTTATTTATTTTGTAAAGTGCTTAGATTAGATAAACCATACTAATTTGATAGTTAGTTGTATTTAGTTTTTCTCTTATGTCTTAATTGCTTCAAAAACGCCTTCAAGAAGCAATAATTCCAACTCCTTATCCATGGGTGAAAGTTTTCAGGATTTTTCCTAAATTCAGGACTCTGAGGCTAACTTTCCATTGAAAGTCAGCCTCAAAATTCTAAATTAGGCAGATTATAATAGTCTCCAATTTATTTTCAGTTTATCTAAAAAGACAATTGACTATTTAAAATGGTAACATTTGTAGGCTTACTGCAAGGTTTAAGATTTGAATTTCTAAAGTTTTATGACGTTGAAAATTTTGAACTTTTTAACCCACGCATATGGTTGTTCTTTTATTATCAAACTATCAGGCCCCAAGGTAAAAGGTTATTAAACTTTTTGTATGCTCAACTCAATTGAGCATGAACTTCCAATTGCTCTTAAATGGTAAAATGATTAAAAACAAAGATTGTTTTTGCTTTCAAACTCTCAGAAGTTATATTTATCCTGCTAAAGAATGCTAAAATGCCAACAGTAGTGTTGGCATTTTATCATTTATGAGCAGGATGAATTTCATGCTCAGTTAAGCTGAGCATGAAAAAAGTTTTATCAGCTACAATTCATTTTAACTGCAGCGTTGCACGTTGCCTGATAAATGTTGTCTATCTCAGGGCATGTGCCTTTATCAGGTCGTGATGACGTTGCACTTTTTGAATGACGTCGCCAATGATGCTGAATCAACACAAAATCAATCATTACGACATATTAGCTAGTTTGAAGAGTGAATCAACTTGGTAAGCTGATAAATAGAATACCAGGTTTGCATCTTTTGATATCAAGTTTACTAGGCTCGGCTTAGAGAACGCATGTTGAATCACTCGGCAAGCCTTGCGATGTCAACAAGCGTTCTCAAAGCCTTGCCTGGTAAACTTGATATCAAAAGACACTCACCTAGTATTCTCTATTTAGAATGTGCCAGTGCATGACAAAACTAACAAAATTTTCTGGCCCTGAGGTTATAAACCTTTTTCATGCTCAGCAAATGAGCATGAATTTTGTAATCTTCATAAATATTAAAATACAAACATTAGAGGCTATTTTCTTGCTCAGAATAGAAGGCAATGTCATTTGTACTTGTCCTAATTTTTAAAATGCTAATTATATGGAGCAGTCTAATCTGGGTCCATATTGTTTTGCATGCAAGTTAAAATTTGTTGTTAAAGTGAAAAATTCAGTAGACATTGTCAGCAGAGGACGTATTCAACTGCAATTTCGATTGTCATTTAAATCAAAGTATTAAGTAAAACATGATTGTGTTACCCATCTCATTACAAATACAACTATGATCTCAATTCATATAAGCTGAGTTATGGGACAGATAATCTTATGACACAGGCACAGTGAATTTTAACTTTAGAATGCTGACAGCTTATTTTCATTGAGACTGGAATTTCTTGGCAAACTTCACAGGGCAAAGTCTTTTCCATTTTCATTCTGCTGAACATGTTGATGACTATTTTCATTGATTACTGGGCCATAAAGCAAGAAATCTAAGATTCACTGTCAAAGCCAATGTCATAAGGTTCAGTATCCCATTGATTGGTTTCTGTACACATCTAATTAAAAGTTGAACAGCACTGTTTTAAGCTTTTATTTAGATGGTTAATTAGCATGGAGTGCAACATATTGTTTTTTAGTGGTCAACTTTTTGAAATTTTATATAAAATTTGTTTGAATGGATGTTGACATAATTATATGATCCCATGCATGGTGCAGAAAAAAACATATTTGGCATTTGTAAACAGCTAACATCATATGAGAATTATGTCTGAAATATTAGTGATTCCCGGAAAACTTTCAGTTGGGATTTCAAGATGATGTTAGCATCATAACATAGCAAAATATAGTCTCAAAACCATGCACTATGCTTTTCAAACAATTTTTATAAGAAAAATTCGAGAAAAAAGTTGACCACTAAAACACAGTATGCTGTGCCCCATGATTAGTTTACATTTCAAATGATCTCAGTCATCAATCACTTTCTAAACCATTTGTTGGAGCTTTGTTAGCTTAAGCTTCATCCAATATTCATCTAAACAAATTAATAAACAAAAGATCCACTTCAAATAAAAGGACACAAATATCATTTTATCAGTCACCTCTCATACTAACTACATTCTTGCACATTGCCTGATAAAAGTTGTCTATCTCAAGGCATATGCCTTAATCAGATCATGATGACATTGCACTTTTTAAATGATGTTGCTAATGACGCTGAATCGACACAAAAAACAAAAATCTAAAATTACGTCATAATCGCTAGCTTGAAGAGTAAATCAGTGGGTTAGCTGATAAATAGAATACCAGGATCGCATCTTTTGATTTCAAGTTTACCAGGCTAGATTTGAGAATGCATGTTGAATCACCCGGCAAGCCTCGCGATGTCAACAAGCGTTCTCAAAGCCTTGCCTGGAAAATCTGATAGCAAAAGACACTCATCTAGTATTCTCTATTTATTTAATAAAAAGCTGAGGGAAGGTTTTCTTAGCGCGGATAAATTGTATAACAGCATAAGTTCCCGAGAGCCATCTAATCTCAGTCATCTTTTTTTATTATTCTAAAATTATATTCATGGCCCCCTTTTGTTCAGCACTTTGTAAGCTTAGCTTCAAGTTACAGTCATTTCTTGCACACCGGATAAGGATATCTGAGATTTTACCCTGGGATAGAAAATCTTATCTTACCCATGCTATCTTACCCAAGATGTCAAGTAATGTCATCATGTGAAATTGCATCTTCGCATATTCAGGGACTTCAGGAAGCTTATTTTAAAATAAATAAATAAATAAAAATAGTGGTGAGCAAGAAAACAAATCCATTTTTAGTGTGAGGGTAGGATAGAAAATTCCGCCCCTCGTGATCACCGTTTGTCATCACTCAGCAAGCCTCGTAATGCCAAACAACGATCCTGGGGACGGATTTTTCTATACTACCCTCACAGTTGAGTGATGCCAAACGGTGATCCTCGGGACAGATTTTTCTATCCTACCCTCACACTCGTGATAGATTCCTATATTCACAACAAAACTAAAAAAAAAAAGTGGCATGTGTGCCCTTCGAAGACTCAGATCAGCCTAGGCAACTGTATAGTCTGATTAGAGCCATTACTACCCACCTGAAGATACTATGGGTCTTTAACAACCCAAAGAGTGCACAGGACAGGACTGAGAGAATAAACGGAAACTATTTTAAATAGAGGATCTTACATGAGTGCTCATGTTTTATTGAATTTATTAACCGAGTTGGGGAAAAGAGATAAAATGCGAGGCTTGCCGAACATTTTATCTCTTTTTCGCAACGAGTTTAATAAATGCAATAATACAAGAGCAGGAATGTTAGATTCTTTTTATCATATGAAGTTAAGGTCACTCTGAAATCTCAGATCTGTCGTAAAAACGTTATAATTTTGTCATTATGTACACAACATTGTTATGGACATCATAATGTTTCCCGAAAATCTGTAAAACCACTAGTGGTTTACAGATTCTTATTGCATGGCGTTATATCACTCCCAGACGCGAAGTCATATGATAATAATTTACATTATCCATTTGTTTTTGATATATTTTGTGGGGTGGATGGAACTTTTCTGAAAGAACTGGCATAGGTAAGGTATCTAAAACGGGATAAAATAATAATTTATTCAGCAGGTCAAAAGTTAAATGAGCCGTGACATGTGATTTCCAACAATGTGGCATTTTGATAAGTGTATGCTCATACCAGCCTGTGATGCCTCCTTTTAAGCTTAGAAACTCCAAATGATGTTCAGTCAGTAGCTTTATACACATATGAGCCAGTGCATGAGATTTCCAACAATGTGGTATGTGCAAGCAGCAAAGGCTCAGATCAGCCTGTGCATACGCGCAGTCTGATCAGAGCCTTTGCTAGTCGCTTGAGTATTCTATGATTGTTAAGCTACTGACTGAACACCATTTGGAGTTTGGTAAGCTTAACAGGAGGCTGCAGAGGGTCGTCTGAGTCAAGGCATGTCAAAATACCACATTGTTGGAAATCTCATGCACTGGCTCATATAATATTCAAGCGACTAGCAAAGGCTCTGATCAGACTGCATATGCGCAGGCTGATCTGAGGCTTTGCTGGTCGCACATACCTTATTATTGGAAATCTCATGTCGCGGCTCAAATTTAAAAAAAAAACTTGTACTCAGGTTGGTTTCAATCTCTGGCTGTGTTTCTCTCTATCTCTCATTCATCAGATGTTTCGTGGACCATGTGTTGTGATTCTGTACATATGTACGATAGTTGTAAATATCCCTCGATAAATACAGTTACATCATTGTAATGTTCTAGTACATGCTTCATCTATTTATACACACCAGGTGGATCAGCTCATGAGATTTTGGCACTTATGGTATTATAGGCATAGGCGATCAGCACAGGCACCGGCGAGACTACATCCAGTTTCTCCAGAGCCTTTACTGCTTGCTCACTTATATTATGGAAGTAGACAAAGTTCCAGCCCATTAAGTGGTTATCAGACCTCACTAGATAGCTATGTATATAGACTTGAATAATGACTATATATATGTGCACCAGGCTGAAATTTTTCAGGATTATTCCTGAATTCAGGATTTTGAGGCCGACTTTCCACAGAAAGTCCACCTCAAATATTGAATTCTGCAGATTATAACTCTTAATGCGCCAATTACAACAAATGTTGTCTGATTTTGTCTTCTGCCTAAATGTTTTAAAAGCCTCTTGTTCAAACAGTGTAGACCCAGATCAGACTGCTAGGAGCAGTCTGATCTCTGCTAGGAGCGGTCTGATCTAGGTCCACACTGCTTGCTTCTTATTGGTCAACAGTTAGCATATATTTGCAGCAGACTACTTCAGCAGACGTCATTTTTCTGATTCATTTTTTGTCGGTGCTTTAAGGGCTTATATCTTTTCAGATTAATTTACAGTCCATCTAAGGACAATTGACCATTTAAACTTGAAATTGTTAATATTTTTTAGGCATAATGTAAGTTTAAGATTTGAATTTCAAGTTTCCGACTTAGGGAATTAAGAATTTTCACTAACGTAAATATGCAATAAATACCATTTTCTCATGAGCAGGCCCATTTACCGTCATAGATCAATAAAAGACAAAACTGATTTCCTTGTTGCTTCTCATTCTTTTAGCCCACCCCTTCAAAGATATTGAGGCAGATAAACCTATTATTTTGGCAAGGTCTTGTGAATTTTGCCACTTAACTGAATTATCTGCCATACATAGATGAATACAGGGTAGTGATATTTTTGTAAAATTGACAAAAATGAAATAGCAGAGTGCAGTTGATGGGATTGAAGGGTTGCTTGTTCCATACTCACCACTGGCAGTCACTGTGTTGTGTCTTTTCGCAAAACACTTTATCTTATGCTTAGTACTGGTTCAAGACTGGAATATCATCCAAATTGTTGACTGGAATGTAAAGCATCTTAAACAAAAGAACAAAAATGAAATCAAGCCTCAAGGTTATAACTTTTCATGCTCAACTGAGCATGGTATTTCAATTTCTCATAACTTAAATTCTGAAAAATTAATACATTTCTTGCTGAAGCAGTATTTGTCCTGCTAATAAATGTTAAAATTCCAACGACTGTTGGCATTATAGCTAGGCGGCTAAGAGCCAAATTTTGGCCTGATTGTGCTATTCCGGATACAAGCATGAAATTTGGCACAGTTGTAGACCATGACTGACTAAGCAGAATAGGACATAGAACCACATTGGGAAATGCCAACTGCGCAAAGCATTTTCTGATTTTAGGCTGTTATCATAAAGCTTTCATACAGTTTGACTTTAAAGAATGGGTGATGTTGGCTGTAGAATAATAAAATGTGGCAGAACTGATTTTAATTGTTTATAGTTTAGTCTTCTTTATTCTTTAATTGCTGCGCATGCGCATAAAATTTGAATTTAGTACAAAGTTGGTATTCTGTTTCTCTTTTATTGTAAACAGCGCAAAACCCGATGCCCCTATCTAACGACCAAAGCATGTCTTCAATATACATGATATAGGGACCTACAGACTCTTTAAGATGCGCAGTGCATTTCTTTTAAACAGACGTTGTTTAGACGATAAACAAAGCCCCATTTATTTACAAGTATAAGCTTTCAAAAAAGCTCTGTCTACGCTAAACATACATAAAATTGTTATTAGACTTAAACATCAAGTTTTAAGAAAAGAGGTTAGTAGGCTTGTGGCAGACAGACAGACATGCAATCAGTTTTTTTTGCTCAAGCTCAAAGCCCTTGGAACACTGGACAGACGCGCTCACCACCTGAGCTACCAGGGTGGTCCGAAGTCATCACCACATATTTTCTTTGTGTTGACCAATTGGATTGTTTTGACTTGGGGACGTCTCTGAAAAAGTTATATTTTAAGCCAAGGCAGTGACGTAGCTTATATAGGTCACTGGCCAAGGGCAATATACCTTTTTGATAGACAAACAGACAGACTCACAAACAGACTGACCAACAGGTAGGCAGACATATATATTCTGCAGTGCTTGAGCTCACAGACCTCATACCACTATCTGTCGATAGACTGTCTCTAAACTGTCAGTGAACTGTCATCTTCACCAGCGAAGGTTTCGTCGTATCTACCTTTCGACAAACCCTTCGCCTCACGACCCTCAAAATTTATTATTAGCGCAGACTAATCGACCAATGAAAACGCCAGGAAGGATTTTTTCGATAATCCCTTCCTGCCAATCAGATTAAATGTAGCAGTTTATCGGCATCTTATGTGCACCGCCTGCTAAGTCTCCATATGTCCAGATAAGCAAAGATTTTGGTCGTAAAAATATTTATTTTTCTTCTATAATTTAGTTCAAAATTATGTTATGGGTGCTCAAAATAACCATCTAAATACGAGTTCTTTTGAGCACATTAAACGTACATTTTAGTTGTTAAATAAGAAAACAGAATGTAAATTAATCACGCCGTCTTATCTGGAGGCCTGGTGTTTATCGAATTTTTGCACCGCTTTGTGATTGATCATATTAATTGTTACTATTTTTGGCTTATGACGTATTCAATAGGAGAAAATCAAAGCTGTGAGGCCAAGGGTTAGATTGGACAATCGCAACCCTTGGTAGGACAAGATGGTGAACTGTATATGTATATTTCAAGTGTTTCACTTCCCGTAAACGAACATTAGTTAGTCCTTGCCAGTCTATTTTATGTGGGTATGAAAACGTTACATTTTTTTGTGGGGGGATGTCTGATATGCCTCATAGTTTTGAATGTGAAGCTACTGACTGGCTCCGAGGCATTTCGTCCTCCTGTAAAAGATTTCACACTTGGAGTCCGTGTTGTCATTTTAGATGGAGCCTCCGCTGTTCAGATACTTAAAGGTAAAGGGGCTAGCACTGTTCAGTGAGCAGTGTACAAACGATGTTTTTAAAATGTTATGTAATATCCACTTTTTGTGCAGTTGATCAGGTGGATTTTGTGTGCGGCACATGTCAGGCGGACAGTTTAAAAGCATCAACAAGGGAAAAACGAGGAAACAACATCCACAAGCGGGTTGGTACATCAAATAACTGTTGTACGGAAAAACTGGCAAGATTTCTTGTGAGAAGATGAAAATAACCTAGTTCATTATCTATTCAACTGCTGTGTTTCCTAGACATAAGATATATGAACCAAGAAACAATAACCACGGATTGAGATTAGGTGTTGCACGGGAGAGTGCGACAATACTCTACAACGCTGCGCTTTTTGGGGCGAAGAAGTTGTCTTAGTGTGTCCAGCTTGCAATATGCCTTCATTTGTGCCTTGTTTGCGTGAGGAGGCAGATACAAGAATATTTCTTGTGCCACGGAAGGAGCTAAAAGGCCTAACAAGAAGATAAGCAGTTGCGCTGTTGATACTGATGTAGTAGTTCTGGTCATACCTGTGGTGCAACAGTTGTGAGAGGATAAACTGAGGGGTTGTCAAAAATCGCCGGCTATCATTGGTGTGAAATCAAATTGTCTTGCTTTTTTCATTCAATCACAGGGTGCAATAAAACATCCTTTCTCCTTGGTCAGGGAAAATGGTGGGTAAGCTTTCCAGCTGTACCTTGATATTTTGTATAAATGAGCTCTCTCCCTGAAAAGCCACCGACAGATTACCTCTGCACCATTGAACGATTCATCACAGTATTGTATGGTAGAACAAGCAAGCATCTACATGAACATAGACATGGTTAGATAACATTTGTTTACCAAAAAGGTTTGTTCGATGAAATGACAGCCCTTACGAAGGTGGCTTTGCACCAGCACATTTTAAAGGGAGCATATCAAGGCTAATGTGTTAGGGTCAGTACTAGAACAGAGGAAATGATTATCAAGTCGAGCAAACTGTGATGGATAGAAATAGACACTGGAATGTACAGTCCACTGTAGACTACCATACCACAAGCATCAATATCTTCTCTCAACCTTATGAGATACGGATGTCTTCAAGGATGCAGAAGTAGACATTACAGCTCTCCAGTGTACGGCCTGGCAGCTTTTAACACTACATATCTGTAAATTGATGATTGTTTTCAAAATTGGTAATGTTAAATAACTGAAAATCCTTTGACTAGGCGGTGTCATATCAGCTTACGTACAGATTATGGCACATATTGCCAGTTCTCTTGGTTAAATGTCACTTTGAAATGTATACGTTCGTATATAAAATCAATGTGTCTTGTCATCATGGCCCAGGTGCCAAGTAACCAATAATAAAGGCATAACAATGCATGGACATAAATCCAAAAGACAGACAAACACTCTTAAATTCAGTAAACTCCATAACATGAGTTATAGTCAAAGTTACATTACTGTATGTATTCATAAAAGAACATGATGGGTAAACCATGCATGTCCCCAGCATAAAAAGAGAAATTCATTAATGTCAAATGCTGCGCTAGAGAACCGCTGTGCTCGGACAGCATGGTCATTGCAGGTTGGCTGCTGTTGACAAGGGCACAAAATATACCTGTTAAGTGTAACTGGCTGTTAAAAAGGGTAATATTTTTGTCAATATTTTGTTTTGAACATATTCTGTGTTTATTATTGTCACTTATATATCCATCTGTGTATCTGCTTAACAAAGATTTATGTGAGTTAAGCGTTAGTCGATACAGCACCTGAGTTATGCCAAAAGGGTGATATATTTTTCCTGAAAAAAGGATAGAAGGCATTTTTGTTTATGTTTTGGAAAATATGCGTCCTTTAGTTATTTAGATAAAATGCAAAATATTAGTACATTAATGCGCAAAAGTTTGAAATCTGAGGGCAGGGTATATTGAATGTTATTCAAATGAAACTGGTTTAAGCCCTCCAGTAAAATGCTTTTACTGACCGCTCCAAGGCGGTACTTCTTTGGTGGATCTTTTGTTATTTCTGTATTGTGTTAGTCATGCTTTCACATCTGCTCATTGCTACCTTGGAGACTGACCTCTTGGCTCCTGTTTGTGGTGTTAAATTGTGTGGTTGTTACTTTCCCCTTTGGTATCCTAGGTCAGGTGTGGTACTTGATTGTATCGATTCCTGATTTTTGTCCCTTTTCTTTCTTTCATACTGTACGCATAGTACTACTTATATCGGTTGTTCTGGTCCAGTGACCGGGTCATAGATTGCATACAAATTAATTATATTTGTACCCTCGACTACTAGTACAATGCCCTTGACTACTCAAATTTTGCGTACAATTACAAAATGGTTTGCAACTTCACAAAAAATAAACAGAAATATGCAAAACATTCTATGCATTTACTTATTTGTATTCTTCATTATGTGATGCCATTAAATCATAACTAATGACTAAAATAGTGTCTCATTAAACTGTGAACACATGTCGTATACATAAAAAATCCCACTGGCTATCCTGAAATTGGCTGGTACTTAGCTAGTTTTGGAATTTACAGGCTCCAATTGTCATAGAATGGACTAGGGGAGACCGGGGCAAAATGATACATGGGGCAAAATGAAACAGCGCGAATTTTCAAACGATGATGCCATATATGACGTTTCTTACTCAAACTGAATGCGCATTTTGAAATCCGCCATATTATAAGAAACGCTCAGCCAAAACAGAGCAAAGTTAAGCTTTTAATATAAACAATTGACTTTTGAGGCACTCTGAGTAAATTTCGAAGGTATCAGTTATTTCATGAATGTGAAAAATGTGATAGATATATACTTTAATTGTATCGTGTATATTGAACTATATAGATACAGATATGTCTCCAAATAATCAGAACTATTGTGGGGTGTCGTATTTTTGAATTGTTACGAGAACAGTAAACAAGAGGTCACTGGGGCAAAATGATACAGCGTGGTTGGGGCAAAATGATACAGTCTGAAATAATTGTCGCGACTTACGCGATTTTATTACAAGGTTATAGTAATTTCTGAATTGACTTCTATGGTATATTGTATGCTTTATTTATTTAGGCCTAAATGAAATATATGTGTGGTTCCTGTTGCATACCAACAAAATTTAGGGTAGGTAGGTAGGGAAATTATTAATTTTTTTTATAACATTTAACAAAGAAAATAGTGACAAAATCTGAAAAAGTGCCCATTTTAGGTATTTTTTCTCCAAAGAGCATTTTAATGTTTAGGGTAGGGTTAAAAAAATAGGGTAGGTAGGCAACAGGAACCACACATATATTTCATTTAAGCCTTATGTTTTATCAATTTTAAACACTAAGCTAATTATGCAAAATAAAGCAATTACGTGACTTTGACGTCATTATAACATAACGTTAGATAACGTCAGCGTTAAGGACATTATTACGTTAGCAACAAGAGACAGTGAAACAGAAGTGACACAGTGTTAGTTTAATATCCTGAAAAGGACAGTTGACAGTTATTGTAGTGAAATATGTTCTCTACACAAGCCTTAAGGCTGGACAATTATACTAGGATTAATAGTAAGTGGAAATACTTTGGAAATAACGTTTAATCTTTCAATATATTAGATTACTTAGTGACTTATTATTAATATGGTAAACTTTTCCGTGTTGTATACGAATGTTTCGCCACATTTTTTGGCGCCGAAACCCGGGAACCTTTAGAGACATAGAAATACACGGAAAAAAGAATAAATAAAGTTGAAAGATGTCAGTTTCATTCTTGAAAGGAAACAGAACTCGGTACAGACATTTGCTTGAAAGGGAACTGGAGAAGGCCAAGGGCCTGATCAGCGAAGTGGAGCAAGAGCAGTTCGAGACAAATATTTTAAACAAGAATGTAAGAAACTGTGTAAGGCGATTAAATGAATTTATTGAAAAATTGGAACAGGCCAATGAAAAGCTGTCTTTGGGAATCGAAGGACAAAGCGGAGCTCAAGAGATTGACTTGCTGATCAATGATGATTGGTCCTATATTGCTGAAGTGACAATCTGCCGCGATGAACTAGTGGAAATTGAACAGTGTAATCAAGTCCAGAACTCCCCATCAGAACGTTGGTCATCTATCACCGTTACTGAAGATAGGTTCAATCAGATGATTCAGATGACAGCACAGATGCAACAGATGATAATAGGGCAACAGCAAATGCACCAACAACAACAGCAGACGTCGCAAACGGAGCAGTCTAGTCACAGAAATGTTTCCTCAGCAGGTAACTCAATAAGGCTACCAAAGTTAGAAATTCCCTCTTTTAATGGAGAAAAGCTAAAATGGGCAGAGTTCTGGGACTCTTTTGAGGCAGCAGTTCACGTCAATACGTCACTTTCAGATGTGGAAAAACTAAATTATCTGATGAGCAAGCTTACTGGGGAAGCCAAAAACTCTGTATCAGGGATTTTTCTATCTAATGAAAACTACCAAGTTGCAGTAGAATTGTTAAAAGAGAGATATGGAGACAAACAGGCAGTAGTAACCTCCCATTATACAGAAATGATTAATTTAAAACAAGCTCCAAACAATCCTAAGGGTCTGCGCAACTTGTACAATCAAGTAGAAAAACATTTGAGAAGCTTGAAAGCACTTGACCAGGACACTGACCAAGACCTATTTATCTCTATGATCACGTCCAAACTACCAAAGGATGTTTTAGTACAGCTTGAGGTTCAAAAGGGAGCAAGGAACCCATGGACTGTTAAGGAACTTAGAGAACGCTTCAATGATTATATTGCAGCTAGAGAGAGAGCAGAACAACATGCCAGCTTGACAAAGCGGGAAAGTGCTGGGGACCATGTAGGACCTTTTATGTCATCAGCTGAAGCTCTAGTGGCAGGTGTCCAGACAGCTGACAACAAAAAGACAAGGAAGATTCATCCCAGATGTAAATACTGCGACGAGAACCATTGGAGCGATGAATGTGCGAAGTATGACACGCTAGACGCTAGAAAACAGAGGATAAGGGGAAGTTGCTATATCTGTTTGAAATCAACTCATCAGGCAAACAGTTGCCAGCAAAATATTAGGTGTTATTATTGTAGACAGTGGAATCATCATCATAGAAGTCTATGTCCAAAACAGTTTGAAGCAATACACAGAGAAACCTTGAATCTGGCTGAAGAGTTGCCTGAACACAGTGAAGTAGTCAACACAGAAAATAGCCTCATTTCATCTGGAGAAATGGTTATGATGCAAACAGCTAAAGCAGACGTTAAAAACCCTGGTAATGACATCAAACAAAATGCGCGAATACTCTTGGACTCTGGAAGTCAGAGAACCTACATAACAGAATCTCTAGCAAAAAGACTAAATTTAAAGTTAGGAGATAAGGATGAATTCATGTTGGTCACCTTCGGTTCAGCAAAGCCAAAACGGACAGAATCGCGAAACACCAAATTAGACATAGTTTTAAAGGATGGGAGCATCTTAACAATTAGTGCAAATGTTGTGCCACAGATTGCCGAGTCAATTCAAAGACGTCCTGTTAATCTTAAGACACTTGAGAATTGGAATTATCTGTGGAAAGAATTTTCATTGGCAGATGATTTGCCAACTGAAAGGGAGACTTCATCTGTAGAGCTGCTAATCGGAAATGATTATTACTTGGATATAATACTCCCACAAAAGATGGAGGTTCAGTCCGGACTTTACATGCTTGGCTCCAAACTTGGCTGGATTTTATCAGGAAGAACTTCTGAAATCATTGAAAGAACAGTGGAACCAAACATGCTCATTTTGACACACGGCAAGGGAATAGATAGTGAAACAACATTTTTGACTTGCTTGGACAAACCATGACCCACAAAACCAAATGTCGAGGATTTTTGGAAGTTGGAAGCCATAGGTATAAATGATTCTCCTATAGAGTCTGATGATGACGTAGCACAAAAGAAGTTTAGTGAAAGTCTAAAGTATGAACAAGGAAGGTATACAGTATCATGGCCATGGAAGGAGGATCAACCAGACTTGCCAGAGAATAGAAATCTAGCATTAGGAAGATTAAAATCTTTAGTTATCAGAATGAAGAATAATCCTGAACTGATACAGAAATATGATGACATCATCACATATCAGCTCAACAAAGGTGTTATAGAAAAGGTAGGATGTGAATCAAACAGCTTGATCAAACACTATATACCGCATCATGCAGTTGTCAATCCAGCAAAAGCAACCACCAAGGTAAGGGTAGTTTATGATGCATCTGCAAAATGTAAACCAGAAAACAAAAGCCTAAACGAATGTTTATATAGATGGCCAATCTTACTACAGAACTTAACTGGTATATTACTATGCTTTCGTCTGAATAAAATTGCACTAGTAGCAGACATTGAGAAAGCATTCTTGCAAATTGGACTTCAGGATGAGGCAAAGGATGTCACTAGATTCTTCTGGTTAAAGGACAAAGACAAGTTAGGGGTAGAGAATAATATAGAAATGTACAGGTTCTGCCGGGTACCATTTGGAATCGTATCTAGTCCATTTCTATTGGCTGCAACTATTGACCATCATTTGAAGAACTGTAACAATGATGAAGGTGAGAGGATCAGGAAAAATATATATGTGGACAATGTCATTACAGGGACTCAGTCAATTCAGGAAGCAGTACATCTTTACAATGTTTCCAAGCAGATTTTCAAAGGGCGGCAATGAATCTATGTGACTGGATGTCCAACAGCCAGGAGGTTTTGAATGAAATACCATTGTGGGACAGAGCAAACAGAGAAAACATGAAAGTTCTTGGATTGACATGGTTTGTCAAAGAGGACCTCTTAGCACTGAATAGTCAAATAAGAGATGAAAATACACTTACCAAACGAACAGTTCTAAGGCAAATAGCATCAATCTATGATCCACTGGGTCTATATAGCCCAGTGACATTACGAGGAAAACTGTTTTTACAAGATTTATGGAATCAGAGAATTGCCTGGGACAAGCATTTAACAGAGCAAGATAAGATCAAATGGTTTGCCAATCATAAGGATTTAAAGTTATTAGCAAATTGTTATTTTACAAGACATATAGGTTTAAATGAAAGGCGAACAACTAGGTATCAGTTGCTGGTCATCTGTGATGCCTCAAAATATGCATATGCAGCAGTAGTCTATTTACTTCAAGAAGATCAAGACCAGCAAAGAGTGGATCTGATATTCTCAAAAACACGACTTGTACCAAACAAGACAATTACGATTCCGCGACTTGAACTACTCGCAGCACTGATAGGGACAAGGTGCATGAAATTTGTTGAAAAGGAACTAAAAGTAGAAATTTATCAAAAACACATTTGGTTAGATTCTCAGTGTGTGTTGAACTGGATAAATAGTCATAAAGCCCTAGGAACATTTGTAGAAAACAGAGTTAAGGAAATAAAGGCAGATAAAGACATTATATTCCACTATATTTCAACAACAGAAAACCCAGCAGATATAGCAAGTCGTGGAGCATCTACCTGTGAACTTAGAGATGATAGATTGTGGTGGCACGGCCCTGATTGGCTCACACAACCACAGCAGATCTGGCCAGAATGGATAGGTGCTTCTACTGACAAACAGAAGGCTGAAATACAATCAGAAGTTGAATCGGAGTATAGAAAATCTGCGGTTATGTTTGAAGCCAAACTTGTTGCTGGGGAGGGTTCTCCAGAGTCGAAAGAAGCCCCATTCGGTATGGACATCAAGTGTTTTTCATCCTTTACAAAACTTTGTCGGGTAACAGCATGGGTTAACAGGTTTATAATAAAGTTAAGAAAAGAGAACAACCTTTCAGGACCACTGGAGGCTACTGAGATTACCAAGGCAGAGACAATGTGGACAAAATATGTACAGAACACAGAGTTACACAGTGTTATAGAGAACATTCAAAAGAAAAAATATGATAATCTTATAGTTCAGCTGGGACTTTACATGGACAACAGTGGACTCATACGCTGTCAAGGTAGACTCAAGAATGCAGAGATATGTGAAGGAGCCAGGTATCCACTACTACTCCCAAAATGCCACAGATATACTGATCTTATTATTCAGTGCTATCATAAAAAGGCCTTTCATACAGGTTGTGCACAGACGTTAAGTTCAATTAGACAGAAATACTGGATACCACAAGGGCGCAGAGCTGTAAAATGTGTTTTGAAAAAGTGTACCATATGTCGACGTCATGAAGGAGGACCATACAAGATGCCGCTCATGCCACCAATTCCAACTGAGCGGGTGTCGACATCAGCACCATTTACATATGCTGGAGTGGATTACTTTGGACCATTGTTCACAAAGAAAAAGACTGAAACACGGAAAGTATGGGTTTGCTTGTACACATGCCTGGTAACTCGAGCAATACACCTTGAATTGATGTATGATATGACAACCCAACAGTTTCTACTTGGCTTTCGAAGGTTTATAGTTTGTCATGGTAAACCAAACAGAATTATTTCAGACAATGCTGCACAGTTCAAGCTAGCCTCAGAAACTATAAACAAGGTGTGGAGACAAATTCTTACTGAAGAGGACATAGTATCATATTCAGCTAACGAAAACATTCAATGGGTTTTTACAGTAGAGCTAGCGCCCTGGATGGGTGGTTTTTATGAAAGACTTGTTGGTATTGTTAAGAGATCTCTACGAAAGGCTATAGGAAGAGTTTGTCTCAATAGTGAACAACTTCTGACAATACTAAAAGAAGCTGAAGCAGTGATAAACTCTAGACCACTGGTGTATGTTGGAGACGACATCAACTCTTCTATGACCTTGACACCAGCTCATTTTCTAACATTAAACCCCAAAATAGGACTACCTATCACTACAGCAGATGACACTAATGATACAGACTACAATCCGGAATTCTCATCTGCAGATACATTATTAGTCACATGGAAGAAGGGGCTTAAACATTTAAGCTCTTTCTGGAAAATATGGAGAGATGAATACTTGCTTAGCTTGAGAGAACGCCAACAGATCAAATTGAAGCAACCTAGAGTACAGTCATCATTTACAGCTAATATGGGAGATGTTGTCCTAATCAAAGACGACTTACCTAGAGGAAGTTGGAGACTGGGTCGTATCCAAGAGCTCATCAAAAGCAGGGATGGGTATATTCGGTCAGCTAGGGTATGCCTTCCCACTGGTAAAATAATAGGCCGACCATTAAGTCTATTATATCCTATAGAATGTCAAGACAAAGAAACAAATATGGATTCTCAGAAGCAAGATACTAACCAGACAGTAGCCATGAGGCATAATATATCCGAGGTACAGACAGAAAGTAAAGACAGTGATACTTCAGGTGCAATGAGGCCAAAGAGACATGCAGCTAGAATAGCTAGAGACAAAATCAGAAACCAATTAAGAGACTACTAAAATTTGTGGTGGGAGTGTCGCGACTTACGCGATTTTATTACAAGGTTATAGTAATTTCTGAATTGACTTAGAACTATGGTATATTGTATGCTTTATTTATTTATGTTTTATCAATTTTAAACACTAAGCTAATTATGCAAAATAAAGCAATTAAGTGACTTTGACGTCATTATAACATAACGTTAGATAACGTCAGCGTTAAGGACATTATTACGTTAGCAACAAGAGACAGTGAAACAGAAGTGACACAGTGTTAGTTTAATATCCTGAAAAGGACAGTTGACAGTTATTGTAGTGAAATATGTTCTCTACACAAGCCTAAAGGCTGGACAATTATACTAGGATTAATAGTAAGTGGAAATACTTTGGAAATAACGTTTAATCTTTCAATATATTAGATTACTTAGTGACTTATTATTAAAATGGTAAACTTTTCCGTGTTGTATACGAATGTTTCGCCACAATAATCTAATTTGACTCTGTTTTAAAGCATTTTCAAGATATTTTTATCAAAACTGTCTATTCCTATCACAAGAAAATTAAATGATACTGCTATGTCAGAAAAGTACCATTTTATTTTTCAAAATGTTAAAAATGGGTGGTCAACTGTATCATTTTGCCCCGTGACAAAACATAAAACATGAATGGTAACAAATGTGACTCAGAAAATTCAGAAAACTATTCGTGTTCAATCATATTTCCGTGGCGATATATAGCATTATAAATTGTTTAATTGTGTTTATAGTTATTTCTGAGCTACGTCTTGAATATTTGAATCTGAGATGAGAAAAGTCTTACTGTATCATTTTGCCCCGTGTACTGTATCATTTTGCCCCATGCACGGGGCAAAATGATACAGCTGACCACACATTTTGAATGCTTGATTTCAAGCACTAATGTCACTTTATGCCTGTTTTTCTTTCTCTCAAAATGTAGCTAATACTTGACAGTGTATTATACATTTGAAAGTAATAAGATATATCCAGTCATAAAAGCAGGAAAAAATAATTTAAAAAAGTGGATCATTTTGCCCCGGTCTCCCCCACAATACCTAAGTGATAATTGCAACTGAAAACATTATCGTGAAAATTAATAGCTGTAAAGAACTAGCTCATAGAATAGATCGCAGTAAACCAAAGTAATAACGAGCTAAAGCGTCAGCTGCCGTAGGCAGCTGCGCCGCCAGTGAAGCTGGTGGCGAGCGTAGCTCGTACTATACATATCGCGAGGCACTTAGTAGTCTATCAAAAAAAAATTTGCAGGGTCATTTCAACTGGTTTTCATTGTCAACTGCGGTCCTCTTTAACTCTTTAGAAAAACCTGGTACCATGTAAATACTAGCTTTAGTTTCGTAAAGACTGGCCATTGCTTAAGAAATAGATCAGCTCCAGCAGTGAATTGTTGAGTAATAATTCACTGTTTGAAGGTCAGTTGTAAAGAAGATCAAATCACGAGCGCGCAGCGCGAGTGATTGATCGTCGTACAACTGACCGACAAAAAGTGAATTATTACTCAACAGTTCACGCAACGGAGCTGATCTATTTCGATTCTAACACACAATAAATAACGAAAACACATTTAAAGTCTTCAGCTCCTTCGAACTTTCCGCCATTGCACTGAAGAACTCCCGCCAATACTTAGACTACGTCGCATACGTTTACATGTAATTGTAACGTCTTTCAAGTGTAAAAACGACGTTACACCGTCTTACGCCATGAATGACGTCATTTTCCAGTGACGTCAGCTATCACACACTTTAGCAGTGAATTATTGTCCGATATATCACAGTGTATATCCGTTGGCTCTATAGGCGAGGTGCGTTAGAATTTTACTTAGATTACCTTGCGAAAAAGATAGTTAGTAAGGAATAAGACCGATCCGTCTGAAATAATTTAAATAATGTACCATGCCTAATGTACCGCGTCATCGGCACGTGCATCGCTTCTATTAAAAGCAAGCGACTTTCATGACGCCGTTGGCAATTGACAAATAAGCATCCTTCGCGGCTCTAGATGCCGTGACACTTTCCTAATTCATAGCATCAAATGCACTTGCAAAGCAACTCGAGTTCATTCAGTTTGAATTGCCGTATAGCCACTGTATTTATTTCAAATTGCAGTTGCAGCTATAGATTTTTTGTCTTGCGTGAGTTCTCTCCTTTAATTCCGATTGTAAACTTTAAAAATGGCCGAACTCGCTAAGAGCAACAGTCTTTAAGCTCTTCTGAGTCCTCTCCCAAGTTTATTACCCGTGATTCTATGAATTGAGATTCTTGACTTCGCTCCAAGTTTCACAAGATCTAGCTGAGGTACTTTCTGCTGAGATTTAACGTAAATTCTGATGCAGCCTTCATAGAGTTTTGTGTGATACAGTCCTGAGCACAGGAACTTGTCACAAAGTTTTTTTTATGAAAAGGTAGGCGTGTGTATCTGTAATAATAGACAAGGACTGTAACGCAAGTTGTTAGGGACCCTGTTTGACTCATCAAAACAGCCCGAAAACTCAACTTTTTAAGCAAAACTAGAGTGCCCCGGGTTCAAGAGAAACTAGCCTGTCTAACGATACCAACCTTTTGTTCCTACGGTGAATAAGTCCCATGAAATAATCAAGAACAGCTCGGATTTTAGCGTCTGCTTGTAACTCGTTCGTTTGCACTTTCCTCAGGAGACTGTTAAAAACTCAGTTCAATCGCTGTTTCCTGATTTCGAATGATGAGATGCCGCTAAATGTGGCAAGTCCTGGTTTTCAATAACTTTTTTCTACATGCAGTCGTCAAAATCTTGAGAATTTATTCTAAATGAAAGCCAATCGGCAACTTTTTTTAAAGAAATTACGCCGACCTTTTCTACCTGCACTCCATGTTTGCAAAAGTTCAGCTCTGAAAATTTCGCGATCACTGATTGGTTAATGCTAAGCCGAGGTTACAAATACGTCACATAGAAAAGGCAAAATCCGTTCGGAAAATCCCCATATTGACGTGGTGTATTTTCGGAGTGCTTCAGTTTACATCATTACACTCAATAGATTGCATTACTTCCCTTGATATAAAAGTAAGTAAGGTTGCAAAGATCAGGAATCGATACAATCAAGTACCACACCTGACCCAGGATACCAATGGGAAAGTGACAAACTCACAGAAGACACCACAAACGAGAGCCAAGAGGTCAGCCCTTTCCCAGCAGGTGACCACGAAGCACATATAAACAGACGCGCACAAAACATAGCAAACACAAGACAGAACAAAAACGTAAAAGATCCACAAAAGAAGTACCGCCTTGGAACGGTCAGTAAAATATTTTACTGGAGGGCTTAAACCGGTTTAACGGCGCCAACCTCACCCTTAATTCAGATGTGGATCAAGACACATAGATATTTGGTTTGCATGAAAGACCCCTAACTTATCAATGCATCATCTCCTAAAACATATAAATCAATATATAACAAGGAGATAAAGCAAGGATAAGGACTCAACAGTAAATTAAACTGAATACCGGAGCAAAAGAAATCCAACAGGTAAACCCCGGTGGGCCCGACAAACAGCCAAAGCATCAGGCCCCTACCATCTCATCAATAGATAAGTCTTTAAGTCGGAACCATCATAGAGTCTGAAGTCCGACCCACCGGCGTGCAATTAAAGAGGAAAGCAAAGTTGCCAACTGTGATTGGGTTGACTACCAAGCATGCAGTCTGTTGCAATACATTAATGTTATAGCCAATCTTTTTATAATGGGAAATTATTTTAATGAACTGCGCTGAAATATTATTAGAGCCAACAATCTTCTTCAACTTATACACCAAGTCACTATAGAAATCAGGTTCCGAAAGTCCTTGGCGCAAGAGAGATTTAAGTCCAACTTGGAATTTAGAAATCAAATCAAAGTATCGTCTATAAAATTTTGAAAATGTTTTGCGAAGTTTATGATACCATTAGCCCTGTTTAAGAAGTTTCTGAGTTAACAATTTATTGCAAGTGTTGAAGTCAGTAACATAGCTAGATGCTCTAGCAAAACGAATGAGTTGAGAGATATAGACTCCATAGGATGTAGAACGAGGAACATCACCATCTAAAAATCGCAAAATCATACCATGTCGATGACGTCCCAGGACTATACTGAATGGGATTTCCGAAAAACATGGAGGTCGGATAGAAAAAGGTTGGCGTGATTTCTGTAAAAAGTCGCCGTTTGGCTTTCATTTGGAATAAATTCTCAAGACATTGGTGACTGCATATAGAAAAAAAAACTTTCGAAAACCAGCACTTATCACTTTGAATCGGCATCTCTTTGATGAAAGTCAGAAAAGAACGATTGAACTGTGTTTTTACCATCTCCAGAGGAAAGTGCAAACGAACGAGTTTCAAGAAGACGCTGATATCCGTGCTGTTCTTGATTATTTGATGGGACTTACTCAACGAAAGAACAAAAGGTTGGTATCGTTAGACAGCCTTGTTTCTCTTGAAGCCAGGACACTATAAGTTTGCTCATATAAGTTGAGTTTTCCGACTGTTTTGATTAATCATATAGGGTACCCACGAAACAACCGTTACAGTCCTTCTCTATAAAAGTAAATATAGGCCTACTTTTTCTATTCTAAGGGTTTGTGACTAGTTCCTGTGGTCCTGAGTTTTAAAACTCAATTGGATAAATTTTTGAGCGGAAGGCGATTCGATTTGGATCAGATTTATTAACCCGACCGGAAGCTCAAACATTAAGTAATCATACTAAAGAAGAAGTAGACAAGCCCTTTAGGGCTTACACCACTTCAACAAAGCGGTATGAAGGAAACCATTGTACCATGAGCAAAATGTACAAACATTTACGTGCGTACGTAATCCTGTGTTAGATGAAATACTTGAAGAATTGGGCCGCAGATTTACACAGCACATGAATTCTGTAGGTCAGCAACATATTGCCATATGTCAACAACACCATTAAAATCAACATTGGATTCGGTCACTTTCTTGGTGAGTTATCTTTCTTCAGTTTATTACAAAATCTATATATGCGCAGATTGACCTTAGACTGATTAATTTTCACCAAAATCTTCATGATAATCCAGCGTTTTCATGAAGGACTCCAACCTCTGTCATGCTTTTACCAAAATTATGACAATTTATTAATGCAAATGAACTGATAGCCATAGTGGTTACATGTAGTTAGCAACTTGATACGGATAGCACATACCTGGATTGGTATCGATTGAGCCAGTAACTAAAGAAAGAAAGATTGAATCTTGGAACAACCTTTTTTTAAATACAATTGTCAAAATGTTGTCAAGATTGCTCTTTAATATTTTAAGTAATCCCGTGATTAACTTTTTATAAAAGTAAATTCATTATTCCTTATTCTGGGTAGTTTCCAGTTTAGCGGTCCCCGGAAGTATTCCTTTGCGCATGTCTACTGGCCAAAAAAGCTAAAATAACCCTCAAAGGCATTTTGACAGGGGTGTGGGGGCAGTAGCCCCCATATTAAAAAGAATTCATAACCCAATGAATAAACTATTGATATTTGGTGGTGTTGGGGTGCATTAATGGGCTTTTCAGTCACTTTCTACAATTTCTGGGGACTGCTAAACTGGAAGTCGTTTGTTAAACTCTTTCCTTGCCAGCAGCTGCTGATAACCTTTGCTAACAGCTTGGACTCGGGTCAGTGTCGACAAAACATCGGTCCTAATCTGGATACTGACTGTTTGCCACTCTGACAGTGATCCTAAATTGTTTTTTTTGGAAAAAGCTGATTTTTTTAGAAAAAAATCAACAGATGACAAATACAATTGAAATAACTCAGTGTGCAGAGTTTATTACACATGGGCTTATTGAAATCATTCACGGTCCTACATGCGCATTAGGTGCATTAAGGATCATTTACATATGCCAGTTTTATATTAAAATATCCATATTTGAAATATATGAAAAAAGACAAATGAACACTGGAATTAGAAGAAAGATATCTAAAAAATTGTAATTGTATATATTTGGTTCCAAAGGACACGGAGTTATCCATTAAGCTATTTAGGAATTGTAGATAATCTCATTCAGATAATTGTAAATAATATAAAGCGCTTGTTTTACGAAGAGTCACGAAGATGGGTGAAAGGTCATTGAATATTCATATGTCTCAGGTCAATTTTGACCAATAATAGCAAAGTCAGTGTTTTGGGGTTTTCCTTATACCCAAATAATAACCCTATATTTGACCCTTACAAAAAAATATTTTTCAAATCTATTTTAACACGGCTGACAATCAGTTGAATGCTTAACTGGTGATTAAACATGGAAATCTGTTCGCTGATGCCGCGCTGTTTGTGTAAAAATGTGAGAGGTCTGTTCTCAATATTTTGCATAGCTATAGCTAGGATATTGCATTTGCAGATTTGTAGGCTAATTCAGTCTCAAAATTCAGATTCTGCATGTAATCAATTATCATCAAAAAGATAACAAAATATTCCACACAAAATTCAGTTTTAAAGTTCAGTTTTCCATTAAATGTGAACATGGCCTGTTCTTTATGCTCAACTAGTGCGCAATTTTTCTGTTTGAAATAAAATCATTCAGAAGAAGCCTTGTGAAAGAGAAAACAAGGTTCTATTTCTTTTTGTCCATTTAAATATGTTTTTCACAACAAAGGCTGAAATAATTCCTTCATAATTTAGGGTCAAGAAAACAAATATGTGTGGTTCAGGTTACCCAACCTTCCCTTAATTTTTACCCCAATAGGCCCCTACCATAAACATTTTCTCCAAATTCTGAAGTTGGAAGAAATAAGCAGAACAAAATAATCAGCTAATACTGCTATTCTCTTCCAACTTCAGAATTTGGAGAAAAAATACATATCAAAATGGTCATCTGAAATGGAAATCAAAATTTTAATGCATTCAGTCTTTGGTATTGGAAGTAAAAGGATTAAAACAAAGTCATATCTTTAAAAATACACCCTTTTATTAACTCACCTGAGCTGAAGGCTCAAGGTGAGGTATTGTGATCGGTCTTAGTCCGGCGTCCGGCGTGCATCCCTCGTCCAGAAACTTTTTCTTTAAACAACATCTCCTCCTGAACCACTGGTCCAAATTTCATATAACTTCACATGAATATTCCCCATGATGCCCTCTTTCAAAATTGCATAAATGGTTCCGCTCTACTGCATGAACAGGAGGGCCGACAGAGCTCAAAAAAAGAAATCCTTTAAACGACATCTCCTGAACCACTGGTCCAAATTTCATATAACTTCACATGAATGTTCCCCATGATACCCTCTTTCAAAAATGCATAAATTGTTCCGCTCCACTGAACAGGAGGGGCGCAAGAGCTCCAGATAAGAAATCTTTCAAAAGACATCTCCTCCTCAACCACTGGTCCAACTTCAAAATAATTTCACAGAATTGTTCCTCTTGATAACCTCTACCAAAATATGGCAAACATGTTTACGCTCCGCTGAACGAAATGGTCGCCAAAGCTCCAGATAGGAAATATCTTCAAAAGGCATCTCCTCCTGAACCACTGGTCCTAATTCAAAATAATTTCACAGAATTGTTCCTCAATATACCCTCTACCAACATTGCACAAATGGTTCTGCTCCACTGAACAAAAGGCTGCGTGAGCTCCAGATAAGAAATATCTTTAAACAGCATCTTCTCCTGAACCACTGGTCCAAATTCAAAATTATTTCACAGAATTGTTCCTCTTGATACCCTTTACCGAAATCGAGAAATGGTTCCGCTCAGTTGAACAAAAGGGCGGTCAGAGCTCCTGATTAGAAATATCTTTTAAAGGCATCTCCTCCTAAACCTATGGTCCAAATTCAAAATAATTTCACAGAATTGTTCCTCATAATACCCTTTACCAAAATTTCACAAATGGTTCTGCTCTGCTGAACAAAAGATCTGCCAAAGCTCCAGATAAGAAATATATTTAAATGACATCTCCTCCTGAACCACTGGTCCAAATTCAAAATTATTTCACAGAATTTTTCCTCATGATGCCTCTTACCAAAATTCCACAAATGGTTCTGCTCCACCAAACAAGGGGGCTGCCAGACCTCTAGATAAGAAATGTCTTTTACTGGCATTTCCTCCTGAACCACTGGTCCAAATTCAAAATTATTTAACAGAATTGTTCCATATAATGCCCTTTACCAAAATTGCGCAAAAAGGTTCTGCTCCACTGAACAAAAGGGCCGCCAGAGCTCCAGATATGCAATATCTTTAAACAACATTAAAGGCGAATGATGTATGTCAAGACGGTTCTTTTGAGTACCCACAGCATATGTTTAGCTTAAAGGAGCATGAAATGCTCAAAGTGAGCTATTGGGATCAGTCAATGTCCAGGCCGTCATATCTTCCAAAAAATGCTTTAAAAGTCAACTCCAATACCGCTCCACCAATTTTAACCAAACTTCACAGGGATTATGATCATAAAGGAAATTTGTTCCATCAAGATCAAAACCATTTTTATGGCAATACATTATCCATTGTAGAGGAACAGAGGGTATAATTAAGAAATTACATGCATGATCATGTGATCCATATGTAAGAAAAAGTGGAATTAAAACGGTTGCGTTTTTATTGGGTTGAAGTATATATTGTTTTATTGTGCACAATGAAGAGTGAGTGATTAGATTAAGATGACCTTGACCTAATTTTCAAACTCACCTTCTTATAAATACTGTCAAATCAGCCTCACATACACTGTCTTCTGAAGCAGTGGGTTATTAACCAAAATTAGTACATGCTTCTATAGTTACATCAGGAGGGGTGGGGGGAGGGGAAGTGTTGATTTTATTTTAGATGTGGTACTTGATTGTATCGATTCCTGATATTTGCCACCTTTCTTGTTTGGTTACCTTGACCTTATTTTCATGGTCAATTTGTATTCTATACAAGACTAAAACATGAACATTACTCAAAACACCACCAACACTATCATATAAAATGGTCTTTGAACGCTTAGCTCGTTTTATAGGTTACATCTATTTATTTCATATTATAGTGTGTGCCCTCATGGACTGCAACCGACCCGCGATGACTGAACTGTTCTAGTACAGTGGCTGTCTAGCGTGAAATCATGCGCAGCAAAAATTATTGGATAAATGATTGTGCAGAAACACAAAAAAATTATTTCCCAGTCAAAAGATATATAAGTATTCCATTTATTCAATGGTTTCTACCGTTTTGACATCATTAAACGAGATAACCGATAGTATTAGTTAGTTTGCGCATGCGTAATTATGGAAACTACTTTAAAATAAATTGGTTGATGTGTTTTAGGACATCTAGAGATATAGTGGGTCAATTTTTACCATATTAAACGCAAATATTGGTCTCTGTAGTCAAGTGAGACCAAATTTTCAATAACAGAAGTGAATTTTGCCTTGCGCATGCGCAGAGGAAATTTGTCGAAGTGGTTCTTTATCTAAAAATCATCAGCTCACCAACCTTAACAAGTGTGGAAAGTTTCATGCTTGTATCCGGAATAGCAAAATCTTGGCTCTTAGCCGCCTAGCTATTATAACATTTATGAGGATGGTAAATTTCATGCTCAGTGGAGTTGCAAGAAAAAAATATAATCTTGTGGCCAGAACTGTTATTCTGCTTCCTATTCTACTGTAAAAAGTGGGTTCACGCAAGGCAAGGGGAGCACTGCTAATGATCTGTGACCCAAAATCTGAGACCATGTATCAACAGGATGAGACAATTCACTGCATGGACATGTTACAGTTATCACAGACATCATGGGTATTCAGTGTTGGCTCTAATCATGTTCCTTTGACAGAAACTTGGTTTGGATGATGTATACTTTTATGTGTGCTTGACTATTGGGTGCTGTTGCAGTTGTAATTAACTGGGCTTTCCTTGAAAGCTTGCTTTATAAATCCCAAAATCACACACATATTTATAAGGCATAAGATTACTGAAAGATGGGAATCTTCAACTTTTTAACAAATTTCAGCTTTTTATAACACCCAGACCCTTTAACATTGATTGGGATGAGGTAAACTGGTTTTCACATCTCTCCGTCCTCATGTCTGAAACATTTTGATTATTTGCTAATATCTTGAAAATTTCTGGTCCAATTATGACAATTCACATACACAATTCCACCTCAATTGGACGGCTTAGAGTGACGGTTTCAGACTTAAATTGCCTGTACCCTTGCTTTTGATTTAGAAAATATTTCACACACATGTTCACTTCACTAAAACTACATGCAGAGCAAAGGTCAAGATCACAGTGGAAAAGACAAAGGTCACCTAATAGAATTTTTTCCCTTGCATATCTCTTAACACCTGATTCTGTAAACATTTCAAAATACATGTCCACTCAATGAGACCACATGTACAGCGAAAGTCTTGGATGCCCTAATCCAAGGTCCAAAGTGACCTGATAGAATTTGTCCCTACATCTCGTAAACCCCTGGTCCAATTCTGAAATTGTTCCACACATGTCCACCTTGATGAGACAACATGCTGAGGTTTCAGTTGCCCCACTCCAAGGTTAAGGTCATAGTGGGGTGTGAAAGATTACATTACATAATTTGAATAGACTCCATATTTCACAGAATCCACCCCAAGTTGGTTTAGATCTTTACAAATTTTACAAAAATACATAGTTTTGTGGGTGTAAGTGGGTTATATTTCAAAAAGTCAGGTCTTAAAAATTGTGACAAAATGTGAATTTTGAAAATGGGAGTACCAATATTGATATGGGCAGCCTGCAAGTACTGATAAACATTTTGTCAGTATCTTTACTGCCAAGAGTAAATGAAACGTCTGAGACTATTTTGGAATACAAAAAGAGTAGTCATGTCATTATAGGTTTTGAAAAAATCAATAAAATGTAGATGGTCGGTTAGACCGTCTGAGACTATTTTGGAATGCAAAAAGAGTAGTCCTGTCATTATAGGTTTTGAAAAAAATCAATAAAATGTAGGTGGTCGGTTGAACGTCTGAGACTATTTTGGAATGCAAAAAGAGTAGTCGTTTTGAAAAAAATCAATAAAGTGTAGGTGGTCGATTAGAACTTTTGGCCAGTACAAGTGGAATAGTGCATTTCTCTAGAGCAATGATGGCTGTGCCAAACCTTGAATAGAAATTTTCCTCAGCAAACTATTGGAGCATGGCTGTGACTTGGTGACCTTGAACTACTTTTATTGCTCCAGTGACTGACACAAATCTGACTTCACACCGGCAGGCGTGAATTCTTGATATTACATGTGCTTTTCTTACTGACCATATGGGTGAAAGTTTTCAGGATTAGAACTTTTGTTTGTTTGATTTGATCCTTTACATCCCAGTCAACAATTTTTCAGTTATGTTGGGACAGTCTTCCTCGTTTTAAGCAGGGATTAATGTGTCTTGATCAAGGACATAACGCAGTGCCGCCCAGTGAGGCTTAAACCCGCAACCCTTCAATCTAGAGCCAAGCACTCTATCACTGAGCCCCTGGATTATTACTGAATTCAAGAAGTCAGCCTCAAATCATGAATTAGGCATGGGAGCGCAGTGGCTCAGTGGTAGAGTGCTTGACTCGAGACCGAAGGGCCGCGGGTTCGAGCCTCACCGGCGTCACTGCGTTGTGGTCCTTGAGCAAGACACATTTATCCTAGCTTAGTACTGGTTCAACCCAGGAAGACCCGTCCCGCATAACTGAAAGATTGTTGAGTTGACGTAAAGAATCAAATCAAACAAACAAACAAATGAATTAGGCATATATTAATAGCTTATTTGATCTATTTTCAGTTAATCGAAGGACAATATTTCGAAGGAATACGGCAAGTTTTAGGATCTCAATTTTAAAGCTCAGGATTTGGAAATTTTGAACAATAACCTTGTTGCCAGTACTGTGTGGGGGCCCAGAGGAATCATATAAACTATGCTTCTGGTCCTTTTACATTATATCGGAATTCCTAAATGGATGGCTGCCCCCAGTACTGAAATGCTGATGTATAAATGGCTTCTTTAAATCAAAAATTGATTTCCTCAATTCAACACTGAGTGCCTCTGGAGTTTCTTTTACCTTTCAGTACACACAAACTAGAGGACCTGAAGGTCCTGAGGTGCTCACCTGATCTCCTTAATAATGTCAAAATAGGTCAAGGTCAACTACAGCTTATAATGGAACAAATTTCGTTTTACCATATATGAGGATTGCAGCCATTTTGGTCAAGTGACCTAAACAATCTAATGAGTAATCCATCAAACAGTCCAGTGATTTCTGAGAAAAGATGTTTAGATAGGTGTGTGGCGGTCCAAATGATTGGCCTTGGATAAAAGGTCACAGGTAAGCTTGACATTTGGTACTTAATATAAAACCATTGTCTAATTAGGTTTAACTATTATGAATTCGGCTTAAACAGTTATAGAAAAATTAACATTTTAAGATTTTCCACATATAAATACATTAGGAATCAAATTTGACCTTGCCATAAAGTAGGTCAAGGTCAACCTAGATTCATAATTTGTGCAAACCTGGTAGGGCCCACATCCCAATGCTACATACCAAGTCCCAAATCCAATGGCCTTTTGGTTCTAAAGAAGATATTAAAAGAGTTTTACCATATATGGGCGTGGTGGTCATCTTAGTCTTGTGATCATAACACTGTATGAATTTTGGCTAACCAATCATAAGGAGTTGTCATATGAAATTTGATTTCAAGTGGATTGTGAGAAAACTATGTTTTAATATGTTGATGGGACTCCAATATAAGAGACCTTGGCTGAAAGGTCAGATGTCAACCTTGACCTTTGAAACTTATTTATAGACATTAGATTTAACATATCAAGTGAGAATAATTACTTTGGCTTCAACAGTATTAAAAAAAATCAACTTTAAAAAAAAAAATTCCCATTCAAATGCATTAGGAAGCAAATTTGACCTTGACATTAAGTAGGTCAAGGTCATCTTGGGAGAATCATTTGAACAAACTTGGTAGGCCCCACATCCCAAATGCTACATACCAAGTCTCAAGGTCACTGGCCTTCTGGTTCTGGAGAAGATTTTTAAAAGGTTTTTACCATATATGGGCGTGGCGGCCATCCTTGTCATGTGACCAAAATATTTTGTATAAATTTTGGCTTACTTATAAGGAGAGTTCACATGAAATTTTACTTCAATTGGGCCAATGGTTTGTGAGAAACTATGTTTTAATATATTGATGGGACCACAATATGAGTGATCTTGGCTGAAAGTCAACCTTGACCTTTAAAACTTATTTATAGCCATTGTCTCATTAGTTTTATCATATCAAGTAAGAATAATGACTGGCTTTAACAGTATTCAAAAAATCAACTTTTCAAAATAAGCAAATTTGACCTTGACCTTAAGTAGGTCAAGGTCAACCTTGGATCTTAATTTGAACAAACTTGGTGGGCCCAACACCCCCAATGCTACATACCAAGTCCCAAGGTCATCGGCCTTCTGGTTCTGGAGAAGAAGATTTTTAAAGGGTTTTTACCATATATGGGTGTGGCGGCCATTTTGGTCATGTGACCAGGACCATTTGAACAAACTTTCATTCCCATTCCCACATCCTTAGGAGTCATCATCATCATCATAATCGGATTTTTGATTAACGTGCAGGTGCAGGGGCATCATCCACATCAGTGGGCCCCTTTCCAGGTAACTGGCTAGCTGCACGCATAGCAGATCTCACACCTGATCTCCAGGTGCTCCTTTCTTGAGGGTCAACTGTGGTGAGCTTCCACTCACGGCAGTCTTTCTCTGTCAGTTTCTTCCATGTTTGCTTGGGCCTCCCTGCCCCCCGCTTGCTGTCAATCTGCATATCATATGCTGTTCTGATTGCACCACTCGAACGCGCCACATGCCCAAACCAGCGAAGCCTTCTCTCTCTCAAAATGAGGTCGAGGTCCTCAAGCTGAAGCTTTGCCAGTAGCTCGCTTGACCTTACCCTGGCCACATCCTCTGGCTTGATACTGCAGATCTGTCTGATCATGGACCTATCATTGAGTTGCAAGCGCTGCAGGTTCGTCTTGGTAAGTGGCCAAGTTTCACTGGCATGGAGCATGGCGCTCCGCACGCAAGAGCTGTACACATGCCCACGGTCTTGTAAGAGAGGTGGCGGGATGTGAGAACTGGTAGTAGCTCCCTGAACTTCTTCCAGGCAGTTTTCACACGAGTAGTGACCGCCATTTCACAGCCTCCACCAGCAGAAAGCATGTCACCTAGGTAGCAGAAGGAAGCTACCACCTCAAGCTTATCAGGTCCAACCTGGACTTCACTCTGTGGTCTGCTGTCAATAGGGCGAGCATTTCCCATGCACCGTGCACACCTATAATCAGGATTTGGTGTCAGCCTTTGTAGCCCACTGCATTTCTTATGCACCCAAAGTTTGCAGCCATTGCAGTAGATGCTGTTGTTGCCTACTCCTGTACGACAGACAGCGCATGGGTATTAGTCCCCTATGAAATTTGAGCTTAATTGGCCCAGTGCTTTCAGAGGAGAAGATGTTTGAAAATGTTGACGGACGGACAACGAACGCCGGAGTAACTGGTATACTATTAGCTCACCCATGAGCCTTCGGCTCAGGTGAGCTAAAAAGTTATAGGGAAGAGAAACACAAACAAGAGAGTTCTATAATATGGACAACTTTATTGTTTTCAACAACAATGTAACATATTGGCAGTATCAGGATTTCAAACTTAGAAAACATTGGATGATTATGTCAAAGGCAAAGTTAAAAGCATGCAATTTACCTTTTAATATGAAAAAAAAATAGTAAACATATCCATATTCACGCCCCTACCATATGCTCTGATGCTTCACTGCTGGTTAAATATGAAAAACCATTGCCCTTGGATGAGAATAAAAAAAACGAGTGACTGTCATGCAATAGCATATATATTCCTATATTTGTCGTACAAATACAAGCTCAGAAAATATTCTCTTTATGTCATATTTACTTGTTGCGTAATAAACATGTTCCTGTTGGACTCTGGTACACCTTCATTACACGAATAATAAATCTGACAAAATGAAAGTACTTTCTGACCCCGTTTTTTTACCACAAACATAGGAATCCATAGGTTCTTGCATGATAATCCCCGATTTTTTTGTTCTCTTCCTTGAGCAATTGTTTTTTTTTCATATTTAACCAGGGGTTGAGCATCAGAGCATTTAGTAGGCATGATATTAGTTGACATAACCATATTTAGCAAGTAACTTAAACTTTTAGTTTTGAGATGCTATGCATCACACAGGTTTAATGCATAAAGAATCCATGTGATTTACATGATAGCGAGATCACCTTTTTCTGACATTGGCATTCCATGGGTGAAAGTTTTGAGGACTATTCCTGAATTCAGGACTTTGAGGCTGACTTTCCGTTGAAGTAAAGTCTCAAAATACTGAATGACCATATCTTGCTGCCAGTCATTACTTGTCCTCCGTTCTCTCATCCACTTATGTTTTAGGTAGCCTATATTGCAAACAATATGGACCCAGATCAGACCGCTCAAGAGGAGCAGTCTATCGTTTTCTTTCATGAAAAAATCTAGCATGAAGTGAGCTTGAATTTATGCAACATATGTACAAGGCAGACAACATTTTCAGGACAAAAAATAGTGATGGGATAAGGTTTAAACTTGAAATCAATACTACACTGAACCGAAGTTCTAAGTAGCCACTTTTCAATTTCTTTTTCTCTGACTAAGCCCTAGTGAAATTGAAACGAAATTTTGCCCAAGTGTGTGCATTGTAATGTACTAAAATTAAGCGGTGTTTTGGAAGACTTTTCTATCACTTCACGATTTTTGGGTTCAAAAATGCAAAAATCAACTTTTTGAAGAAAATAAGCATTTTGAGTGCAGTTTTTTTTCGAATTCAACTACAGGTGATTGCAAACCTGCCTAGTCGACTTGAAAAACACCAAACACTTGACATTTTGCTTATGACAGATTTTTTATGAATTTTTAAAAATTGATAATTTTCCGAATTTTCCGAATTTTTCGGAAATCATCAGCTATACATACTAAAATCATTGTTTGTGTTTTATTTTATGTTAGTACGTTTGACAAAACACCATGCAACTTGATGAGCCCATTTTCTAACGATAATTTTTAATAATTTAGCATCCACTTCCTGGTTTAACGTGAAACTTTAAAGGTCATTTAAATGGCATTTGTTAAAAAATTATTTCAATTTTTAAGCAAAACAGTGACGCCAATTCATAATGAAGTACCCCTGAAAATTGCACTTCTGTGCCGCAGATAATAAAGCGTACAGAGCAATGCAAAGTGCGTACGCAAACTGCATGTTTAAGCTAAACATCGTTTGATCAAGTTGTTGACCGTTGCTGTCTTCATGTTAACGTAGAAGAGAAATGGAGTCTTCAATTGTCATAAAACTTTTGTATTCTTTTCATTTTATATCACAGCTGTTATAAACATCTTCAAACTAATTAAAATATAAATGGACAACGTGTCTGATGAATAGTTTATATCACACTAAAAAGTGTGACTTTTTGAAATGATGGTACCTTTACTCAGACCTTGTCTGTGCAAGGTCTACCAGTCATTTTGAAATGACATAATTTGCAGAGTCTCGACAAAGCCTTGGACCTTTTCATATAATTTAAATTTTGTGAGGGCGATTTTTACTTTCTGAAAGGGAGCAAAAATTGTATGGTGGCTACTTATAACTTCGGTTCAGTGTATTCTGTAGGCTTACTGTATATTTTACAATTTGAATTTCAAAAAATCAGGATTTCTTTTACTAATGAAATTCAAAAATTGATTAGGAGACAGCTACTAAAAGTCTTTTTCTTGTTATTCACACATCTCCTGATACTTGAAGGTAAATTCCATGTTTAGATAAAAAATCTTCCTTAGGCAGAAAAGTAAACCATTTTTACTCCTTCCAATAAGCCAGATAAATCTTATGAAATCGGTTAACTAGACCAGACAGTTCCTCTAAAATAGGCACTTCATCATTTTCTCTGTTAATGACATTTTTTTAACTTTGCCCCGCGGGAAATTTTTCATGCCATTATGTTGTCTGCTGATTTTTTTTTCGAAATCAACTGTTTCGAAAAATTCTTTCAGGAATATCATCTGAGTGTCAAACAGCTTGGATCCAGATCAGGCCCCGCATTTTGTCGGGCCTGGTCTGGGTCCAGTCTGTTTGCAAAGGTTATCAGCAGACCACACTAGTAGGTAATGAGTTAAAATATTCTTTTGTAACTGACTTTATTCTTTGTTTTGACAAGATTATTGATGTTTTATGGGCGATTCGTCAATTGAGTGCAAATGCTCATCAATTCAGCGCAGAATATGCCATCAATTTAGCGCAGGATTTCTATAGAGTTCAGAAACCCTGCTCATCAATTGAGCGCAACTATTTTGGGTAGTTACATGTGGAGGCATCTGTATTTACCTTCCGTTAGCCGGATACAACAGGGAAGAGCTCTTTGACAACATAATGCACAGATAGGGCAGGCATCTGTTATAGCTGTTCACATTTTGCGGTATGTATCTTGTGTCATGTTTGGTAACATAAGTATACTAATGGCATATAATGTCTATTCACCATACCATGTATTGTATAGAGCTGCATGAAAAATGTTGGGCAATACTAGTATAGTTCCATCTATAATTATGCCGTCCAATGTCCGTCCCCCGCGCTTGGTTGTTGTACGAATAATTTCACCCGTCTCGGTTAAAATGAATTTAAACTGACAACCAACTGACTAAGTAAGAACCGTTACTTGTTGAGTATCTTATGGTGCACACAAGCTGATATTGTCTGCCTGGGCTTGTAGTTAATACAGGTAAGCCCATAACAAAAGAATTATATAGGTGAGTGAACACTGAATCTGAGCTCAATCGATGAGTAGGTTTTGCGCTCAATTGATGACATGGGATAAAAATCATTTACGCTCAATTGATGATAAGCTGTTTTATGGTGGTGTTAAACTCTGGATTAACCAATAAATGTATCACTTATTGCTGAGTATATTTGTTTTGATTTAAAATGTAAGAGGTAATATGATTTTTATGGAAATACACAGACCAAATTACCAGAATTGCAAAATTTGGCGCCTCTTTTGAATTTGATCCTAGATGTTAATATTCAGCAAACAAAAAACTGTTTTCTCTAGCTCTAATGTATTTTGTGTTAGATGTGTCCATGTTCACAATTTTTCAGTCATGTCTGGACATTTCCTGGGTTGCACCAGTACTAAGCAGATGATTAAGTGTCTTGCTCAAAGACACAACACAGTGCCTCTGGCGAGTCTCCAATTAACTACCCGTCAATCTCAAGTCAAGAGCAACCATGCTCCTCAAAGTTTAATTAAGTTCCTTGTATTGGTTATGGGATATTAAATTATGGCTGTTGATGGAAGGATGAATGGTCAGAATGAACATCATACAGAAAGAAATTGCCCCCAAAATATCCCCTCCACCAGGAACAAGACATTATATAGGCTCTCAAACTTTGCTGTTCTCTCATTGTCACTAAACATTTACATCAAGAAGGTAAAAGAAATAAAGCATAGAAATAAATAATATAACTACCATATTTAACCTACTAAGTGCATGGTGCACATAATTTTTATTCTATACCCTCTTCTTGACAAGAGTGTAGATACTGATCAGCTGGCTTCTCATGAAGCCAGCTAATCAGTATCCACACTTTTTTATTCACTCAATACTCTTACTTTGATTTTTTGTTTTGATTCTTTATGTCTCCGTCATCAATTTTTCAGTCATGTCGGGATGGGTCTTACTAGGTTGTACCTGCTCAAGGACACATCATAGTGACTCCAAGTCACTTTAATATTTTATGAGTGTTAAGCTACTGGCCAATCAGCATTTGGAGTTTCTAAGCTTAAAAGGAGGTAGACTGGCATCAGTTCACTAAAATGCATATAATTACATTTACAATTATATTTTAGCCAAGAAAAAATCGTCTTATAAGAATTCTATTCTCTCTGATAGTCAAATTTAATGTCGGAGCCTAGAACTACTCCAAGTAAAGTTTAAAATTGCTAAATTTAATGTCGGAGCCTAGAACTACTCCAAGTAAAGTTTAAAATTGCTATCTTGGAGAGAATATGTTTTACTAGAAAAAATGACATTAGAGACTGGGACCAGTCTAAAAAGGAGGCTGCACAGTCTCGTACAAGTTTACACTTGTTAAAATGCCACTTTGTTGAAAATCACATTACGCAGCTCAATCATAAAGTTAACAAACTTGCCCTGAGGTTATTTTTTTTTCATGCTCACCTCAGTTGAGCACAAAATTTATCCTGCTCATAAATGTTAAAATGCCAACAATTGTTGGCATTTCAACATTTATAAGCATGATAAATACAACACCTGAGAGACTTAAAGCAAGAAACTTCTTCATATGTCGGTATTTTAGCTTTTATTAGCAGTTGAAATTTCGTGCTCCGTTGAGTTGAGCATGAAAAAAGTTTTATAACCTCGGGGCCAGTACTCAGTGTGTGCTAATAAAAGCATGTGTGCTTATTAGGTTGAATACAGTATTTATCTTTAAAGATTTGTTCATATCACATCTAAGTTTTATAATACAGCACATATAAATAAATATCGGGACAACATAAAAACACAATGTGGTGAGTTGGCCAACACTCCACCTTTGATTACAGTACGGTACTCTTCTTTCTTCAACCCATTTGTATACAGATGGTCCATTACTACAGTAAAACCTGACGCGGCCACTCGAAAAGAAGACCAAACAATGGTTTTCAAGACCAATTATTGCTTACACAGGTCAAAAGTATTGCAGAATGCTCCAATAGAACATTCTGCAATACTTTCGACCTTCTTTAAGCTACCATTGGTCTTTAAGACCTGTCTTTCGTCTATATTTGAGTGGCCGCTTAAGACAGGTTTTACTGTACATGTATTTGCATGCTGGTAATTTTCCATGCTTTTGTAGTTGTCTGCTGACTTTTTTAAAAAAAAATCTTCCAGGGACACTATCGGAGGGTGAAACTGTTTTGATCCAAATCAGGACCAACAGAATGTTGGTCCTGATCTGGGTCCAAACTGTTTGCAAAGGTTATGGGCAGATAACAAAAGGAAAATTAAGAGGTTAAAGGTGAGAACTTAATATCTATCGTGTATTTCTGTCCCTGAAGATTTCTTTTACCTAAGCAAACATTGTATTCTACACTGTTTGTCAAAATACAAGTCTGGCTTATCACATTTCCAGTGTACAAAGAGTTAAAAGCACATGGCTGTTAGAATGAGTAGCTTTCATAGACTCAAATGATCAAATAAAGATTTGATATTATTCATATCATCATTAGAAAAATGGTGGTCCAAAAATAGAAATCTGTTTAAGGATAAAAAGAGAAAGAATATATTTCTTGTTATATTTTTGGAAACATATTGGGAAAAAAAAATGTCTTAATATTAGTGCTTAAAGTGTTTCTTTTTCGTACCACAATATTCTAATGAACAAATTTATGACATTACATGTAAATTTTTTATTTGAAAGTTTGTGTTGGATGATAAATGCCAATTCCTAACAGATATAGTGCCTTTAAGTGTGAGCATTGCTGTTTGAACCTTTTTCCCAAAATTTTACCCATTTACACTGAATGATATTTCCATCCTGTTTGGTTGTATTATACAGGAATGGTACTTTTTAAAGGGGGACGCAATATTCATTAGCAATATAAATCAAAAGGCTTATCTGAGCGCACATTTTAATACATATTTGATCAAAATCTGGCGTAAAATAAGAAAGTGTACTAATTTTGTTTGTTTCTTTTGATTCTTTACACCCCAATTAATTTTACAGTCATGTTGGGATGTGTTTTCCTGGGTTTAAAGGATAAAGTGTCTTGCTCTAGTACACAACACAGTGACTCCGATGAGGCTCAAAACAGCAACCCCTCAATCTCGAGTCAAGCACTCTACCACTGAGCTACAACACACCTCAATGAGCAGGCACATCTGCACAGTCTTACCAGAGCCTTCGCTGCTCGCATAAAGTATTGAAGTTTACGAAGACACAGACCAAATATTAGTACACTTACCCCACTAAGGTAGTAGTGCATGCTTGTTTATCCTCTTTCATTCTGGATAACCACAAACAGGTACAAGACCTAGATAATAATGTGGCATTTCATCACGGCATGCAAAATTTGCAAAGATAAAAACAGCACACTTAAAACAATTCTCAGGGATAGAAATATATTAAAATTTAGAAGTATCAAACTGTGGCCCCTTTAAATACAAAATGGGCTATTTCAGACTTCAAAAAACATGGTACAAAGAATAAAGGGTTAAAGATCATCAATAAGTAACATTTTGTTGTAGCTGGCTCAGATCTTGAATCAACCCTAGGAAGAACGGCCATCAAAAGAATATCATTGGATCAAAATGCTGAATAAAGTCAGATTACAATTCTGATAAGCAACTAACTGAACTAACAGACCTAAAATTTCAGGTTAAAATTAGAAGTTTCAATATACATGCAAAGGTTTAAATAAACAAAATTTTCCGTGTAAAATTGTAAATATTTTCTGACCCATCATTTTAATATATATTATTTGGGTGCTCAAAAGAACCGTCTCATTGAGACGGTTCTTTTGAGTACCCACAACATATGTTTGATGTTTTATGTTTATCTTAACTAAAGGCCTGTACATGCCAGTGGCATAGCTAGGCATATGCATACATGCAAATGTGTAGTACCTACAGAACTATACAAAATAACAAAATAACAAAAAAAAAAAAAATCAAAGAACACAAAACATGTTGTGAGATAACAATGATATTGTTTAAAAGAGGTGAAATTTTCTAAAATCATTTCAGTTTAGTGTGCTTTAACCCCTGGGCAACCACTGAATGGGATGTATGCCCACACCCCCTTCCAAAGCTGTGTTGCTTTCAAATTTGCTCCAGCTACACTCCTAACTATTGCCAAATAGATTTGGATCCAGATATAGAAAATCCAAAGCATTAACCATTTTTATACAAAAGGTCCATTTGTATATTACGAGGGGTCATGTGTTACAAGTTCCAAATAATATTGTATTACTGACCCTAAAGATTTTTTACAGCTTAGGAAACAATGAAGACCATGATGAAATGCAGCATTTTATCTGGATCTTCACTGTTTGGCAAAATACTCTGCTTACGGGTTTTAAGCATAAAAAGGATTAAAACTTTGATGACTATTTCTGAGGCAGAAAAATTGTTAAGGAATTTTAAAAGACACTACACATATACCACAACATATGGGCCATATATGCACACGCAGCTATCAAGTGAGGCTAGAAGCTTTAATTTTTGTCAGAATCTTTATCTACTTTCATACATGTGTACGTGGGTTGTCCCAATAAATCATGGACTTTTGTTATAACACAAGACTGCGTACAAGTAACTCTATCATATTTAAAGAATGAGTTTATATACATATGGGAAACATTTTGTATAAATATGAGTGGAATCGCAGTTTAGACAACAAATTTATGAACCTTTACTTGATTGTATGTCCGTGTGAGCGGCGCACGTCAAAATATTTTCAATGAAACTCATCTAATCCAAAAGGTAGTGTACATTTAATCAATTTTGGCTGTTGTATTTCAAACAATGCATTGCCACATCAACTAGTAATTAGGCAAGGTAAAGTGTTGAAAATTTGAAATGTTTGTGGCGATTCACATTGTTTTTATAAAATATTTTACATACCTACTACATTTCTATTTGTCAGAAAAGGCTAATGTCATGAGAAGGGTACGGCGCAAAAATTAGACTTTCAATATTTTTTGGCTAATTAAACACATAAAACTACATTCTTTTAAGGTTAAATGATTGGTAGAACAGCCACTAAGATCGTAAATTGGATTTCATGTAAAATTATTTAAGTAATATCGCAAAGACAAGCTCCTTTTCGTCAATTTAATAGAACACATGCTATTTTTCTGTTAGTTATTTTAATGGTAAATATGTTATCTCGTATTAAATCTAAAAGATCTTGCTTGTTTGTGTGCTTAACATGATTTAAACTAGCTATATAGTCATTACTTGAACACAGGGAGACTTACTCAACAAATGGATGGCAATATTTGTTACCATTTAAGCTTATATAAAAAGAGTACAGTCAAAACATTTGACCACCCTCTTCTTGAAAATACAGCAAAATGATTTGCGACATGCTCCGCATACGCTGAGACACCATCAAGTAAAGGTTCATTACTTTGTTATCTAAACTGTGATTTCATTCATATTTGTAGAAAATGTGTCTTAGATGTATATAAACACATCATACAAATTTCATAGAATTCCTGATACACAGTCTCATTTAATAACAAAAGTCCACGATTTACTGGGACAACCCTCGTATGCATGCATTGAAGGCCTCAGCGAGACTGCGCAATAAGTGCAAACTCAAAGCTCACCTGAGCCTTGGCGGCTGGCCTTAGTACATCATGAGTACCAAAATCTGATCTGGATCTGACATATGTTTATTCAAAAAATGAGTACGGTAACTGTTCTAAAAAAATGAGTACGGTAACTGTTTTCAAATAATATGCTGCTTTTCAGGGCTTTATTCACAAAATGCTCATCAGAATAGCAAACTGGGACGACCCTGATCAGACCGCTTCTTCAGAAGCAGTCTGATCTGGGTCTGTGCTGTTTGTCTAGGCCTGTTTTGGAAGGCAACTGTATTTGAAGTTTTAGAACATTTACCGTAAAGTATTTCGGGAAAAGCCCTCATCTGGAGCTCTATATTGCTACAGTACAGTCCCTTTTATAATGCTATGTTTGGGAGTCCAATAGATCATGTTATAAGTGAATTGTGTTATAAAGGGAAAATTTAACAAAGGAATTATAGGAAAATGACCATGGTCATTTTCCTATAATTCCTTTGTAAAATTCCATGGTAAAAACACGTGGGAGCCAAAACATAGCCATGTTATAGACAAATTTTTGTTGTTATAATGAGGTGTGTTACAAAGGGACTGCACTGTATTTACTAAAACCTGCCATTAATGTATTCAATCCCATCACTAGCATTCTACATAAAAAATTCAAAACATACAATTTAAAATAAAACAAATATACCCGACAAAAAAAGAAACGCACCACTTAGAACTGTTCAACTCTCAGGAAAATCACAAGTGATAGGCCAATTTAGTTTATATCAGTGTAAAGGTATGTCAGTTAATGCTGCGTCACACGTCTTTTGCAATCAGGCGTCGAAATTGTGTTAAAGAAAATTGGTCACGAACCAAGTGGGGGTCAAATTGTAAAGTCACAGGAAATAAGCGTTTTTATAATGCTCTCTTGCTGGATAAGTTCAAGCAATCGGATTCATCTCAGTAGACCAAATTGTACCCAGACACTTATTCTTTGCAAATTCTATCTTTAAATTCATCATTCGCGATAATTGAACGCTAGGTAGCTCATGTTTTGTGACTAGCCTTTGGATAACGATTCCACACTGGAGATAAACCTTACAAACATTTAAAGATTTCAACGATGGTTTAATCAATTCAAATGATCCTCTTAACTGATGAAAATGGGTTTCGGAATAACAAAAAAGCATCGATAAACACATTGGTTGTCTCACATAACGACAACATATCGTTTTCATAATTTGCTAATGTAAAACATACTCAGAATTTCATGAAGATGGTAGCGTTGAATTAACGCTTGCAAAACTCCTTTACCCTTCGCATTGATGTGTTTTGTGCCTACATAGTGAAAGTACAGATGCTCATCTAGGTCACATTAAAGTTTTAGTAAAATTTGATCAGAATTGAATATTTCATGACAATTAACATTTTCGTATTAAAAGGAGATCTTAATGGGAAAATTATAGTGGTGCGTTTCTTTTTTTGTCGGGTATACTTTTTCAGAAATTAACAAAATGAAACTTAACCTGACATTCAGTGTGATAAATTTCTATTAAATACAGAAACAGGGTCCTAATAATATACTATGAATATTCTAACAGACGAGTCTGGTCAGACCCGGTCAAACAGCGTGGAACCAGATCAGCCCATTCTTGCACGAGCAGGCTGATCTGGAGTTACACTGAGTAGCTTTCTGTCACTATATTCAACACACCGGGTAATAATATGGTCTGGTTCAAATTTTAGCACAGATATCGAAAGATTTGTTCGATTTGATTCTTTGCGACCCAGTCAACAATTTTTCAGTTAAGTTGGGACCAGTCTTCCTGGGTTGAACCAGTACTAAGCAAGGATTAATGTGTCTTGATCAAAGACACAACGCAGTGACGCTGGTGAGGCTCAAACCTGCAACCCCTAGTTCTCAAGACAAGCCCTCTACCACTGCGCTCCCAAGATATCGAAAGAAATAAAAGGCATAAAAGTGTGTGAAATGTACAGAATATGAGACGGTGCAATTTTCCAACTCAGATAAGCATGGGAATCTTACAATCTGTCCAGTCCGATAAAATCAACTCTGTGCTCAAAGGATAGTCATGGCCACTTCTTACCCTGATGTAGGCAGCAAAAAGTCTACACTAGTGGAATAGGGCACTGTTCATATTATGGCTATATGAAGAGGTCCCTGATATGCTGGAGCTCTCAGATCTTTGCTAAATATACCTCTCTTTAGGATCCTTTTGTTGCATTAGGTAATTATACAGACATGAATGTGAGAAAAAGCATAGAAAATAATATATGATATCATTTGTGATGTTAAGTCTAATAATTTGAGGATTATTTTGGTAAAATGAGAAAATTCTTCTGCAGTAAGGCTGTCACCTCCACTAAGATATTTTATTTAAATTTGAAGGTCAAGGTGAACACAATTGGCACACAGGAATTGAATGCCAAAATATCAAATATTAACCAATATTAATAAATCATTTATCGCAAACAGAACCTCCATTTCTTTATGTTTTCAGGGATCAAACTTGCTGAAAATGCAAAAGGTATTTTTATCTCACTTGCTGAAGGTGATAATCAACTTGCCTATCATTTTGGTTGGTTTTGTTGCTTTACGTCCCAAGTCAACAGCTATGGTCTTTGCGGGACGGTCAGTTCACCTAACCACACTTTTTCCTGGGCAGGCTTGAACAAGCGGTTAACCAGTAATTCGTGCACATACTTTCACTTGTAACTGACAACAACCCTTCTTGAATGAATCAGCGGAAGGAGGAGAATGACCGTAGAAATCATTTCATGATCAATCTCCACGAAAGTATGGGACCGGACCGGGATCGAACTCGCGACCCCTGGATCTGCAGTCAGACACGCATCTGTAGCCAGACACGTTACCGACTGCGCTACGCGGCCCGGCGCCTATCATTTTATTGTTGTTGTTTTTTACATTTATTATATATCTCTGATTAAAATATTAATGAGATCCAATTAGCATACTTGTATGCATATATTATGTATATGCTTTGTTTCTTTACCTTCTGCGGTTACTCTACAGGGGACAAAAACATTTCAATATTGCACTTGTCCTGCAGGAGGAGTGACTTACAATTTTCACTTGTCCTGCAAACACATGCACTTGTCCTTTAAAAGCGTATGCAATAGAGAACATAAGGGAGTAATATGCAATATGACTTCGAGTATTTCTTCCAAAAGCATTCGTCCTACACGAGTAATTCTCCCCAAAGCACTCGTCCTGACGAGTGCTTTGGGAAGAATTACTCGTTCTTTCTAGATTTTCACTCGTAATTACATGCTGACGAGTGGAATTTTTGTCCCCTGTGCTACCTGTGAGTGGCCTAAGTTTTATGTCAATAAAGATATATGTTCTGTTCTATTGCACAGATTGTGTGTCAAAATTGTTTTGTCCTGCTTTCTGGACCCACATTTAGGATACTTGCAAATATTGTGGCTCCAGTTCAGCCATGTTCTGTAGATGAATGATCAGAATCCATATTGCTTGTGCTACGGCATATGCTATTATGCATGATTTTGTTGGGGAATTACTTGTATTTACTTGCTAAAAGTATTAAGTGATGGTACCTCAGAAAACTACTAGCAGTTAGCAAGTGTTAAATTTGATCACTGTTTCTTGGGGTTTTTTTTTAGACGTTCACTAAGGCGAGATTTTTTTTATTAGTTGATTTACAGGAATTTTTTTTTCAGATTTAGGGTGGGGGGATGAAAAAACAACAACTCTGAAACTGGTCATTTTCAGAGCTTTTTTTTTTTTTTTAATAGCTCCAGAACAAACAGTAAAACTAGTGAGGTAAACCAACAGTCTGTATTAAATCTTAAAATATTTCATTATTTTCCCAAAAATCTGGATAGGACAATCACTTTTAACAGTGTCACTCTCAAAATACACAGACAGAACCTCAAAAATATTTTTTTTTCAACAAAACAAACAATATTTAGAGTCGGGGGATAAAATAAAAAAATAATTTTAGATTTTTTGTTTCTTTTCTTCTTTCCGGAAAATTACAGTAGGAGGGTTTGTAAATCAACTTATAAAAAAATTCTGGCCTAAAATGGGGTGCAGTTGTTGAATATGGCTTTACCTGTAATATCAGACATGTACACATATTTCAGTCCACAATAAATCACAGACTGAAACTTGTATCCCCATGCAACCCGCTGACAAGAAGCGTGGTAAACATGCACAGTTCAAATTCTTGCAAAGATTGTGTCTTGATATAATGCTAAGACTGTAAATGCTCAGACCAGACTGTGCATATGCACAGTCTGGTCAGCGCATGCACAGTTGAAATGAGGTTGATCTTGGATTAGTGTCTATTCTAATCCTAGACTCCAATTGATTCCCTGTACTATCATTATTATTACTGGTTGCCAGGCAACTAGGTATCTTATCCAGTCCAAGAAATTCCCATACATCATGTGTGGTCTGTCCCATCTGAAATAACTTGTTAAGGATGTTTTTTCCACATTTGAATTGGGCTCTTATTTCATGCTAATGCATTTATTAGATTAAGTCTGAATCTTTGTGAAAATTATTTTCATCGTCATATTGTTAACATATTTAGTTATCCTGACCCCTGCACTGTGAAATCATGTTGAGTATTGTGAGCTTCCCGTAAGCTTTAGTTGGGGGAATGTGTGTATTCTTGTAGTAGTGGAAGGTTATCTCTCTATGTGTTATCAGTAATTAATAGCAACTACATTTAACTTATATTTCATTTATTCACTTAAATTTAGACTATTCACAGTAGATCAGTTTCAGTATTTCTTAAGTCTATGTAGCTTTCTATTGTCAGGCCGAGCTCATATCACATACGTCGAACAACCTCCCAGGATAAAGTAGATTCACAGTAGGTTTAGAGTTTGAAATAGATCTAGATTTAGTTTACTTGTAAATCTAGGTAAGTAATTTAGTTAATGCCTAAACAGTTCAAAAGATTTTTATCAATCCAAGGGAAGCTATCCAAATGAGCATATCTAAAATCTGAAGAGTTGCTTCCCTTGGTGCACAAAAGTGAAAGTAGAATTTGTTGTCTGCTCGAGTTGACCGATCTGAGATTGATGCTCGAAATGCATGATCGACTCTTATTTATAGTCTCTGCCCAGCTCCAGCCAGCCAATCAGCTACCAGAAAGAGGTGTAGAAATCTCTATCAGCCAATCGCTGCACGGATAGACTGATAGATTTCTCTAGCTAAGTTGTACAACAATGGCGGATGTCTACCCACTTCACATTTGTGATACCAAATTCTGGTTTATCTCTGAGGAATACGCGGTCTATCCTGGTGGATAAATAAACTTTAGACCTTCTGGTAGCAGGATAGAAAGCTTAGGCTTTGTGAAATAGATTAACTAATGGACAATTGAAGGTAAGAGAATTTCTATCGCTGGATAGACATTTCTTTACATTCAAAACATGGCGCCTTGCGAACTTTCATTATCAAGCTCATAATTATCTTAAACAAGAGTCTTTCCGATCTATCCTTAGTATGAGCAGAAAGCTCAGACTTTATTCTAAATGAAGGAATGAACGGTGCAGTCCAAAACTATCCGTACTTGAGAGTATTCGTAGTGTTTGTTTGACAGACGCTGACGAACGCTCGCAATGATCAACACAGGCAAAAACAGTTCATTCTCCAGTATCCTATGTTTGGCTTCCTAGAGCCACAGGCTGCAATAGATGACCCCATTTATTGCTTACCTTACCACTTGAAACAACTTGATTAATAATTTAAGGTTCACAGGAAGAATGTTTATAGACGGAAAGACACATGTGCTTGTGTGTAACCTAAATCCGACACACCTTGTTTTGATAGATAAATAGCAGTAATAGCCACGGGTATTACATTCTCCCCACCTTTAAACATTATACTCCGCTATAATGGCTACTGGAGGATTGAATGTTCAACTACATGAAAACCAGATTTAGTATAAGAGATAGCAAGGCTTAATTTTCTTGCTCAAGTTCTGTAGGGGTTCAGCAACCCGGCCCTTAAGCTGCCTTTTACTCATTTATTTATGCATATGATGAAAATCTACAAATTTCGATTTCAGTTTTCTTAAAGTCAGTTCATCATATTAAAGGCATAACTGTCAGCTACAAATCAATTAATAGTCACAGTGAAAGTGTTTACATCATTAAATACCTCAACTATTGCCGCAGTTCAACTGCCGTCTCAGTTAGACATTACATCTAACATTTATCTACCCTTTTTCAGGTACGGTATATTCATCACCAAGTTTACACAGTCTTCTCACTTGCCCTAGCTGGGGGTAATACCACCAAGTGATCGTGCATCCTACAGCAATTTCAAACCTACAGTGACGCATCTCTGGTTGATCAGGCCAGATCTCACTGCAAAAGTTTCCACCATGCGCATGGCTTTGCTCAGGTGCAGTTAACCAACAATAGCATATTAATGATCCTAAACACTGACCACTCTACTTAACCATTTGTCATATTTTACAGTCCCAGATGCCGATTGATTGTTACCGTACCGCAATTCAAAATTTCACAATTTCTTTTAAACTCAATACTGCTGAATACAGAAACTTTATGTGCCGACCCCAATATTACACTGAGACCAAAATAACCTTAATGCTATTACTGCCATTTAAATTTGAATACATTTACTTTTAACAACTTTCAATATATACAGTTCCATACACAATCATACCACCAAAATATTTGTCACAAGTAGGACTTGGAAACTTAGATTTGAACCTTAACAACATTTAACATCAGACAATAGTGACATTTTTATTAGTTAAATGCAATTCATTTAACAGGTCAGAATCTGCCAGACTAACCCATAATGTCATCCCTTTGTTATTTGCTATCAATAGTGAAATTTGCGCTTTAAAGTCTTACTTCCTTAAAGCTCAACCTGCACTATTGTCTCAACAGCCAGTTTATATATATTATAATAAACATCAGGAAATATTAAACCACATTTAAAGGCATTTCGCATCCATTCTCTGCAGGCACTGCCCAAGATGATTAAGCCAAAAACAGGACAGGATAGATGATTCCACTCAATTAAATATACCTGATAATTAGATATTTAGGGCAGACTCTTAAAATATTTTGCAAAAAATGTTCTATATAATGCAGTACCTTATAAATTACCTTTGTCACAGTTTTCAGAGGAAACTGTCCAGTTTATAATAACTGAGCATACATAGATACAGCCGAACCTGGCCTTAAGACCACTGTATTTAAAAATAACTTGATCCAGAGATGCAACTTTTATAACCTTCAGTTCAATTTTCTTTCTCAAATATACCTGCTCTAAACAAACACTGTTTCAAGCAGACAATTTTGAACATGTCCCAATGATGGTTGCTTTACTGGACAGGCTGGCTGCATATAATCAATGAATCATACAACTATCTTGAGCAATTAATCTTAACCCCTTCCATTTTTGATGGATGGCCACAAGCATAGAATAATCAATTTTTTTTCCTCAAAGGGATGCTGGTCAAAATTTCTACAAAATGATGCACCTCAGTCCCTAAAAGACTGTTTTCATCTAGCAAACAGTGCAGACCCTGATGAAATGTCATCGTATGCAACACCCATCTAGGTCCTCACTGTCTGCTGCATCCAGAACAAAATAGGGTCAAATACCTATATCTAGATAATTTTCAATGTTCATGTGGTTAAACTTTTATATGATGATTTATTTGAATGCTTGTGTTTCAATAAATTGTTTAACTTGTTGTTCATTCTCTTTTCCCTTTGTCCCTAGTGTCTATGTTTCCCATACATGCCACAATTTTAACTGTGATATAAAATCTCATCAAATTTGACCCGTTCGGAACCACTTTTGATAAGATTTTCAAATCACACAGAAAGTTCAAATTAGCTGACAAATTATTTAATGAAAAACAAACAGGATTCACTTCAAAGTGTAACTTAAATGCTTTTCAATTAAATAAAACTGTAAAGCTCTTTTGGCACCAAATTTTCACATCTCACAGATTTATGATCATTATTTTTAAACTCACAGATTATTGCTCACAGATTTCATTTCAATCTCACAGATTTTTTCTTTTTTTTTTTTTAACTTTTAATTTTGGCATGTATGGATTATGACATATCACTTAAATATCTTTGATTGTTTCCTTAATGGCTATGTGCATGTTGATTATCACAGTACATGTACTCCCCCATGGATTGTTGATGTGGTTGGGGATATGGTTGCTGAAACAGTCACTAATCCCTTCTGTCTCCCTCCCTATGTGGACAGTCTCTTTGCAAGTGACATGGAGAGAAACAAATGTAGCAAAGACGCTGGCCATTCCTGTCCCTAGGGCCCTGATCGCCACGTGTTTGTGTATAACACTGTCCACTTAACATTTCCATACAGTTTTGAAGTTGTCTGAGGATGCCTTGTAAATTATTGTCCTCTCTATCGTTGCCGAAACTTTGCTTAGCCTGCGAGTTCCTGCCTGGCCTTGTAGTGGCTTTACAGACCAGATTCTGGGCTGAGTCTTCTCCAAGAATAGCTTCGTATAGTTCTATTATAGACACAGCCTGAGTTACAGAAGTACAATTCTTAGAAATGCATTTATATTTCAAATCAGGGGACACAGATTTATATAATTGGTTCAGAGCTAGCATCTCTTTGGCTTCATTGTTCAAATTACTATAGGCACGCTGGGACATACGGCGTAGATCATCCCCTAACTCAGCTATAGACTCATTTTGTCTGCGCACTCTTGCTTCAAGTCTTGATATCCACATTGGCTGTTGACGAGTGTTACTGAAACGAAGACCTAATTTTTCTACCAATGTGTGATAAGATGACCTTTCTGCTGGCATCAGTGTCATGTAGTAGACTTGAGCATTCCCTCTTAAGCTAGCAGCTAAATACAAAACTCTGTTCTGGTAAGACCATCTTCCCAGCTTAGCACATAGTTCAAAATGGTTGAGGTAAGACTCCCAATCTTCGTCTCCATTGTATGTCTGTGGTTTCATATGTGGGGATTTATACAGGATAGAACAGCTTGCATTACCGCTAATATCTCCTTTAACCTGTGGATCAATGGGGATTCCTAGGTACTCGCTCTCCATAGTAGGTCTCGATTGTGGCTCTTGTTCAGGGGCGTCTTCCAGTTCAGGTATATCGTCAATGGATGACAGAACTGATGCTGCCCCGTCATGTATATCATGTTCTTGCTGCTGATCCAGTTCCCCAGAATTGGTGCCTGGTCGGTCCTCCTCTATTTCTGTATCATTATGTTGTCTGTTTAATTCTATTTCAGAGTCACTGTCTGCCATATTCTACAGTAAAAAGTTATATTTACACACAATTAGGTTCCTTTGGTACAAGCTAGTTTTCTGTTTCGATTTTATTTATATAAATATTATTTTCTAGTTTCGATTTTGCTATTTTTTTTTATATATTTTTCACTGTTTTTCTATTTTTATTTTATTTTTTTATAATGTTAAGTGAACAACTCAGATCCGATCTGTTCAGATAATAATTTACTGATATTCAGGTTGATTTAGCTCTATGCAATGTAACAACAAGTTTCCTTGGCAGTGGGTTCGTATCACTGGATGTGTTTTTGAACTAACAACATCCCACTTCTCTGACACCAGTGTGAGCTTCCCGTAAGCTTTAGTTGGGGGAATGTGTGTATTCTTGTAGTAGTGGAAGGTTATCTCTCTATGTGTTATCAGTAATTAATAGCAACTACATTTAACTTATATTTCATTTATTCACTTAAATTTAGACTATTCACAGTAGATCAGTTTCAGTATTTCTTAAGTCTATGTAGCTTTCTATTGTCAGGCCGAGCTCATATCACATACGTCGAACAACCTCCCAGGATAAAGTAGATTCACAGTAGGTTTAGAGTTTGAAATAGATCTAGATTTAGTTTACTTGTAAATCTAGGTAAGTAATTTAGTTAATGCCTAAACAGTTCAAAAGATTTTTATCAATCCAAGGGAAGCTATCCAAATGAGCATATCTAAAATCTGAAGAGTTGCTTCCCTTGGTGCACAAAAGTGAAAGTAGAATTTGTTGTCTGCTCGAGTTGACCGATCTGAGATTGATGCTCGAAATGCATGATCGACTCTTATTTATAGTCTCTGCCCAGCTCCAGCCAGCCAATCAGCTACCAGAAAGAGGTGTAGAAATCTCTATCAGCCAATCGCTGCACGGATAGACTGATAGATTTCTCTAGCTAAGTTGTACAACAATGGCGGATGTCTACCCACTTCACATTTGTGATACCAAATTCTGGTTTATCTCTGAGGAATACGCGGTCTATCCTGGTGGATAAATAAACTTTAGACCTTCTGGTAGCAGGATAGAAAGCTTAGGCTTTGTGAAATAGATTAACTAATGGACAATTGAAGGTAAGAGAATTTCTATCGCTGGATAGACATTTCTTTACATTCAAAACATGGCGCCTTGCGAACTTTCATTATCAAGCTCATAATTATCTTAAACAAGAGTCTTTCCGATCTATCCTTAGTATGAGCAGAAAGCTCAGACTTTATTCTAAATGAAGGAATGAACGGTGCAGTCCAAAACTATCCGTACTTGAGAGTATTCGTAGTGTTTGTTTGACAGACGCTGACGAACGCTCGCAATGATCAACACAGGCAAAAACAGTTCATTCTCCAGTATCCTATGTTTGGCTTCCTAGAGCCACAGGCTGCAATAGATGACCCCATTTATATCTTATCTTACCACTTGAAACAACTTGATTAATAATTTAAGGTTCACAGGAAGAATGTTTATAGACGGAAAGACACATGTGCTTGTGTGTAACCTAAATCCGACACACCTTGTTTTGATAGATAAATAGCAGTAATAGCCATGGGTATTACAGTATTGATGCTCATAATCTGATAATTTCCTCTTGGTTGGTATGGGGCTTCACTTTACAAGTACTTAAGATAGATATAAATCTCAATTTTTTGAAAATCAAATCTGGCATCAAGAAAATTCACTATGGACTAGTTATTTTTCACTTGTGAAAATAACTCACATCATTTTACTTGTGAAAATATCACTTTTACTCATTTCAGATAAATACTGATTTCATTGCGAAGTATAAAATAGATGATTAAATACTCTCTGGATCCCAATTTGAAATGTTCATGAATGATAGCTTGTAATTTCATTGGTTTGATATTGCATCTTAAAATATTTAACTTAAAATAGTTAACCTTTTACATACCTACCTGTGATGCCTATTGTACTGAGATAAAAGGATACGGACTTGGAAACATTCTTTTTAAATCCACTTTTTCTTTACAATATGGACAAGTCTGTTTCTTCCCGACTATACACCAGCCTCTTATACAAAATTCATGAAATCTGAAAACTTGTTAAGGAATACATGAATTATTTATCAAAATAATAGAAATAATAATCTTATAAAAATACAGCCTTTAAGCTGTATCAAGTTGCTTGTTTGATCTCTTTGCCTACTGAGTAATTTTTCATGTTTGTTTTGCCGCCTGTTGATTCTTTATAAAATCAACTTTTTGGATAAATTCTTTCATGAATATCATCAGCGTTTAACATATTGGACCCAGATCAGGAACAACATTTTGTCAGGCCTAATCTGGATCCAAACTGTTTTTGCAAAGGTTATCAGTAGATGACACAAGTAGGCAAAAAGTTAGAGACCCTTCTAGTAATCCCAGGCAAAGCTCCAGTTCTAATCTGCTGGCAATCCCTGGGGTTGGCATTCTCAGGCTTTCAAGAGACCCTGAGCAAAAAAAGTATGAGAAAAAAAGGTGTAATTAAGGCAAAAAAAGTAGGATTGGAATAAAGTAGTAATTTTTCAGTGAAGGTAGGAGTTTTAGGTTTTTTGTCCATATCCAAATGCACTTTTTCTTCTACAAACAAGAAATGTCACAAACACGTGACGAATGCCCCCAAAGGAATTGGTCTAGCACAAGACACATTTGAGGAAAGATAGCTATAATTATAGCAAGAAAAACCTAGAAATGAAGCCAGAAGTCAATGTCAAGGTCAAAATGACTCAAAATTGTATGCACCACTCCGCCATCCCAAGAGGAATCACCACCCCAAATTTGGGATTCCTACATCAAATAATATAGGAGATATGCTCTGGACACAATAATTCTTGAAAACTAGGTCAGAGGTCAAGGTCACAGTGACCCAAAAATGGTTTGTGACACTCAGGCATCCCAAGATGCATTTACATACCAAATTTGGAATTCCTATTTCAAAGAATATAGGAGATATGCACCAGTTTCTAGAAACTAGGTCAGAGGTCAAGTTCAAAGTCACAGTGACTAAATTATGGTAAGTGACACTTCGTCATCCCAAGATGCATCCACACACCAAATTTGAGATTCCTACCTCAAATAATATAAGAAATACGCTCTGGACATGATTATTCTAAAAACTAGGTCAGAGGTCAAGGTCACAGTGACCCGAAAATGGTACATGACACTCCCCTATTCCAAGATGCATCCATACACCAAAATTGGAATTCCTAACTCAAGGAATATATGAGATATGCTCGGGACACAATAATTCTTAAAACTAGGTCAGAAGTCAAGGTCACAGTGACCCAAAAATGGTATGTGACACCCTGTCATCCCAAGATGTATTTACACACCAAAATTTGATTCCTATCTCAAAGAATATAGGAGATATGCACCAGACTCAATGTAGTTTCTAGAAACTAGGTCAGAGGTCAAGTTCAAGGTCACAGTGACCCAATTATGGTACCCGACACTTCGTCATCCCAAGATGCATCCACACACTAAATTTGAGATTCCTACCTCAAATAATATAAGAGATATGCTATGGACAAGATTATTCTAAAAACTAGGTCAGAGGTCAAGGTCAAGGTCACAGTGACCCGAAAATGGTACATGACACTCCGCTATCCCAAGATGCATCCACACACCAAATTTGGAATTCCTAACTCAAAGAATATAAGAGATATGCTCTGGACACAATAATTCTTAAAACTAGGTCAGAGGTCAAGGTCACAGTGACCCAAAAATGGCATGTGACACCCCGTCATCCAAAGATGCATTTACACACCAAATTTGGAATTCCTATCTCAAAGAATATAGGAGATATACACCAGACTCAATGCAGTTTTCAAGAAACTAGGTCAGAGGTCAAGTTCAAGGTCACAGTGACCCAATTATGGTACCCGACACTTCATCATCCCAAGATGCATCCACACACCAAATTTGAGATTCCTACCTCAAATAATATAAGAGATATGCTCCAGACACGATTATTCTAAAAACTAGGTCAGAGGTCAAGGTCAAGGTCACAGTGACCAGAAAATGGTACGCGACACTCCGCCATCCCAAGATGTATCCACACACCAAATTTGGAATTCCTACCTCAAAGAATATAGGAGATATGGACCGGACACGAAAGCGGGACGGACGGACTGACGGACGGACGGACAGTGCGATTACTATATGCCTCCCAAAGTTCCTTTGGGGGCATAAAAAAGCCTACAGTAACTAAGGGTGCTACCTAACTAAGCAGGCTGTAGGGTTAATGATACAGTCTCTCATGATCTTAGCTTTGGATACCTATTGAGCCAGTGCATGAGATGTCCAACAATGTGGTATGTGTGACCAGCAAAGCCTCAGATCAGCCTGCACATACGCGCAGTCTGATCAGAGCCTTTGCTTGTCGCTTGAGTATTCTATGATTGTTAAAGTTCTGACCAAACATCATTTGGAGTTTCCAAGCTTAAAAGGAGGCTGCAGAGGCTCGCCTGAGTCTACACTTGTCAAAATGCCACATTGTTGGAAATCACCTGCCACGGCTCATTATTATGAATTATTTGACATTTTGAGGCTAAGAAGTAGGAGTAGTACATGTAGGAGTTTTGAGGAGTAAGGAAAAATTAGGAAGAAGTAAAAAAGGTAAGAAAAAGAAGGACAGCTTGCAAATAATCTGGAAAAACAGATCCTACAGAAATAGAGAGAACCTACCATACTAGAAAACAGCAGACTCTGTTTTGTTGAGTCTGTTCATGAGAACTAATGGAAAGTGCAACAATTCGCATGCCTCTAGCACCAGCCTAAGCGATATTCTGAAAGCGTTTTTCTGATTTCCGTCTGAACCCAATATTCCTGAAGGACCAGAACTGCACTCTCTATCTGTCAGACCGAGATAGTCGGAGATACACACAACACAATCTTATAATCTGCTCACCTATGTTATAAGCATATTCATATGATCTGGCCCCAAGGTTATAAAACTTTTTCATGCTCAACTCAATGGAGCATGTATTTATCATGCTCATAATTGTTAAAATGCTAACAATTGTTGGCATTTTAACATTTATTAGCAAGATAAACACAACATCTAAGACATTGTAAGTAAAAACATCTATATTTTTCAGCATTTGCTCGGTTGAGTTAAGCATGAAAAAAGTTTTTAACCTTTGGCCTGGCTTGTTTTGTGTTGCTACAAAATTACAGATAAAGGATACATATGGTCACAGTCTAATTTACATGTGTTTTCTATTATTGCATCATCATTGTTTGTTACTATAATCTGGTTCCCGCACACGGCACATATATTGGGATCCAGTCTCTTCCCTGGCAAGCCTGACTGCGTATAGTACTGAAAACAAAGAAAGATACACATAAACAAAAAACATGAAATGAGCCGTGACAGGTGATTTTCAACAATGTGGCATTTTGACAAGTGTAGACTCAGACTAGCCTGTGCAGCCTCCTTTTAGGCTTAGAAACTCCAAATGATGTTCAGTCAGTAGCTTAACAGTCATAGAATACTCAAGCGACAAGCAAAGGCTCTGATCAGACTGCGCATATGTGCAGGCTGATCTAAGCCTTTGCTGGTCACACATACCACATTGTTGGAAATCTCTTGCACTGGCGCAAATTATGATTATTTTCTTATGCATCAGTTTGAACATTTGTTCAATGTTTGTCTCATTGAGATGGTTCTTTTGAGTACCCACAACATATGTTTTAGTTGAGAAATAAGAAAATAAATTTTACTACAGACTCTTATAAAAAGGCTTGGATACATACTATGAGTAGTCAAGTGGCTTTATAAACATTCTGTACTTAAAACTTTTAACCATAATACCCAAACCATCTGCACTGGCATTAACTTTTCTTTTTGTACACTTAAAACATAAAACCTTGTTAACCCTTAAAGCGCCAAGAAAAAAATGCATCTGAAAATGTCGTCTGCTGTAATCGTCTGCTGAAAATAACTGCCTAGCATTACTGACGAATTAAGTATAGAAGCAAACAGCGTGGACCCAGAACAGACTGCTCCTATAAAACAAGTACTCATTTTTAATTAGTTCAAAATACACGTGTGTGCCTTATTTGAGAATGGGAATTGTGTGAAAATTTTCCCACTGGAAATGTGGATGAAATTCAGACCCCCCCGCCCCCCTCCATCAAATCTCTGTACCCTTCAACCAACCAAAGGGCATGCAGACATACAGGGAATGTGTCACTATCTTGAAAGTAATGGTAATGGTCTAACCATCCAGAATAAAATAAAAGGCTACCTACCCCTATATGAGCTGCCATTGTATCACTACACACTTCGGCTATATCCCGTGACACGACACCAAAATATAGTCCATAAAACATCACTAATAAACCAAAGTCCATTGATGTTTGTGGTTTTATTAAGAACAATATGTTTACACCTAACATTGTCAACATTATCACAAAATAACCTAAAATACCAGCACCATAGCTTATCTTGTAGATTAAAAGAAACCATTTATAAACCCATCTGAAATAGAGAAGAAAACTTGCTTAGTCATAGCCCTCTTTGCATGCTGGGTATTTTTTCATGCCTTTCTTGTCGTCTGCTGACTTTTTTCAAAATTAACTTTTTCAGAAATTTCTTTCAGGAACACTATCAGTGTCACATAGTTTGGATTTAGATCAGGACTGGCATTCTGTCAGTTCTGATCAGAACATTGGGCCTGATCTGGGTCCAAACTTTTTGCAACCTTTTGTCAGCAGATGACAAAATTTCACTGCCAGCACCATAGCTTATCTTGTAGATTAAAAGAAACCATTTGTAAACCCATCTGAAATATAGAAGAAAACTGGCTGAGTCATAGCCCTAGATTAACTCTTTTGCATGCTGGTTAATTTTTCATGCTTTTGTTGTTGTCTGCCGACTTTTTCAAATTCAACTTTTCAAAAAAATGTTTCAGGAACGCTATCAGAGTTTCAATAGGTTTTGATCAAGATCAGGATTGATGTTCTGTTGGTCCTGATCAAGCCCGAGGTCATAAAACTTTTTTTCATGCTCAACTTAGCTGAGCATGAAATTTATCCTGCTCATAATGGTTAAAATGTCAACAATTGTTGGCATTTTAAAATGTATTAGCATGATAAATACAAAATCTGAGAAACTTTGAACAAAAAACTTCTTTGTTGGTATTTTAGATTTTATGAGCAATTGAAATTTCGTGCTCAGTTAAGTTGAGCATGAAAAAAGTTTTATAACCTCGGGACCTGGTAGCAGCAAACGACAAAAGTTACCACTAGCAGGCAAAGAGTTGAAAAATGGGCCAGCTCATAAATTTGAGTGCTTATATCATATGCCCTAAAGCCTCCTTTAAATATCCATGGTGACATATCCACCGGGATGAGAGGTCCAAGTTTTGGTCTGAGTCCTCATCTACATTCATACTTTGTGCATACAAGCAGCAAAGGCTTGGGCAAATCTGCACATTTGATCTCAAGTCGAGCACTCTACCAATAAGTTCCCTGCATTGTATTTCTATTGACTGAATATATGTACATTATATCGTAGCAAATGGTAAAGACAGTGATGAAAAATTTGCGGTATCTCATCAGGAACTTCAATTTGTTAACAAATGTACTTGCTGCGGCGCTCCAGAATAGAAATTGCATGCATTCAGGCTAAAAAATGATAGTTATCTTACCTTGGTGTTGTGCCAGCTAATGGTTTTCTTGAAGATTTAAACACTATAAAACTAGTTATAATTGTAAATATTGACCAGACGACTATAAATCTATACCAGGTAAACTTGATACAGAAACCCACTGGTATCAACCACATGCCTATTAATGTCGCCCTCTGAAATGACAAGAAGATACAGTTTTACAATTTTATGCTGCTGTGTGTCGTCTCTGGTCCTTTTAAAACTTCTCTGTAGCCAACAGAGTAGACCCAGACCAGACTGCAGACTAACCTAGGTCCACACTGTTTTTTCTGTTTGCCAAAATTAGTCTTTGACGTAAGCATTTCCACCCAGCAGATGACATTTTCAGATGCATTTTTGGGGTAGCAGGCGAAGGGCTAGCATACACAGACTTGAAAAATATAGCACAAAATGGCAATAAATCTTTATTTGGGGATAATAAATGTACAAAGGTGCAGATAAACAAAAACAGTTGAGGGTGAAATGGTGAATATTTTCTTACCCATCAGTTTTAATATTTATTTTGGTGCTCAAAAGAGTTGTCTCAGTGAGACAGTTGTTTTGAGTACCAACAACATATGTTTTGGTTGAAAATAAGAAACTTTATTTTTAATTAAAGACTCTTATCTAGGGGCCTGAAGATGAATATATTACACACGTAGATTGTTTTGTTTCTGAATTTGGAAGGTAAGTGGGTCATCCAATAAGTTCTGACAATGGTCTCATATCTCAGAAACTGTTATTGAAATCAGAATTCTATTACCCACTGCATGTGGCCATGGGTGTTACCTATTCATTTTTGAAATATGAAGTTTTTATCACAACCTGATCTTATGCTATATAAATTTGTAAACAGCACTGTGAGAGCCCATGGCCATGAACAATCACGTTTTTAACCATTTTTTGCTGGGGGAAGAGTTAGTTAAAGATGCAAGTAAGTATCTTTGGAAAGTTATATTAGTGATTGATGTTATCTGAATACACAATTGACCAATAAAAGCAAAATCACAATGAAATTAGCCTAGTTGCTTTGAACGTTCTTGGTTGCAAGGCAACAACAGAAAATTACATTCTTGCTTCACTTTATGCATTTTTTAATAAATTAGTATATTTTTAACACTTTAAAAAGCCATTACGATCAATTTGCGTATTAAAAGATACATGTGTCGATAAATCTGTTCTATAGTCTTCTTAATGCATAGAAAATAATAACTTTCAATAGATGCTATATACTAAATATAATACACTATAAGTACAATCAATTTTTAAGGAAAATATTTCATAATCAAAACCCTGCTAACACCTCAGTCACAAGCTAAACCATTATCTATGGCATTCAAAATCATCATACATAATGTCTTTATTTATCTATATAACAAGTTTTAAAGAGGAGTTTAAAATTTCTCAGAAACTTGAGCATGTATACCGCATACAGTGCCACGTCCATGACCTTTTAACTTGAGTTCTTTAGTTGCCTAGCAACCATTGTGATTGCAGCATGGAAAATATTTGAACAAGTGATTCCATTCCCTATATTCTAAATAACATGTGAAGATTATTGAAACACGTCCTAGATAAATAGGTTTTGTTTTATGAGGTCATTGTCAGAACTTATTGGATGACCCTCATAGTATGCTCAAAAATACAATGATTGTTTGATTTGATTCTTTACGTCCCATCAACAATCTTTCAGTTATAAAGGGACGGGTCTTCCTGGGTTGAACCAGTACTAAGCTAGGATTAATGTTCTTGCTCAAGGACACAACGCAGTGACGCCGGTGAGGCTCGAACCCACGGCCCTTCGGTCTCGAGGCAAGCGCTCTACCACTGAGCCACTGCGCTCCCTTGAATACAATGAAATGATTGTCAACATTGGAAGCTAATTCATGTAAAAACCTGATAGGATCTATAAAGAATATAGGGATCACACATGTTTTTTCATGCATTACCATTTGCCGGGTCCCGAGGAAGCTGTTTGAACATGAGGCCGATAGGTTGAGTGTTCAAACATCTCCTGAGGGACCCGGCAAGTGTTAATGAAATGAAACAAACATGTGTGATTTCTTGCATATTTTACCTTATTCCAACCAAATTCGCACTGAAAACGCTGCTAAAACATTAAAATATCCCTTGTCTTACACTGAATTTCTCTAAACAAAATGGTGTCAGCTGTAAACTTTCGAACGTCATAACAACGTCATAGCTGTACGCAACGTTTTCGCAAATAAAAGCCTCGACGAAATGATCAGTCTAGTCCGCAACGCTTTCCGTATAATGCGGTGCAAATAACTTAGGGCTCATTTTAAATATTTTCAAGTTCAAACCCATGTTCAAATAGCACGTGAATCTCCTGATTTGAACATTGATTTTCGTTCATTTGACAATGGGTTAAAACAGCTATACGAATGGGTATCTATGCAAGAATCGTTGTTTTCCACTGGACTAGTAACATCTGAGCTATGACAAGTGTGACTAAGAGGATAAGGACCATCTCATCAGTTACCCATACAGAAAGCTAATTTATGTACAAACCTGATATGATCTAAAGAATCGTTGTTTCCACTGGACTAGTATTATCTGAGCTACTACAAGTGTGACTATGAGTATAAGAACCATCTCAGCATGCATCGCCTCATGGCCCTTGTGTTTCTCATGTAACCGCTGATGTTCTACCCTGAAAAGACAAATTAATAAAATTTCAATAATTCCTATCTTAACATAAAGCTCTGGAAACATTTTTAATACAATATTAACCCTCAAAGCGCCAAGAAAAAAATGCATCTGAAACATGACTTCTGCTGAAGTCGTCTGCTGCAAATAATTGCCTAACATTACTGACAAATCTAAGTATAGAAGCAAACAGGGTGGACCCAGATCAGACTGCTCCTATAGGAGCAGTCTGATCTGGGTCCACACTGTTTGTCATAGAGGCTTCTTAATCATTTCAGCAGACAAGATAAGCAGACGACTTGTTGCGATTGGCGCTTTACGGCTTAAACTGATAATCCACTCATCTTCTGCTATAAGCAAATTATAAGGTTGTAGCTCTGATAGTTAATGAGGTACAGGCCTCCAGATAAATGTGCGTAACTGAAAATTATTTTTCTTATTTCTCAACCAAAACATATGTTGTGGGTACTCAAAAGAACCATCTCAATGAGACGGTTCTTTTGAGCACCCAAAACATACGTTTCGATTGCTGGGTAAGAAAACAATTGCATTTTTACGCTCAAAAATTTTGCTTAACTGGACCTATGGCGGTATCTTGCTGACATTTAGTGACAATGAAGGCAGGATAAATGTTATCACAGATTTTTGTTTTGTTTGATTTGACTCTTTACAGTGTTCTGCCAAGGCTGCGTTTTACGCGCCATTAACGCATTAATTTGTAGTCTGACCCAACTTTTAAATTGTCTTGTTGGTCATCTGACGTATGCACATTTCGGGCTTGACGCTGATATTTGCAGCTTGTTGGTCAAAATTGTCATCTTCCAAAAATACACTTATATTTTCTTATAGAATTCCCAATGCAGAGAAACAAATTCTTTGATTGGTGCTTGGGTTATTCCTCGAGAATGGCATAGGTTTCATTTTTCTTTCTCTTCAGACTGGTACGCTTATTATATTATCGGATCGATTTTATTTGGTGCAATAAAACGAAGCCCAGTCATAAACTTAAAACCGACCAATGAAATACATCGTCACAAAGCGTGTGTTATTTCTTTGTCAACAAAGATGGCGGATAACTGGAAAAGGCCTCATGCGCGGACAATTCTAAGTTTCTTCTCCATGCAGCCTATGAAGAATTAAATCAAATTCAGATTCTGACCTGTCTATCAGTTTCGATCCTGATCTGGGCCCAAACTGTTTGCAAAGGTTATCAGCAGACAACAAAAGCCGCTGCTAGCAAGGAGAGAGTAAAGGGTTTATACTTACCGCCATCTGTCCTTCTCTGATAACTTTGACAAATCAATATTCTGCAAGAAAAAAAAAAGCACAAACATATTACATCAGTATATGATTACATGTAGCTTACATGTAGCTTACCTATATGAGTTTGGCCCATAAGGGCTCTGAATAATCATGAGCTAAATAAGAGGCATTGTTCAAGTTTTATGATAACACAGTGACTCCGCCGGGCAGTGCGCTGCTGTAAATTTTGACTCTTTTACGGTTATAGATTTTATGAGGAAAGGTGGTTAATTTTGCCTTTTATTGTCCACTCATACTAACCCTTTCCTGAATATTAGTGCTAGGCTCCACCCACTGGCCACTATGAATAATTATTAAAATAAACTTCCATGTTGGCACATAGAACAAAGAAATTACTTGTCAGGTCTACTGGTGTAGGATCAGACATATATTTCCTAAGCAAACAGAGTAGATCCTGATCAGGCAGCTCTTACAAGAGCTGCCTGATTTGGGTCTGCTCTGTTTGCAAAAGCCTTAGAATGCGTCTCTATGAGGTAAAGGGTTAAAAAAAGTACATGGGCAGCTATTGATTCTACTCTTTTGACCATTTTATCTACATGAAACGCAAGGTTTGAACTTGAGAATTAGGTCAAGGTCATTAATATCTGACATGTATTTTATCCAACACTTCTCTAATGTACCAGGTTTGGGCTAAACATATCTAAGTGTTGACAAGATGGATTAATACCCTAGACTAAAATCCATGGAAACCAGGAAAAAAAGGTTGTCACCTTAATCTGATCAAATCTTCAGGAGATCATAGTCATACATAATATTACATACAATTTATGCATGTATATGAATCATCTTAATTTACTTCAAGTCAAAGTACAGTGTAGACCCACATGAAACTGCCAATGCAGTTTTCTATGGATTTATTCTTTTATCATTAAATTTAATACATGTATATTTAATTAACGTTTAAAGACAGAAATAACTGCCACAGATAACATTTTTGTGATATCTTTTTTGATTTTGGAGAGAAATAGGCCTTTACAATTCATGTTAAGTGTCAGCCAGCAGATGATTCACAAACAACAATCAAGCCTAATATACAAACTAAGCAACAAAGTTTAAAAATATTGTTTCGTGTATTTTACATTTGACAAAGTCTACACACAAATCAAATACTGTTTATATTGACAATTTGACAGATACATGTACAATGTATGTTGATATCTTTGGCATAGAGAGGTTATAAAACTTTTTCATGCTCAACTCAACTGAGCATAAAACTTATCCTGCTCATAGATGTTGTTGGCATTTTATGGTATTTTCCCATTCATTAGCAAATAATCTGAGAGTTTTAAAGCAAGATACATGTATATCTTTATTTTTCAGCATTTTAGTTGTAAATGGCAGCTGAAATTTCATGAAACAACCTTGGGCCAGGCAAGTACATACAGTAAAATCCTGCCACTCAAAAAGAAGACCAAAAATTGGTTATTAAGACTGATTATCCCTTAAGGCAGGTCAAAAGTATTGCAGAATGCTCTATTCTGCAATACTTTCGACCTTCATTAAGCTACCATTTGTCTTTAAGACCTGTATTTTGTCTATTTTTGAGTGGCCGCTTAAGACAGGTTTTACTGTACATGTTTTGATATTATATATAGATAGGGTGATTATAATTATGGGCGATTATGATCTGTTGTGATTATGATAATACAAAATAGCTTGAACATAAGGAAATCAAACAAATTAATACAATAAAAGCTGCCCTACATGTAAATAAATGCAAATAAAGAATACACAAAGCATAGGTGAAGATAAACACATTTTTTAGCTTAAATTTGTAAATATTTTCTTATCCATCATTTTTAACATTTGTTTTGGGTGCTCAAAAGAGCTGTCTCATTGAGACGGTTCTTTTTGAGAACCCACAACATATGTTTTGGCTGAGAAATAAAAAAATATTTTTCAATTACATTCTTATCTAAGGACCTGAACAAAGGCAATGCTTTTAGTAGTTTTTACAGTTTATTTTTTTACAATATTTCTGGTTTATCATAACTGACCATTAACAAATTTATGTTGAATAAAATTACTATCCAAGCATTTTTCACTTTGTTGGGATGTCTTATTATACATAATACATTGCAAGGGAGTGCTGGTTGAAATTTCCAAATTGAAAAAGACTTTTAGGAAAGTACACAGCGAGACACTGATCAGATAATGTAAATGGTAGGAAGCTTATCCAGTTTAGTTCAAAGTGTTCCAACAAAATTGACAATCTATTACAGTACCGGTACATTGTTTTTATCACTCATGTGTAAAGTCACAGTCAAACTCTTTGCTTTCTGGATATTTTTTCATGCTTTTGTTGTTGTCTGTAGACCTTTTTCAAAATTAACTTTTTCAAAATATTCTCTCAGGAAAACTTTTAGTGTTGAACATGGTTTATAAATTTGTTTGTGATATGTAAAAGATGTGTACCACTAGAAAATTTCCATTCGACTTATGATTGTCAGGTCCGTAAAAATCCTGTTTTTTTTTTTGTTTTTTTACATAAACTGGGCTGTATCATACACAAGATGACCCAAAACCCTTAAGTTTCTACAAAGGAAATTAACAAAGAGGCTCTATGATACAATACATGTTTAACAAAACACAAAGCCATAAATCCCAAAATTGCTGTGTGTATATAAATACCTGACTTTCAAGCGAATAATGTTCCTTTGGATAGTGGGACCTCATGATTAAAGTCTTACACTTTATTTCTTACTTGTTTGCAGAGATAATAAGTTATGAATCACTGGAGAAAAAAAAGAGAGAGAGTGAATTTGAAGCTGCCATTTCAACTCTAAAGATGCTTAGGCCAAAAATTTTTTATTAGTTGATTTACGAACCCTCCTACTGTAGTTTTCTGTAAAGTAGAAAAAAATAAAATTTAATTTCTAAAATTATTTTTATATTTTATCCGTCGACTCTAAACATTATTTGTTTGGTTGAAAAAAATAATATTTTTTAGGTTCTGTCTGTTGTTGGTTTACCATACTAGTTTTACTGTTTTTCTGGATATATTAATATATATATAAAAAAAAGCTCTGAAAATGAAAAAAAAAAAAAAAATGACCAGTCAACTGGTCATTTTCAGAGCTTTTTTATTTATTTTTTTTCGTCCCCCCCGACCCTAAATCTGAAAAAAAAATCCCGTAAATCAACTAATAAAAAAATTCTGGCCTTACTGGTGTACTTTGCATGTTTGCTTTTTCTGTTGTTTGCTAATTTTTTTCAAAATGAACTTTTTCTAAAAATTATTTCAGGGACACTATCAGTGGCAAATGGTTGGGACCCAGATCAGGCCCGACATTTGTCGGGCCTGATCTGGGTTCAAACTGTCTGCAAAAGCAATCAGCAGACAACAAAAGATGCTGTAAGCACTTAGCGCCATTAGCGGGCAAAAAATTGAAGGCTCTATATCAGTTAAAAATAAGCATCATTTATCAGACATGCAGATTCGCCTGGACACACAGGGACTAGATCTGATTTTATTTTTTGTTTGATTTGATTCAATAATTTCTCAGTTATGTCGGGACGGGTCTTTTGTTTGTTTGATTTGATTCTTTATGTCCCATCAACAATCTTTCAGTTATAAAGGGATGGGTCTTCCTAGGTTGAACCAATACTAAGCAAGGATTAATGTGTCTTGCTCAAGGACACAACGCAGTGACACTGGTGAGGCTCGAACCCCCAGTCCCTCGGTTGCGAGTCAAGCACTCTACCACTGAGCCACCCCGCTTCCTCAGAAAGGGTCTTCCTGGGCTGTACCAGTACTAAGCCAGGCTGAGACTGGATTAATGTGTCTTGCTCAAGGCCACAACACAATAGCACTGGTGAGGCTTGAACCGGTTTAGATCTTGAGGCTTGGCCATCCAACACTCATAGGCCATCCAACACTCGTTGGATGTGCCATAGGTTGTTTCACTAATAGGGGATCCTCTTAGCACACAACAATCAAGTTTGTGATATATCAATCTGTGTTGAACCTTATCAAAGACCTTTGAGAAATTAATGACGTAAATTAGTGCTGTCCGAATAAAGCTATAAACATGACATTAGCGCTATGGCAGATTTGTAAATGCTCGCGTCAGGGAAATAAATAGTGATTTCAATGAGTTATTTAAACTGCTGTTTGCCGACTCAATTTCACGTACATCGCTAATATTAATCGGTTTTCCATGGATATTGTCTGCGTGGCCAAACTTTTCCATCTTCTATCGATTTATGAAACGCTGGTGTAAATTGCTTTCACAAATTAGCAATGAATCTTAGGAGCGTTGTAAAATGATAAATAGTTTAGTATTGTTGCTGTTGTTGTTGTTGTTGTTGTTGTTGTTGTTGTTGTTAATAATAATAATAATAATAATAATAATAATAATAATAATAATAATAATAATAATAATAATAATAATGATAATAATAATAATAATAATAATAATAATAATAATAATAATAATAATAATAATAATAATATTAGTAGTAGTAGTAGTTGTTTGTTTGTTTATTTGTTTGTTTGTTTGTTTCAATTCTTTACGTCCCATCAACATTCTTTCAGTTAAACAGGGACGGTTCTTCCTGGGCTGAACCAGTACTAAGCTAGGATAAATGTGTCTTGCTCAAGGATCACAGCTCAACCACTGAGCCAGTAGTAGTAGTAGTAGTAGTAGTAGTAGTAGTAGTAGTAGTAGTAGTAGTAGTAGTAGTAGTAGTAATAGTAGTAGTAGTAGTAGTAGTAGTAGTAGTAATAGTAGTAGTAGTAGTAATAGTAGTAGTAGTAGTAGTAGTAGTAGTAGTAGTAACAGCAGCAGCAGCAGCAGTAGTAGTAGTGGTAGTGGTAGTAGTAGTAGTAGTAGTAGTAGTAGTAGTAGTAGTAGTAGTAGTAGTAGTAGTAATAGTAGTAGTAGTAGTAGTAGTAGTAGTAGTAGTAGTAGTAGTTGTAGTAGTAGTAGTAGTAGTTGTAGTATATTGCTTATTCGACTTATTCGTCACAAGTGATAATGACTAGAAAGTGTCACGATCACAGACTAACCAATTACACCATGAGGAAAAGATATAAGAACACAGAGAAATTAAAGAAAAAAACTCTCTTCCTTTGCGAGATGAATGCCAAACTAGAAAGACACACATAATTATATATCACAAAACAAGAACAAAAATCCCCGCATACAAACAATAACGACGTAACTCCACTAAATGTGCAGCAGCTGGGTGGTGTGGGCGGGTGGAGGTGGCAAATACAAGTATACTGGCCTAATACTCACCCAAAGCCTGTTATTGTTAAAGTGCAGATAAATTGTTTCGCTCGCATGGAGTTCAATGAATCACTGATCCTACTGGTGAAATTGGAAGCCATGTTTCTGAATCAAGACAACCTGGTCTTGCTTGCATTTGACAGACTTTCAGCAACCATTTGATGTATACGGTATGCTCTCCTGCGGTGCTGAAATCAAGTGTGGTGTTTTCTAAGGATCTTTAGGGCCCCTTTCATTTTAAGAATATGTAAACAATACTTTGGTGTGGTCAGCAGTAAGCAATTTCTGTATGCATTTGGTTCTGCAAAGAGAAAGTGAGTATGACCAGGAAATACCACAATGAGTCCAACCAATGGCACCATGATGAAGAGACAGAAGATAGACGAAATAATTCACACACACACTAAAGCAACCAGCTGCGAGATAAAATGCAAAACTAGACACAACAAAGAACTGTATCACAAAGCCAGGACTGAACACAGAAAACCCACGCACAATAACAAATAATGATCCAACAACACCAGAATCACCTGCTCTATAACAGAGAGCAGATACAGCCACGGAGAAGGGGTTGGACTATATTTTTGGGAGCAAGCCTCGTTATTAGATTTGGGATTGTTCACGAATAATAGCAAATAATCTCCATTTGTATTCCACAGGGATAAACATATCTAAATTAGCATATGTAATAGCATGTAGTTTCATCTAAAGTTTATGATAAACAAGATGATTTTAATTTTGAAATTGTTGAACATATCCCATTTCTGGATAGAGATGTTCCTCATTATTATTGTATGTTATTTCCCAGCTTATTTGTTTTCGAGAATATGTTCAAATGTCGGTGACATATTTATTTGACTGCAAAGTAAGAAAGAGGGCAAAGATCAGGAATCGATCATACAAATAAGCACCACAGCTGACCCAGGATACCAATGGGAAAGTGACAACTTCACAGTTAGACATCACAAACGAGACCCATAGTCACTAAAATAAGGCTATTAGTATCATAAATTTTGGGTAATTCTGTAGTCTTTGATTGTAGAATTTCCTGGTCATATCCATTTGTATTTTAGCAATCAAATAAAATTAACTTAGATTCTGTTGTTGTTAGTTAATTGTATGTTGCTTTTCCCGTTTAGTGCGGGGTTTTTGTTCTTAGCCCTGGTTTTGATAGAGTTTTTATTTTTATAGTTTGGCAAACATCTCACAGAGGAAGAGAGCTATGCTTTAGTTGTGTTATTAATGTCGTGTGTGTGAATATTTGTGTTCTGTGCCTCTTCCTCAAGGTGCCTTGTGTTATTCAGTGGTCTGTGATTGTGGCATTTTCTGGTCATACTCATTTGTTTGTTTTTTAGCATTCAAATCAAATTAACTTAGATTCTGTTGTTGTTGGTTCATTGGTTGTTGCATTTCTCATTTAGTGTGAGTACTTTGTTCTTAGTCCTAGTGTTACTATAGTGCTTTTGGCAATCGTCTCGAAGAGGAAGGGAGAGCTGTTTGCTTTGCTTTGTGATCTTGCTTTCACGTGTCTTGGACTCAAAAATCTAGCCAACACAGAAGTAGCACATGAACTTGAATCACCGACACAATATGGTTTATATTGTCAAAGACGTCAAAGCATGTATGTTATGTAGCAGTCTCCACGCGAGCTAAACAGATTTGTTTTTACAAAAGCAGCCGCTAGGACAAAGACTTGCCAGTAAAATTAATTTAAGCTCATGCAGTGGCTTTGGCTGCTGTCCATTCTAAAATAGTAAGTAAGTCGTAATTAATTGTTTATTGTTGCTATCATTATTGTTGGGGTTTTGCATTAGGCCCTTGTTTTGTTGTTTTGTTATACAGTACTTAGTGTCCTTTCAAGTTTTGCAATCATTTCGCTGTTGATGAGAGGGCTGGTTGCTTTACTTTAATTGTCTCCTTGGTTTCATGTGGTTATAAGTATTCCTCATGGTTCTGTGGGTTGGTCTGCAGTGTAACATGCATACTGTCACATGATATCCATGTTATATCCAACCTTTTTTTATAACGTTTGATTATCCTTTTTAATTTGACCACTAAAATTAGGCTTTCCAACAATTCTTTTGTGAACTAAATCACCATAAAATACTGGCTCCATAATGCCCTGTTGCAGAAGAGTTTTTAAACCAATAGTGTATTTAACAGTCAACTCTGACTGTGTGTGGTAGAATTTAGAAAATGCTTTACGAATTTTATATCGACAACCTTGTCAGTCGAAAATAATTGGTTAATGTTGCTGAAGTTTCTAACATTAGAACATACTCTCACAAAACGAATTAATTGCAAAATATATACACCATAGGAAGGAGATCGAAGAACAACTTCATCAAGAAATGGGAAATTAACTATTTCAAAAATAAAATCATCCCGTTTATCATAAATTAAAGATGAAACTATGCCATTTGTTATGGACAAGTCTTAAGTCCAAGAAAGGTCTTCAGTATAAAAGGAAGTTGCCTTATTTAACCGAAGTTCAGTGGGATATATCTGACTTACCATTTGTTCGAAATAAGGATTATCAATATTAAGCAAATCATCTAGATATCTTGAATCATATCTTTTAGGTTGTTCACAAGTGAAAAAGGCGCGTTTCTCATTACAAACCAAATGAAGTGAGCACCCTCTGTTAAAGTTTGTTCAATTAATTCAGTTAATTTTTCTGTAGAAGTTTGTTTTAGCGCCTACAGATAAGGCTGCTAACGATGTTGATGTCGTTTGAAAAATGTGCTACATTAGCACCCAAAAGCAAGAACTTAGCACTGCTAAAACCTATTTGCATGATTTTGCTTGATGAGAGGTATGTCGTTGATAGGCATCGGTGCCATATAGCTGCAAAGTTTGGTGTGTTTGTTTGATGAGGATCATAGCAAGCTTCATACGTTATACTGGTTACCTAAACTTAAAAAAGACGCTATAAGTGACGTTTTTACTAATTATATATAGTTCATATATACCTCTACCAAATTAACCTGATCCTGACCTTTATGCATGAATAAATTATTACGGTATTAACACTGAATATATAGTTTTTCGTGATGGATCGCGTGCAATCGGTATGTCTCGAGCAATTACGGAAATAAACGTCTTGGTACAATTGCGATGAGATCCGTTGATAACTCAATCCACAGTAGTCGTGTGGTTAGTCAGAATAGCTCTAGACACGTAAATTGTGGGTTCGAATCCTGGTTGACCCAACTTTTTTTTTATTTCATTTTTCTTTGTTTTCATGTCAAAGAAATGCACATAAACACAAAACATGTAAGTTCACGCTTTCTTTGAAAATGTAATGACTGACAACTTCTTGATGCTTGGAGTTAGAATTTAGTTTGCGAATATAGGTCTACACTCGTGCTCTTGGCTCCAAAGCAAAATAAATCAGTTATAGCAGGTCAAAGCATTTCTCTAAAGAGCAGCAAGGAGGTCCATATATGAGCCACGACATGAGATTTCCAACAATGTGGTATGTGCGACAAGCAAAGGCTCAGACCAGCATGCGCATACGCACAGTCTGATCAGAGCCTTTGCTAGTCACTTGCATATTCTATGGATGGTAAGCTACAGAATGAACAGCATTTAGTTTAAAAGGAGGGTGCACAGGCTCACTTGTGCCTATTCGTGTCAAAATGCCACATTGTTGGAAATCTCATGTCGCAGCTCATGACAGGCGATAGTTTAAGTACAGTGCTACGGATCCGACGAGAGAATGCTGTTGTCACCAAAGAGATCAAATTAATTAAATGAGAGAAACGATATTGCAAAAGGAGAAAATTTGATAAAAATAAAAACATAAGTCTTTTCAATAGTTACAATAATTAATGTCGCGTACGGGATTCGAACCAACAACGCATAGCTTAAAAATATAAGTGTGCAATATTAACGTGTTCTACCCATTGAGCCACGCAGGCAGCTGATAATCAATTGAGCATTATTGCGGTCGGCCGTGGCCGGCCGCTTATATAAACATCATTCAAAACACACATCAAATTCAGGTTTTGACCGAAGCTTTATTCCCATCTTCACCAGCGAAGGTTTCGTCGTATCTACCTTTCGACAAACCCTTCGCCTCACGGCCCTCAAAATTTATTATTAGCGCAGGCTAATCGACCAATGAAAACGCCAGGAAGGATTTTTTCTATAATTACTTCCTGCCAATCAGATTAAACATAGCAGTTTATCGGCATCTATAATACACCACCTGTTAAGTCGCCATTAGTCCAGATAAGCAAAGATTTTGGTCGTAAAATTATTTATTTTTCTTCAATCCTTCGGTTCAAAATTATGTTATGGGTGCTCACATGCCCCCACCCCCACGAAGAGGCCGCAGTGAGTGTCCTAAAAACTTTTTTCGCACATTTATATGTATGGTAATGTTTTGGTGGTGTTTGGGGTGTTTTGGGGTGGTTTGGGGTATTTCGAGGCCGTATACAGGTTTCCAAAAAACAAATTTAGCGCATTTTATGTAGGGTGATGGTTTGGTGGTGTTTGGGGTGTTTTGGGTAGGTTTGGGGTATTTCGAGGCCATAGGTTTCCAAAAAAGAAATTTAGCGCATTTTATTGCGGTCGGCCGTGGCCGGCCGCTTATATAAACATCATTCAAAACACACATCAAATTCAGGTTTTGACCGAAGCTTTATGCCGTGCTCAGGCTATATTTTATATGCTGCCGAACAACGAGTGGGGTACCAAATATCGTGGGTTGACCTACAGCGCGAAGTAAACTGTCCGTGAAATCTATAGAGTGAGGCAAGTTCGTCCAGGAAGGCGTCAATTTGCCCTGTCGTTTAAATAAACGCAATAAGTGTTAGCTTTTCAAAAAGGCTGGCGAAAGTTAAACGTCCCAAAGTCAAAGCGTCCTTGATTGGCAAAGAGTGCAAGCGAACTTCACATCAGTAAACGTACTTCTGTGGTCGTCATCCACATCTGATTACATAGAATTACTATGAATTCAGGCACTGTCTTATGACGGTCATGACAAACAGGTTTTATGCCCCCAAAGGGAGGCATATAGTAATAAAACTGACTGTCCTTAGTGTCCTAGGTGTTTGAGTGTTCATATCATATGCGGAGTATATCTCCTATATTATTTTAGGCAGGCATGCCAAAAATCGTGTCTTAATGCATTTAGGGTCATGGAGCGTCACGCACCTTTACCACTGCCATCAGATCTAGAAAAATCGTGTCCACAACATACATCCTAGGAATCCCAAATTTGATTTGTGAACACATCTTGGGGTCACGGAGTCTGTACATATACAGTTAAACGACCACTGTGACCTTGATTTTCTTGCATTAGTTTTAAGAAAAATGTGCTGTCTAGTGTTGTCAAATGATTTTTCCATAAATGTGTCGCATGCTAGATACATTACCATAACATACCATGATTAAGCTGGGTGCTTTCAAAAGATCAAGCAACAACTCGCTGGAAGCATGTGTAAAATGGTAACAAATCACAGTTCAGGTGTTAATAACCAGGGCTTAGAATAAATCTACATGGACAAGCTCTAGAAGTTCAAAATGGAAGAATGCAGTGGGCAAGAATACATACAATGATAGGGCTAAGCGACCGCCAGCTTTTTTGAAAAGCTAATACTTGTGTACGGTGATGCTTTGGTGGGGTTTGGGGTGGTTTTGGGTGGTTTGGGGTGTTTCAATGGACCGCACGACGGCTATGCTAACAGATCAAATTCGAAAACGAGTTTGCCTCGCGCTAATAGGTAGCCCTACAGATTCACGGACAGTTCTGCCTCGCGCTATAGGTTAACCCACGATATTTGGTACCCCGCTCGTTGTTCGGCAGCGCATAAAAACTAGCCTGAGCAGGGCATTCACCATATCTACATTAATTGCTGGTTACCGGTTTACAGGTGGTCAGTAATGGATAAACAGGTAACCAGTACCCCCCCAATACCTGGAAATGGGGGGGGTCTGGTTACCTGTATTTACATTACTGACCACCTGTAGACTGGGAACCAGCAATTAATGTAGATATGGTGAATAAAGGTTCGGTCAAAACCTGAATTTGATGTATTTTTAGCACAAAGTTTATATATACGGCCGGCCACGGCCAACCGTAACTAGTTTGTCTAGATAGGGGAGACCGGGGCAAAATGATACACGGGGCAAAATGAAACAGCGCGATTTTTCAAACGATGATGCCATATATGACGTTTCTTACTCAGACTGAATGCGCATTTTGAAATCCGCCATATTATAAGAAAGGCTCAGCCAAAACAGAGCAAAGTTAAGCTTTTTATATGAACAATTGACTTTTGAGGCACCCTGAGTAAATTTCGAAGGTATCAGTTATTTTATGAATATGAAAAATGTGGTAGATATATATTTTAATTGTATCGTGTAAATTGAACTATATAGACAATGATATGTCTCCAAATAATCAGAACTATTTTGGGTAGTCGTATTTTTAAATTGTTACGAGAACAGTAAACAAGAGGTCACTGGGGCAAAATGATACAGCGTGGTTGGGGCAAAATGATACAGTCTGAAATAATCTAATTTTACTCTGTTTTAAAGCATTTTCAAGATATTGTTATTGAAACTGTCTATTCCTATCACAAGAAAATTATATGATACTGCTATGTCAGAAAAGAACCATTTTATTTTGCAGAATGTTAAAAATGGGTGGTCAACTGTTCCGTGGCAAAACATAAAACATAAATGGTAACAAATGTGACTCTGAAAATTCAGAAAACTGTTCGTGTTCAATCATATTTCCGTGGCGATATATAGCATTATAAATTGTTTAATTGTGTTTATAGTTATTTCTGTGCTACGTCTTGTATACTTGGATCTGAGATGAGAAAAGTCTTAATAATTACTGTATCATTTTGCCCGGTGCATGGGGCAAAATGATACAGCTGACCACACATTTTGAATGCTTGATTTCAAGCACTTATGTCACTTTATGCCTGTTTTTCTATCTCTCAAGTTGTAGCTAATACTTGACAGTGTATTATATATTTAAAAGCAATAAGATATATCCAGTCACAAAAGCAGGAAAAAATATTTAAAAAAAGTGGATCATTTTGCCCCGGTCTCCCCTACAATTTCTCTGGACTATATACTACATTGCCTCATAATATAATCAAAGGAAAACTAACTGAATTAATTTAACAAACTTTTAATAGAGAGGGCTCACTTTATTTTGCTTGTAATGAGAAACTCGAATTTTCACTTCTGAACAACCGAACAGATATAATCTATGGTCATGTAAGAAGGTTTGCGATGCTCTCCATTATCTTTTGGGCAACATATATATAAGATTTGGCTCAATGATGGCCCTGACGTTAAGCTTTAATCAGTTGGTTGTTGCTTGATGCTTTTCTTTGGTTGGGCCCATCATGGCTCAACTTGAGGTTTTCTTTAGTTCAGACTTTCTGCGAGTCATTACCTCTTTTCTTTGTTTCATCATAGTGTGTTAATTTGATTAGATTGTTTCTCTGTGATGATACATTGCTATTGTTAAGAAGCCTCTATGCGAGCTAAACAATTTGTGTGCTTTGATAACAGAATCTAGGGCGAAGGTTTGGTACCAGTAAAATGCTTTTAAGACCCTGGTGGCATAGGCTGCTCTGTGTTCTAATGTTGTGATCCATTGTTTACTGTTGCTCCCAATGTTTTGGGGTTCTTTGTTTAGTACTTGTTTTGTCATTCAGTACTTTATGCCCTTCTAGTTTAGCAGTCATCTTGATGGGGAAGAGAGAGACCTGGTTGCTTTACTTCAATTGTCTTCCTGATGTCTTGTGACTGTTAGTGCTCTGTGGCTCTTCCCCATGGTGACGTGAATTTGTCTGCAGTGTTGGATTTCTTTTACTCCAGTATTCAATTGTATATTCTGTTGAAACTTATCTTTGTTTCATTTCCTTTTATATCTTGATTTGTATTTACTAGATGATACATTGACAAGTTAGGGATCTTTCATGCGAACCAAACATCTATTTGTTTCTTGATCCACATCAGAAACAAGAGTGAAGTTAGCACCGTAAAACATGTTTAAGCCCTCCCCTGTTTTTTTACTGACCGTTTCAAGGCAGTGCTTCTTTTGTGGATCATTTATGTCATTTGTGTTTTATGTCTGTCATGCTGTCTTGTCTGTTCCTTGCAGCCTTGTGGTCACCTGCTGGGAAAGGACTGACCTCTTGGCTCTCTTGTATGTGATATTTGCTTGTGTTTTCGTCACTTTCTCATATGGTGTCCTGCCTTGTGTGTGGTATTTGATTGTATCACTTCCTGATCCTTGCCTTCTTCCTTACATTGTAGTATTTACTGTTCATACTCGCTTGCTTTTTTCATATTAAATTCCTGGACCCCTTAATATTTTTTTTTCAAATTTCTAAAAGTGACTTTAGGTTTAGGAATATCGAAATTATTGCAATAAAATGAAATTCTACTATCAATGTTATATTCAAACTGTTTAATTTCCATGTAATTAAAGCATTAGATTCAACATGCTCTCACTTGCACCATGGATTACAAAATTCTTGCAAGTCACCAGCAATTTCTTCACGACATTTGTTGAAGTCTATTGGTTAAGAAAACCTGATTTTCCAGGTTTATTACTCTCAATTACTTTACCTCACCCCCCTTCTTATTCACAAGCTGTATTTGCTGTTCTGTGAGAAGCTATATATTCAGGTTGTATAACTGAAACCCTTATCCCGCACCTATTCACACTGTCCATCCGTCTTGTCCTAAGTGTCCTGAGCATATCTCTTATATGGGCCTCGTTGTAAGAAAATCTGTCTTCACAGCTACAGAGACTAGCTAGAAAATCGAAATTACGCTTGTAGCAAGCTTAGATATGGTGCTTTCCAAACAGCGAATAAAAAGGCGCTGATCAGACTGCGCGGATGCGCAGGCTGGTATGCGCCATTGTTGTTCGCAAACCTCCCAAGATTGGTTTTCTCGCGACGAGGCCCAATTATTATTTGAGGTAGGAATCCCAAATTTGATGTATGGATGCATCATGGGGGGACGGAGTGTCGGAAACCATTTTCGGGTCACTGTGACCTTGACCTCTGTCCTTGTTTCTAGAATAATCGTGTTCAGGGCAATTATTTTGTAGTAGGAATCCCAAATTTGGTATTTATATGCATCTTGTGACGGTAGATTCTTGCATGTCATTTTTTTGGTGACTGTGACTTCAACCTCTGGCCTCGTTTCTAGAATAATCGTGTCCAGAGTATAATCTCCTATATCATTTGAGGTAGGAATCCTAAATTTGGTATGTGGATACATCTTAGCATGACGGTGGGTTGCGTCACTGTGACGTTGATGCTAAGACTCCAGCATTGCTTCTTTAATAATTGAGTCTGGATAATATCTCCTATGATCACAAATTTGGTGTATGGATGCATCTTGGGTTCACGGAGTGTCACATACAATATATAGATCACTGTGACCTTGACTTCTGACCTCAATTCTAGAATAACCATGTCCTGAGCATATCTGCTAAATTATTTGACAGAGGAATTCCATATTGGTTGTGTGGATACATCTTGAGGTTGCAGATTGTCATATTTAGTTTCTGTGTCACTGAAACCTTGACCTTTGGCCCAAGTTCTAGAAAAATGGTAAAATTGGTCTATCCGGCGTTGTCAAATAACCTTCCACAAATGTGTCCCTACTAGAGCCATTCCATTGGGGTATTTTGTCATGTGACTGTGACATATCTTATTTCTGTCCTGAAAATGTTGTCTGCTTTTGGTATGTATTGCATATACAGTAAAACTGGTCTTAAGCGGCCACTTAAAAATGGATAAAACAAAGGTCTTCTTGAAAAATGGTAGCTTAATGAAGGTCAGGTATTGCAGAATGCTCCCCTTGGAGCATTCTGCAATACTTTTGACCTGCATTAAGCGATAATTGGTCTTGAAAAATAATTTTTGGTCTTTTTGAGAGTGGCGGTTTAAAACAGGTTTTACTGATCTATGCAAACAACATACATACAGTTATATAGTGGAGATGGATATCTGTTTTTGTGTCTGAGCCATTATCTACTTCAATATTTTGTGAATGAGAGCAGCCAGGCCTCGAGGCTATAAAACTTGAGTTCATTCTCAAACACAAAATAAATCGCAATGATTGGCTGCTTGCAGACATGTAATAAAGCACAATGATTGGCTGCTTGCACTTTATATTGAGTTTGAGACTGTACTCAAGGTTTATAACCTCCAGGCCAGGGCTTTGGAGATACTGTGCAGATGTGCACTCTCATCTGAATCTTAGCTGTTCACTAATGTGAATTGTGATAAATACCAATATAAGCTTATGAGCTAGCACAAAATGGCTCATTATATTTTTTTTAGGGCACACCATGTTAGAGTTTCCCAAATATACTGTTTCACTGGCCCTGATTGTTTTGTTTGATTTGATTCTTTACATCCCATCAACAATCTTTCAGTTATAAAGGGACAGGTCTTCCTAGATTGAACCAGTACTAAGTTAGGATTGATGTTCTTGCTCAAGGGCACAAAGCAGTGACGCCGGTGAGGCTCGAACCCGCGGCCCCTCGGTCTCGAGTCAAGCACCCTACAACTGAGCCACTGTGCTCCCACTGCCCCTGATTGCTGAACATTGTTTTTGTATTTTTACACATAGAACAGACCCTGGTTAGATGCTGCAATGTGATATCATGTAGGTTTACAAGGTGTACCATTATACAAGTGTCACCAAGAAAAGTCTATACTTTTATCAAATGAAAGCAAACAATGATGGCCATTTATTTAATTTTATTTTCAACAGTATTAATAACAACAATTTTAAGGACGGAGAAGTGCATTAGAACTATGGTTATCACATGAATTAAATTAACTTAATTTCGCAAGTTTTCATTGTCATCTGCTGATTTATTCAAAATCACCTTTTAAAAAAAATCTTTCAGGAATACCATCAGTGTCAAACAGCTTGAATCCAGATCAAGCCCCGCCTTTTGTTGAGCCTGATCTAGGTCCAAACAGTTTGCATATATCATATGTGTTATCAGCAGATGACACTAGTAGTTAAAAAGCTGGATGCTTATTTTCTTTCCAGTACATTCACTGAAAAAGCAGTTCAAAATATACATATATGGTAGATGGAAATGTGAACAAATCAGGAAAGCAAAGTTTTGAATGGGTGTAGAAAACTTGTTTACACAAGAAATACACACAAAACATGTATACAGCAGGCTCTCCATGACTGTGTATCAAAATGAGCAGTAGTACTAGATTTTGACTTACATCAGAATCCCTAGTTTATGTACACGTTGATACCATATGTACAGGTTGATACCAGTTAAAGTGGTATTGACATGTACATAAGCAAAGAACGTAAATATGTTTTATGCTAGAGACTTGCCTCGCGGCCAATGATTATTTCACAGGCCTCGGTACAAAGGCCTGTATGATCTCATCAAAGTTGTATATCTGCAACTGATTGCATTCAGTCTTGATGCAGTGTCCATAAGGCAGTTTAATACTCAGTTTGGTTTACAGCTTCATGTCATGACGTATATTTTATCTACAAAAGGCTATTATTTAATTTTGGAAATTAGTTTTCAGGAAAACACCAGGTTTTATTGATTGACAGAACAAATAGACCATTGGCCTTCTTTTGTTAACATATCCAATTTTTGGCATACGTTTTGATATGTTTTGTTCATAATCTCTATGCTGGCCATATGGTTCAACATAACCTATTCCTGGCATACAATTTGTCAACAAAACCTATTCCGGGCATACATTTTGTCAACATAACCTATTCCTGGCATAATTTTTGTCAGTCAGTAAAACCTGGTGTTTTCTGAAAAAAAAAATTCCCAAATAAAATAATAGATTGTTCTTCACTCCTTCCCAATTTTTATCCTGTTAGCCTGCAGCATTCCAGTTGTAAGCATGCATTTACAATCAGAGTAAGAAACAGTGTGAATCCTGATCAGATGGCTTCATCAGGTGGCAGCTGATCTAGATATACAGTGATTTCAAAAACGATAAATCCAGATTTCCTAACAGCTTATTACCCATCTTGTAAACAAAGGCTAAATGTAGCCACAGCAGCACACATGTTGAGCTATAAAAAATATATATGTAAAGATAGATATCAAATTATAAAAGAAATTGGACGGAATAAAATTTATCTAGCATAAACCAATTACTTAAGCATATAAATTGTGTCAGAGTAAAACTATATACTCTGGTTTTATAATGGCATAGATAGTGAACAATTATAATGAAAGTCAAATGCTTTAAAAAAACATAAAATTTTATCAGGAAACATCAAATATTATCTGATAAAAACAAAAAATTTTCATATGCTTATAAAACAAATCTCATGACTGAAACATTATAATCACTGTATCAATTGTCTTTAAACTTCATTTTATCTGCAAATTTTAACTTTAAAATTGGTTGTCAATTCATCAACCCTTTGCCTGCTAGTTGTAACTTCTATCGTTCACTGTTATTTTTTGCAAACAATTTGGACCCAGATCTGGCCCTGAAAATGTCAGCCCTGATCTGAGTACAAACTGTTTGTCCTGTAAAGAATTTTTTTGAAAAATATTAGCAGACGACAACAAAAGCATAAAAAATTACCCAGCATGCAAAGAGTCTTAATTGAACAGGCTATGCAGCAATCTCTTCCCCTTCTTGTTTTTTCCTGATGTGGCTTCTTTTCTTCTTGGCTGCTAATTCTGCCTCTATCCGTCGCTGTTCCTCCTCGGCAGCTTTCTTCTGGATGTCATCAACTTCATCCAGAAACTACAATAGAACAGAATGGAATATTTTCAAGTGTGCTCTATCAGGGTTCATACAGGGAAGTTTGAGTAAAATTCAAGGACTTTTCAAGGACTTATCAAGACTATTTTACAGTTGTCAAGGATTTAAAGTTTAGGAAAAATACTGATCGAAGTGTTAAAATTCTTCTTAAAAAAATGCTAGACTGAGATAATGGAGAAATTAGTACTAGATAATGAGTATGAGTGTGAAATTGTTGTGCCTTATTTGGTGCAGCATTAAATATTGAAAATGTTACGCTCAAAACTTCTGTTTAATTATGACAACAATTTTATACTGATTTAGATCTCTATAAACAGTGTTAAGTTCTACAGAAAATAGAAGAATTCAAGGACTTTTCAAGGCCTTTGAGCAATTTTCCAGTACTTTTCAAGGCAGATTTAATTTTCAAGGACTTTTCAAGAAAGCCCTCTACATTCAAGTACTTTTCAAGCCTGGGCAAAACCCTGTCTAAATAAACTGTCAAATCTATTATTTCATTCAAAACAATACTTTTACTTTGCATTATTCGAATAAAAAGGATTTAGTCATTAAATAATATATAACCTCAAAATTGATAAAATATTTTCAGTATATCTTATCAAAGCATATGTTCTGTGAGCTTAAGAGCAATTTATCACTGAGACATTTCTTTTAAGTATCCAAAACATATTTTTGAAAGAATATTGTTAAATAGTTTCATAAATATGTCCTATTCTCTAATTCCAAGGTATTCCAAATTTATTTCAAAATAGCAAGTACTTCAAACTATCACAGTTCAAATTGTCAAAAGTTTTTAGTGTACATGCATATATAACATACAAACCGGAAAAAAAGAAATTTAAACCATGTTTTCAGATATATAACACATGTTGGCAACTCTTCAAACCAGGACTTTTTAAAGCCAGGCCTTGAGCCTATAAAACCGTTTTCATGCTCAACTCAGATGAGCATGAAACTGCTCATAAAAGGTAATCAATTTTGTGTTTTAACAACAACAGAATCTAGGGTGAAGATTTAGCACTAGTAAAATCCATTTAAGCCCCCCAGTGGCTTAGGCTGCTGTCCGTTGTAAGGTGGTGGTTCTGTTGTAGTTGATCTATTGTATAATATACTTCCCATTGTTTGTGGGAGTTCTGTGTTTGTCTTTGTTTTGTTATGCATTACTTTGTGTCCATTCTAGTTTTGCAATCATCTTGAAAAGGAAGAGAAAGCTGGTTGCTTTGCTATTATTGTTTTACAGATGTATTTTTACTATTAATGTTCTGTGGCTCTTCCACGCAGTGCCATGGGTTGGTCTGCAATATGTGATTGTGGTATTTCCTGATCATACTCACTTTTTGTTTGCATTCATAAGCAGTTGAAATTTCATGAGAATACAAAAAGTTTTAAAACCTCTGGGCCTGGTTTAATATATCAAGTAACATTGAAAACATGAACCAACCAAAAATAGAACAAACAAAAAAACTACCAATGAAACTGTAAATCTAAACACAATTGAAAATTGCAGGATGAAAACATATTGGCACCCAGTTGTTTATAGCTTTGTTAATCAGAGCCTTCTCTGATGTTTTAGTGGCTTTTCTATATTTTGATATTTGCCACTAAGTGGCAAATATCGAAATAAAGAAAAGCCACTAAAACGTCAGAGAAAACTCAGACTAAGCTTTGTGTGCATAAATTAAATTTAAAGCTCATTTAAACAACTGGGCTTACATTCTTACCTGCTGAGTTTGTTACAGCCACTAACAAACATGATGGGCATAACATTATCAATTTAGTCATTTAACATTTCAGTCCAACTATCAAGGAAATACATTTGAAATTTCAGACCAACTATCATGGAAATACATTCAAAATTTCAGACCAACTATCATGGAAATACATTCAAAATTTCAGACCAACTATCATGGAAAATTAATACATTTGAAATTTCAGACCAACTATCATGGAAATATATTCAAAATTTCAGACCAACTATCATGGAAATACATTCAAAATTTCAGACCAACTATCATGGAAATTGAATATATTTGAAATTTCAGTTCAATTATCAAGGCACTGTCTTAAGCGACCACTCAAAAAAATAGACAAAACAAGGTCTTAATGACAAATGGTAGCTTGATGAAGGTCAAAAGTATTGCAGAATGCTCCCACTGGAGCATTCTGCAATACTTTCAACCTGCATTAAGCAATAATCGGTCTAGAAAACCAATTTTGGTGTTCATTTTGAGTGGCCGCTTAAGACAGGTTTTACTGTATCACTAAAGTGTGGGTCATGATGAGCCAGCTTCTGAAGAAATGCTAACCGGAATCCACACTGCCATTTTTTAGCAAGCAATCAAAACATAATAAAACTCAGTCTTGACTTACCTCTGGTTTCCGTCTCTGCTTTTTGTCCATAAAGTCTTTAAATAAGTTTACACCATGCATGGTTGCTAGTTCATAATTCTGAAATAACAAAGTAACAATGCTGGCGAAATGGAAAAGTCTTGGATTTCATAGGAAAGAAAACATTCTGTGCTTACAAAGTAAGTAATAATTGAGCCAGTGCATGAGATTTCCAACAATGTAGTATGTGCGACCAGCAAAGCCTCAGATCAGCCTGCGCATATCCGCAGTCTGATCAGAGCCTTTGCTAGTCGCTTGAGTTTTCTTTGATTGTTAAGCTACTGACCGAACACCATTTGGAGTTTCTGAGCTTAAATGTGGCTGCAGAGGCTCGTCCGAGTCTACACTTGGCAAAATGTCAAATCGTTGGAAATCTCATTCCGCAGCTCAGGTAGATAATCTAGATTGTCTACTAAAAAACTATAGATAAGCAGTGGTTAAGAAGTACATCTTTTGCAAGTAACTGACAACTGTCGTACTTAAATCAGTTTTAGAAGAGAACAGAGTTGTTGGATTAGAGGATTTAGTGATAGTAATACCATGGTTTGTCTGCCTGTACATGGCAGGGGCGTAACCAGAGATTTTATCATGTTGAAGCGCACAAAAATGGAGAATTAAGAGATACATGTATATGACCTATAGTTACTTTACTTTTCAGATAGCGAATAACAAAGGCGCTGATCAGACTGCGCAGATGCGCAGGCTGGTCTGCGCCTTTGTTGTTTGCAAGCAACAAAGTCAGGGTTTCTCGTGTCTATGCCATATGATGTTGAAGCCCATGCTTCCTGGCCTCCGCCTGGCTACGCGCCTGCATGGAGACAATCCACAAGCTTTAGCAAGTAGATTATCTCTCATAAAAATGTACAACCATGGTGTAAGTATTTTATATCACCTACATTAGTGTAGAGCTTGCAGATTACAAGATCTTGTGTGCTAAAGATGGCAAGGGCAGAACAAATTTTCAAACTTAAGATTTTCATTCGTACTGGTGTCTGACTGGGCTGGATCCAGGGTGTATTTAATAAAGAAAATGGTTCTTTTGTCATTTGATTACTAAATTGATCTCTTTATTCTTTGCATGGTAGGAAAGTTTTCACGATTTTTGTCGTCTGATGATATTGTTTAAATTTTCAAAATGAACTTTTTTGAAAAAAATCAGGAATATTATCAAAGCGTCAAACAGTTTGGACCCAGACATTCTCTTAGTCCTGATCTGGGTACAAACTGTCTCTTAGACCTGCTCTAAGTACAAACTGTTTGCAAAGGTTATCAGCAGATGGCAAAAGATGTCACTGTGACAATGCCTTCAGTCTACAAGGTTCCCACAGAAATTCAAAAACACAATTCCCTTATTTTTCCATGATTTTCCATGATCAACAACGTAATTTCCATGACTATTTAATGCACGGCCTCCAACCTCCCCTTTTAGCAGCATCTTCACAATGCTGGGCATAAATTCGGAATACAGCAACAACAGCATGCTTGTAGACCATGCATGCATTTAGAAATAAATAAAACTTAAAACCACCAGTAGCCAGAAAACTAGCTGTCGGACAAACATGTGCCAGAAAACTAGCTGTCGGACACACACTGGTGGTTTCGTAAAATTATTTCACAAAATTCCATTATTTTCCCATGATTATTCAGGTTTTTTCAAATTCCATGATTTTTCCAAGCATGGAACTTTTTTAGTGATTTTCCAGGTTTTCCATGATTTCCAGAGCTTGTGGGAACCCTGAGTCTAGCTTCACTCACCAACTCCTTGCTCTTTTTCTTAGCTTCTGACATTTCTTGGTCTTTTAGAGCTTTAGGGTCCATAAGGGGTTGGTCTGTATCTCTCTTCTGCCATGTTTTAGGGTCCAGGTACCAAGCACCATATTTAAATTTGATCCAGCTTGGTTCATAATTCCCTGAGTATTGCTGAAATAAACCAATAGACCATGACATGTGATAATGGTACTTAAAGGGGACGGCAAACCTGATGATTACTATGTTTTATATGAAAGACCTTAATAAACCATGAATTTTGATACCAGTCTCATCTAAATCAGTTGAAAAACGTGGAAGTTGTGAGTGTTTGGATATTTGCAAATGGACTGTTATGGAAGCGGCCATATTGTAGGCTTAATGACGTCACACAGCCTAATTAAATATGTGTAATCAAAATAAAAGACAAACCAATGGATAATTTGCAATTATCTTTAATAAAACATGTTCCTTATGTATAAAGCTGCATATCTGCTGAAACACAGTCAATGTGATAGTATTGATAACTAAAAATTAAGTAGATGAAAAAATGCTGAAAACTAATTAAATATTCAAACGGCGGCTAAATGTTGGCCATATTGAATTCTTTAAATGTCCATAACTTCCCCATTTATCAACCGATTTTGATGATACTTGTATCAAAATTCATGGTTCATAGAGCTCTTTCTGATAAAACATACTTATAATAATGTTGCTGTCTTGCATGCTGGGTTATTTTTCATGCTTTTGATGCTGTTTGCTGACTTATTTCAATATTAACTATTTCCGAAAATTCTTTCAGGAACACTATCAGAGTGTCAAATGGTTTGGATCCAGCTCAGAACCGACATAACACTGGTCCTGACTTGGGTCAAAACTGTTTGCAAAGCTCATCAGCAGATAACAAAATACACCGTTAGCAAGCAAAGAGTTAAGTTGATGTTAAGAAACATTTATAACACATAATAGAAATTCCATGCACCAGTATATCACCTTTAAAGCTTCACAGAAAAGTTATCCAACAAAGATTTGTATTTATATTTCATTTTTCTTTGACTTAACTTGCAAATACCAAATTTTTAATGCTAGCTAAATCTTTGTAAAAAGTTTTGAATTGCTAACCATACCTTTTAGAAGATAAGGCAAGCACAATCATCTTTACAGTTAGATTGATTAATTTTGATCTTGAGGATGCTGTGAATTTTAGAACCTTTGTAGTTTTGTACTCTTCCATTTATAATTTAGTTTATTTTTGAAACTATATTTGTATGAAACAAATGAAAACTGTGGACATGCACTCAAATTACCACTTTTACCTCAATAAGACTTTAAGAGTCCCTGTCACATGTAGCAGGCCTTTAGATAACAGTGTGTAATATAAATCTGATTTTCTTATTCCTCAACCGAAACATATGTTGAGGGTACTCAAAAGAACTGTCTCAATGAGACAGTTCTTTTGAGCATCCAAACAAATGTTTAAACATGATGGACAAGTTTATGCTCAACTTTTTTTGTTTATCTAGACCTGTGTGTAGAAAAGTAGAATCAAAAGCAGTGAATTATTAAATGGTAATCAAAGTTTATCACACAGCTTACATCTGTTTATGGGATTGCAGTGGCTCAGTGGTAAAGTGCTTGACTTAAGATCAAAGGGTGTCAGGTTTGCGCCTCGGTTGAGGCATTGTGTTGTGTTCTTGAGCAAGCCATGAAACCATCCTACAATCACTGTAACCAGTTGACTTGGACATTAAGCAATATATCAAACAAAATACATTTGCTGACTTATTATATATATTTAAATTTGTTTTCATTTCCTAAAACAGTATACAAAGTAGTTATACAGTAAAATGGGGAATAAATGGTTATAGCTGATCAGTATATGTATTTGGCTTTTAGTGAGTTTTAACGGCTCATGTAGTAAACAACATTGTGTCACCCATAAGAGAGTGGTAGACTGAAAAGAAAGCTGGATAAAAATATTGCCTAAATAGAAAATATTCTGACAATAACACAACAGTTTCTATACCTTTCCTCTCTTTTCAGTTTGCTTGAAATCAAAAGCAAATATAATATAAAGCTAAGTGTATGTTATGGCACAAAAAACCCATGTCTCTCTCCCTTCTCAACAATAAGCATGATGTAAAAAGAAATTACAAAACAAACATAAAAACAACATCTTCAAAACTTCAAGATATAAAAATTTGCTGAACCATAATATATGTATGTATGATGTACACAATTAAGTCATAGCTATTCATTTTCGAAAGTTTGATGTTTATTAATCAAATTGTCCTAAAATTACAAAAAAACAAAACATATGTCATTTATGTGATCAATCATTATGTCCAACTGACTTATCCTGAGCATGATTTCAAACCACTAAAAACACTCAAAACTGTTGTTATACACAAGCTCCCAAAATAATGAACTTTGCCCCCCCCCCCCCCCCACCACACACACACCTTAAGGTATTGAAAATATTTCTGTCATTTATTTAAATTTACCTTGCCAATGATTTAAAAAAAAAAATCCCAGAGCTTTAGCCCAACCTTAATTGTACTTTTATCATTCTTATCCTACATTTAGGGGATAACTGTATTTTCAAAATTTCATTTGGGGAGGTATATCGTATATACGGTCTGAAATTTAGATTTACGGCGACGCGCGAGCGGAGCCGTAAAATGTGATTTCCGAACGTATACCCGACAATATACCTCCCCAAATGAAAATTTTGAACATGGTTATCCCCATTCTAATGCCATTCTGCAGATTTGTCTGGAATTGCAGTGTTGCAAGCAGCATAAAAGCCGTACGTCATCCAACAAAATATGACGTAATTAATGATGTCAAACAATTTCCAACAGTATATTGCAGGAATGAGGATATACTGCCACAAATGTTTGAAGTTATCCAATCAGATGTCCCGTTACAAAAGCAAGTGCATTAGAATACTGCATTATTATACAAGGATGAGGATTGTACCTACACACATCTTTAGGTATTGAAAATATTTCTGTCAACAATATAAATTTCCCTTGTCAATGATTTTAAAAAAATCAAAAGAAATCCTAGAGCTTTAGCCCAATCTTAATTGTACTTTTATCATTCTTATCCTACATTACTGCATTGGGCCAAATGAAAAAAATATCTGTGTTTAGAGTAACCCGACCCTACCTAAATTTACTGGTGAAACCTAGAATATTTTCAGGTTTCCTGGAAAAAAAATAATTTCATGCATTTTGAAAGGCAAAATGCCTTTCAAAATGCATAAAATTTTATTTTTTCCAGAAAAAAAAATAACTACAAAAAATGTATGTCTACCCTACCTAAAATTTTCAGCCCATTACCCGAAATACACTTATTTTTTCATTTGGCCTTATCATACAAGGCTGCGGATTGTACCTACCCATTAGAATACTACATTATCATGCAAGGATGAGATTTGTACCTACCCATTAGAATACTGAATTATCATACAAGGAAGAGGATTGTACCTACCCATTTGGTTTTCTCTTGCTCTTCTTGTGGTAAATTCTTGCTCTGCTGCTGTTGTTGTGGTACCGTTGCTGACATCCTCAGCTCGGGTGGTACATTGGTCAACTCGACCACATGTATTGGCACTGACAGAGCTGGTTTAGTCTCATAGCCACTAGCAAATAGACTGGTTATAGTGCTCTCCTCAATATTGTTACTATCACCACCTAGACTAGCGACCCAGTCACAGAATTCCTTTGTCACATTTTTTATATGTTCCTCCTGGAAAACAAATTAAGGAAAATATATAAATGAGAGTTTGCCATTCTGAGTGTATTATGTGAAAGGTATGCCTGGTCATTTGCACTGTGTACATATAGTCTCATGAATTTGTTTTTATCAGTGATTTTGTCATCCTTGTAAGCCCAGGCGTAATCCATTCCGTTACATTGCATTCATCATTAATGAATGCAGTGTAACGGAATGGATTACGCCTGGGCTTGATGAATGCAGTGAAACGGATTGGATTATGCCTGGGCTTACGAGAATGTGATTTATCCTGCTCATTTACCTTTTCATGATGTATGGAATCACCCATCTAGTGATAAAGTACAGATTGGATAGTCCATTATATACTTAGCATCAATGAAATGTTACCAGTGAATTGTATACACTTAACACTGGACAATATTTGGTTCATTCTAGACAGAAAATTACCATTATGCCTGAGAATTCATTTTTCAGGCATAGAGTCTATGGAAAATGGTGTCTATCATGCTGGAAAGCATGACACCAAGTAGTTGTCATTGCAATGTATAGGAAATGCATTGTTTTGATGCTACCTTAACGTTTGATCCCATTCTTTTTTCGTAAAATAATCTAAACCATTTTAGTGGTGTTTTCATGGAAATCTCTCAGGCATGTTACAACTTGTTCGCTTTTTAAATTAACGGCAGCAGAAATAAAATTCTGTGCTATTGATCACATGACATCGTGTTCGGGAATGATATAACTTTGTCAATGCAATAAAATCAATAAACAGATTTTGTAACATTACGTAATGATGTCTATTAAGATGACAAAATCTTAATGTTTTCATACCATTTATTAAACAGTCCTGTGATAAATAGAATCTAACATTTGTGCTCCTGTATTATTGAATTTATCAAACTCATTGCTTAAAAGAGAAAAAATGCTTAGCAAGCCTCATATTTGATCTCTTTTCCTCAACTCATTAAATAAACTCAATAAACCATGAGCACTCATATAAGATCCTCTATGTCATACCTGTGAACTGTCCTGAGGTTTCTCTCCTGCTTTTTTCTTTTCTTTCTTCTTTTCCTCTTCTCTTTTAGAGATCCATTTGTAGGGGTTCCTTACCATACCTTCCTCACCCCTGGAATACAGCAATGAGGCGATTCTATTTTTCTTATAAACAGGTAAAGCATGACTTTTCACTGCCACACGCATATGCAGTAATCTGTGGTAGGTTCAATATAACTGTAAAGTAAGATTACCTGCATGCCCAAAATCAAGGTAAACACGCCAGTGTTTGTTTACAATGATTCTCATTTATCTTTGAATCCACTATACAAAACGAATTATTAAAAAACAAAACAAATAAAAGGTAGAAACAAAAGGGAGAAAAAATTACTTTATTTGCTTCATCAGTGTAATTGCCATGTATGCTCCAGGCCTTTAGATAAAAAGCGTAATAAAAAATTAATTTTCTTGTTTCTTAGCCGAAACATATGTTGTGGTAATGAGACGGTTCTTTTGAGCACCCAAAATATATGTTAAATCTGATGGGTAAGAAAATAATTACAATTTAAGCTCAATAAATTGTTTAAACCTGTGACGCTCTAATAACTGCACATCTTAGATGCTTTCCAAAAAATTATCAAAACATATATCAGTGAAACTTTATGGCATTCAGAATTGCCAAATTCTATCAATCATTAGCCATTTAATATTAACCCTTTCTATACTAGTGACTCCTAAATGCGGTCTTTGGCAAACAGTAAAGACCCAGATGACCAGGGTCTACACTGTTTGCTAAGACAAAAACAATCATCATCAATGAAACAAATACATTTTTTATGTGGAAATTATAACCTGTGCCCTCTCAAGTAAATACAGCGGACCATCCAAAGTTTATTGCATCAAGCCAAAAGGGAGAATCCATTAGGGCATAAATGGTTAAAAATGATTTATGGTCAAGACAGTTTAAATTGTTCTCTAGAAAACTCTAAAAAACTGCCAAGAGTTTGAAAAATTAAAAATTCAATTTCAAGGAACATCCACTGTAGTTAATATGAGCTTTCTATGAGCACATGTGCATTTAGTTAGAATGACAAAAGCAATTTATGCAAAAAAGAACAAAACATGATAATCAACCTGCTTATAAAATCATTAGTCACCAAGGAAATGCCTCGTTTATGGATCTTCATTTGTTAAAAAACATGAAAGCTTAAGGCAAAAATATATGATTCTCTAATTGTTGTGATGAGCTGCAGATTGAACTAGAATTGTCAGAGAATCTGACTATAGCCCCGCTGCAGTGCTTTGCATGCAGTAAAAGGCCAGAGTTTCTCAAGATATTGAGTGGTAACATAATTCTGACACCAATCAAGGGCCATAACTCTCTTACAAATTTGCAAAAAATGACAGCTAACAATCCCAACGTAGATCTTGTCAATATAAATAGTTATATAAAGTTTGGTCAAAATCTGTCCATTTGTTCTCAAGATATTGAGCAGAAAAGAAATTTTGGAGTTAATCAAGGGCCATCACTCTGGTACAAATGAGCAAAAAATGATGTGTAACAATCCCGACGTAGATATTGTCAATAGGACCTGTTTACCAGTATCCAGAATAAAATGGGTTAATAAAGATCCATCATGAGGACAAAAACAGTGAAGATTCTGTATCATTCATAAAAAGTAAAACTGGGATTTCTGGAATAGAAAAGTGCCAGTCTGGCATCAAAACCCTGCCAGATAGCCTGTTTTCCAGACCAACACTTTTCTATTCCAGAAACCCCAGTTTTACTATATATCATTCTGATAAGCCACTTTGATCAGACACTTGCTGATCAGTGTCTACTATGCTTTCAATAAAAGCTATCACAGAAGAAAAGTAAAATGACATAATACCCTGTCACTTACCTGTGGCAATAAATGGTATAAATGTTTAAAACAGTTAAGTGCACAATGTGCTTATAAGGTCAAATACATTGTCACTGAAACGGAACACCCTTCTTATCTAGGGATATGCTATTACAAAACAGTACTTTACAACACAACAAAAAGTGAATATCCTTAATTACAATATGCATGTTATGAAAGCAAAGCTGATATTAGTTTTGACATGTCTTTATATTATCAATCAAAAAATATTACTGAAGATAAAATCGTTGCTGAGAAAAATTTTAGTATTTGATAAATGGGAGAAAAATCATCACATCAGACAAATTTTAAGATCTCTTACAATGGCACTTTAAGTTAAATGAATTAGGGCTATTTATATTCATCAACATAAAATTCTCTTTTGATTCATATAAATATAACAAATTCTTTTCTTGAAAAATTGATGGAAATTAAAAGGAAACAGACAAATCAGTAATGGACCAATGCAGGACCAGTAACAACACTCCAGCTAAAAGGGCATATTTCAGAATAATTTCTCAACAAAACCATACGGTGTTGGTCCTCAAAAAGAACCATCTCAATGAGATGGTTCTTTTGAGTACACACAACATATGAGTATCACAAAATATGCAGCATACTTTGATGCCGAAATATAAGAAGAAAAAATAATTTAATGCTAAAAATTTAAGTTTTAAACTTGTAGCGTATAACCCTAAAGTTTTGAACAATGTGGGACTCTGGCCAGCCATATATAAAAAGGATCACCTCCATCAACAAATGAATTTACCTAGAAAATAAAAATCCTTTTTTTCTCATATAGAAGTACAAATAATTGTAGTTCAAATACATACCAAAGACCAAAGCAGTACTTGTAAGTGGTATAAAACAGATGAACTGTGAAAACTTTATGTGAAAAACCAGAAATAAGGACAATTAAGTCGTATATAAACTTGTACATGTGTCTTGACAATATTTATCCACATATATGTTACCCAGACTTAGGTGCAGACATCTTTCCCTTTCTTCCTTGGCTAATCTTACTAGAGGCTTGTGCCTGCTTGCTTTTAACACTATTGAATAACAAAAAATAAGAATTGAAAACCTCAGAATGTTTCAATTCTCTATAAACAGTCCCGGTAATAAATTAATTTAAGTTTATAACATGTATTAGGCATGGATTCTTTTAGTTATTTATGGCTCATTGACATGTTTATCTTTATTATGCTGTCTTGTCTGTTCTTTGTGATCACCTGCTGTGTGATGTGCTTTCCTGTGTTTTGTCACTTTCTCATATGGTATTCTGGGTCAGCCTCAGGTATGGTACTCATTGTATCATTTCCTGATCTTTGCCTTCCTCTCGACTATGATCAAAAAATTATCAGCCTGATGTAATTTTACAGTGCTTGGACTGGTGTATCACAGTCATATTCACACACTGTCTCAATAAGACTGAAAGACTGTTGAAAAGATCCTCAAGTTCTTAAGGTGTTTGCTGTTTTTAAATTGTTCTTTAGGTTGGTTTTAAAGAAATGATCAAAAAAGTTCTCAGCAATGGCTAGAACACACATTTAGCAAGACAGTAGATTAAGATCATAAAACTTAACTGGACATCTCACATTCCTGGTTCGCTTCATATCAGTGGCGGATCCAGAGGGGGTTCACTTGAACACCCTCCCCACCCCAATTTTAAAATATCCTATGAAAATGAAATAATTTGGTCTCAGTGAGACCAAATTATATCATTTTTATGGGATATTTAAGAAATATGAGATAAAATCAGGAAAGCAAACCCCCTTCACCTTTATACATATGAACCCCCCTTTCCAGAAATCCTGGATCTGCCCCCTGAATTTATACCTTCAAGGTTCGACTATATATACAGGCCTTTAGTTCAGAGTGCGTACCAAATAATTAATTTTCTTATTTCTCAACCTAAACATATGTTGTGGGAACTCAAAAGTACAGTCTGAATGAGACGGTTCTTTTGAGCACCCAAAACACATGTTAAAACTAATGGGTAAGAAAATATTTAAAATGTTACGCTCAAAATTTTTGTTTATCTAAACCTGTGATATATATATGCCTATTGGATAAGTATAACATCCCTAAGTTGATATGAAAAAATGAGAACAATAAGACATGTTCCGATCAACAGAGAAGAGCTCTCAGGTCTGATACATACTCTCTGAGTTCACTTCGATCATCTCCAGATTTGTCCTTCTGTCCGCTCTGTTTACTACTACCAGCATCAGACTCTATAGCCTCCTCATCCTCCTCAGCAAGGGAACCCTCCTCATCATCTACGAAGTTCATCTCAGGATCTAGGATGTTCATGATGTCTTCAAACAACTGAAAATGGATACCGGTATTCTCTTTATGCCCTAAATGTCACTAAAATCTAACAAACTCATTCTACCCTCCCAACAACAAGTTTGGTTAAAATCCATCCACTGGTTCAGAAGATAGTGTGCCAAAAAGACTGATAGGATGCTGACCTATTTGGACATTTCAAAGTGCTGGTGTGACCTTGAAAATAAGGTCAAGGCCACCAACTCTAATAAACTACTTCCGCCCTCCCAACAATGTATCTTTGCAAGTTTGGTCAAAAACCATCCACTGACTCAGAAGAAACACGTGGAAACAAAGCTACGCGGACACCGATGGGTTCTGCACCAAAAACAAAACCTCTCACACATTATGTAGGTTTCTTCCAAATATGTACATGTAAGTAGTACACGTAATATAAGTTAAGGCTTTACCTCATAGAGACACCTTTTAAACGCTTTTGCATACAGAGCAGACCCAGATCAGGCAGCCCTTGTTAGAGCTGCCTGATCAGTGTCAGTTCAGTTTGCTTATGGAAATATGATTAGCTTTGATCCCACACTGGTGGAACTGGTAAGTAATTTATTTATTCTGTGTATAAATGTGAAAGTTTATTTAATATATAATTATTCATAGTGGGTGGAACTTAGAATGAATATTATTGAAGGAAAGGGTTAGGCAATACCTCTGGATTAACAGACTCCTCTAGATGTGGATAAAGAGCAAGGGGATGCTGCGTCAACCCATATTCTATCTCATTGATGTGTTCTCTTCTCTGCTGCTGGAGCGGGGTGAGTCGTGAGAAACAGATTTGGTCTTTGTTAAACCTTCTCTTGACGGCAGGCTGCTTCACTGAGGCAAGATTTTCACTGGAATTCTTGATTGCTGGGCCTGGACCTTTTGTATTCTGTAATAAATCAGTTGTGTTTAAAGCTGCATAGTCTGTAACTTTGAACATTTTTCGAAAAATTTTCTTTTCTTTTTAAAACATTTGTAAAAGCAGAATTAAGTAAAGTTTTCACAATAAATCTGTTCACTATAGCTGAAAACTGCGTGGAAAAGTGAATTATCTTATAAAAACAGGTGTTTTTTTTCTATGGTTGGCAATTATTTGCGTCCCTCCAATAATTATAGACAGGTAAGTTTTAACATAAATGCTGTTGTTTTGATACAGATAATTTGTAAAGATTTATGAAATTGGTAAAATGTATACCTGAATTATATTTTTTTTACTGTGTTTTTGAAAAATAAAAACATTATTTCAAAAATTAAAAGATCAAAAGTTTCAGACTATACAGCTTTAACTCTTTGCTGCAATGCATCAGGCCTCCAAATAAGAGTGTGTATTAGAAAAATATTTTCTTTATTTCTCATCCAAAACATATGTTGTGGGTACTCAAAAGAACTGTGTCAATGAGACGTTTCTTTTGAGCACCCAAAACACATGTTTAAATTGATGGGTAAGAAAATAATTAAAATTTTACGCAAATAATGCTGCATGTTGGGTATTTTGCATGCTTTTGTTGTCATTTTGTTCAAAATTAAATTCTAAAAAAAATTCTTTCAGGAAAACTATCAGAGTGTTCAACGGTTTGGATCCAGATCATGACCGACGCTTTGTTGGCCCTGATCTGGGTCCAAACTGTTTGCAAAGGTACTCTGATATTTCATTAATATGTAGGATCACTCGGGCCATTTTTTGGGTTTCAAAATTTTGAATTTTAATATTATTTGGGGGTTTTCTGAAAAATGAATATTTTTTGGGGTATGAAGATTTTGTGGATATTTTTTTGGGATCATCACAAAATTGAACTATATTATTTAGGGGTCATTTCTATGCATTTTAGGGTCTCTTCTTAATATGGTCAAGGTATAGAATGGGGGATATTTTTTGGGGGTGCTAAAATTGCAAATATTTTTTTGGGTGCTTGAAATTCCTGCTATTTTTTTGGGGGTGAATGGTAGATGCTGTGCCCAAGCCTACGTAAGAAGAAAAAATGAGAGGACCCCGCCTGAGCTTAACCCTCGTCCTGCTGATTCTAGATTTATCCTTCTTTGAAAAAACAGGATGAAACCATCAGGATCCACACTGTTTTCCACTTATTAAATAACCGGAATGTTGCAGTTCAACAAATAAAAAATTTTGGAGGCGTGTAGTACATTAATTAATCCTTTACCTCATAGAGATGCTTTAAACGCTTTTGCAAACAGAGCAGACCCAGACCAGGCAGCTCTTGAATGCCTGATCAGGGTCTACTCTTTTTGCTTATGGAAATATGACACAGCTGATCCTACACTAGTCAAACTGACAAGTAATAGCTTTGTTCTATGTACCAACATGCTAGTTTATTTATATAATTATTCATAGTGGGTGGAGCCTAGCATGAATATTCATGAAGGAAAGGGTTAAGTTATTCTGTAAAGTAATTTTACCTTAAGTGTGACATCGCCATCTACAGGAGGTGGTAAGCCGTCTCTAAAATCATCTAAACCATCCTTTAAGAACAACCAGTTTTTACCCATTAAGTTTTTATTGGTGTCTGAGGGCTTTAAAGACTTGATGTAAGATGTTTGCAGTCGCTCCTTGTACCTGGAAAAAACATTGGCACGGTAAATGTTCAATAATTTCAAACACTCATTGCCTGCCAAAAAGGCATATAGAGACACACAGTGCAGACCCAGATCAGACTGCTTAAATTCTAAAGAAGCAGTCTATTGTTATTTGCAGATCTTATAGCCACCATTATATTTGAGAAGAAAAGAAAAGTGCATGACCAATCTACTTGCACATTACTAAAACTTCCACACACCTATATTACACTGGGTAGGCCGCAATCGAAAACGTTAAAACTATCGACGAACGTAGATAAAAAATCATTAGAAACAGTTTTCGGTTGCCATTTGTCGCCTGACTGGCGACAAATGGCAATCAAAAACACTGTTTCTAGTGATTTTTGATCTGCGTTCGTCGATTGTTAAGAGCGTTTTTGATTGCTGTCTACCCGGTGTGGGTATACATCCTCATAATATTCAGGCATTTTGTTAAGAGTGCGTAAGAGAAAAATAATTTTCTTATTTCTCAACCAAAACATATGTTGTGGGTACTCAAAAGAACCTTCTCAATGAGATGGATCTTTTGAGCACACAAAACATATGTTAAAAATTATGGGTAAGAAAATATTTATAATTTTATGTTGAAAATTTTTGTTTATCTAAACCTATGAACATTACAAAAACATAGGGTATATGCAAAGTTTCCAAAACATCCACTGAAAATTGTAAGAGGAGTAGTTCAGAAGAGCAAATTTTTATTGTTCACAAATAATATATCTATACATGTTGTACAAAATCAACAGCAAACATATGAAGGCTTAATGTATAATTAGATTGCACAATGAATCTAATTGTAGTTGTTAAAATGATTCTAGCATACAAAGGAGTAACAATTATAAGGTTTATCAGAATCCTAAAGCATGCTGCTCATAAACATTGATCGTTGTCCAGTCCCAAATTCAAAGGACCTTGTCCAAAACTAAGTAAAAGGAGTACATACAATCCTCAAATGCATGGGTGAAAGTTTTCTGGATTATTCCTGATTTCAGGATTTCGAGGATGATTTTCCACAGAAGTTCATCCTCAAAATGCTGAATTAAGGAGATTGTATTAGCTTCTCTGATTTATTTTCAGTCTGTTTAAGACCAAATGACCATTTAAACTTGAAATTGTACATGTAGAAATTTGGAAAGTTCAGGATTTTGGAAATTTTGAACTTTCACCCATGCAAAAGTACACTTACCAAAGGAATGGATCGTCAAATTTTTCAAACATGACATCCATGTCAAATACATTTGTTTTAATCTGAGGTGATGGGTATATTTTTTCTTCTACTGTAGAATACTCAGAAGTCTGCGAAAAGGAAGAGTCTCTGGCACTAGGGGGAGGTTGCTCACAACTGCCTGACATGCCGGAGCCCGAGACTGAATCCTCAAGTTTGTCCAGGCTCTCTTCAAACTCGCTATTAGGCGTGAAGTGAAAGAATAGTGGAGAAAGATAGAAGATAGTGAGATTAAGATTAACGCTTTGCCTACTGGGTAATTTTGCATGCTTTTTTGTCATCTGCTGATTTCTTTTTCAAAATAGACTTTTTCGAAAAATTCTTTTAGGAAGACTAGCTACCAGATTGTCAATGTCAAACAGTCTGGGTCCAACTGTTTGCAAAACAGTGCTGTGGAAATACCATGCCCGTCTTGTCCGACCTCGTCCCATTTCATTCAGGTAAAGTTGAAAATTTCAATTTAATTGTCCTTGGACAAGTGCAAAAGGACGTGTAACGGTTTGGCCGTTTTTTGGCCCACGATGGATTTGGTTGAAATTTAAATATATGGTGGTTTGATCTTTGCCTTTTCGTATGAGCATGTTTTTGAATTAACGACGGCATATGCAGTCACATGAATTAAAGCTTCTCACTAGTGTGTATAAACAGAGGTTTGTTCATGAATGTGGTTATTTTTTAAGATGCAACAAACAAACTGATCTCAAACATAATACCACAGATGCTTGTGTTTATACTCGTCATGTCTATGTCGTAATTTGAGCTAACACTACCATCATTAATTAAAAATTATGCTAAAACTTGGCTAAATACTGTGTTTACGATTACCTTGATGATATGTTGTTTCTAGGTGTAATATATATTGAACATTGAGTGTTTTATCGCGTTTTCCAGTTAATGGATAGCTCAAACAAGCCTATTCCGGTTTAGTCATATCAATATAATCAGTACGACATGTACAAAAGAGTGCATGTAACATGTTAAACGCGGCATTACATGCATACATTACATACATTTTTTTTGGCTGGATTGGTATGAAACATGATTATAAATAGTTATAAAGCTACAGAAATGATAATGGAAGCTTTGTACACCTTTTTTTGCTCACAGCCACAATAATTAAATAGATACATGTGAGTGTTGTACATGTGTATATCTGTCTGTTCATCGGTCAGTCCGTCTGTAAATCACACTTTTGTGTCTGTGACGTATCTTCCAAAAGCCTGATTCGATTATAAGATTAATTCACAAAACTGTGCACCTTTGTGGCTGAACATGCAGAATAAATGAATACTTAAAGGCCATGTCAAAGCAGGCGGTCATAGGTTACATGTACAGAATGCATATCTGCTCCATATTTTCGCATGTCCCAGCTCAGATATCCAACAGTCGTGATAGTTCTGTGGTCTATATTACTTACCTATTATCTTACGTGTGACTTAGGGATCGCAGTTCACAATCCCCAAGAAACATATGTTTGTGTCATTGTGCATGACCCTTCATCTTTATTGCGTAATACATATTCAATCCAGGAAACATTATGACTGAAATATGGTTCACTGTAACGTAGAGCAATGACGTAGGGCTTAAAAAACACTTAGTCATGGTTCAAGCATTTGTGGTGCAGACATCTATTTCAAGGGTGACAACTTCCGTCAAAGCAGGGATTTCAGAACCGTTTGAACAGCCTACATTTTGTTTTAATAAAAGTGAATGAACATCTAAAACAGAGTATTTCGATCCTTGAATATTAAATGTATGCGTTTGTTGGTACCAGTGACTATTTACCATCTGCAGATAAGTGGCTGTTGTATATATACTGCATTATTTTAGCAAACACTTTTCGAGAGCGATATTCATTGAGGAGACAAACATTTTAGCACAGATATTGTGCACATGTAAGCATGAAAAGCGTATTTCACTTATTATGAATAAAATGCTTATGGCGTTCGCATTCAGGCCTATTGGCTATTTTATACATGCTTTCTTGCATAAATAACAATGAATTGAAAAGAACAAAACTAAATCAAAGAATTACATTGGTATATTTGCGACAATATCTGCGCCAACTATATACATCATATATGTACATGAGAAGTTACGAACTTCAAAAAATATAGATAGGTATTAGCTTTGAGGGTCAGTTACAAAATATGTTGAGAGTGTACATTTGTATACATCACACCAGCTCCTTTTTATTCAAATAACCTCACTTTAATAATATTACCATTAAACTGACACAGTTTTATAAAAAATTTGGAATCATATCAAATGATTCATATATCTGTGCTGTGAAGTAGCTTTTTGCTCTACCTTATGAACCGCTAGATGAATTGCATCGAAACTTGCACAGATACTTATCTGGGACAGCCAAAACGAATTTTAAGATTTTGGTGACCTCGACCTCATTTACAAGGTCACCAGGGACATATATAAGAAAAAGGCTTGTTTGCACTCTATCTTCCTAACCAATGACCAGATTTTGACCAAACTGACACAGATAATTCATTGGGAAGACCTTAATGAATTACTAGAATTCGATAACATTGACCTTAATTCCAAGATCACTAGCATCACATAACTCCTTTAAGTGGGTGGGGGACAACTCCATCTAATGTTTTATACTTTCCATTCCTAACTACTTTAGTATAGCCATATTAAACAGTGTCTGCCCTGTAATTTGAGAATACCAATAATTGATTATTTTTTCCTAATGCTCCAAAGAATGATCACATAATTTGACATTTTTGACAATCTGAATTCAAAGCAATGGGCCATGCCAAAAGAAAAGTGGCGGTGAGCTGTCTTTTTAAAAGCACATTGTACCAAAGAACTGTCTCCAGAAATCTATGTATCAGTTAAAGAAGGGGGCACATCAAACTCTCTCTCTCTTTCTCTCTCTCTCTCTCTTTCTCTCTCTCTCTCTCTCTCTCTCTCTCTCTCTCTCAAATATGACTCGCAGTTACTGAAGTGTTGTTGTATTTGCTTTTCAAACGCAATATATCCAAAGACTGTTTGTAAGAAATAATATTGATACGAGCTAGCTAATATGTACATTGTATTCCATTTTTGGACGGGAATCTTACGTCTCTCCAGTGATTATAGTACTCTCAGTGCTTTGATAAGTATGAATTATCTCCTTGTTAAATCTTGATTTATATGTTTTAGGAGATGATGCATTGATAAGTTAGGGGTCTTTCATGCAAACCAAATATCTATGTGTCTTGATCCACATCTGAATTAAGGGTGAGGTTGGCGCCGTTAAACCGGTTTAAGCCCTCCAGTAAAATATTTTACTGACCGTTCCAAGGCGGTACTTCTTTTGTGGATCTTTTATGTTTTTGTTCTGTCTTGTGTTTGCTATGTCTGTGCGCGTCTGTTTATATGTGCTTTGTGGTCACCTGCTGGGAAAGGGCTGACCTCTTGGCTCTCGTTTGTGGTGTCTTCTTTGAGTTTGTCACTTTCCCATTGGTATCCTCAGTCAGGTGTGGTACTTGATTGTATCGATTCCTGATCTTTGCACCTTTACTTACTTTGAATATTACATTTCAGGATAAAATTTGCAGAAAAAGTCTTTTTACGGTATTTGCCGCATGCGGAACCGACTCAGAGTTACCATTTTATGGTGTAATATTATATGCACAATAAAATGAGAAATAGTTTTATCCGGTTCCGCATGTGGACATGTATATAATTGAGTCACGAAGTACACGAGGGTGTTTGGTTTTACCATAGACTTAATGTTAAGTGTGGTTGATAGGGCATGCATCTAACCCCAAAATTTATCATAATAATACATTTTAATGAAGAAAATAAATTGTGGACATTTGACTAGAGACTCTTAGGTATCATTTGGTAATATGTTGGAGGGATTTCTTTACAATTGATTTTTTACTGTAAAAGTGGGCCATTTGTAATACAAAACCGTTACACGTCCTTTGTATAAAGTTAATAAAATTTTGTATTTCATATTTTGATTAATTATCATGAGTTCACATATTGCATTGGAAACAGTGTGGATCCTGATCAGCTGGCTTCTTCAGAAGCCAGCTGATCTGGATTTACACTGTTTACAAGAGAGTTGATATCTGCATGGTTTCATACTGTTTTCAAAAGTGTAAATTGTTTAAGCTCAGAAAGGTATAAGCTAATCTGTACTATCGGACAAGTAAAATTCTCTTTGGAAAAGTACATTATGGTCATGTTACTTGTCCCTTGACAAGCAGAAAATTTTACTATTTCCACACCCCTGCAAAAGTTATCAGCAGACAACAATTGTAGGCAAAGAGTTAAAAGAACGCCATATTTGACCTGATCAGTGCACTGTGTCCACAATAATCGTTTTGTTTATTTGATAGTAAGAATGATATTATTATAAAACTGCGGATAAAATTTATTAGATCTATGCTTAATATGCAAGAAACATTGATTTAGTTGGAACGATTTAGATAATCACCATTGCTCCAATACCTTGATTTTCATTGCCTCATGTTAAATTGCATATCATTTTTATTTGTCTGCCATGACCATTCATAGTGGATGTATTAGTGCAATAAATTAATTGTCATTTAAAACAGTGAGGATCCAGATCAGCTGGCTTCTAATGAACCCAGCTGATCCAGCTCCACACTTTTTCATATGCACCATGCGGGGATCGAGGAATTTTTTTTAGACCTCAACTTGTTTTACAGAAGTCCCATGGTTTATTTCAAAGAAAACTATAATTTTCCAAGGTTTCCAAAGGGGGTCCAACATTTTCCAGGTGGGGGGAGGGGGGGGGGGGGGGGGGTCCAACTGCTTATTCCCTATAGAAACACATATAACTTGTGATTTTCCAGGGGGGGGGGGGGGGGGGGTCTGGACCTCCTGTCCCCAGCCCCCTCTGGATCCGTGTCTGTGCAAACAATGAATCTATATTAATAACAGCCGGAATTACACCACTTCAGAAGTTCATATTCTGTACTAAATCAACCCATAAAGTATAAGTACTCAGATTGTGCTTTTAAGAGCATGTGCACTAATTAGGTCAAATATGGTATATAGTAAGAAGATAAGAACAGATGACAATAACATACCATATTTAATCATAAGAGATAGATTGATCTTTACCCATTTAGGCCAAACCAACCTGCTAATGACATGCATGCAGGGACTTTTTAGCAACTTTGGGAAGGGATCCTGAATTATTTTGTTTAGGTGATTTTTTCACCTAGTAAGCCTTGGGTACAAACTCCATTGATTTGTATAATTTCCTGGACATGGTCTTTAGAACTACCTGAATTGAATTGATAACCTTAAATATACTTTCATTTGAAATTGTAACCTTTAAGTACCAGAATAAAACAAAAACAAAAAAAGAGCACCTAAAAACTTGGGAAGTTATGTTTTAATTTGGGAAAAGTACATGTATAAGGGCATTCTCATATCGGCAATTTGGCAGCATGCTAGAATTATCTATACATAAGTATAAAGATTGCTCCCTTGTTGGTCGCACAATTACCAAATTATTTCTATTTCTTAATATTATGACCTTAAACGAAAGCATAATATATACATCTCAAATGCCGAAGAGACACAGTCACACTGCATCTCATTGGCCAATGGGCCTATATAGCAATGCTGCATCCCATCTTTTGAACACCAGGCCTTAATGGGTATTTAGAAATCTATTTGTTAAACAAATGCAACAAAAAACTGGCCCCACAGCACTGTCTGTAACCAGTCCAACTGCAGATCTAAGGGTCGCGAGTTCAATCCTGGCTGGGTCCCATACTTTTGTAGAGATTGATCATTAAATAATTTTTAGGATCATTCTCCTCCTTCCGCTGATTTAAGAAGCTTTGGTGTTAGTTACAAGTGAAAGTATGTGCACAAAGTACTGGTTAACCGCTCAGTCAAGCTTGCCCAGGAAGAAGTGTGGTTATAAGAACTGACCGCCTCGACTTGACCATAGCTTTTGACTGGTACGTAAAACATCAAGGCAAACAATTAACAAACAAAATACAACAAAACATACATATTTTACACACTGGATTTTTAAAAAAATATGGAATCAGTCTTTAGATATTGAAAGTGAGAATTACATGAACATCACTCATGCATAGGTTTCGATAAGCAAACTTTTGGAGTGTGAAATTGAAATACAGAGTGTAATTATTTTCTAGAACCTAACAAGATTCTTTTGAGTATTCAATACATATATTTTCGTTGAGAAAAAAGAAAGGCGCACCTCTTGTTTACCATGCGCAGTTTATGACGTAAGACTAAACGTAACGTTTTGCTTGATAAATAATGGGGGCTGCGCCCTTACACCCCTGCTTCCTTTTCGTGTAAGGGCTGTTAAATCATTTGTAGGCTACATTGTTACGATCTTCTCGGATTCCAATATGGTAGAAATAGAATAAAATGTCCCAGGTAAACCAGAGACTACCCAAATGAAAACTTATTTTCAATTAGGCATTCTTATCTAATTTGCTCAAGTAATATTCTGCAAGTCAGCTGTTAAAACCAGACAGTGTAGCAAGTTAGCAGCTGAGCATGAAGCTGAAAATTCCACAGAACACAAATCATGTCCTATTTTTTGCTGGTTGGTCAGGTAGAGGGTAGTTTCTGGTTTACCGGGCGCAATTTATTTTAGGGGTTTCTACCATATTGAAATCCGAAAAGATCGTAGCAAGGTGGCCTACAAATGATTTAATAGCACTTACACGAACAGGAAGCGGGGGTGTGGGGGCACAGCAAAACATTAAGGTTTAGTCTTACGTCATAAACTGCGCCCGGTAAACCAGAAGTGCGCCCAGGTAACCACTTACCATGGTTTTTCGCGGATTTTTTTGTCATTCAATGTTTTAACAAGCGCAAGATCATATTTTTGCTCTGCCACTGACATTTTTTTCTACTCTTTTTGTCGACTCCGCCGGTCGATTCAAGGCAATCGCTCTATGAAATTGATAACCGAATTAATCACTTCACAAATACTGCCATGTTACACATCCCAAGATCTGAATCGGCGCCGACTTTGTAGAAATATCGTCAAATTTAAACGGAAAATGTTTCCTTGGAGATCAATGTTTATAAGGGCGCTCTTCAAAGTGAGATACAATTGTTATACGACAGAGTGTAAAACGGTACACGAAGAGCAAATCCGTATTCGTCTAAACGATGATAAGCGTTCAGAATGGAGAGCTACCTCGAAGGAAATCAATATTCACTAGATCTGGACTGTGATAAATTTCATTAGTGCATACCAAATTTTTTATGACAAGATTATTTAACGAAAATTGATATCCAAATTTTCTACCTCTTGGGGGGTATACATACTGGCAATAGTAAATTGCATTTTTGCGTTAAGAAATATATGACAAATTGACTAGTAGGCTACTTAACATTTCACATTTCAGGTACCCACGCTTCTTTACTAGATCTATGTAAAAGCATATATTTCTCTTCAAAATATCTGGCTCAAGAGTGTTGCTGAACATTGTTAACCCTAAACCCAACATGCACGACTTTGTCGTCTGCTCATCTTTTCGGTAGCCATTATTGCAAACAGTATGGACCCAGATCAGATACGACCAGGGTCCATAGTGTTTGTTTGAATGAGACAATCTAATCTGAAGAGCATTCGAATATATGCAACTGACGTAAAAGGAGATGACTTTTTCAGAACAAAAAGTTGTGACGGAATTTTGCATACACATAAAACCATTAAAAATGCAAAGAAACCAGCTTTCTCTTCCCCAATCAAGATGACTGCAAAACTAGAGGACACAAAGTACTAAATAATAAAACAAGGGTCAAATTAGAACCCCACAAACAATGGGAGCAACAATAAACAATAAATCGACAACAATGGAACCACCACATTAGAACGGACAGCAGCAGGCTAAGCCACTGGGGGCTTAAATGTACTTTACTGGTACAGAATCTTCGCCCTAGATTCTGTTGCTGTTAAAACACACAAAACATGTTTAGCTCGCATGAAGGCTTCCTAACTATTACAATGTATCATGACAGAGAAACAATCAACACTCCTCAAGTTAAGTCAAAGCCTGGGCCCAGCCAAAGACAGACACCAGACACCAACCAAATTCGCCAGGTCCATCATTAAGTCTGAGGCCTGATCCGCCGTCGTGTAATCAAAGAGGAAACCATAGCTGTAAACCGTTATGGGGTTTACAATCAGACATAAAGTCTGTCGCATGATATCCATGTTATATCCAACTTTTTTTATAATGGTTGATTATCTTTTTGAATTGAACACTAAAATTAGGTTTTCTTACAATTGTTTTGAATTTATAAACCAAATCACCATAAAATACTGGCTCCAATATGCCCTGTGCAGAAGAAATTTTAAAACAAACTTGCATTAACAATCAACTCCGACTGTCTGTGGTAGGATTTTGAAAATGCTTTACGAATTGTATGATGTCTATAACCCTTTTTTTTTAAAATAACTTACCAGTCAAAGTTTGGTTTCTGTTGTTGAAGTCACTAACATTAGGAATACTCTCGCAAAAAGCTGCGAAATATATACACCATAGGAAGGGGAACAAGGGTCATCCCCACCAAGGTATAGGAACCCAATCACCTCAAAACCAAATCCACCCCGCCCATCACAAACCTTAGATGAAACCAAGTCAATCGATACACACAAGCCCAAATCCAAAAAGGCGACCCCAGCATCAAAGGAATCTGCCTCATTCAACTGCAGTGGGAGTCTGTAATTGTTCTATGTTTTGTTGTACGTTACTTTATGTCCATTCTAGTATTGCAATAATCTAGATGGGGAAGAGGGAGCTGGTTGCTTTGCTTAATTTGTCTTCCTGGTGTCTTGTGATGGTTGATCAGTTCTTCCTCGCAGTGGCATGGGGTTGTCTGCTGTTTGTGATTGTGGTATTTCCTGATCATACTCACTTACCTTTTTAAGCTCACCAGAGCCGAAGGCTCAGGGTGAGCTTATAGGATGGGAGTCGAGTGGGCGTCCGTCCGTCCGTCCGTCTGCCCGTCCGTCCGTCCGTCTGTCCACACTTTCAAATATGAATATCTCTGAGATCAGCTGGCTGATCGTAATCAAATTTCATCAGAAGCATCATTGGGGTGGGGGATTGACTCCATTAGGTTTTGGGCCAGATGGGATCAGAACTCTGGTTTCCATGGCAACAGATAGCTCCCATAGGGTTATAATGGGGAAAACCTTGTGACCACTCTTAACTCCTTCATTTTTGATTGCTTCTTCCTTATTCTTGCAGGTAACGAGGACAACCATAAAATCTTGGATGGGTTCGAAATTGAGCAGTATTCGACGAAGGACTTATGAGTTAGCTGCCCTTGAGCGTTTGGAAAAATCCCCATAGAGTTATAATGGGAGAAAAGTTGTGACCACTCTAGTGCCTTCATTTTCCAATGGATCTTCTTCATTCTTGCAAGTAACAAGGTCAACTATAAAAGCTTGAATGGGTTTGAATTTCGGCAAGATTCCATCACTGACTTCGGAGTTAGCTACCCTTGAGCGTGTGAAAAATCAATAAATAGTGTTGTGACCACTCTAGCGTTTTCATTTTTGATTGGATCCTCTTCATTATTGCAGACAACAAGGACACCTTTAAAATCTTGCCTGGGTTTGAAATTGGGCAGTATCAGACGAAGGACTTATGAGTTAGCTGCCCTTGAGGGTTTGAAAAAATCCCCATATACTTATAATGGGAGAAATGTTGTGACCATTCTAGTGCTTTCAATTTTGATTGGATCTTCTTCATTCTTGCAAACAATAAGAACAACTATTAAAGCTTGGATGAGTTTGAATTTCGTCAAGATCCCATCACACATTTTGGAGTTAGCTCCCCTTGAGCATCTTAAAGATGAACAATGATGTTGTGACCACTCTAGCTCATTCATTTTTGATTGGATCCTCTTCATTCTTGCAGGCAACAAGTAAACCCATAATATCTCGGATGGGTTCGAAATTCTGCAGGATCCGACTTGGGACTTATGAGTTACCTGCCATTGAGCGTTTGGAAAAATCCATATACATATAGACTTATTATGGGAGAAATGTTTTGACCCCTCTAGTGCTTTGTATTTTGAATGGATCTTCTTCATTCTTGCAAACAATAAGGACTACAATTAAAGCTTGGATGAGTTTGAATATGTCAAGATCCCATCACATAATTTAGTTTGGAGTTAACACCCCTTGGGCATCTTAAAATTAACAAATAATGTTGTGACCACTCTAGCTCCTTCATTTTTAATTGGATCTTCTTCATTCTTGCAGGTAACAAGTAAACCCAAAATATCTCAAATGGGTTCGAAATTCAGCAGGATCTGACCAGGGACTTATGAGTTACCTGCCCTTGAGCGTTTGGAAAAATCCCTCTAAACTTATAATGGGAGAAATGTTGTGACCACTCTAGTGCTTTCAATTTTGAATGGATTTTCTTCATTCTTGCAAACAATAAGGACAACTATTAAAGCTTGCATGAGTTTGAATTTCGTCAAGATCCCATCACACGTTTTGGAGTTAGCTCCCCTTGAGCATCTTAAAAATTGATGGACAATGTTGTGACCGCTCTAGCGCCTACATTTTAGATTGGATCTTCTTTATTCTTTCATCTTACAAGGACTCTCATAAAAGATTGGATGAGTTTGAAATTCGGCAGGATGCGACCAAGGACTTATGAGTTAGCTGCCCTTGAGCATCTGGAAAAATCCCCATAGACTAATAATGGGAGAAACTTTGTGACCACTCTAGTGCTTTCAATTTTGAATGTATCTTATTTATTCTTGCAGATAAGAAGAACAGCTATAAAAGCTTGAATGAGTTTGAATTTCGTCAAGATCCCATCACCAATTATTGAGTTAGCTCTCCTTGAACATCTTAGAAATTGATGGATAATGTTGTGACCACTCTAGTGCCTTCATTTTTTATTGAATCTTCTTCATTCGAGCACGTAACAAGGTCAACTATAAAAGCTTAGATGGGTTCAAAATTGGGCCAGATCAGACCTGCGACTTTGGAGTTAGCTGCCCTTGAGCGTCTTAAAAATCACCATAGACTTATAATGGGAGAATTGTTGTGACCATTCTAGTGCTTTCATTTTATAATAGATCATATTCATTCTTGCAGATAAGGATAACCATAAAAGCTTGGATGAGTTTGAATTCAGTCAAGATCCCATCACCTTTTATGGAGTTAGCTGTCAATGAGCATCTTAAAAATTGATTGATAATGTTGTGACCACACTAGCGCCTTCATTTTTATTTGATCTTCTTCATTCTTTCAGGTAACAAGGACAACCATAAAAGCTTGGATGGGTTGAATTTAAAGTAGAACCAACTGTAGACTGTGGAGTTAACTTCCCTTGAGCATCATAAAAAATCTGCATAGACTTACAATGGGAGATCTGTTGTGACCACTCTAGCACCTTCATTTTTGAATGGATTTCCTCATTTGTAGGTAACAAGGACTTCCATAAAAGTTTGAATGAGTTTGATTTTCTGCCACACCCATCCACCAGCTACAGAGTGAGCTGCCCTTGATGTTGGTTGGTTTTGTTGCTTTACGTCCCAAGTCAACAGCTATGGTCATTGCGGGACGGTCAGTTCACCTAACCACACATTTTTCCTGGGCAGGCTTGAACAAGCGGTTAACCAGTAATTCGTGCACATACTTTCGCTTGTAACTGACAACAACCCTTCTTGAATGAATCAGCGGAAGGGAGGAGAATGACAGTAGAAATTATTTCATGATCAATCTCCACGAAAGTATGGAACCGGGCCGGGATCGAACTCGCGACCCCTGGATCTGCAGTCAGACACGCATCTGTAGCCAGACACGTTACCGACTGCGCTACGCGGCCCGGTGAGCTGCCCTTGAGCATCTTAAATAAAACTATATAATGTTGTGACCACTCTAGCACCTTCATTTTTCATTTGATTTTCTTCATCCCTGTAGGTTACCAGGACATACATAAAAGTACGGATGAGTTTGAATTTCGGTCAGTACCCATCACTGACTACGAAGTTAGCTGCCCTTGAGTATCTAAAAACTACACTTTCACCAGGTTTCCAATGCAATTTTTATTCAGATCTTTTTAATACTTGCAGATAACAAGAACCGCCATAATATCTTATGTTTTGAATTAATTCCTGGTCACTGTTTCCAGTTCAGAGTTATCTGCCTTTGAGCATCGTAAATTATGGTGTCTCCAAACATTATGCCGGCTCCATGGTGAGCGATCGTTGCCCATTGGGCTACTTGTTGGATGGATCTTCTTCATTCTTGCAGATAACAAGATCAACCATAAAAACTTGGATGGGTTTGAATTTCGGCAAGATTCCATCACTGACTTCGGAGTTAGCTGCCCTTGAGCGTCAGAAAAATTTATGAATAATGTTGTGACCACTCTAGCTCCTTCATTTTTGATTGGATCTTCTTCATTCTTGCAGGCAACAAGTAAACCCATAATATCTCGGATGGGGTCGAAATTCAGCAGGATCCGACCAGGGACTTATGAGTCACCTGCCCTTGAGCGTTTGGAAAAATCCCCATAGACTTATAATGGGAGAAATATTGTGACTAATCTGGTGCTTTCAATTTTGAATGGATCTTCCTCATTCTTGCATACATTAAGGACAACTATTAAAGCTTGGATGAATTTGAATTTCGGCAAGATTCCATCACTGACTTCGGAGTTAGCTGCCCTTGTGTGTCAGAAAAATTAATGAATAATGCTGTGACCACTCTAGCTCCTTCATTTTTGATTGGATCTTCTTCATTCTTGCAGGCAACAAGTAAACCCATAATATCTCGGATGGGTTCGAAATTCAGCAGGATCCGACCAGGGACTTATAAGTTACCTGCCCTTGAGCGTTTGGAAAAATCCCCATAGACTTATAATGGGAGAAATGTTTTGACCCCTCTAGTGCTTTGTATTTTAAATGGATCTTCTTCATTCTTGCATACAATAAGGACAACTATTAAAGCTTGGATGAGTTTGAATTTCGTCAAGATCCCATCACACATTTTGGAGTTAGCTCCCCTTGAGCATCTTAAAATTAATGAATAATATTGAGACCACTCTAGCGCCTTCATTTTTGATTGGATCTTCTTCATTCTTGCAGGCAACAAGAAAACCCATAATATCTCGAACGGGTTCGAAATTCAGCAGGATCCGACTTGGGACTTATGAGTTACCTGCCATTGAGCGTTTGGAAAAATCAATATACACCTAAGGAATCTTCTAACGCATACACTTTTGTTTTGGCATTTTCTTGAAAACTTGAGTTTCGAATAAAAAATACTTTGGAATACACCAGAACAATGTTTCCCAGTAGTGCATGGCTATTTGTAGAGACAACTGACTCAGAACATTTTAGATATTGAAGTTTGAGTTGAAAACTTCAAAAAGCGAAAGTCGCAAAAAATACCATTTAAAACATATTGCAGAATAGATTCCATTTTTTTCTGCGATAAGAAAAAAATATTCAAAGGTTCGTCTCCCTGTGTTCTATTATTAATAAAATAAGAAAATCATCCAACTTCTATCTTCTGTATCTATAAAATTGCGCAGGCAGAACGCACACTCAAGTAATTTGATAATTCTTGAAAATCACATCGCGTATGTGCTCGATTAGATTTCGAACAGGGGAGCAGGATGGCTTTGGTAAATCATTTATTCTGTTGGCACACAGCAGAGCCGAGCCCTGCTGACAGTACTCTAAATGTTGATTTTTAAAATTTAACTTCATAAAAAATCACATGGAAAAGTAAATGTGACCAGGTAATGCCACAATAACACACTGCAGACTAACCCATGGCACCGTGAGGAAGAGACACAGAACACCTACCGTCAAATAACATTTAAAGGCAATTAAAGTCAAGCAGCCATCTCACTCTCTATCTCTCTCTCTCTTCCCCAGAGAAATAATTGCAAACGACAATAAGTACTGCACAACAAAACAAGAACCATACACACAAACACCACAAAACAATGGGGGGGAGGGCAACAACAAACAATGCATCAACAACAGCAGAACTACTGCCTTAAAACGCTCTGTCGATGTCACTGAGGGCTTAAACTATTTTTTTGCCAAATGTTCGCCCTAGATTCTGCTGTAACATGTCAAACCAGAGAAAAAAAAACAAAGCTAGCGTGCATGCTTCCTTACTTACATGTATCAAGATGTATCCAGTGTAGCGTTACTGGGAAACAATCAAAATAAACTTAATCTGATGAAACAAAGAAAAAGGCCCTCCAGTCACAGACAATCAGCTAAAGAAAACCTTCATTTGAGCCACGGTTGGCCCAGCCAAAGACAAACGTCAGGCACTGGCCCACTGATAAAAGTTATATGCCAGGGTCGGTATTGAGTCTGAAGCATGGCCCACCGTGAAGTTCATGCATTTCTATTACAAATTGTTCAGTATGACAAATGAATTAAAAGTGCCTAAGTGAAACGCAGACTTGAGCCTATATTTCAGGTTTTTGTGACTTTCGATTTTGACTCTTTCAAATTAAAGAAGCTGTGCTGTGCATAATATCTAAGGTTTTGTTCTGAAATTTTCACACATGACGTGAATAATATGGAATATTTGTTTATCATCAGAATTTTGAATGCGTTTAACATAATTAAACTTTTGTAGTAAATTGTTTACTGTATGCGTTAGAAGATTCCTTAAGTATAGACTTATAATGGGAAAAATGTTGTAACCACTCTAGTGCTTTCAATTTTGAATGGATCTTCTTCATTCTTGCAAACAATAAGGACTACAATTAAAGCTTGGATGAGTTTGAATATGTCAAGATCCCATCACATAATTTTATTTTGGAGTTAACACCCCCTGGGACTCTTAAAAATTAACAAATAATGTTGTGACCACTCTAGCTCCTTCATTTTTGATTGGATCTTCTTCATTCTTGCAGGTAACAAGTAAACTTAAAATATCTCAAATGGGTTCGAAATTCAGCAGGATCTGACCAGGGACTTATGAGTTACCTGCCCTTGAGCGTTTGGAAAAATCCCTCTAAACTTATAATGGGAGAAATGTTGTGACCACTCTAGTGCTTTCAATTTTGAATGGATTTTCTTCATTCTTGCAAACAATAAGGACAACTATTAAAGCTTGGATGAGTTTGAATTTCGTCAAGATCCCATCACACATTTTGGAGTTAGCTCCCCTTGAGCATCTTAAAAATTGATGGACAATGTTGTGACCGCTCTAGCGCCTACATTTTAGATTGGATCTTCTTTATTCTTTCATCTTACAAGGACTCTCATAAAAGATTGGATGAGTTTGAAATTCGGCAGGATGCGACCAAGGACTTATGAGTTAGCTGCCCTTGAGCATCTGGAAAAATCCCCATAGACTAATAATGGGAGAAACTTTGTGACCACTCTAGTGCTTTCAATTTTGAATGTATCTTATTTATTCTTGCAGATAAGAAGAACAGCTATAAAAGCTTGAATGAGTTTGAATTTCGTCAAGATCCCATCACCAATTATTGAGTTAGCTCTCCTTGAACATCTTAGAAATTGATGGATAATGTTGTGACCACTCTAGTGCCTTCATTTTTTATTGAATCTTCTTCATTCGAGCACGTAACAAGGTCAACTATAAAAGCGTAGATGGGTTCAAAATTGGGCCAGATCAGACCTGCGACTGTGGAGTTAGCTGCCCTTGAGCGTCTTAAAAATCACCATAGACTTATAATGGGAGAATTGTTGTGACCATTCTAGTGCTTTCATTTTATAATAGATCATATTCATTCTTGCAGATAAGGACAACCATAAAAGCTTGGATGAGTTTGACTTCAGTCAAGATTCCATCACCTTTTATGGAGTTAGCTGTCAATGAGTATCTTAAAAATTGATTGATAATGTTGTGACCACACTAGCGCCTTCATTTTTATTTGGATCTTCTTCATTCTTTCAGGTAACAAGGACAACCATAAAAGCTTGGATGGGTTGAATTTAAAGTAGAACCAACTGTAGACTGTGGAGTTAACTTCCCTTGAGCATCATAAAAAATCTGCATAGACTAACAATGGGAGATCTGTTGTGACCACTCTAGCACCTTCATTTTTGAATGGATTTCCTCATTTGTAGGTAACAAGGACTTCCATAAAAGTTTGAATGAGTTTGATTTTCCGCCACACACATCCACCAGCTACAGAGTGAGCTGCCCTTGAGCATCTAAAATAAAACTATATAATGTTGTGACCACTCTAGCACCTTCATTTTTCATTTGATTTTCTTCATCCCTGTAGGTTACCTGGACATACATAAAAGTACGGATGAGTTTGAATTTCGGTCAGATCCCATAACTGACTACGAAGTTATCTGCCCTTGAGTATCTCAAAACTACACTTTCACCAGGTTTCCAATGCAATTTTTATTCAGATCTTTTTAATACTTGCAGATAACAAGAACCGCCATAATATCTTATGTTTTGAATTAATTCCTGGTCACTGTTTCCAGTTCAGAGTTATCTGCCTTTGAGCATCGTAAATTATGGTGTCTCCAAACATTATGCCGGCTTCATGGTGAGCGATCGTTGCCCATTGGGCTACTTGTTGGATGGATCTTCTTCATTCTTGCAGATAACAAGATCAACCATAAAAGCTTGGATGGGTTTGAATTTCGGCAAGATTCCATCACTGACTTCGGAGTTAGCTGCCCTTGAGCGTCAGAAAAATTTATGAATAATGTTTTGACCACTCTAGCTCCTTCATTTTTGATTGGATCTTCTTCATTCTTGCAGGCAACAAGTAAACCCATAATATCTCAGATGGGTTCGAAATTCAGCAGGATCCGACCAGGGACTTATGAGTCACCTGCCCTTGAGCGTTTGGGAAAATCCCCATAGACTTATAATGGAAGAAATATTGTGACCAATCTAGTGCTTTCAATTTTGAATGGATCTTCCTCATTCTTGCATACAATAAGGACAACTATTAAAGCTTGGATGAATTTGAATTTCGGCAAGATTCCATCACTGACTTCGGAGCTAGCTGCCCTTGTGTGTCAGAAAAATTAATGAATAATGCTGTGACCACTCTAGCTCCTTCATTTTTGATTGGATCTTCTTCATTCTTGCAGGCAACAAGTAAACCCATAATATCTCGGATGGGTTCGAAATTCAGCAGGATCCAACTAGGGACTTATAAGTTACCTGCCCTTGAGCGTTTGGAAAAATCCCCATAGACTTATAATGGGAGAAATGTTGTGACCCCTCTAGTGCTTTGTATTTTGAATGGATCTTCTTCATGCTTGCATACAATAAGGACAACTATTAAAGCTTGGATGAGTTTGAATTTCGTCAAGATCACATCACCTATTTTGGAGTTAGCTCCCCTTGAGCATCTTAAAATTAATGAATAATGTTGAGACCACTCTAGCGCCTTCATTTTTGATTGGATCTTCTTCATTCTTGCAGGCAACAAGAAAACTCATAATATCTCGAATTGGTTCGAAATTCAGCAGGATCCGACCAGGGACTTATGAGTTACCTGCCCTTGAGCATTTGGAAAAATCCCACTAGACTTATAATGGGAGAAATGTTGTGACCACTCTAGTGCTTTCAATTTTCAATGGAACTTCTTCATTCTTGCATACAATAAGGACAACTATTAAAGCTTGGATGAGTTTGAATTTTGTCAAGATCCCATCACCTATTTTGGAGTTAGCTCCCCTTGAGCATCTAAAAATTAATGAATAATGTTGTGACCACTCTAGCTCGTTCATTTTTGATTGGATCTTCTTCATTCTTGCATGTAACAAGGACAACCATAAAAGCTTGGATGAGTTTAATTTAAAGTAGAACCAACTTTAGACTGTGAAGTTAACTCCCCTTGAGCGTCGTAAAAAATCTGCATAGACTTACAATGGGAGATCTGTTGTGACCACTCTAGCACCTTCATATTTGAATGGATCTTCCTCATTTGTAGGTAACAAGGACTTCCATATAAATTTGAATCAGTTTGATTTTCCGCCACACCCATCCACCAGCTACAGAGTTAGCTGCCCTTGAGCATCTAAAATATAACTATATAATGTTGTGACCACTCTAGCACCTTCATTTTTCATTTGATTTTCTTCATCCCTGTAGGTTACCAGGACATACATAAAAGTATGGATGAGTTTGAATTTCGGTCAGATCCCATCACTGACTACGGAGTTAGCTGCCTTTGAGTATCTGAAAACTACACTTTCACCAGGTTTCCAATGCAATTTTTATTCAGATCTTCTTAATACTTGCAGATAACTAGAACCGGCATAATATCTTATGTTTTTGAATTAATTCCTGGTCACTGTTTCAAGTTCAGAGTTATCGTAACTTATGGTGTCTCCAAACATTATGCTGGCTCCATGGTGAGCGATCGTTGCCCATTGGGCTACTTGTTTTTCAGTGGGACATATCTGACCCATCACTTGCTCGAAGTAAGGACTATCAATATCAAACAAAGTACCCAGACATCTTGAGGCAAAGCCAAAAGCTGCAATAACATCAGCTCGACCACCGTCAGAAAGAGACACCATAAAAACCCACATCATAACAAAACAAAAACAAATCCGCAACAAGAGGAGCAAAACCAGTATCCATTGGAATACCTACAATCCGCACAAACAACTTTGAGACAAATCCCACAAACATACTGTCCAAAAGACAACGGAGAGCACACCCAACCCCAACACGACCACAACCCTCATCCTCTAGGTCGCTAAGAAGCGAAAAATTGGTTTACGTGTCAGATGTTTGATGCCTTCTTTTGCTTATACAATCTTGTGACACCCCTCCCCCTTGACACAGGATGCCCTTTGCATATGTTGTGGATATATGTAGCGACATTTCATTGTCCAAATGACATCTTGGGCCAAGTTGGAGGTGGGAGAGCATCTAAACACAAACTGAAAGACACAATTTCAACTTTCCAATGATAAAAGTCACGTTTTAACATATTTTGTACGCATGCCCGCACACTTTTGGCTTTAAAGAGCACTAACTTTACCCTTGAATTAATATTTCAGCAGTACTTTTACCCTTTTTTTTTCAGGGAGCGCAGTGGCTTAGTGGTAGAGTGCTTGACTCGAGACCGAGGGGCCGCGGGTTCGAGCCTCACCGGCGTCACTGCGTTGTGTCCTTGAGCAAGAACATTAATCCTAGCTTAGTACTGGTTCAACCCATGAAGATCCGTCCCTTTATAACTGAAAGATTGTTGATGGGACGTAAAGAACCAAATCAAACAAAAAACTTTTACCCTTTGAAAAATATCAATGCATTTGCTTATCAATAAAAGTGTACCGTTTAAAGACGAACACTTAGGAGTGGGGTCACAAGATGCAAGTTTTCATGAGTTTGTAGAATTGAAACGTATTTTGGGATCATATATTCCATTGCAGAACTTTAAAACTATAAGGGGATCACTGAGTGATGAGGCCTAATTGGCCGAAACTAGTTAGCCTGGCCCAGAAATCTTGCACACTCTACACTTTCAGTTCTTTGCTGTGTTTTTTTGCTTCCAAAAATAACTTTTTAAGAACATATTTGATGCGTAGTATCCTTATTTTACTGCCAAAACTGGGAGTCTCAGCCACATTTGCAACAACAAACGGGTCTGTTGTTGTTGACTTTATGTTTACTGTTACTCCCATGTTGGGAGTCTGTAACTGTTCTATGTTTTGTTGTACATGTATACTAAATGATTATTTCACAGAACAATCATCACTTGATGACAGTAATGCAAATCTCCCTGCAGATCTAAATATTCCAGATTTCACCTTAAACTCTATATCTATAACAGCTAACGAAGTTGAATCAGTCCTAAAAGCACTTCAAACAGGTAAAGCCTCTGGTCCTGATGCTATCAATAATAGAATTCTAAAAGAGCTAGCCAAGCCCTTATCCTTTCCCCTATCTGATCTTTTCAATGCCTCCCTTATTAAAGGAAAAGTCCCAGCTTTATGGAAGCAAGCCAATGTAACTCCAATACATAAGAAGAATGACCCTTCAGAAATCACAAATTACAGACCAATATCACTTCTAAGCACAGTTGGCAAAGTACTTGAAAAAATTGTTCACAAATATGTTTTTAATTTTCTAAAGGACCATAAAGTCCTAACTACTCTTCAGTCAGGCTTTATTTCTGGAGATAGTACTGTAAATCAACTTGTATACATCTATAACTCATTCTGTAAAGCATTAGACGAAGGTAAAGAAATGCGTGCATTATTTTGCTACATTAGCAAAGCATTTGATCGAGTATGGCATAAAGGGCTGCTCTACAAATTGCAAACAGTAGGAATAACAGGTCATCTTCTACAATGGTTCACTGATTATCTCAACAACAGGAAACAAAGGGTAGTATTGCCAGGGGTCTTCTCACATTGGGCTGACTTAAAAGCTGGTGTGCCTCGGGGTTCCATACTTGGCCCTTTACTCTTCCTTATTTACATTAATGACATTGTACGCAATATTAACTCATCCATACGCCTCTTTGCTGATGACACTAGCCTCTATATCATAGTCGAAAACCCAATCCAAGCAGCAACTATATTAAACTCTGATCTTTCACAAATATACACATGGGCATCAAACTGGCTTATTACCTTTAATCCATCAAAGACGGAGTCATTACTATTCTCACGTAAACTCTTTAAACCACTTCATCCAACCCTTTACATGAATCAGCAAGACATCATCACTGTTGAGTCTCACAAACACCTGGGCCTAACCTTTACAAATGACCTTTCATGGCATGAACACTTAAACAACATCAAAACAAAAGCTTGGCATCGTATAAATGTAATGCAAAAACTTAAATTCCAACTCAGCAGAAAATCACTACAGATCATCTATTTTTCATTTATCAGGCCGTTACTTGAATATGCTGACGTCGTGTGGGATAACTGTACGCAATACGAGGCAAATGGAATAGAGAAAATACAACATGAAGCTGCACGTATTGTCAGTGGTGCCACTAAGCTAGTTTCAATAGACAAATTATTAAAAGAAGTTGGGTGGGATACTCTCTCTTGCCAAAGGAAAAAACATAAACAAATACTATTCTACAAAATGATAAATGGACTATGTCCTGATTACTTGTCTTCACTTGTCCCCCCTACTGTTGGAAATAATACAGCATATCGTCTCCGTAATGCATCTGATTACAAATACATACGCTCAAATACTCAGTTGTATTACAATTCCTTTCTTCCTTCAGTAGTTCGCGATTGGAATGAACTACCCCATACTACTAGAAATGCACCAAGTATTAGCGCTTTTAAACGCAGTATTAATTCTACCCTGGGTTGTAGCTCTCTTAATCACCATCTCTTTTCAAAAAACATCATTGACAGTCCGCTTTGCATTTGTGGTAGACCTGAAACTACCAAACACTACTTGTTTGAATGTAACAGATTTAATAACTTGCGCCAGGAAATGATGCAATCAATATCTCAATTATGCGAACCAACCTTAAATGCTCTTTTATATGGAGTCACAGATCTGTCTGACGAGACAAATAGGCAGCTCTTCATCATCATACAGGAGTATATATTAAGGACTAAACGATTCCAATAAATTGCCTGTAAGTAATTACTCTTTGACCTTGAGATTCACGAACTATTAAACATTTATAATCTGTTTAAACGTTAGAAAATGAAATGTTCCATCCACGTGGAGCCTCTTGCTATATTACTTCTAATTGAAAAGTTTCCAAACTCTCGTAGTACATTTGAGTACCAAAATTAGCATTGGTACTGAAATGGTTTTCTCTCTAAATCTCGATAAAATAAGTAAAATTGATATTTTAAATGGGATACAGATTCGTATAAGTCTGAAGACTTTCTTCTGAATCCCATTTGTATACTGTATATTATTGTATGTCTTTATATGTTGTTCTATGCACAAAGTATACAAATAAAATATGTTTAAACCAACGCATCAACGGGGTTTGGAAGGATTTCATAGTACGTTTTTTTAATCTTTCCTTTATATTATCCTAGCATATTTTTTGACGTTGCAAATCAGAATTTTTATTATTGCAGGAGCTGTAGAAATCAATTTTGTCTCTTACCATGCAAAAATGCTGTAAAAAGATGTTTTAGGAAAGTTGTCATTGTGCGCCTCATTTTACAGACCCTATGGTAAAAGGTCATAAAACCCCATTTCATAGCATTCAAATTAGATTTTCTAGCAAAAGTAGTAAGCCAAGGAGCCCAATTCGATATTTGCAAATTGGATTAAAGCCAAATTTATAAATACTAAAAATAAAAAAATGGCATGCAAGGAAAATGCATTTAATGCTAGGTGTATGTACACTGACCCAAAATGAAAACTTTACACTTTATTTCTTTGAATAACTGTTTTGTTAGTATACATGTCGTTGTAAGATTTACGCAAGCTTATCGAGAATTCGTCGCAAATAACGATTATGCAATTTTTATTCAAATCCCAGGTCTATTCAAGTGTCAACGCCTGAAAAACGTGATCCTTACGTTGCACGTGCTGAGGAACAGGTGGTTCATTAACAGTTTTAAAACCGACAAGAAAACACTTGCAGCTAGGTACTGGTAATAAAAAATAATTTATTGTTACAAAACGCTTCCATTTAGTGACGGCACGTCTTTCCAAAGATCAAAGAAACCAAGTTATCTACGGTAAATGATATCGCACATCATTTTGGCTGCTCTAGACAGGCTATTCATTATCTTATGAACCAGTATAACAAAACTGGGTATGTCAGATTTCGTGCAAGACCTAGTCGCGCACGTGTGACGACGTTACGTCCTTATGGCGTTAACGCGTTAACTCACCCACGTAATCGTTTTAAACGACAACCATTATTGCTAGTCTTTACGGAGCTCATACACAACAGATAATTAGTCATTTCGTGCAAAATAACGGACCTGGCATTTTCCAGCATAGCAATGCAAGGCCTCACACAACACGTAAATAACCACATAATTCCATGCTAAAAATAACGTCAACCTCTTGCTTTGCCTGCTTCATCCCGGGCCATGAATCCCGTAGAACACGTATAGGATGAATTGGGTCGGAGGGTCAGGTCCAATCATCAAATGGATGCGTTAAATGACTCCAATATGCACCTCTATTAGCATTACTTACATATCCCTAACGTGCTCATACAACGTTACGTAAATTCAATGAGGCGACGTATTCTGCTTAGCATTCGTAAAAATTGAGGTCACACTGGTTATTGATGATCTTTTTAACATCACTTAAAGCATGCGGTCAGTAATTTCTTGTTTCCAAAATCTGTGTGACTGTTTTAATTGTTTTTAAAAATTTTAATTTTGACCCCTCTGAACTGAATTATTCATAAAAAGTATGCAATTCTTGATTTTCATCCAATATTTTTCTCAGAGACATCAATAAGGCATTGAAGATTCGATGACCGAAAAAATTAACCTTGAAACTTAATTTATCATCAAAATATATAGTTTTGAATACTATGTAAAGTTTTCATTTTGGGTCAGTGTATATAATGCGAGACGTCGGGTAAGTTGAGTGTGACGACGGTGAAAATTACGTGAATCCGCGGGTATTGATAACGCGCGTTCCATCTAAAATGGATTGTAAAACGAAATAGCTAATTTTTGATATACATTTTTATCCCCAAAACCAACAAGGATCGAAGACATAGCGATCAGCCTATTCGTCTTTCTGTCCGTTAGTCCGTCTGTCTGTTCATCTGTTAAAGAAAGTTTGTAACTGTTATACTCTTTGAGATATATTGACTATATTTGGTAAGTAACTAATCATACCAAGACAGTGTGTCAGGTGCAAATGAGATAGCTTTCCCTAGCTTCCTGTATAATTTATATATCTTTAATCGTTAATGAACTTTATCGCGAAAATCTTGTAAAGCATATAAACTTTGATATTGCTAGGTATGTTTTGAAACCATTTAATGTTTAATGGGCATATAATGTCGAGGCAATAGGTGTATCTCGGTTAGTTATTCCCAATGAATGAACTTAGCTGGGGGAAGCTTGTGTGTCTTTTGTTTTCTTCAATGGCGAACAAAGACAATGCGTGACATACACGCATTTCTTTTCTCCATTGCTTTATGTTTGAAATAACAAACATTTGATTTGGTTCTTTCCGTTCCATCAACACTCTTTCATTTATGTAGGGACGAGTCTTCCTGGGTTGAACCAGTACTTAGCTAGCCTGAGCATAAATGTGTCTTGCTCAAGAGACACAACGCAGTGACGCCGGTGAGGCTCGAACCCGCGGCCCCTCAGTCTCGAGTCTAGCACTCTATCACTGAACCACTGCGCTCCCTAATCAACAAACGTGAAAGTATTTCAGGGTGACCTCCCCTATTTTCTCCTACAAGTCCTTTGCCAATTAATACCTAGGGAAATACAATACAATATATTTATTCAGCATTAAATATATAACAATGTATATAGCCTACACGTTAACATATATATTAATGTAGTGAAAACAACAACAATTTTCCCGAGGAGAATCTAGCATTTCTTCTGATATGTTTAGTGAATGAACATGCAAGCAGTCGGGATCCAAACCAGGTCCGACAGAGCGTCGGCCCTGATCTGGATCCACACTGTTTGACTCCCCATGCTTTACAGTGTTGTTTCATACATGTAGTTCATGACTTATCACAAAGCTGCCTTGTATAACATGTTTGCAAATTGTGCGCTATTTTTAATTACTTAAGAAGAAATGCTAAAAAGGGTGCACCATCAAATTCATGAAATAAAGTGATGGTGGCTCTACAGTAACACGCGATATTGTTTAAATTGTTAGGTATGTCAGTTATTAAATAGCTGGTACAGATCCAAGACCTTCATTAAACCTAGCGCGTGTAGACATCGAATGCTCTGACGAGACCGTCTGGTACAGTCAATTTTCGCCTGTCATTTGGCCAGTACTTATCATATATATGAAAGAACCATCTTTGAACGTCAAAAGCTAAAGCTGGAGATCTACCTTTTTGTCTCAACATTTATCATACTTAGTGTTTGCGAGAAGCGTGAACTCTCGTCTGCCTAGGCGTATGCGCAGATTCGTCCAAAATGTTCGCTGCTTGCAGATGCGGTAAGCACCGTTTGTCGGCCAAACATGAGTACAAAATCCAAACCATTCAGCGCTGTGATACAAATGTAGCCTATCCCGGGTATCAAGCGTTGCGATACGCTTTAGTTCGAGCGAGATTTTACAGGTTTTTAATTTTTAGCATGGGCGGATCCAGAGGGGGGACATGGGTCCAGACCCCCCCCCCCCCCCCTGGAAAATCACAAGTTATATTAAGTAAGTAAGTAAGTAAGTAAGTAACGACTTTATTTAGTGAGGGTAACCCAATTGACGAATCAATCTTCCTTGGGGCCCTCAAACATGAGAAAAAACATATATCCAACAATAAAGAACACCCACACCCTACACACATATACATATGAGTCATGACGTGAGAAAACCTAGCTTTGGGGTTTCCAACAAAGTGAGATTCAAACCAACCTGGTCCGCTACATAAGCTAGCTAGAAAATTGAAATTTCACTCGTAGAAAGTCTAGGTATTGTACTTTTCAATAAGCGAATAACAAAGGTGCTGATCAGACTGCGCGGAAGCGCAGGCTGGTCTGCGCCTTTGTTGTCTGCAAACCAACGAAGACAGGTATTCTCGCGTCAAGGCCCTATAATTGGTTTTTATAGGGCATAAGCAATTGGACCCCCCCCCCCGGAAATAGTTGGACCCCCCGGAAAATGCTGGATCCCCTCTGGAACCTCGGAAAATGATAGTTTTCTACTATGAAAGCAACCGTTGGTCTTCTGTAAAATAAGTTGAGGACTAAAAAACGTTGTCATAGCTTTTTATATGTCAGATGGACCAGGACCAACCCTGACGAAAAATCCTGGATCCGCGCATGGTTACCTTTGTTTTGATTTGATACTTTTCATACCATTCAACAATTTTTCAGTTATTTCAGGACGGGTCTTCCTGGGTTAAACTAGTACTAAGCAAAGAGTAATGTGTTTTGCTCAAGGACATAACGAACTGAACGCAGTTGTGCCAGTGCGGCTCAAACTCGAATCCCTGGGTCTCGAGTCAAGCACTCCAGCACTGAGCCCTTGCGCTTCAGTTTTTTTTCATTACAACTGTCCATATACATATGAGTCCCGCCAGCAAACCATTGATTATGGCCATGGAACGTCCATTCTGTCTTTTATTAAGTCTGGTGTGCCACAAGGGTCAATATTGGGACCATTATTGTTCCTTTTGTTCATAAATGACCTGCCACTGTTATTAAAACACTGCTTCTCTGATTTCTTTGCAGACGATTCGACTATTCATTCAAGTGCCCCTAGCATTGCTAAAGTTAACAAGGAATTGCAGGCTGGTCTTAAAATAGCTGTGGCCTGGAGTAAGCAAAATAAATTACCAATCAATTATGATAAAACTACTTATATGTTATTGGGGACTAAACCAAAGGAGCATGACACATACCTATTCGACTAAAGTGCTGATGGTAACAAAATTGAAAAAGTTCCAAAACAAAAGCTTCTTGGCATTGTTATTGATGACCATCTCTCATGGGCTCCCCACATAGACTACTTATGTTCAACAATATCATCAAAAATCTCGCTTCTCAGACACATCTCGATATACGTACCCCAGAATATTCAAAAGATATTCTATCAAAGTTATATACAGCCGCTACTTGATTATGGCTGCAACACTTGGGGAAACACGACGGCCGCAAATATTGAACGTCTCTCCAAGTTACAAAAACGGGCTGCGCGAATCATATTAAGGGCCGATTTTATGACTCCTTCAACTATCATGTTTGATAGACTTGAATGGCTTTCCGTACCTAAACGCTTAATGTACAATAAGGCTGTATTAACATATAAAGCACTAAACAATTTAGCACCAGCATATATATCTGGCCTGCTTAAACCGGTGTCCGAAACCCATACTCGTTCTTTAAGGTCATCTGAAAATGGACTTCTCTCCGTACCTAGATCACGTACTGCGTTATATGACCGCTCTTTCTCATACTCTGCCTCAAAATTGTGGAACGCACTACCACAGTCAATCCATCTACATCTACATCTACATCTACATGGTACGTCGGCACAGTCACTCTTGACTTTTATGCGACGGTGGTGGTGCTAGTCTAGAAACAAAAAGAAATAGAGGAGTAGAAAAGTTAGAAGCAACATGGGATAGATAAAAGACAGAAGAATAGATAAAGTTTGGCACAGCCACATTTCGTCCCTTCAACTCAGACCAATCCGGCTACGGTGACCGCTAAGGGGTAAGGAAGCCCCACCGGCATAGCTCTAAGAATCCCTAGGTACTACTTATGGCTGGCGCCGACTGCAGATTCAGAACTTAAGGGTGGACAGCCCCTGCTTGAAGGATACCAAGTCAGGGGCCTCAGCAATAGCTGGTGACAGAGAATTCCATGTAATGATAGTGCGAGGGAAAAAGCTGTTCTTGTAGTAAGATGTGGTGGTTGAAATCTGTCGGAACTTGTGGGAGTGAGCTGATCTTGTTCGGCTTGATGCAGGTGTTAGGTATTGTTCCAAAGGCACATCCACTAGACTGTTGACAATCCTAAACATCATGGTAAGCTGGGCCTTTGTCCTTCTGGATTCCAGTGTTTCCCAATTTAAGTGGTCCAACATCTCTGAAATCCGAACTAAACCTTCCTTAAAAAGTTTCAAAACATCTTTGAAAGCACAATTTCAAACATAATGGTATGCCGGACACTTTGTTTATACCGCATCTGTATACAGATTACAGTAATAGGTGATGAGTGTCTGCGGAAATTTGAGTGCAGATATGCTACTGAAAAGCTACTGGACAGACTAGTATTTTGGTCTGGGCCTTGCCTTCTGCTATTTGCACTTTGGAGTGATCAGCGGGGCCTTTGTTGTTCTGTGCGAAGGCTCAGACACGATTGAGTCTCCGCCGATCGGACGGTATCAAATTTGACATATGTTCGGTGATTGTTGTGATTGGCTCGTTATTAATTATAAATTAGAAAGTTTTCCATGAATGTGCTATTTCAAGCTTTAAAGATGTATTTGAACTGTTAAATGCATCCATGCACCCTTGATGTATATAGTTTTGTTATAGAGGGCCACTTGGTAGAATGGCTATTTCAGCTAAAAGTGTACACCTCTTTAAATATTGTATAAATAAAAATAAATAAATATGGTTGGCCGTACTTCCATATGTACTGAACAAAAAAGAAAGCTTACACTAATGTTCTTCTGCAAATATACACGTACACGTATGCCATTATCATTCATGTCACCGAATATGAAAGACTGAAGATCAAGATCCCAGTTGAAGGAAGCTTTGAATTTTATCTCCACTTCATACCTCCTTTATGCTTGATTTTTTTAAAATTTAATTTTGGTCAATTATTCTCCTTAATACGATGATGTTCAGAATCCCTGATTTAACTTTACTCAGAATCCCTGGCTCAACTACGCAGACTCACATCACATTTAAGGTGTTGACGACCAAATATAAAGATATATTTCAGACCGTACTTGGGCTTGCGAGGCAATTTTCATGCTCATCCTTGTTCCACTGCGCATGATAACTATAATGCTAAAAAGATGTGGCGTTTTTGTCTTTGGGCTCCGTCATGAAAATAAGTATAAGAATGCCAATAATTGTTGTTATTTGGGTATTTGTGAGCATGATCAGTTTCATGCTTAGTCAAGTTGAGCATGAAACACGTATGTTTTTTGCCTCATAGGCTGGGTATCATGCGCCGTTTTGTGGGAAGCTTCGTCTTGTGGTTTGATTTTGATTTAAGCCTTGATCGGGTTGTAGGGTATGCAGACTGGTCTCATACATTTTGGAGTTGTAATTTAGGTAGGAATGGTAGTGATTGACTTTGTGATGGCATATATGGTAAAACAGGATTTACGTAAACTATACCGTTAACCAGTTAACCATGCTTCAAGCCAGATTACACTAATAATTTTAGAAGACAAAGCAGTAGTTTGACAGAATACCTGGATCAATCTACTGTCGTCCAGAATAAAGATTATAATAAGAAATTCATTAGAGTAAAATGTGAGATAAACGGCGTCATAATTGACGTCATAAATGTTTGATGACGTTACGTAAAAAAGATTACATGCATTGTCTCACACACTGAAGCGGGAGGTGCTGAAGTTCTCGCCCAAGACTTTTTTTTAATATTGAGCGCTTCTACATGTATGTGTGTTTTAATGGGGGGGGGGGGGGGGGCTTATGCGTTTGGGAAAATATTTCAACCGTTTGCTAGAAAAGATAGGCCTACTCTTTGGCGTGTGAAAACCCAAATGCTGGACAAAATCTTTTTTCAGAGAGTCACGGTGTTCACTTTTTTCTTCAGCATGCTTTTTTTTTTTACATATGTCCAAGCAGAGCTTTGGCAAAATTCTGTTAGCGCATGTTTTTCTAGATTTTGGCTGTGCAACTTTCCTTAGCGGTGACAAGCCTCAGATCTTTGGCTTCATCGTAATGAAGTCAGGGCCTAGACGATGGCTAAACAATTCTCTGCTCAGGCTTCTTTACGCCAGATGAACGTTGGGGGACGAAACAATCTTTGGTTGAATTGGAACAGGCGGGACTTGTACGGGATACATGTAACAACACTGACATGGATCTTTCAGTAAGGCTCACGCTGCTCATATATCTACATTCAAAACGTTTAAAACAAACTTTGTTGCCCGTTATGGTTATTTTATTTAGAAAAAATAAAAAACACGAGTTTAAGCAAACTGATAAATGAGCACCAACGCGAGAAAACCTGTCTTCTGGGGTTTCCGACCATGCAGGACTCGATCAAACCAACCTGCTAAGTTACAGCGATTAGCTTGAGAATGCTGAATTTGTACGTGTAGCAAGTTTATCAACTAAAATTTCCAGAGAGTGAACAACAAAGGCACTGATCAAAGTGCGCGGATGCGCAGGCTGGAATGCGCCTTTGTTTTTCGCATGCAGTTAGGTCAGGTTTTCTTCCGACATGGCCCATAGCTCTCTTCTACACTTCAGAGGTAATCTGAAATACTAAAGAGCCGAAACGAGAAAAAACGGATACGGCGGAAAGCATATTCGGCCAAAAAAAGTGGTATTATGTATTAAGCATCAGAGAGAAAAGTCTCTCGACAGACCGTGTCGGAGACTTAGGTCGACCTTGAAGTCTCATGCATTCGAAGTGGAACATGAACGGGCACATTTGCGAGAGGAATGCCCTAGTCCCCACCACTAAGTCAAGGATTTCTCTGTGTATATAACATCCTTAATTACGACAAAATTGATAAAACGAAGCATAAAAATTAAACTAAATAGTCTTCTACTCGCGATGGAAAGAGAAAGTTGCTTCAATATATCATCAATATGAAATACATAGGACACAGATAAATGTTGCGAAATAACAATTGCCCCCCTACGACCAGGGCAGACTCTGATCGGGTGTGGCGCCTGTCGGTACTCGACCAGGCTTTGCACTGGTGGAATAAGCTCAAACTCCTACCTTTAGCAAATTTGAAAAAATATAATCCACTGATCCGCTCTGTGTTCAACGCTGACACTATGTGGAATGATCAAGACACGAGCATATGCAGCACGTGCTAGTTTCATAAATCTTTGTGAGTGAAGGCGTGATTGATTCAAATTGTCACTCTTGATTGACAGCATGCGCTATAATTGTAAATCTCAGTAGAATCACGCCTACAAACTAGACATTGAGCTTTTGCAAGCTATTGTAACATGTACATGAAGTTATTAAGTTTATTACTTATTATCACCATTTATTCCCGTCTATTTATTGATCTTAAACAAAATACGAGATTACTTAAAATGATAAAAATTGCAAATTAAGAAGTTAAAATACAAACAAGTCTTCCCCTAAACTCTTTGTACAAAAGAGTTAATCACTCTATCTGTAACTAGTTCAAATTATAACCCAGTCGGCGCGCAGCGTTGAAGAGGCGTCGACTCGGCGTCGATTAGACGACGTTTAGCTGACGGTTTTTCGCCCCTGCGTGTCTGCTGAGTCTACTCTGAAAATTTATTTTTTGGCACAACCACCACGATATGAAATATTATTACGCATGTTATATCTGCTCATATGTAACATATTGTTATCTGAGCGCAAATAAAAGTTAGTTTGTTGTTGTTAAAATATTCGGTTGCGACCGTTGATCCACGCAACGTGCCCGTAGTGTCACAGAAAACCCATTCACCTGCCTGAATTTCGATAATCCATGCGTTTGTTTTACAATTTCAATACATGCTGATGATATGGGCTTCCGTTGCTATCTTGTCATATTCAAAGGTAGGGTTTTAACAGTCGTATGTCGATGTAGATATGGAAAAATCACAAAAAACAGAGCCAAATGACCCTTATTTTTTACCACCAGTAGAATGGGGCGCACTGTAGCGCTTACAAAAGCGATATTTTTTAAAAAGAATATCTAGAACAATTGAAGCAAAGACTCCTACAGCTCCTGCGAGTGTGTTTTTTTTTTTATTGTCTGCAGTATTTATTCTAGCCATTGCTTTGAAAATGAAAGTAAATAAATAACATACCTTTTTTCACTGCAAAACCCGTTGATGCGTTGACACCTTACCCGTCGTTACACGTGTTTCCAGTTAACCCCCGTTGATGCCCCGGTTTTAATATGCACTGTTTCCATAGCTTGTATTTGATATTCGAATATGTTTGCTTCTTATATTCATACAATAAATGTTTGTCGTTTTTTTTATTTATTGTTTTTTTTGTCAAAATAATTATCAATAATTATCATGCTGGATATTTTATGCACTTTATCCCTGCTTAATTTGATCAAAATAATTTGAAGCATTTTACCCAAGATGTAATTTGAGTTCTGACCTGCACAGCTGATCTGGGCCTTCACCGTTTTCTAAGTAAAACTTTGTAAGATTTATCCAAAACTAACTTTTATTTAGGACTTCGGACAGTCCCCTATTCAATCTGCCAAAATTTCTATAGCCTGTGGCTAGGATAATGCTTAAATCAAACCCTTACAATAAGTGCGCCTAGCAAAATAAAAATATTTTGAAAATGTTGCTTAATTTTGCCAGGACTTTAGGGTTTAGGGGGTGGGGGTATTCTTGTGACCAAATTTAATTTCACAGAATGTCAGAGTTGCGCCAGGTATTCACCTAAATACATGAAAATATTATGTTTGCTGCATAACGGCATAACACAGTAGAGGAAAGTGATGTGTTTGCATAAAATTTGGGTGTCACTTTCCCATTGGTATCTTGGGTCAGGTGTGCTGCTTGATTGTATCGATTCCTGGTATTTGCCCTTTTCTTACTTTGAGAAGATTTCATCGTTTCATCTAAATAAGCATTCTGTCCATAACATCCGACTATTACCTGTAATGTTTCAAGTTCAACTAGTTTGACATGTTCACTTTAGTGTATCATACCTGCATACTGTATACACAAGAGTCTAGATAAACACAATTTAGAGCGTAAAAATTGTTTTTTAGACTCATCAGATTTAAATTATAAATTGATGCCTGAAAAAATCGTCTCATTCCGACGTTTTTTGAGTACCCACAACATATGTTTTGGTTAAAAATTTGATAATCAATCAATAACTAAAGCCCTGATACATGCCATTGAAAATTAATATTTACCTACAGGTTTGTACAAAATTAGTTTCTAATAAGTTTCATAATAAATTGTTTTTGAGCAATTTGACAGCGTCCTTCCCCTCCATGCCCAAGCATGCCATTTTTATACAATGTGTGAAATCTCGGACCCAATAAGGGAGAGGGGAGCACTTAAGTAAAATGGTTTCTATTTTATAAGATAAGATAAGATAAGATAAGATAAGATAAGTTTATTTCAATGCAATAGGCCAATGGCCCTTGAGCATATACTACATATACAAAACCAACGTTGCAAAGTTTTATAGTATCAAATTTTAACTAGATAAGTGAGTACGACTCTTTTCAAGGGAGGATCACCTAGTACAACATGAAATACATATTCAAACGTAGCTTGTTGTTTATGAGCAGAGCTGAGCTCGCATCTAGGGGCGTTATTGCATCGCTTAGATGAGAACAGGAAGTGATCCATATAAAGTCCCTAGCTCACTTGAAAAGTCTCTACTCAAATATCAATTAAAGAGAACATTTACCTTATATATCAACAACATCTGTAATCATATTGTTATTACTGACTATCATTACATACATAAAGCCTTCAATCTGTATGTAGATGCTTGTTTAGAATACTTAAGGTATTGTGGTTCAGCTTCAATAGAAACCAAAAGCCATATACATGTATCCATACATATTCATATACTATGTAGCTGTATTCATAAACATTCTAACTATAGTGTTCAAATAAAATCTAATACAGAGTAACATTTCTTAGAGTAAAAGCTTTATAAATGAAAATTGATAGGTCTGTTGCTTGCTTTTCTCTAGTACTATTAAACAACTGCCGTAGCTTAAAGTTATTTGGATGTTCATAATAATAACAATCTAAATACTGTATTCGTAATTCACTATACAAAGGACATTCAAACAGAAAGTGAAATTCATTTTCAACCACATCACATTTTTTGCATTTTCTGTTTTCTACAGGGGTTCTAATAGGTTTATGCCATCTGCCAGCTTCAATTTCTAGTCTATGCGAAGAGCACCGCAATCTAGCTATTGCCTGTCTATACTTTTTTACTCTAACAAAATTTAAATAATGTTGATAATGAAAACTGCTTATGCCTGAATAAAAAGATGCTCTGCTAGATTCTCTCAACCGAGAATTCCAATTCTGTATAAAATTATCATGCAGTCTTTGCTTTACTAGACTAAGAAAAATATTTACATCCCCAACTGTTTGTGCGACCCATACTTCATTAAAACCAAGACATCCTAATAATTGTTTAACTAGTTTTGCCCAATTTTCTTTATGTGGCATCGATTCCATATCATTCAGCATCATATTGTAAATAATTTTTATAAGTCTGTTTTCTGGACACAGAACAATCTTTAGCCAATATTTTATGATCATCAAATATCTTTTTGTTTGAAAAGAAGTCCGTCCCAATTCTCCATAAATGAAATCATTTTGTGAACATTGTTTTACTCCAAGTAGACGTTTACAGAATTGTAAATGCACAGTTTCTATTTGATCTGCTTTACAAAACCCCCAAACTTCTGCTGAATAATTCATAATCGGAGCCACAAGTTTATCAAATAGTTCTAGTCTATGATAAGGTGAAATGTCAGTAAATTTATATAAATAACTATTCAATCTGAAAATAGCTTTTTGGGCTTGGCCAGACAAAGTATTTTGTGCTAAGCTAAATGATCCACCAGGCGTAAAAACAATCCCCAGGTAAGAAAAGGAATCGGCAATTGATAACTCTACATTGTTATAATAAAATCTTAAATTTCTGGGTAGTTGTCCACCTTTTCTAAACACCATGATTTTGGATTTTTGTGTATTGACTGTGAGTTTCCATCTCGTACAATAATCATTCAAAATATCTAATCCTTTCTGGAGACCATTAGATGTTTCTGCGAAAATCGTTATATCATCAGCATATAGTAAAAGAAACAATTTAAACATATAAATATCCACTCCTTCTGCTCCTCTTAAATAAAAGTAATCTTCAATATCATTGACGTACATGGCGAATAGAAAAGGTGACAAACATTCACCCTGTCTTACCCCTAAACAGCATGTAAAATCATCACTTAATTCATTGTTAGACTTAACTCTGGACTTAATACTTTCATACATACTTTTAATTACCTTTAAAACTTGCCCTCTTACTCCTAATTTAATCAATTTATACCACAATATATCCCTAACAACATAATCAAATGCTTTACTAAAGTCAATAAAAGCGCAGTAAAAACGCTTCCCCCCATTTAACATGTGTGTAATAAGCCCATGAAGTACAAACACATTATCAACGGTACTCATACATTTTCTAAATCCTGCCTGTGCCTCTATATATATCTGATAAGTTTCAGCCCAATCTGTTAATCTGTTATTAACTATTCGAGTGAATAACTTACCAAGAACACTTAGTAATGTTATTCCCCGATAGTTATTAACGTTATTAACATCTCCTTTTTTATGTAGAGGAATTATATAGCCCTCAGACCATGAACTGGGGAAATAGCCAGAGATTAAAAGCTTATTAAACAATGAATGTAAGCATGGTAACAAAACATGTTGCCCATGAGTGAAAAATTCATTTAATAACTTATCTGGACCTCCACTTTTTCCATTTTTAAGCTGTCTGATTGATTTGATTATTTCTTCTCTGGTTATTTCTACATCAAGCTCTGAGAACATTACCTGAATCTCACTATCAAGAAATCTTTGCTGAAAATATAATATATCCTCATCTGGCTGGAAGAAAACACTATCAGGATTATTGATGGATTTAAAGTATTCTGCAAATGTGTTAGTAGTCAAACCTTTAGGGGTACGTGTATGTGTATTTGAGGCATCTTTTAGGAGTTTCCAGTATTATTTTGCATTTTTGTATTTGGCATCAATCAATCGTTTAGTTTTTGCTTTTTCCAGCTCAGATTTGAACTTTCTAACTGTCATTTTAAAATCTGTTCTGGCTTTGACCATATTAATTCTATTAGTATCGGTACTGTCCTTTCTATATTTATTCAACATGTCTAAAAATACTAATTTTTTATACTCACATTCCTCATTAAATATAAAATTTGTGTTTCCTGATCTTTCATTTTCTTTCAGAGGGATTTTAGTCTCTTTATAAAAAGATGATGAAACAGATTCTATCAAAGAAGTAAAAGAATTAACTGTACTATCTATTTCATCATTTGAAGTGGCCTGTTGAATATTGTTATTTAAAACGTATAACTGCTGCTTCACATCTTCAGACTGTAATTTAATCAGGAAATCACCAATTTTATTATTATCCCATACATATCTACCATTACATTCATGTGTAACACAAGTGTCTTGGGACATGTTATAAGTGCAGCTACTAACAGATTCTTCCACTTTCTTACATGAAACACAAAATGTTAACATAAATTTAACCACACAATGATCAGATAAAATATTTGGGTCTTCAACGCAAAAGTTTGAAAAATATTTAAACAATTCAGTATCAGCGATCACATAATCAATTAAACTTGAACCACGTGAGCCCACATAGGTGCACTTCCCTACCCCAGCATCTTCTCCAATCCTTCCATTTACTACTCGAAATCCAGTTTTTCTACATAGATCTAATAACAGACTGCCGTTTGCATTACAAATCTTATCCTGTGTAGCACGGGTAAGGTTAGTATCACAAACGTAATCTTCAGGAAGAGCATCTATATGAGTTGAAATATCCAGTGGCACAAAATCATCCTTATCTGATATTCTGGCATTCATATCGCCACATATCATAAAGTAACATTTTTTTTCAGTTGCATTTTTAAGCGAACTTACATAATTACATATTCTATCAAATAATTCCTCATCTACTAAACTTTGTCTGCTAGAATCAGACGGTAAGTTATAGCATAAACAAATATAAATATCCCCATCCAGATTAAGTTTTGTACCCTCAATCCGAATCCAAATAGCATCATCATTTTCCCAATGGGTACTGCAAGTTTTATTTGAAATTACCATGTCTTCTCTAATATAAATTACTATACCCCCTGATGCTCTTTTAGTGTTTGCTTTATACTCGGATCTATTAATATGAAAATGTATGTATTTATATATGTTGAATAGCAGAAACAGAGTTTTCAACCCAAATTTTGAATCGGTACTTGTCTAATGAGAAAAACATTTTCCCAATGATTCGAGGGTTGAAATTGCTATCCTTTCCATGAAAAAAAGGCTTTTTCTAAGAAACTTTTCTCTCGCCATTTTTATGGGCAATTCTTCATTAAAACTTTGGAAACTAAATTTAGCAAATGTAAATATAAAATAAGAAAACAAGAAGGTGCCTGTGCACCAATGCAATTGATGATGCCGTTGTGTGATCTTTGGACCATGTAGGATCACTATAAGCTAACTGCCAGTTATCTTTGAGTAATTATGAACGTGTGGACACCAAACAAACAGGTCTCGCCTCATTTGTTTTCAATGACAGTAATTTATAAAATACCATTACATGAATAAAACATTTAGATGTTAGATATAAATAATAATAATAATTTATTATTTTTATTTTTATTTTTCTAAATGATTTATAACATTTTTTCTTAGAAGCAAAATATTGGTTAAATAATAAATTATTTATTTATTTTGTTACTAAATGATTTATAATACTGATCTGCTTTTCTAAAATTTTGGTAAAATATCCAAATGTATTCTTGAATATATTCTTGTATATATGTTGTATCCTCATGGGCATTTTTTGCCTTTTGGAAGTATCAAATAAACCATCTTCTTCTTGAAAATTCAAACTTTTGTTCAAATTGCCTAATAATTGATAGTGTTTGTAGAATACCCCATATGACAAAACCATATATGGCCACTGAGCTGATAAGAGAGGGTCTGGATGGGGGGGGGGGGGGGGGTCTGGTATTCACTATTCATTCAAAATTTAGCCCATTATTCATCTCATTAAAATTTTGGGTTATTCATTAAAATAAGACCAATTATTCATTAAAAGTAAGAAAGGTGGCAAAGAAATCTGATTATTCACTATTCATTAATTTTTTCTTCAATTCATTAAAAAAATAGGATTATTCATTATTTTTTAGGCTCTCATTATTCACTATTCATTTTTTTTTGGCTCATTATTCACTATTCATTGTAAAAAAAGGGCCATTATTCACTAATCATTATACCCCATCTAGACCCTCATAAGAGGTGTCAATCATTTTCACAGTTTAATAGATAATCCAATCAAATTAGAGATAAGCCTAAATTGCTCCTGGTGATCTTCACAGCTTGATTGAATCCAGAAAGTGTGAAAAGAGAAGCCTTAATTTCCTTTTAAACCCCCCTCTTGCCTTTAAAGTGACATATCAACAAAGTGGGTGGGTAGAAGGACGGACGGACGGGTGGGCGTGATGTGACTGATCTATTTTAACATTCCGTTATCATATATTTAGGTACATTCGAGTTTTTATTTCACTTCGGTTAATAGGATAACCCAGACAAAAATACAAAATGGCGGAAAATGTTAGTGAAGAAACGGGAAGCGGAGGGAATTTCTTTTTTAACTTTTGTTCTGAACTTGTTTCAAGTCCGTTGAACCTTGCACTTCTTGGACTTTGTGCCTTTCTTCTATATAAAATCATTGTCGGCCAGAGGAAACCAGAACCGTTGCCTCCACGCGAACCTGAACTGCCAAAATTGAAGAAGCAAGACATGACGCTGGAACAGTTGAGAGAGTATGACGGGAAAGGAGAAGACGGTCGCATTCTAATTGCAGCAAATGGGAAAATATTTGATGTAACAAGAGGAAAACGCTTCTATGGACCAGGTATTCATCGACAGGGGAGAAGCTTACGGGTGGGTGGGTGGGTTGGGTATTTGTTCTCTTGGACTTTCAGTGACTTTATTTGGCCATTTTTACGGCCTTATGTGGGAGTCATTTCCAATCCAAAAAAGGCCTTTATTTTCCCAATTTCATGTATATTAGCACTTTCCAAATTTTGATAAAATACTATCCCAAATGTGAAGGAAACGGTAGCTTCCTGACATTCCAAGTAAAGCTCTCAGCCAGGCATTTTGGAGGGAGGAAGTGGGGGTACTGTATTAGGCAATACTGAAGCTTGTCTTACAAGAAACTTTAGTGAGTGCATTTTGTACTTTTATGACGAAATATGCGGCATTCCGGAAAATGTCCCCAGATTCCTGACAATGCCTTTCATATTCCTGAAGAGCGCCATTTAGTGTTGGCATCTCTGCCTGGAGATCAGGTGTGAGATCTGCTATGTGCAGCTAGCCAGTTATCTGGAAGGGGGGCCAGTGTTGTGGATGATGCACCTACATATTTATCAAAAATTTCATTATGATATGATGATGGCTCTTTAAGTGTGTTGGATACTCTTTGTCTAGTATCATCTGCTGTTAACCTTTGCAAACAGTTTGGACCCAGATCATGACTGACAAAATGTTTGACCTGATCTGGATCCCAACTGTTTGACACTCTGATATGGTATTTATTAAAGAATTCTTTCAAAGAGTTGATTTTGGGGAAAAATCAGCACACAGCATACAACAAAAACCCAAGCAACATTACCTTGCAGGTAAAGAGTGTATCTCTGAAGTGTGTCTTCATTGATATTTTAGTAAGGTGTGAAACTGCTATCAAAACAAATGGTTCTTTATATAAACATCTTCAATAAGCTGTTGGTCCTAATCTCTTAAACTTTAAAAGGTGTTAAATTTAAATTAACCATAGTGCTGCTGAGCACAGATATGCCCCATGTGCTTCAGAATAAGCTAGCGGATCATGGGCACAGTTTACAATGCAGTCTCACTGTCTGTATAATTTGCAACTAATGATATGCAACCAAACTGGTTGGAAAGTTTTACATTGAAGTGACTTATTCATGAGAATAAGGGTGAAATATCACAATCAGATGGATCATTGAAACAAGAGTTAATTCAGATGTATGAAATATTAGCAAAATGTTGCCTTATCTTGAATTACCTGTAACAGTGTCAGATTATGAAAGTGCTAGGATTAACAATTTATGTCACAAAATGACCATACATAGAAAATTTTGATCTTGTACCATTTTTGAAGATGGCAAGGGACATGTGCTGCATGGACTGTTGTAGAGTTTCTATGACTATATTTACACAAATGCACAGAAAAAGTTTGTTTAACTCTTTCCTTGCTAGCGGTGGCTTTTGTCATCTGCTGATAACCTTTGCAAACACCGATCCTGATCTGGATCCAAACCATTTGCCACTGATATTGTTCTTGATAAAAGTCAACAGACGACAAAAAACATGCAAAAATTATCCAGCATGCAAAGAGTTAAAATATGAGATTAGCACCAAAATCTTATGAGTTGGCCCATAGACTTTGTACCATAAATAGCAACATTGCATTTCTTCGATTGAAACTGAGGAAATTTCATGTATATGTCACATTCAGTAACAACTTAAAAGAATGTCAATATGACTGAAGAGCCAGATAATTCTCTCAACATCTGTTGCCAGTCTGCATGCTGAACTCTTTGCTTGCTCCATAATTTTTCATTCTGTTGACTCTTTTCAAAATTGGCGTTTTGAAAAAATTCTTTCAGGAACACTGATATACGTGTTGTGTCAAACTGTTTGGATCCAGATCAGGACTGACATTCTGTTGGTCCTGGTCTGGGTCCAAATTGTTTGTAAAGGTTATCAGCAGATAACTAAAGTCACTGCTAGCAAGGAAAGAGTTAAATCCAGGCCTCCAGATAAAAGTGCATATTGGAAAACTATTTTCTTTATTTCTCATCCAAAATATGTGTTTTGGGTACTCAAAAGAACCATCTCAATGAGACGGTTCTTTTGAGCCCCCAAAACACATGTTTAAATTGATGGGTAAGAAAACAATTACAATTTAATGCTCATAAAATTTTCTTATCCGGATCTTTGTAACTCTCTTTCTAACTTGTATTTCTTAGAATACTGTGTTAGACCTAACAAAGGCAGTATAGATTTTGAAAAAAAGCTGTGGGTACAGTCTCTAACTGAAAACATTGCAGATCCAGATCTGCTGGCTTCTCATGAAGGGAGTTGATAAGGATCCACAATCTTTTATCCACACATCAAATCCATATCAACATTGAAACTTAACCTTGACAGACTGAAAATCAGAAGTTAATAGAGTATAAACAAGTAAAATAGAATACTCAATACCTGTATTCCAAGGTTGAAGTCTACCATATTTACCCTTGTAATTTACGGTAGGTGTTCTAAATTTTCCAACTCTAGTTGAAGTAAAGATCCAATCTGACAAGTATTTTACATAGGCAGAAAGGTTTAGTTAAACAAAATATTTCAGCGTAAAATTGTAAATATTTTCTTACTCATAAATTTTGGCATATGTTTTGGGTGCTCAAAAGAACCGTCTCATTGAGACGGTTCTTTTTAGTACCCACAACATATATTTTGGTTGAGAGATAAGAAAATTATTTTTCAGGTTCACACTCTTAACTAAAGGCCTGATTATATGAAATCAAAATTAGCTTATTAAAAACACTTGTTTCAGTGTTAAGCAGTTATGATGCAGATCAGACCCAATATTCTATAATCAGACCTGATCAAGGTGACCAGGGTCCAAACTGTTTGCATATAGTTAAGCAGCAGATGACAAAAATCATTGCTTACCACTTTCTGATGTCGAGACAGTCAGTTCACCAAACCACACTTTTTCCAGGGCAAGCTTGAGTGAGTGTTTAACCAGTACTTCGTGCACATACTTTCACTTATAGTTGACAACAACCCTTCTTGAATCAGCCGAAGGAGGAGAATGACGGTAGAAATTCTTGATGATCATTTTCCATGAAAGTATGGGGCCAGGTCGTTATCCAACTCACAACCCCTGGATCTCTAGTCTGCCTCACTACCGACTGACCTATGGCACGATAATTTCGGTGCTAATCACAACAAAAGTCATCATTTTTTTTTTGTCGTCTGTGTAGATCCAGATCAGACTGGTCCTGTATGCCTCTCTATACTTACATTAACTAGCCTTTGTTATCAAATATGTGCAGCAGACTAGCTTTTAACAAAATATAATAATGTTAATTGTTTGTTTTGTTGCTTTACGTCCCAAGTCAACAGCTAAGGTCATGGCGGGACAGTTAGTTCACCTAACCACACTTTTTCCTGGGCAAGCTTGAACAAGCGGTTAACCACTACTTCATGCTCATACTTTCGCTTGTAACTGACAATCTTGAATGATTCAGCAGAAGGGAGGAGAATGACCGTAGAAAGGATTTCATAATAAATCTCCACGAAAGAATGGGACAGGGCTCAGATCAAACTCCCAACCCCTGGATCTGCAGTCAGACTTGTATCTGTAGCCAGACACGTTACCGACTGGGCTATGTAGCCCATAAAATAGTTAAATGATTCTTATGTATCTTTAAAAATCATTTTTGTAACACTGTATAATCTTTTTCAATCCACATCGTCTTACACTGACACTGTTTGACAATAATGACCCATTAGGGTTGATGCGTTGTTAAACTCCAACCAACCAACCAAGACTCCCCTAAAATTGCATATATTTACTTACCTATCAATTTTTACGTGTTTTGGGTACTCAAAAGAACCTTTCTTTTGAGTACCCACAACATATGTTTTGGTTGAGAAATAAGAAAAATAATTTTTCAGTACAACCTCTTATCTGGAGTCCTGTGTAAACAGTACCCTGATTAGATGAATTGCAGTGCACTTAGGATGTTTGTTAGAATTAGTATCCTGGTATGAACTTGATCAATAACATCACTTGCACAGTCAAATCAATATAAAATTTCTGAGGCTAGACGGCTGGATCCAGTGGGCAACATGCTCAGGGCTAATGGAAGCTTCCATTCAGTTTGATACAATATATTTTGGAAGATGTATGTGAAAAAATAGGTTTTCTTATTGGTCAGGACCCTACTGGAAAATCACAAAGCTTTAGGTTTCCTTAGGTATACTAGCTGGTACATTGTACCTATCCCCTGCTTTCTCAGGAATACTGATACATGTACATGGATCCGTGATTCTTTGTTTAAAACCATTTTCACCTATTGTCATTTCATCGAAAGAGCACTTTCACCTAAAACCATTTGGTCGAAAGAACCATTTGGTCGAAAGAACCATTTTGTCCAATGACAGTTCGTCAAATTTCGTCAACTTTGTCGAAAGATGTCTAATATTCAACCAAAAATTCAACCATTTTTTTTATAAATAATTCAATATGATAATTCCAGAGGGAATAATAACAATAAAGTCAATGAATTGTATTCACTCTTTCTCAAATTTTCGGCCTTGTAGGGCCTTCTTCAGGATATTAGAAACAATTTTCACAGCTAAGTAGCATCCATGATGACTATTATGGTATATGTTTACTGTCCATTGTCAGTGGTGACGTCGCATCACTTCTTGCCAAGTTGCACTCAGATTGGCATGATGTTAAATGATGTGACATCATTTCCCGCCAAAAAAGCATATAAGGCCATCAGTTCAATTTTGCAAAAGTACTTAAAGACATATGCGGCTATTTCCAATGCGCACCTTTCCCGCGTCTGCAAACGGAGAAAGTTGTCTGGGTCCTGTCTTTCGACCCTTAACGGATTCGGATCAACACAGCTTCCGATATTCTTATGTCATATCGGTGTTCCGACATTTTCTTCACAAAATAACTAATTTAAGTGTGTTCGAAATATCTATTGACATCTTTTCAGAACTTATCGTCTCAGCACTAAAGACAGATAAATGTAGCTCAGTCGAAATCAAACGACGTACACAATAACCCTGGTTACAAATACGATAGTGGCCGAGTCTATACTATTTGTATGGTTATTTCGAGCGGCGCACGACCTGACCTCGTGGCCTAGTGGTTAGCGTGTCTGGCTACAAAGCCAGAGGACCAGGATCGATTCCCGGATGCGCACATATTTTCAGTGTGTTTTTTTCTTTCTTTTTTAACATTTTAATGCTGAATTACTTCATATACTAGTAAAATGGCATCATCACAACGACCAAAATGGTCATCCCCGAACTTTTTATATTGAATTACGCATGAAACCTATGGGGGTGGGGTTAAATTTGGCCCTCTAGAAAGAGAATTAGTTTGGTGACCCCAGATTTTTATTCTTTTTTCTGAAAGGTATTATAATAGACCATGAATTAGAAATAAATTTTCAAGATTTTCAATATCAGATTTTTTAATACATGATTTATTCTAAAAACAAATTCCATTTTTCGACGAATTGCCAAAATATATCATGCAGTATCTTGTCACAGCATGGGATAACAAGTAAACATGCACATTTTCTTAAAAGTTTGAGGTCATGGGCAGTAATTTAAGTTAAAAGAAAGAAGCTGGCTGAAGATTACAACCGTTTTAGCTCGATAATTAGGACTGGTGTTGTTATTTTATATTTCTAGAAAATTGGTCAAATGCTGTAAACTTCAATATGAGATTCTGAGAAAAAAAGCACGGTGACATATCCTTTTTATTTCATAAATGGATAGCCCATGCATAAAACTAACTGTATGCAAAGTATTGAAAATATTTCAATATGGGAAGTATTTAGTAGCATATGTCTTTAAGAGCATATGAACAACTGCCACATGAATGACAAAAATAAGTAATCATTATATTTGTGAGAAAAAAGGGGGGAAGGGGGTGCTCAAAAGAACCGTCTCGTTTAGACGGTTCTTTTCAGTGCCCACAACCGAAAGTAAATGAGACGGTTCTTTTTAGCACCCCCCTTTCCCCCTTTTTTCTCACAAATATAATGATTACTTATTTTTGTCATTCATGTGGCAGTTGTTCATATGCTCTTAAGTAATTTTGCAATGTTGAACTGATGGCCTTATATGCTTTTTTGGCGGGAAATGACATCACACCATTTAACGTTACGCCAATCTGAGTGCAACTTGGCAGGGAGTGATGCGACATCACCACTGACAATGGACAGTAAACATATACCATAATAGTCATCATGGATGCTACTTATCTGTGAAAATTGTTTCTAATATCCTGAAGAAGGCCCTACAAGGCCGAAAATTTGAGAAAGAGTGAATACAATTCATTTTTTCTATATTTATGTCTTCAATTGGAAGGTAAATCACTCTGTTTGTATGGGGCTAAATGAAAAAAAAAACATTCAGTGGCAGCATCTGGGAAAACATCATCAATATTACCTGGATATCTTTTAGTTCATGTCACTGTTTATTGCTACTTCTATATGACATTGATGTTAATATCCTAATCTTGGCCAGTGGATTAACTCTTTGCATGCTGGGTAATATTTCATGGTTTAACTTTTGTTGTAGTCTTAAGACTTTTTTCAAAATCAACTTATTATAAAAATGTTTCAGGAATACCATCAGAGTGTCATGAAGTTGGATCCAGATCAGGCCTGACAGAATGTCATGCTTGATCTGGGTCAAAACTGTTTTGCAAAGATCATCCTCAGATGATACCAGTCACCGCTATCAGGCAAAGATTTAATAAATCAAAGTCCATACTTGAAGTTTTGTTGACCAAACACTGCAATATTCCTAATCTTTGTCCTGCTAAATTAAGTTATACGCTAGAGTCCCAGATAAAAGGGATTGGTATTTAACATAGGACAAGATAAGCAAACTTTTTTGAGTAATTACATGTGAGCCACCACGCGATTTCTAGCAATGTGGCAATTTGACAGGTGTATACTCAGGCAAGCCTGTGAATCATCCTTTTAAGCTTAGAAACTCCAAATTATTTTCAGTCAGTAGCTTAATAGTCATAGAATATGCAAGTGACCAGCAAAGGCTCTGATCAGACAGCGCATATGCGCAGACTGATCTGAGCCTATGCTGGTCGCACATACCACATTGGTGGAAATCTTGTGCCATGGCTCATGTATTTTCTTACCCAACAGTTTAAACATGTGTTTTGGGTCCATAAAAGAACCACCACATACCCAAAACAGTTTTTTTTGTTAAATTAAAGCCGTAAAAGGGGACAGCAGCATTGAAAGCAAGTGAATCTTAAGTGCAAGCCCTTATTAAACCATGCAATCTGCTGCAAACCCGATCAATATTGTATAAAAAACAAGAAACAGGGTTCGCACAGGCTTGAAAAGTACATGTACTTGAATATACAGGACGGTCTTGAAAAGTCCTTGAAAATTAAACTTGCCTTGAAAAGTTCTTGAAAAACACTCAAAGGCCTTGAAAAGTCCTTGAATGTTACCATTTACAGGAGGATTCAACCCTGTCTTTGGAGACCTAAATCAGTATAGAATTTTGGTGCCTTTATTTGGTGCAGCATATGCTGCACCAAATGAAGGCACCACAATTTTATACTAATTTTCAATAATTTATATCTTTAGTAATGCAGTCAAGCATTTCAAATATAGAATTTTAACGTGTAAATCAGTATCATTCATAATTTTTGTAGTCCTTGAAAACAGTAGGAAAGTCTTGAGAAGTCCTTGAATTTTACACAGACTTGCCTGTTTGAATGTTGAGACAGTTATGAGGGCATGTATAGTAGAAAATTGAATGCCATGGAGGGCAGCCAATTTTAGGCTTTGTGATGGCACACAGTCCTAGTCAATTATGTATAAACAGAATAAATAGTTCCACGCTGTTCATTTTTAAAATGATATATGTTGATATGCAAATGTAATATGGGCCTCAACGCGAGAAAACCTTTCTTCAGAGGTTTGCGAACAACAAAAGTGCAGACCAGCCTGCGCAGTCTGATCAGCGCCTTTGTTATTTGCTTTTCGAAAAGTATCATATCTAAACTTGCTACAAGCCAAATTTCAATTTTCCAGCTAGTCTCTGTAGATGAGGAGACTGGATTGAGTTTTGCTTTGTCGGAAACCTAGAAGACAGGTTGTCTTGCGGTGAGGCACATATAATTGTTTATTCTTTTAGGTGGACCGTATGGTTTGTTTGCGGGACGTGATGCTTCTCGTGCCCTAGCCACATTCTCAATGTCAGAGGATGCCTTCCGTAATGAGTATGATGACCTAACTGATCTCTCTAGTATGCAGATGGAAAGTGTAAGAGAATGGGAAATGCAATTTACAGGTAAGAACAAATTTACGGAAGAAGCCCTCTGATCAGGGTTTGAACTACTGGGTATTTTTCATTCCATCGCTGCCTTTTACACACTTCATGAGAGTCCAAATTAGGAAACCTAGATCAGACCACTCATATAGAGGAACTATCAAGACAAATCACGAGCGACTGTTCTTTTCAGGGTTTACACTTTTAGCTAATCCAAACAATAACGTATTTACATATCATTTATAAATATGTAATGTGCGAAGCGCTATTGCTCAGTAGGGTGTTAGACTGGGGTTTGAAGGGTTGGCTAGTTCGAGTCTCACCGCCACAGGGTCAATATGTTGTGTCCTTGAGCAAGTCACTTTATCCACTGCTTAGTACTGGTTCAACACAGGAAGACCCATCCCGACATGACCGAAAATTGTTGACTGTGACATAAAGAATTGAAACAAACAAATATGCTTTGTTTGAGATATATAAGAAAATTCATTTTTAATCACACACTCTTATCAAGAGGCCTGTAAGAGCAACTTTTCCAAAGAAGCTTATTCTATATTTCTTTCTGTCACTGGATTTTACACACTTCATGATAGACAACAGCAGACCCAGATCAGACCATGTGCATGGGTGAAAGTTTTCAGGATTTTGAGGCTGACTTTCCATAGAAAGTCAGCCTCAAAATGCTGAATTAAGGAGATTATAATAGCTTCTTTGATTAGTTTCAGATTATCTAAACACAATTAATCATTTTAACATGAAATTATCCATTTTTGTAGCCATCCTGCAAGTTTTAAAATTTGAATTTCAAAAGTTCAGGATTTGGGAAATTTTGAACTTTCACCCTTGCATGTGTATAGAAGAATGATCAAGATGATTCTTTTCAGGGTCTACACTTTGCCAATCCAAACAATTATTTATAGATCATTCACATGCAATGTTGAGCCCAGGTATCAAATTTAAGATTTTTAACTGCTTGCTTTAAAATAGCAAGTAATAATTTTTATCACATGCTAAAGATGTTGGTGCTAAAGATGTTGGTCAACATGCTTTACTCTGCAAATGGACTTTATTTCATTCATGTTCAATTGTATCTCTTAGAGAACTAACGAAAGCATTCAATATCTATATTCATATTGCATAGATTGTATGTCAAAAGTTTTGCTTTATGAGCCCACATTTAGGTTACCCAGGCCAATTAATTGCTTGGTCCATCAGAGAGCAAATGTTTAGTTGATAGAGCAAAATATTGATTGTTATTATATGACTTTTTGGGTACTGTAAAGGCGGCACCTCATGAATGCGCAATTGGGACTGGTCAACCTTAGACATAGGTAAAAGCTGAAAATGAGGCGTGGTTTTATTAAAAAGTAACTGTATCATCCTGTGCCATTACCTCAGTAAAGAAGCAAAACACATTATTTAGTCCTTAAAACGCCAGCAAAATAACTGCATCTAAAAATGTCTATTTAACATAAGCATGGAGGCAAACATTGTGGACCCAGATCAGACTGCTCCTACAGGAGCAATCTGATCTGGTGGGTCCACACTGTTTGTCTATGAGGCTTCAAATATTTTAGTGGACGACAAAAAAATAAATTTTGTGATTATGCGCTTTAAGGGTTATTAAATGTGAGTTCAGTGTGTAAACGGTTAGGATTTTCATGAAATGCACCCACGTTTGCACGGCCTAAACAACTTATTCATTCTCAATCAAATTATAAATAGATCCTGATTTCCCTTGTTTAGCAGACAGAATAGCCGAACCACGCCCAGATATGAATATTAAAGTTGCCGCCTTTACAGTAAGCGAAAAGTCTATTAATATCTTTTTATTTCAGAAAAATATGAATATGTTGGTCGGCTATTAAAGCCAGGAGAACAACCTCGAGATTATTCCTCCGACACAGAAGATGAACAGCCAGAAGATTCATCTAAAGAAAAAGGCGAAAGTGAAAAGAAGACAGACTAGCAGTTCCTTAAATTAATATATTTTTAAAATGTTAATACTTGTTTGTATCTTGCTGAAATGAGCTGCGAGGTGATTTCCAGCAATGTGGCATTTTGACTAGTGCAGATATGGGGCGAATAAATAGTTAATGCTAATGCATTCTTAATGCATTACTTTTTTCCAGTAATTCAAGGTTATGATTAATTCACCAGTTTTTGAATTACTTTAATGCTAATTCAATGCATTACTTAGTCAAAATTCACTGCATTACTTGCATTACTTTGAATTACTGTCCAATATAAACTTTGCCATATACAGACTGCACAATAGAGAAATGAGATACACAACAAAAGGATGTCACCAGTGTAGACTCAGATGAGTCTGTGCAGCCTCCTTTTAAGCATAGAGGCTCCAAATGATGTTTGGTCAGTAGCTTAGTATTCATAAAGTATTCAAGCGAACAGCAAAGGCTCTGATTAGTCTGCATGTATGCGCAGGCTGGTCTGAGCCTTTGCTGGTTGAACATACCACATTGTTGGAAATCTCATGTTGCGGCTCAAATGTACATAATTACATGTGTTCTTGAGAGATGCCATTGTCATAGAAAGCGTAAATATTTAAAGAGTCTGTGATTTTACAGCATCAGTACCTTACATAGTAAATAGCAGGATTGATTAGCTAAGCTTTTAGTACTTAGCAAGATAAAGCATTTTATGAAAAGTATTATCAGACTGCTACTTTTTATGCCCTAAAGAAAACATATTGTAGGTACTCCATTCTAATTGGGCACCACAACAGTTTTCATGAAGAAATAAAATTAATATCTCTTATAAATAGTGGGAGCGCAATGGCTCAGTGGTAGAGTGCTTGACTCGAGATGAGGGGCCGCGGGTTCAAGCCTCACCGGCGTCACTGGGTTGTGGTCCTTGAGCAAGACTCATTTATCCTAGCTTAGTACTGGTTCGACCCAGGAAGACCTGTCCCTGTTTAACTGAAATATTGTTGATGGGACGTAAAGAATCAAATCAAGCAAACAAAACTTATAAATAGTAAAAAAAAATACGCCATGAAAACTTAATGTGTATGTTGTTGGTCCTCATTGGATATGCCTCATAGAGATGTTTCCAATGAGCTCCACAACACATTTTCACAGCGCAATAAGATTAATAACTTGAAAAATAGTGAGTTTTCACCCAAAGAAAGCTTAAAAGGAGTAAGTTGTGGGAACTCATTGGAACTGCCTTATTGAGACATCATTATTGAGCACCATAATAAATGTTTTCATTGAAAATGAGAACTTTATTGCTGTAAAATAGACTGTAAGCTAAATGTTCTAAACTTAAGAACGCTAGTTGACTGGCAAAAGAAAAGGCCAGACCCAGATCAGACTGCTTCTGAAGCAGTCTGATCAGGGTCTTCTCTGCTATACTGACAAGCATTTTGTGAATTCCAGTCCTGATAACCAACAATTTAATTTAGAACAGATAGAGAAAAGTGTTAAAAACTTAAGAACATTATCGAATAAGTTTTTACCTAGGAAAGCTTACAGTATGTGGTGTGTACTCATTGGCAGTGCCTTAGGCCAAATAAAAAATTAAGTGTGCTTAGGCTAACGAGCCGGAAAATTTTAGGTAGGGAGGGCACACATATGATAAAAAAATATGGTATTATGCATTTTGAAAGGCATTTTGCCTTTCAAAATGCATAAAATCATATTTTTTCCAGAAATCCTGAAAAAAATTCTGGGTTTCACCATTTAATTTAGGTAGGGTGGGGCTACCCTAAACACAGGTATTTTTTTTATTTGGCCTTATTAAGATGCTTCCAGTGAGCATTACAAAGAATGTTTTCATTGAAAAGGGCAGATAAATAGGGTTATATTTTTCTTTAAAAATATATATTGTGGGTTCTCCTTGGCAGTGCCTTGTGGATATGCTTCCAATGAGTGCCACAATAATTTTTTTCATTGAAAATGAAAAGAACTAATTTGTGTACCAAAAATGGATTTTTGTTTACCAAAGCAAAAATAATCTTAAAAAAATTGACATTTTATGATGTTTTTTAACTTAATGCTTTATCAACGGCAGTTCATTGGTGCAATTTCATGTTGGTATAGATTCATTGTGTGAATGAAAAACAGTGTGGATCCTGATCAGCTGACTAAGCTAGCTGATCTGGTACTACAATGTTTTCAAGAAGGGTGTAGCATTCTTGAAAATGCTATGTTTTGTTTGGATGAATACTACATGTATGAAACACATATAACATAGTAATGAATGTCATAAATGTGCATAAATGACAAGAAAAGCATAAAAAAAGGAAATATATGAAAGAAGTAGGTCTGTAATTGTGCAGCTTAGGAAATATATGAAAGTAGTAGGTCTGTAATTGTGCAGCTTTATATAATAAAACTATTGGCTCTCTGTAAAGGCGGTAACTTTAATATTTATATCTGGGCGTGGTTCGGCTATTTCATCTGCTAAACAAGGGATATCAAGTTCTATTTATAATTTGGTGAAGAATTAATAAGTTGTTTGAGCAAACGTGCGTGTATTTCATGAAAATCCTAACCGTATACACGCTGAACTCACATTTATTAACCCTTAAAGCACATAAACACAAAATGTATGTTTTTTGTCATCCACTAAAATATTTGAAGCCTCATAGACAAACAGTGTGGACCTAGATCAGACTGCTCCTGTAGGCCTCTATGCTTATGTTAAATAGACATTTTCAGATGCAGTTATTTTGCTGACGTTTTAAGGACTAAATAATGTGTTTAGCGTCTATATTGAGGTAATGGCGCAAGATGATACAATGTATGGTTCAGACAATAAAGTGTGTTTTTAGACAGAGGTGACTGCATTTTAAGAATTTGTACATATGATAGATGGTGCTGGAAAACTTTATGATCATTCCTTCCCTATCATGAGAAGCCTTACAAGGGAGATAATTTGACAGCTTACTTATCAGTATGATTTTGGAATTTATTCTCAAAAGAATTACTCTTCTTACAAGATCTATTTATAAAAAAATATCCTGAAAAAGCTTATTGTTGCTTTCATGGTGCCTAAGATAATTTTAAGCTCAAAATTTTTCTCCCCTGGAAATATGTCCAATGCTATTTGCTTTCTTTGCTATTGTTACAAAAAGTTAATTCCCCCCCCCCCCCCCCCACCAAAAAAGAGAAGAAAAAAAAGAGAGCAAAATTAGGAAATTAGATAATAGAACATAAAAAAACTCACTCAAGGTTCATACATTACAAAACATTAGTACCCCCCCCCCCCCCCCCACACACACACACAAAAGAAAAAAAAGAGCAAAATTAGGAAATTCGATAACAGAACATTAACTGTCCATATTCAAAGTGCTACACTAGAAACCAGCACTGATGTAATATTAATATAAAAGTCAGTCAGTTGACCTGATATTTATATGTCCCCCTACTGAAGCTGAAGTGGACATATTTATGGGTGTCTTGACATCCGTTTCCCTGACAACAATACTAGTTTATAAAGACCTTGACCAATGTGGTACTCATGCAGAGACTGATTTAAGTCTACATGATGTGCTGGTTTTCTCATGATAGGGCTTTTATTGTGTGTTGTCTCATTGTTTTCAGAGCAGTGGCGGATCCAGAGGGGGTGTAGGGGTTGGCTCGAACTGCCCACTGTATTTGAGACCAAATTATTTCATTTTCATTGGATATTTAGCAACAATGAGAGAAAATCAGCAAAGGGAACCCCTTCAACTTTTTATAAATATGAACCCCCTTTCTAGAATTTCTGGATCTGCCACTGCAGAGCTCAGTGGCTCAATGTTTTGTTAGCTGAATAAGGGGAAGTTAAAGTTTTCAATGAATGATTGCATGTAAATTTTATTGAAATATCATATAAAATTTGTGTCAGAAAAAAATTAGGCCAGTAGATGACAAAACCAACCAAGTAACCTGCATGCCCAGTGTAGACTCAGATCACCCTAGGCATCCACCGAGTCATACCAGTGTTTTTGCTGTCCACATTTAGAATCTATGATTTCTTAGTCCCAATAATTCTACCTGCTAGTATATTATGCTAATCACCTTGGCAAACTGTTTGAATCCAGATCTGGATCCCAACTGTTTGACACTCTGATAGTATTCCTGAAAGAATATCTAAAAAATAATTTAAAAAAATCATGAAAAATTTCCCAGGATGTAAAGAGTTCAGCTGACAGAGGAAGCTTTGATCTCAGGCCTTAAGAGTGTGTAAGGAAAAAAATATTTTTCTTATATCATAACCAAAACATATGTTGTGGGTACTCAAAAGAACCGTCTCAATGAGGCTCTTCCTTTGAGCACCCAATACATATGTTAAAACTGATGAGTATGAAAATATTTTCAAATTTTACGCTCAAAATATTTGTTAATCTAAGCCTGTGTATATGTTGGACCCAGGCCATTTTGTTGGTTTTGATATACACTGGCATAAATAGTAAATAATTTTTTTCAATTTAAAAAAATGTGCTGAAATAATTTTTTATTGGCAATTTAGTTCAGCTAAGCATGCTTTGAGTAACTTAGCCAAGCAGTTTAGTCGCTACAAAATGGCATCTGATTGTATGATGTATATTGTACAGTTGATGCATTCATGGAGTAAGGAATACATTTTAACCCTTTTGCACTTAGAACGGTCAAAACTAGAGTTTTCCCCATTTTGAGTGTAATACATGTGAGGAATGATTGTAACAGCTCTTGATTGGATGAGTATCTAGACATATTGTATTGAACCTAATAAGCCCAAATGCTCATATAAGTGTAGGCTGAGTACAGTACAACCTATGTAAAATGACCACTCAAAAATGACAAAACAAAGATCTTAATGACAAATTGTAGCTTAATGAAGATCGAAAGTATTGCAGAATGCTCCCATTGGAGCATTCTGCAATACTTTTGACCTGCATTAAGCTATAATTGGTCTTGAAAATCAATTTTCTGTCTTTTTGAGAGCGGCTGTATTAAACAGGATTTACTGTACTGTATGGGTTGTTGACACTATACACCATTATGGCTTAATTTTTTGGACAAAAACAGTGTAGATCATGAACAGCTGGCTTCATCAGAAGCCAGCTGGTCTTGATCTACACAGTTTTCAAAAGGGGTATAGAATTTTTGAAAAAAGTTATGCGCAAAATGGGCCCATTAGGTTGAATATGATATTTTTTCTTATTTTTCATTGGAAATATAATAAAGGTACTCATTGGAAGGGTCTCTGAGACAGTCTCCAGTCTCTTTGAGACCGTTCAAATGAGCACCACAATCCATGTTTTTCTTTCGATAAATAATGAAAATAAGTCTTTTGCTTATTCATTCTTTTCAGGGGGCTTTGAATTTGTATGTGTTTGGTGCTATCAGTGATTTGAGCTGTGTCATGTATAAACATACCTTCTATGTGCATGTATATAGTATAGAAAGGGACCTGCTTGTATCACAATTTGGGACAGTATATGCGATCATGGTACTTATAACGTATGCATAAAGCATACTGAAAAATGAGGAGCATGGTGACTCAGTGGTAGAGTGCTTGACTCAAGATCGAGGGGTTGCGGGTTCATGCCTCACAGGAGGCACTGTGTTGTGTCATTGAGCAAGGCACTTTATCCTCTGCTTAGTACTGGTTCAATCCACGAAGACCCATCTCCACATGACTGAAAAACTGTTGACTGTGACATAAAAATTCAAACAAAAGTACTGAAAAACTACATGCTTAACTTTCTAGTGGGGCTAGACATTTTGGTCGTGGTGTGAACCTTCATCTATTTCTATACTTCATCTATTTCTATTCTTGAGAAACAAAAAAAAAATTATTGGCGTAAAAATATTAATACTTTCATAGATATTAGCATATGTTTTAGGTGCTCAAAACATCCGTCACATTGAGATGGTTCTTTTGAGTACCCACAACATATGTTTTGGTCGAGAAATAAGAAAATAAATTTCTCATCAGACACTCTTATCAAGAGGCCTGATACTATAGGTGTGTGAGCAGTTAGGGATCTGATGAGATTGCTTCGATGTGTAATCTTGTCCTGAGCCTTTCCTAGCTGCTGCTACGAAAAGGATCAAAATACAAGCCAGTCCAGATCTTACAGGGTTTAGACTTTTTTTTTAGCAAAATACAATCTATAACATTTTTGAATTTTCGCATTCATTTTAAGTTTTTGCTTCCACTGAGCAGATTAAAATAGCAATACAGTAAAACCTGTCTTAAGAGGCCACTCAAAAGAAGAGCAAAAAAAAATTGGTTTCAAGACAGATTATCGCTTAATGCAGGCTGAAAGTATTGCAGAATGCTCCTAGAGAGCATTCTGCAATACTGTTGACCTCCATTAGGCTACCATTAGGCTTTAAGATCTATGTTTTGTCTATTTTTGAGTGGCCGCTTTTTAAAAGACAGGTTTTACTGTACAACATATAGATTAGCACATGAGATTTTGGTACTTATTACATTGGCAGACACCGAAGCCTTAGACAGTCTGTGCAGTCTTGCCAGAGCCGTTTCTGTTCATAAAGACAAAGTAGAGATGTAGATGAAGGTTCAGGTCACAGCTCATTGACTAGCCCCTCTTGATACATGTTTTAAGAATGATTTCATGCATATGCAATAAGTAGCAAAATCTCATGTTTTGCCTCATATTATTTGAGCCTCGTCGCGACAATAAAACTAGTATCCTCAGCTACAGAGACTAGCTAGAAAATTTAAATTTCACCAGTAGCAAGTTTAGATATGATGCTTTCCAATAAGCGAATAACAAAGGCGCTGATCAGACTGCGCGGATGCGCAGGCTGGTCTGCACTTTAGTTGTTCACAAACCCCGAAGACAGGTTTTCTCGGGTCGAGGCCCATTTGTAGTCAATATGGATTAACAGAGATGAGAAAAGAAGTTAGGCAGGTTTATATGTAAAAACCAGACATTGTGCCATCTGAATTGTTGTTCCAAAGCATTTTGTTTGTTATAAACAATTTTTAAAATTGAAGGTTAATGTTTAACATGATTTTGTTTAATTCTTTGCCTACTAGTATCGTCTGCTGTGATAACCTTTACAAACAGTTTGGAACAAGATCAAGTCACTTTTTGTGGGGCCTGATCTGGATTAAAACTGTTTGACACTCTGATAGTGTTCCTGAAAGAATTTTCGAAAAAGTTGATTTGAAAATAAAAATCAGCAGACAACAAAAGAACATGCGAAATTACCAAGTAGGCAAAGAGTTAATTGATTTTAGACAATCATCTGACTAACACTTTCTTAAATGATAGAGGATTCCATAAGTTTGATATGATAAAATTTCACAGATCCATTGTCTTGATGGAGCATAGCCTACAGTTTCTAATTTCTTTTGTATTGCCTACCATATAAAGATATCTCAGATTTTATCCTGGGTAAAACATTCTTACCCATCCCTTGTTGTCTAACTTTAAAAGACGTGTGGTCAGAATGTCGGTTGGAAATTTGTGTCAAGGTTATTAAATGGCATTATTGCTATGCCAAAGTATTGTATCTTACGATACAGGAACCCATTGCTGCCTGCTATTTTATTGCTTGGGGCGACTTTTGTCATCTGCTGATAACCTTTGCAATCAGTTTAGATCCAGATCAGGACCGACAATCTGCCAGTCCTGATCTGAATCCAAACTGCTTGACACTTGATTGTATTCCTGAAAGAATTTTTTGAAAAAGTTATTTTGAAAGGGCAGTAGACAACACCAAAGCATGCAGAGTTAAAAAATACATGTAAAACTAAGTAGCATATAATGGAAGTAAAAAATAAAACTTAAGGAAATGGAAAGGTATGCATGCAAAAGAGATTAATTGGTAGGGGGGTGATAGATGAAAAAAGTCCTTCAGGATCACTGTATGTCGTCTCTCAATAAGCTTTGTGATGTCAGGCCTCGAGGTTATAAAACTTGACACAAAATAAAGCGCAATGATTGGCTGCTTGCGGACACATGTCCTCAAGCAGCCAATCATTGCACCTTATTTTGAGTCTTGAGAATGAACTTAAGTTTTATAACCTGGAGGCCAGATGATGATCCTTGAGAAGGATTTTTCTATCCGCCCCTAACTTACAAGTCTTAGATAAAATCCATGTTTTTCATAGCAAACAGTGCAGACACTGATTTGGCATCTCAGCTGGGTCCACACTGTTTTTCAATGTACCTGCTTACTGGTTTTACAGTCAAGCAAGGATTGAGTAATTTGTTTCATGCTTTTAGTTCATTGTCGGCATCACATTGTTGGGAAAAATTGCCTTAGTTGTGTGGGAGATTTGGATTGCTAAGCAAATCATTTAAGAAAACAATACCATGCTTACCCTGAATATTTGGACACTGAACTCCTACCAAATTAATCTTAAAAAAATGAATAAGTCTGTTTTAGTACTTGTACCTGATAAGCTGTGATAAATGTTACAGAAATGGTAAACAGAGTAGACCCAGATCAGACTGCTCTGCTCTTAAAGAGCAGTCAGATCTGGGTATATCCCGTTTGCTCAGTTGAGTGTTCAGATACGAGGGTCATCCAATAAGTTCTGACATTGGTCTCATATCTCAGAAACTGTTATTGTAAACAGAATTATATTACCCATTGTATGTGGCCGTGGGTTTTACCTATTCATGTTTGAAATTTGGAGTTTTTATCACGACCTGATCCTATGCTATACAAATTTGTAGACAACACTGTAAGAGTCCATGGCCATGAAAAATCACGTTTTTAACTAATTTCTGCTGGGGGTAGAGTTAGATAAAGATGCTGTATGTTTCTTTGGTAAGTTATATTAGTGATTGGTGATGTTGTCTGGATACACAATTGATCCATAAAAGCATATGCCACAATGACATTAACCTAGTTGCTTTGAACGTTCTTGGTTGCTAGGCAACAACAGAAAACTACATTTTTGCCTCATTCTAAGCGTTAATTATAAAATAGTACATTTTAAATACTTAATAAAAGCCATTACGATCAATTTGGGTATTAGTAGATACATGTTTCGATAAATCTGTTCTATAGTCTTCTTAACCCATAGACAATATTCACTTTCAATAAATGATATAATCCAAATATAATACACTATTAGTACAACCCATTTTTAAGTAAAATATTTCTTGCAAAATCAGTGATATGTCATAAACAAAACCCTGCTATCACCACAGTCACAAACTAAACCATTATCTATGACGTTCAGAATCAACATTAATAACGTCTTTATTTATCTACATAAAAAGTTGTTAAGAGGAGTTTGTAATTTCTTAGAAATTTGGGCATGTATATCATGTATAGTGTCCGATCCATGGCCCTTTACCTTGTGTTCTTTAGTTGCCTAGCAACCATTGTGATTGCAACATGTGAACTATTTGAACAGGTGATTCAATTCCCTATATTATAAATAACATATGAAGATTATTGAAACAGGTCCTAGAGAAATAGGTTTTGTTTTATGGGGTCATTGTCAGAACTTATTGGATGACCCTCATATTTAGGGTAAATGGGTATGATCTGGCTCATAATATTTCTTAATATAGAAATCAGCAACTTTAGCAAAATAACTGTACATGTACAATAAAACCTGTCTTAAAGCGGCCACTCAAAAATAGACAAAACAAAGATCTGAATGACAAATGGTAGCTTTATGAAGGTCGAAAGTATTGCAGAATGCTTGGAGCATTCTGCAATACTTTTGACCTGCATTAAAGGATAATTGGTCTTGAAAAACAATTTTTGGTCATTTTTAGAGTGGTGGTTTTAGACAGGTTTTACTGTAGTTTCATTGGTTGAATTCCCATGTAAAGGTTGGTTTATGTACTCAGAATATTGACAGTCATCCAGCAACTTCCTTCTCATCCCTAATGGTTGTCTTATCATAAGTGGATTATATGGGCCAGTGCACAAGACTATGATACTTTTTCTCATATATATTAACCCTTTCCTTCATGAATATTCATGCTAAGCTCCACCCACTATGAATAATTATATAAATACACTTACAGGTTTGTACATAGAACAAAGAAATTACTTGTCAGGTCCACTAGTGCAGGATTATATCTAATCATATTTCCATGAGCAAACAGAGAAGACCCTGATCAGGCAGCTCTTACAAGAGCTGCCTGATCTGGATCTGCTCTGTTTGCAAGTGTAATGTTAAAAGGCGTTTCTATGAGCTAAAGGGTTAAAGCTTGCTTAAAACAACCATACCGATGTACCTAGCATGACTATGTCAATTTTTTTATCTGAGTCTTCTTCTCCTTCGATTCTTTGTGTATGAGAGAAGCGAAGGCGCTACTGTAGTAGGCACACATTTGTCTTAGCTGCTGGCCAGGGAGATAAGTAACAAGTTCTTGTGTACTGGTGCATATATTGTTCTAGTCAGTATTATCATTCAGCCAAGTAATATTTAATTTTGATAGGGATTTAGGTTGAAGGTAGAAATAATACTCAAGGACGAAACTTTAACCAGAATGAATGCTCTTACTGGTATATGAGGCATTTCACATTGTAAATGACTTAAACTGGCTTTCAAATGGGCCCTACTTTTCCTATTTTTCCTACTTTTCCCTACTTTTTTGATCTGCTCCTACTTTTCCGTACTTTTTCATGAAAATGCCCTACTATCCCTACTTTTTCACTCTAAAATGTCTTTTACGCGTAGAAATCCAGAAATTTTTCCTCGATCGCTTCGCTCGCTCGCATTTTATAAATGAACTTCTATGTTCTTTTAAGGAATGCGCCGCTTAACACCTCAGTTTTTGATGTTTAACCTAAAAGTCTCTCTGTTTGGCTAGTACTATTGTCACAGGTATTATCCTGCTCATTTAATCTGAAATTACTTATTTCAAGCAGCTCGATGTCATGGATTTTATATTTGGAAAAGCCCTACTATCCCTACTTTTTTACACCGATAATCCCTACATTTTCACTACTTTTTCCAAATTTTTATCCTTACTTTTTCCCTAATTTTCTGTTTATGACCACTTGAAAGCCTGCTTAAATGAGTGGAGACACGATTTAGCGGCCTCATGGCCCTCATGTGCACAAAATTTGAAAATACTTAGAGCCCCTTCAACGGTTGACAAAGGATGCACTCATCCAGTCTGATAATTGGCCTTCAATTAAAGCATGCCATTCGGAAGATTTTTTTTCTTGCTACATTTTACTGTACTAGCCCTATAAAATTGGGCATCGTTGCGACAAAACCTGTCTTCGGGGTTTCCAGCCAAGTGAGATTCAAACCAGTCTCCTTATCTACAGAGGCTTGCTAGAAAATTGGAATTTCACTTGCAGTCAATTTAGATATACTTTCCAAAGAGTGAATAACAAAAGGGCTGATCAGACTGCGTGGATGCGCAGGCTGGTCTGTGCCTTTGTTGTTCACGAACCCCAAAGACAGGTTTTCTTGCATCGAGGCCTATATATTCATACATCTTATCATCTCATCTTGTTCTAAAACATGGACAAGCAGGTCTCCTGAGAAGATTGGCCAACTAAAAATATTTTTTTATTTCTCAACTAAAACATATGTTTTGGGTACTCAATAGAACCATCTTGGTGAGACGGTTATTTTGAGCACACAAAACAAATGTTTAAACTGCTGGATAAGAAAATATTAACATTTTACCAAAAATTTTTATCTAGAGACCTGTACAAGTCCATTTTACATCAAGATAAGGTAATAGAATGGCAAATAGTGAAAATCTTATCTAGGTCACAATTTGCTTGACCCTTCATGTCAGTACTTTGGCAAACAGTGAAGACCTAGATGAAATGCCACACATAATAGGGCATTTCATCAGGGTGTACATTGTTTGCTTAGACAAAAATGATCATTTGAAAATAATAACTTGTGAATTGTGACCCCTTGATATATACAATGGACCATCTCAATGCTTTTGTAACAAACCAAAAGGAAGAATCGATTAGTACATAAAGGGTTAAAAATGTGCTTAATGAACCATTTTAATATACTTTTTGTTGTATTTTATGTTGTTGTTCTAAACATTTGACTATCTTGCATGCTAAGCATGTCTTGTACAATCATTAGTCCCAATATGATTGGAATGATGGTGAAGGGACATACCTTTAGATGGCTGAAATACCAATTTTTTTCAAACTTACATATGATTCTTTTGAGTCCAGCTCATAAAATGTTTGATTGTATATATACGAGCTCAATTGTTCAAAGCAAACAATAAAGCATTAACACTTGCTGAGTAATTTTTTAGGGGATAACTGTATTCAAAATTTTCATTTGGGAAGGTATATCTTCGGATATACAGTGGAAAATGTAGTACGGCAATGCACGCGGAGCCGGCGACGCGCGAGCGGAGCCGTAAAACGTGATTTCCGAATGTATATCTGATGATTATATGTCCCCAAATGTGGTTATCCCCATTCTAATACACTTCTGCAGTTTCATCTCGAATTGGAGCGTTGGAAGCCGCATAAAGCTGCACGTCATCCAACGAGATGTGACATAAGGACGTAAAACTCTTTCCGACAGTATATCGCAGGATATACTGTCGCAAATTGTTGACATTATCCAATCAGGCATCGCGTTACAAAACCAATTGCAATAGAATCATATTTTGTTGTCAGCTGCTGACTTCTTTTTCCAAAATAACTTTTTCAGCTATCACAGTGTTAGAATGCTTGGATATAGATCAAAATCTGGGTCCAAATTGTGTGCAAAGATTGTCAGCAGAAGACTGAAGTTACCACTAGCAAGGAAAGAGTAAATTATTTTTTTTACAGTACACTGATGTTTTTTTAATCCAAGTATTCTTTTGTTGTTTTCAAAGGAATAAGCTAAAATAACAGGGTTCATACGCGTCAGGGAAATGTCAGGGAAATTTAAATTTTTTCAAGGTCAGGGAATTGTCAGGGAATTTTATGTTGTGTCAGGGAAAAATGAATGTTTTCCAAAATGTCAGGGAAATGTCAGGGAATTTTAAAATTTCCAGTTTGTATCAAATGATGAGAAACATAAACTGACTTTGGCAGTTTTCTAAACATTTTGGATATAACTAAATTATTATGATAGCTTCTAGATTTCTTTAAACATAAGATGGGAGGATTTGGTTCACATTGTCTCCTCAACCTCCTTTTTAGCTCACCTGAGCCAAAGGCTCATAGTGAGGTATTAGCTTGGCAATAGTTCGGCATCCCTAATCAATCAGTCCTCCCATTGGTTGTCGTTTCACATTTTCAAAGAGGTATGTCTCTTATGTCAGTTGACCAAATGTAATCAAATTTCATGTAAAGCATCATCAGGTAGAGGGAAAGACTACATGAGGTTTTTGGACTGATTGGATTGGAACTGGTTGTCATGGATGATGGCAACATATAGCTCCCATGGATAGACATATATTAATGCATAAAAAGCTGTATTGCACGCGTTTAACCAGCAAAAAACCATGTATTAATCAGGAAATTCATGTGCTGTTGATGCATGGCTTTTGTACTTTACATATACGCATTCTAGGCTGTCACAAAAATTGGCATCATCAACAGTATCGTGCATAGGAATTAACCGAATTTAGTGACGTTAGGATGACTTGAGTTTTTGCTCTGAAACAGGCGTTTTCAAAACCTACGAATCCTTCATACTTTTGCACGCCATTATAGTAATACAAAAAATGACCTTTTCGAAGCCTTTTTTCCAAAGTTTTCAAGTGACAAAATGACTTTATGCAATGATAACGACATAACATGGTTTTCTGATACATTAACATCGCTAGATCCCTTGGTGGTCGTTAAAACCTCACCTTGAGGCTCGGGTTTCCACACCACCCTCCGTGTCCAGCAGATGTTAATGCATAGAAAAACATGTTTGATCCCTATAATAGGAAAAACTTTAAAAATCTTCTTTGAAACCACGAGGCCCACAGGTTATATTAGTATGTAGTCAATTACTAGTAATGTCTAGTTGTTCCTACATAAATCCTACCAATCAAGCTCCTGGGGTCAAAATTGGCCACATCCTGTCCATAGACTTATTTTAGGAGAAATTTTAAAAATCTTCTTCTCTGAAACCATATATTTTAGTACATGTATGCAGCAACATCTAGTGCTCCACAACACTGATCCTGCCAATCAAGACCCTGGAATCCAAATTGGCCACACCCTTGGGATCAATAACTCCCATAGACTTATAATGGGAAAAACATAGAAAAATATCTTCTCTGAAACCATGAGCTAATAGCTTATATATTTAGTATGTCTAGTGGTCCCCTATATAAACAGGCATGAGAAAGTTCAGGATTGATCAGGATTTCCTGATTGAGCACTGGCATATGATTTATATAATGTCAGTTGTTTTTGCTGAAATTTATTTTTGAATGAAGTTAAACTCAATTTTAGATATAAATTAAGCATAAACTGACTAGTTTCTATTGATATTTTGTGATTTTAAACCATAAATTAGTGATTTGATAATTGCTTTTCTCCATTTTGGAGTCAACCGACATTTTTTCCTGATTGAGAATGGTTGGCTGTTCTCATCCCTGTATAAATCCTGCCAATCAAGCCTCTTGGATGAAAACTTGTCATATCAATATCCATCAATAGCTCACATAGACTTATAATTGGAAAAACTTAAAAAACCTATTCCATAACCATAAGTCTCACAGCTTATATACTTAGTATATAGCAATTTTTGGTGGTCCCCTCTATATATCATGCTAACCATGCCCCTGGGTTCTAATTGGCCAAATCCTTAGGGTCTTTAGCTTCCATAGACTTACCGTATAATGGGGAATAACTTTTAAAAAATATTTTGAAACCATGAACCTACAGCTTCTATATTTTAATTTAGTATGTAGCAATACATGTAGCAATACATAGTGGTTAATTACGTAAATCCTGCCAACCATGCCCCTGGGACCACAAGTTAAAATTGGCCTACACCACACCCAGGGGTCCATTGCTCCCATAGACTCATAAAAAGATAATCTAAAAATCTTCAGAAACCATCAAGTCAGCAGTTTAGGCTCATTAAGCCTCTTATTAGCTCACCTAAGCACTTTGTGCTCAAAGTGAGTTGTTCTGAACAACTAAAGTCTGTCATGTGTTGTCTGCTGTCAACAATTTGCTATATTCAGGGCTTTAGTGGATTATTATAAAAAAAAACTTCTGAACATTGTAGCTTTTACAATGAAATATTCCACATTCAGCTAAATTGCTTTCCTCTATTTAATGGTTGCATTATGAGTGGCTGTAGAGGAGATTAAATTTAGAGGTCAACATCCAAAATTTTGAAAGAAGACAGCAGTTTTTAACATATAGTAATATGACCATCTGTTTTTTTGCTAAAAAATCATTTGCTAAATACATATAAATAATCACTCAAAATTGATAAAAAGAGCTGTAAACTGTAGCAATAGACAAATGTTTGAATAAAAAGTTTCTCTGGCGAGAATGGTTATGTCAGGGAAATTTTGATTGGCGTCAGGGAAAAGTCAGGGAAATGTCAGGGAATTTTGTTTTGCCAAGTCTGTATGAACCCTGAATAAACCATTCACATATTTTTATAAAGTAATAAAAATAGTTTTTTTTCTAATGAAAAGCTCCATATTTCTGCTTAAAAATGGTAAGAAATAGAGGTGTATAATGTATCCTGAAACCTCTTTTTCTTTTTGCACAAAAATGTGTTAATTGGTGCTCATTTGGAAGCATCTATCAACCTATAAAGTGCATGTGCTCCTATACTATATGAACTTTGATTTCCAATCTATTTAATAATTTCATTTTCATTATTGATATTAATCAGTTGTGTGGATGAAAATTAGTGTGTCTCCTGATCAGCTGGCTGACGAAGCCAGCTGATCTGGTCTTACACTTTTCAGATGAGGATATACATGGGCGAAAGTTTTCAGGATTAATCCTGAATTCAGGATTTTGAGGCTGATTTTCCATAGAAAGTCAACCTCAAAATGCTGAATTAGGGAGATTATAGTAGCTTCTCTGATTAATTTTTAGATTATCTAAACACAATTAACCATTTAAACATGAAATAATTCATTTTTGTAGGCATCCTGCAGGTTTAAAAATTTGAATTTCTAAAGTTCAGGATTTTGGAAATTTGAACTTTCACCCATGGGTATATAATTTTGAAAAAGCTATGCTCATATTGCACGTATTAGGCCAAATGTGGTATTTCGGAAATTGAAAATTCATCGAATTTTTCAGCATTTATCTGATTGCATTTAGTATGGCACTACCTAAAGTTATTGCCATTCTGTGTGCAAAAGATGAAGCAATGCTTTGAACAATTGACTCTGGTTGTTTTAAGATAATGTACAGTTATTAAATTACAAATACTTGACATGTGTTTTTGTTGTCTCAAAGTAAGGAAGAATGCAAATATTAGGAATTGATACAATCAAGTACAACACTTGACCCAGGACACTGTATGGGAAAGTAACAAAAACACAAGGAAACACCACATACAAGAGAGCCAAGAGGCCAGCCCTTTCACAACAGGTTACCTCAAGTCTGCAAGAAACAAGACATGTCAGTATGGCAAAGACAAACACAAGTAACAAAAAAGATCCACAAAAGAAGCACCAGCTTGGAATGGTCAGTAAGAAAATACTGGAGGGCTTAAACTAGTTTCACAGCACCAACCTCACCCTTAATTCTAATAGTGGAGCTGCTTAGTGAGCAAATTTAGGGAAATACTTCATTTGATGATACAAGCATGAAATTTACACCATAAGTTCTTTACATGACACACATTCAAAAATGATTCCTGGCCACTTCAAATTCGGCCATTTTCAAGGTGGCCGCAAAAAACAAAATGGCCGACACTTCTCACGAGGATGTATGTAGTAAATTGATCATATCTCAGTTTTTGTTCATCATAGAACAACAAACTTGGTATCAAATTAAAGCTAAATTATTGTCCTTTGGTATAAAGCTCAAATATGCAAACTAACTGATTACTATATTATGCATATTAATGAGTTATTCCTTTTTGTCCAAAAATCAGTTACAAAAATCTTACAAATTCTTACAAATTCATCATGATTAATATTACAACCTGTGTCTAATGCAGATTGTAAAAAAGATACATATAGAGTCTGAAACGTTGCTTCCAAATAATACTTATTAATATGTGCACATTATCTCATTCATATACTATGAATATTCATATACACTTATTTTATATTCAAATACCAATATTTTGACTGTTGCTTTTTCTGTTTTAAGCAGTTTTTGACACTGTGTTTTTATTTCCATGAGAAGATTGTTAGTTCTGTTATAGATATAGCTTGTTAACTCAAAATGGTTTTCGATGGCCTATATTAGGCCCAAAAATGTATTCAAATGCCCCCAGGGGCTTTACTTTAGCTGTTGCCCCATTTAGGTGGTGGTTCTTTTGTTGTTTGTCCAATTTGCTCCGTTTGTTTGTGGGGATTTTGTGTTCTTGTTTTGTAATGCAGTACTTAGCATCCTTTCTAGTTTTGCAGTAATCTGGATGAGGAAGAGAGATCTGGCTCTTTACTTGTATTATGTTCTTGCTGTCTTGTGGTTGTCAGTTCTGTGTCTGTTCCTTATGATGCCATAAGTTGGTATGTGGTCTGTGATTGTGGCATTTCCTAGTCATATTCACTTACTTTTAGGTGGATAGAGAAGCAATTTCAGAGTTCATTCCTATTTTTTGCCCTATATCATATTTATTAAGCTTGATGGCTACCTGTGTCAATCATTGCGTCAAGCTTACCATGGAACAAATGCATTCTGATGTATACACAGAGATCATTATGCCTTTCGTAAAAATAATAAAGCATTCTCTATGATTGCCATAGACCAACCCAACAATCAAAATATGGCAGTCGTAAAAGCTTACAGAGGTACTATTGGTCTAACTGAAGACAAATATAAAGCTATTTTTCTATCGCTTTCTTCCAATACTTCCTAACCTATAAGGAGGACTTTAGAAGGGTATTTTGGTTACCAAGTTATGAATTGGATTAACTTAGTGGGTCGGATGAGTTTGTACAGTGCAAAAGAGTTAGTTTAGTTAAATGATAAAAACAGAATATGGAAATTTAGGGGATGCATGCACCTGGTGGCTAAACAGTAAACTAGACCACGGTAGGAAGCAAGACAGTGCCGGTTGGGAGGGCATTCTAGTGTAGAGGTGGGGATCTGTTTATATTTGAGTTTCTAGCAGTTAACTGAATCCCTTCAAAGAGGAGTCAGCTGACTTGTACACACTTTATACAATATAAGTAGTGGACAGCTGTATTAATAAAAAAGTAAGTGGGTATGACCAGGAAACCATGAAGCAGTTAGCTCTCATTGGTCAGAAGCAATATGAAAAGTTTGTAAAGACATAGCAGATACTCAGACACTTTCTTTGCTTAATGAGCCAGTGAAAAAGAATATGTTTCCCTTTTTCAGGCTACAAGTCAAATCCTACCAATGGTCAGCTAGAAATTAGCTTGACAGCTGTTTAAAGGATGACCGACGAATATTTTCGATATTATATCTCATGTCAAAGCAAAAAAGGTGACTTGCCACCCTTTTCCAACATGAAAATCAAAACTGTCCTCCATCCTTATCACAAAAAGACATGCTTCACTCAGCAGTAAAGTCACAGCTGCATGACATTCTTAGACAAGGCACAAATACAAAATATGAACAACCAAATGCAGACACTGTGATAATGGATGACACAACCCTGATCAATGTGTGATTTAGCAAAAGAGTCCAGAGCAGCAAAATGCCTGATGGTTATGCAAATGAGGCGTTTGTACATCATACTGAGTAGTATGCTTGAAAATACTCCAGATATGATGTTGTATTTGGTATATATCACCAAGACAATTTGAAAAGTGAGACATGGCAGAAAAGAGGAACAGCTAGTAATATCAGACCTCTCAAATCATGGAACAACTTCCTTAGATGTGATGACAGAAAAGGCTAAACCATTTGGGTTTCTAGCAGTTAAAAGTATACTTGCTCAAACCAACGCACATATAATAATTACAAAAGGAGATGGGATTGTTTGAAGTTTGAAATAGGGATATGTTAGCCTTATGCAATCAGAGGAAGCTGACACTCATATGTTTGTCCACATAATGCATGCTTCTTTGACAGGAAGCCAAAGTCTAATGATAGTTAATTCCGATACCAATGTTGTTGTACTAGATATAGCAGGTATGCTGATTTGAATATCTACGCTTTGTGGATAGCACTCAGAAATATAAACAATTTTTGGTGGATGCCAACTCATCATACATGTAATTAAGAGGAAGGCAAAAATCAGGAATCGATATAATCAAGTACCAAACCTGACCCAGGGCAACACATCGGAAAGTGGCTATAACACAAGAAAACATCACATACAAGAGAGCCAAGAGGCCAGCCCTTTCCCGACAGGTGACCACAAGGCTATGGACAGACAAGACAGCATGAAAGACACAAAACATAAATAAAAAAGGTCCTCAAAAGAAACACCACCTTTGAATGTCAGTGAAAAAAATGCTCAAACCAACGCACAGATAAATCACTTAGTCCTCGTGCAAAGCCATTGCTTTTTTGCATGGGTTCAATTATTGGGTGTGATACGGTTTCTGAATCCATTGGCAATGGCAAGAAATCAGCATGGTAGGCATGGAACCACAGAAAGTAGTACTGCAGGCACAATGTCACAGTCGGAAATGGAAACATAAGAAAAGATTGTTGTTTTATGTACGATTAGTCAAGCATGATCTACGATTAGTCAAGCACGACTTGCAAGATGGATGCAGCGCTTTGATTTATTATTTGCTCGAAAGCTAAACGCTCACGATGCTATACACCAACACAGGCTGCTCTAAAAAGCAAGGTAAGGTAGCAGTTTTCCAGGCAGAACATGTTATGGAAACAATCGATTGCTACTGAACAGTAATTACCATCTCTATCAAATTTGGGATGTCAAAGCAGAACAATGTTTGGATTCATAAATGGACGGAGTTGTCTGCTATAGCCAAATGTTGTAAGGAACTATAAAAAATGTGGTAGTTAAAAAAGTAAGAAAGGCAGCAAAGATGAAGAATTGATACAATCAAGTACCACACCTTAACCAGGATACCACATGGGAAAGTGACAAAAACACAATTAAACATCACAAACGAAAGCCAATAGGTCGGCCCTTTCCCAGCAAGTGACCACATGGCAGCAATGAAGGGACGCAAAAGCTTGGCAAACACAAGGCATAAATAACACAAATGATCCACAAAAGAAGTACTGCCTTGGAACGGTCAGTAAAACTATTTTACTGGAGGGCTTAAATCGGTTTCACGGTGCCAACCTCACCCTTAGTTCAGATGTGGAACACAGTCAAATGTATAGGAAACTGCAATGCTATCCATCAGGCACTTAGTCAGAATTCATGCATCTGTCAAGAAGGTAGTTACATGTAAATGTTTTAACTGTGGGCGAATACGCTTCGATTGTTTCCGGGTATAATTTAAGCAAAAATATTTAGCAATGCCAGTTTAGAATGCTTAAAATAATCAGCCCTAATCGCATGATAACAATGAGATAATTTGTATAAATAATGGTACATAGACCTAAGGGTGGACCAAACTTTTGATTGGTAAGAATTTTTCAGTGAAAGATCACCACAAACTGAGACTGAATTAGATTTCTTTTTTAATTTCTAGCAAAAACTATTGGTAATTGATATTCATGAATATTTAGTTAGCTAATTTGCATATTGGAGCCTGGTAGAAAGTGTAACGACGGAGCTTTAATTGTGTATGGTCTTATGTAGAATAGAAGCTTAGAAATGAATAATTTACAACATGTGCATACTACAAAACTGATATTTGAAGATTTATAAAGTATTTGAAAATGAATATTCACGAATAAGCTTATGAGCTGCAGTGCAATTATGGTGATTTATAGTATGGCTAAGTCTATGCTTTAGGTATATATCACTTTTGACAATTTACATTGACCATAGGTTAAGATATGTTTAACTAATATATATTTTACCGATTTTTTGACCATAAAATCAGAACTTGTTAATATTCATAAATATGCAAATCAGTTAATTTGCATATTTGAACTTAATACTAAAGGACTTTGCTGTAGCTTTAATTTGATACCAAGTTTGATGTTCTACGATGACTATAAAATGAGATATCACCAATTTACCGCATACACTCCCCAACGAAAAGTCGGCCATTTTGTTTTTTTGGCGGCCATCTTGAAAATGGCCGAAATTGAAGTGGCCAGGAATCGTTTTTAAATGCGTGAGATGTAATGAGCATATGGTGAAAATTTCATGCTTGTATCATCAAGTGAAGTATTTTCTCAGTTTCCCGCTCCACTATAATGTGGATCAAGACACATAGATGTTTCAAATATTGTGGCCACATTGAAGCATATTGGGCTGGTTTATTTGGTAAGGCAGCTAAGAAATCAAGATCCATTTCACTAGAGGTACCAGTATATTTCAGAACACTGAATAAATATATAATATTTTTAGTTCATCTAAAACGGTTGACCATTTAAACTTGAAATTGCCATTATTTGTAGGCATACTCTACCCTAACAACCTATGTTATAGCCTACGTTACAGGAGTGGCTTTGGTGGCTGTATGCTGTGTTGAAAAGTGAGTTCAATTCAGTGATAAAATGAGCGTGGACATTTGATACAACAAGCTTGTATTGATGGTGTTATGTTCACCAAAGGCTTTAGGTATATATGGTATATATCATGTTCCAAATTGTTAAAAGGTTATAATACCAAGAAACACTTGGGCCAAATAATTGAATAACGCAGAAAGCATTGTAAAGTGGGGTGTAACTGCCAATGAAAGGATTTAAAGTAAACCTTGTCCCTGAACATTGGTTTCTTAGGTGGGGCAAAGAGATAAATCATAGAAAAAGAACAAACGGAAAAAATGCTCATCAATCTCACCAATCGTTCACATGTGTTCAGTAAATATCATCGAAAATTATCACAGAAAGTCGGTACTTGTGACGTAGGTTTAGGTCATTTTAGGATTGAATTTGTAGCATTCAGGATTTTTTCTCACCTAAGCCATTGGCTCATAGTGAGCTATTACGACCGTTGGATGTCCGTCGTGCCTCGTCAACAACTGCTTCAAAGGATACAAACTGTATATCCTTCTAAATTACTTGCTGGATTTTGACTTAACTTGCCAGGAATGATCCTTATATATTGATCAAATGGTTCCATTCCGTTGCAATCTAGGTCATTATAGGCTAAAATAGATTTTCGAGATGAAAACTTTAAAAATCTACTTGTCTGAAAACACTTGGCATATAGCATTGATGTTTGCTATGTAGCATCATCTAGTAGACCTCTATCAAGTTTGTTCAAATTGTGCCTCTTGGGCCAAAATAGGCCTGCCCCAGGGGTCACATGTTTTACAGGCTTATATAGGAAAAACATGAAAAAAATCTTATCTGAAACCTTGATGTTTGGTATTGTAGCATAACCTAGTGAACCTCTACCAAGTCTGTTCAATTTATGCTTTTGGGGCCAAATTGGCCCGCCCCTGGGGTCACATATTTTGTTTAGGCTTATCTAGGGAAAACTTGAAAAATCTTCCTGTCTGAAATCACAAGGCATATAGCTTTGATATTTGGTATGTAGCATTACCTAGTGGACCTCTACTAGTTGTTCAAACTATACCTCTGGGGCCAAAAATAGGCCTGCACCGGGGGTCACATGTTTTACATTAGCTTGTATAAATAACTGAAAGATTGTTGATGGGACGTGAAGAATCAAATCAAACAAACATTGGCTTATATAGGGGGAAAACTTATTGTCTAAAACCACATGGCCTAGAGCCTTGGTATTTGGTAGGTAGCATCACCTAGTGGACTTCTACCAAGTTTGTTCAAAAATAGCCCACGGAGCCAAAATTGGCCCCACCCCAGGGGTCAGATGTTTTACATAGGCTTATACAGGGTAAACATGAAAAAATCTTGTCTGAAACTACAAGACATTGGGACTTGATATTTGGTATGTAGCATCACCAATTGGACGTCTACCAAGTCTGTTCAAATTATTCCCCTGTGGCCAAAAATGGCACCGCCACAGGGGCCACATAGGCCTATAAAAAATCAACATTTTCAGAATATGGTAATGTTACATAATTGCAGGGAATGAAGCATACAATAACATACTAGCAAATCACACTCTTTTCTGAAAGTAGTCATATTGCATATCAAATTAACGGGAATGAAACACAAACACAATGGAAGCAAATATTCTGCCCTTTTATACACACACGACCCTTGTCGCCCGGTCGCGATAAAGATTGATTTTGTTACATGCTAACAATGACACAGACATGGCTGACAAGTACAGGTAATGTTGGATCCAAGAACGAGGAAATCAAGGTTTGGTAATGTTTGAGAGCAACGAGGTTATGGAAAGCAAACCTTAAAATGTGAATTTTGATAGTTTTAAGATGTTGAAGATTGTCGAAGCTGTGCCTTTCGACCGTCAAGAAAACACGATAAACATGAAACACAGATAACAAAAACGATCTACAAAGAAGCACCACCTTGGAACGGACAGAAAAAACACCTTTACTGGAGGGCTTAAACTAGTTCCACTGCGCTAACCTCACCCTTAGTTCAGATGTGGATCCAGACACAATTATGTTTGGTTTGCATGGAAGACCCCTAACGTATCCATGAATTATCTCCTAGAACATATAAATCAAGATATAAAAAAGGAGATAAAGCAAAGATAAGGACTCAACAGTACATAAAACTGAATACCGGAGCAAAAGAAATCCACAAGTAAACCCCGGTGGGCCTGACAATAGCCAAAGCAATAGGCCCAACCAAGTCTTTTAAGTTGAAACCGCCATAGAGTCTGAAGTCCGACCCACCGGCATGCAATTAAAGAGGAAAGCAAAGTTGCCAACCGTGATTGGGTTGACCATCAACCAAGCAGTCTGTTGCAATACATTAATATTATAGTCTATCTTTTTATAATGAGCTGCACTGAAAAATTATTTGAGCCAACTATCTTCTTCAAATTATACACTAAGTCACTATAGAACTTAGATTCAGAAAGTCCTTGACGCAAGAGGGATTTAAGTCCAACATGAAGTTTTGATATCAAATGATAGTATCGGTGATAAAATTGAGAAAAGGTTTTGTTAAGTTTATGATACCAATATCATTGTTTAAGAAGTTTCTGCGTTAATAATTTATTGTAAGTGTTGAAGGTCACGTTGAAAATGCGTGTGTATTATGTAGTTGTTCGTCCGTATGCCTATGTCACAAAACACAATTTATTGTCACGTAAGAATGGACACTTTAAGACGGTATTGAATGTGAGCACATAGGCTGTAATATAGAATCGCCTTATTCAATGCATTAATTTGGCGTACCAGAAGGGTAGGTATGCAAAACACATCGCAATGTTGAGTACGTATTGAGCAGTTACTAACGGTTTTCTAAGTATGCAATAATAGACTGCATGCGATTAGTGTTAATATAGGACAACACCATTGTGTTTCATTACAAATTATTGGGCAAAAAGCGTGCAAATCTATTGATGTTATGGTATATGAAACTAAAATGGCTGACTGATTTCAAAGTCAATACACGTGGAGGGCAGTGTTGTTGGCGTACCTGTTGGTTTTTTGTCTGTCCTCACACTTTACATCAATTGAATTTTATATATACATGTAGCTTTTGTTTTATTGCTAAGGATACATTAATGGCATGATGTAGAATGCCAACGTATTAAATGTAATAATAATAAATAACTACCACTATAAATTGTTCAACTGATCAAATGTAACTATGTACAAAATCACATTAAATTATTTTCTAAAAATATAGAGGTTTGTGGTCAATTTGTTTTTTATTTTTGTTATTTCCACTCGTTTGAAATTAGCATAAGTTGATCATAAAACGTTTATAAACTTGGATCCAGATTATAGCAGTGCTTGCCGTTGCTCATCTCCGCCGCTACACAAGAACATAAACAAAATGAGTGTGCACCCAGTGAAGACACAGACCAGGTCTCGAGGTTATAAAACTTGAGTACAGTCTCAGATTCAAAATAAAGCGCAATGATTGGCTGCTTGCGGACACGTGTCCACAAACAGCCAATCATTGTGCTTTATCTAGAGTTTGAGAACGAACTCAAGTTTTATAACTTCGAGGCCAGGCCTTCCATCAGAGTATTCATTTTGCGCTTGTTGGTAAGTCAAAGCCCAAACTTACCTTACGCAGATAGTGAAGACTCTGATCAGACTGGGAGGACGTCCGGGCTGATCTGAGTCTATGCTGGATGCACGACCACACTGTTGGTTTTCTCATGCCTAGACCTAGACTCATCTTGTTATTTAAGAAAACCGGCACTTATGCACAGTTTGGAACGGTGTTGTAGACAAAATTATATACAGACTCATTTGGTGTCTGACAACCTCCACCCAAATACTTCATCCTCCCTTTTATTGATAACGACCACTGCTTCATCCATGGCTGACAAGTACAGGTAATGTTGGATCCAAGAACGAGCATATCGAGGTTTGGTAATGTTTCAAAGGCTTGTGGTATGGATATGAGCTTAGTTCCTGCCATGTTGAGAGTTTTGAGAGCAACGAGGTTACGGAACGCAAACCTTGAAATGTAGATGATGGGGTTGTAAACAAGTTCGATAAATTCAAGATGTTGAAGATTGTCAAAGCTGTGTCTTTCGACCGTTTTTATATCATTGTAGCCCAGTGAAACATATTCTAGAAGTGAAAAAAGATTGATGGCGCCTGGGATCGTCTGTAACTTGTTTAAAAGCATATTGAGTTTCTTTACGCGTGATCTAGCTGGAATTAGCGAGTCATCGATGTACTGTATTTCACCCCCAACACTGATGTCTTCTATGTTTGGAAAAGATTGTAACACGTCTGGAAATCTGTAATAACTGTATTTCCGTATTATTAGTGTCGTCGTCGAGTTCATTGTGCAGTTTATCATGTTGTCCCCACTGAGTCTTTGCGCATGAGCTAATCTTATTGTCACATCCAAACTTTCTAAATGGTTAAGCTTACAAACAACAGAAGGAATTTGTAGTGGGCGTCGAGAATACGTGTCAATTGATAACGTCTTTAATGTTCTCCCGATGGAAATAAATATGGAAGGATCTATGTACGTGAGCGGATTTTTCTCTACATTCAAGGTTTCTAGATGCGTTAGTCTGGAAACAAAGGATGGAATAAAAGTCAGCCAATTTGCAGATAAGCTGAGGAATACTATGTGGTTTTCGAGGCCGCTGAATGCAGAATCGCTAATGTTTTCATTCTTTAGGGCATTGGCTCTAAGTAAAACAGAAACATTGTTGCTATTCCCATAAGCCTGAAGATTCGAGAAAGCATTATCAGGTAGGCTGGAAATAAAATTGAACTCAAAGTCAATAGTCCAGGGTTGTGTCATCTTATATGATACGTTTTGGAACGTAGGAATTCTGAGAAAGTTGCGGTTTCCGCAAAATACTCCAACCATTGGGGGATTGTCAAATGTATCGCCACTTATGTTAACCAAACAAGCGCACTTAGGTACTACATGGCAGTCGTTGGGAAGTAGGAAACCAAATGTACAACTAACCATGGCCACCGCTGTCACAGTGAAGATATTTCCCTGAAAAAAAATGTATGAACATTAGGCTACATTCTGCAAATAAATTTGATGAGGGTTTTCTCTAGTGCGTTGTAATTTATCTGCGTTTCTCTGACATAAATGAACAATTTGAAACATGGGGCATTGTTAACAAAGCTAATTACATATTGATATAAAAATGTCGGCTGTGGTGTTGTCTTCTAAAATGTTTTTTAAAGCGTATACCCTTTTTATTCTGTAGGATTTACTAATATTGATACGATTAGCATGGAATAGTCCATTATGTGTATAAGGGATGTTGGTCACAGTTAATCTGTCCCTTAAGATTGTTTTTATCTTAGGGAACAATACAGACCCTGATGAAATGCCCAGGGAGGAAATACCGCCTTTAGCGGTATTTCATCTGGACCCTCACTGTTTGCTAAAGTAGGCTGTGTATCTGTATGCAGAATAAAAGGAACCCTACGTAAATGGTTCTTTCAAGTCTAATTTTTACGTCACTTTTTGATGTTCGCTACTGCTCATGATGTCATATCACACTATGCAAGGCGATAAAAATCCAAAAATCCGCCAATCATACTTTTTGCTATACTGTTGATTGTTTTTGAAAGAAACATCGATGGAAAACTGTTCAGCATTTTTGAATAAACCACTGTGTATATTTGGTTCCCCTGAAACAGTTCTGCCTGGATCATGGCAGTCGATCAAAGGTGCTAAATCGCAATCTTATGATCGTCGCCGTCAAAATGTCTCTCAAAACATGTTTCCCCATAAGATTCGTTGTGGCAGAATAAAAGCAATGTATACCTAGTAGACTGTGACCCACTGAAACAAAAATCAAAACTAGTTATCCGGAAAGTAGCAAAGCATAACTTTGAAGAAATATATATATTGCATACGAAACCACTGTATATATGCAAAGTAAGGCAGCCCATGAGCGTCATATACATACATGTCTTTAAGACATACACTATTCTCTCAGTAACGCGTCATAAAATTGAAACCAAACTACCTTTCAGGAATAATAGTGTGTTCGTTTTAATGGTTTTGAGCATTAAATTTAATTTCATAGCTCATATGCTTTAGCATTGCGCATGCAATGCTGTATACCATATGTAACCAGATAAAATGTAATGTTTCGTTTTCTCCTCGTTGTATCTGCCACGACTCAATCTGATTATTTTCACACTTACACATCATAAATGTCCAAAGATTACATTGCTGCCTGTATGGGTGAGGTTTAATATCTAATATGGTTGCCGTCGCAATAAGGTATGGAAACGTATTTTGGGGGATCATTCCTAACTTACTAACAGGTCACGTTTAAAATGCGCGCGTATGTAGCCCTTTATAAGCACCTTCTGAAGTGGAAAATGAAAATCAGTCTAGATAAAATAGAAATATGCCTTTTCTCCAGGAGCAATCTTGATGTTGAGGGTTCATCTCTCACGGTACAGTTGAATGGTAAGGACATCCCATACAATTCAAATCCAAAAATCCTAGGTCTACATTTGGACGAGCCTATGAATTTTCAGACCCATATCAAGAAAACAGAACAGAAAGCAAATAAAGTAATTGGAGTCTTAAGACAAATCAAACATGTTAGTGTATGTGAAAAGATCAATACAAGCAAACTTTTACAGCTCTACAAATCTTTAATCTGTCCAATTCTAGAATATAGTAAGTGAGTATGATCAGTATGCCTGTGCTGTCTGGCAGATTGCTGATGCCAAACCTTTAGATGAGGTACAGAGAAAATCCCTTTGTTTATGCCTGGATGCATATGGAACCAGTGGAAGAAAGGCACTTGAGGTTGAACTAGGTATTAAACCGCTTCATATTAGAAGACAGGAGTTGTCAATCAGAGAAGGTGCAAAGATAATAAGCAAAAGTGATGAAATTCTTACCAAAAAGTCTTGGCTCAACTGGAAAGATGAAATTGAGAGTGAGAAGTTCTTATCTCCATTTGGAAAGTTACAACTTCAGCTAGAGGATATGTCATCTGAAACAGGCATCACAACCTTCAACATCGAACCAGAGTTTTCATTTGAAGATTCACTTCAACCTTAAAGAAACGGCCAGAATACTGGGATCGGTTAGGCTCGTCAAAGTCTAGAACTGAGGAACTGCAAAACGAATCTCGTTCAATCATCCAAGACCTGCTTGATAAATGCTCTCCCATCTCCATCATAGCATTTACAGATGACTCCTGTCAACCAAACCCTGGACCTTGTGGGGCCCGCTCTTCTATCTTCATGCCGTACCAAGATAATCCCATCTGCCTGAAAAGACCTGTATCCAGCTATAGTTCTATCCTTCTGGGAGAGCTTGTTGCTATACTCATAACAATATACTATGTAGCCGAGGAAATCAGCAAGACAGATAGTTCTGAGGTACATATCTTTTCAGACAGTCAATCTGCAATAGGAATCCTGAAGTTAGGGTGGCAGCCAACACAGCATAAACAGATGGTAGCGGAAATCAGACAGAAGATCAGTAGATTGGAGCAGAAAAACATAAAGGTAGACATATCTTGGACACCTGGCCATGCTAATATCAAAGGCAATGGAGAGGCAGATAGACTGGCCAAAGAAGCGTCCTTGGAGGCAGCAGCTATGAAGAGTGATACAGAAGTAGTGACCATGGCGGTTATCAAGCAAGCAGCTGTCAAAATGGGTCTATCTCAGTGGCGAAGACAGTGGGAATCTTCAGAAACGGGAAGAACATTATTCAGATTTAAACCAAAAGTTACAGATAGATCTCAAATTGATTATCCAAATACCATCTCATACAGGAATATTGCTAAGCTCAGATTATGTTACAACCAGTTAAGGAACTATCAATTTTAAAATTGGGCATTTCAAATAACAACTTATGTGAATGTAATCAACTAGAAACAGTTGAACACTACCTTCTACACTGCGAAAGATACTTCAATGAAAGAGAGGCATTAAGGACTCACATCTTCAATACTACTGGAACTCGACCTTTATTGCGAGTTCTTACTCAGCTCTACTAATTCTGACTTCAGAAAAATTCATGAAATGAACATCTTCTCCGAGCTGGGTGACTTCATCACCCGGACAGCTAGGTTTAAATGTGCACCTCCAGTTAAATTTTAATACCAAGAGACAATTTACTCAAGAAGATATATATAACACCTGAGAAAACCAAGAGAAGATATACCAGAGATTATACACTAACACACCAGAGAAACTAATTCTGTCGTCGAGACATAGATTCAACGATTCAACGAGTGGTATGTCGATATGCTTATTTCACAAAACACAATTTATTGTCACGTAAGAATGGACACTTTAAGGCGGCATTGAATGTGAGCACATAGGCTGTAAAATAAATTCGCTTTATTTAATGCATTGTTTTGGCGAACCAGGAGGGTACATATGCAAAATACACCATAGTGTAGGTACATCTTGAACGGTTACTATCAGTTTTCTAAGTAAGGGATAATAGCCTACATGCAAATAGAAGCTTAATATTGGATGACACCAGTGTGTATCATTACATACTGCATAGTTATTGGGGCGAAAAGCGTGCGAATCTTTTGATGTTTATTTACTTCCACCAGTTAAGAGAGACTGGGCGGTTCTTAGCAAAGACACACCTGTGGACATTTCTATATAAAAATCGGTAAGACAGAGTGTATTTATTCACCTGTGAGACGCTTTACACCTATATCTGTAGTAGTGTTGATCCCCACTGTGAGAAAAGGGCATTTGGATTACAAGGCAGATATATGTGATGAGATATCGTTCGAAATTTCAACTATATCCAAATTATCATACTGAATAAGAAATTAAATAATGGTACACAATGAAAATTTAATCACACTTAATTTGTACTATAAATTGGTCAGCAGACGAGATGATGGTTCTTATAACATTGCGTGTGGCGAAGGCTCCGACGAGCCTGCAGGTACGCATGATCCGCCAAAGCTTTCGCTTCTCACATCCACAAAGTATGAAAGTTGAAGAACACTTTAAACAATTTTGAGAAAAACTAGTCCCTCTGGACATGCTAGAATGGTCGATTATTGGAGGCTTTTGTGGATTTATGCGGTAAGACCCAATCTCATGTGTGCACACCCTTTTCTCATGGTCCAGATACTTAACCCTTGTCCCGCTGAATTATTATTGGTGATTTTTATTACTGTGCCAGGCTTAAAATCAAACCAATTTTGCCTTACAAACTGAAGAAACCTATCCCTCCCCCAAGATTTTCACAACATAAATATCACGGAAAATTAAATGCAGCAGGTCCCCAGCAGCGTATTAAAGATAAACGTTTACCAGGCATGCTAACGTATAAAGTTGGTCACTCTTGTCGTCTGCGCTTCCGTTGGTTGCACGAATAAAGCGTACACAGGCTATTACACACAATTAACTGTAGACTTAGTCTAATTTGACAGTATATGACAGCGCTCTGTCTGACACGCCCAGTCTGTTAGCTTGACGGACTATACGTATATGAAACTAATCGGCTGACTGATATTTAAGTCAACACACGTGGAGGGCAGTGTTATTGGCTTACCTGTTGGTTTTCTGTCTGTCCTGTCACACTATACATCAATTAAATTTAATATATACGTCTTTATTTTATTGTTAAGGATATATTGTATGTTATAATGTAGAATGACAATGTATTAAATGTAATAATAATGATTAACCACCACTATAAATTGTCCAACTAACCCGGTGTTATTATGTACAAGATCACATTAAATTATTTTCTATAAATATACAGGTTTGTGGTCAATTTATTTATGAATTTGTTATTTCCAATCGTTTGAAATTAGCACGAGCTATGGTTAAGGGTGTATTATGTGATGTCGATCGTGTGAAATATAAAATGTGTATAGTAATATGCTTCATTTCACTGTAAAGTCCTCAAAGTGAATTTATAGGCGAAAAATAATGAATGCTTATTTAAAACACCTTCTATATTTTAAATCTGAAAGAAAAGACTGAAAACATTAATAGTGATGGTTGTTTGATACATTATTATAATCCCCTTCCTAAAAACTGGACAGAACAGTTTACTCGTAATTATAGACGGTTGCCTATCAACAAGACAAAATGGACAAAACTACCACACCTGGCTCAAAAAAAACCCCACAAATACCATGACAACTAGACTTACCATACTTGCATACTTTTATGTCATTATATGAATAACATACTGATGTCTCCATATATGGATTTATTGAAATTTCTTTCAATACCAAAGTGAAACAAATCATCATTTTTAATATAAAATAAATCAAAACAAGAGATAAACAGTTAAGTAAGTTTCCGAACTTCCACAGCAGCATTTGGATGTACAATATTAATTTCTCAGATATATTACTTAAATATTATGCATTCCTGAAAGTCTATAGTATAGTTTAAAGTGCATATATTAGTTATTCACATCTGAAAACGTCATATCTGGCTATCTGACACTTGAATTTTAGGGAGTTGGACTCATGAGAGATTTAATTAAATTTTCTTTTGCTACTAACAATTTCTAGGTATAATAGAAAAAAAATCTAAAATAACTTGTTGATGCTCATCAAATACAAAACTATAAGGGCTATGACTAACATTTAAAATTAAAAATTATGTTTTACATGCATTAACAAAACATTTTGCAAGGTAGCAAAACTGTTTAAAGAAGTCGAACATAGAGACAAATTCATTAAATTCAAATACAAGCTAAATGAATAAGATAGTCAAAAAAGAACAAAACAACTGAAAATGAAAAGTCTCAAAATGAAGAAAAAAGAAAAGAAAGAATGAAAATAAGAAAAGAAAAAGACAAAATATATACAAATTAAAACTATGGTAGGAACATCTAATGCAGCTTTTATTGTTGTATTTTATGACATCAGTAGTCCAAAAGTTATGAGGAGCGTGCAACTGACGTTAACGCATCGCTATGATGTTGGATAAACTCCGGTTCTACGATTTTCTGGAGTCGTGTTGTGGATGGAACAGAGTGAGAATGCACATTACTCCTTTTGGAGAGAAAAAAACTTTCAACTTGATTACTTTGTTGGCCATAAGCATGGCAGAATGTTTAGTTGCCAATTAAAATTTTGAATTGTATTGTATACCTATCATACCTTTAATTTCTGTTTTCTGGTCATGGAATCTGTCATCACCGCCAAATGATGACTCATGAAGGAGTGAAAAGAATTAGTGTTTTGTAAAAATAGGCTTTAATCAATTTATATCGTTAGCTGTATTTATGTCATCGACCTGAAAACACACATTCTTTTCTAAAGTTTCTTAATCATGCCATGTGCATTATTTACGTCTGTTCAGTACTTGCTTTTAGCATAATAACATCATTGGAAAAAGTTAGTGACATTTTTTCTTATCCATGTTTATTATACAAAGTAAGTAAGGGTGCAAAGATCATGAATAGATACAATCAAGTACCACACCTGACCCAGGATACCAATGGGAAAGTAACACTCACAGTTAGACACCACAAACGAGAGCCAAGAGGCCTGCCCGCTCTCAGCAGGTGACCACAAGGCACATATAAACAGACGTGTACAGAGGCATAGCAAACACAAGACAGAAAAACATAAAAGATCCACAAAAGAAGCACCGACCAACCCCAACCTTAGTTCAGATGTGGATCAAGACATATAGATGTTTGGTTTGCATGAAATACCCCTAACTTATCAATGCATCATCTCCTAGAACATATAAATCAAGATATAAAAAGGAGATAAAGCAAAGATAAGGACTCAACAGTAAATAAAACTGAATACCAGAACAAAAGAAATCCAACAGGTAAACCCCGGTGGGCCCGCCAACAAAGCATCAGGCCCCTACCATCTCATCAATAGATAAGTCTTTATGTCGGAACCCTCATAGAGTCTGAAGTCCGACCCACCAGCGTGCAATTAAAGAGGAAAGCAAAGTTGCCAACCTGAGTGGGTTGACCACCAAGAATGCAGTCTGTTGCAATACATTAATGTTATAGCCAATCTTTTTAAAATGGGAAATTATTTTAATGAACTGCGCTGAAAAAAATATTAGAGCCAACAATCTTCTCCAATTTATACAGCAAGTCACCATAGAATTCAGGTTCCGAAAGTCCATGACACAAGAGAGATTTAAGTCCAACTCGGAATTTAGATATCAAATCATAGTATCGTCTATAACGTTAAGAAAGGGTTTTGCAAAGTTTATGATATCGATAGCCTTGTTTAAGAAATTTCTGAGTAAACAATTTATTGCGAGTGTTGAAGTCAGTAATATAGCCTGATGCTCTAGCAAAACGAACGAGTTGAGAGATATAAGCTCCATAGGATGTGGAGCGAGTAAAATCACCATCTAAAAATGGGAAATTGACAATTTCAAAATCAAAGTCGTCCCGTTTATCATAAATTTTGGTAGAAACTATATCATTGGAAATAGACAAAGGCAAGTCTAAAAATGCAGCTTCAGTATCAGAGGTATTGGCTTTATTAAATTGGAGCTCTGAAGGGTATATTTGACTTACCATATTGTCAAAATAAACATTATTAATGTTTAAACTATTGTCCAAATATCTGGATGTAGTGTTAAACGTATCAATAACATCAGTCTGCTTTTCATCAGAAAGAGATATCATAAAGCCATCTCATAACAAAATAGGAATAAATCTGCAACCAGGGGAGCACAATAAGTGCCCATAGGAATCTCAACTACTTGTCTATATAGCTTGGTGCCAAATCGAATGCAAATGTTGTCCAACAAAAAGGTCAGCGCATCACATACATTTTGACATGACCATGCATGATATTTTTTAGGTTTTTTCCGAAGTAAAATATCATTTCTATCATTACATGCTAGGTAAGGAGAGCCTTCTCTCTGGAGGGTTCTTTCAATAAGATTAATAAGTTAATCATTAATTTAATTATGAGGTAAAGTAGTGTAAAGAGTAGAAAAATCATAAGTAGACAAACATGTCGCATTGAAATCTCTAGCTTTAGTTTATCTAAAATTTCACCTGAATTTTTAATAGACCAAAATAGTTATAGTTTTTTTTCCGGATCTCTCATATACCTTTTCACAGTACCTGATAACATAGTTTTAACAGCTGTAGGACACGAGTTAACAATTTAGAAAGTTCTGTTGTCGTACAAGAACTAGAATTAGCAATAAATCTCGCTTTATAGGTTTTTATGGAGTTTGGGTAACCAGTACAACGTAGGAACTTTGTCTTGATTTTCTTTAGCTTTGACCCACGAAATGTAGGGCTGTATGACAACCATGCCCATCGACAATCACCCTCTCACTCAAAGAAGTCTGCAGTTTAAAGGCATTAGTGTCAACAAGCTCACGCTTAAGAGTATTAATATAATACAATCGTCAAACAACTACAACATTGTTAGCAGCTTTATCTGCTGGAACCAAAACATAGTTCATATGAAAATCCTGGATACCTCGTTTAAGATGACGAAAAGAAGATTTAGGTTTAGGGGGTAAAAGATGCATATTACGAGAGTAAAATGAAATATGAGTATCAATAATTTTAAAAATGTTAATCTTCCATTCCTTCAAATCATAGGGTTCAACATTTCCCGTTTGCACCAACAATTACTAAAGTCATTTAAAGAAGCAGCGATATCTCTACGACATTTAGGGAAATCATATTAGAGGGACATCTATATTTAGGACCTTTAGAAATAATATTGCGAACTCTAGCGCCAGGAATGACATTTAGATTACCTGTAATCACATGCCCTGCAGAGGGATATAAATAATTAGAATTTTGACAATCTCAGGAGTCAGGAGTATTATAATCTATATCTATATCAGTAATATGTTCATTTTATTAAAGTTAAATATACGAGGGACGTTTTTATGTTTATAGAATGGTGGATAAATTGAAATCAGCGAAAGTAAATACATATTTCATGTATATATTTGGAAAGGTGAGCTTTTATCTATACATGCATCCTAAAATTATTTCAAAATGCATTACTTTAATGATTTCCAAGAGGCAAAGACATACCTATATATCGGACACTGGAAATATGGTAGAATATGACATTTATGAACTTAGTCTCTGACAGAACGTTAGTAAAAATTGCATCAAAATGGGTTCATAGCCGTACACAGCTTCTGAAAATTTGGCTGCAGATAAAGGACACAAAGTGCTACAATATTACATGACCATTATAGCATATACGCAACAATTATTGGATATGAATGATTTATTTGGAACCTCAGCAAAAAGTACAGTAGGCGCATAAACGTTTATTGTAAAAAGTTGACACAAGTGGAAGTTGAGTGTGGCTTAATGTGTTAGCTGTAAAGTACTATTATATTTTTCTTGTTTATATGGTAGATGGAAGTGTCATGGTAAAAAAAGTAAGTGAGTATGATCAGGAAATACCACAATCACAAACTGCATTCAACCCTGTGGCACCGCAAGGAAGAGCCAGTCAACCATCACGAGACACCAGGAAGACAAATTAAGCAAAGCAACCAGCTCTCTCTTCCCCATCAAAATGATTGCAATACTAGAATGGACATAAAGTAACGTACAACAAAACATAGAACAATTACAGACTCCCACAATGGGAGTGACAATAAACAAAAGGTCAACAACAATAGAACCACCGCCTTAGAACGGACAGCAGCCTAAGCCACTGGAGGGCTTCAATGTATTTTACTGGTACCAAATCTTCGCCCTAGATTCTGCTGTTGTTGAAGCACAAGAAATGTTCAGCTCGCATGGTGGTCATCTAACTAATGCAATGTATCATCATGGAGAAACACTCTAATCAAACAAAGAAAAGGGCTCATGACTCACAGATAGTCAGAGCTAAAGAAAACCTCAAGTTGAGCCACGGTGGGTCCAGCTACAGATAAGCATCAGGCACCAACCCACCGATTAATGCTTTACGTCAGAGCCGTCATAGAGTCTGAGGCCTGACCCACTTTCGTGCAATTAAAGAGGAAACCATAGCTATAAAGCGTGATTGGGTTTAAAACTAGGCATGCAGACCATGATATCCAAGTTATATCCAAACCCTTTCATCTCAAAACAAAATTATTACTTTTGATTTATTAGAAATGAACTGCAAAATAAATAGCCTAGAGAATTCTAAAATCTCTTGCTTTGTGCATAAGTGACGTCAAGGAGCGTTACTATATTTATAAAATACATTAAAACTGTTTTTGTGCCTCTTAACAGGTGTTGGAATTACTGAAATAAGAAAATTATGCAGACCAGAGTGTTATTGTTTTTTTTCTATGCGGGGTTGATTTACCCCACCCACTTTTTATAACATGGGGGTATGACAGTTCCTGAGGTTGCCAGGTACACGCTTTAATCGATACAGCAATATAACTGCTGACGAATGATTGAGTATATAATGTGCTATGCAAAACCAGAAGAAATAAAAAAAATGTTCATAATTGTAGTTTTAACAGATATAATAAATAACACTTGACTGTGATTATTTTGGTATATTGAATAGGTGTTTTAAAATTATTATAGAAGAGCAAACGACGTCTATAGATTAGCGTTTGAATAATTAATTTTGATGGTGCAAAAGAAAAATCTGCTTGACAAATGCTTAAATCACCATAGCTGATGGAACTTAACAGCGCCTAATTTCCTAATGTCTGTGTGGTTAAAATTACATGGATTCTGGCCAGTGTCCTTTACTACGCCTTTTCAAAGCTATATATCTTGACAGAACTAAGAGCTAATGGTGTAAAATTTATATCAGTTGATAGACAGAAGCTAGACCTTTCAAAATACATATACTTATGGTACCATAAATTCTATATTTGCAGAGATACAGCTCGATTCTATGAACATAAAAAATGACCCTCGTAGTAGACCTAACGGCCTCGGTGAATTATCACTTTTTTGGGTAGATAAATCCTTATGTCTACCGAAATTGAAGTCAATAATTGTATAATATTTTAAAACTTGACTGTTCCCATAGTCTTATATAAGAGGAAACTTCATAAAAAGCATATACGTCTTACTTTTGCGAACATGTTCTTCGACAAACTCCGATACTAAACTGAATATTCTGTTAAAAGAGTTTTAATGTGGACAAGGAAAAACGTCAGTTTTTTATGACAGCAGATTTAAACTGGACCAAAGATAAGATGTCATAACTGACATGAATGGTAAATGTGACCTTGAAAATATGTAGAACATTTTTGTGCTAAAACAAATGCACTCACTTTGAAGGTACTGTGGGCAAAGTTTATTACACATACGTGTAAATTCTGTAATGTGGTTTGCATTTTCGATGCTGGGATGCACAATGCAAAAATCAGACTGATAAACTCGTAAAATCCAACATCAAGAAAACATTAATGTAATTTTGACACGCCTCGAATCCCAAGTTTACATGATAAAAGTGTTTGGGTTACTGGTATGTACACTCGTATACCTTACTTTTCCTAACATAATTATTGGTTATTGTATCACTTTTTGGTTACTGTAAAGGCGGCACCTCATGAATGCGTAATTAGGACTGGTCAACCTTAGACATAGGTAAAAGCTGAAAACGAGGCGTGGTTTTATTCAAAAGTATCCGTATCATCGTGTGCGATTATCTCAGTACAGACGCAAAACACATTATTTTGTCCTTCAAACGCCAGCAAAATAACTGCATCTGAAAATGTCTATGTTACATAAGCTTAGAGGCAAACATTGTGGACCCAGATCAGACTGCTCCTACAGGAGCAGTCTGATCTGGGTACACACTGTTTGTCTATGAGGTTGGACGACAAAAACATACATTTTGTGATTATGCGCTTTAAGGGTTAATAAATGTGAGTTCAATGTTTATACAGTTAGGATTCTCATGATATGCACGCACGTTTGCGAGGCCCAAAAAGCTTATTAACTCTAATAGAACCTGATTTCCCTTCCTTAGCAGATGAAATAGCCGAACCACGCCCAGATATGAATATTAAAATTGCCGCCTTTACAGTAAGCGAAAAGTCTATTAATACCTAACATAATTATTGGTTACCAGTTATCTCACAAACTATGTTTGAGTAAAAATAAGAGAAATATAGCAACATTTTACCTTAACATTTTTATAAAGTGTCATGGAAGTCAAGAGTCTCATCATGAGCAGTATTTATACACACTATGAAAGGCGATAAAAATCCAGCGGCATGATAAAAATTCAGCGGCCATTCCGCGAAAAGGCACGTGAGATAAACAAGTCAAAAATGAGTTAATTCTATACTGCACGCCTACCAAACGATCAAATGCTTACCCGCCGTTTAAATAACGTAAACCACTGGACCGACATCCGGTTCGATATAGGAGGTAAACAAACTTTGTACTTTCCCCCAATTTGGATTAAAATAAATTTTATGAGGCAGTTATTGAAAAAATCGGACAATGTCATGCAGATGCCTAAGGATATCTACGTTTGCTGAGTAAATTTCAGGCCACATAGTTAAAAATTTGTGCATATTTGCTGAATCACCTTTCGCGTGGTGAAAGGGTGACAGCAGCCATACAAAACAATCGTGATTTACTCTGCGGTGGTACCTTGCTAAAGTTTGGCATGTCATGTATTACACATGATGGACACACACGGTCGTGTGTGCGATGACCCTTTTGACTGACAAAGCAGCACAAGTGTTAAATCATCATGCAAATTGTCTAAAATCCATGGTTACGCATAGGATTTATATAAATGATAGGGAGATTTGAAAACACCTGTCATTTCTCAATGTCACTTCGAGACCTCTGTGTATATATTCGCAGCTTTGAATGTTGGCATTTCTTATCAAACTAACCAACATCTCATTTCAGCTGGAAAGTCACTACTTTTTAGGATCATATATATGTCACCTCTTACATCATGCTGTAGAAAAGTACTATACAATGTTATCCCACAAAAAGCATTATTTTTTCCGCAAAATTATTGTTGAAAACATTTATCTGTTTTTTTTTCCACTGTGGGTACGGCAATCCTGTCCGATTTTTCGTGGTTAAGCATTGGATCAACCAAACGGTCGTTCTTAAATGGGACAGGATGGCCATGCCCGCAGTGAAAAACTAGAGGACCTGAAGGTCCTGAGACGCTCACCTGCTCTCTTTAATAATTTTAAAATAGGTAAAGATCAACTACAGCTTATAATGAAACATATTTTTAACCATATATGGGGGTTGCAGCCATTTCGGTCAAGTGACCTAAACAATCTAATGAATAATCCATCAAACAGCCCAGCGATTTCTGAGAAAAAGATGTTTAGATAGGTATGTGGTGGTCCAAATGAGTGGCCTTGGGTTAAATGTCACAGGTCAGCTTGACATTTGGTACTTATATAAAACCATTGTCTCATTAGGTTAAACATTTCTAACAGGTATTATGATATCGGCTAAAACAGTTATAGAAAAATGAATATTTTAAGATTTTCCCCATATACATGTAAATGCATTAGGAATCAAAGGGGAACGTGCATTAAGGGGCTATTTTGGCCTCCTTTAGAGCCAAAAACTGAAAGTTGCTTTTCACCAATTTCATCTTATTGGTTTATTAGAAGAATAGCCTAAGTGTAAAATTCTGGCATTTATTTTACTTTTACTGGTTGCTATGGTAACCAAAATGGTCAACCAAATAGGCTTAAAATAGAGAAATTGCCATTTTAGGCCAAATTTGAGGCTTCTGGGGACCGATTATTTCAAGAATTAGATATCAGCACAAGCAAATACCAAAAAAACATTTTGATATATTGTGTGCCGTGATAATTCTTATCATCTGTTAAAATATTGTTTTGGTATTTGCTTGTGCTCTATATTAATTCTGTTACATGTCTCGAATTTGCTCCAAAATGGTCATTTTCCTATTTTCAGCCTATTTTGGCTGCCATTTTGATTACCATAGCAACGGTAAAAGTCGAATCAATGCCAGACTTTTACACTTTGGCTATTGTTCTAATAAACAAATGAGAAGAAACTTGTGAAGAGCAACTTTTGTTTTTTGACCTCATAGGGGGGGGGGGGGGCAAAATAGCCTCTTAATGCACGTACCCCTTTGACCTTGCCATAAAGTAGGTCAAGGTCAACCTAGAATCATCATTTGTGCAAACCTGGTAGGGACCACATCCCCAATGCTACGTAGCAAGTCCCAAGGTCATTGGCGTATTGGTTACAGAGATGAAGATGTTTAAAGAGTTTTACTATATATGGGCGTGGTGACCATCTTAGTAATGTGACCATAACAATTTGTATAAATTTTAGCTAACCAATCATAAGGAGTCGTCATGTGATATTTAAGTTCAATTGTCCTCGTGGTTTCTGAGAAAACTATGTTTTAATATGTTGATGGGACTCAAATATGAGCGACCTTGGCTGAAAGGTCAAAGGTCATCATTGACATTTGAAACTTATCTATAGCCAATGTCCCATTAGATTGAACATATCAAGTGAGAACAATGACATTGCCTTCATCAGTTTTCAAAAATTAAACTTTTCAAAAAAATGCATTAGGAAGCAAATTTGACCTTGACATTAAGTAGGTCAAGGTCATCTTAGGATCATAATAAAACAAAGTTAGTATTGTACTTTTAAAGATAAATGAGAATCTATGTAAACAAACACAGGCAAGTTTACCTTGATTTTGGGCGTGCAGGTAGTCTTAGTTTACAGTTATAGTGAACCTACCACAGACTATTGCATATGCGCGTAGCAGTAAAAAATCATGCTTTACCTGTTTTTATGAAAATTAGAATAGCCTTATTACTATGCATCTTTGAAACAATAATAGGCTCCACATCCCCAACGCTACATACCAAGTCAAGGCCGCTGGCCTTCTGGTTCTGGAGAAGATTTTTAAAGGGTTTTTACCATATATGGGCGTGGCGGTCATCTTGGCCATGTGACCTTAATATTTTGTATACATTTTTGCTGAGTTATCATAAGGAGTCTTCAAATAGAATTTGAGATCCACTGGGCCAATGGTTTGTGAGGAAAAAATGTTTAAGTATACTGATGGAACTCCAATATGAGCGACCTAAGCTGAAAAGTCAAAGTCAACCATGACCTTTGGATTTTTTTATAGCCATTGTCTCATTAGGTTAAACATATCAAGAGAAAAAAATGACTAAGGCTTCCACAGTTTTTTTTTTTAAAAAAAAACTTTTCAAAAAATTGCCATTTGAATGCATTAGGAAGCAAAATTGACCTTGACATAAAGTAGGTCAAGGTCAACCTAGGATCATCATTTGAAAAAACATGATAGGCCTCATATCCCCAATGCAACATACCAAGCCCCAAGGTCATCTACCTTCTGCTTCTGGAGAAGAATTTTAAAGGGTTTCACCGTATATGGGCGTGGCGGCCATCTTGGTCATGTGATCAGGACCATTTGAACAAACTTTCGTTCCCGCGTACTAAGGAGTCTCCATATGAAATTTGACTTTAATTGGCCCAGTGGTTTCAGAGAAGATGTTTGAAAATGCTGACTGACGGACAGACGCCGGAGTGACTGGTATACTATTAGCTCACCCATGAGCCTTTGGCTCAGGTGAGCTAAAAATGTTATCATAGCAAACCGTATTCATAACAATTTTACAGTTAAATAAATGTTTTTGCTGACAAACAATGTACAGCACTTTTCTACAGCATTATTTAAGAGGTGATATCTAGTTCATCCTAAAATATGGTGAATTTCCAATTCAGAAATGAAAAGCTGGTTAGTTTTGACGAGAAATGCCAACACTCAAAACTTCGAATGCATGCACAGAGGTCTACAAGTGGACATAATAAATGACAGATGTTTGCAAATGTCCCTCCCATTCATATAGATCCTATGCGTAACCATGAATTTTAGACAATTTCCCCACTGATTTATCACCTGTGCTGCTTCGTAAGTCCAAAGGGTTATCACACATACGGCCGTATGTGTCCGTTGCAGAGTTGGGGTAATTAAAATTGTAATTGTTATTAATTGTAATTTAATTACATTTTCTAAAGTAATTGCATGTAATTGTAATAAAGACATTTATTTAATTACAGTAAATGAATGTAATTAATTACATGGCCAAAATGTGAGAAATTAACAATTACTTTCAATTACTTTTAAATTACTTTTCAGATCAGTTATGAACTTCAGTTACTAAACATTATCATAGATACTTAAAATACTGCTAAATGAATTGTTCTTGACCTTTGTAAATGCATATATCATTTGTTGTACTAGTTGAATGCAACATGAAACAAATGAGAATAGGGACTAATGTGTTTCCAGGTGATTAGTGACCCCCGTTTTTCTTTTTTTTAAACAGCTTTAAATTGACCTTAGAAGACAGCATTTAGCATGTGGATTTAAATGCACACCGCGTAACCAAAACTTATTTTAGGGAGACGCCTTTATTTGTAACTGAAGCCCCAGTCCCCTGTACAAAAGAATAACTTAGTTGTTTTTTCATGTGAATATACCTATGTGTACCCCAATAGATACACGTGGTATATTTGCATTGTTTGTTGATATTTACTAGCCTACATGACTATCTATATCCAATGATTCAACGAAAATCTAATCCACAAACCTCACTCGTCATCATTTTGACACACACACGCACGCACACACGCAATTGTAAAAGTCTATAGGGGTCCTAGACCGTGCCGTTTTGAAAGCAGGCAAATATAAGGCTTAAGCATGAAACATGCATGAACATGTAGCACCTTCCATTTCAATTCATTTACTCTTTTTGCCTTCGAGGTAATTTGTCATGGTTTTGTCGTCTGCTGATATTTTTTTCAAAATCAGTTTGTCTCTTGTTTTTTTTTTCTAAAAAGATATTTCGGGAATATCAGTAGAGTGACAAGCAGTTAGGATCCAGATCATGCCCGACGTTTTGTCGGGCCTGGTCTGGGTCCAATTTGTAATCAGCAGACGACACTAGCAAGTAAAGAGTTTATGACGACAATTAAAGCAAATTAGAGAGTTGACGAGAAATAGCGAATTGGGGATATACATTAAACTTAAAGAGCATCAAATAATTGCCTGTTAAAGCTATTTCACTGGTAAACTTTGTTAACAACAACTTTGTCGAAGTCAAGTTCAGGTTAAATGTTGGGCATTTTCTGGATCTATACTGTCTGATAACCTTCTTGTATTACTGAAAGACATATTTTTAGGAAACAATTATCTCGAAAGAAAATTCAGCCATTATTTAAGGTTCAGACAATACTGTTACTTGAATAGTTTTTAACACAGGCCATATCAATGCATTGGCTTTAGATGTACAGTGAAGTTTATGAGTCAGTATAAGCAGTGAATCAAAGCTTAATGCACGAAGATTGGGCCAGTTAAAGCTGCATAGTCTGTAACTTTTGATCTTTTCATTTTAGAAATAATGTTTCTATTTTTCAAGAACACAGTAAAAATACTAAAGTTCGGGCATACATTTTACCTTTTTCGTAATAATTAACAAATTATTAGTGCCAAAACAACATCATTTATGTAAAAGATTTACTGTCTAGATTTATTGGAGGGACGCAAATAATTACAAACAAGAGAAAAAAAACACCTGTTTTTATAAGATAATTCACTTGTCCATGCATTTTTCAGCTGTAGAAACTAGATTTATTGTGACAACATAACTTTATTCTACTTTTGCAAATGATTTCAAAAGAAATTTGTTCTTTTCGAAAAATGTTCATAGTTACAGAGTATGCAGTTTTAAGCAATTTTAGCGTGAAGTTGCGATTGTCTTCATCAGTTTAAACACGTGTTTTGGATGCTCAAAAGAACCATATCATCGAGACAGTTGTTTTGAGTATACACAACATATTTTAAGTTGGGAATTAGGAAAAATAATGCTCTGTTACGCACTCTTATCCGTAGGACTGACGAATTACCTCCACTGAACTGTAAAAGCCATGCTTTATTTATCTAGGTTCACTTGGGGACTAATTCAAAGAGGAGCAGCAAAAACGCACCAAAATTCCATCTAATCCCAGCCTATACAAAAACTCATATTTAAGTGGAAAAAATAAATTCAATTACGCGGTATATATCTAGATTCATTTCTCTAATTATTCTTTCAATTAAAATCACCATTAAAGAATAATTAGCAAAAAACGGGGGTCACTAAAGTCCTGGAAACACTATAGTCAGGCTAGTATCTATAGACATAAAAATAGACAATAACAATTTTTCTGCAGACACAGACTGTATGTTACTTCTACTATTCCTTTTTAAACAAATTATTTATTCTTTGCTCATCTGCTTATAAAAGAGCTGGCTTTGTGACAATCAACCTTTAATATTCAAGTTACCAAAACAATACAAAAACAAAGGTGAGAAAATCTCAACAATAGTATTTACTCAGACAATAGTGTTGGTTAGTGAATTGACTCCTTGAATGCATTTTGTTAAATTTTCACACCTAGGATCAACACACTCATATGCTAAGGTGCATGACCCAATCTATCCACTACACTTTTATAAGCCCTTAAACTGCTCAATTGCCAGCTTCAATAATAATAATAATAATAATAATAATAATAATAATAATAATAATAATAATAATAATAATAAAATAATATTAAAATTAATAATAAAAAAAAGTGATTCAGAAAATTAAATTGAATTTCACTCATTCAGTGAACCTGGGGCCCATCATTGTTTATACATGTGTATAATAACAAAACATAAAAATAAAATAGATGCTCCAGTGGTGACCAAACTAGTGACCTCTTGCTTGGCCAGCCAGCATTTTAACAGGCTAGTTATATTTTAGTTTGTCACTATCTAATATTACTTTTTGTACTTTTTTGCCAACTTTCAGGACTCACAGGGCCAAACAGATTTTTTATCAACACTTTTTGAAAACAGTTATTCTCTGGCATTTAAGCTAGTTTTACAAAATAATTTTCATGGTTTATCGTCCTAAGTTGTAAGACTTTCTCAAGCCAATGATGTGTATTCCTGAACTTTGTCTGCGGTTAACAGCTGGTTTGACAATTTATCCCCCCCACCGCAAAAAAAATCTGTATCTTCTATTGTGTGATCAGGTCATCAATCACAAAAAAACAACAACTGATTTTGTTCATTTCATTTCTTTTAAGTTGCATCACTTGACAATAATTTGATACAAGAGGAAAAAATAAAAATCAACCTAATAGACATATATTGAATTTAGAATATCAAGGTTACTCAGATTTCTAAGGAGATTTTAACTCATTTTGAATTTCTCTGAAATTAAAATCTGATGAAGCTATCTATGTGGCAGTGCAATGTAATTGTAAAGTAATTAATTATATTTGGCAAAGTAATTATATGTAATTAATTTCTTTGCTCAAAAGCCATGTAATTGTAATTTAATTAAACAATTTCCAATGTAATTGTATGTCATTAATTACTTTTTCAAAGTAATTGACCCCAAGACTGGTCCGTTGGGTGTAAAAAAATGGCATTCCAAACTTCTAGAAAGTACATTTACATGGAGTAAATCACGATCTTTGTCTCAATTTCCATGTTTTGGCGTCTGCTGACACCCCTTCACCACGAGAAAAATGATTTAGTAAATATGCACAAAGCATGTGGTTAAAAGTTACTCAGCAAACGTAGATATGCTTGGGCGGTTGTATGACATTCTCCGAACTTTCAATAACTGTCTCAAAATATAGTTTAATCCAAAACGGAAGAAAGTACAAAGTTTGTTTACCTTTTTACAACCTCCTATACCGAACCAGATGTCTCTCCAATGGTTTTCGTTATTTAATCGGTGGGTAAGAATTTGATCGCTTGGTAGGCGTGCACTGTACAACGTATTGAAAGAGCCATCGATTGAAAACTGTTTGGGCATTATTGAAAGAACCACAGTGCATGTTTGGTTCCCTTGAAACAGTTCTACCTGGATCATGGCAGTCGATTAAAGGTGCCAAAATCACATTATTTTGATCGTCGCTGTTAAAATGCCTCTGAAAACATATTTCCCAAGAAGATAATTACCTTTTTCTCTGTGGCAGACTAGATAAGCGTCTTACCACACAAAATTGTAAAATGCATTGTCTTAATTTAGATACGCAACGATCCCTTAAATAATGGGAGAGTAGGGTTTTGAAGATAAAATGGCCAGCCACATAATTTTATCATTTTTCCACGATAAAAAGCAAAGCGAACAAATTCCATCACTGATAAACGGTACAGCGGACTAATCAAACGCTCAAAATGATAAATATCACAGCAGAAAGTCAGCAGGCTTTGTGTCAGTTTCCTAAAGGGAATGTACCTGAATGGGCGTAATAAATGGAATTGACCTTTATTATAAGCCTTGGGTAGAGTGATAATATGCAAAACAATCATAAGAAGAATCAGGGTTTAGAGTTATCATTTTGTACTTGAACTCCTCCCCCTTTTATTCTCCATTCCCTGAAAATCTATGTTGTGATGTATATGCACTTGTAAATATTTTTTATGAGAACGACACAGCCTTGTGTAATGTTTGGGACAGAGGAGTAGACAAATAAGGAATATCATTTGTTTATGCATCTTCTGACACACTGATAACATATTATTTTACCTAAAGTCAAGCAGTTTATGCAAAACACATTATCAGGTCCGTATACACCACAGTATATATTTTAGAAGTAAGTATATCCTGTGTGTAGGGGAAGGGGTACAAAAACTGATCTTACAATTGTTTTACATCGCAATACTCTAACCCAGTGCCATAATAAATGTCCATTCCAGTCAGCTAAGACTTTACATCCTTTCAGGTTTGACAACGGACCGAGAATCCTTCTTCATAAACTCTAAGCGATATAGTGATTGATCTATTGTTCAAAGAACCCAAAGCTACATTAAAGGAAAACGTGTCAGTTTTACATTAATTGACCAATCCCAGTAGACTGATTGGGGGTGGGGAAGCCTCTATGTACATCTGGTGCCCAGCTACCTTAAAAGCTCGTACCATACTATAAAATTGATTGATTAGTCGCCTGGATAGCTCAGATGGTAGAGTGCTCTTCAAAGGTGGTAGATAAGGTGGGCGTAGGATCGATACCTGTCCGAGTCACCAAATTTAAAGACATTATGAAAATGGTGCCAATGCCGGGCTTGGCACTCAGAATTATAAGGCAAGCACTGGCTCTTGTCTTGTGATGATGAAGGATTTATGTACAACAACGCCAGACCTGACAAGGCAGAGTGTGCTGTGTCTCGATGGTTAATTTCGACGGACCAAGTTCCGACCTGACAAATGAGAAGACACCTGGACTTAATTTTGTTTGAAAATTTCCTTGAGATGCCTCGCAAATGTTAAAATGCAAAGGAACAAACATGTGTGATCATTAGTCTTGCATATTTACCAATTCCAGAGTTAAATCGCATATAAAACGCTGTAAAATTGTTGATATTATTGTGTTTTGTAGTTTGGATAGATATCGGCTTGCAAAATTTGGAAGTCAAAACGCGATTTCCATTATTGACATTGATGAAACAAAACTGTGGCTATGTACTGCCATAAGGTCGCCCAAACAGCCCTTAGCCTGTTTGAAGGATTATGTTCCAACAACATGTGAATTCTACAATTTGAACAGAATTTAACTGCTTAAAACATATTTTATTTATTCATTTGACAATGGCTTAAAATAGCTATGCACACAGGTATTTATGCAAGAATAACCCTTTTTGCATAAATATCTATGCACATCAATTCAACTAAAAGAAATTTTCAAACAACCAAAACCATGTTCAAATCATGAGATTTACGTGCTGGTTGAACATGTTTTTTTTACTTAGAAATGCTCAAGACTGACCAAGGTTTGTTTTGTGTCACGTTATGTCCCAGAACATTGTGACTCGAAATGAACATTTGCCTATACTTTTGTTTATGCAATGTCATTTAAGATAGTGATGTTCTTACAAATCAACACTGTTTTGTACAGCTACTTACAATGTACCAAATACTTAATGATTTTTCAGCGTTGTAAGTATGATATTAGATTGGAATCAAGTAAAAAAGTAAAAATAAGGTGTTCAAACAACTTCCTTGGCTCTCTGCAAATGTTAATGCATGAAGAAACATGCATGATCACTCTACTCTGCTCCCAGTTTTGAACATGTGAAAAATTTAACCTTTGGGCCTTATCTATATTCAAGTCTTTCTCTCAAGAAAGTAGTGGTCTCATACAATAATTGTGGATGGTTGAGGGGTGAGACAGGATTACCATCCCACAACCTTCTTCAATTAATACTTCATTCTACTAAAAGTGGGGTTTCCCACTTGTAGTGGAGCAAGTTTTGACACGTTTTGGTATCCTACAAGGGAACTCACACAAAGCTGCACAGTCTGTCGAGATTGAATAATTAATAACTTTTTCAGTTTGTTTTCTCAATTTCAACTTCAATCTCATTTTTTTTGGAAATGGATGGAAAGTTGAACTTATGTCAAAAGTGGTTCAACTACAGGTGTGTTGGGTTAATTCGCCACCTGATAGTTTAATTAGGATTTATAATGTAGTAAGTGTAAAACATACATTTGTAACACCTCTGAAGGAAATAATGAAGTATTAATTGAAGGAGGTTTTTGGGTGGTCACTGTATTACCCCTCAACAACCCAATTATTGTATGAATCCACCCAAGTCATGGAATATTGAACTCACACCCTTTTCCTTTTTCATTAATATATTTAGCAGAACTGCCCCAATCAGTAACCAATCTCTGGATACCATAGGCCTGTCAGCTACAGACCATTCGAATGGCACTATGTTGGCGGGTCAATGGTCGCCAGATTATGCTTCGTTGCTGTGTATAGCTGAGCCGTTTACAGATTTGTCAGTTTTAGTCAAGTGCCTGTGTGATCATTTTCGTAAAATTAACATTTTTTAAGTAAGATCTCTCTATACATTTTCTTCATTTTTTTTTAATTTTCACATTATTTGCTACAGAGAGTGACTCCGCATCAGCATCACAAACACATACTCTTTGACTAATCCCTTCACAACCAAACCTTGGAAAACATTCAGTCAGCAATATACCTTGGTATAACTATCTCTGATGATATGGATTGGGGTCTGCACATTTCAGAAATTTCTTCCAAAGCAACTAAGACACTTGGTTTCCTTCGCAGGAACTTGGCTTTTGCACCTAAGAGTACAAAGGAAGTTGCTTACAGAACTTTGGTTCTGCCTAAACTAGAGTATGCAGCACCCATTTGGAGCCATTACTCGAAACTTCAGATTAACCAGGTAGAGAAAGTTCAGAGGACAGCAGCCCGCTGGACCTGCAGGAGATGGCGAAATACACGTAGTGTTGGCGAAATGCTTGATGAGTTTGAGTGGCCATCTCTTGAGGCCCGTAGGGGTCGGTCCTCTCTGCTTCTCTTTCATAAGATACATTCTGGTGCTGTGTCTATAGAAAATGACAAGTACCTGACCCCTGCTCACAGTTTGAAATCTACCAGGGCCTCACACAGTGCCCAATATTGTAGATGCCAGACATACAGTGATGCCCTGAAGAACTCAATTTTCCCCGAACTAATTCCACAGTGGAATGGTCTTTCTCCTTCTTTGGTCATTTCCCAGACTACTGAGGAGTTTAGGGCACTCCTCATTAGTCAAAACACAGCCGAAAGATTTTCTTGTTTTTTTATTTTTTTTATTTGTTTTGTTCTTTAAAATTCCAAATTCGCACTCCCTGGCGTAATGATTGCATGCCATCGTGCCAGTAGAAAAAGATAAGATAGATAGATAAAATTGCTCGTAGACTTCTCAAATTCCCAATTAAGATCTTTGTTGCTTCATGTCCCATACAACAAGCTATGGTCAAGGTGGGATGGTCAATTCACCTAACCACACTTTTTTCCAGAGCAAGCTTGAACAATCGGTTAACCAGAACTTTGTGCACTTACTAGGCGGGTACATTTAGCCAAAAGTGACCCTTGACCCATAACTAATTCCTTGAGAAATGTTATCAACAGTTTAAGTATCAGGAAAGTGTCCTGTTTCATAGAAAAATGTCCTAAAAAATCCAAGGGGAAATGGCATTTTTGGCGGGTGAAAAAAATATAGAAAATGAAGAAAAATCGCTGAAAACAGGAAAATATATCATATTACTGATAATCTGGGATCTAATTTGACCTACCGACAAGTTTTTACGAAAATCAAATTATTCATTGGGACCCCATGCATGCCCCTAATAGATTGTCCCCACAAATAAACTTATTCTGGCTATATTTAAATGCATGGTTTCCATGGAAACCCATGTTAATCTACTGAATGGATGTGTGCCTACAAAATCAATCATATCTCAGCTGCTTCTCAGTCCAAACTACTAACCTTGGTACCAAACCAGGGGTCGAGAGTGTATGTAAGGACAGCATAATTGCTTTCATAGTGCTCTGTGCTCAATTCCCTTTAATTTGATATGCAACATGACTACCTTCAGAAAGAAATGGTTTGACCTTTTGACCCCATCCCCGGGGTCTAGTGTGTGTTCGTGGGCAAAATATTTTCTACATGTTGCTGCATGCGTCGTTAGCTTTAATTTGATATGCAACATGGCCATATTCCGAAAAAATTACTTTTGCCTCGGCCCCACCCCCTAAGAATTTTAATATTTGACCTTTGACCCCGTAATAGTGGTCAAAGGGGTGGGGTAAAATTTTGACCCTGCCATGCTTATCTACAGGCACTGGGCAATCATGGCCTATTGTGAGAAAATGTTAAATATATAATAACTTTGAGGACACAAACAAGAGGACCTGAATGTCCTGAAGCGCTCACCTGATCTCCTTAACAATGTTAAAATAAGTCGCGGTCAATTTAGACTTATTATTTAAACATAGTTTGCTTTACCATATATGGGCATGGTGGCCATTTTGGTCAAATGACCTAAATATATATATATATGATTTCTGCTTAAACAGTTATAGAAAAATGAACATTTCAAGATTTTTCCAATATAAATTCATTAGAAATCAAATTTGACCTTGCTGTAAAAAAGGTCAAGGTCAACTCAGATTCATCATTTGTACAAACCTGGTAAGGCACACATCCTTAATGCTACATTCCAACTCCCAATGCCATTGACCTTTTAGGTCCAGAGAAGAAGATTTTTTAAAGGGTTTTTACCTTATATGGGCATGGCAGCCAGCTTAGACATGTGACCATTTACATTCGTTATAAATTTACTCCGTTGAACTTAAGGAGTCTCCATATGAAATTTGAAATCAATTGTTCTAGTGGTTTCTGAGAAAACTATGTTTTAATATATTGATGCCGGAACTACAATATAGGCGACATTAGCTGAAAAGTCAAAGGTCATCTTTGACCTCTGGAACTTATTTATAGCAATTGTCTCATCAGGTTTAACATATCAAGTGAGAATGGTCATTTTTTCCTATGATTTCTTTGTAGAATAGGCGACATTAGCTGAAAGGTCGAGGGTCATCTTTGACCTCTGGAACTTATTTTTAGCAATTGTCTCATCAGGTTAAACATATCAAGTGAGAATAATGACTTTGGCTTCAACAGTATTCAAAAAATTAACTTTTCAAAAAAAATCCAATTTAAATGCACTAGGAAACAAATTGGACCTTGATGTTAAGTAGGTCAAGGTCAACCTAGGATCATCATTTGAACAAACTTGGTAGGCCCCACATCCCAAATGTTACATACCAAGTCCCAAGGTCAACAGCCTTCTGGTCCTGGAGAAGAAGATTTTTATAGGGTTTTTTCCATATATGGACGTGGTGGCCATCTTGGTCATGTGACCAGGACCATTTTGAACAAACTTTTGTTCCCCCATCCTGAGGAGTCTCCATATGCAACTGAGTTCAATTGGTCCAGCTGTTTCAGAGGAGAAGATGTTTGAAAATGTTGAAGGACAGATGAGGGACAGACGCCAGTCATTGGTATACTAAAAGCTCACCTCGGAGCCTTCGGGTACTCCACCCACTAATGGTAATAAAACCTTAAATCTCAATTTTCTCCGAAATGGCACAGATATCTTTTGAGGACTTTTGAATGGTTATTTACATAACACCTACCTGTGTTTTAGTTCTAAAGTAATTTTTCAAGGAATTAGTTTGCCTTAAAAGTTTAAGTTCCTTGCCTATTCACTTGTAGCTGACAACAACCCTTCTTGAATGATTCAGCGGAAGGGAGGAGAATGGCCGTAGAAGTTAATTCATAATCAGTCTTGATGAAATAATGGGACCGGGCCAGAATCGAACTCACGGCGCCTGGATCTGCAGTCAGACACATTACCGACTGCGCTACGCGGCCTGGTCCAACCGGGTTTTACCACAGATATAATGAGGTGGTTTGTTTGGGCACCCAAGACAGGTGATACATGCCCTGGGTGCTCGGGAGGGCCGTCTTGGTGAGATAGTCCCCTTGAGCGTCCAGGACATGTGTTTTAACTAAAGAGTAAGAAAATCACAATTCTACATGTTAAAGTTCACTTATGTGGACCCATATGACTGCATTCTACATGTGATTTGATTTTTGCAGATTGGAACACATTTATTCAGCAAATTTTTATTGGTTTCACTTTTGTTTGCTATTAATTAGGCCTCCAGAATCAAAATTTTCAAACAAAACATGTTGTGGGTGCTTGAGGGCCATCTCAGTCAGACAGTTCTTTTGAGCACCCAGAATGTGTGTTAGAACTAAAGAATAAGAAAATCACAAGTGATGAATACCATTATATATTTCAGTGTAATATTCTTCTCTGCAGACAGACATAAGTATCTGCATATTGCTAGCAAGCTGTTAATACTTATAAATATGTTTCACTAATGAACTCGATAGATAGTAATATTCTTATGAAACCTGCTTTATTTCTAAAAAAGTATTATATCCAAATTTCAATGATGTGTTCTGCATGTCATCTTATCCTTGAAGAATTAAACACATATATTCAGCAAATTTTGATTGGTTTCACAATTATTGGTAAACTTTAGTCCTCCATGTAGGTATATATGCTCAAAATTCTTAGCCAAAGCATGTTCTGTATGCTCGGAGAGGCCATGGGGAATATTCATGTGAAATTATTTTGAATTTGGACCAATGGTTCAGGAAGAAATGTCATTTAAAGAAAAATTTCACAGGAGGACAGACAGATAACGGACCCTGGATGAAGACCAATCACAATAGCTCACCTTAAGCCTTTGGCTCAGGTGAGCTAAAAATTCGATATTTTAAAAAAAATTGACGTTCAAATTACCAAAATATTCACTGTACAAGCTATCAAAAACTTGTGGAAATTAACTAATTGAAAATCAAGCAAGGTCTGGGAGCTCTTCTTCCTTGCTTGGTCTTGAATGAATGAGAATACTGGAAAAGTTTATTGAGGTGATATCAAATATATATTTACAACTTAAACATGTGGGTAAAAGGCAAACAATAACAATGAATCACATCTATACATTCATTTATGAAACATATGCCAAATACATCAGCAGATTGAATCCTTTTAAAGGAGACAAATCATAAATAAGTGATGGCTTTGTCACTTATTGGTCTTCTCTTTAAGAGATGAATTTGCTCCTTTGTGGAGCAAATTCATCTCTTAAAGGGAAGACCCTTTTAATAAGGGATCAGATCCTTTTAATAAGGGATCAATGCGATGTGGAATACATACTGGAAGCTAAAAAATTGTCTCCTAAGGATTTAACAGATACAGCCAAATACAAACATTGTTTTTTTGCGAGATACAATGCACATTCTACACAAAAGACACTAAATGGAAAAATGCTAGAATAGTTGGGATTATGAATGATGAAAAGTGATCATTGAATGACAAGCTCTCATATACTGTATACAGTAAGCAAATGCATATATAAAATTGGTACAAGTAATTTGAGGTATTTAGCAGAACCCTTTTGAAGGGTAACTGCCAGTATCAGTTGTTCATCAGACATGTCTAGCAGTCTAACATCATATATAAGTAATGTAATGGGGAGACAAGAATTCCACAAAAGGCTAGAAACAGCTGTGACTAAAATAAATCACAATTTTCCACAATTTCGCTGAAAAACATCTCTTGGGTTCTCAATGGATTTGTCGATACACTAGTGGTTTAACATAAATGCCAAACTAGCAGTGTAGATTCAGATCAGACTGCTCCTGAAGAAAGGAGCAGAGCAGGTCTCAACTTACATAATTTCTGACAACCTTTTCTGATAGCAATTTATTTAAAAAAAAAAATAAAATAAAAAAAGTGTTCTTTTTTTCAAAAGATTATTTACCTTTCCAATAAGTTTGGGCATAAAATATGGAAAACTACTGTATTCAACCTACCAAGTACTCAGTGTGCCTATCTTTTTCAAAATACAGTCTCATCTTGTAAATCCGCAGTACTCCAGACTAGAGGTTTTATTTAAAACTAGCAGTAGTTCCAATCAAAGAAAGAAGACTTATTGAAATGGATCATGAATAGGTCATATTCTCTGAATCCAGTGTGTCTAAAATTTATTTTGAATAAGCCAGTATTTCGAAAAATCAAAGTCAAAATATTGAGGTTTTACTGTGTATCCTCTTTTGAAATCAATGTTTTAGTGCATTTATGCAAAATCATAATTATTTTCTCCCCATAAACTTTCTGATGTTTTGGATATGTTATCCGCAACATCAGCTGGCTGCTGATTGATCAGGATTCATAATCTGAGCTGTGACATGTGATTTCCAACAATGTGGCATTTTGACGAGTGAACTCAGAAGAGCCTTTTAAGCTTAGGAACTCCAAATGATGTTCGGTTAGTAGCTTAACAGTCATAGAATATTCAAGCGACTAGCAACAGCTCTGATCAGACTGCGCATATGCACAGGCTGATCTGAACCTTTGCTGGTCTCACATACCACATTGTTGGAAATCTCACTTCGCGGCTCATTATTAAATTCTATATCAATAATGATATTACACCACTGGATTGACTGAAAACCAGAAACTCAATCAGCTGAAGCAACCCATAAAGAATTTAGTGTATACTCATTTGGTTAAATAATGGATCTTACATGAGTGCTCATGTTTAATTGAGTTTATTAAACAAGTTGGGGATACAAGATAAAATGCAAGGCTTGCCTCACAGTTTATATCTTTTTCGCAAGGAGTTTGATAAATGTAATTATACAAGCCCACGAATGTTAGATTCTAATTATCATATGACATTAAGATTACTTTGAAATCTCATTTCTGCCGTAAAACATTATAATTTTGTCATTATGTACGCAACGTTGCTATGGACATCATAACGTTTCTCTAAAATCTGTAATCCACTCATGGTTTATCCATTTTATTGCATGGCATTTTTCACTCCCAGACACATCATCATATGATAAATAGATTATCTTTAATTGTCATTAAAGTTATCCATTTAACTCAAGAAAAATGAATGATTCAGTGGTTTTGTTTATTATGTAAACCATAAGAATCTATCAGGAATGTAAGGGTGGGCTGGAAAAATATGATCCGGAGGATCACCATTCGAGGCTTGCCGAGTTATGACAAACAGTGATCCTGAGAGACAGATTTTTCTATCAGCCCCTCATACAAACAATAGATTCATTTTCTTGCTCACCATTCAATTCTGCATTTTTATTTTAAAATAAACTAGAAGTTTCTGAATACATTGAGATGCAACATAACATGATGAAATACAACCAATGGACAGCATATCTGGTTAAGATAAGAATTTTTGTCCCAATTATACTAACAGGCATCAATATCCATCATGCAAGAAAATGTTCGCTCATAGAATGATTGCCCTGTTTTTTCCCAAAACACAGAATTGTGGGATTGGACCAAACAGTGGAGACTCAGATGAAATGCTGTATATATTGCATTTGATCAGGATCTGCACTGTTTGCTATGACAAAACTGATCTGCAGACAGGCCTTTAGTTAAGAGTGCATACCAAAAAAATAATTTTCATAAATCTCAACCAAAACATATGTTGTGGGTACTCAAAAGAACCGTCTCAATGAGACGGTTCTTTTGAGTACCTAGAACATGTGTTAAAACTGATGGGTAAGAAAATATTTACAATTTTACGCTCACACAGTTTGCTTATCTTTATCTATGTTCAGAGAAAGAAAAAGATTTATCTTGGAAATTATAATCTAACAAGCAAATTCAGAGAATTTATGTCCCCCGCCATTATTGTTTATTATTTAAAACACTTAAAAATGACTAAGTTCAAATTACACAAGGTACCCACTATCCATTCACTTTGACAGTAAAAATGCCAGAAAAATGGCTAAGTTCGACTAGCGGAAAAAGTGATAAAAAGTAATCTGAGGATTATATCCAAACCACATGCATATCTTCAGACCATGTCCAAAACAACTGTGAAGTTGCGCACACAAGGTACCCACTATCTTTTCACTTTGATAGTAAAAACACTTAAAAATGACTAAGTTCAAATTGCAAAAAAAGTGACAAAAAATAATCTCAGGATAATATCCAAACCACATGCATATCTTCAGATCATGACAAAAACATCTGTAAAGTTTCAAAAGAATCGGCATAAAACTGTAGGAGGAGTTGCGCACACAAGGTACCCAGTATCCATTAACTTTGACAGTAAAAACGCCAGAAAAATGCCTAAGTTAAAATAGCAGAAAAAGTGATCTTCAGATCATGACAAAAACATCTGTAAAGTTTCAAAAGAATCGGCATAAAACTGTAGGAGGAGTTGCGCACACAAGGTACCCAGTATCCATTAACTTTGACAGTAAAAACGCCAGAAAAATGCCTAAGTTAAAATAGCAGAAAAAGTGATAAAAAATAATTTGAGGATTATATCCAAACCACATGCATATCTTCAGACCATGTCCAAAACACCTGTGAAGTTTCAAAAGAATCAATATAAAACTGTAGGAGGAGATGCGCACACAAGGTACCCACTATCCATTCACTTTGATAGTAAAAATGTCAGAAAAATGGCTAAGTTCAACTGGCGGAAAAAGTGTTAAAAAATAATCTGAGGAATATATCCAAACCACATGCATATCTTCAGACCATGTACAAAACACCTGTGAAGTTTCAAAAGAATCGATATAAAACTGTAGGAGGAGTTGCGCACACAAGGTACCCACTATCTTTTCACTTTGATAGTAAAAACGCCTAAAAATGACTAAGTTCAAATTGCGAAAAAAGTGACAAAAAATAATCTCAGGATAATATCCAAACCACATGCATATCTTCAGACCATGACTAAAACATCTGTAAAGTTTCGAAAGAATCGGCATAAAACTGTAGGAGGAGTTGCGCACACAAGGTACCTACTATATTAGGGGGACGGAAGGACGGAAGGACGGAAGGACAGAAGGACGGACGGAAGGACGGACGGAAGGACGGAAGGACGGAAGGACGGAATGCCGAAAACTATGTCCCTCCGCTTTTCTTCGAAAAGGCGGGGGACAAAAATACACAGTTGGCCATCCTGACTAAATTGTACAGTAAAACCTGTCTTAAGTGGCCACTCAAAAATAGACGAAACAAAGTTCTTAATGACAAATGGTAGCTAAATGAAGGTCAAAAGTATTGCAGAATGCTCCAGTGGGAGCATTCTGCAATACTTTTGACCTTCATTAAGCGATAATTGGTCTTGAAAACCAATTTTTGGTGTTCGTTTTGAGTGGCCGCTTAAGACAGGTTTTACTGTATGTAGTACTATGGGAAATCCTATTGGTCCTAACAGGTTTTAAGCTGTTGTCTGCTGACATGCAAGATGAACCTCTGTTTAAAGGCAGTCTGACTAGTACCTAGTGACAAAGATCAAGAGACAACAAAATCAAGAGATATGGCAAACATTCATGTAATCAAATTGATAATTGAGCCGGGACGTGAGATTCCCAACAATGTGGCATTTTGAACTGTGTAAACTCTGAAGAGCCTGTGCAGAATCCTTTTAACCTTAGAAACTCCAAATGATGTTCAGTCAGTAGCTTAACACTTAAAGAATATTCAAGCTACTAGCAAAGGCTCTGATCAGACTGCACATATGTGCAGGCTGATCTGAGGCTTTGCTGGTAGCACATACCACATTGTTGGAAATCTCATGTTGTGGCTCAAATACTGTCGCTTTCATATGAAACAAAATTAAAATCTCAAGAATTATAAAGTGAATAAAGATAGATATTTTTCGTTTAAGCATAAAATAAGCTAACTGCTTTTATTATTTTGTCTTACTCCTAATGTTCTTGTTATTCATATAAATTGTTTCACAATTCAAATGGGTACCATGTTTCCCTATTTTAATGAGTAAAATAGATACCTCAAGTAGCATATCAACTTTTTAGAAAAAAACAGATATTTTTTGTTGTTGTTTTATTTGAGGTTTTACATCCAAGTCAACAGCTATGGTCATGTAGGGACAGTCAGTTCACCTAAGCACACTTTTTTTCCTAAGCAAGCTTGACTAAGCTATTTACCAGTACTTCGTGCACATTCTTTCACTTGTAACTGACAACAACCCTTCTTGAATCAGCAGGAGGAGAATGACCTTAGAAATTATTTCAAGATCAATCTTCACAAAAGCATGGGACCAGGCATATACCAAACCTTGATCTGCTGATGGATTGCTACCGACTGCACTACGGGGCCAGGAAAAAGCAGATATGATGATCTTTTAAATTGGCTACTTTTGAGTTGATTTTGAAATGTCAAGATTAACTTCAACAGACCTGTATGTAAGAGTCTGTAACTTTTATTTCTCTACAAAAACATATGGTGTGGGTACTCAAAAGAACCATCTCAATGAGATGGTTCTTTTGAGAAACCAAAAACAAATATTAAAACTTAAGGACAAAAACATTTTACAATTTTACTCTGAAATCTTTGCTCATCTGGACTTATTTTTAATTAAGTTGATTTTTTTTAAAATTTTTAACATTGAATTTTGTATTCACTATGCATAGTTTCTGCATAATCAAAATTATTTTCTATACAAGTTGTTATTCATATGGAATTTTTAAAACACCAAACTTTTGATCAAAGGCTTGTTTCACCCATTCAAAATGATACTTTATTATGTAATATCCTCTATATTTTTGTTCTGAAAATAATGCAGATTCTGATTGGACTGAATAATTATTGAATTTGTACAGACCCTGCATATATGACCTCACTACCATATATAGTTTCTCTAAATATTCAGCCAACTTAACTTCAAATGTTCAGACACCCTGACTTCTAGAATTAATTTAAATGAGTCCATTTGACTGCTTGGCAAAGTGTATAAAAATAGCTATGAAACAGCAAGCAGTGTGAACCCAGCTCAGATTGCTCCTGAAGGAGCAGTCTGAGCTGGGTTTACACTGTTTGCTAAGACTTAATGTCAGGACTAAAGCTTGGGGAAACTTGAGAGAAAAATCTCACTGCCCCTTATTTTTAACAGAGGGAAAAGTTTAATTTTTAGACCTACAGAGGAATAAAAAAAATCCAAATTTCACTATAAGACCCTAAACTTCCCCTTATCAGACAGGCCTCTAAACTTCTCCCTGTCAGACAGGACCCTAAACTTCTCCGTCAGAGAGGTCCCCAAAATTTCCCCTGTCAGACAGCACAAGCTTGACCCCTTTTATATGACTGAATATTTCGGGTATTTTTTTTTCAAATACAGTATATTTTAAAATTTCTAGACTCCACTGGTATCACATGCCGTTGTAGGCTGGTCCCTCACCTCCCTGAGGACAGACCCAGTTAATGTTCTGGGTAACGTCTTTTATATCACAGGTTTTACAATGTATACAGTTCTGAGCATTGATCTGTAGTCTCTTTCCTGAGCCGTCCTCTGTCTCTACATACTCATACACACCTGAAAATATGGTAGAAATTATGTTGTCACTTATTATACTGTACAGTTCCTTTATAACGCTATGTTTGGGGTCCATAGGAATGGACTATGTAACAAGAGAATCATGTTAGGCCAGAATTTTTTTAATTTTAATAGTTGATTTACGGGAAAGAAATCAGATTTAAGGTCGGGGGGACGAAAAAACGAAAAGAAAAAAGCTTTGAAAATGACCAGTTGACTGGTCATTTTCAGAGCTTTTTTTTCTTCTTTTTAGTATCTCCAGAAAAAAACAGTAAAACTAGTAAGGTAAACCAACAGTTTGAATTAAATCTTTAAATATTCCATAATTTCCAAAAAATCTGCAAAGGAAAATCACTTTTAACAGTGTCACTCTCAAAAATACACATTCAGAACTTCAAAAACATATTTATTTTTTTCACCGAAAAAGAATATTTAGAGTCGGATGATAAAATAATTTTTTTTTTAGAAATTATTATTTTTTTTCTACTTTCTGGAAAATTACAGCAGGAGGGTTCGTAAATCAACTAATAAAAAAAATTCTGGCCTTATAAAGGGACAATTTTACAAAGTAATCATATGATAATTGCCATGAAATATTATGTTTCCTATAATTTCTATGAAAAACACCACGGTAATAAAATTTGGGAGCCACAAAATGACTGTTTTAAATTCAAATCTGTTTTATAACATTTTGCTGTAATAATCAAAATAAATTTACAAAATATGAACTTTTCACAAAATTGCACAGGTTTCATGTTTTGTTCATGTCCAACAGTCGCATGTCTTCAACAAGAAAGAATTATAAGCAAAATAGCTATCTTCAATATGAAAAAAAGCCTATAATGTAAACAGAGGATCTTACATGAATGCCCATGTTTTATTGAGTTCATTTAACAAATTCGGTCAAAAAATAAAATGTGAGGCTTGCGGAAGAAGTTTAAATTCAATAATACATTAGGATGGATGTTAGATTATATTCTATTTATCGTATTTTAAATTTATTTTGTGATCACATTTTTGTTGTGAAAACATCAAGGTTTTATCAAATATGTATACATCACGTATACATATTTGATAAAAACTTGATGTTTTCCAACAAAAATGTTATGAATGTCTTTTCATAATGTTTCAAAAATCTGTAAACCACCAGTGGCTTATTGACTTTAATACCTGTAGGGAGTTATATCACTTCCAGACAAGAAGTCATATGATAAGTATGTTACTTGATGATAAGCTGTACATGTTGAAGTCTTTAAAAAGGTTCATACAGCCAAGCTTGTGTAAATTTCAAGAACTTTTCAAGGACTTATAAAACTTTCCTACTGTTTTCAAGGACTGAAAACTTATAAAAAATACTGATTTACACATTAAAATTCTACTCTGAAAAATGCTAGACTGCAATTCTAAAGATATTAGTTTTAGAAAATTAGTATAAAATTGTGGTGTCTTTATATGGTGCAGCATAAGCTGCACCATATAAAGGCACGTAAAGTTTTTACTGATAAGGGTCTCCAAAGACAATGTTCAATCCCCCTGTAAATGGTAAAATTCTTGGACTTTCCAAGAAAGACCTTTGAGTGTTTTCAAGTACTTTTCAAGGCACAATTAATTTTCAAGACAGGCCATATACTCAAGTACTTTTCAAGCCTGTGGGAACCCTTTTTGATGATAGAAATTGTGTTCTATGAAAACCTCTAAGTTTACTAACCTGCAGGACAGAACCTTCCTTCAGGTCCATCATATATTGCTAGATTAGTTTTACTGGGTACACTATCATCATACAATGTAAGATGAGCAGGTTGATCATGATCATGATTAGTTCCTGTGAGAGCTACTGAGGAGAGGAGGTCAAAGCTGATCTTTCCATCTGGTTTGGGGTAATCTATAGGTTTACATTCTGCTGCTGGTTTTGTATGTGTGTTATCTGCACCTAAAACATAAATTTAACCACACATGAGAAAATTGTCAATATCATATTGAAGTATAATATAAGGAGGCAAGGAAGACAATGCGTATTTCACAAACTATTTCAAAGTGTTATTTTTGGTGCTGAGGCCAAACTTAAAAATATTTTTGTTTCCCCTTACCAGACCCTGTTTTACCAGTATGGATTGGTCAGTAAATTAGTTTTTTTAACTTCTCAAATCTGAAACCTGTCTTAAGAGCCTAAGAGGCCACTTAATTTTTTTTCAAGACCGATTATCGCATAATGCAGGTCAAAAGTATTGCAGAATGCTCCCAGGGAGCATTCTGCAATACTTTCCACTTTCATTTAGCGCCCATTTGTCTTAATGACCTTTGTTGTGTATATCTTTGAGTGGTCGTTTTCGGCAGGTTTTACTGTATTGTCATACTATAGGCAATAAAATTAAATACACAAACAATTTGCTAAGAATATTTTAAAAGATTGGACAATTCTCTAAGTTTGCAATGAAATTTAAAAAAATAATTCTTGACTAAAAATTGGAAAAAAAATTCTCTGAGCAGGGCCATTTTTATCAGGGTCGGTCGGGAAAGGGAACCAAATAAAATTTAAGTTAGGCCCGATAGCTCATGCAAAACCAGCCCCTAAAGGAACTGTATGTATTATCAGCACCTAAAACAGTTACAAGGCCAACAATTGCAAAACTAAAAGAGAAATATCACAATTATAAATTAGCAAAGAGTCTAGCTAGACTTAAGAGGTTTAAAACATAGTTTGAGATTTGAATAATTACAGTGCTGTAAGTGAATTAACTCATTTAAAAAGGGAAAATTTCAAGTATATGCAAAACACCACTGTTTTGTATTATACAAGGAATCAATCAATTTAAAACCATATCTGTTAAGCTGTGCATGGCATATCGCTTTTACATGACATATGCTTACAGACATCGGTGTTTCTTACTTCTTTTACACTATACATGAATAATTTGGACTCAATGACAGCTACCTCATATTTCAAGGGAGAAATATATTTACCTTTTCAGATACCTAAAAGGGAAGAACTTGCCCCTTTGGAAGATTTTCTTTCCTTCTTAAGCTACTCAATTTGGTGAAACATATACACACAATCTATATGAAGTTACAAAAGTTATCCGCACTTGTGATAAAGATGACATACCTTTATGACTTATGGTCCAAGGCTCCATACCTCTACCCATAATGTAGAATAAACCAGTATATGCGACACCACCATAGATACCCAGTTTGGTGTTGAAGGAAGGTCGGACATTTCTTACAGCATATAGCTCTTTATACACCCAACTGTTCTTTAACTTTTCTTCATACTGTTCAGGACAAAGACCTGTAAAAAATAATCAAGACTACAGGACTTTCGTTAAGAGTTTGTATCTAAAATTTAATTTTCTTATTTCTCAACCAAAACATATGTTGTGGGTACTCAAATGAACTGTCTCAATGAGACGGTTCTTTTGAGCACCCAAAACATATGTTAATACTGATGGGTAAGAAAAATTTTACATTTTTACGCTGAAAAGTTTTGTTTATCTAAACACGTGAGACTACCACGTCATCAGACCATGAGACCATCTGTAGAGCAATATGGGCCTTGACGCAACAAAACTTGTATTCGCGGTTTCCCACAAAGCTAGACTCACACCACTCTCCTCAGCTACAGAGACTAGCAAGAAAATTTGAATTTCGCTTGTAGCATTTTTAGATATGATACTTTCAAAAAGTAAATAACAAAGGCGCTGATCAGTCTGCAATGATGCGCAGGATGGTCTGCGTCTTTGTTGTTCACAGACCCCAAAGACATGTTTTCTCGCATCCAGGCCCATATCTTATTTGTTCCAATAAATGCAAAAATGGCTTTAAAAATAAAATGAATAGGGACACATAGCAGATACTGTGGGGCCAGCGGGGACAATTAGTTTAAACCTATTTTATTTCCAACGGATAACAAGTAATACATTATAAAATATACAATTCATACGGAAATTAGGATTAGAACAGCGGGGACAATTCTGTAATAAGGGAAAAAATCTCAAGCTGCCCATATACCACCATCCATGAGGAACTTACATGAGTGCTCATGTATTATTGAATTTAATGAACTAGTCGTTGAAAAGCAAAGAAAATGTGAGACTTTTTCACAAGTTTGATATTTCAATAATACATGAGCACTAGTATTTTGTTTAATTTATCATATGAAATAAAAATCATATTTTTGGTGTGAAAAAATTAAAATTTTAATGTTAATTTGATAAAATAAAAAATATTTGCAACAATAAATTCTGCGATATGCTGTAGGAAATAGTTTTAGGTCATTAATTACGCCACATTTTGTTGGATGCCATAGCATTATGCAGCTTTCAATGCTCCAATTTGAGACAAAACTGCAGAAGTATATTAGAATGGGGATAAGCATATTAAAATTTTCATTTGGGGAGGTTTATCGTCGAATATATGTTCGTAAATCATGTTTTACTGCTCCGAACATGGGTCCCTGTATTACTTAATATCCGACAGTATATCCAACGATATACCTCCCCAAATGAAAGTTTTGAATACAGTTATCCCCTAAGTGGTTTATTGATTTTAATACATGGACCAACGCAAATTCATGTGATCAATTCTAAATAAGATTAGATGAATATTCTACCTGAACATAAAAGTTTACAGGTAGACAAATATTCTGAGCTTAAAATTCGGAATATTGTCTTTTCCATCAGTTTTAACATTTGTCTTGTGTGCTCAAAAGAACCATGTCATTGATTTTCCTATCCTTTTCAGTGCCCTTAACATATGTTTTGGTTGAGAATTAAGAAAATTAATTTTTGACTATGCACTGCTATCGAAAGCCTGGCCCGGAGGTTATAAAACTTGATTTCACATTCAAACTCAAACTAAAGCGCAATGATTTGAATAGGTAAAGCCGGTTTTCGCCATTTCCCTATTATTCCTCAAAATTAAGCGCAATGATTGGCTGCTTGCAGACACGTGTCTGCAAGCAGCCAATCTTTACACTTTATTTTGAGTTTGAGACACGTGTCTGCAAGCAGCCAATCATTGCGCTTTATTTTGAGTTAGAGACTGTACTCAAGTTTTATAACCTTGAGGCATGGATAAGCTAGGATTTATCTCTAAGGACTTACCAGTAGTGGGAGAATTAAGGTTTTCATCTGTTATAGTTTCAAATACAGCTTCTGCTGCTACTAGACCACTCTTCATGGCTGTGTGAGTTCCTTTAATCTTCGGAACATTCAAGAAACCAGGGCTACACCCAATCAAACAGCCACCAGGGAAGGTCAGCTTCGGAATGGACTGTAAAGTTTAATTTAGATCACATTTTAGTGAAGTGGGTACCAGGGTCAATTCGGGCAAGTATGAGTAAAATTCAAGGACTTATCAAGGACTTCTAAAAACCTCTTTTATTTGACAATATTTAAACAATTACACCAATACACAAAATACACTGCAACTTTTAAATCTATGAGTGCATATTTTTTTACAGTAAAATCTGTCTTAAGCGACCACTCACAAACAAACAAAATAAAGGTCATAATGGCAAATGGTAGCTTAATAAAGGTCGAAAGTATTGCAGAATGCTCCCCTTGGAGCATTCTGCAATACTTTTGACCTGCATTAAGGGATAATCGGTCTTAAATGCCAATTTTTGGTCTTTTTTTTGAGTGGCCGCTTAAGACAGGTTTTACTGTATATGGTGGCTTCTGAGTTCTCTTACACTGTGTTTATTTCTAATGTCTGTAATAATAGAAAGAGTATGGAACACTGTACCTGATAGCCCCCTTCATTTAAGGCTCTACCACCGTAAGCTATTCTGTTTCCGCCTGTAAAAGTATCCACAACCCAAGGATGCTTTTTGAATCTCTGGAACTCCTGGTAGGGGCTAAGATAAGGGTTCTCATAGTCCAAGCCAACCTAAAATCAAACAATGAATTGATTTAATAAATGTTTTTTGACAGATTCAGTTTTATCTCCTTAATAAGGGGGGAATTCTTCACATACAGGGATTTTCCTATCCTTTTCAAAGTAAATTCAAACTAGGGCCGGGGTTCGGGGCCTACCATTTTAGCTTGTTTTCTTTTCTTTTTTTTTTGGAGGGGGGATATGCATGTAAAACTGCCAAAGGGATTAACTGAAAATTAAACATGTCTATTAGACTTTAAACCTAGCAAAGCTTTTTCTAAATTTTATCACCTATACTATGATTTTTTTATATCTAAATTCAATGTCACCAGACTTAAATCTCTCTTGCGCAAGGGACTTTAGGAACCAGAGTTTTATGGTGATTTAGTGAATAAATAAAAATTGTTGGCAGTATTAATTTTTCTGCACACTTTATAAAAATAATTTCTCATTATAAAAAGATTGGTTATAACATTATTGTATTGAAGCAGACTGAATGCTTGGTGGTCAACCTAATCACAGTTGGCAACTTTGCTTTCCATTTTAATTGCATATTGGCTGGTCGGACCTCAGACTCTATGAGAGTTCAGACTTAAAGGTTTATTTATAGATGAGATGGTTGTGGCCTGGTGCTGCGTCTGTTGCACGGCCCACCAGTGTTAAACCTTCTGATTTCTTTTACTCAGGTATTCAGTTGTAAATACTTTTGAATCCTTATCTTTGTTTTAACTCCTTTTTATATCTTGATTTATATGTTCTAAGAGATGATTCACAGATAAGTTAGGGATCTTTCATGGAAACCAAACATCTACATGTCTTGATCCACATCATAATTAAGGGTGAGGTTGGTACTGTGAAATGAGTGGCTGGATGAGGGCACAAACTCAAAACCCATTCTCAAATAATTTATGTAAAGAGTTACCGACAGCGTAAAATGATTGGTCATGAAGCTAATTAAGCATATCAAGATGAGCTTGAAATGATGTTTATGAAACACTATGCCCCCAACCATTTGCTTGTCAAGAAGGACTGTACTCTTTTATATCACGAAGGGCAATTTAAGTTTGAATTCTAGTTATACTACTCATCATCCTCTATCAGCTGACATAATGAGACTAAAACAATAATAATTTCAACCAGTAATCAGCTGTCAAAGTTTGAAGCTGCTAGCAATAAAATGTTTTGAGATATCTTTATTAAAGTTTTCAATGCCCAAATTTACAAAGGGAAATAACTAAAAACAATTAATTAACTTTTTCTTAAAGAGACTAAGTCTGCAACTATGAACATTTTTCGAATTTTTTTATTTTCTTTTTAAATCATTTGTAAAAGTAGAATTAAGTTATGTTTTCACAATAAATCTGCTCACTATAGCTGAAAACTGCACGGAAAAGTGAATTATCTTATAAAAACAGGTGTGTTGGTAATTATTTGCGTCCCTCCAATAATTATAGACAGTTAATTTTAACATAAATGCTGTTGCTTTGATACTGATAATTTGTTAAGATTTACGAAGTTGGTAAAATGTATACATGAATTTTAGTTTTTTTACTGTGTTCTTGAAAAATAGAAACATTAGTTCTAAAATTAAAAGATCAAAAGTTACAGACTATGCAGCTTTAAATTGTCACCAGGTAATCTACTCATCATCTTCTACCAAATGACAATGATTGAAGCTGCTAGCTATATTAATTTTCGAGATATCTTGATTACAAGTTTCCAATGCCCAAATTCGCAAGGCAATAACTCGAAAAAATAAAAATAACTGTTTTTTTTTTTTAATTTTCACCAGGTAATCTACTCATCATCTATCAACTGACCCAATTTGAAGCTGCTAGCTATAATAATTTTCCGAGATATCTTGATTACAAGTTTTCAATGTCCAAGTTTGTAAAGAGCAATAACTCTGAAAAAATTAAAATAACTTTTTTTAATTTTCACCAGGTTATCTACTCATTATTCCCTATCAGCTGACCAAGTTTGAAGCTCTTAGCTGTAATAACTTTTGAGATATCTTGATTACAAAATTTCATTATGACCCTTTGAAGGGGGCATAACTTCACAAAGGGAGATAATCAAGACTAAAAAAATATGGGTCAGTTATTTTTATGGGGAATCTATCTATGAAATTTAAAAACCTAGCTTATTTTATTTTGGATGGATGAACAAGTCCAAATCAATATGCCCCTTCAACTTTTGCAAAGTTGGGGGCATAACAAATATTTTGGGCATAAATTGTGATTATTTTCTTACCAATCAGTCATAACATATTTTTTGGCTGAGATATAAGAAAATTTCATTTTTAATTACACACTTTTATCTAGAGGTCTGTAAAATACATACCACAAGTCCTACTGCTACCAATGGTCCTTCATCTAGATGATACATGAATGTGCCACCATAGGTATTCTTGTCCTGAAAAATATTTGAGCCATGACATGTGATTTCCAACAATGTGGCATTTTGACATGTGTAGACTCAGACGAGCCTGTGTGGCCTCATTTTAAGCTTAGAAACTCCAAATGATGTTCAGTCAGCAGTGATTTTATTTGGCCATTTTTGAGGCCGTATATGGGAGTCATTCCCAATCCAAAAATGGCCTTTATTTTCCCAAATTCATGTATTTAAGCTCTTATTTTCCCAATTCTAATAAAATATTTTCCCAAATGTGTAGGAAAAGGTAGCTTCCCAAAATCCCAAATAAAATCACTGGTCAGTAGCTTAACGCTCATAGAATTTTCAAACGACTAGCAAAGGCTCTGATAAGACTGCGCGTATGCACAGGCTGATCTGAGGCTTTGCTGGTCGCACATATCACATTGTTGGAAACCTCATACACTGGCTCATTTCATGAATACAGTAAAACCTGTGTAAATGGCCACTCACAAATTGACAAATCAAAGATCTTAATGACAATTGGTAGCTTAATGAAGGTCAAAAGTATTGCAGAATGCTCCAAGGGGAGTATTCTGCAATACTTTTGACCTGCATTAAGCGATAATTGGTCTTGAAATTGTCATTAAGATCTTTGTTTTGTCTATTTGTGAGTGGCCGTTTTACACAGGTTTAACTTTACTTAAATCTGCATATACAGTGAAGTCCCTTTATTACAAAACACTATGTTTGGTGTCCATACAAATGCACAATGTTATAAGTCCACCATGTTATTATAAGTTAACCATGTTGTCAAGGGACAATTTTACAAAGGAATTAAATGGTCATTTTCCTATAATTCCTTGTAAATTCCATGGTACAAAAATTTGGGATCCACAGTATGACTGTATAATATCCAAATCTGAGTTATAATGGGGTGTGTTGTAAAGGGACTGCATATTACATTTTTCATCAATACATGTATTATTCAAAATAAGAATGAGTTTTAACAACATGACTAGTGTTGGTCCTGTTACAGTGTTAGAAATAGGCCAGAGAACTCAACATGTCTGGCAGGCAATGTGGGCGACAAATGCAACTTGTCCCCCACAGTTTTATCTTGCCCTGCACAATCCATACATAAAATTCCTAAAAATACTAATATGTGAAAAATTTGTGTGTTTGTTCGAGGCTTTACCTCCCGGTAAACTATTTTTCAGTAATTTCAGGATGGCCTATTGGTTTTAACCAGTACTCAGCAACTGGGAAGAAGTGCCTTGCTCAAGGACAAATCATGCATCCCAGGTGAGGATCAAACCCAGAACCTTGTGATCACGAGTCTGGCACTCTCCCAACTCTGCTATCGGATGTGAAAAAATTGCTGTAATCAAATAGTGTAATTTAACACGTACAGATATGGTCTTAAAATATGCAGATCTGGGTCTGCATTGTTTTCTGGAGAATTCTGACCTGAACTTCTAAAGGTTCATAGTTTTAGACATAACATAACATAAATTTTATTAGACTTAAGCATTTATATACAGCTCATCGTCATATTAAGCTTGCAGCTTGGCAACATCTTTTCATTTTTTAATTTACAGTGAACATGCAAGACAAGAAAGACATAAAACAAAATTATTTCTGGAATTTCAGATTGTCCATGGGGCAACCTTTTGAGAAATACAGCTTGCCCCAAGCAAATTCAACCCATGGCAGGCAAGTGGGCAATTGCTTACTTCTAACACTGTACTACAAATGTTGGGCATAATTGAATTGAATGTTAAACAGAAGGATTTCTTTTTCAATTCTTTACACAAGCCTGTGAACATGCCTATTATTTGCTATGATGAAGCAAACCAAAGATTTTTGTTTGAGTTGATGCTTTATGTCCCAGTCAACAACTTCTGGGGTTGAACCAGTACTAAGCATTGAATATAAAGTTAAAGTGTCTTGTCAAAAGATATAACACTACACCGCAAGTGGGATTCAAACCTGTGATCTCATGGTCATGAGGAGAAACTCTTAAGAATTGAGATATGGTGCTTCCAATGAAACAAAGAACTAAGGAAAGGTTTTAATTTGAAAATATTCTTACAGGCCTTCAGATTTATGATGGACCCGGGTCATTTTCCCATGAATTTAAAATATGGCCCATCACATTACAAGGCAGTGGGCCCAGTGGACCAATCCTTTTTAGTTGTGAAAAAATCTATTTTCAATACAAATATTCATCTTGCAGCGAGTCTAAGAATTCCACAAAACCTCACTTTAATAAAAATATTCATCTTACAGCGAGTCTAAGAATTCCACAAAACCTCACTTTAATAAAAATATTCATCTTACAGTGAGTCTAAGAATTCCACAAAACAGAAAGCACATGTAGGTTGTCAATACAGTAAAACCTGTCTAAAGCAGACACTGAAAAAAAGACAAAACAAAGGTAGCTTAATGAAGGTTGAAAGGATTGCAGAATGCTCCGCTTGGAGCATTCTGCAATACTTTTGTTCTGCATTAAGCGATAATTGGTCTTCTTTTTTGAGAGACCGCTTAAGACAGGTTTTACTGTAAATCAGCAGTGGGCCAATCATTTCAGAAAATGACCAACCATTTTTTGCTCCATGGGTCACTTCGGCCCACCAATCTTGAAAAAAATCTAAAGCCCTGGTCTTACAGAATGGCCATTTACAAGTGAAAACCTTTCCTTAGGACCTATACCTAAACTATGATGAAGTTTGTAAAATCCAAGGATAATAGATAACAGAATACACAACCATTGAAGTTAATAAAGTATAATTCACTTACAAAAGGCCAGCCCACTGTGTGTACTACTAAACCAGGTTGATGTTTTTCTGGATCTATCTCCCAAAGTTCCTTGACACCCAGTCCATATGTCTGTGGCTCACAATCTTTACGTAGATCAAACTGTTTGTACAATTGTTTGGCAAGGTGACCATGGCAACCCTCTCCAAATATTGTCACCTTAGCATGAAGTTCCATCCCTCTCTCAAATGATTCCTACAAGGAGTAGCAAATAGTTCAGTGATCAATTTTAGCACTTGCTTACTTGCTAAATGCTAGTAGTTTTCTCCAAAAAGCAAGTAGAAAATGCCATCACTTGCTATTTTTTGCATGTGGGAACAAGTCACTCTCATATGAACCAAATTATGCAACACAGCATATGTTGTATGGCAAACAATGTAGATCCTGATCAGCCGCTTCTTCATCAGCTGGCTGATCTGGATCCACACTGTTTGCAAGGCAGCCTGAATATAGGTTCAGAAAGCTGAAAATGCTTAATTGGTTTTGTCTATTAATTAATGCTGTGTATGTAATTTGCAATGTTACTAAAAAATTAGTTCTAACATTTTCAGTGAAAAAGCAAGTTGATAAGCATCTTAAGCATGTAAGAAAAATAGCCAATCACTTATTTTAGCAAGTGGTTAAAAAGCTTAAGTTTGATCCCTGTAGTTTACTATATGAACCAATGTATAATAAACCATAAAAAAGTAACTGCAAGCCAAGCAAAGACTCAGATCAGACTGGGCTGAGTCTTTGTTGCCTGAATGAGAAGAAAAACGATAAAAATCCATAGCTACACATTGAAAGCGCACTAAACATGATTACCCTGATATGACTTGGTTTGTGTCTTCAACAGTGTTGAAGCTGTTTTGTCATGTTTGGCATTTGTCATGTACAGACTTGAACTGTTGTACATGTATTATATTAAAAGTGTATTAAAGATGGGTGGTTTTCTTTGATTTCGACAGCTTTCTAATGAGTATAAACAAACCTTTGGTGATCCATCCTTATGTATACCAACATCATTGGTAGCTATACCCTTCACACTTCCATCTTCATGATACAAAACCTACAAGAAAATACACAAAATGTAAGTCACTCCACAAGATGGTATTAAAGACTGGGAAGTTATTTTAAAAGTAGTTGCTAATTGTACCATAAAAAGAGCAAACCTGTTGTGTTGTGGTTTGCTGATAAATTGATTTATCATGACCTGGCATCTGGGAATGAAATAACACCATGCATTAAAATCAATAAAACACTAGCCGTTTAAAGATTTTTGGGCAACATTGTGAAATGACACTTTCAACAAAGTCACATATATATGGCAAAACCCTAATGTTTTCAAACCAAAAAAAGATTTTAATGATTTCACAGTAATTTTTATGTCATATGATAAATAGAATCTAACATTTATACTCCTTTAGTATTAAATTTATTAAACTTGTTTCAAAAAAGTGATAATAGCTTGGTATGCCTCACATTTTCTCTCTTTTCCCAAACTTGTTTAATAAATTCAATAATACATGAGCATTCATGTAAGATCCTCTATAATATATTATTCATCTATCATTAATTTCCTATTGATGTACAGTGAGAGGCTTTATCTAGTGATATATGATTTTTGCAGGAACAAATTTTTTGTAACGGCTTTTATCTTGAGCAGTAAATATTTCACTATTTATGATATGATTGCCAGTCTGCATGTGTATAACAATGCAAATTTTCTCTTTGCTGCCTTTTCTTGTCTCTATTTTCTTGGAAACACTAAATAATATAAAGGATGATACCTTGTGTTTTCATGATATGAAAAAACTGTCACTAAGGCTTCTCTGAATATGCATATACAACTTGTCCTGGCGGACTCGTTGTTTAAGCCAAGCCTGCCAAACAGAATTTTCATATCATTTTTCATCGCTATTTAGTTGATGATTACCTGTGGATTAGAGCACCTGAAAAGTACAGTAAAGCATGTCTTAAGGGGCCACTCAAAAATAGACAAAAAAGGTCTTAAAGACAAATGGTAGCATAATAAAAGTCGAAAGTATTGCAGAATGCTCCTATTCTGCAATACTTTTGACCAGCATTAAGCGATAATCAGTATTGAAAACCAATTTTTGGTGTTCTTTTTGAGTGGCTGCTTAAGACAGGTTTTACTGTAACTAAGCATAAATGATAAGTACTTCAAAGGCTGGCCTATTTATTTCTATTACAAGTTGTCGGTTGACAAGAGCAAGTTAATAGCAATTTCATGCCATTTAAAGCACCATTCAGGAGCAGTCTGATCAGGGTTTAAACTTTTTTCTCAGACAAATGTGTCTGAATCTTTAAATCTTTATGGTAAATACAGTACACCATATTCATTCACCTCTTTTCTGCCACTATTTTTTCCTGAAAATGTCGTCTGCTGCATATAGTCAAGTACAATTTTTACATGGAAGCAAAAAATATGAACCCTGATCAGACTACTCCTATGAGGAGCAGTCTGATCTGGGTCCATATTGTTTGCAATATAGGCTACCTAAGAACATAAGCAAGAGAGAGCAGACGACATAAGTCAAGAAAAGGGTTCAATCCTTACCTCACTAGCAGCATAGCCTGGGTAGAGTTCCACTCCAAGTGCCTCGGCCTGTTCACCTAGCCATCTCACAAAGTTACCAAGTCGTACCAGATAGTTACCATGGTTATTAAGAGGGTTTCCTGGAGAAAGAAGTCATTATAACTGTAGAGTTCTAAAAATAGCCCTATGTGAGACAAGAAAATGGTGCCTTCAGATTTTTATCAAGATTGGTGGGCGGAAGTGACCATGGAGCAAAAATTGGCGGGTCATTTTCTGAAATGATGGGTCCAAGCATATCAAACTAAACACAGTTGACATTTGGGTAGTATATTTTACCTACACACTGACACAGACACTTGTATGCTTATATGTATATTGACTGCTGATTATACAGTAAAACCTGTCTTAAGCAGCCACTCAAAAAAGAAGACCAATTATCGCTTAATGCAGGCCAAAGGTATTGCAAAATGCTCCAAAGGGAGCATCCTGCAATCCTTTTGACATCCATTAAGCTACCATTGTTATAAAGATTTTTGTTTTGTCTTTTTTGAGTGGCTGCTATGGTATTGACAACCCACATATACTTTCTGTTTTGTGGAGCTTGTAGGCTTGCTGTAGGATTAACATTTTTATTAAGTGAGATTTTTTCACAGCTAAAAAGGGTGGGTCCACTGGACCCACTGCCTTGGAAAGTGATGGGTAAATTTTTGAAATAATGGGACAACGACCCAGGCCCACCATAAATCTGATGGCCTGCCTTTATTTTTATTTATCAATGTAAACATTTTCCAAAAACCTGAACTTGAGAAACTCATATCTTTAAGATTCTTAAAACTTGTAGTATGCAGACAAAATATCAACCATTTCAAGTTCATGGTCTGACAATTGCCTTTAGATAATCAGAAAATAAATCAGAGAAGCTAATTCAATCAGCCTAATTCAGTATTTTAAGTTCGGGTAAACTTTCACCCATGCATTTATTATGGCACAAATTGGTAGTGAATTAATGAGACACATTAAATAAGCACACACAGCAAAGGTTTGTATGGCAAAATAAGAAATTTATAACTCCTCGCATGCTAAGCATGCTAAGCAATGTTTCTGTTTTAATTGTTGCCTGCTGAATTTTTTTCAAAATTGACTTTTAAAAAATATCTTGCAGGAACACTATCAGAGTGTCAAATTGTTTGGACCCAGATTTCTGCCGGTCCTGATCTGAGTCCAAACTGTTTGTAAAGTTTATCAGATGACAAAAGTTGCCTCAAGCAAGGAATGAGATTATATATTTCAATGGTATCAAATGATTATTTGACTATTGTGTAAGATGAGAAATACTCATTTAAAGGACTGGGTACCATTTTTGGAAAGCATTTAACTCTTTGCCTGCCAGCGACAAATTTTGTCATCTGCTGCTGCTGATCTTTGCAAACAGCTTGGACCCAGATCAGGCCCGACAAAATGTCGGGCCTGATCTGGATCCAAACTGTTTGACACTCTGCTAGTATTCCTGAAAGACTTTTTTTTTAAAAAATTAATCAGTCCAAACAGAAAGTCGGGCCTGATCTGGATCCAAACTGTTTGACACTCCACTAGTGTTCCTGAAAGACTTTTTTTTTAAAAAGTTAATCAGTCCCAACAGAAAGTCGGGCTTGATCTGGACCCAAACTGTTTGACACTCCGCTAGTGTTCCTGAAAGACTTTTTTTAAAAAAGTTAATCAGTCCCAACAGAAAGTCGGGCCTGATCCGGATCCAAACTGTTTGACATTCTGATAGTGTTCCTGAAAAAAATCATCCAGACAAATACCCAGCATGCCAAGAGTTAATCTTTTTTGTTCATCTTGATAAGATAGCTTACCTGGAACCATTGGAATAGGGTAACTGCCTGTCTCTGTAAGGTAACGGAACAAGTCTTTCTTCACTGGTGTGTTTAAAGGGGCCTGAAAATATAGAAATATGCATGATGAAGTCTAAATTATATGGTAGGATCAAGGATAAATTTTATTGTAAATGATATAAATTCTAATATTATGAATGCAATGTACTATAGACTCAGATTCTTTTCAACTGACAAGATGGAGATATAATTTTGTATTAAAATGAGTTATTTGTAGGGTTTCCCTCAATGATATAAATTGAGTCACTGAGCTCATATTTTCTATGTGTCATCAGTTCCATGATTTAAATTAACCCTTTACTCCATACAAGCACCTTTTGGCGCCTGTGAAATACGGTAAATCTTGTATTAGTTCGTACACTCGAATAGTTCGTACACCATATTTTTTTCATGACCGGTCAGCTCAAAATGTCATGTATTAGTTCGTACAGTGGTCATTTTTCCTATCTGTAATTTTTAATAGTTCGTACACAACGTTTTCTCCGTTCATTTGGTCAATCAGTGTGTCTGTCTACGCTTTCGTTTTTCGTCGAGCACGTCAGTTAACAAGCATATCAGCAGAACAGGAGCGTTTCGCCTGTCAGTGCGATCGTCAGTGTCGCTTGTGCGTGTGCATCCAGCATTGATGCATGCCAAACTTTTATTCAATGATAAACGCTAGGTTCAATGAGCGTCGGACTGATGCAAATCGCGGAGATATTTTGTCCAGTCATGACAAAATCAAATACATGTACACAACCATGCGCGCGTGCACACAGTGTCCTACGTGTCTGTGATCATTGAGCCTTTCTGGTCTTTCTGTGTCATAAATATGCCCAAGCGTCTTTTTTTTTGAATCACTGGATCCGAGCATGATGAAACCATATCGGCTGGTGTTTATCACAAATGTTATCAGCGAAGGCTCAGGGGAGCCTGTGCTTTTGTGCAATCTCGTCGGGTAACTCGAAGTTTTAGAGTTGATGAAGAATCTAGACACCTACGTACTCCCACTAATTAGCTGTGCTTTAAATGTGCGTGCATCAATTTCATTTCTAAATTTCACCAAAACTCGCACGCAGTAAGCGCAATAAAATAACTATATACATTGTATATCCGATGGAACTTTTTATCAAACAAAGACGACACTGATGAGCCTAGCGCGGCGTCCTCATGAAATTGTATTATGGGTCTTACACATTAAATGATTCCTGTGGATCATCACACGTACGCACAGACGCACAAACCAAGATGAAAAGTGATTTAAGCTTGCTTCTGCATCATGCTTTACATTGGGCTGTCTATGAAACGAGCCAGATCATGAGATTATGGTACCTCTCGCACATGCAACCAGCGAAGGCTCAGACGAGCCTGCACATCCGCACAGTCTTGCCAGGGGCATAAATACTCACATATAAGGACTGTAGATGAAGGTGCATGTCTAAAGTTAGGCTTACCGCAACAATTGCTTGCTTTCAGATAAGAAGAAAAATTTCGAAAAAGCCTCTCGTTTACCGTCCGGTATCTTAGCTTTTTTACCCAATTCCGCGAGAAACTTTTTTGTATGCAGCAACAAAGGCGCAGATCAGCCAGCGCACCTGCGCAGTTCTACCAATTATCTCTAGAAAGTATGATAGCTAAACCTGCTACATGCAAAAAATAAAAAATGAAATTCCTGTCAGACATGCGTGCACGGATCCAGACAATTCCAACGGAGGGGTGGGGGGGGGGGGGGGGGGGGGGGGGGGGAATTGCTTCTCGAGAGAGGTTCGTACCAGGTTTTATTCTAGGAAACAAATGGCAACTTGTGATTTTCATGGGGAGGTCCGGACCCCCTGTCCCGACGGCCAGAAAACAGTCTGGACAATGTTTTTTTAGTCATCAACTTATTTTACAGTTTACAGAGTGGATCCAATGGTTTTATTACAGAGGGGAGGAGGGGGTCCAACTTCTTCCAGGGGGTGGGGTGTCCAAAGAAACCAATATAACTTGTGATTTTCCAGGGGGGGGGGGGGGGGGTCCGGACCCCCTAACCCCCCTCTGGATCAGCTCGTGGGGTCGTCTGACGCCACTGTTTGCTTACAGAATCATGGTCTATCAAAATTTAAATAAAACTGAAAAATATCACCCAAAGACGACTAAATGGAAAAAAGCTATCTCCTGCTGGTCGAGATAGCAAGTGCGGATCCAGAGGGGGGTTAGGGGGTCCGGACCCCCCTGGAAAATCACAAGTTATACGGGTTTCTATAGGGTATCAGCAATTGGACCCCCCTGGAAAAAGTTGGACCCCCCCCCCCCTTGGAAAATGTTGGGCCCCCTCTGGAACCTTGAAAAATGATAGTTTTCTTCGAAATTAACCATTTGACTTCAGTAAAATAAGCTGAGGACTAAAAAAACGTTGTCCGGGCTTTTTTGCCAGATTGACCCGGACCCCCCTGACGAAAATCCAGGATCCGCGAATGGAAAGCAAGGTGTTCACGGGATAGCATTGTGTTCAAATAGCAGTGCAAAGACAAGCATGTGCATCCAACCCTGTTTCTGGCTGTAAAAGAGTCAGTCAGCCTCAAATCAGGAAAGACAGGTTTTCTCATGTAATGGCTGTTCCATGGTCAAGCGAGTACGCATTGATTGCCATTATCATAATCTTAAAATGCTAACAGCCTAACACCGAGCTAAATTTGGTCCGAGCCAACACGTAAGGGGGTGTGCGAACAAGCTGAGCATGTTATGTCGCCACAAGGAATACGACGTATGATGAAGACTCGAACCAACCAACCTATGCAGAAATATAGGTGTTCATACAAAGCCTTTAAATGGAGTAAGCATTCGCAAAAACGTAAGTTGTGTGTCTTTTTACAATATGAAGGCTGAGAAATGTACTACTCTGATTCATGAGAGTTCTGCGTTCCAGTTGTTCATATTTCGTATTTAGAAGTCGCCATTTTCATTTTCAGTTTTCATTCTAAATCAATGAGTGTACGCGTACGTCTAACCTGTAGGACTGAATGTACGTACATGTATTGTCTTGTCTACTTGTCCGCTGCATTTTCAAGGGTTCTAAGAAAATAAGAATCTACATCATGGCCAAAAACGAAAGCTGCGATATACATTGCTCTGTTACGTTGAAGAGCTAGCCGTCGGTAGTGAACAGAAGTTGTATTTTTGTTATGATTCCTCGGACCCAGTGGGTCAGAGTATGATTCGTCATAGAACATCTCTTCCGTAAAGCAGGCCTATGTAAAGTTGGCCTGTAACCGGGTGATATCGCCGGGTATATCGCACATTGCATGTGAGTCGGTTGAAACGGCAATCCGGACTTCTATGTTTGGTTGTTTATTTTCAATCTTTCACCATGCTATTAAGAATGTTAGTTTAATTGAAAATACTGATCAGACATTCAGCCTGTATTAAGGCTAAAAGGATAAACAGAAATTCCACCCTCTTTGGCAATTTTCGCATGTTTTGGTCCCTTTTTTCGATCTTCAGAATTTCATTTTATTAGTTCGTACAGTCCCGTTTCTCAGAAAAATAATTTTTATTAGTTCGTACACAGCGGAAAATAATTATTTTTTACTGTACGAACTAATACAAGATTTACCGTACTATGTATTTGGAATATTATGGAAAATCGAGCATTTGCTTCATGCTCCATTTTCCATAAAATTTTCAAAAGTAATACATTGGAGCAAATGCTCCATTTTCCATAAAATTTCAAAAGTATTCAATACTAATTACTTTACTTAAATTTTTCTGCTTTTTTTTAATGTTGCCTAAAAATTGAATAAGGTTGACATGATCTAAAAATAGCCTATGGAGTAAAGGGTTACGAGTCCTGCTTAATAGGGTCATTTATACCAACTTTAGCATGAAATATCACTTGATGTGCAAGGTCTACACTGATGTTGGTGGTATAAAATAGTTATACCATGTTTGTCCACCTTTACATAAGATAATCAACTCGCTTAAGCTCGTGGATTATCTCCACGTACAGGCTGACAACCCATGGTAAAACTATTACGCAGGACATCCTTTAAGTGTCATCAAATAAGAATTTTTTTAATGACAGCAAGAAGTATTTTTCACCTATGAATACACTAGTGCATAAGCTACTCTTAGCTTCTCATAAAAATATTATGCTTTTAGATATTCCATTTAAACACTACACAAAATTGCCTTAAGCCTAGGACCCTCAATAGAATTATTATAATAGCATGGGTGAACCTTCAAATTTTCTAAAATCCTGAACCTAGTAAATCCAAATTATAAAACTGACAATATTCCTATAAACCATTAACATTTCAAGTTTAAATGGTCAATTGTTTTTAGATGAACTGATAATACAGTACAGTTGCCAGGAAGGTTCTATAAACCCTGTGTTTTGCAGGGATTTTTAATCCTTTTCAAGGAAGAAAAACTAAAAACTCGCATGGATTTTGCGTGCGTCCCGCGTGAACCTCGCACGAGTCCCGCGCGGTTTTTTATTGGGAGTCGCGGGTATTTTCCACGAGACGCTCGCGGGTCATCACGCATGACACGGGAATTAGTTGTAGTTGCACCTCCAAGATCGATCTTATTCAACCCAACATAAAATGAAAAAAGTCAATAAGCAATGCTTATTAGATACACCCCGCACAGTAAGAGTCAGTGAAAAAACTTGGCAAGTTATAGTTCGAACAAGAAGACCTTAGTTTTGATAAGAAGATTTCAGTAGAATCTGTGCAAACAAAAATTATAAACTCCTTCATGCATATGTTCAATGTGTCTACATTGTATCCGCAAAGTATCAAATTGCTCCATCAAAAGCTGTAGTAGGAGTTGATCGGCCCATAAAGGCACTATCCATGCATATACAAAAGCCATATAAGGGAATAATTGTCTAAGTTCTCACAGTTGTCATTTTGTCAAAATTATTTTTTGTGAACCAAAATCCTCCATGCATATGTTCAATGTGTCTGCATTGTATCGGAAAAGTATCAAATTGCTCCATCAAAAGCTGTAGTAGGAGTTGATCAGCCCATGAAGGCACCATCTATGCATATACAAAAGCCTAATAAGGGAAAAATTGTCTAAGTTCTCACAGCTGTCATTTCGTCAAAAATTATTTTTTCTGAACAAAACTCCTTCATGCATATGTTCCATGTGTTTAAATTGTACAGGCAAAGTCTCAAATTGTTCCATCAAAAGCTGTGGTAGGAGTTGATCGGCCCATGAAGGCACCATCTATGCATATACAAAAGCCTTATTAGAGTGAATTGTCTAAGTTCTCACAGCTGTCATTTTGTCAAAAAATATTTTTTCTAAACCTTCTTCATGCATATGTTAAATGTGTCTACATTGTAAAGGCAAAGTATCAAATTGCTCCATAAAAAGCTGTGGTAGGAGTTGATCGGCCCATAAAGGCACTGTCTATGCATATACAAACACCTTATTAGGGAAAAATTGTCTAAGTTCTCACAGCTGTCATTTTGTCAAAAATTATCTTTTCTGAAGTAAACTCCTTCATGCATATGTTCAATGTGTCTACATTGTATAGGAAAAGTATCAAATTGTTCCATCGAAAGCTGTGGTAGGAGTTGATTGGCCCGTATATGGCCTATAATAGCATAAGCACAAAGCACTATATTAAAAGCCATTTAGAACTACAAAGGGAAATAACTCTGATAGAATTGGCCCCTAGCCCTTACTTTTTTGTCTCAAGTATTTGTCTTGCATATATGAACATGTTTGCAAGGTTTGATGAAAATCCAGCAATGACTCTTCGAGTTATTAAGGAAAAAGCACTATATTAAAAGCCATTTAGAACTACAAAGGGAAATAACTCTAATAGAATTGGCCCCTAGCCCTTACTTTTTTGTCTAAAATATTTGTCTTGCATATATGAACATGTTTGCAAGGTTTGATGAAAATCATTGTAAAGGCAAAGTATCAAATTGCTCCATATAAAGCTGTGGTAGGAGTTGATCGGCCCATAAAGGCACTGTCTATGCATATACAAACACCTTATTAGGGAAAAATTGTCTAAGTTCTCACAGCTGTCATTTTGTCAAAAATTATCTTTTCTGAACTAAACTCCTTCATGCATATGTTCAATGTGTCTACATTGTATAGGAAAAGTATCAAATTGTTCCATCGAAAGCTGTGGTAGGAGTTGATTGGTCCGTATATGGCCTATAATAGCATAAGCACAAAGCACTATATTAAAAGCCATTTAGAACTACAAAGGGAAATAACTCTAATAGAATTGGCCCCTAGCCCTTAATTTTTTGTCTCAAGTATTTGTCTTGCATATATGAACATGTTTGCAAGGTTTGATGAAAATCCAGCAATGACTCTTCGAGTTATTAAGGAAACAAAGCGTTACGGACGGACGGACGGACGCACGGACGGACGCACGGACGGACGCACGGACACACGGACAACGTGAAAACAGTATACCCCCTACAAACAAAGTTTGCGGGGGGTATAAATATCACTCGTGACAGGCGAGGAATATGTTTTATACATGTATGACTCACGTTCGATATGACAACCTGTAACATGCTTGAATGAATGAAAATATGAATAGAATCAGTCGTCTGAAAAATGGCAAGCAAAAAAGTAAAGACGCACGCAAAACAATGTCTATTTGTTGATTAGCTGCTTGACATTTTTTGGTCTTTCAATTAGTAGGAAATTAAATTCAGCACAGACTGACCAGTTTTCAGTCTGTGATCAGGGACATTAAGTCAGCTCATTGAATATCGTTACTAAGATCTACGAAAAGAGCTTACGTTTTCCTTGAGAGCATAAACAGCTTTCCCCTATGCAACTTCTAAAAGCGAAAGTAGACGTTTTCCTGGAAATTAGAGCTAAACATGTATAAATAATTTATTCATGCCTCGCAAAGGTCTAGAAAATTCACCGTTTCAGTGGCGGGAATGACGGCCGCATTTTGTATCTTTCCAACATTTGTTTTCCAAAATAAGAATGTATTGGCTCGCCCAACCTCTGGGAAAAAGCGCAGTCCCTTCACGGGCTGCCAACTTTGGACGAGTCTGCACAAAAATGTCTCGCCAGAGTCTTTACTACTCTTAATCAAAACATAAGTAGATCAAACAATCGACGGCGGTTTTTATTGCTTGGCAACAAAAGCCCAGACGAGTCTGCGCACCTGAGCAGTCTCGCCAGTGCCATTCAAAATATAATTGCATTTAGAAAACATAGACACGCAATTGACGATGTGCGAGCAACCGGAAAGCTCAGACGAGTCTGCGCATTTGAGCAGTCTCGCCAGAATCTTTGCTACCCCCATTCAAAACATAAGTGCATTTAGAAGTCATAGACAGTTTAGACACGCAATCAATCGACTGCATGTGCGAGCAACGAAAGCTCAGACGAGTATGCGCATTTGAGCAGTCTCGCCAGAGCCTTTGCAACTCCAATTCAAAATATAAGTGCATTTAGAAGACAAAGACATACAATCGAGCATGTGCGAGCAACGAAAGCTCAGAGTCTGCGCGTTACAGCAGTCTCGTCAGAGCCTCTACCACGTCAGTACATTTAGGAGACGTAGACACGCAATTGTTAATTGCATTTTCGAACCATGAGAGCACAGGTTTCCATTGGAATAAGCAAACAGACCCCACCCCTCCAGGAAAAAGTTGGATCTACCCTGAATAAAGTTGACCCCCCCCCCCCCCTCTGGAACTTTGAACAGTATTGCTTTCATTGAAATTGGACCCTCTGTAAAATAGTTAGACTTAAAAAGTCATTTTTTTGTCAGTATGTCCCGGACCCCTACTCCCATAATATGAGAGTTCGGGTGTTTCGATGTTTATTTTTACGTTTTTATACTGACATTAATATTTTTTGTTATTGTTGATGCACTCAGCATTGATAGTAAATAAAAGTGATAATGAAAAAAGTCAGATTAAAAAAAAAATAAATGAAAATATGAGATAGTAAATAGGAGTGCCAAACGTTTTATATTATAGAACTACCGGACCCCCACCCCCTGATGATAATTCCTGGATCCGCCCACCAATGTGATCTGAGTCTAACTGTTCCTACATGTACGTCTTTTCGTCGCCTCAAAAAAGTTATATTCTCATGCGCGGATCCAGAAAGTTTTGCCAGAGGGGTCCAACTTTGAGGATTTTTTTTGGTTGTTGAGGAGAGAGGATCATAATACCACAATATGCGGGCCAACGTCGGCCCGCCAGCGAATCGCCATTTAAATGGCGTTTCGCGTGCGTGCCGCTAGTGGCCCAACATTTAATGCTGGCTTGGTAGCCTTGTGCTATTTCAAGGGATCCGGACCACTATTGCTAAGCCCTATATTTCTGTGATTTTTCAGGGGGGGGGGGGGGGGGGGGGGGGTCCGGACCACCTGTCCCCCCTCTGGATCCGCACATGCTTCTTACCTGGAAATGGTTTACAAACTAATCCATTAATCCGTAACTTGTTTTACTTTTCCATCAATCAGCATGTTTTCTCTTATTCTCGGAAAAACATATGGCTTTTTGGTTGGAAGATATGTCGACACTATAAAATTGGTTTTGACAGTCGAAAAAAAAGGTGAAATGGACGATCTTCAAGATCGTATACACATCCAAAAGTCGTAACTGACATTGTACCCTCAGATCTACTCGATAGAATCGCCTTGGAGATGCGTTTCTTAGGAGTGAAAAGCTATGGAAAGTCAGCCTCAAAATCCTGAATTCAGGATTAATCCCGAAAACTTTAATCCTGCAAACATTCACCCATGTAATAGCAAAGTGATGTTTTCACAGCTCTATTTTGGGTTAAATATATTTGCTACCCAAATCCTCCTAGAGTCTATTGTTTTTAAAAGTTGAAAGATGCTAACTTGTGTAGAGGCTTAAGACTCCTTTAATAGAAATAAAAACATCTTATGGGTCAACAACAGTATGTTATAAGTGGATTGCAAAATGCATCAAGTATATGTGGGATGGCTGTTCTCAACCACAGCACAGGCCCCGACGTTATAAAACTTTTTCAGGCTCTGAGCATGAAATTTCAACTGCTCATAAAAACTAAAATACCAACAAATAAAGAAGTTTCTTGCTTTAAGTCTCTCAGTTGTTGCATTTACCATGCTAATAAATGTTAAAATGCCAACAGTTGTTGGCATTTTAAAATTTATGAGCAGGATAAATTTCCTGCTCAGCTGAGTTGAGCATGGAAAAAGTTTTATAACCTCGGAGCCTGCGGTCTATGCAAGAATATTTCTTAAGTTAAAAGTACCAATAAAACATTGCTAAATGGGCATTTGTTGTTGGCGACTCTCTGTTGAAACCAGAGGAATATATACATATTTACCCCTCTTTCTTTCCAGTCTGGGAATAGTTCATTCAATGCTGTAGGTTCTATGCAGGCACCTGACAAAATGTGACCTCCTGAAAATAACAACAAATTCTATTCAGCAAATGCCACGTAAAAAGGTTACATATGTACAAAAACAAATTAGAATGTTTGTTTTGTCCACTTGCACGTCATTCTGCTCAATTTGCTAATTTTTCTGCCAAAAATCTCATTGAAATTGGCTGAGTATGAGGAAAATCTCATAGCAAAATGCAGTTTCGAGATATTTTCTCTCATGATATTCTGAGCCAGAACTCTACCTGAAATAGGTTGCAATTTTGTTTTCATATTCATGATGCTAATGAACAAGTAATTTTTACATGTAAATAGCAAAAGTTTATACTTGCCCAGGGCCAAGTAAATTGTCATAAGATGCTTGTCCAAAGAGTTTTACTTGTTCAAAAGAACAGATAATGCACAAAGAACTGAGCTGAATAGCCATTAATATACTTAAACAACATACATGTATAAACTCTTTTGAAAACAGTATGAAACGAATTATAAACTATTGAAAACAATGTAGATCCAGATCGAATCCAGCTGATCAGGATTTAGAAGCCAGCTGATCTGGATCCACACTGTTTTCAACATGACAGGGGACAAAAAATATTTAAATATTGCACTTGTCCTGCAGGACGAGTGACTTACAACTTTCACTCATCCTGCAAACGCATGCACAAGTCCTTTAAAAGCGTATGCAATAAAGAACATAAGTGAGTAATATGTAATACGACTTCCTAAAGTAATTCTTCCTAAAGCACTCGTCCAGTACACTCGTCCTACAGGACGAGTGCTTTGGGAAGAATGGCTTGTCCTTTCTAGATTTCACTCGTAATTACGAGTGGACGAGTGGAATTTTTGTCCCCTTCATGACATGTTTGTTCATCATAACAGTCCAGTATGAAATACAGAATTGTGTTACATTTCTTTAAACTTGTCTCTGACAGGACCAGTAAATAGAAAGTTCTAAATTGTCCTGAATGAAATGGGACCAGGTCGGACAAGTGGGGTATCATGCGGGGATCCAGAAAGCTTTGTCAGAGGGGGTTCAACTTTTTTTTTTAGTTTGATGGGGGGAGGAATGATCCAAATACCACTATTAATGGGCCATCTTCGGTATGCCAGCGTAACGCCATTTAAATGGCGTTTCGCTGGCGTACCGATTATGGCCCAATATTGAATGCTGGCTTAGTAGCTTTACGATTTTAAGGGGATCCGGACCAGTATTGCTAAAAAAACCTATATTTTTGTGATTTTCCAGGGGGGGGGGGTGGGGGTCCAGACCCCTGTCCCCCCTCTAGATCCGCACATGGGTTTGGTATTTCCACAGCCCTGATGAGTTAACATTCTATAGGCAAATATTGTCAGTAAAAATACAGAAATCACACAAGTGTTAGAGATGAAGTAGTAAGACAAAACCATGAGCATTCCTACCCCAATAATGTTTATAGCCTAACCTCGGAATAAGATTTTTTTTTTACTTTTCTTACTTTTTAAGTCTGCTTATTGAGCAAAATGAATTTTATGCATTTTGCTCAATAGGCAGACATTAAAATAAAGAAAAATCTCACACTGAGGCTAGGCTATATGAGATTTCCAACAATGTGGTATGTGCGACCAGCAAAGGCTCTGACCAGCCTGTGCATACACGCAGTCTGATCAGAGCCTTTGCTAGTCGCCTCAATATTGTATGTCTGTTAAGCAGCTGAATGAACAGCATTTGGAGTCTCTAGGCTTAAAAGGAGGCTGCACAGGCTCGTCTGAGCCTACACTTGTTAAAATGCCACATTGTTGGAAATCACGTCATGGCTCATATTTGTTTTTGGTAGGTGGTAAAATGGCTTGGTAGGTAAGAAACGTTATTTTTATCATTATTATTTTAGGCCTTACCTATTTCTGCAGCTTTCTCCACTACACACACCCTGATTTCTTTCTCCTGCTCATTTGCCAGCTGTTTAAGTCTGCAGGCTGCTGAGAGTCCCGAAGGACCTCCTCCAACGATCACAACATCAGCTTCATCACTGAACCTCTCCATGTCGATATCTATAATATATAGAATAGTATATGTAAACTAATTAAACTGTCCCAAAACAAGTAAATTATAAGAAACTTTAATTTTTTCTTAGAATAGTGTTCATTAGCAACCTGTTTAAGCCAGCAGGCTGTCAAGTCCCGCAGGACCTCCACCAACTATAACAACATCAGCCTTGTGACTGAACCTCTCCATGTCGATATCTATAATATACAGAATAGTATACATAAAATGGTGTTCATTTGCAGCCTGTTTAAGTCTGCAGGCTGCTGAGAATCCCGCAGGACCTCCTCCAACTATCACAACATCAGCTTCATCACATAACCTCTCCATGTCGGTACCTATATATAGAATAGTATATCAGGGTTCATACAGGGAAGTTTGAGTAAAATTCAAGGACTTTTAATAATAATAATAATTTTTCAAGACTATTTTACAGTTTTCAAGGACTAACAGTTTAGGAAAAATACTGATCAAAGTGTTAAAAGTCTTCTTCAAAAACGCTAGACTGAGATAATGGAGAAATTAATACTAGAAAATGAGTATGAAATTTTTGTGCCTTTATTTGGTGCAGCATTTGCTGCACCAAATAAAGGCACAACAATTTTATACTGATTTAAAACCCTCTTATCAACAGTGTTAAGTTCTACAGAAAACAAAAGAATTCAAGGCATTTGAGTGATTTTCCAGGACTTAAAATTCAAGGACTTTTCAAAGACTTCAAGACTATTTTACAGTTTTCAAGGACTAAACGTTTACGAAAAATACTGATCAAAGTGTTAAAAGTCTTCTTCAAAAATGCTAGACTGAGATAATGGGGAAATTAATACTAGAAAGTGAGTATGAAATTGTTGTGCCTTTATTTGGCGCAGCATTTGCTGCACCAAATAAAGGCACAACAATTTTATACTGATTTAAAACCCTCTTATCAACAGTGTTAAGTTCTACAGAAAACAGAAGAATTCAAGGCATTTGAGTGATTTTCCAGGACTTTTCAAGGCAGATTTAATTTTCAAGGACTTTTCAAGAAAGCCCTCTAAATTAAAATCTTTTCAAGCCTGTGCGAACCCTGTAGTATATATAGAATAGCGTCCATTTGCAACCTGTTAAAGCCGACAGACTGCCAAGTCCCGCAAAACCTCCACCAATTATAACAACATCAGCCTCATTACTGAACCTCTCCATGTTGATATCTTTAATATAGAATAGTGACGTCTACTGGACCCCAATTTGAAAGGCTTTAAAATTTTCGATTGATTATGAACAGTACACTTGGAAAATTGTTATATTCAGGAAATTTAAGCCTCGGGACAAGAATGACAGACATTTAAATTGAGATATGGAGCCTATCAATCCAATAAGACTACGAGGATGTCTTGTATTTTAATTGCTAAGAAAGTTTGTTTTTATCTTTTCTTTTGGGTTTTGACCTTTATACAACCACAGGAATAGCCATAAATTTGCAGCTTACTAATAGAAAATGCCTGATGAATAAAAACCCAGCTAGTAGCCAAAGATAATTTTCTGGGTCTACTTGATTAACAACAGTCCTATTTATAGGATAAATGCAAAAAACGAGTTTACCGTAACCCATTGAGGGACACCAAAACTTTGCAGTTGAGGAGACATTTTCACATATTGTCCCTGCTTTAAGCAACCAAATACAGAAAAACCTGTGAAAATGGTCACTCAAAAAGACCATAAAATGGTTTTCAAGACAGATTATTGCTTAATGCAGATCAAAAGTATTGAAGAATGCTCCAATGGGAAAGAATGCTCCAAAGGGAGCATCCTGCAATACTTTCCACCTTCATTAAGCTACCAGTTGTCATCAAGACCTTTGTTTTGTCTATTTTTGAGTGGCATTTTACACAGGTTTTACTAACTTATTAAGGCTTAATAATCATAATTTCACAATCAAAATACCTCATTTTCCTGACCTACAGGTATAAATTACTGAATATTTCTTTCAAAATATCTGTTTATCCCAACCTACAATATTTTTTTTGTTCAGAAATAATTTGCAAATATCAGGCATTCTGGATAGTACCTTTCCATCTTGGATCTTTATCTCGTGGATATATGGAATGATGAGTTGTTATCTTGGGTACAGCAAGATCTGAGAAGTTTGCTCTAGTTGCATGTTGCAAACATCTTGGCAACCGGCTGACTGAAATGTTCAAGTTCAAACATTAGTAAGGAAACTAAGAGTAAGGTAGGTGTGTGGAAATACCATGTTCAACTTGTCTGACCTGGTCCCATTTCATTCAGGACAAGTAGGGCTTCCACGTTTACGAAATTTTGTAAACGTTTACACAAATTCCAGAAATCGAAACGATTCCGTTTACACGCAATTACCGTACTGAATTTTTTCATTGTCGCAGATGGGTAAAAATTGCCAATATTTTTCCTAAAAAAGAGCTCTAGAATATTGTACCTTATGCAAACATTCAAAATTGTTTGGTTAGATGTTGTGATAGAACTCATTTCAATTAATTGCAACCTGACTGCAACATGCAGGCTCATCGATAACCAACATTTTTTTAGTGTGTCTTCCCTTGTAAACAGTAGCAAATGTGTAATTAGTTGACACGCGCGAGATGTAACTGCCAATCATCACGTAGGCAGCTGAAATTGACATTAGTGTTTCCCATAAAGAGGAATAGCAGGGGGGAGCACCCTGCTGCCCTAAAGCTCCCCCCTCCTGCCCTTATTTTCATTTTAATATAAAAATATTGTCATATTTAAATTTTTACTGTATAAATAATAAAATGAATCCTATGCTCTACTAGAAGCTATTCTAACCTTTTAACAGACATAAGATTCTTTATCTAACTCACATTTGAAAAGTCGGTTCTAACAAAAGTGCCCTTTTGGGTGAATTTCACGCATCAAAAGTGCCCTTTTTCTGGCCTGAACCCTGCCCTTTTTCAGGCTGTGGGAAACACTAGACATCAATACACACACCGATGGGAAGTGAAAAATGACAACACAGATTGAAGCCATATGCTTTCATGTGCGTGTCCACCTAATATTAAGGACATAAGGCGTGCATTTACATATCTGATGTCTGATATCCTAGCAGAGTGAGATAAAATTCAGGACATTTTCATCACAACGGACATCGGTCACTGTGTCCGCTGAGCATGTCCACCGTAGTTCTAATTTTATTAATTAATTATTGTCAGAAACTTTATCAAATACTCCCGAATCTGAAAAAAAAAAACTATTTTTTATTAGAAGATGCTATTTATTAATAAACCATGAAGGTCCTCGGGTGCTAAAGTTCGTTTAAACGGTAGGTCATTTTTGTAAACGTTTATTGCATAAACATGAAACGCTTCCGTTCACACGTGTAAACGTGGAAGCCCTAAGGACAAGTAAAAAATTTCTATTTACTTGTCCTAGGAAAAGTTTAAAGAAAGTTAATGCAATCCTAGCTTTCATTTTTGATAAGTTATTATGAACTCACAATGTCATGTAACTCATGTTGTATGGAAATCAGCGTGGATCCTGATCATCTGGCTTCAGAAGGAGCCAGCTGATCTGGATCTAAACAGTTTTCAATTGAGTTTATACATGTATCTGGTTTCATACTGTTTTTTAAAGAGTTTATGTATGGTTATCAACAAAGTAAGGTATAAGTTGTGTTCTTTGTGCATGATCGGTCCCTTGGACAAAAAAAAATTCCATTGGACAAGTACATTATGGCCACTTACTTGTCTCTGCGGAAGTATAAAATTTTGCTATTTCCCCACATGACAAATTGCCTATTCCAAGTAAGGGGACTAAGCATGAAAAATAGATACAGTCATGAAATGTTAATATATCTAATTTCACATGTCCTTTAACCCTTTTCTGACAGAATGAGATTTTCCATAAAGCTACATACAGATACACTAAAGTTAGTACGGTCCATTGTACACATACATCATCAATAATTAATGACATTATTGGGGAGTTTGAAACCAAAAGTAGCTTGCACTTGGACTGTCAAATATCAAGAAAAACACAAATTGAATGGTGGCATAAGACATTTACAAAAATACCCAATTGAAAAAAACAAAATACCCAAATCAACATTTCTTAAAAAATTAGAATACCCAATTAAAATTTGCAATACCCAATTGAATGAAAAAGGGGTGGGTAAAATACTCAATTTACGAAAAAATACTTAAGGTACTGCCCTTAAGGACTGATCATACTTGTACTTATAAGTTGTATCATATTGATAAACAAATAAAAAAGATCTTTTCACTGTTTTTGTACATGTTTAAGGTTTAAACATGTATTTTAAATTGTATTTTTTTATCAATCTTCCTGCTGAGGCTTCATTTTTCTATTTGCTTTATGACATGCTCAGTCTCTCATTATCTCCTCCCCCAATTTTCTTCACTTAAAACGATCTAATGTCTCCCTGTAACATTTAATTTTGGTAGCAAATGTGGTACTAGTGTAAACAAAAAAAAACTGTGTTCAATGTCTGAATTCACCTGTTGTTTAGATGACCTCTGTCGTCAGATTCCCCATATAGAGGGGGCTACAGGAATAAATGTTCCTGAAAGTCGACCACTGGGGAGTTAAAAACAACCTGTCAGTAAATGCACATGCGTAGTTGTAACACTCTGATATAAACATCCGGTTCACAATGAATAAGATTGGCGATAAAACCAGTGCTCTAGCTAGGCTGTTTTACAAGGGCGCCACACTCTGCCTTACATGTCTGGAGCCCTGTCCCTTTTCATAACACCCTGCCTAAAGTCAACCATGTCCTTTATTTTATCTTCCCATATGGTCACAAAAGCTGTGTATTCAAATTGATGCTAATCAGTTCAGTGATTTTATTTATGATTTTTGGAAACTACCTTTTCCTTCACATTTGGGAAATTATGTCATAAAAATTGGGAAAATAAGTACTAAAATATATGAAATTGGGAAAATAAAGAAGATTTTTGGATTGGGAATGACTCCCATATAAAGCTGTAAAAATGGCCAAATAAAATCACTGCAGTTCAGTGACTTTCTGTTTACACTGCAGTCTAAAGTGGGAAATCCCCCACTGAGATCTCTGGAGGAACTGACCAGTCACATGTGTTTGATTATTAGCAGGAGAAATGGGAACTTTGCAATCAGCTTACTCGGCAATTAACCTTCTTTTTGCTCATATTTCTAATGTCCATTTTCACTTGTTTATCTCATTTTGTTTTGTTTTCGGCAACATCAAAGACATAAAGGGCTCCAGATAAATAGACTTTCTAGTAGTTTAGAATGACATGGAGCCTTCATTGTTTGGGTATTACGGCTCAAATCAAACAACTGGCACACATATAGTTTTTAGCTATCTATCATTAAAGAGAACAAGTATATATGGATGCATCATTGTATTTAGTAAGTCATAGATGTGGAATGGAATCTTCCAATCTTAGGCTTTTTATCCCTTTGAAATCAGGGGACACAGTTTGACATCTCCAAATGCAAGATACTTAGACCTTTTTAATCAACTTAATTTCTCTGACATGAAAAACATGTAACAAAATAGTTTCAGACCAGCCTACTCCTGCATGAAAAGACACACAGAGGGGTTGGGGCCAGGGGTGATATTATTTCTATTTTTACACATGCTTGGCCTTTTTTTAGGTTCAAAATTTCAAATTTCGATTTTTGTTATGTTTTTCAGAAAGGTGGGTATGAATATTTTTTTAGAGTATACTAGCCAACCCCACCCCCCCACACCCTATGCAGGGGTTGGTCATCCCCTACAACTCCCTCCCCCTGTGAATCCTAACTTTCACAATGCGTCATAAAGTGCCCAACTCAGGGCTTCAGCACCATGCCCTTTTCTGATTCTAGCTGGAGCACTGTAAAACAAATTCCTTCTTTCCTGTATTGAATGAAGTATTGATCTGGTTTCAGTTTCTTGTGCCTCTTCATTGACATTTTCACTTCATAATAATTGTTGTTGTTGTGTAAAGTGAACAACCTTCCACAGTCTGCTATTGACTGCACTACCCTTCAAGTCCCACTGGAAAACTTCAAGCACCAGGTGCAATCTATGTATTTAACTACATTGTAAAAAAGTTCTTTTTTATCGCACCGTTGATGTCTTTACTCAGCACATCAACAACAGTATGACAATTATGCCAGGAGCCGAAAGTAATGATGGCCAAGTTGTTACTAACCATTAGTATGGCAGCCTGGGTTCATTCCCAGGTAGTGGCTGGGAAGTTACCAGCAGTAACGGCATAGACTGGATAATTGACACATCATGGGCTCTGCTGGAAATAAGTTGTGTTATCCATACCAAGTGGGTACTTTCTTAGACTACTCACATTAAATAAGAGACCATTACCTAACCTTTAGTGTTTTACAGGAAGAAGAAGACTAAATACTTCAGACTGAAAAGTCAAGCCCGCAATTCATAAAATGCATTCTTACATCATATCCTGCTCTGGATCATCGAGGAGCTTGACGCACTCGGTGAATACACAGGTAATTCTCTGCTATCCCTTAGTATTCTGGTGAATTTATAACTTGCAATATCTTTAAAACTACTCAAAATTTTGCAGAAACGATTAAAAATATGATCTTTTGATACAGAAAGTGTTTATATAATAATCAGACTTATTTACGAACATATTATTGATTAAAATATAGGATTTCGAATGTTCTTAATAAGCGACTGGCATTATTTTCACCAAATATCTCCACGATCTCTTCAGCTTCAGGTTACATCAGTGACCTATATAAGATAGTGTTTCCCATAAAGAGGAATAGCAGGGGGGAGCACCCTGCTGCCCTAAAGTTCCCCCCTGCTGCCCTAAAGCTCCCCCCTCCTGCCCTTATTTTCATTTTAATATAAAAAATAGTCATATTTTAATTTTTACTGTATAAAATTACTTTTTGCTATCCCAAAGACTCCTATGCTCTATTAGAAGCTTTTCTAACCTTTTAACAGACATAAAATCCTTTATCTAACACACATTTGAAAAGTCTGTTCTAACATAAGTGCCCTTTTTGGGTGAATTTCGTGCATCAAAAGTGCCCTTTTTCTGGCCAGAACCCTGCCCCTTTTTCAGGCTGTGGGAAACACTATAAGAGTGACTAGAAACTCCATTTTTCATCCAGACAGGTATGTCGGGGCATGTGTCACGTGACTTACACCTGGTGCACCATTCATCGCATACACAAAATGGCGACGCAGCCGTGAGAAACTGCTGCATTTATATGAACATTAAAGCGCGTACTTCGTCGTAAATATCGCTCATTGCTATATGGAGGTAATAGAAATCGAAATAAGATATATGAGATTATTACAAATGACATGTTTCTGCAATGTTAAGACTAATCCTATGTAGTTATGACCGTGTAAATATCAGCTGATTTTACGAAAGTTGCAGAATTCGTAAAATATGGCTTCAACAACACCTCTTTCACTGCAACGAATAAAGCTTCAAATATAGCTTTGTCTGTGTCTTTATTTATTAATTTTCATAAACTAAGATGTCCTGTCGTTTATAATTATTGGAATTTATTCAATTTTGGTGTTTGTAAAGGTGTTAAAAGATTTGGTAAACAATCAAGAAATTATACTGTGTATTCCGAACCTGCCATAAAGGCTATCGTGAAGATAAATGATATCGACTTCCCCTAATATACCTGTGTAAGACTAACGACAGTGCTGCTGTGTTAAAAATCAATATTTCCATGAAGTTTCTAGTCACTCTAATATATGTCTAATATATTCCAGGACAACCTTAAGTTTGACAAGCAGATTTTAGGTAGTGTAGGCAAAGCCAACAAGATTCTTGGTCTAATTAAACGTTCTTTTGTACACATGGACTGTGATTTGTTAATGAAACTATATAAGGCACTGGTGCGCCCCATCGTGGACTACGGAAATGTCATATGGTATCCATACACCAAAAAGAACAAGAAATTAATTGAAAATATACAACGTCGGGCAACCCGTATGATTCCAGAGTTAAAAGGACTGTCCTACACCGATAGGCTACAGCATTTGAAATTATTCTCTATGGATTATAGAAGGAAAAGAGGAGACATGATTCAGTTGTTTAAAATTTTAAATGGATTTGAAAACATTGATGCACAGACCATGTTTACTTTTGCAACTTCTCAAACTAGGGGACACAATAAAAAATTATATAAGCCAAGATGTGCAAAGGGATTTAGACAACACTCTTTCTGTATACGCAGTATTGACCCATGGAACAGTCTTTCACAGAATGTCATAGATTCGAGCACTGTAAATGAATTCAAGAATAAACTGGACAAGGAATGGAGGCATATTCGTTTCAACGTTGACGAGGTGTATTAACTGGCTAGGGCATATGATATATAAGGCAACATATTTAATGGGAATGAGCATATATACACATAAAACGGAAGTTTGACCACAAGACTCAAGACGACACAATATTGGCGGTGAAGACAAGCCTATAGGGCTTACTATCCTATCACCGATGGATCAAGTACGTTATCAAGTACGTTATGTCACTGGTTACATAAAGCCTAAAATACCCGGATGACTTACTAACAATAGATTGTTATATTGGTTGTTTGGGTCAGATGATGCAAACATTACTGCAATATTAAGAAAAAAAGTCATTAAGAAGACAGGATCATACAACTACTTAATTTTTCCAACCCAGAACGTACGTGTCAAAATTCATATCTGTAAACAAAAATCGTTACAGATCTTAACCTTTTACATAACTGGACGCAAAACGTATTTACGCTTAGTAAAGTACCACTCATTATAGCATAAAATAGATAGACGTTTACTGTTATGACTATTCTGAAATATTTTCTCATAAAAGATAAATAAAACTCGATATAAACGTAAATAATCGTACATGTTCGTCTGCACAAGCGGACGTTCCGTGCTATCGACGCCATTTTCACCTTTTTCTGTGTTGGGGTAAAAATTGCGGTCAAACTAAACACCGAAAATAACTTTAAAGCAAAAAAAAAAAAACAAAAAAAAAACACAAAAACCCTCATCAACCGGGCATCGAAAAACAGTGAGTATGACCACGGGCACCTAATTACAGGTGATAGTTGCATAATGCGAGCGCAATAATTTAGCACTACGTAGCAAGGCTGGGCGGTCGAAACCATGGGTGGTTTAAACCGGCGGTTTTATCCGGTTATCTCCGCCCTGGTACTCCAGAAGTGGTCAATACTGGTCGATTGGTGGTCGATTGAAAAATTGATTGGTTAATTGAGTTTTTTAGCGGTCATTTGAAAAATGGCGATTTCGTTTTGGTTTACACTTTGGTGAAAGTGATTAAAATATAATAGTTGATCTGAGTGCAAAAACCGTTTGGTCCATGCCAAGGGTCCTGTTCAGGTAAAATACCACATAGCATTTAAATTGTGAAAACTGTGTGAAAGGAAATGTGCCCTCTCCAATTCACATGTGTTGGTTACTCTTTGCCTGCTTGTATCATCTGCTGATAACATTTGCAAACAGTTTGGACCCAGATCAGGACTGATTTTTTTTTACCTGATCTGGATCCATCCTCTCTTTAACTCTCTGATATGGTTTTTATTGAAGCACTCTTTTAAAGAGTTGATTTTTGGGGGAAATCAGCATACAACAAAAACAAAACATTACCCTGCATGCAAAGAGTGTATCTCTAAAATGTGTATTCGAGGTGTGAAAATGCTATCAAAACAAATGGTCCTTTATATAAACATCTTTAATTAAGGTGTTAGTCATAGCCTCTTAAAGGTGTCAAATTAAGTCAATAACCATAGTCCTGCTGAGCACAGATATGCCCCCTGTTACTTCAGAATAAGGTACCTGATCATGATCACAGTTTTAATGCAGTCTGTGTATAATTTGTAACTAATGATATATTGCAACCAAACTGGCTAAAAAGTTTTATTTTGAAGCAACTTATTCACCAAAATATGGGTGAACAGTTACCACCAGACGGAGTGTTGAAACCAAAGTTAATTCAAATTTCCCTGGCTTGATTTACTGATATCAGATTATGAAAGTGTTAGGATTAACAAGCTATTTTACAAAATGACCCTATATAGAATTTAGATTTTGTATACAATTTTTGTAGATGGCAAGTGATATGTGCTATATGGACTATTGCAGAGTTCCTATGACACAGATGCACAGAAAAAGCCTGATTTAGTAGATCAGAATGAACCCTTAGCTTTCAGTAGCAACTGAACAACATTGACAGTTATGTCTAAAGGACAGAAGCATGTGCATTAATGTATGCCTGTGATTTATTTGAGCCATTCAACCACTTCAATTGACCAGCAATCGACCACCAATCAACCACTAATGACCGGTTAAAACTGGTTTTAACCACTGGCCTGGTCAATATGAGTATTGACCGCCTTTTTGCCAACCTTACTACGTAGCGCTATCGTCACTGTATACAGTGATTATGCCTCCATGCGCAACGATAACATTCCTATTCAAGAACATAAAGCGGTACGTAGCACTCTGCTTATGCAACAGTTCGTTTCACATATCGCTTTCCGTGAGACTGCTCAAGATTAATAATGTAGCACTACGAAGCACCATTTTGTATCATACAGTGGCATAGCAAATCGTTACATAGCGCCACGTAGCGCTCGCGTTATGCAACGCACCCCGGGACTAAATCAGCACACAAGTACAAGTATCAGCAGTACCCTACATCTACAGATTGTTTCGAGTACAGCTTCTCCCACTCTGGAAAACTAGATCCAGGGGTCACATGTTTGACCCCGGCCCAGTCCCATACTTTTGCGGAGACATAGACATAAAAGATTTATTTTGGGTTGAATACATATAGGAGAGACTGGGGCTAGTTTGGCCCCATCTTAGAAAACGTACAATTTGCGAAAGATTATAACATCTAGGTCTGTGAAACCTATTTATTTAAGTAAGGCACAATAAGGGGGTACCAGTCCCGGTAACCCCAATCATGTGTCTCAGTACGATAAAGGGTAATCTTCATTCAAGGAGAACAGGTCATGATGGCCGAACTTGCCCCGCCATGTGGTAAGTTCGGCCACCCCTTGGGGCCAGCTCGGCAACGGAACTGTCCAGGCCTATTATAATACAGGCAATCTGCTGTAGTTGGAATTGCAAATGGCCAAGAAAATATAACAGCCTTAACCTAACATATATTCTATCCGAGTTGGTTCTTCGGAATACAAACAAGCCAAAATGAGCATGAAAATGCATTAAATTGTCCGAGTTTTGATCTTGCATTTTGGGCCGATATATTCTTTGAATTGATTAACCCAATAATGCCAAATAAAATGTCCCACCTTTAGCAAACGGGAAAAAACAGTTTTGAATCAAAGGGCTATTGGGTAGTAACTTTCATCAAATTTTAAAATCTGTAAGCAATCAGTGGAGACCATAATCAGACTCCGCACTCTGTGGCGTCTGATCTTGGTCGTTACTGTGTACCAGGCGCTGGGTTTGTATGGGTTTACAGTTTTTTAAAAACTTATTTCTTTCTAATCTTTCTCATATTATACGATATGGACTGAGATCAAACAGGTCTTTAGTTTTTTGAGTGTGTTAACAGAAAAATAATTGTGTCGTTCTCCCAAAAAAGCAAATGAGTATGACCAGGAATCGTCTCAGTTTCAGACCACAGACTAACCGAGGAATGTACCTACAAACAGCTGGGGCAACAATAAACAAAGAAAAATGTAAAACGGAAAAAGGGTAGCGACATTTTATTTCGCTTTATTTATTTCGTTAACTAGTGGAACCTATTCTCTCTTTGGCGGTGCACAAGTAAAATTAAATCAAATTTGTGCTACAACTCACAAAAGAGACCAAACGCCAGTTATACCCAGCTAATCTGAGAAAAGTATGTTTGCGACCCATGTATAATCATTTGTGGCTCATATATAAAACTTATTTAAACAGGGATAAGACGTATTGGAAGATACATGTAGATAGAGTCGATTACAAGTTCTAACTTTCATAAAAGAAATTATTACCAGGTTGGGAACACTTCTATTTAGTCTAAAATAGATCGAATCTTGTTCTCAAGAAGTCTGTAAGGAATAACATTATTTACCGAAAGTTCATCTGTTAAATTGAATTATTAACAAAATAAGCAAATTTAAAAATAGTGTTTTCCGTAGTTAATGTACCAGAAGTGGTGGTCCTACCGTTCAAGATATATACAGATACAGAATTTCCTCGATGAAAAATCAAAACTTTTACGCCATCTAGATCGCACCAACAAAGGCTACAGTTTGGCTGGAGAATGATTTTGCAATATTTTGGCAACACCTGCGCAGAGCATATAAAGCATTATTTCAGTGCTTTTAAGTAGACAAATCGGTCAATTTTAGATCAATTGAACTATAATAGTTCAAAATGGAAGTGTTCCCAACCTGATTACAGAGATGTAGAGTTGTAAAACTGATATCACTATCTTAGCCTTAGATGTTATTTGTCTACGTAACATTGACCTGAGACATATGAATATTCAATGACCTTTCACCCAATCTTTGGGAATCTTTGTAAAAGTGCGCTTTAGATTGTTGTACAATTACTTAGCTGATTGAAAAAAATCACAATTCTTCGATAGCCTAATGGATAGTAGGCTGTCCTTAGCCCTCAAAAGATGTGGGTACGAGGCCAGTAGCACTTCAGTCTTTTTTTTAATTTGTTAGTTGTTTGTTCATCTTTTTTTCTTAATTTTGTGCACAATAGATAATCCAACAAATACACACATACATGTAGCACACTGAATAATTTCAATAAGCCTACATGTAAATAACTCTGCACGCTGGATAGTTTTTAATACTTTTGTAACAATTGTTGTCATCTGCTGACTTTTTTTTCAAAATTAACTTTTTCAAAACCTCTTTCAGGAAAACCATCAGAGTGTTAAACGGTCTATATCCAGATCAGGACTGATGTTCTGTCGGTACTGATCTGGGTCCCAAACTGTTTGCAAAGGTAAGCATCAGACAACATAAGTCGCCACTGACAAGGAAAGAGTTTTGTTTGATTTGATACATCCCATCATCAACAATCTTTCAGTTATATAGGGACAGGATACAACAGCAGCAGACAACAATTTCCAGTTTGCCCCATCAGCTTTTCACCTCAGGTCGTTCCCCCCCCCCCCCCCCTAGTCTTTTCACCCCTGGTCGATTAACCCCTAAAAAATAAGGGACTAATTTGTTTCAATTTCTGTGAATAATTAGTCTATCTAAGGAGTGCATTCTGCAATCCTTTCAACCTTCATTAAGCTTCCATTTGTTATTAAGATCTTTGTTTTGTCTTTTTTTTGAGTGGCTGCTTTAGACAGGTTTTACTGTATTGACAACCTATATGTACTTACTGTAGACTCGCTGTAAGATGAACATTTTTATTAAAGTGAGATTTTTCACAACTAAAAAGGATGGGTCCACTGGGCTCATTGCCTTGGAAAGTGATGGGCCGTATTTTGAAATCATTGGACAATGACCCGGACCCACCATAAATCTGAAGGCTTGCAGAGTATCTAACACAATATATATATATATATATACTCCTCAAAATAATTAAAGGACCAAGATTTTAGAACGTGAGTATAATTAGCTCAAACATTTAAATTTTGTAAATCTTCGCCAAAATCTTTCTATTCTTTATGCCCATAAATCAAGAATCATTAGTAATGATTCCCGTGCCTAATTCTGCCACAACTGTGTCTCAAATGCACATACCCTCAGAAACCCACTTTCAAAAGGCAGTGGGTGGGGTAAAGAACTTCTTCTGCGGTCATTCGAGTAGAATGAAAGTGTCATCAAATTAAACTTTGTTTTAAACAGTTCAGCTTACAAGCAAAAAAATTCTTCAAACAGTTTCAATATACTGGGAAGCAAGCATTTTCATCTCTGACAATGGAGTTTTGTCGTTGTTTTCTTTTCTGAAAAACAATGTGTGTACTTGACCATCAATAATCAGATTTTCAATCGTCATTTATGCCTTTGAGTGTTAGAAAGATGTCCCCATAAATCGTTTAAAGATTGTCACAGACAAACGCCAAAACCAGTTGTAGGAATCCGTAGTCTGGCCATAACGCCACAGCCAAAAGGGGCAATTTTCTCTCACAGGAAGAGGTGAGTGGTATTGATGGGATTAAAACACAATAAAATCATGCAAAATTAGAGATATCAGCATCTAAAAGCACTTTTCATTCATTTCATGTTGTTCTGTGGTCCATGGATAACACACAAAAAATGACATTCTAATACATTTAGGACAAAATTTAAAATTAACAAAAAATCCTTGATAGAAACATTTTCTACCATTTTCTTTTTGCTTTTTCCATTGGCAATAAGGCGTCAAAGATGTCCAAAAAATTTAGGCTAGATCGTATGATTGGTTTTCAAAATACGTTTAAAACAAAATGCATTAATGTTATAATTGATAGTATTGGTCCTTCAATTATTTTGAGGAGTATATATATATGGTATATAGCATATTCATTATTTCAGGTATTAACAAATGTAGATCTGAGATATCAACATCACTTAAACACCAGCATGGCAGAGAATCAACAAGTGAGTGCATTTCCACTTCCACCAAAGCAGTATGTGGATCTGTACACAGATGAAAATGTGAAAAGAAATAGAGTACCAGCGCCGCCGCCTATCATACAGGTATGTACACAGGTTAAGATAAACAACAAATTTCAGCATGAAATTTTAACTATTTTCTTACCCATAATAATAGCATATGTTTTGGGTGCCCAAAAGAACCGTCTCATTGAGACGGTTCTTTTGAGTACCCACAAGATATGTTTTGGTTGATAAATAAGAAAATTATTCTTCTGTTACGCACTATTAACTAAAGGCCTGTCCATTTTTCAGGGACAGGCAAATGCCCGGCACATGGTGCTTATAAAGGTATGATCATGTTGCTCAAAAGAACCGTCTCATTGAGACGGTTCTTTTGAGAACCCACAACATATTTTTGGTTGAGAAATAAGAAAAAAGGCCTGTGATGCTGTCTGATCTCGGTCCATATGGTTCGCAAATAGTCTACCAAATGCAATTAGCAGATGACAAAAGCAGACTGCAATGTTGTGAATAATGGCACATTCTATGAGCTTTGTTCTGTTTTCAGGACACTGACACAATGTTTGGAAATACCTTCACAGCAGATGACGAGATTATCAGATCACTAGAGGTTCAAGGGATCAGACGTTTGTACCCACAAAATTACGAAGAAACTTAATCATTCCATTCTTGCAAATTTTCTAGATATTTTCTTATCCATAATATTAGCATATATTTTGGGTGCTCAAAAGAACCATCTCATTGAGACGGTTCTTTTTAGTACTCACGACATATGTTTTGGTTGAGAAATAAGAAAATTATTTTTCTGTTACGCACTCTTAAAGGGTATGTTCATGGTTTTGAACATATTACTTAAATCAAAAGTAAATTTTTCATTATGTACTTATTTAATGTTCACAGATCATTCCTTCATCTGCTAAGTAATCATTGCCTTTATCTAAATGTCTGGGGGCTGCCATATTACAGTAATGAGCAATAAACAGATGGACATTAACCTTTATTTCAGGTCAGCTAAATGACTCATGGAATCACCTTGCTAGCGGTTCCATACTTTGCTTCATTATACCTCTGGTACGAAGTATATAGGGGGTATATAGTTTTTGCCTTTTCTGTAATTATGTTTGTCTGTTTGTTTGTTTGTCTGTAAACTTTTTTTCCGTCAAAGATTTCTCAGCAACTACTTGGGTTAGGATTCTGAAATTTGGTACAAAGCTTGATACTGATGAGTTGTATCGTGTAACAAAAGAACAGCTACATATTGCTTATCAGTCCCTTTATTTGTTCATTTTTCTTTCTATCCAATGGAAATTTCTGTCACAGATTTCTCAACTCCTATTTGAGCAAGTGTTTTCAAATTTTGTGTACACCTTCAGGAAGGCAAAGTGTACTGTGTAAATGGAAATTATGATGCTAATCCTCATTTTGCCTTCTTTTTTTCAATTTTTCATTTTTTCCTTCTTTCACTCTTATATAATACATATAGACATTTTTTCTGTCAAAGATTTCTCAGCAACTACTTAAGTTAGGATTCTGAAATTTGGTACAAAGCTTGATAATGATTAGTTGTATTGTGTAACAAAAGAACAGCCACATATTACTTATCATTCCCGTTATTTATTCATTTTCTTTCTCTCCAATGAAAATTTCTGTCGCAGATATCTTGCCTCCTATTGGAGCCAGTGTTTTCAAATTTTGTGTACACCTTCAGGAAGGCAAAGTGTACTGTGTAAATGGAAATTGTATCGTGTGGCCAAAGAACAGCCACATATTGCTTATCAGTCCCTTTATTTGTTCATTTTTCTTTCTCTCCAATGGAAATTTCTGTCACAGCTTTCTCAGCTCCTATTGGAGCAAGTGTTTTCAAATTTTGTGTACACCTTCAGAAAGGCAAAGTGTACTGTGTAAATGGAAATTATGATGCAAATCCTCATTTTGCCTTCTTTTTTCAGTTTTTCATTTTTTCCTTCTTTCACTCTTAATACATATAGACATTTTTTTTCTGTCAAAGATTTCTCAAGCAACTACTTGAGTTAGGATTCTGAAATTTGGTACAAAGTTTGATAGTGATTAGTTGTATTGTGTAACAAAAGAACAGCCACATATTGCTTATCAGTCCCCTTATTTATTCATTTTTCTTTCTCTCCAATGAAAGTTTCTGTCGCAGATATCTCGGCTCCTATTGGAGCCAGAGTTTTCAAATTTTGTGTACACCTTCAGGAAGGCAAAGTGTACTGTGTAAATGGAAATTAAGATGCCAATCCTCATTTTGTCTTCTTTTTTCAATTTTTCATTTTTTCCTTCTTTCACTCTTATATAATACATATAGACATTTTTTCTGTCAAAGATTTCTCAGCAACTATTTGAGCTAGGATTCTGATATTTGGTACAAAGCTTGATAGTGATTAGTTGTATTGTGTAACAAAAGAACGGCTACAAATTGCTTATCAGTCCCTTTATTTATTCATTTTTTTTTCTCTCCAAGGAAAATTTCTGTCCCAGATCTCTTGGCTCCTATTGGAGCCAGTGTTTTCAAATTTTGTGTACACCTTCAGGTAGGCTAATTGTATTGTGTAAATGAAAACAAAGATGCTAAAGCTCATTTTGCCTTCTTTTTTCGATTTTTCCTTCTGTCACTCCTATATAACACATAAGGACCTTTTTGTCAGAGTTTTTATCAGCAACTACTTGATTTAGGATTATGAATTTTGAGTACACTTTCAGGTAGGCAAAGTATTGTGTAAATGAAAATTAAGGTGCTAATCCTCATTTTGCCTTCTTTTTTCTAATTTTCAATTTTTCCTTCTGTAGTTCTTATATAACACATATGGACATTGTTCATCAAAGTTTTCTCAGAAACTACTTGATTTAGTATTATGAAATCTTCGACAGTTTTGTCTTTTCACTGAAAGTGTTACAACCTCTGATGGCTACCGCCGGGGGTATGTGAGCTTTGCTCACTTCTTGCTATATTTTCAATATTGGATAATTGATATTCTGTTTTATTTATAAACAACAGACAGATTAATACAAATTGGACTGTTACAACTATTAAAAGAAAAGTATTTTGTTTTTCAATAAGTTGATTTTGCTTTGTCTTATTGTACCCAAAATGAAGAAAGTTGTTATAAAATATGTCGTCTGCTTAACATAGCTCCAGATAAGGCTGCGTATTTACGCAATTTCGTGGACCTGAAAACGCAATTAAATTCATTTCTGTGCGTACAAAAACACAATAAAAATCCTTGGTACTCAATTCCGAACTTTTTCGTAGCGTACGACGCTATAGTATTCAGTTTGGGCTTGTCGTTTTTCGCATCCCAAGTTGTTGTTGGGTACAAATTTATACACGGCGTGGCGCCGAATCTAGTTAATTTAATTGTAAACCAGTCCAGGAACATTCTTATCGCTGTTTAGCAATACCCAATATTTACAAGATTACGACATTTGTCTCGCTTTACAATAACAATGGCATAACGTGGGCGAAAATGCTCCAGAGGAATTGAATAATATCATATCGTAACCAACTCTAATACCACAATGGTGGTTCAAAGAATCAAAGGTGACTTGATAGACAGGTTGAGTTTTCCAAATAAGTTGCAAATAGAGATCTTAGATATACTAATATTGCCCGTGTGCTTTCCGAAAGTGAAATCGAAAGTAAACAAAAAAATCAGGAGAAACAAGGCCCAGTTTCATTGCTTATTTGCTTTCAGATGGATACCCAATACAAAAACTTGAAATACCCAATTTAAAATTTGAAATACCCAATTAAGCCAAAAAGAGGTGGGTAAATACCCAATTGCCTCCAATCCTTATCTGGAGCTATGCTGCTATATTAATAATTAGTGCTTTAAGGGTTGAATTTTAGAAATAATTACCAAACAACCGCCATTGTATCAAAATATAGTCATCAATTTACACACTGCTTAAAATATTACTCTGAAACATTTTGGATTTTTGCCATTATTGAGGATTTAAGACTCTGGTCTGGTAGTGTGTAAGCAGGTCATAGTGCTTCTAGTCCACTTGTTAGGAGCTCATTGACCTGAAAATGGCCAGATCCCAGTGCCGGCTGAAAGTAATTAATTATGGACTAATTGAAGGGAACTCACACACATTAAAGGAATGATTATTCCTACAATACTGTTAGCTCTATAATAAATGCATTTGAAAAAAGTGTGAATTATCACTTCAAAACTTAAGTCATGTTTGATATTTCTGGAGTCCATATGATTTGCAATATAGTCAACCAAAGTCAATCAGCAGATGAGAAAGCAGACAACAATGTTGTGAATAATGGCACTCAGGCCTCCAGATAAGAGTGCGTATTGGAAAATTATTTTCTTTATTTCTCAACCAAAACATATGTTGTGGGTACTCAAAAGAACCATCTCAATGAGACGGTTCTTTAGAGCACCCAAAACACATGTTAAAATTTATGGTTGAGAAAATATTAAGCAATTTTACGCTAAAGAATTTGCTTAACTGGCCCTATGGCGCACTGCTCACAAGCTTTGTCTATTTTGTTTTCAGGACACTTACACAATGTTCGGAAATACCTTCACAGCAGATGACCAGATTATCAGATCACTAGAGGTTCAAGGTTTCAGACGCTTGTACCCACAAAATTACGACCACAAGAGGGAATTGAAGAAGCTTAATCATTCCATTCTCGCAAATTTTCTAGATCTTCTCGATATTCTTATAAAGGCTCCCGATTCCGCGAAGAGGAACGAAAAACTCGAAGATCTGAATCTTATCTTTATTCACATGCATCATCTCATCAACGAGTTCCGACCTCACCAGGCTCGGGAGACACTGCGGGTTATGATGGAGTTGCAGAAAAAACAGAGGCAGGAGATATCGGAACGATTTCAGACGCATCTCGACAAAGTGACAGAACTCTTACAGAAAAGTTTATCATCATTGCCGGATGACTTTAGTTTAGATTCTAAAGCTCTTGTGAAAAGTGAGATTTTATTGTCAAACTTTGATGAGCCAGAAGTTAGTGTTAAGACTGAACCTTGTGATCAGTTGGACAGGATGATGTGTGATATTGTGGATAGTATGAACTGACAAGAAATCATGTAGTTTTCATTTCATTCATCAAAACATGGCCATAACTACACATTCTCTAGTACTTACCACAAGTGTGTTTGGAGAGTAATATCCTTGAAACGAGAGAATTGAATCAGTTTTGCCTAGCTCAGATACAGTCAGAAAATCTTTTCAAAAGTTCAAGACATTACTGGCTAGGTAGTAGACTATATGTCCTAAACAATTTTCTAGTAATTAGCATCATGCTGCATGCATTTTGAAGCAGATGGAAATCAGTGTGGATCATGATCAGCTGGCTTCTGAGAAGCCAGCTGATCTGGATCTACACTGTTTTCAAAAAAGGATATATATCAGGCCTGAGGGTTAAAAACTAAATTGCTGTTTTGGGTATATATTCTTTCTTTTCCATTTTGACAGGATATATGTAATATTTAAATATGTCTGTAGAAAATGCAGAGACAAGAGATTGCATAAAGATTTTAGACTCATCATGATTTCAACAAAGTGACAGAATTCTTAAATAAAAGTTTATCATCGTGTTGCCGGAACCAGAAGGCCAATGATCTCGGGACTCGGTTTGTAGCATTGGGGATGTGGGGCCTACCAAGTTTGTTCAAATGATGATTCTAGGTTGGCCTTGACCTACTTAACGTCAAGGTCAAATTTGCTTCCTAATGCATTTAAATGGGATTTTTTTTTGAAAAGTTTTTTCTTTTTTTTTTAAACAGTAGAAGCCTTAGTCATTATTCTCACTTGATATGTTTAACATAATGAGACAATGGCTATAAAGAAGTTCCAAAGGTCAAGGTTGACCTTTGACCTTTCAGCTAAGTCGCTCATTGGAGTCCCATCAATATATTAAAACATAGTTTTCTCACAAACCATTTGAACTCAATTTTCATGTGAAGACTCCTCATGCTAAGTTAGCCAAAATTTATACAAAATAACTTGGTCACATGACCAAGATGACCGCCATGCCCATATATATGGTAAAAACCCCTTAAAAATCTCCAGAGTCAGAAGGCCGGTGACCTTGGGACTTGGTATGTAGCATTGGGGATGTGGGGCCTACCAAGTTTGTTCAAATGATGATCCTAAATTGACCTTGACCTACTTAATGTCCAGGTCAAATTTGATTCCATATGCATTTAAATGGGATTTTTTTTTTGAAAGGTTAATTTTTTGAATACTGTTGAAGCAAAAGTCATTATTCTCCCTTGATATGTTAAACCTAATGAGACAATGGCTATAAATCAGTTTCAAAGGTCAAGGTTGACCTTTAACCTTTCAGCCAAGGTCACTCATATTGCAGTCCCATCAACACATTAAAACATGGTTTCCTCAGAAACCGCTAGGCCAATTGAACTCAAATTTCATATGAAGACTATGATAGGTTAGCCAAAATTTGTACCAATTGTATTGGTGGCCACCACACCCATATATGGTAAAACCCCTTTAAATATCTTCTCTGGAACCAAAAGGCCAATGGTCTTGGGACTTGGTATGTAGCATTGGGGATGTGGGCCCTACCAGATTTGCACAAATGGTGAATCTAGGTTGACCTTGACCTACTCTATGGCAAGGTCAAATTTGATTCCTAATGCATTTATATTGGAAAAATCTTGAAATGTTCATATTTCTATAACTGTTTAGGCCAAAATCATAATACTTGCAAGATGAGATATAAAGTATGGCTGGAATCCATCGTTTAGTTCAAGAGATAGCATACAGAAATACAATTTTGGTCAAAATTAAATATATATTTACTGGCCAAATCTGCTGTTGTTAAAATACAAATGAGCTGCGACATGTGATTTCCAACAATGTGGCATTTTGGCAAGTGTAGACTCAAACGCGCCTGTGCAGCCTCCTTTTAAGCTTAGAAACTCCAAATTATGTTCAGTCAGTAGCTTAACGCTCACAGGTATTCAAGCGACTAGCAAAGGCTCTGATCAGACTGTGCATATGCGCAGGCTGATCTGAGGCTTTGCTGGTCGCACATACCACATTGTTGGAAATCTCATGTCGCGGCTCAAATTGTTTAGCTCACATGTAGGCTTCCTAACTTATGCAGTGCATAATCACAGAGAAACTTCCTAACTAATGCAATACATCATCACAGAGAAACAAATCAAATTAACATACTAGGATGAAAAATGGCCCCCATCCTGTGGGGCCACATTTTTAACATGGACTTAAATTGTGAAAACATAAAAATATCTTCTTGTCTGAATCCACAAGCCTACATCAGCCACCATATTTTTTTCAAAAAATGATATAGAAAACCTATCGTAGGACTAAATACAGTGCTGTCCCTTTATAACATACCTCATTATACCACAAATTTGGATATAACACTGTCATGTTGTGGCTTCCAATTGTTTTTTACCTGCGTCGCTTTAGCAAAAGCAGATCTAGAAGTGGGTCCACTATGTCTGTCCGTTTGTCCTTTCATCCTAATGATTGTTCATACATTGTAGATGTGCACCTCCCATTTTGTGGACATTTGATAAATATTTTCTCATTTTTTACGCGTGTTGAACATTTTTTCCTGCCGAAATGTATAGGGGTGTCAATGCTGTGTAATCTGTAACTCCAACAGTTTTATTCCTTTTATTCAAACTTTGCATAATGATTGTTCATACATTGAGGATAAGCACCTCCTATTTTGTATACATTTCATAATTTTCTTTCATTTTTTGGGGTCTTGAACTAGGCATTTTTTTTCTGTAAAATGCTAAGAGGGTGTCTGAACTCCAAAAGTTATTATTCCTTAATATTCAAACTTTGCATAATGATTATTCATACATTGAACATGTGCACCTCCTATTTTGTGCAGATTTGATAAATATTTTTTTTATTTTCTAGGTCTGTTTATTTTAGATATTATATCCATCCAAAATGCTTAGGGGGTGTCTGGTTTGTGTTATCTGTGACTCCAGCAGTTTTCATTTCTTCATATTCAAACTTTATACGTTATGATTGCTCACACATTGAACATGTGTGCACCCTATATTTTGTGCACATTTTATAATATTTTTGGACATTATTACATCTACACCACCTTTGGAGTGCTTACATTGTTTATTTGTGTGTAATATGTATTTCAAACAGATTTCATTTCTTTATATTCAAACTTTGCATAATGATTGTTCACACATTGTAGATGTGCACTGGCGACGCAGGTTCAGAGCAGAGTTTGGTCTTGTTACCATGGAATTTTACAAAGAATTAATCCTTTATAACTGGGTTCACTTGTAACACAGTCCATTCCTATGGACCCGAACATAGCATTATAAAGGGACTGCACTGTATGTAAGGTGGTAAAAAAATCTTCCTGTCTGAAAATACAAACCTGTATCAATCAATCATAAAATAAGAAAACCCATCATAGGACTAAATTTGTGGGGTGAATAAAGAAACAACACATCTTTCAGTATATATGTTTATTTTATCACTTGTTTAACTCTTGTTACAGTAGCCACTAAATATTGGCTAAAAATAAACCTCACACCAATCAAGGTAGAATTACGGTAAAAGTACTAAAATTTCGAACACCGGTTGCCTGCCAAAAAGGTCCAGACAAACAGTGCAGACCCAGATCAGACAGGTTACCTGAAGAAGCAGTCTAATCAGGGTCTTCCCTGTTTGCTATTCTGACAAGCATTTTGTGAATTCCATCCCTGATAAGGCCAAATAAAAAAATAAGTGTGTTTCGGGTAACAGGTCTGAAAATTGTAGGTAGGGTAGACACACATATTTTTTTAAATTATATTTTTTCCGGAAAACCTGAAAAAATACCAGGTTTCACCAATAAATTAAGGTAGGGTCCGGTTACCCTAAACACAGGTATTTTTTATTTGGCCTAACCAATATTTTAGTTAAGAACAGAAAGAGAAGTGTTCGGAAAATTTTAGAACATTTACTGTAACTTGGGCCACAGCAAACAGGGAGGATATGACATGTTAATCTCAGCTTTACATATCACACTCTTAGTCTTTAAGAAAAACAGCGCTTATAATAATCCTCCTTATGTTGGGCAATGTAACCTAATGTCTATATGATTTTGAAAATCAAATTTGCACCAAAATGCATTCATGATTGAATATGCTCTTTCTTTTTCCAACCTTCATAAAGGCATTCTATCTGCTAAAAAAGACCATTTTTTGTCTGGCACAAATAATCGATAAACATTTTTGATACTGATGATGCAAAAAATATTGCAATCCAAATTTACCAAAAAGAAAATGCATTTTGTTAAAACCTGCCAGTTTCTTGAAAAAACAAACACACATCATTATCCTTTTCTTTTTAACAAAAGATTTTGATTTTTTTTGTACCATCAATACCCTCAAAAAATATCTTAATGATAATTTATTTATAATGTTTCAGGCCTTTAGCTAAGAGTAATAACCAAAAATAAATTTTCTTATTTAGTTAAGAGTGCATACCAAAATAATTAATTTTCTTATTTCTCAACCAAAATATATGTTGTGGGTACTCAAAAGAGCTGTTTCAATGAGACGGTTCTTTCGAGCACCAAAAACATATGTTAAAACTGATGGGTAAGAAAAAATTTACAATTTTACGCTCAACAACTTTAAACCTATGATGTTTATCTGATTATTTATGTCCCATGAAATAAAGTCATTTATAACGGATAAAGTGCCATTTACATTTCTATTTGAAGCACACATCAAGCAAAAAGGTACCTTGATATACATAAATACCCACATCAAAGGCTGAGTTGGATCTACATATTCTTTGCTGAATCAGAGCTGTCATCGAGTGGACATATTCTCTGTCAAATTAAAAGCAATTGCTGAGTGAACAAATTCTCTGTCTATTTAGAGTAACCAATGAGTCTACATATTCTTTCTCTGATTATGGTTGGTCTAAACAAAATGTAGGCCCCGATATATCTACAAATGTAGTCCTATCATAACTCCATGATTTGAGGTCAAAAGGAACGACTTGGAACTTCAACACATTGCGCTATAAAGGAGCAAATTCTCAAAGGCATTTTAGTAAAATGTCCATAAGTTCTATGTAAAAGTCCAATTTTTTGGAGCCAATACATAACATTATAGTATCCAATCAATTTTCATAGACCTTGATAAGAGCCATGTATGCATTTACCCTTGTCATGTTTAATACTTTAATGTACGAAATTCCTAATCAATTTATATCCCAGTGTTAACCTGCAGCATTCCAGTTGTAAGCATGCATTTTCTATCGGAGTGGAAAACAGATGGCTTTTCAGAAGCCAGCTGATCTGGATCTACAGTGTTTTCAATGAAGGATAAATCCAGGCTCAGCAGGACAAGGGTTAAAGCTTTAAAATACACATCCCAAAAATCTGAATTAATTTATAAATGCTAGTTGAGGATGTAATATCATTGCACATTCAGGCATTTTCATCCAATGCTGACTAGCAGAAAATTCGTATATGTCCTTTAAATGCTTGCATTCCCTATTTAAAGGCAAATTAAAAATTTGTATTTTGGATGAAATGGGTTTTCTCTAATATTAAGATACCTTTTTTGTGAAATGGTTCACAAAGCTAACTTATATACATTTAGAACTCCTCAACCAATTCCACGAATCCAACCTCGGATTATCTGTTTGCCCAAAGAAAATGCGTTAAGAATGTAGGATAGTTTAGAATTAAAGTAGCACACAACTCAATCACCTAAAAATTGGATTGATTGTGTTGTCTCAAGATCACACCGGATAGGTGATAATCAAAAACACTCTTAACAATCGACGAACATGGATAAAAAAATCGCTAGAAACAGTATGTGTTTTCGATTGCCATTTGTCGCCAGTCAGCCGACAAATGGTTATCGAAAACTCTGTTTCTAACTATTTTTGATCTATGTTCCTCGATAGTAATAACGTTTTCGATTGCCGCCTATCCGGTGTGAAGATGATGGTGCAATAACAATCAAATAACTTTCTTCAAGTGCACTTTCAATAAAGTTTAACCTTCCTGCAAGAAAACCAGGCTTTGGGGTTGGCGACCATGTAAGGCAAAGACCTATTATTGAACTTTTTGGTTACTGTAAAGGCGGCACCTCATGAATGGGTAATTAGGACTGGTCAACCTTAGGCATAGTTAAAAGATGAAAATGAGGCGTGGTTCTATTCAAAAGTAACTGTATCATCTTGCGCTATTACCTCAGTATAGAGACAAAACACATTATTTAGTCCTTAAAACGCCAGCAAAATAACTGCATCTGAAAATGTCTATTTAACATATGCATAGAGACAAACATTGTGGACCCAGATCAGACTGATCTGGGTCCAAACTGTTTGTCTATGAGGCTTCAAATATTTTAGTGGACGACAAAAAAAAAACAACTTACATTTTGTAATTATGCGCTTTAAGGGTTAATAAATGTGAGTTCAGTGTGTATACGGTTAGGATTTTCATGAAATGTACCCACGTTTGCGCGGCCCAAACAACTGATTTATTCTTCACCAAATTAAAAATAGAACCTGATTTCCCTTGTTTAGCAGATGAAATAGCTGACCCACGCCCAGATATGAATATTAAAGTTGCTGCCTTTACAGTAAGCGAAGTCTATTAATACCTACTCGGCTAAAACATTGAAATTTTCCATGTCGCATGTTTACCCAAATAGAGAATGAACAAGACAAATTCGACGAATTTATATCCCCCGACGAAGGGTTATTTGAGAGAAACATGTAAATCACAAAACATAAATCCCATTTATCTAAGTCTTAGTTCACCTTCTGTATCATTCAGATCATAACAAACACCTGTCAAGTATGCTTTAGTGCTTAGTTTAATAAAAAATATACTTACATCTGCACAATTTCAATATCTGACCTTTAAACCCAACCCCAGAGGTCAAGGGTGTGTGTAAATTCAAAGTGTTACCTTGCATGTAGGTCTACACTTCTTCCACTTTCATTTGATATGCAACATGACCACTTTTAGAAAAGAAAAAGAAAATGACCTTTTGACCCCACCCCACGGGGTTGTTGGTGTGTGTAATGACAGCATATTTGCTTTCATGGTGCTCTGTGCTCAATTCCCTTTAATTTGATATGCAACATGACTACTTTCAGAAAAAGATATAGTTTGACCTTTTGACTTTACCCCCTGGGTCGAGGGTGTGTCTGTGGGCAAAATATTTGCTACCATGTTGCTGCCAGCGTTGTCAGCTTTAATTTGATATGCAACATGACTACTTTCAGAAAAAGATATAGTTTGACCTTTTGACCCCACCCCCTGGGTCGAGGGTGTGTCTGTGGGCAAAATATTTGCTACCATGTTGCTGCCAGCGTCGTCAGCTTTAATTTGATATGCAACATGACCATATTCTGAAAAAGTTTAATTTTGACCTCGGCCCCACCCCCTAAGTCCACCCAACAGGCTCAGACCCAGGCCTTCAAACTGAAATCCCGTTTGATATGTTTCATATCTATTGCTGCTCTGCCTGTATGCAAAATTTCAGCAAAAAATATTAACAATTGCCTTAGTTATTGCGAAATTTAAATATTTGACCTTTGACCCCTTAGGTGGGGTCAAAGGGGGTGGGGTAAAACTTTGACACTGCCATGCTTATCTACAGGCACTTGGCAATCATGGTCTAATAGTGAGAAGTTGTTTAATATAATAGCTTTGATAAAATGTGAAGATCATCACACAAAAAAGCTAATATAGGTTTTGCCTTATAATTGCCTATACTAAAACAAGGGCAATAACTCAAGTGTTAAGGGGTTGATTTTGACCAAACTTATTGGATGTTTGAGAGTCCATGGTACTTATCATTTGTACCAAGAATGAATCAAATCTGACCAATAGGTACTGAGATATGGTTCCGGACGGACGGACGGACGGACGGAATGGACGGACGGACGGACGCACGGACGACCTCAAAACTATATCCCTCCGACTTCGTCGGGGGATAATAAAAAGAAGCTGATTAGACTGTGCATCTACTCAGACTGGTCTGTGCCTTAGTGGATCCCATATAACAAAATCAGATTTTCTCTCTAAAAGGCACATATTAAATTGGCCATTACTTGATTGCAATCAATTCAAACAGTTTATGGTGTTGCTAAGATTTCTATATATATCGTCATGAATACAATCCTCTTGCATCTGAGGCCTAATTTGTGGAATTTGCCAGGGAGTTCAGAATGAGCTGTATAATTGAATGAGACATGATTGTTCTCTTTGGTAATTATATGAGGTATTATTGTCTGGAATTCTAAGATTAATTAATGCTACTTTATTTTGAAGCGTTTTAAGCATTTGCTGGTGTATAAAGATGCAGGCAGTGGCGCCCAGGCTAGGTAAGGCTGCGGTGCCATGGGTAAGTAAAGCAGAAAAGAACATATGCCAGCATGAGATTTTGGTACTTATCACATAAGCATGAGTGAAAGTTCAAAATCTCCGGAAACCCTGAACTTTTGAAACTCAAATCTTAAAACTTGCTTTTTGCCCACTAAATACATGTACTAACAATATTAAGCTTAAATGGCCAATTGTCATCAGACAGACTGTATATAAATAAGAAAACCTAATATAATCCTTCCAATTTAGCATTTTGAGGCTGACTTTCTATGGAAAGTCAGCCTCAAAATCCTGAATTCAGGAATAATCCTGAAAACTCACCCAAAAGCCTCCCATAAACACTCATGCTGATTTATCCATCAGAGCTTGAGGTCTAAATTTCTGCCAGAGTAATCATCTACATCCATACTTAGTGTATTTGAGCAGCAAAGGCTCTGGCGAGCCTGCGCAGGCTAGCCTGAGCCTTAGTTGCTTGACATCGCCATAAGTACCAAAACCACATGTGCTGGCTCTTTGATGTCCAAAATATATTAGCTAAAACCATGGTCACACAGACAATGGGACTGCAACGTGATCGCTTATGACAAAAAAAAACGACTTGCAAAAAGTTTCCAAGATGAAGTCATTTCAAATCTGTGAATGATTACCTCTGCCTACAGGGTAATTTTTCATGCTTTTTTGTCATCTGATATTTCAAAATCAAATTTTTCGAAAAATCTTTCAGGAATCTCATCAGAGTGTCAAAAAGTTTGGATCCAGATCAAAATGTCTGGCCTGATCTGGATAACAACTGTTTGGCACTTCGATGGTATTCTGTAAAAATATTTTGGCGAAAAAATTCAGACAAACTGCATCCAAAAGGACCTCTGACGGTGGTAATGGGAATCACAGTGTATCGCTGCCTATTAATTTGATAAAAAATAAAGTCAATCAAATGCTTCCATCTTCATATATAAGCTCGTTGTTGGTCTCTATTTTATGATTTTGCATTTGATTTCCTATTTCCATAAATGTACGGCTTTATTTTGGGGCTAAAATGGTCACTTTTTGTATTATACATATAGGAAATAGAAAAATATTTTTAAAACATCATTCCCCCCCGAGTCCCAACTAATCCTTTTGCACGTAAGTGTGTTCTCATATTTTACATAATATATGAGAAAAGCTAGCTGGGACTCGGGGGGGAATGATATCCCACAGCCCAAAATGTGACGTCTGGGCGGGCCCGATCATTAGCATTTGGATTTTTGGTGTGCTCTCTTGAAAATCTTTTTTTCCAGTATAATGAAATAATAAGTACAAGTAAGCTTCCTTTTCATAACCCATTAGTCATGAAATATTACAACGTTTTAGCATATTTTTCTTTAGATTATGAAAATTGTCCTTTTACTAAATTCAGTTGGTAGAATATTTTGCACATAAACTGTATCTACCCAATACACATAAACTACATGGCCATTGACTTGGTGTACTTTATGCATGGATGAATGGTTATATTACATTGCTGCATAATATTGCACCAGGTAAATACATTGTCATCAAGGTTGAATATGGACTACAGTTGCACTTCAAAATATTTCTTAACAAATCAGAAAGAAAAAACAACAACAAAAATAATCATTAAAATGCTCATGATTTTGGACTTTAAAATACTTTCACTGTGATATGTAATCGAGGATTGATGAGAAATACCCTTACACGTGAAAATAATTGATTTCTATATGTTTTGGTGAAGTCAAATTTTGCAACCCCTACCCCCTTTGGTAGCGTCTCCTGTTTTGTCGTAGGGTTCTGTCTGTCTAATTATAACCTTAATTCGTTCCTAATACATCAAGCGTCCTATTCAAAAGAATAGCAGCGATATCTTATGCATAGGGAAAATTTGGGAAGCATCTGAAAAATAGGCAGATATCCTATCAAAGTGTCAGAGGTCCTTACCCCGCATGTAAAGAGTAATAAGTTCCAAGCATATCACTATATGAGCCGGGACATGTGATTTCCAACAATGTGGCATTTCGACAAGTGTAGACTCCTATGAGCCTGTGCAGCCTCCTTTTAGGTTTAGAAACTACAAATGATGTTTGGTCAGTAGCCTAACACTCAAAGAATATTCAAGCGACTAGCAAAGGCTCTGATCAGACTGCGCGTATGCGCAGGCTGATCTGAGACTGATGGTCGCACATACCGCATTTTTGGAAATCTTGGTTGCGGCTCATATCTACAGTTAACAGATGGCAATAAATCACCAACATGCTGCTAAGCCTATTAATTGATCATTGAGACCATAACCTTATATTTAGACATTCAAATTATAAAGAGTCCCAGCAATCATCAGTCAGTCCTTATAAAATCAGTGTTGTGAATACAGTAAAACCTGTCTTAAGCAGCCACTCTCAAAAAGATCAAAAATGGGTTTTCAAGACCAACTATCCCTTAATGCAGGTCAAAAGTGTTGCAGAATGCTCCAAGGGCATTCTGCAATACTTTCGACCTGCATTAAGCTACCACATAGCTTTAAGACCATTGTTTTGTCTATTTTTGAGTGGCCGCTTAAGACAGGTTTCGGTAGTTGCACCACAGTCACATTCTCTGGGTGACCCCTGCATCGGAAGTAATTTAAAGAATCTGTTAGCAAAAACAATGAGAACCCTAATAAAGGTGTACAAAATATACTAATTACAGCAGTAGATCAAAGGAATAGAATTGCACTTATAAAATAACAGAATTTTCCAGTTTCATAAAGATCTTCAGAAAAAATACATGTATCAGGTGGAAACATTTTTTTCTCCGATGCTTTCCTTCTGAAACAATACATTCATAGGTGAAAGTTTTCAGGATTAATCCTGAATTCAGGATTTTGAGGCTGACTTTCAATGGAAAGTCAGCCTCAAAATGCTGAATTAAGGAGATTGTAATAGCTTCTTTGATTAGTTTACAGATCATCTAAACACAATTAATCATTTTAACTTCAAATTATCCATTTTTGTAGCCATCCTGCATGTTTTAAAATTTGAATTTAAAAAATTCAGGATTTTGGAAATTTTAAACTTTCACCCATGTACATTTAAAGAGATGTAACCAACAACCATTAGAGATCAAACTTGCTTAACACTTTGTATACTAATGAATTGTTCCATTTGGTTTGAACGAGGGATAGTTCATAAAACCTATCAAGATGTTACAGGTTAGAATTTCAAAAGTTAAATGTACTTTCGAATGCTATCTTAGCGAACAGTTCTGACTCTGAATAAATGCCAAGCTATGCTGCATTTTATCTGGATCTTTATTGTTTACCAAAGACCACGTTTAGGGGTTTCGAGTATACAAAGGGTTAAAAAGTTGAAGTAATTATGTACATGTACAGTAAAACCTGTCTTAAGCGGCCACTCAAAAATAGATGAAACAAAGATCTTAATGACAAATGATAGCTTAATGAAGGTCGAAAGTATTGTAGAATGCTCCCCTTGGAGCATTCTGCAACACTTTTGACCTACATTGAGTGATAATCGGTCTTGAAAAAACAATTTATGGTCTTATTTTTGAGTGGCCGCTTCAGACAGGTTTTATTGTAGTTGTATATCTGGATTTTGTATAAAGCCAAAAAATTATGCAATATATACCTGATATGATATACAAGAGAAAACAAAATGTAGCACAATAAAGGTAAAAGTAAGTGTACTATGATGGTGGTTTGCAGCAGTGTGACAATAAAAAGATAAACAAAAACAACATACATGTACAATTATTCCTACATTCAGAAATATTTGGCTTTAAAGAAAAAAAAATACATGTACAATTATTTGTACATTCAGAAATATTCGGATATAAAAGTTTTTTTTGGTGTAAATCTTCTAAAATTTCAAACACAAGTTTCCTGCCAAAAAGACCTAGACAAACAGCGCAGACCCAGATCAGACTGCTTCTGAAGAAGCAGTCTGATCAGGGTCTTCCCCATTTTCTATTCTGACAAGCATTTTGTCAATTCCAGCCCTGATAACCAACATTTCATTTGAGAAAAGAGAAGTGTTTGAAATTTTAGAACATTTTCCATACATACTTTCTGTTTCAGCGGGATAGATACAGTGAATGTTCTACAATTTCAAACAATAACTAATTTTACCAGTGACATGAGACTTTGTTACTTATCACATTAGCTCAAAATTTTTGTTGAACCCTTTACTCCTTAATTACACCTTTGAAATATCATGTATTTGAAAATATCATGGAAAATGGAGCTTTTGCTCTTTTGGAGCAAATGCTCCATTTTCCATAATATTTTGAAAAGAATTCAAAACTTAAATTTTTCTTCAATTTTTTTAATGTTGTCTAAAAATAGAAAATGATGTCATGATCTAAAAATAACCTATGGAGTAAATGGTTAAATATGCATGCACATGCAGCTATCTAGTGGGACTGCATGGCTAAATTTTGGCCTAAGCCTTAATCAACAACCATTATATGTACCTGCAAGCAATGGAGGCTCTGACAAGACTATGCGGGTGCGCAGGTTTGTCTGAGTCTTAACTGCTCACATGCAATAAGAACAGAAATCTCATGGGCTGACTCATTTACTGTTCTCATAAAACTTTAACCTTTGATTTTAACATGCTTGTGGCTATGGCAAACAGTGTACCTACTGGTAAGACTGCTTACACCTCAAGCATGGTAAAGGGCTGTCAGAAAACATGTTTAAAATTTTAGATCATAACTGTATTGGCAAGTATTAATTTCAGAGTATTTTTTCTCAACTTTAAAATAGAATTTTTTTTTTTATAAAACATGATTTTGCCTTGCAACATGACTGCCAAAGAGAACCCGCTCCAACTTGAGAATTAGAACATCTATTTGTAACTGCTTATAAATAGATTGTGAAATCAATGATGGAAAAATATAGTACCACTGCTACAATTTTGCTCACTTCTGGCTGCCTTCTAGGTGAACTCTTATTGGGACAAGGATAGAGCTGAAATAGTTTGTTACAATAACTTGGAAGGGTCCATTGTATATTCTGAGGGGTTACAGGTTATAATATCCAAATATAATAATTTTTTTCTCTGAAGATCATTTATGTCTCTGCAAACAGGGTAGATGCATAAGACCCATATGCCGTATTTCACCTGAATCTTCCACTGTTTGCCAGAGTACACATTTAGGAGTCACTAGTATACAAAGGGTTAATATTTGTTGTCATTATTTTTACAAGGCCTGCTTACACTTATACCAGCACTATACAGTATGTGTTGATATGTTTATCATATTTAGATTATCAAATGCTGATCAATAGTTGATCATTCAGTTTTGGATTGCATGATATCATTTTGTTTTTATTACAGTTGATTCGGAAATTTTCACGAGCACGAGAGTTTTATTTTCGTGTTCGTGAAAATTTCTTAATTTTCGTGAAAAAATGGCGAAATCACTGTTGTTTACCGATGTAGGTAAATCATGCCCTAGCCTCAAATTATTAATGTCATAAATATGCCTTTTAACGCCATTCACGAAAATAAAATTCTCATGAAAATTTCTGAATTTACAATATCAAAGGTTCCAGGTGAGCCAAATTATTGCCATGGCACAATAGTATTTGCTAACATCTCAAATATCTTTTCAGTAAAATAAATTGAACATTAAATTAAACACTTGATCACATTATATGTACATTAACAATAGTCTAGGTTGTAACATTTTTATATTTACTATCTATATGATGGGATGGCTTTTTGTGACTGATTTTAAACCTCATTTTGCAAGGCTTGACAATGAAAGAAAATGAGAGAAAAAAACAATAAATCAAGGCACAAACACATGATCTTACTGATAAGAATGCAATGACATTTAGCACTATTTAGACCTCGTTTTGAGAAAACCTGTCTTCAGGGTTGCTGACCAGGCTATACCCAAACCAGTCTTCTCAGCTACAGAGATTAGCTAGAAAATTGAAATTTCGCCTGTAGCAAGTTTAGATAAGGTACATACCAATAATCAAATAACAAAGGCGATGATCAGACTCTGCACGTTTGTTGTTCGGAAACACCGAAGTCCAGTTTTCTCGCACCAAGGCCCATTTTATCCAACACAAAATTTTACATAACATTACTTATTATTTGTCATAAAAAGGGTATTTCAAGGCACAGAATATTGGGAGAATAATAATGAAACCTTAAATACTATATCTGCTAAAAATGACCACTATTCATCAAACACAATCAATTGACGTAAGGTAAGCAGATAATTGAATGATCAATGAAAAAACATTGTAACTTGTTACATTCATCAAATAATACATTTATGGTAAATGTTCAAAAATTTCAAACAGGAGTTGGCTGCCAAAAAAGCCTAGACAAACAGTGTAGACCCAGATCAGACTGCTTCTTCAGAAGCAGTCTGATCCGGGTCTTCCCTGTTTGCCATTCTCACAAGTATTTTGTCAATTTCAGTCCTGATAACCAGCCTTTTCATTACGAACAGAAAAGGAGAAGCGTTCAAAATTTTAGAACATTTAACATCGGATTCGCATGTATCTTTATGTTACAGTACTATTTAATTCTGCAAGACAATTATGGCTTGTTTAATATATTGTACAGACATAGTAAGTTTGAGCATTGTAAATGAGCTGGATATACATCAAATTCCACATTATATGAATAATAGTTTATGCCCTGAATATACTGATTACAGTTTACACTGTTTACATGGGTAAAAGTTCAAATTTCCAAAATCCTGAACTTTTGAAATTTAAATTTTAAAACTTGCAGGATGGCTGCAAAAATGGATAATTTTAAGTTAAAATGATTAATTATGTTTAGATAATCTGAAAACTAATCAGAGAAGCTATTATAACCTCCTTAATTCAGCATTTTGAGGCTGACTTTCTATGGAAAGTCAGCCTCAAAATTCTTAATTCAGGATTAATCCTGAAAACTTTCACCCATGTGTTTATACCTTAGGACCAGCCACCAAATATTTTCAACCCTTATCCTGCCAATATTTGTTGTAATGAGAATGTTACCTGTTACATATATTCTAATTCACTCCAGACTACATTTAACATGAAAGCAAACAATTAGAACTTTGATCAGACTGCTCCTGAGCTTTAGTTGCTAGAAAATGTTGTGAGAGACAAAACCTCATGTGCTGACTAAAGCATTTTGCACACTATCATTGGATATCTCGTGGTTCAGAATATAGCAAGTCATGTTATCCCAATGTTACACTGCTTTATATTTAATACTACCAGTATACACCTATTTCATACCTTTCTGTGCAACAGTCAAAACTATCACCCACGAGGTGTTGTGGATGACCCGATGCGCTTTTGTCTGAGGCAAAAAGCTAAGGCTAACAGTGCATCTGGTCATTGGGTCATCCACAACATGGATGGAGCTACAGTTTTTACTGTTGCAAAGAAAGGAACCGAGTTGGATAATATTAAAAACAGCTATATTATATAGCTGTTTTTAATATTATCCAACTCAGTTCAACAAAATGGTTGAAATTCAAATGGCAAATATATGTTCAGCATGTCATGACTGGGCAACAGATAAAAATGTTGTCCCAGGAAACAGTTTATCTAAACTAGATCAAACTGGCACAGATGGAATGCTTAAAATTCACATGACAAATATATGTTCAGCATGTCACATGAGTGGGAAAACAGTTAAACATATTGTCTAAGTAACAGTTCAGCTAATCAGACCAAACTGGCACCTATAGAAAAGAAATTTAACAGTCAACATGCTTAATTACTCTGTATGAAGTAGGATGGGTATTAATCATAATATTAGATACTAGCATAGATTTAGCACATTCTTGGATGTATTTTTGACATAAATTTGTGAATGATAAATTAATGATTCATGAACATCTATTCTCATTTCTGATAGTCTATCGCTAAAGGATATGTAAGAATACATGATGAAACAAAATGCAGAATATATCAACTGATTCTTCCGCAAAAAAGTTGTGGGTGCTCAAAATTTATATTTATATAATGAAATAGAAAAGTAATTGAGCCACGACATGAGATTTCCAACAATGTGGTATGTGCGACCAGCAAAGGCTCAGACCAGCCTGCACATAGGAGCAGTCTGATCAGAGCCTTTGCTGGTGGCTTGAATATTCTATGACTGTTAAGCTACTAACGTAACATGATTTGGAGTCTCTAAGCTTAAATGGAGGCTGAACAAGCTTGTCTGAGTCTACACTTGTCAAAATGCCACATTGTAGGAAATTACATGTCATGGCTCAATTATTATTTTGGGATTGAAAAGGGCATCTACTTATGATCTAAATAATATAAGCTGGGGCACAGCAATAGGTACATCTTGACATGTCACCCGACGAAGACTCAGATCAGCCTGCACATTCACACATGTGAAGAATCATTTAGATCTTAGCTACTCACAGAGTGTTGAGCTAAGACTTGTATCAGACTGCATGGATGTGCAGGCTGATCCGAGTCTTTGCTGGGCCCATATTTTTGCAGTGCCCTGGCTAATTAATAACGTTAACTAATATTGTCTAGATGCAGTTGAGTAACAGAAATCTTCATCAAAATGCATAGCCATTAACTTGCCTTTGATCATTGCATAAAATAGGTGCATATAATTTTTCTTTACATACAAAATTAGATGATCAATCTGACATAATTGGGCTCCGACACGAGAAAACCTGTCTTCGGTGGTTTTCTAACAACAAAGGTGCAGACCAGCCTGCGCATTGGCACAGTCTGATCAGCACCTTTGTTTTTTGCTTATTGGAAAGTATCATATCACAACTTGCTAGTTTTCTGGTGATGAGGCCAATATGAAGCACCACAGTTGGATTTGAAGGGTTAGCCAGATTCCAGACTTTTACGCCTGTATACAACTATTCTAGGTTCAAGCCTTTAAGAAAATTCAGCTGGGTGGTCTCCCAGAACTTGAGCTTTGTCTATATTACACATGATTGTATTAGCTCAAAATTGGATTTAAGGGTCCATGAATTTGAGAAAAAACATACATTCACCAGACTGCACATATGACAACAATAATGATTATCATTCCAGCAAACAAATATTGTTAAGTTAACTCTTTACCTGCTAGTGTCATCTGCTGATAGCCTTTGCAAACAGTTTGGACCCAGTCATGCCTGACAAAAATGTTGGGCCTAATCTTTATCTAAGCTTTTTGACATTCTGATGGTGTTTCTGAAAAGAATTATTTGAAAATGTTAAATAAAAAAAATCAGCAGACTGCAAAATTACCATGCATGCAAAGAGCTAAAGGGAAAAGCACACAGCCCTACTAAATAAGAGGGGTATCCAAATGACTAGTTCTCTTTTTTTCCATTGAAAATGTTATTTCTCAACAAAACAATGAGCATTACAAAATATGGGCCTGTACACTGAGATTCCAGTACTTATCCCATCAGTGAGCAGCAAAGACTCCAGTCAGTCTGTGCATATACCCAGACTCTCCAGAACCTTTGATGCTTGCCTACGCAAAGTATGGATGTAGATAAAGACTCAAGACCAAAATTAAGACCTTTGGATGTGCTCGATACATTAGTATGGGTGTTTATTAGAAGCATTGGGATAAGAACCAAAATCTCAAGTGCTGGCCCATATGTTTGAAATTGGTCAATAAAGAAAGAAATTGTTATTTTTTTAAATCTTTGCCTCCTGGGAAATTTTTCATGCTTTTTTGTCGTCTGCTTTTTTTCAAAATCAACTTATTCAGAATACCATTTGAGTGTCAAAAAAATTGGATCCAGATCAGGCCCGACATTTTGTTGGGCCTGATCCGGGTCAATCTGTGTGCAAAGATTATGAGCAGACAACACTTGTAGGCAATGAGTTAAAATAGCATCTTATCCAAATCAATGTACAATATGAAAATATCAGTACATGTACCCTGTATATTCAATATATGTGCCAACACACAAGATTTCGGTACTTATCGCATCAGCCTGTCGTGAAGGCTCCGATGAGTCTGTGCATATATGCAGCCTCGCCAGAGCCTTTGCTTATTGTATACACAAAGTATGGAAGTAAAAGAAGGCTCAGATCAGAATTTAGATCGCTAGCTCTGCTGTATTTGTCATAATTATTGTGTAAAGGAGGCTTTTATGTATATGCGCTATCAAAATCTTGTTTGCTGGCCAATATCATGGAGGTATTAATTCAAAACAATCCTGTCTTTTAACCCTTTGTATACAAATGGATTCTTCCTTCTGATTAGATATAATAAACTTGGGTTAGTCCATTGTACATATCTAGCAGCGTCAGTTTATAAATTTTAAAATATTGCATTTTTTTTCTGAAGATCCTTTTTACCTTAAACAGTGTAGACCCTGATGAAATGCCGCATTATGCAGCATTTCATCTGAGTCTTCACTGTTTGTAAAAGTATTCATTTAGGGGTTTTCCCGTATACAATGGGTTAGGCTAATGATAGTGGCATCTTCAACAGTCTTCCTTTGAAAAATGTTTCTGCCACAGGGCTATTCATGATGATGAACATAAGGCTGAGCAGCAATTTCAGCAGTAAGCAACCAAATACAATCTTCTTGCCAACAGTTAACATTATCAAACTTGAACTGCATTCCTCATATGCCAAGAGACAGAGTTTGATGATTTGTGGATTAAATACATATGGCATGATTCCAGATGAGAAGACATATTTTGAAGAAAAAGAAATTCTGAGCCATCAAAAATGTATATTACAGTCTTAAATTCATGGTCATATAGAACTAATATCTGAATAAAAAAACCCTAAAAAAACTAACAGATAAAATTTTCTTTTCAGAAGTGGTTTTAAAATGAATCGTACATGATGACTTCAGATTTTATCATGTTTTACTTTTTTTTTTATTCAACTATGTCTCAAAAAGGTCACCTATATGATTGTTGTGGAAGCCCAAAAGAACTGCCTTTAACCCTTTTAGGACCAATGGAATTTTCCATAAAGCTACATATAAAAAGTCGGGATGGTCCATCGTGTAAATTGAGGGGCCAGAGGTTATAATTTCCAAAAAGTATTGTACTTCTATCTCTGAAGATTGATTTTGTCTCAGCAAACAAGTCAGACCCTGATGAAATACTGCGTTTTGCGGGATTTTATCTGCGTCTTCACTGTTTGTCAAAGTACCCACAAAGGGTTAATAGGAAAATTCAGAACCACATTCAGAAAAAAAAATCATGCTTATCTGGAGCCATACATTATATCTATCTATAAATATATCTGGAAAATCTCATACGAAACTGAAAACAGTTACAAGCAAGTAAAGTTTCCCTGATAATGCCATAGTATTGGGACTAGGAAGTAAATTATATACATGTAAAATGTTTTAGTTCCTATTAAGGAGTTACCAGTCTAACAACTGATCAAAAGAAACCAGTCTAACATTTATATCACCAATTCACTGGTTTACATAAGATCATAAAGATATCCATCAGTCTTATATCATAAGAGCAATACTTACATATGAACAGAAAGTTGTCAGTCAAACATGTGAATAAAAAGTTACCAATCTAATGTGAGTCTAACAAAAGATCAAAAAGTCAATAGTTTAACATGTGATCAAAAGGTAACTAGTCAATTAATGTGTGTTCGAAAGGTTACAATCCTAAAGGTGATCAAAAAGTTCACACTATAACATGGGATCAAAATATTACCAGCCTAACATGAGAACAAAATATTACCAGTCTAATATGTGATCAAAATATGGTTAGTCTAACATAGAATCGAAATAGTACCTGTCTAACATGTGATCAAAATATTTCCAATCCAATGTATGATCAAAATTTTACCAGCCCAATGTGTGATCAAAATATTACCAGTCTAAGATGTGATCAAAGTATAACCAGTCTAATGTGTTATAAAAATATTACCAGTCTTACATGTGATCAACATATTACCAGTCTAAACATGTGATCAAAATATTACCAGTTTAATGTAGGATCAAAATATTACCTGTCTAATGTGTGATCAGATATTACAAGTCTAATGTGTGATCAAAATATGGCTAATCCAACATGTGATCAAAATATTACCTGTTTAACATGTGATCAAAATATTACCAGTCTAATGTGTGATCAGATATTACAAGTCTAATGTGTGATCAAAATATGGCTAATCCAACATGTGATCAAAATATTACCTGTTTAACATGTGATCAAAATATTACCAGTCTAATGTGTGATCAGATATTACAAGTCTAATGTGTGATCAAAATATGGCTAATCCAACATGTGATCAAAATATTACCTGTTTAACATGTGATCAAAATATTACCAGTCTAATGTGTGATCAAAATATTACCACTTTAACAGTTGATCAAAATATCAGTGGTCTAACATGTGATAAAAATATTACCATTCTAATGTGTGACCAATATATTACCAGACTAAATTAATTGGGGTTAAGGCAACACTGTTGTAACAATGCAATAAATAATGAGATACGACAGTGTTGCGTTAACATCACACGTGTGACCAAAATATTACCAGTCTAATGTGACCAAAATATTACCAGTCTAATGTGTGACCAAAATATTACCAGTCTAATGTGTGACCAAAATATTACCAGTCTAATGTATCTAATGTGATCAAAATATTACCAGTTGAATAGGTGATAAAAACTGATAATATTTTAACATATTTAGTAAATGTTGACTCGTCAACTTTAATAAACATCTAGTGCATCTTAATCTGTGAAATAAGGCATCAGTCTTGCATAAGAAAAGCTAATAAATCTTTAACCCATTTTCGACTTGGAAATCCTAAACAGGTACTCTTTACATACTCTTTCAGGAATGCTATCATAGTTTCAAACTGTTTGGATCCAGATCAGTACAAGTTTGGATCCAGATCAGTACTGATGTTCTGTCGGTCCTGATCTGGGTCCAAACTGTTTCCAAAGGTTATCAGCAGATGATAAAAGTTGCCGTTAGCAAGAATAGACTAATTATACCTAATATAAAGTCAATTTCAGTGAATATGAGCAGAGTAGGGCTGCCTGTTTATATAACAATAAGGCCATTAGAAAATATATACTCAGAAGAAAAAGTTTAGTCATACACTGTGTGCAATAATTTTGTAAGACAGTCTTAATATTGACAAAAACCTTACTAAAAATAGAATTCATGTAATGTCTTACAAATGTGAACATTTTCAACAAAACATTCCGAAAATATACCCATTTTCTTCATCAAAAATACATAAAGTGGTCAACATCAAAATTCAAATTTCATAACTCAAATATCAGTCTAGCGCCCCTCAGACGATTTCTGGTAGTACAGACGGAAATTCTCGTATCTGTTGCATGACTAAGTAATTTAAGAAGTTTCCAAGCACCCATGAAGCGATTACGTCATGTTGACGTCCCTATGACCTGAACTTCAAATGGCGTCTTTATCCGTGGTCTCCCTAACGAAGGTTTGTTATTGTTACCGCCAGGCCGTTGAAAATGTGTTTGCAGACGACAAATTGTTTGTTCACTGCAACCAAAACTGCGTGTTACGTCAGCAACAGGTGTACTTGTTTCAAGACGTCAAAACACGGTATTTCTGTAATTTGTAGATAGCCTGACCAGCCAATAAAGCTTGCTAGCACTGAATTTTCTCCGGATTATTGCAATAGGAACAACTTTCTTTCAATATCTAACAGTATTATGAGAAAAGAACCCTGCCGGTTTACCGCAGCACGTGCACATCATGCATTTTGAAATTTGGTTGATACAGTCTAATAGAGGCATTATTTGTCACGCAATGAACAGGTAAATGTAAAGTTACGATAATACAACTCATGCAAAAAATTTGACAATGATATATGCAGTATTGTTGATTTTATGAGAAAACATAAATACTGACTAAACTTTTTCTTCTGAGTATATTTTAAAAATTATACGAAGACCAAATCAAAATTATTCATTTATGTAGTTCTAGTTTACAAACTTTCACACTGTTTTTTCTACCCTGTTTTAAAACTTGTCTATGCAGTTAAACTAAAATGCCTTGCAAACATTGAGAGCCCATCAGAGATTTTTATATGATCTGGTTTATCAGAGTCTACAATGTTTTCCTTTCAGCTTAAAAATGTCCTTTCTTTTTGGTTTTTGGCACTAAACAAAGGGTAATGAAAGAATGAAATAAAAGGCTCTGTTTTATCAACCATTTATAATTTTTTTTACAATTTTATCTCAAAATAAAATGTAATCCATACATATTTCCATAATTTATTTGGCATATACAGCTGAACATAAATGGCTCAAACACCTTTGAAAATTTGTTCAAGATAGGGGTAGTTTGAGCCAATAAAATTAATTATAGCACCAGATCAGAATGATTTATAGGGATAATATAAGAACCTATCGTGAGTGTGAGGGTAGGAATGAAAAATCTGTCCCGAGGATTGCTGTTTGGCATCACGAGGCTTGCCCAGAGACGGATTTTTCTATCCTACCCTCACACAAATATTGGATTCCTTTTTTGCTCACCACTGTTTCTGACAGCTAGTTTTCTGCCTACTGGTGGTTTTGTCATATTATTTCACGAAATTCCATGATTTTTCCATGATTATTCAGGTTTTTTTCAATTTCTGTGATTTTTCCATGCATGGAACTTTTTTTTAGTGGTTTTCCAGGTCTTCCATGATTTCCAGAGCTTGTGGGAAGCTTGATCCATAATATTTGGATATCTTGGGCTATGGAAAAAATTCTGGGGACTCAAGAGGGAGTGCATATTAACAATGGTAAACAAGCCATCCATGTATGTATGATTGAAGTTTTATGTAACAGGAACCACACATATTTTAATTTGGTGGTACTTTCTCATCTTCAGGAAAAAGCTTGAAAATGCATGTTACTACTACACTCCTTCGAACAGGATCTGCGCTATTTATAGCACTCCATTAGGCTGCTATCAGAAACTGATCAGACCTGATCAATTTATTTACCTATTCGTAGGAGTGACTACAAAGATTTGATTATCTTAAAATGCTGATGATCCAATGAACATCAAAAATACCACTGGCCACAATTTAATACATTTTGTACTACAAAATTACTGTTACCAACTTCTTGAAATTGATGACAATGTGGTCTGCTTTCTCATCTCACATAAGTTTCAACTGATTGATAAGAAAATAATCACAAATTTACAATACAGTAAAACCTATCTTAAGTGGCCACTGAAAAAGAAGACCAAAATTAGTTTTCAAGATCGATTATCACTTAATACAGGTCAAAAGTATTGCAGAATGCCCCAAGGGGAGCATTCTGCAATACTTTCGACCTTCATTCAGCTACCATTTGTTATTAAGACCTTTGTTTTGTCTATTATTGAGTGGCCGCTTAAGACAGGTTTTACTGTACACTCAAATTTTTGGCCTATCTAGACCTTAAGGTAGATTGTCTACTTTCTTATTAATTGAGCCAGCTCATTTGATTTGGTACATATTGCATAGGCAACCTGTGAAGGGCTCAGTTGAGCCTCCCCCTATGGGCATTCTTGTCAGAATCTTCCCTGCTTGCAAACAGGAAAAAAGGGAGCCAGGCCTCCAGATAAGGGTGATTAAATGGAAATTATCATTCTTATTTCTCAACCAAAACATATGTTGTGGGTACTCAAAAGAACTTTCTCATTAAGACGGTTCTTTCGAGCACCTAAAACATATGTTTATACTGATGGATAAGAAAGTAATAGCAATTTTACGCTAAAAGTATTTAGCATATCTAGACCTACAAAAGCAGGTGAAGCAAAAATTAAAAAATCCAGCCCTATTTGATTGCCTGGGAGGTACACTATAAAGAATGACTCCATACAAATCCACTAAATGGGCCATGCATAAGAACCTTGAACTGGACACAAATAAATAATCTGGAAAAAGGGATCTTTCAGAAATAGAGAGAACCTACAATACAAGCCTGCGTAGACCATGTTCAAACAGACTTGCCCGGTTATTCTGCAACATTAGAAAATAGCCTTGTTCTTATATCTGGTGAGACTAGACTCTTTTTCTCTCCATAGCCATAGCCTATAGGACTGCCGTAGGGAACAACAGGACTCGTCTTTCTCTGTGGGGAGGCTTGTGGAGAAGCACCTTTAATAGCCATCTTCAGTTTAGCTGGACTCTGCCACCTGTGTCAAATAATATACAAGACAGTTTCTTTAATATGTGTAATACAGATTTGAAAATTTTGTACAGATCATAGTTCTGTCAGTTTGACCTTGACTCCATGTACATGCATTAAAATTTAACAAAAAAAGGTTAGAGAAAAAAAAGAACATTGATTTCTATATTTCTCCATAATATATCATTCCCACAGGCCCCAAAGTTAGCATTATAAGGATACTACATCCCACATGACTTGTGTATTGTTCAACTTTAGCATTTTACAGGTAAAAAAATAACAGCATAATTAGCACTTCCACCTTATTAAGTAATATTTATACCATGGGTTTATGCCTGTACGTGGAGATAATCCACGAGCTTAAGCGAGTGGATTATCTTACGTACAGGTGGACAAACATGGTATAACTATTTTATACCACCCATATCAGTGTAGACCATGCACATCACGAGATATTTTGTGCTAAAATTGGTAAGGGTGGTACCATAAGCGAAACTACAGGTATTCTTTAATGATCCTTGCCATTCAGAATGGGTATCATCAGGTAATCAAACTGCTTTGGGCATTGACGCAACAAAAGCGGTCTTCCGGGTTTCCAACAAAGCGAGGCCCTAAACCAGTCTCCTCAGCTACAGAGACTAGCTAGAAATTTGAAACTTCGCTTCTAGCAAGTTTAGATAACCTGATATGATACTTTCCCCAGAAATTTCAAAGGCAGTGATCAGTTTGCACAGATGCGCAGGCTGGTCGGCACCTTTCTGTTCGCAAACCCCCGAAGACAGGTTTTCTCCCTTTGAGGCCCATATTAGAACATGGAAGGAAGTGTTCAGGATTGCTTGAATTTAGAATTTTGAGGCTGACTTTCCAAAGAGAAGAGGGCCATCATGGCCCTCAATTGCTCACCTGAATTCTTAACCTTGGAGGCACTTAAGCAGAGTTGATTCATTTGAGCAATATAGGGAACATGGAGTATCGTAGATTTGACCAATGAGGAACATTTGTGTGAAATTATTTTTAATCTGCCCCAATGTTGTGTAATCAGTTCTATTTCTAGCTCTGGTAGCAATTTTGATCAGTGGAGCAAGACAATATAAGTCATCAAAACAGTACTGATTTTTCTCTGGTTGCCAAAATCTCATGTACAGGATCATATCTATTAATCAATAAAATCATTCCACTGTCATGCTACGAACATGATATGATAAGATGCATGAGAATTTGGTACTTTACCTATGGTAAACCTTCACTGCTTGCATAAAGAAATATCTAGATGAAGGGTCACATAAAAACAAGGTCTTATCTCTAATAAAATGTTTTTAAAAAACATTTCATATGATGCTCATTGAAAACGTTTAAATGGAGCCAACAACATAGGTCTTAAATAAGCAATCTTGATACCCCCTCCTTTATATCCAAGGCAATGCTTCAACCCTTAAAGCACCTACATGTCTTCTGCTGCATATATATGCTTAGATTATTGACTTATATAATTGTAGCAGCATACAGTGTGGACCCAGATCAGACTACTTCAGAGCAGTATGACCTGGGTCTACACTGTTTGTCTAAGACGCTTCTTAAACATTTCAGTAGATTACAAAACAGTTGACATTGTTGCGATCAGGACTTTTAAGAGTGTGTATCGAAAAACTAATTTTCTTATTTCTCAACCAAAACATATGTTGTGGGTACTCAAAAGAACCGTCTCAATGAGACGGTTCTTTTGAGCACCCAAAACATATGATAAAACTGATTGGTAAGCAAATATTTACAAATTTACGCTTACAAATTTTGTTTATCTTAACCTATGCATCTTTAGCCCTTAATGCACCAATCACAACAAAAGTTGTCTGCTTTTCTCGTCTGCTGAAATGTTTAAGAAGCCTCTATGGCAAACAGTGTGGACCCAGATCAGACTGCTCCTATAGGAGCAGTCTATTCTGGGTCCATGCTGTTTGCTTCTATACTTTATTAGTCAGTAATGTTAGGCAATTATTTGCAGCAGACGACTTCAGCAGACAACATTTTCAGATGCATTATTTTTCTTGGCCCTTTAAGGGTTAATCATCATGTGTACTCAAACAGCCAAGAAGCAAACACAACAAGATTTGTTTTCCATGTGTGGACTGGCCGCCAATAACAGCTACTTTGGCAAATGAATATTGCTTTTTTAAAGTGTATCACATGTGCATGTGCGGATAATTTCTTATCAAAGAGCCCTCTTTCTTTACCTGTATTTCTTGTCAGAACAATATCTACTCAAGTTTATCTTCCAATGAAACACATTGGGATGATACTCTGGTGACACAGTAGTATTTCCTAGAGCCCTAAATACATCTAAGTCTTCCCGAGATGGTTCACAACTGGAGAGAAAGAAAATGATGTCATAGTATAACTTTTTCATTGCATATATTTACTTTCAGAATCAAATCAGCTCTAACAATACATTGTTCATTAGTGGTAATATTGCAGCAATGCAAAGACAAACAGTGACATTTTCAGAAATCAAACTGTATGCTAAGTTTCGAGCAAAACTTCTGAAATCTAATAGGATGTAAGAAAATGGTTCTGTAAAAATGTGTGACTGGCACTTCACACCCTTTAAAATTCCTTATATCTCAACTTTCACTCACATGAAGCAGACTTTCAAGTCTTGAAAAAAACTTCTTTCATTCTTAGATGACCATTACATTACTGGCTATCATAGGGCCAGGAATACCAACTTTAATGCATAGTGTTATTTCACTTCAAGATGCAACATCATGTGAAAAAAGATGAATCCATCTTTGGCCAGTCATTGCGTACTAGGAAAATTTCACCCTTGGTGTCTGAATTTTAGCTAGAGACACGATAAGTTGTCCCCTTTTGTTTATCTGAACACTTTGCTTAAATTTCACAACATTGGTACTCATGATGGATCATTTTTCTTATAAAACTTACCCATGAATGTATGCAGGCTTAGCAAGGTTCACAGATCTCACAAAATGTGCCTTCAGCTTCACCTCCTCGCCCTTGTGTGTAAAACAAACATCCACTACTTCTCCGTCAGAGACTGCACTGATATTCCCATCACAAGAGAATACTTCAACATCTTCTACAAGCACCACTTGGTTTATATCATTCCCAGTGGGATACAAAACAATGTCAAACTTCATCTGTCCATTCACTGGTAACTTCTTAAATCTTACCAGTAGACACACCATGTCTGGATCTGAATCTAACAGATTCCGGTTATCTAACTCTTCTTTAAGTGTTGAGAGAGATGGACTATAGTTTAAATTTATACATACAGCACTTAAATCTGAAAAGGGGCTATTTAAGCTGGACTCATATATATCTTCTTCAGCAGTTTTAAAAGATGAAGTAGAGTCGGACCTATCAGACAGCAGGTGTTTTCTACCAATATCAGATATGTGTAAAGGAGAATCCGACTGGCTGCCACTTGCAGCAGTTTTATTTAAACCAGCAGAGTTACTACTCTCTTCTATACCATTAACATCTTGATTAGAATTACCATGTATAGCACCATCCTTGACAGTAGTAGATTTATCTGGTTCTTCAGCAATAATTGTTTGACCTGTTGTAGATACAGCAGTAGAATTAGTTTGTAACACAGTTTCTTCAGTTTTACTGTCTGTTTTATCTATATCTTGTTTCTTTATTTCCTCATTGTGATTCGTTATATCTGGAGTATAATTAACATCTGATTTATTATCAATTATTTCATTACTACTGGAAACTACGGTGCCAGTTTTGCTCAGATTATCAATGTTTGTTTCTTGCTCTTTAGAAACTATAGCATTTTCTTTCTGATTGTTTCCTACTCCATCAGGTTTGATTTCATCTACATGATTGTCAGCTAGTTTAGTCTTCAATTCATTCAAATTATTGTTCTTCTTATCATCTTGATCTGAAGTTGTGGTATCCAATTTATTTCCAGCTGAGTTATCAGTTAAAGAGTCATCAAGGACAGATAACTGGGCAAAACTTTGTGACAAACTTGTTACAGGACTGAGAATATCACTACTACTCTGACTAGATGTTCTACTCCCAGGCAGAGGACTATCACACTGGCCTTTCTCCACTACAGGTTTACTATCAACATTCACATTCAGTTTATCATCATCTGAAGAAGGGGATTCATCATTTAAACAACCATTGCCATCACCATTGGTGTTAGGGTAATCTATATCAACTGTATCTTTTACAACAACAAAATCCTTTCTATCATTGATACCACTAGCAGAGCAACCAACCATAGTTTGCTTAACAATATCACAGCTCTTAGCTTTGATTGGTGAAGAAACTTCTGTTAAATCTTGAAATATTTCTTCTATTCCATGCCTATCTTTGAATTCCTTAATAAACTTCAGCCACACTGATTTCTTAAAATACTCCTCTAAAGCGTCCAGACCTTCAGAGGTGGAAAGATCGGCATATGAATCCAGGAAATCCCAATGTTCTATCCAGGGTATTTTCATCTCATGTGCTAAGTACCTGGAACAACAGAAAACATATGCAGGGTTCCCACAGAAATTCAACAACACAATTCCATGATTTTTCTATGATTTTCCATGATCAACGATGTAATTTCCATGACTATTTAATGCACGTCCTCCAAAATGCCCCTTTTAGCGAGGGCTTCACAACGCAGAGCATAAATGTGGAATGCATCAACAGAAGTATATTTAAATCAGCATGCTTTTAGACTCTGCATGCATTTTGAAATAATTAAAACTTGAAACCACCAGTAGCCAGAAAACTAGCTGTCAGACACACAAGTTTTGTGTGTCTGACAGCTAGTTTTCTGGCTACTGGTAGTTTCGTCAAATAATTTCACACAATTCCATGATTTTCTATGATTTTTAGTTTTTTTTTCAAATCCCATGGTTTTTCCATGCATGGAACTTTTTCCGTGATTTTCCAGGCTTTCCATGATTTCCAAAGCTCGTGGGAACCCTGACATATGGGCCAGGCCATGAGATAATATAGGGACCACCGTGTTCATGGGTGAAAGTTCACAATTTCCAAAATCCTGAACTTTCGAAACTCTGGTCTTAAAACTTGCAGTATGCCCACTAAATATTCACAATTTCAAGTGTATATGGTCAATTGTCTTGAGACAGACCCAATATAAATCAGAGATCCTATTATAATCTCCCTAATTCAGCATTTTGAGGCTGACTTTCCATGGAAAGTCAGCCTCAAAATCCTGAATTCAGGAATAATTCTGAAAACTTTCACCAATGCATGTTTCATCATGCATTAACATTTTCCCAGTCTGGAGGAAGCTATCTGAACAGGAGGCCGCTATGCCAAGTATTCATACATCTTCGGAGGGACCTGGCAAGTGTTCATGCAATGAAAATAAAATGTGTAACAAACAATTTCCAAAACTTCAGAAATACACATCTTAGACTTGCAGTATGCCTACAAAATGTTAACAACTTCAAGTTTAAAAGTTCAAACTGAAAATAAATCAAAAGTTATTATAATCTGCCTAAGTCAATTCAGAAATCAAATAATTACAGTCCTGATCAGTATGCAGATGGACAGGCTAGTCTGCAGTGCTGTTCCATACCACAATAAAAACATCACAGACACTGTATAATAGGATCAATGCTTATTTATTTTATAGCAGAATAATAGTTGAGTCAATATATCTACCTGCCAATCCTCTCCATTCCCTTCTCACAATCCCCTCTCTTGGTGTTAACATATAGCCTGGCCTTTTCGGGGCTCTCAGACGGTGGGGTTGTCCACTTCTTGTGGAAATGACTAGCCTGAAGATAAAACAGTACAGGGAATATGAAAATAATATTTAATATTCATCTACTTATGCTTTGATGCTTTTTCCAAGTAATATTTTGGGAAAAACCCTTAGAATCTTGTACATCACAATTACTAATTTTTATTCAACCAGTATAAGACATAATGCCTAAACATAAAGAATAATATCATCAAAAGCCTTCAGATAGAAAAATGGTCACAAATATTTATTATCTCTCACTCATAAAAGGGATTTTAAATAATTTTTTCCATTAACATTTCCTGTGTTCCGAATAAACTGTTTGAATACAAGGCCCCTAGCTAGGTCCTGAGTTCATACATCTTCAAAGGGACCATGCAAGCCAAACATTATTCCTGCCAAAATTCATTTTGAACAATTTATGTCACAAGTGTAACACACCAATTACTACAGTTACCGCTGTAAAAAGATGGCTCTTAAAATATAGGCACTTTCATTTTTGTTTGTTTCATGTTTCATGATACATTTCTTTAAAATTATATAAGAAGGCATGGCTAGACTGTAAAATCACTATTTTTCGAAAATGCATGTTTTTTTTATATGCAAAGATAAAGAAGCCTGAGAGATTTTTTTAAAATATTAATTGTGCTGTTTCCACAAAAATGCCCTTTAGAATTAAAGTACAAAAAATTTACTTGTAATTTGCTATGTATTTCATATTGTTGCTTTATTAATTACTGTTTGAAGGAACAAAATAATGTAAAAGGTTTCGGTAAAAAATAAGGTGTTACACTCTGGACATTTGCTTTGAGGTCTTAAAAACACACAAAGATCTTTCAGCTTGGAAATTTTTGTTAGAGTTAACTTTATGGCACTTGGTCTCATGAAATAAAGAGCAGTTTACAAAGTCAAGCTCTATATGAAGATAATGTGTGCAAAAGAAGTCAAAATTTACACTCGGGACATTTCTGGGTTACAACACATAAAATGGTACTTGCTAAGCATAACTCAACATACAACAGCAAAGCCATGGTTTTTAGGGAGCTGTAACATCACACTTATCATTTAGGGTCAGTGTAGTGAAAGTAGACCTACTGCATGGAAATTAAAACAGGCTTCTGTCTAATGATTGTGTTTTTTGGCTGATAATTATTTTCATGGGTGCTTCCTTTTGATAGGGATCTAAAGTATTAAAATATATGAAAAAAACTTTATTCATATTCAAAAACTAATTGTCCAATAATTGGAGTTTACACTGAAATATAAGGTTATCTTGACAGGATATGCTGCATGATTGTCGAAAGAAAAGTTGGGTTTTTTCAAATGTCACACCTTATTTGTTACACTTGGGACATTTTTGGCTACTTATTGCTACATAAAAAAAGTTCTATTACACCTATTCTTATGAAATTTAGAAGCAACTTTAACATTTTTATAACACATATTAAGGCATTATCTAACCATCAGCAAGTCTTTTCAATTTTAGTGTAAGTCAGTTTGAAAAAAAGGACTCATTATTTTTGAAATGGCACATAAGTATTTATGCAAGAATTATATACTGTATACTTACGTATGTTTGAGACATAGGCCCAGCACAAGCTCTGACAGACAATACCGGATCTTTGGGGCTCGGTGACAAACTGGACAAACTGGCGATTCCTGCATGTGATTTGCTAATGTCAGGTGACCAAGGCTGCCCAATCACTGGCTGGGTTGAGTTGTCGTAGGAACGTATCAATGGCACATAATACTGACCTAATGGAAAGAGTATATGTATCTTATATGAGTAAGGTACAGATGAAACAATCCTCACTAAGGTCACAAAACACCATGGGACTAGCCCACTGATGAAAACATTGATGATATAACTTTTTTCTTGTAAACCCTTTCCTTAACAAGGGTCTGTCAGCCCTGGATCACTCTGAAAAATGACTTGTCAGGGGAGAGCTTTATCCTGGCCACCATGCAGCTATGAATCATTGAGGGTCAATTTTGCATAGAACCATAATTTGAACAAATTTTGTAAAGTACCACTTGGTCATGCTACAATGTACATATCAGATATTTAGGCTCTAGTTCTTCTTAGTGATTCCAGACAAGAATATCTTTTTATGTTTTCTCTATATAAACCTATAATAACCATGCCCCAGGGACCTAATTTGAACAGACTTGTTAAAAGTCCATTAGGTTATAGATGCTACATACCAAACATCAAGGCTCAAAGCCTAGTATTTTTAGACAAGATGATTTTTTTTTCGTTTTCACTATGTAATCAATGTAAAAAAAAATCAAAATAAGTAAGGGTGCAAAGATCAGGAATCGATACAATCAAGCACCACACCTGACCCAGGATACCAACGGGAAAGTGACAAACTCACAGTCAGACACAAAAAAACAAGAGCCAAGAGGTCAGCCCTTTCCCAGCAGGTGACCACAAGGCACATATAAACAGACGCGAACAAATGCATAGCAAACACAAGACAGAAAAAACATAAAAGATCCACAAAAGAAGTACCGCCTTGGAACGGTCAGTAAAATATTTTACTGGAGAACTTAAACCGGTTTAACGGTGCAGCGGTTTAACGGTTTAAAGCCTCAAAACACAACCATGTTATATCTCAATCAATGTATTAATAATTAGCACTACCTTGTAAGAGCTCTCCTATCTTAGAAATGGTGGAAGTCAAAGCATCATAACTCCTTGTACATATCAACTGAAATAAGAAAAGCAAAAATAATAAAATAACCTGTAGGCATAGGTCCAGATAAGCAAAACCTTTTGATAGTATTGTGATCATTTTCTTATTCATCGAAGTAAACATGTGATTTGGGTCTCATTGAGACAGTTCTTTTGAGTACCCCAAACATGTTTTGGTTGAGAAATAATAAAATAATTTTCAAATTTGCTCTCTTATCTGGAGGCCTAATGTAGGCACAGCCAACTCATATAATAAGCCTTGATGCCCAGTTTGATCAGTCTTAGCTGTCTATATGAAGGAAGGGGTATATGTCCACAGTAATGTATAATGTATATGGTAACATAGGTCATAGAATAGGCCTGGCTTCGAGGTTATAAAACTTGAGTTCATTCTCAGACTCAAGTTTTATAACCTTGAGGCCTGGTCAAAAGAAAACCTGATTTTGTTGCGTGTGATCAACAATAGTACTAACAGGCAGGGGACAAAAATTCCACCCGTCCTCTCGTAATCTAGAAAGAATGAGTAATTCTTCCCAAAGCACTCGTCCTGTAGGACGAGTGCTTTACGAAGAAATACTCAAGGAAGTCATATTACATATTACTCCCTTTCTGTTCTTTATAGCATATGGTTTTAAAGGACGAGTGCATGTGTTTGCAGGGCGAGTGGAAATTGTTAGTCACTCATCCTGCAGGACAAGAACAATATTGAAATATTTTTGTTCCCTGACAGGCCTGCACATATGTGCTCAGAAAACTAAGGTCTGTCATGGACAAAATCAAGTCAAACCTAACATGGGTAGTGAAATCATGATTGATGTCAGATGGCACTGGCAAAGAACATTTTTGGGAGCCAACTGTAAGCATTAGACTGGACTATAGCTTAAGCACAAACTGGCCCTTTTTACCATAAATATGATAATTCTGTTGATTAAATGACTTAAAATCTAAAGCCCAAGTCCCACAAAGCTTGCAGATGCACTGCGACCTTGCAGCGACTAAAAAAATGTAAATCGCAGAGAGGTTGCAGAGGTCGCAGCAAGGTTTAACAAAGGTCGCAACAAGGTTGCAGCAATGTCCCAGATGGGTCATCGCTCAAAATCAGTCGCCGCCAGTATTTTGAGCATGGCAAAAGACTAGCGGTGACTAATTTCCATTGCTGACTATACTAGTCATTAGGGTTTTCTAGGAGTCGGAGATCAGTAGCTGACAAATTCCCGAACAGTCCTTGATCTGTCGTTGACCTAATTCATGAATACTTTGACTGAGAAATCTTCCGCAACCAGTCTTTGACTTATCGGCAACTGACTGGTGAACGATCGGCGACTGGTCCCCGACAGGTTGCAGAGCCAGCTTCAACATGCCGCTATCTTGCCATCCTGACATCATTTCACCACAAGTGTTGAAAGTGTGTGCATCATGGGGCAGGGCTTCAGATTTTTTTCAAGCTTGGTGGGCCGGAGTGACCCATATAGCAAAAATTGGTGGGTCTTTTTCTGAAATGATGGGCCCAAGCATATTAAACTAACCACAGTTGACATTTGGGTTGAACACTTTATTTACATACTTTCACCAATTATTGCTTAATGCAGGTCAAAAGTATTGCAGAATGCTCCAATTGGAGCATTCTGCAATACTTTCGACCTTCATCAAGCTACCATTTGTTATTTAGATCTTTGTTTTGTCTTTTTGAGTGGCTGCTTAAGACAGGTTTTACTGTATTGACTACCTACAGGTACTTTCTGTTTGTGGAGTTCGTAGACTCGCTGTAAGATGAATATTTTTTCTTAAAGTGAGATTTTTCACAAATAAAAAGGATGGGTCCACTGGCCCCACTGCCTTGGAAAGTGATGGGCCATATTTTGAAATCATGGGACAATGACCTGGACCCACCATAAATCCGAAGGCCTGATGGGGCATTTAGATTGTCAAAAATAGACAGCAGTACCAGATCAGATGGTAATAATTACTACAAAATTCAGACTCCTGATTCTGATGATGATCTCAGCTGTCCTAGAGACAAATTGAGCTGGGTATATCAAATGCTGAAAATGTAAGCTCAGAGCATAGTATATAGGTTCTAGCAGAATCATCACAACCACAACTGCAATGCTCTGTTTTGTTGTAAGCGAAATAACTTTATCTAATGTATTATCATGATGGCAACTTGCACAGAAATTGTTTTTTTCAGACCAGGACCTCTCACCTATATATCTACATAAGGGTAGAATCCCCCCCCCCCCCCCCCCCCCCCCCCCCCCCCGTGGCTTAGGCTGCTGTCCGTTCTAAGGCGGTTGTTTTGTTGTTGACTTTTTGTTTATTGTTACTCCCATTGTGGGAGTCTGTAATTGTTCTATGTTTTGTTGTACGCTACTTTATGTCCATTCTAGTATTGCAATCATCTTGATGAGGCTAAGGCTGCTGTCCATTCTAGGGCGGTGGTTCTGTTGTTGTTGACTTTTTGTGTAATTGTTCTACGTTTTGTTATACGTTACTTTATGTCCATTCTAGTATTGCAATCATCTTGATGGGGAAGAGAGAGCTGGTTGCTTGGCTTAATTTGTCTTCCTGTTGTCTCATGATCGTTGAGTGGCTCTTCCTTGCGGTGCCATGGGGTTGCCTGCAGTTTGTGATTGTGGTATTTCCTGATCATACTCACTTACTATTTCGGACATTTGTTGGCCTAAAAAGATTTTCCTTCATCATAAATGATGACTTCTTTGAAGAAGGGGAGTATTACAGGCCAGGCATTCTCACCTACATACCTACATGAGGTAGATTTTGCATAGCTTCTAGTATATAATCAATCTATGATAACTGCATCAGCGAGTCAACTCTTTGGCTCAGTGGTTAGAGCATTGGTCTTGTACCGGGGCGACCCGTGATCGATTTCCAGCGAAGGCACTGGACTTTTTTCAGCTATGCTTTACTTTGTTATGGCTATCATGTTGTAAGACTATCCAGTCGCTGATTGGTTGCTGACGCTTGTCGATTTTTCCCAACTAGTCACGGTCCCATCGCTGATCTGTCGCAACCAATTGCAGACTAAATGCTAAACGATCCCTGAACGTATTGTGATCGGTCGGTGACTGATGGGAGACTGGTCAGTGACCACACCAGCAATGGAAAAACAGTTGCAATGGTTGCATAGGTTACAATCAAAATCAGTTGCGCCGAGGTTGCAAGCTCTGAGGGACTGGAGCTTAAAGCAAGCAATCATAATTTATTATTTTGTCTTGGTAAAATTTGACTGTAAAACATATGGGACATTACTTCAACAAGGGACATAATACTTATTGCCTGTAAACTCCCCATTATCGGTAAGTTGGATCAGTAGACAGGACACAGTTTAACATTGACAAGTGTAGACTCAGAACAGTCTGGAACACTTGCTCTTAAGTGTCTAAACTGTTTAGACTTAACCCTTAAAGCACCAAGAAAAAAAATGCATCTGAAAATGTCGTCTGCTGAAGTTGTCTGCTTCAAATAATTGCCTAACAATACTGGGGAATTAAGTTTAGTAGCAAACAGCGTGGACCCAGAACAGACTCCTCCTATAGGAGCGGTCTGATCTGGGTCCACACTGTTTGCCATAGAGGCTTCTTAAACATTTCAGCTGACGAGAAAAACAGACGACTTTTGTTGCGATTGGCACATTAAGGGTTAAGAGTCTAAACTGTTGGATCAGGTGATTGATGTCAAGATGACCATGTTTTAAGGGTTTTCAGGTCCACTTACTTCTTTTGGTGTCCGTCCCCACTTGTTCTTGAGGTATTTATCTGTCTTTGGATGGGTAGCTAATACTCTAACAACCTCCTCATATCCAAACTTGCAGGCCATGTGTAAGGGAGACTCACAATTCTGCAAAAAGAACGAGAAATGAGTTGTTTCTGATAAAGTTGCGTAGTAACCTTTGTAAAAACATCCACAGAGATATGCCTGAACAAACAATGCACACTCAGATCAGATGGCTCCTAAAGGAACATTTTGATCAGAGTTTATATTTTTTAAATCAGTTATAATAGCAGTCCATAAATCACATTCCTGATATACATGTATACAGCTCTCAATCCTGAAAAAAAATTTCACAAGACAAGGAAACTGAATAAAAGCTAGCTTTTAACCAATTTGGGAATTAATTTTAACCCCAATATCTTCATGTTCTATACATACTTATAATTAGTTTAGGCAGCAAAACTCAAAGTTTGAAAGTCCAGAATGGAAGACCTCAAGCCTAAAAAAATTAGGATTGATCCCTGTTGCCATTACATCATCTATCATTACCATTTATTATATGACTTTTGGGGTACTGTCAAGGCGGCACCTCATGAATGCGTAATCAGGACTGGTCAACCTTAGACATCGGTAAAAGCTGAAAATGAGGCGTGGTTTTATTCAAAAGTAACTGTATCATCTTGCGTCATTACCTCAGTATAGAGGCAAAACACATTATTTAGTCCTTAAAATGCCATCAAAATAACTGCATCTGAAAATGTCTATTTATCATAAGCATAGAGGCAAACAGTTTGGACCCAGATCAGACTGCTCCAATAGGAGCAGTCTGATCTGGGTCCACACTGTCCAAGAGGCCTCAAATATGTGAGTGGACGACAAAAAAACATACATTTTGTGATTATGCGCTTTAAGGGTTGATAAATGTGAGTTTAGTGTGTATACGGTTAGGATTTTCATGAAATGCACGCACCTTTGTGCGGCCGAAACAACTTATTTATTCTTCACCAAATTGATAATAGAACCTGCTTTCCCATGTTTAACAGATGAAATAGCCAAACCACACCCAGATATGAATATTAAAGTTGCCGCCTTTACAGTATTAAAGCGAAAAGTCTATTAATACAAACAACATCAGGTTGTAAACTGGAAAAATTAAAAATTAGAATTATTCATAATTATGGTGAGGAGCTGAAGCTTTTGAATGTTTTAGGAAAATAAAGTGATAGATCTCCTATATTTTCCATCTTAATTGATCTGTCTTCCAGTTGAAAGCATCTTATTAAAAATTTGTTTCCAAATTTCTCGACCAAAACATATTTTGTGGGTACTCAAAAGAACAGTCTCAATGAGATTGTTCTTTTGAGCACCCAAAACTTTTATTTGAACCGACTGATGAGAAACCTTTCACAATTTTAGGCTCAAAATGTTTGCTTACATTGTATCTGGACCTTTGTATGCCACAGATTTTCATAGGTCAACATATAAACATTTTAGTGTAAAATTGTGAATATTTTCTTGACCATCAATTTTAATATGTATTTTGGGTGCTCAAAAGAACCGTCTCATTAAGGTAGAGGTCTACAAGAAAGTTGATGTCCTTACCCCTTTCTCACTATCTGGCATATTAAGGTAGAGGGCTACAAGAAAATTGATGTCCTTACCCCTTTCTCACTATCTTGCATATTAAGGCAGAGGTCTACAAGAAAGTTGATGTCCTTACCCCTTTCTCACTATCTGGCATATTAAGGCAGAGGTTTTAACTTTACAAGAAAGTTGATGTCCTTACCCCTTTCTCACTATCTGGCATATTAAGGCAGAGGTCTACAAGAAAGTTGATGTCCTTACCCCTTCCTCACTATCTGGCATATTAAGGCAGAGGTCAACAAGAAAGTTGATGTCCTTACCCCTTTCTCACTATCTGGAATATTAAGGCAGAGGTCTACAAGAAAGGTGATGTCCTTATCCCTTTCTCACTATCTGGCATATTAAGGCAGAGGTTTACAAGAAAGTTGATGTCCTTACCCCTTTCTCACTATATGGCATATTAAGGCAGAGGTCTACAAGAAAGTTGATGTCTTTACCCCTTTCTCACTATCTGGCATATTAAGGTAGAGGGCTACAAGAAAATTGATGTCCTTACCCCTTTCTCACTATCTTGCATATTAAGGCAGAGGTCTACAAGAAAGTTGATGTTCTCACTATCTGGCATATTAAGGCAGAGGTTTTAACTTTACAAGAAAGTTGATGTCCTTACCAATTTCTCACTATCTGGCATATTAAGGCAGAGGTCTACAAGAAAGTTGATGTCCTTACCCCTTTCTCACTATCTGGCATATTAAGGCAGAGGTCTACAAGAAAGTTGATGCCCTTAACCCCTTTCTCACTATCTGGCATATTAAGGCAGAGGTCTACAAGAAAGTTGATGTCCTTACCCCTTTCTCACTATCTGGCATATTAAGGCAGAGGTCTACAAGAAAGTTGATGTCCTTACCCCTTTCTCACTATCTGGCATATTAAGGCAGGGGTCTACAAGAAAGTTGATGTCTTTACCCCTTTCTCACTATCTGGCATATTAAGGCAGAGGTCTACAAAAAAGTTGATATCCTTACCCCCTTTCTCACTATCTGGCATATTAAGGCAGTGGTCTACAAGAAAGTTGATGTCCTTACCCCTTTCTCACTATCTGGCATATTAAGGCAGAGGTTTACAAGAAAGTTGATGTCCTTACCCCTTTCTCACTATCTGGCATATTAAGGTAGAGGTCTACAAGAAAGTTGATGTCCTTACCCCTTTCTCACTATCTGGCATATTAAGGTAGAGGTCTACAAGAAAGTTGATAGTTTTATTGAGGCTTTCCTCTGTATGTTTGGTCTGACAGTAGAGCTGCTGCATAAACTTCCTGTCTTCTAGTGTGTCCAGAATTGCTCGACATATCTCAGCTTGGTTCTTCATTGCAGCAATATGCATCGCAGAGTAGTGGAATCCTTCCTATACATTGAAAAGACAAACAGATACATCAAATTAATATAACATAAGAAGATCATACAAAACAATGTGTAACTTGTAGAAAAAGAAGTCAGAGCAATATTGATTTTTAAAAGACCTTAAGAGTTACTGATTAAGCCACATTAAGGTCCATTGTCTTACAAAGTTTCAAAAATCTATTTTAACTGTTATGTCAGATGCTGATTGCAGACTTGTACTGCAGACATGTACATACAACATAATACATGTGAAAATAGTCCTTTCCCTTTAATTTGATATACTTCAGAAAAACAATGTTTTGACCTTTTGACCCCACCCCAGGGGCTGAGGGTGTGTGTAAGGACAGAGTATGTGCTTGCATGGTGCTCTATGCTCCATTCCCTTTAATTTGATATGCAACATGACTACTTTCAGTAAATAAATTGTTTTGACCTTTTGACCCCACCTCCAGGGTCAAGGGTGTGAGTAAGGACAAAATATGTGATTGTATGGTGCTCTATGCTCCATTCCCTTTAATTTGATATGCAACAAGAATAATTTTAGAAAAAAAGTTTGAACAATTTGACCACACCCCAGGGACCGACCGATGGTGTGTGTAAGGACAAAATATGTGCTTGCATGGTGCTCTATGCTCTATTTCCTTTAATTTGATATGCACTATGACTACTTTCAGAATATAAATTGTTTTGACCTTTTGAACCCAACCCTGTGGTCAAGGTCAAGGGTGTGTCTACGGGCAAACTATTTGCTACTATGTTCCTGCATAATTTGATATGCAACATGACCATATTTTGAAAAAGTTGATTTTTGGCCTATCCCCACCCACTAGGTCCATCCAGGGGGCCCGACCCAGGCCTTCAAACTTAAACCATGTCTGCATGTGTAATTTTGGTAAAAATATTGACAACTGACTTAGTTAATGTGTTAGACCTTTTCTACAGGCAAAATATTTGCTACCAAGAAATTGCATGCATCTTTTCCTTTTATTTGATATGACCATATTCTGAAAAAAAATTTTTTTGGCCTCCGCCCTACCCCTTAAGTCCACCAAGAGGATCGGACCATAGCTAGTTTCATAGCTATTGTACCTCTGTCTTTTGGTAAAAAATATTGACAACTGACTTAGTATTGCAAAAATTAAATATTTGACCTTTGACCCACCTAAGGGGCCAGGGGGTTGGTGTAAAAATTCTGTCGCAGTCATGCTTATCTACAGGCACTGGGTAATCATGGCCTATAGAGAGAAGTTGTCAGATATAATAGCTTTGGGGAAATGTGAAGTTCGTTACACAAGAAAATCCAATATAGCTTTTGCATTAGCCAAAACCGAAGTAAAAAAGGCCATAACTCCGTCAAAATTTTAAGGGTGATCTTCAAATTCGAACTTGACCTGTATTTAATCATGATGCTTTACCCTCTTGTAAACTTTGAATGAAATTGATGAATTCCTTCTTAAGTTATTAATCAGAAACCAAATGTGACGCCGCAGACGATGCTGCCGCCCCCGCCACGGCCGACAGAGCCATGATCCTATGTGTCGACCATGCTTCGGAGGCCACACCAAAACACAGTCTCCATTAACAGGGCTATATCTTTTAAAAATGAGTAAAATTAAAGTACTTTTCAAGACCTTAGAGTAATCTAATATCACTTGAGCATGTTTAGTATTTTATAACTAACATACATGGTAAATGACAGGAGTATCACCACTACTGATGAGGTATCTTGGATTATTCCAGATACAGTCAAGGAACTGTTTCACTTCTCCTTTCTCAATCATCTTCCTGGCTATAAACAGCTCCTGGGGTCTAGGGGCCTTATAGGGAACACTTTCTGTAGACAGTTCAGCTTCCTTGTTACACCCATCCTGAAAAAACCCTTCAGCATTAGTGCCTTACCAAGCCTGAGAGGCCTCTAGATAAGCATAGGTTCAGGTAAGCAAATTTTATTTGCGCAAAATTTTAATTATTTTCTTACCAATATATGAAAACGCATTTTGGGTGCTCAAAAGAACCTTCTCATTGAGACAGTTCTCTTGAGTACCCACAACATATGTTTTGAATGAGAAATAAAGAAAATAATTTTCCAATACGCACTCTTATCTGGAGGCCTGGATAAGGGTGCATAATAATGAAAGATTTGCGCATTTAGGCCACATAAAAAATACCTGTGTTTAGGGTAACCTGACCCTACCTAAATTTAATGGTGAAACCTAGATTTTTTCAAGCTTTCTTGAAAAATTATGATTTTATTGCATTTTGAAAGGCCAAATGCTTTTCAAAATGCATAAAAATATATTTTTTCCCGAAAAAAAATAATTAAAAAAAATATGTGTGCCTACCCGTTACCTGAAACACACTTAGTTTTTTATTTGGCCTTATCAAACGAATCAAGAAAGGCATAAAAAACGATAAATGCACAATGCACTCATTTATAGATGGTGAATATGGTATTATCTGTATGAACCATGCATGCATATAAAAAGAAACACACATTTCCTCATGAACTGACAGTTTTATGACATTATGTACAAGCATAGTTCATTGCTTGTTTGAGGCTTACCCAGTATGCAAAGAGTTAATGCACTTTTACTTCACAGCAGGATAATGCAGTTAATCAGTGTTTTTGTTAAGAGGCAGCAGCCGGCAAAAATAGCCACCTACTTTGCCTTCTGTGCCAGCTACTTTGATAAATTGGTCCATATGTTATACTATAAAGCAGTGAATTTGGCCAGGTTCATGACAATGTCTGCTGGCTACCCCAAAACTTAGAGAGATCCCTGATTTAATGCACTTTTTATCAGTTAATGCACTTTACTTGACACTTTTAATCAGTTAATGCATTTTTACTTCACATCAAGATAATGCAGTTAATGCGCTCTTAATAGTTAATGCACTTTTACTTGACACTCTTAATCAGTTAATGCACTTTTACTTGACACTCTTAATCAGTTAATGCACTTTTACTTGACACTCTTAATCAGTTAATGTACTTTTACTTGACATCAGTGTATTTTCCATTTAGTGTGCATGACAAAGTAAATGAATACAGAGCAGTCCTTTTATAACACACATCATTAATAACATAGGTTTGGATACAACATGGTGATGTTGTGGCTCCCAAATTTTTTAAACCATGGAATTTTACAGAGGAATCATAGGAAAATGACCATTTTATGGTCATTTTTGTAACACTTTTGTGTATAGGTACTTTTTATTCATGTAATGGCATGTATGTGCCCAATTCTGCGGTTATGAAATATCCAAGTGGACATCTCATTAAACTGAAGATAACAAAGGTCAACCTATTAGAAATATCACAATTTCTTTGATCTCATTTTTAGTGCCTTCCGATAAACGCTTATACAGCTAGCTGGAAGGTTATTAATGAGATACTGTAAAGTTCAAGTAAAAGGTTGTATATTCAACCTTGCTGCGCCGAACAATATTTCAATACACTGCAGATTCAGAACAGTTGGCTTCTGGTGAAGCTGTCTGATCAGGTCTGCACTGTTTGTGTTTCGAATGGAAACGTTTGCCATAGTTAGGCGTCATTAGAATGACAATTGATAAAAACATAAATTAGTTCAGGTTATTCGGCGTAGCAAGGGTTGAATTTGACCATGGATATTTGTGAATCTCATTTCGACCAATCGAAATGGCTCTACTGACCGAACCCTCTACCGATGACCAATGGAATGGCTGTCCTTGCGATACGCCACTACGAACAGAGAAATGCATGATGGGATTGGAGATACCTCAAAACCGGGGTGCACCCTCTTCCATCTCAGTTTTCCGCTTGACTCAGAGAGTGAAATTGGGAAAGGTTTTGGACAGTCGGGTTTCTAAAAATTACTATTTAAATTATATAAAATAAATCACTCAACTTTCGACCAAGGTTGGCAATCGACCGGTCAATATGCATATTGACCAGACCAGTGGTCAATACTGGTTTTAACCGGTCATTACTGGTCAATTGGTCGATTGAAAAAAAACATGGTTGATGTGAAGATACTTAGCATTAGTTATCCTATTTTACTGGACTCTATAAACAGACTTAAAACTGTTTCAATATAAGATAATACAGGCTTAATTGAAAATGTGTTTCTTGTCTTCCTATTGAATTAAAAAATTCATGAATAATTATTTAAAATAGGCCGTAAAACAAACAAAAATGAAATGTCAATAGTTTTAGATCTTCGGTCTCAATCAAACTGAATCATTACCACAACTTTCAGTTTAGACTTTAGACAGGGCTTCCATTAACTTTCAAATTCAGGAAGTCCAGACTTCCTACCTTTGAAATTTGGAAGTCCCATTGATTTTTTTTGGAAGTCCCACTTTTTTCTGTGATACGGTCGGGGTATGGCGGATTGTTAAACTTGCTTTGAAAAATAAAAATATATATTTCAGAGATAATTCTTCTTTGTTCCTCACAATGCATTTTTACTTTTAATTGCTTATAATGCTACAGAGGGGATGTCTGGTGTCTCCTGAATTGTCATGTAATCAGCCTAGATGGGGAAGAGAGAGCTGGTTGCTTTGCTTTGCTTGTCGTCCTGGTGTATTGTGAGTGTTGTGTTGCTCTTCCTCACGATGCCACGGATTTGTCAGCAGTTTGTGATTGTGGTATCACTATTTTTGATGCCCATGTAGTCTAGTCTTGGACTGCAGTATGGTCAGCTGAGCATAGGATTTTCATCAATATAGCTTATAACACACACCATGCTGAGTCTGAATGTAACCTGCATTCAGATAGATAGATAGATAGATGGATGGATGGATGGATGGATGGATGGATGGATGGATGGATGGATGGATGGATGGATGGATGGATGGATGGATGGATGGATGGATGGATGGATCGATAGATCGATAGATAGATAGATAGATAGATAGATAGATAGATAGATAGATATGGATGGATAGATAGGAATTTGTTTGGGAGTGTTGTGTAGCAATTGTCATTTTAAAAGCTTGTACTTGATTGTGTAACAATTATTTTTTAAAAGCTTGTACTTGTACAGCTAAAAAATTGCAACAACAAAAAACAACAACATGACTTTTGTTTTTAATATAAAGTATGTTCGTTGGTGTAGTGCCTGTGTAGAAGGAGCGTTCAAGTATTAAATTCGCGCATGCGCAGGCTCAACAAAACAATTAATTACGACACTGACGTGTAGAGTTTATAAATTTTATTCCACAAGCGTGCAAAGTGTCACGTCGGCACTTTCTATATTTCAAAGATTTCTCAACTGTCAAACAAAACAGATACTGATTGGCCGTTTCGCTTTATTGCTCTCAGTTTATTGCTCAGGGATTGGATGTCCGTCTCGCGGGAATGGTTTCTATAAGGCCGTTGTCAAGATTGCGATGTTATCACACCTGTTGGATGACATGCTTTAATATCGATAATTACGTGTCCGCCTAAAGCCTACACGTGACACTGGATGTCAATAAAACTCTTGAAATCAGTCAAGTGGGACGTCCTAGCGTGGTCAATAAACAAAAGAAATGAGTTTCCAATACGAAGGCGGGACATAAATCACGTAATCTGGTAAATGTGGGTGGGTTTTTTCTGCAGACAGGACGTCTCAATAACCATTTTTGGCCGTACTAAGGAATTTTCAGAAGTCCGCGGTACGTCTTTGATGTGTAATTTCAGCGTACGCAGCCGATTTTTGGACGTAATATACGGGGTACGTCCGCCTAACGGAAGCCCTGTTAGACTTTAACTTATTTTCTATTAACCATTAATAAAAAAAAAGTAAAGCAAATGCAAGTAATGAAATTAACTAAATTAAAAAATGTTCTAGTTTTTTCAGTCATAAAAATATTTAAATCAGTCACTACTTAAATGAAAAAGTACAAAAAATCAATCAATACTTCAAAGAGGTCATCATGTAGAGATTAGTCATTGTTCTTTTAGTTAAAATGCAAATTGAATTGGCTCCTCACCTGAAAAGACAAAGGTGTGAAAATGGTAAAGAAAACACTAACTGTTGAGCAATATATCAAGGAGTTAATTTTAAATTTAATTACCCCAGAACAAACAAAACTGTCAAAATATTGGACATGTCTCTCAGACTGAAGAAGGTGTGTCCAGTTTATAAGACCTATCCAATCACTGAGCTTAAAATGCATGCCATTTAGCATTCACTGGCACCTGTGTTAATTCAGTGGTGTGAAACTGTGGTCATTCCGTTATCTGCTGTTATCAGTTAAGTTAATAATTTAACCAGTGTCATAAATTATTGATATTGTCTCAAAATGATGAAAAAGACTCCTGTAAGGCTCTATGGTAATTCTATTCTGCCCTTGAAGATTAAAAAAGATTATAAAGTGTTAGGTGCCTGGACTGTAATGCAAAAGTCAGTGCTAAGTTGAAAAGTGCCCTTGGCAGGGACGAAAGAGTATTTTTTTCTTCTGTTTTCAATGAATGGAACATAAATTAAATTCTGATCTCATATCTCAATCCACCTCTTAAACAGCCCCTTAAAATTTTCAATCGACCACTCAGATTCGTATTGACCAGTATTGACCACTTTTTGGCATATTGACCGGGGCGGTTTTAACCGGTTAAAACCGCTGGTTAGCCAGGGGTGGTTTCGAACGGCCAACCTTGCTTTGGACTTGTAAAATAAACTGTCAAAATTCAGGGTTGTTAATCATTGACTTTAAAAATAAAACACAACGCGGAGGAACAGTATAGACATTGATCAGTATTACTGTAGTATTACACTTGTTGTTTTGGTACCGTGCCCATAGATATTGACAGTGGTACATTTTCATATAAGTCCTTTGTAAAATTGTCCATTATAACATGATTCACTTATAATATGGTCCATTCCTATGGACCCCAAATATAGCATTATAAAGGGACTGCACTGTACATACCTTGGAAACTTTCAAAGGTGATGAAAAGGTGTTTTCAGCTGTTAATTTCGAGAACTCTTCTGCCTCTAGCTGACTTTTGAATACTTTGAACCTTGACCCTTTAACTTTCTTTGCTGTCTTCAGGGCCAAATCTTTGTCAGAAAACACCAGCTGAGATACTGAAATAAACACACTACATTTAAATAAGATAAAAGAGTTAACCAAATTACAGGGGACAAAATTTCCACTCGTCCACTAGTAATTACGAGTGAAATCTAGAAAGGATGAGTAATTCTTCCCAAAGCACTCGTCCTGTAGGATGAGTGCTTTGGGAAGAATTACTTGAGGAAGTCATATTGCATATTACTCCCTCATGTTCTTTATAATTGCATACGCTTTTAAAGGACAAGTGCATGTGTTGCAGGATGAGTGAAAATTGTAAGTCACTCGTCCTGCACGACAAGTGCAATATTGAAATATATTTGTCCCCTGAATTACTATTATTTCTATTTCATAAGACTGCATTTGGGGCCAGCACATGAGATTTTGGTACTCGTTACATTTGTGTAAAGTCACTATTAAAAATTAACCTTAATCAGGAACCCCCCAAAACAATTACTTATTCAAACAGTGAAGACCAAGATGATAATGCGGCATTTCATCAGGCTCTACACTGTTTGTTAACGTAAAACAGATCTTCAGACAAAAACTACAATATGTTTATGAAAATAACTAGACACCCCTAGATATGCAATCCCAAGTTTCTACTTCTATAATTATTAGTGTATGTGAGCAGCAAGTGCTCTGGCAACTGTGCATTTGCACAGGCTTGTCTGAGCCCTTAATGCTTGCATATATGTGATAAGTGCCAAAATCTCATGAGCTGAATCATTCATGGTTTTGGCTGGTTTGATTTAGTACTAAGGGGTTGGGGGTTCATACCCAATCACAAGTACCAATTACATTTCGTAACGTGTTATTGATAAGTGGAATGTCCTCCAAACAAATCTCAGAACAACACCCTCCCTAAACACCTTCAAAAGCTATATAAACAAGTTCTGGAAAGATCATTCCATCAAGTTCCAAGCTGCATGTTAGTATGATGCTACTATGCTAGGGTGATTCCACCATCATTTGGTCACTTTATCTCCAGTTCCCTACTTCCCAATAAATCAGCACCCTGACCTAACTGTATTGATTGCCAAACATTATTTACTGATTGATTTTTCAAGTGAAAAACAGAGTCAAAGTCAGGGGACAAAAATATTTCAATATTGCACTTGTACTGCAGGACGAGTGACTTACAATTTTCAATCGTCCTACAAACACAAGCACTTGTCCTTTAAAAGTGTATGCAATAAAGAACATAAGGGAGTAGTATGTAAATGACTTCCTCAAGTAATTCTTCTCAAAGCACTCGTCCTGCAGGACGAGTGGTTTGGAAAGAATTACTCGTCCTTTCTAGATTTCACTCGTAATTACGAGTGGACGAGTGGAATTTTTGTCCCCTGGTCAAAGTTTTCCAAGCATATCAATGTAGGAAATGAAAAGGAGGTCAAACTGTCGTAAATTAACATGTTGTTGAATGTATACAGTATAGGGTAACTCCGTTGCATGAACTGCTATTTCTGACAGGGAGTATGTGGGAAATTCGGGCAAGGAGTGAGAAATTCAGATTCTGTTATATTCTTAAACTATTGATCTCAAGATTAGCTAAATCAAACCTTTCGTTTGGAAAATAAGGTCTACAGTGATAAGCTTTATTATATTGTAGTCATCTACTGACTTTTTCATTTGATGAGCATTTATACATGACATTTAGCTGGTGACTTTAATCACCTGAATACAACACAATTTCTTTCACAAGGATAAATATCAATATTTTATCAGAAATTACCCTTTTCTTTCTTTCTTATTATACTGGCATGATCAAATCTTGATCATTTCCCCTAAACCCTTCATGAGACCAGTTTATTGCCCCCTGTAGTGAAGTCATAATCACAATATAAAGATTAGCCTTTGATTTGTCTGGAATGGTACCACTTTTATTGTTTTAGAACTTAGGTCTTTAATTGCGCATATGATTTGCTAACCTATACTATTAGTGTTGATTGTATTTTTAGATAAGAACTCATGTGTGGAAAACACCATGTGTATTAGTGCCAAAACAAAAGTAAAACTAAAAGCAAAATATTGCGCAATGTCCTGAAGTTGTTGAAACTAATGACAGAGTTACCACATCTGACCAAATTTTAGTGGAATCACACCAGACTATACTGGAAAAGCAGCAAAGAAAGCACCCATAGAGGCTTGTTAGCTAGGCCTAGAGTAAGCTGTCGACGTCACATAAACAAAGGTGTACTGTACTCCAAGGTCAGGTGTATCTGTATCTGTCTGTATCTGTTTCTTAAGAGACTGCATTCACTCTTGAATATTATGTCTCTGGTGGCGGATTAGAAAAAGAAAAAAAGATGGAAAAATAGGACAGGCAGAAAGATAGTTATTGAGAAAAGTGGAGAAAGAAAGGAAAGATTGCAACCCGATTTTCAGATCTTCATTGGGTGGTCAGACCAATCCGGCTACAGTAACTGCCTCTGGGTATGGTCGCCCAACCGGCACAGCTCCGAGAACCCTCTGATCCTACTTGCGGGTTGCCCCCTACCCTTATTTAGAAGTTAGAATGTAAGACTGGACAGCCCCTGCTTGAAGTGTACCAAGTCAGGGGCCTCAGCTATAGTAGCTGGTAAAGAGTTCCATGCCGGGATAGTCCTGGGAAAGAAGCTGTATTTAAATGTATCTGATTTAGCAGGATACTGCCGGAGCTTCTTGGAGTGTAGTGCTCTAGTCCGTGTGCTGGCAGGGGATAGATATTCTTCTGCCGGGATGTCGACTAGGTCATTTACGATCTTGAAGAGCATGGTCAGTTGTATCTTCTTTCGCCTAGACTCTAGTGTTTCCCATTGAAGATCTCCTAGCATTTCTGTCACACTGCTGGTATTGTGATACCTGTTTGTACAGTACCTGGCAGCCCTCCTTTGTACCATTTCCAGCTTGTGTTTTGATTGTTCTGTGTGTGGGCTCCATACAGAGGCACAATATTCCAATGTGGGCCGAACTAGTGCTGAGTAGGCTGCAGCTTTTGTGTCTACATCTCAGCCAAACATTTTCCTTCTGGTTTCATTTCAATTAGGATTTTGATTCAGTTTAAATACATAGGAGTGACGAATTAGCCTTGGGCAAGTCATGTGACTAACCTTCCTTAGAAATATCTGGATCAGTCAACTCTGGTAAACACACTGCGAAAAATACTTCAGAGGCTGTATCAATTATCTTGTTTGCAACTTGACTCTCTTCTTTTACATTAGAAACCTCTTCTGTATCAGAGGGAGTGCTGACATTGCCCGTTTTCTCTTCAAATATTGCTTTGGCCAGTCGCTTTTGAAATAAAGTTTTTGTCGTAGGCGTTATTGGACCCACTTTGATACCTAGTTCCTGAAATTTTTCGCGTAATTGGCCATTGTCAAGCGACTTTACATTTTCAAGTATGTCTTCCATACTATATATCCCCGTTTCTGAGTTAATTATTTAATTCTAAGCTCGCGGTTTTGTCTTAATTTCAGAGAATGTAACATATTTTCCGAAACTCGCGAAAACTCATCACTGCGTAATATTTACATTGTTAAACTATTGTTGATTGGCTGCAATATGATAAAATTGACCAATCAAATTTTGGCTTTTAACAAAAATTAGGTTATACTATTTGTCGCAATCAACAATTAACCGAACTGAACCGGTAACAAACCCACATTCGAACCAACTTTTTATCACTAATTTGATTTCCATATATTTATCAATGAGTAGATCTACGTGTAAGTTGTTTGCAGATGACAGTAATCTGACTATAAAATCTAGAACTGATTAAGAAATTATTCAAAGTGATCTATTTAAACTATGTGATTGGTCCAAAGAGTGTTTGTTGCCCTTTAACATTGCCAAGTGCAAAGCGATACACTATGAAAATTTATTTTTTGCCACCACAGATCAAATGAAAGACACTGATGGACAATTAAAAGACCTTTGCTACTGAGGAAAAGGACATTGGAGTAAAAATTCATAGTTCAATGAAATTTAAAAGTCATATTAGTTTTGTTGTGAATAAGATCAACCAGATGATAGGGCTGATGAAGAGATCATTTAGCTTTATGGATAAAGAACTATTTCTCAAATTATAAAAAAAAACACTTGTAAGGACACATAAAGATTATAGAAACTCTATATGGTACCCAGTCACAAAGAAAAATAAAAAAGCTATTGAAAATCTACAACGTCGTGTGACCAAAATCGTGCTAGAGATTAAACCTATCATATGAAGAAAGATTAAGAGAGCTAAACCTACCAACACTAGAACATCGTAAGAGAAGGGGAGATCTTATTTAAATGTTCAAAATTCTTCATGGTATAAATGATAATGACAGTTCTAAGTTTGTTACATTAACTGAAAATATAACACGAGGTCACGCATTAAATTAAATAAGCCAAGGTGTTTAAAATCTTTACGATAGAATGCATTTCCTGCTAAAAGCATTGCTGATTGGAATGCCTTACCAAATGACATATAGTTTGCGTTGAAAAACTAGATACATTCAAGAATCATGGGCGACTAGATTTATTGTGGAGAGGCAAGCAAAACCAGAAAAGTATATTGTCATATACCAGGATCAGGGGAAAAAATACAAGCTGAAAGAGCTTCAGAATATCAGAAGATTGAAGTAAGCCTTGAAGTAAGTGATAGAATAAGATATGTTTATCCGCTGCTTAGTAAGTAAAGCAATAAAACAAATTAACTGGTGCACTGTTATCATCTCAAAATGACCAACCAACCGACCGACCGACAAAGCCAGCCAGCCAGCCAGAAAATCAGCCAACCAGCCAGCAAACCAGCCAGTAAACCAAATATGCAGCCATCCATCCAACCACCAACCAACCAACCAACCACCAACCAACCAACCAACCAACCAACCATCAACCAACCAACGTTCAAACAAACAAACAAACAAACAAACAAACAAACAAACAAACAAACGACAACTCATAAGAACCGCACATCAAAAGAATCTAGCGGTTAGAAAGTGAGTATCACAACCGCAGACCAACCCACGGCACCGTAAGGAAGAGCTACAGAACATTTACAGTAACAAGACATCCAAAAGACAATAAAAGCAAAATAACCAGCTCTCTCTTCATCTTCAAGATGATTGCGAAACTAGAAAGGACATAAAGTAATGCATACCAAAACAAAGACCAACACAGGACCCCCAATACCAATGGGAGGTACATAAAACGATAAATCAACAGCGGCCTAAGCTACCGGCGGGCTTTAATACATATTACAGGCGCCAAAACTTCACCCTAGAATCTGTTGTTGTTAAATCGCGACACAAGAGTACTACAAATACACTCGCTACAACAAAAGCACATCCAAAGTCAAGCAACAAAATGCTCGCATGCATAAGATGATCACCAGAACAAACATGGCATAATACAACCACACCACAAAACTAACATAAAACACCATCTGCCACATAATTGAAGCAGAGACATTCAATGAGTTAACGACAACAGACTGACCGCATTAGAACGGACAGCAGCCTTAGCCTAAGCCACTGAGGTGTGTTGTGGCTTAAATGCATTTACTGACGCCAAATCTTCGCCCTAGATTCTGTTGTTGTTAATACACAAAAATTATTTAGCTTCATAAGAGTCACCAAGGAAAATCAGAACACGAGGGTGCTTTGCTGACAATTAATTATCTTATTTTTCCACCAAAAAAAAATGTTCGAAAAAAACCCCTTCTCAATGAGAACACACAAAACAAATCTTTTAATGAATGCGGATAAAAATATTCACTATTTTTATTTGGTTTATCTTGACCTATAAATCAACCGATTTCATAGCAAATGTCCAATGCATGGTATTTAAACAAAATACCAAGAGCAAGCGATTCAAGAACTGGGTTAAACTGAAAAAATACATAATAGTTATTGAGCTATATTGTGAGATCCGGTGGCGAGCAGCCCAGATCTTAGAAGAGTCTGCGCATCTGGGCATTTAATCAAAGTATTTGTTGCACACATGCTCAAAGTAAGGAAGTAAATAAGACTTGGACAAACGTTAAGACTTCTAGTCCCACTGGATAGCCAAGCATTCATGTTTAAAGATTAAATATTTCCTGCGATAAGTGTTAAAACCCCATGTGCATACCCATATACAGTAAGAATATACCCACTTTCTCAAACGGCAGTGCTTTTTCCCCCAATTTTACACTGGACCATAAAGTGCAATCAGCCTGGCACCTGCACATAGTCATGATCCTCGAGCGTGGTGATGCAGAATCGAAAGATATATGATTGTAGAAAGCAAACTTCGTTTGCTTTACGGTTATGAGTATTCAATCGTTATTTATAATTGAGCCGCGACATGAGATTTCCAACAATGTGGTATGTAAGACCATCAAAGCCTCAGATCAGCCTGCGCATACGCGCAGTCTGATCAGAACCTTTGCTTGTCACTTGAATATTCTATGACTCTTAGGCTACTGGTCAAACATCATTTGGAGTTTCTAAGGAGGCTGCATGGACTCGTCTGAGTCTACACTTGTCAAAAAGCCACATTGTTAGAAATCACATGTCACGGCTACCAAGCCAGCATTTAATGTTAGGCCATCATCGGCACGCTAGCGAAACGCCAAATCGCTTGAAATGGCGTTTCGCTGGCGGCCCGATGATGACCCGCTTATAGCGGTATTTGGATTATCTCATGAACTAAAGAAAAAAGACGTTGTTAAGTTGGACCCCCTCTGACAAAACTTTCTGGATCCGCGCATGTTGTGTATATTCTAGATGTTTATATATAATGATTTGCTTTACTGGTACACTATTTGGCTAAAGATGAAAAGATGAGTCAATAAATGTGTAAATAAAGATGAGTTAATGAGGGTCTGGATGGGGTAGATCGGTAAATAACGTTTAGTGATTTTTCGGTCTTAAATTTTACGATTTGCTGCCTAAATATAATGAGGATCAAACAAGTTGTGATTACCGGTTAAACACTATCAAAAAAATAACGATTGAGTGAAAAAATGTGATCAGTTCCGGGTAAGGTTTTCTTGATGATAATTTCCGAATATTTTTCTCTCTCTTCATCTACTTGTGTGCTCAATTTTGACCTTTTTGAATATTTGAATTATTTACTAGTTTATAAACTAGCGACCATCAGGCCATTCAGATCCTTTAATAAAACACGCAACTACATTAAAAGCGACTTGCGACGGCAGGGGTGCACCGGACATAATTTATATCTATAGACGTACCTGTTTATCACTCCAAATCATCTAAACGACTGATAAAGTAAACGTTATCATGTAGATGCTCATTAATGTTAGCTAAAGCAATAATTGGGAAGTCCACCCCCTAATTAAGAGAACAACAATAGAGGGACCTATAGAGGTAATTTTCTGAGAGAGAGAGAGAGAGAGAGAGAGGACCCTTCAAGTCAGTTGGTCGGCTGTCCAGTCAAAACCTATGTTGGAGCCGATGGTTTAAGGGTTTATTATTTTAAATAGAGGTCTTTTCATGGCAAATATATTCCGTTTAACGAATAGCCCATTTTTTGACTGATTTGTAACGTATAAGGCCTTTTTTCAGCGATTAACGAGGAAATCAAAAGAAAAAAGGCTGAATTACAAGTACATCTTTTTTTGTTGAACATCGCGAAAATGGCCTTACCAGGGCTATTTGGGCCACGTCTTGAGAAAACTGGTCATCGGCCAGGTAATGCTCAAACCCCAGGGGGGGGGGGGGTCTCATTTTTTCTTCATACGTAGGCTCGGGCCTAGCATCTACCCTAAAATATCAGGAATTCAAGCACCCCAACAATAAATTTGAAATTTTATCAACCCCAAAAACTATACCCATTCTGTACCTTGACCTTAAAAAGACCCTAAAATGCTTAGAAATGACCTCTAAATCTAGTCCAATTTTTTGATGACCCCATAAAAATATCCACAAAAATATTCATACCCAAAAAATATTCATTTTTCTGAAACCCCCCCCCCCCCCAAAAAAATATTGAAATTCCAAAATTTTGAACCCCCAAAAATGGCATGAGCCTACGTATGTATGAAAATATCAGAGTACCCCCCTGGGGGCTCAAACCAGCCTGTTTGGCTACAGAGACTAGCTAAAATTTTGACATTTTGCACGAAACCAGTTTAAATATTATACTTTTCAACAAAGGCGTTGATCAGACAGCGCGCGGATATGCGGGCTGGTCTGTGCCTTTGTGTTCGCATGCAACAAAGTCCGATTTTCTCGCGTCGATGCCCATTTTATTCCAGCACTCAATCCATAACCCATTGTATTCCTGACTTTTTGGATACAAATTATTCGTTTTTGAGTGTCGCGCAATCTATTTTGAGATATCAAAATTAAAAATTATGGATATTTTATAGATACTTAATCGTGCGGGATTCATAATTATATATAAAAAAAAATTGGGATATAAATAATACTTTCTTTTATCAACGGTCAAATCTAGAATATATGCTTACAATTTCCAATATTAAATTAGATAATGGATAGCTACACCTGTACACGTACATTCAAAACTAACCTTGAAAAGAAAATAGTCACAATTTTACGCTCATCTCCTTTGCTTATTCAGTCTTGACCTTTGTACAAGATGAAAGTCCATTGGAGGCCACTCGAAAATATCTGCACGTGCGTTTGGCGTTTGAACGTAAACCAGAAACGACCGAAAACGACATAACATGGGTAGAAGGAGGCATTCGGCTAGTTTTGACGCTCATAAAATTAAATTCGATCTAGCCACGCCTTTGACACGCATGCATGCACAAGCACACACAATTTCGTTTTCTCCTAAAAGTGTATGCCTAAATGATAACAAAATGCAACAAAGAATTTAGCCAGGCAAATATCAAAACATGACAAATTCATTTATCCATAGGCACTGTATATCATCAACGGCTCTTATCAGAATAGTTTCACCTGCTCTGAAGATAATTCTATAATATAGGGAACAAATACCACCAGTAGAAAAAAGTTTTCATATACAATGATCACTCTGCGATATTTACGTATGTGAATTAATACACTGATAAGCGCGTTTTGTTTTCAAAATTTATACTTAAAAACAGCGTACTTCCAGATCGGTTGACTTTACATGAAACCATCTGTTCAGGAACAACACTGTGGTATTGGAATGTTTCAGAATGCGTAATAGTTCTTTTCCAGGAACTTAGGATTTACTTAACTTCGATTCCCTCAATATTTGGAGTATTTCTCATTCATTCAATTCTCGAAGTCAACGGGACTGTTTTTTCACTTCGCATTACCCGCAGTTCGAGCTTGCAGGAGTTGGTTTGCTAAGAACATATAAAAACTGATTAATTTCCTTATCAGATATACCTTTTAACAAAAAAGCAACAACAACAACAAAAAAAAAACCCTAAAAAAACTGATTAATTTTCTTATCATATATACACTTTAACCAAAAAAAAAAAGCCTGATTAATTCCTTATCAGCTATACATTTTAACCCCAAAAAACTGATTAATTTCCATAGGAAATTAATCAGTTTTTACATTTTGGGGCATAGAAGAAGTTCTTTAATACATCCACAACATATATTTCGGTGATATGTAAGAAATAATTGAGAAACAACTCTCTATCCTGAATCTTATGTGTCACAAACTTATTCTACTTAAGCAAGTATTTCGAGTTATTAGATGTCGAGGAATTGAGGTTTTACTGTAGATATTCATAATAAGTTTTATGACAAGGTGTATCTCATATTTCTCAGCAAATACATATGTTGTGGTTTAGATTTACTTTGTAACTCGTCATCACGAAGGTGAAAGTACACTCTTTGCCATGGACATTGGTAAGTACTTATTGCATATAAACTTTCAAAAGACGCCATTTCCCTAAAATTGGCAACTTGTTACCATTCAAACTTGAATTGTGACGTGACCCCTTTAAGACAAACAAAAGTCTACATCAGTTGGAAGCAAAAGCTGTTTTTAAAGGTATACAAACGCCAGGAAGGAGCGAAGCTAATGTTCATAGCAAGGGTTCAAATTCCGTACCTTTCCTGTGACTTTAGCACGATAGATCTGTCATTGAGATGTTTTAACCCTTAAAGCGCCAATCAATCGCAACAAAAGTCGTATGCTTTTCTCGTCTGCTGAAATGTTTAAGAAGCCTCTATGGCAAACAGTTTGGACCCAGATCAGACTGCTCCTATGCAGTCTGTTCTGGTTTCACGCTGTTTGCTTCTATACTTAATTTGTCAGTAATGCTAGATAATTATTTGCAGCAGACGACTTCAGCAGACAACATTTTCAGATGTATATTTTTCTTGGCGCTTCAAGGGTTAAAGTTGTTTTTACAAAGCATATTCGTCCTACACACAAAGTTTTTTTGCCCATTGCGTTACTTTTTGAAATGGGTTATTGAGTATGACCATTGTTTGCTATAGTTAGAAACTTAAATTTGAAAGTTTAATATAGAATCCACCTATACCAGTGATTTTAGACAATTTCGTAATTGCATTTTCATTGAGAGGATGTTTATTTTTGCAAGAAACGCACCAGCGCATTAGATGGTACACTTTAAGAAAAACAGGGGGTGGCAAAACCTTAAGTAGTTCAAGATTCACCGATATGTGTGCCTTTTCCATAAGTCCTCTTTTATCTTCTTGCAGACATGGCAGACTATGAGAAATTCGACAATGCGGACGAGAAGAAGAGCAGTGTTATGGCTGAGGTCGCTGAAAGTGAAGTGGAGGGCATTAACGATATTCAGATAAAGACAGAAAAAGCTGCTGCTGGTGAGACGGGCCTTACTATCTACGATACTGAGACAAAAGAAAATTTGGATTATGTTGACGACCCAGGCAGTAAAGTTGTGCCAAAATCCACTATAGAGTAAGTAGATGGGTAATCGTATTGGACCCAGATATCACTATCAATTATGGGAAAACCATATCCGGCTATGTGGAAGCCAAATTGTTAGAAAACCATAGTAAGAAAGAGGGCAAAGCTCAGGAATCGATACGATCAAGCACCACACCTGACCCAGGATACCAATGGGAAAGTGACAACGTCACAATTGGACATCACAAACGAAAACCAAGAGGTCAGCCCTTTCCCAGCAGGTGACCACAAGGCATCAACAAACAGTCGTGCATAAAAGCATAACAAAACAATACAGAAATAACATAAATAATCCACAAAAGAAGCACCGCCTTGGAACGGTCAGTAAATATATTTGTTATATGACTGGAAAGAATCTTGTTTCCTGATTGGCTCAATTTGCCTTTATAAAGCTCTATGTCTACCTGAAAACCGGTCTAAACTGGCCTACAAGTTAATATTGCATGAAAACCAGCTCAAACAAGTTTCCAGAAGTTAATATTTTTGACACTTTTCTAATATCACACTCTGGAGAGCTAAAATAGCATGATAAGTATAAAACTAACATGTGCTGCATGAAATTGACATGGTTTGCTGTTTCACATCCCAACAGGTAACTTTTCATGAATTTTAACAACTGTTTTGTTTTGTTTTGTTTGTTCATTTATCTTTGTGTGAAAAACAAAATGTAAAAAAGAAAGTTTTATGATTAAATTTTACATTCCACATTCAGAGAATTAATATACATTTCAAAATGCAAAATGCTACATTAAAATATTTTAACACACAGTTCATAAAACTTGTTAGAAAGTCCTTAGGTTGAAGGTTGAACATGACTTCAACAACAAAAGTGAATGTAGAAAATTTTCAATCTAAGTTAAAAAGTCATATAACAAAACAGTTATTGACTTCAATTTCGGTAGATATGATAATTTATCTACCCTCAAAAGCGATATTCAACTCGGCCTGGCGGCCTCGGTGAATTATCACTTTTTCGGGTAGATAAATCCTGATGTCTACCTCATTGAAGTCAATAATTGCATAATATCAGATTATCGGAATACCATATCCAATTATCTGAAAACCTTATCCAACCAAATATTGATAGCACGAGAAAGTATACGAGAACTATTTTAAGAAATTAAAAAAAAATTGGAGTAATAACATGGATGCCATTTTATAGACATAATCTAGGCTCCAGATAAGAGTGTGTAATTTAAAAAAAAACAATTGTCTTATTTCTCAACCAAAACTTATGCTGTGGATACTCATCAGAACCGTTCCAATGAGATGATTCTTTTGAGCAACCAAAACAAATGTTTGAACTGATGGATAAGAAGACATTAACAATTTCATACCCCAAGTTTTTGTTTACCTTGAGACTTACAGAGCGCCAAATAAGACACGAATAATAATAATGATAATAATAATAATATTAATGATGATGATGATGATGATGATGATGATGATGATGATGATGATGATGATATTAATAATAATAATAATAATAATAATAATAATAATAATAATAATGAAACAACAACACAATTTACCTTCGCCACTTATGAAATGAGGTGTATGCTAGAAACTAGAGGTAGACGTTACCTTTTACTCATTTAGGTCTAACATCCTTTTTATGGGATATAGGCAAACGTTTCAGACTCAGATCAGATGCCACAGAACGTGGCGTCTGATCAGGGTATCAGCTATTTGCTCAGAGGACATGCAGTTGAAAATGAAATAGAAGTATATCTGGCACACCTAGTATGGGATATGGGCTCTTCCAATTGATAAAAAATGTGAAAATCCATCGGGCAAATATGGGTTAATTATATTTTTGTCAACAAAAAACGCCTCACTCATAATCACTGTTTTCATAGCAATGGTATAAAATATTGGTCATTCACCTACTGATTATTCATGTAGAGGTTTGGTAAGGTTGGTAAATGGCTTTAATTTTATATCAAATTGCCGTGTTATTCTGATGACGTCATATAGGCTCAACGTACACATTACGGCATTATTCATCAATCGATTATGATTTCAATTTGAATTAGCACCAAGTCTGTGCCGTGTATGTTTAGCTTACCATCTTCAAATTTTGGACCACTTTTTCAAACAGTCATGCTTACGAGCAATATTTTTACGAGGGCTGTTCAAATATGAATGCAAGTAGCTTCATAACTTTCGTCACATATATGCTACGACAAAATGGTATACGTTTCCATAAAGGATTATATGTCACCTTTAAACTGGCACCAGACCTAAAGCTAAATACAGTATACTTATCGAGTTGTCGCCCTTTGAAGGAGGGTCACTTTAGTATACTAATAAACTCAATGCTTCGAACATAACTGTGATATAGATGAGCGTATAATTCTTCAATAAATCGGTGAAATTTCTTGAATTTTTTAAGGAAGTATCCCCATATACTTGTATAATGATTCTGTGAAAGTTGCGAAAATTCGACATGTTTTTGTTAAATTACATCGTATCGTTTTCACTAAGTCTCTTTATGTTTGCAAATAAATGGTAAACAAAACACCACCTTTCAGTTTTCAGTCAAACTTTTCTCGAACAAAATGCACGAAGCAATAGTTAAACTAGTTTGAACTCAAAGACAATATGTTGATCGCTCATGCTGAGTTGTTGCTACAACTCATTGAAGAATAGTGGGTAATTTTTTAACGCTTAAACGCATTTTTATTAAGTCAAAACTGCCTTAAGTGAAGGGGTTATAGAACTTATACTTAATTTTGCTGCCATAACATTACGGTTTTAATCGAAATTTGAACGTTACCTTTAAGTCTTACCAAAATAGGCATTATTTACAATAAAATTACTCACCTGGTCTTGAAGACTAGACAGATTGAACATATTTTAATTAATGTCAATACGTCATTAAGAAGCAGAAAAATGCTTGAAAAATGACATAAAGTGTGATAACTCTGTAAATAGAGGACGGAGCGTTTTAAAAACTTCCTAATGACATATTAAGCATGTTTTAAACAAAACGCAAAGAAAAAGACACAGCAATAATCATTATTGCATCACCAGTAGATAACTCAAAATGACGTTTATCATAAAATTAGTGACGTCACAAACGTGCCTGTTTACTCGAGATTAATTCCGGATTGTATAAACTTTTTCCTGCAAGCGACTTTGTCAATGTACCTTAGACTTGCATCTAAATTATGGTGCCATTTTTTCTCAAACTTACAAAGATATGACACTATATCCGCACATGTACCAAACCGTGCATGGCAATTTGCTTCAGAAAAACGCCAGTATGTAGGAATGGCCTTTATATCAGCGTCTGTAACTAGAGAAATATAGTGAGTTTTTCTTTATGTTTGGTGCCATTTTAAAGGCGACAAATAGTTCTTTCCAGAAAGGTATGACATTTTGTCGTAGCATACATGTGAAGAAAGTTATAAAGCTACTTGCATTCATATTTGAACAGCCCTCGTATAAACTAACGAGCAATACTTTTATAAACTAATGACTTCATATTTAAGGCAAAATATAAGGTCTGTTTATGAAACGTGTCGACGTACTTGTTTAAGCTTAAAGCTGCATAGTCTGTAACTTTGTTCTTTTAATTTTTGAAATAATGTTTCTATTTTTCAAGAACACAGTAAAAAACTAAAAATTCAGGTATACATTTTACCAATTTCGTAAATCTTTACAAATTATCAGTATCAAAACAACGGCATTTATGTTAAAACTTGACTGTCTATAATTATTGGAGGGACGCAAATAATTACCAACAAGAGAAAACACACCTGTTTTTATAAGATATTTCACTTTTCCGTGCAGTTTTCAGCTATAGTGAACAGATTTATTGTGAAAACTTAACTTAATTCTGCTTTTACAAATGATTTAAAAAGAAAATAAAAATTTTCAAAAAATGTTCATAGTTGCAGACTTAGTCTCTTTAAGTAGCGGAAAAATGATAAGGTGCACGCTAGTTAATGCACCAAGATTATACCTACATAAAATTACGCCATAAAAGATGTGCTGCCACGCTCAATGGCCAATTTGATGTCTACATTAACGTCATCCAAAACGGCCATCTGGAACACGAGTCAGATTGCGCGATTCTTAAGCAATCGTTGCTGGTTGAAGAATATAGACTTTTGCAAATGATTTGTATGAATATTTTCAACCACTTTCCAAAGCCATTAGGTTTAATTTTAACTCAATGTGGGTTGGGTAAGTTGTCTCGTTAGCACAAGCATAAAATATTGTCTGAACACTATAAACGCATTTTCTGTAGTATAGAGACGATTTGCAATGGTAAAACAAGTCTTTCTTGCCAATGGGTAGTGTCTGGAAACAAAAAAAGTGGTTAAAATTCTGTGTCGCACGAAATTGATGGCCCTGTTTTAAAACGAGGTTATTTTCTCAACCTGAAATATTCTTACAGCAATATATTTTTTCAGGAGATACGCTAGACTGATAACACGTTATTCTGGACAAAATTTCACAACTTCAGTCTTTTCAGTCTAAGAGATAATCGTACATACTTTTAGATGAAACGTTATTTGTCGACGTCAGCATATATTGTAAAGACTATACAACATGGCTGACATTACATATAGGCTAGACTTAAGAATCTGTCCATCACTACTTATTTTATATTTGTAATGTTAATTTGGTGAATCAATTGACATCAATTATGATGGTTAGGGTTAGGTTTTGGTAAGGGCTATGTTTGATAGCAACTATAATATCAATATACATTCTTGCATTGATACCTATTCGTATAGCTGTTTTAAACCATTGTCAAATGAACGAAAATCCATGTTCAAATTAGAAGATTCGCGTGCTGTTTGAACATGGGTTTAAACTTGAAGATGCTAAAAATGAGCCCAGAGTTGTTTACATGACGTTATATAGAAAAGTGTTGCGGACCAGACTGATCATTTCGCGAATGCTTTTGTTGCGCAAACGCTGCATACGGTTGTGACGACGTTATGACATTCAAAAGTATACAGCCGACGCCATTTCGTTTAGAGAAATCCAGTGTAAGAAATGATATATTTTAATGTTTTAATAGCGTTTGGTTGAAATAAGGTAAAATATGCAAGAATAACGATCACACATGTTTGTTTCATTGCATTTACACTTGCCGGGACCCTCAGGAGATGTTTGAGCACTTGGGCTATCGGCCTCATGTTCAAACTGTTTCCTCGGGACTGGCAAATGAAAATGCATGAAAACACACATTTGATCCCTATTTTCTTGCATAGAAGCCTGTTAGTATAGCTGTTTTAACCCATTGTCAAATGAACAAAGATCCATGTTCAAATCAGGAGATTCACGTGCTGTTTGAACCTGGGTTTAAACTTTAAAATACCTAAAATAAGCCCCCCCCCCCAGCTATTTACATGACGTTATATGTAGAAGGTGCTGAGGACCAGACTGATCATTTTGCCGATGCTTTTGTTCGCGAAAACGTGACTAATGGCTATGACGTTGTGACGACATTCGAAAGTTTACAGTCGACGCTATTTTGTTTAGAGAAATTCAGTGTAGGAAAAGTGATATTTTAATGTTTTAACAGCATTTTCAGTGCGAATTTATTTGAAATAAGGAAAAATATGCAAGAATAACGATCACACATGTCTGTTCCATTGCATTAATACGTTCCATGTTTCCACGTTACTTTATGTCCATTCTAGTATTGCAATCATCTTGATGGGGAAGAGAGAGCTTAATTTTTTCTTCCTGGTGTCTCGTGATGGTTGAGCGGCTCTTCCTCGCGGTGCCACGGGGTTGTCTGTGGTTTGTGATTGTGGTATTTCCTGATCATACTCACTTACTATTTTTGAGCACTCGACCTAACGGCCTCATGTTCAAACACCTTCCTCGGGACCTGGCAAGTGTTAATTTGTGAACAAACGTGTGTGATCCATATATTCCAGCTACTAAAAGAATGGGTTTAGATGAAGTGTCGGACAGCTTCTAAAGTTGCTCATTATTATACCTTTTTCTCATTTTAATATGTATATTTTGCCAGCAATATGCATTCACGTTTAGCCATATTTGTGAATATTAGTAAAATATAGGTTCTCGCAATACATTACAATCTTGTTCTTTGTTTCCTGCAGGTCCATTCAACTTCTTATGCAGACTGTCTTAGAAAGTGCAGTATTCCGGATAATCACAGTTTTGTTGATTATATTAGATTTCACACTGGTCATTATTGATCTCACCAACTACAATTGTGACAGCAACAGTGGTCTGGAGATTGTGTCTCATTTCATCATCAGTTATTTCCTCCTTGAAGTGATGGCCAGGGTATTCTATCTCAGGTAAGAAAAAGCTTGGTATCCTCAGGTTATTATGGATATCACCAACTTTCAGACTATCAATGTATGGCAGCAACAGTGGTCTGGGCACTGTGTCTCATTTCATCATCAGTTATTTCCTCCTTGAAGTTATGGTCAGGGTATTCTATTTTAGGTAAGAGTATAGAAACAGCTAGTCAACCACACCAGTCATAACTTAGGTTATTATGAAAATCACCAACTATTAGTGTAAGATCATTAGTGGCCAGGATACTTTTTTCTATCTCATCAGCATTTACTTCCTCCTTGAAATGATGGCCAGGATATGCTATCTTAGGTAATAGTATCACAGACCTCACAAACTAAAAGTGTGATAGCAAAAGACGCCTGGAGATGATCATCAGTTATTTGCTCCTTGAAGTGGTAGCTAGGATATTCTGCCCCAACAAGAGTCAAGTAACAAACAAAGCTTGAAACAAGAGTGCCAAAACTAGCAAAGCAAGTAACATATCTTGACAGAACTAACAAAATGTTAGGCAGCCTTAAATATAAACCAATCCTAGTCAAATCCTCTGCTTGTTCCAAAAGTCGAAGCGTCCAGACTGAAAACTCTGAACAAAGTATGGGGATGACCTGGCTTGGAAAAGTCTCCACTGGTCACATATAGCCTCCAGTGTGACCTGCAATATATATTGATAGTTGACTGCTGAAATACATAAAAGCAAGTGAATATGACCAGGAATGCCACAGTCACATACAACGGACCAACCCATCGCACCGCATGGAAGAGACAAAGGACACAGATAGCCACAAAACAGCAGGAACCCAATGAAGTAAAGCAATCAGTCATATCTTCATCAGCAATACTTGTTTATTGTCATTATTGCAGTTGACATTGTTGAGGTATATTCAGACACTGAAATTTTATCTTTACTTACAATGGATATGGGCAGGAATGTGCTTACCAACGGAGTAGGTAGCCATAGACGTATCAAAAGAGATTGATGAAACGTTTTGATTATATTCGTTTTGACAAATCATATTCATTTGATCCGTGCACAGTGTATTCTAAGAAATTTCGTGTAAAGCACAGGGAAAATTGTTCTATTGAGTTTTTTTTTATAATGCAAGTATTCAAACAATTTCGCGTAACTGTATTGTATTTAGAATATTGTTAAACCTGCATGTGAATTAAGGCCATCCACAGGAATTCAATATTCTGTTTTTTACAAGCACCATGGCTCAACTTGAGGTTTTCTTTAGCTCTGGCTATCTGTGAGTCATGAGCCATTTTCTTTGTTTCATCATGGAGTGTTAATTTGATTAGAGTGTTTTCCATGATGATGCATTGCATTAGTTAGATGGCCACCATGAGAGCTGACAATTTCTTGTACTTCAACAACAGCAGAATCTAGGGCGAAGATTTGGTACCAGTAAAATGCATTTAAGCCCCAGGTGGCTTAGGCTGCTGTCCGTTCTAAGGCGGTGGTTCTGTTGTTGTTGACTTTTTGTTTATTGTTACTCCCATTGTGGGAGTTTGTAATTGATCTATGTTTTGTTGTACGTTACTTTATGTCCATTCTAGCATTGCAATCATCTTGATGGGGAAGAGAGAGCTTATTGCTTTGCTTAATTTGTTTTCCTGGTGTCTCGTGATGGTTGAGCGGCTCTTCCTCGCGGTGCCGCGGGGTTGTCTGCAGTTTGAGATTGTGGTATTTTCTGATCATACTCACTTACTTTTTTTGGCTTTAATCAGAGTGACATTTAACCCTTTGTATTTGGGAAATGAGTACGAGTACTTTTGCAAACAGTGAATACCCAGATGAATTGCAGCATAATGCTGCATTTCATCAGGGTCTATACTTTTTCTTAAGGATAAAAAAGATGTCCAGACAAAAGAAAACAATATATTTTGAAAATTATAACCTGGGACCCTAGGATATGTAAAATGGACTATCCCAAATTTATTGTTTCATACAAGAAGGGAGTTCTATCATAGTCAATACTGGTTTAACTGTAAACTGGTCCACGCTATTGCAATTATTAGTGAGAAGACATATAATGTGAGCACTATTCTCACGTAATATATGATATTAACTTGTTTGTCTTGTTTCAGGAAGAGGTTTTTCTACAATATCATTGACATCATAGATGGGTTTGTGATCGTGGTCTCGTTTGTTGTTGATATGGTATTTGTGGCAATATCTTCCAGTGATCCTTGTGAGGCCACATCCGGGGAAGACTATGCAAAGTAAGTCTTTGTTTTTTTGTGTGTGCTACTGACAACATCACAATGCCGTTTATGGTAATTAATAGTGTTTTTCATTATAATTTTTAATTAGAGATTAAATAAGAATTCAAATAAACATACATACCTTTTTTAAAGGGACAATGAACACTTTTCCATACCTATGAGCTGTTGTTGATGAGACACCTTTTTTTCATCTAAGTGATAAGAGCTGTGGGAATGATCCCTTGTCACCAATCTTGCTGCCATGAGTCGAAGCTAAATACCATAACGAAGTCCAAATATATGGTAATAAAACCACACTTGAAATAATCAATACCGCAAAGGTCATAATTTTGAAAGCTATATGTGAGATATTATATCATTACCCCATTCTACTCGCCCCATTTCTGGTCACATCTGATGATTTAACTGGTTTGAGTGAGTAAACTCTTGACTATACTATAAATTAAGAAATGTTTGCTAGGGATTTATTTTCGCAAAACTGCTCTACTCGTGAAATAAAAATTAGCCAAACTTTTTGAATTTACAGTATTTAGGGCCTTCAATAATAAAAAAAAGTTACCCTTTACTACATACTTCTATAGGTTACATAGGGGTTGACTGAAAGATTATAACTTGGCGTTGTTGACGAAAATATGTGAGAGTGATGAATAACAATTAAGTGTATGGCAAGGCATGTAAGAGAAAGGTATTGTCACATTTGTCAGACCTAAATGTCTTGTGGGTACTAATTGAGAAAAAAATTACGTAACGAAATATAGCAGTTTTGAGTTTTGGCTATTATTCTGATTCAATACTGAGCTACCATTGATTTAGCACTGCTTTAAAACTGATTTTATTGTTTCTAGGCTTGTTGTAATAGGTCGAGTGGTTCGTATAATCCGAATTGTTAGAATTATTTACATACTGGTCCAACAGAAAAGGCACCTTGCCACAGCGAGTAGACATGTTGTGTCCCAGAATAAGAGAAGATATCAGAAGGATGGATTTGACCTGGATCTTTGCTACATAACAGGTAGGATTCTAGCTTTTTTCAACTGAAAACCAGTTAATTCTTAGATTCAAGTAGTGGATACCGAGCTATCATTTAGCAAATCACAGATTTTCATCAAGGTATGTAATATGTGTAAAGACAAAACCAATCTTCAGTGGCAGAAATGTATTTTTACTGTGAAATCCTAACTCATTATCCAATGCTTTGTACAATGAACCATCCTTCTCCTAGATGGGAGAATACATCAGTAATAAACTGGATTTTGCTATTGACATAGGTCCAGAAAAACAAGTGTTTACAGCGTAAAATTCTGAATACTTTCTTATCTGTAAGTTCTAACACTTGTTTTGGGTCTCATTCACACAGTTCTTTTGAGTACACACAACATATGTTTCAGTTGAAAAATTAACAAAATATCATTTACACACTTTTATCTAAAGGCCCATTTTGGTATAGGTTTGCAGCTGAACAACCCACTGTCATAACTAACCAGGCACAAATTAATATAACATTACCTTTCCATTCACTTTGTATTAAAACACAAATGTAAAACATTATAATTCTGTAAAATAATGGGATCAAATATTCTGACAGCATATTATTGTTATGCAGGTCTTTGCCAAGAGATTGTCATTTCAAAGACTGGTAAATTTGGATATATCAATAACAAATGGTATGCTTTCGTTTAAAATTTATGATGAGAAAGATGATTTTAATTTCGAAAAGAAGTCTTTGCTAAGATAAAAACAATTGTCAGGGACTGAAATACATCCACATTTACAAATTTAACATTGGACCCATTGATATTTATAAAAGACCATCCCAGGCTCATTGTATCAAACCAGATGGAAGACTTTATTAGTATGCGAAGGGTTAAAAATTTATCATTTTTACTTGGTTTCAGAGCGTGTCATAGCAATGTCATTTCCGTCCAGTGGTCTAATGGCTTTATACAGGAATCCTATTGGGGTAAGTACTTCATGTCTCATTGATTGGTTTCATGATGACATTTGACCATTTATAATCAAAATTACAGGACAAATATATAAGCTGAAAATAATATTTTGACACAAAGTTAGTAAATAGATTAATACAAAACGTACATTTGAGCCAGTGCATGAGAATTTTGAACTTGTCACGTTGTTGAGCATCAAAGGCTGTGCCGTTGCTGCTCATATCACAAAATGTGCATGTAAATGAAGACTAGGGCACAAACAAAGTAGACCCAGATCAGATGCTTCGCAATATAACATTTGATTTTTAAAACAATAACTACCCCAAAACTAATTTTCTTTTTTTGACCAGCACTCGACAATAGCGAATGAAAGACCATTCCTTTACAACATACAATTATTGATGAATGCTATATTCAGCATCAAGTATGTATGTTTTAAAAGACATTGAATTTTAGAGTAACACTTTACATATTTCAGGAAGTGGCAAGGTTCTTCAACACAAAGCACACAGACCATTACCGAATCTACAATCTGTGTAGTAAGTTATATTTCCCTGCATATGCCAAGGTTTAGGTGCAGATCTAATTTTGTTTGCTTATTTTCTTGACATGAATTAATAACAACAAAACAATAACGGCGAATTTTCAAATGTCTGACAGATTAGAAAATGCTAGAATGAAGTGAAGCTATAAAGATGTGTTGAAGATATGAATCATATTTTTATTACAAAAGTGGATTATTTGAAAAAATCTGATGCTTAAATTCGGCATCCCAAATCGTCTCACCATATATGTGTATATACAATATCTCCATTTGAAAAGTTCATGAAGCAAAAATTATTTGCTTTAACTTATATCCATATATGTATGTGCATAAGATACTGTTGAATTAACATAGATAATGGTATGAACTATCATATGGTGGTGGTCAAGATTTGTCTGTAAAATAATTTAATGCTCAAGAAAATGCATCTTGATAAGTGTTTTATCACGAAAATATGCTTTATACTTAGATTTGAGGTACTTCTGATGCCTATTTTTAATAATTTCTGAATAGATATGTGGCAAGTACTCATTGGCTATGTGAAGGTTATACTGAATTCATAAGATTTTGGTACAAGCTTCAAAAATTCAGACAAGCCTGCGCATACGTGCAGTTGCACCAGATCATTCTCTGCTACTATACACATTTATGAAAGAAGACAAAGATTTGGGCCTTAAGTTAGGCATCTATTTCAACTGTGCATACATATTTGAATAATGACTTTAGGCACGTGTGATGCGAACAAAAATACCATGATCTGGCTGACATGATTTTGTATTTATTGTTTGAGATGAGGTTTTACTTGCTCACAGTCTTTTTCCAGTCATGTGTGTCCTATTTAAAGCCAGTACTTATCATTGGATAACGTGTCTTGCCCAGGCACGCAACACAATGCCTACAGTGAGGCACTGGCTCTAAAGCCGAGAACTCTACCACAGATCCATTGCGTTTCTCATGTTCTCAGGTAGCAAGAAGAAAACAGTGGTATATTTCAAGTGCTTTGATGTCTCATTATAGGTGAAAGAGATCATCAAGATGTTTCATTGTTTAATAACAGAGTAGAAAGAATATTCATAGATGACCATAATGTACCAACTGTAAGGTAAATAGAACTATAGCAGATTCTTTGTATATTGTGAATATTTTTCTTATATGTCAATAAAAATATAATATATGGATATCACAGATAGCCAGAACCAGTTAAACCACGTTGGGCACAGACAATTATAAGCGCAAGGCGTCAACACACTTATGAAAGGTTTAGATTGGGGTTGTCATTTAATCTAAGGCCCGACAGACAGTCGCTTAATTAGATACACAAGTTATTTGTCCTATTCATTAAGATATTGTTTGCTTAAAATTTAATTTGCTTTTCAAATATAATGGTTGTTTATATGTATTGAAATATCCAAAGTTTCATTTTCTCATTGGAATGTCACATGCATTAGGCTAATCCTATTACAACATGCCACGTGTTTAGAAAATATAAGAAAATGACTTGCATTATATAAAAAGTCTTCCGCATCTGAACAAGGTAGGTGCATTCCAGCCTGCACATTTGCTACCCCCATGTTTCTAGGTTGTAGTCTGTCTCTATAGCAGAATGAACAAGTGTATTTGAACATAACCAGGTTATAATTCAGAAAGACAGGTATCTTTGCTATGTGACTCTTACTCAATCCACATTATAACGTGTGAGAACATAACCACACTGTTCTTTATTTCTAGAGACATGATTTGGTTTTGTAACAATGCCAGAGAGTTTATGGAAGCTGACAAGAGAAATGTGATATCATTACACTGTAAAGGTGGAAAAGGTCGTACTGGAGCTATGATCTGTGTCTGGCTGGTTCACTGTGGAATATTTGAAGATGCAAAGGTGAATTGAGCAAGAATCTAGTATAAGGTCCAAGTTGGCTTGTGTATACAGAGAAGATTCAAATCAGTCTGCACATCCACACAATCGGCTTGAAGAAACGTTGGACCCTTGGTCACCCATCAAAGACTGAGCTGATTCGCAGGCTGATCGGAGTCTTACAAGGGGCACATGCCAACTTGTACCTTTTGCTGGACACCTACTAAATTAGCACACTTGTCATAACAACTTTATAGGAAAAAACATTACTTAATTACTACATCATATATAATGACTCAATAGTCAACGATGGTTTTATTGCATACAGATTTAACATTCACTGTTAAACATGTAAGTGACTTAAACACATTTCCATGCATTTCAAAAAGTGGCTGTATAATTCAATGCCTTATCCAATTAGCTATTACACATAGATTGAGATTAGCAGATTCCATTAAACTGAGTTGGCTATTTCCCACTTTTGGTAGGTCTCTTTGGTTGAAAGATACTGTAAAACACTTATATTTGGTGAGTATATTTATTTGGTACTATTAGTGGTAAAACCGAATTCGACAAAACATAAGACAGCGAATTACAGTATCAAAACCAGTATTCATACATAACCCTCACACACAATAAGAGCAACAACAAACCATGAACCATCAACAGAATCACCACCTTCGAAGGAGTGTGGGGAGCTTGAATATATTTTACTAGAAAACTTTTTGTCCTAGATTCTGCTAAAGTTGAAACACAAAACTATTTAGCCAATGTGTTATTTTTTACAGGAGTCGCTGGGCTATTTTGGAGACAGACGTACTGACCTGTCTGTGGGAACAAAATTTCAAGGAGTTGAAACACCAAGTCAGGTAACTATGAAATACTTAATTAATAAATTCGATATGTCTATTAGGAGTTTTAGATAGCTTTGTGGTATATTCTTGTAACCCTTCACATTAACTTATATTAATCAATCTGTTAGCAAAAGCATTCAGTTGAACTTCAAAAGTAAGTGTCTATGAGTGGGTTATTTATATATTAACTAAATTCTTGTGGAAGAGTCGCAATTTATTGTGAATTGAAGACAATTTGTCAGATTTAAGGAACACTATCTGTTTATCTTTGCATTCCAATAAATGAAATTCTATAATTCACATGTTAATCAAAATTAAACAGTGTCATGAAATGACATTGTTTAGTTTTGAGTATACCTAAAAGATATAAGTGTCATACGTAGTATAATTGTTAACTGATAAAACCCTATATGAATTATCCACTATGTATGCTTAATTGTCTAATATTTTATCTAATATTCTGGTACTTGATTGTATTGATTCCTGATTTTTGCACCATTACTTACTTAGTCTATGTTTCGCAAAATATCAAATACATACTCAGGATGTCTTTGCATGTACTAACATATATTATGTAGAACATTTTATTAGTTACTGTGACTAATGTTTTGTGTGGTGATTAGATAAAAGTTGTAGTCAATTAATACAGTCAATAGGGCAGTAACAGAGAGCTAAGAACATCGGCGCTGCGAGCGTCTTTCAAATGAAGAAATGAATACAGACTAAATACCTATCGAAAGACAAAAGTGTGCTCTATAACATTAAAATGAAGAAATGAATACAGACTAAATACCTATCGAAAGACAAAAGTGTGCTCTATAAGAATATGTAAACGTTTCTGGTCAAATCATCCCGTGTCTTTCACGAATAAGTTTTTGTCATATACCATTTACAGCATTATCGGATAGCGTCTGGGTGTAGGGGATTCGGTAATGATATCATATTGTGGTCTTCCCAAAACCCTCTTAACCCTTTCAATGCTGAATATTATTCAGACATGGATAATAAGTGTATAAATATTACCAAGACCGAAATGGCGTTCTGCCTGTCCTTACCGCTATTTTTCATCATACTTGTTTTATTCTACAGTCTATTTTTTCAAGGACGATCTGATAAAAAATCTCCCACACACTTTACAGGATCCGCTATGCGTGTAATAAGTGAGACCACACCATTGTTTTATAGATACTTAACTTAACTTTTTACTTAAAGAGTGCCCCCCCCCAGGATCTGCCATTTTAAACCAATGTTATGTTTTGCAAACAGAATAACTTCAGATTATACATACAGCAAATAGTCTATGTCGAATGGGCCCCAAAAATGGTCCCGTGTAAATTTCGTGACGATTTTTGGCGACCTATATAAAATGAAACTTTGGGGTGTTTGCAACAATTTCAACCAGTTCGCCCATCTGAGTTCGGCGTCTGGTCCGAGTAATGACGTCATCAAAATGGCGGCCATCGCACAATTATAATGCGTATGTATTTAAGAAAAATCAAAGTATGTTGGCAAAATAAACGTTTTTGTTGATATATTTAATGCCAGTGCTGCTCCAGATTTTAAACAGAAACAATATTTACACAGAATTCTACTTTGAAATGCAATAGGCCATCTTGCCCATGAGCATAGGGCATGAGTCACATTGTAGCATATGTCGAAAAGGACAAAATTTGGCCCCGTGTAAATTTCGTGACGATTTTCGGCGAACTATATCAAATTAAACTTTGAGGCATTAGCAACGATTTTATCCAGTTCAAACATCTGAGATGCGCTTCTAGGGTAAATAGTGACGTCATCAAAATGGCGGTCACCGCGCTACTGATACAAATATTCATAGTATATGTATTAAAGTATGTTAGCCAGACAAAGGCTTTTAGAGTTTAGTGCTTGTGCCGCTCCAGATTGTTAATAGAAACTACATTTTCACAATATTGCACATGCCCAAGGTTGTTCATATTTGGCACAGTAATTGCCTATTTATCGTAGACTATAACAAAGGTCTCAGATCTGATCATCGATGTGACCTTGTAATCAAAGATCGAAGTCAAATATACTTAGAATCTATCTGACTTATGGCTCGTAACACGAGCTCCTCTTTTATGTTTTGACTAAGGGTGTTTATATTTGGCACAATGGCTGCCTGTGGTGTGTAGATTACAACAAAAATTTAAGATCACCGATATGACTTTGAAGTCAAAGGTCAAGGTCAAATATATCTAAAATTTGCCTAACAGCTCTTAAAGCAAACTCCACATTCATAAATCCACCAACACGAAATGTCTATTCATCCGTTTATCCATAACTCTTGTATCTCATTAAACCTAAAAAACATTCTCTAAGCTTTGGTCAAATGTTCACCTCAGTTAGACGGTGTGCAGAAACCATGACTCAATGACGCAGACTCAACGTCAGGGTTACAGTTGCAGGTAATGGAATTAAGACTTCAATTGCGCGTATGCTCCATATCTCCTCAAACCCTTGAAGGATTATCATTACACTTTGATAAGATGTTCAGCTCACTGCGAGGGTGTGCAAAACACATAACTCAATCATGCAAACTCAAGGCCAAGGTCACAGTTGAAGGTAATGGGATTTAACATTGAATTTCATGTCCACCCTATATTTAATTTTGGTCGAATATTTGTCTAAGTTAGATGTTGTGCGAAGCGTGTAATTCATACATGACCACAAGGTCGTGAATACCAGTGGTGACCACAAGTTTGAGCCTTTAATTCTATGTCCGAACCCTATCGCCTTTACCCTGAAATTATTTCATAAAATATAGGTTAAATGTCCGCTTTAGTGACAGGATATGCAAAATGTATGACAACACTGTGGCTAAAGCTCTATGTAAAAATTTAAGGTCACAAGTTTGAACTTTTGAATTCCTTCTTTTATGTCAGAAGGATTTTCATATTAACTTTAGTCAAATATTCAACTCATTGAGACTGTATGCAAACATTATGTTTCATCCATGCCAAGTCAAGGTCACAGTTGAAGGTCAATAATTTGAACATTTGATTTCATGTTTGCATTACTTATCTTTTAAATTTGCTAAACTAACATGGTTTCTTCAGTGAGAGATGTACAGAACACATGTCTCCGTTATACGGGCTCAAGGTCAGTGTCCTAACTTCCTGTCAAGCCTTGAAGGATATTCATTTTACTCTGGTTACATATTGACCTAAGTTAAGGAAAATGCGCAGAACACATGCTCATGGCCGTTCATGGTACCAGTCATGGGGCTAATGCCTTTTGCTCTCAGCAACCAAAGACATGCAAGGTTGCCTTGTCATTTTATGTCCCTTAAAACAGTATTTTCGCCATGCTATGATAATGGATGGATGGCTAAAACGCTGAGTGCAATAAGGTGATGTATTGGTCAAGCAGTAATCGAACCCTGGACGCTGTGATCCACATTTGGGAGCACTAACCGCTCGGTGACGCGGTCAGTTCGACAACTACAGGTCCAACCACTCTGTCGTTCTGCGGTTAGGGATATAGCTGCCCTTCCAACTGCCTTCTTGAGCTTTACCTGAATGTATTCGTATTTAGCACACTGATTGCTTTTGATGTCTAGATGACAACGAAGGTTTATAGATTACTGTTGTAATTTCAGAGTCAAAGGCCAAGGTCAAGTATACTTGAAAACTGTCTTACAACTCGTAACACGAACTTCTTTTATTTTTGATGGAAGGTGTTCATTTAGCACACTAATTGCTTATGGTGTGTAGCTGAAAAAAGGGTTTCGGTTTGCCTATTTGATCTTTATTGTCAAAGGTCAGGATGAGATATACTTAGCAAGCGAACTTGTTGATACGATGGTTATAGGTTAAGGTCTAGATCAGCTGAAGTCATCATGCAAAGGTCTTTACGTTCACTTTTGACAGTAGATGTTGCTGATTTTACTGGATTTATGTCCGACAAGGTAAAATATTATGTTGGAAATCTTTTAGTAACGCCATGAAGCTTTCAGGAAACTTGGTCATGTCCCATTGGAAGACGGGACTAAGAATGCTCTCGAACAATATATATGCCTGCTTGTCAGGCAGGAACAACCATCGGAAATTTTACAAGGTTAAGATAGTGGATGTTTCGTAGGAAACTAATCTTTCTATTCTTTAGAGTGTCAAAAGATCTCAGTATCAGAGCATCATATGGAAATCCACAAAGGAGCCAATTCTCACAATACAGTTGCTTGAAAGAAAGAAAGACGGCAAAGATCCGGAAACAATACAATCAAGTACCACACCTTACCCAAGGTACCACATGGGAAAGTAACAAGAATACAATAAACATTCACAAACACGAAAATAATGTTGGAGTTGATAAGGTGACACTCATGTTCCTATCATAACAACATTACCTCCAAATAAGGAATAATAAATGATTGCAGTAAATCTGCTTGCGTCACTTCTCACCACAAATAACTTATGCACTAGCATTTGTTTGAACATCATTGCTTGTATTACAATGGCTAATTTCGAGTAATATTGTATGCCATTACTTTGGTGGTATTCTGTCGCCTAAGTGATATGCGAAGCCCTCTCGGTGGGGGGGGGGTAGGGGGGGGGGGGGTTATTGCTTTCTTGTTCCACTGAAATTAATTGGCTTGTTCCTCTGTTCCCTCAAATTTTGTTTTCTTATATTCCTTGTTCCCTAATATCTGTTCTCCTCGAAATTTGGCCTTTCTTCCTCTGTTCCCCTGAAATAAATGATAAATGTCATTTCCCTTGTTCACCAAAACCCCTGCGAATGCCTCATATGCACCTGACTGTTAGACCAGGTCAATGAGCCCAGCAATCAATAATTCATATTGTATGGCTCCAAAACAATCAAATAGGGCAAAAACTGAATTTATAGATTCAGGGTCAATTTAAATATAAAAAAAATAGAACCCAAAAATGACTTGGCCATGTAGAGCAATCGGTAGTGAGTTCGATTGCTGATACATGGATCGTGAGTTCGATCCGGGCCCAATACTTTCGTGGAGGTTGATCATGAAATATTTTCTATCGTCATTCTTATTCTTTCAGTGATTCAAGAAGGGATATTGTCAGTTACAAGTGAAAGCGTGTGCACAAAGTACTGACTGCCTAGTCTAAGCCTGCCCCGGAAAAGCGTGGTTAGGTTAACTGACCATCTCGACATGGCCATGACAATTAACTAAGATTTTAAACCCAAAACAAAAGTATCCCAAAATAGCTCCAGGGGTCAGTCATATTTATATAGTGTGGTCTCAAATTAATCAAAACAAAGGAGCCGCTGTACTCCTCGCCTTGTAAACCAGGGGTCGTGTGTTTGATCTCCGGTTTCACTAGTCTGTCAGATGAGAATTTAAGCTGTGGCCCCGTCTCGATATGACCTTAGCTGTTGTAGGGACGTTAAGCACAAACAAACAATCAATTAAACAAAAGGAAACAAAAAAAACACACTCAATTTCTGCATGATGTCCTACGGCATAACAAGTACGGTAATGGGTTCTGGGTCAAGTTTATTGAATTGGAAGCCTAAAAACGGGTTCCAGGGATCTGAAAAAAAGAAACACGTCATTGTCGTATCAGAAGACACCAAATCGATCAAATAAAGACAAACAATTGATTCCAGCAAGAAATTCCCACATAACTAGTGCTTTGAATCTAATGACTTATGTATATATGTGCATAAGTAGCACTTAAGCGGCCATTTTGATGACGTCATCATTCGGTCCAGACGCAGAACTCAGATGTGTGAACTGGTTTAAATTGTTACATATGCCCCAAAGTTTATTTTGATATAGGTCACCAAAACCCGTCACAAAATTTACACGATATTCCCATTCGACATAGACTATAAGGTCAAATGTCATGTACGATAACAGCTCCATAATTCGGCTCTAGGCCTATTTCAATGAAATAAGGACCCCCAAAAATAGTTTTTTCCCCATTCTAGGGATATAAAACCTAATTCACTTCATATTTTGTATAGAATGGCCCAAAATTAACTAAACCAGAACAAAAAACACTTAATTTTAGAACGAACTTACTACAGAATTACAACAAAAGTAATAGGATCTGGGTCAAATTTATCGATTTGGGGGCCCCAAATGGACTCTAGGCGTCTGAAAAAATGGAGCACATCTTTTCCGTATTGTTTGACATCCAATCAGTTAAATAAAGACGAAAAATCATTTTTGCGATAAATTCTCCCTCAAATATTGCTTTAAATACGATGTCTTATATGTGTACATACGTAGCACTATGGCTGCCATTTTGATGACGTCATTACTCGGACCAGACGCGGAACTCAGATGGGCGAACTGGTTCAAATTGTTTCATATGACGCAAAGTTTATTTTGGTATAGGTCGCCAAAAATCGTCACGAAATTTACACGGGATGCCCATTCGACATAGACTAAAAGGCATGTAGAGAGCTCTCTGATATAGTAACATGTTTGCATATAAATTATGTAGAATCATAATTTTTGTTTGCCAATTTTAGCCAGGTGCATGCGTAGATCCATAGCCCCACCCCTTGAGAAGCCCTGAGGTGGGGGCTTTTTGGCCCTGGAGTTATAATTTGAACGAACTTGGTAGAGGACTACTATGCAATGCTACATACTAGATATCAACCCCTACAATTAAAATTGACTTCCTTTAGGAAGAGAAACATTTTAATGAAATGATTGACAATTTTAAATAGGTTATCATGGTAATCGGAGTTTGGATTTCTAAGCACAATTTCGAAAGATTACCTCAAATGGTAGGTGCAAAATTAAACAAACATACTCACAGAATCCAGCAGAGATGTGTATCTTCAACAAATGGTAGACTTAACAGTTTTTTTTATTATTCATATTTATGATTCAAACAGAGATCAAAAAAAGAATTATCCGTTACACCCTGAAATCCATTACTGCCTTATCGACTGTATATTAATGGTTTTCTGTGACATTTATTTGCTTACCATATTTTGCTGAATATGTGTGAACTGTGCTTAGAAATTTTATATAAATCACAGCAGGATAAAGTTGAAAATTATTAATTGACCCTACTCATGAAAAAACATCAAGTTGCATGCGAATGACAAAAGCGCAACACAGTCTGTGCATTTCATCATATCAGACTGATCAGTGCTTTTATTACTTGCTAAATCTGAAAATTAATAAAAAACATTTCTTGCTTCATGCAACATTTCAAGATTCTAGCTAGTCTCAAACTCTGTTACCATGCAGATTGGTTTAAGTTCTATCCAGTTACAAACCTTGAAAATTAGTTTTATCTAAATGAAGTCAAAATGTTTTCTTGATCATGAATCACCAAAGTGATCCCAGACTGGTAAATAATCTGAAAAAACGAATGCAGTAGGATTTTAGTGTACCGAAACTGTTTTGGATTAGGACTTATTAGGGCATCTGTAGTAAATACAGTACATGAACCAGCCCATTAGATTGTGGTACTTACTATAAACATTGGTGAAAGTTTTCAGGATTATTTCAGAATTCAGGATTTTGAGGCTGACTTTCCGTTGAAAGTCAGCCTCAAAATGCTGAATTAGGGAGATTATAATAGGTTTTCCTGTTTATATACAGTCTGTCTAAAGGCAACTGATCATTTAAACTTGAAATTGTTAATATTTAGTGGGCATTATGCAAGTTTTAAGATTAGAGTTTCAAAAGTTCAGGATTTTGGAAACTTTGAACTGTCACCCATATATACATATACAAGTACAGTGTAGACTCAGATAACTTTACATAAGTGCTAATTCTCATCAAATCCTTTGCCACTTACACAAACAAACCATCAAAACGAAAGAAGGGTGAGAACAAAAACCAGAGACCTCACTAGAATGTATGGAAGTGTGTTCTCATTTAAAAATATGACCGACCATTTTCAGTTTTTTCCTGAATTAACGATTTTGAATTAGGCAGACTATATATTTAATTTTCATTTTATCAAAAGGCAATTGCCATTCAAAACTGGAAATGTTCCATTTTTAGCAGGCAAACTGCAAGCTTTTAGATCTGAATTACCAAAGTTCAAGATGATTTGGAATTTGTTTAACAATCATCCCTGAAAAAATGCATATGCCATAAGTACTATTAACTTCTGGGCTGACCCATGTTGATTTATAATAACAAGTGTCCTATGAAATAGCTCAAAGAGATTGTTTGACATTCTTTCGTCTCACTTTCATTTTGTTAGTATGAATAACATAAAGCCTGTAACTTTTGAATGTTACTTTTAGATATTTTCATTTGTGGCATGCTGTCTTACTGTTACTAATATAATTATTTCTGTAGAGTCGTTTTGTTGGTTACTATGAGAAAATTAAGAAATCATACAATGATGAACTACCACCAAGAAAAGAAATAAAGATAACATCATTTAAAATAGGAAGTATAACAGGTAATGTGCCATTTATTTGCAATTAATTGGCTATATGTTTTTCATAATAAAAACATTCAACGAAGCTATCAAGATGATGCCACTTTTTACAGATAAGTGAATACTTTTTGATTTAAATGTAGAGTACTCATTTAAACATTGCTTAGAGAGTGCTCTATTTATCATCCTAATGATGTCTAATTATCCAAAAATATCCAAAATATGTATTTGCTGAAATAGTATTTTAGACGCTTGGATGCCATCTTTTCTATGGCTATCATCTTATTAAATTAAAAGATTGTCTTTAAAGATGTTTCATACAGTTTGAATTAAGATGTGCATTATATCTTCAAACCCAAACAATTCTGCACAAGAAATAGGGTACCATTTAAAAACACATAAAACAATATAATTCCTACCAGTTGCACGTATGTAACCTTAAAATGTGAAAACGGTTAAGTTTTTTTTATTAAATGTAAGTTGGTCATAAAGCCCCCACCTAAAGTGGGTGTAGCAGCATATTTTCAGTAGAGCACATGACTGGTGTATTAACCACCATGCACAGTCCCCAATTAAAGAAACACCCACCATTGAATGTTATTAGTAACCCAGTTGTCTTGAGCAGAGTTTAAATCTGGGTCACTGGCAGAGAAGCCTAGCCTGGTTACAACTGTATCTCTGAGCTTTTTAGTTTTGATTATATAAGCTTTTTTTTGCATTCCTGGGATACAAATTATGACCAAATCATCGACATCAACATATATCCAAAGACTTATATTTGCAACAGTTGTCATTATGTCACATGGAGTAAATATACATTCTCTCCATCCTTAGATAAAGCATTACTATGTTTTTTCATTTACTGGTAAACCATACTCTGGAAGTATTTGATTCAAGCAGAAAGTAAAGATCAGAATGCCACTAGGGCCAATGCTAGCGGTCGTAATTGTTGTTGCATAGTCCATTATATCTCATTAATAACCTCTATCAAACCAAACATATTGATTTAAAATTTTGTAGGTTGACTCTGTTTTAAGATTAATTACCAAGCTGGAAAATAAATCTATTAGCAAGCTGGAAAGTTAATCTGAACCAGTTAACTTATGCTATTATTTGTGATTGTACTGCCTGGCCATATTCATTAGAATTTGGCAGAAACAAATAAGTGAGAGAATGCCGATTTCATTACTGAGTAGGGACATATTCAATATTCAACTAAACACTTTCTACAAGTTGTATGTAAATAAATGAAGGTACCTGCAAAACTACCATGTGTTTGATTAAAACTTGTTAAATTTAAAAGTAAGGTTTACTGTATATGCATTTGTTTGCTGCATATATTTGAATAGTTAAAGGCAATAATTAACAAGAATAAGAAATGTACAAAACTTTCAACACTTAACCGATTTTATACAGAACACTTGGACAATGTAAAAACTGAAACATCTGCTTGTGCTACTTATTTAACTTTTTATACTGAAAACTGATAAGATAGTGCATTGACTGAGATAATAGCACGATAAAACTTTAATTTGCTAATATTTATTTCAAGTAAGATTAAGCTTATATTCTGATACCTCCAAGGTCATTAATGTGCATGTTGAATTGATTCTGGAGGAGAAGATTTCAAGAGGTGTTCAAATCTTATGTAAGTTGTCTAACATGCCTGTATATCTGTAACATTTAAACAGGCTTATGGATGAAATACTTTTTCAGGTGTAGGTAATGGTGATGGCAGTGACCTTTCTGTCGAACTGAGGGCAGATGGGTTGCTGATTTATGAATGTAGAGTAGCAGATGCTTGTAACTGCGAGGTAAGTCATTCATACCATTCATTGTTTCATTTCTATTTAACCAGATATAGGCGAATGGGTTTCCATAATAGCTTACTTACTTTTTGTAAATTTGCTTTAATGGACAAAATATATAAAGCTATAGCAATGCAGAAACAGAATGACTTCTACATGCACACCTATGTACGTGCACATATGTAATACGTCTTTTCACTTAATATTCATTTTGTCCAATAAATAATTCAGTCTGTACTCCTCCTAAAATAATCAGTGCACTCTTCCTAAAATAATCAGACTATATCAGCCCACATTGAATTGATTTTAAAGAGCTTAAGTATTGTAATAGAATCCATCCGCACCTTTTTAATAATGGTCAATCTATTGCGCCATTATTTCTTTTAGTTTTTCTGTTAGTGGCGTTTTTGCTTTAATCCTTCATGACGTGAAATCCATATATTAATACCTTGGCATACAGTATAGACTGATATTGATAAACGTTAAGCTAGGGACGTTAACACGAACAGTTTGTCAACATATGATTTTTCCACTCTTTACAGTACTTTACTCCCTAATTTAATTAAAAATTAAGCTTATTGATCTCATTGAAAGAGCCTTCCCAAGAGAAGGCTCTCATCTCATTGGAAGAACCTTCCAAATAGAAGGCTCTCTTTACCTTACATGTAACGACAGAAACGCGTTTTCACTTTGTAACCGCCAAAATATCATACATGGTCTTGTCAAAATGAATGTGATGCTCTGACCTTTTTTTTTTGACAACTTTTTATATGATTTGGTACTAAGTTATATAGACAAGTTTTATGGATTCCAAAAGGTACTAATTGTTCTTCCCTGGCTGTGGAATTATTCTTGTTTTGTTATGAGAGGACATTACGATGTATCTTTCTGATTATAAGCAGGCTGATATTATTGACAATTTTAACACTACATCCAGATATTTGAATGATAATTTATTCAACATAGATAGTATAAATTTTGACAATATGGTTACCTCATAAAACTATTACCTCTAATACCGAAGCTTTTTTCCCCAGTATTCAGCTGTATGTACTGTTGAGCCCTTATCTTTGTTTTATCTACTAATTATATCTTGATTTGTATGTGCTAAGAGATGATGCATCGATGAGTTAGGAAACTTTCATGTGAACCAAACATCTATGTGTCTTGGTCCACATCAGAATCAAGGGTGAGGCTAGTACCGTTAAACATGTTTAAGTCCTCCAGTAATTTTAAGGTCTGTTCAAAGGTGGTGCTTCTTTTGTAGGTCCTATTTGTTATTTATGTTTCATGTTTTTCTTTTTTATGCTGCTTTGTCTGTTCCTTGCATCCTTATGATCACATACTGGGACAAGGTTGACCTCTTGGCTCTCTTGAGTGTGATGTTTTCTTGTGTTTTTGTCACTATCCCATATGGTGTCCCGGGTCAGGTGTGGTACTTGATTGTATCAATTCCTGATATTTGCCTTCTTCTTTAATTTGAACTGTTTGTAAGGACAAAACTCGAGTGACATTCGTGTACAATAATAAGATCTTTTAAATAGAGGATCTTACATGAGTGCTCATGTTTTATTGAATTTATTAAACGAGTTGGGGAAAAGAGATGAAATGCGAGGCTTGCCTAGCATTTATCTTTTTTTCACAACGAGTTTAATATATTCAATAATACAAGAGCACGAATGTTAGATTCTATTTATCATATGACAATTACTTTTAAATCTTATTTCTGGCATAAAAACATTATAATTTTGTCATTATGTATGGAACATTGTTATGGACGTCATAACGTTTCCCGTAAATCTATAAAACACTAGTGGTTTATCGATTTTATTGCATGGCGTTACTTCACTCCCAGATGCAACGTCATATGATTAACATGAATATTTCTCATATCCAAATAAAAGCAACACAATTATAAATTAATAATTGACTACTTCACAAATTGACATTCAAGACTGTTAAACAGAGAAAAGGGTGGGGACATACAAAACAAGAGTGAATCAAACACTGGTCCTGTCAATATTTAGCTGCAAGAATAGTATTCTTCAACACTCTTTGGCACCCAGTGCTTGCACATCAGGCATTTTTTTCTAATCTTAAACCCAAGTACTAAGAGGTCTATTAGTTCCAAAAGACAGCGACTGCAGGGAAAATTTGTACACACAAATATTGCATTATAGAGAAAGTGTTTTCTTGACTTTTACAGTGTATACATGATAAAGAGAATGACAGAATAGAGATAAAGCTGAAGAATTGCCCTATCCTAGCTGATGACATCAAAGTTAGATTTATCTCAACAAATGTAAGTTACCGAGCCACTTTCACAATTAACAGAAACAGACCTAAAACGGAACCTTACTGTGCTGTTTATTTATAGCATACTTTTTAAATCAGAGTATATTGAGCATGTTGATGAAGAAATAGGGTTTAGTGTTATACATTTAGTAATATTATACTTGCTGTGTGAATGATGAAATTAAATGGTTTTGGATAGTTTGAGATTTTATATTCTAAATACTTACCAAAGTATGACTTGAAGCGCAAATTTATCATCTTATATGGTTATGATAAAACATGAACATTGTATTAGGAAATGACAAAAAAAACTTTGTGCATTTTGTATGTACATGCAATTCACCTTTTTATGGCAGTTTGACATAAAACAGTTATAAGTGTCCCTAGAAATTGTCCGCATCATTATACTATTTTAATCCTTACCATAAGAAACCCAGATATGGCCTGTTTATAATGGTTCTAGATCCTAATCAGCTGACATCTCAGAACCCACGCTGTATTCCACTCTGTTTGACCTTGCATTCCAATAATTGAAATCTTCCAAGTTAATTAGATAAAAATAATGGGAGATGTGTAGTACATAAAATACACAGCATTGTAAGTGCTGCAGTGCGCATAGACAGCGTATATAGAGATGCCATATTCAAAGTAACGCATCCCATTTTCTCTCTTTAAATCAGAAAAATATTTATATGATTTTCTTTTCAGAAAAATTTTCCCAAGATCTATGACCATTGTGCATTTTATTTCTGGTTCCACACTTCTTTCATTGAAGACAACAGGTGAGTTACATTCTCATTTATGCAAAAAAGATTGTGTTTGAATGGTCTATTGTCAATTCTAACACATCTCACCTATAGCCAATGCTAAAAAATCGTATTATATGAAACGACAGTCACAGTTTTGAAAACGTGAGGAAAGCACAGGCTATGTGTCGTCAATTGCCATTACAAAATGACGTCAGCCATGGCGTTAGGCAGTGTAACATCGTTTTTACTCATGAAAGACGTTACAGATGCATGTAAACGTATGTAAAGCCATCAAATTTTGCAGGATTTCTTCAGTGCAATGGCGGAAAGTTGGAAGAAGCTGAAGTCTTCAAATGTGTTTATGTGGTTTTTTGTGTAAGAATCGAAATGGGTCAGCTCGGCATGCTCGTGATTTGATCTCCTTTACAACTGACCTTCAAACAGTGAATTATTACTCATCAATTCACTGCTAGAGCTGATCTATTTCTGAAATATAAAGGGTTGATAGTTGCAATCGGAAATTTTTTTGGTTGCTGAAGATAATAATATGAAACAAAAGCCATGCAGACCCGTGTGAAATATTGTATGCCCCAAAAGGATGTACACAGTGTGATAAAAATAAATGTGCAATATACTCTTGCATATCTTAATATTCCTTCAAATAAGTTCTTTAATGTTTCTGGATTCTAGGTGGGGTGAGGCCATTTGTATTTTTTAATCTTAAATACATGATTTTATTTCTTTTACCAGATTGTATTTACCACGAGATGAGATAGACAATCCACACAAGAAGGCCGGCAGGAAGGTGTTTAGGGAAACATTTTCTATAGAAGTGAACTTCGAGGAGCCTGAGCATTAAAAAACGTCAACTCATTGCTCACTGATGAATGTCGGTAAATAGTTGAGAGTAATTGTTTGCAGCAAAAATCAACTGTTTGATTCGAAAAATATCAAGACAGCAGTGTACCATCCAGGTGGCCAATTTAAGTCTTGCAGTCCATTTGACATTTGGAAACAACTCTGATAAGATGCTACAAATAGAAGCATCTCATCTGGTACTGCACTGATGGACAATAAGTGGAAAATAGCAGCATAAAAAAAGTAATTTGGAACACATGACCTGCAGTAAAAAAAATAATGAAATATCCTAATATAATGGTTTCTTAATTACTGGTTTAATTTTTTAGGTATAAATTGCTAATTTCGGTATATCTATGTCATCAGAAGTTTTTGAAGGTTATACTTAATTGCCATTAACAGACTCATGGACTGCAAGGATGGACATATGTTTCTAGGCTATGCCTCAAAAACTATTTGAAAACTTAACTTTTTCCTTGCTAGCGACGACTTTTGTTGTCTGCTGGTAACCTTAGCTAGCAATTTGGGCCCAGATTAGACCAAACTGTTTGGCATTTGGAAATTGTTCCTGAAAGATCATTGTGAAACAGTTAATTTTGAGAAAGCATGGACAATTACCCAGCATGCAAAATGGTCAATGGCTCCATTGTAGACTCAGTGCAATATGTATATGAGCCACAACATGTGATTTCCAACAATGTGGCATTTTGACAAGTGTAGACTCCGACAAGCATGTGCTGCCTCCTTTTAAGCTTAGAAGCTCCAAATGATGTTTCGTTAGTAGCTTAATACTCATAGAATACTCAAGAAACTAGCAAAAGCTCTGATCAGACTGCGCATTTCTGCAGGCTGTTCTGAGCCTTTGCTGGTCACACATACCACATTGTTGTAAATCTCATGTTGTGGTTCACAAAGAGAAATGCTAATGCAATGTGTATAAAATAGACAATCAGGACTTACTTACCAAACAGAGTATAATGAGTATTTTATGTTCCTCAATTATTTAATGTATTAAGTAGCATTCTCCCTAAGAATCATGCAGGCCCAGTAGAAAAGCTGATAAGTGACTTTTTCAGAATGCCAAAAAAAGTTGGCGCAATAGATTCCTTATAACATAAAAGTCACATAGCCAAAGGGAAACGGTTATTGTCATGCCGTTACCATGGCAACGACCAGTTAAAGATTTTGCCTCCAGAAGCATGTTTTCTAGTTTTGGAAAAATGAAAAATTACAATTTTTGAAGACAATGCAGCCTATTTATCTTTTAAAGTCTAATGGTTTATGCTGTATGAAAAAAATTAATTAGGTATTAACTTTCAATATCACAAATGGAAAAGGATAAAAAAACTTGCAGAGTATGTTTCTATGGCAACGAAGAGGGGCTATCTCTATAGTATTTTTGGAGGCTTAAATTGACAAATTTCTATCCAAATTATCTTTTTACAGCAAAGGTAAGATTAAAGGTGTCAGCATAAGGAATATACACTAATGCCTTGTGTCTTAAATGAAAGAATAAAAAAGGTCAAAATGTTTTTATATTCGGTATCCATGGCAACCAAAGTAGCAACATAATAGCAAAATTGGAAAAATGCCTAACTTTACAGAATAAAATGACCAACAGACACAAATGTGTAGACATTAGTTTATATAGCATACGAAGCATTGATACAAACTTGAAAAGTTGCACACACGCTAGTTTGGTTTTGTGTCTCAATTTGGTTTCCATGGCAACGTGAATATTGCTACTGGCCTGAAAATGCACTTTTTGACCATTTCTAAATGATAGTTGTTGAGACAGGAAATATCAAAAGGGATGAAATTTATTTTAGGGATGTCCACTGATGCTGGGCGTCAGAAATGAAAAAATAAAAATGTTCAAAATATTTCATTTTCCTTGTTACCATGGCAACCAAAGTTGATGGGGTAGACAGGTATGAAAAAAGCCTATTTTTTGCATTTTTGAGCTACTACAGACATTCCCTCAGCGTACATAGAGACATATACAGTTAATGGTAAGTTCTAAATGAGCCAGTGCGCGACATTTCCAACAATTTGGACGTGACGTCGGAAACGTGACAAACGAGGGAAAACGTCAACGTAATTATCGTACGCGTACAACAGCCAAGCCGTCAACGTGATTAAGTTTTTCAATCGATTTCCGTACCGTTTTTACGAACCAGACGAGTCTTCGTACTAGAATTGATGAACTGAAACCCCTTTGTTTTCTTTTCAGGTTAAAATCGGCGGATTTCAGCGAATATATACGTCCAAAGCCGCATGTATCGGCGGTTGGAGTAAGAGACCAGACGCCATGCTTTTTTTTACTCGAAACACGTTTAGTTTATTGTGAAAATCAGCTGATGACTGGTGAGGAAAATGGCAGTTGAAATGGCATTTAATAAGTTGATTGCGATGTAAAATAAAAACAATCGGACAATTCAGAAATGGATAAAATCGATTTTTTTTCTCGCTTACTCATTTTTCAATTACATATACTACATGTATAATTGTCACGCTAAAATAGATCTACGAGCGGTCTACGGTGCTACAATGTAGATAAGTACCCTGCTTACTTTTACATACATGAGACACTGGGACCGACAGCGAATTTATTTTGCTCTTTTTATTCATTATGAACCGTTCTAAACATTTTTTCCAGCTTTGCTAATTGCCGTTATCCCACGTTCAGCAAATTTTGAACAAAAAAAAAAAAAAAAAAAAAAAAAAAAAAAAAAAAAAAAAAAAAAAAAAAAAACACACACACACACACACACACGCTAAAAAAACTACTACGAATTTGCATATCTTGGCATTAAAAAGGGTGTCAATGGGGTTTACTGATCTTAAGCGAATAATGGCCCTAACATTTATCAATTAGCGAATTTTGGCCCTAAACTTTAACGGTTAGCGAATTTTTAGGGTTAAGTTTTACCGAATAGCGGGATGAGAGGTGCAAATGATTAGCGCATTTTGGCCTAAAAATATAATGATTAGCGATTTTTGGGCTAAAAAAATACCGAATAGCGGAATGGCGCGTTTAATTCGATGAAAAAAGTTATTCCACGTCGTTTTACAGTAACCTAGCTTCAAGACGGGTTTGAAACGTGTACCATTGATCAGACAGCGAAAACTGAACAGACTTGGCTGATACAGATCCAGGCTGAGATACAGAGTGAAAACTGACCAGACTGTATCTCTGATTTACAGATCACCAAACCTTGAAGCCTTTGATTGAGTTGTCAATTAGTGACTTAGTTCGCCGTAAGTGCTGAAAAAGATATTAAGCCAAACTACATGTAACGTTCAAGCACGAACATGATCGTACATTTATGTGACAGTAACATACTTTAATAATAACAGCAAACGGGAAACCCTTAAACGGACACTTTCATAAACAGTGAAGACCCAGATGAAATGCCACATTAAGCGGCATTTCATCGGGGTCTATACTGTTTGTTAAGGTATAACAGATCTTCAGACATAAATACATTTTTTTAAATTATAATCTGACACCCCTAGGTATGTACAGTGGCCTATCCTAAGTTTATTTATCAAGCCAGAAGAAAAGATTCATTTGTATACAAAGTAAACAGTTGGAGGTAAGAAGTGGGCAGTTAATTATCATTTATGAGTCATTTATTAGTGACCATGGGGCAAAGATGTGTTTCCCTTTGGAAGTGATGTTGGCCTTAAAAGCGCAAACAAAAACTGCATCTGAAAATGACATCAGCTAAAGTCATTTTCTGCATATACTTGCTAATATCATTGACTGATGTAAGCAAATGGCAAACCGTGTGGACCCAGATCAAACTCTCCCACACCAGGATTAGTCTGATTTGGATCTACACTATTTGTCGAAGGGGCTTCTAAAAGATTCCCGAAGACGACAAATGCAATTTTTTTCGTTACGATTGACGCTTCGATTGACGCTTCAAGGCTTAAATGCTTTGTGCCTAAATACACTTTATTGCATAACTTAACATTCAGTGCATTTTTTCGTTTTTCGCATCACAGGCTGATCTGCACCTTTGTTGTTTACAAGCAACAACAAAGCCGAGTTTCTCGTAACAAGGTACATACGGAATGGGGTAAATAAAGCAGACCCTGATCGGATGTCGCGATCACCTGTTCAAAAGTCAAATTGTGTGGAATATAGTTGTAAATAAATTATATCGCAATTTTAAGTATACAATGACGGTATAAATTTAGTAAAAAACGAGACGCTTTTTCGAAAAAAACTTCTTATCTCAAGCAAACAATTGTTGCGGTGCTCATTGGTGTACTATACACAGCCATCTAGTGGGACAATAAGCCTAACTTTAGACATGCACCTTCAACTACAATCCTTCTACGAGTATTTGAGCAAGACTGTGCAGATGTGCAGGCTCGTCTGAGCCTTCGCTGGTCGCATGTGCGAGAGGTACCATAGTTCGTTTAATTGTCAGCTAAATGTAAAGCATGATGCAGAAGCATGCAAAAATCACTCTACATCTTGGTTTGTGCGTCTGTGCGTACGTGTGATCTCAGCGTGATGATCCACTGGAATCGTCGTCTTTGTTTGATAAAATGGTCCAGTTTGTGAATAAGATCGAATATATACAATGTATAGACTTATTTCATTTACGCTTATTGAGTGTGCGTTTTGGTGAACTTAGAACAATAATGTTCGCGCATTTAAAGCACAGCAGCTGAGCTTATTAGTGGGAGTACGCAGATGTCTAGATTTTTTGGCCTAAGTCTTCATCCACTTCAAAACTTTGAGTTAGTGAGCAGCGAGTCCCTGACGAGATTGCACAAAGGCGCAGGCTCTCCTGAGCCTTCGCTGATCACATTTGCGTTAAGCACTAGCCAATATGGTTTCATCATGCTTGGATCCAATGATAAAACATGAAAAAAAATCCATGGGCTTTGGGTACAGGTAGAACTTCTATATGTCGCACACGCGCGCGTGTCGTTCTCTTGATTTAATATTCGCCAAGAGGACATGACGCTAAATAAGCTGTGGGTTTTGGTGGTGTTGGTATATAAGGATTCATGTGCTTAGATTTCCGTTTTGAGAATATTGATAGGAAAGGCTCAATTATCACAGAAACGCATGTTCACAATCAGTTTAGGACACTGTGTGCACGTGCACGTGGTTGTGTACATGTACATGTATTTAATTTTGTCATGATAGGACAAAATATCTCCAATGATGGCGACAAAGGCGTGCATAATTGCAATAGACCAACGTTCATTGAACCTAGCGATATCAGGGAATAAAACGTTGGCATGCATCAATCCTAGATGCTTGCTAGCGACACTGAAGATCGCACTATCAGGCGAAACACTCTTGTTCCGCCGATCTGTTTGTAAGCTGGCGTGCTCAACTATTTTGTAATTAGTACAGATTCCAAGCTGATTCTCCGATAGTGGTATTCGTCAAGAAATCATCCGTGGATCCTGAAGTTTCAGTGATCATCCTTAAACACCCTGCCCATAGGTTTGACGACGCCAGACGTCCTGAAGTCATCCTACCAGCTGGTTGGAGCGCCACCAGACAAATCGGTCCGTCCATATGTCAGACCGCAGTATCAAAACATAACATGCCCTGCTTCAGCAGCCATCGAAGAATGATTCATATTGTCTAGTGGACTGAGCTGACGTCTGAATCAGCCATTGATTGACGATTAAGCCACCGAATTACAAACCAAACGGAATTTCATGCGCATCCTGCTACGTATTTGCCTTAAATGCCCATCCAATCTGATCGCCGAATTTTCACTGTGCGTTGAGTACGTAAAGACGTACGCTTTCTAACGCGGACAACAATATTGCCGATCAAATTATGCGTATGTCCAAACTGATCATAGTTTAGGCTGGGCGCCTTCGTAATTGCGTTTGTTTTGACATGCAGCGGCTTAATTTGTGATGTTACAAGCTCCGTTTAAATTCAATAGTTATATTTGTTTAAGTTGTCACCACTTGTTTGTTCTAGTTGATTTGTTTCAAAAAAAAGTAGTTTTGCGAAACAACTCCAACGTCCTTATGTTGTTTTATTGACGTCATGACGTAACGTCATTTTTTTTTAATTTCATTGACCCTTCTCCCCTTTGACAACCAATATCTCGAGAACGGATCGCAACAAAATAACAATGTATGTACCATTTTAAAGCGCATTGTCCATTATATCAAAAAATTGCAAAACACAAAAATCCATATTTTGGTCCATTTTGTTGGTTTTGTCATGCACTGGCTCAAATGGTATTAGCTTTTATAAAACACGAAATCATGCGTAGATTTCACCACCTTCTGGGGGTAACCATGGAAACAATCAGAGTACTGTCGCAAAATAGAGATTAAATAAATTGCATCTTAAAGTAGTTAAATATTTCCAGTTGGATATAATTCAAGTTTTAGTATGTTTAAAAGATAGTTTTTTTTAGATATATTAACATTAACAATATGATTCCAGCAAAATTAATACGTTAAGTTTGATATAGTAACATTTAAAGACTTTAAAAGTGGGTGGGGTAACCAGATATATAACCAAAACGAGTTTTAGTGATTTTTAAACAAGTTCTCCCAAAAGTGGTGGGGACGATGGCATATTTGCATACTGCCAATTCTTGATAAGGGCCTCCAAGTTCTATAGACTCTAAAAACATGTATGAGGTTTACCTCTTTCTTGCCGTTACCATGGAAACAAACACTAACCTGTAGTAAAATGGATATTAAATATATTGCGCCTTTAAACAGTAAAATGTACAGATGGTTATAATGCAAGTTCCTAATGTGTATAAAAGATAGTTGAGTTGAAACATATTAACATTATCAATATGATTTAAGCAAAATTAATAAGTAAAGTTTTATTTGGTAACAATTATAAACGTTGAAAGTGGGTGGGGTAACCAGACATATAAGAAACATTATTTTACATTATCAAAACTTTTCGAAGACAATACGGCCTATCTATCTCTAGAAGTGTTAAAGTGAATCCAGCTAATAATAATAAGTTTTGAATTAGCTAAAAGGAGAATTGAGTTGAGTCTTATTGACATTATCAATATGATATGAAAACTGAATATTTTGTAAAAATTACAGTCCTTTAAAGTGGGTGAGGTTATCAGGTATATAACAAAAACTTATTTCAATAACTTTTAGCAAGTATGCCAAATAGTGGCAGAGATATTGACATATTTGAATACTGCTAATATGTAATGGGGACCTTTGAGTTTTTATAAACTGTTAAACATGAATTTGGTTTTACCTGCTTCTGGTTGTAACCATGGAAACCATCACAGGTTTTGCAGAATGGAAATGAAATTAATTGTATTTAATAGTGGTTAGAATTGTTCCACCTAGTTATTATATTACAGAATTTGATGTGCATAAAGATAGTTGAGTATAAAATTTTAGAACAAGCTTTGGATAAATCAATTTGAAATGATTTTATAGCTTTGAGGCCAAAACAAGTTTATGTTTTTCTGTATAGTAGTTATTATTTCCATGGTTACGACCAGAAAGTGGTAGACTGGATGCATGTTCTTTTATTGTATGAAAGGTGAATACCGTTTAGAACTTATCAATAATTGTATGCACCTCTTAGTAGGTAGGGAAAATGATTGTAGAGGTTCAAATATTCCACAAAATAGGGTTTTCCAAGATTGGTTACCCCACTCAACTTTGGTAGCCTGGAGTGATTTGTACAAAGATCATATTGGGTTTATTTGTTATTTTAATCTACTCCCTTTGAGCTATAATGTTTCAGCATATAAAGATCAGAATCAAAATTGGTGTGTTATTGGATATGTGAATGTGCAAAAAATGTCTTTTCACATTTTTTGGCCATTTGAGGCAAAATTCCTTCTTTTTGGATACCATGGCAAAAAGCAATAAACTGAGAGAACGGAACATAGCTTACTAAAATTATACGAGGGTCAGTCAAAAATAACTGAGCCCTACCTCATAACATTTGAACTAAGTAAAATGGACATATATTTGGATGATATTTCATTGAAGTTGTATGTCATCTATTTAATCACCTAATTTATTTCTGTTGGTAGGCTTTTTGTAACGGTTGCTAGGCAACAGAATATGCCCTGTCAGAGGGGTGCGTTCACGCTGTGATACATCTAAATCTAAGCGTTGCTATGGAAACAGTAATTTCAAAGCAAGGCTTTATTCACTGTTGTCTGATACCTTGAATATTTACCTATTCCTTGTCACAGAACAGAAACCAACTGAACCCATATTATAGATACTGTAGTAGTTTGATTTCAGAATTTATCAAATTTTAATATGCCTGAAAGACTATAATTTACCCCACCCACAATCATATTTACACAATTTCAATAGAAACAATCAAACATTAGCATAACAATGCTTTAACAGTACTGCATACACATACCAGCCCTCATACATATTAAGTTCCTTGATTTAAATGCACAATTTTGTTTCCATGGCAACACAATCCTCGTGAATTTGAAAATTTGTAGAATTTTGGAGTTTTTTGTTGCTAGGCAACGCATACACTCAATGTTCACCTAAACATTAACAAACTTAGTGTAATGAAAAGACAATATGATATATATTATTCAAATAAGTCGCAAATATGCCTTTCACAAAAACTATCAAGCCCACAAGCTTTTTAACGACATGCTGTAAATTCCTGGTGGCTGAGATCGTGAACGCATCGATCTGACTGACGATCTTCAGTTGCCTAGCAACCATAAAACAAGCTTCACTTGGGTAATTTTTTAGGGTTAAAACATCTATGACATATCATACTTATAGAACATAATTACATTGGTTGTCTACAATACCAAACTAAAATGTTATGAGGTAGGGCTCAGTTATTTTTGACTAACCCTCGTAAAAACAACTAATGTGGCCATCTAAACAGAGCCTATAGTAAATGTAATCAAAGGAAAACTCATATCAGCCTGAAAGGTTTCAATTTCACATTTTTCCTTGGGCGAATTTCAATATTTGTCATATTTTTTGGCCATAAAGTTAAAAACTTTTGTGGCATTTCCTGTAACTGTTGCCATGGTAACTCTAATCTGGAGTCTATAAAACTATTATTTGTGTATTTGTATAACAGATATAGATTGTGTAAAATATGTTGAAAAGTATTCATATTTTGTCATGCTGGAAGGAGGTAGTTTGCATAGACTATGCCCTTTTTGTTAAATATGCCATTTTTTGTGAAATAGCTGATTATATGATGTTTTGGTTGCCATGGTAACATAAATTGATGTTGAAAATCAGGTGCTGGTTACGTAATAGGTGCTAAAATAATCAATTTGATCCTTTGTTCAGGGGAGATGTTTTGCTTTGAATATGCTCTTTTTTGTAAACTAACTGACAATCTGATGGTTTGGTTGCCATGGTAACCTATATTTAAATAATTTCATTATTTTCAATTTTTCATTTTTGCTTAACAGATGTAGACTTGCCAGAATGTGTTTACATAATCCATATTTCTGTTTGCAGAAACAAGATAAATTGCATTAGAATTGCAGCATTTTTTTTTAAAATTCTGATGGTCAGTTAGTTCCGTTGCCATGGAAACAAAAACTATAAACATTTTGAGTTTTTTTTATTCATGACATTTGTTAATCAGACATGAGTTATTTAGACACTATTTATGAAGTTCATTAACAGCTTTGCTGTAAAAAAGTTATTCAGATTTGAAAAAGGTCAATTTGTAGAGTTCTGAAAAATGGTTTTCATGCTGAAAATTGGTTTCCATGGTGACACTTTTGCTGCTAGGGAACATTATGCAAATGGTATATTTCATTTTCCACTAAAACTTTGTGTACAACTAATGTGGGTCTCTAAACAGACCCAGTAGTTAATGTTATCAAAAGAACTTGTATCACAAAAGCCAGTCTGAAAAGTGTCAATTTCGCATTTTTCCTGGGCAATCTTCATTTTTCGTAATATTTCTTTGCTAAAGAGTTAAACCGTTTTTGGCGATTCCTGTTGCCATGGTAACTATAATCAGGAATTTTTAAAACTATTATATGTGTTTGTATTGCAGATGTATATTATGTAGAATATGTTTAAAATTATTCATATTTTGTCATGCTGGAAGGAGGTAGTTTACATAGAATATGCCCTTTTCGTATAATATGCCATTTTTGTAAAATCGCTGATGGTATGATATTTTGGTTGCCATGGTAACATGAATTGAGATAATTCATTTGTAAATTTGAATTTGATGTTGAAAATCAGGTGCTGGTTACGTAATAGGTGCTAAAATAATCAATTTGATCATTTGTTCAGGGGAGATGTTTTGCTTTGAATATGCTATTTTTTGTAAAACAACTGACAATCTGATGGTTTGGTTGCCATGGTAACCTATATTTAAATAATTTCATTATTTTCAATTTTTCATTTTTGCTTAACAGATGTTGACTTGCAAAATGTGTTTACATAATCCATATTTCTGTTTGCAGAAACAAGATAATTTGCATTAGAATTGCAGCATTTTGTAAAATTCTGATGGTCAGTTAGTTCGGTTGCCATGGAAACAAAAATTATAAACATTTTGAGTTCTTTTATTCATGGCATTTGTAAATCAGACATGGATCATTTAGACAATATATATGTCGTTCATATATAGCTTTGCTGTAAAAAGTTATTCAGATTTGAAAAAGGTCAATTTCTTATAGTTCTGAAAATTGGTTTCCATGCTAAAAATTGGTTTCCAAGGTGACACTTTTGCTGCTAGGGAACATAATACAAATGACATGTTTCATTTTTCACTAAAATTTTGTGTACAACTAATGTGGGTCTCTAAACAGACCTAGTAGTAAATGTTATCAAAAGAACTTGTATCACAAAAGCCAGTCTAAAAAGTGTAAATTTCACATTTTTCCTTGGGCAAACTTCATTTTTTGTAATATTTCTTTGCTACAGAGTAAAACGGTTTTTGGCAATTCCTGTGGCTATGGTAACTATAATCAAGAATTTTAAAAACTATTATTTTGTGTTTGTATTGCAGATGTATATTATGTAAAATATGTTTAAAATTATTCATATTCTGTCGTGTTGGAAGGAGATAGTTTACTTTGAATATGCCCTTTTCGTTGAATAGGCCATTTCTGTGAAATAGCTGATGGTATGATGTTTTGGTTGCCATGGTAACACGAATTGAGATAATTCATTTGTATATTTTAATTTGATGTTGAAAATCAGGTGCTAGTTACATAATGTTTACATAAATAAACAATCAAATCCTTTGTTTAAGGGATATATTTTGCTTTGAAAATGCTTGTTTTTCGTAAAATCACGGACTATCTGATGATTTGGTTGTCATGGTAACCTATATTTAAATAATATTATTATTTTCATTTTTTGGATTTTGTTAATAAGATGTTGACTTGCCTAAATGTGTATAAATTATCCATATTTCTGTTTGCATAAGCAAGATAATTTGCTTTGAAATTGGAGTATTTTGTAAAATTTCTGACGGTCAGTTAGTTCGGTTGCCATGGAAACAAAAATTATAAACATTTTGAGTTTTTTTATTCATGGCATTTGTAAACCAGAATTGGGTTATTTAGACACTATGTATGTCGTTCATATACAGCTTTGCTGTAAAAAGATAATCAGATTTGAAAATGGTCAATTTTTAATGTTTTGAAAATTGGTTTCTATGGTGTCACATTTGTTGCTAGGCAACACAATACAAACGGCATATTTCATTTTTCACTACAATTTTGTGTACAACTAATGTGGTCCTCTAAAGAGAGCTAGCAGTGAATGTAATCAAATAAAACTAGTATCATAAAAGCCAGCCTGAAAAGTGTCAATTTCACAATTTTCCTTGGGCAATTCTCTGCCAATCTCCAAGAAATCTTAATTCCCGGTTTCCATGGCAACCACTGTCAGAAAAAGGGAATGCATTGTTTTGTGAAAGTTTTTCAACAAGTCTGATTAAATGGAGGTAAAATTATTGATTTCTGTGACTAGTCACTTATCACCATCTGCATGATTCTTAGGGAGAATGCTAATTAAACAGTCTGGGAAAAGTCATAAATGCAAGGCGTGTAGACTATTTTATCACTGATTCGCAAAAAGTGATAAATTCAATAATATAAGCTAAATGTTGTCACCCTCTCTAAATAAAGTCTTTACTTACTTACTTACTTACGGAAGCACGAGTGTTAGATATATTTATCATATGCCAAAACACTATACGGACTTCCAAATCGCGCTTTTGGCGTATAATGCTAAGATTTTGCCTTAAATACACGATATTGTTATTGTCGCCATTACATAACGTTACTATATATGTAAACCTCTATTGGTTAATCGATTAATATATAGCATTATATCCCTTCCAGACGCAACGTCATGTGATAAAAATGATTGCATGTTTGAATCTTCGTATTAGTTATTGAATATCACATTTATGAAATAGATTCAACACCTGGTTTGAACATCTCGCGAGTTTCACATGTATACCATTATTTTATTCCTGCCTTGATGAACTAAATATATTGTACACATAATTTCACATGTTGAGAACAGAGATTGAATTTAAGTCTTTTTACTACTTGCTAAATTTTATCTCACTTACTAAACATGCTTTAGGGGTTGGGGTGGTAAAAAAGCCAATAATGCACATAGCCCATTGTCTTCTGCAGCATTTGTAATTGACACTTCCAGGATACATATCAGAAAATGAACATTATTCAAAGAAACTTTCATGAGTTAGTATTTTAATGCAAGTCCTGTTCAGCTTTCATGTACATACACCCTGAACAGTATGCCTTAAAGATGGAAATTAGATTTTGCGTCTGTTCATTGCTGCCTTGTGGTCACCTGCTGGGAAAGGGCTGACCTGACCTCTTGGCTCTCTTAGTGTGATATTTATTGTGTTTTTGTCAATTTTCCCATGTGGTATCCTGGGTCAGGTGTGGTACTTGATTTTATCGATTCCTGATCTTTGCTGCCTTTCTTACTTTTTTATGTTCACGTTAATATCTATTTTTGTTGCCTTATATCTTCACCTTATATTTTCTTAAGATAACAATAATCATCACCCATACAGTATACATAATTAAGTGGAGCTTTATTCGAGAAATCTTGACTTTGTTGTATGAGAACAACAAAAGCACAAATCAGTCTGTACATCTGCGTATTCTAATCAATGTATTTTTTTATTAGCTTTCTTAAAAGTACTATGACTCCACTTACTAAGTGCAAAATTACAATGCCCTAGCTAGTATCTGTAGCTGAGTAGGCTGGTTTGAGCAAGAATTGGTCAGCACACCCAAAGACAGGTGTTCTCGTGACAAGGTCCAAGTAATATGTACACAATATACATGTATATCATTTATAATATAGGACACCTAACCGTGACATGTGATTTCAAACAATGTGGCATTTTGACAAGTGTAGACTCAGACGAGCCTGTGCAGCCTCTTTTTAAGCTTAGAATCTCAAAATGATGTTCAGTCAGTAGCTTAACACTCATAGGATCTTCAAGCGACTAGCAAAGGTTCTGATCAGACTGCGTATGCGCAGGCTAATCTGAGGCTGTGCTGGTCGCACATACCACATTGTTGGTAATCTCATGTCGAGGCTCATCATTTTTAATGTATGACACAGTATTTAGAAGTATAGACCATATTTATTAGTGACAAAACTAGTCATGTTAGTTGTAGAATTTTGTGCAATATAAATTCATTACCCCATAATGCCACCTTGGCTGGCCAAATATCCTGGCTCCGAGGTTGAAAAGGATTTTAATGCTAAACTCACACAAGCATGGAATTTGTTCTGGTTATAAATTTTAAAATGCCAACAATTGTTGAAATAAATGGCCATAACAAAATCATTGTATGTTCTTCTGAGCAAGAAGATTAGCTCATTTGATTGTATTTTCGTGTTTATGAAGGTTACAAATTTCATGCTCATGTGAGTTGATAAAGTAGAAACCATTGAATGTTCATGCTAAGCTCCACCCACTATGAAAAATTATACAAATAAACTTCTTTTGTGAATCTTTTATGTTTTTTTCTGTCTTGTGTTTGTTATGCCTTTGTGCGCGTCTGTTTATTTGTGGCTTGTGGTCACCTGCTCAGAAAGAGCTGACCTCTTGGCTCTCGTTTGTGGTGTAATTGTGAGTTTGTCACTTTCCCTTTGGTATCCTGGATCAGGTGTGATACTTGATTGTATCGATTCCTGATCTTTGCACCCTTACTTACTTTCACATTTGTGCACAGAACAAAGAAATTACTTGTCATGTCCACTTGTGTAGGATCAGGTATATTATATTTCCATAAGCAAACAGAGTAGACCCTGATCTGTGTCTGCTCTATTTGCAAAAGCGTTTAAAGACGTCTCTATGAGGTAAAGGGCTAAAAAAAACTCGGGGCCTATTCTTGGCCACAATTTATTAAGTTTAAAAAAATGTATAAATAGGATAAATCTGAAATATGTGTAGTACTGGAAATAAGACTTGTTTTGTTATATTATATGCCTTAAGTTAAGTGTGCATACCAAAAAGTATAATTTTCTTTTTTCTAAGCCAAACCATATGTTGTGGGTACTCAAAAGAGCCATCTCAATGAGACTGTTATTTTGAGTACCCAAAACAGATGTTAAAACTGATGGGAAAGAAAATATTAACATTTTTTTAGCTCAAACTTTTGTTTATCTAAACCTATGAACTATAAGAACAAATAATGTAACATCAATTTTAACCCCTTTAAGTAAAATGTACTTTGCAACCTGTACCGATCGGAGATGTCCATTTCCAATTTTTGGTGGTTACGTGGTATTTTTCAATCTTATTCATATCTGATTAAAATTATGAAAGTGATGACCACGACCAGATGCCATGCTTTGTGGTGTCTGATCTTGGTCTATACTGTTTGCAGATGTGCTATTAAAGGCGCTTGGCAGACAACCGTTTATTCCTCAAATTTTGACCAGTAAGAATAACAAACATATGTCGTCTGGTGTGCTAATAAAGCATATAAGCATAGCGTCATTTTTGAGTCAAGGGCAAACTCGGTCAAAAATGTAATAGAAAAGAAAAGAATCAAAATAATCATACATTGCCCGAAATTTAAAATAAACTTGCCCAATTCATAAGGATTGAAAAATTCATTCAGCAATGATGTTTTTGTTATACAACAATGTGCAATAAAGTAACATTTACATTTTACATTTGTGTTGTTTCAAATTATCTTTGACCTGTTATGCCAATTATCTTTGACCTGTTTTGCAGACATACAAGACAGAAAAAAATAGTATAACCAGAAATAACCAAAATCACAGACCACATATCAATCTTTGCCACTGGAGGCATGCGCTGATCCAGAGGTGGGGACAGGGGGTCCGGACGCCCCCCCCACCACAAAAATTACAAATTAATCGGGTTTCTTAGCAATACAGGAACCCACCCCCCATGAAAACTTACAAATATATAGGGTTTATTAGCAATATTGGTCCGGATCCCCTGTAAAATCACAAAGCTACCAAGCCAACATTCAATGTTGGGCCATCAAACGGCCCGCCAGTGAAACACCATTTAATTTAAATGGAGTTTTGATGGGGGCTGATGATGGACCCGCTTTTAGTGGTAATAGGATCCTCTCTCCCCTCAAAAAAAAAAAACGGAAAAAAATCCTTGTCGGAGTTTAGTTGGGCCTCCTCTGACAAACACTTTCTGCGTCTGCGCATGGGGAGGAAGTGACTCCGAACAAAGGCAAACAGATACACATTTATGAAAGCAAGAAATACAAATGAATTAAAGCAACAAGCCATATTATCACCATACTGGATAGTACACAAAGAACTATACTGCTCAACAAAAGTTTAGCACGGATAAATAAAAATTAATTTTTATTTGAACAAAGGGCTTAAAGTTATAAGATATCTGCTGAAATGATGGTTTGATATGTGATAAAGTGGAGGACAGCAATTGGTGTACTTACATTTGACGTCTACTGCGTCGTTCATTACTTTTAACAAGAGAGGGGTCAAAAACGTGTTTCAACTGCATTATTGGCAATACAAAATTGATACAGCATCGGTTCATAAAGTCCTTTGTTTTCGAGCTTGGACGAATCTGCCATTATGAAAAAGAATTAAGGTTGTCTCCATTGAACATTTGAAGAAAAAGTTGAGTCTTGATAACAACTAACGGCGTTGTTAAATTGACGTTAACAAGTCAAAAACAGTACTGTTTTCGTTGTGTAGGCATGCTTAATTGAAAGGGTTTTCGTGTTTAAGAGGATGCCAAAAGAGAGACAATTAAGAAGAAATTATAAAGAAGTTTCTTGCTTTAAGTCTCTCAGATGTATTTATCATGCTAATAAATGTTAAAATGCCAACAATTGTTGGCATTTCAACATTTATGAGCAGGATAAATTTCGTGCTCAGCTGAGTTGAGCATGAAAAAAGTTTTATAACCTCGGGCCTGCGTTTCGTAGGCCCTCTAAAGTTTAGCTCTGCAGCTGCCAGCTATAAACAAATTCTGAATAAAATTTGCCACTTGTAGTTTATACAGGCCCACCTTGTCGTAACAACGACTGTATAAAAAATGAAATCTTTTGGAGGTAAATGCTAGATGAGTTGACTTTTCTCTGAAGCAGTTATGATCAGTCCGTATCGTCGGAGACTAGTAATAACCAACATAAGATTATAACTAGTCCACAAAGTAGGTCAATATTCGGAGGTACGCCAAGTTTGCATGTGCATATCTTTAATAAAACCTGACCAATTGTCAAAATATTCACGTTATCATAAAACGATGACAACATCGGTTTAATGTGAACGCATTGTATCCATCTTTAAATAAATAACGTTTTTGAAAATTCTTATTTAAAATCAATCATTCATTTGGTAAAAACTAAAACTTTTTACAAATTTCCAATTATGATTGAATATTTTGTGAATAAAACAACATCTGTCTTACATATTTTGCCGATATTAGGTTCGACATGTTTTAGTCCAAATAAAATATTATTGGAAATGCGAATTCTGCAATATATTCAAAATGACGTAGAACGTTGTCAAGTTTGCTCTTAATACCTGCCGCCATTCTAACATTTGAAAGGACAATTATAAGTAACCAAAAGTAAAATTAGAATACATATTTTTGTAGTTATAAAGATGCACGGATTCAAAAATGATTACAAATCAGTAACATGAAAGCAAGTCAGTGGTAAGGTAAGGAGTGTGCGATATATAATATGATGTAACAATTTTAAACGAAACAATACAGCGGAGTGATATTAGCATCATTTTAAAGTTTGAATGGTGCATAGTATGCCGAGTTTAAATTCAGACTTTTCGAAACACCCCTCGTAATTGAGAAAGAATGCATTAAATAAAATATTCAATATGACAAAGGTTAGTCCTTGGTTCAGTATTTCCAGTTCCAATGTTCGGGTAAATCTCGGAAGGATTTCCGTCGCGATATTGGTGACCTATGCTCCTCCTTCCATCGAGTAGGAGACGAGAAGCTGGAACCACTGCAAGAAAAATACAAATATGGGAAATTACATTTACTGTCCTGCCAGTCAAGAGTGACAGTGACGTCATGTTTTATTTACAAAGCTTTCATGGACTTATAACCGATAAATCACTTGTGTATTAATCCTGTCCGCAGGATAGGATCAATGCGCAAGTGATCTATTGATTCGCGTTAGCGCAAGTGGGATGTACAAGTTAATGTTTAAACTAACAATTGAAAACAAAAGATTATGTCACTGTCACTCTTGGTAGGCATGACAGTACCTGCCAAGATTTGAGAAGTTTTCAAACCCCAAAAATAATAATAAAAAAAATACAGGGCTTGTACCAGGGGTATTAGTGGAGTTTTTATGAATGTCAGCTTATGCCCTGGTCCGTCCAATTCATTGGTATGCCAAATCATGCTAACATATTACCGCGTTTATTATTGTCAAGGTTCGCTTTATTAACATCATACAATGGAGCATAGCTGGACAAAGTGGTGGTCGTTTACTGTAACTTGTGTTCTTTAGAGAGATTTTCAACGAAAGGTTAGCAAAATTGATTTATGTTAATAACGAACACTTCCACTCAACCAGCCCTGAGATGTTAATTGTTGTGGCTTCATGTTATTATATGTGTGTGGGGTGGGGGGACTACCTCTTCACCCATTAAGGACATATGCTACTAAATACTTCCCATGTTGAAATCTGTTCAATACTTTGCATGCAGTTTGTTTTATGTATGGGCTATCCATTAATGAAATAAAAATGATATGTCACTGGCTTATTTGTTCATGTTTTAGCATTTGACCAATTTTCTAAACGGATGAAAGAATAACACTAGTCCTAAATATCGAACTAAAATTGTTGTAATCTTCAGCAAGCTCCTTTCTATTAACTTGAATTATTGCTCATGACCTCAAACCTTTTAGAAAATGTGCAAGTTTATTTGTTATCCCAAGTGCATGGTATATTTTGTCAATTCATCGAAAATTGGAATTTGTTTTTTGAATAAATCATATATAAAAAATCTGAGACTGAATATATTAAGAATTTTGTTTTATTTCATGGACTATTATAATACCTTTCAGAAAAAAAAGAATGAAAAATCGGGGTCACCGAACTTATTCTCTTTCAGGAGGGCCGAATTTAACCCCACCTCCATAGGTTTTATGCATACTTCAATATATAAAGTTCAGGAATGACCATTTCGTTCTTTTTGATGATGTCATTTTACTAGTATGAAGCAATTTAACATTTTAAAATGCTAAAAGAAAAGAAAGAAAAAAACACTGAAAATAGGTGCGCACCCGGGAATCGACCCAGGTTCTCTGGTTTCGTAGCCAGACACGCTAACCACTAGGCCACGAAGTCAGGTCGTGCGCCGTTTAAATAACTGTACAAATCCAAGAGACTCGGCCATTTTCGTATTTGTAACCAGGGTAATTGTGTACATTGTTTGTTTTCGTCTGATCTACATTATCTGTCTTTGGTACTGAGACGATCAGTTCTAATAAAAGGACAATAGATATTTCGGCCAAACTTTAATTACTTTATTTTGTCAAGAAAATGTCGGAACATCGATATGTCATAAGAGTTTCTGAAAGCTGTGTTGATCCGAATCCGTAAATGGTCGATAGACAGGACCCAGACAACGTTGCCCGTTTCCTGACGCGGGAATGATGCGCATAAAAAATAGCCGCATATGTGTGTTGCTGTTCTTACATTCATGTAAAGCAGAAACTGCCCGATAGTAGCAATGCACGGTCGAAAATCTCAATGAGATGAGTCTTTAATGTAGCCACAACATGCATTTTGTTGGAAAAAATTGAAGACATTCCAGGCTCTGAGGTTATAAAACTTTTCCTCATCCACTCAACTGAGTATAGATTTTATCATGCTCATACATGTTAAAATGCCAATAATTGTTGGTATTTTAATATTCATTAGCAGGATATATATAACATCTGAGAGTTTGAAAGAAAAGAAAAGTCTTAATTTTCCAGCTTTTAGTTTTTTGGAGCCCTTGAAAGTTCATGCTCAGCTAAGTAGAGCATTAACAAAAGATTTATAACTTTGGAGTCAGGATTACGCCTTCTGATAATGCATCTGAAATATTAAAATGTACGTGAATAAGATGTTTTTCACCAATATGTTCTGACTGATTTAATAGAACAAAGCAATTATTGTAGACTTCCGGTATTTATACCTTTACTTATATTTTACTTTTCCGTTGCTAAAGTAACAGAAAATTGCTGCCAAAATAGGGTTGAAAGATATAAATGGTCATTTTGGATCAATTTGAGACTTTTGCAGAGAAATTAACATAGAGCACAGCCAAATGCAAATATATGAATATGTTTAGAAGACATTTAAAACTCATCACAACCCACACATGTACTTAGGGCTTGTAGTGGTATATATTTTGCCTACAAATGTCGTCTGCTGATGACATTGCAAACAGTTTGATCTGGATCCAAATTGTTTGACACTCTGATGGTATCCCTGATTTTCCCCGAAAAAGCAGACGATAAAAGAAACATGAAAAATTACCTAGCATGAAACGAGTTAAAACACGATCTTTTGAAGCATCAAATGACGATGCTTCTTTTCCTTTTGCTTATTTTGGTGGCCATTTTCTGTTACTATAGAAACGGTAAAACCACTTGAGCGATTGTTAAAGTAAGGCCTTCAGAAGAAGTAAGTGCAGAGCAACTTTTATAGTTTTTGGCATCAGGGAGGGGCAAAAATACCCCCGCCCCTCATTTGCGTCCTACTTAAGCAAGTCCTTCGAGCTGTCAGAGTTTGAATCACTGTTCATAATCACGCCATAGAACCTCTGTACTCGAAAGGTGCAGTCATCGCGTGGTGGTTGCAGCTAAATGCACAAAATAGTGTACCGAGCTGTTTAAAGGGGTAATATTTCTGAAAATATTCGTCGCGAAATATTGTCACTTATAAGTCAAGCTATGTATCTGCTTAACAATTTTTTTTTTTTTGGGAGGGGGGGGGGGGTGAGTGATAGTCGCTACAGCGTCAGAGTTATGCCAAAAATGTGATTTTTTCCCCTGAAAAAGTGGATGTTAGAAATTCTGCTTATGTTCTGGAATTTCTGCTTACTTCAGAAAAAATGCAAGATGACAGTACTTTAATGTGAAAAAAACTTCGAAAACTGAGGCTAGAGGATTTTGAAAGCTATTCAAGGTGTTCATACTGTTCGCATAAGTCTGTATATCGGGTGTTCTGGCCCAGTGGTCGGGTCGTTGCCTGTTTCATATTGATTTTATTTAGACACTCGACTACTGGGGAGGAATACCCGATGTACAGAACTATGCGTACAGTATGAAAAGCTTGAATAATTTCCAAAATGCTCTTTCCCCAGATTTCAAACTTTGTGCACATTAAAGGATTGGTATTTTGCATTTTATCGAAAGTAAGCATAAATTCCAGAACATAAGCACAAATTTCTTTCATCCTCTTTTTCAGGAAAAAATCACATTTTTGGCATAACTTTGGCGCTCTGGCGCTGTAGCGCCTATCACTCAACTCACAAATATTTTGTTAAGCAGATACAGGGGTGACAACCTACGTCATAACATTGATCTCGTAAACACGTAGAACGGCGCCATTTTTGTTTTGCAAGGTAAGATTTTCCCTTCGTAAGACTATACAAATCAGTATCTGTGAAAACTAAGCAGTGCATGCGGTGCCTACCATCACTCTTGAGCAGAATATATAATGGTCAAGCCCAGAAATGCCATTGCCTTTGTAATCATTCGCCCACAAATATCGAAGCGGAAGACAGGCCGCTGTGTCGAAATTTGGGCTCCTGTGGGAATTTTTGGGTAAAAGTGATTAATGTCAATTTTCAACTAGAAAAATATATGCAGTTTAAGGAAAACGATGTTTCCAATTTTCTTCTTGCAGTATTAACGTCACATTGACGTCACAAAATGGCGTACCCTATTTTCACATAAATACAACAGTTTATATCTGCTAGTGCTGTATACACCTAAATTAATCGCATTGTAATGTTGTTTATTGCGTTGAAGTGGTTGAAAACGTCAATAGGAGGACCAAAATGAAAATCGGTTCAACGTGGACTTCAATCTTACGTCAAATTGACGTCGATTTGATGTCAGTATGCAGCAAAAATATTGTGTACAGAAATATAATTCTGGAAAGACTGTGTGTGCCTTGGGGTTAAAATAAAATGTTCGCATAAATTTATCTTTCTAGCTTAGCTTTTTGAAATATGTTAGCTCTCTGACGGTTGTGGTGTTTGGCTGTTACAGCATGTTAACCACGTTACCCCGCAATTGTTTAAAACTGGCATCTAGTTTTTTTATTTTTATTATTTATTATTTATTTCTGAAACATATATATTATAAACACATGCATATTTCATATATGAATATGACATATAATGTACAAACATCATATTAATGTAATAAGATGGCTATTTAAACACATATATTTTACAGTCTATATGCTAATGTTATGTATATTCTACATATCAGTTTCAGATATAGTTATAAATAAAAAAATGTTATCAAACAAAGGAAAAAAAAACAAAGTAAAAGAAAATAAAGTGAAAAATATAACTAAATAAGCCAAAAAGGGTGCAATGAAGCACCCTGGAATCGTCAGAAATATGTTGTTTTCTAAGGTATGTAATATGGTAAGAGAGAGAGAGAGAGAGAGAGAGAGAGAGAGAGAGAGAGAGTACTGTCGCCTTAACTGTACGAGCGTGTTTGAAATGTTAAATTAATTTTCGTTTTACTCCGTTAGTGTTCTAAGGTTTCCCCATTTTTTGTTGAATTGGGCAAGTCTGTCTTTCTTGAAATAAATGTGTTTTTCTATATTGATTCGATGTTTTAGATATAATTTGAAATGAAATGAATTTGGGTGTTGTTTTTTATATTTGTTTTTGAAAATGAGATGTTTTCCAAGTAAAATTATAAAATTCTTTGTTTGAACTTCTGTTTGATTTGTTCCTTCCGTTATACCAAGCATTATGTTTCTTAAGTTAAAATGAATGAATACATTATAATCTTGCAAAAGTGTTAATAAATTCGCCCAAGAAAGCTGTACATGAATGCACTCCCAGAGTAGGTGGTCAAGTGTTTCGATTTCGATGCTGCAAAAATCACATAAAGTTATATGTCCAATGTTACATTTTAATAGAAATCTGTTTGTTGGAATAATACGCATTAAGAACTTGTAATTAAAATTTTGCAGTTTTATGTCTTTTGTTGCCCGAAGGGAGGATGTGTAAATTGTTTTCCAATTAAGGTTTTCATCGTGGAATTGTTCAGCCCATTTCGTCTCTGATTTCTTATCTGGATGTTTTCTTTTTTTCTGAAGTAAGTTCTATACATATTTATTGGTGTGTTTTGTGTCCTGGCATCTAGTTGCGTATGCAGATGGTGAGGCATTACTGAAGCTTTTAAATTAATTCAAGTTTATATTCAACATAGCTTTCGTTGTTTAATTAACGGAACTGTCAATCACATTAACTTAGTACCTCTTGTCACTTGCTCAACCAATAATGGGAGAATAGTTATGAGTTTTACTCTAAGGCAATGATCACATTAGATATGACCATATTCAAGGAAACTTGTTAAAGGTCAATTGTTACTTCAATACCAATTTATATACGAATTTTATCAGCCCAAATAATGTCCGGCCAAATTTTATAAGGTGACATTAATGTTATTGTTAAATAGATTTTAAAATGTTCTTTTAGAATCCTGGATAGAAAAGTGAAATATTTAATAAGAAAGTCCAAGTATAAGCTCTCACTTAGTTTTAGCAATACATGCTTACATACCTGAACTGACTTTGACCTTGACAAATATTACAGGAATATTGTAAACATGGTAAATGGAATAATAAAGAGTTATATGTGTATTAAACATTTGAATAAGTTGTAAAACTCACCAGGATATAGCTTTAAAAGAAGCACGCAAAAGTGTTAACTGTTCCAGCTATTATCAGCATTAAGAGGACACTATACTCAGTCGCCAATGATAGAATCACTTGCAAAGTACCAAAATCAAATGGGTTAAATCCTTTTAATTATTCTTTCCATTACTACTGTTAATCTATTTTGTTTGATTTGAAATATGCAAAGAAGTAATTGGAAGTATTTTTGTATCTATTGTAATGTTCACATTTGATTGTCTAAATTTCAAAATGATATTATCTGACACAAAATTCATTTTCAGGACTAAATCTAATTGATAGAATTATGCAAAACAAATTAACCGATACTTTATTTGGGTCCATTAATATAGCAATGGCTACAGTATATATGCTATACTAACAATGCCAGGTAGCTTTTCTAGGTGATAAACCACTTTCTTTCAAATGTATGACTATCATGAACCATTAGAACAAATGCTGTCTTTTCAATGCTTCACAAAATTTTAGAACCAGACAGAATGGAAGATAAGTGTAATATGCTCCTTAAACTTCTCTTGTTATGCATTTTACCAATATAAATGGTATTCTGGGTCAGGTGTGGTACTTGATTGTTTCGATTCCTGATCTTTGCCCCTTACTTACTTTCTTACTTCATCAAACTAGACATCCTTCTTCAGATATAAAGCGATTATAACCATAGGAATAGGCTTGGTGTGTGTCATACTCGTATGTAGGAAAATAGTCGTTAAGTTTCCAAAATACTTCAGTTTATTGTTTCAAAAGGCATGGAAAAAGGTCACGATTTAGACCAAAGTCTGAATAACTTATTTTGTTTACCAAATTTTTAGTAAGGTTTTGTCTTTATCAATACAGTTTGTGTGATCAATAGTAGGGTTACAGAATGTGTGATAGATCTTACTAACTTAAAACTCCTTCATGCTTAGTATTATTGTGTCTTCTAAAATTAGGTGTAGTCAGTGAAGAAAGCGTCTTTTTTTAAATATCATTTCATTTGTAAAATGAAGCAAATACACGAGTGTCAGTGAGATAAGAGATATCATTTTCGCATTAAAGAAACATTAATGTATCATAAAATAAGCAGCATCTAAAATGCTGTTTATGAATTTGATAAAATACACAGACTTGAAATGAAGTTTTGTGTGATTTAGGCTAACATTTCCTCCCTTATTATCAATGCTTTGTTGATATTTCAAGAAATGGTAATTACTGGCAGTTAAATGATAGTAAATAAACCACTAGCAGTGTAAACTCATAAATTGCTGTTTTCGCTTTAACATAATGCATTTAAAAGAAAGTAAAGTACATAACAGTAATAACGGGTATTTTTATTTGATAAAACCATATTGCTAGTCATTTGAATACAATTAAAAGTCTAAGCTTATATTGTCACGTAGGAATAAGGAACAATTTGAAAGGAATTACTATTATTTCAGGGTAACGAAGTAACTCTGTAACCCCTATAGAGTTAATATACATTATTCTGTGGCTTATATATTTTGGTTTTAGAAAAATGTAGTGTACAAAACTCTCCCTTAGGGGTATTTTGGCATCCTATCGTCTAGTGATAGTACTACATTAAGTAGTAATACATTTGAAGTAGCATATATAACTGTCATTTCATAGATGTGTATTGTTTAAACGCATACTTGCTGCTTGTTGCTATTTGATAAATATTTTTAAGGCAATCAACATGTCGATAAATAAGAATTAGATATAGCTTGGTATTTGCACAATAGGATTTGAAATTACAATAGAGGAACGTAGTTAACATGATTGTTACATGTCAGAGAGCTAGCATGTGTCATTTTGTATTTTATATAATGTAGTTTCAGTAAAGCATAGTGTACACTATTCCAGCAGTGGGAGAGGAGGGTCTATAAGCATATTGTGGTCTAATGTCATTTGAGCTTTCACTATAACATATTTTTCATTTTGATACTGACGTCATTTTTGCCTCTCTTGACATCATTTTGAAGTTAAAGTAACCTCTTTAAAATTCTGAGTCAGAGTCTATGTTCCAAATACAATATATCGCCAGTAATATTAGTATAGCTGATCAAACAGTACATGTTTGCGCCATAACATATAGGTCTTTTAAGCACTCTGATGTAGAAGCGTTTCGAAATGAATTGTTTGACGTTCCTTGGGAAATTATTGAAAATTTTACCAATGTAAATGATATGGTCCAGGTTTGGAATTCATTATTTCTTGAAATAGTCAATAAATATGCTCCTATAAAACAACATAGAGTTAAAAAATCGCGTCAGCCAGACTGGATTAACCCAGATATACTTGATACTATTAAAGAAAGAAATAAATGCAAAATTAATGGTAACATTGAAGACTATAAACAGTTGCGAAATAAAGTATCTACAATGATAAAATCTGCAAAACAATCAATGTATAAGACAAAACTTGAAGAAGGTAAGGATAACCCAAGCTCAATTTGGAAATTATTCAGGGAATTAGGAGCTGGTAAAAAATCTAAATCCAAAGAAAATATTATAGGAATAAATGTTGATAATGAATTTGTATCTAGTGATGTAGAGATAGCTAATGCTTTCAACAAATATTTCGCCAATGTGGCTTCAAAACTAAAAGAGCCAATACATGACTCTAATTTTGAATATATAAAAAAAGTTTGTTGATTCAAAAGTAGACAATAATGTTTCTTTTAGTATTCCAGAAATAAATATAGCATTTGTAAAAAAATATATTCTCAATTTAGATATATCGAAATCAACAGGTCTGGATGACATTGGTCCAAGGATATTAAAACTTTCTTATGATATAATATCCCCAAGTATTACATTCCTTATCAATAAAAGTTTGTCACTTGGTATTTTTCCAAATGTTTGGAAAACAGCAAATATTATACCCATTCACAAAACTGGACCAAAAGAAGATGTAAATAACTACAGACCAATTTCGATATTGCCCACTGTTTCAAAAATTATTGAAAAATGGATCCATTTGAAATTCATGAATTATCTTAATGATAATAAATTACTACATGAAAAGCAGAGCGGCTTCAGAGCTGGACACTCGACTGAATCAGCTTTCATCCTTTTAATTGACTCTTGGCTAAAAGCAATAAATGAAGGTAAATTTGTTGGTTGTGTAATGATTGATTTTCGAAAAGCTGTTGATCTTGTAGATCATGCTGTTCTTTTGAAGAAACTTGAAATATATAAATGTGGAGAAAGTGCTTTATCTTGGTTTAAATCATACTTATCTACGCGAACACAGAAAGTGTCCATAAAGCATTCAAAATCTGATACTGAAAATATAACTTGTGGCGTTCCACAAGGGTCTATTCTTGGACCACTTTTGTTTTTAATATTTATTAATGATCTGCCTCTTAAGCTTCAAGATATTGTAGCGTCAACTGACTTGTATGCAGATGATACTACAATATATGATATACAATATGACAAGCAAGTACTGGAAAACAATCTTCAAAGATCTCTAGTACTGCTACAGCAATGGTGTAAAGAAAATGGAATGTTAATTAATACTGATAAGACTAAGGTCATGTTCATTACCAGTCGACAGAAAAGATGCAATTTAAATGATGCTTCATTCCACTTGAAGTGCAATAATATAGACCTTAAACTTACTAAAGGTGATAAAATTTTAGGTGCAAATATAGATGAAAATTTAATTTGGGATTCGCATTATAAGTACATTGTTAAGAAGGTGTCCACACATTTATGGCTCTTGTCTCAAATTTCTTCATACCTATCAGTTAAAGACAGACTTTTGTTTTATAATGCGTATATTCGCCCTCATTTTGACTACTGTTCCGTTATTTGGGGATCATCTACATGTTCTAATACAGATAAAATAACTAAATTGCAACGAAGAGCATGTAAGCTTATATTAAGAAATGAATACTCTAATTTAGAAGAAGCTCAGAATCGCCTAAACATGTTGTCATTTTCTGAGAGTGTGTTTCTACAGAAAGCAAAAGAAATGTATAAAGTGTCGAATAATATAGCGCCTGAATATCTGACTGATTTATTCAAAATGAGAGAATCGAACAGTAACTCTACCTTAAATTTACGATCAGTAAGTAATAAACATTTTCTGATACCCAAGCCTAAAATTAATTTGTTTAAGAATAGTTTATCGTACTCAGGTGCATTAGTTTGGAATAGCATTCCACTTGATATAAAAATTCTATGACTCTAAATTCCTTTGTTCAAAACTGTACATTCTGGTTAAAAGGTAAATATGTTTAATTTTCATAGCCAGCAAGAGGGTCATCTAGCATTCATTGTTGTTTTATTAAAGGGCCTCGACGCGAGAAAACCTGTCTTCGGGGTTTGCAAACAACAAAGGCGCAGACCAGCCTGCGCTTCCGCGCAGTCTGATCAGCACCTTCGTTATTCGCTTATTGAAAAGTACAATACCTAGACTTGCTACGAGTGAAATTTCAATGTTCTAGCTAGCCTATGTAGCGGATCAGGTTGGTTTGAATCTCACTTTGTTGGAAACCCCGAAGCTAGGTTTTCTCACGTCATGGCCCAATTATGTATATGTGTGTAGGGTGTGGGTGTTCTTTATTGTTGGATATATGTATTTTTTCATGTTTGAGGGCCCCAAGGAAGATTGGTTCGTCAATTGGGCTACCCCCACTAAATAAAGTCGTTACTTACTTTCTTTCTTAGCTGGAATTCATAGTGCTCAATTTTCAAGCCCTAAATAAGCCAAAAATGGGTACATCACTTTGTGACGTCACCATGACATTAAAACGGCAAGAAAAAAATGGAAACATTTTTTTTTCTTAAACAGGATACATTTTGCTACAAGAAATTGTATGTTTGACACTTTTACCTAAACATTCCCACGGGATTACACAGCGGCCTACACTAATAGTTATTACGGTAGTTGAAAGCAACACTAAAATCAGAGGCAATTCAGCTGCCACCAAATTCAATGTAAAGTTACACTTTTTTTTGCAGTGTACAATTGAGCCGCGACATGTGATTTCCAACAAGGTGGCATTTTGACAAGTGTAGACTCAGACGAACTGGTGCAGCATCCTTTTGGGCATAGAAATTCCAAATGATGTTCGGTCAGTAGCTTAACACTAGCGACTAGCATAGGTTCTGATCAGACTGTGCGTATGCGCAGGCTGATCTGAGCCTTTGCTGGTCGCACATACCCCATTGTTGGAAATCTCATACTGTGGAGATACTTACACTATATGGGATGTATTGAGGAGATACCGAAATATCTTTATCTGCGCTCTTTCATTCCCCACCCACAGCGTGTCCATGTGATCAATAGCTAGGGAATAGGGTCTCTCACCAAGCATGTCTGCGTTCGTTAACAGGATGCGTAGAAAATGTCCCTGTAAAAAAGTAAAATGCATCGTATACGTTAATGGCTTATACTATCGATAAAAATATGGATCCCAAAGGTGTTTTGAATTTGCGGAACTGCGTTGATGCGCGATGATACGCGTTTATAAATCAGCTGAATCGATTGGTAGACAGGTAAATGCGTTTTGTTGCAGTTCGTTATCAGTAACGAGCTTCGATTGGCTATTCGGAATTCGCGTTGAAAAAGCATTGCACAGTACTATTCGGCTATTGGGTCGCTGTCTAGCCACGTCCCAAACTGGTTCCCATCTCCATTAGCCTTACAAGAGACCAGGCCATTTTATACCACGTGGCGATACAGTGACAGAATAGCTGAATAATATCTGAGTTTCAACGCGTTTCTTATGTGAATTTGACTTACAAGTGCAAAAACGCAAGTGGCAGTGTGAATATATACATGTAGAATAATAGCATTTTAATATCTGCTATGATATTTATTTAAGCCTTCGTGTTTAACGAGTCCAATAAAGAGATTTCACATGAGATCGCCAATCTAATGACATAGGCGAGCAGCGAAGGCTCGGGCGAGTTGTTTGTGTAAATGCCTCGGACACAGTAATATGCCGTATTGTTGTGTCCAAGGTAAATGCAAAGAAGCCACTCGTACAGTCAAACTATAAAAGTAAATGAAAGCTCTAACCAAATATTTTGACCCGCTGAATAGCTAAGTGTGGTCTTACGAACATTCCATTATAACCAATATGTAATGGACTAGTCCAGCTATTCACTATCGGGCCTGCACATGAGTTTTTGGTTTCTATTGCATCGGCAAACAGCGAAGGCTCAGACGAGCCTGTGCACCTGCGCTGTGTTACCAGAGCCTTTGCTGGTTGAAAACACATAGTATGCCCTGGGACGAGTACTCAGACCTTATTTTAAACCACTAGTTCCATGAAACCATGCGGCTGTGCACGCTTGTTTCAACAATGAATTAACGAAGTGCGATAACTATCAAAACCTCATTAGCTGGCTCAAACTAAATTAATGATTAACCTTTTCATTCTGGGTACGGGCAAACTGTTGCTTTGGCAAACAATGAAGACCATGATGAAATGTTGCATAAATCGGTATATCATCAGGGTCTGCACTGTTTGCTGGAATAAAAACAATATTCAGGGACAGAAATACGAGTACTTTGTTATTTTAGAAATTTCAACCTTATAAATTGCCAATTCCATTTATTCTATTAGCTTGCATAAATGAAGAGGTAATTAAAGCCTTATGGAAAAGAGGATCTCAGGCTCTCATGAGGCTAAATACCTACCTTTGCATCAAGAAGGTGCACCTCTCTGTTGAGAATGTCCCCAACCAGTAAATGTCCGTATCTGTCGGAAGCTATACCATATGGAAGAAAGCCTTTTCTCTCGGGATTCTGTCCGCTGTAAACCATTCGTATTTTCCCGTCGTGTGAGAAGATTACTACCCGACCCTCTTTCTCATTTATCCAGTCCGTTATTGCAATGGACCCATCAATGTTTTCAGTTACCCGGTATGGATGGATGGGAATACTCTTACCCCTATCGCCGTCAAGATGACCCGTCTTGTTCCCTCGTGCGGTAAATTTAAAAACGGTGCATTTTGAAGGGGGTGGAGCAGCTGTGCATCTGTCAACGCCACATGCAATTATTTCTCCGGTTCTTGACACCGCAAGACCGCGCACGCGCAATGGAGCTTGGAAGTATTCCCGCACTTGCAATTTACGATCCACCTGCAACACCACGTTTCCAGTAAATGTGGACACTATCAGATTGTTCTCATGGTCAGCAGCTAAGTCGTCCACTGCTGATCGAAAAACTAATCGATTCTTTCGATTACCATCTTTGTTATAGAGATAAATCTCATTGGTTGTCCAACCAAAGCACACCCAAGCCTCAAACTCATTTATTGGAGCAATGGCGCTCACCTTATTTCCGGGAATATTCTTGCAGGTAAATGATTTTAAGAGCCTTGGGTTGATTTCCGGTGCTGACTGCACCATGGCAGCTCTCGTCATCCTGATGCCCCGTGTAGGTCTATCTATAGGGCCTTTTTCAACGTAACCCCCAAATATAGAATCTAACCCTGCTGCATTCTTTTGACCATCTTGAAATACGAACTGTCTCTTCCCTGGTTTTCTCTTTATCAGTTCTTGTATCTCCTGAAACATTTCAATGAGTTTCTGGTACATTTCCATCACCTCAAAGTCATCTCCAGACTCAACTATACGTTCTCCAGTAGTCAGTGCCGTTGTTGCTTCTCTTAAATATGTGTTCAATGTCTTCTTCCTGTCATTTACACGATTCGTTTCTTTCTTCTCCTTCTGTTTGAGTGTAGACACCATCTTGTTGCTGGTCCGATCCACCTCAGCTTTTAGTAGCTGCGATCTTTGTTCAATATTATTCATTGTTCCTTTGATACTGAACGCCACTTCCTTCTCGTAATCATCCACATCTTTCAACTGTTGCTTCAACAATGGCAGAAAGCTCCCCCTGATCTGACTTAACTTCATTGGCATTGTGGATCGCTGCTCCTGAATTTCCTCCCAAAGATCCCTAGTTTTATGACCTTCATGTTTCGTCAACTTACAGTTGGTACACAGTGGCTGTAGACAGACTCTACAATAGAACTGAAGTTTTTCGTTCTTGTGACTTTTACAGAACATTTTTGAAGGCGGTGGGGGAGGTGGCTCGGTTGGCCCCTTATTCATACTTTGATATTTGCTCCATTCAATCAGGTCATGTTGAGACGATATTTTCATTTTTCTGTGGTGTTCCACACAAGATTCGCACATGTTAGAGGCACAGTCCAGACAGCGAGAGCTTATAACCTTTATCTGTTCACACATATCACATTTGTCTGTAGGACCTTCTCCTTTTCCGCCACGCTTGCTTCTTGCTTGAGTCGATGCAGTTTTTGCCGACGATAAGTTGGACGGTTTGCCATAACCAGAACCAGTCACTTTCGACTTCAACGAATTCTTCCGCTGAACTGGCTGCGGTTGTTTTGTGGCTCTCGGGGTTGGTGGTTCAGAGTCTTTTATACTGCCGATATCCAAGAAAACACTCGATTCCTTGCTCATCTCACTTTCAGAGAAAGGACCCGCTGCGCCATTAGACTGGTCGACATTAGACTGGTCGACATTTTCAGCGGACTGGTCATCGATTTGACCATTACTAGCTTCAGCCATTTTAGTGCACTGTTCTCTTTCTGTTCTCAAATAAAATGGTTGCTATCAGGGCTGGAATTCACAAAATGCGTGTCAGAATAGCAAACAGGTAAGACCCTGAGCAGACTGCTTCCTCAGAAGCAGTCTTATCGGGGCTTACTCTGTTTGTCTTTACTATTTTGCAGGCAAAACTGGTCGCAATTTTAGCGGACTTAGCGGACTATTAGCCCATTACTAGCTTTAGCCATTTTAGTTATTTTTTTAAAATATAATTTTGTTCACTTTTTATGCGTCCTCTTTGAAATAACACATCTCCAATTTGGAAAACAGTTCAGCGCAGTTCTAAACACATCGCTGTTTTCAAAACGTTTTCACAGAAAGTGACACAGACAGCAAAACCGTTTAAGTTCTTATACCCAGCTCGTTTGAAAAGGTACAGTACTTATACCACGCATTCGATCATCGAAGACTCAGATTGACCTGCTCATTCTCACCAGCTTGCAAAAGCCATCCCTGTTCGTACAAACACGTAAATACATATAGAAACTACGTGAAAGCTCAGTAGAAACATCAAACATCTTACTTGCGTTACCTATGCTGGTAGAATAAGGAGAGCATTCCGTTGGATAATTTATTGAATCGCTACTACGCAAATATCTTTAGGGGGTTTAGCTCTTGGTTTTGAACTGAAACTCTTATCATCTTCCGTACCTATGGTGTGTGACAACCGAAGACTCTTGAACATTTCGCTTGAGTGTTCCCTGGTCAGCTATTTGGTAAGTGCCATTTTCATACGTGCTGTGTTACATTTTTTAAAGTTGCTAATTTCAATCACTTATATCGATTTAAAAGTTCCAATTTAAAGAACCGGATAAGTATAACTTTCTTTAACAGTTAAAACAAAAGACCTTAAACTATGGATTGGTCGCATGAAATACGATATCATGCCGTATGACGATTCATTATACACTTCGTTGACTGTGGATTGTTCACACCGGATATGTGGCAATCGAAAACGTTAATCCTATCGACGAAACGTAGACAAAATCGTTAGAAACGGAGCTTTCGATTGCCATTTGTCACCCGACTGGCGGCAAACGGCAATGGAAAACACTGTTTCTAGCGATTTTTGATTCGAGTTAGTCGATTGTTAAGAGTGTTTTGTTTAATTTGATTCTTAACATCCCATCAACAATATTTCAGTTATGTAGGGACGTGTCTTCCTGGGTTGAACCGGTACTAAGCTAGGATTAATGCGTCTTGATCAACGACACAACGAAGTGACGCCGGTGAGACTCGAACCCGCGGCCCCTCGGCCCCTCGGCCTCAAGTCAAACACTCTACCACTTAGCCACTGCGCTCCCCCTGTGTGTTGTTGCAGACAAATGAACTATGACATACATACCTAGCATTGCAAATGGACCTGTCTAATATGTAAGGCAGAAAATCTCACTATACAACAATGGATAAACCCATTTACACCAAGTGTTTTACACGTGCGTTACATTTCTTTGTGTTTCAGAGTGATTGCCCCTTTTATTAAATTATTTGCGGTTAACTCCTATAGTTTTCACCGGGTTTGACTGAAAACTAACCAAAATTCATCACTCTAAACTGTAGATGTGCATAATATACTATTACCTGGTTGTCTCAGAGTTATTTGTGGTTTGCTTGGAAATTTTGGCTCTGATTGGCTGTTGGTTTTCAGACTTCAACTATTTATTTACCGATTTTGATGAAACTTTGTGTGTGGTTTTATATAAAAAAAGCACTGCAAGCATGCATCATACCCCGCTAAGAATTTTTTTCAATACAAAGACAATGCATATATCAAGGGCCATATCTCAGATGAAAACATAACTGCAATTGTCTGGACTTAGATATTGCATACAAAATTTCAGCATATTTTCAAATAAAGGGCCATAACTCTGTATTTTCTTGAAAATTTTAAATGGTATGCAATCCAATAACACTCCTTTATAATATCAACTCACATGCAGAGTTTGAAGAAAATTGATCGAATAATGCCTAAGATCAAGCATCAAAACCAATGTTCACCAAAAATCAAGGGCAATACCTCTGCGCTTATTTGACGAAATATATCCATCTACAAACCAAAACCACTCCTCCCGAAAATCAACTCGTATACAAAGTTTTGGAGACAATCAGCAAAAACAATGCCCAAGATAGAGCATTGAAACCATTTTAACATAAATCAAGGGCAATAACTATGTGCTAATTTGACAAAATTTACCCTACTACATTCTCAAACCATTCCTCTTAAAATATCAACTCATATACAAAGTTGGAAGACAATAAGCCAAAAAATGCACGAGATAGAGCGCGGAAACCAATTTTCTGCACTAATCAAGGGCTATAACTCTGTGCTTATTTGACGAAATGTATCCATCTTCAATTCAAAACCATTCCTCTTAAATATCAAGTCACATACAAAGTTTGTAGGCAATCGGTCAAAAAAATGCGAAGGATAGAGCCCTAAAACCAATTTTCTACACGAATCAAGGGCTATAACTCTGTGTTGTTAATATGACGAAATTTATCCATCTACTCCTTCTAAATATTAACTCATATGCAAAGTTTGAAGATAATCGGCCAAAAATCGGCCAAAAAAATGAGCGAGATAGAGCACGGAAACCAATTTTCTACACGAATAACGGGCAATAACTCTGCGCTGATTTGACGAAATTTACCCATCTAAAATCCCAAAATCTGTCAAGAAATGCTCAAGATAGAGAGCGGAAATGAAGTGGTGACGGAAGGACGGACTAACGTACTTACAGGACGGACGTTCTGAGGTTCCTTATGGTCTATGGCCATTGCAAATTTATGGGGTTAACCTCACAAGGTTGACCCCACAAGCCCATTTTTACCCCATAACACCAAGCTACCCTAACCCTAACCTAACCCTAACCTCACTAAACACGGTTGTACAGATTGCGAACCTCATAATGTATCGTGGGCATGTTCGGACAAACGGACGGACGGACAGACGGACACTCAACGCACATTTTTGAACGGACGGTATAACATAATACCGAACTTTTTAAGTGGCGGGATATAAAAACTACGCCAAGTTCAGTGATCGAAAAATACCGTGCATATTCATCAGCTATTCTTACCCCAGATTCTTTGGCAAAATAGTAAGTGAGTATGATCAGGAAATACCACAATCACAAACCGCAGACAACCCCATGGCACCGCGAGTAAGAGCCACTCAACCATCACGAGACACCAGGAAGACAAATAAAGCAAAGCAACCAGCTCTCTCTTCCCAATCAAGATGATTTCAATACTAGAACAAATTAACACACCATAATGAAACAAAGAAAATGGCTTATGACTCACAGATAGTCAGAGCTAAAGAAAATGTCAAGTTGAGCCATGATGGGTCCAGCTACAGATAAGCATCAGGCACCAACCTACCGATTAAAGCTTTACGTCAGAGCCGTTTTAGTCTGAGACCTGACCCACCGCCGTGCAATTCAAGAGGAAACCGTAGCTATAAACCATGATTGGGTTAAAATCCAGGCATGCAGACTGTCGCATTACATCCAAGTTATATCCAACCCTTATATAACGTTTTACAATTTTTTGATTTGATCACTAAAATTATAGGTTTTTTCAACAATTCGTTTGAATTTTTAAACTAAATCACCATAAAATATAAGTTCTGATATGCCTTGTTGCAGAAGAGTTTTTAACCCAATGTTGTATTTAAGAATTAACTTTGAGTGTCTGTGGTAGAATTTATTTATAAAATGCTTTTTGAATTTTATGATATCTATGGCCTTGTTTTAATAACTAAGCAGTTAAAAATAAGTTTCTGTTGTTGAAGTCATCAACATTAGAACACACCCTAGCAAAACGAATAAGCTGAGAAATATATGCACCATAGGAAGGGGAGCGAGGAACATCTCCATCAAGAAATGGGAAATTTACTATTTCAAAATTATAATCATCCCGTTTATCATAAATTTTAGAGAAACTATGGTGGCATCCCTTAAGTACTCATTCTGATTGGCCAGATAGTTTCCAGACACTCGAGACTGTATTTATTTTCTGACTTTAAAGAAACGAAGTTTGATGGACAAAATCCTAGCAAATTAACAATTAGAATTCTGGCCTCTGATTGGCGGGTGGGGATGGGGGCACTCCAGATACTGTATTCATTGACAGAGTTTCCTTGCACATTAATTAGATGAGTTGCATTATAATTGTGCTGCTGGTTTTAAATTCATGTATTCACAAATTTGTCAAAACTTTGCATGGGCTTTAGTTTGATGATAGACAAATTCTGCGCTTTTTATTTAGATGATTGGCTGAGAGTTTCCCAACTACAGAGGCTGTATTAATTGGCCAATTTTCAAAAATCTTGGTTTATGCATATCAACAAGTATGCAGTTCAGTTTGGTGAAATACATAATCTACATGGTGTTCTGGTATCTGCTTTGATGATGGTTTACAGACTCTAGACACTTTACTTATCGTCGTAATTCTACTAAAATTTGAGATTATCTTTACATTGCCAAAAAGTGAGTATGATCAAGAAATACCACAATTACATACTGCAGCCAAGCCCTAGGAACCGTGAGGAAAAGCCACAGAGCATCAATAGTATTAAGACATCAGAAAGACATTAAAAGCAAAGCCATCAGCTCTCTCTTCCTCGTCAAGATGCTTGCAAAACTAGAAAGGACACAAAGTAATGCATACCAAAACAAAGACCAACACAGAACCCTTACAAACAATGTAAGAAGTTGCTGTCATGTTGACGCTTATTGCATAGTAAGCAAGGGTGCATAGATCAGGAATCGATACAATCAAGTACCACACCTGACCAAGGATACCTATGGGAAAGTGACAAATTTACAGTTGGACACCACAAACGAGAGCCAAGATGTCAACCCTTTTCCAGCAGGTTTTGTTTGTTTGTTTGATTTGATTCTTTAAGTCCCATTAACAATATTTCAGTTATAAAGGGACGGATCTTCCTGGGTTGAACCAGTACTAAGCTAGGATTAATGTTCTTGCTCAAGGACACAGCGCAGTGACGCCGGTGAGGCTCGAACCCGCGGCCTTTCGGTCTCTAGTCCAGCACTCTACCACTGAGCCATTACGCTCCCTTTCCCAGCAGGTGACCCAAAGGCACATATAAACAGACGCTCACAAAGGCATAACGAACACAAGACAGAAAAACACAAGTATTAGCTTTTCAAAAAAGCTGGCGGTCGTTTAGCCCTATCATTGTATGTATACTGAGGGACATTAAAAACGCACCATTTTACATTCTCTGTCTCTTCCACATGATTAATTTGAGGATGTTTTCTTTATCATTTTTATCCTCTTGCAAAATGGGCCAGGGTTTGCCATTATTTTGATTTGCTCATGCTGTTCATTCCGACGTAATATCGACGTAAGTGTTTTTCAACAATTGCCGTCTGACAAATGTGAATTTAATTCATTTGAAAACAAACACTTTTAAGTGGTAGCCAGATGTCTTAACAAATGGAAAAACACAAAAGTTTTCGGAAATACTCGTTTTATTACACTCCCACTCGCAGCGTTTCTTTGCTAACGTCAGTCTTAATTTTTCAAACATCAATAACAGACGGGTGACGTCCGCACATGTCGCGATACTTTTGTCTTTTATGGAACTGATTGAGGAGTATCTGTTGGCAACAAAAAGATTTTGATTTTTCCTGATTCTTAGGAAATAAACGGCCAATTACGTCAAAAATCAATGACGTCATGTAGACGTAATGAACGTTGCCAGAGGCCTCAAACTTCATGATTTGATTTTGTCTTTCCTTTTGCTTTCAAGAACAAACATCGGTTTGAAAACTTTTTTTCGTTCATAATGTAAGGTATGGGGACTCTGTGACTTTTTGAATTTTAGTTGTCTTAGAATTATCGCGACGTCACGGCAATCATAAGCCACAGCGTTTCGATTTTCTTATTGAATGCAAGCTAAATGATAGAACTTGTCAATTAAATTTTTCACATAATGAAAATATCCAATTTTTGACATTAATTGGCATTTAAGCAGGTGGTGCGTTTTTAAAGTCCTTCAGTATTTTTTTGCCCACTGAATGCTTCCATTTTGAACTTCTAGAGCTTGTACATGTAGATTTATTTATTCTAAGCTCTGATTATTAACATCTGAACTGTGATTTGGTTCCATTTAACACATGCTTCCAGCGAGGATGTTGCTAGATCTTTTGAAAGCACCCGGCTTATGCATGGTATTTTATAGTAATGTATCTAGAATGCGACACATTTATGGAAAATCATTTGACAACACTAGACAGCACATTTTTCTTAAAACTTATGCCAGAAAATCAAGGTCACAGTGGTCGCTAAACTGTATATGTACAGACTCCGTGACCCCAAGATGTGTTCACAAACCAAATTTGGGATTCCTAGGATTTATGCTTGTGACACGATATTTCTAGATCTGATGGCAGTGGTAAAGTTGCGTGACGCTCCATGACCCTAAATGCATTAAGACACGAATTTTGGCATTCCTACCTAAACTGATATAGGAGAGATACTCTGGATATGATATGAACACTCAAACACTTAGGACACTAAGGACAGTTAGTTTAAATTTGATTATTATATGCCTCCCTTTGGGGGCATAAAACCTGTAAGACAGTGCCTGAATTTATAGTAATTCTATGTGATCAGATGTGGATGACAATCATATAAGTACGTTTACTGATGTGAAGTTCGCTCTCACTCTTTGCCCATCAAGGACGTTTTGACTTTGGGACGTTTGACTTTCGCCAGCTTTTTTGAAAAGCTAATACTTATTGTGTTTATATAAGCGGCAGGGCAAATTGACGCCTTCTTCGTGAAAATTAAATTCGCAAACGAGCTTGCCTCGCGCTATAGGTAGCCCTTCAGATTTCACAGACAGTTTACTTCGCGCTGTAGGTCAACCCACGATATTTGGTACCCCACTCGTTGTTCGGCAGCGAATAAAATATAGCCTGAGCATGGCATAAAGGTTTGGTCAAAACCTGAATTTGATGTATGTTTTGATTGAAGTTTATATAAGCGGCCGGCCATGGCCGACCACAATAAAAGATCCACAAAAGAAGTACCGCCTTGGAACGGTCAGTAAAATATTTTACTGGAGGGCTTAAACCAGTTTAACGGCACAACGGACTACACCTAAGGAATCTTCTAACGCATACACTTTTGTTTTGGCATTTTCTTGAAAACTAGAATTTCGAATTAAAAAATATTTTGGAATAAATTAAAACAATGTTTTTCAATAATGCATGCCTGTTTGCAGAGAAAACTGGCGAAGAGTATCTAAAATATTGAAGTTTGAGTTGAAAACTTCAAAAAACGAAAGTCGCAAATTTACCATTTTTCAAACAAATCAATACGAAAAAATATAACAAATTGTCAAATGTATTCCATTTAGTAACATAGATTAATGAGATATGAATCATCTTCAGTCATTCTATTATTCATAAAGTAAGAAAAAACATCCAAGTTCTATCTTCTACATCTTTAAAAGTGAACGGACAATGCGCACACACAAGTAATTAAATTATTCCTGACAATCACATCTAACATGTGCTCGATTGACTTTAGATCTGGGGAGCAGGATAGCCATGGTTAAACATTTATTCTGCTAGCTAGCAACAGAGTCCTGCTGATGTTACTCACAATGTGGATTTTTTATATTTCAACTGTTCAAATTCGCATGAAAAAAAGTCGGTAGAATATGGCCAGGACATACCACAATCACACACTGCAGACCAACCTATTGCACCGCGAGGAATAGACACATAGCACTAACAGTCCCATGACATTAAAAGCAATTTTCAAGCAACCATCTCTCTCTCTCTCTCTCTCTCTCTCTCTCTCTCTCTCTCTCTCTCTCTCTCTCTTTCTTCTCCAGCGGGATGATTGCAAAACTAGAAATGACACTAGGTACTGCACAACAAAAACAAGGACCAAATACAAAAATAAAACACAAACAAAAGGAGCAACAATAAACAATTAACCAACAACGACATACACATCGCCTTAGAGCGCTCAGTCGAAGTTACTGGAAGATTAAATTAAATTTACCGGCCAAATCTTCGCCCTAGATTATGCTGTTGTCAAAACCAAAAAACGGTAAGCTCGCGTGGAGGCTTACTTACTTATCCAATGTATCATCATGGGGAAACAATCAAATTATTACTGTGATGAAACATAGAAAACATAGAAAATGGTTCTGAACTCACAGACTGTCAGAGCTAAAATAAACTCTCCCCCCAGTTGAGCCACAGTGGGCCCATCCAAAGACAAACACCAGGCAATGGCCCACCAATGAAAATTTTCTGTCAAGGTCGTCATTGTGTCTTACGCCTAACCCTACGTGAATTTCATGCATTTATTATTACAAAATGACGCTTTCCATTGTTCAGCATGACAAAAGATATAAAAATTGCCTCACTGAAATGTAGATTTGAGCATAAATTCCAATTTTTGTGACTTCCAATTTTGACCCTTTCAAATTAGATAAGCTGTAGTTTGCATAATACTCAATGTATTGTTTTGAAATTTTCACACATGATGTGAATAATATTGAATTTTTGTATAATAACAAAAAAACGAATGCTTTTAACACTATTAAGCGTTTGTAGTAAATTGTTTACTGTATGCGTTAGAAGATTCCTTAAGTATATGGTAATTATTGAATGCGCTTATGATCAGATGTGTCCCATTTCTATTTCACAAGACAGCGTTAAATGAAAATCATTGCGGAGATTTAAAGACACTAAAAAGGAGCCAAAATGAAAACGAAAAGGAGTTTTATTGCAGCTTAGAGCTTGCAGAAAAATGTAATGACAGAAATGTTTTTTTACTTCTGAAAAACCTAAAAAATATCATGCATGGTCATGTCAAAATTTATGTGATGCGCTGACCTTTTTGTTGGACAACATTTTTATTCAAATTGGCATCAAGCTGTATAGACAAGTAGTTGGGATCCCTATGGGCACTTATTGTGCTCCCCTGGTTGCTGATTTATTCCTGTTTTGTTATGAGAGGGACTTTATGATGTCTCTTTCTGATGCTAAGCAGGCTGATGTTATTGATGCGTTTAACACTACTTCTGGATATTTGGACGATATTCTAAATATTAATAATGTTTAATTTGACGAATATGATAAGTCAATATACCCTTCAGAACTCCAACTAAATAAAGCCAATACCTCTGATACCGAAGCCGCATTTTTAGACTTGCATTTGTTAATTTCTAATGATACTGTTTCTACCAAAATTTATGATAAACGTGACGACCTTGATTTTGAAATTGTAAATTTCCCATTTTTAGATGGTGATGTTCCTCGCTCTACATCCTATGGAGTCTATATATCTCAACTCATTCGTCTTGCTAGAGCATCTAGTCATGTTGCTGACTTCAACACTCGCAATAAATTGTTAACTCAGAAACTTCTTAAACAAGGCTATCGGTATCATAAACTTCGAAAAACCTTTTCTAAATTTTATAGATGATACTATGATTTGATATCTGAATTCCAAAATGGACTTAAATCTCTCTTGCGCCAAGGACTTTCGGAACCTGAATTCCATGGTGACTTGGTGTATAAGTTGAAGAAGATTGTGGGCTCTAACAATTTTTCAGCGCAGTTCGTTAAAACTATTTCCCATTTTAAAAAGATTGGCTATAACATTAATGTATTGCAACAGACTGCATGCTTGGTGGTCAACCCAATCACGATTGGCAACTTTGCTTTCCTCTTTAATTGCACGCTGGTGGGTCGGACTTCAGACTCTATGACGGTTCCGACTTAAACACTTTTCTATTGATGAGATGGTAGGGTCCTGATGCTTTGGCTGTTTGTCGGGTCCATCGGGGTTTACCTGTTGGATTTCTTTTGCTCCGGAATTCAGTTTAATTTACTGTTGAGTCCTTATCTTTACTTTATCTCCTTGTTATATATTGATTCGTGTGTTCTGGGAGATGATGCATTGATAAGTCAGGGGTCTTTCATGCAAACCAAATATCTATGTATCTTGATCCACATCTAAATTAAGGGTGAGGTTGGCGCCGTTAAACCGGTTTAAGCCCTCCAGTAAAAGCAGTTTACTGACCGTTCCAGGTCAGGTGTGTTACTTGATTGTACTGATTCCTGATCTTTGCACCCTTACTTACTTTGTTCACAGTGAGAAATTGAATGGCCACTTAATGCATAATTATATTAGTCGACAAACACCACATTTAATCAAATATTGCCATGAACAAAGGGATGTACTCAGAGCAACTCACTTAAAGAGACTAAGCCTGCAACTATGAACATTTTTTCGAATTTTTTTTATTTTTGTTTTAAATCATTTGCAAAAGTAGAATTAAGTTATGTTTTTACAATAAATCTGTTCACTATAGCTGAAAACTGCACGGAAAAGTGAATTATCTTATAAAAACAGGTAAGTTGGTAATTATTTGCGTCCCTCCAATAATTATAGAAATTTTAACATTAATGCTGATGTTTTGATACTGATAATTTGTCAAGATTTACGAAATTGGTAAAATGTATACCTGAATTTTAGTTTTGTACTGTGTTCTTGAAAAATAGAAACATTAGTTCTAAAATTAAAATATAGAAAGTTACAGACTATGCAGCTTTAATGTATTATCATACTTGTAGATAAACGAGTATTGTCATGAACAATTAAAGGGGTCCACAACAACTAACCTCAAGTGCATTTATAGAAAATGGCAACAGTAAACCAAATATTATTATGGACTATAAGAATTTCTCACAGCAACTGATTTAATGTATCATCATAGACAAATAACCACACTAAATCAAATATTGTTAAATATTGCACCAAAGACAAAGAGTTAGGCTTAATCAAATGCTGTTAACTAATCATATTAAATTAAAATTGAAAAATAAGATTGACTGACAGCAACGTATTTAATGTAGCACCAAAGACAAATAGCCACATTAGTCAAACATAAAACAACGCAATGATCTAATTGCAACTTACCTAATGCAGTATCGAAGACAATTACAACATTAGATCAAATATTAAAAAATGGGATTGGCTTACAACGACCTTCATAATGTAGCGTCAAAAACAAATAACAACATTAAATCAAATACTAGCCAATGAGATGGGCTCACAACAACTTACTTAATGCAACATCAAAGCAAATAACCACATTACATCAAATATTTAACATTGAGATTGGTTCACATTAATTTACTTAATGCATCACCAAAACAAATAACCACATTGAATCAAATATTAACCATTGAGATGGGCTCACAAAAACTTACTTAATGCATAAAAACAAATAACCACATTAACTCAAATATTAACCAATGAGATGGGCTTACAAACTTTCAATGTATCATCAAAAACGAATAACCACTTTCAATCGAACACTTAACAATGAGATGGGCTCACAACAAATTACTTAATGCATCATCAAAGACAATCAATCACATTAAATCAAATGTTGCACAATGAAATGGCCCATAGCAACTTATAAGTCAGATCGAGAAACCATGATAAGGATCTGATCTGTGCCTGCAGTGTAGGGTTAAACTGGTCCTGTAATGGCCAAGGTACTGATTGGTCCGCAAATGGATTTACTTTTGGCAGAGCACAGGCTTTAATCTTTTGATATTAATTTTGAACGCAAAACTTACGAAGTTTGGAGGACTTATAGGTCCATGCAGCCGGTTGTATTAAATATGTATATCTTATTTATTCCTATTTGTATTAGGATGTTACACAGTCTTATACTTAAATATTACTTACTTACTATGTAGAATCAAAGACTAACAACAGCTTTTCAATGTATCATCAAAGACAAAAACAACAACATTGAATCAACAATTGAATAATGAGATGGGCCCACAACAACTCGCTAAATGAATAATCGAAGGCAAAAACACAACATTTAATCGAATACTGAACAATGAGAGCTTGAATTGATTGGATGTTTTTTTAAAGAAAAGCAATTTTCTATCATTCTTTAAACATAGTATGAGGTTCTTATGTTATTCTGATGCGCTATGTATTCAAATTAAATGCTTTGAGATCAAAGGGAACTCTTAACATGTTTCAAGTATTTCAACATTTTGTAAATATCAAATGAAACCCTATTTTCTAGTCTGTGTTCAACGCAATTATCATTATTTTCGTATTAACAAATGATTTAAGATATACTGTCGTGAAAGAGGGTGTTTTTCGAAACATCAATATGTTCATAGAAGTTGGATGTCTTGACAGTACCGTTATCTTTTCGGTCTAGAACAAAATCATTTTGATATAAATCTTTGAAAGTTTGCATAGAAGGGGAGTAAACATGTCAATAAATATGCATGAAACGGACTATGTAGCGTTGCCTTGATGACAGCTGTAGCGCCATAGACGACTAATATAACCCATATCGTTACGGAATAACTACATATGTGTTACAGTATTAAATGCTGATATTCCAGCTCTATTTATCAAACAATGTAGAAATGGTGACAATTTTCTGCGCATTTGACCAAAGACAAGTAATTACGTTTCATCAAATACTGAACTATGAGATGGGCTAACAACAACTTACTTAATGTAGCATCATAGACAAATAATCACATTAAATCAAACATTGAACAATGAGATGGGCTCACAACAACTTACTTATTGAGCATCATAGACAAATAATTACATTAAATCAAATACTGAACAATGAGATGGGCTCACAACAACTAACTTAATGAAGCATCATAGACAAATAATAACATTAAATCAAATATTGAACAATGAAATGTGCTCACAACAACTTACTTATTGAGCATCATAGACAAATAATTACATTAAATCAAATACTGAACAGTGAGATGGGCTCACAACAACTAACTTTTTGAAGCATCATAGACAAATAATAACATTAAATCAAATATTGAACAATGAAATGGGCTCACAACAACTTACTTATTGAGCATCATAGACAAATAATTACATTAAATTAAATATTGAACAATGAGATGGGCTCACAACAACTTACTTAATGTAGCATCACAGACAAATTATCACATTTAATCAAATACTGAACAATGAGATGGGCTCGCAGCAACTTAATTAATGTATGATCTAACACAAATAACCACATTGAATCAAATAGTATAATACAAAATTATTTTTGCATAGCGTGTGGTAGATAAAACATAGCACCATTCATGTAATATACATTATGTTCTTTGGCAAGCTCGAAAAATGAGCCAGTTCAGGGGTTCTTGGTACTCATTGCATACACGTTAATTCAGGCCAAATAATAAAAATAAGTGTGTTTCCGGTAAAAATATGTAAGTTTTACGTAGGCACATATATTTTTAATTGTTTTTTTTTCTGGAAAAAAAACTATTTTATGAATTTAGTAAGGCATCTTGCCTTTCAAGATGCATAAAATTATATTTTTTCCAGAAAACCTGGATTTTTTTTGTTCGACTTCACCAGTAAATTTAGGTAGGGTCGCAAACACAGGTATTTGTTTATTTGGCTTTATTATAAAAACATCCATACTGCAGCCATCTAGCAAAGTTAGACGCGCAAATGTTGCCCTATACCTTCTTTAATGTACCTAGTTTGTGTTTGTGAGCAATGAACACTTTGGCAAGATTACGTGTTTCCGCAGGCTGGTCTTGGCCCTTGTTGTTCGCATATGCAATAAGTAACAAAATTGCATGAACTGACTAAAATATTTACAATGCTGCACTCTCTTAGGCAATCGAAAAAGCTGGGCACAATACGAGAATGGAATCAAGCCTCGGGTGTACATAAGACGCATTACCCGTAGTACTATGTACAAAAATGCTCCATTTTGTTTGCCAGAACTGGTGTAAGGAAAATTAGTTCTGTAGCATGTGGTTTCAGCCCTATTAAAATCCATTATTTTGATTACACAAAATGTTTTATCAACAGAATAAATGGAGTTTATGTTTTTTCAAAACAATATCGCTATATTTTATTGAAATAACATAAACATATTTATAACCATTTGTTTTACACTTGTTATTGTGTTGGCATGGTTGCTGTGACGTCAGCGTCACGCTATGTAAAGTCAGCGTCACATAGTCAAAGTAGATTATTGATGTACATCCGAGGTCTAATTCCATGGAATTCCAACTAATTGTCGGAAACAGTTCTGATTGTCTCTAAGGTAGAATAATGGTGATTAAGGATGTTCATCTATTCAATGCAACAATTTGCAACAGCCTGGCAAGGCATTGCAAGAGGAATTGCTACTGATTCTAAGGGAGATAATTTGTTGCATATTTGCTAGCATGTACATGCATATTAAGGGGCATGGACCAGATACTGGTCCCTTTTGCCAATAAACATACCTTGAGACATTGTGCAGCTGTAGAATTTGGCGAGGGGATGGGATGGGATATGATATGATATTATTTGTTGGGATGAGATGGGAGAGATATAAGATAAAATTATATTATGTCCGGTGTTTTCTGTGTTTAAACCATGAGACAGGACTGTACTGGCGATAAAACTTGGCAACGGGACTGATGACACTACATAACATGATAGTATTTGTTCTACTGGGAGGAACAGATATGGTGATAAATGATGACAACTTTTTATGTTTTCTACCATTTAAGCATGGGGAAGCTGGTACAGGACTTCTTGGTGGGCAGGACGAACATTTCTCACAATGTAAAGTACAGTATCGTCCCCTTCAGTGAAACAGAATTATACTTGGTTTTAGTAAACAGCAACAGCTCAGGTCTCGCATACTCTGGGGCAAATTAAAAAAAATTAACAGTATTTTATAGTCTAAGAATTTTGAATTTTAAGATAACATAGTTCAAGGGACCATTTTAAACGAATACAAGATGCACAATAACTGACAAACTTGGCCTGTATTACCCTCTGTCCCAAACTCACTGAGCTTTTCAACTATGCAGTGTCTGGCCCAGGTACAATTTTGCAATGACAATGATCGTGACTAGACGTGCATACCACATCTTAATAAGTAAAATTATTTCAGACTATGATATAGTAATGCAGTGCCATCGTTCAACTTAGTTTTTCTAGCATCGACCTTCAACAAGAAGTTTAATTGGTTTTGTCGGTCGTAACAGTGACTGTATTTGTTTCACTTCCAATGGTATCTGAAAACAAAAAATACATACACAGGTTTAGATAAGCAAAAATAAAAGGAGCATAGGTCTATATCATAAGCAAAATGTGTGAGCATATTTTTTTTATATTTTCTTACTGATCTGTTTAAACATGTGTTTTGGTGTGTTCAAAACCAGTTCTTTTTCAATTATGCATTCTAATTTTGAAGCCAGGAGGAGTGAAGAAAGGGAGGAGGAGAGGAGGAAGGGATGAATTCTTAAGGTAAAAATAATGTTTTTTTTTTATTATATAATGAAGGTGAATCACAACAAAATCCAGCATAATTGTGATAGACTTCTTTTAAGTATGTACCTCATGCATATACATTTTACGGATATATGGCTAATTGGAGCCTAAATTCACGCATTGCAAACAAGTTATTTTGTAGCAATCCCAATATGCGGGTACCTAGGGAGGTGCTTGACAACTTGGCCTGGTAGCTTCATCTTCCATCTTCAAACAACTTGAGACCTACAAATCTTAAGGTACTAGAAAATATACATGATTTCTATAAATAAAAGGGCAATGGCTAAATATTTGTTTTATCCTTAAATCACAAAATGGTAGTAATATTGGTTCACTTATAATAATACTCACACAACACGGTGGAACTAGCTTATTTGGTGACATTTGTCATCTGCTGATAATCTTTCATACAGTTAATTATGAAAACTGTCAGAAGACGACAACAAAATCACGATAAATACTCATCAGTAATACTTACTTGAGTCTCTTCACAAGTTGTGAATCTCACTCTTCTCAGTATGTGGACTAGCGCCATTTTAGCCTCCATCAAGGCTAGTCGCTTTCCAATACAGTGACGAGGGCCCTGGCCAAACGGTTGAAACGCTGCAGATTGGATACATGGTTGGTTCTCACCAGATGCGAATCTGTACGTACAAAAAGCACTCGGTCCAGTTTCAAGAGAAAATAATACAGTCGAATATTCCATAAATAAGTTTTCTAACATCTTGGCTCAATATGTAAAACGTGTAATTGACAATTAAGTTGAATCATGATTTGGTCAGTTTTTACCCGGTCACATGATTATATGTGGCTTATTTTGGTTATTTCCTTCTTATGTGGGACAGCACAGGAAATTTTGGAATTTATTGCACCGACAAGTAGCCAAGGTGGCTGGAGCCACTGTGATCAAGCTAGGGGGTTTATTTAGCTTTGACTGTCTGTGAGTAAAGATCATTTTCTTTGTTTTATCACAGAAAGATAATTTGATTGGATTGTTCCCTGTGATGAAACAGCAAAATTGATAGCCAATTTCACAGTCCTTCAGTACTTTCCGTACTTCTTTTGTCATTGAAGTCACATTTTTTCATATAACTAAATCAGCCAATCAAAATTGTTGCCAGAAGCCTGTGGCTAAAATCAAAATACTAACAGTGATTTGGTTTTGTAAGCATAGTGTCATGCACGAGATTCGGATAAGTTGTCAAGTGCCATTTCGCATCATTGTGTAGATTTTTGTTACCTTGAAAAACATTTTGAGGTATATATGACAACATTCGTGTTTGCTTACATTCTGACGTCAGCAAACAGTATATTGGCATACATCATTGCTCTGATGTAGCCGGTGATCTTGTAAATATTTCACCATCTGGAAGAATGTCTCAAAATCTCATCAAAAACACAAGTGTCACTGTGCCACCTTGCTATCATGCCAATCTAGCTATAGATATTTGGAAGGTTATCAAAGGTAACACAAATCATGCTTATTCGCTTGTCATCATTGGATATCTGAAATGATTTTTTTAAATATAGGTGACAATATTGGAATATTTTGTGATTTTCAGATTATTTTTCAGATTATTTCTATTCTAAAAGTGCTCAAAGCTAAGCGAAACCTGTCTTGTAAAATAAGTACGAAACTAGCTATTGCATAAGTTAGGAAGCCTCCATGTGAGCTTAAACAGTATTTGTGTTTTAACAACAACAGACTCTAGGGCGAAGATTCGGCAGGTAAAATATTTTAAGGCTCCCATTGGTGTTAGCTGCTGTCCCTTTTAAAGCGGAGCCAATGGCATAGTAAGAACGCTGAAAAAAAGTTATGCACATTATAGGGAGACTACTTGATCAAGCAGTGATCCTCTTCAATTGCGTCCCTTTTCAAAATAGAAAAATCTCTTAAAGAAAAAGAATTTGCTCCCAGAGGGAGTAAATTTGCTTCAACTTGTTTATGACCCCATTTTTCAAAAGAAGTACAATTCTGCAGTCACTCAGATGTGTTTTTAACTTGTTCCATCGCTATAATTGTCTATAAATTATGTTTTACTCTGTGTGCTTCTTTTTTGCTGTTGTTGTATATGTGTGTATATTGTATAACCACAACAACTGCTACATAATCTGGTGTGAATATTTTGCTCTTTAAATATATTTGCTGCTGCTAAAAATCCATGGGTAACAGTTCTCTCATCACTAAATAATCTGAAAAAAACCCAGATCCTTCAGAAATAGAGAGAACCTACAATATAAGAAAACAACAGACTCAGTTTTATTAAGTCTGCTCATGAGAACTAATGGAAAGTACAACAATTCTCACGTCCCTTACACCCGCTTAAGCAGTAGTTTGTTCTGTCCATGGCAGTTCATTAAACAATATAGGGATCAAACACACTTTTTCATGCATTAACGTTCGCAAGGTCCTGAGGGAGGTGTAGAAAACTGAGGCCACAGGCCGAGGTTTTCAACATTCCCCGAAGGACCTGATGAACGTTAATGCATTGAAAACATGTGTTTGATTGCTTTAATTGCATAAAAACATATTATTACGGCTTAATTTTGCTTCGATTTTTTGCACTATTTTGTTTTGATTTTTAAAGGAAGTCACACTGAGAGTTTTTTTTCGATATTCTAGATCCAGGGCCAAAAAGATTATTGAACAACACGTGTGGTGCCCGATGTGGTGGCTGCACAATTTTGCTGATTTGCATTGAGAGAAGTTTTGTTGTCAACATGATGATTTATCCAGTCATATATAAATTGTCTGTGACCAATATTCTACTGAAATCGCTAGGTAAATAGAACATTTTTTTCATTTTTCCTCCATCGCGACTCAAACCAGCGACATAGTTCAGTGTGTTTTTAGATGCCCGGCTTCAGCAGTGATTGCTTTTGACTTGACATATGGAGATCCCTTGGGCATAGAATTACGCTAAGCATTCCCCCACCAGTAGCTAAAACCTTCTTTTTCTATTACGTACACCTGTAGTTTTCTCAAAAACGGCCGAACGATTCGGTGACCCTGGTAAGACATACTAAAAGTCACAAAACCATGTTTCAAAAAAGCGTGAATTCCATTATTAATAAATGGATTTGCTCCGGTTAAAATATGCTGTTGATACCGTATGGCACGTATTTTTATGCAATAAACTCAATTGAAGCATGTTTGATTCTTATGAGATTAAGCCTTGGAAATAAGTAGAGAATCCCACAATGCGAGCAACAATCAACAACAATTTGATTTTCATGAGATGATTATTTATTTTGATATGTATTAAAGCCTTACCTCTCAGGATCAAAAGTTTCAGGGTCAGGAAAGTTATTAGGATCGTGATGCATCTGGTATACTGGAACTATGACAGCTGACAATTTAGGTAACGTCATTCCATTGTAATGTACATCTTGATTCAACTCTCGATTAAGCCTTGGAAATAAAAATAAATTTAACTCTTTGCATGCTGGGTATTCTTTCATGCCTCTGTTGTCGTCTGCTGATCATTTCTGAAAATTATCTTTTTCAAGTACAACGGCATAGCCAGAACGCTGAAAAAGTTACGCACATCAAGGGGAGACTACTGGAACAAGCAGTGATTCTTTTCAATTGCGTCCCTTTTCAAAATAGGAACTTCTCTTAAAGGAAAGAACTTGCCCCCAGAGGGATCCAATTCTTTCCTTTAAGAGCAGTTCCTTTTGGTGTAGAAATCACTTTTACCACATTCAGTGACCTCCCTTGAATGTTACTATTTTTATAAGGCATGTGCATAACTGTGTTATTAGAGTTGCGCCAATGTCACAGTATGTAAACTGAAATAAACATCCTGTACCGTTCCTTTGCTAGCTCACACCTTATAAACATGAATGACAGCACTCGTGCGTAACCAGTAGTCGGAAAATGCGTGTATTTAGGTACATGTACACGTTTCGGTTTATATTGTAAGCGATACACACAATACACATTCGAACAAGGTAAGAAAAGCCATTTTATCTATTTTATTCCGTTTTATTCCATGATTTTAACGGTTTCCTCCTTTGCATTTTGCTTTGTTACAAAACGACTTGCTCACAATCAGAGCCGTTCTGTGTCGAAAACGAGCTTAAATGCCAGATTGCACGGTTTTAGTGGTATTGGCAATCACAGGTATACATGATTACATGGTTGTAACTGTAACAGTTACTTAGATCTATGAAAAAATGAATTTTAATAGGTGGGCCCTCGCAATTACAGCTGTACCAACAACTCTCACATCACGATTTCCGACAACTGGTTACGCACGAGTGCTGTAATTCATTATGTATAAGGCGTGAGCTAGGAGGAACGGTTACAGGATGTTTATTTCAGTTTACATACTGTGAATGTAGTAGGTCCTGATCTTTGTAAAAACTCTTTGCAAAGGTTATCAGCAGATTACAAAAGTCGCTACTGGCGAAAAAAAGAATTAAAACGGTTTCCAGATATGACTTGTGAATTTTGGCACACAAAACATGTTTTTAATGCATAATATAACAAAGGAGCTGACCAACGGGTGATTTAAGCTCAATTCCTAACTCAAATGTACCAGAAAAAGTCAATATATTATGTAAGTTTAGCCCAAAACTTAATTTTGCGCGATGTTTGGTTTGGTTTGATCCTTTACTACTCAGTCAACAGCTATGGTCATGTCAAGACGATCAGTTCAACTAACCACAATTTTTCCTGGGCAAGCTTGACTAAGCGATTAACCAGTACTTCTTGCACATACATTCCTTTGTAACTGACAACAACCCTTCTTGAATCAGTGGAAGGAGGAGAAACACCATAGAAATCATTTCATGATCAATCTCCCAGGATTGAACTGGATCTGCAGTCGGACTCGTTACCAACTGTACAAGAGAAATGAAATTATATGCAAATTGCGCTGTGAGACAACTTCGATAACGGCTGTAGCTTACAAGAACAACAAACTAATACCATGTGTATATTGTCTGCTAACTGCAAATGTTTGCTTTAGTATATATTTAAATTATATAATATTGCTTCTAAGCAAATGATAAAAAATGGTTTATTGTTAACATATTTTTATCATTCCTTGTTAATACAGTAAAACCTGTGTAAAACAGCCAATCAAAATTAGACAACACAAAGAGCTTAATGACAAATGGTAGCTTAATGAAGGTTAAAAGTATTGCAGAATGCTCCAAGGGAAGCATTTTGCAAAACGTTTGACCTTTTGAAACTAATTTTAGGTCATTTGAGAGTGGCCGTTTTACACAGGTTTTACTGTATGAATATGAAGGGTGAAATACATTTATCATATACAAAATAATGAAATACAGAAAAAATATTGATTAAATATAATGATATTTTAAAAAGCTGTATTTTACAGCCGTATAAATATCAAAAGTTGTATTTTCACTGCAGTGAAAATATACTGAGGGACTTTGAAAACGCACCATTTTACATTCTCTGTCCCTTCCACATGATTGATTTGAGGATGTTTTCTTTATCATTTTTTATCTTCTTGCGAAATGAACCATGATTTGCCATTATTTCGATTTGCTCATGCTGTTCATTCTGACGTAATATCGACGTAAGCGTTTTTCAACAATTGTCGTCTGACAAATGTGAATTTGATTCAATTTGAAAACAAACACTTTTAGGTGGTAGCCAGATTTCTTAACAAATGGAAAAACACAAAAGTGTTCAGAAATAATCGTTTAATTACACTCCCACTCGCTGCGTTTCTTTGCTAACGTCAGTCTTAAATTTTCAAACATCAATAACAGACCGGTGACGTCCATGCATATCGCAATACTTTTGTCTTTTACACAACTGATTGAGAAGTATCTGTTGGCAACAAAAAAAATATTTGATTATTCCTGATCCTTAGGATATAAACGGCCAATTACGTCAAAAATCAATGACGTCATGTAGACGTAATGAACGTTGCCAGAGGCCTAAAACTTCATGATTTGGTTTTGTCTTGCCTTTTGCTTTCAAGAACAAAGAGCGGTTCGAAAACTTTTTTCGTTCATAATGGAAGGTATGGGTACTCTATGACTTTTTGAATTTGAGTTGTCTCAGAATTATCGCGACGTCACGGCAATCATAAGCCACAGCGTTTCGATTTTCTTATTGAATGCAAGCTAAATGACGAAACTTGTCAATTTTATTTTTCACATAATGAAAATATCCAGTTTTCGACATAAATTAGCATTTAAGCAGGTGGTGCGTTTTTAAAGTCCTTCAGTATATAACTTGTATTTCACGGGTGAAATTGGGTGTCCTCTGCTTTCTCCATTGACTTCCTTGAGCCCACTTCAGAATTTCAAACGCCTGTAGCTTTCTAACTAGTGGACAAAAACACAAAGGGTGGGTATTCATTTTCTTAGTTAGATCGCATGGAACATTTTGGTAATAAAATTGTCAGGATTTGCTGAATCCTGCTCTTATGGTTTAAGTTTTGGTCGTCATTGTACATTGTGCAACGTTATCATTAATATGATGCAATTTGCGAAAGTGTATGCCGTCATTTACTGCAAAAAAACTCTGTTACATTTAAAATGGTATATAATAAAGAAAATTCAATTTTTTGGAAAGAATATGCCATTTATTTCATAAATAGTAAATGAGTATGATCAGGAAATACCACAATCACAAACTGCAGACAACCCCGTGGCACCGTGAGGAAGAGCCGCTCAACCATCACGAGACACCAGGAAGACAAATTAAGCAAAGCAATCAGCTCTCTCTTCCCCATCAAGATGATTGCAATACTAAAATGGACATAAAGTAACGTACAACAAAACATAGAACAATTACAGACTCCCACAATGGGTGTAACAATAAACAGAAAGTCAACAACAACAGAACCACCGCCCCAGAACGGACAGCAGCCCAAGCCACCGGGGGGGGGGGGGGGGGGGGGGGGCTTAAATGCATTTCACTGGTACAAAACCTTCGCCCTAGATTCTGCTGTTGTTGAGGTACAAGAAAATGGATATTTCATTCGTGGCTTCCCCACTCATGAAATATACATTTTTCGCTTCACTCGATGAAATAAATAGCTTATTCATTCCAAAAATTTGAATATCATCTATGTATTAAGTCTGAGATGTAAAGAATTGAACAGTGAAGTGTGAATTATAACATGTGAACAATGAAGTATGAACTATAACATGTGAACAATGACGTATGAACTATAACATGTGAGCAATGAAGTATGAACTATAACATGTGAACAATGAAGAATGAACTACAACATGTGAACGATAAAGTATGAACTACACCTAAGGAATCTTCTAACGCATACACTTTTGTTTTGGCATTTTCTTGAAAACTAGAATTTCGAATTAAAAAATATTTTGGAATAAATTAAAACAATGTTTTTCAATAATGCATGCCTGTTTGCAGAGAAAACTGGCGAAGAGTATCTAAAATATTGAAGTTTGAGTTGAAAACTTCAAAAAACGAAAGTCGCAAATTTACCATTTTTCAAACAAATCAATACGAAAAATATAACAAATTGTCAAATGTATTCCATTTAGTAAAATAGATTAATGAGATATGAATCATCTTCAATCATTCTATTATTCATAAAGTAAGAAAAAACATCCAAGTCCTATCTTCTACATCTTTAAAAGTGAACGGACAATGCGCACACACAAGTAATTAGATTATTCCTGACAATCACATCGAACATGTGCTCGATTGACTTTAGATCTGGGGAGCAGGATAGCCATGGTTAAACATTTATTCTGCTAGCTAGCAACAGAGTCCTGCTGATGTTACTCACAATGTGGATTTTTTATATTTCAACTGTTCAAATTCGCATGAAAAAAAGTCGGTAGAATATGGCCAGGACATACCACAATCACACACTGCAGACCAACATATTGTACCGCGAGGAATAGACACATAGCACTAACAGTCCCATGACATTAAAAGCAATTTTCAAGCAACCATCTCTCTCTCTCTCTCTTCTCCAGCAGGATGATTGCAAAACTAGAAATGACACTAGGTACTGCACAACAAAAACAAGGACCAAATACAAAAATAAAACACAAACAAAAGGAGCAACAATAAACAATTAACCAACAACGACATACACATCGCCTTAGAGCGCTCAGTCGAAGTTACTGGGAGATTAAATTAAATATACCGGCCAAATCTTTGCCCTAGATTATGCTGTTGTCAAAACCAAAAAAACGGTAAGCTCGCGTGGAGGCTTACTTACTTATCCAATGTATTATCATGGGGAAACAATCAAATTATTACTGTGATGAAACATAGAAAACATAGAAAATGGTTCTGAACTCACAGACTGTCAGAGCTAAAATAAACTCTCCCCCCAGTTGAGCCACAGTGGGCCCATCCAAAGACAAACACCAGGCAATGGCCCACCAATGAAAATTTTCTGTCAAGGTCGTCATTGTGTCTAACGCCTAACCCTACGTGAATTTCATGCATTTCTTATTACAAAATGACGCTTTCCATTGTTCAGCATGACAAAAGAAATAACAATTGCCTCACTGAAATGTAGATTTGAGCATAAATTCCAATTTTTGTGACTTCCAATTTTGACCCTTTCAAATTAGATAAGCTGTTATATAAGCTGAGATAAGCATAATAATCAAGGTATTGTTTTGAAATTTTCACACATGATGTGAATAATATTGAATTTTTGTATAATAACAAAAAATGAATGCTTTTAACACTATTAAGCGTTTGTAGTAAATTGTTTACTGTATGCGTTAGAAGATTCCTTAAGTATATAACATGTGAACAATGAAGCATGGACAGTATAATGTCAACAATGAAGTATGAACTGTGAAGTGTGAAGTAGAAAGGGCTAAGTGGAAGAGTACAGTTTAAAACTGAATTGCAATGTTTCTTCATGTCTTTCTCTTTCATATTTATAAAAAAAATATGAATGATTAATTGTAAAAGTGTATAGCTTTACAAGTATGAACTGCGAAGTCGATAGGAATTGTGAATTTTGAAGGACAACTGCTGATAATAATACGTGCCATTTACCTTGAAATAGGAGGATACATTCTTAGAGTCTCGTTGATAACTTGGTCCATATACTTCAACTGACCCAGATTTTCATAAGATGGATCTGTCTGTTGAAAAAAAAAGAATACATGAAAAATCATTTGAGGCATTGAACGAGATTTCAGAACTTAACACATAAGCTAGCAACAAAGGCTGAGGTATGTCTTCGCATATTTGCAGACTCTCAAGAGCCTTCCCTGCTAGCATACACAAAATATGCTTACGCATATCTAGAAGTTTTGTCAGAGGGGATCAAACTTTTGACTTTTTTACAGTTAATGAGAGGATCCAAATACGACGATAAGCAGACCATCATTGGCCTGCCAGAGAAACGCCATTAAAGCTGCATACTCTGTAACTATGGATATTTTTCGAAAAATTTTATTTTCTTTTTAAATCATTTGTAAAAGTAGAATTAAGCTTTGTTTTCACAATAAAAATGTTCAGTACAGCTGAAAACTGCATGGAAAAGTGAATTATCTTATCAAATAGGTGTTTATTTCTCTTGTTGGTAATTATTTGCGTCCCTCCAATAATTCTAGACCGTTGAAATTTAACATAAATGCAGTTGTTTTGATAGTGATAACTTGTTAAGATTCACGAAAATGGTAAAATGTTTATTTGAGTATTTTTACTGTGTTCTTGAAAAATAAAAACATTATTTTTAAAACTAGAAGATCAAAAGTTACAGACTATGCAGCTTTAAATGGCGTTTCCCAGGTGGGCCGATGATGACCCAACAGTGAATGCTGGCTTGGTATAGCTTTGTGATTTTTCAGGGGAATCTGGACTAGTATATAAGAACCTCTATATTTTTGTGATTTTTCAGGATGGGGGGTTAGGATGACCTCCCCTCTGAATCCGCACATGGTATGGATATAAATAAAGGCTCAGATCAAAGTTTATACCTCTAGCTTTGCTAGATACGCCAACATGGGCATTTTTGAGGCATTTGCGTATATGTGATATGTAATGGAATCTTGTGTGCTGGCTTATTTACATATCACCATGAAAGAGTGCTTAGCCTCGCCGAGTAAATACTGATACTGTAAGTTCGGAAGTTTTCGCGAGAATTTCATTTTCGCAAACAGCGTTAAAATACATATTTGAGACGTTAAAAGTTCGCAACTAGGGCATTATTATTATGCTAATATAAAAAACGACAGTGATTCCACCATTTTGCGAGGATTTTATTTTTAAGAAACTTTGCATTTGCGATTCTTCGTGAAAATAAAACTCTGCAAAAATTTCGGAATTTACAGTAGTCACAACTGTTGGTATACAACTAATAAGGTCTTATACGTTTATCCACGAGATCTGATATATCATGTACATTTGCATAGGCAGACATTATAATTTTATTAACATATAGAGTAGCACTAATTTGTAAATTTGACACTCAAAAAATCAGATAAGCTGTCTTTTTCCATATAAAAAGATGGGCCCCTAGAAGATATACCAAACTCGGTAGATATTGGTGATACAGGATAAGACATGGGTTCGCCAAATAGATTGTAAGTTCAATTATCAAAGCAAACAGTGGAAACACCCTATCTCTCCACCCCAAAACAGGGGGTTTAAACTTTTAAAGATGATTGGCTCCGTTTTCAGGAATGTTGATCAGTGCTCCTTTGGTATAAGCTGACCCAAATGATTAAAATGCCTTCATGATTCTTAGTTAACTTATGCTCAAATGCCTGGATAAAGCATTTTTGAGTCTGTTATGGTAACTTTGAAGATGAGCAAGCGCAGCTGTGCCTTCAATTACACACTACTAAAGTTGTTTATAATTTCGAGAAACGTGCATGTGACTATTAGTATTTAGTTAAAATGTGGAATTAATATGTTATATTGTATATGCAACCTTATCTAGAGTATTGTTAAGTAAATAATCTTTAATGATTGGTTAGATATTTAAATACTGTTCTAATTAAGTATGATATATACCGTTGCAGTATAATGCCTTTGTATCATGACTTTGCCGCCTTCCCTTTGGTCTATGCTGCTCAATAATTTCCACAAGACCCTGTCAAGAGTGGAGCTTATAATTGACACAAATATCTGATGAATCAATTAAAAGGTGGATGTTTTATTGCTCATGATACAAGTATTTTATTGTACAAATACTCGTGAATATACAAATATTCCCTCGTCTTCGACTCGTCCCGCCTACAAGAGAGAATATTTGTATATACATTGTAAAATTGTACAAAGAAGCTTACATGACCAGCTGTGTCCCACTAATATCTATCAGATGCAAACGGTCGATCACATAATTCTTAGTTAGCAAGATATCCCTCTTTGGCATCTTTGCAGACCTATCGCTCTTGAGCTTTTCAGAATTGTAAGTATATTTTTAAATCACTAGCCACCTACAAAACCGGGTACTATACAGTAAAACCTGTCTTTAGCCGCCACTCAAAAATAGACAAAACAAAGAACTTAATGAAAAATGGTAGCTTAATGAAGGTCGAAAGTATTGCAGTTTGCTCTCTTGGACTGCATTAAGCAATAATTGGTCTTAAAACAATTTTGCACTTCTTTTTGAGTGGCCGCTTAAGACAGGTTTTACTGTACATACACCTTCTTCCACAACTCTTTTAATTTCTTCATATAGCTTTTGGTCGATGTGAGGGTTCAGGGCCAACACGTAGGCTGTATAATTCAACAAACTGGCAGTAGTTTCATAACCAGCAGCAAAAAATCCGATGACGTTTGCAGCGATTTCTGACTCTGACAAACCTGTAATGATTGATAAATGACCATAAAAAGATATTTAGGGCAAGGTTTTGGCGTCAATGTAAAATTGAAATCTATCTTACAAATATAGATATCTAACGTTTTACTAAATTTGCCAAAAATCAATAAGGTTAATTAATGCATAGCCCAAACCAGCGTACAGTAATTCAGTCAAAATTTACCAAAGGCCATACACAAAACAATAAAAAAATGATCATGAAATGGCACAATCACAAATTGACCCAGGCCCCGAGGTTATAAAACTTGAGTTCATTCTCAAACTCAAAATAAAGTGCAATGATGGGCTGCTTGTGGACACGTGTCCAGAAGCAGCCCATTATTGCGCTTTGAGTTTGAGAATGAACTCAAGTTTTATAACCTCTGACCTGATTTTATTGCATGTAACAACAAAATCGCATATTACCCTGTACATCCATGATTTACATTTTGAAAATCATTATAAATAGATTCTTACTGCATGCAAAATTTAATATTGTAGCAAAGTAAGGAAGAAGGCAAAGATCAGGAATCGATACAATCAAATCCCACATAGCAAGTCTATGTAGCTGAATAAGCTGGTCTGAGCCGTACTTGGATACAAACAAAAAACAGGATAAACAAATTAGAACAGATGTAAAAAATGTCTCTCTTTCACAACGAAATGAGAACCAAACCAGAAAAGACTATAAGAATATATCATGAGTGTGAGGGTGGCATAGAAAAATCCATCCTGATGATCACAATTTGGCATCACGAGGCTTGCCTAATGATGACAAATGTTGCTCGCCAGGGACGGATTTTTTCTATCCCATCCTCACATGAATAATGGATTATTTTTCTGGCACACCATTTAATACCACATTTTATGTTTTTAAAAAAGGCTCCCAGGGTTTCAATGTACCAGTCCTCACGTGACAGTCTGGATATGATAACATGGGTAAAATAAGATTTTCTATCTCAGGATAAAATATCAGCTATCCTTATCCGGTGTGCAAGAAACACATTTCTGGATCCCCTTTTAAAGGGAGTGAGAAATTAGAAAGACCTTTAAAAAACCTTTGAGATATCTTGCTAACAGTATAAATATGCCAAAATTCATAGGTCAATTCGAAGTGAAATGTTAACGCAGCAATGTACTCACCATTTAAAATTAGTTTGTCAAGCGCCAATGCTGCTCAGATATTAGCTAAACATACATATGATAAGTATTTATCTCCTAAAATATTACTGACCTTTACTAAAATATTATTAAATAACTTACACAGCATTTCTATGTAGTGCATCAAATATTTTTTATTTAGTGCATCAAATATAAGCTTTGCTAAAAAGGTAAAACTGCTAAGATTTTTAGAGTACATTAACATTGTTAAAATATTACATGTATGTATATGAGTACCTTTAAAACGAGTTAATTGTCTGATCATACTCACTTTTTTTGTATTAAACAATCAATACATAAATAAAATTGAAAGTGATAACATCGAATAAATCATAACTTACATCTTTTTGATTGATCGAAGGAAATATTCTTTTCATCACCACTTGTATTGAGGTTTTCATCATACCTTGCATCAATCAACAGTTGCATAAAATCAGGATGACTCTGAAAATTAAAACCATAGGTTTAGATAAGCAAAATATTGGAGCCTAAAATTGTAAATATGTTCTTACCCATCATTTTTGGCATATGTTTTGGGTGCTCAAAAGAAACCGCCTCATTGAGAAGGTTCTAACATATGTTTTGATTAAGAAATAAGAAAATTAAAATCAATTTAATAATTTTATCAATGCATTGTGGTATTATGATGTCATGCCACGTACTCTCCAAATGGCCCTCATAAGAAATAATGCAAGAACAGTGGAAGTATATGGGTTTCTGTAAATCTTTCCAATTCGTTTTTTAATGGTAACACATATAATACCTTGCAAGCAACTAAAGTAAAGCAGTATCATAAACTGCTAAGCTGATAGATTTGTTTTACAATTTCTTTCCATTTGAATTTCCTTCAAGGTTTAACTGTAAATATTTGTTCTTTTCAAATGCCGTAGAAAATAAACATCAAAGCGTTTGAATTGTACAATCAAACCAAAATAAATGATAGATAGAAAAATCAAATATTTAATATTGAATTTGAAAAACACACAGTCCATTTGTATAAAATTTGGAAAAATATTTAGATTTGATCAAATGGCAAGACAATAATGTTGAACTTACACCAGGATGTTTCTTTCTGTCTGCAATGATATCGTAACTGATTGTTGTGAAGAAGTCTGAGGCGACCTTTGATATGGTTGTAATACCCAATATAGGAAAAACTTACACTAGGATGTTTCTTTCTGTCTGCAATGATATCGTAACTGATTGTTGTGAAGAAGTCTGAGGCGACCTTTGATATGGTTGTAATACCCAATATAGGAAACAACATGGCAAAGCTAGGGAAGACAGCTGAAAAAGTCAACCAAAAATTTTGAGAGTAAAATTGTGGATATTTTCTAACCAATCATTTTAATATTTGTTTTTAATCAAAAGAACCGTCTCATTGAGACGGTAGTCTGTTAAGTACCAACAACATTTATTTTAGTTGGGAAATATGAAAATATTTATTTTTAATTATGCATTATCTAGAGGCCTGTTGTAATATGGAAAGTTCGTTTGAATTTGCCTGTAGTCTGGAATTATGTATGATCCCATATCTATATTTATAAATTTTCCTCTGGCGATTTTATATTCCACTTCCGGTTGTGAATCGTCTCAACTTTGAATGGTCTCGTGTTTCATAGAATCGTCTATTCCACATTAGAGGGTTCAATTGTGTACACACTCAACCAAAACAGAATTCCTGTGGTTGTTTTATGTTCCTTTTGAATCATCTCGTGTTTCATTGACTCATCTATTCCACATTAGGGAATTCAATTGCATTCTCATGAAAAGAATTAACAAATCAAAGTAGTATTAATTAATCATTCTATTAAGCAAAGCTGGTTATTTGCAAAAGCGCACATACATAAACGAACATGGAATATTCCTAACATTTGAACCAAAGTCCCCAAATCTGCAGTAAAACACCCTGAGCAGCATGCAGGGCCTGAATTTATACTCAAAGACAATCACCAACACAGATTCCAAATTTGGTAACAAGCAACTGAACAAGACATTCGCCCAAGCAAAGCGTATACTTAAAATTAAATATTTTTAAAATAGAAAATCAGAGAGTGAAACCAACATCTGCAAAACTGAGGATGCAATAGGGTAAAGGCGCCAAGGAGATTTCGAATAAAAAGGAATCCAGACTAACCAAAAATCTGAGGCACAGGAAATCCGGCCCTGAGACATGCTAGGAAAGCAGCTGATTACCAGCAGCAACATAACAAACTTGCTTAAGTATAAAATAAGAGGAACAGGAAGCAAGCGAAGGGCTGGAGGAACGACAAACCTGGCCAGAGGGCTGACGACCAACTACCCATCAAGATCAAATGAACCCACAACCACCCAGATCAGCCAGCCCACATGAAGACCATGGCTTCCAAAGCGAACAGAGAAATCATGCATGGGCCATAAGGGCCACTTGGCCCACACAGAGAATAATTAGACATAGAAGCCATGGGCCCAATAGCCAGCCAGGACCACCTGAGGCACTGGGCCAATAGAACCAAAAGGGCCATAGGACCACTGAGAAAACGACAAGATCGGCCATACAGGGAGATAAAGGAAGAAAGGGGGCCCAATGGTCCCACCAGAATCAGCAGCCGACAAGGGCCCACCTGCACAACCCCAGTCAAAGAGGAATCAGAGGCCCATGGGCCAACCACCAACGTCAATGGACAGAAAGCCCAAAGGATTAAAGGTGGAACTAGGGGCCAAGCAGGATCAATGGGCCCACATGGGGCCCAAGGACTGCCCAAAGCCATAAAACAAGACCCCATAGCCCAAACAACATGGACTTGGACAGGAGAAATAAGGCGCTAAGAGAGAGAGAGAGAGAGACAGAGAGAGAGACAGAGAGAGACAGAGAGAGAGAGAGAGACAGAGAATGAAAAAAAATGTTGACCAAAAGGCCCCAGGCCCCACCTGAATTTGCCTCAAGTAGGGCAAATTCAATCCCACCGATAGACCTAACAAGGCAGGGACAACTCTCTGAAAGCTGCATCAGAGAACATGCCACTACATCACCCATGGACAATGGGGAGGGGAACAGGCCTAAAATCAACATGTCCTCATGCGCTCAGAAGTCTCTAGGGAAGCAGAACAAATACTGTCTGCAAAGGTGTAAATTCACAAGTATTAGCTTTTCTAAAAAGCTGGCGGTCGTTTAGCCCTATCATTGTATGTATTCTTGCCCACTGCATGCTTCCATTTTGAACTGCTAGAGCTTGTATATGTAGATTTTTTCTAAGCTCTGATTATTAACATCTGAACTGTGATTTGTTACTATTTAATACATGCTTCCAGCGAGGATATTGCTTGATCTTTTGAAAGCACCTGGCTTATGCATGGTATGTTATGGTAATGTATATATATCTAGCATGCGACACATTTATGGAAAATCATTTGACAACACTAGACAGCACATTTTTCTTAAAACTGATGCCAGAAAATCAAGGTCACAGTGGTCGCTTAACTGTATATGTACAGACTCCGTGACCCCAAGATGTGTTCACAAACCAAATTTGGGATTCCTAGGATTTATGCTCATGACACGATTTTTCTAGATCTGATGGCAGTGGTAAAGGTGCGTGACGCTCCGTGACCCTAAATGCATTAAGACACGAATTTTGGCATTCCTACCTTAAATAATATAGGAGATATACTCCGGATATGATATGAACACTCAAACACTTAGGACACTAAGGACAGGCAGTTACATTACTATATGCCTCCCTTTGGGGGCATAAAACCTGTTTGTCACGACCGTCATAAGACAGTGCCTGAATTCATAGTAATTCTAATGTGATCAGATATTGATGACAATCATATAAGTACATTTACTGATGTGAAGTTCACTCGCACTCTTTGCCAATCAAGGACGTTTTGACTTTGGGACGTTTCACTTTCGCCAGCTTTTTTGAAAAGCTAATACTTATAGCAGCAGGGCAAATTGACGCCTTCTTTGTGAAAATTTAATTCGCAAACGAGCTTGCCTCGCGCTATAAGTAGCCCTACAGATTTCACGGACAGTTTACTTTGCGCTGTAGGTCAACCCACCATATTTGGTACCCCACTCGTTGTTCGGCAGCGAATAAAATATAGCCTGAGCACAGCATAAAGGTTTGGTCAAAACCTGAATTTGATATATGTTTTGATTGAAGTTTATTTAAGCCGCCGGCTATGGCCGACCGCAAAAAGGACAAATGCATCAGAATTCCTCAAGATAAAAAAATACAGGAGCCCTATTACGGATAAGGGAACTAGATAAGAGGGAAATAAGTTTTATAAAAAAACATACGAACCTGCAAACCTAAAAACGTTACACAAAACACTTACCTAAGATCAAATTCAGCATTTTCTCACTTGCTAAATTATGTAATATTTTCTTCACAAAAGCAAGTGGAAACTTAATTTAAAAAGTATGTACATTTGTAAGTCAATCTGCCTTCTGATAATAAGTCGACCGAGTCGTTTGTATATTCAAGATTTAGTGGATGAAGAAGGCTTGGACCAAAAACAGGTTTCTAGCCCAACTAGATAGCTGGTCATACATGTTTTAAGAGTGATTTTAGGCATATGCGATTAGTACTAAAATCTTATAAACAGGCCAAATGAATGATCATATTAACAAAACCATATCAAGGGGTTAGTGCAAAACTATTGTAACTGCATTTTACTAATTTTTCAGGAGAAGCATTTAACATTTTTGTGAATATGTGACAATGCTTCACATATGTTGAAGACCCAATCATTGGAAACTTTATAGGTTCTTGGTGTTGCATCTGAATTGCCAAATAAGGGAAAATTTGACCTTTGTGTCACTTACAATAGTTTTGCCTTCAAAAAACCTGATTTTCATATTTTGATTTTGGTGCAAAACTATTGTATCTACATTTACAATAGTTTTGCCTTCAAAAAACCTGAATTTCATATTTTGATTTTGGTGCAAAACTATTGTATCTACATTTTCTTAATTTTTGCAGTTTTAAAGCATCATTCAGAGTGAGGTGTTTGATAAATAATATTGTCATTGCTTTAACTTGCAGCAGAACATCTTACGACTGGGTGAAAACCTACCGATTTAGTGTTTTGCATATTTTTAAGAAAAGCAAAATATGTTCATTTTTCTATATTCTTGATTTATTTGCTACAATGCTTGATATATGTTTGAGGTATACAAATATGCAACAAATTGGTGCCATGGTTTTCCTCTTCCATTAGCAAATAAAGGAGATTGTGACATTTTTGTCACTTACAATAGTTTTGCGCTCAAGCACCCTTTTGATTGTTGGCGCAAAACTATTGTATCTGCGCTAGAAAATAGGTGTGTGCGAGCAATGTCGAGCCATTTCAAAAAAGGAAACAGCACTAAACAACCAATAGCCTCCCTGTCATGGAGCAGGATAGAAGTTAGGGGAGGCTGGAGCAAAATAGTCACCCTCTGACTGGAATTTGCCCTTTATTATTGCTATCAGGGAAAAGTGGGAATTTACAGAAGAAAAAATATATCGGATTTCCCATTTCCATCCAATCAGCTGAGATACACAAGTTTAAATGAAAAAAACTGAAGCTTACATTACATTTTTTTACTCCTTCAGTTTTTTGACACAGACATTAGTATATATGTGAAGATTTCACCAAATTGTTTTTTTCCAATGACTGAAAATGCTGTAAGTGTACACTACAATATCTTGGGCCAGATTTTTTTATAAATTGATTTAAGGGAGAGCCTACCCTGAGATTTTAGCTCCTCTAGAAAAAAAATGACATTTTGAACTTTATTTTGATCCTCGACCCTCAGTACTTTTAAAGAAAATATATTTATTTTACCTGTCTCCTTAATGAGAATATACTTTTATTTGATCAACTATTTTGTCCCCGCAACCTATTCAATTTCAATTTCAATAGTTTCCCATTTATCAATTTATATTAAAAAAAAATCCGGCCTTACCCTACTCCTTATCCATATCTGAATAACTTTCCTAAGTAAATTAAGGCTAATTTGGACCTTGAGGATACTCTTAACCAGGCTATATCATAATTTCTCTTTAAAACTGGCAAGCTACAGTTCAGGCTATATTGTACCAACTCTACTACAGGCACGCTAAGAGGGGCACTAATCTACACTTAAGAGTGACACACATGCCATGCTTTGGGGATCTTACATCCAGCACCATAGGCAAGCATCATAGGACACTTGTCCTGCTTAAACAGATAAGCTGTAGGGGGAGCCTGTAATATCTTGGCTACAGTAGCAAAATATGAAAGCAATTGGGCACATTTTTACCAACACTCAGCTCTTATACTGTGTCCAAACCAAGCAAAATTCTATTCAAACACTCCAACCCCCTTAGGACTTGTTCTACAAATACTGGAAAAGGTTTTGAGGACAGACCCCAATGCAGCATACAATTTACCAATGTAGCAGACCAGATATGGTGGACAATCTTTTATACCCAGTAACATCCTCCTTTCTCAAACAGTCAAGCAACTGGTGATACTTTCATCCACACTATAGTGTGCTACTCTATTAGACACTTAAGCACAGACAGTTCTGTTCTACCCAAACTGGCACTCTACAGGCTATATTGACTCATTCCAACAGAAAATCTATTAGAGAATGAATACTCACTCAGGCTACCATGTTCTACTCTAACAGAAGTGTAGTTTTAATTGTTGGACAATCTAACAAAGGCTACAAGAACAGATACGCTGTTGGGAAACTCTAACACTACTGATGGGTCCCAACAATATCAGGAAAGTAATGGGGAGCATAATTTCCCACCCATACAGACAAGTTTTGTTGCAGAATCTGTGTCAGACCAAATGCAACTACTGGGCACGATAGAAGTGCTGCTTGGGGTGAAAAAGGTTCTCGGATCGATCCTTGTGTCCGGCACATTCTTTAGTGAAAATTTAGCCATGAAAACTTTTCTCTGGCTTTTTTTTCCTCTACGGCTGATCCAAGAAGAGCAGTTAATTGTTAGTTAATGGTGATTCTAATGCACTTGCTTTTGTGGATAACGTTAAAAAAATTGCGACAGTATCTCCTGCGATATACTGTCGGAAATAGTTTGATATCATTAATTATGTCACATCTTGTTGGATGACATGCTGCTTTATATGGCCTGCAATGCTCAAATTTGTGCTTGCCGGTTAGGATAACTGACTGTTCCAACATGGCCTCAGCTGTTTACTGTGGATGTACATGTATAGTGATAAATTAACCAGCAAACCAAATGCATCTGCTCTACACCAATTTGTTTTTGTGAAATATTAATTTTGATAATTTTTCAGAGAAATTCTCAAAAATGTCAACAAGAATTGCTCCTGCATTCTCCAGTACTACAGTCCATGAAAATAAATCTCTACCCAAATGTTCATGATGAAAAAAATGTGAAAACTATAAAAGTCAGTCGCTGAAAAATTGGTTTTCAGTAACCGCCAAAAGGTTAAGATGTGGAGACTCTTTAATCTCCTCTACAGAGAACTTACCCTAAGCAAGCTTTGCAGACCAATTGAATCTGCACTTTAATTAATGTTGCACCTCAATTACTGACAATTAAGCTTTGCAGTTTCTTTAACTTCACCTCATCTCCAAGAGACTCTATATAATGCATGCTTTTGCTTCAGCAGTCTACCCTATACACAAAAACTATAAAGTTCTTTAAGCCAGGCAATAAAATCTTGTCCCAACAGACAAGGTATGGTGGACCCCTCTCTCTGCCCCATCCCCTTACACACACACTACTGATAAATCTCTTAACCTCTTAACCACATAAATTTATTACATGCCAAGTAAACCCTAAGGGACAGACAAATGCAGGCCACAGTGTTCAACCCAAATAAGCAAGCTCCCAGAAATACTCATTCACAGGTATAAAAGACACAGAATTTCTATCACAGCTTCGAAATGACACTTTCAGAAAATTCTTATCAATTTTTGTGTGAGTTGCTTTTCAAGATCTATATAAAATTTTAATATGAAAATACATTTGACATTGTGAGCTGAGGTTTATATATTTAGAAAGGTGTGTGCACGAGACAGCCAGATTTACGTTTAAATTTGTAAAGTTCTTAAACCCAAATTTGTTTTCATTACTAAGAAATATTCATAACAAGTATCAGGGCCTGGATGATGGATATAAAAAATAAAGAAATATCTTAATTAGCAGTATTTGATTATAGCATTTTTAGCAAAAAGCTGCATTTTTGTCAGTTATTAATTGCTTTACATTGAAAATTATGTCTTTAAATTACAATGCACAGTAAAACAAGTCACCTGATCGCTTTCAGTTACACTCTGATATGACCCTTGTTTACTTATGATACATTACAAACTGGGTTTTGTGAAAATTTGTATGTTCCCTCTATTAAAAGCTTAAAAAGAATTCAAAAGAGCAGAAAACGGGCAAATCAAAAGTTTTATGGGGGAAATGTGCTTTATTAAAAGTTATAAGCAACTTTTTTCTATTCTTGCATGGTGAAAACAGATCCAAAGTAATGTAATCTATTTTCAAATACACTTCTGGCAATAAATAAGGGTGTTTTAAATGATTTGTGGATATTTTTTGAGGCAGTTACAATAGTTTTGCACTCAGACATGGCATGTCTTAGACTGAAAATGTTGGTGCAAAACTATTGTAACTGCAGTTACAATAGTTTTGCACCAAGTGAAAAGTGGCTTCGCAGATACAATAAAAGGCACAATATTAAATATCTCAATAAATAGTTAAGCAACATTAATGAAAATTTGATGGAACGTGGACATCACAAAATGGAACAAAAATATGCAAAAAAATGGAATTCATGATAATGTCAGTTACAATAGTTTTGCGCTCAGCCCTCAATATGCTTGCTTGTGGGTGTAGTAAATAAATTATGACAATAAGAATAAGCCATTTAGGACAGGTCTAGTACCTTCAAACTAGGTCACTGTTTACCTGATATCACCTCTATTTCATAAAAAACAAAAGCTCACAATGTCATTACGTAATGACATTGTGAGCGTTTGGTTTTGAGGCTATAGAGGTGATATAAGGACCGAACTTTAAGCTCCTGTGCTTCAATCTTGTCACCAGGAGGGAGTTACTGACCTGCAAGGATAAATGGGAGTCTTCCTATGTAGCTTTTCGGTGATCTCAACAAAAGCTCCAGGTGGTGTGAAAACTGATCATCTGAACTAGTCTGAGAATTGACGTCAAGTCCAAATGCTGTGTTTGCTATGACATCACAGGTAAACGAACTGAAATAACTATTGATAAAAAAAGAAAGTCAGAGGTGTAACTTGGTTAAAAGTCAAAGTCTGCACTTCTAGAACAAAGTTGCAAAAAATTATACACACCAGGACACTAAGAAACAGTGACGATAAAGACGAGATGTCGCAAAATATGGGTATGTGCTGCTTGCAATGATAAAAACGAGAAAAGAAAACACTTTGGGAAGGAGTTCTAGCGATAGGCATACATTTTTTCCTGTTGAAATAACCATTTGAGACGTTGTACATATTCAACACAACAAAAACATATAGACCAGACGTCCGTGCATTCTAGTCCATATATTTGAAAAGAAAAGAAGTTTCTTATTTTCTGTGTTAATAACGCTGCTTCGTTTAGAATGAGAACTCATTTTGATCATCAACTGTGCTTGCTATTTTTAGTAACTGGCATGAGAAATTGATAAGCCAAATTCCATGTAGAACATTACTGAAAATGGGAAATTGAATATTGTTCAAAAGATCACTGCCACATCAAAGTTAGAAGAAAGCAGGCCTCCAGATACGAGTGTGTAATGGAAAATATGTTTTCTTATTTCTCAACCAAATTATATGCTGTAGAACTCAAAAGAAATTTCTCAATGCGACGATTCTATTTAGTACTAGACTGATGGTTAAGTAAACAAAACAATTTTAAACTCAAAACCTTTGCTTATCTTAACCTATGATGAAGGCACTGAAGTCTTAAGGACCGATGCTTAAAATCGTTCCTTAATACTTTGCACACCAATTAATCAAAACTATTGTTATATGACTGGAGAGAATCTTGTCTCCTTATTAGCCCAATCTGTCTTCATAAGTCCCCATGTCTACCTGAAAACTGGTCTAAACTAGCCTACAAGTTGATGTGTATAGGATGAAAACCAGCTCCAACAAGTTTATAGAAGTTAATATTTTGACACTTCTCCAATATCACCCTCTAGAGAGCCAAAATAGCACGAGTATGAAACTTGCATGTGCTGCATGCAATTGACATGATTTGCTGCGTCGTTTCCCAACACTTTAATGATTTCTTCCGACAGTTTTGTTTTGTTTTGTTCGTTCATTTTCTTTGTAAAACCAAATTTAAAAAAGTGTTTTACGATTAAATTTTACATTCCACATTCAGGGCATGTATATACATTTTAAAATGCAAAATACTACATAAAATATTTTTAGTAACAGTTGCTAAAGCTTGTGAGAAAGTCCTTAGGTTGAACACGGCTTCTACAACTAAAGTGAAAGTAGTAAATTTTTATTTATAGTTGAAAAGACATGTAAAAACAGTTATTGATGTCGATTTCTGGAGACATACGAGGGTTAGTCAAAAATAACTGAGCCCTACCTCATAACATTTGAATCAAGTAAAATGGACACATAATTAGATGATATTTCATTGTAGTTATATGTAATCTATTTAATCACCGAATTTATTTCTGTTGGTAGGCTTTTTGTAACGGTTGCTAGGCAACAGAGTATGGCCTGTCAAAGGGGTGCGTTCACGCTGTGATACATCTAATTCTAAGCGTTGCTATGGAAACAGTAATGTTTAAGCAAGGCTTTATTTACCGTCGTCTGATATCTTTAACATGTACCTATTCAGTGTCACAGAACAGAAACCAACTGAACCCGAATTATAGATTCTGTGACAGTTTGATTTCGGAATTTATCAAATTTTAACATGCTTGACGTCCTATAATTTACCCCACCCATATTCAAATTTACACAATTTTAATAGAAAACATAAAATATTAGCCTAATAATGGTTTAACAGTACTGCAAACACAAAACAAACCTCAGACATATTAAGTTCCTTGATTTGAATTCACAATTGTGTTTCCATGGCAACACAATTCTCGTGTACTTGAAAATTTGTGGAATTTTTTGTTGCTAGGCAACGCATACAATCAATGTTCACCTAAACATTAACGAACTAAGAGTAATGAAAAGACAATATGATATATGTTATTCAAATAAATGTCAAATATGTCTTTCAAAAAAATTATCAAGCACACAAGCTTTTTAAAGACATGCTGTATATTCATGGTGGCTGAGATCGTGAACGCATCGACCTGACTGACGATCTTCAGTTGCCTAGCAACCATAATAGAAGCTTCACTAGGATAATTCTTCAGGGTCAAAACATCGATGACATATGATACTTATAGAAGATAATCACATTTGTTGTCTACAATACCAAACTAAAATGTTATGAGGTAGGGCTCAGTTATTTTTGACTAACCCTCGTAAATGTATCTACCCTTAAAAGAGATATTCACCGCGGCCACAATATAGCTTTTTTTTGGTAAATATATCCTGATGTCTACCTCATTGAAGTCAATTATAGTTTAATATTATAGCATGTACTAGTACATGCATGACAATACAATCTCATTACATGTCTTTTTGGGTGACGCTAGCATTGTCTTCAATATTTTTAAAATGCATTGCATTGTATTGAACTATCAAAACTGAACTAAGAAATCTATTCATATGCCAAATTATTGTCACGACAATATAAACTTATCTTACTCTTTTACAGCTACAACCCTCCCTGTATGTGAGGCATCACAGAACTTGTCAGCAAGGATCTCTGCACATATGTTTATTTCACTTAACATCTGCAAAAGAAGATAAAATCCTCAATGTCATACCGAAGCTCATAATTAAAAATGGCCCTTAATGTGTAAAAAAGCAAGCTGACTTAGTTCTTTGTAATTGATTTAGGCTTAAAATGCCTTGTTCTTGATTTTAGCCTCCATAAGCGGATCCAGACGGTTTTGTCAGAGGGGGTCCAACATTGACAAGTTTTTTTTATTTGGTGGGGGAGGTAGCCGATGGTGGCCCAACATTGAATGCTAGTTTGGTTGCTTTGTGATATTAGGGGATCCGGACCAGTATTGCTAAGAAACCCTATATTTTTTTATGATTTTTAGGGAGTTCCGACCCCCCTGCCCACCCCTCTGGGTTCGCACATGGCCTCATTTTGTAAGAGTGTTGGTATGTGGGCGTTGTTGCATGGCAAGAAAACTGATATTCGACCGGGTAGGACACAATCCAGCCTGCACAGCTACTAGAACTAGCTAGAATATTGAAATATTGTAACTAGTAAGCTCAGCAATTATACTTTCCAAAAAGCGAACAACAAAGATGCTGATCAGACTGCGCAGATGCACAGACTGGTCTGCGCCTTTGTTGTTCTCATGCAACAGTCACGTTTTCTCCAGTCAGGGCCCAATTAATAAGAATGCTAGATGCTTCTCAGAGAAATAATTAAAGGAATTAATTTAATTTTTGTGGATTTATCGATGTGTAAACTCCGGCTAATCACTCACAAAGTTTACATAAAGCCCTTTGGGCTTTACTCAGTTTGTGAGTGATTTGTGCCCTTCGGGCTTTACTCTTACTCAGTTTGTGAGTGATTTGCCGGAGTTTACATATTAATAAAATCCACAAAATATAATTCCAACTTTGGCAGGAAGGATTTTCAATTATGTTTTTGAGTAGATATGGAAACGTAAAGTACTACAGTCTGTTCTCAGTCTTGCATGATAGATTTGTGCAAGACAATTTCCTTGAAAATATTGTTTTCGGGGTGGGATGATATCAGAATTTAATTAATTGGGAAAGCATTCCAGGGAGCTAAATTCTCTTGCTGCTTCTTGAAGGGCATTCCATTCTCTGATACGGATGGAAGGAACGAATTAGAATAATGCTGTGAATTTGCATGTACAGTTTGCGAGTCTTGAACATTTTAAGTTGTACACTGAAACGTCTCCTACTAGCAAGGTACTGTGGACACAGATTATTTTTCATTTTATAAAAGAGTATCAGCTTGTGCTTTGTTCGTCGCGACGAGAGATTTTCCCAACGTGTTTCAGTAAGTAGATCATTATTGGACACTAATTTAGTGGCACCTGTCACAACGCGAGCAGCTTTATTTTGATTTTTTTCATGCTCGTTTGATTCATACCGTGAGTAATTGTTCAAGGCAACATCAGCATATTCTAGAAAGTTTCTAATGAACGAGAAATAAATAGTCCGTAATGATTTTCTGTCTCAAATAAATTTCAGACGCCGCATGACAAGCCCATATATCGATTCTGGAAAAGTCAGCATTTAATTTGATGGCAGAATCAAGAGGATCATCAACAACTATGTAAAGACTGGTTTCATCGGCATAGAGCCAGATATATGAGTTTATTTCTTCTTCAGTATCATTAATGAACACCAAGAACAATAAAGGTCCAAGAATAGATCCCTGTGGCACACCAACCTTTATAAAACACCAGTCAGATGAGTCCTCCGGTACGACAACACGTTGTTTTCTGTCTCTGAGATAGTCAGTAAACCATTGCAACAGGGTACCGTTGATTCCAATAGAATTAAGTTTGAATAGTAAGTTTTTGTGCCAAACTCTATCAAAGGCTTTGGTAACATCACAAAAGACAGCACGGACCTCTTTGCCATCATCAAGTGCTTTGCAGAAAGTATTACATTTATATATGACCCCAAGTTGATTGGTAGTTGATTTGCTGGGTACAAAACCTGGCTGTAAGGTTGTTATAACGCTGTTGTCTTTGAAAAAATTAAAAACATGTTTATGAACATTTTCCATTTGCTTTACCAATCGAATTAAGAAGTGAAATTAGTCGATCATTTGATATTTCTGATGGGTCATTCTTTTTAAATATGAGTGTGATATTGCAATCTTTCCAGGTAGTTGGAACTTTACCCTGTGCTAAAGAAAAATTGAATAGATCACTAGAAAGTTGCTTCAAGACTCTATAGTTGATACCATCAAGGCCTGCAGCATTTCCCACTGAAAATGAATTTAAGCTTTTCTCTACTTTGTGTGGATTTGTGTGTATTGATTCCAGTGAATGTCTATTTCTAGATGTAAAAGTGGAGGGGGTGTAGATGGGCTTTCATCGAGGACTGTCTGGCTAGAGAAATAATCATTTAGCAAATTAGTTTTGTCAATATTTCCTCATATGTTATTCCATCTTTGCAAAGTTGTGGTATTGGGCCTGAGATGTCTGGTTTAATAAAGCCATTTAATGTCTTCCACCAGTCTTTCAGAGAGTTATTATTTGATTTGAGTTTTACAAGTAATTTATCGCGTTCTACCCTTTTGGATTTCCTGATTTCATTTGTAAGAAACTTATAAATACAATGTACATACCAACTTAAGTTTGCCGCTGCTGAAAGCTGGAGTCATTATATTCCGTGTTCTTCTCCATTCGGAACCTCTCGCAAAAAACAGGAACGACTTTAGGACACCAGCCAGTCGTGCCTGTACAAATACAGAATCACTGATAGGAATATTTTGTAAATATTTAAACAATGCACAACAGTAGCTCAAATGGATATATTTCGAACAACCCCATATATTTTGAACAACCCTATATATTTTGAACAACCCCATATATTTTGATCAACCCCATATATTTTGAACAACCCCATATATTTTGAAAAAAAAAAATATTTGGAAGCTGCCCCGAGATTGACTCATTTAACCCATTGTATACGGGAAACCCCTAAACGGGTACTTCGTGAGCGCAGTGGTTCAGTGGTAGAGTGCTTGACTCGAGACTGAGGGTTGCGGGTTGGAGCCCCACCGGCGTCACTGTATTCTGTCCTAGAGCAAGACACATTAATCCTTGCTTAGTACTGGTTCAATCGAGGAAGGCTCATTCCGACTTGACTGAAAACTGTTGACTGGAACGTAAAGAATCATATCAAACAAATGGGTACTTTGGAAAACAGTGAAGACCAATGTAAAATGCAGTATAAAATTACATTCCTTCAGTGTCTAAACAATCTTCAGGGACAGAAAAACATCAAAGGACCTCGGACAGTCTTAATGAAGGATTGCCCATAAAAATGACCAGAGAAAAGTTTCAAAGAAAATGATATTTTTTCTATGAAAAAGATAGTATGTTCAACCCTCGACTTATCCACAAAAGCAGTTTTCTCATTGGACAAGTACCAATTGAAAAATATGGGTTGAAAACCCTGTTTTTGTTATTTAACATATAGAAAATATAAAACGTTTTACTGAAGTGCTTCCCCCCCCCCCCCCCCCCCCCGTTACCAAACTAACCCTTTTGCATACAGTTGTAGTTTTACATTTCACACATCATATAAAAACGGCATGATTGGTCACAGGGGGGAACGTTGTCGAAATGATCAAAATCACTTTATTATAAAAATTTATTAGAAACTTATTTTGTAAAACCTGTAGGTAAATACCAATTTGCAATGGCATGTATCAGGGCTTTAGTTATGAGTGCTTACAAAGTAATTAATTGTCTCATTTCTCAACCAAAACATGTGTTTTGGGTACTCAAAAGAAGCGTCTCAATGAGACGGTTCTTTTAAGCACCAAATTATAGATTAAATCTTATGTGTAAGAAAATATCAACGATTTTACGCTCAAAAACTGTGTTTATCTAGATTATGATTTATACAGTATGCAGATATGATACTCCTCAGTGCACAATCAAACTGGATGACTTGGAACATTACAGGTAATAGTCAAAAGTAATTGACAGCACACTTCTTTAGATGAAACAATGAAATCTTCCCAACCCAAATATTATGCAAACGCATCACTTTCTTCTCAAGTTTTATGCTGCAAACATAATGTTTATATGTACGTGGGGCATTTGGAAAGTTCTTAGCATGGCATCATAACTCCACAATGCGTTGATAAAATGCTATCAAACTATACATTTTTGGAAACTAGAATTCAATGGCTACTTGATGGTTTATTTTTTGTCGAAAGGGGATTCGGCGTGCACGTGTAGCGCATGCTCAAAATGAGTAGGTTTTATACACTGGCTGAAATTTTAAGCAAAATGTTTGTAAAAAAACGAAGGAAAAATGGGGACCTTATTTAATATCGTGGTTTAACAAATTAACGATTTGGTGCCAACTTAATTTTTATTAAAATATATTATGAGATCACTGCTTGTACGACTTACACCTTTACATTCAGAAAATGTTGACTGATAGAGAAATGGTAAACTTTCAAAAATAGAACTTTTTTCGATTGTTCTTTATACTTTTACTATAAATTGTGTCACTACAGAAGCACGAAAAATGCCTATTGAGCATATGTTTTGCTTTATTTGTAGCGCACAATGCATAAAAATAATTTCGTCGCGCAAAAAGTGTAGCTTGGTCCCTTCTGTATTCAAGAAAAGTATTCCTAATAACACAACCCCTAATTTTCAAGAAGTGGGTGGGGTAACTTAACCCCTCACATTTTTTCGATGTCATAAGAACTTCTCATGGTATTGCGTTAACCATCACAAAATTGATTGATTTCTATTCTCAAGGTATTTTTACTTTTTGTTTGCCACCGTTTTCAATTGAAATGAACCAGAACCTCAACTAATAGCTAAACTTACTCTGCCCTATGGGAAGATTATAGAGTTATCTTCCCTTTGTTCTGGTTTACAAAATTTATTTTGGTTTCAATACAAGGAGCATAAAGTGTGCTTGACAAAAATACCAACGCATGTCATTTTTAAACCTCTGTCGGTTATTTATTTTCAAAATATGTGCATTGTGACAAGCGATTTTTAGTCGAAAAAATAGCACATTGCTTTGCTTTCTAGACAGTTTTGATATTGCTGTTCCGGTATTTAGTTATTAGAAACATCCAACTGGGACACCAATTGTATAATAACTGTACCAGATTGTGGCCTACCAAATGGTACAAAATTATCTAATTTGATGAACTATTGTAAATGTTCTGCACACTTTTCAAAAGGTAAAATGTTATATTTTCCACTGAAATTTTGCATTTTCCAGTATATAAACAGTACATGTAATCACAATGATATTTTGCGTGTCTGCATTATAATATCCTCCTGAAATTTGTGTTATAACATAGAGGAAGGATAGTTCTTTAAAATGATATCAAACATGATAGGGTTTGAAAATCGGTTACTGAGATAAAAGACCATGCTAAGAACTTTCCAAATGCCCCTCGTATTTAGGTGAATACTCGGTGAAACTTTGACTTTCTGTGAAATAAAATTTGGTCACAAAAAATACCCCCAGCCGTTAAACCCTAGAGTCCTGGCATAATTATGCAATATTTTCAAAATAATTTTATTTTGCTAGGTGCACTAAATGTAAGGGTTTGATTTAAGCACAAAAGTATAGGTGTCAGTTATGCATTATTTGGGCAGATTGAATAGGAAACTGTCCGAGGTCCTTTAGAAAATTCTATTAAAGTACACAACGGGTAGTCCAATTCAAGAACGTGTAAGTTTATTGAATCAATATGTATGGGAAATTCCATTAGAATACAATGGGTTGATCGTATTTCTGTTGGGGATATTTCAAATAAATTCTATGTATAGTACAATCGAAACTAAACCCATTTCAATGATTTTGAACTCCCTGCCAAATAAAGATTTGTTAAAAAGTACCAAAGTGGTAATTTTTTTTCTTTATTTCTTACCATGGTGCATAAACGAGAAGATTCTTTTAAGTATAGTACCCGCAATATCTATTTTGATTGTAAAATTAAATAAGAAAAAAAAATAATCCATTAATCTCTGTTATCGAAGAGTGAGTACTTCGAGCTATCTATCGGGGTTTGAATTATCGATAATTACTGCATGGACCATTTATGCAGGCCTAAAATGCTCTGCTCGGTAAATGAAACAAAAAAAATAAGAGAGGTTTTGAAGAAAAGAAGTGACATATTACCCGTCTGTTTATATAGGAGCTGAAGTCTTTTACCATAACTTTCTTCAAGAAATCAGTGTCTGTTACCATCACGTTAAGGTTGTGTCCAGAGTATACACTGTAGAGAAATAAACTTAAATTAAAACTGTCTGACATGCCCAACGTCCGTTACCCCAAGGGGGATACTCTCATTTTTTTCTTCATACGTAGGCGCGGGCCCAGCATTTACCGTTCATCCAAAAAATATCAGGAATTTCAAGCACCCCAAAAAATATTTGATAGTTTAGCAACCCCCAAAAAAATCCCCAATTCTGTACCTTAAGAAAAGACCCTTAAATGCATAGAAATGACCCCTAAATATAGTCAAATTTTGTGATGACCCTTAAAAAATATCCACAAAATCTTCATACCCCGAAAAATATTCATTTTCATTAAAACCCCAAAAATATTGAAATTAAAAATTTTAACCCCCCCCCCCCCAAAAAAAAATAAAAATAAATAAATAGCCCGAGCCTACGTATGTATGAAAATACCAGAGTACCCCCTCTGAGCCGTTACCTGGTTGCAGCATAAACTATAGCATTGAAGAAACCCTTACCTTTAACCCATTTAGGCCTTCTGTCCTTTTTGTGGGACATAGACAACAGTGCAGACCCAGATCAGACGCCGCAAACTGCGGCGTCTGATCAGTGTCTTCACTATTTGCTTACAGAATGTTCTATCAATTTTTAGTCCAGGCGCTGATTTCTGTACAGGCCTTAGTTTTTGACTTGGCACAACTTACCTGCCAAAAAAGGTTTGACTGCAGAAAATCAATCCTGGGGTCTTCTGCAATACTCATAGGTACGCCGTACAGTTAAATTGTGGTAGCAGTTTTGCTGTAGGACGTCTTCTTTGAACGTACCCTACGCTAAATCAGGCTTAGACAAATTGAGGGGAAAACACGCCTCACGTTCAACCATTGCTTCCTATTCAGCATATTTTCCTTTAAAGGGTTTATACATTACATGTATGCAATTGCATACGACAGTAAAGCAATATAAACATTTGGTATATATGGTATATCAGACGTGAAAATATCCAACGGAAGGGGTGATTTACCCCACCCCCTGAATATAATGTAGCCAAATTTAAAAAGAAATGAAATCTTCCCCGTTTCTTAATTTATCAAGTAAAATAGCACATTTATAATCATATTTAAACATTATTCTTATAGTATGTTTGTCATGTTTTACATTTGTTACAAATCAAAGAAAGAACATACCACCTGAAATGACAATTCAGGAATGCGTGTATTACACAATTTTCAGTGTTTATTCTTTGCTGCAATATATTATATCTGTGACTTACACTAAATTCTTATACATGGACATGGCGATAGCCTTTATATCATTAAATGAAATGCAGCAAACAGCCAGTATGCGTTTAACCATTACAAGATGATATTACAGTTATATACGTTACTTACTTCCAAATGTATTACTATTTAATGCAGTACTATATCATTAGATCATTATGGGCTGTCAAACGACCTCTACAAAATTAGGTTTGTAATTTATTTTTTTTATTTTTAGGCTGTACATTTCTAAAGCCAAATTATATTAGCCACATAATGAAGTGTGTTAGTTTTTTCCAGCGGATAAGGCGTTACCCTGCAATAGCCAAATTCACTACGTTACCCTGAAATAATAGGAATTCCTATAGTGTTAGTATCCAGTTATTTCTTAATCTTACGTTTCAATATTAACTTTTATTTGAAAGAAAATTACTAGCGATATGATTTAAACTAATTTTGGCACCTGTTGTTACAGTTATATATGTTACTTTCTGCTAAATACAATATCTAATAAAATAACAGCACTATATCACCAATTGTGTAAGCCACCAAAATACATGCAATAATAGCTTGTCAGCTATTGACTACAATAACTATATTAATAGCTATGATTTGGGGAAAACTTACACTTAATTCCTAAAATTACCTTTTTAATTTACAATATTGGTTGGAATCGAGAAATGAAACATTGAAGCAAACGTTAATCCTTGCCATAGCAAAAACTGTTTTAATCGTAATGGTTTCTGTCCCACATATGGCAAACACCATGCCTATTCATATGGTTAAAACCGCTCTATATCCAATAAATAATCCAGTTCGAGTAACGTATACAACAAAAGTATTTAACCCATATTAGACAAGCGTTCTTTTTGTGGGACATAGACAAATAGTACAGGTCAAGTTCTCTACTGTTTGCTTACAGGATGTTCTATCAAGTTTGAATAAAAATGAAAAACAACACCCAACAACCCTGAAGGCGAAAATAGACTGGTCCATTTGATAAAAGTGGGAAGTTTCATTCGACTTAAACGGGTTAAGGAGATGATGACATTTATCATACGCTTTGTCTGATTCTGTAATGTTATAGAGCATTGAAACAGGATATTTTTTCCAAGGTTCTTTATGGTTATACATTTTAGAGGTCGAGGCTTATCACTTAGAACAACTTTTTTGCATTGTAAAGATTATATTTGAGCTGTTGCAAAATGAATGGACTCAAATAAATTATTGGTAATTTTGTTTTGCATTATTTCTATAAATTAGGCTTAGTTTAAATTTGTTCATATAAAAATCGTTACGATATTCAGCATGTCAAATGAGCACATAATCATTGGCGCAATAATGATATCCCATTAATCCTTTGTACGTTCCACCTCAAACTAAATTAATGATAAATAGTAACGTAAATAAAATAACAAAATAGTAAGCACATTCGATTTTAGTTCAGCAATGAAGGTTCATGCGAGCCTGTAAAAGTATGTCATTAGACACATCATAGCATTTGCTGCTTGTATATGTAGATGAAGACGAACGCTAGCTCCACTGCGTCAGCATGGGGGATTAAACGATGATTTCCCCATGTGAGGTAGGTAGCAAAATCACATCTGGTGGTTCAAATCTTCAATTGAGCATGTATAAATTACATAAGAGAGGTCCGCAATTGTTTTTTGATTTTATGCTAACGAGATTCACACTTGTTCTTCTGTCAAAGATCATATTGAAGATAAGATATTAAAAATCTTGTATATTATATCACATAACATATACAACAATAGAGGCACTGCTTTATCAACCTCTAAGATTTATTCTTACCTTTAAGAGTAATAGAAGCATGATTTCTTTTGGAAGGAAGCCTTACAAATATGCGCGCAAAATATACTTTCATGCATTCTTTTTAGGCATTGTATTTATGTATTTCAATGATGGCAAAGACTACTGCACAAAGTGTTTGTAAGAACAAAATATTCTTTATATGTCTCTATAAATCACTACCCTCATTATGTTTTGTGCTTTTGTATAATTTTCCATTTATTTGTAATGCATTTGTTTTCTGTCTGAAGAAGCAAGATATTTTTTTAGAAAAAGCTGTGTTGATTCGAATTTTATATCACTTATTTATTCTTATGTTTATATACATAAAGTGCTTTGTTATCAAGAATTATATTTACAAGACTCCTGTAATAATTTGGTCATGCCATATTCCTTATAGTGAAAAATATTATCAGTTATTTAAGCATTGATTGCTAAAACTGAGTAAGATCTCATGACTGCATGTTTTTAAACGTCTTATTTTTCCATCCAATATCTTAAAGAATATTTTAAAGTATATTTTACATTACCTGAGTATCACAATGGCTTATTCAGCCTGACATAACTCTTGACTGATTATGTCATATGTGTTAAAATAGTTTCTTAAGCAACAATTAACATGTGTTCCTTGGATATGATCAAAGCACATGAAATCGTTGTCATCCATTATAACTGATTTTACCCATTTTCAGGGAAATGTTTTTTCAATATAAAACCTCTCCTTATAAAGTGATATTAGTTTAGCAAATGATCAAATGTACTAACAGTTTCATAAAATAACTATAAAAGGTATGCTGAAAATAAACTATAATCTATTTAAAAGCTGAAACAAGTAATGTGTCATCATCTGCATATGCATATAAATGTCAGTATACAATTTGATTTTTAGAGATAATCTTTAAAAATTAACTGATTACAGACATTCAGTAAGTTGTATTATTTTCTATGGGAAATTAACCTAGGTATTATACAAGGAGCTAACCTATATTAGTTTAGTGCCTTTGTTTGCATAATGTGTACAATAGTAAACTGGGTACATAAAACTATTTTCAAATGACTGATGAGACTCCATTCAATAAAAACTTAGTTGTGTTGTTTTTCTCCTGCGATAAATATTACAAAATTCTACATCCTTAATATTTAAGCTTTTCAGGGCCCAAGCGTATACTGTATTTGATAGCGTTTAGGACAAACATAGGACCTTATGATATTTGTTATGGTTATATATGTTACTTTGATAAATTTGACAGAAATGGAATGTATTCTACTACTAATAAAGAGTTGTCTATTTCTTTGTTTATGTGTTTTAGAATATTTAACTTTGGACAAATCAAAATGATATTTCGTGGAGATGAAAATTTAAAAAAATCTTTATTGCAACTGTAAATGTTTTTAGATATAGTAACTTAATAAAAACTGATACATATATTTTATAACAAACTGCTGTCTTGCTATAAATTTAAAACAAAACAGGTTTGAAATTAAATAAAATACCATATGTCATATAATATAAGGTATTTAGCAATATAAATAGGAAGTCTTAAAGTTTGTAATGTACATTACATATTGTCATACAAGCATTAAAATACGGAACTTTACACTAGAAACGCAGTTAAGTATAGCTTTTTACTATTTTGTCGATAGCATGCTCAATTATGGCTTAAAAAGTCAGCACATGGTATTGCATGCTAACTTGCAAAGTGAAATGGTTCTTACCATGTTCACCATTTTTGGGGGGTAATCATATTCAAAAGCTTATAATTCTTAAAGTAATTATGATAGAAACAAGATGGTTACCGTTTTAAAACAGTCATTACCTTATCAAACATGGTATGTAAAACGTATATACCCATTATAGAACTTATAAAATTAAACCATGGCCAAAATTATTTGATTTTATAAGGCGTAATTGAAGATATAACGTATATGACAGTTATAACATAAAAGTTGTGCTTCTGGATGCAAACAATTTATTTTCATAATTGTTTAGGTCCTTATCGAGGTTTTGGCAGTTAATAACGACCGTATGCACCATCTGGATACAACCTGGATACCATTTCTTATTCAAATGTCGCCATTTTGTTTTTATAGTAAAAATGGGGTAGGTGTACAAAACGACTCCTCCTGGAAAACTGCTACCACAATTTGACTGTACGACGTGCCTAAAAATGTTGTAGAAGGGTAGTTCTAACTATATCTGACGTCAAACCTTTTCTGGCTGGACAATTGTGCCAAGTCAGTTTTCAAAAATCTAGCTCCTTGACTATTTGAATAAAAATGAAAAATACCACCCAACAGCCCTAAAAATGGAAATAGACCGGACCAATTGATAAGAGAAGGAAAATGGGTTAACAGCACCAATAACGTGAACTTTAGTATAGAAGTTTCTACGTTTTGTATTAACCCAAAGCAGAAATAGGAAGGGAAAGAGCAGTCTGATAAATCTGAATAAACCACAACAGATTACTACGTCCCTTTCCCAACATCAGCAAGAAAAAACAGGCTCCTTGTCCTTCAAAAATTCGAACCTAAGCCGTGGCGGGCTCTCTATGCACAATGTTAGGACATGTCAGTATCTAAGATTTAATGAACCTGCAAAATTATCATAAAGTAAAAAATAGAGCAACATTGAAAATAACAAAGGTAGTTGTGTTTTTTTTATATTCTGTAATGTAAACAAATAATAGGTGTGAGTAAATATGGCATCAAACACAAAACGTTAACTAAAAGAAGAGTCCTAAATCTGTGTATAGAGAGACCATGATAGTAGTAGTAGTAGTAGTAGTAGTAGTAGTAGTAGTAGTAGTAGTGGACTAGTACAAATAAGGATTGACTAACGACTAAGACTAAAGTTTATGACTAAGGAATGGTGGCGGGTTTAACTTATACTTAGCAACTTTTTAAAACACGACAAATTTTCTACATCTCTAGCTTCTGCTTGTGTAAATAAGATCCCATACCTCAGTATCATTAGTTTCAGCCTGTATTTCTTAAGTTTATTTGTAATTTTGATTGAAACAAATATTGATGGAAACTAGATCCGCCTCGCTTAGAAAATTATTCATGCGCAAACAATGACGTATATTCACTGTTAATGATAGTTGTACTCGTTTTAAGCTACAAACATGTTCAAAATACGAAAACGAAATAAGAGACAATCAATACAACAGATTCTGTGGTCTAGTGGTTAGAACAGCTGACTCTTATACCTGTGGTCGCTGGTTCGATTTCTACCTAACATATATTTTTTCTCGAGTTTTTTTTGTTTGTTTTTGGAGCTTTGCTTCCTCATCTACAATTTTTCAGTAATGTCGGGAGGGTTCCTGTTTTCATAGGTTGAACCAGTAGTAATCAGTGGTTAACGTGTGTAATAGTGACCGCGCTGGCGGTGTGTGTCGAACTGGCATTAGTCTTTCGATCCCCAGTCTAACGCTGAAGTGACTGTCTCAATTAGAGCAGCTATCAGTTTCAAGCGAAAGAGTGGGCACACAATATTGATTAACTATTGAACAGTGTAGATCGGTTCATCCATTATGCCTACTTGAGTCTTCAATCCATTTAAACTGACTGATCGATCTGTAATTATAGGTTCTTTAGTTTTGTTAACGACAGTGATATTCATCATTTTACAGAAATTAAAGTTAATCAAACAGTGGAGACCCTTATCAGACTATTTCCTTCACCATCTGCACTGTTTATGGGTGCTAGGCATTATTGGGCTTTTAAAATGACTGTGTTCAAATAATGTTGAAATGTATTTTTTTGTCTGCGCTGATGGTTTTCTCATCAGTCAACAATCTTTCAGTCATATCTGGACGGTTCATTAAATGTTGTGGTTAAACCAGTTCTAAGCAGAACATATAAAGTGTCTTCCTTAAGGACACAACACATTGGCCCCCAGCGAGTCTCGAACAAGTGGCCTTTCAGATACTACTCTTGGTTATATCCGCGATCTGCAGTTAAAACTATTCAAGTTACGATAAGTCCTTATGGAAATATATACCACATGACTCGGCCAAAACCCAGAGGGTAGTGTACATGTATTTGAGCTTCAACCTACAAACGTATCCGCAATAAAATCTTCAGCCAAAACCCCAAATCAAGCTTAAACCGTCCAAATAAGCACTTGGGCGGCGACACCGATATGGGCGGGACCCCCACTAAGTCTGATATGCACCCTCTTTGATAAATGATTGCCAGGCTTTTATAAAGGCAAATGAAATAAGGTTAGAGAAGCCTGGTTCTGTATTTCCTGCATCTCTGAACAGCCGAGATCCCACTACACCAACACGACTCTGGCTCTACAAGAGCTCACATACCCTACTCACAGCAGTCTTCCCATTTCATTACTGCGTCTGTCAGACAGGGAGTCAAACTGTCTCTGCACACCCGAAACCTCGGCTCAAACAGTGCCTTGTTTACAACAGGCCTGGGCCCAGAATTACAATGCATCCTTAAAGTTAAGGAAGACTTCAGTTAAGTATTGATATTTCAACATGCTATATTAAATGCTAAATAAATTGCCTGGATCGATGCAGTACTTGTGGTCAAAGATATCATTGTGATCTACCGAAAAAATGAAACTATTTTGATTTTAATCAGTTTAAAGCGTTATTTTTCGCATCCTGAAAAATCAATACTTAACTTAATATAAGTCTTCCTTAACTTTAAGATGGCATTGTCATTCCGGGCCCTGGTCTCAATTGGACAAGTTTAATCGAAGGAAGCCCAGTGCACGCACAAACACACACGCCGATACTTTTTTATATGCCAAGCAGAGTGATGTGGTTGTAAATGATTTTCGTTGATATGTTTGGTATGAAGATGCACACAAACACGTGCGTGCGTGTGTTTGTTGGTAGCGGAAGGGGAGGGGGTAGGGATGGAGAACCCAGGCTTAGACTGACCTTAGCAGTCGCTGAGAGTTGTCGAAATATCGGTTATAGAAGGTGAATATTTGCCTTCCTTCCGGCTTCTTCAGTTGTCAGATGCGGCTTTAAGCCATGACAAATGCTCCATTTGACCTACGCTGTTGACGGGAATTTACACACACACGCACATGCGCGCACTCGCACGCATACCATCCGGTGTGAGGCCACTAACCTCTGGAAAAATTACCCTAAACATTTCATTAAAATGCATTCTGTTGTCGTGTGGCTGTTAGTGGTCTGTGTTTACTTCGCGGTGGCGAGGGTTAGCTTGTGGTCTATGATTGTATCATTTCCTGGTCATACTCACCTTTTTCAATTAAACACATATAACATTTTGAACACACCTTGTTCTCACGTTTCCTTTTGTAGGAATAGCTCTTCACTCACTTAATTGAGTGTAGGAAGTGTTAATAAGGCGACCAAGTTATTCGCAGACATTAATATCCCTTTATCTACTATTGGCTTTGGCAAACAGTGCAGACCCAGATGCGACATTTGATCAGAGTCTACACTGTTTGCTAAGACAAAATCGATCGTCAGTGAAAGAATACATTTTTTCCGAAAATATAACTCGTGGCCCCTCAATATAATACTGGCCATCGTGCATTAAATTCCGCTAATATATCTAACTTCTGAATAATTATATTGCTATGAATCATCATATTGCTAAGTTATCATTAAATAAGATATATGGAACTTTTTCCGAGTTATTGGAACTCTCTGCTGCCACCCTATGAGAAAAGTAACCGTGATAGTCAAGTTGTGTGCTGGCTTGTCACACACAGTTGAGCCGTACTTCTGTCTTTGGTAAATGACCGAAGTCGTTGTTTTGGGCAATCAGATCGTTCGTGATCGCTGCATTATTGGTAGAGATGTAATAATTATAACCGAAAGAACAGGGTCTTCTTGAATCTCTAAATTTTGAAATAACCCTGAAATCTTATAAGTAAGTTTACCCCTCTTTCCTATTTAGATTTATAGGAGTTGTTCAGGAACATAGAAACAAACCAATGGGACATAACATAAACCTGGATATTTGTCTGTCTATTCTTTTTTGAGGCTTTCCTTGGTATAAACCAGTTCCGCCGGGTTGGTTTAAGATTTGTGTGTTGGTTTTCTTACGGGAACACACAAAGGCTCACCGAAAGTTGTTTTAATGGAGAAGCCAGCTTCAATTGAAGGCTCCGATAGACTGATCATGTTGCTTATCACGGGGTGCAGAATATTGTGATTTATAGGTCCACAGTATTAAATTTGAATGAGTAGGTGTATATTAATAGACTTTTCGCTTACTGTAAAGGCGGTAACTTTAATATTCATATTTGGGCGTTGTTCGGCTAGTTCATCTGCTAAACAAGAGAAATCAGGTTCTATTTATAATTTGGTGAATAATTAGTAAGTTGCTTGGGCCGCGCAAACGTGCGTGCATTTCATGAAAATCCTAACCGTATACACACTGAACTCACATTTATTAACCCTTAAAGCGCATAATCACAAAATGTATATTTTTGTCGTCTGCTAAAATATTCGTAGCATCAAAGATAAACAGTGCGGACCAAGAACAGAGGAGCAGTCTGATCTGGGTCCACAATGTTTGCCTCTATGCTAGGGTTAAATAGACATTTTCAGATGCACTTTTTTGCTAGCGTTTTAAGGACTAAAGTATGTGTTTTGCGTCTATACTGAGATAATGGCGCAAGATGATACAGTTACTTTTGAATAAAACCACGCCTCATTTTCAGCTTTACCTATACCTAAGGTTGACCAGTCCTAATTACGCATTCATGAGGCGCCGCTTTTACAGTAAGCGAAAAGTCAAAGAATATATATGACCTAATGCACGATGTGGAGACTGCTATGTTACATTACTGGTATTTTGAAATCTTGACTGAATATGTGTGGTGCTCTGAAAACTTCAATATGCAGTTTTCTGGGCGTCTAATAGCTCAGACATACATCGATACATCTGAATACTTTTTACCAATGTAACTAAGACCAAATAATCTACAAATCGTTCTCTAGGATATATATAACAAGACCTATCCAAACAAATTTAATTTTAATAAAACGAAAACAGTTCCATGTTACATCATGAGTACTAGTTGGTCTATCAGGAATGGACAAATGGTTTTGGAAATTTAAGGCAGATTTTCCCCCAGAAAGATGGTAGATACTCAGAGCATTTTCTGTACTGCAACACGTTTTACATTACCCAACAGTACCTATGAAAGTTAAGTCTCCAGCTCTCCTTGGGGAGGTAAACTTAGGGGCCTATCCATCCAGCGATCGAACTAACATCGATAGGATTGACCTGTCATTTACAGTTGGTCACTCAAACTAAAAGTGGATAGAGAGCACTATCCTTTAATAATAGCCGTCGTTTAAATCTCTATCAGTATGAATATAAAGCGGTCAAAATAGTGTCCCTCATGAGGCTAAAACTCGTTACCACAAGCCTACGAGTCATGTTTGCTAACCACTATACAATAAAAGTTGTAGCACGTAGCTGTCGCTTCTTTATGTTTGGATTCATTTTCCGCTTTGGTACAATTAGTTACACAGTGTACACTATTATACACAGTGAGTTTTGTTTTTAGTCATTAGTCGATAGTCGTTAGTTTCATCCTTATTTGTACTAGTCTAGTAGTAGTATTAGATAATTTAGTTTCTATAAAAATAAAGCATTTGAAGTACCAAGCAATTCTATATTGTTATACACTTCGATATTGTATCAATTGAAAATACATTGGTGAAAGTAGCTTATAACGTGTCGACAGGTGTCAAGTGATGCTAGCTGTGACAACCTCTAATGTTATGTAACGCTAAATGCGACAAACTCAATTTATTCCATTAGGTGTTACATGTATTACACTTAGCGCTGTGTACAACGTCAACATTATAACGCAGAACATAACTAACTAACAATCTTTCATGAGTTTTAAAATATATAATGTATATGATATTAATCATCAATAAGTATTTCATAATAAAGATGGTCACCGATGATGCATAACCGGCCTAAATTAGCTAGTCTGGCCAAGAAAACTTGTACAGTAAAACCTGTGTAAAACGGCCACTCCAAAAAAAGACAGAAAATTGGTTTTCAAGACCAATTATCGTATAATGCAGGTCGAAAGTATTGACGCATTCTGCAATACTTTCGACCTTCATTCAGCTACAATGTGCCATTAAGATCTTTGTTCTGTCTATTTTTGAGTGGCCGTTTCACACAGGTTTTACTGTATATGCACATTCACTTTTATCTTTTCAGTCCCTTGGTGTATTCGTGGCTTCCAAAGGATAAACTTTTTAAGAACATATTGTTGTATTTCTCGACCCCTGTCTCCATGACCCCATAAAGAGATAAAGAACTTATATAAATACGTTTTCAGTCCAAATGTAAGCTTTGCAAAGAACGAGTATTTCATTACATTTGGCATTATTACAACAGGCGTTGTAAACAACGCTAAAAGTAATAACTGTTAATGCTATAAACTCACAATTTTTTTATGAATCTTTAATTATAAAATGTATATGATTTCAGTAACAATGCTGTCTTTCATACTAATCTTTCTGATTTATAGACTCTACTTTTTCAGTTAAAAGTTTGATATGGCACACAACTGATAGCTTCTTATACTTGGCATTGTAACATTTGGCATTGACTCTAATGTCAATGTAATAATGCCTAATATTATTAACTGATCTGACTGATCAAAAGCCTAATTAGAGTGATTTTCGATAGTACCATAAAAAAGTAAACTATGTATAGGAGTATCGATAGTACAATCAAAAGGTTTACTTTGTATGGGGATTGTCGATAGTACAATCAAAAGGTAAACTACATTGTATATATGAGGTTATGATAGTACAATCAAAAGGTAAACTACATTGTATATATGGGGTTATCGATAGTACAATCAAAAGGTAAACTACGTAAGGGATTATCGATAGTAAATGCAAATGGTAAACTATATATGGGATTATCGATAGCACAATCATCAGGTAAGCTATATATGGGATAATCGATAGAACAATCAAAAGGTAATCAAAAGGTAAACTATATATGGGATTATCGATAGTACAAGCAAAATGTAAACTGTATATAGGATTATCGATAGTTCAATCAAATATAGCATTATCAATGGTACAATCAACAGGTTGGGAGCGCAGTGGCTCAGTGGTAGAGTGCTTGACTCGAGACCAAGAGGCCGCACCGGCGTCACTGCGTTGTGTCCTTGAGCAAGAACATTAATCCTAGCTTAGTACTGGTTCAACCCAGGAAGACCCGTCCCTTTATAACTGAAAGATTGTTGATGGGACGTAAAGAATCAAATCAAACAGACAAACAATCAACAGGTAAACCATAATAGTACAATCAACACATAAACTATATGTGTACAATCAAATGGTATCATTTATATGGGAAATGTAACCATTGTCCTGCTCCAAAAAAATATGGCACATTCACTTATATGTTCCGGTTAGTAAAGTTGCAGATTTTCAATTAAAACTTATCCTGAGACTGCATAGAAAACAGTACAGTTCTTGAGCAGAAGCTAGCTGATCTAAAGTTAGACTTTTTTTCTGAAAATTCAAAAAGATATATCAGGATTCAGCAGAAAATCTAGTTAGATGAACAGGACTATATTTTAAATGTGAAAAACGTTTTCCCCTCTCTTTTCTAACTCGCTTGTATTAAAACATTGAAATATTTGCATAGATATTTTCCAATTGTTGTTCAAGTTTACTAAATAAGTTGGTTTGGATTAATCGTTACAATTCAAAGTACTTGCCCATATATCTTTCCATACTTCTTTTCCCAGAATTTATCCATAACGTTAAACCCCTGAAATGGAAAATATAATGGTAACGTACGAGTACGTCAGCATAGTGTTTTTTATTTGTTGAGCCTGTCGAATTCGAAAATCCTACTGATGCTCCACTTTTTCATTGGCCTGGTTATGTCTTTTCCTTAATACGAGATAGATCTAATGGCAGATTCGGCTTAAATGCAAATCTTGAGTCAGCTAGCATAAAAATGGCAATCATATAACACCTACCGGATTGGCGGCAATCAAAAACGTTAATATATCGACGAACATAGATCGAGATGGTTAGAAACTGTTTTTGATTGCCATTTGTCGCCCGACTGGCGACAAATGGCAATCAAAAACACTGTTTCTAGCGGGGTTTTTCCGCGTCCGTCGATCATGTTATCAGCGTTTTCGATTGCCACCTATCCGGTCTGTACCAGTGGTCTATAAACTATTCGGTTTCGGTATAGTTAGTGTTCGGTATGAATTTCTTAATCCTAAACTGTCTGTGAATTAATTTAAGAGCCTTTTTCTTTGTTTCATCACAGTTATTTAATTTGATTTGATTGTTACCTTGTGGTGATCCATTGCATATTAAGTTTGGAAGCCTACATTCGAGAAAGGCCCCCAGATAAGAGTGCGTAACAGAAAATTATTTTTTTTCTCAACCAAAACATATGTTGTGGGTACTTAAAAGAACCGTCTCGATTTGACAGTTCTTTTGAGTACCCAAAAACATATGTTTAAACTGATGGGCACGAAAATATTCACAATGTCATGCTAAATTGTTTTGTTTATCTTGACCTACGAGTTATATATGAAGATTCGGCCGGTAAAATGTTTTAAGCCCCAAGTAGCCTCGGCGGCGGTGATTCTGTTGTAGATTAATTGTTTTTGCTCCAACTTTGTTTGCGGGTTTTGTGTTTGGTCCTTCTTTTGTGATGTAATTCAATGTGTCCTTTCAAGTTTTGAAATCATCTTGCTGAGGAAGAGAAAGCTTGCTGCTCTACTTTTATTGTAACCGTGCCGTCAGCCTATTTCATGAGTGGATCCAGAGGGGGTGGTGGTGTCCGGACCCCCTAAAAAATCATCAAAATATAAGGTTTGTAGCAATAGTGGTCCGGATCCCCTGAAAATCACAAAGCTACCAAGTCAGTATTCAATGTTGGGCCATCATCGACACGCCAGCCGCGGAAGCGCCATTTAAATGACGTTTCGCTGGCGGACCGAAGATAGTATTTTTGATCTTCCCGCCCTTCATGAACTAAAAAAACGGGGGAAAATTGTCAGAGTTCAGGGACCCCTCTGACAAAACTTCCTGGATCCGCGCATGTTACATGTGGTCTATGGTTGTGGCATTTAAACTCTTTTTTCTGTCAAAAATGTGATATCTTTCTAACAACATAGATCTATGTTAGCTATTGAGAAATAAGGGAAAATCGTGAAGCCTTCTATCAAAATGTTGATAGTAAAAAAGGATAACTAAATCTTATAACCCTTTGTGGACCAGAGACTCCTAAACGAATACTTTGACAAACAAAGACGACCTATAATGCGGAACTTAATCAGTATCTGCACTATTTGTTAAGACAAAATCGGTCTTCCTAGAAAGAAAAACAATATTTTATGGAAATTATAACCTGTAAACCCT